>CM061275.1:8600000-13400000 GCA_030848825.1 Tadarida brasiliensis | reverse complement strand
TTAAGGCAGCAGTTCTCAACCTGTGGGTTGCGACCGACTCTTTCACAGGGGTCGCCTAAGACATAACAGTAACGAAATTACAGTTATGAAGTAGCAACGAAAATAATTCTATGGTTGGGGGTCACCACAACAAGAGGAACTGTATTAAAGGGTCGCAGCATTAGGAAGGTTGAGAACCACTGCGCTAAGGGCATGTACCTCGGTTGCAGTTTGTCCCAGCCCCAGTTGAGGTCGTATGGGTGGCAACCAGTCGATGTGTCTCTCTCACATCGATGTTTCTCTCTGTTTCTTTCTCCCTCTCTCTCTCCCACTGTGTCTGAAAATAAATGCAAAAATGTCCTCAGGTGAGGATAAAAAACAAAAAACAAAAAAACAATCCTATGAAAGTGGGTACTATTACTGTTAAGTCATCAACTCTAAGATGCAAATATTTTTACATTTTAACATCTCTGAAACTAGGGTGATTCTTGCAAACAATGGTATATTTTATTTTATTTTTTAAGATTTGTTACTGATTTTTTTAGAGAGAGAGGAAGGGAGAGGGGGAGAGGGAAACATAAGATATGAGAGCAACACATAGATCAGCTGCCTCCTGTACACTCCCTACTGGGGATTAAGCCCAAAACCCGGGTATGTGCCCTGACCAGGAATCGAACTAGCAACCTTTTGGTGCATGGGATGACACCCAACCCACTGAGCCACACCAGCCAGGGCTCGATGGTATATTTTAATTTAATGGCAGTGTTTTTACTTTCTCATTGGTATATAAATAATGTTTCACCTTATAATCAATGGTATCTTAGATTCTATGTAATAAGGTATCATTTGCATTTTACATATGAAGAAACTGGGCACTGAGAGTTTAAGTAAGTTGCCTAAGGCCACAAAATTACTATATGATGGAGTCCAGGCAGTCTTGAACCAAGGTCTGAGCTCTTAAACACTTTAGTACCTTCTCTAAATAACTTGCTTTCCTTCTTATAAGCCATCATTTGAATCTGTAAGGACACCAGATTCAGATCCCTCATTTAATGGGAGATAAATGGAAAAGCAGATCTCTCCTTTAGGAACCATCTAACAGACCATGTCTCCTCATAGAGTGCCTAGGTTTCCCAAACTTTACTTTCAAGTAATGCGTGCTTTTTATGTGTGTGTGGAGGGGGGCAAGATACAAAGTTTGAGTGGGGGAGGGTATAAAGATATTTCCCTAAATAAGAATATCCTTCCCAAGTAATTTTCTAAGAAAATAGGGTAAATTAGAGGACTCCCTGAGGGTCTAGAAGCTTTCCTGATCTTGTAGAGAAACAGCAAAAGATACAGACCTGTTGAGACTCACACTGTGACAGCTATGGGTGGAACCACTAACAGACCGTTTTTGTACTATTTGATGTGAACTGTGGTTTTGTTAGCCAAAGAAACAACAAAAGTGATATTCCTGTTGCAGGTGGCTAGAGCCATATTACTAATGGAATTTCAGCGTTCAATTAAATCCCAACCAATATGGCGTGTTTTTAAGACAGCACAAGTTTGATAGCATTAATAAACTAGAGGGTAAAAGGACCCAGAAACATAAAAGCTTTTCTAAAATTGAAAAGGAACAAAATTTTACTTTCAGTGAGTAGAATCATTAATTCCCAAATTCATGACAGTGCCAAAAATAGCTGGCAGGGAGAATGCAAATGGCTTTGTGCCAAAGTAAAAACTGGGCTTAAAACATTCCTGAGCATCAACTGAAGAGAGCAGATTGATTCTGCCATTCCCACTATACCAGGAAGACATTTGAAAATCCAAAGAGTAGGTCACGGGGAGAGGCCAAGCACCCAATAACTTACTTCTTTAAAAAGGTAGCAATAATATGTGGTAAAACTTAAACTTTCAGAAAAATTAAGAAAAACACTAATTCCAGCCCCCAAGCCCTATTAAACAAACAAACAAAAAAACCCCTGAAGATTGGCTGGAATCCGTTTTTCCATTTGATCTCACCCTGCTTCTGGAGAAATAAAAGCAGCTAAGGATTTCCAGCAAAAGCTCACTCAAAACAGTAACTCTACCATCTATCTACCATACAAAAAATATCAAAAGAAAAAGAAAATGAAAGCAGTAAAAATAAAATAAAAATAAGGCTGTTCAGTATATTGAGGGATTTTCACTATCATTACTCCTAGAAATGTTAGACTTACCTAAACCCTAGGAAGCAAAAAGAATGAGTTCTTTTACTGAACAGAAAGGAATCATTTGGAGCATGTTCATCTCTAAAGGCTAAATGTTTTAAACTCTGAATTCAGATTATAATTCTAGGTAACATTTTCATTACTGTATCATCTGTCCCCTTGGCCTCCATTATTTTTCAATTCCTTAATATAAACTCTAGACACTGAAATTCTGGTTCTACTTCATCTGTAAAATAAGGAGGCTGAATTAGATAATTACTCTCCTAGGTCCCTTTCCAGCTCTGACATTCTAACAGCTGGGCAGTAAAAAAGATTACCTACTAAAGCATAGGAAAGAAGGGGGCAAAAAACCAAAACTGGCAGTATTCACTGTAACAGAAAAATGGCGTTAATTTGGACATGGTGGTCTCCTCTTTGAAGATACATCCCATCCTTAAAGAACAAATACTAAACAGGCTCTAATTACTATAACCAGGTGGTAGAAATAGCAATCCCTGCCTTTTGATTTCCCAACTTCAAATTTCTTTAAATTGAAGAATTCCTCCAAGGTCGTAAAGCTTTATTTCACTGGAACCCAGAGCAAGCTGAGGTCAGGATCATTTAATAGCAATTATTCTCTGCTCATTTTCATGAACACACTTGTTTCCTCTTGCCTGTCGCAGAGGCATCAAACTTACTAGATCAGAGATGTTACATAAAGTCAAACTTCCTGCATCTGTGGCTTAGATGAAACTGTAGTTTCACTGTCAGATAAAACTGGATGGTTTGTTTGTCTAGGATAAAGTGAAAATATGCTTTCCTTCTCTAGACCTTGTCCTTCCATAAATAAAGTGAGCTCAGCTTTAAATGAAGGCCAGCGAGCCCTGGCCGGTTTGGCTCAGCGGTTAGCGCATCGGCCTGCGGTCCAGAGAGACCCGGGTTCGGTTCCCGCTAAGGGTATGTACCTCGGTTGCAGTTTGTCCCCAGCCCTGGTTGGTCGTGTGGTGGCAGCCACTCGATGTGTTACTTTCACATCGATGTTTCTCTCTCTCTCTCTCTCTCTCTACCTCTCCCTCCCTCCCACTCTATGTGAACAAAAAATGGAAAAATGTCCTCGGGTGAGGATTAAAAAATAATAATAATTAAAAAAATAAATGAAGGCCAGCGAGTTTGTTCAGAATGTTAAATGGAAACCTTTGTGCCTAAAATTCAAACCCCAAAGACAGCAACTTCTCTTGGAATTAGTCAACATTTACAGTGGGCCAGGAAATAAAGTGTATTATTTCCACTGCCTGAGTTATTTAGCCATGCCCCTGTCCAACAGAGACAACACGGTGGCAAAAATTTATGTCAGTTGATAATAGTTTGGCATGTTATCAACAAGATGAAGCAATGTAAACTAAAAAGGAGGGTAAGAGGAAGGCAGCCTTGAAGCCAGAATGCTTCTCTGGCCAAAAGAATTTCACAGAGGTTTTCTGAAAAGAGAGTGATGACTTAATGGACCCTAGTAAGGCAACAAAGCAACATGAAGACCCTGTGGGATCAAACTCATGATGGAGAAGGAATGCCTGAGCTGCTATTCCATTTGCCTTAGGCTCAATATCAAGTATTCCTGTGACACAATAGAACATTCATGTTACATCCTAAACAGTCTAGCCCTGGATATGGAACCTCAGGATGCACAATCATTACTCAGTAATACACAGAATGAACTCCTGTTTTTAAGGGGTAAACTTAACTCCATTTAAAATTACTCATATAGTCAACAACTAAATGCAACAGATTTACAGGATGTTGTTGAAGAGTAATTACTAGTGGATTTAAAATTTTGAAAATCATATACTCTATAAAAATAAACATAACCAAATTACTCAAATGGCAACTTAAATTAAATTAAAAGGATAAGGAAAGGGGCAAAAACCAGCAACCTAACACTAAAAATTATTCAAATTTCATACTAGAGAAAGCTAAGTAGCCAGAATTGTTTAACCCCATCAAAAATTATTTCATAATTAACTCTTATCTCGACTGCCCTGTCTTTTGCAATCTCAAAATGGCTTCAGTCACCACAAGAGAATGCACTTTGTCTTTGACAGGGCAGGCAAACAGTTAAACACCTGCAGACACTGACTAGATTAAAGATCAAGAGAGCAAGAGCTGATCAGCCCTCATCCCTCAGCTGTGCTCTCCTTACTTCCCCAAGTGCTCAAAATGAGATACTCTTCAGTGCACCTGTAAATGTGCTGTATATATATGTATGTGTGGGTGGTGGTGGGATTGCTCAAAGGAGAATATTAGAAGCAAAAGTAATTGGAACCTAACTCTCCCAAGTCATGAATAAATAAATGGAGGTGAGATTCTCAAAATGAGCCAAGTTGCCTAGAGCATGAAACCAGAAACCAAAGGCTCTAGGAATTTCTTTACTCTATCTCACTCAAGTAAGAAATCTCATAGTTTCATAAAACTATAAAAGAAAAATAGATGACTGGAAGACAATTTTGTTAAGATGTCAATACTAACCAAAGTGATTTACAGATTCAGTGCAATTCTTATTGAAAAAAATCAGTGAATGGAAAAAATTTTTAAATAAATCAATGAGGTTTTTGCAGAAAATAGAAAAACCCATCCAAAAATTAATGTGGATCTCGAGGGACTCCTTGAGATAGCTGGAACAATCTTGAAAGAGAATTAAGCTGGAGGTCTCCTACTTCCTGATTTCAAAACCTGCTACAAAGCTACACGTAATCAAAACAGTGTGGTACTGATATAAAGACAGACATATAGACCAATAGAATGGAATAGAGAGCCCAGAAATAAATCCTCAAAGGATTTTGACAAGAGTGTCAAGACAACTCAATGGAGATCAAAGGATAGTCTTTTCATCAAATGGTGCTGGGAAAACTGAATATCAATATGCAAAAGAACAAAACTGGACCCTTACCTTATACCATATAAAAAAATTAACTCAAAATGGATCAAAGACCTAAATATAAGAGCTAAAACTATAAAATTGTTAGAAAAAAACACAGGGGAAAAGCTTCATAACATTGGTTTGGCAATGATTTCTTGGATGTGATACCAAAAACACAAGCAACAAAAGAAAAAACAGACAAATTGGACTTCATCACAGTTTTAATTTTTGTGCAAAAAGACAGTGAAAAGTTACCCTGGCCAGAGTGGCTCAGTGGTTAGAGCATCAGCCCTCAGACCAAAGGGTCGTGGGTTCAATTCCTGGTCAAGGGCATGTGCCTGGGTTGCAGGTTTGATCCCTGGCCCTGGTCGGGGTAGTGCAGGAGGCAACCAATTGATGTCTCTCTCACATCGATGTTTCTCTCTCTCTCTCTCTTCTCCCCTGACCCCTTCCACTCTATCTCAAAAAAAAAAAAAAAAAAAATCAATAAAAAAATATCCTTGGGTAAGGATTAACAAAAAAAAAAAAAAAAAAAAACAGTGAAAAGTCAACCCCATGGATAGGAGAAAAAAATTTGCAAATCATATATCTGATAAAGGATTAATACCCAGAATATACAAAGAACTCTTACAACTCAATAGCAACAAAAAAACAATTCAATAATGGATAAAGGACTTAAAAGACATTTCTCCAAAGAAGATATACAGATGGCCAACAAGCACATGAAAAAAATGTTCAACATTATTAATCATTTGGGAAATGCAAATCAAAACCACAATGAAGTATTGTTTCATACACATAAGGATGACTATTATTTAAAAAAATTAAACAGAAAATAACAAGTGTTATTTAAGAAATTAAAATCCTTATACACTTCTGGTGGGAATGTAAAATATGCAGCAGCTGTGGAAAACAGTTTGGTGGTTCCTCAAAAAGTTGAACACAGAATTACCATATGATCCAGCCATTCTACTTCCAGCTACATACCCAAAAGAAGTGAAAACAGCCCTGGCCACTGTGGCTCAACTGGCTGGGTGTCGTCCCTTGCACCAGAAGGTTGCTGGTTCGATTCCTGGTCAGGGCACATGCCTGGGTTTTGAGCTTGATGCCCTGTAGGGGGCGTGCAGGAGGCAGCCAATCGATGTGTTACTCTCATATCAATGTTTCTCTCTCTCCTTCCCTCTCCTTTTCTGTCTGTCTAAAAATCAATTTTAAAAATCTTAAAAAGAGCCCTGGCCGGTTTGGCTCAGCAGTTGGAGCATCAGCCTGCAGACCAGAGAGTCCCGGGTTCAGTTCCCGCTAAAGGGCATGTACCTCGGTTGCAGTTTGTCCCCGCCCCAGTTGGGGTCGTGTGGGTGGCAACTAGTCAATGTGTCTCTCACATCGATGTTTCTTTCTCTCTCTTCCTCCCTTTCTCCCTCCCACTCTATCTAAAGATGAATGCAAAAATGTCCTCGGGTGAGGATAAAAATTACAAAGAAATCTTAAACAGAAAAGAATTGAACACAGAGACTTAAGCAACTGAATATCAACATTCATCACAACATTATTCATAATAGCCAAAAATGTGAAAACAACCAAGTGTCCATCAATGAATGGATAAACAAAATGTGGTACATATATGCAATGAAAGTGTGGTACATACATTCAGTCATGAAAAGGAATGAAATTCTGATACATGTTATAGTATGGATTAACCTTTAAAACATTATGCTAAGTGAAATAAGCTAGATACAAAAACAAACACTGTATGAGTCCACTTATATGCATTATTTAGAATAGGCAAATTCATAGAGACAGAGAGTCAAACAGAAGTTAACAAGGGTGGGAGGGAAAGGTAGACTTACTGCTTAACAGTTACAGAGTTTCTGTTTTGGGTACTGAAAAAATTTTGGGAATAGATAGTAGTGATGGTTACACAACACTATGAATTTATTTAATAACACTGAAATGTACACTTAAAAATTATTAAAATGGTAAACTACTTGTTAGGTAAATTTTATCACAATTAATAACTACATGAATAAATGAGGTATTGAGAAATAAAAACTCATTTTAAAAGACTTTCCTCTCTTCTTTCAGTAATGATCCTTGATTATAGTACAGACAGAATTGTACAGGGTTGGCAAAAGTAGGTTTACAGTTGCCCGTATGGAAAATAATACAATAATAAATAATACATAAGCTGTGTGTTTTGCATACTCACAACTTTAATCCTACTTTTGCCCACCCCTGTATATACCAGCACTTCACTTGAGTGAAGAACACTGTAGGATAACCAAATAAGTTAGCAAAGTATTACAAAGAATGTTAAAACAGGAAGAGACTTTAGCAATCATCTAATCCAATCCGCTCTGTTATGTAAGACAGAAAATGTAAAAGAATAAAATGTTGTTAGAGTTAAACCTGGAATTATTCACAAGGCATCTCACCTGCTAGGATATAAACTTAGAAAAAATAGCAGCATATGTCCAAATTCATTACAAATAAGTGAACATCTTCATATATGTAGAGAAACTTTAAAATGGGAAAATTAGGTGTAATGATACTAAAGAAAAACCAGATGCTAGTACAGTTGACCCTTAAACAAGGGTTTAAACTGCAAGGGTCCACTTTTATGCACTTTTTTTCAACAAATATCTCTACTGTTTTCTATCTGAGACTGGGAGCTGCAGGTGTAGAGGGCCAACTGTATGCACTGATCTATACCATTTTATATAGGGAACTTGAGCATCTGTGAATTTTGGTATCTGCAGGGTCCTGGAATTAATCCCCCACAGATACTGAAGAACAATTTAAGTTTTGGGGGAATCAAAAGTCACACACAGGTTTCCCCTAACCACCATGTTGTTCAAAGACCAACTATGTAATTCAACTAGGAACAACTTTCAGAATCAGACAATTAACTTTTCTAGTGTTAAATAAGATTTCAGATATAAAATAATGTTACTTATAGGAATGCCACACACTTGAACTAAAACATTATCCTGTTTCTATCTTGGAATCTATAAATAAATTCATTGTTATATGTAGCCCTATATAATATATATTAAATATAAAGACAGATCTCGAGTCTAAGATAAGCTTTTTAGCATTGGCCACTTGCCTGTAGTAACGTGACTGTAAGTAGGTTGAGCACACAGCCTTGGAAACGTGACTAGCAGAACCAAAGTCAATGACCTTCACTCGGTAGGGTTGGCGCACTGGATCGACCAGCATTATGTTTTCTGGCTTAAGGTCGGCGTGAATCAGACCAAGGCTCTTGAGCTTCATCAGGGCTGTGGCCACCTGCTGCAATATTGGTCTGATGTACTTGAGTGGCAGTGGACTAAACTTGTTCTGCTTTAGAAAATCATATAAATTCTGCTCCAGCATCTCAAACACAAGGCAGGTGTGATTCTTATGCTGAAAGCACTCATAAGAACGGACAAAATTATACTCATCAGCATTTTCACTACTTAGGCGGGAAAGGATGCTCACTTCAATCTGTCCTTGTCTGGCATAAGAGGGGTGGTTCTTCAAGATTTTAATAGCCACAATTTCCTTGGTGCTCCGCTTCCAGCATTTAGCCACCTGTCCAAATGTTCCTCGGCCTAGGAACTCCAAGACTTCATAGCTATTGGTCATAGAGCAAAGGATCTCATGCTGTACCAGCTGGTAATCCCCTTCTCCGCTGGAACTGCTACTCTTTGTGGTCACAGTGGTGGTCGTGGCAGCAGCACCCACCACAGTCCTGTTTTGCAGCATGAGAGGGGGATGTTCTTCTATGATTTGCACGCTACCGTTGCTGTCAACTTCCTCACTTTTTCTTTTCAATCCACATTTTTGATATGGCTCAAGCAAAGAAACGTTGCTCCTGTGAGTCAGGGTCTGGCTGCTTTGGAAGGTTGATGTAGCAGCACTGGCTGAGCTGTCAGCGGCTGTTACAACAATATGCTCCACGGCAGGGGCTGGGAGGAGAAGGCCCTGGTCATAAGCAGGGATGTTGAAATTTGCTACCTGGTGAGAGGAGTTGGCTTGCCCTTGTGTGGCTGGGAGGGTTTTGCTGTGGGTATAATATTTGTCGTTGCTGCTCTGTCCAGAAACATCCCAGCCAGAGGGCTCTATTTTCAGTTTCTTCGCACTGCAGAAGGCACTCGACGACACTGATGGGGGGGAAAACACCTGCAGCTGTGATGCCATACCTATATCGAGAGAGAGGAAGAATCAGACCCTCAATTTTATACAACCCCTCATTTAGTATATAAGAAAACTTTTAGTTTAGAAAAACCACCAGTAAACATATCTGGCTGGGTTTTATTTTATACATTTTCCAAAATATGTTTTCTGTTATAGAAGGATAAACTTTTTGATCTACTTACACATCCTTAATCACTTTTCAAAACTCAGCAATAGGACATACTGTTAAAGGAGTATAAACATCTACGATGGTTTATAAAATAATAACATAGTAACAGTTTTAGATGATTATCACTTACTATGTACCAAGTAGTAGTCTAAGCACTTCACATGCATTCCTCATTTAATTTTCATCACAACCTTTGAAACAGATACTATCATTATTTCCATTTTACAGATGAGGAAACTAAGGCACAGAGTGGTTCGAGTAATTTGTCCAAAATAACACAGCTATTAAGTGGAAGACAGCACTATAACTCAAACCCAGGCCCTGTGGCTACAGAACTCATTTCACAGCTCTGGCTTCATTCCTGCCCTGTTTAACTTTTTAATCAATTACTTAAATTTAGACATAGATGGCATACCTATAAAATTCACAGATGGGCCAAATTTGGGCAGGATACTTAATATTAGTAAATAACAGGTCCAGAAAGATGACCATAGAGTAGAAAGCATAAGGCAAACCCAACAGATTAAATTTAACACAAATATAGACTCCTACTTAGGTCCAATATATGACTAGAACAAAGCACAAGGAGAAGAAATACAAAGTTTAGCATTAAAATATATGAAAAACACCTTCAGTTGGTAAGAGAAAGATTATGTTATAATGTTCCCCTCATGTCAAAGGCTAATTCAATCTTAAACTATATTCACAGAAACAGTGGCCAGAACGTGGCAGATAATGTAAAGGCTATCCATTCTGCTCAGATCGTGCATAAAATAGTATCTAGATCTGTCCACTACATAGTAAGTGGACCATTGATAAACTGACCAGAAGAAAGTAATTACAATGATGCAAAGCCTGGAGAGGATCTTCTGAAGAACAATGGGAGTTACAGTCGGCCTCATTTATCGCAGTTAATCAGTTCCAGACTCTACCGCGATAAATGAATTTCCGCGAAGTAGGATTCTTTATTTATATACATACTATGCTATATTTGAAAAAAACGCGATAGAGTAAAGCTACGAAAGTCGAAGTGCGAAGTGGCAAGGGACGACTGTATTTTTTTTCCCCCTCACCTGAGGATATTTTTCCATTGCTTCTCAGATAGAGTGGAAGGGAGGGAAGGAGGGAGGGAGAGAGAAACATGGATGTGAGAGACACACATCAATTGGTTGCCTCCTGCATGACCCCAACCAGGGCCGGGGATCGAATCTGCAACCCAGGTATATGCCCTTGACCAGAAATCGAACCCACGACCCTTCGGTCCATGGGCTGACGTTCTAACTGCTGAGCCAAACCGGCCAGGGCAGGATGTTATTCTTAAAAAAAATAAAGGGAAAGGGCATGAGGATAGCACACCTTTCTGTCCCTGAATACCCCATAGATACCTCAGGTTTTCAATAAACCCAAAGACTAATCCCAAAGTTAATACTTTCAGAATAAAGTCCAAATATTTGACATAGCATACAAGCCATTTCATATTTCTCTTCTCCCTTCTCAACAATATAGCCTTCAGATGCCTTGGGGCTCTATACCAATTTCTCTTCTCTTGCTCCAAACTTTCCCCCTTTCAATTAACTACTTCCCAGGATTAGTCATTTGCAAAAGATTCTCAAATCTCTCTCTCTAACCCAAACTTCTCTCTCTTGAGCCCCAAATTCTTACTTTTTAAAAAATTTTATTGATTTTAGAGAGAGAGGGGAGAGTTTTGTTGTTCCACCCATTTTATGCATTCATTGGTTGACTCCTATATGTGCCCTGACCAGGGATCGTACCCGCAACTTTGGCATATTGGGACGACACTCTAACCAACTGAGCTACTGGGCCAGGGCCCCCAAATTCTTATTTCTAAATAACCACTCATACACAGCAATTTGGATATCTTACACCTCAAATTCAGGATGTCCAAAATTAAACATACATGCCTCCACTGGTTTTCTATCTCAATTATGAGATACCACCAAACACCCAACACCTCAAGGCAAAAATCAGGGAGTCAATGAGTCTGTTTCCTCACCTATAAAATACTGATAGCAGTACCTACCTCGTGGGGTTATTGTAAGAATTTAAAGATTTAAAACTTGTAATAGTGCCTAGAACTCATTTACTATTATTATCCTGACTCATTCGTCTCCCTTATCCCCCCGTATCTAATCTATAACCAAATCTTCAATTCTACCTCCCAAGTGTATCTCAAATCAGCCATTTTTCTCTACCCCTATTGGAACCACTCTAGTACATTCAAACGTCCAGTAGTCTCCAAACTAATCTTGAATTTTGAATGTGGGTACAGTGGGCGAGTCCTAAGCAAATCAAATGACTGCAAAATCTTCTCCTTCCCTCCTTCTTCCTGCCTCCCAGGTTTCTAGTGCTTTGGGGATAATGTCCAAAATCCTCAACCAGCTTTAAAAAGCTCTCCCAAAATGTGGCTGCTGTCTTCCACAATCTCCCCATCTTGATTCTTCCATTCTAGCCATACTGCCCTTCTTTAAGTTTTTGGAAAGCCCTCTAATTCAACATAGATTTTCTCCTGGGAAAACTGTTCACATACATACATACACACACACACACACACACACACACACACACCCATAGCACCCTGTTCCTCCCTTATAACTTGAAATTATTTACTACATTCCCAGTATAGTTTAAGTTCCATGAGGGCAGGTACCATATCTGTCTTGTTCTTTGCTCATATTACCAGAACCTACCACCGACTCTGGCAATTTATAGACATTCAGTATATGTTGGGCGATGTGACTCCTGCCTACCAAAGGCATAACTACTCCCTACCATTCATATTAAACTGCAGGATTTTCAAATTGCTTGTTTTGGTTTTCAATGTCCCTTCCTTATATTTGTGCAGTCCTAGAAAAATGGGGGAAGTCTCCACTCCAATACACATAGTATAATTTTACTAGTCATAAGAGAATAAACACACAACTAGAAAGGAAGGAAGCATGACAAAGGATGTTACAGAAAATAAAAAAGCAATGTGTACATTTCTTCGTGCCTGAATGCGACTAAAAACCATCCGCACTGGACTAGACAGCTGGAACGAACAAACCCTCAGCCTTCAGTTTCTAAAAATTTGGTCTGGATTTACTTCAAACAAGAGTTTCCATAATTTATATGACTCTTGAAAAGAAAACAGTGTAAATTAAAGGCTAAAGTCAGTGCAATTTAACTCCAATTTACAAATTGATTTGTTCTACCAATATCACTGACATAATACCAAATTATAATAAAAGAAAAATCTGAAACCATGTACTAGTGCCTTTACAAAATTTACCTATTAAAATATATGCAAAAATATTTATCATCATAAAATTGAGCCCATTTTGAACAAGAAAGGAAGTAAATTTGTGAAATTTGTTTTCCATTGTATATCTGTTGAGCTACTAATTTTAACAATCTATCAAAAAAGCATGAGCACAACCCTCATGTGCCTAAAAGTATTTAGTAAAAGAATTGGAATATAAAATTTGCAATTTGTAGCTATGTCTAAAATTTGGGGGCTTAAAATAATACTGAAAAGAATTCATAAAATGTAATAGCAAATTTTTTATAGTATGTTCATAACTAGACACTTTTTAAAAATACTGCATTTACCAGAATAATGTTACTGACAACTTTTCACCAATAAACAAAATAACATATAGTGATCGTTTCAAATCTTCACATTCAGCACTGCAAAAGCCACACGTTCTAGAAAATTTTTCTGAAAGTTTAAATATATAAATGAATATAATTCTTATTCAGTAAGACAAACTTAAGTCCACCCACAGGAGAAGAACAACCCAGAATTTCACTGGCCTTCCCCCACAGCCAGGGTGTACGGTACACTTAAGTCAATATCATGCCACCAGGACTCTCACAGTGTGGCTGAGACTCACTCTCACCTCAACGAGTGCAAGGAGAGAAGAAAATACAGAATCAAAGTTGCCTACAAAAACCAACGCTCTTACTTATGTAACACTCTGAAATCCAGCTAAAAAGAGCCATTTCTAGACACAGGATAAAGATACTATGTTCCACTAAATTTGCCTTTGCAAATGGGGAGGCAATTTTCTTCCCAGGTTGAGAATCTCCCAAAGAAAAATATAGAACAGAATTAATACCGGAGGTATTAGATGACCCTGTTAAGGAAATGACAAGTGATCCTTGAACAATGTGGGGGGTTAGGGGTACCAGATCCCCTGTGCAGTCGAAAATTCCCCAAAACTTAAGTACAGTACAGATATTTTCAACTTACATGAGAATAGCTCCCAATAAGCTAGAAGTTATTTCTGACTTCCTGAAAATGTTGCACCTCAACTCCAGCAATAAACTACTCTTTTTTTTTTTTTTACTATTTTTTCTTTTATTGATTTTTAGAGAGAGAGGAAGGGAGAGGGAAAGAGAGATAGAAACACCAATGAGAGAGAACATCGATTGGCCGCCTCCTGCATGCCCCCCACCGGGGACCAGGCCCACAACCTGGGCATGTGCCCTGACCGGGAATCGAACTGGCAACCTCTTGGTGCATGGTTCGATGTTCAACCACTGAGCCACACTGGCCAGGCAACTACTCTTCTCATTTCAAACCTGACTTTCCAAAGATTTAATTATCTAAATATGACAAATTCGCCCAATGCATTAATCCTGACCTAGAACTAAAAGGCAAAAGGCTACTCATACTTGTACTACTAAAAAGAGAACTGCTAGAATTCAAGGCTTTCAAAAACAGGAAAATTAATAGCCCCTGCCCCCCTCCCTGCAACGGTCAACAGCATTTATTGGATGCCCCACACTAAGGTCACTGCAGATGGATAATCTTATTATAATTAATTCAAATATTATAACTAGGAATGGAACAACTTGGTATGACAACCAAGGTAATTATTTGTCAATGTTCTGACCTTAGTCTTCAGTAACTTCCATCTTTTCCCTGACACACCAGTAACATATTCCTACTGCTTTTGCTTAGTGTCAACGTTGCCTCTTTGATATAATTTAACAATTGGCCACCTAAATAACCTAAAATCAGTACTGTGTATTGATTTCTTCCTCTAGCACCTGTCCTCAGCTGACGTGTACTCAGATGTACATATTCTCCAGCACACGATAGATAAAAAGCATTCATATCATTAAAGTAGGTAAACAAGAATACATGTTTTGTAAAAATAAAGCAAGACAAGTTTGGCGAGAAAATTATTTCACCAGACACCATCTCTCTACTCCACCCATTTTTCTCTACCCCTACTACACAATTCTGGACTTACTTCAATAGGCTAACCTGTCTGCCCCAAACTGAACTCTCAAGACTCCTTTTTATGCTTCCTTCTCCCAGTTCATTCTTCACCTCACAAAAATGCGTATCTGTCTCCCACTTAAAACCTTCAGATAAAAACCCAAAACCTATAGCTGGGATCTCCAGGCCTTATAAGATCTGGACCCTGATTAGTTTTGTAGCCTCACTTCATTTACCCTTTCCCTCGGTACTCTCTCTTCCAGAAGTACTAAATTTCTCTGTGTTCTTACAGTAGACCTTGCCTTCTCCTGCCCTAGTTCCTTCACACATCTTATTCACTCTCTGAACTTCATTTTCCCCTTAGCCTCCTTTTTTCTAACTTATATTTATCCTTTTTGTCTCCCCTTACAGCTCACTTTTTCAGTGTGGCACAGGCTGTTGGTTGGGATAAAAATCTCCTCTCTCCTTTATCCCAGGCTAGACTACAGTACCCAGTCCCTCTCCAATAGGAAGTGATGTGTGTGTGGGGGCGGGAGGGGGGACTTTCATGTTCCTTTTCCTTTCCCTTTCCACCAGCAGGAACTCATGGAGACCCAGCTTCCACCATGAAACCACACCCAAGGGCTTGCAGAGCAACAAGATGGAAAGAACATGGGTCCCTGAATGGTCATGTAGAGTGGAGCCGCCTGCTCATCAGGAATGCTCACTTCAGCCTGGAACATTCAGGCTGTTACCTGAGAGAAAAACTATTTTCCTTCAGCTAGAATGTTGTTTAGTCAGCCTTATGCTGACCAGCATACTCAGGAAAGCCTTCTCACTTTATACTAGGTTAGGTTTACTGGTAAAGGCTCCCACAGCATCCTCTACTACTACATACTACATTTGCACTTACTTATTTCTTTTATTAACAAACATGTCTATCTACCTGGCACTGTTCTAGCCACTAGGGATAACAGAGGTATTCCAGGACAAGATCCCTTATCTCCTGGAGTTTACTTCCTACTATGGAGACAGACAAACACACAAACACACACACACACGCATACACAAAATAACAGCTAGTGATAAATGCTTTGATGAAAACAAAATGCAATGATATGACAGAGATGGTACAAGAAGGAGAGATACCCTAGATTTGGTGGTCAGGGAAGGCCTTGTATGGTGGTGGAACTTAACTGAGACCTAACTGACAAGAAGGTGCCATTGAAAGTGAAAGAGAATAGTTAGTGCCAAGACATATTCTTGGCCTATTTGAAGAAGAGACCAGTATGGATGGGAAGGAACAAGGGAGAAAATAGTAGAAACAAGACCCAAAGAGGCAGACAAAGACTAGTGACTTGTGGGCCACTCTGTATTTTATTCTAAGTATGACTATTTGAATTATTTATTTAAAAGTTGACTTCTAAACTGCAAGTATCATGAGGGCAAATCTCAACAACAGAGTAAGTGCCCTTTTCTTATCACCAGCATCTATCACAATGGTTGGCATATAGTATGTGTCAAATGTTTGCTAGAATGAATGACCATACAGAGATCACATTACTTCTCCATATGTCTATAAATGTAAGGAGATCTCAGAAGTCTTCTGACTAGAGAAATACTCACATGATGAAATAGAAATTATAGTCTCTTGTCTACAAGAAAAAATAATACATATATTATTCCTTTTTTAAATATTTTTTCTTTTTTTATTGATTTGGAGAGAGAGGAAGGGAGAGGGAGAGAGAGAGAGAAACATGGATGAGAGAGAACATCGACTGGCCTCCTCCTGCATGCCCCCACTGGGGATTTGGCCCACAACCTGGGTATGTGCCCTGACTGGGAATCGAACCGGCAACCTCTTGGTGCATGGGTCGACACTCAACCAGTGAGCCACACCAGCCAGGCAATACATATATTATTTCTAAGTATAGTGATACAGGAGGAAAAAAATAAGCTTGAAACCCTAAGGACATCATTTGAATCAAAGCTCCCCACCCCCTTTCCTGTAGCACTTCCTTCATATGGAACCTTGTGAAACAAGCCAGTTCCCCAACTAGAATACAAAAATAGGGTGTGAAACAGGTGGTGTTAGCTGACAAAGAAGCAACTCTACAATTCTATGTAATTTCCAGCCATTTAAACCAATTTTGTAATATTTTGGTAAAACTGGCTGAGTGGTGCTTTCCTTCTAGGTAGGACATTGTTTCCTAAATTTCAATAGCTGTTCAGAATGACAAATCTATAGTAACAGAAAAAAAAAAGAAAGTAGATGCTTTTGGTGTTTGATAAAAAAAAAAGTACTCTCTTAGCACATGCACAGGACAGTCTGCAGGTCTATAAAGTTTAAAATAAAGAAAACTGTATCTTGAGGAGTTTCCAGCATAATGAGAATGTCAAATCAAAACAGTTCAATCTGAAACAGACACTAAAAGAGGACCCTGTTTAGATTAGCCAGCAAAGGCCTAAGAAAAACAGAACCTAAGCAAGGTAACAACCATTTGGCAGATGGAAGGTGGAAAGAGCTCTTTCAGATGAATGAGATAACTTTTGCCAGTATGCCAAGGGATGTGGAAAAATGAAAAACTGTTTAGAGTAAGGAGAAAATCAGAATCAAAAATGTATTTGATTGGAGAAGACACTGGCAAAAAAGTACAGGGATTCTTACAGCCAAAACTGACCTCACAATACTCTTTCTAAAACTCCTTAATTCCAAAATGAGAAAAAGGAGAACCAAGAAAGCCAAACAAGTTTTACAGAGTTAATGAGTAGCGATGCTGGCAAAGAACTCAGGCCTTCTGATTCTTTTTCGTTAAGCTCTCTGGGAAAGCCACTGTACCAGGTGTCCTTGAATCGAAAAGAAACACACATGTTTCCCTATCTTCCAAGAGCTTAGAATGTTGCTTCAGTGATATGACATGCAAAAAAGAAAGACAAAAATATAAAACAGGCCCTGGCCGGTTTGGCTCAGCGGTTAGAGCGTCGGCCTGCGGTACAGAGACCCGGGTTCGGTTCCCACTAAGGGCATGTACCTTGGTTGCAGTTTGTCCCCGGCCCTGGTTGGTCGTGCGGGTGGCAGCCACTCGATGTGTCCCTTTCACGTCGATGTTTCTCTCTCTCTCTCTCTCTTCCTCTCTCTCCCTCCCACTCTATCTGAACAAAAAATGAAGAAATGTCCTCAGGTGAGGATTAAAAAAAAAAAAATATATATATATATATATAT
Organism: Tadarida brasiliensis; assembly: GCA_030848825.1. Taxonomy (NCBI): domain Eukaryota; kingdom Metazoa; phylum Chordata; class Mammalia; order Chiroptera; family Molossidae; genus Tadarida; species Tadarida brasiliensis. The sequence goes on along the minus strand of CM061275.1, from coordinate 13,382,159 downwards.
ATATATATATAAAACAGGATGTAAATTTCTTTAAGTGCCAAATTATGCTCTATAGAAATACATAAGGCATTTAGGGAGCTGGGAGATTCAGAACAAAAAACAGAAAAGGAATCAAAAGCAAATCAGTGATTGTTGAGTGATACTTGAAGAGAAAATGATTTTGATGACTTGGGTTCAGAATGGTATGAAATGTAAGGGAAGAAACTGGGGAGGAATTAATAACCGTAACTTTTTAAAAACTAAAAATAATGGATACTTTATACAGTTGTGAAAATGAAAATAAAAGGGCAGAACAGGAAGTTCATGTTTACAAATTACTTCAAATTACAAAAGGACCAGTTACAATATGTAACTAACAACAAATTGCACAAGTTCCAAGTGTCAGAAGTTTACAAGGCAGGTTTGGCTTGCTGATTTCTACCAACACAACCACTGAGAAAACAAAACCACAGAATGAAAGAATTCTATTTCCCTGAGAATTGTGAATTTTGAGATTATCTTTTTTTCTTTTAGAAAGGAATTCTGGTTTAGTTTTAAATTTCAAGTTACCAATCAACTTGCTCTACAATGCATAAAACAAGGTCCAAAGTTAGGGTAAACTATTCATGAAAATGTCACCAGCAAAAGTCCTACTTACTAACCAGAGCCGGTATATTTATGAGATTTCATTCACCATTTTAATCATCAGATGCTTTAGTGGCTTGGCTGCCTCCAGTTCCAACCACAAGTACTTTACCAAAATATCCTTCAAGCCAGGAACAGTATCTTACGGTCAATGATATCCTTCATCATACCATCATACCAGTATTATAACACAGAACCCTGAGGTAATTACATGTAAAGATCCCAAATCACCAGCTGAATAACAACCATTAGGTAAAATGACTTGCTAGATTTTTTTTTTAAATGTTTTACAGAAAGCTTTAGACCTATATGTGAAAAAAGCTGGTAATGATTTGCATCCTCTGTAATCTTAAAAAAAAAAAAATACACCAAAAAAACTGCAAACCAAGAATCAAAAATAGCTTTACACAAACAAGAGCAAAATTGTAGGTTTTGCTGAGGGCATCAGCCACTTAATTTAACCCCACTTCATCAGGAGCAGGAAGCCACACTGCTGTTTTCATCAGAGTTACTAGGAAACAAACAAGATAAAGGACATATTGGGCAGAAAGGGCTACAGTTGAAATGAACATTTTGATGCAATTACTGAAAACTCCCAAAGCAAGCATCTAGGGCTGCCTCAAAATGGGTCCATCTACATACAACTGGGCCAGTAGTTTAAGTGGGGGAAAGATACTGGAGCTTGGGGTTGTTTTTCCCCTTCTCCAGTCCCTCCTCCCTTCCCCCACCTAAACAGGAAAGAAAGCGCGCCCAGCATAAACACAGGCCAGTGCTCCCGGATTGTCACAACAAACTGGAGGTCAGACCAGCGCTCCTGGCGACCGAACTCCAGGTCTTGGTTGCTAGGAACAAAAAGGGCCTCTTTCCCAGAGACCGGAGAACAGTGTGGGCCTTACCCAAGAGTTTCCTCACCCTTTTAATTTTTTTCTTAAACGAAAGCTTTGGGAAAGTGACAACAGACAGCAAAAGTTTCCCTCTGAGCCAGACCTCTAGATCTGCCTCGCACAGATACATACATTCGGTGGGCTGGTCCCACGGCGTCCCCCCGTCATTACAAACGACAAACCCAACGACTCAGCACCATCCGCGGGGAGGACAGGCAAGCTTCCACACCCACCCCGCCGCCGCCGACCTTTCCAGACACCGCTTCCAGGTCCCAGCCAGCACAAATGACCCACAACCGCGGCGATCGGCGGCGCTGTGAAATGCACACGCACAAGCCACACAACCGGGAACCTGCCACGACAGCCGGGAAAAAACCGGCCGGGTGAGGAGACGCAAGGCGGCCCCCTGTCATTTGAGGACAACAACACGCCCAGGAAAGAAGTGGCAGGAGGCAGGGGGAGTTGCCCCGAAAACAAGCCCGGAGCCTCCCCTCTTTCCTGGGGACGCAATTCCCTCCGCGGCCCAGAGCGGCTGGGCCGCAGGAGCCGGCGCCCGGTCCCGGGTCGGGGCCCCCCAGAGAGGCGTCCCCCGCAGGCCGGGCGCCCCAGAGAGCCCGCGGCCCGGCCGGTCCCCCTCGGGGAGCGGATCGGAGGTCGCTCCCGGCCCAGCACCCTTCCCGCCCGCGCCGACTCACCGCCGGTGTGTCTGGTTCTCAGCCGCGAGCTGGGGCTGCCGTGAGGAGGCGGCGGCGGAGGAGACGAGATCCGGGGCCCCGCCGCCGGGTCATCATACCCCCCGCGCGAGCCGGCCCGGGCCCCGGCCCCCGCCCCCCGGAGCCGTCCCCGCGCCCGTCCCGCGGGGGGAGCCCCCTCAGCTCCCCGCTCGCCCCGCCGCCCGGGCCCTGGCCGCCGTCGCCGCAGCCTCAGCCCCGCGCGCTCCCGCCTCGGCCTCCCGCTGCCGACCGGGGCCACCGCCGGGCCCCTCACTCCGCAGCCGCCGTTGTCGCCAGACCCGACGAGCTGAGCGCCGAGCGGCCGCCCCATCCGGCGGGCCCCGCCCCGCGGGAACTGCTCACCCGCCCCGCGCCATGACACCTACTGAGGCGGAAGTGCCGAGGGGCCGGCGGACTGGGGCGGCCTATAGTGCTGGCGTGACGGGGGACCGTGGGCCTCCGCGGGGGCCTCCGTGGGGAGCCAGCGCGGGCCCAGGGCGGGGGCTGGTTCCCCGACCCCTCCCCACCGACCCGCGGTGATCTAAAGGTGCTTGGTGGCGGGAAGGGGTCCAGCTGTAAAATGTCAGCCCAGCCAGTGTGACATCACCACGGTCTAGTGTGACACCCCCAGAAATTGGGCAGCGCGTGGGGAGGCAGTGCCTACGCGGGAAGCCCCCCTGCTGGTGAGGGGGTACCTCAGCTTAGGCTGTAATGTTCCGTTGACATCTACAGACGATCTAACGGAGTGGCGTCCGCGTGTGGGTACACCAAGAGGAGCGCTCCCATGGCTGCCCTGGGAACCTGTGTTTGCATTAGGAGGTGAGAAAAAATAGCTGTGCTTTGAACCAACCCCTCAAAACAGGCAGTGAGCGAAAGCCACCATACTTTTTTGCCTCTACCGGGAGATAGTAAGTCTGGGTACTCAGAAACAATGCGTTGGGCACCCAGCGTGCTGAAAAACTTGGCACTGCGTGAAAACTAGGTTACCCTAGTAGAAAGACAGACGCCATCTCTCAGGGTCAAGAGCTTCTGTAGGGTTTCACATACACCTCCCGCTGTATAAAATGTTCTGATTCCTAAAGTGGAGGACATTTTTAGGGAGACAGTAGTACAATTTTTTTTTCCCATCCCACAAATGCTGGGGGCTGCAATGAACTGGGCCCTAGAAAGTGACTGTCCAGCATCCTGGGTACCTGCATGTACTCTTTGAGAAAGGGGGCAGAAGTGGCTAAGACGGGATCTACTATCAAGCCATCTTCCTCAGATCTCACTCAGACATCCTTGACCTCTTGGGATCCCCATCTGCCCACACAAAAAAGATAATTTTGTGATGATGTGCTTAAGTGGTTAATACCACCTTTGGGTTTCTCTCCTGGTTTAACACCACTGGGAGCAGTTCTATTTTATTGGGAACAGGGAAGTTATTTCCCAAGAGAACCAGGGTTAGCAAAACAGGACAGTTCTGTTTGCTTATTTTCACAGAAATAGAGAACATAAAGTCCTACATTGGGCTGACCTGGGAAACATCAAGACAGAGAGTGAGTGAGCATGCCCATATGGCAAGCCAGGAAAAAGGCAGAACTTGAGTTCTGGGGTAGAGCAGATCCTGCTCCCAAAGCAGGCTGCAAACACACTTGTTGCTTACCATGCCTTGGTTCAACCCAGCTCCATGATGTATGTCTAAGCTCCTGCTAGCCCAAGTTATGTCCCTTTCCTCTTTTCAAACACATCTCAAAATTCACCCCTAGGGAGCCTTTATTCAAATTGTTCGGTTCTGCATTACCATTTGACTACTTAATTATTTATTTATCCTTGTTGATCTCTATTTTCACTGTTCTTAAGTAACTTCCTCATTCTATTTCACCACATGGAGACTTTAATAGCTACTATTTTCCCCTCTCTGATATCATTCATTCATGTATCCAACAAACTGCTTGTATGCCTGCTCTACACCAGGCACTCTTCTTGACACTGGATCAGATGCAAGGTAAGACATGCTCTTTTCCTTAAAGAGCTTACAGTCTAGTGGGGGAAAAATGCATGGAGACATATAAGTTGAATGACAGAGTCAGGGAACACCTTTAGAGAAGGTGATATTTGAGCATGTTATGGTCAAAGAAGTTTCAAAGGTTAATGTAGCTGGAGCTCATTTGTCCATTCAGCAAATACCTACTGAGTATCTTCTGTGTGCACTATATTAGATGTTAAAGATACAAAGAAGTAAAGGCATGGTCCATATCCAGAAGGATCTTACAGTTCAGCAGAGAAGTGGCAGAATATGAAATGAGTAAGGTTGCCCTGGCCAGTTGGGCTCAGTGGTTAGAGCATCAGTCCGCAGACCAAAGCATCATGGGTTTGGTTCCCAGTCAAGGGCATGTACCTGGGTTGCAAGTTTGATTCCCGACCCTGGTCGTGCAGGAGGCAACCAATGGATGTGTCTATCTCACATTGATGTTTCTCTCTCTCTCCCTCCCACTCGATCTAAAAATCAATGGAAAAATATCCTTGGGAGAGGATTAATAAAAATTTTAAAAAAGAAATGAGTAAGGTAAGTTGAGTCAGATTTTGAAGGTAATGAATAGCTATTAGAGATTTAATCAAACAGGCAATATGAAGGAACCTGTGCTTTAAAGAGAAAACTGATGGCAGTGAGGAGGACGGCTGGCTGGAGTGGGTGAAGACTAAAGAAAGAGAGCCCGGTTAGAAAACATTGATGAGGGGGGACTTCCGGTCAAGATGGCGGTGTAGGTAAATGCGGTATCACCTCCTCCCACAACCACATCAAAATTACAACTAAACTACGGGACAACTGTCATTCAGAACCACCTGAAACTGAGCTGAATGGAAGTCCTACAACTACAAAATTAAAGATGCCACATCGAGACTGGTAGGAGGGGCGGAGGCGGACGGGCTGGTCTCACATGCACGTGTGGCGGATAAAAATCAGGAGGGATAACTCAGCTGGGAAGGTCCTCCCTGAGGCGTGAGGGGTCCCCTCCCACACCAGGCTTCCAGCTCAGGGTTCCAGTGCCAGGAAGAGAAGTCCCCATAACTTCTGGCCGTAAAACCAGCGGGAACTGAGGGTGAGGGAGGCTGAGGCTACTGGAGCCGCAGGCAGTTCCTCTTAAAGGGCCTGAGCATGGACTTACTCGGACTCACTTCCTCTGAGCTCCAGTGCAGAGGGGAGGCAGCTTGAAAGGCACCAGAGACATACAGGGAAGAACTGAGCTGATTGGCATCAGGGCGAGAGGTGAAGAGGCAGCTTTCTCCTGGACAGATGTGTTGGTGAAGGCTGTTGTTCCTTTGGTGAGCCCTTCGCCCATGGGCAGGACTCCAGCAACCTGGCTCACACTGTTTGCCCCACCCTGGTGATTCCTTGAGGCCCTGCCCCACCCAACTTGTGGGCCCACCCAAGCTGTTTCCAGTGGCTTTACCGTAAGGTTGACCTGTTTTGGCTCCTGCTTCAGATTTTCCTAAATTCTCTTAAACCAGCAGCATCTGGCTACAGCAAGCCCCATACCTCTCACTAAGTGGCCCCAGGCCCAGCACTAGAAGTAGCCAGCCTTGGTTCACAGCTTGGCTTTGCCTGGACACCTCCAAGCCCAGCACAAGAAGCAGCCAACAGCTGATTGCTTTGTAGGTTATGCCTGGTGGCCCTGGGTAGAACACAGACAGTGACTGACCTTGCCCCAGAGCCAGCACACCCAGTGGACAGCTTCAGACCACGTTGAAGCACCACCATCCAACCACCTCCACAAGTGACACACTCAAGGAGTGGACTCAGTGGGTACCAGAACCCTGCTGAAGTAAGTCTTGCTCTGTGTGGTGGGCCCCTGCACAGCTGATGATTCAAGGTAGTCAGAGGTCAGTGGTCAGTGGGCACAGCCAGTCCTAGCAGCTTATCAGCCAGAGGAACCCTCCCTCCCCCCATTGAAGTGCCAATAGCAATCAAGATTCAATTATAACAGAAGGGTATAAAGTCCACATGAGGGGTGCACCTCAAGGGCCCAGCTGGGTGATCAGGGAGGCTGTGCCACTGGACCCTACAGGACACCTACTACAACAGGCCACATGTCCCAAATGAAAGAACAGAGCAAAACTCCAGGAAAAGAACTAAACAAAATGGGGATAAGCAATCTAACAGATGCAGAGTTCAAAACAGTGCTTATAAGGATGCCCAATGAACTTAGTGAGAATTTCAAGGAACTTCATGAGGACCTCAAGAGCATAAAAAAGGACCAGTCAGAAATGAAGGATGCACTAATGAAATAAAGAATAATTTACAGGGAATCAATAGTAGAGTAGGTAAAGCCAAGAAGCAAACCATCGATTTGGAATATAAGGAAGCAAAAAACAACTAATCAGAACAGCAAAAAGAAAAAAGAATCAAAAAAAAATGAGGATAGTATAAGGAGCCTCTGGGACAACTTCAAGCATATCAACATTCACATCATGGGAGTGCCAGAAGGAGAAGAGAGAGAGCAAGAAATCAAAAACCTATTTGAAACAATAATGGCAGAAAACTTCCCTAACTTGGTGAAAGAAACAGACATACAAGTCCAGATAGCACAGAGAATCCCAAACAAGATGAACCCAAAGAGGGCCACACCAAGACACATCATCATCAAAATGCAAGACAAGGAGAGAATCTTAAAAGCAGCAAGAGAAAAGCAGTTCGTTACTTACAAGGGAGTTCCAATAAGACTGTCAGCCGATTTCTCAAAAGAAACTTTGCAGAGCAGAAGGGAGTGGCAAGAAATATTTAAAGTGATGAAAAGAAAGGACCTACAACCCAGATTACTCTATCCTGCAAACCTATCATTTAGAATCAATGACCATATAAAGAGTTTCCCAGACAAGAAAAGGCTAAAGGATTCATCACCACCAAACCAGTATTATATGAAATGTTGATGGGTCTTCTTGAAGAAGAAGATAAAAAAATATGAATAGTAAAATGGCAATAAATATATATCTATCAACAATCAAATCTACAAACAAAATGAGCAAGCAGAACAGAAACAGACTCATAGATACAGAGAACTTTTTGTTGGTTGCCAGATGGGAGGGGGGTTGGGGAGATGGGTGAAAAAGATGAAGGGATTAAGAAGTACAAAGTGGTTGTTAGACTAATGAAACTCAAAGGGAAGGGGGAGGTGGGGCGGGAAGAGAGAAACCAAAGAACTTATATGTAACCAATAGACGTAGACAGTAGTGTGGGAAAGGCAGGAGTGGGGCAGGAGTGGGGAGGTGGGGGTCCAGGGGGGAAAAAAAGGAGGGACATCTGTAATTTATTCAACAATAAAGTTAAGTTTAAAAAGAAAACTATGATGAGGGTTTGATCAAGCAGGGAACATGGAGAGAAGGGGGCAGATATGTGAACTGCTTCCTCCCAGACAAAGTCAGGGCAGCTGGAGAGGGAGATGGAGCTGTTGCCAGCTGGAAGCATTGAAGTCTCATCTAGGGTATGACATCCCTCTGGGGCCTAGGGTCTATATTCAGTGTTGCAGGCAAGAAGTCACTTGCTCAGGAGCTGCACTGCTTAAAGCCAAGTAGGAGAAGCTGGCCAAAGGCTGTGTCTTGAGAGAAACTGATTCAGAAAGCTAGGAATACTATCCAAACAAATCATGAATCCCAGGGCCAGGAAGAAAAAGAGAATTCAAGTAGAAGCCAATAGCTGTACAACTGGGAAAAGCAGACAAGAGTGATGGTCTGAAGTAAAGGATAGGAGGCGGCAGCCTGGCAGTGTGGCTCAGTTGATTGAGCGTCATCCCATGCATTGGGAAGTCACCAGTTTGATTCCTGACCAGGACACATGCCTGGGTTGTGGGCTCAGCCTCCAGTGGGGGGCGTGCAGGAGGTGGCTGATCCATGTTTCTCTCTCATCGATGTTTTTATCTCTCGCTCCCTCTCCCTTCCTCTCTCTGAAATCAACACAAACATATATTAAAAAATAGTAACCATAAAGGCATAGCTTTAAAAAAAGAAAGGAGAGGAGGCAGAACATGGAAAAATCCTTTAAGCCAACACAGGAATGCAGACACGAGGTCTGGAGCTACCATAGCCATCTTGTGACCATAAATGTGACAGCAAACAAAAATGAAGATAAACAACATGCTGAGGACAGCAAAGGAGATGGATGGAAAGAGTGTGTCCTTGGTGACACAGTGGAGCTTCTGAGTGAACCTGGAATTGCCCACTTCTGGACTTCTTTTTAACTAAATGTACTTGTATTTTAAGAACACTGTTAGACAAGTTTTCTATTATTTGCAACTCAAACCAGTCTTAACTGATACAGCAGAGATTTTCTAGAAGGAGATATTCTGTGGTGTCCAAATGTCCTGAGAAGTAAAGGAGAATAAGGACTGAAGAGTGGCCAGGGGATTTAGCAATTAGAAGGTCACTGTTGATCTTAGTAAGAGCAATTTTAGAAACAGTGGGGACAGAAGTGATGTGGCTTTCTTGTGGGATTTTTCATAGTATGAATGGTGACTCACAAACCGGAAAGGATGGTTTGGTCCAGCTGGGTGGTAGACTCTATTCTGGTCAATTCCCGTATTCAGCTCTCAGTATCCAAGGAAGCTGCTTGGGTCTGTGATTTCCATTTCAACTACATCCTGGAGATCAGAACTGAATCATTCTGACTGCTCTGTTTCACTTCTCAAAAATAAGCCAGGAAAAGTTGTTCTGGCCTCTTAACTGGTTTCATGGAGAGTAAATCCAGCATGCCTGATGGAGGTTAGAAGATAAAATCCCCACCCCCCCCCCACCCCAGGATTTGACTGTATAATAAATACCAGGCACTGAGTTAGAATAAAAAGATGAATAAAGCATATTCCTTGCCCTCAAGGATCTCACAATATAGTTAAGGTGACCAATTAGGAACAATTATCACAAGTCTGTGATATTGGTCCTCAAAGTGGTATTAAAAATGCTGAGGAATATAACAGTTAACTATATCTGGAGGTCACTGCAGAAGCTTCTAGAAATATTGCTGTTGACTGAGCAGGGACTTAAAGAAGATGGCACTACTTCTGTTGGGCCATCAGCGAGATGTTCTTTGTTTTTAGCAACTATCTTAAATACATTTTAATACAAATTGTGAACACAAGAATAAATATGCCATTATAGTATCATATACAAGGGACATGAGGTCTTAGGTGTGACCAGTACTCTCTGGAGAAGAAGTTATCAGTCTGCTGCTCTAGGCTGCCAAGGAGCTGAGGAGTTAGAAACTAAAACCAGGGCAGAGAGGAGTGTGGTGCATACCAAGCTGAGAAGGGAAGCACCCACCTGTGTTAGGAACCCGCCCGAGATAATTAGGTGACCATTTCATCACAAAGGTCCCTCCTCTATATTGGGAGAAGGCTTTGTCTCCTCCATGCTTTCCTCCTTCCCCAGCATCAACCCACTAAGGCTGGGTGGGTTGCTAGGCTGAATAGTGTGATTGCAGGTAGGAATTTGACTTGCCTGCTCTCAAGTCTAAGTCTTGCTAACTTTTTGCCTTAGAATAGAACATTTTGGGGACTGGGTCCCAGCAGAAATGATGGCTTTGGCAGACTAGGAGTTTGGATGAAAGAACAAGAGTTAAATACTAGTAACTGAAAGAAAGGGAAGGTGAAATGAGAGAGAGGTGGTGGTCACCAACACTGTGAAGGCACTAAATGCCACTGACTTGTACTTCGAAATAGCTAATTGATGTTATGTGAATTTCACCCCAAATTAAAAAAAAAGATGGGAGGTTTGTAGGAATTAGAGATAATGGGCAAGAGACTACCCCTCATTTTCCTAATTTTCAAGGGCCAACCCAGAGACTATTCTGAGGGAAGAGCAAATGCCTTGGACACTCATCCAACCCATGTTTACTCCTCCTCAGACCCTCCCCTCCAATCATGTCTATTTGCTCTCTTGTCTACACATAACCGTCTTCCTCTACCTCACATTCTTCATATACCAACCCTTTATTCAACAAGACTAAGGGATAGTACTTTTCTCTCCCTTTCCCTATCAGGGATGGGGAAACTTTTTTCTGCCAAGGGTCATTTGAATATTTATAACATCATTCTCAGACCATACAAAATTATCAACTTAAAAATAACCCTGCTAACCTGGCCTGAGTAGCTCAGTAGATTGAGCATTGTCCCCGTGCACCAAGAAGTCGCTGGTCCAATTCCGGGTCAGGGCACATGCCCAGGTTGTGGGCCCGGTGGGGGGCATGCAGGCTGGTCAATGTTCTCTCTAATCAATGTCTCTATCTCTCTCCCTCTCCTTTCCTTTCTCTAAAATCAATAAAGAAAAAAATTTTAAAAATAAAAATGAGCCTGCTATATTTGGTCAGGCTAATTTGGTGAGGTGTGTGATGTTAGCTGGTATTGATTTCACGGGCCTTATACGGGCCATTTCTCATCGTGCCTCTGCCATTCTGAAACTTCTCACCTTTCTTTGACCAACTGTTATACAAACTTTTGGCACCTGAAGTCCATATGTCTTTCCTCTCATCAATTCTAAGCAAAACCCAAAGCCAAAATAAATGCTCTGGGAAGGCACACAGAGACCCACGAGGTAGAAGGCAATGAATCAGGGCAGGAACTCGAAACTTCATGATTGGGTATTATTTGTGCTAAATCATTTTGCACTTCCTATAAACTCAGAAATCAAAAAGGAGCCCAGCTGGTGTGGCTCAGTGGTTGAGCGTCAACCCATGCACCAAGAGGTCACGGGTTCAATTCCTGGTCAGGGCACATGCCCAGGTTGTGGGCCCGATCCCCATTGGGGGGTATGCAGGAGGCGGCCCATCAATGTTCTCTCTCATTGATGTTTCTATCTCTCTCTCCCTGTCCCTTCCTCTCTCTCTAAAATCAATAAAGAAAAAAAATTAAAAAAAAAAGTCTCCAACGCAGTGTCCCTTGCCTAACAAACTTCCTGATATATGGTTGGTACTAATAACTATTTTACTGAGTAAATTACTTAGTGTTTATTTGGTGTTTAAAGCATCAAAATTCAGTTAACTATAGAATAGAGTTTAAGAAATCTCAAAATAACAATCTCCATCTTTGGCTGTGAATTTAACTTTAAAAAAAAAATTTTTTTTTTCTTTGTTGATTTGAGAGAGAGAGGAAGGGAGAGGGAGAGAGATAGAAACATCTATGAGAGAGAACATCAATTGGCCACCTCCTGCATGCCCCGCACTGGGGATCGGGCCCACAACCTGGGCATGTGCCCTAACCGGGAATCGAACCAGTGACCTCTTGGTGCATGGGTCGATGCTCAACCACTGAGCCACACCGGCCAGGTAATTTAACTTATTTTTCTTTTTTTTTTTTATTAGTTTTGGAAATACTTTTATAAAACCAGTAAGCTGTCATCAAGTGGTTCTCTCCACTGAGGGTGGGGTAGGAGGTATGTTATCAAAACCCTAGAGGCGACATTCTCTAATGTGAAATAGGCTTCTGCCTGGCCAATGTCAGTGCTCCCAGGATGTCCAGTATAAAAGAAAAATGTGGGCTTTGGAGCCTGATGTCAGTAGGAATCCTAACTATTCTAGGTACTAGGGTGTGAGTGGGCATGCTCAATTTCCTCATCCTTGAAATGGAGATGATAATACCTTTTTCTTACCTCCCTCATTCCATCCAAAATAATTCTGAATCCATTACTGTTCATCTCTACTGATATGGTCTGCGAAACCAGAAAGTCTATGAGAAGTGATATATGGAATAACAGGTATAGATTTTCACTCCTATCTTGATTAAAAGGAACTGCAGGTTTTAACTATGTCTACACTGACTGGGAGCTTTGCAGAGAGAGGATGCACTCTCATCAGCTAAAGATTACCTTGTTCATTCTGTGCTCTTCTGTAAGGATACAGAATATTACAACTTGTTGAATTAAAAAGGCTCAACTCAGATTGAATTTAACTATGTTCTCCATTATATCTTATAGATCTCTCCTCACAGATGCAGATATTCAGAGATCAGGACTAATGTTATTCTCTATAAACATTTATGGTTAAAAGATAATAATTTAAATACTTTAAAAAGTAAGTATTCTCTGATAAGTGAAATTTTTTTACTGAAGAGTCTTAGTCTCTCAGGAAATGTAACCTCTAACCCCAAGGCTTGTGTTGACTCCAAAGCAAGTAAACCATGGTGTTTTTTTTTCCCCTAAGTACACAGTTACAAAACATGTCTATTATAGGAAATAGTATTAGTTCATAAAATACTCCAGATATTTACTTATGTTGTAAATAAACTCACTCATTCTTTTCTTCTTCCTTTCTTCATTCTCTCCAAATATGTGCATCTCTATATCTGTGGGTATATATATGGTCATATATACACTTCTCCTTTGTGAAAGCTTTGGTGGAGGAAAAGGTTTATCTTTGTCCCTGTATGTTTTTATGCTAAAGAAGTGACACTAATAGATTCTAATAGACCTGAACACCACACAAAGCCCCTTTCTTCCAAAAACCCATCCTTTCAGAGCTTCCTAACTGGTCTTCCTGCTCTCATTCCTGCCCCAGTCTTCATCTGTTGCTTTTAAAAGTATGCATCAGCCCTGCCAGTTTGGCTCAGCGGTTAGAGCGTTGGCCCACGGACTGAAGAGTCCCGGGTTCTATTCCAGCCACGGGCACGTACCTCGGTTGCAGTTCGTCCCCGGCCCCGGTTGGCGGCATGCGGGTGGCAACCAATCGATGTGTCTCTCTCACATCGATGTTTCTCTTCTCTCTCTCTCTCTCTCTCTCTCTCTCTCTCTCTCTCTCCCTCCCTCCCACTCTGTCTAAAGATAAATGTGAAAATATCCTCGGGTGAGGATTAAAAAAAAAAAAAAGTGTGTATCAGATTAGATCACTCCCCTACAGTGAAGCACTCCAATAGCCTCCCATTACCTTAAGATGAAAACCCGAACTTCTTATCTTAACCTGTAAATCACTTCTGATCCAACGCCTGTCTCCCTCTCTGAGCTCATCTCTTCTTCTTCTTCTTCCCCTTGGCCACATGCTCTTCTCGATGTTTCTGGGGCACAAAGTTCATGCCCGTCACACAATCTTTGCGCTGATGCCTTCAGGTCTTCACCTGACTGGCTCCTTTTCATCACTCAGGTCTCAGCTTACATGTCAATCCCATAGACAACTTCCTCAACCTGTATTTGACTTCTCCCCAATTCTTTTAGCCAGTTTTATTTTCTTCTTAGCACTTATCACTACCTAGTATTTCTTTATAATATCTCTCTCCTTAGAATGTAAGTTCCATGTGGGTAGGACAATTTCTGTCTTGTTCACTATTTTATGATCATAAGGGCAAGCAGAATCATTCTAAACCGATGTCAGCAGGATGTCCCAAGGAACAGAAAGAGGGAAGTGCCATGAACTCAAGAAAAAACAGCTTGTGTGGTGGTTAGGGAGTGTTAGTAGTGGAAGGCAGGTAACAGACTGACAGCTACTCACTAGTGGTAGCATCAAAATATGTGCACATGGACTCCAGACAGAAGTTCTCCTGCTTAAGAACCACTTCAAGAATGCAGAGTGAACAGTCTCCCTGGGAGTGGACTTGAGATAGAGAACCCAGGTCCAAAACCCTTTTCTGGAACAAGCAGACTTACTTATCTCCTATTTCCTACCACAAAGGGAAGTCTGAGTCAGGAGTGAGAGATGGTCCTCCAAAGCCAGTTGGGCAGAATTTCTTCTCTAAAGGGACTTAAGTCACCGTCAGTCTCCTTATGGAAAAGTACATTTTCCCACAGATCCTGAAACAAATAACTAATTGAGCTCTAGGGAACTTCCTTTCTCCCAGTACTTTCAAGCCCAATGTAAGATCTTCATAGATCTACAGAGGTCATCCTTAGATTCTAATATAAAATTTTTAAAAGGCTACTTAGATATATGCCATGCAGCATTTTTATATGAACATTGAAAAACTAGAAGAAATAAGGCAATTGCTGATCTCTGTTAGAAGCCAGACAATTTACTTTAGAATAGTATAGGATTTTCCCATTACTAAAACACAAACTTGCCAACAACTAAATTTCTGCAAGCCCTTTGCTTCTGCTCCCCACTTGAATTCATATAGATCCCACTTCAAGGAATATGGGTGACACAGCATGCACCATGAGTGGACAGGTTCCCTTGTTGCTAGGAGATAAAGCCCACCCGGGGGCCCTTGTACTGAAGACTACCTTATCTCTTTTAAACACCTTTGGGTAGCACAGAAGGGAGACAGCTAGAGGCTTCTAGAGGAAGCCAAGCTAAGCCCTGCCCACACAGTTTAGTAAATATTAACACATAAAATGATTTTCCAAGTGTTTACATGGACCGTTCTAATATCATTGAACTTAAGAGCCTTCATGGTATTTTAATGCTATCTGTTCTGCAGAAAGGATGTTGAGAAAACCTTCCTGGAGGGCAATTGGGCAAAATTTGCATCAAGAACTTAAAACTGTAATCCCACTTCCAGTAATTTAATAAGCAAAAGTACCATGATATATGTACAAGGATGTCATTGTGATATGTATAATTGTGAAAAAGGACACACAAAACAATATGGAAATGATTTAAGATATGCCCATATGATAGGGCATCATACTATTAAAATATTTAATATACTATTAAAAATAACATTTTGAATATTTAATAATACAAGGAAATGCTTAAGATATTAAGTAACCCACAGGATATGAAACTATATACAGTATTACCCCAATTTTTTTTAAATCCTCACCCAAGGATATTTTTCCATTTATCTTTAGACAGAATTTGGGGGTGGTAGGGAAGGGAGACAAACATCAATGTGAGAGAGACACATTGACTAGCCACCTCCTGCATGACCCCGACCAGGGCCAAGGACCAAAACACAGCTGAGGTATGTGCCCTTAACTGGAATCGAACCCACAACTCTTTGGTCCTCGGGCCGACACTCTAACCACTGAGCCAAACTGGCCAGGGCTACCCAAATCTTGAAAAAAATTATATATTTAATACATTTACATGCACAGAAAAAGGCAAAAACAATTATATACAGACTTGAGATAGAGAAGCAATGATAATTTATTTTAAAATATATATTTTTTTTCTTTAGAGGGAGAGGGAGAGATAGATAGAAACATCGATGAGAGAGAACATTAATTGGCTGCCTCTTGCATGCTCCCACTGGGGATTTGGCCCACAACCTGGGTCTGTACCCTGACTGGGAATCAAACCGGCAACCTCTTGGTGCATGGGTTGACGCTCAACCACTGAGCCACACTGGCCAGGCGATAATTTAATTTTTAAAAAATATTTTCATGAGTTCCGCCCTGGCCAGTTTGGCTCAGCGGTTAGAGCGTCGGCCTGCAGTCCAGAGAGACCCGGGTTCGGTTCCCGCTAAGGGCACGTACCTCGGTTGCAGTTTGTCCACGGCCCCTGGTTGGGTCGCGCGGGAGGCAGCCACTCGATGTGTCCCTTTCACATCGATGTTTCTCTCTCTATCTCTCTCTTCCCCTCTCTCCCTCCCACTCTGTCTGAACAAAAAATGGAAAAGTGTCCTCGGGTGAGGATTAAAAAAAAAAAAAAAATATTTTCATGACTTCCAAAATTTCTTATTTTATATATAAACTTTTTAAAGAACCAGAGGTTAAGAGAACCAATATTTCAAATACCCATCATGTGATAGGCACTGAGCTAGGAATTTCCCCAATTATCTAACCTCTATGGCAACCAGGAGAGGTAGGTATCTCAGTCCCTGTTTTACAGATGAGGAACAGAGGCTTTGCTGTTTAAGCATGGTCTATTGGCCCAGGGTGCCCTGGATTCAAGCCCAGGACAATGCCCGTTTCCTGCTGCCCCACAGGCCTCACCTGCTGCAGCTCCCAGTGGGCCCACAGAAGGCTTACAGTGAAGGTCACTGACAAAACACAGCTGTGGACAGCTTACCCAAGAGCAAGGCCCTATTTTGGTTTTTAAACTCTTCATATCTTCCTCCCAAAGTATAAAACTGTTTTTCCTGTACAAGAAACAGGCTTCATCATTACAAAGGCTTGAGGATCCATTCTGAAGCAGTTTTTATCCATGTGCCCAGCTCTACATGCCTGTACCCTCTGAGCCTGTGGTATCTGCTGTCCTGCTTATTGGTTTGGCATTTCATCAGGATGTGAGCAGAAGGACAGGGCAGAACTGCACACCCCCACCCCTTCCACCAGCTGGCTCCTTGGTCTCTGCCCTGGATACTAAAACAAACAGGCTGTGTGCTCTGGCTCCCTACTCAATCCAAGGGTGGGGGGAGAGGGGGGCAGTAAACATCCCAGCTATGTGAACAATCAGGAATATCTGGCAGCACATTTGATCTTTTGTAACTTTATTTCAGTCAAAGTCAGGGCCTCCAGGCAGCTGGGAGGCTCATCATACCCTAAGTCTGGTTCCAGGTACTGCCTTGGTGAGGGGTGCCCAATCCCCCAGCTGGCTCTGTTCCAGGTAGGTCCCCAGTGACACCAACTGCAAACTCTCATGGAGGCAAAGATGGAATTTTCCTCTACTGTTCCAAGGCTCTTCATCACTTCCTGTTCCTTCCCAGAGGCAGAGACAGGAAGTAGCTTGGATCTGGGGTCACAGCAAGTCAGTGACATCCAGGATTGGAACGTGCTGCCTGGATCACCACTTTATCCTCCAGCACCACAGTTCCTAATTTAAAAAACAGAACTACCTAGGGACTTTTGTCTAGGAAAAGGGAGGAGGGGACACGGAGAATAGCACATGACACACAAAATAACAATGGGAATAAACTGGGCTTTTTTGATGCAGACTCTTTAACCCTTTCTAAGAGGATTGCATGTTCAAAAAAGTTGGAGAAATACTGTATTAACAATGTAAACAGATTGTTACTGCAAGCTTCTTAGAACCTTACAGAGGTTCACACTGCCAAGAGGTTTTAATGAAAACGGTTTTCAAACAGTCAACTATAAACAGGATTCCATAGGCATGAGGCTTCCAATGAACACACTTTGAGAAGTGTTGCTCCGGGGTGAACCTGAAAGGATCCTGGGAAGACAGAAAAGGCCCTAAACGAACTCCCCACCAGCCATTAGTCACTATCTTCAAAACTGTAGTGCTGGATCAAACAAGGCTGTACTCTTTCTGAACTTCACCAAGGATTTATGGTATTTTTCCATTTGTTGGTCGAAGCCCCTGGAAGAGAACTTTGCCCGGAAAAAGTTCACTGGAGTCAGAAGGTATTTTAGTGCCAGGCCACTGAACTCAGGAGCCAGAAGAGGGACAGCCTTGCTGCGGTGAGAGGGGGGTGAACCCTGGCTCCTCCAAGTGCGCTGGTTCCCTGAGACTGCTGAGCCATCACTCTCTCCCCTGGGGACCAAGTGGGGCCCTACACCAATTTCCTCCCCAGTTTCTGAAGAGAGAAATTCCTCATCTGTAGACCTTAAGTGAACTGAAAAACCCAAGGGGGCAGTCAGTACAGTCACCATCTTCTGGGACTCAGAGAAAGGGACTGCCTCATCCCACTCTTTGCTGCAGAGGTCTGGGGACAACTGCTTCTTGACCTGCAAAGGATGGTGGGAGGGCTGCTTCTCAAGGTTCCCACAAAAGTTCTTGTTATTGGCCTTTGAGTCCCTGTCAGCTTGAAATTGATCAGCCTTTTCCTCAAGAGATTCAAACATGACACCCTGTGTTCTTGGCCTCTTAAGCTTCCTTTTTAACAGCCAGAAAACACTTGGTTTCCTCGAGGAGGAACTCATGTATTGCTGTACAGAGTCTGGAATCAGGGGCACCGAGAGCCTGGGGCCCAGGCTGTCCTGAAAGTAGTCCCTATAGGGCTGTCGACTGACAATGGGCACCACCTGGCAAGGCTTCAGTGCTGCCACAAAGGCACGAAGCTCCGAGTAGGAGGAATGGTCAGAGTAAGGGATGACATGGATATTGGGGTGGGAGCTGTGGATTTTCCGGCTTGTGGG
Organism: Tadarida brasiliensis; assembly: GCA_030848825.1. Taxonomy (NCBI): domain Eukaryota; kingdom Metazoa; phylum Chordata; class Mammalia; order Chiroptera; family Molossidae; genus Tadarida; species Tadarida brasiliensis. Next base: position 13,364,011 of record CM061275.1, on the reverse strand, counting down.
AAGGATAGCAATGGTAGGGTGGGTCTGGTTCCAACGCAGCATGGCAGAATGGCAGATCTCCATGTGGTTCACGGCATGGATGCGGCCAGCTTTCTCCTCCACTGTGAACACATCTGCTAGGCCCAACAGCTGCACCAACTCCAGGCGACGAGGACTCAACACCACCCAGGTCTGAAACTCCAGGGCCAGCTGCTCCAGCAGGGACTCTTTTCCCAGGTGATAGAGTCCTGAATAATGGTAACGGAATTGGGGAAAGGAAGAGAATGAAGCTATTGGGGAACCCTAATCAACCAAATGTTCAACAAAAATACACAATTTAACGGGGCAATCAGAGTATATCAGGGATGGGATGGCATTTGAGCTGAGATATATGGAAAATGGGGTAGGGGAAGTTAACACAGACAGAATTCACTCATTCATTCAGTTCAACAAAGGAAAGCATTTACCAAGTGTTAGACACTGTGAAAACAAAAAGTCTCAGTCCTCTAGGAGTGTAATCTACATGGGCACCCAGAAACTATGTGGTTAAGGGCAACTTTAGAGGCATGCACAGTATTATGAGGGCACAGAAAAGTATCTTCCAGTTGATGGAGTTAGAAAAAAGTTTCCTGAAAAATGACAACTGAGCTAAGTCTTAATGGGTGGGTCCAAGTTAACCTGGCAAGGGAAGGGAATGGCAGAGAACATTTTAAGAGGGGTCAGTTTGGTGTTACTAAAGTACAAAGAAGAAACTGGTAAAAAATAACACTAGACCTTCAATGAATGATTAGATAAAGAAGATGGGGTACATATATACAATGGAATACTACTCAGCCATAAGAAAATATGAAATACTGCCATTTGCAACAACAACATGGATGATCTTGAGTATAGCATGCTAAGCAAAATAAGTCAGATGGAAAAGGACAAGAACTATATAATTTTACTCATATAGTGGGATATAAAACAGAAAAAAAAAAAACAACTCATTGATGCAGACAACAGAATGTTGGTTGCCAGAGGGGTAGAGGGCGTGGGGGGAGGAGGAAAAGGGAGTCAAAAATATGGTGATAGAGGGAGACTAGATCTTGGGGTTGTGAGCACACAATGCAATATACAGATGATGTACTATAGATTTGTACACTTGAAACTTGTATGTTATTAACCAATGTCATCCCAATAAATTTAATTTATATATATATAAATATATATATATATAATTTATATATATATATATATATATTTATTTATCCTTACCCAAGGAAATTTTTCCATTGATTTTTAGAGAGAAGGGAGGGAGGGAGAGAGAGAGAAACATCGATGTGAGAGAGACACATCAATTGGTTGCTTCCTGCACAATGCCGACCGAGGCTAAATTTAATTTTAAAAAATGACACTAGAGAGGTAAACTTGGACTTCATTTTATAAGAAAAGGGGAGCCACTGAAGAGTCTGAGGAGGGAAAATGGCTCATCCTAACCATAAGAATAACATGATCAGGGCAGGCAGGGCTTTCAAAAAGATACCATAGCAACAGTGTGATTCAACGCCCTGGAGGAGAAGACACTGGAAGCAGAAGTACCAATGAGAAGGCTCACACAGTACTTAACAGAAAAAGATGGAGGCCTGAATTTGAGTAATGTGATGGTAAGAGACACGGGAGATGTGTTTAATAGTTTTTCTCAGAACTTTTGTGGAGGTATATTTCAAATCCACAACCAGATTGTGAACTCCTTTAAAGAACTTATAGTTTTATATCTACATTATTCCTATGGTTCTAAACCTCACTCTCTAGGCACAAATGTAGCTGATTTTCTTTTCTCTTTCCCTATCCCTCCACCTTTTTTTTTATATATATACCTCTTCTATGTCTTTTATTACTAGACTATAAGCCCTAATATTATTTATCTTTCTATCCCACTGCTTATCAGAATGGTTGGCACATAGTAGGGGTTTATTGTATATTTGCAAAATTAATCAAGCCCTGCTACAGCACCCTCCTAGCTAGCTGTGCTTCTCTGGGAAAACTCTGCGTTGCAAATGCCAAGAATAGTAGGACTGATAGTTCTTCATGAGCTATCAAGCGATCCTGAGAGTAAGGGATATTTCTCAATCAATTTAGTAGTCACCCTGGAAGGTATATAATTTTTTCAATGCCTTTGTTTAACCCTACTTTATCCTCACCCGAGGACATTTTTTTTTTCATTTTTTGTTCAGATAGAGTGGGAGGGAGAAAGAGGAAGAGAGAGAGAGAGAGAGAGAGAGAGAAACATCGACGTGAAAGGGACACATTGAGTGGCCGCCACCCGCACGACCAACCAGGGCCGGGGACAAACTGCAACCGAAGTACATGCCCTTAGCGGGAACCGAACCCGGGTCTCTCTGGACCGCAGGCCGACGCTCTAACCGCTGAGTCAAACCGGCCAGGGCTGTTTAACCCTACTTTAAAACTCCTTTCAAAGTTGGGGCACATCCTTTTAAAATATTCACCATGGTGGCATGGTGAATTTTGGAAACAATCAAAAAAGTCATTTAGAACTAAACCTATTACATTTTTTAAAACAAGAATTGATTTTCATAAACTATCTCAAAAAAACAATTCCAAAAGAAGAGTCCCCAAAATATTTTGTACTCTTGTGGAATCAATAGAACAAGCATACAAGTGACTTTTCAAGGTACCTACTTTTAAGCACAGCACTCACTTAAATATCTACATACTGATATATTTCATTCACTCATATAACAACTACGAAACACCTCATCAGGTATTAATCTAGGCATTTGGGACATATCCATAATTTTAAAAAAAAAGAGCTCTGCCATTGTGGAACTTACAGTCTAGTGGGGGAGACAGATAATAAAACTAAATACAATAAATACATAAATTATGGAACCCACTGTAAGGCTATGAATGCAATATTGTTCTTCTCCTACACAGGGTTCTTTATCCTAAGAGCAATGGTTGGTTGCATTTATGATCAAGTTCAAAAGGTCTTACAAGCACTTCAGCCTCCCCTGCCTTTCCAGCCTCCTCACCCACTGTGTGCCTGTCACACTGGCTGCTGCTCCTCTGTTCCACAAACACATGAGGCTTCTTCCCACCTTCACCCATGCTCTCAAGGAGTTCATGTGGGGGTGAGGGGCAGGGAAAGTGGGAGATAGACAACAAATAAAAAGCAACAGCATATTAAAACATAGAGTACATTGGAAGGTAATGTAGTGCAATAAAAAAGTTGAATGGTTAGGGGATCAGGAGTTGGGAATATGGGAGTAGGGATGGGGGGCAGATGGCAATTTTAAATAAGATGGTCAAGGTAGGTTTCCCGGAGAAGGGGAGGTCTGCATAAAGACTTGAAAGATGTGAGACACCTACAAAGAACCTAACTGCACTCCCTATGGGTGAGAGCAAAAGGAAAGAAAACCACTTACCAATCTTTACATTATGTTGTGGGTGCTTTCGAATGAGCTCCACAATCTGGTGGGCAGCTTCTTGTTGGGAAGGAAGAACCAGCTCTGGGTTGCAATTGGTGTTGTCTAGGTATAAGGTATGGATCTGTTTCCCCACTCTCAGGGCTGGCTCCTGTAGCATGGACGGTGTATACCGAAAATCACCTGGGGGCAGAGTCAGAGACCAAAGGATAGAAGACAGGTCTCCCTCCTCCAACAAATGGGCATTTGCTTTCTGGCTCTTGGAAAATCTGGAGCCTGGCACTGAACTAATACACGTAGTATAGCTTTCTTGTGGAAATGTTTCTATCCCGTTCCTTTACAAGGTTTGGACCCTTAAAAAGGGAGAAATCAGTTAAAAAAGGGTGAGTGTTGCCCTGGCCAGTTTGGCTCAGCGGTTAGAGCATCGGCCAGCAGAGTCACGGGTTTGATTCCGGTCAAGGGCATGTACCTCAGTTGCGGTTCGGTCCCTGGCCCTGGTTGGGGTTGTGTGGGAGGCAACCAATCGATGTCTCTCTCTCTCTCTCTCTCTCTCTCTCTCTTCTCCCCCTCACACTCTATATCTTAATATCTTCAGGTGAGGACTAAAAAAAAAAAAGTGTCAGTGCTCATATGAGATGAAGCTAGGCTTCCAGACATCTTTTTTATCATTATTAAATTTATTGGGGTGACACTGGTTAATAGGATTATATAGGTTTCAAGAAAAATGTGGAACACTTCATGAATTTGCGTGTCATCCTTGTGCGGGGACCATGCAAACCTTTTTTTTTTTTTCTCATCCGAGGACATTTTTGCATTTTTTGTTCAGATGGAGTGGGAGGGAGAGGGGGAGAGAGAGAGAAACATCGACGTGAAAGGGACACATCGAGTGGCTGCCACCCAAACGACCAACCAGGGCCGGGGACAAACTGCAACCGAGGTACATGCCCTTAGCGGGAACCGAACCCGGGTCTCTCTGTACCGCAGGCCGACGCTCTAACCGCTGAGCCAAACCGGCCAGGGCCATGCAAACCTTCTTGGTATCATTCCAATCTTAGTGTATGTGCTGTGGAAACGAGCACTCCAGACTTCTATTATGAGTAAAGGCTGCTCAAGAAAGTAATATCTAGGCTGAGAAAGTAGGAGGGACCCCTCGGGAGGCCCACCTGTATACAGGATGGTTCCAAAGTATCCTTCAAAGAGAAACATCACAGAGCCAGGGCAGTGATTGGCATCTATCAGGGTTACAGTCATGGTCTCTCTCCCAATTTCATCTAGAGGCAGGACGTGACTCTCACCAACCTCCAGGGCTCGGATCCACTGCTTAGATACCTGAGGAAACAGTAGGTCATATCAGTGAACACAGACTCCCCTTCTTGATACCCCCTGGACCAGGAGATATTCTTTTCCTGAATCAGGGAAAGCTAACCAAATGCGGAGCCACCCTGGAGTAGAAGCTGTAATTTGGATTCCCAAACAATGCCCCGCCCCCTTCCTTCTCCCACTCACCACCCCACCCTCTGTAAAATTTTATTTATTTATTTATTCCTCACGCGAGGGTATTTTTCTATCATTAGATAGAGTGGGAGGGAGGGTGAGAGAGAGACAAAGAGAAACATCGATGTGATAGAGCCACATCGACTGGTTGCCTCCCGCTGACCTGCTGACCTGCCCACCAGACCAGGGCGGGGAGGGAACCAAAACCGAGGTACCTGCCCTTGACAGGAATCGAACCCGGGACTCATTGGTTCTCGGGGCCGGGCCGACGCTCTAACCACTGAAACAAACCGGCCAGGGCCCTCTGTACAAAGTTAAATTAGGAGTCCAGAAAACAATCTAGTCAACAATTATCAAACTTTCCTGATCATAACAATCTCTTAGGGGCACCTGTTTAAAAAAAGAATCCCACCAGATTTCCAGGACCTTCACCACCTGTATCTATCGAATCAGACAGGTGCGAGGGGAGGCGGTGGAGAATCTGTCTCCAGCACATTAGGTGGATTCTTTTTTTTTTTTTTTTTCTTTTTGATTTTTTAAATATGTTTTCATTGATTTTTTAAAATTAATTTATTTTTGTTACAGATGGATTCTTATGATGAGGGAAATTTGGGAAACACTAGCCTAACTTATGTAAAAAGGTAGGAAGATTCCTTCGTTGGACTAAAAGATCTCCCAAGTCCGCCAGCTGGAAGCCACACTCGTGTTCTGGCTAAAGATGCACTTCTGGGTTCAAACAACTCCCGAGTTGGTAACAGCCAGTCCTCCCGGCCCCTACTCTAGGACTCCAAGGCTGAGACGGCTCGGAAGTGCCACCCAGACGCCTGGACCAGCTGGAGGCCGACACAGTCCCCGTACCTGTAGGCGCCGGTGCAGGAGGAAAGCCGAGATGGGGGAGCAGTAGAGGGGCCGCGCCCAGGTGCTGGACAGCCCCACGGTGTGGTCCGCGTGCATGTGGGACAGGAAGAAGAGCCGCGCGGAACCAGCCCGGCGCAGGCTCCAAAAGTCCACAGCGATGGGCGTGTGGGGGATCAGGACCCCGTTCATGGTGGCGGGTTGGAGGCAGCAGTGGGACACTCATGGGAACAGAGCTCGGGCGGGAGCCTCCTGCAGCGGCCCTGAGCAAAGTCCCGCTGGGGCCAGCCCAGGGGAAGAGACCCTGAGGGGGAAAGCCGGCCAGGGCAGGTCTAAGTTACTCGAGTTGGCAGGAAAAAGAAAGAAGTGACCGTGCTCTGGGAAGTCCCGGGGTGAAATCGCACACTGCGGAAGCCGCTCTGCGGAGCGTCTTCCCCTCCCGCGCGCGGGAGCCGGCCCGGGCGCACGGCCGAGCCTCCACTCAAAGCGCGCGCTGCCGGCGGAGACAGGCCGAGGTAGCCGACTCCCGATTGCCCGCCGCCGCCCCGCCAGACCGAGACGCCCGCCGCGCTCCGCGGCGAGAGGCTGGGGGAAGGAAGCCCTGAGGCTGCGGCCCAGGCTCCGCTCCGCGCTCGCTAGGAGGGGTGAGTGGCAGCTGCTGGGCGTGGTCTCTGAGGAGGAGGCGGGACTTCCGCGGAAAGCGTGATAGGACCTATCCTTGATGGCGGCCGCGTGGAGGCGCCAGAAAGGCTGGAACTGAGAGGGTGGGGTCTGCGGACTGTCGCCTGAGGGGCTGGAAATCCCGCTGAGGGCTTGAAGGTAGTGAAGAGACCTGTGGGCGGAGCGAGCCCGGCGGCTTGTCGGGGGAAGGAACCCAAGGGCCTGCGGAGGTGGGGGGCTCGCATGTGCCAGGCCCTGGGGAGGCCAGGGCTGCGGCGAGATCCCGGCTCTAGTCTCATCACTGACACTTCCTTTACCCAGGTTCCCTCGTCGGGGCTGTGGGACCTGCCCGGGAGTGTTCGGGAAGATGCCGTACCTCGGCTCCGAGGACGTGGTGAAGGAGCTGAAGAAGGCTCTGTGTAACCCTCACATTCAGGCTGACCGGCTGCGCTACCGGAATGTCATCCAGCGAGTGATTAGGTATCAGCGCCCTCACTCCCCACCGCGGGCCCGCCAGGGCCGGCCGACCCCCCAACGAGGGAGCGAGCTTTCCCACGCGGCAGTGCTGGGATTTGGGCGTCCTGCTTCTCGGGAGTGCCATCCCGGTCTCCCCCGTGAGGCTTATTTTCTACCTCGCTTATTCAGCTGGGTGGTTTCATCCATATCTTGAACTTAAACTGCTGACTCCCAGACCTGCAACATATCAAGTACAGACCTTTTTTATCTTCAGACCCACAGATCCTATTGCTTGCTTGGCATTTCCGCCTGGATATTTCTTCAAAGATATGCAAAGTAGTACCTACATCCTTCCCTCTCCCCAAACCTGCTCTTCCACATATGTGTGTTGATGAATGTCGCTACCCAGCTGACCAAGCGTGGGAATCAATCTTGATGACACCGATCTTCACTTCTCAAGTCAGATGGATTCATAGTTCCAAATATCCAACCTTTAAAAAAAAAAAGGTGCTGCTGTTGTTCCAGTTTCATTACGAAACAATTGCAGTAGCATACTAGCAGGTCACCTTGCCCCCTCATTTCAGGCAGAATGATTTTTCCAACATATGAATTTGAACATATAAGTCTGGCCTACAGCAGTGGATCACAGACTTTAGTATGCATAAAAGTCCCTTGCAGTGCTGTTTGTTTTTTTTAATATAAAGTTTTCATCCAATCCAGTAATTGTGATTTCAGTAGGATGGGGTAGGACCCAGGAATCTATATTTTAAACAAATATCCCGTGTGATTCCTGTAGGACACCATAGTTTTAGAAATGGTGATCTACAGAATAAAGTACAAACTTTTAATCATAGCACCCAAGGAATGCTCTGCTAACTCAATTACTGGCAGACTCTCAAAAGAATGTACCATTCTTGCTCATGTCTGCCTGCCACATGGCATGTATCATTATCTATCTATCACACCTGCCTGGTGAGTCCTGCTCATTTAGCTAAAGTAATACTTCTTCTGTGGAAACATTTTATGACTTCCTGGCAGTAATAGACCTCTGGATTCCCGCTGCCCCATGTCTTCTGTTATAATGCTTATTTATTGTATTGTAATTAGTGGTGTTCCTATCTGGCTTCTTAGTAGACTTTGAGTTCCTAGAGATCTGAGACCATATCTTCTTCAGGATTATGTCCCCAGAGCATATCCCTGGAATGTAAAAGCTGAATTTCACTGGAATGTATTGGGAATAAGTGTTTGTTGAATAAATAGAAGAACGTTTATTGCAGGTCCCTGGGTGACATAATAAACAAAGTGGACCTGGTTGCTTCCCTCTCAGAGATCACAATATAGTTGGATAACCAGGACACATATAAAATAAAACCCTCCATTGTAAGTTGGGAATTATGTGTTTTCACTTCCACCTGCTATGTGTGTTGGTTTCAGGCACATGACTCAGGGCGTGGACATGTCTGGTGTTTTCATGGAAATGGTGAAGGCCAGTGCCACTGTAGATATTGTTCAGAAGAAGATGGTTTATCTCTACATGTGCACATATGCTCCTCTGAAGCCAGATCTGGCTCTCCTGGCCATCAATACACTGTGCAAAGACTGTTCGGACCCCAACCCGATGGTGCGAGGGCTGGCACTACGGAGCATGTGTAGCCTCAGGTGAGCACCCTCTTCCGTGTTTCTCAGTGGCTGATGAATTTAGGAGGTCAAAGGGTAGGTTTTCATTTTATTATATTTTATTTTTTCCATCACCATTTATCCCCTCTATACCCTCTTCTACCTCCCCCAATCCTGCCCCTCCTTCCCCGCAATCACCACACTGTTGTTCATGTCCATGAAGGGGTAGGTTTTTAATGATGACAATTTATTTGAGCCCCTTTATCCTGGGAAAAACACTGTTGTAACCTGGAAAATTGCTTTGGCTTAGAAAACTCTATCATATGGGTTAATAGAGGGAGTTTTTCATCCTCACTCTAGGTAAAATAGTTCTTGGTTTTGGTTAAAGATTTCTAAACTGTGTGTGTGTGTGTGTGTGTGTGTGTGTGTGTGTGTGTGTGTGTTTTGCTGCCTGTGCAGCATAATTCACAATGAAAAGTCAAATAGACTTTTTTAGTTTGGCAACAGCTTTCTCCAATTCATGATCTGATAGATGCACATTCAGACATCCACTAAACCCGCTGTTAAGTTAATGGGGGTTGAATTGTGTCAAAACTAGGATTTCAGGATCTGGCTGATTCCAGGATATGTTGTTTAGGATGCCTGGTGTGCAGGAGTATATCCAACAGCCTATTCTCAACGGTCTGCGGGATAAGGCTTCATATGTCAGGAGGGTGGCAGTCCTTGGCTGTGCCAAGATGCATAATCTTCATGGAGACTCTGAAGTGGGTAAGTTTCGGTGTAATCCATCCTAATCAATATTTATTTGTGCCTGCATTATATGTATGACTTCATGAAAGATTATGTAGCTTTGGTAGAAAATAATAATGTGGCCCAGTTTCTATGCATGTCCCTTGACGTAAGATTGCAGGACTTGATATTTTCCGATATTAGAGGAGTCCTTTCTTTGGGGCTCAGGTGAGATCCTTTGCCTTAGCTACTTAAAACAACCTGGAGATGGCAATGTTTTGGCCTTGGCTTTGTATTGCCTTTGTGATTTTTGTAGCAGAGAAGTTCAGCTTTGTCTGCTTGGAGCTATTACTCTGGCTCTATTCCCGTGACACTGAAGTTTTTCTTCTTTATCTGAGGTCTCTGTTCTCTTTTATAGATGGTGCTCTGGTAAATGAATTATACAGTTTGCTGCGTGACCAGGATCCAATTGTGGTGGTAAACTGCTTGAGGTCTCTAGAGGAAATTCTGAAACAGGAAGGAGGTGTTGTCATCAATAAGCCCATCGCCCACCATCTCTTAAATCGGTTTGGATGCCTCACCTCAGTGCTTTTTTTATTATGATGAGATCTTCATCCTAGTGGGATCTTATTGATGTGTTGAGTTAAGGAAAGGTCTTGAACAACTTCTGTAGAGTAGTAAAGAAAGTTAGTCATAACTATTAACTTCCTCATATCTCATTGAGAGAATTTCTTTCATTTGCCTTAGTTCCTTTCGGTGATATAGAGAGATGACAGAACTATCCTGTGGGTATAGGTTCTGTCCTCCTCTACAGTCATTATGTCCCTCAAACTAAGCCATTTATGCTGTCTTCAAATGTAGAGGATCTGGATCTAGGGTAAATTGATCATGATTGTGTCTTTGGCTTTAGATGAATGTGCACTTGTACTGTAAACGCGTCTTAGAATTTAAAGTCTAAATAGTACATTAAAAGGATAGTTTGATTATGGCACAGCCTATTTTTAAGAATTCTCCCTTTATTATGATGAACAGATGACTGGTGACATGGCAATAGTATGTAGATGGTCCTAATTTGGTTGCTAAAATAGTACTTTTGTTGTCTCTTTTGGATAGAATGTCCAAACTGGACCAATGGGGCCAGGCTGAAGTATTGAATTTCCTGCTACGCTACCAACCCCGCAGTGAGGAGGAGCTGTTTGACATTCTCAATCTGTTGGACAGCTTTCTCAAGAGCAGTAGCCCAGCCGTGGTGATGGGAGCCACCAAACTTTTTCTGATCTTGGCAAAAAAATTCCCCCACGTACAAACGGATGTGCTTGTGCGAGTTAAGGGATCTTTGCTGGCTGCCTGTTCTTCAGAGAGCCGAGAGCTCTGTTTTGCTGCCCTCTGTCATGTGCGCCAGATCTTGCATAGTTTGCCAGGTCACTTTAGCAGCCACTACAAAAAGTTTTTTTGCTCCTACTCGGAGCCCCACTACATCAAGCTGCAGAAGGTGGAGGTGCTGTGTGAGCTAGTGAACGACGAGAACGTGCAGCAGGTGCTGGAGGAGCTTCGAGGTTACTGCACTGATGTGTCTGCTGACTTTGCACAGGCTGCCATCTTTGCCATAGGTAGGTGTCTGCTGCTTTTCCTTTTGGAGAGTCTACACCACCCAGCTAGAAAGCTGTGGAACCATAGAGAGCAAAAGGAAAGTAATCTTACTTCAGAGTCAGAGTACCATGCACCAAAGAATTGGGCCAGTGATGACAAACGCAGGGAGGAAGGTTTTTTTGGTTAACCCTGGTTTTGCCATATTTTCCAGGATAGAGAATACAGGTAACCCAACTATAATACCTAAATTTTATATTGCTTTTTGTTGTCTACTATCCAAAATACTTTCCTGTTCATCATCTTACCACTCTCTTGTGAGGCAGCCAGGAAAGGTGGACAGTGTTATTAGCTTCATTTTAAAGATGAAGAAACTCAGGCACCAAAAGGTTATTAAATTGCCAAAAGGTCATATGGTTCCTGAACTGGGACTGGAACCCAGCTTTCCTGACTCAAGGTCCTGTGTCACTTCACCACCAATTGTTTATTGAGTTTCTACTATGGGCTATGCATTGTGCTTACGTATGGACCAACCCAGAATAAGTCCTAAATCTTACAGACTTTTTCATACTACTTACTCTGTCTGGAATTTAAAAGGCTAGAGTAATGCACAAAATGAAAGCAGCTGGGGAGCTAAGTTTTGGAGGGCTTCAAGTGAGGAGGACAAGGGACCTTCCTACGTAGAATAAAGTGTGGCTACTTTTAGGGACAGAGAAGAGGGAAGTAGGAGGAGAGTGGAAATCCTGCAGTCAGGACACTGCTGCCAGGTATTCCCAGCAGGAATAGTCCTGTGCAGGTGTATTTCAGACAGCGCTGCTGCCTCCTGTCTGGCTGCCAGATAAATACCTTTGTTTCTGAAAGTTTTCAACCTTGGTCAGTGGGAAATTCTTTTTCTATGAACTTTCAGTTTTCTACTGGTCTATGAAAAACAAATAAATAATGGATTCTATTTTACCAAATTTCCCTATATAGCAAACTTAGATTCGTATTTCATCAAGCAAGGGGTGATGTTTTTAGGCTCCCTGGTTGTCTTTGGCTGGTGGGAAATTGTGTTAGAATGAGGTGCTAGTATATGACTTAACAATTTTCTCTTCTTTGCCCTCCTTTGTAGGTGGCATTGCCAGGACCTACACAGATCAGTGCATGCAGATTCTAACAGAGTTGCTGGGACTTCGACAAGAGCACATTACCACAGGTAATGGCTCCTTTCTAGGTCTTTTTTGGTCACTTGCCTGGCCTAGAATAGTTGCTCAAAAAATATTTATTGTTTAATAACATAGATGTTTAACTTTTTTCCCCCCATCATCACTGTTACTGTCAGAGAAGCATGGTATCTATGGATGTAGCAGGTGGCCATGAACCTGCAGGCTGTACTGTAGATAATGAAGGGTACTTAGGATGACCTTGCTTGTCATTTCCCCACTTTTACTTCTCTTTTCGCAATGGCAGCATAATGTAAACAGTGGCTTCCTGGGATGGGACTAGGGTGAGGTAGGCAAAGTGCCTAGGTTGCAAAAATTTAAAGAGACACTCACTCTCAGGTTCATGCCAGTGCTAACCCTGTGTCTTCCTAAATTGTACACCCTTGGCCCCTTACTTGGCTCACTGTAGTCCCAGTTCCCATGGCTCCATTTATACTGTTTTCAGAGTGTCACTCAACAACACTATCCCACATTTGCATACAGCTTTACATTTTACCAAGTGCTTTCACATCCATTAGCTCGCTGGCACCCACAGCACTCTGATAAGAGCAACATTCACTTAAGTTATTGCCCGCATCAGACATTTCTCAGATAATCATTGATCACCTCTCCAACACCCATTTAAAGAACTTCACCTAGAATCTGTCTGAACATAGGACTTTTCTTAAGGTTCTGTCCTGCGTGGAGGCTCTAATCCTGTGCTTTTGTGTCCTGAGCTGTGTTGTAGTGGTGGTGCAGACTTTCAGAGATCTGGTGTGGCTGTGCCCTCAGTGTACGGAAGCTGTGTGTCAGGCCCTGCCCGGCTGTGAGGAGAACATTCAGGACAGCGAGGTAGAATAATTCTCCTTTACTTTTAGGCAGAGGGCGATGCCTGGGACCCTGCCCTCTGAAGTGGAATCTATTTATTCTTTCTGCCTAGTGTCTGAAGCGGAAATTCTTAGAATTGATGGCCACCTCAGGTTATCTTTTATAAAAACATTAGGACTTACCTATGGTGTTTTGTTTTGTTTTTTTGCATGTATCTTCAGATAGAGCGGGAGGGAGAGAGGGAGGAAGAGAGAGAGAGAAACATCGATGTGAGAGAGACACATCGAATGGTTGCCACCCACACAACCCCAACCGGGGCTGGGGACAAACTACAACCGAGGTACGTGCCCTTAGCAGGAACTGAACCTGGGCCTCTCTGGTCCACGGGCCGACGCTCTAACCGCTGAGCCAAACCGGCCAGGGCTTATCTGTGGTTTTTATTACAAATACTTTATACCATTGTTCTCTTGAACAATTTTGAATCCAAATTAGACCATAGAGTTTTCAGCTGGAATGAAAGTCATGATTATTTGTGGAATTTTTATAAATATTCAGGCTTCACCCCAGGTCTACTTAACTTAAATATGCAGGAGTGAGGGACTTAGCCACATGTATTTTTAAGAAGCCCTGCAGATGACTCTGAGTGCACGCTAGGTTAATCACCATGATTACTTGACAATCACAAAGTAATTTAGAGAAAATTTTCAGTGGCTTTCACTGAAACATTAAACCCCAAACTGGGGCAGAAGCCCCAATGCTGAGGAAGCCTTGTTGCGTCATCATCATAGGCCAGAGGAGTCTTGAGTCTCCTTTTGTGCAGTAGAATCTCATTCCTGTTTGTTGTAGAAAGTATAGGAGGTGGATCGATCGATACAGTACAAGTTGAAATAAAAGATTACACCACCCTGGCCGGGTAGCTCTGTTGGGTAGAGTGTCATCCTGCTACTCCAAGGTTGCAGGTCTGATCCCCATTCAGGGCACATATAAGAATCAACCAATGAATGCATCAGTAAGTGGAACAGTCCCTGGCCGGGTGGCTCAGTTGGTTGGAGCATTGGCCTGTACACCAAAAGGTTGTGGGTTCGGTTCTTGGTAAGGGCACATATGGGTTTCATCCTGGTTGGGGCTTGTTTGAGATTCTACTGCACCAATCAATGATTCTCTTTCACATTGATGTTTCTGTCTTTCTCTATCTCTCTCTCAAAAAAGTAAAAACATATCCTCGGGTGAGAATTTTTAAAAAATAATAATAATAAGTGAAACAACAAATCGATGTTTCTCTCTCTCTCTCTGTCTCTCTCTTCCTCTCTCTAAAATCAATCAATCAATCAATTCAATCAATCAAAAGATTACACCTTTTCTGCTGACACTAGGGGGAAAGCAAAACCTGTAACTGTGTACTGTTTCCTGTATTTTAGACAACCAAAGTTTGAGCACCCATTCTTATTCCTTCGTTCCTCAGGGGAAGCAGGCACTCATTTGGCTACTTGGTGTCCACGGGGAAAGAATTCCCAATGCTCCTTACGTGTTGGAAGACTTCATAGAGAATGTGAAGTCAGAGACATTTCCAGCTGTTAAGATGGAGCTACTCACATCGCTGCTGCGCCTTTTCCTCTCACGACCCGCTGAGTGCCAGGACATGCTGGGGCGTTTGTTGTATTACTGCATAGGTAGGTTCTCCAGACGGAACGAGTACTTGCCTTGACCAATAGTAAAAATTCCCCTAGCTTTCCTTGTTTAGTGAATCATGTCTGGGACCCAAGAAGAAAATGTTTATATTTTCTAGGATTTCCTATATCTTTCATTTTTTTCTCCTATTTTGATTGGCACAGGGAAAGGAGGAGAGTGTTTTGTTTTTAATTAACTCATCTGTTGTCTTGCCTCAGAGGAAGAAAAGGATATGGCAGTGCGGGACCGAGGTCTCTTCTATTATCGCCTCCTCTTAGCTGGCATTGATGAAGTTAAGCGGATCCTGTGTAGCCCTAAATCTGACCCTTCTCTTGGACTTTTGGAGGATCAGGCAGAAAGACCTGTGAATAGCTGGGCCTCGGACTTCAACACGCTGGTGCCAGTATATGGCAAAGCCCGCTGGGCAACCATCTCTAAATGCCAAGGGGCAGAGCGTCGTGGCCCAGAACTTCACAACACTGCATCCTTTGCCGCATCAGGTAAAATAGTTCTTACTTTATATCTTGTCACAAAAAATTGTTGTCTTTTGCAATGACGAGTAGAAAGTAGAATGAATACCTTAGCTAAATCTCAAACTGCTGCCTAAACTTGTGAGCAAGAAGGAAGTTCATCATGGACTATCTAAGCCATTTATGCAAAAGTAAAAGTCACATTGTGTACTTTTGGAAATCTAGATAAAATATAGAGTTTCTATAAATAAAGAACATCTCTTACACAAGTTCTATGATTCTTTTAGGACCCCTGATTCCTGAAGAGAACAAGGAGAGGGTACAAGAACCCCCTGATTCTGGAGCCCTCATGTTGGTCCCCAATCACCAGCTTACTGCTGAGCATTTTGAGAAAACTTGGCTTAGCCTCAAAGTTGCTCATCAGCAAGTGTTCCCTTGGCAGGGAGCAGTCCACCCTGACACCCTCCAGATGGCCCTGCAAGTCGTGAACATCCAGACCATCGCAATGAGCAGGGCTGGGGCTCAGCCATGGAAAGCCTACCTCAGTGCTCAGGATGATACTGGCTGTCTGTTCTTAACAGAGCTGCTGTTGGAGCCCGAGAACTTAGAAATGCAGATCTCCGTGAAACACAGTGAGGCGAGCACTGACACACTGAGCAGCTTTATTTCTGTATTAGAAACTGTGATTGGGACAATTGGAGACATAAAACCATAGCAGAGTCCTGCTGCCTCTTCTGAGTGAGATGAATAGCTGTCCGAGTTCCTTAGTTTTTCTTATTGCAGCTGCTTGTAAGTCCAGGTAACATCAAATGCAAAGGAGACTGGGAAACCTAGGAATCAGGATTCTTATGTTTTTGTCCGAAGACCATTGACTTATTCCTCTCAGACCTACTGGTGAATGACCCCATTTTTCCAGGTGATGATGTGAAGGCTAGTGTTGGTGAGGGGATGGGAATGGGGATCAGGATAGTGTATGGATTCTTTTCTAATCAGTTCAAGGATGTTTAATTAAAGGCACCCAATGTGTGTGGAGACTGATGGAGTCATCATTCATAGGCATCATTTTCTCCCCTGGATTACTGTAGTGAATTCCTAACTGTTCTCATATTTCTAATCATGCTTCTTAGGCCAGAGTTCAGAGTCTTCCGTGTCCTGTCTCACCGCTCCCCCAAACACCCTCTGTGCTGGCGTAAGCAAACCACTTGTAGTTCCCAGAATACACCAGGCTCTCTCTCACCTCTGTGCTTTGGTACCTGATTTTATTTCTTGCTTAGAACATTTCCTCACCCTCAAATCTTTATTTAAGTGACATCTAGTCTATCTTTCAGTGTTCAGCTCAGTCACGAGCTGTTTCAGGAAGTTTTCTGTGACCCTCACTGCCTTCATCAAGGGTCTCCTTCAAACTGTAAAAGCAGTTAGTACATGTCTAGCAGTACTATTGTTATTATTTTTTTGTCACTCTGCCTCACTTTTTAAAAAGTGATATAAGTGTATTTGGATGCTGCCTGTGCACTCTCCAGTGAAGAGCCAGCACTCAAGGCCCCATGCTCACCCACCACCTCCGTCTCTCCAAACACCCACCCACCCCCTTCTGTCTCTTTGTAGGCTCAAGGGTCAAGAGGGATCTCCATGGAGATATGGGGAGTGTCAGAGGTCTAGGTGGCAGCTGTGGGAGTGGCAGCATCATGCCTCAGGGCTGAAGGTCAGGAGACTTTTATCTCCAGCCTGACGCCTCAGGGCCTTCCTCCAGGGCCATAGGAACATGGGGTATGGGAGGTGGCCTTTGGAGGGCACAGAGCTGGAATCAGAGATCTGGAGAGGTGCAGGTAACCCACACCCCAAGTTCACTCTTCCCTGTCCATCCCAGACCTACTCAACTCCCACAGCACCTAAGAAAATGGGATGGCATGAGGCCTGGGCACCAAGGACAGGTGGGAGGTGGGATGTGTGGGAGGTGAGATGTGAGAAAGACAGAGGAAGGTAGAAGTGACTGAACCTCCCCCCAGGTCACTATAATCAGGGAGGGGGTGGTGTGGAGGAGGCAGCAGGCCCACAGAAGGTCAGGAGGACTGGGAAAGGGGCAGGTGCCCCACAGCCATCCCGGTCACTGTAGCGGGGCCTACTAACAGCCCAGCAACTCCACACGCAGGGTGATTGGGTTGTGCCAGGCTACGGGCAGGATGCTCACAAAGTGAGCCAGGAAGGGCATCTCAAACATACTCTTCTTGTGGGAATTACTGTCCAAGTTGCCCAGGAAGGCCTTGCTGTGTACAGCCCCCTGGTCCCTGTACTCGGTCCTGTTCATGCCTTCATCACTGTGGGCCACTTTGTAGGCTGCCACATACTGGATGTGGCCAAAGTCTCAGGCCCCCTGCAAAGTCTCAGGTCACTCGCTTCTGGGAGTGCAGGTCGATCTGCAGCCACTAGGAGGCAGAGTTTCAGCAGTCCAGGCGTTGAACTTGCCCTGCTGGTCCAGCCATGCGTAGAAGGGATACCAGCTGAAGGAACTCAGGCCCAGGTCCTGGAGATGCTGGAGCCAGTGATCTGCTTGTTGAGGGGGGGGGGTGTCCTTCAGGCCCAGGGGTTCAGTGCATCCATTCAACTCAAACCAAGGAGCTCAAAGTGCAAGGTGCACCTGGGTGGCAGATAATGGGCACCAGCCTCACATACCGAATCTCTAGAGGGAAGTCAAACATACTGGTCTTCAGGCCATTGTTGTCCAAATTATCCATAAATATCTCATCTCCTGAGTCCCCTTCAACTTGGATGAACTGGAACTTTTTCCCACTGACTACTTGGCACTCCTGTGTACCTGGTGCCCTGTGTCACCACACCTGGTGCCCTGTGTCACCACACCTGTCACCCACATCTTGTGCATGAGTTTCACCTGGATCCAGGGATTCTTACCATAGTTGCTGGCTGTCTAGGCATTGAGAATGCCCATGCAGTGCAGGTGGGCCAGCTCCAGGGCCCAGTGCTGCAAACCCATGAAGCCCAGGAGCATGGACAAGGTAGAGCTCTCCCAGTCCCAGTGGAGTGGCGCAGATGGTGTCGCAGTGGATGCCTTTGTAGTCTTGAGGTCACTTGCAGATATACTGGGTGAAGACGTACATCCCAGCTGTGTGAATCATCAATCACCTGGCAACTGGCATCATTGTGGCAGGGATTTGGGAAAGGGACCTTACTCAGTCTGGTTGCAAATGAGGCCCATGAAGCCTTCAGGGCAGAGGTAGTAGAAGGGGAGGTTGTCCAGGCCAACAAATACATCCCACCGTTCAGACACTCGCTGGAGTCACAGAAGTCACTGAAGGCAAAGAAGAGGCCAGAGGCGCAGAGCAGCCCCCTGCAGAGCATGGCCTGCAGCCATCCCCCTTCCCCACTTCCACCTCCCCCCCGCCCGCATGCTAGGGAACATGGGATGGGGGATCAGGCCATGCAGACCACAGGGCTCTCACTCCTGCTCCTGCCTGATGACCTCTGCCAAGCTGCTAGGCAGGTACCTTTATTATCTTCATTCAAAGTTTGTCTCCTTCCTTCCCCAGAGGTTAATGGCATCAAGGGGAGTTGCTTCACTGGCCCAGAACAGTTTTAGGAGCCTTCATATGCTGTTTTACATGGGTGGGTAAAGGATAGTTGATAATTAACATTTATAGTACATAGAGATGGTATGCAGGAAACAAGAGTGAGGTGTTCTGTGGTCTCATGCTCTGGTACGTGGTTGTGCCCTGAGGGGTCTCACACTCCATGCATCTCTTCCTGCGCCTTCCCCTGTGCCTTCCAGCAGCAGCTCAAATGCTTTTCACTGCTGAGCCTGTGTACTGGGAAGGATCTCTGACTGAGCTCTTGGCTTCCCCTCACTTTTAGTTTTATTCATACCTGGCCACATTTTTTACATTAATTGAGACAAAGCAAGAACAGATTTAATAATGATGGTAAAGTATAAATAACTAGAGAATCCAGAACAGGGAAAATGAGAATATCAATTAAGACCCGCTGGGTTGCCCTGGCCGGTTTGGCTCAGCGGTTAGAGCGTCGGCCTGCGGTCCAGAGAGACCCGGGTTCGGTTCCCACTAAGGGCATGTACTTCGGTTGCAGTTTGTCCCCAGCCCTGGTTGGTCGTGCGGGTGGCAGCCACTCGATGTGTCACCTTCTCATCGATGTTTCTCTCTCTCTCTTCCTCTCTCTCCCTCCCACTCTATCTGAACAAAAAATGAAAAAAGTGTCCTCGGGTGAGGATAAAAAAAAAAAAGACCCGCTGGGTTGCGGCTGGTGTGGCTCAGTGGTTGAGCATCGACCCATGCACCAAGAGGTCGCCAATTCGATTCCTGGTCAGGGCACATGCCCAGGCTGTGGGCCCGATCCCCAGTGGGGGGCATGCAGGAGGTGGCCAGTCGATGTTCTCTCTAATCAATGTTTCTATCTCTCTCTCCTTTGCCCTTCCCCTCTCTCTAAAAAAAAATCAATAGAGGAAAAAAAATTGGGGAAAAAAAAAGACTCCCTGAGTTAGGGATGGGGTAACACACAAATGTAAGGGCCTACACAGTTGATCTAGTTGAGCCTCAGATTTAGCTCTATAAGTGATTTGGCAGTCAGAGTGAAGACAAATATATATAACTATATATAGTTACATATTTGTCATCAGAGAGGAAGAAACATTCCAATTCGAACTTCTAAAAGGAATTTACATGTAGTTTCACATAGGTGGCACTGAGTGATACAAACGAGATTCCTATGGGAAGTTAGTAATGGGTTTCATATGACTGTTTCACACAGTGTTAGTGTTCTTCAGTGACCTAGGAGAGCAGAACTTGAACATGGAGCTTAGTGAGGGCATGTCTTCAGGGATTTAAGATAACATGATCCAAATATCCAGCTTAATTCAAGGACTTCTATTACCTAGATACATACATGGACCACATATCCTTCAAATAATTTTTCACCCATCACTTCTCTCAACTAGGCTCTTGATAGGAGTAGATAACAGGCAGTATTGAATATTCTGGTAAGGGCCTGGGTTTTGGAAGTTGTTTGTCCCCACTGGACAATTTCTAAGGACAGTGATTGTTTTTGTTTCCTTCTTTCTTTACAACATCTGTCACCTAGTGATTACTCAATAAGTATTTATTGAATAACTGGCTTTAAGTAATTATTCAATGATTCTGATGTTTTAGGATGGGTGTTTGAAGTATGTTTTGTTATATAATATCAACTATGAAGAAAATCATGGAATTCTGTCTAAACTGGGGTTTCTCAAAAGTGCAACTATTGACATTTGGGGCCAAATAATTCTTTGTTGTGGGGATTTTCCTGTGCATTATAGGATGATTATTGGCAGCATCTCTGGCCTCTGCTCACTAGATGCTAATAGAACCCCCAGTTGTGACAACTAAAAATGTCTCTAGACACTGCCAAAGGTGTTCTGGGTGTTAAATCACCCCCAATTGAGAACAATTGATCTACACCGTGGTTCCCCAGGGAATGGAAATAGAGGGATCAGGACAGATTCCGAATTGCTTTTCCAAATTTTGACTTGTTCAGTTAAAACATGGATGTTTAGTTAGGTACTAAAAGAAACAAAATTGAAGTGTGAAGTGCTGCCCATTTGGTGTGTTACAAGAGAACAGGATGTAGGTGGTAGAGATTAGCTAAATTGATATATATATATTTTTTAGTTAAAGACTATAATTGAAAAGTAGACCTAAATAAAATTATGTGTGGCTCTGCAATTGAATAAATGTTATTGAAGGAATCCCAACTACTGGAGTCTATAGAAGATTAAGTTCTACTTGGTTGCTTTTCTGTCATGTAAGGGGCATAGCAGAATATGCAACTGCTGCTTTTGAAATGTGTGATTTTAAGATGATCTCAATGAAGAACTGATTTAACTGTAGCCTGGTTTTACTCATTTATAAGCAAAATGCCTAACCATGTGTACTATGTAGTTATTTAAATTAATATTCCTTCCCCCAGGAGCTCTTTTTAGCCTCTGCAGACATATGGTTTGATCATGATATGTTAGATGTTTATTTTTTAGATCTATGAGGGTAGTTGATACTGTACTTTTAAGAAAAATGGACTTTGATTGTCTATCTTAGTTTGTGAATAGAATGTAACACATGTGCCCAGCCGGTGTGACTCAGTGATTGAGCGTCAACCCATGCACTAAGAGGTAGCCAGTTCGATTCCCCGTCAGGGCACATGCCCAGGTTGTGGGCCCAATCCCCAGTAGGGGGTATGCAGGAGGCAGCCAATCAATGTTCTCTCTCATTGATGTTTCTGTCTCTGTCTCTCTCCATTCCTCTCTGTCTAAAAGCAATAAAGAAAAAAAAAAAGAATGTAACACATGTAATGACAGTGCTGCTTTGTAATGTGGCAGAGGCAATTATTTACATAGTTTCTGACCATAATTTTATTGCTATGGACCAATGATTGTTATATGCCTCCATTTCCCCTACCTCTTTTTTTGAATAGGAATTCTGTTACATTTTTCTATCCCTTTCTATTCTATATTGGATGTTTAGGGGAGACAACTTATTTTTTTAGTTATAGGTCTCACATCGAGAGGAATTGTACCCAAGAATTCTTATCCACATGCAGACCTGTTATGTGCACACAAGATCCTGGACTTGGAGCCAATGAAATGATATAATGAGATGAAGCTTTTGGGAGAGGGATGTAAATTGTTGTGGTCAGAGTGGCAAAAGAAGCAAGTGATAGTGAAAAAATTCTGGCCTCATTTTTCAGTAATAATTAGGAGTACAATATTAGAAATGCAAGAGTGAAGGGTATGTGGGTGGGGGGATGGGATGATTTGGGAGGCCCAAAGAGAAATAAAAAAAGAAAATTTAACTCCACATTGCCCAGGAGAGTGTATACTCTGCTTCTTTAGCCTCACAACGTTGGTAATAGAAGATTAGAGACCACAGATGGCATTTGCCCAGAAGCATATCAGTAGTGAAGTGAGGAAGGTGGTTTTCTATTGTGGGAAAAGGTTTACTATTTGAGGTAAGACAGACTTGGTTTTAAATTTCTATTCTGCCACTTACTTTGGGCAAGCTATTTTACATCTTTTTGTTTGTTTTTGTATATTATTTTAGGAGTATGTTGTAAATGTATTTGTTGGAATCCTTAAATTGTTTATGCTTGGCTCTAATGTGAAAGGAGGTTGGCCTAGAATTATCTCTGAGGGACATTCTTCTTCTTTTTTTTAAAATAAGAGTTTATCTGAGCCAAACTGATGACATCTGCCGGGAGCAAGATTTCAAAAGCTCTGTGAGGGACCTTCTGACCTTAGAGATCTGAAACCTACTTAGCAGTAACTGACATTTCAACTCTAGTGATAGATAATGACAAATGAAAATGGCTCTTTAGCTACTTAATTCCTGTTCCTAGTCCAAAGTAGTTTATAATACTTTGTTTTTATAGAATGAACTAGAAAACAGAAGATTGGCTCTGATTATTTTGCAAGATAGAAATTCCATTCTGAGCCACAGACTTACTGTTGATGCTTGAGTCTCTTATTAGTTCACCAGGTCAGAATACCCTGGAAGAGCTGATAGGTTGGCATGCTGCTTCTGGGACCCAAACCCAAAAGCATTAAGAAAGAAGCCACTGTGGGTAAGTGTCCAGTCCTGAGATCTTGTAAAACAGTGGTGGAGTCCAACCCTTTTAGGAAAATCCTAATTAATCTTGTTAGAGAGTAAATTCCAGATCCCTTTCATCCTCGTCATTAGGCTTTGAGCTGAAAGGAAGAATTTTAACATTTACTGCATGTCAGACACTGCTGGGTCATTCCACATAACATTGTCTTATTTAATCCCTGTGAAATACTTTGTGCTATCTCCATTTACAATTCCTCAAATGCCCAACATTTTGTTTTGTTTTTGTTTTTTCAGCTTTCTCAGCTTTTATATATCCTTTTCCCTCCACCTGGAATGGTCTTATTCCTCCTCTTTGCTTAATGAATCCCTACTTGTCCTTCTCATCTCAGATTTTACTACTTCAAGGAAGCCTTCCTAACCCCCTAGGTTTGTCTTCCTTTTACACACTAATCACACACTGTATCTCAATAAGCACAGCAATTATGTGATTAGTTATTTAATATCTGTCATTCATGCTAAAGTACACTTTAGCTCCGTGATGACAAGGGCTGTGTATGCATCATTTTTCTGTGTTATGTGTAGTGCCAAGTATAGTTTTTTACACATAGCTACTCAGTAAATAATCATTGTATGATTATGGCAAATAAGTTGCAATCATCAGGAGTTGAATGCCTGTCTATTATTAAACTTCAAAACCTTCCTTCTTTAAGTCACACCACACAGACCCATAAAGGAAGTATTTCTTAATGAAATTACCCAAGAGGCTCTTCCTCAACTCTATCTCAGATCTCAATTGGCAACCTAACTATAAAAGCTATTCATTAACCTTGCATACAGACCAGGGTGTGGTTCTGGGACAAGGAACTGAAAGTGTTCAGCAAATCTCCCAGTTCTGCATGGGCAAATTCTTCAGAGGTTCCACATATCTGAACAGCTGTTTTTGAAGAACGGTGGTGGGAGAGGCTCTAGGACTCTGTGTCCCATTAGGGAACTTTACAAGAAGTAAACACACCTGCTGGTTTACCAGTGTGTCTGACTTCCGCTGAGCTGAAAATTGCTGATTTGGTGGAAAAGCAAAAGTTGGCAGCAAAATGAAGACCCCCAAAACTTTTGAGGAGCAAACAGAATGCATTGTGGACTTTCTACTCACAGATTTCTTAGGCATGCCTTCGCAGGTTGCTCCCCGAGACCTACCTGGTGAAGTTGAAACAGACTCAGGTAAGGTTCCCTGCCTGCGGTGGTGATTGCAGGTCAATAGGAGAATCTGAGTATGCTTTCTTATTTCCATGGAAGTTTCCACAGGTAGACTGTAAGCTTTCAGCAATGCCTGAGTCTTTATGGAAGGGAAATAGATTCTCAGTGAAGGGAGGTCTTCTGATATTGGCGATGGCAGAACAGTGAAGATGCTCTCGGGAGAGAATGATGCCAAAATTGTTTAAAAGTCTAGAGAAATTTCTCCAATGTTCGGATTCCTGGAACTTCTTCTCCCTTCAAACACTGTGATAAATATGACTGTGTTTTCTCTGTTTTAGGAGAGCCTTGCTCTTTTGACGTGGCCATCATTGCTGGTCGCCTTCGGATGTTGGGGGATGAGTTCAACGGGGAAGTGGAAGCTTGTGCCCAAAGCGTCATCACAGAAACCATTCGGGGACAGGTCAGTTTTCTACTACTTTCTATTTACTGCTTTTCCCCCTATTTCAGACATTCTTTTCCAACTACTGCTATAGGAGTGTGACCAGAAATATTCTGTGGAAGATTTGGGGGCTTGATTTATCCAAGAAGATACAGCAGGAATTCTCCAACTGTCAGTTCTTTAAGAGTTAAGCAAAGCCTACATGGTATTGAGATGGAAAGCTTTGGGCAAAGGCTGGTCAACCCTCACATTGTTTCTTTGTTTTGTTGTCAGAGCTGTGCTTGGTGGCATAGAGCGTATATAAGGCACTTTATTCTTTTTTTTTTTCTTTTTTTTAATCCCCACCCGAGGACATTTTTTCATTCTTTGTTCAGATAGAGTGGGAGGGAGAGAGAGGAAGAGAGAGAGAGAGAAACATCGATGTGAAAGGGACACATCGAGTGGCTGCCACCCGCACGACCAACCAGGGCCGGGGACAAACTGCAACCGAAGTACATGCCCTTAGTGGGAACCGAACCCAGGTTTCTCTGGACCACAGGCCGACGCTCTAACCGCTGAGCCAAACTGGCCAGGGCGGCACTTTATTCTTTTATGCGCCTGTTTTAATGCCTATTTTTCTGGTTGTGGGCATCTTTTTTCCCCTGCAGGTCCAGCAGTGACATTATATACAGGAAGGATAGACAGTTGACAAGTTTGATGCAATAAGGGATAATGGTCTAGAAGCCCACCAGGACATATCTGGCTCTTCAACATAATGCTGGCAGCAGCACTTGGGCTCTGTACTGGATATAAAGACCATAGACAATGTTCTAGAAGATGTTGCTGATCAATATCAATAATGATAGTTGATATGAATTCTTCACTTACCATGTGCCAGCGGATATTGTAAATGCTTTACACTTAACTGTCTTATTTAATTTTTACACCACTGTATGAGGTATTATAGAAACTATTATCCATAGTACAACCTCTTCCCATCTGCATATAACACTGTGAGAGCAAACATCTAACCCATTTTGTTCACAGCTGCATTTACACAGTCTAGAACAGTGCCTGTTACATGATAGGTCCTTAATAAGTATGTTTTGACTTGATATCCATTTAAGCAGAAAAGGAAACTGAAAACTAGGAAAATAAGTAATTAGGCTATGCAGTACATTATTTTTTTCTTTTACTATCTTTTAAAATTTATTTTTCCATTACAGTTTATATTCAATATTATTTCGTAATAGTTTCAGGTGTACAGCGTAGTGGTTAGACAATCACATACTTTATAAAGTGTTCCCCCTGGTATTTCCAGTACCCACCTGGCACCATACATTGTTATTACAATATCATAGGCTGTATTCCCTCTGCTGTACTTTACATACCTAACCAATAAGTACTGAAGTTAGGATTTGAACCCAGACTGACCCCACAACCATTATGCTTAATTCTTCCTACTGAATATAGTTTGGGAGGTGTGCCTACTCTACATTCAGGCAGAATTAGCTTATTACTCCTATTTGCTCTCACTGATGCTTTCCTAGGTAGCTGGGAGCTGAATCTACTTTCTATTTTTTAATTTAAAAAATGTTTTGAAACAGCCTCAAACTCACAGAAAAGTTGCATGTATTGTACAAAGAATTTCCCTCTTGAATCATTTGAAAGAAAGTAGCCAACATGATGTTCCATCACTCCCCAATCCTTTTGTATTTCCTTGAAACAAGGACAGATGTTGCAATCAGATGTTGCATTAAGTTGTCGTGTCCTTTTAGTCTCCTTCAATCTGGAATAGTTCCTTAGTCTTTCATTGATTTTCATGACCTTGACACTTGACGGGTATAGTTCAGTTATTTTGTAGACTTTCCCTTAACTTGGGTGTTTATTAAATGTCAGATACACAGGAATGTGTCTTAGAAGTTAAAACATAGTAAGTTGGCCCTGGCCGGTTTGGCCCAACTGTTGGAGCGTTGGCCGGAGAACCAATGAGTCACGGGTTCAATTCCGGTCAAGGGCATGAACTTCGATGGCAGTTCGGTCCCCAGCCCTGGTCAGGGTCGTGCGGGAGGCAACCAGTGGATGTGTCCCTCTCATGTCGATGTTTCTCTCTCTCTCCCTTTTTCTCCCTTTCTCTCCCTCCCACTCTGTCTGAAGATAAATAGGAAAATATCCTCAGGTGAGGATTTAAAAAAAAATAGCAAGATGGACTTTAAAAGTGCAACTTGAGGCCTTGTTTCAGAAGACAACTCAGTTGTGTATGATGTTTTCTCTTGAATAGATTCAGGATACATACCTTTGGTAGGAAAATCACAGAAGTGTTGTTCTCATCCCATCAGGTGGCACTCATTTCAATTGGTCCCATTACTAGTGGTGACTCGACTCACTCAAGATGGTGTCTGCAAGGCTTCTTCACTGTAAAGTTACTCTTCTGTTCACCTTTGTAATTGTTTTGTAGGGAGGGACTTTGAAACCATGTAAATACTCCATATCTCATCAAAATTTCAATCTGTTCATTTACTTTTTACATTCATATAGACTCATAAATTCCTAGTTTATTCAATGGTTTATAATCTGTTACTATTGTTATTATTATATTCCTTTATTGATTTTAGAGAGAGAGGAAGTGAGAGGGAGAGAGAGATAGAAACATTGATGAGAGAGAACGTCGATTGGCTGCCTCCTGCATGCTCCCCACTGGGGATCTGGCCCACAACCCGGGCATATGTCCTGACCAGGAATCCAATGGGCAACCTCTTGGTGCATAGGTCAATGCTCAACCACTGAGCCACACCGGCCGGACTGTTACTATTATTATTTATTTCAGTGCTCACATTGCCCCAGCTTTGGCCAGTGGGAGTCTTTTCAATCTGAACTGTGTCTTTTTGGCATGCCCCTATCATTCTCTGGGTACTTCCTGAATTTCTAACAGAAGATCCATATTTTCCACTCCCTATCCGGAAATCAGCCATTCTCTAGGGAGCTCTGGTTTCTTTTCATGGAAAATGATATTTGGATACCAAGATCTAGATAGTCGTGCATGGTTGCCCTTCTCAGCTTGTTTAGGCTCCGACACCCTGCTTTGACACCATGCTCCCCCTCCCCCTACACTACACTGCAATAGATCTTGCTTGGTCATACCTAATGGCTTTTGGACCACATTTTTTGGGGAAGGACAAAGAAAAGGCTAATCTTTTTTTTTTTTTTTTTTAACTTTAGAATTTCCCAGACTTCAGTCATTCAAGCAATACCTTCACAGTTTGACCAGCTGTAATATCATGTACTTAATAATTTTCTTTCAAATAATTTTGTTTCTCTTTCAATCATTTGGTTCACCCCAGTCAATAATATCTGAAATTGTGGGTTTAATGGGCTACTCCTGGTTTTTCTAATGGCCATTACAATAAATAAAATATTAAAATGAGCAAAGTCTATCCATTTACTCCCTCAGATTACCTTAGATACAACCAGTGGTATATTGGCCACTCTCCTGTACCTGCAGCCTTCTGCACTTTTTTAGTGATACTGATATATCCTGTGTCTCTCCCCAGGCAGGAGCCATCCTTCAGGAGACAGTAAAATCTCTCAGCAAGGGCTGGTGTGCTCAAGATTCCAGCTTAGCTTATGAGAGAGCCTTTTTGGCAGTGTCAGTGAAACTTCTTGAACATGTGATCCGCATGGCTCCTCAAACGGCAAGACAGGTGGCGATCTCTGTGACAGATATGATCAATGGGAATGGTGCCATCCGGGAGTTCATCCAGGGCCAGGGAGGTTGGGTAAGTATGTTGGGGTCCCTGGGTTTGCTAGACATTTGCTACTAATACCTGGGACTAATGCCTGGGACTCCAATTTATAATTCTTTCTGTAAGTTGGAAACCAAGCAGGAAAACAGGCCTCCCTACTTGGCTGAAAATCCCAGGATTGTTTTTGCCATGGAAAGGGGGAGCATTCAAAAGCTCAGTCTGTGGATGTTGGACTCCAGAGTTGTGCTGCCTGAAACATTGACTGCTAACTATATAAAGCAAATTTCCACTCCCTACACATCTGTAAAGTATATTGGTGGTTGAGTTCTAGTCTCGACCTGGCTTTACTCTTACCTGGTAAATTTCTGGGTCTTCTTTGCCTAATGTCTTCGGCGTGTGCTGAGGCAGTTCAGAATCATCTTACTATTTGTTATCTAACAAAAAACTATTCACGTTGTCTGCTGTGTTGATAACTATAGGAGGCGTTCTAAGCCCATGTCTTAGTCATCATTAGACCATCTGCTCTCACACAGCACTCCCCTTCATTGCCAGGATCAGCAGAAGCCCTAGTAAGAGCTACATTCCCTGGTGGTACCTGCAGGTCATTCCTGCTTTCCTTAGGAAGTTCCTGATGACCATCCCTTTGACTGCTGGATATTCATTGTATTTCCTAGGAAAATCTGGAGAGCTGAAGAAGAAGTGGAGTGTTTCCCAGCCTGAACATCTCTTCCTCTTTGACTAATCAGGTGATTGGTTTCTGGCAATTAAAACAGACAAACAGCCAAATTAAAAACCACCTTCTTGCCCAGCCCGTGTGGTTCAGTGGTTGAGCATCAACCCATGCACCATAGAGGTCACTGGTTCGATTCCTGGTCAGGGCACATGCCCAGGTCGTGGGCCCAATCCCCAGTGGGGGGCATGCAGGAGGTGGCCAATTGATGTTCTCTCTCATTGCCGTTTCTATCTCTCTCTCCTTCTCCCTTCCTTTCTCTCTAAAATTCAATAAAGAAAAAAATTTTTTAAAACAACCATTTTCTTTTGTACAGAACTGAAAGCTGGATGATTTATTTTCTATTGATCAAGTTGGTAGCAGCTCCCAGAGATCCATAGAGATTTTATACTTTCTGTTTGATGTGAGTTTTGATGAGGTTCTATTGAAGCAAAGCCTCCAGACACAGAGCAATGAGTTGTCAGCAGTGGAATTCCAGGCAGCCCAGGGCAGGCCTTTGCTGCAGTTATTTTGGGGAGAAGGGAGCACACATTAAACTATTCCTTCAGGTTTGCCTGACTTTGGTAAGAATCTTGTCTACTAATTTTGCAGTCAGAAGGATTTCAGACAGATTTTGCATTGGGAAATCTTGTTACTTTAAGTTGAGGATTTTCTTTTAAATTCATAACCTAAATTTTATGTTAATTTCACCTGAGCAGAATTATTTTATGCATTTTCAAGATTGGAAGTTTGGTCATCAGCCCTTCTATTAGAAAGGTCAAAGAAAAATAAAACAGTTACTGCATGTTTACTGCCACAGAATGCAGGAAGTGCTGGCCCACATCTCGAATAGTAGGGCCATCTCACCTTCAGGGGTGGGGCACCTTTTTTCTGTCAAGGGCCATTTGGATATTTATAACATCATTCGAGAGCCATAAAAAATTATCAGCTTAAAAATTAGCCTGTTATATTTCGTCAGGCTAATTTGGTGAGGTGTGTGATGTTAGCTGGTGAGGCCTGCTAACATCACCCCTGCATGAAGCTAGCTGCATGCCACAGTGATTTTCAAAGTGAGGTCACATGCCTCTTGTGGACCTTACTAATGGCTGATTTCCAGGTCCCATCCCTAGAGATTCTGATCCTGTAGGGGTGGGCTGGGGCCTACTATCCTACCTTTGTAACCAGTTCCACAGGTGATTTTGATGTACAGATTGAGTTTGAGAATCAGCACTTCAGAGCAGGGGTTGGCAAATTGTAGCCCAAAGGCCCATCCAGCCTGCTGCTTTTTTTGTAAATAAACTTTTATTGGAATGCAGCTACACTTACTTGTTTTTGTATTATCTATGACTGTTTTAGTACTGCTATGGCAGAGTTGAGTAGTTATGGCAGACACCCTATGGCCCCTTAAAGTTAAAATATTTACTCTCTGGCCCTGGCTGGTTTGGCTCAGCGGTTGGAGCATCGGCCTGCAGACCAGAGAGTTCTGGGTTCGGTTCCCGCTAGGGGCACGAACAAAAAAAGAAAAATTAAAAAACAAAATATTTACTCTCTGGCCATTTCAGTTTACAGACCCCTGCTGTAATGCTAAACGAACATTTCTCCTTGTGTAATTTAAACTCTGTTGTAATCCTGATAATTCCTGGCAAACACAATTGTAAATAGGATAACTCTTTTTTCAGAATTTAGTCTGAGAATGTTTGTTAGTTCTTACATAGTCTACACTTTCTCTAGGACTTTTGGAAAATCAAAAAGCTCTGTGGCTCCTGAGTTGTCCAGAGAGGGTATGCATTCCCCTGGCCTTACCACAAGTGATTGGAGGTAATTGGAAGTAAAGCATATGGTTTCTATGGCCTGTGTATCTCATAATAGTCCTTAATAATCTCAGAGATTAGTAGGCAATCATCAAATAGAGACAACTTCGTCCAGAAACTGCAAAACCAGGTCACCTACCTGCATGGCAGGAAGGAAAACATTGCTATATCTGTTTTTGAAGAGGTGTTAATGTCTTTGGCTAAAGTTAACAGAGCTAACCACATCCCCTCCCTTCAGCCACCCAGCTATCTGGCTCCCCTAAATGCATAGAAATAAAGACACAGTCCTGCTAATATATTCTGACTTTTTCAAGTAAGGCTATTTCCTCCATTCTTGGATAAATCACAATAGGTTAGTAAGCCAGAAATGAGATTTCATGTTTCTCTTTAGTAGAAATTAGCTTTTTTGATACCAATTTAAGATACTTGATGTAGTCCTTTGTAAAAGGTCTGAGCTGGCAGGAGATCACATCCACAACGCAAGGCCAATGTAGAGCAAAATGGCTTTATTGCATGTGCTTGGGTGCAGGTGGGCTGAGCCGAAAAGGGCTCGGTATCAACTAACAGTTGGGGTGTAGGTTGTATACTCTACTTTTAGCTTCCGGCAGTTCCTGCTGATGTACTCTACCTGGCCCATTGTCCACTTCGCAGTTGGACTGGTCTGGTATCTAGGCCTGCATCTGTGGGGTGATTCCTTGTCTTTTGGATAACCCGATAATCAGTATCCATACTCAACAGAAGGCTGAGCAAAGGTCATGCAAGCAACACAATTTTTCACAGTTTCCGCCTTTTGCAAGCTTTTACCTTTACCCTTTAAAACATTACTAACCCTTTCACTTCGTCCCTTACAAACTCAACATGGTAAATTTTGTGGTATTTGACCTCTTAGGTGAAGTCATTGTTTCTACTTTGACTAATGCTCTTCTGTTCATGAAATAAAATTCTTCTGTCTATGCATTTGAACTAATTCTCAGCAAGTACAACCTCAATTAAATGATATAGAAACAAACAGATTGGTGGTTGCCAGGGGCAGTGGATGGGGGAGTGGGTGAAGGGGGTCAGGTACAAACTTCCGGTTATGAGATGAAAAGTTCTGGGGATCTAATGGACAGCAGGTGACTATAAGTGACAGTACTGTATTACATATTTGAAAGCTGCTAAGAGTAGATTTTTAAAGTTCTCACACACACAAAAATTGTAACTATGTGAGGTGACGGGTGTGTTAACTAACCTTATTGTGGTGATGATCATTTAGCAATACACACACACACACACACACACACACATCTCAAATCATTACATTGTACTCCTTAAATGTATCCAATGTTCAATGTCAGTTATATCTCAATAAAGATGGAAACATTAAATTGAATGCTACCGGTCAGAGTCCAGCAGCCTCCTCTTTCTCTTTTCTTTTCCCTCTTAGCCACGCCAGCTCCCTGTTCTATCCCATCTTGCCCATGAAACATCAGAATGTGAATCTAGCTCCAAGCATACTGCAGTATCTTAGTGGATGTGTGCCCCTGGGGCTTACACTGGGCAAATGGGTAAAGCAGCCGTGGCCTGGCTGCTGTGTTCATGGGAGGCCCCCTTATCCTAGGAAAACTGAAATGATTGGGCTGCGGGAAGAAGACACTGTAGCCCAGAGATTAAGAATGCATTCAGATGGTCTAGACTGATCATGTGACATTGGATAAGTAATCCAATTCCTTTGTGCCTTAGTTTCCACATCTTGAAATAGAGATGATTTGGTAACTAATTCATAGGATTCTTGTGAGGGGTAAATGAAACAACGCACTTTGTAAAGGGTTCAGCCCAGTGCCTGGAATATTATTAAGCACTGCTTAAATAATTTGGAGCCCCTGGGATTTGGAGTTTCCAAAGTTCTGGCTTGACTTTATAAAAAAATCTCCATTAACTCTGTTTTTCACAAAGGCAAGCCAACAACCTATGGTTTTACCTTTCACCTCAATGTGGATGATTTGTAAGTCTGACTTACTTCCATTTTTCCAAAATCCATATCCACAAACTCTAATTCTTTATTTCTGTATACCCTTTGTATCCCCATACTTCCCCTGATTGCCATCCAACTAGCTCAAAACCTCAGTCAGTTTTCCCTTCTCCCTCTCTCCAGTCCTACTCACCCACTAGTCTTCTCACGTGTTCCTTCCTTTTTGTTCTGATTCTTCCTGTAAGAGTTTATTACCACCTGCCTGGGCTATTGGTCTAACCTGCTAGTTAAGCTTTCCATGGATCCTCCTGTTCCAGGCTTGCCCCTTCCAGTCGGTCCTATGCACAGTCTGCCACCAGATTGACCAAAGCTGTGGTTCCTTTGTCCAATTCACTTTTAGATATGATATAACTCATTTTGAAATTATACATGCCACTGGAGGAGATTAAGAGACTTTCAAAACTTTATCAGAAGGGAATGTACATTTTTTAAAAAATCAAGAAACTGTTGCCCTGGCCGGTTTGGCTCAGTGGTTAGAGCATTGGCCCATGGACCAACGAGTCTTGGGTTAGATTCCAGTCAAAGGCACGTACCTCGGTTGCAGTTTGTCCCCAGCTGTTGGGAGCAGTGTCACTGGAACAGCAACCACCACGGTTTGACATAGTCCCGGGTGAGCTCCATGGTTTGACACAGTCCCTGGAGATACGAGGACCACCACGGTTTGACACAGTCCCGGGTGAGCTCCATGGTTTGACACAGTCCCTGGAGGTACGAGGACCACCACGGTTTGACACAGTCCCGGGTGAGCTCCATGGTTTGACATTGTCCCTGGAGAAGTGGATTCACTGCGTGGCAGGAATCACGAAGAACAGTGACTGAAGATATAAAGTAAATGGGAAAATAAAAATGCAGGATGGCAACTGAAGGAGACTAATCTTTGCTTTCTCTATCTGTTAGCTGTCTGTTAGAAATTATTATAGAAGTAACATATAGATGACTAATGCTGTAGATGGTAGAAAAGATTGCAGGAAGAAAAGCAAAAAAATAATGAAGATTTAGGATAGAAATGTGGAAGCTTAAAAGGATCTTAGATAGGAGGAAAGGTCAGGAGTTTTAAGAGGATGTCTGGATGAAGGGTGAAAATAGTTAGTAATTAACATGTAATATACATAAGAGTTGGGTAAACAACCAAAAGAATGTCTGTACTTTTTTTGCCTAAAAGGTTTGGGGGAAACAATGTAACCTGTGGATCTATATACATAATAAAAGACTCTGCTAGTCTGAGGCAGAAGCAGAAGCAGAAGCATTAAGACTAAGCAGAAGAAAGATCAAGCATTTTCTGTCTCCCACGTTGCGCTCTCTCTCTCTCTCTCTCTCTCTCTCTCTCTCTCTCTCTCTCGCCGACTCCGTCCACACCTTTGGGAACCCCTGGACCTGCCGAGGCTGGACCCCGGCACCCAGCCCTGGTCGGGGTTGTGCAGGAGGCTACCAGTCAATGTGTCTTCTCACATCGATGTTCCTCTCTCTCTCTCTCTCTCTCTCTCTCTCTCTCTCTCTCTCTCCCTCTCTCTCTCTCCCTCTCTTCCTCTTTTCCTCCCTCCCTCTCACTCTATCTGATGACAGATAGAAAAATATCCTTGGGTGAGGATTAAAAATAAATAAATAAAAATAAAAAAATAATAAAATAAAAATAAAAAAACTTGCATTGCTTTGATTGCCATTGTCTTAAAATCTTTCAGCGGAACTTTTGAAGGTGATTAGATATACCCATATCTTGATTGTGTGATGGTTTCATGGGTGTATACACATGCCAAAACTTATCAAATCGTACACTTTGAAATGTATGGGTTATTGTATGTCATTAATACCTCAATAAAGTTGTTTAAAAATCCTTCAGTGGTTTTCCACTAGCCATCAAATAAAGCCTGACTTTTCAGCCTGGTTTCAAATTTCCCCGGGGGTTTGACCCCAACTGCCCTTTTAGCCATATCAATTAAGACTCCTCTGGGTAACCAATGCTCCAGTCAGACTGAGCCACTTACTAAGCTATCCTCCCCCACCATTCTCTGTGTTTCGTATTGCTTTCTCTCAGGCTCTATAGACATCTTTAAGACTCAGCTCAAATGTCACCTCCTCCATGAAGGCTAGCCAGGTAACCTGAACAAGAAGTGATCTTTGCCTTCTTGAAATTTTGTTTGTACCACGTTTATGGTCTTATCACAAATGGCCTGAAATTACAGTTATTTGTGTATTTATGTCCCCTGCTAGAATAAAGGATCCTTGAATGAAAATACTTTCTTAAACACTCCTGCAGCACCCCTGCCCCATTCTCTTGCATGTGTATGGATCTCATAATGAATGAAAGAATACTAAATGAAAATCAGATGAAAGAGGAGACTTCAGGTTTGACTATATTTTGAACAAGATGCCAAGCAAGCCTCACCAAGTGTCTTGAATCTCTATTTTTTTTTTTTTAAAAAGGTGAATTGCTTCCTTCCATTGCAAGTTATTGGTTGACCTTTGCCTCCTGAGGACTGTGTTTCTGAAACCAAAGGCAGAGTACGAGTCCCCACATCCCGAGTGTGTGTGGGAAGCTATGAAGTTCACAGCAGGTGAACTGAAAAGCTTGAAGAGTCTCAGAATGCCATGGTGACAAGAAGCAGATTGGAAGATGGGCAGGGGACGTCCCTGCTGTGGATGGTGTGAAAACATGAGCAAAAAGCTTTGTCAGAGGTGCTTTAGAAGCCTCTTCTGTGTCTCTTTATAAAAGAAGAAAGGAAGGTCTATTCTGGAAATAAGGAAAGTCTTTATTTTTGTGACCATTGCAGCCCTTCAGGGCTGGATTGTGTGTCCATTAGCAGCCCCATTCCTTTCGTCTTGAGCAGTGACATTCAGGGAGGTCCTCTTTGCCAGGTTCCTGGACCTCCCGTCTGCTCCTAGCATAGTGAAAGTGCCTAGCCAGAGACAAGCATGGACTGTGCCAGGCAAGAGACTTGGAGTACCTGACACAGTGAGTAACCAAGTCAGCGGGACCTCCCACCAAAGCCTAACCACATTGCATAGCATACTTGATCACAATAGACTGCTTTCAGGTATGCTCAGGACCTCGTTGAGCCCTATGAGTTACACAAATGCATAGAAGATGCTGTCATTGCCTTCGATAGACTTAAAATGACAGGGGACTTTTTTTGTGTTTTCTTTTGAATAAACTCTTAAACTGGTGGGAGACAAGGCACATGAAGAAACTGTGAAAAGTTCTATAGCTGGAGATGGAGTGAGATGGTGAGATGGAGTTAGGGACAGGATTTTTGAAAAAACAGTACCTAGGCTTTATGGCTTTATTTTCATCTTGGTGAACATTAGGGGAGAGGTGAGAAGCAGTGGAAGAAGAGGCAGGAGAATGAACAAGGTCTATGGGTGACGCGGTTGGAATCCAGACTTGTTCCCATAGACCATCAGTAAGGGCTTCGGTTCTTCAGCATTAAAGTGGAGTTTTCAGAACTTTCTCCCAGCCTCGGTTACCAGTAGACACCAGATTGGAAAACGTATACATAGGAAGATATCTAGGAGCTTATTACTACGGGAATCCAGATGTGAAGGGAATGGTAGTTAACCTGGGATGGAAAAGGCAAGTTGAAGCTAAAAGACATTGAGGAGAAAGGACCAATAGGCCTTGGTGATGAAGAGGATGCTTACGAAGGACTGAGTGGCCCTGGCCGGTTTGGTTCAACGGTTAGAGCATCGGCCTGCGGTCCAGAGAGACCCGGGTTCGGTTCCCGCTAAGGGCATGTACCTCGGTTGCAGTTTGTCCCCGGCCCTGGTTGGTTGTGCGGGTGGCAGCCACTCGATGTGTCACTTTCACATCGATGTTTCTCTCTCTCTCTCTTCCTCTCTCTCCCTCCCACTCTATCTGAACAAAAAATGAAAAAATGTCCTCGGGTGAGGATAAAAAAAACCCAAAAAACAAAGGACTGAGTGTTCCACAGATAATACACATACCTCATGTAAAATCAATGACGCTGGGATGTAGGGGAAGTGGCTCCCCCAAAGTAAAACATGCCTCCTCACAGAGAGAGAAGAATGTTCTGAGAAACCTACGGACTAGTTTATCTTGTCCTCATAATCTCCCCTGACATTCTCTTTGGTTAAAGTTTTTTTGTCATCTAATTCCCGACCTCCGTGACACTGACGTTTCCCCTTAAACTGGCACCCGCCCCTCTTGTTGGAACAGGTGACAGGCACTCCTCTCTGTTGTCATCTTCCTTCTGAACAAAGAGACCACACGAGGGAGCAGTGGGATGTTCCTTTCTCACTCTTCAGCTGCTCATTCACAATTTACTTTCCACTAGAACTCACCCTTGATGGCTCTGATAAAGTGTTTAGGCGGCTTTTACTGCATGGAATTGTTGTGTTCACTTCGGGCTTGTGCCACACTGGTTTAAATGTTTCATTGTAAATTCTTAAAACTCTTTTAGGTATCTGGCAGTCTTTGCTGCATGACTTGTTTCCCCTTCCCCGTTCTTGATCTTCCCACAAGACACAAATGAGTCAACAGAACCATCATCCAAAAGCATCGTGCTCCGGTGGCCCTCCAGCACCTGCAGAAGGAAGTGTGAAAAATTAAGCAGTCGCTTAGATTTGTTCAAAATAAAACAAAGTCTTTGTTTTCTCCTCCAGTTTATTTTTTGCTTGCTTGAGTGGTCTGCTCAGGAAATGGCCTTTTAGCTAAGTGGGTTTTTGAGGTTTGGTTATTTCACGATGTTTCTATATCTTTTGGTTTTAGAGTCGAAGAGACTCCTAAGAACTGCTGCTTCCTTTGAAAAAGATCTGCAGTTCTGCTAAGACACTATTTTCAGATCCTTGTATTTTGGATAAAAGTCTATGGAGGGCATCTAAGCAAGTTTTTCTTGCATATATCTATCTCCATTTTATTCCTCCCTAAGAAGAGAAGAAAATTAGAGATTGTTCTGAAATATGGGCTTGGGGAAAATAGATTTAAATTTCATTTTATTACGTATCATCTCGTTTATTAATAGTAAAGTTCTGGTTTTGATGGAAGTGAGGCATTCTTAGGGGACAGATTATGAAACTGTATATATCTCTTTTTCTTCCAAATACAGAAAATCATTTGCCTTTTTGGGTTATGCTTTGCTCCTCTGCAAATAAGCAAGTGAGTTTGGAATGTTTTTATTTCTATCAGTAATTAAGTCCATATCTTTTCCTTCTGAGATGCTTTATTAGCTGGTTAAGTATGTTTTTCACCATGTTCTGGCTTGCTCATGATTGTATACCCAGCTCCTCATGTAGTGCTTAGCATTTAGTGGGCACTCAATAAATTTATTGAACAAATGAATGGATGCTTGTGGGTTTTTTCTTCTAATTGAAAAAATGGTAAAAGAAGAATTTTTAAAAGCATCCTTAATTCCAAAAGTTATATAATTGATTCTTTTTTACATCTTTTAGTCTTCATTTAAGCATGTACATGATTTTGGTAATTGTGGACTTGAAATTTTGGCCTTTTCAAAATTGCCCCATATTTTATTTGTTTTAAAATAGCCAAATTAAACATTGCATTATTTAGAGCACCAATAAACTCTCTTTTAATGCTAAAAGGGATAATTTGAGAAATACTATCCTATTCTCAACAAATATTGTTGAAGAATTGTGGTTCATTTTGATTTATTGTGTGGATTGGGATTGAAACGCTTCATCGGTGTCACATTGCCACAAGCAGTGTACGGCAGCGACCTTCCCTGCCCGCTTGTGGCTCCGCAAAGTGGGCGAAGCCGGACAGCGTTCAGAACCACGATTTCCTAAAGGCAGCGGGAGTAATGTTGCAAAACAAAGGTTGTTAATAGCTTGAGGAAGTACTAACAGCGCATTTTTGAATTTTCTTCAGGATTATTTCAGACTAATTTTGTCAACACATTTATTGAACTTCTGTCCTCAGACGATAAGCTGCATGTTGGTCGTTCTCATGCTGAATGAGACACTCTTGGGTAGGTTTGTTCCCATCGAGGAAACAATTTATGGTGAGATGTGGAACTTTTTCTGTGGCAGCCTACCGGTCAGGCAGGGTCAAATGCCACACACAGCGTGACTTCCTGAAACAATGGCCTTTTATTCTAAGGTATAAGTTGCAGAGTAGAAATGTCTTCTCTCGAAATAGTTCTCGGGCTTTCTGCCCTGCAGGTGAAGCTGTTGCCAGCAAGGTAGTTGATTTGTTCTTTTTCTGTTATTTCATAATTTTTTTCATTACATACAGGGGATATTATGCCAACTTCCTGATTAGTTTCCCCTTGTGGGGGTCGCTGTGCTTCTGGATCCAATACAGACCAATGCTCTCGGTCCTTCCATCCAGAGCCCAAGTGAAGCTCAAACAGTGCGGGAGGGTCATGGCAGTCCTGACATCCACAGCACTTCCCTTCGTGGAGGCCAGCACTTCCCCAGCCCTGGGAGAGGCACAGGCTTTGTCAGAAGCAGCTGACTTTGTGAGCTTGAGGTCTACATGGCAGACTTGAGTTCTGAATAAAAATGTCTTCCCTGATAAACAGAAGTTTGCCAGTGATCACATTGACAAGAGACTTTTTAAAAACTTCTTAACTCCAGTGTGCTTTCTGGGCCTAACAGAACTTTGCGAAGTTCATTTGGGACGTGAAGAAACAGGTGTCAACAGGCCTTTGTGCTCTTCGGGGAGGTGGGGAGAGGCAGAACCTCTCTATGAAAACTGTAATTCTGCCTTATCACTAGGAGCAAAAAAAAAAAAAAAAGGTGAATTTTACTTAAGGGTGATGGAGAGGAACAGTCTTGAAGCTACGCAGACCACACGTTAGGTTCTGGTTACTGTCTTGCTTGTTAAAAACTTGAATTGTAACCAGGTTCCTTCCTTGAGAAGGGAGGCGCTAGGGCCCTGGAGTGAGATGATGGCTTTGTTGTGTGACCACAGAGGCTGGTTACGTACTAATTTCCTCTCAGGCTTGTGATGAAGTCAGTAAACCACAGCCTTCAACATGCTCTGTTGGGGCTGCAGCAGTGGCTTCCCGCTGGTATCTCAGCCATGACACACGTTGGACATGCCCTCCCTTAACCACTCCAGCCTTATCGCTCTGGCCCTGCAGCATGGACCAAAGGGAAATCCTGCAGAGATTCGTGGATGAGGCCCAGAGCAAGAACAGTAACAAAGAGGAGTTTGTCAACGAATTTCTGGTGAGTCCAAAGTGTGACACCCTCAGGGTAGTCACACAGACTATTTCACTGGCTCGGGTGGTATAGCTCTCCGAGGCCACATTGCTGTTGGGATCAAGTGAATATCAGACCTCGCAGGAGGGGAGCAGAGGAAGGCAACCGAAGAGTCTGACTTCTCTGAATTTTGTGTGTATTTTAGATATTCTCTCCAAAATGCGATTTTTAATATTTTCTTTGCCAGTTCTTGGAGTTTGACGTGGAATCCTCAGGCAGACATCCATAATTCCAGGTGTATAAATACTAGTACTAATTGAACATCTGGCATTCCCAGGTGTCTGAGTTGTAATTTATGCTTCAAATGACTAACTTTAATTAATATCGAGAGGCGAGAGACCAAGGTTAACTTTTCACGGAACAATTTCTTAGCCTCCCCTTGGGATTTCACTTGGATGACAGAGACTCTTTGGAGCACCCAAACTACCTGCTGCCACGTTGATTTTTTTTCTTTTCTTTTTCTCTGAGACAAAAAACGATCAGAATATGTGTCTTTGCAATAACAGGGTTTCCTTAAGCTTTTGCTTGGCGGGGCGGGATGGCTAGGATGCCGAGTAGAGACAAGTGGGGGACAGGAGAGAAGTGAGCACAAGGTACTAGGGCCTGCAGGGTTCGATTCCCCAGAGGAATCGGCGACTCTCAGGGAGTGGTGGGCACTGAGGCAGCGGAGCCGGCAGGCCGCATTTATTCGTAACCCGGCGCATCAGGCGACAGAGGGTGTCTGACAGCGCCCAGCATGTATTTTGGAATACTCCCAGCTGTTTCAGAGCTGTAAGAACTTCAGGCCTTAGCTCTTCAGCTGTGAAGAAGTGGGAAAAAATAAGGGAATTGAAATACAAAGCCTGAAATGAAATGATTCTGTCACCAACCAAATGGTCAATTATTTGACATGCCCCCTCATCTCCCCAAGCCTCTGTTTTCTCACTTCTAAAGTGGGGAGAATAATACATGTTTACCTATCCTCACAGGATTGTTGTGATGATTAAATATCAATAATAATTAAATGTGGCCATTCATTCAGTAATATTTATTGAGCATCTACTATGTTCCAAGTTCAGTTCTAGGCACTGAGGATACAATAGTGAACAAAGCAACAATCTTTGCCCTCATGGAGCTAATATTCTGGTACCAGATAGTAGATATGAAAATACTCTGTAAAGTCTCTAGTGATCAGATATTACAATTGAATTATTACATATTATAATAGAAACCCTTGTGTCAACTCTACTTGGATAATATTGTGGTGTCATGAAAAATGGGCTCTAATTGCCACTGGCCAGGCCATCTGAGTCGCTCTGAGTAGGGTTAGCAAGGAGGGAGGTCAGGGGACAGTCCTGGCCTGTGTGTCTGCTTAGACAGGTACCTGCCCCTGGACTGTAATTCCTGAGTCAAATTCACCCAACACATAGAGGTAAAAAATGAGCTGAGGGGAGAGTGCCAGCCTGTTTTACTTTGGTTGTGTTTTTTAAGAAATACTATAACCCTGGCCAGTTTTGCTCAGTGGTTAGAGCATCATCCTGTGGACCGAAGGGTCTCAGGTTCAGTTCCCTGTCAAGGGCACATACCTGGGTTGCAGGTTCAATCCCCGGGCCCAGTTGGGGTCGTGCGGGAGGCAACCAGTTGATGTGTGTCCCACCCCCGGGCCCCCCCCCCCCCCACTTCTCTTCTACTCTATGTAAAAAAATCAATGGAAAAATATCTTTGGGTGAGGACTAACCAAATAATAATAATAATAATAATAATAATACAGACTATATCCCTAATATTTCATCTTTTCTTAGTTCAATTATTATAACCTCTGACAAAATCATACTGCCACTTCACCTCGGTTTTCTCTGCCTCCAGCCTTGCCCCACCTTCAATCAATTTTCCATTCAACACCCAAGTGATTTTTTTAATAACACAAATCTGGTCATTTTTTCCCTACTTAGAAACCTTTTATAGATGTTTTTTCCCCCAGCTGTTTAAAATTGTGAACTATAATGCACATTTAGAAAAGTACATAAAATATGTGTAAGTATAATTATAAAGCAACCACCAACCAAGTCAAGGAATAGAACATTGACAGACCTCAGGAGACTTCTGTCTATCCTTCCCCATAGGTCCCTCAGCCCCACCCCCACTCCCACCCTGTCCTGCCCTGCCCTAGGAACGATCACGATCCTGACTTTTCTATTAATCACTTCCTTGCTTTTCTAGCTCCTGGTTTAAGGACCTTGTTTTTGGGTGATTAAGTGGAACCTCACTATTCACTGACTCATGTCCTCCAGTGGAAAAACAAAGTCTTGCTCTCAGCCCCACCTAAAGGTTCAGCTGAGATACAAAGAGACGAGCTTTGGGGGAGTTGGGGGTGGTGGATGAGGCCAGATTGCTTGCTTGGACAAGGTAAATACTGCCATAAACTGGGGGGGGGGGTGAATTCCACTGTGTCATGTCCCACATCCCACTTAAGCCCTGAATGTATTCCCCCAGGATTTGATGTTTCTGAGGTTCAAGGACAGATTCTGGGACACAAGGCCACCGTTAGCCCCACTGGATCCATGGCTTAGACTTCAGCCCCTGCGTGCACCGTGGCCGCTCTCTCTGTGCAGAGCACAGAGCCCTGCTGTGATAACTGAAGCTGGTGCCATGCTGCTTAGGTCTGTTTCCCCGGGCCGAGACTAAATTCAGTCACCTTTCTGTAGTTGGAACTGCCACCGACCACGCCTATAAGGTTTTCACGCAGTCACTCAGATATTTTCTGAGCGCTTACCATGGCATGCAATGCAGCGCTCCCCGCTGTGGTGGAGCCTATCTCCCCCCACGTTAGAGGGTGTCCCAGGGAGGCAGGCGTTAAACAACGAATTCCTCTGTTACATATTTAATTATAATTGTGATAGTCTTGGTGGGGTGTCAAGGAAGCATTACATTCATTATCTTATTTACTACACATAAAAAAAAATAACACCCTATGAGGTAGTTATAATCTCTGACTTACAGATGAGGAAACTGAGGGTTGGAGAGATTCAGTAATTGGCCTAAGCTTACTCAGTCAGCCATTCAGCCATAGACATGAAATTTAACCTGGACCTGTCTTTCCAGAGCCTGTGAGATAAGTGTCTTGCTTCAGCCAATAGCACTGAGTCCCTCAAAGGGAGCCTGAGTTCGTACAGTTTCTGCACTAGTACAGTGGAGTTTCTAGGTAACAGAAACGGCAGTGTGCAACGACACTATTGAAAACTTCTTTTTTAAAGAAGACCTATTGTTGCTATTCTTATAAAATAATATTATTGCAAGTAAAAAAAGAATGAATTCACCATAGTACCAACATCCCGACAAATAGAATTTTGTTTGGTGTGTGTGTAGAAATTCTAGTTCTTGTCCTTTTTGTTGTTGTTAATCCTCACCCAAGGATATCTGTCCATTGATTTT
This sequence comes from Tadarida brasiliensis, assembly GCA_030848825.1. Classification (NCBI taxonomy): domain Eukaryota; kingdom Metazoa; phylum Chordata; class Mammalia; order Chiroptera; family Molossidae; genus Tadarida; species Tadarida brasiliensis. Next base: position 13,320,982 of record CM061275.1, on the reverse strand, counting down.
TAGAGTGGAAGGGAGGGAAGGGAAGAGGGAGAGAGAAAGAGAGAGGCACTGATGTGAGAGAGACACATTGATTGGTTGCCTCCTGCACAAGCCTGGACAGGGCCGGGGATCAAATCTGCAACCCAGGTACATCAAACCCGGGACCCTTCGGTCCACAGGCCGATGCTCTAACTGCTGAACCAAACTGGCCACGGCAAGTTTTTGTCCTTTCATAGTATTGTAATTATTAGGCACAGCTATAATTTTTTATTCTTTTTTTTTTTCCTCACCCGAGGACATTGTTCCATTTTTTTGTTCAGATAGAGTGGGAGGGAGAGAGAGGAAGAGAGAGAGAGAGAAACATCGACGTGAAAGGGACACATCGAGTGGCCGCCTCCCGCACGACCCAACCAGGGTCGGGGACAAACTGCAACCGAGGTACGTGCCCTTAGCAGGAACCGAACCCGGGTCTCTCTGGACCGCAGGCCGACGCTCTAACTGCTGAGCCAAAATGGCCAGGGCTAATTTTTTATTCTTATTTTCACTTAACATTACACTAAAATTATCATGTTGATCAAAATCTATATTAATTACCTCTCATGCAGCACAGTATAATGAAAAAATAATAATCCTAATAATAGCTATTACTTCTCGACCTGTTATAGAAACTTTCTAAATACTTATATAGCAACTCATTTAGTCCATTGAGGAAGGCACTGTTATTATTTCCACTTTATAGATGAGGAAACAGAGACACAGGGAAGTTAGTTAACTTACTCAGAGTCACACAGCTAGTACGTGGTGGAACCGTTTTGAATTCGGGTCATCTTGCTTTACCATCTGTACTTGTAACAACTTTGGAGTTGGATAAATCTGGGTTTGAATTTAGGTTTTGTCTATGATCAGCTGTGTGACCTTGAACAAAGTAATAAAAAGTGGGAACAAATAATATTCACTTTGCAGAGCTGTGGTAAAGATCATAGAATAAATGTACAAAATGCCTGACACATAGCAGGCACCCATATAATAAAATTATTTCTCTATTGTTGGACATTTAGGTTATTTCTAACTTTTCATGATTATTGATAATATTTCAATAACTATGTTTGTCCATGTGGGTTTTCCCTTCTTTGGGCTTATATCCTGAGACAAGAACCCCCAAAGTGTTACTACTGGGTCCAAGAATATTAGCATCTAATTGGTTAAGTATTGTCAGACGTATTTCCAGAAGTTTTTTACTTTGCAGTATCTAACCTTATCATCTTCTCTACCACCTTGCTAGTCTTAATTTGATAACTATAAAAGATAATATAGATACATTGTTTTTACTGCTTACCATATACGAGACAATCTTGGTGGTTTACCTTATATAATCTTAATCACTACAAGGCCAAGAGGAAAGTATTATCTTCATTTTACCCATAAAATAGCGAAGTCAGGATTTGAAACTCTGGTTTGAAACTCTGACACTCTAACGCTTTCTAACTTTTGAGCCTGTGCTCTTAGTTCCCTACCCTTATCTGCACCCAGTAGCTTCCAGTTTATCCATTGGTCTTAACTTTAAAAAATTGCAGAATCTAGCCCAGCCAGTGTGGCTCAGTGGATTGAGCGTCGTCCCACAGGCTGAGCGGTCCTGGTTCGATTCCCGGTCAGGGCACAAGCCCAGTTGTGGGCCCGATCCCCAGTGGGGGGCATGCAGGAGGTAGCCAATTGATGTTCTCTCTCATTGATGTTTCTATCTCTCTCTCCCGCTCCCTTCCTCTCTCTCTAAAATCAATAAAGGAAAAAGAATTTTAAAAAATCATTAAAAACATTTTTAAAAAAAAACTGCAGAATTTAACATATACATAGAAACGTGCTTCAAACACACATACACAATTTAACAACTAGTAATAAAACAGGCACCCATGTAAGCACCAGCCAGATCAAGAAATAGAACATTGCCCACACCCCAGAAATCCCTTGGGTGTCTTTCCAGATCCTGGCTCCCCCCAACTCTCCCCAGACTAGAGGTAAACACACCCTGAGATTGTTTTTGTTCTTTGTTGTCTCATGGCGTCAAGACCTATATATATATTACTAAACAATTAGACACTAATCTTACCGTTTTTATAACTTTATGTAAATGAAGTCATGTTATTTATTTTTACATCTTTCTTCTCTCACTCTACATTACATTTCTAAAATCCATCCTTGCATAGAGCTGGGTCACTCAGGGCCAGTTCAGTGTCATCCCCAGTCCTACCGGCAGTCCTCGTGTCTACTGGATTCAGAGGCCCAAGCTGATCCCTTCGCCAGCATTCACGCTTTCGAGGTCCTGTGGGAGCCTTGGGAGAGGATACTGCCCCGCAGGTGTAAGACACTGAGAACTACCTCGAGGAGCTCGGAGACAGCCCAGCTTTGGTTCCCTCTCCCAGCTAGCCTAAGAGGACCAAGTCTCATTTTTCTCTGCTCAAAAATATAACTTATGCCATGTCTTCGATCAATAATGCAGTCTTCCGAGGCAAAGATACTGTGATCGTTTTTCTTTCTTGTTCTCTTCTGGGAGTGACCTTAATTAATTTATCAGTAACTAATTTGCTAGTCAATGAGAAGAACATGCAGAGGACTCAGTCCTGATTTCTAGAATTTTATGGCCAGGACCCCAGTTCTGTTTTTCTGTCTTGAAAGGAAAGGGTTAGTATAGTCCACAAACCAAACGAGCGTACTCTTAGCTAACCAAGTTCACACTGAATCTGGTTTCTCATCAGGCCCAGGAGGGATGCTGGCCTCTTTTCTTTTATCTTTATTTTTTTCAATTTTAGTTTTTTTTTAATTATGGTAGACATTCAATATTATATTAGTTTAAGGTGTATAGCATAGTGGTCAAACATTTCTATAACTTACAAAGTGATCACCCCACTAAGTCTAGTACCCACCTGGCACAATATAAAGTTATTATAATATTATTGACTATATTCCCTGTTCTGGACTGACCTCTATTCTCTCAGCAGCTCGCTCTTGATTTCTCTCGTTGGTGCCGGCTCTAGGGAACTCACATCTCCTACTTTGTAATTTGCAGAAAAATACCTCCCCCTTTGACCTATCTTTTCTCCTCCAACCCTAACCCACCTCCGTGGCCCTGATTTCCCTCTTATACCCATTTGTTTCCTACTCTCAGAGTTTCTCCTTTTCTGGTGAGCTTTATTAGTTCTTCTGTTCTAATTTTGCTCAGTTTTGTTCTCTGTTGAGGTGTTGGAGCCTGGGGGTCTGGCAGGGAGAAAAGGGGAATAAAAAAAAGAAGGACTTCACAATGATCGGACTTCAAGGTAAGATATCTGGAGAAAAAAAAATCTTTCTCACTTTCCAAATGGACAATTCTACAGGAATTTCCTATTGTGATGTTTTCTGAGTGTCTCACTTTGTCATCCAGCCTGATGACTCTAGGAGTAAAGAGAAAAAATTCATCCCGCCCCATTGCTGAAGGTGGCAATCAAGGCAGTTAAACAAACATAGGTCACACACACACACACACCCTTTATCTGTAACCTTTACCAAATTGACTGAGGCATCTATTCTAAAAAGGGCTTTGTTTATAGCATTCATGCACTAGCCTCAGTTCTGGAGATTTCTAGAAGGAACAGTTCTGAGACTTGACATCGTTTCAGCAGCACTGGAACCAATGGCAACCTGAAAATGGTCCTTCTGAAGGTGCGTGTGAGCAGAGAGAGCCGGAAAATTAGTATAACTCGAGTGGAGGTATTTTACAGTTCCTCATGTGTCTGCGCCATGTCCTTAGTGATATTCCCAAGTTAGCCCACTTGACTGCATCTTGATGTCAAAATATGCAGTATAGTTATGAGTTCAGCATCTCTCCTAATCCAAGTCTGAAAATCCACAAGAATGTTGTGGGGGCTAAAGAAACATTAATACTTGTCCTCCCACCTTCTAAGTTCTGGCTGGTCTAACTACCAAATTAACAGAGGCAAATTAACAGGACAAAGTCAATACATGCACAGGGGAATTCACATAAAGCATGAAAATTCTGAAGACAGTGAGGCAACATTGTGTATACAAGACATTTTTGGACAAAGGAGAAAGGGTGTGGGGGGAAGGGGGTATTAGATTTTAGAAGTGAGAATGTGCGATTTATAGGTAGTTGAGGAAGAACACACGGCAGGAAACTCCTTGCTGGGTGACTCAGAGACGGTGGGGCACAGGGGTTTTCTAGCTAACAGGTCCCTGTCTGGAGCCTTCTGTCTATCATACTCGATTAAAATTAGACCAAGGAGAACATTCTAAGATTTCCTCCCTGAAGTAGGTTTCTCTATCTGAATCTCATGGACAGGAAAGGGGAGAGGGTCAAAGATTCCTTCTGAGTCTTGTTTCTTAAGAAACAGCTTAAAATCAATATCCCAAAAAGGCACTTCAGGGTGGCAAAACTTTGGTTCCCTTTAGGGTCCAAGTGGGGACCCTCATCTGAAGTACTTGGCCAAGGAGTGTAGACTTTTTCCTAGTAGCAAGGGGGATTCACTGAAGTTGTTTTGAGCATGAGAGAGATAAAGAAAGTAATATTTTAGTAAGATTATTTTGGCATAATCATGCCTAACGAATTTCAATGGGAAAGACAAAAAAGTGGGAGGGTGAGTTACGAAACTATGAACAGTTCAGCCTTGAAGGGAAAGGGCCTGAGGTAAGGCTTATATATTGGGCTCAGGGAGGAAGGTTATTGCCAGACAGTGCATGGAAAGAATCAGGGGAACTTGCTGACTGAATCAGAGGTGGGAATTGGGAGAAGGGGGAACCAACAGTGAGTCCCAGTTTCCAGAGAATGGCTACCTGGGATAAAGACAGTGCCATTGGCATCAACAGTGGGAACAACAATGGTAAAATACCCAAGTGGACATGTCTAGGACATGGGTGGAAATTCAGGATTGAAATCTAGTAATCTAATCTCAGTATAGAAATTGGAGACATCCAATAGGGGTTGGAAGTATAATTCAATTTTGACCAGTTAAATTGGTATGCCTTCTATAAGCATAGATGATATTTCTGAGCAAATGTATGTAGTGAGAGGAGACCAGAGAGTTGAGGACTTAACTTGGGAACTTTGGATAATTCACAATGAAAAGATAGAAGTGGACTAAGAGCCAGTAAGAGTGAGAAATGGGCAAGAGAAGTCAGAGAAAAAGAGGAGAAAGAACCAAGGTAATGTCGACTAATAAGGGCTGTAGGAGGAGGAAATTTCAAGAAGGAAGTTAAGAGAATAAAAACTGAGTAAACGCTGAGGGATCTGACCCACAGGAAGTAATTCATGATCTTCATGTGACCAGCTATTAAACAGTGGGGAAATAATAGCAATTATGTTCTGTAGTTAAATTCAACAAATATTTATTAGCTATCACTGATGTTTTTTCCCTTATCTTTCTCAACTTCAGTAAGGGTTCCCAAAGGTCTGATCTATTAAATGTGGTTTTGTCACTGGACCAGTTGTGTGCCGGGTACTGGCCCTGCCCCAGCAGTATCCAGGAGCTCCAGGCTCTTGACTCACACAGGAAACAATTCAAGAACAAGTCTGAGTGAGAGCAAAAGCAAGTTTTATTCAGGTACAGAAAAAGAAGCTAGGACTGGAGCTCCTGGAGGCAGGGTCAGGGGTTGAGTCGCCTCTGCCCCTGGTTGCTAGTCTCACAGGGCGCACTGTGAAAGAAGCCAAGGCACGCTTGCTAGTCTCACAGGGCGCACTGTGAAAGAAGCTAAGGCACGCTTCCAAGTGGACCCTGCAAACAAGTGAGCAAGTTGCCCGCTGCATCAGTCAGTTCTTGGGATTTTATGTGTTTCCAAGGGTGGGTTGTTTCGAAACCTTGTGGCACCAAATTCTGACCCCACCTTCTGGTTGAGGGGGGTCTTGTCCCTAGTATGGTCTATTCCAGAAGTGTCATGGCGTTGGCCCCCCTCAGTCCCCCTTGAACTTGTTGCGTCAGTTTTCATTATAAGATGGTATAATGAACGTTGGGGTCGTTCTCTGGTCTATTTTCTTCCATCTGGGACTGATCTGGGTTTAGTCAGTCCTTGTTTTGTAGACTTCTGCAGCCACTGCAGGAGTTCCTACCGTAAACTATTTCCCTTTGATCATGAGTGGAGGTGGGGCTCTGGGAGAGGACTCCCTCCGTCCACTTGTCTGGAGTTTTCCCTAACTTCTTTCTATCCTGCCTGCTTCTTTGAATGGTAAGGTGTTAAACAAAATTTGGTACAAGGTTGATTTATAAGAAGGAGCTAAAGAAGAACCATCATTTCCTCTGACCTGAAATTTTGGTGTATAGTATAATATTGAAAAATATTGAATAATTTTAAGGAGTTACTTCACTATCTTAAGGAATCTTGTTCAACCAAATTATGCTAACCCCTGACTAACCCAGACCATATTCAACCAACAGAATATGGTACTATTTAAAGATCATTGTTTTGCCTTGGCTGGTTTAGCTCAGCAGTTAGAGCATCGGCCTGCGGTCCTGAGAGACCTGGGTTCGGTTCCCACTAAGGGCACGTACCTCGGTTGCAGTTTGTCCCCGGCCCCAGTTGGGGTCATGTGGGTGGCAGCCAGTCGATGTGTCTCTCTCACATCGATGTTTCTCTCGCTCTCTTCCTCCCTCTTTCCCTCTCTCTCTATCTGAAGATGAATGCAAAAAATGTCCTTGGGTGAGGATCATAAATAAATAAATAAATAAATAAATAAAGAAATAAAGATCATTGTTTGGTTGATGGGTCATATAATGTTGTTTGGGTCATATAAAAAAATGACTGCTTTTGGGACCGACTCTTTGAAACTCTAGAGAGATTTTATTCCGCTTAAGCTCAACTTCTACTCAATATAGCCCTGTAGCAGCTGTAAAGAAAGTAAATTAAATTTTTAATAAATGACCCTTTGGGTGGTGCCTATAGTTTGCTTTCAGAAAATGTTGATTTTTAAAAATATTCACCAGTTTCACCTCTAAGTCTTAGCTATTTGTGGCTCAGCTGCAGTAAGTGTGATCATTTCACTTCTCCAAATGTCACTGGACTCTCCATCCTTAGCTCGGAGGCTCTGTCACGAGTGGACTCAGCCCTAGAGGATGCAAAAAGGGCTGAAATGGAAATGTTTGGGTAGTGAAGAAGGAAAGTGTGGGGGCTAAAATAATTAACACTTTTCCTCCCACCTTCTACATGCTTTGGCTGGGTTAATAACCAAATTAACAAAGACAGGTTAACAGGAGAAAATCAAAGTTTAATACATGTGTGTGGGGAATACATAGGCATGAAAATTCCAAAAATGGTGAGGCAGCATTGGGTACATAAGACATTTTTAACAAAGGAGAAAGGTGGGGAACTGGGTATTAGATTTCAGAAGTGAGAATGGGCGATGTACAGGTATTTGAGGAAGAGCGGGACACACGTGGCAGGATCTGGGCAGCTCAGAAACAGTGGGACACAGGGACCTACCTGCCTGAAGCCCTATGTTCCCCACGCTTAATTCAAATTAGACCAAGGGGAACGTCCTAAGCTCTCCTTCCTGAAGCAGGTGTCTCTGTCTGAATCTCTTGGGCAGGAAAAGGGGGAGGGTCAAAGTTTCTGTCTGAGTCCTGTTTCTTAAGAAACAGCTTAAAATTAATATCCCAAAAAGGCAGCTTCAGGGTGATGCCTTTGGTTCCAACTTTGGTTCCTTCAAAAGCTCTCTAGAGATAGCTCCTTACCTCTTTTCTTCAGGAAGATTTAATTATTGGAATTTTATTACAGAAGCTGAAAAGACTAGCCACCAAGTACAAGGCAGACAGAACCTATCCCACAACTGTGGCTGAGAGGCCCAAGAATATCAAGAAAAACAGATATAAGGATATCTTGCCCTGTAAGTTTCATTTCTCCCAAATTCAGTGATTCTTATCTCTTTTTACCCATTGCTTGCTGTTCTTCGTCCTGGAACATGGCTTTGACAAGTGAGTTTGTACTGTTTATGACTACAAAAGAACATTCGTTCACTCACTTTTCAAACCACTGTTCACAGTGTTAGTCCTGATTTACACTAACTCCACTGACTAAGCCCTCTTAATTATACTATGTCTTTCCTTTGTATTATATATAGATGACCATAGCCGCGTAGAGCTGTCCTTAATGACCTCTGATGATCACTCCAGTTACATCAATGCCAATTTCATTAAGGTATGCTCCATGTTCCATATTCTCTAGGTACCTACAAAAATGGGGGAGGATACTAGACCATATTTTTCTAGGTACCTAAAAAAGGGTGGGGGGATATACTAGACAAGAACAAAAGGGTATTAGTTGTAGTCACCCCATGTAATTTCTGTTCCCCTTTAGGGAGTTTATGGACCCCAGGCTTATATTGCCACCCAGGGACCTTTGTCTACAACTCTCCTGGACTTCTGGAGGATGATCTGGGAATACAGTGTCCTGGTAAGAGCAGAGTTACTTTTGTTACTGTCTTCTCTCATTTTTAGGGATAGAGGGCATGAGGGCATCAGAATATGTGACTGAGGTTTCCTATGTGTTAAATGAGTGCTTTTTTTTTTTGGTCAGTCACTAGAATTTTGGTGTTCTGGTACCTCATAGTCAAAATCACAAAGTCACTCTTGAAGGAAATGAAAGTTCTCATCTTTACGGGCTCATTTGTTAATAAGAATTTATTGATTTGAATAGAGAAAAGGGAAGTGAGGACAGAAAAAAGGAAGGATAGGAGCAACAGTTTATAATTGATCAAGATTTCTTTTTTGGTTTAAAAAAAAAACCAGAAAAGAATAATTACTACATTCTGACCCTGGGATCCATGTATTAACTGCTCTTTCTAAATGCATCAGTGGTTAAGTTTCTATCTATTTCATCTCCCCAGATCATTGTCATGGCATGCATGGAGTTTGAAATGGGGAAGGTGAGTTCTTTCTAGCACACGTAAAGGGAAAGGAAAGAAGAATAAGAAGGGGGAACACTGGTAGCAGAACTTTCCTTAAGTGTATCTAGGTAAAAGGTGTGTTCATCTGGCTAGTTTTCAGGTTAGGAATACCAAATGACAAGGCCTTTTTTTTTTTTTTTAAACTCCTAAGGACCCCTTTTGTCCATTTTCCCAGCAAACTCTGTGTTTTAAAATAAAAATAAGATCCCTAGCTGATTTGGCTCAGCGGTTAGAGTGTCAGCCCGTGGACCAGAGAGTCCTGGGTTCGGTTCCCGCTAAGGGCATGTACCTCGGTTGCAGTTTGTCCCCGGCCCCGGTTGGGGTCGTGTGGGTGGCAGCCACTCGATGTGTCTCTCTCACGTCAATGTTTCTCTCTCTCTTCCTCCCTCTCTCCCTCCCACTCTATCTGAAGATAAATGCAAAAAAAAAAAAAAAAAAAAAAAAAAGCTATGCTTTTAAAAGTAACCATTCATCTTCCCATTGTGTGAATCAGACATCTTTAACTGTCAGTCAGAGCTTCTAACCCTGTCTGTCCAACACAGCATCCACCAGCCACTTGTTGCTGCTGAGCTCTTGAAATACGGCTAGTGTGACCGAGGAACTCAATTATTTACTTTAATTCATTTAGTTTTAAAAACTGATACTGAATTCAGTTATTGGAAAACTTTAAGTATGTTTGGAACAATTTTAGTATGTGAATCTTTCTCAGCTATACATTTTATGAAATCTAAATGGTAATAAAATATCTCCCATGAAAATTTAGCATAGTAATTGAGATGGGCTATGAATATTAAAAACACACTGGATTTTGAAGACAGTTTAAAATGTCAAATATCTAATGACTTTTATATCGATCACATGTTGAAAATTTTTTGTTGTTGTTAATCCTCACCCGAGGATCTTTTTCCATTGATTTTTAGAGAGAGTGGAAGGGAGAGAGAGAGAAAGAAACATCGATGTGAGAGAAACACATCGACTGGTTGCTTCCCGCACAACCCCCACTGGGCTGGGGATTGATCCTGCAACCCAGGTATGTGCCCTTGACTGGGAATCGAACCTGTGACCCTTTGGTCTACGGGCCAATGCTCTAACCACTGAGCCAAACTGGTCAGGGCGAAAACTTTTCTGATATATTGGCTAAGTAAGATGTTATTAAAATTAATTTTACTTTTTTTTTTTCATTTTGAATGTGGCAATTATAAAATTTAAAATAACATATATATTTCACATTATATTTCTATTGAACAGCATTCTTCTAACCTATTGTTGCCATTCTGAGTTAATACCATTCCAGTTAAAACCAGGGAATTCGGTGTTTTAGTTAGCTCGTGCAACTCTTAGTAGACATGCCATCTGTTAATCTTTTTGAAATACTGGAAATGTCAGATCCCTAGTTCTACTTTTTCAGACTTCTAGGAAGTCTGTAAATTTATAGCCTTTAATGTTTGATTTCCCATCCTTGGAGAGTCCAGACCATGAAGTTGGGGTTGAAGGCCCAGGGGATTAGAAGTTCCTAACCTAAGGTGAAGGACACACAGCTGAATTTGCTTCTGAATGAGGGATTGGGTCTAGAAGAGACTAGAATATATGGAGGGAAATCACTATATTCTGTTTTATGCAACAGAAAAAGTGTGAGCGCTATTGGGCTGAGCCTGGAGAGAGGCAGCTGCAAGTGGGCCCTTTCTCCGTCTCCTGTGTGAGTATGATGCTGTTTCCACATGGCTGAGCAGTGCTCCGGGCTCTCTTTACAGACAGTAGTTTTTTAATCTTGGTCTTTGAAATAACTAATATTTTAATTTACTTCTTAGGAAGCTGAAAATAGAAAATCTGATTATATAATCAGGACTCTGAAAGTCAAGTTCAACAATGTAAGTAGAGAATGGGTTGGTAAATTCAAAAGTCTACAGAGAGCAGGCAGGTAAATATGTATGTGACTCGGGCTGGTCATGAGACAATGGGGAATAGTGGGGCTTTTGATGTTCTGGAAAAATCCTCATATTCAAAAGAGACCTTTGGTGTAATCTGGGCTCCCCAATCTGTTCCACACCATGGCCACATACAAAACAATTGTTGTAGGGTGAATGGAGGCTGTGAACCAACTTGAGAGCTCAGGTGCCCAGTCTCTCTAAGACCAAGGATTTAATGTACCAGCATATCTGTGACCTGTTTGAAGTTTCCCGGTTGGGAAGCTCTGGTCTGGACTATCTTCGTTTCTACCTCCTCCTTTGAGTAGGACATATAGGGACAGGCCACAGTAAGTGGCCTGAAATCACTTAACTGTTCTTCGAAGGCATATGGTCACCAGAGGTCTGTGGGGAAGAACGCAGCATAAACTGCAAAAAGGATACAGGTGCTACTTAGTGAGTCAGAGTGGTGGAATGAGGTGGAGTCCTAGCCTTGACCTCTCCTTTCATTCTGGCTATTTTTTTTTTCATAGGAAACTCGAACTATCTACCAGTTTCATTACAAGAACTGGCCAGACCATGATGTGCCTTCCTCTATAGACCCTATTCTTGAGCTCATCTGGGATGTACGTTGTTACCAAGAGGATGACAGTGTTCCCATATGCATTCACTGCAGGTATGATGCTGTGTGTGAGCCTTCAACCCAGAACAACTCAAGTGTCCCAGTCTGCCAGGGCTCTTGCATTAACTGAAGGGAGACTGAGTTACAAGCTAAGGTGTGAGCACATAGGATGTAGGCTCCTATCCTCACCTCACTTTTTCCAGTTGATGAGAAAGGAACGAAGCTTAGAAAAGAGTGGTAGAAAGAGACAGATCATAACAGAAACAAACTATAATAAATTCAACCGGAGAATTAAATGGATACTTTTCTGGTAAGTAGCTTGTGAACAGCACAGCTCTAGAAACTCTGGCTGTGAGCAGTTGCCCAGGACCTGTCCTGAAGTTCATAACGGCATGTGGTAATTTGCAAACATGTTTAGAAAATGGTAGTGTTTAGAAAGTTTTATTGCCTCCGGGTTTTCTCTTCCTCAGATCTGGTGAAATTTGCCAGCTACTGTCAATGATCCACTGTCTGCAACTATAAATGCTCCTACTGTGGTTTTTTATTTCAGTGCTGGCTGTGGAAGGACTGGTGTTATCTGTGCAATCGACTATACGTGGATGTTGCTAAAAGATGGGGTGAGCTTCTCTCAGCAGGCACTTTCCACTTGTTTACCTTGCTTCTTCCATCTTTTCTAATATTGACTTGTTTGTAGACCTGCTTTGTCAGGTGATTAAATTAGTTCCTAAGTTGGTGATTTTCAAACTGTGGTCCCCAGACAAGCAGCGTTAGTATTAGTATCAGAAATGCAAAGTTTAGGCCCCACCTGGGATGGATTGAAGCAGAAACCAGTTGGCGCCCAGCAAGCTCTCCAGGTGTTCCCAATGCATGGTTGAAGGACCACTGCCCTAAGTTACATGGTGACCTTCCTTTATCCAAACTGCTTTAGTAGACACACTCACTTTACCACAGTCAAACTTTGTGTGCCAATCTATACGTCATGTTTTAAAAGTTTAACAAAAAATGGGAAGTTTAAGATATGGGCCATAGAACTATCTGCCAGTACTTGCGCATCTGCTGAGCCTTCTTCTTCATTTTATCTTTAACTTTGGGCCTTTGATCACCCCATGTGAAATCATCCTGGAGTTTCTTCAGTCTTTTCTAGGCTGTAAACCACGGTACAAGTGATGAGACTTTTTATTAGTTTAAAAAAATATCTATTTTCTGATATTATCCCATGTTAGGAGAGCAGATATCATGGAAGTAACAAGACTATGAGAAAGTGGCAATAGTTTATTAACGAAGATAGAAACAAAGGAGTAAGATATTTTTTTCCTTTCATTCGATAGATAATTCCTGAGAACTTCAGTGTTTTTGCTTTGATCCAGGAAATGCGAACCCAGAGGCCTTCCTTAGTTCAAACCCAGGTATGGACGGTGGTGAATGAGTAATGACGTGTGTCTGAGTCTTGCCCCACCTCTGATTAGTAGCAAGGCATCCAAAACCAGCCGACTGCTTAGCCGTAACACCAGTTTACTATTAAGTGCATCAGTCCGTTCCCATTTCCTCCAACTCAGAATATCCCAATATTTTTTCCAGTACCCCTTGCCCTGGGTCATATTCGTTTCATCCTTTGTATTTTACTTTCCAGAAAATATTAAGAAACCAATATAATATTTCTTACAAAGGATGTTGAAAAAAACTCAACAAGTTGCTTAACTTCTTAGAAAGAAATAGTTGGGTCAGGTTAACTTGAAACTTTGTAGTAGTAATTTATTTCTGAAACCATAGAAAATCAGAGATAGTTTCTACTTCAAGAGGTAGTAATAGAATCTGAAGCATGCAGTCTGTGCTCATTTTAGGAAGTAATGAAAAATGAAAGTAAAATCAACCGTAATCCTATTACCTAGGTAGCCACTGTTACTATTTTTCTACAGTCTTTCCTGGTCCTTATTCTATGCATACTTAAAAAAACATAGTTACAATCACACCATATATATGATTACATACGTAGCACTACGTTCTAACCCAGCACAGGTTGCTCACACTCATTCACTCCACTGGTAATGCACTTCCCCTGTTTCCTCCTCTCCTTTCCGAGTTCAAGTTCTCCCCTCTGGGTGAAACAGTCCCAGCTCAAATCTCTCACTTTCTACAATGTTAATTTCACCCATATTTCCTCACCAATAATTTTACCTATATATCTAAATGGTCTCCATCTTTAAGATACAGTTTATCATTCACTCACTCATTCATCCATCAAACATGTATTGATATGAGGTATCAGACACTTTTGCATAATTTGTAACTACTTTTTACTGCTTAAATAGCAAGACCCTAGTGTGTTTAAGGCAAATGAACTGACACATAGGTTCAGAAGTAAAAGCATTGACAGTAGCAGTTCAGATAGTTTCATCTAGAAGCTGTGAATTCAAGGGAAAAAATGAAGAGCTATTATAATATAAACCTTCTGTTTGGCCCACACAGGTTTTCCACTAATAGCTAGTGGAAAAAAATAAAATTTTTTCATGTGTTGACTGTAGGTGTGTTCTATATTCAACCCGAGGGAAAGTTTACGTGAAATAAAAGCATTGGCTAGTTCAGGGCTGTCAGACTTGAAAGAAGGCTGATCCATGTCAAGGTATGCAACCAAGTTGCATAATATTAAATTATAATACTGAATCAATAAATAAAACCATACCCACTTCAGAAGAAGTCTCTTTCGGGCCTGTTTTTAAGAGTTGGAAGACAGCTGAAACCATTTTAAGTTAGCCTTCACATTTTGGCATTATCAGTGACTAGTGGAACAAACATCTTACCGGCTGTAGCTACTTTTTCTGACACCACTCTAACCAGGAAATAGCACAGTAACCAGACGAGTGCTTCCTGTGTGATTTTTCTCTGTTCTTAACAAATTTAGAGTGTACCAATGGCTGTGTTAGTTGACATAGATGCATTGTTCTCCTGCTAAAATTATCTTTGGAAAGCGTTATGCTTCATTTCTATAAGATTGTGCAAAGAGTCAGGGAAAACCCTGAATAGGTCCATTCAGATGAAAAGTACTTACAAAATCAAGTGTTTGAGCAGGTACAAAGGCAAAAGCAGAATAGTAAAAACCCATGAACACTGTAATTGTAGAGGGCTCATTTCCCTATGGTGAAATCATTTTATAACCATACATTTTCAAACTCTATCCAACGGTCTACTTTTCTTTGATATCTTTGCTATGACAGAATTTCAGTAGTTTGATCTAAGTGCACTAAACTAAGAGTCAAAAGATTCAAGTTCTAACCTGAGTCTTGAAATTACTTCTGAATGACCTTGGACAAATTGTCTATAAACAGGAATAATAGCCTAGCTTGTTTATAGATCAATTATAAGGGTCAAGTTAAATAATACATATTAAAACCATCTATCTACCCATCAACCACAATCTATCTACCTTTCTCCAGAAAAGGTAAAAGTGGCTCACACACACACACACAAAAAAGCATCCAATATGAAATAAAAATTTTAACATATGAGCAAGGAAAACAGACATAGAGGGATGAGCCCTGGCCAGTTTGGCTCAGTGGTTAGAGTGTCACCCCGTGGACCAAAGAGTTGCAGGTTTGATTCCGGTCAAGGGCACATACCTTGGTTGCAGTTAGGTCCCAGGCCTTGGTCGGGATCATGTGGGAGGCAACCAATCGATGTGTCTCTCTCTCTCTCCCTCCCACTCTGTCTAAAAATAGATGGAAGAATATTCTTGGGTGAGGATTTAAAAACGAAACAAAGAAATAGAGGGATTATGAGGGAAAGATAAATAAGAAAATGGGGTTAGAACAGAAAAAACATGCTGCAAGTTTCTTCCTTATATATTTGTTAGAAGTACATCAAATATTTAGCTGTTTCCAGCAGCCTAACAGTGCTTTGAAATTTGAAATGGGCTATACAAACACGCCACTTTCATTAAACTAATGTTAATGGTCTTTTCAGGTTTGCTATCCTACGATTTGATTGGTGTTGATATTTCTGAAATCTGGTTCTGCAGTTCACCAAGTATTTTGTTTGTTTTCCTTTATTCTGGTGTGTGATCCTCTCCAGGAACAGTATGAACTGGTCTACAAAGCTGTCTTAGAACTGTTTAAGAGACAGATGGATGTTATCAGAGATGGACACTCTGGAACAGAGGTAAACTTTAAACTTAATGTTTTGTCAATTTTTAAAAAACATTTGATTTGGTGAAGGGATCTTAGATTAGATGCAGGACTTAGCTCATTATTTATTGTCATAACTAAATTGGGGTGTCCGATGCGCATGGGCTGCACCGCAAATCTCCTGTAGAGAAAGACAAAATAATTGACGTACTCTAATGTAGAAATTTCAACTTTTGGTTAACCACTTGCAAACAATTTTTAGCTAAATTTAGAAACAAGTGTGAAAGAACAAGCGTATATTCTGTTCCCATGTTTTAGACAGTTGTGTGGTGAGTTAGAAATGAGAGTGACAGTTACAAAGTGAAACCGTAATTGAGTACTAATGTAATTTTTCAGGTTACTTTAGCCTCTTTTTGATTGCATATGTCTCATCAAATTTTGAGACTATTTTAGAATACCCAAAGGATTTTTAGCCTTAGGTATTCCTAAGGCTTTTATAAAAGCAATTATGATTTGACTAAATTCCAATTTAAAAACATTGAGTATTCTAGGATACGCTACTTTGATCTTATCACAAAAATTGGTAAGTCAAATACTTACTGTGCAATCACAAAGTATTAGGTTCTGAACAAACCTTAAGAAGACAAAATTGCTGACTTACCTTCCAGGGTGTATGTAACGTATACATATTAATTTAATTTTTAATATCACATTTTGGATTGTTAATCTGAAAATATTCACTGAGGACCTACTGTTTTCACAGCATTAAGAAAACAAAGTGTATAAGAGATGACCCTGAACATAGTTCTATCAGTTGATGATAAAACATGGGAAGGGAAAGATAGTAAAAAAAATGGTTGGGGCTAGGGAATGAACAAAGCAATCCTATAGCTAATGTCAACTCCAAGGAGAAACAACATGGTGGAAGATGATGGAAATAAAAGTATAATTGCCAGAAAATGTGACTTATATCCTATTTATGACTATTTCATTGGCTAGGACTCCCTGAACAAGGTTAAATAACAGAGGTGTTATGGATGACCTAATTTTAATGGGAAAGATTCTCATGTTTCACTACTAAGTGCCATGCTGACTTGATTGGAGATATTTATATCTTAATTGTTTAAAGAAAGTATTCATTGATTACTATTTTACTAGGAATCTTTTTCAGGCCCTGGCCAGTTTGGTTCAGCAATTAGAGTGTCAGCCCGTGGACCTAAGGGTTGTGGGTTCAATTCCTGGTCAAGGGCACATACCTGGGTTGCAGGTTCCATCCCCGGCCCCAGCTGGGGTCATGTAGGAGGCAACTAATTGATGTATCTCTCTCACATCGATGTTTTCTCTCTCTCTGTCTCTCCCTCCCTCCCTTCCACTCTATCTAAAAATCAATGGAAAAATATCCTGGGTGAGGATTTAAAAAAAGAATCTTGCCCTGGCCAGTTTGGCTCAGCGGTTAGAGCATTGGCCCACAGACCAGGGAGTCCCGGGTTCAGTTTCCGCTGGGGGCACATACCTCAGTTGCAGTTCATCCTGGCCCCGGTTGGGGTTGTGTGGGTGGCAACCACTCAATGTGTCTCTCTCATGTCGATGTTTCTCTCTCTCTTCCTCCTTCTCTCCCTCCCGCTCTATCTGAAGATAAATGCAAAAAATATATATCCTTGGGTGAGGATAAAAAAATTTAAAAAAAGAATCTTTTTCAGAAAGACTGTTAAATTCAGTCAATTGCATATTTTTGCATTTGTGGGATGATCTCATGGATTTTCTCTTTTAACCCATTAATATAGTCATATCATTGGATTTGTTAAAATCAAACCATCCTTGCACTCTTAGAAACAAAACTCTTCTTGAACAAAAAATATTCTTTAATGTGTTGCTAGAGTATGTGGGCTAATATTTTATTTAGGTTTCAGGAAATGTCAATTTTAAAATTCAGCCCAGTAGCAGTGCTATCGCTCCAGCCAATTGGGTTGTTTGGAGTGGGTCCTTAGTCAGTAAATTGGAACATGGAAACATGGTTCCAGCTCCCACTGAGGAAACTGGTTAAAGATAGCCAAAGAGAACTTCTGTTTCTGGGAAGATTGAATAGACATACTTTTCCCTATTCCTCCCACTAAGTGCAACCAGAAAACCCTGGACATTATATATAAAACAAATATAAAAAGACAGATCAGCTAGGGACTTGCGACCCAAGAAAAGACATGATAGTGAGTTCCTTGGGTTTTTCTTTGCCTCATATATTCCAGGCTTGGAACTGAAGGAACCAACAACCTGGAAATGCCAACAGTGCAGACAAAGGAAGACCCAACAAAAGCCTGCTCTCTCTAGCCAAAAGACCAGGAAAGGGGTGGCCCAGCAAAACATAAAACTTTTCGATAATAATCACTCTACTCCAGTCAACACAAAATACAAATATGGCCCCTAACCCTAACCTCAGCAAAGGCTGAGTGGGGAGCCTATATTCCCACCCCAATAAGACTATAATAAGTGCTGGGATGGTGTGAGAAAGGTCAAACAGAGAGCTAGGACTTTCTTCCCCACTGGCCTGCAATGCAGTTTCCCTGCAGTGCCAGTGGAGACCACATGGGGAGCCTAAGCTTCCACCTGGCAGTAACATGGCACCCCAATGTCTCCCTGCTGACGTAGGGTTAAAAGAGGCCTAATGGACAGTCAGGACTTTCACCACCATCCAACAGTAAAGAGGCCAGCCACACCATAGTGTCAGAGAAGCCATGGGAGCCTCTCCCACGATGTCTCCCCTTGAATATCAACGTAAGTTAAATGAGGAGACTGGTGGAGGTAGAATCCACCTGGTAGTAACAAGGCAACAGCACCCCCTTGTCCTGTCAGAATGGAGTAAAAAACAAACAAACAAAAGAACAGCTAAAAGAGAAGGTTAAACTAAGATCCAGAGCTTCATATATCAAACCAAATGAATAAAAGATAATCAGTAGATGGCAACACTAAGATGACAGTGATGTTAGAATTATCTGACAGATTTTAAAGCAGTCTTGATAAAAATGCTTCAATGAGCAACTTCAAACATGCTTTTAAAAAATGAAGAAAAACAAAACATAAAAAGATGAAAAAATAGGAAGATTCAGGAAAAAAAATACAAAGAACTGAAAAATACAGTAACTGAAACAAAATAGTTTAGTAAGTAGGCTCAACAGCAGAATACTGGATACAGAAGAAAGAATTAATGAACTGGAAGATAGAACAATAGAAATGGCCTGATCTGAACAACAGAAATAAAATTGACTGAAAAAAATAAACAGAACCTTAAAAACCTAGCACTTGTGTCATGAAGTCCAAGAAGCAAAGGAGAAAAATGCAAGGCTAATAAAGTACTGAAAAATTCATCATAATAAAACCTCTAAACCTAAAGACAAAGATTATAGAAAGCAGCCAGAGAAAAATGATCTTAACTGTAGGAAGAAAACAATAAGAATAACAATGGCTTTGTCATCAGAAACCATGGAGGCCAGAAGGAAGTGGCACAATATTTTTCAAGTACTGAAAGAAAAGAATTATCAGCTAAGAATCCTACACCCAGTGAAAATATCCTTCAGGAATGAAAGGGGAATCAAAACATCCTCAGATGAAAAACTAAGAGTATTTGTCACCAGTAGACTTACTCTTAAAAAAAAAAAAGCACAGTAAGTTTCCTAAACAGAGAGAAAATTATGAAAGAAGGAAGAACATAGTAAGCAAAAACAAGGGTAAACATAATAGGCTTTCCTTCTCTTAAGTTTTCTAAATTGTTTGATAATTGAATCAAAAATTATAACACTGTCTGATGTGGTTTTAAATGTATTAGAGGAAATATTTAAGACAATTACATTATAAGCAGAGAAGAGTTAGGAATGTCAAGGGAGGTAAAGTTTCTGTACTTGAACTAGTAAAATGATAACACCTGTAGACCATGGTAAGTTATGTATATATAATGTAATATCAAAAGCCACAACTACAAAAGCTATACAAAGGCATACCTTAAAAAAACTATACATAGAGGACTTCCGGTCAAGATGGCAGCGTAGGTAAAGGTGGTATCGCGTCGTCCCGCAATCACATCAAAATTACAACTAAACTACAGAACAACCATCATTCAAAACTGCCTGAAATCAAGCTGAATGGAAGTCCTACAACTACAAAATTAAAGAAGAACCCACATTGAAACTAGTAGGAGGGGCGGAGGCGCAACGGGCTGGTCCCACACCCGCGTGTGGCGGATAAAAATCAGGAGGATACCTAGGCTGGGAAGGTCCTCCCTGAGGACTGAGGGGTCCCCGTCCCACACCAGGCACCCAGCTCAGAGTTCCAGTGCCAGGAAGAGAATCCCCATAACTTCTGGCTAGAAAAACCAGCGGGAACTGAGGCTGAGGGAGGCTAAGGCGGCTAGAGCCCCAGGCAGCTCCTCTTAAAGGGCTGGTGCATGGACTTACTCGGACTTGCACCCTCCAGGCTCCAGAGTGGGGGAGGCTTCTTGAAAGGCACTAGAGTCATATGGGGAAGAACTGAGTTGTTTGGCATTGGAGCGAGGGCTGGAGAGGCAGTTTTCTTCCGGACAGACGTGCTATCAGAGGCCTTTGTTCCTTTAGTGAGCCCTTCCCTGGGATGGCAGACAGCCCCCATATCTGGGACTCCAGCAACCTGGCTCACACTGTTGGCCCTGCCCTGGTGATTCCCTGAGGCCCCGCCCCACCCAACTTTCAGGCCCACCCAAGCTGTTGCCAGTTGCTTTACTATAGGATTGGCCTGACCTGGATCCTGCTTCAGCTTTTCCTAAATTCTTTCAAACAAGCAGCATCTGGTCTCAGCTAGCCCCATACCTCTCGCTAAGTAATACATAGAAACAAACACAGGGAGGCAGCCAAAATGAGGAGACAAAGAAACAGGTTCCAAATGAAAGAACAGAACAAAACTCCAGGAAAAGAACTAAGTGAAATGGAGTTAAGAAACCTAACGGATGCTGAGTTCAAAACACTGCTTATAAGGATGCTCAATGGACTTAGTGAGAACCTCAGTGAATTTAGAGAGGGCCTCAAGAGCGTAAAAAAGGACCAGTCAGAAATGAAGGAGGCACTAACTGAAATAAAGAATAGTTTACACAGATGCAATAGTAGAGCAGGTAAAGCCAAGAAGCAAACCATCGGTTTGGAATATAAGGAAGCAAAAAACACCCAATCAGAACAGCAAAAAGAAAAAAGAATAAAAAAAATGAGGATAGTGTAAGGAGCCTCTGGGACAACTTCAAGCATGCCAACATTCGCATCTTGGGGGTGCCAGAAGGAGAAGAGAGAGAACAAGAAATTGAAAACCTATTTGAAAAAATAATGGCAGAAAACTTTCCTAACTTGGTGAAGGAAACAGACATACAAGTCCAGGAAGCACAGAGAGTCCCAAACAAGATGAACCCCAACAGGCCCACACCAAGACACATCATCATCAAAATGCAAAAGGTTCAAGACAGAGAGAATCTTAAAAGCAGCAAGAGAAAAGCAGTTAGTTACCTACAAGGGAGTTCCCATAAGACTGTCAGCTGATTTCTCAAAAGAAACTTTACAGGCCAGAAGGGAGTGGCAAGAAATATTCAGAGTGATGAAAAGCAAGAACCTACAACCAAGATTACTCTATCCTGCAAAGCTGTCATTTAGAATCCATGGCCATATCAAGAGTTTCCCAGACAAGGAAAAGCTAAAGGAGTTCATCACCACCAAACCATTATTATATGAAATGTTGAAGGGTCTTCTTGAAGAAAAAGATAAAAAATATGAACAAACAAAATGGCAATGAATACATACATATCTATCAACAATTGAATCTACAAACAAAATGAACAAGCAGAACAGAAACATTCTCATAGATACAGAGAAATTTTGTTGGTTGCCAGATGGGAGTGGAGTTGGAGGAATGGGTGAAAAAGGTGAAGAGATTAAGAAGTACAAATTGGTTGTTAGACTGACAAACCTCGAAGGGAAGGGGGTTTGGGGGTAGGAAGAAATAAACCAAAGAACTTATATGAATATATGCATAACCAATGGATACAGACAACAGTGTGGGGAAAGGAAAGAGGGGGGCAGTAATGGGGAGGAGGGGGTCAATGGGGGAAAAATGAGGAACATCTGTAATACATTCAACAATAAAGATAAGTTAAAAAAAAAACTATACATAAATCAAAATGAAATTCTAAAAAATGCAGGAAAGAGAAAAGGGCAGGAAAAAGAAAAGAGAAATGTGAAACAGAGAGAAAAAACAGAAAGCAAAAACTAAAATGGTAGGTTTAAGTCCTAACATCAATAATTACACTAAATGTAAATGGTATAAATACACCAATTAACAGACAGATTGGCAAAGTGTATTGAAAATATGACCCAACTATATGTATCTTCAAATATATAGGTTGGAAAAAAAGATATATCATGTAAACATGAATAAAAGGAAAGCAGGAGTAGCTATCTGTATTAATGTCAGATAAAGTAGAACAAAGAAAATGATCACAGACAGGGAAAGACATTATATAATAATAAAAGGGTTAATCCACCAATAAGACATAGCAATCCTAAGTGTGTATGGACTAAATGAACTATAAGATAAGTGAAACAAAAACTAATAGAAATGAAAGGAGAAACAGACAAATCCACAGTTATAGTTGGAGACTTCAATATTTCTTCATCAAAAAATTAATAGAAAAACTTGACAGAAAATCAGCAAGAATATAGAACTCAACAACACCATCAACCAACAGGATCAAATTGATATTTATAGAACACTCCACCAATAACACATGAATACACATTCTTTTCAAGTACTGATGGAACGTATAGAAAGACAAACCATATCATGGGCCATTAAACAATCTGAAAAAATTTTAAAAATGGAAACCATATAATGTATTCTCTGACCACAGTGAAATCAAACTAGAAACCAATAACAGGAAGATAACAGGAAAAGATCCAAATACTTGGAAACTAACCACACTCTTCTAAATAATCCATTGAGTCAAAGAGGAAGTATCAAGGAAAAATTTTTTCAACGCATTGAACTGAATGAAAATGAAAATACATGTCAAAATTAATGGGGCAGAGCTATAGCAGTGCTGACAGGGAAGTTTATAGCACTCTAAATGCATACATTAGAAAACAGTAAAAGTCTCAAATCAATAATGTGAGCTCCCACTTTGAGAATCTAGAAAAAAAGAAATAAAATGAGAGGAAATAATAAAGAGCAGAAATCAATGTGGTGTATTACAATGATTTTTTATGTTGACCCATACTTGAATTCTGGGAATAATCCCATCTTGTCATGGTGTATAATCCTTTTAATATGCTGCTGAATTCAGTTTCCTAGCATTTTGTTGAGGACTTTGGCATCGATATTCATTAAGGATATTGGTCTGTAGTTTTCTTTTTCTTTAGTGTCTTTGTTTAGCTTTGGTATCAGGGTAATGCTGGCCTCATAGATTAATTTAGGAGGTGATCCTTCCTATTGAGTTTTTTTGGAGAAATTTGTGAAGGACTGGTATTAATTCTTTCTTAAATGTTTGGTAGAACTCACCAATGAAGCCATGTGGTCCTGGACTTTTCTTTGTTGGGTGGTCTTTTGATTACTAATTCAGTCTATTTACTAGTTGTAGGTCTGTTCTGATTTTCTGTTTCTGAGTCAGTTTTGGTTGATCATGTTTCTAAGAATTTGTCCATTTCATCTAGGTTATATAATTTGTTGGCATATGATTGTTCATATTATTGTCTTATACTTTTTATTTTGTAAAATTGGTAGTAATATCCCCACTTTTATTTTTGTAGTTTGATAGTTTTAACATTTGAGTCTTCTTTTTTCCCTTAGTAAATCTAGCTAAAGATTTGTCAATTTTATCAATCTTTTCAAAGGATCGGCTTCTTGTTTTGTTAATTTTCTCCACTGTTTTCTTAGTCTCTATTTTATTTATCTGTTCTCTAATCTTTACTTTTTTCTGCTTTCTATTAGCTTTGGGTTTAGTTTGCTGTTTTTCTATTTCCTTACATTGTCAAGTTACTGATTTGAAATCTTTCTTTTTAAAAAAAATTTAGGCATTTATAGCTATAAATTTCTTTCTGAGCATTATTTTCACTGTATCCCATCCACTTTGGTATGTTGTGTTCTCATTCATTTCTAAGTAGTTTCTAATTTTTGTTGTGATTTCTTATTTGACCCACTGGTTGTTTAAGTGTTTAATTTACATATATTTGTGAAATTTCAAGATTTCTCTCTGTTATTGATTTCTAGTTTCAATTCATTATGATTTATAAAGATATTTTGTGTGACTTCAATCTTTTAAAATTAATTAAGACTTGGTTTTGTGGCCTAACATATGGTCTATCCTGGAGAATGTTTCATATATGTTTGAGAAGAATGTGTATGTTGTTGGGTGGAGTGTTCTATATGTATCTGTTAGGTCTACTTGGTTTATGGTGTTGCTAATGTCTGCCCTCTATTTCCTTATTGATCTGCTGTTTCATTGTTCTATCCATTATTGAAAGTGGGGTAGTAAAGTCCCTGACTCAGTTTACTAGGCCTGCTGTAACAAGTACTACAGACTGAGGAGGGCTCAAACAACATATTTATTTTCTCAGTTCTGGAGGCAGAAAGTCCAAAATCAAGATGTCAGCAAGGCCATGCTCTCTCTCAGAGCTCTAGGGGGAAAAATCTTCCTTGCCTCTTCCTAGTTTCTGGAGTTTTCCAGCAGATACATTACTCGAATTTCTGTCTCCACCATTACATGGCATTCTCCTTATGTGTCTCTGAGCATCTGTTTTCTCTTCTTATAAGGACACAAGTCATTGTGTTGGGGCCCACCCTAATCCAGCATGACCTCATCTTAACAAATTATATCTATAAAGACTCTACTTCCAAATAAGGTCAGCTAAAGATATCAGGGATTAGATTTTTAACATATCTTTTTGAGAGTCACAATTAAACCTGTAACAGGTGGAATCATACAATTGCTGATGACTTTTTTTTTTTTTACATTTAAACATCTTTGAAATCAATATATATTTTGCAATTGATGGTATCTTTGATTCCACAAGCCTCAGTAACACATTTCATAATGTGATAATTGCTATGAAGAAAATATAGGTTGAGAGTGGCTGGGCGAGTGTGTGGGAGTGTGATTTTAGGTTGAGTGGTCAGGGAAGGCTTCCTTATGCAGCTGACATTTAAGTAGAGAATAATTACTTAGAAGGAGCCAGCCATACAAAATCTGGAACAAGAGTATTTCAACCAGAGGGAACAGTAAGTGTAAAAGCCTTGAACTGGAAACAAATTTGGAATGGCAAGAAAACCACTGTAGTCCTGGCCAGTGTGGCTCGGTTGGTTGGGTATCATCCTGTGCACTGAAGGGTTGCCTGGTTGATTCCTGGTCAGGGCACATGCCCAGGTTGTGGGCTCGATCCCCAATAGGGGACATGCAGGAGGCAGCTGATGGATTGCTCTCACATAGTTTCTCTCTCTCTCCCCCTCCCTTCCTCTCTCTCTAAAAGTCAATTTAAAAATCTTAAAAAAAGAAAAGAAAACCAGTGTAGCTGGAGCATAGTAAGGAAGAAAAAGGTAGAACAAGATGAGGTAGGTGTGGGGTCCTTAAGGGTTGAGATGATGAAATTTCTGAAGGTAGAGTGTTCTTAGGAATAAAGCTATCTCCAAGAACATTTTAAAACTCTTACATTTTAAAAGGTGATGCTGTAAGTAAATCCTTTCTCATTTCTGTAACACTATTCATCCTTTAGATCTCAGTTTGTGAACATATTCTTGTTGGGTTCAATAGTTTGGAAAGTCATCTAACTCTTATAAATTATTTTAAATCTTTATATTTTCTGGAAAATAACTTCTCTACCTTATGAATATAAAATATCTCACTGTCATTGCTTCACTAAAAAGCAATCTCTTATGTGTCTTGAAGATTCAAGCAAAGTATTCAGTTCCTGAGCAAATTCCCAGTCTGGAAGCAATCAATCACTCTCCTAATTTACCAAAAAGGTGAGTACAATTTTGTACCTCTAAATGTTGTCTAATTGTGTCTCAGAGGCATATCTCACACTTATAACTCATTGTGATGCTGGGGAAAAGATATGGAAGAGGACTTTGGGGGTTATGATATCATTATTACTTTCTTTTTGTTTCAGCAGCATAAAAGAAGCAAAAATGATGAACCAACAGAGTAAACAAAAGATAAGGGTGAAAAATGCAGAAACTTCTTTCTTTGACCTTAGGACTTCTGAAATAAGTGAAAAGGAAGGGTTAACTTTGCATCCTGCTAAACAGAACAGTTCTTTTGAGAGTTTGGAGCTAAACTGTGGTTGTAACAAAAATGCTGACACAACCATGAAATGGGAGACAAAGCCATTTCCAGTAGCTGGGGAGCCTCTTCGGAAGCATCAAAGTTTGGACTTCAGCTCCATTTTGCTTGGACCATGTCCTAATTCTAAACCTGTACATGCAGCAGGAGGATATTTCAAGTCAAAGGGGCCAATAATACGGACCAAATCGACTCCCTTTGAATTGATACAACAGAAAGACACCAAGGAGCTGGACATCAAGGAAAATTTTTCTTTGTTGGACTCTCAACCAAACAATTCTTGCCTTGAGCAGGCTCAGAAAGCGATGCATGTTTCTTCAGTAGAACTGAATTATTCACTGTCATATAATTCAAAGCACCCAATGTGTAATGCCTCCAATGCAAAGCAGCACGACTCTGGTGCTTTTAATGTACATTCTTACATGTCTTTAGTAGAAAATCCTTATTGTCCACCATTGTCTCCAAGAAGTGCTGGTTCTCGGATGTCTCTTGATTTACCTGAGAAACAAGATACAACTGTGTTACCTTGTCCTTTGTTGCCAACATCTTCCGCAACCCTATTTTCTTGTTATGATTCACATGATTCTTTAGCACGGAATCCTCCAACCAATTTCCCACACACACTGAACCAAGAGAGAACAGATGTTGGTAAGTTATTTTTAAAAGTTTATATGGCATTTTAGATTTCACTTTGTTTCTACAGAAGATTTGGTTTCTTCTCATCCTCTCCCTTGTCCTTCTCTGCTTCCTTCTCCTTCTCAGAAGTAAATTCCAAGAGTGTTTTAATGATGTGGTAAGTTGGAAATAGCAAATGCAAACACGTAACATTTCATGATCTACATGATCTATGGTCTATCATCTATGCCAACAGGAGTGCTTTTAAAGAAGGCAATTCTCATTCCTGGAAATGCATAGGAAAGGCCCACAATTTACCCTTAACACACAGAAGCAATTTCCAAACAAACATAAGAAAAGATTTGATCAATGGCACCATGTGGTCACTCATAATTTTTATTGCACAACCGTGTGGCTATATTGAGTTGAACAGATAGCTAACTACCTCTCTTGCTGAGGTAGTTAGAAGAGGAGGACCTGATTTCCTCCTGCCCTTTTATAATAACTTAGTAGATGAGAATATGTGTTCCATAGTGTGTGGGATTTTAATTATATGTACACCTTTACTTTCATACTTTATTGTTCTAGATTTTTGCATATTATGTATAATGTTTTACTGAGTGATTTGATATTAGAAATACCCTGTTAGACATTATTATAATAGTTTGATGTGGGAGAAAGAAAGCAAAGAGTAAGTTTAACTCTCTTAGGGATATCATCAGAAATTGATAAAGAATGTTCTACCTGAATAGGAAGTAGAAAGAGCTTTTACTCTAACATTATTGTACAGTTTCTTAATAGATGTGTAGCTTTGTTACAAAAATAATTTTTCTGCATCTAGTTCCTTCTTTGATTGGATTATTTTATATGTTTTGATCTTGTTTTATAATTTAAAGGAATTTTATTTTTCTAAATGCTTATAATACTTTAAAATTCTGAGCCTCAACATTAAAAGACAAATCTTTATCTTCAGGGATTGTAGCAACATTGACATTTGTGCCATCTGGTGGCAGTTTTTTATAATAGCATCAAACTTTTCTATAAAAATTCTCAGTGTTTCTATAGAACTATAGAAAACCCTGTTACAACATTGTTTTTTAAAAAACAAACAAAAAAAAAACATATTCTTCATCCTTGTAGAATGACTAAGATATACTAAAATCTTTATGACTTTACTAGTCTGTAACTGAATCTTTGGCATGTCAAAGTTCTTTTATGATACTATATTGTATATTCTATGTAAAACCAAAAGGAAAGACTTATGTAATGTAAATTCATATAACAATTTTTATTAAGTTAACTGATACTCAATCACTCAATCAAAATACTTTTAGGCTTTTAAAAGAAATAATACATTTTGAAGAAGCAAAAACCTCCTAAGTTTGCAACTTAAGATAAGAACATTTATTTTACTTTTTTCCTTGAGTGAACAGATACCAGTTTAAATAGTATAATGATGCTTGATGGGATTTACATCAAGTTTGAAATGTAAGAATTTTCTTTGGATTTTGCCTAATTAAAAATTGTAATTATATTTCTGACATTTTGGATAGCAACTTCTCCAAGAATAGATGATGAGATCCCCCCTCCACTTCCTGAACGGACCCCTGAATCTTTCATTGTGGTAGAGGAAGCTGGTGAGTACACCTCAGTAAGTGTAACATACAGCGTGGATCAACTAGGTTACTTCTCAAGTCCTTTCAGTGTTGTGCGTGCTATTGCTGAGTAACATTTGCTTTCTAAAAGAATAACGCTCCTAAAAACTGGACCGTGTTTACTTTCTTCCAGGAGAAGTCCCACTGAGTGTTCCCCAATCTTTATCTTCAGCTGTGATGACAAGAATTGGAACATCACCTGAATGGAGTGGAACATCTAAATTAAACAAACCTGATGACTCGGTGAGACTTAGGCCAAACAAGGTCAATAACTTCTTTTTCTGACTCATTTGGATTCAACAGATTATAGTCCCACTCCCTGTATTTTTAACACCTATCAGTCAATAAATACTAAGCAGATAGTACTTGTAAAACAATATGCTAGAGGACATTGGGGATAAAAAGATATATAACACCCAATTAGCCCCTAAGAAATCCATAGTCTAGCAGTGGAGATATAGGATATGTATACAAGTGTTTTTGTCTATTTATTATAACAAGGCAAATGTGACCAGTGCCATTTGAAAGATAAGGGATTTGAAAGTGTGGGAGATCCCTTCAGGTCAGAAGTAAAAACATTTGAGCTGATTCTTGAAGGATATTCAACACAAAAATAAATGTTTCATAAGTAGGTATCTTGTTTGCAATCGCCATTTGGTTGGCTGTATCATGATAGCTGTGATAATGTATTATAGAGAATAATTTTTTGAGTGAAACTTGTCCATATTATTTGAGGTAAACCTTTTGAAATAACGTTTCGTGCTTCTAGAAGAAAAACCTACACTTTCAACAGTCTGTTATTCATTTGTATATATTCTATGAACCAATGCTTACAATTTCAGAGTTCAGAAAAGTAATTAAAACATTTAAATATGCCTACAATTGCAATGCTGGTAGGCAAACATTCTCTACCTTTTAAATTATACTTTTAATTTACTAGTAACTGTTATTATTATTGTTAAAAAATATGCTAAATCTAGTGGTCTTTCACTTAACAACTCCCAGAGAAAGAACAGTCACTCCCTTTCCAATGTCATGAAGTAACTTCAATTTCAACAATTTACCTCCAATTAAATTTTCAGGGAAATCTTGTGAGTAGAAAGGAAATAGGTCAAAACAGGATCAACTTAGGACCAACTGTCATGACAGATAAAAATCACTGTAAGAGTTGATGCCTTTTCATAATTCAACACATTTATACATTACAAAAAAAGAGGGCCGACATTTCATAACTATCTCTATTGGTATATGCAATATAATTTCAAAAATGCCATGCATTGCTTTGAGTTTGTAAATTTTGTATATATTCTTTCACTTTTACTTTCTCTCTCTTTTTTTTAGTGTGTAAAACTCTGGAGTTCCAAATCAGGTAAAAAAAATTCCCTTGGCTTTAGAGGAGATTTAGCCCTAAGAATTTGTACTGTAAGAATGGCTCATTAAGTTTAGAGTAATTCACCTCAGGAGATGGCATGGTTCCCATAATAGCTTCTACTGTTTATTGATTTATTTCTGGTTTTCCCAGGCTAGGAGTTTTGTTTTGTCAAGGGCAAGGTAAAGACAGGATTTTACGATTCTACTCCTTGATATATAACCCTTTAAAAAAAACTATTTCAGGTAGAATCTCTTAAAACTTTGCAGCAGTTCCACTTTATAGGTTTTTGTCATTGTTCACATTGTAATTCTAAAAATTATTTGTGGCCATTTAGATCTTTAACTTGCCATTGCTTTTCCAGTAACTTCTTGAGCTTTGTGTGTCTTATACATTGAATAACAACATCAACAGCTAACATTTACTGGGCACTGATAGGTACTTTACATACACTATGACAGGCGGTAGTTGCCCTTAATGTATTTATTCATATTAACATATTATTCACTTATTGTATTCATATTATACATAAATAGGTAGTATAACATATAGGTTTAAAAAATAGGCTTTTGAGTCAGACAGATTTTAATTCAAATCCCCACAGTACCAATAGTTATCAAAATGCATAACCTTGGTTGAATTATATATTCTATCAAATTTTCTCATTTATAAAATGAGGATAATAGAACTCCCTTCTTAGAAGATTTCCATGAGGATTAAGTGTGATAATGCACATGAAGCTTTTAGCACAGTGATTGTCAAATAATAGCTCTCATTAAATGTTACCTATTATACTTTTTATTAGATAATTATTAAGTGAGCTTTTCCTAGGCAAGCTCTGTGTACCTTATATTGTGTTAGGAGGATATAGAAAGACAAATACCATATGATTTCACTTATATGTGGAATCTAAAGAACAAAATAAATGAACAAAATTGAAACAGACTCATAGATACAGAGAACAGACTGATGGTCAGCAGAAGGGAGGGGGATTGAGGACTGGGTGAAAAAGGTGAAGGGATTAATAAGTATAAATTGTTAGTTACAAAATAGTCATGAGGATATAAAGTACAGCATAGGGAATATGGTCAATAATATTGTAATAACTATGTATGGTGCCAGGTGGGTACTGGAAATGGCAGGGGGAATGGGGGAGAAACACTGTAAAGTACATGACTGTCTAACCACTATGCTGTACACTTGAAACTAATACAAAATAATATTGAATGTAAGAAAAAGATATATTGCGAAGAACATAGAGGACTTGCTTTAAAATAATTTAGCAAAGAAAAAAGGGTCAAAGGGTATGATTGAGCAAATCTGGCAAAATTTTGAAAATTGTTGAACTGAGGTTATGGAGATTCATTGCACTAATTTCTTTACTCTGAAATATATTAAAAATTTTTCCTAAAAAGGAAAAGAAAGGCACTGCTTAATGCTTACATTCAAATTGGGTAGACAAAATTAATACTCATTTGTAACTATTAATGGCAATCTGTGTGGCCCTGATTATAATCACCAGGAGTCTAGAAAAAAGGAAGGTATCATTGGAGTGGTTAGGGAAAGCTTCACTGAGTAGAAGAAAGAAATAGAAATTCTGGGAGCAGGGATCAGGGTCACAGTGACTCAAAAGTAGAAATAAGCATGATGAGTACAGAGAAATGGTGAGTGGGTTAATTTAATTGCAGTAGAGGTTCTACCCTGCGAAATATGGAAAATAAATTGGGATAGATCAAATGGGGGAAGATTCTGAAGGACTTAAAAGTTAAGCAGAGGAAATATCCAGAACAGGTGAATGTTTGGAGAAAGCAAATTTGTAGTTGCCAATGTAATCTGAAGGGAATGGGGAGTAACTGCTGAAAGAGTGTGGATTTCCTTCCAGGGTGATGAAAATGTTTTGGAATTAGATAGTGATGATGGTTGCACAACACTGTGAATGTACCAAATGTCATTAATGGCAAATGTTGTTATGTATGTTTTATCACACACAAAGTGAGGCAGAAGAATTTAGATTTAATGCAATGAGTAATAAGCATTGTAAGATTCTTCATCAGGCGAGTGTTAAGATGAAAATGGTATTTTAGGAAGATACTTGACAGTATATTGTTAACTGAAAGTTAGTTTTAGTTCTCAGAATATTTTCTAGTAGCAAACTGGAAGATGATAAGCTACTTTAAGTAATTATCAAATATTTATTAAATGCCTACTATATGCCAGTTATTGTACTAGATGCTGGAAACAAGTACTGTATTGTACTTTACTTTTGCATTTAACCCCAGCATATAAGGAATAAACAAGAGAACTTACTTTATAGACAAACACTAAGACCTAAAAAAACCAAACGACCAAAGACAGGTGAAACTGTAGCACTTACCTGCATTTTCATTTTCAGAGGACATTAATATAGTATTTAATTGTACTCAGCACCACATAAGAAGAAGCCCATGTCAACAGAACATCATTTGTATCTTTAGGATGTATATCGGGAGAAAATAGCTCCATTATTTAAAATTTTTTTATGGAAAATTTCAACACTAATTTTAAACCTACCAAGATAGCATTGTCACACCAATAAAATTAACTAATTCCTTAATATGAACTAATATTCAGACTTGTTCAATGTCTGTTCACTGTAGGTTTATTTGAATCTGGATTCAAAGTCTACACATTGCATTTGGTTTATATGTTTCTTATGTCTTTTAAAATTTATAACCGTTCTCCTTCCTTTTTATGTTTTTGTCATGCCATTTATTTGTTCAAGAGAGTGTACATTTGTAAAAATTGCTAATATTCTGGATTTGGCTGTTTGCCTTCTCGTGGTTTCAGGATGCTCTGTAAAATGGTAGTTGGAACTAGAAGCTCAATTCAATTCAGGTTCAGTTTCTTTGGAAAAACACTTTTGTGAGTGAGTTACAAGTTTGTGATGAATCAGAGGCTCATTGGCTAAAGAACTAGAAGAACAAAGTTCTTGAGGGACCAATCATTATTCAGATAATTTTTTATTTGGTGGTTGTAAGTTAATATTGAAAAATTGGAAAAGTTATACAAAACCAAAAAGGGGTCTTGACTTAAGACTTTTAAGTGATGGATGTTTTTGCTTATTGTACACTCTTCTTATCACAGATCTGCATGAAGATCGCTCTTCTCCTCCACCTCCTCTCCCAGAAAGAACCCGAGAGTCCTACTTCCTTGCTGATGAAGACTGTAAGTGGCAGCACGTGCTCTTCAAAAAGTTATAAAAACCAGACTGTTAAAAGGTTAACGATAAAGTAGGATCTAAATGAAAAAGGCGCAAAGAATGATTAAATAAGATAAAAAATAATACATTTAAAAAACCCATAATGTATTGTAAAAATAATGCATAAAGAAGTCAAGCATTACTGAATATATACCTATATAAAACCTGAAAGCTTAAGAAGCTATGCAACAAAATACTTTTTTTTTTTTTTTTTAGGTATGGAGTCTCAACCTATAGAGACTTATTCTGCTAGCTATTCCAACACTGTTGAAAATCCAACATCTTCAAAACAAACATTGAAGACTCCTGGAAAATGTTTCACAAGGAGTAAGGTAAAAAAGATGGGAATTTATGGAAATATGCCAGAAGATTTTCATTACTGAAAGTGTCCCCAACCCCCGCTTCACCCTCCCCCACCAGCTGCCAGCATTAAGATGGAAAATTAGATTAAATATCTTTACTAAAATTGTTGGGTTTATGACAATCAAAATTAATAGAAGAAAACAAAAAAAATTTTTAATGTAAGTTAGTTTAAAGCATACCCAATAAAACCATCCTTTTTTTTTTTTTTTTTTTGGAATGAGACAAACTGATTCCAAAGTCATATGGGGGGATAAAAAAAACAAGAATGGCCAGTAAACTGCAAAAAATTAAAATAAAAGTAAAAGCAGTGGAAGGAGGGTAGCCTTACCAGATATTGAAACATTGTAAAGCCTCAATAATTAAAATGGTGTATGAAAAAATAACACATACTAACATAGCAGAATGGGAAGTCCAGAAATAGATTTAAATATATGTAGAAATTTAGTATATGATTAAAGATGGATGTTTTAATAATCGTTATTGAATGAACTGGATAAGTACCTGAAGAAAAAACTAGGATCCATACCTCACAGCTATCTATACCAGGATATATCCTAGATGTATAAAATATTTAAATGTTTAAAAACAAAACAAAACAAATAAACAAGAAACAAATGAACAAACAAAACCAACCCAAAAAAGTACTAAAGAAACTTGGAAAGATTACTTTACAACTCGGGAGTGGGAATGATTCAAAATTCAGGAGCTATAAAAAGAGAGATTTATAAATTCACCTAAATAAAATAGAAAATTTCTACATAGATCCCCCCCCCCCCGAATCACGTTAAAATTAAAAGACAAAGAACAAATTGGAGAAAAATATTAGCAACTGGCATCATAGCCAAGGAATTATTTCTTTAATATATAAAGACTCCTAGAAATTAATAGAAAATGATAACCTTGATAGAAAAGTGTGCAAAAAAAAAAAATCAGATAGTTTAAACAAAATAAATATGCACAGTCTGCCCTTTAAACATTTGATATGTTCAACATCACTCATAATAAGAGACATACAAATTAAGAACACTATGACATACTATTTTCATCCATCAGAATGGCAAATTCCAAAGTTTGACTACGTTCTCTGTTATGCAGACTATAATGGGAAAATAAGCACGTGCCTGCATTGTTGGTGGGAATGTCAAATGGTGTGACTTCTGTGGAGGACAATTTAATGGTATCTGTCAAATGCATGTACCCTTTGATCCACTGCTAGGAATTTATCAAATATGAATGTACGTATATGAAATAAAATGTATACCATGTTATTTACTGCAGCATTATTTATACGAGCAGACAATTGGGAACAACATAAATATTAATCATTAGGGAAACTGATTAAATAAATCATGGTATATGCACACAATAGAATACTATGCAGCTAAAAAATTGAGGACTCTCTCATTATATTGATATACAATTTATTAACATTTGCTTAAAAGGAACAAAATATTATCTATATTTGTATTATATATTCATATGTAACTCTGGAAGGATACATAAAAAGCTAACAATAGTGGTTATCTGTGGGGGAGGGTTAGGAAACTGGGTAGACACAAAACAAGAATGGTAGCATTTTTACTAAGATAGCTTGAATTATAAATAAATGATCTATATTTTAACTGAAATAAAATTTTTCAAGAAAAGAATTTATTAAATATCTATTCTATGGAAGAGTACATTTCTGTTAGGTGTTAGGAAAATAGAAATGTCATAAAGGACATCTATCTGGCCTTGAAAGAGTACAGTTAATCTGTTGGAACAGAATGCCTATACAAGAAACAACATGAAAACTATCAAGAAGAATCTAATACCATGGAACAGATTAAAAACATACATGCTGAGGATCTGTGGAGAAAAGAACAATTCAGGGTAGATTCCTGGAAGAGATAAGCTAGACTCCACTGTAAAGGAGGCAGAGGACATGGGTTTGCTGAAAGGAAGGAGAGGAAGTAGCATGGCTAACAGTACAGAGTGGACCTTAGTAAACTGAGCACAGAAGATGATTGATAAACATTCTTGGCTAGAATGGGAATGGCTATGTATCACAGCTGTCTTCAGAAGCCATAGTGGGTTCTGGAATGGTCCTAAAAAGGAGAAGTAGAAACTCCTGTTTTCCCCCAATATTCTGATAGCACTATTTCTAAATACCTAGTGTGATTCTCATATGGGTGGGAAAATAGCAAAATGAAATCAAGTGGAGGCTCTACACAGAATTAAAAATGGCAAGATGAAAAAATAGTTTTGTGCATTTTGGTGGCTATTTTTTAAGGAAATTAATCCTTTTACTGAAGTCTGTATTTCTACTTGATTAAAGTATTTTGGATTTCATACAACAAAATTAACATTTTCCTTTTTTTCATTTTTTCAGAGTTTGAAAATTTTGCGGAACATGAAAAAGAGTAAGCTTCTTTATATTCATTTTTAAATATATATATATACTGCTTTCATGATTATTTAATTCTTCCATATATAACCACTCTGTGAAAAAGTTAATATTATTCCTGAACAGAGGCTCACTAGGGTCCTATGGATCAGGTCACCTCCCAAGCCTTGTATTGTGCTGGGCTCCATAGTGATAATATAATATTGAGTAGGAGGTAAGGGGGGAAGTTTCTGTTTGATAGACTGGAATAATAGAGTGATGTTTGGCACTTGCTACTCATCCTAAGATGCTGTCATCTAACTGTTTTATTTAAAATTCTCAGCAGTCTAACCTCAGATGTATTTTCTTTGGAAACAGTCACAGCAAAGCATATTGTGAAACAAATGTGTTGATTTAGTGAAATAAGCAAAGTATTGACTCGTTTCTATTTTTACCAAGTATTATTAGCAACAGTAAGTCTGTTGCTTACTATTTTTGCTGTACTATAATGAAAACAAAACCCAAAGACTCCTGAAACCATGGGAACTTGGTTATCTTAGAAATCCTTATTTATCACGACAAAGTATATAAAACATAGTGATCGAGTTTTTACAAATTTGATCCATTTGGTTAATCATCAAGGACCAAACAGCTACTTGGTATTATAGGGAGAGACAAAGAACACTGAGAAAATTTGATGTAAGGTATTATTCAAGTGAGAAGGTTTACACCTGAATCCTACTCTTTTCTTCTGAGTTTTCAGTCTATCTTTCTGTCCACACACTTGTGCTAGTCTGCTGTCACTGCCACCACACTTGATCTCCGAAATGAACTGGTTTCTCACCTGCCATGCTTCAACTATGATGGAAAAGTATGATGGCTAAAGCCAATCAAAAGAGAATTTAAACATTTCAAGAGGAGGAAATTATGGTATAAAACAAGAGAATTAAGCAGCTAAAAGCAAAGAAATGAGTGACTTGAATAGTCAAAGATTGATTTGATCAGCTTAGCTTTTGAAATACTCAGGTTTCTTTTTCTAAAAACAAAACAAAACAAAAAATCCCCAAACTTTTTTCTCTAGCTCCAATCCTGTCTTGGGAATATCAAATAAGACACAGAAACTTGAGGTAGATTGAGGTAGTAGGTTGGCATAGATTGGAGATACGGGACTCTCGGAGACTGAGTCTTATATCTAAGTAAGAGCTCCCAAGTCATTCTCTAGATCTAGGCTAATTTCTGTTTCTCAGCTACCTTTGTCATCTGGTCTTTTATCCTTAAATGAAGGACAATATCTGGCTCCAAAATTGATCCTGAAGCTTTAGACTTATCTGTCTGTATTTGCGTATGTATCCTTTTTCCCTTCCAGATGGCTCATGCCTACTGAATTCCATATGCTCCCCCTTTAGCCTGGATGTCTTACTGGCTTGTAGTTAAAATTGGTCCTGAACCAACTGTTGCCAGTATATTCAATGCTCTGATTAAGCAGGACACTGTCATACCTAATTTTAACAATTGTTATACGTGGACACTGACCAACAAGGAATGAGGTCAAACCTAGACAACTGATGTGACCATGGCAAAGTTCCACCTGAAAATCAGCCCTAGTCAGGTCAGTTCCTGGATCTAAGGATAGACTCAGCGCCACCAGAGTGTGGGAGCTGAAAACTGAGAGGGGTGATTTCCTAAAGGAAAATTCAAGTCCTATTATCAGAACTAGAAGAAATTAATGCTGGGCAGGTAGCATAAAAATATCTGTGACAAGCCAATATACAAAATAGCAGTTCCCTCTGATATATATGCAGAATCTTTGTCTCCTTTGTAAAAACAATATTCTCCTTTGAACAATTATTTTCTTTCTGAGGGATGTATAGAACTCTCAGCTCATATCAGTAGATTGATATCTCCCAAACTTTCTTACCTGCATCCACTTCGTATTCATGTCTATCATCAGTGCCTAGCCCAGTGCTTGGTATATAGTAAGTATTCAACATATATATAATTTTTTGTTAATCCTCACCTGAGGATATTTTTTCCACTGATTTTTAGAGAGAGTGGAAGGGAGGGAGGGAGGAAAGAGAGAGAGAGAGAAACATTAACACGAAAGAGACACAATTGGTTGCCTCCTGCACATGCTCTGGCCGGGGTAGGGGATTGAACTGCAACCCAGGTATATGCCCTTGACCAGGAATCAAACCCTGGACGCTTTGGTGCACTGGCTGACATTCTACCCACTGAGCCACACTGGCCAGGGCTCAATAAATATATATATTTTAATTGGATCTGATTGAAATTCAGTATGTACTGTAGTGATTCATACTCAAGTACATTCAGGAATGGGGAGGTGTTTCTAGAATCCTAGCATTGGGTATGTGTGTACGAACATACACAGTCTTAACACTGCATTCTGAAAATGTTGAAAACAAAACAAAAGATGACTATTTAGTAATTTCTCCCCAGTTATGTGCTGCTTCTTAGAAAGTTTATACAAACCTGAAATTATCTTTTTTCACTGCTAGACAGTGTTCCTGAAAAATGTGGGACATGTTTTCAAAAGTGGGCAGAAACTGATACATGAATATTAAGGTGCTAGGAAGACAAATACTATATATTTTAAACCTACCTATAAGTAGCTAAAATAGCAAAACAAAGAAACTTAATGCTTTTGGGAGACTCTGGGCCTAACTAGAATCATCCGTAATGGGGAAAAAAGTGGACTGGAAAGTGAAGAAAGATATTCCAGGAGTAGAGGATAGTGTAAGAAAAATCGCAGACTTTGCCTAATGTGGAGCACAAATGATTTAAAAGCATTCTATGAACCTTGGCTGGTTTGGAGCATTGGCCTGCAGATGGAAGAGTCACAGACTAGATTCCCAGTCAAGGGCATGTACCTGGGTTGCAGGTTCAATTCCTGGCCCTAGTTGGGGTCATTCGGGAGGCAACCAGTCAGTGTGTTTCTCTCACATCAATGTTTCTCTCTCTCTATCTCCACACTCCCACCCCCACCTTCCACCCTGTCTAAAAACCAATGGAAAAATATTCTTGGGTGAGGATTAACAAGAAAAATAAAAAATAAAATAAAAGTATACTATGAGCCAGAGGGATAAATGGTGATGGAAGGAGACGTGACCTGGGGTGGTGAACACACAATACAATATACAGATGATGTATTAGAGAATTGTACACATGAACCCTATATAACTTCATTAATCAATGTCACCCCGATAAATTCAATAAAGATGAAGTCGAAAGCAAATCCCCCCAAAAAGTTGATTCACAATATAATGGACCTTATTCATAAGTCCTTTGGTGACTCTTTAGTGTTGGGCTTTATTATACAAACAATCTGTTTTCAAAAAAACTTTTTTATTTTATTTATTTTTTATTATTATTAAAAAAATTTTTTTTCTTTATTGATTTTAGAGAGAGAGGAAGGGAGAGGGAGAGACAGAAACATCAGTGAGAGAGAACATCAACTGGCTGCCTCCAGCATGTCCCCCACCAGGGATCTAGCCCACAACCCGGGCATGTGCCCTGATCAGGAATCGAACTGGCGACCTCTTGGTGCATGGGTCAATGCTCAACCACTGAGCCACACCAGCCGGGTTGAAAAAACCTTTTAAAAAAATACACACACAAAGATGAGATTATAGTGTCACCATTTGTAAGCATCTATATTTTGTTACATTTGACAGTGATGTGTTTATTTGGAGTATTACTTTGGAGGAAATGTTTAATCTCAACAATTATGTGATCTGATAAAGTTATTTCAGTTTGTCTTCATTCTTTCCCTTACATTTTTTCTTTTCATTCTAGGTCTCTGTAATTCTCCCCCACCAAACAAGCCTGCAGACTCTGTTCAGTCAAATAACTCTAGCTCCTTACTGAATTTTGGTATGTGTGTTATTTTTCAGGTGCATTTAAAAAATGTTTACCTAGATTATTATTTTACAGTATAAGAGATACAACTTAAAACAGGATTTGAGGTTGCATGTATAGGTTCTTATATTTATATTCGTTTCCGTGCAATTTATCTTTTTTATTTTTGACCTCAGCGACCACTTAATATCTTACACAGGGCTATGTATTCTATTACACAGAATTGCCTAGTATATGCAGAAAATAAAGCCAGGTAACCAGATGATTATGTTGGCATTTAGTAAATGAATGTGAGTAGCCAAATGAAACAAATTCTGAGATGCTATAATACTCCAGTTCATATCTAAGTAAAGTTATAAAAAATACAGAAATGTGATTTTAAAAAACAGCAGTTGCTGCTATCTAATCTTGTATAACTCACCAAACAGTAGGAGCTGAAGCACAATTCTGACAGTTTAATCGAACTGTTTGTCCTGTCACCCCTAAGTGTCAGCTATAAAATTAAAATAATTTTATATTATATTTAAGGTGGTACACGTATACTATATATTTCTTTTTGTAATAAGTGCAGCAACTAATATAGGACATTACTACTAAAAATTATTATTAACCAAAAAGTAGACTCCCTGAAAGGGTCTGGGGACCCCACCTTGAGAGTTGCTGCTCTATGTTATTGTCCTTGTCTATATGGCCAAAATTGGGTTGCCTCCACATCCAGATTGCAGGTGGCAAGAAGATGAGAGAAAAACATGGAAAAGGTGTGGCCTCCTCGTCTGGTCTTAAGGCACTGGCCTGGCAGTGGCAACATCACATTGGCTCATATTCCCTTGAGAATTTAGACATGTGCTATGTCTAAATTGCAAGAGATACGGGGAAGTGTAATATAGTCACCCATTTACAATTCTACTCCTGAAGAAGAAGCAAGAAAAGATTTTGGTGGGCAGGTTGCAGTTTCTGCCACACCTGGGTTATGGTCCCTATCTCACCTTGGCAAAATATTTAACTAGAATCTCTGGATCTGTTTTTTGGGCTGTGAAATTTTATTTAGATTACATTAACTCAAATATTTATAATGTTATAACTAGATAGAAAGAAGTTAGAATTAGAAAAAAGAAGTTATTATTCTTATGAAATTATTTGGTTAAAAACATTCATATACAATATTATATAACCTATGAAAAAAGCCCCACATTTTGCCTGGAACACACATGTTCCCTGCTTTCTTCTTTTCTCTCAATCCATGATAACCACTTGAGTAACTCAAGGCCATTCTAACTTTACAACAATCTGTTATCCAATACGAGGATAAAATATTAGAAGGCTGCCTCTATGTTGTTTCTTCTGAAAGTTGAACATTTTATCTACTTAAAAGCAGCATTTAATTTTCTCATTGATTTTTTTTTATAAAGGAGGTAATATAACTTCTAAGGATATTTTATTCAAAGAAGTATTTACCTTTGAATGAAAAAAAATGTAGTTGTTTATAAACATTTTTCTTTTCCAGAAATAGGCTACATGCAAAAAAAAAAAAAAAAGTAGCTCACTCTGTTCTAAACTATTGAGAATTGATTGGTGAAAAAGGCTGAAATGCAAATATTTCTCCAATTTCGGATACTCAATACTTGCATGTTATATTCTTCTATTCTCAGTACACTTGGGTTGCAATCAAGCTATCTGGACTGAATGGACGATTTTGTGTGAAACTATTTAACCCCCAAATTTTTTCCTTCTATTTTCTTTTTTACCACTCAGAGGAGTAAAATGTACGTGAACTACATTGTATGTCCCTCTCCCCCAGTTTTATTTTATTTTTTTACCATCACAATTAATAAGTTTTACTGGGTTTCTTTTTTGTTTTCTTTTGTTAATCCTCACCCAAGGATATTGTTCCATTGATTTTTAGATACAGTGGAAGGGAGGGAGGAAGAGAGAGACTCGATATGAGAGACATACATCGATTGGTTGCCTCCCGCATGACCCTGACTGGGCCAGGGATCAAACCCAGGTACATGCCCTTGATAGGAATTGAACCCATGACCCTTCAGTCCTCAGGCCAAGGCTCTAACCACCCAGCCAAACCAGCCAGAGCTCTGGGTTTCTTATTTTCATCTCTTTTCTTTTCCTCTTCCCTACTTCCCTTTTCTTCCAGTTCTGGCATATTTTTTTTGTGGTTCCGATGTAAGCAACACTTGAGTTAGTTACTATATACCAGGCATTGTGCTGGATGCCCTAATAAATATCTCACCTGATGCTTTCATCAGTTCTGCAAGGTATACCCACAATTTTGCAAGATGATGAAATTAAAGGTTTAGGAATATCTTTGAGTTTCCCATTCTCTTGTTCTCCTTTTGTATTTGAAATCTTTCATTGCTCAATTTGAACCCCTAAAGTTGCTAAATGTAAGACTACCTTGAAAATAGACTTCCATCAAAGAAAAGGGAAGTCATATGTTGCTGAAGTAATAAAGAACCAATGTCATTATTCTTCATATATTTTGAAAGAACCCAGAAAAAGCCATTATTGGTTGTGCAAAATTTTTTCATTCTCTTTTTTTGGGGTGGGTAGGGAGGAGTGTTTGGGGGAGAGATATAAATGATTAACTATATACTTAGTTCTCCAGGATTGTTTATTACTTTATTTTTCCTAAACTTTTCAAACATAATCTCAGTAAATTGAGGGCTTTTGGGGCTGAAACAGAGGCATAAGTGAACTTAATACAATAATTTTATAAAGCAATAGTGCTTATTTTTCTGAAATTGATATTTCTCAGTTTTGTTTTTGTTATGAGTTAGTGGTGGGTGAAAAGATGTAGATAAAAATTTTGATTTTGCAAATCAGATTTTAAAATAGGCAAAGGGCCCTGGACGGTTTGGCTCAGCAGTTAAGAGTGTTGGCCCTTGGACCAAAGGGTCTCGGGTTTGATTCCCAGTCAAGGGCATGTACCTGGGTTGCAGGTTCGATCCCTGGCCCCAATTGGGGTTGTGTGGGAGGCATCCAATCCATGTGTCTCTCTCATACTGATGTTTCACTCTCTCTCTCTCTCCTTCCCTTCCACTCTATCTAAAAATCAATGGAAAAATATCCTCAGGTGAGGATTAACAAAACAAAACAAAAAATAGGCAAAGGACTTGAATAGACATTTTTTCAAAATACACATATAGCCCTGGCCGGTTTGGCTCAGCGGTTAGAGCGTCGGCCTGCGGTCCAGAGAGACCCGGGTTCGGTTCCCACTAAGGGCATGTACTTCGGTTGCAGTTTGTCCCTGGCCCCGGTTGGTCGTGTGGGTGGCAGCCACTCGATGTGTCCCTTTCACGTCGATGTTTCTCTTTCTCTCTTTTCCTCTCTCTCCCTCCCACTCTATCTGAACAACAACAACAAAAATACACATATAAATGACCAACAGGTACATCAAAAGCTGCTCAGCATCACTAATCATCAGGGAAATACAAATCAAAACCACAGTGAGATATCACCTCACACCTGTTAGAATGGTCATTATCAAAGACAAGAGACAAGTGTTGGTGAAATTGTGGATGGTAATGGAAATGGTGCAGCCACTATGGAAAACATAATGGTGCAGCCATTATGGTAGTTCCTCAAAAAATTAAAAATAGAACTACTGCCCTGGCCAGTGTGGTTCAGTTGGTTGAGCGTCATCCCATTGCACCAAAGGGTTACCGGTTCCATTGCTGGTCAGGGCACATACCCAGGTTTCAGGTTCGATCCCTGGTTGGGGTGTGTGCAGGAGGCAACCCATGAACATTTATCTTCCTCTCCCCTTTCTTCTCTCTCTAAAATCAATAAAAAACATATTTAAAAAAAATAGTACTACCATATGACCCAGAAATTCCACTTTTAGGTATATACCTGAAGGAAATGAAATCATTATCTCAAAAGAGATACCTGACCTGCACCCCATGTTCATTGCATTATTTGCAATAACCGAAACATAGAACGACCTAAGTGTCCATTGACAGACAAATGGATAAAGAAAATGGATATAGCCCTGGCCGGTTTGGTTCAGCGGTTAGAGCATCGGCCTGCGGACCAGTGAGTCCCAGGTTTGGTTCTGGTCAAGGGCACGTACCTTGGTTGCAATTCGTCTGCAGCCTTGGCTGGGGTCGTGCAGGAGGCAGCCACTCAATGTGTTCCTTTCATGTCGATGTCTCTCTCTCTCTCTCTCTCCCCCTCCCACTCTACCTGAACAAAAATGGAAAAATGTTCTCGGGTGAGGATTAAAAAAATAAAATAAAACGGATATAGAAAAGTTGTATCTGTGAATAGTATTTTCATAAAAAAGAAAGAAATCTTGCTTTTTGCAACAACATGGATGAACCTTGAGTGCATTAAGCTAAATGAAATAAGTCAGAGAGAAATAAATACTGTATATTCTTACTTATATGTGGAATCTAAAAAAGTTGAACTCAAGCCCTGGCCGGTTTGGCTCAGCAGTTGCGAGCATCAGCCTTTGGACCAATGAGTCGAGGGTTTGATTCTGGTCAAGGGCAGGTACCTTGGTTGCAGTTAGGTCCCAGGCCTTGGTCAGGGTCGTGCAGGAGGCAACCAATCGATGTGGCTCTATCACATTGATGTTTCTCTCTCTCCCTCTCTCTCTCTCCCTCCCTCCCTCCCTCTCTTGGGTGAGGAATAAAAAAAATAAAAAATAAAATAAAAAATTAAAAAGTTGAACTCAGAAGTATAGAGTAGACTGGTGGTTGCCTGGGGCGAGGGGTGAGGAAAAATGGGGAAATGTTTGTCAAAGGCTACAAACTTCCAGCTATAAGATGAATAAGTTCTGGGGATCTAGTGTACAGTATGCTAACTATAAATAACAGTACTGTATTATACACTTGAAAATTGTTAAAGAGAGTAAAACTTAAACATAATCATCACAAAAAATGGTAATTATGTGAGGGGATGGAGGTGTTAA
Organism: Tadarida brasiliensis; assembly: GCA_030848825.1. Lineage (NCBI taxonomy): Eukaryota > Metazoa > Chordata > Mammalia > Chiroptera > Molossidae > Tadarida > Tadarida brasiliensis. Next base: position 13,276,701 of record CM061275.1, on the reverse strand, counting down.
CTATTTTTTTTTTTTTTTAATCCTCACCCGAGGACATTTTTGCATTTATCTTCAGATAGAGCGGGAGGGAGAGAGGGGTAAGAGAGAAAGGGAAACATCGATGTGAGAGAGGCACATTGACTGGCTGCCTCCCGCACGACCCCGACCAGGGCCAGGTTCGGAACCGCAACAGAGGTCCGTGCCCTTAGCGGTAACCGAACCCAAGTCTCTCTGGTCCTCAGGCCATTGCTCTAACCACTGACCAAACCAGCCAGGGCAACTTTCTTCTTTTTTTTTTTAAATGTGTCTTTATTGATTTTTTTTAGAGAGAGAGGAAAGGAAAGAGAGATAGAAACATCGAAGTGAGGGAGATACATCCATCGGCTGCCTCCTGCACACCCCTTACTGTGGATCGAGCCCGCAACCTGGGCATGTGCCCTGACTGGGAATTGAACCGGGACCTCTCAGTCCATGGATGCTGGAGCCACTGGGCCACACCAGCTGGGCGGCGTTAACTAAGTTTAATGTGGTAATCATTTCACTATACGTGTATCAAATCACCATGCTGTACATCTTAAACTTACATACAGGATGGGGCAAAAGTAGGTTTACACTGGTTAGTACACAAAACACAGTTTATTCTTGTATTATTACTTATTATTGTATTGTTTTCCATACAAACAGCTGTAAACCTACTTTTGTCCTACCCTGTATGTTATATATCAGTATCTCAACAAAGCTGGAAAAAAAAGAATATATGCTGAATTACCAAAGGCTATTATACCAGGTTTCTTTATGTAATTATTAACATTATTAAGTTTGTAAGTATTCTACAAATTTAAAATGTTATTAGTATCCTATTGTTATCATTTAAGCATTAATTACTGTAATACCTTTACAATCTATTACTGAATTGATCAAAGATGCTGCCTAACCCTTTGAAAAAAAATCCATGTATTTGCATATAAGACACTCTAAAATCCACATATTCATTTTTATATAAAAATCTTTTTTTCAATTTCATTTTTTTAATTGTGCTTTTTCAGTAACAGTTGATATACAACATTAGTTTCATGTGTACAACATAGTGATTAGACATTTATATAACTTACAGAGTGATCACCTGGATAAGTCCCATCTGACACTGTACGTAGTTATTATATTATTGACTGTATTCCCTATTCTGTACTCTATATCCCCATGACTGTTTTTATTACTGGCAATTTGTACATCTTAATCCCTTCCCTCTTTTCACCCTCAGCTTTATTTTTGTTCCCAGGTTTCGCAAATCGTTTTTCAAAACCCAAAGGACCAAGGAAGCCACCATCACACTGGAATACTTAACACAATTTTGGACTATAGACCTCAAGTGCATTTGCAAAGAAAAATTACCAGAATATGGCTGGCTAAAATAAGTGCTCTATAATCATAATGGTAACGTGGTAACAGCTTTTGAAAGAAAAGCAATAGGCAAATAAGTACCAGAAGTTTTACATTTAATCTCATTTACATTGGGTTGGGAACAGCAGAAAAAGAGTTTATCACCAGCTTATGTTGAGAATGCTATAGGAGAAAGAGTTTAGGAATGGACTTTTCATTTTTGGAAGTTATTTTTTATTTGACTTTACTTTTCTACATAAATATAAACTTCAAAAGATTTGTAAGAATTGGATCTCAATTAAATGTCGAATTTACTATAAAAAGTGTTTTTAAAAATCTAACCTTGTGGTTACAATACAAAATTACTGCTTGTGACAATGACTATTTCCTGGGAGTTATTTTTGCTTAAATGGAGCATACCTCGAACATCTTCCCAAATGTTGTGGGAAACTTGAATAGTAAGAAAAGAAGTTATGCCTGGCCAGTGTGGATCAGTGTTTGAGCTTCAACCCATGCCCCAAGAAGTCACCAGTTGGATTCCTGGTCAGGGCACGTGCTCAGGCTGTGGGCTGGATCCCCACTGCAAGGTGTGCGGGAGGCGGCCAGTTGATGTTCTCTCTCACATGGATGTTTCTATGTCTCTCTCCTCTCCCTTCCCTCTCTCTAAAAATTAGTAAAGAAAAAATATTTAAAAAAAAGAAGTTATATTTAAGAGAATAAAATATGTAAACAATGACTGTAATCTTTTTATTTGTATATATCAACTAACATGTTCAATTACATTCTTGATAAGTTTTAACCAAAGTTACTCAATTACCAAATCTATAAGGATAATAAACAAAATAGCTATCTTTTGGTAGCATTTTCTTCATTTCAAAGGTTCTGTGTAAACATGTGCAACTTATATCCAACCAGAGGCACTACTAGTTTAAAATTTTTTCTATATGGATATGGATCTGACATTTTAAGAATATATGATCTTTCAAATCTAATTTTATGTAATAAATAAGTTAATGGGTAATTATTTGAAAGGATTCTCCAGACTTCTCTGAAATTTTTTTAATTTCAAAAAGTCTGTAACTTCTAGAAGCATGAAATACTTAAAGACCATTTGTTTTTCAATATTTTTCATTGGGAAGCCAAATGAAGGTGGAAATCAGATGAAATATTGTTACCTGTTTATTGTAGTACATTGTACACAATAGGTGCTCAATAAACTTGTTTTTAAACTAACACTGGAGTGTTCCTTTAGCTGAATACTTCTCCAGGCACGACTGGTATCAAACCACAGTGCTTCATCTGAGTCCTTCATCGTAATCAATTACCCCCAAATCTCTTTATCAAGGACCAACTGCATTAAAAGAATCTTAGGTAAAATCTGAAGTGACGATGAAATTGTCAATGAGTTTCCGAGCGGAAGCCTTGAACAGGGGCAGTTTGGGGCGTGTTCTCTGGTAGGCACACCTCAAATTTACGCAACTTTATACTTACGATTTGAAAAATCTTTTTTAAAGAATTTAAAACACGTTTTTCCATCTAGAATTTTTCCCTAACTGCAGGAACGTATTCAGAATAACGATGGACTCCACCTTTCCGGGCAGCGGAGGGCGAGCGGCGGACGCGCGGTGGGCGGTGCCAGGCGGCTCCCGAGGTTCCGGCACCTGCCTCGTGCGAGAAGCTGTAACCATGGCAATGCCCCCGAGAGGATCAAAACATTTCTGAATTGCAGCCCTATTCGATTTTAAAGCAAAATCGTCCTCATTTGACACATTACTGAGTTCCCCTTTCCTCTTCCATCTCATCGCTTGTTCAAGGATAAAAGGCCGGAGATTCTTTTACCTCACAAAGGTTAAAAGAGAAATATGAAATTTAAAAGTAACTATGGAGACCACCTACTCCGCGTAAAATGACGGAGGGGCACAAGAACGCGCCGCCAGACTCGGAAAGCCATCAACATTGTTTGGGCCGTTAAGGCGGTTGGCGGCAACTCTCCGCCCAGCGGCGGTTGCGTCGCAGCCCGAAGCGTGACTCGGCGCACGCTCTCTTTCCGCTCCTCCGCCCCCGCAGCCAGGGAGGTGGCGCGGAGCTTGGGGGAAACTACCGCTCCCATGAGGCTCTGCGCGGCCCAGGGTGCTTTACAATAGAGCTCGGGTGGGGAGGCCTGCGGAGAGGCGCTGGGAACGGCCGCTTCCGGCATGTTCAGCTCTGGACCAAGAATCGCCGAGAAACTCAGGGCGGCGGAGGGACTCCAATACCCAGCGGGCCGTGCGCGGCCGACGCTTGCGCGATACACGGACGGGGGGGCGGTCGGGCCATTTAAATGTGTGTTTGTGGGTGAAATGGCTGCGCAGGTCGGAGCGGTGCGCGTAGTACGGGCGGTGGCGGCGCAGGAGGAGCCGGACAAAGAGGGGAAGGAGAAGCCCCATGCTGGGGTCTCGCCGCGGGGAGTGAAGCGGCAGCGCCGAGCGAGCAGTGGGGGATCTCAGGAGAAGCGGGGGCGACCGAGCCAGGACCCCCCTCTCGCTCCCCCTCACCGGCGGCGTCGCAGCCGCCAACATCCCGGGCCGCTGCCGCCAACGAATGCAGCCCCAACCCTCCCAGGCCCTGTTGAACCTCTGCTCCTGCCGCCTCCGCCGCCACCTTCGCTGGCACCCGCCGGGCCCGCTGTCGCCGCCCCGCTCCCAGCCCCAGGCACGTCGGCCCTCTTCACCTTCTCGCCCCTGACGGTGAGCGCGGCCGGGCCCAAGCATAAGGGCCATAAGGAGCGGCACAAACACCGTCATCACCGCGGCTCGGACGGTGACCCCAGCTCCTGCGTGCCGGGCGATCTCAAACACAAGGACAAGCAGGAAAACGGCGAGAGGACTGGTGGGGTGCCTCTGATCAAGGCCCCCAAGAGAGGTGAGAGCAGACGAACTGCCCGGAGCTTGGGCTCTAGGTGTCTCTCAGCACAGACAGATATTCCGCCCCTTTAGCACCGAAAAACGCCAAACCCCTGCCTGCCTCTTGCTGCTGTGCTCCCCAAACCCACTGGGATGGACTGGATTTCCAATTGTTGACACGGTCTGACCTACTTGAGGCTTTTCGCTTCCAGGCCGAGCTGTCAGTTACTAACCCCCTCACCAGGCCCCCCACCCCCTCCTCCCAGAGCCTGCGTTTGTTTTCAAATTCGGCAGGGTTTCCGCGCGGTGCGGTCCTTAGCTGGGATTAGTAGGCGAGGTACTAAAAACTGCCTTTCTGAAGTAAAGGCTTGTCGCTAAAATCCTTTCTTCCAGTTTTCCTTGACGGTCGCTTTAATATTCACTCTCCTTTGCTCCAAAATCTTCCCGGGTATGGTTTGGGGCTCTAATGAGTTTGAATTTTTAGATAGGTTACTCTGCTCACTGATTGCCTTAGTTTCTGCAAGGTAGAATATCAGACGCAGTTTATCTTCGTGGTTTTTTTAAATCTGGAGGTAAAAATAATTTTTGATTTTTATAGTAGATCTTACTTCTCAAAAAAGAAATGGGGAAGGGTTTCTCTCCCCTTTGATCCTAGGAAATAGGACTAACCGGGCCCCTAAAAAGTGGTAAATGTGCAACAGTAGATGTTAGAGGCGAGATTTCCAGTTGCATTTTATTTTGTCTGGCACAACAAATTGAGAATTTATTTAATTCCAATAACCCTGATTAAAGTCGAGAATATTTAACCCAGAAAATGTAGGACTACCTAATTAAATGTGGGTTGTAGAGAAATTAGGGTAGCCAAGATTGGTGTCTTCCTATTTTCAAGTGCCTATAGCATTTGTTTATATTCTCTGTAGAAGAAAGGGGGGAGGGGGAGGGCTGTATGAATTTTGATTTTGTCATGAATTTTTACTTTTTAAATTATTTTGTGTACCATGAATTTTTAAATTATTTTATGTAATTTGTTAGTTGTTTCTTCTCAAGATTTTAAGATACTTTTGTGTTTCTTAGTACTGGGCCATTTAGGTTATTACATGTTAATGAACCAGTCTTCCGATCTAAAGTTTTGAGAGTCTTGGATTCCTTCACAAATTTGGTTTTAGGCTAAGACTAAGACTAACGTTAATCATTTATTTATTTATTTTGGGTGCTACTTCCAAATAGTATAGTTTATTGCAAATGATTGCTCAATAGTATTTATTGAATTCAGTTAAATCTTTCTTCCTTTGGTGATATCCAGATCTTAGCCTCAGGAATAGAACTTGTGCCAGACTGACCGGAGTGCCAGTTTCCACCATCATATTCAGTGATCTTGTTCATTTATTTTTACCTTTTATGCTCACCTTATTTCATGTGTGTGTTTGTGTTAACCATATAGAATTAGAGGTAATTTTAGAGGTCATCCATTTCAAATTTGTATAATAAAAGAGGAAAAAACTAAGGCCCAAAGTAGTGCCAAGTACAAATATTTTAAAAAATTTTAAATGAATCATTGGCCTAATAGGGAGTAGAACCCAGAGCGCCTGCATCCCAGTTCCAGCTTCATCCCCCGGCTGTGCACTGTTGCTTTCTCTTTCTGCTATTCATTTATCTACTTATTTTTAAAAAATATGTTTTTATTGATTTTTAGAGAGGAAGGGAGAAGGGGAGAGAGAGAGAGAGAGAGAGAGAGAGAGAGAGAAATATTGATGAGAGAGTAACATCCACTGGCTGCCTCCTGCACGCCCCCTCCTGGGGATCGAGCCTGCAACCTGGGCATGTGCCCCGACCGGGAATCGAACCAGTGACCTCTTGGTGCATGAGTCAACGCTCAACCACTGAGCCACACTGTTGGGGTTTATCCACTTCTTTGCTTACCTTTCTCTTGGTGTTATCCCTTATACCAAAATGGTTTCAGGTACATACCGGTCAGGTCTCATGCCTAGGTTGCAGGTTCGATCCTTGGTCAGGGAAGGCACGGGAGGCAGCCTGTCCCTGTACCCTGACCAACCAGAATCGAACTGGCCACCTTTCAGTGCACAGGACAACACTGAACCAACTGAGGCACAATGGCCAGGGTACATGCTGGCATTTTAAAAGTTCTGAGAACCCTACAGAAAATAACCTGGTTTAACCTTGTTTAATCCAGGTTCTGCCCTGGCCAGGTAGCTCAGTTAGTTAGAGCGTCGTCCCCAAACACCAAGGTTTCGGGTTCAGTACCCTGTCAGGACACATACAAGGAGCCAATGAATGCATAAATAAGTGGAACAATAAATAGGTCTCTCTCTCTCTTCCCCGCCTCCCTCTCTCCCTCTCCTTCCCCTACCCCTTCCTCTCTCTCTCTAAAAAAATCAGTAATAATCCAGGCTTTTGCACACACTGGATACCTTTTATTTTTTTGCTGAGCATCTTTATACTTGTTACCAAGGTATGCAGGAGGCATGCCTCTGGAGTCAATCTGAGTTTAAATATCGGCTCTACCACTTACTGTGTGACCATAGGTGAATTACTTTAACCTCCATCAGCTTCACTTTTCCTGTTTGTAGAATAAAGTTGTGTTATTTCTTTTATAAGGTTTTTATGTGGTCTAAATGGGGCAATACGTGGGAAGCACTTAAAACAGTGTCTGGCTGATACTAGGCACCGTTAAAACTGTCTTTTGTTATTTGATCATGCTTTGTCCTTGAAACAACTCTTAGATTAATAAGGAGAGTGGCTAGACCCTTGTTATTTACAGAGCTCTGTCTTCCCTTATCCTCAGATTTTTAGAAACTACTGTAACTTTTTATTTTGAGGTAAATAAATATTCACAGTAAATTGCAAAAATAGTACAGACAGGGGCTCTTTCCTCCAGTGGTTACATCTTACATAACTATTGTATAATATCAACACCAGGAAATTGATATTGGTATGTATGTGTACCTTTTTGCCATTTTATCACCTGTAGACTAATTTAACCACCACTGCAATCAAGATTCCGTCAACATGAAGATCCCCTTAATGCTATCTATGTATAGTCTTAGGAACCTCCTATGTCTCCCCACCTTCCCTAACCCCTAGAAACCACTGATCTGTTCTCCAGCAGCCACTAATTTAACTCTTTGATTTCATGATTTTGAGAATGTTACATAAATGGAATAATACAGTATGTCATTTTCTGAGTTTTTTTTTTTCTTTTCACTCAGCATGATGTTCTTTAGATCCATACAAGTTACTGTATTTATCACTAGCTCACTCCTTTTCATTACTGAGTGGTGTTTTATGGCATGGATATACCACAGTTTAACCATTTACTTCTTAAAGGATGTTTTGGTTTAGCTATTATGAATAAAGTTTCTCTGAACATTGATGTTCAGGTTTTTGTGTGGATTAATTTTCATTTCTTTGGGAATGCAATTGCTAGGTCATATGGTAAATGTATGTTTAGTTTTTTTTCTTTTAAAGACATTGCCAAACTACTTTCTAGACGATCTGTACCATTTTACAGTCTCACCAGCAATATATGAGAGATTCATTTCCTCCACATCCTTGTCAGTATCTGGTATTGTTACTATTTTTATTTATTTTTTTATTTCTTTTTCTTTATTGATTTAAGAGAGAGGAAGGGAGAGGGAGAGAGAGATAGAAACATTGATGAAAGAGAACATCGACTGGCCACCTCCTGCATGGCCCCCACTGGGGATCAGGCCCACAACCTGGGCATGTGCCCTGACCAGGAATTGAACTGGTGACCTCCTGGTGCATGGGTCGATGCTCAACCACTAAGCCACACCAGCCGGGCTATTTTATCTGTTTTAATAGTTGTATAGTGATATCTCATCATGGTCTTAAGTTACATTTTCCCAATGGCTAGTGGTATTTAACATCTTTTTGTGTCATTGTTTGCCATCCATATATTCTGATTATTAAAATGTCTGTTTTTTGCCTATTTTCTAATTGAATTTTTTTTTTTTAAATCCTCACCCGAGGATATTTTTCCATTTATCATCAGATAGAATTGGAGGGAGAGAGAGAGACACATCAACTGGCTGCCTCCCACATGACCCGACCAGGTCTGGGGACGAACCACAACCGAGGTACATGCCCTTGACCGGAATCGAACCCACGACTCAATGGTCCTTGGGCCGACGCTCTAACCGCTGAGCCAAACCGGCCAGGGTGAATTGTGTTTTCTTTTTTACTAAGGAAAAGTTTGAGAATTCTTTATACATTACAGGTAAGGGTCCTTTGTCAGAGAAGTGGTTTGCAGATATTTTCTCCCACTCTATTGTTCGTCTTTCTATATGCTTCACAGGTTTTTTTTTCATAGAGCGTTTTAAATTTTGTCGAAGTCCAATTTATTTATTTATTTTTTTCCTTTACGAATTGTGCTTTTGTTGTCATGTCTAAGGTCCCAAGACCTAGGTCCCAAAGATTTTCTCTGTTTTTTTTTTTGTTTTCCTGAAAGTTTTAACTTTTACATTTGAATCTGTGATCTCTTGGAGTTAATTTTGTATAAGGTGTGAGGTTTAGGTCAAGGTTCCTTTTTTTGGCCTATGGATAGCCAGTTGCTCCAGCACCTTATTAATTAATTTATTTTTTAAAATATGCTTTGCCTTGGCCTGTTTGGGTAAGTGGTTAGAGCGTCGGCCCGCGGACCAGAGAGATCCGGGTTCGGTTCCCGCTAAGGGCACGTACCTTGGTTGCAGTTTGTCCCCAGCCCCAGTTGAGGTTGTGTGAGGTCGTGTGGGTGGCAACCACTTGATGTGTCTCTCTCACGTTGATATTTCTTTCCTTTCCTCTTCTCCTTCCCGCTCTATCTGAAGATAAATGCAAAAATGTCCTTGGGTGAGGATATAAATAAATAAAATAAATATGTTTTTATTGATTGAGAGAGTAAAGGAGAGAGAGAGAGAGAGAGAGAAGTATCGATGTGAGAGACATATATCTATCGGCTGCCTCCTGCACGCCCCTCAGTGGGGATCGAGCCTGCAACCCTGGGCATGTGCCCTGACCGGGAATTGAACGGGGACCTCTCAGTCCACTGAGCCACACTGGCCAGGCAGCAGCACCTTTTGTTGAAAAGACTATTATTCTTCCTCCACTGAATTTCTTTTGCACTTTTGTCAAAAATCAATTCCACTGCCTATTTTTGTATGACCTGTGAGCTAAGAATGTTTTTTGTATTTTAAATGGTTGAAAAAAACCCATAATGTGAAAATCATATGAAATTCAGATTCAGTGTCCAGAAATAAAGTTTTATTGGAACACCACCACATTCATTCAGATGTATTGTCTACAGCAGGTTTTGCACTAACAGCAGCAGAGTAGAGTAGTTGAGACAAATCACATGGCCTGCTAAGCTTACTATCTGGCTTTTTTTTTTTTTTTTAATCCTCACCCGAGGATATTTTTCTATTTAGCTTCAGATAGAAGATGAATGGAAAAACATCCTCGGGTGAGGATTTAAAATAAAATCTCTTTATGTACCATTTTACAGATAAAGCAAGTTTACCTTAGCATTTACAGGTTAAACTTTTGTTTCAACTATTTATGAGCAACTCCAAATATCTGAAATTCGAAATTTGTGGTTAAGCTATACATGAGTTTGGACTGAGTATGGTTGGGTTAGTGTGCAGGGGGCTGGTGTGCAGGAACATGTGTCTTAGCCGAATGAGCTGCCTCAAGGGTCAGCAGACTATAGTAGCCCTGGCTGATTTGGCTCAGCAGTTAGAGCGTCAGCCCACGGACCAATGGGTTGTGGGTTCGATTCCGGTCAAGGGCATGTGCGTTGGTTGCAGTTTGTCCCCGGCCCTGGTCGGGGTCATGTGGGAGGCAACCAGTCGATGTGTCCCTCTCATATTGATGTTTCTCTCTCCCCCTCCCTCCCATTCTATCTGAAGATACGTAGAAAAATATCCTCTCTTGCGGATTAAAGAAAAAAAGGAAAGGGGTGAGTCGATTCCCATAGCTCTCTTCTCCAGTGTCATTAAATGACAGGATTGCTTTTATGTACTCCCCGTGAGTCAGTCTTCCTTTCTCGCATTTTTTCATCTTTGACCAGCTGCCCAAACTGCTATCACAGGGAGTGTCACTAAGTCAGACTACTAACTGAAATTTTCAGTGATGTCAAAAAGCTATTGGCAGAAATTTTAAATCCAGAAAGAGTTGATTGTTTGGGTGATAGGAGTGGGGACTGACTTTGGGATTATATAGAAAACTGAAGTAAGCAGATAATCTCACTTACCAGAACAACAGTTTTTCTGGGACTGATATTTTTTCCTTACTCAGAGAGAGGCAATAAAGTCTTTAAGGCCATGAAAATTTTTGAATTTTTATATAACATAATGCCATCTTTATGATCATGCAGAATTACGTAGTGGGCACTCAGTAAAATATTTGTTGAAAAAGTAATGATACCTTTATTGGACGTTCTTGCAAGCTACCTCAAGCCCATTAATTGAAATTAGATCATTTTAGTTGATCATCCAACAGGAGTGTTGCAGAAAGGAGTCCGAAGAGAAGGCAGAAAGAGAATGGAGTGTGGTGTATTGGAAGAGTTTGAGTTTTGGAGTCAGACAAGTCAGAGTTTGAATCTTGATTGTCACCTACTGGCTTTGTGACCTAATATAAATAACATATCATGCTTCAAGCTGTTTTCTTCTTCATGAAAAGGATTTATGTATCTACTTTACTGGTTTGTTTGAGGATTAAAATGAGATAACATGATTTCCTAGCAGGCACTTGGTGAATAATAGTTTTCATCCCTCTTTCAGAGATTTATTTTCCTTTGTATGTGTTTCTCTTGTGATACAATACATTGTACTCCAGGTTGGTAATTTCTAGCTCTAGTTTTGATATCTCAGAGTTATTGCCAGTCATTTCAAGGAATGTTATCAAATATTATTATTAAAATAATTAAGATGGTGAGGATTTGTGGTCTAATACTGTGATGAGGCCTTATAGTATCTCATTTAATCCTTATAATAACTTTGAGATAGATATTAGTATTAATAACGTTTTCAGATGAGAATATTGAAGTTTAAAGAGATTTATGAGCATGCCCAGAGACTTTAGTAAGCAGTGGAGCTGGAACATTAACTTAGGTCTTTCTAACTATGAAGCACCTGGTCTTGTGTAGCATGCTCTACTGCCTCTACAATTCAACTATTTTGGAGTAATAATAGTAGGTAACATATATTGATTATTTGTTATGTTCTAGGACTATTCTAAGTATTTTATATGCTTTGTTTACTCTGCACACTGATTTTATGAGGAAGTACTGTTATTTTTCCTCATTTACCAATGAGAAACACGGTATAAAGAAATTAACTTGAGCCCTGGCCGGGTAACTCAATTGGTTGGAGCATCCTCCCAATGCGCCAGGGTTTTGGATTTGATCCCCAGGTCACAAAGAAGAGTCAACCATTGATTGCATAAATAGGTGGAACAACAAATCAGTGTCTCTCTCTCCTTTCCCCTCTCTCTTTCCCTTCCTCTCTCTCTCTGTAAAAATTAATCAATCAATAAAAAAATAAAGAAAGAAATTAAACTTGAAAAAGGTAATACTGCTAGGGCAGGGATTCAAATCCAGCCAGCCATTCTTACACATCCTAATATAGAGGTGTGTGTGTGGGGTGGGGTGGGGGGGAAAGGGGATAAAGTAAAGCCGTGTTATAAACTTACAATGATTTACTAAAATAATGATCTTAAAAATGAATAATTTTTAGTTTTTGCTTTTCAGTCAGGTTTTGAATATGAAACCTGGAAGAGCTTAATAAAACCAAAAAGAATTTGTTTTCAGAAAACAACCTTAGTCTTTTTTTTTTTTTACTATGATTAATAAAATATAAACATTTATAATTGTTTTGTTTTTGCTTATCCACCATGATTTTTAGGAATGAGAGTATTACATTTTTTCCAGTTTCAAACTATAATTCGAGCCTAAGAATGGTATTATGGTTCATGTTTTGTGTTGTGGAAAACTAAATTTTTTTTGCATTAATAAAAACTTGGAATAGTGATGTTAAATAAGTTATGCTATTTGATAGTTGATAATAATGATGTTAGCACATATGATTTTATTGAGAGTGTTATATATTAATTAGTTTAAGTTATAATGGCAGTTTTTCTCTCAGATGAATGTTTGTATCTTCCTCTGTAGAATTACATACTTCTCTTTATATTTAATCTCACAGTTTGATGTGTGAGACCTTTCCTTAGTCACAGATACAATGTAGCTTGGCTCCTTTTCTATAAATGAACTCTTGTCAATAAATTTCAGCTTTTGCACTGTAGGGAAATACTCAGATGTTACTTCTTGAAAATATTTTGTTGTATCACAGTTTTTTTCCCTTCAAATTGACATTTAAATTATTTATTTTTATTTAAGTGTAGTTGGTCTGAATATCTTCTCTGTTGGACCACTAACACACTCGACCAGAAAGGGAAAGATTGTACATTCTTTAGACAGTGATTTAAAAAAAATTTTGAGATCTAATTGACATATAACATGTGTAAGTTTAAGGTATAAAACATATTGATTTGAATAATTTATATTGCAGAGACATTGACTTTTAAATAATGTTTTTAATTTAAGGCAAGGCAACCTCGATATCGTTCTCATTAAGCAGTGATGGCTAACTTAGTATAATAACCTTTAACAACTTTTATCATATTGAAATATGAGATTACGATCAATTTAAGGTCTTTTTCATTTCCTTATACAGTGGGTTTTTTTGGTTTTGTTTTGTTTTTTGTTTTTGTCCTCAACTGAGGACATTTTTTGCATTTATCTTCAGATAGAGCAGGAGGGAGAGAAGGAGGAAGAGAGAGAAACTTCGATGTGAGAGAGAGACATCGACTGGTTGCCACCCACACGACCCCAACCGGGGCTGGGGACAAACTGCAACTGAGGTACGTGCCCTTAGTGGGAACCGAACCTGGGACTCTGTGGTCCATGGGCCAACGCTCTAACCGCTGAGCCAAACCGGTCAGGGCTTGGTTTTGTTTTTTGTTTTTGTTTTTGTTTTTTAGATAGATGAGTTTTGGAATAAAACCCACAGAGACTTGGCCATGTTAGAAATACCATTGGTAATCGGTTAGTAATATAGAAAATGTGTTACAGTCAAGGCAGCTCTTTCGTGTTAATTTCAGTGACAGGTATAGGTCAGAATTCATCTTCTGCATACCAAATACTTCCTCTGATGTTTAAAATAGCAAGATCTTTTCACAGATTTTTTTTTTTTCTATGAAATTGCTCAAACATTTAGCAGAGGATAATTAGATGATACTTTAAAAATTGGTTAAACCGTTATATTTAATGGCATTGACATTTAGTTGCTTGGGAGAATTGCCTAAATTACTGATTTGATATATGGGAAAAGTATTTAGATTAATTTTATTTGGTAAGAAATATAAATGACTTACTAAGTGTTTTAATGAATTCTCAAAGATTTAGTCATATGTAGAATAAAAGATTGCTTTTCCTCTTGCCAGTTTAAATAATCTGATGATATGTATATTTTGGTAAATGATCTCAGTTTAATTACAAGTGATGTTTGCCAATGATTTTCATTTTGTTGTTTAAAAGCAAGTATTAAATAGAATGAAAATCATTTGATATCTATCACTTTAAAGTCTTTGATTTGCACTTTTAAATATTTTCTTTTTTTTATCCTCACCCGAGGACATTTTTCCATTTTTTGTTCAGATAGAGTTGGAGGGAGAGAGAGGGAGAGAGAGAGAGAAACATCGACGTGAAAGGGACACATCAAGTGGCTGCCTCCCGCACGACCCAACCAGGGCTGGGGACAAACTGCAACTGAGGTATGTGCCCTTAGTGGGAACCAAACCCGGGTCTCTCTGGACCGCAGGCCGACGCTCTAACCGCTGAGAAAAACCGGCCAGGGCCTTTTAAATATTTTCTTTAGAAGATTTTATAACCTGTAATATCTAGTGATTAGAATGATTTTGTATTGAGTACTGCAACTATCATATTTACATGTTACATACCAAGTAAATTTATTTTTAGTTTTTATTTAATTAATTTATTTTTGTTAGATGTTTCTCCTTTTTCCCACATTAACACCTTCCTCCTGTTCCCCCCGCCCCCCCGCATTTTTGTCTATGTCCATTGGTTATGCTTATATGCATAAATTCTTTGGTTTATCTCTTCTCTACCCCCTTCTGAAGTTTGTCAGTCTGAACCCTACTTCTGTGTCTCTGGGTCTATTTTGTTCATCACCTTAGTTTGTTTATTATATTCCACAAATAAGTGAGATTATGTGATACTTGTCTTTCTCTGATAGGCTTGTTTCACTTAGCATAATACTCTCCAGGTCCCTCCACGTCGTCTCAAAGGATAAGAGATCTTTCTTTCTTACAGCTGCATGGTATTCCATGATGTATATGTACCATAGCTTTTTTATTCACTCATCTATTAATGGACACTTGGGCTGTTTCCAGATCTTAGCTATTGTAAATAGTGCTGCTATGAACATAGACATACATATAGTCTTTCTGATTGGTGTTTCAGGCTTCTTAGGATATATTCCTAGAAGTGGGATCACTGGGTCAAATGGCAGATCAATTTTAAATTTTTTGAGGAAACACCATATTGTTTTCCACAGTGGCTGCACCAGTCTGCATTCCCATCAGCAGTGTACTAGAGTCCCCTTTTCTCCACACCCTCACCAGCACTTGTTGTTTGATGATTTGTTGATGGCAGCCATTCTGGCAGGTGTGAGGTGATACCTTATAGTTGTTTTAATTTGTATTTCTCTGATGATTAGTGACGTTGAGCATTTTTTCATATGTTTCTTGGCCATTTGTGACTTTAAAAAAAAAATTTTTTTTTCCCTTTATTGATTTTAGAGAGAGAGGAAGTGAGAGGGAGAGAGGGGATAGAAACATCGATGAGAGAGAACATCGATTGGCCGCCTCCTGCATGCTCCCTACTGGGGATCGGGCCCACAACCCAGGCATGTGTCCTGACCGGGAATCGAACTGGCGACTTCTTGGTGCATGGGTCGATGCTCAACCACTGAGCCACACCGGCCGGACATTTGTATGTCCTGTTTGGAGAGGTGTCTATTTAGGACCTCTGCCCATTTTTTAATTGGATTCTTTGTCTTCCTTTTTTTGAGTTGTATGAGTACTCTATATATTTTGGAAATTAACCCCTTATCTGATGTATCGTTGGCAGTTATGCTCTCCCATAATTATTTCATATACTATTGCAAGTAAAGTTTTTACTGTAAAATTTATTGAACTTGTTCTTCCCAGGTGTGGTAATAGGATTAGTTGGAGTATCTGTGTTAACACTGAATTAGTTGAGTCATGTCAGAAATATTATTGTTGGGTGGATAAATGCTATCCAGTAAATACCATACCATGCTTGAAGGTTGGTCAGGACTATACCTGATATTTAATCCTAAAGAATTCTTGCTAGGTATATTTTCCAACTAGTAAATAAAAGATACCATTCTATTTGGGGTTTGTCAATCCATGATAATCCCTTAAAATTAAAAATATGTTTTTTAATTATAAAAGTAATATATGTTTTTGTAGACAATTAGAAAATACAGATAAGCAAAAAAGAAGAAAGCTAGACATTTATAATCCTACCAGCCTAGATAACTACCATTAACACTTTGGTATATATTTCTCCAGATACTTTTCTGTGTTCTGTATATACAAAATATATATAGATAAGTCAGACTTTTTCCTTTCTTTAGGTACTTTGCTTCTCCCTGGAATATTTTTCTCTCAAAAACATGCTTGTCTTGTCTTATCATTTAGGACTCAGTCTAAATGTCACCTTCCAAAGAGAGCTTCCCCAGCATCTAGAGTAACCTACATAACTTTTTCTTGTACAACTAGATTGTAAGGTCCAAGAGAGTAGAGATCGTGTCTTTCTTAGTTAATACCATATTCCCAATGCCCAGAAGTGTCCTTGGTACATAGTAGGTACTAAATAAATGTTTGAATGAATGAATGTTTAATATTATAAAAATGGGATAAGATTATACATGTGTAAGATGCTCTGGAAAGAAAGGTAAGATATATATGTCTATATATCTGATTTTTGATTGCTTACAGTTTAGAGGATAGGTACAAAATTAAGTAAGTAATAGCGTTGAATTTGGTAAGTGCTGTGACGAGAAGTACAGTAATAAAACACATAGTAGGAGTAGCTATCCAAATTGGGTGGAGAAGAGTTACTAAGAGAAGGCTTTTTGGAAGAGTGGCAGTGTAAGCATTTTGTAACCTTGTAATTTGTCAGTTCTTTTCATTTATAATACAATTTATAGTGGTTGGGTAGTATTTGTATTTTAAGATTTTTGTCTTATTTGTTTTATAAACATGAAAGCTGTGATGGCAAATTCATAGAAACTGAGAATAGGCTATTTAATTTGAGATCAAGTACCTTAAGAAGTTTGTATGTTGACACTAGGCCTAGCAACTAACTTCTTTTTAATTATTGTGGCCAGAAACACCAGATGAAAATGGTAAAACCCAGAGAGCTGATGATTTTGTCTTGAAGAAAATAAAGAAGAAAAAGAAAAAGAAACACCGAGAAGATATGCGAGGAAGACGCCTTAAAATGTATAATAAGGAAGTACAAACTGTCTGTGCTGGCCTGACGCGCATCAGTAAGGAAATCCTCACCCAAGGACAAGTAAATAGCACTTCAGGAGTTAATAAGGAGTCCTTCAGGTATCTGAAAGATGAACAGCTGTGCCGATTAAATTTGGGCATGCAAGAATACCGGGTACCCCAGGGAGTACAAACACCTTTTATGACCCACCAGGAGCATTCTATTCGTAGAAATTTCTTAAAAACAGGTACTAAATTTAGCAACTTTATTCATGAGGAACACCAGTCCAATGGTGGTGCTCTTGTCCTTCATGCTTACATGGATGAACTCTCATTTTTGTCTCCAATGGAGATGGAAAGATTTTCTGAGGAGTTTCTTGCTTTGACATTCAGTGAAAATGAGAAAAATGCTGCTTACTATGCTTTAGCAATAGTGCATGGAGCGGCTGCTTATCTCCCGGACTTCTTGGACTATTTTGCTTTTAATTTTCCCAACACTCCAGTGAAAATGGAAATTCTGGGCAAGAAAGATATCGAAACAACCACCATTTCAAATTTTCACACTCAGGTAAGGTGAAATCATTGCTAAATTATTTAGTAAGTATAGTTATAGCATCTCAACAGTACTAACCTCATTCTGTTGCATAGCACATATCAGCACACTTTTTATAACAATTCATGGTGGTAAATGTTCAAATTGTTTATTTCTCTAGTTGAAAAATCTTGATTGCTAAAGTTCTTTGGGATGTAGCTTATTACTTGCTTGGTTTAAGAAATTCTTTATACAGCCCTGGCCAGTTTGGCTCAGCGGTTAGAGTGTTGACCTGCGGTCCAGAGAGACCCGGGTTTGGTTTCCACTAAGGGCATGTATCTTGGTTGCAGTTTGTCCCCGGCCTGGGTTGGGTCGTGCGGGAGGCAGCCACTCGATGTGTACCTTTCAGGTCGATGTTTCTCTCTCTCTCTCTCTTCCTCTCTCTCCCTCCAACTCTATCTGAACAAAAAATGGAAAAATGTCCTCGGGTGAGGATAAAAAAAGAAATTCTTTATACATGTTTTACATGATTACATGTCTTTATGGAAAACCAGCTTGAAAACTAACCATTTTTTCATGAATCAGGTAATGTTAGTATGGAAGGTGTGATTTAGATCTAGTAGCCTCTAGGTAACTTTAGTAAACTTAACCTTTTGTGTCATAATAAAACACATGAGGGCATTGGCCTATTTATTTGCCAGGTTTTTGCTCTTTCTGTTTTTCTTTCAGTAACTTGTTGGCAGTCTATCCCAGAAACATACCTTCTTTATGTGACTTGGAAGTGTCACTAGGAAGACCGCCATAGCTGCTGCTCCTTCTGCCTATGTACTATTGTAGGTGAAGACATTTTCTGAAGCCTTGCTTGGGCAGCTAGGCTTAAGTCAGCAGGGAAACCTCTCCTTCCTAACCAGTGGTTTTAAACCAGACATTTTTTTTTCCAATGAAGTTATTTTAGGGCATAAAATGAAGTTAATAATATGTCCTTGTTTTTTTCTTGCTTGCTTTTTTTCATAAGGATTATGAACATGAATGGTCAGCTATACATTTGTGTTATAGATACAAATTCTACACAAGTTTAGTGGAGAATGTTACACTCTTAGAGATTTATGATTATATAACCTGTTTTTTTCAGGTTATCTAATTTGCTGCCATTCTTTTCTGTAAGCTTTTTTTTTTTTTAAAGGTAAATAGACTATTACATCATAAGACTCCCAGCTGTCTGCATTATAGTGGTTTCAAGCCACTTCGACATGAAATCTACTCTAACTTGAATCTTTTTAGTGATTCTTGCCATCCTTGCCTCCAATGAGGGGAGTATCCAGTTTAGATTTATGAGCTTCAGAATTTCTCTAATTGAAGTTCTCTCTGCAGTAGAGAGAGCAGGAGCAGCCAATCTGGAGAGGTCGCAAGATGGGGCTGCCCAAGATGTTGGAACATGATGTGCAATAAAGGGCTTCGTCTTGGATTTTGGCCTTGTTACCGCAATCAGGTACCGAAGTGCTGACTTTTGTAGTAGATTTTGTTTTTTCTTTTTCCTTTTTTAAAAAAAGGCATATAGCCCCTTGAAGGTTAAGGAATCCTATTTTTATCAGTATTGCAGAAGGGACTGAAAATAATTATCCCAATATAGTCCATAGTCCCCATAAGTCCTTATTTGACAAAGAAAGATATTGCTGAGAGCAGAATTAATATGCTCTATCAACTTTTTAAGTTTAGAAAGATGCAGCAGATTTTCTCTTCTGATTGATAGACTGACAAGCATATCTGAAAAGTAAGCCAGAAACTTGGGGCAGGGGAATCTTGGTTTTGTGATGATGACTTTTTAACTTTAATATTAGTCTAGAGTGGATCAAGATGTTTAGAGCTGATATCTCTCAATATTCCCTGCTGATTTTTGTCTTCCAATTAATTTTTTTAAATGGAGCTGAAATTTCAGTGACTGTACCAACAACTTACCTTGAGATTTACTTTGATATATATAAAATAACCACTTTTTTAAGAACGTATCAGATTATTTTAAAATTAGATCCTATTAAACACTTCAACTACGTGAGAATATTGAGGACTATTGAGTAAGTCTCATGCTCTGGTGATCCTGGCACTTCATTTTATGTATGAATTTTGAGTCATTGGAGAGAAGTATGAGGTGGGTCTGGAGGTTGGTGTAGCCTAAGAAACTTTAAATTTACAGTTGTGGAATCATTGGCAGATGTTGGGATGGAAGCTAACACAGTAGTTCAAATTTATTTAGTACTTCGTGGTTTATAGAAATGCTTTCACATTCATATCTGAATATTTTAAACACAACCCATGTGGTAGGTAAACAATTTTATCTTTGTTTTTCATCCAAGCAGCTGAGGCTTAGAGATGTTTATTGTTATCCAAGGTCATATAGCTAGTATGTAGAAGTCAGGGTGCAAACCTAGGCCACTTGAACAAAATGTGCATCATTTTACCATCCTCCTTCCTTCAGCCATTGGAGAAGAAACTAGTGCTTTTATTTGTCTAACACTGTAGTCAGTGAAATTAAAATATTCCAGTTTAACACAATATTCAGAAGGCTATTCTAATAATTTTAACAAATACCTTTAGGTTGTTGGGAATTATGTATTTTGGACTTATATACTTTGTGAAGTCTTACCAAGTTCTGTTAAGCCAAAAATAAAGAGAAGTAAATTTTGGAGACATAGTTATTGGAAGTTATAATTTAAATATGTAGCCATAATAATTATTTGTGAGTATATTTCAAGATAGTTTGTTCAGTAAACATTTATTGAGAACCTACCATGTACTGCACATTCTCTTCTTAAAAGGACTAATTGAGCCCAGCCGGTGTGGCTCAGTGGTTGAGCATAGACCCATGCACCAAGGGGTCACTGGTTCGATTCCCGGTCAGGGCACATGCCCAGGTTGCGGGCCCAATCCCCAGTGGGGGACATGCAGGAGGTGGCCAATTGATGTTCTTTCTCATCGATGTTTCTATCTCTCTTTCCCTCTCCCTTCCTCTGTCTAAAATCAATAAAGAACAACAACAACAACAACAACAAAAAAACCTAATTGATGAGCTCAGTCTAGTGGCAGACATGAATAAACCAGTGATTATAATACAGTTTGACAATAGGGTAGAGGTATGCATAGGGAGAACAGTTGTAAGAGAGAGGGAGCCCCGTTTGTAGTGGTACCTAACTCATTGAGGTGATTAGAAAAGGCCTTTTAAAGAATGTAATGCTAGAGTCTTAAAAGATTAGCACTTAGCTTAATAAAGCTATTAAAAGGATAACATCTATGCAGACACACAGACGTTAAAGAATGTAGCGCTTTCAGGAAGCTGCAAATAGCTTGCTTGATATGGCAAGAATACATGCTGACTTAAGGGGTGGTAGGAGTTGAGTCCAGAGAGATAGACAAATAAGATTGTGAAGATCTTTATATGATGTGCTAAAAAAAATTAGTACTATTTCTTAAAGGTAATGGGAAATCATTGGTGAATTTTAATAGGGGCGTGTTATCAAGTTGTGTTTGTAAAGGATTACACAGTGTGGAGGATGAGATTGGAAGCAAGAAGACTGGTTAGGTTACTATGGTAACCAGACAGAAATGATTCATGTACAAACTGATATTGATGCTAGAGAGGAAGGAATGGAATTTGAGAAATAATTAGAAGACGGGTTATTTATACTTGGTGAGAGAGAAGGATAGAGTCTTTTTTTTTTTAAATCCTCACCCGAGGATATTTTTCCACTTATCCTCAGATAGAGTGGGAGGTGGTGGAGGGGTCGGGGGAGAAACATCGATATGAGAGAAACACATCGACTGGTTGCCTTCCACACAACCCCAACCAGGGCCGGGGACCGAACAGCAACCTGGGTATGTGCCCTTGACCAGAATCAAACCTGCGACTCTTTGTTCCGTAGACCGACGCTCTAACTGCTAAGCCAAACCGGCCAGGGTAAGGATAGAGTCTTAAGGTGTGATTTTGACAATGGGCCGATGGTGGTGCTGGTCACAAAGTCAATACAGGGTTGAAAAAGCTGGTTTGGGGGTAGAAGGTGTTGAGGAGTTCTGTTTGAGATATTTTGTGTTGGAGGTACCTGTGAAGACTTATGGTTAGACATGTCTATTAGGTAGTTAAATATATGGATCTAAGATTAGGAGATATGTCTAGGCTGGAGATGCAGAAGTTGAATCCATTAGCATATATGTAATCCAGGGACAGCATTAGAATGGAAAAGAGATAAATCAGAGAATGTATTCCTGTGATGCACCCACATGTAAGTATGAGGAACAGGGGAAGGGATCAAAAAGAGAGAGAGGTAAAAGGAAGTTTAGATGACAAGTTTTCTAGCTTTTATGAATGGTGGAGTGATTAAGCATATCTGTATGAGGGATCTAGTAAAATAAGGATGAGAAAATGTTAGGTTGCTCAATTGGAAATTGAATTGGAAACATTATCAAGACCAGTACTTTGCAAACCATAGCATCTTAATATTGTAAATTATACTTTTTTAAAAGAAGCTTGCTACTTAAAGTGTGCCCTACATAAATTTGGCATCAACAGGGAGCTTGCTGGAAATGCAGACTCTCAGACCCCTAACCAGATCTTTTGAATTGAAATCTGCCTTTTAACAAGATCCCCAGGTAATTCACATGCACATTAGTTTGGGAAACACTGCTTTAGAACTCATCTTCACTATATGGAGGAAGTAAAATGTAATTTGTTTTGCACAAGAAAACCTGTAGATTGTTATTTTTATATTTTTAAACTATTGTAGTCGCAAAGCTAGGATGCACATACAGGTGATTTTTTTTCTTTGAATGTTCTATAAAACTTAAATATTCTAACACCAAAGTAGTTAAGTTCATGATAAATATCACTTGAAGCACCAAGCTGATCCTCAAGTTTGATGAATTAACTCTCAGCAGTTGATGCAAGGATAACTTTTGTAAAGCTTGAGTTCTTAATCTAAAGGGCTACAGTATGTTCCCAGACAAGAAAAAGCTAAAGGAGTTCATCACCACCAAACCAGTATTATATGAAATGTTAAAGGGTCTTCTTGGAGAAAAAGAAGTTAAAAAATATGAACAATAAAATGGCAATGAATACGTATCTGTCAACAGTTGGATCTATAAACAAAATGAACAAGCAGAACAGAAACAGATTCACAGATACAGAGAACATTTTATTGGTTGCCAGATGGGGGAATGGGTGAAAAAGGTGAAGTGATTAAGAATTACAAATTGGTTGTTAGACTGACAAATCTCAAAGGGAAGTGGGGGGGGGGGGGGGCGCGTGGAGAGATAAACCAAAGAACTTCTATGCATAACCAATGGACACAGACAATAGTGTGGTGAAAGGCAGGAGAAGGGTAGGAGTGGGGAAGAGGGGTAAATAGGGGGAAAAGGAGGGACATCTGTAATATATTCAACAATAAAGATAAGTTTAAAAATATAATAATAAAGGGCTACAATGTGGTATTTTTATAATTCTGTAGGATTATTCAGGTATAATTAGTAACTCATTGGTTTAATAACAGTTTTGACCAAAAACACCTGTGTTTGTGGAATCTTTTGGTCAGTTAATGGAGAAAAATTAGAAATGTATTTCATATATATATATATGTATGTATATGTATATGTTTAGGAGTAATATAATTTGTGATTTTTTTTTTTGGCTTAGGTATTATATCGTGCAATTATTGGCACTAGAAAACTTTAAAAAAAAAAAATGTTTTTAGCCTGGCTGGTGTAGCTCACTGGTTGAGTGTCGACCCATGCACCAAGAGGTCGCTGGTTCGATTCTCCCAGTCAGGGCACATGCCCAGGTTGTGGGCCCGATCCCTAGTGTGGAGCATGCAGGAGGCAGCCAATTGATGTTTCTCTCTCATCAATGTTTCTCCCTCTCCCTTCCCCTCTCTCTAAAATCAATAATGAAAATTTATTTAAAAAAAAATTTTTTTTTTTTTAATCCTCACCCGAGGACATTTTTTCATTTTTTGTTCAGATAGAGTGGGAGGGAGAGAGAGGAAGAGAGAGGGAGAGAGAAACATCGATGTGAAAGTGACACATCGAGTGGCTGCCACCCACACGACCAACCAGGGCCGGGGACAAACTGCAACCGAAGTACATGCCCCCAGCGGGAACCGAACCCGGGTCTCTCTGGACCGCAGGCCGACGCTCTAACCGCTGAGCCAAACCGGCCAGGGCTATTTTAAAAATTTTTATTGATTTTTAGAGAGAGAGAGAGGAAGGGAGAGAGAGAAACATTGATGAGAGAGAAACATCAATTGGCTGCCTCCTGCATGCCCCCTGCTGAGGATTGAGCCCCAAACTCGACGTGCCCCGACTGAGAATGGAACCAGTGACCTCTTGGTGCATGGGTCAATGCTCAACCAACTGAGCCACACCAGCTGGGCTAGAACTTTTTTAATGGTAAACCTGGAAATGTTCTGCATACAATAGTATGCACTGTTTGGCTCCCTTCCTTATAAAAATCCTGTGGCAGCTGATAAACTGATTAACAATTCCCAATATTATTCTAGTCATTTTATGGACTAATAGGATTTTAGAGTAGGTGGGGACCATTTCCAAGCCTTTGTTTTATAGGTGAGGAAGATCACATTTTGGTTGTGACCTTTTCCAAGGTTAAAGAGTGGCAGTTCTTTGAAGAGGTATTTTTCCCTAACTTTGAATGGTATTAAACCATGTAAGTGAGGGTTTAGCAAATTTTAATGTACACATAAAATGCAGATTTTGATTTTGTAAGTCTTTGTTGGGATTTTATAGTCTGCATTTCTAACAAGGTCCCAGATGATGCTGATGTTGCTGGCCCATGTACATGAATTGCAAACAAGCACCAAAAACACAAAGTATAGTGAAGTTAAATAAGGAGTTGTTTTAAATATTGCCATATGAGACTATTTCACTTTATAGCAGCTAAGTAATTGAATGGTATATATGGAGAAGAAGGTATGTATATGTATGTGCTGGAGGGAGAGGGAATTAAAAAGTGTATCTACTGTAATAGGATGTTTTATTCTTTATTTGGCAAATGTATATTTTAAGTTCTGCTTAAAAAAAGATTTATATATATATTTATGTATATATAATATTGAGGTCTTTTAATGAGAATCATAGCTCTTTAACTTTATTTAGAAGTTCTTATAAATGTTACTTTTATTACTGTAACATGGTAATGTCTACTATTCCAGAGAAAATCAACAAATGTTATTTCTTCATTTATTCTGTATTGTGGCTAGGTCTAAAATGGGCTTATAGGTTCTTCCCTTGTTTGATTAATATGATTAACATTTTATAGTGAATTGGTGGTACTAATTAAGAGTTAGAACTAGCCCTGGCTGGTTTGGCTCAGCGGTTAGAACGTCGGCCCGCAGACCAGAGAGTCCCGGTTCGGTTCCCGCTAAGGGCACGTACCTCGGTTGCGGTTCGTCCCGGCCCCGGTTGGGGTCGTGTGGGTGGCAACCTGTTGATGAGTCTCTCTCGCATCGATGTTTCTCTCTCTCTCTCCTCCTCCCTCTCTCCCTCCCGCTCTATCTGAAGATAAATACAAAAAACGTCCTCGGGTGAGGATATAAAAAAAAAGAAAGAAAGAAAGAAAGAGTTAGAACTAGTAGGGTGCTTTGTAGCTTGGTGATAACTGAGAAACTCTTACAGAACTACACATCAGTGTGTTATATAAAAGGAAAAAATAAATATTTTAAGAGGTTTTATTTAAAAAACAGCATAAACACCCTGGCCAGTTTTGCTCAGTGGTTAGAGCGTCGGCCCGCAGACCAGAGAGTCCCGGGTTCATTTTCTGCTAAGGGCATGTACCTCGGTTGCAGTTTGTCCCCGGCACCGGTTGGGGTCGTGTGGGTGGCAACCAATCAATGTTTCTCTCTCTCTCTTCCCCTCTCTCTCTCCCTCCCACTCTATCTGAAGATAAATACAAAAATAAAATAAAATAAAAAACAGCATAAAAATGGTATGTTTGGTTCTTATTTTTCTGTCATTCTAAGTATGACTTAGACTCATACAGCTTTTTTACTGTATGTTTTAAACTGAGAATGCCTTTCTATTCATAGGTCACAGGGTTAGGAAGATTGCTGGCCAGCTTTTTTGTTTCTGTTTTTTAAATAATCAGCTTAAATAGATTTCTTCATGAAACAAGAGTTCTGTGGAACTCTTGTTTTGGCAAGTTTGAGAAGCAAGTTCTCCACACACAGGGTTTTCCATATAGTATATTTCTAGCTTAGTGTTAAGTTTTGTTTTTAATAATTTATTTTTTAGAGCAATTTTAGGTTCACAGCAAAATTGAGGGGACAGTACAGAGCTTTCCCACATACTCCAGCCCCCCACCTATGCATAGCTTTCCCCATTATCCACATCTCCCACCAGACTGGTACATTTATTACAACTGTGGACCAGTATTGACACATCATAATCACCCAGAGTCCATAATTTACACTAGAATTCACTCTTAGTGTTGTACATTCTATTAGTTTTGACTTACATGTATCCATCATGGTAGCATAACAGAGTATTTTCACTACCCTAAAAATCCTCTGTGCTCTGCCTATTCATCCTTTCCCTCCCTCCCCCAACCCCTGCCTACTACTGGTCTTTTTTTTTTTTTTTAATCCTCACCTGAGGATATTTTTCCATTTATCTCCAGATAGAATGGGAGGGAGGGAGGGAGGGAGAGAGAGACAGAGAGAGAGAAAAACATTTGCGTGAGAGAGACACATCGATTGGTTGTCTCCTGTATGACCCCAACCAGGGCTGGCAACCAAACCGCAACTGAGGTACGTGCCCTTGACTGGAACAGAACCCGCGACTCTTTGTTCCGTAGGTTGATGCTCTAACTGCTGAGCCAAACCGGCCAGGGCAATAGCTCATTTCTTTTTAGCACCTAATAATATTCCAATATATAGATATATCACAGTTTATCCATTTACTTACTGAAGGACATTCTTAATTGCTTCAGGTTTTGGCAATTATGAATAAAGTTGCTATCTTCTGAGTTTTTAAATGACTTATTAAAAGGTATATGTAGCCCTGGCTAGTGTGGCTTAGTTGGTTGAGCATTGTCCCATGCACCGAGAGGTCTCCAGTTCGATTTCTGGTAGGGGCACATGCCTGGGTTGTGGGCTCAATCTCCAGTAGGGGGCATTTAAGAAGCTGCCGATTAATGTTTCTCTCTCTCCCTCTCCCTTCCTCTCTCTCTCCCTAAAATCAATAAAAACAGCCCTGGCTGGTTTGGCTCAGTGGTTAGAGTGTCGGCCCGTGGACCAATGAGTCACGGGTTCAATTCCTGTCAAGGGCATGTACCTCAGTTGCAGTTTGTCCCCAGCCCTGGTCGGGGTCATGCGGGAGGCAACCAGTCAGTGTGTCCCTTTCACATTGATGTTTCTCTCTCTCCCCCTCTCCTTCCCTCCCTCCCACTCTATCTGAAGATAAATAGAAAAATATCCTTGGGTAAGGATTAAAAAAATAAAAAATACAATATATATATTTTTAAATTTTTTTTCTTTATTGATTTCTAGAGAGAGGAAGTGACAGGGAGAGAGAGATAGAAACATCAATGAGAGAGAACATCGATTGGCCGCCTCCTGCATGCCCCCCACTGGGGATTTGACCCACAACCTGGGCATGTGCCCTGACCGGGAATCGAACTGGCGACCTCTCGGTGCATGGGTTGACGCTCAACCACTGAGCCACACCGGCCGGGCAAAAATAAAATAATTTTTAAAGAGATATATGTATTGAGCCCTGACCTATGTGCCTCAGTTGGAGCGTCATTCCATATAC
Source organism: Tadarida brasiliensis (assembly GCA_030848825.1). Classification (NCBI taxonomy): domain Eukaryota; kingdom Metazoa; phylum Chordata; class Mammalia; order Chiroptera; family Molossidae; genus Tadarida; species Tadarida brasiliensis. The sequence goes on along the minus strand of CM061275.1, from coordinate 13,249,500 downwards.
CAAAAGGTCATGGGTTTGATTCCAGGTCAGGGCACATACCCAGGTTGCAGGTTCCATCCCTGGTTGGGGTGTGTACAGGAGGCAGCTGATTGATATTTCTTTCTCACATCAATGTTTTTCTCTTTCTCCCCCTCCCCTTCCCCCTCCCTCTTTGTCTCTCACATCAGTAAAACAAAACATATGCTTGGGCCCAGCCGGTGTGGCTCAGTGGTTGAGCATCAACCTATGCACCAAGAGGTTGCCAGTTTGATTCCTGGTCAAGGCACATGCCCAGGTTGTGGGCCAAATCCCCAGTAGGGGCATGCGGGAGGCGGCCGATTGATGTTCTCTCTCATCGATATTTCTGTCTCTCCTTCTCCCTTCCTCTCTCTCTAAAGTCAGTAAAGGAAAAAAAAATGCTTGGGTGAGGATTTAAAAAAAAGGGTGTATGTATTGAGAGCACAAATGAGCTTATGTATTGAGACCACAAACTCTCAGCAGTTGATACAGGATAACTTTTAAAAGTTGAGTTTCTAATCTAAAGGACTATGTAAGTATTGGCAGCAATAAGTATAGTATTTACATATAATTGTTTAAACTTTTATAGAGATTATAAATATATTAAATTCTTTGAACGCATGCAAAGCTAGCTATTATTTTCTGAGAGGTGTTTTCCCCTTGATATCACAGTCCTCTCCCCTTCCCACTTTGCCTTCAGGTTTTTCTAAAGGCTAACTTTTCCCTGGTTGGCATTATGTCCCCTCTTTCCATGGCAGCTTTAGTTTTTCTGTTACTTGGTCTCTATTTGCCTTCCTCCAACACTCCTAACACTTGTTTCTTCCTTCACTGTGCACCCAGTACATACAACTTGGGAGGTGGTAGAACTCAACTTGTTCTTTGCATTTGAGTGCTATTTCCAGGCCAAAGCTTCTCAAACTTGCCAATTCCTAAGAATAATCTGGGATTGTTAGTTTTAAATACATATTAGAATATCAGATTCCTCTCATGGAAATTCTGATTCATTAGGTCTGGAGTGAAGCCTGAGATAAATACCTCAAATAATTCAATTCTTATGATCAGGCAGGTTTAAGAAACATCATTTAAAACTGTATACCATCTGCTGTTAACTCTGATTCATGTATTTGACCTGTAGATATCATTCTCTTAGAATTTCATAGAATCATAAATCAAGGGCTCTTGGGGATAAGCTTGTCTAACCTCTGCATAGTGAAAATGTTTTTGAACATCATTTTTGTATTGATAATTTTTTAGGAGCTTGTCTCTGTAAGGTTTCATAGGGCTTCCAGTGGGCCCTCAACATTGTCTAGGAAGTCTACTTATTTTCTTTGGTCAACTTGCTTGCCTGTCTTGATGACTATTCAAACTTTTTATCTGTAGACATCTTTTCTACATTCCCTCCTGTTACAATAAAGAAGATATCTCACCTCCTTCTCAGAAGCTAATCCTTCTGCCTGTGTGCTGGATTTCATCCCTCACCTTGCTTAGGGTTTGTTTTTTTCCAAATAGTCACAAAATATAAATAGCATTAAATTTACTACTTGACTATTTTAACTGTATAATTCACTGGCATTTGGTGCTCTCACAGTGTTGTACAACCATCACCACTGTCCATTTCTAGAACATTTTCATCATTCCAAACAGAAAATCTGTACCCATTAGCTTAAGATCTTTACCCACCACCACCCCTTGAATCTCCCCTTCACATATAAAGTGCAAATTATATAAAGTGAATATCTGCTTTATATTTTCCCTTACTTTATTTATTTTTTTTAAATATGTTTTGATTGATTTTTAGAGAGAGAGGAAAGGAGAGTGAGAGATAGAAACATTGATGAGAGAGCAACATCGATGGGCTATCTCCTGCACACCCTCCACTGGGGATCAAGCCACAATCCGGGCCTGTGCCCTGACTGGGAATCGAATCAGCGACCTCCTAATACATGGGTCGACACTCAGCCACTGAGCCGTACCAGCTGGACTATTTTTCCTTATTTTAAATAAAATAATAAGCTTTTTATTTTTCCCCAGAAGTAATTTTTTATTCTGAATTTGTGGTTTATCATTTCAGTGCATCTTCTGATACTTTGCTATGCGTGTATGAACAGAGAAATAATATAAATAACTATTTTGTGTGATTTAACATTTTATGAATAATATATTGCCTTTATCATTTCTGCAGGTTGCTTTGGTTCATTCATTTAACCACTATATTTGGTATTTTGTTATGTAACTATATCATTATTTATTTATTCTCCTATTCTTAGATGTTTAGGTTGTTTATTGTTTTGTAATATATTGCAGTGAGACTATATGTAGAGGTCTATTCTGGGATATATGTCCTGTATATATCCCATGTATCCTGTACATGTATATCCTGGGATTCCTGTTTGCCTTTTTGTGCTGTCCTAGGATTCCATGACTTCTGTTGCCTACATTCAGTGACTCAAGTGAGACCTCACATATCTAAACGTCTTTCTTCTACAGTTACATTTGATTGTACTTTAGATCGGTGTGGAATTCTAGGTTGGAGATCATTTTTCTTCAGCTTTATAAAGGTATTACTCCAGTGTCTTTATTTACGCTTCCAGTGTTGCTATTGAGAAATCCAATGTCATCATAATTCCTGATGCTTTTTTAGGTGCCTTGTATTTTCCTCACTGAAAACTTTCAAAATCTCTGTACTGCTAGATTTCAGAAAACTGAAGTTAATGTGTCTTGGGATGTGTGTTTTGTTATTGTGTTTATTTATTATTTTATTTTATATTTTTATTGATTTCAGAGAGAGGAAGGGAGAGGGAGAGAGAGATAGAAACATTACTGAGAGAGAAACATCCATTCGCTGCCTCCTTCACGCCCCACAACCTGGGCATGTGCCCCCACCGGGAATCGAACCATTGACCTCCTGGTGCATGGGTCAGTGTTCAACCAACTGAACCCACACTGGCTGGGCTACTGCTGCTGCTGTTTTTAAATTTACTATAAAATATTTCAGACCTACAAAGGGGTATAAAAAAATAATAACAAACACTTGTCTTCTTAGCACCTGGTACAAGAAATAAAACATGATCAATGCAATTGAAGGCTACCCTCCCATGATTTTTCTCAAATCTCATTGATATAAGCCTTTTTATATTATTTACCCTGATGAGCATTTAGGCCTTTTCAGTATGGAAATGTATATTCTTCCATTTGGGTACATTTTCTTGTATTATTTCTTTGTTAATTTCCTTACCTCACTTTTCACTGTTCTTTTTTTATAATATATTTTTATTGATTTTTTTTTTTTTTTTTTTTTTTTTTTTTTTTTTTTTTTAGAGAGAGAGAAACATTGATGTGAGAAACATTGATTGGCTGCCTCCTGCATGCCCCCTCCTGGGGTTTGAGCCTGATCATGTGGCCTGATCAGGAATCGAACCGAAACTTCTCAGTCCATGGGACGGTGCTCAATCCGCTGAGCCACACCGGCCAGGCCTTCACTGTTCTTTTTTCTGAAGCTTTCATTAGTTGAATGTTAGCCTCCTGATTGGATCTCTGATTTTCTTATCTTTCCTTTTATTTTTCTTTGTCTTTCTGTTCTACTTTCTGGGGAGATTTATCTTATTTTCCCCTCTGTTAATTTATTTCAGCTATAATGTTTTGAATTTAAAAGCTTGTTCTTTGTGTTGTTTTAAAAGTAACTTGTTATTGTTTCATAGATGCAATATCTTCTTTCATCTTTGATATTGTACTTATTTAGAAATTTTTATTTTCTAAGTGGATTCTGTTTCATCAAGTTCCTTTTTGTTTTAATTTTATGTTTGTGTTAGATATTTTCTTCAGCTGTCCAGTGATTTGTTTATATTTAAACATGAGTCAGTACAAAACTGATTAGAAACTCTGAACATGTAGATGGAAGTTATCATTTGATGACTGGGTAGGGAATATCTGGCCACATCATTGTAAGGACAGTTCCAAATATCAACATTTAGAGATCTTTTTTTCTGGGGCTTTTAATTTCTGTAGTTAAGAATCCACCACCTTTTTTCAAGGGAAGTAGAGTAGGTTATAACCCTGTCTGCTAGAATTCTTGGAGCTGACCTATGGAAGTAGGTATGTGATTTTATTGTTAAATAAAATTTTACTTAATTTCCTGATTTCAGTATAATGGCTTCTTCCATACTTGTGCCTGGTATCTTTGTTTCTATAGTCTCTTTGGTTCACTTTCCCCACAAAATATATAGTGATGAGGAGGTAGAAGGTAAGTGGAGGGTTTTATCTGACCTTTGTGCAGATTTTAAACTCATCTCCTTAGTTTTTAGCTACCTGCTTTGTTCCCTACATGGGTTATGTGATACTTAGCCTTAATAAGGTTCTATAGCACAAACTACCTTTTTGGGTGTATTCCATACAGGTACTCAGTATTCAAAGTTCTCAGTCTGCCAAATCCTCTACTTTTTACCTTCTAAAAATGTTTTGGTAGTTTGTATCTGTCATTTGTACATCTGTTCTCTTTGAACTTCTGGGATTGATAGCCTTTCTATTTATTCTCACTTGAGTAGGGTTTTGATAAGGAATAGAATTAAGTCATGTGTTCAGTCCACCATGTTTAACTATCAGTCCTCTTCACCTTTTCACCTTTACCAGATTCTTCCTATTAGTATTAAAACACAAAAGAAGATTTAAATGGAAAGATATACTGTGTTCTTGGATTAAGAAGAATCAACATCAAAATGATGTTTTTCCCTAAATTATAAATATAACACAATCCCAATAAAAATACCAATGGTTGTTTTTTTCTGGAATAACCAAGCTGATTTTGAAGTTTATATGAAAAAATAAGCAGACAAGAACAGCCAGGAAAGCTTTGAAAAAGAAAAGCAATCATGGAGTAGTTCCCTATCGCATACCACTACATTCTAAAGATTTAAATATTAAATAAGTGTATACCAGTTTATGAACACTGTTTAGTGAAACAGAAAAGTCCAGAAATACAGCCAAATAAATATAGGCATTCGATATATAAAAATGATAGCATCTCAAGTCATTGGTGGCAGGGAGAAGATAGAGTTGGGACATCAGGGTGCCTATCTAGAATTTATCTTGGTACCCAGTATATCAAATGGGGTCAAAGATTTAAATGTAGAAAATAGTGACATAAATGTAATAGAAGAAAAATTGAAGAATTCTCATAAATTTGCAGTGGGAAAGGTCTTTTCTAACTATGACCAAAACTAAGCAAAATAAAAATCACTGGAAACAAAGTCATAAGACAAATTATGAAAAATTATTTATAATTCATATCTCACAGAGGATTAAACATTCTTTTTAAAAAAAACTTACCTTTGTTCAATGTATTACAGATATCCCCCCTTTAACCCCCTCTGCCCCAATCCCGCCCCGCTCCTGCCTCCCCACGCTATTGTCTGTGACCATGGGTTTCTACAGTCGTCCCTGGCCACTTTGCTCTTCATCATTCAGGCCTTCATTATCACGATTTTTATATTTGAAAAAACTGAGATAGAGTGAAGCCATGAACGTCGAAGTGCGAAGTGGCGAGGGACGACTGTGTGTAAATAAAGAATCCTACTTCGGAAATTCATTTATCGCGGTAGAGTCTGGAGCTGATTAACCGTGGTAAACGAGGGCCGACTGTACTTCTTAATTCCTTCATTTTTTTTCACTCATCCCCCCAGCCCCCTCCCATTTGGCAAGCAACAAAAAGTTCTCTGTATCTATGAGTCTTTTCTGTTCTGCTTGCTCATTTTGTTTGTAGATTTAATTGTTGATATGTATTTATTGCCATTTTATTGTTCATATTTTTGTTCTTCTCCTTCAAGAAGACCCTTCAACATTTCATATAATACTGGTTTGGTGGTGATGAACTCCTTTAGCTTTTTCTTGTCTGGGAAACTCTTTATATGTCCATCGATTCTAAATGATAGCATTACAGGATAGAGTAATTTTGGTTGTAGGTCGTTGCTTTTCATCACTTTGAATATCTCTTGCCACTTTTTTCTGGCCTGCAAAGTTTCTTTTGAGAAATCAGCTGACAGTCTTATGGAGCTCCTTTGTAGGTAACAAACTGCTTTTCTCTTGCTGCTTTTAAGATTCTGTCTTTAACCTTTGGCATTTTGATGATGATGTGTCTTGGTGTGGACCTCTTTGGGTTCATCTTGTTTGGGACTCTCTGTGCTTCCTGGACTTGTATGTCTGTTTCCTTCACCAAGCTAGGGAAGTTTTCTGTCATTATTTTTTCAAATAGGTTTTCAATTTCTTGCTCACTCTCTTCTTCTGGCACCCCCACGATGCAAATGTTGGTACTCTTTTTTTTTTTTTTATCCTCACCTGAGGACATTTTTTCATTTTTTGTTCAGATAGAGTGGGAGGGAGAGAGAAAGAGAGAAACATCGACGTGAAAGGGACACATCGAGTGGCTGCCACCCACACGACCAACCAGGGCCGGGGACAAACTGCAACCGAGGTACATGCCCCTAGCGGGAACCGAACCCGGGTCTCTCTGGACCGCAGGCCAATGCTCTAACCGCTGAGCCAAACCGGCCAGGGCCAAATGTTGGTACTCTTGAAGTTGTCCCAGAGGCTCCTTATGCTGTCCTCATTTTTTTGGATTCTTTTTTCTTTTTGCTGTTCTGATTGGGTGTTTTTTGCCTCCTTATATTCCAAATCGATGGTTTGCTTCTTGGCTTCACTTACTCCACTATTGATTCCCTGTAAATTATTCTTTATTTCAGTGACTACATCCTTCATTTCTGACTGGTTCTTTTTTATATTGTTGATGTTCTCACTAAGTTCCTTGAAGTTCTTTCTAAGTTCCTTGAGCATCCTTATAGCCAGTGTTTTGAACTCTGCATCTGATTGATTGCTTATCTCCATTTTGTTTAGTTCTTTTTCCTGGAATGTTGTTCTGTTCTTTCATTTGGGACATGTATCTTTGTCTCGTCATTTTAGCTGCTTCCTTGTGTTTGTTTCTATGTATTAGGTAGAGTTGCTATGTCTCCTAGGCTTCGTAGGGTACCTTTGGTTGTAGGTGTCCTGTAGGGTCCAGTGGCACAGCCTTCCAGATCACTCCAGCTGGGCCCTCGAGGTGCACCCCTCATGTGAACTGTACACCCTTCTGTTGTAATTGAATCTTGATTGCTGTTGGCACGTCATTGAGAGGGATTTACTCAGGCTGATCAGCTGCAAGGACTGGCTGTGCCCACTGACCACTGGCCTCTGACTCCCTTGGAGGATCAGTGGTGTAGGGGCCTAACACACAGAGCAAGACTTACTTCAGCAGGGTTCTGGTACCCACTGAGTCCACTCCTTGAGTGTGTCACTTGTGGAGGTGGTTGGGTGGTAGTGCTTTGATGTGGTCTGAAGTTGTCCACTGGGTGTGCTGGCTCTGGGGTAAGGTCAGCCTCTGCCTGTGTTTTACCCGGAGCCACCAGGATAAGCTACAAAGAGACCTGCAGACGGCTGCTTCTTGTGCTGGGCTTGGAGGTGCCCAGGAAAAGCCAAGTTGTAAACCAAGGCTGGCTGCTTCTAGGGCCAGGCCTGGGGCCACTTAATGAGAGATTAGGGCTCGCTGAGACCAGATGCTGTTTGTTTCAGAGATTTTAGGAAAGTCAGGGAGGACCCTCACAGCCAAGGTATCCTCCTGATTTTTATCCGCCACATGTGGGTGTGGGACCAGCCCGTCCGAGCCTCTGCCCCTTCTACAAGTCTCGATGTGGCTTCTTTAATTTCGTAGTTGTAGGACTTCCACTCAGCTTGATGTCAGGCGGTTCTGAATGATGGTTGTTCTGTAGTTGTAATTTTGATGTGGTTGTGGGAGGAGGCGAGACCACATTTACCTACGCTGCCATCTTGACCGGAAGTTCTCAGGATTAAACATACTTAAACTATAGAACTGTAGAAATATATAAGAAATACTAACAACCCAATATAAAAAAATAAACAAGCATTGTGAATGGACAGTTCACAGAAAAAGAAATTCAAATGGCCCTTTAATCCTCTTATCTGAAAAGATATCCAACTTCATTTCTAAGACAATGAAATTAAAACTAATAAGATGCTAGTTTTTACTTACCAAATTAGTGAAAATCCGAAAGTTTGCTAATGATCCAAAAGTTTCAATTAATGAGGTTGTAGTGCAACACACACTTAAAAAATTTGTTTTTTCAATTACAGTTTACATTCAATATTATTTTGTATTAGCTTCACATGTACTGCATAGTGGTTATTAGACAAGCATATACTTGTAAAGGTGTTACACTTTGTAAAAGTGTTCCCCCCAATATTTCCAGTACCTGCCTGGTATCATACATAGTTATTGCAATGTTATTGACTATATTCCCTGTGCTGTATTTTATATCCTCATGACTATTTTGTAACTATCAATTTGTACTGTACACAATCCCTTTACCTTTTTCACCGAGTCCCCTAACCCACTCCCCTCTGACAACCACAAGTCTGTTCTCTATGAGTCTGTTTTTGTTTTGTTTGTTTGTTTAACACATACTTTCTTATATTGCCTGTGGGAATGAACATTTATACAACCTACTGAGGGTTGCTCAGTGTTTTCATCTTAAAAATTCTATCTTGGTCCTATTTCTTCCTCTACCAGCCTTTCTTTTTTCACAGCAAACTTCTTGAAAAGATTGCCTACATTTGCTGTCCCCATTTCCTCATCTCTCCTCAGACCCCACTGGTTTGGTTTCTGCCCTTATAATTCATTCACCAGTGGGCATTTTCATTTTCATCTTATTGGAAGTCTCAGCAGCATTTTGACCTGAGGTCTTCTGGGAATATTTTCTTACTTTGACTTTCATGATACTGTGTTCTTTTGGTTTTCTTCTTAACCTCTCTGACCACTTGACAACTCCTTTACATTCTTTTTTGTTAGCCTTTCTTCCTCTTTTGTGTTTTTTAAATCAGAGCTTTCTAAGACCTCTGTTTTTTGAACTCTGTATATTTTCTTTTGTCAAGTCTATTTTAAGACTAAAGTTCCAATTAACTAGGATTTATATCCTCAGTCTAGAGCACTTTAGACCCAGCTATCTTCTTGACATACCCACTTGGGCAGCGGTTCTCAACCTGTGGGTCACGACCCCTTTGAGGGTCAAACGACCATTTCACAGGGGTCGCCTAACACATAACGGTAGCAAAATTACAGTGATGAAGTAGCAGCGAAAATAATTTTATGGTTGGGGGTAACCACAACATGAGGAACTGTATTGAAGGGTCGCAGCATTAGGAAGGTTGAGAACCACTGCACGTGGGTGTTTCAAAGGTATTTTGTGTTAGTTCTTATTGCTGCTATAACCAGTTACCATAAATGTAGTGCCTTAAAACAACACAAACAGCCTCTTACTGTTCTGAAGTAGAATCCTGTGTTTTTGTGGGGTTTTTTTTGTTTTTGTTTTTTTTTGGCCTTTCTTAGCTCCTGGTGGCCATCTATATTTCCTGGCTTGTGGCCCCTTCCCCCGTCTTCAAAGTGCATGACTCCAGTCCCTGCTTCCATCCTCACATTGCCTTCTACTCTCTGTAGTCACATGTTCCTCTGCCTCCTGTGATTACATTTAGGGCCCACCTGGATAATCTAGGATAATCTCCCATCCCCAAATCCTTAATTTCTTCATAGTTTCAAAGTACTTTTGCCATATGAGGTACCATTCACAGGTTCCAGGGATTAGTACCTGTATATTTCGGGGAGCCTTTATTCAGCTTACCACACCTTCCAGCTCATCATGTCCAAAACTGAAGATCTCACACACACACACACACACACACACACACACACACCCACCCACCCAAACCTGGTTGTCCTCTAGTACAAGGACTGGTTTCGCCATCGGGTTGCAAAGCTGGAACCTGGAAGACATCCTTGACATTCCTTTCTCTTTTCTATCATATCTAGTCTTTCTTCAAGTCCTGACAGTTTTATCTCCTGGATATTTTATTTTTAATCCTCACCCAAGGATAGTTTTCTACTTATTATCAGATAGAGGTGGGGGGGGGAAGGGGGAGAGAAACACACACACACAAAGAGAAACATCGATGTGATAGAGCCACATCTACTGATTGCTTTCCACACGGCACTCCAACCGCTGATCCAAATTGGCCAGGGCTCTCCTGGATATTTTTTAAATCTTTTTTTTTTAATCGGCTCACTGCTGTTAGCTTAGTCTTTTGTTTCTTATCTAGAATATTACAGAAACCTTCTAACTGGTCTCTTCTCTTTCATTGCCCCCCCCTAAGAAAATAAAACAAAAACACACAAGAAAACCAAGCCCCTCTCCCCTAAAAAAAATAATGGCAAATCTGATAACTTTCCTTTTACAACTTTAGATCCTTTAGTTATTTCCCAAAATTCTTGGTGTGGTCTTCAAGGCTCTCCATAATCCAGCTGCAGCTCATTTCTTCAGGCTCATCTTTATTTATTTATTTTAGACCCTTGCAAGGGTAAAGCTTAGGGATTTTGTTTCCTTGAAACTTGTTCTATAGATTTTAGCTCAGTGTTACTTTGAGAAACACCCTATCCCCTTGATCAGGATCCCATGTTCTTTTTCTTAGTGTCTTATACATTCCATTCTGAAGACTTGTCACGGTTTATAATTAAATATTTGTTTAATTATAGATTAGTATCTGCCTCTCCCTACTAGATTGTAAGCTTCCAGGGGCCAATAATGGGTCTAGTTGGCTGTATCTGTGTTAAGGACTGTGTCTGGCATATGATATATAGTAAACTTTTTATTAAATAAATGACATAGGCTTTCCTATAGTTTCTATTCTTTTTTGTTGTTGTTGTTAATCCTCACCCGAGGATATTTTTTCATTGGTTTTTAGAGAGAGTGGAAGGGAGGGGGGGAGAGAGAGACAGACAGACAGACAGACATCGATGTGAGAGAGAGACATTGATTGGTTGCCTCCAGAACACGCCCCAACCAGGGTAGGGATTGAACCTGCAACTCGGTTACATGCCTTTGACTGGAAATCGAACCCGTGACCCTTCGGTGCATGGGCCAACGCTCTATCCATACCAGCCAGGGCTGTAGTTTCTATTCTTTATTTAAAGTAATGTAAGTCTACTCTGCTGTGCTAAACCTCCAAACTGAAAATTGTTGTGTCCTCACTTTCATCTTTTCAAGTTAAATACTTTTGAAATACTTTTAATTTCTTAACTTTTCCTTCAGTATGTATGGTTTTCAAGTCACTAACCATCTTAATTGTTCTCTTTTGGGAGTGCTCTAGTTATAGACTTTTTTTTTTTTTTTTAGCTCATAGCAAGAGATAATAATCCAGATGTTATCTGTGCATACAGAGTATTGCCTCCCTCAGTACAAAGTATACAAGATACCATCTAAACCACCATAACAAAGAGATCTCACAGACAGTGGCCAGAACAGAATGAAAGTTTCTCGAATGCTAAGTCCAAAGGTGTTCCGTGAGGTCATCCAGCATTCTGCTTTCCTTCTGTCTTTAAGTTTTGCCATTCCCTTTGGTGTTGTCTTATGCATGGTTGAACCTGGCCCTCAAAAGAGAGAAAGAGGAAGTGGAGAGCAGGCTGCTTATTTATTATGACATGCTCTGGAAATTGCATATGTAACTTATGCTAACATCTCATTGGCCAGAACCTAGCTAGTCACAGGCCACGCTTAACTGCCTAGGAAGCTCTGCTACTAAAAATGAGAATGGTAGGTCAGATACTTGGGGATAATTCAGTTTGCTTGTTTGGCATCAGTCTCACTTAGTTGGTACCTGTTGAATTTCTGGTGATAAATGCCACCCATCTTCTAAGCTGTGTTGTTAATTATTTAAATGCAGCACAAACATTAGCATTTATTTAAAGTTTTTACTCATGTGATAGATACTCTAATCAGCTTTATTACTACCACTTTTTTTTTTTTTTTTTTTTAACCAGAGTTTAATAGCTGATTACTTCATTTCTAGCCTGAGCAAACATAAATTTAACAATTCCCCTTTTCAGGTTGACTTTCTTTCTCTTTCCAAATAGGAAAATATACTTTATTTATGTCACGTATTAATTATCCTAGGTATTTGCATTTTAAGTTGTCTTCAATTCAGTGCTGTTGAATTAAATGGTATTTAAATAAAACTTGGAGTACTGTGATATAAAAATATTCAGTCTCACTTCATGTGCAAAATTTAAAGTAATGTGAATTCCTTGAAATTAATAATGCGTTAAGAGTTGCATAATCTCAAAGCTAGCAGACCAAGTAAATTGAAAATTACCACAGGCAGTGTACTTCAGGATTGATCTTGACTTGCATGACCTTTAAATTGTGATAAGTCTTTAGAATTTTCTCTCATAAGATGCCACCATCATGTATAGTTTGAAAGCCTTTTTAGGTTAAGCAACTTCTGATAATTGGGAATAGTTGGGGGAGGTATTTGGGGGAGACTGATATTTCTTACTACGCCTGAAGGCATACAATTTCTAGAACTGGTATTGAACGTTAAATCTACTTTAATCATTTTAGGGTGTTTGGCTGAGAAAGGTTAGACTAATGCTTAGAAAAGCTCTTTTACTTCCTCTTCCTTATACTTATATCACATGACAATCCTCCTTCCCAGTTTGCCTCCCCTGGCTTTTTATAGCATGATGATCATACAAACAAATGGAAGTAACTTGTGCAAATATATGCCTGAGCTGTTGCTGCTTAAAGATCAGCTAAGGTGATCTTGCGGGAAAGATTTATAAGGAATTAAAAAGTAAATCTCTGCTATTTGAGAACAAGATCTAAAGACCTTTTTTCTGTGTATGAGTATGCGTGACAGTGCTATTAAATTGTCTGTGGGGAAAAAATAGTGGGTTGATTCTGAAAATGTTGCTAAAGAACTAATAGTAAACAATTGTGTAAGAAATACTAGATGGTCATTTGTGCTTTCTATTGAGGCAAATAGGTGGCTTTTAAAACAGTAGCAATTGATTTTGTTTTGAATGTTCAATAGAGACCTACCTTATAAAGATATGACTATATGTTAGGGTTTTCAATTTAACCTGCATCTTAACTAAGGTAGAAAATGCTTGGTTACTGATTCAAGGTGGAAATAAATTCTGGTTAATCCAGCATTTTTAGTCTAGTCATCTGTATGCACCAGATCTGTCTCTACTTTTTAGACACATTCATTCTAAATTGAAGGTAGGAGTTTAAGAACATCCATGAAATGACTCAAAGAATAATATCAGGTTGTATTGAATTAATTGGTAGATTCCATTTGAATGCAAGCCTTCTTCAGGCTACAAATTTGTATACAATATGCCCTAAATTCACTAGAGAGTTGATATAGAGAAAGTATTTATGTGCTTGTGGATAACATTAGACTTCAGAAAAGGGAGGGATCCTGAAGGGTGATCAGGAAGGCTTGCAGAAGAACAGAAGTCTTGAATTGACCTTTGAAAGATAGATAAGATGTGGTTTGACAGCAAAGAGGACATTCCAAGTAGGACAGATTCAAGAGAAAAATCTTTGCAGGTAGAAATAACTGTAGCATAAGTTGGATGGAGAAAAAGATGAGCCTGCCTAGGATGGAGGATATTATATGGAAGTAATGGAAGGTTGGATTGGATAATAGTCAGCCTGGTATCTGGCCTGATGTGAAGGCTTTCAAGCTCGAGAGTACAAAATGAATATGGAGGATTAATCTGATTATGGTCTGCCCTGCCAGTTTTATTGTTTATTTACTGATTTTTCTAAATAAAAATCACTTTGAAGAGTATTCTCAGACATTTAAGTATATCTTAATGTCTTCAGTATTTCCTTGAGATGTTGGGACCATAGACTAACTTGCATCTTGAAATTTCAGTTGTAGAACATATATCAATATATTTGTCAACGTGCTTGGGTGCTTTTCTATGACTGTTGACTTTGTCTAAGGAACTGACCATTGAATTCTTGGTATGTAGAAGAAATAGCAACACTGGAAACATTGTAATTCTTTAATTATAGTGTACTTCAGTCCTTTATCCCCCTCTTCTGTTTTATCTCAGGTCAACAGGACATATCGCTGTGGCACCTACCGAGCAGGTCCTATGCGGCAGATAAGTCTTGTTGGAGCAGTAGATGAGGAAGTTGGTGATTATTTCCCAGAATTCCTTGATATGTTAGAAGAATCACCATTTCTGAAAGTGAGTGTTAATTCATGTTATTAAAGTTCTAATCATTACTTAAGTGGAAACTTTTCATTAAAAAGTATTAAGCTAATCTTGTCTGTTAAAATGAAATTTTATCCAGTGTTTTGATGGTCTAACACATTTATTTCTTTGTATAGCATCTCAAATACATAAAATAAGCTTCCTAGAGCTTTCTTTTGGGTGGGGAGGTTAACTTGTAAATAATTTATAAAAATATTTTTATGTGACTCATTCATCTGACTTCTAGATGACTTTGCCCTGGGGTACACTTTCCAGCCTCCGACTCCAGTGTCGGTCCCAGAGTGATGATGGACCTATCATGTGGGTACGGCCAGGAGAGCAGATGATCCCTACAGCAGACATGCCAAAGTCACCCTTCAAAAGACGACGGTAAATAATTATTTTTCTCAAATAAGCAAAAGCCTCCTTTTTTTTTAGTTGATTGCTTGTAAAATGATTTAAACTTGAGCACAGTTTGAACATCATTTGTCTAGATTATTTGAAGAGCTTATATATATATTTTTTCTATTGATTTTTTTTTTTTTTTAGATAGAGTGGGAGAGAGGGGGAGAGAGAAGGGGAGAGAGAGAGAAACATCCATGAGAGAGACACATTGATTGGTTGCCTCCTGCATGACCCTGACCAGGCAAGGGGATTGGACCCGCAACAGAGGTACGTGCCCTTGACTGGGAATCAAACCCAAGACTCTTTGGTCTGTGGGCTAACACTCTAACCACTGAGCCAAGCCAGCCAGGGCTAAAGAGCTATCTTAAGTAAATCTTCTAGTGGTCAGTCCCTTAGTCCACTGATTACACAGTCATCCTCCTGAAAAAACATTTAATTTTTACTTTCCTTAAAACTTGGGTCCTAACTGCCTGCAAGATAAAAGTCTAAATTTCTTTGTGTAAGGATCTTTCATATTCTGGTCTCAGCAGTACCTCTTCTAGATCTGTCTGCTTCTAGTCCACTCCAGCCACACTGAATTCAGTTTCCAAACAGTGGTCTTCCACAACTCTGCTCTCTTTTTCTTTGGAATGACATCCCTTCCCTTATCTTCCTCTCTGCCTGGCAAACTCTTCATAGATTTTCAAACCTTTACTTGGTTGTCACTTTATTTGTGAAGCTTTTTTTGTTCCCTAATTAATTAATTGTTCCCTTCTCTGGGCTCACATTTTTGTTTTTTTTACTAAATTTTGAGGTCTTTAAGGACAGGGACTGTGTTTTATTCTGTCTTTATGACATATAGCACTTGATCGGTGTTTGCTAAATGACACCAATAATGTATTCTCCATAATAATTCATATTGAGCTAACATATTTTGTTTTTCAGACACTTAAAACAAATCTAGATTAACTCATTCTAGTACTATGAAAATCTCATTTAATGAGACTGAAAATGAGTATTTGGCTAGACTACAGAAATAACAACTCAAGTAAGTACCCAGAAGTGAGTTTTAATGGACCAGTCTAGACCTCACCTTAAAGCTTATTGGAGAATAATACCAGTGCTAAGTATGGAATAACCTTAGGTACTTGAGACAGCACATGAAAATTTTCTGTAAAAACTATACATGAATGCAAGGTGGTGGCATGGTAAAACCTGGCAGTAAACCAGAACTACAGTTTGTTTCCTGGTTATTATAAACTTAAAAAAAATTAGATAATAGAAAAAAGTAAAAAGCAGGCAAAAATACCCATAATCTCACCTGTTGAGGCATATTAACCTTTCATATTTTATTCCATATATACACATAAAATTTTTTTGTACCCAAATGAACTCATTTTTTGTTTACTTTAAAATTTGGCTCTTTTCCCCTTTAGATTTATGTCTTATATTAAGATGCATCTACACCATCATTTCTAATTGGCTCTGTCTTTTTCACTGTATGGTTATATCAAGATTTACATAACTAATTCTTTTTTTTTTTTTTTTTTTTTAATCTTCACCTGAGGATATTTTTCCATTGATCTTCAGATAGAGTGGGAGGGAGAGAGAGAGAAACATCGATGTGAGAGAGGCACATCGACTGGTTGCCTCCCGAATGACCCTTTGGTCCGCAGTCCGATGCTGCAACCACTGAGCCAAACTGGCCAGGGCTTAACTAATTCTTTATTAGTGTAAATTGTTTCTAGTTTTTCAATATAAACTGGTGTGCTGGAGCCAGCTCTCAGGGCCATTATTAGCTCCCAGTTCCACATTGAATGAGGTCACATTAGTAGCTTCGACTTGGCCATAGATTGGGAGCATTTATACCATGGAAATCAGCAAGTCAGCTACAAATCAGCCATCTCCCCCGAAGCCAGTTGTTAGACATGTATAACACAGCACTGGCTGGCTGGTTGGTTGGTAAGTAGGTAGATGGATATCATTGTGTATTCATGTGTTTGTTTTCTTAGTAGAAATTCCTAAAGGCTCAAAGTATATACACATTTCTAATTGACTCCCACAAATATACCAATTTATATTCCCACCCATATAGTAAGACAGTAAGTACCTTTTCCCCATACCCTGTACTAACATTCTTAACTTTGGACAAAAATGTTTCATTTTAATTTACTTTTCTTTGAGTGGTTGTACTTCTTCTTTTGTGAGTCCCTTTTAATTTCCTTTACCCAAATAATTCTGTTGGGGTGTATTCACTTATAAAATTTCCCTATATATTATGACTTCACTTTTTTTTGTGTTGTAAGGGTTTTTTTTTAGCTTCAGATTTTCCTTACAGTAATTTTTTTTCCTTTACTCAGGAAATTTTTATTTATATGTTGTCAAGTCTATCTTTTCCTCTGAGATTTTTCTCCTAGTGACAGGCTTGCAGGGCTTTCTCTCATTCACTATTATAAAATGCTCACCTGCGTTTTCTCCTAGTACTTCCGTGATTTTAGTACTTACATACTTTATCTACCTGGTATTGATTTCAGTATATAGGGAGAAATTTAACATTTTTTTCCAAGTAGACAGCTATACCAGCATCATTTATTTAATAATTTATTATTTCTCCACTAATCCAAGGTGCTGACAAGTTTTTTTTTATTGGGATTAAATATTCTTTTTTTTTTTTTTTTTAATTTTTTTTCCTTTATTGATTTTAGAGAGAGAGGAAGGGAGAAGGAGAGAGAGAGAGAGAAACACCGGTGAGAGAGAACATCGATTGGCTGCCTCGTGCATGCCCCCCCCTGGGGATTGGGCCCATAACCTGGGCATGTGTCCTGACCGGGAATCGAACCAGCGACCTCTTGATGCATGGGTCGAAGCTCAACCACTGAGCCACACCGGCCGGACGGATTAAATATTCTTAAGTGAGGCATTCAAAAGCACTTTGAGCCCTGGCCAGTTTGGACGCTCAGCGGATAGAGCGTTGGCCCACAGACCAATGAGTCGCTTGTTCCATTCTGGTTAAGGGCACATACCTCGGTTGCGGTTTGTCCCTGGCCCTAGTTGGGGTCATGCTGGACTCTGCAGTTGAAGTAATACATACACAGGGTTTTAAAAAATCAGAGTACAGTAGGGTTTATAATGAAAAAAATCCTGGTCACCTTTCCTTGCAGAGGCAAACACCTTTTTACCAGAGCAGAAATTTATTTGTTTGTAATGCTTGTTTGTTTTGTGTTTTAAGGCTTTGACAGGAAATTTGTCAATTTCTTTATATGATAGATAGGGATTTCTTTCCTTCACCTGTTCTCCAGATAGTTAAATGACCCCTACTTTACCCATTTACTCCCCCCTTATACTGTTTATCAGCTGTGCTTATACATTGTTGAGGTTAATTCATATTCTGCCTTAAGACCTTACTTAGATTTATATGCTTTGTCAATAGGTATAGTCTAAAATTTGAAAGCAAATAAATGTAAGTTTACTGCAGACTAATGAGTAAGCTAAAAATTTATATTCTAAGTTTTCCAATGTTTTGTTATCACTCAGGAATAATTTACAAAAGGATCTTTCTTTCCTGTATTTCACCTACCTCCTGAAAATCATGCCACATTTTAGTTTGTTTCATATTTAGATTGTGCTGATTTTATTGAATGGTTCTATTTTTTCTGAAGTTTGTGGTTGCCCCTTTCGGGGAGGGGGGGGGGGACATATGCTTTTCTTGACCATATCCATAAGATCTTCTATTCTCTTTATTGCTTAAGATTCTTCTAGAATCACACTTTCTCTGTCTTTTGTGACTATGACTTTGGCTATTGTTTTTCTAAATATATAGCCTCTTTGGGGTAGTTACCTGCAATCTGTATTTTTATCATATCCTCAAGAATCCAGAATTTTAATTATACTGTCTGCTCTAACATCACTTTTTATTTTTTTTTAATCCTCACCTGAGGATACTTTTCCATTTATTTTCAGACAGAGTGTGAGGGAGGAAGGGAGGGACAGAGAGTGAGAGAGAGGGGGGGGGGAGAGAGAAAGAGAGAGAGAGAGAAAGAAAAAGAGAAAGAAACATCGATGTGAAAGAGACACATCGATTGGTTGCCTCCCGCATGACCCTGACCAGGGCCGGGGACCAAACTGCAGCCGAGGTACATGCCCATGACCAGAATCGAACCTGTGACTCTTTGGTCTGCAGGCCATTGCTCTAACCACTGAGCCATACTGGCCAGGGCCTAACATCACTTTTTTACCTGGAAATCTTTTGGAGCTCTGTGTTCTTTTGTTTACCTCAAACTTATTTCATAGTTATCAACAAAAAGTATAAAAATACCTTTCTGCATTAACCTATGGTTGTCTTCTTCCTAGGTTTATTTCTTTGTCTTGCTTGAGTACATTCTCAAGTAATATTCTAATAAAAGGAAGGTATTCTGAGTCATTATATGTCTGAAAAATTTTTTCTGTCATTAATAATGATTGATAGTTTAGCTAGAGTCCATAAGATGTATTTTTTCCTTAGAATTTTAAACATTGCCCCAGTGTCTTCTGGAATCTAATATTGTTTATGAGAAGTCTTAATGCCAGTCTAATTTTTGCTTTTTGTAGGTAACTATTTCTTTTTTTCCTCTAAAAGCTTAATTTCACAATGATATGTCTTGATTTGGGTCTTTAATTTTTATACTTATTTTTAAATCCTTTTTGATGTTTGATAAGACCCTTAAATTTAAAGATGCATGTCTCCTTTCATTTTGGGCAATTTTTCTTGCTTAACTGCTTTGATAATCTCTTCATTTTCTGTATTCTTTCATTCTGAAACTACTGTTGGTTGAATAATATATCTCCCAGTTTGATTATCCTCATATTTTCTATTATCTATTTGCTTTTGATTTTGGGACATTTAATTGACTTATCTTCTAACCTTTCTTTTGAATGCTTAAATTCAGCATTGTTTATTTTTATATTTCTCTGTTAGGCTACTACAGGCTATCTTCACATATCTGGTGATTCTTGGTTGACCCATTCTTATTTAGAAATAAAGATTGGGCTTACTTGGTGTTCTGTTTCTTTTTCAGTGAGGCTTGTCAATAGCTAGGTTTCACTTTTGAGTTAACAGGTGTAGAACTGGACACTAA
This sequence comes from Tadarida brasiliensis, assembly GCA_030848825.1. NCBI lineage: Eukaryota > Metazoa > Chordata > Mammalia > Chiroptera > Molossidae > Tadarida > Tadarida brasiliensis. The sequence goes on along the minus strand of CM061275.1, from coordinate 13,229,865 downwards.
AGGATACCCTTCAAATGCCAGAAGATTATGTTAGTTCTGTTCATATGTTAAGTTCAGTGTGTATAGAGAAGAACATGGAAGTTTTGGGGGAGTGAAAGTTTATTAAAATGCATTTGGCTATAAGCAACTAAAATCTTGATTCATACTGGTTCATGAAATAAAATGTTATCCTGTATATCAAGAAGTCCAGAGAGGTTGTCTCTATACATCATATGGTCAGTGACTCAGTGCTATCAGCAAGAAACCAGATTTTTTCCTTTTTTCTGCTTCTGTCATTTTTTTTTTTTTTTTTAATCCTTACTCAAGGACATTTTTGCATTTATCTTCAGATAGAGCGGGAGGGAGAGAGGGAGGAAGAGAGAGAGAGAGAAACATCAGCGTGACAGAGAGACATCGAGTAATTGCCACCCACATGACCCCAACCGGGGCTGGGGACAAACTGCAACCAAGGTACATGCCCTTAGCGGGAACTGAACCCGCGACTCTCCAGTCCGCAGGCCGACGCTCTAACTGCTGAGCCAAACTGGCCAGGGCTGCTTCTGTCATTCTTTTTGCCTGGTAGATTTTATACTTACAGTGGCTTCCTTTATGGTTACAGGATGGCTGTAGCAGTTCTAGGTGTCACATCTGGATCTGGTTATAGCTAATAGAAGAAGAGAATCTCTTTTATTTCTCTCTTCAGAGCTAAAAAATTCCCGAGAAGTTTCCTCTTGTATGCTAGCATGAATCACTTCATGCCTGTTTTAAATCAGTCACTGGCAAGGGGAGTGAGCTTACCACAGTTGGCCAGGACTCGTGAGGATCTTCCTCTGGAGCTTGTGAATTAGGTCACATATGGGAGCAGATACCTAATGAAAATCAGCATTCCGTTAGGAACATAAAGATGAGTGATGGCTGCTGGGTGGGTCACTCAGTCATCTCCACAGGGTTAAATGTCTGACTATCCACATTCCTACCCACATGGGTAGCAGGTGACTGGTTTATTTGTAGAATTTCACTTTAATTTCCCCTTTCTCGGCCTTACTTCATTTCTGTACAATTGTCATCATTATACCAGGCCTTTATTATTATTTTTTAACTCTTAAGTTTCTCCAAGGTCTGTTGGGCAGGCCTCTGCTGCCCTTTTAACTGTCACCTCCTTATTTTTTTTTTTAATCCTCACTCGAGGATATTTTTCCATTGATTTTCAGATAGAGTGGGAGAGATGGAGGGAGGAAGAGAGAGAGAGAGAAACATCAGTGTGAGAGAGACACATCAATTGGTTGCCTCCTGCACAACTGGGGATTGAATCGCAACCGAAGTACAGGCCCTTGACCGGAATCGAACCTGCAACTCTGGTCCGCGGGCCAATGCTCTAACCACTGAGCCAAACCGGCCAGGACGTGTAATCACCTCCTTATTGTGTATTCTAGGCCTATGGCTTTCTCTGCCCAGTTTTCTTCTAGAAATATGTTGATATTGTTCATTCAGTAATCTATTTCCTTTGTCGCTTCTTAATCATTCCTTTACTGTTACTTTAGATTATTATTTAGAAAGTTTTGAGCATATAAAAAAACAGAAGATAATATAATACGCTCCCATGTATTCAGTATCAGTAATTATCAACTCACTGCTCATTCTGTTTCATCTATACTCCCATCCATTCCCCTGTCTCCTCTCCCCCATCCCTACTGTGTTAGTACGAAGTCTTTTGCTTTTATTTTCATGTATATGTTGTTTGCCGTCTTGAGTCAAGTCTTGTAGAATGTTGTGAGAGTTAACAGATATTTTCAGAGTCAAAAATGATCAGGATAAAGCAACATATAGCCTTGAACTTTGAATTTTATTTTCTGTTGCTAGACAACTAAATTTTATATATTCAAATACTACATAGTTTCTGTATTATCACGACATACCAAGAGAAAAAGGTAATCACGTTAAACATTATAATAGAGTATGTTAAATCATTGAACCCTCTCAGCCCTCCTCTTATTTGAAATTTGGTATCTTAGCTAATGTTTTTGCCTTATTGCTATTAATACTTTTTTCTTCCTTTTACTTCACAACCAAATCAACTCTCCAGATCAATGAATGAAATTAAAAATCTCCAGTACCTACCTCGGACCAGTGAACCCCGGGAAGTCCTCTTTGAAGATAGGACAAGAGCTCATGCTGATCATGTAGGTCAGGGTTTTGACTGGCAGAGTACGGCTGCTGTTGGGGTTTTGAAAGCTGTACAGTTTGGTGAATGGTAAGTTAATGCAACTCAACTGCAAGGATAGTTAATGTTGTCTTAGAACATGTGGACTCAATTTAAAAGGTTGGGGACCAGTTTTTTTGAAAATTGTGTCAAAATACATATAACAAAATTAAAAGTTAAAAAGGGAACCATTTGTAAGTACACAGTTCAGTAGTGTTAAGTATATTTACATTGTTGTAAAACAGATCTCCAGAACTTTTTCATCTTGCAGAACAGAAACTCTGTACCTAATAACAACTACTCCCTTTTCTCTTCTCCCCCAGCTCCTGCTAACCATTATTCTACTTTCTGTTTCTGTGTATTTGACTGCTTTAAATGTCTCCTATCAGTGGAATCATATAGTAGCTGTCTTTTGTGGCTGGCTTATTTTATTTAGCATAATATCCTCAAGCATCATCCATGTTGTACCAGGTGTCAACTTCCTTCCTTTTAAAGGCTGAATAGTATTCCATTATATGTTTATGCCACGTTTTGTTTATCTATTCATCCATCAATGGACGCCTGAGTTGCTTCCACCTTTTGGCTGCTAAGAACAAATATCTTGTGTCCCTGCTTTCAGTCTTTTGGGTATACCCAGAAGTGGGATTGCTGGATCACATGGTAATTCTATTTTTTTTTAATCCTCACCCAAGGATATTTTTCCTTGGATGTTTTTTTAGATAGAGTGGGAGGGAGGGAGAGAGAGAGAGAGAGAGAAACCTCGACATGAGAGAGACATTGAGTGGTTGCCTCCTGCACGGCCTGGAATGGGGCCAGGGATCAAACCTGAAACCGAGGTACTCACCTTTGACTAGGAATTGAACCGTCAACTCTTTGGTCTGTGGGCCGGCACTCTAACTGCTGAGCAAAACTGGCCAGGGCAGTAATTCTATTTTTAATTTTTGTAGGAACCACCATACTGTTTTTCATAGTAGCTACACCCTTTTACATTCATTTGGGGCACAGTTTTAACAAAGCTCAGAACATAGAATTAATTCAACTCATTCTAAAATGTTGTTTTTTGATCCTCACCAGAGGATTTTTTTTTTTTTTACATTTATCTTCAGATAGAGCGGGAGGGAAAAAGGGAGGGAGAGAGAGAGAGAGAGAGGGAGGAGAGAGAGAGAGAAACATCGATGTGAGAGAGACACATCGAGTGGTTGCCACCCATACAGCCCCAACCAGGGCCGGGGACAAACTGCAACTGAGGTATGTGGCCTTAGTGGGAACCGAACCCGGGACTCTCCGGTCTGCAGGCCGATGCTCTAACTGCTGAGCCAAACTGGCCAGGGCTGTTTTTTGTTTTTAATTTTGTTTTTCATATTTATGTCAGGACCTTCAATTATTATTGTAGAGTTTGATTATTCCAAGTTAAAGATGCTTTTTTCCTCCTTCTCTACTTCGAAAACTGGAACGTGTGATATTTGTGTGGCGGATTATGACATTACAGGGTGGCATTGAGATGGTGGGGCAGAGTGGTGAGAGGATTGCAAATGCAACCAGTTTAGAATAAAACTCATTGTTTTTAGTCACTGTTGTTTTAGTTTTATAACAACTACTCTAATTTCCTTAATTTTAAATAGCTCTTTTAGTGTTTTGTTTACTTTTTCAATTTGATTAAAGGAGCAAATGTATACTTTGTCCTTAGGAGCTATATATCTATTTCTGTGCTAGTAGTAGCACTTCTAGTAACAGGAAAACTGAAATTTGTCGTCATTTTCCATTTTGAGATGATTGTGTCTAAAACTTAATTTTGTTAATCTTAGGAGTGACCAACCTCGCATAACCAAAGATGTGATTTGTTTTCATGCTGAGGATTTTACTGATGTTGTACAGAGACTTCAGTTAGACCTCCACGAACCTCCAGTTTCCCAGGTAATAACTACTGCTTTTCTATTACCCTTTGAGTTTGATATTGGAAATAAGTATCTTTACCCCGTTTATTTTGCATTTTATCTTATAGTTGGATACATGGGATAGTGAATTTAATTTTATTACTATTTAAGGTTGTGTGTGGAGGGGGTCGAAAATCATTGAAACAGAGTTTCCAAATCAGAATAATACTTGAGAATTTCTTTAATCTTTGGGATGCCAGGTGGGCCTGGGATGGTCAGGGGGCCCACGCTTCTCAGTTCTGGCCCTGAGCAGCCTCAGCTGTTAACCCCATTGCACTGTGTACCCTCACCTGCAAACAAAAGGATGCAGGAGCAGATAAATGTTGCCCTTCTGTGTGGCAAAGAATTTTTATATTTAACTGCTTATTTAAGTGAGACCCTAGGCCCATCCTGACATTAACCTGTCCTTTGGTGCTAAAGAGGTAGTAAAATAGGAGGAAAAGTGTTTGTCAAGACCTGGCCAGTTTGGCTCATTGGTTAGAGTGTCGGCCTGCGGACCAGAGAGTCCTGGGTTCAGTTCCCGCTAAGGGCACATAACTTGGTTGCAGTTTTGCCCCGGCCCCGGTTGGGGTCATGTGGGTGGCAACCACTCGATGTGTCTCTCTCACGTTGATGTTTCTCTCTCTCTCTACCCCCCCCCCCCCCCCGCTCTATCTGAAGATAAATGCAAAAATGTCCTTGGGTGAGGATAAAAAAAAAAAAGTGTCAAGCATTACAGGAAATTTAAAAGCTGTATATCACTTAGTATTGCTTAGCTTTAATTTGGCCCTCCTGTTTTCCTGTGCTAATTATAATATTTTATTTGGCTAAATTATTACATACTTTATTTTAAAGTCTCATGCAACTTTTTCCTTCTCTTTAGTGTGTGCAGTGGGTGGATGAAGCTAAACTAAACCAAATGAGACGGGAAGGCATTCGTTATGCTAGAATTCAGCTATGCGACAATGATATCTACTTCATCCCCAGAAATGTCATTCATCAGTTCAAAACGGTGTCAGCAGTGTGCAGCCTAGCCTGGCATATAAGGCTTAAACAGTACCACCCTGCTGTGGAAGCCACTCAAAACACAGAAAGCAGTTCTAACGTGGACCGTGATTTAACTGGAAAGCGAGAATTAGAAGTTGACTCCCAGTGTGTGAGGATAAAAACTGAACCTGAAGAAACATGCGCAGAGATGCAGCTTTTCACAGCTGCTTCATCATCTGCCCCACCTTCATCAGAACTCAGTCTGCAGCAAGACCAGATGACACATCCTGTTCCAGTTTTAAAGGTGGAAAGTAGACTGGACTCTGAGCAGCAACACAAGCTACAGGAACATTCAAGCACTCCTGTGTGATATGTACATATTCAAACACATTTTTTAACTTTTTTAAATTTTGATGTGAAGTTATAGTTTTATAACTGGCTTAAGTTAAGTTTTATTGGAGAAATCTTGCCTATAATTCTATAAAGAGAAATGACATTCCACAAATGTCAAGCATATCTTTTTTACACAGATTATGCAAAGTTAAGAGTTGTATCTTATCCCGTTAGTACAGTATGTAATAGTGGGTCTGCTGCTACTTTTTGTTTTAAGGTGTGAGGTAATAATTCAATCTCTTCTTCAAATCAAAATAACTCTCTGGAATAACAGATTCTTTTTTGGTAAATTATTCAGTTCCCTTCATTTTATCTTGTCTCTTGCCATATTTGCTATTTTTATGATAGAAGATCATATTTATGGTTTAGTACTTTGTCTTTATGGCACAGGTTTAATTTCTACAGTAAAAATGACATAGATTGCAGGAAAGAGTTCCTGCATCTTGTTCAAAGGCAAGTAAGTTATTTAGTTCCAACCATAAAGAACTGGTAGTTCTAAGGAAAATTCAGTGGCTCTCTGGTTTCTTAACAAAAGAGAAAGCACAGCACTTTCTGATCCAAACTGTCTTCTTTGTGTCTGTTATTTAAAGCCCAGTGGATATTTCAATTAAAAATATCTAAAGATGAATAGTCCTTGGTCATTCATTATCCATGGTTCATTAATCTTTCTAGAATACAAGGTAACTATGGAAGATACTTTGGGTAAAAGAGATAATGTTGACTTGATACTCTATTGTTCTGCTTCCTGGCATCCTCACTTTTTGTGTGGATACTTTTGCTTCCTGAACTGATCATGAGTATCAAACTTAGAGAATGATATCAATCTTTCTCATGAGGCTGCCATATTTGTGCATGAAACTTAGGAAAAACTTTTTGTCACCTGGCAACAACCTCTTCATGGTAAAGATCTACTGTTGAGACACTTCAGTTCACAGTTTTAACTGGTGAATACCAGAGTTTATTTACTATTACTCTGTGTTGCTACTTTCCAATAAAGAATATGGCACTAGACTTTATCCTAGAGTTGCGGGTAGCCCAGTGCTTTGTGCCTGAGTAAATTATCTTTTCAAACAGGCACAGTTCATATAGCTAGTGTAGTCTCTCTATGATTTTAGAATGTTAATGTGATACACATTTTACTTTCTCTTAGTTAATAATACTATAGGTCTTTTGTTTATTAAAGGAAGAGTACTCCCCACACCTAAGGCCAGATTCTTATATCTACCTGGTTATAGTGCAATTTGGAGATTTTTTTCCTGGAGGGTGAGATTTGGAATATTTACATTAATATAGGCAAAAAAGATGCTGCTTTATTATGTCTGTCACCATGAAAACTTAGCTGCATCTTTTGAAATATCAAATATGAATTTTCTCTAAAATATTCTGAAATAGGTTAAATCTTATATAAATATTACTTTGTGCAATATTGTTGTGTAGTTAAATGCATATTAGCAAAGTATAGAGGTCACTGTGTAAACCAATAGAAAAGTAACCATCAGCAAATACTGCAGTGATTAGTTAGAATCTGTATTATTCCTTATATATATGTATATGTATGTATTCTCTGTTAAAAAGGATAAAGACAAATAGAGAAACATTTCAGTGTAAACCATTTATGAATTGGAAGTGATGTTGGTTTTAGTTATCTCTGTAAATAAGGTAATTAGAATGGTATGAAAAGTAATGTGATTATTGCAGGGGTGTTTTTAAATCTTGGGTATAAATCTAGGGTAAATTCTAGTTTATCAAGACTAGTTTTTAAGGGACCTGCCTTTGAGGGTGTTTTTTGTTATTGTGGGTGGGTGGGTGGGAGTTTGATCACAAAGTATGTGGTTTTGGGTTCTTTCTTGTTTTTGTTTTTCTGTCCAGAAGAATTTCATAGAGCTTTACTAGGCTGTGCAAAGTAAAATTCTTCTCAGGCAACATTTGTTTTTAAAAATAATCATGAAGAACAAGGTTGCTAAAGCAAAAACTTTTTTATTTTTATTTTCCTTGTCTTCCAAGATCCAATTTCCCCATCTCCCACTTGCCATCCAGCAGATGCCATCTGTCATCTAAGCTGGTCATTGCTAATAAACAAGGAGACTGTCTCCTGACAGCCAGCACTGTGTTTAATCACTCAGGAACCAGCGGATCTGCAAAGACCTACAATCAAAAGCAAATCCCCATTTTCCTTTAATAAAACATTCTGCCCTCACCTCCCATAAAAACATATTAAAAGAATATAAAAATGTTTAAAATCATGTACTAATAAATTCATTGTATGTTAGAATTGCAATAGGATGGAGAGAGAAACATTTAGCTAGTGATGTATCTGGAAACTGAATGTCCTATGTGAGTGAGTATTAGATTTTAATAGCATGCTTTAAAGACTGAGGAGTATAAACGCCCAAGTTTTGAGTTTCTTACTGCTTTCAAAGCTGTATCCTAGTTTAGTGATACAAATGATTGCAACTTTTCTAAATCATTAAATTATTTGGTTTGGTGGAGTGAGGCATGGAGCAAACTGGTGTCTTCTGATTTGTTACAGTATTGATGGCAGTGAAGTTGTAACCGAAATTTAAGCTGATCTTCCTTTTTGGTATCTTATCCGTTGTGCCAACTCTTTGAGATTACTTGCAGAATGTGGCTATACGTTTTAGTATTTTGTGGAGCACATATTTTTTAATGTGCTTATGGAAAAGACCCAATATGTGAGTATTTCTAACTTAGTAACTAGAATGGTTTTATGATATTCATTAATAAGGATAAAAGTCTTCCCTCTGCCCCAGAAGTCATTCTATAATTATACCAAGATATGCTAGGAGTAGGAGTAGGATTCAAAGAGGTATTCCAAATTCATAAAGCAATAATAATAGAAACCTACATATGAGTTTCCCCCTCTAAAGTTTTAACTCTTTAAAAAGGAATTCCTGGGCTTAATTGTACATTTATTAATTTGCTTATTCAGCACTTAACCATTTGTTTCACTGGTACTTCATTATTTTTAAAGACTTTTGAAAGTTGCCCTTTCTCCTTAGAGACAGTTGGAATATCAGATGACTAATATTACAAGCTCTTATGTAGGAAAAAGGAGCGTATTAAATGAATTCTTTACTAAACCTTAGGAAAATATGTCTTGCATCATCTTGCATCAGTCTTTTAAGAGGCATAAAGTTCACACTTAATGACTGGAGAAACTTTTGCTTATTGCCTTTCCCTCTATAAATATTGTCTAGAATGAAAGCTAATTTACAAGACTCCAAAATTCAAGAAAACCCTTAGTGAATATATTCTTGATCATTAATAATAGCCCATAATATTTTCATCTGTATTTGCCATTAAAAATTTGTGTTTATACCTTCAGGGTAATTGAGTTTGTGTCTTTCTAATAAATCTGTTTGTCATTGCTACAGGTTTTTTTAAAAAGAACCTTTCTTTCACTAGTACATGCCAGAGGTTCATATTTCTGCTAAGTTTTATTTTATTTTTTTAAACAGGTTGTAGCTGTATTTATTGGTCATGCAGTAAGTAGAAGAAATGTACAAGAGGTGTTTTGCTTTAGCATATAAGGGACCTGTCCTCGTGCTGAAAGTTTGTTGCTTTAAAAGCAAGTATCTCTCCATAAATATTATGGCCTTCCATTTTCTTCGTACATTTTTTAGGATCCACTTGTGCATGTAGTTGAGACCACTGTCTCTTAATATAGCACTTTTCAATTCTCTCTAAAGAAATACTTATGTACTACTTCTATCACATGTTGTAAATTTTCATGTAATAGTGTTTTTTTTGTGACTAAACTCCATTTTGATTGGCAGCTAAGACTTTTTTTCCTGTGGCTTTAATTTATCTAAGAGGTCTTTGCATATAGATGAAATGTATAATTTGCCTGGCGGACTATTTGCGTTGTGTGGCCTTAGTTTGTTTATTGACATTAACAAGTGTTTTAAAAAGGTTTTTAATGAATAGTCTTAAATCTAAATTTGTGTGAATCTTTTAGCACAGTGCTTTTTTGTAGCTGTCTTAAGTGTGTTAAATTGTTAAGCTATTTCTTTGTAAAATAGGACAATGGAATGCATAGAGGTTTTTTTTTTTTTCCTGTAAAGTATTTTTTTAATAAACAAAGTCTGATTTGTCCTTTACTGATATTTCGTGATATAATGAATAGCACATGTGAATTCTAAGCTGCCTGGAACCTGTTTTTAAAGTATTTATACCCCCCGCATCTACCTATGTCCTCTTTTATTTTCTAATATTTCAAAAAAGGTCATAGGTATCTGGAGAAAATCCCATCCATTTTGAGATACAACTAGTTTTGGGGAAGAAGAAAAACCACCCTTGGCATTTGAGGCAGTTGTATCTCCTGCGGCTTAAATTGGTTTATGTCTACTTATGAGGACAATCTTAAATTTTTATTCTGATGTCAATATTTTTGAAAGTGCATGCATGTAGTGTTAATCAAGGTGGTGTATAGAGTTTTCAGGGGTCGATGCATTTATTAAGTGACAATGCAGTGGATTTTTTCCCTCATCTGTATTTATTTGTGTGAACTTTTAAAAAAATGTTTTTATTGATTTTTTTGAGAGAGGAAAGGAGAGAGATAGAAATATTGATGTGAGAAACATCGATTGGCTGCCTCCTGCACGCCCCTTACTGGGGATCAAGCCTGCAACGGGGGCATGTGCCCTGACTGGGAATTGAACCAGGACTTTTCAGTCCATGGGTCAATGCTCAGTCCACTGAGCCACACCGGCCAGGCTGAACCTACTTTTGAGGGACTTGTCCTAAGCACTGGTAGCCTTTGGTTCTGATTAGTAAAGGAAACTAATGGTTTTTGAGTAACTGCGGTGGGCCAGACACTTAATATAAGACAATCTCCATAATACACGTGAGAAAGCAGGCTTGTTAGGTTGACAAATTGTCTAAGATTTGTTCGTTAGTGGGAGCAAGGATCTGACGGCATTTCTGGGTTCAAAGCCCATGCTCTGTTAAGTGGCAGCCTTAGGAAACACTGAGAAGTGTAAAGATGCTCCTGACAGATGATTTGCTGCGTGCTACTCCTGCCTAATGTGATCTACCTGATTTGGTTCCTCCACGAATTCCCCAAAAAGCCTTTTTCCAACAAAGTAAAAATGTGTTTGCTATTAATGTAATTTATATCTTAAAGCCAATATTTAGATACACAAAAAATGACTTTTTCATTTGTCATTTATCCAGGTTCTTTTTTAAGTTGGCCATTTGTCTTTGAAACCCAACAGAATTGTAATGTTTAGCCTAGAAGGGAAAAGCTGTCAAAAAGCAAAAGCAGAAAGGAAACCGCTGCCAATGTGCAATATAAAAATAAGCCTGGGTGAAGTCAGTTTAAATTCTCTCTGTGGGATTCACATTTATCTTCCCACTTGATTTTCCTCATCGGTAACATGGAAATAGCTTCCACCTGAAGTCGATTTAATGGATAATTGGAAATGTCTGTAAAACATGTAGGACCATACCTGACCCAATGCCACATGCTGGGCAAGCAAGGACACTGCTTCAATTGAGGTGAGATGACTGTTAGGGGTTGGTGTTTCTTTAATGACAACAGACAAACGAAAAAAAAACCCCACAGATGCCCTGCCAGTGTGGCTCGTGGACTGAGTGTTGTCCCATGGACTGAGGTCTCCCTTCTCAGGTGGATTCCTGATCAGGGCACATGTCTGGGTTGTGGGCTGAATCCCCGGTAGGGGGCGTGCAGGAGGCAGCTGATGGATGTTTCTCTCTCACATCCATGTTTCTATCTGTGTCCCAGCGCAGCGTAAATTGATAACATTCTTTCATTCAGCAAAGATTGAGAACATGTGTGCCAGGCTCCTGCCAGGCTGGAGCCACAGCTCATTGGGGAAGACCGATAGTAAATGACGAAGCACAAAGAAATGAGCGGGGAATTCTTCAGGAGCGACCTCCCTTACAGCGATAGCCAGGAAAGTCACTTCTGGGGAAGCGACCGCAGAGTGGCCTGGGCAGCTGCCCGCGGCCTTGGTTGCCGCGGCTCCCGGTCTGCCGCCAGGAGCCTGGCCCCAGGCGAGTGCGGGAAGGCCCGGGCCGGGGGCGGAGCCACCTCCGCAGTCAAACCCGGAAAGCGGAAGCCGGGCGGGCGGCACGGGGGCTGCGGAGCTGCTGTCGCCCCGCTCTCGGCCGCTGAGTCACCGCCCGGCCCGCGAGGACGCGCCCGTTGTCCCGAAGCGGCTGCCTCCGGGCCTGGGGGCCTTGGCACCTGGCCCTGCCACCGGCCCAAAGCCTTTGCTGTTGCCGTCCTGACGGGTGGCTAGCGAAGCCCCTACCCCGCTTCACTTTCTATCCCCCTCCTCCAGTTCACTCTTTGCTTATTTTAGGGTCACTCTGTTGACCCCGTAGGTCGGGCTTGGAGGACGCCGGGTCTGTGGCAACAGACTGTCCTCCTCCGGGCGCCGGGCGGAAGGCTGCCTCCTGGGCTGCGGCGGCCTCCGCGGTCTCCATGGTAACGGCCCCGCCGGCGTCGCCGCCTCGGGGGGAAGATGCGGCCCGCCGGGCCCGCCGCCTCGCCCCCAGCCTCACGGCCCGGCCGGGGCCACTGAAGAGGAAGGTCCCGGCCGCTGGCCTGCCCGGCAGCAGGCACCAGGTGAGAGCCGGACGCTGGGGAGGGCGGGAGTGGGGGCAGGTAGGGCAGGTGGGGACAGGTGTGGACAGGTGGGCAGGTCAGCTCCGGCGACCTCCCCTCCCCCTTCCCCGCATCCATGGACGCACTGGCGTAAAACATCCCAGAGACGAATCTGCGATCGCCGCTGCGCCAAAGGCTTTTTGGCTTGCTTTTGTTCTTGTTTTTGTTTTGTTTTTATTTTTCCTGGCAAACAGAGAAACAGACAGCAGCTCACCGAGAGGCTGAGAGAAGTGGATTTTGAATTCTACCCAAACTGGGATGAGTACCTTTCAGCAGCTGAACTCACCCCAGTTTTTCTTCGTTTTCAGTGAAATCCCATTCTCTGGCTGGAGAAACAGATGGCCTCAAATGAGAGAGATGCTATATCGTGGTACCAAAAGAAGGTAATGTCAGTATTTTTATTAGTAAAGTCCACTCTCTGAACAAAGAATTTCACGTTAGTTTCCCCCCAGGTATTCTTACACACTCTCTCTAAACATGCAAGGAAAAACTGATGGACAAGGTTATTAGGTCTTTTAAACCCAGTTCCAGGATCCCGAATAAGATTTTCAAGTCACCTCCTTTCTTCAGGCTACATCCACAATGCACCAGAAATGCTTTGAAACTTTGCTTCTGATCAAACTGCTCTTTTTCAGACATGAAAGTTTTATCTGCACGCTCAGAATGAATACTGTCAACAATCTTACTGAGCTGTCTGTCCCTTACATTTTATTCCTCTCTAGTTTTCCTTGAGAAGTGGAAACATTTTCCAGGTATCACACAGATACTTAATTTATTCGAACTCTGAGCAGCACAAACATTTTCCAGATATCATATTGCTATTTAATAGTTTATGACTTTTGTGCAGTTTGACTTTAATAAAAGGATTTTCTTTGCATCATTTAAATAACCTGCTCGCTCTTTCAGATTGGAGCATACGATCAGCAGATATGGGAAAAGTCAATTGAACAGACTCAGATTAAGGTAAATTGATTTCTTGGATTCTAGCTTTGTTTTACTGTGTTAATATGAAGAGTGGATTGTACTTTCTTTTAAAAAATCTGGACTTGTCCATCAAGTATGATATTTATTCTTTGAAGTTTATATTGCAAACACTGCAAGCAGAATGGGAAATGACAGTTGACTTTTGACCTCAGAATCAAGGAAATAGAAAGAAGTGGTTGGTCTATGATAAATTAGAAAGTAAATGTCCCATATTAAATGGAGCTATGGCTTTTTAACTCTGCCCAGTTTACTTTGTGCCAATGTAGGCCCACTACTGACAGCTTTAGAGTTTTCAAGAGAAACTGGGAATATACATTTTTATATGAAATATCCGGATTTTTTTTATACCTACACCCACTCCCCCTCCCCCCCTTCCTCTTCCTCTTCCCCGCAAGCCAGATAAAATCCTTTTGTGGCCTAAATCACCTTTTCAATTACTGGTTTAGAGTACACTTTTTTTCTACAGTGCTGTTAGAACTGATTAGATTCTTGGGGTTATTTCATGCTGACTAAGCAACCAAAACTGATGTGTGATTCAGAGTGCCAGTTCATTCATTTATAAGGGGAGGAGGCGTTAAATATTCTCATGTTCCAAAGTCAGGGTTGTGGGGTCAACATGTATGGGAGTGGGGAGGGTGGAACAAATTAGTCATGGAAAAGTTGCTTGGTAGCCAAATGTAATTGGATAGTCTTGAGAGAAGTGGAAAAGCCTAAACACCAGCCCTGCCCCTAAAGAATGTCTCTCTCTGTTGACTTTAATACTTAAACCTACAGTCAGGGTCTCACCTCCTTGGAAAGTGCCAAATAAGAGCTGCCAGATACATGTCTGGACCTTTTTTAAAGATTTGCTGCAGACCCTCTATTAACACTTTTTTTTTTTTTTTAACCCTCACCCAAGGATATTTTTCTGTTTATCTTCAGATAGAGTGGGAGGGAAAGGGAAAGAAAAGGAAGGAGAGAGAAACATCAACGTGAGAGGGACACATCGACTGATTGCCTCCCGCACAGCCCTGACCAGGGTCAGGGACGAACCACAACCGAGGTATGTGCCCTTGACCGGAATCGAACCCAAGACTCATTGATCTGTGGGCCGACGCTCTACCACTGAGCCAAACTGGCCAGGGCTCTATTAACACTTTTTAAAAAACATGTATATATGGGTGTAATACAATTTAATAGTTTGTTCTGTTTATCTAAGTTGCAGTAATTGGACTGGGACATGGTGAAGTCCATTTAATCAACACTTTTAGGGTGCATTCTTTTTTACAGGCCAATTAACTAGAAAGTTGTTTGAACTACATGGTGCTTGGCTAACTTCACAATTTTGTCTAGGCCTTGATTTTTTTTTATATTAATGGGAGATGAGGTTAGGATGAATAAATCCCCCAATTTTATTTTTCACTTTTTAAATCCTCTCCTATTATTCTTTTGTGAGAAGCTAAACAGTATTGATAGCATGTGTGGTGTAATGAAAAGAGCTCAGAAGTGGAAGTTAGATCTCCTGTGTGATCTCTAGCCACATCTTGAGCATGTACCATACTTTGCCTGGGTTTTGGTTTCTTTATCCTTCAAAGGATTTTACTTACTGCCATAGAATTTCCTTACCTACCTCCTTTCCCTCTCCAGTTTAAACATTTCCTCAACTTCTACTTCCAAGCCATTTTATACATACCTTCCTTTTACTACACTGATCAAAGTTATTTGTTAACCTGTGCATCTTCATAGGCCTCAAGGGCAGGAATTGTTTGTATCTCACTCTTAGAACATCTCGATTCATATAGGAACTCAGTGTCTGTTGCTGTATTTAACTGAACCCATCTATTATATATATTTTTATTCATTGTTCTCTCATAAGATAATCTACCTAAGAACTCCTTAATGTATACTTTTTATTTTCTTTATTAATTTTTTTTTTTTAAAGAGAGAGGAAGGGAGAGGGAGAGAGAGATAGAAACATCAATGAGAGAGAACATCGATTGGCTGCCTCTTGCATGCCCCCAACTGGGGATCGGGCCCACAACCTGGGCATGTGCTCTGACCGGGAATCGACGCTCAACCGCTGAGCCACACTGGCTGGGCTTTAATGTATATTTTTTAATTTAGTAATGGTGGAAAGAATAAAATTAAAGACAACTCTAAAGATACACTGAATAAGATAGACATGATTCTTGCCTTTGTGAATTCTACAGTCTGACAGTGGTGGGAGAAAAGCCAAGATACCTTTTTAAATGTTTAACATTGACCAAAATATAGGCTAGAAAGAATATTTAATGCAATTTAAAAATAGATTACACAAATATAAATATTTTGAAAACAAATATATATATTTTTAAAACAAATTAAATATTTTGAAAACAAATTAAAAACCAAAAAATAATGAGCAATATTAATATCAAGTCACAGTAGTATAGAATTAAAAATTACATAGTAAAATATAATTCAAGATTATAAAAGATGTAAATTTAAAAAATCTTAACTTGGATCATGAAAAGTGGTGTGAACTTCCACAAACATTTATTCAGCTACTATACTTAAGGCATTGTGCTAGGTGCTTAAGCACAAGAGTGAAAGTATTTACAAACAGAAGTATAGTGCTTATTTAAGGGAAGAGCAAGAAGTCCAGTCTGATTGGAATAAAGGTATGTAGATGGGATGATCGGCCATAAAACAGTTTGCAGCTGACTCAGTTGTTTTACTGAGAACTTTAGATATTACTCTGTAAAATATGGAAACATTTTTATGGCTTTTGACTAGAGAGGGGCTACATCCTATCTGTATTTTTGAAGGGTAGAAATAATATAGACATAACAAAGTCTATGGAATTTTTCCAAAGTAATACTTAACGAAATTATATCACTCAAAATGTCTATATTAACAAAATAATGTCTAGATTGAGAAGAAAGAGTACAGTGATTTAAGTTTATATATGAAGAATCTAGAGAAAGAAAACAAGTCAAAGTAAAGAAGGGAAAGAAATGCCAAATATGAAACTGAAACAGTCATTATGAATTCTTCATTTAACAGTATTTGTTGAGTACCTACCTACCATATGTCAGGCAGTAGGCTGGGCACTTTGTTTAAATAATAATGAACAAAAACACTCAGCATTTTTCTTTTCATGGAGCTTACAATAAATTGGAAGAGAAACTAATAAAAATAATCCTAATGAATAAAAATTACTTTGTGAATTAAAATGGTTCCAAAACTTGAATGTGTTGATGGTTGTATAACTGAACTTACTAGAAATCTACTAATTAATGAATTACTAACACTGTACACCAAAAAAACGGGTGTTTTATATAGTATGTAAATTATACCTCAACATAGCTACTTTCTTTTTTTTGATATATCTTTATTGTTGAAATTATTATAGATGTCCCTCCTTTTATCCCCCCATTGACATCCCCCTCCCCGCTCCTGCCCCAATATAATTACTTTCTTTAATCATCAATTTAAAAAAATAGAAATAATAATGTAGTTCAAAAGAAAATCATACATATTCCCAATGAAAATTGTCTTCTAAAATTTCTTAATTGAGTGTATTAAATCTAACATTGCCAGTAATGAAGCTCAACTTAGTCCCACCCCCCCCAAAAAAGAATGAAACAAGAATGGCCCCTATTACTATTTAGCATGCTGTTTGAGATAAATTTGCTAAATGAGCAAAACATTCTAATTAGTTAGTCTTTATTTTATTCATTCATTCATTCCTCACCCGAGGATATACTTTCTTTGATCCCTACAAAGAGAGGCAGGGAGAGAGAAACATCATTTGGTTGCCTCCCGTATGCACCCCGACTGGGGAGCAAACCTGAAACCTAGGTGTGTACCCTGACCGCGAATCAAACCCAGAACCCTTTGGTGAACAGGACAGTGCTTCCACCAACTGAGCCACCTGGCCAGGCAGTTAGCCTTTATTTTTAAAATATTTTTTCTTTGATTGGTGGGCACACTGGGCAATATACAGATCATGTGTCATAGATATGTACACTTGCAACCTATATTATCCTATTAACCAGTGTCACCCCAATACATTTTATTTATTTATTTATTTTTATCTTCACCCAAGGACATTTTTGCATTTTATCTTCAGATAGAGTGGAAGGGAGAGAGGGAGGAAGAGAGAGAGAGAGAGAGAGAAACATCGATGTGAGAGACACATCGAGTGGTCGCCACCCACACTATCCCAACCGGGGCCGGGGACAAACTGCAACCGAGGCACATGCCCTTAGTGGGCACCGAACCCAGGACTCTCTGGTCTGCAGGCCAACGCTCCAACCACTGAGCCAAACCAGCCAGGGCCACAATACATTTAGTAAAAAAATATATATATCTTTTTTCCTTTGTTTTTCTTTAATTCTTCTCTAATATTAGAATAACAAAAATGAGTGTTTGAAAGTGAGATGATTTTTACCTGGAAAATTTTAAAAAGGCTAATGATAAGTGCAGAGGCAACTTCAGCTGTATTTGTAATGTTTTATTTCTTAAGCCAGATGGTGGGTACATGGTAGATGAGACTCCTCATTAAAGATGACAGTTTGAATGTGTGCATTAATCTACATCTGACCTATTCTGAAGCCCCTATAAAATTATAACAAATAAAAAGATATCAGCCCCCAAGGATGAAAAGAATGAAAGGGAAGAATGCCATTAAGTGAGAGGTATTAATACAATTTGAAAAACTGGGAAGTGAAGAGGAATGTAAAGTGTCTATAGTAGGGAATGACAATAAAAAACAAACGAACTCTCTGTTTAAAACCCTTGTATTTAATTTCTGAAAGACTCAGGAATTGGGTGCATCAGGTTATCTGCAGGAATGAGGTAGAACTGAAAATATGTAAATAGGATTGTTTGAGCACATGTATAAGGGACAATAGGCCTATCCCCAGATCCTCTCTCTTATTCTACATGGTCTGTTACCCTGATCTTCCTCTGACAGAAGATTGGATTGAAGCTTGCTCTTTAGAGAAGCCAGAGCAGGGAAGTTCTGTATTCTGGAACACTAGTCACAAATGAGAGTGGGTGAAATACTGTTTTAATGATGGAGATTAAGTAAACATCTGGTGGGCAGCTTTATAATCTCCACACGGAAGACTGGAATTTCTTTTTTGTAAAAACTAACTGAAGAGGAAAGACTGCAGGAGACTGGAAGTGGAATGGTTGGCTCCCTCTTTACCGTGAGGCCCACTATTCAGTAAGTTCCACCCATTGCACTGACCTTGCCTTCAGCATGGTAGTGCCTCCCTCTTAACTGTAAATGAATAATGGAAGATCATCAAATATTTAAGACCTAAAGAAAAATAGGAAAGAGACAAAACAAGTTCTATGATTCATAGAACACTATTTTTAAGGATATAATTGTTATATTTAAAGACCTGGATACTATTTTTTGGTATCAGGGTAATGTTGGCCTCATAAAATGAGTTAGGAAGTATTCCCTCTTCTTCGATTTTTTTGGAGGAGTTTGAGAAAGATAGGTATTAAATCTTTTAATGTTTGGTAGAATTCATCACTGAAGCCATCTGGTCCTAGACTTTTGTTGTTTTTTTGGAAGATTTTGATTGCTGTTTCAATTTACTTACTGTTGATCAGTCTAGTTAGGTCTTCCAATTCCTTTTTTTTTTTTAATCCTCACCGAAGGATATGCTTTAATTAATTTCTAGAGAGAGAGAGGAAGGGAAAGAGAGAATATCAATGAGAGAGAAACATTGATCAGTTGCCTCCTATATGTGCCCTGCCCCGGGATCAAACCCACAACCTAGGTATGTGCCCTGACTGGGAATCGAACCCACAACCTTTTGGTGTATGGGACGATGCTCCAACCAACTAAGCCACCTGGCCAGGGCAGGCATTCCAGTTCTTCACGGTTCAGTCTAGGGAGGTTATATATTTCCAAGAATTTGCTGTTTCTTCTAGGTTATCAAATTTGGTAGTGTATAGCTTTCCGTAGTATTCTTGTATAATCATTTGTATTTCTCTGGTGTCCATTGTGACTTCTCCTCTATCATTTCTGATTTTGAGTGCTTTCTCTTTTTTTCCTTAGTGAGTCTAGCCAGAAGTTTGTCAATTTTATTTCTTTTCAAAGAACCAGCTTATTGTTGCATTAATTTTTTTCTATTGTCTTTTTGTTCTGTTTCATTTAATTCTGCTCTTATTATTATTTCCTTCCTTCTGCTAACTTTGAGCTTCATTTGTTGTTCTTATTTTAGTTCTTTAAGGTGAAATGTTAGATTTTTTTTTTTATTGGGGATTTTTCTTGTTTCTTGAGGTAGACCTGTAATGCTATAAACTTCCCTCTTAGGACTGCTTTTGCTACCTCCAAATTTTGCTATGACCTATTGTCATTGTTTTTTGACCCAATAGCTGTTTAGTACCACGTTGTTTAATCTCCACATATTTGTGACTTTTCTACCTTTTTTCTTGTGCTTAATTTCCAGTTTTATACCATTTTGTTTGGAGAATATGGTTGGTATGATTTCAGTCTTCTTAAATTTATTGAGACTTGTTTTGTGTCCCAACATATGGTCTGTCCTTGAGAATGTTCCCATGTGCACGTGGGAAGTACGTATATTCTGTTGTTTTGGAATAAAAGCTCTGTAAATATCGATCATGTCCATTTGGTCTAATGTGTCATTAAAGACAAATGTTTCCCTATTGAGTTTCTGTTTGGATGATCTATGAGTTGCTGTCAGTGGAGTATTTATGTCTTCAACTATAATTGTATTTTTGTCAGTTTCTCCCTTTATTTCTGTTAGTAATTGCTTTATATATTTTGGTGCTTCCAGGTTGGGTGCATATTTATTGATAAGTGCTATGTCTTCTTGATGTGTTGTCCTCTTTATCATATAAAATGTCTATTATTGTCTCTTGTTACCTTTTTTATCTTGAAATCTATTTTATCTAAAATAAGTACTGCTACACCGTTTTTTCTCTGGATGCAGTTGCTTGGGTTATCATCTTCACTTTACATCTGTGTGTGTTTGTAGCTGTAATGGGTCTCCTGAAGGCTACATATAGTTGGATCTTGTTTTCTAGTCCATCCTGCTACTCTGTGCCTTTTTTTTTTTTTTATCCTCACCCGAGGACATTTTTTCATTTTTTGTTCAGATAGAGTGGGAGGGAGAGAGAGGAAGAGAGAGAAAGAGAAACATCGATGCGAAAGTGACACATCGAGTGGCTGCCACCCGCACGACCAACCAGGGCCGGGGACAAACTGCAACCGAGGTACATGCCCCTAGCGGAAACCGAACCCGGGACTCTCTGGACCGCAGGCCGACGCTCCAACCGCTGAGCCAAACCGGCCAGGGCTCTGTGCCTTTTAATTGGTGAATCAGTACATTTGTGTGTAGGGTGATTATTGCTATATGAGGACTTCCTATGGCCATTCTGTCTTTTGTTTCCTGGTTGCTCTGTGTCTCCCTTGTGTTTCTGTCTGCTATTTTAGTTTGGTGGTAATCTATGAATTTTGCCTTCATTTCCTCTTTTATGTTATGTGTCTTAGTTCTAGATTTTTGTTTTTGTTTATGTTTATGCAAAAATAGTTTCATGCATATAATAGCCCTTTCTCTTCTGATTACATCTTTTTTATTAAATGTTTTGGGGTGACATTGGTTAATAGGATCATATAGGTTTCAAGTGTACATTCCATGGATAAAAAATCTGTATCTTGTGTGTTTTTCAGTTTTCTTCTTCTAATTGATTCTAGTCATAACACTGTGATTGGAGAAGATGCTTGATATGATTTAAGTCTTCTCAAATCTTTTGAGACTTGTTTTGTGGCTTAATATGTGGTCTGTCCTGGAAAATGTTCCATGTGCACTTGAAAAGAATATATATTCTGCTGCTTTTGGATACAATGTCCTAAAATATTAAGTCCATCTGATATACTGTCATTTAAGGCCACTGTTGTTTTGTTGTGGTTGATTTTCTGTCTGGATGATCTATCCGGCCATGTCAATAGGGTATTAAAGCCCCCTACTATTACTGTGTTACTGTCAATCTTTCCCTTTATGTCTGCCAATATTTGCTTTATGAATGTAGGTGCTCCTACATTGGGTGTGTTGATGTCTACGAGAGTTATATCCTCTTGTTGGATTGATTCCGTTATCATTATAAAATGCCCTTCTTTGCCTCTTTTTACAACCTTTGTTTTAAAGTCTATTTTTTCTTATATAAGTATTAGTACTCCAGCTTTTTTTTCATTTTCATTTGCATGAAATATCTTTTTCCTTCCCTTTACTTTCAGTCTGAATATGGCTTTTTATCTAAAGTGGGTTTGTTGTAGGCAGCGTATGTATGGGTCTTGTTTTTTAAATCTATTCAGCCACCCTGTGTCTTTTGATTGGAGCATTTATTCTATTTCCATTTAAAGTAATTTTTAAAATTGATGTTAGGGAGAGGAAGAGGGGGAGAGAAAGAGAGAGAGAGAGAGAGAGAGAGACATCAATGTGAGGAGAAACATCGATTGGTTGCCTCCCGCACATGGCCCGTCCAGGGATTGAAACCACAACCTGGGTATGTGCCCTGACCAGGAATCAAACCTGCCACCTTTTGGTATATAGGACAAGGCTCCAACAACTGAGCCACACCAGCCAGGGCTAAAGTAATTATTTATATACATGTAGTTATTGCCATTTTATTGTTTTCTGATTGTTTTTGCATTTCCTTTCTTATTCTTTTGTTCTCTTCTCTTGTATGTTGATGACTTTCTGTAGTGCTATATTTTGGTTCCTTTTTCTTTATTTCTTGTATATGTCTTACAGATTTTTGGTTTGGGGTTACCATGTGCTTCATATATACCAAGCTATGTTTATAGCAGTCTATTTTAAGGTTATGGTTGCTTAAGTTTGAGCACACTCTAAAACACTACAATTTTTACTCACCCCCTCCACATTTATGTTTTTGTCATTATTTTTTACTTCTTTTGTGTGTGTGTTTCTTAATTTGTTGTAATTACACATGATCTTTCTACTTTTGTTTTTTAACTTGTGTACTAGCTTTATAGATGCTTGATCCACTACTTTTAAGTGTTTGCCTCTGTCAATGAGAATTTTTTTCTTTCTTATATTTTCTTTAAAAATTTTTTTTTCTTTATTGATTTTAGAGAGAGAGGAAGTGAAAGGGAGAGAGAGATAGAAACATCAATGAGAGAGAACATTGATTGGCCGCCTCCTGCACGCCCCCCACTGGGGATTGGGCCCACAACCTGGGTATATGCCCTGACCAGGAATTGAACCAGCGACCTCTTGGTGCATGGGTCGACACTCAATCACTGAGCCACACTGGCCAGGCTTTCCTATATTTTCTTATGCATATTTTTTATCTTTTCTTTTTAAAGAAGTCCTTTAACATTTGTTATAATACTGGTTTAGTGGTGATTAACTCCTTTAGCTTTTTTTGTGTGTGGGAAACTCTTTATCGCTCCTTTCATTCTAAATGATAGCCTTGCTGGGTAGAGAAGTCTTGATTGTAGTAGGTCTTTGCCTTTCATCACTTTGAACATTTCATGCCATTCTGGTATGGCCTACAAAGTTTCTTTTGAGAAATCAGCTGACAGTCTCATGGGAGCTCCTTTACACACAAGTAGCTATTTTTATCTTACTACTTTTAAGATTCTCTCTGTCTTTAAAATTTGGCATTTTAATTATGATGTGTCTTGCTGTGGGCCTCTTTGGCTTCATTTTGAAATTCCATGTGATTTCTGGACTTGTATATCTATTTCCTTTGCCAGGTTAGTGGAAATTTGCAGTCATTAATTCTTCAAATATTTTTTCAATCTTGCTCTCTCTCCTTCTGGTACCTCTATGATGTGAATGTTGGTATGCTCGATATTGTCCCAGAGGTTTCTTAAACTATCCTCTTTTTTTTTTTTTTTTTTTAATTCTTTTTGCTGTTCTGATTAGGAGTTTTCTACTACTTTGTCTTTCAGATCGCTGATTTGATCCTCTGTTTCATCTAATCTGTGGTTGATTTCCTCTAATGTATTCTTCATTTCAGTGATTGTATTTTTTCATTTCTGACTGGTTTGTTTTATGTGTTCTGTCTCCATTTTTATGTTTTCTATGTTTTTGTTAGAGTTCACATTGAATTAATCTATTCTTACCCTAAGTTCATTGAGCATCCTTATAACCAGTGTTTTGAACTCTGCATCTGATAGATTGTTTTGTCTCCATTTTGTTTAGTTCTTTTTCTAGAGTTTTGTCTGTTCTTTCATTTGGGACATGTTTCTCTGTCTCCTCATTTTGGCTGCCTCCTTGTATTTGTTTTTATGTATTAGGTAGATCTGCTATGTCTCTTGGTCTTGGCAGAGTGGCTGTAAGTACTAGGTGTCCTGTGACACCTAGTGGCACAGTTTCCTTTTGCACTTGAGTTGGGTGCTCCAGGTGTGTCCCTTGTGACAATTTATGTGTGCCCTTCTGTTGTAGTTGAGACTTGATTGCTGTTGGCATGTTCGTGGGTGGGATTGACCCTCAGGGTGACTGGCTTTGAGGGATGGCCATGTCTATATTGGATGAGCTGTTGTGCAGGGGCTGATGGGAATTGCTTTAGCAGGTTCTAGTGCCAGCCAAGTCCACCCCTTGGGTGTATCATTTGTGGAACTTGTTGGATTGTGCTCTGGTGTGGTCTCAAACTGGCCACCAGGTGTGTTGATTCTGGAGCCTCTTGGGAGGGGCTCTGGTGCAGGTCAAAGTCAACTTCTTCTTGTGCCAGGCTTGGGGCTGTCTGGTAGGAGCTACAAAGTGATCTGTAGTGGGTTGCTGCTTGTACTAGGTGGGCTTAGAGGTGCTTGGGAGAGGTTGTTCTGCACATTGAGGTGGGCTATCACTGGTGTCGGGCTTGGGATTCTTTGGTGGACAACATGATATAAGCTGAGGCCAGCTGTCACTTGTTCCACGTTTGTGGCTGCTTAGTTCCAAGTCAAGACTGGCCACTGCTTATGCCAGGATTGGGACTACCTGATGAGAGTTACAGTACAAGTTGAGATGAGTCACTGCTTGTGCCAGGCTTTGAATAGCTCAGCAAGAGGTACAGGGCATGTCAAAGCCAGCCACTGCTTGTTTGGGGTTTGTGGACCTTTGAGAGATTTTAGGAAAGTTTGCAGCTCGGGCCAAGGCAGGCTACTTGTGGAGGAGCCACTGGAAAAGGTTCAGGCTCCGCATGCGCGTTGGGTGGGGCAGGGTGAATGGTGTTAGCCAGGTTAATTCAGAGCTCAGATTGGATGCCTGCCTGCACCTGCTGGCTTGGTGTGGGAGTGCTCAACAAGGGCGCAATCGCATCTGCCAGCACTTTGTCCCTGGAGGGGAGGTACCCTGACCCCTGCCCCTTTAGCCTTTGCCCTGAAGCCAGTTAATTTAGCTCTTCCCCTTATGTCCTTGGCACTTTTCAAGGTGCTGCTTCTGTGCTGGAGCCCAGTGGCAATGAGTTTGTGAGTCAGATGCAGTCCCGGCTGGTTTCACAGCCAGATGTTGTGGGGACTTCACTTCCCAGCAGTGGAACTCTGGGCTGGGGAGCCTGGTATGTGGCTGAGACCACTTGCTCCTCAGCGGGGACCTCCTTAGCCAAGATATCTATCTTGTTTCTTAACTGCCACTGGTAGGTGCGGGACCTGCCCCTTTCAACATCCCCACCCCTCCTACCAGTCTCCACGTGGCTTTTTCTTTATATCCTTAGTTATAGGACTTCTGTTCAGCTGGTCTTCAGATGGTTCTCAAGGGTAGTGGTTCTGTAATTGAGTTGTACTTTTGATGTGGTTGTGGGAGGAGGAGAGCACAGAGTTTACACACTTTGCCGTCTTCACCAGAAGTCCATTTTATTCCTTTTGATGTGATTGTAAATGCAGTTGTTTTCTTAACTGCTATCTGATTAGTGTATAGGAACATGATGAATTTCTCTACATTAATTTTGTATCCTGCCACTTGACTGAATTCTTTTATCAATTCTCTTAATTTTTGGTGGATTCCTTAGGGTTTGCTATATATAGTATCATGTCATCTTCAAATAGTGATGGAGGATTATTTTGAATGACCTCCAAAAAAAATGTCTCCAGATTTTGATAATTGATGATTCCATGATGATTCCCAGGAAAAACCGCCTCCAGATAGTGACATTCAGTGATTTGCTCAAGTTTCTGCGTGGTTATCCTGCAGTGAAGCCCAAATCTGTAAGCCACACTCATACACAGAGTAAATATGGATATACTTATATATACACACACACATTTAGAACAGAGTTTTAAGTGTACAACTTGAGAAATTTTCACCAACTGAACATAACTCAAATCAAGACATGGACCGTTCAACCCACAGAAGTCCCCTCACTCATGCTTCCAGTCACTGCCACCAGCAAGGAGACCAGTGTCCTGACTACTAGCCCACAGATTCATTTTGCCTCTTTTGAGCTGCATGTAAATAAGATCATGCAATACGTACACTTTTGAGTCTAATTTCTTTTCTTTTTTATGTGTGTCAAAATATTTATTGCTGATGCACTACAGGGTGTTGTGAGGGTTGGAGTTGGAGGTGTATCACAGCATCTTCTGAAACAGGGTGATGACCGAGTCTGACATCTTTTGTTCAGTATTATGTTTGTCAGTTTCATTCATGTTGTTGCATAATTTCAGTATAACACCACAGTTATTTATCCATTTTACTGTTATTGGAAAATTATCATGGGTTTCATATGATGGGTAATTTACATTTTAGGGTACTTATAAAGAATACATTTATGAACATTTTGTGTACATTGTTTCGTGAAATGTGCACACATTTCTCTTGGGTCTATGCCGAGAAGTAGAATATTGGGTTCCTCAGATCTTTAGCTCCTTATTCTAATATTTAAATAGACAACGAATGATTACTAGATATTTGAAGAAATCCTCCAATATGAAGCAATAGAAAGAAATGAACCCAAAAAATCAAAATGAAAAATTTAATAGAATAATTTGAGGAAATTTCCAGAAAGCAGAACTAAAAGACACAGAAAGGTAGAGAATAGGAGAGAAAAGTTACGTCTTAGAAGGGAAGAAATATAAAAATACATTATAAAGAAACTTCCCTAAAACCGAAAGACATGAATTTTCATGTAGAAGAGATTCTCAGCACAATAGTGGGTGGAGGACACCCATGAAGACACAGCTTGTAGAGTTCTTTATCCTTTACGGAGAGCACCAGGAGTCGGGTGAGGGTCAGAGGACAGGCACATTCGCTGCGCGGGCTCGGGACCAGACCCGCAGGCTCAGGACCAGACTCGCAGGCTCGGGACCAGACCCGCAGGCTCGGAACCAGACCCGCAGGCTCAGGACCAGACCGCAGGCTCAGGACCAGACCCGCAGGCTCGGGACCAGACCCGCGTGGCCTTTGCAGCAGCGACACTGCAGCTGGAGAACAGTGGAGTGGTGTCTTCATTCCGGGGAAAACTATAAACAATTTAGAATTCTATATTTACTGTAACCTTTAAAAAGGTCTGAGGGTAGGATGGATTCATGTTCAGACATGGAAGGGTTCCAAAAATGACCTTTGGTGACTCCTTTCTCAAGGAGCTACTGAAGGATGTGCTCCAACGAGGCGTGGACTGGGGAACTAGGGATTCGCCACACCAGAGAGAGGTGACGGGTTGTCAGGTGCCAGCGAAGGAGTCCTGGGGTTACGGCTGTGCTGCAGGCCAGAGAGCAGCTGGTCCAGTCGGAGCGGGAAGGTAGAGGGCTCTGGGAAGGGAGCTTTCAGGAATTTTTTTTAGAAAAAACTTTGATTAATTCTCTGGCATTAAGTATTTCAAAAATGGTAAATATTTTTACTAACCTCATAGAGTACATGGAAGAATATAAAATATAGCTTACAGGGAATGATATTTTATGGTGATCATACTATTATTACTGATTTATCAAAAAATAACAGTATTACTATATTGTGAGGATATATGTTTTTGGGGTGAAGGTTAGGATGTGGGGATTAGTGGTGAAAGAGTTAAATTCTCATATACTACAGGGTGGGGCAAAAATAGGTTTACAGAGGTTCGAATGGAAAATAATACAATGATTAATAAATAACAACAAGAATAAACTCTTTGTTTTGTGTACTCACAACTGTAAACCCACTTTTACCCCACTCTATATATTAGATGATTTCTAAAATCAATACATTAAAAAATAGTAGTATAAATATATTATTTAGATGTGTGGAAGTAAATACCTAGAGAAATAGCTAAAAAATATATGAGTTATGTTTTTTTAATAAATGAAATTTGGAGAGGAGATCAGGGCATTACTGTTTTCCCCTTACTGATATTTTGGCACTGTGTGATTATTTTTAAGTAACAAAAGTGTGTGCATGCTTTACTTGATAAAACTGAAACAAAATAAATATTAATGACAAGTTCCTTTAAGGAGCATTAGCATTGGGCATCCCCGGTAAGAGGGAGTCGGATATAGAGAAAAAGAAACATGTTTACCTTTTGTATTTAAAAGGGCTTTTATTTCTTTATTTCTGTTTATGTTTTTCATCCTAGGGCTTCAAAAACAAACCAAAAAAGATGGGTCACATAAAGCCAGACTTGATTGACGTTGACTTAATCAGAGGTGAGTTCTAAATTTGGTTTGTTTCTCATGTATATTATTATTTTATAGTGGTACTAAAGATTATTTTTAGATAGTGTCTCTGTGATAATGTACTTAAATTTCCAAAAGTAATCTTACTCATCATTCCGGCTTTAGCATTTTTCCCCTTTGCTTATTACTGTGTGGCTGCGTAAATTACATGGTTTCCTAAGGGTCCAGCGGGAGGGATGAACTTATAATTAAGACAAATACGCAGGATTGTATAACATTCAAGTGAGCTTAACTTATTTTGAGCTCTGTCCTCATGATTGAGGCAAGAAGTCCTGAGAGTCCTCTTAGACATAAGTTATTACATCTAAGAATTCTCTTAGATGGAAGTTACTACACCTAAGAAGATTCTTTTTTTTTTTTTTTTTTTTTTTTTGGTACGTGCCCCTAGCGGGAACCGAACCCAGGACTCTCTGGTCTGCAGGCCGACGCTCCAACCGCTGAGCCAAACTGGCCAGGGCTTAGAGGATTCTTTTTAACCGAACAGGCTATCTGCTGATTTTTTTTTATGTGCAGATTTTTGCTCTCACCTGTTTTTAGTAGTGTTACAAGTGGGCATTAGTTGGTGGTGTATGTAAATGTTTGATGTTTCGTTCTATTGTATATTTTAAGGCTCAACATTTGCCAAAGCCAAACCCGAAATTCCATGGACATCTCTGACTCGGAAGGGGCTTGTTCGAGTTGTATTTTTCCCACTGTTCAGCAGTTGGTGGATTCAGGTTACCTCTACACGAATCTTTGTCTGGCTGCTACTGCTTTACCTCATGCAAGGTAATTGGAGGAGCTGGAATACGTTATGACAGTTCCTTTTTGCTGTTGTTGCTATTAGGTGGTACAGACCTTACTGTTGTTACATTTACCCTTTCATTTGGTGGTTTAAAGTACAAAGAAATGAAGGGACACAGCATCTGGAGATCATCTTCAGATTATCTGCTCAGAGAGAGCAGACCACTCACCGTCCAACTCTCCTCTCTCGAATTTCTTCCCACCTGCCTCGCTGGCCAGGCTTCTCAGTCTTTTCTTCTGTCTGGCACTTGAATATTGGATTACCTCAAGTGTGGATCCCAGATTCTCTTCTCTTCTTTAGGTATTTTCATCAAGTCCCATTGCTTTAAATATAATTGGTAGACTGATGATTCTCA
The DNA here is from genome assembly GCA_030848825.1 of Tadarida brasiliensis. Taxonomy (NCBI): domain Eukaryota; kingdom Metazoa; phylum Chordata; class Mammalia; order Chiroptera; family Molossidae; genus Tadarida; species Tadarida brasiliensis. The sequence goes on along the minus strand of CM061275.1, from coordinate 13,201,013 downwards.
AATTTTATCTTCAGAGCTCTGCTGGACTTCAGACTCGTAAATGCAAGATTTAGTAGGCATCTCGAACTTAGTCATATCCAAAATGAACTCTAGAATTTTTTCACACACGTTTTTGTTTGTTTGTTTGGTATAAGCTAGTTCCTTTTTAGGACTTCCTACATTTCATTAAATGATGTCATCAGCCACCCAGTTCCCAAGTGAAAATTGTCTTTCTACTCTTCCCTGCCGTCAGCTCTCACATCCAGCCTGTCACCAAGTCTGTAAGTTCGACCTCCACAATATGTCTTGTTTCTGCCACCATCACAGACCACAGCACCAGCATCTCTCTGCGTGCCAGTGGAACACATCTTCCGAGTCTTCTTTCTACCAACCATTCTTTTCACAGCACTTAGAGAAATCTTCTAATACAGAAACCATGTCGCCCTGGCTGGTTTGGCTCAGCGGTTAGAGCGTCGGCCTGCGGTCCAGTGAGACCCGGGTTCGGTTCCCGCTAAGGGCATGTACTTCGGTTGCAGCTTGTCCCCGGCCCTGGTTGGTCGTGCGGGTGGCAGCCACTCGATGTGTCACCTTCGCATCGATGTTTCTCTCTCTCTCTCTTCCTCTCTCTCCCTCCCACTCTATCTGAACAAAAAATGAAAAAGTCTCCTCGGGTGAGGATTAAAAAAAAAAAAAAAAGAAACCATGTCATTTTCCTGCTTAAAACCCTTTAGTGACTTCTCGTTTCCTGTAGAATAAAAACCCGAACTCCTGCCCTGGCCGGTTTGGCCCAGCGGTTAGAGCGTCAGCCTGCAGTCCAGAGAGACCCGGGTTTGGTTCCCGCTAAGGGCACGTACCTTGGTTGCAGTTTGTCCCTGGCCCTGGTTGGGTCGTGCGGGAGGCAGCCACTCGGATGTGTCCCTTTCACGTGGATGTTTCTCTCTCTCTCTCTCTTCCTCTCTCTCCCTCCCACTCTATCTGAACAAAAATGGAAAAATGTCCTTGGGTGAGGATAAAAAATAACAACAACAAAAAAACCCCGAACTCCTCACCATGGCCTCAGTGCCCCGTGTGACCTGCTCCCTGCTGACCTCTCAGATGTCACATCTTACCACTCTCCTCCGAGCTCACGCTAGGCATAATGGCCTTTTTTCTGTTCCTCACACAGAGCTTTTCTCTCTGAAACAATCTTAAGTCTTCACATGGCTAGCTATTTTCTCATCTTCAAGTTCTCAGCTCAGATGAAAGATGTAACTCTCATAGAGAGGCTGTCCCTCTCTGCGTTTTAACAGCACCCCCTTCCCCAGGCACTGTCACTGGAATCGATGTTAATTTCTCGGTTACACATCGCTGCCTGGTGTCGTTTTCCGCTTCTCACTATGTGCGGGGACCAGTACATTCCCTTTACCGCTGGATTGCTGTTGCCTAGTAGGGGTGCTTTCTGAGTGGGCAGTGTACACTGGTTATTCCTGTGCAAAAAGACACGAATTAGAGCAAAGAATAGTGGAGGTGGGGTTGGGTGAAGGGATTTAGAGTGATTTTTTTTCCTTTATATTGGTTTTTCTGAATTTTTATAAAATGAAAAAATAATCTACGAATTTACAAATCTGTAAGTTTAATTTTTTTTAAAGTTGTGACAGTGCTGTCCAGTGGAATTTCTGTGATGATGGAAATGTCTGTGTCCGCTGCAATGCCCAGTACAGTAACTGTCAGCCACGCGCTGCTGGGTGCTCGAAATGCGGTCAGTGTGAATGAGGACCGGAATTTTACATTGTATTTAATTGTGATTAAGTCTTCATAACTATCATTTCAATGGCTGTATAATATTCCATTATATGGGCACATTATCATTTAAAACTCATTTTAAGTAGTCTGTCATATGGATTTACCATAAATACCTTTGTATAGTTGTTCAGTATTCATTATATAAATTTTTACAGATTCATAATTTACATAACTGTTTCCCAGTTGTGAGCATTTAGGTTTTCTGACTTTTTTTCTCTTAATAACGCCATTATGAGCAAAATTTCCATACTTTATATTATTTCTTTAGCATTTATTCTCTGAAACCATTTACAGGCCAAAGAGTGTCAATATTTTAAGAATTTTAGTACATCCAGGGTGGGCAAAAATAGGTTTACAACCCTGGCCAGCGTTGCTCAGTGGTTAGAGCTTCTGCCTCCAGACAGAAGGGTCACAGGTTTGATTTCCCGATCAAGGGCATATACCAGGGTTGCAGGTTTGATCCCTGGCCCCTGGCTGGGACGTGTACAGGAGTTAACCAATCAATGCCTCTCTCTCACATCAATATTTCTCTCTCTCTCTCTCCCCTCCCCCCCCTTTTTCTCCCTCTCCCTCCCTCACTTCCACTCTAAAAATCAATGGAAAAAGTATCCTCTGGTGAGCATTAACAAAAAAAAGTAGGTTTACAGTTGTGAATATGTGAAACAGTTGTTTTTATTGATTTTTTAGAGAGGAAGGGAGAGAGAGATAGAAACATTGATGTAAGAGAGAGACTGGGGACTGAGCCCGAAACCCCGGGCATGTGCTCTGACTGGGAATCGAACCGGGACCTCTCAGTCCATGGGGTGACATTCAATCCACTGAGCCACACTGGCCGGGCAAAACAGTTTATTCTTGTATTATTATTTATTAATTATTGTATTTTCCATATGAACAACTATAAACCTACTTTGGCCCCACCCTGTATAGTGAAATTGCTGGTGGCACGATTCTTTTGGAAAATAGTAGATGAGAGTACCTACTTTACCATAGTCTTAGCAGCATTGTTATAAGTTAAAACATTGTTATCTAATTTGATATACAAAAATAGTATTTTGCTTCTTTAATGTGCATTTCTTTGGTCACTTGTAAGGGGAAAGTTATATATTTTCCCACGTATTTGTTATGGAAGGATTTCTTTCTTTCGTGTTGAGATAAATTGTGTACGTTAGGTTTTCACATGTGCGGTGGTCTGTGTCTGGACTGCATGCTCTGCGCCGTCAGCTTGTGTGTTCTTCTCGGGCTGTTGCACGGCCAGAAGGAGCCCCCGTTTTCACTCAGCTCACGTGCGGGTAGCCTGTATTGTAGGAGAGAGTGTGTGCTTTTTACTTGTGTGCTTTGTAAAATGATAGATTTTTGTAGAAATAGTTTGTATAATTACTGGAATTGGTTTTAAAGATGATCCCTAACGTTTTACATTTTGAAACCTCTTCTTTGCAGTCATAGCACTTGTGCTGTATTTTATGATGCCGATTGTGAATGTGAGTGAAGTGCTCGGACCCTTGTGCCTTATGTTACTCATGGGAACCGTCCACTGCCAGATCGTGTCCACGCAGATCACCAGGCCGGCGGGAAGCAATGGGAATCGGAGGAGAAGGTGGGCCTTTCGCCTGCAGCGGTGCATTTTCTGGGAGAGGTGTTGTAGACACTGAAAATCTTTGACTAAAGTAATACAAAAAATCTTGTGATTTGCATATATTTTAAATTATTTTGGGGCTACCAAAAAAAAAAAAAGAATGCTTTGCTTTTTACTTTTCTCCCTGATGCTAAGAAACCTTGTCATGAACTTTAATCCCAGGTGGGATTTTGTCATTTAGTACAGTTGCTTAAAAGGAAATTCCTATACTATTTCTGTATTACTCTTTATTGAAATTTATCAAATAATGATTTTGAAAAAGCATTCTTGAAAATTCACTATACGCATGGATCTTAGTACAGTTGGGTTACTGCTACTAAAAGTTTCACCTTTTGTCGATATTTTATGAGATTTCTAAGTGTTTTAAACTTTTAATGAAGATTGATTTGACTTTTCTACACATTGACTTCATGCCATGTTTTTATTGGTTATGTGCTATGTTTGAGTTTTGAAATTGTTAGTTTTCTTAGGTATATGTGACATTATTTTTCCTCAGAGTATCTGTAGATTTTTTTGTTCCCCTAAGCAGTTACTAAATAAGATCTTTTTCATTTGGTGCACTGAATTTCAACATATTTATTCTTATTTTTGAGTATTATTTTCAAAGCAAACTTTTCCCCCCAAAAAAAGATTCCTTGAAAATTATGTTCAGTTGATTTAATGTTTGCTGAGGGAATCAAATGTTGTGCTGTGTCTCAGTGGTATTTATAGGATGTATCTTTTTTGTTGTTTGTTAATCCTCACCCATGGATATTTTTCCATTGATTTTTAGATAGACTAGAATGGAGAGAGAGAGGGGTTGGGGGAGAGAGAGACAGACAGACAGACATTGATGTGAGAGAGACACATTGATTGGTTGCCTCCTGCACAACCCTGACCAGGGCCGGGGATCAGACCTGCAACCCAGGTACATGCCCTTGACTGGGAATCAAACCCGCGACCCTTTGGTCCTTGGCCTGAGGTTCGGCTCTAACCACTGAGCCAAACCAGCCAGGGCTAGGATGTATCTTTTAATTACGTAGGATAGCAGTGCTAAGCCATCAGTTGCTATTATTTTGTGTTCTCCTGATTAGATGTGCCAAATGAGTAGATTTCCGCCATCCATGTTTAAAGGAATTGTTCCTTCTGCTAGTTAGTGGTGCCTGAAGCCTTAGTCTTCTAGGGGAACGTTGTTCGCTTTTGAATAGCAGTTCTGTTTCTTTACTGATTGAACAAGATCATAGCACAGGTCTTTGGTTTGGAACCTGTTTTTGCCCTAAGTCAGAAATATCCCTGCAAATTTATCCTCATTATATGAAGTTCATTATACTTAATTTCAGGTGGTAGTCTGTTAGTTTAATTTTCTGGAGGGGATATTTTGGGCAGAAATAGAAAAGGTCTTGAATAATCGAAAGTGTTGAAATATGTTTTTCTTTTTTATAGAAAATTACGAAAAACTGTGAATGGTGATGGGAACCGAGAAAATGGAAATAACTCCTCTGATAGAGTCAGAGGAGTAGAAACTGTGGAACCTGTACCCCTTATTAGTGGTTTTTGGGGGACTCTCTTTGGCAACAGGTGGGAAGTCTTACATTGGAACTTTTACTTGATCTTGTCTTCCCAGTAGTGTTTGCATGGCGCATAGTCTGGTTAGGCGTAGGAGTGCCTGGTGTAAGCTCGTGGTCATCGCAGTGTGAGTTTCGAAGGCTCTAGATTGAATTGCTTACCCCACACGGCTCCCTGTCTGTCACATAGCTGTAAGCCCAGGCATCTACCATCAGTGTTTCATTCTGTTTGTTCTTTAATGATTTTTACACCACAGGATTACAGAAATATAGGTACTCTAAAAGGGTAAATATCTTAAGCTATGTGAACCAATTATGAAAGAAGGATTTGAAAAAGATATTTTTCAGTGTAAAAGCTGATACCGCCTTAGAAATGGGATGCAGGACGGGAGGCTGGTGGTGACGGGCTGTGCGAGGGACGGAAGGGCAGTGGATCCAAGACATTCTCCCTCCTTCCAGGTTTGCAGGCTGCGGCAGCGCTAGTGGGACCCAGAGTAAGACTCACTGGTCATCTATTAATGAGTGTGACTCAAAAAGAAGGTTATTTAGCAGTTGCTATTTTGAAGCTGAAGTATGGTCATATTTTCCCAAAGATACATTCACACTCTTTAGCTTGTGAGCTCTTCATACTGAACAGTGAGCTGGGCTCTGGGCGTCCCCTCTCTCAGCGATTTTACCATCTAATTGGGAAGTAGCAGGGGCGGGTGCAGTGACAGCAATGTGAAAATGTTGTCAGTGCTCACCTGCTGACGGCAGGCCACGCAGAGGGAGGGACCGGTCTGGAGTGAGGTAGTCAGCAGGAGTCGTGCAGGAGCCCAGAGCTACCGGGCTCTGAGGGCCAGGAGAGGGAGGACGTTCTGCAAAGTGGCACAAGCCGGACGTGAGGCCGGGCTGGCATTGTGTGCAGGGGGAAAGTGGAGAAGACTGTGAACCTGCTTCCTTTGGAAACGGCAAAGTGCAGGATTCCTTTCAGTTGACTCACCCAAGCCTTTGGAGACAGAGATAACTGTATTGTTTTTCTCTACCCTTAGCAAGTGAGAAGTCTAAAAATATGATTTCTGAATTTTCTGGATTTTCAGAGTAAAATCCAGAATTTACTGCATTTCATAGAAGGTGTTAATATCAGAACACTAGTCAGTAATCTTTTTTTCTTTTTAAAAAGGGCTAAAAAAGTAAAATTAATATGTAACAAAGGGACGGAAACCGACAATGACACGAGTCACCTGCGTCCTATCATTAAGAAGAGACAGGGTCGACCAGAGATTAAAATGTGGCCAAAAACAGAGAAAGCCAAGTTTTCAGATGGAGAAAAGTGCCATAGGGTAAGATTTTGATGGGTATAAATATAACAAAATCTTTTCTTTCCTATGTTAAATTTTTCTGTTCTCAGACCCTGCTAGATATATGAAATAGATGCTACTAGGCTGGTATAATTTGTCTTAACAAACAAGGGACATGTAAACTCTCAGGACATGAAAGGGACATCGTCACATGAAGACTGTAGCTTATTCTTCCCGTTTCTAGGACCAGTGTTGTTACTGCATCGGCTCCTGATCAGCCCTGGCAGCGGGCTGGCAGAGCTCGTCCTAGCCCAGAGGGGCGGTGTGTGAGGTTTGGGAACCACGTCTAGGTTTAGGGAGAGGCATTCTGCTCTACGTCTAAAACGAACTACACTTCTTTATAGTCTTGAGTTTTTTTTCTCATTTGTTAAACTGTGGCATTTTGTAATTACAAAAATAGCTATTATTTTTTTAGTTATTCCTACAACCAGGCACCATTCTAAGACTTCACATATTTCATTTTGGTGACACAGGTGCTTTTATTATTATTGCTTTTCAGATGAGAAAACTGAGCCCCAGAAAGATACTGACTTGCCTAAGGTTACATGGCTGGTGATTCAGACTTCAGAGTTTGACTCACGACTCACGCCTGTGCTTCTTACCACGACATAGCACTGCCTCATTAATTAAGCTGTCTAGTTTCAAATTCCCTTCCTCCCTCCCTCCCTCCCTCCCCCCTCCCTCCCTCCCTCCCTCCCTCCCTCCCTCTCTCTCTCTCTTTCTCTCTCTCTCTCTCTTATTGATTTTTAGAGAGAGAGGAAGGGAGAGGGAGATAGAAACATCGATTGTCTGCCTCATGCACACCCCATGCTGGGGATCGAGCCCACAACCCAGGCATGTGCCCTGACCGGGAACTGAACCAGCAGCCTCTTGGTCTGTGGGCCGACACTCAGCCCCTGAGCCGCCCTGGCTCTGTGTTGGCTTGTTTAGTTTTGGATGAGCTGACTTACTGCTTCCTTGACTTCACATGCTATTTTGTTTGTACGCGTGCAGCTTGCTAGGGTGTTCTGGGCTGTCCCCTGGGAAGGAATTGCTGTGGTCTTTGTAGGAAGCTTTCCGGCGTGTGGGTAACGGGATGTCAGATGACCTGTCCAGTGAGGAAGACGGTGAAGCCCGGACACAGATGATGATGCTACGTCGGAGCGTGGAAGGGGCCTCAAGTGACAATGGCTGTGAAGTCAAGAACAGAAAATCAATACTTCCAAGGCACACGGACTCTCAGGTAATTTCATTTTAGTTTATAAAAGTCTAGGGATTAACTTCTAAGTCGGTGTTTCACATGTGTCCTATTGTGCATTGGCTTGATTTTTGGCAGGTAATGAAAACCACTACCAAGTGGTGTCACATTGTGCGGGATTCAGACAGTCTGGTCGAATCAGAATTCGAGTCAGCGGCCTTCATCAGTCAGGTAATGAATCCGTTAGAGACATCACTGTCCAAGGCGTATTCTCAAGTGTAATAACTTTGTCCATTCCTTTTTGAATCAGTTGTCCCAAAGTAGGGTTTATGTTTGCCTGCCCCTCTCCTGCCTCCAACCACCTGTCCATCTGGCTAACAACTCCTATATGACTCCTCACCCCAGAAAGAGAATGAGTTCTTCTCATTTTGACCTCCCCCTTTTTTTGTTTATTTTTATTATTATTTTTAATGTTTTTTCAATTGGTATCTTAGAGAGGAAGGGAGAGAGAGAGAGAGAGAGAGAGACATCAATATGAGAGAGAAACATTGAGCAGCTGCCTCCTGCACTCCCCCGCCCCCACTGGGGATCGAGCCCGAAACCCCAGCATGTGCCTTGACCGGGATTTGAACCGGGACCTCTCGGTCCATGGGACGATGCTCAGTCCACTGAGCCACAGCAGCTGGGCATTTATTTTATTTTTAAATTAGATTGATTGGGTGACATTGGTTAATAAGATAACTTAGGTTTCAGGTGTACTGTGTACATGATGTGTATATTGCATCGTGTGCCCACCACCCAGTGTCAAACCGTCTTCCATTACCATATATTTGGCCCCTTTTACCCTTTACTAACTGCCCCCATTTTTACCTAATCTTAAAAGTATATCATAGGTGATGCTTAGAAAGAGGTTACTCAGTCCTCAAACAATGAGAAGCTTGCTTACTATGCATCTAAAATATGAAGTTTAAATTTGATGAGGACAGATTTTTGGGAAAGGACTCTTGAGAGATGGGAGCAGAAAATCCCGTCAATGAGAGCGAATGGGCACGTTGTAATTTGTAAGTCAGAGGTGAGCGCAGTAGATGGTGGTGTGGCAAGGCTTTGTTTGTAGTGCAGGAGAGCTGCGAGGGCTGCCCTTCTCTGCCTGGTTATCCGTGTCTGGCCGGGCCCCTGGACGGGACTCGCTGTCCAGTCCGCTCACAGTATTCAGAGAAGGGAACTTCGTGTGTCAGAGCTCGGCCGTGCCGACCTGCAGGGCGGACCGCTGGGTGTGCTCGCCGGAGCCTCTCCACTCCAGGCGCCTGGCTGGACAATCCCGACTTGGCAATGACTTCTTAGAGGGAGCCTTTTAATACATTTATTTATTCATTTATCGATCTTATCTACACATGATGGTACATTCTTTTCTTTTGACTTTAGAAATATATTTTTTTTAATTTCAATTAAATTGACATTCACTATTGTATTAGTTTCAGGTGTACAGCACGGGGGTTAGATTTTTCTGTGACTTACACAGTGATCCCAAGGGAGTCGTTTTAAACTCCTGCTTGTTGGAGAGCCATCAGAGTTTAACATTTTAATATTAAAGTGTATTATTGTTATTTGAAGCCTAGTGAACAAATGAATAAAATACATGGTCATCGACTTCTGAGAGCTTGCCAGCCATCCCCTTAAATAAGTTGTTTTAATTTTATTTCAGATACATAATTGTTTCTAAAAATGAATGAAACACAGTCTGCTTTCCTTTGAAGGGCTCTCGATCTGGTGTGAACAGTGGCTCTCGGAGCCTCAACATGTCGAGAAGAGACTCTGAGAGCACTCGCCACGACTCGGAGACCGAGGACATGCTGTGGGACGACCTGCTGCACGGCCCTGAGTGCAGGTCGTCTGCCACCAGTGACAGCGAGGGGGCCCACGTGCACACCCTTCCGGCCGGGGCCAAACGTGACCCCCAAGAGGACGTTTTCCAGCAGGTCTGTAGAGGTGATGGAAACAACAGCTAAAATGTTTTGTGTGCTTACACGGCGCCGGGCACTGTACTGTCTCCTTTAAGTCTGTAACAATCCTGTTAGCTGGCTGCTGTCATTGTTCCTGATTCAGAGATGAAGAAATCGAGCAGAGACGTTGGGATTAGAACGCAGGGGGAAGTACTCTAGAGTTGCCCTAACCTAAATTTTTCTTCATAATATTTTTTTTCTCAATCTTTTCCTTAGAATGATCCTTAATGTTTATTTTATGAGTAGAGTTGTTTTGAATGGTACATCAAACTCACACTTCGGAAACATCACAGGATGGTATATGAATTACTAGGAAACGGCATTGCTTGCTTCTCTAATAATGTATAAAGCAATTGATCCTTTTAACGTTAGGCTTTATGTTAATATAAAATCAGATAGGCTAGAACTGGAGATTCCTTAGGAGGTATTTCAACCTTCCAACTGATGGTTGGAATCATTCTACACCTGTAGAAATTTTTTACCATCCACCCCGTAGTAATAATCATATCTACTTCTTAGGAATATTGTGACACATCTAATGAGGACGATACAAAATGCTCAGCCAATGCCTGGCAAAGCACAGCCCAGCAGAGGTTAGCATCACTGTTGATACCCCATCAGAAGGCCAGTCAGGCCTCTTCTTAAATACTGCTGGGGCTGGACTGATTGTTTCATTAGCCTTCTCGTTCCACTGATTGACTGATTAAGAACTGTTCTCATATCAACTTTTCAGATGTTTATTGACAATGGTCATGATTCTTCTTAGTTTTTTGTTCAGGCTAAAATTTTCCACAGTGACTTACACATAGTGGATGATGGACATATATTTGTTGATTTTTCTTGATTTTAAGATTTTTATGAAAAAATCTTTCATTAAATGTATACAATTTTAAAAAACTAACCAGGAATATCCATGTTTTCACTGCAGTTTTAAGCTTCTCTCTCCAGTGTTGCTATCAGAGTTTGAATCTAAGTATTAAGATGCATGTAACTGACATTAGCCCTCAGTAGTTATGAATAGCAGATCTGGACCTCCTTTGCATTTTGGGGATTTACAGTGTAATTTTAAGGCATATATAAGAGTTCTTAGGTAAGATAAACCCACCGTGTCAAATAGAATTCATCACGCCCCAGTCCCCACTCCCAGACTTCTTTTAGTCCCCGGGGGGTCATTCACACCTCACCCTCCTCACCATCCCCATGTTTCTGATTGGTCGTCACTGTCTCTCGATTCTGCTCTATAGCATCTACTTCTGTCCCCGTGGGTCCCCCTACGTGGTGCCCACTGTCGCCTGCTCCCATCTGCTCATCACAGCAGCTCCCCTCAGCTTGCTCCCACTCACCTCATTCTCCACTCCGCCGCCAGAGTGATGTTCCAGGTCTGATGCTAGGCCCCTTAAAGTCCTTTGCCTTCTGGACTATTCGCTTCTGCTCCTTTATTTGTTCTGATCCAGTCTTGTCTCTGACCATTCCTTCCCTCTCCTCACGTGCAAGCTCCTTCCTGTCAAGGACCGCACCTGCCTTGTTCACCATTGTGTCCATGCTGCGTGTCACACAGTAGGTGCTTAATAAATATTTTTTACCAAATCAATGACCAAATCAATAATGCTCGCCAGCATCATGCTAAGCACTGTGGTGAAGAGCGTACACCATGCGTCCTTTATTAGAAAGTTATACTCCAGTTCGGGATAAGGTTCTATGTGGGAAATAGGTAAAGGATGCAGCATATCATTAGATGCTAATTTGTCTGATATAGACCGTAAGGTTTTTAATTTCTGAGAAGGGCAAAATGAGGCTTGTGGTGGTCAGAGAGGACCATGTTGGTGAAATGGGACTTGAGCTGCTTGCTCCTTGAATCACAAGACATGAAGTGGCGGGGGGATGGCGGCTGCTTGCGGTGTGACCTTCTCCTTAAGTTTTCTATGCTTTTCTGTGTCCTGCTCTGACCGGAGAAAGGCTTACTCCTCAGTCGTGGGATATGTAAGGCCTCTTTGGCACCTCGTAACTAACTTCCTACCAGCCTAGTCGATTGTGTTACTCTAGAAATACTTTCCTCCTTAATATCTGATGACTTCCCTGCATTTAGAGAGGGAAGCAGCCTTGGAGAGCGTGGTTGTCACTGTAGAAGACATTTAGCTTCTCTCCAGGTAAGAAAATGACTGAGTAAAGAAAAAAGGACCAGAAATCAGCATCACTGCGGTGATGATTGGAGTGATGAGCTTTGTGAGGGAGAGAACAGAGTGATGGGCTGAACCTCGGCCAAGGTAGCCTGGGAGCCGGACACGGGGGGAATCTAATGGAGGAAAGAAAGCGGTGGATAGAAATAGATCTTTTTTTCTTCTCAGAACCACTTATTCTGGCTCCAGAACTCGAGTCCTGCGTCTGATCGAGTCAGTGCGATAATCTGGGAAGGGAATGAGTGCAAGAAGATGGACATGTCCGTGCTGGAGATAAGCGGCATCATCATGAGCAGGGTGAGACTTGATCGCTGCTGGAGTTCTCGAAAATTTGTTTTAGTGACCAGCAGTTTCATAGAACTATTCAGTGATCCAAACGCTGCCTCTGTGTTAAAGATTCAGTTTTTAATCATCTGTGTAGTATTTGACAAATACTGCCATATAACTCCATCCGGCTGTGTAATAATGACGGCCATTCTGAACTAATTCCCAGGTGAATGCGTATCAGCAAGGAGTAGGTTACCAGATGCTGGGCAATGCAGTCACCGTCGGACTGGCGCTGTTTCCGTTCCTACATCGACTTTTCCGGGTGAAGAGCCTTGACCAACTCAAGTCCATTTCAGCCGAGGAGATCTTGACTCTCTTCTGTGGGGCACCACCCGTTACACCTATTATTGTTTTGTCCATAATTAATTTCTTTGAACGATTGTGTCTCACGTGGATGTTTTTTTTCATGATGTGTGTGGCAGAGAGGACGTATAAACAGGTTGGTGGAAAATTAAAATCTCTTACCCCTGCTTTTATATAGGATATTTCATAGAGTTATTTCTGTTCTCTTGATTTGTTCTTTCCCCAAAAGTTAATGTGGTCAATGAAGGATGGATAAGTGGGATTTTGGTATTTGTGAGTTAAATGTTTGTGATATATTTTTTCTTCTTTATTAATTTTAGAGAGAGAGGAAGGGAGAGGGAGAGAGATAGAAACATCGAGGAGAGAGCCCTGGCTGGTTTAGCGCAGTGGTTAGAGCGTCAGCTTGCGGACCAATGAGTCGTAGGTTTGATTCCGGCCAAGGGCATGTACCTTGGTTGCGGTTAGTCCCTGGCCCTGGTTGGGTCGTGTGGGAGGCAACTAGTCGATGTGGCTCTATCACATCGATGTTTCTCTCTGTCTCTCTCTCCCTCCCTCCCTCCCACTCTATCTGATGATAAACAGAAAAGTATCCTCGGGTGAGGAATAAAAAAAAAAGAAGAAACATTGATGAGAGAGAACATCGACTGGCTGCCTCCTGCATGCCCCCTCCCTGGGGATCAGGCCCACAACCTGGGCATGTGTCCTGACCAGAAATCGGACCGGCGACCTCTTGGTGCATGGGTCAGTGCTCAACCACTGAGCCACACCGGCTGGGCAGATGTTTGTGATATTGATTATTCACAGTGGTTTCTTATAATCTGAAATTTTGCTGAGCCCATGGGTAAGAGTTAGTGGCTTAGCCAGTGAGTGAGCCTAGCTGACTGCTTAGCACCTGCGCCTCGATGTGCCGTTGCTGTTTTTTATCCGTAGCTCATGTCAGGAGGGCGCCACGCACTGAAGAAGTGTATTGCTGTATCACGTGCTTTGGAAGCAACAGGAGAATGAACTAGGAACAGAGTTTTTCACTTCCTGTCTTAGTGATCACTGATGAGGACTTCATCCTCTTAACAATTTTTATATGCTGGGAATATTGTTTACAGTCATATAAATACACAGACACATATGTACATTTCACTTTGTTATTTTTTAACCTTCTTCAGAGATTTTTATTTGCAAAACTCTTCAGCCATATTACTTCTGCCAGGAAAGCTAGAAAATACGAAATACCTCATTTCAGACTTAAAAAGGTGGAGAACATTAAGATATGGTTATCCCTGCGTTCCTTTCTAAAGGTGAGTTTTATTCGATTAACAGAATATATGCAAGAACATGCAGACAGCATGCTCGTGGGCATTTCTGGCAGCCTGTAGCGATAGGCAGTGTAGCTCTGTGTACTGGGCGGATTGTGTCAGTGGCTGGTAGACTTGCTGGACACCGCGTTGGGAGTGATACCTCTGCAGGCTTGTGGAGGTAAGTAAATAAGAGCTTAGAAAGGAAAAAGAACATTTAAATTGCTGAAGCAGAGTGCTAAATTGAATGATGCATCTTCTTCTGACTTTCTGGGAAATAGTCCAGCTGAAAATATGTCAGTGAGTCAGTCATGCCCTTAATTTGGAACAGCATGGAGTTCAGTGCTTAATTAAAGTTGAAGGTGTTAAAATCCTATGTCAGAAACTTCTTATAAATGTTTATTTTTACATTAATGTAGCAAGACAAAAAAAAGAAAAAAGAAACAAAACAAAAAAGTGTGACTGTAGTGAAGTCCAGAGCACTCACGATGGGGGGTTGTTGCTGAGCTGTCTGGCGGGAACCCGCCCGTGACCCCGTGTCTCACCCCACAGAGACGGGGTCCGCAGCGCTCGGTCGACGTGGTCGTGTCTTCGGTCTTCTTACTGACGCTTTCGATTGCTTTCATTTGTTGCGCCCAGGTAAAAATTTCATATCTGTTTTTGGACCATTTCACTGCGTTTAAGTACATATGTATATTAATATATTTTTTAGTTGATTGATTTTAGAGAGAAGGGAGGGAGGGGGAGCGATGGAGATACCGATTTGCTGAGTCGCTTATTCTGTGTTCATCGATTGATTCCTGTGTGTGCCCTGCCTGGGCTTGAACCCACAACCTTGGTGCGTCAGAACAAGGCTCTGAGCAGCTGAGCCACCTGGCCAGGGCCTGAGTGCATCTTTTTAATGTGTCTAAATTTCTTTTGCTCGTTTGAATACTTGTTAATTTCCCTAACTTTCGTAATGGGAATAAAGGTATTTTTGAAGTCCTTTAAAACTCCAAGAGCACTCTAATTTAATTTTTTTTTTTTTATCTCACCCGAGGACATTTTTCCATTTTTTGTTCAGATAGAGTAGGAGGGAGAAAGAGGAAGAGAGAGAGAGAACGTGAAAGGGACACATCGACGTGAAAGGGACACATCGAGTGGCTGCCTCCCGCACGACCAACCAGGGCCGGGGACAAACTGCAACCGAGGTACGTGCCCTTAGCGGGAACTGAACCCGGGTCTCTCTGGACCGCAGGCCCACGCTCTAACCGCTGAGCCAAACCGGCCAGGGCTCTAATTTAATTTTAGTTGGTAATGTTTGACTGATGATAAAGCTATTATACCGTGATGGTGGCAAAGTAGTGATATTCTAACTCCATCGTTTCTTCTACATTTATTAGTTGTCACTTTAAGGTAGACCTTTCCTTTCTTTCTCACTCCTTCATTTATTATACTATAGGTTGCTGCTAGTTGTTACTTTCCTCCCCTACTTTTCTCACTCCTTCATTTATTATTCATTCCTTCATTTATTATACTATGGACTCCTTTATTATTTTTATCCAATGGATGGTAATCTATTACTGTATTTGTCTTGATGCTTAAATCGTCCCAGACTTGGCCAGTGGGAGACCCTTCTGTCCTTTTGACAGACCTGTGTCTTCTCTTTGTGGGAGGGCACCTCTGCGCGTTCTCACTACAAGAAGTTACAGGCTTATCTTGTGCTTTCCCGTTTACTGAGTTTAAACTTAATTCTACTGTGGGCATAGAACACACTCTGAATGTTTTCATTCCTTTGAATATGTGGAGACTGGCTTTATTGTCCAGCATATGGTCAGTTTTATTCAATCTTCCTTCGGCATTTTGTGTTGTTTAGTGTGCTTCATTTACATTTACGTTTCACGCAGCCGGTGTGGCTCAGTGGTTGAATGTTGACCCATGTACCAATAGGTTGCTGGTTTGATTCTCAATCAGGGCATGCGCCCAGATTGTGAGCTCGATCCCCTGCAGGGGGCGTGCAGGAGGCAGCCAGTCAGTGTTGTTGTTTCTCTCTCATCAGTGTTTCTGTCTCTCTCCCTGCCCCTTCCTCTCTGTCTAAAATAGATTTAAAAATAAATTTTACATGTTAAACCCACAAGATGTAATTATTAATGTTTTTATAGTCAGTTATTTATATTTACCTACATATTTCCCCTTTCCATTGCTTTCATTAGTTCTTATATATCTATGCTTTTTTCTCTGGATTATTTTCCTTCTGTTTTAAGAATCTGCTGGTGGTGAATTCTCAGTTTTTGTTTGAAAATGTCTTTTGTAGCTTTCATGTTTGAAGGATATTGTTACTGGGTGTAGATTTCTAGGTTGCCAGTTACTTTCAGCACCTGCAGGATTCTATTGTCTTCCGATTTCCATATTTTATCTTGAGAACTCGGTTGTTATTCTTATGGCCCCTCTTTTAAAAGGCATGTTCTGTTTCTCTGGCTGGTTTTAAGAGTTGTTCTTTGTGTTCGGTTTCATAGCAGTTTGGCTGTGGTTTGTGAATTAGTTATCTGTTGCTGCACAGTAAATCGTATCATCTGCGAAAGAGGTGGGCCTAGGTTGCTGCTAGTTGTTACTTTCCTCCCCTAGTTATAACTAATTGGCTGGGGTGAATACCTGACCCTGACTAGGTTAAACAAATTCCCTCTTTTGGAAATCAGAATGGAAAATCTGAGATATCAGTGGTGGACCTTGGAGAAGAAAGGTCAGTAGAGGTCAATGGAACCAGCAGGATGCTGTGACAGACTAAGGCTGGACCAAGTCAAAATTAGGGGAGCAGCAAGTGTGGGTCTTGGAAGGCAGTGGAATTTGCTAAGAGGAGTGGAGTTGGGAGCCTGAATGGCCCTGGGGGGAGGACAGCTGCTTGGTGACTTCCTGTTTTTCAGAAGGCCTATATTTGGTGTCTATGTGTATTCTCTGTATATTGTTCAGTGAATTCCATTTTACTTTGGGCTTGCATGAATAAATTCCTTTACTTTTGAATCAGCAAAAATATTTGTTTGAAAAAACAAAACCTGCCCTGGCGGGTCTGGCTCAGCAGTTGCAGCATCGGCCTGTGGACCAGAGAGTCCCGGGTTCGGTTCCTGCTAGGGGCACGTACAAAAAAAAAAAAAAGAAAAAAGAAAAAACAAAACAAAAACTGTTACCAGAAAACTTGACACATAACAGGTAGGTATTTGATAACTGGGAGCTGCTGCTGCTGTTACTCAGATTCGGATTTTCTCGTCACCTCAGTGGGATGCCATGTGTCTGAGGGA
Organism: Tadarida brasiliensis; assembly: GCA_030848825.1. Taxonomy (NCBI): domain Eukaryota; kingdom Metazoa; phylum Chordata; class Mammalia; order Chiroptera; family Molossidae; genus Tadarida; species Tadarida brasiliensis. Next base: position 13,184,190 of record CM061275.1, on the reverse strand, counting down.
TCTCTCCTAGTCGTGAGCAAACCCAGGACTTTGAAAAGGTCACCATGTGACTATGAGTGGGCACACTGGTGGGTAGAGGCTGGAAATGCACTGGTCTTGTTTTACTTACTGTGTTATGTTTCCTCTTTTGTTACTTCCGGATCCTTGCTGTCTTTCAGGAAAAGGAAAAAATCTAGTAAATGTAGAGAAATACATAATGACTAATTAAATAGGTAATACTTTATGAGTTGAAACTCTGCTTTGAGTATTAAAATATTGCTATCTTGTAAATGTTTTTAGATAGCTGGTGTAAAGGAGTAGTTACAAATTTTAAGACAAATGAAAAACTTTACTTCTTTTTGGTCCTTCATATAGGTTCTCCAAGGACATAAAACTTTCCTGAATGATGCTTATAATTGGGAGTTTTTGATCTGGGAAACAGCTTTACTACTTTTCTTACTGCGCCTGGCCTCACTGGGGTCTGAAACCAATAAGAAGTACAGCAATGTTTCAATACTACTTACTGAACAGGTATTGATATGTCCCTGCCAGTTTGGTTGAGTGGTTAGACAGCAGAGTAAGATTTGTGCAGAAGATTCAGGGTTGAGTTCAGAGTCTGTTGCTTTCTAGCGATATGACCTTACGAGTCCTTTTGTCACCAGGTAATTGTCTCCTTATGAAATGAGGATAGTATCTCCCCCACCTGCTCCCCGGATTGTAGGATTAAGGTCTGATGGATTGAAAATACTTTGTATACTATAAAGGTTTAATTATCGGTGGGAATGAGCATACTGTTAATCTCATATTCTCATCAAGTATTAGGTCTTCAGTGTACTTGTCATTTAAGTATGTTTAATAAGCTTCTTGAATTTCTTCTGTATCAGCCGTAGAATACACTCAACATTTGGAAAATACTTGCTCTTTAGTATGTGAATAACTATTAAGATTGAGAAATGTTTCTTATAAATACAGAGTAGTATAACATTTAAAGATTATGTTTATCCATAAGTTTTAAATAAAAGCATTTGGTATCATTAGTTCTTTGTTTTTATTTTTTTGCCTTAGAATTATAGTGGAGAATTCTTCCTATAAGGGAAAAAATAATTTAAATTTTTATTGTTTGACATTTAAATTGCTTTATCATTTCTTTTCTTCACTAAATAGCTTTTCCTTGCCAAATATGACTGATTAGGAATGGGGCTAGGGTACATGACATGAGCTCTGTAGAAATAGCTGCTGGGATTTCAGAACGTATTTTACTTGAAAACACAACCCTTAAAATCTGCCAGGTTTAATGCAGTATATACTTTTTCTCTGACATTTTCCTTAATCTCTTCTTTCCCTTAGATTAACTTATATCTTAAGATGGAGAAAAAGCCAACTAAGAAAGAGCAGCTTACTCTAGTAAACAATGTATTAAAACTGTCCACCAAATTGTTGAAAGTAAGTAATATCCTGTGACACTCTCGTACTACCATTTAAATTAAGCCAATGTTTTACTTCTTGGAGAAGACCCTCGTACCAGACAGATGCCAGGCTGAGGAAATTCAAAATGCCAACTTGATAGTTTTGTGTTACTGACTGCACAAGAAAAAAATTCCCATTTGTTACCTAGGCTCTGCTGATTATTGATGTCTGTCACATCTCTTAAATTGCATTTTTAAGAAATCACAAATAACATCGTGCTTGAACCCACCTTTAAAAACTTAGCTAATGGAAAAGTGGGTGAGCTCTGTTACAGCTCTTGAACATGAAGGGAAGACAGCCTTCAGCAGTCACCCTCACCCAAGACTTAAACACAGCCCAGAATCACTGAAACTGAGAACCGAGGTATCTCATCCTGGTCCTTCCCTGTTTCCGTAGGAGCTGGACACACCGTTTCGACTCTACGGCCTGACAATGAATCCCCTAATCTACAACATCACACGAGTAGTTATCCTTTCTGCTGTCTCAGGTGTCATAAGTGACCTTCTAGGATTTAATATACGGGTAAGTGTGCCTGCCGCTCTGTAGCCTCTGCCTGGTCTTAAAACTACTATACAGTGATCTTGGTTCCTCACGTGTGTCTGGCATGGAAATAACTCTTGAAGTAAAGAAACAGACATTTTATTTTATTTTAATTTATTTTCTTGTTCAGATAGAGTGGGAGGGAGAGAGAGGGGGAGAGAGAGAGAAGCATTGATGTGAAAGGGACACATCGAGTGCCTGCCTCCTGCACGACCCAACCAGGGCTGGGGACGAGTCGCAACCGAGGTACGTGCCCTTGGCTGGAATTGAACTCAGGACTCTCTGGTCTGCGGGCCGACGCTCTAACCGCTGAGCCAAACCGGCCAGGGCTTTTTTATTTTTTTAAGAAACAGACATTTTGACTGGTGGGCTACAGGCTTCTCAGCTTAGGTTTTCTCCTTTTCCAGAAGCCCAGTACCCTGTGGCTTGAATTGCACAAAAACATCAAGTTTGAATCTCATGTCACACTAATACGTGGGCTGATGAGGGTCTTCCTCTGATCTAGGGACGTGAACAGAGTTAGAATGAATGGAAACCCCAGACCCATGAACTGCAGAACGTCATTTTCGATCCTGGACATTTTCACGTTTTTCTCTGTGGTGTCCCGTGGTTGCTCCTGCCAGAGTTCCTTCTTGTTAAAGGGTTCCTGGTGCTTCGTCATGTAATTGTGCATATAAACCACACCTGTTGTCTTAAAACTAACTTATGTTGGTGACCTTTTTTCTTAGCTCTGGAAAATTAAACCCTAAGCTGAGTCACGTGCCTGGACTCTCGCTCCCTTGCTGGCGTCAGTGCTCACCCACGAAGGAAAGAGGTGGCTGGAGACCCGCCCGACACCACCCGCTTGTCCGCACACAGAGCTGCCCTCCGCTCCGCCTGATCTCACGAACGGTGTTTTCAGAGGAACGGATCCTTCTCCAGCTGGGCGTGCATGCGAAAAACCTGTTTTCAAACAATGTGAATAGTCAGGAGACCAGAGACTGTGTTATGGTAACACAAGAGCAACATTCAAAGTTAGGGCATTCATTCTGGACTTTTCAGTGCTGTGGCGGTTATATTTACTAGAAATGGTCTTTTGGGTAACTATGGTAGATACCCAAAACATGAAGCCAATATGCTTTATTGGAAATATGCAAATTCAGTCCTTTCTATTACAGTGTATAGAATTGGTGATTTCATTTCTCTAGCAGAGAGATCAAACTTCAACTATTTTAGGTTGAACTCAAATAAAAACTTTATTGGAGAATGTCAGTTTCTAGGCTTTTTTTGTTGTTATTGAAGGAAAAAATAACCTTTAAAACTGAATTTCTGTTAAACTATGGATACATTTTTAACTCATTTATAAATTTGAGGTTAATTTGGTAACTGTTTCGTTGTCGGTGAAGTAGGCATGCCTGTGAAATGCCATGTAATTTAGCACGAGAAATTTGAGTACATGCGTACTCAGCCATGTGCACCGACATGGCTTCCACATCGATCGTCTGAGCCGTTTCCTGTCACAGCGTGAAGCGAAGCATTAATGGTTTATCTGCTGTGCAGTTTAACGGATGCGACCCTTAGCGCAGTTCCAGGTCCTCAGGGTCTATGCTCAGTGAAGCGATGCCCTTGATGACTTAGATTCGCTACCAGTACCCTCGTTACACACACAGGCATACACCTGGTAATGAGAACTCTGGTTGTCTACATGTCTTAGTCATCGAGTTACCTGTTTTGAAGCAAATTGAAAACCTGAACGTTTTAATAAGATTTTTGTGATATTTTTAAAGGTTAAAAACTTATTATAGGTAAAGTATATACAGGCATACTTCATTTTATTGTCATTTGCTTTATCATGCTTCACAGAGGTTGCTTCTTTTTTTTTTTTTGCAAATTGAAGGCAGGACCCTCCACCAACAAAAAGATCACTTTATTGCGGTGGTCTGGAACCGAACCTGCAGTATCTCTGGGTCCGCCTGTACTCATGCCCAATCAGTGTTCCATGTACCCTAATATGCAGGAAGTTTTCTGAGGGTTAAAGATGAATTTCTCAAGAGACCAGGGATTGAGGTTAGACATTTCTGAGTTCATACCCTTGGTTCTGCCACTTATTAGCTTCATAATCTGGGGCAAGTTACTTAACCTCTTTGTATCTCAATTCTCTTACCTGTTAAATGGGATCACACCTACTCAGAAGGGTTCTCAAATGTATCTTGTTTATTGTGGATTTAATATAAACATTTGTTATTGCTATTTAAAACCCTTTAAAAAAAATTTTACTGATAGATTCCTAACTGTGAAGATAGAAACATAGGAAGTAGGATTGCTGGACTAGAAGTGGATGACCAAAAATATACAGCCATTCTGAATGCTGCATGAATTATGTATATTTTTAAAGGGAAAACCTTATTTCAGTGACCTACCGTTGGAAGGAACTGCTCTGTAAAGGCGGCTCTCTGTCCCCACAGCTGGCTCAGAGAAGTCATGCTTTACCATTTTCCGTAAGGGAGGACAGCGGTTGTCTCAGATCCAAGGTTGAGCTCAGCGCAGATTTCAGACGAAGACTCACACCTTTTTTCTCTTAAAAAGATGCTGTTCTATTTTTTATTTTCAATTCCTATTGAGACTGAATTCTCTAGTTTAAATGCAGTATTTAGAATAGTTTACTCTTTTTTCTTTATTGATTTGAGAGAGAGAGGAAGTGAGGAGAGACAGAAACATCGATGAGAGAGAACTTCGACTGGCCGCCTCCTGCATGCCCCCCACTGGGGATCGAGCCCATAACCTGGGCATGTGCCCTGACCGGGAATCGAACTGGTGACCTCTTGGTGCATGGGTCGACGCTCAACCACTGAGCCACGCCGGCTGGGCGAATAGTTTACTCTTGTGCGTTCTGTTACAATTTTGATGGTGTATAATTGGTTTAAATTATTTTTAGGTGGCTAAAATTATACAGGGTGGGGTAAAAGTAGCTTCACAGTTCATATGGAAAATAATACAATAATTAATAAATACTAATACAAGAATAAATTGTTTCACATACTCACAACTGTAAACCTACTTCTGCCGCACCCTGTATGTAAGTATGTAGTTGCTCATGTCAACAATTTTTTTTTTGGTTAATCCTCACCCGAGGATATTTTCCCATTGGTTTTAGATAGAGTAGGAAAGTGCTGTGTACACCCTGGGATGGTGGGTGTCCCTCTGACTGGCTCGCCTTGCTTTGGGGCACCAGCATTGTGGTGGGGTGTGGCAGGTGGCGGAGAAGCAGCTTTGTGAGCCTCCGGTGCTCCCTCCTTTTCACTAGTGGCCACTGGCCCTGCTGTGTTTTGGAGGCATCTCTGCTGCCTCTACCTGGCTCTGCTGGGAGGCGTGGGGCAAGAGGGGCAAGTTCACAATGTTGTGGTCTGTTCCCTGGCAGCAGAAGCTGTTGGTATTGTGTTACTGTTTAAAGGTGGGGGTAGGGGGCCTGGCTGGTGTGGCTCAGTGGTTGAGCGTCGACTCATGCATCAAGAGGTCGCCGGTTCGATTCCTGGTCAGGGCACATGCCCAGGTTGTGGGCCTGATCCCCAGTGGGGGGCATGGGGGAGGCGGCTAATTGATGTTCTCTCTCATGGATGTTTCTATCTCTCTCCCTCTCCCTCTCTCTCTGTAATGTCAATAAAGAAAAAATAATTAAAAATAAAATAAAGCTGGGGGTAGGGGAAGGGAGCTGCTTTTCCCCAGGGGACCACTGCTTTTGACCCTCTTACCGTCCAGGGATAGTGAGGCCTGCAGCGGATTCTCCTCCGCTGGGTAGCTGGAGCTGTGGCGGGCGCCGCACTGCACCTGCGGGGGCCATCCCTGCGCTCCCCATCCCGCCTCCCCTGCTCACTGCCCTGCGCCCGCCTCAGACGGTCCAGGTGCAGATCTGTCGCTGTCTGCAGGGATCTTTTGTTCAGTTACAGTTGTAAATGAAAAGGGAGAAACAAAGGAGTCTTCTCGCTATGCCATTTTGCTGGCATCCTCACCCTTATCATTCTTGGGTTTATTTTTCTTGATTGATCCCCCCCCCCCCCATTTTGGGTCAGATTTTCCTCCTCCTTTGCATGCCCGGTGATTTTTTATTGGATGTGAAATTTACATTTTGAGCGTTGGGTTTTGTGTGGATGTGTTCTTCCTGTTTTGGAATGAGTTGCTTGGAAGCACCTTGGTCATTTCAAGGCTTGCTTTTCAGCTGTTGGAGCCGCAGCCTCAGTGCAGCGCTGCTCCTCTCCTGTGCGAAGCCATGTCCTCCCGAGTATTCCACCGCCGCCGTTCGTGTGAGGGTTTCCCTGTGTGACCGGGGAACATGTCTGCCTGTTTCTCCCGTTCGTGGGCATGTCCTTGTGCCGATCAGTTCTCACCCGGAGACTTGCAGGTCCGGCCCCGTGCACGTTTGTGAGCTCTCTGCAGCTGTCGCCCTCTGGTGCTCTGTCCTGCGGGGTCTAGCTGGGCTGGCCACTGTCTGCAGCTGAGCCAGTGTGCTTGGGTGGGCGTGGGTCCCCTTCCTACACCACACCTGGGAACCGCCTCAGCAGTAACCTGGGGGACCCCGGGGCTCACCTCACTTAATTCCACTCCTCTGTACTGGCTGTTGTCCAACATCCAAAACCCATATCTCATGTATATTTTTCCTTTTTTAAAAATTAAGGTAGAAGAATAAATGTTTTTTGCACCTTAGTAAATGGAACAAAGTTTCCCCAATTGTTCAGCCAATATTCTGTCCCTCTCCCTTCCTCTGTGTCCAGTCCACCACTGCACCCTGTTACGTCCACATCCACGGCCACTCGGCGAGGCGCCCACACGCTGACCTGGGCTGGACTGACCCCTGGTCTCTCCTTCCTGCCTCCTGGTCGGTTCTCCGTAGCACGTGAGTGAACTGAAAAGTATGGAAACTAATGATATCACTCCTGAACCGCTCCTGGCGCTCTCTGTGGCGGTCTCCGGGCCGTTCACTGTCAAGGCAGCTTCCCTGTGCAGAGCCGCCACCTCAACACCTCCCACCACGCCGGCCTCCCCGTCCCCGCGCCTCCCTGCCACGCCGGCCTCCCTGAGAGAGAGGCCGGCCTCCCTGAGAGAGAGGCCGGCCTCCCTGAGAGAGACGGAAAGGAAGAGAGAAACATCGACGTAAAAGGGACACATGGACTGGTTGCCTCCTGCACAACCCCGACCAGGGCTGGGGACAAACTGCAACCGAGGTGCGTGCACTTGGCTGGAATCGAACCCACGACTCACTGGTCCGCGGGTTGACGCCCTACCGCTGAGCCAAACCGGCCAGGGCTCTCAAATGCTTTTCTAGGTTCCCCCTTGGATGGCTTTTCAGCTGTCAGTTCCCTAGCGGGGCCTTCTCTGACGACCCTAATTAAGGTTGTTCCATGTCATAGCCTGTTACCGATTTCACGGCACTTACCACAGTCTGATTCCCTTATTTTTTGCCTACTTGTTTCTGTCCTCCCCCACTAGAATATAAGCTCCTTCAGGCAGGGACATTTTTTGTTCGCTCCTACGTCCCCAGACTGCTGAACTGTAAGTACCTGACTCCATAATACGTACTCGATATTAATCTGTAGAATGAATGAAAAATAGACCTCAAGTAATTTACCACTCATGCTCTTTCCCTGTTAGGATGGAAGAGTTTAACGTCACGAGTCTCCTGTCCTCAGTGCTTCCTTTGTATCTGTACACTGCTTTCTGGGGATGGGCTTCTGTTTTGATCTCCAAAAAAGAGAATATATGTTGGTAATATTTACCTATTACTGAGAAAGTAAACCAAAATATAAAACAGAACTAGAACAGGCTCTTCGTACATTTGATTGGAATAGTTAATAACCGTAAAAGGATACGAATACCTGTTCACTTGATTTTATAATTCGTTGTATTGGGAAAAGTGATCCCCCTAAAATTGCTATGGAGGTATAACCTCAGACTTCCTGACTGTGCCCATGTATAATCTAAACTAAACACTACCAGTTGACTATCCAGATGCTTGCCCAATGGGGGCTGGTTTTCTTGACTTTCAGACACATGGAGGAAAATCCACAATACCAGTATGTCTCCCAAAGTATAAGCCGATGGATCCATGTTTTTAGTTTTGGTTAACTGCATTTATTTTTATTTTTTTTATCCTCACCAGAGGATATTTTTCCATTAATTTTTAGATAGAGTGGAAGGGAGGGAGAGACATTGATGTGAGAGACACATCCATTAGTTGCTTGGCAATCGAACCTGCAACCCTTTTGGTCTGCGGGCCGGTGCTCTGACCGCTGAGCCCAGCCGGCCAGGGCATGGTTAACTGCACTTAGAGGTAAGTGGACTTATGCACGGTAAAAATAACCTTCTTTAAATTAGTGAAATTCATTTTTGAAATTTTTTAGATCTGCGTACTCATAATGGACCACATGGGTCTCACTTTCAAATATAATGTATGATTTGGGATTATCAAGAAGTAAATTTATTAAATGTAATCTCCTCTACACAAGTATTGACTACTTTAGTCATTTAAAGTAACCCTTTGCTTTTTGCAGTTATTGGTGCCCATCTTGAACAGTGAGGTTTGAATTTCACAAATGTGAGATATTTCCATACCTTTCCTGGCAGCTGTAATGAGGCATTACTCAAGGTGACAAATGGTGCTTGTTCATGAAGGACAAAAGAAGCCTCCTGATTTGTGTATTTGCTGAGTTCTGCTTGACTTTGACGGAAGCACTGTAAAGTAGCCAGGTGCGTTCATGTGGCCGAACCCTCTGGAGTCCCGTGGGTCGTTGTCTATGTTTCTGTCTTTTCATGCATATGTGAGAAAGATTCCGCATTCTCCAGAAGACAGAATCCCGTGCTTCACAAGCCTTCATCCCCCTTCTTACACTCCGTCAGGCTCTATTTGCCGAGCAGCGTCGAAAACAGATCCAAGTTAGTGGGCATCTTAAACAGATTCGGTTAACTAAAGCAAAGATTACAGATTTCCTGTAATGATTACGGCATGCTTTATATTACCTATTGCTGAGCACCTTTAGTAGCCTGACCAGTAAAGAGCCTGAATAAATAAACCTGTTGTTTAGAAAGCACAGATGGGTCTTAGGCATTGGAGCTTGCCACAGTGATGTGAAAAGTTGCTCTGACGCGCCCTGGCCGGTCTGGCTCAGCAGCTGGAGCATCGGCCTGCGGACCAAAGTCTCGGGTTCGATTGCGGCCAAGGGCACGTACCTCGGTTGCAGTTCATCCCAGGCCCTGGTTGGGGTCGTGTGGGGAGGCAACCAATCGATGTCTCTCTCTCTCTCCCTTCCGCTCTATCTGAAGATAAAAATGGAAAAATGTCCTTGGGTAAGGATTAAAAAAAAAAAAGTTGCTCTGACAGTCTTCTTACCAGATTGAAACTCGGTGTTTGTGACGGGGTCTGTTTACACCAGTGTTAGTCAGGAACACACGGTCGACCTAGCTTCAGCCAAACACACCTCTGTGGAAGTCACTGGTCAGATTGTCACAGTTTAACTAAACTGAATACTCCTGGCTTTCCTAAAACCCAGTTCTCTTTGAATGTTTGACCTATTAAACATGAAATACATTTATCCCACGTGTCTAAAAGTATTTGCTTTTTCTACATGAGAATAGCTTTTCTGCGTCCAGGGCTTCTGAAGTAGCTGACTGACTCTGTTCCAAAGCTCCTGGACCCTAACGTCTGATGTGACTCGGCTGGAAGGTAGCATTGTGAGAGCTTGGTCCGATCTTTCCAGTGAGACAATGCACTAGCGTCCCAGAACTTTTGTTTGCTATTATGATCAATAAGAAAACAATATCCACTAAAATAACAAGAAAAAAATACTTTGCTGCCACTTTCTGCAGCCTCTGCTGTAGGGCTTGGGTTTTATTCTTAATGTTGAGTTCACGCAATGGTAGGAATTCATTCCCCCCGTAAGAGTATTAAATTAGCCATGTCTTGAAATAGGTTTTAGGCATATTCATACCAAGAATGAAATGAAACCAAGTCAAAACACTTCATTTTAAAAGTGTAACTATAGTAAATAGAATGACTTAAAAATAACGTGAAATTTCATAGTCTGATACACAGAACGTTGTGACCTTGTGGGTAACTGGGCTTACCCGACAGCCATGAGAAACGTCTGGTAGCTGAATTCCCAGTAAGACAAGCTCTCTGTTCTCCCCGACAGTGCAGGAAGGGCCTTTTGGGGGGGGGGGGGGCAGTAAGTTATTCTATGCAAAGCTATTTTCTTTACAACGAAAGGTGTAAAATAGGCACACTACTAAGCTTGTCGTTGGTCTGAGTTAAGCATACAGGTGAAAGGATGCTACAGCTATACAGGTAAAGTCATTGTAAGAGTGTTGATTGCCGGACTGCGAGTGTCTGGTACTTGGAAGGACAAAATCTATTTGAGGACTTCGACCACGATGATATAATTTCCATTTCCACAAATGGAAAGCTAACAGTAAGAGAAATGCAGGCCATGAATTGTTATTGTTTTTTAATAGCTATATAAAAAATAACGAGCGATTTACAGATCTCTCTCTAATCAGAACCTCAGTGTATATATAAAGCTACTGTACAATATATAAACATTTACACCGGTACATCCATATTTTGCTTAGCATTCCAAGGCCACATGGCTAAGTCAGCATATAGTCAATACAGTGACAGGTTACTCAGAAAGGAAAGAGCCACGTCAGACTGACAACATATGACATCAAAGTTATGTCACAGTTAACAATAAAAATAGGATTTTTATCACTAATTGTGGACTATAGGGAAAATAAATCATTTCTGTGGTACTAAACTCTTAGCATTTATCAAGCCTTCTAATTTTGCTCTATTCAAGTAGTTACAATAGGTAAATACAGGTCTGGATGAAAGGACTTCAAGACTCTCACTCGGGGAAGCGTCTTACCTACGGGGCTGGTGCCACCGTTCCGGGGGCGCCCTAGCAGCGAGGGGCGCCCAGGCAGAGCGCTGTGGTGGTGTTCGGAGACGCTCCTTTACGTCTAGATGCTGCTCCAGGCCGGGACCTGGTGCCTTCCGACACCTTCACTAGACTCAAACAGGAATCAGGGACCTGTACCAGCTGAGCAGACGCTGGGGCTCCCTTTCTTGTTTGTAAACTGACGTAAGACCTAGCGAGGACTGTCTGTCACCGTGTTGGTCCTGACCTGCTGCGGTCTCAGCAGGCTCTGCTTCGGAACCCCAGACGCGTGCGCTGCTACTCGCAGCCCGGCCTGTCCCTGGCGGGGACTGTGAGACGGGTTCCACGATTACGTCCTGCACGCAGGCTGTGCAATATTTTGACTCTTCAGATATGTACTAACACTAATGACTTAGTAGGTACAACCAAAATAGCCAGAAATAGAAATTTGGTAGTTTTTCTTCTAAGAGCAACACGCACAGTTTCCACACGAGGGGCTGAATTTCGTCGGCTGGATGACAGCAGGTGAGCTCTTCGTGGCTTCGAGGACTTCTCCGGAATGTGCCGCTGTAAGTAGCATCTTTAAGTTACTTGAAGTGCCGTACTCAGCTGAATTAAAATACAAAACCATGAGACTCAGTATTCGACTACACTTTCTTTCTTTCCAGTAGTGATAGCTGAGTTGTGGTCAAACTGGGACGTCACCTGTCGCTGTGAGGAGGGCAGCTGCCGTCTTTGACGACGCGTTGCGGAGTCTCCTCTGCCGCAGGGCCCCCCAGTTCCCTCCGCAGACGTGCAGCATGCTGTGGGGAAGGGCAGCTGCCAAACCTCACTGCTTCATGGCCGTGGGAGTATCTGAGCCGGGGGGGACACAGACATGATACAGTAGCTAACTTGGCACAGATATCAAGTGAGTTGTGACCACACTGGTTCAGACACCGTGAGGACGAGCTGGGCACGGCTGTGAGCGTGGTAGAGGGCGGCCAGCCAGGGACAGTGGCTTCTTAGCAAACCCAAAGGCCCTTCCTGCAGCCTGGGTAACCTGATGATCAAATCAAAATGTACTTACATGTGTTTCAGAATTTCTGGAAAAAAAAAAAAAAAACTTTTGGGGGGAAAAATGCTGCTTTTTACAAGGAAAGATTACAACTTGTTTTTGTTTTATGCTAAAGGTCACAGCCGTTTCTCGGCCACCCCAGTCGTGCCTGTGGCTTTGCTGGCACTCGGCACCTTCCAGGGCCCTGGAGTTATTGGTGCTTTCCTGGCTGGAGAGCCACGCTCGGGTCTGACCCCGCCACCCTCCCCCGGTGTGTCAGCCGCCTCTCGTTCCTTCCCTTTGTCGCCTTCCGTTTGGTGGACTCCCCTCTCTTCAGGGTCTGGCTTCAGCTTCTTCTCTGATGCTACTCTACTACCAGTGTTACCAGTCTTTTTGGACGGAAGAGACTTGTCATCTGTTCTCTTGCTTTTTTTCTCTGGAGACCTTGTTCTGTTTTTTCCAGACTGACTCTGCTTTGTCTCTTTCCTGACAGCACCCGACTTCTCTCTCCCGTCCGGGATCAGCTCCGCACTGTCAGCGGCACGGGCCCCCGCTCGCTGGCTCTCCAGCAGCCTGGCCTCAGCGTGGGACGGGGCTTGACTCCCTTCAGCTCTCTGCTGCTTCCTTGGGCTGGCAGAGCGTCCCCTGCTTTTTCTGGGGTGATCCTGTCCAGAACCTTTCCGAGGGCTGGGTGAGCGATCCCTGGGTCTTCTGTTGGGATCATTTTTGAGGGGACTGAGAACCTTTTCTGACCGTTCCTCTGCAAAGCGACTGGCCGACTTCTTGGGACTCGCAGACCTACCTCTTGGGGTTATACCATTTTCTACTTTTAAGACATTTTTCTTGTCACTGTGCCCATGACTGTGGGGTGGATCCCTTTTCCTCACATTTTTCTGGGGAAGAGACGGATGCGTTAGATCAGACTGATTTAAAGTGCTTTTCTTCTCAGGCACAGTGTCCCTGAATTCTTCTGCCTTGTCACACATCTGAACTCTCACGAAAGATTCTCCGGCTCCTGGCACGTGCGGCTCTTCAAACGTGGAGGCAGAATGTGAAGGTGGGGCCGACGACGGCTGCTCATCGTAGATCACACGGGAAGATGAGGGGTGAGGAGTGTCCCAGTCACCTGAGGAGAGGGCACGCGAAGGGACACCGTCAGGTCGTAGGGGATGAAGAAGGAGCGGTAAGCTTTCAACTTGGACAGCCACCTGAACTTACTGACCCCTTAACCAGGAAGAGCATCTTATAAGTAGTTCACATGTGTTTCAATATCTCTATAAAGGCAGATGCACAGAGACAGCTCTGTTTGTACATCAAGGGTAGGTTCCAATATACATGAAGTATTTATTTTTTCCAATTACTTATATATAATTAGTGAGATAATATGATGTATAAATTCTTTATAAATAGTATAGCCCAATACAAAACTTAAAATTAGACCAAATAACCTGGTCAAAGAAGCTTACTGATTTAGCTCTTATCAAAGGACACAGCTTAAGGATGTGCCCAATCACTAAGGAGACCAAACCGTGGGTCAGGGGCATCTGCTACATCATTTTCTGGCATTAAGCTGTCAAATTTAATGTCAAAGGGAAACTGAAAAGTGCAGAAGATAGAATTAGATGTATTTAATAGCATAATTTTTAATTAAAAAGAGAAAAAAAAAAGAAGGAAGTGATTGACAAGACATGCAAATTTACCAAGTCTTTTTAAGGAAAGACCAAGAAAAGCCCTGAAAGCCTTAACGCTGCTCAGGCTTCACGTAGGAGCACAGACCGGAAGGAGCCAAACCTGAAGGAGGAAGAGAAAAGGCCTAGGACTGTGTACAAACATCACAGTGCAGCAAGCAAAGACGTCACCGGCACGCAGGCTTGACAAGCAGACGGTGGAAGGTACTAAGTCAGAGGATTCAGGCTGAGGGGCCTGCAGGAGGGCCTGTCGACACTGCCGTCTAGACTAGTGACTCGACTTAAAGTTCCCTGGTTTCATGGGATGTTTTTAAGACCAGCCCAGGGTTCAGACCCCCTATCTCCAGGCAGCTCGGTAGCAACCTGTTTCTGACGCTGCTCACTAGAGGGGTGGATCTTATGCTACGAATTAAAGTAACATTTGAAGAGATTTCAAATGTTTCTCATGACATTTAAATCACTTGCCTCTGATATCCTTGTTTTTTACAGGCACATTCTCTGCAAAAGTAACTATGTTTTCTGTTGAAATTAGCTTAACATATATTCAGTCCCAGCAAAAGCCCTGTCTGGAGCCACTTATTTTGTAACATTATTTATAACAAATAAAAACGATGCTACATAACTTGCTTTAGATGATTCTGGTGTTTCCCCTTGACTTAGCTAGTGAAATAACCGCCCCCCTTCCAAAGAGATATTCCTTTACCTTCTGCTGACCCCTCCCTAAAACTCTTAACTTTTCAGCTACAGGTGTGCTCCTTACTTACCATGGTCCGGAATCAAGCCAGTTCCTGGCCTCAAAAGGAGGAGAACTTTATTTCCACCGGCCTGAATGAGCTCAATTGCGCGGGTGTGTGTGATGCCTTGTGTAGGTTCTCCATTGATTTCAACAATCTGGTCACCAACCTAGACAGGGAACATCACAGCAAACTAAGCATCCTTCGTCCATTTTGCTTCGGTCAACTCTAGAGCCACCCAACCTTGCCAAGCACCTTTCCTTTATGAGACATTTAACCTGCACACAGTGCTGTCGTGCTAGGGTGAGGAGTGGACAGATGGTACCAATGGGAAGAGAAAATGTCTAGTTTTATTCACTCTATAAAAATCCCAAATGGGAGTATGACTAGTAAGCAGGATCTGGGCATCTTGAAATCAAGAAGCAAATGAAATATTCATAGATTAAAACTGAAAAAACTCACTATGGAGAATATATTAATATGAATATTTATTTAAATCCAATAACTGGCTCATACTTCATTACTTTAGTATAAAACGATTTCCCTAAAACTAGGGCTTATGCTAAGATGCCTCAAGAATGTTGCTGTTTACTAGAAATGTCTGTTATTTTAAAGGGAAAATATAGACAAGTTAAGTATAACTTTTGCAAAGGGCCTGATTAAAGAGAATGATGGTTGTGATCTTATCCCAGATTTGAACATACATTTCAAGGTAACGAGCAAGTGAAGGGTGTTGGCTTCAAAACAAAACTGAATAATAGAAAATTACTGAAATGCCAAAGACAACTCAAATATTTATAAGAGCTTGCTAAAACAACCCAGAAAAGGACTCTAACTGTTGAAGGACGGTTGGTGGGACAGCTCTGGGTCCACATAGAGCAGGGCCCGGACACTGGAGTCACGATGTCTTGGTCAGTCCTGGCCCCCTGGCAGAGGGGCCTCACTTCCCTCTCCAGTAAATGGGGTAAGATTAGGACATACCTTCCGGGATCACTGGGAGGATTTGATGGAATAAAACATGATTACACACCAACAGTATCTAGTTTCTGGTTTTCCCAAAAAAGTCTTAAAAGTGCATCGGTATGAATTAGATTTAACTGTAGACAGTACAATGTAAAAAATTTCAAGTGAACTATGAAATAGAATAAGTGTTTTGTTGTATACTTAGGGGAAAAAATGAAGAAATGGAGGATATCAGAAACAAGATCAATGGATTTAACATATAAAGTAGAAATCTGTAAGATAATAGAATGGAGAAAAGTAATGAACATAATTATATCTAGAATATTTAAGTGAAACAAAAGCCGATACCCAGACTTCCCTTACTAAGTGACTGAAGAAAAATCATTTTTGTGAGGACAGATGACAAATTAAACTAGACAGACTGCTGACAAGGAGAGAAAAGGAAATGAAAATAGAGCGTATTTGAAGTGTGCTCTGGGCATATCTTGTAAAACATGATTGAGGTTATAATTAATTTCAATCAAATTCACTGTCCAAATCTGCATATTTCTTACTGTTTTAGCACAACAAATAAATTACAATAAAACTTGTAATTGAATAGATTTGCCACCAGGTGTCACTTTTGTTTAACTTTAGAAGTAAACTGGGGGAAGAGAGATTCCCAGCAGATAGGCAGCTGCTAGCCAGTACCAAGCTAGACAGAAACTGGCACCTTTCAGAGGGGAATGGAAACATAAACATTCTCCTAAAACTTTGTTACTTAAAATTTTTTAAATGTGATAAGAATAAAATAGGGAATACATCTTTTGCTAAACAGAACAAATTCACGTTCAGGTTTGTATTACTGAAAAAATTCTGGGGGACGGAGGAGAGAGAAGTGAAAAGGAGAGAGAGATAGAAACATCGATGAGGGAGAACATCAATTGGCCGCCTCCTGCATGCTCCCCACTGGGGTCGGGCCCACAACCTGGGCATGTGTCCTGTCTGGGAATCGAACCGGCGACCTCTTGGTGCATGGGTCAACGCTCAATCACTGAGCCACACTGGCTGGGCTAGGCTCCTTTTAAAACACTCTTTTTAAGGCAGTCTCCCAGTTTTTAAACTATGCACTAAAAATGTATTACAATGACAGAATGATATTTCCAGCACATGGCTCACATTATTATCTCATAACCTGCTGAGAGCCTGCAGGCCTCCCAAGGAATGAAAAGGCCGTGGACACAGCAGGGCCTGGTATGGAGCACACACTGGGCTTGGAGGGCACGAGCTGGGCCACGCCACGGCCGTCATGGCTGAGTGAGCCCAGCAAGTGCCTCAGTCTCCCTGAGCCTCAGAAAGTAGGGGTGATAGCACCCGCCCTCCGTTTGTGAGAGACTAGTGCACGGGAACACATGGCCTGGAGGACAGCGGACTCTTGATATTTTCTAAGCTGACTTGGTTCTATGTTAAATATTGAAGTCTGACATTATTCCTTAAAGCGAACTTTTCCCACTCGGCTGATTTCTCATTAGCTTTGCCCAGAACTTTATTTTCTCCTCTCTAAATTTTAACCAGATTAAAGGATCAGCTTAAGACTCACTAAGTCTAAGATCCGCCCAAAGACTCTCAACACCTTTCCATCTGTAATACAGGTTAACGTTTTCTTGTTTTATTTTTTTATTTTAATTAATTTATTTTAATCCTCACCCGAGGATATTTTTACATTTATCTTCAGACAGAGTGGGAGAGAGAGAGACATTGAATGGTTACCTCCCACACGACCCCAACCAGGGCCGGGGACGAACCGCAACCAAGGTGCGTGCCCTTGGCCAGAATCGAACCCAGGACTCTTTGGTCCGCAGGCCGACGCTCTAACCGCTGAACCAAACTGGCCAGGGCCACATTTTCTTGTTTCAGTGAATTACACTGTTTGCTAATTGCTTCATATAACCTAAGTCCTTGCCTATCCAGTAGTAAGTTCTGGGAGCTAATCTTAAATATTAAAAATAATTCTCTCATTAGCTAGAAGTACCATCCATCTAGTCTATTCTTTCAGCAAATAGCTACGGAGCACCTCCTCTGAATATTCGAGGCATCACGGCAGGTGCTGAGACACTGGAAGGACAGGAACGGGACACAACCCAGCAGGGCGGGCGGAACGAAGAGCCGACAGCCTAGGGTAGAAAGGGAACTGGCAGCATCTGCCTCTCAGGTCTAGGGCAAGAGCTTGCTGCCGAGATTCAGGAGCCTTCCGCATTCCCTTTCACCAACTATCTTTGCCCCCCGACCGACGACATCCAGAACCAGGCGGGAGCCAAAGCCCAGCGTGAAGACGGAAGCCCACTCACGTGAATGCGGCCGTCCTGCAGCGCGGGCCCGTCCTCGGCCAGACGCAGGATGAAGAGCCCCATGTTGTACTCCTTCCCCCCTCGCAGGCTGAACCCGAAGCCCCGGGGGCCTCGCTCCAGCTCCACGGGGTAACAGCCCAGGCTCTGGGGAGAAGTGTGAAAAACACGTGTTCACGGCTGCTTCCTTTGCAGGAGGAACTACTTTCACAGCGGGGTGTGATTGAGACCCAACATGCCTGTGAATACCCTAGGACGGAGCGGGCGCTCGGGCGCAGGGCTGCGCAGTGCTTGGAAATGCAGCCTAAGCTGGGGTCCCGTGTCCTCGCTAGCTGGCCAACGCGCAGTGGAACAGAGAACACGGTTTGGGGACATGCCTCCCTTAAGTAGACTTGGACTAATTTTTCGGAAAAAAGAAAAAACCCAAGCCCTACTCTGCGAACTCAACCAGTGCTCTGAGTCCTCAAGCAGAGGTTCAAACCTCCACACCTGCTGGGCAAGCTTGTCCTCCCTCTCCATTCTCTCCCGACTGACACCTCCAAACACCAATAGGTCCTCAAGAGCGACTGATTTGAGGGACTAATTTATCTGATTTGCAGTAAAAATTCGTGCCAGTGACTCATCAAATGGAAGAAAGCAGTCTGCGTCGGGGCATCCGTACCTGGTTGTGCCGGCTGCCGACCACTGAGATCACGGCCGTGTCGGGCTGTGCGAGGTGCTTGTGGTCAGACCACGAGTGTCTGTAAGACGTGGGCATGTCCTTCCCAGCCTCACTGCGAGAGAGAGCAAGGCACAATCTGAGCTGAGCAAACGAAAACAGGCTACAGGTAAAGGCAGGTTAATTTCATCTCCTTTCACAGCTGGACCTGGCCCTTTGCCCCCTGACCGACGGCTATAAAGACAGACGACATCCAGGACCAGAAGCCGGTCCTTCCCTCCGCAGAGCCTCGGTCTGTCAGCGTCTGTGTTCTGTTCTCGTTGTCAGGGCACTTGGCAGTCCAAGGGGAACACACCCAAGCGACAACCCAGGGCCCAAGAGCTGAGCGTGTCGCAGGCACAGACGGCCCTCCCGCAGTGAGTGCCAACCCCATGAAGGTGCCACGCTGAGTTTCTAGACGTCCAGTTATGTTTACGGCAATATTTTCAACAAAGAGGAAAGAAATAGGTACAAATACTGCTCTGCTTTGCTCAGGTCACCTGAGAAGACAACCATCTGTGGGGCTGGGGCTTCTCTCCCCAAATCAAGGCAGGGCAGTGGAGCCAGTGGTACCCCGCTTGTCGGCAGGACAGGATAATTGGGCTGTGCCCGGGGGATGGAGAAGTGCAGGGAACAGGGAAGGTACCTCATTCTGACCTCCCCAGCGGGCTTCTGCATCCCTGTGGAGCAGGGGGTGGGGGAGCTGGGTGAGGAGAGAAGAACAGCCTCACCTGTCCCCGGGTATGTGGTTGGCCTGTGACTGTCCCATGGGCCTGTGCTGCAGGGCTGGGCTTTGCCTGGCTGAATTTGCTCCTGACGGTGGACCATGATGCTCTGTTCAAATGAGAAAACAACATAAATAAGCATTTATTTGTATCTAAAAATGAGAAGGCCAAGTGAGTCTGCGCAAAAGAGACAGTAACTAATGGCTGCTGCTTCACCGACTCCGGTGACTTCAGCACACACAGCACGTTCTCAGCTGTCTGGAAGGGAACATTACCACCTTTGCCCCGGGTTTTTTGATTAAAGTTTACGTTTGAAGAGAACAGGAGTCATATTCTTACTACACACACTTTCCGTCTTTCACTTTTTTTCCCCAAACCTCACCAGAGGATATTTTCCCATTGATTTTCACATAGAGTGGGAGGGAGGGGGAGAAAGAAACATCAACGTGAGAGAGACACATCGAACGGTTGCCTCCTGCGCGACCCCGACCAGGGCCAGACCCGAACCACAACCAAGGTACGTGCCCGACTGGAAGCAAACCCGAGGCTCTGGTCCTCGGGCCGAAGCTCTGACGCTGAGTCAGACTGGCCGGCCGGTCTTCCAGCTTGTTTGGATCACCCGTGCAACAGGAAACGGGAAAGGAACACACTCAGCAACATGGCGAGGACGGAGCTTCAGTAACTCTCTTGGAGCCTGTTCCCTCTGTGGGCTTCCAGAGCACACGCCCGTCACTGGAACCCACTGGACAGCAGACAGGCCTCACAGACGCTGCAACGGAGCCCGCGAGCTCCACACACAGCGCGCAGCCTGCACCTTGAATATGGGGCAGTCGTCCTCCGGACGCTGAACGCCAATGACACACTCACCAGATCATCCCGCGTGTTGACAAATGTTTACCAAGATTTTCCTGCTTCTGCCCTGGCCAGTTTGGCTCAGTGGTTAGAGTGTCGGCCTGCAGACCAATGAGTTGTGGGTTTGATTCCGGCCAAGGGCACGTACCTCGGTTGTGGTTCGTCCCCGGCCCTGGTTGGGGTCGTACGGGAGGCAACCAGTTGATGTGTCCCTCTCACATCGATGTTTCTCTCTCTCTCCCTTTCTCTTCCTCTTTATCTGAAGACAAACAGAAATATATCCTCGGGTGAGGATTAAAAAAAAAAACACAAAGATTTTCCTGCTTCTGTTTTCTAAGAGCACAAATATAGGTGAGAAAAGTAACATTTGTTTCTGTATCTTTTGCAATAGTTCCAGCTCTGTTGTTTTTTGAAGGCAGATTTGTTAACTAAGCCTAGATCTAGACAGCCAGTCAGGGGAGACGACAGTTAATAAAGAGACTCTTCATGCTGCCAGACTCATATTTTTAAAGCTGAAACTTTTTAATGTATTATCCTGTCCAAATATCAAACATAGGATATTTAAAATACCAGAGAGGGGGCACAGCTTAGTGATTAAGACCATGAACTCTGAAGCAAGACTGATGGGGCTTAAGCCTGCCATCATTTACTAGCTGTGTGTTCTTGAACAGATGACTTAAACTCTCTGTGCTTCGCCCTGGCCGTTTGGCTCAGCGGTTAGAGCGTCGGCCTGAGGTCCAGAGAGACCTGGGTTCGGTTCCTGCTAAGGGCACGTACCTTGGTTGCAGTTTGTCCCCGGCCCTGGTTGGGGTCATGTGGGTGGCAACTGGTCGATGTGTTTCTCTCATGTCGATGTTTCTCTCTCTCCCTCTCGCTCTATCTGAAGATGAATGCAAAAATGTCCTCGGGTGAGGATTAAAAAACCAAAAACATATAAACTCTCTGTGCTTCCAATCATCTCATCCATAGAACAGGAATCAGCTACCCCACGGGGTTACTGTGAGTAGTAAATGAGTTTGTAAAAGTACATGATTAGAACAGTGCCTGGCATCTTACAGTCACTATAGAAACGTTTCTATTGTAATCATCGTTACTGATATTGTCATAATCATCAAAATGATAAACTAGTTCTTTTGGGCTATCTTTCTCTTCAAGTGTATATTTAAAATATTTACCTTATACAGCAAAAATGCTTGATGCAGACGCCATTTTTCGATTAGAACACGTGGAAACTGACATACATAAACCGAGTCTCGGAGTATCATGGAGACAGACCAACGTTAAAGACGAGGGAGATGAGTGTTCAGGAAGCAGTTTCTGTGGAGGAAGCCGAACCTCCAGGCCTTACTACATGCATCACTACTTTATGGCTTGGACTAAGTTTCTCTTCAAAGTTCTTGGGACTAAAAACATACACAGTATATTCAAGAACTTCTTGCAGTTGGGCGAGAGGACCCTGAAAAACCCGGGCAAGAGTATCGAAGGTGGGAGGAGGAGGGTCAGGGCTTGTGGGGAAGCTGTGGCGCCCCTGGGGGTTTCTGCTGCTGTGACTGGCACCAGGCTCGTCTGCGTGGACGCCAGCAATGTGTCCCGGATGCAGCGACGGGCAGCCTTGGCAGGCCTTATCTCAGGGTGGTCTTTCCTCTTTAAAGTCGTGTTCCAGGGAAGAAGAGGAATATGAACACTTTTGGGGTGGGAGATGGCCTGCAAATTTGTTTGTTGCTCTTTTATATTACTATCACGACTTTTGTTTCCTCATTAGCTTAGTTAGTTACTTATGTTGGTGTCTTCTTGCCACCATCTCGTCTCCAATCTGCTTCCTGGACTCCAGTCCCTGCACATAAGTTAAACATACCACTGCCTTGCTTAAAAATCTGTTAGCTTTTTATTGCTCAGAAGGTACTATTTAAGCCTGTCACCTGGGCACTCCTGCCTTTGCACTTCATCTCCTGTTCACAACGTCACCTCCTCTGTGACATCACCTGGCTCCTTACACACACTGTTTTCATAGCATTTAACACGCTGTGCCCGAGCGAGGTGAACACCTGTCTCTCCTGCTGGACTGTGAACTCCTTGGCTGCAGGAATCACACCTCATTTATCTTTCTACTCCCAGAAGTCCTTCAACCTCTGCTTACTGGGCATGCCGATTCCAAGTTCCCTGCCTCTAAACTTGAGAGTTCCCTAGAGAGGCGATTTCTCCTCTGTCGTTGTAAATTCATGGCTGCTATTAGGGGAATGGAAACTGATGGAAATAGTTACATCTATCAATAAGATGACTGGGAGATACTTGTATCTTTGCAGGAATTCAATTTAGATAGTTTTTTTTTTGGCTTCACCAGCCTCGCTAGAGCAATGGGTGTAAAACTTCAGTACTGAAAATAAGCTCATCAATTTCAAGTTTTCCTCTACCTCCCCCTAAGGGTGAGAGATGTCACTGCAGGCAGAAGGCACCACAAATTGGTGCTGACTTTGTTACATGTTCTTTCTTTGTCCTCTTCAGGTTAAATAAAACTTTCTGTCACTGCTATTCGTTTCATTTTTAGTCATCCAATTCATTTCTGTGTTAAAAGCTGCTCTACTTCTCAAAGTTAAATATTTATTCCAAGAGGTATGTTATCTCTGAATTTTATGTGAAATGTTTTCAACTAGTAAAGCAATGGGTTAAGTATCCTGTCCTCCATGACAACTGAGCTTTTTCTGGAGTTTCTATATGTAACTACTTAAGAAAAAGTATTATCACCAGAAGATAAACAATGCATTGCGAATCATCTTTACCAAGAATAAATACTCTATGAGAGAACTTTCTAAAACTCTACTAAAGGACATAAAAGGTGATCTGAATAATTGAAGACATCACATGCTCTTGGGTGGGATGACAATATTTAAAGGTATAAATTTTCCCGGCCAGCGTGGCTCAGTGGCTGAGCGTCGACCCATGCACCAAGAGGTCACCAGTTCGATTTCCGGTCAGGGCACATGCCAAATCCCCAGTGGGGGACATGCAGGAGGTGGCCAATTAATGTTCTCTCTCATCGATGTGTCTATCTCTCTCTCCCTCTTCCTTCCTCTTTCTCTAAAATCAATAAAGAAAAAAAAATTTTAAAGGTATAAATTTCCCCAAAGTTAATAAATACAATATATTAACTCTGCAATATACTCAATATATTCCAATAAAAATTACAGTTGGAGTTTTTGGAGGAGCTTAATAGTTTGCTCTAAAATTTTATATGGAAAAGTTTCCTTAATATCTAGTCTATTTGGAGTGGGGGAGGGGTTGGAGAAAGACTTGCCTTAACAGATACTAGGATATACCACAAAGTTACAGATTAAATATCTATACACACACTTTAAAAATATTATGAGTGAACCAGCCCGAGAACAGAGGAAGCACCAGGAGAGCAGAGCTGGGAGCCTGGCGCCGGGGCGCTGGTGCACACAGTGCGGGCGCAGGCCGTCCGAGTGCTGTGCCGAGCCACGCTCACTGTGGGAACTCTACACCGATCCCTCGGAAACGATACCAAGGTCGGCTCCAGGCGGATTAAAGACCCAAGTGCAAAATGCAAAATTATAAACCTAGTAGATAATGACGTAAGAGAAAATCTCTGTGACACAGGGTGGGGAAGGATAACTTATCTTAAATAAAACTTCAAAAGCACAAGCCATAGGTAAATATTTGTATGGAATTATGTTTGGTTACATACAGGTGACAGGGAAAGATATTTGTATGTTCTAAAACTAAATTGGACTAATGCCTATACAAATCACAAGGAATCTCTACATATCAACAAGAAAAAGGCAGAAATCCCTCAAGAAAAATGAGTAAAGGATATGAAGAGGTCATTCACAAGAAGAAAAAAATCCCCAAAAACAAGCATCTCAAGAGATGCTCAAATTTATGGGTAATCAGAGAAAAACGCAAATTAAATATCAGTGAGATAACACTTTCCATACTTTAGGATAATGCCAAGTACTGGTGGGAATGTGAAGGCACAGGACTCCTCAATGTTCCGCGGGGGGTGTAGACGGACACAGCAGTTACGGAGGACAGTCTGACAGTCCTCGGTCAGACGCAGCACATGTAGATGGCATGTGCTTTGATCAAGCAATTCCACTGCAAGAAATTCTGTTTTATAAGGTACACAAATGAGGGTCTGTCAGGACAGTTTGTGATGATGTGGAGTTAGAGGTTGGCTGGGGGTGGGGTGCAGGGTGGACAGGTAATACATGGTAAATATACACTATAAAAAACTGTCAAGCAGTTAAAAGCAATCGATTATGTTCACTCAGCAACAGGGATAAATCTTAAAAACACATGAGGCCATGATACCAAAAACACAAGCAACCAAAGATATGTGTCTGATAAGGATCTACTATCAGAATATATAAAGTCTTATAATTCAACCAAAAGACAAGCCAATTAAGTGAGCAAAGGATTTGAACAGATACTCCTCCAAAGAAGATCTAGGAATGACCAACAGCACACGGAAGGCTGCTCGACATCATTAGCCATCAGGGAAATGCAAATAAAACCTCAGTGAGATTCCACTGCTCACTCACTGGGACGGCTAGAATCACACACACACGGAACAGAAAATGGTGCACACAGTGGAAACACCTGGACAGTTTAAACTCTCAAAAAGCTCAAGGTACCAGGACCCAACAATTCCACTCCCAGGTACACACCCAAGAAAAATGAAAACACACATCTGCAGAAAAACCTGTACATTGATGTTCACAGCAGCATTACAATAGTTAGAAAGAAAGAAAGAAAGAAACACAAGTGCTGTGGGGCAATGGATGGCACAGAGACAGTCACAAGTTTGAGAGTTTTACACCAGACAGGATATTGGTTTGGGAACTTGGTTTACCATTTCCTTGGCAACATAAGCACAAATATTAAATGCTGTTTATCAAAAGGAGGAAAAGAGAATGAAGGGAACACACTTTTCTTTCTCCGGGGAGCTGTCCCTGTCTGTCCCCAGTGAGTGGCTGGTGGAGGGAAGGCAGCAGCTTGGGGGCATCGTCCGAAGGGCTGGTTTCTGACAACGGTCAGAACTGTAAATACTCGTTTGACGCTAGTGCAGTTGGGAGATTTTATACCAAATACAATGAGAAACTAGGAAGACCAACAACTCTATGAATGGGACTATTATGGGCAGAAAAGATACTTTCTATTTTTTTCTGAGGAAAATATGAGATTCTGAATGCTTCCATGGATGACGAAAACGGAGCGTCATTAAACAAGGTGTCATCACTGAAACGGGATGCAGTCTGGAGGCTGCGCCTACACACAAAATACTCTTCCAAGGAAAGTGACCGCGCGGTTTTAGACAAACCTCTTAGAGAAAACACCATCAACAATTAAGGGTAATTTTGGAAAAAGAAAATTCCAAGAGAAAGAAGGGTCTTCCTACGACTGAACTATCCACGCACATTCACCGTCTGGTTTGTGGTCCATCAGCAATAAGATGCGAACAGATACTGAGAGTAAGCATTTAGGAAATTGTATAATGATCTGACGGTAATTTAACGTCTTTGTTTTTATTTTTCATTTAATTGGTATTGTATTTCACAAACATGCGGTCTGTGCCGGATGAAAGGGCCGCCGTTCCTTTCAGTAGATGGTTTGAGAAACTGCAACAGCCCAGCGGCTGCTCCCAGGGCCGCACGCCTGGGGGCCAGGTGCCCGGGACTTCATTCTCAGAACACCTGACATGTTATTTCCAGGGCACTGAGGCCTGCTTTTCTTTGTGGGTCACAGAACAAATTTAAGGCTAAAAAGCAGGCTATCAGGATTCTGGTAAAGAAACTGAGATAAAGAAATCTGACCAAAAATCACACTAAGTGATGCTCATTTTTCATTCAAAAAATTTTCATTGAGCACTTGCTCTGTGCCTGACAGTGTATCAGATCTGTGGGATTTAGCTCTGAGCACCTCAAAATCCCCAAGACCATGAGTCCTGCGACTGCACCCTGGTGGCGAGGACAGGGACAGCGCATCTCAGGCAGGTCAGTGTGGCGGAGGAAGCAAAGCGGGACGGGCAGGCCAGCCCGATCTGCCATAGAAACTGGTAGAAACTGGTCCGGGAAGGAACCGCAGTTAGGAGCAGACTGCGGAGGCAGACGTCCAATTCACATACCGGTTCCCGGCCCTGCTGGTTTTATGACATGGCCAGGCTACCCAGCTGCCCTGTGACTGCGTTTCCTCCTCTGCAGCACGGGAAAACAAGGATTAGTGTGAGTGTTAAATGAGTTAACAGATTTGAATTATTTAAGGACATAGTGTTTATTAAATACTGCTATTCTCTCCTCAGGCGGTGAGATTGAAGCGGAGACCTGAGTCAGGGAGCCAGCCATGCACAGACGTGGTCAGTAACGGCAGCTGCCATCAATGAGCACCTGAGGGTATTTACGCAGAGTCTGTGCGTTTTCACCTTTAATCCTCACAGTGATCCTGAAGCAGATGTTATCATTCCCATTCTATAGCTAAAACCTGAAGGGTGGACACGCTAAGTGGCTTGTTTCTGTCCGACAACTAGCTAACAGGTGTCAGTGAACTCCGTCAAAAGCCTCACTTCTACTGGGTTCGCGTGGCCTCTGCCAGGTGTGGGCACAGAACCGAAAAGCTTCTGACTTTTACATTGTTCATTCATTTAATGATTTGTTCATTCTTTCATTTATTCATTCTCTCATTCAAAAACCATTAACTGAACACCTACCAAGTATCATAGGCAATTGGCAATATTTTCTTTGTCTTCAAAAAGCAGATAATCTCTTTTAAAAGCAAGACAGTTATATAAGAACAGTGCTCAGTGAATCGCAGAGGCAAGGAGAGCTGCGGGGTTTGGGGGAGGCAGCCTAAGTGAGGCCCAGCTCAGGAAAGGGTTTGGGAAGAACACTGGGAGGCAAATTTAAAAGGCAGGTGGGAGCAAAATCATTAAAAACACCTTTCTGTGCAGAGTGGGGAAGCACTGGAGCTTCTACGAAAGAGGTTTCAGACGGAAGAATCAGCGTCGGGACATTTGGGCAGAGTGCTGGACAGACTGGAGAAGGGAAGAGAGCAGGGCAGGATGTCACAGGGTCCCAGAACCAGAAGGGGCCTCGGAGGGCAGCCAGGTGAACACATGTCCAACCAGGACCTGGGACAGAAAGGAGGTCTACATAATACCAGTGGGGCCATAGGAAGAGAAAAGGAAGGAAGAATCGAGAATTTAAGACTGGAAGTCTGACTACATAAGAGGATCGTGGGGGGAATGGGACATGAATACACATTGCAGCACATGACATTTTAATATGCAAGACTGACCTTCCTAATTCTGCTGTTTCAGGCTTCTCCTCATTAGTTTTACAAAATCAGGAAAAATGAGATGAGCATTATGTAATTCATAAACAAAGAATATGAACGGGTTCTATTCAAAATGGTTCCTAATTAGAAATTCTTGATCAAAAGGCAGTTTTAAAGCAAAGCAAGATGCTGAGTGGGTTTGCCGCCGTTTACTGGCCGTGCCTACAAACACCTCGCCCCGTTTACAGGCAGCGGCCCAGGCGGAGGCCTGCCTCCAGGAAGGCACGCTAGGGACTCCTCCGACTCTTCAGAGCATCTTCTCTCACTCAAGCAGACAGAAGGCTTATTATTTTAAAAGAACGTCAGAGCTGAAGTCTTACCAAGCTGCTTGCTTCTCCACTCACTAGTCGGATTACTCTTCTTGAACTACTGATAACTTGATAACAAACTTTTCAATTCATTAAGTGGAAAAAGACAGAAAGTGAGACCCCGGGGCCTGTAAACGTGCCCTGCTCGGTTTGGCAGAGCTGGACGAGCCCTCCTGCAGCTGTCGTGCCCCAGGCCCCCTCACCTTCCTCAGCCACGACCGTCAGGGTGACAGCGACGCCCGCATCCTTGATCAGCTGCACGATGCTGTCGTGGGACAGCTCCACGATGGACTGCCCGTTCACCGCAGAGATGTGGTCTCCGACCTTCAGCTTCCCACAGCGGTCCGCGGGACTGCCCTCTATGACTCGGCCGATTTTATGAGGAATAACTATAAGAAAAAAACCCCAGGTTTTTCAGTTATTTAAGATATCTGTTAGTGTTGGATTGATCATCATTGTTTAAAAATTCAACACATCTAAGAAAACTCTTTAAAATATAATGAAAAATGAGCACCCTACCCAGAAGCAGCGGTTTCCGTACACCTTCCACATTCTGCCCACGTGCATTCTCTTTACATATTTGCAACCACAGCATATAAACCTTTTTGCTATTTCTATTTGCCATAAACCTTTTTCCAATTTTTATACTGTCATCCTAATAATCCTGTTTAAAGACTACCGGCCTCACTGATACTGATGATAGTATCTCACTAATCTCCGTTTCTTGTCTGTTGTTGGCCATTCAGGCTGCCTCACATTTGGGGCACATTTTAGAAACTGCTAAACTGAGACCCTCTTCGGTTCTGTCGAAGGGGCATTTACTCCCACAAGGGACCTTGTGAACAAATGCAGCTCAGACTCAAGTTTAGGACCCCGAAGCTCTTGGTTAGAAGTCCAGGCACAGTGAAATGACTGGCCATCCAAATGAGTTGTACTTGGCTCCAGAGCAAAATTAATTCCCTTCATTTAGGCCTTTAGATCTTTGTACAATCAGAAAAGCTGAGTGGAATTAGAACATTGATGCTTTATGTTACTATTACTTGGCTCATGGATGAAAGCCTGCCCAGCACGCACAGCTGAGCACGCCATCGGTACAGACGCGCGGCGCGGGTCTATCACGAAGCCCCGGCTCGTGTGCCGAAGGCTGCCCTGACTGTTCAGACACTTGACTGTTATTATGGCTTAAAATGCGTTTTCAGACACGCAGGAATCCTGTCTGGACACCTTTCACCACGTGGCCGGGGCATTTGTTAAGACACGACTGTTCCTTCTGTGTTCTGGGCTCCCGCGGACTACTGCTTGCTATGAAAGGGACAATTAATATTTTTAAATGGCACTGTGATTATGTTTAATTCCCACAGAAAAACGGGCTCCTTGCTAAGGATTTCAGTCTTATTTGGTATGTATTAGGGACACTGTAGTAGACCTTCATTTGGAACTGGAAGTTGCTGTCGGTCATGATTTCCGTCCCCACGGACGCTGACATCCATGGCTCCCAGGACTGGGTGGCGATGGGTTTTCTCTTCAAGCAGAGGAAGTCAATGTTGGAAGCAAGTGCCTTTTGGCTCTGAATTATCTCAAGCACTTATCATGCCGTTTTCCTTATGAATAAAGTGACTAGGAAAGTGCCAGGAGGAGGGCCGTCCTGTGCCAGGCAGCGGAGCTGACTCCCTGGTGGCCCGTGGCAACTCCGAATCAACACCTTAGTTATTCGCCTTCTCAGAAAAGATTCACTCACACACAGTGTGCATTCTAGATCCCCTGAGAAGAAAATTATTCAGCTCCGTGGCCCACTGAAATGGGTGTGTTTAGACTTGGGAAAACATCAAACAGAGTGACTCTCTGGAGTCGCAGTGGTCCCTGCCTCACATGGGCGAGCCGCGTGGTGAGAAGGAATGGGCAGCTCTGACGGGACCTCCTGGAGGGCGAGCTGTCTGGGCGAGGGGCAGGAAAGCCGCGTCTGGGCACTCACTGGGCATTACCACCAAGACGGTTAAATGCCGCAAACAGACCAGTAGAAAGACAGCTTCGGACCTTCTCAGAACGGCCTGGGAAGTTTTCAAGGTCACCCCTTCAAGTACACGTAGCTGAGGAAAATCGGGAGTCCTGCCTTGGTTTTTTGGGTATACAAAGTCTACAGACATTTGCCATAAAGTCAGTTTGTCCGTCTTCATTCAGCTCTGGCCACGGTCTGTCTTGCAGACTGGTGTGTCCAGCTGCTGAGATCACTTTAGTGCCCTTAAAACATTTCATTTCAGGAAAATAACGGACAGTAACTGGAAACGTCCCTTCTCAAAGAAATCCTTTGCAACCAGAACTGGAAAGTGTAGGACGAGAAAGAGAAACACAAAAACCTCTGAAGTACCGGCAAAACAAAAACTAGCCAAGTCCTCTTCATCTAAACAGAAATCTCTTCGAAGTACTCCCCGCATTTAGCCCTATTCCCACTGGGTCCAGGCAACAAGGGTGCTGGGCCTGATCCCGGATCTTTGAAAAAATCAACAGTAGGGCGTGTCAGACTATTTTATAACTGGTATTAGAGACGTGACTGGGAATATTTCTTGTGACAAATGTCACTAGAAAATACACTTAATCAGAAGGAAAAAAATAATCTATACTGAGCAGAATACCAATCTATACCAAAACAAGGTCCAGAAAGACCTACTCTGACAGCCAGGCCCCTGCCTTCTGGCCAGCGCTGACCCTGTGCTGAAGCGAACCCTCTCTCCTACGGTGTGCTCATCGGCTCAGCCCGTCGTGGAAGCTCCTCACCCCACTCCGCCCAGGTCCCTCTTCAGTCTGAAGAGACAGACGGGGTTCTGGAACTGCCGGCAGGGCTCAGCACGCCGTGAGATTGTTAACTAGCATTTCAGTGAAATGATCAATTCTGGTCTTGCACCGTGACTGAAACTTCAAGTACTTCATATAAAATTCATTGCCAACCTAAGCCTAATTCACTATCCAGGCTGATAATGAATGAGCTGCAAACACTCATTTCCTGCCACGCACTCGCTGCGGCCCCATCTCACACTTTAATCGAGCTTCCTTCCCAGCTCATTACTCAAGTATTAATAAACTTTTTAAAGTTTCTTTTAAAAAAAGATCAAGTGACAGGGACAAACAGTTTTATAAATAATGACGATGATAACGGTAGCAGCAGCTGACACTTCTTGCTGTCCAGGCTGCCGGCTTCAGGTGCTATCTCCTTCAGCCTCAAACCCACGAGACGGGGAGCGGCCCCCATCCTCGCTTCACACAGCCACCCGGAGCTCAGAGGGGTGACCCCAAGACCAGACAGCTACCACAAGACTTCAGCAGTGTGTCTGATTACAAAGCCAACTCGGAACAAAGACCTACGGCACACAAAACCATGAAAATCTAGGAAATGATTTAAATAAATAAGTATAAAATATTTAAAATTTTAATTATAAACAGATAAGATATACACAAATAGGAATATATTTAATATGTAATGTATTAAAATGTAATATAAATGTTAAATATAATCAATATAAAAATGTTAAACATTTTAAGTAATGCAACTTTATTTTACTGAATTCCTCTATACTGCTTAGCTTTCCGGTGAAAATGGACTCTCCCCTAATTTTTATAGTGCTAGAAAAGGAATATCTTCAATATAAAAAGTGCTTAGCATCTATTATACTGAGTAGTAATCTTTCACGGTTTTGGTTAATCTGAAAGCCTGGATTATTGTATGGTATGAGAATGAGAATACGATGATCTAAAATGGTTATTTGTTTCTGGAAATCCTGATTTCCAACGATACAACATAAAATTCACCTAAAAGCTGCTTCCTTTCATTTTTCTGAGACAGGCCACATAATCATCCTCACAGCACCAGTGACAGTTCCAGTTCCAAGTGTTACCATAGCAACCGCTTATAGAAAATGGAAAGGAACAGCAGTGAGCAGTGACCTGACACTGCAGTCGTAACTCATCCAGGTCACAGGCTTCCTCCTTCACACACGTGTATTAATTTTAGCAAGATTTTTGCAAATTCGTTTGGCTCGCAACATTTTTCTGAAATCGTCTGCTTTTGTCACTAAGATCGTAGTGACCATCTCGTCTAAAAGGATCACACTACCCAGGAAATAATCAAGTCCACTGGCGAAGGCAAGAGGCACTGCCGTATGGTCAAAGATTTTTATCATTTGACTTAGAAAAATAAAGTTACCAAACATGATACATAAATATTCATTTGCTGGTTCTCATATTCATTTTGGATTTTATAATTATATTTAGAGATGATTATTTCTTAGACACACTAAGATGAGACACATATTTAATTTGTTGACTCATAACATCCCTGAACATACTAGAGGTTAATTCCTCTCTGATGAGGGAATTAATATACACATTCATCCTTTGCAGATGAGAATATTCTGTTAAACCAGGATCAGAATATTTAATTTTTAAAGGTTCTGACGAAATCTTTACCTTTCAAGGAGCATATACAAAAGGGAAGAATGCTTATCATTCAAGAAAGTTGCTTTAGAGCTGGAATGTAGCAATTATTGTTAAATAACACAAAGGGACAATTTAAGACATATTTGGGTCAAGATTTTTCTATTAATCTGTTTTGCTTGTCAACTGCTTCTAGAATTTAATTCATTTCAGCATACACGATTTCTCATACCACACCCCTATATTTAAAAAATTCAGCACCATCGCTGACATACTGCCCAATATAATCTCGATGCGAACCGAGCTACTAACACTTATTTCCTGGAATCTGAGATGACACATAAAC
This sequence comes from Tadarida brasiliensis, assembly GCA_030848825.1. Classification (NCBI taxonomy): domain Eukaryota; kingdom Metazoa; phylum Chordata; class Mammalia; order Chiroptera; family Molossidae; genus Tadarida; species Tadarida brasiliensis. The sequence goes on along the minus strand of CM061275.1, from coordinate 13,151,856 downwards.
CTGAAGCCTAGAAGGTTTGGTCCAGATCACTTAATTTTGAAAATAAAGAAAACATTCATCATTCTTAAAAAGGTAAGTCTCTAAGGCCATTTATACATAATTCCTAATCAGTTTCAAATCACTGTGGGAGACTCAGAACACCAGACGCAGGGGCTGGGACAACAGGACACAGCAGCCCTCACCTCCTGGGGGCGGCTTGTTTTTGGAGGTGAGGATGACGAAGCCAAAGCCCTCATTCTCCTTTCGTTGCAAGATGACATCATAGGCCTCGTGGGGCGCCGGCCTGGCTGGGACTTCCGCTCGGTTCAGGCGCGGAGACCCGTTCTGCGTTGAAAGGAAGGCTGGAGAGCTGTCATCCTCGGGTTGTTTCTCTGCAATAAACACGACCAATTTGGATATTTCTGGAACATCATAATTTTTGATAACTGAAGTGTTTTTGTGCTAAGCCTCTCACAAAAAATTTAGTTTCTAATAACAGACTAGAAAAGCTGCCCCCACCCCCACGAGCGCCCTGGACACAATCCGAGTGCAGACGAGGCAGTGGCGGTCTGCCTGATGCCTGCAGTGCATTTAACACAAACAGCCGGGGGAATATACCATGCGGGCTCTTCAAAGTTTCCGTGAAATTTGAGAGTAAAAGTTCTTCTTGAAATTGTTTGAATTACAGAAAGGATTTTAACCTTGACCAGTGATTTTAACAAAAGTTGATGATGAGAAGTGACAGTAAATTTCCTTTTAAAATCAACTTTAAATATCATTGAGAGCAGGGGCTGAAATTCGTGACATCTGGGAAGTCACTACATGAGGACAGCGGCTGCCACACAGCTGAGCTCAGCTGCACCTTCACTGGGGTCTACACTGCAGTTTGCCGATGATCACATCAGACGAGCTGAAGGGGAGCAGTTCGCAGGCACAGAACGAGCTGTCCACACCAACAGCCAACGCTCCTGGGCAGAGCTCCGCCCATGGAAGCCCCAGCACAGAGCCAGTTAACCCACCCCCTTTTCTCCAAGGGTGACATCACCATACAAACCACCATTAACGACGACAACACACCGCCACTGATGAATACACAATTATATGACCTATTTTGGCTCAAAAGCTACATGATTCTAAGACTGCTTTTGAACCTCAACCAAGTGCCACCAACATCGAATTATCAATGAAAAATCAAGGATTTTGGGATATAATCCATGGTTAGAATGAATTAGCTAAATGCCTCCAATAATGTCAAATGAGTAGGAAACTTCCCCAAGATGCTGTCCAGCATACAGCCACCTGCTAGTCTAACGTCCCACTAGTCACTTACCTCGTGTAGTTCTGTCCTGACTCCAGTACAACCAAACACAGCGACCCTGCATTAAATCTGTGTGCATCCCTAAATGCCTGATCTTCCGAAGAGAGGCAGGGCTTTGCTTAGGGTGTTGCAAGCAAAAGCACCGTGCCTCGTTTTTTAAGTAATGCAAATATTCATCAAGTCAACAAACATCTGCCGTCCACTCTGCCCAGCAGGCGCCCTGCTAAGTGCTGGGATCAGCACGACTGAAGGGATGAATGCCCCGCCTTCAGGAAGCGTCCAGTCCGTGCTACAGGGTGTTTTTATAAAACTGTAAGTGGCAAGAATTCACTCCTCAAAATTCCTATTTAATATTCACAAAGCTATTGATAAGACAAATGTGAGAGATTCATATCTGAGTGTATAGTTTGGACGCCGGGCTCTGTAATTAAACACCCATTTTCATCCCGGCCCTACTCCTCACCAGTTATGTGTGTCTCTACCTTTCCGTGAGTCACTGCAAAACTAGACTGTGACAGTATTTACATCCTAGTGTTATAAAGATTAAACGAGAGAATCCATATGCCTAGGACAGAGTAAGCACTCAATAAATGTTAAATCATATTATCCTAAAACTTTTCAAGTATAAACATTCTGTCCTCTCAATACGTAGGATTTCATCAGGATCCAAAATCTTTTGATATTCAGCTAATGGGACATCTCAGTATGACTAAATAATTTTGCATTTGTTTTTAAGAAAACAGATTTAACCTGGTAAATTCATCAATATATTAATATAATCTTAATACGGAAGCCCCAAATTTCTCTGACAGTAGTAGTATTATTTATGAATCTTTCCCTTACATGGCCGCCTACAATGAGGCCCCGGGTCACACACATGGACTGCCTCACACACTGTTCCACATAATATGTAAAATAATGTAAAACTACACAGACAGTGGACGAAGTCCCTGTCCTTTTCTCACTTACCCGAGCAGGAGCGGGTGCACATACCTCCACAGAAGATCTTCCTTCTGACAGTGAGCAGCACGTGGCCGTTGCGAGCAGCAGTCGTCATCAGGTCTAGGACCTGTTTGTGGGACTTCCCTTTAACAGGAATGCCGTCTATGCACATCAGTTCATCAGCCGCCCGGAGCCGCCCATCCTTCTCAGCTGCGCCCAGAGGAATGATGGCCCCGATGTAGATCTGATAAGACAGCAAAGTACAGGTCGGCCTGTGCAGTCTGCCAGGATTGCCAAGATCCTGACCTACTAAGTGAAGGACTTCCTGACTCAATTCTGTACAGACAGACAGATTACTGCAGTTCAACTACGAATACAGTCCTCTTTTAGAAAGCTGATTTCTTAGACAGAGACCGTTCTCTAAAATGGCTCTTTAAATAACCACACTACATCATCCCTTCTGGATCTTCTGGATGGAGTACAAAGAAGACAGAAAATACAAAGTTGTTCAATAACTTTAAAAAGTGCCACCATCACTACCATCACTGCAACAAAACAATCTCAGAAAATGCAATTCTGTGGGGTAGCTGTAAAAGTAAACACAAGTCTATCGCCATCAGGAAACATGTCCACACACTTTTCACAGCCGCTGGGTAATTCATACGATACCACCATCACACAGCTTTCGTCCAAGTTCAGAACATAAGACAGAGAAACACCTCTGCTTCCTAAACCTCGAAGCAGCGAATGTTTTTGGGGAACAGAGTGGCCTTAGGTACAGGGGCATCCAGGTGAGCATGTCCAGGCTATTCTGCTGGCCAGCAGTTGAAATCCTAAAATTAGGCAATCCCGAATGTTGGGGCTAACTTCAGAGCTGATAAAACCTGACACTTAAGCCCTGGCCGGTTTGGTTCAGCAGTTGGAGCGCCGGCCCGCGGACCAATGAATTGTGGGTTCGATTCCGGTCAAGGGCACACACCTCGGTTGCAGTTCGTCCCCGGCCCTGGTCGTGTCGTGCGGGAGGCAACCAGTCAATGTGTCCCTCTCACGTCAATGTTTCTCTCTCTCTCCCTCCCACTCTATCTGAACAAAAATGGAAAAATATCCTCAGGTGAGGATTAAAAAACAAACAAACAAACAAAACTTGACACTTCAGAGAAAGATTTCTCCCAAGTTGTTTGAGATAAATTCTGAAAATGCCTAAGTGACCACTATGAGTACCAATGAAATAGGAAGCCACAGAACAAACTACCTCTGTCGTCAGGGACACTCACGGCTCCTACGTCTGGCTACGGGGGGAACTGTATTAACTGTAACTGATAGGGCACATTTATACTATAAAAATCAAATGCTCTGTTCAGAAATAGAAGAAAGCCTGTCAGTTGAAAAGATTATTGTCACCTAACTTCCAAGCATCATAACAATGTAGTCTTTCTTAATATTATACAAAAAAACCCACTTAACTATATTCTTACATTCTACAAAGCACATTACTCCTCTGTCATTCAAACTAAGGGCAAACTTAAAAAAAAACACCCACCACATTCGCTCTCCAACTTTATGTGTGAATCATGTGTAAAAACATTCTAGATTTAAATGCTTTGCAAACATAACCCTTGTGCTTTCTGGACAGAAGCATTAATTATTTTATATCCTTCTGTTCTCAGAGGTAACAAATGAAATGGCATGCAAAATTCTGAGCATAAAAATGTCAACCCATTAATAATATGGTGAATAATATGGATTTAGGTGACATAATATTCATGGCTCATGCCAAATGTTTACAGATCATTCAGAAGATAAAGTAACTGTGGTAAATAGGATTTTGAATTACAGGTTTCTTAGAAAAGGAAAATGTCTTAAAATCTGTTTAATGAAGGCAAAAGAAGTGAAACATGTTAAATCAGCATTAGGCACATGGAGACATTAATTACTGTCTAGTTTACGGCCGACATGCCCAGCTCCCCCTCCAGTTTCCCTGCACTAAGGTAGCTGAGGGACTGACACTAAGAGGAATGCAGATCTTCTCGTGCTGATGAACCTGTCAGAGAAACAAAATCTCTTCCAAAGACGTCAGCCCTGGCCGGTTTGGCTCAGTGGTTAGAGCGTTGGCCCGCGGACCAGAGTCTCGGGTTTGATTCCGGTCAAGGGCTCGTACCTTGGTTGTGGTTCGGTACCCGGCCCTGGTCGGGGTCATGCAGGAGGCAACCGATCAGTCTCTCTCACATCGATGTTTCTCTCTCTCTCTCTCTCTCTCTCTCTCTCTCTCTCCCTCCCTCCCTCCCCTCCCTTCCACTCTGTCTGAAAATGAATGGAAAAATATTCTCAGGTGAGGAGTTAAAAAAAAAAATCAAACAAAATAGAAAACAACAAAAACACCATATTCTACCAAATTGCCACTTAAACACTTTAACAGGAACAGCCAAAGTCCAAAGTATTGACACTTACCGACTGGTCCGGTCCGTCCCCTCCTAGCACCCTGAAGCCAAACCCCGATTCCTGTTTCCGAAGAAAAACATCCAAATCTTTGGTGTTTGGTGCTAAGGAAAAACAGAAAACATTTAAAAAATAAGCAAATACTTTGGTTTATTTTAAAAGGATTAAAATAAAACTAAGTTCAATGTTTAGTAGGATAATATTATAGAGTTTAATAAATTAGATCCTCAGAACTGTCTGAGATGCGAACATCCACACTTGTATGACACCACCAAACTCAACCACACCTTTGCTTTGGGTTCCAACCAAACTCTGCATCAGGACTGCTTTAGGGACACCCCCCCTCAGGTGCTCGGTGTTTCACTGCCATTCATTCCTCGCGCCTTCGAATCCATACTACAATATCAAATTCAGAATTATCCAGTTTAAGTTTGCTATTTGATAGGTGCAAGTGATCTAAATTAACGCTTGGGCAAATCCTGGAAAAAGAGAGCCCGTAAAATGCCTTAATTCAACTCCTAACCTAAGTTTGTTTCAGAAAAACATTCCACATGAACTGCTTACTTAGCCTAATTTTGCAAAATGATATTATTTTAAAAGTAAATAACAGTTAACACCTATTATTAGCCCCAATTTCTAGCGGGGGAAACCAAGGGCCCAGTGTCACAGGGAAATGGCAGAGTGAGGTTTAAACTCTGCTCGATTTCCATGGGCCAGCTCTTGACACACACGACCTGACCTACCCCCAAAGGGGCATTCATCAGAATATTAACTCAGAAAAAGCTACTTCATAACTAAAATTTTATCTCTGCGAAAATATTAATGTTGCCTATAAGTAAGAAGTATTTGCTAGAAAGAGAAGAGAAACATGTCAGGGAACGCTATAAAAAGTGAGATACTGCACAGAGTAATTCCTGACATTGTTCCTGAGAAGCGATCTCTTTTGAGAAATACTTTCTATTAGAAAAGGACTCATGCGTCCAACTCATTTATTTTATGGGTGAAGCCCAAAGGGAATGACTAGTTTATACCAAGTCTAAGAATGTATCAGGCTGCTCTGGCCGGGTGGCTCAGTGGGTTGGAGCATTGCCCCTCACACGAAAAAGGGTGCAGGCTCGCTTCCCAGGCAGGGCACACACCTAGGTTTCGGGTTCAGTCCTGGTTGGGGTGCATACAGGAGGCAACCGATCAGTGTTTCTCTCTCTCTCCCTTCCTCTCTAAAATCATTAAACATATCCTTGGGGTAAGGATTAAAAAAAAGAATGTATCAGGCCACGAATGGGAAGTCAGTCTGAAGAAGAGATTCTCCATAGTTATACTAATTTAAATTATTGCTTCGATGTGCTTATGCCTGGCTTTCATCTTTCTTAAACATGGCCTGGGACGATCAAGATAAAGATCTATAATTGGTTAAATAAGTATGAAGTCAGTTATATATAATATTTCCACCTGTGTACATCATTTCCAAGGTAGATTTAGATCTATTTCTTAAAAAAAAATACATTAAAAAATTAAACCTACTACAATTTTACTTTGGAAAAGATTAGCATTAGTAAGTAAATTAGTATGGACCTGAATTTCTTCTCATCATCTTTCAGCTGGACTCCCTAAGGAGTCTGGTTCCTCCTCGGATTGCACACCCCTGATTCATGACCCTCCATACCACTGCCAGAAAAGTCTTTCTAAAACACAGTCCAGTAATATCATCCCTCCAGTTAAACCCATCGCGCGGCTCCCCATCATTCCTCTGACCCACTCCAGCCCCTCAGCACAGCACCCCAGCCCTCCACAACGACTCCTGCCCTGTTTTCCCTCGACAAGCACACCCAGCCAAATCCTCTTGCAGAGCCCAGGCCATGCAAGGTCAACGTGCAAACGGTATTCCTTCTCCCTTTCCCTTCTACCTGTCCCATAAACAGTTGTCTTTGAAGACTTGGTTAAAACTTAACTTCCTATATGACGCAGGGTCTGACACTACCCGAGGTGCTAAAACTGACCATCTCCTACTTTGGACCATCACCCAGTCCATCCTTCTGTCACTGCACCTGTTGGGCTTATTGTACTTATTGCACACTTATTTGATTACATATTTGTTTTTTCCATTTAGGTTTAATCATCTTTTTGGGTGCAGGGCCCATGTAGCCTATTTATCTCTTTATTCCCATTACTTACTTAGATGTTGGGTAGGTAGTAGGCACTTAATATATGGTTTTGAAAAAAATGAAGGAATTAATGTTGAATGTAAATGGAAGAAGCCTAGAGTTATTAGAATGGAATGAAGCAATAACTTTTCAACATGGTTTTGAAAGATGGGAAGGTCCCAGTTTTTTAAAAAATTCAAATTTATTTTGTCACATGCTCTCCTGAAATATTCCACAACTACTTACGTTTATCTTCATACAAAGTCTTGGATTTCAGGTAGACCTCGGAAGGATCCAGTTTCGGGGATCCTGACCTGATAATGCTGGGTGGAAAAGGCATGGGCTGGGGAATGGGCTCATTTATGGCCTCCAAACTTCCTGAATTTTCCTTTTTATCAGTTTTCTGAAATGGAAAAGAGCCTCACTTAGTATTTTAAAAAGCCAGATAGTTGATTAGTTCATAAACCCTGGTCTAAGCTGGGCATGTCCCTGATTCCAGCTGCAGGGGTGGCAGGTCAAAGCCACAGCACAGCTGGGTCTCCCAGAGTCCACGTGAATAGCCATGGGTGTTCGGTGAAAACTTATTTAACTGAAACTAGAAAAGGCTTAGAGTGATGCCAACAGAAAGGCCTTAACGAGGCTCTGTGTGAGGCCTGCTGCCCTGTCCCCTCACACCCAGACACACGCTGCCTTCGGGAAGAAGATGAACAGGGACGCCCCATGAGGCCGCGCTTCCGGGTACAGCACGAGGCAGACGGACAGAATCCTCGAGGAGCCCCACCTCCTCATGCACTGAACTTGATCCCAGTGAAGATGTTTAAGATAAGATTCTTTCTAAGCAACTGGAAGAGGCAGTGCCGACTGGACCTCAGGTGATGCGGACGACACTGGGAACACCTACGGCCGGCCAGCGGCTGAGGGAACGCAGTGAGTGCATTCCCACATTTCTCCATTCAGATAGAACTTGCACAGACTAATATGCAAGCAAAATGAGTTCTTTAATAACATCTTAAAAATGAAATCCAATAAACAGCCTAAGAAAATAGGGCTTTGAGAACAGCTTGTTGTCCTGACTTACTGTGAGGAGAGGGGGATTTAGACTTGTGTGTGACAGAATAATTTACACTGTTTGTCAGGGAACAGTGGGGGCTGGTCACTACACAGTGTTGTGCCAGAAGGGACCCCTGGCTGACCCAGACCAGTCAGAGGGCGGGGGAGGTGAGAGCAGCCCCCTTTCCTTCACCCCATACGTCCTGGGATTCTGTCCGAGCAGTGAGGGTCACTAGAGACTCCCATCAGCTACAAAGCATTAGGGTCACCATGGTGCACCGGCATCCATTATAAAATAGATACGGAGTAAAAAATGATGACTAGAGGAACCAGAGAAATGTAGGAAACTGCAGTGCAATTTTAACTGAATAGGCAAAAAAAAATTCTGCCCACACCGGACCTGAGTGGTACAGTCTATAAGAGTTCAGAGCCCTGGCGTGTGTGGCTCAGTTGGTTGAGTACTGTCCCATTCACCAAAAGGTCATCAGTTCGATTCCCAGTCAGGGCACATGCCAGGGTTTCGGGGTTAATCCCCGGTAGGGGGCATGCAGGAGGCAGCCAACCGATTGATACTTCAATCTCTCTCTCCCTCTCCCTTCCTCTCTCCAAAATCAATTTTTAAAAGTTCAGATTGCTTCTTTCCTTTTAATCCAAACCCCCCCCCCCCAAAAAAAAAAACAGCAACAAAAACACAGCAAGTCTGCAGAGGATCCTCCTCGGTGGGCTAGTAAGAATTTATCCATTTGACATCTTTATCAGCCTATGGTTTAAGGTTATGGACGACCACCTTTGAGTTGTGAGATGACAGACTCGAATTCAAGCAAAGGATTTCAGACACAATTGTATGTCCAGATCCACATAATTGTGGCTACTTAAGTAGATACACGTGCACCTAACACAGTTTCTTTTGTAGCATTATTCGGTGCATCTTTTTTTTAGGTCTTATTCTCTACACAAGTCCTTCAGTGGGCTCCTCGGGTACTCAGAAGGATGCCAAAGAAAACAGTGCTTTAAGTCTGACAGCCAATCACTTTGACAAGCAAGTTGAGCACACGAGGCCACAATTCTCTAGAAAGTCTTATTCAGTCCTAAATGTGAGGTTACCTAAATGTGGGTATTTACAGACCCCATGAAATTATGTGAGGCAACCTGTCTTCCCTTTGGGCATAGGGAGAAGATGTAACTGTTTCCATGGCCCTTCCTCCCGTGTGCTCCTCTCAAAAGCAGAGAAAGGACCCCTGAGTAAGCATGTCAATGCACCCACATTTTACTCTTTAGAGGACAGGGTCACGGGTAGTACGGGTCTCTAGTATTCCTCCAACAGAAATACTTAAGCAGGAGGGCACATCTCTTCTCTGTGGGGCTTTCTCTAACTCCCAGGCTTTCCTGAGTGCCTGATACAAGCCCAGGGCCGCACTCCTGATTCTCCCAGTCCATAATCACCACCTCAGGGGGCTGTCCTTACAGAGGGCACGTGGCATCTCTTTCGGTGTGTTGGGAAGAAGCATTTGAGAACCACTGTATACTCACCATTTTGGCAGTTTTGGTTGGTGAAGGAGGACCTTAAAGAAAATAAGCCAAATTTTAAAAACAGAGGAAGCATCTCCAGATTGCAAATACAGTTAACGTTTAGGATAAACTAGCTTGGACTTTTCGTAGGCTAGTCAATTCTGACACCTCCTATGTGCCAGGCATTAGACATATATTATCTTATTTCATTCTTATGACAATCCTAAGGCATAAATGTCACTACCATTTTACAGATCCGGTAACCAAAGACTCAAGCAGATCAACATTATTTCCCTACCGTAGAGCCAGTGGGGAGCAGGGCAGGAAATGAAACCCAACCTGTCACCCAACGCCGGTCTGTTGGACCTGCTGACACCGTGGCAGCGCTCAGCATAGCAGAGAGACTGTCACCTCCTCTGAGCACATATACCATGTCACCCAGAGAAGAAACGAGAACGAGGAAAACAAAAACAAAAATGCCCCAATGAAGTTAAACTACTCATTTGCCTCAAAAATGAAAACTAAAAGCCAGAGAGATAAAAGAGTGAAGGGCCAGATTTTATTCTTTCCAGTGCCAGTTGTCATAGGTGTGGATTTAAGAGCCTACTGAAGTGCAAACTTGGTGACCAGTCCTTGGAACGGGATTTATAACGTCTGCAAGCAGTTCGTGTCAGCTGATGACCTTGGGAAATAGAAATTTTATTTCTCTAACACAAACACTATGGGGTTTAATGAACATTTACGGACAGAGACTGGAGCTTCAGATAAAGCTTTATGAGCACAAGTTATCACGCCTGTTCGTACAGAACAGATCAGCACACCACCTAACACTGCGCTCCCTCAGAGACGCTGGCTCTCTCTCATCTTTGGGATGTTCCAGAGGTCCAGACGAAGTGCCAGTGATGGAGAGAGTCAATTTTACTGTTGTCATCAACAGAGAGAAGGAAAGTAAGAGGATATCTTTCATTGAAGTAGCACAATGTGACTTCAGAGTGTGACTCTCTCCTACCACTGAAGCCATAAATCAGATTTCTAAAAGAATATAGAGGGAAAGAAATCCATCACGTGTATGAATGAAACCATTAATGACTAAAGAATCTGCTGCAAAAGATACTGCTCACGGAAGCAGTCAGACAGGACCGCCAGGAAATGCCCACTAGCGACCAGCGGAGTCTGCGGGAGGCTCTGACCTGTGAGGAAGGACAAGCAATGGGTAAACGCATGAACACGGAAGCCTCTCCTCGCCGTGCTTTTACTCACCTCCTCGTAAGATAAGCAAGGGGACATCTGCACCTACTGGAAACTGCTTTAGCACCTCTACCACTTGGAGGTGGGTCAAATTCTGCACATTCTGATGGTAAATTTCCTTAATTATATCCCCTTTCTGTAGGCCTGGACACCACTGACTATCCAATACCATTTTCACCTTCTGTCCAGTGGGGCTGTCAGCAATTGCAAACCCAAAGCCTTTAGGGCCCTTGACCAGAGGGACAGTCACTAGTTCAGGTTGGGAGCTGCCCGACGATGCCATGGACGCTCTCTGCTCGCTTGCATCTGATGGCCCATTGAGACGGTCACTGACCAAGAGGTGTCCCGATTTTCCATTCTGGTCCAGAACCACTGCCCCCGACTTCAAATCCTGAGTGTTCACGCTAGTCTCTCCCTTGGTTAATGACTGTCCATTGATGATGGGAGTAGCAGCAACAATGTCCACAGGGTCTTCGTTGTCATCCGGGAGTGGATAACCACGGCATAAAGTGAGGTTTACATACTGATTGACAGGTACCAACTGAAACATCTGGACAACATCTGCGTGGGTGTGACCAAGGACACAGTTGCCATTGATGTCTACAATAACATCACCTGGTAAAAGATAATCAGGTTAAAATATTTAAACCACCAAATAAATTAATTCTTATTGTTGGGGGAGACAAAACTAAAATTCAGCATCTACATTTAAATTCTGGAAACCTCTAACTGTTCATTAACTCATTAACTGCTGAAAAGTTAGATTTCAAACACAGGCATGTCACGCTCCCTTCTATGAGACATGTCATTTCCCCTCTCTGGAAAGAATACATAAATGTATAAATCTTAATTATCTTTGTAGCAAAGAGTTACGACCTCAAACTCAAGGGACGCATACCAAAAATAACCGAAGGGACGCATACCAAAAATAACCGCAAATCCATATTATCATTGTCAGTGTATCCTCTGCGTCCCAACTACGTGGCCACATACGCTAGGTACATGGTAGTAGGTGTTCAGTACATAAAAGGGTAACAAGTAACTCCAGTGACTATTTGTACAAACAGGTAATCTTTAAATACCAGTGTGTTTCTTGACTTTTAAGAAGCCATTAAGATGTAACTAAACATTCATAATGTAGGGTTCAGATTTCACAAGGAGAAACAAGCAAAACAAAGTTCAACACAAGCAAAGAACATATTAGGACAATGAAAAGTCAGCTAAATTAATCTTGTAACAGTTGGCTTTGCTTCCCTGATTTTACATTATGACCACCACCACCTGACATTCATCAGCTGTGCTTTTTTTCTTAATGCAGCCTTAACTTTTTTTTTTTTAATCCTCACCCGAGGATATTTCCCCCCCCATTTATCTTCAGATAGAGTGAGGGAGGGGGAAAGAAAGAAACATCAATGTGAGAGAAACACATCGACCAGCTGCCTCCCATATGACTCCGACCAGGGCCAGGGACAGAACCACAACCGAGGTATGTGCCCTTGACTGGAATTGAACCCGTGACTCTTTGGTCCAGGCCGACGCTCTAACCACTGAGCAAAACTGGCTAGGGCGCAGCCTCAACTTTTAAAATTTGTCCTCTGCTGTCTTATCCACTTGCTGTTTTTATTTGAATATACTTATTTAAACGGTCATTGCCAGCCCTGGCCGGTGGAGCCCAGTTAGTTGGGCGTAGTCCCATGCACCAAAGGGCAGCCGGTTTGATTCCTGGTCAGGGCATCAGCCCAAGCTGCAGGCTTGATCCTCGGTCGGAGGCGTGCCAGAGGCAGCCAATCGATGTTTCTCTCTCACACTGATGTTCTTCTCTCTCTCTCTCACACTGATGTTCTTCTATCTCTCTCTCTCTCTCTCTCTCTCTCTCTAAAAATCAATTTTAAAAATCTCACACACAAAACAAAGGTTATTGCCAAGTAGAGGTGATTTATGTGTTCTGATTGCATGTGGGCTTTAAAAAATCAACAAGAATGATATTTAAAAACATTAGTTTGTGGAAATGTATTTCATAATCTAAAAAGACACAGAAATTAGACTAATTAGAAACAGTTTTAACTTTTCCTCCCCTGGTTAAAATCCAAGAGTTTTCATAAAAGTATTGTATTGCTATGCAAATTAGATAATTTTAGACAAATCTGAATATTATGAAATCTCAACAATATATACAATAGTTGTAAGATGTGTTTCATGGACAAAAAGTCAAAACTGAGAACTTAAAAAGAAACCCTCATTATTAATTTTAATCACTAGAGTTTATTTTATAATAAAGGAGAACTAAAAATAATTTTCTTTATAAATATAACTTGGTTATTTTAAGTTTCCTTGTTTTGAGTTTCTACCACCTAAATGGAAAAGCATAATTTGACAAATCCCATATCCTAATTGGAAATAAGTCAATATCCATCATGGAAAATATTATGACAACAGGAACAGTCCAAATGCGGGCTATTTTTACATGGTATGTGAAATAACAGAGACTTAGAAAAGTCTAGTAAACACTACAAGAAGCAACCTCAGTGGGGTTCTAAAATCCTTCTGGGAATAGTGTTGAAACCTCCTCCACAACCTGCAACTAGTCTTGAATTTCCCCTCTGCCATAAAAACTGTCGGCCACGCAAAAATTTCTAGAAATTATGAAGTTAGGACATCTATATAAAAGACATTTATACAGCTCTGTAGAAATGGTAATATCCGTGTCTTCCCTTCTTCACATAGCTGCTTGACTTTACTCCCAACCAGTGAGACCAAGCAAGCAGGACTTGGGAGAAAACTGGGAGATGTAACAGTTTGTTCGGCGTCACTATAAACATCACAATGGATCATTTTTCAAAACCAGTTATAGATCCACATTAGATAGTTCCAGAGATACCCCATATAACTGAAGAAAACCAATCAAAGAGTTTTCTGAGATGGTTCATAAATCTTTAGCTTAGTAAAGCCAAAGGGTTATCTCAAAATTATACAAACTACTCTAAAATTAACAAATTTAATACCTTTTCTCTAAGTTTCCACTTATTTGTGAAGATGGCCCTCCCTCAAAACTAGTGTGCACGTTGCCCTGGCCGGGTAGCTCAGCTGGTTAGAGCATCGTCCCGATAGACCCAGGTTGCAGGTTTGGTCCCCGGTCAGGGCACATACAAGAATCAACCACTGCCCGGCCGGGGTGGCCCAGTGGTTGAGCATCGACCCATGCACCAAAAGGTCACCGGTTCGATTCCGGGTCGGGGCACGTGCCCAGGTTGTGGGCCAAATCCCCAGTGGGGGGCATGCAGGAGGCAGCCAATCGATGTTCTCTCTCATCGATGTTTCTCTCTCTCTCTCAAATCAATAATAATAATAAAAAAAAGAATCAACCACTGAGGGCATGAATGGGTGGAACAGCAGTCTATGTTCTCTTTCTGCCTTCCTCTCTCTAAAATCAATAGAAATTAAAACACACACACACACACAGAATCTAGTATGCACTTAATTTAAATGATAAACTATTTTAACACGGAAATCTTCAGTTGTATAATTTAGTTCTTTCTCTCTGTAAAATTATATGTAATATATACTGATGTTCTTTATAGAATTTATTTATTACATACTTGTTCATACATTTTTGCTACAGAAATGTAAAAACGCTTGAGCTGGGTGCTGCCCAGAGGCTAATGGTGATGGGACGCAACACCCAGAACACACATACACACACGTTTATTAAACTGCTCACCTGGTGCGATTTTCCCATCCTGGGCGGCAGGACCTTCTTTCAGCACGTTCTTCACTTGCAGGAACTCATCAGGCCTGTCTCCACCGATAATGGTGAAACCAAACCCCATTGTGCTTTTTTTCAGCGATGCTCGAACAAGGATGCCTTTCAGCTGGGATGGATCACGAGTGAAGTGGGATTTTTCCGCATCTGTGTCAAAATGAGAAATGGGTTTGAGAACAAAAATCATTACAATGAATGGGGCCCTCGAAGGCAATATTTAAGATAGTCTATATAATTTAAATATAAGGAACTACAAAGAAGAAAAATGAGAGAGATTCGAATATAATGGGACAGTTAGAATTTAAATTCATCAACTAAGTCACTGAAAACTAAAACTTAGTGAGTACGTCATTTCTTTTTTACATGCTTCTTCCATGTTACTTGAAAGGTAAAAGCACCTACTTTTCCTCCTTGTTACCTTGTTTGTACTTACTTTCTCTCACCCCAAAGAATCCCTTATCTGGAGTCAAATGGGAGGGACAGTCACCTTATTATTAAACTCCTGAAAGTCATGGACACTCACCTGGCCGCCTGTTTCACCCGAACGAGCACCCACTGAGCTGTGTGTGGAAAACACTATTCTAGGAAGATGAAGACAACCATCTGCAGCCTTGACTTTGTATCTGATGAAAGGAGAGAATCCCTAAACTCAGGAAATAGCTTCCTGTTTCTTTCCCTTGCGCTTATGTTTACTGGATACTTTCGGAAGAAAAAGCCCAGCTCCACTGAAGAGCCCACTGTTAGAGATTCCTCAGATGGTCCTAGAATGAAGACTGGTCCATGTTCGTGAGAACACCTCCCTTCCTGTCCCCGGGCCTCCCCCTCCCCTCCCCTCCCCCACTAGGGCTCCACTAGTGCACCTCTGAAAACCCTGAGGACCGAATGGTGCAGATTTCTCATTTAGAAAGCACTGTTTAACTTTTTATTAGATGGTTTAAAATTTTCTGCCAAATATTAGGGGGACCGGAAAGTAATGTCGTTAAAGTAATGCCATGTTAAGGGCGGAAGTGGAAGCAAATCCGTGTCAGACAGTCGAGGAACTGTCAAACACTCTTAACCAACCTTGGTCGACCATCCAAGAACATTTGCAGCAGATTGGTAAGGTAAGCAGAGCAGGTGTTTGGGTCCCACATAATTTGTCCGAAGAAAACAAAGCTAACCAGTCCACCACATGCAACTTATTGCTTTAACGGCACAATACAGAAGCGTTTTTTGATCGCTTGATCACTGGAGATGAAAAATGGGTCCTCTATGATAATCCAAAACGCAAAAGGCAGTGGCTCTCTCCGACGGAATCGCCACGAAGTACAGCTAAGCCAGGTTTACACCCCAAAAAGGCACTTTCGTGTGTTTGGTGGAGTATTCGCGGGGTCGTTCACTTTGAAGTGCTGAAACCTGGACAAACTGAATGCAGACCTTTACTGTGAACAATTGGATAGAGTAAATCAATCTTTAATTGAAAAGTGCCCAGCGGTTGTCACCAGAAAAGGCGTTATTCTGCAACACGATAATGCAAGACCGCACTGCGCAAGACAAACCCTGGAAAAAATTAATGAATTGGGGTGGGAGGTATTGCCTCACCCACCATACTTGCCCGATATTGCGCCATCGGGTTTCCATTTATTCCGAGCGCTACAACATTTTCTAAGTGGTAAAAAATTTGAAAATTTGGATGATGTCCAAAATGCCATCTCCAGATATTTTGCTGAAAAACCAATTGATTTTTATCGATCTGGCATTGGAAATTTGCACACTAGATGCCAAAAGGTTGTTGATAACGAGGGTGATTACATCACTGATTTAAAATAAAAACTTGTTAAACATTTATCTGTTTGAAGTTAATGTAAAAATAACGACATTACTTTCCGGTCCCCCTAATATTTTTAACAGCTCTATTAAGATATACTTCACATATGACAGACTCCAGCCATTTAAAGTGTACGCGTCAATGTAGTGCAACCATCACCCCAATCTAATTTTAGAAAATGTTCTCCTTCCTCAAAAAAAGAAATTCCCAGGCCCATTAGCAGTCACTCTTTCTTCCGGACCTGAACTTACACCCTAGTCTTAGGCAACCACTAATCTACTTCTGTCTATAGATTTGCCCAATCTGAACATTTCATGTAAATGGAATCATATGACGTGTGGTTTTTTGAATGGCTTCTTTCACTTAGCATGCTTTTGAGGTTCATCTGTGTTGTAGCACATGTTAGTACTTTATTGCCAAATAATATCCCACTGTATGGATATACCACATTTTATTTATCCCTTTATCAGTTGATGGACATTTGTTCCCACTTTTTGGATGTTAGGAATAATGTTGCTATGAACATCCTCTAAAATTTCTATCTTTCTGATTTAACTTTTCCTGACACTTCATAACCCAGTTCAAATGTGATGTGTCCTCTGCTTTGCAAGTGCCCCTGCGCCAGTGACTTTCTCCACCAAAGCTGAGCTGAGGCCCCCTCCTTTGTGTCTCCACTGTACTTTGTACGTCTCTACTAATCACAATGAAAGCTAGCATGTATTTGTTACCATTTGCCAAATACCATTGTAAGCACTTTACGTGAATTAATTTGCAACTCAGAACCACCTTAGGAGATAAGAACTATTATTATCCCTACTTTTTCCAGATGAGGAAACAGAGGCACCAAGAGTTTAGGGAACTCACCCAAGGTTACACGGCAGGATCCAAACCTGCTATGCCCTGCACTTTTAACTGCTATTCTAGGATGCCTCCTGTCACCGCACATTGTTACTGTTTCCTATATTAGACTGTGAACTCTTGAGAGCAAGACCTGTCTTACTCCTAATCATTTTGAGTACAGTATGCCTAGCAAAGCACTGGGCATACGGCAGGTGCTCAAAAATATTTGCTAAATCAAATGCAAACCTTAAGGGAAGGGACTATGTTTTTGAGGAGTAGTTATAAAAAGAACTATTTCTCTCATGGGCAACAGAGGTGGGGAGCCTACTCAATCCGACTATATGACCATATAGACCAGTAATATGGTCATTAATGACAGATGGAGGAGGGGGAGGAGTTGGGGAGAGATGAGTAGAATGTAAGTAATTTCTGGGCAGCTTTTTCAAAATACACATGGGTAGGCTCAGCAAAATCTCAGGACCTATCTAGTTTAAAAATGTTCCCCAAATGACCCTAATATTATTAATACTATCCCATTTGAGAGGCAAATAATATGGTGAATTATTTAGTATTTGTTCATATCAGTTAATGAAGCCTCCTGAATGGCTACTGATATCAGACCTAAGCAATTAACTTGGGGACACTCACAATGAATGAGCGATCTCATACTGGCCCGGCCTTAAACAGTGGTAAACAATGCAATCTTCAAGTCAGAGCCTCAAACCCCTCCCAAAGCTCTTCAGTCCCTTCTCCCAGCAACCTCACGCTTTCTATATAAGCCGCACGAGAAAAATCTCAGTATTCTCAAAACCTTCTGATGTTTCATTAAGATTAGTCCTATCTTTACAGTGACAACAATTAGACATTCTCTGAATTTTAGAGCCCCAACAATGAAAAGCTCAAAGTCACTTTTAATTCATTCAGTATGTAAATGTCACATGTTAGGAAAAAGCTCTACCTGGTTTTGAAGAGCCAGTATCAGCCTGTCCCGACTGCTTTTTCCTTCTGGCTTCTTCCACTGGGTTTTCGAACTGGGTTTTCTGGTTCAGGTGGCTGTAAAATGCAGAAAGCACGCATTTCAGTTTGAGACAGAAGAGTTTCATTATTTTAAACAGACTGTCAGACTATTCGGTCACCATAGCGTAAGGGACAAACACAAATCTTTAGACGTGAGACACAGACCCCAGTGGGAGGACGTTTGGCAACTAAAGAGGAGCCTGGAGCTGACATCTAGCCGCCCCAGCTGCTGAAACGACCACTGTAGCTCCTTTATAGACACACCCAACAGCCAATGGCAGTTTTCAACACTGTAGAAGAAGCCCTCATATCAATGCAATCAGAACTGTTGATAATTGATTAATTTTTTTTTAAAGGCAGTTAATAGTAAGAGTGTGTTAAGTTTCTCTAAAATGAAGCAGCTGCAAAGACACTTTTGAAGAAATGTGAGTACAGAGCCTTCCAGAATTCTACTGCCTTTTCCACAGACACCCACATAGGATTTCAGCAGCAACTAAAAAAGAGGTTTGCTTTTATCAAATGATAGCACAGAACAATTCTTGCACACTTAGCTTTTTTCATAATTGTACAGTGATTAAATGAATTATGTAACTACAACATAAGTTTAACTGGTATTTCTGATTTGGGGACATTCACAATTGACTTGGAAAGCATACAACTCTGCGGGCAAAAGCAGACAAGAGGGAGAAGAAGAAGGTAAGCGGTTAGCCAGTAGGAGTAAATATCCTACAGACAAGAGTATGTATCACAGAGGGGACAGGGCACGGGCTATTCCAGCAGGTCAGTCCACTGGACGTGGTAAGAATGCTATTGCCCTGGTCGGTGTGCTCAGGTGGTTGAGCGATTCTGTGCACTGAAAGGTTGCTGGGGTTTGATTCCCAGTCAGCACATGCCAGAGTTGCGGGCTCAATCTCTGGTAGGGGGTGTGCAGGAGGCAGCCGATTATTGATGTTTCTCTCTCTCTCCCCCTCTCCTTTCCTCTCTCTCTAAAAAGTAAAAAAAAAAAAAAAAAAAAAAAAAAAATATATATATATATATATATATATATATATATATATATATAAAATGCAACTACTGCACAAGATGTTTAGGACCACAAATAGGTCTGATACAGAAACAATGGAATGATATTTGAGCACTCCCAAAGCACAGGTATATTTCAGCCAAATGATATGCATTTTCCAGCAAAATCCACTTTTTAAAGAGTTACATGAGTGAACACCAACAATTAAACATCAAGTCAACAGAATTTCAGATTATGATCGTCTTTATATGGGCTGATATTACAAAATCTGCACAAAAATAGTCACACAACTTGAATGATGACTTTGCCATTTGTGAACATTAATAGTAGTGGTGGAGGAGGGGAGCGGCTAGGTTCCTGTCCTTTCAGCGGTGAGTGCATTAACTCAGACAGATGCAGCTATTTTGTTTCAGAGTTCTAAAGATGGCAAGTTCTGCTTGACATTCTTTGGGTTCTGATGTCACTAAATCTCAATATGCTTCTGCTGCTTACTATGAGGGGCGCCTTACCAACCGAGTGAACTGTTAACCCTCAATGAAAATGAAGATCATTGGTGTTAAGTTAGGTACTATTTTTAAAGTTATTTATTAAATACTGACATTTTCATATTCTTGAAAAAATAAAACAACTATAAACTGACACTTAAAAAAAAAATGAATAAACCTGTTTAGAAAGGACCTGGCTCACCCCAACGTCATCTAGAGTAAGAATGACTCACTTTGCCACCCAGGCACTGGAATATAAAAAGTAGTAATTTGTATTTATCCTCTTTGTAGTATGTGGGAGGAGAGAATAGAAGTATGCAAATGAGGAATCCTTTTCCTGAAAATTCTTTGACAGAAGAATGTAAGATTGCAGTGACGGGAGTAACCAGTAACCGGCACCTTAACTACCTAGATTAGAATGCTCGCCCAAAACAAAACAAAAGTAAAAACACTCTCCTTTTCATTTAGTTACTTACATCCTCAACATTGTTAAGATGTAACAGATTTTGTTTTCCATATAACTAGCTATGCGAAGTAAGAGAGGAGATGAAAGATCATCAGAAAAATTAAACAAGGGTAGCAAACAAGCATGATTAAATATATTACATAGAATTTGGAATCTCATCTGTATTAGAGTTCTGTGTATACTATAGGGATTTTTAAAGTTCATCTCAGCAAACAAAACCATTATTCTTTTATGAAGAATTTGAGATATTAAAGCAGATGTATATTTTGACTTTGTCACCAAAGTGCACCAAGACATTTAATGCAATACAATAAGACAACATTCCTAATATGCACAGGCATTCTTGTGGGAGGCCTGTCCTTACATTTTTAGAACAGTTTTATTTTCAAAAATAAATTAATCCATTTCCGAATCCTGTTCTCTGAAATAAATACTTACAAAGAAACACTGCCACCGCAGTTGGTGTTACTACTAGCAGGCTCCTGCCAAGAGCAATCTTCGTGCCATCTGGTTTGACAAATAAGAGAGCCAAAGAGTAGCCATTCAAGTAACAGCTTTTTATCTCCATCAGTAAACTCGCTGCAGATTACTGTGGTCGAGATTCAAAACCGAACCAATCTGGGAACCCAGCCACAGCCCACGGCTCAGCTGACTCCACACTGATGTGTGCATCTTGAGTGCAGCCTGCTCTTTCTTAATCTAATAAGTTACCCTCCTGTAAAATGAGCTCCTTCTGGAAACAGCCATACAAAATCCTGTGGCTGCTGCTGCTGCTGCTAACGCGAGCCATTCCACATACCTCCGCGACAACTGGGGGCAGGTCACTTCAGGGCCTGCCCCAAAGTTGCTTCAGTATTATAGCCTTGCTTAATGGGAACCAGATCATTTAGCCCAAGAGTTTGTAACAGGCAAATGACTTTCACCTCTTGCCCACGTATTCAAATTCATTGAGGATGGACAATGAGAGAATGAGGATCATTATCCCAGAAATGTTCAGCAGTGTCCATGGCACGCAACAGTTGATTGAAACCCAATTTAAATAGACTAAACTACTGGGGGGTGTGGGGGTGTTTTTCACAAAACCTTTTTAGTTGGCCTTCAAATATTCCCTGGACTTAAAAAAAAATGTTTGTTTTATTTTAACTAAATATGCTTTAGAAAAAAAAAATAACCAAAGAGCTGTGGTATACTTTTCACATCACAATGTCAGCAAGATACTAAATAGCAGAATGAAAACAAAATTAGCATAGCCTTTCAAAGGAACCAAAATATTGACATTGAGAAGTTACAGACCTGAGGTCAAACTGAGTTGTTTCCTTAGGGTGAAAGATAGATTTGTAAGGATTTCCAAAAGATCTCTCTAAGCATGGACAAACAATCCATACATGGGAGTAAAGACTAGAGTTACAACCACAGTCAGAGGTACTTACTTTAAGGACAAATACCAGGAAGTGACATTTGTTTATGCCAACAAATAATAAAAAATTAACAAGCAATCATAAAACTAGAAGAGTCTCAGGTCTGCTATTTTTTCCAGGTAATAATATCATTTTGCCTTCACTACTCAGACAGTAGGTTCAGACTCCCGGTTTCCAAGGAAACAGTAACATCTCTGATGCAATTATTTGCCTAGCACTAGATGCCTGAGGTCAAAATTGTATCTATAGCATTTGGAAGGAAAGCAACCCCAATGGTCATAACAACACAGCAATTCAATAAATGAAGAAGAGAAAGAAAAATTAGATGTTGATGCTACCTTAATTTCTCCGGCTAACAAAGGCAGGCATTTGGTGTTCCAGCCAACATATGTTTGTGTACATTTAGCCATAACAGCTGTGTAAGGAGCAACTTTCACCCACCCCAAATTACTAAATTTTCCTTGATTATCCTTAAAAGAGAGAGTGCTTTTAATCAGATACTTCAAAATTCTGGAGCATATGATCCGATGCCCTGAAAGTTCTTCGGCTGTCCTCAGAGCCGCACGCGTTAGTGCTGGACGTGACCGTCGCCGTACACCCAGCGCAGCGCCCTCATCTCCCAGTTCTCTGTCCACTCTCCGCAGAGGCTGCAGTAGTGATGCCGACTCTTCCTTATCTGGGCAACTCCCCTCTAGCTCTCGGTGTGGACTTCAAAGCCGCCTGCTGGGAGGTCCAAGTCGGAGTGAAGGCCCAGGCCCTGCCCGGAGCCCCAGTCGGGGAGTGAAGGCCCAGGCCCTGCCCGGAGCCCCAGTCGGGGAGTGAAGGCCCAGGCCCTGCCCTGAGCCCCAGTCGGGAGTGAAGGCCCAGGCCCTGCCCGGAGCCCCAGTCGGGGAGTGAAGGCCCAGGCCCTGCCCGGAGCCCCAGTCGGGAGTGAAGGCCCAGGCCCTGCCCGGAGCCCCAGTCGGGGAGTGAAGGCCCAGGCCCTGCCCGGAGCCCCAGTCGGGGAGTGAAGGCCCAGGCCCTGCCCTGGAGCCCCAGTCGGGAGTGAAGGCCCAGGCCCTGCCCTGGAGCCCCAGTCGGGAGTGAAGGCCCAGGCCCTGCCCTGAGCCCCTCCGGGCCAACGTGCGCGCGGGCGCGGGAGCCGAGTGCGGGGCCGTATTCCCTACCTACCGCTCGCTGCACAACGGAAGAAACACACTTGGGAGGACAGTAACCGAGGTAAGCAACTTACTCAACATAGTATGTCCCGTACTGAGGGTCTTCTATTTTCTCCCAGCCATAAGGAAGCTCTGTAAGGAAAAGAAAAAAGGAACTGAGTGAAATGCCAGATTCAAAGCCAGCGGGAGGGAGTTTGCCATGAGTGAATTTCAATGTTTGGGAGACAGACAGTGGAGGGCTCGCTTTCCAAGAGCAAACAGGTTGTCTGAGTGGCTTCTTCAATAGCCAGTAGTATCTCAGCAAATAATTAGAACCTCGGCACATAAGATGACATTAAACTCAAAGGTGTTTATCAAATCATAAGCCAAAAAAATGCTAATTATTTAAAAAATCATCTGGAATAGAGTAGTCCCCCCTTATCCTTGGGGGATATGTTCCAAAACCCCCAGTGGATGCCTGAAACCCAGGATAGTACTGAACCCTATATATACGTGTGTTTCTTACACACAACTTTCCACTTAAAAAAGCACTTCACAGCTTCTCTTTGGCCAATCCGAATTGCCAGCATCACTACTCTTGCACTTTGGGGCCACTGCTGAGTAAAGTAAGGGTGACTCGAACACAAGCACTGTGATACCGAGACAGTCTGATAACTGAGACGGCTGTGGGCAGTGTACCCAGTGCGGATCCGCTAGACAAAGGCCTGGTTCACATCCTGGGCTGGACTGAGCAGGACAACGCAAGATTTCTTCACACTACTCGGAACAGTGTGCAATTTAAAGCTTATGAATTGTTTATTTCTGGAATTTTCCATTTAATATTTTAGCACCGTGATTGTCTGCAGGTAACTGAAACCATGGAAAGGGAAACTGGATGAGGGAGGGAGGGTCTGTACTATTTCTTTCATTTAAAAAGCTTGATAACGCAGCCCTGGCCGGTTTGGCTCAGCGGTTAGAGCGTCGGCCTGCGGTCTGGAGAAACCCGGGTTCGGTTCCCGCTAAAAAGCTTGATAACGCTGATTTGAGACACTTAACACTTACCCTGCAGTCCAACGCAAGCAGCAGCTGTCCATCAGAGTTTTCACTATAAGACCTGCCCACTATTTCTTTTCTTTTCTTTTTTCTTTTTAAAATAAAGATAGAGTGGGAGGGAGAGAGAGGAAGAGAGAAACATTGATGTGAAAGGGACACATCGAATGGCTGCCTCCCGCACGACCAACCAGGGCCGGGGACAAACCGCAACCGAGGCACGTGCTCTTAGCGGGAACCAAACCCAGGTTTCTCTGGACCGCAGGCCCACGCTCTAACCGCTGAGCCAAACCGGCCAGGGCCCTGACCACTATTTCTACCACATTCTGACCCACTTCTCCCCAAAGGAAACTCCAGCCTTGATTTTTTACATTTCAACTGGGCAACCTCGATTTGCTTAAAATCTAAGAAAATGCCTACTTTCCCTTGCATTAACTTGATCTGAGTATCCGAAGGAAATTATATTTTATTACCACAATGCCTTGTGTGGAATCTGTATTTGTATGGATAATAATAAAGAAATATCTTACACAGGATTATTATATATTATTTATTCCAAGTAACTGACCTATAAAATATAACCAGAAAAACTGAAGATTTTTTCCAACACAAACTGACCCTATCAGAAAAAATCCTTTTTTCTCTCCTACTGTTTTCCAAAATAAGGCTTCTCAAGAATCATTAGTCAGACATGGATTAAGTTGACAGGAATGTTCCTAGCAGGTGGTTTTAGTGCTATCAGTTATACACAGGAGCCCAGCAAGAAGCACTTAGTAAACAACAACCCACAGGTGTACACTATGATGACCCCCACTTAAAAAACTTTTTCTTTAATTTTTCTTTATTAATTTTTAGAGACAGACAGGAAGAGAGAAGGAGCGAGAAACATCAATGAAAGAAAACATCGATTGGCCGCCTCCTACATGCCCTCCACTGGGGATCTGGCCCACAACGTGGGCATGTGCCCTGACCAGGAATCGAACTGGCAACCACTTGGTGTATGGGCCTATACTCAACCACTGAGCCACATCAGCTGGGCATGACCCCCACTTTTATTTTCAATTTCTTTCTTTCTTTTTTTTTATCCTCACCCGAGGACACTTTTTGCATTTATCCTCAGATAGAGCTGGAGGGAGAGAAGGAGGAAGAAAGAGAGAGAAACATCAATGTGAGAGAGACACATTGACTGGTTGCCATTTGCACAACCCCAACCAGGGCCGGGGACGAACGGCAACCTTAGCGGGAACCGAACCCGGGACTCGCTGGTCCTCGGGCCAACGCTCTAACTGCTGAGCCAAACCGGCCAGGGCATACTATCAATTTCTTTTAGAGAGTTTTTCTGCTATGCTGGAACACACATGCACACGTGTGCACACATACAGATGACGTATGCTAGACAGAAAATAGGCTTAAGTATATCAAATGATTTGTTGATGCTATATTATTTAGCCAGTTATGAAGTTATCAACTTTATTAGTAAAAACTCCAATATAATGAACCTAACAACCTATACAATGTCTTATGTGCTAACGAAACTTATTATTCTACACTCAGAATAAAAGGAGAAACCAGATGACTAGCCTCTGGATGAAAAGCTCTCCATCACCTCCAGCCCTCTCTCCAGCACACTTTCTACCTGAGCATACGCAGTGATTGGTGGTTTTGAAGCGTGGTGAGTTTTTGTGGTTTTCCTTTGAAAGACCTGGTTGAAATGTCTGAGGTAGGAGATGAGAGAAGTTGAAAAGGAACTGCTGGGTGAAAACGGGAGAGAAGAACTGAGATACATTTCCGTTCACTATGATTTCTCCACAGGCACCGTCATCAATTAACCCGGAGCAATATTTTATGTCCAAGAAACTATTACATGGATGAGAGTATTTGTTGGATTATATCTGTAAAAAATGCTCTATGATAACATTACCAAGGCATTATCATTAAGGATCTTCCATGTTTTTCCTTTGGACAGAAATCTTGACCCAGCATGGGAACTGAAGGTGCTGTGTGAAGGAGAATTCTACATTCATCTACATTCACACAGCAGGCGGTGCTTTGTCTTTGGAGAAGTCTGGAAAACGAAGGAACTACAGAGATGGGTGAGACATTCCACTGACATCTGAAAGTTCACTAAACAGGATGTGCTAATACTTAACAAGGATAAAAGACCAACATGAATATACTTTAGAGTTAACCTGGAAATTAATCCAGCATTTTAGTAACACTTAAAGCAATGAGCAACTAACAGCTGAAAGTATAGCCCTTTCTTTAGAAGAGTAAAACTGATGATAATTTATCTTGTGCGTTACTTGAAGTAATCACTTTAAACCCTTACCAGTGAGTGATACCATTAGCCAATTTTTTTGCAAGACAGATTAATACAGATAAAAAAGTGATTATTTGCTCATTTAAATAAAAGCCAGACTAAAACACCCAGCAATTTTATACACCATACAGTGGGTCAATTCCTTCACTGATTTCCTTCCCCTTTTTCCTTTCTCCCTTCCTTCTTTTCCTCCTCTCTCCTTACTTATTATGCTAATCTGAAATTAGAAACACAATTCTTGCCCAGACCGGAGTGTTCAGTTAGTTGGGTGGTGTTCTGTGCACCAAAAGGTTGCCCTTAGATTCCAGGTCAGGGCACACACCTGGGATGCAGGAGGGATCCTGGGTAGGGGCATGCAGCAGGCAAGCAATCAAAGTTTCCACCTCACATTGATGTTTGTGTCTTTCTCTCTCTCTCCCCTCCTCCCTCCTTCTCTAAAAATCAATAAAAATATATTTTAAAAAAGAAAGAAACACAATTCTTGACCTCAAGCAGTTGATCATCTAAACAGGAAGACAGAAGAGATAAACGGTCTAATGTAGATAAACACAAACTCTTTGCGGGGAGTGCAAGAAATGACACCAACTGCCTGTAAGAGCAACCACTGGGAAAGCCTCTAACCAGGGTGAGGGCTGAGCAGTCCTTTTATTTTTTTATTTTATTTTATTTTTTTATCCTCACCCAAGGATATTTTTGCATTTATCTTCAGATAGAGCGGGAGGGAGAGAGGGAGGAAGAGAGAGAGAGAAACATCGATGCAAGAGAGACACATCGACTGGCTGCCACCCGCACGACCCCAAGCGGGGCCAGGGACAAACCACAACTGAGGCACACGCCTTTAGCGGGAACCGAACCTGGGTCTCTCTGGTCTGCAGGCCGACGCTCTAACCGCTGAGCCAAACCGGCCAGGGCTGAGGTTTGAGCAGTCTTAAAGCACAGTTGGAGGTGGGGAGAGCAGGCCATCCAGACAGATCTAAGCGCATCGAGGTGTTAAGTAAGAATGCCTGGCATTTTCAGTAATTACAAACAATTTGACTGCGCTGGAGTGAAGGGTGTGTGTAAGGTGTCTGTCTTGGAAGCAAGCACCAAGCCACATGTCTGGAGTGCCAAAGGAAGGAGTTTGTTCTTTATTTTGATGATGACTGAACTGATCAAGCTGGACTGCGACGTAATTAAATTTATATTTGAAAACAATTATGGGCAGCTGTAATAGAGAATGAAATGGGTGGAGTGAAGTGAGGATAAAGGCAGACAAATTAAAGTCATGAAGAGCCTAGATAAGAACTTGGGAAGGCGAGAACGAAGGCAGCGGCAGTGGCGCGGAGAGGCAGGTAACAGACGAGTCAGGGCTCAGAGACCAGCACGAAGACAGGGAGGGAGAGGGAGGAGGCCAAGGTGATTCCCAGGTTATGGTCTTCTGGCATGAAAATGATAAAAAAAATTTTAAAATCATCTATTAAATATCTACTATAAACATGGCTGTGGGAATAGGAAGAAGGTATGATTTGGATTCACGGGTGTTTAGATGGCAGAGACTATGTAAAAAGTGCCTCGTCCACTGGACACTCGAGAGGGCGGGTGTTTCAGGTCAGGACTGACAGACGTGGCAGCTTGCTGCAGTGAGGAGGGTTTGGTGAGAAGCAAAGCTGAGGATGATAACTCGTTTTTAGCTCAAGGAACTGGGAGGCTGTGAGGTCACTGCTGAGGGCAGGACCGGAAGGGACACAGAAGACGTGGCTCCGCTGAGGAAGTGTCTGAGCGACAGTGTGGCAGAGACATGGAACGATCTCTTCAGCTCGTGAACCTGGTCCTCAGAAGAGAAACGTAGGAAGACCAGGATCTGGGAGACGCTACAGTCAAAGCCAACGCAGTAGACAAGGTCACCAGGCGAACTGTGAACAGGAAAGGGTGGAGGATGGTCCCGCGGGCACAGGAACCAGGGAAGGAGCAGAACCCTGATGCAGTTCTGGTGCTCCATCTTAAGGAAGCTCTTCTAGGATGACCACATAATGCACTGCTTGCTTCTGACAAGTCAAGGGGGCACTGTTAATAATTACGCTGGGACAACAGGAATAGGCTGGGTAGGTCCTGACTAACCAAGGCATATGGTCATCCTTAATGGAAAGAGCATTAGGGTTTTACAATCATCCACTTCTTCAAATTTCCACAGAGGGAAAGAATGGGAGAAACACTTCCAGCTTTTCTGAGCCCCTTCACTTTCTTCTGCAGGGATGAAAAAACATCCTATCTGACTGGTGAGTTTAGAGGATGAATTCAGTGTGCCTGGCTCAGGGCCTCTTGGGCTCCCTCTCTGCTGTGGATGTCAGCCTGCCTACAGAGAGGGCGCGACCTGGTCTGGTCTCCAGCATGCCTGCCTGGTGGGAGGGGATCTGCAGCCTGAGTCTGCCTCCTGCAGGGAAGATATCAGCAAGTGCCCAGAGGTGCAGAGCTAAAGCCACGGGATGCTCATGCATCAGCGGCATTCTGACCTCACCTCTCTGCTTCTTGTATTTTATTTCTCTACTGATTCCAAACCAGTGAATGAAGACAGGATTATTACTTATTGTCTCACCCAGAACTTGATCAAGAAGGATGACCAAAATAATCTGGGGATTAGAACAGCTTCTCTCCTTCCTTCCTTTCTGCCCGCCTTGCAAATATTTATGTCTCTATGGAAGGGAAATACAAACAAGAAAAAACCATTGCTCTTCTAGAATACAGGTGTCTAGTAACAATGCAATAGAATTAGTGTTACAATAGATATATGTCACGTGGTACCACTGAACACAGAGCAGAGAATACCTATTTCTGATCTGGAAGAGAGTGACAGAAGGGACAACAAAGATATTGATTGTACTTTAGATGTGAGTTTAGAAGGATAAGTAGGTATGAGCCAGGTGCACACAGGGAACAAGGCTGGTTCCTGGCAGACAAATGAGCATAGAGCAAAGACAAAGACAAAAATGTGTCATATTTATGACATGGAAATACTTGGAAAAAGAAATACAGAATATGGTTCAATTATACAAAAATCTTCACTATTTCACCAGGGAGTCTAGACTTCTTTCTGCTGACAGTAGGGAGCCACTATAGGTCCCTGAGCAAGGGGGAGGTAAGAAGGCAGTTACCTGTTAGAAAGATTAACAGGCAATGTAGCCAGTTTTTGGATCATGTAGCCATATCAGTAAAAAATTTGAACATGTACCTCCAAGATATATGTACTTATGCATAAATATATACGTACTACTTACTAATATGTACGAAACAAAGCACACACAGAATACGCAAACCGTCAGCGCTGCCGTTTTCTTACTCTTAGCTTGGATTTGCGTATTTGTCATTATCTTCAACTGGTGCCATCTTTGCAGAAAAATTTTAAAGTCACATTGCAATTCTGTCTGGATTAAAAACTATGTAACATGGTCTCTAAATCCACTAAACTGGACCCAGTGAACCACAGAACTGCACAGCGCCCGACAGAGTAAGACACCCTGGGTGCTGCACGAGGCCATCGCACCGAGTCACACACAGAACTGCCGGTCTGCGCCCAGAATAGGAGAGAAGCTTAATTTATTTTTTTCCTAAAAGAAACATTACAAAAAATAAGTTCTAACTTTTCTTTTTCCTGTATACCAAAGGACAGTTTGAACACTGACATTTTGAAGACCACTGGTAGAAAGGATATATTGGAGAAGTAACTGTAGAAAAAAAAATCTAAGGATAATGCAAGTGTGTGATGATCAGAGGAATGGAGAGAAAGAAAAGAAAAAGCAAGAGGAGAGATGGACAGACAGCTATGTAAAAAAAACAAATAAAGCAAAATGTTTGTTGTAATAGCTCAGGGGTGAATACATATATGTATTCACTGTCAAATTCTATCAATTTGTCTATATGCTGGAAAATTTTTATACTAATATATTGGCAAAGTATAGAAACAAGAAAGAGCAGCAGCAGGGATTACAAACTATACAGGTAACAGAGCGAGAGGAGAGGAAGAAGCAAATATGGGTCTGGACGATTACGAGGATGGTACCAATGACTGACAGAAAGAGGGATGGGTGGCTTCAGGAGAAAAATGTTTCTTTCTTTCTTTCTTTCTTTCTTTCTTTCTTCTTCCTTCCTTCCTTCCTTCCTTCCTTCCTTCCTTCCTTCCTTCCTTCCTTCCTTCCTTCCTTCCTTCCTTCCTTCCTTCCTTCCTTCCTTCCTTCCTTCCTTCCTTCCTTCCTTCCTTCCTTCCTTCCTTCCTTCCTTCCTTCCTTCCTTCCTTCCTTCCTTCCTTCCTTCCTTCCTTCCTTCCTTCCTTCCTTCCTTCTTTCTTTCTTTCTTTCTTTTCTTTCTTTTCTTTCTTTCTTTCTTTCTTTCTTCCTCATCTGAGGATATTTTTCCATTGATTTTTTTTCAGGTAGAGTGGGAGGGAGGGAGAAAGAGACACATCAATTGATTGCCTCCCAAACAACCCCGACAGGGGCCAGGGATCAAACCTGCAACCAAGACACGTGCCCTTGACCAGGAATCGAACCCTCAGCTCTTTGGTCCATGGTCCAACGCTCTTAACTGCTGAGCCTAGCCAGCCAGAGCAAAAAATGTTTTATTTTAAATATATTTACTTGAAATGCTAGTAGGACAATCAAGAAAGTCAATGGGAAACACAGAAACAGCACTTAGAATAGAAGACAATACTAGAGATTTAGAATAAGGGACACAACTCCAGTAAACTGATAGTAAAGCTATGGCAATAAATACACTCTACAAGAGAAAACAGGAAACAGCAGAGAATTTAACTGAAACAATTAGTGGGCAGGAAAAAGGGGGAGACCAGCAAAAGGGACATGCCTGAGAAGACTAATACTACATTCACAATCTTTAAATAGTCAAATTCTATAGTGTTTATATATATTCTAGTTTACCTCTGGAGTGGCTGATTTCACCATTAAAAAACTTACTGTTGAAAGCCTTATAAAGAAGGGAAGTATGTTATAAAAATGATTTTAAAAATTATTTCTTAATGCAATAACAAGTGTTGATGAGCTTGTGGAGAAAAAGGAACCCTCAATTCACTGCTGGTGGGAATGTAAACTGGTACAGCCACCATGGAAAACAGAATGGAGCTTCCTCAAAAATTAAGAATAGCGTTATCATATGACCCAGCAACCCCTCTTTGAGCATCTACCTGAAAAATTTGAAAACATTTATTTGTAAAGATATATGCACCCCTACGTTCTTTGCAGCATTATCCAAAGTGTCCTCCCACAGATAATTAGATAAAGAAGATGTGGTACCTATATACTATGGAATAAAGCCTTTGTATTTACATATATATTTTACAATTTGTATTTGTCAATTTCTTCAAAACAAACTTTTAGGATTTTTATTGGGATTGTATTAATATAGATGTCAATTGAGAGAAAATGAACATCATTAACAATATTGTGTCATCTACTCTATGAACATAGTATATCTCTTCAGTCATTTTAGGTCTTCATTAATTTCCTTCAGTGATGTTTTATAGGTTTCAGTATAGAAGACTTGCACATCTTTCAGTAGATTTGCTCCAAGGTGTCTAATTTTTAAAAAAATCATTGCAAATAGAATTTTAAATAATTCCATTTCCAAGGAATGGAAATGGAATTATTGTTCCTAGGAAAATTCTTTTTTTTTTTTTTATCCTCACCCGAGGACATTTTTGCATTTATCTTCAGATAGAGCGGGAGGGAGAGAGGGGGGAAGAGAGAGAGAGAGAAACATTGACGTCAGAGAGACACATCGAGTGGTTGCCACCCACACGACCCCAACCAGGGCTGGGGGACAAACTGCAACCGAGGTATGTGCCCTTAGTGGGAACTGAACCCGGGGCTCTCTGGTCCGCGGGCCGACGCTCTAACCGCTGAGCCAAATTGGCCAGGGCCCTAGAAAAGTTCTTAATAGCAATCATGCTGAACAAAATATGTGTAATTTCTGTTTAATTTTTTTTAAGATTGGAATTCAATCTATAGGGGGACTATCTGAATCTCATTCTAAGCCACTTATTTTTTTTTTAACCAAGGTAATTAATTTCTAATGAGTGATATAAAATGAACGCAAATTTTATTCATCTACACCCTATATTCAAGAAGGCATAGCAAATAATTTTGGTTAGGGTAAATTATCTATACTTACTTGTAAGACTATACCGCTAAACACAATCTATAATGTACAAAATGGACAAGCATTATTATCCAGTGATTCTTGGAGAAATAATTTTACTACTGAGCAGTAAAAGTTGTTTGTGGGGTGGGGGTTTATTAAAGAGTTTCACTGGGTTCCTAAGGCTGCTCTAAATGGCTAAGGATCAGCCACAGGTACTCGCATATCCACCCTAGTGATACTAAAATATATTTTTGAAGGCTCAACAGGCATGATGAGGCTACCCTGTGGTTGAGAATGTACCAAATTTATTAAAATATTTATTTAAAATTCTTAAAGTTTGTCTTTCTTTTTTTAAAGTGAGTCTTTAAAATAAATGTAAAAAGAGGGACAAATTTGTTTTTATTCAGATTTTTAAAAAAGGAATTTAACTGTATAATCCTTAAAAAGAGAGAAATAAAGTCTCTCATAAAATGAGACGCAGTGACACAACTGCCAGTCAGTCAGTCATGATGTGGACCCAATGAGCATGGGACCCATGATGGAAGCGAGAGAGGCAGGAAGGGTCAGAGAGCAGTGAGGCATAAAAGGTCCTGAATCTCTACCTCCGTCTTCACAGTCCTCGGGGGCTTTGGCTTTCTTACAAAGACGAGGATCCAACCAGGTGGTCGTTTTGGTATTGTGGCTGTAGAATAAAGATTTCAATTAGAAACAGTAAAATAAAGATGGAGAAAAACATATCAGAAGCAAAGATTAAAAGTGACTAAAAGGTACACGATGTTAGAATATGCATCTCCTACAGGCTCCGTTTGTCTACCTCTAACTCAATAATCCTACTGTTCTCAGTCTGTGATTTCAAAACTGCCATAAAGGAAAGGTAATTCTAGAGGCACTAATTTGAGAATGGAGATTCTAAAGAAGGGATAAGATGCCAAGTACAGAATAACAGACACTTATTTAAGCGATCAAAACGTTTCAGGGCGTGAGCTACAGCCCATGCTGCGTGTTATCCAGCAGAAAAGGCCATGCTGAAAACCTGGTTTGCTTGTGGGCTGAATTTCTTCCTCCTTCCCTTAAAAAACCACTGTATTTCTTGAGTCCCTGTGATGTGTGGACACTGCTGGGGGCTGCGAATATAGAGATGAACGATCAGATAGGCCTCTGGACTCACAGGGCTATTTAAAATAAAATAATGTAGAGTGAAATAAAATTAAAAGTTTACAGCGTCCGTTTCTGCAACATGCAAGTAAAAATGATGGGTATAATTACACTCAACTCCACAGAACTAAGTTTTCATCAGTAGGGACCATATACTTAATAGAAAAAAAAGGTGGAACAAAAAGATCACCCCACCCCCGTTTAGGAAGTAGGCCGCAGATGCTTTCCGAGGGCAGTGTCTGTTTAATTTCATCAAAGGTCGCCATTGGTTCACTTCAGACCAGGTCACCAGGCAGTAGATATTAACGCTAAAATAAAACTATCACACTGCTGGGCAGACAAACAATGCTATAGGTTATCTAAATAGGAGGATAGTAAAGAAAAAAATCACTGAAGAAAATATATAGGAAGGCAAGAAAGTGTAAAGCACAGTTACTATAAAACAGTGTGAGAACAGCAATGTGAACAAGCTATCTTTTCATGGCGTCTTTATCATGCGATCAACTCACTAAACTCGACACTGGCCACTCTTAGGAAACGGAGTCAGCGGTTTCAGGGATTCATGGTACCACCCACACCTTTCTAAACCGAGCGACTTAGAGAGAGAGCTACCTGCGGCTACGCAGCCCCTTCCTGCTCGGCACCAGGTCTGACTCGAGACTGTGTTAAAAATTCTTTGTGTGCTGAGTATGGATAATCTAAGTAGGAAAAACTGGGATTCTTTCTAGAAAGTCTGTTACCCATTCTGTCAGAGAGATAATTTCCCCAAACTAAAACCGGTTAAATCAATTTGAGCAAAATGAAAAGGCTTAGGACTCCACAGAGGCCTAGCAGCATGCAGAGCGCTTTAAAAAGGGAATCATGGACATATCTTACAAAACCAAATTCCAAACTGCTACTTTAGAAAAGCTTAATTTTGGATTCAATGATCCAAATTTTTTTACTGCTAAATTAGCAGATGCAGACAATCCACTAGGATTTTATCCAGCATTTCTCAAGGGAAAGAAATGCCCATAGAGGATATACCCAAAACATAATAGCTAAAGACTGTACACCAGTATTACTTACTTACAGATGCATGACGTAACAACAGTAACAGGGACCAATGCACTAGCTGTAGCAAACAGGAAAGCTTATGCTAATAGCGAATAATAGTCAACTCTAGTCTGGATATTAACCCCTTATTAGACGATGGTTTGCAAATATTTTCTCCGATTCCCTAGGCTGCTTTTTCACTCTGTTAACTGTTTCTCTTTGCTGCGCAGAGTTTTTAAGTCTGATGTGGTCCCTTTCCTGTGCTTCTGGTGTCATTCCCAAGTAGTCCTTGCCAAATTCAGTGTCATAAAGCTTTTCCCCTGTTTTCTTCTAGAAGTTTTATAGTATCAGATCTCACATTTAGGCCTTTAGCCCACTTTAATAATGTTCACCTATAAAGACACTCTTGTATAAATTCCCCACCCCCATAATTTACTAACTCACCTGTTTGCGGAGTGAGGTCCTGTCAGATTCAACATCTCATAATCTGCTTCTGAAGATATTCTAGCTACTTTCCGTGACTCTACATCTTACTGGGAGGGTTAGTTCCAAAGTCAGCATGAAAGTCAAAACTCTAAATAACCCTGGAAAAAACCCTCAAATTGTCCACAGAGAAGAGTATACCTGATTTTGTCTGTTGTGTATAATCCTGGTCATTAGTGTTTATAAAAATGTATAACAAAATAAACAATTTACCATACATGGTAAAAAGAACATCATGCACACAGGAATCTATGTCTTAAACACTAGAATCTCACTCGGTATGGCAAGATGCTCATTCCATGCGAAGGATGTGGAATTTGGGACCAATTGAGGAAACACAATCAAATCTCCCACCCCCAACTCATTTCTGAGTATACGTTCTTCTGAGTGTAGTATCCAGCCCTCAGTAGTTTAATCATTATGTTCTGTAACTCCATTACATCAATACTCTACCTGTGGGTAAATCAGTTTAAAGATGAGAATTACAGCTACATGAGAACATAAAAATATTTCATAATAAAACTTCTAATAAATTATTTAAACAATATCCTCAGGTATAAGCAATATAAAAATTTAGGTTGACTGAATACATATGGTATTCTATAGCTCTGAGAATATAAGCATATTAATAGTGTTTTTCCATAAAATAGTTTGGTTTTTGTATGAATTTATATTATACCAATTCCTCTGAGGACCAATGATTTTTTTCCCCTCCTATACTAGTTGACTATACTGCCTGAAAACATCAAACCCAGACTCTAGGACTGAAAATATTTAGCTCAGATAAGAAATACGCCCCACTCATATGATAATTCCTGAAATGATCATTAAGTGGCACAATATACCCAAAAGTTAAAAAAAAATTAACACAAGCAAAGCAAACCCTCTTTATTCCTTATATGTTTCATTATTAGCGATAAATCTGTTTTTAATCCTGTTTTTATAAAACGGAAGGTCAAATACACTATTCCTTTACCTAAGTCAAATAAAAACAAAAGACCATCCAGGGAAAAAGTCAGATTAAGAATCTATAATGTGGATGTAAACTATTTTTAAAAAAAGAAAAAGGGCATGAAGCCTTGAGAAAGGAGGTTAAACATTTTCCAGACCAGCCTGGAGGGGAGGGCTCATTAGGAAAGACCAGACATCTGCTTACTCTATGAAGTAGATCATCCCAGTGTCAGTGTAGGCCATTTCCCAGTTTCTGGGCAGTGGTTCCAGATTCTCGTCTCTCATCATATAATTTCTGAAGTCCATGGAGCTATTGGTTTGGTTGTAACTCGGGACGGTCTTCATCCAGTCGGATGACTCAGAATGCCTCTCTCTGTTTTCTATTCAGAACAAACAGTAGGAAAAGTCGGTAAACCTATACTCTCTTCGGAACAGCCCTCTTCGTTTCTAACAAAATGCCAAATAGTTATCACAAATTTCCTTGTCTTTTGTGTCCACATTCTGCTATAGTTTTTGAAAAAACAAACATACTGGACTTTTTCATTTGCTAAGGGACATTAACCCTGTACAGCACCTCGAGCGCTGGTCTGGGAAAGAAGCTAAAAACAACCTTGGAATCAGTTCAGTATACACTGTACATACATCAATCAACAGATACCGGCAGCTGCAGCAGCACTCACACAGCCCTATTATGCGTCAGGCTCTATTTTAAGCTCTTTACATATATTAACTCATAAATCGCTCCACCCCGTAAGCATATATTACTATGCCCATTTCATAGATGAGAAAACTAAGGCATGGTGAGGTTAAGTTAATTTAGTCACAAAGCTAATAAACAGCAAAGCCAGAATTCCAATCCGAGTGGTCTATGCTCTTAACTGTAACACCAAGTGGCCTCATACCCATTTAACACAGGCCTTTAAAGTAACACTAATTTTTAAAAGTTACACTCAAAAGACTTCCTATTGTTAAATATAATTCTCTCTTGGTGATATTAAAATCCTTTTAGAGTCCCAAAGTCCATGAGGTAGGAAAGATGCTAAAATTGGGTTACTGTCCAGGGAGTGCACAATTCATGCACTTGAAACTTGTTTCTAGAACTTAAAAGAGAACACAACTGTAATAACTCCAAACTGTAGTCAATGCCTCAGGAGTCAGAGACTCTTGGAGGAGGCCTCAGATATCATTGCACAGCATTCCTTATCCTCACAGTATTTGCAGTCCATCTATCCTTTACCAAACCAGGCGCTGGAATCTTTCAATCCTACCACGTCCCCCCGTCCCCCCTTCCTCACCCCCAGTCACGCCCTGCCATGCCCTCCTTGCCCTACCGACCCAAGAACATATACGTTCCCACACTGGGACACATTTATGGTCTCTAATCCCAGTCTTAAACATTTAAAAATGTTAACAGACTTAATTTTGTGGGTCAGCAAAGCTGACATCAATGTCAAAAGGCTTTACAATATGATGATTTCCCTTAACAACATGAGATGTGAATTCACCTAAACCTTTTTAGACCTGTTTTCACCCAAATATACTGGGGTAAAACATTAAACATCAAACACAATGTGGCACAACTATGTGAGACGTTAGGACTATGACACAGGACTCACACTCTGGAAAGGGATGCAAATAATGAATGCATTAAAACAATCAACACAGTATATACAGCAAATTTTAATCACTGATAAAGGAAAGCATCAGGATGCTCTGGGAACATAATATGGTAATGGGTTCTGCAAATTTGGGGATGTGATCAAATTAATTTATTTATTGGGTACCATTAAGATATATTTCTCAGTTCCTGCTACGTGCCAGGCAGTTTATGGTGCAAGGGATAGATATAACAATGAACAAAACAAGCAAACATTCCAACCCTCAATAAGCTTATATTGTAGTGTTTTAAGTGAAATTATTATAATATATAGCACTGAAATAAGTTCTACTGGGA
This sequence comes from Tadarida brasiliensis, assembly GCA_030848825.1. Taxonomy (NCBI): domain Eukaryota; kingdom Metazoa; phylum Chordata; class Mammalia; order Chiroptera; family Molossidae; genus Tadarida; species Tadarida brasiliensis. The sequence continues at coordinate 13,114,206 of CM061275.1, read as the reverse complement.
TCCTGTGGTTTCCTCCTCATACTCTCACTTAGAAATACTCTCAATTAGTAGTGTAAGTCTCCTAGGCAAATCACCACAGTCTTAGGGGTACTCAAAAGGAGAAGATTCTACACTAGTAAATTTCTGCTGGCTTTGCATTTAATGAAAAATATGAGAATCAAACTCGGAAATTTTCTTTGAGTGATTCTGAATTTAAAGTCAAAGTACTGCTAACAAACCTTTCAAATAGTGTTGACTAGCATATTTCCAAAGCTCTGTATTTTGTTTTGGTTGAAAGCTGTATCTTTTTTTTTTTTTTTTTTTTTTTTATAATCCTCACCTGAGGATATTTTCCCCTTGATTTTCAGATAAAGTGGGAGGGAGGGAAGGAAGGAGGGAGAGAGAAACATCGATGTGAGGGAGACACATCACATCCACTGGTTGCTTCCCGCACGACCCCAACCAGTGCCGGGATCGAACCACAACAGAGGCAAGTGCCCTTGACTAGAATCGAAGCTGAGACTCTTTGGTCCGCGGGCTAATGCTCTAACTGCTGAGCCAAACTGGCTAGGGCTGAAGGCTGTATCTTAAAACATCTATATTTTGTTCAGATCCTGTAAAGTAGGGCTTAGGCCAACAAGATTTCCATATTCCATCAGAAGTGAATCTCAAATCTTTTAAGCAGTAGGGTAATGTCATATTATTACTAGTGATAGCTTATTACTGATTTATCAAAATGACCACTTGGGGCAACTCACTTCAGCTTACAAAATGATCAACAGAGATATACTTTGTTCCATACAAAACTTTTACAAAAAATACTGGAATCCCATCCCTCAGTCTGCATATGCTGTGGAAAAATTCTACCACTTCCGATTCAGTGTCATGTTAAAGTCAACCTGGAAGATCACTCAGACGTCGTTCATCTATTTACGAACCTGCGTTTCCAGTGCCATTAACAGCTTCCTTGTCCTCATCTTCTTCCTCTTCAGGAAGAGAGCTGTCCATTCTTTCCATCTTGCTGACAGATGTGGTGCGTTTTCTTTGGGATTCTGTGTCAAACTCATTATCAAAGAGGACCTGATCAACAGGATCGGGCTGGAAAGGGCTGGGTTCTGCTGGAGGCTTGGGAGTTCCATAGAAGTTTCCTGAAGTGAACAAAGTAACAGCAGCTGGAAACACTAACGTTGAATTGAGAGTCAGAACAATAGGACCCAGTGTATGTCTCTGCCCTGTTATTTTATACTGAAGTTTTTGAATAACCACCACTGGCTAAAAGGAGGCCAAAACACTTGTTGGAAGAAGGGGAGGAGGTAGGAAGAGCAAAAATAACTAATTTTTAAAGTGCCCTTCACCATATAATGCCAGGAAGCTGACTTTATGTGTAGAGGTTATTTATTCTACTAGGGTGTGCTTTTCTGCATGGGTTCTCAAGAAGGGCCTGGTGTGTGAATTTAAAGGCATCAGTGCTCCTGTGTAAGACTCACTGGCATAAGAGTGGGAGTAAAGGAGAAGAAAACTAACTCAAGTAATTTTGTTCTCATGTACAACATAATGAACTATTCCGGCAAAATGAGGAAGTATGTGGGCAAAGGATAAAGTTAACTAACCAGTCTGTGTTGAAATGTAGGCTGTTTGTCAAAGTAATCTTTTAAAGTTTTCCTGCGATTCTAATTATATCATTTTATCTGACAATTTGTTGAACAAATAGAGACAGTATTAGCATAATTCAATATTGGCTTACTCTCAGGAATGCAAGAAATACTTTAATATGTTAAGACTTGAGGATCAGTAATTTTCACAGTAAAAATAAATGTTCCAGAGTAGAATGAAAACAATTGAATATCTTCTCAGTTTGTCATGTAGCTCTCATTAGGCAGCCAGATGTAATGGGAAAGGGCGCAACAGATCTAGCTGCATTAAGTCTGTGGCTCCTGCTAGTTTCGACCTTGTTTATCAATCGCTATGCTAATGTTATAGGAAGATATATATGATTATGGAGTAAAAGACATGATTTTGTTTTATTTTATTTTTTAAATCACATCTTTCTAATCAAATTCCTTGGCTCCTAAGGAGGTAATTAAGATGCTCATTCCCATAAGGTAAATTAATGGGGTATATAATGGATTATTTTTCCTAGATGAAAAAAGCATGGGTTGTTGATCCTAACACTGAGGCAAATCTACAAATACCACGTTTGCCTTAGGTGGAGCATGCCTGGAGGGGGGAAGCATTAAGAGGAATTCTTTGGAAATTTGACTTTAGGTAGTATTATTATTAAAATACTCAAGACAAAACAGTGAAATCAAACTAAAAAGCTTTTCAACTGCATCTCTTCTCTACCCCACTCTACTACTCCCTTGGTTTCAAATCGGTGTTGGAAATGGGAGTTACTCCTGTCATGCAGAGGATGCCAAGATTCGTATAAAAACAGACTAATGGGATCTCGGCAGACTTTCTGACCCAGAAGTAAAGCAAGGAGCTGATGAAAAAGCCAGTTCACTTGTCTCTGGGGCAAAGGGCAGAGAATCGCTCCCAAACGAGGTCTGGTTGGGGAAGAGGATACCCTGGGATCTCCTGCATTTAAGTCCAATAATCACACTGCCATGGAACCTGGATGTACCACATCCAAAAAGTCCACTTTTCCTAAGGATGGTAGTTTTACTAGAAACATATTTTAGCGTGTATTCTTAGTAATTATTATCTAGCTCTAGGAAGTTTAATTTTTTTCTAGGGTGAAAACTAGAAAAATTCAGTATGTTATGATTATTATCCATGATCATTGATAAGATTTTAGGACTTGATAATAAATTCTGGCAGTTTCCTTGTTTTACAAAAAATATTGGTATTAATAATAAGGATGCTTATAAATAAATTGAGTTGTTCGTAAATATCAAGATTGCAGATTACAGCAAGGTATAAAATGACAAAGTTTGTAAACCCTGGCTTTAGTTATTAACAGAAAATTTTTTTTTATCCTTTTGAAACTGTGTTGGAGCTTTTTCTTTTTCTCTTTTTCAGAAAAGCTGAAAAGTGTTTTCACTTTCACAATGGAACTGTTAGCTAATTTAAACATGTATAACATCACAGACAACACTTACAGGAGTATTAGAAACCCCCGCATATATTTATTTACACATCCTCCAGATATCAACTTGCCAGATTCTTTCAGGTCTCCCCTTGTTTTCCCCTTCAGGACATACATATATGGTCACATATGCTATTAAAGCCGAAACTTCCTGTCTCTGTCCTTCCCACTCTCCGAGTTTTCCTGAAGTTAGCACGTGTCATTTCCCTGAATCTGCACCCATGGAGGACATATGTATATGCACACATAATGTATAAACACTATTGTTCATAAAAGCTTTGTAAAGCGTCCTTATAACATTTCTTATCTCTTTTCTAAGCAGTTTACTGTATGAGTTCTTTTGCAACTTTCTTTTTAAATAATTATATTTCTAAGACTCCTGTTGACGCGTAGTTTCTAGTTCATTTAACTGCTGTGGAATAGTCCATTTTTATGAACAAATTAAAATGTATTTTATTCATTCCCCTATTAGAAGATAGCTGTTTGCATCCTCTCACTGTTTCCAATAGTGCTACAGGGATTATTCTGGTGCCGTCTGCACATGTGAATAGACAGGGTTCTCTAGAGTCGGCATTGCTGCGCCCAAGTCACGCACATCTTTGAATTTACTAGCTGTTGCCAAGATGTTCTCCAAAGGGATTGTATCATTTCCTACTCTTGCCAGCTGTGTATGGGAGTTTCCATCTCCCTCGATGATCAGACTTTAAGAATTCTGTCAATGTGTTGGGCGTGAAATGATGTATGACTGTTATTTCAATTTGCATTTCCTTTGAATTGAGCACACGGTAATTGATAACATGTAATATGCCACTTTGTTGTATAGCTAATACGTTCTTATACTTAACAGAAGAAAATGTAGAATGTCTGTGATCTAAGGGTAGAGAAGGACTTCTTAGACAAAATTTCCAAAGTACAAATCATAAGGAAAACAGTGATAAATCTGATAAATGGAAATTAAGGATTTCTGTTGACTGAAGAAACACAGAACAAGGTTATTAGGTGAAAAAATGTGAGAAAATATCTTATCTGATAAGGGATTAATATCTAAATACCTAAGGAATGTCTGTCAACTGATGTGACTGAGATCCCATTAAAAAAAAAAAAAAGAATAGACAATTTGCTGAAGTCCAAAAACCTAAGAAGCACATGAAAAGATGCTCCAACTGACTTGCAAAGAAATGAAGTTTAATGCGATGCCTATCCTGCAGCAGTCAGACCGGCAGTTATAAAGGGGGACAACGCCAAGTGCTGCTGAGGGTGCGGAGCCACGACTAGAGCTGCCACAGGAACCAAACCCTTGTGCACTGCTGGCGGGAATGGAGACCGCAGAGCCATCCTGTCCGAAACCACTTCATCAGATAGGTCTATAACAGGTATATAACCCAGCAATTCTGCTCTTGGGTATGCATTCCACAGACATTCTCACACAGGCCCACGAGAAGACATGCAAGAATGTTTGCTGCAGCTTCATCGGTGGGGATGGGCGCTGGAGGCAACCTGGAAATGCAGTGGACTCACAATCAAGTGCTGTGCAGCAATGAAAAAGCAGTGAGTTACATGCAAATACAGCACAGCAACAACATGGATGAATCTTAAAACATAGAAATATGCCCTGGCCGGTTTGGCTCAATGGTTAGAGCATTGGCCCAAGGACTGACAGAGGGGTTGTGGGTTTGATTCCCGGTCAAGGGCATGTGCCTGGGTTGCAGATTTGATCCCCAGCTCCGATTGGGGTAGTGCAGGAGGCAGCCAATCGATGAGTCTCTCTCATATCGATGTTTCTCTCTCTCCCTCCCTCCCTTCCACTCTATCTAAAAAATCAATGAAAAAAATATCCTTGGTTGAGGATTAACAACAACAACAAAATAATAATAATAAAAACATAGAAATAAGTGAAAACAGTTAAAACTGAATGAGAACAGAGTCCAGATGTAAATAATAAATATATGCACGCAAGACAAGAACACATACAAACAAAAACATACATATTAAACACATCGGAGTGGTTGCCTATAAGAGGGAGGCGAAGGAGAGTAGGTTATCTGCATAAAATACAAAATAAGTAGCTGCCATTTCCTCTGAGAAGTCTTCACTGGCCACCTTATCTAAATAAGACATTCCCATTATTTTATTTAAATCCCTTGTTTTTGTTTCCTTCATAACATCTCAATTTATGGTTATTTTGTTTGTTCTGACTGCCTTCCCCACTAAGATACAGGATTTATTACCATTCACCACAGTCCCTCCAGCTCCTCCGATAATGCTTGCTTGGCACATAGAAGGGAGTTTAAAAATGGGCTGAATTGATAAAAAAAAAAAAGGATCAAATGAATCAATTTGTTGGAGCTAAGTTCAGAAAGGGTAGTTGGGTCAAGCCTAGCAGGCAGAGGAAATCAGTGAAGATTCTGAAGAGGAGAGAGATGTGACCAGAGCTGTGTCTGAGGAATGTCAGCAGGGTGGCCAATGGCATGTGGGGTGACAGAGGGGAGGAACGGAAACACATACTGTAACTCAACAGCCCAGACAGGAGCCAGTCCAGGGGAGCTACCTGCAGGCGAAGTGAGAAGAAAGGCACCCAGAAAGCTGCTACAAAGGAAGGAATGACTAGATTTGGTAACAGAATAGGTGGGAACTGTGAGAAAAAGGAAGTAAATGATGCTATGAACTCATGGTGTAGCTAAAGAGAGAAATGATGAAACATGACTCTTTTGGGCTGAACATAAACACGTATTTGAATATGTGGCAATCAAGGTGAGATATTTATTAAACATCATCTCTGAGCACTGAAGATAATATTGCATAAGAAAGACATGATGGCCCTGGCCAGTGTGGCTCAGTTGGTTGGGCATCGTCCTGTGCACTGAAAGGTCGCCAGTTCGATTCCCAGTCAGGGCACATGCCCAGGTTGTGGGTTTGATCCCCAGTCAGGGTGCATACAGGAGGTAACTGATTGATGTTTCTCTGTCACATGAATGTTTCTCTCTCTCTCTCTTTCCCCCTTCCTCTAAATCAATTTAAAAAAATTAAAAAAAAAAAAAAAAAAAAACATGATGTCTTCCTTCCCTGAGCCTGTAAAAATGGCAACTATAGTTGCATGATAAAGCAATGATGGAACAGCACAGAGTGCCACGGGAGTGAACAAGCTTGCCAGTGAAGAGTGTTGCATAAGGAAAAAAGGATCTAACATAGAATCATTCAAAAATTGAACTTGACCTTAAATCTGTACTTCCTAGAATCAAGTGGGTAGAGAAAAGAGATATGAAAAGAAAACTAATTATTCTGTTTCTGTTGTTTTTCTCCCCAACTATATTCTCTTTTCTCCAAGCCAGCCAAGGTATAAATAGATTTTTTTTAAGTGTACAGTAATTGAATTCTTAATCACAAATAGAAAGGAAACTACAAATACTTGCTGAGTTCAGAAGACAAATATAAATTACTATGAAATATGCAAACTAGCTAATTTGAATAATTTAGTATATTATTCATAATTGACTTCATAATATGATGAAATGCTTTTGCTTACTGTTTAATCTCATTTTAACTAGTAAATTATAATTACCCTAGTTAAAAGAAAATTTTCCCCAAAACCGACAGAAAAAACTTTTTTGTAAAATGGTATTTTACGAATCAAATTCCCTCTGAAATAATTCCAGTCATTCAGATAGTTTTCGGGGTTGCTGTTGTCAATATTTGGGGACATACCATCATACGTTCCACTTTCTAATAACGCTCCACTCTCTTCCAGTGCTTTGAATTGTTCAACAGAAATGAAATTATAGTCCACCCCTGGGACTTCCCCATCCCTGGGGGCCCTTGTGGTGCCTAAGGGGAAAAAAAAACAAGAAAAAAAATTGGTTGTAAAGTGCTTTTAAACTAAAATATTGCGAATAATAGAATATGCAGAACACAAGGGAGAAACAGACCACTGAATATATTGTACCTCCTAGAATGAGGATCAGAACACTTGAGGCGAGTTAACATTCCTAAGTGAAAGCAGGACAGTTAATAATGCAGGATGAGTCAATATACTTTAATAAAATCTACAGAGAGCCATGAAATCCAAAACTATAAAGACTACAAAGTTTTGGTGTCAGAGAAAGCTTAACTCTCCAAGACACAACATTAGTTCTTCTTTTAAACCCCAGTTATCACTACTTAACACAATCCACCAACGATAGGCTTCATTTTCATGTAGCTATCTTATGTATTTTTTTCTCCCTTAGAGAAAAGAAAGTAACATTTTATTTACTAGAGGCATGAAGGACAATTAAAAGAGAAAAACATTGTTTAAGTTCTCTTAATGAACTCTATTTTAAAAACTTGGAAAAATATTAATTATGAAATTATTTTAGACAAATGAATAAAAAGGCTTAAGGCTTAACATAGGTATTCACATATTCTTAAGCTATTATTCTCTTCAAGTGATTTTTAAAATTATGCAGTAAGTACACTGCTTAGTGAAATTCAGCAACAGAGCACTAAATTTCTATCTACTAAGGAATTCATGCTACAGTAAAGCTGATCTTTGAACAACATGGGTTAGGAGTCCCACGACACACAGTTGAAAATCCACGTATAACCCGTGACTCCCCCAGAACTTAACTACAGTCATCCCTTGATATCCATGGGGATCGGTTCCAGGACACCCTGTGGGTACCAAAGCCCATGGATACTCGAGTTCCTTATATAAAATGGTTTAGAACAATGCACACAGTCGGCCCTCCGCATCTGTGGATTCCCAACCGCAGATCGAAAACAGTTTTCAGTCCACGGTTGGTTGAATTCCCCATCAAAACCTGAGGATATGGATGGCTGATTGCATATTTATTGAAAAAAATCTGCATATAAGTGGGCCTGCACAGGTCAAATCGTGTTGTTCAAAGGTCAACTGTAAAAGTCTTTCAGACCCAAGGTATACATTCAGGTTAGAGCAGCATTTCTCCCTTTGAATTTTACTGAACAAGACTTGATACTTTTATGAACTGATATTAAAAATATCGTTTCAAATACCAGAGAATAAAAACAGAGCTCCAGGTATTTAACCTGGAAATGGAGCTGGGATGTTGCAGCAAGTCCCGCGCACGGATGCCTCCTCTGGGGGCGTCCAAGCCCGACACCTGCGTCTCCTTGGGTTCCTCCCCCCCACTCCACATCCAGTCTCCAAGTCTGTGATCCTATCTCCTAAATACCTCTAGGATTTATAAACTTGTCTTCATTCACCTGATTCATATGGTCTGCCTGTTGGTCTCCTAGAGTCAACCCTTCTCCTGTCTGGCTACACCAGTCACCAAAACTGCAGCCAGTGACATTCTAAAATGATAACCGGAGCAAAACCTAAACCCAGCAATGGTTGCCCATGATCCTTGGCATAAAACCGACTCGACCACTCCAGCTTCTCTCTCGCCCCACCCCTTCCACATTCTAGATGTTAGCATAATAGATTATTTTCAGTTTTTTTAATGTTCCTTGCACTCGCTTATCTCCAAGGCCCGTGACCAAGCTTCCTTTCCACGGAAGACTTCCTATTTCCTTCCTTTCCATGAAGACTTCCTACTCCCTGTCCCACTCTTACCTCAGCTGATTGCTACTCATGCTTCAGGTCCTGGCTTAGAAGTTGCTCTAGAGAACCCTCGCTGACTCCCAACCAGGGTAAGGAAATCTGCGGGGACCATGCCTGCTTGGTTCAGGGTAATAGCCCCAAGTCTTGGCACAGTGTAAGAATCCCAATAGGTACACAATATAGACAGTTGTCAAGTAAATTAAGTGACATTTTACACCAATATAATTAGTACAGTGCCCAGCAAGACACTATTATTATAAATTAATTCATGGGAAACTATTAACTGCTCTTACTTTTCAGTTGTATTGCATTCTATTATAGTCTGTAATGTGAAAAAAATTCACAAAGGGGATGATAAAACATTAATGGTAATAATATCAGAAAATGATTAATCCAACATTCTAAGCAACAAAGATTGTATCAATGCATTTTACCCCCATGCTTTTATAAATATGAGCATTTCTTGATCTGTTTTATATCACAGAAGATACAAAATCTGGAAAACATAACTTCTTGTTTCTTAACATAACAGTTTTCATTGTCAAATTTTTTACTAAAACTACAGTTAGAGTCCTCCAAATCAACAGCTTTTAGCTCCATAATAAGTAAAAATTAACATTAGGAAATAAGTTCAATGATTATATGTAAAATTTGTAATTGTCTGTGACAGATGGAAAAACAGCCATGATGTCTTGCACCTCCTTCCATCAAGAGGTGGGGCCTGCTGTCTCACCTCTGGACCCTGGACGGGATTTACAACTTGCTTTGAATACTTTGATATGGAGGCTATGACACTGTAGAAGCTCAGGAGTCCAGGCTTCCAGCTCGGCCTCCCTGGGATGCTCTCACTGCCAGTGCGGAAGTCCAGTCTAGGCCCCAGGACGATGAGAGATCTCAAGCCAGCAAACAGCACCAAGGCCCAGCCATGTGAGCGAGGCCACCTTCGCCCCCAACCCCAGCTGAGTTGCCAGTGAACACAGCCACCTGAGTGGCCCCGGTTGAGCTCAGCCAACTCATGGAATCGTGAGAAATAATACAAGATGGTTGTTTTAAGCCATTAAGTTCTGGGGTGGTCTGTTATGCAGAAAAGGCTAATTGAAATATTATCCACATAAACTCTACTATAAAACATAGTGATTATATAAAAGCCCGTTTAAAAGAAAATATAGATAGTACGATACAAAGAGTACTGACCCAAGGGGCAGGGCAACTCAGTGTTTAGTGTGGGATTACTATTAATGGCACAGTTTTAAGCCAGCACTTAATCCCTCTGGGCTCCATTCTCCTTCTGCAAAGTGGTGCTGAGTAAAATGGTGTTCATGCTTCTTTCCAGTAGTAAATATGAAATGTTATGTGTGATTCAAACATACATATTTTCAGACTTACAAAGCAGCTGTAAAGTTAATTCTCTTTACAAATGTAAGTATTATCAATTTTCACTTCCCCCAAATGCCTCCCATACACATAGAGAATTCTCTCCCTTCCCCTGTGCTACCCCCACTGCCTTCCATATTCCAGAAAAGTTATCTTTCTATTATCCTGATACTCTGCATATTTAATGCAAAGCTTTCTACACCCTCTCCAGTCACCACTGTTTTTCCTTTTTACATAACAATTCCTCCAACAAGTTCTGTTGACTCGCTGTCTCCAATTCCTCTCCTCTCATTCTCTCTGGAGCCCATTCCTGTGGGATCTTTGCCCCAGCCTCTCCACTGAGACAGTTAGCTGTGTGCATTAGGAGTCTCCACTTTGCTTAACCCAGTGGTTGAGACTCAGTCCTCATTTACCTGACCTACCAACAACATTTGGCACAACCCATCATTCCCCGTTTTTAATTTTATTCTGAAACCTACAGAAGAGTACATAAAATGTATATGTGAACAAGGAATAATAAAGCAAAAAAACAGAACATTACCATGACTCCAAAAGCTCCCTTGGGTGCCTCCAATCCCAGCTTTCTCCCTCCCTCCACCCCCAAAGGCAGCCACCATCTTGACATTGGTGACGATTTCCTTATCTTAAAATGTTTTTTGCTAGCTAAACAATGCATTTCTAAGCAACACAGCCTAGCTGTGCCCGTTTTGTAACTTCACGGGAATAGAATCATGCCATCTGCATCTCGTGTCCCCATCGACACCCATCAGGCCTTTCACCTTCTGTCAGATGCTAAGCATGTAAAGGCATCTCAGGGATTTCTGGAGCAATTGCCTTATGAAACATTCCTTTTCACAGATTTCCTAGCCACAGAGATTTCTTCTGTTGTTAAGTGGCTGTTCAAGTCTTTTTTGCCACTTCTCTACTGGATTGCTTGTCTTTTTTAATTTGCTTTGCAGTTCTTTACTTTCTGGATACTGTGGTGTTTCATCAAATCTAAGGCAACACCAGCTTTTGAAATGCACCATTATTTTATCCCCCTGAAAAAGAAAAAAACCTAACAACTATAACAGAAAGATTCCATCTATTGGAAGATGCATTCCAATTGTAGAGGTTAAAATGTGAAATAATTGTGTCTTGGTACCAATGAAGCCCAACAGATACATGTGTTGCAAATGGGGTGTTTCTGCTAAAATGTGAAATACTGCTTTCTGCAAAACTGTGCACCAAAAACAATAGAAATTATGGAGAAAATGGGGCCAGGGTTGAACTCTCAAAACCTGTGGCAACTTTCTTTTTTTTTTTTAATTCTCACCTGAGTATATTTTTCCATTTATTTTCAGACAGAGTGGGAGGGAAGGAGGGAGAAAGCAAGCAAGAGAGAAACATTGATGTGAGAGACACATTGACTGGTTGCCTCCCGCATGATCCCAATCAGGGCAGGGACCGAACCACAACCAAGATACGTGCCCTTGACTGGAATCAAACCCACAACTCTTTGGTCTTCGGGTCAACGCTCTAACCGCTGAGCCAAACTGGCCAGGGCTGTGGCAACTTTCTAAAATGATCAAATCAATAACAATCTTAAATGAAAATATTAATACAGTTTAAAAGCCAAGTTACATTCCTAATTATAAATACCAGAGTCAATAAAATACTTAGTTTTTTTTTTAAAGAAAAAAAATGAGCCCTGGCTGGTTTGGCTCAGCGGTTGGAGCCTCGGCCTGCAGACCAGAGAGTCCCGGGTTCGCTTCCCGCTAGGGGCACGTACCAAAAAAGAAAAAAATGAAAAGAAAAGGTAGCTTGACAGAAAGGGGTACAAGGGAGGGTTGAGGCTACCGAATAATGAAGATACGGCAGAATGTGCAATAAACAGTCTTAGGATGAAGCGCGTGTTCTACCTGAGGAGCGCGGCCAGGCTGAGATGAACGAGCGCCCTGCACAGAGCGGCACGCAGGTGTCCGCACGTTCTGCGTTCACCTGCTGCTGCCGCCTGACGATGCAAAGCACGAACTTGTTCGGGAAAATAGAACAAAACCCAGTATTACCTCCGTTACACTGACACGAGTCTACCTATCAACCAATCACATAGGGACTTCTTTGCACATAGAAACAAATCCTGCAGCATCTTTCCCCACTCTGTATTTTCTTTTCACTTCTTTTTAATGGACTTTTTGATGAGACAAGTTTTTGTTTTTTTTTTCATTTTAATGTAGTCAAATTGATCAATCCTTTCTTTTATAGCCAATGCTCTTGGTGTCTTGAAGAAATCTTTTCCAAGACCATGGGGATAGTCTATATTCTTTAGAAAAAAAAATTACAGCTTTGCCTTTTATATCTAATACTTCAACGCACTAAGATCATTTTGGGAGGGGGGGCACTGATGGGAGGTAGTAGTCCATTTTCCTTTTATACCAAATGGCTACTCAACATGATTTATTGAAATGTCAATTATTTCCCCTCAATCAGCCACAGCGCTTCAGTCACAGAAACTTATATAGAAATGCCCATGTGAGACTGGGCTTCTATTACATCCCACGATCTTCTGGCCACTGCAGCACCATTATCATCGTGTTGTAACTATCATATTTTCATGGTCAATCTTGTGCTATAGTAGAGCAAGTTCACCGACTGTTTTTTGTTTGTTTTGTTTTGTTAAGAAAGGGGAGAGAGAGAAAGAGAAACATCCATTTGTTTGAGTTGTTCCACTTAGTTATGCATTCTCACTGGTTGCTTCTTGTGTGTGCCCTGGCTGGGGATCGAACCCACATATCAGGACGATGCTCTAACCAACTGAGCTACCCGGCCAGGACACAACTTTTTTTTTCTATTCGTAGCCTTTCCATATAAATTCTGGTACCAAATAATCAGGCTAAAAATGCTGTGAATTTTATGGGATTAGATTGAAATCTATTAATCAATTTGAGGAGAAGGGACATCTTCACCATATTGAATCTTTAACCTACGAGCCAGAAATCTCTGACAATACATATATTTAGATCCTTGATGTCCCTCAATTTTACTTTACAGAGATCTTTATACTTCTTTAAGGATTAATTTCCAAGTATTTCAAACACTTTTATGCTATTATAAATGATATATTTTTATAAACTTTCATATTGTTGATGGTATCAAAGAATACAATTGTGGGAATTCATTTGGTCACTGTATTCAGATGTCATTTCCCAAAATAAAATTCACTAATTCTAACAGTATAATTCCATGAGTTTTGGGAACCATCACAGATGATAGGGAAGATGAGAAAAACATTATTATAATTCTCTTGTGAGAATTAAAAGTTAACGATTTGACACAGAGATGTTACAGATTTGAAGGAATCTACTGATATCAACTGAAAGCAAGAGCAGGAAACAGTGAAAAGCAGAATCAAACGTTAACGTCGACATTTCCGGGGACCAGGACAGAAGTGTGGGGGGAGTGGTGATCACCACCGGCTCAGTCTTCCTCACCACTGTTCCCACACTTTAAGTGTGTGGTCAAGGCCCTGCCTGCTAACGGTGGGTCTTTCTTGCAAATACAGTATTATTAAGAGTATACGCATTTAGCCCTGGCCTGATTGGCTCAGCGGTTAGAGCGTCGGCCTGTGGACCAGAGAGACCCGGGTTCAGTTCCCATTAAGGGCACGTACCTTGGTTGCAGTTTGTCCCCAGCCCTGGTTGGGGTTGTGTGGGTGGCAACCACTCGATGTGTCTCTCTCACACTGATGTTTCTCTCTCTCTCTCTCTCCCTCCCGCTCTATCTGAGGATGAATGCAAAAATGTCCTTGGGTGACGATAAAAAAAAAAAAGTATACACATTTATACTCTATAAAATTCCTATGAGTGGTATTCTGAAAACAATATTACAACTCTTAAAGGCTAAGTCAGTCCTTAAATTGACAGTTTTGACATGTGATTCTGTGTAATGACATTGGCCTTATTAGGAGTTCTGAAGGTTATAATACTATTCAACAATGTTCTTGGGCATTTTCCACTGTCTGAGTGTTTGCTACGAGTTTCAGTGCTTTGCAAATACGTTGACAGGAGAAATACAAAGAGAAGACGTGAAAGCTGATGTGGAAACTCCAACCTGACTCCAGAAACTGGTCGAAAATCTGGAGCAGAAGCAGCACAGCGTTCAAAGGCAAAACCAAACTCGGCAAGGAGTCAAAATATTTTCATCATTAAAAAAGAAAACAAGCTGCCCTGCTGGTGTGGCTCAGTGGTTGAGCGTCGACCCATGCACCAAGAGATCGCTGGTTCGATTCCCTGTCAGGGCACATGCCCAGGTTGTGGGCCCAATCCCCAGTGGGGGCATGCAGGAGGCAGCCAGTTGATGTTCTCTCTCATCGATGTTTCTATCTCTCTCTCCCTCTCTCTTCCTCTTTTTCTAAAATCAATAAAGAAAAAAAAAATATATATATATATAAATAAAAGAAAACTAGCTTATACAAATGACCAATGACTGATGCCCAATTTAAAGATGCTCTGGGATACATACTTTCAATATGGTGAATATCAATGCAAATGAAAGGAATCTTTTCCTTATCTGGACTACCTGTTACCCAACAAAGATGAGACCAGCAGATAATGTAACTGATACTTTGTGTGCTTTAAAATTTCATTTTAGGAGTGAAAAATTCAAATAGTAAATATGTGTGATAATATCTTTCAAATTAAAAAAAAATTTTTTTTTTTTTATCCTCACCCGAGGACATTGCCTCATGTATCTTCAGATAGAGTGGGAGGGAGAGAGGGAGGAAGAGAGAGAGAGAAACATCGATGCGAGAGAGACACATCAAGTGGCTGCCACCCACACAACCCCAACCGGGGCCGGGGACAAACTGCAACCAAGGTACGCGCCCCCAGAAGGAACCGAACCCAGGACTCTCTGGTTTGCGGGCCGATGCTCTAACCACTGAGCCAAACCAGCCAGGGCTAAAATTGTTTTTATTTTGTGCTAATGTTCCCTTCTTTTAAGGTTATCTATTTGCAAATATCACTATCAGGTAATTTAAAAGTGTTATTATAATCTTGTTATATGAGTTCATCATAATAATAAACCAGTTGATTTCATAGTGTCATTTTCTCTCTTTAAGCATGAGAAGCACTTGGAGCCCTGGCCAGTTTGAGCATTGG
This sequence comes from Tadarida brasiliensis, assembly GCA_030848825.1. Classification (NCBI taxonomy): domain Eukaryota; kingdom Metazoa; phylum Chordata; class Mammalia; order Chiroptera; family Molossidae; genus Tadarida; species Tadarida brasiliensis. The sequence goes on along the minus strand of CM061275.1, from coordinate 13,099,067 downwards.
CCCGAGGACCAAAGAGTCGTGGGTTCGAGTCCAATCAAGGGCACATAGCTCGGTTGTAGTTCGGTCCCTGGCCCTGGTCAGGGTTGTGGCGGGAGGCAATCAATCAATGTATCTCTCTCACATCAATGTTCCTCTCTGTCTCTCTCCCCACCTCCCACTCTAACTGAAGATAAATGGAAGAATATCCTCGGGTGAGGGTTAAAAAAAAAAAAGCACTTGAAGCACTTGGAGACAGGACGCCACCCCACGGTGCCTGGAGCCGTCATTATTGCCATACAGTCACATGCCGCAATCCCTTTGGGTCCCAAGGTACTTGGTTCAGCTGGCACTTTATCACAATTAACCATGAATTACACTATGATTAAACTGTGATGCCACTTCTTGTCATGAATTACAAACACCCTACTTCTCACTGGCAGGCACTTGGCACTGTGCTAAGCCCAAGAACACAACCAAAACCAATTCTGAAATTCCTTCCTGCAGGGTCTGTCTCCTGGGGCCATGGCCAGTACCAATTCTGTATCAGCCGGGGTCCAAACAGGAGAGAAAAACCACCCGGTAACTTGAATAAGGACAGCTTAATACAAAGAAGTATTAACTATTCCCAAGGAATTAACTAAGAGGGCATAAAAGAGAACTCTAAAGAATACCACCCTAGAGCTGAGGGAGACTACCCTAGGGCTGAGGGAGAGCACCCAAGTAAGGAACCAACTTGGAAGAGAGGGACACTCCCAGTTTGGGAACCAGTGGCCTGGGGACAGAGATGGCTCCGGGTCCTTGGCTGGGGCTGGCAGGCAGGGAAATGTCTGCTGGAGTCCCGATGAAATTTACCAACGGGCTCCCTATGGTGGTTGTGGGTGGTGGAAGGTGCATTTAACTTACTAGAAAACCAGCTGGGACACTGGCTGGACTTGCCAAATCCCCTGGAAAACCACGTGCAGGGGAGATTACTGAAATGTGGGGAGCCAGCTGGGGTGCCCATGGAAGGCGGCAGGAGACTGAGGAAGTCAGCTAGTGCACTGTGGAACCCAGGAAGCCACCGAGGGAGGTGTTGCTGGATTGGCTGCTGGGAAGCCCGGACAGGTGCACCCCAGCCTCTGGGAAGCGACTGTGAGTGCACTGCTGGGACTCGCTGAGTGTCTTTTTACAGAAACAAAACAAAAAAAAGAAAGAAAGAAAACACACTGGAAACTTCCTTTCTTTTTGCTAACAGTTAAATTACATGCATATTCGCTTGATCCTTTGGGGCTGGCTTAATTAACTCTGTTAAAGCGGGCCTGCAGGAGCTCAATGGAAGGCCTGAGCCTTGCAACGTCTCTCCACTCGGGCTGGTTAGAACTCAGATTTCCCCCACCTGTGTAAGCTCTGGGACTTGCTGAGCTTGTAGCTCCCAGGGTTCCTTGCCTGCCCATGTGGAGTCTCCTGCGACACATTCTCAGTCAGCTTGGTATTCAGCACAGACTCAAAGGGGGTGCTTAGGCAGACTGCTTGAGCTCTCTCCTCTCTGACACACGGGTCTGTCATTCCAGGCCCCTCAGACTTCCATCCCCTTGACGGAAGAGTCAGCGGAGTGCTGCCTGGGCTCTCCCTCCGAGCCTCCGCCCAGAAAGTGCACCCCGGAAGGGAGCTGAGGAAATCACAGGACCGCTTTGCGTGGGTCTCCTTTCCTCTTCTCTCAGGGTCCACAGCCACGTTCTGTCCACAGATGCAGCGTCTGACAGCTGTATGCTCTCTCTCTCGTTCTCTCATTAATTTTGTTGTTCCAATTGCCTCAGAGTTTGTCAGTGGAAAACCTGTAGGTAGCTTTTTTTTTTTTAAGTCTTTCTGATATGTCCCATAATTTTTAAAGCATTTATATACTTTCTGGTACAATTAGATGTTCCAAGCTCACCTTGTATTTCCCTGGCCCCAGACCTGGAATCAGAATTTTCTCCATGAAGATCTGGTGTCTTTTATAAAGAAGAATATTCAGAGACCAGATAGGGTTGTGGAGACTTCATTAAAGAGTGAAGGGATCCTGCTGGGGTCTGAAAGGCTGAAGCTGCTTGGACCCCCCAGATTAAAACTACATGAATTGTAGCTCCTTTCTAGGGCAAAACCTCACACTGAGGAGAAACTGCAAAACTAGGCCAGTAGGAGCAAATGAAAAAGAAGGTCCAAGGCAAAGTGGCATAGGGCAGCAGAAAGTACAAGCACAGATTCTATTAACTTGTTGTAACAAGGATGGCAAAGCTCTAGAGCTAGGAAACTAAAAATGCTGCCCTGAGACACACACGAAGGAAAAAACAAGCTCCTTACAGGGCATGGAAATCCGAGGCTTTCACACTTCTTAAGAGCAATGCTTCACAGCAGAAGACAGTGAGATAATTGACTAATGGAATTAAAATAGACAAGGAAAGAAATAGGAACCCAACATTTCATATCCATCCAAACTGTAAAGTATAAAAAACACAAGCAAGCTGCCATGGTGATCCTGTGAGCCCTTCTTAGCAAGTCTGGCAGAGAACAAGCTTTAGACAACCACGACCACTGAAGAAACAATAGAAGGCTGGTGGTTAGACTGAATTACCCGCAGAATAAAGAATAAGTGATGAAATAAGGGAGAACGCAGTACTTAGTGGCTGTTTACTTTGCCAGTGTAGATACAAGTATGAAAAGATGGTGAGAACGAGGACAGCAAAGTGGAACGAGCTGGTTACCTTCTATTTGCTGGGAATAGAAAGACATCACTTCAAGGCAGATGACGGGAGAAGGACAGGGAAGGGGAAAGAAGAGATGACAAGATAAGTTTACTATTGCTCACGGGAGGGACAAAAACAAAAAGCGGGAGGGAAGAAAACAGAGCATTATATAAAGGTAGCCTGTAGAACCGAGGTGCGAACCTTCCGAAAGAGACAGATCAAACGAAATAGACTACATGGTGAAAGGACTTTTATGTAAAAGACTTGTACGTGGGTAAAACCAAATACATGACAAAACAGACTAAAGATATTGATCACATCAATAAATACAGAGAAAGTTTCACATTGGCTACAAAGTCCAACACTGTGAGTAAAACAGATTCAGAAAGATACAAAACAAACCGATGGAGGAAGCTACACTGGGCAACTGCAGAGACGAGGGCAGGGGTTCCAACTCTGAAACCTGACAGGGGAGATTTAAGGAGTCAGACTTAAGGTAGATTTTGTAAAAACAAAATACAAACTATTTTACACTGTGTTAAAGGCTCCGGACAGACCCACCCGAGGTGACGCGGGGCAGGGGACGCAGCAGGAATGGGGAAGGGACTGCTTGCTCTAGGCCAAGTGGCTGCCGTTCACACTCTCACTTGAATCCCAACAGCAACTGATGGGTGAGTCCTGTTATTCCCATTTGGACACGGAGGTTCTGAGGGCCAGGGAGATTAAGGAACTCACCCAAGTGAAGCAACTAGAAAGATGCTGGAATCAGGATTTTGAACTCAGTTTTACCTTGCTCTTTGCCACTAAACAATGCTATTCGCTTCTGTCCAAGCTGGAAAGGGGGAGGGCCTACAGCAGGGTAGAGGGATAGATATTTAAGAAGCATAACTGGAAAAGCTTGGTAATGGACTGACTAGGCATTGTGTAAGATTAATAACAAGAAAAAGAAATTTCAGAGCCATTATAAAAGCTGGTATCCACAAGGAGTTAAATATATTGAAAAGGAAAACAAACTAGAATATCCTTTTATGCCCTTCTATTGTTTACTGCTTTTTATTCTTCCCCAGACCTGCACTAACTAAAGCCAACACATACATAATTTCTTATTATGTTTTAAACCAAACAAAACAAACAAAAAAACACCTTTACAACAACAATCAGGTCCTATGAAAACCACTAAGACTGGAAAAGAAACTCCAACATCAACGTAAAAATTCAAAATGATTACCTGAAAGAAGGCATGCATTTTTCTCTCCTTTTTCCTTTGGGGAAGGGGTAGACTTTAAAATTAGTAATGTCCTTAATAATCAATACAAAAGTGTCTCAGTGTACAAGGCATTGAGAGCAAAGAAGTCTTTTTACTGCATAGGCTGTAGAAACTGATTTATAAGAATAAAATCTAGTTAGCAAATGTACATAGATAGTCTCACATACTTAAAGTCTAGTGACTTTTTAAAAAGTCCCAATAGAGAATCTTCTGGTTTTTCTACTTTGAAAAACAAAACCCCTGAAAGTCCTCTGAAAATTTTTCTCCTTATCCAACTTCTGTTGCATTCTCGTGCCCCAATTCAGTCTTCACAATTTCATATGAGATGCTCTACTGAATTATTTCTTGATGTCAGACTGGTTACATAAGGATATCTTGGTCTCATTTCTTTTATCCCATCCTACTTACATGGAATGGTTCTCAAGTAGAGATTATCTCTGATCACTTGCTGCAGTTTGTGGTCAATGGATCCTTTCTGAAACTGGAGACTCAGGTAATGTCGCAGATCTTTATTAATGACTTTGCCTACAAAAGAAAACAACAGAAGAAAAAACACGTAACTGTTAGATCTCCAGTTAAATATAGATGCTAGTGATTGAATATCCTTAAACAATAAAAAGAAAATAAATAAAAGAAATCAGAATATTTTACTAAAAACAAGATAACACCAGATTATTAAAGGCATTATAATTAAAATATATACATGTAATGGGGGCATAATTTTACAAGGTAGGGAGGGGAGATGGTACAGATCAGAGAAGATGACAAATGTACAGGTAATTTCATTTAGTCCCATGGCTTTAAATACCATCTATATACTGATAACTTCCAAATTCTTATCATGTCTCTATTCCTGACCTATCCCCACCTAGCTCCAGACTCATCAGACATGTTCATATATGCTACAGACATATTTGGACATCAAATAGGCACCTCAAATTTCAGACAGCCACAACAAAACTCTTAATGTCATCCTTCCCCAGTGTTTCTTCTCCTCTGGTTTTCCCTATCTTAGAAAATAATAGTAGCACCAACCCAGTAAAACAAACCCAAAAGCTAGAAGTCATCCTTGATCTCTGCTTTTCACTTCTATCCCCCAGATCCAACCCATTAGCAACTTCTGTCAATTCTACATCCAAAACATCTCCCATACTGTCCACTTCTCTCCATTGCCATTGTCACCACCCCAGCCGAGGCCACTGGCAATTCTCGCTGGAATTCTCCAGCAGCCTCTGACTGGTCTCCGCATCCACTCTGGTTTCCTTCCTGCTCCCACCATTCATACGGAAGCCAAAGTGAGATTAAAAATACAAATCAGATAATCATGACTATTTAGAGCCACCCAACAACTTTTAAAAAAAAATCCTTACCCAAGGATATGTTTATTGATTTAGAGAGAGGAAGAGGGGAAGAGGGAGAGAGGGAGAGAGGGAGAAACATGGATGTGAGAGAGAAACATGGATCGGTTGCGTCCCAACGGGCAACCGAACCCACACTCTAGGTATGTACCCTGACCAGGAATTGAACTGCAACCTTTCGGTTTAGGGGATGATGCTCTAACCAACTGAGACATACTGGCCAAGGCTACCCAATGACTTCTTGTTGCACTTGGAATAAAACCCAGACTTCTAAACAGGGCCTAGAAGGCCCTACATGTTCTAGCTCCGGCATCTCTGACCCAAACTTGTTCACTCTCCCCCGACAAAATATGCTGCATTCACACTGACCATCTCTCTGATCTTCAAAAAGGCCAAATAGGCCTTCTGTCTATCACTAAATTGAACAGGCATTTTCTGTCCACTTACTTGACTCCTTGAGACAATGTGAATAAAATAAGAGTGAAAGATTCTTTTCTTATTTGTGGGGGAAATGGAGAGATAAAAAGAGGATTAGCCTGGCCGGTGTGGCTCAGTGGATTGAGTGTCGTCCCATGGACTGAGAGGTCCTGGTTGGATTCCAGGTCAGGGCACATGCCCGGGTTGTGGGCTTGATCCCCAGTAAGGGGCATGCAGGAGGCAGCTGACTGATGTTTCTCTCTCACATTGATGCTCTAGCTCTCTCTCTCTAAAAAAATCAATAAAAACATTTTTTTAAAAAAAGAGGAATATTAGCAGGGTCTCCAAGAAATAGTAAGCAGAAAAATAGGGGATTGAAGACATCAGATAGCAGTGACTTTGTAGTAAGGGTTGAACTTAAAATGAAGCCCAAAGCAACCCAAACGCTGTCCAGTAGACAAGACTGCAGTCATTAGAAAGAGCAAGGTTAAGACAAAAGAGATGATCTTACCGAACAAAACTCAGCTAGTTGATTAAAATACTCTTTGTTTAACTTGAACAGCATGGTTATGACAAGATTAGATGAATCAAAAGGTTACTACAAATTAGTTCATTCTTTCAACTATTCCACCATATAACATTTCTAATCCCCTCTTTTGGTCTTTTCTCACATGTATAAGTAAACAGATCCCATAAGAAAGGGTGTCAAGATAAGCAGGAAATCAGAGTCCTTCTGAAGTCAGAGATAATATTCAGATCCTAAACTAACACACACAAACCCAGAAGTCCCTGTTCTGCCCCACACAGAAGCTGAGGAAGCCGGAACTTTTATGATGGAAAAAACCCTGAAAGATATTTACTGTGAGAACACAGAAGAATCCCTATTCCCACAGGGTGCTTCTGCCAGGCTTTTAGGGGCCCCACCAACTGGAGTCCAGTCTAGATGGAATCATATTATTTCATTTTTTATTTACATGATAGTACTTGTTTGTTACTGGTAGAAGTAAACCCTAATTCATAATCAATACTGCACAGTCTTGTTGCTTACTGATCAAAAACATACCCAATAATGTGTTCATTAAGTATTTTAAAAATTAGGCAAGAGGTGTTTCAAATGCTTTGTAACAAATAGTATACAAAAACTTTGGCACATTATTATGTAGGTGCTAAAAAGCAGTTTAGTGATACTTGTGGAAGTCTTCTTAGGATTTTTTAAAATTGAATTTATTAGGGTGACATTGGTTAATAAAATTATACAGGCTGCTGGCGAGGATGTGGAGAAAAGGGAACCCTTGTGCACTGTTGGTGGGAATGCAGACTGGTGCAGACACTATGGAAAGCAGTATGGAGTTACCTCAAAAAATTAAAAATGCTTAGGATTTTTGAACAGACAGAATGCATCATTTCCCCCCCATTTAAAAGAATATAATATAGGCTCCAATATCTAAAAATCTGCTACCTAACGTATTTTCAGGAATTGATTTAATTTGGATAAAGGATAATGCCTGCATAATTAAAGAAGATAATGTGAATCAACACTTTTAAATTTAAGATTTTCTTTTTTAATTTGAACCTTTACTATACGATGTGATATAACTCACAGAGGTAACTCTAAAGTGCTAAGAAACCAGATTTAATTTTAATCTATAAAAATAACAGCCATTAAATGAGATATAATTAAAGTGAAAGCCATAGTAAAAATCACAGATCACACATTACAGCACGAGGGGGTCCTCTGAGGGGAAACAGAGTTAAAACAACTCCAGTCCTGCTTCAAGGGCCCACAGCCTCATCTGACAGGCCAGTGAAAGCAGAAAGAGCGATGTAAAGAACACCTAGCATTGTCAGGGCTGGAAACTGTGCTCAGCTTTCACCCTCAACTTCTACTGGGTTTCTGGATGCAATACTGGGATGAACATCTGCAAAATAAAAATAAAAATAAATAAAAACTAGGGTGAGGGGCAATCTCATCAATGTGATGTTTTATTTAAAATGTGCAACTTGCCCAGCTGGTGTGGCTCAGTGGTTGAGCATAGACCCATGCACCAAGAGGTCGCCGGTTTGACTCCCAGTCAGGGCACATGCCCAGGTTGTGGGCCAAATCCCCAGTGGGGGGCATGCAGGAGGCAGCCAGTCGATGTTCTCTCTCATCAATGTTTCTATTTCTCTCTCCCTCCCTCTCCCTTCCTCTCTCTCTAAAAACTAATCGATAAAGAAAAAAAATTAAAATAAATAAATAAAACGTGCAACTTGCCCTGGTCGGTTTGGCTCAGCGATTAGAGCGACAGCCCACGGACCAATGAGTTACGGGTTCGATTCCGGTCCCGGGCACGCACCTTGGTTGTGGTTCATCCTGGCCCTGGTCGGGGTCATGCGGGAGGCAGCCAGTGATGTCTCTCTCTCACATTGATATTTCTCTCTCTCTCCCTCTCTCCCTCCCTCCCACTCTATCCGAACAAAAATGGAAAAATATCCTCGGGTGAGGATTAAAAAAAATAATAATAATAAGCCCGGCCAGTATGGCTCAGTGGATTGAGCATTGTCCCACGGACTGAGAGGTCCCAGTTCGATTCCTGGTCAGGGCACATGCCTGGGTTGTGTGCTCGATCCCCCAGTAGGGGGTGCTCTGGAGGCAGCCGATTGACTCTCACATCGATGTTCCTACCTCTCTCTCCCTTCCTCTCTCTCTAAAAAATCAATAAAAACATATTGTTTTAAAAGTGCAAGTATTCAAAAAAGTGTTATCATGCTTTTTTGTGGTTGGAGACAAAACATTACAAATACCAATGAAAAGTCAATTATAAAAGGTTAACAAATTATATGGGTCGGTGTTCTTTAAGATTAATAATGAACTATACCAGCTACAGCAGTCATCATGGACTTCCTTGCCTCAGGAAGCCAAAGGAATTTTCATAAGGGGACAGAATGTTATTGTTCCCTCTTCGATAAGATTCTAGGAAAATTTTTTTTGAGTACAAACTTCTTGAACGGCAGATACTAAAATTACGAGAGGGCCAGCCAACAGGAGCAGTGACTCACGGTCGCTGCAGAGGAATCCATCTCATCAAGCTGTATATGGACTCCTGCCTTTTGTTTAGGGCCAGTTTCACAGACACTAGATATTTCAAGGGTATGAAACATATCTGCCTGCGGTTAATGTAGTTGTTGTTGAAGAAATAAGAGAAAAGTTTCCTCACAACAGCTTTCTCACCCAGCCAGCCTTCGCCCCAAGTGTTGAGATTGTTCTCTGACTGCTAAGTGATGTGTAAGTCAGGTTGATTTATGAAACAAAAATAGATCTATGTCTTACAAATACAGCACAGGTGGGACAAGGTCTACACCTGAAACCCCAATCACAGGAATAACTCCCGGCCTCATGTTTCAATATATACATCCTTAGTCAAAAGAACTCATAGCTACAAATCCACACTTTCTGAATCTATGCTAATTAATATCTCTGCCTGTTCTCTTTGAGGGATCAGTGTGCAGAGTCATGATTACTGTTTAGATAAACCCTGTGGCACGCTGGTGCAGGTGTGGCCATGAGAACAACTGGGAATCAGTGAAATGCCAACATGTCACTGTCTTTTCCATAGGAAAGTCTAGGAGACCGTGCCCACCACTTGCTCAAGTCAAGGTATGACTCTAATCCAGTAACTATAAAATCAAAAAAAGGAAAAGAAAAAATGAAGTCTGACATGTCTTATTTTTATAAATTCACACTGATTCATGGTGATCATCCCTTTTTTTTTTTCCTCACTAGAGGACACTTTTGCATTTATCTTCAGATAGAGCGGGAGGGAGAGAGGGGGGAAGAGAGAGAGAGAAACATCTATGTGAGAGAGACACATTGAGTGGCTGCCATCCATACGACCCCAACCGGGGCCAGGACAAACTGCAACCGAGGTACGTGCCCTTAGAGGAACCGAACCTGGGCCTTTGGTCCGCAGGCCGACGCTCTAACCGCTGAGCCAAACCGGCCAGGGCGATCATCCCTTTTTTTCTAAATACTTACAACACTGTATTTTTTTTTTAATTATCTTTTCAAATTTTGAGTGCAGAGAATAACAAATACCATATGATTTCACTTAGATGTAGGATCTAAAGAAGAAAATAAACAAAACTGAAACAGACTCATAGACAGAGAGCAAACTGGTGGCTGCCAGAGGGGAAGGGGATTTGGGGGACTGGGTGAAAAAGGTGAAGGGATCGAGAAGTACAAATTGGTATCACAACATGGTCACAGGGACGTAGAGCACAGCACGGAGCAGAGTGAGCAGCACTGTAATAACTGTATGGTGCCAGGTGGGAGCGGACACGTCAAGGGGACCACAGTGCACAGTACACGACTGTCTGACCACCGAGCTGCACCCCTGGAAGCCCTGCAAAACAATACTGAAAGTAACACGTAACAGAAAAATTAAAAAATTAATAAAGTTAGGGCAGTGGACTTGAGTTCTCACCATCTGCTTTGTGTCTTTTTGGAAACTGAGACATTTGTTTATCTTCATTCTCCTAGTACTTCCCACATTCTGTGATTTCACAAAGAATTCTGACAATAACCCTGAGATCGTATCTGAGAGTCCCTTCAACTCAGATTCATTTAAAGTAAATGATACTCTTACTATCTCCTAATCTTCAAAAAATGTAATTTCTCCTGTTTGGGGTAGTTTTACCTTTTACAGTTAGAAAAGTAATTCTGCTAGTTTGAGATTATGGAAGCCAGTAAGAACAGTATTGATCCAATCAATGGTTATTGCTAATCACATTGTTTATTGCTAATTTCATGTATGCTATCTGATTTCCACCTATAATCAGCTGACATTAACCTACTCCTTCCTTCTTGTCACTTTCACTCCAAACACAACCTTGAAAGCTCTTTGTGCTCTCTGAAGTATCGTAGCTCCTTGTGAGCTTTCTATAGAAAAGAAAACCCTTCCATGTTTATTTTTTTTTTCTTTATTGATTTTAGAGAAAGAGGAAGGGAGAGGGAGAGAGAGATAGAAACATCGATGAGAGAGAACATCAACTGGCCGCCTACTGCATGCCCCCCACTGGGGATCGGGCCCACAACCTGGGCATGTGCCCTGACTGGGAATCGAACTGGAGACCACTTGGTGCATGGGTCGACACTCAAACACTGAGCCACACCGGCCAGGCATCCATGTTTATTTCTTACAGTCTACTTAGTGTTATGTAAATGTGATTAAGTCTCCTTCAACCTATCAACCATATACACCTTTTTATTTATTTTTATTCCTCACCTGAGGATATTTTTCTACTTATTATCAGATAGAGTGGGAGGGAGGGAGTGAGAGAGACAGAGAGAAAGAGAGAAACATTGATGTGATAGAGCCACATCGACTGGTTGCCTCCCACACGACCTGACCAGGGCCTTGGACGAACAGCAACCAAGGCACGTGCCCTTGACCAGAATCGAACCACGACTCATTGGTGTGCGGGCCGACACTCTAACCGCTGAGCCAAACCGGCCAGGGCCATATACACCTTTTTAAAACCTGAGCTGCTGAGTGAGTTCTGTGCACCGTTAAGGATTTCTGCATGTAACTTCTCTTTCAGAAATCTCTAGTCATGGAACCACACTTGTGGATGCAATAAACTTTTAAAAATCTGTTTTCCTCAAAGGCAAAGTATGGATGTAACATGCCTGGGTTCTCTTCCTCACCATGACTCAAAGATGGCTTAGTGACCTTCCCCAGTCAACTGCTCAATCTAACTAGCTCAGCACAGCTAGTGTGACTCGCTAGTGCCTTCCCAGTAGACCTAGACTCAAGAGAGCAGAGTTTTATTACTTCCTCTGCCTCCCCGAGCACCTCAGCAGTAAGAGAAAGCTCCAGGAAATGGTGAAAGTGACCCGTGTAAGCTTGACTCCCAGCTGGCTGCTAGGCTCAAGGCAGGCACCCCGAAACCAAAATAAATCTAACTGTAGACCACTGAAAAAGGTATCTGCACAAGACCTTTCTAGCTAATCAGTATCCACACACTTTTTAATAAAATATATTCTATGACACGAAAGTTATTAAAAATATCTTACACAGTTGTTACTTAAGTGCCAAGGCCATGGTTTGTTTTGCAGATTAATTCCCAGAATCTAGCACACAAAATGAGTGAATCAGCTTCAATTTGTATTTTTAATTGTTCATTGGACCTCACAGCCTTGAATACATGAAATTTTAGAACACTCACTTGCTTAACTGATACAGCACTCTTGAATAGTCTATATCAGTGACTTTCAAAAACCGGTGTGCCGCAAGAATTTTCAAAACATGCAACCTCTGACTGTTTAGTCAGGGGCACTGACCTCTTTTCTCTTGGATGTCAGATGAACAATGACAACGGCCAACACAACAACAGCCTCCCAGTGTGAATGCCCTGTCTTGAACCATAACGTACAGGTCATATAATAGAGTCGCATCTTGTCGGTCACGTCGCATAATAAGATTGCATCTGATTGGTAAATTCTTGGTAACTGAAATCCTTATAGACAAGCATAGATTATTTTTAAAATATATTTTTATCGATTTTTTAGAGAGAGAGATAGAAGCATCGACATAGGGGAGAAACATCAATCGGCTGCCTCTTGCACACCCCCTACTGGGGATTGAGCCCGCAACCTGGGCATGTGCCCTGACCGGAATTGAACCAGGACCTCTCAGTCCATGGGCGACGCTCAATCCACTGAGCCACACTGTCCGGGCTAGACTTTTTTTAAAAAGTCACTTTGGATCAAAAAGAGTAAGTAATTACTATTACTATTACTTTTTGTAAATCAATCAAAATTATACCTTTTTGCTGTCAGATTGGCAAACAATACATTTTTGGTGTGCCTCAGAATTGCAATACTTAGTTCATGTGTGCCCTGAGATGAAAAAGCTTGAAAATTGCTGGTCTATATACAATTCTATCTTAAACTATGTTTTCTAAAAAATGAAATTGACTGTATTTTGACTCTGTCAAAATGCTAAAATAAATTCTTCCCTGAAGCAACAAGCTCTCTAAGTCTTTAAAAGTAAATGCTAATAATAGTTTATATGCTAATTCATCAAATTCTGTTCTTTATCAATATTTTTAAATGCATTCACAAGTGGTCTCTGGCTTTCCTGAAATATAAAATAAGGCTAAATTAACCATCTGAATCTGTTGTTTTCTAGCTCCACTAGGGATAGCAAGTCTAGAGCAGGAAAAACCCCTCAAAATCCTTCTGCTTTTCCTGGGGGTAACAGGGGGAGATGAGCAGAGAATGGGAACTAGAGAGAGAATAATGATGCCCAGGACTGTTGTTTTAGAATTATCATGATCATATCATATGTATTATATCACAATGCTATATGCTTTCACTGATGAAAACTTTTGAGGGAGGGGCTGTTATTCTCATTTTACAGATAAGGAGCTGAGTAGAGACAGGTTAAGTAACTTGGCCAGGGTCACGTCAGTAAAAGTAGCAGACCTGGGATCTGAAGCCAGTCAGTCTGGCTCCAGCACCTCCACTGCAGCCGGTGGGCTAGGATGCCTGCCCCATCCACCCACACCTTTTTATTATTATTGTTAAATCCTCACCTGAGGATACTTTTCCATTTATCTTCAGATAGAGTGGGAGGGGGGGAGAGAGAGAGAGAGAGAAACACTGATGTGAGAGAGATACATTGATTGGTTGCCTCCTGCACGACCCCAACCAGGGCCAGGGATGAACTGCAACCAAGGTATGTGCCCTTGACCGGAATCAAACAGGCCGACGCTCTAACTGCTGAACCAAACCTGCCAGGGCCATCCACATCTTTGGGTGAATTTCTTCTCTAGCATAAGTTTATAAGAATACACACTTAGAGCTCCTTCCTAAGAACCTACCTTCCGTGAAGCAGTCGCATCTACTGTGTAAACATTACAGACTAAGTCTTGAGTAGTAGGCACTTGGGGGTAAAGCCGTGAATGAGCATGCCCCTCACTGGAACGTAAAGCCTCTTGGGAAAGGAGAACATTAAAGTAGAAGTTTCAAACACGGGAGCACTATGAGAGAGAAGTCCAGAGCTGTGGGAATCCATCATGCACCCCTCAGTCTGAGGCGTCTGGAAGAATGCACAGAGTCTCACTGAGCTGTAACCTAAAGGATAAATAGGAGCCAGGCAGGAAAGAAAGCAGGTGGGTAGAGGGGGTGGGATGCGCGAAGGGAGTTACTCGAGGTGGGAAAGAACACAGTGCATACAGGACCTGAGAGAAATCCAGTAGAGCTGGTTCTTAGAAAGTGAGGAAGAGTTCACACAAGCTGGGACAAGACCCAGGGACCAGTGGGTTGAGAAGAACCTTATAACAATAATTTAAAAGAACATCAACTAACTCAGGTCTGACACCAAGGTCCTTCGTAACTGCTATAAGCTAACAACTATGGATATATTCTTACCGGCCACCTCTACATTCCATATTTGTATGCAAATGCCATCTTGTTTCTGTTTTGTCTGGAAGAGCACATTTCATGCTATAAACGTAGAAGACCCATGTCCACAACATTCTCTAAGAATGCCACTGCCACTTCAGGCAAGTAGGAACTTAATGAATGCATTTTAACACTAATTTATATAATGTTTGCTTGGTCTCAAATTGGAAAAGCATTAAAGACTCAGGTATCTTGTGAGCCATTTCAGTTTTGAAAACTGGCCATCTTTTGGTAGTCTCTGGAGTTAATTAGAAGAAACACAGACTAAAGCAATCATGCGATGTTGCTATCGTCTGCAAAATACTGCTGCCACCTCACAGTCAGGAGACAGTATCCTGCTAATGGAGGTCATATTCGTTCTTTTCCCTCCCCAGCTACACTGAGCTATTATTGACATTTAAATATATGTAAGTTTAAGGTGTATGATGTGATGATTTGCTATGTGTATATATTGCAAAATGACTATCATAGTAGGTTGGTTTGCATCTCCATCCCCTGACATAATACCATTTTGTATGTGTATGGTGATAACATTTAAGGTCTAATCTCTTAACAACTGTCAAGTAAATAATGCGGTACTGTTACTATAGTCACCATGCTGTATATTAGATCCCCAGAACTTACTCATCTTATAGCTGGAAGTTTGTACCCTTTGACTAAAATTTTCCCATTTCTCCCATCCCCAATTTCCTGCAATTACCAATCTATTCTCTATTTCTGTGAGTTCAGCTTTTTTTTTTAAATATATATTTTTTCTTTATTGATTTTAGAGAGAGAAGAAGGGAGAAAGAGAGATGGAAACATAGATGAGAGAGAACATTGATTGGCCGCCTCCTGCATGCCCCCCACTGGGGATCTGGCCCACAACCTGGGCATGTGCCCTGACTGGGAATCAAATGCGTGACCTCTTGGGTGCATGGGTCTATGCTCAACCAGTGAGCCACACCAGCCAGGATGAGTCCGGCTTTTTTAAACTCCACATTTAAATGAGAGCATACAGCCTGGCAGGTATGGCTCAGTGGCTGAGCGTTGACCCATGCACCAAGAGGTCACCAGTTCGATTCTTGGTCAGGGCACATGCCCAGGTAGTGGGCCCGATACCCAATGGGGGCATGCAGGAGGCAGCCAATCAATGTTCTCTCTCATTGATGTTTCTATCTCCCTCTCCCTACCTCTCTCTCTAAAATCAATAAAGAAGAAAAACTAATGAGAGCATACAGTATTTCTTTCTCTGTCACAGGTCACATTCTTTGACTATGTTGTAAATTATGACAACAGTACATGGTAAAATGGAAGTGTCCGTTCTCCACTGGTTTCTGGAAGTAGCCATCATAAACAGTGGTCAGACTCACCTACCGCCGTGTCCTACATCAATGCCAGTTTAAGGTCAAGTGTCTGACTGCACACCTGGTTCTTGCCCTGCACACCTAGAAAGATTTTGTTTACCCCTCCCTTCTTTTTCCCTTTGTTTCTTCCTTCTCTCCCTTACTTGCTTATTAGTATTATTTCAATGCGTTTACAATCAAAAGATTTGCGAGTATAGCTGAAGAAGGAACTCTTTGGTTTGGGTAGCCTATACATCGGAAAAACCCCTGAACTCTACCAACCTAAACATATCCATTCCTGAAAGCCTAAGACTGTTTACTACACGTAGAGTCCAATATTAATGCAGCATTGAAATTACTTCATTATATTCAAATTAAGAGAAAATAAAACCCATTATCACACTGTATACTTTTTAAAAACGTTTTATTTGTGTAAATAAAACAAGTATTTCCGTGTAGGATGTATTTGGAAATAACAATCATTTCTCTAAAAAAAACTCTGACGCATGGTCAGGGACCCGAGTTGCAAAGGAAGAGCTGGTGCTCCAGAAGGAAATGCTGCTGTACATATAAATGTTCCACTTCTGAGGCGATGCCACAGGCCTGTGAACACCCTGCCCTACCCGTCCACCTCCGCGCCCACTTGCTCCCCTGTGGCTTCAGCTTTGAGTCTGCTCCGCCTGGCACTCCGCCGCGCTGTGTGCACGTGAAGACTGCCAGAGCAGACGGCCTGGGCACTGACCGCCTCCCGCGGTACATGGCGGCCTCCCTCCCTGGACCTCAGTCCTGCAAGATCAGGAACTGTGTGTTCATCTCTGTATCACACCAACTACCTAACACAGGACTGAATAAATACGTCTCTTGGAACACACTAAGATGGCATTTTAAATAATGTGATTGCTATAATGACAGGGTTTTTAACAGAATTCATCTAAAAAAATACTTGCACTTTAATCCTCAAAGACACAAAAATTCTTTCAATCAGCGGACCATTAAAAATAATGTTTTGACTATAACAATGTGGCCAAATGCTTATGACATATTTTAAATGGAAAAAAGTTTACAAAACAGAATATTTAGTGTGACCCTAAATTAACATATCTGAGGATATGCAAATAAAAATATGTAAGGGATATACATAAAACAAACTCATTCTTAAATATTTAATAATACCGCCCTGGCCGGTTTGGCTCAGCGGTTAGAGCGTCGGCCTGCGGTCCAGAGAGAACCGGGTTCGGTTCCCGCTAAGGGCATGTACTTCGGTTGCAGTTTGTCCCCGGCCCTGGTTGGTCGTGCGGGTGGCAGCCACTCGATGTGTCCCTTTCACGTCGATGTTTCTCTCTCTCTCTCTTCCTCTCTCTCGCTCCCATTCTATCTGAACAAAAAGTGAAAAAAATGTCCTTGGGTGAGGATAAAAAAAAAAAATATTTAATAATACCTAAGCCCTGGCTGGTTTGGCTCAGCGGTTAGAGCATTGGCCCACGGACCGGAGAGGCCCAGGTTCGGTTCCCGCTAAGGGCATGTACCTCGGTTGCAGTTTGTCCCCAGCCCCTGTTGGGGTTGTGTGGGTGGCAACCACTTGATGTGTCTCTCTCACATCGATGTCTCTCTCTCTCTCTCTCCCTCCCTCTCTCCCTCCCACTCTATCTGAAGATAAATGCAAAAAAAGGAATGTCCTCAGGTGAGGATAAAATAAAATAATACCTAAAATATTATTGCAGGGTATAATTGAGTGATTTTTTTAAAACGTTTTTTACTTTAAAAATCTTTCTCTTCATGGTTTTCGTATTTTCAAATTTTCTATGTTGAAAAATCTATTACTATAATGAGCAAAAATAACTTTTAAAAACTAGAAACCATATTCTCACCATATTCTCAAAAACTGTGCCCTTCCGAGATTCCTAGAGGGAAAGGAGGCGTGACGGAAACCTCGCAGCGTCCAGGCGGAAGCATTCTGCGTGTGTGGGTTTCCTCCAACCATGTGGTCTTAGTAAGAATGCCTTTCACCATACCTATGTTAAACTGCAACCATTTCACTTTTAACTGAAACTCTCAATTGATAAACAAGAACTAGAATCTACATTTTTAAGATGAAAATCATCATTCTAGGAAAGACCCAACAAAATCACCACAATTTCCCCTTAAAAAGCCATTTATCAGGAAAAACAAAGTAAGATGAACCTTCCTTGCAGAACTGAGTGGAAAAAATAAGGACTAAACCATCAAAAGTGGGTCCTTTTCTTTTCGATGTGTTTATTTGATGGGATCATGTAGGGTCACCACTTAAAGAAAAACAGCAGTTTTAAAGTGCTAACCCAAAGCTATTTATAGCTTTTTCTTTGAGACACTCACATCAGGAATCGTTGGCAAACGTGTCATAATGCCAGAATGACCAGTGCCTGCTTGGCACACCTATATTGGAATCATAGTATTAATGCTTCATCCTTTTGACAAGAGGGTACAAAGCCATCTATTGGACCCTGTCATTTCCCCTGAGACAGAATAACCGGGTTTGGTAGTCTTTGCAAATCAAAGTTATGTGCTTCAGCAGTGTCCCAGACTCGAGGTGGAAGATGTTAGTGATGTTGCATTACAGAGATAAGGAGGCAGCTGAAAGGGAACACAGATGTACTTGATTAGAAGTCTCACCGGAAAAAAAAGACAAGCAGAGAATTCAGATTGCATTTTAAGATGCATCGTTAGGTAAACAATCTCAACCTCTGGGTTCAGGCAGTAAGCTGATATAATTAAACACTTAAAGAAGCAATTTCACAGCTTCTTTTTCTCTGATAACTTTTCAGAGTAGAAATTTATACTAATTCTTAGAAGTTTTCTAAAATAGGTGGTAAAGGTCCTGAAAACCATATTACACATAAAAAGGGATGTCACTCCAGTGAGTCAACATTCATTAAACAAAGTATTTCCCATACTCATTTCTAATCTCTATGTTTCATCAGTATCATATTCAAAATTATTTTTAATTATCTTTACAAAATATGGTTATAAAAAATGTCAAAATTCTAAAGAAATATTTTGGGGTCATTTTTATGCATATCCACCTATTCAGATTCTTCCATTAAAAATCCTCCCCCACCCCTCACCCCAACCATAAGGCTGAGTGAATCAGGACCTTCTACAAAATGAAAGCATCAGAAAAACCTCCAGCTTACCATTAAAAAATTTTAACTAAAATGAGAAATAAATTTGTATCCCTAAACTAAACCAATGACACGAAATAAACCTATTCCAAAGACAATGGGAATTGCCAAAAATTCCAACATTGATTAGACAGAACTAAGACACTGTACTGTAGGAACCATCACCAAGGGTACTAAATGGCCTTATCCAGCCCGACAGTCCTGGATCTAGGTTCAAAAACTGGAAGAGAGTCTTCTGGACAACATGGTAAAATAGGTCACTTTCACAAAAAGCTCTCTCCGATACAGAACAAAATGAGGAGAAATAATTAAAAATAGAAGGAAAAAAATTAATCTCTGTCCATTCAAATATCAACTCCAAAGAACACAAAACAATTTAGCCCACATTGAGGAAATGCCATAAGAAGCCGACACACGGTGCTCGAGCTCATAAGCACAGCACACTTTGCAGGCTTGAGTACAGAACTCTCAGAAGGGCCCCACTGGCACCCCCAGCTTGTGTGGGCTATGGGGGGGCATGGGAGGGCTGAAGGAAGAACTCGCTGCCATTTTTCTTCTGCCCAAGGTTCTTAACTAGGAGGTGCAATGTCAGTAGGCAAACCTACTTCAAAGCTGCCCCAAGAGTGACTTCCAGATGGAATAATGATACATGTGGATCTACAAAACACAAGGTGTACGAGCTGCTGCTCCCAACTCCTAGGAGCAGGAGACAGAAAAATTCTAAGAGAAATAGTGACAAAGCTCCCCAAATGTAGCTGCCTTGGCCTAGCTCCCTCCTACCCCCTACCTCCTCAGATGTCTGAATGGCTGAAATAGAGGATGTTCCCCTCTACATCAAGCTGGAGAGTTCATGCGGATGCAAGAGCCAAGTGGTACCCAGGTAAACAGGAACGAAATAGCATTGAGCAAAGTAGCAAGATTAGACTGGCATATTCAAAAGGTAACTCTGTGACTACACAGGGGAGAGATCAAGACTGGCTATGGGGCATGCAGTTCAAAGGTGAGGCACTGTCCAGGTGAGAGAGGATTAGATCAGAAGTGCTGGTGGAGGAAAAAATAGATGGATTTGAGATTCACTGTATCTCCCACATATATGAAGAGCTTTTCAATACTAAACACTATTCATAGAAGAGGAAGCTGTCTTATATTTTAGCCCTGCAAAATCTCAGGTGACAGAATAGTCTATATATTATTTGACTTTGAAAAAACACACACACAAAGTACCGTCTAGAGAAAACATGTTAGCCTGAACCAACAACTGTTTCCACAGATGATCTGACATGATTGATAAGGAAGGGGGGAGGGAAGGGGAAGCAAATAAAGTGAGAAGGCCTAGTAATTCTTCCGTGGGGTGTTACTTCACAGTTGCATGTGGTGATGTCATGTCAAGCAATCTTCTAATGATCTCTTGAAAGAAGCGATTCGGTCCAGGCTTAGGTTATGAGGACATGAATCCATGCCAACAGAAAAAGTGAGGGGGAAAAGGGTCTGCCCTAATAGTACTTGTGGTTGGGATAGCATTATAGACAGATTTTTTAAAAATTCAATCTAAACAACTTAGACAGAGGGGGACGGAGGGGTCTGGAAAACTGTTAGGTGACTCATTCCAGTGTTGACAAAATACTAACAATGCACACTGAAGAGACTGCCCCAAATTTTTACACGAGAGAGTGGGAAAAGCAGTATTTCTAAGTTTCATTTTAAATATATGTGTAATTAAATATTAGAAGTAAAAATCTGATCATACCCCTAAAAGTTTAGATTCATATCATCCCAAAAAATGACTTTTTGAAAGTGTTCCACAAAATTATGGGATAGCTTAACAACAGGACCTCTCATATTTGGATATACATGATATTGTGACTAGAACCCATAAACCGTGGTGATCTATGTGACATAAAAATTCAGGGAAAAAGATCACTTTAGGTTTCTAAGTTGAATAACAAGGTGAATTTAAGTCCCATTGAACGACAAGCCATAGAAAGGGAAGGAACAGGGTTGGGAATTGAGGCAGAAAATGGGGTTACAGTTTGGGGCATGTTATGTGAGATGCTAGTGAGACAGACACCGTGTGCAAATGTCACCAGATCTGAATTTAGGGCTCTAGGTTGGGAAACTTTAGCTCACAGGGAGTAACTGACAAAAACCCAGCCCTGGGGTAGACGTGGGAGGTAAGTATTTCATCCACTCCTGACGTGATGCAGGTTGGTACAACCTTCTGAAAGGCATCATGGCAACATCTGTCGCCATAACGGAGCTCCACTAAAGTTATGTTCACATATTAATATAAAAAAAGGAAGGGATCCCGGCCGGTGTGGCTCAGTGGTTGAGCGTCGACCCATGCACCAAGAGGTCGCAGGTTCGATTCCCGGTCAGGGCACATACCCAGGTTGTGGGCCCAATCTGCAGTGGGGGGCATGCAGGAGGCGGCCAATCGATGTTTCTCTCTCTCTCTCTCCCTCTCCCTTCCTCTCTTTCTCTCTAAAAAAATCAGTAAAGAAAAAAAAACCTTTTTTAAAGTAAGGGATAGATGTTTATCAATGCATTATTTATAAGGAATTTAAACGTCCAACTACAGGTAACTGGCAAGCAAATTAAAAATGATGAAAAACATCTTCGATTACTGATGCATAATGGAGTCTAAACATTGTTGAGTGAAAAAAGAAAGAGGGAGCATTTAGTGCCAAGTATAATTTATGAAACAAGCACACGTTTCTTACGTGTATGTTTGCAAAAACACATTCTAATATGCGTTTCTGTGAATGGCAAGACGTTTTACCCTCATCTTGTAATTTTCTATAATGTTTGAGAGGCTGCAAAACAACAACAAAAGCATACTCCTTTTTCGAAATCTATAAAGCTTTTTTTTTTTCAGTAAGTGTTAAAGAATTAAAGCGTATGCCCGGCCGGTATGGCTCAGTGGTTGAGTGTTGACCCATGCACCAAGGGGTCGCCGGTTCAATTCCCGGTCAGGGCACATGCCCAGGTGTGGGCTCAATCCCCAGTGGGGGGCATGCAGGAGGCAGCCAGTTGATGTTCTCTCTCATTGATGTTTCTATTTCTCTCTCCCTCTCTCTTCCTCTTTCTCTAAAATCAATAAAGAATAAAATATTTAATAATAATAATAATAAAAAAGGCCCTGGCTGGTTTGGCTCAGCGGTTAGAGCGTCGGCCTGCGGTCCAGAGAGACCCGGGTTCGGTTCCCGCTAAGGGCACGTACCTCGGTTGCAATTTGTCCCCAGCCCTGGTTGGTTGTGCAGGAGGCAGCCACTCGATGTGTCCCTTTCACGTCGATGTTTCTCTCTCTCTCTCTCTTCCTCTCTCTCCCTCCCACTCCATCTGAACGAAAGATGGAAAAATGTCCTCGGGTGAGGATTAAAAAAAAAAAAAAAAGAATTAAAGCATAATATACTCTTGGAGGTAAACCCATGGCTGAGTACAGCTGGCTTTCAAAGTCAGGGCTGCGTAGCCAAGGACACGTTGTCAGGCTGGAGTACCACCAGCTCCAGACGGAAGGGTAAGGCTAGAGACTCAGTCCTGGTTGGCCTGAGCCTTTAAACTGATTGCTGAAATGAACATGACTGGGTATCTGACAGGACACCCCAGAACTGGTTCCTGAACCCTGACCCAGGCACTGAGTACTATAATGCGATTTAGGACAAGTTACTGTGAGACCATATCTTAAGGTTTAGTAAATTACATACAAGAAAATACAGACTGGAGAAAAACCATCTGACTCGAGAAAAATATTTTCCATAAAGAAAGGGGAAAAAAAAGAAAGATTGTATAATATCGGTCAGCCTCTCCTTAAAGTAAATAAAATTAAAAAACCAGGAGGGTAAAAAACAAAGCGCCAAGCACTGCACGTGTGCTGAGGGTACAACAATCATAACGTAGCACCTGCCCCGGGGTCGTGGTGTCACAGATGAGTATAAACAGATAACTAAAGCCAGTTCAGAAGCATCCACAAGGTGCACAGGAGGATGTGGCCAAGAGAAAAGAACTAATAGTGTTTCATGGGGAAAGCCAGTTGATGGAGGCTGGGAGTGCGATGGGGAGGATGGACGGGAGGGGGGCACAGCGGGCATTCTGGGCGAGGAAAGAGCAGCGTGGGGAGTAAAAAGCACAGAGGGACGGACTGTAAGACTAGAGAGAGGCAGGAAGCTCAGATAAGAGCAGGCTTTACTTATGACACTGAAGGGTTAGAACATTACTCTGTAGTGAAGAAGTCACTAAAAATTTGGCCAGGGGAACGACATGGCCAGACTTGTGTTTTTAGATGGATCATTCTGGCAACGATGTGGGCTGTGTGCACAAGGGGGACAGTCAGAGGGCACTGGGACCCACAGAGAATGGGTTTCGCCACAGACCAATTAATGCTGGCAGAAGCAGTCACGGGAGAATCAAGGCAGCAGAAAATTGGGCTGGTGAAGGCGACTCAGGAACATGTGCTGAACAGAAGAAATTAATCGAGACATGAAGTGAACTCTGGCAGTCTTGCAGAGTGCTCCAATTCCCACTCCAATGATAGGAGTCCCGGGGGAGAGAAGAGGATGAACTAAACAATCAATAAACAAGGACTGAAGCTGAAGAAAACTGAACATTTTAAAGAAATGGGATTGGAAATCAAAAGGCTCACCATGGTTCAAGAAAAAGAAAAAGAGCATCACAAGAACCCAAATTTAAATTCTTCTTTTTTTGAGTCTCTAAGCTTCTCAAAAGAAAAAAATATATATATTATTTAAAGAGTCAATGCCCTGGCCAGTGTTGCTCAGTGGTTAGAACATCAGCCTGCAGACTGAAGGGTCGAAGGTTCGATTCCAGATCAAGGGCATGTACCTAGGTTGCAGGTTTGATCCCTGGCCCGGGGTCAGGGCCCATGCAGGAGTCAACCAATGGATGGATCTCTCTCACATCAATGTTTCTCTTTCTCTCTCTCCCCTTCTCTCTCTCCCTTCCACTCTCTCTAAAAATCAATGGAAAAAATATCCTCAGGTGAGGATTAGCAATAAATAAACAAATAGTCAAAATTAAGAGAGATTAAGATAACTCCACAGTGAGAAAGACAAGTGATATCTGTACCCTATTTGCTTGGCAACAAAAAGGCTTTCCGATTTGTGGTGGTAATGGTGGGTTAAAACATTTTTATTTTCATCTAACTACCTTTTTCTTCAGAGAGCAATGACAGGAATAATCCAGAACTCTGTGACTGAAGCTAAAAGAAAACCTTATAATTTACAGCTACTGTAGACAAATACTCTATTATACTATTGTAACTGTGACAAAGAAGGAAACCGGTGACATGAGAAAGAAATGAGAGACAGAGGCCAGGTAACAAGACCAACAGATGTAGGAAGTGGGCACAACACGCAAACTATCTTATTTTTCATGGTGGAAGGTCCAAAATGACTGCTTCAGATAGAAATATAAATTGATCACAATTAGGTTGGAAAAACTTTGTGGTGAGTTCAAGACTAACAACAATTCTTCTTGAGGGCACCTCAAAAATATATGCCTTCATTATTATATGATTATATCACCTTGTAACTGATACTATGAGGCACTGTGATAATACACATTTCTGGAATTAATGTTTCTAAACTCTCAAAATACTGATTCATTTGTATCTTAAACTCAGTTAAGTTCACATACTTTGTTAAATTTTAAATCTAAAATGAAAATCAAATCCACTCTTGCTGCTCCTGAAGAATACTACCCTATCCAGGAGGGGTTAACAGATCACAAAAAACACCATGAAAACAAAAGCATTCTGAGTTATCAAGGGCTTTTCAAGGGGCAATGTGATGACTTTAGACAAAATCTGTTTTGTTTTGTTAATCCTCACCCCAGGATATTTCTCCATTGACTTAAAAAAATTTTTTTCTTTATTGATTTTAGAGAGAGAGGAAGGGAGAGGAAGAGACAGAAACATCAATGAGAGAGAACACTGACTGGCTGCCTTCTGCATGCCCCCCACTGGGGATTAAGCCCATAACTCAGAGCATGTGCCCTGACCAGGAATCCAACCTGGGACCTCTTGGTGCGTGGGTAGATGTTCCACCACTGAGCCTCACCCGACAGGCTCCATTGACTTTTAGAGAAAATGGAAGGGAGGGAGAGGGAAAGGGGGAGGGAAGGGGGGGGGCGGAACCTGCAACCCAGATATGTGTGACCAAACCAGCCAGGGCTTTACATGAGATCTTTAAAAATAAGTCAAATTGGTAAAAAAGAAAAAAAAAAAAAAGAGAGAGATAGTTGCTAGTGATAAGATTATGGGTGACTGTGCCTTGTCTTAAGTTTTTGTCTTAAATGTCATTGCTATTTTTACAATGAAAAGCGAAACACAACTAGAAAAGGCCCTAACACATGTTTGTGAAAGATATGTACATTAATACTGACCAAAAGGGAATTTGTAGACATGGGAATAAAGTCTAATATTCAGTTCTGTTTCTGGGAAGCTATGTACATTTAAAATACAAAAATTTAATGAAAACAGAGACAAAAAGATTCACAGTTGACTCTACAAAAATGAAATATACCATTTTTCTTACCAAGTATGAATAATCATTAAGCAGTAAGGCTATATATATGTATATGATAGCTATTTTAATTAAATTACCTAGTCAATTCAGTGAAGAAACCAATTTAACTGATTTTATTTATTAAATTGATGATTTCTAATTGGCTCATAATTATACATCTGTTATAAATTATACATCTGTTATAAAATTTAAATAACAATTCTTACTATATAGCAGTGGTTTTAAAAAATGTTGTAAGAACAGAATTCTATCTTCAAAGAAATGTTATGAGGTATTCCAAACGTACCCATATGGGTAAGACCACAGTGTCTAACTGAGGAGCACTGCCTTGCCAGTCATGAGCTGACCAGGTTCACACGTGAGGCTGTTTTAGTTTCTCAGTACAGCTGCAAAACCTGTGTGTACCCATCAGCCACCTTAAAGGGGGGACCAGGGATTTCTGTCAATATCGTGTTATGTATTGAGGCTTCCCATAAGCAAGATCAGTTTAGTCAAAGATGGTGCCTGTTTCTCCCCCCCCCCCCCCCAATACAACTTCTGTTTAAATACAGAACTCTTCTTGTACAAGCTGAAAAGTGGGGGGTGGGGGTGGGGAGGATATATAAGACCAAAAAAAAAAAAGAAAGAAAAGAGAGGGGAAAATGCCATTAAGAAAAAAAATGGCAAAACAAATGACTAGACAGTTCACAGGAAAAGAAATGCATGAGAAGATGTTCAACCTCACTCATAAGCAGATAAATGCTCATTAAAACAACACTGAGACGCCACTGCTTGCCCATCAGACTGATGAGACATTCAACACCATAGATGAGGTTGTGAAGAAAAAGGCATTTTTATACACTGTTGGTGCAGCACCGGCCACCCAGCCAGGATGGGGTGCTGGAAATAGCTCAGTCATGTGCTCACAACAAGGGGGTGCATTGTCCATAGAGAATTTACAAAGTAAAACAAAAAGTTGCACTGCTTCTTATCATCATGTGCCAGCAATTCTAAAAGCTGTCAGCAATAAAGTACTTCCTGAAACACTCTGTTGTTGTTACAAATGCTAAATAATTGCCACGGTTGCTGCTGAGTTTTAATAACATGTATGTAAACTTCAAATTAGACATTTTTATTACTTATTTCTTAAACATTAAGTTATATATGGAACTTATTTTGGGGGATACCCAGTTTGGCCCCTGTTGTACATGGACTCAGTTCCACACATTCTTTCAGAAGTTTGGAGCGTTCTGAAATGGCTCAAGCTCCATTGGAGCACAATCTGTCTCTAGCCCTCTGTCTCTAGCCCCCGTGATACACTACATTGAAACAATAGATTCTAAACAAACAATGACAGCTGTATGCTATTTCTCTTCTCTAGGTTATCTTTTTTTTTTTTTTTCTGGTAGGAAGTTTTAGATGAGTTCATCAGACATAAAAATATTTACAGACAGCCGGAATCAGCCTTGAACAACGAATAACAGTACAATGCAGTTTTAAAAAACAGTTATTTAAAGAACAGTGCACGGAAACTGTGCTCCAGGTCATTAACCATACAACAATAAAACATAAGGAAATGGACGTTTACATAGGAAAAAAAAGAATCAAATTCTGAAGACTACCAGGAGAGACAACAAAAGACGGTGCTCATCCTCCACGAGGAAAAGCAGAGGGGCGACGTTTGTGCCTGGTCACGACTAGTGGGTCAGTGTCCGCGTTCAATATAGTTCAGCCACTGCCTGTCAATTTTGCAGAAGAAAAACTTCAGGAGTTTTGTTTTTAGCAAAATATAATAGAAATCTACGATGAATTTTCTGGTGGAGATACTTTAGTAAACATTTTCTATCATGACTATTTTATTTCTTTAATTCATTATCACGAGCACGATTATATACTCCAACGTTCAATAAAAGAAAATACTCGGTGTTTATATTTTATTTCTAAAATTATTACATTTCACTTTATTTCATGGTTACTACTTAAAATAATTTCATCAAATAGAAGAGGAATATACCTGGTCCACGTATCAAATACACGAGGTATGCCACCGTGGAGTGTACAATGACACAACCAGTGTGGAAGAACAAGAGGGGCAGGCAGAGCAATACCTACATAACAACAAACGAACAATGGGAGGCTACACCAGAAATTCTCAAACATGGGTATCTACAGAGGAGCTGGTGAGAGGATTGAAGGAGGGTAGAGACAGAAAACAGAAATGAAACCCGAAGTCTACTTTTTAATATAGACTGACTTCTGAACCATACAAATGATTTTTACATTCAAGAGAAGAAAACAAAATTAAAAAATCTATAAGCAAACCTTCACACAAAAAACAAATGGGAATACATGAACTTAACTGCATGTCAAGTTGATAATATAACCACATGAAGACAAAAAATATTTCAAGTCACTTCTGAACACGGTACTCTGACGTACACCCTTACTGGGATGTCTAAGGATAATAAAAATTGCAAAGAAATCTTAAACTTCACATAATGGTTGTAGTACTGACATTAGTTTTTATAACTCTGAACCTATTTTATTTGTACAGTAGGATAAAACAAATAGGTACTTATGTAACTGTGATTAGAAACCAAGCCCTGGCTGGGGACTTAGTTGGCTAGAACGTCGCCCTGATACACCAAGGTTTCGGGTTCAATCCTCAGTCAGAGCACATACAAGAACCAATCAATGAATGCATAAATAAGTGGAACAACAAATTAATGTGTGTGTCTCTCTCTCCCCCTCCCCCTTCTCTCTCTAAAATCAATAAATTTTAAAAAATTATTTCGAAATCAAGATGTTCAGTTAAAGATAAAAGAGACAATATCAGAATTGTGGCGTTAATTTGCACAGGTATCAACATGAAGCCATGACTTAAAAAATATATACGCATATATAAACATAATTAGAAAAATATGTATATAGACATCCTAATTATATCCACTAGAGCCAATAACATCCCAGTAGCAATGAAGATCTCTAATGCTCGGATGTTTTCTAAATACCCTTCTCCATTAAAAGGAACCAGGGCTCCTTGAGGAAATGACTGGTCCCAGAACTGGGCAGGAAACGTGTAGGTGAGCCTAGGTCATGACGTTTTTCTAGAAAATAAGGAAAAACTAATAAAGGGCTGTCTGAGCCAGCTTTCAGAGGTTCTCACCAGCCATTTGAGAGGATGTGAGCACCAAAAATAACAGTTATAATAGATTACAACAAATTGAAATAATAAAAATCCATGAGTTTATAAGGATAACTCTCAAGAGACAAAAAGAAACTCATCTGTAATCAGGTGTGTGTGGGGGGAGGGGGGCGGTTATTACACTGATCTCAAAACTTCTCATTAAAAGTAAAGAATTAAGCATTTATTCTGCTTCTTGGGCAAAGAACTGGCAGAAGAGGGAACGTTCCTTATCTAAGAATGCCAGCTCACAGGTGTAGACGGGAAGACAGAATTAGCAACCCCCAATGGAATCACTGATCAGCCAGGGTGATTTTCCTAAAGGGCAAATCTGATTACATCACACCTCTGCTTTCTACATAGCCTTCCAGTGGCTTCCAACTGAACTAAGAGCATTCCAACCCATCCTTTTGGTCTACAAGGCCTGCAGCTTTCCTCCTAGCACAGTCTCCAGCCTCTACTCCTCTGGGGTTCGCTCTCCATACTCATACCCACTGCAGTTCTTACATTCCTCAAAGGTTAGTTTCCTCCTTGTGATGCTTTCTCTCTCTGGAACACTCCTTCTCCAAACCCTGGCCTGGCTATTTCTTACATGCCCTTTACACCTACATTCATGTCTGTACATGGATGGCATCTCTGCTTCCTGACCTCCAAATTCTAAGTTAGCTGCCTCTCTTATTTAATTCCTTAGGACCCTATAATCCCCTTATCAAATATACACACCTTATCACACTATACTTGAACTGCCTAATTACTTGTCTGTTTCACTCCCTGGATTACAAGCATTAGAACAGGGACAGTACAGCAGGAGCTCAATAAATACTGAAGAATCCACAAAACGCAATAGAACAACTTAAAGTCTTTATTAAATAATACAACCTTCTTAGTCCAATCATATATATATATATATTTTTTAATCCTCACCCGAGGACATTTTTTGCATTTATCTTTCAGACAGAGTGGGAGGGAGAGAGGGAGGAAGAGAGAGAAACATCGATGCGAGGGAGACACATTGAGTGGTTGCCACCCACACGACCCCAACCAGGGCCAGGGACAAACTGCAACTGAGGTGCGTGCCCTTAGCGGGAACTGAACCTGGGACTCTCTGGTCCATGGGCCGACTCTCTTAAGTGCTGAGCCAAACTGGCCAGGGCTCATATTTTTTCTTTATAAATCTAATAAATCTTCTCTTCCGGAATATTCTATTCCAAACATTTATTTTACTTTTAATGATTTTCCACATTACTGAAATTATCTGTATTATTCACTTATCTTCTCCAAACTTTGAACTGGAAGAGTTAAGTGAAGACTATAGCCAGAAAATAGAGTTGAACAGAGTCTGCTTTCTTTTCCTATCTATATGCAGTTTTCAAAAAACATTTTACAAAGCAATTGTCCTAGACTCTTCAAAATGTCAATGTCATTAAAAAAAAAAAAAAAAAAAAAAAAAAAAAAGCAGGAAGACTGCTCTAAATTAAAAGACTGAAGAGTCAGGACCAGTAAAGCAAATGTGATTCTTGTTTGGATTTTAGACTTTTAAAAAGATAGAAAGAACCTGGCCGGTGTGGCTCAGTGGTTGAGCATCGACCCAGGCACCAAGAGGTCGCCAGTTCGATTGCCAGTCAGGGCACATGCCTAGGTTGTGGGCCCCATCCCCAGTGGGTGGCATGCAGGAGGCGGTCAATCGATGTTCTCTCTCATCGATGTTTCCATCTCTCTCTAATATATCAATAAAGAAAAAAAAAAGATAGAAATAAAACAAAGAAAAAAGCTATAAAGGACTTCTTTTGTTGTTGTTGTTAATCCTCACCCTAGGATGTATTTCCATTGACTTCTTAGAGAGAGTGGAAGGGAGGGAAGGAGGGGGAGAGAGACACATATCAATTGGTTGCCTCCCACAAGTGCCCCGACCGGGGCTGGGGATTGAACCTGCAACCCAGGTATGTGCCCTTGACCAGGAATCGAACCCAAGACCCTTCGGTGCATGGGCTGATGCTCTAACCACTAAGCCACACTGGCCCAGGCTATAAAGGACATTTTTTGAACAAATGGGGAAATCTGAACATAGCCTGCATATTAAATACTTTTATCTCATCGTTACATTCCTTGAGTGTGAAAATGGTATTGTGGTTATGTACAAAAATGTCATTCTCAGGAGATATATCATGAAATGTCATGAGTACATACGTGCAACTTATTTCCAAGTTTACTTAAAAAAATCACCCCCCCCACACACAAGTAAGACACGAAGCAAATTTGGCTAGGTTAAAATTTATCTAAACAAAGAGTATATGGATACTCATTGACTCTTCTCTTCCCATTCTGGTAGGTTTGAACTTAAAAACAAGTTGGGGAGAAACAGCTAATATTTGCTGAGTGATTAATACAGGCTGGACACTGTTCTAGGATATTTCTATGTATTAACTCAATCCTCACAAGACCCCTGTGAGTCATAGTAACATGAAGAAATGTATTTTAAAACCTCTTATGAAATACAATTTAGTCAACAAATAATGTTCCCGATGCTAATTTATAAACATTTGTTTACATTTCTATCACTTTTCCTAGAACATGGGCTCTTCGGGGCAGTCACCGTGCCTGGTTCGATTCTACACCCCAGTATCTAAAACAAAGACAGGTGCACATCGGTGCACAAATGTTTGCTAAACTTATACATGTTTATAAAACTTATTTACACAGAAGAATTGAGAAAAATAAAGTCTCAGGATATTCATATTGTGATCATTTTGTAACAGGTAATTTTTAATTTCTATTTAACAAATAACACCAGATCCAAAAGTTAATATGCTTGAAGTATTCAAGTCTGAACTGACCGTGTCTGTATTTCAAACTGTAGAAAGTAGCTATTATATCATAAAACAGGCATGAATTTATCATCTTCCAAATCTACGATAATTGTGATAGATCACTTAAGTTACGTGGCACGTGTGCAGAATCACACAGCAGCCCTGAGACTCTATCCTTAGAGAGGCCTACTTGCAAGATTGGCCATGGCTCGCCTCTGGGGACTTGGATTTCGGGAGGGTTCCCACCATCCCCTGATAAGAATGGCTCCTGTACCTAAACCATCTGTGAAAACAATGTGGTCCATGCTGAATATCTGCTTCCCTTTGGGAATCTGAAACTCTGCTACGTGCAGGCAGAGGGTGCCCACGTGACCAGCCCACATAAAAACTGGGCACTAGGTCTCTAATGAGCTTCCCTGGTGGACAGTTCTTCCCACATGTCGTCATAACTCAGTGCTGGAGGAACTGAGGGCTTCCTGTGTGACTCCACCGGGAGCTGGGCCTGGCTTCCTCCGACGCAGTGCCCTGTGCCTTTTCCTTTCGCAGGAATAAATCAGAGCCAGGAGCAGGAGCACGTGCAGCGTCCGTGAGTCCTCCTATCAAGTCACCCACCTTCTAGTGGTCTTAGAGACCACCTGGAGACACAGACATGCCTTACCAGGTAGCAGTCCCATCATTAGGGGATAATGAACACTATCAAAAATTGAGTACATTCCCATATAAAGTCATAACAAAAAGAAATGTAATAAAAGCCACTAGGATTTTTACTTTGGACTGTGCTTTATAATACTTCTATCCAATGGTTAATCTATCTAGGCTTCCCTTACGGGATAAGGAAGCAAAAAGATAATTAATTATGAGAAACTCAATCATAACTTTAAGCTATGAAACATGTCTCAAGCCTCCAAAGTAATGGAATTATTCTTAAGAAATCTCATTTCTATTCCACCCCACCATCAAAAAGTTCATATTAACCCCAATAGACACACCTCTAGAACAGGTTTCTGGAGCTCAGAGATTACATTTTAAAGGAAAATTTCCTGAGGCTTTTGTTTCTGTTTCACAGACAGGATTAGGGTGATGGCAGAAAGCATCAATGCCTGCCCTTTCCCCTAAAATGATGAGTAGCTCATAGTGATGGGGGAAACACACTGTTATTCATTCTCTGAAGAAATAAAACTTGGGGACAGTACATATTCAAAATTTGTTTAGCTGCTTCCTGCATTATATATTTCCATTTATAAATAAGCTCTGACAAGAACTCTTAGACATTCATTCTTTAGAAAAAGCATATTTTATGCAAAATATTAAATAACATTCTAAATAAATGTAATTACTTTCCAAGTTAAAATGGTTAGACTTACATTCCCTTTAGAGGCAATAAACAATACTAATTTTTATTTATCACAGGAAAATATATTTGACCTAACAAGCTTCATAGCAGTTTCACTTTGAAATACTTCTGCTAGCTACAGAAAGATTAGGTGCTTTGCCAAAACTTTAAATCACAGTATGAACAGAGGCAACTAATAAATGGGAATAGGAATGGCGGTAGGAGATTATTCTGATTATGGGTGAAATGCTTCAATATCTAATTAAAAAGCCAAGTTTAAGATACAAATAATTATACTTTTATTGTATTATATGCAGACATGTAAAAAAAACACAACAAGGCTTCTTTCTGATATAATTTTAACTACCCTGATTTTCCATGTAAAGCCACTGCTTATATAAATAAAAATGTCTGGTTACTAGTTTATAAAGCCATACACTAAGAGACATCAAAACACAAGAAACCAGTCAAGTTGAACATAGTGAATAAGAACTATAACCGTAAGTCTGAAGCTTCATTCACCCACTTATTCAGTCAACATGAATAAACCATCACTGGGAACAGAACGATATGGTCTCTGCACTCTGGGAATAATGTCAGTGGTATGTTATTGGTGTTATGACAGAAGCCAGTAAGATAAATTTGGGGGAAGAAAACCTAGGTACTAAAATGTATGGACCTTGGTCCTAGAGAACATTTTATGAACTTGACCCCAAAGGCAAGGGAAGTAAAGGCAAAAATAAATGAATGGGACTATATCAATAAACTACAATGAGATACCACCTCACACCTGTTAGAATGGCTATTATCAACAAGACAAGGAATAACAAGTGTTGATGGGGTTGTGGAGAAAAGTGAACCCTCATTCACTGCTGGTGGGAATAAAGACTGGTACAGCCACTATGGAAAACAGTCTGGCAATTCCTCAAAAAATTAAGAATAGAGTTACGTCCTGGCTGGTCTGGCTCAGTGGTTAGAGCGTCGGCCCGCGGACCAGAGAGTCCCGGGTTCAGTTCCCGCTAAGGGCACATACCTCGGTTGCAGTTTGTCCCCAGCCCCAATGTGTAGGTGGCAACCACTGGATGTGTCTCTTTCACATTGATGTTTCTCTCTCTCTCTTCCTCCCTCACTCCCTCCCACTTTATCTGAAGATAAATGCAAAAATGTCCTCGGGTGAGGATTAAAAAAAAAAAGGAAAAGACGAAATACTGCCTTTTGTGCTGATATGTTTATACCCCTAAAATTGATGATCGGTAAATTATTGTGCTGACTTGTTTATAGCTCCCTGAACCAAGAAATTGTTGGGAGCCGGCTACGTGTCTGACAGAGTCCATGGAGCCTAGAGGTCTTGAGTCAGAGACTTGACCTCCCCCACAATCTCAAGGAATTAGGCTTGCATTGTGTTTGTCCAGCTCAGGGCTAAGTGTGACCCAATGTACCTTGAAGTACCCGAGATAACAGACTGGGTGTTCCTGGGTGGGCCTGGATGTTCCTGTTTTCCACAAGGCAAACTAATTCTATACAGCATTGTTGTAGCCCTGGGCATTATATCAAGAAGATCCTATTTTCTGTAAGGTATAAAAGGCATGTAATAAAGCATATTGAGGCTGGTCCCCAAGAACTCAGGATCAGTCGCCAGCCAGCTTTGCTCTCTAGTTGGCTTTAATTTGGCTCTGGTGGTCTCTCGGTTCTCTCGCACCACAACATTTTACAACAACATGGATGGACCTTGAGAATATTATGCTAAAGGAAATAAGCCAGTCAGAAAAAGCTAAGAACCATATGATTTCACTCATATGGGATATAAAACTGAAACTTGTGGAAACTGAAGGTTTTCAGAAGGAAGGGGTGGAGAGGTGGGGTGAAGAGGGCCTAATACATGTTGACAAAAGATTTGACTCTGGGTGGTGGGCACATAGTGCAATATATAAATCTTGTATCAGAGACCTACATCTGTAACCTATATGATCCCATTAACCAATGTCATCCCAATAAGTTTAATAAAAAATTTTAAAGATAGATTTGGAGGCACAAATGAGGAAGTGGTCAACTTTCAAGGTACTGGGGATATGACAGTAGAGGAGAGTCCTTGCAGGCAGTGGGGAACATTAAAAGTTAAGTTCACCCTGGTTGGTTTGGCTCAGCGGTTAGAGCGTTGGCCTGCGGACCAGAGAGTCCCGGGTTCGGTTTCCGCTAAGGGCACATACCTCGGTTGCAGTTTGTCCCCAGCCCCAGTTGGGGTCATGTGGGTGGCAACCACTCGATGTGTCTCTCTCACATCGATGTTTCTCTCTCTTCCTCCATCCCGCTCTATCTGAAGATAAATGCAAAAAAGTCCTCGGGTGAGGATTAAAAAAAAAAAAAAGTTAAGAGAAAGGGTATTAGAAGGATCAGATTTCTGTTTCAGATCCAACATTGACAGCAGACACACTGGGAGGAATCAGCCAAACCTGACTTTGAGTCTACCTCTGTCATTTATTCATGAGCTGGGTAAGTGGTTTACTCATCTGTGGTCCCTCCCTTTCCTTATCTGTAAATAAAGATAATACCTATTCCATAGGTTGGTTTGTTTTTTTTAGTCTTTTTTATTTTCTGGAACAATTTACTTAGATGACAATTAGTAGCTCCTTGAAATTCTGTTAGAACCCATCCATTAAAATAACAAGGTTGAGATTTCTTTTTCAAAGTAGGGTAATTTCCATTTCAATTCCTTTAGTAGCCTTTGGTTCATCTGAAATTTCTGTGTTTAAATCTGAGAGTGATGGTTGCTTATAATTTTATCAAAATCGTTTACTTGTAATTATTTCCCCTTTTCATTGATTATCTGATTTGTACATTCTCTTTTGTCCTTGATTAGTCTTCTCAAAGATTTATCTAATCTTCTTAGTTATTTTTTAAAATTTTGATTGATTTTTTAAATTACACATCCCTCCTTTTTTCCCCATTGACAGCCCGCCCTTCACCACACTGTTGTCTGTATCCATTGGTTATACATATGTGTATATCAGTTCTTTGGTTCATCTCTCCTCACCCCCCTTCCCTCTGAGGTTTCCACAAAGTTGTTTTAAGGATTAAATGAGATAGTGCGATAATCACATAAAAGGTTTATTTAGCGCACTGTCACAGAGAATGCATTAAAACAATGTCAGCTCACTGCTGAAATTGGACAAAATGCATGGTTTTGAATTTCTGCTCCTTCTCTCGCCAGTGAGAACAACAAAGCTGATTCCATTGGTCTAATTTCAACAACTCGCATCTTTTTTTTTTGTCATCCTCATTCTCTGAAGTCTTTCATCATAAAAGTTCTGAAACTGAGGACTTGTATTTAAATAAAATGTTTAATTCTGGTCTAAAAAAATGTCAGCTCACTTTTGAAGGTCATAGATAAATAAAAAGAACTTCAGTTAAGTTTTGAAATTTAACTGCTTTTTAATGTAACAAAGTTCTTAACTAATTTTAGACAAACATTTAAGAAAAGAGAGTAACATTTATTTGCTAGTCTTCATTTTCTCATTCTTTTTAGTCAAACTGTACACATCAAGCCACGCCCCCACTACCTTACAACAAATGTCATGTCACAAAAACTAAATAGTTTCAAACATCACAACAAAATGATCAACATCAGTGGCCTTTGGGTTTGTTGCATTGAGATCACAACATTTTTTTTTTTTTGCCATTTTTATTGAAGAAATGTTTTACTCCTCCTCCTTTCATTCTGCCACTGTGAAGTTCTACAGAAGAGAAACTTTTATGCAGAGACCAAAATCAACATCTATCTGAAAAGCTCTACTGTACCCACATCAGATTTACTTATGAAGATGCATAATATATGCTTAAAAATGTCAGGCAAAGGGTGGCAATTAGGGCGATGACCCAGACCACTAGATGACAGAACTTATTAAGTGGAAAATGCCTCTCTTGCTCTTCATTTTTTACATTGGAGCATTATTCTTGCCAGCTTTCATATCCTGGAGGAAAGTTCTATGTTTGGATCCTGGTCTGTGGTTTTAGGAAGCTACAGGAGTGTAAGTGCTTTGCATCACCATTAAGCAGACCACTCTGAAGAGGACAGAATGAAAAGAACGGGCTTTAAAAATCTTAACCATTATGACTCCAAAGCATCTTTTTATTCCTCTTCCTTACAAATGTAACAAACAATTTTTTGAGACAGAATAAAACGGACACAGAGAGCGCTGTGGATGGCTTTGTAGAAAGAAGTTCTCCCCCTAATTTTCAAATCAAACACACAAAAATATTTAGGTCTTTAAGCATCTGCTGCAGTAGTCAAGTTAATTATGTTCCCTTCAAGGCCTGCAATTTACAATTAAAACCAAATAAAGAGAGATTTTAACATTTCATTTTTAAGTCTATTAGTTCTCAGAATAGAAGATTAATGTGCTTAAACCTCTGCAAAGCATGACTTTGATTTCAAAATCTAACACTTGACATATAGGAAAATGTTTTTTTTCTTTATGATGATCCCACAGATACATGTGAGTGATTTTTAGCCTAAGAATACTTATTTTATTGATTTTTAAATGTGGAATTTTTTCTTTTTTGCCATTTAAGTATTTTTAAATTGAAGTTACCATCTTTTCCCCCTTAAAGTACTAAATGACCTCCAAATTTAAAGAGAAATAAAGAAGACTAACAGAGGAAAGTTTTTTTTAACTTTATCTCCCATAAACACAAGGTCAGGAAATTTAAGCCAGGAAATTCCAGCCTTTCGTGAAGTTATGTGAGGGGGTTTGCGAGAGTGTAGTGGAGACAATACCTGCAATGATGCTACTGCAGTTTTAAAAGTCATACTTTTCCCATTCACCTCAACTCCCCCAATACATTTCAAATAATTAATATTCTTCCATTCTTGTAATTGATTAATTCTAACTAACATGTAAAAAGTAGTTTATATTTCACTATAATCCAATATGCTGCCCCCTGAGAGCAATGCTCCAAAAGGTGACTTTTTCCTCAATTAATTCAACTTCCATTGGGTCAAAACCACTTAAGTTATAGCCCAATATCAGCTTCATTAAACATCTTTTCTTATTAATTTTCATAAAACTCTTAACAAGCCACTTAAAACTACCCAGTAAGAAATCTTTCGATTTTCCGATTCCATCCTAATTGTACAGTACAAAAACTGAGGCACACACACAAAAAGGATGAAGGACCTGCCCACGGATACCTAGAAAGTTAATACATGACCTTTTTACAAAATCATTTCACTCTACTTCCTATTACTACCTAATACAAGGATCATTTCCACTACTGAGTTTCAGAGGCCTACAATAAAAACATTTAGAGCAAAACAACAACAAACAGATATAACTACCCTAATTTGACTTCAAATAAGAGAACTTCCTTATATTTTAGCAAAAACTAAGGAAGATAGTAAGTGGGAAAGGTAGTATCTACCATTGTGGCTATTGACAATCTAAATTCTCAACCCTCCATTCACTGAAACACTTCCTGAGTGCCCAGTCTGTGCTAGGCAGGCACTGTGACAGACGCTGAAGACTGGTCCTCATGTCCATGGCAACAGGATGAAGCTGTCCCTTGGAGTGCAACAATATATATACCCAGCAGGCTGTATGCTGGAGGGTGGTTTCTTCTTCCTTTGATACTAGTTGTGACATTCAATGTAACTTGATTTTACTTAAGTAAAGATTGGTTGGTCTTTTTTTTGTAGGGGTGTGTGTGGGGTAAATATTAGTATACATCTTTGCCTGATTAATGTTATCATTCAATGTTGTGATATGCCAAATTTTTATGCAGTGATAGGCCTATTTTTATGCAGATAGTAGAATACAAAAAAGTAATCAACCTGTAATTACCTTGTGGAGGCAGAAAAGACATCTGCCATTTCATGAATCAAAATCTTCTAACTAATCACCTACCGAAATAAAAATCAAAAGTATACAGCTATAACATTTGCATAGTAAATACTAAAGTTTCATCATACTTATGTTAAATTTGAAACGGATTTGTTGTTGTCTGGAAAAAGGGGAAACAACAAACCAGATGATATAAAGCAAAACTGATTTGTGTTTTCCCTATAAGCATGGACACACTCAATCCAGCTGCTTCAACTGACAAGCTTCCAAGTAATCAACATTCGGTACACTGAACTGACCACTCTTCTATTCAAGCAAAAAACAGGACATGCAGAAAAACAAGTACAAATTTAGATATAATTTAAGAGTTTGAGCTTGGTACTGGCATAAAAACGGACATATAGATCAATGGAACAGAATAGAGAGCCCAGAAATCAACCCATGCCAATAGGTCAATTAATATTTGACAAAGGAGGCAAGAACATACAGTCTCTTCAATAAATAGTGTTGGGAAAATTGGACAGATACATGTAAAAAAGTGAAACTAGACCACCTTCTTACACCATATACAAGAATAAACTCAAAATGGATTAGAGAGTTAAATATAAGAATAGAAACCATAAAACTCCTAGAAGAAAACATAGGCAGCAAACGAACATCTCTCTTAGTAATAATTTCTTCTTATATATCTCCTTAGGCAAGAGAAACAAAAGAAAAAATAAACAATAGAACTACATCAAACTAAAAAGGTTTTGCTCAGCAAAGGAAACCAGCAACAAAATGAAAAGACAACCCACTGAATGGGAGAACATATTTGCCAACAACATATCTGATAAGGGGCTAATATCCACAATTATAAAGAACTCATACAACTCAATACCACAAAAACAAAAATCCAATTACAAAATGGGCCAAGAACCAGAATAGACACTTCTCCAAAGAAGACATACAAATGGCTAATACAAAAGCGAAAAGAAGCTCAACATCACTAATCATCAGAGAAATGCAGATTAAAACCACAGTGCAATATCAGCTCACACCTGTCAGAATGGCTATTGTCGAAAAATCCACAAACAACAAGTTTTCAAGAGAAAAGGGAACCCTCATGCACTGTTGGTGGGAATGCAGATTGGTGCAGCCACTAGGGAAAGCAATATGGAGGGTCCTCAAAAAATTAAAAATGAAAGTGCCCTATGACCCAGCAATTCCACTTCTGTGTATAAGAAATCCTAACACTAATTCGAAAGAATATATGCACCCCTATGTTCATTGCATCATTATTTACAATAGCCAAGGTACAGCAACCCAAGTGACCATCAGTAGATGAGTAGATAAAAAAGCAGTGGTACAAATAAGCAATGGAATATTATTCGGCCATAAAAAGGAATGAAACCTCACCACTGTGACAGCATGGATGGACCTAGAGGGTATTATGCTCAGTGAAATAAGTCAGTCAAATACAAAGACAAATACCATATGATTTCACTTTTTTATGGAATCTAAAAAATAATATAAATAAACAAACAGACTCATAGATACAGAGAACAGACTGATAGTTGCCAGAGGGGAGGGGTGTCAGGGGACTGGGTAAAAAAGGTGAAGGGACTGAGAAGTACATACGACTGGCAATTACAAAATAGTCAGGGGGATGTAAGGTACAGCATAGGAAATATAGTCAATAATATTGCAATAAGTATATGTGGTGCCAGGTAGGTACTGGAAATATTAAGGAGGACACTCTGTAAAGTATATGCCTGTCTAACCACTACACTGTACACCTGAAACAAATACAAAATACTGAATGCAATTGAAAAAACTTTTAAGTTTGCATGATTAAAAAATAACTATCCATTCTTTCCCAGCTTGTGTTTGCATATGATCACTCTCCTGTAATATTTATTTAACTCAGTTTTAAATATTACCAGGTAAATTTTAGTAAGGTTTTATAAATCATGCTTTAAGAATACTCCTCCACACCTACAACTAAATCACCAGAATATTCTGAACAGGTCCTACTTTGGAAGAATGTGATGAACAGAAGATAACTATATTCCTTATACATTTTTACAATTGAAACAAAGTCTTTTGGGGGGAAAAGTGTTTAAATTCTTTATCTGTCTCCAATTCAACATCCAAAGATACATGAAACACCTATCACGTGCCAGGCACCGCAATAGGTACAGAAGGGTGAATTTACAGAAATAATGACTAGTTCACACCTCTACAGAATCTCTAATCTAGTGGGAAAAACATAAACAATTCATTGTAATGTAATGTATTCATGTTATAACCGAGATCTGGACATGTGTTGTAAGGATGCTCAGTCTGAGAGAAATCAAAGGATATCTGAACAGCAAAATAAGAGAACTCTCAGGGCCAACAATGCACATGAAGACAGAATCAGGAAGGCAAGTCTGAAAAGCACAAGCAAGCAGTTCAATATGGCCTCACCATATGGTGGCTAGGGGTGGGGATCGGAGGGCAGACTATGAAACTAGGATGTCAGGCTGAGGCCAGAATGTCGAGGGACTTATTTGTCATGCTAGAGCTTAGAATTTTCCACTACATAATTCAACACGTTGGAGATACTGAATTCAGCAGGGGTGTGATGCGACCAAGATATTGCCTTTAGAAAGACATTCTGGCAATAATGGGAAAGAGAAACAAAGTATGGAGAAACTTCCAGAAGAAATCCCAGTTAAAATTTATTTTTAGTCTGAGTGAAAGATGAAGTTATCAGCAGAAAAGATAGATTCAAGAATAATACTGAAAAGACCACACAGATATTTGATGATCTGAATCTTGTGCACATTTACACACTTGAAATCAAAGGGGTAAAGAATACTGTCCCAGCTCTGGCCAGTTTTGCTCAGTGGTTAGAGCATTGGCCTGCGGACCAAAGGGTCACATGTTTGATTCCAGTCAAGGGCACGTACCTGGGTTGCAGGTTTGATCCCCGGCCCTGGTTGCAGTCATGTAGGAGGCAAACAATCAATGTGTCTCTCTCACATGGATGTTTCTCTGTTTCTCTCTCCCTCCCTCCCTCCCTCCCTCCCTCCCTCCTTAAAAAAAAGAGTACTGTCCCAGATGAAAAAAAAAAAAAAGTTAGTCAAGGCCTAGGATTAGTTTATTTTACATCCCTGTTTATCTTAGAAGCTTATTGTTCTTCTGTATCATGTTTAGAAACATCTTATCAAACACTTATTAAGTTTCTGTTACCCAAGTAGAAGTGTAGCAGTTACAATACCAACAATGTGCAGGAGATTATGGTTTACAGATATTTGGTTTAAAAAGAAGTTTAATACTTGCATTTTTTAATCTACTGAGAAAAAACAGGGGCCATAACTGATAAACAATGATACAGAAAACAGTATTCATAGACAACCTTTAAGGATTATTTTATGGTGGCACGCTCATGCTCACACCACAAAAACTGGTAACAACATCATTATTTACATGAAAAGATAATTGAATAGCATACATTAACAATGACTTAAACAGAAACTTCAGCCTAATTTCAGCTGAGAGAATTCATAAGAAGGCAAAAATAACCATGAAGTTGCTCATATTAGGGTTGACAAATAGTGGGATTAGTAAATAACAGTATTTGTATTTTTGTTGTTTTTAATGCCTGTGTGTATATGGTTTTGTTGTTTTGGGCTGGGAAAAATTTCTAGATCTCAAAATAGTAATTTAAGAACAAATACTTCTATCGTAGAGTTATGGTAAATATGCAAACATAACAGCAAAGTCCTCACAAAGACCCTATTGCCTAATGTTAGGGTTGCCTAAGTGAAAATGGAATTGTTGATAAATAATACCATAATTTACTCATTTTGTGTAATTTCCTCCCACTCAGTTTTAGGAGGAAAAAAAAAAATCAAGAAAAATATTTTCTTCACATTATTTATGCATCATTGTTTTCCTGTTTTGAAACAGCAATGGCAACATCCAACAAAGGCTCCTGAATGTTTTGTTTTTTAAACATCAATCACTTTCACAGTGGTGAGGAATACAGATCAATAACGCTGAGCTGTTTCCTCTTGCTGACTCCCTGCTTCCATCAGGGAATCCTCTGCACTGGGCAAAACGTGACATCTGGAACATTTAAAGGACAGGGGTGACACTCAGATGTTCACCAGTGATAAAGGGAGCGGAAAGCACATCAGAGCTCACTCTCTGGTCTCCCAAGTGGTTTTCTAGCTAATTCCTTTCCCTCACCTCCAACGTCGTATCAGAAACAAGCTCGGGACTAGGAACTGTGATAACTGCCCCTACGCTAGTTCAGCTAACAAGGTGAGCTGTGAGAGCTTCAAAGTCGTGTAGTTACCACTCCAAACGGCCTTTGCATCTGTGGGGAAAACAGTGGGAAATCTGTACTGGAGGGTCTACAAGAATCCTGCAAACACAGCCTGGATTCCAGCCCTCTGGCCAGAGAGAGGAAGATGCCCACGTGGAAAAATGAAGAGAGCTTCTCACCCCTAAGAGTTCCACCTTTCAGTCATTTTAGTGTCTGGCTCTCTTTTTCTCCTTAACAAAAATATTAGTATACGTACATTTCCTGTATTTACATACCACATTTCCTTTCTTTCTTTTTTTAAATTTGTACTTTTTAATAAATTAGCAGGGTTTAAGAGAGAGGAGACTTGCTTGGAATTTAAATTCTAATCAGTCTTTGTGGTGGACAGTGACACTTAGCATTTTGGTGTGCTCAAGCTCCCTACACCTTTCCTTCCAGAACCTGCCTGCACGGCCATTAGAGGAAACGAGACCTGGCCTGGCCAGTCCCAGCGTCTCATCTTTGGGTGAACTGACTGCTTCCAAAGGGCCAGGGTTCTCCAACAGCTGACTGGTAAACACTGGGCAACAGTATCTCTCTTTCCACTGGGGCGGCTAAACCAGGCAGGTAGTAGTTCTGTCTTCCTGTCTCACAGAGTAACCTGCCTTTCTTTAGGAGATAAAAATGATACCATATCCCAAAGAGAAACAGGTCTCTCCATTCACTCACTCAGTTAACGTTACTAAACATCTGCCGTGTGCTAAGTCATGTGCTGGGTCCTGGGGACAGAAAATGAAGCA
This sequence comes from Tadarida brasiliensis, assembly GCA_030848825.1. NCBI lineage: Eukaryota > Metazoa > Chordata > Mammalia > Chiroptera > Molossidae > Tadarida > Tadarida brasiliensis. The sequence goes on along the minus strand of CM061275.1, from coordinate 13,055,651 downwards.
GTATGGAGACTGTATTTTGCAACTCAAAAACGAAAACATTATCTGTTGAAAGATTTTTATGTAACTCCTACATGTGAGATGTCATCTGAGAGATACTGTTTTTTAAAAACATGTTAACTTTGAAGACATTTGGGGAGTCTGAGAAAAAAATCAACAGGATATTCACAGTGGGATGTATAATAGAAAAAGGCAAATTTTACAGTTGCCATCATTATAAGGCATCACCTGGCTCCTCGAACCTTAGTTTTTCAACACCATGTACAATATAATAAAAAAGAATATAAAAATATAAATATAAGAATATAAACTAAAACAAAATGAGAATTAAAAAGGTTAGTGAAATAAGAAAACATAAATGCTAGCCCCTCAAAGCAGGGCTGGCGAATGCACACAACACGACGTGCCCTGATGAAAGGCTTGGGCGCGGGGCTGGTCTGATGCCACCAACGGGGCACACATGCTGGACGTGTCCTCGCAGGGAGAACAGGACAACAGCAGCTACCTCACAGGGTTGCTTGGAAATGAAAGGAATTAATATATGAAAAGCACTGTAGGGAAGAGTAAAAAATCCCCGTCCCTCCTCTGGTTCTTTTGGCTGACCAAATAGTCAACAGGAAGCAGAGTGACAAGAGAAAATCAAATTTGATACCGGGCGCACGGGAACCCCACCAACGTGAGAGTGGGAGGCCCACAGGCAGGAGAGGTTCAGAAACGGACAGGGGGACCGAGGTATGTAAGACACCTGAGCTAGGGATGAGGGAAGGTGCTTGGGGGCTTGGAAAGGTCACCACAGGAGGATAAGAAGAGCAGATCTTTAGTAAAGAGACATTTACCCTCTCCTGTGGAGAGTTCAAAAGAAGTTATCTCTGATCATCTCCTGTGGGCTAGACCTGTAATCCAAATTCTTCTAGGAGTTAAGTGTTGGGGGAGGGCAGGAGTTTCTCTTGAGCCTGAAGCTACAACTGCCTTTAGCTCACAGTAAACTGCATACCACTGAGGCCAGCCGGAGGTGGCCCTCCTGGACCCCAGAGCACCTAAATCAGTCCCTGCACTGGTGAATTATGGTGTTTGTCGCCTCGGTGCTCACTAGCATCCGGACACAACTGCGTTGAGGGCCAAAGCAAGTTCGGAAAGAATATGAAAAGCAAACACTGATCGTGAACCATTATAAAACATTTGTTTTAAAAAGACTATGAAGTTTGGAGGGGACTAATGACTCCTTTGAGATTTACAAAAAGGAGAAGTTTTAATTACTATCCCCCTTTTAATGGGTCTACTTGGCTTTTTAATACCCTAAACTAAAAGGTTCTCTTACTCTATTAAGGCTGAGGGTACTAATGTATATTCAAATTCTAAACTATTTTTTAATGTGATTCCAAAGTCAATTCAATTAAAAATATATTAGACCTCTCATAACTTTCAAGTCCCATTCCCTCTACCTTCAAAATATACCTGAAATCTAGCCCCTTTCTCGCTGCCTCCATGCCTGCCTTGCTGACAGAGACACCCCCATGTCTTGCCTACACCAGGCGACAGTCTTCATCAAGGCTCCTCTGATGCCCGAGGGAGCTTTCCTGCAGGCAAACGAGCTCAGCCTCCAATGCCCATAACCCCAGTCACTTCCATCACAACCAGACTAACACCCAATTTCTCTACATGAGTAAATATGGACAAACTCATCTATTCACACTGTCCCTCTCACTCTCTCCACTGTCTTAATCTCCCTGGTCTTCTGGTTTCTAGAATATGCCAAACCAATTCTGGCCTCAGGGCCATCCTACTTCGTGGGACTGAAAAGCTCCCCTTCCCCATGTCTACTTGGCTGGATTCACTTCTTCCCGACCTTTTGTCACCACTTCCTGAAAGAGAAACTTTCCTGACTGCCCTGCCTAAGAGTCACCCTGTCCCTGCCCTGTCTCTTTTGTCCCCTCAAGAAGTTTTTTCTGGACTTCCGGTCAAGATGGCGGCGTAGGTAAACGAGGTATCCCGTCCTCCCACAACCACATCAAAGTTACAACTAAACTACAGAACAACCATCATTCAAAACCGTCTGACATCAAGCTGAATGGAAGTCCTACAACTACGAAATTAAAGAAGAAGCCGCATGGAGACTGGTAGGAGGGGCGGAGGCGCAACGGGCTGGTCCCAAATCAGGGGGACACCTCGGCTGGGAAGGTCCTTCCTGAGGACTGAGGGGTCCCCGTCCCACACCAGGTGCCCAGCTCAGGGTTCCAGTGACAGGAAGAGAAGTCCCCATAACTTCTGGCTGGAAAAACCCGCGGGAACTGAGGCTGAGGCTGCTGGAGCCCCCGGCAGCTCCTCTTAAAGGGCCCGCGCACGGACTTACTCGGACTCGCTCCCTCCAGGCTCCAGCGTGCGGGAGGAAGCCTGAAAGGCACCAGAGCCATATGGGGAAGAACTGAGCTGTTTGGCATTGGAGCAAGGGCTGGAGAGGCAGCTTTCTCCTGGACAGACTATCAGAGGCTTTTGTTCCTTTGGTGAGCCCTTCCCTGGGCCGGCAGACACCGCCATATCTGGGACTCCAGCAACCTGGCTCACACTGTTTGCCCCGCCCTGGTGATTCCCTGAGGCCCCACCCCACCCAACTTTCAGGCCCACCCAAGCTGTTGCCAGTTGCTTTACCATAGGATTGGCCTGTCTTGGAGCCTGCTTCAGCTTTTCCTAGACTCTTTCAAACAAGCAGCATCTGGTCTCAGCTAGCCCCATACCTCTTGCTAAGTAATACATAGAAACAAACAGGGAGGCAGCCAAAATGAGGAGACAAAGAAACAGGTCCCAAATGAAAGAACAGAACAAAACTCCAGGAAAAGAACTAAGCGAAATGGAATTAAACAACCTAACAGATGCAGAGTTCAAAACACTGCTTATAAGGATGCTCAATGGACTTAGTGAGAACCTCAGTGAACTTAGTGAGGGCCTCAAGAGCATAAAAAAGGACCAGTCAGAAATGAAGGATGCACAGTTAGAAATGAAGGAGGTATTAACTGAAATAAAGAATAGCTTACACAGATTCAATAGTAGAGTAGGTAAAGCCAAGAAGCAAAACATTGATTTGGAATATAAGGAAGCAAAAAACACCCAATCAGAACAGCAAAAAGAAAAAAGAATCCAAAAAAATGAGGATAGTGTAAGGAGCCTCTGGGACAACTTCAAACGTGCCAACATTCGCATCTTGGGGGTACCAGAAGGAGAAGAGAGAGAACAAGAAATTGAAAACCTATTTGAAACAATAATGGCAGAACTTCCCTAACTTGGTGAAGGAAACAGACATACAAGTCCAGGAAGCACAGAGTCCCAAACAAGATGAACCCCAAGAGGCCCACACCAAGACACATCATCATCAAAATGCAAAAGGTTCAAGACAAAGAGAGAATCTTAAAAGCAGCAAGAGAAAAGCAGTTAGTTACCTACAAGGGAGTTCTCATCAGACTGTCAGCTGATTTCTCAAAAGAAACTTTGCAGGCCAGAGGGGAGTGGCAAGAAATATTCAGAGTGATGAAAAGCAAGAACCTACAACCAAGATTACTCTATCCTGCAAAGCTGTCATTTACAATCGATGGCCATATAAAGAGTTTCCCAGACAAGGAAAAGCTAAAGGAGTTATTATATGAAATGTTGAAGGGTCTTCTTGAAGAAAAAGATAAAAAATATGAACAAATAAAATGGCAATAAATACATATCTATCGACAATTGAATCTACAAACAAAATGAACAAGCAGAACAGAAACATTCTCATAGATACAGAGAACTTTTGTTGGTTACCAGATGGGTGGGGGCTGGGGGGGATGGGTGAAAAAGGTGAAGGGATTAAGAAGTACAAATTGGTTGTTAGACTGACAAACCTCAAAGGGAAGGGGGGTAGGGGAGTGGGAAGAAATAAACCAAAGAACTTATATGTATATATGCATAACGAATGGACACAGACAACAGTGTGGGGAAAGGCAGGAGCGGGGCAGGAATGGGGAGGAGGGGGGCAATGGGGGAAAAATGAGGAACATCTGTAATACATTCAACAATAAAGATAAGTTTAAAAAAAAAGTTTTTTCTTCACAGTATTTGTGTGATCTAACATTATGTGTATTTATTATGACAGGGACCAAGTATGCCTATAACAATGCCTGACACAAAGCAGGTGCTCAATAAATATTTTTTGAATAAATAAAAGCTTCCTACAAGCATCAATTAATATGTTTTCATATAAGCTGGCTGAAGCAGAAAATATTATAAAACCTATTGCTGAGCTCTTGCTAAGGTGAAGTAGATACTGATAAAAATATATGGCAAAAATATCAGCAAATGCTGAGGGTAGCTGTGATTGTCTTGGCACTTGGTACTACCTCTCCAGTGTGGACTCTCAAATTTAGAGCTTGGTCTTGACCTCCTCCTGAGGTCCATTCTCACATCTAACTGCCTGGTAAAGCACCGCCCGCCCTGTCTTCTCCCTAATCCTGCTGCCTCCTCAAAAACACGTTAACCCTCTCATATATATTCCTCTATGTTGCTACAGGCTAATACTATCAGATGAATATATAAACATGCAAGTGCACAAACTCATACATAAACCCACACATGGGTCCTTGGTCACTGTTCTACAAAAGAACAGCATATATTCACACATACTTCTATACCGATTTCTTTCCTCTCTCAAGCACACCGCACAGAAAGTCCCTCTAAGTTAGCTCATATAATGCTGTTTTTCTACGTTGTGATACACTATAATTTACTTACCCATTCCACTATTAATAGGAATTGTTTAGTTTGTAATTTTTGATATTATAAGCAGTGCTGAAATAAACATCCTTGTACCTACCAATGCTTTTATTTCTTAGGGATAGAAGTGAAATTACTGGGGCATAGAATATGCACATTTTCAATTTTAATAGATATTGCCAGATTGCCTTCTAAAAAAGGCAATAACAACTCCTATTTTCATCAGCAATGTCTTCAAATAACTTTCCATATCCTCATCCCAACTAACAGGTATTTTTGGTCATTTTGGTGCTATTTTAATTTGCATTTCATTAAGTACAAATAAGTCAGACCATCTTTCGAAATATTATTGATCATCAGAATTTGCTCAATGGTCATATCCTTTAGCCATTTTCCTATTTGGTTGTTTGTCTTCTTATCAAATTGTAAGAGCTCTTTGCATATTATAGATACAAACACTTTTATCTGATGTCTCTATCACAAATATTTTATTTTCCAAATTTGCTATGGGCTATTATTTTGTTTATGTTCTATTTTACCACACCCATTTTAACTTTTATATAGCCAGAAGTCTTTTTTTCCCCTTGTCCACCTCCTAGATTTCCTGCTTAATTAAGAACATTCTCTGGAGGATAATTTCTACTTTAAAATCAAAGTTCCTTCCTCCCTTCCACATAAACTCTTCTTCAAATTGTGCTTTGTTAAGAACCAAGACATATTTTTTATACTTGATTCTTTTGACTCTCTCATTACTACGTGACAAAATATTGACATTGTAATTATTAACATAATAGACTTCTCGCAGAAATTTAAAGATAAAAGATATTAGCTGTCACCTTCAACTTTCTATCCATCATAGGGATGTTCCTCTTTAACATCACCATTAAAGAATAATCTAACCTCTGCTTGCTCATTTCCAGTGATGAGATACTTATTACTTCTCTAGGCCTTACCATTACATTTTCCAGAAGTTTCTATTCATTTCATTCTGTCACATATATTTTTCATATTCCTGTTGAAATAACCAAACTAAGCAAATATATAAAAGAATAGTCATCAGACTTAGTAATTTAACTGTGATGTTCTTAGTATCTAAAGATTATTCATTTCCTTCCTCATTTCCCTCCAATGAATATCTACTTTACGCCAAGTACTAGAAATACAAAGATACGGAAAACACAGCTTCGGACCTTAAAGCCATAGTAAAGTAGTGGGTATATAATGTATATATACATATAGTTGAACATATAAATAAATATACTGTATACAGACAGAAATTACTATGCAATGAAAATATTACTCAAGATCAATTTTAAAGAATTCTACTGCATAGAAATTAGATAGTAACTGGGATAATTGCAAATTATAGAAGTTAACCAAGCTGAAGATTGAAAAAAGATAGCTACAGTATTGAGAAAATTAAAATTTAGCACCGTTGCCCTGACTGGTTTGGCTCAGTGGATGGAATGTCAGCCTGTGGACCGAAGGGTCTCGGGTTTGATTCTTGATAAAGGGCATGTACTTGGGTGGCAGGTTCGATCCACGGCCCCCAGTCACAGTCCTTCGGAAGGCAGCCAATCAATGCGTCTCTCTCACATCGATGTGTGTCCCCCCCCCCCCCCACCACCACCACCTTCAACTCTATCTAAAAATCAATGGAAAAATATCCTTGGGTGAAGATTCACACACACACACACACACACACAAATTAGAACTGTTTTCTTGAGTCTGGTTCAATCAATTACAATCTAATCACACTGTTTTACCTAGATAATATAATATTTGGGTCAGGCAATATAATGCATTTTATAAGAGAGCTAAGAAGCCTCAGGCAACAGATCACATATCTTAAAGGGTAATCTGGCCTAGATAAAAATGAATTTTAAAAAACTGTGTCCAGCCTGCAAATGTACTTGTTTATTAAGGGTCAGCTTTTCTTTGGTAATCAGTACTATTCCAAGACTGAGCAAAAATGTAAAAAATGATAAACATTAAACATTTAAACATCTAAAAAATATAAACAATTGAAAATTGGTTCAAGGTGATTTAAAAAATAAGGAAAAACTTCCCCAGTAAAATGCAGTCATGATAACAGTAAGAGAGCAACAGATCAATAAACATAAAATAAACAAAATGCTAGCAAAATATACAGGAAACTCATTATCAATGCTTCCTCGGTCAAGGCAGAGGTTCACTCCTGTGAAATTCTAAGACTTTGCAGGTCCTTATTCGGGTTGGAGAGTAATCTGCTTACTGATTTATTTACTCAGTGCTGACAGTCACACTCACCAAACACATGTAAAGACTTCATAGGCAGGAGCCATGGCAAGCATTTATCCATCCATCCACTGTCACACCCAATTTTCAATTCAAACCTCAAACTTAAAAACATGCAACCTTTTCTGGAACAAAGACACAGATAATTCTATTTATATTGATCAGAAACCTTACCCTTGGCAAGGACAAATTTCAGCAAATTTTATTTTTAAATCTTTTTTTATATATAATTTTTTAAAATTGATTTTAGAGAGAGGGGAAGGGAGAGGAAGAGAGAGATAGAAACATCGATGAGAGAGAACATCGATTGGCTGCCTCCTACATGCACCCTACTGGGGATTGGGCCCACAACTTGGGCATGTGCCCTGACCGGGAATCGAACAGGCAACTTCTTAGTACGTGGGTCGATGCTCAACCACTGAGCCACATTGGCCGGGCTCAGCATATTTTAAATTCAAATAATAATCAATTAAAGTATATTATCTATCTGAAAATGTCTATTGTTCAATATCAAATTTGCAATATTTAAAAATCATAAAAAGCATTAACAAAAAAGCAGCAAATTAAAGCATAATTCCCTCATCAGACTATGAGGCTAAAATAAGTGTCAGGTAAAGGAAAACAAGGAAAATGAAAAGCTGACAAATAATTTTAACCACTGAGAGCCTCAAAACCACTAGTTGGGTTTATCTGGAAAATTAAAGAAAACCTAGGAATGTGGTAGTATAGCCATTTGTCAAAGACGAAGACCTCTATGAATCACAGTGGGTCTAATGATGTCAGCTGTTTTGATTTATGGAGTCATAATACAGCTTTGCTTTAATCTGGCAGTTAGCTGAGCTCTCTTGTTTTTCTATATTTTCTATGATGCATCATTATAGATAATTTATGACAAGTATTTGCTTATATCTGTCTCTTGTGTTAGTCTGTAATCTCCTAGAGATAACAGACTTTATAACTCTAATAACAAACACACACTTTATCCCTAAATGGTTATTCAGTTTATCTGCTTGTTAAATTAATGATGTTGAATAAACAGGATTTTTTTTTTAAGAGAGAGAGAAATATCAATGTGAGAGCGAAATATCGATTGGTTGCCTCCCTTAGGCACCGCGACCAGGGGACCAAACCCAAACCGTGGGCTTGTGCCCTGGCCGGGAATCGAACCCTCGACCTTTTGGTGTACAGGCCACACTCAACCAACTGAGCCACACCAGCCAGGATGATTTTAATCAGGGTTAGTTCCTACTATGTATATCTTGCCTTCATAGACTTACAAAGTTAGGAGTTCTAATATGCATAATAAGATAGCATTAAAAGAAAGATACAGTTTCTTCAAAAGCTAAACCAAACCAAACACTGCATTCTTTGGAAGTCTAAAAGCTAAATACCTTCTTGAATTCTAAAACAGCATGAGAAGCTTGCTCCATTAACTACTGCATTTTTATGAGAGCCTGGCAAATGAGTTTTTAAAAGATTTAGACTCCTATAATTTTCTTAGTCCACATATTTAGCACTGTTTCCAATCACTTCGCAGCAATACAGGCTCCAAGGGTTTTGCATCTTGAAGTAAATGGAGCATCTGCCTGCAGACAATACAGTCTAAGAGGTACTTTATAAGAATTAATGCCTAAAAAATACTAGAAAAATTAAAGTACTAACAAAAAAGTCTGAAGATTCCTTCCAACATAAATGTCTACATTAGTGTTGGTTTTGGTTTTAATGTTTGGCCTTATTTTGAGGATATACTTAAACTAGCACAGAAGATCTGGAATCCGTCATTCTTAAAAATAACAAAAACAAGTTAACAAACAAAACCTAGCTAGTTTAAACCATTATTTAAAAAACCCATACATTTGTTTTAAGTATATTAAAGTACTCACATCAGCTCTCACTCAAGAGCCTTGGGCTGAGCAATCAAAATTCAGAACTAACTGAAACAGAGTTGTTTGTGGACACATTAATTACATTGTCAGTGACTCAGGCATAATATGTGAACAGTATTTATGAATCCTTCCCCTTGAAATTACTCTAGTACTGGGAAATAATTTGAGTTTCTCCCAAGTTTTATATTTTAAAGAAAGATACTTTGATGCATCATTTAACATGTATGAACTTTTATCAATTTAGAGATTGTGATTTTTATAAGCATTTTCATCTTAATGAAATAATCAAACTCCACACCATCAAAGAGACAAGCGGACTTCATGACTTCCTAATATATTCTTGCCAAAATGTTTAATCCAAAACCAGTGATGAAGAAACAGATGACTCCAAATTGAGGAACATTCTGCAAAACAACTGGCCTAGAACCTAAAGATGTCAATGCCAAGGAAGACCCCTTCCACCCCCCCCCCAAAAGGCTGGGAAATGTTTAAGTGCTCAATAGCCATTTGTGGGTAGTAGCCACTGTAGTGGACACCACAGGGCTCCAGAGAAGACAGGCAAAGTGACAAAACCAGGAGAAAGGCCCAGGAGCTTCAGAGGGTTTACTAGGAAAACTAGAAATAGCTCAGGTTACTGAAGACATGAAACTGGCCAGCTCTTGGCCAGGGCCCGGTCCTCCGGTGTTTTACAGCCTGTGATGTAACACTGCAGGATGCTACTAGAGACTCCTCGGATGCTACGTGTGGCCAGAGTAAGGAAGAAAGAAGTCAGTGTTGAAATGAGAGGAAGGATGGGAGAACCAAAGAAGCTGTCTTCAGTCTGAGAGGCTAAATAAATGTTAGACTACAAAATTTATGAGCATCAATATGTAAGATAATAGTTTGGCAAACATTAGCTCAAGTAAGTTTAATTGCCCATGTTATCACTAACACCAAAGAACTTTTAAATAGTCGACTTGAAGAAATTTTGAGATCTTGCTTCTTTGGAATGTGAGATACCAGGTTTGGAAATTGGTCTGAAGGGACTTTTGACAATGGTGCTAAATATTTTCTGCATCCAACAACCTCATTTAGTGGAAGCCAACCATGAACATTTCAGGAGCCAAAAGGCATCTGTATTATTTAACTGCCACTGAGTTCCCGGAATATCACTTAGAATTCTTCCAGAAAGTCTTACGGTTATCTAAGCAGGCTTAAAATATTGAGCTATGTATGACATGTAACCCAGAGGATTAAGATTTTAATACAAAATAAGTAAAATGAAGACTAAAGATGAAACATTGTGAAGAAGTTATTTTGATTCCCTTAAATCATAAAAGTATGAAGTTGGCACACAACTACATATCCCAAACAATTAAATATTTTCTAAAAATCATATTCCAAATCTAAAGCAGATAAATAAGAAAACTTCTGAAGTGATCAGTCAAGTTCACTGGCTATAACCCTTTCTCTGGAGAAACATTATTTTTTAAGGAAACAAAACAGTATCCAAAATAATATTTTAACTACAAGTTCTAACTCTTCCAAACTGGCCCATTCAATAGATATTTTAGTAAATCAGTTCTTACAGTAAAGGTTTTCAAGACTTTTCTTTCATTTTAATTATCCATAACTCAAAACATAAAACATCTTTCAGGACCTTTGTTCCTCATAGTCCTAAGCAACATTCATATAAGAAAACAATAACTAAATTCAAGTTTTTTTTAACTATTCTAAATTAAATGCTGTTTCAATTCATCTTATCATTCAGAGAGCAATTATTACAGTTCACACAAGCCCCAAAAGATAAGGAAATCTAGCTAGCAGGTATATGACACTTCCAGTATTAAAGGTATCCCAGAGAACTGAGGTTTGATTAACAAAGATTTCACTTTTTCCCTGTTGATTTGCATCATAAAATTAGACAGGCAAGCCAGTATTCAGTGCTTTTGTCTCTAACAGGCAAAAGGCAAGTAAAAATCCTAGCAGAATTTCATCATCAAAAAAGAAAGAAAGAGGAAGGGAGAAACTGACCAGGGGCTGCCATACTCCGTTCTAGAGAGTATTCATGAGAATATTAATATCGAGTTGTAATATGTTAATTTAAGGCATATCTCCCTGGCTCACACCTCCAGTTCTAGGTACTCTACCAATTCCTCTCAGTCTCCTAAAGTGGATTAAAAGAAACTCCCATCAACTACCATTTCTCTGCTTCCTCCTCAGAGCAAAGTCCACTGAAAAAGTTGCCTTCATTTTTTATCTTTTTCCTCAATTCAGTCTATTACAATCCAGCTTTTGGTCCCACCACTTCAATACAACAGATGCTCTCAAGGTCATCAATGATCCCTAATTTTTAAAAGCCAATTGTCAAACCTCTCTGATCTCACCTTTTTAAAAAATTATCTCTCATCATCCTTTGACCCAATTGATTACTTAAAACATTCATCTCTAAATGATATCACAGGCTACTACCTCACTGGCTACACTCTCCCAGCAGCTTTTTCCTTCACCAGACTTCTAAAACCTAGTGTGCCATAGGAATCTATTCTTGCATTTTCCCTCTTTTCGATGTATACTCCCTCCCAGGGTGATCCCGTCTAGACACAAGGCTTTAAAAACTACATTACGTGTTGATGACTCTCAGACTGAAATCTCCAGCCTGGCTCTCCTGGGGCTCTAGACAAGCACTACTCCACACCTCCACTAGGTCAGTCTATCAGCATGTGACTTAATCCTTGGTAATACCATCAGGCTTTCCTGATCCAAGTTTTGTCTTTGAATTTCTTTTTTGAGTTATTTGTAAGGACTGATATTCCATGACTTTTTTTTTAAGGACATCAGATCTGTTGTGTCTTTTTTAAAGATTGATTTTAGAAAGAGGAAGGGAGAGGGAGAGAGAAACATCGATGAGTTGCCTCCCACATGCACCTCGACCATGGATCAGACCATAGATCAAACCCGCAACCTGGGTATGTGCCCTGACAGGAAATGAACCTGCAACCTTTTGGTTTACAGGACTATGCTCCAACCAACTGAGCCACACTGAGCAGGGTGACACAACTTTTTTTTAAAAAGAGGTCTTCCAAAGAACAAAGAGAAAATTTACCTTTAAAAAACAGACTTGGGCCCTGGCCGGTTTGGCTCAGCGGTTAGAGCGTTGGCCCGCGGATCAAAGAGTCCTGGGTTCAATTCCAACTAAGGGCATATACCTCAGTTGCAGTTTGTCCCTAGCCCCGGTCAGGGTCATGAAGGAGGCAACCAATCAATGCGTCTCTCTCACATTGATGTTTTTTTTTCTCTCTCTCTCTTCCTCTCTCCCTCTCACTCTATCTGAAGATAAATGGAAAAATATCCTGGGGTGAGGATTAAAATAAATAATAACAATAATAATAAAATTTTAAAAAATATACTTGGGCCCGGCCAATGTGGCTCAGTGGTTGAGCATCGACCCATGCACCAAGAGGTCATTGGTTCAATTCCTGGTTCAATTCCTGGTCAGGGCACATGCCCAGGTTGTGGGCCAAATCCCCAGTGGGGGGCATGCAGGAGGCGGCCAATCGATGTTCTCTCTCATTGATGTTTCTATCTCTCTCTCCCTCTTCCTTCCTCTCTCTCTAAAAATCAATAAAGGAAAAAAAAATAGACTTGGGAGGCAAGAGATAAACCAAAGAACTTATATGCATACATGCATAACCAAAAGATACAGACAACAATACTGTGAAGGTAGGGGGGACAAGAGTAGGAGGAGGGTGTCAATGGGGGGGAGGGAGGGACATCTGTAACAAAAATTAATTAATTAATTAAAAAAATAGACTCAAACTCATTTTACTTGGAATGACCATATGGGTCAATTGGACTCTTTTATAAATCTGATATATTACGGAGCCTCAGTGACTCTGTTTTTCCTTTAACTTGAAATCTTTTGCTAGTTCATCATCCTGGAAATTATTTCATCATTAGTTAGCAATCATTTCCAACTATACTGAAAAATAAAGCAATCAGAGAATGGAAAAAAATGAAATGGCCTAGAAGATGACGTGCTACTGTATCTCCCTCAGCCTTTTATTGCATCACCCAAAGTATTGCCTCATCTTTCAAAAAGAAATCTGAAGATACCGCCCTGGTATTCAGTATTCTTCTTGTTTTTGTTTTGTTTTCTCTTTTCATGCTAATTTTTTTATTTACATGTTAGGCAAAAAAGTATAAATATTTGTTCAATATACAACAATTATGAAATCCACAGGAAATTTCTTAGAGAAAATAAGACTACAAACACTTTATTGCACAGATCCTAACAAACTTTTAAGGTGGTAAAGAATTCATAACATTTCATTGTCCACCCATATGGCAAAAAGAAGAAAACAGGCAGAGGAAGATATTTCATAATTATTAGATGGTGAATGTGAAAAGTCAGGCAGTAAAATTTCAGATTATAAATCTTCAGGTGACAATATCCTACATGAATTTTCCCATATCTAAGAAACAATGTGTGTACAATATATTTTTTCAAGGACAGAAAAGAAAATATGGGATTTATAGTCAAAGAAGAAGGATTTCATTGAGTAAAATGTTACAACAAGAACCTGGACCAACCCATGTACCTAAAAGGGTGTGTGACATTATTCTTTCACCTTTTACTATGTGTGTGCAGCAGAATTTACTTGATAAAATTCATAGATAGATAAATACTAAAGCTAGGTACTTATATAAAGGTGTATTAGAAGGAAACAGATGATATAGAAATTGTGAACCCTGAGGGGAAAAAAAGACACCTACTAAGTAGAGCTCCTGGTGGCTCACTGGGCTCTAATTATAAAACAAAAACAAAAACAGAACTTGGCAGCCATTTCTGTACAGGGACCTCTCACACAAACTGCGCTTCACAGAAACGTCTCTGCGCTAGACTGCCTGCCTACACTGTTTGTCATCTGAGCCAGCCCTTATAAAGGAGTTCCTGGCGTCCAATTTCAACCAATAGGACTGAGGATTTCCCCATCCAATCAGGAGCTGTGCAGCTCAGACCAATCAGAGCAGCTCCACCATTCTGACCAATCAGGGACCAGGGGTGGGGACTTCTGTCTATGTAAGCCAGTTGCCCTGGCTCAGGAAGCACTTTCCACTAAAGAAGGAAGTCTGCCCCTCCCCAGGTGGAGCTGAGACACAGAGTGGAGCAGAGGCTGGCACAGGCCTCACAGCACCAAACCGTAGCACTATGGAGCTGTTCCACAGCAGTGCTGTCTTCACAGCCATGCTGTATTACGTCGAACTGTTTGCACTAAATAGTTCCCTTCTTCACCTCCCAAATTGGGGATTCCTGTTAGCATCTGAAGTGACTCCAGTAACCGTTGATTGATAAAATGAAAAAATTCATTGGTTCGATCACTCTAATTGGAATTTATAAATCTAAAAAATGAAAATGCTTTTCAATGAAAATGGTCATCCTTTAACAAAATCATCAAAGTTCTCAAAAGTATTGCCTTTTGACAATGAAAATACAAGAACCAGAAGTAACGATAAGCCAAGCCTACTAGAGATGTATTTAACACCTGAAATCAGTATTTATTTGATAAATATGTGTCAGGTTTATGAATGGCAGTTGATAAGCAGTTAATTGTATTAAAGGACTTTTCCCATTTGAAATAGGTATATGCCTTCACAGCCAGGAAAATAGAATAAAAATGTGAGTTTCAATCCCAGCAAGTTATTTTGTGGATATTGACAAATTGATTCTAAAATTATATGGAAAGGCAAAAGATCCAGAATAGCCAACACAATATTGAACACAACAAGAACAAAGTTCAGGGACTGACACTACTAGACTTTAAGACTTACTATAAAACTACAGTAATCAAGTCAGTATGGTATTGGCAAAATAACAGACAAATAGATCAACTGGGACAGAATGGACAGCCCAGAAATAGGCCTATATAAATATAGTCACTGATCCCTGACAAAGAAGCAAAGGCAATTGCATGGAGAAAAGACAGTCTTTTTACCAAACAGTGCTGCAGTTATTAGAAATCTACATGAAAAAATATATCTAGACACATCTTACACCCTTCACAATTTTATTTTTTATTTTTTTTGTTACTCCTCACCTGAGGATATTCTTCCATCGTTTTTTAGATAGAGTGGAAGGGAGGGAGAGAGGGAAAGGGAGAGACAGAGAGAGAAACACTGATGTGAGAGAGACACATTGATTGGTTGCCTCCTGCACAACCCCAATCAGGGCCAGGAGCAAACCCGCAACCCAGGTATATGTGTCCTTGACCAGGAATTGAACCTAAGACCCTTCAGTCCACGGGCTGATAACCGCTGAGCCAAACTGGCCAGGGCTTTGTTTTTGTTTTTCCTTCACAATTTTAAATAAAAATGAACCACAAATCTAAATGCAAAATGCAAAACTATAAACCTCCTAGAAGAGAACATAGGAGAAAATCTAGATGACCTGGAGGTTTGGTGATGACTTTTTATATATGACACCAAAGGCCCAACCTATGAAATAAAAATGTGATTAAATTGAAAAAAAGAATTGACTTAATTAAAATTAAAAAGTACTACTCTGTGAAAGACACTGTCAAAATGATGAAGAGACAAGCCAGACTGGGAGAAAATATTTGCAAAAGACATAGCTACCACTACACACCTATTAAAATGGCCAGAATCCAGAAAACTGACACCACCAAATGCTGGTGAGGATGTGGCGCAACAGGAACTCCCATGCATTGCTTGTGGGAATGCAACAGGGTACAGCCACTTCGGAAGACAGTTTGGAGATTTTTTAATTTTTACAAAATTAAACATACTTTTACCATAAGATCCAGCAATCATACTCCTTAGTATTTACCTAAAGGAATTAAAAACTATGCTCACCCAAAAACTTGCACATAGATGTTTATCTTTTTTTTTTTATCCTCACCCGAGGACATTTTTTCATTTTTTGTTCAGATAGAATGGGAGGGAGAGAGAGGAAGGGAAAGAGAGAGAGAAACATCGATGTGAAAGTGACACATCGAGTGGCTGCCACCCGCACGACCAACCAGGGCCGGGGACAAACTGCAACCGAAGTACATGCCCTTAGCGGGAACCGAACCCGGGTCTCTCTGGACCGCAGGCCGACGCTCTAACTGCTGAGCCAAACCGGCCAGGGCCACATAGATGTTTAGAATAGCTTTATTCAGTATACAGATCATGTATCGTAGAAATGTATACTTGAAACCTATATAATCTTATTAACCAGTGTCACCCCAATAAATTTAATTTTTAAAAGTATTGGCACAAAAAATGTGTTAAATAACTGGAAAATATGAAAATTGAAAGTCAAAAGGGTGCAATGGATTAAGATGATAAATGATAACCATTTTCCTTGGTATACTGAGGGTTAATATGGCCCAAATAGAGTGTGTTCTCAACCCATACCTCCATATCCAACCTCAAGAGATGCCCAACTCAGAAAATAGCATCACTATGCACTTAATTACTGAAAACAAATAATTAGGGCCATCCTTGACTCTTCCTTTGATATCGTCCCAATCTCTGTCAAGTTCTACTGGCTTTGCCATCAACATATATCCCGAATCTCCACTGCCACCACCTAATCTAAGCCACCACCATCTTCTGCTTAGATTACAAGTGTCCTGCCTCTCTTCCTGCTTCCATTTTTACTTTCCTCTTGTCTATCCTCACGTAGATGATAAACATCTCACTCTGGAAAACTCTCTAAAGGATTTCCATCACACTGTTAAAAATCCAAACTCCTTCCTGTGGCCTACAAGTCTCTATTTGACCTGGCCCTAGGCTACTTCTCCAACATTCTCTGTTATTACTCTTCCCCCTTGGCTCACTGTTCTTCAGCTACACTGGCTTCCTTTCTGTCCTTGAACATACCAAGTTTATTGTCACACCTTGTAGTTCTTTCTGCTGGGAGTGCTTTCATGGTTTCCTCCTCATCCTTCAGATCTCAGTCCAAATGTCACCTCTTCAATGAAGGCTAACCAGCCCTTACCACACCTCATGCCTTTACAATTAATCAAGGACTATTTTATCTTCTCCACATTTATTGATATTCTTTTATTGATAATTAAAATTCTTATTTATGTACGTGTTTATTATCTAACTACCCCCCTCTGCGATCTGCTTATGAGTAGAACCGATCTTGTTCATCACTGCATTCACAACACCAAGAACAGGCCCTAACACCTACTAGGTAGTCAATAAATAGTGGCCATTTAAACAACTAAAAGGAATCCATGAAAGTTACCATATACCCCTTGCTGGCGACAAGATGAGAAGCACAGAGGTCAGCACATGACTTCCACCTCCACACTTACTCAACATTCCTTACTGGATAAGGAACAGAAATGTCTGTATCAATCAATTACTGTCAAACAGCCTCAGACTCAAATCAACTACCGGTATTAACATGTTTAATCTGTATGGGTCAAATAGCTATTTCAACAGAACTATATTATTAGTGTAATGAAAATATTCAAGATATCTCTTCTTCTGAACCCTTGATGGAAAAGCAATATAAATCAATAATCCTATGAGGCACATTCATAAAAAGTTATACATTAATCAAAACCCATGAATGATACCAGCATTTTATGCTTCCCCAAATTAGTATAATTTTGACCTAAGTATATACATATAAAACTAGTTACCATCCTTAAAAGCAAGCACAGGCAAAAGTTGTAACATCTGTAACTCAACTATCAATACTAGTTTGAAATTTAAAACCATAAAAAGAACTGCTTTTTAGATAATGAAAACAAGTGCTTTCAGTAAAAGCACTTTCTTTTAAGCATACTTTTCTTTTTAAGATACGGCCCAAAGGAATAAGAGCTATGTCCTCTGCATCTTTTTTTTTTAATGCCTTTTTAAAAATTTAAATCCATCTATCTACAGGACAAAGCCATTGCTATCTATAAAATGTAGCATATCAAATTCTACTTTCTCTTCTGACTTACATCAATAATTTGAAACCAATTTCTGGGGCACAACCCCCATTAAATTCCTCAATTAGTGGACAAAAGAAAAGTATGTCCAGATTCCTACTCAGATTACATTCTGGTCATTCTTAGTCATTTGAAACTGTTTTTAGTCCTCCCAAACCAGCTGCTGGGATGAACTCTGGTCCCCCAACTGCCACCCTTTTCCTAGTATTAACCTCTTCCTTGCAGAACCCTGGGTTCCAGAGCTATAGTGATTCTTAAAAAGGAATAAGGACTGAAGGAAATAAAAGCACTAAAATCTCTCTATAGAGCAGTGGTTCTCAACCTTCCTAATGCCGCAACCTTTTAATACAGTTCCTCATGTTGTATGTGGGCGTATCTGCATGTGGGTGGACACTCCTGGAGACTAGAGGAGTGGTGTCTCGGTTCCTAAGACCATCGGAGATACGTGTTTTCTGATGGTCTTAGACAACCCCTGTGAAAGGGTCGTTCGACCCCCAAAGGGGTTGCGATCCACAGGTTGAGAACCACTGCTAGAGAGAAAAACAAAAGGAGAGTTTCTCAGTAATCCACAGGGATTCAGGTTAAAAGGGTCACAGACTTTGAAAACAAAAAGGTACTTTAGGGATCACTCAGTCTAGCTACCTCCTTTACAAGCTAAAAAACAACAGGTGTGTATGTCAGGTGCCATCGAGTAGGCTCTACTCTTGTTGGAGCCGATGAATGAGTGATGTCCACAAGGTCCTGTTCTCTACAGCCCTGCTCAGCTCCTGTAGACTCATGCCTATGGCTTCAGCCTTCCTCTTTACCTGCTGCCTTCCATTTTCCCAGCATTATTGCCTTTTCCAAGGAGCCCTGCTGTGTGTGTGTGTGTGTGTGTGTGTGTGTGTGTGTGCGTGTGTAGGTTGCGAGGGGGGTGTCATGGTCTTTCTCTGGATTCCTGGCACAGAGCTCCTAAAACCCTTGGAATTTCCTGGAGGAGAGGATTATCTTTTGTTATTCATAATGAGTCCCTTTCAACCATACCTGAGTTTAGGTTAATGAGAGTACTGTCCAGAGCCCCTCAACAGCTACAGGGTAACCATGTGACTAGAGGGTTGTAAATTTCAAATCTACCCAGACCTCTAAGGCCTGAAGATTGAGTTCAGTCACCAATGGCCAATGATTCAGTTAATCATGCTCACATAATGAAACTTTCACCAAAAAAACCTAAATGACAGGGTCTGGAGAGCTTCCAGGTTGGTGTAGACATCCATGTGCCAGGAGAGTGGGGTAGCCCCAACTCCATGAGGACAGAAGCTCCTGCACTGGGACCCTTCCAGATCTCACCATATGTACCTCTTCATCTGGCTGTTCATTTGTATTCTTTATAATATCTTTTATAATAAACCAGTAAATGGTAAGGCAAGTGTTTTCCTGAGTTCTATTGCATTGTCCAGAACTGGGCAACAACAACAAAAAAGTTAACTAATGGTGGTATTGTGAGCCTTTGTTTTGTTCTATGCTCACAGAAATGACTCTAGCATTTCATCATATAGCATGATACTGGCTATGGTTTGGATAGACATTCTTTTTTTAAAAAAAAAAACTAAAGTAGTCTTCATCCTATTAAAGACTTAAAAAAAAGATATTAAGTTTTATCAAACTTTTCTGGCATCAGTTAAGATAATCATATAGTTTTTTGACTTCATATAGTTTTGACTTCATATCCATTCACATTTTTTTATTCAATGAATAAATTCTATCTGGTTATATAACATATTGTTCTTTTAATATCCTGTTGAAGCTGATTTGCTTGAATTTTATATTGGCTTTTCCCATGACTGAACTAAGTCTATAAAACTACTTTTTGGGTACTTTGTCAAATTTGATACTGGGACAAAATGAACAGGATAGCTTTCCACATATATACAGGTATACTGTGAGACCGTTTAATATAGAAAATTATTTTTTAGAAAGTTTGGAAGGATTTGTTCATAAAACCATTTGGTTTGGGTTTTCTTTTGTTTGACAGAACGGGTTTGTAATTCTCATCATTAAAGAAGAAATGGAAAAAGTTACTGACTATGCAGATATTGATTCATTCAGCAAGAATTTATTGAGTACCCATCTATTCGCTCGGCACTGGTGTCAATGGTGTGCAGAACAGGGTACAGTCTAGTTGGGGGAGAGAAACACAAGTAATCAGAAATGACTGTTAACAGTGTTAAGTATGAACAAAAGGTATAGAAAACTATAACATATGGCATGGGGACCCAAACCCAGTCTGTGAAGATCAAGGAACAATTTCTCTGTGAATGTGAAATTTTGAATTGAAACCCTAAAAATAAATGAATGTTAACTGTTCAAAACAAGGGTAACAGCATTCCAGGCAAAACAAATAAGGATGTGCAAAGATCCTCGTGTGCAAAAGGACGGTGCGTGTCAGATGCATGGAAAGATCAGCGTGGTGAGTGCAGGCGCACAGGGGAAGGCTGTGGGGCAGGAGAAGCAGGCTCAGGTCCCATCATGGGGATTCCAAAGCAAGCTAAATGTTTGTACCTTTATCTGGAGAACAATGGGAAGCTTTTTAAGGGGATTTCAAACAGATGCAAGACATAATCAGATTCTTCTACCTCTCTAGTAGATTTTCATCATCTCTATTTGCTAGGATATTTTAGATTTAGTCAAGATTTCCAAATACATTACCACAAAACTCTGCAGAGCAGTCTCATAATTTTAAAGATCTCTTTCCAATTTCTTGTATTCTGTTTTAGTTTTTAAAACCATTTCCCTCTTTCTTCTTCTTCTTTTTTTTTTTAATGTAATGTGAACTCAAATCGCCTAGAGACTTTCTTAATCTGGAGATTCTGAGTCCATTGATCTGGGGGGTCAGGAGGGATGTGGAGGGTGGATGGTTGAGAGTTTGACATTTTCACATTCATCTTCAGATAGAGCAGGAGGGAGAGAGGGGGGGAAGAGAGAGAGAGAAACATTGATGTGAGAGAGACACATCGACTGGCCACCACCCACAAGACCCCAACCAGGGCCAGGGACAAACTGCAACCAAGGTACGTGCCCTTAGCGGGAACTGAACCCGGGCCTCTCTGGTCTGCGGGCCGACGCTCTAACTGCTGAGCCAAACCGGCCAGGGCTCTTTCTTTTTTCTTAATTAGATTTGCTACAGGTTTCTGGATTTCATTGGGATTTTTCAAAAAGTCCATTCTGAACAATGGGGAAATTGGGGAGATGTTGGTCAAAGAGTATAAAGTTTCAGTTATGCAGGATGAATAAGTTCTGGACATCTAATGGACAGCACGGTGACTACAGTTAATACTACATTGTAAACATGAAATGTGCCAAGAGAATAAATCTTAAATATCTTCAACACACACACACACACACACACACACACACACACACACATACACACACAACGATAACCATGGTGAGGTGATGGACATGTTAATTAGCTTGATTGTGGTAATCATTTCACAGTGTATACATATATCAAAATGTCACGGATATCAGAAATATATATGATTATTTTTATTTTTTTCTTTATTGATTTTAGAGAGAGAGGAAGGGAGAGGGAGAGAGAGATAGAAACATCAATGAGAGAACATCGATTGGCCACCTCCTGCATGCCCCCACTGGGGATTTGGTCCACAACCTGGGCATGTGCCTTGACTGGGAATCGAACCGGCGACCACTTGGTGCATGTGTTGACACTCAACCACTGAGCCACACTGGCCGGGCTGATTATTTTTCAATTATACCTCAGTAAAGGTGGAAAAAATGTTTACTGTCCATTCTCATATTTACCACACTATATTTCTGTTCATTAACTTACCACCTTCTGTGTCATTTTTATTGTTTCCTTTTTTTAGCTTATTTTTTATTTCTACTTTGACCCAGTATTTCTCTTTTAATGAACAAGAGGTAGAGCCCAGAACTATGACAACTATTCTAGACCACATATTAATTCTCACTCATGCCTTCTCTAGTTCCCCTACTTATTTATTTCTGTACCTAATTGCTGGTATTGCATATCTCAAGGTCATCTCTCAGGCACATTTCAACAACAACCTCATTATTCTCCCTTTTCATTAATGATAAGGATGATAGTGGCTATCATTTATTGAGCATTTGCTATACCAGTGTAGGGGTTCCGAACAGGCCTCCCCCAAATGTGCCTCTTGGGCATGTGGATTATTTTGAGTTGAAGGCAGTGAAACCCTATAGGTTCACAAGAAACTTTTATCTCTCCCTTAAAAACATAAATTAAGGGCCTTGCCCACAGTAACAGTTATCACCAGAAATAACTTTTCATGACCTATCTATAGGGCAGGGCAAACTACTAATTACTGAACACCTGCTCTTCTTATGGTCCTGCAACGACCTCCCTCAGTTCTGAAACCCCGAGGCACCTTGCTCAGAATGCCTGTATTCCTCATGTTAAGTTTCTACCCCTGAACTTCTCACGGATGTAGGGTCTCCAACTCTCTCGTGTATGTGGGGTTTCCATTCGTATGCATGTGGTTAAATTCAGTTATTTTCTCCTGTTGATCTTTCTCATGTTGATTTTATTATTAGACCAGCCAAAAGAACCTAGGAAAGTCAGGTTCCTTCCTCCCCATATCAGGCTGTTCTAAGAACTTTACATGCATTTATTTAATCCTCACAGAAATTCGGTGTGACAGACACTAATCCCTGTTTTATAGAGAGGTAACTGAGACAAGAAAGGTTAGGTAACTTGACCTCAGTCACATGGCTACTGAGTGAAATAAAAATGTGTGGGCTGGGCTCATTTGTTAGTCTGACCCAGAGCCTAAACTATGTTAGCCCTGGGTAAGAGGGAGTCATCCTTCCTTATCTTCAGGTACTGAATCAGGGTGAAGACTAGGCTGAGCTGTCCCCACGAGGAAGGAGACTATGCCTAATCTATAAGAGCAAAATGCTCCTCCAGAAATATCTGCAAAGAAGGTATACTCTGTTTAACAGAGAATAAGTCAAATTATTCTATTATTTTCTATGCATCGTTTCTTTCTTATCTACTTGCTGTATCATGGACACGGAGCAGTCTGCTAGTACTTCCCACAGGGGAAGCTGTAGAGAACACAGTGGTCAAGGACACAAGCTGTGAAATCCGACTGCCTGTTTGTTTCTCTCCTCTCATACTACCGTGTGCATACTTAGCTCCTTAACAACTTGACTCACCAAAGACTACTATTTGAAGTCTTAACTATAGGGCCTATCATAGCTAAGTCCCTAAAGAAGAATACAGGCATTAGCTAAACCAAACACAATGGAACTCCCAAGTGGGCGGGTCTTCACTGTACTTATGGGCTAGCTCTCCATTTCCTCTTTTATTCTTTATTTATTTACTTAAATCCTCACCCGAGGATATTTTTCTATTTATTTTCAGATAGAGTGGGAGGGAGGGAGAGAGAGAAACATCGATGTGAGAGACACATCAACTGGTTGCCTCCCACACAACCCCCGACCAGGGCCGGGGACTAACCACAACCGAGGTACATGCCCTTGACACAAATCAAACCCGCAACTCATTGGTCTGCGGCCGACGCTCTAACCGGTAAGCCAAACCAGGGCTCTCCATTTCCTCTTTTAAAAAGCGCCCAGTTACCCAAAGCAAGCTAAATGCTTGATCAACAGACTCCTCCATTAGCAGTCTGCTGTCACATCTGTTTCCCAAGTTAAAATACCTGCTTGTGTTCACACGCATCCCCTGTATGGCAGTTTGTGATGGCAAAATGAAACATGAAATGTAAGGTCAGAAAGAGTGTTTCTGTGAATGTTTTGGGAACACATCAAAATCTTAGAGAGGTAAATCTCTAAATTAGAAAAGAAAAATTGTTATTAATAATGTAAAAATAGACTTCCGGTCAAGATGGCAGGTAGGTAAACACGGTACCCGCCTCCTCCCACAACCACATCAAAATTACAACTACACTACAGAACAACCATCCTTCAGAACCGCCTGACATTGAGCTGAACGCAAGTCCTACAACTAGGGAATTAAAGAAGCCACATCCCACTGGTAGGAGGGGCGGAGGCACAACGGGCTGGTCCCACACCCACGAGTGGCAGAAAAACATCAGGAGGATACCTCGGCTGTGAAGGTCCTCCCTGAGGAGTGAGGGGTCCCCGTCCCATACCAGGCGCCCAGCTCAGGGTTCCAGTGCCAGGAAGAGAAGTCCCCATAACTTCTGGTGGTAAAACCAGTGGGAACTGAGGCTGAGGGAGGCTGAGGCTTCTAGAGCCCCAGGCAGCTCCTCTTAAAGGACCTCATGCATGGACTTACTCGGACTTGCTTCCTCTAAGCTTGGAGGGGAGGCAGCTTTAAAGGCACCAGAGACATACCAACAAGAACTGACTTGTTTGGCATTGGGGTGAGGACTAGAGAGGCAGCTTTCTCCAGGACAGACGTGCTGGTGGAGGCCATTGTTCTTTTGGTGAGCCCTTCCCCAGGGGTGGCAAACGGGCACCAGATCTGGGACTCCAGCAACCTGGCTCACACTACTTGTCCCTCCCTGGTGATTGATTCCCTGAGACCCTGTCCCACCCAACCTTCGGGTCCACCCAAGCTGTTTCCAGTGGCTTTACCATAGGATTGGCCTGTCTTGGCTCCTGCTTCAGATTTTCCTAAATTCTCTCAAACAGCACCTGGTCACAGCGAGCCCCATTACCTCTAGCTAACTGGCCCCAGGCCTGACACTAGAAGCAGCCAGCCTTGGTTCACAGCTTGGCTTTGCCTAGGCATCTCCAAGACCAGCACAAGAAGCAGCCATCTGTAGATCGCTTTGTAGCTTATCCTGGTGGTCCCGGGTAGAACACAGGCAGAGGATGACCTTGCCCCAGAGCCAGCACACCCAGTGGACAGCTTCAGACCACATCGAAGCACCACCACCCAATCACCTCCACAGGTGACACACTCAATGAGTAGACTCAGTGGGTACCAGAGCCCTGCTGAAGTAAGTCTTGCTCTGTGTGGTGGGCTGTGCACAGCTGATCCTCCAAGGGAGTCAGAGGCCAGTGGTCAGTGGACACAGCCAGTCCTTGCAGCTGATCAGCCTGAGTAAATCCTGCCCATTGACCTCCCAACAGTAATCAAGACTCAATTACAACAGAAGGGTGTACAGTCCACACTAGGGGTGCACCTCAAGGGCCCAGCTGGGGTGACCAGGGAGGCTGTGCCACTGGGCCCTACAGGACACCTACTATAATAGGCCACCCTAGGAAGCCTAGAAGACATAGCAGCTCTACCTAATATATAGAAACAAACACAGGGAGGCAGCCAAAATGAGGAAACAAAGAAACATGTCCCAAATGAAAGAACAGAACAAAACTCCAAGAAAAGAACTAAATGAAACAGAGCTAAGCAATCTAACAGATGCAGAGTTCAAAACACTAGTTATAACAATGCTCAATGAAAGTAATGAGAATTTCAAGGAACTTAGTGAGAACTTCAAGCGCATAAAAAAGGACTGGTCAGAAATGAAGGATGAACTAACTGAAATAAAGAGTAATTTACAGGGAATCAATAGTAGAGTACGTGAAGCTAAGAAGCAAACCATCGATTTGGAATATAAGGAAGCAAAAAACAACCCATCAGAACAAAGAATCCAAAAAATGAGGATAGTGTAAGGAGCCTCTGGGACAACTCCAAGCATACCAACATTCGCATCATGGGGGGTGCCAGAAGGAGAAGAGAGAGAACAAGAAATTGAAAACCTATTTGAAAAAATAATGACAGAAAACTTCCCTAACTTGGTGAAGGAAACAGACATACACATCCAGGAAGCACAGAGAGTCCCAAACAAGATGAACCCAGAGAGGTCTACACCAAGACACATCATCATCAAAATGCAAAAGAGGTTAAAGACAAAGAGAGAATCTTAAAAGCAGCAAGAGAAAAGCAGTTAGTTACCTACAAGGGAGTTCCCATAAGACTGTCAGCTGATTTCTCAAAAGAAACTAACTCTACAGGCCAGAAAGGAGTGGCAAGAGATATTCAAAGTAATTAAACGCAACAACCTACAACCAAGATTACTCTATCCTGTAAAGCTATCATTTAGAATCGATG
This sequence comes from Tadarida brasiliensis, assembly GCA_030848825.1. Lineage (NCBI taxonomy): Eukaryota > Metazoa > Chordata > Mammalia > Chiroptera > Molossidae > Tadarida > Tadarida brasiliensis. The sequence continues at coordinate 13,029,738 of CM061275.1, read as the reverse complement.
GAAATATAAAGAGTTTCCCAGACAAGAAAAAGCTAAAGGAGTTCATCACCACCAAACCAGTATTATATGAAATGTTGACAGGTCTTCTTGAAGAAGGACAAAAATATGAACAATAAAATGACAATAAATACATATCTATCAACAATCGACTCTACAAACAAAATGAGCAAGCAAGAACAGAAACAAACTCATAGATACAGAGAAGTTTTTGTTGGTTGCCAGATGGGAGGGGGCTGGGGGATGTGTGAAAACAGTGAAGGAATTAAGATGTACAAATTGGTTGTTAGACTGATGAACCTCAAAGGGAAGGGGGGGGGGAGGGCGGGAAGAGATAAATGAAAGAACTTATATGCATATATGCGTAACCAATGGACACAGACAATAGTGTAGGGAAGGCAGGAGAGGGGCAGGAGTGGGGAGGAGGAGGGGTCAATGGGCGAAAAAAGAGGGGACATCTGTAATACATTCAAGAATAAAGATAACTTTATTTTTTATTTATTTATTTATTTTTTTGGTACGTGCCCCTAGCGGGAACCGAACCCGGGACTCTCTGGTCCGCAGGCCAATGCTCCAACCGCTGAGCCAAACTAGCCAGGGCAAGATAACTTTTAAAAGAAAAAGAATGTAACAATAAAGAAAAAGTAAAAATCAAGTAGGATTCCATACCCAGTTTGCTTTGCAAACGTCTCAGTTCTTGGTCTATTTTATGGAAACTGGAATTGAAAACAAGAGATAAGCACTGCAGGTCCTTTATGCAAGAAGGATGGCATCAGTCCCCAGTTTGGTGGACCCATACTCAATGGGAAGAACTGGACTTCACATCAAAATATATTAAATTAATATATAGGGATGGGCCAAAGTAGGTTTCCAGTTGTGAGTATGCGAAACAGTTTATTCTTGTATTCTTTACTTATTATTTTATTATTTTTGCCCACTCCTATATAATTTGTGATTTTTATTAAAAACAAAATGTTTATAGAATGTCAATGTCAACTTTTCTAAATTTCTACCTTAACTAGCATTTTCATTAATCAGCTGTTGGCTCCAAGCTCCAATCATATCCTACCTGTAGAGGACAGCACCGGGTAACAGCCAGGCAAGACCCAGCTGGGTTGCCTTCCCACAAGGACACTGTAAGTTACACTTATATTTATGCTTATATACTTACAATTTATAACATGCAATAGCCTACTTACAAGGCCCCGACTGTGGCCTGCAGGACAGAATGTATCAGTTTGCCTACTACCTACTGATTCCACTTTCACTTGCTTGATAATGAATAATCAAAGTAAGAATTCTTGCCTTATTACTCTTTGTGTTCTTAAGTAAAATTTCTTCACTGAATCTTTCTAATCTTGTGTTTTCTTTTGTCCTATTTTTCCCATTTCTCCCTCATCTTACTTTAACCTCCTTACTTTTTGGTCTGTACCGTTTTGCTAAACAGGCAGACCACCCTAGAGGTTGCTTAATCCTACTGAAATCATCAGAGAAAAAATATACAATCAACTACAGTGCTTGTGACTCTCCTTTTGTCGCTATAAAATATTATTAAAGCAGTTGCTTCTAAGAGACTGTCCTGGTTCTTAAGGCTTTGCAAAAGGCTTTAGCGTATTCTTTGAAATTAAAAAAGAGAACAGCTCTATTGTCCGTGCAAATTTGGAGTGCTGCATTTCCATAACAACTTTCCTTAATAGTATATAAAATGAGGTTAACTCATTAAAAAATAAAATTTTCTGCATGTGTATGCACAGAAACTAATCCAATACAATGAACACATCAGTACTTTGCTAACACCTATGTCCTAATGGAATGGTTACAGAAAGATCTTTTAGAGAGGTCAGCAATCTTCAGAACAGATTTCAGAATAAAATTTTGCAATGAGGCAGTCAGTCGTTTCAAAACCCCAAAATGTGCCCTGGCCGGTTTGGCTCAGCGGTTAGAGCGTCAGCCTGCGGTCCAGAGAGACCCGGGTTCGGTCCCCGCTAAGGGCATGTACTTCGGTTGCAGTTTGTCCCCGGCCCTGGTTGGTCGTGCGGGTGGCAGCCACTCGATGTGTCCCTTTCACGTCGATGTTTCTCTCTCTCCCTCTTCCTCTCTCTCCCTCCCACTCTATCTGAACAAAAAATGAAAAAATGTCCTCGGGTGAGAATAAAAAAAAAAAAAAAATGAATTAATGCCAAACGACTTCACTGCATCTCAATTCCCAAACAGAATACCCTGTGGCTACATACCTTGCCTTCCTAAAAATCTCAGAACAGGAACATTATTGCGCTTAGTGCTAACTATGCTCTGTTCACTTTCCTGACTCTCACTCCTTCCCCGTCCACAGAGGGGAAGTTGGGAAAAGTAAGCAACATCTCTCTTTGCAGCAAAAAGAGGAATCAACAGTTGACACTTCCTTCTACTGCTCAGGAAGGAAAAACACTGATTTCTCTCTCCTCTCCGTAACCAAAGTATATCCTTCCAGAGCAAAAAGTGGTCATTTCAGTATGTCTGTAATTGGCTGTTCCTATGAAATGGAATTCTTCAGAATCCCTGTTGAGAGCTAAGGAAGTAATCATGAAAAACCATTATCCATCCATCCTCATTTTGCTTAACCAGTTGGGGAACTGGCGATGGGAGGTAGGTGGGCAGAGAGAAAAAACTAATGTGTAGACACACTGCCATCCAATTAAGGTCAGGTTTACTTCTGCTATATGTTTATTTTCTCCATATAAAATGTATGAAAATAGAGAAGAAAATGATGGAGAAAAAAAGCCATCCACAATCCCATCATACAAAAAAAACTATTAATATCTGGGATCATTTTCTTCGGTTCATGCTATATTCCCCAGGAGAATATACCTGCCTAACTGCACTGCTCAAGTCCACGTCCAAAACAAACAAAAACTTCCCTAATTGGTGTCTATGTCTTTAAGGCAGACAAAAATATAAAAAAATCTCAAGTATAACATGGTTCCCGTGGTGATTTCACTCTCACCCTTTCAAGAACACTTAGTATCAAAAAGTAAGCCTTCTGAAGCATCACAAATCAAAAGTGATATAATTGCATATGTGCAGATTTAAAAAAATATACTTAATACTGTGCACACTTTTATTTTAAAGATTTAGAAATCTTTGATTTGACTCTTTTTTTAGAAAAATGTAAATTACCAAAAATAATTCTAGAACATGAAAGCTATCTGAAGAGACCCAAAGCCAGACATCAGGAAAATAGTCACTTATCTAGAGACCCTCAAAGTCATTGAGGGTGAGATCATTTTTAGAGGTTAAAGCCTAAAATAAGATATAATCCTCACAGAAAGCTTATCAGCTTATTCTATAGGTTGACATAATCCTGATAACAAAACTTAATAAAAATAGCCTCCTTTGATGCAAATGCTAGGCCAATTTTACTTTTGTAGATACATTTCATTTTTCTTTTTAAAAACTTAGTAAATTGAATGTTGATATTAACTGAAACAATTAATATACATATATCTTTGCATATAATTTACCCAGAATTTCTGGGATGTTTTGAATGAAATTATAACCCCCAAATGTTACAATTATGAAAAATATAGATCCAGCTACAAAATCTTCTAATTATCTTGTGTTTTTTATTTCTTCTTAACGTTATATAACTTAAGGACTGAAGCCACACACACAGACACCAAATATAATACAACACTTACAAGGGGTTTATTTCCGGCCCCAACGTAAGACTGAACAAGGGAACACATGAGACACACGTGCCACTGTGAAGTCACTCTTGTCATAGATTATGATCAGCCCTTTCTTTCCATTTTGTTCAGCCCACGCATCTGTGTCATCACTAAGCTGCTACCATCCAATATATCACACTATTGCTACCCGACACTGCAAAATGCTCCTTTGCTTTTAAGCAACTAATGTAACAAAAGTCATTTAGATCATAATACCATAAATCATTGCATTAAAAGAAATTAGGGTCACCTATATGAAAAAATCTCTCTATTATTCTGAGTAGGCAAGTCACAGCCATCCAAGGGCTAGGATGTTAGTTTTCAGGAAGGACATCGTCCTAACAGGTTAGAAAAGAAGATGGACGTTCTACCCTATGTGGGTTATTTATCAATTAAAACACATTTTCCTACCCATCATGTATAAAATACCTGACCACTCTGCTCTTCCAGCTGCAGGAACACTGGTGACAGTGATGTTAGAGCAGAGCAGGCTGAGATCTCCCAGTTACTTCCACTCCCAGCAGGGACTGGGGGAAAGAGCATCTTCACTGGAGTAATAATGTTACCCCATGCACCAGGGAAAGGCCATTCTACTATTAAAACTTAATCCTCTTTCTTAGATACAGCCTCAAGAAAAATTTGAGAAAATTAGTCAAATTGTCTATATATGCTCACAGAGAAAAATCAACAAAAAAACTCAGGGATGACTTTCAGCACAGAGAATCAATCATTCAAGGAACTCGAGCCTCCTTGGTGCACTACCGTTAAAGATGCTTCTTGGCTCTAACTAAGCCCAACTGAAGACAATTATTAAAAGCACTATTTCTCATTCTTTATAAATATCTGTCTACTTAAAATGTAATGAATACTACCCAAACTAGCACAAGACATATTCCTGTTATAGCTTGTTTTCATTCTTAGTCACTTAAACTTCCATTTATGTGTTCCTACTAAAATGCAACATTTGCACATTTTTAAAAGGCTTAAAATTCTATTTAAATTACACTGCTAAACCTATTAGAATCAATGTGAATATACTGACTAAAGAATTGTTCTTTCATAATGAACAGGAACAATAAAAAAAGAAGCAATATTCTATGAGCATAAGTACTCTGCCTTAAATATATAAAAATAGTTCTCAGCCCAGCTGGTGCGGCTCAGTGGATTGAGCATCATTCCATGGACTGAGAGGTCCCACTAGATTCCCGGTCAGGGCACATGCCCGGGTTGCCGGCTCCATCCCCAGTAGGGGGCGTGCAGGAGGAAGCTGATGGATGTTTCTCTCTCACATCGATGTTTCTATCTCTCTTCCCTCCTCTCTCTCAAAAATAATCAATGAAAACATTTAAAAAAAAATAGTTCTCAAATGTATTTAGATGATGGAGCACCAGAAACAATTATGAAACATGTATATGTGTAATTTTTGAAAAAAAGAACTAAATATAGCCCTGGCGGCTTTGGCTCAGGGGTCAGAACGTCAGCCTGCGGACCAAAGAGTCTCGGGTTCAATTCTGGCCAAGGGCACATACTTCGGTTGCGGTTAGTCCCCAGTCCCAGTTGGGGTCATGCAAGTGGCAACCAATCAATGTGTCTCTCTCACATCAATGTTTCTCTCTCTCTCTCCCTCCCACTCTGTCTGAAGATAAATGTAAAAATATCCTCGGGTGAGGATTAAAAAAAACCAAAAAAATAAATATATAATTTTGTGTATCTGGAGCTAGTATAAGTATTTAATAGTAGATTTCAATTATTTAATAGCACTTATAGGAGAAAAATTAAAGTTCAGTTACTTTTCTATAAACTGGAAAATAATTATTACCTTCATCTAATTTATTTAATACTACATTACAAGAAACTCACTTATCTTAGAGGTCATTTCTCACTCACTAGAATGACTCTAATCAAAAAGACGGGCGACAAGTGTTGGTGAGAAACTGGACTCCTCATGACTGCTGTGGGAATGCAAGATGCTGCAGCCACTGTGGAAAAGTCTAGCAGTTTCTCAAACCATGTTACCCAAATGTCCATCAACTGATGAACGGATGAACATAATGTGGTATAAGCCATACTATGGAATATTATTCAGCTATAAAAACGAATGAAGAACTGATACATGCTACAACATGCATGAACCTTAAAAACATGCTAAGTGAAAGAAGCCATGACACAAAAGGCCACATATTGTATAAATTCATATGAAATGTCCAGGATAGGCAAATCTGTAAAAGACAGAAATTAGTTTAGTAGAGGCCAGGGGCTGGGCAGGGAGAAGAAAGGGAAGTAACTGCTAAATGATCCCAATTACCGACTTATTCATATAAGGTAAGGATGATAGAATTTTGACTTAAGAGTCCAATTTCTAACAAGGAGTCAGTGACTGCTCATTTTTTACTCTGTGCCACAATAAATGTCCAAAACCTAGTGTTTATGCTCTTGCTATGTCTCTATTCCCTTCTGGAAAAAAGACAGTTCTTCGGGAACTCAGTACAATGGCATCCAATAGCTTAAAATCTTGTTAATTCAAATATTACTAGAGGACTGTGTGAATTATTACTACATTAAAATAACAATGTGTGAATTATTAACACACTAGAATAATCTCATTACTACCAGAGTAATTCATTTTAATTCTAAAGTACACTGAATTGCCAAGCCAAGAACCTGCCTAGGTCTACCTCATTAAGTCAACAACTATTCACTAAGCAGTTATGCCCACAACATTGTGAGGACTACAAAGACAGTAGCTCCCTACTTAAGGAATTGACGATATAATACAAGATGGAAGTGAGCAGGTAATATGAACTGGGGACAGAGGATAAATGTTGAGGCTCTTCTACTTTAACATATAGTAATATGGAAACCATTAATGATCTGAACCATCTACCATGTTACACAAAATTAGACACAGGGAGACCAGTTGGGAGGCTAACACAACAGTCTAGATCAGGATGATGAAGAATCTGAATTAAGGTCATGGCAGGGGAAGGACAGACAAGGGGCAGAATCGACAAGAACTGGGTGATTGTAGACAGAGGAAGCAATATCACCCAGAGGTTAAGGTGTGCTCAGGCTCTGAAAACACACCCATGGGTTGAGGTTTGGCTCTGACTCGGTCCAGATGTGTACATTGGACAATGACTTCATCTCTATAGGTCTCCATTTCCTCTGTAAAATAGAGGTAACAACAGTGCCTACATAGGGCTGTCAGGAGGACTAAATTACAAAAGAATGCATGTAAAGCACTCAGCATCATGCCTGTTACAAGGGATGACAAGGTCAACAGTCGTCCAACTGACAATAATAGAAAATACAGGAAGAACTGTACATGGGAATGAAGGTGGAGATTAGTTAGCTACTTCAACTTGGGCCCTACTAGAGAGTAAAGAATAGTACAATAGGATTTGTGCAGGAAAATTAAATAAAGTGGAACTCTAGAGGTTTCTAGCTGTGAAAGGGCTTGAATACCATACTACAGGATTTGGACTGAATAATAAATCTACTCTTTCCAAAATACAGAGTTTAGAGCTCATATATTATTTCATGCCCTTTACTTTCCAGATGAGGAAACTAAGACCCATAGAATAAAGAAATATCTCAAAAGTCACAGCACCCATTGATATACAAAGCATGAGCTTATTAATAAGTTATATGCTGTGCATATTCTTCATTTGCTTCACAAAACTGAGTCCTGATATAAAGCTTATTCCAAGCCCCCTCCTTAAGATCATGGCAAATTTGAAATTACTGGCATGAAAATTGAGAGGATTTAATATAATCTAGTAGTGATGGTTATAATAAAGGTTTTCAATAAATATGATTAAAACCCTTCCTTAAAAAATAAACTACAGAATTATGAAAACCCAAATGCTTTCCACGCGCTGTCTTTTTTACTGATAATATGGCAGATCTTAAATAGGAAAATTTATCTTTAATGATCATTTTAAAATTATGCTTTTAGTCAACTAAATATATTTCCTGAAGTATGTTCTTACAGATATTCAATTAACATTACTTTCTTCACTTTGAGAAATGAATATAATGACAGGGACAAGTTACAAGAAGCTTCTGTTCTACACTCCTCCGTTAAGGACCCTCTCCCCCTCTGCCCAGTTCACAGAGAAACTGTATGAAGTCGGGAGTATCTAGGCACTGTAGCAAGTCTCTAAATGACAAAAACGACTACTGCACTTTTTGTCTCACTCTCTCCTTTTTCTTTTTATAACTCACTGCAGGCAGCCCTCCCTCTCGGTCCACTTCCTAGCTAAGCTTCATGAGGGACTGGACTGCCAGACTGGTGCTTAACCACATAGAAGGCGGACACTGCTACATTCTGTACATAAAATATTTTCAACTCTAATCAAAAGCAAAGGTATAGAGACAAAATAAGACCAGCCAATGAGCCGAAACTTTTGTAAACATCATAACCAGAACAATATTATAGATGTTAGATGTCAAAGCCCTCAGAATCCTAGGTTTTAGTTTAAAAATAAGTTATATATAAAGAAACTTGACTACTCGAATGAAAGAATCTCTTTTCTGATCCAAAGTATTATAAGAAATTCTATCTTTAGTTCTTGAATCAAAGTAAAAGTGTTTCCACTTTAATGCAGGTTATTAATACAGGAATAATGAACAAAGTTTACCTTTTGTGCAGCCTAATATAAGTACACCCACACATTAATAAATGCTTAATTATACTTTTCTTTCATCCACAGACAAATTATATTAGCCTTGATTTCTATAAAGTTTTAAAGTTTTTCATTATCTCTAAGAAAATTCCATTTTATGGTTTGCAAGCTCTCTAAGTACTGTGGAAGTAAGTTGCTGAACCAAAAGAAACTAATTGTAAAGAGCTGATGTAGCTCATAGAAATAATCTATGGGTATAAAATTCTCAATTTTTGATCCTACAAGAGAATATGAAATGTAAGATTGTTTTAAGCATTGAAGAGTGAACTTTAGCCTAAGTAGGCCACCTTAAAATTTTTTTACCATTTATCCAACCAAAGAGAGAAGACTTTTAGGATGAGAAAGCCCTGCCCCTTGCTATGGAGGACGATGACAGTATGGGTCAATAGCATTATGCTTTGTATGTAAATGGTCATACCTCTAAATTAAGCAAAGGAGCATTTCAGTAGAAAACTTAAAAACAGTTAATAGATTTGACCTGAAAAAATTCAAAGGACTGAACAAAACAAACAAAAAATCTATTTCATAACAAACAAAAGTGCTAATATAAAATGATTTAGATTTATATATACCAGGTGGAATTTACGGCAATAACATTTTTCACTAAATCAAAGTGTCAAGACATGTAATAGTAATATTTAAGAATAAAGACTCTAATGAGTTAAGTGATGTTTTGGGAGGGAAGTGACCTTGGTATGACTTACCCACAACAAATTCAACTTTTCAGTAACACAGATGGTAGACTAGACACTGCCAATGTTTTACGCTTAGAAAATGCTTTTAATTTTTTTTTTTTATTTCCCCATGCTGTGCTTACAGCTTTACATATGTCTCTGACTGCCAACGAATTGTTAACTAATGGGCATGAGATTCATTTTGTTAGTACACAGCTGGGTACTTTAGTCATACAACATCTGCTTCTCAACGTATCTTCTGTCTTTTCTTCACGTACCTCAAAACAGTTTCTAAAAATTGTCACAGCAAAGCTTATATGATCCCTGTCAATATTTGGAAGTTGAACTTAGTAATCATTGTTATGTTTATTATTAGAGCACTAAACTATCAGTGGCTTCTGAATAACTGAAAACCATCCAGTGAATCTAAGTTCTAGAAAATCTGGCATTAACATCGATTTGTAAAACAGTATTGTTGAGCCAAAAAATGAAACTCAGTGAGAGTCATGCAATAATCAGATATTCTTTACATATATAATCACTAAGCAATCTGAGTGAAGCCTAATGGAAAAATAGCTGAAGCTTTAAAATATGAACATTAAAACGAAAAAAAAATGTATCAAGTACCCACAGTAAAGAACAGGCTTCGGTCTGCAGAAAAGAGTCAGATTTTCTGTATAATTTACTTTTTATTACAGATAGACCAGTTAACTAGTCTATGAATATCCATGTCCTTAGCTTCTCCTGCTTTTTCATTTTGGATGAGTGCTAGTTAGTCCAATATCCTACCAAGGTACAGACAGGTGAAACCCAAACACAGGCCATCCAACTCATGATGTATTCTATTCCAGATGTTTGTTTTCAAATTGCTTGGAAGTCATAAAATACTCCCCTAGAGGAATGATAGATAATGGTAGCCAGATCTCAGGTCAGTCCTCAAAAACCAAAATGTAATTAAACTAGTGAATAACAGTATACAACCCAAACATCCCTCATATCACTGTTTCTGTAGCAAAATTCATCCCAGAATTCAAATGAGCTTTTGAGTCACATACCCTCCCAGTCACGGGCAAAGCAGCAAGAGCTCCACAGTTCAGTTTCCTTTTTCTCTCCCAATCAGCCCAAAATCACCCTGGTGAGCAGGTGGAGAGAGGCCTAGTCACTGGGAAAGATAACCAACAACAGGAAGCACAGTGGTGAGAGGCAAACCTACCGAAGATCCCATTGTCCTCACGGAGTCTGATGACGGTGACAGGAAATGTCCCAAACATGAGACATCAGGAGAAAGTAGTGGCTTTAAGAATACCACCAACTATGGTGATTCGAAGCTGAAGTTTTAGGTCTCTCTTGAAAAAAGCAATAGCCACCAAACCATGAGAGGGACCCCAGCAATGTTGTGAGGTTTTGCTCTTGTCTACATGGTGGTGGCTGTCTATGGGGTGTTTGTGGTTTGGTCTGTTGGGTGGGGGTGGGGGCGGCGCAGTCAAAATCAGTAGCGATCTTTTGTAAGCATTCTTAAGCCAATGAGATAGGAAAATGAAAACCCAGTTTTGCAAAATGTTGCCACCTAAATAATGATAAAATCAGGACATAACTGATCTACTCTTAGCCTTTACTTGATATGGATGAAAACATGCACAGAGGTGCCAGTTTAACCACTGGTGTGACTGAAATAAAGAAAGGATAGAGAGTATAGAAAGGAGAAAGAGGGCCAAGGAGTTTAACAGAGGGTCATGTGACTGTACAGACAGGAAGCGGAGCCGTGAAGACAGACAACCAAGCAGAAAGATAAGAGAACTGGCTGTATTTGGAGGAGGAGAGAGCTCCAGAAAAAGGGAGGAGTCGTCCAAAGTATAAAGTATCAGCAAGATGAAGTAGAAGAAAACACACGTGAATGGATTTGATTTAGCACTTCATTCATTCAACAGATATTTGTTGAGCACCTAATATGTGACAGGTACTATGGCTTTTATTCTGAGTGAAAGGCAGGAGCAGTGCAGAATTCTGTAGAGAGGAATTGCATGATTTAACATTTTTAAAGAAGTTTAATCCTCACCTGAAGCATATGTTTTTAACTGACTTTTAGAGAGGAAAAGAGAGCAAGAGAGAAACATCAATGTGAGAGAGAAACGTTGATAGGTTGCCTCCGGTTCTTGTCCCAACCGGGGATCCAACCCAAAACCTATTGGTGTACAGGGCAACACTCCAACCACTGAACCGCCTGGCCAAGGCTAACACTCTTCTTGTAAGGGGGGCTGTTATTCTCAACCATGTACATAAAGAAAGAAAAACAAAGACCACTAAGGAATATACCACATGGGTTAAGTCACAGTTCCCTAAACCGTTATCATCTACAGGTTTGTGTTTCCCAAATTTTCTTACGAGTATTATTTTGAGAATTAGAAAATTTTAAAACTTTCTTTTGAAGCATAACTGGTCACTAAATATTAATGCATGGGATTAAAGCCTCTTATGTAATGGGATTCTAAATTCCTTCGAAAGAGCATATATTAGAAGGGAATCATTTCTGCAAAGTAAATCCTGAAGTTTTAGGTTATTTCCTAATAGCTGTGCACTTAGAATAAATCAAATGTTAATCCTTTCAAATGTTATGAACTATACCAGCAAATTTCATAGTGTTCTATTAAATTATTTTTAAGAGTACAGTCCAAAATGAAGATAAGCCAATCTGATCATGGGTGCTCTCTGATAAAATCATAGACCCAGGAATAGTTGGAGATAGAATCACAGCCTACTCCCCAAAGTGCTAACTGGTCACCCGTGCCTATCTACTACTGGCTCTTCATGTAAGAAAATACACAAACAGCCATTAATATAGAAAGTGATATTTAGCCTCTCTAAAAATCAAGAATTGCAAATGAAAACCACAAATATGCCATTTTATGGACACAAGGGTCAGAAGAAATTTAAAAATCTAACAATACCAATTGTGGAAGAAGATGTGGACCAACAAAACTCTCATGCTTTACTGGTATAGTACAAATTCTTTCTACTTATGGTTACAATCCTTTCTTGTTATAAGTATTACAAGTATCTTCTCCCAACTTCTAATTTGTCTTTTCACTTTCTTTATGGTATCTCCTGACAAACAGAAGTTCTTAATTTAAGGTAGCCAAATTTATTGATCGTTTATGATAAACATAAAATCCTTCCTAGAAAAAGTCCTTCCCTATACAGAGGTTATAAGGACATACCTCTATATTGAAAAATTTAGAATGTTGTTCTGCACCTTTAAGTGAAAGGGGCAGTAAAGAATAATGGTTAAGAGCATAGACGCTGGAACCAGACTCCTGGGTGCGCATATGGCTCTGCTACTGTGACCCTGAACAAATTACTTGATATAGCTGTGCTTGCCTCAGTTTCCTCATATAATAACAGCAGCTACCATTAAAGATAAATGCGATGATCAAAGGAGTAAATGTACATAAAGTGCCAGAACAAGGTCAAATATGTCAGTGCTACATAAGTCTAGCTGTTTTTAAGTCTCTCATCTGCCTGAACTTGATTTTGTATGGGGTGTGAGGTAGAGGATCCAATTCTTCCCACAGAGCTAACCAATTATTCCAGCAATATACTGTAGAGTGAACAGTTTCTCTTTTCCCACTAATGTGCAGCCTCTGACATACGCTAAGGTTCCATAAAGGTCTGTTTCTGTGCATCTATTCTGCCTCATTAGTCTGTTTCTCTATCTCTGTGCTGCCTCCAAACTGTCAAACCACACATTATAGACAGTAATTATACTGGACAGCTAGAGTCCCCACCCCTAACTTGTTCTTCAAGTTGTTTGAAGCTTCTATGGCCTGAAGCAGGAGCTGGCAAGCTAAGGCATATGGGCCAAACCCAGCCAGTCACCTGTGTTTGTAAATAAAACTGTATTGGAACATAGCCACAGGCATGTGTCTGCATATCATCTATGGCTGCTTTCAGAACAGAAGAGCTGAATAGCTGCAGGAACCACCGTATGACCCACCAAGCAGAAAACACTTACAATTTGGCTCTTTATCAAAAGTTTGCAAACCCTTAGTCTAAAGCATGATCAATTCTCACAAACGTTCACTATGTGCTTGGGGGGGGGGGGGGGGCGGGGGGGTTTATTTTCCAACTGTTGGGAACAGAGTTCTATATACATTCATTCACCAAATGAAATTTGTTAATAATGTTCCTTCTCCTCTATCTTTACTTATTTTTGCTGAATCTAAGAATTACTAAGAGAGATACGTGAAAATTTCCCACTAAGGTGATGGATTTGTCAAAATTTTCTCCATAGTTTGGAATTAGGCTATTAGGTTCATACAAACTTAGAAGTATTATAGCTTCCTAAGTAGAATCAATGTTTCATCATTATATAATGACTCTCTCAGATGCTAATATTTTGCCATAAAATATATTGGGTCTGACAATATCCTCTCTACACAAGAAATATTTTGGTTACTATTTGCCTATTTTTCCCTTGTTTACTTTCAACCTTTTTCTGTCCTCTTCTGTCTAGGTGTTCTCCTACAAGCAGCACATAGCTAGATTTTGTTCTCCTTTTCAGTGTGACTTGTGTCCTTTTTTTCTTTCTTTCTTTATTGATTTTAGAGAGAGAGGAAGGGACAGGGAGAGAGGGGATAGAAACATCGATGAGAGAGAACATCAATTGGCCGCCTCCTGCATGCCCCCCACTGGGGATGGGGCCCACAACCTGGGCATGTACCCTGACCAGGAATTAAACCGGTGACCTCTTGGTGCATGGGTCGATGCTCAACCACTGAGCCACACAGGCCAGAGCAATGACCTGTGTCTTTTAACTTTAGAATAGAGTCCATTAATACTTAACTTGATTACTGATATCTGGATTTATTTCTACCACTTCATTTTGTCTATTTTCCCCATGTTTTCTGTTTATTTTTTTCTCTTGTTTGCCCTTTTCATAAATTGACTAGATTTTTTCCCATTTCATATTTTTCTTTCCTCATTTAGATTTCCACTCTTTTGATGTTAAGCTTTATTTATTTTTTTTTTATATTTTTAATTTTATTGTTGAATGTATTACAGATGTTCCTCATTTTTCCCCCATTGTCCCCTTCCTCCCCATTTCCGCCCCCCTCCTGCCTTTCCCCACACTGTTGTCTGTGTCCATTAGTTATGCATATATACATATAAGTTCTTTGGTTTATTTCCTCCCACCTCCCACCCCCCCTTCCCTTTGAGGTTTGTCAGTCTAAGAACCAATTTATACTTCTTAATCCCTTCACCTTTTTCTCCCCTCCCCCCAGCCCCTACTCATCTGGTACCCAACAAAAGTTCTCTGTTATCTATGAGAATGTTCCTGTTCTTCTTGTTCATTTTGTTTGTAGATTCAATTGTTGATAGATATGTATTTATTGCCATTTTGTTTGTTCATATTTTTTTATCTTTTTCTTCAAGAAGACCCTTCAACATTTCATATAATAATGGTTTGGTGGTGATGAACTCCTTTAGCTTTTCCTTGTCTGGGAAACTCTTTATATGGCCATCGATTCTAAATGACAGCTTTGCAGGATAGAGTAATCTTGGTTGTAGGTTCTTGCTTTTCATCACTGTGAATATTTCTTGCCACTCCCTTCTGGCCTGCAAAGTTTCTTTTGAGAAATCTGCTGACAGTCTTATGGGAACTCCCTTGTAGGTAACAAACTGCTTTTCTCTTGCTGCTTTTAAGATTCTCTCTTTGTCTTGAACCTTTTGTATTTTGATGATGATGTGTCTTGGTGTGGGCCTCTTGGGGTTCATCTTGTTTGGGACTCTCTGTGCTTCCTGGATTTGTATGTCTGTTTCCTTCACCAAGTTAGGGAAGTTTTCTGCCATTATTGTTTCAAATAGGTTTTCGATTTCTTGTTCTCTCTCTTCTCCTTCTGGCACCCCCAAGATGCGAATGTTGGCACGCTTGAAGTTGTCCCAGAGGCTCCTTACACTATCCTCATTTCTTTGGATTCTTTTTTCTTTTTGCTGTTCTGATTGGGTGTTTTTTGCTTCCTTATATTCCAAATCCATGGTTTGCTTCTTGGATTTACCTACTCTACTATTGAATTTGTGTAAACTATTCTTTATTTCAGTTAGTGCCTCCTTCATTTCTGACTGGTCCTTTTTTATGCTCTTGAGGCCCTCTCTAAGTTCACTGAGGTTCTCACTAAGTCCATTGAGCATCCTTATAAGCAGTATTTTGAACTCAGCATCTGTTAGGTTGCTTAACTCCATTTCGCTTAGTTCTTTTCCTGGAGTTTTGTTCTGTTCTTTCATTTGGGACCTGTTTCTTTGTCTCCTCATTTTAGCTGCCTCCCTGTGTTTGTTTCTATGTATTACTTAGCGAGAGGTATAGGGCTAGCTGAGACCAGATGCTGCTTGTTTGAATGATTTTAGGAAAAGCTGAAGCAGGCTCCAAGACAGGCCAATCCTATGGTGAAGCAACTGGCAACAGCTTGGGTGGGCCTGGAAGTTGGGTGGGGCGGGGCCTCAGGGAATCACCAGGGCGGGGCCAACAGTGTGAGCCAGGTAGCTGGAGTCCCAGATATGGTGGCGTCTGCTGGCTCAGGAAGGGCTCACCAAAGGAACAAAAGCCTCTGATAGCACGTCTGTCCAGGAGAAAGCTGCCTCTCCAGCCCTTGCTCCAATGCCAAACAGCTCAGTTCTTCCCCATATGATTCTGGTGCCTTTCTGGCTCCCTCCCCCTCGCTGGAGCCTGGAAGGTGGGAGTCCGAGTGAGTCCGTGCGCGGGCCCTTTAAGAGGAGCTGCCGGGGGCTCCAGCCGCTTCAGCCTCAGTTCCTGCTGGTTTTTCCAGCCAGAAGTTATGGGGATTCTCTTCCTGGCACTGGGACCCTGAGCTGGGCACCTGGTGTGGGACGGGGACCACTCAGCCCTCTGGGAGGACCTTCCCAGCCGAGGTATCCCAATTTTTATCCGCCACACGTGGGTGTGGGACCAGCCCGTCGCGCCTCCGCCCCTCCTACCAGTCTCGATGTGGCTTCTTCTTTAATTTCGTAGTTGTAGGACTTCCACTCAGCTTGATTTCAGGCGGTTTTGAATGATGGTTGTTCTGTAGTTTAGTTGTAACTTTGATGTGGTTGTGGAAGGACGCGATACCGCGTTTACCTACGCCGCCATCTTGACCGGAAGTCTCCCTTTGATGTTAAGCTTTAATTTAAACATTCATATTTACTGAAATCCTATTTTTTAACTCTTCTCAAATAATGCAAGGGCCTTAAGCAGGTTTTAACTCTAGTTATCTCCTTCCCACTTATATCAAATTGTAGTACAGTATTTTAGCACCACCCTGATATTATCGAGGTCTTCTAAACTCCACAAATCAGATGTTTTTGTGTTTATATAATTAATGTATGTTTCGATTTACCCCCATATTTACCATTTTGTCATTATGCTCCTTCTTACATCTCAAACCCTCCTTCTAAGATCAGACGTAAATCATTCAGTTATTTGTAGGAAGGGGGGCCTTAGGTAAACAAGTAAATTTTTTGTTTATCTGAGATTTTCTTCATTTGCCCTAGTGTTTGAAAGACTATTTGACTAGAAATAAAGCCCTAAATTGGCTCCTATTCTTGCTCAGCACATTGATTATTCCACTGTCTTCATGTTTGAAGATATTTGTCTTTGTTCTGCATTTCACTGCAATGAGTCCATGTGCCCAGGTATGGATTTCTTTGTATTTCTTGGGCTTTCAAAATGTGATGATTTCAATCTTTCTTCTAGAAAAATTTCATCCACTAATCACTTCCAATATTTCTCTTCCCCATTCTCCCTTTAACATTTCCTGAAACGTATCTCCTATGTCTTTTATCCTTTTTATCACAATGTCCACCCTCTGCCTCTGTGCTGCCTTCTCTGTGCTAGCTTCAGACTGACCTGCTGGCAATTTTTCTCTTTCGCTGTGTCTGATCTGCCATTTGACCTTTTCATTGATTTCTTAAAAATGTGTTTCTTATTTTGCATTTCTACAATTTCTGTTTGGTTCATTTAAAAAACTGCCTGGTCTGCCCTGGCCGATTTTGCTCAGTGGTTAGAGCGTAGGCCGGCGGACCAATGAGTCGCTGTTCTATTCCGGTCAAGGGCACATACCTCGGTTGCGATTCATCCTGGCCTTGGTCGGGTCGTGCAGGAGGCAACCAGTAGATGTGTCTGTCACGTGGATGTTTCTCTCCATATATATCCCTCCCACTCTATCTGATGATAAACAGAAGAATATCCTCGGGTGAGGATTAAAAATAATAATAAAATATAAATAAAAAACTGCCTGGTCAACAGTAGTCACTTGCACCTTACTCATATTTCAATTTTTTTCTCTGGTTCCTATCCCAATATTAAAATACTCAATTCATAAACTGCATCTGTAGTCCAGTAACTTAAGTCTACTGAGTTGGGTCTTCGGTGTGCTGTTCCCACTGACTCTCACTCCTGGTGGCTTGTTAGGGCAATCGTTTCTGATTGGGAGTTCCTATTTTATGTAACTCTGTAGCAATTCCTTGCAGCTTGGTTGAAGGTGTTTCCTCCCAGGTAAAATCTGAGTATTGTTCCGCCAAGCACCTGGAGCACTAAAGACTCAGGTCCACATCATAATTCTGGATTTAGACATTTTCAGATGATGCAGACAATATTAATTTAAACCTCAAATGCAAATGAAGGTGAGTGAGTGACCATAATTCTTAGGGGAGACTTTTTTTATTTTTGGTTTTTAACCTGCACTCAGAGCCAAGGTCAGAGAGAACATTTCCTTTACCTACTTCTTCAGAGTGAGTACTTTTTAAAAAATCCCTGTACACCTTGCTTGTCCTTTCCCTCAGGTAGTCTCCAATCTGGCTTCTCAACCTGTGTAAGCCCTTATCTTACTGCCCAGCCACTGTTTCTAACACTGCAGGTCAGCCAGGTTTGTATGTGTCCCCAGGGTACCCAGTGACTTCAAAGCCATCTCACCTCCCCACATTCTACTAGTTCCTTTTTGCAAACTCATCCATTCATTTAAAATGACTTTCTGTTGTCATGTTTTGTTTTGTTTTTTAAATCAATCAAAATGTTTTATAACTGAAAGATTCAAGCAATCACATGGTCAGAAAAAGAATATCCTCACCTGAGGATATTTTTCTATTTATCTTCAGATAGAGTGGGAGGGAGAGAGAGAGAGAGAGAGAAACATCGATGTGATAGAGCCACATCGACTGGCTGCCTCTTGCATGACTCCGACCAGGGGCAGGGACAATCCAAAACCAAGGTACGTGACCTTGGCCGGAATCGAACCCGAGACTCACTGGTCCTCGGACTGATGCTCTACTGCTGAGCCAAACCGGCCAGGGCCAAAGAGTGCTTTTATGATTGCTCAACCTGAAATCCAATATGTTTTCTTGACTTCTCAACCTAATACCATAGCCAGATTGAGTTTTTAAATGTTTCCTAGCTTAAAAGAACTGTGCAGAAATTACTTTAGAATAGTCTATTCCACTAGGAAAATTCCTTTGGAATAAGAACTTAATAAGTCAGTTCACTGGACTGGTGATGAAATCAAAGATTTCAATGTGGCAATGTTTGTGTTAGAACAATTAACCAGATAACTGGTCTTGTGTGAATACAATTTGGGAACTACTTAAAAAACATGAGATGATTTACTTTAATAATGTTCTATTCAAATCACAGCAATTCACTTTCTAGTCATACATCATGCATCATGAGTTATACCAAATTATATACTAATTCTATTGTAATTATGTCTCCAAAAACCTCTTTTCATATTTTAAAGAAATGTCACAAAGCCAAAATGCCATATACTACTTCAGAGGGCCTAGCTTGTGAACTACAAGTATAATGGTTCCACGTCTGATCAAAGAGTTCTGTTAAGTATATTGCCTCCATTTATTTAGTTATTCAAATATTTCAATGCCCACTATGTGTCAGGCCCTGGACTAAGTACTACAAATAGCATAGAGAAGTATATCATTTCCAAAACCATCAAGTACTCCAACCTCTTCTCTGGTCCTGCATATGTTATAAAAATAAAACTACCATGTGATCCAGAAATTCCACTTCTGGGTATTTATCCTAAGAAAACAAAAACATGAACTTGAAAAGATATAAGCATCCCCATGTTCACTGTGGTGTTATTTGCAATAGCCAAGATATGGAAACAACCTAAGTGTCCATCCATGAATGAATGGAATATTATCCAACTATAAAAAAGAAGGAAATTTTACCACCTGCAACAACATGGACAGACTCCAAGGGCACTGTGCTAAGTGAGATAAGTCAGAGAAAGACAAATACTGTACCATCTCACTTATATGTAGAATCTAAAAATAACAGTAACAAAAACACCAAGCTCATATATACAATGAACAGACTGGTGGTCGCCACAGGCAAGGAGTGGAGGGGGTGGGATAAATGGATAAAGGGGGCCAAAATGCACAAACTTCCAGTTATAAAATAAATAGGTCATGGAGATGTAATGTGCAGTGACTATAGTTAATAATACTGTACTATTATTCAAATAACATTTGAAAATTGCTAAGAGAGTAGATCTTAAAAGTTCTCATCACAAGAAAAAAATTTTGTAACTATGTAAGGTGACAAATATTAACTAGATTTATTGTGGTGATCATTTCACAAGCATACAAATATTGAATAATTATGTTGTACACCTGAAACTAATACAATGTGATATGTCTATTACATCTCAATTTTTTAAAATGTCTAATGATAAAAAATTAGAAGTTATAAAAAGGAACCAAATGGAAATTAAAGAACTGGAAAATACAGTGACAGAAATTAAAAATAGTCTCTGTGTGGACTCAACAATGCAGTGGAAATGACAAAGAATAGAATCAGTAAACCTGAGGGGAAAAAAGGATAGAATTTAACCAATCTGAGCAACAGAGATAACAGACTGAACACATGAACAAAGCCTCAGGAACCTGTGAGATTCTAATGAAAGAACCAACATTGGTATCAGAGTCCCAGAAAGAAAGGAAGAAAGATAATAAGACTGAAGGAGCACTCAGAGAAATAATAGCTAAAAACTCCCACAAACTGGCAAAACACACAAATGCACACATTCAAGAAGCTGAGCAAACATCAAACAGAATAAACCCAAGGAAATTCATGGCAAGACACATCATAATTAAACTTCTGCAAACTAAAAACACAGAAATCTGGAAAGCAGCCAGAGGAAAATTATGCATTATCTATACAGGAACAGAAACCAGTTTGAATGACAGTGATTTCTCATCTAAACCCATGGAGGCCAGAGGAAGTAACATCAAGCACTGAAAGAACAGAATGGTCAACCACAAATTCTATGTCCAGAGAAATTATCCTTCAGGCATGAAGGGGAAAAAAGAAATGATTAAACAAGCAAGAATTTCTAAAAGAATTTGTCACTAGCAGACATACCATTAAAGAATAGCTAAAGGAAGTTCTTGAAAAAGAAAGAAAATGATAAAGAAATAAAGGAATCTTGGAGCATCAAGAAGAAAGAATAACAAGAGCAGAAATATGGGTACATACAAAAGACTATCCTTCCCATGCGTTTTATAAATCATATTTGAGGACTGAAAGAAAAATTAAATACCACCTGGTGTCTAATACTTAAAAGTGGGGAAGGTAAAGGAACTTAAGTAAAGTTTTCACACTTTTGTCTAAGTGTAACATAGTAACACGTTCACACCTCACTCAAGGTGGTAAAATGTTGATACCAGAAGACAGAGGCACCCAGAGCAACCACTACAAAAACTATAGATTTCAAGTAACCCACATGAAGACAAGAAGAGAAACAGGAATGACAAGCAAAGGAAACAAACAGAATACAAATAATAAAATGTTAGGCTTTAGCTCTAACATACTTATTACTATGAACTGAATTGTGTGTCCCTGAAAATTCATCCAGTGAAACCCTAACCTTCAATGTGACTATATTTGGTGATAGGGCCTTTAGGAGGTAATTAAGCTTCAATGAGGTCAAAAGGGTGAGACCCTAATCCAATAGGATTAGTGTCCTCAAGAGAAGAGACAGTAGAGAGCTCCATTTTCTCTCCAGACTACCAGGCCAGGGCATCATTTGCCTCTTTAAAGCGGAGGGTTAGATCAAACAATTTCTCAAAGCCCTCTTCCAATGCTGTTATTTAATGGTTCACACCCTGGTCCAACCCTCTGATGGGATCACCTCTCTTTCACTGTCAAATGTAATGGCACAAAACTTTTAACTGAACATTTGGTTTATCTAGTAGACTCCTTAAGCATGTTTACCATCTGGGACAGGTGGGAAATACAGGGAGGAAGCTGGAGAAACCATGGAAATCTTTTGTGTATCGTTAGTCAAGTCACAAGATCCTTAGTGAGAAAACATGAGGCACAACAGTCTCGGGGAAAAGGTCAATGCCATGAAGGTACACTGCCAGGCTGGCAGAAAGGAGGCTCAATTTAACTCAGTTTCAGCAAAAATACTTCTCAAGGCAAATGCAAAAGCCTTCTCAACAAAAGTTTTAATCTATAAAACTCATTAAAAATGTACGAAGAAAATGAATTTGGCACAGAATACATGATGAGATGTCTAAAGGGACCCAAACTTCCTCAGGTCTCCTGATGCAATCATCAGGGACGGTAGCATCAGAGCGCTCCCCCGTGTGCAGACCTCTGACTTACATTTCCTGAGCTGCAGTATAGCTTTCGGGGTATTCCAGAAAGTGAACTACTAATAGAGACTAGATCCTCCAATGGAAACCTAAAATATTCAATATGGATAAATGGACTCTATCTTCCTGTAACATTTCTCATCTCAAATATTCAAATCGGCCCACTGATTTCCAAAAAAATGTACCCCTTATTTGGAAAACTGCAGGATTAAATATTCTAACTCCTTTCCATATAAGTTTTTAGGAATGCTATCTATTCTATTTTTTTTTAAGTCTGATTTTTTTTCCCACCTGAATGAAAGAATTGGAGTTGTTAAAATAAGTGAAAACATATTTAATCTACAAGAATTTTTACCAAATAGAATCAGCAGTGAGTTCCTAGATCCACAGCCCTTGTTTTCAGTTTCTCTTTTTAGACCTTGTGTTTGCTGCAGTGTTGGAGGATGACAACGCAGGAAAACAGCAAATGGAGTAAGAGCTGAATTCTTTAAGGCAGAGGCCATGCTTCATATCCAAATGCTAACAGCACTGGGCTGTGCCTAGGGTCATTCGATGGCCATGCTAGCAAGGGTCAAGGCTGGTCTACATCCAGCCGGGCTTGGGTTCTATCTGCAGCAATTCCAGTAAGAGGCCCTTCATCCTCTGCTCAACAGTGCCAGTGTCAGGGACAGGCTGCTGCTTTCTCAGACTGCCCACTCCATCCCCACAGCTCTGGTAGAAAGTTCTCTTATAGTGGGTACAAATCTGTTTCTCTGTCACTTCCGCCCACAAATTCTAATTCTATCCCTTGGGACCACACAGAAAAAGCCTAGTCCTTCTTCTACCTTCCACGTGTCAGCCCTTCAAATAGTGGAAGACAGTTATCAAGTCTCCCATGATCATTGTGGTAGCTTGAATAATGTTCCCCACCCCCACAAAGATATCTAAGTCTTTATCTCCAGAACCTATGAGAATATTTGCTACCATGGCAAAAGAGACTTTTCAAAATCTGCCAATGGAGAGATTAGTCTGGTTGGCCCAATGTAATCACGAGGGTGAGGGTCCTCATAAGAGGGAAGTCGGAGGGTCAGAAAGAGAGAAAAGGAGATGTGACTATGGAAACAAAGGCTGGAGTGATGCCCTTTGAAGATGGAGGAGGGGCCACGAGCCTAAGAATGCAGGTAGTCTCTAGAAGCTGAAAAAAGCAAGAACATCAGTTCTTCCCTAGAGCCTCCAAAAGAAATGCAGCCTTGCACACCTACTGAGACATTGGGCTTCCAGAACTGTAAGATAATAACTGTGTTCTTTTACACCACTGAACTTGTTGTGGTCATCTGTTACAGCAGCAACAGGAAACTAATACACTCATTCTCTTTCCAAACTGAAAAACTGTTTCAATCACTCTTCAAATGACAGTTTCAAATCTCACCCTTGGAATATTCTCAATCTTCCTTTTGTCTAAAATCCCACGTTTCCCCCTCCTGCCCTGTCCCTTACTCTCCTGGCCCAAACAGCTTTACTTTTATTATTATTATTTTTTTATCCTCACCAGAGGACATTTTTGCATTTATCTTCAGATAGAGCAGGAGGGAGAGAGGGAGGAAGAGAGAGAGAGAAATATCAATGTGAGAGAGAGACATCAACTGGTTGCCACCCACACAACCCCAACTGGGGCCGGGGACAAACTGCAACCGAGATATGTGCCCTTAGCGGGAACCGAACTCGGGCGTCTCTGGTCCGCAGGCCAACGCTCTAACCACTGAGCCAAACTGGCCAGGGCCCAAATAGCTTTAGATTTTCTCTCCAGCAATGATGTCTAAAGCCCTATCCATTTGGTCCTCTTGCCATTACCACGCACTTTCTCAGAGTAACTGTTCAATAAATATTAAGTTGAAATAAAACAACTGTTCAGAACTCCCAAGGGTTCTGATCTTCTAAAAGGTTAAAAAGCCTCCTCTTCTCTCCTCCCAAACTGAATAATAATTTAAACTTTAGAATCCTCAAGTTCCTCCCCATCTATAAGGAATTAAGAGTACAGAATATAAATTAGATAGATGACTTCGCATTGAGACTCAGTTACATGACTCCTTGATTAATAGAATGACTGTGGAAATTGAAGATAAAAGTTCCCTACATTATGTATATGACTAATGTGTTCTAATACAGGCCCCCTAAACTCTATATTTATTTTTAATTATCATGCCAATTGTAGAATTTACTACAAAAACCAATTAAACAAAAGTACAGCATTAGTTAAGCCAATTTTTTTCCCAATAGTTAAATGGTTACATAATAGCTTTATCTGACATTTATTTCTATCAGCAAAATAATGTAGCAAAAAAAAGAAGTACAAATGTACTGTAATAAACATTGTGCTTATAGTATAATTCACTTTGCAGTCTTAAAGGTCTTCTAACAAACTATTCAGGGAGGCTAAAATTTAGTGCACTGATCATTATATTTCAGAATTTTATTAGCTGTTAAGTGATTCACTATCATACTTTCTCATTGAGCTTCTATGCATAAGGGCAAACAGGTCTCCACTTATTCTAATCAAATATATATTTATTGAAGACCACTGAGCCCAAGCCCAACATTAAAAACAGTGGGACATTCAAGTGTGTATATGACATGGTCCCCAACTTCAACTTGCTTTCAATCTTGTACAAGAAGCTGGCATATTTATAAATAAAAAGAGGGGAAAAGGAAGAACACAAGGCACTATAACAAATGAGCAGCACAGATAGTTAAGTGCCATGAAAGAGTCCCGACGAGAGAGTGCTCCAGAGGGGACCGGGGTGGGGAGACTGGGTAAGAAAGGTGAAGGGATTGAGAAGAACAAGCTGGTAGTTACAAAACAGTCACCGGGATGTGAAGTACAGCAGAGGGAATAAAATATAGTCAATAATATTGTAATAACTATGTGTGGTGCCAGGTGGGTACTTAAAATATTGGGGGATCACTCTGTGATTATATGATTGTCTAACCACTATGCTGTACACCTGAAACTAATACAATATTGACTATAAACTGTAATTGAAAAGAATAAATAAATAAATAAATAAATAAATAAATAAATAAATAAAGTGCTCTATAGAATAGAATGGTCAAAGAAGTTGGCTTGGGTAGAGCCCAGAAAGGATTGGAAAAAAAAGAACATACCAAACTGGTGAAATAGCACAAGCAAAGGCAAGAAAGCAAAAAACATGTTCAAAAAACAGTAAGCAAATAAATCAGACATTGTGGAAACTTTCATATAGGAAACGGAAAAAGATGGCAGGAAAGATCCAGAGCCTAACAAATAACCATCACAGTGCATTACATGCATCAGACACTGAAACCTTTCAAATAAATTGTAAATAAAGGTCTTGCATGGTGGACAAATAAGTTTATATTTTCTCTGGTAAACAACAGGGAATCACTAAGGTTTCTAGGTAAGAGAATGACTACACAAAAGAATTGGCAGCAGTCTACAAGATAAAAGAAAAGCAGAAAAACTGAAATCAAACCACCTCAGGTTTGAGGTGGGAAAAGCCCAGACAAGAAACTAGATATAAAAATGAAAATGGCCCTGGCCAGTTTGGCTCAGTGGTTAGAGCGTTGGCCCACAGACCAAAGAGTCGTGGGTTTGATTCCGGTCAAGGGCTCAGACTTCGGTTACTATTCAATCCCAGACCCCGGTTGGGGCCATATGGGAGGCAACCAATTGATGTGTCTCTCTCACATCTATGTTTCTCTCTCTCTCTCCCTTCCTCCCTCCCACTCTATCTGAAAAAAAGAAAATGAATGGATGGGGATATAAGAAAGTATTATAAAGAAAGAACTGACAAAACTTAGTAACTGGTTTTTCTCTTTTTCATGAGGTGGATTAAAGAGTCTAAAATTATTCTAAAGTATTTAAGCCTGGGTGATGATGAAAACTCAGAAATTATTTACTGAATACGTACTATACTAGTCACTGAGCTAGGTAGTAGGGGTAAAATAATGATCGTGACAATGAACTATCTTAATGAGGCTTTCAGACTAACATGACACAGAGAAGTATCAGTCACAAGTATCAGTCATAGAGAATAATAAAGCACATGGGAAAAGTACACAGCCTCAAACTGAGATCAGGACAGGAAGTTGATTTTAGGAAGAAAATCAAATTGAGAAAGGAAATCAAAAGCAAAAAAGTGAGCCTGGTCAATGTGGCTCAGTGTATTGAGCATTGTCCCATGGACTGAGAGGTCCCAGTTCGATTCCTGGTCATTGCTGGCTCGATCTCCAGTAGGCGGCGTGCAGGAGGCAGCCGACCGATGCTTCTCTCTCACAACGATGTTTCTCTCTCTCCCTTCTTCTCCCTCTAAAAAAAATCAATAAAAACGTATTTTTTAAAAAGCAGAAAAGTGAAAGTATACATACATATTCATTAAGTCCCTTTCTTAAATTACTCAGTTTAAAAAAAGGGATTCAAATTAAGCTATCAGAAACCAATAAATGTGATCCCCAACTTAAGACCTCCAAAAATTTATTTCTGTAATAATTTGATTGGTTGAAACCCAACATTGTTATCTGATTAACTATATTTCAAGGTTTTTTCCTCCAAAAATCGCCAATCTACTAAGGGGCACTAGAGAATTTTATGGGAGATGGAAATAGTCTTAATTTTTATTGTGATAGTGAATTATATAGCTATACATTCATCAAACCCAACAGGAGTGTACACTTAAAAAGGGTGAATTTTACTATATGTAAATTATCTTAATAAAGCTGACATTAATAAAATCACCAATGATTTAATTGCTAAGTTCAATGGCCACTGTTCAAAGGTGATTCAATAGTTATGAATGTTATATTAGAAACAAAGTATAGGCCAATATCACCTTTACTATTTACAATACTCTATACATATGCTATAAACATATACTTTCTTAATAAATATATAATTTTTATTTGAATGGAACTCTATGCATTTATCCTGAATTGGAGAAACAAGTATTAACACTCAGGCTTGGGATCCAACCTGAGGTCCCAGTTCATATCCTATCATGCTTTTAACAAATTTAAAATCTAAACTGTATTCCTCCTTAAACCAGTTCTCCTTCATACTCTCGCTTTGTCTGAATCTCACGATTTGTTACCTTGGATACTTGGTATATTCCTGGTATCTCTTCCAGGGACCAGTTCTAACTCCTGGGAACTATGACTCTTCCTTTAAAGGAGGGGTGAAATAGAAAACAAGCAAACGAAGATCACGACTACTGTAAACAGTCAGAGCATAAAGTGGAAGGATTTGAATAGTGGCAGGCGAGTTGCAACTGTTCATTCTCAGCTGTTGCTGGTATACATGAACCTCACAAAATAACTAATCAGACAATGTTAGGTGTCCCATCAGGTAGTTATAAAATTCATCCACAATGTTTGAAAAATTTGTTAATTTTTTTTAATACATTTTTATTGATTTTTTTAGAGAGAGAGGAAGGGGACAGCTAGAAACATCAATGTGAGCGAGAAACAATGATCGGCTGCCCCTGCACACCCTCTCCTGGGGATCGAGCCCACAACCTGGGCATGTGCCCTGATGGGGAATCGAACCGAGACCTCCCAGTCCATGGGACAAGGCTCCATCAACGGAGCCACACCAGCCGGGCTAATTTCTGTTCATTTTAATTCATCTGGGGCACAAGGGCCTGAATAATTCAAAAACACTCCAAATTCCTTTACATTTAAATGAACTTTTGACAGAAAGACTACTTGAATTATAATTACTTACCTTGGGTATTAGTATTACTTGTGTTCCTAAAAAGACTGCTAGGTAAATGTTTGGAATAAAAACAGAATCTGGGATTAAAAACTGCTCTAGCCCTGGCTGGTGTGGCTCGTTGGCACCAAAAGGTTGCCGGTTAGGTTCCTGGTCAGGGCACATGCCCAGGTTTCCAGACCCATCTCCAGTAGGGGGCGTGCAGGAGGCAGCCGATACATGCTTCTCTCTCCCCCTCTCCCTTCCTCTCTCTAGAAATCAATAAAAATATACTTTTTAATTGCTCTACTCCCTGAAAATACAAAGATTTGCTTCAGATTTTCATTATCTGGTCTAATAACACCTTTACACAAATACTATAAAACTTGTAATAATTATAATGACATCTCATTAAAAAAATTATACTGAATTTCACGTAACAACTAGACTTATTAGAAGTATGAACAAAGCTCTTAGTCTTAAGCATCTAGCACTGTCTTGCACATAAGCATCGTTTACTTTATTTAAATCTGCTTTAGTCACATCTGTTGACTTGGATTGAAATAAGTTAATTCATATAACTGTTTTATTACTATTACTAAATAATAAATGTGTTTTTATTATTATATAGATATTAAATAGAAATTTTAACTTCATTCTTTTTGGTCAGGATTAAGAGAGGAAACCAAGGAATAAATCGGTTGCCTCCAAAGAGGCCAGTTTTGTTTCATTTCCAATGAAATTCATACCTCATTTAATTCAGTTTTTTCAAGAATCACTTTCAGATACTTGCTTGAGGTTAGAAGAGATTTTGTGGGAAGTAATCAGAGACAGTATTTCATAAATGCACCAGGATACACATGAAAACCAACCTTTATTTACAAATTAGCCTTCTGACAAGAGAGACAACAGAGATGCCTAATTATACTATCAAAAGCAGTGAAGGAAAACATAAGGTTTGAAAACAATGATATAAAAATAAGGAATCTGTGGAGACTCCGATGAAGCTGTGGACGTGTCCAGCCCCCAGCTTTCCCTTGGATTAAGGTCAACGTGTGCAGACAGCTCCGCTTTCCCAAGAAACACTGCCACTCAACAACGAGATTACATTCCTGAGAAGAGTTGTATGTTAGGGTCATCTATTTGTCAAGTCCACGTCTTTAAACACTTTGGCAAATTGTTGGTAGCTTACCCAGGTTTGGCTTTGGTTTTTAATTTGCTTACTGACTTGAAACTTAAGATGCTCAATTTCTAAAAATGGAAATATTAACAGCTTGGTGGTATAGCCAAGATCACTCCTGCTTTTTACACAAGAACCATCTGGCTATCTAAAGGAGGGCAGAAACTGGGAAGTGAGGAGTTAAGTCCCAGAGATACAATCAGAAGAGGTGTTTACATACAGAATGAAAGGACCATACCTTGTGTTAACCAAAGCAGTTACCCAGGCAAAATTTAGGTGTAGAAGACAGAACACAACTCATCACCAGTAGGCAGTAGGCATCCTTACTGGGCCTTTTAACAACCTGATGTGTATCATGATCGTTCATCAACATGGCAGTTATTGCTGAGGGGAGGGCTGAGGGTTTTCTGTATAGCTAACAGTTTAACAAATAATCCAAAGTAACGGGTGACTTTTGGAACTCCTTTTTGGCTAAAAGATCTGACATTTGTCTAAAAAAAAAGAAAAGAAAACTCCGAAGATGTTGAGACAATCTAGTATGATGAAAAAGTATTAGCTCCAGAACCAGAAAGGGAGAATGACAGTTATCAAGATTGACCAAATGTTCACTTTTTTAATCAAGTAATCCCATGTCTAGGAATGTCATAGCCAAAATAACCTACAATAGTAAAAGAAAAAGGAAAGTAATTATTATGATTACTCCTGTGTAGTAAATGATTAGTAATTTTTTGTAATTTTGGGGTTCTTTATACTCTATGGAACTTTTGGATACAGAACTGCATTAGGGCTGGGATCCAAATTTAGGACTAATAACCAAAATCCAGGCTCTAGATCTCTTTGTAATATAAGGAGAGGTTTGCCAACCCCACTGAAGGATTGCCACTCAGGAAAAAATGAAGCTGACTTACATTTCATTCCTTACAAAGAATCGCCAAAGTCAAGGCACTTCCTCAATGAATTTATTTTGGACAAAACAGTTCCAGAAAGCAGTCCGCTGAGAAGACAAATGGAGAAAGGCAGCCCTCAGTCCTGAAGAACATGACGATCAAAGAGTGGGTGAGGGACCCCAGATATCATCCTTGCATTGTCCACAGTCAGTTCAATTAGGCAGAAGAAATTTAAAGGGGTGATTTGAGGAAAAGTTCTTACAACATCGCTTGAAATTCTGTTCTGTTGTCATATAGGAGGTTAAGGGGGAAATATCCCTCAGCACATTTAGCAGTGGTGCTTTGTCACATCAGTTTGGTATAACTTAGCATAGAATAGGTTAATGAGATAACTTCGTATAGAATAGGTCAATAAGATAACTTTCCTGACACCTACCTATGGGAAATGCCAAGCAGTGGGGGTGCCAATTAGGGAGAGGGTGGTGAGACTGGACAGGCAGGAGACAGTGTACAGACACAGGAAAATAACAACAAAAAGTAAAAATGAGGATGGGATAGGGGAGAAAAGGGTGGGGGGGTTACCAAACGCTAATTCCACTTAATAGTGTTACCTATGTCTAGACCTCAGCCCGATCTCTCCCTAAAACCAATGATGCTGTCATTTATCCCACACATCTTACTTGATTTTTACCAACCCGGTACTGATTACAACCAAACTAGCCAGTCTTCCTGTGTTAATGGTAAACATTTCAGGAATGTTTCACAAGAATAAATCAAAGATGTTAAAGAAAAAACTCACATAATTTTACACTTTAAAACTATGTACATATTCAGTGTATGGGGAATAGAGTCACCTCCCTCCATTATTGAACTTTGTTCCCAAAGGTTAAGTTTAAAAAAAAAGGACACACAACCTGCTTAATTCAACTGGGTAAAGTCATTTTGTGTTTGTGTTATGTTTGTAAAAAGGGAAGGTTTAAAAAGTCTTCTCCTAATTGAAAAATATATTACAAATAAGTTCAAATGGTCATCAATTTTGGTTTCTTCTCCCTCTGCATTTTTCTAATTCTCACTGACAAGGAACTATATTCCACTCGTTTCTCTTTTTCTTTCTTTTTTTTTAAATTTTATTTTAGAGAGATAGAAACATTGATGAGAGAGAACATGGATTGGCTGCCTCCTGCATGCCCCCCACTGGGGATTTGACCCACAGCCTGGGCGTATGCCCTGACTGGGAATTGAACCAGCGACCTCTTGGTGCATGGGTCGACGCTCAACCACTGAGCCACATCAGCCGGGCTCCTTTCTCTTTTTCCTTGTCAAACCTCGGAGAGTACACTGTGTTCCCCTTGAACCTTTCCACCAAGGTGAAGCTCTTCAGTCAAAAGTACAGACGTGCCCTCCAGTCTAGACAGTGTTTTATTGATTAATGTAAATTTGAACATTTTTCTCAGCATTGGTAATAGAGCAATTCTATCACCGTGGCCTGCTGGGTGGAGTCTGAATTACTGGACTAAGAGCTATAAAATTAATAATGTATAATGGCAAAGTACAGAAATATTTAAGTACCCTGGGGTTGCGAAGTATAGAAATAAAAATTGTAATAGAGTAATACTAGAAAAATCCCTGAAGGAAATAAGTTTAGAACTAGATTTGAAAAGTATGGAAGACACCTTGGTTTGGCTATAACGGAGTATCCATATTGGGTATTAATGAGAAATGAGTTTGCAAACTGTTGACAGACTTGTTGGAGGATATTAAATGTTAGAACAGAGAAAAACCTTAGCCAAGGAAAGAACACAATGCTCTACTGGTTAATTTTCTTAAAATCCTAGAAAAAGTTTATTTTACAAGAAAGTATAAAAATAACATCAATATACAGTCGTCCCTCGCCACTTCGCGCTTCGACTTTCACGGCTTCACTCTATCGCTGTTTTTTCAAATATAGCATAGTATGTATATAAATAAAGAATCCTACTTCGTGGAATTTCATTTATCGAGGTAGAGTCTAGAACTGATTAACCGCGATAAATGAGGGCCGACTGTAAGACAATTCATTTGACTTTTTAAAGACAAACGTCTCATATTTTTGTACCACCATAAACAATTAATTTCCGAGTCTGCCACTGACTTAACTGTTACCCTGTCTTGTTAATACCATCAGATAGAAACTAAAACGACTTATTTTCACTCCTTAGAAAATAAGGTGCTCACATAAAGCAAACGAAAAATCGTTAGCCTAAGTCCATATGCACTCAACTTTTATCCAGATGTTTGTTGTTTTACCTAGACTGAATAAGCTTCTCTACCTTTTTGAACTTCAGCTTTTATTACATTTTTAAATAAACATACAGCAAAAGATTGAGAGAGATTTTAGAAAACTGGAATAAAAGTCAAAGGCTAAATTCCTTGAAAGAGAGGAAATGAATCATTCCCTTTTGTACTTCGGCCTGGCGCAGGCTCAGTGCATAGTAGGCACGCAAGGAACATTGGCTAATTAATTGCTAAAGGCCATGCCAACAAGAGGATTAATGCTTGGACAAATCCCAAGTTACATTCCTGGACCAACTATCTGAAAATGTTCTCAATTCTGCACCATTAGACTGTAAGTTCCAACAAGTCCTAAATGCTGAGCTAACTTTGTAATCCAATCAAATGCAACAGTAGTTCTGCATCCTTTGCATTTTGCCTTTAAAATGTGACTCCAAGAGATTTTTAATACATAAACCAGTTGGCAGCAAAACCTGTGCAGTTTCCAAAATTCACTGATTCTTATTTATAAGTTAAAATATAATTGAGTTAGAGTCCCAGACTAATGATAGATAACCTGCACGCTAATCCCAGATCCATCAATAATTAGCCATCACCTTGAGCCTATAACTTTTCTCCCAGCCTCAGTTTTCTCATCTATAAAATGAGAAAAATGGGTATTTGAAAGCCTTCCTTGGGGAATTGTGTTCAATTTACTTTGAAATGCATAAAAAATAGGAAAGATTGATGGGTGGATAGAGACAAATTAACATATAATAAAGCAAGTAGAGTAAAAAGTTAAGAAAATAATTTAGATGGCAGACATACCTCCTCCACAGAAAAACCGGATCAATCCTCCCAAACACCCATCCTTCCTATATCTGGAAATGGTACCACTACTCACCAAGTTTCTCAAAGCAAAACACTAGAAGTTATCCTGAATTCCTCTTCTCTCATTTGCAATCAGTCAGCAAGTCCTGTTAGATCCTCTTTCAAAACCTATCAAATCCACCCACTTCACTTCACTGCCACTGCTCTGTGCCCCCAAGACATCACCTTTCACCCCCATCTTCCACTCTTGGCCCCTCCCAAATCACGATGGCTTTTTGAAATGTACACCAGACACTCATCCTCCAAGTTTACAATTCCCAGTGGCACTAAGAACAAAGGAAATCCAGGCCCCTGCCGTGGCTTACCGACCCCCTACGGCCCCTGTCTACTTTGATATCTTCCCTGACACTTTCAAGCCCTCGTTTAGTAGGTGCCAGCCACACTGGCCTTTCTAGTCCTACAACACACCAACTTCTCACATTAAGACCTTTGTACTTTGTGATTCCCTTTGGCTGGGATGTTTTTCTCTCAAAATTTTCACATGGCAGACTCCTTTCTAGTCATTCAACTTGCAGTTTGCATGTCCCCTCCTCCGGGAGGTCCTCCCTCACCAACCAATCTAAACAAGACACTATCTCATCATCCTGATCTACTCTTCTAATTAGAGCAGGAGCGCATATTGCTTATGAGCACAGACTGCAGTCACACTGCCTGGATTCAGAGTCCAGCTCTGTCTTCTCCTACTACGTGACCTTGGGTAAGTTACTCGGCTTTTCTGTGCCTTGGTTTTCTCATATGTAAAATGGAGATACTACTACTTCATAGGGTCATTGTGCACCTAACTATGAAGCAGAATGCTTAGAAACAATGCCTGGTACATAATAAGGGCCATTTAAGTCTTTGCTACCATTATTATAGCATTAGTTTATGTTTGCTTGTTTATTTTCTCTCTCCTAACTGAAATGTTAACTGCATAAGAGATCTTGTTTGCCTTGTTTACTACTATATCCCCAATGCCTAGAACGTTATTAAGCACTTAGCAGATGCTCAGTAAATATCTACTGAATGAAAAATTTATTATGCTCTTATATGATTGTGGTGCTATTTCATCTGTGCTCAGTAAACATTTACTTACAATGTACTATTTTTTCTTTTGCTTAAGTTCCAGGAATTGTTTGGAAGACAAAAAGCCAGGAAGCAATATAAACACTGTATCTTAAAGACGCCATTAATTTCTTAATTTGTGATGTAAACTCATTTAAAAAAATAACCAAAAATAATTTTAAAAGCAAGTTGTTTAAAACAAAATAAGTCAGTTTCCTTTTCTTTCCTACCTTAGCTAAAGCATTAATAAGCAGATTTACCTCTCCCCTGCTCATTTCATGCTAAAAGTATAATACCGAGATAACACATATCTTTCTACGAATATTTGAGCAATTAAAAGAGAGAATTTAAAAAGGGCTGTGGCTAAAGAATGACAAACTCACTACCTTAATGCATCCATTTCTCCCACCTGAGGAAGGTCACACAGCTCCCTGCACCTATTAGCTGCACCTGAAGGCATGACTTAACCTGGAGTGACAGTGTTGGTGGAACTTACTCTACATATTGTAGCCCTTGAGCCTTAGGGGATTTATACAGTAATAAGCTTTTGTTATCTATCATATTAATTGCTGAAAGAATAAGAAATATTTGGCTACCTACAGCATATCAATCCACAGTTTAATATGTTATAAAGAAGGTGACAAGTTTAATGTACTGAGATATTTCTTAAATAACATGGAAATATTAATCATTATAAAATATATATTAGTTTCCTAGTGCAGCTATAACAACATATCACAAACTGTGTGGCTTAAAACTATAGAAATTTATTCTCTCAGAGTTCTAGAGGCTAGAAGTCTAAAATCAAGGTGTCAGCAGGGCCATGCTCCCTGAGACTCTGGGTAAAATCCTACTTTGCCTGCCAGGCTTCCAGTGGTGGCCATCACTCAGCACTCCTTGGCTTGAACCCACAGCACTTCAGCCTGCCACCGAAATCACATGGCCTTCTCCCCTATGTCCCTGTGTCTCTTCTCTTCTTAAGGGCCCACCCTACTCAGGAGGACTTCATCTTAACTAATTTCATCTGCAATGATCCTACTTCAAATTATACTACCATAGGGTTAGGACTTCAACATCTTTTCAGGGCACAAAATTCAACCCATAACATATACCTAGGTATATAATTACATTGTTACCTGACATTATAAACTTTCCAACTTGTTAAGATATTGTTTATCTTTTTTTTTATTTTTTATCCTCACCCGAGGACATTTTTGCATTTATCTTCAGATAGAGTGGGAGGGAGAGAGGGGGGAAGAGAGAGAGAGAAACATCGATGCAAGAGAGACACATCAACTAGTTGCCACCCACATGACCCCAACCGGAGCCGGGGACAAACTGCAACCGAGGCACGTGCCCTTAGCGGGAACCAAACCCAGGACTCTGGTCCGTGGGCCTACGCTCTAACTGCTAAGCCAAACCAGCCAGGGCAAGATACTGTTTATCTTTAAGGTAGAGACAAGGATATTTCTGAAGTCTGATACTTAATAACAAGGACCATATTCATTGCTGGCCCCAGTTCTCTAGGGCTGTGTTATCTCAATGGTTGAATTTACAGCTTTATAATTATGAGAAATATAATTAGGCCAATAATCTAAAATAGTCAATATTCTAAACCTGTAAAAATCAAGTAATGATTTTTGTTTTGTTTTTTGTTTGTTTGTTTTGCCCATTTTAAAGCATTAGGAACAAACATGCCACCTAATTGCATCTGCCACCATTTTAGCAACCCTCTGAGATACGGAGTATTCCACTCACCATACAGAGGAGGAACCTGAGGCTTTGCAAGACTAGGTGGTCTGGCCAAGTTTCCACAGCTGACAAGAGGCAGACCTGAGACTCCACCACAGATGGGCCTGACTCCAGACCCGCGCTGTAAGTCGTACAACTAAACGGCTCTTTGCCAGAATTTTATGTACAATTAAACTTTACTAAAAACCTATTTAGATTTATATGGCCAAAAGATGGCTTGGAGGTTATAAGTTCACTTCCATTATTATGTCTATTAGCATGATAAAGACAATTAGTCCTAAACTGTGATATATCATGTTAAATTACATGTATTAAATCCTGTGTTTCTATTTAGTTACATAATTTTTTAACAAGTGAAAAAAAAAAAAGAGGTACTCTTCTTCGCCCTAGTGAAAAGATCCCTACTACAACCACCTGAGGTCAGAACTCTGGGGGAGAAAGGGGCGTGGCCAAGTGGTGTGTGAGGACCACACTCCAGCTCAGCTGTCATTTCAGGAGTGATGGTTTCAAGCAGTAAACTCACCCACAGCTCCTGAGGTTGTACCACTGCTTAAAGAGAGGGGGCTCCACATAAGCACAAAAGAAATAATGATCATATCCCCTCCTCCAGTCAGGCCCCAGACTTCAGAAAATGACCACAGAAGAGCTGTGAGCTTTTAATAACATTTGTATAGATAGATGCTTCTTCAATCACCACCAGTACCAGCGATGGTGAAAAACAGAATCTTAGGAGGTGAAAGTTTGCAAGTTGAGTTAAAGAGAAAAAGTATACATATTTCCACTTAGTATTCTTTGTAATGATATTTCTGCATTGTTATTTATAATAAGAGCTTCTTGAATGCATTAAAAATGCCGATGGAATGCTCATGTGTATTATAACACTTGGACAGTGGATCCATATGCCACAATTAGACAATTTTTTATTCTTTCATTTAGTAAGATATTATCCTAAGAGATTATCTATTGGCCTTTCAAAGATCCATTTCCAATCACTATTTTTTTAAATGACTTTTTAAAAGATAGTGCGGTTTACTAAATGTAGTCCAGCTTGAACCTCTAAAGCAAGGCTATCAAATAAACAGTAAAATATTATCCATCTAGAGACCAGGCTTCTGGAATATTTCCAAGTCCAGAAATAGAAAAAAATACATACACACGTTCTGGGGATAAAGAGCTGCTCCTGAATGCCTAAGCAAGGACAAACATAACAAATAGAAGAACATCTCCCTAGGTTTACACCCGACCCCCGAGACCAGACAATCCACACGGGAGAAGTTAAGCAGCATCGCAATTGGCCGGCGAGATCTACACAGGTCAGGTTTTTCTTTGGCAAGCAGAGACGCGTGGGAGAAGCAATCAGCATAAGGAGAAAACAAAGCTGGAGAGATGGGCAGAGAGCAGCAGCGATCAAAGGCAGTGGAGGAGGCTGAGGCTGGGAGCCACAGACAGTGCACATCCACCAGCTGTGCCTTAGCGGTTCCTAAAGGCACAGGCAGGAGCAACAGGAGCCAAGAAATGCTATCAGCCACGCCCCGGGATTCTGGCCTGGAAGCTGGGGCATTTCCACAGTGACAAGCCACTGCGTACCAGCAGCTACAATAGTCTGAGCAATGTTTATAGATGAAAAATATCACAGACTTAAATATATGTATATTTATATAAATATACATATCAATATATATTTATAATAGTCATCCCTTAATAGAAAGTTCTAACTTACTCTAATGTAAAATGTATTGGGGGAAGGGTGGGGACCTTAAACTACAAGCCACAGATGTGCCCTCTGTAAATTCTCCTATTATCACACTTCTTTCTCCCTTCTTTACCTCCATCTCTAGCCCAGGAAATCGGAAACCAAACTTTTTTTTTTTTTTTATTAATTTATTTTTGTTACAGATGTTTCTCCTTTTTTCGGAAACCAAACTTCTAACATACTGCCTCCTCGTTGTGAGTAAAAGGTACACCAGTAAGTAAGCAAAATAAAATTCCAGAGTGTTCTGTTAAGGTTGGTAACACACAGAAACTCACAATTTCACATAATTCCATGAACGAGGAATAAAACAGGGCTGAAC
The DNA here is from genome assembly GCA_030848825.1 of Tadarida brasiliensis. Lineage (NCBI taxonomy): Eukaryota > Metazoa > Chordata > Mammalia > Chiroptera > Molossidae > Tadarida > Tadarida brasiliensis. Next base: position 12,992,232 of record CM061275.1, on the reverse strand, counting down.
CTCTTGGAGACTGGCGTTGGAAGATGATTCCAGATGATTCTGGACCTTGGGAAGCGGAGTCTGTGGCCCTTCCCCCCAGGGCTCTGCTATTAACACCACTTAGCCTTACATCATGCATCAGTTTTTCTGCTTACTCATAGTTTCTTCTCCCATAATTTTAGTTTGTGCACAGTTCAGCATGGCCTCTCTAACCTTGGCTCGCTCCCCACCCCACAACCAGTGGTGTGTTTGGTAAATGCTAGCAACTCCCACCATAGCTGTGATGACAGTGAAAACAGAGCTGGGAAGATAAGTGCAATAGCAAGCCACTGTAGAGTAGTCCTACCATAGGCTGTCACACACATAAAGAAACTCAAGAGCACAGATAGCAGTAAAATATATCAGGAAATGACGTCACGTTGAACTCACAGAAACAGTAGAATGGTGATTGTCAGGGGCTGAGGGGTGGGGGAAATGAGAAGTTGGTAAAAGGGCACATGCCCACTTTCAGTTATAAGATCCATAAGGCCTGGCAATCTAAGTGTAGAACACGGTAACTATAGCTGATAAAAACTGGTCACGTGCACCAAACGACGTTTCAAGACAACATATATGACAGCGGCCCCATAAGATTATAAAGGAGCTGAGTTTCCTGTAAGAAATGGTAGGATATGTGGTTCAGGAGGATTATTTTTCCCTCTGATGAAAGCAATATCTGTGGGGCTTGTCAATAGATCCCCTCTCACTCACAGCACCTCAATTTTGAATGCAGACAGCAGAGGAAACAAACAAAACAAAAAAGCAACCTACTGAATGGAAAAAGATGTTTGCAAATCATACATCCAATAAAGAGTTAAGATCTTCCCTGGCCGGTTTGGCTCAGCGGTTAGAGCCTCGGCCTGCAGACCAGAGAGACGTGGGTTCAGTTCCCGCTAAGGGCATGTACCTCGGTTGTAGTTTGTCCCCGGCCCAGGTTGGGGTCGTGTGGGTGGCAGCCACTCGATGTGTCTCTCTCACATCGATGTTTCTCTCTCTCTCTCTCTCTTCCTCCCTCTCTCCCTTTCGCTTTATCTGAAGATAAACACAAAAAAATGTCCCCAGGTAAGGATAAAAATAAATAAATAAATAATAAAAAAAAAGAGTTAAGATCCAAAATATATAAAGAGCTCATATCTCAACAACAACAAAACACACAACCTGATTAAAAATTGGGCAGAGGATCTGAATAGACATTTTCCAAAAGAACATACAGATGGCCAACAGGCACATGTAAAGATGTTCAACACCACTAATTACTGGGGAATGCAAATCAAAACCACAATGTGATCACCTCACATCTGTTAGAATGGCTGTTATCAAAATGACAAGAAACAAGTGTTGCCCTGGCCAGTTTGGCTCAGCGGTTAGAGCATCAGCCCACAGACCGTAGGGTCGAGAGTTCAATTCCCAGTTAAGGGCATGTACCTGGGTGGCAGGTTCGAGCCCTGGCCCTGATCTGGGTCATGCGGGAGGGAGGCAGCCAATCAATGTGTCTCTCTCACATAGATGTTTCTCTCTCTCCCTCTCTCCCATTATATTTAAAAATCAATGAAAAAATACCCTCAGATAAGGATTAATTAAAAAAAGAAACAAGTGTCGGCAAGGATGCAGAGAAAGAGAATCCTTCTAGTACACTGTTGGTGGGAATGTAAATTAGTATAGCCATTATGGAAAACAGGATAACAATTCCTCAAAAAATTAAGAATAGAACTACCATATGATCCAGGTTCCACTTCTGGGTATTTATTTGAAGAACAATAAAATACTAATTAAAAAAGACAAGTGCATCCCTATGTTTACTATAGCATTGTTTATAACAGCCAAGATATGGAAACAACATTAAGTGCCCATCAACAGAGAATTGGATCAAGTCCTACGCAACCATAAAAAGGTGAAATCCTGCCATTTTGTGACAACATGGATGAACCTTGAGAGTATTATGCTAAGTGAAATAAGTCAGACAGAAAAAGACAAATACCACATGATTTCATTTATGTGGAATATTTTTCAAATGAACAACAAGAAAACTCAGAGGTATAACAGATTGGTGGTTACCAGAGGGGAAGGGGGATGGATGGAGGGAAACTAAATGGAAACTAGACTTTTGGTGGTGAGCATGATGTGGTATATTCAGATGTTGAATTATAATGTTGCACACCTGAAAACTTATATAATGTTATAAACCAGTATTAGATAGATAGATAGATAGATAGATAGATAGATAGAAAGAAAGAAAGAAAGAAAGAAAGAAAGAAAGAAAGAAAGAAAGAAAGAAAGAAAGAAAGAAAATCTGAGTGCACATATTACATTCCAATCAACTAGCCAGTGAATGACCTGTTTCAGCAGGGAGGAGCCTGTTCCCCCACCCAGTGCCACATAAGAGGGTGCTACAGCCCTCCCAGATCTAGCTTCATGGTCTTCAGAGACCACTGCCGTAAATTCTTTGTTGAAACCTAAGACCCTGGACAAGGACACAGGTCCACAGGAGCTACACTAACAAGTATTAAGTGCCCCTGCCACATTAGTAAAAGCTTTCTGTGGTCATGTGGAGCCAGCCTGTCCCTGAACTCTGGAAATACTCTCAGGTTGTAATGATGTAAAGCACAGGCAACTTTTATTTCTTCCATCAATTCAAGAGAGCCCTTTGTGCCAGATATGGTCAATGGAACCAAAAACAAATTTCCAAAGTCAAAATATCGAGTCCTCAGTTCTACACCCTCTCCACACTAAACACCCTCTTTTTTATGAATACCACAAAGTTCCTTAATCAGACCAGTGCTCCAACATGCAATAGCCAAAACCACATGGCCATGACAATTCCCTGTGTTCCTTTATCTATTCCTCTTGAATTCTATTCCCACTGGTCCTCAGGCCACCTTTCACTCTCTCCTGAACAGTCACTATTAGGGTGATCCACGCCTCCCCCAGCCAGTTTCTCCTTGATATTTCCAACCAATCCAGCCCACCTCCCTGTTCAGGGAGCTGCACGGACAGCGTTGAGGTTCTCTTTCTGATCCTTCCAGAAGGAAGCAGGGGGAGGGCCTGTGGGGCACTGCTTAAGTCTCCAGTCTTGGACAGCAATGTCCTGGGCCTTCACAGTCACTCACCACTCACGCACTGACTCACCAGGGCAGCGTCTAGTCCTGCAGGCTCCCTTCATGGTGCCTCCCCCACACAGGTGCACCCTTGTACTTTTTGTTTACCTTGTACTTTTACTGTCCCTTTTCTATGTTTAGATACACAAATACTTACCATTGCCTTACAGTTGCCTACAGTACTGAGTACACCAACATGCTGTACAGGCTTGTAGCCTGGGGCAATAGGCTAGACCACAGAGCATGGGTGTGTAGGAGGCTGGACCATCTAAGTGCGTGTAAGGGCACTCTGATGTTCCCACAACAACACAATTGCCCAAGGACACTTTCTCAGAGTGTATCCCCATCATTAAGTGATGCATGACTGTATATTGTATAACTGAAATTTGATAAGAGTAAAACTGAAGTGTTCTCACAAAAAAAAAAAAAAAAAGAGGTAAATATGTGAGGAGAAAGATGTATACATATATCAAATCATCATGTTGTACACTTTATATATATTACAATTTTGTCAATTATGCTTCAATAAAGCTGAAAGCAAGAACAATTTTGAGTCTTAAGTTTTTAGCAAAATGTTAATATAATTCATTAAATTATAACAAATCATTAATACCTTATTAATATAATTTGGTTCTAATATAATTTATTTAATTATCATTTATGCAACTTAATTTTTTTAAATGTCTGTGTTGGACAACTAACTCACAAAATTCCTGAAAATGTAACAGTCTCATGAAAGAGTACAGCCAACCCCAGCGCATCACTGCAGAACCTCTCATCTCAAGCTCCAACTTCTAACTGGAAATTCTTTCCAGTTTGTCTTAGTTCAAATCCCTAGGAAAGATTCTGACTGGCCCCATCTTTTTAAGCCCCAGAAATCATAGGTTGCTGGCCAGCCTGTGAAGTGGTTTCTTCAGTTGAGGTGTCTGCGGCTTGCAGGGGAGGCTGAGATAGAGGCATATAAAACATGGATGTCTCAGCAGCAGACACAGCAGGTAGGACAGACACAAGCTAACCTGGTACAAAAGGTCACTACAGATGTTACTAATCCATCGACCATGATCATTCCAACTACAGGTCATTTAAAAAGGGCAGCTCACAGAAATGACAGTTGTCAAGAATGAGCTGCCCTGTATTTAAAATCCTGTATTTAATAAGATGAGCATCTGAGAGGTTCAGCGGGCACTCAGCATCCACCTCCTTATAGTAGGCCTTCCTGAAATGCACAGGTTGGAAAACTAAAAACTGTATTTTTCCAGACTCCTTTACAGCTAGCATTCAGGGTGCAAATTTGACTCCACCATTAGGATGCAGGACATAAAATATAGAAGGCAGAAGGGAAGCAGAGTCCCATCCACCTGTAGTTTTAGCTGCTTTCAACTGGCAAAGAAGGTCAGGGCCATGTCACTGTCTAGTCTCCAGCACTGAGGGTGTTGAGGGACAGTGGCAGGAGTGTCAGACTCAGTATTCCATCATCGAGTCACTAGTTCACAGGCATCAAAGAGAAGTTGTCACAGCAGCAGCCAGATGCTACATTCCAAACTTCAACAGTTATGATAGCAACAGTGACTACTGTCATCACCTTGATCACAGCTACAGTGGTATCTTCCTGCCATGGTTTCAGTGGCAAGCTCCTAATTACCACTTTCCTGACTGTGGCAGAGGTGGCAGCTCCCGTGGCAAGTTGTTCCAAGGGGTCCTAGAAGTCAATCTCAGAGGCCTGGCCTAGCGCCCAGCCCTCCAAACCCTGCAAAGATTCCCTACATTATATCCCTTTCTGCTTCCTACACTGAACCCTGACTGATACTGCAAAGGAGTAGGCAGGCTGATTGTAGCAAGATTTTTTTCATGTCTACAGTCATGCTGTTCTTTCCCAGACACACAAAGGACCCATGCAAGAGAGCACCATTCCCGTTAGTTTTACCCAGTGAATAGTCTCCCCAGAACTGCCACCTCATTCCAGTTCTTCGGTCTGCCTCTCCCAAAGTGAGTACCTTCTCTCCTGCTCTGACCAGCTCTCTGTGACCTGAGTCATCTACCTGTCCTGGACCCTGCAGGAGCACAGTCCCTCCTCTCAGTCGCGTCAGCTCTCTCACCCATCATCACGGCCAGACAAGCTCAGGGACCCTGAGCCGAAAGTGCCCTTGATGGTTCATCTACCGCATCCCTGAACAGGCCCTGGCCCTACAGCTCATCTTTCCCCTTCGCAGGCCCTGGTGGGAGTGGGGGTGCGGGGACGGGGTATAGCTGGCTCTAATTCAGACCTGGAGCATCACCCACGGGGAGGGGCCGGGGCAGCGATGGCAGTCTCCACACGCAGCACCCACTCACAAGGATTTCACCGAAAGCATGGTGAAGAACATTTTTGACTGAAGAATTATTTTCAAAGCTAAAACAACAGCTGTTGTGCCAGCTAACCATTTTCTGACTATTTCCATCTTAACTGGAAGCCCCAGCATCACGGAGGGCTACAAATGCCCGACGGCTCGCGGTGCAAGGATGAAGGTGCCTCTGCGGAGCTCCGACTCCCGGGTCAGCCCGACACGCGCGCGCGGGGTGGCCTCACCGACCGCGCGGCCCACGGAACTCCAAAGGATGCAGATTCATAGAGAGACGGCATGGTTAACAGATTCATCCCCACCCCCACTAATTTCCTACAGGAATTCTTAGGCGCGGAACCAAAACAATAAGAGGAACCTGAGTTCGGGTCCCCGCTCTGCCCGTTCCTACTGGGACTCCTGAGCGCCACCTACGAGGACTAAGGCTCCGGGTCCTCAGCTGCAGACCAAGGCTAGGGCGATGCCTAGGGTTCCTTCCAGTTGACTGACTTGAAGCCCAAACAGAAACCGCAACAGCACAAACAATTAAAGAAGAAGGGCTGTGGATACTCCACACCTGCTTTAACGGCCTCTTCACAAGAACCACCTTACTGTGCGGTCCTTGAAGCCTGGAACAAGAGAGATCTACTTGAATGCAAGGAGTTCCTCTCTCCAGCTTGGCGAAATTTTGTCTAAGCAAAGTATACCTTGAAAAAGTCTGCCTACTTATGGAAGTCCTAATTCCAACATAGATTCCTTCCGACATTCATCAGAACATTTTCTAGGCTACCTGTCTCGAGATAAGTGGGCTAACAAACACCTTCCTGGTGAGTGAATTACAGAGCAAGTGGACAGGAAACGTGAGAACAAGACGTCATTTCCAGTATCAAGGATACAATTTCACGAGTATATTTATCCTAAACGCATCTAGGCTTTTACCCATAACTACCAAAAATATTTTCTTATAAAAGGTAGCAAGAATGAATGCTAACTTTCTGTTTGATTGGTAATTCTTGGGAATAACTAATTTGTCGTGCTGTTTAGCTGCACAGAGTAAACTGCACTGCCACAAACTTCGGTTAGAAACAGAACCAAGCAACAAAGCTTTTATTTTAAGTACTTGCCCAATGTTTCACTACATTTAACACCCAAACAATTCAGAATTGTGGGAGTTTTCCTTTTAATAGAAAAAGAGGGAGACAGATTTGTCAGACGAAATAATATTCTATCTGGAAAGTGAAGGAGGACTGTTTCAGTTCATGATCCTCCCTGTACACCTGTGAGACCTTCATTGTGTTCATCTTTCCAAGCAAGCTTCAGTTTTCTCATGCGTAAAAGGCAGGTGGTAATACCTGGCTCATGGAAAACAACACTATACAAATTTCGTTATAAGCAATACACGTATGCCAACATACAGACCCTTATAAACCAAATGAGGTGGGTGTGTAACACTCTGATATATGGTTGTTACTCAGGAAATGACAGCTAGTATTATTATAACAAGTCCCCAAGTCAGAATATTCCTATTAGACTGAGAACAAGGTTGTCAATTTACAGTTGCCACCAAAGGGAGTTTGATGAGTCATTTCACTCATTAATAGTATGATGTGAGATAGCTTTAGTTATCAAACCTAGTTCTATTCAAAGGGAATTAAATTTTTCATTAGCATGTACATTCCAACTAAAATCAAACACCAAATTAGTGAATAGTATCCTTAGCTAAAATTAACAATATTTTGACAAAGTGTTTTGCCAAAAGATACAGAGGTAGGTTAAAATATAGTTCTGTGAGCAGAGGTAAGGAAGACTGTATCATTTTAACAGATTTCATGGCTTAACTAGTCAATATATGGAATTAATGTTGGAGAAGTCTGATCATAATGGGCTTCTGCAGCAGACACAATGATTTTCCACATATGGTCTAAAGAAATCCCAAGAGGAACATAAACTAACATGAACATGCAAAGTCCCTTCTATGATTCTTATTGATAACTCACACCCAATTCCATGGTGTTCATTTTTATGCACAACACATGTCTTTACTAATAGCCCACCAACATCTAACACTCACTAAAGGTCCAACTACCTGGCACAACTGCAAAGCTCCTACTGTGCACGCCATTCATACACTGAAGGCTGATATTACAATTGTTATTATGGCACCAAAGTTGAAGACATTAATTATAATATAAAAACAGTGTGAAAGATATTCAGAGTACCCACCCCTCCTTTGTTCAATCCTCCACACCTCCACTCCAAGTACATCTGTGCCCCCAGTGCAAGGCAGGCAGGAAAAAATTAACAAAAAGTGGAGATTTTATCCTACAGTGTTTGCCAAATAACTGTTTTGGTGATTAAACAGATACCACATTACACACGTAAGCAGTGTTTCAAAGTTAAGAGTCAGTGAAGCACTTTCTTTATGTGTAACTCTGTGAGATCATGATTAAAAGGTATTATTAGAGAACCAACCCTTAGAAATAATACAATAATAATGCAGTCTCAATTTGCATTTTTAAAAGATCATTGTTTTAAAAGCAAAACATCTTGGAAAGCAATGAGTTTAGAACTTCATTTTCAAAATGGTAGAATACAGAGGTGGGCAAAAGGAGCTTTACAGTTGTTCATATGGAAAAAGACATGCAGGTATAATTATTGCAATACCTTTATTAACTCATTGTGTTACTATAACACAATGGCATAGTAAACCTACTTTTGCCAACCCCTGTATTAAGTTTAAAAAACTGCATTAACTAGTTAATAATCATTTTCTCAATGCCAAAGATGATGAAACGATCCTCCAAAGTATCCCATCTACTTAAGAACAAGCAGCACTGATTTAGAGAATCTTATTTGACATCTAAAAAAATTCAAAGAAGCCCTGACTGGTTTGGCTCAGCAATTGGAACATCAGCCTGTGGACTGAAGGGTTGCAGGTTGATCCCTGGCCCCAGTTGGGGTCATTCAGGAGGCACCTAATCGATGTTTCTCTCTCTCTCCCCCTCCCTCCCTTCCACTCTATCTAAAAATCAATGGAAAAATATCCTCTGGTGAGGATAAAAAAAAAAAATTCAAAGAAAAATTACAAGCAGTACTTTTAAATTGTGTACATTAAAGTATCATTAACAACTCAATTTCCTTTTAAGAAACAGCATTTAGATAAAAGCAGTTTTTAGATTTAAAGTAATAAAAAATAATATTTCAGGAAAATCAGTGTCTCATTCGGTCTACAGCCAATATCTGGTTTTCTAAAAAATGATAGCTTTATGACAACTGTGTATTACTGTTGGCTTCAAAGTAAGAGAGATTAAATGTTTTAAAAGAGGCCATTTCCCACAGTATTGTCTTCCCAGCATCCGATCTTTTGAGGACCTACCCCACCCTTCTCTCCTGGGGTTCTGGTACAGTTATTAATCACTGTGCTTTCTATACCCAGCTGCAAGAGTGGGCATGTAACCCCACTGCCCTCTCTCCACAATTGGTCCGAGAGACAGGCACTGGGCCAGGGAAAGTCCCTGCATGAGATTTGTCATTGGATTCCAGAAAAAAGATAAGAAGTTTTAAGGACTCTGTATGACTTGGGGATTCAAAGTCACCTTTCCTGCTGCACTGAGCATGAACTGAGAAAGAAGCCAACCCAGAGAAGGAGAGAGTCATGTGAATTGAGAACGTGAATTTAGCTGCTCCTGTCCTATACCTGCATTTCCATGTATGTAAACCAATAAATTTCTTCTTAGCCTAAACCAATCTCTAGAGTTTGTCACTTGCCACAGAATCCTTCCAAGTACATAAACTGGCTTGTGCATTAGGAATTTTTCCTCTTCCTGCTGAGATGTAAGCTACATATCATAAGATACTTGTTGTAAACCAGATAACCATATCCAAAGTATAATATACTGCCTGGATTACTCCATTAAAGTGTATTTTTTTAATTTTTATTCCTCACCCGAGGATACTTTTCTATTTATCATCAGATAGAGTGGGAGGGAGGGAGGGAGAGAGAGAGAGAGAGAGAGAGAGACAAAGAGAAACATTGATGTAACAGAGCCGCATCGACTGGCTGCCTCTTGCATGACCCGACCAGGGCCAGGGACGAACCACAACCGAGGTACATGCCCTTAACCAGAATCAAACCTGCAACTCATTGGTCCCCGGGGCCAACGCTCTAACTGCTGAGCCAAACCGGCCAGGACTAAAGTGGATTTTTTAAAAATTATTTTATTAGACCAAAAAAAGTCAATTTAGTTTAATTCTATTTGATTAAGTTAAAAATAAAGCATTTATTAATAAAGACTTCTTTTTGCCTCCCTTTTGGAGTATTTTCATTTCGTTAAACCACTTCTGTTCAATGTCCTCGTGTATAGTAAAATCCCATATGTCAGTCACATGTAATTCCCCATCAGAACAACGAGATATCGGGTAGATTCTCACAAGCTTCTCTAAGCAAGAAAAATAATTCTGTGTTTAAAATTCTCTGCCAAAAAAAAACAGAACAGTACAGAGCCTTAGATACCTGAAAGTTTTCATTCGTAGATGAGTTACTGTTCATATTGCATACCCAAGACGAGAAGGGACGCCTCTACATAGAAGAGTTCGTAATTATTAAATCTGAAGCAAACTTTCTGTACATTTCCCATTCCATAATAGTTTGTATTTATTTATTTATTTATTTATCCTCACCCGAGGACATTTTTTCATTTTTTGTTCAGATAGAGTGGGAGGGAGAGGAAGAGAGAGAGAGAGAAACATCGACGTGAAAGGGACACATTGAGTGGCTGCCCGCACGACCAACCAGGGCCGGGGACAAACTGCAACTGAGGCACATGCCCTTAGCGGGAACCGAACCCTGGTCTCTCTGGACCGTAGGCTCTAACTGCTGAGCCAAACCGGCCAGGGCCATAATAGTTTTTAAAACCCTAGCCTCCATATAAATTGCAGCAGAAAAGCTCTATATTTCTTACTAAGGCTCTAAAACAATATCTCTAGTATGAGTGTTAATGAAACAAAGTAGCTTATGATCTATGAGCAGTCTATCTTCTCAGTTATTTCCATATGTCACAAATCAAATTATGGTCTCCAAAATGTAGCCCATGCTCCCCTGGCCATGCTGGAATGACTGAAATAGGCTGGGGTTGGGGGTGGGGGGAAGGGGGGTAGTGATGCTCCTGTAACCAAGCTGCATAAGGATAAAGCGGCTGGGATTGGGGGGTGCAGATATACGGTATTACCCTTTCAACTGTGACCATAACAAAAGAGAAGGCAGGGTCAAAGTGGAAACATTTCCTGCTCCCTTTTTACTAGACTAGTAAAGGTGTTTTCCCATAAAATTGGCTACGCTTCCAAAGCAACCCAAGAAAGCCATTAATTACAGTACTAATGGAATGGTACCAATGGTGATATTTCATCTACATTATGGGGTAAATCAAAATACTCATAGTATTACGAGTTGGATAAGGTTAAACATAGAAATAGCATTAAGCATCTTACCAATATTATTTATAGGAGAAAAAAACATTTCAAGTTCCAACTAAAAAGACCTATAGGAGACACTTATAGAACTATTCACACATTTAAATGATATAATTTTCCCTCTATTTTCCAATTATTCTATAATATGGATTTTGGGCTTTTATACAAAATAAAATTTTATACACACACAAAACTATGGAGAGAGACCATACTGTAAACCCTTCCATGTTACAGGTTCTTAGCAGGTGTTTTCTCCTCCTTCACGTCTTACCTACTACTGAGCTGATCTTAATTCCATTCAACCAAAATATATCCATCTTTCAAAGCCAGGCTGAGTTCAAAATTATTCACAATTTCCTCCCCAGCCAGCCAAGTCAGAAAATAAGGGTGAGTGGCAAGGACCCTAGTAAAACATAAAAATAACTTCTACAAATGTACTATGCATACCCAGATGAAAATCATTTCTGAGAATTAAAAGATTGTTTAAAAAATAAAAGCAGATCTCTTTAATGTAAGTAAACTATTTCATCTGGTTTTCAACAAAAAATGTATAATAGAAACCCAATGTATAAAACACAGGTTATATTATAAACTACATTGTAAATAAAATACAGTATATTTTAAGGGTAATTTAAATTTAAGAGCTTTTCAAAAGATAATTTTGTTTATATTTGATTTCCCTTTTTTTGTAATGACTTGAGATCCCAAATCCTAAGATGCAACGCCACACCATTTTTAGAACAGAATACTAGGCAACAAATTAATTAGTCTAGCTTCTACCAAAATTCATACGAAATTTGCCTAAAAAGTTTTACTTAAGAATTGGGTGAAAGTGCCCGGCCGGTGTGGCTCAGTGGTTGAGCATCGACCCATGAACCAAGAGGTCGCTGGTTCGGTTCCTGGTCAGGTTGTGGGCCCGATCACCAGTGGGGGGCATGCAGGAGGCAGCCAACTGATGTTCTCTCTCATCAATGTTTCCATCTCTCTCTCTCTCTCTCTCTCTCTCTCTCTCTCTCTCTCTCTCTCTCCCTTCTTCTCTCTCAATGAAGGAAAAAAAATTGGGTGAAAGTGAAAACAATAAAACCCTTACTACAGGTATTCCTTACCGATGAATCATTAAACTCCCACCGAAGTGTGAGCTTCTTGAAGACAGAGACTATTTCTGACTCATATTTATATTTTATTTTTTTACTTCTCCAGCGCTAGCTCACATGGTGGGTGCACCATTAAACAAGGAGGGAATGAATGTGTGCCAGCAATAATATAACTTTTTATGTTCTCTTTATAAAGAAAAATAAGCACTTTTTTGGGGAAAACATTCTGAATAATATTGTTCAAGGCGAAGGAGAGCAATGAATGTGCCCCTCTTCCTCCACCAAGTCCCTCACAACACCGCCTCCAAGCTCCTGAGAATCTTATCCTTGGGTACAGTTTTCACTGAGGATATTCATTCTCTCTACCAAAATGTAGTACTGAGAGGAAATTATTTCTCAAAATTTTAGAAAAGAAACAAAAATAATCAATTAATTAAAGGAGACACAGTTCCCCTCTTCAATACCAAAACACTTATCCCTTGTCAAATCACAATAAAAACTGACCTGGAAATTGAAAGTTTGAAATTGACAGGTGATATTGAAATGGTTCATAAACATGAAATTCTCCTACAACACACTCCCGAATGCAAAGTGCCCACAAAATTTACAAAGCACCTAGGGGTTATAAATAAAGACAAGCTTATATGACACTATTCACTTGAGATTATGCACTGACTTCATAAATCAGATACTTGAATAAATGTAGACTTGTTTTACCATCAATTTATATAAATTACAGACCAGCCCTGGCTGGTTTGGCTCAGCGGTTAGAGCATCAGCCTGCAGACCAAAGGGCTACGTTACCTAGGTTGCAGGTTTGAGCCCCAGCCCAGTTGGGGTCATGCGAGAGACAACCAATCTATGTGTCTCTACCACATATATGTTTCTCTGTTTCTCTCTCTCTCTCACTCTCTCTCTCTCTCCTTCCCTCCCTTCCACTCTCTCCAAAAAAAAAATAATAATAATAGCCCAGCTGGTGTGGCTCAGTGGTTGAGCATCCACCCATGCACCAAGAGGTCACTGGTTCGATTCCCGGTCAGGGCACATGCCCAGGTTGTGGGCTCAATCCCCAGTGGGGGCATGCAGGAGGCGGCAATAGTGTTCTCTCTCATCGATGTTTCTATCTATCTCTCCCTCTGCCTTCCTCTCTCTCTAAAAATCAATAAAGAAAATAATAATAATAATAATTAATTAGAGATCAGGGTTCAGTAGGGGGGAATCACTGAAATTTGTCTCTTGTAATAAATAAGAGATTTTATAAAGTACTACCCAGGATCTCAGAGGAAAAACAATATATATTTCCCAAGGAACAGAGTAATATGCCAAGAAAATCAGTTTTAGCATTAAACTGAATAAAATGAAAAATGACCTGAAAATTGAAAGTACCACTATGGTATTAAGCCCAGTACTCATGAACTGCATGTGTCAATGAATGGAGTCCAGAATTTGAACCTTGAGTTATTAAGACTAACTTTGGCCCTGGCCGGTTTGGCTCAGCGGTTAGAGCGTCGGCCTGCGGTCCAGAGAGACCCGGGTTCGGTTCCCGCTAAGAGCATGTACTTTGGTTGCAGTTTGTCCCCGGCCCTGGTTGGTCGTGCGGGTGGCAGCCACTCGATGTGTCCCTTTCACGTCAATGTTTCTCTCTCTCTCTCTCTCTTCCTCTCTCTCCCTCCCACTCTATCTGGACAAAAAATGAAAAAATGTCCTCAGGTGAGGATTTAAAAAAAAAGAAAAAAAAAAAAGACTAACTTTGGACCAACAAAAATGCTACCAAAATTTGAGAAAGGAGGAAAGTTTCAAATTTAAGGTTTATCAAAGTTTGATGCTATTTTTCCTAACAAGGGCTCTCACCCAATCTCTAGTTTCTTTTCCTTAAAAAAGAGTAAAGAGAGCCCTGGCAGGTTTGGCTCAGCGGTTAGTGTCAGCTGGTGGATGGAAAGGTTGCAGGTTCAATCCCCAGCATGGCTGGAGTCCTGCGGGAGGCAGCCAATTGATGTGTCTGTCTCAACATGGACGTTTCCTCTCCCATTCCCTCCTCCCCTGTCCCTTCCACTCTATCTAAAAATCAATGGAAAAATATTGAGGATTAACACACAAACAAAAAAGGATAAGGAGAAAAGTTTGGATTGCAAATCTAGGAGACTATCAATTAACTCTAATTTCTCTCACTCTTCCCTTCTTCAAATATTACAGACGTCTAAACAAAACTCACCACAAGTCCCAAACTACCCACTCAACAAAAACAACAAAAAGACACAAAAGTTAAGAGAAGAAAAGGGTAGAAATTGTTTAAAAACATACTCTAAAGTAAAATCAAAGAAACTAATCCAGGTCACAGGACTATATCATGAAACAATTTCACCAGAGGTCCAAAGTTCAGCTTCCTTTACTACTATGAAAACACAAAGTTCAAGTGAAAACTTCTCTCTACAGAAAAATAAACAACCGGGTTGTAATCAAGAAACAGGTAACTAGTTGGTTCAAGCACAGGTGGAACTAAGGATTCTCCTAGAAGCAGGAAAGTACCAATGCTAAGTACTATAAAAATACTAAATGAGAATTCAATAAGAAATTCCCTGACGCTCTCATGAAAAGCCTCAAATTAGGAAGCACATTTTAAAGAGTTATTTTCAAATCTCCATTCAAGATAATAACAAAAGAAAGAAACAAAACCCTAAATCAAAGCTAAAGACAGTCACTGCCAGAAAGAACCTTCCTTTAGTCATCTGAGTGATGGTGCTGGCTTTGGGCTCCTCTTAACATCTCTCAGATGAAAAGGAGAAAGCTGGAAGAATCAGTGCTCACCCCACAGCCCAGTACACCCCACCACCCAGCACACCCCATCACCCAGCTCGTCCCTCTGCCACAGACTTTGTCAGAAGACAATATGAGATCATCCCCTGCTATTATTACATCTTATAGCAATAGTTAAGTTCACTCTTATATTGTGCTATAAGTTTACTCTTATATTGTGTCTAAATGACGTTATGAATATCATTTAATAAAGAGTTAGTAACCAAGACAAGAGACACTTTTCAATACCTTATTAAATTTAAAAAATCCATTTCTTTCCCAAAGTTTAGATAAAAGGGAAAAAAAACCCCAACGTGCAGGGCAGCTTCCTTTCTAAATACCTTCCCTCTGTATTTCCCTGTTTTTCGAATTTGGTCCCAACAGTACAGAATCTTTGTCTTCTCTGGAGATAATATTTATATAGTTTTTAATTACACTCAAAGTTCTATGAATAACCTCTTCAAGTCCTTAACTTCTAATATGTAAAGTCATGTGCTTAACCTACAAAAATTCTGCTATTTTATAACAAATGTTTAAGCAAAGCCATTTAGCATAAGACTTACATGAGGCTATTAAGAAATTAAGAATATTATTTTTAAGAGATTAAAAATTTATAATTACAACTTGCTTAGAAACAAGAATATTAATCTTAGGTAACACACTGTGGTATCCTTTAGAAATTACTGATGCAGACTATACTTTAAAAAGTAGGTGTAGCGTCCAGCTGGTGTGGCTCAGAGTTCGATTCCCGGTCAGGGCACATGCCCACGTTGTGGGCCTAATTCCCAGTGGGGGGCATGCAGGAGGTGGCCAATGGATGTTCTCTCTCATCGATGTTTCTATCTCTCTCTCCCTCTCCCTTCCCCTCTCTCTTATATCAATAAAGAAAAAAAAAAAGTAGGCGTAGTATGGCCAGTGTGGCTCAGTGGATTGAGCATTGTCCCATGGACAGAGAGGTACCGGTTCAATTCCCAATCAAGGCACATGCCCAGGTTGTGGGCTCGATCTCTGGTGGAAAGCATGCAGGAGGCAGCTGATCAATGTTTCTCTCTCACATTGATGTTTCTATCTCTCCTATCCCTTCCTCTCTAAAAAAAAAAAAAAAAAGATCAATAAAAACATATTAAAATAAAATATAATTTAAAAAGTAGATGAAGTATTTAATTTTTACTATTAATTATAAAATGTGCTACATCCATCAATATAAATTATTCCCTTTATTTTGGCTAAACATTTAAAATAGGACAGTACCTGCCCTGGCCGGTTTGGCTCAGTGGTTAGAGCGTTGGCCGGCAGACCAGAGAGACCTGGGTTCGGTTTCCACTAAGGGCACGTACCTCGGTTGCAGTTTGTTCCCGGCCCCATCATATTTCTCTCTCTCTCTCTCTCTTCCTCGCTTTCTCTCTCTCCCACTCTATCTGAAGATAAATGCAAAAAAATGTCATCGGGCCCTGGCCGGTTTGGCTCAGCGGTTAGAGCGTCGACCTATGGTCCAGAGAGACCCGGGTTCGGTTCCCGCTGAGGGCATGTACTTCAGCTGCAGTTTGTCCCCGGCCCTGGTTGGTCGTGTGGGTGGCAGCCACTCGATGTGTCACTTTCACATCGATGTTTCTCTCTCTCTCTTCCTCTCTCTCCCTCCCACTCTATCTGAACAAAAAAAGAAAAAAAAAAATGTCCTCGGGTGAGGATAAATAAATAAATAAATAAATAAATAAATAAATAAAATAGGACAGTACTGGCAGTTGTTCAAGAGTAATTTTTTTAATTGATTTTATTTTTGTATTATTATTATTTTTAAATCCTCACCCAAGGATACTTTTCCATTTATCTTCAGCTAGAGTGAGAGGGAGGGAGAGAGGAGGAGGGAGGGGGAGAGAAAGATTTGTTGTTCCACTTATTTATGCATGCATTGATTGATTCTTGTATGTGCCTTGACCAGGGATTGAACTCGAAACATTGGCATAATGAAAAGATGCTCTAACCAACTGAGCTACCCAGCCAGGGCCAAGAGTAAAATTTTATTACTATAAAAATATCAACTACATTCTGGGGAATATGATGTTTACAACACAAGTAATGTTACTAAATACACTCTAAATTTGAATTATTTTCTTAAATTTGGTATAAAGGTTGAGAAAATATATAATACACAGACCAGACTAATATTAATTAAAGATACATCTCCCCAGCCCATAAACTTCCTCCTCAATCAACTTTTAAACTATTTATGAAAATAAGTTATACTCTCACCTATGCCCTAACTAATCAAAGCAAAACACAAAGCAATGATGCCTGTGTTCTCATTATTCCCTGACTCATAGGATTTAAACTAAATGGCACCTAGACCAGTAAGTGCTGTGTATAGAGTATTTTGCATATTACAGACAGAACCTTACTGGCTGAATTAGAGCCCCAAAGCCCTTCCTCTACCCTTCACATATGGCTCTGAAAGTTTGAGTTAAGAATTTTTGAATTCACAAAACTATACCAGAAAAAGATGTTTAAGTCTGCCAAAGTTTTAAAAATTGACAATAAAAAGAAAACCTCACATAAACCAATAAGCTTAAGATGAATATGATGGACTAGACCATATGAAGACAATCTTAGTTTAAGAGTGCAGGAACATGTGAGTATCTGTGTACAGACCAACAATACATACACACATGTATATTGCACCACCAACCATCAGCTGCAATTAAGCCCAAAGACTATTAAAAAGATATTTCCAAAGTGAGCTGATGTGAAAGGGTGGGGGTGGGGAGGCGTAAGGAAAATAACATGTTAAATTTTCCTCCAGAATTTTCTAGCATTTTGCAGTGAAGGGATGGACTGATTTTTCTAGCCCAAGTCACAATTAAGCAGCACATTATATTTTGATGCACTGTATATTCAGTAGAGAACATTCAGCAAAAATAGTCTGATTTCTAAAAACGTAGTCAGGTCTCAGAAAACAGAACCGCATTCTACCAATACTGAAACCGACCAACTCTGTTGTCAATTACAGATACGTAAGGACTATTACATACTATCAGATTTCACTGTTCACAGGCTGATCCAGGCTTTGCAACTGACAGGAATGTCATAAACGTAACGTGTTTTGCAGCAGATTTTACTAGCACAAAAGATACAGGGCAACAGGGGCCCTTTTACCCACTACTTCAACAAAATTCTGTAAAACCAATGATTTACAAAAGATTTTACTCAGCGAGGCACCTAGATCTTCTTCCTTTGAAACCCAGACTATTCAACAGCTCCTTGCAGGAACACACCGTTCGGTCACATATCATGTACTGTACACGATCGGTACCCAGACACCTGAACCACCTGGGCTGGCAGAGTTAGGCTGTCTGCTCCGAGGTGTTGCTAGTGTGCAAGAAACACTGAAGCAGCTAAGCCCTCGCAGGTACACTAGGTGGTAACCCTGGCACCAAGTGCCTTCATAGTAAAGACCCTTTTTCGTGTTCGAAAATGCGTCAGACTATTCCAAAGACAATGCTACAATCATAAGGACCTTTTCCACAAAGGAGAGCAGAAAAGGACTGGTTTTCTCTCCAGTCAAAAACTCTGTGCTGGGAACTACCAACGTAGGCAACCGAGCTTCTGGGCACAATTCTGTGACAGCTCACAGAGCAGCCCAGCCCAGCCAGAGCTCAGTTTTCCCAGCGGCAAAATGGGATCACCACTGCCACGCTCCCCTTCCTCCCCTTCTCGGGAGTCCAGCACACCCTAGAGGTCTAAGATTACCCGAGAGATAAGTGGTGGGGAGGGGCCGCCGCTCCCAGGACGCCCACCCGGACCTCCCCTCAACCCTGAGACAGAAAGGCAGTTTACCAGGCTTCACAGTCTTGAGACGAATGGGCTCTCGGAAGTGGCGGATGACAGCCAGGGTGTCCCGGTTGGTGAGCCCGCTGACAGGCGTCCCGTTCACCTCCAGCAGCACATCCCCGGGGCTGGGCGCTTTGCCCGAGACAACGCAGCAGGTGCCCCCGCCAGGCTCTTCGCGGAGCCGCCCCAGGTAGGGGAACTCGCCGCGCTCCGCACCGCCCCGGATCTCCGCGCCCAAGTCGCCCGGGGGCCCGGCCCAGGACACCACGCACTCCTGCACCTTGCTGAGCCAGTGCTTCTTCTTCTTCAGCGTCTTCGACATCCCGAACCCCGCTGCACCATGGGGGAGACCCCGCTCGGGCGGCGGGGGCCCCGGGCGGCCCGCGCAGCCCGGCGAGGGGGGCCTCGCCGCTCCGGCGCCCCCTCGACCACAGCCCGCTGGGAGTCGGGCCACTCCAAGCCCCGAGACGCCCCTTGGACACCCCTCCCGGCTGCGCTCCTCCGGGCTGGCGGGGCTCCGCAAGGGCTACCCTGGGTTAGATTGCAGGAAGGAGAAGGGAATTGTCCCCAGGCGGCTCCAGAGGGGTTTCGGGCGGGGTCACAGGCGACCGCTGGCCCCCAGGGCTCTGTGCCCAAGCAGCCGGGAAAGGCTCAGGCTAAGGGGCGGGGAGGTCAAGGGAGAAGAGCAGAGACAGGAAAAATCCGTCGGGGGCAAGCAGAAGCAGCCTAGACCGGTCGCTGGATCGATCGTGGCCGCTGCGGAGCTGGAGCACGGAGACCAACGCCTGCCCAAGCTGCCAGGAAACTGCCGCTTTCAAACCCGCCGCAACCTCCTCCTCCTCCCTCTACCCTTCCCCCCGCCCTCGCCCAGCCCTCACCCGGGGCCCCGCCCCCTCCCGCCGCGCGGCGCCCGGCGCGCTGCCGTCACAGGCCAGGCGCTTGGGAATGAGCCCCGGCACTCGACACTCGAGCGGAGGATTGGCCTCCGGTGTGCAGGGGGCAGACCCTCGCCGAGAATGGGCACCACCGATTGGTTGGTTGGAGTGGAGGAGGCGGGCACTAGGATGACTGAAGTTTAAAGAGAGTGGAAAAAAAAGTTTGAAGAGTGAGGGAGGGCGAGGGGAGGGGTAGAGGAGTGGAACCGGCTCCAGATTGCTGGCCAAGAGGCCCTCAGGCAGCGGCTGGAGCCAAGAGAAAACTCGGTTAGGAAGAGAGATCCAACTCCCTGAGGTGGAGGCGTGGCCGGCAAGCCGGGCGGAGCCGGGGGCGGGGCCTGCAGGAGGGGCCCTGAGGGGAGCGGCTATACTTTGGACCTGAGACTGCTTGCTGAGTCCACGGCCAGAGATGGCTGGGCCTCCAGGGTGGCCTGTTACAGCCGACCACGTACACTGAGGCAATGTTTCTTGTTAGTTCATTCATTCGAAAAATGGTATTGAAAGCCCACTGAGGCAGGGACTCCGGAGTCCCTTTGATGATAGGTAGAGTACGGCACACTGCTCTGTGCCCTCAGGCGATCAGACCACCTCTCTGAGCCCTGCACCGTTCTTTAGCCGAAAAGTGGAGATAATTCCACCCCTCCGGGTTGTGGGGGAAAGGACACGCGGTGCATATAAAATATCAGCACAGTGCCTAGCAGGGGCGTGGATGCCTCTTAACCATTTGGTAGCTGATGATGATGACGATTACTTTATGTCAGAAATTGTGCTAGGTACTGGGATTCATGGATGAAGAAAGCAGAAGCCCTGCTCTCAAGGTCACAGTCTAGTAGGAGAGACTGACAAGTAAGCAGACTGCCTGAGGAGAGCTAGGGTGGAGTGGAGATAGAAGGTGGATTAGGAATGAGCCTAGTAGCTAGCAGACCTGGGTTGGAGTCCTGGTATGCTACTTCCTTGCTGTTTGACCTTGGCCAAATCTCAGCTTTAAGCTTACAGTCTGTAAAGGAAATAGAGGGAGAAGGAACATTGAATAAAGGACAGCTTTAGTCCATTCCAGCACTAATTTTTCAGAAACTTCTTGAGCTCTCTTCTTCCTGGCTTGACTCACACTCATCTCCGTCTTTTAAATTTTTTTCCCTTTATTTATTTTACAGAGAGAAGAAGTGAGAGGAAGAGAGAGATAGAAACATAAATGAGAGAGAACATCGATTGGCCGCCTCCTGCATGCCCCTCACTGGGGATCAGGCCCACAACCTGGGCATGTGTCCTAATCAGGAATCAAACCGGCAACCTCCTGATACATGGGTTAACACTCAACCACTGAGCCACACCAGCTGGACAATCATCTTTGTCTTTTAAAAATCCTATCCTCCTCGGCCCAAATGTCATCTCTTCCGGGAATCTTGTCCTCGGGTTGGAAAGTGTTTTCTCTGAGGTATAATGTTTTGTTTCACTTTTGCACACAACATTTATGTAGTCTCCTGTCTCCCTTTACTGGCTAGGGAAAGCCCTTAGTTAGGCTATGAATAACTCCACAGCATCTCCCCCCATTTCAGACAGACTGGGCCAAGCTTCAACAGCTGCAGTGATTTTGTTCACACCACTGTATCAGTCAGGGCCTAGCAGGAAACAAATGGTACTTTACAAAGATGTGGGCAGGGTGAAGAAAACCACAAGAGAATGTGGAACCCTCAGGCTACAAGCTCCTAGATCTGTAGAAACAAGGTGAAAGGAGCAGTTATGAAACTCAGCACAGAAAGGGCAGCCTGACAGACGTCTGTGACCTTTTGTCAAATGAGGGAATCACCCAAGGAGGAAGCTGGGAGATTTAGATCTCACTCACCTCCCTCCTTCAGTCTTGCTGGTGCATCCTGATGGCCAAATCCAACCGGAAGCCAGAGGGCAAGAGAGCCTTTTGATGCAGTTCACATCAGTGAGACACACACAGAAGAGGAAACTGCATCTGGAGAGAAAAAAGGGGGAAATGTTCAGCACTGTTATGTGGATTGCTCAGATTTACCCAGATCTGAGACAAAGCTGGAGTATTTCTTTCTGAACTACTACCTATACTAACAGATTCCTGGATGAAATCTTGATAACCTCCACATCATCTATTTTTGCAGCAACTCTGAGAAAACATCTTTCCCTGCCCAGATTGTATCCATTAGCATATCTCTGGCCACAAGGAATAGAATACCTGACTAATAGTAGCTTAAAGTATTAGGTCATTTATTACATCTTTAACATGATATTCAGATATAAGATATACGCATTGCTAATCACCTTTACAATTCTGCATTAAATTCACCCATCTTGGTAAGCTTGGGCTCAGTTTTTTAAATACTCTAGAAATAAGCTGTCCACCCCAGTGAATTAGTTCTGGTATGATACTATTCTGGAAATAACTCCATAATTAAAGGAATCACATTACAAGCGTCTGTCTCTGAAATGGCACCTAACCTAATAATCTGATTGTATCCAGGTTTGTCACTGCTTCCCCAAAACTAATGGTTGGCTGAATAGTTGTGATTTCCACTGGAGAATATTAATAAGCCAAACAACATGGAACCTGGTTTAACAAAAATAAATGAGAAAGTTATAGCTGATGATCTCCGAGGTTTCTTTGGGCTCCCTCAAGCCATCTCATCTATAGAGATAAACACGTATGTTTCAATATGCATATGCATGAGTTAGGTCCCAAGATGGCTACAGAGCTCCAAGGAACATAAGTATCATAGTAAATCCCAAACACTGAGAGGAGGGAAGGGAGTGTTCTCCTTTCCTCGTTTTCTTCTTATAAATCAAGGAAACTTTTCCACAAAGGCCCCCAGCAAGACTTCCCCTCCAGCTCATTAGCCAGAATTACCCAAATATCCTTTCTTAAACCAAAGATGCAAAGGGTAATGAAGACCCTTATCCAGTTTCACCCTCCAAGCAGAAGAGGATCCAGCATCTCATGAACCACGTAGCACACAGTATGGGAATAAAACCAGGCGGGCTCTTAGCAAACATGAAGAGGGGAGACTGGCTTATTAGGTAAGCAATCATCCACAGTGTCCTCCATAAATACACTGCATTGATTGGCTTCTATTTGAGGGGGGAGGGCAAGATGGGAAGTTTGATTTGTTTTATAATTTTGTACCAATTGTTCCTAATTAAAGTTAAATAAATGCAAGTGTAAATTTCTAATTTTTCTGAAATGACCCAATGCTTAGTTACTCCTTTGTCCAATCAGAGTGGCCTTGGATGGTGATGCAGTTTGCGCAGCAAACAAGCTCTTGGACCATCACTCACATCGGAGTCTCTAGGGGTCATGCCCCTCTAGCAGAGTATGGCTGTGTCAAAACAGGGTAAGCACAGGGAAAAATGGTACGTTTCAATTAAGTGTTATATTCTCATGAGTTTCTTTCATGGAAACCTGAATCTCCAGTAACAGTAAATCAAATCTTCTTTATTTAGACGATGTCATTCTCAAGTATTAAGGTGACAGAGGGTGGAGGAGAAGTGGAATGGGCAGATAAAACAAATATTTGCCTCCTACAGAATATTTCTCCTGTTTTTATTCCCACATATTATTATAAAATCCTCTTGCATTTTAAAAATTCTGATACACAAAAGTCTTTCACTGGCTTAGAAAATGTTCAGGTTTACCTGTATTGTGGAAATGATATATGTAATGTAGTCTAACATTAATAGCATAACCAAATTCAGTATTATGTTCTAGTGTATCCTTATATTTTACTAGCATTTTTATTTGCCTAGGTCTACAGGCTAATTTGTATGCTAATGCTAAGATAGTCTCAATTAGAAAAGCAATAACATGGAAAATTTTATTTCAGTTAAACTAATTTATTGTCTAAAATCTGTTTTACTTTGTTTCGTGTATATTTTTGCCTATAAGGGCCCTTGCCTATAAACGACAAAGTGACTCCAACCCCAAATCACAGAACAATAGACACACTCAAAATCAACTACAGTGCCAAGATGCTTTGAAGGGGGTTAGTTAAGCAGCCAGATGTCAAGTGTGGCTAACAACACAGGGCAAAGAGAATACTGAATGAAATAGAAAATACCAAAATACCCATCTTTTATCTTTCAGCTTAAAGGCAACCTCCTGCTCAAGACCAGCCTCGATTCCCTACGGAACCAATAGCACTCTGTCATCTACCTGTTTTCCTTTTCAGTGGACTTCAAGATTTTGAGAACAGGGTCCCTTTCTGATTCATTTGTGTGTCTCCCCCTCCCCTGATTGGGCTGGGTACTTTGTCTTCAGTATAATTTGCACACATTCATTCATTCATTCAGATGAGAGAGAGACAGAGACCCTGTTACCAGCCGGCATTGTTTTAGGTGCTGGTTTATAGCAAGAAACAGACTTACAAGGTCCCACCTTTCATGGGGAAGAAGAAAGTGTAGGGGAGGAAAAAGTATTTTCCTCAACCCTCTTAGGGTCCCTGGCTGAGTCTGAAAATTAAACTGATAAAGACAGATTAACAGGAGTCAAACATACTACGTTATTTAATATAATTTTAATGTAACACTCAAGCCTTTATAAAGAAATGGTTAAACCTGAAAGTGTTATTATGCTATTGATGAAGAGTTAAGAGTTGTGGAAAGATATAAGGCAAAGAGGATGAGCTAAGTGTAGTAAACTGGGGATTCAGTGAGGCCTGTTCGCTCGGATTCTTCTGGATATTCTTTCATCTTGGAGATACAGATGCTCCTTTCCTCTGGGTATAGGGAAGGTACCTATTACATGAGCGTCTTTTGACCTACTTCAGAGAAGAAGGGCAAGGAGAAGGTCAGCGAGACCTTCCTGCATCTGCCATTTGCCCAAATTCCTTCAGCCTAAAATATTCAGCATGCCAAGGTGCCTTGTTGGAGTATCACGTCCCGAACCCCATCAACAGTAAACACGAAATAGGTACATTATTAAGATAATTTCCAGTAGTAATAGTATTATACTTAAAATAGAAGATGAAACAGAATGAAGCGATGGGGAGTTAGGACACGGGCTACATGAGACAGAGGTCATAGAGAAGGTCTGGCTAAGAAGGGGACAGTTTTGCTGGGACCTTAAAGTGAAGACCAAGACCTGAGCCTCCAGGCCAACATGGAGACCTGAGGTAGACCTGTGTCTGAATCTGAGGAACAGAAGAGTGCTAATATGACTGGAGTGTGGTTATGCAGGAGAGAATGGTAGGAAAGACGTCAGAGAGCTAGGCTGGAGGCAAGATCACATACAGCCTTTCCAGCCAAGGAAAGGAATTTGAATTTTATTCCGTGCACATTGAGAAGTTTTAAGAGAGGAATGGCAGAATCTGATTTACATTTTAGACTGGTGATTCTGATTGCCAGCTAGAGAAGGAAGGGGTGACCGTTGAAGCAGTGATGCCAGAGAGAAACCTGGTATAGGGAGGGCACCTCTCATATGAGGAGCCCAGTGACAGATGATGGTGGCACGGACCAGGGCAAAAAAAACGAAGATGAAACTTTGTCGAAGGCACTGTGGAAATCAGAAATTATAGTTTTAATTTCCTAGACTGATCATAGTTAAAGAAATATGTTACAATTGTATTTAATAAGAAGCTTTGTGGAATGTAATTGCTTTGTTGAAATGTCCCTTCACAGTAAGCTATGAAGGAAGAAGTTAGAAAATAAAAAGTGGGGAAAATTCTTAATTAAGTTTAAATTTATACAGGTTCTTTCTTTTATTGTGTTTATGAGAAGAGCATCCAGAGAGATGGAATGTTAATTTCAAGGGTTTTGCTTAACCTCTTAGGAAAGTAACATCCAACCAAAGCATATGATGACCTTAAAAGTGGGTGAAATAACATAGATTGTTCTTTTAACCTACAGGATGTGTTGTTATAAGACGTGAGATTTGTTTCTTGACTTATAAAGGAACTCACAAGCTTTGTTTTAAAAAGAGCTCTACCACCACATAAAATCTTTTAGGTCCTTTACTAGTTGGAAAACTTGAGGCCCTTGAGTCTTATTTGTTAACTGTAGACTGAAAGCAAACAGCCAGTGCCTTTGGCAGCTTCCAATACAAAGCACGATGTGAAGGTCCCTTTCTTCAACAGAAGGAAAATTCTGACTTACTTGGCTAAACTTAGGTGAAGTCTTTCCAAATGCACACTTCCAGATTTCACAGTGAAAATGATTGGAAACACACCCCATGAGCTTAGAATACACACACCCCATTCAAAGACTGGGTACCTTTGGCCTGTCTTATACTCAACAAGAGTATCCAAATAAAGTCTGTATTTTCCTTCATTCAAAAATGTAGAGTGATCTTGTTGGATTTGGAGTCAGGGAGGGAAGGAGCTGAATTTCAGTTCAGAAGCAGGGCAACCTTTTAGATAACATGGGTTCTGATGAGGTGCTTCTGTGCTTAGAGGCCATTATTCATCTTGGAATACTTAATAACACACATTTAATATAATAACTGCCGGCTAAGAGAGTAGATTTTAAAAGTTTTCATCACACGAAAAAGAATTGTAACTATATGTGGTGATGGATGTTAACTAGACCTGTTGTAATCATTTCACATTGAAGCATTATGTTGTATACCTGAAACTAATATACTGTTATGTGTCAATTACATAAGTAGATAGGTAAATAAGTAGATAAATAAAGACTGTCCATTCACAGTTTGATAGGCACAACTAGAACTACTGGTTATGTCAACAGCAAACCTTCAGAACCATAAATACAAGCAATGCATGGTTAATTTTCTATGGTACCTTTTCAGCCTTGGTGTGTTAGAGAATGTTAAAATATTGAAATTTTCAAGTTGCAAGCTGTAATGAACTGAATTATGTCCCCCTGCTCCCCACCACCCGAATTCATATGTTGAAGCCCTAACTACCCCCTGACCCCTGCCCCTTCCCCGTGACTGACTATATTTGGAGATAGAACCTATAAGGAGGTCATTAAGTTTAAATGAGTTCAGAAGAGTGGGGCCCTAATTCAGCAGACTTGGGGGCCTCTTGAGAAGAGAAATCTCCCCTCTGCCTCCCCACAGCTAGGAGGAGGCAGCCTGCCAGCCAGGAAGAGAGAAGAGCTCTCACCAGACACTGACCAGGCTGGTACCCTGATCTCAGACTTCTAGCCTCCAGAGCTGTGGAAAACACATTTCTGTTGTTTAAGCCGCCCAGTCTGTGGCATTTTGTTATGTCAGCAGAGCTGGCAAAGACTCACACAGTCAGAGGATCCTTTAAAACAAATAAGTGAGAACAAGTCACTCATAGCTCAATGCTGCAGTATTTCCCGCTTCACCCAGAGCAAAAGTCATTGCTCCGACAATGACCAACAGGCCCACCATCTCAGTTACCTCACTGATCTCACTTCTTACTGCTGCTCCCCAACCTCCTGCTCCCCCCACCCCGCCCTGACTGTACTCCAGCTACACTGGTCTTCTGGCTCAGCTCACGCTCGCTCTCGCTCTCTCTGCCTAGACTGGTCTTCCTCCAGACACCTACACAGCTCATTCCCTCATCTCCATTTGACATTGGTTCAAATGTCACTTAGAGATGAGCTCTACTTTATCTTCTTATCTAAAAACACATCCCCTCAACTCCAAAACCTCCCTACTTTTGTCCCCAGCATTTATCACTTTCTGATATACTATATAGTTTACTTATGTCTTTATTTTTTGTCTGTTTCTACCTTAGAATATAAGTTTCAGGCCAGGGAATCTTTGTTCGCTGATTTGTCCCCAGCACCTAGAACAGGCAAATTTCCTTCTTTTACAAAAAGTCCTTATAAATTAGTAAGCAAACAAAAACAAAAGAACAAAATAAGTAGTCCAGTAGAAAGACAGACTGAGTCATATTATAGAAAAAGAAAAATAAACTGACTTTAAATATATGAAAACATGTCAACTTAATTTTTAAACAAAAATAAAACTCCATTTTTCACTTAACAGATTGTCAAGAATGGAAAAACTTGATAATATATTATGTTGTTGAGACAGGCTATAAATTGGCATAGTTCTTTGGTGGGTAATACACCAGCATCAAAATTCTAAAATTTTCAGTGCAGTTCCACTACTGGTAATTTCAAAGATGTCTGTACTAGCAAGTACATCGCAGCACTATAGGTAGCAGAAAAGGTCTAGAATAAGGCTGGTTAAATGAAATGTGATATATACACTCAATAGAATACTGTGCAGAATGAGGCAGAGCTCCACATGCTGATGTGGAAAGAGCCCCAAGATGGATGTTTAAAGGTACAGATGTGTTTGCTCCTATTTGGATTAAAAACTGGAGGGTGGTAGATATTTGCATACACATATATGTGCCTGTGTCCCTGAAGGAAGGACCTGTGAGAAAGTAATGGCTGTGGTTGTCTCTGGGCAGTGTGACTAGGAGACTGAAAGGGAGAAAGCCTTTTCACTAAATACCCTTTTGCACTGTGAATTGGTATTATTTTTACCAAGTACGGGTACTGCTTGAAAAAAGGAAAAATGAAAACACTATGTTCAAGGAAGAGGAGGAAGTGGAGTGAAAAGGAGAGGGAGTGGGACAAGGAGAAGGAGGAAGATGAGGAGGTTGAGGAGAAACAAAAATAATCAAGACCTCCACTTCTGTGTGCCCCAGTGGCCTAGCCCAGTGTCTCACACAGAGCAGGCTGAAGAAATAAAGTTCCCCAGTAGCTCTACCAGTCCTGAACCTCATCCAAGTCCCAGTTCAATGTTTTCAACTCCAATTAACCTTTTAAAACCAGACTACTTGGGGCATGAGATACTCAGAGCACGGAATCTTCTGGTTCTTGAAGGTAGTCTGTGCTGGTAAGAAATTAAACTTTACCCAGTGCTTGCTATCTTTAGATGACAGGAAGGGTAAATCAACACTGGCGAGAAGCACTATCGCACCAAAGCAGCATGTTGCCCAACTGAAGCTAAAGGTGGACACGTTAGAGGTCAAGGACAATGCAACAATTCTGTGTATGGGCCAATTTTGTGCTTCTAATGATTGTAGGTAGAAAATGAACAGCTTTGCTTTCTGTTTAATTGTATTTTAATTAAAAGCTGAAATTTAAAAAAAAAGAAGAAGTTGCTAGGACAAGACCCTATTGGCAGAAACATCAATGTTAGTTTTGGAGAGATTTGGGGTTCACCTTATCTCTTGGGGCGGCTTGCAGAGTGTTCTAGTCCATTTATCATGATCTAGGGGTTAATTTATACCAAAAGAAAGTTATTTAAAAGTGAACTTAGCCCTGGCTGGTTTTGCTCAGCAGTTAGAGTGTCGGCCCACAGACCAGAGAGTCCCGGGTTTGGTTCCCACTAAGGGCACGTACCTCCGTTGCAATTCGTCTCGGCCCCGCGGTTAGGGTTGTGTGGGTGGCAGCCAGTTGATGTGTCTCTCTTACATTGATGTTTCTCTTTCTCTCTTCCTCCCTCTCTCCCTCCCACTCTATCTGAAAAAATAAAATAAAAGTGAACTTAAAGTTTTATAGAATATTAATAAAGAAACAGCCAAAATATAAACAGGCAGTAAAACTTGGGAAATTCTTAGGAATTCAGTTTTGAGTATTCATGTCAAATTGGCAGAATTTTAGAGATTTGGTAAAATAAATAAATAAATAAATAAATAAATAAATAAATAAATAAGAGGACAATGTTCATCTATCATAAGTAAGAGTCTTCCCAATTATAAAAATGTCTACCCAAAATAATCGACATACAGAATTGTTTAAGTTTAGAAACAACAATGAAGTCATACTTTTTATAACCGAGATTATAACCTTTCATAACTGTGGAATTACAGCATAGTGAATGCATCATGGTTGAACAAGGGACAAGCCTTTGCAAGGGGCCAAAATCCCCAGTTCTGGAAGAGTGTGATGCCTAGGACCTTTGGGGAATCTCATGCTCTCTATACTCAGCTAAACAAAAAGCATGTTTCTCTTCCATCAGTACTGGGGCAGAAACAAATATTGCAGAAGCACCAGACCCTGTGGCGGCAGCTTCTCACACCTTTTTTTAGTTTTCAAGTTATTCCTTACAGGCTGATATGCATTCTCTTGATTTCTTTTTGTGAATCTCAGCAAAATGCTTATATAACAGCGTGGCCTTTTCACAACAATTAGACTCTATCTGGGACAAGTTGCTAGTTGTATCAAGAGTCCTAAACTTCAAAATCCCAAGATATATTATTTTAAAGGTCTTGAGTGTTCATTCAGATGATAAATTATGACATTTATACAGAAACCAATCTGGTTTGAATCGTAGGCGAGCCAGTGTGGCTGGCGCGTAGAGGTCTATGGAGACAAGGTAGGAGAAAGAATTCTGGAAAGAAATGTTGGAAGGCCTTGAATGCCAAGGAGACCAGCCTATGCTTGGTAAGCGTGGAAAGCCCTAGTGGACTAGGAAACGGGAATAACATAACGTGCTGCTTTTAGGCCATGGAAGATATGAGAAATTGAAGAAGAAATTCGTTTCTTAAAATTTGCATATACAGTGAAGAATGTCAGGAAAGCATTATAAGATATTAACAGTAGTTCAGTAATTATCTCTGAGTGAGAATTATCAATACTTTTTATCTTATTCATATGTGTTGTCTAAGGTTATTGAGAATGCATGTGTTGCTTTGCATTCAAGACCTAAATTATATGTTATTGTATAATGAAAAATTCAAACAAATATAGTAAAATGAACCTCACACACCTGCTACACAAATTAAACAATTATCAAGATTTTGCCATTTTTGCTCTACCTAGCTTTTTTCTTATTTCTTTTCATCCCTTTACCAGAATCTTGCCCTTGCTACTTCCTGTGTTTTTCTGACCTGACCCATTAGCCCCCGAGAGCTTCCTTGCTTTCCCGCACAGCAGGATGTCCCAGGCTCCACTTAATTTCCTGCCACAGGCCTGGAATCAGCCAATCTCTCAAGGTGCCCTGTTTCCTTTCAGCGGGTTCAAAATTGTTCTAAGAAACAAAGGTACAAGCTATTCGCCTTTTTTTTTTTTTTAACAGAAGTGATTCCTAGACAACTGTGGGTGTTGCCACACTGAGAGTTGTGGAGAAAATATGAAAATTAGCATGAACTAAATGAGCCTACGTAAACATTCTAAAATGGATCTGCTTTGAGAACAAAATAGACTTGTCAGCAGTAAAAACTTGCCCCAGTTGGTAACCCTTCTCCTGAGTCACCTTCTTCAATTAAGGAAATAGTCAGCTTCTTTGTGATCTTTGAAGTAAAAATTGCAAGCCAGCTCTTGCTGGATAGAATTTAGCATCTTTTACACTAGCAGCCTCATGTCATTTTCATAAACCTTAACAAAGGTAAGTAATACCTGATACCTTCTGCTTTTGCTTCGGGGAGTTTTCATTCTCCGTTACCATTGTCCCATTCACATGATGGGAGAAAACAATTTTAACCTTTAAAGCAATGATTTTTAATGTTTTCCTCCCCATCACAAGTGAGGAATACTAAACTGAACATGTGTGTGTTTAAACAAGAATAGCTAAAGTATAAGAAGTGTTTATCATACGTGCTAACACTATTCTCAATCGTCACATGCATTAGCTCTTTTAACCCTGACAACTCTATGAAGCAGGTGCTAGTTACCTTCATTTTTATAGCTCAAGACATGGGGCCATAAAGAAGAATGCATAAGGAGCCCGACACCTCTCAGCTATGAGGTGATGGAGCCAGAATTTGAACCCAGGCAATCTGACAACGAACTCTCTAAACAAACAGAAAAATCTCAAATCTCAAAACCACCACTGGAGAGAAATTACTTGTTTAAAAGAATACCAGAACCCTTCAGTTTAAAAGCAAGAAAACGAGGGGACTTCTGGTCAAGATGGCAGCGTAGGTAAATGCGGTCTCGCCTCCTCCCACAACCACATCAAAATGACAACTAAACTACAGAACAACCATCATTCAGAACCGCCTGACAACCAGCTGAATGGAAGTCCTACAACTACGAAACGAAAGAAGCAGCCGCATCCAGACTGGCAGGAGGGGCGGAGATGGACAGGCTGGCCCCACACCGCGTGTAGCGGATAAAAATCAGGAGGGCACCTCGGCTGGGAAGGTCTTCTCTGAGGAGTGAGGGGTCCCCATCCCACACCAGGCACCCAGCTCAGGGTTCCAGTGCCAGGAAGAAAAGTCCCCACAACTTCTCGCTGGAAAAACCAGCGGGAACTGAGGCTGAGGCTTCTAGAACCCCAAGCAGCTCCTCTTAAAGGGCCCGTGCACGGACTTACTCAGACTTGCTCCCTCTGAGCTCTGAGGGGAGGCAGCTTGAGGGGTGCCAGAGACATACAGGGAAGAAGTGAGTTGTTTGGCCTTGGGATGAGGGCTAGAGAGGCAGCTTTCTCCTGAACAGACGTGCTGGTGGTTCCTTTGGTGAGCCCTTCCCTGGGGCACCAGACGCAGCCATATCTGGGACTCCAGCAACCTGGCTCACACTGTTTGCCCCACCCTGGTGATTCCCTGAGGCCCCGCCCCACCCAACTTTCAGGCCCACCCAAGCTGTTTCCAAAGGCTTTACCATAGGATTGTCCTGTCTTGGATCCTGCTTCAGTTTCCTAAATTCTCTCAAACAAGCAGCATCTGGTCTCAGGGAGCCCCATACCTCTCATTAAGTGGTCCCAGGGCTGGCACTAGAAGCAACCAACCTTGGTTCACAACGTGGCTTTTCCTGGACACCTCCAAGCCCAGCACAAGAAGCAGCCATTGGCAGATCACTTTGTAGCTTATGCCGGGTGGCCCTGGATAAAGTACAGGCAGTGGCTGACCTTGCCCCAGAACCAGCACACCAGTGGACAGCTTCAGACCACATCAAAACACCACCACCCAACCACCTCCACAAGTGACACACTCAAGGAGTAGACTCAGTGGGTACCAGAGCCCTGATGAAGTAAGTCTTGCTCTGTGTGGTGGGCCCCTACACAGCTGATCCTCCAAAGTAGTCAGAGGCCAATGGCTAGTGGGCACAGCCAGTCCTTGCAGCTGATCAGCCTGAGTAAACCCCTCCCATTGAGGTGCCAACAGCAATCAAGACTCAATTACAACAGAAGGGTGTACAGTCCTCACTAGGGTTGCACCTCGAGGGCCCAGTTGGTGTGATCAGGGAGGCTGTGCCACTGAATCCTACAGGGCACCTACAACAATAGGCCACACTACGAAACCTAGGAGACATAACAACTCTACCTAATACATAGAAACAATCACAGGGAAGCAGCCTAAATGAGGAGACAAAGAAACACATCCCAAGTGAAAGAAAAGAACAAAACTCCAGGAAAAGAACTAAACAAAATGTAGAAAAGCAATCAATCAGATGCAGAGTTCAAAACACAGATTATAAGATTGCTCAAGGAACTTGGTGAGACATTCAAGGGACTTTGTGAGACCTTTAAGGAACTTAGTGAGAACATCAACAACATAAAAAAGGACCAGTCAGAAATAAAGGATGCACTAACTGAAATAAAGAATAATTTACAGGGAATCAATAGTAGAATAGATAAAGCCAAGAACCAAACCATCGATTTGGAATATAAGGAAGCAGAAAACACCCAATCAGAACATAAAAAAGAAAAGAGAATCCAAAAAAATGAGGATAGTGTAAGGAGCCTCTGGGACAACTTCAAGCATGCCAACATTCGCATCATAGGGGTGCCAGAAGGAGAAGAGAGAGAGCAAGAAATTTAAAACCTATTTGAAACAATAATAACAGAAAACTTCCCTAACTTGGTGAAGGAAACAAACATACAAGTCCAGGAAGCACAGAGAGTCCCAAACAAGTTGAACCCAAAGAGGTCCACACCAAGACACATCATCATCAAAATGCAAAAGGTTAAACACAAAGAGAGAATTTTAAAAGCAGCAAGAGAAAAGCAGTCCGTTACCTACAAAGGAGCTCCCATAAGACTGTCAGCTGATTTCTCAAAAGAAATTTTGCAGGCCAGAAAGAAGTGGCAAGAGATATTCAAGGTGATGAAAAGCAACGACCTACAACCAAGATTACTCTATCCTGCAAAGCTATCATTTAGAATCGATGGACATGTCAAGAGTGTCTCAGACAAGGAAAAGCTAAAGGAGTTCATCACCACCAAACCAGTATTATATGAAATGTTGAAGGGTCTTCTTGAAGGAGAAGAACAAAAGTATGAACAATAAAATAGCAATTAATACATATCTATCAACAATTGAATCTACAAACAAAATGAGCAACCAGAACAGAAACAGACTCATAGATACAGAGAACTTTTTGTTGCTTGCCAGATGGGTGGGGGCTGGGGAGGATGGGTGAAAAAGATGAAGGAATTAAGAAGTACAAATTGGTTGTTAGACTGATGACCCTCAAAGGGAAGGGGGGATGGAGGACAGGATGAGATAAACCAAAGAACTTCTATGCATATATGCATAACCAATGGACAGAGACAATAGTGTGGGGAAGGCAGGAGGGGGATGGAATTTGGGAGGAGGGGGGTCAATGGGGAAACAGGGGGAAACATCTGTAATACATTCAACAATAAAGATGAATTTAAAAAACAAAACAAAACAAATAAAAATAAAAATAAAAGCAAGAAAATGAGGCGCCCACTATCACCATTAGATTGTTCTAGCTAAGCCAATAACAGCATGTTCAGTTGACAATTGCATCATTATTACTCAGGAAAGAACTAAAAAATGTGTTTATTGAGCTTTTCCTATCATTATAGGAGCATTTTTACATTGATTCTATGCAAGCTCCACGCGGGCAGGGACTGTATCTTCCTCTTTGTATCTCAAAATGATGGTCCTGGCACATTGGAGGTAAATAATACATAAAATAATGTTCAATGAATTAAGGTTGATGAAGAGCTCTGGATTTTTTTTTTTTTAAATGTGTATTGCACCACACCTGTGTAGAGTTGACCATATTTTTTCCAAATCAGGACACTTTCTCAAGTAAAAGAAGGTACCAGTACTAATGACACCAGAGCAGTATTATTTGAGCAATTTTGCTCATAAAGCAGTACAAGCAACCAAATCAACTGAGTCCCAAGGCGAGGTAATTTAGGGAAATGTTAGTGAACCATATTTTGGAAGAATTAAGGCTATTTTGTAGTATAAATTTGTGAGACAGACCTACAGCTTCTTCCTGTTTGATGACCCATTACTGAAAACTTTCCTGCTATCTTTTACATTCTTTATGCTGCTGTTCTATTCTAAACAAGTATCTGCCTAGACATTTCTCTTTGTTCTTAGCTGCAGCTTTCAATTCAACTATAAATCCTAGGCAATATTTTCACAGTCAAATTCTAGGAGTACTTTTCTACATAATTCTGATTTTTAAACTTTGGGATCACCTACCTATTTTAGGGGTGGTGAAATTTTATCGGCAATTCAGAGAAGTATTTATTATTTCTAGTAAAAAAAAAAAAATTTAATCCTTCCATCTTTGTTTCTGTGACCAGAAAAAAAAAAAAAATCAGTATATATGATTCTTGTGAACTCCTTTCATAGTCCAGCGTTTGGGGGATAGTGGTGGGGAAAGTCAAGTTGTTTACATCCTTAGAAATGATTTAGCTTTCCTGTTTTGCCAGCTCAGCCTTTTAAGTCTCCTATGAGCTACAGCATGGATATAATATCATTTGCAGTGTTATTTGCAAACATAAAAGGAAATGACTGCGTGGCTCATAGACACCACTTACATTCCTTTGTAGACAAGAAAGCAGGAAACATAAGCATAGTAGTTATAGATTTAAATGGTTTGCCTGTTGTTCCATAAAACACTTGTTTCATTTACTCCTCCAAGACTGTGCAATTCAGCTCAGTTACTGTGAAGCAGAAAATATTATCAATTAGAGCCGCAGTATGTTAGCCCTGAATCACAGGGCTTCAGTACCCTGGTGTGTTATGATACCCAAAGCTATACCCCGCTTCCCGCCCCAGCACACATCCCAGCAGGACTGGATGTGTTCAGAGGCTGGGTATACCGAAACTTGATAGAGAGCAAAACCAAACAGGCTCAAAGTTAAGAAACAAAAGTTTCTTTTAAGGTAAAAATCTGAAAACCCACAATGAGAATAAAAGATTGAGAGATGACCACAACTCTTGCCCGTTTTCTAGTACAGGAAGACGAAATCTCTAAATTGGCAAAAGCCCTCACATCAAACTCAGTATGTCTAAAATGAACTTATTGAGAAAAACAACAAACAAACAAACAAAACTGAACTGATTTTCTTCTTCCCCTACCGTCCAACTCCAGCTCAGTCAACAGCAAGACCACCCGCAAAGGCTAGAAACTGGAATCATTTTAACCGAAGAGGAGGTCTCTTCCATCTGCCTAGCAATCAGTCCGGTGCTGTGGACCACTTGAAATATTTCCTGCATCCCATTTCGCTTCTCATTTCCATTGCTTCACTGTCATCCAGGCCTTCACTGATTCATTCTTGGGCCATGAGAACAGCTTTCCAGCTGGCCCCGCAGCACGTGATCCTCCCCTTCCAATCTGCCCTCTGAACTTTGTTGTTGTTGTTTATCCTCACCCAAGGATATTTTTCCATTGATATTTTAGATAGAGTGAAAGGAGGGAAATGGGGAAGGGGGGAAATGAGGGAGGGGGAGGAATAGAGAGACATACATTTATTGGTTGCCTCTCACGTGACCCTGACCGGGCCCGGGGATCAAATCTACAACCCAGGTACGTGCTCTTGACCAGGAATCAAACCCAAGACCCTTTGGGCCGATGCTCTAACCACTGAGCCAAACTGGGCAGCGCCACCCTCTGAACTTTGTAAGTGGCAAATTAATCTCCCTAAAACACCACTTTCACTTTCTTCTAGAAGGAGGCTCAGTAGCTCCATCAACTTCAAGGCCCTCCATAATCTAGGTTCCTTCTGTCCGCCTCAGTCTTACCCCATTGATTCTCAATATTTATTCTCCAATCTGGTCAAGTCCTTCTCTGCACAAGCTCACAAACCACAGGCCCTCCCAGCTGCTCCTTGGCCTCCTCCCCTGGCATGTCTCTTCCCCTCGTTCATAAAATTCAAGGGCAGCCCAGCCGGTGTGGCTCAGCGGTTGAGTGTGGACCCATGCACCAAGAGGTCACCAATTCAATTCCCAGTCAGGGCACATTCCCAGGTTGTGGGCCTGATCCCCAGTAGGGGGCATACAGGAGGTGGCCAGTCGATGTTCTCTCTCATTGATGTTTCTATCTCTCTCTCCCTCTCCCTTTCTCTCTAAAAATCAATAAAGAAAAAAATAATAAATAAATAAATAAATAAATAAATAAATAAATAAATAAATAAATAAAATTCAGGGACAAGTCTAAGCCCTAGCTCTAACCCTTGTCTTCTGAATTATACTGTTTGACTAACATTTGACTCCGTTTTCAACAAGCAAAACACCATGCTATCACCGCGGATGATTCGCTCAACCTTGAACCGGAGAGGCAGAGAGGGAGTCAGAGTGCTTGAGGGTGACCTCCCAGGTCAGATGTCCTCTTTTAAGAATATGACCTTGGGTTTGCTACTTAATCTTTCTCAGTCTCTGTATTAATCTGTACAATGGGGATAATAATAGGACCTCCCTCATGGTGGTGTTGAGAGACTGAATGAGACAACTCAAATGAAGTGCCCAGCACTGTGCCTGATATGGCAAATGCCCAATAAATGTTAGATGTTGCTATTCATGAGGCATTTGCTGAGTCCAGGCTCGAGAGCCCAGCCCACAGTTCTCAATCCAGTGGAAGAGAAGACTCATTGTGTGTGTGTGTGTACAGGCAGGGCGGGAGAGGTAGAATTAGGATGACACTGAGAGACAGAGGCACAATCACCAGGGTAACTAGAGGACCAGGAGAAAGACCAGGTTAATGAAGGGTAGATTATATGGCTGGCTTGGGACATGTTGTAGGTGCCAGCAGGACACAATGAAGCCATGTCTGTCCCATGCATTCCGCTTGCCCCAGCATAATCTGCTTTCCATCTGCCCCCCTCTGCCCTAGGCCAGGGGCACTCATCTAAGGGATGACCACCAATGCCCCCTCTCACCTCTTCCCTCTGGCTTCTGTTTGAGTTTGGCCAGTGGGGAACCCACCAGGAGATAGAAAGAAATGAGGTGAGTGAGGTCTGGGTACTTATTTCTCTGGTTTCTTTCTAATGAGGCCATCACAGGTTGGCTGCGTCCTTGGGTGGAAGATCACTGTTCTCTCCAGGCAGCCTGTTCTCAACTCTCTCTCCTTCTAGGTCTAGTAACCTCTCCTCCTCCTCATCTCTGTGGACTTAGATCTGGAGAAAGCCCAGCGCCCACTAGCCCCTTGAGGTTCCCATATCCCCAAACTTTGGAAATAGTCTCTTGGTAAATAAACCCTCCTGAAATGTTCCCAACTTGAATGTGCCACCTGTTTCCTATTGACACCCTAAGTGATATACCACACTGATCGGCCATCGGGATTCTGGTCTCGAATCTGGAAAAGAGATTAGGGTTGGAGATATAGATGACAGAAGCCAGTGCCATCAGCAAGAAGGAATGAGATTACTGACTGACAGCGACTAGATGAGGAAAAGAGCATCAGAGGCTGGACCTTGGGTGACCTCCATCTGCTTCAGGCAGTGAGAGAAAGAACACAGCAGCATCAAGTGTGAAAGCAATAGCCACTCTCTTTACTTATGACCCTGATGCTCCTGACAACACTCCCAGAAAGATGTAGAAATGTAATAATCCCACTGAGTGGACAGTCATTGTAAACATCATCAGAGTGCCTGTCATCTTGGACTTGGCTTGGAAACAGATTCCGAGTTCAGTATGCATATCTATTTGTAGAGGACCTTCACCTTTCAAATTGTTCAATTTATTTTTTAATAGGCAATACATTCACATGATTCAAAAATCAAAAAGTAAAAATAAAAGCTTATACATTGAAAGTCTCTTTCCCATTTCTGTCCCCTTTCACCTTGTTTCTTGTCCCCTGATTTCTCCAGTGCCATTTTTTATTAGTTGCTTATATACAGGGAGTGGTGAAAGTAAGTTTACAGTTGTGAGTATATGAAACAGTTTATTCTTGTGTTGTTATTAATTAATTAATTGTATTATTTTCCATACGAACTGTAAACCTAATTTTGCCCCTCCCTGTATTTTTCCCATGTTTCTTTATGTGAATATAAGGTAATATTATTTTCCCTCTTTTCTTACCCCAAAGGTATTATACTAGATGTACTATACTTTGATTTTTTCAATTAACAGGGTATCTTAGAGAGTGTTTCGTCTTCCTCTAGACTGCTTATTTTTTAATAGCTGCATAGAATTCCATAGAGTGGAGACACCACTGCTTCTTTACCCTGATGTAGAGCTTTGATGAGTGTTGCCTACCAAGCAAAGGTTCCTAACTGCAGCTCTCAAACCCTTTCTTCGCCCTGCAAACACCATTACCACCTGCTTCTCTGCAGGGCTTTGTCTCCCTCCCAGTAGAGAAGATTGAGGCTTCAGGAGGAGCTTTCTCACATTTCTGTTATTAAAGGTAAAAACCCACCTATACCTGCGTCTTCCTCAGGCTGCAATGCAGGAGGCTGCTATCACCTCCAGTTAATGCGAATCCTTTTATCCCTGGTTAGGATCCCATCTTCACTCAGTCTTCTCAGGACCTTACACTCCAGTCAACAAGTTTCTCTCTTGTACATTAATCTTCTCCCTCTCAACTGGATCCTATAAAAATACAGCAACCCCCTAGACTTGATTCTCTCTCCAGCTACTTCCCTCTCTCCCTCTCTTCTCCTTCAGAGCCAAATTCTTGGGAGAGTTGTCTGCAGTACTAGTTGCAATTTCCCTGCTTGCTGCTCACACCCCAATCCATTTCAGCCCAATTTCACCCCATCAACCCACCTAAGCTTTTCACACTAAGCTGCCAATGATGCTCAGGTCATTCAACAAATGTACCTTTCAGTCTTAGTGATTTCTCAGCAACATTTGACACTCTGATCCTCCTCCTTTCAGAAATACTCCTCTGACACTCACTCTCCTGGATTTCCTCTTACACCTCTGCTACTTCTTTCCCATATACTGGGATAATTCTTAGGCAGTTAGGGGTTCAAGAAATGGGGCCGAGACTTCCGGTCAAGATGGCGGTATCGCATCCACCCACAACCACATCAAAGTTACAACTAAACTACAGAACAACCATCATTCAAAACCGCCTGAAATCAAGCTGAATGGAAGTCCTACAACTACGAAATTAAAGAAGAAGCCCCATCGAGACTGGTAGGAGGGCGGAGGCACGACGGGCTGGTCCCACACCGCGTGTGGCGGATAAAAATCAGGAGGACACCTCGGCTGGGAAGGTCCTCCCTGAGGACTGAGGGGTCCCCGTCCCACACCAGGCGCCCAGCTCAGGGTTCCAGTGCCAGGAAGAGAAGTCCCCATCACTTCTGGCTGGAAAAACCAGCGGGAACTGAGGCTGAGGCGGCTGGAGCCCCCGGCAGCTCCTCTTAAAGGGCCCGCACACAGACTTACTCGGACTCACTCCCTCCAGGCTCCAGCGAGGGGGAGGCACCAGAGTCATATGGGGAAGAACTGACTTGTTTGGCATTGGAGCGAGGGCTGGAGAGGCAGCTTTCTCCTGGACAGACGTGCTATCAGAGGCTTTTGTTCCTTTGGTGAGCCCTTCCCTGGGGCAGCAGACAGACGCCATATCTGGGACTCCAGCAACCTGGCTCACACTGTGTGCCCCGCCCTGGGGATTCCCTGAGGCCCCGCCCCACCCAACTTTCAGGCCCACCCAAGCTGTTGCCAGTTGCTTGACCATAGGATTGGCCTGTCTTGGATCCTGCTTCAGCTTTTCCTAAATTCTTTCAAACAAGCAGCATCTGGTCTCAGCTAGTCCCATACCTCTCGCTAAATAATGCATAGAAACAAACACAGGGAGGCAGCCAAAATGAGGAGACAAAGAAACAGGTACCAAATGAAAGAACAGAACAAAACTCCAGGAAAAGAACTAAGCGAAATGGAAAAAAGCAACCTAACAAATGTTGAGTTCAAAACACTGCTTATAAGGATGCTCAATGGACTTAGTGAGAACCTCAGTGAACTTAGTGAGAACCTCAGTGAACTTAGTGAGGGCCTCAAGAGCATAAAAAAGGACCAGTCAGAAATGAAGGATGCACAGTCAGAAATGAAGGAGGCACTAACTGAAATAAAGAATAACTTACACAGATTCAATAGTAGAGTAGGTAAAGGCAAGAAGCAAACCATCGATTTGGAATATAAGGAAGCAAAAAATACCCAATCAGAACAGCAAAAAGAAAAAAGAATCCAAAAAAATGAGGATAGTGTAAGGAGCCTCTGGGACAACTTCAAGCGTGCCAACATTCGCATCTTGGGGGTGCCAGAAGGAGAAGAGAGAGAACAAGAAATCAAAAACCTATTTGAAACAATAATGGCAGAAAACTTCCCTAACTTGGTGAAGGAAATAGACACACAAGTCCAGGAAGCACAGAGAGTCCCAAACAAGATGAACCCCAAGAGGCTCACACCAAGACACATCATCATCAAAATGCAAAAGGTTCAAGACAAAGAGAGAATCTTAAAAGCAGCAAGAGAAAAGCAGTCCGTTACCTACAAAGGAGCTCCCATAAGACTGTCAGCTGATTTCTCAAAAGAAACTTTGCAGGCCAGAAGGGAGTGGCAAGAAATATTCAGAGTGATGAAAAGCAAGAACCTGCAACCAAGATTACTCTATCCTGCAAAGCTGTCATTTAGAATCGATGGCCATATAAAGAGTTTCCCAGACAAGGAAAAGCTAAAGGAGTTCATCACCACCAAACCATTATTATATGAAACGTTGAAGGGTCTTCTTGAAGAAAAAGATAAAAAATATGAACAAACAAAATGGCAATGAATACATATCTATTGACAATTGAATCTACAAACAAAATGAACAAGCAGAACAGAAACATTCTCATAGATACAGAGAAATTTTGTTGGTTGCCAGATGAGAGGGGGATTGGGGGGATGGGTGAAAAAGGTGAAGGGATTAAGAAGTACAAATTGGTTGTTAGACTGACAAACCTCAAAGGGAAGGGGGGTTGGGGGGGTGGGAAGAAATAAACCAAAGAACTTATATGTATATATGCATAACCAATGGACACAGACAACAGCGTGGGGAAAGGCAGGAGGGGGGTGGGAATGGGGAGGAGGGGTTCAGTGGGGGAAAAATGAGGAGCATCTGTAATACATTCAACAATAAAGATAAGTTTTAAAACAAAAGTAAAAAGAAATGGGGCCGAAGTGGGGTGAGGTGAGTGAGGCACTGGCACTCACTCCATCAGGTGCAAAATTTAAGAGGGTACTAAATAACATAGTAAACATAACTCATATTTTAAAAAATTCCACATGGAACAAAATATCAAAATTTTAAATGAAGATCAGTGCTATGCATATTCAGCTTGGAGCCTGAGGCAAAAGAAAAAAAATGTATGCCTCTATATACATGTTTTTATGGATTTTGTAATGATTAAATTTGTTCCCTGAACATTGACCCAGTTGGGGAAATATTGGAAAATTGAAAAGTAGATGTAATTAACACATTATTTTAAGTTTAATATATCTTATTTATACCAAAAATTGATTATGATTTTACTTCAAGTTAATTACTTAAGATCATCACTTGATCAAGAAAAATTTTAGAATATGGCAATTCTGTTGTCTTAATTGAAAATGAGGTAAACAAAGAAGTCGATTTTGAAAATATTGATGAGTTTGCTTCCATGAAAGCCAGGGCTATATTTTCCTTTGTCTCAGACTCTAATATGGCACATAATGGAACTGTCAAGAAATGTCACATTTTGTTCTATTTTTTAAACCAAAGTTCGGACTTTTTCCTGCTGTCCTGCCAGCCTGGTGAGAAATTTAGCCTCAGTGGTTCTTTGGTGTTTCCTATGGTAGCCCCTCCACTCACTGGTCATCCATTCTCTTTGCCCTATGATATGCTTGCCCAGTGGTTTGGCTGCATCTAAAGTCTCTGAAAGGGCCCTGGCCGGTTTGGCTCAGTGATTAGAGCGTCAGCCTATGGACCAATGAGTCATGGGTTTGATTCCGGTCAAGGGCACGTACCTCAGTTGCGGGGCTTTGCAGGAGGCAACCAGTCGATGTGTCCCTCTCATGTTGATGTTTCTCTCTCTTTCCCTTTCTCTCCCTCCCACTCTATCAGAAGATAAATAGAAAAAATATCCTCGGGTGAGGATTAACAAATAATAATAATACAGTCTCTGAAAGGCCCTGGGACCTTGGCTAAAGTTGGGAGCTTGAGCGGTGTGTGCGTCTTTACAATTCAAGACCCTTCAGGCTCCTCTCCTCTTGCCTCATAGCTTTTCTTTGTCTTCTTGAATTTTTACCAAAAACTGCCAGAGGCTTTCACTTCAGA
Source organism: Tadarida brasiliensis (assembly GCA_030848825.1). Taxonomy (NCBI): domain Eukaryota; kingdom Metazoa; phylum Chordata; class Mammalia; order Chiroptera; family Molossidae; genus Tadarida; species Tadarida brasiliensis. The sequence continues at coordinate 12,949,324 of CM061275.1, read as the reverse complement.
ATCCTTTCGCTTTAGGCCCTGCCAAGATCCCTGAAGCCAGGAATAATAAAAGCAAGCCATTAACTTAAAATGGGATGGAAGAGAAAATAAGAGAGAAAACAAAAATTAATATTTCCACAGACTATCCTACCACATCAGCCTCCATTGCAGGTTTATCTTCCGCCCCTGGGTCATCCAGGGTAGGAGTTCCCCAGGGCCGGGACTCGCTGCATATCCTCCCCCAGGAAATCGCATTCACTTTCCTAGCTGTCGTCTCCATCCGTAAGCCTGTGACACCCTGATTTGTTTCTCTGGCCCAGACCCCTACACTGAGCCTGGGGGTAATATGTCCAATTGCTCAACACTTCGATTTGGACATTTCTCAGTGACATCAAACTAAATGTGCCCAGTCCTTTCCCAGTGCAGTTGCACTCGGAGAAGTCACTCTAGAGTCCTCCCACTTCCAATTCATCCCTGCATGGATCTCAAATTCAACATCGCTCCATTTCCACGGCCTCCACTCAGATGCCATGGTCTCTTGGCTAGACTACTGTAAAATCCTAATTGGTCTTCCCTGCTCCCCATCTGAGCCTCCTCCAATCTTGTCTCCAAGATGCCACTAGAGCAACCTTTCTGAAATATAAATCTGAAGGTGTTACCTTCTGGTTCAAACTCTTCAAAGGCTTTTCATTGCTTCTGGAAATACACCCAAAAGTGTGATAACCCTGCTAGGTCTCGGCCTCCTCCCCCTTCCCTCATCTCTTAGCTTACCTTGTTCCACCACCCTCCCCCTTGCCCCCTGAATGCCAGCCACACAGCTGTTCTCTCCTAAGCACCCAGTTCTCATTTTTGTCATTACATGCTCATTTGCATGATTATGTGATTAATGTCTGCTTCTTTCTCTACACCACGTGCTCCATGAGAACAGGGACAGGGTGTCCCCAGGGTGTCCCCAAGGTCTCACACAGAGCCCACAACACTATATACAGATGTTTGTGGGGAAATGAATGACTAGATTGCATTATTTCTTTGCAAGATAAACCCTTCTGAAGTTTTGAAGTATATTTATGAGGAATTTTTCTCTTTCAATAACATCTAAGAATTAACGTTCCAGACGCTGTTTAAGAGCTTTACAGTGTTAACTCAGTTCATCCCCAGCATCAGCCTAGGAGGTAAAGACTTTTCATCTGCATTTTCTAGATACTGACGCTGAGGCAGAGTCCAACAACTCACTCACAGTCTCCTAGCTAACAAGCTGTGGAGCTAGGACTCGAAACCAAATTTTTTTTTGCATTGGGCCTTATGTTTGTTCAGCAACAATTACGGAGCAAAATGCCAGGCACCATGATAAAAATAGGTTAGAACATCTTTAAAAGAGGAAAGTATAGAAAAGAAAGGGATTGCCGTCTGTGAAAGTGACACCATGCAGAGTATATGTCCTGTTTGACTTAATCCTCCCTAAATGGATTGAGCTGGTGGTATTCTTATGCCCATTGTTATAGATAAGGAAGCTGAGGCGGAGAAAGTCTGAAGGTCACATCAGCAACATAAGGCATACCTGGAATCCAAACCCAGGTCAGTCCAACCCTCCAGCCCTCGCTCTTGCCACTGCGTGAAGTCGCCCCGGAGGAAGTGGTTTGCGACTGTCTCCTTTCCATCACAAACCGATGTATCTACTGGTCAATGATCTACATCTGTGACTGTGCAAAAGCATCACCTGGAAAGCTTACAGAAATCATGGCTTCCTGGTTTCGCCCCCGGTAATTATGCTTCGGTGATTCTAGTCTGGTGGTTCCAAAACTTGAGCACTGAACAGAATCACCTGGACGGGTTGGTAAGGCCAGATCATTGGGCTCCACGCCTAGATTTTTTGATTCAGAAGATCTGGGACATCTCCAGAATGCTAATTTCTAGCAAGTTCCTAGGCGATGCAGGGACCAGCTTTTGAGATCCACTAACTGTCCTAGGACAAGACTCTGAGACACACTTTGTTCGTTATTTAATTTAATTCTTCTTGATTCCATCACTTTTGAAGCAATTTCTAAAATATATATGCCCCTGCTCAGCCATTCCTCCATAACCTCCTCTTTGAGAACTGCAGAGAAAAGCAGATTTGGGAACTTGGAGAAAATGTATTTGGGGTGAAATCCTTCAGCAGCTTTAGACGGAGAATCTCCTACTTTCAAAATAATGTGACCTTTAAACAAAACTCCAGAATATTAGATGTCTCTAAGTAGGACTGATCCCAGATTAAAAATAGTAAAAGCAATATATCAATGATTTTTTACCTATCCTGTTTAATATTTAAAAGGCAAGGAAATTTGTTTCTGTTCAACTGTGTGTGTGTGTGTGTGTGTGTATACATGTATTTGTGAATGTATTCAATAAAGTATAATCTGCATTTAAAGTTGTTTAGCTTTTAGGAAACTTGCAGGATATCCAATTTAATATGAATATTTTAAATCAAAATAAAAGTAGGGTTTGCTCTGGCCAGATGGCTCAATTGGTTGGAGCATCATCCTGTACACCAAAAGGCTGAGGGTTCAATTCCCAGTCAGGGCACATACCTAGGTTGTGAGTTCCATCCCCAGTTGGGGCGCATACAAGAGGCAACTGATCAATGTTTCTCTCTCTCTCCACCCCTTCTCCACTTCCTCTCTCTCTCAAATTAATAAAAACATATCCTTTGGTGAGGATTAAAAAAAAGTAGGGTTAAAATTTGTTATCTTATACTGTTCCTCTAGGAAAATCATCTTGTCTTAGGTTATTGCCCAAGATGCAGAAAGATAATGTGTGTGTGTGTGTGTGTGTGTGTGTGTGTGTGAGAGAGAGAGAGAGAGAGAGAGAGAGAGAGAGAGAGAGAGAGAGAGACTTGCTTGATTTTGTGAGAGAGAGAGAGAGAGAGAGAGAGAGAGAGAGAGAGAGAGAGACTTGCTTGATTTCATGGCCAAACTCAGCTAGGTGCACAAAGTAAGCAAAAAGCATAAAGGATGAAGACCCCATGATTGAAGGCCCATCTACTTGACGAATTTTTGAGATATGATAGGTAATCTTTTTGGCATATGTGATTTATGAAGTTGTTCTCCATAAAGGCATTTGGTGAATGAGTGCCTGATGAAATGTACTTTCAGGCTTCAGTATCTTCAGAAATAACTCAGCCCTTTCATATTCTGAATTAAATAAAAGATTTATGTTTCTTCTAGGCATCCATGAGGAGAACTGTCAATATTTCACCCAAAAAACCTCTACAAGGATCAATGTCTGCACAAAGCCCCTTCTTCTGACCCTCCAGTTTCTGGTTCCAAAGCTACGGACTCACCACCCGCCACCCTGCATCCCTGTCGTAATGAAACTCAGACATCAGCTTTACCTTGCTAGCTCTTGTACATGCTTTATCGACTGAAAATCAACTGGACTTCATTTATCTTCCCTTTCTCTTTTAACTACTTTCAGCTTAAATACAAACTCTTCTTTCCTAGAGCTATCCACAGGAAGTGAATATTTTAAAATCACCAAATCAAAGGTCTTGGTGTGTAAGGAATTATGTTTTTGCAGATTCTTGATGATTAAGGCTTCTGAGAATGCCAGTGGGCATTGCAGACATTTTTTTTTTTCTTTCTTCTGTTAAAATAGACCCAGCTTCAGGAAAATTTGAGATATATGGCAGTACCCCACTAAGTGTGAGGCTGGACTAATGAGACTCTGCCACACAGAGGCTGTGGTTGAGGGCAGAGCCGCCAAGCACATGGGCTCTGGAACCAGGCTATGAGTTCAAATTTGGGTTCCTACAGTTTCTCACCCTGTAATAACCTGTGCAAGTTACTTCTCTGCATCTCATCTGTAAAATGGGATTCTTACAGCACCTGTACTGGGGGTTATATGTGAAAGACACTTGGAACAATGCCTTGGACATAAATACTCAATAAGTTAGTGGTGTTTGTGTTGTTATGATTATTATTGAAAGGTTCACATAATGTAAACACAGAAATGAGAAGCCATTTGATTCTAAAGGGCTAAGTATTAAAAATGGTTTGGTAACTGAAAAATGTCAATGCCTATATCAGGGAAAAAAGAATAGTTATTAGTTTACTTGATTCCAAACTAAATGAGAAAGCTCTTTTCTGTAGAAAGTTACTCCTTATTGCTAAGGCTAGATGCTATCAAATATAACAAAATAGCTTACCAATATCCCTTTTACTTTTATTTTATTCTATTATTATTATTATTTATTTATTATTATTATTTTTTAATCCTCACCCGAGGGTATTTTTCATTGATTTTTAGACAGAGTGGGAGGGAGGGAGATAGGGAGAAACATCGATGTGAGAGAGACACATCAATTGATTGCCTCCCGCACGACCCCAACCAGGGCCAGAGATCGAACCTGCAACCCAGGTACATGCCCTTGACCAGGAATCAAACTCGAGACCCTTCGGTCTTCAGACAGATGCTCTAACTGCTGAGCCAAACCAGCCGGGGCTCCCTTTTATTTTTTGAAAGTATATTTTATTTTTATTGTTGACATTATTACAGATGTTCCCCATTTCCCCCCCTTTGCCCACCTCCACCCAGATCCCACCTTCCTTCCCTCTGGCCCTCACCACTTTGTTGTCTGTGTCCATGGGCTATACATATATGTTCTTTGGCTAGTCTGTTCACCAATATCCCTTTTAAAATATCCTGGATTTTAGTTATGAACAGAAGCCGTTACATTATTACCTTGAGACATTTGCTGAGAAGGAAGCACAATTATATAATCACATAATGAATGCATATTCATTTATTTATACTGCAACTTATCCCAGAAAGGAATAGAGGCTGCTTTAATGAGTGAGTCACAAGAGAAACATAAAGATACGGAAATCTTCTAACGTGGTAGGTTAGCTTTCAACAAACGTAGAATACTCTATGGGAAAAGGTATAAATAAGTAAAAATAGCAAATGCTCCTTCTACCATTTTTATTGCTGGTACCACATTTCCTGTCTTGAAGAATCAACATTTTATTGAATTTTTCCCATCCCTCGTTCCCCATGTTCAATCAGCAGCCATGACCTACTAGTTTTGCTTCTGCAGTATTTCTTGGATCCACATCTTTACTTGACTTTTATTGTCAATACTCTAGCTCACATTACCTCTTTAATATTAAAAGTTTCCTATTCATCTCTTGGCCCCAGTCTCTCCTCTCTCCATCCTCCTTCCCTTCCCATCTACCACTATAATTCATCCAATACAATACTGCAGAACTAAGTTTTCTACACAACATCCCTGGTCTTGTCATTATCCTACTCAAAAACCTCCTGTGGCTCCTCATTGCTTCACATTTTATCTGTACCTCTTCCATGTCACTTACTGTTTTCTGCCTTATATTACGAGAAATTTTGCATACTTTTGAGGTTCTCTACTAGAAAGAAAGCTTCCTGTCTGTTTCCCCCACAGTATCCAGCATATTGTCTTAAGATAATAATGAATGTTGAAAAAAATAATAAAACCTTAGAAGAAAAAGTTGTCATGTTAAATGCCTTTTTAACTACTGCAACTCTATCTTTATGATGACATAATTTGATCAGGACTAAGATAGATATAAATCAGCAAATTAGGAAAACGTAACTCATTCAAGACCTTAATTATAGATTGGCAAGATGGTCACATACTTCCTTTAAATTAAAAAAAGGCACATTTTCATCTCGTCTGTTATGTTTGTGGTGCCAACAAAAATACTGCTCAAAGGTTAAGGAAAGCCAGGGGAATGGAAAAAAACAAACCAGTAATTGAAAATAAACACATTTTAAAAGGTAGCATGACACAAGAGAGTATAATGAAAATGATGAACTCAAATGCCCTGACAGGTAAGGTAGCAAGCTATTCAGTAAGTTGGACACCATGACCATTGAAAGAGAGTAATTCATTTGTGCGTTTATGATTCTGCAGACAAACAGCATCCTGGCAATGTACACTTCAAAGTTGTGTGACCCCAGAGTACAATTAAATGAAGATAGATTCCTAGCTTGTGTACAATTTGCATTGTAGTACGTTCAGCCTCAGAAGAAAATTCATCCAGGGATTTCATCAGATGTTAAAAAAGAGCTTAGAAAAATAAGCAGCCGTTTTAATAACAACTCAGGTAAGATAAAGATAGCCCTTTCCTAGTATCTATAATCATTACAAGGATTAAGGTTTGTGTCTTTCCATACGATAGTAATACCCATAGCTACTTCTAGGGATTACAATTGTTGCTGTATAAATCTCCAAAATATTTCTCTTCATGGTATCCTAAAAGTGTATTGAATTGAATTTGAATGAAAGACAGGAGCTTCATTGCGCATTTAGATTTTTGTGGATAAGATGTTTTAAAAGCGAACCACCCCCCTACTCCTCGTTAGTGTGGACTAGACCTAATGGCTCGCTTCCGAAGAACAGAGTGTGGAAGGGAAAAATAGTCACTTTACAGAGGAGAACCTGGCAACCACCACCTGAACCGAGTGATGAAGGTTAACATCTCCAGTGCTGTCATGTTCATCCCAATGTGTGTGACGAGGACACCTCACCTTTGTGGGATTCTTTCCAAAGACCCACAACACCCGTTTAATCCGAAGGAAAACATCAGCCAAACCCAAACTGAGGGACACTACAAAGTACCTGGCTAATACTCCTCAAAACTGTCAAGGTCATGGAAAACAAGGGAAGGACGAGAAACTGTCACAATGAGAGACTAAGGAGACATGACAACCGAGTGAGATGTGGGGTTCTGGATTTGGATCCTGAATTGGAAAGGGGACATAAATGGAAAAACTGATGAAATCCAAATAAAGCCTGGAGTTTAGTTAATAGTAATGTGTCACTGTTAGTTTCTTAGTTTTAACGAATATATCATGGAAATGCACTGGGTGAAAGGTATAGGAACTCTTTGCAACTTTTCTATAAATCTAATATTTTTGCAAAATAAAAGTTCATTCAAATAGTCCTTGTTGTGCTGCCTCTGACCGACAGCGGACGTACAGCCGCGGCATGCCTTTGCTGTCTAATGTTGCTGATCATGCCAGGAGCACCTGGGCACCCACGCTGTTCAGTGACATGGACAAGAACATGTACAGGAAGGGGTTAAATGACAGGACATGGGGAAGTCAAGAAAATCAAAAGCTTTGTGACAAGAATGTATAATTTAAAACATTTTAAAGAACACTGTACTTTTTACAGACAGCCACGAAAGAGCCGAGGTAATAGAAATTCACTTCCACTGCATTGTGATTCCGTTAAAGTACAAGCTATCTCTCTGTTTACGCTTTTCTCAGGAAAGGCTCTGTCCCGTTATCGCCGCACAGAGTTCTAAGCTGCTATCGCCCTCCGGGGAGACCTCTGTTTCGCTGAATTGTGTATAAGGAGGCTGTAGTCTGTATGCACCCTTTGAGAGAATATCTGAACAGTTCACGTTCTTTTTCTTTTTAAAGTAGAATTTGGCTGCTGACTTCTTTTAAATGTGAACAAAGGGAGATGCCATTTAAAAAATTGATGTAATCCTCAAACTGAAGAGCAGCAAACCGGGCTGTAGCATCCTCCACCTGGCCTCTGCTTCCTCTGTGGCAGACTGTCCTCGCTCAAGAGTCCTGAGGACCATGACTAGCTAGTCTTAAATAGTCACAAGAATTTAATTGTTTTACTGCCTTTGGGGAGATTAATTCTCATTGTGAAATTTCTTCTTGATTAATTTGAATAATTCTATAAGCAAGTTTTGCTCATTATTACCGGTTTACCCTTTACCACTCAGCTGAATAGATGCTAATCCTCGTCAATAGATTTGCAAACACTGATAGCATTGGTTAGCTTATGTTTTGCTCCCAAAGGGAACATTTGTGCACGTGTGTCTAGAGGAACGCCTTTGTATCCAACTCGTTACTGAAAGATCCATTCATCCTGACAGCTCCTGAAATTCGGAAACTTCCTCATAGAGTTTGCCATTAGGTAAAATGTTGCACCTCAGGCCTTATGTTCCATGGACTCCAGTAACAGATGTTACATGATTTTCAGTGTGGAGGTAGAAGAAGGAGCAATAACTTCTTGGGATAGAAAAAGCAATGACCACGAGACAGAGGTAAGGACCAGATCATCAGAACGTCAGGATTCCATGGAGCCTGACCCCGGTGAGGGGATGGACAGAAAGACTGGCTGTTTGTTTTCCCAAGGCTTTCTTCCTGTCTGTGCTTCCTGAGCCCTCAGCATGTGGGACCTCGGTGGGAGGGAGAGAGCACTTCTGAAGAACAGGATGAGTTGCAAAGGCTCACCATCCTTCCTTCATTTTCCTCCCACCCTCCGGTCAGTTGGACCTCAGGGCAAGGCTGCCTCTGAGGGCTGACCTCAGACACTTGAACTTGTCGCCATTGCTGCTTCTGTGCTCTGGGATAGGCTCTAGATCACCAGCTGTGCTCAGCACAGGGAATGGTCATTTTTACGTTGCTACAGCGTCTAAGGAAAGAGCCTGACATTCTACTGTTCAGTCACTGAAATGCCAAATAGCTGCTCTCTCCAACAAGATGTGCGTGGTTTTCCTTACATTAAAACACATTTGTGTCACTTAAAAAGCAGCTTTCCATGTAGGTAATTTCCTTACATTAAAAACATTTCTGCTTCTAAGCAAGCAGTTTTGATGCAGAGCCTGGGTCTTCATGGGCTCCATGCCTTTTAATAATCTTCGTTCTGATGCTTTTTTTTTTTAAATTCTTACCCGAGGATATTTTTCTATTTATCTTCAGATAGATTGGATGCTTTTATAGGTAACTCTGCACATGTTTGTGCTGGTTTTTTTCCTGCCCTGGCTATGCATTTACCAAGGAAGTCCCCCAGAGTGGGAGCTGCTAAGAAGGGGGGCTTCTTCCCAATATTTATATCTGGAGCATAACACGGTACTTGTCACATAAAATGTGATTCATTCCTGCTCATGGGAATATCCAGGAAAGCATTGTCTCCTTTCTTTACACTGATGCGCGTCACTACGGCATGCACCGGAATTCAGGGTTTACGTTTTGGACAGTTCTGTGACGTCGAGGGTCCTGCATCATTCATAGGCTCTGGGGAGTTGTGAGTAAACTTACCAAGTTTCTTTCCTGTTGGCTTGACATGGGTTCTCACAAACGACCTGATTCTACAGCAAATATCTATTACCTCTTGGTGTCTGTTGTCCGCTGACCTATTTTTCTGGGGGCCACTTCTTTTCTACCTTCTCATGTTGTTGGGGTGTTCAGTTGCTTCTATTTCTGACCTCATTTGCAGGAGAAGTAGAATAGCCTAGAAAACCTATAACAGTCTTAGGGAGTTGAAAGGAGTAGACTGGTAGATAAAATAATAAGTCTAGTGAGGCGATTCCACAAAGGTAGGACCCAAACCAGACAAACTTGTGAATCAGTCGTCAGATCATGTCTACCGTCTACCTCCGGAGGAAGAATTTTGTATGCACAAATGAGCTAGTTGGAAGCTTCAGATGGGTTAGTCACAGACTTCTCTGTACACTAGATTTCACTGCATTAGCAGTGCCCTTTCCCAGGTCCACATACCCCTCCAATGGTCTTCTCAGGTTTGATGTGTATGCCTCCCCAGTGCGGAGCACACCCCTCCCCACTTTTACCTCTTCCTACTAAATACCCGCCTGTATTTCTGTACTTTCTCAGTCCACATTCCCTTCCCTTGTTCCCTTCTCTCTCACCCCTAACACCTTTTTCTGTTTTGATTTGGTCTCCACTCCTTTTTCTTTTTTTTTTAATCCTCACCCGAGGACATTTCTCCATTCATTTTCAGACAAAGTGGGAGGGAGAGACAGAGAAACATCAACGTGAGAGAGACACATCTAGTGCCTGCCTCCCGCATGACCTCAACCAGGGCCAGGGATGAACTGCAACGGAGGTACACGCCCTTGACTGGCATCGAACCCGTGACTCTTGGTCTGAGTGCCGACACTCCAACCACTGAGCCAAACCAGCCAGGGCACCACTCCTTTTTCTAACTCCTGTTGACTTGCTGGACTGCATACTCTGTTCTTCATTTCCTTTCCTGGCCCATTGTTCCTCCAACTGGTGCCTCCAAATATCTATTGATGACCCACGATGCTCAAAAGCAACTCCTTTTCCATGTCTGCCCGTGGAGGTTGCCTCTGCATCTCATACCCTCTCCCACTGCCACCACAGACACTCAGAAACTTTTTCCTCTGCCCAAACCACTTTATGACATCCAACCAGTCCTCTCGATGCCAGTCTCGCCTTGTCCCACTTGCAACCCACTGCCCACTCCACATACTGCCTATTTAATCTAAAAAGTCATTTCTGACCAAATTAAAAAAAAATAAATCAAAGACTTCTTTTGCTTATTGGAGTAAGTTCGAACTCCTCAGTATGGCAGCCAAGGCTTCCTATAATATGGTCCCAACATTCAACTGCAGTCTTTTCTTTCAGTGTTCTCCTCGCAACCAGTAGAGACTATGTAAGCTTCCTGTCTTGTGGGATTTTTCTGCTCTTAATAATGGTAATAACTGTTGCAATTTATAGAGCACTACATCCAGGCATCACATTAAGCACTTGACATTCCAACTCATCAGCAGGGTAGGGTAAGAACTAGTATCCCATTTTAACAGATGACAAATTTGTCACAAGGATTTCCAAATCACAGAGCTAGAAAGTGGCAGACCCAGATTTGAACACTGTCCCCCAAACCCATACTCTTTCCTTTGTTTGAAAGGTACGACTTTACTTATAAAAATTCTTCTCATCCTCCAAAAACCATCTCAAATGCATATTCCTTTGTGAACTCATTTTTATGCCTCTGGCCAACTGGAACACCCCTCTGCAATATCACAGTACTTGGAGCGCACCTGTCTTGTGCCACAAAACATTCCGACTTACCATACAGTTCTGTAGATGCCTTGCTTAGCCTTTTCAAAGCCAAATCAACAATAGGATATGGTTGCTGCCCTACTGGAGCTCACATACCATTTGTTACTTAATGCCTTCTATATTTCCTTTGAACATAGTAGGCATTTATTACATGGTTATTACATGGCAATGAGTCAATATCTATCTATCTATCTATCTATCTATCTATCTATCTATCTATCTATCTATCTATCTACAATCATCCACCTATACACTGGGTTGTTTTTAGGGAGGAATCGGACAGAATGCTTTCCTAGACCGTCTTTCTCAGACTACTGTAGCCACAATGGCATTCTGAAACCTCTTCACAGTGTCATTTATGTATAAAGGTGCATGCTCTATGCTCAAGAAATTCTTTGTTCAATTCAAATAATAAACTGTTTATCTCTATGTATGATTAAAGGATCCGAGTCATCAGCTCTTTATTTAAAGTCCCACTTCTTCTAGAATCTGATGTGAAGACAGCTTGTTTTTTGCTCAGCAGCACTGGGGAAAAACCAGACGTGAGGAATGAGGGGCAAAAGAGACAGTAAGTGGCAGAATCAGGGTGTAAATCTAGATGCATTTGATACAAACGCCATAGTTCTTAACCAGGATGCTCCGCTCTCAGAACACTTCCCTGGCCACGTGTGCTGCCTACAGGCACAGTCATGCTATTTTGACAACATATTTTGGCCACTAGGATGAGAATTTGTGTTTTCCCAAAACAATTCAGCTGCCCATTGGTAATTTTCTTGTCCTTTTTCTTGTCCAAGGGAAATCTTTAACTTACTCTAAGTTTGACTCCAATTCAGGGTGAACACATGTTGATCTGATCGTGTATCATATTTTCCTATCACACTTCAGAAGGCAACTTCAAGCTTGGGGGTGACTTGCTGTTATCACGCTTGTATCTTCTATTTATATAAACCGAAGTTAAGTGTAACTTCGAGAATGAAGAATATTTAACTGCCTGCATGTTCTCTCTGCCCAGTATTTGCCAAACTAGAGGCAGATCCAGTTTGCAATTATTATAGTGCATATGGCAGGGAAAAGGCAAATCTAATCTCTATATATAATTAAGAAATCCATTAAAATGGACCCTCCAGTAGGTCTTTATAGCTTTCGGAAGAATATGCAAATTTCTTCAGAAGGTACATACTGTTCTTCATAAAATGGTCCTTTCTTTACCATTCCAGCCTCTTTTCTCACCATTCTCTCCTCTCCTTTCTATTCTAGACATGCAGAACTTCTTAGGGGTCTTCCCCAAGGACATGATTTTTCTCACCTCTGGAAATCTGCACCTGTTGACCTTTGCTTCCTCTACCTTATCTAACTCCTAAGTGGCCCTTCAGAACCAATCTTGGCTGCATGTCCTGGGCTCCCTAACTCCTGCCCCTCAACAGTGTCACAACAAGTAGGCCTACCATGCTTACTCCCCACTGTAGCACATGTCCTACCGATTAGCAACTGCCTGTGAGCTTGCCTGTCTTCCCAATCAGCCTGTAACCTCTCAAGGTCAGGGACTGTGTCTTGTTCACTGTTAGAGTCCCATGACCTTGGATGGTTTTGGAACATAGTAAGTTTTTATTACTTTTTTTTTTTTCACTAGATGAATGAGTAAATGGGTGAAAGAATGAACGTTTTCTAAGATGAGACAGTTAGTTAGCTTTGCATCTTTTAGGTGTAGCTATGAATCCTCATGACCTGACTATTCCCTGAAGGATTTGAAAGATAAATAATAATAGTCTAGTAGCATCCAAATTATTCAAGTATTTGTGCGGCTGCCAACTGTCTTTTTCTCATCTGGATATTTTATTTGCGCAGGGATAATTCTTCTGGGAAATAATACAGGCATTCCTAGTGAATACACCATCAAAAGAGATGGATCAACCTAAATTAATTTGAGAAACTAAATATAACCAAGTGGAAAAGAAATAATGCTTACTGTTATTAAGAGGAAAAACATACTCTATATTTTTTTCGTAATCAACAGCAAATTTACATTTGATAACTCTGGTTGTTGTTTAATCAAAAAATGATTATCTTCCTTGATTAGGAGTATTTTTTAAGGAAAAGGAATTGCTAATTAGTTTGCTATCACTCTGTTGAAGGTGTTTGCTATTAAATTGAGGAGGTAAAGAAAGCTGCTAATGATTCAGATGCTAAAATGTAGTTATCAAATATTGAAGGTGTTCCTCTTTTAAGCTATGTGATGCTTTAAATTTCTTTTAAAAAATAAGTAAACCTTACTACCTGAAAAACTATTCTTACCAAAAAAATACTAAAGGTCACTTAATCATAACACTTAAAATGAATGAACTTTACAGTATGTAAAGTATACTTCAAAATGAAAATGACCTAGAGATCACCTAGTCTAACACTCTCATTTTATAGATGAAGTCGGTGAGGTCAAGATGGGTTCAGTGATGTGCTTAAGGTCATTGAGGTAGCTATTATCCTAGTAGGCCATAGAACCCAGGCATTTGGATGTTAGCATATTTATAAAGTCTCTTTTTTGGATGTACATTACTTGACTACCCCAACCTTTTGAAATTCTTTCACAGCACTGAGTACATTTCCTTCATGGCCTTTAATACAGCTTATCATTGTCCTTTGTTTCTGACAGGATAGCCAGTTTCATGACAGGTACACCCCTTTTCCACTTTTGTTCATCCCTAGTGCCTAGCACAGAGTGTAGGAGCAATGTGGACTCTCAATACATATTTGTTGATTGAATGAATGAAGCCCAACACTCATTGTGAATGGATCCTCCTCTGACGAAGACTGGGTGACACCCTGCACGGAGGTCCTCAGGGAGGTCATTACCCACTGTAGCAAGGAGAAGCTCTATAGTTTATTGGGTTTCATAATAAGAATGAATGGCTTCTTTAGATTGGAAAGAGTGGCCACCACAGAAGAAAGATTATGTTGGCTTTTGCTAACTGTTGGGAAGAAAGAAGAGAGGCCCACCCCTAAAAAACAAAAGCCTGTAAAAACCCATGGACCAGGGACAGCTAATGTAAGGACTTCATAGGCTTTGTAACTGCTCAGTTGGTTGCTTTTGCTATCTTTCTGAACATGTCTAGGGGTGGAATCATGTATGGGAAGGGAGGAGAGAATCTTGGGTTGGGCAAGAGTCACACACTCTTGCTTGGCCAGTGTGGCTCAGTGGACTGAACGTTGTCCCATGAACTGAGAGATCTCAGTTCAATTCCCGGTCAGGGCACATGCCCAGTTCAATTCCCGGTTCAATTCCCAGTTCAATTCCCGGTCAGGGCACATGCCCAGGTTTCAGGCTCAATCCCCAGTGCGGGGCATGCAGGAGGCAGCTGATTGATGTTTCTATCTCTCTATCCCTTCCTCTCTTTCTCTAAAAAAGTCAATAAAAACATATTTTTTAAAAAAGAGCTACACACTCTTAAATGTTTTTTAATTGCTGCAACAATTTTAAGTATCGTGAAGATGACCTAAAAAAGTAGCTGAACATAGAACTTCCTATTACAAATACAAGATTAGAAATCGTTAGGAATGATTTCTGCTCCTGACTAAACAACCTTTTGGCCACTGCACTGGCAATGCAAGGTCACAGTGGTCACAAGGAGGATAGACGTAAACCAGAGTCACAGTGCTGAATCCGTTCAGGCCCTCAGGTGCAAGCAACACGTGCTAATCTGCTATCTCAGATATTTTTAAAAAATTGTTTCTGGAGAAGGATATGAGGCAGCTTTTAAACTTAAGAAAAAGATGAAGAACTAGGTCCTCCAAACAATAGAAACTTAAGAAACTTAAATAGCTCCAAGAGCTAGAGGACAGGAAAGAATAGGGAACCTCGTCAAGGCTCCACAGTTGGAATAAATCAGCTCCATCCTTTCCCAACATCTTGTCAATCACTCTCACTCAATGCAAATTCCAGAAGAGTCTGATTGGTCAAGGTGGATCATATGTCCATCTCTTGGCCAGGGAACTTCACTCACAGTCCCACCAAGACTGCATGGGGCAGGGAGGGACAAATCCCCAGAGGAAAAATGAATTGTTATTTCCAGAATAAGGGCAGACACAGCTACAGACATGCCCATGAGAGTGCTAAACAAGGCTCCATCAAGCCAAGGTATTATGAGATCATAGCCCTAACCAAGTTCTGGAGAGCTTCAGTTAAGTTTCCAGAGCAAGTAACATTTAAACAGACTTTCTGGGAGAGAGTTCTGCAAAATCCTTCTCATCACGTCTACAAACAAGTAAAATTAGACCTATCAGCTTCCCAAAGTTCAACTTTTGTTCTCTTAAATTAATTCTAAATCTTAGGGTAGCTAGAAGGAACAGAAATTCTTAAATAAATCAATATTTGATAATAACAACAACAGCCAGGCTTATTATGTTCCATACACTGTAATTACATTATTTCATTTAAACCTGTCCAGAACTGGTGAGGCTGCACTAAATACCTGCAGTATAGAAACTCCAGTTTCTCTCGTACAAAAGGGCAAGTGGCTTGGCCGAGTCAGGAAACTTGCTGAAAATGCCCGCCGTAGGTAGTGCCATAGGATTAACACTCAGGCTGGTCTGACTCCAAAGGCCATGTTTGTAACAAATATGCACTAAAACCTCCCCACATTTTACTATCAAAGTCAATTATATGTTCTCTTGTTAGTTTTGGTGTTATTCTCAAGTTCATATTAGTTTGTTGGCTTATTTCTATATGAATGGTAATAGAATAGTGTTAAGTCTATAAACAAATCTAAAATAAAAAGTTCCAAACTTAAAAATTAACCTTAGGACCCTTACCTTACATCACCTGCAAATATTAAAGTAAGAACTAAAATTATAATACCTCTAGAAAATATAGGGGGAAAGCTTCATGACATTGGATTTGGCAATGATTTCTTGGCTATGACACCCTACCAAAAAATTAAAAAGACAAATGGAACGAAATCAAACTTAAAAACGTTTGCACACTAAAGAAAACAATCAACAGAGTAAAAAGGCAGCCTATGAAACAGGAGAAAATATTTGCAAACCATGTATCAGATAAGGGATTAATATCCAGAACACATAAAGAACTCCTACACTCAAAAAGAAAGCAAATAACCTGATTAAAAATGGTCAAAGGACTTGAATAGACATTTCTTCAAAAATGATATATGAATAGCCAACAAACATAAGAAAAAATGCCAACATCACTAGCCATGAGAGAAATGCAAGGCAAAACCACTATTAGATACCGCCTCATATCTATTAGGATGGCCATTATTTAAAAAAAAAACACAGAAAATAAGTGTTGGCAATTATGTGGAGAACTTGGAACTCTTGTGGATCATTGGTAGCAATGTAAACTGGTGTAGTAACTTTGGAAAACAGTATAGAGGTTCCTCAAAAAATTAAACTTGGAATTACCACATGATATAGCAATTTCACTTCTGGGTGCATGTCCAAAAGAATGAAAAATAGAAGCTTGAAGAGATGTTTGCACATCCGTGTTCACTGCAGAAGTATTCACAATAGCCAAGAGGT
The DNA here is from genome assembly GCA_030848825.1 of Tadarida brasiliensis. Classification (NCBI taxonomy): domain Eukaryota; kingdom Metazoa; phylum Chordata; class Mammalia; order Chiroptera; family Molossidae; genus Tadarida; species Tadarida brasiliensis. The sequence goes on along the minus strand of CM061275.1, from coordinate 12,932,944 downwards.
GGAAGCAACCCATTGTCCATTGATATATGAAGGGATAAACCAGGTGTGGCATATACTTACCACAGAATATTATCCAGCCATTAAAAAAGGAAATCCTGTCATATACTACAACATGGATGAATCTTGAGGACATTATCTAGATGAAATAAGCCGGTTACAAAAAGACAAACACTATGTGATTCCACAATTCGGAGCATCTAGAGAAGTCAGGGTCATAGAAACAGAAAGCAGAATGGTGGCTGCCAGGAGCTGCAGAGGGAAGTGAGGAGTTGTTCGATGGGTATAGAGTTTCAGTTTTGCAAAATGAAAATGTTCTAGGGATTTGTTGCACAACAGTGGGCACACAGCGAACACTATTATACTGGTTAAAATGGTACATTTTGTTATGTGTGCTTTACTACAATATTTTAAAAAGCACAGTTGGCTCAGGTTCAGTTTGTGGTCACATGAATCCCCTAGTTCATTTTTTTTTTTTTTTATCCTCACCCAAGGACATTTTTCCATCTTTTGTTCAGATAGAGTGGGAGGGAGAGACAGGAAGAGAGAGAGAGACATCGATGTGAAAGGGACACATTGAGTGGCTGCCTCCTGCACGACCAACCAGGGTCAGGGACAAACTGCAACCGAGGCACACGCCCCCAGCGGGAACCGAACCCGGGTCTCTCTGGTTCACAGGCCGACGCTCTAACCGCTGAGCCAAACCGGCCAGGGCTGAATCCCCTAGTTCTTAATACACAAATTACTACCAAGTTCAGTCTCTGTCATCTTGTACCTATGAAATTGATTTTTTTTTTCAAAACCCTTAAATGGAGGACTTGGCATTTATTGCTTTAAAATTTTATCATTCGGGCTTTAACTCATTATTTCAAGTGCCTAAAATAACTTAGCATCTTAATATCATTGACTTTGCATTATCTGAAGTGTTTGTTTAGTATGTCTCATATGTCTCTATCCAAGTCACTGAAAACAAGACTTAACAGCCAAGGTTAAGTCCACAAATGACCTCTCTTCAAGCACTTTATCTATACTTTTGTTTTTAATATACCTGTTCAATGAACCCAGGTATTTTTTCATCAAACTTTTATCTACCAGGTCCAGGCACTGTGCTTGGAGCTGGTGGCACATGTATGAACACACACACACACACACACACACACACACACACGCACTCAGAGACTCTACTGTGTCTTTCTTGAAAGAGTCCGTAGTTCTATACTTTATTAACAAACATATCATTAAATATTGTGAAATGATCCTTAATATTAAATCCTTCAAATAGCAATTGGACAGCAAAGGTGAAGTCCATCTCACCCTTCGATCTAGGCTGATGAACTTTTTTCTACCACTGCTATGAAAAGTTCCTATGAATCCATTTAATTTCACTTCACGTTTTTATGGCTGGCTTGCCCGAAACTATTTTCTTAAATTCTAGAAATCGTTAAACAATTTCTGTGCTGAACTTAAATATGCAGTAAAAAAAAATAAAGATTGTGTTTGGTTTGAATTTGTATGGTTCATTAAACCCATGGTTTTCATTACAGTAATATTTAGAGGACTAATTATCTCTGAGTAATCACAGAGTATGAAGCAATTTAAATGTCATTCTCAGCACAGGTTAGAAGCAAATTTACTTATTAAATTATGAATGTTTTCTTTTATACTGGCCATTGAATAATTTAAAAATGAACGTGACACAATTTCAAAGATTAAAGAAACAGGCCAGGTAGATCAGTTGGTAGAGCATCGTCCTGATATGCCAAAGTTGCAGGTTTGATCCCTGTTTAGGGCATATAGAAGAATCAACTAATGCATACACAAATAAGTGGGACCACAAATCAATGTTTCTCTCTCTTTAAGAATCAATATATCGTTTTAAAAAAATGTTTAAAGAAAAAACAGATGTGATAGCAGTAGCTTTGCATCAAGTCACAATAGTCCAGACTGAATTTGTTTTCTTAAAAATTGAAAGCCTCTGGATGTTGGAGGCAGTTACAAATGTGATTTTCAAATAATTTATTTCACTAAAAATATCCCAAAGACTCCAATTTCAAACTTAAGTAACATTTCAGATGGGAATTAGCAACTTTTATTCCAAAAAGGATTCATTTCTAGTTGGGCAATGATAATACAGTATTAGGTTCCACCATGTACTGCAGTTTTTCTAAAGTTTTCAAAAATGATTGAAATTTGGCAATTTTATACAGTTCACTCTAATGAACATAACCCAGCATACAATAACCTTTTAAAATACATTTTAATTTTAAAAATAATAAATAGAATTTAAAACATTCTATGCGATTTGAAAAAAAAAAGAAAAATTCAGCATCTCACCACAAAAACATAAATTCTATAATCATTTCTGTACATTCCCGTTCATTATTTTTTCTTGTGCATATTCAGTCATAGCATTTATAAATGTTTGCATCTACAAAATGTAAAACCTTACATCATTTACATTTTAAAATTTGTGAGATAATCTTTATATTTATAGTTGTTAATAATTGCATAATCCACTCATTGCATATACTATAATTTACTTACTCATTCCCATACTGTCAAACACTTACATTGCTTCAATATTTTTGATATTACAAATGGTTTTATGATGAGCATCTTCTAAATTGTTAAGCAAAAGCTTATATTTCTATAATCCATTAAAAAATTTATGTCTGTATTTTCCTACTGTTTGAATTTTTTTAATCAAGTAAATTAGGATAAATACTCTCAGTACATCAGGAAATGGAAAGCAGTTCCATAAGTTTTTTTCTGTAATTTACCATTATCACTCAAAACTGATTTCTTTTACAGTCATTAATTCATAAAGACAACATAATAATAATTTTCAAAACTCACATTCGACTACCGAACTTTCCACTGAGCCTGTAATTAAAATGTCAGAATTCATTCCTGTCCTTGAAAACCATCCTTTGCTTCTGATGATTGATTCAAAACTCTGTTTTCTAGATCTTAATTCTCCAATCTACTTCAGACGCAACATGAATCCTCGAGGTAAGAAACAAAATAAGAGTTTAAATTTAAACTCTGTTCTTACTAGTCTGGCATAGATAACACAGTCAGGTGTTCTTGCTCTTTAACATTGTTTTGCCTACTTAAAAATTTGAATTGTTGCCCAGCCAGTGTGGCTCAGTGGTTGAGCATTGACCCATGCACCAAGAGGTCGCAGGTTCGATTCCCAGTCAGGGCACATGCCCAGGTTGTGGGCCTGATCCCCAGTGGGGGGCATGCAGGAGGCAGCCAATCGATATTTTCTCTCTTCGATGTTTCTATCTCTCTCTCCCTCTCACTTCCTCTCTCTCTAAAAGTCAATAAAGAAGACAAAAAAAAGTTTAAAAAAATTTGAATTGTTATGCAACCAGGATTTTAACTTTTCCATTGGACTGATGATCTTATGGTTATTAAATTTTCAAGAGTGCTATTTTTGTGTATTTTAAGGAGAATGTGTTCAGTTTCTTCTTAAGTTAGACTCAAACAACAGCTTGGTCTGGCCCAGATTTTACATTGTCATATATAAGAGCAGAAAGGACTGCCGAAGTACAGTATAAACTTGAGATATTCGCCAGTGTAACCTACTATCCATCCACCTTCGGGTCTTACTTCCTAGCATGCTGGCAGTAGTCAACAGTTAACTGGAGTTCTACGGGTCATGATTCCCTTGGAGGACCGTCCATTATTCTTCCGCCTCCAAAGGGCTGTGACAAGTGTTAAGAAGTGGGTAAATCACAGGCCTCTTTCTTTGATCATTTAATCCAGAACAGTGGAAGCATACATACACATCATTCCACTCATTTCCTTTAATCACTTTTTGAAATTGATTTGAGAGAGAGAGAAATGTCAATTTGTTGTTCCACTTACTTATGCATTCATTGGTTGATTCTTGTGTGTGCCCTGACCAGGGATCAAACCTGCAACCCTGGCGTTCTAGGACGATGCTTTACCAACTAAGCTACCCAGAATGAATAAAGGCCTCCTTTATTCATTCTTGATGCTAAAACTTAATAGTTGGCAATACCCGCCATAGTTAACAAGGACTCGATACCTAGAATTAAAATCGAGACTGTTCCAATCTACTTTCTGTCCACCATCAAACGTTCTACAGAAGAGACCACTCAGTTCAACAAACATTTGAGTGCCTTCTGAATGTAGGGTAAGATGTGTGTCAAGGAAAGCTGTGCCTTGGATTTCCAGTTTTCCTCATCTAAGGAAGGGCTGCATTCTTCCAAACACATCCTGTAGCTGAAAATGTTTTTGTTAGCAGTTATGCAACCTTATGAAAAAGCACGGTCTTCTCCCAATTGGATCTACTATAAATTGAAGACATTAGTCATCGCTGGTGCTTTTTTTCCTTCCATTTCAAGCACACACACTTTAATACTTTCTTCAGGTCAAATTTTAAGTGGTGCATTGAAATATTGGAGAAGAAATACCATATGTAAACAAAAAAAGTTGGACAGATAATATTTTAAAAAGCAATCTGCATTAGAAGGAGAAGAAATGGTGTCATTTTCTTACATTTCAAGCTCCAAGCTTACACGTATAATTTAACAAAATGCAATATGATGCAGCCCTCATTCATACACTCAGCCTGTAATTATCAAGCACTTGTCATGGGTGTCACAGTGTAATCATCTCTGCAGGGGATCCAAAGGAAAGAAGGGCCAATCCTTGCCCCCAGGCAGTTTATAGCACCTTTGGGAAGATAAGACAAGCATGAAAAGTTTAATGACAGTGGGAGGACAGACTCTATGACAGACCACAGTGCTTCAGGAACATGGGAGAATGGTCTTGGGAGGCTACAGAGAAGCAGTGAGACCGAGATGAATCTTCAAGGAAGAGTAGGACTTAGCGAGGTGAGGAGAGCCAGGGAGGGGACTCCAGATGGAGAAGAACATTTAAGAAAAGGCAGGATTGTGTAACAGTGTCCAGGGGATAGTAAGTCATAGCCTGGCTGAAGTGAAGGGCCATATCGTGATCAGATCAGACCTAAATTTAGGGGTGGGGTGACCCAGGAAAGGCAACTGACTGATATTACTACCCACCATATGCCAGGCCCTTTATTGATCTTGTTGAATCCTTCCAACAACCTTATTACTTCCCAGCTTCATAGATGAGAAAACTGAGGCTCAGACAGACTGCGATTTTTTTCCAGGTCCTAAGGCAGTCCGCACATCCTTGCGCTTTTCACTATACCAGCTCCTTTATTTTTTTATTTTTTATTTTTTATTTATTTATTTTTTGTTCAGATAGAGTGGGAGGGAGAGAGAGGAAGAGAGAGAGAGAGAGAAACATCGACGTGAAAGGGACACATCGAGTGGCTGCCACCCACACGACCAACCAGGGCCGGGGACAAATTGCAACCGAGGCACATGCCCTTAGCAGGAACCGAACCCGGGTCTCTCTGTACCGCAGGCCGATGCTCTAACCGCTGAGCCAAACCGGCCAGGGCTATACCAGCTCCTTTAAATGCCTGTGGAAGACTTGAACTTGGCTCTGAAGGAATGTGTGAACACGTGCCTGTAGCGACTTATCCTATGAGTGCCTCGGCCTCTGGGGCCTGAGATCCTAAACAAAGATAAAATGCGTACAAAAAGCCCAGCTTCCGGATCACAAACCTCGTGAACCCCAAGGTTTGTGAAGGTAGAAGAGTCAGGTTGGAGTTCAGGGATGCTTGGGTTTTGTTGTGTGATTTAACATAACATTTGAGTTCAGTTTTACAGAATGCAGTCCTAGTTAAATCCTGTTCTGAAAGCTTGTAGGTCTTCTATGAAATTCTCCACCCTAAACTTCATGCCAATAAATTTCCCAGAGGAGGATGAATAATGGATTTTTTTGTCTGATAATAATATTTACAGGCATCATCTGGTCTCAGTTGCTGAAGACTGGTATTTTGAAACCATAGGACAACACAGGTTCCTTTTTTCTAATTAAAAATAAAGTAACTGCCCTGGCTGGGTGGCTCGGTTGGTTGGAGTGTTGGCCAGTACACCAGAAGGTTGTGGGTTCGATTCTTGGTCAGGGCTTATTCCTAGGTTATGACTTCGATCCCTTTTGGGCATGTGCAGGAGGCAACCAATCAATGTTTCTCTCTCACACCGATCTCTCTCTCTCAATCAATCAATAAAACCATATCCTTGGGCGAGGATTAAAAAAAAAAATAGCTGACCCTTTAGAATAAAAAGAATTTCCTTTTTGTCTGTGATGCTTTCCCACTGTTCCTTCCTTCTGGGACATTGTAACAGTGTAATACACTGCACGTAAGAAAGGGGTGTGACTGCAAAATATTCACAGCCACTTGCATTCAGTGTGCGTTCTTGTTACTTTTAGCAAATAACAGACTATCTAATGATTTACCTAACCCAGTTTACAAACTTCCAGTATCTAACTTTTATCTGTCACTGACAAGTTTCTGCTTTTTCTGAAAAAGAACGCATTAGCCTCCCAGCCTCCTAGAAAAGCCATTGGCTGGTCCCAGGGGTTTCAGATCTCAGGCCTGAGAGTCGACAGAGTGCCGAAAGGAAGACCAGAGGGGCGTGGAGACATAACCCTTCCTTCCTGGGAGCACAGTTCCTCCAAAATACAACGCTGGGTTAACTGGGTCAGGACGAAAGTTCTGCTCATTTTCAGAGCTTATTCCCTTAGTAAAGCAAAGAGAAAATGAAGGAGAGAAAGGGGGACATGTATCACCTCTGGGCCCAGGGGACTGGCTTCACGGGCGCCACCCGTGCGGTCACAGGGCTCTGCACTCGGGGTTCACGCTCCGCCGGCACTGTCTAGAAAGTCTTAATGCTTTTGACCCAGGGGCCTCGCATTTTCATTTGCACAAGGCCCTGCAAATTATGCAGCTGGTCCTGCGGCCTAGGTAGGCCATGCGATGATAAAGGTGCTTTTTTGCTCTAAGCGAAAGGCTTCTTTCTATCAAGCTGGCTGAAGAAAAGAAGGCAACACGGGGACCCGAAAGGACGCGGGAGAGGGAACGTTACACGGTCATAATCCTTTCGTCACTCACAGACATACGCACGCAACTCGTTCTTAAGGGAAAAAGAGAAATGTGGTTGGGGAGAGAAAGCGTGTATTTCATACTTCTTCCCACGTGGCTACTTTTTATCCAAATTCTCCACTCCTGGCTTACGCCCTCCCTGCACCGACCCTGCTCTGTGCTGTTATGTGGACATAGTCTGTAGCTTTGCTTATATTATCCACAGCAGCCACTGATATCCAAGGCAAAATATCTTACATTGAGACTGTTAAAACCCAGTCTTACCATTATTTCTATTTCTCAGGTGTGGAAATAAATGAAGACCTACCAAATGAGAAAAGCAAAGGCTATTTATTCTGAGTTTCCTGTGGGAAGGGAGTCAGCCGTCTTGGCAGAGGCTCGGGGCGGGCAGAGGGGTGGGAAGCTCTATGTTGGGAGAAAGGGAGGCTTCAGGGGCTGCCTGGAGGCTGTTGTCCTGGGGACGCTGCAGGCCGGTGGGGGGGGGGGACCTCCTGTGTGCTTGGTTAGGGGAGCATCTTCCCCTTTCTCTGGTTGGTCCCAAGTTGGGAAAATTATGGAAGCTGTCAGGTATTAATCAAGCCCTGGCCATTTGGGGCTGATTGTTACAGGGGTCATTATTTACCTTCCTGGATTGTTAACAGAGATAGTAATCTGGGTTCCTGCAAGTCTGATTTATAGCTGGCTGCTTTCCCAGGTTGTTTATTGTAGATAAGGGGTAGATAATCTTCCAGGGCTGGTTGTGGGTTAGAATGCTATTTTTATATATGGTTTGGCCAACTGTTCTTTTGTAGATTCAGTCTCTCACAAGACACCCCTAATAACAGGGCTTTGTTGGTCTGGTTGTAACAGATTTGCTATTTCAAGTGTTTCCTGCACGATTTCTGTGCCCTCCCCCAGTCTAGGTAACAATCACTTTTCATACCAAATGTACCAGATCACGCGCTGCTCATGTTGACTTACTGAAGGGGCCTTATTAGCTGACTGGTTTTGAGACTTTACATGTTAGAAGAAAACAATTTGATTTAAGCTGAGCTTTTAACAATTTTTGTGTGTGTTTTGCTTCAGTGAAAACAATATGTACTCCTCAAATTTTCTGCAGAAACCTGAATTGCTGTCTCATCTAAACTTCCATGAAATGATTCCTGCCCTTTGAGAAGGAAGTTGGGTAGAGGTCAATATATGTTTGGGATATAATACTTTTGGCCATCGAGTCTTAACAAATAACTGGGCAGTATTTCCTCCTGCTTGGAAGAAAACAAACAACCTTACTTGAAGAGTGTGTCTGACAGAGTGTTTGTTACACTGTGATTCCATTTGACAGACACGGATTTCTGGTTGATGGTTGTTACAATGATATTTGACGCATTTTAGAGTCTTGACTGAATTAGTAGAGATCACCCCTTCTCCAGTCAGGTTAGAAAATAGCTATAATTCATATTAATTTCATCCGTAACCGATGAAAAGTTCAAGGCCTGGATCATGAAATAAAGTTAACAAAGAAATAGTTGTCATTACTGAGTGGGGCTTATGAATACAATGTTAAGATGTTTGATGAAATAGATATTACTCTCAAAATACGTATAATTTATTGAATAGAATAAGATAAAATAGAAGACATAGAATATGTATAACTCTGAAGCGTCTAGCAGCCACCTTCACAAAGCGTGCTCGTGCTCCTGCAGGCTCCCGGCCTGCCTTCTTCCCTGCATGTCTGCCAAGGCCAGCGCCCCGGGGCAAGTTCTCCCTCTTCCACATCTAGGTTGTTACAACAGCCCCTTCCTGCCTTTACCCAAATGCTTTTACACAGCTGCCAGGAAGAGTTTCCACAAACATCCTTATCATTACATCCTTCCAGGCTTCAGCATCTCAGTGGCATAATAAACATAATTAACTACGTGGTCACTTCCTATATGCCAGGTATGGTGGTACTTTACATGCACGATAGTGCTAGGAGCGAGGTTCTACTATTTTGAAATATGGAAACTACTACTGAGAGGGTTAAGCAACTTGCTTAAGATCTCATCACCAGAAAGTGTGGACCTCAAAGCCCAACCTCTTCTCTTAACCACTAGGCTTTTCTGAGCAGTGGAAAGAACATAGGCTTCAGCATCAGACAGGCTTGAACTTGAACTCCCTCTACCATTTGTTAGTTAGGTGGCCTTGGGAAACTTAACCTCTAAGGGTATCAGCCTTTTCATATGAAAAATGTGAATGTTTTGAAGATTGGCTAATGTAGCAGAGCTGGGATTCAAACTAGGCATGAGCTGTGGCGTCTGGCTCTTAACCACTGTGCAAGGCAATGTGCACTAAGTGTTTAGCACTTAATCTGGAACAGACTAGGTACTCAATAAAGGATGGTTAACTAGCCAAAACAACTCCTTAGACTAGTTCTCATGACTCTCCATCAGCTAGATCCTTCTTCTCCCTACTAACTCCTCAGCATTTTCAGATACACCTGTCTAATCTTAGCAGGAAACAAGGCTGAAAGAGAAAGCCTTGAATTAGGGACAGCACACCTGGGTACCAGTCCTGGTTCCCTCCTATGAGCTGGGTGACCTCGGCCAAGTCTACGGTCTTTGAATCTTGCATTTCTTGTCCACAAAATGGGGATTATGTCTTTCTTGCCTATTTCACAGGGCTATGAGGAGGGTTAGATGCATTAGTATATATGAAAGCCCTTTGAAAACGTAACAAGTAGTATTGATCTGTTTACTCTTAGGAAACAATTTTGAAACTCCAGTGAATGTGTGTCCTGGGAGGGGCCACCCAGCCTGGTGGGGCTGAGAAGTCTCCCTGGAGGAGCTGATGTCAAAGCTGACACTTGAGGAAAGCGTAGCATTAGCAGGTGAAGAGGACCCCACACTGAGCAGTGGTGTGAACAAAGGCAAGGAGGTGTGAAGTGGCAGTATGAGCTCAGAGGACTATGAGCACTTCCGTCCTCTCAGAACTGGGAGTGAGGTGGGCAGTGCAGACAGGGGTCAGGTCAGGAACCTTGTAGGCTTGCCAAGGAACTTGCATTCTTACAGCTCTGGAGCCAAACGAGCCACGGAGGGGCTTAAGCAAATAAATCATGTGCAGCTCAGTGTTCCAGAACAGAGAGAGTGTCCACCCAGCGCTAGCAGAGCCAAACACTAACCACTGAGAACTGGAGTGGGGAAATATTGGCCATTTCATTATGAATGACGCCACCCAGGAGAACAGGGAGCTAATGCTCAAAAGCGCGAACTCCCTGATGGCAGGGAGGTTACAGGTTATATAGGGCAACATCATAAGACATCGTGGGTTAGGGGGGTCGAGGGAGCTGATTGGTCAGAAGTGAAGGAAGGATAATAAATCATTTCATCAGGTCTTGAGGACAGTTCTGAAGTCTGTTATAATTTCCCTCTGTGTGGTTTGATGGGAAGGTATCCAGCGGATCATTTAATCTTAGGGCTCAGGAGCTGAAACATGACTTAGGTCAAGAAGTTATCTTTAGCCTGCCAGAGGTCTGGACCTTGTGACCATTAGTCAGGTCTGGGCTACTGTCTTCTGCTACTTCAGGGGTTGCTGATTATGGGGAGGAGGGGGAAGGCTAGGTCTCTCTCTCATATTTATAATGCATAGGAACTATATATCCATACAATATCTATATATATACAGGGCTGGTGGAAGTAGGTTTACAGTTGTAATACAAATAAATAAAATAATTAATCGATAATAAAAGAATAAACTCTTTCACATACTCACAACTGTAAACCTACTTTTGCCCACCCCTGTATATGAGAGAGGGAACTGGAATTGAAAGGTAAATTTAATCAAAGCCATCAGGACCCTCTATTTCATCAGTATTATAAAAAGATTACTCTCATGGCAGAGTGGAGGAAGAGATGGAGGGAAACCGGAATGAAGCTGAGAGTGTGGTCAGGATAAAGGTTTCAGCCAAGGTCAATAGTGGGGAGACAGGATGAGGAAAGGAGGGGTGATGTCAATAAATATTTAGAAGACAAAATCAGTGGCACTTGGTGGTAAATAATTAGTGTCTTTGAATAATAAAAGTTGACAAGTTTGATGACTGATCCTTGGCAAAATGCTGTAGTAAATTTTCAGAAATGGTAAGTGAGCACTTAATTTAGAAATTAAACTGGTAGATTAATGTAATGTCAGAATAGGCTGACTATGAACAAATAATACCAAATGTGCCTCATATCATTCTTTATAAAATAGTCATGTTTTCCACTATAAATAATAAATACTTGTTATAGGAAACTTGGAAAATATAGAAAACTCGCCACTCACTAATAACATTTTGTTGTTAGTATTTTTTAAGGAATATCTGTTAATATGGTTGTAATCATTCTGTACATTGTGTCTAACAGTGGATCTATTTTTTTCTCTTATCATTATACCTCAAACATGTTTGTCTTGTAACAAAATCTGTAAAAAATTACTTTCATTAGATACTATCTTCTTATGGATGTGCTTTAATTAATATGTTACTGAATATTTAAGTTATTTCCAATTTGGGGACACTTAAAGTAATAATTTGATTGATACCTTTATGTATAAAGCACTTTGCCCAGGTGAGACAGATTCCTTCAAGTTAGATATCTAAAAAAAATGTTACAGTGTTAAAAGATATAAATATTTTGCCCTGGCCGGTTTGGCTCAGTGGTTAGAACGTCAGCCTGTGGACCAGAGAGTCCCGGGTTCGGTTCCCGCTAAGGGCATGTACCTCGCTTGCAGTTTGTCCCTGGCCCCGGTTGGGGTCATGTGGGCGGCAACCACTCAATGTGTCTCTCTCACATCGATGTTTCTCTCTCTCTCTTCCTCCTTCTCTCCCTCCCGTTCTATCTGAAGATAATTGCAAAAATGTCCTCGGGTGAGGATAAAAAATAAAAATAAAAAAAATAAAAGATATAAATATTTTAAGGCTTTTACTATATACTGTCAAAAACGTCTCAAGCCCTGGCCGGTTTGGCTCAGTGGTTAGAGTGTCAGCCTGCGGTCCAGAGAGACCCGGGTTCGGTTCCTGCTAAGGGCACGTACCTCGGTTGCAGTTTGTCCCCGGCCCTGGTTGGGTCGTGCGGGAGGCAGCCACTCGATATGTCCCTTTCATGTTGATGTTTCTCTCCCTCTCACTCTATCTGAACAAAAAATGAGAAAATGTCCTCGAGTGAGGATAAAAACAAAAACAAAAACAAAAAACAGTCTCAAAAGAATTGTAACAATTTACAACACCTCCAGTAATGTAGTGGGTGTCCATTTCACATCTTTTCCTAAAAAAATTATCATTGAAAAAGAATAAACAAAACCAAAACACTTTGCCAACTTGTTTAGTAAAAATGACATCTCATTTAATTTTCTTTGTTTTAAAAAATATGAATAGTATATGCATACAAGAAAAAGTCAAATAGCATAGAAGGGTAAAAAATAAAAACGCGAACATCTCCCTCTTCCTGCCGATCTTAAACTTCCCTGCTTCCCCAGAGCAACCGCTGTAAAAAATTTCTTGTTCATACCCTTCTGAATGTTTTAAATTAAAGTCTTTGCAAACTAGTACTAGGTGCTATTTATATCAGACTGCTCTGAGTCTTGAAAACCTTTCCATGTCAATGCACATAGCTTTCCTCTTTGAAGATATAACAACATATTGAACCAGAACCCTATTGATTGACATTGAGGTCATTTTCAACATTTTGCTGTTGCAGAAGATGCTGCAGTGAACATCTTCGAATTAAAATCTTGGTGAACGTATGTAGAATAAATCCTAGAGGTAGAACTATATTCAATGTGAGATCTGAAAGATGTCTGAGTCCATTTACAATCTCACCAACAATATATAAATGTTTATTTCCCTACTTTCACTGATAAACCTTGAGTTATCAGACTTACTCATTTTTGTCAATCTGATAGATTAAAGAATGTCATCTCAGTGTGCATTCATTCATAAATATTCACGGAGTTCCTACTGTGTGCCAGGCTCCGCTCTAGATGCGTGGGACACACTAGTGAACAGAAGAAAAGATCCCTGCCCCAATGGAGCTAACATTCTAGCACAATAAGCAATAAACAGAACACACGAGTAAATTGTGCAGTAAGTCAGAAGCTAAGAGCTGGGTGCATAGAATCTCAGCCTTCGCAGCCTCTGAAGTGGGTTGTCACGACTGCCCTGTCACATGTCACCAGAGTGGATTTGGGGCCGTCACTGCTTCTCAGCCTCACTGGTTTCTGCTGCAGAGGTTAGCAGTAGAGTATCTGACTGGTAAAGCCAGATCCTGTAGCAGCTCTCTCGCTGTAAGGATGATGGGAAAGTGAGGATATGGAAATTTCAGATTCTGTGATGAATTGAGGGCTCTTTCTCACAAGGTGGGGGATTCTTCAAACACAAGAAGGGGTTCAGATGCCGAACAGCCAATAGGATTGGCAAATGTCCACACACTAGGTGTCTGATTCCCTCTCACAAGGGCCTGGGCACACGTCAAGGAACAAAGGTCCCCCAAGTCAAACTGGACCTGGGAGAGTGGCTACCCAGAGTGACCAGGGGCAGATTTGTATTATCTGATGGGCAGGTGCAGGCAAGAGCCAAGGTTAATACTTGAGGAACATGATCAGTTGTTGGGCCTAAGGGAATAATGCAAAGTGTCACAGATGTGAAAGCCACAGAGCCTCAGACACTAGGAGATTTAGGGGGAAGGTAGAGCTGGCCTTCATGTGTAAATGTGGGTCATAGGAATTTTTGGAAACTGCAGAGGGCAAAGCTACATTCATCATGTATTTGACAAATATTTAGTGAGGACCAGTCACTGGTCTAAGCATTGGGGATGTCATAGTGAACAAGGCACATACATCCTGCTAATGTGAAACTGACCTGCAGTGGGGAGCAAATATAAAAAGAATCACACACATGTTTTTAGAATAAGATGTTAGGTAGTGTGAGGGGCTCTGAAATCAAACAAAACTAAGTGACTTCCGGTCACGATGGTGGGTAGGTAAACGCAGTCTCGCCTCCTCCCACAACCACATCAAAATGACAACTAAACTACAGAATAAACATCCTTCAGAACCGCCGAAATCAAGCTGAACGGAAGTCCTACAACTACGAAATTAAAGAAGCAGCCACATCGAGACTGGTAGGAGGGGCGGAGGCGGACAGGCTGGTCCCACACCCACGTGTGGCGGATAAAAATCAGGAGGACACCTCGGCTGGGAAGGTCCTCCCTGAGGACTGAGGGGTCCCCGTCCCACACCAGGCGCCCAGCTCAGGGTTCCAGTGCCAGGAAGAGAATCCCCATCACTTCTGGCTGGAAAAACCAGCGGGAACTGAGGCTGAGGCGGCTGGAGCCCCCGGCAGCTCCTCTTAAAGGGCCCGCGCACTGACTTACTCGGACTAGCTCCTTCTGAGCTCCAGCGTTGGGGAGACATACGGGGAAGAACCGAGTTGTTTGGCATCGGGGCGAGGGCTGGAGAGGCAGCTTTCTCCTGGACAGATGTGCTAGTAGAGGCCATTGTTCCTTTGGTGAACCCTTCCCTGGGGCAGGAAGACAGCAGCCATATCTGGGACTCCAGTAACCTGGCTCACACTGTTGGCCCCGCCCTGGTGATTCCCTGAGGCCCCGCCCCACCCAACTTTCAGGCCCACCCAAGCTGTTTCCAGTGGCTCTACCATAGGATTGACCTGTTTTGGCTTCTGCTTCAGACTTTTCTCAAACAAGCAGCATCTGGCCACAGCGAGCCCCATACCTCTCGCTAAGTGGCCCCAGGCCTGGCACTAGAAACAGCCAGCCTTGGTTCACAGCTTGGCTTCTCCTGGGCACCTCCAAGCCCAGCACAAGAAGCAGCCATCTGCAGATCACTCTGTAGCTTAAGCCTGGTGGCCCCGGATGGAACACAGGTAGTGGCTGACCTTGCCCCAGAGCCAGCACACCCAGTGGACAGCTTTAGACCACGTCAAAGCACCACCACCCAACCACCTCCACAAGTGACACACTCAAGGAATGGACTCAGTGGGTACCAGAGCCTTGCTGAAGTAAGTCTTGCTCTGTGTGGTGGGCCCCTGCACAGCTGATCCTCCAAGGTAGTCAGAGGTCTGTGGTTAGTGGGCACAGCCAGTCCTTACAGCTGATCAGCCTGAGTAAATCCCCCATTGGTGTGCCAACAGCAATCAAGACTCAATTACAACAGAAGATGTACAGTCCACACTAGGGGTACACCTTGAGGGCCCAGCTGAGGTGATCAGGGAGGCTGTGCCACTGGACCCTACAGGACACCTACTACAACAGGCCACCCTAGGAAGCCTAGAAGATATAGCAACTCTACCTAATACATAGAAACAAACACAGGGAGACAGCCAAAATGAGAAGACAAAGAAACATGTCCCAAATGAAAGAACAGAACATAACTCCAGGAAAAGAACTAAATGACATGGAGATAAGCAATCTAACAAATGCAGAGTTCAAAACACTGCTTATAAGTATGCTCAGTGAACTTAGTGAGAACTTCAGTGAACTTAGTGAGGGCCTCAAGAGCATAATAAAGGACCAATCAGAAATGAAGGAGGCACTAACTGAAATAAAGAATGATTTACAGGGAATCAGTAGTAGAGTAGGTGAAGCCAAGAAGCAAACCATCAATTTGGAATATATGCAAAAAATACCCAATCAGAACAGCAAAAAGAAAAAAGAATCTAAAAAAATAAGGAACCTGTGGGACAACTTCAAGCTTACCAACATTCGCATAATGGGAGTACCAGAAGGAGAAGAGAGAGGGCAAGAAATTGAAAACCTATTTGAAAAAATAATGACAGAAAACTTCCCTAACTTGGTGAAGGAAACAGACAAACACATCCAGGAAGCACAGAGAGTCCTAAACAAGATGAACCCCAAGAGGCCCACACCAAGACACATCATCATCAAATTGCAAAAGGTTAAAGACAAAGAGAGAATCTCAAAAGCAGCAAGAGAAAAGCAGTTAGTTATCTGCAACATAGCTCCCATAAGGCTATCAGTCGATTTTTCAAAAGAAACTTTGCAGGCCAGGAGGGAGTGGCAAGAAATATTTAAAGTGATGAAAAGCAATGACCTACAACCAAGATTACTCTATCCTGCAAAGCTATCATTTAGAATCGATGGCCATATAAAGATTTTCCCAGACAAGAAAAAACTAAAGGAGTTCATCAACACCAAACCAGTATTATATGAAATGTTGATGTGTCTTCTTGAAGAAGAAGATTAAAAAATATGAACAATAAAATGGCAATAAATACATATCTATCAACAGTTGAAAGTACAAACAAAATGAGCAAGCAGAACAGAAACAAACTCATAGATACAGAGAACTTTTTGTTGGTAGCCAGATGGGAGAGGAGTTGGGTGAAAAAGATGAAGGGATTAGGAGGTACAAATTGGTTGTTAGACTGATGAACCTCAAAGGGAAGGGGGCAGGGAGGGCAGGTAGAGATAAACCTAAGAACCTATTGCACATATGCATAACCAATAGATGCAGACAATAGTGTGGGGAAAGCAGGAGGGGGTTAGGATTAGGGAGGAGGGAGGAGGGGGTCAATGGAGGAAAAAAGGGGCGACATCTGTAATACATTCAACAATAAAGATAAGTTTTAAAAAAATAAATAAATAAAACAAAGCACAAAGCACGACTGATAAAGCAGTGGGAAAGGCTTTATCATCATCTCTGATGATGGCGACATTTGAGCAGAGACCTGAATGAAGGGAGGGAGCAAGCCCTGCAGATGGGAGAAGAAATTCTAGGAAGAAATCAAAACAACTACAAAGGCCCTGAGGTGGAAATGCACACACATATTTGGAAAGCACTGAGAAGCTAGTGTGGCCAAAGATCAGTGAGTAATTGCAAATGTTTGGAGACGTGATCATGAACCAGGTATTAAGGGCCTTATGGGCCAAGGTAAGGCATCTTGACTTATCTTAAATGTATGGATAAACATCAAAGGTCCTAGAGCTAAAGAATGACATGATTTGACTTATATTTTATAAAAATTATTAAGTGGCTGCTGGGCAGAAAATAGATTGTAGAAAGGACCAAAAAAAAAAAAAACAAAAAAACCCAAGGAGATTAGTCAGGAAGCTACTGCCATGGTCCAGGTCAAAGATGGTGGTGGTAACAGTGGGTGGGAGTTTCAGAGAGATACAGTGTATAACAAACCTCCAGGTATTAGAGCTGTCTAAATATAGAATGGTCTGGGTGCTACTAAAGAGGTTTCTGCATTAGGAGGAGTTTGGTCTAGAACGGGCGTCTGCAATCTATGGCCCACTGCCTGTTTTTATAAATAAACTTTTATTGGAATACAATCATATTCATCATTGTCCATGGCTGCTTCTGTGAGTTGAATAGTTGCAACAAAGACCGTGTGGCCCACAAACCTAAAATACTTATTGTCTAACCTTTTCCAGAAAAACTTTGCTGACCCTTGATCTAGAGGTCTCCTTGCAGCTTCCTCCCTTCCAGAGTTTCTACAAGTCCATGTGTAATTGTTCACTTAACACTTTTATGTTGTCTGTCCTATCTGGTTAATCAATTCCTCATGGGTATGAAGCTTGTTTTCTACCTCTCAAATGTCTTTCTATTACCTAAGTATAAACACCCAGCACTTTCCCCAAGATTTTATCTTGTTTAGGAGATCAAGTATAGAGGGCATCCTTACCTTGTGAAGGGGGGGAGGGGGACACTGTTCCAAGGTCCCAAGGGTAATTAATACTCATATTTCCCTCTAGAGAAAAAGTCCGTCATTGGCAACACCTATGAGGTAGCTTAGTAGCTGCTTAGTAGAGTCACCTTGATAATTTTAATAAGTGATATGTGGCATCAAGGACAAACTGAAGTCTGGAGACGATCTTGCTCCTGGCAATGGAGACGAGTACCTCGCCAGCCAGGAGAGGCCGACCCAGCTCCCGGCTTCTGAAGATGCAAACAGGTCAGACCTTTGGGGAACTGAAGACATTCCATGCCTGAACAGTCAGTTACACTTCTTTTAATGAATGAGAAGAATGTTTGCACAAGATACAAACTAATCTTAATTATGTAAAAAAACAAACTAACTAAACAAACAAAAAAATGCAACAAGAGCTTCATCATCTCACAGGGCATTGGAAGAACAGGGCTGAGCCCAAGCTGACATTCTTGAAAGGAACTTTTTGAAGAAAGGGAAGGGTTCCTTAAACAGTAATTTCAAGATCCTGAAAATGAGGGGTGAGAACAGGGGCCAAGGAGAGGGCGGTTTGTTTCACTGATTCTTATTGATACTCACCGCGAGCCAAAGCCACGCTGCTGACGTTCCAGAAAGCAGGTTTCTCCTCGCCCCGTGGCCTCCACTAACGAAAACATCAGATGCACTTTTATTCTGAAAAAAAAGAGAAAAAAGTCATTATTAGGACCATTATGAGGAAGAGACTTTTCTTTTTTTTCTTTTTATTTATTTTTATCCTCACCGGAGGACATTTTTACATTTATCTTCAGATAGAGTGGGAAGGAGAGAGGGAGGAAGAGAGAGAGAGAAACGTCAATGTGAGAGAGACACATCGAGTGGTTGCCACCCACACGACCCCAACCAGGGCCGGGGACAAACTGCAACCGAGGTGCGTGCCCTTAGCGGGAACCGAACCCGGGTCTCTCTGGTCCGCAGGCCGACACTCTGACCACTGAGCCAAACCGGCCAGGGCAGGAAGGGACTTTTTAAAATGGAAATTCTTCAAATCATTTTTTATTCTACATCTATCTTATACACACACACAAAATTAACTTAGAGATAATTATTCAGACAATTCAGACAACCAAAAAATTCAGAACCTGCTATGTTGTGTTTCTTTGTGTAGATATATTAATGATTACATGGAAATCCTAAAACAATGTTCACTGTTTGCCTCAGAAATCGCCCAGGCCCTTCACTTGGGCAGTCATACACTCCAAAATTATTAGTTGCCTCTGTATCTGTAGTGGTATGTTACAGTGACCTGATCAATTTTAAATACTTTTGTAGAATATTAATAGGATTGTTGCATAAAAGCCTTTACTTCTGGAGCTTAGCTTTGAAAATTCTTCCTAGAGCAGCCTTCTTCAAATATATCTAGGCTAATAGCTATTTGCATGTGACTGTTCATTTACGTACACACACCCATGCTTACTCAATGCTTGTGTATCGCTTAAGGCAGATTAATCTAGCTAACCTTTATAGAAGCATAGTGAGAGATAACACAAATGCAATTTTATACTTTTTTTTACATAGGAGAGGCAGAGCATGGGGACAGGCCACTGGACATCTCTGAGCTTCTGTTTTGTACATCTATAAAATGGAAATAGTAATATACCTATATATACCAACTGATAGGCTTGCGAGAACAAATCATTCTAAGATCATAATTGTGAAAGGACTATTATGAATGAGTAGCACAGAGAGAATTATTATCATTAGAAAATACCTTTCTTATATTGGACCCCAGCCTTCCTTGGAATGATTCTGTGTCTGGGGAAGAATGTGATCATTGTCCAGTAATGGTCTTGGGAAGAAATATTAGGAGTTGATAATTACGAATACCAAGATTTCATTATGAATATAGGAGATGCTGCAGCCAGTCATAGCCATTTTCTTTTTTTAATCCTCACCCAAGGATGTTCTTCCATTTATCTTCAGATAGAGTGGTGGGAGGGGAGAGACAGAGAAACATCGATGCGAGACAGACACATTGACTGGCCAGGGCTATTACAGCCATTTTCTTACAGCATTTTGCATTGTCCAGACTCCTCTAATTATGCCTCTTTGAAAACTTGGAGTTCTGGTGGCCACATTCTCTAAACTCCAAATGAGGATATCCAGTTTGACCTGGGATTTTTGTCCTGTGACCTAGTATATGAGTTATTTTGTGAGACATATTGTGGACACCAAATTAGCAGGGATTTCTGGGACTTTTTTTCAAAGAAAAGAATCAGAATATTTGGCATCTAGAAAGCCCCTGATAATCAGGGATTTATGGACATGAGGCTTGTGGCAGATAGCCCCCAAATGCCCCATTTTGAGAAGTAGAGTTCAAATTTGAATGCAGAAAAACAATCTGTAACATGTTTGATACCAATTTTAATGAGGCAAATGTGCTTTCTATCTAGTAAATTAAAACAAGAAAAAGAAGGTAGAAAAGCAAACACCCCTTTATGATCAACTGGTTCTCTCCGAATTTCCCACCAAGCAACCCTTCTGAATCCTGTGCCCCAAAGAAGCATTGATTCCCCTTCTGATTTGTTGAAGTTTAAAGTTGGGGGGCGGGGGCTCTGGGGTGAAAAGTTGGGAGGGCATAAGGCCAAAATTATGAAAAAGGTAAGAAGTCTGCACTGCAAACCACACAGATCAAATATTATAGAACATTTCATATGAATGGTTACTGTTGTTCTTAGTTTATTTATTATAAACTTTGCAAAATTTGGTTTCAAATAGCATTCGGGTCCATCGAATTTAGTTGGACTAAAGGCGAGGGGAGGAGAGGTGAAAATTATATTTCAGCAAGACCATGGAAGAAGGAAGCAATAGTGTTTGCTCGCAAGTGTTTAGCTTCCCAGTAACCAAAGCAAAGAGGAAAATGTGATGAATTATGTAGCTTCTTTTTTTCTAGAAGAAGCAAACGGGCCAATTATTGAGGAGAGACAACCGTTTTCTGACACTGAGCTCTGAAGCTAATTTTCATGGAGGTTTTTGCATAAAGGACCTTGACCAATGTAACGGCTGAAATTTTCCAGCTAGGAGACTTGACACACGTATGAGAGCTGAGCTGTCGGAGAGATGCTCTGTCACGCAGAGCAGGAAAGAAGGAAGCTTTCTCTCACGCTCCCCCACGCAGACACACGCATCCTGGGCCACGCACACATGCCTTAAAGGGTATGCGCCCGATGGAGCGTGGCCCAGGGAAACGAGGGCGGTCATTCCCCACGGCCAGCCGCGAGGGGTGAGGACTGGACTCACTCCCTTTGAAGCTGGCATAGCCATTCCTCCCGGCCCAGCAGCCTACATACTGGAAGTGGGATTTGTAGCAGCTGTTTCACTTTGCTGCCCGTTCTTTCTTCTTTCAAGGAGTAAGAAAGAATACAGGGTTGGGGAGAGCGGTGGTCACATCCCCTCTGCGCCCAGCAGGGGTGGGGCTGGGAGGTGCCATCTGCAGGCGTCCTCGGGGAGCAGACAGCGAGCTAAAGAGGATAGATGCTGGCAGATATAAATGGAAATGGTAGGTTCGCTGGGTCTCGGTGTTATAAAACATGACACCTTCGCAGAAAGATGAGAGTAATAGCATGGAGGAATGTGTTTCTCAGAATGCTACTTGACTGCTTATTAAAGACCTAGCAAAACAAACCCGAGCAGGCCACTAAATGGTGCTTTGGTGGATTAACGCTGGGCTGCATCTCACAGTCTGAGATTTCAAAGTTCCTTTGAAGTTAGCATATTAGGGAAATCACTTTCTATGTCACACCCCTGTGAGCTTTTGATGTTTCCCAATAGCTTGTGAAGGAAGAAGAGTTGACTAATTCTTTAGAATTTAACGAAGCAGGGGGACGAGGTGGGCGGGGGGTCATAACAAACACAAGAATAATAACATCCCACAACGAATGGAAAAAAGAACATGGAAGCCATGTGGCATTTGCCAAAGGTGGTCTTTTCTTCTAAAGATGTGGCTCCTTTCGGAAGTTCATAGCAGTCGTGCCCTTCACGTGGCCCGACATCTTAATAACCTTAACATTGGGCTAATTTCTTTAAAAATTCAACTTATCATTAAAGTAGCCATGATCACCCTTGATGCTACTATGACTTTAGTGACATTTCCGCCTAAGGGAGATGAAGTCCTCAGCAGGAGGAATTCATCTGCTTCCTCTTAGGATGCTCAGGTCGTGTGAGGCCGGGAGGACACACAGGTAAAGGGACAATGTTCAGTCCTTCCGTCCCACAGAGATCAGATCCCGACTCCTGCCACAAGCTGGAAGTTACTGGCTTTCCAGGCATGAATGAGGCACAGACTGAGTCTCCAGAGAATCTTCTTTACAAAACCACTGCTGCTTAGAAAAGCTAAAAACAAATCACGCAAAAAATTAAAACACACACACAAACCATTACACTCATTAAGGAGTATGAAATGGGCCCTGGCCAGTATTGCCCAGTGGTTAGAGCATCAGCCCACCAACCGAAGGGTCTCGGGTTTGATTCCCCATCAAGGGTGTGTACCTGGGTTGCAGGTTTGATACCAGACAGTCGGGGTCATTTGGGAGGCAACCAATCGATGTGTCCGATGTTTCTCTCTCTCTCCCTCTCCCTCCCTCTCTTCTACTCTCTCTAAAAATCAATGGAAAAAATATCCGTGGGTGAGGATTTAAAAAAAAAAGAGTATGTGACGAAAATGCACTATTTTAAGGTGGCCGAAGCCTTTGGATGTATGTCTAATGACTTTCCTGTTATCACACCTGTGTTTATTTATAAACTTATCTCAGCACCGAAACATGCATCACAATGGACCCCTTGAAAGTACCGGGGGCTGTGGTGTGGGGGATGAACATGAAATTTATCTACAAATTGAAGCTTCTTAGAAAGGTCAGTGGGCTGGAGAATAGAAATTGTTCCAGCTGAGCAACTCTCCACAACACATTTTTGATGCAAGGACTAATTATTGTGATTATTTTCTTCAGTAAAGGCTCCTTTAGAGCTAAACATATTTATTTTCTCTTTTCCTCCCTAAAAAGTATTTCAAGCCTTGGAGGAATTCCATATGTCATCTACCTATACTTAGGAAGTAGACTCTCACATGTTTCCAGAAATGGTGAACCCTGCTCTTCTGCCTGTGACGCAGTGTTTCTCTCTCTTTGGGATCTGCTCTGGAAAGCCGAGCAGAGCTTAATGAAAACAGTCAGCCCCCAAGCTGGTCATCTCCTCCCCTGACCTTTGAGGACCCCTGTGAGCTAACTGCGCACACAGCCCTTAGCCAATATGCCACAGTGTAATATAATGAGCGGACATATCATTTCAATCAAAGGAAGCAATCGGGTAGAAGTTTTAGGTTCTTAAAAACTACTTTTTAGTCCCTGAAAAATTATTATCCACAGTTTTATATCAACTGTGGCCCCTTTGCTGAGCACGTATCCGAAGACGTCGCAGAAGAGAGTGGTTTTGGAGCTGACACTCCCACAGCAGTAGGAAGAATAATAATGAGATATAAAATATTTGTAACGCCATCATCGTCACAATTCCTTAAACTCCTATAATTTCTGACACTTTCCAAAGGGCTTTCACGCACATTCTTGTTTGCTCTGCACACCAGGAGGTGACACACCTATTGAGTCTGAAACCAAACGAGCGTAGCTGAACCGCATACACCGCCGGCCGTGACCTGCGGAGAACCGCCCAGATTTTCAGGCTGTGAGCCGTCTACACTACCATAAAAACCTACCCTAAGACTGGGCCTAAACAAAACAGAAATTTGGGGGTATTAACCAAATTATCATATTCTGTCTCCTCTCTCTTCCCCAAACTTTGATTGAGGGAATTAAAAAGTTTCTTGGTCTGTCTGTCTGTCATGTCTGAATTCATGTTGCTGTTGAATTCATCTGCGTTGTTTTTATTCATGGTTTAATTGTCAATTATTTTCTCAGGAAATTATGTGGTTACTTTGATTTTTCAGTCTTTGAACAAAATCTTTGGTCGTTTAAAATGCCTGATGAGTGCAAGATCTGGGGATCGCCCTCTTTCCACAGGACTTGTGTCTGGGAATGGTCGTGCCCAGGAGGCAAACTTCACTTCAGTTTGTTGAAGCCAAATTCAAGTAACTCTAAGCACAGCATGTTCTTTTTGTCGACGATTTTAAAATTCAGAACCCCAGAATTTGATAACTTTGGGACAAGGCAGAAAATCAGTGAAGATGTCTGTCTATTCAATAAAAGCATGTGAAACTAGATGGTGAATTAATGAGTATAGATTTCAGAAAGTTTGGCTTCAAATGGCACTGGGACATGCTAATCTCTCAGAGGAGACTATAAATGTCAGCATATTTTTTTCCTGTCTTCACTCATAATGGCTCCTCTTATACTCAAATTATGGCTAACAAATTGTTTTTAAATGTCTTCAGTCTTATCTAGATACATAACAAGGATTCACCATTATGAGTTTTCCTTTCAGGCATTTTGGAAACTATCCAAAAATAGACTCTTCATCTTTGACGGCATAACATGTTTTAATGGAACAGTTATAATGGAAATTACTCATATTTATTGTATTTTCCTTAAAGACGCCTTAAACACATATTTCACTTTTCATTACTTTGTATCATAATGCAGCTTCATGAACTTAAGCTTGAAACCACTTCTTGTTATAGCACAAGTACTAGACATCTGTATAAAATGGGAAATCCTCTTTCAATTGCACCTTCTGAAGAGCTATTTTTCTGCATCTCTCCAGGCACCGCATTTCATAACTCGGTTCTTTTCCATTTCAACAGAAATTTCTTTTCATTTAGTCTTCAAGTTGAGAGGTATATTGGTGAGGGTTGCATTCAGCGACTAGCCCCAGAAGACCTGACAAACAACAGCTTAAACAAGTATGAGGTTCAGTGGGTCCTGACAACTCTGTTCATCCTCTAGCAGGTGGCCTCGGTCTTCATTGTCACAGCATGGCGACTGACCTTCAGACCTCGCGTCTGCTTCCGGGAAGGAAGAGAAGGGTGAGTGAGGGCAACAAGAAAAAGGCCTTCCTGTCGGCCCACTGAGTCTGTCCCTTTTTTCTTCCTTTCTTTCTTTCTTCCTTTCTTTCCTTCTTCCTTTATTTTCCTTCCTTCCTTCCTTCCTTCCTTCCTTCCTTCCTTCCTTCCTTCCTTCCTTCCTTCCTTCCTTCCTTCCTTCCTTTCTTTCTTTTATTATCCTCACTCGAGGATATGTTTTTATTGATTTTAGGAAGAGAGGAAAGGTGGAAGAGAGAAAGACAGAGACAGAGACAGAAACGGAGACGGAGAGAAGGAAACATTGATCGGCTGTCTCCCGAACTCGCCCAGACCAGGGATCGAACCTGAAACCTAGGGATGTGCCCTGACTGGGAATCGATCCCACGATCTTTTTGGTGTACCGGATGACACTCCAGCCAACTGAGCCACCCAGCCAGGGCTGTCTCTCTCTCTCTCTTTTTTTTTTTTAAATTGAGATATAATTCACATACCATACAATTCACCCCTTTAAAGTGTATAATTCGGCCTGGCTGGTGTGGCTCAGTGGCTGAGTGTTGACCCATGCACCAAGGGGTCGCCAGTTCGATTCCCGGTCAGAATACATGTCTAGGTTGTGGGCCTGATCCCCAGTGGGGGGCATGCAGGAGGTAGCCGATCAATATTCTCTCTCATCGATGTTTCTCTCTCTCTCTCCTTCTCCCTTCCTCTCTCTCTAAAATCAATAAAGAAAAATAAATAAATAAAAAAAGTGTATAATTCGGTGGTTTTTAGTATATTCACAAGGTTGTGTCATCATCAGCACTATGTGATTCCAGGACATTTCAATCATCCCGAAGAAAAACCCAACCTACTAGCAGCCAGTCCCCAGTGCTCCCTCCCTTACCCTGGCCCCGGCCACCACTGTCTGCGTGTCTCTACACCTATTCTGGACATTTAACACAAATGGAATCTTACAATATGTGGCCTTTTGTGTCTGGCCTCTTTCACTTTGCATAATATCTTCAAGGTTTATCCACTGAATGGAAATATCAGTACTTCATTCCTTTGGGTGATTGAATAATATTCCATTGTCTGGATATGACACATTGGTATAAGGACATTTGAGTTGTTTCCATTTTTTGGCTATTATGAATAATGCTGCTATGAATATTTGTGTCTGAGGTTGTGTGTATGTGCGTGTGTGTGTGTGTTTGTTTTTGTTAATCCTCACCTGAGGATATTTTTTCCATTGCTTTTTGGAGAGAGTGGAAGGGAGTGGGGGTAGAGAGAGAAACATCAATGTGAGAGAGACACATCGATTGGTTTCCTCCTGCACGTAACCCAGCTGGGCTGGGGATTGAGCCTACAACCCAGATATGTGCCTCTGACCAGGAATCTAACCCGAGACCTTTTGGTCCACAGGCCGACGCTCTAACTGCTGAGCCACACCAGCCAGGGCTGTGTCTGAGTTTTTATGTGAACGTGTTTTCAATTCTCTTGAGTATATATCTAGGAGTGGAATTGCTCGGTAACCGAGTTATACGGTAACTCTATGCTTTAGCTTTTTGGTAACTGCCAAATTATTTTCCAAAGTGGCTGCACCATTGTACAATCCCACCAGCAATGTATGAGGGCTCCAATGAGTCTGTCTCTTTTAAACCTTTCCTCAAAAGCCTCCCCACGCCCCCCCCCCCCCCGAGACTTCTGCTAATATTCCATTGGTCAGAACTGGTCACGTGGCCGCTCCTGTCTTTCCCTACCTGGGAAAGTGGGCATTCTAGACTTCTATTGTACAGAAGGAAAAGGAGGCTTGCATCTTTGTCTGCTAAAAAAAGTGATTCTGGTCATCTTTCCTAATGGGAAATCCCCTCTTCAAAATCCCTGGCAGAGAGGCACCCACTCTGCTGAACACAGCCAGTGATGAAAATCTCTCTTAAGGGAGCCCCCACTCCGTATTTGAGTGGATCTTATTGTTAGTTCTTCCTGTGTACTGGGTAACATATCTGATAATTTAATTTGCCTTCAGAAATAATAAAACAAAGGGAATACGGGAATGGAAATGAAATAGAGTCATTAATAATGTAAATGTGATGTTCCAACTATTACTGCCTAGCACACAGGAGGGCTCAGTAATTGTTTGTCTTCTTCCCTCCCACCTCCCAGCCCACCTCCCGTCTCTCCCTTCTTTCTTCTGTAATGGGATGTTGTCCTATTGAATTACACATTTCCAGGACATCAGGGATGGTGTTGTCTAATTGACTTTGGTCCACACCTGCTTCAGCTGAAGCAAACGTATGTGAGCATTAACGATCTCTTTTTCCTCCAGACGATCGGGAAGACAAGTGGTGACAAAAGAAACCATTCACAGGCCTCACCACTGGATTATAAGCATGCTGGGTGCTTAATGAGATGCTGAATAACATAACACTTCTTTAGTTCTTTGGCTGCCTCATGATTAAGTGCTATAAATATTTATGATTTATTACCGATGCTTTGGATAGCATAGGCTTTGGAAGGCTCATGGATCACAGTGATTCCAAAGGAAAATAAAACTATATAAATCTGCTTATTTATGATGTGGCTCAAATGGGTTATGCAATTTTTCAGAAGCTGGTGGAGGTTAAAGGTATTCAGCGGAAATATCATAGATTTCATATAAGAATATATTTATAATAAATGGGAGTTAAAGTTATTTCTTGCTACTAAGAACTCCCTCACTTTTGAAGGTTTCAGGGAGGCTGCAAGATCAAAGAGGTCAACATGATGTTTCCTGCAAAATACTTTCTTCCTGTATGTGCCAACCAGGGACCGATGCATGGGGGTCTTTCCCCCAAAGTCAGCATACGTGTCTCTGGGAACCAAGGCGTGAAAGCATCTGTAGTACCAACCCCATCCAATGACCCGCTTGCAAATCTTTTTGCTTCCTATTTCCTTGGTTCTACTGGCTTAGAGGATTGGTACCCAAGAAATGAACACATGTACGCGGTGCATGGCGGTGCTCTACGGGCAGCTGTAGGGTGGACTCTGAATTTAGATAACTGGGTTTGATTCCTCACTCATCAAGTTGCATGGCCCTTGGCCAGGTATTTCACCTCTCTGGGCTTCAGTTTCATCATGGAGTTACGGTGAGGATTGAATGAATTAATATGCGTGAAGCACTTGCCAACAGCAAGTGTTCAATTAAAAGTTAGATATTATCTCCAGTAGAATGAATCATAAGCAAATCTTTTGACTTACAATATACCTTGACAAAGTACACATCTCTAGATATTGTACTAGATAGCTTATTGCTATCAGACACGAGGAAAATTTAGCAGAAAAAGAGAAGCATTAAAACACAGTCTTTTTCCTGAAATGGATCCGTACTCTAATATATGTAGCAAGAACAAATGATTGAGTTTGGTTGTTGCACATATCTTATCTCATTGCATCCTTGGAGGGTGCTATCCATTATACCTTGCAAGATGAAATGATTTGCCCAAGAGCACAACACTAACTACTGAGGGGCAGAGCCAAGATTTGAACCCAGGTCTCCAGTTGATCAGTATGCACACAAAGTGATGGCAGGAATACGTTTGTTTTGTTTTATTGGTGTGAGAAATGGAAAGCCAAGTTTGGGGATCAGGAGAGGAGGAATGGATAAGAGCACCTTTGTATATTTCTCAGTGAAGGAAAGGGCGTGTCCTCCTTGAGAAAGGTCAACAGCAGATAACCATCATCTGACTGCAAAACAGACCTCCTGTTTCCTGGCTTTCCAAACTTGACCACTTTTACTTTATGTTATGTTATTATATTTATTTATTTATTTTTTAATCCTTACCTGAGAAAATTTTTTCCGTTGGTTTTCTAGAGAGAGTAGAAGGGAGGGAGCGGGAGGGAGAGAGAGAAACATCGATGTGAGAGAGACACATCGACTGGCTGCCTCCTGCACAACCCCACCCGGGGCCGGGGATCGAACCTGCAGCCCAGGTATGTAGCCTTGACCAGAATCAAACTCGAGACCCTTCGATCCAGAGGCCAACGCTCTAAGCGCTGAACCAAACTGGCCAGGGCAAACTTGACCACTTTTAAATATGAAGTACTACTGATTTTGAGTCACAAAGACCAGGCACGGAGACAAAATTATAGTTTCCTTTTAACTGATAGGTGTAACCTGCCCAGAGTCTAAGAAACCTTTGCATCATAGACTGAAGTGCCTTCCTACTGCATCTACTCACCCCATTTAAGTGGAGGATAAAAATTTCACAATTTCTAATATGTAGAGGCCGACAAAGAAAGCCAAAGCTGCTGGAAAGCTGTGACTGACGGCTCAGTGGTCGCGCCACCTAACGAGTCTCCCACGAGAGCACACTGAGGTCCGACACCCATGGCACTGACGGGTGTCATCTGTTTCTTCACTTGAAAAAGGATTCTTATACCTCACCACTCCCATATTCCCTAGTTTTGCTCTCCAGACAGAAAGGAGTTAGATCATTGTGTTGCATACTGAGAAGAGAGTATAAGGGGGACCGGAAAGTAATGTCGTTAAAGTAATGACATGTTAAGGGCGGAAGTGGAAGCAAATCCGTGTGAGACAATCGAGGAACTGTCAAACACTCTTAACCAACCTTGGTCAACCATCCAAGAACATTTGCAGCAGATTGGTAAAGTAAGCAGAGCAGGTGTTTTGGTCCCGCATAATCTGTCCGAAGAAAACAAAGCTAACCGGTCCACCACATGCAACTTATTGCTTCAGCGGCACAATACAGAAGCGTTTTTTGATCGCTTGATCACTGGACATGAAAACTGGGTCCTCTATGATAATCCAAAACGCAAAAGGCAGTGGCTCTCTTTGAATGAATCGCCACGAAGTACAGCTAAGCCAGGTTTACACCCCAAAAAGGCACTTTTGTGTGTTTGGTGGAGTATTCACGGGGTCGTTCATTTTGAAGTGCTGAAACCTGGACAAACTGAATGCAGACCTTTACTGTGAACAATTGGATCGAGTAAATCAGTCTTTAATTGAAAAGTGCCCAGCGATTGTCACCAGAAAAGGCGTTATTCTGCAACACGATAATGCAAGACCGCAATGCGCAAGATGAACCCTGGAAAAATTAATGAATTGGGGTGGGAGGTATTGCCTCACCCACCATACTCGCCCGATATTGCGCCATCGGGTTTCCATTTATTCCGATCGCTACAACATTTTTTAAGTGGCAAAAAATTTGAAAATTTAGATGATGTCCAAAATGCCATCTCCAGATATTTTGCTCAAAAACCAATTGATTTTTATCATTCCGGCATTGAAAATTTGCACACTAGATGGCAAAAGGTTGTTGATAACAAGGGTGATTACATCACTGATTAAAAATAAAAACTTGTTAAAAATTTATCTGTTTGAATTTAATGTAAAAAAAAAACCGACATTACCTTCCGGTCCCCCTAATATTTATAATACCCACGAAAGTAAAACCTTTTCTGGAATAATGGAAGGTCACTTCGTCTCCCTAAACATAAAGGCCTGACTGGAGGGAACAAAAAAGCTAGCAACACCAACCTGGCCAGCTGTGAAATGGTGCTAACGGGCCCCTGAGTGAGTGCTGTAACTGTCCCAGCAGGTGAAGTCTGTGCCACGAAGAGCAGGTATGAAGCATCTTGCATCCGCCAGCCACGCTGCTGCAGACCGCGCCCGGTTTACTCCTGCAAACGGCACGAGGCAGAAAGTCTTCTCTCAAAGTAAGATGTGGAAACTGGGGTTTGAAGACATGGAACTAACCCCAGGTCTCCCAGACACTACACGGCAATGCGGGGACTCAGACCCATGGCTCCGTGTCGCCTAAGCCCATGCTCTTCTCAGTTTTCTAGAACTTCTCCTGCTTTCTTTGGAATGTGCCCTCCACCCCCCAGCACTGAGGAGTGTAATAGCTGTCTACTGCTGCATAACAACTTAACACTTTCTAAAAAAATTTTTATTTTATTATTATTATTTTTTAATCCTCACCGAAGGATATTTTTCTATTTATCTTCGGATAGAATAGGCGGGAAGGAGGGAGGAAGAGAGGGAGAGAGAGAGAGAGAAACATTGATGTGAGAGGGACACATCAACTGGCTGCCTCCTGCATGACCCTGACCAGGGCTGGGACAAACCACAACCCAGGTACGTGCCCTTGACCGGAATTGAACCCGTAATTCTATGGTCCGCGGGCCGACGCTCAAAACACTGAGCCAAACCGGCCAGGGAAACTAACCACAAACTTAATGGCTTAAAACAACACCCACACATCTGTGAGTCGGGAATCTGGGCGTGACTTCGCAGGATCCGCCACTTCCACGGCTCTCACAGGAGTGCCGGCAGGCAGCCCGGCTCCGGTCTCATCCGAGGCTCGACTGGGGAGGGATCCACCTCCGAGGACATTGGTTGTTGGCAACGTTCAGTTCCTTACAGGCCGTTGGACTGAGGGCCTCTGTCCACCACAGGCTGCCCTCCAATCCTCGCCACGTGGGCCTCGCCACGTGGGCCTCGCCACGTGGGCCTCGCCACGTGGGCCTCGCCACGTGGCAGCTTACTCCATCGAAGCCCTCGAGGGAGCGCCGGTAGAGTCTGCCAGCAAGATGGAAGTTACAGTTGCATGTACAGAATCAGGACAGTGACATTCCACCATCTCTGGCATAGTCCATTGCTTAGAACACCCCTGCCCAACTCAGGGGAGGGGCTTACACAAGATGTGGATGACAGGTGTGTGGGGGTGCAGCGTAGAGTCTACCAGCCACAGGGAGTTTGTCAAACGTCCCCTGTTTTCCTTTATAGTACTACCAACTCCACAAAGTTGCCATCAAACTTCTTATCCAGGACCAGAGAAAGGCTTATCGTTTTTTAAAATTATGGTAAATTCCGAACTGAGATGTTTACCTCATACCAATTTTTAAAAATATCATTTCTTCCGACATGGGCTTTCACTCTTATTCGCTGCATAATCATCTTGTCTCTGGAAATAAGTTCATTGCTTATAGGGCCCCAGGGAAGTGTGCATGTAGCGGGGTTAAGGTCTGAAGTAAATACATGGCATCCTTTCCAAACCCTGTGTCTGTGGCCTTCCAGCCCCGACCTCTTAGGCACGCAGAGGTTACCTCTGTGGGGAAGGCAGAGGGAAAGGCTTACAGAAGCGCTCTGGCCCAGGGCTCTGGAAGGCCAGCCACGCAGGCGAGAAAGCCTTTGCCGAGCTTACAGTCTGCAGTGCGTGTTAGTGTCCCGAGCCTCACTGTACCACTGGAACGCGGCCTGCCTGAATCACAGCAGCTTAAAAAAATCTCTCCCCCTCACTGTCGCCACATACATACGTCTGTGTGTGTATATATGTATGCATGACACCCAAAATTTAGCGCCATGGATTCTATTGCTGCTGCGAAACTGTTCCCTCTCAACCCTCTTGACGAATACTGCATCCAAAAGAGGCTTTGGACGGCTTCCAGAGCCCGTTACGCCGGGGGGTGCGAGCCCACCCATCTTCCATCTCCTCTAATTCCTTCAGGAACTTCGGCAGAGTGATACTGGTGTACAAGGAAAAGCTAACAGATTTCCTTCTATAAATAACTGGTTGGCAGTGCTGTGGTGACAATTTATATAATAGAACTCATGCTTAAATAATAAGGTAACAGCTTTGGACTGTGAATTTTAAAATGTTTTATTGAAATGTAGACTGATTAACAGGCAAGAGTCTTCGTCTAATTATTTTAATTATAGGTTCTTAATGACAAGAAGCTGTAGAAATAAAAACACGTCACAATTACGTTTTAAATCGAGTGGCACCTGGAAGACTCAACTTCTCCAAAGCAGGTAGGGGTGACCTGCTGGTACCCAGAAACGACACATGTGTACACAGAGGCTAAGGAGATGTTTGTTGGAGGAACAGGATTATTTTTGACCCAATTTCTCTCTGAATGCAAACAGGATAAAGAAGACATGCAGCGTGGTGACAGGGACACTGGACCCAAAGTCGAGTCTGATTCCTCGTCCTGGCTCTGTCCAACTGCCTGGCTGTGTCCCCTTCTTCCCTCTCTCGGCCTCAATTTTTCACACATAAAATGTGAGAGTTGAAGCTAATGGCCTCTAAGCACTCCTCCTCTCCCCCTTTCCCCTTTTTTCTGTTAATCCTCACTGGAGGATATTCTTCCATTGATTTTTTTTTTTTTTTAGATAGGGTGGAAGGGAGGGAGGGACCGAGGGTTGGATGAGGGAGGGGGGGAGGGAAGGAGAGAGAGAGAGAGAGAAACATTGATTGGTTGCCTCCCATATGACCCCAACCAGGGCCAGGGATCCAACTTGCAACCCAGGTATGTGCCCTTGACTGGGAATCAAACCCTTGATCCTTTGGTTCGTGGGCCAACGCTCTAACTGCTGAGGCAAACCAGCCAGGGCACCCCCCCCCCTTTTTTTTTTTATCCTCACCCGAGGACATTTTTCCATTTTTTGTTCAGATAGAGTGGGAGGGAGAGAGAAGAAGGGAGAGAGAGAGAGAGAGAGAGAGAGAGAGACATCGATGTGAAAGGGACACATCGAGTGGCTGCCACCCGCATGACCAACCAGGGCCGGGGACAAACTGCAACCGAGGTACGCGCCCTTAGCGGGGAACCGAACCTGGGTCTCTCTGGACCGCAGGCCAACTCTCCAACCGCAGAGCCAAACCGGCCAGGGCCTCCCTTTTTTTAATTCTCACCTGAGGATGTGTTTTTATTGAATTTTAGAGAGAAAGGAAGGGGGAGAGAGAGAGCCATTGGCTGCTTCCCATATGCACCCTGACTGGGGATCAAACTCACAACCTAGGTATGTGCCCTGACTGAGAACTGAATTGAACCCACAACCTTTTGATGTACAGGATGACACTCCAATCAACTGAGCCACCCAGCCAGGGCTAAGCCTCCTTTCAACTTTCCATAATTTAAGTATTCTATTACCAAGAATGATAAAATTTAGGGAGAATAGATTGAGTGTACCTGTCACTAAATATTAATTCATATGCACACAATGATGCCAGATTTTAGGACATAGACAGGGCTTTGCATAAAACTTACCAAATTTAAGCTGACCATGGATCCATGTACCCAACACTGTGCCAAGTGCCATAGCATGTACCTGTGGGGGGAGGTGGCGAGGTAGAGCAAGGAGAGTATTGATTCATCCACCCATTCAGTCATTCATTTCCTAAGCAAATACTTATGTGCTTCTACCAGGGAAGGTCTCACTGATAAGGTAACATTAGAAGAGAAATCTGAAGAGAGTGAGCCATACAGATTATCTTGGGGAAAAACATTTCAGAGAAAGAGCAAACAGAAGCTCTGAGACAGGCGTGGGCTTGTTTTGCTCAAGGCTTAGCAAGGAGGCCAGTATGGCCAAAGCAACGTGAGTGAGGAAGAAAGCAATGGCAGATGAAGGAGGTAGAAAGGAGCTAGGTCACACAAGGTAATAAAAAAGTATCCATTCAGCAGCAGTTGTCCACGTGTATCTGTCTGGAGGTCCAGAAAATGATCAGCCATGATCCTTACAATTATGTCTTCTCTGCCTCTACGTCCTTCTTTTTCAGGAATTCCTTCTAGAGCCATGTTGGATAATCCCATCTACCTGATATTTTATAGTTTTAATCATCTCTTTCTCATTCTAGTGCTGCATTCTGAGTGAGTTTCTCAGTACTATTTTCCAATTCTGTAATCAGCTGTTAAAGCATGTCCAGTCCAGAGTTTATTCTATTCATTGTGATTTTTATTTCAATGGATTTATTTCCCTTCTACTCCAGGATTTCCAATTAGTTATTTTTATATCCACCTGTTTTTGTTTCACTGATTTTGTTTTAGGATTTCTTGTCCTTGTTTTGTACGCATGCTATTCCTTCCTTTATCTCCTTGAGGGTCTTACCTATAACTATTTTAAGGACATCTTCACATTATTGTCATTTCATCAGGAGTAAATGTATCTCCTAGTTACTGATATCTTTTGTCTGTTTTCTCCATGTGTTTTGAAATTTTGGTTTGAAGGCACATGGTGGTTAGGAGGTTTTATTGTTTCTCTCCCTCTGTTCCCCCAGGCTCTGACAATGTTGTGGTTGCTTTATTCTGGCCCAGCCTTTTTTCTTTCTCTCCTCCTCCTCCTTTTTTCTCCCCTCTCCTTCTCTCTCTCTCTCTCTCTCTCTCTCTCTCTCTCTCTCTCTCTCTCTCTCAGTCTCTCTCTCTCAGCAGTTCAGAACCTCCTGTTCCATTGACATTGAAAAGACCTAGTTATGAGCCCAGTGGGCTGCTTCACCCATGTCCCTGCTTCAAGGTGAAATTCATTATTTCCCACCTTTCAAGATACTCAGCTTCATATGCCTCACGGTCCAGGCAGGGGGCTAGTGCATCCTTTTGTTTTCCTTCTTTCATGGGTGGGGGAGTCCACAAAAGTACTGGTTTCCCTCAGTGAAACTGCCTGTCCCCTGCCTCTCCCAGGGCACGTTTGGTCCCTGTTCCCACCCGACATTAACATGTCACAGCCTGTGCCTGCGTTCACATCCCCAGCCCACGGCTTCAGCCTTGCTCACGGCATTGTGTTTTTCTTTTGATTTTGGTCCATAAAAAGATTTATTTTGTTTCTGAGTACGGCCATTTATGTTTGGTTTTCTTTAAAAATGTGTTTGTCTCCCATTGTGTTTGGAGCCCTGGAGCAGGGTGTGGATCTCGGTGTTCACGCTGCGCTGGAAATCTCTTTGGGGGGACTTGACTCAAAGATGGACCTTAAAGAATGAATAAGCCCTGCCCTGGGCGCTGTGGCTCAGTGGCTAGAGCGTTGGCCCACACACCAAAGGGTCATGGGTTTGATTCCCAGACAAGGGCACTTACCTGGGTTGCAGGTTTGATCCCCAGCCCAATCAATGTGTCTCTCTTACATCAATGTTTCTCTCTCTCTCTTCCTCCCTCCCTCTCTTCCACTCTGTCTAAAAAAATCAATGGAAGAAAACATATCCTCGGGTGAGGATTAACAAAAAAAAAAAAAAAGAAAAGAAAAGAATGAATAAACCCTGGGTAGGCTGGCTGAAAGTGTAATCCCAGACCTGAAGTCGAGAACGTGTGGGACACGTCCAGGGAAATGGCAGGCAGCCAGTCTGGCCAGAGAGAGCAACGCAGCCGATGCCCGGGGCTCCCAGAGCCGGGGTTAGAGGGCTCGTGTTTCCGTCACACACTGTTTTCCCTCCTCACGGTCTCCACTCCTCTGTACCTGCCTATCGGCAGGACCACGCGTGTCTTACTCGCCACCGTGTCCTCTCCATCGTACAGGCCTGGCACAGTCAGTACTCAACAAACACGTGTGGAATGAATGAATAAACACTGGGCAGACAAGTTAGGGTGTGACAAAATACGTGACCACACACGGCTGCACTAAACATGAAGTGTCCGTCTTTCTCGCCAGCTGGTCAACGCCCGGTTCTTACCGCTTCCTTCCACCGGCACCTGGAACCCGGCATCCCTTCTCAAAACTACAGTAAGATGCTTCCCGGAAAGTCCCCGACACCCCTGGCCGGGTGGCTTGGTTGGTTGGAGCACTGTCCCACACAGCAAAAGCGTTCTGGGTTTGATTCCCAGTCGGGGAACACACCTAGGTTGCAGGTTCAATCCCCGGTTGGGGCAAATGTGGGAGGCGACCGATTGATGTTTGTCTCGCATCAATGTCTCTCTCTCTCTCTCTAAAAAAAAAAAAAAAAATCAACGGAGAGCATATCCTCAGGTGAGGATAAAAATTTTTTTTTTTTCCAACAGCCTCCCAGGCACAAATACAACCATCTATGTTCAATTCTCGCCTCATAAACCTCTCTGCAGTACACCCCCGACCCTGGCTTCGTGGCACCCACTGTCCTGTCCTGGGGGATTTGTGCCAGCTGCTAGGTTGGGCGGCTGAAGACACAAATACCTCGTTAGAAGCAACATTTGACCAAGAACCTGACAGGGAGTTAGTTACCTGGCAAGAGCTGTGTTTGAGAAAATCGGATCTGACAGGCCCAGCTGGAAAAGGTCAAGGTTGGAGGCAGGGGAGGTCTGAGACGTCACATGGGACTTACCCTCCCCGGTCTGTCTTGTAGCTGTGTTCCCCAGAGCACCTCCTGACCTGCGGGCTCCTTGCTGCTCAGCCGTGCAGCCCAGGACTTTAGCTCCTCTTCCCAGGACAAGAACCCTGTCCATCGACACTTGTCTAGTTCTTGCCAGACCCGTTCTCTCAGACGAGGGCTTGTCTCTGAGGCCCAGCCTGCTGTCTGGGGTACTGGCGCATGGGGGTACAGAATGGCCACCTCCCACCTGTCTCCCCTATATTTTTCTCCCCCTGCACTGGCCCTGGCTTCTGAAACAAGGCCTAAGACGCTGATTGGACCACCCAGCTTCCCTCTCCACACTCATCCCTGCTTCCTCTGTCCAGGCCCCTTCTCACCAGAAACGGCAGCTATTGCTTTTTCTGCCTCCCTATTGGTTCTGTCCCTTGTTGCCGAGGACCGTGAAGCTTTGCACTCCTTGCCTGTTCGGTGTCGGGACAGAAAGGGGTGAATGAGCTTTTAGAGCCCAGTCCTAGAAAAGCTGGAGTAACAGTCAGATCACAAATCCCCAGGACAGGACAGTATGGTGCCTCCTGAGTCAAGGTCGGGAGTGGACTGCAGCGAGGTTTACGAGGCGAGAATTGAAAGTCGATGGTTGTATTTTGTGCCTGGGAGGCTGCTGGAGACACAAGCTCCGGCAAAGCTTCCCCAAGTCGAAGCATTAGCAATCTTGGGGCACAAGGCGCAATTCGGTATTTTAAATAGCACAGAAGCTAGTTATCCAAACAGGGGTGCGAGGCCAGAGGTAGATTTACAGCTGGATGACCTGACGCTTTGTTCCAGAAGGCTGGGTTGTAGCTCCAGAAACACCTCCTATCTGAAGTCAGGACCGGTCCTAGTAACGAGAACAAGGGCTTCGCTTATAGGTAGGGAGCTCAGTGGCTAACTAAATAGAGACCAGCACGAGTTAGGAAACAGCACCGCCTGCGGAGTGCCTTGTCTACCCCAGTACAGGTGTATACGGGGTGGGGGTGGGGCAAACATAGGTTTACAGCTGTGAGTACACGAAACACAGAGTTTATTCTTATATTATCATGTATTAAGTATTATATTATTTATTTATGTTATTTGTCTTATTGTTGTTATTATTTTATATCCTTACGATTTATCTTTTGCCCACCCCCATAGAACTCATATATACATAGTAACATAATTCACATATAGTTTTATGTATCAAGTTGTGTTCAGGGTACAGACGTGACTCAGAGTCTAAAGGTGCCTTCTTGCTATACAGGCGCTTTCTTATTCTGAAACC
Source organism: Tadarida brasiliensis (assembly GCA_030848825.1). Taxonomy (NCBI): domain Eukaryota; kingdom Metazoa; phylum Chordata; class Mammalia; order Chiroptera; family Molossidae; genus Tadarida; species Tadarida brasiliensis. Next base: position 12,894,931 of record CM061275.1, on the reverse strand, counting down.
ACTGTTCCGTAGCACCTGCACTCTTTCCTCGTGTCCCTGAATTACCTGGGAGCGCCTTCCTGGGGACTGACGGGTGCCAGACGCCTTTCAGGCAGCAGTCAACAAGTGGCTTTCCCTTCAGCAGTCCAAGTCTCTGCCCTCGAATGTCTTCTGACTGTTCCATGCCTTCCCCTCTTCTTTGCCCTGGGTTGCCTTATATGACCTCTGGTCACTGAGTGACCCCTCCCTCTCTGATACTCCCACCATCTCCCTTCATATTTTTGTTAATATCCCCGGGGCCCGTGGGTATGTCACGGCCCATGTGACAAGCTAGTGGAGCACGGCTGGGGCTTGGGGGTGGAGGGAACAGACGCAACCTCAGGACTCTGTCTAACATCAGTCAGGAGACTGGCCCAACCTGCTTTTCCCAAGACACCTGACAGTGTCTTCCTGTTGTCGCTGTTTCCTGATGCCTTCGTGTAGTTTGGGCATTTTATCTCACTGAGGTAGTTGAGTCATCTGGTGCAAATCCCCACATTTCCTGAGTTGATGACACGAGCCATTAACATAGCAGGAAGCTGGCTCTGCTGTAAGCACTGCCAGTGAGTTCACGTTCTGTCAGACGTCTCGCTGTGAACTGAGTTCAAATCGCTTCCGCGCGCCCCCGCTCTGGGCTGCGCCTCCTCCTTCCTCTCCCTCGGAGTCTGACTGGGAGTTGATTGTGTTACACACTCGTACAGGACAGTGTCTCCTTGAAACTGACCTATGCGGCCTGAAAGGGACATGGGCTTTTTCTCCTTCTCGAAACTTCTCACTTCCTCCCCCTCCTCACTTGCCACTCCCTGTCCCTCATTGCCAGGTTCGTACAGCCGTCTAAAGACACCCCAGCTATTCCTGGAAGAGCTGTTCTTACAAACCAACATGGTGGGTTGCTTTAGAAAGGGTGAAAGAGTTACAAGGTGACTCACTGACTCCCGTTCAGCTGTCCCCCCTTCGAGTGTGCCAGGCATTGTGCGAGGTCCTGGAATTGTCTATCAACACCCTGCCCAGGGAAACGAAGTCCCCTTTTAGGACTCGTATAACTTAGGGTGACGTTTTCCAAGACTCCTGAGCGGGCTTTCCCCATTTGGTACTCAGCAACCATTCATTGTCCCTGTAATTAACTAACGGTGGCCACACAGAGTCCTTTATTGGAAACCTGGTGTCTGGGACAAGAGGTACGTGGGAAAAACCCCACAACAGTACCTGAGCGAAGGCAGCACGGAGCAGAGAAGTCATCTGTGTTTTCTACAGAGTGTACTTTTTGTGGAACTAAAGTGTTCCCCAGCCTCTGGAGCTCCCTTTACTTCCCTGTTCGCTCTGCTCCTTGAAACGCCCCGTGAGAACCGGGCTGTCCTGACTGCGCGGGGCTCGCACACCCTCTGAGCTTCGGTCTCAGCTCCCTCCCCTCGCCCCTTGCTGCCTGCAGTCTGGCCCTGCCTCGCCAGCCCCAGGTTCTGGGTGTTTCATGGGATCTTTCTTATCCCTGATTACTAGTGTGCTCCTTTATTCATCTCCTGTGTCTGCTCACAGGACCCTCCAGAAGAGGCCGTGCAGTCTCTTCCTGCTTCTTCACATTGTGTGGGTTTGGGCTGCTTGGTTTCACCTCGTTTTTCTTTTTCTTTTTCTTTTTTATCCTCACCTGAGGACATTTTTTCATTTTTTTGTTCAGATAGAGTGGGAGGGAGAGAGAGGAAGAGAGAGAGAGAGAAACATTGACGTGAAAGGGACACATCGAGTGGCTGCCACCCGCACGACCAACCAGGGCTGGGGACAAACCGCAACCGAAGTACATGCCCCTAGCGGGAACCGAACCCGGGTCTCTCTGGACCGCAGGCCGATGCTCTAACCACTGAGCCAAACTGGCCAGGGCTCACCTTGTTTTTCAAGTTCTGGGAACACGGCTGGTTGGAGTCTGAGTGGACCTGGTGGCCGGCTCAGCCTTTCCCTCTGCTGGGGTAGGGTGTGAGGACCCGGTAGATTTGGTGCAGTATTAACTCAGAGTAGCCAGAAGAAGATATGTTCTAAAGCAGTGTGTCTTCATACTTTTTAAAAAAATAATTTTTCTTTATTTTTAGAGAGAGAGGAAGGGAGAGGGAGAGAGAGAGAGATAGAAACATCAATGAGAAAGAACATCGATTGGCTGCCTCCTGCATGCCCCACACTGGGAATCTGACCCACAGCCTGGGCATGTACCCTGACCGGGAATCGAACTGGTGACCTCTTGGTGCATGCGTCAACGCTCAACCACCGAGCCACACTGGCAGGGCTGTTTTCATATGTTTTGACTACGTCTCACTATATATATATATATATATATATATATATATATATATATATATATTTTTTTTTTTTTTTTTTTTTTTTACATAGCAAACCAATACATACACATTGAAAATCTACTCTTATTACATATGATTCACTCTGATATTTTCTATTTTATCCTGCACTATTTTTTGTATTTCATCTAAAAATGCTAGTCACGACTCTCTAAACTTATCTCATGACCCAATGGATCATGACTCAAAGTTTGGAAGATGCTGATTTAAAGGATGAGTGTAAGTTACAGTCAAATAGGGAAGCCAGGGTCAACTCAGTCTGAGGGGCAACCAGAGTAGAGGAAACCAAGAACTTACCCAGAAAGAGAGAACAGGGCACAGAGCTGAGCACACAGATGGCGAAGAAGCGAGGGCGCTGAGAGCCAGCTTTTACAGTCCTAGCTGCACATCATAGGAGTGGGCAGGCTGACCTAGCTCAGGAAGATGATGCAAACCTCATATGTTATTAAGTTAAGGAGTTTGGGCTTTGTCACAGAGGCAATGAGAGGCACTGAAGAGTTTTAAGTGGGTGTATCAGTTAGCTATTGCTGAATAACAAAGCACCCAAAATCTTACAGACTTAAAACAACTTTTGATTGTTTTTTCACAAGTCTACTTGTCGGCTAGGCCGTTCTGCTGCTCTGGGATGGTCTTGCTATGCATTTGTGGTCAGCTAGCGGTTGGCTGGGGCCTGGCTCCTCTAGGATGGCCTTGCCTGGGACAACCTGGCTTTTCTGCACACGTCTCCCACGTCCCTCAGCAAGCCAGTGTGGGCATGTTCCGTGGCACCAGGAGGAGTCCAGAACGCTAGGCAGCATGCAAGTGATTTTTTAAGTCTTTGTGTCAAGTTTGTTATTACCCCCTTGGCCAAAGCAAGTCACATGCCCAAGCCTAGAGTCAGCGTGGGAAGGCACTATCCAGGGGTGTGGGTACAGAGAGACATAAAATCAATCATCATAGGAGAGAAGAAATAAAGTCAGGTTTGTATTTTAGAAAGGTAACATTGGCTGTTCTGGATAGGAGGGAGGTGATGCTGGAGGCAGGGAGGCCAGAGAGGAGGATGTTTTAGTGACTCAGATGAGAGATGATGAGGGTTCCAATTAAGAGACTAAGATTGGGAGATCGGGGAGAAAGGGATGGCTGGGGTTCCAGGGAGTCACTAAAGCATACCCTCTTCCCTCCTGAGTTCAGAATCACTGGGTCAAACAGGATTGCCCATCAGAGAATGTAGCTTTAAGGAAGACCTTTCTCAAACTCTCTGGACCCTGCTCTTCTCTCTCCCAGCCAGGCCTTGGGTCACCCCTTCCAAAAGCAAGGCAGAGTCTAAAGAGTAGACATCATCACTGTGGCCTGGGGCAGAGAAGAAAGAAAAAGAGTGTAATGGAGTTGATATTGTCAAGAGAGAAATAAAAATGGAGCCAGGATGCCTCCAGGAAGGTGAGCTAAAACAATCCCGTCCATACAAAACTGAACCTTGGAACTGGGCGAAACCACAGTGGCTATCCTGATACAGTTCCTGGAACTAGCTCTGCATTACTGAACTTTCTATTAAAAAATAAAATTTTCACCTAGCAACAGACATAAGCAATTAATCATGCATAGCATAGCACAAGTCAGCTTTCCAGCACTAATCACAGCTCTTTCAAAGCAACTTGTGTAATCCATTTGGAAGCTCCCTTTTTTTCTGTCTTTATAAGCTCTGTCCCTTTCTTTCTTTTTTCTTTTTTGTTAATCTTCACCTGGGGATATTTTTTCCATTGATTTTTAGAGAGAGTGGAAGGGAGGGAGAAAGGGAGATGGAGAGACAGGGAGAGAGACAGAGAGACATCAATGTGCAAGAAACACCGATTGGTTGCCTCCTTCATGCACCCCGATCGGGGCCAGGGATTGAACCTGCAACTCAGGTATGGGGCCCTTGACCAGGAATCGAACCTGCGACCCTTTGGTACACAGGCCTATGCTCTAACCACTGACAGTGCCCTGACAGTGGTCAGGGCACTCGGTCCCTTTCTTTTCCCCTTGGAATGCGGCTAAGACTTCTACCTAGATCTGTGTTTCCCAATTGCAATTCCTAAAGAACCCCAAATGAAGCATTGTTTGCCTTATAGTTCTTGGTCCAAATTGACTGACGAGGGATGAATCTTACAGTATTTAATAGACTGGCTCTCCCCAGTAAAGTTTTAGCTGTCAACCAGGAATGTGTAAAGGGTGAAGGGAAAGGCCAGGAAAGATATTTAGGTCAGAGGTCATGAATTTGTTCCTGCAGAGGGCCAGAGAGTAAATATGCTACACTTTGCAGGACATTTGGTCTCTGCGGCAACTACTCAATTCTGCCACCATAGTGTGAAAGTGGCTCACTATATAATGGGTATGGCTGTGTTCCAATAAGACTTTATTTATGGAGTCTGAAATTTGAATTTTCATATATCACAAAATATTCTTCTTTGATTTATTTTCAACCACTTAAAAATCTTTAAAAAACATTCTTAGCTCTTGGGCTGCACAAAAACAGGCAGTGGACTGGATTTTGTTTGCAGACCCCTGTTCTAGTAAAAGTCCTCCCACAGGAAGATACAAAGATAGGAAAACAGAGTTCCTCCTTCATTAGCCAGGGTCTCTACAGATGATATATATTCAAACTTTGTACATGAGGAAAACTTAAAGATGTGATCATTTACAAAGTGTGGGCAGGGTTTAGGGAAACTAACAAGGGACCCAGGAGTGGCAACACTGGGAACTGCTACTGTTTTCCTCCCTGAGGCATGAATTGGCAAGGGAGGGAGCATGAGCCAGACCGCAGAGAAGAGCTGTACTGGAGAGGGGGCCTGGCAAAAGCTATGGCCACTTGCTAGAGGGTCACATATAACCTGTGGTGACCTAGCAAGGAGGGGTCCCAGGATATAAATATTCTGACCTCACACCCCTCTGCCCTTTGAGCCACTTCTGATGCTTCCCATGAGTCAAATGTAACCGGAAACCAGAGGGCAAGGGAGCCCACTGATGCAATCCACCCAGGTGAGCCTCCCAGGCCAGGGAGGAGAGTGGGCAGGATGGAGAGTGGGTCTGAAGGGGCGAGTAAAGAGCATCAGCACATTTCCTAACAGAACCACCGAGAGGGATGGGGAGGAGGTATGGTTGATAGGACTCCCCCCTCCTCCAGGGACCTCAGCTCCTCATCTATAAAATGAGAGGGTTAGAGAAAATGATCTTTAAGAGCCAATTCTAACATTCTTTGGTTCTATGATAATGTTCCCAACATTCCTCACTGTGCTAATTTAAGGAAAGAGGTCTAGAAAAAGAGGGTCTTTCTTCCTTGGACCCCAGACCCACAAACCTCCATTTCCTTCTAAGGTCCTCACTCCAATACACTGTAACTGTAACCAAATGAAAGTAGCATCACTTCCGGTCAGGATGGCGGGTAGGTAAACGCGGTATCACGTCCTCCCACAACCACATCAAAATGACAACTAAACTACAGCACAACCATCATTCAGAACCGCCTGAAATCCAGCTGAATGGAAGTCCTACAACTACGAAATTAAAGAAGAAGCCCCATCGAGACTGGTAGGAGAGTCAGACAGGCTGATCCCACACCCATATGTGGCAGATAAAAGTCAGGAGGATACCTCAGCTGTGAAGGTCCTCCCTGAGGAGTGAGGGGTCCCCATCCCACACCAGGCACCCAGCTCAGGGTTCCAGTGCCAGGAAGAGAAGTCCCCATTACATTTGGCTGTAAAACCAGCAGGAACTGAGGCTGAGGGACGCTGAGGCTTCTAGAGCCCCAAGCAGTTCCTCTTAAAGGGCCTATGCACAGACTTACTCAGACTTGCTCACTCTAAGCTCACAGGGGAGGCAGCTTGAAAGGCACCAGAGACATACAGGGAAGACTGAGCTGTTTGGCCTTGGGATGAGGGCTAGAGAGGCAGCTTTCTCTCAGACAGATGTGCTGATGGAAGCCGTTGTTCCTTTGGTGAGCCCTTCCCCCACAGAGCAGACAGATGGCCGCATATCTGGGACTCCAGCAACCTGGCTCACACTGTTTGCCCCACCCTGGTGATTCCCTGAGGCCCTGCCCCACCCAACTTTCAGGCCCACCCAAGCTGTTTCCAAAGGCTTTACCATAGGATTGGCCTGTCTTGGGTCCTGCTTCAGATTTTCCTAAATTCTCTCAAACGAGCAGCATTTGGTCTCAGGGAGCCCCATACCTCTCGTTAAGTGGCCCCAGGCCTGGCACTAGAAGCAGCCAACCTTGATTCACAACTTGGCTTTTCCTGGGCACCTCCAAGACCAGCACAAGAAGTAGCCTCTGCAGATCACTTTGTAGCTTATGCCTAGTGGCCCCAGGTAGAACATAGGCAGAGGATGACCTTGCCCCAGAGCCAGCATACCCAGTGGACAGCTTCAGACCACATGGAAGCACCACCACCCAACCACCCCCACAAGTGACACACTCAATGAGCAGACTCAGTGAGTACCAGAGCCCTGATGAGGTAAGTCTTCCTCTGTGTGGTGGGCCCCTGCACAGCTGATCCTCCAAGGTAGTCAGAGGCCAGTGGTCAGTGGGCAAAACCAGTCTTTGCAACTGATCAGCTTGAGTAAATCCCTCTCATTGATGTGCCAACAGCAATCAAGACTCAATTACAACATAAGGGTGTACAGTCCACATGAGGGGCGCACCTCAAGGGCCCCTCTGGGGTGGTCAGGAAGGCTGTTCCACTGGATCCTACAAGACACCTACAACAATAGGCCACCCTAGAAAGCCTGGGAGACATAGAAACTCTACCTAATACATAGAAACAATCACAGGGAAGCAGCCTAAATGAGGAGACAAAGAAACATGTCCCAAGTGAAATAACAGAACAACATTCCAGGAAAAGAACTACACAAAATGGAGATAAGCAATCAATCAGATGCAAAGTTCAAAACACTGGTTATAATGTTGCTCAAGGAAATTAGTGAGACATTCAAGGAACTTAATGAGAACTTCAAGGAACTTAAGGAGACCTCCAAGGAACTTAGTGAGAACATCAACATAAAAAAGGACCAGTCAGAAATGAAGGATGCACTAACAGAAATAAAGAATAATTTACAGGGAATCACTAGTAGAGTAGGTAAAGCCAAGAAACAAACCATCGATTTGGAATATAAGGAAGCAAAAAACACCCAATCAGAACAGCAAAAAGAAAAAAGAATCCAAAAAAATGAGGACAGTGTAAGGAGTCTCTGGGACAACTTCAAGAGTGCCAACATTCACATTATGGGGGTGCCAGAAGGAGAAGAGAGAGAACAAGAAATTGAAAACCTATTTGAAACAATAATGAGAGAAAACTTCCTTCCCTAACTTGGTGAAGAAAACAGACATACAAGTTCAGGAAGCACAGAGAGTCCCAAACAAGATGAACCCAAAGAGATCCACACCAAGACACATCATCATCAAAATGCCAAAGGTTAAAGACAAAGAGAGAATCTTAAAAGCAGCAAGAGGAAAGCAGTTAGTTACCTACAAGGGAGTTCCCATAAGACTGTCAGCTGATTTCTCAAAAGAAACTTTGCAGGCCAGAAAGGAGTGGCAAGAGATATTCAAGGTGATGAAAAGCAACGACCTACAACCAAGATTACTCTGTCCTGCAAAGCTATCATTTAGAATCGATGGACATATAAAGAGTTTCCCAGACAAGAAAAACTAAAGGAGTTCATCAACACCAAACCAGTATTATATGAAATGTTGAAGGGCTTCTTGAAGGATAAGAAGAACAAAAATATGAACAATAAAATGGCAATTAATACATATCTATCAACAATTGAATCTACAAACAAAATGAGCAAGCAGAACAGAAACAGACTCATAGATACAGAGAACTTTTTGTTGCTTGCCAGATGGGTGGGAGCTGGGGGGATGGGTGAAAAAGATGATGAATTAGGAAGTACAAATTGGTTGTTAGACTGATGAACCTCAAGGGGAAGGGGGGAAGGAGGATGAGATGAGATAAAGCAAAGAACTTCTATGAATATATGCATAACCAATGGACAATAGTGTGGGGAAGACAGGAGGGGGGTAGGATTGGGGAGGAGGGGGGTCAATGGGGAAAAAAAGGGAAGACATCTGTAATACATTCAACAATAAACATGAGTTAAAAAAAATAAAATAAAGTGGTTTAAAAAAAATGAAGGTAGTATCTCAGGCCAGTGTTGCTTCTACATCATAGGAAATGACTTCTATGATGAGAAGTTCAAGTTAAATCAGAGGAGTGAGGTGAGGGACTGGGAGATGGGAAAGGAAGAGAGGCTATTAACATTTATTAGTGTCTCCTCTGTGCAAGACACTTTGCATATGGTAGTAATCTCTTCCAAAACCAGGTGAGGTCGGTTTTATGATCCCCAATTTGCTAATGAGAAAACAGAATTTCAGAGAAGTAATTAACTTGACTTGCCCAAGGCCACACCATGAGTAGGGGTAGAGTTGGTTTTCAAATCTAACGTTCTTTCCTCCAGTGCACTGCCCGTGAGATGAGCCTTCATGGTCCCCTGCTCTCACCAGGTGGGCAAATGCCTTTCCAGTAAATCTACTCTTCCCAGCACTGTGTCCTAACCCAGAATGGCCAGGGAATGACAAAGTCTTCAAAATACTAGATGTCCACGGGAAAAACAAGAGGGTTGAGATACTTGCACGGGTATTTGGGCCCCAAGCGCCCCCTCCTTTCCGACTATTAGCCTCTTTTTCTCCAGAGATGATGTGTAAATGTTCCCAAGGACACGCTGGTCCTCCTTTCTCCTTTTGTGCCTCTTCACCATGTTTGTTTGTTTGTTTGTTTGTTTGTTTGTTTGTTTGTTTGTTTGTTTTATTAAGGCAAAGTTCACATAACATAAAAGTAACCATTTTGGAGTATACAATTCAACGGCATTTAGTACATTCACAATGTTACACAACCCACCACCCTCAAGTTCCAAACTTACAACACATCTTGCCTCGTGCTTGGTAGATGCTTATCTGCCTCATTGGGCAGTTCATTTCTTGAGGCCAAAGATTGTGTCTGTTTCATCTACCAATTCTGGGATTGTAAACATTCCATGCCTTGCAAATTCTAGTTGAGTGGAATTCCAGATATCCTCTTCCCTGTTTCTGCTTCTGGGAAGCACATTAAAGGCTGAATTTGCTATCAGAATCAAAGTCCTCTTTCTGCCATGGACCTTCATGGTGTCATTGAGTCAGAGCAAGAAGCTTCATGGTGAAACAGGTTCTCTGTCCTGTCTTCTTTGGAGATATTCTTTACATCCCTTTTTCTCATCCAACTGCACATTACCCATGTGGATGTTAATTTACACCAACCTATGGTTCAATTTTAAATGTGCCTCCGAATTTATATTCTGTTTCTAAGCAAACAACCACAAATCTGAATACTGAAACTCATTAAATAATTGATTTTTCTCTTGGCCCATGTGGCTCAGTGGATTGAGCATCATCCCATGGACTGAGAGGTCCCGGTTCAATTCCCAGTCAGGGCACATGCCTGGGTTTTGGGCTCGATCCCCAGTAGGGGACGTGCAGGAGGCAGCTGATCAGTGTATCTCTCTCATTGATATTTCTCTCTCTCTCCCTTCCTCACTCTCTAAAAAATCAATAAAAACATATTTTATTTTTTTCAGCTCCATTGTAATCTTTTTTTTTTCTTTTTTTTTCTTAATTTATTTTTGTTACAGATGTTTCTCCTTTTTTCCCCATTGACACCCTCCTCCCCATCCCCCCACCCTGTCCCCAGCTTTGTTGTCCATGTCCATCACTTATGCATACATGCACATAAGTTCTGTGGTTTATCTCTTCCCTCCCCCCCACCCCCTCTTCTGAGGGGTGTCAGTTTATACCCTACTTCCACATCTCTGGGTCTAAAAAACATATTTTAAAAAATAATTGATTTTTCTAGAATGTCTCCCACTTTGGAGAACAGCAAATAGTATACATACATACATATGAACTGAGATCTTGGAAATTGAGGCAGATGATATGTACACATCTTCAGGGCAGAATTAGAAAAAAATAGTGCATTATGTTTTTGTTTTTTTAAAATAATTTATTTTATTATTAATTTGTTTTTGTTACAGATGTTTTTCCTTTTTTTCCCCCATTGACACCCTCCTCCCCCTCCCCTTCTCCTCCTCCCCATCCCTGTTGTCCATGTCCATTGGTTATGCACCCATGCACATAGGCTCTGTGATTTATCTTTTTCCCCCGCCTCCCCCCCTCCTCTGAGGCCCATCATCCCATACTCCACCTCCATGCCTCTGGGTCAATTTCGTTGTTCAGTTTACTCAGTTCTCCTGTGTGCTGCCGGCTTCCTCCGTTGGTGTGGGGGTCGCCCGGCTCCCCCGCCCTGCCTGGGTTCCCCTGTGGTGACGGGGTCGCGGCTCCCCCGCTCCGCCTGGGTTCCCCCGTGGTGGGGGGGTCACCTGGCTCCCCCGTTCCACCTAGGTTCCCCCGTGGTGGGGGGGGGTCGCCCGGCTCCCCCGCCCCGCCTGGGTTCCCCCGTGGTGGGGGGGATGTTTTTTAAATAATAATTTATTAGTCAACAGGTTTACTTAAAAAAGAAAAATAACCCTAACCTATTTTGTGTTTCCTACAAATTATCAAGTAAACCTTCCAATTATTGTTACAGAATGTCTTCATTTCTAGAAATAGATACAAATGAGACTCATTCACCATCAGAAAGATTTGAGTTTTCGGCATGATTGTTCTATACAATTTACATGATATGCAAATCATGCTGCACTGACGACCATCACATACATTTATTCTTCTTCAGCATCAGCTAAACATAGCCTTCCCTTCCACTAAATCAATCCCTCTGCAAAGGCAGGTGTAGGAACGCCTGTCGGACACATGCTGTCGCTTCTTCACTCCTCTTTGCCAAAAAATATATGGCTGGGCAACAGCGAAAAAAATAAATCTGTGGGACCTCGTTTTGTAAAATCTGAATTTAACATCTGGGTGATGCTCAAGATGTGTTGGAGGACAGCTGAAAGAAGGGAGGCCAAGTTTCCAGGAGGTGAAGGTGGGGACATGGGGACAGAGCACAGAAGGACAAAGACGCAATTTACTTATATTGCTATGTCTTTTCTTTAATGTTTATGGTAGAAATTGACTTAATTCCAGAGCAGCATTTCTTATCCCTCATTACATTCTAATCATCATCTGTACCTACTGGTATTATTGGAATAATTCCATTATTAAGACGTGTTGGAGGGCAGTCACTCTAAATCTCTGAGCTTCAATTACACTGTTTGATGGGAAGGCTCTGGCATAAAGAGAAGATTATTTATACCCTTAAGGCCAGATATGCTGGGCTCAGCAGTTATTTTGCTGAGAAACATAAGGGATGTCGCTGGAGAGCTGGGGAAAGTGAGAACGAGGTTTGACTTCTCTCGAGCAGCATTTGCAGTGATCTGACAGTGCTCTCTGCAGGAGTAATTGAACTGGGACGGGGTCCCAGAGCTCAATTAGGAAGCAGTCAAGCCCATCATCAACAACTCTTACTCTGTGAGAACTATGCGAGCCCTCGCCCTCCCGCAGGCCCTCGCCGATTCCGGGTATGGCGCTGAAGTCCAGGGGAAGGACACTGGTCCAAGTAGGAATGGCACGCCACAGGACCTGATGTGTGGACTGTTGAGCCTGGGAGAGAACATGCATGTCACAGATCCCATCTGTTTGTCCCATGTGGTGGGTTGAACAGCATGACTAGTGTGTAATATCTGAGGCTCTATGGACAGACAACGTTCATGTCCCAACACCTGTTTTAGCTGTGTGAGCTTCAGTGAGTTTAGCTTCCTAAACCTCAGTTTCCTCTTTTGTAAAATGGACGTAAAACTACTACTGACCTCACAGAGTTGTTCAAGGACCAACCTGATTTATCTAACCCAATAAATCACCTTCCCCTAGAAATCCTTTGGAAGGGCCTTCAATGCAGTTGCATATTAAGTATCCCACAGGCCCCATGCACAGACTCAGCCTTGAAGCGTGCTTGGTTTTACAACTGGGCTAATGTTTCAACGCACAGACCGTGCTCCTCCTATAAGGTGTTTATATTTCTGCTCTGGATCTACAAATCTCTGACACATCTTCTTCCTGGTAATAGGTTTGCCCTGACACCCTCCTAGGTAAATGTAATTTTTGGTTAAAGAAATGATGTAGATGTTTAACTTACGTGATAGATTTTTACAGTAATGGCTTCCAATGGATCCCACCTCCCCGCACTCACGCCTTTAGGTGGTGCCTTCCCACACTGAGGCCGGGCTGGGCCACAGGACTTGCTTTGGCCAACGGCACATTAGCAAATTTGACACAATTAGATGATTGAAGCGGGCTTGCACATTAGGCTTGACTCTCTTGTGGCTGGGAATTCTTTTCTTTTTAATTATTTTTTTTCTTTATTGATTTTTAGAGAGAGAGGAAGGCAGAGGGAGAGATAGAAACATCGATGAGAGAGAATGTTGATTGGCCACCTTCTGCATGCCCCCACTGGGGATTGTTCCCACAACCTGGGCATGTGCCCTGACCGGGAATCGAACCAGCGACCTCTTGGTGCATGGGTTGATGCTCAGCCACTGAGCCACACGGGCCGGGCATGGCTGGGAATTCTTTATCATGTGAAGAAACTCAAGTTACCCTGCTGGGGATAATGACCTAGGCAATGGCCAGCACCAACCCCCATACATATGAGCGAGGCCATCTCAGAGGATCAGATCCCACCTGAGTTGCCAGATGACTGCAGCCACATGAATGTCCCCAGGCCAAACAAGCTCTAGAAGAGTCCAGCAGAGACCAGCTGAGTCCAGTCCTAACTGTTCACCTACAGACGATAAACAAATAAAATGCTTGTTTTAAGCCACTAAGTGCTGGGGTGGTTTGTTAAAACAATAGATAACTGATAAAACAAATTAAAATTTATAAATACAGTGGCAGACATTTTTGTCCTCTTCTCTGAGTTTCTAGCAAAGGCAAGAGGGAAGAAAGCATTTTCCTGCATGATTAGAGAATGTGATTCATTTGTGGCAAATCCCGAAAGCCTATTTAATCATTTTAGTTGCTTCTGGATAAATGAGAATAGAAGTGAGGTCTGTGTAATTTCCAAAAAGTGTGGCGACAGAATCTTCACCTGAACAAAGTGAGAATGTCTGCATGCAGGAGAGCTTGGCTGTCAGCAAGGACGTGCCGCACTGCTGGGAGCAACTCCTGGCATCACACTGTGTGGTGGGAGCACCAGTTCTTCCTCCTGACATTAACACGCACGATTACATAGGCATCTCCCGTATTTTTGCAAGAACATAGATTTTCATCTGGCAAAGGGATGCAACCAAGTGGTCAGGTAAAATCTTGGGACACAGTTGAGGAATGTGGATCCATAATCTATATTTATAATCAGGAAGTGAATGGGGAATGAATGCTAAAAGATTTGGAGGGACTCGAAACAGTGATGGGAATCAAAAGAAATGGATGCATTCAGAGCAGAGAGATGATACTAAAGCCTCTGACTTCCATGCAGTTCTGATCCAACATCCAAGTCAAAAATAAACAACTGTCAATACTCGGCAACTTTCCCAAACAAGACACCCAAGCAGCGTTGGAAAGGAGTTGTGTTCTTGGGTTAAGGCAACACCCAAAGTGTCAGGATTGTGGGTGGGGGAGCTGGAGATGTAAATAAAAGCTTTTCCAATTCAGCGGGGAGGCCAAGGCTCCATCGCCATCCTCACAGCACCAGAAAGAAGGACTTGGTAGATCCTTGCTCTGAAGAAGCCACCGCGGTGAGCTGAGGTGCCCGGGAGAACGGATGGGCAGAGAACAGGCACAAATGGGAAACACTTCGGCTTCATTTAGCTTTCCTCAAACAATCACAAACTATAATTTTTTTTCTACTGAGGACTCCTCCTTGAAGTGGGAGAAGATTTTACCTAGTGGGATTCAAAGGTTGTTTTGAAATTTTAATTTAAGTACTACAAATGGTAGCAAGGCCACTTCCTGGTCCTCCCCCTCCCCCACCCAGGACTCACTGTCCCTCTTATGGCATTGCACCTCGGTTCTGCATGGGGGCAGCTACCCCTCCTCTGCTCACAGCCCGTGTGCTTGGAGTGAAATGCTGGCTCCCACATTGGCTCCTTGGCTCAGGCATGTGACCTCGGTTAAGCCACCGCATGTTGTGACCACAAGGAGGGGCACGTGACCCCACTGGAGCCAATGATATGCCACAAGACTCTGGGATTCAGGCAGGCACTTCTGCTCTGTGGGAAGCCAAGGCCTGCTGAGGTCACTTTCCACCATGTGCAATGGTGGCCATATAAGGTGGACCACTGCTTGAGTTCTGAATCCAACCACGTCGGAAACTGTGCTTACTCCCTGGACGTTTCATTTATAGAGCCAATAAATCCCATTTTTGCTTAAGTCAACTTGTATTAGATTTTCTGTCACTTGCAACAAAGTGAGTACTAACTATGCATCCCTTATCAGATTTTTCATCTCTAAAATGAGGGAATTCTGCTGGACGATAACATCTATCTGTAGCCTATAATTCTGATTTTAGAAGAATGGGGAAGAAGTCTTACAATATTCTGAAGCAAAACAAGCATTTCCAGATAAACTGAATTCCATACTAGTAATCACTCAGTACATTTACTGAGTGCCCACTGCACTTGAAACACGTGTTACTTCTTCCTTTCTGTGCCACCAGGGAAGGTACATGCATATAATCACACTGAGTGCCGTTTATATCGTGGATGGAAATGTGTCCTTGAGCATGATATTGCTGCCGTGACTAGAACCCAGTAGTAGAAAAAGCAATTAAAGCAAGAAAGGCCCATTATCATCTTTTAAATAGCATTTGTTGGACCTGTGTGAATGGAGTCTCTACCTTTTAGAAATATTGCCAGATATTGAGTTTTTAACTAGAGCTATGCAGGCATGAAATATTCTTGTCTTAAAATTTTTCTATTAACTTGAACATACCGGGAATGCTTAACCTCAGTGAAGTCCTGAAAATGCCAAAGAAATTAATGGCTTTGTGCTGTATTACTGAAACATGTCCACTAATATTTAAAATTCCATGTCCCCAGACATCACTCACATCTGCTGGCTTAAGCTGAAAGGCGGATCTGCTAGGTGGACCGGGCGTTTCTCCAGTCTCTGTCTGCTGGGCGTTTGGTTCTCTCTCTTTCCTTCTTTTCTCCTTCCCTCCATCCTTTCCCCTGCTCATCCCCAGTGTCCTGGGATTGAGAACGTTATTCATAAGGGATCAGAATAGGGTTATACATATGGAACAGGTTGTGATTTGTCAGGATGTATTTCATATTTTTTAGGTAGGAAAAAAAACAAATATACTAAACATCCACGTCTCATTTGAAATATTCACGTGGCCCTGGCCAGTTTGGCTCAGCGGTTACAGCCTCGGCCTGCGGACCAGAGAGTCCCGGGTTTGGTTCCCACTCAGGGCATGTACCTTGGTTGCAGTTTGCCCCCGGCCCCGGTTGGGGTTGTACAGGTGGCAACCACTTGATGTGTCTCTCTCACATCAATGTTTCTCTCTCTCTCTTCCTCTCTCTCTTCCTCCTGCTCTATAAAAAAAATAATAATAATAATAAATAAATAAATAAATAAAATATTCATGTGAAGTGTACGTTTATTAGCCTCGAAATCCATAGTTTTCAGTGTCTTCGAAGGAAACCTCACAGGCCACGTGCAGTGTTCGTGCGGTCCTACATCAATGTCACATCCGAGAATGACAGTCTGAGGCTCCCCATTCATGCTGTCCCTCTGTGGACACCCGTCGGAGCAGGCAGCGTGTGGGCGCCAACCGGACCAGGCGCCGACCTACTTGAGGACCCTGGCGTGTCTCTTGCGCCATCTCACAGCGCTGGGAGCACGGTGCATATTGTTCTGCTCACCTTTGAGCATAAGGGCGTGGTCTACAGGGAGTTAATCCACTCGTGCGTGGCTTCATGCCTACTCTGCACGGCCCTCACTGTTTTTCTCCACAAACATTGTGCCAGGTGCTGAGATGGGCACTAGAAATATTTACCTGCCACCCAGCTTCTCGACAGTGACCTGCAAGAGCCTGAGCGTCAAACATCTCCTCCAGCCTCATCACCTACCCCCCCCAACCACAGCCCGCCACTGACCTCTCACCTCGGCGTTCTGTCCCTCACTCTCGTCTCCCAAAGTGAAGACCTGTCACCGCGCCTGCTCATCCTCTCCCTCCGTCACCACATCCTGCGGAGTCTGTTACCAGGCCTCCATCGACACACACCGCGGGCCCACGCTGGCCTTGGCTCGGCGGCCCCCGGCGCTCCCTCCGCTGCCTCCACCCGCAACTCGTCCACGTGCCGCTGCCAGAAATCTCCCGCAGTGCAAACCTCGCCGTGACGCGCGCACACTCCCGGCCTCTCGAGTGGGTGCATCCTCACCTTCTTAGCAGGACAAGGTCCTACCTTGCCAGCCTCCTCCCTCGGGATTCTTCCCCAAGTGTTTTGCTCTCACCTCACCTGGCCTCTGGGCCTTTGAACTCATGTTCTCTGCTCTCTGTTCCTCCACAGCCCGTCCCAGCTAAGAGAGCTTCCATTCTGCACTCATTCTTCAAGAGTCAGCTCGAGGGTCACCTGAGGCCTCCCCTGATTTCTCCAGGCAGATGTCAGCGCTCTTCTGTGAATCCCAGAACCTGCGGCAAAGCTTTACTCTCGCTCGTTCCGACCAGTCTGATGGTTTGTTTACCTGTCGATCTACACTATTAGCCTGTGAACCCTTCACGTGTCTGGCTCCTCTCGGTGTTCCCAGCACGCCAACAGCGCCTGGCTTGCAGCAGCTAGTCACGTGGTCAGTGTGGGAGGTAGAGAAACACAAAGCATGTCTTCTGTCCACCCCCTCCCATCAAAAAGGCGAGATAAGATGTACACATTATTTGTGAAAAATTAACGAGCAATGTGTGCTAATAAACAGAGGCCAGCGAGTGGTATAGTCTGGCAGACTTGAGAGAAGAGAAATATTATTTGGGAGTGGGAAGTCAAGGACGGATTTGATTCAGAGCTTGGAGAGTTGTCACACAGTCGGTAGACAAGAGGAAGAGGAAGGATGTAAAGGGAAAGAGAAAGGTCATGAGCAGAAGTGCAGAGACAAGAAAGCATGGGGCATGCTCGGGGTTGGAAGGAGGGGGTGGACCAGGCCTTGAAAGTCCGGCTCAAGAGCATAGACTTTCTCCCATAGGCAACTGAAAGTTTTTGACTAAGGCATTAACTGTTGAAAACGCTGTTTTAGGATGAATTTGCAGGTGGTGTGCAGAATGGACTGAAGTTAGAAAAACAAGTTAAGAAGCTAGTATAGCTCTGGCTGGGGTGGCTTAGTGGGTTGGGCGTTGCCCCATGCACCGAAAGGTTGCCAGTTCAATTTCCGGTCAGGGCACACGTCCGGGTGGCAGGTTCAAACCCCAGCAGGGGGCGTGAAGCAGCCGATTGATATTTTACTCTTACATCGATGTTTCTCTTTCTCTCTCCCTCCCCCTTCTTCTCTCTCTCTAAAAAAAAAAAAAAAATCAATAAAATTATTATTATTTTTAAATAATAAAATTATTTTTTCCAGGTTTGAGGAAATGCGGCCTCATGCATGTCAGTGACAAGAATGAGAAGGAAAGGGTAGAGCATTGTCTGGAGGGTGGAATTAAACGGGCAGGGTAGCTCCTCGGCTGGCATTGGAGAGTAAAGACAATACTGTGTGGTGGTCAAGCGTGTGGGGCCAACCAGCCTAGCCTTGAATCCCTGGTAATTTTAGGTCTCGGTTTCCTCATCTGTAAGATAAATATAATTATAGTGTTTATCTCAGAGGGTTGTTGGGAGGATAAATGAGATCGAGTACAGAAAAGCACTCCTCACACACAGTGGCTGGCACATGGTGAGAGCTCATTAAACCTTAGCTATTATCATTAATAACTAAAATCTGTCTACAATTGTTAGAGTACAGAGAATATGTGCATTTTCTTTTCCCAATGACTATGAAAGGTGAGTATTATTATTATTATCTCATTTGAGAGTGAGGGAACCCTAGCCCAGCAAGGCCAGTTCACCACGTAACTAGTGGGTGGCAGAGCCTTCAAGCACCACCCAACTTCAGGGCTGGGTCTTGATGTAAGGATCTTATTGCCACAATGATAATCCTACTGGAAGTATACCAAAACTATCAAGTCCAGCACAGAACAGTACAGGAGGGGGTCCTTCAAGGTTATCGAGTCTCTGCCAAGTGTTTATTCAGCTTACGTACTCCAGTGCCCACCTCACCCATCAGCCTTCCGAGGCTCCGGGATAAACTCAGAGACAGGTTCTCTCCATTAATTTAGAACACAGAATACTAATAACAGTCTGATACCTGTCAGCAAGAATCTCACTCGGCTGGAACACTTGTCCATAAATCTCACTTTTCGAGTGATTTCTCCAAACATTAAAAAGATAAGAAATTGCGTTGAAAAGGAAGTTGACAGCGAGATTCTGCTTGGTAACTATGGAAAGGGTTACTGCTGACCCCTTTCTGTCTCTGCATTACTACTTAGCTTTCTGTCTGGACATATGGAAAGAAGCATTCTTTGGGGACATTGCTAAAGCTGGCTTACCTTGGATTCCTGAACGGATGGTTTGTCTAAGAATAGACTCCAAGGGGGGAGATGCCAGAGAGCTGAGTGGAACTATAAGAAGTGGGCATTTTGCTCGCTTTTTCCAGCAACTCCTTTGATTCAAGAAGTGAATAATGGCATGATGCCGCACACAGTGATAGCCAAATCATGTTCTTCCTCCAAGGCATCAAGGAAGGAGACTGGTCCGCTGGCTTCAAGAAAGACAGAGAAGGAAATCCAAATCGAATCCTCCCTTGGAATGCTGATTCCATCATGGCTAAGGGCATTTTCAAATTTATTTGCATGTCTCTTTTCCCACATCTATAAAAAGGAGTTAATCAAGGGTGTTGCTGGGGTTTAATTAGTTAATACTTGTTAAAGTACTTTGAAGATGAAAAGAAGATTATTAAATATCCATGGGTAAGTCCTCTTTTAAGAAATATGGGTTGAAGTTAAAATTTAACAAATCATTGTCCCCAAATTGTTTGGGGCATATGAAGGTGCTTCAGTTTTGGTGGGTGACTTTCCATGACATGACTCAGATATCGGGGAGGGGGGTGACAAGACCCTCTTCTAGGGCTTTTCAGAATTTTGTTGAGAGGAACAGAGATGAAATAGTTTGTCTCCATCAGGATAAGAGGATCGGGGATCCTAACGAACAGTAAAAATGGATACAAGTGTTCACAGTGAGTCCCCAGTCGCCCGCCACAGGTGTGAGACAGCTTTGCTCAGATCCGAGGGCCGTGCGTGGCGGTGCCCAGCAGACACGGGGCAGACGACGAGGCTGCGCGTTAGGCCCGGCCCAGGTTTTCCTCAGCACCTTCCAGCTGTGTGGCTGAGCCCGCTGCCTCACTCCTGCAACCTCGGTCCCTTCCTCAGTCCAAGGGGGACCATTGTTTCCTCCCAGGGTGCTGTGAGGAGAGCCTGGAAGAGCTGGTACGAAGTACTTGGCACAGAGTTTCTCTCTGACTTTCTACAATTAATTTCATCCTATTTCTCTTCCTCCTTTAGCCCAGGTAGAACTTCTCAGGAGCTTCGGAAATGTCAACGTGTTGGATAATCGTGTTTAGCACAGAGCGGTGGGTTGTTCTCTTTACTTCCCACGCGTTCTCTGGAGAAACCTAAGTGCTCATTTCCACTATGAAGCACCATTCCAGGGAAAGAAACTCTGTTTTCTGCCAAGGTTATTTCAGGGGGAAACTCAAATTTAAAAAAAAAAAAAGACCCTAGATTATTGTGTAAGTCCCTGATCTCAACGCAGCTGTCTTTCTAGTCCATTGTCTTGCAACTGACATCCTGATATTAAATACCTGGGAGTGAAGCTCTCTGAAAGCAAAACTCACGGCAAAGGGGAAAGGCCTGGGGCCCTGACGTATGTGCATTTTAGTCTGTGTCTGACTGAGGCCCTCTCCTTCCTGGGGAGCTTTTGTGAGGTAGCATTCTATTCCCAGCAAATCTCAGCCACAGGTCCTCGCTGAGATTCACAGGTGCCTAGGATGGTTAGAGTTGGGGGGAGTTTAGAGACTGTGAAGTTGCCCCCTGCGCCCATCACTGATGGGATACCGAGTTCCAGGCTCCCAAAAGATGTACATACACGATCTGTCAGATCATTCAGATAAATATCACTCGGCCCTACCCATTCATGAGCCAATCTGTGACTGTGTGACCACGGCTGTAAGAAAATATCACCAGGATATACAGGGACAGCTACCTGAATATCTGAAAAGGATGAGTGAACACCTTCCAAATTCAACTTTAAAAAAAATTAAACTTCAAATCAGGGACAGTGAATTGAGTGAGTCCTGGAGGTTGGAAGAGGGTGGATGGGACAAGTGTCAGGGAGGGATCATGGGTTGTTGAGAGCTGCTCAAGTGAAGTGAGCGTGGAATGACTGCTCTCCCCATCCTCTCCTGGCTCTTCATTTATATTCTAGACGCTGCCGGCACTGGCATCTTTGAGTACAGAGGACAGAGATGAAAAGATGCACAGAGATAGAACTGCACACATTTTATGCCTGACTATTCCGTCGGGGTTTGCCCGTACACCAACGTTGCCAGTTGTGAATCTGCTGCAGCTGGCTTTATAAAGGAATTCATTTGAGAGGGAAGAGGGTGTGCTGGCATCCTTAGTACCAGGCTACCTGTTTGAGTCACAAGGATAAGCAGGAAGGAGAGAACAAGCAAGCGAGGAAGGTTGTACACTGCCACACAACCTCAGCTGTCCTGCCTGCTCCAGGATGCTTCACCGTGGAATGAGGACCGAGGCAGCTCGGCTCCTAAGTCTTTGGCTGTCACTAAGGAAAGAGCGTGCTTGCCATTCATTGCATCTCTAAGGTCAGCGGCTTCTTGGGTTCTTCAGCCTGAGTTAAATGAGATGCATGGACAAGAGGAGGGACAAGAGCAGAGAAGAAACCCTTAGCCAGATTCCACCTCACTTGCCTATTATCCGTCTTCCAGTTGGTCCCAAATCCTTAACCATGTAAGGACAACAGAAAGCCATGCAGCAGAGCCTGGTGCTGTGATAGCAGCATCATCGCTCAGGTGGGGGTGGGGACCTCAGCCTTGGTCCTCCTTGGCCAAGTGCCAGAGTGGGGTTGTTCTTGGGTAGTATCTCCCTCATAGTGGTTACACCACAGACAAAAACACAGACTCTGACTATATCCTTGATGTAGAATCACTGTGTTGCCCCAATTTTTTTAGTTTCTACATTTTTAAAAAAAATATTTTTTCTTTATTGATATTCAATTCTTTTAAAAGTCCATTACTAGCATGCTCTTCGGCATGCAAATATACCCAATATATGTTTACAAAATGAAGAAAGAAACAAAAACAAATAAATAAACCCCACAGCCAACAATGAAAGGGAACTTACTAACAGGGAAAAGTATTTTCAACAAATACAGAAAGAAATGATTACTATCCATAATATATAAAGATATATTTTCAAATAAGAAAAATATGAATGTGATAGAAAAACAGGCAAAGGACAAACATTAACCAGTAATTGAAAATACAAATAACCAACAAAACATGAACATATTTCAACTTAACTTATTCTCAAAGGGATACAAATTAACACTGAGATGATTTTTCCCCCTGTCATTTTGGCAAAGATAAAAACATAATTTTTGGTATTGTTGAGGGGCTAGTGAGACAGGCACTCTGGTGATTATGAAATATAACCTTTCTGGAAGACACTTTGGATACGTGGATGTGTGTAGTAAGAGTTTTAAAAGTGTTTTATAGCCCTGGCCAGGTGGCCCAGCTGGCTGGAGCATCACCCAGTACACCAAAAGGTTGCAGGTTGGATCCCCGCATGGGAGGCAACCAACCGATGTGTCTCTCTCACATCAACGTTTCTCTCTCTCTCTCTCTCTCTCTCTCTCTCTCTCTCTCTCTCTCTCTCTCTCTCCCTAACCCCCCAAAATAAATAAACATATCCTCAGGTGAGGATTAAAAAAATAATAAATAAAGTAAGTGTTTCATATACTTTGTCCTAGTAATCTCAGTTCTAGGCATCTATTATAAAGAAATAACTAGAAACGTAGTAAAACTCCATATATGAGGGTTATGTTCAAAGCAATATTTATATGAAAAATTTGAAAATAACTTAAATGTCCAAAAATTAAAGAACAGTTTAAAATGATCTCCATATGGCCCTAGTCGGTTTGGCTCAGCAGTTAGAGCGTCGGCCCTGCTAAGGGTATGTACCTTGGTTGCAGTTTGTCCCCAGCCCCGGTTGGGGTCGTGTGGGTGGCAGCCACTCAATGTGTCTCTCTCACATCGATGTTTCTCTCTCTCTCTTCCTCCCTCTCTCCCTCCTGCTCTATCTGAAGATAAATGAAAAAAAAAAAAAAAAAATGTCCTCGGGTGAGGATTAAAATTATCTCCATATGTTAACATATCATACAGTCATTAAAATGTTTTTTTTTAAAGTTTTCAAATAATATTTCATAGGATACATAGGAAGATAGTTCTCGTGTAACATTATGAAAAAGGTAAGATGCAAAATTATATTTGTCATATATTTCTAGGTTTGTAAAATATAGATAGCTAGACAGATATTTATGAACAAAAAACCCCAAAGTATATATACTAATGTTAATTGTAATTATATCTGAGTGGAGAGATTATGGGTGAATTTCATATTCCTTTTTATGATTTTATAATTGAAGACAATATTTTCTATGTTTTTTATAATAAGCTTTTATACTAGGACAAAATGAGCTCTTATACTGACATTAAAAATGTAAAAGAGCTACGAGATATCATTACACAACTATTAAAATGCCAGCAATAACAACACCCATAGCTGTCACACCAAATGCTGGGGAGGGTGCCGAGAAACTGGCTGCTCACGCATGCCTCTGGGAGGAAGTGGGACACCCGTCTGGAACAGTGCATGGCGGTTTCTCAGAAACATGCGTCCCCAACCACCTAACAACTAACTGCACTCTTGAGCACTTACACTAGAGAAGTTGTAACTTCACTCACAAACCTATACACGAGGGTCCACAGGAGCTTTATTTGTAACTGACAAGAACTGGAAATAACCCAGATGTCCCTCCGTGTGTGAATGGCTAACCAAGTGACGTGCGTCCATCCCAGGGACTGCTACTCGGCACTAGAAAGAACCAACTATGGATACCCGCCAGCAGTTAGACGTGACTCAGGGGAATTATGCTGAGTGGGGAAAAGCCAGTCTCAAAAGGTTACCTATTGTCTGATTCCATTTATATGGCATTCTTGAAATGACAAAATTATAGAGACAGGGAAATGAATGGCTGCCACAGGTGAGGGGGAGGAGGAAGGAGGGAGGTGGCTATGCCTAGGCAAGGGTAGCAGTAACGATCTTTGTGATAGAGTCATCCGGTATCGTGACGGTGGTGGTGGCCACACAAATCTCCACTTGACAAAAATGCATAGAACCAAATATAAGCACACACACTCACACACACAAACGAGTGCATATAAAACTAGTGAAACCTGAGTAAGGTGGGTGGATTGAGTGCATGCATGTCAAGTTCCTGGCTGTGATATTGATAGTTGTGCAAGATATTAACACTGAGAGAAACTGGGTTTAGGTATAGGGGTCTCTCTGATTATTTTTCTATTTTTTTTCTTAAAAAAATTTTTTTTTCTTTATTTATTTTACAGAGAGAAAGTGAGAGGGAGAGAGAGATAGAAACATCGATGAGAAAGAACATCGATTGGCCGCCTCCTGCATGCCCCACACTGGGGATTTGGCCCACAACCTGGGCATGTGCACTGACTGGGAATTGAACCGGTGACCTCCTGGTGCATGGGTCGACACTCAGCCACTGAGCTACACTGGCCGGATTCTCTGCATTACTTGTCAAAACGGCATGTGATTCCACTATTATCTCAAAATTAAGAATTAACAAATAAAAGAAACAGGAATCTATAAATTATACAAGATTTAAGAGACACATTAACCAACTGCAATGTGTTCATCTTAATTGGATCCTGGTTCAAACTATAAAACCATGTGACTTCTGTGAGATACTGCCGCTGTGAACATTGGCTGGATAGTAGATGCAGTGATGGTATTGTAGTTATGTTTTTTAAAGACGAGTCTTTATCTTTTAAAGATTCAAACCAAAATATTTAGCGATGAAGTCATATGATATCCATAATTGCTTCAAAACAATGTGTGTGGGGGGGGGAATAAGTGGTAATTGGTTAGGCTTAGCCACAGGTGGATTTGTAAATTAGTGTACATTATAATAGTCTTTTTTGTGTATTTTCTTTTTTTTTTAAATATTTTTCTTTATTGATTTTAGAGAGAGAGGAAAGGAGAGGGAGAGAGAGATAGAAACATCGATGAGAGAGAACATCGATTGGCCACCTCCTGCATGCCCCCCACTGGGGATTGGGCCCACAACCTGGGCATGTGCCCCGACCGGGAATCGAACTGGCGATCTCTTGGTGCATGGGTCGATGCTCAACCACTGAGCCACAGCGGCTGGGCTCTTTTGTGGACTTTCAAAATTCTCCATCATAAACCTTTTTTCAATGAGGAAAAAATAAAAAGAAGGCTGACTCTCCAAGGAAACCCTTACAAGATACTTACCTACTCATCAGTGAACATGTTGCTTCTATCTGAGTACCCTTGTACCAGGCACTGTGCTAGGCTTTAAAGATATGGCCAAACCCAGAGCTCAGTGGCACGTAGGAGCAGAGAGGTTGTACAAACAAACAAGGACATTCACAGACGGTAAGTGCTCATACAGATTGTGCAATAGTGAAGAACTGACTGTTCTTTGCACCAGAGAAATGGGGTCTGGGCTGAGTCTTCACGGACGTGCTGCAGCCTGAGTCTGCACCATGGGCAGGAGAGTCCTTTACACCTGGACCGGATTCCTATGAATGAATTAGCATCACGTGCTTTTACATAAGAAATTGTTCATTCCAGATCCGCCCCAACCCAAGTTATATTATATTCTTATTGTCATCTGACCCTGCTATCACCTCCAGGAATGGCCAAAACAAGGTTAATGATGTTTACTAAAGGCTTTCAGTAATTATAATAGGATAACTTGAATTCAGATTTTACTCTCTTTCATCACCAACCACCACCTCCAAGGTCCCTGACCCTTTCTGGGTGGCTCCATTACCCAGATATTGAATCAGAGGGGAACTGCTAAATGAGCCCTTTCGAGGGCAGGGAATTTGGTTATATGTCTTAGGAAAAAAACATGGCACAATTGCATTTAATGAAGAGAGTAATTCATTTCACCTTGATAAATGAAAACAAGTTATTTCATTGATACACACACACACACACACACACACACACACACATACTAGAGTAAAGGATGCCATGCGGTTAACAGTATTAAGGCCATAAATTACATTTCATAGAGTGTGGTTTCTCCACAAAGCCACTTGGCAAGGCACACTGTGATTGATGTCACCCTAGGGAAGGTGTGACAAAGTGAAGACGAGGAAAGGTGAGCAAATGACACCCAGGGACAAGGGTGACAACCTCTTTAGCACTTGGCCTGAGGGGCCACTACCCTCAGGCCTCCTGGCAACACCCACTAGCTTCTTCTTTTAAAGCAACAAAACTAAACGAAACGAAACGAAAGCAATGACCCACCACTTCAGACAAGCATCACCCTCTGCCCTGGATCTTGCTGACATACGTTATTTATCAGTGCCGTATTACTAAATAGAGAATCAATAGATTAAAACAGAAAAGGCCTGCAGAAACAACCACTGCCAAACAAGGTACATCTTGTGGAACTCACCACAAGGCGCGGACACGGGAGGGGTGAGGGCGCCTGTTTCTGGCTCCTCGTCATCGCTGTTTCTGCCGGGGACAGAGGAGGATGTCCTTGCTCTGACAGGCTTTCTCCTCCCTCACCGCACAGCAACCCTCCGTCTCGTTTGAATCCTTACCTCTAAGTCTTTATTCTGGTAGGAGAAACCATAAAGGAGTTAGGTTTTGGTCTCGGAAGTCTGCCTCTAGTTACTTTTCGTATCAAATGGTTCCAAAAGCTGGGACGTGATCATTTGGAGGGATACCAACCTGAGATAATAGGTTTGGGTACAGAGCAGGACAGCTGTGCGTGGAAGCGGAGGAGGGCCGGGAGACACACGAAAGGAAAACCCCGCGCGAGTCCCCCTGCTTTGTGCGTTTCCCAGGACTCGATCTTCACTGGCCTCCCCGGGTTTACTGGCCCGGTTTTCCGGTTAGGGAGGCCCTTTCTGTGCGAAATGGCTTAATTATCCATTCATCCATGTTGTTTTTCATTTGATAAAGGAAGGCATGATTGGCGAGATAGAAACCCTTTTTCCAACACAAGTCACCAAGGCCTGCAGGGCGCCTCTCACGCACCAGCACTGGGCGCTGAAGGGGATCCACGTGCGTCCATCGATCGATTGCTGGGCGCCTGCGCTCTGCCAGGCGGTAGGCTGCGTGCTGGGGACACAGTGATGAGTAGGACAGTCTTTCTGTCTTCGTCCATTCAGGCTGCTCTAGCAAAAATACCACAGACCGGGTGGCTTATCAGCACCAGAAGCGCATCCTCGTGGTTCTGGAGGCTGGAAGTCTAAGACGAAAGTGCTGGCCGATTTGGTGCCCGGAGCCAGCTTCCCAGTTCACAGAGGTCTATGTTCTCGTTCATGCTCACGGGGCTGAAGGGCGCTCTCTGGCCTCTCTTTATAAGGGCACTAATCCCATCCATGAGAGCCCCACCCTCATGACCTACTCACTTCCCAAAGGTCCCACGTCCTTCACCATCACATTGGGGGTTAGGATTTCAACACATAAATTTTGAGGGGACACAAACATTCAGTCTATAGCACCTTCCCTCATGGAGCTTATAGCCTGACAAGGAAGACAGTCATTCATTGAAATTGTGGAATTGGTGGAGACATGCAGGAGGTATGGAAAGGTATGATGAGGGTCTGGTCTGAGTGCTTGAGGGAAGCTTCCCTGGGAAAGTGCTGATTAAGGTGAGAACCTAAAGAGTTTGCTAGGTGAAGAAGGGGCACACTAGGAGGTGGGAGGTTGTGTGGCCTTTCTCTCCTAAAGCTCCCAATAGATCTGGGAGCCAGAAACCTGAATGAGTAGTTGTGATCCTATCTAGACTAAGTGCTCGCATGGAGATGTCATGGGCTGTGGTGGGTGTGCGGATGTGGATTCCTCCAGGGTGAGCATGCCTGAGCCTGACCCCGACCCCTGGCTACCATGGGGGAGAAATGAACAAGGTGATGCCATGGGCCCAGGTGACACCATCAAACAAAAACAAGACAGAGAATTCTTCTTCTTGCCTGGTCTGCTGAAGTACTGTTGATGCTCAATAAATGGAAAATAATATGCTCACCCTTGTTACTATTTCCTACCTTGGAGAAGTACTTCAGCTTTTAATCTCCTTTTGAAAGATGAAAATGAGGACTTGGCAAAGAGGCAACATATTTTGGATCTGAAACATTTAAAAATTCTTCTCCTTTAGCTCAACTGGAGCAAAATATGCCATGATGAATGTTATTATTATTTGTTTTTAAGCACAACAGTGGTTTTATGAGGTAATGGAATGTGTGACTGAAAGGCCAAATGTGAGTTGATTCTGTGAACTTTTCATTCATTCATTCAACAACTATTTAATGAGCATCTACTACATCCCTGGCAGACATGGTTTTGCCTTCATGGAGCTTACATTCTATTAGAAGCAATAGATGAGAAACAATTAAGATTTGGGGTAATTATAAGTGCTATAAGAAAATAAAATGGGCTTGGGAAATGGAGAACGATAGGATTGAGGACAGAGAGAACCTATTAGTTTACAAGAAAGTCCCCTCTGCAGGCCCACCTTCATGATGTGTGACCAGTGCTGTTGCACAAGCCACCAAACTCAGAAGGGGACTCCATGCTTGGGGTTAATCCTCTGCAATCACCATCTTAACATTTTTAATAATATTTTTTGAGTTGTGATTTGTGAGTGAAGTGTGATGGGACAATGGAGTATGTGCTGTGGGCGTGAAGTCTCTGTTCTTACGTGATCCCACCTCCTACCACCTCCATTGGGTTCACAGCTGCCCACTCCCCGAGGCCCAGCAGCTATGGCCACCCTCTGCCCAGTGGGAGCCTGAGTGCAGGCACAGGGAGTCAGGGTGGGCACAGGGTGAGGCATCTATGAATGTCAGCCCAGGAGTACCACTGTGCCCAAAGGAGTGTGACATTACATGGCAAGTGAGTCACACCATGACAGGTCAAGAAAGACTGCAGAAGAAGGAAAAAGCTTTTCTTCCTGCTTTTGGAACAAGGGGCCCTGCCCTGCATTTTCATGGTGCACCGAGCCCTGAAAATTATGTAGCCATTGCTGCCTCATTGGGGAGGGGACATCGAGCAGAGACCTGGAAGGAGGGAAGATGTGGGTGTCAGCATACCAAGCAGAGGAGACTTTAAGTGCTAAGGCCCTCAGGCTCAAGTTTGACTAGTGTGGTGTGGCAGGAGTGTGGCCAGCAAGGGGGCGGGGGGATGATGCTGGAGGTGTGGCTGGGCCACAGTGTGTGGGGCTTTATAGGTCATGATGAAGAGGCTAGCTGCCAGTCTAGATGGAAACTGTGGGAACGTCTTAGGTGGGAAAAGTATAGTCTGACATATTTTTAAAGGCTGTTTTTTTGGAAATGATGAGATTTATCTTATTTTTAGTTCATGAATGTATTAACTCATTCATATTACGTTTTATTGTGGAAGGGGTTGGGTGGCCTTGAAAGAAGAAAATGGCAGAGGCATGAATGCCAGGGCTGGGAAAAGGAGAGGCATGGGTGAGTTGAACCCAAGTGGAAGGGTGAGCCCTGTGTGGAAGCAGGAAGGAATGAGTCAAGGGGGACAGTCTAAGGCTGCCATTCTCCATCGTGCAGTAAGAAGCAAGGTCATGTGCTGAGAATGCGGGGCAGCTAGGGAGAGGGGTCTGGGGAGAGAAAAGAAGGTATGGAACATCTTTTGAGAGGAACAGGAGAAAGCTGCCTTGGGACAAGAACAGAGGATTTGGGCAGCATTGATGGCCTGGTTCTGGTGGGAAAGCCTTCTCCTTTCTGAATGTAACCTCCTTACCTAAATTCTGAACCCTGTCTTTACCATTCCAGAAGTATCTCCTAACTGAACCCTGCTTTCCTTCAACATGCACAGCTTCCAGTGTTAAAACACAAAATGCAGCCCGGCTGGTGTGGCTCAGTGGTTGAGCATCGACCCATGCACCAAGAGGTCGCCAGTTTGATTCCCAGTCAGGGCACATGCCCAGGTTGTGGGCCCAGTCCCCAATGGGGGGCATGCAGGGGGCGGCCAATCAATGTTCGATGTTCCTATCTATCTCCATCTCCCTTCCTCTCTCTCTCTAACATCAATAAAGAAAACAAACAAAATTCAAACATGAAATGCCTTGTGATGCAGCTGGTCTAATCACTTTCCTATGACTCTTCTTCTGTCTGTCTTTAAATGCACAGAACTTTCTTCATCTGCTCAGTCCTTACTCTCTTGCCATATGATCCTATTCCATCATGTTATTAAAATGTTCCTTAAAGATCAGCTAGGATTTTCAACCTATTCTGAGAGTGTGCGTGCACATGTGTATGCGTGTGCATGTGCATGTGTGTGCGTGCATGCACGTATGTGTGCATATGTATGTGCTTGTGTGTGTGCATGTTTGCACGTGTGTGCATGTGTGCGGGTGTATGTATGTGTACAGGTGTGTGTGTTTGTATGAGTAAATATGTGTATGTGTGTGTGTGTACATGCGTAACTTATAAAATATTATTTTGCCTCCACCTCTCGTTTAAAACTCTTGTTCCACCCTTGGCCAGTGTGGCTCAGTGGTTAGAGTGTCGGCCTACTCACCAACAGTTTGCAGGTTCAGTTCCCAGTCGAGGCCATGTACTTGGTTGCAGGGTTGATCCCCGGCCCTGGTTGAGGCACGTGTGGAAGGCAACCAATGGATGTGTCTCTCTCACATCAGTGTTTCTCTCTTTCTCTCTCTCTGTGTCTCTCTCTCCCCCTCCCTCCCTCCCTTCCACTCTTTCTAAAAATCAATGGAAAAAATATCCTCAGGTGAGGATTAACACACACACAAAAAATACTAAATAAAATAAAACTCTTGTTCCTTGTGGGGCTGGGTGAAAACAGTAAAGGGATTAAGCAAAACAAACCTCATAGTCACAGACAATAGTATGGTGATTACCAGAGGGAAAGGGAGGTGGGGGAGGTAGAAGAGAGTATGGGGGCATAAATGGTGATGGAAGGAGACTTGACTTGGGGTGGTGAACACACAATACAATATACAGATGATATATTATAGAATTGTACACCTGAAACCTATATAATTTTATTAACCAATGTCACCCCAATAAATTCAATAAAAAAGAAAAAATATATATATGAAAAAATAAAAATAGTAAAACTCTTGCTCTTAATTTGCTGAACCCTGAACTCCTGTGACTCTCTTCCTACCTCTCTGATCACCATGATCTTTATTTTCCCTGCAGCTCTTTCTCCTTTTCTTATTCCCTCATCATGGACCCTGACTGACACTCAGCTCTGGCTCATTGCCTAGCTACTCACCTCCTTAGGGAGCGCATTACTGTCCTGCCATCAACTGTGCCAATTAACATGGCCTACCGGCTGAGTGGAGGGATATGACTTCCAAACACACCTTTGGCCCAAACTTCTCTCCCAGACTCTGTCATCATATTGTCAACCTTAAATCATCATGCCTAAAAATAAACTCAAAAAAATTTTATAAAAATACCTTTACAGCCCTGGCCGGTTTGGCTCAGCAGTTAGAGCATTGGCCCATGGACCAAAGAGTCGTGGGTTCGATTTGGTCAAGGGCATGTACCTCAGTTGCGGTTCAGTCCCTGGCCCTGGTCGGGGTCGTGCAGGAGGCAGCCAGTCAGTGTGTCTCTCTCACATCGATGCCCCCCTCACTCTATCTGAAAATAAATGGAAAAATATCCTTAGGTGAGGATTATTTAAAAAAATACCTTTATATGTTTTTCAAAAAATTAAAACTGGAATTACCATATGATCCAGCCAGTCCCACTCCTGGGTCTATAATGTACCCCGTAAGAGCTGAAAGCAGGGACTTGAAGGACTAGCTGCACACCCATGTTCATAGCAGCCCAAGTTACTGCCCACTGATGGATGAATAGGAAACTAAAATGTGGTATATCCACAGAATGGAATATTATTCAGCCTTAAAAAGGAAGGAGATTCTCACACATGCAACATGGATGAACCATGAGGACAGTATGCTAAATGAAATAGCCAGTCACAAAATGACAAACCCCGTATCATTTACATTAGGGATCTAGAGTAATCAAGTTCATAGAGGCAGAAAGTAGAATGGTGGTCGCCAGGGGCTATGGGAGGAAGAGCGGGTCGGTGTTCAGTGGGCGGGGCTTCAGGGGGGAGGAGCTGTGTGAATGGACGCAGGTGACAGCTGCACAACAGTGTGAACGCACTTAATCCACTGAGCTGGACGCTGTGTGATGGCTACGGTGGGGAAAAGTTCGTGGTTATGTGTATTTTAGCATAACTTTTTTTAAAAAATCCTCACCTGAGGATATTCCTCCTTTTTTTTTTTATTATCTCCTGAGGACATTATTATTATTTTTTTTTTTTGCGCTTATCTTCAGATAGAGTGGGAGGGAGAGAGGGAGGAAGAGAGAGAGAGGAGAGAAACATCAATGTGAGAGAGACACATCGAGTGACTGCCACCCACACGACCCACCTAACCAGGGCCAGGGACAAACTGCAACCGAGGTACCTGCCCTTAGCGGGAACCGAACCTGAGACTTTCTGGTCCGAAGGCCGACGCTCTAACCGCTGAGCCAAACTGGCCAGGGCTATTCCTCCATTTTTATCTTCAGATGGGGGAGGGAGGGAGAGAGAGAAACATTGATGTGAGAGAGACACATTGATTGGCTGCCCCCTGCACGACCCTGACCCGGGCTAGGGACCAAACTGCAACCAAGGCACGTGCCCTTGACTGGAATCGAACCTGCGACTCTTTGGTCCACAGGCAGATGCTCTAACCACTGAGTCAAACCAGCCAGGGCTAGCATAACTTTTTTAAATCCTCACCTGAGGGTATGTTTTTCATTGGTTCTAAAGAGAGAGGAAGGGAGAGAGAGAGAGAGAGAGAGAAACATCGATGTGAGAAAGAAACATCAATTGGTTGTTTCCCATACAGACCTGCACCAGGGATCAAGCCTGCAATCTGGATATGTGCCCTGAGTGGGAATTGAACCCGTGAGTCTTCGGTACATGAGACAACACTCCAACCAACTGAAGCACCGGGATAGGGCTTTTTCACCATAATTTTTAAAAATTGCTTTTCAGTTTCCAAACTTCTATCAGTATTACTACTCTTGAGTCCACCATGAGCTCATTTTCACTGGTCCCAACCCTTATCCTCCACATCATCAATTTTGTCCTTGAAGCATGTCACAGATGTTTCCTTCTTCATTCCTGTCGACTCATTCACCTAAGACACAGACTTTGCAGTGCCCTCAGAGGTCTAGCCTCCCCTTCCTCCTTTGACTGGAATCCTCTCTAACGTCCCTGGCCAAGATGATTCAATCATTTGGTCATTCAACAAATACTTACTGAGTCCCTATTATATATACTGGTACTACAGTGCTGGACAAAGAAGGTCCCTGCTGTCATAAAGTGTAGTTACAGTCAGTCAGGTAGATAATAAATAAGTAAGTAAATGAATATAATCATTTCAGAGAGTGATAACTGGTAGAGAGAAAGCAAAACTAATGTAGGAAGTGATGATGGAGGAGGAGGTGGGATGGAATTCTTCTTTCAATTGAGTGGTCAGGGAAGTCCCTTCTGAGAAAGTAACATTTCAGTTCAGACCCGGATGAACAGGAGACATCATGTGAGCTCCAGGGAAACCAGGCAGGGGACAGCTGGTGTGAAGGCCCTTGGCAACGAACCTGACTCGTTTGGGAAACCAAACAAGGCCAGTGTGGCATGAGTGCAGTGAGCGGAGAGGGGGACCGTAAAAGGTAAGTCTGGAGAGGCAGCCGTGACCAGGCCACATGGGGCTTCCTAGGCTAGCCCGAGGGGTTAGAGCTGGACTCTGAGGTCAAGGTGAAGCCATAGGAGGTTTTTAAGCAAGGCAGTGATGTGATTCATTTTGCTTTTTAAAAATAAGATCACTGGCTACTTCCGTATGGAACATAGATTGGGAAGCTCATGAAAGAAAAAGCGATTAGGAGGCAGTGGCAGGAGTCCAGCTGACAGACGATGGTGGCTGGGACTAGGTGAGGGCAGTGCCGGTGGAGACAAGTAGACAAGTATATGTTTAAAATATTTTGGAGGTAGAAATGATAGGATTTGTTGAGGGATTGGGTATGGGGATTAAAGAAAGGGAGGAATCAAGGGTGACTTCTAGGTTTGGGCTCCAGCAGTGGGTGGACAGTCGTGTCATTTCCGGAGATGGGGAAGTCTTGGGTGGGACAGGTCAGTGGGTGGAGAGAATCAAGTATCTAACTGCATACTCCGAGCAATGGGACACTCAGTGCAGGGACAGGCACTTTCAAATACCATGCCACGGGTATTGGAAAAGTCCTGTATGGAGTTCAGATCTGTTTCCCTGAAAAGGTACTCATTCATCTGAATTCTTCTTCAACAAAATGAATTAAGTCTTCCCTACATGACAGTTCTGATCTTTACCTATGTTGAGAAGAATTGCTGTCACCTTCTAAGTTTTCTCTTCTTTGGGCTAAATACCCCTAATTTACTCAAATTCTTTTCTTCTGTAGATTCAAACTAGTCTTCCTTCTACCTCATACCAGTCCATCATGTAAATTTCAGTCAGGTCCACCCTCCTAAAGCATCCGTGATGAATCACCACGGGCCAGGCACTGTCCTGGGGAGAGACGTGCCATAGGTGCCAAGATTAGATTCTCCTGTCTCAGTTTTGCTCGGGCAAGAAGACAACAGGTGCTATATATTCAAAACACTACCATGCAAGCATCTCCGTGAGCAGCCAAGAAGATCCTGAAACTCTTTGCCCACATCTTTAATAAATAAGAGTTGAGAATGGGGGTTGCGAGATCTGTGGGAAGGACAAGGTGTGGCCTGGCTGTGGATCCCATTCCTCCCAAGGGTGTGGGGAGGGCTGCTTACCCTTTCCCCTCAGGTTAAGAGAAGGGGGCACTGGGCGATCATTTGGGGAGCTTGATGTGTGACGCCAGGATTAGAGGGACACCGCAGACTGTTTGACTCCTGCCTGGAAAATCTAAGGGGTAAAGATGAGCTGGCCAGTTCTGATGGCCAAGGTGGAGGGGCAGGGCTGTGTCCGGCAGCCTGCCCCGCAGAGACAGTGGGGACAGAGAACGTAAGGACGTTTGTGGAACTCATGTGGATCCCCTGGGGATGGGGAATGGCTTGCAGCTATTTTGAGTGCTGCTCCAGAGAACCACCTGGAAGTCTGTGTGGAGAGGGCTGGTGGGAACCTTGGGCTGAGGAGGGTGACCTTCGGAGCAAACTGCGTCACCTGTGTCCCAGGAAACACTGTTAAACCTTCCCACTGAAGCCTCCCAATAACCCACAAAAAGGCCCAGGAGAGTCAGCTCTGAAATAGGTCCCCAAGAACACTCTGTAAAGTACACGATTGCCTAACCACCATGCTGTACACCTGAAACTAACACAAACTAACATTGAATGTAAACTGTAATTGAAAAACAAATTTAAAAAATTAAAATAAATTTTAAAAATTCAAATAAAATAGATCCCCAAACAGGACCTCTATTAGGACCATACCAGTCAAGTAAGAATTTTCCTGCTTCCTTTAGCCATCGTCGCCTGTCCGCTTCAACCACAGAGAGGCCAGAAATCACACTTAGCAAGACAGGTGGGGGAGGGGAAGCTGGAGGCCAGTGAAAGAGAACGGACAGCCCTCCTCCTCCTGGGGAAGACCGCGCTGGGAATAGGAGATTTGACTTCGAAATGTTGATTATTACGTGGTCCTGCACATTCTTAATTATTGACTTAAAGCTGTGATTATGATTTGGAAAAACTCTAAGAGTGAGCCAGGGAAGAACTTGCCCCGTTTTTAAGGCAAAGTGGAAGTTCCAAATAAAGTCTCTTTCCGGTTACATTTCAAGTCCTTCCCATTCAACATTCTGGCTGCGCGCAGAAGAAAGAAGCTGTCATTCTCGCTCTCTAAGAGCTCCCTTCCAGGCCCCCCCCTGCCTTTTAGATTAAATCTCAACTCCTAAGCATAGAGCTTGACGTCCCCTGTTAGCTGACCTCATGTATATTTTCCAACTAAACCTCCCACAATTCCAGAGAACACGTGGCTTCGGTCAAGCGGCCCTCTGTGCTTTGTAAGACCAGGTAATGTTTTCTGGACATTTGTTGTGCTAAACATTGTATCGTTTAGTTCTCACAACAACTTTTGAGGTAGGTATTATTATTCTTACCACCATTTTACAGATGAAGAATCTGAAGTCGCTGATAAAGGGTGTGTCCTGGGATAGGAACCCAGGCAGTCTGACTCCAGAGCTAAACATTTTGTGCCCTCTGTCCACATGCATATCTGCTCTGCTCTCCACCTGCTTTGGACATGTCCCCTGCCCTCTTCCCTTCTGCTATGCCATCCCAGACATCTTTCAGATCCCAGCTCAAACTCCTCCTCTGCAAAGCCTTCTCGGATTCCT
Organism: Tadarida brasiliensis; assembly: GCA_030848825.1. Lineage (NCBI taxonomy): Eukaryota > Metazoa > Chordata > Mammalia > Chiroptera > Molossidae > Tadarida > Tadarida brasiliensis. The sequence continues at coordinate 12,858,763 of CM061275.1, read as the reverse complement.
CCAGTTATCCCGATCCTCTGAACTCCCAAAATATTTAGTCCATGTCAAGAACTTTAAAACTTGAGTGTGTGCTGTCTGTTTCTCTATTGTTGTTTTGGGTTTGTCTCCTGGGCAAGCCCCTGTAGGCTCCTGCAAGGGTGAGGCCTGTCTGGGTTCCGTGCTGTTTGTACCCACCAGGGCAGTGGCCCTCCAACGTTAGTGCAGAAAGGTATCGACAGTCCACAGAGTAAGAAATGTAAATGACATTTAAATGTATGAAAAGATGCTGGGCCTCATTATAATAAGAGACACACAAAATCTCACTGGGTTACTATTTATCACCTGTGTGACAACGTACTCTGATGACAAGACCGCAGGGAAATAAGATCTCTCATACACTGCTGGTGGGAATGCAAAATGACCTAACTCTCAGAAGGCATCTGGCTGTCTAGCAGCATTACATGTGCATTCCTTTTGACCCAGTAATCCCACTTTTGGGAATCTTTCCTAAAGACACACTGGCAAAAATCTGAAATGCTGTATGTTCAAAGCTATTCTTTGCAATACTATTCATAAAAGCAAAAGACCAGAGGAAAAACCCAGTGCCAATCATGAGAGGCCTGGTTGAAGAGCTGTGGTACCTCCCTATGAAAGAGTACTGTGCAGCAATGAGGAAGGATTGCCCGGACTGCTTTGGATAGTCACCACGATCGGCTGGTAAGTGAACGAGGCGAAGTGGAGGAAAATGTGTGCAGTACCGTGTGTGCAAGAAAGGCGGGGATGCGACTATTTATATATTAGCTTATTTTTCAAAAGGAATCAATAGAAGAACAAACTAAAAACTTATAAAAATGGTTATCTATGATGGGAAGAAATCAGTGGGGAACAAATGGGGATAAAGATAGCTCTCCCTGAAGGTGCCTTGCTTTATAGTTTTGACTTTCGGAACCAAGTATTTTATATAATTTCCAAACAACATGAAACTAAAATAAAACACTGGAAACAGACTAAAACAGCCCTACATATACACTGAAATTAAACAACTAAGGAAATAGATGGAAGCCAGGTTCCTGACAGTTGGAATGGAACATGACAGATAAGTGTGAAGAGGAAGCCAGAACGATCCACGTGGAATAACTGAAGTTGGCACGTTAGTATGAACTCATGTTTAGCTTAGTATTAGCTATGTTATGTTGAACAACATAGATACAACTGGTTACACATAAAATATTTATAGATATGTATACTTACACAGGTTAGTATACATAAATCAAGTGGGATTTATGCCAGGGATGCAAGGCTAGTACAATATTCATAAATCAATAAATGTGATACACCACATAAACAAAATAAACACAGGTTAGCATTGTTTCCTTGGTCTGTCAGCTGAGAGGACCTAGCAGCAATGACGCCCCAATAGCAACCAGAGTCCCCAACACGGAGATCTTGGTTTCTAATACGATTCTGCAGCAATGAAAAGGAACCAGGGTGCCTTAGAGAAATGTTCGATTTTAGGGCTGGGGCAGGAAATACTGTCTACATGATACCCCTGGAGACTCGTGTAGTGCTGGAAAGTAAGAAAGTGCTCCCCCAAAATTGTGGGGTTATATGAAAAGGACACAAAAGCCAACTGAAGAGCTCCCAATGGCCAAAACTGGAACAATTTGAGCAACAAAATAAAGCAGAATTGGATTATAACCCAAAGTATAAATATTTATGCATTCATATTGATATAAAATGATTGACTTAATCAATCAATGGGAACAGACAAATCACCCATGTAAAAGAATCACAAATAATTTATATAGCTATCCACCCTCAGGGAGATAGAGCATAACTCCCCTCCTTAGTGCAGGCTGCACACAGTGACTTCCTTCAAAGGAGCACAGTACAGAAGGGAGGGGGAGAGTAACTGTATTGCAGGGAAACCTGACAAACATGACCTCAGCCAGGTGGCCAAGGTTAATGTCAATAGCGATAAGTCACGTTGACAGGATGTATCCTTGATCCAGTGTGATGAGAATGACATTTTACCTCTGTGGTCTTCCTCCCACAAACACATCATCCCAGTCTCAGCATGAGAAAAATATCAGACAAATTGCAGTTGAAGGACATTCTACAAAATACCTGACCGGTACTTTTCAAAATTATCAAGGTTATCAAAACCGAGGGAAGCCTGAGAAACCACAATGGCCAAATGTAATGTGGTGTCCTTAACGGGATTCCGGAACAGAAAAAGAACATTAGGTAAAAAGTCAAGAAGTTTGAATGAAGTGTGGACTTTAGAAATGTATCAGTACGGGTTCATTCATTGTGACAAACACACCACATTAATATGTGATGTTAATAATAGTGGAAACTGGATGTGGGATTTATGGGAACTCTTTGTACTATCTTTACAATTTTCTGGTAAATCTAAGACTGTACTAAAATAAAACATTTATTGAAAAAATATAAAACAAATAAACCTACAAGAGTCAGAAAACCTAAACAGACCAATAACAATTAAGGAAATAGAAGAAGTAATCAATTAAATTCCAGCAAACAAAAGCCCTGGTCCAGGCGGCTACACAGGGGAGTTTTACTGAACATTCAAAGAAGAACTATCACCTATTCTCCTCAAACTATTCCAAAAAATTCAAGAGGAAGGAAGACTTCCAAGCTCTTTTTATGAGGCCAGCATAATCCTAATCCCCAAACCAGATAAAAACACTACAAAGAAAGAAAATTACAGGCCAATATCACTGATGAAGATAGACGCCAAAATCCTCAACAAAATCTTAGCAAATCGAATCCAGCAATACATTAAAAAAAATTATTCACCACGATCAAGTGGGATTTATGCCAGGGATACAAGGCTGGTACAATATCCATAAATTGATAAATGTGATACACCACATAAAAAAATGAAAGATAAAAATCATGTGATCATATCAATAGACACTGAAAAAGCATTGACAAAATCCAGCATCCATTTTTGATAAAATTCTCAGCAAAATGGGAATAGAAGGATCATATCTCAACATAATAAAGGCTATATGTGACAAATCTACAGCCAACATCATATTCAATGGACAAAAACTAAAAGCATTTCCCTGAAGAACAGGAATAAGACAGGGATGACCATTTTCACCACTCTTACTCACCATAGTACTGGAAGTCTTAGCCGCAATAATCAGACAAGAAGAAAAAATAAATTGTCATTATTCGCAGATGACATGATATTGTTCATAGAAAACCCTAAAGACTCCATCAAAAATCTACTAGATTTAATAAATGAATCTGGCAAAGTAGCAGGATACAAAATCAACACCCAGAAATCAATGGCATTTTTATACACCAATAATGAACACACAGAAAGAGAAACTTGTTTACCACTGCAACAAAAAAAATTAAGATACCTGGGAATAAACTTAAGCAAAGAAGTAAAGGACCTATTCACAGAAAATACAGGACATTGAAAAAAGAAATAGAGGAAGATATTAAAAAGTGGAAGCATATACCTTGTTCATGGATTGGAAGAATTAACATCATTAAAATGTCCATACTACCCAAAGCAATCTATAGATTCAATGCAATCCCCATTAAAATACCAAAGACGTATTTCACAGAACTAGAACAAACACTACAAAAGTTTATATGGAACCAAAAAAGACCCCGAATAGCCACAGCAATCTTGAAAAAGATGAACAAAGTAGGAAGGATCACAATACTGAATATCAGGTTATACTACAAAGCCACTGTAATCCGAACAGCACAAGAGCAGGCAGATAGATCAATGGAACAGAACAGAGAACCCAGAAATTGACCCAAGACATTATGCTCAATTAATATTTGACAAAAGTGGCAAGAGCATACAATGGAGTAAAGACAGCCTCTTTAATAAATGGTTTGGAGAAAACTGGACAGGTACATGTAAAAAAATGAAACGAGGTCACCAACTTACACCATACACAAGAATAAACTCAAAATGGATAAAAGACTTAAATGTGATTCGTGAATCCATAAAAATCCTAGAAGAAAATGTAGACAACAAAATTTCAGACATCACACGCAGTAGAATTTTCACTGATACAACGCCTAAGGCAAGAGAAACAAAGGAAAAAATTAATACATGGGACTACGTAAAGTTAAAAAGCTTCTGCACAGCAAAAGAAACAAGCATCAAAATGGAAAGGGAACCCATTATACGGGAGAGCATAATTGCCAATGATACATCAGATAAGGGGTTAATTTCCAAAATATATAGAGTACTCATACAACTCAACAAAAGGAAGACAAAGAACTCAATTAAAAAATGGGCAGAGGAACTAAATAGACACCTCTTCAAACAGGACATACAAATGGCCAAGAGACATATGAAAAAATGCTCAACATCACTAATCATCAGAGAGATGCAAATGAAAACAACAATGAGGTATCACCTCACAGCTGCCAGAATGGCTGCCATCAACAAATCATCAAACAACAAGTGCTGGCGAGGGGAGAAAAGGGGACTCTAGTACACTGCTGGTGGAAATGCAGACTGGTGCAGCCACTATGGAAAACAATATGGTGTTTCCTCAAGAAATTAAAAATTGGTCTGGCCAGTGTGGCTCAGTGGTTGAGCGTCGACCCATGCACCAAGAGGTCGCGAGCTCGATTCCTGGTCAGGACACATGCCCAGGTTGTGGGCCCAATCCCCAGTGGGGGGCATGCAGGAGGTGGCCAATCGATGTTCTCTCTCATTGATGTTTCTATCTCTCTCTCCTTCTCACTTCCTCTCTCTCTAAAACTCAACTGCCATTTGACCCAGTGATCCCACTTCTAGGAATATATCCCAAGAAGCCTGAAACACCAATCAGAAAGAATATATGTACCCCAATGTTCATAGCAGCACTATTTACTATTGCTAAGTTCTGGAAACAGCCCAAGTGTCCATCAATAGATGAGTGGATAAAAAAAACTGTGGATAAAAAAAACATAGTATTCCATATACACAATGGAATACTATGCAGCTGTCAGAAAGATCTCTTATCCTTTGAGATGACATGGAGAAACCTGGAGAGTATTATGCTAAGTGAAATAAGCCAGTCAGAAAAAGACAAGTATCACATGACCTCACTGGAATATAATGAACAGAATAAGCAGATGATCAAAACAGATTTAGTGCCCGGCCAGTATGGCTCAGTGGTTGAGCACTGACCCATGCATCAAAAGGTCGTCAGTTTGATTCCCAGTCAGGGCACATGCCCAGGTTGTGAGCCTGATCCCCAGTGGGGGGCATGCAGGAGGTGGCCAATCGATGTTCTCTCTCATCGATGTTTCTATCTCTCTCTCCCTCTTCCTTTCTCTCGCTCTAAAAATCAATAAAGACAAGTATCACATGATCTCACTTATTTGTGGAATATAATGAACAAAATAAGGTGATGAACAAAATAGACCCAGAGACATAGAAGTAGGGTTCAGACTGACAAACTTCAGGGGAGGGGGTGTGGGGGAGGGGAGAGATAAACCAAAGAACTTATGCATATAAGCATAACCAACATACACAGACAACAATGCTGGGGGGGGGGGGCAGAAACGGGAGGAAGGTGTCAATGGGGGAAAGAGGAGAAACATCTGTAACAAAAATAAATTAATAAAATAAAACAAATAAACCTAGCTGTTGACCTAACTGTTGATTCTATAAACATAAAGAAAAGAATTATTTTAAGTGACTTTAAAAACACAATATCTGAGTACAAACTTACATACAAAGGAATATTAGATTGCCTTCAGTGCTGTTAGTGCTGCTTACTCTATTGGTCTTGGACACATGTTTTCCATACTGACTGCACCAATTCACCTTTCCAAGAGTCCACAAGGGCTCACTTTCCTCCACATCCTTCCCAACACTTGCTATTTCTTGTCCTTTTGATAAGTCATTCTAACAGGTGTGAGGTGATAGCTCATTGTGGTTTTGATTTACATTTCCCTGATGATTAATTATGTTGAGCATCTTTTCATACACTTGTTGGCCATTTGTATGTCTTATTGGAAAAATGTCTATTCAGATCTTCTGCCCATTTTTAAATTGGTTTGTTGTATTTTTGCTATTGAGTTGTATGGGTTCTTTATATACTTTGGATATTAGCCCCTTATCAGATATAATATTTGCAAATATTTTTCTCCCATTCAGTAGGTTGCTTTTTCATTTTGTTGATGATTTCCTTCACTGTGCAGAGCTTTTTAGTTTGATGTACTTCCACGTGTAGCCTCCACAAAGACATGGAGAAAAGGAACCCTTGTGCCCTGTGGGTGGGATGGTCAACTGGTGCAGCTACTACGGAATACAGTATGGAAGTTCCTCAAAGATTAAAAATAGGACTGTCGGCCCTGGCCGGTGTGGCTCAGTTGGTTGGAGCACCATCCCACACACCAGAAGGTGGTTAGGTGGTTGTTCAATTCCCAGTCAGGTTGCGGGCTCGATCCCCAGTTGGGGCATGTTTGGGAGGCAGCCAATTGATGTTTCACTCTCTCATCGATGTTTCTCTCTCTCTCTCTCTCTCTCTCTCTCTCTCTCTCTCTCCTTCCCTTCTAAGATTAAAATTTTAAAAGTGTTAAAAATAGAACTACCATGTGCACCAGCATTTCCACCCAGAAGTAAAAGCAAAAAAATAGAAGCAAGAATTTTAAAAAATAGCCCTGGACGGTTTGGCTCGGTGTTTGGATCATTGGCCTGCAGACAAAAGAGTCACTGGTTCTATTCCAGTCACGGGCACGTACCTCAGTTGCAGTTCGATCCCCAGCCCTGGTCAGGGTCGTACGGGAGGCAACCAATCGATTTGTCTCTCTCACATCGATGTTTCTCCCTCTCTCTCTTTCTCTCTCTCTCCACCCTCCTCCTCCCTCCCACTCTGTCTGAAAATAAATGAAAAAATATCCTTGGATGAGGATTTAAAAAAAGAATAATAAAAAAAATGCACCCCTATATTCACTGCAGCATTGTTTACAATAGCCAAGGTATAGAAACAATCTAAGTGTCCATCGATGGATGAATGAATAAATATTAATACATTGCAGTACATATATACAATGGAATATTATTCAGCCATAAAAAGAAGGAAATCTTGCCACTGGCAACACCATGGATGGACCTAGCGGGCATTACACTCAGTGAAATAAGTGAGACAGAGAAAGACAAACACTGTGTGGTCTCTCTTATATGTGGCATAAAAAAATACTTATAAAAATCTTAAGCTCACAGATACAAAGAATTAATTGGTGGCTGCCAGAGGTGGGCGAGAATAGGAGAAATGGGTAAACTCTTTTTTTATTTTATTTATTTATTTTTTATCCTTACCCGAGGACATTTTTTTGCATTTATCTTCAGATAGAGCGGGGCGGGGGGGGGAGAGGGGAGGAGAGAGAGAGAGAAACATCAACGTGAGAGAGACACATCGACTGGTCGCCACCCACACGACCCCAACCAGGGCCGGGGACAAACTGCAACCGAGGTAAGTGCCCTTAGCAGGAACCGAACCCGGGACTCTCTGGTCCGCGGCCCGGCGCTCTAACCACTGAGCCAAACTGGCCAGGGCTGAACTGATTTTTAAAAAATTTATTTTAAATAAGTTACATTTTTAGAAAACAAAAAAGGAAAAAAATTAAAATATAGTTTTATATTTCTTTCTTAAAATATCAAGTCGTATAACATCAATGTTTCCCAGAGTGCCACTGCAGTGATGGAGAAGAGAAATGTAGAAAGCATAATACATTTTTTCCCAAACATATATTTTTATTATTTTTACCAGTCAATAAATAAATAGGTCATTCTCTTAAAAAAAGATTTAGAGAACCTGGGAGTATTTAACCCAGAGAAGCAAATGAACTATAATAAAACATACTGTTTATTCCTTCACATCTTCCCTACATCTTACTGTATTTGAATTGTCCTCTCTTTTCTGTTATCCTAATCTCCTTGGTCATTGGATCTGGTCTGATGGCCTCAAATACTCTCATAGGCTGAGAACTGCCACCCATGTATCTGCAGCCCTGCCCTCTCCCAGGAACTCGAGTCAACTATTTACCTGATGTCTCCACGTGGAGACAGAATAGATGTTTCAAACATAATGTGGTCAAAACGGAACTCCTGCTTGATTGCCCTCACTCGCTCCCTCCCGAAACCTGCTTCTTAGGCATTCTTCCCATCGTAGTCAGTGACAACTCCATCCTTCACTTGCTTAGGTCAAAACTATTGGAGTCATGCTTGACTCCACTGCTTGTCTCTGGTCACTGCAGAGGGGACAGGAGGCCTGACAGATGAGTGGGAAAGATGGAGGACACAGACAGATCAAGTAGGAGCCCATCTCATCGCAGCACAGCCAGAGGAAGCCGTGCACAAGTGTACGCTTGGACATGCCATTTGACAGTGACGATTCAGCCCTGGCTGTGCATTTTAAGAAGAATCCTGTCATTCTGGACACCTGCTGCTCTCATCAGGCCTGTGGGTGAGGGAGATGAAGGCATGATAACGTTATATTCTAAAATGAGAGGTTGTTTTGTGATGTTTGGGAAGTCTCATTCTCTGAACACACTCTGGCAACTGTGAGACCTACAGTGATGCCTGGTTTTGGTGACACAGAGAACAAAGCTTCTAATGGTCTCACCCTCGGTGTGCAATGCAAAACCCAACACCTGTGACTGTTCGATCTTCGGTGATTGTGGAAATAACTGAACTCTTCATGAACATGATAATCTGCAACATTTCTCAGTGGGGGGAAAAATTCTGCCTCTCTTGGTTCAATTTCCAGAGCAAAATTCAACAGCTCTTCTGTTCTACCAAAATAAATAAATAAACAAACAAACTAAAAGTGACTTAGATGACACACAGATGAATAGAGAATGCCTACAGATCTCACTGAAGATCTCGATTTTAATTTTTCCTCTCATTTGTCTTTTGTATAGATACAGTGCATTTTATTATTTATTATTATTTTTTTTTATCCTCACCCGAGGACATTTTTCCATTTTTTGTTCAGATAGAGTGGGAGGGAGAGAGAGAAACATCGACATGAAAGGGACACATCGAGTGGCTGCCTCCTGCACGACCCAATCAGGGGCCGGGGACAAACTGCAACCGAGGTACGTGCCCTTAGCGGGAACCGAACCGGGGACTCTCTGGACCACAGGCCGACGCTCTCACCGCTGAGCCAAACCGGCCAGGGCTAGATACAGTGCATTTTAAAAGCCGGCATTCAACTTACTATAATTATTCACTGTTCTATGTATTCAATGATCATTCATTTCCCATGTACTGACAATGCCTTTTTATAAATATGCTATCATCAATTGGAAAAGAATTGGCATTTTCAATGCCCTGAGATTTAGTAGTTAGGCCCCACTGATGCCAGTGAACACAGGATGAGCCCAAGTTTTCTTGTGTCTAAAAAAAAAGACATACCAACAAAATACAATGTATGGATCTTTTTGGATCCTGATTTAAACAAACCAAATATGAAAAGACATTTTTGAGACTACTGTGGAATATTGAAGATGGACTGGGAATTTGAAATATTAAGAAATTATAGTTAATGTTGAGTGTGACAATGGCATATAGTTGTTTTAAAAAAATTAAAAGTTCTTATGTGTTAGAGGGACATAGTGAAGAACTGATTGTTGAAAGGACAGATGTCTGAGATTCACTTGAAAATATTCCAGCCCATCCCCTTCAAAAAAAATGGTATAATAGGATTGGCCTATCTTGGCTCCTGCTTCAGATTTTCCTAAGTTCTCTCAAACAAGCAGCATCTGGCCCCAGCGAGCCCCATACCCCTCGCTAAGTGGCCCCAGGCTTGGCAATAGGAGCGGCCAGCCTTGGTTCAGTTTGGCTTTGCCTGGGCACCTCCAAGCCCAGCACAAGAAGCAGCCATCTGCAGATAACTTTGTAGCTTATGCCTGGTGGCCCCGGATAGAGCACAGACAGTGGCTGACCTTGCCCACCACGTCGAAGCACTACCACTCAACCACCACCACACATGACACACTCAAGGAGTGGACTCAGTGGGTACCAGAGCCCTGCTGAAGTAAGTCTTGCTCTGTGTGGGCCCCTGCACAGCTGGTCCTCTAAGGTTGTCAGAGGTTGGTGGTCAGTGGGCACAGCCAGTCCTTGCAGCTGATCAGCCTGAGTAAATCCCTCCCACTGATGTGCCAACAGCAATCAAGACTCAATTATAACAGAAGGGTGTAAAGTCCACATGAGGGGTACACCCTGTGGGCCCAGATGGGGTGACCAAGGAGGCTGTGCTACTGGACCCTACAGGACACCTACTACAACAGGCCACCCTAGGAAGCCTAGGAGACATAGCAACTCTACCTAATACAAAAAAAAAACAAACAAACACAGGAAGGCAGCCAAAATAAGGAGACAAATAAACATGTCCCAAATGAAAGAACAGAACAAAACTCCAAGAAAATAACTAAATGAAATGGAGATGAGCATTCTAACAGATACAGAGTTCAAAACACTGCTTATAAGGGTTCTCAATGAACTTAGTGTAAACATCAAGGAACTTAGTGAGGACCTCAAGAGCATAAAAAGGTCCAGTCAGAAATGAAGAAGGCACTAACTGAAATAAAAAATAATTTATAGGGAATCAATAGTAGAGTAGACAAAGCCCAGAAGCAAACTATCAATTTGGAATATAAGGAAGCAAAAAACACCCAATCAGAACAGCAAAAGGAAAAAAGAATAAAAAAAAAAAACGAGAATAGTGTAAGGAGCCTCTGGGACAACTTCAGGCACACCAACATTTGCATCATGGGGGTGCCAGAAGGAGAAGAGAAAGAGCAAACAATTGAAAACCTATTTGAAAAAATAATGACAGAAAACTTCCCTGACTTGGTAAAAGGAACAGACATACAAGTCAGGAAGCACAGAGAGTCCCAAACAAGATGAACCCCAAGAGGCCCACACCAAGACACATCATCATCAAAATGCAAAAGTTCAAGACAAAGAGAGAATCTTAAAAGCAGCAAGAGAAAAGAAGTTCGTTACCTACATAGGAGCTCCCATAAGACTGTCAGCCGATTTCTCAAAAGAAACTTTGCAGGCTAGAGGGAGTGGCAAGAAATATTCAGAGTGATGAAAAGCAAGGACCTACAACCAAGATTACTCTATCCTGCCAAGCTATCGTCTAGAATCGATGACCATATAAAGAGTTTCCCAGACAAGAAAAAGCTAAAGAAATTCGTCACCACCAAACCAATATTACATGAAATGTTGAAGGTTCTTCTTGAAGAAAAAGAACAAAAATGTGAACAATAAAATGGCAATAAATACATATCTATCAACAATTGAATCTACAAACAAAATGAACAAGCAGAACAGAAACAGACTCATAAGTACAGAGAACTTTTTGATGGTTGCCAGATGGGAGGGGGGTTGGGGGAGTGGGTGAAAATGTGAAAGGATTAAGAAGTACAAATTGGTTGTTAGACTGACAAACCTCAAAGGGAAGGGGGGGAGAGGGGAAGAGATAAACCAATAACCTTATATGCATATATGCATAACCAATGGACATAGACAATAGTGTGGGGAAGGCAGGTGGAGGGCAGGAGTGGGGAGGAGGGAGTCAATGGGGGATAAAAGGGGGGACATCTGTAATACATTCAATGATAAAGATAAATTTAAAAAGGAAAAAAAAATGGTATTAGATGGGTAGACTTGAAACAAGAACAATGGAATGTTGATAGTTATTGAAGCTGAATGATGGGTGCATGGGATCCATTATATTATTCTCTCTGCATTGCATATGTTCATAATAATTCTGTTAATTTTTTAAATTAAAAAATGGTGCATGTTTTGAGCACCACAGAGATTTTGATTCTAGATTAGGGGTCTTTCAAACAAGCAGCCCATTTGATTCTGCCCCAGACAGTCCAGGACAAGATGGAGAGAATCGACTCTAGCGTAGCATTGCTCTGGTTACTGAGCAAACCCTCAAACCCTCGACAGGTACTGATTGATTTAGGGTGAAGATTATATTTCGATCAGGAATTGGAGTTGGAAAATTCTTTCCCAATGGAAAAACATGGGAGAGATCAAACGTGCTAAGAACTGGCAAAGAGAAGTATTTTGTGGGCCCGACCAGAACGCCCAGCTCCCTAGGGTTGCATAATGCCATGACTTTTGTCAGAGCCCATGTCACAGTGGGGTACTCTGGATTCTCCAAACTCATTCACTGAAAGGATTAGCTGGATTTCCAAACACTTCTGCAGTGAGTGCCCATTCTGTAATTCCCTTTCCTGCAGCTGCTGGGCTGGGCCTGTGGACAGTCTTTAGTCTGGTTTGATACAGGGTCCAGCAGTCCCCCTTTCCCTTCTTCCTAGATGCCAAGAAAAGCATGTTTTCTGAGGTTTGTAACCCTTCCGTCCTCTCCATTTGCTTATATGCATACATTAGCTCAGTTACTGACAGCAATAAAGAAGGAAGTCATCAGGGCCTGCACATCTGGACAGCGGTGCCCTCAGATCTCGAGAAAGCCGATCTGTGTAGATAAACCAGAGCGAGAATCCTCCGGAGGCTCCCGAGCTACTGAGTTTAATTGAGCCGCAGCTGCTTTCCCTTCTCCCGCACTCATTCCTGGTTCAGCGTGCAGACAACTGGGATTTACCAGTTAATTGGCTGTCTCTATGATTGTCATTCACTTAGGCACTCTTCCTTATTCTGTTACTACAAAATGCTTCTTTTAAAATTATTTCCTTTCCTATGGATCCTGAAGGAAAATGTGCAATGCTAATATCTTTAGGATTTATTCAAGAGGGGCAGATCCATCCAGGGAGATGGTGCGTGTCGTGGGATTTGGGTGTTGCTGCAAACAAAGAGTGGATTGGAGCTGGGACTGGCATCCCGGGTTATATATTATATAAAGGAGCTGGACACGTTTCAAGTCTCAGAACCTGTTAGGCAGGTTGAGGGAGTTTCTTTTTATTTCTCCCCGGTCAGTTGAACAGAGGAAACTTTCAACTTCACCGGGTGAATGGTTTACTTGGAATTGTTGGGAAAGGTTAGCAAGCTGGGGCTTAGGTTTCACGGCGCTATCAGCCTTTCGGGTAGGGCTAGACCCCCAAAAACAGATGCAAGGCAACAGAACTGAGCAAGAGGTCTGCTAAACCCACCAGCGATCAGTTCAGTTTCAGACCTAGACTGCCAATGGTTTTCCCACTTGGTTGGCCTCCGACAGAACCAAAAAAAAAAAAGGTGGGGGAACCATTGCCAAAATCAATCCATCATGTTTGTTTGTGTGTCTGCCTCCCGAGGGTTGCATCATGTATTGGGTTTTGGTGGTCACCCCATCTCCTCTTCTCACTGCTTAGCATCAAACTGCTGCCCAACTTTTTGCAAAGCTGGCCCAGAGCCTCCCTCCCTGACTTCTTTGGTGGAAAGTTCCAGAGCAATTTTAAGCGTGCCTCTTTGGAGTGCTTTGCGATTTTTTGTTTTTTAACGGGAGTTTTGCCATTCAGGAATCTGAATTGGTTCCTAGGAGATGAGATGATTCTTTTGGCTTCCACAACCTCTGCATTTCTGTGAACTATACGCTGTTTACCAAACGAATGCACCAGTCCAGGAGCCAAGTGTCAATCTGTTCCAGGCACTCTCTACTTAAAGAGGCAAAGGTACATGTTGTAAATCGAAAAGGAAGACTGGGGGTTGAATTTCAATAAGAGTCTCGTTTAACCCAGGGATATATCCCAGTGATAGGTGAGGTCAAATGGATCGCAGTAAATAGCTTACAAATACTGTATGCAATATGATGCTTGCAATTCAGTTGCCTTTTCCTTCCTTCCACTACCAGCGATGGGAAAAGGAGTGAAATCCCAGGGCCCAGACTGCTGCCCAGACCAATTAAAGCTCTGCCTCTGGGAAAGCTTTTGTTTTTGTTTTGCTTTAACTCCCCCAGGTGATTCCAGTGTCGGCGAGGTCCAGAACCACTGCTCTGGAAGAAAGACCAGTGGGCTGGGAATAAAACGATCAACTCTCGAATCCTGCCTTTGCCATTAATGAGTTTATTGGTGTATAAAATTATGGGGATTCTCTTCTAACATGATGTGAGCTCTAAACTTTTATGATTCCTGCCCTGGCCAGTGTGGCTCAGTTGGTTGGAGCGTCATCCCTTGCACTAAAAGGTAGTGGGTTTGATTCCCAGTCAGGGCACATACTCAGATTTCGGGTTCGATCCCCAGTTGGGGTACGTGTGGGAGGCAACTGATCAATGTTTCTCTCTTACATCGATATTTCTCTCTTGCTCTCAAACTAAAATCAATTTAAAAATCAGTAAAAAAAATTATACATATATATTTAATTGTATGGTTCTCATTCAAAGGGTCTCTCTCCTGGAAACAACGAGCATACCCAGGCCAGGTGTTTTACCATAATCCCTGGGACTTCTGTAAAGCTGTCTACAGGGTAAAGAGATCTCTCTAATTGGGTCAGGGTGTTGTTGAGTTCAGATTGTCTTACCAGGCTTAAGTAAATAAGTGGTGTGGTTTACAAAGGAAAAATACAAGCTCCATAGTGTTTCTGATACTTATGGGCCTACCAACTAGTTTCAAGTGAGTAGTGGAAATTTTTCTTCATGCATATTTAAATCCTCTAGCCACGCTAGTTTCCAGTTCCTCTGATAGTCAGTTAACTGGAAATACATCCTTCTCAAGAATGCCTTAAAATAAAAATGGATGCCCCTACTTTCCCCTGCTGGTGGAAATTTAAATACTTAGGAAGAAGCTAAGGAGACTATGTTATCCAAAATATGCATTTTTGTCTGGCCTGGATTTTAATTAGATATTACTGTAGCTGCCTAACTGGACAGAGAGAAGCTGTAACTCTTGAACTAGGCCAGTTAGTTGGGCATAAAGAAACTCTAAGGCAGTGGTTCTCACCTTCCTAATGCCGCGACCCTTTAATACAGTTCCTCGTGTTGTATGTGGGCCTATCTGCATTGGGCAGACCTGCCTGGAGACGGATGGAGGAACGGTGTCTCGGTTCCTAAGACTGTCAGAAATATGTGTTTTCCGATGGTCTTAGGCAACCGCTGTGAAAGGGTCGTTCAACCCCAAAGGGGTCGCGACCCACAGGTTGAGAACCACTGCTAAGGGGTTACTATAGTAGTCCACAATTTTGCTTTCCACGGTTTCAGTTTCCCTCAGTTAACAAAGGCCCAAACAATTACATGGAAAACTCCAGAAATACAGAATTTATAAGTTTTAAGTTGCGTGCCATTCTGAGCAGTGTGATGAAATCTCACGCTGTCCTGCTCCCTCCCACCCAGGAGGTGCTTCATCCCTTTGTCCAGCTCGTGCAGGAGGTACAGGCCGACCTCTGAGACACTGCGGGGCCTGTTCCAGACCACTGTGACAAAGCAAGTATCACAGTACAGCCAGGTGTAATCATCTGGCCGGTGGAGGGTCTGCCTTCGATTTGTGAAAAATGAAACATCTATGAAGCTCAATAAGACAATGTGCCTGTATACACGCCCTCCCATTAATCAAAGCGACTGTCAAGGTATCACAGGACTTGTGCTCAAGGGACGTTATTACTTACAGTGAGAGGGGTGACGCTGGCAGCCCAGACGTGCCAAAGGAAGCCACACGTGTGCCCAGGAAAGCAGTGTGTATAGGGCTGGTGCCACCCGTGGTTTCAGGCATCCCCTGGAGGTCTTGGAATGTGTCCCCCACGGATAAGGGGTGACGACTGTAGTTGCTTTTTAAAAGATAAATTAAACTGAACCAGAGAAGCAGAAAATTACCTGGGCTGTGAAGAAAGGGAGGGCTTGTGAAATGGGAACACAGCAGGAGAAGGCTGAGAGGAGGCCCTCACCACTTTCCCCACCAAACAGAAACCCCACGGGCAGAAACGGCAAGCTCCAATGCCACCCAGCTGAGGCCAGGCTGTCCTCCCGATCGGGTCGCCTGCGGGCACACCTGAACCCCGAGCCAGCCACCGGTTTGCCGTCTTTCTGCAGGACTCCCAATGTTATTTGTAAACGTTATCTCAAAGGCATTTCATGAAACGGTCTCAACAAAGGCAATGTAAATGAAGTTTAATTGTTTTTCATTTAAGTGACCCTTCAGGGCAGAGGTGAGGCAGTGCTCCTCTCTGCGAACTGCACGGCCCTTCAGGGTGCCTTACCCACAGGATGAGTTCGGGTGCACAGACACCGTTACATCTACAGCTCTGTGAGTCCAGCAAAATGCGGGGAACCCCTGACCTAGAGGCGCATCCAGTGACGCTCTTTCCAGGGGGAGGCATTTAGAAAACATCCCCCTTCCTGCTCCCAGGAATCTTACAGAGGGCTGAGGACAGGTCTGGTTTATTCAGAACTATGTGCAAATGGTCCTTGGTTTCTCCCTCACGTGACTGAGTGCACAAAATAACCAAATTTGGAAATATTTATTTAATACAATCCACTGGTGACCACCAGACATTGCCTGCCCTCGTCTTCCTCCACCTGGCACAGCATTGGCACAGTCGGCCAGTCCTGCCTTCACCATGCCCCTCTCTGGGCTTCTCCAACCGCACAGCCTGCCTTCTTTCCAGTCTCCTTCGCTGGCCCTTGGCTTTCTGCTGGAAAGCCCTGAGCTTGGTCCTGGGCCCTCCTCTTCTCTGTCGCTCACCCCTGGGCTCTGCACCCATGCCCTGGCTCTCAATGCCAGCTCTATGCTGCTACCGCCCCCATCTCTAGCTTCAGCTCAGGTGTGGCCCTCGGCTGCACACTCAGCATCCAACTCCTGCTCAGCATCTCTGTGTGGGTGTCTAACAGGCAGCCGATCCTCTGATGCCTGCCCCCTGCGCTCTCCATTAAGTAAAGTGGGGCCAGCTAGTAGCTCCCACCAAAACCTAATCGTCATCCTCGGTTCTCCCCTTTCCCTCCTTCCCACATTTAATCCATCAGTGAGTTCTGCCGGTTTTATCTCCAAAATATAGTATTCCTAATCCTCCCACTTATCTCCATTTCCACTTTCCCATCATCTGTCCCCGGATTACCGTAATAGCCTCCTGGCTGACCTGTGGGCCTCACTCTCGCTCCCCTACAAGGCATTCTCCACATAGTAGCCCGACTGAACTTCTCAAAACATAAATCAGATCACGTTAATCGCCTGATTAAGGCCCTGCAATGCTATCCCAGGAATGCTAGGCTCTCTGGTTCTATAAAACGCCATATTAACAGATTAAAGGACAAAAACTGCATAATCATCTCAGCTGATGCAGAGAAAGCATTCAATAAAACTCAGGTTTTTTTGTGGCAAAAATTCTTGGCAACCTAGAAATAGAAGAGAACGTCCTTTGTCTGATAAATGGCACACCTATTGAAATACTGAAACAAACAATCCTATTTAATGGTCAGACTTTAAAATCACTTCCTCTGGAGTCAGAAAGAAAATAAATGTAACTTTTCCCACTGCTTCCAGTAAGCACTGTCTTGGAGGTCCTAGTCGAGGTAAAAAGTCAATTCAACAAATATCTATCAAGTGCAAAGCAGTTCTAGGCACTTAAGATTCACCAACGAGCCCTGGCCGGTTTGGCTCAGTGGCTAGAGTGTCGGCCCGTGGACCAAGGAGTCGTGGGTTGACTCCGGTCAAGGGCACTTACCTTGGCTGCAGTTGGGCCCCGGCGCTGGTCAGGGTCATGCGAGAGGCAACCAATCAATGTGTCTCTATCACATTGATGTTTCTCTTTCTCCCTCTCGCTCTCCCTCTCTCCCTCCTACTCTATCTGAAGATAAATGGAAAAATATCCTCAGGTGAGGATTTAAAGAAAAAAAGATTCACCAATGAATGAAACAGACAAGAACAACGTTGAGCGTTGAGCATACACCGCAGTGGAGGAAGCAGAAAACAACAATAGAGCTTGTCATGGGCTAAACTGCGTTCCCTCCAAGTCCATATGTTGAAGCCCTAACTCATGGTACTTTATTTTTAATTCCCACCCCGGTACTTTAGAATATGACTTGGTGACAAGGTCCTTAAACATAGTGCCTAGAGTTAACAAAACAATATTGTGCATTTAAAAATGTGTTGAGAGTGACCTCATGTTCAGATCTCATTTTGAGTGTTTTTACCACACAAAAACAAACACAACACAAAACAAAAACAGAAGGACCCAAGGAAACTTTGAGGTGATGGATGTTTACTGCCTGGTGATGATGTCATGTGTGTACGCTCATGCCTAACCTCACCAAGTTGTATACACGAAACCATGTGCAGTCTTTTTGTATGCCAACCATACCTCAATAAAGCTGTAAAAGAAAGTGATTAAGTTAAAATGAGAACACAGGGTGGGTCCTAATCCAACCTGACTGGTGCCTTTATCAGAAGAGGAAACTGGGACATGCAAGAGAGCCCAGGGATGTGTGGGCGCAGAGGAAAGACGGCGTGAGGGCAGAGAGGCACTATGCACAGGCCGAGGAGGGAGGCTCGGGAGAAGCCAAACCTGCCGACACCCTGATCTTGGACGACTCAGCCTCGAGAACTGCGAGAAAACAGACGTGTTTAAGCCACCCAGCATTTTGCAATGGCAGTCCTAGCAAACTAATGCAGCTCTTATAAAT
Source organism: Tadarida brasiliensis (assembly GCA_030848825.1). Taxonomy (NCBI): domain Eukaryota; kingdom Metazoa; phylum Chordata; class Mammalia; order Chiroptera; family Molossidae; genus Tadarida; species Tadarida brasiliensis. Next base: position 12,840,215 of record CM061275.1, on the reverse strand, counting down.
AAATTAATGAATTCAATTGTGTGTTAGAAAGTGACAAAGTAGTTTGTTTTGTTTTTGTTTTGTTTTTTAAGCAGAAGTAAAAGACATTGGGGGAACTGGGAGGGAGGGCTAGGATTACAGTGTTAAATTGGGTGGCCAGCTAGGCCACACTGAGAAGGACAGAAACAAGGCGTATGCGACCAGGAAAGGAAGAGAGGGTGGAGGGTGGGGAGTGAGTCAGACAGGAGCCCAGAGGGCTTCACTCGCATCCGTTTGCTTGTGTTTCTTGTGCTTGGTGGTGGGCTCAGGACATTATTTTCTGTACCTTCTGGTTTGTCTGGAATCTTTCATCATCCTTTTTTTAAAAATTGAATTGGAAGGACTGGCAACTGGACATGGGCTGGTTATTACAAGAGTGTGGCGGGAGTGGCTGAGCCAGGACAGCAGCAGTGAGGATGGGGAGGGAGACGATGCCCCAAACACCAGGCACCAGAGTCTCGGGGTGCTCTCACTGAGGGTGAGGGGAAGGAAGGTGCTGGGGTGACTCGATGGCCACCACACAGGTGACTGGAGAAAGGCGCTGCCATTGATCAGGACACAGAAGGGGAGCAGGGGTGGGAGTGGGAGGCTGGTTGTTTTTGAGGTGCTGGTTCATGTTCCATGGCAAAAAGAAGAAAGAGATAAAAGTGTGTCCCATCTCTGCTTCTATAATGCTCAGACTCAATTCTTGAGGGTAGCCTCCCTTCTGTTCAGACACCAAGGGCAGGACCCCAAGATCAAGTTGAAATCGCATTCCACGGAGGTTCCTCGGAGCTCAGGTGCTGCTCACAGCCCTGGACTCCTGCTCAGAACCTCTGTGCCCGCCCAGGCCAATGCCACAAACTGTCCAGGGAACCTCGGCACTGGGGAGGACCTTAGGGATCAACCAGTCAGCAGCAACCACCCCTCCTTTTTCATAAATGTTTAAATTTTAGAATAGATTTAGATTTCTGGAAAAGTTACAAAGATTGTACCGAGTTCCCTTGTCCCCCACACCCAGCTTCCTCCATCATAAACATCTTACATTACTATATTTGTCACAATTAATGAACTAAGATTGATATTATTAACTAATGCCCATACTTGTTCAGATTTCTTTAGTTTTTACCTATTGTGATTTTTCTGTTCCAGGATTCTACCCGGAATAGTCCATGACATTTTGCCTCCATGTCTCCTTAGTATCCTCATGACTGCGACAACTTCTCAGACTTCCCTTATTTTGGATAACCATGAAGATTTTGAGAAGTGCTGGGCAGGTATTTTCTAGAATGTTCCTCATTTGGGATTGGTCTAATGTCCTCTTCCGCCCCCTTTTTTTTAAGTAGCAGCTCTGGTTGGTAGAAGGAGAGCCTCAGGGCGTCCCTGCGGAACTCTGCAGGGCTCTGAGAACCCAGTCTGGAGCAAGCCCTCATTTATAGACCAGGAAGCAGCTGCCCCAGCCTCTGCCCCCTTTTCTGGGCAGGATCTTCTCCCAGCACCTACCCATTCACTGGGCTTGTATGCGTCTCCTTCCCACGTGAATTTCCTGTCCCACAGGGATCCACAAACAGACAATCTCATTGTTCTCACCCTCCCCCCATACACACACCTGAACTTACAGTTGCCCAGCACATGTATTTACACTCAGGACCTTTAGCTCAGCCAGACGGGTCAGTGGATCAAGGACCGTTTGGAGAGGCTAGCCAGAAAAACATTTAAAGTCTTGTTTTTTCATTTCAAGAGCCCATGAACTTTCTGAGAATAAAACACAGACCCCAGTTAGGAATTCCTGAGCCAGGGCAACATGTGGCATATACACACTTACCATGGACTGAAGGTTTTGTGCCCGATTCATAGGTAGAAAGTCTAGTCCCCAGCATGACAGTATTAGGAGGTGGGCCTTTGAGGGACGATTAGGTCAGGAGAGTGGAACCTTCATGAGTGGGATTAGTGCTCTTCTACTTTTATTCTTTATTGATTTTAGAGAGAGAGGAATGGAGAGATAGAGATGGAAACATCGATGAGAGAGGACATCAATTGGCCACCTCCTGCATGCACCCCCACCCCCTGGAGATTTGGCCCACAACCTGGGCATGTGCCCTGACTGGGGATCGAACTGGTGACCTCTTGGTGCATGGGTCGACGCTCAACCACTGAGCCACACTAGCCGGGACCTTCTATTTTTTTAAAAGATTTTTTTAAGGGGGGTGGGAATGAGAAGGAGGATGTCAATGGGGGCAAAGGGGGAGAAATATCTTTATTATAATCTTTATTATTATAATAAAGATTAAAATAATTAATTAAGAAAATATTTTTAAATTGAATTTTAGAGAGAGAGGAAGGGAGAGAGAGAGAAACATCCATGTGAGAGCAAAACATCAATCAACTACCTCCCACACGCCCCCTACTGGGGGAGGCAGCCTGCAACCTTTGGGTACACAGGAGGATGCCCAACCCACTGAGCCACACCAGCCAAGGCAGTGCCCTTGTAAAAGGGATTCCAGAGAGCTCTCTCTAGCCCTCTCTCCGCCACATGAGGATACAAGTGAGCTGGCAGTCTGCAACCGGGAAGAAGGCCCAGGGCCCTCACCAGAACCTAATCATGCTTGGCTCTGACTTTGGACGTCCAGCCTCCAGAACTGTAAGAAATAACTTTTGTTTTTCAGCTACCCAGTCTCCATTAGTTTGTTTTAGCAGCCCTGATGGACTAAGACAACACTCTACATGAATTAGAGGCGACAGGGTCTCCCCAGGACCTTCAGAGAAGTGTGGAAACACCCAGAACACTCTGGTTTATCAAGACGCAGGCTCGGGCGCAGCAGACCCAGGCTAACCCAGGCTTGGCCTCTCACTAGCGCCGTGCGCTGGCCGTCCCACGTGTTCCCCTCCACACTGTAAATGAGGATCATAGATATCTGAGAACAGGGTGCAGCGAGGTTGAGGGAGACCGAGCCCAGCAGTCCGAGCCCAGCAGGCGGTTCTGCTGGACCCACTGGGCGTCCCTGCTGGCGTAGCTGCTCTCAGGCGCAAACACAGCCGCTCCCCTTCGCGGCGCCCTCGGCCACCAGCAGAGCGCGTGGGCGCCACGCCAGATCCAACACTTCCCTGGGACCCGTGCTCTTTCAGACAGTAACCAAAGGAGAGCATTCCTGAGGCCCAGGAAGCAGCTCAAAACTCAAAATAACCCTTTAAGACGGGAGGGCACGGAGCTGCGTCTGGAGCGTCTGGGCCGCAGAGGTGCTCTCAGGAGGTCTCAGCCCGGCGGCCACCAGCGACGCTAGTCAGCTGCCGGTGCCATCCCTTCCTGGGTATTGAAATCAATGTAGTGGGTTGTGACCAGCCCTACCCTCACCCCGGCCCCCCAGAAAGAAAAAGAGACTGGACTAGAATAGAAAATATCACAGGGCATCATCTGTACAAAGTAACAATCGTGTGTGTAGGGGGTGAGTCTTCTGCTTGCGCCCGTGTGTGTGTGTGTGTGTGTGTGCGTGTGTGTCCACTGGGTCTTGCTGTAAAATGTCTTTCTGTGGTCAACAATGTGTGAGTTAGTATTCTCAAGTGTGTGGGAGAATGAGGTCTGGGGGCAGTTTATTAAGCCCATGACAAGGAACAAAAGAGGAGGGAGAGGCCTGGCCAGTTTGGCTCAGCGGTTAGAGCGTCGGCCAGCAGACCAAAGAGTCCCGGGTTAGATTCCAGTCAAGGGCACATACCTCGGTTGCCTCTCGGACCCCAGCCCTGGTCGGGGTCCTGTTGTGCGGGAGGTAACCAGTCAATGTGTCTCACAGTTGATGTTTCTCTCTCTCTCCCTTTCTCTCCCTCCCACTCTATTTGAAGATAAATGGAAAAATATCTTCAGGTGAGGATTTAAAAAAAAAAAAGGGAGAACTTTTTGAACCAAGAGAGTCAGGTCTAGGGGTAGGGACTATGAGTAGAAGGTGCTGGAACCTTCCTCATTCCACCCCAGGCTCCACCCACACCTCAGGTTATTGTGTTATCCTTCTCTGGCTCCTTTTAGGGATTCACAGTCAAAAAAATAAACACCAGCCCTGGTGGGGTGGCTCAGTTGGTTAGAGCATCATCCCATACACCAAAAGGTTGAGGGTTCAATTCCCAGTCAGGGTACATACCTATCGAGGCAGATAGGAGAGGCAACCCATCGATGTTTCTTTCTTACATTGATGTTTCTCTCTCTCTCTAAATGTTTCCTTGGGTGAGGATTAAAAATAATAATAATAAAATAAAAATAAACACCAACCCCTGAAGCAATAAAGAGCTTGTGTGTTAGCCTGCAGCGGTGCTGTGGAGGCCAGAAGCCCAGGAGAGAGAGGAGGAGGCGGCAGCGTTTCCGCCACCAAAACATCTGCAGCAGAAGGGCCGCCTGCCTGCGCTCCTGCCCCGTGCTCTGTTCGGGCCTCGGGTCAGTGGGCTCCCAGCGGCTCCCAGCTGTGGTCCTGGCCCTGTCTGCCTGCGCCCCTCATGCTCCCTCCAGCGCTCTGGACCAGACACCCTGAGTCACGTGCAGCTCTCAGGCCGTCACAACCTCTCTTTCTCCGGCCTCCAATGTTTTACACAGATTTTCCTCTCCTTGGAACATCCTGGGGCCTTGTCCTTCAGGCCTCATCTTAGAAGTCACCTCCTGCCTGCAGACACCAGGCTGGTCACCTCTCTGTGGCCGGCTCCCAGGGTGCACATTTCAGTGTGTAGTTGCCCCCAGCGCTGAGCTCCCAGGGCAGGAATGGGTCTGGTTCACAGCTGTAGTCCTACTGCCTTCTGAGTACCCGGGCACGCCAGTCATGCCCGATTCATTCTGCATTAAATGAACAGGTGGAGAAGAAAAGGATGAGACTCAGCTGAGGTCAAACCCCGTCTGCTCCGTGAGACTCTTGTATCAGGAATTTCCAGGAATCTGAGCTACGAGGGGTCAAGAGCAGTAGGAAATGCAAGTCCAAGGACAGATGTGAGTCGGAGAGGCCAGGCCGAGAAACAACACCAAGTCAGAAGCAAGTCAGAAGCGGGTGCAGCAGACAGGTGGGTGGGGCCAGGACGGGCTGCAGAACAGGTTGTGGCCAGTTCTCTGCCTTTATTGCCCTGGCTGTGCGTGGGCCTGGGGACCCAGCTCCTGTCCCCGGGGCACCTGAAAGGAACTTCAGGACCTCTGACTCCAGGTTCAAAGGTGGGAAAGTACAAGGTGTGTTTGGGGCGTGGGAAAGACTGCAGTGACTACAGTGTCACCTGAGAGTACATGGAGGAGGGGCCAGAGGGGCAGGTGGGGGCTGGGCCAGAAGGCCAGCTCCCAGGTGGGTTTTATCTGAGGTCATGGGAGATCAGCACAGGGGGAGGTGGCTACAGCCATCGCCCCTATGGTAGTGGACAAATTTCGGTCTTTTGCAGGTCTTTTTTCCTGGAAAAAATGACTGTAGCTTTTCTCAGATTCTCAGAAATGTTGTGCCCACAAACAGCGAGCAAACACTGTGTTAGAGGCTTTCGGGAACACAGCCCTGGCAGCGGTGTGGTGGTGGAATGGAGTTTCACTGGTTCCCCGGGTGGAGAGCCATGCTCCACGGCAAGATGCTGTGTAAATATTTGCGACCTGCCATTTGCTTGTTTAATACGATTGCCTGCCTCTCCACACTCGAGCTAGAATTTTTACTTTCTCATAGAAGTAGCCCCCAACGTAACATACATGCCTGTTATGTTCACAGGGACCTACCTAGCTGTCCAGCTGTCTTGAGCAGGGATATTCTTCCCTCTGTCCCTCACCCCACAGCTGGCTTGGACTTTGCTGGGGCTCCCAGCCTTCCCTGCTTCTCATCTCACTCCGGGCTGGTCCAGTGCTGGGTCATTTATTCATTTGATCAACAAAATTTTTTTCTGAGTGCTGATTAGGTGTTAAGAATTGTGCTAGGCCGTAACACCTGCTCCTGGTCCTCAAGTAAACCACAGAGCAGTGAGGGAGACGGTGGAAAGTCAGGTAATTAGAGCATGAGGTGAGGAAATAGCGTGGGGTCCCACTCCGGCACAGGAGGGGGTACTAGCTGGCCTGGGCCACCTGAGGCAGGCCTGATGCCAGCAAGGATGCCCAAATGCCTAGTAGCCCCACTGAATCTGACTGTCCTTAAATATGCAGTTGGGTCTCATTTCAGCCCTCGTGTTGTCTGAGTCCAGCCACTATTGGCTTTTGCATGTTTTGGGTTTTCTTTTCCTTTTCCTTATAGGCTCTAGGAGGTGGAGAGAGAAAGGAGCTGACCTAAGGAGAAACTCAAAATGTGTTGTAATGTAGTCAAGTTCATTGCTTTTGAATGAAGACATGCTCCTCCCTTTGTCCCAGGGACGTCCAGCTAGCAGATGCCTCCTCTCGCACTCACACCTCTGCTGACATCTGTGCCTGGACCTCCTGGCTCCCCAGGGGCAGGGGCCACGGTGAGGCAGGCTGCCCTTCCCTTTTCCCTCCTGTCCCTTGATGCGCCACCCCCCACGACTGCACCCATGGTCCTTGATGTGTCAGACTTATCTGTATGGTTGGGGGGTAAAGAGGGGGAGTTGTGACATCAGAGGGAAAAAATCTAAACTGTCCAGGTCATATGATTCTCCTCCTTCTCCAAGAGTAAGGCATCAGAGAGTTCCACCCTCCTAAGGAAGCCCCACAGAGACTCTCAAATTTCTCCCCTTGCTCTCTGATCCTCAGTCCCCGCTTCCAGGCCCACAGCACAAATATCCTCTCCTCCCCTTTAGGGAGTCCCTATCTCTACCCACAGAGTTGAATGCATTTTCCTCCTCTCCCCAGATGGATATGGAAATTCCCAGCAATGGACTTGACCCTGATATGCTAATACCAAAACTGGGATGGGCGTGGGGTTCTGGGGGAGGGGTGTGGGTATAGACCTCAGACAGCAGCCAGTCTGAGTCTGAGAGCTCCTTTCCAGTGGCTGGTTCAGAATGAGGATTCTTCCTGTTCATCCACTGGGTAACCATCATTCAGATACAATTACATCTCCTAAAGACAAACTGTAATTCTCAGAAACGGTAGTCTAGATCCATGAACAGGTGGGGAAGAAAAGGATGAGACTCTGCTGAGGTCAAATCCTGTTTGCTCCGGCAGACTCTTGCATCAGGAATGTCCAGGAATTCAGGGAAGCGATCAGTGCTCGATCAGTGCTCAAAGTGCAACCTAACCTGCACAGAGCCCTGCCCACAGAGCCCTGCCCACAGAGCCCTGCCCACAGTGTCCTCCCTGTGCTGCCCCCGCCCCCCAACCTGCTCCTAGGCAGTGCCTCTGGGCCTGCAGAAATCAAAATACACTTTCCTGTATTCGGTGATAATATTCAATTCTACTCTGGAAGATAAGAAAAACACACGGTCTGGATGCAACTCAGAAGTAGAGACAGAAAACAAATAGCTTGTGAGCTATGAGCAAAACTCATCAGATGTGTGAAAAACAGATAGTAAGTTAGTAACCTGCAAACATGGAATGAAGAAGAATGTTCCTTGTAGATAAGAAGGGATGAAGAGACCAAGTCATAAGGTACAAAGCACTTCACCTCCAGGTTGACAGCTAACTCACCCCTAAATTGGCCAAATTGAAGATGCCTCTATTGGTCTCACTTCAGCCTCACGTATGCTCTGCCCTAGAAATGCACGTCAAACCCACGGCCATAGAGCGGGCTGATCGGTGTATCTATTGGCCAGGTATCCTTGCCCCTGTATCTCTAATAGAGCAGGTGCGTGTTGGCTGAGGCCTGTGCTCAACCTTGAATTAGTCAGGGTTCTCCAGCGAAGCAGAACTGAGAGACAGAGAGAATGTAGAGAATGGGGGGGGGGGGCAGGGATTTTAAAGAATTGGCTCATTAATTATGAAGGCTGGCAAGTCAGAAATCTGCAGAGCAGGCTGACAAGCTGGAGACCCAGGGAGAAGTTGCAGTTTGAGTCTGAAGGCAGTCTGCTTGCAAAATTCCTTCTTGCTTGATGGAGGTCAATCTTTCCTTCAAGGCCTTCAACTGATTGGATGAGGCCCACCCACATTATGGAGTGCAATCTGTTTTCTCAAAGTCTGATTTAAATGTTAATCCTATTCAAAATATACCTTCATAGAAACATCTATAATAGTGTTTGACCAAATATCTGGGTACCATGGCCTAGACAGTTTGTCAAATACACTTAACTATCACAAAGTTCAATTCTGGTTCTCATAACCTCCCCCAGCATCGGGCAAGGCTGATATAACTGAGAAAGACAGAAGCATAAGCATTGCTCAACCCAGGAATCAGATAGCATGGTCCTCCCACCCCACTTGTACCCTGCCCGAAGTGTTAACCTGCCTCTGTCTTTCCCCTTGCTTCCTGTTTTAAGTTTTACATGGATTTAATAGGCCATATTATTGGAGTATCTTAATTTGATCTATGAGCCCTTCTCTTCCGTGATCTCTGGGATAGCTTACCTGGTAGTGAACCTGAAGGGTACCGTTACATAAGGTAACTTCCTGTACTAAATGCCCAAAGACCCGGCATCAGCTTTGCAATGACACTTTTTGGTGCCTTATGACACATTCATTCTTATTCTCTGTGGGCACAGCACTGAAGGAGTTCAGCAGGCTTTTGTCAACCGATCTGGGGACAAAACTAGCATATATAACACGATTTTCCTATAGGAAATGCACCACTAATTTGAACTAATCTACTTTCAGTATCATCTTATTTCTAAATGGAGAACTGCCCTGTACATATCACCTGCACTGCCACCCAGCCCCTAAATTCAAACGTGTCCGTGTGCCGTAGTGTGGGGGGACGGACTCAGCTCCTCCACCCAAGGTGCACGCAGTGGTTTTGCACCTTACAGCTGAGATGCCACAACTCCCCAGGGCAGACACTGTTCCTTGTTTTCACGCCTTCTCCACGCGGCACATTCGCAGCCCCCAGGAAATTGTGAATGCGAGAAATAGCATCATCACTACACTGCTTCTTCGGAGAGACTCATTTTCCACTCACACCTTCTCCTTGAAAGGGGGAGGGGGAGGTTGTGAGGGTGGGCACAGGGGACGAGTGTGCATAGCTGTGCTCACAGCCCCACCCCCCACGGTACCCCACTCACCCTCAAGCAGCGGGGGCCAGGACTTCCATGTCCTCTCGTTCCTTTCACTGACATCATTCTGCCTGACTTAATCCTTTAGTCTTAACAGTAGAGGAGGGGTTTCTGCCCTTCAGGAGGAATGTTGTTGACAGGGAAGAGACTCAGTTTACTAGAGTCTAAATGTCTTGAGTGACCAGAACATGCTATACGGTTGTGAACCAGAGCTGTTCCTACGGCATAAGCTCTGCAGACCTTTGAAGAGTGGCCTGGGAAAGAGTCTGGAAAACATTTCTGCAGCTCCATGTATTAGAATTAGATCTGTGGTTCTCAGCTAGGGACCATTCTGCCCCACCCCCACCCGACCCCGGGGGACATTTGTTAATGTTTGGAGACATCTTTGGTTTTCATGACTGGTGGGAAGGGCTAGAAGCCAGAGATGCTGCTAAACATCCTACTATGCACAGGACCCCCCACAACAAAGAATTATCTGGCCCTAAATGTCAGTGGTGACGCAATCGACAAACCCTAAGTTAGATGGATATATGTGGTCTGTCAACATTATGACATTATTTAGGGAAACATCCAGGGACCATTAGCAAACCACATATTTGCACAGAAAGACCAATGACTTTTTTCGTTTATTACGTATTGGTTTGGGTGTACAGCTTAGTGGCAGACAATCATATACTTTACCTAATGTTCCCCTCAATATTGCTTGCACCCACCTGGCATCATACATAGTTATCACAATTATTGACTATACAATGACTTTGTTCTGAATTTTATTTCCTTATCATTGGTGGACTGTATAGGTTTCTGTACTGTGATTTAAGAATTTATGAGTTTTCCTTAAAGTTTGATTTCTCACTGTTAGCTATTTCTCACAAATAAAACAAGTTTTTATTACTCTAGGCAAGTAAGTATTAAGGGAACAGAAGAAACTATAAAGTGTTGAGATAAATGGCCTGCTCAGTCACCAGCTAAGAGACGGAAGCAGCTTATGTTTTTGAAAATGACTACATCAACATCTCCCATTCTACAAAGTCTTCTATGACATTGACATTCCTCCATTGACAGGTGGGTCTACGTTCCCTCTCGTTGAATCTGGGAGGGTTTATGGCCATGGTACAAGTTCCACTATGGGACTTCTGAGGCTAGCTCATAAAAGAATACAGCTTCTGCCCAGCCGGTGTGGCTCAGTGGATTGAGCGCGGTCCCATGGACTGAGAGGTCCCAGTTCGATTCCCAGTCAGGGCACATGCAACCTGGGCTCGATACCCAGTATGGGGCGTGCAGGAGGCAGCAGATTGATGTTTTTCTCTCACATTGATGTTTCTCTCTCGCTCAAAAAAAAAAATCAATAAAGAAAAAGAATACAGCTTCCTCTTGGTGCTCTTGGAACCCAGCCACCTGCTGTGAAGAAACCCAGGCAGCCCCTTATAACAGTGTTCCAGCCGACAGCCCCTGTTGAGGAGTTGAGGCCCCGGCTGACAGCCAGCACGACCCACCAAACAGGTGACTGAGCAAGCGAGCCATTGGATGACCTCTGCCCTCAGCCCTGAGTCACCCTCAGCCTTCGAGTCTTCTCAGCTAAAGCCCCAGACTTCGTGGGACAGGGACAAGCAGTTCCCAATGTGCCCTTTCCAAATTCCTGACCCATAGAATCTACAAGTATAATAATAACCTTTAAGCCACAAAGTTTTGGAATAATTGTTACATAGTAAGATACAAGTGGAACAGTAATTGTCCCTCAAATATATACATAAAATTTATCCTGCAACAAAACTTCCAAATTACTAAATATCATGAACTTTCAGGAAAGCTGATTAATGGCCAAAACAACAACTTCTAATTTTTCAATGTCAAAGAGCTTCAGCCAAAGTGGCAACTCATTGGCTCACATACTATCACTCCCCTAGCCTGTATCTCAGGTAGACATCACTAATCAATCACAGAACACTATCTTGATGAGCAGAGATCCAGCCTAAATCCCTTCTCAGCAAAGCACATCAGCAGCCACGTGACTGGGGCTGGCACGCAGTTTGAAACCTCTTTGCCTCCTCAGGGCTTTCTGTAAGAGCCAAGGCTGGGTCCCAGTGGCTTACTCCCCGACAGACGGATGTAAGTCTTGTTTAGTCAGGTGCGCACAAAAGAATGATGACTTTGTGACACCTGTTTGCAAAAATTCTGTTATATTAGCTGGGAAGATGAATATCATGATTTTTGAGAATTTGGCCAGAAAACAACAATAGCAATGTATTGATGCCAAGAGCCACTTTTATTAAAAACAAACAAGCCCAAATCCCTAGTTCATTAGAAAACTATTTTCCTACTTTAAAAGAAAAACCCAGTCGAAGAGTCCCTTAAAAAAAAAAAGAATATAATAAGATGGACCTATGTCTCGTCTGTGATCGCAGGCTGTCAGCTCTGTGGGATCATTCAAAGGTGAAGTCTTTCACTTTCGGCTGATGAGCCGAGCACTCGGGGAAGGGCGTCGGAACACGTGTTACTTTGATGTTTGTTCAGTACACACTGTTAGTCCAGGTCCGGGGAAGAGCATGACGTGAATATGCCTCTTTTTCAATTTTCTGTTTGTGAATTTAATGTTTTCATGTCACGACTGACAGCTGAATTTCTCTCTCTCATCTATCAGGGGTTCTAGGAAGCCCAAAGTTGTTTATTTTTAAAAGAAATGTAATAACGGTTATTTGAAGAAAAGGACCAATGTGATTGGATTCCCGGGCGGGCAGACAGGCCACACGTCTGGGGCACTTTCTAACCCAAGGTTTCAAGGACCCTGGAGACACCGCCGGCTCAGCGTCTCACGGCAGCTTTCTGAGCTTTGACTCACGTCCCCTGGAAAAGCGGGTAGGAGCAGCGACAGAAAGGAGGGCACGCTGGTGGAAATTCTCTGTCCTCTTGAGAACATTTTTAAAAATCATAATGTAACCAAGGCAATAGCCCCAGGGATATTTTTGAGACAATAAATAATACCTTCTGCACCTCTCTGTCTGCTTTCCTGTGTCTCTTCCCTTTCAAACACCCCCCTCTCCCTCCGTCCCTTTTCCAAACAAACGAAACTGTGTCTTCGTGTCACTTGGACACTGGAGCTGTCCTCCTGGGCCCTCCCACTTCTGCCCCACCCTCTAGAAAACGGTGACTCCTTGGCTGGTGTGCCAACCTGGCTGGAGCTGAGGTGTGACTGTGGTCTCTTTCTACTAAGAGCCACTGCCCTAGAGGGGAGAAAATGAGAATCTTTAAAAATAATTGAGAACCATATAAATGAAAAGCTTCCTCTACCCAGTAAGGCTGTCATTTAGGATATAAGGACACATAAAGAGCTTCTGAGACAGGAAAAAGCTAAAGGAGTTCATCAGCACCGAACCAGCATTACATGAAATGTTAAAGGGTCTTCTTTAAAAGAAGAAAATAAAGATAAAAAGTATGAACATGAAATGGCAATAAGTACATATCTATCAATAATCGAATCTAAAAGAACAAAATAAACGAACAAGCAAAACAGAAACAGACTCATAGAGACAGAGAATATTTTGAATGTTGCCAGATGGGAGGGGGATTAGGGGAATGGGTGAAAAAAGGTGAAGGAACTGAGAAGTACAAATTGGTTGTTACAGAATAGTTATGGGGATGTAAAGTACAGCACAGGGAATATAGTCAATAATACTGTAATAACTATGTATGGTGTCAGATGGATACAAGATTTATCGCGATGATCACTGGGGTGTACACCTGAAACTAATATAATATTGTATGTCAATTGTAACTGAAAAATAAAAAATGATTAAAAAAAAAACACATGAGAATATAAAACAAAAATCAACAAACAAACTCATAGACACAGACGACAGTATGGCACCAGAGAGGAAGGAGGGCAGGGGGATGATGAAGAGGGTAAATGGAGTCAGATACATGGTGACAGGAGACCAGGCTTGGGGTGGCCAGCACACAGTGGAACATGCAGATAATGTATTATAACATTTTATACCTGAAACTTATATAATGTTATTAACCAATGTTATCTCAATACATTTAATTTTAAAAATAAAATAAAATAAAAGCAAATTAATGTAATTGTTTTATTTATTTTAATTCTTTTTTTCTTTATTGATTTGAGAGAGAAGAAGAAAGGAGAGGGAGAGAGAGATAGAAACATCGATGAGAGAGAACATCGATTGGCCGCCTCCTGCATGCCCCCCACTGGGGATCGGGCCCACAACCTGGGCATGTGCTCTGACCGGGAATCGAACCGGTGACCTCTTGGTGCATGGGTCAATGCCCAACCACTGAGCCACACCAGCCAGACTCATTGTTTTATTTATTTAAAAGATTACTTAAAGATTAAAAACTCCAAACAAAGTAAAAATGTCTATGGGCATTAAATTCTCACAATTCTTTGGGGTATATCTAATCGTGTCCTTTTTCCTGATGTGGAAATGGAGGCTTAGGCTTCTCGAGAGATTGCTCAAGGTCCCAGGATTCAAACCCACATTGACAAAACTCAAAGCACATGCTCTTAACCCCTATGCCTCCCGCCTCCCGCCATCCTCCTTGGCCTTGAGAGAGTGATAGGAGAGCGAGGGCACTTTGGCATCCCAGTTCCCCTTGGTGGACATTAAAAACAGCACACGTTTATCACTGGGGCTGGGACCCTTAGCAAATGACTTGCCTTGGATAGCTGAGGGTTTGCTAACTTAAACACCAATTTTTAAATGTGCATGGAAAATTTTAAGTATATTAAGTATCATTTCTTGCCTTCTTAAGCTGAATATTCTAAAGGTAACGTTGCCGTTAGCCTTTCCTTACATACTCAACATTCGCCAATGTGCACATTAGCTACAGTTAACGAGGCTGTGAGCCTGCAATGCCCTCGGGACTGGCGAGTGCACCGGGCTGCCTTAACCTACATTTTAAATGGTCCCAGGCTACTGTGCTGTGTGAGTTCTTGTGTCTGCTCTTCATAGATTTCCTGCCATGCTGTCGGCCTCTTGGTTGACTCTCCATGCTATTATCTGTCTGTAGAGTCCCTCTATGCCCTCTTAGATGAGCTATTTATAATCTGTGCTGGATGTGAAACCAAGATATTTAGGCATATTTTGTCTGGAGAAAAAGAGTAAATACTCATTGAATGGCAGAAGGGATTTCTTGTGAGTAGGAAACATGAATTTTCATGAATGGAATTTGTAACATCTATTTTAACTTTCTGATTCTCTGAGTCAATAGTTGATGAGATTGTTAGTTAACCAATGTACCAGAAATATCCATTGGTACCTGCCTGCCCAACCCTCTTTAAGACGAACGTGTTGACCTGCCACAGCTTCTCAGGGGCCCATGCTTTGCCCTGTTTCGTCACACACACTGCATGAGGCTGGATGAGTGGACCACCGGGCCCACGGGCAACCAGACCATAGACTGGCCGATGACCAGGAGAACAAGATTGCAGCTCTGGGGAACTGAACTGGGAAATACATTGAGACAAGTTGCTTGAGGCTAGTATTTGAAACAAAATTCATGAGGTAGACTTGTGGCCCATGAGGCCACGATGTATCAAGAGCCATCTGAAGTGATAAAGCAGCAGGATAGCTAAGAAAATCGGCTGAAAGAAAAAGGAGAAGGTAGCAGATTCAGAGAGAGGTGGAGAGGGAGGGAGGGAGGGAGGGAAGAGGGAGGGAGGGAGGGAAGGAGGAAGGGAGGGAGGGGAGAGGGAGAGAGAAAGGAGATTCTGTCCTGTGTCTTTACTCCAAACACCAGATCTTGAGGCAGCTGAGTGAGTCTCTGTATCTCCCACCCCCAAAGAAGCTAATTATAAAAATCAATTTCTTGAGAACTGAGTTGTTCATGTAACTTCCTATATTTGCTAGATCCTGTGCTAGCAGAAAAACACAGACCACTTAACTATACAAGAGAAATAACAGAATTTGAAATGGGGACACTTAAAGTCAGAATCAACACAAAAGACAAGTGTGTAAGAAGAAAACGATGACAGCTAATAATTATGCCAAAATACAGGCAGCCCACCAACAGAGGCCAGGATGAAATTGAAACAACCAAAAGAAAGCCCTTGAGTCCTGCTAAGGTTCTTTTTTAATTAATAAAGCAATTACAACCTGCATGCAACTCTTGTTACCTCTGTGTGTGTGTGCATGTGTGTGCACATGTGTGTGCACATGTGTAAGCGGAGCATCATATCGGGGGAAGGGAGGGATGTGACCATTCCCATGAGGTCCTGCAGCAGCCTGTGCAGAGCACAGTCAGACAGGACTCCCATGGGAGCGCCTTGGGGAAGAAAGCAGCCCAGAGGCAGACAGCTACAGGAATGAGCCAAACAAGAGGCCCAGACTCATCTCTCACTCATGCTCGGTGGCCCTGGAGAATGTGGCTCGATCGAGGTTTCTAACCTCCGCCAAGGTCAGTGAGGCCCGCCGGGGGTCCTCTGAGCTCTGTCCCTACACCGTGAGGCAGTCGACCTAAGGTCAGAAAACGTCGGTCACGCATCATTGCCAGGCAGCACACATCACTCAAAGCCTCTGGCCTGCAGGGACTGCTCAGCCACCGTCCTGGCCTCATGCACGAGGCCCGGGAGAGGCAAGTGGGGCTGCCATGCGTCCAGGTGACGGCCAGTGTTCTGAGAGCGTCCTGCTGGACGGAGAGGTAGAGGCCAGGCTGAAAGGGACCAGGGTTGCCCCTGGGAACACTAGAGAATGGATCAGATCAGGGCTGGGGAAGACGAGAAGCAGAAATGAGCAGCCAGACAGGGCGAGGAGAGGCGAGCACAGCATACCAGAGCGCTGGGTCCCAGGCCCGATTCCTCGGTCTGGATCTGAGAAACAGGAAGGAGGCTGGGAGGCTGCCACCGAAAGGAGCCAGGGTGGGGATGGGCAGAAAACCAGTAACTTCCAGACACCAGTTTCTCTGCCACGGTAGGTAGTGAAAGGAGAGGGATAAAGGGGGAGGAGAAAGAGAGAAGTGGGGTAGGGACGGGGGTGGGTACAAAGATGCGCAGAGAGAGGGGGAGAGAGAGAGGGACACCATTGGAGAGACAGCCAGAGCTGACGGATGTGGCCCAGACAGTTCATATTGTCCCCAGAAAATGTCCTTCCTTCTGATAACAAAGCAAAATCACTACCAAACCCTAAAAAATGCCTGAGCTAATCTTCAAATAAAATGAAATAAGAGAGTTCATGGGATCCTAATTAACCAGTCAGTGACCTTTGGTCTAGGTTCTGGAAAGGAAATTTGCATTGCTTGTGGTGACTTCACTAATTCCCCCCTGAACCCTGTGTCAACAGATCTGTTCAAAGTGAACCCTGCAGGACATCGATCAGAGAGGGGGCCGTTCAGCCTACACACCTGCCTCGGGACTCGGAGCCCTGCGTGCAGGGAGACTGCGAAGTCCTACATGGATGTGAGAGAAACACCTGGGGTAAACAAGGACGAGGCCTGGAGGGGGCCACTGAGGGAAACGCTGCCTCTGGGACACCCTGAAGTGAGACAGGACAGAGGCAGGTGGGCTCCTTCCCCAGAGACACTGGGCGACATTCTTAGGGCTCAGCTACTGACCCATTGGTGACAGCTGCCCACCTGCCCAGTCCCTCCCTCCTGAAGCATTTCTTTTCTTAGATATTATACTTCCTCTGTTTTTTCTCTTCTTCCTTCATTCATGGCTACTCTTTCTCAAAGTCCTTTTATTTTATTTTATTTTTTACTTTTATTATGGAAAACTTCAAATGTTTATAAAAGTACAGAAAACAGTACAGTGAAGGCCATGAGTCCATCATGTGTCCACGTGTCCAAACTTCAACAATGAAGCTTTGTCCTGGACCCTGCCACTCCCCTGCTCTGTAGATTACTTTGAAATAATCCTAGTTATCACGTCAACTATAACATGTATCTCTAAAGACCCCCTTTAAAAATCATAACCTCAGCTCCGTCCATCATGCTCCCAAACATCAACAATTCGATCCTTAATAGCATCAAATACCCAGTAGCCCTTTCTCGTACAGCTGGTTTATGTGAATGGAGATGCAAGTGAGGCTCACACACTGCATTGTTTGATATGGCTCTTAAGTGGCTTTCAATGTATACACAGTCTGCCACCAAGTCCTTCCTCTTTTTCTTACCTTTTCTGCTGAAGAAACTAGATTGTTTATCCTGTAGAATTTCCCACAGTCTGGATTTTGCTGATTACATCCCATGGTTTCTTTACCGTGTTACTCTGTCCTTTTTATTTCCAGTAAATTAGTAATTAGAGCTAGAGGTTTAATTAGATTCAAATTCTCCTTTTCAGCAACACTTCATAGGTAGTGTTGGAAGAATGTAGTACATGGTTGAGGCTTTTTTTCTTTAAATATGTTTTCATTGATTTTTTTTTGAGAGAGAGAGATAGAAATATCGATGTGAAAAACATCCGATCGGCTGCCTCCTGCACGCCCCCTACTGGGGATCAAGCCAGCGACCCCGGCATGTGCCCCGACCTGGACTCAAACTGGGACCGCTCAGTCCATGGGACAAGGCTCCATCCACTGGGCCACACCAGCCGGGCTGGTGGAGTCTTTTTAGAAGGTCAGAGACCATTGATGATCACTGTCTAATGGTCAAGTCCATCAATTCAATAGGGACTTGCAAAATGGTGGCATTTTCCCTCTCCCATTTACTAGCGGTAACACTTCAGACTTCCCTCTGAGTGCAGGTCATGCAGGAATGTGGGGCTCACCCCAGCACCCCCGAAGCCAGCTCAGTGACTCTGAATCATCTCATCTCTATGAACTCTCTTTCCATTCACAAAATGAAAAAGATCATGTTACCTAACTCTAGAATTATGGTCAAGGTTAAAGGAAACAGTACATACACAGTTCCTGACATGCGAGCACTTCGTGGCCATGAACGGCTGTCCTTCATTCACTGTTTGTTTGTTTTTATCCTCACCCGAGGGCATTTCTTCATTTTTTGTTCAGATGGAGTGGGAGGAGAGAGAGAGAGAAACATCAACGTGAAAGCATCTAGTGGCTGCCCCCCACATGACCCCAACCAGGGCCGGGGACCAACCGCAACCAGGTAGGTGCCCTTGACCAGAGTCGAATCCGTGACTCATTGCTCCGCAGGCTGACGCTCTAACCACTGAGCAAACCAGCCAGGCCCTCACTCACTGTTTGAAGGAGGACTTCCGACCCACAGCGGAGCACACAGCACAGGGACGCTGAGCAGGGTTTGGCTTTTATCACTCGTTAACACAGGTTTCTCGCAGCCATCCACAGAGTTGTTCTCAAGGTGAGCCATCCCTTCACCTGGCGCCTTTTCCTGGTGCTTGTAACCGTCACCAATGACCTGCTCTGCAGAGGGGGCCTCTAGGAGCCCCCCTACCCTGATTGGGAGTAAGGCAGGCAGGGTCAAGGGTCGGCGGGAGCCTGGGCAGTCCTGCCTCTCCCAGGGGAGAGCTGTAGGAGGCAGACGGGTGCAATAGTCCTTAGCCAGCTCACTAGTCTAAAATAGATATGCTTTCTTTGGAAACTCCTGCAGGAACATATTTACTCTGCCTCTGGTTTTGGCAAGTCAGTAAATTCATTTCACCCTTTTTTGTCAGAACAGTCGGTTGCTCGTTTATAAGGATAATTATATGAGACTTTGGAAAACCGACTCAGGCATATTTAGGGCCTAAAGGCATTCGTCTGGAAACTGGCTCTGAGTTTGGTTTCTGTATTTCTGTGCATATTAAATCTTTATATGGCCACTTACTTCCTCTTAATGGTCTCCACTTAGTGGAGGATCCTGGAGTCTTTGGTAGAAGCTATAAAAATAAGAAGCTGTTTGGAAGTCGATCGACTTCTAGTGTAAAGATAAATCTTATTTTAGTGGCTTAACCCCGGAAGTTGAGTTTCTGAGTCTTTAAGAAGAGTCTGCCCTCCAGCCTTCACTTGGAAGACGCTGGACTAGTGTAGCCTATGGGGAGACAACACTCCTGACGGTCCAGCCCGTGGCTTTTCTCCTCTTCAGGCCTGGGAATAGAATGCTGCCCTGCTTCCTCTGTTAAGAGCGTGGGCTTTGCATCAAACTAATCTTATTGGCTGCTTAACCTCTCTGAGCCTCAGTTTCCTTGTCTGTAAGATGAGATGATAAAATTTATTGTTGTTGAGGATGAAATGAAATCTTGCAGGTGAAGCACTGAGCACAGTGTCTGGAAATCTTAAGGATTCAACACTTGTTAGCTATTATTATTATTATTATTACTATTATTATTATTATTACCAGACTCTGGCCCTGGCTGTCCAGGTATCTCACAATTTTTGTTTAAAACAATATTTACTTGGAATATTATTCAATGACAAAGAGGAACAAACTCTCGCTACATACAACTTAGATGGATCTCCAGGGCATTATGCTATGAGTGAAAAAAGCTAACCTCAGAGGGCCATGTACTGTATGATTCTGTTTATATAACGATCTCGAAACGGTGACATTATAAAGACAGAGAACAGATTGGCGGTTGCCAGGGTAACGTTGGGGCTGGTGGAGGGTGGGGGTGACTATAAAGGGACATGTTTGTGGTGGCGGAAGATCGCTGCATCTTGGGTGCAGTGGTGGTCACACGATCTGCACGCGTGATCAGTGGCACAGCCTATACAGACACATGCCACAACGCCGGTTTCCTGACTGACACGGTCCTGCAGCTACGTACGGTGCAGCCTCTGGGGAAACTGGGTGGAGGGTACGTGGGACCTCTCTGCCTTCCTTATCTTAGCAACTTCTTGTGCATCGATACTTATTTTAAAATAAACAGTTTTAGAAAAGCAATGTTTAGTGTTTACATTATAAAGTCTAAATACAGTGCATGGCTGAGCCACACAGTATACTCTGCATTTCCTTCCTTGTGTGACATTTCCCTCTAGATTTGAAAAGTGCCTATTTTATTTGCTTTCCGTTGCTATTTACCTAGTACCAATTCTTCCCAAACTCTGTCAGAACTGTGAAATCCCCCTCAGTCTGGTCAAACACGCTAGGAAACCCATCAGTTCCATTTTTGTCTTGGGGACGTCCTTCCGGGGATGCTCTACCAGCTCCCATCCGGCTTCCAAATGGGCTAGCTGTGCTCTGGGCTGAGTCCATACCTGTTCGGACAGAAAATACCCGGTAGCCTATACATCTAGGTCTTAAATTGTGGTTTTTACAAGGTGCTGAGATTTCTGAATACGTAATTTTTATTTGTTTGTTTACCTGTATTTTCTGACTTTGTGTTACACCATCATCATTTCCCTTACAAAAGAACAAGGGAGAGGGGCACACAGTCCAAAAAATAAAAAAGGAAAAGGTCTCGTCCAGCCAGTGTGGCTCAGTGGTTGGGCATCAACCCATGCACCAAGAGGTCGCCGGTTCGATTCCCAGTCAGGACACATGCCCAGGTTGTGGGCCAAATCCCCAGTGGGGGGCATGCAGGAGGCGGCCAATTGATGTTCTCTCTCATCGATGTTTCTATCTCTCTCTCCCGCTCCCTTCCTCTCTCTCTAAAATCAATAAAGGAAAAAAATATATATGTTTTTTAAAAAAGGAAAAGGTCTCATTTAGCTGAGTGAGCACATACGTGGGGTCCAGGGAATATTCCGTCAGGCCTGCAGCCCCTCCAGTGACAGTCTGCACAGCGGCGACTGGGGCCCTAGTAAGATGCTCATCTGCATCTTAATCTTGACCCCCTCTTTGTGCATGAGGACAAGGCTCCAGTCCTAGACCCGAGGCAGGTGCCTCAAGATCACCCCAAATTCATAATAACCCCCACCTGCTGACAACCCGCTCCCATTGCCACCCTCTCACTTCCCTCCTCCAAATCCCTTAGACATTCTTAGTCCCTTTATGTCCCACCCCACCCAGGCTCGACCCCAGTATTGGTCGTTTTCAGCTTTTTCTCGTCCTGCAGCTGGATGGGGAGGTGGGCTGGAAAGGAGCGTCAGACTCTGAAGCTGGAAGAAGACAGGGTAGAGGCCACGCAGAGGTCTAGCTCAGATGGAGTATTTAATAGACATGCAGACCTATCTTGTTGCTAAACTTAACCTCGTGTGATTCTCTCACACCATATCAGACCAGATAGTTTACAACTCCTTCCCAGACTTGGGTTCTTTTCTAAAAAGGGAACTTCTCTTAGGTACCACCAAAGGGGAAAAGAGGAAATTCCACCAAACTTAGGTAAAATGAAATTAAAAAATCACTGTTTCAGGGTGGTAGGGAGGCGGTCTCTCGCATGTGCAGATGGGGGGAGCTCTCAAACGAAGTGTGACTCAGAGTGTCCCTTTGGGGCACAGAGGGGGTGAGGTGCTGTGCTCATCGCCCCCCTCCCCAGAAGTGTCACATCGAAGGTGCCCGCTCACTCCTGCCACGCTCACGTGGGTGTGGGTGGATCGGCAGCCTGTGTGTGCTCCGAATTCTAAAGAAATGAGCTTTAACATTCGGTGTGTCCGGTGGAAATAAGCCTTGTTGCCTCAGAAATTCAGAGGCAAAACTGTAGAGAAATCTCAGTGATTGTCTGGGAACAGATTTGCTGCCTTCTGATAAAACCGAAACGTGTTCAACAGGCCCCCGAATGCCGCTGGCTGAATTTGTTTTACGCTCATGAGCAAAGTCATTAACGATATTTCAGGATAAGTCTCCCGTTCTCCACCTTCTGTAATCCCTCTAGGTTCTTGAGTATATTAAAAACTCTTCCCAGGAACATTACAAGAAAAATGATCTTCCAAAGCACAGCTCTCCACATGACAGGATTTTTTCTATGTCCGTCCATAGTTGCTCCTAACAAAATGTCATGATTCAAGTAGGGGACAACCTGGGAATCCCTTCACAGACTGGAGCATTTTGAATTTTCTAATTTGATTTCAGAAATCGGCGGGGTAACCTATGTTGAAGACATATCGAACCTCCACTTAATATGTCATAGATTTCCTTAAGTACATAAAAGACCTTAAAATTTCTTAATTTAATCAAATCTGTTCACCTTGGCAAAGCACCCTTGCAGACAGCCAGCAGTGATGAATGAAAGACAATCTGTGTATCTGCTTAAGACGAGTAGAGCTGTGATTCTACTGGGAGGCAGGACAAGGGCTAGGTCCAACCCCAAATCCAATTACTGAACTAGAGACAGAGCAAATCTTTTTGCCACAGATTAAAAATTTGTAGTCTCTGTATTAGTGTATTAGGATCTCTCTCGCCCCCCGCCCATGGCATTGAGCCACTTGTATAGATACACTGTTAACAACAACAAAAATGGTTCTGCTGAGACATTTAGAGTTTTTATTCAAATCCCAGAAGGTCGGAGCCTTATGGGCAAACGCATGAATCACAGGGAACAGATGAGCTATTCATTATTCCTTTAATTTTGTTTTTGTGCCAAAGGTTGTTTCTTTAATGATGGAACAATACGGCTAAACTAAGAGACCCTAGGCCCCTTCCCTCCCCAACATCTTTGAAGATGAGACAGAATCATGTCCTCGCCCCTCCCCCACCCCTTCGTCCATGCTCAGGAGCCTCCTGAAATCTCCAGGCAACTGTTCATCTCTGCTCCTCTTCTGAGTTTTAACAAAACCTCAATCTCCTGGTCTTCACCTCACCATTTTTTGTCTTGGTTTTATTTTATTTTTTCTAAACATTTTTTTCTTTTTCTGTAAGGATACACAAAGCAACTATAAATTGGAGTTACCTCTGGGGAAGTAGGGGGCAAGAGAGGACCCTCACTTTCAATTTGCTCTCTTCAAGACTATGAAATGTTTTACGATAAGCATAGATTACTATAAATCACTTTTATAATTTTATAACTTTTCAATCTTTTTTCTGATTGCAAGTAGTGTATGTTTATCGCAGATCATTTGTAAAATAGTGAAAAAGTGGAAAGGGAAAACTCAGAATCATCCCCACCCCTGCTGTGCCTGCTGCCACCCAGCGCCGCCCAGGAGGGACCCTCCAGGCTTCTGCAGGGTGGAAGGGAGGAGAAGGGGAAAGGTATCTTGGGGTGCAGATAATTTCTATAATCTCTCAACCAATCCACTTTTTCCAGCTTCACTCATACCTGCCTCCACCTTCCTGAGACTTTCTGGGGTTCTGAGGGCATATTGTTTCTCGTTCCCCCACCATTCCCTGCCCCCGGGCACTTAGCGGTCATCATTTTGGTGTCCGTTAATGCTCATCTGTTTGCTTTCACGCTTGTAAAATTTTATGACATCTCCTGTCATCTCCTCTCCTGTTCTTTACACTTATGGACTTTTGCCCCTCTGAGTCTTCTGATGTAATTTTGTAGAGTTCCCAAGGGAGTAGAGGTAAATACACACTTTCAACTTGTCCTCTTTAACTAGGAGTGCCGTGTGCTGCTTGGAATATTTTACTTTTTTAAAAAATATGTTTTTGTTGATTTTTTTAGAGAGAGAAGAAGGGAGAGAGAAATAGAAACATTGATGTGAGAGAAACATCAACTGGCCACCTTCTGCATGCCCCCTACTGGGTATCGAGCCCACAACCAGGCATGTGCCCTGACCGGGGATTGAACCGGGACCTCTCAGTCCATAGGATGATGCTCAATCCACTGAGCCACACCAGCCGGCTATTTTACATTTTTAATGACTGCATAATAGCACTTGTATATAGATGTGCCATAATTTACTTAACCTTATGTTATAGGTACATTTTTGCCTACATTATTTATTTTCTTAAGATAAAACACTAAATATGGACCTACTGGACCTAGGAATATGAGCAATTTAAAAACTCGCCCAGCCGGTGTGGCTCAGTGGTTGAGCGTCGACCCATGCACCAAGAGGTCGCCGGTTCGATTCCCAGTCAGGGCACATGCCCAGGTTGTGGGGCAGATCCCCAGTGAGGGGCATGCAGGAGGCGGCCAATCGATGTTCCCTCTCATCAATGTTTCTATCTCTCTCTCCCTCTCCCTTCCTCTCTATCTAAAATCAATAAAGAAAAATTTTTTTAAAACTCTTTGCAGGCACAGTAGCCCCCCGTTATCCACAGGGGATACGTTCCAAAACCCCCAGTGGATGCTGAAGCTGCAGATAGTACCAAACCCTGTATATACTGTATGTTTTCCTATACACACACCTTTTCACTTAACAGAGGCACTTCACAGCTTCTCTCGGGCACATCCGAATTGCCAGCATCGCTGCTCCTGCACGCTGGGGCCGTCATTGTGTAAACAGGGTCACTTGAACACAAGCACCGCAATACTGTGACAGTGGATATGACCACCGAGATGGCTGCTAGGTGACTGATGGGTGGGGAGCCCCTAGAGCGTGGGCCCCGACAGAGACGATTCACACCCGACCAGGACCGAGCAGGACTGCATCAGGCCACTCCGAATGGCGTGCGATTTAAAACTTAGAAACTGTTTGTTTCTGGAATTTTTTATTTAATATTTTCAGACCGCAGTAGACTGTGGGTAACAAACCACGGAAAGAGAAAACAGCGGGTCAGGGGAGACCACTGTACCCCTCGCACTGACAGTTCTATATTCCAGCAGAGGGCTTTGGAAGGGCCCCCTGTCGCCAGGAGCCTGCCACCTCCCTCGATGCGCCCTCCGCTTCCTCTTGCGTTGCCTCTCTGTGAAGAGAGGTCCTCGGTTCTGTTGGATTTCACTTCTGTTCGCTGCTGTGGCCTCCACGGAGCACCCCTGGGCCCCGGGGAGTCGGGCCCCGTTCCGCTCCCCTCCCCGGGATCGCAATGCCCGCGCCGCAGGGCTCCCTCCGACGCTGTGCCCCTCGCCTGGCTGCCAGGGTGCTCTCCCGAGTGG
Source organism: Tadarida brasiliensis (assembly GCA_030848825.1). NCBI lineage: Eukaryota > Metazoa > Chordata > Mammalia > Chiroptera > Molossidae > Tadarida > Tadarida brasiliensis. The sequence continues at coordinate 12,815,374 of CM061275.1, read as the reverse complement.
GGGCCACCAGGACCGGCTCTGGCTTCTCCGCCCCGGGGTCACTCTGAGCTCGCACTGCGATCCCCGCTCCCTCGGGCTGGCGGAACGAATGTCTGTGCCTTGGTCTCAGCGGTCTGTCTCCGGATCTCTTCGGCACTTGCGTGACTGAATCCGTCTGTGATCGTTACTGGTCCACTCTCAGTAAAAAGACAGCCTGCGTGAAAACCAGACGAGTGCTGCGTGTAGACACAGTGCCAGAAACACGCAGGGCGACATGCGTGCTGCGGCCCTGCTCGCTGGCTGCGGGCCCGTGTACTAGCTTCGGTGTGTCTGGGGGCTGGAGGCAGGCGTCCTGGGTGGTGCAGCCAGGCTGGGCTCACCCTCTCCTGCCTCCAAACGGCGTGTGGAAGCCCGAAGAACATTCTAGCACATCCTACAGCCTGGGTCTCAGTAAGCTGCAGTCTCCTCAGGCGCAGGCGCACCTTTGCCCTCAATTCCATTTATTCTTCCAGCAAAGAAACGGCCACCAATACTGCACCATTAATACCAAAGTCACAGAAACACAAAATTTTAGTTTTTAATGATAACATCACAAAAGCCAAAAGGCAGGATCAAACTCCATAAAATTCTATGCCTCTCTCTTGCTCTTTTTGTGAATGTTTCTGTCATTTCTTATTTTCTTTCTCTGCCTATTTTCGGGTATGTGTCGGTTTGTCCATTTCGACTGTTCACTGTCTATATTTCATTCTCCTTTTCATTTTCCTCTCTTGTTAGTTTTTCTACCCTCTCTTCCTCTTCTTTAACAGGTTATAATATAGAATTGTTTCTCCTTTTACATTTTTGTTCTGGATATTGAATAGTTGTCCATTTCCAATTCTATAGCTTCAATTTTCTGTTCCCAACTTTAAAGTAAGATCACTGAAGTCGTTTTATGTCTTTCTCTTTAAAATATAAATTACTTTTGAATCACTTGTTTTCTGGCTGAATTTTTTCCCCTCTCTGGGCCAGAAGCTCCTGGAGGCGAGGTTTCTTTTTTATTGTTGTTGTTAATCCTCACCCGAGGATATTTTTTTTCCATTGATTTTTAGATAGAGTGGAAGGGAAGGGGAGAGAGAGAAAAACATCAATGTGAGACACATTGATTGGCTGCCTCCCACACAGCCCCAGGGGATCGAACCTGCCACCCAGGTATGTGCCCTTGACGGAGAATCAAACCCATGACCTTTGGTCCCAGGGCTGATGCTCTAACCACTGAGCCATACCGGCCAGGGCTGGAGGTGAGTTTTCTTGACACAACAAAGCATTCCCTGACAAATGATTCCAGAATGCTGTGAAGATTCCACTGTTTACTCCAGTAATTTCTATGTGTCCATATAGCCTTCTTCTTGGTCATTTTAAAAGTTTAATTGTTAACATAAAAATAAGATATATTTCAGATGCAATAATAAAAATAACAGCTAACATTTCCAGGGTGCCAGGAGCTCCTCTCAGGACTTGACTCACCTCCTGCGAGCCTTTGCCCCACTGTCCCTTCCCACTGAGACCTTGCCCTTGCCTCTCTCTTCAGCTTTTTTATTCTCCTTAGTGCTCATCTCTGTTTAACATACTGTGCTTTTCACATCCAGCTCCTTGTTTCTCTCTCTCTAGAATGTGTGCTCCCTGAGGCTTCCGTGTGCTTTGATCACTGCTACATATCCTGGCACCTAGAACAGGCCCTGGCACCTAGTGGGCCCTAGATACACACTTACTGAACGAATAAATGAACCCATTTAATCTTCACCGCAACCCCCTAATCTATCTGCTATTATTGTCCGATTAGAAAGATGAGAAAACAGCCCTGGCCAGTTTGGCTCAGTGGTTAGAGCGTCAGCCCTCGGACCAAAGAGTACTGGGTTCGATTCCGGTCAAGGGCACGTGCCTCAGTGTCGGTTCAGTCCCGGCCCTGGTCAGGGTCGTGCGGGAGGCAACCAATGGGTGTGTCTCTCTCACATCATGTTTCTCTCTCTCTCTTTCCCTCCCACTCTATCTGAAGATAAGTGGAAAATATCCTCGGGTGAGGATTTAAAAAAAAAAAAGATGAGAAAACTGAGGCACAGAACAGTGAGGTTACTTGCTAAGGTTGCATAACTGCTCTTGGAAAAGCTGCTGCTCTCACCCGAGAAGCCTACTTCTACAGTCCTTGTTAACTAACAATATTCAGGTACCCACTAATCACACAGATTCTTTAAAGAAAAAAAAATTTAAGGAAAGTAATAGAAACAGTCGAAGCCCCTCTTTTAACCCTTCCCAGGGCGGCCCCCGGCCAGGCGTCCGCGGAGGTACCCACTGTCCTGCAGCGGCAGTGGCCGCGGTGTCGGTGTCTGAGCCCGGGGAGCAGTGCTGGAGGCAGGCAGCATCTACATAACTGAAAACGCCCCAAGTCCATCTCTCAAGTCCAGTATCGACTGCTTTTGTTCCTCTCACTTTCCTATTTTTTTCCCCCTTTTCTACTTACAGACACTCATTTTTCTAGCTGAAAATAGAAAACCTTATCAGATTGGTATAACAGTCCTTCTTGCTATAGTTTATTTTCCCCAAAGACGGGATGAATTTGAGCCTCCTCAGAAAGCCATCTGCTGTGTGCGCACAGACCTATTCAGAGCCAGAAAAAGCACATGAAGGAGGAGGAAAGCCCTGGCTTAGTCTTTTTGAAACAAAGAGCTGTGGCTCGCAAACTCGATGCCCTTGACAAAGGCTGACCGTGGACAGTGTGTACTGACGGGGAGCACAGGGCGAGAGGACTTCTGCATTGTGACGGTGACCTTGCAGGACTTTGCTGCCCCAGGAGAAGACACTTAATGAATGGGGATGAAGGCTCTGAATCTGGCCCTCTGAGTCTAGGCCCCTCCTCCATGGAAAATAGCCATCAGCCTGTGGTCTGCTGCCTGTCTCCTCATTGCCATCCCCTCTCCAGGTTGTAGTAACTCATTGCTGTTCCTGTTGTGTCAGACCTTGCCAGTCCTGGGGCAGGACCATCATGGCAAGATGCCGTGAGGTCTTGAAAGGAGAGCATGCCATCTGTGGGGCCGCACCTGTTGCCAAGGGCATGCTCATGTGGGCTCATGGACTCGCAGATCTTGAGCTAAGGGGCTGCCCACTCCTGGTTTGGGCTGAAATATTCCTTCTTTCTCTTCCTCGACTCACCGCAGCAAAAAGTAAATTGCAGCACAAGAGGAGCCCAGGTCCCAAATCAAATATTCTCATATTCTCGAGAACATGGAAATACTATTCTTTGTTTCCAGTTTAATTTTTAATGTCTTTGTTTTTATAAGCACAAAAGTAATATAGGCTGGTTGTAAAACATTTAAATAATATATAAATTATTTAACCTAGAAAATAGAAAGCAACAATGTATAAGAAGCAGGCAGAACAGGTTCCACGATGCCTTTTCACCGATAAGGAAACAGACTCAGGAATGCTTTGTGACTTGTCCTCGGTCACAGCCATGAAGTAGTGGAGCTGACTCTCAAACCCAGCTCTCGGGTGCCCGATCAAGAGCTCTTTCCTCCAAGTACATCTTCCCTTAATGACTGCCAGAAAATCTCGGCTCAGCTGTGTCCGCCCTACCCCACGGAGTCTCCACTCCACACACAGGGGAAACGCATCCAGTTCTGACATTTTTGAGTTAGAAGTAAATACGTTCCAGAGCCAAGATTATCTGTCATTATTTCAGAAGATAAAACAGTGTTCAGGGAGGGACTTATAAGGTTGCTTGCTGAGTAAATTATGCAAACACAGAGTTCAGTTCGGTTTGGCCGAGCTAACAGAACCAGGACGTGGGCCTCTCTTAACTCTTAGGTGGCTCCCACACCCCTGGGCTCCCGGCCGCAAACTATTAGCTTCCAGGAGCTCGGGTGAGGGTGGGTCTCCAGGGTGTCCACTGGAGGTGAGGACCTAGATGTGTGCCCTGCAGCACAGTGGGGTTCTCCACGGCCAATTGACTACAGGATGACATTTCTGTCCCAACGCAATGGAGCTGCAATCGGTCTGGCACCTGGCTCTTGGGAAGAGACTGACCTCCCCAATGACTCCTTTTGTAGTACAATCCGTGTGTGTGTGTGTGTGTGTGTGTGTGTGTGTGTGTATGCATGTATGCACGCCACTTTTACACAGAACTTAGCTCCTTTATTTTCAGAAGGAACAATTTTCTTCAGAGAGGAATTGTGCCTATTCTTCAATACTATATTGTAACTTAAAGGACGTTTGTCTTACTTCCCTTGTTAGATTTTGCTTTAAACCAGTGTCAGCTAGCAATTCTGATCTAGAATAGCTAAAGGCAGTCCTTTGAACACTGCTTGCTTTAATCACAGAAAAGACCCTTCTTGCCTCCTCCCTTTCTTCCTCCCTCTGCTCTTCCTTTCTTCCTTCCAACATAAGGCGTTTTTAAAATATTGTTTTGTAAAATGCTTTATTCATACAAGACATTAATTCTATTATTTTTTTCAAAAATACTATGCACAACTGACTTAATCAGATTTTTTAAATCCCAGTCATTAAATTGCTGAGATTAGATGGTCTAGGTCATGGACAGATCAAGACTATAAAACTCATATGTAACTCCAAGTATACACGGGAATTAAGTACAATACAAAAATAATGTTTTTTAACTCAATAGAGAAAAGATGGACTGTTCAGTAAATGGTGGTGAAAAACAATGGCTTGCAATTTGGAAAAAGCCTAGATCCAAATCTCATTTTTTACATCAAAATAAAATCCAGAAATATCATTAAAAACTCATGTAAAAGTGAAATCATTAAAATAGAAAATGATTGAACATTCTCATTACTTGGGGATGGAGAGACCTTTATAATTAAAAAATTCAGAAGAGAAAGTATTGGTAGATTTTGACAATATAAAAATTAAATCTCACCAAAAAGAAATGTGTACTTAAAAGTTTGACTGAGAAAGGACAAATTATTAAAATATATATGACCTGCCTCAGTTTAATATCCTCAATATACAAATTGCTTTTATAAATCAATAAAATTTGGTTGTCAATCCTGCTGTTTGAGTAGTAGGATTTGGGACAACTTTTACTTTCTTCTTTACAGTTTTTCATACTTTTGAGTTTCTTACAGTATTTTCAAAACATTAAATCCATTATCAGTTTGAAAAAGCACTTTAAAGAATATGTAGATGGACATATTTTTAAAAAAATACTTAAATTTAAAGCCCCAAATAATTTTTCCAAAATTGCCCAGTGGTTCTTCTTTGTAATATTAATTATTACACTTAACCTTCAACATGCAAGCTAAGAACAACTGAAAAAATAAGATGCATGAGAAGTAGAAGAAAAAAAATTATAAGACAAAAGAGTTTTAATATGAAATCAGCAGACCTCACACCGAGGCCATTTATTCTTTCAAAACCTGGAAAAGAGTCCATTGAACAAAAGTTATTTCACCCCTCAAATAGGTACTTTTCTCTTTTATTTTGAGAGAATGGGGGAGAGGGAGAGAAAGAGAGAGAGAAACATCAATCAGTTGGCTCCCTTCGGGGCCCTGACCAGGGATCAAACCCACAACCTGAGTATGTGCCCTGACCAGGAATCAAACCACAACCCTCCTGTGCGCGGGACAAGGCTCCAGCCAACTGAGCCACACTGGCCGAGGCAGCACTTTTCTTCTTAATATGGGGTTGGTTTTTTCCTTTCTCCTTTTTCTCCCATCATCTAAGTTGTACCATTAAATAAAATGTACAATTTATAATTTTTTGTTGTTGTTAATCCTCACCCGAGGATATTTTTTCATTGATTTTTAGATAGTATAGTAGAGGAGGAGGGAGGGAGAAAGAGAGAGTGCGAAACATCGATGAGAGAGAGAGAAAGAGACATCAATTGGTTGCCTCCCACAAGACCCCAGTCCCAGGGCAGGGAATTGAACCTGCAGCCCAGGTACGTGCACTTGACCATGAATCAAACCTGAGACCCTTTTGATCCTCAGGCTTACGCTCTACCCACTGAACAAAACCCGCCAGGGCTAAAATGTATGATTTAAATTTCAATTTTACTGAAGCTGTAGGTAGAATTAAAGAGATCATACAAATGAACGGTTTCATTGAATGTCACTTTACATAAATTTACATAAAGCTGCAAAAATCTACACAGCCTCAAAAAATTCCTCTGAGGAAGACAACCGTGTGTTTCCTGAGCACCGGCCGTTCTGTCCAGCCCTCTGTCAGACCGCTGTGTTTGCATCACCTCATTAATCCTGAGAGCCAGAGCTAAAGTCAACATTCTCATTCTCATTTTGTAGATGTGAGAATAGGCTCTGAGAAATTCAATGATTTGCTGTAAATCACACCCAGCTGATTCGAGCGTCCATGCATGACCTGTTCCCTGCACCCATGAACTTTCTCCAGGGTATGTATCTTCTCTGATATAAAACAACCGATACAGCCTAAGTCCCCAACGTGGTCCTAGAGGTCCTTTGGTGGTGTCTCAAATGGCCTGCAGACCACAGACGCCTCCTTGCAGCTGCCTCAGGGCATCCACATGCCTTCCAAGCTCAGGCTCACTATGGGGAGTGTCCTGTTACTGCTGCCCACGCTCAGAGTCCAGGGTGGGCATCTTTTGCCTCGGCCTAGGCCACAGGGTTCTGGGCTTCCCTCACTGCACTTGCTGGCATCAGTGACGCTTGGGTTTGGGGTTTTGGTTCTTCATGTTTCATTTGCCAGTACTTGGGTCTGATGCCCAGAGGAAGAGTCTGGCAGAGAGGCCCAGGCACTGGCTGGCCCTTTTGGTTCCTAGCTGTGTGCCCTGTGCAAGGGACACAACCTCTCTAAGCCCGTTTCCTGCGCTGAACAGGAGAGATGGTTCTTGTGTGTTACCTGGCAGTGCTGTGGCGTTAGTGAAGAAAGGCATGACAAGTGCTTCGCACAGTGCCTGGTGCTACCTCAGCGCTTCTCAGATGGGAGCTGTTGCTCCCACACGCTGGGTGGCAGCCCCTCAGCCAGTCCCTGAGGCCCGCTACTGGCAGGACCTCAAAGTCACCCCTTCCTGTGACGAGACCCTTGTGTGGAATCAAACTCCTGTGCATGGCTCCTGCCTTTGGGACATACTTTCCCCGGCCCACCATCCCGCCGTCCCACCCAGCCTGTGGTCATTTTGGACTCGCCTGGAATCAAGGAGGAACCCTATTTAGGAACAAGTCTAATCTGCAGATAGACTCCAGGCTGCCGAAGAACCTAAAATCACACAGGGCTGATGTGCTCATGGACCTGATGTTGAATTAAATCTTTCCCTCTGACGGTTCTGCCAGACGCGTGTCCCAGCAGAGCGACAGTGGCTAGCTGGTGGACGACATGGTCCGGGGGCGCGTTGGCTGCTGCTGGGGCTCCTTCTCTCTGCACACGGCTGTCCTCAGGAGAAGGAGGATCCCTCTTCCCCGGTCTCCCTCTCCTCCCTCACACCCTCCAGCTTTTCTGAACGGCCTTCGTGTCATTGTAAAGTGTTGGATACTCAGCTCACTCCCACCACTAGTGGCCTCACTGGGGGACGAATGGGCGATTAACTGCAAATTCAGTCCACATCTGTTACTGGTCGGACGCTAAGGGACAGAGAGAGGACACAGTTGCGAATGCTCGGTGTTTCCCACCAAGCCCCGACTCACTTGATTAATTTCTTTCCTTAACACACCTGTATTCCTTTGTTTCCAAAGTCTTGCTCATGCTGTTCCCTCTGCACCAAATGCCTTTCCCCATCTGAGTCCCTGGAAGCCCTTAACACCTCCTCCCCATTCTCCAGACATCCAGCACCTCTGAGCTGCTCACCTCACTGTCAGCAACAATATCTTCCTCCATGTGCCCACGACACCCCGTATGCTCAGCCGAATTGTTTCCTTTACCTTGCTTTCATTTTCCGCATTTGAACACATTGTTCTGAGAAAAGGTTCATACTATTATATTTCCTTAGTTCTCAAAGGCAACAGAACCGTGAAGAGTCTCTAGGGGGGTGGAGGTGGAGACCACGCCTCCACGTCGACGCTGCCCAGCACACAGTAGGCTCTTGGCCTGTTTGTTGATTTGAACTGGGCTGGAGTGGGTGACAATCCTCATAGCCAGCCGTGGCAGAGGGTCCCCAGGCAGCATGTACTGCTCTGGAAAGCAGCACGTCTGGTCTCAGGGCCCAGGGTCACTCTAATTGCACATGTGCCGCTGGGCTGCGCTGCTGACCCGGCCCAGGTGGGCCTTGGGGTTCCTGTGCTGCTGACCCAGCGGAGACCACCTCAGGCTGGGACCCAGCTGTGAGCCTGAACAGCATCTCAAGGTCACACAGGACTTCCAACTGAGGGCTCAGTAGCTAAAGTACTAAAATACAGATTCAGCAGAATTTCTCTTTGGCTAATTTATCTTCTTTACTATCCAAGGAGGGAAATCGGACTCGTGGTTCTGCCCTTAATAAAAATAAAATTCAATCTGGAAAAGCAGAAGAGAGCTGGCGGTGTCTGCTCAGCCATGCGGCCTGCTTTTCACAAAAACTGACGGATAGTGCTTTGAGCATACAGAAATGATAGCGCTTTTATGGCCCTAGAAATTCCTCATTACATGTTCCCCCTCCTTGAGGATCTTCAGTAGTGAATGGGTCATAGCCAGGGATGTCCCAGGAAATCCATAGAGATCGGACTAATGAAATGCAAGGCGACGGAAGGAAGGGGAAGGGGTCAGCTGTCTGAGTCCACTGCATCCCAGACCCTGCATTCCTCAGTGATCCTCAGAGCTATCAGCCCTCTGATGGCCTCACTTGCAAGTGAGGAAGCTACGTTCAGAGAGGGTAACAAACTTGTCCAAGGCCACACAGCTAGTGCAGAGCAGGGCCGGGTTTGACTCACTTTGTCCCACTACACAGCCTGGGCACTTCCCAATCTGTCAGGCAGCCCAGGGCGAGGGCAGCTTTGAGCTTGACCTGGATCTCCAGAGTGACAGATGTTTGGGTTTGTCTGACTGTCCATGGCCCCTGGTGCTGCCTGACCCAGCCACAGTCCTTGTTGAATGGGTGAAAGAAACATCGACTATTCTGCTGACAGTAAACTGAGCGGCCGGCAAAGTAAATGCCCAGAAGCCCCAGAGCCAGCGGCAGTGCCCAGCCAGCCTCCCCCAGAATCACAAAGGACAGAAACCCCCCAATTCCTAGCCGTCTTTGCTCCTTGGGGCTGCTGTCCCTCCGGCCACCATCTTTTCCACTCTCCCCGTTAAACATTTCACAGTGGCTGCCTCCTCTTCTTTCCTTGGCCCCAGCAGAGGACTTTCTAGAGAACTCTCCCCAACTCTGCTAAGGCCTGGAGATATTTCTATTTTCCAGGAGCCCAAAGGGTTACGCATAAAACATGAATTTATAACTGAGGTTTTTGGAGGCGATGGGTTAGGTCATCTGCGAGAACGTCCTCCTTGGGAAGCCCCTGCTTACACTTGGTGGGCAGTTGCCAAGAGGAAGAACAGTCCCCCGGGGGGCCAGCGTCCAGATGGGATCCTGGGCGTGGCTCTCCAGCCACTGGACCGGTCTTCCCTGGAAGTCCCGCCGTATCCTTTAAATTCCCTGCAGGGTCTGCCGCCACTACTGTCCCCTTTGTTCTGAGCTCCGCCCCTTTGCAGCGGTGCCTCCAGGGCAGCGCCACGGGGCTGTTCTCCGCAGGCGTCATGGCACGGGGCGGAAGGGGACCGCTGAGGGTGCGGACGTGGCTGCGGCCCAGCCAGACTTGGGGTCGCGCTGGGCCTTCGGGGTGACAGAGGCCGCAACAGTGCAGCCCTGGAGCTGTCCCTCTGCAGGGGCGTGTGCTGACTTTAATGAAACACGTCTACGTATGTTTGGTCCCTGGAAGTGGAGTTCTGCCGCAATAAAACCCTAACACGTGAGGACGGCTTTGGAGTTAGGCCTGTGGAGTGAATAAATGAAGGGATAGATGGTTGGATGGATGAAAATAGATTTTAAAAAAGAACATGGTATATTCTGGGAGCTGCAATTATTTTGGAATTACTAGAGCAGAGAGTCCATTTTGGTGGGGTTGCAGGAATTTTCTTTCTTTTTTATTTTTAATTAATTTTTTAAATGTGTCTTTATTATTGAGAGTATTACAGATACCCCTCATTCTTCCCACACTGCCCCCTCCCCAGGCTCCTGCCCCACCCCAGACCCTCACCACCCTACTGTCTGTGTCCAAGGGCAATTCATATCCACATGTAAGTTCTTTGGTTAATTCCCTGCCGCCCTCCTCCTCGCCTTCCCTCTGAGATTCGTCAGTCCGTTCCACGCTTCCATGTCTCTGGACCTATTTTGAGGAACTTTCTTCGTTCAAGAGTATTTGCAGGATATCTGTTCCTGACACCCTGCCGCTCGCTGAGGCCGCGGCTGGACACCCGCAGCCGGGAAGGTGGGCCGCTGGGACGCTGCACACAAGCTCTGTCTTCCTCAGAGACCCCTCTGTCTCCCTCTACTCTTCAGTGCATCTCGGGGTGTCCACCTCAGCTGTCTCCACCTCCTCGTTCACGCCCGTGGCCCCCTGCCGGAGCTCCAGCTCCATTTGGTGCGCTGAGTGCCCTTTGCTAAGACATGGAACACAGGTGGGATGAACCAGGCCTGAAGCCGCTTGGGGGGGTTGTTATACTCACTGGGGGGGCGCAGGCTGAGATGAATAGCTCCATTCACGGGAGAGCCTAGCGGTCTCGCGGGGAAAGAGAAAAATAAGCAGGAGTGAAAAAATATTTGTTTCCACTATCTAGTGGGCCATGTCATTATTACTCCCCAACTTCCCTTGAAATCTTTGGCATATTATCTGTTCATCTATATATAATATCTATTTATCATTAATATAATATCTACTTTATTAATGTATTAATGATTAATGAGTATATTATTAATAATGAATGAACAAATGAATATATTCATTGATATTAGTGATAATGCATTAATATAATATCTAGTTATAATATAACATCCTATGTGACCAGCACAACTGTGGGGGTGGCAGAGTGTGCCATGTAGGACTAAGTACAGCATCAGGGTGAATGTGGGCAACGGTCAAGGCCTTCCCTGGGGAACCCCACATCTGAAGTTACCCCCACATTCCACAGATGTTTATTGAGCACCTCATGTGTGCTCGGTGCTCCTGTAGTGCCGGGATACAGAGCTGGCAGGGTGGGCAGAAAGCCCCACCCTCCTGGAGCTCGCCTCTCCTGTCACATGGGTCTACTGGCCACCTCTGGGTGTCCCTCCTCAAATGCAACATACCCGGTGTTGAACTCACAGCCTTGCATCCAGCCAACTTGCTGCTTGTGTGTTTTTCATCTCTGTGTGTGACCCCTGTGTTCCATGTCTTAGCAAAGGGCACTCTGCGCATCCCTCGCTTTTCTTCGTGAACTGCTCAGCCCACTCGAGCTGCCGCGACGCCATCTATCAGACAGACGGGAACAGTTGCCTGACATGCTGGTGTTCTCCGTATCACAGCACCTGGCGCATGGGCGAAGCTTAGTAAATGTTTACCCAACGAAGGAGGGAAAAAATTGTAATGAAGTCAGCATGGATGCAATGGATTCCCCCAGACCTTGGGAAACATGTTCCTCATTTCCCCCCCTCCCCTCGCTCATTCCAGCCCCTCCCCCTCCCTCCTGCCTTTCCTAAGCCACTGGCTCTGGTCAGTTAATGACAGTTTTTGCTGTCTATTTCAGCTGCCATTTGGCAGCATCAAATCACATCCAGGCCTCTCAGAACCCTGAATTCCTGCCTTGGCCTGGGCTCACCCTCACCCTGGGGGGACCCACCCTGCTCAGTATAAATGCATTTCTTAAGCAGCCTCCTCCATGACTGCTGCCCCCTACCCCCACCAGGTGTGCAGGGCGCTCTCACACCAGAACCGCCAGCTCCTCAAAATTTAGCAGTGGGGAACGGCCTACTCAGATATCATTCATTCATTCACTCATTCATTCATTCACTCATCCATTCATCCACTCACTCCTCACCTTGCCTTGCTCTGGAGAGTGTTTCTACAGCTTACAAAGATGTGAGAAAATGACAAGTATTAACAGGGCCACACACTCAGCCATGGGTTCACCGCACAAGAGCGCACACCGAGGGGGGAACTGGGGGCTGAAATCCAGCCCACTATCTTCTCACCAAGTCACACGCCCAGCACAGGCTACACCTGCCTGGAGAGACAGCTGCTTCCAGTTTGCACAAAGTCTTCCACAGCCAGGGTGAGAGCGAAAAGTAGAATGAAAGAAGAGAGAGAGAAACAAGACTGAGAACAAAGGGCAACCAGGTCATTAAGACGTAAAAATTGCCCTGGCCGGTTTGGCTCAGCAGTTAGAGAGTCAGCCCATGGACCAAAGAGTCTAGGGTTCAATTCCAGTTAAGGGCACATACCTCAGTTGCGGTTAGGTCCCTGGTCGGGGTCATGCAGGAGGCAACCAATCGATGTGTCTCTCTCACATTGATGTTTCCCTCTCTCCCTCCCACTCTATCTGAAGATAAATGGAAAAATATCCTCAGGTGAGGATTAAAAAAAAAAAAAAAGATGTAAAAGCTCCCCCAGGTCAGATATGTGTTCCAATCCTTGCCCAAGTAAGTCCCCCAGGAAAAAGAGAGCCATCAATGACTTCCCAAACACATCCATGAGCAAAAAACACAGGGTAAAGGTGAGCATGGCTGCTCTACGGGGAAAGAGAAGGCTTTTCAAGAACACCTGCTACATCTCTTTGCACTCCGGCTGCCTTGGCCTCATTTTGAGCGACACAGGAACTGGGGAGCAGACTCATGTACAGCAAATGCTCGGGAAGGTGGAGTGCGCCTTCTCCTCCTCCCATGTTGAGAGGTCGGCATCATGTGAATATACTGACATTGGTCAATGCTTGTGCCTGGGCACCAGCCCCGTCCTACCAGCATAACTCCCAGGTGGGCGTGGGACTGCGGTGTTTTCTTGGCTATTTCCCTTTGCACAGCTGTTTCTGACTCTGATATGAAGTCTGTGAGTGGAGAGAATGGGAAATGGGATCCCAGAAAGCTACAAGACTCTCAAAGCTGAAAGATAGAGATCAGTGGCAGTCTCTAACCCTCCCCTGCCTGATCCCTACTTACTGGCTTCCCTGTACTTGGCAAAACAATTCAAAAGAGCTTTCACTAGAGGATCAGAGAGTCGATACTGCAACATGCATCTCCTCCCGGTTGACCACATTTTATTGACATGATGATAACTCAGAGCTATTCAAGATTTAACTCACCCAAGGGTCTCAGAAGGATTGTAACCTTCTTACTGGCCCAAGAGTCTCAGATTAAGAATTTTATCAATAATTTGCTTTATTTGGTATGTGTAATGCCTAGGGATAGCTATTACAATAAACCAAATGATAGTTTTGACTTCAGGCCCACATCTTGAAAGACCTATGGGCACAAGATTATAGTAACAAATGTAATCAACAAAAATGACAAAGTCTACTATTAGCTCAGCAGGTGTTTCAGGAGGATGATACAGACCCTCACCTGCCACCCCACCCCCTAGAATACGTCTGGCTTTGTGGATGATCTGCCTACCCCCACAGAAAGCTGGAGATTAGGGGAGTTCTCACACCGGTCACCTTCCTGGAGCCTGTCCCAGGATCTCTAACTTTGGGGGTCTGTAGGCCACCCAGCAGCTACGCCTGTGTGCTGGCCACTTGCCAGCTCTCAAAAGCCCAGGGCTACCTCTGCTTTTACAATAGCTTTATAATTTCTTTTAGATATTTTTGCAACATCTCCGAGTTTGTTCATTTATAAAATGAGAATAACATTTCCTACCCCATACAATTCTTTTGAGGGTTTTGTGTGCATTTTTTTTTTTACATAACACATGCCAAGTACTTACTTAAAGTACCTGGCACATTAACAGATCCTCAATAAATTATAATCATCATCAATCTTAGGAGAAACAAAGGGTAGAATGGAGGGGTTAGGAGTCTGCTCCTCTCCTTCAGGCTCCTTCTCTGGGTTGGCTGGAATTCAAAAGCTAAGGTGGGCCTCTGCCTGCTGCACCAGACGCGGCACGTGGGTTCCGGCCTGTGCCGGACCCTGCAGTGAAGGCTGCTGTATTCACATCACTGTGGGGCTGGAGGCTGAACACGCCTGGAGAAAGGTGTCCTGCTGTTGACCTGAATAAGCAGGTGAGTCTCCTGGAAAAGTATATCTTCATCAATAATAAAAGCTTTTTATACAGATAGGGCATAAGACACACAGCCACTATTTTTTCATCAGCTCCAAAGAAAGGAAGCAACCTTCCAGAATGCAGTTTAACAGCAACACGTACAAAAACATTAAGGAAAGAATAACAAGCCCCTGTCCGAACCCTCCTGCATGTCCCATAGCAAAGACAGAAACCCAAGCTGTCGGGCTTGCTTAGAGGAGGAGAAACAATTCAAGAGCCCTGTGCAAAAGGAACAGAGAATACTGTGATCAAATGTTCTGGGGGTGACTCTGTGTACCACCTCTGAAAACTGAGTCAGAAAAGCTTCGTTACGGCCTTGGAGTCAGCATGGACTCAATGTGCAAGCCGAAACAAAAGTGAAAATCCGAAGAGGAGCCATTCCCCTCAGTGGATCTGGAGCCCTGGTCCCAAAGCAAACCCAACTGTGAACTCTTAATGTCCCTGAGTGGGTTTGGTTCCCCGACTCTGCCCATAATCAGTTTTATAAGGACCAGGGCTCCAGCGAGGGGACACGTGATGCATTAGCAGGAGAAGGCAGCCTGTCGAGGAGTCTTGGAACAAACCCTGCTGCAAACGTCAGGACTGGTCCTACTGCAAGGAACAGAACCCAGTTCAGGGGTGTGAACAGACCAGGAGGATTATGGGCTCCTGAGAAGAGACTCGGAGGCTCAATCACTGTCTTTAAGGTTCCCTGTAGCTTTCTCTCTCAGCTCTGTTTCTTTGCACACTGGCTTCATTTTCTCCAGATGAGATCTGCTCGGCGCCTCTGTACAATGGAGAGGACGTTGTGCGCAGCTCCAAAATTCTCCAGAGGGCTTGTTAGCCCACGCGAGGGCAGAGCTGCTCCGCGCCGGCTTCCCCATCAATGCCTGAGGCAGATTCTGATTGGCTGTGCTTGAGTCATGTGCCCAACTCTGTGCCAATCACTGTGCTGAGGGCGAGAGGGCTACTCTCATTGGCCAGACTGAGCCCCATGTTGGGGAGGTGAGGTCAGCCCCACCTGAACCACATGGAATGGATTCCCCAAGAGAAAGTGTGGTTTTACTTCCAAGAGAAGCAGGAGGTAAGCTGGGCAGGCAAAAATAACAAAAATCCTCTACCTCCAGTCAATTGAAGACCTCCATTTTGTAGCGGGGCAAATTAATGCAATAGATCCTTTTTTCTGGAGTAAATTCTAGATATTCAGAAAGAGGGCCAATCTATTGGCCTTAAATTGGAACCCAGGTTTCCATGAAGAACGCAGAAGCCTCTTCCTATCCCCACTACCTTGTAAGGACTGGGCCCTCAAGTGACTGCAGTGTGGAAGGAACAGGCTTCTGTGCCACTCGGGGACAGTTTGTGGGTAATCTGAGCACGTCTCATCCAAAATAAGGCAGGCCCAGAGATCCTGACTTCCTGACAAGGGCACTCCTCTGCCCCCCATCCCTGCAAGCAAATTCGCAGCTCCTGAGGCTGCCAGGCCCTCTCTCCTCCTTAAGGGTCAGGCAGTGTCTGTTAAGGAAACAGGCCATACATTCACTCCCAGCACAGCTGCAGGCACCAAGGAGGCCCTTGAGAGGTGTTTGTGAGGCCCTTTCCCTGCAGGTAAAAGTAAATAGTTTGGGAAGCATTTGAAGGAAAAGTGCCTGGCTATCAGACCTGGAGGAGTGTTCCAGAAGACACATGTAAACAGAGACAAACACCTACAGCCCATACGCACCTATTTTCCCCTGAGCCATTGGTTCTCAACCTGTGTATCGTGACCCCTTTGGGGGTCGAATGACCCTTTCACAGGGGTCGCCTAAGACCATAGGAAAACACATATTTCTGATGGTCTTAGGAACCAAGACACCGCTCCTCTATCCCTCTCCAGGCGGGGCCGCCCACATGCAGATACGCCCACATACAACATGAGGAACTGTATTAAAAGGTCGCAGCATTAGGAAGGTGAGAACCACTGGCAGGGCCTGAGCTGTTAAGTATTGACACTTCCTCTCCTACATAAAAAGCATTCCAGACCCAAAGGGAAGACAGCTCATTTATTTGCTGAACAGACTGGAGACAGCTAGCCTCAGAGTCCAGCCCCCCAGTGGTAGGAAATAAGCTCAATGTTTTGGTAGGTATCTCCTACTATTTCTTGCTATGATGCTATAATAGAAAACATTCAGCAAGGTATTTCCTATTGTGTCCTAAATGCCCATCAGGTGCAGCCCTGGGGGACTCCAGAAAAATGTATTGTGCTGTTACTAGGGAATCATGTCGACACCCAGTTCATATGTTGAAGTCCTAACCCCCAGCTCCTTGGAATGTGACTGTATTTGGAGGTAGGGTCTCTAAAAAGGTAATTAAGATAAAATGATGTCATTAGGGTGAGCCCTAATCCAATGTGACCAGTGTCCTTATAAGAAGAGATTAGGACACAGACAACACAGAGGGAAGACATGAGAAGACACAGAGAGAAGGTGGCCATCTGATAAGCCAAGGAGAGAAGAAACCCACGCTTTATCTGACACCTGAATCTCAGACTTGCAGCCTGCAGTTATGAGGAAATAACGTTCTATTGTTTAAGCCACCCATCTCTGGTATCTTGTTATGGCAGCCCTCACAAACTGAGGCATGCTCTACAACTTACAAAGCTTTTCTCTTCCCTGAGCTCACTTAATTTGCACCATAAGCCAGCTGAGTAGAGAGTATTACCCTCACTTTATTGATGAGGAAACTGTCCTAAAGTCACACTGCTCACGAGTGGCAGAGCCTGGGCGGGAGTCCAGCTCTGACGTCAGATCCCATTTTCATTCCAGTGGACTGGCTGCCTGTGCCATTTGCTTTTCTGCCCACCAGCCATTTGGAGGCGGGTCACAGTCGGTCTCCCTAATCTGGAGAGCAGCTGAGTGACTCGCTCCGGCTTACACAATGAGTCGGTGGCAGGAACGGTATTAAAGTGGCTCCTGAAATTCTGGGTCATTGCTAAGTGGTGATTTCTTTTTTGTTGTTGTTCAGATAGAGTGGGAGGGAGAGAGAGGAAGAGAGAGAGAAACATCCACGTGAAAGGGACACATCGAGTGGCTGCCACCCGCACGACCAACCAGGGCCAGGGACAAACTGCAACCGAAGTACATGCCCTTAGCGGGAACCGAACCCGGGTCTCTCTGGACCGCAGGCCGACGCTCTAACCGCTGCGCCAAACCAGCCAGGGCTAAGTGGTGATTTCTTATGTATCCTGTTCACTCAGCCAAATCCAAAGCGTCAAGAACTTTCATCGGGTGGCTTTGTTGCCTGCACGGAACAGTAATGGCCCCACCTCGAAGGCGGCCCAGCCCCTGGAGGGTCCCCCGTTGTTTACAGGCCTGGGTGCCGGGTGGAACTGATTTGTCCCTGAAGGAGCTGCTTTCATCAGAACCACCTACTTGGAGGAGAATTAAACAGGGAACCCCGTTCACCTGGGGTTTGCTTTCAACTTAAAATAGTCATGTCTTTTCCTGAAAATATTGATTGAAAAGTTGATATCAAAACAAGTAAAGGAGCCCTGGCCAGTTTGGCTCAGTGGGCATTTTTCCAAGTCACTGCATAATCTTCATGATTAGACTTTTTAATGGCCTCCTCATGTCCCTTGAAGTGATGGAAGCATCATTTGCACACCATTCTTTCCTCAGTCATTTACACTGTTTCTAAGTTTTCACTTCAAGTAATACATCCCGGTGCAGACTGCAGGATAGTGGCACATTCTTGACTTAGCTGGGACTCTTCTGGTCTCAAGCAGTGTCCCCGTTTACAGTGATTACCCAGAAGTCGCCCCACGGCTGTGATGACTGATGGACCGTCAACCTGGAGGAAAGGTGAGCAGGGAGGGTGCCCTGGAGACCAGCGAGCCAGGCTGGGCTGCGACCATCCATTTTGTCACCCAGTCTTTCCTGCCTCCCAGGGACCTCTGGCAGCTACTCAGCAGCACTGAGGTGGGAGCAGTCTATGAACACAGAGGGTGACAGAGCATCCCGAATCAGCTCCCGCAAGAAGCAGAACCTACAAGCTGCCTGGGGAGGCGCCGTGCCTTCAACTCTCCCCTCCACTCTGGGCACTGGGGCTCCTGAGGATAAACACCAGGATACTCGGGGGACCTAATGGCTAATCCCAGAATCCCAAGCTCATTTCATTAAGTTCCAGTCTATCTGACCCGATCCTGGCATATTTTCTGCTTCCCTGCAATTCTGCCCAAGGGGACAGAAGTCCCAACCCAAACACAGCATAGGCACAGTCCCCCAGGTCCTGCTGGGGCCAGAAATTCCTTGTGGCTCTTGGGACTCCTCATCCTGGACCTTCTCGCCTGAAGGGAAGGGCACCCCGTGGATGAGAATTGCTGACAGCTTTGGGAAATAGAAGCAAGCAGGAAGGCAGAGGATGTTCCATTGCATGTGAAGTCAGCTCCATCTGGACACCATTCAAACGGGAAGCGTGCTAATGCAGCCACTGAAGGCCAAGTTCATTTACTGCCTCCTGGCTACTGCATCGGTCCCGCCCTCTTAGAATGACTTGAGTTTTGGAGTCTAGTGGCCAGGAAGAATCCTATGGAACCTTCTCCATCATCCTGTTCATGGTCAATGTCAAGGTCACTCAGGGCCTGCCTTGACTAGTAATAATAGAAGCATCCAACACTGATAGAGTATTTATTGCTAGATACTACGCTCAATGCTACGCTCAATGCTTTACATAAAATATCTCAAATAATTCTCACAACAACCCAATGAAGAAGGGATTTTTAACCCTGTTCTATAGATGAGAAAAATAAGGCTCAGAAAGATCAGGTAACTAATCTCAAGTCACAGCAGGTCACCGGTACTAGTTAAGACTCAGATTCAGGCAGGTCAACTTGAGCACACAGGCTCCCTGCTAGGGACACCTCCGCCTGCCAGCCTATCCACACCAAAGGACTAACAGTAATAACTGAACCCTTAGTAAATGCCAGGCACCTTGCTAAGGCATTTGCTTACACCCCTTTAACTCTTGAGTAGGGAAACAGAATCAGAGGGACAGAGACTGTTTTTCTCTAGAATCCAATGTCTCCTTCCTGTAGAATAATAGACTCCTGTTATTAGCTGAATGTGTGGCCTTCTAGAATTAAGACTACATTCTGCAGTATTTGCTGAAGTGAGGTGTGTCCATGTGAGTAGATTGTAGGTAATAAAATGTAAGCAAAAATGGTAAATGCAACTTCCTTCTCTCCTTTCCTCCTTCCTGCTGATGGAATGCCGACATGACAGCTGGAGCTGCAGGAGGGCCGCCTGAGCTCTGACGTGGCCAAGGCCACAAACAGCAGAGCCACAATGTAGAAGGAACCCGGGTCCCTGCAGACGCTGTGGAACCAAATCAGCTCAGCACTCAAAGTGACCCCCTCTAAACTTTTACAAGAAAGAGAAATGAACATCTAGATCATTTAATCCACTATTGTTTGGGGTTATCTGTTACAACCAAACCTAATCCTAATTAACATAGTGGTGGAGCTGGAATTCAAACCAGTTTGACTCCAAAGGCCACACTTACCCTCCTTGACATGCTAGTTCTACTGTAAAAACTCAATGCCCGCATTAGTTCGTCTTAATCATTTCACTCCCTTCTTTGGGAGAGTCTTTCAATGTGTGCTTCTCAAGTGCCAGGCTCAGCACTAGAGAACAAACTGAGAATATGAATATGAATAAGACTTGGTCAGTGCCTCAAGGAGTCGGCAGTCCATCTTGGAAGATAAGCTAATAAAACACCGCACAGTGAGCCCTGTAATAGCGACACGCTGTGGAGCCCTGAGAGAGGGGTGACTCAGTGCCCCAGGGTCAGGGAAGGTTTCAGGAGGTGCAGCAGGTGGTCTGGACAGGCTAAGAGGCTGCATAAAGTGTGACATGTCCTGGTTCTCACACACAGGCCCATTTAAACCGCTGGCTCCAGTGACCACCTTTTGTCTAGAAAGTCAGCCCACAGTCCTTGTTCTGGAACTTCAGGCTTGAATCTGCAGCACTGGAGAGCTTCCTAACCCCTTTGGGAGTCTAGACTGTTTCTGCTTACTGGGCCTCAGGCCATGTGGGACCCCTAAGACCAACCCCCCTCACAGCAAGGAAGAAAATGAAATGGGGAAACCGGAAGCCCCCAGCAACCCCAGCAACAGGGCTGGGTAAGTATTCTCAGCATAGCTGTACGCCAGAATGAGTTCTGTCCGTAATTACTCTGCATTGCAAATGGTGTTTCCAATGTGACCTTTTTACCTGCAGTTCTGACGGTAAGGCTGCTGTCAGTGTTAATAAAGCCAGGACCCGGCTCTCTCTGATTGGAGACAATTAGAATCACCCGGAGATGGCAGCCGGGGCAGCCTCGCCGCTAATGAGGGCAGCTATGTTGGCACTGGCTTATTCGCCCCACGATTGAGGGGATGGGAAAGCTCATCCCACCAAGTGGCCCCCCTCCTCCCCCTCTCCCGTTGCCTCTGAAAGCTCTACTCAGCCATTCCATGAGCACCAGCTTTAAATCAAGACAATGAGATCTACTGGGGGAAAAGAATATCTCCTGGATAATAAGGCCAAGCAACCTTTGCCCACACTCGGCATGTATTTATTGAGCAACTACTGTGTGCCAGAAGTGGTGTCAGGAGCAGCAGATAATAATGAATAAGCACGAAATGAACGAAGCTTGAGCTTTAGGGCCTCCCCTTCGCACAGGTTCTGAAAGGCACCCTAGCAGTGTGCTCACACGGCCACGGGTTTTTGGAAACATTGTCCTATAAAGCCTCTTTCCACTCGGCTCTGTCACACTTCCCCGAGGGCAGGGTGGCACTACAGTGACCACAGGCATTTATGGAATCTGACTAAGTTGGGCTACAGCTGGGTTTGGGTTCTGCGGGATACATTTAGGTAGTTTGCTGTCCCTTTTGTGTATAATAAGTTCTTGTTAGCTATCTCCGTGTGGAAACGACTTCCAGGGAATCTTCCCACTGCCCATGTGCCGACTCACCTGGCATTGTGCCAAGGAGCAGAGCCAAAGATCATATCAGATTTGAGAGAGTCTGGTGGAACCCAGCCCTGGAAGTGTGTGGGTGGTGGAGGGAAAGAGTCTGGATTGTACAGAGCCGGAGGCTGGTCTGTGGGGACTCTGCATCGACCGGTGTGTAAAATTCCAAGTGCAGGGCTCAGCCCCGCAGACACTGCGGTGCACCGGGACTGCTCACCAACAGTGATGTGACTCTGCTGTGCTTTGCTCCTTCTCTGGTGGGAATTATGCCAGAGGTGCCACAGGGTTTCTCAGACAGATACCTGCGTCTCAGGGCACCAGCTGCAGCAGGCCCAGCGCAGCAAGTGTGTCTGGTTGTGAAGTCACATGTTTTATGCATCCCAACCATCAATAATAAATATAATTTTTTATTATGCCGCAGGAAAGACTTAATTCTCTTTCCTTTCTCTCTATAAAAAATAGTATAAAATTGTCATATGAAGAGGTGATAAAACATTATGCAACCAAAAAAATGCAGAGGAAGAAAGTGTTATAGCAGCGTGCTAGGCAATTCATTAACAAAATCGTTATACTATTATTTTTCGGTATTTTGTGATATTTGTGGAATTTTTCAGCTTTAAAAATTTTATAGTTTTTGTCATTTCTTTTCTCAATATAAATAAAAGTCCACTTTCAATACCTAATTTTGGTTTTGTAATTTTGTATTTTCCTTAAAGAGGGCCTTCCAAAATGTCTAAGGTTCGGGTCCCACAAAAGCTAGGTTCAGCCCTGGAGCATACATACAGTCCTTTATTCCTTGCCATGGTCTAATGGGAGAACCCTAATGCCTAACTCCCTTTGCCACATACGTGATCAGTGCCCACTGCATGCCAGGTTCTGAGCCAGGGGTGGGCACATGGTGGTGGATGAAGCAGATCTGGGACCTTCCCATGGGGACACAGACATCAAATAAACCAAATCATACAGGAAGCCGTGGGGAGAGAGAACTTCTTGTAGGAAATAATATTTCAGCTGAGACCCAAAGAATAAGAGTTAAAGGAAGAACTGTCCAAGCAGAAAGAGTAGCATGAGTGAAGGCCCTGAGGTGGTAAGGGCTTGGTGCCTTACAGGTATTCAGTAAATATCTATTGAATTCATTAAGAAGATAAATATTAGGATTTGGGCTGGGCCGCGGTGCATACAGGAGAGGCATTGAACCCTTGCCAAGGCAGTCGGGAATGAAGGAATGAGGAATAAGAACAAGCTAGTCGGGTTAGAATTGACTTCTGAGTTTCAGGTGGAGAAAGAGCAGGTGCAAAGGCCCTGGGATCAGAAAGAGATCAGAAAGCAGTTCTGTATGGCTGGACCATAGTGGGCTGGATTCAGGGAGAAAGGTTTGGCTGAGGGGAGGTTGAGAGTAGAAAATGAAAAAAACGGGTAGAAAATTGGTAATTGATGAAGCTGGACATTAAAACCAGGGCCAGAACATGCAAAGCCTTATAAACCATGGTAAGATCTTCCGACCTTTTGTTGGATGCTGTGGTGAGGTGGTTTTAGGTAAGGAAATAACATGCTCAGATCGTGTCATTTTCAAAAGATCTGGTTGCAGGTCAAGAGAGGACTGGATGGGGGGACAAAGCAGGAAGACCAGTCAGGGAGCTGTTAGGAGAAATGTAGGCAAGAGAAGGTGGTGGCCAGAGGTAGTGGGATAGGAAGGCATCAACAGGTCCAGAGAGAACATTATGGGACCTGATGCAATTAGATAGGCAAGATCCAAGAGTCACAAGAGAGGCAGGTGCCAGGCTGGTTCCTAGTTCCTCTTCCTCATGAAGCTAGCCAGCCTCAGGGGGGAATGAGTTCTTGTTTACAAGAGGGTTTCTTTCCCATAACAGGACGGCCTGCGGCTTTGGCTACTGGTCACCATTGCTGCATGTCTGCTGTTTACCTCTCCCACCCTGCCTGGCCTGACTCCTCACTGGGTTTGGCCAGTGGGGTCCAGCAGAAAACTGGAGAGCAGCGGGGTAAGGTCTGGGTATTCATTTCCCATCAGCTCCCTGTGAGGCGGCCAGGCTGGCTGCACCCTCTGTTGCTCTCAAGTCAACCTTCTGGTCTCTCCTCGAATCTCCTCCTTCCTGGTGTCAGTATCTACTTCCCTCCCTTCACTTAGGACGTAAGGTAGTTACAGCAGCAGAATCACCCCAACATCTCTGTGGTACCCCCATGGCTCACCCACACCTCTGTAAATTCACCTTCTTGAGTTATTCTAATGAGTGTGTCATCTGTTTCCTGTTGAGACCTTGACTGAGTCACACACACATCCCCTTCTGACACCATCCCCTTCATGGTACAATAGGCACCTCATTCTTTTATTTTTTATTTTTTATTATAGATAGATAGATTTCAGAGAGAGGAAAGGAGAGGGAGAGACAGAGATAGAAACATCGATGAGGGAAACATCGATTGGCCGCCTCCTGCACGTCCCCTACTGGGGATCGAGCCCACAAACCGGGCACGTGCCCTGACTGGGAATCAAACTTGGGACCTCCTGGTGCATGGGTCCATGCTCAACCCCTGAGCCACACCAGCCCGGCAGTACCTTGTGCTTTTAAATCAGACTACGCCCCCACAAGCCCAGCAGCCAGTGAGGCAAAGACCGTGCCCTTCAGCCCTGTTCCTAGTAACCAACCAGGATCTTTCTGCGCCTCTTTGCCCTGGTCCAGTCCCAAACAGGAGTTTGGCTTCCTTCCCTAGCTCTAACCATTGGGACCTCCCTAGCGCTTAGCCCAGCCTTGTCCAGCGCCTCTGGGCTTTCTAACAGCCCTGGGGAGACCTGGGGAGCCAGTCATCAAGTGACCAGTGACCAAGCTCCCCAAACTTGCCAAACTGTTGTTCTCAGACTCACCCTCCTCTAGGCTCCCTGCTGCCCTGTAATCATCTTCCTTATGTCTGTCTGGGTACACATGTGTGTGTGTCCTATGTCTATAGTATGGTGTGGCATTTTTGTTTCCCTGTCCCCACCCCGAGGGCAGGAACATTGACGTGTTCCTGCTGTACCCCAGTGCCCAGCCCAGTGCCTGGGACATAGCAGTTACTGGATAACTATGTGTTGACCAATAGACTGACCAGCTGACTTCCCATCATCTGTTTATTTTGCTCCCCCCACCAAGACAGAGTGCCATTGATTCGGCTTCAGGTTTTCTAATTACAATCCTTTCCAGCCTGGCCTCCCTGACACCAGCCTTGTCCGCATGGGGAATACTGATACCAGCAACTCCTCAGTCATTCCTCTATAGTATTCTGTAGGGACACTCCCCAGGCCCAGCTAATGTCTTAGTGGCCCTGAGCCTTGACAAGTTTGCAGGGGCTGACTTTACATGAAATTCAAAATTTATTTTTTGATCTAAGAATAAACATTAATTTATGCTAAAAATTTTTAAAGCCACTGTCTAGATTTTCTGCCTGCAAAATTATGAATAAACTCATCCCCGCTGAACATACCCTTCTTCCTCTCAGTTGGCAGGTGCCCCGGGCGTGTGTTGAGTCTGTCTGTCGGGCACAGTTACCACGACACAAGGGTGATTCCATTCACTATGTGTGGATTTTACTAGTTTGACTTGGCAAAGTCAAGCCAAGGTGGGGGTGGGAAAGCATAATCCTTTTTTTTCCTTTTCTCAGTTTCCTGGTGGGAGGATGGAGGTGGCAGGAGGGAATAATGCGCCGTGGCCCCCACAGGTGTTTCAGCATCTGTGCTATTGTCAGGACAATTCTTTGCGTGGGACTAACCCACTACCTGCAAGACATTTGTCATTTCTGATTTCCAGGTGCTAAATGCTAATAGCACCCCTCAGTCATTGTGACAATAAAAAACAAAAAGCTTCCAAAAGCTTCCCAGGAAGAAGCAAGGTCTCAGGTGAAGAAGCATCGTGACCTGTGGGGCTGAGTGCAGACTGGGGAAACGGTCCTGAGCGGGCCTGCCTTCCCACTCTCCACCTCTGTCCCTCTGTCCCTCCCAACTGAGCGCCGGGCCAATTCAACAAGGCCTTCCCTGGGCCATCCAGACAGCGCTCTCCCCACTCTCGGGACACGAGGGTCTCCGTGGTCCCGTTCATTTAACATTTTGGCACGTGAAATGTCTCGTTTTATCATCGCCTTTAATATTAACTCACTCTCAGGGCTTGTTACAGGACATTTCAAAGTCTGCACGTGTGTCTCTGATGAAACGATAGGCCCCCGGAGGGCAGAACCCACGTGTAGAGCTCTTCCCCGGGAGAAGCTAGGGTGGGTTTCAGGTGTCAGGGGACTCGGGAAGGACATCCAGTGATCACCTCGGCACGCAGGCTGAGGAGGAGAGGGCTCAGAGCCAGACACAGACGTTGAGTGCAGCTGCCCACGGGGAGCTGACAGGTGGGAGAAGGTGTGTCATTCGTCCAAAGACACCGCTTTGTCTTTGAGGAATGAACACGTTTTGGGTGTGGGAGGAAAAAACAAGCCCAATAAAGGAAAAGGCGGAGTTTCGGGGCTGTGGGAGGCGACGGCACCGTTGCTGAGTCACAGAGGTCCACAGGGAGGAACCTGGCCCTGGGACCAGCAGGAGCAGAACTGAGGAGCGGCTACTCCACGCGCCTGCTGACGAGCCTGTGGTGACCTGCTGGCCCCTCACAGCACAGTGGTGGGGGGGACTAGCTACGGGAACCGGGAGCAAGGACACTCAGGCAGAGTGTCCCAGCTGCACCGTACAGTACATGACTGTCTGACCACTGCGCTGTACACTTGAAGCTACTGCAAAACTATAGTGATTTTTAAAAAAAAAAGAAAAAAGAAAGTCAAGAATGTGTAAATAAGTCAGCAGGCCCTAGAACTAGAATGGAAATAAAATTACATCTTTATCATAAAAAAAAAAAAAAAAAGGAATTTCAGAAGGGAAGGGAAGAGAGGGAAGTCACAGGAAAGGGTGGCGTGGTGCACAGGAAGCATTTCATAAATGTATCTATCTATTCATGTACACGTGTAATCGATCCATACATTTGTTTTTCTAAATATGTCTGAGTCTTTCAGAAGAGATGGAGAGTGTTTGAAACAGACGGGCCAGGTCTGGGCAGGAGAGCACGGGGTCCGGGGAGGCCCAGCCCTGGAGAGGAAGAGGTCATTGCTGGGGACAGGAATGATGGTACGCAGGGAGGGGGGAAAGAGAAAGCTTTCCTGGCAATTTACCAAAAACATGTAATAACTCTGACCCTGTCATATCCATGCAGAGCCTCTTACAGAATGCAGACTTTCTGTCACTGGCTTACAATGCCTTCCCCAGGTATGTGAGAGCTCTGGCCTCGGGGTATTTGAGGGCAGGCTCAGAAAAAGGAGGCAACACTACCTAAGTGTCCAGAAAACCAAAAATGACCTCCTTCACTCCAAGCATGGAGGTCAGTAATAAAAAACGTTTATCACCGATTAATCTACAGCCTGAATTCAAAGGTTAGATGGGGGGGGACCCCCCTAAACTACATGGTGTGCACTCTTTCTTTTTACAACCCTGGCAAAAACAATCAGGAGACAAATCCCATTTACAGGGACAGCAAAAGCTTAGTCTCCTCTCTGACCTGAGTCCTCTCCATGCATCATAAATATTTCCATAGTCATAAATATCATTGATGAGGAAGCAGAAGGCTCTTAATTGGTTCCGACTCATTTCATGGTGGAGGAAGCTAGGAAAAATGCACAGAATAAGAATAAGAATAAGAATAAGAATAAGAATAAGAATAAGAATAAGAATAAGAATAAGAATAAGAATAAGAATAAGACAGGGTGAGGGAGCTCCCAGGAGGGAATTAAAATGGAATCTTCTATCAAAATGCTGCTCTATCTCTGTGCTGACTTAAACCAGGGAAGCACTGGCTGGAGACCACTGAGAGGAGCATCTTCTCCCACCGGCCCAGGGCCCTTTCTGTCTGAGGTGCCAAGTCCCTTGAGGTGGAGTTTTGTGGTGGTTGATATTGTTGATGAAACACTACCATAAGGAAAGAAGGGAGACAATTAGCATTTATTAAAATTTAATTGCAGAAACCCACACACACATGATCGGTTAATTTATGACAAAGGAGCCAGGATTATACGATGGGGAAAGGACAGTCTCTACAATAAATGGTGTTGAGAACACCGGACAGCCACATGCAAAGGAATGAAACTGGACCCCTATGTTACACCATACACAGACGTCAACTTGAAATGCGTTCAAGACCTAAATATAAGACCTGAAACCAAATGACGCCCTAGAAGAAAACGTAAGTGGTAAGCTCCTCAGCATCAGTCTTGACAATGATTTTTTGGATTTGACACCAAAAAAGCAAAAATAAACAAGTGGAACTACATCAAACTAAAAAGCTTCTCCACAGCAAAGGAAAGTATCAACAAATAAAAGCCAACCTACTGAATGGGAGAAAATATTTGCAAATCATATATATCTGATAAAGGGTTAATTAATATCCAAAACATACCAAGAAGCTATACAACTCGACAGCAAACAAAGTTTAAAATGGGCAGAAGATCTGAATAGACATTTTCCAAAGACATACAAATGGCCAACAGGTGCATGAGAAGATGACTCTGCATCATTAATCATCAGGGAAATGCAAATCAAAAGACAAGAGGTAACAGGTGTTGGCGAGGCCGTGGGGAAAAGGGAACCCTCGTGCACTGTTGGTGGGAATGTCAATTGGTGCAGCCACCGTGGAAAACAGTATGGAGGTTTCTCAAGACATTAAAAATAAAACAACCGTATGACCCAGCAATTCTACTTCTGTGAATTTATCCAAAGAAAACAAAACACTATCTCGAAAAACCATATGCACCCCCACGTTCATTGCAGCACGATTTACAATAGCCACAATATGGAAGTACCTAAGTGTCCATTGACGGATGAATGGATACAAAATTGTGCTACAAATATACAATGGAATACTATTGCGCCATAAAAACAAATGAAACCTTGCCATTTGCGACAACACGGATGGACCTTGAAGGCATCATGCAAAGTGAAATAAATCAGGCGGAGAAAGACAAATACCATATGGCCTCACTTGTATGTGAAATCTAAAAATAACAGCAACAACAGAAAACAAGCAAACTCATAGATACAGAGAACAGTCTGAAAATGAACAAAGGACACAAATCAAAATGAGTCTGGAAGCAGTGGAAGGAGCACCACTCACCCGGGCTTCAGACCCAGCAGGAAGCAAGAGGCTTTCCTGACCCAGCAACAACCAGCTGTCACTGCTTGCCTTGCCGCCAATAAAAAGCCGCCACAGCTTTCCCCAATTTACTCCTAAAACCTAATAAAAGCTGACCTTCCCCTCGTCTCCCGGACTGGCCTGTGGTTTGCCACAGTTGGTTTGTCCGGTGCTGTAATCCTGCTGCTATTCCCGAATAAGCTCATTCTGGCTAGCTAAAGTCTTTATTATTTCATTTTTAAGGTTGACAACAGATTGGTGGCTGCCAGGGTAGGGGGTGAGGTATAGGCAAAAGGGTGAAGGGAGTCAAGAGTTACAAACGTCCAGTTATAAAATAAATAAGTTATGGAAATATTATGTGACTATAGTTAATAATACTGTTGCTAAGAAGATACATCTTAAAAGTCCTCGTTATGAGAAAAATTCTGTAACCATGCATGGTGACGAATGTTAAATAGACTTACTGTGATCATTTCGCAATGCTATACAAATATTGAATCATTATGGTGTGCACCTGAAACTAATATATTTCATGTCAACCATACCGCAATAAAAAAAAACAAGCATTATTAAATATTTAATAAAACCCTCTGCATCTCTTTGTAGCACTACTGAGTACATGGCTGGCCACGTGAAAATGCTTGGTTGCCTGCACTGTGCCATACAAGGAGACTTCCTTCCTTTGCTCATAAGTGGAGATGTGAACACAATAATATTAAAAGCGCTCCTCTGTGGGGAAAAAAATCAGTAGCAGGATAATGATAAACAAACATTATCATTCCATTGTGGAATGTTCATACAATGGAATACTATTCAGCAATATAAAAACATGGACCACTGATCACATAACATCATGGATGAATTTCCAAAACATTCTGCTGAGTGAAAGGAGCCCTACATAAAAGAGCACATACTATACGGTTCCATGTATAGGATGTTCTGTAATAGGTTAGCTGGAGTGGGGAAAATCTCAGCAGTGGTTGCCTCCATGGGTGGGGAGGGGTGTGAGGGAACTTTCCGGGGTGATGGAAAAGTTCTGTGTATCTTGATAGGGGTTTGGATTTCATAGGTGTTTGTATTTGTCAAAACGGCAAACTATGCTTAAGATGTGTGCGTTTTATTGTACCTAAATTTTACATCAGGTCAAAAAACTAAACAAATATTGAACTCTAGTTTAACGATATGCAAGCTGAAATATTTAGGAGAAAGTGTTCTGATGACTGTGATTTATTCTGAAATTCATCACTAAAATAAAATAGATTCGTGGATGGGTAAATGGATATGGCGATGGATAGATATGTGCAAAAAAGCAATTTTAGTAAGACGTTAGAATTCAGGTGGTTAGTAGACAAGTGTTCATTGTAAAATTCTTTCTACTTTGCTATGTGTTTGAAAATTTTCATAATAAAATGGAATAAGAGTGATGTGATAAAATATATATATATATATATCATTTATTGGGTGCCTAGGTGCACTAAGTGCTTTCCATATATTTTCCCAATCCTCATATCATCCTGATTTCAGGGACCAGAGGGTTGACACCCAGGGAAACAGCTTCAGGGTGGAGGAGGGCTTCTTTGCCCTTCTCTCATGGGTGCCCTCCAGGGGCTGGGTCTGGCAGGGCAGGACCCTGGCACTTGTATTTTGAGTAACAAGTTTTCTTGCGAAGTGCTACCTCTCAGCCTTCTTTCTCCGTGCTGGCTTGCGCTTAGCCTCAACAATGAAGAGGAGTCTTCAACCACCCGTCAATCGACACCACCACAGACATTCACTGAACACCTGCTGTGTACAGGGAACTTAAAGAAATGTAAAACACAGTCTCTGCCTTCAAGAAGAGTAAGGGGCATTTGAGATCTTGCTTCCCAACATTATCAGTTTAGCTCAAATAAACATAAAAATTTTTTTAAAAAGAAAAAGCAGTAACCAGATTATTCAAGCCAGCCCAGGGGACTGGACTCTGTGACTTCAGCACTAACCTTGGGCAAGTTACTTTAATTCTCAGGCTTCGTCTATGAAATCGGGGCTTGGACTAGGCCATTCCTCAGGTCCCCCGAAACCCTCATGTTTCTGTGACCTTGGACCCACAGTAAGTTCCAGGGTCCACAGCTGGTCTAGATAGTGTACCCTAATGTGATACCCTAGGCTGGAGCTGGGGTGGGGGTGTGGTCTCACAGAAAGTGGGGTCTCAGCCAGGCCTAGTGGATTCGGGGAGGCGATGCAAACGCAGGGCCTGGAGCAGGGATACCTGGGGACAGTGAGGCGGGAATGGGACTGGAGAGGGGGCTCAGTGTCCAGGAGCAGAGACAACAGGGAGAAAGGAGTTTGACTTGAACTTCTGAGAAGCAGGATCCCACCAGGGCTGCTAAGCATGGGGAGTGTGTGATGAGAAGCTCTCTCAGGAAGATGAATCTATCTGTTTGCAGTCGTGGAAGGAAAACAGCAGCACAAATCATCACTAATGACACATTATTATAAAACTGTGTCAGACCCTAGAATACTCTGCATCCGTGGTTTTCAAGCTAGTCTATTGAGAATATTAGGATTCCTGGGAAGGGCCTCAGGACACAAGGGGTGGGGACAAGGGGGACCTGGGGGGGGGGGCAGGGCTCAGCACCCTCTCGGGGTCCCGCCGGAGCTGAACAGCACTGCTTTCACCCGTTTAATGCATGAAAGTTCCAGATCAAATGTGTCTGGAAATGAGAATTCAACAGACTTCAACTGAACGTCATCAATTAATTACAGAGATTAGTAGTCAGACAAATGGTGTCAGGAGGGGGCTGAGGATAAATCGTCTGCGGGGCACGTGCCTCCCAAGCTGACTGAGACGACTGCGCGTCTTCACCTGTGCGCGGCCAGCTGTCGCGAAAGCCGGCGTCCCGGGAGAGGGCGGCCTCGGAGGGCTGCTGGGCTCGGCGCGGTTACCGAGAGGGGCTCGCTCAGGGCGCCACGCGTGCGCTGTGGACTGGTAGGGGCCCGACCCAGGCCCACTCTGTCCACACTTGGTTCAGGAGGTCCGGGGTCTCACCTGCTTGCCCCGATTCTGGGAGCTGCCTCCAAGTAGCTCTGGATGGGACAGTGTCTCACACCCACTGTGTTACTTGGTACCCTAAATATTCAAGAACTTTGCTCTGAAACTGGACCAGGATCACAAACAACAGACTTGGGAAGTCACACAGGTGCTAGAGATTCTTGCGGATTCCGGATTTTGCTGGAATCCCCTGGCTTTTACCTCCTTCGTGGGAGATCGATAATAACTGATGAATTCTGCCCTTCACTTTTAATCTTAAATGGTCTCATCAGTGGTCTCTTTCTTCGGACCTGATCTTAGATGCATGCCCTTGAGGCGTAGCTCTAGCCCTGCCCTTGTCTCAGGTATTCCCTGATCCTATCCCACCTGACAAGGGCTCCCTTCGGGACTTCCTCATAGCTGCGTTGCACCCCAAGGCTGTGTGCGTGACCACAGCCTCCTGGTTACCGAGCACTGCCTAACAAACCACCCAAAACCGAATGGCTTAGAAAACCATCATTCACTATCTCTCACAGTTCCTGTTGGTCAGGAATTTGGGAAGGACTCAGCTGGGCAGTTCTGGCCCAGGGTCTTCCACGGGGTTGCAGTCAGGTGTCAGCGGGGGCCAGACTCATCAGAAAGCTCAGCTGGGGGCTCCACCTCCAAGGTCGCTTGCTCACAGCTGGCAAATCGTCGCTGGCTCTTGACAGGGCCCTCATTTCCTCTCCATGTGACCCTCTCCATGTGACCCTCTCCACGTTGCTGCTTGAGTGTCCTCATGGCAGATGACCTCCCCTGGAGCCAGAAACCCGAGACCAAGCCAGACACTGCAGTGACTTTAGAGCTTCGTCTTGAGTGTCATACACTGTGCCTCCTACCTTACTTTGCCAGCCCTGCTTCAGTGTGAAAGGGGACTACACAAGGAAGCAAGGGTCGTTGCAGGTCACCTTGGAAATTGCCCTACCACATTATAAAGGATCAGAAGAAAAGGACCAGGCTCGAGCCATGAAATCATTTACAACTTAGTTGGGGGGAAGAAATCTTGTATACTTGTACCTATAATATGAAGATGAATAATAACAACAACAATAATAATAATGAGAAGTGCATGCCCTGGAATGCTAACTAGGTATTGAGTGAACGAGACAGATATAGGCTCTGCCCTTTTGAAAATTATAATCTAGTGAGAATGACAGGTTTCATATAAATAATTGCACTTGGAATAAAATGCTGTCTCCTTAATCTTGCCCAGTCCATTCTTTTCCTCTGCTGCTCATCTCCTTTCCCACTGAGCTTCAACCACACTGGCTTGGTCTCCAGCCCTCCAACGACTAAGCTCCTACCCGCCTCGGGGCCTTTGCACTTGCTGTTCCCTGGAATGCTCTCCAGGTCTTCCCACCACCAGCTCTTTTTCTCCATTCAGGTCTCTGCACTCAGTTGTCACCTGACCTTTTCTTGAGCATTTGCCCTTTACCTTCCCAACTAGAATGTGAAAGCTGCCCGAGAACAGAGACTGTGCAGTGTCCCTCACTGTTGTGTCTCCAGACCTGGATAGTAAGGGATAAACTAATGGGTGGATGAAGTACCCACTTTCTGATCTGGTTCTCAGATTGTATCAAATCTCCCTTCTAAACGATTGTAGCTGAAGTTCCAGTCTGTTGCTTCGCCGTCTTGCAATCTAAACCACGGACGGTGAGTTGCAGACGTAGTCAAAGACCTGCCTCGCTGACTCCTTGATCCCAAGCAAAGAGCATATGTCTGCCACACCTGACGTTCCAGATTTAGTGGATCCCGCCCAGGCTGACTGCGTTACCTGTGTGTGCTCCTCAGGGACGGATCCTCACTTCCTGACGGCCTTGGCCTGGCTCCCCACCTTCTCTCTCCGCCACGGGAGGGGCCGTTCCAGCCTGTTCTGCTGCACTTGCGTTTTCAGCTCTCCTGGGCTGAAACACTGAAAACGATGCTCACTAACATCCCAGCTTTCCTGCTTTTTGGGAGAAACAACATGACAAACAGACTCCATGCATATTTATTTTGAAAATATGTTTTTTAATTTGAAAGCAAATGGACGCTGCCAGGCTGCAGGTCATTTCACCTGCTGTGGCGTGTGATTAGCGAGGCCTTTTCTCTCTGGGTGGTGGTGTCAGCTAATGGACTCTCGCTCCCCATGTATGTTTATCTTCAGTTAATTAAAATGTTGCCAAGTCTTCCTCTGGCCCTTGTGCACAGCAAGGCGGAGCCGTGGCTCGTGGCACTGATCTGGGCTGGCAGGCTGGGTGGGGTGGTTACCCTATTAAATATTAATCTAAGTGGGCAATCAGGCCGTGGGCTTCCACCCCCGAGGTTCTCCCACTGGGAAGTCACAAGTCAATGCCAGAGCAACTCTCCCTGCCAGGCCTAAGTCATCAGACGCAATTTTTCGGAACTGTTATTTGACAATAAATCTGAGCAGAATTCTGGGAGATCTCCCTTAAAACTGGAATGAATTACCCGCACGTTTACCTGGGAAGGGGATGCTAACCATCATGCGAAATTGCATCTTATAAATGATGGGCAGGCCAGTCTGCCAGCATTTACTTTGAAGTCATGGGCCAGGTTAAGATGAGCAAGGCATCCTGCACTCCAGATGTTTGTTCTGAGCATCTGCCTCCGCCAGGGCGCGGGGGGAGACTAAGGACCCAGGTGGTGCTCCAGGACTCCATTCCTCCATTCCTGGAACTGTGGACGCTGCTGCCCACAGTCACTGCCCCCCACCCTCCTCCCTTCAGTCACTGGTAGTTGTGTCTTGGCTATTGGATCGTTTCAGCGGATACCTTTGCTAGACAAACTTGGAAGCTAGGAAGAGCTCTCCATTGTGGGTTGAACTGTGTACCCCGAAACAATAAGTTGAAGCCCTAACACCTGGGACTGGGACCTTGTTTGGAAATAGGGTCTTTGCAGATGTGATTAGTTAAGATGAGGCCATACTGGATTGGGTGGGCCTAGTCCAATGGCGTGTCCTTGTGAGAAGCGATAACAGAGATGCCAAGTCCCTTGGGGACTGCCGGGTGAGGCTGGAGGCAGAGCTTGCAGTGATGTGTCTACCAGCCAAGGAAGACCAAGGATTGCTGACAACACCAGAGCCAGGAAGAAGCAAGGACGCGTCCTCCCTTAGGACCTTCCGAGAGAGGCCCTGCTGACACTTTCGTTTTGGAACTAAGAGGACAAATTCCTATTTGACACCGACTCGGTGGTATTTTGCTATGGCAGCCCTAGGACACGGGTGCACACTCTGCTCCTGGCCCCTCCGCCAGTGTGGATCTCTGCTGACCCTCCTGACAGGCTTAATCACCCTGATTCTGTTCCTTTGGGGGGAGGTCAGATACAGTGAAATCCCGACTTGCTAGGCTCCGAAAGTGGGAAGTCAAGTTAGGAAGAAAACCTCATCACATGTCATCTTGCATATGATTTTTGAAACATCTCAGTCCCCGTTCTTACCTAAGCGGAGGTCGGTGAACATAAGGTGGCACTTTGATGATGGAGAATGTCACTCTGTCTCCAGGGTCATCACTCTGAAGGCCAGTGTCCCTGGCCAGCATCACAGATACAGAGAATAAGACATTGGCATGAATTTGTACTGACCCCAGCATACATCCTGGAGACCGAGTTTTTATTTTCACGTTCCTAACTCTTTGTCTCTTGTAAAAGTTGAGTGTAACCAAAAATAATAGTAAAGTTAAATTGAGGGTTCGAGCTAGGTTTCTATTCACTAAGATTCTATAATATTCTGTTGTCGTGAGATAGCTGTGGGAAGAGACACTGAACTCCAGGTCAGGAGACTCGGACTTGAATTCCAACTCTACTCATCCTCACAACGGCCTTGGAAGGAAAGTATGCTAAACCCCCAGTGACACGTGGCAGGAGAGACGGAGGCCACCCCCTGTGCCACCTCCAGAGGTGTACTCAGGGAGCCAAACGGGAGGCTTCTGCTTGGTCTTGTTCTGCTGAGTGGGGCACATCAGCTGAGGGGAGAGATGAAGGGCTCTGGGCAGCAAGGGAGTCTCAAGAAATTGTAGCGGTAAAAGGAGAGAGCGAGAAGGTGATTGGCAGGAGAGAGGCCTCTGGGAGGGGAGGTGATGGAGAAAACCGGTGTCCCGTGGAGAATGTGATTTGGTTTCTATTGTGTGGTGTTGATCTGTATTTCCTTCCCCGTTTCCACATCTGAAAAATGGAGGCAAACATCCCAACCTCCCAGGGCTGCTGGGTGGATCATACAAGAGAATAAAGGTCAAACATCTGGCACATCTGGCCTCGTCTTTCCCTCCCCTGTTGAGCAAGAGCCTAGTTCCCCCATGCTTTTTTAAGAAGACAGAGAAAAGAAGAGCAAACTCCCAAATCTACACGCTGTTTAATGATCAGCTTTGACCTAATTCCACTTCAAAGTGCTTCCTTCTGTACCTCCCACCACCTCCCACCCAGCTGCCAAGTATAGAGACTACATGAAAACCAGGCCCAATGGGAACCTGGAATTGTTAAAGCCTTTGAGAAAACAGCTGTTTGTTTGTTCATGTACCATGTTTTTACCCGTCTCGTTTGATGACAAGAGCCTGTGGTGAAGAATAATAATCTCTGTACTTTTTATCCTCATCTACACAGGGCTCTTACACCCTCATTTCATGCCACAACAACTCTGGAAAAAAGCAAAACTGAGTTTCAGAGACTAAAGGCCTTGGCCAAAAGCACAGGACAGAAATGGGGCTAGAACCCAGGCCTTCTCACCAACCCCTTCCCGTTCGCTGTCTAGTCATCTTTATGTGTAAGCACTACGGCCTCGGTTAGGATGCACTGGCTGCAAGCAACAGGAATCCAAGTCCCCTGGCTCAGGTGGCTGGAAACCCAGACGCTGGATGGCTTCAGAATCAGTATAAGACGGTGGCTCTGTGCTTTCTCTGCCCCTCCCCTGCTTTTTCCCTCCTCTGTGTTTCCATTTGCAGCCTGGCTTCGCTCATGCCAAAGTGATTTATTGCACTCCAAACTCCACATCAACCCATCCCAATGTGCGGGGGGAAAGAGTCTCTTCCTGCGTCTCTTATGAGGAAGGAAGATTCTTTATAAGAAGTCCCAACAAACCCCACTGTGCCTCACTTTCTCAAACTGGAACAAATCCTGTGGTCGACATCTGCCAGATTTGTGGTCACTCTGGCTCTTTTGGACACTCGTCCTTTGTTAGGACACGGCTGAAATGGTAAGTCCCACCTGCCCAAGGTGGAAGCCAGATTTTGCTCTCCTGACACAGAAACGGGGCTTTTGCTCGGGAGCTGGTGATGCAAGAACAAAAGCGTGGAGCACGCCGCCCGCCCACGCCTCCTCCACTGGCACACGGCCCGGGTCTCGGTGGTTGTGGTAAAGTCAGTCTCCTGGCACAGAAGCCGTGGGGATACAGCCTGTAGTGTCTGCACCCAGAGCTCGGTGGCCATGGCAGTTTTCTTGTCACCTCTGACCTGTGGAGTGGTTTGGGCCTGCCTGGGAGCCTGGCTTCTGAGCTCTCCATTGTCCTTTTAATAAACTTCTGAAGGGCTGAATCATCCAGAGTCAGCCTCTATTTCTGCAACTAAGCATCTGACAGGTGCCCACACCCGTTCCTGAGCACAGGGCTGGACCCGTACCCTCTGCTGACCTGTGTACACCTGACTTCCCGAGCCAATGGATGGCAAGAGAGTTGGGGTTACACCAGTCAAGACCAGCTCTAAAGTTCAGGGTGAGGTCGGCTTCCCAGAAAGCACAGGGAGACATGTGGGAAACCTAAATAACACTTAGACTAGCCCGCAGGCAAGGGACAGGATTCACCACTGTGCACAGGCGCCCGCAGCAGGCAGGAGGCGGCTGGTAAGCCATCAGCCGTGTACCCGGCGTGGACTGACATGAATCCTGCATCCTCGGCCATGGAGCAGACGCTGCTGCTGCCACCTGGGTCCATCTGTGGAGATGGTTCCTATCTGTCCAGACAGGAGAGCGGAGCAGAGCAGGGTTGCATTCATTCCATCTAACAAATAGCAGCAGACAGCCAGCCTCATGCAAAGCCCCGTGCCAGGCGCCATCAGGAGGCAAATGTAACAGGCCTGCTCTGAGCCCCACACAGGGCTCCTGAGTACACAGAGCCAGCAGCGAAGGCCTACTCCTTCCTTCTGCAGTATTCTCTCTGCAACAGCACTGCCTTCCAAAATCGATGTTCCGGCTGCCGGGATTGGGAGCCTTCTTCCAGCAGGTGCTCCAGGGGCTGCAACTGAGGTTTCCATGTGAAGGGCCTGCTAGGTGCTAGGGTTCGATGGAAACAGGACTCATCGGCCCCAGGGAGCTTCCAGTGGCAGCCTGGTCAGTATCCAGACAAGATGCAGGGATAGGAGGGACCTGGACCAGGCAGGAGGTGGGTTAGTGCCTGGGAAGCCAAGCGGAGGGAGGGGAGAGCAGGTGTGGGGGCATATGAAGCTCTGTTTGGGGCTTCAGTAACCTGGGGCTTTCTGGCTGGTACTTGTGATGGGATGGGCAGGGCACTCCTCCCTAACACAACAAGCCCACAAGCATCCCCTGCCTCCCCTGCTCCTCTTTGGATCAGCAATAACAATGGAACGAAGGCTTCCTGCTTTTCGCTTTCTGCCTTCAACAATCTTTCCCCATGAGGTTTCTACTCTTCAGGCTACTCAAGTCCCAGGGTGTGTCCTCGGGAATGCCCGAGCTCCCCTATGAGGAAAGTGCCCCTGAGGACACAACTGCCCACCCCGTTCTGAGGCTTTTCCAGTTGTACCGGCAGATCAAGGAAGGAGACCAGGCTACAGAAGCCCAAGCAGATGATACGACGCCTGGTCTACACAGGACTTCTCAACCCTGGCACTACTGACATTTGGGCCAGGTCATCCTTGGTGGTGAGGGCTGCCCTATGCACTGTGGGATGATCAGCAGTGCCCCTGGCCTCTGCTCACTACATAACAGAGCAACTCCCCAGCTGTGACAACCAAAAATGTCTCCAAACATCTCCTACATCCCCTGGGGGAGTAAAACCATCCCTTGTTAAGAACCAGTGGTCTACCAGCTTCAGGTTTGAATCCTGGCTCTACCATTTGCTAGCTGTGTGAGCACAGCAGGTTATTCAACTATCCTATGCCTTGATTTTCTTATCTGTAAAATGGGGATAGTAATACCTGCCTCCTAAGATTGTTATGAAAAAATTAATATGTATAAAGAACAGTGTTTAGCACATAACAAGCATTCAGTAAATGCTAGCTATTGTTGTGATCACAGAAACCAAATGCAGAGGAAGTGGATGGCCAGAAAGACTGCTCCATAAATACGCACCGTGGTGCAGAAACAGGGAACTGAATTTATTCATTCATTTCTGCCCTGCTTACTTCTGGCTATTTGAGGCAGCTTAAAATAAGAGTACACATACTATTGGGCAATTATAAATATTTTTACAACACAAGAGTAAATAATTCTAGTATTTAACGAACTCATATAGATCAATAAATGAAGCGCTAATATCACTTAGCCTAATGAAAGCTGGACATGAGCGCATACGTTTATAGGAGAAAATACCAACATGGAAAAATGCTGAACAGACATAAAAACTTAAATAGCAACCAAAAACAACCTATTAAAAATGTCAGATTTGCCCTGGCCGATTTGGCTCAGCAGTTAGAGCATTGGCCTGCAATCCAGAGAGACCCGGTTTCGGTTCCCGCTAAGGGCGCGTACCTCGGTTGCGGTTTGTTCCCCGCCCCGGTTGGGGTCGTGTGGGTGGCAACCAGTCGATGTGTCTCTCTCATGTCGATGTTTCTCTCTCTCTCTTCCTCCCTCTCTCTCTTCTTCCCTCTCTCCCTCCTGCTCTATCTGAAGATAAATGCAAAAAAAATGTCCTTGGGTAAGGATAAAAATAAATAAATAAATAAAACTAGAGGGAAAACTGGAGAGGGGTCAGTTAGTTTTATCAAGAACTGGGGCCATACAAGAATCAGCCAATGAATGCATAAATAAGTGGAACAATAAATCGATGTTTCTCTCTCTCTCTCCCTTCCTCTCCCTCTCCCTCTCTCTTTCTCTCTCATTCTCTCTAAAAGTCAATTAAAAATAAAAATTAAACAAAAAGAATTGAAAATCAGGCAGAGTGTTCACTTAAGCAATAAATAGAATCCTGAACTTCCTAGAAGCCACTGCAAAAATAAAATACAGCTAAGAGCACTCACCACCAGGGCCTCCAGGAGAGAGAAAGTGTGTTCACCGAGGCCAAGAGGAGCTTCAGTCAAGTGAGCCCTGTGAGCCCTAACACAGGGCCTTGACTAACAGAATTAGCACTGTTTTTTTTAAAGACTAACTTTAAGATTTTTTTAAATTTATTGATTGATTTTAGAGGAGGGGGGGAGAGAAAGAAACACTGATTTGTTGTTCCACTTATTTAGGCATTTCATTGGCTGATTCTTGTATGTGCCCTGACCAGGGGTTGAACTCTCAACCTTGGCATATCGGGCCGACACTCTAAGCAACTGAGCTACCAGCAGTTCTGAGGTGAAGCAACATGTGCCTCGGCTACAGTAAAAGATTATTTTAAATACCACACACAACTTGACACTTCCACTCTGGCCAAGAATGTGCCCTCTCTCCTGTCACCTAAGAATAGCTTGCGTGGAAGGGCCTGCGCCGCCGCAGTGAGCCGGGCCTGGCAGCCGCCTCTGGCCCCGCCTGCCTGGCTGACCTGCAGGCCCCTCCAGGCTGAATGGCAGGGCTGGGTGCCAGCACGAGCTGCCAGCTGCCTAAACAATCCCCACGTCTCGGCTCTCTGGCTGCGGCCCCTCGGTACAGGGGGGCCCCCAGCGAAGCCCCGCACTGGGTTAGACGCTGCAGGCAAACCCCCCGCACTCGGTTCTAAATGGCTTCCTGGGGAAGTAGGAAGGGGACAGGGCCAACTCCAGTGCCCCAAGGCAAAGGAACACACTCCCCTGAAACACGACCTGGTGAAAGCAGCTCCTTGCCCTCTTAACCTCACTGTGCCTCAGTTTCCTCCTCTGTAGAATGGGGATAATACAGTGAAGTCCTCACCATCACCCGCGGGTTCCGTG
The DNA here is from genome assembly GCA_030848825.1 of Tadarida brasiliensis. Classification (NCBI taxonomy): domain Eukaryota; kingdom Metazoa; phylum Chordata; class Mammalia; order Chiroptera; family Molossidae; genus Tadarida; species Tadarida brasiliensis. Next base: position 12,774,939 of record CM061275.1, on the reverse strand, counting down.
ACTTTAAGTGAAACGAGTGTAACGAAACCTATTTTCCCACAGGCTCACTGACATAAGAGTTACTTCCTACAGCATCTCATCAATGTTGTGAGGAAATGTCGAACACATGAAGTTAGTTGAGGACCTGCTGCAGTGAGCTCATGAGTTACTGTGAGGATTGAGAGCCCCGCGTGTCAAGGGCCCTGAGCAATGCCTGGCACACGGGAACGTCAGCTGCTATTGCGGGGTTATTTTTGCCCTCGGCAGTCTTCTGTGCATGTCCCGGACTCAGGCAACATATCTCCCAGCGGAACTCACATTGCAAAGAGGTTTCTGAACTTTTGCATCTCTGTGTAACCTCAGCCCAGAGTCAAGCCCTGGGACCACATATAGTTCATGATACATTGGAGGAGCCCTAGGCGTGGGGTACTAGTCCCAGCCCTGCCACTAACCGGTGTCAAGGGCCTTGGGCAAATCCTTGCTCCAATCTGGGCCTCCTGATGAAGTTATGGGACTAAACACTTCGCCAATTTGACTGTACATCAGAATCACTTCAGGACATCATAAAATGCCGATTTCCGGGCTCTCCAGCTGAATCCAAGTCTCTGGAAAGGGAGACTGCAAATCTGCATCTTAATGGGCTCCTCTGGGAATCTTGATGTTCAGCAGGTTTGAAAGCCACTGGCCTGATGAGCTCTAAGGCCCCTCCAGTATTTGCATGCGAGGGTTAATTACAGGCTCCGGAGCAGAAGGGGGCTTGGAGTGGTCAGCGCCTCAGTGGCCCAGGACACAGGTCCCTGGCCTGTGAGAGCTCCAGAACAGTGCTCGCGCCTTGGTGCTCGGCCAGGGACGACTCACTGCTGGAGGTAGTAAGTTCTACTTTCTGTCTAGCTGGACCCTCTATCTCAGCATCTACCTCCCACTCCGCGGGCTTTGTTCTGAGGGTTGTACAGAAGGGCTGGTCCCTGTCAGCACAGCCCTTCATGAACTTGAGGGCCGCGGGAAGTCAGCCTGGTCCTGACAATACGCCAGTGACATACGTGGCTCTGGACTCTGGCCCTTTCTTTCCATTCCCATTGCTACCACTGGAGTTTGGGCTGTTAATACACCTTGTTTGGACCACATAACTCCCCAGCTCATCTTCTGCCCTCCAGCCTCTCCTCTAGTCAGTCTCTTCTTCATGGTATCAACAGTTATTTTCCTAACCCCAGCTCTGACTGCATTACATCTCCAGCCCACACTCCTCGCCTCTCCATCAAAACCTAACTCCTCAGCCTGATTCAAGGCCCTTCAGGGCCTAAACCAACCTACATTTTGCTTTCAAGCTTATTACATTTCTCTTCCAAACCCCCACTGGCAAAGAGCCACCTTGGGCTACCCTTAACTTTCTTGAATTTTTTTTGACAGGGGTTTCCCAAACTTGAGTACCATGAAACTCCCTCTCCCACCACTGCTGATTGTTCCTGGATACTAAGTGATTCGTGGAACTCCGTTTGGGAAACACACTCTACTCGTCAATGGCCTCACTCTCTATTTCGGGATCTGTCCAGGTCTTGAGCTCCAACTCAGAACAACCATCTAAGGTTCTCATGCCAGTTGTCTCTCCACCTGACTGGAGAACCATCAAGGTTCTACAGAGACATGGACCCAGAGCCCTTTCCTGTCCCCAATCTCACTCCTCTTTGCCCTCCTTTCTGAGCCGGAACATTTTCCTCCAAGAGTAGAATTGCTCTAGGTCCATCTTCGTTTTCTTAAATAAGCGTAGTTGACCATTCAACCATCTTCCAGATAAGCAGCCTCCTCTTCTCATTAGCGACTCAAGTAGGAAAATACCTACCTCTCCGGGGCTACTTCCCTTTCCTGCACCTGTCACAGACCCTGTTGCCTGATCACGGCACTTGCTCCTAAGCTCCTGATGTGATGATGTAGATTCAGAACCCTTCTCAACACAATTCCCAGGCAGGCATTATCCATCAATCAGAGGTGGCGTGCCAATGGAGACAGTCCTACTTTCCATCAATGACCTAGTTGATTAAATAGCTAATGTGTTGACTAGAAAAGCTTTGTTGAGTTTCCATTTCAACTCCCTTATGGAACCTTAAACTAGTGTGGTCTCTAGTTACATTCTATCCACTCCAAGCCGTACAGGGGTGGGGGTGGGGAATCTGGGTTGTGGGTCAGGATGTATTAGAAGTTCAATTTGGCATGAGAATTGGAGTAAGGCTGACAAGGTCAGAAAAGCTTCTACTAAGAATTATCCTAGAGCACTGTCCACTTCCCATCTTTCTCTGACCAAAGCCCACACATGTACCTGTGAGCTGGCTTGTGTTAGCCACAAAGAAGAGCACCTGGGAGGCCACCAAACGAATGCCAGACGACCCCGAGGAGGACGAACCTCGGGGCAGACAGCAACTGGAGACGCCCTCATGTCCCCAGCAGCGGCAGGCTTTCACCTTGGCCTGAGCCAGTGGAACCGTGTGCAGAGGATAGACTGACGACTGATATCTTTGGCAGCTCTGGTTTCTTCCCTCTCCTCCTCCCTCCCTTCCCTCCAAGCTGATCACATTTCCTTGGTGATTTTCATGCTTAGTCAGTAGGTTTTAGGGGACAAGTGTGAATTCCATGGGGACCTTGGCCATACAAACTGCTCTGTACTAATGTTATCCTCTATACAGTACCTCCTTCCTGCTTGCCACAAGCATTTATTGAACACCTACTATGTCTGCGTGGTGAGCACCACTGTAGAGAAGAAAGTCCTTGCACTCCGGGGCCCCAGGGAAGGCTAGCTACTAAACAAAGATAATGTCACTGCTGTGATCAGCACAAAAACATATTTCCAGTTGTCTCCTCTCTTAGTCAGGCCTTAAAAGAACTGTAACTGAGTTTGGAGAAAATTGAGAGCCTGCCGGCTAAAATGCAGGAATTCCAGGGAACTTTACAAAACCATAAAAAGCCCCCACAGGGTGAACAGAAACCAGATCTCAACCCAGGGCACTGTAAAGAAGGAGCGGCAGAACACTTGCTAGCCTTTGCTTATGCCAAGGACTGTTTGGTTTTATATATATGTTAAATCCCCAAATCCCCACAACATCGCTATGAGTTAAATGCTTTCATTATCATTCAAAAGATAAGAAACAGAGGCACAAAGAGGTTAAACGAGCCCTGGCTGGGTAGCTCAATTGGATAGAGCATCGTCTCTATATACCAAGGTTCGGGGTTCAATCCTTGGTCAGGGGACACACAAGAAGCAACCAGTGAGCTCTGGACGGTTTGGCTCAGCGGCTAGAGCGTAGGCCCACGGACCAAAGAGTCATGGGTTCGATTCCAGTCAAGGGCACGTACCTCGGTTTCAGTTTGGTCCCCAGTCCTGGTCGGGGTCCTACAGGAGGCAACCAATTGATGTGTCTCTCTCACACCGATGTCTCTCTCTCACTCTCTCTCTCTCCCCCCTCTCCCCCTCTCCCTCCCTCCCACGCTATCTGAAGATAAATGGAAAAATATCCTCAGGTGGGGATTAAAAAAAAAAAACAACCAGTGAATGCATAAATAAGTAGAACAACAAATCAATATTTCTCTCTCTCTCTCTAAAATCAATTTAAAAAAAAAAAAAGTTAGCCCTGGCTGGTTTGGCTCAGTGGTTAGAGTGTCAGCCTTCGGACCAATGAGTCGTGGGTTCAATTCCAGTCAAGGGCACGTACCTCGGTTGCGGTTCGTCTGAGGCCCTGATCTGGGTTGTGCAGGAGGCAACCAGTCGATGTGTCCCTCTCACGTGGATGTTTCTCTCTCTCTCTCTCCCCCTCTCTACCTGAAGATAAATGGAAAAATATCCTCAGGTGAGGATAAAAAAAAAAAGCTAAATGACTTGCCAAGGCCGGCAGCTGGAAGTGGTGGAGGAGGGACTTGAACCTCTGTAATGTCCTGGCAGAGCCCTGAACTACCTGAAATATGTACAGCAAACAAAGGCTGGTCATGGATTGGAGTGGGATGAGGTGAACAGTACCTGGAGTTTTGGTTTTTTTATGGTTTTGTTTGTTTCTGATAAATGGGAAGCTCAGAGTGCCCACTGTCCCCCTCATTAAGGCCAGCCACTCCCCCAGACACACATGGGCCCCGACAGACAGCTGACGGGTGCCCGTGGGCTTGACTGTCAGACGTGGAGACAGGTCTGCGTGGGTCCCTCTGTGCACTAGAAACTATTTTTCACTGGAAAACCACGACGTAATTAGTACCCAGTGCAGTACTGTCGCTGATCCTAGAAGCCTGACGCCCTAACTCCTAGACTGGACTTCACCGGCTGTCCCTTCACTGTTCTCTCGTCTGTAAATATGGACTCCTTCATCAACACTTTTGAGCACCCCCTCCTGGCCAAGCACTAAGTACTAAGCAACGAGGCCACCAGGTTGAATTCAGTAGCTGCCCCAAGGAACTTGCTGTTTGTGGGTAGGAGCAGAGACATGGAGAAAGCTGTATGCCAGCGAGGCGCCCCGCCCTGCCCCTCCTCCCCCTGGGGGTTTATGAGCAGCAAATGAGATCACGCAGGGAAAGTGCTCTGTAAACAGCAGAGGGTGAGAATGAGGTGTGGGGAGGAGGGGGAGGATGTAAACCCAGGAGCTTCCTCGAGCAAGTGCTCAGCCCGGAGGCGTGAGCCTGGGCGAGGCCTCGGACAGGACAAAGCCTGAAGCTCTGGGCTCAGCCTCCCAGGGCCAAGCCCAGACCTGGTGCCCGGGCCAAGCTGCTCTGGGCTCGCCATGGCAGGAACCTAAACCTGTTATGTTGCTTGAATTAAGTGCTTTTGCAGCCCTGCACCAACCCCCAACCTCATGTCCCAGTTTGAAGTGACAAAGGCCAGGTCTTCCTCTACTGAGAAGCCTGATTTCTGTGAATTCCCTTATATAATGATATATCCCTAAGAAATGGTGGCCCAAGGTGATGCCAGCCACTGCCATTCTCTGTGCTGAAGCGCCACCTTGAGGCCAGTTCTAGCTCAAACAAACGTGGAGGGATGTTTTATAATTTGCCTGGGCAGGTGGAAACAGGAATAGATGTTCAAAGAAGTAACTTTTTTTTTTTTAATTTTTTTTTTTATCCTCACCCGAGGACATTCTTGCATTTATCTTCAGATAGAGCAGGAGGGAGAGAGGGAGGAAGAGAGAGAAACATCGATGTGAGAGAGACACATTGAGCGGTTGCCACCCACACGACCCCAACCGGGGCCAGGGACAAACTGCAACCGAGGTACGTGCCCTTAGCGGGAACCGAACCCAGGTCTCTCTGGTCCACGGGCTGACGCTCTAACCGCTGAGCCAAACCGGCCAGGGCCAAAGAAGTAACTTTTAAAAAGGCATGAAAATGGCAGAGGACCCCAGAATTCCCTTCACCAACCCCCATATTATTTGCTGATGAGAGAGCCAAGAGCTGAAATGTCTCAGTTTCCCAGGGGGACAGGATTTCCTCCATGTCCAGGGACCAGAGGGAGAATGTCACTCTTACTCACATATTGAAAATCTAGATCTGAAGAGCAAACACATCAAAAAAACACTCCAGTTTGCCCTGCAGCCCAGACTCCAACCCATCTGCTGCTTTCCTACCCAGAGTTCAGGTACCCTGGCTAGCTCAGGAAAGCTTTTTTTCAGTGGGTAAGGCCTCCTTTGGGGAGAGTTTGCTGATTCGGCTTACATTTTGGAACGCGTTCCCTTACACTGAGCATGAACACACATTTTCATGGGCCATTTATTTAGAAGTAGCTGGATGAGTCCACAAAGGCATCAAAGATACGCCAATAGTTCAAACTCAGCATGGAGTTATTTTTGCATGAAGAAAATCCAAGCCAGATGGTAGCAGCGCATCAAGAGAAGTAAACCGAGCTCCCAAACTCCCAAACTGAGCAAGGGGTTTAAAATTCTTACTTTAGGTTTTTCTGTTCAATGCTTTGGCAGACCAGCAATTTAGCTTCCTACTACTGGGTTTATTGAATTGTTATGTATAATTGGAAAACAAGATACATAAAATATTTGAGCTCTCACTGCCTATCCGAGCATCCCAGCTCACGCTGCTTGGGGGCAGCAGCTGTGTGCAGATCTGGAGTGACTGGAGGCCGTAACAGGTCTTTGCCTGCAAGCAGCTGCTGGTCCCTCTTCGGACCAATGGCAACTCAAACAAGGGCTCCGTTTACAGTGAATCCGGAGGAGCCTTGGGAAAACTAGGGCGCTGTTTGAATCTGTTAAAAAGCTGCAGCTGCTCCTTGTGCATGCAGTGCAGCCCTGACTGGCCCAAGGGCCCTGCGCCTCTGAGGTCGCCATTTCCTTTACCCGTGCTCCCAAATACGTTAGAGTAACTGAAACAAGTGTTTGCTTCTCCTCAGCAGAAACACTTGATGCTCACAGCAATCTTGATATGAGATCTGGAGATGAGTATTAACATCACCACTGTCTTGCAGAGAAGGAAATGGAGTCTGAAGAAAGGGAGTGATTTTTCTGTTCCCAAAGTAGCCACGACTTGAACTCAAGTGTTCCGGTTCCAGTTTTTTCAATGCCACCCTCTCTCTTGGCATGAAGCCAACATATATTCTGAAAAGCAATTCAGTTTGCTACAGATTTTTGCAAGAATTCTTACGATCATTAGGACTACACTATAAGGTAGACTCTGTGGACCAAGGATGACCCTCATTCAGGAACAACTGCTCACTGGGAGTCAATTCACACAATACACATTCTGGGAGGCTCAAAGCGTCTCATTTAAACTGAAAGATTTCTCCTGACTTTGCTTCTTAACGTCATTCCTTCATTTAAGCCAGACAGGCTCTTTGTCCCCTATAAAATCCCATGCAAGTGTTTGGGGACAGTGGTGAGGACAGCTCTCACAGTACCTCAGAGCTCGAAGGGCATCCGAGAGCATCTGATGACAGTCCCAATTATAAATTCTCTCTTAGCAGATGCCACCAAGACCCAGCAGTCAAGCAACTTCCCAACATCCTATGGTCAGTAAGAGGCAGAGCTGGTCAGAATTCCTGTCCAGCTGACGCAGAGTTGAAGGCATTTTTCACTTAATCATAATTTCAGGAGATTGTATCTTGTTTCTAAATAAAATCAGCTAGAAACAAAAATCTCCAAGGCTACTCCTAAAATGACTTTGGGGAAACTGCTGACATTCCCTGTCTTGAGCTGTGCTAGATAGGGGAGGGGAGGGGAGAAGGGGAGGGAGGGGTGGGGAGGGCAGGCGGGGGAGGAAGAGAACAACACTCCATTCTAAGTGCCCATAACAATAGCTAATAGTCACCATGCTTTGCACTTTAAGGCACCAGCTCATCTAATCCTCTCAAAAACCATAAAAGGTAGGCATTAGTATTTGCACTTTACAGATAAGGAGAATGAGGCACAAAGCACCTCAGGAACTGGCTGAAGTCCCCACTACTGGTAGGAGGTGGAGGTAGGAGTGGAGTCCAGCTGTTTCAAAGGCAATGCTCCGATCCCCTGACCTATAATCACCATGGTGTGTGCAGGGCCCAGGGAAACTCAAATTAAATTTTGGCTGACCACAGGGAATCCTCAGACACCAGGCAGCTGTCCTGGCCCAAAACTGCAGCCCGGGCGGGCTAGCTGAAAGGGAGTCCCACCACAGGGGGCAGACTGGGGGGGGTGGGAAGAGTAGGACAATCACAAAGAAGGAAACACTCAGGACTGTTTGGTGGGGACAAAAATAAAACAGAATAGTTTTATTTTTAATAGTTTAAAACAAAACAGTTTTGTTTTCTAAACCAAAGGTATTATAAAAGTCATATCCTGCCTTCTAGAACTACAGAAAAAATTCTATGCCTCCCATCACCCTCACTAAACATTTCTCCGAGTCTTGCATCTGCTAGAACTTACATTAGATACAAAAAAGGACTTCTGGACAAAATGAACCAGCCACCTCTGTAAATTGGTATCTCTCTTTACAAAAGTCCTTTTCCTGGGGTGAGGAAAGTAATGTCCCCAGCCAGCTCTTAGGGCCTTCTCTAAATTAAGGCTGCCGGGAAGAAACACTGAGCCTTTCAACAGGGGAAGATAGTAGGCAGTTTTCACACTTACCTTCCTAAGTATTAAAGACTTTTGCTCTCAGGGGACCTTCAGGAACTGTACACACCTGGCAGGTGAGACAGGCGACTAGGGGAGAGAGAAAGCTGGTGCTCGTGGACGAGTGGGGCCAGGAGGCAGGACTCCTGCCAACATCATGCCCTGCCCTGCCCCCACACCTGCAATCTCGTGATTTTGTACTTCCCCGCACGTCAGAAATTCCCCACACTGCACACTCGAATCTTGGCTGTTACGTTCCCTCTCAGTAAGAGCATGTCTGGCACGGTCCCTGGAGCAACCCCAGGTTCCATGCATAAAGAACAGGGCCCTGAAAGCAGCAGGAATTCCTCCTGACAACGACTGTAGTTCTCTGCACTAGCTGTTTCTGGAATGGATACCCCAGCACTTGTCTCTGGAGCTTGCCCAGAAGAATAAATAATTCAAGCTAGGCTCCATCACTGTCGACCATAATCACATGCCTACTGTTTTTGAGACAGAGGAATTCACATTGGCCTTGATGGAGGATTTTAACAGGACACAAAATTAAACTACTTGATCCAAACAACTCAAGAACAGCCAGTTATTCCACATATGGGATTCTACTTACTGATTTAAAAACCTGGTTTCTCCTTGGGAGAGAATAAAATAGGAGCTTAAAAGCACTTGCTCATGAATGCTGCAAATCCCTGGCTTCTTTGTTCCCAGATGCACTCAACCTACAATCACTCATGCTGTAAACACAAGCTGGTTCTCTGCTTTCTGGCAAGCATCTTTCAGGGCCGTGGTCGCCTTTTGTTTGAACTTCTGTGAGGCTGGGGATGTGCAGTGTGTCAGAACGGCAAGCATCCAGCAAGCGTGTTCATCGGTTTCGTTTTGTTTCTCTACAGAGCTTTTCAGCATATAAAGCACGGACTGGGGCCAGAGGACAGTATGACTCAGTACAAAGAGAATGGGCTTTGGAGCATGTGATTTTAGGCAAATCATACAGCCTGAGGTGTAAGAAAACTCTACCAACCTGGCTGGGTTATCGGAAGATTGTATTCGCTTGCTCAGGCTGCCATAACAACACACCACAGACTGGGTGGCTCAGACAACATAAGTTTACTTTTCCACTTTTCTGGATGCCAGAAGTCCAAAATCAATCAGCAGGTGTTTTCCCAAGGCTTCTCTTGCTGGCCTGCAGATGACCGCCTTCTCACTGTCCTCATGTGGTCTTTCCTCAGTACAAACACGTCTGGGGCATAGATTTTCTCTTATTTGGGGGCACACAATTCAGGCCATGACAAAGTGTGCTTTGGAACCACAAAGCCTCATTTCAGCTCCTGGTTCCACTGCTTGCTAATTATGTGAATTTGGGCAAGTTGCTTAACCTGTTTCATCTCTGAAGGGGGAACAAGACTGTCTCCCTCCACAAAGGGATGGTTGTGAAGATAAGGTATTAGGTATGTGAAGTGCTTGCAGTACTGGACAGGGTGCGACTGCTACTACTGCATTATTTCCTCCTAATAATTCATGCTTCCTAGTTACCTCTTCTTGTCAGTGCTTTGGCAACTAGCCTTGCTGATGGTCTGTGAACTAAATAAAGTGACAAATCTCTGCCCTGCAGACTAAGAAACATCTCGATTGGCTGAACAAAGACAGCAGCAGAGGTGGCGGATGAAACACCCCCAGTGAAGCCTTACTCTCGTGATCAGCCTACATCAGACCCTGCAGCACCAGACCAACTCCTCCAAGGATGAGCGATGTGCTTCCTCTTCCCTTAGCCTATCCCGTGACAGAATGTCCCTTACAACAAGTCACAGGCCAGCCCATCCTGAGCACTGGCCAGAAAGAGCAGGGATGGAGAACTGGTGTCCCACTACAAAGTACTCCACTTTAGTGCAGGGGGAGGTGGCTGGGCTAGAAAGGGGTCTGTTTTCATTGTTGCTTCTAGTCAGGGGAGCCTCCAGTCAGAAGTCCAGTTCTCAGTTTCAACCATTCCAAACCAGCAAGAATTTTAAATGTTTTTTTTCTTTATTATTTTTTTTTTTGAGAGAGAGAGAGAGAGAGGAAGGGAGAGGGAAAGAGAGAAACATCGATTGGCTGCCTCCTGCATGCCCCCCACTGGGGATCGGGCCCCCAACCTGGGCATGTGCCCTGACTGGGAATTGAACCAGCGACCTCTTGGTGCATGGGTGGAGGCTCAACCACTGAGCCACAGCAGCCGGGCCAAACCAACAAGAATTTTAAAAAACCTCCAGAAATGAGCAAGAACCATCCCCATCATGACACAACTGTGCACGTGGTGACAGCAGCGCTCCCCGAAGCCGTCTGCAGACCTGTGTCTGCCCATCAACCGGCTGCTACCAGCCGTGGCAGGCACAGGAGTCAGAGTGAGCATCTAGAAACACCAATGTGACAGGAATATTACATGGTAAATTTGTAATAAAATTTTTCTTGTATTTTTAATTCATGTTTCTAGATATTCACTCTTACTGTATTTTACAGAAGTCCTGGCCCATGACAACCAGTCCTGCAGCAGAGAGCTCAGGCCCTGGGTTACGCAGAGTGCAACTCGGCAGGATGCTGCTCCTTGGGTCCTAGCACATCACACTGAAAACAAACAAAACACAAATGCAAAAGCATGGCACTTTTCTTCATTCCACTCATAAGAAAACCGCAGTCAGATTTCCCATCAGGAATACAGTCAACGCCGGCTTCTAGTGTTCATTCCAGTCCAAATTTTCACCACACTGGAGAGTTTGAAGCCCAGAGCACTTCCTATCCAAATGCGAGTGAACACGAAGACACAGCGCTGCTCAGAACCCGAAGGTGTCCCAGTGGAAAAAGTCCCGAATGTGAGTCACAAAATCTAGATTCAAATCCTGCTCTATTTACCTAAAAGTTTTTTGACATCGTGTAAGTGATAATGTCATTGAGCCAGTTTCCTAAATATAGAAAGTGGAAATTAAAATGACCCGCCCAGCCCTGGCTGGTTTGGCTCGGCGGTTAGAGCGCTGGCCCGTGGACCAGAGAGGCCCGGGTTCGGTTCCCGCTAAGGGCACGTACCTCAGTTGCAGTTTGTCCCCGGCCCTGGTTGGGGTCGTGTGGGTGGCAGCCACTCGATGTGTCTCTCTCACATCGATGTTTCTCTCTCCCTCCCTCCTTGAAAATCAACAGAAAAATATCCTCAGGTGAGGATTTAAAAAAACAAACAAACAAACCCACAAACTTAAAAATGCACCATTTCGCTCCTGTACTTTAGGAAAGAGAAGACCAGAAAATCATAATGTATTTTAGCTTTATTGAAGACATATTACAGTAGACAAACAAGTAGACAAACACATGCTTTATAAAATATACATTCTCATGTGTGAGAAAATATAAATAGATATGAGGAAAGGGCCACATTGAACAACTTGGCTTATAACTCTCCTCAGGGACATCTAGTACCAGGGCTGCTCAGACTGACATCCTCTGATCGGGGGTGAGGGGAGAAGAGGAGGAATGTAAGGGTAGAAATAGTCTGTGGATCAAGAGGCCAAAAAATATTCCAAGAGCAGCTGACCACATGATGATCAATTCCTCTCAAGACAGTTACATTTGCAGACAGGCTCAAATAAAGCTGTTTTTCACCTTTACCCCACCCATTGGTGAAATTATTAGGACTCATTAAAAACAACCTTCAGGAACAGGTCTAAATATTACTCTCAAAATACACACACACACACACACACACGTCCAACTATTACTCTCAAAATACACACACACACACCCTTTAGTGCCCATAAAAACCTTCAGATGATTCATGGGCTTTCAGGTGTTTTGTTAGGAGCAGCTTATAATATATCTCTCAATTCAGAACTTGTTATTTTTGCAACAAACCAGGCAGTGTCCAAAACAGAAAGAAAATTAAGGCTAACGGATATTGATTTAGATTGTACTCCAAACAAAAAAGGAGGAGCAGGAGGGAAAACATCTGCCAAACTGAACTGGAAAGAGACCGTGTAACAGAAACATGAAACACTCCGTGCAGATGCCCAAGAAACCTGAGCACAACTGTTGCATAATTACCTGTCATCTGCATCAAGAAGTAAGGCCCTGGCCGGTCTGGCTCAGTGGTTAGAGCGTTGGCCTGCGGACCGGAGAGTCCCAGGTTCGGTTCCCGCTAAGGGCACGTACCTCGGTTACAGTTTGTCCCTGGCCCCAGTTGGGGTCGTGTGGGTGGCAACCAGTCGATGTCTCTCTCTCACATCCATGTTTCTCTCTCTCTCTTCCTCCGTTTCTCCCTCCCGCTCTATCTGAAGATAAATGCAAAAATGTCCTCAGGTAAGGATAAAAAGAAGAAGAAGAAACAGCAAAGTAAGAAATGGAGGACGCAGCATCAAATGACAGCAAATTTACCTGTTGTTCCATTACCCTCCTGGCATTTCTATGGATACGGAAATGATCAGAAAAGACCACAACACACCTGGGTAAAATGCTAAGTATAAAACTGAACACTACAATTCCAACCCCATTCAAAATGGAGCCCACTGATAAGAAGAAACAGGAATAAAAATTAAAGAGTAAAAGGGAGTGATATAAAATCTTACAGGCTTTAAAACTTTTTATTATGGTAGTTCCATTTGTGTTAATAACTCCTAGTTATAGATTTCCTCAGAATAATAAGCCCAGATTTTCATGTTTTCAGCCATTAACACAGAATGGGCCAAAACCCACAGTTCTTTAGTTAAAAAAAATTTTTAAGTGCTCTATACTTACTTTATAGAAAGGATTCTGAAGGACAAAGTTTTTTATGGCATTTCCAACAATAAAATGAGAGACCTAAAAGTCATCTTGCCCATATTCCACCTAAAGGCAGAAATGTCTTCAATGCTGTTAGCAGATGATTTTTCAGCTTCCATGTGCACTTTCCCCACAGAAGTCTGATAATTCCAATGTCAGACAACTCTAGAAAGTGAGCTTATATAGAATTACTGGCAGGTGTATTCTGCACCTCCCTGTAACTCCTGCCCCACTGATACAACCCACATCCTCTGGATTGAAGAGTGCATCTCGTCTTGCTTTCACATGACAACCCTGTAAGTAATTAAAGACTTTTATCCTATCTCCCTTTTCTTAGGAAAATGGCTAACAGTCTAAGTTGCTTAACATCTTAATGTTTCTTTTACAGACTTCCAATGGGTAATGTGAAGGCAACTGTTTTAAAAATGAAAGTTACCTTACAGAAAAATATACAATTTAAGCATTCTGAGATGGCACAGTGGAGGGAACTGCACCTTGGGCTGGATTTCTGCTATTTTCTGTTCTATAGAGCAACTTGCACACCAGGGAAAGCATTTTAGAAGCTGCCAAGTGACAGAAAGCCAATAGCTTAGGTGTAGACCCTGTGCCAGTAAGGCTTGAGTTCAAGGATAATGCTAGTTCTTCCAGGTACACTTGAAGAACCAGTCTGAGGGGTACAAACACATGAAGAGAATGTATGCATCACCCTGACAGGAAGTGATAATTGGGTGGGGGGCGGAGAGTAGTTCTCCCAGCATTTCAGTTTCCCTGGCTCTGCAACATCCCTGGTTAAACTGGCAACAGGCAGACATTACGCTTCTGGAAAGCAACACTGATAAAGCCACTAATCCTGGTTATAGAAGATGGTTAAATGACAGCTTGGTCAAAAACATAAGCAATAATGAAAAGTTTCAGGAATTTCTCCTAAGATTAGAATTTATTAAGTTTATTATTACTTTTTAAGACCAAGAGTAGGCTATTCACATTTGAACAAATTCCTGACTAGATTTTTAGGCAAGTTTTTTAGTTATGTAGAGAAGCTAGGAGTATCTGGAAGGTCTCTACAACCATCTAAGGTGACATGATGGAGAACCTGGCCACCAGAAGACCACTCAGACACCACTGGCACAGAACAGCCTCTGCTAGAGCAGAGGCGGCACCCGTGCAGTCGACGTTTTCTAGAGCACTGGTCTAGCCTGATTTTGTCCTCTCTGGAGTAATAATTGATGCTCAATTGCAGCCTAGCTCTAACTCCACCTTTGTCACTTAAGTCTATCAGAATGTGAGTTAGAGTACTATCATTACTGGGATAACCTTGAGCACATCAGAAAGGTCAGGGAGTCACAAACTAGTTACAGATTAGTTATGGTGCACCTTCGGCTGATTCTGACTGTGGAGTGCTCTGACACCAACGCTCAGACCTGCTGTTCCAGAGAGCAACGAGTGCTTGTCAATGGAGTCAAGAATCCTTGTTTACTGATCCTGTTTAGAAGCAGAGTACTTCTTCTCACGAGTGTTTCTTATACCATTACTCCTGCTACAGAGGAAATAAATCTGGCTCGAGTCAGAGTAAGCAGCATCACTCTTGATCTACTCTAACAAACATTTCATGAAAGCAGCTTTTTATTAGAGTAGCATAATCCTCCTTGGTTTCTGGAGGGATCACAGATTCATAGAATATTACAGATGGAAACGGCTTTAGAGCATCTAGTAAAACGTCCTCATTTCCTAAATGAGAAAACTGGGCTGAGATGTAAAGGGACAGGCCCTTGATTGTACAACTAGAAAGTATCAGAACAAGGAATGAAATCAGGTCTCTCGATTCTAAGTTAGTACAAATTATACCACAACTGAGTAAGTAAGAAGAGGGATCACAAATTGAAGCACAGGGAGGAAAAAAGATATTTAGGAAGTTCAAAATGAAAATGAAAAAGGGTTGACAGTTTAAAAAGGAAAAAGAGAGAGGCATGGTGGTACAAAACAGCTCAAGATGTACTGTTGCCTATGGGAGAAAAATTTAGGCTTGAAAACAAATATGAAATTCCAGAAAAAAGCTGAGAAATTATGTGAGTTTAGAACCCCTGAAATGCACAATGACTTAGATGTTTTCACTGAAGTGACTGAGGTTATCTAGTACATAGCTAATACTTACTAGATTGAGAGGACAGGAACTGACCACCCATATAAGGAAATCTGAAAGCACAAAGAACTTCAATCTATTACATTCCATTGCAGTGTTAAGTCCTTTGTTTACATAAAGCTTTTTGCTATCAGAAATTCAGGAAAACTTTTTGGCTTAAATAATCACTTGTACAAAACATTTCTGTCCGTTCTTCTACTTCCAAAAGCCCTCTTCCCTTAATATTCACTGTGCACTGGTAGAAGAGACATTATATATAAAAAAAACAAAACAGAAAAGAAGTAATCTTTGGTTTCCTCATCAACTAAGTACTTTGTTGAAAGAAGATACTCCCCAAACAAGTTTTCCTTTATGCGCATATGGCGATGACAAGATTGCTAGTGTCTTTGAAAGAGCCTTTTTATGCTAGAAAGGTACTATTGCCTGGCACTTGTAAACAGGTGGCAAATGAGTAGATGTATGGATCTTTAGGTATGAAGTAAGTGGTTAATTACACCAAGATTGTGTTTGTGCGTACCCAATCACTAGGTACCCTGCCTCTATATATATACTTAACAAATACATTTTTAAAACTTGAAACAGTCTTTAGACTCACTAATCCAAGATATACAAAATCTGTCTGTAGTCTGAGAAGCTGCTGTCAATATTATAACTGGATATCATATATAATTTTGGCATATCAAAAATATTTACAGTGCAGCCAACACTTATGGTCAACGAATATAAAATTATTTATAAATGCACATATTTACAATGAGATCCCTGGGTGATAGGGACCCCCTCCCCAAAAAGATTCACAAGAATACAAAACTTGATCTGGTGACAGTTGGTCAAGCCTGAGATTCTTGCCAAAGACTTTGAATATCAAAGCCCATTCTTGACTATATGCTAAAGATGATGGACAAATCCCTGGGACACTTCCCAGCGGGCTCCAAAGTTATTTTTGTTCTCTGGGAGGCAAAATAGAACAGTAATGCTTTCTCAGAATCATTCTTCTGGTTGAGACAATCTGAGACTCTTCCTAATAAGCAATGCACCCCGGGCACAGCGCCATGGAACCATCAGGAAGCACGTCTGTCCTGTATCTTCCTCTGCCCCTGCTGCACGCTGTTTATTACACGTGCCCATTTCTGTCAGCCATTACCCCTTCTTTGTCAGGTACAAGCCCAAACAAATGCCTGGCCCACATTGGTGTGTTCAGATGTAACTGGAGACAGAGAGTAAAGCAAATGCTGACTTTGGGGTTTCTTCTGAACTCTGAGGTAGTAAATAACAAAATTAATTAATTGAGTCTTTGCCCAGATTTCATCCTGGAATGTTTCATGTGCCCTCGCTACCATCTTGAATATTCCGAGTCCTATTAAAATCAAAAGCACGGTCGTGTAACCTGTGACAAGGCATGGGGGAAGTGGAGCAGTCTGCATCACTCTCTGCCAGGCCCTCATTTCGATGGAGCTGTGGTGACTCAAGGACGGGCTGCTGGGAAAAGGGAGGATGAGGCAGGCCTGGTTCTTTGCTTATGTTCCACAGAGGCCGCTGCAACGTTTCTGAGAATCAAAAACAAGAATTGTCAGTGACAAACACAAGTTCAAAATTAATTTTCTAAAACTTAATTTTCTTTTACCCAAATTCTTAAAGAAATAAAGATACCCAATATTCCTGAATAAGGATGTTGAGATCAAATATATACTTGCCATCTTCTTAGCAATAACTGAAAAAAGAAAACAAAAACTGCAACTATGTTCTTGCAAGCCCTTCCACTCCACAAACTTAACCAATTATTTACTGAACCCACGCTTCTACTTATGCCTAGTGTTAGTGATTCTACTGCTACCAAATTTGGAAATAAACCTCTTTAGACACATGGAAACAGACTAAGAGACTAACAGTATCCATATTGTAATGGAAGTTGCATGATACATAGATAAACATTGATTCAGAGCAGCCATTATATTTTAAAATAACAATTAAATGCCTATTTTTTTTAAAAACCTACCTTAAAAATAAACCATTTCCCTCCAGTTTTTAGCATGCCATAACTCTAACAATAGAATAATATCCAAAAGCAGCTACTTTAAATCAGATTATCTATATTTTGAGTTCAAAAGTGTGTATTTCTCATTCTTATTTACTGCAGAGGTAAGCGCTTTCCCCAAAGATCATTTACTGAAGTTATGTTAACTTCATGGGGAAGCATTTTCGAAAAAGCTTAGTCAAACATTCTGGCAATAAAATGTTTTAATACCCCGTGTGAATAGGAATTGACAACAGGGTTTCTCAAGCTTTAATATGCATACAAATAACCTGGGGGTCTTGTTAAAATAAAGACCCTGGTTTCCTAGGTCAGGTGGGGCAGACCACACTTTGAGTAGCAAGGAGCTAGAAACCCTAGGCAGTGCACCAACACACTCTCATTTGCTGATTTCCTCACTTACAGACCAAGATTAACAATTCCGATACCCCGTTAGGAAAAGGATGCACTGCATTTTTGGGTCTACTTGAAAGATCTTTGTGTGACTCTTCTAGGGCACAGGAAAATAGATTTAGTGTTGGCGCATTTCTTTCATGGACACAGACTAATTTTAAAGAGACAATTTTAGTAACAGTATGCTTTTCTCTGACCTGTACCCTCTTTAAAATCTTTAGAGAGTTGGTCTCTTAATTAAGAACAGTAAGAGCACATCTCAAAGGTCCCACGTAGATCATTTACGCCTGCCAGACCATTCTTGGAAGCACTATCGTACAATGTCTTCCTCAGTAAACCTGCAGTTCTCACCCCACCCCGTTTCCAGTGCTCTTGGATTTCAGACTGACAGAAGGGTGACTGAGAGCTGATGAAAAGCCTAGATGGACAGGAAGAAATGTTCAGTACTGCCCTTTATGGCTTTGAAAGAGTTTTGTTTTAGTGACCAGCCTGGCCGCAAATGTTCCATCTGCACAATATGGCATGTATTCCTTTTCCTGGGCCATGTGGGTCCGAGGACACTATCCCCAAACTGCCTTCCCACTTACGGCTCTGATCATCAGACCTCACAGACAAAAGCAAACACCTGCCAAGTGATACTGGCATTCAATACTTACCTGATAGCATAGCAACCAAATAAAACATTTTTAAATCTTCTCAGTAAAAACCCTCACCAAATTATATCCTTAGCATTTCAGATTTCCATTATTTGAATAAAGATGAAAGTAAAAATTAACACCTATATGAAACTTTTAAAAGCTTTTTCTAGATGGCTTCTGAATTTTTAGAGGTATGGTCTAGTTATTCCCACAAAAGCTGTTTTCATCCTACAAATGCAGACTTCTTTGTAACTCTAGACTCTAAAAATCTCTTGCTCTAGTTTATACCAGTTAACGGTAGCTAATTACTCTATTTTACAAATTTGATTGCTTCCTGTCAAATAAGAGTGCTACCTACATGACAGGGGAAAAATCAAGTAGGTGAAAGAGAAAACAAAATAAACAAAAACATTGTGCCCTTTACCACCACTCATCTGTGTAGAAGGAAGTTTCTTCTCATTTATCCTCTCATGGTTGGTGGGAAAGGCAGACATCTCTCTATCTGCTGATAATATCAGGCTCTCCAGGGTCGTGGCATCTTGGGAAGGATGTGCCAGGTACGTCTCTTTGGGCATCTGGACCATGAGGCTGGACAGTGTCTGATCTAGAACATCCTCCTCAGCAATGTAGGTGTACGGACAGTATTCTCGCGTCCTGGAGTAGATGTTGGCATTATCGTAACAATCTGAGCAGATAACCCGAGCACCAGTGCCACCTAAGGACAACATGGGACAGAACCTGAACATCCTTCAGTTAAGGAACCAGCTTTACCAGTCATCAGTTTTCTTCCACAGCTGCCACCATCATTATCTTCATAGTTGGCATTTACTCAACAGTTACTTTATAAACCAGGTGAAGTTTCAAGGTCTCTCTGTAAATTAACTAGTTAAACCTTACAATATCCCTGTAAGGTAGGTACTGTTATTATCCCCATCTTCTAGGTGGAATAACTACAACACAGAGAAGTTAAATAACTCGCCCAAACATATTGCCAGACTGAGACGCTAAAATGTGAACTCAGGCACTCGGGCTCCAGAGCTCATGCTCTTGACTGAACCATCTTTATCCAGCCTGGATAAGGTCATGCTCAATCAAGGGAGCCAAAATAAGGTTGGCACTGTGCTACAAGACATGTTTGGCTTAAGCAAACTAAAGCAGAGAACCAGGAGTTATGATGACTTCACAAAAGCCCGTATTACTTTTGTGAATCAACAGGTTAAGCAACACTAGCTGCAGAAAGTACCCCTAGAGAAAGCCAAGAGTCCTTCCTCACAAATATGTGTTTGACAGAATGAGCTCCCTGGGCTTTGAAAACTGAATGAGGAAAGAGAGTGAGAATAAAGAGCAAGTTACTTAGTCATGATCAGGCAACAAAATGTTAGAATGAAAGAGATCTAAATGTAATTTAGTTTAACCCAGAAGGCAGTGTTATTTCCCACAAATTTCAAAGAATGAAGGCTTTAAGTGTTATTTTAAAAGCTAGAAATACCTCTTCTTCCATGGAAAGCCAAAATATAAACTCCAACTTATCAATTACATAGAGAAGTTCTGTCAATACCCAGCATAAATGTCTCTAGAAATGGAAAAGACCTTTCATTTGTATAGCACGTAAAGTACTACACACATTTGTTGAAAGAATCTGCTAAAATCTTGAAAAAAGTATCTTATAAAATACTTTTTCTTTATTTTTAAAATGAGAACATTAAAGCTCACATCTTCACTTGTTCATGGCCACAGAGGTGGAAGAGGAGCTAGGAATCAAAACCAATTCTTCTATCCCTTAATTCAACTCTGAAGGGTGGAGTGGGAAGAAAAGCTGTGTTGAGAGGTCAGGTTCATTTAATTAGGGAACTTTTTATCTCTAATATACGCTGAAAAACATCATCACCATTTAAACTTTAGTGACTGTATACCTGTTAGCAAGAGAAACAAGCCTCCCCTGGACATAGTCTAAAGCAGCGGTTCTCAACCTGTGGGTCGCGACCCCTTTGGGGGTCGAACAACCCTTTCACAGGGGTCGCCTAAGCCATCAGAAAACATGTATTTCCGATGGTCTTAGGAACTGAGACACCGCTCCTCTATCCGTCTCCAGGCAGGTCCGCCCACATGCAGATACGCCCACATACAACACGAGGAACTGTATTAAAGGATCGCGGCATTAGAAAGGTTGAGAACCACTGGTCTAAAGGATGTTCATGCCTGAATCAGATAAAAGACACCTGAAAAAAGTTTCTAGAGCTTCTCTCCCCAGAATAACACTGGTTTGGGAGCCGGTGTTGTGTACTCTCAATCGCTTTAGGATGTGTTTCTTCTGTCGGGTGACTTTCTGCTCTGTTAAGACTTTGGTCAACTTTCATCCTATTATGCATGGGACCAAATGTTTTGAGTATCTGTTTAAAATATTGCATCAAGTTAAAGGAGAAAACTATACACTAAAAAATAACCTCAAAAGGGTAGGGCTGCAATTGTAAGCATATACAAAGAGAAGTCATTACCATCAGGGCCTTTGTGTAAGTATCCACTGGCAGGAGGCATGAGCTGCTGATGACTGCCTGCCTCCGAGCTGCTGTAGCCTTCCTGGGGCTCGGACAGAGTTCCTTGGGAAGACAAGTAGCTGGGAATGTCTGCAGGCAGATTAAGCTCCTCTGTGAAACAGAAATCTGTATGTAGCTCACAAATAATGATAGGCAATTTAGCCAACACTCAGAAAACTATTTTGCAAATGTGTTCCACTTTGACACTATTGGCCAGGACAATGTTTTACGTATACGTAGGAACCTAACAGCAATTAGAATTTTCCCCTAAAATCACTTCTCACTAGAATTATTCTCAAAGCTTCATTGTAATAGTATTACCAAAAGCAGCAAAACCTAACATCTGAAATCTTATCTGTAGGCACTTTCACAGTCTATGGCTGAACCTCTTCTCTCGCAGGATTTCAGGGTGAGGGTGAAGGGCGGATCAGTCAGAAGGGCTCCACTCTTCCCCACAGGGAAATTACGATGGAAAAGAGCCTCAGGCATTAAAGAAGAGCAAAGTTTTGAGGGAGAGGTTCCGTTATATCAAGGAAATAGGACATTTTAACAGAAAAACTCTTCCTTCTACCCCACAGAAAGTATCAAAGCTCCTCAGTTTTTACATTTTACACTAAATTCTATATATTCCTGATTCAAGTACAAGGCAAAGGTGTCAACTGGGTACCACTCACCTGTGTTTGTGATACTATAGTCTTCATTTTTCCTTCTCATGTGGTAAATAACAATGACCCAGATCAAAGAGGTGCCCACAACACAGCAGACCACAACAATGATGACAATGCCAACTGTGGTCCAGCCATCATCTTCATGCCCAATGCTACTCTGGGAAGAGTCACAATTGGGGGATGAGATGACATTTAGGTAAATGTGACCACGTTCTGTCCCCAGAGTGTTAGACATAATGCAGGTATATTTCCCAGCATCTTCTAGCCCAGCGTCTACAATGATGAGAAGCTGGTTGGCTGCAGCAAAGAAGTGCCGTTCTGTCACCAGCAGTGGTCCATCATCTTTGGTCCAGTTGAGGCGAGGGGCAGGACTCCCTCCAGCTATGCACTGCAATACCGCAGTTTCACCTCGGGTCACTGTCTTATCCTCCAAGGGTCTAATAAATGAGGGTGTCTCTAACAGAAAGATGTATAAAAAATCATATTGAGTAATTTTATTCCTTAAGTCCTATTGGATTAGACTAATGAGGTGAAAACAAAATAGGCAATTTCATATATTTTTGGGAGGATTAAAAGTTAGTTATTTCAGAAAAGCAAAAGCCTCAAAAAATCTCAATCTTTTATCTCAGTATTTCCACGTTGGGCAAGCTGTCCTAAGCTAAAGAATTCAAAAATTTCTACACCACAATGTTTATTATAAAATTAGTTGTAATTTTTTAAAATAAGGTGGGGGGGAATCTAGCAGGAAAATGATTAAGTAAATTACAGTACACAGCCATGTGATGCTTTAGAAAGATCAATGACAGGGTAACCCTGTGACAATATTAAGTGGAAAAAAGTAGGTATACATAACTACATAAAAATGAGATTTTAAAAAGTTCAGAATATGACAAAATCTTTAGCAGATGTTTGAGTGATTTTCCCTCCTTTATTCTCATTTTCTTTATAGCCAAAAATTTTAAACACAATAAACTTATTTTTTGATTATACAAGTAAATAACACAAACCAACAAACGTAAAAACCTTAACAGCTAGGGGAATAGAGAACTAAAAGTAGAATTTGCCTGGGATTTAAGCCCCATGAAGAAAAGCATTCTCATAAGAAAAAAAAAAACAGGTTTGCCAGGAGAAATCTTTAGGGAAAAGACATTTTACCAGAGCATAAAATTAAAAGGAGCACACTGGAAGGAAAACGGGAAATCTAACTAGAAGACAGGTCATTTTGTCTGTACTAAATTTTTTTAAAAACAAACTGGGGGAGAAACAGTTAAACTATCTCAAGTTCCCTATGAAGCAGTATGTGAAGACACATGGAACAACTGAAACTCACTACTGAAGAGCAGGAAAACGTGTATGAAGCAGACACCTTACAGAGGGAGACAGAATAGGATAAATTTAGGGACTTGAATTTTCAATTCATGTGATAAAGACCTCTAAATACGACCTCAGCATTTCCCCAGATTTCAGCTTTCTGAACCACAGGGCTGACATAACCCTGTATAAACTGGCAAAATAAGGTAATGAAGATATAAGGATCACAAGTGAAATCTCAGACTTTTCTTGTCGATAAGACCAAGCGTAGGTCCCTAGTAAAAAAGTTCCTACAAGAGCAGGGACCCACGGAGCAGTGAACATACCTAACACTGTGAGTGAGGCATTTGCCGAGAGGCCTCCTGCTATATTTTGTGCCATGCAGCTATAGATTCCCATGTCTTCTATCTTCACGTTTGCAATGAAGAAGACATCGTCCTCAGGCATGACATGCATTCGTCTTTCTCGAGCCGCAGGGAAGTCAGTACCACCATCTTTCTGCCAGGAAATCTGAGGTGCAGGGTGCCCCTCTGCAGCACATTCTAATCTGGCCATGGCACCAGTACGAATAGTTAAATCCATTGGGGTTTTCAGAAAAGATGGCATCTCTGTTCCAAGAAAGATCACGGAGAAAAAGTGGGCAGGGTGAATACACACGTAAACACATGGGAGAATCTGTGAGGCCAAACGACAATGGTTGCAATGCTGCATTTCTTTGAGAAGACATGCTCTCTGGACAGTAAAATACAACGTCAGAGGCCATCTCTTCTCCCACTTCAGAGTATTTGAAGAACAGTGATAACCAACTCTTCTAGAATGCATGACACACTTCCCTGACCCCTACCCCAACCCCGGCCCCCATGGATACAGGGAAAGCAGAGGGCCACAAACCTTTCTGAACTCCCTATTTTAGAACCTGGTATTTACTAGGACTCCCTTACTTAAGAGACTAACATCTACAGAGCTGTCAAGGATACTATGTGATAAAAAAAAAATTATGCCTTCAAAAACCTCATGAAACAACACACAAGCAAAACACGGTACATTTTTTGGGTGCACAAAGCACGCAATGTTGTAGTTATTCAAACTAATAGGCAATAAATAGATCAAGCTGTTTTGGAGAAGTTTGTTTATAGCCACAATGAAGAAGAGCATTCATTTCAGAAATGGTTCTGTGTGACTACATTAACACAATGATGATGATCAAGTGGACCCAGAAATATCCTAAATACTCCCAGTTATTGGAAGGCCCCATGAACAGTGTCAGGAATAAATTTCATAGTTTTCAGAACAGAATTGTGTTCTGGAAAGAAAATGGGGAATTTCAAGAGAATTTTTTCAAAAGCATAAATAATAGTGAAAGTAGCCTCTCTCCTGGGACCATGGAATTCATATTTACATCTCAACCAATGACCAATCAGGGACAGGAAGTGGACAAACTGACAATCCGGTCGATACACAATCACAACCCTAAGACCAAAACAGTACGATCCCCCCTCAAATGTCAGGTTTCGCCTAATTTTCTTGAGCTAAGTGGTTCAAAACTGAACGTGCAAAATCATTCTAACTACAAAAAACTATTGGGGAGCATAATTCCTTACCATTCACAGTCAGTTTGGCTTTATCAGAATAATTAGAACCAAAGTGATTAGTAACAATGCACTGATATTTTCCTTCATCTGTGAAATTCACACTGAAAAGATGTAAGACACTAGTGTACTCCAGAGCTTCTCCAGCTTGCTGCTGATAACGCACAAAATTCTCAATATCGGCATCACACAAGATTTCACTGTCTTTGCGCCACACAGCAGACATGGGTGAATCACTGCTGCTCACTGCAGTGCACGTCAGAGTCACGTTCACGCCTCTGAGAGCAACTGCGGTTTCAGGATGTGTTCTTATCTGTGGCTTGAGAAAATCATCTAAGGGAAAATAATGGGGCAGGAGCCAAATCAGTTGTTTATTTTTGCTTCTACAGATTCAATTTTAAAACAAATAATGTAAAATTGTGTATTCTGTTTACAAAATGGAATACTACGATTGAAATAGACTACAGAGCTAGAATCCAAGTCCCTCGTTTAAAGATGAGAAAGATGAGGCCCAGAAGGGTCAGATGACTTGCTCAAAGACATGTAAGTAAGTCAGCAGCAGAGCCTGGACTGGACCCCAGGTTTTCAGACTTTAGGGTTTAGCACTCTTCCCACTATCCCTTACTGCCACTTATGCCTAGAATATACTTCTTAAGCATTAGCAGTTACTGGAAATAAAAGAAAAACCCATATTAAAATTTCGAGACAAGTTCTAATCCTATTATCCCCCTTTTTTAAAAATTCTGATGTTAAGATCTAAGTGTATAATACATAAATTTTAAAACAAAAATACAAACCACAGATGAAATCTTTCAGATCCACATTCAGGATGCTTTGCCCTGCTAGCCATTCAGGGTGTGCACAACTTGCATTCACTGAATGTTGAAAGTTATTATCAACCAGCCACTGAAGCAACCACTTCAAATGGCAGTCACAGAGCAAACTATTTGTGTTCAAAATTCTGCAGAAACAAAGAGGAGGAAAAGTACTTTTACTTTTCATTCTAAGTTACTTTAAGCATTATAAGTTTACTACACACCTATGCATTATTTTTCTTGTCAAAATAATGTTTAACCTTAATCTAACCATGAGAAAACGAATCCAGGCTGTCAGCCTGAATTCCTCAAATACTGTCAGTGTCATGAAAGACAGTAATGGGGTGAGGGAATGACAAGGGCAATTTTAAATTAAAGGAGACTAAAGAGTCCTCGGGTGAGGATGAAAAAAGAAAAGAAAAACAAAACTAGACAATGACACTAAGATAGCAGCTACCAGTTTAGGTAAAGTGGTCAGGGAAAGATTCTTTGAAGAGATGACATTTGGACAAAGACCTGAGAGAGGTGACAGCAAAGTGACTTGAGGTTTAGAGTATTACAGACAGAGGAAATGAAGGAATAGTGACAGGAATGAGGTCAGAGAACTAGGCAGGGAGATCCAGGCCTTGCAGGTACTTTATAAACTAAGAACTTGAGTTGTTTTTTCCCTTGTGTGTGATGGGAAGCCACTGGATGGTTAGAATAGAAGAATGATGTCTGATTTATGGTTTCTTGGGTATAAGCTGGACTCATAGACCTAATATCCTCTTTCCACTACTTACATTAGGCAAGATACTGAATGTCTCCAAAATCTCAGTTTCTATCTCTGGAAAATGGGACTGAAAATATCTACCTCAAAAACATTTTTAAATGAAGTATTTAGCATAGTGCCTGGCCACAGATATCACTGAATTCACATTAGTTCCCTTCACTTATATTTCTCTGCATCTTTCTACCCTTCACATGCTAACCAATCCTGCCTATAAGTGCCTAATAGAGTACCCTACATCATCAGGTATGTGGATAGACAGATACCAAAATATTAACAGTCGTTATCTTTGAGTAGTAGGGATTTGGGATCTTTCTCTCCCTCTTGGTTTAACTGGACTTTCTAATTTTTCAACCATGATTATATACTTTTTTTTCTTTATTGATTTTAGAGAGAGAGGAAGGGAGAGGTAGAGAGAGATAGAAATAGCAATGAGGGAGAACATCGATTGGCTGCCTCCTGCAAGCCCCTCACTGGGTATGTACAACCTGAGTATGTAACCTGACCAGGAATCAAACCGGCGACCTCTTGGTGCATGAGTCGATGCTCAACAAATGAGCCACACCACCCGGGCAATGATTATATAATTTCAATGCAAAATATTTTCAATTTATATGCAACTCTCCCAACTACCCTCATTATTTATACAACGTATTGTGACCAAAAAATGTGGAGATTTTAGTAAGTGTTGATGTAAAAAGTATTATAAATATAACTTAGATTTAAAGTAACCAAAAGCACCCTAGCCTGTGTGGCTCAGTTGCCTGGAGCATCATCCAATACACCAAAAGGTGGCGGATTCGATTCCTAGTCAGGGTGCATCTCTTTCTCTCTAAAATCAATTGAAAAATAAAATAAAATAAATAAAGTAACCAAAAGCAACCACAACTTCTCAGTAAAAAGCTGCATTAGAGTTCCTGCATTAGCAATTTGTTCAAACCAACTCCAAAATTACTAAACGATTCTTTGCAGAATGAAACTATATGTGCTCTCATCTATCTAAATTAGATTTTGAACAGAGCTCATAACAGGAGTTAAAACTTTCTTGCTAGCCCTCAGATTATCATAGGCAAAAAAAGTTATACTAATATGCAATAAGCTGGATTCTTACAAGATAACCTAAGCCTGGGAGAAATAATTCAAAATCTCTTGACCAAAACAGAAGCCACTTAAAAAATATGGCAGAAAATAACTAATGATAGTTACCATAACATTTTATTTTTGTTAATATTATTTATTCAATTTTTGCTATGTACCAGGCTCTGTGCTGAGCATCTTCTCAAAATTCTCCAAAGTTTCCTAATGTATTGGGGAGGCGGGGAAGCTGTTACTAACTCCTCGTGACCTATAAGGCCCTACATGATCTAGCTCTTTAACCCCCTGACCTCATCTCCACCTACTCCTCCCCACCTCTTATCTTCCAGCCACACCAGTGTCAAGCACAAGAAGCAAGCTCCTACCTTAGAGCCTTTTCACCTGCTCTTCCCTGTGCCTGGAATGCCCTTTAGCCAGTATTCAATGGTTTGCCATTTCATTCATTAAGGTACTGGCTCAAATGCTGTTATCTTCAGAAAGCCTTTTCTCACTACTTCATACAAAATGGCAATCCCTATTACTCTCCATACTGTTGACCCAGCTCTGCTTTTCATCAGAACATTTATTACCTTATGAGATATTATATATCTACTGGTTCATTACCTGTCTTCCTTATTAGAATTTATTATAATATGCTGAGACAGAGACTGTGTCTTGTTCACTGCTATGAACAATGCCTTACATAGAAGATGACAATAAATTTCTTGAATTAAATAAATTAATCTCATTTTATCCTCACTAGCCCCTTTCAAGAAAGGTGATATTGTTATTTTAAGTAGGGAAACAGTCTTAGGCTAATCAATTTGCCTAATGTCACATAGTTGTAACGAATGGAGCAAGAATTTGAACCCAGGCAGTTTAAATTCACCTATTTCCAGTGCATTTCAAACTCTCTGGTAAAGAACCAGTTTTTAAAATTTCCCATCTGTCATAGATCAATACTTTTATAAAATTGAACAAAAGTATCACAGTAATGTTAAACTGTTTAAAAAGTTTCAAAGCCCGGCTGGTGTGGCTCAGTAGACCGAGTGTCATCCCGTGCACCAGGAGGTTGCCGGTTCAATTCCTGGTCAGGGCACATGCCCAGATTGCGGGCTTGATCCCTGGTAGGGGACATGCAGGGGGCAGCCAACTGATATTTCTCTCTCATCAATGTTTCTATCTCTCTTTCCCTCTCCTTCCTCTCTAAAATCAATAAAAACATATTTAAAAAATAAATAAAAGTTTCAAAACACTTACTCTGAATTTCCATCTTTATCTCATCATGAACCAGTTTTGGTCCACAGACCTTCCTTTAAGGAACTTTCAGGTAAAGCAAGATAAATGTTATTGGCCCTTGATTCTAACCAGTGGCCAAAGAGTCAAACTAGCTACCGCCCTGATAAAATCTCTAAACCATTAAAAGCAAATTTTTAAAAAATCATGAATGAAAAAAAGGTATAAGATGACATGTATTTTTCTGTTACAACTATATGTAGTTTTGAACATTTCAGTAGCTTGAACAGATTAGAAACATCCTTTCTGACCATTATACTGAATGTACTACATCATCTCAAAAAAAATTACCTAATTATAACCCACCCCAAGGGGTAAGGATTGGAAACACATGTTTCCAATAATCCATAAAGAAACAGGGATGTGGGGGGAGGAACAGCCGGATATATGTAAAGCACAAGGAGCAGTGCTAACTATAAGCACAGGCAAACAGGGTAGCTGTGCCACACTGAGCTTTTCAATGTTGGGTTATTTTTAAATTATATCCAGCAACTAAAATAATTGCATATTAACACTTTTTTCCTGCCTGAATTGTGTGCTTTTGAAAACATCTGGATCATATTCATCACACTTTAAGCACAAGCATGGAAAATAATCTAATTGGTGACAAAAAATACTTAAGTTACGTACAGTTCTTTCAAGCGGGTCTGAGAAAAAGCATTTTCTTGGATAGACATTATAGCATTGTTGTTCAAATCTCTGAAATGAAGAGAAACAAAACATTACCAGTCACCATTTCTACAATTAAGTTCTATAAACACTTTGAACGGTCATGAAAATTTCTGCTAATAGCAGATTATTTATATACTGGGAAAAATATATGAAAATACTTACAGATGCTCAAGGGATTCAAGACCAATGAATGCTTTCTTTGTAACTGACTTAATCTGATTTCCTTGTAAGTTTCTGAAATACAAACAGACCTTTCTAATAAAGCACTCCACTAAACAACATTAAATTCATTAAATCAAACATTTACCTATAAAAAGTGAAAATAAGCTTAATAGGCATTTTTAAGAAAGTTGCAAACATTTATGACTAACCAATGCAAAGCAGAGAATGAAAGCTTCTATTAAGATGTTAGAGCTCAATGAGGTGCCCGTGAATAACCATCCTGACCACTGACACACTGGCAGTTTTCACATAAGAAATTGGATTATATAGTCCCAATTTCTCCCTTAGAAAAAGATTATTAGGTCAAAGAAATTCAGACAAGTGTGAAACCTTGAAGAAATTCTCGTGGGAGATCTAAAATCTTACTTGAGAGAATCCTCTCTTGTTAAATTACCCATAAATCTCACATGAATAAACAGATTACTGGGTCAACTCTTGCTTCTCAGTGCATTTTTTTTACTTAAATAGAAATTGTAGTTCCATAACAACTTCTCTTTAAGTGCCCATAGGAATGCTCTTTCATTAGAAAGTGTCCCACCACAAAAAACAAAATTAAAAAACAAACAAGAAACTTAATAACCAACAAAGCTTCTTAGTTTAGCCCTGGCCGGGTGGTTCAGTCGGTTGGAGCATTGTCCCATACACAGAAAAGGGAGCAGGTTTGACCCGTGGTCAGGGTGCGTAAGGGAGACAACCAATCGATGTTTCTCTCTCATGTTTCTCTCCCCCTCTCCCTTCCTCTCTCTAAAAATCAATGAAAACATATAGTTGGGTGAGGATTTTTTTTTAAGTTTTCTTTAGTGAATAAAACAAAAGGCTCAGACTTTCCAGCCACAGCATATAGATACAATCCAATCACATTTATAATTGGTTCTTAAAAATATACCTTTATAGAGATACATAAATATTTTAAATACATACAAGTTAGTGAGACTTGTAAGTCCAGTAAAGGCTTCACTAGCATCTTCTATGGCCCATGAAATTTCATTGTTTCTTAAGTTTCTATAAAAAAGTCAGGGAAAGATTGTCTATGTTAGTCAACATGTCCATTACACCAATGAGCACCATTCTGGCATGGCAATGCTTATTTTATCAGGTAGGTTATAATGAGTAACTCTTATTAAAAAAAAAAAAAATATATATATATATATATATATATATATATATCTGCGATAAGCATATAAAAACTGATTCTCATAAGAATTAAGCTAGCCCTAATAAGTAAATTAAGCCAGCCTGCTAGGAGTATCAACCACCCTAGCTAATAGCCCTAAATGTGTTAGCATACTAAAAGTTATAGTCAGGATCCTGCAAAAGCAGGAGGATTTCAAGATACAGGAGATAGAGCTTACAAATCTAATGCAGACTAATGGGATTTCTGGTGAACCAAGCCTTCCCCTGGGCCCTTAACCTAAAATGGCTGACAAAGAGCAATGTCAATATACTTTCACAGCTCCATGGCAATTAAACATGCCCCCTGGGAAGCAAGAATGATATACCCATGTGCTTAGAGCGATCACTGTTTTCTTTAAAAGGAAAAGTATGGATCTTTTAAAATCTACTGCTCAATTCTCAGAGGAAATGCAACTGCACCACACGAAGTCCTGATGAAAGAAATACCAGTTAAAGACGATCATTTTTGCTTCCTTAAATTGTCTCATAATAAAGCACAAAGCTTTTTGCTTTACAAGACATAAAGCTGTGTGAATAACACTAAGGAGATAGGAGAGCACTCTTTCCATTTAGCTATATCTTTACTTGAGGTGAAAGCTAACAAAGCTCATTTTATTTTACTAAGGAATAACATGCCTCAACTCTTCAGGACTTTCCCACTCCTCCACCGCATAGCATAAATAAGAACTCACTCACCAAAATGGTAAGAAGTGTATCTACTTTGGCAAGAGCATTGGTCTAAAGCCAAAATTTCTCAGCTCTGATCTTAAATCTGCCTTAACTATCTCTGTGGCATTAGACCAGTGGTTCTCAACCTGTGGGTCGCGACCCCTTTGGGGGTCTAACAACCCTTTCACAGGGGTCGCCTAAGACTATCGGAAAACACATATTTCCAATGGTGATTCATAACAGTAGCAAAATTACAGTTATTAAGTAGCAACGAAAATAATTTTATGGTTGGGAGTCACCACAACATGAGGAACTGTATTAAAGGGTCGTGGCATTAGGAAGGTTAAGAAACACTGCATTAGTCAATCATTTACTTCTGCAGTTACTTTACTAACTTGAACGTTGTAAGTGATAACAGTGGTATACTGGAAGAACCTATTTTCCATCCTTGATTGCCAAAAGGCAATCTGCATCTGATAACTGATCTAGTTTCACCTTTGAGAATGTAGAAAAGGGGGAGGGAGATCACTTTTAATTTTTCAAGGCCAAATCTGAAGGAAGACTACCTCACTGAGTTTAAAAAAAAAAAAATCAAACACACACTCATGCATGTATACACACCACATTTAGAAAAGTATCATGCTTTCCTTCTCATTGTTAGTTAGGCCTCACAGTTGGAAGCCTGCCTCTCTTCTGAGACCATTTATCAACCTGGAACCCAATGAGCAAAAAGTCCCTTATTCAAGAACCTTAAAACTCTACAAATTCTACTAATTACTATTTTCTCTTATGCTGCTCCATGTTTGAGATTACTGTATTTCATTAAAATACCTCTTCATTCAATTATATACCATGTTCACAGTAACATTCAACTTACAGAACCACAGAATTTCAGAGCTGAAATTGCTTTCAGCAATCATTTAGTCTTATTTATGTCCACATCTTCTTTGGATGAAGAGACAAAGAAAATGATACCCAGGAGAGGTTAAGAGGTGTTGTTCATCTGGCAGTATGGTAAAAACAAATGAACTTTAATATCAAAGAGACCTAGGTTCCAATCCTGGCCCAAACCTTTATAAGCTATGTGACTTTAAACACATCATTTTAATCTCTCTGAACCTCAGCCTTCTGATATGGAAAAGAGCAATAATACCCTAGCATTCTGAAAGCACCCGGCACATAACAAATCATTAAATGTTAGTTTTTTTCTGTCCAAAATCATGCAGCAAATTAGTAACAGTGAACAGCTGTAGCTCTGATAGAGCTACACATCCTATATCTTTCTGAATGAGAAATAGTACTTCTGGTACACCAGTGGTAGTTCAAGGTCAGAGGAAGAAGAAAACGTGCATTCCTGACACTAGAAACTGTGTTTTGTTCCACAGTAACTGGTACAAGAGATGCTTTGTTGTTTAGTTGGTTAATTCAGTACAAAGAGCAATGGCTAGAGATAAATAAGATTTAGGCATAGGGACAGAGACAAGTAAGATTGCCTTGCACCAAGGCACAGGACAGAAGAACCACAAAGTATTAACATGTATAAATTTGCAGACTGATTAGTTGTTTTATGTGCTTTACTGCTTTAAAAAAATTAGGGGGGGAAAGAGGACAGATATACTTACAGTGTCTGAAGATTGGAAAGAAACCTAAATACACCATCAGCAATGTGAGTGACTCTGTTGTCCCCTAAATTCAATCTCTCCAATAAGCTCAGACCCACAAAGGCAGATTCATCCAAGCGAGTCAACTGGTTATAGGACAAATCACTAAAAACAGGAAACATGAAAGGTAAGAAATTCACTGTATTTTAGTTCAACTTTCATATTCTTATTCTATTTACATAATAAATTTAGAGCTTTCAACGAGCTTCTAATAAAGAGGGATGTCAGATTTTATTACTGGCCATGGGAATGATTTATTCCAACCTGCTCTAGTCTCAGATCCTCCACTGAAATGCCATCCAACACTTACAGCTCAGATAGTCTTTGGCAGAACTCCCATGCATCAGGGCTGATCCTTTCAACAGCATTCTGGCTCACATAGAGCTGTTGTAACATTCGCAAGCCATACAACCACCCCTTGTTCACTTCTGTAAGGTTATTATGTTCCAGTTCTCTGCAGAATTAGAGAAAGGAGAAAACATGTTTCATAACAAGCAGTGCAATAAGAAGATTCCAAAAATCTTCATTAAGTCTTCCTCAGAGAAATATATGCCTCTGGTTCAACACAAGTGAGCCAACAAGTTCTACTCAATAAATATTTATATCTTAACATTTAGTGCTAGAAGGCAGTAAGACTGTCTAAAATCAGATCTATAAAATCAAGACACCAAGAGGTATAGTATACCTGCTCTGGATAAATTCTGATGATTTTCATCAGCCAATGCATTAAGGGAACATAAACTATTTAGAGAAAATGTTTGTAAGAATGATGACAAAAACACCAGTTAAGTAACAAAACTTAGAGAGCTTTGTGTATACTTATCTCACATCAGTGAAGGGGAAAGGAACTAATGTACCTTGGTATAATTCTAACAGCTATCCTAGCTGTCTGGCACTAAAAAGTCCCAGTCAGACCCCTTCCCTAACAATCTCCTTTGCTAGTTCATAGTACTTACAATTCTTCCATGTTATCCAAGCCAAAAAAAGCGCCATCCTTAAGTTTGCTAATTCCATTCCGCTGCATTTTCAAAGATTTTAGGGAGTCCAGGCCTTGGAATGTTAGCCCTTCCACAACTTTAATCCTGTTTCTTTTAAGTTCCCTTTAACAAAAATAGTTTTACAGTTAGGAAACTGGTTTGCTGAAATTTCTCTAATAATAATTAAAAAGGAAAAGACACTGTAAGAAAAAAATTATCTTCTTATAAGCCAACTATTTAGTTACTCACAAGAATTGGAGGTGAGGTAGCTTGAAGATCTTGGGTGGAATCGTGCTAATTCTGTTACGGTTTAACTTTACCACTAATAAAGAACTCGATAAATTATCAAAGCAACCAGCCTCCAAAACGGTTATCCTATTATTACTCAAATTCCTAAAATGAACAAGATTATAACAAAAAATTAGTGGAACAAAACTTCTACCACAGGAAAGCTGCCCAAAAAGTCTATGACTGAACCCCAGCTCTACCACTAGGCCACTGTGTACAACTTTACAAATCATTTAACTGCTTTATTTCTTCAACTGCAAAATAAGGATAAGACCTACTTCATTTGGGTTGAAACAGTGCGTGTGAAAATGCTTTCAAACTGTAAAACACTAATAAACATGCTAATTATCATCATCATTATAGAGGGTAAGCCACTGTTTAACAAACCACTCCTATTTACCTTTTATAAAACCGTTAGTAAAACAGAATCCAGAATTAAATCTCAAAAATTACCCTGGATACTTAACAATATTGTCTGAAAATGGTGCATTCTTTTTTTAAGGGGAGGAAAAAAACCAACATCCCCAAAACCTCAAAAAACTGACTGTGGGTTTATTTCATATAAGCATATAAAAATCACAACAGATATTTCTGGGAAGTTAAGTATCAATAAATAATATACACTTTAAAGTATATCTAGTTTAAACTCTATTTAACTTACAGGTATTTAAGCTGCATTCGAGGAAATGAAGCTGTCTTGATTTCTGATATTATATTTGAGCTGAGATCCAAACTCTCGAGAGCAGGGTAAAACTGGAACGCCTCTGCATTTATTTCTGCGATTATATTATGGACTCTACAAAACAAAGATGATATTGAAGCTACTGTCAGCGAACCATCCCAAGCCACAAGAATGTTAAATAACTGGGAACAACAATAAGGTTACCTGAAACAAACAAACAAACAACAACAAAACGTGTACTATGCATAATTTAAGTGAAAGATCTGAAAGATCTTATTTACTTACAATGACAGTAGAGTAATATTAGAGGTTGGTTCTCCAAAATATGGGATTTCTGTTAGCTCATTATAATTCATTTTCCTAGGCACAGGAGGAAAATAAGATTTCAAAGTTTAGTGAGAGAAATGTTACCTCTTGAGTTCTTTTTTTTTCTTTTCCTTTATTGATTCTTAGAGAGGAAGGGAGAGGGAGAGAGATATAAAAACATCAATGAGAGAAAACATCAATTGGCTGCCTCCTGCATGCCCCCCACTGGGGATTTGGCCCACAACCTGGGCATGTGCC
This sequence comes from Tadarida brasiliensis, assembly GCA_030848825.1. Taxonomy (NCBI): domain Eukaryota; kingdom Metazoa; phylum Chordata; class Mammalia; order Chiroptera; family Molossidae; genus Tadarida; species Tadarida brasiliensis. The sequence continues at coordinate 12,739,975 of CM061275.1, read as the reverse complement.
CTGACCGGGAATTGAACCAGCGACCTCTTGGTGTATGGATCGATGCTCAACCACTGAGCCACACCGGCCAGGTACCTCTTGAGTTCTTTAGGACAGGTGGCACATTTGAAAAAAGCCTATGATTCAGTATGAGTTAGACTAAATGTATCATACTGAGAAATTAGAGGTTTTAATAAGAAACACTTTTTCATAGTATAGATTTATGATTGATCTCAGTATTTTAAAGGTTAGGAAATATTTTGCAAATTTGTTGTTGTTGTTAACCCTCACCCAAGCATATTTTTTTCCCACTGATTTTGAGAGAAAGTAGAGGGAGGGAGGGAGGGAAGGAGGGGGGAGAGAAACACTGATGTGAGAAAGACACATAGATGGGTTGCCTGCCTCCCACATGTGCCCTGACTGGGGCTGGGGATCGAGCCTGCAACCCTTCAGTGCATGGGCTGATGCTCTATCCACTGAGCCACACCGGTCAGGACACACATTAAATATTTTTAATCCCACCAAGGTTCTTGGAATAGCTCCATTTATGGTGGCTAATTTGGGTGCTTCTTAAACAAGAAAGAATAACACATCTATATGTCTTTTTCATATTTATAATGGAACTATAAATTAAAATGTAAAAATATAAACACACACACACATATATGAAAAAATACATATACATTTTAAAGTTATTCAAAGTCAGGGAAGATTGCTTGAGAAAAACAGATGAAATTTACCAACCCAGAGATAGAGCCTATGATTAAATTTTACAGATGACATAACATGCCACCATCTGATCCCAGCAACTCTTTAAAACAGATTGTCTCAAATGTTTTGGTAGTAAATCTAATATAATCATATTTCATTAACCTAGTTTTCAATCAATGAACCACCTCAACAATTTAAAATACAGAAAAAAACCTTAAGTAAAAGGCCTCCAAGGAACCAGCTGAAGTTGCAAAGTCAATATAACAAAATAGCTCATGCACTTCCCATTGAAGCATTTTCACACCTTTCCTTGGCGGTACTTTCTCAGTTAGTAAGCTTATCAATTGTCTATTCACTCCGAAGCAGATCAGAAGCAATCAATTTGGGGCAGGGAAGGACAGGATGCAGGAACAATGAGCACACAAGTTACCCTATTAGCAAGAAACTAAAAAGAAAAATAAATCTTAGAGTTGGGGGAGTTCAAGGGTAAAGGCACAACAGGCTCAAAAGTTGTGCCTCTGGGAACATTACAATGCAATAACTGATATTAAGAATTCCTATTTTAGCCCGGTCAGTGTGGCTCAGTGGTCGAGTGTCCACCCATGCACCAAGAGGTTGCCCGTTTGATTCCTGGTCAGGGCACATGCCCAGGTTGTAGGCCAAATCCCCAGTAAGGGGCATTCAGGAGGCCGCCAATCGATGTTCTCGCTCATGGATGTTTCTATCGTTCCCTCTCCCTTCCTCTCTTTCCAAAAATCAATAAAGGGGAAAAAAAATTTTTTTAATAAAAATTTAAAAAAAGAATTCTTATTTTAGAAAATTTCCTCCAAAGAATACATAATAATATATCTCAGTATTAAAGGAAAAACTTCAGTAAAGTAGAAAATTGAATTACTAACCACCACATTCCAAATGATACCAAAAGTATTCTATTTTATATAAATCTACTTTAGACACGATGCTTCCATTTTAGACGAGTCAAGACACTTTTAAAAAGCTCTGGTAGGCCCAGCCAGTGTGGCTCAGTGGTTGAACATCAACCCATGCACCAAGTGGTTGCCGGTTCGATTCCTGGTCAGGGCACATGCCCAGGTCGTGGGCCAAATCCCCAGTGGGGAGCATGCAGGAGGTGGCCAACTGATGTTCTCTCTTATTGATATTTCTATCTCTCCCTCTTTCTCCCTTCCTCTTTCTAAAATCATTAAAGAAGAAAAAAAAAATTTTTTTTTTTTTTTAATAAAAAAGCCCTGGTAGGTGTGGCTCAGTTGGTTGGGCATCATCCTGTGCAGAGAAAGGTTGCTGGTGCGATTCCCAGTCAGGACACATGCCTGGGTTTCGGGCTCAAATCCCCAGTAGGGGGCGTGCAAGAGGCAGATCTCTGTTTCACTTTCACATTGATGTTTCTCTCTCGAAAAATCAATAAACTATCAAAACAAAACAAAAAGGACATTAAAAAAAGTTTACACAACTGAGTTTAAGTTGGCTTAAACTCTGGTAAAAAACAAAACATATTTACTCTCAAGAGAAGAAAAATCTTACTTTTGGCCCCAAGAAAGACTATGCCTACAGTTTGCAACTTGAAATCACCAACCCAATGGCACAATGCACAGAGTTTCTGACAATAAAGCTAAAGATGACAGTTTACGTTTTTTTAAACAATTGTCTTTTAATGTAAAATTTTTCCTTCGATTTTTTCATAGCATTTCTAAATTGAACATCCTCAAATTCGCAATTCATTAGATCACCTCGATTTAATGTAAATTTAAGTAAAATAACTTACACCTCTTGCAATGTCTGGGATTCCAAGCTGGTGTTCCAGTTAGACAACCGATTATGACTCAAATCCCTAACGGAAGACAAAAGACATTCTTAGTTTAGTGTTAGGGAAAGCAAACTTAAAGAAAAAAACTAAACTAAAATAGGAATCTAAAAGCCCTATCAAATGTGAATTTGAGTAGGACAGACAAAAAAGTATGTTTATAAATAATGAATAAAAATTTACCTAGATTTCAAAATAGCTATTTTACTTTTTCATTTTTACAGTGTGGGATTTTTTTTGTTTTTTTTTTAACTAACTAGCAAATACATTCACATGCTTCAATAATCAAAAAATAGAAAAGGATATACAGTAAAAAGTCTCCTACCCTTGTCTCTAGCCATCCAATTTCCCTCCTCTACAGCAACAAATGAAAATATACCATTTCTTGTGTAGCCTGCCAGGTATTTTATGTACCAGCAAATTTTTACATAAGTGGTAGAATAATTTGCACACTACTTTGCCCTTGCTTTCTTCACTCAACAGTACATCTTGCAGATCATTTCATAGCAATATTAGAAATTTCTCCATCCATTTTAGTGATAGTATACTTCATTATAATGTACTACAGTTTTGAAAAAAATACTTTTTAAAGCAATGTATAAAGTAATATGTACTTTTTAAAGTAATACATACTTTATATAATATATGATACATAATACTGTAATATACTATATTACACTTTAGCTGAAGATAAACTTGTAGATTTCACGAGTCAAGACAGAGAGCTTCTACGTTAGAATTGGGGATGACCACATCCTTAGAGATGTGGTCGTCCTTTAAAAAAAACAAACAAAAAAAAAAGCAAGCTAGCTTCAGGGAAGGGAAATTCATCTCACTCCAAATTATGTACATAATGGTGGTGGTGGTGGTGGCAGCTAACATTTAAGTACCAGATACTCACTCTTCCATACAGTTTATACCTATGAGATGCCTAAAACCACACAACCACCTTATGAGGCAAATACTCTTATAATCTTCCTTTCCTGATATAGAAATGGGCAGAGATTAATAATTTGTCAATCCAAGGTCACAGAGCTAATAAGTGAGGAAGCCATAAACTTAAAATTCCATCTCACTTCTAGCAAATAGTTTATTAAATATAGCAGAGATTTCACTAAAATTAGCCATTAGTCTAAATGTTTAAATAGGCATTAAAAAATGCGCCTTGATGCTTCCGGGCATCTTTACAAGACTAAGGTGGGAACCCAGCCCACACAAGCTGTCTGCCCAAGAGATGTATTATACATTACAATATGGCTAGTAATAGGGACACACTAGAGAAACATTACAGATCACTTTCTCTCACTGTGCCACCACAGGCAGCTGACAGATGCATGCAGGTTTGAACGATGTCTCTATCACAGAACAATTTGTTCTCAGCTAGATTCACGTCTGTCCATCTATAAAACCTAGCCACCTTCATTTAAGAGCTTGACTTACACCATAACATAACTATGACTAAATCAAACCATCACTTTTCCACAACTGTTGTAAAACCTTTATTCCAAGATATCTGGCACCAGGTATCAGCTGAAAGACACTCATGAATGGAGAAGTGTGATGAGAAATATAAGAGAAAAAAATGTGAATTTGCTCCATATAAAAATCTTATATTCAGAAACTTTATCCAATTCACACTTGCTACTAAACAACAAACACAGTTTCCTACAATTGAAAAGATGTTTATATATTGTGGTGTTTCAATGGAAGGAGAAATACAGCTTTTCTAATTTAAGTTAGATATTCCATATTCTGCTCCAAGGTGGCTGGCCTGGTAAATAGAGAATATCATCTGTATAGCAGACCAGCAGACTATGACTTAATTCTGCATCTCATGCTTGCTGAAATTTTTTTTTTCTTTTACAGATTAAGTACTTTCATTTTATTAACAGTGTTTCTAATGCCTTTCCAATCCCTAATCTCCCTGGCAGAGTAACCCCTCTAGTTCTCTCATGGATATCAATGATGACCAGATCATCCATTTTAAAGAAAACCATTATTACAGAAATAGAAAGCAATCAAATTAAACTCAACTTGGTATAAACTTGGTAAACTCAACATGGTATAAACCACTTTGAATTTAGTATCAGTAAAAACTGTCCAGTGTCTCTACTGGGGAAAGAGCAATTTTCTCAGTATCTTTAAAGAACCTCTAAGGCATTTCAATGGCACCCAAAGGATACCTGAAATACTTTGGAGCCTCTCTACAGAACAATGTTGTCTTAATATATGCCTCACAGCCTGGCTGGTATGGCTCAGTGGTTGAGCACTGACCCATGCACTAAGAGGTTGCCGGTTCAATTCCCAGTCAGGGCACATGCCCAGGTTGTGGGCCCGATCCCCAGTGGGGGGCATGCAGGAGACAGCTAATCGATGTTTCCATCTCTCTCTCTCTCTTCCCCTCTCTCAAAGATCAATAAAGGAAAAAAAAAAAAGAACATATGCCTCACAGGTCAGAACCCCACATAATGAGGCTCTCTGGACCCTTCTGCAACAAATCCACATTGAATTAATTAAAAAACACTAACACTAGACTGGAATACACTCCTAAAGGAGTACCATCATAGAAAGCAATTAGCATAAATCAGTGTAGCTGTTCAACTTACCAAAACACTAAGTTTCTAACTAGAATTATATTTTTTAATTCCTCACCCGAGGATATCTTTCCATTTATTTTGGGGGGGGGGGAGGAGAGAAAGAAACATCAATGCGAAAGAGACACATCAACTGGTTGCCTCCCACAAGACCCTGACCAGGGCCAGAGACCAAACCACAACTGAGGTACGTGCCCTTGACTGGAATCAAACCTGTGACTCTTTGGTCCGAGGGCCGACGCTCTAACCGCTGAGCCAAACCAGCCAGGACATAACTAGAATTACATGGAATGATCTCAGCATCAGGTATTCATGCAAACATGTACTGAATCATGTGCCAGACACTGTGCTAAGTGCTAGGGTTACAAACACTGCCAACATTAGTAACCTTTATACATTTTTTTAAAGCAACATTTGTACTAGGAAGCAGTCACTCCAAAACTGTAAACATAAATTCAACATCAATTCCTCTTCACTGGAAATGTGTAGATTTATATTTTATACCTAAATTTCACTCTGAAATTTAATTATATGACATGTGCATACAGGAGTGTATAGACACACTCCTGCTTTCTGTATCATGGCTTTCCAAATTCTTTTTCTTTTTTAAACAAATTTTTTAATTGATGGATTTTATAGAGAGAGGAGGGGAGAGAGGGACAGAGGGGGAAACACTGACCTGTTGTTCCACTTACTTAAGCATTCATTGACTGCTGTGTGTGTGTGTGTGTGTGTGTGTGTGTGTGTGTGTGTGTGTTTAATCATCACCTGAGGATATTTTTTCCATTGCTTTTTTTTTTTAAAGAGTGGAAGGGAGGGAACGGGGAGGGGGGGAAGGTAGGAGACAGAGAGAGAGAAACATGGATGAGAGAGACACATCGATTGGTTGCCTCCCACATGTGCCCCAACCGGGGCCAAGGATTGAACACATTGGTTGCTTCTTTGTAAGTGCCCAGACTGGGAATCAAACCCGTAACCTTGGAGTATCAGGTCCTATTTCTTTTTTTTTTTAAGAACTCCCAAAAGACTGAAGTAGACTGATTTGAAAATTGCAAATATCAGATGTAAAATTCTTAGATTAAGAATCTGGGTGGTTTTGAAAAATAATAAGTAGATAGATAAAAAGAATTTGGGTAATTTTAAAATTAAAGTCTCTCACTATTCTTCCCAGTGGCCAATCATTAATTCCATTTACTTTGCAAAAGTTAATGTTTGTCTAGATTTGCCTGTTTGTTTGTTTTTAATATTTTTCTTTTATTGATTTCAGAGCGAGAGGGAGGGAGAGGGAGAGGGAGGGAGAGGGAGAGACAGAAACATCAATGAGAGAGAACACTGATCAGCTGCCTCCTGCACACCCTCACTGGGGATTGGCCCGAAACCTGGGCATGTGCCCTGACCAGGAATCAAACTGGCGACCTCTTGGTGCATGGGTCAGTGCTCAACCATTGAGCCACACCAGCCCAGCTGCCTGTTTGTTGTTTTTAAAGCAAGAGTCCTGAAACGGAAAACTGTCTTTCAAAGACCACCCCCCTCCTCGACATATCCCTCAAATGTACTTAAAAATTTGAAGTAATCTAACGCTTGATAAACATCACCTAAAGAGTCTAAAGCTTTGTAATAGTCAATAATCTTTCTTTTATTTTTTACCACTACTAATATCTATTTATGGACATGTTTGAAGAGTAAAGGTCTCAGAGAAGACCTTATCTCAGTGTTATAACCTCAGCTCCCTCTCATGCTAATCTACAGGGATGTATCTGTAATAAATGATGAATTATTAAGGTTCTTGATATCATGTGGAGCCAGAGGTGCCATTAATGTAGTCATTTATTACCATCAGGGTGTAAATAATTTATAGGATGTACAGAGCAATCTCAACAGTCTGAGGAGGAGAATCAGTTCTGCAAGCTATTGCAAAGAAGTCCAGCAGCAACGGAGACATGAGGTTTTCTTCTTCCCAGTTACATAGGTACACTTTGAGTCATCCGCAGCACTGATAGGTCAAACTGTGAACTTCAACAATAACAAAACTTCTTTAAAGGAGCCCTTTGCAAAGTTAAAAGAACAGTTTAGGTATGACAATATTTCATGCATTTATCTAGCATAATTTGTCCTTTCTTCTGTAAATGGAAGTCCATTTTGTTAGAGTATATCTAGCACAATTTACTTTCAAAATTTATCATTATGATTATCATTATGATCAATTACAGTACTGTAATTTAATAGGATTGATGATCATGAGTACTATTATTTTTTTTTTCCTCACCCGCGGACATTTTTTGCATTTATCTTCAGATAGAGCGGGAGGGAGAGAGGGAGGAAGAGAGAGAGAGAAACATGGATGTGAGAGAGACACATCGAGTGGTTGCCACCCACACGACCCCAACCAGGGCCGGGGACAAACTGCAACCAAGGTACATGGCCTTAGCGGGAACTGAACCCAGGACTCTCTGGTCCATGGGCCGACGCGCTAACCGCTGAGCCAAACCAGCCAGGGCTAGGTTTGCTTTTTCTTTATCACTAAGAACTTTACACCAAAAGTCAGCCTTCCTGTCTGTAACAGCACTGCTAGAAATGTTTCTAGATGTGTCGCTTGTAATCAACTGTCATAGGCTAGGAAACCCCAGTACCTGTTAGAACTGTCTGAAATAGGAGTAAATGAGATCTGAGAGTCTGAGAGGCTCCTTTATGAATAAATGCTTCCTAGAAACATTCTTGTTTTTTGGTGGAACTAGAGATGGCTGGAAATATTAAGTAAATATCTTTAGGATAAGATTTTATTACAGAATAAAGCATAATGTTATTCCAAATTAAACTTTCTACCCTTCATTTGAGCTACTTATTTGTAATACACTGTATAACACTTCTGCTATGAATACAAAAAGTTGAAGGTGGTAGGAAGATGATGAGAGCATTCCTTTCAAGAATAAGAGGCATGTTTTATTTTCTTCCATTATCTTTACCTGGGTTTATAATTATTGAAAATACTGTTTCATAAGGGAGGAATACAACAACCATAAAACAAGAAACATAAATTCTACAGTTACAATAAAGAATAGTTTTTGTATGCCCAATTCTGGGAACTTGGGCAAGTCACTTAACCTCTTTAAACTTCAGTCTCCTCGCCCTGGCCAGTCTGGCTCAACAGTTAAAGCGTCGACCCTCAGACCAAAGAATCTTGGGTTTAATTCTGGTCAAGGGCACGTGCCTTGGTTGCAATACAGTCCCTGGCCCTAGTCAGCGGTTAGAGCGTCAGCCCATGGACCAATAAGTCACGGCTTCGATTCTAGTCAAGGGCACGTACCTCAGTTGCGTTTCGTCCCCAGCCCTGGTTGGGTCGTGCGGGAGGCAACCAGTCAGTGTGGCTCTATCACACTGATGTTTCTCTCTGTCTCTCTCTCTCTCCCTCCCACTCTATCTGATGATAAATGGAAAAATACCCTTGGGTGAGGAATATTAACAAACAAACAAACAAATAAGAAAACTGGTGTTCCTGCTAGCGCCTAGAAAGATAGGGTATGTGAAAGCCATCCACAATGCCTTTGAAGTGTCCCATCTTCAAAAATGCGTGGCTCAGCCCTGGCCAGTTTGGCTCAGTGGTTAGAGCGCCAGCCCAATGAATGAAGGGTCACGGGTTCAATTCCCAGTCAAGGGCACATACCTGGGTTGCAGGTTCGATTCCCAGTCCTGGTTGGGATTGTTTGGGAGGCAACCAATCAATGTATCTCTCTCACATCAATGTCTCTCTCTCTCTTTCTCTCTCCCCCTCCCACCTTCCCTCCCTCCCTTCCACTCTATCTTAAAAAAAAAAAAAAATCAATGGAAAAATATCCTCGGGTGAGGATTAACAAAGAAATGCATGGCTGGTATACAGGTTGGAATGAAGTTGTAGACTATTAAAAACTCCTCAAACTATAGCTGCAAGCCATAATGACACTCTGCACTCAACTGATTAGTAAATATCTAATAGATGCTGCAAAGTCCTATTAAAAACATAGATGATCAGCCCTGGTCAGTTTGGCTCAGCTCTTAGAGCCTTGGCCCGTGGACCAACGAGTCTCGGGTTTGATTCTGGTCAAGAGCACGTACCTCGGTTGTGGTTCATCCCCAGCCCCAGGGGTCATGCGGAAGGCAACTAGTCGATGTCTCTCTCTCACACTGATATTTCTCTCTCTTCCCCCCCCCACTCTATCTGAAGATAAATGGAAAAATATCCTCAGGTTAGGATAAAAAATAAAAAAAAATAGATGATCAGAATAAATGAAAGATTATTTGTACATGCAGAAGTTTTGTAAATTTTTGGTGCAATTAGACAAAACACCCCAGACAGTGTGAGACAGGAGCTAGAAAAAGTAACTTAATGTGTCCATATTTCAATTTTTTTTTTTAAAAAAAAGATGACCTTAAAATACAAATAATTAGCTAAGATAAGCACATTGTATATGCTCTCATTCATTCACAATATTTACTATGGAGCATGAGGTACCCTGAAAAGAAATCATCTAATAAAATATTAGAAAAACAAATGAGAAAGAACTGCTTTCATTTCTTTGAGAGTTTCTCATCTCCCTCAAAAGGCATAGCCACACACTTGCTATAATTAATTTACTGCATTCATTTAATGCTGGTCATTCATCTATAGCAGCGATTTTCAACCTTTTCATCTCATGGCACACATAAACTAATGACTAAAATTCTGCTGCACACCAAAATATGTCATATTTTTTGTTAATCTGACAAAAAATAGGTATAATTTTGATTCATTTATAGTGGGTGGCTATTGTTGTGTTGGCTGTTGTCATTTTTTTATTTGACGATCTAAGGGAAAAGAGGTCAGTGTCCCTGACTAAATAGTCAAGTACTGCATGTTTGTTGGTTTGCTTTTTATCCTCACCCGAGGACATTTTTTGCATTTATCTTCAGATAGAGCGGAAGGGAGAGAGGGGGAAGAGAGAGAGAGAGAAACATCCATGTGAGAGAGACATATCGACTGGATGCCACCCACAGGACCCCAACTGGGGCAGGGACAAACTGCAACCGAGGTACGTGTCCTTAGCAGGAACTGAACCCGGTAATCTCTGGTCCGCAGGCTGCCGCTCTAACCACTGAGCCAAACCGACCAGGGCTGGTATTGCATGTTTTAAAAATTCTCGCAGCCAATTTTCACTGCTATATCACCTAAGGCAACAGAAACAAAGGAAAAAATGAACACAAGGGACTACATCAAACTCAAAAGCTTCTGCACAGCAAAAGAAACAACCATCAAAGCGGAAAGGCAACCCACTGTATGGGAGAGCATAATTGCCAATGATACATCAGATAAGGGATTAATTTCCAAAATATATAGAGTGTTTATACAACTCAACAAAAGGAAGACAAAGAACTCAATTAAAAAATGGGCAGAGGAACTAAATAGACACCTCTCCAAACAGGACATACAAATGGCCAAGAGACATATGAAGAAATGCTCAACATCACTAATCATCAGAGAGATGCAAATTAAAACAACAATGAGGTACCACCTCACATCTGTCTGAATAGCCACCATCAACAAAGCATCAAACAACAAGTGTTGGTGAGGGTGTGGAGAAAAGGGGACTCTAGTACACTGCTGGTGGGAATGCAGACTGGTGCAGCCACTATGGAAAACACTATGGTGTTACCTCAAAAAACTAAAAATTAAAAAAAAAAAAAAAAAAAACTAAAAATTGAATTACCATTTGACCCAGTGATCCCACTCCTAGGAATATACCCTAAGAAGCCTGAAACACCAATCAGAAAGAATATATGTACTCCTATGTTCATAGCAGCACTATTTACAATAGCTAAGATCTGGAAACAGCCCAAGTGTCCATCAGTAGACGAATGGATAAAAAAGCTGTGGTACATATACACAATGGAGTACTATGCAGCTGTAAGAAAGAAAGATCTCTTATCCTTTGAGACGACATGGGAGGACCTGGAAACTATTATCCTAAGTGAAACAAGCCAAGCAGAGAAAGACAAATATCATATGATCTCACTTATTTCTGGAATATAATGAACATAACAGTCTGAGGAACAGGGTAGTCCAGAGACGTGGAAGTAGGGTACAGACGGACAATTGCCAGAAGAGGGGGTAGGGGAGGGGAGCGATGAACCACAGAATTTGTACACATGTGCGCATAACCAATGGACATGGACAACAAAACTGGGGATGGGGCAGGGAGGGAGGGGGAGGAGGGAGTCAATAGGGGAAAAAGGAGAAACATCTGTAACAAAAATAAATTAATATAAAAATAAAAATTCTTGCAGCACACCCATTGAAAATCACTGATCTACAGCAATGAATAAACAGACAAAAACCCATGCTTTCAAGATATTTATATTCTACTGAAAAGAAGACAAAGTAAAATATGTAGCATATCAGAAGATGATGCCTGCTAAAGACAAAAATAAAGATGAAGGGGGTTGGGGCTGTCTCTGGGAGAGGAGAGAGACCTGCAAGTCCTGAGATTCTTGTGGAGACTGTTAAGAAGAGAGGGCATAATGAGACCAGTGCTAATGGTCTCATGGCAGATACTGGTTGGTGCTGAGGATCTGAGGGTTACGGATTCTTTCCAGGAACAAGAACAGTTCTTTACTCTGAAGTGTAGACTTGGACCAGGGTGATAGCATACAAGGCAAGAAGTTTTCTCTTGATTCCTGCCTTTGGAGGCGTACAGGCCTATAGAGAGGAGTCCTACCTGAACTAATCACAGAGTAAACCAGGTTTCTAACACACCATAGCTCAGCACCATAGCCAATCTCACTTCTCTATAAGAAGCATGGTGAAAATATGGACACAAATGAAAGGAGGAAATGGAAAATAAAGGTAGATAGCAACAATTAAGGTAAACGCGAGGGACCTTAAGTGGAAGGAAAATCTGATCTGTACCTTTTTTAAAAGGACTCATTTTCAGTTCACCACTTTGTGGTTTGAAGCAATTAAAGAAAAATTTCAAAGACCAAATATTAGAATGAAAAATGCTCCTATAGTGCTCTTATCACTCAGGAAATCACAAGGCTTTCAGGAGCTCTGTGCCAGGAACTAGGGGCAGAGACCAATACATATTTTTTCTATTATTCCATAGCTCACCCTCTTGGTGTCTGGCCAGAGACTCCCTTACAGCTAGGCCCTGGCCAGTTTGGCTCAGCGGTTAGAGCGTTGGCCTGTGGACCAAAGAGTAACGGGTTCGATTCCAGTCAAGGGCACGTACCTCGGTTGTGGTTTGGTCCCTGGCCCTCGTCAGGGTCATGTGTGAGGCAACCAGTCAATGTGTCTCTCTCACATGGATGTTTCTCTCTCTCTCTCTCTCTTTCTCTCCCTCCCTCCCTACCTCCTTCCCCTCTATCTAAAGATAAATAGAAAAATATCCTCGGGTGAGGATTTAAAAAAAGAAAGAAAGAAAAATGCCTTCCAGGCAAGGCCACTCAGGTTTGCAGGCTTCCTTCCATTCAATTCTGTCAGGTTCCAAAGCAGGAGTGGTCTAAGCAAACATATGGTTTCACCCTTTCAGTCAACAGGTATAAATGAGCTAAGAAACAGTATCATCTCTTACTCTGAGCCCCTCTAGAGATATTAATATGAATTTCCCTCATTACACAACCATTTACCCATTCCTTTACCCACAGCTACTATATACCCAAAATCTTCCACCTTTGGAAGGGACATCAGGTTCAGCCATTGTGCTGGTCTAGACTGCAAACAGCAATACTAGTCTAGCAAGTACCTCCCTCTCAGTTCACTCCATTCAGTTAGGGTAAGGTTACATAGGTGCAGAACTACTGAGCTATTTTTACCACCAGACAGTATATTGGTATTCACTGTTAACCTCAATTTTGCTAGACAGGGTGAAGGCACAATCTACCCCATTACACCCTTAGGAATTCTGACCCAAAGTTTAAAAATATAGTTTCGTGCTTAGGAATCATTCCTGTTTCCAGCACCTATATTTGCAGCCCTGGTCCTATAACCACTTCATCAAGTAGGGGGAAAACAGGTGAAGTGTATGAAGAAGAGAAAGGTATAGTCGTTACGCCAGCATACTCCTCCCTTGTTAAGAACTGCATCATCATTCCAGCATCCTTCCCCACCCCCTCTTCCTCATATCCACCAGAAAAAGAGGACTCTATCTAGTGGGGCCACTTCTTTAGCACCACCTGACACTGAGTGTGAGCACGCTCCAGAAGGTATGTAAGCCAGGCCTTCCCATCTTTATCTCTTCCCTTTTAAGACAACCAATATTTTAACTGCCCATTCCAATTCTCTATCAAACTAGTATAGCAGGTCCTCAAAAACATAACTTCCTTATAACACTGATAAGATGCCATAGAAATGTGCTTTTATCGCCCTGGCCGGTTTGGCTCAGCGGTTAGAGCGTCGGCCCGCGGACCAATGAGCCACGGTTCGATTCGGTCAAGGGCATATACCTCAGCTGCGGTTCATCCTCGGCCCTGGTCGGGTCATGCGGGAGGCAACCAGTCGATGTGGCTCTATCACATCGATGTTTCTCTCTGTCTCTCCCTCCCTCCCTCTCTATCTGATGATAAAGAAAAAGTATCCTCGGGTGAGGAAAAACAAGAAATGTGTTTATATCAATTAGCCTACAGTAAAAGTGGTTTCATCATACATTACTTCACCCCAGTTCCAAGATTCTATCAATGACATCAAGTGAGGACTTACTATACTGTGAGGATATCTCTCTGCCCACTGTTGGGCATTACCGGCTGTAAAGTGTATTCCCGGGTCTGCAGAAATGATGGTCAGCCATCCAAATTGGTACAACTGTCTTCTGTTCCAGTTCTTTTATAACACTCTGAGTATTTGCATCTACCATCAGATAAGCAAAGCTGGTCTAGTCAGTAACTACTCCTGTCAGAACCCATTTGTAGCCCTCTAGGGCTATATCAGCATCAGTATCTCTTGCCAGCTATGTTCAGGGCCTTCCCACCAGAGAATCTGCCACATAGTCATCTTCGGTCTGCCTCTTTTCCTGGCAGGCAGAACAGAGCTTACTGGCATTTTGAGCCTCAGAGGGTTCAAGAGGAACACGTCTGAATTCAGCCCATCTCTGCACTGCTACAGTGCCACCATATACATCCATTTCGTGGACCCAAGTGGTCACCTCAAGCAAGCACACAGATATTTGCTTGCTGATTCCAATCACCTTCTGATGGTCCTACTTTAATGCACCTCTCAAAGTCTCACAGTGATTTCCACAGGACTATCTGTGCTCCACATGGGCATCCCTTAAATACGCCAAGTTTCCACTGCTCTTCTGCCTGACGATATGGCCAGACCACTGGCCACTGCCCATGAATTAGTAAAAACTCGAACACAAGGGCTTTTACCACTGTTATTACGGCTAGGAAAATAGTATGCACTTCAGCCCACTGGGGTTTACCTCCCTCAGAGTGGTAACCTTCCAAAAAGGATGTTATCCATCCATCTTGGAACTGCCATCCACAAACCATCAGCTCCTTGTTGGTCAGTTAGGAGCTGTTTATAGGACACTGCCCAAGGGACAACAGAATCCTCCCACAGTTCCAAAGTCAATCAAGGGGGAAAAAGGTTCTCTGTTCTGGAGTATCTCCTCCTTGCATTCCCCAGGTAGCATGATCCTATATAAACCATTTCCATTTTATTATGGAACTCTTCTGGGCACTGCCCTCCCTACTGGAGTGTTTATCTGACATTATGCAAGACATCATGAGTATTTCAGGTTTCAAGATTATTTTATAACTTAGTCATCATGGCAGTGTCAATTAATGTCCAACAGCAAGCCAATAATTGCCCTTCAAATGGAAATGCTCTAGTCCAAAGTCCTAGGAGTCACTGCTGGGAGGCACTCACAGACTTCTGCCCTAAGCCCCAGTCTACCACATGCATATCCCCACAGAGAATCTGTCTATATCAGCATTCCAATTTCTACTCTGCACTGTGTGGGCTTGAGCAATCATACTGATTCCCATTAAGAATGTCCAATTAATATTGCCTGAAGGGTGGATTTACATGCCTTCTGTTTTACAATATTAGGTAGAGGAAACATTCCCCCTCAGTCAGATACAATGTCCATCTCCATAATACAATCAGTTAAAAGCCTCTTCAAACAACCACTTCCTGTACAAACTTGTACCTTAACATTCTTCACTGTAACTTCCATTAGGACTTTATTAACAGGTTTTGGTTTTATAATACCAGGTAGAGGTAGTGTCCCCCAGCCAGACATAATATCCATTCCCATAATATATTTAGATAAAGGAGACACAACGTCTTTTTTTTTAAAAAAAAGATTTTTACTTGTACTACTACTATTTTTTTTAATCCTCACCTGAGGATATTTTTCCATTTATCTTCAGATAGACTGGGAGAGATAGAGAGAGAAACACTGATGTGAGAGAGACACATGGATTGGCTGCCTCCCACACAACCCTGACCAGGGCCAGGGACCAAACCAAAACCCAGGTACATGCCTTTGACCAGAATCGAACCCGCAACTCTTCGATCCATGGGCCAATGCTCTAACCACTGAGTCAAACCAGCCAGGGCGACACAACGTCTTTAAATAAAGTGTATTTAAACATTCCAACTTTCATAATGTTCTCAATTACATCACGGCTTCACTAATGGGTTTGGTACCATAGTATAAGAGGTTCCCATATCAAGGAATCCTGAACACTTCTCCAACTCCTGACCATTTTACCCACTCTTGTGCAAGAGGCTTTGGATCCCCCCCACCCTCATGAGTTGAACCAAGGGACCCTGGCCCTTCTGTCAACTTTTGTATCTAATTTAATCTGCCTAACCAAAGCCTCAAGCAACTGCAGGTCAGGTTTCTCATTGCAACCTCTGCCTTTGGATTTTTAAATTTCTCCAAACTGAAGTAAATAGAGCAGACTTACTTGTTTGGGGCTCTCTAATGTTGGGGGACCAGGAGAGCTTCTTGGCCTGCCCAAACTTAGGTAGTCTTATATTGAAACCTCTGTATTACCCCATCAATGTCTGTTTTAATCATCCCATTTCTTTTTAGAAACTGTTTATTTTCCATCAACTTTATTTCCATTCTGTTAAGTTTGTGGAAGAACAGCTTAAGATCACTCAGTGGTTGTTCCTACCCATTCAGTGGCCTGAGCAGTGGGGGCTGCAGACCAGTCTTCAGTGGCAGGCTGAGCGCTCCAGTCTTCAGTAGGAAACTGCTGAACAGGCACAGAGCACCTGCGCCTTCCGACCGCAGGCAGTGAACTCAGGAGGTGAAGCAGTCCATTCACCCTGAAACTCCTCCTTGGTCACAGCCTTTTCAGCAACGGCCTGCTCTTCCTTTTCAATCTCTTCGGGATCTCTATAGAAGTAAAGATCAGGCATGACCCCCCAAGGGTGTTCAAGGGAGACGGTGCCACACACGTGCAGTACTTCCCAGGCCAGTATCCACCACATCAGAGTGAGCCCTCTTGCTGCAAGGGATGGCAATGTCCACATATCGCACAGAAAAGTCTGTGCGACACAGAGCAATGGTACACAGGTTAACATAAGATGCCTGTGTGAGAGGCTGGTGCTCAGTCCTGGGATCAGTAACCACCGGAAGTCTCGGGTCCTGAAGACTGCCTGGATCTGATTAGTGAAAGTTCCGGGAGTGAAGCAGCTGGCGATAGGAGTGGCTATAGTGGCAGCAGCAAACTTCGCAGAGCTCTCTGGCCAGTATTCCTGAACAATATGACACTGACCTTGGTGGAGTTTTCAATGGTAAGCATGGCACGAGCAAGCTGCCAGCAGAAACTTCTCCCAGGTTCTCTTCAGATTTATGATGTAGAAGCCATCACTTTTCTTTTTGTACTGTTCCATCTGGAAGTCAAGACTGGTGCCACCTAAGTGGATTCCTGCTACAAGGAATTTGAGGACATCCTCCTCCTTCATTTTCAGGACATTAAGGGCTCCAGACAATGTGAAAGTTTCCCTTTAAGTTATGTGGGAACCAAGAATAATATCATGTGGGCCCCTCTCTGGGTAACACATAAAGGCCACCGCGCTTTTAAAATATATATATTTTTTTTTATATTGAGAGGAAGGGAAAAAGAAAAACATCAATGTGAGAGTGGAACATCAATCGGCTACTTCCTACTCACCCCCTACCAGGAATCGAACCCGCAACCCTTTGGTGCACAGGATGATGCCCTACCAACTGAGCCACACTGGCCAGGGCCCACCAAGTTTCTTAATAACCATTTAAAACTTTCCATTCTTCTAGGTTGAGTCCAGTGATTCTTCCTTTTCTTTTTCCTTTATTTTGCTCCTAACATACTTGCTTTATTCACCTTTTTTTTTTTAAATCCTCACCAGAGGATGTTTTTCTATTTATCTTCAGATAGCGTGGGAGGGAAGGAGGGAAAGAGAGAGAAACATCGATGTGAGAGGGATACATCGACTGGTTGCCTCCCGCACAACCCCAACCAGGGCCAAGGACAAACTGCAACCAAGGTACATGGCCCTTGACTGGAATCGAACCCACCCACAACTCATTGGTCTGTGGGCTGACGCTCCAAACACTGAGCAAAACCAGCCAGGGCCCACCTTATTTTTAAAAATTTTTTTTCTTTATTGATTTTTAGAGAGAGAGAAGGAGAGAGAGATAGAAACATTGATGAGAGAGAACATCGACTGGCCACCTCCTGCATGCTCCCCACTGGGGATCGAGCCCACAACCTGGGCAGGTGCCCTGACCGGGAATCAAATCGGCGACCTCTTGGTGCATGGGTCAACACTCAACCACTGAGCCACACCAGCTGGACTCACCTTATTTCTTAATAACCATTTAAACGTTTCTGCCTTGCTAAGACCAAATCTGTTGACTCTCTCCTTTGCTTTTCCTCATTCTCCTGTTAATTAACCTAATGTTTTTATTAGCATCTACGGGACCCAGAGGCAAAGCTGAGACAGCAAATACACAAAGCTTTCTCAACTATCCTTTGGTTTTGCAGAAGTAAGGTTATATGGGGTGTCCATGTAAAAGAGTCCCCCTTAACCACTGCATTTACCATGAACTCAATAACAGCCATATTCAGCAGGTGAATATCCCCATTATCATAAAGATAATCCCATAAGGTTTATATAGAAAACATATCGCCTACTTCATCAGGGGTGTTCCACTTGGCATTTATGGAGGAAATGGGCAGTCAGTCCCCTTTCCCAGGGTAAACAGATCTTATAGTGGCTTTTACTCAGTCCCCCAAGCTGGCTGTCCTCTCAGGAATGACCTTTGTCTGGATCACATATACCATCTGTGATTGTTCCATAATGAGCTGTAAACCCTGCATCCACCCAAACATGCTCTTCCCCCACCACAGCATTTAAAACCAGACACTGCTCCTAAATTAATTACTCTCACAGAACACCTTAGTAGAGTTTCTTCAGAAAGCTGTTACTGATCCACAAAATAAAACAGCTCCTTCACACTATACTTCCTGGTTTCCAATAGTTTCTTGGTTTTGCCCTTCCCTCACACCAACTACCTTCTTGGGGACCAGAGGTCTAGTGGTACTTTCTATTGTCCTTGCCTAATTTTTCCCTTGGGGTTAGTGGCCAAAGCTCAGACTCACTGAAATCTGAGCTTGGTCTAAGATCAAGGTCTGACTCAGCACTCTCTTGTAATTTCATTTTAGCTATTACAGGTAATAGCCAAGGGACTGAACTAATGCACTGGGAATTGGATCCATCTCCATTGGTAAATTTACCTTTAGTAACTGAGAGCAGCACAGCTACTGCTCCATAACATGGGTGACCACGTGACCACCAAGGAATCAAAGGTTCCATATCCCCCACCCTTTTATCCTTTCTTTTCCCAAACCTCATTTCCATGAACCAGGGCCATTCTAGCAAATCTCACTTCTGTGACACCCAATGTCCACGAAAAACTCCCTGTGTTAAAAGAAGAAAATACTCAATGGCATTTGTTAAAAACCAGCAAGGAAGACCTTAATCAAGGTGGTACAGGTTATCTCTATAGGTATAGAAACCACTGTGATGAAATTCTTCTGTAGGGGAAGAGATTGGGCTCACCTCCAAATACTGCATGGGCAAGTGGGAAATTACAGCCAAGGAGCAGGGTGGTCAGCCAAGGTCAGTGGATGGAAGATTACCAAGAGGAAACAACAGGGGTGCGGGGGTTCTGGCTAACAGACCTAACTGAACTCTTATCAAATATAGACCAGGGTGATCAGACATTACCTTGGGGCGGGGACTCAATCAGATATCAAGGGTGATCAAATATTGAGAGTAGAGGCTTCCTGCTAGAGTAACTTAGATTTCTTGCTTAAACTGCATTTTAAAAGGAAGTATACAAATGGGCCTAGGAGAACTTTCAGGAGTCTAAAATTTGGTCAAGCAAAGAATCTTTAGCATTACCGTCTCTTGTTCAAGGAAAGAACAGACATTTTTTTCCCCTCTTAACAATATTAGTCTTTTTTTTTTTATCCTCACCTAAGGACATCTTTGCATTTATCTTCAGATAGAGCTGGAGGGAGAGAGAGAAGGAGAGAGAGAGAGAAACGTCGATGTGAGAGAGACATATCGAGTGGCTGCCACCCACACAACCCCAACCGGGACCAGGGACAAACCACAACTGAGGTATGTGCCCTTAGCGGCAACCGAACCCGGGACCCTCTGGGCCACGGGCCAACGCTCTAACCGCTGAGCCAAACCGGTCAGGGCAACAATATCAGTCTATTTTCTCATTCAGTAGCCTTTTGTTCACTAAAGACTAGGTGAAGCTTCAGTTGGGACTTGATATTAGAGAATATGTGCTCAGTGGTGCCAGCAGTCAGGCATTTAATGAGGGGAGTTCCTATGAAAGTTAAAAAAAAAAAAAATTAATAAAAACTCAGTTTCTGAGTCCAGAAGGCAGCCAGTTGAGACTTTTAGACTTTATAGTTTGAAGCATCTTTAAATGGTAGCGTGAGAATGACAGTGGCCATCTGAAGAATCTCCCAGGTTTGCAGTTTGAATATCTCTGGTGAATTTTGTGAGTGGTCCATATAGCAGGAGGCACAAAGGTTACCCATACATAATCTGTTGTGGTAATTATTTTTTAAATTTATATATGTATAAATTCATCCAGCTTCAGCTTGCAGTTTCCAGAAAGGGGCAGTTTTAGTTCAGTAATGCCAAGAAAGGAGGGCAGAAGAAAAGTTGGAAACATTAGTTTGGTGAGTTATAGCCAGATATTACAGGAAACAAGAATTGAGGATTTGGTTTGTTTGTTTTTTTTATCCTCACCCAAGGACATTTTTTCATTTTTTGTTCAGATAGAGTGGGAGAGAGAGGGGGGGGGAGAGAGAGAGAGAGAGAAACATCGACGTGAAAGGGACACATCGAGTGGCTGCCACCCGCACGACCAACCAGGGCCGGGGACAAACTGCAACCGAAGTACATGCCCTTAGCGGGAACCAAACCCGGGTCTCTCTGGACCGCAGGCCGACGCTCTAACCGCTGAGCCAAACCAGCCAGGGCGAGGATTTGGTTTTAAAAAACAAACAAACCTAGCAAAATATGCAAGACAGAATACACAAGGGTATGCTACAGACTTTTTTTTTTTTAATCCTACCCAAGGATCTTTTTCCATTTATCTTCAGATAGAGCGGGAGGGAGGGAATGGGAGGGAAGGAGAGAGAAAGAAAGAGAGAGAGAGAGAGAGAGAGAGAGAGAGAGAGAGAGAGAGAGAGAGAGAGAAACATCAACATGAGAGAGACATATCGATTGGTTGCCTCCCTCATGACCCCAACCAGGGCTGGGGACGAACCACAACCAAAGTATGTGCCCTTGGCCAGAATCGAACCTGGAACTCTTTGATCCGAGGGCCGACACTCTAACCTCTGAACCAAACCGGCCAGAGATTTTTAAAAGCCTCTTGAGACTGAGGAGTCAATCTAGGAACTAACAACCAGACTTCGTCTCCCATACTTATAGATTTGGGTGAAGTCCCCCCACAACATATCCTGAGGTTCCTGGGCCTATCAGGAAGTGACTTTCCTTACTCACCTATAAGGCTGGGAACCCTATAAAACAGGTATCAGATCAGTTTTTCCAAAAGCACTGGCTCCATGAAGTCAATCTCAGTCCCTTAATCCAAATTCAATGTATATCACTCACAGATATAACATTCTTTTTTTTTTTTTAATGTTTTTTCTTTATTGATCTTCACAGAAAGGAAGGGAGAGGGAGAGAGAGATAGAAACATCGATGAGAGAGTACATCGATTGGCCGCCTCCTGCATGCCCCCCACTGGGGATCAGGCCCACAACCTGGGCATGTGCCCTGACAGGGAATCGAACCAGCGACCTCTTGGTACATGAGTCGACGCTCAACCACTGAGCCACACCAGCCGGGCACAGATATAACATTCTAATCAAAGTCCTGGTAATATAACCAATGTTCCTAATTGTATCCCACTACAAGAACAGATTCTTATTGAACTTATGCAAATAACTATACTGTTGTGAAAATAAGAATGAATACTCACTAAGAGTTTCTGAATTCTGAAGGGATCAGTTAGGGATCAAAGGTAACTGTTTCATATTTGTTCACAAAGGTATAATCAACCAGATAGCTTAAGAGAAAAGAAAAAAATGATTCTTTAAATCCCATAAACAAAATATTTAAAGAGCCATAAAAAAACTATAATCATCCTCATTAGTTCAATTAGTTCCACGTAATTAACTCTTGTTCTACTTAATCTTGGGTTGACAGTTTTATGAATCCATCAGCTTCTACATTAGTTCTGGAAATTCCTACTCAGTCCAATGGAATGGTCTTAAAGTTATTCAACTGATGCCATCATGTAACATTCTTGTCCACAGCTGATTGTAAATGCTCTCAGAGAAGAATGAAAGTAAAACAACTTGTCTGTGAATGAAAAAAAGATTTTCAATGGCTTTGGTTAAAGTTCTAATGAGAGTTCATTTGATAAGGAAAATTAGTTATTCCTGTGGCATATAATATTTTGACATAATAAGCAGACAACAGCCATACTGACAAATTTCTATGAACTTCATATATTTCTGAAATACCTATATTAGTAACATATATCCATACATATATAACCTAAGAAGTTTTGTCATCATTTGTTATTTGCCAATGCTTCCAAGGTAATCTAACACACCAAATAAACCTTATTAGTTTAACATGTCTCTTTCACAAAGTGAGAGACAAATTCTTTGAGATTTTCTAGGAGCTCTCCAGAAAATCTCTAAGTTTGAGGTAAAAAAGACTCCATTTAGAATTTGATTTTGGGAAATTGTTAAAAAGGTCAAAAGGTTTAAACACCTGACTAAACAAAGTGACAAACTATTTCAAAGTCAAAACCAGAAAATACATAGTTGTAAACACACACACACACACACACACACACACACAAAACCTTAGCTCTTTTAATATAAAGAAGACTGTTCTTTAAAAATAATCAAAGAATAAAATAAAATAAAATCTCCAACTATAAAAAATAAATAAATAAATAAATAAATAAATAAATGAATGAATGAATGAATGAATGATCAAAGATCCGCCCTGGCCAGTTTGGCTCAGCGGTTAGAGTGTTGGCCCATGGACCAAACAGTCATGGGTTCAATTCCAGCCAAAGGCACATACCTCAGTTGCAGGTCCCTGGCCCAGGTCAAGGTCGTGTGGGAGGCGACCAATCAATGTGTCTCTCTCACATCCATGTTTCTCTTTCTCCCTCTCTCTCTCTCTTCATCCCTCCCACTCTATCTGAAGATAAATGGAAAAATATCCTCCGGTGAGGATTTAAAAAATAATAAAAATAATCAAAGATCTATAAGGACAACATGAAGCACAGGGAATTCTTTTTTTTAATCCTCACCTGAGGACATGTTTATTGATTTTAGAAAGAGGGAGGGAGTAGGGAGGGGGGAGAGGGAGAGAAAGAAACATCAATCGGCTGCCTTCCTTATGCACCTTGACCAGCAACAGAACCCTGACAGGGAACTGAACCCACAATTCTTTTGGTGTACAGGATGATGCTCCAACCAACTGAGCCACCCAGCTGGGGCCAGGAAATTCTTTCGATGACACAAAATATCTGTTTCCTAGGCAGATTTAAAAGGTAAATCTTTTTACAATTTCCTTTTTTATTTTTTTATTGATTTTTCAGAGAGAGGGGGAGAGGGAGGTAGAGAGACAGAGAGAGAAAGAGAGACACTGATTTGTTGTTCCACTTATTTATGCATTTATTGGTTAATTCGTGTATGTGCCCTGATCAGGGACTGAACCCACAACCTTGGCATATCGGGATGATGCTCTGACCAACTGAGCTACTCGGCCAGGGCTTTTTTTTTTTTTTTTTTATCCTCACCCGAGGACATTTTTCCATTTTTTGTTCAGATAGAGTGGGGGGGGGGGGGGGAGAGAGAGAGAGAGAGAGAGAGAGAGAGGGAGAGAGAGGAAGAGAGAGAAAGAGAGAAACATCGACGTGAAAGGGACACATTGAGTGGCTGCCACCCGCACGACCCAACCAGGGCTGGGGACAAACTGCAACCAAGGTACGTGCCCTTAGCGGGAACCGAACCCGGGTCTCTCTGGACCGCAGGCCGATGCTCTAACTGGTGAGCCAAATCAGCCAGGGCCGGCCAGGGCTTTTTAAAACAATTTCTTAATAAGAGCAGACCAATATTCCAAGAAAACTTCAGCATTCTAGTTTTGTATTCCCATTCTAAAAAATACCCATTCTACAAAATTCTCGTTCTACAAATCTTCTACAACTTTTTTTTTTTTTAAATCCTCCCCGAGGACATTTTTTGCATTTATCTTCAGATAGAGCGGGAGGGAGAGAGGGAGGGAAAGAGAGAAAAACATCGATGGACAAATCGCAACCGAAGTACATGTCCTTAGCGGGAACCGAACCCAGGACTCTCTGGTCCGCAGGCAGACGCTCTAACCACTGAACCAAACCGGCCAGGGCTACAACTATTTTTTCTAATACAAGATATTCATTCAGCCTTTTTCCTATATTTCTTCTCTTTCTCATTCTGGAACAACCAGTGAGTCTACCTTAGAATAAAATTACTATTTTCCCCTGAACAAAATATATACACCTTGCATACTTTGCATACAAAGTTGTTTCTCTTCATTCTTATGGTTTCTAAGTTTCATTTACCTATAATGATTACAATTTTTAGCTATCAGTAAACTTCCTTTTACAGGGAAAAACTAGGAAGTAGACAATTGTGGTCTGTCATATATCAGTATTCTGTAGACTACTCAATTTACGAATATTCAATTTCACAATTTCTAGAGGCATATGATTCCTCACAGTACAATTTTTCAATGTGGCAAAGGATATGTTTACTAACAGATCTAAATATATTTAGCTTCTCTATACCATACAAAAACAAGATGCCAAAAATATAGAAACTTAAACTTAGGTTCAGTGGTGAATATTTCAGTAGTTTATCTTACTTAGAAATGACCTAGATTTTTATTTTAGGCAGACACAACACCAAACAAAGCCAGCCATCATCTCAAGTTATTTTTCCTATTAACTATTTTTACAACATATGCATGTTAGGTAGGCATCACAAAAGCAAATACCTAAAAAGGTTAAATACATGGTCTTTCCCCCTTTTTTCTTCTTTTTGTACTGCTGTGCTCAACATACATCAAGTAATTTATTTTTATTGTATATTTTATTCTTAGTTTGGATTCATAGTTTTATAATCTTAAACACTGAGCACACATAACAATCTTGTTTGACTAGTAAACCTAGGTAGAAAAAAAATTATATGTCTGCATTATATTTAATACAGACAATTGTTTTCATTTTCCCAACAACTTTCAAATCAGCTTTATTCACAAAAAATTATCCCAGATCATGTGAAGTTAAAACATTGGGGTAGTTTCTTTATTTCTGAGAGCTTCAAGAATACTTAATTTATAAATGCTCACTTATCTCTAAGCCAATTTGAGTAGAACTCCTTCAAGGGATTCTATAAATTAATTTCGTAATACCATCCAGAGATTTAAAAAAAAAAAATCACTCTATCACACACTCACACACACACACACACACACACACACACACACACACAATACAGACAGAAGCAAATAGAGATCTTATGGTTTACATTCTAAAATTTTATCCATGAGTTAGTAAAATAAACTCGCTGATTTATAAATCATTAGCTCATCTTTTCTCAACTTTATATTTCTATGCAAATTATGTTTCTGGCAAATGGGACAAGTTAAGGTTATCTGTTTACCAATTTTGTAGAGACCACCTTCAAGACATTCCCTTGCCCTGATATGGAAGCTGTGGATCAAATTTTAGGTGAGTGACCAAGGAGACATTTTGTAGCTGTCTGGATGTCTCCAAAGCCCATCCACCTAACCAAAAACATCCAGTCTATTTCTAAATAGCCTTTTTCTTTTTCAGCCTCAAGCAGTTGCTTCTGAGGGTCCCTAAGTCCTTGACAGCCCCCAGTGGAGGGCAGGGAGCCCAAAGTTCAAGTGACTATACACATGGGCAGGGAAAAAGGTCTGGCAGGAGTGGATATAGGAGGAAGGGGTTTGGAGGGGGACATATCAAAGGATTGGAGGGAAGACTGAAGGTGGTATGAGGAGAAAGGAACAGCCAAAACAAAGGGAAGGGAGAGGTCCTAGAGGAGCCAGCCTGAGATGTTAAGTTTCCCAAAGAGGCCAATGAAGTTCCATATTATTCTCAGCAAAAGCATGCCAACAAGAATGGAGGTAGACAGAGCTAGTGGAGAGTATAGTCAGCAGGGGTTCAACAAGAGAGTCTGAATCAACTGAGAAGCTCCAGGATCTAACAGAGAAAACTGAGAGGTGTCACAGAGATACAGAAAGACTACCAGTGCAAGGAGTCAGGAAATAAGCAAAAAGAGAGCCAAGAAGAAGAGACATCCAGCCCAGTAGGTACCTTTCAAACAAATAAGCCTAGGACTCTAACCCAACTTCTTACAAACAGCTGCTTGCTTGGGACTCTAACCCAGCCTGTGTTTATCTGGGATTCTGTCCCATCTTCCGGAGTATACGGAGTATATATAGACTCTTAAGAATCAAAATCTGTCCTTACCAGCTTCTACAGACATTTGTCCGAAGCAATGGTTCAGGAGTCGGACTCACCAATGGATCCCCGATCAATCAGTCAGGAGGAAGATAAAGACTTCAAAGGTTATGCACTAAGGGTCCTGGATGAGAGGTCCGGGGGTCCAATGATGAATCTGATCCTATCGGTGTTGTGGCACCACAACTGTTAAAAGGAAAAAAATATTCAATGATACTTGTTAAAGCATGGTAAGGAAGACTTTGGGGAATGAGGAGCTAGGCATAGGGACCACTGCAATGAAATTTTTTAATGTAGGTAAGCAACTAGGCTCAACTCCAAATACTGCCTGTGTGTATGAGAATTTAAAGCAGAGCAGGGTCAGCGGATAAAAAAATACTAAGAGAAAACATCAGGGGTGAGAGGGTTCTGACTAAACAGACCCAACAGGATTCTTGCTAAAAACAGGTCAGAGTGATCAGACATCATCCGGGACATGGTAGAGGGAAGGAACCCAATCCAACATCAAGAGTAGAGGCTTCTTGCTAAAACTGTACTTTAAAAGGATGTATACAGATGGCCTAGGAGAAGGTTCAGGAGCCTAAATTTTGATCAAGCAAAAAATTTTTGTCACCTGTTTCTTCCTTTATTCACACACATTATACTTCTGATACCAGATGTATTTTTTTTTTCTTCCTCACACCAATCATTTCTCCAACATCAGCCAGGTATCCTGCAATTCAATTCAATTCTGACACTAACTGGAATTAGTGCAGACCTCACTGGGTAAGGTCTCAATCCCACAAGACTGCACCCCACTTCAGACAACAATCACAAGTAGCAGGACCCCATGTTACCCACCACTTCTGTCCAACTTGGCTACAAATCAGAGGTTCCCATGACCCCCTCATTAGATTCAATCACCTGCTAGAACAGCTCACAGAACTCAGGGAAACACTTAACTTATGTTTACTGGTTTATTATATAAAAGATACGATAAAGGACACAGACAAACACAGCCAGGTGAAGAGATACATACGGTGAGATCTAGAAGGGTCCAGTAAAGGAACTTCTGTCCCCTTGAAGTTCAGGTACACCACCCTCCTAGCACATAGATGTGTTCACCAACCCAGCAGCTCTCTAAACCCCAAAAGATTTGGGGATTTTTATGGTAACTCCATCACATAGGCATAATCAATTATTAACTCAATCTCTAGCCCCCTTCCCCTTCCAGGATGAAGGGATGTAGGGCTGAAAGTCCCAAGCTTCTAATGACAGTGGTCTTTCTGGTGTCCAGACCCCATCCTGAAGCTATCCAGAACCTACCAAGAGTTGTCTCATTAGATCAAAAGACACTCCTATCATGCAGGAAATTCCAAAGGATTTAGAAGCCCTGTGTCAGGAAACAAGGTCAAACACCAAATATTAAAAAGAAAGATGCTCCTAATGCTCTTATCACTTAGGAAATTACAAGGGTTTCAGGAACTCTGTGCCAGGAACTAGGGGCTGATATATTTCAAGAATCAGGATTAATGAATTTTGTCTACAATCTTTTTGATGATGGCCACAAGTTTGAGCATTTGGGTTTGAATCACTAATATATTTAAGGATTGCATGTTTTTTAAAAATTCAAAATTACATAAAGAAACCCATGTGTACCTGGTGGTTTTATAGCTGAAGGCAACTCACGAAGACTGTTAACATTTCTCAGTTTAAAAGAGCACAACCCCATCTTTTAATATTCTAAGAGTTGTTCTGCTAATATAAGACTTCTATCCAATTACATTTCTACAACAGAATTGCTCTCCAAGGCATTACTTCAACTGAAGATGTCAATTTCATTCTAGATCATTTAAAATTTTTGAATGTCATTTGGCTTTTAAGAAATTGATCTCAATTAAACAAAAATCAAACCTACACACAAAATACATGTGTCTTATATAAAAGTATTTCCAATTATTGTTTACCTACCAATGGAGGATCTTAAAAGTAGGCCAAATTTATTTCAATTACAGCTAAATAAAGTGTTTTGAAACCTGCACCAGATTTATTCTGTCATAATCAGGTAGCTGTTCCAATAATTTCTTAGAAAAAGGCACTTTGCTGCATTACAAAGATGCTGTGCTAGATTTAATTCAGACTATGTTGCACATT
This sequence comes from Tadarida brasiliensis, assembly GCA_030848825.1. NCBI lineage: Eukaryota > Metazoa > Chordata > Mammalia > Chiroptera > Molossidae > Tadarida > Tadarida brasiliensis. The sequence goes on along the minus strand of CM061275.1, from coordinate 12,711,635 downwards.
GATATGGATTTTTAAATTTATTTGCATCAACAGAAACAGAACCAGCTACAGGTGTCACATCTTAAAACAACAGAAAGCATTGTATTATATTACAGATCTATGCTATTACAGCATTTGGTTAAGTTACTTTAATTTTCTTAAGTAATTTATGAGGTAACTTTCTTTTTTTCTTTTTTTTTTTTTTTGGTACGTGCCCCTAGCGGGAACCGAACCCGGGACTCTCTGGTCCGCAGGCTGACGCTCCAACCGCTGAGCCAAACTGGCCAGGGCATGAGGTAACTTTCTTACCTATCCTAACCTATGTGCAAATGTATAAATAACCTCTGCATAAGGGAGGGATCTTCCATTTGTATCTTATTTTCCACTGAAAATCCAAACAGACCCTCATATTTTAATTCCACTTCAAGCTATTCTTTTTTGTGACAAGCCTTTTTTGGAGATGACTGTACTCTAGAAATCTGTCAATTAATAAATGAACTGCTCAGTTAGCGGCAGAGAAATAACTGTATGTTAGTGGTTAAGAAGCCCCATGATTGCAGCGTTTAATACCTACTGTTGCTCCTATTGCCACCAGGCTGACTCAGACCAATGAGCTCTCCAGGTGCCACTAACACAGGCCTGTCAAAATGAGCACGCAGCAGTGGAGTCTCCAGGAGAATTCAACCAATCACTAGACCAGTTTCTCACACATAAACAAAGAGAGCTGGTTTTTCGGTTCTTTGCCACAAGAAATGCACTGAAAACAATTAAAGCATCACATGATTTTGGAAAGACTACTCCTTTCCTAAATTAGACCAAGAATGTTACTTATAAAGACATTTGTTCGGGGTAGAACTGGCTCTCCTAACACATTTAGTTTTAACCCTGTAACGTATCAAAACTGCAGCACAGAGGGAGCCAAAATGCGAACTAGGGACAAAAGACAGTTCATGTGTCTTCGGTGGTTGTGGTTATAGAATCACAGGCCTGGGACCATTCAAGCTGAGGTACACACCGACGATGCAGCCCAAAGTGGGCGAGGAGCCCCAACCACCCAGAGTCAATGCGGGTGCCCAGGCCAACTGAGCCCTTAACATCTCCGCCCCAGCTCCTCCCACCCAAGACTCAGGGCGTCCCAGGCCCCAAGATTCTTAACTCTGGTCTTCATACAAGTCTCCAGAACCTTAACACCAGGTTTTTCAGACCCCTCCCCCCACCCCCAAAAAAGTTCGTAACATCGCAATGGCGTTTCCCTTCATAACTTAGGCTCCCGACCGCGCCCTGCGACCGGGCCTCTCGTCCGCCATGGGAGGGGAGCGCCCCTTTCCTTAGACCCCCCACCCCGTCCGGCAACTCGACTCACAGGCTGACGGCGTCGGGGGGCAGCGGGCTCGACAGCGCCCTCCAGCTCGGCGCCGGCAGTTTCCTGCGACTGCAGTCCAGCAGAGGGATGCGGCAGGAGCAGGGCGCGGGGCACAGGCCCGCCCGGGCGGCCGGCAGCAGGAGGAGGAAGGCCTGGGCGAGGAAGAGGAGCCGGGAAAGGGGTCCGCACCAACACTGCAGCCGCGGCTCCTCCCGGACGCCTCGGGGCGCCGGCGCCATTTTCCTCCCCGACCTGGACCGGGCCGAGAGCCGCCGCCAGCTGGAAAGGACGGCTCCGCAGAAACGGTTGGCGGCTGCACGACCACCCGAAGCCCTAGCTGTCACCCGTGTCTTCTAAACACAGGCGAGGGGCGGACACCGCGCGGCAGCGGGGGCGGCGACCGGGGACACACCGCTCAGGCGCTCCAGACAACGCTCCTCTGCCCCGCCCCGCGTCTTCACGCCCAGGAGCCAGCCAATCGGTGCCACAGGACGAGATCGCGTCGGAGGCGGGACTCCGTGGAGGGGACGGCCCGCAACAAGGAGTTCCTTAAGGAGGACTTCAAAGTGCGCGGCGCTTTGCGCACCTTCTGGGGTTCCTCCGCTGGAGGGCGCAGTGGCTCCTTAAGAGAGAGCAGAGAGCCGGAGCGCTGAGAGTTTTAAGTCCCCACGTGGAGTTTATCTGCTTTAGCAGCGATTTTCAACCCCTGTGCCAAATTAAAACATGATAACAGCCAAAACAATAGCGCTCCAGTGCGAGTGCCCTGTCTTGAACCACAAATATGCAGGTAATATAATAGAGTTGCATCTTATTGGTCATGTCGGATAATAAGATTGTGTCTGATTGGCTAATTCTTGGCACCAGAAATCCTTATAGACAAGTATAGGCGCTTGATTTTTTTTTTAAAGTCACTTTGGAGCAAAAACAGTAGGTAGTTACTATTAAATAGATTGTTTTGGTATGTCAATCAAAATTATACCTATTTTTTTTGTCGGGTCAGCAAAAAATATACTTTTTTGTGTGTGTGTGCTGCAGATTTTTAGTAATTAGTTTATGTCTGCCATGAGATGTGAAAGGTTGAAAATGGCTGTACTACCGTTGTAGGAAAGGATCTTTTATATTTTCTGGGCTCTAAGAAAGGGGAATGGAAGAAGGGCTGCCTTCCAAGTCTCAGATAGGAAAGGGGTCCTGGAGCCTCCATCTGGCCCTCCACCTCCAGAGCCCAGCTGGGGCCTGCTCTGCTTGCTCCTGCTTCTCTGCAGCTGGTGCAGTCTTGCAAGTGGGCGGGTAACTCCTACTCTCTGACAGGAAAGATGTTGTCACTATCCGTGGATGGATCGGTAAGCTCCTGAAGGCAGCTGTGTACTCCAGTTTCTTTTCTACCTTAGAAAATTAGATGGGACAGCACCTGCAAGTCACCTCTCGAAGGGAGATACTCTTCTTTCCTCTGATTTGGAGAATGCTGTCCTAAATACACACAGAAAAGCAAACAGAACATGTAGATAAAAAGGGTGTTGAAACAGTCAACAAAGTGAAGGCTGGGTGTGAGGACATTTTTTATTTATCCTGAAGCAGAGGCTATGGAAAACCTACTAGGAACAGTGATGTCTGGCCATGTTATGCTTACTCGGTATGCTTACCCAGCCATTTATTAGATCCAAGATTATGAATAAGACTTTGAGAATAATAGTGATGGTTCACTTATATGTAGTGCTTTTATTCTTTTCTAAGAGCCTTGGCATCTGTTACCTTGTTTGTTCCCTCAATGACTGTGAAATTGGCAAGGCAATTATTGCTGATGAGGAAACAAGCCCAGAGGTAAACAAGTCACCCAGAGATAGGCTGGCTGACATGTTTATGTGTTTTCTGACTCTCCTAAATTAAAAACCTGCAGGTTAAAGAGAATGGTAATGCCTAGGTCACAGAGTTGTCCTAGAAAGTGAAATCAATCTTTCCATGGTAGGTTTGGCATCACAATTATACTTTTTAAAACCTTTTTCCATTTTTTAATATTGAACTATTTCTTGGAATCAAGGAGATACCCAATGCTCCAATCCAAACCAAACTTTTAAAGCCAGGGCAGCAGAGTGAAACTTACTCTTAGCCTCACTTTCCTGACTGTTGAGCATGCTTAACAAACAACCTTCACTAAGAAACTGGGCACAGGCAGGGGCCCCACAAAAAATGGGGTATCTTAGTACCTCACTTCATTATAGTTTCAGAGCTTCCCTATGGGCCCATTAGAAATTCATGCTTTCTATCCTATGTCCTCCCCAATAAGTGGTACAGGTCACACCAGCTAGGAGTCCTTCCCAGTTTTAATTCATTGTGCACATTTTTTACCATTCTGATAGCACTTTTATGCACCTTAGATATCCTTGTAGTCTCCATGTGGGCTAGCAGAGTACCTGACACATAATAGACATTCAATAAATATTTGATAAATGAAAAGATAATGAGATCATCTTACACTCTACTTGATAGTTACGTAAAATTTTTTTACTTTTTTGTTATGAAAAATGTCAGTATACATACCAATCAACAGAATCACAGACTCATAGAATACACCCCAATATAACCAACTTTATTTAGCAAATACATGTTTTCTTTCTTTCTTTTTTTTTTTTTTTTATCCTCACCCGAGGACATTTTTTCTTTTTTTTTTTTTGTTCAGATAGAGTGGGAGGGAGAGAGAGAAACATCAACGCGAAAGTGACACATCGAGCGGCTGCCACCCGCATGACCAACCAGGGCCAGGGACAAACTGCAACCGAAGTACATGCCCTTAGCGGGAACCGAACCCGGGTCTCTCTGGACCGCAGGCCGACGCTCTAACCGCTGAGCCAAACCGGCCAGGGCACAAATACATGTTTTCAATAAACAGTTTAGTGATTCATTTCTCACTAACAATGGAATAAAGAGTTTTTATATTCATTGCCCTAGAGTTGCCTAATTAATCATTGGGAGCCAAAGTACCTGGGCCATTTTTAGAATTCAGTGTAACCCATGAGCAGAAAAGACCCCAGCTCTAGACTCCTAAAGAAAACTTCTCACTTAGGATCCCTTGTTCCAGACCTTTGTATAAATATTAGATCTTTGTATAAACACCATCCCCTTAAAATTTAGCTGCCCCATCTCCCATTATCTCAGAACTGACTGTTTGCTAAGTCAGAGCTAACTAACCTGGTCAATTACATTCTCCTAAAGTAGAAATCTTAGGGTCACCCACACTTTACCCTCTTTCTGTCCTCTCACATTCAGTCACTAGGCTCTGTTGAAGTCCCCTCAGGAATGTCTCAGATCTCTCCCCCCTTCTCCATCCACTGCTACTTTGTTCAGACCTTCATCTCTCATGGGTATTAATGCAGTAACCTCTGAATCTATCTCCTGTCTTCCAGTCTTTCCCCAGGTCACCAGACTTACTTTTCCAAAGCATACTGATATAGGTGTGTTGTTAGCTTCTCCCTACATAAAAAGATTTGAGGTTCCCAGTGGTTTTTATTTTATTCTTTGTATCTCCCCCAGTGTTTATAATGAACGTGGATTATTGTTATTCTCAGAAAAAAAAAGAAAAAAAAACTTTATTAACTCCCCATTGCCTGTAATATCAAATTTCAAATTCTTTGTCCTACCATTGAAGACTCCACAATCAGGCCCCACATCTCCTGTATCTCCTCACTATCTTCTCCATATCCCAGCCATAGGAAATCATTTGCCTTTTATAAATTGGGCCATGCATGTCAATACTTATTTGTACATGCTGTTCCCTCTACCGGTTGCCCTTCCCCACCTTCTCTGGCCACGGGTTTCCTACTCTCCTTCAAAGTTATTCCACTGTAAAGATTTCTCTGACTCTGCTAGGCATTTAGTGGCTTCCACCTCAATTCTACAACCACAGGCCATGGCATTCATATACATGCCATTCCATTTGTTGGAAATACCTTTTTCTGGTTGTCCTCTCGCTAAGTAAGAAATCTCCACACTCATTTTATATCCCAGGGCTAAGTGCAGTCTGGAATCTAACAGATAGTAAGTGAATATTTATTATTGAATAAATTATTGTTAACTTTGCCGTTTCTCTACTGAATAAGCCCAATCTGTTTAGAATACCATTTGTCTCCTTCCATCTCTTTCTTCCTACATTCCGTTTCCTGCTAAAGCAAAGAAGGAATAACAGTGATTACTATTCATTGAAGCAAAATCTGAAGACCAAAAAAAATAGATAAATTGGACTTCATCAAAATTAAAAATGAACATCAAAAGATACTATTGATAGAGTGAAAATACAATCCATGGAAGAAAATATTTTCAAATCATTTATGTGATAAGGGATTTATATCCAAAATATGTAAAGAGCTCCTACAACTTAATAATAAAAAAAAAAATGGGCAAAGGACTTAAATAAACACTTCTCCGAAGAAGATATACAGTGGCCAAAAAGCACATGAAAAGATGCTCAACATCCCTACTCATGAAGGAAATGCAAATCAAAACCACAATGAGATGCTACTTTACACCCATCAGGATGAGTATTATAAAAAATTAAAAAAATAAAAAGTGTTGGTGAGAACACAAAGAAACTGGAACTCTTATGCATTGCTAGTGGGAATGCAAAATGGTACCACCACTATGGAACCAGTGTATGACAGTTCCTCAAAAAATTAAAAATAGAATTATCATCTGATCCAGCAATTCCACTTCTGGCTATATACTCAAAAGAACTGAAAGCAGCCCTAGCCTGTTTGACTCCATGGGTAGAGCATCAACCCTCAGACTGAAGGGTCTTGGGCTCGATTCCCAATCAAGGGCATGTATTTGAGTTACAGGTTGGATCCCTGGCCCCAGTCAGGGTCATGCGGGAAACAACCCATCAATGTGTCTTTTTCACATTGATGTTTCTCTCTCTCTCTCTCTCTCTCTCTCTCTCTCTCTCTCTCTCTCCCTCCCTCCCTCCCTCCTTCCCTCCTTCCCTCCCTCCCTCCCTCCCTCCCTCCCTCGCTTCCACTCTATCTAAAAATCAATGGAAAAACATCCTCCAGTGAGGATTAACACACACAAAAAAAGAACTGAAAGCAGGGAATTGAAGAGATATTTACATACCCATGTTCATAACACCATTATTTTTTATATGTTTTTATTGATTTTTTTTTAGGGAGAGAGAAATAGAAACATCAGTGTGAGAGAGAAACATTAATTGGCTGCCTCCTGCATGACCCCACAGGGGATCGAGCCTGAAACCCAGGCATGTGCCCTGACTGGGAATCGAATCAGGACTTCTCAGTTCATGGGACAACACTCAGTCCGCTGAGCCACACCAGCCAGGCTCATAACACCATTATTCACAATAACCAAAAGGAGGAAGCAACCAAGTGTCTATCAATAGATGAGTGGGTAAAGAAAAATGGTATATTCATACAATGGAATTTTTTTTTTCCATTCATCTCCAGATAGAGCAGGAGGGAGAAAGGGAGGAAGAGAGAGAAACATCAATGTGAGAGAGACACATCAACTGGTTGCCACCCACACGACCCCAACTAGGGCGGGGACAAACTGAAACCAAGGTTCGTGCCCTTAGTGGAAACCGAACCCGGGACTCTCTGGTCCGCGGGCCGATGCTCTAACCGCTGAGCCAAACCGGCCAGGGCCAATGGAATATTTTTCACACTTAAAAAATAAGGGAAATCTGACACATGAATGAATTTGAAAAATTATACTAAATGAAATAAGCTAGTCACAAAAGGACAAATATTGTTAATTCCACTTACATGAAGTAGTCCAATTCATAGAGACAGAAAACAGAATGGTGGTTGCCAGGGTCTAAGGGGAGTAGAGGATGGGGAGTTATTGTTTAACAGGTACCGAGTTTCAGTTTGGGATGATGGAAACATTTGGGAGATGGGTAGTGGTGATGGTTGCACAACAATGTGAATGCACTTAATGCCACTGAACTCTACACTTACAAATGATTGAAATGGTAAATTTTGTGTTATGTACATTTTACCACTGGTTTTTTTTTAATCTAAAACCAGAAATCTGGTACTCATCTCTGAGTCCCTTCTTTCCCTTTATTCTCCATTTGCTCCCTACTGCTACCCCACATCCAATCCATCAGCAAAACTAGGATATATCTTAAAACTGACCACTTCTTTCCATTTCTATTACCACCACAACAGCCCAAGCCACAATCATCTCTTACCTATTCCACTTCGGTTGCCTCCTAACTGAACTCCTTTTCTTTTTAAAGATTTTTTTATAGACTTTTAGAGAGAGGGGTAGTGGGCCAACACTCTAACCACAGAGCCACACTAGCCAGGGCTCATATATTTTTTAATACACTGAAATAGTTGTATGGTTATTCTTCTTTAGCACACATATATACTATATGGTATATAATATAGGTCACATATGTCATATAAGATACACAGCCCTGGCCAGTTTGACTCAGCGGTAGAGTGTTGGCCCGCGGACCAAAGAGTCATGGGTTCGATTCCAGTCAAGGGCACATACCTCGGTTGCCATTCGTCTTGGCCCTGGTCGGGGTCATGTGGGAGGCAACCAGTCAATGTGTCCCTCTCACGTTGTTGTTTCTCTCTCTCTCTCTCTCTCTCTCTCCCCCCACCCCCCTTTCTCTCCCTCTCTCTCCCTCCCTCTATCTGAAGATAAATGGAAAAATATCCTCAGGTGAGGATTTAAAAAAAAAAAAAGATATACATAGCCCAGCTGATGTGGCTCAGTGGATTGAGTGTCCTCTCATGGACTGAGAGGTCCTGGTTCAATTCCCAGTCAGGGCACATGCCTGGGTTTCAGGCTTGATCACCAATAGGGGGCAAGCAGGAGGCAGCTGATCGATATTTCTGTCTCACATCAATGTTTCTATTTCTCCACTCCTCTCTCTCTAAAAAACCAATTTCAAAAAACCATATTAGCCCAGCTGGTATGGCTCAGTGGTTGACCATTGAACCATGCACCAAGAGGTCACTGGTTCTATTCCCAGTCAGGGCACATGCCAAGGTTGTGGGCCAAATCCCCAGTGGTGGGCATGCAGGAGGTGGCCAATCGATGTTCTCTCTCATTGATGTTTCTATCTCTCCCTCTCCCTTCCTCTCTCTCTAAAATCAATAAGGAAAAAAAATTTTTTTTAACCATATTAAAGATATACATAAATATCTACCCCATGAGATGAATATATCATATATGTGTGTAAAACATAATATTCCAGATATATTCATTATAAAAACTCTGCACCAACTTGGAATACAATGAATTTCCTTAAGCTAATAAAGGGTGTTTACCAAAACCTGCAGCAAACTTCATGCCTAATAGTAAAACATTAAAAATATTCATTTTACATTAGGATCAAGAAAATGATGCCTATCACTGCTCCTAATCAATGCAAGCAAAAATATTAAAGGTATAAAGAAAGATTTTAAAGGAAGAAATAAAACTATCCTTACTCACATGGGATCTGAAGAAAAAATTTCCAAAAGAATCTTCACATAAGTGATTGGAACTAGTAAAAAGATTCAACAAGGTTGCGATTACAAGAGGAACATACTAAAATCAATATTATTCTAGTAATCAGCAATTATAAAATAGAATTTTTTAAGCTAGCATATGCAATAGCAATAAAATCTAAAATACCTAGATTAAACAAAGAAGTGCAAGAGAAAAAGTATATGGAGAACACTACAAAATGTTATTAAAAAGTATTTTTAAAAGACCTAAGTAGATGGAGAGTTACATGCTTTTAGACTGAAAGAATCATTATTATAAAGGTGTCAATTCTCCCAGGTTGATTTGTAGATTTAATTCAATCCAAATAAAAATCCCAAATGGACATGGTAGTGGAAGGGCGAAGTAATAGCAAAGACACTCTTGGGGGGAAAAATGTAGAAGAACTTGCTTTACCAGGTATCAAGATAGGTTTTTTAAGCTATAGTAATTAAAAAGTATAGTATCGACACAGGGAAAGTTAAATAGACTTTCTGGGCATATCAGAGACTTCATGAGACATTTGATTTATGACACAGGTAGAACTTCAGATCAGTGAGAAAGGACAGGCTTTTCACTCTGGTCCGTGGGCCAACGCTCTAACTGCTGAGGCAAACAGGCCAGGGCAGGACAGACTTTTCAATAAATGGGGCTGAGATCATTAAATAATCATATAGAAAAAAATGAAAATGCATCCTTTCTCACATCACACTCAAAAATAAATTCAAGACCTAAAAATGAAAGGCAAAACCATGCAGCTTTTAGAAGAGAATAGTAAAGACTATATTTTTCACTTTGAGTAGCAAAGGATATCTAAAAACTGAAAAAAAAATCATTAACCATAAAAGAAAAGAACAATAAACTTGAATACATTAAAATAAATTTTCATTCACAAAAGATACCGTAAAAAGATATTTGTAATGTACATAACCAACAAATTATCCAGAATTTGCAAATAATTCCTACAAATCAATGAGATAAAGGTAAACAACCCAAAAGAAAATGGGCATACGATTTTAACATGCACTTAAACAGAGAGAAAAAATAATAGCCAAAAGCACATGCACATGAAACATGACTCAATCTCATTATTTGTCAGGGAAATCAAATATTAAAACCACAATGAAATACCACTCTACACATCAGATTGACAAAAATTATAAAACCTGACAATCCCGAGTGTTGGTAAGAAAGTAGAACGATGAGGTGTCTCACCGAAGGCTAGTGGGAATGGGAGTTAGCGTGACCACTTTGGAAAGCTGCATGGTGTTATCTAATAAAACAGAAAAAGTATGTGTCATGATCCAGCAATTCCACATTTAGGCATACACCTTAGAGACAGGCATGCTTAGATATCCGGATACATGTACCAACATGTTGAGAGCAGCATTATAATAATTACCAGAGACTGGAAACAACCCAAACATAATGTTGAGCCAAAAATCGAAATTGCAAAAAAGTATATACTATACTATTCTTTTCATATAAAGCTTAAATACAAGGAAAACTATTTTATTTAGAGATGCATATACAAGCAGTAAAACTATAAAGAAAAGCAAAAAAAAAAAATTCCTATAAAAGTTCATTATGATTAGTAAGGAATATATAGGGGACTTCTGGAGTTCCAATAGTTTGTTTTGTCTAATCCTCTCCCAAGGATATGTTTTTCATTGATTCTAGAGAGAGAAGAAGGGAGAGGGAGAGAGAGAGAAACAGCGATGTGAGAAAGAAATATCCATACAAGCCCCAACTAGGGACCAAACCCACAACCTGGCATATGCCCTGACTGGGAATCAAACCTACGACCCTTTGGTGCACGAGATGATGCTCTAACCAACTGAGCCACCCGGCCAGGGCAGTATTCTGTTTTCTTAATCTGGGTGGTGGTTACATGGGTTTTGCTTTACAATCATAATGTAGATTCCTATATTTTATATGTAATAACAGGATGATTTACAATGACAAGACTCGTCCTGGCTGATTTGGCTTAGCCATTAGAGCTTCAGCCCATGGACAAAAGAGTCGCAGGTTTGATTCTGGTCAAGGGCACGTACCTCGCTTGTGGTTCGGTCCCTGGCCCCAGTCGGGGTAATGCGGGAGGCAACCAATCGATTTGTCTCTCTCACATCGATGTTTCTCACTCTTTCTCTTTCTCCCCTTCCCACTCTACCACTCTATCTGAAGATAAATGGAAAAATATCCTCGAGTGAGGACTAAACAACAACAAAATGACAAGACTGTCACCCTGGCCAGTGTGGCTCAGTTGGTTGGGCATTGTCCCATGCACTGAATGGCTGCCTATTCAATTCCCAGTCAGGGCACATGCCCAGGGTTACAGACTTGATGCCAGGTAGGGGGAGTGCAGGAGGCAGTTGATCGATGTTTTTCTCTCTCTCGCCTTCTCCCTTCCTCTCTATCTAAAAATCAATAAAAAAAACATTTAAAAGAAAATGACAAGACTGCCAAAATGAATCATAAGTGCAATGCAATTCTAATAAAATATTTTATGAAACTTGACAAGTTGATTCTAAAATTATAAATAAAGGCAAAGGGCCAAGAAAAACCAATATTATTTATACAAGAAAAAGTTAAGTCAAAGGCCTACTCTTCCAGATAATAAGACTTATAATAACACTCTAGTTTTTAAGAAACTGGGGAAGAGCTATAAGGATAAACAGTCAAACAGAACAGAACAGAATGGAGAGTCCACAGTTCTCTCGAGTCCTACACACAAGGAAAGTTGACATAAGACACAGGTCACATTAGAAAACAATAAGGCCATGGCTGGTGTGGCTCAGTGGTTAGAGCATCAGCCCAGGGACCAATGAGCCGCAGGTTCGATTCTAGTCAAGGGCATGTACCTTGGTTACGATTCGTCCCTGGCCCTGGTTGGGGTTGTGCAGGAGGCAACCAGTCGATGTGTCCCTTTCACATCTATGTTTCTCTCTCTTTCTCTGTCTGTTCCTCTCTCTCCCTCCTACTCTATCTGAACAAAAATGGAAAAATGTCCTCGGGTGAGAATAAAAAAAAAAAGAAAGAAAACAATAAGGCTCTGGCCGATGCGGCTCAGTTAAGCATCGTCCCATGCACCAAGAGGTCAGCAGCTTGATTCCTCATCAGGGCACATGCCCAGCTTTCTGGCTCATCCCCAGTAGGGGGCCGATTGTTTTCTCTCTCTCATGGATGTTTCTCTCTCTCTCCCTCTCCCTTTCTCTCTGTGTAAAATCAATAAAAACATATTTTTTAAAACTTTTTTTAAAAAGAAAGCAATAAGAAATGAATGGATTAATTTTAAAATATGTTGAGGGAAAAAAGGAGAAACATCTGTAACAAAAATAAATTAATAAAAAAAATAAAAAATAAAAAATAAAATAAATAAATAAAAATATGTTGGAAAACAGGGAAAAAATAAAATTAGACCCCTGACTCACACTATAATAAAAATAAAATCCTAACAGAATAGAGACCTCGGGGTAGAGAAGATATGATAAAAACTACTTGCCTATAGAATCCATTCTTCCATGGTAATCATGATGTAGCTAGGCACCTTTCCAGCATCCCCTACAGATGGGTCTAGTAATAAAATTAAGTTGTTACAATGGAATGTGAGCAGAAATAATGTGTCTGGGATTTAACATTAGCTATGTCTCCCCTGTGCTCCCCTACTCTTTCCTGCTGGTTGGACTCTGAATATGGCAGTGACCCAGCTTGGACTATACAAGATGATAATATGCCTGAGAGTGTGGCAAACCCACCAGATGGCATGAACCTGGGTCCCTGAGTGCCTAGGTACAGCAAAGCCACCTTAGCAATTAGAATACTCATCTTGGAACTGTTTTGTGAGAGAGAAATGTATCTGTTTTTTAAACCACTATAATTTGGGATATCTCTGTTACAGAATCTGAGTCTTCACTGACACAGAAATATATTGTAACCATGACTCAAAGAGCACCAATGAGATGGGAAAATATTGATAAATTTGAAATTTTGAATGCATTAAAATGAAAACTAACCATAAAACACCATACCTAATGTGAAAATACAAGCCATGATTGAAAGATATTTATGATGCATATCTAGAATATATTAAAAAAATTCCCCGGAACAGTCAAGAAAAGGTAAACAACCCAGTAGAAAAACAGACAAAGGAAATAAACATGAACTCACAGAAGAAACCAAATGGCAAAATAAACATGTAAAAAATGTTCAACTTTGGCCCTGGCCGGTTTGGCTCAGCAGTTAGAGCGTCGGCCTGCAGTACAGAGAGACCCAGGTTCGGTTCCCGCTAAGGGCATGTACCTCGATTGCAGTTTGTTCCCGGCCCTCCTGGTTGGTCATGCAGGTGGCAGCCACTCGATGTGTCCCTTTCACGTCGATGTTTCTCTCTCTCTCTCTCTCTTCCTCTCTCTCCCTCCCACTCTGTCTGAACAAAAAATGAAAAACGTCCTCAGGTGAGGATAAAAAAAATAAAATAAAAAAAATAATAATAATAAAGAACAGAAAAAAAAAAAATGTTCAACTTTGCCCAGCAGATGTGGCTCAGTGGTTGAGCGTCAACCCATGCACCAAGAGATCACCGGTTCGATTCCCGGTCAGGGCACATGCCCCGGTTGTGGGCCAAATCTCCAGTGGGGGGCATGCAGGAGGCGGCCCATTGATATTCTCTCTCATCAATGTTTCTCTCTCTCTCTCCCTCTCCCTTTCTCTCTCTCTAAAATCAATAAAGAAAAAAAATTTTTTTCCAAGTTCAACTTTAACAGTAATGGCATAAATACACATTTAAAGTACAAAAAGTAGCATTGACGCCCAGCTGGTGCGGCTCAGTGGTTTGAGCGTCCTCCCACAGACTGAGAGGTCCCAGTGGATTCCTGGTCAGGCCACAGGTCTGGGTTTCGGACTTGATCCCCAGTAGGGGGCGTGCAGGAGGCAGCCAATCAATGTTTCTCTCTCACATAGATGTTTCTATCTCGTATCTCTCTCTCCTTTCCTCTCTCTCTCAAAAATCAATAAAATTATTATTAAAAATACCATTAACATTAAAAAATTGGCAAATTTAACAAAATATTAGTCTTGCAATACCAAATGGTGGCACTGAGTAACAGGAACTCTGTACCCAATTTTTATAGCAGCTTAAATCAATATAACCACTTTGGAGCGATGTAACTTGAGAAGCTTTAGTCAAGATGAAGATGCACATTACTACAATGCAGTAAGTGCATTCTTATGTGTATAATCTAGAGAAATTCTTGTACCTTGGTGCCAAGGGACATATATATGAGTGTTAAGTGCAGCGTTATTTCTAATAGCTAAAAATCAGAAGCAACCTAAATGTCCATCATCAAGAAAATAGACAGATGTAGTAGCATCAAAGATAAATCTCAAAACTTAATGGCAACTGGAAAAAAAGCAAACCACCAGCAGAAATGCACAAGATGTCAAAAATACAGAAAGTTTAAAATATGCAAAAAATACTAGTAATAAATATGCAGTAAAAAACATGCACGTGAATAATAAACACCAAATTCAAGAATGTTGTGGCCTCTGTGGAGAGAAGGTGGGGAATAGGTATGCGCACACGTGTGTGCACGTGTGCCTGTGCACAGATGTGTGTGGACGCATGCATGCATACTTTGGATTGTCTTGATATGGGATGGAATAAATCTCTGCCCATGGACCTCCAGAGCAGGAAGCAAAACTCCATGAAAGACCCTTTTTATATTCTTTACAGTTCTGTTTTAATTTAATTTCCTCCTCTCCATTGTAATTTTTTCAAATAACCCTCAAACATACATCAATGATACTTAAATTTCAGCAAGTATCAGAATCACCTGAAGGGTTCGTTAATGCACAAATTGTCGAGGGGACAATTGAGAATTCGCATTTCTAACAAGTTTCTAGGTGGTGCTAAAGCAGCTGGTCCATGCACCACACTTTGAGGCCTACAGGAAAGTCTATTACACACGTACACGTGTTTTTGTGGTTGTGGGGAATTAGGAGACACAGCAGTGAAAGAAAATGTGGCATTCTCCACGTTCACCTTGGACTGAGGCCAGCGTAGAAGCTCATAATTCTAGGTGGTGAACAGGAGTGCTGACAGTGCAGCAGGGAGGAGCCAGGTGTCAGCAGAATGAGTTTGATATTAACCCCCTTTGACCTAAATATAAGCCTGAACAGGTATGTATAATGTAACAGGTATATATAATGTAACTGATTGAGGGAATAACTGCACTGATTTCCCATCAAACCATGATCTCATAACACCTCTCTCTCTCTCTCTCTCTCTCTCTCTCTCTCTCTCTCTCTCACACACACACACACACACACACACACACACACACACACACACCGCTCTCCCCAGCCTCAGCACAAACTCCAGTTTCACACCCCAGTGGTATGCGGGGGAGGAGGTTGAAAATGCTGACTCCATTGTGCACCCAACAAACCAACCTGTCCCTGGGCTGCTTGAGCTTCTGAGCTAACTTGTCAATCCCATTATCCTTTATCCTTCTAAGGCTGGGAGGGAACCTGCTGTCACCCTGGATGAGGCATTGTGAAGGTTTAATAGGCTCTTGGGAACCTCAGGGTTTGGTTATTCTCAGCAATCAGCAGGAGCAGTCGTGCGTTTCCGGGCCCTTCAGCCTCACCCTGTTTACCAGCCTTCCGGGCCTGGAATGTACCCATAAACTCTTTAGCTGAGTGAAAGCCCAGGGAACTTGCGTGCATGCCTGCACATGCATGTGTGTGCGTGTGTGTGCAGGTGCGTGTGTGTGTGTACGCGCATGCCCAGGAGAGAGCTGAAGGCCAGTGCACAGAAGGCCAGAGGCCTCAGGGTGGTCATTATCTCCAGGGCAGAACCTCCCAGCCCCAGAAAGGGACCCTGGTGTTCTGCCAAACAGCCAGACTCTCACTCCAGATAATGAAGTTCTCACTGATTATCCTGATGATGTCCCAGGGGACCCGCCCAGGGAGGCCCATCTGCTGCCAACGCTGGTTCCTTGTTCCACTCTCCAGTGGAAATGAGGATGTCCCTGCAGCACCCCCACCTCACTTCCCCAGCATAATGCACATCCCCAAGGGACCTTGCTCCTGGGACTAAACTGAAGTGACAGTAACAGTCTATTAATTGGACTAATGAGAGGCCTTCTGGCAGGGAGAGAAAGAGAAGCTGGAGGAGTGAGAAGGAAGGGGTTGAGAAAGGAACATCCTGAAACACAGGAGTTTAAGATGAAACTTCAGACTGGAACCAGCAGCTCATTTTCTGAAAGTCTGAGGTCAGGGCAGGCAGGGATCTGGAAGATGGTTTTACAAAACCTGTATTTTTTTTAGAGGAAACATGCTAATATTTCATCAGCAAATTGTAACAGCCCCATTTCCTGAATGCCTCTGTGCCAGGCACTTCATTGTTATGTGTGCATATCTCAGTTAATCTTCACAAGATCCATGAGATGGGAATCCTCATATTCACGTTGCCCATGAGAAAACTGAGGCCCAACGAGGTTTGTCCAAAGTCCCACTGTAATAAATAACAGAGCCCAAATTCTCAACCACGGCCATTGTGAGGAGTGACAGGAAATGAGGCTCCAAGCATACATAGGTGTGGCATTGATTGAGCATTGCTCTATATCAGGCAGAGAGAGTGCTAAGCCCTTTACAGGTAGCAGCACCCCCAACCCTATAATACAGGTAGGTTGATTTTCCCTCTTACAGGGAAGGAAATTTAGGTTCAGAGAGGTGAAGTAATTTGCCTAAGGCCACACAACTAGAAAGTGTCGGAGCAAGAATCTGATGTTCTGCCCTATTTCATTGCCTCGTTTAATCTCTCTTTGCCCTGAGGTCCTGCAGGCTTCTTGCAGAAGAGAAGGCTAGCTCCAGTTAAACACAAGGGATCAGGATCGCATGAGACTTAGCCTGTGGACCTGCTGCCCTCACCCAGCATGGTGGTCACGTTGCCAGGACCTGGGGCTGGAAACTCGTAATACATGCAAATGCAAGGCTTCCTTCAGGGCCACCTCAGTCTGGCTCACTCCCCTCTCCAGGCATGAAGTTTTCTTCAGCGTTTTAAGATTTGAATTGTTTTCCTGTCAATGAGCCACTGGCAGCTGAGTCTTTCCTGTTTTCCTCCAGAAGCAGGTTCCAGCTGACCAGCCACCGAAACCTGCTGCTTAAGCAGCTGGTAATGGACTGCAAAACAGCATGCAGAGGGACTGCCAGGCAGGGGTCAGCGCCCTCCTGGGACTGTGAGCCAAGGATTAAGGACACCAGAGCACAGCTGATGTGTGCATATCCAGCTATCCTCTGCTCTGGGCTTCTTCTGGTTTTTGCAAAAATAAAAACAATACAAATACATGTCTGCAAGTTCAAACCATACAGAAGATTAGAAGGTAAAAAGTGGAACTCCTCCCCAGAACAGCCATCGTTAACTATTTGTTATCTGTCTTCTCATAGCTTGTCCTGCTAAATCTTGGTATAAATATGAGTTTACATTTTTTAATTTTTTATTATCTAGTACAAAATGGGATTTATATGTTGGTTTTCAATTTGATAACTAACTCTCCAAAATTTTATACCAATTTACACTCCCACCAACAGTGTATAAAAGGGTCCATTTCCTCCCATCCTAACCAACAGTGACTTGTTTTGTAGTAAAAAAAAAAATAAAAAAAAAATGCTAGTATGTAAATTGTAAAATTGTTTATCCCACTCTTTCCTTTCCTTCTATTCTTTCCCCTGCTTTCCATTAAATTCACAACCTCTGACCCATGCATATTACACAGAACTCCAAAGGGTTGTCAATATATGAGAAAACGAGGGAGCAGGGATTTATGGCTCATCAACTGGGATACACAGAGATGCAGCGTTACTCTATGAAGGGTGATGAGCCCTGCCGGTGTGGCTCAGTGGCTGAGCGTTGACCCATGAACCAAGAGGTCGCTGGTTCGATTCCTGGTCAGGGAACATACCCAGGATGTGGGCCTGATCCCCAGTGGGGGGCATGCAGAAGGTGGCCAATTGATGTTTTCTCTCATAGATGTTTCTATCTCTCCCTCTCCCTTCCTCTCTCTCTAAAATCAATAAAGAAAAAAAAATTTTTTTTAAGTAGAACTCTAAATCAGTGTTCTCTCCCTTGTACTACATCCATACTTTTGTATGCGTGTAAAATTGAGGTGTATGTATACAGATATAAAACTAAGTGTAGCCCAGCCGGTGTGGCTCAGTGGATTGAGCGGTGTCCCATGGACTGAGAGGTCCCGGTTCGATTCCTGATCAGGGAGCAAGCCCAGGTTTCGGGCTCAATCTCCAGTAGGAGGCATGCAGGAGGCAGCCAATCGATGTATCTTTCTCACACTGATATTTCTCTCTCTCCCTTCCTCTCCCTCTAAAAAAAATCAATAAAAACATATTTTTAAAAAATCATAATGCAAAAACAAAATAAGTGTAATTTGTGAACATATTTGGATCATATCCCACTCCGTGTTCATAATACAATGTGTATAAAATGTGGTAGATGGTGCAGGAGACACTATGAAGTGGTTTAAAAACAAAACCTCAGTGAATGTCACCTTGCAGGCCCTGACAAAAGTGTCGGGGACTCCAAAGGATTGGGAAATGAACTATAAATGAATCTCTTATAGATATGGTTGTGGAACAAACAATGTGTAAAAGGGTTAAGTGCAAGGGAATTTGGAGTCAGAAACACTTGGGTTCAAGTCCTATCTTAAGCACACATGGATGCGTGACCTTGGACAATTAAAGTCAAGTTCTCTGGGCTTCCGGTTTCTTATCTGTGAAAAAGAATGCTGAGTGGATGAAATGAGATAACATATGTAAAACACCTAAAAAGTCAATAAAAACTTATTTTTAAAAAAATCAATGAATGAAGTTATATGGAAATCAAAGCTTTAACTGAGCAAGTCCTCTGTATCTCTGATACCTGACTGAAGAGGATGGTTGTTAGTTGACCCGTTTCTACTTTCCCAGCAGTCCTGTCTTACATTTCGAGAAGATCTGTTTAGTCCTAGGGAAGATGACTCTTTCCTTGATTTTAGAGGTCAATCAGGAGACACCTGAAGCCTAAGATAATCATTGCATTTTATCCACAGCCACTAAGATGCATGTGACCAAAGCTGCTGTAATCAGGGTGACCCTCAGGACTGTGTTGGGACTGCAGGGACAAAGGTGCTGTTTTTTCTGCTGAGTGCAGATGAGAAAGCAGGTGGCCCTGGGAGTGTTTTTAGCTAGTTTGGGGCAGCTGTAGTACAAACACAGCAGAGAAGAAAGAAGGGCATTGTTCTGCTGTTAGATCAAGCCTCATCTAAAACTAGCTGCCTCAGGACTTTCTGACATCACGAGCTGATAAATTCCATATTCAAGTCTATTTTTCTGTTAGTTGCATTTGAAAGCATCCCAATAAAGTATTGTAGTAGCAACAACAATGAACAAAGAAGCATGCCTGGCATTTCTTTCTATTTCACAGGAAAGTAGCAAGTATTTTGCTAGAGCCCCTTCATGCCCCCTTGAGAACTAACAGCCCAAGTCTGAAGCAAATAAACAACCAGAGCGACAACTCCTCTTCTTCCAAAATCATAACCAGTTTGAGCTCAGGATCTGTCAAACTTGTGGCAAAAGTCTTAGGTTCTGCTTGTGAACTTGTAGAGGTGGAGTTACACCAGCAGCATCACCGCAGCTGTGACCCTGTTACTCCGCTCACACACTTCCTGTGGCTCCTCAGCACCCATGAAGGCCTCCATTCGCATCTCCCACTGCACCGCTCTATTCTCTCTTGTACTGGCTTTTCTCCAAATCTGGTATGCTTTCATGTTTCATTCCTCAGTGCCTTTGCCTGCCATACTCTCTCCCCCTTCTGCACATGGCAAACCCCACCTATCCTTTAAAGTCGAGCTCAAAGGCCACTTTCCCCATTTTCCTGAGGGGTGATTTCCTTGGGCTTTCATGGTACTTTGTACACACCTCTCATTATAAGGCTCATCACATGTTAGGGTCAATGTGTTTCTATGCCAAACTCCCCGCCAGACCAAGGGTGCCTCAACAGCAAGGCCTCTATCTTTTTCATTTCAGTATAAAGTCACAGTTAAGGAAACTAGTTCTGGAGGTAGGCTCCCAGCTCTAACACTTATGTATTAGCTCCTTTACCTTGGGTAAGATACTTAACCTCTCTGCCTCAACTTCCTCATCTGCAAAGTGAAGATTAAAAACAATATCCAGACTTCCGGTCAAGATGGCGGGTAGGTAAACGCAGTATCGCGTCCTCCCACAACCACATCAAAGTTACAACTAAACTACAGAACAACCATCATTCAAAACCGCCTGAAATCAAGCTGAATGGAAGTCCTACAACTACGAAATTAAAGAAGAAGCCGCATCCAGACTGGTAGGAGGGGCGGAGGTGCGACGGGCTGGTCCCACACCCACGTGTGGCGGATAAAAATCAGGAGGATACCTCGGCTGGGAAGGTCCTCCCTGAGGACTGAGGGGTCCCCGTCCCACACCAGGTGCCCAGCTCAGGGTTCCAGTGCCAGGAAGAGAAGTCGCCATAACTTCTGGCTGGAAAAAACAGCAGGAATCGAGGCTGAGGCGGCTGGAGCCCCCGGCAGCTCCTCTTAAAGGGCCAGCATGCAGACTTACTCGGACTCGCACCCTCCAGGTTCCAGCGTGTGGGAGGCGGCTTGAAAGGCACCAGAGTCATATGGGGAAGAACTGAGCTGTTTGGCATTGGAGCAAGGGCTGGAGAGGCAGCTTTCTCCTGGACAGATGTGCTACCAGAGGCCTTTGTTCCTTTGGTGAGCCCTTCCCTGGGCCGGCAGACCCCACCATATCTGGGACTCCAGCTACCTGGCTCACACTGTTTGCCCCACCCTGGTGACTCCTGAGGCCCTGCCCCACCCAACTTTCAGGCCCACCCAAGCTGTTGCCAGTTGCTTGACCATAGGATTGGCCTGTCTTGAATCCTACTTCAGCTTTTCCTAAATTCTTTCAAACAAGCAGCATCTGGTCTCAGCTAGCCCCATACCTCTTGCTAAGTAATACATAGAAACAAACACAGAGAGGCAGCCAAAATGATGAGACAAAGAAACAGGTCCCAAATGAAAGAACAGAACAAAACTCCAGGAAAAGAACTAAGTGAAATGGAGATAAGCAACCTAACAGATGCTGAGTTCAAAACACTGCTTATAAGGATGCTCAATGAACTTAGTGAGAACCTCAGTGAACTTAGTGAGGGCCTCAAGAGCATAAAAAAGGACCAGTCAGAAATGAAGGAGGCACTAACTGAACTAAAGAATAACTTACACAGATTCAATAGTAAAGTAGGTAAAGCCAAGAAGCAAACCATCAATTTGGAATATAAGGAGGCAAAAAACACCCAATCAGAACAGCAAAAAGAAAAAAGAATCCAAAAAAAGGAGGATAGTGTAAGGAGCCTCTGGGACAACTTCAAGCGTGCCAACATTCGCATCTTGGGGTTGCCAGAAGGAGAAGAGAGAGAATAAGAAATTGAAAACCTATTCGAAACAATAATGGCAGAAAACTTCCCTAACTTGGTGAAGGAAACAGACATACAAGTCCAGGAAGCACAGAGAGTCCCAAACAAGATGAACCTCTAGAGGCCCACACCAAGACACATCATCAAAATGCAAAAGGTTCAAGACAAAGAGAGAATCTTAAAAGCAGCAAGAGAAAAGCAGGTAGTTACCTACAAGGGAGTTCCCATAAGACTGTCAGCTGATTTCTCAAAAGAAACTTTGCAGGCCAGAAGGGAGTGGCAAGAAATATTCAGAGTGATGAAAAGCAAGAACCTCCAACCGAGATTACTCTATCCTGCAAAGCTGTCATTTAGAATCGATGGCCATATAAAGAGTTTCCCAGACAAGGAAAAGCTAAAGGAGTTCATCACCACCAAACCATTATTATATGAAATTTTGAAGGGTCTTCTTGAAGAAAAAGATAAAAAAAATGAACAAACAAAATGGCAATGAATACATATCTATCGACAATTGAATCTATAAACAAAATGAACAAGCAGAACAGAAACATTCTCATAGATACAGAGAAATTTTGTTGGTTGCCAGATGAGAGGGGGGTTGGGGGAATGGGTGAAAAAGATGAAGGGATTAAGAAGTACAAATTGGTTGTTAGACTGACAAACCTCAAACCTCAAAGGGGGGTGGGAAGAAATAAACCAAAGAACTTATATGTATATAAGCATAACCAATGGATACAGACAACAGCGTGGGGAAAGGCAGGAGTGGGGCGGGAATGGGGAGGAGAGGGTCAATGGGGGAAAAATGAGGAACATCTGTAATACATTCAACAATAAAGATAAGTTTTAAAAAAAACAAAAACACAATATCCATATCCCCCGGCCCATGTGGCTCAGTGGTTGAGCATCGACCCATGCACCAAGAGGTTGCCAGTTAGGTTCCTGGTCAGGGCACATGCCCAGATAAGAGACCCAATCCCCAGTGGGGGCATGCAGGAGGTGGCCAATCAATGTTCTCTCTCATCGATGTTTCTATCTCTCTCTGCCTCTCCCTTTCTCTCTCATTATAAAGCAATAAAAAAATAAATAATATCCATATCATAGATGACTGTTAGAATTAAATGAGATATCACCTCTAAAGTCCTCTGCCTTATGCATGACGATGACCATTACAATGACACAGACAATGAGTACCCATCCTAGTGCCTTGCATGTTCTAAGTACTAATTACTCATTGTGAACGCGAATAATGACCAGGTTTCTTAACCCTAAAACCTCTAATTCAATCCCAGAGAGGCAGAAGGCTATTTTCTCATTACTGCTGAGTCCCAAAGACTTTGACTCCAAGGGAAGAGGACGAAGAGGAACCTTTGAAAGAGCTCACAGCTCAGCCTTTGCAGTTCTCAGTAACTAGGTCACCTCTGAACAGATCTTACAGCAGCTTTTTCTGTTCTACGCACAACCATTTTGAAGTTTTTCCAAACCCATTAACTTCTGGGCTCCAAACAGCCTGATTTTTTTTTGCTTGTGTAAATAGTTTTATTTTTTAAACTTTTTTTAAAACTTTTTTTTTCCATAAAAATTTAAACAGCACAAAAAGAGAAAATTAAGTCACTCCTTCCCCAGTCCTAACTTCAGAGGTAATTACCGCTTACAGTGTCCTGTGTTGTTCCTTTCCACATTTTCTTTTTTAAATTTCAGCTTTATTGAGGTGTTGTTGACATATCATTAACTGCCTATATATTTAAAGTTTACAAGTGGGTGAGTTTTGACACATGTATAGACACCTGTGAGAACATAACCATGATCAAGATAATACATCTTCCCTCACTCCCCAAAGTGTCCTCCTGCTCCTTTGTAATCCATTCCCAACACTAACCAACCCTTTCCACAGGCAACCACTGCTCCGCCTTCTGTCACCATGGATGAGTTTACATAGTTCAGAGTTTTATGTAAATTAAATAGCACAACATGTACTCTTTTTTTATCTGGTTTCTTTCATGCAATATAATTATTTTGAGGTCCATCGTGCTATTGTGTGTTTCAATGTTTCATTCCTTTTTATTGCTGAGTCATATTGCATGGTATGGATGTATCTCAGCATGTTTATCTATTGATTGTTGATGGCTATTTGAGCCATTTCCAGTTTTTGCCTATTACAAATGAAACTGTTCTGAATGTTTGTGTACAAGACTATGTAGGGGCAGTAGGGGAGGTGGAGGAGATATGTATGGAGGGATAAATGGTGATGGAAGGAGACTTTACATGGGATAGTGAACACAATACAGTGTACAGATGATGTGTTGTGAAATTGTGCACCTGAAACCTATATAATTTTGTTGACCAGTGTCACCCCAATAAATTCAATGAAAAGGATAATAAATAAATAATTTTTTTAAAAGACTATGTCTTATTTGAATAACTGTTAAAACAACAACAGTAACAACTGTGAGTGACTGGAGAGGGAATGTGGGTAGTGATGGTGGTAACATACGAGCTATTTCTTTTTAGTATGTGTAGCTAACTTTTGCATAAAATCTTAAACAACAAATTATCTAAATATTTACAAAGAAGAATCATTGAGTTGATTGCAAAACTTAGAATTCACCAGTCCAAATTTCCACCTAGCATAGACCCAACTCAAATGTCATCACTTCTGGAAGGAATCCAGAGTGAGTCACCAGCTATCTTAAATACACTTTGCAAGAAACTTTGAAACACTGTCAAAAAACTCCCTGAGGGCAGGGACTTTGCTCACTGCTATATTCCATCACGTAAAGCCTGGACACACGCACGCACGCACACACACTTTTTGCCTAAGCAGCTCATTCCATTTTGGGACAGTTCTAATAAGTATCAAGTCTTTCCTGATGTGTAACAGATATTGATACTTTCCACATGAAATTAAAAATGTTTAAAAATGCAGATCCTGACTCTAACCATTTGTTTAGTTAAGGCACAGTTAATTTAGGACTAAAGAGGAACAGAGTTTGCCACCCCAAAATATGCCTCTTTGGGATAGCAATTATTTTGAGCCGATTACTTTTAAAAAATAGAAGACCCAGCCCTGGCTGGTTTGGCTCAGCGGTTAGAGCATCAGCCCGCAGACCAGAGAGTCCCGGGTTCGGTTCCTGCTAAGGGCACGTACCTCGGTTGCGGTTTGTCCCCGGTCCCTGTTAGGGTTGTGTGGGTGGCAGCTAGTCGATGTGTCTCTCTCACATCGATGTTTCTCTCTCTCTCTCCCCTCCTCTCTCCCTCCCACTCTATCTGAAGATAAATGCAAAAATGTCCTCAGGTGAGGATAAAAATAAATACATAAATAAAAAATAAAAGACCCAGAAAAAACTTTGACCTTCCCCCTAAATGGCTAAAAGAATTTGGATAGAGGATCTGCTCCAGGACCATACAGAGCCATACTGACCTGGTCCTTCTTCTGAAAGGCAGTGTGCATAGAGGCTAAGCATATGGGTGGGAACGTCTGCCAGATGTGTACAAATCTTAATTATAGTTGTATGATTTAGGGCAAACACTTTATCTTATTATGCCCTAGTTTCTTTATTTGTGAAATGATAGTGATAGTTATCACCCAAGACTGTTGTAAGAATTATATGAGAAAATGTGCTAAAGCCCCTTGCACAGGGTTATCATCATTGACTATCCCACAGTTTTTAAGGATCTTCCTGAAGAATGGCACAACAAACCATATACAGAGCTCCAGATGTGGCCACCAGGGCGGCACAGTGCTTTCATTTTTTGTTTGTTTGTTTTGTTTGCTTGTTTTTAGCAGTTATACTGGAAATAATGAAGACCCACCTCAGGGATTTTCATAGGATTTTCTTCTTTCTTTCTTTCTTTCTTTCTTTCTTTCTTTCTTTCTTTCTTTCTTTCTTTCTTTCTTTCTTTTTCTTTCTTTCTTTTTATTTTTTTTTAATCCTCACCTGAAGATATTTTTCTATTTATAGAGTGGGAAGGAGAGAGATAGAGGAAGAGACAGGGAGAGAAAGAGAAACATCGATGTGAGAGAGACACTTCGACTGGTTGCCTCCCACATGACCCTGACCAGGGCTAGGCCACAACCGAGGTACATGCCCCTGACCAGAATCGAACCCACGACCCTTTGGTTGGTGGGCTAACGCTCTAATCGCTGAGCCAAACCAGCCAGGGCCATAGGATTTTCTTTTGGACCATCATCTGAAAGCTCATTCCTGTTCAATCTATTCCTAGATTTAATTCCAGGATACAATAATATTCTTATTGGTTTGGAGTAATTATTCCAAAATAACAAGATCTTTTCAAATCTTGACTCTGTTATCTAATTCATTAAATTTTGCTCCCAAATTTGTCATCAACAAATTTAATTAAAATGCTTTCTTAAGTCCTTGATAAAAAACACCAAGCAGGATAAGGTCGAAGGCCCTGAATCATTTCACATGGACACAAGCTATTCAACCCATACAACCCAGCAAACAATATCAGAATATTGTCACATCTTTCATCATTTCCTTAATTATATCAACTTACTCTGTATAAGCCTTGCTAAAATCAAGACAGAATATAACTAGACATTACTCTAATTCATACACCTAGTAACTTAATCATAAAATAAAATATAAAAAACTTGACATGAAATAGTTCTAGAACACTCATACTCATTCCAAGTGTCAACATCTTCCTTTATGAAGTGTCCACAGAACAACTATTTAAATCACTATTCTGGAATTTTTTTTCCTGTGATCAACATCCTACTTCCTGGTACGAGGCTCTAGAATGGGTCATTTTCCCATTTATGACATCTATAATGTTTTCATATTTCCGTCTGACACCCTTTTATTTTTACCACAACTTCTCAAGAATTTTTTAATGCTAAAATATGTATAATTTGGTGGTCAAAGACAGAAAATTGCTAGATCCATGATCCCATTAAAAATTATTTTACTACTATGGAATATAACTCTCTGGGCCCAGAGATTATGGGAGTCGTTTTTCTAAAAGCTCATTTACTATTTCTTGACTCTCTTAGGCTCCAATTTCATTTCAACATTGTTCTTTGGGTCTTTTTTTTTTTTTTTTTTAATTCTAACCCAAGGATATGTTTCTTCTTCTTCTTCTTTCAATTGATTTTTTTTTTTTTTTTTTTTTAGAGAGAGAGGAAAGGAGAGAGAGAAACATCCATTGGGATCATACCGGCAACTTGGGTCTGTGCTCTGACTAGGAATCGAACCGGCAACCTTTTGGTACACGGATCACGCTCCCACCAACTGAGCCACACCTGAACAGGGCTGTCCTTCAGGTCTTTATACTTGCCATGCTAGTCCCTTTTTACCTGGCAGTGTCTGGAGTGGTTAGAGTTTTGACCAGAGTGCTTCTTAATTTGGGAAGGAAAAATATAAAAAAAAAAAAAAAAATCAGTCCTGGCCCACATCCCTCCTTGTTTTATCTCTCCATTAATGTTAAATGTGATCACTTCAAATTTATTTGTCAGGTATTTGATGTATAATTTTTTGAGCCTTTTGAATTACTGACATTTAAATAAATAATAGCATGTTAATATCTAGTGATGTTGCAAAATATACTAACCATGAGCGACTTCAGGCAAATTGCCCTCTCTGCACCTCAGTTCCTCCATTCATGAAAACTGAGTAACAGTACTGACTTCATAGGATTATCATGAGGAGTAAATGAAGTTGTGCATATGAAGTACTTAGAACAATATGTGATACACAGCAAGTATTATGTGTTACTTATTAATCGTTAGACCAAGGCATTTGTGTGCATAGCAGACTTTACTAAAGATTTGTGGAGAGCAAAGGATTTATGTTGTAGAAACACAAACAAAGCAGACTAGATGTAATCATCATTTCTTACCCCAAAGCCTCCTTGCTTATTTAATTTCCAGGCCTCCCTTCCTTTGACCCTCCAGAAACTGAGTCCCCCTCACTCTGTTATGCAAAGCAACTGACCTCTCCTACTCAACCGCACCCTTCTCCGCAGAACTGGATCTGTGACCATGCTCTGCATTTTCCCAGATCCAGTAGATTCCTCAGGGCCACTCAGAAATCTCTTTTCCTTCCTCTTTCCCCAGTAGGCCCTGGGAGGATCAGATTTATTTGATCCAAGACAGAGATTTATTTCTCTATCAACTTGCATTTTGTCACCTCCCTTAGAAAAAAGAAACCACAACAGTCAATCCTTATTTTATTTATTTATTTATTTTTAAAAATCTCAGGTTTATTTTATTTTATTTTTTTCCTTTATTGATTTTAAAGCGAGGGGAAGTGAGAGGGAGAGAGAGATAGAAACATCGATGAGAGAGAACATCAATTGGCCGCCTCCTGCACGTCCCGCACTGGGGATTGGGCCCACAACCTGGGCATGTGCCCTGACTGGGAATTGAACCGGCAACCTCTTGGTGCATGGGTCAATGCTCAACCACTGAGCCACACCAGCTGGACTCAATCCTTATTTTATTTAATTAATTAATTATTTTTCCCCTCACTAGGGGACATTTTTGCATTTATCTTCAGATAGAGTTGGGAGGGAAAGAGGGAGGAAGAGAGAGAGAGAGAGAGAGAAAAACATTGATGTCAGAGAGACACATCAAGTGGTTGCCACCCACACGACCCCAACTGGGGCCAGGGACAAATTGCAACCGAGGTATGTGCCCTTAGCGGGAACCGAACCCCGGACTCTCTGGTCTGCAGGCTAACGCTCTAACCGCTGAGCCAAACTGGCCAGGGCTCAATCCTTATTTAACTATCACTTTGAATTATTGAGACTTATAAACATTTTAAATATATTTTTTAAATATATTTTAAAATACATGTCTTTAAACATTTTAATATATACTTTATAGCCCAGCTGGTGTGGCTCAGTGGTTGAGTTCCACCCATGCACCAAGAGGTCGCTGGTTCGATTCCCGGTCAGGGTACATGTCCAGGTTGTGGGCCCAATACCCAGTGGGGGGGCATGTAGGAGGCGGCCAGTCAATGTTCTCTCTCATTGATGTTTCTATCTCCCTCTCCCTTCCTCTCTCTCTAATATCAATAAAGAAAAAATAAATAAAATAAAATATACTTTATTATTTTCCTTAATATTAAATTTTATCAGCATGTTGTCTAGGTCTTAATGACTGATATCTATGAAAAGTGAGTTTCGAATGTTAATCAGTGTTTCCTAATTCTGAGAAGGAAGTCAGGAAGGACTCAGTTGGCTCATTCACCCACAGATACAAATATAGCACTGATTCAGCCTGGGAAAGTAAGAACTTACAGTAGAACTTGAGGGTGCTGCTTTCTCAACCATGGTGAACACCCAGACAGCAGCCCTTTCACTTTGAGCTAGCTGCTGTTTCCCCTTCTTCTTGGACAATTCAAAAGGGTGATAGCAAGGTCTCTAAGGGGATATTGAACTTCCTGCCACTAAAAGCAGTTGAGGGCTCAAGTGATTCATGGAAAATGAAAAGATGAAACTATATTTACATCCCAAGCTACAAAGCATGTCATACCAGTTACGCCTGATTATGCAACCAAAAATGTTCCAAGACTTCATTAGCCCAAGACTACAGAACAGGTCACACTTCTTTCACGTACACATTTCAATGACTCCACGTTGTCTTCTCTGAAATATGAGAAGCCGAGTCTCATTGGATTCCCTCTTTACTTTCTTGTTTGTGACAGGAATCCTGGGAGAAAACCAACAAGATCTTGGTGTTTGCAGGTTTCCTCCCCAAATATATTTGCAACCCTTGTTGCTGCTCCACAGCACCAAGGCCACCTGACGCATTCTGGGGACTGGCTCTTCCCTGACACTGCTGCTGCTCTCCCCCAGGTACACCTGTCCAACCTGAACACAGGCTCCACCTTCCCTTCCTGGAGTACAACAAAGGTCAGCAAGTGGGCATCTAAAAACACCTGACAGAAGTCTTGAGAACAGCAGAAGAAATGACACTTAAAAGGAGGGAAACCAAACCTGGACGGGACCTATCACTGCTCCTGGAATTTGCTAGCCACTCCGTCCCTAGGGGATGCTCCATCAGAGCTGGCTCCGTGGCCTTCGACCTGTGCAATCCTCAGGCCCCATGCTTACAAGGACCTCACACCTAATGTTCTGTTCTCACCTTTTTTTTTTTTTTTTTTATCCTCACCTGAGGACATTTTTTCATTTTTTGTTCAGACAGAGTAGGGAGAGAGAGGAAGAGGGAGAGAGAGAGAAATATCGATGTGAAAGGGCCACATCGAGTGGCTGCCACCCACACGACCAACCAGGGCCGGGGACAAACTGCAACCGAGGCACGTGCCCTTAGCGGGAACCGAACCCGGGTCTCTCCGGACTGCAGGCCGACGCTCTAACCGCTGAGCCAAACCGGCCAGGGCTGTTCTCACCTTCTTGAAATTCTTAATAATTTTTAAACAAGAATACCTATATTTTCATTTTGCTCTGAGCCCCGCAAATTATGCAGCCACTCACACCCTTTTTTTAAAATTGAGATATAATTTACAAATTAAATTAGTTTCAGGTGTACAACATAAAAATTCAATGATTGTATATATTGTGAAATGATCGCCACCGTAAGTCTAGTTAAGATTCATCACCATACAGTGTTACAATCACATCCTCTACTAACTGTTTTTCTCTTTAACCCTCTACCTGCCCATGTTTGCAGAGACCAGACCACTCTCATCAGCCAAAGTATGTATGATTATGCCCCTTCTTGGAGTTCTGGTCCAACCCCAGGCATAAACTGGCTTTACGGATGCAACCCTGCTCACAATAAGGACAACCAAGTAGATTGTTTACCAAAGATGAAATTGTCCTTCAAGTACCATAGCCACAAGGCAGTGCATAAAGTACTTTGACTTTAATACAAATAGATAACCAGCATGTCTGGCGGCTTACAGATCAAAGTATCCAAATGTGGTTATCTAAAGATTCAGATAATTGGGTCCCATCCAGACCAAAAAACAAGCAAACAACCAAATTTTTATCTAAAGATACCTCTTTTGGTTGAGGGGGTTGACATCACATAGATTGACTTACATGTGCATGACGATGTTTGGGGGAGAGCCAGAGAGTTTCACTACACTCTTCATCTCAGTCCCCCTCCTCTTCCTTCCTAGCTCCTTTAGGGCAGTTTCAGCAATTTTCCAGATCTGACCCTGAAGGTATCTCCCCAAGAGTCCTACCTCTGCAGAGCTGGGAAGGAGCAGACGCAAGAACTGGAAGGAAATGGGTCACTGCCCCTAGGCTGGCAGCAGCAACTGCTGTGCTTGAGCTTTTCTTCTGGGAACAAATCTTTGCTCTCTTCACCAGTGACCCGCACGAACCCGTAATTCCCAACAGCAATAAAATGGGACAATAAAGAAGGGCTGACTCCACATCTGCGGGGTAAGAGTTCCCTGGCAAGAGAAGAAAGACAGACAGACACAGTGCTTTCATGGAGACAAAAGAAAGACTCTGAGAAAACAAGATTTGAAAAAAGTCTGAGACTTGAACAACTGCCCCTGGATGCCTCCACACCAAAAAATTCCGTCCTTTATTTATTTATTTTTTAATTTTTGTTAAATCCCTCTTCCTATTTTAAAGGCCCTTTTCAAGGTGAGTAAGGGGAACCATGGCTGCAGAGCCAAATCAAGCTGGGAGCTTGGAATCATGGGAGATGGTGGAGATCTTGGCAGAACCCCACTGTTGGGGTTGGATGGGTTTTAGAAACATCCACTGAACTGGCTACATCTTCCTTCCCTGCAAACCAGATCATAACAAGATGCTTCTCTGCCTGAAGTGGTGACTTTGTGGCCTCTTGGCCTTAGTCACGTCTTCTCTCCCACCCCATCCCCAGAGACTCTTCCTCTTTTCCTTGGCAGTTCCCGAGTGTTATTTATCAGTCGGCAGCAGAGGGCGATCTGGCCCTGGAGAATGACCAGGTCAGCTCCCCACCTCGAGGCCAGATAGCTAATGATTTGCAGCTTTATCAACATAAAACTAACTCATCACAAAGGAACACTGTCACTAAGCATTTTCCTTTTCACTCTTGAGAGCTCCACTGCCTTAGCCAGCCCGTTTCCCTACCCTCCTACCTTCATTCTTGCTCACTTTCCTCTCCCAACCTCTTGGAAGCAGCAGGAAATGAACAAGGTCCACAGTAGAGAAAAACAAACCCCAGGGCCCTGAGCGAAACTGCAGGGAAAGGACCAAGTGGCATTAGCAGCTGCAGGAGCTGTAGCAGCTGTGTGTGTGTGTGTGTGTGTGTGTGTGTGTGTGTGTGTGTAAGAGGGAGAGAGAATGAAGTGTGTGTATCCAACATAGCAGTATTCTCCAAACTTTAGTATACAAAATTATCATTTGGACGCTTGTTAAAATTCAGCTTCCTGGGCCTCAGCCAGGAATTCTGATTTAGTAGGTCTGGAGTGGGGCCCAAGAATTTGCATTCTTAATACTCCCAACATATTCGAATGCTGCCAGTGGTGGGCCCCACGTTCACTAGCACTGTTATACATCAAATTCACTGACTGGATGGCATATAGGGGCTTGCTTGGATAAAACCCTGATAAGATTAACTCACCCAGAACGGTCAGTCCAGATCCTCCGAAATCCAGGCCAGAAGACTTCACAGATCAACCTGCTGCTTCTCCCTCCTCTCAGCAAAGGAGCAGAGACCATTTGCAACACAGTATTGTTTGGAGGAGGCTGAGTTCAGATAACAGACTGGTTTTCCATTGTCTCTTTCATCTCAACTGGCAGGACAATCACAGTAGGTGCCCCCTTCACCCCTGGGCAGGAGATGAAGATTCTACCTACATAACCCCTAAACCCAGCTGGGTTCAACAGCTTCTGCCCAGAGGCCTCTGTCCTCTCCTCAGCACCCTGAAAACCTCAGAGCCTCTAGAATCACAGCGACCTGTGGAATGAACTGATTATCCTCAAGAGAGTTAAGCACCCAAAGGCACTTAGAGTGATTCAAGGCAGCCACTCACTTATGTTCATGTACCAGAGAAAAGTATCAATAAACACTTCCCTGCCCCCATCCCCATTTATGACACAGGCTAAAATCAAGGGGATAATTCTATTATCTCTTTTCACTCTAACTTTCTCCAAATGACTTGACATTAGATTCAACAAACATCATCTGAGCACCTACTCTGTACATGCCCCATGTTAGACACTGAGGATGTATAGTCTCTGATAATCATAGTTCTAGCTCTCAAGGAGCCCATTTTAACAGGAGAGAGAGACAAATATGTAAGAGCAAATGTAAAGAGCAAGGAGATAGAAAAAACAAACAAACAAACAAACAAACAAACCCTCAAGGCCATCAGAGGACAGGGAAGGCATCCTGAAGGAGGAGATTGCACTGAGATTTGAAGAGAGAATACGAGTCACCAGGAAACAATGGGGCAAGGCCAAGAGAAAGGGCCACTTGAGTCTTGGAGTCTGAAGACAATTGGGGTAATGCTGAAATACAAAATACAAAGTGCTGTCTGGGATGCGACCCCTCTCATAGAACCTGGTACTTCAGCCCACTTTGAGCATTCATCACCACTCCTAAACCAAAAGGGAGACCAAGGGAAGGTTTGTATGGTCAACCCCTCTAAGAATTGTCAGCAGGAGGTGCTTTCCTGCTAGGTCCCCCTCATCCCAGGGAAGGACCCTAGGTGGGGGTGGGGGGACTTTTCTCCCTGGAGAGTCACAGCTTGAGCCAGAAGAAGCCCATGGGTGTGGGTCTGAAGTTCAGGTTCCCCATACGGAACTGTTAGCCCTTTCCAGAAAATGAACACAACAGACAGAAACCTCAAAACGGCCAAGAACACAAGTTTGTGAGCACAAGAAAGCCCCCCAGGGACTCCAGAGAGACTCAGGAGGACCTTGAAGGGGCTGGAGGTTGGATAAATCCGGTGGGGTAGGAAAAAAAGTGCATTGGCTACTGTGACCGTGACCCAGTTTCTTCCCCTAGGCAGGTGTGGGGAATCATTTCCAGATTCTCAGTTTCTATTCATGTTCTTCCTTAAAATTGATGTGCTTCAGAGGGCATCTGCAGCCCTGATTTGCTTTTCTCTTCTCTTTTTCTCAATTGCCTTCTTGCCATGTTCCAAAAAACAGAAGTTTACTTCTCACTCTTCTCTAATCCTGCTACACGATGCTTTGCTCTAGGGTACAGAAACCACTGAGATATCATAGGGACAATCCCACAATTACTTTAATCAAGGAGCTATACATAGCTCCACCCTTTCCAGTCCTTAAGAGACAAGTTCACAATAAATTTTTACTTGAGAAGTAGAACAATGCTTATTAATTATAAAAATGTGTAACATATGTATTTTTGATAAATGCTACTAATAGTAATATATATTAAACAACTGGAGATTTCTATCACTAGAAATATTTTAATTTTAATATTTTTTATTTATTAATTTTAGAGAGAGAGGAAGGGAGAGGTAGGGAGAGATGGAAACATCGATTGGCCACCTCCTACATGCCCCCCACTAGGGATTGGGCCCACAACTGGGCATGTGCCCTTACCGGGTATCAAACTGGTGACCTCTTGGTGCATGCGTCAACGCTCAACCACTGAGCCACACCAGCTGGGCGCTAGAAATATTTTTTTTTTAGAGAGAGAGAGAAACATCAATGTGAGAGGGATACATCGACTGGTCGCCACTCACACTGCCCCAACCAGAGCTGGGGACAAACCGCAACCAAGGCACATGCCCTTAGCAGGAACCGAACCCTGGAGGCCAACACTCCAACAGCTGAGCCAAACTGGCCAGGGCTAGAAATATTTTTTAAATGAATTTCAACTCATGTATTTTTATTATTGAAAAGTATGTATAATAGCAGACCAATAAAATGCTTTCAGTCACTAAATTATATTAAGACAAGATTATATGAAACAGGAATTGAAATATAATTTCAAAGAAAACAAAGAAACAATAGAAAACTTCCAATTTAGAGAATTTAGTCACGAATTAGCTAAATCGATGATAATATCAAATTACTATAATTTCTTTTTAGGACTCTTTAAATATATTCCCAGAAGTGGAATCACTGGGTCATAAGGCTATTGCATTTTAAAAAAAAATTTTTTTTTTTAAATCCTCAGTCGAAGATATTTTTCCATTGATATTTTTTAGATAAAGTGGAAGGGAGGGAGGAAGAGAGGGAGAGGGAGAAGGACAGAAAGAGAGAGAGAAAGAGAGAGAGAGAGTGAGAAACATCGATGTGAAAGAGACATCGATTGGTTGCCTCCCGCACGACCCCAACCAGGGCTGGGGATCAAACTTGCAACCCAGGTACGTGCCCTTGACCGGGAATCAAACCTGAGACCCTTTAGTTCGAGGGCTGATGCTCTAACCAATGAACCAAACCAGCCAGGGCATCAAATTACTATGATATTTATATGAATCCTTTAAATCCATTTAAAAGACTGATTTCATACTTTTATTATATTAATATTTACAGAAGACCAATAATTGCATTTTACAACTTTTAGAACTCTATAAGCTTACGATAAAAAATGTTAGATGTCAACTTTAAGATGCATAAGAGAGTACATGGTTTTTTAAAACTCTTTTAGAAAGGTACAGGAGAGAAACAGTTCTAGGCTAATGTCATTTCCGGACGGGGACTCTAGAAGGGCTGTGACTCAGACCCACTACCAGATTCTTCCAGGAAAGGGCCAGATCAGTCTTCAGCTTCCTCTTCCTGCTCCTAGGAACACCAGTTACTCACCTTGGAATCACACAGCCTCAGGTGTTTGCTGATTCAGTCACGTACACAGATACCTGGGTACCCTTGGTGACTGGAGTTGGGGGGTTAATAGGAGGTACTTCTGACTCTATTGACTAGTGATTCTCAAACTTTAAAGCTCATGATGCCCCTCCCACCCCCGACTTTGATTCTAAATAATAACAAACTCATACCTTACTTTAATTTGAATTGACACAATGTTTGGGATTAAAATATATGTTTTCTTTTCTTTTTTTTTCAATCAAATGCTCATTTTTTAAAAATTGATTTTATAGAGAGAAAAAGGGAGAGAGAGAGAAACATCAATTTGTTGTTCCACTTATTTGTGCAGTCATTGATTGATTCTCGTATGTGCCCTGACCAGGGATCAAACCCGCAACCTTGGCATATCAGGATGATGCTCTAACCAAGTGCACTACCTGGCCAGGGCACAATATATGTTTTCAATGTATACTGATTTGCCTCCTTGGGAAGATTTGGGCTCCAGCAGACAATTTTCTATCCTTTTCTCCAACCTGCCCCAGACTCCACATTGCAACACACACTTCTTGGCTCCAAGAGTGTGGGGGGTACATGCTCAAACCACCAAAGATGGATAGAAAGAGGTGTGAGCCAGACACCCAGCAGTAATTAGGCCCAGTGCCTGTGTGTGTGTGTGTGTGTGTGTGTGTGTATCAGGATGGGGGTAGGGAGGACTTGTAAAGGGGCAGAAAGAGGAGTTATAATATATAACCAAAGGAGAAGAGCAAGGGTAGGGCTGGAGGCAACAGCTCAGACAGGTCAGAGATTTAAGGCCAGGGAAGGTGGGGAAGGATTCTTTGAAGGATTTCTATTTAGTACCGTTCTGGTGTTCTTCTGTTAATTCCTCCTCTCCTGTAATTAGCTTACTGTTTTGTGCTATTATAATTGATCTCTCTTTAATTATTGCCAGTCCACTGGCTTTGCTTTTAGTTTGATTGAATCCCTAGCTACCCTTCTTCCAGGACTGGATTAAGGGAAATGGGACTTTGGAAACCCAGGGATGTAATTTCACATAAATAAAAATCATTCATCTTCCCGTGTGAGTCTCAGAAAATTCTTTTTCTTGAGATATGGTAAGGACTCCACCCCCAGCACTCAGTGGGGAAAGGGATACCTCAACTTCCCCAGTAACATATCTTTCCCCTTGTGAAAAGTAATGTAAATGAAGCCATTTTAAAAATCGAATTAGAGCCCTGGCAGGTTTGGCTCAGCGGTTAGAGCGTCAGCCCGCGGTCCAGAGAGACCTGAGTTCAGTTTCCGCTAAAGGCACATACCTGAGATGCAGTTTGTCCCCGGCCTCGGTTGGGGTAGTGTGGGTGGCAGCCAGTCGATGTGTCTCTCTCACATCTATGTTTCTCTCTCTCTTCCTCCCTCTCTCCCTCTCGCTCTATCTGAAGATGAATGCAATAGTGTCCTCGGGTAAGGATAAGAAAGAAAGAAAGAAAGAAAGAAAGAAAGAGAGAGAGAGAGAGAGAGAGAGAGAGAGAGAGAGAGAGAGAGAGAGAAAGAAGAAAGAAAGAAAGAAAGAAAGAAAGATTTAAAAATAATAATGCTACTTAGTACATTCTTTGTAATCTTTTTTTTTTTTTTTATCCTCACCCGAGGACATTTTTTCATTTTTTGTTCAGATAGAGTGGGAGGGAGAGAGAGAAATATTGATGTGAAAGTGACACATCGAGTGGCTGCCACCTGCACGACCAACCAGGGCCGGGGACAAACTGCAACCGAAGTACATGCCCTTAGCGGGAACCAAACCCGGGTCTCTCTGGACCGCAGGCCGAAGCTCTAAGCGCTGAGCCAAACCGGCCAGGGCCATTCTTTTTAATCTTAATGTTGAAAATAATTACTTCTTGGTCTAAAACTGATCAAGATTATGTTAGAAAGCTAAATGAAAAATTATGATAGATAATTTGGTAGCTTTGTCAACATTCTATCTTCCCCAAGGATCAGCAAATTCATTAAGGTCATGCTCTTTTTGTTTGACTGGCCACTATAGTCTACTAAAAATATCTGAGGTCTTTCTAGTTTATTCAATTATTACTTCTCAGAGATAACTGACTTGAAATTTATAAGACAGTGTGAATTATTCAAGTTGTCTAATTCTGAGGCCTCTTAAATCAATACAAAATGGTAGTTCTCGCCTGGCTGGTGTGGCTCAGTGGTTGAGTGTCCACCCATGCACCAAGTGGTTGCTGGTTCGAGTCCCAGTCAAGGCACATGCCCAGGTTGTGGGCCAAATCCCCAGTGTGGGGCATGCAGGAAGCAGCCAATCGATGTTCTCTCTCATCAATGTTTCTATCTCTCTCTCTCTTCCTTCCTTTCTCTCTAAAATCAATAAAGTAAAACATTAAAAAAATATATATGGTAGTTCTCAAGACTTTTAATAAATGGCCTTTATTTAACACCTATTAAGCCAGAAAATCTTTTTAACATGTTATATCTAATATATAATAATCCTAGGAAACAACTATTTCATTCCATGAGATTAAAAAATTATGCAGGTAGTAAGAAAAAGCAGGAACTGAAATCTGAATGTGACCCTCTTCAGAATCCTTCCTTCCATACTGCCTTCACAACTGAACCAAAACAGGCTCTAATTCAGTCAATTAGCTAAAAGCTACAGGCCTCATCCTCAAGGCCGAATACTCAGAATGGTTCTCTTTCCCTCAATGTCTTCTTCCCTCTCTCTTACCATCTCTTTCTCTCCCTCATCTCCTCAGGTGCCCCTCTCTCTTCTGTTTCTCAACTCCCTTAATCATCACATGGAACTCTCTAAAATACCAGACACTCAAGCCCTGGCAGGCATGGCTCTGTGGTTAGAGTGTCGGCCCATGCACCTAAGAGTCACAGGTTCAATTCCTGGTCAAGGGCACATACCTCGGTTGCTGGTTTGATCCCCCGCTCCGATTGGGGGTGTGTGGAAGGCAGTCAATCAATGTGCCTCTCTCACATTGATGTCTCTCTCTCTTTCCCTTCCCCCATTCCTTCCACTCTCTCTAAAAATCAATGGAAAAAATATCCTCAGGTGAGGATTAACAAAAAATAAACAAATAAAATTTTTAAAATACCAGACACTCAAGCATTCTAACATACAAGGTTGGAGCAGGGGTTTCCAACAGTGGTCCAGGACTTTTGCTACCCTCCACTGCCAGGGCTCCCAGAAGAACTGAGATCTGTTCTCTCCATTTCAAAGAAGCAAGATAAGCTCTGGCTGGTATGGCTCAGTTGGTTGAGTGTTGTCCCGGGCACCAAAAGCTCTCTGATTCGATTCCCCATCAGGACACATGCCTGGGTTGCTGGCTCAGTCCCCAGTAGGGGGTGTGTAGGAGGCAGCTGTTGAATGTTTCTCTCTCATCAATGTTTCACTCTCTCTCCCTCTTTCTTCCTTCTCTCTAAAATCAAATATATATATATATATATATATATATATATATATATATATATATATATATATTGTGTGTGTGTGTGTGTGTGTGTTAATCCTCACCCGAGGATATTTTTCCATTGACTTTTAGAGAGAGTGGAAGGGAGGAAGGGGGGGGGAGAGAGAGGGAGAGAGAGAAACATTGATGTCAGAGAGACACATTGATTGGTTGCCTCTTGCATGACCTCTACCCGGGTCAGGGATTGAATTTGCAACCCAGGTACATGCTCTTGACTGAGAATCGAACTCGTGACCCTTTGGTCTGGGGGCCAACTCTCTAACCATTGAACTAAACCGGCCAGGGCTAAAAACATATTTAAAAAAAAAAAAGGAGCCACAGAAAAATTGTCTTTTTAGGCTACTCAGATTCCTTTGTTTTTGTCTGGAGTACCATCAACTCAGTGCAGTAGGCCAGGTTGCCTTATGGGAAATGGAATTAATTAATTAATGATATTTGCCTGGCAGGCTAAAATCTTCTGAAACATTAAGATCCACCCTTGAGAGCTACTTAGCAGTGAAAGGTTATGACTTTGCAATTTAATCACCAGCAACAAAGTCTTAATCTGAAGGACCAACTCCTTCAGTAAACTGTGCTACTGTGTTAGAGGAGAAAGGCAAGGATTGAAGAACTGATTCAAATTCCGAATCTGTCACTTATTATGAATTATTGACCAAATTACTGAACTTCTCTGTGTATCAGTTTTCTCATCTATGAAATAATAGTCGCATGAGATAATGCATTTGAAGTGCAAGATGTCTGACATAATAACTGCTTAATCAATGCTCTTAAAATTTGTTTAAAGGACCATAACCCAAAGTTGGTCTTTCACTATGACACAGGTACATCTTTTCCTCCCCCATCTGCCTACTGATTATTTCCTTTTTTTTCACTCTCAGAATTAATGGATGTTTTGGATGATGTTGCAAATGCCTGAAACAAAAGCAGAAGGAAAGTGTAGGCTGGGTCTAGAGGGCATGTGCCAATCTCTTCACCCTGAGTTATGGCTGTGGTTGGCCATAGAAGGCATTTGGGTGGCTGGCACAGAGGAAGAAGGTGAAATAAAGCTCACCCTCAGGAAGCTCACCCTCTAATAGGGAGCCAGGGGTCATGTTTGGGAAAGAAAGACCCACCCAAATCAGATTTGGGTGAGTATAAATATTGAATACATAAGTGCCAGGAGGGAAGTTCTCCCTTTAACAGCATTTGATGCAGAGATTCATTGTAAGTAACTAATTAAGGAAGACTTTGTGATGCTCTGCCATTGTTAGGTTAGGTATTTAGATATTAATAAAGGAAGAGAGCAAAGGAAATCGGACATTATTAAGCAAAATCAACTAGGGAGCATAGGCTTGCTTCCCTAGGAAGTTATAGCTTCACACACTCCCCAAAGCTACCTGTCCTTCCCTGCAGTTCACTAGGGGAGGAATAGAACAATAAAGGAGGAGGTAAGCACATGCGCGGTAGGAGCCAAAATGGTGACCACAGAGGCCTGTCAGT
The DNA here is from genome assembly GCA_030848825.1 of Tadarida brasiliensis. Classification (NCBI taxonomy): domain Eukaryota; kingdom Metazoa; phylum Chordata; class Mammalia; order Chiroptera; family Molossidae; genus Tadarida; species Tadarida brasiliensis. The sequence continues at coordinate 12,671,623 of CM061275.1, read as the reverse complement.
CTAGCCTGGGAAAAGAATAGATTGGTTAGGAGGTGGACCCATCAGAAGCCCGGAAAGCTTGGGAAGTTGGTTAGTTTGAAAAAACTCCTGGTCCTTCCCAAACCAGAGATAATATAATCCCAGCTAACAAAGAGCTTCCTCTCTCTCGCTCTCCGCTCTCCACCCCACCAAATGTGCTCGCATGTTTGCATGTTCTCTACCAAATGGCCATGTGGCCCTAGCAGCCGCCTGGGGCCTTTGGCAGACCATGCGGGCTCCAAGTGCGGGCCTGGACACAGCACCAGCCAAAGTGCAGCTGGGAACACAGATTAAGCTAGCCGGATGGGGAGAAAGGCTGAACTGAACTAGACTTGGCATGTCACAGAATATCTGGATACTGGCCCTGTTTCTGGGCCTGATGAAGGTAGGATTGGACTTTTTCCATGTGGGATGGATGGAGATGGAGTACTGGGAACCCAGGGGACTCCTTTGATTTTGCATCTGGCACCACAAATTTTTCTTATCACCAGACCTTATTCTCCTTTGTGGGTCCCCCAAAAAGCTTTTCTTGCGACACTGCTAGGACCCCACTTCCACCAACACCACCATCACCCTCATTCAAGCACCTTTTCCTTTTATCCCTCCAATATGTGCCCTCCATTACCACACCTGCCACAGAAACTGCCTTAAAGCACTAATCAAGTCGCTCCTCAACTGAGCATCTGTGATACCTATGGAATTAAGCACAGACTTCACATAACCTCTCCAAAGTGAACCCAGTTGATCACCCATTCCTCCCTGATGTGTGCCCGATTGCTGTACTCACTGTTCCCTGTCATCCTGAGCTTGGCTCTTCCACACCTTTCTTTATTCTTTATTCTTTACCTGGAACGTCCTCTCTTCCCTCCCATCTCAAATGCCACTGCTCCCTTTGGAGCTTCCCCTAATCCTCTAATTCCTTCAATATTCTTTTGTCTGAAATTTGGGCTCTTATCACTCGCTGCTTGAGGGTTAAAGTTCTTTGTAAATTTGTTTTGTTTTGTTAACCAGTTATCAGATTGTTAACTCCTTAAGGGTAGATACAAAGTATTACTCTGGATGGTACCGACCAGCACTGAATATGCACTCAGAAAGTGACTTTTGAATCGAACCACAGCTGAATAACCCTTCCTTTGCCCTCAAGATCTTATTCATATTTCTGTTCCTACTTGATTCTTTCTGTTTTACTGAACAGGAAACTGAGGCCTGGAAAAGAAAAACAACTGGTCCAGAGGGGATTGGGAATGAGAGTACAACAGAGGCCAATATAGAAAAGTCCAGACCAAAGCAAATCAGTGATAACTCTGCTTGTCATTCTTTTGTTAGTCTCTCTCATCTTAAGGCTACGGTGACAGCCTGGAATGGATTAAACCCTGAACAGCAACTGCCGGTCTCTAGGCCTGGGATGAAGTAATAAGTGTCTTTAACTGTCTCCTAAGAGAGAATTTTTTGTAATAAATGTGGATTTCAATTTATTTTCTTAAACAAATAAGAAAACAAAATTACAAACATGGCTAGAAATTCGATTCCCCAGTGAGAATTTTTAAAAATGAAAGAGGAAAAGGAAATTTAGCCCCAGAGAAATTTACTGCAATGTAAAATCATACACAGCTTTAAAATTCAATGTTTTTCTTCTCTGGAGATAACCTGGACAGTCTGTCTCTGCTGTTTTTCATCATACAAATTGCTTTGCTTGAAAGGCAAGTGGGGGTAAATATAGCAGCAGTATCTCTGATGTAACATTCTCTGACCAGGCCTGAACATGTCCTTGAAACTGTCCCTTCAAAAGGAAATAGCAAGAAAGTATGTCCTTGCTACTGTATATAAAGAGAAACTCCTATTCCTAAATCATTATCAGGGTACAGGGTGCACTGGTGAGTAATAAAGAATAAAAATAAGTGAGTGGAAAATGCTAGTGATTTGTCAGGTTTCCTGTATTTGGCTGTCTCTGGCAGGCGGGCCGAGCCAGGCCCAGTCAGTCAGCAGTATTTACCGAGGTGGAGGTGGCCTGACGCCCTGCACTGGAAACCACATGCGATTCCACTTCCAGTTCTGACCTTTGCATTAAAAAAAAAAATGTTTTTATTGATTTTTAGAGAGGGAGGAAGGGAGAGGGAGAGACAGAAACATCAATCTGTTGCCTCCTGCATGTCCCCTACTGAGGATCAAGCCCAGAACCTGGGCATGTGCCGTGACCAGGAATGGAATCAGCCACCTCTTGGTGCATCGGAAGACGCTCACCCTCTGAGCCACACTGGTGGGCTATCCTTTGCATTTTGAAGTGTCCTGCCTAAAATGTTTTGTAGTTACTGAATCTGACTTTCTCCTCACACTTTCCAGTCTCTTTTTTCTTAAGGCAACAATTTAAGGTTAGCAAAATGAAACTTTAATTTGAAAATGGCCCAGAACACAGCAAAATGGTAATAACTGTGATTATCTCTGGTGAGAGGATGTGGGTGGGTGAAAGTCAGGTGAGGTTTGGGGGCTGGGAGAGGGGCAGGGTGGAGAACGCGCAGAACTCTTTGCTCTATATACTTGGACTCTTTCACAGTGAGAATGATTTACTGAATTACATGTGTAAATCTTTTAAGTAGGGAAGGAAAGAAGGTAGGGAGGAGGGGAGGAAGGAATTGAGAAACAGTTCACCTGTAATTTATGTATGAAATTTGATTTAGACATATTATGAACTCTAAATTACACCCAAGTAAAATATCTGTTTGACATGTTAACTGTGATTATCTTACTTCTAGTGTCTAGGATAATGTCTCAACTCTCTTAAAATTTTTACACCCAAAGCCCTGGCCAGTTTGACTCTCAGTTGGTTGAGCGTCATCCTGTGCACCGAAAGGTCACTAGTTCGATTCTGGTCAGGGTACATACCCAGGTTTCAGGTCGGGGCATGCAGGAGGCAACTGATCAATGTTTATCTTTCTCTCTCTCTTCCTCACCCTTCCTCTCAAAAAATCAGTAAAAATGAATTTTAAAAAATAATAATAATAAAATAAAGATTTTACACCCCTAATGTAAAATTTAAATTATGCACCATACATAAACATGAAAGTTATTTATGTATAAATTATTTATAGTAATTATATTTATAAATATAATTTATACACACACACTTCTTTGTCTATTGATTACTTTTTCTTGTGATGGTACCACTGACTTGCGTGTCTACCTGTTTGACGACCACCAGTTAATTAACAGAGCAATTCTGTTGCTAGGAATTAATGTGTATATTAATGTACATAAAATCCCTCACACAGCGCCTGGCATGTGCTAGTTGCTCTTTAAAACTAGGATACTTACTCGCCTTCCCCTTGTCTAAGAAGAGGCCAGGGCTGACCCCGAGGAATTTCAATCTGTAAGCATCTGGCCTAGGAAAGTTGTAGCTAAGAAGTGTTAGATATTATTTCACCAATTCTCATCTTAACATAGGGAAAGTTGAGGCCTAGGCATGTTTATTTTATTATTATTATTATTATTTTTTTTATCCTCACCCGAGGACCTTTTTGCATCTATCTTCAGATAGAGCAGGAGGGAGATAGGGAGGAAGAGAGAGAAACATCGATGTGAGAGAGACACATTGACTGGTTGCCACCCACATGACCCCAACTGGGGCCGGGGACAAACTGCAACTGAGGTACGTGCCCTCAGCGGGAACCGAACCCGGGACTCTCCGGTCTGCGGGCCGACACTCTAACCGCTGAGCCAAACCAGCCAGGGATATTATTATTTTTTTAATCCTCACCCAAGGATATTTTTCCATTGATTTTGTTAGATAGAGTAGGAGGGAGGGAGAGAGGGAAGAGAGAGAGACATCAATGTGAGAGAGACACATCAATTGGTTGCCTCCCACACGAGCCTGACCAGGGCCAGGGATCAAACCCCAAACTGAGGTAGGTGCCTTTGACCAGGAATCAAATGCTCTTTGGTCCGAGGGCCGATGCTGTAACCGCTGAGCTAGTTTGATAAAGGTTACTAATCCACCGAGTGGCAGAACTAAGTATCTTAATGAACGCCTCTAAACTTCCACTTGTACCTTTGGCTCACTTCTAAACTAATTAAAATGACTAAATTACTAGTTTTTAGGCTAACTGTCTTCTCTTTTCCCTTCTCTTGGTGTGTATAGTTCAGAACTTTATTTTACACCTAGATGTGCCTGTAGAAGTACGACTTCAGAGGAGATAGACATGCAATAAAATCTGTAATAATCAGATTAAGTACTGGGCTGAATGCATTCTGACTTCTCCCAGATCATAGTACACAGAGTGAACAGCAGGTGTGGTTTTTTATCATCATTATTATTAGTATTATTACTATTAGTAACATCTTCATCCTCATCAGTTTGGCTTCCATGTGTGAAATGGGTTTTAATGATTGTGTTTTAAAAGCCTGAGCAGTTTCTCTTGCCCTGAGGGAGTAAGCCAGCACCCAGGTGGCTCCTCAAAGCAATACCCAGGTGCCTCTGATGCTGAACCCCATGTGGTAGTGATGTAGTGATGGGGAGGACTTCTGGAAGGAAGCCCCAAGTCCCAGCATGCTTCGGGGTGGAGATCCTGGAAAAGCTGAACTAATCTCCATCTAGAAAAACAGATTCTCCTGTGACATTCAAGGACCATTTAGAGAGGTCAGAAAAATTCACAACCTGGGGCCCTGTGTCTGCCTGGTGCGGAACCAACCACATATTCTCCTCCCCAGTTTATAAAGCACTCTGGGAGGTAGAGGATCTACCTCTTTGTGAGGCAGGCTTTACAAAGTTAAAAGAAAACAAAACCAAACCAGAAAGAAGAAGGTGGAGAGGAAAGAGAAGACACTAACATGGCTTGACAGCCGATGTGTCCTGGACACATCTTACATCTCTCATCTCACTTTCCCAATCTCCCTGATAATAAGATTTGTCTGTTATAGAAACCGAAGCTCACAGGCCAGGCATGTCCAGGATTGGACAGCAACAAAGTGGCAGAACCAAAAGGTGAACCCTTTGACTCCTGACCTAGTGAGTGCACCTTCCATAGCCCTACATGAGGAAACTGAATCCCAGAGTTGTTTTTTTTAATTAAATGTATTGGGGTGACACTGGTTAATGAGATTATATAAGTTTCAAGTGTGCAATTCTATCATATATCATCTGTATTTTTATTGCATTGTGTGCCCACCACCCAAAGTCAGATCTTCTGGCACCCTATATTTGACCCCTTTACTCCCCCCGCACTTCCCCAGAATGTTTTACATGATCTGCGTGGTCACACAGCTACTGAACAGCAGGGTTGGCATCTGCCTGTGATTCAGATCTCAAGTTTGAAGTGACACTGTGTGTTTAACAAGATGTTTTGTTTCCTGATGAAAAACAAAAGTGCAGTCGAAGAAGACACAGCATACATAAACTGACCTGTTCAGACGAGATTCTTTAACTTGGGTTGGGGGTGTGGTTTGCCGGAAGAGGTCCCTAAACTAAAACGTCACGCTATTAAATCACAAACCGAATGAACAAATAAGGTCTGAAATGAAGTATATGCTGACCAGAGAACAAAACCCAAAATTTCTTTTCTTGACCTTAATCAAGTCTTTAAAACAACAGCTTTTTTTTTTTTTTTTTTAATAAAATGGTCCATGTGCCCTGGCCAGTTTGGCTCAGCTGTTGGAGTGTTGGCCTGCGGACCAGAGTCCTGGGTTCAGTTCCCGCTAAGGGCACATACCAAAAAAAAAAAAAAAAAAAAAAAAAAGGTCCATGTTCATAATACAAAATTCAAAAGCTACAAAAGATATAACATGAAAATGACTTTCTCTCCCTCCTCTGACCCCCCACCCCCACCCCCAGGCAGCCTGACCACCCTAAAGTATCCAGAAGACCTTGATTCCACCTAAACAGTGAGGTTTTAGGTGTTAGAGAAGAATGCTCTTTGCGTGGTATGACTTGAGAAGTGTGGAAAGATGCGAAGCTTTGTCTAAAATAGATCTGCACTGGTCTGGCACCACCTTTCCCTCGGGCCTAAGAGGAAATTCCTCTAGTGAGGGATAATCCTTACAGTAAGCAAAGATGGGAACATTACTTCCAGAACTACACAGGAAAAGGGTAACTGTAAACTGAGTAGTTTTACCTAAAGGCATATCTGTTCATCCACCTAATCGTTATTTCTTCCAGTGATTTCGTTCTCTCCACTCTCTACCCCACAACAAACAGCCTTCTGGGAAAGCGCTAAGGGACCCTCACTGAAACAAATCTGATTTCAGGATCTGAAGTGTAACTCCTTTTCCCACGGCCCCACATTTTCCAGAAGAGCCAGCTTGACACAAACAGGTTTTGCTTGCGGGTGAAACGTGAGGGATTTACAACTGACCGCCTTTCTCCTCTTCCCAATGCCCTGTTTCTGACCTCTCAGGAGCATAATTCATGAAGACTCTTAGCCTTTGCTCCCTTTTGTAAGAAGTGAAAAGAAAAAGGTGGAGAAACTCTCTTAGGATGCTACCAACTCTCCACTGTTAATCTGATCTTCTTTAGGTTTACCATCGAAATAGCCAGGGGGGCAGAGCCTACACCTGTTTTGTCTGTGTCTTTCCAACACGGAACTAAGGCTTTGCCCAGCTTTACTGTTCTTTAAAGATTCTGTCCTGTTTCTACCTGTCTTTGGCAAACTCCTCTAACATGATCTGCATGGGCAGTTATCTTCACCTCTTAACTTGGTTTGGTCTCTACTGAAATTGTAATTAGGGGCCATAATCTACTCCTGAATGTGTGGATTGAAATGCCCCTTTTCAGTCTTTACTGACTCCCAGAGTCCCCTGTTGAATTTTGTTACTACAAACCACATCCTAAGGGATGGTTCTTTTATTTATTTATTTATTTATCCTCACCGGAGGACATTTTTGCATTTATTTTCAGATAGAGTGGGAGGGAGAGAGAGAAAAGAGAGAGAAAGAAACATCACCGTGAGAGAGACACATCAAGTGGTTGCCACCCACACGATCCCAACCGGGGCCGGGGACAAACTGCAACCAAGGCACATGTCCTTAGCAGGAACCGAACCCAAGACTCTCTGGTCCGCAGGCCGATGCTCTAACCGCTGAGCCAAACCGGCCAGGGCCTTTCTCTTTTTTTTAATTAAAAAAAGATTTATTACATGAACAGCATAGTAACATTAATACAGTTCTAAATAAAAGGTAGAAAAGGTCACCCACAACGCCACTACCCCCAGAAAGATATTTATATAGTTCATCTTGTAAAATGTTATGTAACATTTGAAAACAAACAATGAAATAAATCTATAGATATGGAAAAAAGCCCCATAGTAATTACAAAATGAACAGAATGATGCATAACAATAATCATCATGCAATACAATTGTTTTTGTTTTTTTTAATCCTCACCCGAGGACATTTTTCCATTTTTTTTGTTCAGAAAGAGTGGGAAGGAGAGAGAGGAAGAGAGAGAGAGAGAGAGAAACATCAACACGAAAGGGACACATTGAGTGTCCTCCCGCACGACCCAACCAGGGCCACGGACAAACTGCAACCGAGGTACATGCCCTTAGCGGGAACCGAACCGGGGTCTCTCTGGACCGCAGGCTGACGCTCTAACCGCTGAGCCAAACTGGCCAGGGCCAATTGTGTATTTTTTATTTAAATATTTTTAAATTGATTTTGAGAGAGAGAGAAAGGGAGAGAGAGAAACATCAATGTTAGCATGAGACATTGATTGGCCGCCTCCTGCATGCCCCCCACTGGGGATGGAGCCCAAAACCTGGGCATGTGACCTGACAGGGAATCGAACCCACAACTTTTTGGTATATGGGAGGATGCTCCAACCAACTGAGCCACCCGGCCAGGGCTATATGATAATTTTTGACCAGTGGTAACCAAGCATAAATTAAACATTATTTACTCATTTCAAAAGAAAAATTATACAAAATTCTGTCAAAATTTTACAGAAAAATTTGGTATTTGCTTTCAGATGTGATTATATATTTTAATATGTATGTATGCTACTACACAGACTCTCCAAAGGTAACAACACCTAGAGCAGAAGAGGCTCTCAGAATGGACTTGGGGCCCTGGCTGGTGTGGCTCAGTTGGCTGGGCAAAGTCCTGTGCATTGAAAGGTTGCCAGTTAAACTTCCCATCCTGGCACATGCTGGGGTTACAGGCTCCATCCCTGGTGGGGGGCGTGCAGGAGGCAGCTGATCGATGTTTCACTCTCACATGGATGTTTCTCTCTCTGTCCCTCTCTCTTCCTTTCTCTCTAAAAATTAATAAAAATATTTTTTAAAATGATGGACTTGGGTAGCATAAACTCAAAACTATATATAAAAAATAAATATATATCTAAGTCTGCCTATGATACTTGATAAATGACTATCTGTTGTGAATAAGGAATGACAAACTAGTTATGAGATGAAATTGTTGAAAGGAATTCACTACCCCTTTCTGATTAGACAAAGTCTATGCCTTGCTTTTTTCCTGCCTCTACCTATCTGCTCTCACTACTGCCCTCCCTCCTTACCTTGGCTTTGAAGCCCAAACCATCCTTTGAAGATGGCAAGAGACCATTGCTTCTAGAAAGCTGTAACATGTCTGCTGATGAACCATGTAAGGTGCACTTTTCTTTCCATCTTCCTCACCAAGATACTTTTTTTAAAAGGTGAATTTGATGGTGAGTTATATCTCAATAAAAAAGGAAAAAAAATGATCATTTTCATGCTGGAAGAGGAAGACCAAACATAGGTAAGGAATTTTTAACACAACAGAGGTATAAGTTAGATATATTTTGCCACTTTGAACAAATCAAGACTTCTAGTCCTAAATACTGAAACATAATGAAAGAAATTGCCAATGATTGTAAACCACAAATGAAAATATAAAAATTATAGACAACAGGAAAAGCATAAGAAGGTGAAATGCATTGAAAAAAAAAAAAAAACCCACTTGGGCCCTGGCCAGTGTGGCTCAGTTGGTTGGGCATCATCCATTCACCAAAAGGTTGCTGGTTCGATTCCTCGTCAGGGCACATGCCCAAGGCAGCTGTGTGCATCGATGTTTCTCTCTCTCTCTCCCTCTCCCTTCCTCTCTTTCTAAACATCAATAAAAAATCATTAAAATATAAAAACAACACTTGGGATGAACTACACTTAGTTCTACAACTAAATTCTATCAAAAATCCACCCACTTCCCTCTACCTACTGGCTCCTCCCTAAGCAGGACACAACCATCTCTCACCAGGGCCACTGTATTTTTCCTTTTACCTCCCACAGTCCATTTTCTTTCTTTTAAGAAAAAATATGTTTTTATTGATTTTTTAGAGAGAGAGGAAGGGAGAGATAGAAACATCGATATGAGAGAGAAACATCAATTGGCTGCCTCCCACACACCCCTGACCTGGGGATCGAGCCCGCAACCCAGGCATTTGCCTTGACTGGGAATCAAACTGGGATCTCTCAGTCCATGGGACAAAGCTCAGTCCACTGAGACACACCAGCTGGGCCCACAGTCCATTTTCTATAAAGCCACTGGAGTGATCTAAAAATGAAATCATTTAATTTGAATTATTTGCTTAAAACCCTTCAATGGCTTCCCATTTGTCACAGGTTGGGTTCTCCACAGATGTGGAGACCAAGTTTGGGATCCAAGATGTTGATTAGGGTTTGACACCTGTAAAAGGAAAGAGGAGGAAACAGGATTGGACAGAGTAAGAAATCATAATGGCACAGACCCAACAAAGCTTTAGCCAACCCATCAGGGAGCTCTGAAACAAGTATTGTCAGTCAGAATTGTCCAAAACCAGACCGAAATGGTGGAGCCTTTACACCGCTCCACATTGCCCGCACTCAGGTCCAGATGTGGTCTGCCCCAGGAAGAATGTGTCCTCAGGCAAGGCTCTCTGCAGCTGAAGCAGAGCCTGAAAGAACTGTCAGCTCAAGGCTGCCTGCTGACCACATTCTTCAAGGTGGGGCCTTAAGTCCCTCCTTAAAGGGAACTCTGGGTGCTGCATCACCTTATGCATCTCATTTAGAATCTTAGGACATCAAGCCTGGCCGGGTTGACTCAGTGGACTGAGCGTCATCCCATGGACTGAGAGGTCCCAGTTCAATTCCCGGTTAGGGCAAGGGCCCAGGTTGCAGGCTCAGTCCCCAGTCAGGGGCGTGCAGGAGGCAGCCGATCAATTTTTCTCTCTCACATTGATGTTTCTATCTCTCTCTCCCTTCCTCTGTCTCTAAAAAAAAAAAAAAAAAAAAAAATCAATAAAAACATAAAAAAAAATAAAAAAAAAGAATCTTAGAAGATCAAGACCCTAAATGATCTGGCTCCAGTCTACCTCTCCTCCACTTGCTTCTGTTCACAATTTGCTCTAGGTTCACTAGCCTTCCTGTTTCTTGAAGTTCTTCCCCTCCTCAGGGTCTTTGCACTTGCTGTTCCCCTTGTCTGTTATGCTGTCAGTCTCACAGGGCTAGGTCTTTCTAAAGTCATCTGCCTCCCACCCTGGCCGGGTGGCTTAGTTGGTTGGAGCAACATTCCGTGCACCAAAAGTTTACGGGTTTGATTTTGGTCAGGGCACATATCTAGGTTGCAGGTTCAATCCCTGTTCGGGGTGCATATGGGAGGTAACCAGTTGATGTTTCCCTCTCACATTGATGTTTCTCTCTCTCTCTCTCTCTCTCTCTCTCTCTCCTTTTGTCTCTCTAAATTCAATAAAAAAAATTATGCTCAGATGAGGATTTAAAATAATAATAATAAGAAGAAGAATACATATACACAATGGAGTACTATGCAGCTGTAAGAAAGAAAGATCTCTTATCCTTTGAGACGACGTGGAGGGACCTTGAGAGTATTATCCTAAGTGAAACAAGCCAAGCAGAGAAAGACAAATATCACATGATCTCACTTATTTGTGGAATATAATGAACATAGCAGTCTGAGGAACAGGGTAGACCCAGAGACGTGGAAGTAGGGGATAAACTGACACCCCTCAGGAGAGGGGGTGGGGGCGGAGGGAAGAGATAAACCACAGAACTTATGCACATGTATGCATAAGTGATGGACATGGACAACAAAGCTGGGGACAGGGTAGGGGGATGGGGAGGAGGGTGTCAATGGGGAAAAAAAAACGAGAAACATCTGTAACAAAAATAAATTAATAAAAAATAAAATAAAAAAAATAAAATAAAATAAAACTTCAAAAAAGAAAAAAAAAAAGAAGAAGAAGAAGAAGAAGAAAGTTGTCTGCTTCCCTCCTCATTACTCCCTATGGTGCTGCCCTTTTTCATTGTCCTTATGCACTTAAGTAAAATTATCTAAATTACTTTTTGTTTACCTGTATCTTATCAACTAGAATGTAAATTCCATATGAGGGTGTGGATCTGATCTATTTTGTTCACTGCTTTATCCCCAGGCTGTACCTGGAACATAGCAGACCTTCCATAAATATTTGTTAAATTTGATTTGGACGAAATACAGAAATGTATGTTAAACGATACTACAGATAGCTATCGTTTTAGCTAATTGAACAGCTTGCCCAAATAATATTATTAATGTATTAAGGTTAACTTGCAGGGAGACCTCTGGGTGGTTGACACAAGTCTGGTCCTGTCAAAGGGGTAAAAGTCCATGATTTGTGTAGAAAGAAATGGTGCAATCATCCAAATTGCTGATGGCACAACGCTGGGAGTATTGGTGGCTAATACATTGGATCACAGGTTTTGGATTCAAAAGGCCCTGAAAGTCTATTAAAAATAGAATGGGTGATTAACTGTGGTGTATTATTCATAAAGTGAACTACTATTGTGCAGCAATAAACATGAGTGAACTACTGTTATGTGCAACATGGAGAAACTTCACAAAGATAACATTGAGGAAAATACACCAGACACACACACAAAAAGAGTACAGACTACATGATTCTATTTCTGTGTATTTCAAAGCCAGGCAAAACTATTCTTGAGGAAGGAAAAAGGGGGCAATGATTGGGAAGGGGCATGAGGAAGGCTTTTGAGGTGGTGGTAATGTCTATTTCTTGACCTGGGTGGTGGTGACATGGATGTATTTATTTTGCAGCAGTTCATTGATCTGTGTACTTATGATTTGGGCACACTTTTACATGTGTGTTATACATCAATTTAAAGTTAAGAGTAAAAAAGACCTGGGAGATGTATTGAATTAACAGCTCAACATGTAGTTCCTGATTTTGAATTAAAGTTCTACTATTTTGCCAGTTAGGATTAGAATTTCTATTGATTCGCAGTAAATAATCTTTATTTTATTTAAGTGGTTTCCTTGGATTGCTTGTTTCATAGGGATTTAATTAGAATGGCTGCTAAATACACTGTAATACCTACTGCTGCAGGGATGTGGGGTAAGGGGTATTTTCATGTGCTGTGATTGAAATATAAAATGGAAAGCAATCTGCAACAGCTATCATTTAAAAAATATTTAGCCCTGGTTGATGTGGCTCAGTTGGCTGAGTGTAGTCCTATGCACCAAAAGGTCACTGGTTCGATTCCTAGTCAGGGCACATGCCTGGGTTGCAAGCTCGATCCCCAGTAGGGGGCATGCAGCAGGCAGCCCATCCATGTTTCTCTCTCTCTCCCTTTCCCTTCCTCTCTCCCTAAAATTTATATATATATATATATATTTTTTTTAATATATTTTTAAATATTAAAAAAATATATATATATATTTTAATCCTCACCCGAAAACATTTTTCCATTTATTTTCAGACAGAGAGAGAGAAAGAAACATCGATGTGAGATGTGAGAGAGACACATCGATCGGTTGCCCCCTGCACGACCTCGACCAGGGCTGGGGACCAAACCACAATGGAGGCTCATGGCCCCGACCAGAATCGAGCCCATGACTCCTCAGTCCACGAGCTGATGCTCCAACTGCTGAGCCAAACCGGCCAGGGCAATAAAAAATTTCTTTTTAAAAATATTTGTACCCCTTGCCCTGGCCGGTTTGGCTCAGCGGTTAGAGCGTCAGCCTGCGGTCTGGAGAGACCCGGGTTCGGTTCCCGCTAAGGGCACGTACCTCGGTTGCAGTTTGTCCCCAGCCCTGGTTGGTCGTGCGGGTGGCGGCCACTCGATGTGGCCCTTCCACATCGATGTTTCTCTCTCTCTCTCTTCCTCTCTCTCCCTCCCACTCTATCTGAACAAAAGATGAAAAAATGTCCTCGGGTAAGGATTAAAAAAAAAAATTGTACCCCTTGACACAGCAATCTCAGTTCTGAGAATCTATTCTATTGAAATACAATCACTAGTTTCAATAAAACTACTGAAGTAAAAACATCATGAAACATATGTACAAAGATATTTATTAGAGGAGCATTGTAAGTGGCAACACATACAAATTGTAAATACTATGCATGCCCATTAATAGGGGAATGACTTCAAAAATTACAGTACATCCACATTTTGGAACATTCATTAAAAGGAATGAATTTGTACTCTCCCAGTTTACTTAGAGAGATTTTACACAAGAAATTGTTTTAATTAAAAGAGGCAAAATGTAGTCACTTTTTAAACGACAAAAATATCTGTACTGCATATGTGTGCATTTGTTATTTGTCTATATGTGACTATATGAGCAGGGAGAAAAATGTTAACAGCTAGGATGATAAAATGATTGCGAGAGGTGTAAAAGCTGATGGGGTGACAGAGGAGGAGGGGAGAAGAGGGAGTGAGTCAAGGAGGAAAAGAAAAAGAAAATAAGAACCAAAGGATTTTCTGAAAGCTCTATATGAGTCAATAATCTCCTATCACAGGTGAACAATCAAACACAGTCCTAGGGACATTATTAGATTGTACGGTGTACAGATCAAAGGACGTAATAATTGCAGTACACTTTATTCTGTTCAGATCAAACTAGCATACTGTATCAATTTCAGGACACCGCACTATAAACAAAAGAAAAATAAACAAATTGTTTTTCTTGTTATAAGAGGGATGGCTAAGAGTCAGGCAAAGCTAGGTTCCAATTTTTTTTCAGCCACTTACTTAGCTGTGTGCCCTTGGCAAATTACTTAATCCCTCTATGCCCTTGTTTCTTTATCTGTTTAAGGGGGATAATTATAGTTCCTATCTCTCAGGGTTATTGTAGGAAAATTATATATGCATGTCAGGACTGGCACCTAGAATAAACTCAATAAAAAGAATTAATATTGTCATTGTTATTGAATATTTATTATAAAATTTAGAATTTATATGTAAGCAAGAAAATAAAAACATAATCTTACTTTCCAGAGTTAACTATGGTTAACTTTTGAATGTTCATGCATTATTTACTCAGTGTGATCTGAAAAATCATTACAAGACCTGGTGATAGCTTAATTGGGACATATTAGCAGCCACCAAATGTGTGAAGGGTTGTGATATGGAAGAGGCATAGACATTCTGTGAGGCTCCAAAGAACCACAAGCGTTACAATGAGAGCTGTCCAGCACCAAAATAGACTGCCCAACACCATGGGGAGCTCCTTGTTACAACAAATAACAGGGTCTTGGGCTGGCGACCATTTGTCAGAAGAACTGCCTGTGTTGGGAGAGAGGCCAAACTAAATATCTTCTAAAACTCTTCCTAACACTAACACTAACATTTTATGATCAAGAAACACTTGCTGGGTGTACACATAGATTCATAGTCCTCATAAGATAGTTGGTACGGTTCTTACTGTAATACTGAGTGGGAAGGGCAGTTCTAAATTCATCCCATGAAAGTCAGTAGGACATTTCTAGCATAGGTCAGGTAGAGGGACTCTCCCTCATACAAAACTGAGGACGTGCAATTCCACCAATCAATCTCATTCAATATGGAGAAAGAAATCAAAGAGAAGGGTGGGCCTGAAAAGAGTTTACATCTTATCTTCAGGTGCTGTTTGTCTGATTTCTAAATACTCGTGGTCTCTTCCTGGGAAAAATTCCTGATCTGGCAAAAATTCATAGTAATTACTCAGGCAAAAGGAAATAGAACAAACAAACACACAGAAGAAAAATACATTAATGTGGTTGGAAAAAAACCTAAGAACATGGTGTTGGTGGGAGAGAAGGCTAAAGGTCTATGTAAGAACTACCCAGGTGCTTTTGATGTTTGATCAATTATTATCTTATTATGCTTCCTGCTATAGATGCAGCTGCAATTTCTGTAACAGGATGTTTAAAAACATTAAAGAGAAGCTGTAGTAGGGTTCTGAAGTGATAAGAGTACCTAGAATATGTACTTTTGGACGTTTAGAATATAAGTTCCTGTACATTCTTAAAATAAACCATCTATTTGTTTTCCTTTTTTTAAAAAAAAAAAAGAAACAAGTAAAACTTGTATTTCAATATCGCTGCATCCTGCCCACATTGATATAGAAATAACAGAGCAAAGAGAGGGTGGTGGTTCAATCTGTGACCTGTGCTGGGTTTTTTTTTTAATCCTTACCCAAGGATATTTTTACATTAATCTTCAGATAGAGCTGGAGAGAGAGAGGGAGGAAGAGAGAGAGAAACATTGATGTGAGAGAAACACATCGATTGGTTGCCTCCTGCACAACCCCATCTGCGGCTGGGGACGAACCACAACTGAGGTACGTGCCCTTGGCCGGAATTGAACCCAGGACTCTTTGGTCCGAGGGCAACACTCTTACCGTTGAGCCATACCTGCCAAGGCCTGTACTGGGTTTTTCAAAATTTTTTTATCCTCACCTGAGGACATTTTTGCATTTATCTTCAGATAGAGCGGGAGGGAGAGAGGGGGGAAGAGAAAGAGAGAAACATCGATGCGAGAGAGAGTGGCTGCCACCCACACGGCCCCAACCAGGGCCGGGGACAAACTGCAACCGAGGTACGTGCCCTTAGCGGAAACCGAACCCAGGACTCTCTTGTCCGCAGGCCGACACTCTAACCGCTGAGCCAGACTGGTCAGGGCCTGTGCTAGTTTTTAATCAGCTTTGACTTTTATCCCTATATTAGGTAATATCTTATCCCTATATTAGAAAAATGTTTGGAATTTATTTGGATTAAACTTGTTCATCAGAAAATGCATTATTCTATTGTTTAAGCAGGAGAGTTGGGTGGAATTTGTTACCACAATGACTCAAGGTGAAGTTAAAGAAACAAACAATTTTGTGTGTGCTCTCCCTTCTGGGAACAAGCCTGAACCTTTCCCTTCCCCCTCTTCTTCCCTCTCAGGGGTGCATCTCCTAAACTCTAAGGGTTCCCCGAGACTTGCAACCAGGGGAGCAATGGGCAACGGCAGCTCATCTGGGGCTAACCCTCAAAACCTGTCTCTGAGGCCCCCTTTTCTCTGACTTCTCAGTGAGCCAAAGTAACCCCGCCTAGGCTCATTTCTTTTTTTTTTATCCTCACCCGAGGATATTTTTACATTCATTTTCAATGGAGGGAAAGAGAGAGAGAGAGAAACATCGATGTGAGAGAGACACATCAACTGGCTGCCACCTGCACAACCCCAATAGGGGCCGGGGACAAACTGCAACCGAGGTACGTGCCCTTGGCTGGAATCAAACCCTGGTCTCTTTGGTCCCCGGGCCGACGCTCTAACCGCTGAGCCAAACCTGCCAGGGTGCAGGCTCATTTCTTTCCTCTAGTATTTCTAGAGAGACAAAGCCACCCTGGCCTAGGCTCTCTCCTGTTGCCCTTTCTTGTTTCACTGTTTCCAGCTTTAATACGTGTACTCTCAAAATGAACTTTTAGAAAAGAAGAAACAAACAGTTTTTGGTAAAGAAGTTTGTGGAATCAGAGTTGAGACGGGCTGAACTGACTTAGGGTTAGAAGTGTTCTCAAACAGAGGGAGTGCCTCACTAGTATTCAAGATTTCCTGCCTGTGGGCTGCTTATCTTAACTTACACCACACATTTGCACTGGGTATCCAGCAACAGGGTTTGGAGGCATGTTCTCAGAACTGATATTAGTCACAAATAAGCTGTTTGTTACTTTCAAGTCTTTTTTCTAGCAACCTAGGCCAATACCTAGCGTGTGCTTGTACAATCTCTCTCTTTAAAGACTCTCTGTGTATGTATATATTTATAACTTTTTTCTGAAATTTCTTCTCTTTGAGAATAAGTTGTAGACATGATGCCCTTTTCCCCTACTTCAGCGTGTATTTTCTGAAAACAAGGACAATTCTTTCGGAACCACAGTACAATTATGAAAATTATGTCAATACTGATTTAATTATATTACTTGATCTACAGACCTCATTGAAGTTTTGTAATTTCCCCAATAATGCCCATTATAGTAGAAGAAAATTCCAGATCATACCTTGCCTTCAGTTGTCAAGTATCTTTATTGTAGTCTCCACTAACCGGGAATAGATTTTCCACACTTGGTTGCCTTTCATGACCTTGGCACATTTGAAGAGTTACAGGCCAGTTGTTGTACAGAACGCTTCTCAATTTCGGTTGTCTGGTACTTCCTCATGATTAAATTCAGGTTATGCATTCTTAGCAGGACTACCACAGAAGTAATGCTGTGATCTTCTCAGCACACAGTATCAGGAGTTGATTTGTTCCATTACTGTTGAAATTACCTTTAATGACTTGGTTAAGACAGTGTCCATCAGGTTTCTTCACTTTAAAGTCAGTATTTTGGGGGGAGCATTTAAGATCTTGCTTCCCAGACTATGTCATCAGTTTGGTTCAAGTAAACTCTTAAAAAGTAAAAAAAAAATAA
Organism: Tadarida brasiliensis; assembly: GCA_030848825.1. Lineage (NCBI taxonomy): Eukaryota > Metazoa > Chordata > Mammalia > Chiroptera > Molossidae > Tadarida > Tadarida brasiliensis. Next base: position 12,653,949 of record CM061275.1, on the reverse strand, counting down.
TAAAATTATCATTTTTTCCCTTTATTGTTACCAAGTATCTTGTGGAGAGACATGCTGGGACTATGTAAATATCCTCTTCCTTATCAAACTTCACCCACAGGCTTTAGCATCATCCATTGATGATTCTTGCCTGAGTCATTAATTACTGTGATGATTGCCAAATGGTAATTTTATAATTCTATCATCCCTTCTAAATTTTTTAGTTGGCAATCTACTGTAAGGAAAAATGTTCTCTTCTCCATGATTTGCTTGCCTATTTATTTATACCAGTATGGACTCATAGACTTCTATTTTAGTCAACAGTCCATAATACGTTATTGACACTATTTATTTTGATATTCAAATTGTCCCTGATTTGGACAGTGGGAGTCCTTTCAAACTGTCCTTTTGATATGTCCTCAAAATTCTTTGAATTTCCTAACCTCATGACACAAGATATTCTAGGCTTTTCTTGGATTTCCCTAGCACTTGCCCTGGAATCATCCACTTCTCTAAGATGCCCTGGTTCCTTAGTGGAGAATAGTATTTAGAAAATTTGGCTTCTAGGTATAGTAATTTGTACTGGTGTGTCATTGCTTATAGGTGTCCTCAGAGGGCAGGCTCTCTCTGGCGCTCTCTCTCTCTCTCTCTCTCTCTCTCACACACACACACACACACACACACACACACTTGTAAAACAATGTGCTCATATTGATATTTCCACTTCCAGTCCAGCACTGCAAGGTTGATGTCAGCCTTCCCCTTTCCATACTTATGACTGCCTTCTCTGATGGTGAGAAATGCGTCGAACCCCACATGCACTCTCTCCTGTTGTTCACTTCAGTGCACTCTGCTGTCATCCTGAAGCCAACCTGTAAGTACTCACTGAGGCCTGGGTCAAAAGCACCTGAAGCCACCGGTATCTGTGCTATATCACCAATGCTCACTCTTCCTTCAGGCCCCAGATGTGGGCCATTTCAGTCTGTCATGACTATAATAGACACTGCGACTGGCAAAAGCACTCTTCACCCCAGCTTTGCTCCACCCGGGGACACGGCCAATCTGGAAGGGCTGCTTTAAGGTCCTGACTGCTCACAGAGACTTTTACAGAAACTGCTCTTTTGGGTTTTACATGCCCTTTATTTTCACTCCTTTTCCCTAGAATTCAAACATGAATCTTAGCTTAAGGAGTTGATCACCACCAAAGCAGTATTAAATGAAATGTTAAAGGGTCTTCTTTAAGAAGAAGAAGAAAAAGATTTAAAATATGAACAATAAAATGGCAATAAGTACATATCTATCAACAAGTGAATCTAAAAAATAAAATAAACAGCCCTGGCCGGTTTGGCTCAGCGGTTAGAGCGTCGGCCTGCGGTCCAGAGAGGCTCGGGTTCGGTTCCCGCTAAGGGCACGTACCTTGGTTGCAGTTTGTCCCCGACCCTGGTTGGGTCGTGCGGGAGGCAGCCACTCGATGTGTCCCTTCCACATCAATGTTTCTCGCTCTCTCTCTCTTCCTCTCTCTCCCTCCCACTCTGTCTGAACAAAAATGGAAAAATGTCCTCGAGTGAGGATTAAAAAAATACAATAAAATAAACAAACAAGCAGAACAGAAGCAGACTCATAGAGACAGAGAACGTTTTGATGGTTGCCAGATGGGAGGGGGTTTGGGGGGAATGGGTGAAAGAGGTGAAGGGTTTAAGAAGTACAAATTGGTAGTTATAGAACAGTCATGGGGATGTAAGGCACACCATAGACAGTATAGTCAATAATATTCTAAAAACTATGTATGGTGTCAGATGAGTGCAGAATGTATCCGGATGATCACTTAGTAAGTTATGTAATGTCTCATCACTGGGGTGTACACCTGGAACTAATATAATAATGTATGTCAACTGTAATTGAAATTAAAAAATGATTAAAAAACAAACAAACAAACAGAAAACCACAAATCTGGTCTGTGCCCAGAACCAGTCCTTTCTTCCAACCCTGTCTTGTGGTCTTCTCTTCCATTAGGATGAGATCTTTCTTTTTTTTTTTTTTAAATCCTCACCCGAGGACATTTTTGCATTTATTTTGAGATAGAGCGGGAGGGAGGAAGAGAAAGAGAGAAACATCGATGTGAGACAGACACATCAAATGGTTGCCACCCACACAAGCCCAACTGGGGCCGGGGACAAACCGCAACCAAGATACGTGCCCTTAGCGGGAACTGAACCCAGGCCTCTCCGGTCCATGGGCTGATGCTCCGACCACTGAGCCAAACTGGCCAGGGCAGGATGAAATCTTTCTTAATCCTTCACATACAGGACCTTCAAGACACATGGAATCAGGTCCTCAAGACTCTCCTGAGTACCAGAATGTGTCAGCTTAAATTCTCAGCACTCCCCATCACATTTACTATTCGCTTATTAATTTTTCTTAATCCTCACCTGAGGATATGTTTTTACTGATTTTAGAGAGAGAGGAAGGGAGAGGGAGAGAGAGGCAATCGAACATCGATTGCCTCCCATACACACCCCAACAGGGGATTGAACCCACAACCTAAATATGTGTCCTGATGGGATATCAAACCCGTGAACTTTCCGTGTACAGGACAATGATCAAACCAACTGAGCCATATGGCTACGGCTTGTTATTCTCTTAAATTTTCTGTATTAACAGTTTAATTCACTAATACTTTCAGCAATAAAAATTTTTTTTATTCCTCACCCGAGGATTTATTTCCATTTGTCTTCAGATAGAGTAGGAGGGAAGGAGAGAGAAACATTGATGTGAGAGGGACACATCGACTGGTTGCCTCCCGCAAAACACTGACCAGGGCTGGGGACGAACCGCAACCAAGGTACGTGCCCTTGACTGGAATCAAACCCGAGACTCATTGGTCCGCAGGCCAATGCTCTAACCACTGAGCCAAACTGGCCAGGACAATAAAGATACATTTTTAAAAAATGGTTTAATTCAGGAACTCTTGAAGACTATACCACAGAAGCCACACCGAAATAAAAGGACTACAATCCCATCCCAAGGATCTCATGATTGTCCTGGCTGTTGGAGACAGAAGGAAGCCTGGAGAGCTTTCCGTGTGAAGACTGCCTCAGCCCACATCTGATCACAATGACACTATTGTCTTACAAACCTCTTAGAATACATGATGTGGGTGTGGACCTTCCCAGCCGAGGTGTCCTCCTGATTTTTATCCACCACACGTGGGTGTGGGACCAGCCCGTCATGCCTCCGCCCCTCCTACCAGTCTCGATGCGGCTTCTTCTTTAATTTCGTAGTTGTAGGACTTCCACTCAGCTTGATTTCAGGCGGTTTTGAATGATGATTGTTCTGTAGTTTAGTTGTAACTTTGATGTGGTTGTGGGAGGACGCGATACCACGTTTACCTACGCCGCCATCTTGACCGGAAGTCCTCCAGAGATAAAGTTTAAAAGCAGAAGGGGGGCCCTGGCCAGTTTGGCTGAGCAGTTAGAGCATCAGCCCACGGACCAGTGAGTCATGGGTTCGATTCTGGTCAAGGGCACGTACCTCAGTTGCAGTTCATTCCTGGCCCTGGTTGGGTCGGGTGGTGCGGGCAGCAATCAGTTGATGTGACTCTATCACATCGATGTTTCTCTCTGTCTCTCTCTCTCTTCCTCCCTCTCACTCTGTCTGATGATAAATGGAAAAATATCCTCAGGTGAGGAATAAAAAATAAATAAATAAATAAAAATAAAAGCAGAAGGGGGAAAAGGAGATATGTTCATGGTAGTCCCTCCTTATTCAAAGGGATATGTTCCAAAACTCCCAGTGGATGTCTGAAACCAGGGATAGCACTGAATCCGATATATACTATGTTTTTGCAATACATACACACCTATGATTAAGTTTAATTTAGAATAATGAAGGTGGCTACAGCAAGGTGGCAGGCTCAGCTGCACCAGGCCAGGGCGGCGCCCTGGGCCCTCCTGTAAGACCTTGGTGGGGGGTGCGGGTGGCCAGGGTAGGGGGGTGAGATGGGATGGCCCTGGAGGGAGTGAGGTGGCAGCGGCAGAGGGGCTCTCCCGCTTCCCCCTCTGGCTCTGTGGCCTCTACCTGCAACTCCTTGGACCCCGAGTCCCCTGGGACTGGATGGTGAGGGTGGGGATATGTGGCACTGGGTCTAGCAGCAGCTGGCGTTTGACCAACCACATCAAAATGACACAAGAACTATTTACATAGCCAACAGGTTTCCTATGAATTGCCTTTGCATACCTCAGAAATTTATAGATAACTAGATCATTTCATCTAAGTATACTGTGTGGAATTTTGTTCCAAAGAACTTGCTTGAACAATTCAGAGGAGCCCGGCTGGTGTGGCTCAGTGGTTGCGCATCGACTCATGCACCAAGAGGTCGCCAGTTTGATTTCCAGTCAGGGCACATGCCCAGGTTGTGGGCCCGATCCCCAGCGGGGGGCATGCAGGAGGCGGCCGATTGATGTTCTTTCTTATCGATGTTTCTCTCTCTCTCTCTCTCCCCCCCTTCCTCTCTTTCTAAAATCAATAAAGAAAAAAAAATTCAGAGGAGTGGCAAACTTATTTTCTTATTATATTTTTGGTTCAGCTTATGATTGATACACCCACCAGTCCAATTACCAGTGGACTTCCATTATTCTTTGTGGTAACAGTAACCACCATAAAGGAGGGATATGAAGATTGGTTATTACATAACTCAGACAATGAAGTAAATGTTTATATTGTTTGAAGTGGTAGCCTTGTAAAAGCTAGATCAGAAAACATTCAGGTGGGGATATTGTTGGACTAGCTAAAGAGGAAAGTTCCCCTGCAGATTTGGTGCTTCTGTCCCCAGATGGCTTGACGATTCTTGTCACATTGAAACTGCTAGTTTGGATGGAGAAACTAACCTGAAGACACATGTGGCAGTTCCAGAAACAGCAGCATTACAAACAGTTGCCAATCTGGACACTCTCGTGGCTGTGATAGAATGCCAGCTACCAGAAGCAGACTTGTACAGATTCATGGGGTGAATGACAATAATTCAACAAATGGAAAAAACTGTAAGACCTCCGGGGCCAGAGAGTCTCTTGCTTTGTGGAACCAGATTAAAAAACACAAAAGAAACTTTTGGTGTTGCTATATATACCGGAATGGAAACAAAGATGGCATTAAATTACAAGAGCAAGTCACAGAAACGATCTGCAGCAGAAAAGCCCATGAATACATTTTTTATAATTTATCTAATAATCCTTATTTCTGAAGCTATCGTCAGTACTATCTTTCTATTTTATTTTTTAGTATTATCTTGAAATATACATGACAAGCTGAATAGAAATGGGATAAACTTGGTATAACCAAAAAACAGAACATCAAAGAAATAGTAAAATTCTGAGATTTATTTCAGACTTCCTTGCCTTTTTGGCACTCTACAATTTCATGATTCCAATTTCATTATATAGGGCAGTCGAAATGCTGAAAGTTCTTGGATCACTTTTTATTGGCTGAGACCTTGATCTCTGTCATGAAGAATCAGATCAGAAAGCTCAAGTCAGTACTTCTGACCTGGAAGAAGAGCTTGTTCGGGTGGAGTGTGTGTTTGCAGGTAACACTGGCACACTGACAGAAAATGAGATGCAGTTTGGGGAATGTTCAAGTAATGGCATAAAATATGAAGAAATCAATGGTAGATTTGTATCCGAAATACCAACACCAGACTCTTCACAAGGAACCGTAAGTTATCTTAGTAGTTTATCCCATCTTAAGAACTTATCCTCTTACATTCAGTTCTTTAGAACCAACCCCGAAAATGAAACTAAACGAAAGAACACGATGTCTTCTTTGAAGCAGTCCATCTCTGTCACACTGTAAAGATCAGTAATGTTCAGACTGATGGCATTGGCGACAGTCCCTGAATCCAACCTTGCACACTGCCAGTTAGAGTACTATGCATCTTCACCAGATGAAAAGGCTTTCGTGGAAGCTGCTGCAAAAACTGGTATTACATTAATTGGCAATTCTGAAGAAACTATGGGAGTTAAAACACTTGGAAAACTGGAACAGTACAAACTGCTTCATATTCTGGAATTTGATTCAGATCATAGGAGAATGAGTGTACTTGTTCAGGCACCTTCAGGTGGAAGTTTTTATTTGCTGAAGAAGCTGAATTGTCAATTCTCCCTAAATGTATAAGTGGACAAATAGAAAAAAACAGAATTCATGTGGATAAATTTGCTTTGGAAGAGCTAAGAACTCTGTGCATGGCCTATAGATAGTTGACATCTAAAGAGTAAAGAGTATGAGGTAATAGACACCTATTTGAAGCCCCAACTGACTTGCAGCAATGGGAGAGAAATTGGCAAATGTCTTCCAGTTCATAGAGAAAGACTTGATATTACTTGGAGTTACAGCAGTAGAAGACAAACTACGAGAAAAAGTTCAAGAAACGATCGAAGCATTGAGAATGGCTAGTATCAAAGTATGTGGTTCTTAATGGAGATACACATGAAACAGCTGTTAGTGTGAATTTATCATGTGGACATTTTAACAGAACCTTGAATATCCTTGAATGTATAAACCAGAAATCAGACAGTGAATGTGCTAACAGTTGAGGCAGCTTGCCAGAAGAATTACAGAGGACCATGCGATTCAGCATGGGCTGGTAGGGGATCGGACCAGCCTATCTCTTGCATTCAGGGAGCATGAAAAACTATTTATGGATGTTTGTAGAAAAAAAATTTTTTTAATACTCACCTGAAGATATTTTTCTATTTATCTTCAGATAGACTGGGAGGGAGAGAAAGGGAGAGAGAGAGAAACATCAATGTAAGAGAGACATATCGACTGGTTGCCTCCCACACAACTGAATGAACAGCAACTGGAATTGAACCCACGACTCATTGGTCCGCGGGCTGACGCTCTACCACTGAGCCAAATGGGCCAGTGCTGTTTGCAGAAATTGTATATACAGTTTACAGCTGTATTGTGCTGTTGTATGGCACCACTGCAGAAAGCCAAGGTAATAAAACTGACAAAAATCTCACCTGAGAAACCTGTAACATTGGCTGTTGGTGACGGTGATAATGATGTAAGCATGATACAAGAAGCATATGTTGGCATAGGAATCATGGGTACAGAAGGAAGACAAGCTGCAAGAAACAATGACTATGCAATAGCTAGATTTAAATTTCTCTCCAAGTTGCTTTTGTTCATGGTCATTTTTTATTACATTAGACTAGTTACCCTTGTACATTATTTTTTATAAGAATGTGTACTTTATCACACCCCAATTTTTATATCAGTTGTTTGTTTTCTCAACAAACACTATATGACAGTGAGTACCTGACTTTATACAATATTTGTTTTACTTCTCTATCTATTCTGATATTTAGTCTACTGGAATGGCATATAGATCCTCATGTATTACAGAACAAGCCCACCCTCTATTGAGACATTAGTAAAAACCGTCAACTAAGCATTAAAACTTTTCTTTATTGGACCCTCCTAGGTTTTAGTAATGCCTTTATTTTCTTTTTTGGATCCTATTTTCTAATGAGGAAATAGATATCTCTGCTTGGAAATGGCCAGATATCTGGGAACTGTACATTTGGCACCTTGGTCTTCACAGTCAAGGTTATTACAGTCACAGTAAAAATGGCTTTGGAAACTCATTTTTGGACCTGGACCAACCACCTTGTTACCTGGGGATCTATTATATTCTAGTTTGTACTTTCTTTGTTTTATGGAGGGATTCTCTGGCCATTTTGGGGCTCCTAGAATATGTACTCTGTATTTTTTCAGCTCCGATCAAGTGGTTGCTTGGTTTGCCCTAATCCTCATGGTTGTTACATGTCTGTTTCTTGATACTGTGAAGAAAGTATTTGACAGACAGCTCCATCCTACAAATATGGAAAAGGCACAGTTTACTGCCCTGGCCGGGTAGCTCAGTTGATTGGAGTGTCGTCCCAATATGCCAGGGTTGCAGGTTTGATCCCTGGTCAGGGCACATACGAGAAGCAACCAATGAGTGCATGCAAGCAAACCGATATTTCTCTCTCTCTCTCAATTTAAAAAAAGAAAAAGTCATAGTTTACTGAAACAAATTCAAATATCAAGTGCTTGGACTCCATGTGCTGTTTCTCAGGAGAAACAGCGTTTGCATCTGTTGGGAGAATGTTGGAACGAGTAATAGAAGGATGTAGTCCGCCCCACGCCAGCAGGTGTGAAAGTTCTCTAAGCAGCCTTTGCTGCAGATGAGTAGCCTACAAACTGGAATAGATGAACATGCATTTCTAGATACCTAATAAGTCAGCAGCTGGTTTTACCAACTGAAGCAGAAAGTATACTACTTATTAGCATTTTTTTTTTATCCTCACCTGAGGACACTTTTGCATTTATCTTCAGACAAAGCAGGAGGGAGAGAGGGAGGAAGAGAAAGAGAGAGAAACATCGATGTGAGAGAGAGAAATCGAGTGGTTGCCACCCACATGACTCCAACCCGGGCCGGGGACAAACTGCAACTGAGGTACCTGCCCATAGCGGGAACCAAACCCGGGCCTCTCTGGTCCACGGGCCGATGCTCTAACCGCTGAGCCAAACTGGCCAGGGCTTTTTTTTTTTTAGCATTTTTGATGGTAGATTTCACTTTGTGGCTTTGGGTAAGGAGTTCTTTCAGTAACAAAGGAAAGCAACTTTGAAGAGACTTTTCATCTAATGAACAAAAAATTTTATTTCACAATCTTTCTAAAATGTGGTTAACAGGAGTGTGTATATGGTACTCTCATTTGTTTTTTATAATTTTTTTTATTATACCTAGACTACTGTTCTATTTCCTACATATTTTTGTTTGTTTTTTGTATTTACAAAATAATCTACACATAATAGTAAAATCAAAAGATTTTGCTTTAGCCGTGGCTAGTGTGGCTCAGTTGGTTGGGCAACACCCTGTGCACTGAAAGGTTTCCGGTTTGACACCGGGTCAGGGCACATGCCTGGGTTTTGGGCTCGATCCCCAGTAGGTGACATGCAGGTGGCAGCCAGTAGATGTTTCTCTCTCACACAGATGTTTCTCTCTCTCCCTCTCCCTTCCTCTCTCTCTAAAAAATCAATGAAAACATATATTTTTTTCTCATTAAAAAATTTATTTATTAATTTTTTTTATCCTCACCCAAGGACATTTTTCCATTTTTTGTTCAGATAGAGTGGGAGGGAGAGAGAGGAAGAGAGAGAGAGAGAAGAAACATCGACGTGAAAGAGACACATCGAGTGGCTGCCTCCCGCACGACCAACCAGGGCCGGGGACAAATCGCAACCGAGGTACATGCCCTTAGCGGGAACCAAACCCGGGTCTCTCTGGACCGCAGGCCAACACTCCAACCGCTGAGCCAAACCGGCCAGGGCAAAAAAATTTTTTCTTTATTGATTTTAGAGAGAGAGGAAGGGAAAGGGAGAGAGAGATAGAAACATTGATGAAAGAGAACATTTTTTTATCAAAAAAAATTTTTTTTTTTAATCTTCACCGGAGGACATTTTTGCATTCATCTTCAGATAGAGTGGGAGGGAGAGAGGGAGGAAGAGAGAGAGAGAAACATCAATGTGAGAGAGACACATCGAGTGGCTGCCACCCACACAACCCCAACCAGGGCCGGGGACAAACTGCAACCGAGGTTCGTGCCCTTAGCAGGAACCGAACCTGGGACTCTATGGTCCACGGGCCGACGCTCTAACTGCTGAGCCAAACTGGCCAGGGCGATGAGAGAGAACATTGATTGGTTGCCTCCTACATGCCCCCCACTGGGGATTTGGCCAACAACCTGGGCATGTGCCCAGACTGGGAATTGAACTGGCGACCTCTTGGTACCTGGGTCGACACTCAACCACTGAGCCACACTGGCTGGGCAATAAAAACATATTTTAAAAAAGAGTAGTAGAGGGAAGACAAAGAAAGGGAAAAAAGGTATATGCAGAGTCTCACAACCAAATAAATCAACCTTAAGTAACAGAGGAATAATTGCTATGCTAACCTGTAAGCTGTGCCACTTGTTCTTGTTTGATTCTTGTATGTGCCCTGACCTACAACCTTGGCGTATCCGGACGACACTCTAACCAGCTGAGCTACCTGGCCAGGGCCCATTTGGGTTTTCTTGATTGGATAAGTCAGATTGAGAAAATGAACTGCTGGAAACAGCAAGAGACACTTCCTAAAATGTGACCAACTAGAACTTCCCAAAGGTAGATGGAAACCCTGTGGCAGAGGTTAGAAAATGGCAGGGCTCTCAGACCTGAGAATAGGGTAGAAAGACTATACATTGGGTTATCTACAAAGCAATTTCCTTGGAAGTATATAATGTCTTGTTAGCTTTCCTGGGACTATCAGAAAGGTCAGTTAGTAGGACTACCACTGAAACACTAAAACTAGGATGTATAAAAAGTATGTAACTTGATCAATTAGTATCTCCAATCTCAGTTTGTTCTCCAATCCCTGACTTCGTCTTATGGTTGGGGTAGGGGGCGAAGGGCACTTAATTTTGCTGGCCTCCCTTCTGTAGTCTCTTGTAGGTACACCAGGCTAAAATCACAGTGACACGAGACAATTTAGAGTGGAATATGGACTTTGCTCTTGAAGCAGCAGTTCTATTGGCCATGAGTCTAAGTTTCTATTTAATGAAATTAAGTGGAAGTGTTGATGGGACTTCCAGGAAGGCAGATTACATAGAGCTCCTACCTATCAAACTGCACTGTGAGTTGTGCAATTAGAGCAAATTTCATGTTCAGTTAAAATTTGTTTCCCTTCCTACACTGATTTCTTCAAGTTACTCCAACTATTCACGAAGTCCAGTAGACCTATGCCACCTTGTGTAGGGGAGGTGTGGAGAATAACGGGATGAAGCTGTAAAGAGAAGTGTGCCCTGCTGCACACATGAGTATGACCCTTGCAGTAAATGGTTGATGAAGAGCATATGAGGCAGCAGGCACCTGGGAAAAGCATGTAATTTCCAGCTAGGAGGGGGACAGCTCAGAAGGGACATAAACCATTATGCCTCTCCTTTTTTCTCCACTTACACTAAAGTAAGGCAGTCAGGATAATTCTATCATTAATTGTGACAAGCCCTATTCTTTCGGTGTGCATTAAATGGAGGATATGACTTGTTATTACATTGGTAAGATGTCATAAGGAGGGTAGAAGAAGGCTGTTCTTCAATAGCCTACCCTCAGCCTAAAACAGTTTTGCACATTACTGTTAACAGAGCTTATGAAGCTATAGCTAAAGTAATCATATTTCACAAACTGAAAAATTTCTGAATTTCACATAGGCAAACTCAGGGACATGTAACTACCTTCATATTCTTTGTTTTTAAATGTGTCTTTATTAATTTTTTTTTTTTTTTTTTTTTTAGAGAGAGAGAGGGAGAGATAGAAACATTGACGTGAGAAACATGGATCAGCTGCCTCCTGCACACCCCCTACTGGGGATCGAGCCTGCAACCCGGGCATGTGCCCTCTCAGTACATGGCACAATGCTCAATCCACTGAGCCACACCGGCTGGGCTACCTTCATATTGTTGAAATAGTAATTCATTGGGCTCATTAATAAAGGATTAAAATCTATCACTTAAATATTAAAACGTAAGGTTTAAATCAAGGGGTGGGTCAGACTGGTTCTTTTCTTTTTTGGGGGCGGTTTTATTTGTATTTATTTATTTTTTGTTAATCCTCACCCCCTAGGATATCTTTCCATTGATTTTCCGAGAGAGTGGAAGAAAGGGAGGGAGAGAGAGACACACACATCAATTGGTTGCCTCACACATGAGCTCGACTAGGGGGCATCGAACCTACAACCCAGGTACGTGCCCTTGACCGGGAATCAAACCCTCAACCTTTTGGTCCGAGGGCCAACATTCTAATCGTTGAGCCAAACGGACCAGGGCCTAGGTGATTTTTATAATAATCTATAATGGAATCGATACAGAGCCATGGGAGTGGAAAAGTTCTGCTACTTTTTACCTTTTGCTTTTTAATCATTAAATGAGCTTTGGTCAAATAATTCAGGAGGTTGTTTGCCAAGGGAAGACCAACCCTTCTGAAATTTATCCCCAGCTTATTCTAGACCTATATAAATGCCCCAATGCAAAGTAACTTCTACGACTCTCCTAATATCAGTGATCAGCTTAAAAAAACATTCTGGCCCTGACCAGTTTGGCTCAGCAGTTAGAGCGTCGGCCTGTGGACCAGAGAGTCCTGGGTTTGGTTCCTGCTAAGGGCACGTACCTCGGTTGCGGTGCATCCCTGGTCCTGGTGGGGTCGTGTGGGTGGCAGCCACTGGATGTATCTCTCTCACATCGATGTTTCTCTCTCTCTCTTCCTCCCTCTCTCCCTCCTGCTTTATCTGAAGATAAATGCAAAAATATCCTCAGGTGAGGGAAAAAAAAAATTAAAAAAAAAAAAACATTCTGGGGGGGAGGGAAGAGATAAACTACAGAACTTATATATGCATGTATACGTAACCAGTGGACATAGACAACAATGCTGGGGATGGGGTGGGGTGGGGGGTATTGGGAGGAGGGTGTCAGTGGGGGATAAAGGAGAAACATCTGTAACAAAGATAAATTAATAAAAAAAATTTTTTAAAGAAACAGAATTTGCATGTTATTTATTTATTTATCCAATTTTAATTAATTAATTTTTTAATTTTTTTTATCCTCACCCGAGGACATTTTTGCATTTATCTTCAGATAGAGCAGGAGGTGGGGGCGGGGGGAGAGAAACATCGATGCAAGAGAGACACATCGACTGGCTGCCACCCACACGACCCCAACCGGGGCCCAGGACAAACTGCAACTGAGGTACGTGCCCTTAGCGGGAACCGAACCCAGGACTCTCTGGTCCGCGGGCTGACGCTCTAACGGCTGAGCCAAACCGGCCAGGGCCGAATTTGCATTTTTTAAATTATCATACTGGAAGTAGCATAGAAAATAGGAAGAGGAATGATGCTAGTCATGAGACTAATGAGAAGACCATTGAAATTTTCCCAGCAAGAGATGGTGAAGGGCTAAAATACAGATGTAACAGCAGGAACAGAAAGCAAGGGGCAGATACCAGAAATATTAATGAATCAGCAGAATATCATTTTGCCCCAATATCATGTGAATTTGAAAACCTCTGATCAATATATATCATTATAAGAACAGAGCAATTTATTGGGGACCCAATGTGCATCATATAATTTTTCTCCCATACACCTTACAAACTTACACACACCTCCTCCTAATTATGCCCCCACTAGTCTTCACAGCCAAGTCTTTTGTCTAAAAAAGTGTCCACTGCTCTTTTACTTCCTCATTTCCATTTTTATGCCCCTTGACTTGACGTGTGACTAAATCACAATTTACCTTGAATCAGAAGCCCAGGTACATTCAACTAGGAAAACAGTATTATTGAATAAAAAAAAGAAACACTCTGAGAGGTGAACCAAGCTGTGTTCATGTTCTCCCATGAAGGAGGCTCGCAAAGGGGAACTGAGATCTCTGCTTTAAGAGTGAAGGCGACTGTTTGTCAACTATAATTTTTAAAAAATGCTATGGCTACTTAGAAAATATGAAATACTAAAGAAAATATTACATTAATTTGGTTTGTATGAGATCTTCAATTTTCATATCAAATAAAATTAAAGATAAAAGAAAAAGAGTGAAGGTTATATTCCATTCACAAATGTTTCTATTGTTTCAGCCTAGTGAACTTTTACCCACAAAAGTCTTTCTTTGAACAGTCTGATAAAAAACAAGGTCTTTAATTTTTTTTTTTTTAGATTGTTTACTTACAGCTAAACCTTTAGACAGAAGGCCAACTCCCAGAGATTTCAAATAGGTTAACTTTGGACTGAAAAGATTTTTTCAAACCCTGCATCTTTCAAACAGACATCAGTATACATGAACGATGCCAGTATACATGGCTTTATCTGCCCTTCTGAAGTATTTCCTCTCTCCCAGGGAGCACCTCAGGTTTGTACTTTAAGAGAACAATGATTAACCTTTGTCCAGTCCTGATGTGAGGGATGCAGCTGTCATGACCTACAGATTTGGGTGGCACTGGTTAGATCTGCAGGTAGGAACAGAAAGAGGGGTAGGGAAATTCAACAGTGCCATGTTAAGTGTGCCTCCATGTTCCTTTATTCATGTAGAGCCTTCTCTTTGTGATTTTTTTTTAACTTATCTTTATTGTTGAATGTATTACAGATGTTCCTCATTTTTCCCCCAGTGCCCCCCTCCTCCCCATTCCCGCCCCCCTCCTGCCTTTCTCCACACTGTTGTCTATGTCCATTGGTTACGCATATATACATATAAATTCTTTGGTTTATTTCTTCCCACCCCTACCCCTCCCTTCTCTTTGAGGTTTGTCAGTCTAACAACCAATTTGTACTTCTTAATCCCTTCACCTTTTTCACCCATCCCTCCAGCCCCCACCCATCTGGTAATCAACAAAATTTCTCTGTATCTATGAGAATGTTTCTGTTCTGCTTCTTCATTTTGTTTGTAGATTCAATTGTCGATAGATATGTATTCATTGCCATTTTGTTTGTTCATATTTTTTATCTTTTTCTTCAAGAAGACCCTTCAACATTTCATATAATAATGGTTTGGTGGTGATGAACTCCTTTAGTTTTTCCTTGTCTGGGAAACTCTTTATATGGCCATCGAGTCTAAATGACAGCTTTGCAGGATAGAGTAATCTCCGTTGGAGGTTCTTGCTTTTCATCACTCTGAATATTTCTTGCCACTCCCTTCTGGCCTGCAAAGTTTCTTTTGAGAAATCAGCTGACAGTCTTATGGGAACTCCCTTGTAGGTAACTAACTGCTTTTCTCTTGCTGCTTTTAAGATTCTCTCTTTGTCTTGAACCTTTTGCATTTTGATGATGATGTGTCTTGGTGTGGGCCTCTGGGGGTTCATCTTGTTTGGGACTCTCTGTGCTTCCTGGACTTGTATGTCTGTTTCCTTCACCAAGTTAGGGAAGTTTTCTGCCATTATTGTTTCAAATAGGTTTTCAATTTCTTGTTCTCTCTCTTCTCCTTCTGGCAATTCCAAGATGCGAATGTTGGCTCGCTTGAAGTTGTCCCAGAGGCTCCTTACACTATCCTCATTTCTTTGGATTCTTTTTTCTTTTTGCTGTTCTGATTGGGTGTTTTTTGCTTCCTTATATTCTAAATTGATGGTTTGCTTCTTGGCTTTACCTACTCTACTATTGGTTCTGTGTAAACTATTCTTTATTTCAGTTAGTGCCTCCTTCATTTCTAATTGTGCATCCTTCATTTCTGACTGGTCCTTTTTAATGCTCCTGAGGCCCTCACTAAGTTCACTGAGGTTCTCACTAAGTCCATTGAGCATCCTTATAAGCAGTGTTTTGAACTCAGCATCTGTTAGGTTGCTTAACTCCATTTCACTTAGTTCTTTTCCTGGAGTTTTGTTCTGTTCTTTCATTTGGGACCTGTTTCTTTGTCTCCTCATTTTGGCTGCCTCTCTGTGTTTGTTTCTATGTATTACTTAGCGAGAGGTATGGGGCAAGCTGAGACCAGATGCTGCTCGTTTAAAAGAATTTAGGAAAAGCTGAAGCAGGATCCAAGACAGGCCAATCCTGTGGTCAAGCAACTGGCAACAGTTTGGGTGGGCCTGAAAGTTGGGTGGGGCGGGGCCTCAGGGAATCACCAGGGCGGGGCCAACAGTGTGAGCCAGGTAGCTGGAGTCCCAGATATGGCAGCGTCTGCCGGCCCAGGGAAGGGCTCACCAAAGGAACAAAGGCCTCTGATAGCACGTCTGTCCAGGAGAAAGCTGCCTCTCCAGCCCTCGCTCCAATGCCAAACAGCTCAGTTCTTCCCCATATGACTCTGGTGCCTTTCAAGCTGCCTCCCGCACGCTGGAGCCTGGAGGGTGGGAGTCCGAGTAAGTCCGTGCGCGGGCCCTTTAAGAGGAGCTGCCGGGGGCTCCAGCCGCCTCAGCCTCAGTTCCCGCTGGTTTTTCCAGCCAGAAGATTTTTCTCTTCCTGGTACTGGAACCCTGAGCTGGGCACCTGGTGTGGGACAGGGACCCCTCAGTCCTCAGGGAGGACCTTCCCAGCCGAGGTGTCCTCCGGATTTTTATCTGCCACACACAGGTGTGGGACCAGCCCGTCGCGCCTCCGCCCCTCCTACCAGTCTCGGTGCGGCTTCTTCTTTAATTTCGTAGTTGAAGGACTTCCATTCAGCTTGATTTCAGGCGGTTTTGAATGATGGTTGTTCTGTAGTTTAGTTGCAACTTTGATGTGGTTGTGGGAGGACGATACCGCGTTTACCTACGCCGCCATCTTGACCGGAAGTCCTCCTCTTCGTGATTCTTGATGACATGTTTATCCACTGCTTTTTCAGTACAGGATCAAGGGTAAAGTTATAAGAGAAAAAGAATTACTATCTTAAAAGTCTCCTTCTTATGCTTTAGGAATATTCCTTTCCTAGGCTTCCCAAGAAACTAATCAAGTTCAGATGCACATTGTCCAAGTAGTTCTTCAGTATTTGAGGACCCTTAAGAGAAAAATAAGGACTTTTTGGGGGGGAACAAAATGGGTGGGGAACAAAATGGGTGGCAGAACAAAGAGAAGAGCCTTTTGAAAAATTGTATTTGAAAATAATTATTTTAACTGCAAACTGCTGGTAAAATTGGCAGATTGATTTTTGTAATGCCACACTTATAGTTCAGTCACGTTTCCAGAACTCCTGAGTATTTGGAAAACAGTCCAGGGACTAGAAATAAATGAATAAATAGCCATCAAAAATCACATGCACTTTGCTCTTTAGGAGGTTTACATGCTCTCATACAGTCTTCATTCAATTGTGTTTAAAATAAAGAGATTAAGTATACAAAGCAGAAATACTGATAGCAGACAGCAGAGTCTTTTCAGATGATCTAGAAGACAATGCAACTTGGCTGGAGCTATTTAGCCCCAACAATGATAAAATACCATTTATTGAGAGCTTATTATGATCTACTGGGCTCTGTTCTATGTAGTAGGTATAAATATTATCCCTAATGTATAGTTGAGAAAACTAAGATATAGATTAAGTAAACTGATATGCTGTAATTGACAGAAGCAAGTTCAAATCCACCTGTCAATACTTAAGTCTTAACTATTTTACTTTATTGCCCTATATGCCAATTCTAATGATTTGCTGATTTTTTTTTTTTTAAAGACAAATCTATTCTTATTGCCCGATAAAGAGCACAGGGAACTATGCTATATGTTTTTGGACATTTTAAATCTAATATGTATTAAGTTCGTTGGTATTTATTTTTATTTTTTATTTTTATCCTCACCCGAGGACATTTTTTCATTTTTTGTTCAGATAGAGTGGGAGGGAGAGAGAGGAAGAGAGAGAGAGAGAGACACATCGACGTGAAAGGGACACATCGAGTGGCTGCCACCTGCACAACCAACCAGGGCTGGGGACAAACTGCAACCGAGGTACATGCCCTCAGCAGGAACCGAACCCTGGTCTCTCTGGACCGCAGGCCGACGCTCTAACCGCTGAGCCAAACCGGCCAGGGTAAGTTCGTTGGTATTTAAAGAGTAAGCTTCGGCCCTGACTGGTTTGGCTCAGCGGTTAGAGCGTTGACCTGCGGTCCAGAGAGACCCGGGTTCAGTTCCCGCTAAGGGCACGTACCTCGGTTGCAGTTTGTCCCTGGCCCTGGTTGGGTCGTGTGGGAGGCAGCCACTCGATGTGTCCCTTTCACATCGATGTTTCTCTCTCTTCCTCTCTCTCCCTCCCACTCTATCTGAACAAAAATGGAAAAATGTCCTCGGGTGAGGATTAAAAAAAAAAAAAAAAAGAGTAAGCTTCACCTGGCTGGTGTGGCTCAGTGGTTGTGGTTGCACGTCGACCCACGCACCAAGAGGTCGCAGGTTGGATTCCCGGTCAGGGTACATACCCAGATTGTGGGCCCGACCCCCAGTGGGGGCATGCAGGAGGCAGCCAATCGATGTTCTCTCTCATTGATCTTTCTATCTCTCTCTCCCTCTCCCTTCCTCTCTCTCTAAAAGCAATAAAGAAAAAATAAAAAATAGAGAGTAAGCTTCAAGCCCTGGCGGGGTAGCTCAGTTGGTTAGAGTGTTGTCCCCATACACCAAGGTTGTGGGTTCGATCCCCCGTCAGGGCACACACACACAACCAATGAATGCATAAGTAAGTGGAACAAATCGATGCTTCTCTTTCTCTCCCCTTCCTCTCTAAAAATCAATAAATAAATTTTAGTAAAGAGTAAACTTCAGCCCTGGCCGGTTTGGCTCAGCGGGAGAGCGTCGGCCTGCAGACCAAAGAGTCTCGGGTTCGATTCCGGCCAAGGGCATGTACCTTGGTTGTGGCTTGTCCCCAGCCCTGGTCAGGGTCCTGCGAGAGGCAACCAGTCAATGTGTCCCTCTCACGTTGATGTTTCTCTCTCCCTCTCTCTCTCCCTCCCACTGTATCTGAAAATAATTAGAAAAATATCCTTGAGTGAGGATTAAAAAAAAAGAGAAAAAGAAAAGAGTAAACTTCAAATAGTGTTAGTTCAATGAAGTTTGGATTGTCTGCATAACTTTTTAAAAAAATTTATCTTTATTGTTGAAAGTATTAAAGATGTCTCTCCTGCCCTGGCCGGTTTGGCTCAGCGGTTAGAGCGTCGGCCTGCGGTCCAGAGAGACCAGGGTTCGGTTCCCGCTAAGGGCATGTACTTCGGTTGCAGTTTGTCCCCGGCCCTGGTTGGTCGTGCGGGTGGCAGCCACTCGATGTGTCCCTTTCACGTCGATGTTTCTCTCTCTCTCTTCCTCTCTCTCCCTCCCACTCTATCTGAACAAAAAATGAAAAAATGTCCTCGGGTGAGGATAAAAAAAAAAAAAAAAAGATGTCTCTCCTTTTTTCCCCATTGACACCCTCCTCCCTGCTCCCACCCTACCTTCACTGCACTGTTGTCTGTGTCCATTGGTTATGTATATATGCATGTAAGTTCTTTGGTTTATCTCTTCCCACGCACCTGGATATCTTTTATGTTTGCCTCAACCATGCCCTCCAGAACCACTTCATTCCAAACTCCCTCTCCTCCAGGGTAATCTACTCATCACGGTTTGCATGGGACTTTTCCCAGGTTTAGCTATAAGTCACACAACCCAAGGGATGCCTCAGTCCTGGGAAAATCAGGACAGTTGGTCACTCTAGCTTCACAGCATATATAGGTGCTTCAAGGTTGCTTTTGGATGACAATGATGTTTAATAAATAGGATCTGAGAAGCACAAGTCCTCTCTTGTTCAAAGAGGTTCAGTTTGTTTCTGCAGGAGCACCTCAAGTGATGGGGAAGCTCTTTTTCCTGAAAAACCACATTTCATTTTTTAGTTTCCTGTCACTATCACATAGCTCTTTTGCACTCTGAACTAAAAATCGTTCTCAGTGAAGCTTCTTATTCTATCCCTTGCTACTATATGGAATGAATGGAATCCTTTCCCCATGTGACTGCACATTATTTAAAGAAATCATGCTCCCCAATATTTTCATCTTCAAACAACATATCTAACTCTTCAACATTTCTCATATTCTTTTACCATCATGATTACTCTTTTGAATACAGTTGTTAGACCATATCCCTCTTAAATCACAGTTTCTAGAATTATAATCACCAGAATAGAGTGGATATGTCACCTCCTTTGTTCTAGAATCTATGCTTCCTTTAATTCATCTTAATATCTTAGTATTTTTCTTGGCAGCATTAACTCAGATTAAGTTCCTATCTACTAAAACTTCCAAGCATTTTTCTCATGTGCTTCTGTTAGGCTATATTGCTTATCTTGTACATGCAGTTATTCAGTTATTTTCTTCTAGCTTGAAGTGCAGGACCTTACATTTAACTCTGTTAAACTTAACTTGCAACCCCTCCCCCCTTTTAGAATCACCCATTTCCCACTTTGATTCACAGGTTTGATGAGCATACTTTCATGATAGAACTGTTAAAGGGACAAGGCCTTCATTGGCAATCTTTGTTTACATTAATTCACTAATTAGCTGTTAGTTACAATAATTTTTTAAAAATTTATTTTTCTTTATTGATTTTAGAGAGGAAGAAAGAGGGAGAGAAAAATAGAAACTTTGATGAGAAAGAACATCGATTGGCCACCTCCTGCATGCCCCACACTGAGGATCTGGCCCACAACTTGCGCATGTGCCCTGACGGGAATCGAACCGGCAACCTCTTGGTCGATGTTCAACCACTGAGCCATACCAGCCAGGCTAGTTACAATAATTTAACCCATTTGTAGTTAACCTAATTTACTACTAATAATACATATTTCCTTACTTTATCCCATAGAAGTCCAACATGCTAGGAAAGTCAAAAACAACAGAAAATGCTTTGTGACAATAAAGTATTTGCTACTTCTGTCAAAATTATGGAATTGCTTTCTATATCACAACTTTTGTAATTCTCCATCTTATTTATTGGGCTTGGCACAAAATAAGTTTTGGTTATTAAGACAGATTAAATCTTTTCTTTATGAACAAAGATTTGTCCTTGCTAAGGATGTTTTAAAAATATATCACTTTCTCAGGTAAGTCCAAAGTGGAATTCCAAATAGGCTTAGGAGTAAGTATACAGTCTTCCAAATTTATTCCTTTAAAGGGGAAGAGACATTTTGGAAGTGCAGGTCTTGCCATGTTTGTTAAACCATCAGAGACAGTTTAACCTAGAAGTCAAATACATTAGCTTTGGCCTGGCTCAACTCTGGGTTCTTCCGCTTGCCAGCTGTTTGACTTTGTGCAAATATGTCAATGTACAGGATCTGGCATCTAGTGAGAGCTCTAGAAATAATAGTAACTACTATTTCTTAAGCATCGTTTTATGTTGCCTACTACATGAAGACTTAACATGCTGTCTCATTTTTTATTAACAATGCTATGAAGGAGACACTTGTTTTCCCTAAATCACAGATGAGAAAATTGAGGCACAGAAAGAGTGGCTTAAGTTAACAATTGAAGAAAGGATATACACCAAGTATATCTGACTCTAGTCCAGGATCCCAAACAAAATTTTATCCTGCCAGTCCCTGAATACAGACAGAACCCTCACTAGGTCTGACAACTTTACAAGTCTGAGTAGGAAGGCGACTGACCACCAGCCAGCCAGTTTCTAGAGACCCCAGGTAGTCCTCCATAGCACGGTCTTACCTTGGTGATTCACCAGGGTGGGGTTCTAGTCCTCAGCCATATAGGCTTAGAAATCCAATCCGTGAACACACAGATGGTGGATTCAGCTCCCATAGTGAACTCAAGCTACCACAGACTGGTATTCAAAACCAGGATACCAGTTATGATTCATAATGAAAATTATGAATAGAAATAGAATGGCCAAGGGCCAACACATTCATGTCCTGTGACTAGATCTTGGGAATCAGATGGTAAGAGTAGGTTGCTTGCAGAGCACAAAATGAGAAACAAAGGAGTCTGTTTTATGCTTTGAATGCTTGATAGCAGCAAATTCAACCAACTCCAAAGCAACAATTTACCTGCCTCCAGAGCTGAACAGACCAGTGCAACTTCTGACCTAAAAACACTTGGTTAAACACCACCAGATTTGTCTCTCAGATTCTTTCTCCCCAAGTTTTCAGGACTGCCATTCACTTTCCTTTCATAGCAAGAGAACCACAGGGAAAGAAGAGTGTGAGCATTCCTCTTCCCTCCAGCAGGTGAGGTTTTACACATCTTCAGGGGACAAGGGGATGCAAGAGGGTCCTCGGGAGCAGAATTTCTCCAGCTGCCACATTGAGAAAGGACAAGAATTAAGCCCTGCCTTTTGCATCTTACCTTTCCTAGTTCCTTTCTGCAGGATGGAAGGAACGTCAGGCAGACCCAGAACTCCTGGTACATAGACACAGAATACTCGATAGACCTGATTATACCCACAGCCTCTCCCTGGACAGATCTCTAGATGACGCTGGAAGAGAAGGGTAGAGCTGATCAGGGAGATCAAGCTATAGTTACTGATTCTCTTCACTGAAGGCCAACCAGGGGACTAGACTGTTAAGTCTACTCATTCAAAATATCATTTCTTACTATTTCCTGCTTCTCTCCAACATTCACACATTAAAATGGCATTCCTACCTGTGTTCCAGGGTTAACCAAGTAAAGACTTAGCCCCTATATGACTCTAGATTCTTTCAAAAACTTTGTTTTTGGAACATTCCCCTCTGTGTACTCCCTTTTGTCTTTTTTTTTTTTTTTAATGTATTTTTATTGATTTATTAGAGAGAGAGGAAGGGAGAGATAGAAACATCATCGATCAGCTGCCTCCTGCACGCCCCCCACTGGGGATCGAGCCAGAAACCCAGGCACGTGCCCTGACTGGGAATTGAACCGAGACCTCTCAGTCCATGGGGCAATGCTCAATCCACTGAGCCACACCGGCCGGGCTCCCCTCTTGCCTTAATTGGCCCTCCCCATTGAGGTAGATTCCAGATCTTCTTCTGTATCTTTGGCTTGGCTCAAGCCTCTGACCCCTCCACTGCTGAGTCTAAAACCAGGGAGATGGCCAAAATAGGCAGTCAGGGACGAGCACAGGCATTCCTATTACATCTGCTCAGTCTCTCAGCAATCCTAATGTCAGCGAACCTCTCAAGTTTACAGGCTTGGGCCTGAGACAGTGGGAGACACAGGGCGGGACAAGGTCTCTCGGAGGCTGTCTGCTGAGTGCTGACAGTCAGAGACATTGATGTTGAATGTGGGTGTTCTCCAGGGGCTCTGTTCTGGATACGATTCCTCAGAGCTCTTTCCGGGCGCTGTTGGATGCCTTGCCCTTTCTCTTGTGTCACTGGCTCTCAGAGGAGCTGCCTGTCACGGTTGCCACAGGAAATTCCTATTATTGTTGTTGTTGTTTTTAACACTTACAGAGCTGGCACACACAGTTGAAAGGCTTCCACTAGGCCTGGCTACCACTTTGGCAAGGCTTGCTTGACTGATTCCAAACATTTGTTGACCACTGCCATGGGTAACGTACCCCTTGATAATGTGGAGGAGAATGAAGATGAGTAAAAAAAATTCTCTCCTCGAGGAGGCTACGTTCTAATGGAGACATAGGAGCAAATACAAATCACTGTAATTTAAGGTTGGGATAGAAGAGCAGGTGGCAGTTACACTCTCCAAACCTATAAAAGTTGAAGGAGAGCACTTTTACCTCTCAGGCCATCAGGTAGACACCTGTTGATCTATCTCCTGGGGTAGTCTGATTCTGTTTTTGCCTAAGAAGCCAACACCAAGGTTAAAAAAAAAAACGGTAAAAAATAAAAAGCCCTGGCCGGTGTGGCTCAGTTGGTTGGAGTGTTGTGCCGTGCACCAAAAGGCTGCAGGGTCGATCCCCGGTCAGGGCACATGTGGATGTTTCTCTCTCTCTTCCTCTCTCTGAAATCAATTTAAAAACAAACAGATGGTAACCTCTTAAGCACCATAAATACTTTTTAATGCCCTATGTGCATATAACAGGAGCTTAGTATGTTATCACTCTTTTTTAAATTAACAAAATGGGTTGACTGCCATTCACTTCCCTTTCATAGCAAGAGAAACAGAAATTGCATATCCCTACCCTGCTCCTCAGGACAACCAACCCAAGAACAGACAGGGTTCAGTACCAGGAATAAAGCTGACTCATACTCTTAGGCTCTCTCTCCTTTTAGAACATACTGACTGAAGACTTGGAATGGGGTAACACTCATTCTTGTAGGGAAACAGATGAAGTTGCCAAGGGAGAGAAGGGAGAGATGGAGCAGGGAAAATGAGGTGAAGGAACAGGAAGCCGTGGCTATTGCATTGCTTTTGACCACGTTCCTTAATCTCAGAAGAAAACGCTGTTCAAGAAACCCTGTATTTTCCAGGCAGAATGATGGGGATGAATAGAAATCATGTATGTCCTGGAAGGTGAGAGTAAATCTTAAGACAACATGAATACATACATATTTATGGCCTGGTACCAGTCCAAGGTCCACAGGAGTAGAAAACTTAAAAATAAATAAGAGTATAGGCTCTAACATATAGAATTAGTAGTAAAGAGAGGAAGCAGACCTTTCCCAAGGCAGGAATCTCAGCGGGGTAATCTTAGGTCAAGGGGTAAGAACCTAAATCCCACGAGATGGCCCAAGGTACATGAAAGATTTGCATGGAACAAGAACATCATAACTTTTCTACAGTGCATTTCAAAATAATGACATGAAGGAAAACAGGACACAAGAGGCTCCTATACTGGGGCTCTCTCGGCTTTCTAGGTAGAAGTGTCATCTCATCCTCCAGTGGATTCTTAGAGCCATTTTTTTCTTATTATTGCCCTTCTACTATTTATAACTGTGACCTGTCTTCACCTACTACTTAAGTATTTGTGTTTTTTAAAATATAAACTATAAACTATGTGAGGGCAGTGATCATATCCTTATATAGGCAGACCTCAGAGATATTTCAAGTTCAGTTCCAGACCATCACAATGAGGCAAGTATCACAATAAAGTAAGTTGTTATCTTTTTGCTGGTGGAGGGTCTGCCTTCAATTTGTAAAAAACCAAAACAAAACAAAACAAAAAATCCCTGGTCTATTTGGCTCAGCGGATGGAGCATTTGCTTGTGGACCAGGGAGTCCTGGGTCGGTTCCCGCTAGGGGCATGTACCAAAAACAAAACAAAACAAAACAATTTGTAAAAAAATACAGTATCTGTGAAGCTCAATAAAGCAAAGCACAATAAAACTAGGTATGCCTGTATCTTCAACGACAACTAATCCAATGCCTTAAGAAGTATTGTTTGATTGGATGTTACAGGTGCACTGGACTTCAAGGGTCAACAGCTAAAAGGGCTGGCAATCCATAGGTCTGGTCAAGAATTTCCATGAGGCAAGGCAACATTTGGCAATTACAAGGGCATTCCAGTGAAGTAAAGAGGAGTGTCAGATTTTGCAATAGTTCTGCAAATAAGATAGATTTTCTAGAGTGGCTGGGTTAGCAGAAAAATATGTTTTGAATGGTAAAACGTTACCTGTGTTCTCACCTTTGTAGATCATGCATGATATAATCCCTGCCAGATTTAAACAGGAAGGGGTAACATTAACAAGTTTTCTTAGCACTACATTAGCATTACGCTAGGTATTGTACATGCAGAATATTTTAAAAAGTAAGATACTATTACTACCCTTAAGCTTAAAATCTTAATAGGAAGTCAATGTGTATATACATAAAACTAATCAGAACAATATGAGTGTTGCATTGAGTTACAAATTAAATACTATAACAATGCTGTTGGGGAAGGTCTCCTAAAGGTGGCCATGAGATAGGTCTTGGGAGTCTCCCAGTTTTTGTGGGTCTTTATTCCTCTAAAGCTTCACAAAGTCCTCTATCCTGCAGACATCTGAAATATAATCAAGTTTATTGCTTTAATAGCCCTCCATTCTACCTATTAGTATTTCAAGATAACATTTCATCTTACTTATTTGTGGAATATAATGAACAAAATAAACTGACGATTAAAATAGATCCAGAGCCCTGGCCAGTTTGGCTCAGTGGTTAGAGCATTGGCCCGTGGACCAGAGAGGCCCAGGTTCGGTTCCTGCTAAGGGCACGTACCTCGGCTGCAGTTTGTCCCTGGCCCTGGTTGGGGTGTGTGAGTGGCAACCACTCGATGTGTCTCTCTCACGTCGATGTTTCTCTCTCTCTCTTCCTCCCTCTCTCCCTCCCACTCTATCTGAAGATAAATGCGAAGATGTCCTCCGGTGAGGACAAAAAAAAAAAAAATAGATCCAGAGACATGGAAGTAGGAAACAGACTGACAAACCTCAGAGGGAAGTGGGATGGGGGTGGGGGTCGGGGGAGATAAACCAAAAAACTTATATGCATAACCAATGGACAAAGACAATAGTGTGGAAAAGGCAGGAGGGGGTGGGAGCAGGGAGGAGGGGCTCAATGGGGGGATAAAAGGGGGGACATCTGTAATACTTTCAAAAACAAAGATTTAAAAAAAGTGATAGCCCTGGCCACTTTGGCTCAGTGGTTAGAGCATCAGCCTACAGACCAAAGGGTCGTGGGTTTGATCTCCAGTTGGGGTTGTGAGGAAGGCAACCAATTGATGTGTCTCTCTCACATCAATGTTTCTCTTTCTCTCTTCCTCCCTCCCTCCCTTCCACTCTATCTAAAAAAAAAAAGTGATAGAACTATTCTAAACTGAAGACCAAAGGAGGATGTCAAGTAAATGCAACATGAGATCTTTGACTGTTTCCCAAAGAGAAAAAAATCATGGGAAAAAAAAAAAAGGTAGCATTTCATACACCTGGTGTAATAATGTGCTTAGCTTTTAACCTCAGATCTCTTTAATCTTTGAGCCTGAATCAATAACCCTAACGTGTAGATTAAGCTTCATTCCCACTCAACTCAAAAACTCCCATTCTTCCTGCTAGAAGATGAGATTAGGTCATTATTTCAAAGAGTCAGTCTCAAAAGAATTCAAAAGCTTGTGTGTGTAGGTGGGGTTGGGGTTGGGGTTCCTGACTTACACTTCTATTCCCCAGAACTAGATTTCTTGCTGGTAATTTGTCCTCCCATGAACAGAGAATTACAGGTCCCAACACTATATTCTTGTCACTGGGGCTTCTGGTTTCTATGACCAGGTTTTTGGATGCCAACTTTCTGTGCACTTAAATCTGTTTAAATTGTCTAATGCCTGTTTAGAGCAACACCCTGAATCTTGGATTCATTTTGGACTTAAAACTTTCTCCATAGTCCTCAGGGGATAGTTTTGACACCAGAGTCACAGAGAAGGCAGTACACTGGTAACCTAAGGGTCTCTTATTTCAAATGTTTCTGGCTACAAAGCAAGAGCAATTAAGATGGTACAGCTCTGTTAGGAGCTCACAGTCATCAACTTGTTTGTGATCCAAATAGTAACCACAGAAGATTTCTACTTTAAGGAGTGAGGCAATGAAAGGGGTATTTTGTGAAAAATATTTAATACAGAATAAAATGGATTAGATAGCAAGGTGACAACCATCAAGACACTATATGCCTTAGAATTTATATCAGATAAAATAAGGCAATGCATGAAAAGTACAAAGCACAGTTCCTGCCACTCAACAAATATTAATTCTCTTCCTTCTGCATAAGATTTCACAATTCACAAAGTGCTTTTGCATACATTAAGCCCTCCTTAAAATCTGAATTAGATATTTCCCCCAGAGCAATGACTTGATCCCTTAAGTAGCACATCTGAAAAGTTGCAGGGCTAAGAGTCAGACTCAAGTCTTCAGACAACAATGCCAGTTCTCTTTCCCCTAGACTGAAGACCCTTCTTACTGGGTTGTCTTAGATTTAGGATTGTGGCCCTGGCCGGTTTGGCTCAGCGGTTGGAGTTCAGCCTGCGGACCAGAGAGTCCCGGGTTCGGTTCCCGCTAGGGGCACATACCAAAAAAAAACCAAAAAAAACAAAACAAAAAAGATTGTGATGGCTTGGCTTAGAGTGCTAACAATGGGATGGAGATCAAAGAATGATTGGTGAGATCCTGAGTAGCTAAGCTTCTTAGGGCCTTATTATACATGCTTTTATGTTAAAAAAAAAACAAAACATGAATACTTTATCTATTTCAAGATACATATATTTTCACATCTTAACATAGCTGAAATTGAGACAATTGATGGTGGTTTTAGTTGTTTCCACTGCTCAGCTGTTGACACAGTTGCTATTGTCTGCTCATCTGCAAGTCTGGCTGTTATTCCTGGTTGCATCACCAAACAACTGAAACCCATGGACATTTCAGTCAAAAAAAATCATGTAAGCACCGTTTACGCAAGAAATAGGAATTCTAGTTGATGCCCGAAAACTTCCATACACCTTCTGGTAAGATCAAGAAAGCACCAGCCTCAAAACTTGCAAAATAATGTCAGAAGCTTGGAAGAAAGTTTCAGAAAAAAAAACAGTGGCACACTCCTTAAGGAATGGTGTTATCACCAGTGTGCTTTTGATGGCACAGAGGATGATACTGTATTGAAAATAGGCACCTATGACTCAGAGTTGAAAAGTGATTCAGAACACAGACTCTGAATGTGAAGACATTTTGGACTACCTTAACTGAATTATTTCCCTTTTATTAATGCACAGCATTTTCTTTCTTAGTGGCATACAAAATAAGGGTGTGCCCTACAAATGGTGGTATCTTAGATTCAATAAGAATGGCCATATTGTATTTGTATAAATGCTTCACAGCTCATATAGTTAACTCATTTTGGTCATCAATAATAACCTTGTAATATTAGGAGCAAAATATTAGCTCAAACATTATCTATGGGAAAAGTAAAGCAGAATAAATAACCCTCTCAAACAGCCATAGAATCAGGATAATCACACCTCTAGAATAAGCCTAAAATCCTTTTTCTCCCTCTAAGGTTTCAGGGTTTGTTTCAATCCTAGTGCTACTGTTTAAAAAATAAATAAATAAATAAATAAATAGAGATCTGGTGAAAATGAATATAGTAGTTCAGGATGAATGCTGAAAACGCCTCCTTCTTGTCAAGGAGAATTGTCAGGGCTTTAACCATAATAAACCCATGCCTGACCAGTGTGGCTCAGTGGCTGAGTGCCAACCCATGCACCAAGAGGTTGCCAGTTCAATTCCTAGTCAGGACACATGCCCAGGTTGTGGGCCAAATCCCCAGTGAGGGGTATGCGGGAGGCAGCCAATCGATGTTCTCTCTCATCGATACAGCCTAGTACTGTATCTAGCACATAAAAGGTATTAAATAAATTAATAGGGGTTATATTACTCAGGGTAGTTAATGCTGGCTCTCCCAGCAGTCAAACGCTGAATTCTTAGTGGCTTAACCAACAAAATGTAAGTCTCACACGTCATAAATCTGGCACAGGTTGACAAGTAGTGAAGGTTGTAATGCTCTATTTCACACCTTCACTCAGTAGCCAAGAAGACTCAGGATCTACTCTCTTATAGATGTACTACGTGGAGCATGTAACCTTTAAGGTTGCTGTGAAGAGGAAAGAAGGGAGGCACATCAGCTTTTAACTTCCTCAACTGGAAAGTGATGCAAGTCACTTCCTTTACAGGTCATTAGCCAAAAGCAATCACATGACCTTGACCTAACTGAAGGGAGGCTGGTAAAAGCAGAGGAGCAATGGAATGTTTGATGAGTACTGTCTATACCAAAGCTGCCCTATAATTATATCCCTGAGAGCAAGAATTTACTGATAGTCCCAATTATCTAGAGTTGTATCTGGCTATAATGCTCACCAATAATTACTGAATCAATAAATCAATGAATAAATGGCATCTGAAGCTGGTTTTCCTCATTTCAACTATGAATCTGCTCTGAAAAGTTTCTAGATCGAATTAGATACTCAAGGTCAGGTTAGTATTTCAGAAACATCTAGAGTTTACAAGGTATTTTGGTAAGAGTTTATTTGAAGTTGGCAGATTCGTTGTCAAATGTAATTAGAATTACATACAATCTTTTCTTTAGGAGCATAATGATTTTTCATTTTTATTTTTAAAATTGATTTTAGAGAGAGGAATGGAGAGAGAAACATCAACATGAGAGAGAACATTGATCGGTTGCCTCCCATACGTGCCCTGACTGGGAAAGGAACCTATAACCTTCTGGTGTACAGGACAATACTCCAACTGAGCCAAACGATCCAGGGTTTAATGATTTTTTTTAATGTTTTTATTGAGAGGGAGAGAAACATCAATGGTTGAAAAATTGATGGGCTGCCTCTTGCACACCCCCTACTGGGGATCAAGCCCAAAACCCTGCAACCCTGGCATGTGCCCTGACCAGGAATCGAACTGCTGACCTCTTGGTCATGGGACGGCACTCCGGCCAGGACTTAATGATTTTTTAAATTGACTAAAGTATGAGGACACAAAACACTCAACTCAAAAGCCAGTTTTGATTCTTGGTTTCATTTAAAAATGAAAATGGACTGCAATCTTCATAGAAATAGTTGCTTAGGGAGTTGAGAACAATTTTCCATGATGATTAAGAATTTAAAGTGTGGTGATATAAAAGGCAAGTAGTAGTAGTTAGGCATGGGGAACTGTACAGTAAGGTATTACCTGCATGATTAGGAAGGCACAGAGAGTTCAACACTGGGTTTTCACAAAGGAATCTCAAAGTTATTATAAGATAAAATTCATCATTCATTCAACAAATGTTTATTAAGCACCAAATATATGCAAAGCACAGTGCTTGGTGCTGGAGTTTCAGGCAAGAGAAATATAATTCCTACCCTAATGGGACTTACAGAAAAATAGGGAAGATAGGCACTTAACAACCAGTATAATAAGCATGACGTAGGTTGCAAAAAGGAAAGTACCAGGTGCTATGGTGTGATGTACTGGGAGACTTCCTGGTTTTCAGCGGTAAGAAAGTAGGGTAAGGGAAGATCTCAAGAAATTGATGTTTCAATATAAATCCAAAAGATAAGGAGGATTTGTCAATGGAAAAGTGAGGGGAAGAGAATTTCAGATGTCTTCACGACCCCTACTATGGAGTCACACAGGATTACAAAATTATATAGCTGGAGAAGCAGTAGAAGAAAGTGTTCAAAGGACATTAACAGTAGTTTAATTAGGACCAAAGGCCATATTCCTAAGCTTTTAGGGCAGGACACACAATTGTCTAAGATAAATAACCGTTTCCTGACCCAAACAGTAACTGAGGCCATCACAACTTTACCTCATCAGGCACATCAGCAACGAACTAGATTGAGGTAACAGATACAAACTTGCAGCCTATTTCACAGAGTGCGGAGCCCTAAATGGCTCTCATGCAGGAAGAGGGTGTGGTGTAGAGGAGGAAGCTCGTTGCTGAAAGCCAAGTGCTAAAAGCAACTGTGTGTGACATTTCTGTCAGCAATCCTCCCCCCCTCATTGTGTATGACACACATCAGATGTTCTGGTTTATGATTTCAGCTTCAGAGTACATACCCTTTGAGATTCAAGCTCATGTATCTCTTCTGGCGCAGTGCCTGCTCATTTGCTGGACTCTAAAGCTCATCTCAGAATGATAACCAAATGCTGAGAATATAGGGACCCCTTTCTGGTACCCTCCAGGAAGTATGGAATCTTGTGAATCTGGTTGAGTCTTAGGCCCAGGTGCCTAGTCTCTGTACTTGCTAGGAGGAGACAAAGCAGAGGCTGCCAAATTCTGTCCAGATGCCAGTGTCATGTCAGAATACAAGGTCACATATAGCTGCTATCTTCCCCTATTTATATCAGCCCAAGTGACAACCTATTCTTTCCTGTGGGAGACACAATAGAGGTTAACTCATGGAGGCCCCAGGTAATCACTTTATCCATTAGGTAGTTCAGACCTAGGGAGGGCCAAGTCTGCCTGTTCATATTGTGTTTACCTCCCCAGGTGAATTAAGGTAGAAAAACCTATTATTTGCAGGGGAGATAACAGAGGAAAGCCACGATAAACTTTTGCTTCTTTGATTCAAGAGTACAAATCCTGATTTGATTGAGATGTCAGCACATGAAAAGATACCACTGCATAACAATTAACAATCTCCAAAAAAATTAAAAGTTCCGGAGAAAAAAGAAGAAACATCTATAACAAAAATAAATTAATTTAAAAAAATTTAAGAGTTCCTGTCATTTTGATCATTTAAAAATATATTATTTTAGAGATTTCCATTAAGCATTGGGGCTGAAATCTGTTACTTGCTTCCAAAAAATACTGGGTCAGATAACCTCTCAGGTTACTTTCCCAAATTAGCTCATGTAACTATAAAAACAGTTATAAAATAAATGTCAATGGGTTTTCTTTTTAAAGAACAAAATTACAATAATTACAAAAATCTGTTCTAATCTAAATGACAGCAGTCTCTGAGCACCAAGTCTACTTGCTTTATTATCGGGTGGACACATTTAAATGAGTTTTATCAGAAATCTTTTCATAACCAGGTATTAGACCCCATTCTGGGTGATTTGAGTTATTGGCTGGCTTTGGAAGGAGCATGCTAAAATTAGTAGTGAGGTTATTTCAGGGCTTCTTAGTCTATGTTATTTCTCAACTCCCACAAATTTATGTCTGTTACATTTAGGGCATATTTAGTTATGTTTAGGGCAAAGTAACCCCTGGTAAATTCATTCAGTCTATAGCAGTCAAAGAAAATCTACTATATTCATTGTACTAATAAATAAGACAAGATTCCTGCCTTATAATATGTAATTTAGTAGAGACTGCTTATACACTAGACTGTGAGATCCAAAGTCAGGGTTTAGGTTTTTTAACTAGCACTTTATACCCAGGGATAACAGTGTCTGTCTCATAGTAGAAGCTCAATAAATATTGGTTAAATGTATAATTGTATGAACAAATACGTACTCAATTTTACCTTTCTAATACAAGTGTGTATTACATTTGATAACCATATTTTATTTATAGATTAAAACTGCATCATACATTTCAACATCAGCCATCAATAATTCAGATTTTAGCAGGGCCCATGAGAAGAATCGATTTTAATTTTAACTTCTTATAATCAAGTCTGTGGCCTTGAAGAAGGTTAATAGAACTGGCTATGGGAAAAGAGAAGATGTAAGAAAGAAAAAAATACTTAAATCAGCACCATGAAGTTTTTATTTCAAATGGGCTGTATTGAAGATAAGTACAAAATATATTTTTTGTGGGAGGGGATAAATACTAATACAAAAATAAGGAAAAGAGGTACATTACCGTCTTATTTAAGATATGGTTTTCCTCTGTATCCTAAAAATGTTCCACCTCTTTTTTTCAGACTTAAAAGAACACAGTTGTCAACTACTTTATTATATACATAAGGAGAAAGATGAGATAAAAATCCTAGAAATTAGAAAATTCAGTTATTGCTTCAATTCTAAACACTATTTGTGTGACCTTGGATAAGGATGAACCTTAATTTTTCATTAGTAAAATAAAGGGAATTGGATTGAAATTTTTTTTTTTTTAAATCCTCACCTGAGGATATTTTTCCATTTATCTTCAGATAGAGTGGGAGGGAGGGAGACAGACAGACAGACATCAATTGGTTGCCTCCCACACAACCGCGACCAGGGCCAGGGACCGAACCCGAGACTCTTTGGTCTGCGGGCCGACGCTCTAAATAAGCCAAACTGGCCAGGGCTGGATTGAATTATTTCTAACCCATCCTCCAGTTTGGATATTCTATGATTTCATCTGACAGGCAAACTCTCCCCTTTGTCATCCTTCTTGTTGTTTATGGAATGCTCAATCTTATCCAGTTTATTTTTTAAGTCACTTAACATATTTAAAATAAAATAGCTCTCTCTCTCTAGAATGTCTGCTTTATTTTCTTTCAAGTAGTCATAGTACTACCTAAAATTATAAAAATCCAAATAAAGATATAAAGAAAATAAATACCACTCTATAATTCCACCACTGAGGGATATTCTAACATTACTTTTGTGCCCATACTTTTATGCATATTTACTTAAAAATAAAATTGTGATTACTTTGTAGTGTTTTGAAACACATTCTTTATTAATACATCATAAACATTTTCCCATATTTTTATAAAACATGACTGTTTTTCACGGCTGCATTTTTAATCCATCATTTAAAAACACCACAAAAGCTCACCCATTAGTGTTAGACATCTAGGTTAGTCTTTATTATAAATACTACTGCAGTGAACAAGCTTGTACAATAGCTGATTATTTCCTAAGGATAAATTCTCATAAGCAGAATTACTCCTACTACCAGTTTATAATTGATGATTTCCAGACACCCTGAGGCTAACAAATATGCCAATATGCCACATGAAAAACCCTTGAGGTTTCGGGCAATTTAGAGAAACCCTTGTTGATATCCATGTTTGAATATTATTGAACATCTTCCCGTATTTTGCTTTGGTCACTTGCACTTTTTTTTGTGTTAAATATTGATTCCATTATTTGCCCACTTTCCCACCTGTTCATCCCTTTTCTTTTTGAGATACGTCAAATGCCTCATTATTTTTGATAGGAGTAGATTTTACAAGGTACCCTGCAGGTTTTGGGAGATTCAGTTTTTTTGAAGATCAAAATCACCATACCATAATCATGGTCACAGATCAAAACGTCAATTAATGTCCTTTCTTTTAGTTTTTCTTTGGCCTATCCACAAATTATTTTGATTTTGTTCTGCTTTTTAAATCCCAAACCTAACAGTAAAATCATTTTAGGGTTCTATTGTGGAGAACCTTTTCCATCAATAGTTTAATAATGAAATATTTTAATAAAATATTAAGACATTATTAATTTTATCCACTGAAACATTAATAAATCTTAAACAATGGTAGGCCAATATTGGATAAATTGGAAGAACATGAGCACACTGCAGGAATTTGACTGTTAAATGTACAGCCTGCTAGGGTATATATATGCAAATTATGACAGCAGAACAAAGCGTTTACATTCAGGTATGTCCCTATAATTTATCAGATTCTGTGGATGGACTAGCTAGGTAAATAAAAAGGTAAACACCTTGGAAGTGGCTACCTTCATTAGGACTTTTTAACAAACAAAAGGCTTTCATCCTGACAAATGGGGTGCTCTTTAGTAGAAATACTAAGTTTAGAAACAACGAAAATTCACAGAACCCCCTCGCTGGACTCTGGACCTACTGGCTGGCCAGTAGGTTACTGATAGTTGATCATTCAAAAGAACAACTTTTAACATGCTGGCTATGTATGAAATAACAAAGCACATAACTTATTACCCCTTTACCTTTACCTAAGCTTATGTGTATTCTTTTCTGAGCACATATATATTATTCTCTTTTAATCTCTCTTGACTTTTGTGGTTTTTTTCTTTTGGCTGTTTCATGTATACAACTATTTTTAGAATTTACTTTTTTTAAAAAGGTAAAAATTTGTGGTAACTCTCTGATTTTGTAATAAACACTGTCCTTTACTGACTTCCAGGAAATCACGTCAGGGTCTTTTCTAGGGAATCTCTTTTTTTTTTAAACTACCATTTTAATATTGAAATGTGTTGGTTATGGTATTGCACCAAAAGAGCAATAAATCTTAACTATTAGAAACCCTTAAGTGAAAAAAGAAAAGGTACAGAATAGTATATACAGTATGCTACCATTATATAATAAAAGGTATATCTATGTATATATTCATAGAATGCCTTGAGAAGGATATAACAGTAACATATAAAAATGCTACTGGTAATATTAGTCGACTCTGGGGAGGTGAGGTGAATGGCTAGGGAAATGGAGTACAAGGTTCTTTTAAACTGTATATTTCTTTGTATCTTTAAGTTTTTGTTCCATGTACAGGAATTAACAACTTAAAAACAGAATTTAATTATAAAAACCTTACTGCACATAGTAGGTACTCAATAAACATGGAATGAATAAATAAAGGGATGAATTAAGTAAAATGAATGAATGTCTTAAACCTGTACTTGGATTACTAAAGGCTTATGGAATCCATAATGTATAGCAGTAGTGTTGTTAAAATAAATATGCCCAACTATAGCAAGTTTTCTGTAAATGCCTTCAGAAACTACAGAAGTGTGATATAGCTAAGGAAAGGGCTTTGGTTTACAGAACATTTTTATTATTGGTTCTAGGCTAGTGCTCTAAAAATTCCTAAGTAAGCAAGGCCAGATTATCCTCCATCCCTTAAATCTGTGGAAGTATTACTTACTATTCACTGGCAAAAACACCTCTGTGGTCTAGAAGAAAACGTACTAACTCTATTATTAAAATGTCAGGTCCCAAGCAGTTTTATCAACCATATTCTCACTGCTAAATAGTGCAATTTCATAACTACATGAGACTAAATGGTTTTTTAAGAAAAATAAAGTCTGAATTGGGAGGAAAAAACTACCATCACTTCGTTAGATTTCTAAATTGAACCAATTTATTATTCTTTTTACATTGTAAGGGATAAAGAAGTTTCATATATATATATATATGTAAGGGATAAGAAAGTTTCATATACATGAAACTATATATAAAAAACTATACACACACACACTCCTGCATTTGCTGAGGATGCTGGTCCTGAGCCACATTTTTCTGGAAAAAAACAACAAAAAAGATGAAAGGTAGAGCAAGCAGACTTCAAATTAACATTTTTAATGTATCTCTTACTTCAGTGAAGCCAATCAAGGGTTTATACCAAGTACAACGTTACTTTAGGCGTTTTTTACTGCTTTGTGTCCAAAGATTCCTAAAGACAAGCAAAGCAGCTACCTATTATATATTCAAGTCAAGCCTTGGAGACAAGCATGGATCTAAACAGTGACGGTTTCCTGGAGTCAAAATAATAAAGGGAAGCCCTGGCCGGTTTGGCTCAGCGGTTAGAGCGTCGGCCTGCGGTCCAGAGAGACCTGGGTTCGGTTCCCGCTAGGGGCATGTACTTTGGTTGCAGTTTGTCCCCGGCCCTGGTTGGTCATGCGGGTGGCAGCCACGCGATGTGTCCCTTTCATGTCGATGTTTCTCTCTCTCTTCCTCTCTCTCCCTCCCATTCTATCTGGACAAAAAAATGAAAGAATGTCCTCAGGTGAGGATAAAAAAATAAATAAAATAATAAAGGGAAGACACTGGAATTCTAGTTATTCTTGTTGGGGAGGTGAAGGCTGAACTGTGGAATTTACTGCAGCACAGATTCTTAAAGAGTTTTGCCAGATAAAAGTGGTTTTACATTAAGCAACTCTATGTAAAATACTTATGACAGTGCCTGGCACAGAGGCTATGCTGTATAAATGTTAGCTGTTATTTATCATCATCATTATGTTGACACCCACCACTTTGAAATAACAACATATTTTTATTAGCCATATATTTGGACCTACCAAGCAATATGTGTGATACAATTCCTGTTTGTAAGTTTATAGTGATTTTGAAGGTGGTAAGTTAAAAAGTTAAATTGTAAAGAAAAATATATTTAATTTCTTTGAGGTAATATACATTGCTAGTTCAGCTGGGAGTCTCATATCAAAGGTTGAGAAAAGTTCAAAGCATATTCTTTCCCAAATGAGTTAAAAACAGAGATCACTAATATTTAAAATAAACAGAAACAAATTACACAGTAATAATTTACCACGCTTCAACAATTCTGTTGTCATAAAAATTAACTGAACCAAAGTCCACATATATTTTTAATACAAGAATCAAAATTCCCAGGAAAGTCAGGCACTTGAATGAGGGCCTATAAAATGCCAAGAGGAAAAGGCCAGGAGGAAGACTGCCTAGAGACCTGGATACATGGGAATGTCTTGTACCTTCATCTATGTATGCCTCCATTTCTGATAACCTTTACAGTGGAACCTCGGTTTTCAGACTTAATTAGTTCTGGAAGGCTGTTCAAGAAGTAATTTGTTTGAAAACCGAATCATTTTCTCCCCTTTAGAAACAATGTAAATTGAATTAATAATTCCAGACCCCCAAATGATTCTGTTTTAACCTTTCTTATATATAGTACATGTCTAATGTACTATTTAACCTACAAAATCTTTAAAAACAAAAAGGACATGAAATCTAAACGAAAATTTAACAAAAAGGAAATGACATATATAGTAAAAAGTGAAAATTTACATACACCCTAGAACTTACCTGTAATGTTGACTGCTTCAGGCTCACTGGGCCTGTCTCACTAAAAACCTATCCAATGTTTGTTTTCCCTGTGTTTTAACACTTGCCTGAAATGAAACACTGCCTTGTCATTGAACAAGTTTATCACACGGTTTGCTACTTCTGTGTCAGGGTGATATTTCTCAATAAAACTTTGCATTTATTCCCATTTCCCAAGCATTTCCTTGATTAGTGAAGTAGTAATATCCTCCCTTCCCTCCTCCTCCTCTGAAGAAAGCTCCTCAGCTGCCGACTGCTGCTGCTCCCTCTGAAGGTCTGGAGTTCCTCAGTGGTCAGCGCAGTGTTGTGGTCCTCCACCAACTCCACATCCCCATCATCCACCTCCAAGCCCACTGACTTGCCCAGAGACACAATATCCTTAATGACAGACACAGGCTCATCCTCAAAGCCCTCAAAGTCTCTTTGAGCAATACACTCAGGCCACTATTTCTTCCAGGATGATTTCAGGGTCCTGGAAGATACTGACCCCCATGCTTTGTCTATGAGCCTCAGGCAAGTAAGGATATTAAAATGTTTCTTCCAAAACTCCCTGAGAGTTAAATTAGTTTTAGAGGTCACCTCAAAATACCTCTAAAACAGTGCCTTTGTGTAGAGTTTCTTAAAATTAGAAATGACCTGCTGGTCCATGGGTTGGATGAAAGGAATTGTATTAGGTGGAAAGAACCTAACAGTGATGAAGCTGTATTCCTCCACCAATTCAGCCTCCAAGCCTGGAGGGTGGGCAGGAGCATTATCTATTACAAGAAATGACCTGAGTGGCAATCGTTTTTTCCAGAGGTATTTTTTCACACTTGGGACAAACACTTCATGAATCCACTCAAAAAATTACCTGGTTACCCAAGCTTTGCTATTAGCCCTCCACATCACTTGTTTTTCATGACATTTTTTCTTGAAAATTCATGGGTTTTCAGAATGGTAAACAAGTAGAGGCTTCAATTTAAAGTCCCCACTCGCAATTCCACACAACAATGTCAGCCTGTCCTTCATTGGCTTGGCAATGACTTCTCCTGTGTGATGTAGGTCCTCTTTGGCTTATTCTTCCAGAAGAAGCCTGTTTCATCACAACTGAACACTTGTTGGGCAACAAATCCCTCAGCCTCTCCCTATTCTTGAAATACTGTCACGAAATTATCAGCAGCTACTTTGTTAGAATTGGTAGCCTCCCCACGCCTCACTACACTATGAATGCCACTTTTCTTAAATTTATCAAACCATCCCCTACTACCCTTAAACAAATCACTTTCAGCACTTGTTCTAGAGGCCTTTCAAGAGGTCAGCATGCAGTATTTTCTCTTTTTCACATATCATTGCCTCCAAAATGCTATCACCAGCTAACTACTTTTATTTATCCACATCAACAACAATTTTTCTACCTCTTCAATTGCCTGACTGTTGTTTCATAAGCACCTTCACACCCTTATCAACATTAGCGCTCTTTTTTTAATCCTCACCCGAGGACACTTTTGCATTTATCTTCAGATAGAGCGGAAGGGAGAGAGGGAGGAAGAGAGAGAGAGAAACATTGATGTGAGAGGGACAGATCGACTGGCTGCCACCCACATGACTCCAACCAGGGCAGGGGACAAACTGCAACCAAGGTACGGGCCCTTAGCAGGAACCGAACCCGGGACTCTCTGGTCCGCAGGCCGACGCTCTAACCGCTAAGCCAAACCAGCCAGGGCAACATTAGCACTCTTGATGGCCTCTTTATGTTTTAAAATCATTGATTTCACCATGCCATACTCAGTGGCCAGATCAGACATGCGAACACCTCTACCATACTTGGCAATCCTTTCTTTTTTGAGCTCTATCATTGTTCTCACAACTTCCCTTTTCACTCCATTGCTATCACTAACCTTCTTAGGACCTATGGTGACTTACTGTATGTATTTAATAATAAAAAGCAGTAACAAAAGAAAAAAAAACATGAAGTATTCACAGCACAATTTCCTAAGATTTTAACAACTGGAGATTTAGCTGGTAAACTGACTCATATACGCACATTCTCTCCTTTGTTGCCTGAGAGATACGTGACTGATCCTACAGGTATCATCATGAAAGGGCTGTCAGGTCGAAAACTGATGTTTTGGTCGAAAACCGAGGCATTTTTTCTGTGAACAATTTAATTGAGAACCAAATTGTTCAAGATGGGAGACACTCAAGAACCGAAGTGTGACTGTATTTCTGGATACCGTCCAGTCTAAAAAACAAAGGGAGGAGAGTTAAAAGGATCTGTACTACAGTTGTACTGATGACTGAGAGGTAAAAACTTTATCAGTGAATTTCTAACAATCTATTTGAAAAGGAGTAAGCGAAAATCTTTTTGAAAACAGTCTCAATTTCTAGGAGAGATCATCCTGGAAAGGTTAACTTTTTTTTTTTTTTTTTTTTTTTGCATTTATCTTCAGATAGAGCATGAGAGAGGGAGGAAGAGAGAGAGAGAGAAACATCGATGTGAGAGAGACACATCGAGTGGTTGCCACCCTCACGACCCCAACCGGGGCTGGGGACAAACTGCAACCGAGGTACATGCCCTTAGCGGGAACTGAACCCGGGACTCTCTGGTCCACGGGCCGATGCTCTAACCGCTGAGCCAAACCGGCCAGGGCTGGAAAGGTTAACTTTCAAAGTTGACAGGCAGTCACACAAAACAGTAACACCTAATTTTAACTTCCCTCCAATATATAGATAGAAAACCCTTGGGGCATTAAGCCTCTCTTATCTACCTTTAAATATAACCTTTCCCTCCCTCCTCATGTGGAAATAAAAGAGAAATTTAATTTGCTTCGCTAACTGGAGGAAAAGTTTTCTATATGGCAAATGTATAAATCAGATCACAATGGGTTTATATGGCTACCCAACACTCTTAAGATAATTTCTGAATTCTATGGCTTTTGAATTTTTTTTTTTTTAAAGAATAGTTTAGAGAAACATTGATATGAGAGCCTAACATAGATTGGTTGCCTCCTGCACACAGCCACGCACCCCACACCTCCACCTGGGATTGAGCCTGCAACCCAGGCATGTGCCCTGATTGGGAATCAAACCAGCAACCTTTTGATACACTGGATGACACACTCTCAACAAAGCCACACTGGCCAGGGCTACATTCTTTTTTTTTTATCCTCACCCGAGGACATTTTTCCATTTTTTGTTCAGATAGAGTGGGACGGAGAGAGAGGAAGAGAGAGAGAGAAACATCGATGTGAAAAGAACACATCGAGTAGCTGCCTCCCGCACGACCCAACCAGGGTCGGAGACAAACTGCAACCGAAGTATGTGCCCTTAGTGGGAACCGAACCCAGGTCCCTCTGAACCGCAGGCTGACGCTCTAACCGCTGAGCCAAACCGGCCAGGGCCAGGGCTGCATTCTTAACAGCAGACAACACATTAGGAGTTTGGAATCCTTGAATTTTAAGGTACAAAGACTGCTTATATTTTTGCTTGAGGTGCTTAATATTTCAGGAGTTCCACTAACAGCCATTCCTGTGGATTGGTAAGGCTTATGAATATGTAATGCTAAAAGAGAGAGAGCGAGCTTGGTCTTCCAGAGGAGGTAGGGCAAGATATGGAATTTAATTCTTGAGCCAATGCTTTTTCCAAAATAATCACACACCCCCAGGGAAGAAAATAGAAAATGAAACATATTGCATTTAATTTGGATTTGGAGGTGGCCTTCCTAAGCAATTTATTAAAGTGTAAACATTATGCAGAAAGAACCTTGTTAATAAATATGGTAATTATGAAACCTTATTAATTCATATTAACGAGAAAGCTAACCTGGATTATGAAGAGGTATGAATTATGTAATAGAATTACTAAACTGCTCCCTTGTTAGTCTATCTGCTTCTCTTTCATCTCCATATTATTCTTTATACAGCTCACCAGGTAAAAGAAT
Organism: Tadarida brasiliensis; assembly: GCA_030848825.1. Classification (NCBI taxonomy): domain Eukaryota; kingdom Metazoa; phylum Chordata; class Mammalia; order Chiroptera; family Molossidae; genus Tadarida; species Tadarida brasiliensis. Next base: position 12,612,437 of record CM061275.1, on the reverse strand, counting down.
AAGAAACAGTATGTATGAAGAAGAAACAGTATGTACAAGGGCTGAAGGCTCAGGGTTGGGACTATGAAACAACCCTGCATTTCCTGCTTCTTATCATCCTCTTCGTCCCTATTTTGAAATAAATGAATGAAAATAGCCTAACATTTAGGAGAACTGGCGATGAGTTAAATAGACCTAGGTTTGTATCTCTTATGATACTTATAAGCTAAAAGTGACCCAATTTATAATTAATCATAAGAATAGCTTATTGACATACTTACAAGTCTGGGGAGAGGGAATGAGATTTCCCCAGATTCTTGGTGGAAAGCCTTTGTCTAGGAGTATGGTTACAGCAACTGGGAGTTCCCCATGTAACTCCTCAAGTCCATACTTCTTTCATTCCACTGGATCCTGCAAGTAGGCTTGGTGGTAAACACAGCCTGAATTATGTACTCCCAAATTATGCCTGAAGCATATCTGGGCTGTTTCATGCATGATGTGGTCTTGCCTGGCTTGGTCAAAGGAATGACTACTGAGCCAGAGAGGATACACGTGATGGAGTAAGAAAGCTCCCAGATTAACATATCTTTTCAATGGAAAAAGGAGCAAAGACCCATTATTTAGTTTATCTTGGTCTGATGGAACATGAGGCACACACCATAGCTAGTCCTCTACCCTGATATGTGTTGCCAGTTCTCAATTTATGGCTTTGTGCCTCTTGTTGACCTCTTGTGTGGCAGGTAACTTCTTCAGATTCTGGTACCTGGTGATGTGGCTATGGCAAGTATACACAAGTCACAATAATAAGGTGTTTGTACATGGGAAAATGAGGGAGTGGTGAAAACAGTGGCTGCAGCTCAGCTGGTGTGGCTCACTGGACTGAGCATCATGTCATGGACTGAGAGGTCCCAGTTCGATTCCTAGTCAGGGCACATGCCCAGGTTGCAGGCTCGATTGCCAGTAGGGGGTGTGCAGGAGGCAGCTGATGAATGTTTCTCTCACATAGATGTTTCTATCTCTCCCTTCCTCTCTAAAAAAAAAAAAAAAAAAAAAATCAATAAAAACATAAAAAAAGAAAACAGCTGCAGTAGAATGGCTATTCAGGGCTTGGTGAGAATTACTACATTCTTTTGGCTTTGGGGCACTGAGTAGACTAGCTGTCCCGCTGTCCTGTCCGCTGTCCCGAAGGTGGTTTAGAACAAAGAATACTCTACTACAAAATCTTCCAGTTCCTTCCTTCTTTTTTTGCTGCTGTTGTTTTTTTTTAATCCTTACCTGAGGCTATTTTCCCATTTATCTTCAGATAGAGTGGGGTTGGGGGAGAGAAACATTAATGTGAGAGACAGACATCAATTGGCAGCCTCCTGCACGACCCGATGGGGGCCGGGGACCGAACCGCAACTGAAGTACGTGCCCTTGACCAGATTCAAACCTACAACTCTCTGGTCTGTGAGACAATGTTCTAAGCGCTGAGCCAAACTGGCCAGGGCTCCAGTTTCTTTCTTGCTATTAGAGATGGTAAATAGTGAGAGGTATATGCACATCTAGAAGACTTAAAGAGGGCCCTCCCAAAACAGGATAAAATTAAAATCCTCACTGACCACATGTTTGAAGACACTAGAAAGGAAAGAATTTGTCTATAAGCAGCTGGCTTGGAGTTTGGGGCTGAAGGCTGTCCACTGCAAAGAATGAAGTGGGCCATTTCAGTCACTGCGGCCATGGTGACCAAAAAGAACCATGGGGCAGGGATGGGAGAAAACTGTGGATGTAGTTGTAAGGAAATCCACTGGGTCTCTTAAATTGAATCCCGATCTGTAAAGGTGACAATGGAAGAAATCTCCACATAGGGAGGGGATTACCAAATCTGATTACTAAGGCCTTGTTCAGAGATTAAATTTTTCCTTGAGGATCTTTCATCAATCACCACTGACACCACAAGGAGTAATCAAAAGGGGAACTCTACCCCTTTAGCCTGCTTCTTAAATACTGCAGCAGAGACCAAGCTGGAACAGACGAGTCTATTGCAGTATTTGCTGCCCCACTTCCCACCTGCCTGCCCAGTCCTCACTTTTTAACCTCTACATGATTTTCTGCTATTGTTGTTTTCCCTTTTATATTGATTAAAAAATAGCGTTAGGAGTTTAAACAGACGTACAAGACATGGATATTTACCTTCACTTTTGGGTCTCCAGGACAGTTTATCTGCCTGGCTCCTACTAAGCAGCTCTACAACAAAGGCTATTTTCCCCATATCAGTGAGGGGGGGGTCTTAACATGTCTTAACTCTTCTAAGTCCGAACAGACCCTAAAAAGGTAAATCCAGAAGTGACACCTTCCACCTATTCCATGTTCCATGTTTTTCTACGTAAGGACTCTTTCCTTCAAATGACTGACAATGAGAACATCTACCTTGCTTTCCCTAAACAAGGTAGCAGGCTAGTCTATTCCAGCTTGGTCTCTGTTGCAGTATTTAAAAACTTTACAGGTTCCTCTAAATAAGGGGTATTGCCTTATTCTAAGACTGCAAAAAACAATCCTATCAGAGTACAGTATAATAGGCATAGCATCTGAACTCATGATTTGTGCAAAAGGTAAAGGAGTGGAAGGGGGCTTCACTCTATTAATAGCCCCTGGACCTCACCTGGGCATGGGTGTCACAGGTAGTGTGTGGTGCAATACACTGTGATAGATTCAGGGTTTTCAGAAGTCACTACAGACTGAGTTCTTTATTTAAGCCTCCCCCTTGTTTACTAGTGTAGTAGTATCAAGATCCAGTTATAACACCCAAGTCTGGTAGACAGATAAAGCTAGTTATTATTTTATTTATTGATTTTTAAATATTTTTAATTTATTTTAGAAAGAGAGGGAGGGAGAGAGAGAAAGAGAGAGAGAGAAACATCGATTGGTTGCCTCCCACTTGCATCCCAACTGGGGATCGAACCTGCAACATGGGCATGTGCCCTGACTGGGAATCAAACTGGGAACTTTCGGTGCACCGGACGACACTCAACCAACTGAGCCACCCTGGCCAGGGCAAAGCTAGCCATTAAGAGGCCTCCTTCACTACATGCACCGTTTCTGAGTCACACCAGACTTGAGGTGCAACTGTTCAGGAGTTTCAACTGCCTGCTGCTGCTGTTGAGTGAAGGCCATAAGGTCCAAGTTCTCACACTGAAAGATCTCACAATGTGGAATACAGACTCCAGATCACCCAGAACTTCCTGGAATATAGGCGATTTTAAAATTAAGCTGTTGAAAAACATGCCTCAAGGTTATCTTGTTCCAACTTAGCAGCCTAAAAGTTCACAACTATCCCATATTCAGATAAGCAGGGGTAGTTCCCTGCAGTGCACCTTCTGGTTTCAGAGGCAGCTTTCAATGGCCAAGTTTTCATAGTGAATGTTTAGCTCTACCAGGTGTAGAAGGAACCTGGAACAGGGTCTTCCTAAAGCAAGATGGTCTTCAAAGTCTATGGATTAGTCTCCTGTGGTATTAATAGTTATAAATGATAATTTCTACTCATGTATTTTTGGTGAGAACTAAAATTCCTTATGATTCTAGACAATACTGATTATTTGACCTGGGCAACTTACTTAACCTCTCTGTATCTGTCTGTAAAATGAGGTTTACAACAGCGCCTGGTTTATAGAATTTTATGAGTAAATGAGTTAATATGTACAAAGTGCTTAGATCAATGCCTGGCACACAATAAGTACTTACTAAATCCCAGCTATCATCAATTTATCATTATTAGTAGTAGCAGTATTCACCTACCTCCATCTGTTCAGAATACTAAAGACAGGAAGGGAGAAAGGAAAAGAAAGAAAGGAGAAAAGAAAGGGAGGGAGGGAGAAAAGGAAAGAGGAAGGAAAAAAGAAGGACGGTGCTCAGGGTTAGCCAAGGTCAAGGAGGTAGACAGGTCTGGCAGATATGTAGGACCATGCCTAGAAGAAATGCTTGCTAGGAAAGATCCTGCACAGTGATGTAGGTTACAAAGAGCATAGGCCAAAATTCTCCCTGTGCTAGCAGACAAGGAGCAGGAACCAAGCCATATCACACTGAGGAATGGATGGGGGTCTGGGCATTGGACTGCTGTAGGTAAAGAGAGCCTCAAGCAATGTGGTTAAAAACAAATTACTTGTGCCCTGGCTGGTTTGGTTCAGCAGTTATAGTGTGGGACCTAGGACCCAGGGATCATGGGTTCAACTCCCAGTCAAAGGCATGTACCTGGGTTGCAGGTTCGATCCCAGGCCGTGGTCAGGGTCATGTGGGAGGCAGTTAATCGATGTGTCTCTCTCATATGGATGTTTCTCCCTTTCCCTCGCACTCTATCTAAAAATCAATGGAAAAATATCCTCGGGTGAAGATGAACAAAAAAATAAATTAGTTGTTACCCATATAGACTGTTTTGTAAACTTTAAAGTCTTTAAATAGTACTGTCAGTTTATCCAAAATTTTTAGTCCCGCCCCCCCAACTTTTATGCTTTTTAATCCAAATTCATTTTAGATAATTACTTTAAAACCATGTAAATGTGCCTTATCACAGTCATTGCAAGTATTGAAAAATGTGGTAAACAGTACACACAGTATGAGTCCTTAAAAAATAAATATTTGTGCACAAAAAAAATTCTCAAAAATCCAAAGAAGCAGTAAAACAAATCCTTGACTACACAAAAAGCCAATGATTGAAAATATAGTAAAACCTCGGTTCTCAAACTTAATTTGTTCCAGAAGTCTGTTCGAGAAGTGATTTGTTTGAAAATGGAATCATTTTTTCCCATTACAAATAATGTAAATTACCCTGGCCGGTTTGACTCAGCAGTTAGAGCGTCGGCCTGCAGACCAGAGAGTCCCAGGTTCGGTTCCTGCTAAGGGCATGTACCTCGGTTGCAGTTTGTCCCCGACCCTGGTTGGGGTCATGTGGGTGGCAACCAGTGGATGTTTCTCTCTCACATCTATGTTTCTCTCTCTTCCACCCTCTCTCCCTCCTGCTCTATCTGAAGATAAAAACAAAAATGTCCTCAGGTGAAGATAAAAAAAAAAAAAAAAAAGAAAAAAGAAATAATGTAAATTGAATTAATCCAAGCCAGACCCACAAATAATTCCATTTTAACCTTTGTTAAATACAGTACACATCTCATGTACTGTTTAATCTATAAATAAACATTTCTATTATTAAATTTATCAAACCACCCCCTACTAGCCTTAAATGAATCGTTCCAGGGGTGTCTTTAAAGAACTCAGAATGGCCCAGCCGGTGTTGCTCAGTGGTTGAGCGTTGACCCATGCACTAAGAGGTCACCGGCGGTCAGGGCACATGCCCAGGTTGTGGGCCCGATCCCCGGTGGGGGGCATGCAGGAGGCGGCCAATCGATGTTCTCTCTCATCGATGTTTTTATCTCTCTCTCCTTTCCCCTCTCTCTAAAATCAATAAAGAAAAAAATTTTTTAAAAAACAAAGAAGTCAGCATGAAGCAACTTTGCTTTTTCACATACCACTGCCTCTGAAATGCTGTCACCAGCTACCTGTTTTTCATTTATCCAAATCAACAACAGTTTTTCTACCTCAATTGCCTGTGATTGGTTTCATGAGCACTTTCACACCCTTAGCAACATCAGCAATCTTGATGGCCTCTTTATGTTTTAAAATTGTGCTAATCATATATTTGGGCCAGAAACTAAAGCATTCTCTCCTTCGTCCTGTTGCCTAAGAGACCTTTTTGTCAGAGGTATCAGCATGAAAGGGTTGTCAGGTGGAAAACTAAAGTTTTGGTTGAAAACAGACATTTTTTTTCTGTGAACAACTTGGTAGAGAACTGAACTGTTTGAGATGGGAGATGTTCAAGAACCGAGGTTTGACTATAATCATTTTTTACTAATTTGTCATGTTGAGGAAATTTTTATTGCAACCAATTTGTTTTCTACCAAACTCTGTTGACCAAATTATCTCTTGCTAGCAGAAAGCCAGAGAAGCCAACTGATTAGAATGCCAAACTGCAGGCTGGTGAGATGATGTGAAAGGTCAAAACAGAGTAAGAAGAGCTTCCGAAAAATAGGGAGAGGTCAGGGAGGGGCTTGGAGTGCATCTCACCAATTTGGAATTAGTCTTCCTCAAAGTAGCAAGTTCATCTTAGATCCAGATCCAGCCCTTGGGAAGCAGCAGGATCACACTTGACACAGAACATGATACTAGAGGAAGATGTTCTGAATGAGAGTTCTCTACTTTATTTTTTTTTCTTTTTTCCATCCTCACCGGAGGACATTTTTTCATTTTTTGCTCAGACAGAGTAGGAGGGAGAGAAAGAGAGAGAGAGAGAAACATCGATGTGAAATTATAAATAGGGAATGTTCTTAATTGATTAAGTATTACTGTGTTTTAAAAGAATCCTTTCCTCCTTTGTTTGGTGAAATGGGGATAATAGTACCTTCCTATTTCCTACCTCACAGAAATGATGGAATAATTGAGAGAATGTAAGTAGTTGAGTTCCAGAGAAAATACTCTAATTTTATTATGCTCCTTTCCACATAAAGTGATTGAGTAACTTTCACAGCTTGAATGGTAAATAGTTGTTATGAATTTTTTAATTTTACTTTTGTGATGTTTATCCCATTACTAATTTCTGACCCTATAAGGCTTGAAAATCTTCAGAAGTTTTGCTCACTGAACAAGCTTGTGAAGAGCAGATTACTCACGCCTTATTCAGTCCATCAACCTTTAAAACAAAATTGTTACAGTTAGAACCTGGAGATCTGGTTCCTCTGATCATACCATTTATTAGATGGGTGATCTCAGAAAGTCTTTCAGCCTCTCTGAGCCTTAATTTCCATTTCTTTAAAATGTGGGGTGGTATGTTAAATGATTTTGAACCTCCTCTCAGCTCTAAATTTCTGATCCTATGCTTATTTCTTCAGTGTCTCATGGATTAATCAAAAAACCTGGCAGAAAAGCAAGAATGTTACCTGTATCATTTCATCATTTTTTGCCAGCTCACCCACCGTTTCTACCTTTTCAGCTAAAAGCCCTGGTGATGTTCTTTTCCTCTTATGCATTCTATAGACAAATCATAATAATACTAATTTGTAAACACTTGTAGAGTGCTTTCCAAGTTTTACTCTTGCAAGTACTATTTAATTTGTTTATCACAACAGCTCAGGCTGGTAGATAATTACCTTCAATTTACCTGGTAAGGAAACTGAGGCCCAAAATAGTTCAGTGAATTAACTGTCTAGAGTAATACAGATAGTAAGTTATGGGAACAAGCCTTCTGATTCTAAAGCCTATACTCTTTCCACAATAGTACAGTTCCTACTAGGGGCAGATTCAGATTTTGTGAGGCCTCAGGTATATATAATTTTGGTGGACATCTTCAAGAAAAGGAATACAAAATTACAACACTAAGTAAGATCCTGTGAACAGACTGTTAGGGCCCCTCTCAGGGCCTTGTAAGGGGTCTTATCAAGTGAAGGGCCTTTAGGGTTAATCTTCAAAATCCAGTTTCATGGTTTTCCATGGTTATACATTTATTTAGTGCTTACTATATGCCAGACACTAAAGCTGATACTAATTTTATCATAACGACCCTATGAGTTAGGTACTATCCCTGTTTGACAACAGAGAATGAGGCTCAGAGAGATAAAATGAGTTGCCTAAGGACACAGAGCTAGTAAGAGCCAAGTTGGAACTCAGGAGATCTGGCTTCCAGGTCCATATTGTGAACCTACCACACTATGCACTTCCATAAGCCTTCTTTGAGGTTTCCTGGGAATCATCTTATTTCTGCTACATCCCATAGGTTAGGCTCTGATACATTCAGGTCTGAATCAGTCTTCATTTGTCTCCTTAACTCCTACCATGTATCCCAAGTCCCAGCCACCAAAATGACCTGACGTGCCTTCCCCTTCTCAGCATTTATCAAAGGTAAAAAGCAATTATTGCTCAAAAGCAGTACTTGGCCATAGATTCTAAACTATCTTCTACTAAAACGTTGAACTGTTACTGAAAACGTTTTGCTGTGTGAAAGAGACACAGTGAGAGAAAAGCACACAGGAGCTCACAGAACTGGATCCCTCATCCCCACTCCCCCATAATCTCAGGTTCTCCATTTGCAAAGCAAATACTTAAGGCCAGCCCCACAGGGTTGTTGTAAGAATTAAATGGGAGGAGTGTGTGTATAGGGAAGGGCAGGGTTGGGACAAACAGCAGGTGCTCATCAAATGCTGGTGGATTTCTGCCAGACTCAATCTCCCCAAACAACCTGGAAGTTCTTGGCAGTCAGGGGCCTGGGCTCACACATTTTTGATATTTCTTAAAAGTCCTGGACATCACAGACACTCTGTGATTATACACTTTGATATCTGGACTTGCTCAAGAACCTACAATGCCTCCTTTTATTTTTGCAATTTTTATTAACAGATGTTTCTCCTCCCCCCTCCAGATCCCGCCTCCCCCCCAGCACTGTTGTCTATGTCCACTGGTTACGCATACATGCATATAAGTTCTGTGGTTTATCTCTTCCCTCCCCCATCCCCCTCTTCTGAGGTTTGACAGTCTGTACCCTACTTCTATGTCTCTGGGTCTATTCTGTTCATCAGCTTGTATTGTTCATTGTATTCCACAAATGAATGAGATCATGTGATAAATTTGTCTTTCTCTGATTGGCTTATTTCACTTAGCATAATACTCTCCAGGCCCTCCAAGTCGTCTTCAAAGGATAAGAGATCTCTCTTTCTTACAGCTGCATAGTATTCCATTGTGTATATGTACCGCAGCTTTTTTATCCACTCATCTATTGATGGACACTTGGGCTACAATGGCTCTTGTGACAGAATCAGACCCTGGACTGGAGTTGGCCACTTACTAGTTCTGTGACCTCTGCAAAGTTACTTAACCTCTCTGAGCCTCAGGTCCCTTATTTGTAAAATGTTAATAGTAGTAGTGAGGCAAGATAGTTAAGAAGCGAGGAAAATTCCTTGGCAAGCAGAATGGTGAAACTGAGACAGATAGCTGAACAAACTGGCTGGGCAATTTACAGTCATATACAGAAGGTCACCTCCCTAGAGATAATATCTAGGCGTCAGTTGTATTTCAACTCCAGGCCCAGAAAAGTAGCGAAACAAGGTGGGTGACAAGGTGGGTGATGCCAAGATTGGTTGCAATGACTAATGACCCCAGTGCTGACCAATCAGTAGAGACCATGACCCTGAAAGAGTACACCTGGAAAACTGCTGAATATTCTGCTGAAACCCTCCCCTGAGAATTCCCCTATAATTCCAGCCTGCAAGAGAGATAAAACGCTCAAGGCAAAGGACTGAGGATGCCCAGCCCTTTCTCTTACCCCTTTTCTTCCCCCACAGGCATGCATCGTCTAAACTCTAAGGGTCCCCAAGAAACTTGCAACCAGGGGAGCAATGAGCAGTCGCAGTTGCGATGGGCTAAAACCCTGAACCTGTCTCCAGGGTCCCCTGTTTTTCCACTTCCTAGTGAGCCAAAGCCACCCACCTAGTCTCTCTCCTGCAGCTTCTTCCATCCTAGGCTGTTTCTTGTTTCACTGTCCCCAGCTTTAATAAATGTACCCTGGCCCATTGGTGTGGCTCAGTTGGTTGAGCACTGTACCACGCACCATAAAGTCGCAGGTGCCATTCCAGGTCAAGGCACATGTCTGGGCTACGGCTGGATCCCCAGTAGGGGGCGTGCAGGAGGCAGCAGATCAATGTTTCTCTCTCCCTCTCCCTTCCTCTCTCTAAAATCAATAAAAACGTATTAAAAAACAAAACAAAAAACAATAAATGTACCCTCAAAAATCACCTGGACTTGTGTTGTTAAATCTTTCCTGCACTACAGGCTGGCCCTTGGCAGACCCGCCCTGGCCCAGGTACACTTTCTGGTAACAGTAGTACCTACCTCACAAGGTTGTGAGGCTAATTCAGGTGAATTGCTAAGTACTATATAATCAGCCCTTCAAAACTGTTAGCTATAATTATACTTTGTTCCAAGCACTCAGTGTCCACAAAAATTTGGTCCTTCTGTATTCTCAAATGTCCATGTTGGGACCAGCGTGTTCACCCTCAGACCCGCTCTGCTTTCCTGACTTCTGTGTTTAACACCCACCATTCATCAAATGCCATAAGCCAGGCTCTGCAGTAAGAAAGTTCCATAAATTCTCGTCAAAACCACCACAGCACCGATGAGGTCGGTTCCATTACGGCTGCCGTTTTAGGGAACAGGAAACAGGCCCTGAGGGTTTGAGTAACTTCCCGCGGAGTCACTCAACTCCAGCGAGACCAGAGCCGGGTAACCGCCCCTCCGGCCCTCCGCGGCCCGAGGTGCACCCGCGTCCATTCAAACCCAGCCCGGCCCCTCCGCTCCCAGTGGCCTGCCCGCTCCTGCACGCACCCGTCGCCCCACCTGAGTCAGGCCCCCGGGGGCGCACCGCATCGTCCTTGGCGGCTTTTCCCTTTTCTCCATCAGAAACCGGGGATGAGGCCGACGTCGGTGGCCCTCACGCGTGCATGTCTCCACGAACTCCTCGGACGGTGGAGATGCGACTACCGGGGCGGAGCAGCGCGGCTCTGTCTGAGCCTCTAAGCGGGGGCGCAGCGCGCAGGTTTTGCTGGGCTGCGGATCACGTGCCGGGGAGGGGGCGCCGGCACGCGAGAGCGAGCGAGCAGGAGCGCGCGCCTGCGCCAGAGAGCGTGTGGAGGCGCGAGAGGCTGTTGGAGTATCTGTACTGGGGGGGAGGGGGCGGCGGCCAAGAAGACCGACTCCGCCCCCTGTGCGCATGCTCCGGCCCCCCCCCAACCCCCCGCAGGTTATAAAGGCGCCTCGCCGGCTGAACCCGACAAAGTGCTGGCGAGCGGCGACGTGACTAGGGGCCGCGTGGGTGCCCGCGGGAGCCACCGAGGGAGCGGGCGAAGGACACGACTGGGCCCTGGGCCTCGCGGAACTTCAGCCGCGCTGCCGCGTCACGCACACGCTCGACGCCGGAGCCGCGCATAACGGTTAGTTGGCTAATCGCTGGCGGCGCTTGGCGCGGACCCCGGGGCGCCCTGGCTGCTTGAGCAGATCGGAGGCAACCTCGGGGGAGCGGAGAGTTTGGTCTCCGGGGGAGGGAGGCGGCCCGGCAGGGGCATCGTGGCCTCGGGCAGCCGCGTGGCCCCGGAGCGCAGCGTTCGGGAAGGAGACCTTGAGGCGCTGTCCCCAGCGCCTCTCCCAGCCGAGCTGCGCGGCCCCGCGGTCAGGTGCCGGTCACCGGCCTGGCCGAGAAGTTGGGTTGTGGTACCGGTGACCTTGGGGAAGTCGCTTCCCTGCTACTCTTCAAGAGGCTCCTTAAGAGATGTTTTTGACCTGAGAAAGGGACGACGTGGGGCTGATTCACGTGGTGCCTCCAGACTCGCTCTTGGCCGCATTCTGCCCTGAGGAAAGGGACTCGGGCGGGAGTTATTCTGGACTCGTGGCATGCCGGTCCCAAGCTCCTCGGCCAGCCTATCCTCGTCCCACCTGGTGACTTGCGCTAGTGGCTTGGGAATCTGCAGTCCCCGCAGCCAGGGCGTGACTGCAGGGTTGAGTGGACGTCGCTGAGGGGCAGGCTGACCCGGGCTCTTTGTCATTCAACCTGTGGCTGCCCGGCGGCCGCGCTGCGCCCTCGCGCTCGGGTCTCGAAGGCGGCCCTGCTGAGAGGAATCTGAAGGATAGCGTTACACTTGGTCGGACGCACGCTTTTTGTTCCAAGTACAACCTTTTCTTCCACGTGCGTTTTAACGTTTCATTTCTCTGTCATGACTGATTTGGTGCGACAGGCAGTTACTAAAACTAGTTTGTAATGAATCTGAACAAACGCCTTACTACTTCAGCCGAGTTTCCAGCGTCTGCTTATAAATTGGGCGTCTGCTAATAACAGTACAATGTTTACGAGCTACTTTATCTCAACTAGTTTTGAAAATTTTTTCAAATGTTCTGGTTTCGAAATAAAATGTGTGCACGTCAGTGCCCTGATAAAATAAACGTGGCATTAGTAACTACTGGAATGTTGTGATAGGGCAAACTCTGAAGTGTGTGCGAGGAGAGACTGTGAGAAGAAATTAGCCATTAATAATTTTGATGTCAGCTCGCAGCCTAGTGAGGTGAAGCAGTCTGTGTATCTTCAGCTTTTTAGTTAAGCATTAAATAGTACCCATAAATCCAAGTCTTGCACCCTGGGGTACAATTTGCCTTCAAATCGCCATAGAAATGATAAAGAATTCAAGACATCTAGCTATAAAATGGGTAGTGGGTATTAAACAGAAGTTGAACATACTTCAGTAATTAATTCAGGGGTTAGATAGATGCTGTTCTTTCATCGGGTTGCAGTGACCCTTGTTGAATATGCAAGTTAATGGGTTGGAGAGAATTTTGTGAGATTTTTATAGCTGAATAGGTTTAAAGGTTTAGTTGTAAGCTTAACGTAATAGGCTGTAGCATACCTAAACAGATTAAAAAGGGGGGGGAAAGATTGTACCACCATAGGTTGAATGAAACCAACAGATTAGTGTTTCAATTGTTTACATATCATTTGACCTTTTAAATATAAATGCATATAATATTATTAACTCTGGAAAAGATCTTAATGAACAGTGAGGTTCCCTTATATTACAGATTAGGAAACTGAGGTTGGTGAGGTTGTGGTATATCGTCTTAGTTCTGAAATCTTGTTAATGGTTGGGTGGGAATTATGTGCTTTGACTCCCATTTAATCAGATTGGCACTCCTGAGCTTTCTCTAAAATTACAAATATGGATATAAATTATTTCACACTGAAAATTGATAGTTTGAGTAGTAACTTTTCCCAGCTTATGTTCTTCTTTCCCATTGTGTTTTCAATCCACTTCATAATTTGCATTCCTGTGGCCATTCTGTTTCTGTTGCAGATAAGGAGTAGGAAGATGGGACTTGGATATGAGAGAAACAGACCAGAAAGTTGTGAAATTTTATGTATTCAGCAACTTATTATCGGCTACCAGGCATTATGAGAGACTTAGGATATAATATTTCCTTTCAAAGCTTTACTCTCTAAGTTTTCAAACCATATTTTGAGATTTATATTTCTTCCGTCCTTTCCTAGTAAATTCTTGTACACATATTAATTGTTTAATAAATATCCCTTGAATGAGTCTGAACGTCATTATTATGCTACCTTTGATCCTCATTATCTCAAATAACTTAAGTTGTTTTCTTGTTTGATTAGTAACAGGCAAACCACACAAGTATATTAAAATCGAATATTGTGCCCTAGCCGGTTTGGCTCAGCGGTTAGAGCGTCAGCCTGCGGTACAGAGAGACCCGGGTTCGGTTCCCGCTAAGGGCATGTACCTCGTTTGCAGTTTGTCCCCGGCCCTGGTTGGTCGTGCGGGTGGCAGCCACTTGATGTGTCCCTTTCACGTCGATGTTTCTCTCTCTCTCTCTCTTCCTCTCTCTCCCTCCCACTCTATCTGAACAAAAAATGGGAAAATGTACTCAGGTGAGGATAAAAAAAAAAAAATCGAATATTGTTTGTCTAGTACAGCGATTTTCAACCAGTGTGTTGCAAGAGGCACACTGATGTGCCGCAAGAATTTTAAAAACATGCAGTACCTGACTATTTAGTTAGGCACACTGCCTTCTTTACCCTTAGATTGTCAAATTTAAAAAGGACAACAGCCAACACAACAATAGCCATCCAGTGTGACTGAATTAAAATACCCCAAGTTTTTTTTGTCAGATCGGCCAAAAAATATATTTTGTTGTGCTGCAGAATTTTAGTAACTAGTTTATGTGTGCCATGAGATGAAAAAGGTTGAAAATCGTTAGTCTAGTATTAAAGCATTCATTATGCACCATTTACAAATTTTTTGTTTGTTTTTTGTTGTTTTTTAATCCTCACTTGACTTTTTTTGCATTTATCTTCAGATAGAGCGAGAAGGAGAGAGGAAGGGAGGGAGAGAGAAACATCGATGTGAGAGAGACACATCAAGTGGTTGCCACCCACATGACCCCAACCGGGGCCGGGGACAAACTGCAACCGAGGTACGTGCCCTTAGCGGGAACCGAAACTGGGACTCTCTGGTCCGCAGGCTGACGCTCTAACCGCTGAGCCAAACTGGCCAGGGCGACAAATGTTGTTATTTGCAAAGATTTTTTAGAATATATACATAGACACTAAAGATGTGTCAAAAAGAAATCAGCATTATTTCCTCAAAATATACTCCAGTTAAACTTATATAACCTTTTTTTATATGTTTTTATTGATTTTTTTAGAGAGAGGAAGGGAGAGAGAGAAAAACATTGATGTGAGAGAATACATGCATAGGCTGCCTTCTGCACACCCCCTACTGGGGATCGAGCCGGCAACCTGGGCATGTGCACTGACTGGGAATCGAACCAGGACCTCTCAGTCCCTGGGACTGACATTCAATCCACTGAGTCACACCAGCTGGGCTATACAACTTTATTTATTTATTTATTTTTGGTACATGCCCCTAGCGGGAACCGAACCCGGGACTCTTTGGTCCGCAGGCCAATGCTCCAACCGCTGAGCCAAACTGGCCAGGGCACAACTTTATTTTTTTATCCTCACTTGAGGACATTTTTGCATTTATCTTCAGATAGAGCTAGAGGGAGAGAGAGAGAGAAACGTCGATGTGAGAGAGACACATAGACTGGTTGCCACCCACACGACTCTAACTGGGGCTCTAACTGGGGCCGGGGACAAACTGCAACCGAGGTACATGCCCTTAGCGGGAACCGAACCCGGGACTCTCTGGTCCACGGGCCGACACTCTAACCACTGAGCCAAACCAGCCAAGGCTATACAACCTTTTTTATTGCTGACAATACGTACACATCTTAAGACTACATTGTCATTAAGATAATTATTAGTTCCTTTATTAGAAATACTGTTTTCAAGTTCCCGCTTCATTTTCTTGGAAACTACAGTAATTGTTAAACCACTCCTCTGCCATCACCATTAAGTAGTTTTCTAGGTGACAGAGCAAATACAAACATCATTACCCAACCACAGTAGGCTGATAATAAGGATGTGTATTTCTAATCTACAGAGCAAATATTTCAAACCTGAGATTCATCGACCTCTTTAGGGTTCCCCTACTTGAGCAAAATAAAAACTTGCATCTAATATAGCAAGCTGTTGAAGACAAGATTTGAAGCAATTTCAAGCACATTTGCTGATGCACCCAAAAGAGGGCAAGAAAATCCCCCAAGTCAATGAAGATGCCCATTATTTTATTTAACTTACAGCACTTAAAATAGAACTCCTTTGGAAAAAATAACTTTTAAGTTATATAAACATATACTTCCTTAATACAAAGGGAAATTCTGCTTGAATTTGTGAAATCATTGTATTCTCCCTTTGCATTTTGTTTCTTCTCATTTGTGAGATCAGAATCTATGATGATTTAGTACACAAAAGTCAATGACCAAAGGACTTACATAACCTGTGACATGATTTGTGTGCTGCATTGCATCACAGGTTCTGGCTAAGTTCACTCTCATATCAGGAGTACAGGAGTTAGCCTGGCTGGTGTGGCTCAGTGGATTGAGCATCAGTCTCATGGACTGAGAGGTCCCGTTTCGATTCCCAGTCAGGGCATGTACCCAGGTTGCAGGCTTACTCTCCAGTACGGGGTGTGCAGGAGGCAGCTGATCAATGATGCTATAAAAAAAAAAATCAATAAAAATATATTTTAAAAAAAAGAAGTGCAGGAGTCCTTGGGCTTTTTGGTGCCAGATTCCTTTGCAGTTGAGTAAAACCTATAGAGCCCTTGTCAGAATAATGGTTTTTTTGTTTGTTTGTTTGTTTGTTTTTTAAATCCTCACCCGAGGACATTTTTTCATTATTTGTTCAGATAGAGTGGGAGGGAGAGAGAGGAAGAGAGAGAGAGAAACATCGACGTGAAAGGGACACATCGAGTGGCTGCCACCCGCACGACCAACCAGGGCCGGGGACAAACTGCAACCGAAGTACATGCCCTTAGCGGGAACCGAACCCTGGTCTCTCTGGACCCCAGGCGGACGCTCTAACCGCTGAGCCAAACCGGCCAGGGCCAGAATAATGTTTTTAAATGCATAAAATAAAATACAAAGGCAAATGTCAAAATATTTTAATTGGATATAATAATGTGCTTTTTAAAGTACAAATCAGATAAGATCTTGTAGTAGGTCTAATAACCACAGTGATTTTGAAGTAGTGATAATTTTGAACAATTTCCAGATAGCTATAACCATTGTATCAGGATATGAAAATGTGTTTTCTATTGGTGACAAAGTCACAGTACTTCTAATGCTACTACGGTTTGTTGCCTACATTCACAGTTGAAATAAATTCTAAACTTTACTTAGAGGTTAATTGAAAGATGTAATTTTTTACCCCAACCAAGTTCACAGGCTCCTTGAATTCCACCCACTGTAGAGGATCAATCTGCTGATCCTAGGTTAAAAACTCCTGATAGGGGAACACAAGAGAAAGTTAATAAAGTGAAAACTTAACTTTGGTTCCCAAAACTCATTAAGGTAACTTATAAAAAGCTCTGTTACTATCCAAAATAGTTTAACACACCAGAGAGGTATCATCGGGCTTTCATCCATTCAGTAATCAAAATCACAGGGAAGAAATATTTTTCAATCATTGATCAAATATGCAGCTTATAATGCCTGTATATTTTGAGAAATTTCTCCTTTATACGAACGAAGGCTGTCATTGTAATCAAATCAGATTCAACAAAATTAGGAGTTGTGATTTGCAATAGGGTAGTAGGGGTAACCAACAGAGCTGGATCCTACTGCTTCTGCATAAATGATCAGTGACACTCCAGTGGTTCAGCCCTTCCAGCCTGTCTCAGTGTTCTGATAAATGTGAACTCATACTGTCATTGTGTATACTGTGACCCAAAAAGAGAAATTACCATTTTCATAAGATCATTATTGTTCTTTTGATCACTTCTCTGCATGATACTGTCAAGTAAAAAATGCCCAAACATGTAGAGGATTTTTTTAAAATTGGTTTTAGAGAGAGAGGAAGGGAGAGAGAGAAACATCAATGAGCCAGAACATCGATTGGCTGCCTCCTGCATGCCCCGCCTGGGGATCGGACCCACAACCTGGGCATGTGCCGTGACCGGGAATCAAACTGGCAACTTCTTGGTGCGTGGGTCAACGCTCAACCACTGAGCCACACTGGCCAGGCTCAAACCTGTAGATAATTTTTATGAGTTTTAGCACAAAAACAATGGATAGGGCTTGCTTAAGGCACAGATAAAACCTTTTACTGAAAAAGTTATATGCTTGGGGCATGACCATGATCTGCAAAGTTAGGAATTTATGATCAGATTACCCTGTGAGGTTACTTTCCATAGAAACCCTTTTTCATCCACAATACCAGGGCTCAAACTTGTGGCCTATGCTAGTCTTCCTGCCATACAGGTCCATTATAAAATGAATCCTACAAACAAAAGGAAAAAGTAGGGGGGAAAGCATGGGGGAAAAATCAATTTGTCAGGGCAAATTAAAGGAAAAATAAACATATACAACTTAAAAAGATAACTTGGAGCCATGCATTATAGCAGACAAATACTAAATGTGGGTAGGCACCGGAAAGTCCTGAGAAGTTTTTGATAGAGAAATGACACGATCAGAACTGGCAGCATATTACAATGCAGATTGGAGAAGGGAGATGGCAATGATAGAAGGTAAAAGGCCACCAATCGTGGCAGCAACCTAAACAGGGTAGCAGTAATAAGAATAAAAACGGGGAGGAATGGATGCCAGATAACAAAGGGGAGATGAGTTTGGCACTTAATGGCATTTGGTAGGGCAGAGGCCCCACTGGAGAAGTATTAAGTTTTAAGCTGGCCGCGTGGAAAAATGGTAGACAGAAGAAAAGACTAAGTTTGGGGTATAAAGGGAAGTTGAGAACTGGGAAGAGATAATGAACTTTAAAAGTAACATACTAAGATGGCTAACCAATGGACATAGATAACAATGCTTGGGAGGGTGGGATAGGGAGAAGGTGCCTGTGGGGTGGGGGGGAGGAGACACATATGTAACAAAAATAAATTAATTAATAAAAAAAAAGTAACATACTAAGTTTGAAATGCCCAAGAGATCATTGGAAAAGGAGATCATTTATAAGAGTAGTCAATCCCTGTCTTCAAGAAATTTTAAATCTGTAATCTGGTTATAGCTAGAGATTTAGATTTGATAGTGGTTTGACAAGAAATACTCCCAAGGCTATGGGAACAGATAAACTCTTCAAGAGAAAAACAGAAAAGACCAAAAAATCCTATCAGTTTAAGAACAGAAATTCTAAATATTCCAAATACTAAATGCCACTTGAAATGTTAATATCAAGTAACAGTTTAACAAAATACTAAAATACTGGCTTTTAAAGAGGGTGTATCTGCCCAGCCAGTGTGGCCCAGTGGATTGAGCATCGTCCCACGGACTGAGAGGTCCCGGTTTGATTCCTGGTCAGGGCACATGCCCAGGTAGCAGGATCAATCCCCAGTTTGGGGGTGTACAGGAGGCAGTTGATTGATGTTTCTCTCTCTCATCGATGTTTCTGTCTCTCTCTCTCCCTTCCTCTCTCTAAAAAATCAATAAAAACATTTAAAAAAAAATAAAGAGGATGTACCTTAAAACTTTTAAATAAATGTTTTCAAAAAGATAGTGTCTCAATCATAAGCATTAAAGCACACAAACTTTAACTTGCCCTTCCTATTCAAACTACTCTTTATAGAGGTATTCTAATTAATCAATTAAGAAGAAATGTTAGAATTAAAGGCACAGTTAAATTATTGCCATTTGCAAACCACTAATGAAATAATGGAACTAGGATGTTAATACAGTAGAATAAGGGGGACAACCAAACATTATATGCCTCCTGATAGAAAAATACATCACCACCTATAAATTATCTTTGCTCTCTCCCCCACACCATCCCTACTCTCAAGAAATCAAACCTGAACTGATCTAAGCATTCTCAAAGTCTTAAATCTAGCTACCAGTTTATAGGAAATACAGGGATAGAGGGACATTCTAAATTAAGACATGTTAAAACTATACCAGAGAGAGACATTCAACAAAATCCAGAATGAGGGAAACTAGGAAAAATTACCTGGTTCCTTTAACAAATAAGTTATGACGAATAGAGAAAGGAGGAACCTTTAGATTAAAAGACATACCAACCCCCTGGCCACTATGGCTCAGTGGATTGAGCATTGTCCCATGGACTGAGAGGACCTGGTTCTATTCAAAGTCAGGTCACATGCCTGGGTTGTGGGCTTGATCCCTAGTAGGGGGCATGCAGGAGGCAGCCAATTGATGTTTCTTTCTCACATCGATGTTTCTCTCTCTAAAAAAATCAATAAAAACATATTTAAAAGACAAGCCAACCAAATGTAATGTGTGACCTTGTTTGTATCCCAAATCAAACAAACCAATTATTTTAAAACAATTTAGGGCCCTGGCCAGTTTGGCTCAGCCGTTGGAGCGTCAGCCCGCGGACCAGAGAGTCCCGGGATTGGTTCCCACTAAGGGCACGTGCCTCAGTTGCAGTTTGTCCCGGCCGTGCGGGTGACAACCAGTCGATGTGTCTCTCTCACATTGATGTTTCTCTCTCTCTCTCTTCCTCCCTCTCACTCTATCTGAAGATAAATGCAAAAATGTCCTCGGGTGAGGATAAAAAAAATTAAAAAAAACAATTTAGGAAAATTTAAACACTGCCTGTTTATTTGGTGATGGTCATTTTTAAAGGGATAATGGTATTGTGGTTATGATTTTTTAAATAGTCATATCTTGCCCTGGCCGGGTTGGGTCAGCAGTTAGAGCATTGGCCCACGGTCCAGAGAGACCTGGGTTCAGTTCCTGCTAAGAACATGTACCTTGGTTGCGGTTTGTCCCTGGCCCCGGTTCGGGTTGTGTGGGTGGCAGCCAGTCAGTGTGTCTCTCTCACATCGATGTTTTTTTCTCTCTCTCTTCCTTCCTCCCACTCTATCTGAAGATGAATGCAAAAATGTCCTTGGGTGAGGATAAAAAAAAATTTTTTTAAATAGCCATATCTTTTAGAGATATACTGAAATATTTATAGATGAAGTAATTCTGTATCTGGGATTTGCTTCACAATAATCCAGTAGGGTCTAGGGGAGGGTGGAGAAGGTACGGGTATAGATAAAACACGTAGTGGTTCTCAGTTGTGCTTGAAGTTTGCCATTATAAATTGTTTAGAAGGGAAAAATAAGAAAAAACATCACTATCAATAACATCAACAAAAACAGAGAGGATAGGAATGGATTTGAGTTTTGTTTCCAAGCTTTACAAGCTGAACAGCCCTGGACTAATCACACAACTTAACTTCCCTTTGGTTAAATGGAGACAAATACCACCTAATAAACTCATAAACTCCTTTTTGCTCAAGTTAGAAACCTGAGAGATTTATTTATTTTTATTGATTGATTTGAGAGAGAGAGGATGGGAGAAAGAAACATTGATTTGTTGTTCCACTTATTTATGCATTCATTGGTTGATTCTTTTTTATTTTTAATCATCACTCGAGGATGTGTTTTTTCACAACCTAGAGAAAGAGGAAGGTAGAGGGGGAGATAGAGAGAAACATCGATGTGAGAGAGAAACATCTATTGGTTGTCTCCCATATGCTCCAGACTGGGGATTGAACCTGCAATCTGGGTATGTGCCCTGACCGGAAATCGAACTCACCACCCTTCTATGCACAGGATGACTCTAACCAACTGAGCCACACTGGCCAAGGCCATTGGTTGATTCTTGTATGTGCTCTGACTGGGAATCAAACCCACAATCTTTTTTTTTTTTTTCCTTTATTGATTTTAGAGAGAGAGAGGAAGGGAGAGGGATAGAGAGATAGAAACATCGATGAGAGAGAACATCTATTGGCCTCCTCCTGCATGCCCCCCACTGGGGATTTGGCCCACAACCTGGGCATGTGCCCTGACCGAGAATCGAACTGGCAACCTCTTGGTGCATGGGTCAGTGCTGAACCACTGAGCCACACTGGCCAGGCATAAACCCACAATCTTGACATATCTGGACGATGCTCTAACCAACTGAGCCTGGCCAGGGCTGAGAGATTTCTTTAACACCTGACTTCCCCAGTTTCCTACATTGGGTCCACCACTGAATCCTGTCTGTTACCCTCTCTCTCCTATCCTCCCACTACTGTCCATCTTGTCTATCCCTGTGGTCTCACAACACTCCAGCCTCCCTTCAACCAGTTCTCCACATTGTATAAAGAGTAATGTTCTAAAAATGCAAAATCTGAGCATGCTAACCCCAGCCGCACTGAAAACCCATAAACTGCTTTCAGTTAGCTTCCCAGGGTGCCTCCTTAAAATATTTTGACCTAGTACCTTCCCAAATTCCTTAAAATAACTTATAAGGCTTCCCACTATCTGATAGTGTCTACTTCTCCATCTTCCCATCTCTCCCCATTCTCTTTGCTCTCTCTTTAGCTTTAGCTTTGATAAAATTCTTTCAGGTTTTCCAGTGCACCCTGTACTCCGACTGTAGCTTCAGTACTCATGTCTGGAATGCTCTTTCCACCGTCACTCTGGCCTAACTAGCTCCTATTCAAGTCTCAGGCTTAAATATCATCTCCTCAGAAAGGCCTACTGAGGTTGCTTCTATACATATTAAGTTGGTGTCTTTTCAGTTTTTTTGCTAGAAAATAAAAAGCTTTCTTTGTTCTTTCATTTTTTTTTTTCTTTATTGATGTTAGGAAGGGAGAGGGAGAGAGAGATAGAAACATCAATGAAAGAGAATATTGACTGGCTGCCTCCTGCATTCCCCCAACTGGGCATCGGGCCCACAACCTGGGCATGTTCCCTGACTGGGAATCGAACCGACAACCTCTTGGTGCGTGGGTCAATGCTCAACCACTGAGCCACACCAGCCGGGCTGTTGTTTCATCTTTTAATGAATTGTAATCTGGTTATCTCTTCATTAGAGTTCAGAATACTGGAAGTGAAGTAGATTCTAGCAGAAATACCACCTGTTATATTCAAATACCCCTTTATATTCCAAGTAATATAAACAACACAATCCTGACAACACATCTGTTTGTAATTTTAATCCAGCTACTACGTTTCTTCAGATTATGGAACAAGGTAGGTCATGTATTCATAATTGAAATGGCCCACATAGATCTTGATTTTTGGAATATATTTTTGGATTGCTATAGAAAACAAATCAGATACGGGTATTTCAGAATATAACCTGGAATTGTGTCAAGCAGAACCTGCCATTGAAGGACATAGCTTCCAACTTCTATTTAAGAGTAGATAATTAATCTGTTATAAGACTATTACTTTTCACTTTGGGTGATGTGTTTAATAGCCATTGGGCTTCTCTCTCTCTCTCTCTCTCTCTCTCTCTCTCTCTCTTTGAAGTCATAATTCACTAGGAGTGAAGTTAAATTGGAAATTTATATTTTTCATCCTATTTCCCCTTAAAACAAGTCTGCATACTCTGAGTTTATATTTTTATTTATTTTTTTATCTTCACCCGAGGATGACATTTATCCTCAGACAGAGTGGGAGGGGGAGAGAGAGAGAGAGAGAGAGAGAAACATCGATGTGAGAGAGACACATTGAGTGGTTGCCACCCACACAACCCCAACTGGAGCCAGGGACGAACTGCAACCGAGGCACGTGCCCTTGGTCTGAATCCAACCAGGGACTCTTGGCCCGCAGGCAGATGCTGTAACCACTGAGCCAAATCGGCCAGGGCCATACTCTGAGTTTAGAGCCATAACCTTAGTAATAAAAGATGCTAACTTGGGTTTCGTCATTATAGTCTGTTGTCATGTTTTGCCAAATGTCAGCTGAAGTAAAAATAGTTGCTATTTTCTTAATCTCTTTATAATAAACATCTTAATAGGTATTTCATAATTTTTCATGAAATCTTGATCTTCAAGTTGAATTACTAAAGGGAGAAATATTTTTGTTGGAATTTGTTTGATTATGTTTATACTCTACAAATCAGACTTTATTTTTTTTTGTTTTTGTTTTTTATTTTTATTATTTATTTATTTTTAACTCATCTTTATTGTTGAATGTATTATGGATGTCCCCCCTCTTTTCCCCATTAACCCCCTCCTCCCAAATTCCACCCCCCTCCAGCCTTCCCCACACTGTTATTGGTGTCCATTGTTTATGCATATATGCATAGAAGTTCTTTGGTTTATCTCATCCTGCCCTCCATCCCCCCTTCCCTTTGAGATTCATCAGTCTAACAACCAATTTGTACTTCTTAATTCCTTCATCTTTTTCACCCATTCCCCCAGCCCCCACCCATCTGGCAAGCAACAAAAAATTCTCTGTATCTATGAGTCTGTTTCTGTTCTGCTTGCTCATTTTTGTAGATTCAATTGTTGATAGATATGTATTAATTGCCATTTTATTGTTCATATTTTGTTCTTCTTCTCCTTCAAGAAGACCCTTCAACATTTCATATAATACTGGTTTGGTGGTAATGAACTCCGTTAGCTTTTTCTTGTCTGGGAAACTCTTGATATGTCCATTGATTCTAAATGATAGCTTTGCAGGATAGAGTAGTCTTGGTTGTAGGTTGTTCATTTTGATGATGATTTGTCTTGGTGTGGTCCTCTTTGGGTTCACCTTGTTTGGGACTCTCTGTGCTTCCTGGACTTGTATGTCTGTTTCCTTCACCAAGTTAGGGAAGTTTTCTGTCATCATTGTTTCAAATAGGTTTTCAGTTTCTTTTTTTTTTTTTAATCCTCGCTCAAGGACATTTTCCATTTTTTGTTCAGATAGAGTGGGAGGAAGAGAGAGAGAGAGAGAGAAACATTGATATGAAAGGGACACATCAAGTGGCTGCCTCTTGCACGACCAACCAGCGCCGGGGACAAACTGCAACCGAGGTACGTGTCCCTAGCGGGAACCGAACCCGGGTCTCTCAGGACCGCAGGCCGACGCCGCTGAGCCAAACCAGCCAGGGCGGTTTTCAATTTCTTGTTCTCTCTCTTCTCCTTCTGGCACCCCTATGATTGTGAATGTTGGCACGCCTGAAGTTGTCCCAGAGGCTCCTTACACTATCCTCATTTTTTTGGATTCTTTTTTCTTTTTGCCGTTCTGGTTGGGTGTTTTTTGCTTCCTTATATTCCAAATCAATGGTTTGCTTCTTGGCTTTACCTATTCTACTATTGATTCCCTGTAAATTATTCTTTATTTCAGTTAGTACATCCTTCGTTTCTGACTGGTCCTTTTTTATGTTGTAGATGTTCTCACTAAGCTCCTTGGAGGTCTCCCTAAGTTCCTTGAATGTCTCCCCAAGTTCCTTCAGCAACCTTATAACCTGTTTTCTGAACTCTGCATCTGATTGATTGCTGATCTCCATTTTGTTTAATACTTTTCCTGGAGTTTTGTTCTTTTCTTTCATTTGGGACATGTTTATTTGTCCCCTCATATTGGCTGCTTCCTTGTGATTGTTTCTATGTATTAGGTAGAGTTGCTATTTCTCCTAGACTTCATAGGGTGGCCTGTTATTTTTAGGTGTCCTGTGGGATCCAGTGGCACAGCCTCCCTGATCGCCCCAGCTGGGCCTCGAGGTGCACGCCTAGTGTGGACGGTACACCCTTCTGTTGTAATTGAGTCTTGATTGCTGTTGGCACGTCAGTGGGAGGGATTTACTCAGGCTGATCAGGCTGCAAGGACTGGCTGTGCCCACTGACCTCCAGCCTCTGACTGCCTTGGAGGATCAGCTGTGTAGGGGCCCACCACACAGAGCAAGATTTACTTCATCAGGGCTCTGGTACCCACTGAGTCCACTCATTGAGTGTGTCACTTGTGGAGGTGGAGGTGGTTGGGTGGTGGTGTTTCGATGTGGTCTGAAGCTGTCCACTGGGTGTGCTGGCTCTGGGGCAAGGTCAGCCACTGCCTGTGTTCTACCCAGGGCCACCAGGCTTAAGCTACAAAGTGATCTGCCAATGACTGTTTCTTGTGCTGGGCTTGGAGGTACCCAGGAAAAGTCAAGTTGTGAACCAAGGCTGGCTGCTTCTAGTGCCAGGCCTGGGGCCACTTAATGAGAAGTATGGGGCTCCCTGAGACCATATGCTGCTTGTTTGAGAGATTTTAGGACACTAAAGCAGGATCCAGGACAGGCCAATCCTATGGTAAAGCCTTTGCAAACAGCTTGGGTGGGCCTGAAAGTTGGGTGGGGCAGGGCCTCAGGGAATCACCAGGGCGGGGCAAACAGTGTGAGCCAGGTTGCTGGAGTCCCAGATATGGTGGCAGTCTGCCACCCCAGGGAAGGGCTCACCAAAGGAACATTCGCCTCCGCCAGCATGTCTGTCCAGGAGAAAGCCGCCTCTCCATCCCTCGTCGTGAGGCCAAACAGCTCAGTTTTTCCCTGTATGTCTCTGGTGCCCCTCAAGCTGCCTCCCCTCCAAGCTTACAGGGAGAACATCCAAGTAAGTCCATGCGCAGGCCCTTTAGGAGGAACTGCCTGGGGCTCCAGCAGCAGCAGCCTTCCTCTGCCTCAGTTCCCGCTGGGTTATCCAGCCCAAAGTTATGGGGACTTCTCTTCCTGGCACTGGAACCCTGAGCTGGGCTCCTGGTGTGGAATGGGGATCCCTCACTCCTCAGGGAGGACCTTCCCAGGGGAGGTATTCTCCTGATTTTTATTTATTTATTGTTTTATCCTCACCCGAGGACATTTTTCCATTTTTTGTTCAGATAGTCTCCAGATTTTTATCCGTCACACTTGGGTGAGGGACTAGCCCATCCATGCCTCCGCTCTTCCTATCAGTCTCATGTGGCTTCTTCTGCTTCTTTAATTTCGTAGTTGTAAAACTTCCATTCAGCTTGATGTCAGGTGGTTCTGAATTATGGTTGTGTTGTAGTTCAGTTGCAATTTTGATGTGGTTGTGGGAGGAGGCGAGTACCGTGTTTACCTACGCCGCCATCTTGACCGGAGGTCTACAAAATCAGACTTTAAAAAGAAGTTTCTCTTTTCCTTATTTTAAAAACTCTTTGTTCTCAATTTAAAGTGCATATTAATATATACCTTGTTATTTATTCTATAGTCTACAAATAGATTACTTATTTTTGGAAGAAATTGCACTGGTTAGGGGAGAAGAAATTAATGAAATATTAAAATTAACCCTCAACAGGAAAACCAGAACTGAATTGAGAGTTTATATATATTACTAGGACCATACTTCTACTTCCTACCCCCTTGTATAAAGTCATGTATATTTGGATGAATAGATGCCAAAAATCATTGTCTTACAAGAAGAATTAAGAGTGTTTGTTACAGATTTAGATTATTGAACATGGCATTGGCTGAGATTGACAAAAGAGGATTACATAAGTAAATATATATACGTACATATGGTCATATATATGTATATTCACTACCTTCAGTTTGCATATTAGTTAGACTATTTGTAAATATGATCAGCTTCATCATTTCTCTATACTACTTATAAAACTTTAATCTTCATTTCTAACACAACCACAAGAAAATTAGGCTTGACATTTGTAAAATTGGGGTCACAATAGCAACCTGATAGGGCTATTGTAGAGTATTAAACAAAGTCAATATAAATTAATTGGAATTATGCATCAAACATATGCCTGCCCAGTCCAACAGAAATATAAACAAAAAGTGATTTTTACTTAACTGTTAAGTCTTGGGCAGTCACTCTCTCTTTTTTTTTTTTTTTAGTATGTTTTTATTGATTTTTTTTAGAGAGAGGAAGGGAGAGAAACATCGATGTGAGAGAGAAACATCCATCAGCTGCTTCCTGCACGCCCCTTACTGGGGATTGAGTCTGCAACCCGGGCATCTGCCCCGACTGGGACCTCTTAGTCCATGGGACTGACGCTCAAACCACTGAGCCACATTGCTGGTCCATTCTGTATTTTTTAATGGAATTTAGTTGAAGTTGTAATTAGCCAAAGTTTCCCATCTTTGTCATTCATTGAAATAGCTTGCCTGGTTTTATTCATTGAACAGCAAAAGCAGCTCTATGTGTTGCTATATTGATATATTGATATAAAAGGTGATACTGATTGCCAGGAAGCCCTGTAGGAAAACTGAAATTAAAGCCATTTCACTAACCAAGCCAGGAGTATTTCTGATGCATGTCATTTGACAGTGGCACTAAATTTCATTCTCTGGAAGTCTTTCTCAGTGTTGGGTCCTTATGCCTGCATATTTCCATGTTACTGACAAATTTATGTTTCTGCCTTTTCAAACAAATGTTCAGCCTTGAGGCTTTGCTCACCTAAGCAAAAGTAGCTGACTAGCCCTGGCCGATTTGGCTCAGCGGTTAGAGCGTCGGCCCGCAGACCAATGAGACTCGGGTTCGATTCCGGCCAAGGGCACGTACCTCAGTTGAGTTTGTCTTGCATCTCTCTCTCTCTCCCCCTTTCTCCCGCCCTCCTAATCTGTCTAAAAATAAATGAAAAAATGTCCTCGGGTGAGGATTAAAAAAAAAAAAAATAGCCAACTAATATTTAGCGAAGATCCTGCACAGAAAGCTATCATTCACAAGGTAGAAAAGTGTCATACTTGAACAATCTGTACAGTAAACTGCGGTGGACAGAGGTGGCGGAAAGGCTGGGAATTAAGGGGTATTAGTTGCTTATGTTGGAGAAACCCTCCCACCTTGACCTCTTAAGACACCCCCTTCTGTCTTATTTTAGGTGGTGAAAGGGCCCTGAGACCTAACAAACACCTTCCATTTCATCACCTGTCCCATTTCATCACCTGTCCTTTTGCACATGATATATTTACTGTGGACCCTCGTTTTTTCTAACTTAATTCATTCCGGAAGGTTGTTCAAGAAGTGATTTGTTTGAAAACCAAATCATTTTTTCCCATTAGAAATAATGTAAATTGAATTAATCCATTCCAGACCCACAAATGATTCCATTTTAAACCTTTCTTGTATACAGTACATGTCCAGTGTATTGTTTAATCTATAAATAAACATTTATTTTCTTACATTTATCGAACCCCACCCCCTGCTAGCCTGAAACAATCACTTTCAGCACATCAACAACAGTTTTTCTACCTCTTCAATTTCCTGTGATTGTTGTTCTGTGAGCACTTTCACACCCTTAGCAACATTAGCACTCTTGATGGCTTCTTTATGTTTTAAAATTGTGCTAATCATCAATTTCTGCCAGCAACAAAAGCATTCTCTCCTTTCTTTGTTGCCTGAGAGAGGCTTTTTGTCATGCTAAGGTATCAGCATGAAAGAGTTGTCAGGTCGAAAACGAGTTTTTTTTCCAAAACCGAGATATTTTCTGTGAACAACTTGGTTGAGAACCCAATAGTTCCATATGGGAGATGTTCGAGAACCGAGGTTTCACTGTACTTGAAACAGTGACCCTATTCTAGATCACAGCAGAAATGAGGACAGTTACAGATGTTAGGTTTCATCTGTTTCATGGAGCACGTGCCTTCTGACAAGTATGTATTGTGAGCTTTCTTGTTAGGAAAAACTTTGAACAAATTCCTGGTTTGGGTAGAAAATACTGTTTAAGAATACATATGGTATGTAGAACTACAAGAAAATGTGAGGACTACAGGGAACTCTTAAAAGAAAGGAAATTATTAGTTATTGTGTTCTATAATAGAATATTATGCATTCTTTTTCTTTTTAACTAAGAATAGCAAAATGTGACATCCTTGATCAAAATGATTTTAATAAGTGAGGTTATACAAATATTTACAATTTTTATCCAACTATAAAATACATATATATATATATATATATATATATATATCGTATAAATAGACTTAAGACTTAGTCCATTCTGCACCATCTCCTA
The DNA here is from genome assembly GCA_030848825.1 of Tadarida brasiliensis. Lineage (NCBI taxonomy): Eukaryota > Metazoa > Chordata > Mammalia > Chiroptera > Molossidae > Tadarida > Tadarida brasiliensis. Next base: position 12,583,596 of record CM061275.1, on the reverse strand, counting down.
CCACCCTTTCCCATATTCATATACATCAGCCTTTTCTGTAACTAATACATCCAAATAACTTTTGTAATCAAATAGTTAATGGTTTAAAACAACAGCCATTCTCAAAGCATGGTTTATGGACCACTCCAGGACCTGAAGACTCAGGGTTGGAGTCCTTGTAACTAATCATGAAGGAGCAATCACTTATCAAGTTTTAGTACAGTATCAAAGAGGAATGTCCACAATTATCTGAAAAGGCTATTAAAATATTATACTTCCTTTTCCAACTACATATCTGCTTAAGGAAACTTTAGGCCAGAAACTTTGAGATCTATTGTCTTAAAAAAGAAATACACTAGCCCTGGTCAGTTTGGCTCAGCGGTTAGAGTGTCGGCCCGCAGATCAAAGAATCCTGGGTTCCATTCTGGCCAAGGGCACATACCTCGGTTGTGGTTCATCCCCAGCCCTGGTTGGTGTCATGCAGGAGGCAACCAACCGATGTGTGTGTCTCACATTGATGTTTCTTTCTCTTTCTCTCTCCTTGTCTCCCTTCCTCCTGTTCTATCTGAAGATAAATGGAGAAATATCCTCAGGTGAGGATTAGAAAAAAGAGAAATACACTATCATTTACTGGTAGGATGGTCTGACCATGGAAATAATAAAAAAATCTGGAAATTATTAGTAACTAAATTATTGATGGTTTTAGGGATTATAAATATGAGCTAAATAAAATATGAGATCTGGAATCAATTTTCACACATTCTGAAAGATAGTCCCAAGATCTTTCTTTAAGCATTCTGGTTAGCAAACTGTTCATTTCAAGGATAGTACAGTATATTTGAATTCTTGTAATGTGAGTTGGATTTGCTCTGAATGATAAGGGAGATACAAACAGTTGGAAGTTTGCAGAGCCAGGTTTACATATTTTTAGGTTGTTCATATGCAGTTTGATCAAAATCATACATTTCATAACTGCTGATTGGGTAGCCAGCTACAATAGTTTTTCTCCTTTCACTGGTGCTTTCTGGTTTTTTGTTTGTTTTGTTTTTGTTTTTGTTTTCTTCACTGTATTCAAATGGAAAGACTACAAAAGAAGCTGAGGTTCCCTGGACTTTGAATCTAGGAATCTACATTGGACAGGTGGTTCTGTAAGCCATGAAGCTGCACTAGGGCCACTTATAAAGCACAGTAGACTTGCTGTTTTAGCAGAAATAGAATCAGTAAATGGGTCTTTCTGTATATGAATGTTTCCATGTGAATTTTAAAAAAAATTTTTTTTCTTTATTGATTTTAGAGAGAGAGGGAGAGATAGATAGAAACATCAATGAGAGAGAACATCCATTGGCCACCTCCTGCATGCCCCCCACTAGGGATTTGGCCCACAACCTGGGCGTGTGCCCTGACCAGGAATCGAACCAACGACCTCTTGGTGCATGGGTCGATGTTCAACCACTGAGCCACACCAGCCATGCTGAATTTTAAACCTAAAACTGGTATATACTTAGTAAAAAATTATTTTAAGGTTATTGATTTTAGATACTTTCTGCCTCCCAACCCCAAACAACAGATATTTATTTTCTCACAGTAGTTCTAGAGGCTAGAAGTCTGAGATAAAGGTTTCAGCAGGGTTTGTTCCTTCTGAGAGCTGTATAAAAGGATCTGTTCCTGCTTTTTTGCTAGCTTCTGGTGGTTTGCTGACAATGTTTGGCATTCGTGGCTTGTAGAAGCATCACCCTGATCTCTGTCCTCATATTCACATAGCCTTCTCCCTGTGTGTACTTTCTGTCTCTTTTATGTTCACAAACTGGCCATTGGCATTTTAGGAAATGACAGTGGCTTTGTTTTAAATATTGTTGGAGAAAGTGTAGAGAACATATGAGTATCCTTTCCCAAGGGCTTTTGTAAATCTTTTGAATGGGGCAGAACATGGAGTGTATGGAATACAACCTTGGCTTCATGGATTAGTTTATTTGGACAATTCCTGAGAAAAAGAGAAATTAGATCGTCTAAAAGTGGTTTTTGGCACCACCATCATTGCCAAGGAAAAGTTAGAGTTATTGCTTCCCATTGTCTTTTACAAGGCAGATTGACGAACTTTCTCATCAGTTTTTCTTTAGGATCTCCCTATCACTTTCAGGAAACTACTACAGTCATAAAATAAATAGCTAATGTAATAGGAAGGTTACTGTGCTCATTGTAAGGATTACAATCTTTTTTTATTTTTTTATTTTTTATTGATTTTTAGAGAGAGAGAAAGGGAGAGGGAGAGAGAGAAACATTAATGTGAGAGTAAAACATCGATCAGCTCTACCAAGGATTGAACCCATACCCAGGCATGTGCCCTGACCACCAGGAATCAAACCGACAACATTTTGGTGTCCAGATGATGCCCAACCAACTGAGCTACATCAGCCATGACAAGTATTAAAATCTTAAACTTTAATTTTTTTTAGCCTCTAGACTTGAGGACTACCTCTTCTCAATGGACTTTGAATACTGTACAAAGAGACCTACTAGACAAATTTACTTCTTGAATGAACCCTTTTGGTTATAGCTGAGATTTGGTCATTTTATTTATTTATTTATTTTGGGAGGTTTTTTTCGTTTGTTTGTTTGTTTGTTTTCTAGTCCTCACCAGAGGATACTTTTCCATTTTTCTTCAGATAGAGTGGGATGGAGGGGGAGAGAGAGAGAAAGAGGGAGAGGGAGAGAAAGAAACATCAACGTGAGAGAGACACATAGACTGGTTGCCTCCTGCACGACCCCGACCAGGGCTGGGGACAAACCACAACTGAGGTACATGCCCTTGACTGGAATCGAACCCATGACTCATTGGTCCACGGGTCGACACTCTAACCGCTGAGCCAAACAGGCCAGGGCTATTTTTGTTTCTATTGATTTTTTTAGAGAGAGAGGAGGGGAAGGAGAGAGATAAAAACATCGGTGTGAAAGAGATATATCAATTAACAGACTCCTGCACACCCCCTACTGGGGATCAAGCCTGCAACCCGGGCATGTGCCCTGACTAGTATCAAACTGGGACCTCTCATCTCAATTCATGGGACTGATGCTCAATCCACTGAGGAAAATCGGCCAGGCTGGGATTTGGTCGATTTAAAAAATATATATATGGCCCTGGCCGGTTTGGCTCAGTGGTAGAGCATTGGCCCATGGACCAAAGAGTCACAGGTTCAATTTCAGTCAAGGGCACGTACCTCGGTTGCTGTTTGCCCCTGGCCCTGGTCGTTGGGGTCATGCAGGAGACAACCAGTCGACGTATCCCTCTCATGTCAATGTTTCTCTCTCTCTCCCTTTCTCTCCCTGTCTCTCCCTCCCACTCTATCTGAAGATAAATAGAAAAATATCCTCGGGTGAGGATTAAAAATAAATAAATAAATATAATATGTTTAGATAATGATATTACACACTTTTTTTCTATTATGTACCATCAGAATTTTGAAGTTAATAAGGACAGCCACTTGTCAGATGGTAGCAGAATTGTGTTAATCTATGTCTGGTTTTTTGAAGTGTTCTTTTTTCAAAATTTGGGTACTCTTATTTCTTATACTTCTTGTATCCTGAATCTTTAAAGCTTCTTGAAGTTTTTAATCTAATTTTGACATTATGGAGTAAGGTATTATTAACTTGATGAGGCAAGTCTTAGTGACTAAAAATTGTTACTGCTTTAACTAACTGGAACAAATCATAGCTGGCAGCTAAGCTCAAGGTTTAATCACGTCCAGCACGTATTAGCTGATCGAGTCAGAGCTTGACATGTTAAATAGCTCCACCGTCTGTGTGTGGGTGTCTCCCTCTATGTGTAAACATTCTGAGGTGAATTAATCTTTTTAGTGGTTCTTTGATTGAAAATTTTCAAGTGCTTTTTCTCTTTATTCATACTAAGATGAAGGAAAAACTCATAAATTTAATCTTTGGAACTATTTAATATATTTTATTATATTTAATATAATTTTAGAATCCACAGTTTCCTTTAGCAGAACAGAGCTATTAGCTTTTTAATTTTTTAAAATGTTTTTATTGATTTTTTTATTTATTTACTTATTTTTTATCCTCACCTGAGGACATTTTTGCATTTATCTTAAGATAGAGCGAGAAGGAGAGAAGGAGGAAGAGAGACAGAGAAACATCGATATGAGAGAGATACATCGAGTGGTTGCCACCCACAGGACCCCAACCGGGGCCTGGGACAAACTGCAACTGAGGTACGTGCCCTTAGAGGGAACTGAACCCAGGACTGTGGTCCGTGGGCTGATGCTCCAACCGCTGAGCCAAACCACCAGAGCTGTTTTTATTGATTTTTTTTTAGAGAGAGAGAGATAGAAACATCCATGTGAAAGAGAAACATTGATCAACTGCCTCTTGCATGCCCCCTACTGGGGATCAAGCTTGTGACCCAGGCATGTGTCCTGACCAGGAATCTGACCAGGACCTCCCAGTCCATGGGATGGCTCTCAATCCACTGAGCCACAGTAGCTGAGCTGAGCTGTTAGCTTTTTATTATAAGAGAAATTTTAGGAAGTTTCAACTTACAAATATTTTTATCCCACCTGAATGCTAGGACAGAGATCTTTAATCTTTAAACTGGGTTATATTTTTAAGGGAATTATTCTCCAGATTTTCAGATTCAGACATACCCTTAACTAAAAATCATCTCTCCTAAAAATAGATGCCTGAGGTCTTCTGCTTCTCCTTTTCCACTTTGCTTTATCCAAAAGCCCTTACCTCTGCTACAAAGTTATAGCTCTCATTTATCCTAATTCTTACTGTGGTTCACTTACAGGCTATAAAAATCTCTGCCCCTCCTCCACCAAAGAAGGGAACATTTCAGAGTACATAGTCCCAGAGGGAGAAAGTCCTGTGATAGAAATCCAAAGAAGGGTTAGGTCAGAAATATTGGACAAGGCAGGACCTTATTCCATGTGGACAGCAATCTCTTTCTTTCTCTATTTTCTAAGTTAGAATTAGATTTAGAAAGTGAGGTAGTTATCACAGGGATGTGTATCAACACATTAATTTCAATGAAAATGAAGTTTGGCTTTGACAGAAATCAGTTTTGCTTGATTGGTTTAAAAATGGACTGGCCAGCCCTGGCCAGTGTGACTCAGTTGGTTGGGTGCTGTTCCATGCACCAAAAGGTTGTTGGTTCAATTTCAATTAGGGCACATGCCTGGGTTTTGGATTCAATCTTTGGTGGGGGTGTGCAGGAGGCAGCCACTCGATGTTTCACTCTCACATCAATGTTTCTATTCCTCTCTCCCTCTCCCTTCCTCTCTAAAAATAAATAAAAAATAAAAACATTTTTTTAAAAAATGGACTGGCCAATTAGATTATATGATGAGTATGTTCCATAAACTGGGCTAAATCTTTATTTTTTTTAATTTTTTAATGTTTAGAGAGAGGAAGGAAGGGAGAGAGAGAGAAACATTGATTTTTGTTAGTCCATTTATTTATGCATTCATTGGTTGATTTATTTTTTTATTTTTTTTTTTTATCCTCACCCAAGGATGTTTCTCCATTTTTTGTTCAGATAGAGTGGGAGGAAGGGAGAAAGAGGAGGAGAGAGAGAGAGAGACATCGACGTGAAAGAGACACATCGAGTGGTTGCCACCCATACAACCCCAATCGGGGCCGAGGACAAACTGCAACCGAGGTATATGCCCTTAGTGGAAACCGAACCCGGGCCTCTGTGGACCGCAGGCGGACGCTCTAACCGCTGAGCCAAACCAGCCAGGGCCATTGGTTGATTCTTGTATGTACCCTCACCGGGGATTGAACCTGCAACCTTGGTGTATGGGGATGACATTCTAACCAAATGAGCCAGGGCTGGACTAAATCTTCAGTGCAAAAATTTTTTGTTTTTTTTTTAAATCCTCACCCGAGGACACTCTTCCATTTTTGTTCAGATAGAGTGGGAGGGAGAGAGAGAAATATCGATGCGAGAGAGACACACCAACTGGCTGCCTCCCACACGACCCCTACCAGGGCCAGGGATGAACTGCAACCGATGTACATGCCCTTGACTAGAATCGAACCCACAATTCCTTGGCCCATGGGCCAGTCCTCCAACCACTGAGCCAAACTGGCCAGGGTGCAAAAGTACTGATAAATATATTTAAAGCACAGAGACTACAACATAAAATATGTCAGAAATCATATTCTTTGTAATTGTTAGGCTCCATAACAAATTTTAGATGTCTGAAATATACAAGAGGGTACGTAATTTTTTCTGTCTACACAAAAATCTGCACATGGAAATTTATAGCAGCTTTATTCCTAATTGCCAACACTTGGAAGCAACCAAGATGTCCCTTAGTAGGTGAATGGATAAATAAACTGCGGTACATCCAATGGAATATTATTCAGCACTAAAAAGAAAGAAACTATCAAGCCATGAAAAGACACAGAAGAAACTTAAATGCATACCACTAAATGAAAGAAGTCATTCTGCTAAGGCTTCATACTATATGATTCCAACTGTATGACATTCTGGAAACGGCAAATCTATGGAGACAGTAAAAAGACCAGTGGTTGCCAAGGGTTAAAGAGGAAGGAGGGATGAACAGTGGGAGCACAAAGGATTTTTAGGATCATGAAACTACTCATTATGATACTATAAAGGTGGATCCATGTCATTACAAATTTGTCCAAGCCCATAATGTACAACACCAAAGAGTGAACCCTAAGGTAAATTATGAACTCTGGGTAATGATGTGCATACTAAGAGTAAACTTTATTCAACACAACAGTTCCAAGGACAAGAATATTATTTTAGGGTGTGACATCATTGTCACATAGGGAACAAGCTAAGGATCCTCAGATGGGCCAAGTGCCTGAAATTGGGACAAGCCAGCAATTCTGGCTATGCAAACAGTATTCTTTGACAAGGGAGAATTATGCTTCAGGAGATTGGGATTGATCCGCAGTTCTAGTGAGGTTGGCAATTACTTGGAAATGTCTGATCATACTGATTAAACCTGTCCTTAGAGGAAATGAAGTGTATATTCTCTATTCCCCTAGGTACTTCATCTTTTTATCAGTCATCTTATGTTTGTATATGGTCATGTGCCTCATAAAGACGTTTTGGTCAGCGACAGACCACAGATATGACAGTGGTCCCATAAGATTATAATGGAGCTGAAAAACTATTACCTAGTGATATCATACTCATCATAAAGTCGCAACACATTACTCATGTGTTTGGTGATACTGGTGTTAACAAATTGGCTCTACCAGTTGTATAAAAGTATAGCACATAAAATTAATTCTGCATAGTACTTGATAATAAGTGACTATGTTACTGGTTTATGTACAGTTGACCCTTGAACAACACAGGCATTAGGGGTGCCATCCTCCCACGCAGTCAAAAATTCATGTATGACTACAGTTAGCGCTCCACATACCCAGATTCCCAACTACAGAGTTAACCCTCGAACAACTTGAACTACATGGGTCAGTTGAAAAATATCTGCATATAAGTGGACCTATTCAGTTCAATAGTCAACTGTATTTACTATATTATACTTCTTATTGTTATTTTTGAGCATTCTCTTTGTACTTATAAAAAATAAAGTTTGCTATAAAACTACATCTAGTTTGCTGCATTTCTTTTCTTTTTTTTTAATCCTCACCCAAGGGTATTTTTTTCCATTTATCTTCAGGGAGGGGGGAGAGAGAGAGAAAGAGAGAAACATCAGTGTGGGAGGAGCACATCAACTGGTTGCCTCCCGCACGACCCTGACCGGGTCTGGTGACCGAACCACAACCAGGGCACCTTGACTGGAATCGAACCCGCGTCTCTTTGGTCCATGGGCCAACACTCTAACCGCTGAGCCAAACCAGCCAGGACTGCATTTCTTTCTTTTTTTATTTTTTTTATTTTAGAGAGAGAGAGAGAGAAACATCAACGTGAGAGAGACCCATCGACAGGCTGCCACCCACACGGCCCCAACCAGGGCCTGGGACAAACTGCAACTGAGGTACGTGCCCTTAGCAGGAAACAAACCCGGGACTTTCTGGTCCGTGGGCCGATGCTCTGACCGCTGAGCCAAACCAGCCAGGGCTGCACTTCTTAATTGTATCATTTTCTCTTGTGCTTGATTTAATTTTGTGTTATTTTGTTCATCGTGGCCCCTAAATGTATAGAATCCACTGCTAATGTTGCCAGTAAGAGGCTAAGTGATTAAGGACTATGAAGGTAGAAATCAGTGGTGGTTATTGCTCGCCAGTCAGGCATATCCCATTCTACCATAACTATGATTTTGAAGAACAAGAACAAAATGATGAAAACTATTGAAGGGTCTACTTCATCAAAGGCAATGAGACTAAGGAAATTCAAGAAGGACCTATATCAGACAAGGAGGTTCTAATAATCTGATTGAAAACCAGATACAGAATTGTATCCCTCTCGGCACCGTAACAATTACGGCCAAAGCAAAAAGTTTGTTTGTGATGTTGAAAAAAAAAGGCTGGGACCCAGCTACAGTGTTGAATTTACTGCTGTTCTCGGTGGTTTAAACAATTCAAGAATCGTTATTCCTTCCATAATGTGAAAGTGAGTAGTGAGTCTGTGACTGATGATGTGAAGGCAGCTGAGGAATTTTTGGAAACTCTAGATAAGCTGATTGTGGAGGAAAATTACTTGCCAGAACAAATATTCAGTATGGCTAAAACCTCTCTATTCTGGAAACAGATGCCTAAAAGGACTCTCTTCCATAAGGAAGCCAAGGCAATGCCAGGTTTGAAGGCTTTTAATAAGTACAGGATAATAGTCTTGCTTGGGGGCAGTGTTGCAGGTTACAAATTGAAACCCTTTGCCGTCTGGCACAGTGAGTCCCAAGGCCTTCAAGCATTTCACTAAGCACACACTGCCAGCATACTACAGGAGCAATAAGAAATCATGGATGACCCAGCTTCTCTTCGAAGATGCCATTTTGAATTGCTTTGCCAGAGAAATGGAGAAGTACTGTTTGGAGAATAAAATATTTTTCAAGATTTTACTCATTGTTGAGAATGCTCCCAGGCATCCTCCTTCTATTGGTAATCTTCCCAATATCAAGTGGTGTTTCTTCCAACAAATACCATCTCTTTGATCAACCAGTGGATCAAGGAGTTACTGCAGTGTTTAAGGCCTTCTACCTGAGGAGGACCTTTGCCCAGGCTATTGCTGTAACTGAAGAAGACACTGATGCAATTCTGGAAGGATTACAACATCTATGACTTCATCAGGAACCTTGCTTGGGGGGGTGATGTCACCAAGAAGTGTATGAATGGCATATGTAAGAAGACACTCAAGAGATTCGTCCATAACTTAAGGATTTGCCAGGGATGAAGAGGTTGCAAAAATTCCACAAGTCTGTGGTTGAGATGGCAAACAACTTTAACCTTGATATAGATGAGGGTGACCAAGAGGTGGTTCCTGGGAATTGACTGAGGGATTATTGGAACTGGAACATGAACATATAGCTGAAGAAGAGTCAAGAGAAAAGGAAACTGCAGAAGGAAGAAATAAAATTAATAAGAAAATTCACAGTGAATGGTTTAGCAGTAGCTTTTGGAGACCTCAACCAAGCTCTTTTAAAAGTTTGAAAATATAGACCCCAAACTGAAAGGCTTTCATTAATAGAGAGGAATGTTCATGGTATATTATCTGCTTTCAAGCAAATGATTGAAAAAAAAGAAGAAGCAAACCACCATGAACATATTTGTATACCTGCTCAAGAAGAGCCTCAGGCAGGTCTTTCAGGAGATATTCCAAAAGAAAGCATTGTTGTCACAGGAGAGGATGGCCCCATGCATGTTATTGTCCCTGAAGACCTTCCAGTGGGACAAGATGTGGAGGTAGAAGACAGTAAGTGACATTGATGATCCTGACTCATGTAGACCTAGGCTAATGAGTGTGTTTGTGTCTTTTTTTTTTAATTTAATTTTATTTATTTTTTTATTAATTTATTTTTGTTACAGATGTTTCTCCTTTTTTCCCCATTGATACCCTCCTCCCCATCCCCCCACCCCGTCCCCAGTTTTGTTGTCCATGTCCATCAGTTATGCATACATGCCTATAAGTTCTGTGGTTTATCTCTTCCCTCCCTCCCCACCCCCTCTTCTGAGGGTTGTCAGTCTGTACCCCACTTTCACATCTCTGGGTCTACCCTGTTCCCCAGACTGTTATGTTTATTATATTCCACAAATGAGTGAGATCATGTGATATTTGTCTTTCTCTGTGTCTTTTTTTTTTTTTTAACACAAAAAAAAAAGTTTAAAAAGTTAACCTTTTTAAAAATAGGAAAAAGTGCCCTGACCGGTTTGGCTCAGCGGTTAGAGCGTCGGCCTGAGGACCAGAGAGACCCAGGTTCAGTTCCCGCTAAGGACACGTACCTTGGTTGCAGTTTGTCCCCAGCCCTGGTTGGAATCATGTGGGTGATAACCAGTTGATGTGTCTCTCTCACATTGATGTTTCTCTCTCTTTCTCTCCCCCGCCCCGCTCTATCTGAAGATAGGAGCGTCGACCCATGCACCAAGAGGTCGCCAGTTCGATTCCTGGTCAGGGCACATGCCCAAGTTGTGGGCCCGATCCCCAGTGTGGGGCATGCAGGAGGCGGCCAATCGATGTTCTTGCTCATCGATGTTTCTTTCTCTCTCTCTCTCTCTCCCTCTCCCTTCCTCCCTCTCTAAAATCAATAAAAGGAAAAAAAATTTTTTTTAAATAGGAAAAAGCTTATAGAATAAGGATATGAAGAAAAATATTTTTGTATAGCTGTACAATGTGTTTGTTTTAAAAGAATCAAAAAGTTAAAAATTAAAAAGTTTATTAAGTAAAAAAGTTACAGTAAGCTAAGGTTAATTTATTGAGAAAAAAATTTTTTAATAAATTTAGTGTAACCTATGTGTACAGTATTTATAAAATCTACAGTGTACGGTAATGTCCTAGGCCTTCGCATTTACTCACCTTTCACTCACTGACTCACTGAGAACAACTTCTAGTTCTTCAAGTTTCATTTAAGTGTCCTATACCACTATCTTTCATACCATATTTTTACTATGCCTTTTCTATGTTTAGATATGCTTTAATAGACAAATACCATTGTGTTATAGTTGCCTACAGTGTTGAGTATAATAACATGCTATACAGGTTTGTAGCCTAGAGGCAATAGGCTATACATTATGGCCTAGGAGCGTAGTAAGCTTTCCATCTGTTTGTGTAAGTGTACTCTTTGATCTTTGCATAATGATATCACCTAAGGATGCATTTCTTAGAATGTATACCTGTCATTAAATGAAGTGACCATGACTGTTATTACCTATCTAATATGTCTTTAAGCAATATATTATTGTTTTGCACGATTGAACATTTTACTAAATGGTATAATACATGTGTCTATGGATTTTGGAAATAGTGTTTGGCATCTATTACATCCTTTTTTCTAGTGTACTTTGCTATATTGCTCAGGCTTTAAAGCTAAAAACTACACTTCCCAGGTTCCCTTGCAACTATATCTGGATTTGGTTTGAATTCTAGTCAAATCCATTCATGTGACATTTGCAAGGTAGAATTAGAACAGATGTCTCCAGGTCTAGTCCTGGCTGTGAGATTTTGAGAAGCAGGACACAAGGGATCCATTTTGATGGTACTGTCATAGGAGGCAAATGTGGTTTTAGAGCTAACAGCAAATGTTAGCCTCTGGTTGCTGACTTCCTGATTTTGATGATTATCTGATTTTGGCAGCAGCTTATCTTACTAGCTTCCTACTTGTGGCAATAGTGGAGTCAAAGGCTTTCAGGTTATAGGAGGAGGAGGAGTTTCCAATGGCCTAAGTAGTGCTTTGGAAAGCTGCATGGGTCCAAGGGAACAATGTTGGAGTCAAGGGCCCATCAAGAGTGAGAGCTCTGGTAACATCCTGTTCTTCTGGGTTGGGATGCTAAAGGGCTGTGCCATAGGACGAAGGGTGAATTGGAGGCAAACCAGTCCTCAAATGAACTGCAACCTAAAAACATCTTGATCCTTGAAATATATCTCTGGAGAAAGATAATATATCCTAAGCCTCAAATTGTTAGTACAGAGAAACAAGGATGGAAAACACAGAAGAGGAAGGGAGTAGATATCATGGGAATGTCCTGCCCACATCCATCTGGAGTCTCAGAAGAGTGGAAAGAGAGAATAGGGGAAAACCAATATTTGAAGACACATTGGCTGAGTTTTTTCAAAATTGATCAGAATTCTGTTTTGTCACTGTGATTACTTTAAAGGTTTTTCTCTTTATCTTGTTAGGTTTCCTCATATGTAGGTTCGTGTTATTCATCAAGTCTGTATCCTTAGCCATTAGCTCTTGAAATTTGCCCTGGCCGGTTTGGCTTAGTGGTTAGAGCGACGGCCCGCAGACCAGAGAGGCGCGGATTTGGTTCCCGCTAAGGGCGCGTACCTCAGTTGCAGTTTGTCCCCAGCCCCAGTTGGGGTCCTGTGGGTGGCAGCCAGTCGATGTGTCTCTCTCACTTTGATGTTTCTCTCTCTTCCTCCTTCTCCCTCCCGCTAAAGTTTAAAAAAATGAAAGTTGCCTCTTTCCCACTCTTTCTGTTCTCTTTTTCTAAAGTCCCATTAGATGTATGGTTGATCCTCCCATTCTAAATTCCATGTTTCTATACCTTTCTCTCATAGCTTCGGAATAAAGCTCTCCACTGAATTCTGGCTTTTTTCTTCAAAACTATCCTGCAGGTTCACCGTCTCTCTTTCCACTTGTGTTCAGTCTTCTGATTGACCTATTATTAATTTCACTGTTTACTTTTCATTTCTAGAAGTTCTGTTTCAAATATTCTAATTTTTGAAGTATTGTTAATGCCTTACTTCATGCTTTTAGCCATTTAAATATCCATATCCAATGTCTATAGTTCTTGAGTGTCTAATCCAACTATATTGAATTGGCTTTGCTTCAGTTACGGTTAATTGATTATTGATGTGTTTTGAAATTTTAGATTATCAGTTTATATTTGGCAGGGCTTTGCCTTTGGGACATCTTTGCTAGCAAGATCAAACATAATATGTCTTTGGAAGAACAGAGGTTTCCCACATAGCCCTGACAAGCATAAGCTCACATAGACTTGTAGTTGTGAATTCTCAGGAGAGAGTTTTCTGTCCTCTCTTTGCTTGTTTTTAATCCCCCCCCCCCCCAACCGCCACCGTCCCAAAGATATTTTTCCATTTATCTTCAGATAGAGTGTGAGGGAGGGAGGGAGGGAGGGAGGGAGAGATAGAGAGACGTCGACTGGTTGCCTCCCTCATGACCCTGACCAGGGCCAGGGACCAAACTGAAACTGAGGTACGTGCCCTCGACCGGAATTGAACTGGTAACTCTTTGGTCCACAGGCCGACGCTCCAACCACTGAGCCAAACCAGCCAGGGCTCTGTCCTCTTTGTCCTCTTTCTTTTCCTCTTCTTTCTTCCAACCACCCAGAGAGCCAAGATGAAGAAATTTGCCTGCCATCTCCTTTTGCTTCTATATTGTCTCCCTGTGCCACTGAACAGATTTTATCCTTTGTCACCGTCCTTGCATTATTTTTGTTTTGTTAATCCTCACCCAAGGTTATTTTTCCATTGATTTTTTTTCTTTTTTTTTTTTTAATAATTTATTTTATTATTAATTTGTTTTTGTTACAGATGTTTTTCCTTTTTTTCCCCCATTGACACCCTCCTCCCCCTCCCCTTCTCCTCCTCCCCATCCCTGTTGTCCATGACCATTGGTTATGCACCCATGCACATAGGCTCTGTGATTTATCTCTTCCCCCCGCCTCCCCCATTGATTTTTACATAGAGTGGAAGGGATGGAGGGAGAGAGGGGAGAGACAGAGAGACATTGATTGGTTGCCTCCCGCACACATCCAGACTGGGGCCAGGATTGAACTTGCAACCAAGGTACGTACCCTTGACCAGGAATCGAACCTGTGACCCTTCAGTACTTGGGCCGACGCTGTAACTGCTGAGCCAGATCAGCCAGGGCCACTATTTTTGTTTTTGATCAGCTTTATTGAGGTATGATTTACATACAATAAAATTCGCCAGTTTTATTTATTTATTTTTTAATCTTCACCTGAGGATATTTTTCCATTGCTTTCTAGACAGAATGGAAGGGAGAGAGGGAGAAACAGAGAGAAATATTGATGTGAGAGAGACACACCAATTGGTTGCCTCCTACATGACCTCCACCGGGGCCGAGGATCAAACCTGCAACCCAGGTACGTGCCCTTGACCAGGAATCGAACCCGCAGCCCCTCAGTCCACAGGCCAACGCTCCAACTGCTGAGGCAAACCGACCAGGGCAAAATTTGCCAGTTTTAAATGTACAACTTGATGAGTAACTACTGCCACAATCATAATATAGAACATTTACATCATCAGAAAAGTACTCTAATGCCCCTTTGCAGTTAGCCTTCTCTCCCCAGTTAGCCAGATCTCCCTGATCTGTTTTCTGTTACTAGAATTTTACCTTTTCTAAAACTTCATATATATGTAACCATACAAGCCCTGGCTGGTATGGCTCAGCAGTAAGAGCGTTGCCCTTGGACCAAAGAGTCCTGAGTTCGATTCTGGCCAAGGGCACGTACCTCGGTTGCAGTTTGTCCCCGGCCCCAGTTGGGGTTGTGTGGGTGGCAACCAGTCTATGTGTCTCTCACATCAGTGTTTCTCTCTCTCTCTCTCTTTCTTCCTCCCTTTCTCCCTCCAGCTCTATCTGAAGATTAATGTAAAAAGTGTCCTCAGGTGAGGATTAAAATTTAAAAAAATAATAATAACCATACAAAATAATGTTACATCTAGCTTTTTTTTTTTTCAGTTAACATAATCCTTTTGTGATTCATCTGTTCTTGCATGCACGAGTAGTTCCTTTTTATTGCTGAGTAGTAAGTATTTCATTATATGGCTATACCATAATTTATCAGTTCACTTGTTGGTGGATATTTGGGTTGTCTTCAGCTTTGGGCTAATATGAATAAAGCTACTAGAAGGTTCTCATTTACATCTTTGAAGATATATGTTTTCATAGCTCTTGGATAATACCTAGAGGTATAATGGCTGGGTCATATGTAAAACATGTTTAACTTTATAAAAGGAACTGCCAAAATGTTCTCCAACCTGGCTGTACCATTTTGCTTTACCACTAGCAATATGAGAGTTCCATTTGCTTTATATGCTCACCAACTGTTAGTGTCATCATTCTTAATTTCTCTCATTCTAGTAGATGTGCATAGTATCTCATTATGATTTCAGTTTGCATTTTACAAATGACTAATAATTTTGAGCACTTTTTATATGCTTCTTTGTCATCTGTGGATTGAGTCTTTCAAACCATGAGGATGGGTTATGTATTTAGTTTTTTAATTTCTTTGTAATATTTTGTAGTTTTCAGTGTACATATCTTATACATCATCTGTCAGATTTACCCCTATTCAGTTTCTTAATGCTCTTATAAATAGCTAAATTCCAATTATTCATTGTTGGTTTATAGAAAGACAGTTGAATTATTGGTCTTGTATGCTGAGACCTGGTTAAATTCATATTTAGTTCTGTGCCTTTTTTTGGTATATTCCTTAGCATTGCCTACATAGACAATTATGTCATCTGCAAATAAAGACAACTTAACTCCTTCCTTTCTAGTCTTTTATTTCTTTTTCTTGCCTGTAGACACTGGCTAGAACCTCTATCACAATGTTGAGTAGAAGTGATGAAACCTTCATCCTTGTTTTTAGGGAAACTTCCCCTATAGGCTATTTTTCCTACCTCCACAGCATCCATTATTCATATTTGGTGTTATGATGGATTGGAAGGAGCAGTATCTAGGAGTTGACTATTATACTATAAAGCTAGAATTGTGTTTTAGACTAAAGAATGTTGTAACCAAGAGTGAGCTTGTCATCTATGACCTATGTATGTAGTGACCTGTAACATAGTCTGAGTGGAGATGATTTTAAATGAACATGCTAACATACTATTGCAGGATGAGTTATAATATAGGGTGGATGCTGGCTTTAAATACGTTAAAGGCAAACTTTATAAGAAAACAGGTAGCCCGGCCAGTGTGGCTCAGTGGTTGAGCATTGACCCATGCACCAGGAGGTCACCAGTTCGATTCCTGGTCAGGGCATATGCCCGGGTTGTGGGCCCAGTCTCCAGTGGGAGGCATGCAGGAGGCGGCCAGTCAATGTTCTCTCTTGTCAGTGTTTCTATCTCTCTCCCTCTCCCTTCCCCTCTCTCTAATGTCAATAAAGAAAAAAAAAGAAAATAGGTAGGCCTACCACCAAACATTCTCGTCTTTTCCTTATTCATAATATAACAGGAAGTTTCATTTTCTAAACATGCTATTCATTAGTAACTAGGTGGCTTCAATCTTTTATTTGAAACTACCATCTTTTGACAGTCTTCCAGCCCATTAAATGAAATGTTTGTGTCCAGAATGATCTATTTTGTAAATTGTTGCATATCTACTGAGTCAGGTACCTACTCTTCCTGATACTTTTAAGTCTGCATATAAATAAGTGAAAGTAAGTATTGAAGAATACATTTTGGCAAAGGAGAAAAACTGGGTATGTGTTACATGGATTTTGCAAGCAGATAAGTTAAAGAAGGCATTTAGTTATATACAATAATATAAAGACATATTAACTGCTAAAGCAAGTGGGCTTATTTGAAATACAAAGGCTGCATTTATTGAAAATTATTTTATCTATGATTTCTTAAATGGCGAGTAGCTATCTTTCTTTAAACTAATAAAAACTATGGGCAGTACCATGGCACTAAGACTTCTTGTGATAATGTCCTTAGAATATAATGTCTATTGGACAAGTAACATTGAAAAACAATTCAGTTAGTTGAAAGCTTGATGTAAAGGGTGGAAGTGTTTGTTGTCAGCAGTGCTAGGTGGGAGTGCTTTATTGCTGACATACTGTTTTAATTTTATATACTTCAGATATTCAGATTTGAACTGCATTTTGGAATTCATCTACCCTTAAAATGCCACCAGCAGTTGGAGGTCCAGTTGGATATACCCCCCCAGATGGAGGCTGGGGGTGGGCAGTGGTAGTTGGAGCTTTCATTTCCATCGGCTTCTCTTACGCATTTCCCAAGTCTATTACTGTGTTCTTCAAAGAAATTGAAGGAATATTCAATGCCACCACCAGTGAAGTGTCATGGATATCCTCTATCATGTTGGCTGTCATGTATGCTGGAGGTAAGTACCTGCCGTTCAGTGTTCATTAAGCATCCAGAGGCTTTGTATTAGGTCATTTTTTTTTATGTCTCATTCAGTGAGGTGTTTTGAAATGTTATTTCTTGAAGCTTTACGATTAGAGTCACATTTTTCATTCCCATTAGCAATGACAACTTTTGCTCTGTTCCACTATAGTAGTCTGAAGCAGAAATGAGAAATTGTGATTTGCCCCCACTCAGTATCATTGAGCTTTTAAAAAGCTCTCAGAAAAATGACACAATGCACAACTGATTTTTCTTATTGTTCTCTGCTTGACTCTTAAGATGTAAACAAAGATTTTTAAAAATTGATTTGGGGAAAATGAAAGTAAATCAGGTTAACCTGAATAATTAATTCAAAGTCTCAGATTGAGACTTTGGTGTTAGAATTAAAAAAATAAATAAAATCTCCTCCTTGTTCCTGGTGATGTTACTAGTCCTAAAAGCATTCCAACTTTACCTGAAACTTAAGTTTTATCATTGTTTTCTCCTTCTGTCTTTGAAATGTGGAGAGTAAGTTAGTGCTTACTTAATAACATCATTTAAAAACTGTTTGTTGCCCTGGCCAATTTCGCTCAGCAGTTAGAGTGTCAGCCCGTGGACCAGAGGGTCTTGGGTTCAGTTCAGGTCAAGGGCATGTACCTGGGTTGCAGACCCCTGTTGGGTTTGTGCAGGAGGCAACCAATCAATGTTTCTTTCTCTCTCTCCCTCCCTTCCACTCTCTCTAAAAAAATCAATGGAAAAATATTCTCGGGTGAGGATTAACTAAAAAATAATACACACACACATACACACACACTTGCTTAGTTAGCAGAGATTCTAAAGCCAAATGTATTTATTTCCTGGGATTGACAGTGTCTCGTGTTGCTTATTTAGGCAAGCTTTTACTTCTGGTAATCTTATTTTTGGTGGCAGTTTAGTACCTTAGATTATTTTCATACATAGCTCTTTAATAGCCAGTATAAATAAATGTTCTATATTTTAACTGTTAAACTAAGCCTTAGGCTTCTAACCTGGTCTCAGATTCAGCCCATTTTTATTAAGTGCTGTGCACATATTCCATACTAGGTTAGCTGTTGTGATAGAGAACACTAATCTTGAGCTCTGCCTGTGGGAAGTTTATAATCATGTTGAGACAATAGCATAAACTCATGAAACAGAAATAAGTAGTTGAAGTCATAATTGAATTAAGTGCATAATTTTACTGCACAGAGAAAACAAGTAACCTGGATACCTTAAAGAGAGAGAAATTGGATGACTGGAACAGGTGTGGGAAGACATTTTTTCCTGCTATATATCTTTTGAGTCTTTTAAATTTTGAACATAAGCCTGTTTTGTCTATTAAATTTAAGTAGTTTTTAAAGGATGTAAGTGCTGCCCTGGCCGGTTTGGCTCAGCGGTTAGAGCATCGGCCTGCGGTCCAGAGAGACCCGGGTTCGGTTCCCGCAAAGGGCATGTACTTCAGTTGCAGTTTGTGCCCGGCCCTGGTTGGTCGTGCAGGTGGCAGCCACTCGCTGTGTCACTTTCACATCGATGTTTCTCTCTCTCTCTCTTCCTCTCTCTCTCTCCCACTCTATCTGAACAAAAAATGAAAAAATGTCCTCGGGTGAGGATTAAAAAAAATAATAATAAATAAATAAATAAGTAAAGGATGTAAGTGCTAAATTGTGGTACTTTTATTTATTTATTTTTCTTTATTGATTTGAGAGAGAGAGGAAGGAAGAGAGAGAGAGAGAAACATCGATGAGAGAGAACATCCATTGGCCACCTCCTGCATGCCCCCCACTGGGGATCAGGCCCACAACCTGGGCATGTGTCCTGACTTGGAATCGAACTGGCGACCTCTTGGTGCATGTGTCGATGCTCAACCACTGAGCCACACTGGCCAGGCTAAATTGTGGTACTTTTAAAAATAAAAGTTCAGAGAAATCAAAAAGGACTTTGCACATTATCTAGTTTCTGAGAGCCAATAATTTTGGAGGCCTTGAACTCCATCCGCCAGGATTTCTAATCAGGTTTTGACTTGAAGAACTTGGTATAAATATCATCCAGAGGTACTCCAGGTGCTCGGTGTGTATTTAAGCTGACTATAAACCAGAGGTTCACTGTTGCAATTCTGAGCTGCCAAAGAGCTTGAGAGCCACTTGCATTTTGCATCAGAAGTAAGTGATGTCAGTTCTACTAATTGCACATGACACTTTCGTTTGAGAAAACAATTACTTCTTTGTCCTCGCCCAGAGATAACTAGCATATTTCCCTGAATTTTGTTATAATAGGCCTATGAACTGTACCCCTCTCTATTTTTAATTATTAATTGGGGCCATTCTTCCTGAAATAACTCTGAAAGACAAATTGCCTATCATGAGCCTTGTACCAGAATTTTTACTAAGTGGGTTATTTTGTTTTGATTGGCTCCTAAGTAGTATGTCCCCTAAGAATTGCCATCACTTTTACAAGAGCCATAATCCTTTAACTTGTGCATTTGGGCCACACCTTCAACACTAATATGTGAATGGTTTAGTTTTCTTTCTTTCTTTTTTATTTTTTTATTTTTAAGTGCTTTGGTTCATAGATACATACTGATGCTTGTTAGAGTGTATTTTTAGGGCAGGAGATCTTAGTTGCCTGCTGTTGGTTTATTTACTTGCTTGAGTTGTTCCTTTTTTTCCTAACATGAAAGTATAAATTTACATGTTTTCAGTTCTACAGTGTGATGTCATCTTAACATTTCCTATCTAAAATACTGGAAACTTGACAGCATTAACTTATACTTCACAAAGTCAACAGTGTGGCAATATTTTGATCTTTGTAATTCTGACTATACAAAATTTGTTTCATGAGTAATTTATATGGAAATATTCCATTCTTTCATCTTACACAAGCTGTAAATCCAAATTATTTCCAAATCAGCTGTGGCCTAATATTTGCATGAAGTGACTTAGAAGATCAATGAAAACTTCTTTATACATGTACTTGGTTAACCCCTGGCCGGTTTTTGCTCAGTGGTTAGAGCGTCGGCCTGCGGTCCAGAGAGTCTCAGGTTCGGTTCCTGCTAAGGGCATATACCTCAGTTGCAATTTGTCCCCGGCCCCAGTTGAGGTCGGGTTGGTGGCAGCCAGTCGATGCGTCTCTCTCACATTGATGTTTTCTCTCTCTCTCTTCCTCCCTCTCTATCTGAAGATAAATGTAAAAATGTCCTCTGGTGAGGATTTAAAAAAAAGTTTTAACATATACTTGGTTAAGCCTGAAGTCTGTCTGGCAGCCAGCACCTTAGAGAGACTTGGCCCTCTGAAACACTAGGATATCAAAAGCTTTAATTACTTCTTGCATGTTTAGTATGTATATGTATACATGCATACATAGGTATGTAGGTATGTACGTACATACCTACTATAATTTGAATTTAGGTTCCCTGTGGTTCTTTTCATCTTAAAACACCATACTGCAATTCTGAATAGTACTACTAGAATATAAGTAACTGCAGAATTTTCCATAGTATTTATGGAAATAGAATATGCCAGCATATGATCATTAGTATATTCT
The DNA here is from genome assembly GCA_030848825.1 of Tadarida brasiliensis. NCBI lineage: Eukaryota > Metazoa > Chordata > Mammalia > Chiroptera > Molossidae > Tadarida > Tadarida brasiliensis. The sequence continues at coordinate 12,562,829 of CM061275.1, read as the reverse complement.
GAATATATACATTGTGTATATGTTTCTAAAAATAGACTTACCATCTTCTAGGGAGCTAAGTATACAGTAAACAGAGTAAGGTCATAATTTACTGTGCTGATAGAATAGAAATATGATTTGTATGTCTTCTGCTTTATAACTTAGTTCCAAAAATATAGAATGCATGTAACGGGAAGAAAATGGGCTGGATTTGAAACTCAGGACTAGCTTTGTGATTGCACATGTTCAAACATCCCCTTCCCTACTGCTGTATTGCTGGTGACCCTTTCTTATTTATAGTCATCTACCTTAATCAGCCAGACAAGTTATGGTGTCGTGTAAACAAAGTTATCATTTCCACAAATTCATGTCCATGAAGTAGAGACATAAGTATAAATATAAATAAAGGAAATTAAATGAATGTTAATCAGTTTGTAATCAGCAAATATTATTAGTCTATGTGAGTTTTGTTATAGCTTTTAAGGCATTGTTTGCTTTGGATAGTACTTTCTTATAATTAAGACAAATTTGGAAATGGGGAATTACAGATTATACCTACTTATAGCAAATAAGAAGAGGCCATTTGATTTTTGTGTTCAAAAACTGATACATGAAACGCATAAAATCTTTTTCTTCTTAATCCTTAACATTTTTTATTTGGTTCCTTCTCTCACATTCAAGAAAAACTAATTTTATTTTGTATACATCTGTTTAGCTGAGGAAATTTAATCTGGTTTTCTTAGATAACATTCCATTTCCTATCCTCTTGAGGCATTAGACCCAAGGATATTTTGACCATTACCTGACTTAATTTTCTCCTACAAGCATTTTTTTTCTTAATCTGGTCTAGGATTAAATCCAGGACTACACATTACATGTAATGATTTATCTTTAGTTACATTTACTTGTTTATTTTTAATTTTTTTCTTTATTGATTTTAGAAAGAGAGGAAGGGAGCGGGAGAGAGAGAGAGAGAAACATCGATAAGAGAGAACATTGATTGGCCGCCTCCAGCAAGCCCACAATTTGGACATGTGCCATGACCAGGAATCGAACCAGTGACCTCTCGGTGCATGGGTCGATGCTCAACCAACCACTGAGCCACACTGACCAGGCTGCAAGCATTTTTTTCACAGTATTGTCTAACACAAAACAGTAATATAGCCCTGGTCGGTTTGGCTCAGCGGTTAGAGCGTCGGCCTGCGGTCCAGAGAGACCCGGGTTCGGTTCCCGCTAGGGGCGCGTACCTCAGTTGCAGTTTGTCCCCGGCCCCTGGTTGGGTCGTGCAGGAGGCAGCTACCCAATGTGTCCCTTTCACGTCGATGTTTCTCTCTCTCTCTCTCTCTCTCTCTCTTCCTCTCTCTCCCTCCCACTCTATCTGAACAAAAAATAGAAAAATGTCCTCAGGTGAGGATTAAAAAAACAACAACAAAAAAAAAACAGTAATATAGGCAGGGAACCAGGTTAACTGTCTAAAAGACATAATCAATTCAATACCTGAAACATCTAGATGTAACTGGGAACAATTTTGTTTGGTTTTGTTTTAAATTTAGATGTCCTAATTGCAAAATTATTTAAACTTGGAAAAATAATTATGTATTTTGTCTTTGTTTTTTTCTTCTTTTTATAAAATATGACACAAACCACATTTATGATGATGTGTAAATAATGCTCTCAAATCATCTCATCATACCAGTGTGCCTGTCCAAAAATTAAAACAAAGCAAACTTAGTAAATATATGTTGATCATTTCCTAGATACATCAAGGAGCCTGTGAACATCTGTTACCAAATTTTCAGCCTGTTCTAATCTTTTAGTAAAATCCCATCCAGTATTTCCAGATATAAAAGATACACAATTAATGGTATTCTTTAGCGTCTTTATTTTCCAGCACACATACTGGTGGCTATAAAATAATTACAGAAAGCAATATTCTTACTATTGCCTTTTGTTGTATCTGTTTGTTTTGGAGGACTTGTTGCTTAGTGTCATTAATGCCTTGTGTAGGTGTGAGAGGGTAGGTTCCTTTCCTCTATGCCACTAAATTTTTGGTTCTTTCTTAGGTCCTATCAGCAGTATCCTCGTGAATAAATATGGCAGTCGTCCAGTCATGATTGCTGGTGGCTGCTTGTCAGGCTGTGGCTTGATTGCAGCTTCTTTCTGTAACAGTGTACAAGAACTTTACTTATGTATTGGATTCATTGGAGGTGAGTTGCTGTTGATTCATTTTCAAGCATTATAAAGAGCTGTAAATATAAGTACTAGAAACAATTTTTAAAGAAATTCCTGTGATAGCAGTAGGTGTTCATTATTGAATGAATGAATGAATTGAAAGAGATGATTGCATCCGTTGTCCTAAGAATAGTCAGTGGTAGTAGATAAAAAATATGTCTTTAATTTTTATCTCTTTATTAGGAAAGTATTTTTATATGTTTGTGTCTGTGTATTTATTTTTTTTAATGCTATTGACCATTTTTGTGTATTGACTTAAAGAATAATGCATGATGACTTTACATGTTAAATTATCTGTTTGCATGAGACAGTTATTTTTTCAGGGTAATATTTTAAAATATTTAATTTTGGTGAAATACACATAAAATTTACCGTCTTAAACATTTTTAAGTGTTCAATTCAGTGGTATTATGTGTATTCACATTGTTATACAAATATCGCCACCATCTGTTTCCAGAACACTTTTCATCTTGTAAAACTGAAACTCTATACCCACTAAATAATGACTCCATATGCTCCCATCCCCCCAGAGTCCATGGTAAACACCATTCTTTCTGTCTATAAATTTGGTAACTCTGAATACCTCTTATAAGTGGAATCATACAGTCACGTGGTTTTGTTTTTGTTTTTGACATTCAATATTATATTATTTCAGTTGTACAGCATGGTGGTTAGACAATCATATACTTTACAAAGTGTTCCCCCTGATATTTCAAGTACCCACCTGGCACCATACATAGTTATTATAATATTATTGACTATATTCCCTATACTATATTTTACATCCCTATGACTGTTTTGTAATTACCAATTTGTACTTCTTAATCCCTTCACCTTTTTTACCCCGCCCCCCCATCCCCTTTCCAACCACTATCATCAGTCTGGTCTCTTTATCTATATCTAAGAGTCTGTTTCTAGTTTATTTGTTTGTTTGTTTTGCACATAGGTTCTGCACATAAGTGAAATCATAAGGTATTTCACTTAGCATAATACCCTCTAGGTCCATCCATGTTGTCACAAATGATAAGATCTCATTCTTTTTTATGTCCAAGTAATATTCCATTATATATACAGGAGTTGGAAAAAGTAGGTTTACGGTTTGTGTGGAAAAACATGCAGATTCTGATTATCACAATAGCTTTATTTACTCAAAAGAATAACCAAATGGCACAGTGCATTTAATACAATCTTTTCTGCAGTAATTTAAAATGTCACTTTTATCTTGCATTAAATGTTTATATATTTCAGGTATGTTCCTGAACTTTGTCCACTTTCATTGATCAGTGTTTACCTATTCCTTAGTCAGAGCCACACTGTACTGATGACAGTAGCTTTTAGAAGTCCATTTAAAAAAATTTTTTTTCCTTTATTGATTTTAGAGAAGAGAGGAAGTGAGAGGGAGAGAGAAGTAGAAACATTGATGAGAGAAAACATCAATTGGCCACCTCCTGCATGTCCCCACTGGGGATTGGGCCCACAACCTGGGCACATGTCCTGACCGGGAATCGAACCAGTGACCTCTTGGTGCATGGGTCGATGCTCAACCACTGAGCCACACCGGCCAGACTAGAAGTCTATTTAAATATCTGCTATGCTTAGTCCCACTCCTCTTCCTGCACCACCATAAATTTTTTTGGTTGACTCCCGTGTATTCTCCAAGTATGTTTTAGAGTCATTTTACCTCATCTCCAAAATGAAATACATTTGACATTTTCATTGGAATCACAAAATTCATGCATTCATTTGGGGAGTACTGACATCTTGACAGTGTTGTGTTTTATTATCCAAAAACGTTGTGTGTGCCATTTTAAATTCTCCAGCACTTCATGAAAGTTACACAATCATAGCCTTTATTAATTGCACGTTTTTAGTTTTTGGTGCTATTGTAAAAGGAAGAATTTCATATTGCATTTTCTATTGTAATATTATTTTCTCTCTGTTTGATAATAGTCTACTTCATGATTCCTATGGTTATAGTAAAACTTCAGGTGATTTTGCTACATTTGACAAATAGTTACTCACCTTTAAATAGTATAAACAATAATAAAAATAATATTTATTGAGTGTTTACACATGCCAGGCATTGGTCTAAGTGTTCTACTCACAGCAGTGCTTTGTACCTGTTTTACATATTAGGAAACAATCACAGGAGGTTCAACATGTCTGACATGACACACAGTAAGTAGTGATGCTGAGATTTGAACGCACATAGTCTGGTTTTAGAACTCACACTTTAAACCACTATAGTGTCCTTCAATAATGAGGATCTTTGTCTCCTTCCATTACTTGTACCTTTTAATTTATTTGTCTGGTAAGTAATTCCAAATATCTCTCTGCCATTTATTACAGTATGTGATTCTTTTTCTCCCCTCCTCCTTAGGTCTTGGGCTTGCATTCAATTTGAATCCAGCTCTGACCATGATTGGCAAGTATTTCTACAAGAAGCGGCCATTGGCAAATGGACTGGCCATGGCAGGCAGCCCCGTGTTCCTCTCTACCCTGGCTCCCCTCAATCAGGCTTTCTTCGGTATCTTTGGCTGGAGAGGAAGTTTCCTAATTCTTGGAGGCTTCCTACTAAACTGCTGTGTGGCCGGAGCCCTGATGAGACCAATAGGGCCCCCACCAGTCACTGCAGAGAAATATCATTCTAAAGAAACCTTTCAGGAAGCTGGAAAGTCTGATGCAAAAGTGGCAGGTGATGCAAATACAGATCTCATTGGAGGAAACCCCAAAAAGGAGAAACAGTCAGTCTTCCAAACAATTAATAAATTCCTGGACTTATCCCTGTTCACTCACAGAGGCTTTTTGCTATACCTCTCTGGAAATGTGATCATGTTTTTTGGACTATTTACTCCTTTGGTCTTTCTCAGTAGTTATGGCAAGAGTCAGCATTACTCTAGTGAGAAGTCTGCCTTCCTTCTTTCTATTCTGGCTTTTGTTGACATGGTAGCCAGACCATCTATGGGACTTGTAGCCAACACAAAGTGGATAAGACCTCGAATTCAGTATTTCTTTGCTGCTTCTGTTATTGCAAATGGAGTGTGTCATCTGACAGCACCTTTGTCGTCCACCTATGTTGGGTTCTGTATTTATGCAGGAGTTTTTGGGTTTGCATTTGGGTGGCTCAGTTCAGTATTGTTTGAAACACTGATGGACCTCGTTGGACCCCTGAAGTTCTCCAGTGCTGTGGGATTGGTGACCATTGTGGAATGCTGTCCTGTCCTCCTGGGGCCACCACTTTTAGGTATAGTATGTCTCCTTATCTCCATGGTTCTGTTAACATAACAGGCACAAAGATTGGGAAGGTGATAGAAAGCAGAGATCAGTGAGCCTCTTGCTGGAGGGGAGAGTACGTCTTTCTCATTTCCGTACCCTCAGTGCTGACACAATGCTTGGCACAGCATAATTCCTCAAATACTTACAGAATTGAATTAAAAGAAACCATCAAGCTGAAGGGAGTAAAATATTTTTACAAATGACATTGTTTCTTAAAATATTTTCTCTTTGTAAAACTTTCGTCCTTATTGTAAGAAAACATGTAGTCTGGCCGGTGTGGCTCAGTGGTTGAGCATCGACCCATGCAGCAAGAGGTCCCCAGTTCAATTCCCAGTCAGGACACATGCCCAGGTTGTGGGCCCAATCCCCAGTGGGGGCATGCAGGAGGCAGCCAGTCGATATTCTCTCTCATTGATGTTTCTCTCTCTCCATCTCACTTTCTCTCTAAAATCAATAAAGGAAAAAAATTTAAAAATAAAAGATTTTTAAAAAACATATAAAATACAACTCCACCACTAAAGCACTGGTGGTAATTACACTTTAATGAATTTATTTTATTAGTAGTAATTAAAGTAGTCGTAATAATAATAGCTGCCATGTGAGATCATAGTGCACGGTCCTACTTTCTGGGTTCGCTTATATCTCACAAGTCTATGAGGTAGGGACTGTTAAGAGTTCCCACTTTGCAAATGAAGAAAGAGGCTTTGAAAAGTGAAATGATTTGCTTTATATCACACAGTTAGTAATTGAGTGTACAATTTGGGAACTATTTCCTAAGGTTATTAAATACTTCATCTTTTAAATAATTAGCTCAATATATAACGCATAGTAAAAAAATAATTTGGCTCTCTTTCTGAGAGGATGTAACTTATACTTCCTCCCACCATACCCAGTGAGTTGCCAAATCTTGTCAGTTTTCACTTCCTAAATCTCTTTATATTCTATACACTTTCTCTGTCGCTATACTTCCCTTATCCATAGTTCCTGTCTGGGCTATCCTAGTAGCCTCCTAACTGATCTACTATACCCATTCTATCTAAACTTCAGTCTGTTTTCTACTCTACAGGCAGAATTATTCCTGCAAATGTAAATCTGATATTTCAGTTCATTAGAGCTCTTGAGTTGCTTCCCATCTTCTTAAGTTGACTATCAATTTCCCTAATGTGGCCTACAGGGCCCCTCATGGCCCTGCCCACCTTTCTCTCCAGCTTCATTTCCTACCACTGGCCTGTGCTCTCCTCCAGCAGCCTGGCCCCTCTCCTGTCCCCTCTCACCTCCTGTTCTTCCTCCCACCACCTGCCTTTGCACTCGCTGTTCTCTACCTGGATCCCTGTCCTACCCCCTTTCTCCCAGATAACTCCTTTCTCCTATCAGTCTTGGCTTAGTTTACTCTTTAAGAGAAGCCTTCCTGACCCTATCACCTGTTTTCTGCTTCCAACCCTCCTAGTAGCACTGGTCAGTTTGTGTAATTATTTGATTAACATCTCTCTCCTTCACTAAACTATAGATATTTCCTTTCCTCACCCTTCTCCTCAGGGCCTAGGAGACCCAGTGTCTGGTGTATGGAGAGGCTCAGTAAATACTCTTGATTGAATGGTGCCCTGAGTTAGAAAATCATATGAAATCCTATTTGGATTGCTTATATGAAGTCCTTCAGAGGTGTGGAGTAGTGTTTTCCAGAGTTTATTCTTTCTTTGAAATGCCAATTAGATGAGATGCTAATGAATTTTACTGTAACAGATTTCATGGCCAGTATATATATAGTACCATGGAGATAAAATAAAAACCTATCAATTAAAACTAAAAAAGAAAATAAGATGCCATTTCGCAAAACTGTTTGACTTTGGAAACATCAGGAAGGTATGCTGCAGCACAGAGGTTACAGTTACAGCTTCAGAGTCAGACTTCCTGGGTTTAAAGCCAACTGTTACTAACTGTGACCTTGGACAAGTTACTTTAAGGTTTCTGTACTTCAGTTTCTACATTATACAGTGACACTGATGATAGAATCTGCCTGTTGTGAGGATTAAACACTCAGAATGGTACAAAGATATTAACGTTAGGTAATTTTTGTGTGTGTTGTTAATCCTGACCCGAGGATATTTTTCCACTGATTTTTAGATAGAGTGGGAGGGAGGGAGAGAAACGTTGATGAGAGAGACACATCAATTGGTTGCCTCCTGCATGACCCCAACCGGGGCCAGGAATTGAACCTGAGACCCTTTGGTCGGCAGGCCAATGCTCTAACCGCTGAGCCAAACCAGCTAGGGCAATGTTAGGTCATTTTTTAGCATAAGACAAGTCTTCATAGGAATGCTCTTTGGGAAATGCTGATGTCCAAGAAAGAGCATGGGCCTGGGACACTGAAATTAGCCTCTGTGACTTTGGGCAAGATTCCTAAACCTCTCTTTTAAAAGTTTTATTTATTGATTTGAGAGACAGAGGGAGAGACTGAGGGTGGGAGAGAGAGATCAGTTTATGTTCCACTTATTTATGCGTTCATTAGTTGATTCTTGTATGTGCCCTGACCCGGGGATCAAACCCACAACTTTGGTTTATTGGGACGACCCTCTAACCTACTGAGCCTACCTGGCCAGGGCTCCTAAACCTCTATTGCAACAATTTTTTCCAATATGTATTGAGAAAATTGATTCTAGATGATCTCTAATTCTTTTCCAATTCATATTTGCCGAAATTTAATTATCTTCAAGTTGTTAAAAATACACAAGGCCATCCAAAATCAAGTGTGGCATCATAAACAAAAGGTCAGGTCATTTTTAGTAGTTCCTTTTAAATTAATTTGTCATTTGTGGGCTATTTGAGAATTGGATTGACATTCTTCCAAGTATAGATCCTTGAATTTTGTTTGGGAAAGGGTATTACTTTTACCCACATAACTGTTTACTGGGTTGTTGTTTTTTTGACATCTTTAGGTCGTCTCAATGACATATATGGAGACTACAAGTACACATACTGGACCTGTGGCGTAATTCTCATTGTCGCAGGCATCTATCTCTTCATTGGCATGGGCATCAATTATAAACTTACAGCAAAAGAACAGAAAGCAGAGAGGCAGCAGAAAAAGGAAAGTAAAGAGGAAGAGACCGGTATAGATATTGAGAAGCCAAAAGAAGTTACCAACACAGCGGAATCGCCAGAGCAGAAAGGCATCGAAGAAAGCCCCAAAGAGGAGGAGAGTCCAGTCTGAACCCATGGGGCTGAAGGGTAAATGGAGCAGCTTGTGACCCAAGATACCTGAAAATGTTCTACTGGTCTGTAATCTCCCAGTGGTGCTCAATGCAAATAGTGGACATTTATGTGGAAATCCTACCAGGTGTTCCTTGACGGAATTTTTGTTTCACTCCTTACCATTAGTCCAAATTTAAAATGCTATATATATCCTTTGGGGAGGGAGTGGTTGGCAAAGAATGAGGGAAAGAAATTGGATATGTTCTTTTTTTTTTTTTTATCTTAGCTTTTAACAATGTCATGAAGATTATAATATGTGCCTTAAGTTTTAGTCTTTAAAATCTTTAAGGAGCCTTAACTTTTCAAACCATTCTGCTGAATGTGTCTATTTTAAGTGTTTCGTTATAAAGAAAAATAACTAACTTATTCAAAGCAAATCTAAAATTTAAAACTAATCTTGCTTAGTATTATTTGTAACATATTGTCAGACATTATCACTGACAGACTGAATAGAAATACTGGTTGAAAGCTGGGGGTCTTATAAAATCCTGACTAAAATATTTTCCTAGCATCAGTAGTTGCCTGACATATGTGCCTGCCTGCTGTATATTTAGGAAACTTAAGGCATAAATTTTTGGAAATATCGTGGCTATTCTAAACACATTGTACTCATCAACACCCCTCTCCTATCTGTTCTTAGGATGCTTATTTGAAGTCAAGTTCTTGAGTTGATTTCATTAAAATATTATTTCTGCACCCCTTTACAAAGACATATTTTGAGTGTTTATAGTCATTGTCCCTTTTGAGATCACTTAATATTATATTTTTCACTGTAAAAGTTAGTATTAAAATATGCAAAACTATGTTTGTGCCTCCTTAGTAAATCTAACATCTCTGATTAAATGTAGACAGATATTTCAAACAGCAGCTGAATTCAGCTTAGGTTTTTCTAAAACCTCAGTTAAACTGTGAGATTTAGAATCTTTTTGTTGTTTTTCCTGGAATTTTTTCCCCTTTGATTCATAGTGGTTCCATTTATGTCTGTCTAGCTTAGGGCTTGTGTGTGAGATATTTGGTCTGTGCGTGTTTTGGTGTGTGTGTGTGTGTGTGTGTGTGTGGTTTTTTTTTGTTTATGTTTGCTAATTAAAGAGAGCCAGAGAGATTTGGCCCCAGGCAAACCTCTAAGGATAAGATTGGGAGAAAAGTTGCTGAGTGTTTTTAGTTTGATAAGGAACTCCTTTCTTTTTCTGAGAAGTTCTTAAAGAAAATTATGTTCTGGTTAGAATTATTAGACACGTTCTTACTCTCCATACAAACCTAAAAAATTTGTGACCCTTTTCACTTATTTGAAAAGTAGAAAAATGGATTTAGTATAAGGAGAGGAGGGAAGACGGACCAGAATGAAAACAAAATGTTTTTTAACCTAATATTTTTTAAATTGATGTAGGACAATGATAGACATTCAATGAATTATATATTGTATTCGATGTATTTTTTTAAATTATTATTGACAGAGTGAAAGTATAGATAAAAACCTTGTGTAAGAGGCTGGCTTTTCCAAATAAACTTTTTCTTTTTTCTTTTTTTCTTTTTTTAGAAATGTTTCTTCCTCCAAATGTTTTATTTGAGGAAAATGTTACTGTCTTTATTTTCATTATTAAGATTCCATTTGACCCTTGCTAATATTAAATTAAATCATTCGGCTTATGTGCTTTGGGCTTTGTGTATATGGCTTATTTTGATTTTTCTCCTTTCCTCTTCTTTAAGGCAAGCAGGAGGGGAATTTTGAAACAGCCTCTCTGAAAGCATCCAGAGCAGTTAACCGTAAGGACACAATGAAAACTCCCTTCCCCTGTGTGAGTGTCATGGCAGATGGAAGAGGCATTTATGGGAGAAGCCTACTGTGACTGTTGGCAGGCTTGGCTGTGGTTTGGACTCTGCCATTTTCCATGGACCTGAGTCCATAATCTCTATGTGCCTCTTTCCCCTTCAGTAAAAATTAGGATCAGCCCTGGCTGGTGTGGCTCAGTTGGTTGGAGCATTGTCCCGTGCACTTAAGGATCTTGGGTTTGATTCCTGGCCAGGGCACATACCCAGGTTGCCAGTTTGATCCCCGGTCATAGTGCATATGGGAGGCAACCGATCCATGTTTCTCACATCGATGTTTCTCTCTCTCTCCCTCCCTTCCTCTCTCTAAAATCAATAAAAATATATCCTCAGGTAAGGATTTTAAAATAAACAAAAAATCAGGCTCACTGTCAGTGAGGGAATATAAGTAAAGGAAATGGGAGGGTGAGTAAATAAAGTGGGTGTATAGGATTATTTTCCCCCATCCCAGTTGTTGAGCTATATCCACACATATGTCCCTGCTTGTTGGTCTTTGGTCACTAACTGAATCTTGTTAGTGAAGGGCAAGGGGTTTATGGTGCAGATTAACCCCACTTATTAGAAGGAAGGGTTGTGAAGCTGCAGTATACAGAAGCAAGGGCAAAAACCTGGCTCAAAGCTGGAACTAAACCTTTTATCACTCAGTCCAACCCTAACTTTCTCCCACTGAAGATACAGGCTTAAGGGATTTATTTAAGATGAGCTTTGGTAACACAGCCAACACTAAAACCCAACACAGGCCTACTCTGTGCCATCTATTCTTGTTAAGCTGCTAATCCTCTGTTACAGTGTTGCCTTCAACAATGAAGCAGCTAGGCTTTCTGATCCAGTCTGTTCTACTCCATGGGAGAACTGTTTTATTTCCGTTCACACAGTAAAGATGTATGCATAGAGTACCTGCCTATCTTTCTTTTCTTTGCTCCACATCCTCTGAAAGTCAACATATGCAGTTCCTCCATAGTGGTATTGCCCAACAAGGCTTCAAGAGTGCACGCTGAAACAGGCTCCCAAGCCAATGCTGGAAAATTATTTAAGAAACTAATGAGTTAGACTAGGGATGGGAAGCCTTTTTTCTGCCAAGGGCCATTTGGATGATTTATAACATCATTCAAAGGCCATACAAAATGATCAACTTAAAAATTAGCCTGCCGCCCTAGCCAGTTTGGCTCAGCGGTTAGAGCGTCGGCCTGCGGTCCAGAGAGACCCGGGTTCGGTTCCCGCTAAGGGCACGTACCTCGGTTGCAGTTTGTCCCCAGCCCTGGTTGGTCATGCAGGTGGCAGCCACTCAATGTGTCCCTTTCATGTTGATGTTTCTCCCTCTCTCTCTCTTCCTCTCTCTTCCTCTCCCTCCCACTCTATCTGAACAAAAAATGAAAAAATGTCCTCGGGTGAGGATAAAAAAAAAATTTAGCCTGCCATATTTGGTCAAACATTTAATTAACTCACCCCTAATGTGATGACTGGAATTGCTGCTCTTTGGTGAGGCGTGTGGTGTGAGCTGGTATTGATGACGTTGCTACTTGCAACTGCTTTTCCCGGTTTGCGTTGGTCAGTCTGGAGCTCAGTCCACTCTGCGATGGTAAGTTTTGAAAAGAACTGCTTGCAGCAGTTGTTTTGAACACAGATGCATATTTCTTCTGTTGTTATTAATCCTTACCCCAGGATATTTTTCCATTGCGTTTTAGATAGAGTGGAAAGGAGGGAGAGAGAAAAACATTGATGTGAGAGAGAGACATTGATTGGCTGCCTCTCACACAACCCCCACCAGGGCAGGGATCAAACCTGCAACCCAGGTACTTGCCCTTGACCAGGAATCGAACCTGTGACCCTTTGGTCCAAGTGCCAACCCTCTAACCTCTGAGCCAAACCAGCCAGGGCCACAGACTTGTATTTCAGTGTATATCTCCTCAGAGTGGGAAATTCATCATTGTTTATGTAACATTTATAGAACTCAGGCAGGGGGGGGTTGTTGTAGCTAGCTTTCAACTCATCATCGCTTTGCAGCTAAATGATTTCAGGCTATCAGGCACATCAGCTGGTTCCACATTGAACGGTGTAGCAAAGATACTCAATTCCATTTGTTTACTCTTCATGTCTTTGAATCTTACATTAAATGCCTCAATTAGTTTCGCACATTCACCAGCATATGCAAGTGTCCTAGAAGGCTTTTGTCCTTCCAGAGTGGGGAAATACACCATGTTATTTCTTTTGAGTTGCACTTTCCACAGCCTTAATTTAGCTTCAAATGATTTCACGTTTGAAAGCAGGGAGCTGAGAAGCTGGTTGGGGCCCTGCAGCTTGATATTCAGCTCTGAGAGGTGCTTGGTAATGTCCACCATGAACGCTAAATCACACAGCCACTTGCTGTCATTGAGTTCCCTGACAGGTTTTCCCTTCACCTCCATGAACTGCTTGACATCATCCCATAGTTCGTAAAACCTCATGAGCATGTTCCTGTGACTCAGCCACGGCACTTCACAGTGATAAACCAGATCACCACACTCAGAGTCAAGATTTTTCAGTAACTCCTCAAACTGGCGGCTGTTAAACCCTCTCTGCTTTTGACAAAATTTATGCACGACACTACTGTTGACATCACATTACTGAGCTGAAACAACAGAGCACAGAGACTTTCTTGGTGTATGATGCAGTGGCATCTAATTAAGTCACTTGGATCAAGCCTGAGACAATTCAGTTCTTTCTTGACAAATGCAATTAACCCTTTTTGTGAGCCAACCATAGCTGGAGCTCCATCTGTAATAAGGCCACTTACCTTTTCAAATGTTAGCTCAAGTTTTTTCATTGATAAAACCAGTCGCTCAAACAAGTCCTCACCTCTTGTAGTGCCATGCATGGCTTCCAGGGACAGCAGTTCCTCTCGCGTGTCAAACTGCAGTTATCCCATGAACAAAAATGGCCAGTTGGGCAATATTTGTTATGTCCACTGTCTCATCACAAGCCAGAGAGAAAAATTGGAAATCTGCAGAATCCTTCAGTGTTTTTTCAAATATCTTGTGCTAAGTCAGTAATCCTATCGTAGGACTGTTCTCTGAGGAAAACTAACACTCTGAAACAAAACAATTTGACTCTGTCTGGTGCTAACAACTCCGCAGCAGCCACCATGCACTTTCACAAACTCCCTTTACATGAGGCCTCAGCTTCTTTGTTATTAGCTCGCTCACTACATAACTCGTCTGAATAACGTCAGAACGAGGCCTAGTGAAAGCGGCTTATTATGATTCCAAACTCCCGCTGAAGAGCATTAATTTTTTTTTTTTTTTTAGTTTTTTTTTCCTTTATTGATTTTTAGGGAGAGAAATAGAAACATCTATGAGAGAGAACATCGACTGGCCGCCTCCTGCATGCCCCCACACTGGGGATTTGGCCCACAACCTGGGCATGTGCCCTGACCGGGAATCAAACCAGCGGCCTCTCGGTGCAACCACTGAGCCACACCAGCCGAGCTGAAGAGCATTGATTTTATCCAGACACATCTGGCCTCCCAATTTATTGAGTTGAGCATGTTTTGAGCTGTAATGACTTGCCAGATTGGCTTTTTTCATTACTGCTAACACATCACAACAAACTAGGCACACAAGTTTGCCTTTGACTTCAACAAAAACAATCATTTGTCCATTTCTCTTGGAAAGATTGACACTCCCAACTTTTCTTCTCTTTATAGTCGCCATTTGTAGGATGTCACACCACTGAAGTTTTAATAACTATCCAGTGTGTGTGTTGCCAGTGACAAGATTTTTTTTTTTTTTTTTATCCTCACCCGAGGACATTTTTTCATTTTTTGTTCAGATAGAGTGGGAGGGAGAGAGAGGAAGAGAGAGAGAGAGAAACATCGATGTGAAAGGGACATATCGAGTGGCTGCCACCCACACGACCAACCAGGGCCGGGGACAAACTGCAACCGATTACATGCCCTTAGCGGGAACCGAACCTGGGTCTCTTTGGACCGCAGGCCGACGCTCTAACCGCTGATCCAAACCAGCCAGGGCATGACAAGATTATTTTGATTTGATCGCTGTTCTAATCCTGCATCTTGGATTTGGAACATACTCAACATTCTTATCATCGACTCTTGAGGTCTTTTCTGTGTACTATAATTTCCTTAATTTTCATCTGAGATTCAGTTTTTGCGAGGAATGTTGATCATGGACATGTGGATAAAGGTTGGATTGGAGTTATTGTCTGTGTAGATAGAAGTCGACAACATCGTCAATCATTCAGAGGCAAGGTCATCAACATCGCGAGGAATCATCTCATCGCATCTCGTCTCATCATCACTGGATCGCAGTAGTTTTGCCACAGTGTGTTAACACTTTCGCAACATGTACACTCCCAGCCTGCCAGGCACTGACTGTCCTCTGGGTCACCGCAATACAGGCAGATGGGCCGCAGGCAGCCGAGGACAAGCTCACGTGTTTGTCCCTCAAAATTTACGTTATTATTATGATTCACTTGATTTATTTAATTTTGAGTCCCGCCTGTGGTTGCCAGACCAAATGATTTCAAGAGCCTTATACAGCCCTGGGGCCAGATGTTCCCCACCCCTGGGTTAGACAATTGCAGGTGATCTGGTACCAAACAAGACTGTATTTGCATGTTATGCTCCAATCTATTGAGAACTTGAATGATCTGCCCTGGCTGGTTTGGCTAAGCGGTACAGCGTCAGCCTGCAGACCAATGAGTCCCAGGTTCGATTCCAGCCAAGGGCATGTACCTCAGTTGCAGTGTATCTCTGGCCCTGGTGGGGGTCATGCGAGAGGCAACCAGTCGATGTGTCCCTCTCACGTCAATATTTCTCTCTCCCTTTTTCTCCCTCTCTCTCTACCTGAAGATAAATAGAAAAATATTCTTGGGTGAGGATAAAAAAAAAATGAGAACTTAAATGATCTTAACTAGGTAAGTATTCAGGAAAAATGATATTAAAACATACGGAAAATTCAGAGAGGTATTTTATCCAATTTAATCGCATTGATGAATAAGCCTCTGGATTCTTGGGTTGTCTGAACTTAGAATTTTATGTTTGTACCATAGATATATATGTCAGTGTTAATCCTGTATTTTATTTATTTTTTTTATTTTTATTTTTTATTTTTTTATCCTCACCCGAGGACATGTTTTCATTTTTTGTTCAGATAGAGTGGGAGAGAGAGAGGAAGAGAGAGAGAGAAACATCGACGTGAAAGGGACACATCGAGTGGCTGCCTCCTGCACGACCAACCAGGGCCGGGGACAAACTGCAACCAAGGTACGTGCCCCTAGTGGGAACCGAACCCGGGTGTCTCTGGACCGCAGGCCGATGCTCTAACCGCTGAGCCAAACTGGCCAGGGCTAATCCTGTATTTTAAAAAGGAAAAATATTATTAGCCAGTGACTATTTTTATATGAGTCAATGTTTTATTGTATTGAATTTCAGATTGATAAACTGGATATTGGTTTATATTAAAAATCTAAATGTCTGGGCTTTACCTTCCCTAGAAAATGGTTCACAGTATAATAAACTTCATCATCAGTTGTGTCCCCTCCCCCCCACTTTTAGTTGGAAAGATTAACAGCAAATTTCCACCTTTGCAACGTGGCTTGTTTAATAATCAGATCAGGGACTTGCCTAGAAGACACGGAGAAAGAGGTTAATGATAGACTGTGTCACTGAAAATTCCTTCCATACCTGGCAGGAAGTGACAGCCCCCACTGCCTAACCTTCCCAAATGTGAGCAGTGAAGACGAGCTGCTTCAGGGATCAGAAACATCTAAGGGGATTTCAAGTAACTCACTCCTGAAATGTGTTCTAGCTTTATTTTATTTTATTTTATTTTGGTACGTGCCCCTAGCGGGAACCGAACCCAGGACTCTCTGGTCCGCAGGCCCACGCTCCAACCGCTGAGCCAAACCGGCCAGGGCTAGCTTTAGAGTTTTAGATTCAGTCGCCCTGTCCTCCATTCAGTCTGGGCTATGGTTACAAAAAAGTGCAAGCAGTGATTTACTTATTTTTTTGCTGGCTTGTCCCTGACTTGCTGGAGGAGGCTGGGATAGCTAGCAAAGGAATCCATCTGTTTGCTGCTTAACAACATAGGCTGTTGAGGTTCGTATAGAGGCTGTATGACCTCAAACAAGTTACTTACTGTCCCTAAGCATAAGGTTTTTTTCTTCCGTTAGGTGTTAATAATTAGTATTCGCCTTCCTGGAGTTGTCATGAAGGTTAGTTGATATGTGACATCTCATGTTAAGCAAGGGCTTAATTAAGTGTAAGCATCTCACTATTTTAAAAAATCAAAGAAAATTAATACTTGAGAAAAAATGAGCTCTTCTAATTCCCAAAATGGATCCTTACATGTAGAGGATAGTGTGTGAGTGACTCTTAAAGATAAGAATAGCCCTGCTGGGTGTGGCTCACTTGGTTGAGTGTCATTCTGTGCACAGAAAGGTTGCTGGTTTGATTCCCAGTCAGGGCACATGCCTGGGTTGCTGGCTCTATCCAATCCCTGGCAGGAGGTGTACAGGAGGCAGCTAATCGATGTTTTGCTCTCACATTGATGTTTCTCTCCCTCTTTCTCTCTCCCTTCCTCTCTCTCTAAAAATCAATAAACTATTCTTTTTGTTGTTGTTAATCTTCACCCAAAGATATTTTTCCATTGATTTTTTTAGATAGAGTGGAATGGAAGGAAGGAGGGAAGGAGAGAGAGAGAGAGAGAGAGAGAGAAACATCGATGTGAGAGACACATTGATTGGCTACCTCCTGCACAACCCCTACCGGGGCTGGGGATTGAACCTACAATCCAGGTATGTGCCCTTGACCGGAAATGAACCCACAACCCTTTGGTCCGTGGGCCAAGGCTCTAACCACTGAGCAAACCAGCCAGGGCAATAAGCTAGTCTTTAAAAATAAAATAAAATAATATTAGCTAAATGGTCAAATTCTGCTCTCCCCCCCACCCCACCCCCAATTTATCTTCAGATAGAGCAGGAGGGAGGGAGAGAGGAAAAGAAAGAGAAACATTGATGTGAGAGAGACACATCAACTGGTTGCCACCCACACAACCCCAACCGGGGCCAGGGATAAACTACAACCAAGGTACATGTCCCTGGCCAGAATCAAACCCAGGACTCTGGTCTGCAGGCCGATGCTCTAACTGCTGAGACAAACCGGCCAGGGGCTCAAATTCTCCTTTATGATCAGATCAAATGCATGGATGAAACTAACAACTCACAAGGTTGGTGCATGATGTCTAGTTCTTCAGGGAGGTGGATTTGAATCCCAAAGGCCCTGCTCTTTCTACTCCACCAGTACGCTGCCTCCATAGGGAAGAGAGATGCCTGACTAGCAGATAAACTTCCCCTCGATGTTTGTGATGACTCTAAAAGAGAAATATAACTAGTAACCAATGTTGATTCGAGTTATCTTCCCTTAATAGTGTTCTTAAATACAAACTGAAAGACTGATGAGTTTTTTATTTTCCCTACTACATTGATAACATGATTTAAATGATAAATTATCATCGGTTGAATAAATTGGTATAACATATTGACAAAGCAATTTCATAATCTGTGTTCAGTACCATGAATTGACATCTTTTACTTAGAATTTCAGATTTGGGCCCTGGCCAGGTAGCTTTGATGGCTAGAGCATCATCCCATATACCAAAGACATTGCAGGTTTGACTGATGTTTCTCTCTCACATCAATGTTTCTCTCTCTCCCCCACTTCCCCTCTCTAAAATCAATAAACATACACTCTGGTAAGGATTAGGAAAAAAAAAATTAATCAACCAATGAATGCATAAATAAGTGGAACAACAAATTGATGTTTCTCTCTCACTGGCTCTCAAATCAATAATTTTTTTAAAAAAGGATTCCAGATTTGGAATTTATATAAGAAAATTATGTCTGTCTTTGAAATTATCAATTCATTTGAAAAATCCTCAAATGTGTATCAATAACTATTTAAATGGATCCTTATAAAAAATAAAACAAGTGGATCCTTGCGAGGTAAACATAGCACAATGTTAAATGAGAAAGGAGAACACAAATTGCCATGATATATGTCCATATCCACACATAATAGTACACATGCCTGCAGTGAAAACAAGACACAAATATGCTAATCATGTGAGCACAGTGCAATTAGAGGTAACTTTCTATATTTTCTCCATATTCTAAATTTTATTAATATTATGGTTACTTTTATACTAAAAGAAAACATTTAATGTAGCACATACTACTGGTTTACAGAGGAAAAAAACACTACACTTGATCTAAAAAATGAAGCTGATGATTATTACAAGCAGGTTATTTTTTCGTGCTTCTTCAAGAGTTGCATCTGATGGCCCTGCTGGTGTGGTTCAGTGGTTGAGCGTCAACCCATGCACCAAGAGGTCGCTGGTTCGATTCCTGGTCAGGGCACATGCCCAGGTTGTGGGCCAAATCCCCCGTGGGAGGCATGCAGGAGGCGACCAATCGATGTTCTCTCTCATCGATGTTTCTATCTCTCTCTCTAAAATCAATAATGAAAAAATAAAAAGAGTTGCATCTGATGAAGGGGAGGTGACTGTGACATGAATTCCAGAGCACAGTGGTCTCAAGTTATGATGTCGTCATTCAGCTGCAAGTGAATGTGTAACCCAGGAAGCCAGGGTGTTCAGCAGTTACCTGAGTCACAGTCTTAAACATCCTTACCGCAATCAGCATCAGGAGAATATACGCTGATGTCACATACACATACACACAGGAGTAGAATCTGCCTGTCTGCCCAGCTATCACTTCTTTATTTAATAACAAGCATTGATTGGACCCTTACTGTGTCCTAAACATTCTAAGCTTTGAGAATCCAGCTATGAAGGAAGCACATAAGTCTTCCTATATTGTTAAAAAAAAAAAAAAAAAAGCAAGCCAAATTAGAGTCACTTTTGTTAAGCCACATCACCAAAACAAAACTGAGTAACTAACCTAATTATGGTTTCAGCCTCCCCAAGGAGTAGAATTTTAACCCAATCAGTCTGGAATTTACTGATCAATGCTTGTGAGGTAATCTGCCAGATAAGACCCTTGGCCTTCCCCTAAGACAAGGTGTCCTTGACTGAAATCCAGTCTTTTAACTTCTCAGACCCGATGAATAGCTCAGTAAAGCCAATTAGATGTTTAAATCTACTTGGTTGAATTTTGTTTTTTAACAGCATGCATCTTACATTCTGGCAGGGGAAGACAGGCAGTGTTCAGGAGCACTGGATATAAGGTCAACCTTCATTCATAAATTTATTCATTCATCTAAACGGTATTTCCTGGAGCATCTTTGGTGTGCCTATTTGCTGGACAGGGGACATAACTGAACACAATCCAGTTCTTGGCACCCACAGCTTCGAGTCTAGTGGGGAAGAGTATGTAGGTGCTGTGATGGGCAGCACATGGAGAAGTCCCTCACCCAATTTCAGGATGGCCTAAAAAGAACAAAATGCATATTCTTGAGCAAGTTAATTTCTGTGAGCCTCTTTGGTAAAATAAACATAATAAAACTATTGAGAGGATTAAGCATGAAAGTACCCAGCACACTGTAGACTGCATAGTAGTATTATATTGAGCACATAGTTTTAAAAATAAAACCTGAATCTGCGTGAATATTCTGCAATGCAGTATAGCCAGTGTCAGTTAAATCATCAGCCAGAACAACAAAGAAGAGCTGGTAATACTCGTATAGCTCATCATAGCTCACAAAGTTCTTTCAGTTATTCACGCAAAATCCCAGGTGGGTGACTATAAGGAAAAATGCTGGCCCTTTAGCTGGGCCTTCATCTAGCAGGCCATCTCCCCACTGGCAGAAGAAGGCAAAGCTGAAGGTTGTAGTGGTTGGAAGTTGCAAACATGTAAGAATGGAAGAGGCCGAATTCTGGGTCATCTTGGAAGGGTGAAAAATGACCAAGCTAATTAATCACTGGGGGCCCACACCAAAATGAGTAAAATGGTCCTGTCCCCAGCAATGCACACTCTTACAATCCTTTCCCTTTGCTTTGGAATTCACAATGTGATTTCTTCACTTGTGGATTTCCTCTCCTAATATGCTTTACTGATTCCAGAATTAAAAGTTTGCATTTCCTGAGCTTACTCTGGCCAGGTCCCAAGAGGAAGTGGCCAGCAGCCCTTGAGAAGCCAGGAGAACTGGGCTGGGATTTAAAGTCACCTGGTGTGCTAACAATCTGTACGTGCACAATGATTAAGAGAAGCTTTATGATGGTGTCACTGTGGTTTAGCTTTCTTTTCCTCTCTGCATTACCTTTTTTTCCTTGAGGCCAAAGGAAAAGGATCTGAGTGCTTCTGTGTCAGGCCCGAATTTACATATGCTCTTCAGAATGGGAGCTGTAGAGGCTTTTTGTTGTTCATCCTCACCGGAGGATATTTTTTCCGTTGATTTTTAGATAGAGTGGAAAGGAGGGAGGGAGAGAAAGAACATAGATGTGAAAGACAAATCAAGATTGGATGCCTCCCGCACAACCCCCACCAGGGCCGGGGAACCTATAACCCAGGTACATGCCCTTGACCAGGAATCGAACCCACGGCCCTTCAGTCCGAGGGCTGACACTTTAAGCACTGAGCCAAACCAGCCAGGGTGTAGAGGCTTTTCTATAACAACACTTTTCCTTTTAAATTCCAAGTACTGTCTTGTTTCTCAGATGCTAAGAATGAGCAAGAACAGGTCTGAGCCAGGCACTTTGGGGGGCTCCTCCTGACCTTCCACCTGGGCCCCAGCCCCCCCGTACCCATGAACTTCATCAGTTGCCCAAATGTGCAGATTGAACAGCTCTGCTGCTTCTCCTTCCCATCTCCTTCCTTCCCCTGCCACGGGCTTGGTTTCTAACAGCCTCCCTGTCTGTCCTCACCTCCTCCAATCCTGCCTCAGCACTGCTGCAAAAATGATCTCTCTAAAAAGGCCAAATCTCTCAGCTGCTTTTATAACCTTAATAAATGCAATAAAGATAAAAACAATAAAACTCACCTGATTATGTCACTCCTCTCCTTAAAATCCTATAGTTTGAGGATAAAGTCCAAATTCCTTAGCTTGACCCAAAGTGCCCTTTTGATCAGACTTATCTCTGCAGTCCTCAGCCCACACCCTGCTCTCCAGCCCAGATGAATGTCAAATCCCAGGTCTGTGGGTACAAATTCCAGAGCAATTGCTAACTCTGAGTCAGGCAAGTTCCTTCACCTCTAGGCCTCGGTTTCTACATGTGTAAAATGGGACAAGTAAGGAACACTTTATAGAGTCACCATGAGAATTAAACAAAGTGTAAACCCCTCAGCATGGTACCTGACTCAGAATCAATGCTCAGTATCATCACTACCTTTGCCATGGACAGCTCTTACCACTATTAAAAGATAATTTTCAAAATAGTAAAATCATGACTCTTAAATAGATCAAATGAACATGTTTACGTAACTCATTCAGTAAGGAAGGAACCGGTAAGATTTTACAACTGTTTCAGATGAAAATTGAACTTATGAGATTTATTCTCTACTGACCAAAATTCATTTGCACTGCCACGAAAAAACAATTTGCATCACACATCAGAAAGGAAACATCTGCACCCTCGTCAGCCCTCCACAAGTTAATATCCATCTCTGCAGAGTTATAAAGTAACCCAGCAAAAGACAATCCAATGTGCAGATCCTATAGAATCAGATCACCGGAACCCTGGACGACAGACGCATAGCACTCCACTGAAAGAATGCCCGGCCCTGGTCTGTGTGGCTCAGTTGGTTGGGTGTCATCCCTGCACCAAAAGGTTGCTGGTTTGATTCCCAGGCAGGGCACGTGCCCGGGTTGCAGGCTCGATCCTCAGTAGGGAGTGTGTAGGAGGCAGCTAATCGATGTTACACTCTCACATAGCTGTTTCTCTCTCTCTCTCTCCCTAAAAATCAAACTATTCTTTATTTTTTTTATCCTCACCTAAGGACACTTTTGCATTTGTCTTCAGATAGAGCAGGAGGGAGAGAGGGAGGAAGAGAGAGAGAGAAACATTGATGTGAGA
This sequence comes from Tadarida brasiliensis, assembly GCA_030848825.1. NCBI lineage: Eukaryota > Metazoa > Chordata > Mammalia > Chiroptera > Molossidae > Tadarida > Tadarida brasiliensis. The sequence goes on along the minus strand of CM061275.1, from coordinate 12,540,237 downwards.
GAGACACATCGAGTGGCTGCCACCCACACGGCCCCAACCGGGGCCGGGGACAAACTGCAACCGAGGTACGTGCCCTTAGCGGGAATCGAACCTGGGACTCTCTGGTCCGCGGGCCGATGCTCTAACTGCTGAGCCAAACCGGCCAGGGCAATAAACTGTTCTTTAAAAAAAAGAAAAGAACACCTAGTAATCCTCTGCCTGTTTTAAAGTCTTTCACTCTTGGTTCCAGCGCCACAGTGGACTGTACTCATGTGTTTGCTTTTGTAGACCCCTGCTGGACTGTGAGCTTCTTGCAGTGGGAGGAAACAACATGCCCAGCGAGAGATCCCTTTTGAAATTAGGGTCGGGGAAGCTTCTGCAGGAGGTGACGTCTGCACTGGGCAGAGAAAGACAAGGCTGCATTTCTCTTAGAGAAGATCATCCAGAGAAAGCTGTGTGAGACCACAGTCGAACTGACTGGCAGGCATGTATTAGACACAGACAATGTGCCAGGCCCTGGGCTGGGCTAGGTGAAGAAACAGATAAATGAAGTCTGGTCTCTGTTTTCAAGCAACTCTCAGTCTGCTGGGACAATGAAAGGATACCAATGCTTACAACACAGTGGATGAGGGCCTTAAAATCCAGAAGACAAACTTCAAGGACTTAGGACAGAATTTTTCCCAAGCCCAGGTTTGATGATGACAGAGGAGATGCCTGTGAGCCTATGGGCAACCCTGGAGAAGTGATTGAAAAGTATCTGTTCTGCCCTGGCCGGTTTGGCTCAGCGGTTAGAGCGTCGGCCCTCGGACCAGAGAGTCCCAGTTTCGGTTCCCGCGAAGGGCACGAACCTCGGTTGCAGTTTGTCCCTGGCCCCGGTTGGGGCCGTGTGGGTGACAACCAGTTGATGTGTCTCTCTCATGTCGATGTTTCTCTCTCTCTCTCTTCCTCCCTCTCTCCCTCCGCTCTATATGAAGATAAATGCAAAAATGTCCTTGGGTGAGGATAAAAAAAAAAAGTATCTGTTCTACACCCATGGCCTGACTCCCTCCGCTTCCTTCCTTTTGGCTGGACTTTTGTTGGCAGACAGGTGGCAGTCAGAATTAATGTCTGATTTCCCTCAAATCTCTGGGATTGGCAGTCCTCCTTCCAGGAGAGGGGACCCCGCAGCATTCCAAGTATCGCTGAGGGAACTAGCACACTTACGTCACTGCAAAGAAAATGGTGTTTGCCACAGTATTTTGAAACAAGGAAACAGAAAAATGTGTTCTCCCCTGGAATATAAGTTCTATGAGGCAGGGAGTATATTTGAAAACCCTTGTTATGTAATATCACTCATTTGTTGAATATATAAAAGAATGAGTGAATGAATGAATAAGAGATAGGGGACAGACCCATGGGCTGCAACTCTCAGATGCAATCACCCCAAAACTGCTGTCCTTTAAATACTTGAGGCACTGCCCGGCCGGTGTGGCTCAGCGGTTGAGCGTTGACCCATGTACCAAGAGGTCGCCGGAGCAATTCCCGGTGAGGGCACATGCCCAGGTTGTGGGCCCGATCCCCAGTGGGGGGCATGCAGGAGGCGGCCAATAGATGTTCTCTCTCATCGATGTTTCTATCTCTCTCTCCCTCTCCTTTCCTCTCTCTTTAAAATCAATAAAGAAAAAAAAATACTTGAGGCACCAAACAATTCCTTTGGTTTCTTTTGCTCCTCACTAGACAAGCCCTTGGCCTCCCCTATACTTGCAGCTGCCCAGTAGGAAAGCATATGCTCAGCAGACTGGCAGGAACAAGCCCCCCTGAGTGCCCACCACACTCCACCTATGAATTCTGGTACACATGTTAGGCTCAGATGTCTGGCAGGTTCCACTCCACCCCAAGAAACTGACCAGACCACGCCACTGTAAATTCACCAGTGAGGTGCCACCCAGCTTGGCCTCCTGACCCATGGGCCTCAGTGACATCTCCACTTCACTATCCGCCAAATTTTGATTCCAAACTGGTCGCTGAAGTGTTTCTCGGAACACTGCCCATCTGGGTTGGCAAACCCCGGCCCCACCGTGGGAGGTACTGCCATGGTGCTCAGATGCCTGGGCTGTCTCGCTGCCTCCCCGCCCCACGTCCCATCTGGGTGGGCCCAGCCTCGGGGACAGCCACCAGGAACCTGAACTGCTTGTGCTTCCCAGGGGCAGACACCTGGGAACCTGCTCAGCACCTGCCCTGGGGTCACCCCAGCCCACTGCCTGAAGGCCGGGCCTCCTGCCACACCTGGCACAGCAGTGCACCTTCCCCACAGCAAGCAGTCGGCGGCTCCGGGCTCAGGAAGACCTGGCTGCAGAGCCTGGCTCTACATTCCCTGGCTATGTGGCTCTGTGCCTCAGTTGCCTCATCAGCAAAGTAAGGATAATATTAGTATATCAGTCAGAGCTCAGTGCAGAAAAGTGACGTGACACAGAGGGTTAGGTGCTTCTGGGATGGCTGGAGTACCTGACGGGGGAGGGGAGGCAGTAAGCTGAGTCCTCCTGGGACGGCAGGAAAGGAAGGTGGGCACCTGCAGGCTGCCTCGGGCACTGCTGGGCTCTGGGGTGTGCTGACACGGCTGTGACCTGGGGACCAGCCAGGGGTGGGCGTGCACAGCTGCAGGAAAAGATGCCCCTCTCCCCACTTGCCAGGAGGGAGCAGCTAAAGCAGGAGGAAGGTGCCGCTGGCTCCCTCCCACCTCCCAAATCCCACCGGAGGGGCTAAGCCTTGGGTCACAACATGCACCACACCCCAGAAGGAGTGGGTCTGGACAATGCAGCTCTAGCTTTCTGCCTCCAAGGGAAAGTGGGAACGGATCCCGGGTGCTACTCAGCCCCGTGAGGGCTCGTCACATTTGTGCCTGGAGACCACTGTCACAGGTCCTGGCTCCCAGCACGTGCCCAGTGAGGGTGGGCTCCCGTGAGCGTTACAGTCTGTGTCTGTCATGGGCCAGCACCGGGCGAGGCCCGAGGGCATACAACAGCGAACAAGACAGGGGCCTCCCTGGGGAAGCGATGAGACTCTGGCAGCATGAAGGGGATCATAAAGGAAGGTGGTCATTGGCCATAAAAGCCTGGGGAGCTCGGAGAGCTGCGAAGGCAGAGAGGGGCACCAGGCCAACCTTGAGGTCAGCGATGGCTTTCCAGTAGTAATGACAACACAGACTTGAAAGAAGAACTAGAAATCAACCAAATGAAGCAGGGGGAAGCCAGGGGTGTGCGTGCGTGCGTGAGAGAGAGAGAGAGAGAGAGAGAGAGAGAGAGAGAGAGAGAAAGAGAGAGAGAGACGATGCTAAGTACCACCTTGAGGGACACATAAAACCCTGGAAGATGAAGGGTGCCAGGCACTGCCCACAAGTGGACGGTTCAACCTGACCAGCACACAGAGTCGTAGGTAAGAAATGAAGCTGGAGAGGAAGGCAGGGCCATGGAGATCCCGTGGGACTTTATCTGTCACTTTGAGGCAGTGTGTGTGACAGGCTGGAGGAGGGCAGGACGGCAGACGAGGATTTCGGTTATGATACTGCCACGTCAAGGCTGGAAATAATGGTTGCCCAGAGGAGGACAGGGAACAGGCAGAGCCGACTGCAGGGAGTTTAGGAGGAGCAGAGTGAACAGGAGAGGAGTGAGAATGGGAGCAGGGAGGAATCCAGGGTAGCTGCCAGGTTTCAACAGTGGGCACACCCATCCACTCCTGGCACTTGATCCCAGGGGAGGTACCCACCCACAGGTTCCCTGCCTATGGACTGAGTTCACAGGAAGCCCATTCCCTCCCATTATGTGCCAGGAACCAGGAAGGCTTCTGCCTAAGTGAATTTTAACTGGATGACTGGAGGCCTGGAGCAGGGATGGGAGGTCGCAGGGGGGCAGGAGAAGGGAAAGGCTGTGGGCACACAGCCTGCATTCAGGTCCTCTCTGCTCCCCAGCACTGGGAGAACTTGGCCCCTCACCCCTCACCGCTCACCCCCATGACAGGAAAGGTACAAGAGACATCAGCAAAGCCTCAGACAAAGCCCCTAGACCCCTACCTCTGTCGGCACAGGCAGCCAGGTCTCTTTCTGCTCTGGAAGTTCTGTATTTCTTGGGCTGTGAGAGCCCAGATGAAGGGAGACACCCACCTCTGCACCCCCCGCAGGATGTGCGGCTTGCCGTCTCGTAGACGGAGCCCTTGGAATCAGGACAGTTTCCCAAGGCTCCTGTCACTGCCTGGCTAACATTCTAACTTCCTGCCCAGTCACTATCACAGTAGTGCAGGCAAATTCTAGGACTGCTCTGGTCCGAGCGGAGAAGGAGGCCTGGAGTCCGTCTCAGCGGGTCTGGGCGTGGGGAAATACTGACAGTAACAGCATCTGCTACTGACTGAGCACTCTACAGTCCTAATTCCTAAAACTTCATAATTATGCAAGGCAGTTATTATTCCCATTTTGCAGATGATGAAACTGAGATTCAGTTAGGTTATTTGCTCATTTAAGGTCACATGGCTATCAGGTGGCCGAGCTGGAATTTTAACCAACCCAGGCCCAACACCATGTGAGGAAAGAAAAACAGCTTTCCTTCTACCCTCCCGAGCTCTTCTGGCTGGTCTAACAACCGAGTTAGCAGAATAACGAGACGAAATAACCACGTTTATTACATATGTACATGTGGCTCCAGGAGCACAGGGGCCTGAGGGCTGATCCAGCAATTCAAGCAGATTATATGCCTTGGAGATGGAAAACAAATGCTGGTAAATAAATGTTCGTTGGGCCCTGGCCGGTTTGGCTCAGTGGTTAGAGTGTCGGCCCGCGGACCAATGTTGCAGGTTCGATTCTGGCCAAGGGCACGTACCTCGGTTGCAGTTCGTCCCCAGCCCTGGTGGCAACCACTTGATGTGTTCCTCTCACATTGATGTTTCTCTCCCTCTCCCTCTATCTGAAGATAAAGAGAAAAATATCCTCGCCCAGCCAGTGTGGCTCAGTGGTTGAGCATCGACCCATGCACCAAGAGGTCGCCGGTTCGATTCCCGGTCAGGGCACATGCCCAGGTTGTGGGCCCGATCCCCAGTGGGGGCATGCAGGAGGCGGCCAGTTGATATTCTCTCTCATCGATGTTTCTATCTCTCTCTCCCTCTCCCTTCCTCTCTCTCTAAAAATCAATAAAGAAAAAATATTTTAAAGAGAAAAATATCCTCGGGTGAGGATTAAAAAATAATAATAAAAGTAAATCAATAAATGTTCCCTGGGCCATCTTTAACAATGGGACACAGCGAAGAAGACAAACAAACCGAACACTGGGACACGGGAGGACTTCGATCAAGGGGGCCGCGCCAGGCTCCTCCCGGTCACACTCGGCTCACGTTAAACTGCATTCTCTGTGACGACAGCTCCCGTCCCGATAGCTCCCGTCCCGAGCAGGTCCTCTATACATTCCTTTAGGTCAAAGTCCTTTTCTGAGTCTTTTGTTTCTTAAAAATAACCAGCTTAAAATAATATCCCAAAAGGCAAATTTGAGGGTGGCAAACGCTGCTTCCCTTCAGCCTCATGGCCGTTAAGCCGCGCTCCCTGGACCCAAAACCCCCTAGCCGCGCCCAGAAAGTGTCGTTCTCTCTCATCGCTCATGGTTGTTGGGCTGGACCTAGGAACCGAAGCTCCTGGGAATGGTGGGGTGTTCTGAGCAAGGCCAGGCTGCTGAGGTGGGAGGTGTGCTGGGGAGAGTCTGGACAGGAACAGAGGGATCACCGGGGCTCTGTGAGGCTTGGTTCTGGGTCTCCTCTCCCCTGCTGGGGTCTCCTAGGCTCTGCAGCATCCTACTCTTGTCCCCATGTTTCAAGACCCCAGGGCTCCTGGGCTTGCTATTCCTCTTCCTAGTCTGGCTCTGAGAAGCCTCAAGACTGTCTTCCTCCTGCTGTGGACACTGTCCAGGGCCTCCGCCTGCTGGCCTGCAGCTCCCGGCTGGCTTTAAGTCCCACCAGCTCTAATGCTCTCAAATCCGGGCTGAGACACCAGGCTGGGGACAGCCTGTGGGCTTATTCGTGCGCAGCAGCTGTCCGGTGACCACGGAGGGGGTGGAGGAGACTCTGGGCCCCTGGTCGCTGTGCCCCCTGCAGGGGAGGTAAAGCAATTTCCTGGTCTGAGCTCTTGGCTAAGACCCCTGGAATAAAAGACAGAATAACACGAGAGAAACAAAAAGTTCATAGCTATATGCCTCGCGTTATTCATGGGAGGTACCTAGGAGAAACGAGTGGACTCTCCCAGGTGGCCTGAGCCAGCAGCTTAAACACCGTCTGAAGTTAAAGACAAAGAGAGCAAGGGGAGCTGGGAGGCCACCAGGACAAGCAGGGTAAACAGGGTAAGGCTTGTCAGAGAGACTTAGGGCACTGCCTTCTCCACTAAGATTCTCTTACGATTTAGTCCTCCTCCTGGTACAGATAGGGAGACACCTTACAAATTAAGATTTTCTTTATAAATGTGAATTTCCCTGTCAAAAGAGTCATCTCCACTCTGTTTTCAGAGCGTCTCCTGTGTCTGTTGTTTCTCAAAATAATCATTATGCCCAAGCATATTTTGGAGTGTATTCTGCTGTCCCCAAACCTGGGCTCCCTGCCACTGCCCCAGGCAGCTTTCAGGAGAAAAAAATGTTCTGGTCTAAAATGAGACCCGATGGTGTTTCTTGGGTCACAAGATCTCTGCTGGGCTATGCCCCTGGGCACATCTTGGTGACACCAGGTTCCTGAGTGGCAGGACTGGGCTGGATCCAGGGCCCGGCGGCCACTGGGCAGCCAGCCTGCAAGGCGTGTGACGACCACCAGAAGGCCTGGGGATCCACAGACCCACAGGGATGCCCCCAATACACAGTCTCCCTGGGCCAGGCTGAAGGCCGAGAGCTAGGCCTCCTCTTTCAGACCGGGGGCTCCTCTAATGGGGAAAGGCAGCGGCCTGCTTCAGGGGTCCCTCCTTGTTAGTTCCAGCCCCAGGCATGGGAAGCAGGAACTGCCCCTCCCCAGCCCTGCTCCCACCCTGCACCATATTCATGGAGAAACCCACACACCCACACCCACACCCCTAAATACAGTCACTCCCAACACAGGACACAGGCAAACCACTCACACCTCAACAAACAAACATTCCCTTCCCCCACGCAGGCAGCCCTGACATACATATGCATGAATTTCTTAGGGCCTGAAAGCTGGCTGTGTTTTCAGTTGCCAGAGAGACTTCACACTGACTTTCAAGGCTGGACCACACAAAAAACCTGGAGAGAAGCACTAGTCTGAGAGCAGAGGGGGCGCTCTGCCCCCTACTCACCCCGGAGGCCTCTTCCCCATCTTCCTTAAATCTGGCCTCCCCACCCCACCCCACCCCACCATGTGGCAGTGTGGAGCGCCCTCCTGTGGATGAGACTGGCCCTGTAGCCTCGCCGCCAGGATCCCAGGCTGCCCTACTTCTCCTGCACCCACAAGTGCGCTCCTCCCAGAGCTCGGGGCCCCGCTGTCCCACGGGTGGCAAGGTTGTGCCACAGCCCACGCTCACTACTACCTGCCTCCAACCTAGACTCCCTCCTTTTATCTCTGAATATTTTCTAATATATTTTTTTATTGATTGATTGATTTTCTTTATTGATTTTAGAGAGAGAGGAAGGGAGAGGGAGCGAGAGAGATGGAAACATCGACGAGAGAGAACATCGATTGGCTGCCTCCTGCATGCTCCCCACTGGGAATCGGGCCCACAACCTGGGCATGTGCCCTGACCAGGAACTGAACTGGCGACCTCTTGGTGCCTGGGTCGATGTGCAACCACTGAGCCACCCTGGTCGGGCACCTAACTTATATTTTAAAATACAGTATTCTGTGCATATAAAAGACACATTTTAAAAACTGTTAGGTATAAAACATAATGTAGTTAACAGCCCTGACCCTGCCACCCAACAAGAGAGTGTACTCCTTCCCTTTTTCTGTTCCAGCAAGAGGTAACACTGTCCTAAATTTCATATTTTCTCTTGCTTTTACTGTTTTTTAATCAATAATTTTTATTTTTGTAAAATACACATAACAAAATTTACCATGTTAACCATTTTTAAGTGTACAGTTGAGTGGTATTAGATACACCCCAACTGTTACACAACCATCACCACCTTCTACCTCCCTGACACTTCTCTTTTTTTTTATCCTCACCTGAGGACAGACTGGGAGGGAGAGAGGTGGGAAGAGAGAGAGAGAGAGAGAAACATCGACGTGAGAGAGACACATCGAGTGGTTGCCATCCACACGGCCCCGGGCCGGGGACAAACTGCAACCGAGGTACGTGCCCTTAGCGGGAACCGAACCCGGGTCTCTCTGGACCGCAGGCTGACGCTCCAACTGCTGAGCCAAACCGGCCAGGGCTCCCTGACACTTTTCATCTTGTCAACTGAAACTCGATACTCATTAAACAACAACCCTTGTTAAAAGATAAACTGAGGCATATTAAACATTTTAAAGAGTTCATTTGAGCAAAAATTGATTTAAATCGGGCAGCTTTCAATCTAGCAACTAGAAAGGAGCTCTGAGGAGCTGTACATAAATGAAAGCCCTTTATAGACAGAAGGGAGCAGGAACAAGGAAGTTCTGGCAAAACACAGGTTGGTTATTGCAGTTACTTTCCTTTGGGAATGGCAGAGAACTATCAGGCAGATGACCTGACGAGTGATCACCAGGTGATTCTTGGTTAACTGGTTTAAGATCCCATTTCTGGGAACACCAAAACTGGAATTAGGTCTTGGTTTGGTGACATGGGGCTTGGCATAAGCAACTCCATTTGGGGCCTGTTGTCTTATTTTTAACGTTTTCCATTCCCACCTTCTCCAGCCCCTGGCAATCACCATTCTACCTTCTGTCTATGAATCTATGCTCAGTATCTTATATAAGTGAATCATGCTTGTCTTTCTGTGACTGGTTTCACTTAGAACCAGTGAAAGGTTAAGGCTGAATAATATTCCATTGTATATGCACTACATAAATGCTTATCAACTCTCCCATCAGTGAATACCTGAGTCCTTCTCTCCAGGTATTTTAGTTACTATGAATAATTATGAGTATGGGTGTACAAATATCTCTCTGAAACCCTGCTTTCAATTCTTTGAGGTAAATACCCAGAAGTGGGAATGCTGGATCATATAGTAATTCGATTCTTAACTTTTGAGAAACCACCACACTGTTTTTTTCCACAGTGGCTGTATAATTTTACATTCCCACCAACAGCATACAAGGGTTCCAATATTTCCAATCCTTGCCAACACTTGTTTTCTGGTGGTTTAAAAAAAAAACAACATTATTATTGATTTTTAGAGAGAGAGGAAGGGAGAGGGAAAGAGAAAGAGAAACTTTAATGTGAGAGTGGAACATCCTTGATTGGCTGCCTCCTGTATACCCTCTACCAGGGACTGAACCCGCAACCCAGGCAGGTGCCCTGCCCTGGAATCTAGCAACCTTTTGGTGCATGGGACACCCAACCAACTGAGCCTCATCGGTCTTTTTTTTTTTTTTATCTTCACCCAAGGATATTTTTCCTTTTTTTTTTTTTCAGAGTGGAAGGGAGAGCGGGAGCGGGAGGGAGGGAGGGAGAGAGGAGGAAGAGAGAGAGAGAGAGAGAGAGAGAGAGAGAGAGAGAGATTGGCTGCCTCCCCACGCTCTAACTGCTAAACCAAACCTGCCAGGGCTGTTTTCTGGTTTTGATAATGGCTATCCTATTGGATGTGACTGGTATCTCATTGTGGTTTTGCTTTGTACCTCCCTAACGTTAATTATATTGGGCACCTTTTCATGTGCTCATTGGCCATTTGTATATCTTTTTAGAGAAATGTCTATTCACATATTTTGCCCATTTTTTAATTAGGTTTTTATTATTGAATTTTAGGAATTCTCTGTGTTCTAGATAGTAATCCCTTTTCAGTCATATGATTTGCAAATATTTTCTCCCATTCTGTGGGTTGCCTTTTTAAAAAATTTATTCATTTATTTATTTATTTTAGTTAATTAATTTTTGTTACAGATGTTTTTCTTTTTCTCCCATTGACTCCCTCCTCTCCACTCCTGTCCCCTCTTCACAGCATTGTTGTCTATGTCCATTGGTTACACATACATGCATATAAGTTCTTTGGTTTATCTCATCCCTCCTCCCCATCCCCTCCTCTGAAGTTTGTCAGTCTGAACCGTACTCCTTTTTTAAATTTTTTAATCCTCATCCAAGGATATTTTTCTATTTATCTTCAGATAGAGTGGGAGGAAGAGAAAGGGAGGGGGGGAGAGAGAGAGAGAGAGAGAGAGAGAGAGAGAGATCAATGTGGGAGAGACACATAGACTGGTTGCCTCCTGCACGACCCCGACCAGGGCCAGGGACAAACTGCAACCGAGGTACATGCCCTTGGTTGGAATCGAACCCGCGACTCATTGGTCCGCAGGCCGACGCTCTACCGCTGAGCCAAACCAACCAGGGCTGAACCTTACTCCTTTCTGTCTCTGGGTCTATTTTGTTCATCAGCTTATTTTGTTCATTATATTCCACAGATAAGTGAGATCATGTGATACATGTCTTTCTCTGACTGGCTTATTTTGCTTAGCATAATACTCTCCAGGTCCCTCCATGTCCTCTCAAAGGATAAGAGATCTCTCATTACAGCTGCATAGTGTTCCATTATGTATACGTACCACAGCTTTTTAATCCAGTAATCCTCTGCCCATTTTTTTAAAATACTTTTTTCTTTATTGATTTTAGAGAGAGAGGGAGTGTGAGAGATAGAAACATCGATGTGAGAGAACATCGATTGGCTGCCTCCTGCAAGCCCCCCACTGGGGATCGGGCCCACAACCTGGGCATGTGTTCTGACCAGGAATTAAACCAGTGACCTCTTGGTGCATGGGTCGACACTCAACCAGTGAGCCACACCGGCCGGGCTGCCCATTTTTTAATTGGCCCTTTGTCTTGCTTTTGTTGAGTTGTATGAGTACTCTATATATTTTGGAAATTGACCCCTTATCTGATATATCATTGGCAATTATGTTCTCCCATACAATGGGTTCCCTTTCCATTTTGATGCTTGTTTCTTTTGCTGTGCAGAAGCTTTTTAGTTTGATGTAGTCCCATTTATTATTTTTTTCCTTCGTTTCTCTTACCCTAGGTGATCTATCAGTGAAAATTCTGCTGCATGTGATGTCTGAGATTTTTCTGCCTACATTTTCTTTTTTATTTTTTTATTTTATTAATTAATTTATTTTTGTTACAGATGTTTCTCCTATTCCCCCCTCCCACACACACACACACACACACCCTTCTCCCAATCCCCACCGCCCCAGGTCTGTCGGTCTGAACCACACTCCTTTCTCGGTCTTTGGGTCTATTCTGCTCATCAGCCCATCCTGTCCATCATATTCCACACATAAGCGAGATCTTGTGGTATCTGTCTCTCTCTGACTGGTTTAATTCACTTAGCAGCTGCTGCTGGGGTGTCACTCAGCTCTCTTGCACCCACAGCTGTTGCTGGGGGGGGGGGGCCGCTGAGGTCCCGCACTCCCACGGTGGCCGCTGGTGGGGGAACCGTTCAGCCCCGCGCCCCCATGGCTGCTGCTGGAGGGGGCACTCCGCCCTGGCACCCACCGCTGTAAGATCTCCTGCCCTTTGAGACGACATGGAGGGACCTGGAGAGCAGTATTCAGTCTCCATGAGGCTTCCTTAATTTCGTAGTTGTAGGACTTCCATTCAGCTTGATTTCAGGCGGTCTTTAGATGATGGTTGTTCTGTAGTTTAGATGTAACTTTGATGTGGTTGTGGGAGGACGCGATGCCTCGTCTACCTAAGCCTCCATCTTGACTGGAAGTTCTGCCTACATTTTCTTCCAGGATTTTTATGGTTTCACAAGTGACATTTAAGTCTTTTATCCATTTTGAGTTTATTCTTGTGTATGGTGTAAGTTGGTGGTCTAGTTTCTTTTTTTTTTTTTTTTGCATGTAGCTGTCCAATTTTCCCAACACCATCTATTAAAGAGACTGTCTTTTTTTTTTAATACATTTTTATTGATTTTAGAGAGAAAGGGAGAGGGAGAGAGAGTAACATCAATGTGAAAGAGAAACATCAGTGGGCTGCTTCCTGCACACCTCCTACTGAGGAATCAAGCCTGAAACCTGGGCATGTGCCCGGACCAAGAACTGAACCAGCGACCTCTTGGTGCATGGATCACGGCTCAGCCACTGAACCACACCAGCTGGGCAAGACTGTCTTTACTCCATTGTATGCTCTTGCCAGCTTTGTCAAATATTAATTGAGCATAATGTCTTGGGTCAATTTCTGGGTTCTCTATTCTGTTCCATTGATCTATATGCCTGTTCTTGTGCCAGTATCAGGCTGTTTTGATTACAGAGGCTTTGTAGTGTAACCTGATATCTGGTATTGTGATCCCTCCTACTTTGTTCTTCTTTTGCAAGATTGCTGTGGCTATTCGGGGTCTTTTTTTTGGTTTCATATAAACTTTTGGAGTATTTGTTCTAGTTCTGTTAAATATGTCATTGGTATTTTAAGGGGGATTGCATTTAATCTATAGATTGTTTTGGGTAGTATGGACATTTTAATTATGTTAATTCTTTTAATCCATGAACAAGGTATATGCTTGCACTTGTTTACATCCTCCTCTGTTTCTTTTTTCAATGTCCTGTAGTTTTCTGAGAATAGGTCCCTTACTTCTTTGGTTTATTCCTAAGTATGTTGATTTTTTTTGTTGCAATGGTAAAAGGGATTGTTTTTTTAGTTTCTCTTTCTGTGTGTACATTATTGGTGTATAAAAATACCAATGATTTCCAGATGCTGATTTTGTATCCTACTACTTTGCAAATTCATTTATTAAATCCAGTAGTTTTTTGATGGAGTCTTTAGGGTTTTCTATGTACAGTATCATGTCATCTGCGAATAATGACAATTTCACTTCCCCCTTTCCAATTTGGATCCCTTTTATTTTTTTTTCTTCTCTGCTGTAGCTAAAACTTCCAGTACTATGTTGAATAAGAGTGGCAAAAGTGGACATCCCTGTCTTGTTCCTGTTCTTAAGGGACATACATTTAGTGTTTGCCAATTGAGTATGATGTTGACTATAGGTTTGTCATATATGGCCTTTATTATGTTGAGGTATGATCCTTCTATTCCCACTTTGCTAAGAGTTTTAATCAAAAATGGGTGCTGGATTTTGTCAAATGCTTTTTCAGCATCTATTGATATGATCATATGATTTTTATCTTTTATTTTGTTTATGTGGTGTATCACATTTATTGATTTATGAATACTGTACCAGCCTTGCATCCCTGGGATAAATCCCACTTGGTCGTGGTGTATAAATTTTATTAAAAAAAATTTTTTTTTCTTTATTGATTTTAGAGAGAGAGGAAGAGAGAGGGAGAGAGATAGAAACATCGATGAGAAGGAACATTGATTGGCCACCTTCTGCATGCCCCCCACTGGGGACTGGGCCCACACCTGGGCATGTGTCCTGACCAGGAATCAAACTGGCAACCTCAGGGTACATGGGTCGACGCTCAACCACTGAGCCACACCAGCCGAACATGGTGTATAAATTTTAAAATATATTGCTGGATTCAATTTGCTGATATTTTGTTGAGGATTTTGACATCTATGTTCATCAGAGATATTGACCTGTAATTTTCTTTCTTTGTAGTGTCTTTATCTGGTTTTGGAATTTGGATTATGCTGGCCTTATAAAAAGGGCTTGGAAGTCTTCCTTCTTCCTCAATTTTTTGGAATAGTTTGAGGAGAATAGGTGATAGTTCTTCTTTATTTTTTATTTATTAATTTTTTTTATCCTCACCTGAGGACATTTTTCCATTTTTTGTTCAGTTAGAGTGGGAGGGAGAGAGAGGAAGAGAGAGAGAGAGAAACATCTATGTGAGAGAGACACATCGACTGATTGCCACCCGCACGACCCAACCAGGGCCAGGGACAAACTGCAACCGAGATATGTGCCCCAAGCAGGAACCGAACCCGGGTCTCTCTGGACCGCAGGCCGACGCTCTAACCGCTGAGCCAAATCGGCCAGGGCGATAGTTCTTCTTTGCATGTTTGTCAAAACTGTCCTGTGAAGCCACCAGGCCAGGGTTTTTGTGTGTTTATGTGTGTTTTAAATTTTTCCCTTTATTGATTTTAGAGAAAAATGAAGTGAGAGGGAGAGAGAGATAGAAACATTGATGAGAGAGAACATCGATTGGCCGCCTCCTGCATGCCTGCACTGGGGATCGGGCCCACAACCTGGGCATGTGCCCTGACTGGGAATTGAACTGGCGACCTCTTGGCACATAGGTTAATGCTCAAGCACTGAGCCACACCGGCCGGATCAGGGCTTTTGTTTGCTGGGAGTTTATTGATTGTTGCTTCTATTTCCTTAATTGTTATTGGTCTGTTCAGGTTTTCTGGCTCTTCCCAGTTGAGTTTTGGAAGACTGTGATTCTAAGAATTTGTCCATTTCGCCTAGGTTGTTGAATTTGTTGGCATATAATTGTTCACAGCATTTTCTTACAATCCTTTGTATTTCTGTGGTGTCTGTTGTTACTTCACCTATTTCGTTTCTGATTTTATTAATTTGGGTCCTCTCTCTTTGTTTCTTGTTGAGTCTGGCTAAAGGTTGATCAATCTTGTTTATTTTTTTAAAGAATTAGCTCTTGGTTTCATTGATCTTTTGTATTTTTTTTTTTAGTCTCTAAGTCATTTATTTCAGCTCTGATCTTTACTATTTTCTTCCTTCTATTAATTCTGGGTTTTTCTTTTTGTTCTCTTTCTAAATCATTAGGTTGTAGGGTTAGATAATGTATTAGATATTTTTCTTGTTTCTTGAAGTAGGCCTGTAGTGCTATGAACTTCCCTCTCAGGACTACTTTTGCTGTGTCCCGTAGATTTTGTGTTGTTGTGTGTTCATTTTCATTAGTTTCCAGGAATTTTTTTATTTCTTTCTTGATCTCATTGGTAGCCCATTCATTGTTTAATAACATGCTATTTAGTCTCCATGTGTTTGAATGTTTTTGAGTGTTTTTATTGTTATTTATTTCTAGTTTCATGCCATTGTGATCCAAGAAGATGCTTGATATGATTTCAGTCTCTTGAATTTATAGAGATTTACTTTGTGTCCTAATATGTGGTTTATCTTTGAGAATGTCCCATGTGCACTTCAGAATAATGTATATTCTGCAGCTTTGGGGTGAAATGTTCTGTAAATATCAATTAAATCCAACTGATCTAATGCATCATTTAGGGACTCTGTTTCCTCATTAATTTTTTGTCTAGACGATCTATCCAGTGGTGTCAGTGGGGTGTTAAAGTCCCCTACTGTGGTTGTATTGCTGTCTATCTCTCCTTTGAAGTCCTCCAGAAGTTTTTAAATATATTTTGGTGCTGCTATATTTGGTGCATATATGTTTACTAGGGTTATATCCTCTTGTTGGATCGATCCTTTTAATTTATGTAGTGACCTTCTTTGTCTCTTATTATGGCCCTCACTTTGAAGTCTATCTTATCAGATATGAGTATTGCTAAACCAGCTTTTTAAAAATGTTTTCCACTTCCACTTGCTTGGAAAATTTTTTCCATCCTTTTACTTTCATCCTGTGTGTCTTTTTCTGTGAGGTGGCTCTCTTGTAGACAGCATATAGGGGTCCCGTTTTCTTATCCAATCAGCTACCCTATGTCTTTTGATTGGAGCATTTAATACATTTATATTTAAGGTTATTATTGATAGGCACTTATTTGTTGCCATTTTTATTTTATGCCTGTGTTCCTCTCTCTATATATATTTCTTCTTCTTACAACAGTCCCTTCAGCATTTTTTGCAGTGCTGGTTTGGTGGTAGTAAATTCCTTTAGCCTTGTGAAACTCTCTATTTCACCTTCAATTTTGAATGATAGCCTTGCTGGATAGAGTAGTCTTGGATTCAGACCCTTGCTTTCATTACTTTGTATACTTCATGACACTCCCTTCTGGCCTGCAGTGTTTCTATTGAGAAATCAGCTGACAGTCTAATGGGATCTCCCTTGTAAGTAACTGTCTGTCTCTCTCTTACTTCCTTTAAAATTCTTTCTTTGTCTTTAACATTTGCCATTTTAATTATGATGTGTCTAGCTGTGGGTCTTTTGGGGTTCATCTTGCTTGGGACTATCTGTGTTTCCTGAACTTGAGTGATTTTTTCCTTCACGAGATGAGGGAAGTTTTCTATCATTATTTCTTCAAACAGGTTCTCTATTCCTTTCTCCGATTCTTCTCCTTCTGGTATCCCTATGATGTGAATGTTGTTACATTTTGTATTGTCCCAAAGCTCCCTTAAACTTTCCTCCTGCTTTTTAATTTTTTCCCCATTTGCTGCTCTATTTGGGTGTTTTTTCCTACCTTGTCTTCTAACTCACTGATTTGGTCTTCAGCTTCTTCCAATCTACTATTGCATCCTTCCAAGGTATTTTTTTATATCAACTATGTCATTTTTTATTTCCACTTGATTTTTATTCATAGCTTCTACCTCTTTTTTTTATGCTGGTGTAGTTCCCACTGAGTTCTTTATAATTCTCATTAAGTTGCTTGTAGTTCTAAGTTATTTGAGCACCTTTAAAACCAATGCTTTAAATTCTTTACCTGATAAATTGCTTGCTTCCATTTCATGTAGTTCCTTTTCTGGTGATTCCTCCTTTTCTTTCATTTGGGTTTTTTTATTTTGTCTCACCATTTTAGCAGTCTGGTAGTTCAGGCCAGGTGAAGCTATTGGGATGTGCAGGCAGGTTGGTATGTATCAGATGACTGTTCTGGTGCATGGTGCCCCTTGTCTGCTGTGGGTCCTGAATGATTGACAGCTGGTGGTTCATGTTGGTGTGTTGTGGTAAGTGCTGTTGGGATGCACGGGTCCTCAGGTACCACTGCTGCCTGGTGGGGCTCAGCTCCTAATCAGTCGCTGCTGATGCTCCTGGGGGTTCCCGGTCTGTGCTGCTGCTACTACTGCTGCTGGGGGGTGAGTATCAGCTCCTAATCCTCTGCTGCTGTTGGGGGCCAAGGATGCTCAGCTCCCAGGACTTTGCTGCTGCTGGGGGTGGGGCTCCACTCCCAATCTGCAGCTGTTGTTGTCAGGGGTGGGTCTCAGCTCCCTGAGCCTTGTTGCTTCTGGGGCTGGGGCTCCGCTCCTGATCAGCTGCTGCTGATGCTGCTGGTGGCTGGTCTCAGCTGCCAATCTCTGCTGCTGCTGCTGCTGCTGCTGCTGCAGCTGCCAGGGGATGGGTCTGAGCTACCAAGCCTCAGCTGCTATTGGGGGTGGGGTTCTGTTCCCAAGCCAATCATTGCTGCTGTCTCCCAAGCTGGTGCTACTGCTGCTGGGGGCAGTGCTCAGCTCCAGCACCTTGCTGCTGTTGGGGGTGGGACTCCACTCCCAAGCTAGCTGCTGCTGTGGGGGATGGTGCTTAGCTCTGGAGCTGGCTGCTACTGCTGCTGGGGGTGTGGCTCAGCTTCGGAGCCCTGCTGTTGCTTCCAGACCAGATACCTTGACAGTGCTGCTACTGTGCACTGGTCCATGTTGGCACAGCAGGGACCACTGGTCCAATGGTGCAAGGAGCACTGGTGGCCTCTGGTTGCTGGGCCCTAGCCACTCCCTGATGCCTCCTTCCAGAGAAGACCCAGAGTATCTTCCAAAATGATGGTGCTTTCCAACTACAAGCAGGGAGAAGCACCCTGACAAGCAGTACACAGTCATAGCTGGCTGCTCCCCATCCACAGCATTGGAACCCTCTGCCCTAGTTTCTGCACTACTGTGTGGTTGCTGATCCACCACATCCACTCACTCTCTCTTGAACCCACTCACACTCACACAGTCACCCTCACTCCAGTCTTGCCTGCCACCATCTGTGGGTTGCCTTTTTACTATTAGTGTCTTTTGATGCACACACTTTTAAAATTTTTCATGAAATCCAATTTGTCCAGTTCTTCTTTTGTTATCTGTGCCTTTGGTTTCATATCCAAGACATCATTGCCAAACTCAATGTTCTGAAGCTTTTATCCTATGCTTTCTTCTAAGACTGTTATTGTTTTAGTTCTTGCATTATGGTCCTTGATCCATTTTGAGTTCATTTTTGTATATGGTGTTACATCAGAGTCCAACTTCATTCTTTTGTATGTATGTAGGTATCCAGTTTTCTCAGCACCATTAATTGAAAAGACTCGCCTTTTCCCCATTGAATGGTCTCGACACCCTGTTAAAAGTCATTTGACCATATATGCAAAGGTTTATTTTTGGATGCTCTATTCTATTCCCTCAACCCACGTGTCTGTCTTCATGCCAATACCACACTGTTTTGTGGCTTTGTAGTTAGTTCTAAACAGAAAGTGTGTAAATCCTCCAGTTTTGTTCTTTTTCAAGACTGTTTTGGCTATTTAGGGTCCCCTGAAATTTTGCATATATTTTTAGATGTATTTCTGCCACACACACAAAAAAAATCACTGGGATTTTAATAGGGACTGCACTGCATCTATAGATTGCTTTGGTAGTAATGACATTTTAACAATATTAAGTCTTCTAATCCATGAACATGGGATGTATTTTCATTTATGTAATTCTTCTTTTCTTTTTTTTATCTTTATTGTTGAAAGTATTACAGATGCAGCCCCCCTTTTTTCCCCCCATTGACCCCTCTTCTTTCATTTCTTTTAGCAATGTGTTATATGCTGACTCTCAGCCTGCCAGGGGTCGTCACAATGCAATGAGTTACAAGCAGACACTGCTTGGAGTAAGGGGGAGCATTGCAAGGGAGCAAATGCTCTCGATCTCTGGATGCAGACTAATTTATTTGCAAAGCGGTTCCCTAGGTTACACAGTGTTTT
Organism: Tadarida brasiliensis; assembly: GCA_030848825.1. NCBI lineage: Eukaryota > Metazoa > Chordata > Mammalia > Chiroptera > Molossidae > Tadarida > Tadarida brasiliensis. The sequence goes on along the minus strand of CM061275.1, from coordinate 12,521,396 downwards.
AGGTAATTAAGTCCTTGAGATCCCGTCTCTGGTCTCTGCTGACCTTTCAGCCAAGTCCAGCATTCTTCCTCTTCCAGCTGCCTCTCACTGTTTTCAGAGGAGATACATAACAAACACATTCACGCTTGGGCCATAAACCCATTGGGGCTTTCAAGGAGGCATTCCAACCCAATATGCATACCTTATCTATTCTCATGCATACTTTAGTCCTTGGTGGGCCAGGCCTCGAGAATGCATACCTCACCTACCAAACCCCCAACCCTACATTTCCCCCTTTTTTGTTTTCTTGTAATTGAGGAATTGCCAGGGCTGCAGTGGTCAGGTGCGTCCTCACTCGCTTTTCAGTTTTCTGCTTAGAGGACACCATTCGCCAGAGCCCTCAGAGTACTATGAGGCCAAGACAAACAAGAAAACAACCAACAGCAGTAAAAATCCAGATCCTAAGATTGAAACCCTCAAACCAATGCTTTGGATTGAGCCAGTGGACATTATCTGAGATTGCCTTCAAAACATTCTGTTGAGCAAGCTGTTGTATATCTGCTAACTGTGATTCCAGAGCCCTTTTTAGATTGCCAGCAAATGCTCCTTGTAAGTATTGCTTGACTAATGTCCAATTGTGGGAGGTGGCATTCCAAGGTAATGCAGTTACATACTATTGTTGTAGGCTCCAAGGCTAAGGCAACTAGATTCCATTTTATGTAGGCCCCTTGGTTAAGGCGACTAAAAGACTCCATTTTGTCACCAATAGACATTCCTCGATATTCTTCCAACAATAGGTTAATTACCCCTAGACAGAAAGGAATTTTGCCTAAGATTATAGTGGCCCCAGGAGTTGGGAGGCATTTGCAGTTTCCTGAGCATAGGTATTTGAGGGTACTTGTAAGTGCTTAGGCTGTCGGTAAATAATGCTAATTTTGACTTCTATGGTCTCTGTCACTCCCACTATTGTACTGGTTCCCTGAGGGAGGGGGCAAAAGGAGGAGGGAGTTTCTGTCTTTAAAATGGGACGAGTAAGAAGAATGGGGGCTGTTGATCTGAGGGGAAACTATGCCCTCCGCAGCCCGCCGGCGAAATAAAGTGCTCCTTTACAATTCGGCCATGCGTCTCTGGTTATCTCGCCATCAGGTTATAACACTATGACTAAATTTCCAATCACAGTGTAATGTACAGTGGGTGGCTAAGGCCTCTTCACGCTCTCCCAGCCATAATACAGCTTCCTCTAAGGCATCTAATCGAGCTAGAATCCCTTGATCAATCCCTGTCTGGGAAGCCATATCTTTAGTAACATTGGTCATTACTTCAGCCACTGTATGTGCCGTTTGGACTGATTCTGTCAAGGCCGTGACTGAAATAGCTGCAGTAGCAGCAATGACTATGGTTGAAATTATGAATGCTGTTAGCCACCCAATGACCCTCCTTTTACAACGGTGTCCAAATGCTTTAGCTAATTGTGCTAGGCCAGATTCACCTTCCCATGGTCCAGTAAGGTTTACTGGTATTCATACTTGTGCTCTAGTGCATGGGAATAATGCTAGTAATATTAAGCATTGTAATATTTTCATGAGTAATGCAGCTTAGATAATAAGGTTGATTAATAGAAATGTTAAGTCTATTATTACTTTCAGTGATAGTTATAGAAGAGGCGGTCAAAAACATATATGGGTGAGAGGTGCAAATCATTACAGAATCAGTGTGATTAGTAGTCAATGTTATAGTAAAATTGCTACTGTGGGTATAATTTCCATGAGATATATACCTCAAAAAGAAAGGCAAACCCAGTCTCCATATTCCTGTGTGCTAGGGGGCTAGTATGATCTTTATAGATAGCCCTAAGAACAGGTCCCGAGAGACCTCCATTGGTCCATGAAATAGAGGCACTGGAGGGTGTGAAAAAGTTGAACTCATGATGATTGCTGGACAAATGTCCTTGAGGACCCCAGTCCTCAATAATAAGGCTCAAATTAGGGCTAGCTGTGGGCCGTCCTTCTCTCAGGTAGCAAGGCTTCCAATACGGGGCCAGGGACTCAAGGGTGGTTCCTTGAAATGTAGCACAGGTGGAGATAGACATAGGGGTTTGGGATTTTGAGGGACATTCTGTGCTCTAACCCCAATGCCCATGATAAAAGTCAAGTTGGCAGCCTGGCCTGATGTGGCCGGCTTATAGTACAAATGCCATTGTAATTGTATGGGAACACAGCCAGGGGTTTCATGAATGGACGAACAAATTGGGGGTTGCTCCGATAAAAATGAAACAGTGGCACTGGCCTGGAACCGATACTCATTCTCTTGTAGTGGCCCATTGGGGGGAAGCCAAGTTCCTCCTGTGCAGCAAGTGTCATTGCTAGATTATGGGGCTTCCGAATCCCACCAAGCAACAGGACAGAATAAAGGGGGATCCGTAATATGAACCCAATATAAGTGTTGTTCAGTTGCTATAGGGCTCAATAATATAAACAAGCAGCATAAAATATCTACCCCAGACTGTGTGGAGACTACAGATAAGTAAGCCAAAAAGTATTCCCCAGGGTAGGAGGAGCCCCCACTCCAGCTAGTCCTTCCTCAGAACGTTGCTGCAGCTGCTTAAGGCTTCCCCAGGGAAACCCAGGAAAGGCTCCAAACTGAGTGTGAGTGTTATAATTAGTGTCCAAGGTCAGCTGCACCATCTGAAGAACCGGGTTGAAAGGCAGGTCCTTCCTACTCATGGTAAGGTCTTTTTTTTTTTTTATCCTCACCCGAGGATATTTTTACATTTATCTTCAGACAGAGTGGGAGGGAGAGAGAGAGAGGGAAACATCAATGTGAGAGAGACACATCGATTGGTTGCCACCCACATGACCCCAACCGGGAACGGGGACGAACAGCAACCGAGGTACATGCCCTTGGCCATAATCGAACCCAGGACTCTTTGGTCCACAGGCCGACGCTCTAACCACTGAACCAAACCAGCCAGGGCTCATGGTAAGGTCTTATCCACCGAGCTGCCACCCACTTGGGACCTGTAGGAGACAAAACACAGCGTACCCTCGCTCCCCTGCCAATAACTCTGCAGGACTTTGCCATTCAGGCCCCTGCTGTGGGTCTCTGTCCTGGACCAAAGGCTTGGGCCCTGTGGTGGAAGCTTCTTGTTGAAAATGTCACTCCGCAGCCACAGTGCTGAAGCGATCTCGATTTAAAAAATTAAGGGTATAGATTGCCAGAGAAAGTTGATTCACAGGGGGGTTCATCCATATTCCTTCTTTTTTGTTTTGTAATTAATAATTTTAAAGTAGTGCCCGACTGATGTAGCTCAGTGGTTGAGCGTCAACCCATGCACCAAGAGGTCCCCGGTTTGATTCCCACTCAGGGCACATGCCCAGGTTGTGGGCCCGATTCCCGGTGGGGAGCATGCAGGGGGCGGCCAGTTGATGTTCTCTCTCATCAGTGTTTCCATCTCTCTCTCCCTAAAATCAATGAAGAAAAAAAAATTTTTTTAAAGAAAAAATAAAGTAGCATGAGCACGTTCAACAATAGCTTGCTCTGCAGGGTTATAGGGGATGCCAGTTTTATGCCCAATGCTCCACTGTTGGAGAAATAATTTAATGCTTTGAGATGTATAGGCTGGCCCATTATCTGTTTTAATTTCCAGTGGCACCCCCATATGTGCAAAACAGGACAGCCAGTGACACTTAACATCTTTGGCTTTTTCCCCTGGTAGCAGCGGTTGCGTGCAGAAAATTGGAATGGGTATCAACAGTAACATGTACCCACTGAAATTGACCAAATGATGGAATATGTTTTACATCTGTTTGCCATAAGGCGCTAGGGGTTAAATCCCAAGGACTGACTCCTGCTGATGTTGGAGTCCCTCCAGAAAGTTGGCAATCTAGGCAAGCCTTAATAATACCTTGAGCTTGCGAGAGGGTCAAATGAAAGGTTTTCATTAGTGTTCAGGCATTTTGGTAAAAAAAGGCATGTGAACTTTGCACTTGCTGAAATGTAAGAGTTGCTGCTACGATGACATCCATCTGTTGACTTCCTCATGTTAAAGGTCTGGGGAGCGTGGAATGAGATCAAATGTGGGTTACAAAAATAGGATGCTTTGGTTGGTCTAATATAGTTCGAAGAGATAAGAATAAGGTTAATAGATGCTGATCAGCTAAAGACTTAATAAAGGCTTGCTCTGTTCTTTGTAACACTTTAACTACATATTGTGAATCACTAACTATATTTAAGGGCTCTTCTGTAAATTGCTGAAGGGCTAATATTGTAGCCAGTAATTTAGTATGCTGAGTTGACCCAGGTGCAAGGCTGCTAATATTTCTCCATTCCTCATTTTCTTTCCAGGCTACACCTGCTTTGTGAGACTTACCTGATCCATCAATGAATACAGTTCTAGCCCCAGGTAATGGGGTATTACTGATTTTTTGCACCATGGGTTAAGGTGTAATTGAGGAATATTTTGTAAGAATTTATTTGCTGGAAGAGAATAATTAATTTCCCCAATGAAATCTGCTAGAGCTACTTGAAAGTCTATTGCCTGGGAAATCAAAATGGTAAATTGTTCCTGAGTAAGAGGCAAATGTAGAATCTAAAGGTCATACCTTGTTAGTTCTTGTGCTCTTTTTCTACCTTTGGCTATTAGATTTGCTAATTGTTTGATAAATGGAGTTATTGTTTTAGATGGGGTAGCTGGGAGAAAGATCCATTCAAGATATTTTACTTCAGGAGTTAATTGTCCTATCAATGCTGTTGGGTGTGGCACAGTTGGAAATACAAATAGCCAAATAGGGTCCTTTAATGACTGATTATGAGCTTGTTGGGTTTGTATTTGAGTGGTTATTTCTCTACGTTCTTGCTGTGCCTCTAGAGTTCTAGGTGAATTTAGTGCTGGATCACCCTTGAGAGTATTAAATAAATGAGTTAACTGCTGAGTAGTGATACCAAGCATTGGTCTGAAGCCAACTGATGGCCCCCAATAATTTTTGTAATTCATTTAAAGTTGTTACTTTTACTGGAATAGTAAGTTTCTGGGAGTGAATAGTTCTTGCCCCTAATATTCACCCTAAGTATTGCCTGTTGTAACCCAGTAGATCAACCTCACTCGGACACCAAAATTATGTTTTAGGAGCTTTATTAACCTGCGCAGGGACTGCAGCCCCGAGCCTCTAAAATGGCTGCCTCTTATAGTCTGTTTTCGTGGGAAGAGCAAGCAAGCAGCATTCACAGAAGCAGATATCAGCGGTTAGCAGTTGTTTGCTTAACATTTCTCAGGGTCTCTAACAGTTGCCCGGGGGGCTTCCTGTTTTCAAGCAAACAGAATAGGCCTCCGGGGCTGACAGCTGCAATTCAGGGGCATGGCAACCTTTAAGTTATAACAATGGAAGACTTAAAAGTCAACAGAGCAGCGGGGTGGTAAACATTCCGGGGCATGGGGCATAACATAACAGAGTGGTTAATCAACAGACGTAGTTAATCGTCCCAGGGCATAACATCGCCAAGGCTCTCATTGTTGTACTTTGTCTGGAGCAATTTGTAATCCTGCCTCTTTCAAAGTTTCCTGAAGCATTACATAGGCCTGATTCTTTTGGGGTAGAGGCAGCTAACAAACTATCATCCATATAATAACACTGATACATGGCAGGAAATAGTTTTCTTACTGGCTCAATAGCATGACGGACATAGTATTGACAAATTGTGGACTATTCATCATTCCTTGGGGTAGCACCTTCCACTGAAACCATTGCATAGGTTCTCCATTGTTAACGGAGGGAACAGAAAAAGCGAATTTCTCTCAATCTGTAAGGACTAAAGGAATAGTGAAAAAAACAATCGTTAAGATCTATAACAATTACAGGCCATTTCTCAGGGATCATTGTAGGACTGGGGAGCCCAGGTTGTAGTGCTCCCATGGGTTCCATAACAGCACTGATTGCCCTCAAATCATGTAGTAATCTCCACTTACCACCTTTTTAAGGAATACAAAAATGGGGGTATTCCAGGGACTCACTGAAGGTTCTATATGACCTGCTTCCAATTGTTCTTTTACTAATTTGTTTGCTTGTAGTAATTTTTCCCCTTTTAAGGGCCACTGATCAACCCATTATCGGCTCTGTCGTTTTCCAGGCCAATGAAAGGAGGGGAACTTTACCAGTGACCCCCTGGCCAAAAGGCTGTTTTAATAACCATTCCCCATTTAGAGAGAAGATCCCTTCCCCACAAATTTAGGGGAGACTCCATGACATAAGGTTGAATCCATCCTTTTTGTCCATCTGGACCTACACAGGAAAGGGAGCGAGTACTCTGTTGAGGAGCTGAGTTCCTCCCACTCCTGTCACTAACAGGGGTACCGGGGCTTTAGGCCATTTCTCAGGCCATTCCCTAGCTGTTATAATAGAAATGTCTGCCCCTGTATCCACTAATCCTGAAAATAGTTACCCTTGTAATTTAATGGAGGGCAAGGGCTTTTTGGTATTAATAGCAGCCGTCCAGAAAACATCACACTGACCAGTGCTCCCAAACCCTGCATTTCCTTACTGTGGAGGTGGCTCTGGGGACCCAGTATGGTAACAAAGGGAGTTGAACTATTGGGTTCCCAGTGTTGCCTTAAGCAACATTTTAATCTCTCCTTCAAAATCTAAGTCAGATACCCCTGGCATCACTTGAATTCCTTTCACTGTTAAACTAGATCTTCCAATCACTAAACCCATCTTTCCCTTCAGCAAGGGGCCATAAACTCCAGTAAGAGCTAGGTAAGTAACATCAGACTCCTTAAGGGTTAATTTGGTGGTAGTGATAAGGTCCAGGCAATTCCTGCTGTTGATGCTCAGAGGTCTCCAAGACTCCGCTTGATTGACTGAGAAAAGCCTGATGCTGAGGGACCCAGGGAGTTGTCGGGGTGCCAGCCCTCCGCGCCCCTCTTCCCATTTCCCGACAAGGGATTCCCAATTTTGTCATATTTAGACTTACACTGATAGGCCCAATGCAACCTTTTGCCTTATTGAGGACAAGGCTTAGTAGGAGTGCCACTGGTTCCGACCTTGCCTTTTATTTTATTTATTTTTATCCTCACTTGAGGACTTTTTTTTTTTTTTTCATTTATTAGGGGGACCAGAAAGTAATGTCATGTTTTTACGACATTAATTCAAACAGATAAATTTTTAACAAGTTTTTATTTTTAGTCAGTGAAGTAATCACCCTCGTTATCAACAACCTTTTGCCATCTAGTGTGCAAATTTTCAATGCCGGATCGATAAAAATCAATTGGTTTTTGAGCAAAATATCTGGAGATGGCATTTTGGACATCATGCAAATTTTCAAATTTTTTGCCACTTAGAAAATGTTGTAGTGATTGGAATAAATGGAAATCCGATGGCGCAATATTGGGCGAGTATGGTGGGTGAGGCAATACCTCCCACCCCAATTCATTAATTTTTTCCAGGGTTCATCTTGTGCAGTGCGGTCTTGCATTATCGTGTTGCAGAATAACACCTTTTCTGGTGACAATCACTGGGCACTTTTCAATTAAAGATTGATTTACTCGATCCAATTGTTCACAGTAAAGGTCTGCATTCAGTTTGTCCAGGTTTCAGCACTTCAAAATGAACGATCCTGCGAATACTCCACCAAACACACAAAAGTGCCTTTTTGGGGTGTAAACCTGGTTTAGCTGTGCTTTGTGGCGATTCATTCAGAGAGAGCCACTGTCTTTTGTGTTTTGGATTATCATAGAGGACCCATTTTTCATGTCCAGTGATCAAGCGATCAAAAAACGCTTCTGTATTGTGCCGCTGAAGCAATAAGTTGCATGTGGTGGACCGGTTAGCTTTGTTTTCTTCGGACAGATTATGTGGGACCCAGACACCTGCTCTGCTTACTTTACCAATCTGCTGCAAATGTTCTTGGATGGTCGACCAAGGTTGGTTAAGAATGTTTGACAGCCCTGGCCGGTTTGGCTTAGCGGTTAGAGCGTCGGCCTGCGGTCCGGAGAGACCCGGGTTCGGTTCCCGCTAAGGGCACGTACCTCGGTTGCAGTTTGTCCCCGGCCCTGGTTGGTTGTGCGGGAGGCAGCCACTCGATGTGTCCCTTTCACGTCGATGTTTCTCTCTCTCTCTCTTCCTCTCTCTCCCTCCCACTCTGTCTGAACAAAAGATGGAAAAATGTCCTCGGGTGAGGATAAAAAAATAAATAAATAAAAAATAAATAAGAGTGTTTGACAGTTCCTCGACTGTCTGACACAGATTTGCTTCCACTTCCACCCTTAACATGTCATTGTCTAAAGTTGTTGGTCTTCCTGATCGATACAAGTCAGAAAGATCAAAATTACCGGATTTCAACTTAGAAAACCACCTTTGGCATTTACGAACGTCTAATGCACTTGGATAAACATCGCAAATGTTTTTGGTAGCAACTGTTGCGTCACTACCCTTGTGAAACTCAAAAAGCATACAATGCTGGGTGTGTACCTCTTCTGGTATTTAGCTGACCATTTCACTATAAATTGCAAAAAAAAAAAAAAAAAATTAAGATTTAATTATTTACGAGTAAACAAGTCACTTTAACCTTAAAATATCTTTGGCACGATTTTGAAGTACACAACGAGCTGATAAATGACAACCGAATATCGAAACGCACAGAAACAACATTACTTTCCAGCCCCTCTAATATCTTCAGATAGAGTGGGAGGGAGAGAGGTGGGAAGAGAGAGAGAAACATTAATGTGAGAGAGACACATCGACTGGTTGCCACCCAAACGACCCCAACTGGGCCGGGGACAAACTGCAACCGAGGTACATGCCCTGAGCGAGAACCGAACCCGAGTCTCTCTGGACCGTGGGCCGACGCTCTAACCACTAAGCCAAACCAGCCAGGGCTGACCTTCCCTATTCTACATTCCTTCTGAAACTGTCCTGGCTTGCCACAATTGAAACATAATTCGGACCCTTGTTGCCCTTTTTTTTAAATCCTCACCCAAGGATATTTTCCCCCCCCATTTATCTTCAGAGAGAGTGGGAGGGAGAGAGATTGATGTGAGAGAGACACATCAGCTGGTTGCCTCCTGCACGACCCCGACCAGGGCTGGGGACTGAATCACAACCAAGGTATGTGCCCTTCACTGGAATCAAACCTGCAACTCTTTGGTCCATGGGCCAATGCTCTAACCACTGAGCCAAACCAGCCAGGGCTTGCCCTTTTTTGAATCCTCCAATTTGCAACGTTCCAAGAGCAGTAGCTAATGCTCTGGACCGTTATGCTTCTATCCCTACATTCTGACATGCTTTTATATATTCCCCTACCATTGAAGTTCTCTCTTCAAAGGAGCAAGTACACCCTGACAATCTGCATTAGCACTGTCAGAGGCTAACTGTCATAGGCTAATCTGCTGCTTCTGTATTATCAATCTACTTACTGCTGCTTGCAACAGATTAATGAATGACACGTAAGATTCCTGTGCTTCTTGCCTAACTGTACCAAAAGAGCCTGTCCTTTCTCCAGACTCTGGAACCCTTCGCCAAGCTTTAGCAGCCAAATCTGAGGCCTGATGAAACAACCTAGCATCTTGCCTTACCTGTACTTGGGGAATCTAAATAATTTCCCTGTCCTAGTACCGTGTCCTGCCCAACAGGAATTCCTCCCCCAAGATTCTCCATTGCCTGCTGTGTGGCTCCTTCCTGATATTCTAACTTCCACACCACATATTGGGCGTGGGGGTCAGCACTGTTTTTATGAGTGCAGCCCAATCCCATGGAATCATCTGATAACTACTGTTATGACGAACAGGCAAGACAATCAGAGATGCACAACCGAATTGTAAATAAGAGGAGCACTTTATTCACCTGCGGGCTGCAGGGGCAGACATTACCCAAATCAGCAGCCCCGATTGTTCTTGCTAGTCTGCTTTTAAAGACAGAAGCCACATTCCCTTTTGGCTCCCCCTCAGGGATCCAGTACAATAGTGGTCGCAAAAGCAGTTATTACAGAAGCCAAGATAAGCATTAGTCACTGGGCTCATGATTTTCAGTTCCTGATACTCAGAAACTGTCAGGGTGAGTTTATGCAACATACATCCCGTTACATAGGTCAACCATAACCTTAGGCAAAGTTCCTTTACTTCTAGGGATAATCAACCTATTATTGGAAAAATACCGAGGAAGGTCCACTGCTGATAAAAATGGAGTTACATAATCGCCTTAGTCAAGGGGCCTAGATAAAAATGGAGTCCCTTAGTCACCTTAGCCAAGGGGCCTAGATAAGAATGGAGTCGCTTAGCCACCTTAGCTAAGGGGCCTAGCTCGCTACTAGCTACTCCCTCCAATATTCCTATAGTAAAGGAACTTCGCAAACCATTTTCCATCATTCTTCACCTGAATTCTTTAAAACTTGATAGTTCAAAGATTCATGCACAGGTTGTTGACCTGGCCAAATAAAAGCTGGGAAAACTCCAAAATCTCCAGCTTTCCTAGCTTCTCTAAGACAGCCCTCCATAGCTGGGTGTGGAGACACTGAGGAATCCTCCACAAAAGGTGGAGGGGGAGGAGAATCTTCCCCCTTTGATGACCAAGGGGGGGGGGGGCAGTCAATTCCGGAGTCTTCTTCGAAGGGGAGATTGGAGCTACCAGGCTGCTAGGACTTGTTTCCTTAGTTAGAGGCTGCAATGCTGTAAATTCCAGTCACCATAAAAGAAAGGTCAAGGTGGAAAGATTACACCCCAAATCCCTGCACACCCTAAAAGTTTCTCCCACTTTGAACCACGCGTCAGAATCAAATAAGCCCTCCTTAGGGAACCATGGGCAGTGCCCTTGCATGTCCCTCAAAAGCTGCAAGAGCTTCCGCTCCCTCAACAGCTGTTGTAAGACTTGCGCATAAAGTCACTGATCTTTAGAAAATCCTGACCCCATGCTGTCTTACTAGAAATCCCCTCACGGTCACTAAGTATGCTGGCAGCTACCCCAAGCCGGGCACCCAACCAGACCGTACTTCTACTTTTGATCCAGATCACTAATTCCCTTTCGTATACCGTTAGTTGCTGGTCACTTCGTATCATGTCACTGCGTGTTTGTGTAATGTCTGGATCACCACTTGCCGATTCTCAGCCTGCTGGGGGTTGTCCCAACGCAATGAACTATAAGCAGACATAGCTTGGAGCAAATGCTACTGATCTCTAGATGCAGCCCAATTTATTTGCAAAACGTTTCCCTAGGTTGCATGGTGTTTTAGGTAATTAAGTCCTTGAGATCCTGTCTCTGCTGACCTTTCAGCCAAGCCCAACATTCTTCCTGTTCCAGCTGTCCCTAGCTGTTTTCAGCAGAGATACATAACAAACCCATTCACACTTGGGCCATAAACCCTTTCAGGGTGGTGTTTCAACCCTATCATGCATACCTTATTTATTCTCATGCATACTTTGGTCCTTGGCTGGCCAGGCCACAAGAAGGCATACCTCAAGATTATATTTTGTTCATCCACCAAACCCCCAACCCTATAGTTATAGTTTTGACTGTTCAAATCTTTCACCTCTTTGGTTAATTCTTAAGTATTTATCCTTTTTGATGCTGTTGTAAATGAAATTGTTTTTGTATTTCCTTTTCAGGTTGTTCACTGTTATTTAGTGTATATGAACAGAATTGATTTCTGTTTATTGACTTTGTATCCTGCTACTTTGCTGAATTCACTTATTAGTTCTAATAGTTTTTTGTTTTTGTTTTTGTTTTTGTGTGTGTGGAATTTTTATCATCTGCAAATAGCGGTTATTTTACTTCTTCCTTTCCAATTTGGATTCCCTTTATTTTTTCTGGCCTAATTACTATTGTGAAAGCAGGTCTCCTTGCCTTCTTCCTGATCTTAGAGGAAAAGTATTCAATCTTTCACCACTGGGTGTGATGTTTGCTGTGGCTTTTTCATATATGGCTTTATTATGTTGACATATTTTCCTTCCATTTCTAGTTTTTTGAGGTTTTTGTTATTGTTAACATGAAGGGTGAATTCTGTCAAATGCTTTTTGTAAATCAATTAAGATGACCATGTGATTTTTTCCCTACATTCTGTTACTGTGCTGCATTACATTGATTTTCTGATGTTGAACGAACCATCCTGGCATTCTAGGAATAAATCCCTCTTGCTCACGGTGTATATAATCCTTTTAATATGCTGCTGAATTTAGTTTGCTAGTATTTTGTTGAGGATTTTTGCATCAGTGTTTATAAGGGATATTGGTCTGTAGTTTTCATTTCTTGTAGGGTTTCTGTCTGGCTTTGGTATCAGAGTAATGCTGGCCTCATAGAATGAGTTATGAAATCTTCCCTCCTCTTCAACTTTTTGTAAAAATTTAAGAATTGGTCGTTTGTTTATTTTTAGTGTTGGTAGAATTCACCTTTGAAGTCATCATGGCCAGGGCTCTTCTTTGTCAGGAGATTTAAATTAAAAAAAATTTTTTTTAATCGGCAATAATCGCACCTCGGATAAACCTCATTGGCTATGATACTGCACTGCACAAAGCTAGGAGATTTTTTATTACTAATTCAATCTTTATTAGTTATAGGTCTTTTCATATTGTCTATTCCTCTCTCTCTCTCTCTCTCTCTCTCTCTCTCTCTCTCTCTCTCTCTGTTAATCCTCACCTGGGAATATTTTTTCATTGATTTTTAGATTGAGTGGGAGGGATGGAGGGAGAGGAAGAGAGAAAGAAAAACATCAATTGGTTGCCTCCCGCACAACCCTGAATGGGGCTGGGGATCAAACCTGCAACCCAGGTACATGCCCTTGACCAGAAATTGAACCTGAGACCCTTTGGTCTGTGGGCCGATGCTCTAACCACTGAGCCAAACCAGCCAGGGCCATATTGTCTATTTCTTCATGATTCAGTCTTAAAAGGTTTTGTATTTCTAGGTATTATCCATTTCATCTTCTAGATTATTCAATTTGTTAGCATACAGTTGTTCATAGTACTCTTGTATAAACCTTTTCATGTCTGTAGAATTGGGAGTATGTCCCAACTTTCAGTTATTATTTCAGTAATTTGAGTCTTCTCTGTTTTTCTTAGTGCATCTAGGTAAAATTTTATCAATTCTGCTCTTTTCAAAAAACCACCTTTTAGTTTCATTGATTTCCTGTTATTGTTTTTCTGTTTTCTTTCTTTCTTTCTTTTTTTTTTATCCTCACCTGAGGACATTTTCCCATTTTTTGTTCAGATACAGTGGGAGGGAGAGAGAGGAAGAGAGAAACATCGACGTGAAAGGGACACATCGAGTGGCTGCCACCCGCACGACCAACCAGGGCCAGGGACAAACCGCAACCGAGGCACATGCCCTTAGCGGGAACCGAACCTGGGTCTCTCTGTACCGCAGGCCGACGCTCTAACCGCTGAGCCAAACCGGCCAGGGCTGTTTTTCTGTTTTCTATTTCATTTATCTCTGCTCTAATCATTACTATTTTCTTGCTTATGTTAGCCTTAGGTTTAGTTTGTTCTCCTTTTCCCAGTTTCTTAAGGTGTAAAGTTGGGTTGTTGAACTGAAATTATTCTTGTTTGTAGCTATAAATTCCGCCCTTAGCACCACCCTTGCTGCATCCCATAAGTTTTATCACTTTCTATAGAGAACCCACAATTCAGTTTTACTCAGAGCAAAGAAAAAAGAAACTTTTGATCATACTGGAGGAAACTCAGCCATAGGTTTGGAATCTGTACCCAAACTACACATGCAATGAGGATAATATTCTGCTAATACAATTGATTTGCTGCTGCATTTGTCTACTGTTTGTCTAATATTAACAATTATAAACAGAGCAGTGCACCTAGTATTTAGAACAATCCTTACAGTATTACAGTGTCAGGCACAACTTTTCACTTCTCTCACACCACTGGTTCTCTTTATGTACCTGGGCTTCCTCTTTTTCAGTAAAGTCATTTTTTATATTGAAGGTCTTTCGAATCTCTTCAGTTTTCCCCTTGATCATATTGGCAACAGTCTTGCATGTAACATCAAGCAAACCTTTGATGTCTAAATAGTTTGCAGCCAGAATAAGTTCAAAAAGTGTTCCTTGGTCAATTTTGAGGAATTCTTGGTAAAAGGTTCTGAGCCGGTGGGAGATCACATCCTCAACGTAAGGCCAGTGTAGAGAAAGGAGCATTTTATTACATCAGTGGGCTGTTACACCGGCGGGCTGGGGGGGGTACAGCTTCCCCAAATCCTCAGCCCCGAGCTTCCTTTGTTCTTTGCTTATATAGGCACAAACTACAGAAAAAAACTACATTAAAAAAAAACCCCACATTCTCTTGGCACTGCGTAATTGGTGTCTGAGTTGGTAGGAGTTGTCTCAGAGGTAAGGAGTCTGCTCAGGCAGAGGTCAGGGCCATCATTAATCTCTTTTTTCTTATGGTTCCTCTGAGTTTCTCAAGGCCTTCCTTAACCCCTTATCTTTGGGTTTCTCAAGGCCCTTATGTTTACAAAAAAGAAACTGCCAGGGTGCGTACGTGCAGTAACTGAGGGTCAGAATGGAGTTTAGTTTTGTTAAAACATTATTAACCCTTTCACGTGGCCCCATACAGGGGTATTATCTGCTTTTCTTTGTTCCCATCACCCTCAGGAGGAGGGTCATCCTCGTGGTGGGTGCACCACTGAATGACCGTTCTAAATATTGCTGCATTAACATTTGGCAGAGGAACTGGGTCATCATCGCCTTCATCATCCGTTCCCAAATCTTCTAACATGGTCTTGATAGTCACAGACTGTTTGGCAATTTCAACATCAATTTCAAATATCTCTCCATCAGAACTCTGCAACTTAATTGAAGGCATGGTGCTCAGTCTCAAGGAGAGTGGGCCTGAGACTGACGAGAGCCAGTAGTACCAGCGGACTCAAGAGAAAGGCAGAGAACAAGGCCATTTTGCATCCCATAAGTTTGTTTTTGCTTTTTTGTTTTTTTTTGGTATGTGCCCCTAGCGGGAACCGAACCCGGGACTCTCTGGTCCGTGGGCCAACGCTCTAACTGCTGAGCCAGATCAGCCAGGGCTACATCCCATAAGTTTTATATGTTGTTTTCACTTTTATTAATCTCTAAGTATTTTCTAATTTCCCTTGTGATTTCTTTGATCTACCAGTCATTTAAAAGTCTGTTAATTTCTACAATTTTGTGAATTTTAGTTTTTCTTATGCTGTTGATTTCTAAATTTATCCCACTGTGATTGAAGAAAACACTTTGCATGTATCTACCTTTAAAAAAAATTTTTTTCTTTATGGATTTTAGAGAGAGAAGAAGGGAGAGGGAGAGAGAGATAGAAACATCAATGAGAGAGAACATCGATTGGCTGCCTCCTGCATGCCTCCGACTGGGGACTTGACCCACAACCTGGGCATGTGCTCTGACCGGGAATCAAACTGATGACCTCTTGGTGCATGGGTCGACACTCAACCACTAAGCCACACCAGCTGGGCGTATCTACCTTTTTAAATCTATGGAGACAGTCTGTGGTCTAACATGTGGTCTATCCTGGAAAATGTCCCATGCACACTTGAGAAGAATGCGTATGCTGCTGTTTGGTAGAGTGTCCTGTATATATCTGTTACACATAGATCTCCTAGTTGTTCTATTGTGTTGTTCCAGTCTTCTATTCCTTCATTATTTTCTGTCTGGTTGTTCCATCCATTAATGAGAGTGGGTACTGAAATCTCCAACTGTTGCCCTGGCCGATTTGGCTCAGTGTTTAGAGTGTTGGCCCTTGGGCTGAAGGATACGTACCTGGGTTGCAGGTTTGATTCCCTGTCGGTGTTGAGGGGAAGGCAACCAATTGATGTGTCTCTCTCACATCAGTGTTTCTCTCTCTCTCTCTCTCTCTCTCTCTCTCTCTCTCTCTCTCTCCTTCCACTCTATCTAGAAAATCAATGGAAAAATATCTTCAGGTGAGGTTTAACAAAAACTAAAAATTAAATAAAACAAAAAATAAAAAAGTCATTCTTCCTCCCTCTCTCCCTCCCGCTCTTCTGAAGATAAATGCAAAAATGTCCTTGGGTGAGGATAAAAATAAATAAATAAATAAACAAACTACCACAGCTCTTTCACAAGCCTCCTCTCTCACCTCATCCCACCTTCCCCAGGTCCTGTGAGGTAAGCATGGCAGGTAATGAGACTCCGGGAGGTTGAATGACCTGGCTGTATTCCAGTATCTAGTATTTGAGGCTGGAACCCAGGACCTCATGAACCTCCTGTCCCCACCCCACCCCCCAGACAGAAACACCCTTATCTCCACATGACGATTCACTTTTTTTTAAATCCTTACTCGAGGATACTTTTCCTTCATCTTCAGATAGAGTGGAAGGGGGGGGGGGGGAGGGAGAGAGAAATATCCATGTGAGACATATTGATTGGTTGCCTCCTGTACAACCCCGACCAGGGCTGGGGACCGAACTGCAACCGAGGTACCTGCCCTTGACTGGAATCGAACCCGCAACTCTTTAGTCCAGGAGCTGATGCTCTAACCACTGAGTGAAACCGGCCAGGGCATGCCTCACTTTCTGTATCACTTTCTCTTCTCTTTTCCACCTCTGGCCCTCGTGACAATCCTGTGAAGTGATTACTAAACATCAAGAAGCCAAGCGAAACCTGGGTTCTGGTCATGGTTTTGGCACAGCTAAACTGTCTGATCCTGGGAAGATCCCATCCCCTCTCTAGGCCCCCTTATCCCTCTCTGTAGGATGTTAAAGGATTAATATTATAAATATTAATACACAGGACTTCATTTAAAGTGAAATAGGGAGGCCAGAATGGGGAGCTCTCATGCCCTGCGTCAATCACAAGGCACAGCGGGGGAAACCCTCCTGCCAGCTCTTCCCAACTTCCCTCCCCTCTGTAAAAGAGCCTCCTCCTTTGTTGACCAGACGTTTATGCGCCCACCTCAGTCACATGAACAAGATTACAATTTCTTGTTCCCAAATAAACCCATTTTGGTGGAGAAATATCTGGCTGACTTTTATTTACAATCAACAATATCCAAAGAGGATATAATGACAACTCTTATACCGTTATAAAATGTAACTGTGTCAAAAAGATTAACTCATCGATTAATGAGGAAGCCCTGCTATTACAACCAATTCTGAAGAAAACACAAAGAACCACACCTTTATAGTCTGATAAGAAATGCTGACATAGCCCTGGCTGGTTTGGCTCAGTGGTTGGAGTGCCGGCCCACAGACCAAAGAGTTGCGGGTTTAATTCCAGTCAAGGGCCTCAGCTGTGGTTTGGTCCCAGCCCTGGTTGGGGTTGTGCGGGGTTGTGGGGGGTGGGGGGTGGCCAGTGGATGTCTCTCTCTCTTTCTCTCTCTCTATCTCTCCCTCCCTCCCTCCTCCAACTTTATCCGAAGATAAATGGAAAAATATATATATATCCTCGGGTGAGGATTAAAAAAAAGAAAAGAGTCTGGCCTGTGTGGCTCAGTGGTTGAGTGTGGACCCATGCACCAAGAGGTCGCCAATTCGATTCCCAGTCAGGACACATGCCAAGGTTGTGGGCCCAGTCCCTAGTGGAGGGCATGCAAGAGGCAATCAATCAATGTTCTCTCTCATTGATGTTTCTGTCTCTCTCTCCCTCTCACTTCCTCTCTCTCTAAAAAATCAATAAAGGGGCCCTGGCCAGTTTGGCTCAGCGGTTAGAGCGTCGGCCTGTGGACCAGAGAGGCCCAGGTTCGGTTCCCACTAAGGGCATGTACCTTGGTTGCAGTTTGTCCCAGGCCCCAGTTGGGGTCATGAGGGTGGCAACCAGTCGATGTGTCTCTCTCATATCGATGTTTCTCTCTCTCTCTTCCTCCCCTTCTCCCTCCCACTCTATCTGAAGATAAATGCAAAAATGTCCTCGGGTAAGGATAAAAATTTTTAAAAAAAATCAATAGGGGGAAAAAAATAAAATGTTTAAAAAAATAAAATTAAAATTAAAAGAAGAAAGAAATGCTGACATAAATTTATAAATAGTTGCAAAACTGGAAGAACTGCCAAAATTGGTCAGTATCCATAGAAATAAACTGCATTCCAATTGTGGAACAGTCACAATTAGCATTTCTCAGAAATGAATAGATTGCTTTACTATCAGTTTTTTACACGTTAACTTCCACCTCTACGGAGTTGTAAAAGAGCCTAGTCCAAGAAAAACCAGGTGGAAATAACCTGATGGATGAGCTATCCAGGTGAGGACTCCCACTTAATTTCAATATCTCACAATTTTTCCTTACAAGGATAAAAACATGGATGTTGATCTCTGATTCCTTCTAGCTCTGAAATTCTCTGGTCCTAAGCCTCAATCAGCAGATAGAAAGCTGAGGCCCAGCTTGTGGGTGGCATAACTGGAGTTGTCTCCTTCCAGTGGCCCCCACCAGGATCTGCCTCCTGCTTTTCCCCTTCCCTCAGCTCAACCCAGGAAGACAAGGACGAAGCACCCTCTGTCCTCTCTGGACACCAGAGACTCCTTTTTGAAAAGAATTGAGTTTTCTGGCTTGTTCTCTTGTCCTGGCCAGCAGTAGGACCCTTATCACCTTGAATTGATAAGCGTTCAGAGCAAGTCACCCCAAGATGTGCCTCAATGGGTGTGGATTATTCTGAGCTAAAGGCAACCGAGACTCTGCAGGCTCAAGAGAAACTTCTGCCCCCTTAACTATGTAGAAGTATTTAAATTAGGAGCCTGGCCCAACGCAAGAGTTGACCAGAAATGCCTTTTCACCTATCTATATGTCAGGGTAAACTGCTCCTTACTGTGCATGTTCTCTCTGCAATCGCCTTCTGCAGCCCCAAGTTCACGACCTCATTCCTGGCTCAGGACGTCTGACATACCTCAGCCCCCTCTCTATGTCTGAACCTCTCGTGCATGTGGGGTCTGTGATTCTCTTGCGTGCAGAGTTCCCATACATATGCATATAAGTAAATGTGGTCATTTTCCCTTGTTCATCTGTCTCATGTCTATTTGATTAGAACCATGAGGGTAGAAGAAAATTTCTTCCTCCCTTACAATTTGAAATATGTAATGAATAACACGTACGCGAAAACCAGCCTAATTACCAAAGGCACTTGTGTTAATAAGTGCCTTTCGATCTGTTGGGGGAAAGCCCAAAAGTCAAATTCAGGATGGATTCTGAAGAATTGATACATGGCTTTATTCAAATTCATAAGAACTCTAAAAGGAGAAACTTACACGGGCAAAGCAGCTGCTCCCACTGGGGGCTGCTGGGAATTATCCACCCTCCCCCCGCCACTCTCCTGCCCAGGACAGGGTCTTGTTTTTATAGGGGGTTCATAGTAAAACCTTATGGTGGGTAGTCAAGTAGACCACCTGAAGAACAATGCATTCCTAAATTAACAGATAACATCAGGCAGTTATCACTCTATATATTCATTGACCTCCTTCCTCGGGCCTGATGTTATCTTCGGGCAGCATTCTGGCAGTCAGCCAGGCCTGAGGCTACAGAGTTAAACAGTCACAGAGGGTTAAAGAGTCCAACATTTCCCAGATGCCTTTGCTGCTGGAGCCATATTGCATTTTTGAGTTTCTCCTACACTCCACCCCAGATGTAAGATGGGTCCTTGCAGTCTATGTGCCAATCCTCTATGAATCCCCTCAGACCCTTTGCACCATGATGGTTTGGAGTCCGAGGGCACAGCACGGGCATACTCCACAGAGGCACAGCATGATTGACAAACAACAACAATGCCTCCAAGGTAGCAGTGAAGACTGAAATCAAGTGGGCAGATGATCAATTCCTCCTGTTCCTTGAAAGAGAAAAAGGAAGCAGTGGTTACATTGCAGGACAGAGGGAGATCCACAGTGATCGCTGCAGGTCTCCAGCTAGCAAGCACACACCAGGCAGTGAAGCTGGAGGCCAGATCTCCCATGGAGTCCGTGGGCAGCAGAAGAGGGCATTTCTCCACAGACCCTGCAGTTGCTCTCATTGTGTAGTGCCGCCAACGCGTGAGCCCAGGTGGCAAACAGGTTACCTTGTACGCTAAGGCCAGAGGGACAAAGAAGTTACAGGCACCAGCAACAGTAAATCATAAGCTTCAGGCAAAATAGAGGCTACTTTAGAGAGGAAGAGACAGAGAGAAACATCGATGTGAAAGAGACACATCAACTGGCTGCCTCCCACGTGACCTGACCAGGGCTGGGGACAAACCGCAACCGAGGACTGTAGCCAGGCTGCTTTGCCTCTGCCTCTTTGATCCTCAGTTTCCTCATCTGGAAGGTGGAGTCTCTCACTCGTACAGCTAGACTGCCCTCAGCAACTGAGCAAAGTGTCGGCCAACAGAACACAAAGAAGCAAAGAAAGTAGAAAACTGATGTAATCTGAGGCCACGCTGATGACCCCTGGGAGAGTATTTATAGATCTTCAGAAGAATCCCCCAGAGACTCCTGGGACAAGGGGAACCTGTATCCACCCAGGTATATGGACCGGGAACACTCAAAGTGTCCTACATTGTCCCCAAGACTACCAGAGATCAAACAGCCATTTCAAAAGTTCAGAAACTGGAGACATTTAATAAATTTGTTTTTAAACTTTAAAAAAAAAAATAGAGGCTACTTTGTCATCTGTACTAAGAACCGTGGCTAGGAGCGGTTTCTGCCTTGGTTTGCAATACCACTCCGAGTTCCCAGCTGGGGGTGAGGCAGGTGGGGGCACTAAGATAGAGGGGGGGAATAATACCCCAAATCGCCACAAAGGGCATGCCCTGAGTCAGTGTCTGGTCTGGTGGGTTCTGCACCACCAGCTGATGAGAGGGTGTTGGAAACAACCAGGAGTTATCGTCAAGTTAAGATTTTGTCCCTCCCTGTAGGCTCCAATGAGCCCAAACCATTTGGGAGGAACCTGCCATATCCAAGGCTTGTAGGTGATTGGCCCCTGGCTCTAGGTGATGTGGAGCCATCAACAATATGGCATTATGTGGCCCCAGCTGCAGAGTCCACTGAGCAGTCGGGCTCTCCAGCTGAATCCACATCACTGCCAGTGGTCCGCTGGTTAACAGCTGATACACACGAGGACATGCTTGTCTGGCACAGCTGTTGAGTTCCATCGGAGCTTCTGGCAACCTGTGTGTCCACCCCTTTAAAGAGTGGGTTTCTCTTCGCAGAACCTGTTTCAACAGTCCATTCATCCTCTCCATCAATCCAGCGCCTTTAGGATTGTAGGGCAGACGGAAGTGCCACATGATTCTGTTCTCATTGGCCTATTCCTGTACCTGGTGACCAGTGAAATGAATCCTCTGGTCACTGTGATGTCCATGGGCCATTCATACATAGCACACAGTTGCCTAAATCCCTGTATGGTAGCATTCTGGGTTGCTTTCTTACTGGGATATGCTTGCAACAGGCCAGTGGCAGTATCAACGCACATCCATGTGTATCTGCAGTCCTGAGACAGTGGCAAGGGTCTGCTGCAGTCAACCTGCCATCTCACGGCTGGTGCTTCTGCTCTTGCTGTCTGTCCAAGATGCCATGGCAAATGTCTCCTGCGTTTGAGGGAACAAAGGGTACACTCCTAGCATGCCTCCTTAATATGGGCATGGGTGAGGTTCATGCCCATCTGTGCAATTTCTCAAAGTGTGTGCCCCCTTGTGTCCAGTCTTTCTATGTAGCCAGTGGGCCACTTCTTGAGGGTCACTACTTTCCTCTATGTATCTGACCTGAGCCAGCTGATCTGCCTCCCGATTTCCTGGAGGGGACATAACACTGTGGCTCGGTACACGGTACACTGTGATCTCCAAGCCTCTTGTCCTTTCCCAGGTCACATTCCACATTTCAGCTCCCCATAGAAGGCGGTGTTGAACTTTCCCAGTTGTCCTTTTTCCATTGTCCTATCCACAAAGTGAGGCCTTTGTAGACAGCCCAACTGTCAGTCACTAGAGCGCTAGGGCTCGGTTCATGCATTAGTATCATCCAAGCCACCTGCAGCTCTGCCCATTGACTGCTTTGCTGGCTTCCTCCATGCAGGCATATACCCATCAGTGTACTAGGCAGTCACAGGGATTGGTGCTTGACCTTCTTTAATATGCAACTCTAAAAGTGGGTGTGTCCACAAACCCATGTCAGTGTCCACAGGCATTTCACTAATATACGGACGGGGCCCAGGACGGCATGCAGCTCAGCACTACTTGGAGCACTAAGTGCACTCATCGACAGCACGTCGTCGCTGCACGCAGGCACACCACGTGTGCAGGGCAGTGGCCTGAGCCACCCCAACTGGGGCTTGAAAAATTCCTGATCCATCAGGCAGTGGGGTATTGTCCTTAGCGTCACTGGTGAGGCTTTCATGATGCTCTCCACATGCTGCAGATACGGTACGCTGCCCGCAGTCGCTTCTCCAGAGGACTCTACCTCTGTTCAGCTCCCTTCCACAACTGGGACCAGAAACGTAGGGTACTTTCCTTCCCTCCTACTTTTGCCATAAGCCCCACCCAAAACCCTCTGGATAGACTGAAGCACCTAATTTACAAGAGTTGGTTACATCCACCACCCTCAATTCCTGAGCCTGTCTCACTGCCACCTTTGCACTGGTAAAGGCATCAGTGTGATATTGTCTCCAATCTCCACCCCTCCCCACCTTTTCACATAGATATATCTTTTGCTACTAAACCATGGCAGACGGTGGGGCTATGCAGGTAGCCTTGCGGGAACACCTGAATGTCCGGCGTTCTCCGTTCCAGCTGAAGGCAAACTGGTCTTGGCTTTGTGGGTCTGTGGGAACACTGAAGAAGGTGTTAGCAAGATCTAAGACAAAGTGATTATGTTCCTAGAGACTCGCTGACTTCATTCATAATTGGGCAATATTAGGAACTGCAGCATGGATTGGGGGAACTACTTTATTGAGCTCCCAGAAATCCACAGTCATCTGCCAGGATCCATCTGGTTTACAAACTGGACAGACAGGGCTGTTAAAGGGACTATGGTGAGATGAATCATGCCCAGTCTATACAGCTCTTTCACCGTACTGGTGATCTCTGCCTGCACCCCAGGTAAGCAATACTGTCTCACCAATATAACCCGCCTTGGGGCAGGGAGCTTCACAGGTGTCCATTTCACCTTTCCCCTGAGCATGGGCTTAACTGCCCATCCCAGAAGGTTAAATACAGAGAGTCCAACATTTTCCAGATGACTTTACAGCTGGAGACATATTGCATCTCTGAATGAGTTCCCCTATATTCAATTAAACTTTAGTCAGGCTCCTGGACCTTCTCCTAGACCTACCTGTGCACATCTGTGTAAAATCCAGCTTTAGGAAGAACCCTGTTAGGTCAGTTTAGCTAGAAGCCCCCCGACCATTGATACCTGATCACCCTATCTGACTGGGTCCCTCAGCCTCCACCATCCCCCAGGAGATGTCTGATCACTCTGGCCTGCCTTCAACAAGAATCCTTTCAGTCAGTTTAGCCAGAAGCCCCATTACCCCTGATGTTTCCTGTTAGTGATTTTCTATCCACTGACCCCAATCCTGCTCCTTGGCCATGAACCCTCACTTGCCCATGCTGTATTTGGAGTTGAGCCCAACTGCAAATGTCATCTCTCGGCCTGCCAGGATCAGTGCAATGCAATGAACTACAAGCACATGCTAGTTGGAGTGAGAGGGAGCTTTGCAAGGGAGCAAATGCTCCAGATCTTTGGACGCAGTCCCATTTATTTGCAGATTGGTTCCCCCAGGTTACAAGTGGATTTATATAAATTATTTCCTTGAGATGGCATCTCTCTCTCTCTCTTTTTTTTAAATTTAATTTTATTTATTTATTTATTTATTTTTAATCCTCACCCAAGGATATTTTTCCATTTATCTTCAGATAGAGTGGGAAGGAGGGAGAGAGAGAGAGAGAGAAACATCGACGTGAGAGAGACACATCGATCGGTTGCCTCTCACACGATCCCGACCAGGGCCAGGGATCAAACTGCAACTGAGGTACGTGCCCTTGACTGGAATCGAACCCACGACTCTTTGGTCCATGGGCTGACGCTCTAACCGCTGAGCCAAACCGGGCAGGGCGAGATGGCATCTCTTTAAACCATACAGCCTAGCCTTGCTCTTGCTTTTTATGGTGGAAAGAGACTTTAAAGCTAAAAAATAACAAACCCAGCCATACCTGGGCCTATGGTCCATTATCCTCGCTGAGTGGTCTTCCAACTCTGTCATCTGAACCTTATCTTATTCACGTGCAAAGGAAGCATTCACATGCATTCAAGGTGGCTTTTCTGCCCTCCAGTAAAACCTGTCTGTCCACACACACACTTTGATCCTAGGCTGGCCAGGTTGCAAGAATGCATATCACAAGGTTACAAATTGTCCATCCACCAACCCCCCATCCCCACATGAAAAACCCACTGCAGTAGTCCCCATACCTGTCACAATGGTCCTGAATAAAATCTGCCTTACCATGCTTTAACAAGTCTCACTGAATAATTTTTTAACACTTCACATGTTTAACCATACTTATACCCCCAGGCCTAGACCAAAGAACCCTACTGCTAGGCATTAATCTCTAACTCTCCAGTCAGAGAGACATCTTCCCTCTTCTGAATTCCCACAGCCCCTCATTTTTACCTCCCTTATCACGTCAATGCCTTTCTGTCTTGTATTGCAGGAATGTATTGGTCATCTGATTTCCTTGTTGGATGGTCAACTCCTTGAGGGTGGAGTCTCCATTCATGAGCACTTACAATGTGCCAGGCACAGTTCCAGTTATTGCCTGTACAGCAATGACCAATACAGATGAGTTTCTGCCACCATGGAGTGACATTTTCCTTTAGGAAGACAGACAATAGATAAATGACAAGAAAGAATCAAGTGCTAAGCCAAGAATTAAAACAGTGTTGTTATTTCAAGTAATTAAGTAGATTCTTACATTGGATGCTCAGGGGAGACATCTCTGAGGAAGTGACATTTAAGCTGAAACCAGAAAGTCAAAGAAATGCCAGGATGCAGATTCAGAGTAAGAGCATTCCAGGCAAATGAACAGCTAAGGGAAAGGGATGGAAAGAAGTAAGGGGAATCTAACACCTTACACTTACACAATGGTGTATGTCAAATATATTTCAATTAGGCCCAGCCTTGCTATTGCCTGGACTTGTCACCACCTGGACTGGTGCCTCTGCCCCACCCTGGACTTGCACCAAGGCCACCATCGCCTCTGTGTGACCCTACCGCCAGAGGCCAGGGCAGGAAGTGCCGGGGAGGGGGCTGTGGCCTCCCTGGCCCTGGGTGCTACTAGAACTGAGGACAGATACTGAAGAGGCCTCAGATCTGTAGGTGAGCCGGGAGTGCCTGGGACAGGGAGGTGGCCTGGGGGTGATTTGTGGGGTTGGGGAGTTGGAAGATGGACATTTTTACAACACTGTGCTAATGCATTCTCGGCAACCTGGCCAGCCTAGGAGCATTGAGGCTTCATTTGCATGTGAATAGAGGTTTGTTCTCTTTTGGCAGTGATTGGCTGTGGAGACTGCAGATGGGGTGCAGCAGCAGGAGCCTGGGACTGAACCCCTCCCCCCCGCCAGGAGGGAGTAGCACTAGCACCAGCCATCATCCAGCCTGGGAAGTTTCCCCTGATCTGTGTGAGCAGGAAGGGCCACACAGTGGAACTCAGGGCCAGCCTCCAGCAGAGGGGACTGAAGGACACACCCAGCGTTAAATCTGGGCACCCTTTATTTCCTGGAGGAACTCATGGTGGTGAGCAGACCGGGGACTGGATAGTAGTAAGACCAGGAAGGAGGATCAGCCCTGCCAACCTGGAGCACAGGGGAAGTGCCCTCTCTCCCACTGCAGAATGGCTGCTTCTGCCTTGCCCTGCAGCGAGCCGAGGCAAGGGGGAACAGTTCTGGGCTGGAAATCTGCACCTGTGCAGTTGGGTCTGGCAGCATGGGAGACTCAGATATTTGGCTGGTGCCTGGGCAAAGGCCACTCCCACCGGGGGCCAGCAGTTCGGAGAGTTTGGAGTGCCAAGCAGGGTATGCAAATATTTTTATTCCACTCCCCCCATTCCCCCCCCTCCCCCCCGCTTTGAATGAGGTGGCTTCGAAAAGGTGCCAGTAAGTCAGGCAGAGCTAAGGCATTGGAAGGAGGGAAGTGCCTGCCCCCCATCCCAAGCTGAGGGTACCATTCCCAACACGAGTCTGATCAAACCATCCTGGTCAAGACTAGATAGCCCCACAGAGCCCAGTTCCATGGCAGAAGGAAGAACAGCTCAGTATAGGTGCACTCCAGGTGCATTGAGATCTGAGGCAGACCCAGCCTCTAGGCAAAGGAGACCCCACCCAACAGGACTACTTAGGGCTCCACCCTATGGGGCCTCAAGTCAGGCTGCCCAGGGTCAGGCAGGGACAGTGACTCACACTGGCTGCACCAGAGAACCTCCAGGGAGGCCCAGGATAGACACATCAAGGGACCAGATACAACAACATCCGAGCAAAATCCAGCAAGCTCCACAAATACCAGATCCAAAGGGTATATTTTTCCTTTTATAGCTCTTATTTCTCTCTTTCCTTTATTCTATCCTCTTTTTGTCGCTTTCTCTTTTCTTCTTTTTATTGTTATTTTAAATTTTCCTTATTTTATCTTTCTCTTCTCTTTTCCCATTTTTCTTTCCTATTTTATATTAAAAAAATTTTTTTTTCTTTATTGATTTGAGAGAGAGAGAGAGAGAGAGGAAGGAAGAGGGAGAGAGAGAAAGAAACATGGATGAGAGAGAACATCGACTGGCTGCCTCCTGCATGCCCCCAACTAGGGATGGGGCCCACAACCTGGACATGTACCCTGACTGGGAATCGAACCAACGACCTCTTGGTGCATGGGTCGACACTCAACCACTGAGCCACACTGGCTAGGTGATACAGAGAACTTTTTGATGCTTGCCAGATGGGAGGGGGGTTGAGGGGATGGACGAAAAAAGGTGGAGGGATTAAGAAGTACAAATTTGTGGCCCTGGCAGGTGTGGCTCAGCAGTAGAATGTCGGCCCACGGACTAAAGAGTCATGGATTCGATTCCGGCCAAGGGCATGTACCTCGGTTGTGGTTTGTCCCCAGCCCTGGTTGGGGTTGTGTGGGAGGCAACCAGTTGATGTGTCCCTCTCACATTGATGTTTCTCTCTCTCTCTCCCTCCCACTCTATCTGAACAAAGATGGAAAAATGTCCTCGTGTGAAGATTTAAAAAAAAGAATCTTTTTTTGTTGTTAATCCTCACCCAAGTATATTTTTCCATTGATTTTTAGAGAGAGTAAAAGGTAGGGAGGGAGAGAGAGAGAGAGAAACATTGATGTGAGAGAGACACATCAATTGGCTGCCTCCCACACGACCCCGACAAGGGCCAGGGATCAAACCTGCAACCCAGGTACATGCCCTTGACTGAGAATCAAACCCACTACCATTTGGTCCGCAGCCATTGCTCTAACTGCTGAGCCAAACTAGCCAGAGCCAAAGAAAGAATCTTAAAAGAAGCAAAAGAGAGACAGAAAGTTACCTACAAGGGAGTTCCCATCAGACTGTCAGCTGATTTCTCAATAGAAACACTTCAGGCCACAAGGGAGTGTCATAAAGTATTCAAAGTAATGAAAAGCAAGGGCCTGAATCTAAGACTACTCTTTCCAGCAAGGCTATCATTTAAAATTGAAGGCAAAAAAGAACTTCCCAGACCAAAAAAAAAAAGGCTAAAGTAGTACAGCACTGCATGAAATGATAAAGGGAATACTTTAAGAAGAAAAAAATGAGAGAGAGAGGAACATACGTATAAAGAAAGTAACAATGGCCCGACCGATGTGGCTCAGTGGATTGAGTGTCATCCCATGGACTGAGAGGTCCTGGTTTGATTCCCGGTCAGGGCAAATGCCTGGGTTGCATTCTCGATCCCCAGTAGGGGGTGTGCAGAAGGCAGCTGATTGATGTTTCTCTCTCACATCAATGTTTCTATCTACCTCTCTCTCTCCCTTCCTCTCTCTCTAAAAATCAACACATTAAAAAAAAAGAAAATAACAATAGCAATAAATAAGTATCAATCAATAATAACCTTAAATGTAAATGGTTAAATGCTCAAATCAAAAGACATAGGTCAGCCCTGGCTGGTCTGGCTCAGCGGTTAGAGTGTCGGCCTGCGGACCAGAGAGTCCTGGGTTCGGTCTCCGCTAAGGGCAGGTACCTCAGTTGCAGTTTGTCCCCGGCCCTGGTTGGTCGTGCGGGTGGCAGCCACTCGATGTGTCACTTTCACATCGATGTTTCTCTCTCTCTCTCTTCCTCTCTCTCCCTCCCTCTCTATCTGAAGATAAAATGCAAAAATGCCCTCGGGTAAGGATAAAAAAAAAAAGAACAAAAGACATAGGTCTGACTGGTGTGGCTCAGTGATTGAGTATCCCCATGCACCAAGAGGATGCCAGTTCGATTCCTGGTCAGGACACAATGCCCAGGTTGTGGGCCTGATCCCCAGCGAGGGGTGTGCAGGAGATGGCCAATTGATGTTCTCTCTCATCGATGTTTCTGTCTCTCTCACCCTCTCACTTTCTCTGTCTCTAAAATCACTAAAAGGAAAAAAAAAGACATAGAATGGCTGAATGAATAAAAAACAGGACCCATATATATATAAGTGATGCACCTCAGAACAAAAGATTCACACAGACTGAAAGTGAAAGGGTGGAAAAAAATACTCCATGTAAATGGAAATGAGGGTAGTAATACTCATATCTGACAAAATAGACTTGAAAACAAAGGCCATAACAAGAGGCAAAGAAGGTCACTATATAATAGTAAAAGTATTGATTCAACAAGAAAACATAACCCTTGGAAACATATATGCACCCATTACAGGAGGCACCCAAATTTATAAAAAAAACTTTTGATGGATTTTAAGGGAGAGATCGACAGTCATAGTACGGAACTTTAACACACCACTGACATCACTTGATAGATCTTCCAGACAAAAAAATCAACAAGGAAATAGTAGCCTTAGATGACACACCAGATCAGATGGATCTAACTGATATTTATAGAATGTTTCATCCCAAAGTGGCAGAATATACATTCTTCTCAAGTGCACATGGAATATTCTCAAAGACAGACCACATGTTATGACACAAAACAAGTTTATACAAGCTCAAGAAGATTTGTAACATATCAAGCTTCTTCTCAGACCACAATGGCATGAAACTAGAAATCAACTACAATAAAAAACTCAAAGACATTGCCCTGGCCGGTTTGGCTCAGCGGTTAGAGTGTTGGCCCGCAGACCAGAGTCCCAGGTTTGGTTCCCACTAAGGGCATGTACCTCGGTTGCAGTTTGTTCCTGGCCCCAGTTGGGGTCATGTGGGTGGCAACCAGTCAATGTGTCTCTCTCACATCGATGTTTCTCTCTCTCTCTTCCTCCCTCTCTCCCTGCCGCTCTATCTGAAGATAAATGCAAAAATGTCCTCAGGTGAGGATAATAAAAAAACAAAAAACAGCCCTGGCCGGTTTGGCTCAGTGGTTAGAGCGTCGGCCTGTGGACCAGAGAGTCCGGGGTTTGGTACGTGCTAAGGGCACGTACCTTGGTTGCGGTTTGTCCCCCGCCCCGGTTGGGGTCATGTGGGTGGCAACCAGTCAATGTGTCTCTCTCACATCGATGTTTCTCTCTCTCTCTTCCCCACTCTCTCCCTCCCGCTCTATCTGAAGATAAATGCAAAAATGTCCTCGGGTGAGGATTAAAAAAACAAACAAAAAAACTCAAAGACATTAAAATACATGGAGACTAAATAGCATGTTATTAAACAATGAATGGGTTACCAATGAGATCAAGGAAGAAATAAAAAACTTCCTGGAAACAAATGAAAACAAACACACAACACAAAATCTATGGGACACAGCAAAAGCAGTCCTGAGAAGGAATTTCATAGCATTACAAACCTACCTCAAGAAACAAAAAAAGCTCTAGTAAACTATCTAACCTTACAACTAAAAGAAATACAAAGAGAAAAGCAAGAAAAGCTCAGAGGATGTGGAAGAAAGGAAATAATAAAGATCAGAGCAAAAATAAATGACAGAGAGACTAAAAAAAATACAAAAGATCAATGAAACCCTGGTTCTTTGAAAAGATAAACAAGACTGATGAACCTTTACCCAGACTCATCAAGAAACAAAGAGGACCCAAATAAATAAAATCATAAATGAAAGAGGCAACATAAAACTGACACCATAGAAATACAAAGAGTTGTAAGAAAATACTATGAATGCCCTGGCTGGTTTGGCTCAGTGGTTGGAGCATCAGCCTGCGGACCAGAGAGTCCCGGGTTCGATTCCCGCTAGAGGCACGTACCAAAAAAAAAAAAAAAAAGAACTATATGCCAAAACTTAGAAAGAATCAGAAAACCTGAATAGGTTGATAACAACTGATGAAATTGAAGCAGTAATAAAAAATAAACTCCCAGCAAACAAAAGTCCTGGACCAAATGGCTTCACAGGCGAGTTTACCACAAATTCAAAGAAGAACTAACACCTATCCTCTTCAAACTATTCCAAAAAATTCAAGAGGAAGGAAGACTTCCAAGTAGGCCGACATTATCCTAATTTCAAAACTAGATTAAAGACACTACAAAGAAAGAAAATTACAGGCCAATATCCCTGATGAACATAGATGCTAAAATCCTCAAGAAAATATTAGCAAATTGGATCCAGCAATACATTAAAAATATCATACACCATGACCAAGGGGGACTTATTGTGGCAATATAAGGTTGGCACAATATTTGCAAGTCAATAAATGTGATTCACCACATAAACAAAATGAAGGGTAAAAAATCATATGATCATATCAATAGATGCAGAAAAAACATCTGACAAAATTTAGCACCCATTTTTTTATTAAAACTCCCAGCAAAGTAGGAATAGAGGTATCATATATCAACATAACAAAGGCCATATATGACAAACCTACAGTTAACAACATACTCAATGGGCAAAAACTAAAAGCCTTTCCCTTAAGAACAGGAATGAGACAGGGATGTCCACTTTTACCACTCTTATTCAACACAGTACTGGAAGTCCTAGCCACAGTGATCAGTCAAGAAGAAAAAATAAAAGGCATCCAAATTGGAAATGAAGAAGTAAAATTGTCATATTTGCAAATGACATGATATTGTACATAGAAAAACCTACAGACTCCACCAAAAAACTACTAGATTTAATAAATGAATTTGGCAAAATCGCAGGATACAAAATTAACACCCAGAAACCGATGGCATTTTTATATACCAATAATGAACTCTCAGAAAGAGAAACAAACAAAATATCCCATTTACCATTGCAACAACAACAACAAAAAAGATACCTTAGAATAAACTTAACCAAGGAGGTAAAAGACCTATATTCGGAAAAAGACCTATATTCGGACATTGAAAAAAAAAAACAGAGGAAGATTCTAACAGGGGCAGGCATATAACGTGTTCATGGATTGGAAGAACTGACATCATTAAAATGTCCATACTACCCAAAGAAATCTATAGATTCAATGCAATCCCTAATAAAATACCAACGGCACCCTGACTGGTTTGGCTCAGCAGTTAGGAACATCGGCCCGCAGACCAGAGAATCGTGGGTTTGATTCTGGTCAAGGGCACGAACCTCAGTTGCGGTTCAGTCCCCGGCTCTGGTCGGGGTTGTGCAAGAAGCAACCAGTTGATATGTCTCTCTCGCATCAATGTTTCTCTCTCTCTCTCTCTCTCTCTCTCTCTCTCTCTCTCCCCACCACACACACACTCTGCCTAAAGATAAATGGAAGAAAGTCCTCGGGTGAGGATTAAAAAAAAAAACCAATGGCATAGTTTATAGATCTAGAACAAATATTCCAATAATGTATATGGAACCAAAAAAGACCCTGAATAGCCGCAGCAATCTTGAGAAAAAGGAACAAAGTTGGAGGGATCACAATACCAAATATCAAACAATACTACAAAGCCATTATACTCAAAACAGCCTGATACTGGCACAAGAACAGGCATATAGGTCAATGGAACAGAACAGAGACCCCAGAAATCAACTCACACCATTACAGTCCATTAATATTTGACAAAGGAGCCCTGGCCGGTTTGGCTCAGCGGTTAGAGCGTCGGCCTGAGGTCCAGAGAGACCCAGGTTCGGTTCCCGCTAAGGGCATGTACCTCGGTTGCAGTTTGTCCCCAGCCCTGGTTGGTTGTGCGGGTGGCAGCCACTCGATGTGTCCCTTTCACGTCGATGTTTCTCTCTCTCTCTCCCTCCCACTCTATCAGAACAAAAAATGAAAAAATGTCCTCGGGTGAGGATTAAAAAAAAAAAAAATTTGACAAAGGAGGCAAGAACATACAATGGAGTAAAGACAGTTTCTTCAATAAATGGAAAAACTGGACAGGTACATGCAAAAAAAACGAAACTAGACCACCAACTTACACCATACACAAGAATAAACTCAAAATGGATAAAAGACTTACACGTAAGTCGTGAAACCATAAAAATCCTATAAGAAAACATAGACAGCAAAATCTCAAACATCTCATGTAGCAGAATTTTCACTGATACACATCCTAGAGTAAGAGAAACAAAGAAAAAAATTTAAAAATGGGACTACATCAAACTAAAAAGCTTCTGCACAGCAAAAGAAACCATCACCAAAATGAAAAGGGAACCCACTGCATGGGAGAACATATATGCCAATGATACATCTGATAAGAGATTAATTTCCAAAATATATAAAAAACTCATACAACTCAACAAAAGGAAGACAAATAATCCACTAAAAAATGGGCAAAGGATCTGAATAGACACTTCTGTAGGGATGGGGGGTTGGAAGATGGACATTTTTACAACACTGTGTTAATGCATTCTTGGCAACCTGGCCAGCCTAGGAGCATTGAGGCTTAATTTGCATGTGAATAGAAGTTTGTTACCTTTTGGCTTCAAAGTCTCTTCTCCCAAAAAAGCAAGAGACAAAGCTAGGCTGTATGGTTTGCAGAGACACCATCTCAAGGAAATATTTTACATAAATCCACTTGTATCCTGGGGCAACGAAACTGCTAATAAATGGGACTGCGTCCTAAGCTCTGGAGCTTTTTGCTCCCTTGCAAAGCTCCCTCTCACTCCAACCAGTGTACGGTTTTGGGTTCATTGTGTTGCACCGATCCTGGCAGGCCCCGAGACGGCACACTTCTCCAAAGAGGACATACAGATGGCCAATAGACATATGAAAAAATGCTCAATGCCACTAATCACCAGAGAGATGTAAATTAAAATGACAATGAGGTATTACCTCACACCTGCCAGAATGACTACCATCAATAAATCAATAAGCAACAAGTGCTGGCAAGGAAGTGGAGAAAAGGGGATGCTAGTACACTGCTGGTGGGAATGCAGATTGGTTCAGTCACTATGGAAAACAGTATGGAATTTACTAAAAAAATTAATAATGAAAATGCCATCTGATCCAGCTTCTAGGAATATATCCTAAGAATCCCACAACACCAAGTAGAAAGAATATATACACCCCTATGTCCATAGCAGTGTTATTTACGTCCGGCTGGTGTGGCTCAGTGGTTAAGCATCAACTCATGCACCAAGAAGTCCCCGGTTCAATTCCCGGTCAGGACACACGCCCAGGTTGTGGGCTAAATCCCCAGTGGGGAGCATGCAGGAGGCGGCAAATCGATGTTCTCTCTCATTGATGTTTCTATCTCTCTCTCCCTCTCCCTTCCTCTCTCTCTAAAATCAATAAAAAAGAAGAAGAAAAAAAAGCAGTGTTATTTACAATAGCTAAGATCTGGAAACTGCCTGTTGTAACCCAGTAGATCAACCTCACTCGGACACCAAAATTATAAGTTTTAGGAGCTTTATTAACCTGCAACCTGTGCAGGGACTGCAGCCAACCTACTCAGAGGAGAACTGCAGCCCCGAGCCTCTAAAATGGCAGCCTTTTATAGCAAGCAAGCAGCATTCACAGAAGCAGATATCAGCGGTTAGCAGTTGATTAACATTTGTCAAAATCCATATCTAACAGTTGCCCGGGGGTCTCCTGTTTGTCAAACAAACAGAATAGGCCTCCCTCCCCTCAGGGAACCAGTACAATAGTGGGAGTGACAGAGATCACAGAGGTCAAAATTAGCATTAAGTACTTGCAAATACCTATACTCAGGGAACCACAAATGCTCCCAACACGTGGGGCAACTATAACCTTAGGCAGAAATTCCTTCCCGTCTAGGGGCAACCAACCCATTATGGGAAGAATATCGAGGAATGTCCACTGGTGACAAAATGGAGTCCTTCAGTCGCCCTAACCAAGGGGCCCACATAAAATGGAATCTAGTTGCCTTAGCCTTGGGGCCCACAACACTGCCCAAGTGCCCATCAGTAGATGAGTGAATAAAAAAGCTGTAGTACATTTATACAGTGGAATACTATGCAGCTGTAAAAAAAAAAAAAAAAAAAAAAGAGGGCTCTCCTACCCTTTGTGACAGCATGGATGGACCTGGAGAGTATTATGCTAAGTGAAATAAGTCAGTCAGAGAAAGACAAATATCACACGATCTCACGTGTGGAATCTAATGAACAAAATAAACTGACAAACAAAATAGGTGCAAAGGCATAGATGCATGGAACAGAATGACAGATCTCAGAGGAGAGGGGTTTGAGGGGGGACGAAAAGAGATTAACCAAAGGACTTACATTACATATATGCATAGCCCATGTACAGACAATAGCGTGGTAAAGGCCTGGGGTGGCACAGGGGCTGGGTGGAGGGGGCTAAGGGAAGGGAAATAGGGGGACATCTGCAATACTGTCAACAATAAAAAAAATTTTTTTTTTAAATAACAACAAAAAAGGCAGCAGCTGAGAGAACCACCATATTGGAGAAAGTGGACCCATCCATTATCTCAGATCAGAATGGAGCAGCCTGGAGCTGTCAGGGAAGGGAACTCGTAGAGAAAGCACTCAAGTGGCCTAAGATGCTGGAATTGGAGGAGAGGCAAGAAGCAGAGGAAGTCAGCATTCTTTAAGAATTAGGATGAGAAAACATTTAGGTGTTCATTCAGCTGGACCTGGGCTCAGGGAGTGGAAATGAGGGAGATGTGTCCCCCATGGAAATCACTATCCCCATATCCATCTTTGGTCCAGGCAGGGAGAAGACAGAGAGGCCTTAATGAAATTGACACCGCATTCCTTCCAAATCTAATCTTAGACCCACGGTATTGTACTGTCGGGAGCGGTGTCACTGGAACAGCAACCACCAGGGTTTGACATAGTCACAGGTGAGCTCCACTGATTGACATAGTCCCGGGAGCTATGAAGACCTCCATGGTTTGACATAGTCCCTGGAGAAATGAATTCACTGCGTGGCAGGAATCACGAAGAACAGTGACTGAAGATATAGAGTAATGGGAAAATAAAAATGCAGGATGGCAACTGAAGGAGACTAATCTTTGCTTTCTTTGTCTATCTGTTATCTGTCTGTCAGGAATCATTTTAGAAGTAACATGTAATAATGTAGATGTTAGAAAAGACTGCAGAAAGAAAAGGCAAGAAAGTAATAAGAATTTAAGATAAGATTATAAAACCTTAAGAAGGAACTTCAGAGAAGGAGAAAAGGTCAAGAGCTAGGAAGAAGTTACAGAAACCAGAATAGAGGGTGTGGGGAAGGAGGAAGTTAAATGAAAAGATGCCTGGAGGGTTGCTAACATTAAATCATGTTATGTAAGTAATCTTGAAGGTTAAGAGTTGCATCTTTGTCATTGTCTGCCTAAAGAATGAAAATAGTTATAGGTTAATTATGCACTAATGCCTAAGAGCTGAAAAGAATGTATATACATACTTGCCTAAAGGTATAGGGAAAAGAAAAAGAAGAAAATTGCTAAGTAACCTGCAGATATAAAAATAAAGATTCTGCTAGCCTTAAGCAGCAGAGGTGATCAAGATCTCTGACTCCTGTGTCTCTCTCGCTGACTCCATCCACACCTGAGGAAAACCCTGGACTGCTGAGGCTGGACCTTGGCATTGTAACAGGGTGGGCCGTGAGGGGAGCTTCAGAGATGTGGGAAATAGGAGAAGAAGGTGTGAGGATATGAGTGATGGGGGAGCCTAGGCAATTCATCTGTTTGGTTTATTTTTAAATATGGAACGCTTCACAAATTTGCGTGTCATCCTTGCGCAGGGGCCATGCTAATCTTCTCTGTATTGTTCCAATTTTAGTATATGTGCTGCCGAAGCGAGCACCAATTCATCTGTTTAGAGAGCTTCCTACCAGGGCCAGGATTACCTCGAGGTAAGGAGGCATGACATTTGTACTATCTCAAAATCACACCAGTGTAGTGTTGGTCCCTGAGAGTGGGTGCCTCCTTGTTTTGTACCCTACGTGCCTCACCTGCAGCACCCTAGTCCCAACCCTGATTCCTACACCAATTCCTCTTTGGCTCTAACCATGTCCTAAAAATTACAAAAGAGGAGAGAGGGAAGCCACAAGGTCTAGTCTCTCTTGCTGGACTGCTGTTTCAATCACGTCGAGTCTAGGACACTGCTCCCTTTGATCTGAGCCCTCAAACCCATCAGTTAGGACCTGGGCAGGAAACAAGCCACTCTACATTCTAAGCAGAAAGGCCCAGATTCACTCACTTCTGTCCACTCACCCTTCAGACTCTTCCCACACTCACTCACTGCCAATTACCACTACAGCTTCTCAACAACATTTGTAGGCATGTCAACTAGCTCTGTATTGACAAGATATCTGAGCTGAGGCTTCCCAAACCTCCAGTTATCTAGAGTTTCCTGTGCAGAACTCAATGATTGGTCATGTGAGCCCCACTCCCAGCTCTGTTCATGTAGATGCCTCCACTCTCATGTCTTATATAACCGCAAAAGCCTTGAAGCATTTTCAATACTTAAAATCAAGGACTGGGGAATACATCCTAAAATGCCCTAATATGGCTTCCCATGACCATATGAGTCCCTCAGCAGAGCCAGTGTCATGTTAGAGACAGGACACAGAAGTCCTAGACCCAAAATGAAGACCCTGGGCACTCTCATCATACTCCTGTACCACATAGATCCCCACCTTTGGCATGGGGTGGGCCATTTGGTGCTTTTCCTGGAACTGTCCTTTTGTTCCATACCTAACCTGTGCAAAAATTTGAAACCCGAGCCCACCACTGAACTGGACTCAAGGCACTGTTTCAGCCTGGTGACCATTTACACTGAAATGCATTTTTAGCTCTATTTCATGACAGGTGGCCAGAGTAGAATAACCAGCATGATTTACTAATGCCTGATCACCCATCATGGGTATTAATATATTTTTGCTGCACAGCGTCAGCCAGAAGGATATTAGTTTCAAGAGACAAGCTTCATGTGGGAAAGTGGTATTATCCAACCTCACTTGAACTTTTGACAAAACGTATTCCGCCCTGGCCAATTTGGCTCAGCGATTAGAGCGTCGGCCTGCGGTACAGAGAGACCCGGGTTCGGTTCCCACTAAGGGCATGTACCTCGGTTGCGGTTTGTCCCTGGCCCTGGTTGGTCGTGCGGGTGGCAGCCACTCGATGTGTCCCTTTCGCGTCGATGTTTCTCTCTCTCTCTCTCTTCCTCTCTCTCCCTCCCACTCTATCTGAACAAAAAATGAAAAAATGTCCTCAGGTGAGGATTAAAAAAAAAAAACAACGTATTCCAAGGACGCATAATCAGAGCCTTCAACCAGCATCCATGGGGAGGGGTGGATGCACAGTCATGTCCCAGGCACAGCAAGCAGGCTGGGCTAAGATGCTGCTTTCTTTAGCAGAGACATTCATCTCTGACGTCTGATTTAGAGCTCAACATGTAGCTATTCACCAAGGGATTGAAAAGAAGTAAATAGGCTTAGTTGTGTACTTAGT
Source organism: Tadarida brasiliensis (assembly GCA_030848825.1). Lineage (NCBI taxonomy): Eukaryota > Metazoa > Chordata > Mammalia > Chiroptera > Molossidae > Tadarida > Tadarida brasiliensis. Next base: position 12,483,589 of record CM061275.1, on the reverse strand, counting down.
TGTATTAGGGGGGTTTAGGCTGCCATGAGAGAAGCTCACAGTAATCGACAGTTCCAGTCTCTTGCTGGAATGCTGTTGTCATCCTGTGACTCTTAACACTGCTCCCCTGGGCTATGCTGTCAAACCCATTCAGTAGTTAGGGTTCTGAACAAAGAACCAAAATCCCTCTAGGTGTCCTAGGGATTCTAAGCAGAAAGGGATTTGATACAAGACATTCAAAATTGCTAGAAGGGCTGGAGCTGAGGAATTCCTCCCTGGACCCTCCAGGACTGGTGATCTCTGAGGCTGACCTTTCTGTACTTTGTTGTCATGTACATATTAACTGACTGTTAAGGAAATTAGGAAAGTATTAAACATATATTCTAAGAATAATATATAACCTATTCTGCATTATTTTTTCATGAAATTCTGGCTTTTCAAGCATATTTTGTATCAACTTGAGCTACTACAGCCCTAGATAAACCTGCCTTTTTCACCCCAACTTCATCAGAATTGGGTATTTGCATTAAACATTTTTCTAAGTTGTTTTATAATTGAGACATTTTACAGTAAAAAAAAAAATATTTTTAAATCATCTTAGAAGACACTCTGCCTAAGAAAAATAGAAAATGTTTTTTTCTTCTTTAATTAAATGCCATCACACTAGAACAAATATTCTTCAAGATTAACATTTTCCCTTCCACTTGTGTAGTAGTCTACTTTTTTCATTTCCTGTTTGTGAGTTGTCTCTTCACATTTGTTGCCCATCTACTGGGTCTATTTTAATCCTAACTACAAATGAGGTATTATGTGGTATAGATTTTAACCCTATGAGACTTCTTAATAATACAAGTATTATTTCATGTTTTCCCAAACAGGTCCTTTCTTTTTATGTCATCCACAGTATAGGGCTCTAACACGTATATATGTATATGTATGTATGTGCATATATATATCCTATGTAAATAACATTAATAACAGCTATCATGTATTGAACCCTTATTCTGTGCTAGACAGCAGGCTGCTGATATACAACATCTCCTTTAATTTTCCAAACAATTCATTTTACAAAAGAAGCAACAGTCTCTGAAAAGTTAAGCAACTTGCACAAAACGTTTTATGACATTGTCATGATTTGAATGCAGGTCTTTCGGACTCTAAATTGTATGTTCAATTCACACATACTCTACTCTTTCTTTCTGTCCTTCTTTATTTCCTTTATTGATTTTGGAGGGAGAGGAAAGGAGAGGAAGAGAGATAAAAACATTGATGAGAGAGAACATCTATTAGACGCCTCCTGCATGCCCCTCACTGGGGATTTGGCCCACAACCCAGGCATGTGCCCTGACCAGGAATAGAACCGGCGACCTCTTGGTGCATAGGTCAACATTCAACCACTGAGCCACACTGGCCGGGCTCCATGGTTTTTGTTGAGAAAATCTACTGTCATTCAAATTGTTTATCACCCTATAGATAATGCATCTTTTATCTTTTGCTGATTTCAAGATTTTTTTCTTTGCTTTTAGTTTTCAGAAATTTGTGTCTTTCATGAATTTCTTTGGGTTTCTGCTATTTGGAGCTTACTCATTTTCTTGAATCTGCAGGTTTATGTCTTTTGCCAAATTTAGGAAATTTTCAGCCATTTTTTAAAAATTTTCACTTTTTCTTGCTCCTCTCGAGACTCTGGTGACACAACTGTTAGATCTTTTGTTATAGCTCCAGAAGTCCCTGAGACTATGTTCATTTTTTTGGTCTATTTTCTCTGTTGTTCAGATTGGGTGGTTTCTATTTTTCTGTCTTAAAGTTCAGATTCTTTCCTCTGTCTTCTCAATTCTGCTGTTGAGCCCATCCACAGAGTTTTAATTTAGTTATTGTATTTTTAAGTTTTATGATTTCCATTTGACTCTTCCTTTTCTTTTCTTTTTTTTTTTTTTTTTTTGTTCAGATAGAGTGGGAGGGAGAGAGAGAGAGAGAGAAACATCGACGTGAAAGGGACACATCGAGTGGCTGCCTCCCACACGACCAACCGGGGCCAGGGACAAACTGCAACCAAGGTACGTGCCCTTAGCGGGAACTGAACCCAGGTCTCTCTGGACCGCAGGCCAACGCTTTAACCGCTGAGCCAAACCGGCTAGGGCTTCCTTATCTTTCTTTATTGAGACTTTGTTTTCATTGGTTTCAAGTGTATTCATAACTGCTCATTGAAACATTATGATGATGTCTGCTTTAAAACCCTTTGTCAAATAATGCTAACATCTGTGTCATTTAAGTGTGGATGTCTAATTATTGTCTTTTCTCATTCATGTTAAAAGATATTCCTGGTTCTTAGTATGAGTGATTTTTTTTTTTTTAACTGACAGATGAACATTGTGGGTACTATGTTCTAAGATCTTGGATTTTATTTATATTTTCTGTTTTAGCAGAACTTCTCTGACACTGCTGTGGTGGGTGCCACCTTGTTACTCTCCACAGAGCAGTAAGAGGGTTGCTTGGTGTCTGGGATTTCCAGTATGGTTTATAAAGCCCTTAGTGATTTTTTTTTTTTTTTGGTACGTGTCCCTAGCGGGAACCGAACCTGGGACTCTGTGGTCCGCAGGCCGATGCTCCAATCGCTGAGCCAAACTGGCCAGGGCCCCTTAGTGATTTTTCAAATTATTACTGTATACAACAATAAAACCACTGGTGGAAGGGATGGGGAAGCCCAAGTAAACCAGCTCAGGAATGCCTACCTAGCTGACTCATTTAAGATGGAATTAGTTGTTAACTAGTAAGAACAAGCTCTACTAGGCTCTGCTATGGCCCCAAATGTTCATAAACCCCTAAAATTTATATGTTAAAATCCTAACCCCAAAGGTGATGGTATTAGTAGGTGGGTCTTTGGAGGTGCTTAAGTCAAGAGGGGGAACCTTCATGAGGGTGATTAGTGCCTTATAAAAAAAAAGTCTCCAGAGTGATCCCTAGGAAAGGTTCTTGAGTGAGTCTTAATAAGTACATTATTTGATAAACAAGCTGTTTGTCCAGATAACCAAACTGCCCACTCCCACCAGTTATTCCTCAGCCTGAACTGGAGGCTAGACCATTACCATCTGGAATTAATATCAGTTCAGATCTTTACTACTGTTTGAGGTATTGTAATTGCATATCAAGATCCTGGAGGTGGTCATTTTCATCTCTATACATGTCAGGTTTCTCTTAAAATTTATTGATTTATTTGATCAAAGATTTAGCTCTTCTGTAACAAACAAGTAGTATTAAGAGGATTATTACAGAGTTTATACTTTACTTCTAAGCCAGAAGTCAAGTGTGTCCAAATTAAACCAAGAGAACAAACATCATCCCTAATCTGAAGAACCCACAGGACCAGATAATGGCATATTAGTTAACTAATCTCATGATTTGTTTCCTGGATCTTTCCAGTAATATTAAAGATCCTAGAAAAATCTGCAGGGATGTAAGTAAAACATTTCCCCCCTACAAAAGCACATGTTCCATCTCAAGAAGCCAGCATCAAATCCAAAGCAACTCTATTCATGGCTCAATTTCATGAACCTATTGGGTGAAGTATTCTATGGCTTTAGTGCCATTTTCTAGCTCTCCTGCTATTCTCTTAACCATAAAATATAGGGTTCTCTGTACTTTTCAGGCCTCTTATAAATTGTTTTAGCCAAATCACAGGTAAATTGTAGCCAAGAATTGGTTTCATACTAAGAAGTGACCAAGGATGCAAAAAGCATTATTAAACACAGGGACATTACAGGTATCGTTAAGAGGTCATGAGTATCTACTAACAATCCAGAACCTTATACCAGCAAAGAAAAACAAATAACTAGGAAAATAAAGAATAAAAGCATAGATTAAAGCATGTCATTCTGTGGATCTGTTCATCTACATCTTGTTGCATGAGTCTTGGTGAAAACTATCTTCTAATGATGCTCTGCTTCAGGAGGTTTTATAACCAACCTCAGTTTCAAATCTGATGATAGATAAGTGATCCAAGAGTTTGAGGGTGACACCTTGGGTCTTTCCAGCCAGGAGACACAAATCCAGACATTTACACCCTGGAGCTATAATGCTAGTACCTGACAGTGTCCTTTCCAATAAGGTTGCGAGATGTGTGTGTCTATTTTAATGTCTTTTCCTGAGGACAAAGCCTCCAAGTGTCAGGTCACATAGAGAATACCTGGAAAAATATGCAGGAAAGGCAGTTTGTACTTGTTGGCCATAAGACAGTATATATATTGAGTCCTTTGCAAATCTCTGCCATATGTACCTAGAATAAGATAGAGTTCAAAACCGGACAATAAATACAACCTCATCAAACAACTTGTGAAATATCCACGTGCTAAGAGTTGAAGAGTACCAGAGATGGTGGAAAGCATAGTCATGAGGCCCAAAGGTAACACACATTAGCCAAACAAGTCTAAGAATTTCAAATATAATTTGACCTTTCGGCTTTAAAATTCCATTAGCTTGCTCTGCTTTTCCTAAAGATTGAGGATCACAGGGACAATGATTTTCTGAGTAAGAAGCATTTTTTTTCATTGTGGTAAAATACATGTAACATGAAACCTACCCAGGAAATAGAAAAATGAGCCAGCTTCAGTCTGTATGCCAGATGACAGCATGACACAGTGGGGAGGACATGGGCCTGACAGACTTGGGTTTACAACCGGGTGGTGACACTTCAACTGTTTGACTTTAAGCCAGTTACCTAACATTCTGAACCTGGGTCTTGATCCATACAAAAGAAAAAAGAGAGGAGACAATAACTCTTACTTTGTAAAATTTTAAAAACAATTGGAGAAAAAGAACTTTTTTTTTCTGTGTGGTGATGGGACAATTGGAGAAAAATATACGTGCGGTATTCCTATGCGGTAGGAAAGCAGTAAATAGCTATTATGGTCATGTGTCTGTTTTGTGGGCTGAGTGTGAGCACAGACTTATATGTGCGGGTTTGGAGTAGAATATATGTCATGTGTGAGAGGTGGGGACGTGCCTGGTGTGGGAGGATGAGTGTGTGGAGTGCAGCTGTGTCACTGGAGCTCTGAGCATCTGTGAGGCCATGATCTCTCTGTAGGTTAAGTTGTCCGCATTCTCCATCCTTCTTGTAGAGGCCTCCAGACAAGCACGTGAGGAAACCAGAGGGAATTCAAGAGTCACCTGGGAATGTGGGGGTGCAGAGATATTTTATCAGAGATGCCTTCACCTGCCAACAACAGGGAACTTGATAAAACAAAATGGAGTTCATGTTCCTTACATAAAAACTTTGTGGACTACAGAGCTACTGCTGATGACTCAATGAATTGACATCTTTGAAAGTTCTTTGGCTTTCTTTTCATTATTGCAGAATGGCTGCCACAGTTCTAAAAAAAATCACATCCAAGTTCTAAGCAGGAAAAAGGATATTATGGGCTGCAAATGTCCCTCTCTGAGAAAAGCTAAAGCTTTCCCAAAGGCACCAAGCAGACTTCTGTTCACAACTCACTGGCCATAACTGGGTCAGAAGCCTACATCTTCCTTCAAGGGAGGCTGGGCAGCCAAGTATTTTGCTCTTCCAGACTCTCCAGTTGAGTGAGGCTGGGAAGAGGGGGTTGGGAATGTGAACTGGGTTAGTCAATCAATGGGGTCTGCCACAGACGTGATGCTCTGATTGGCCAGACCTGGTTCACCAGTCCACTTCTGAAGCTGGGGTGGACTCTCTTCCCTCAGGACCAACGAACTGAGTATGACAGAGGAAAACTGGGAGCTATAAACATGAAACGAGGAATGAATGCTAGTCGGGCAAGAATAAAAGCCGTTCACTATTATATATGTTTGAGGCAACTGATGATCTGGCGGGAGCTCCCCAGAGGGCGAAGAATCTATTACTACATATAAAAAAAGCACAAGTTAGTCCGGCCGGTGTGACTCAGTGGTTGAACATCAACCCATGCACCAAGAGGTCGCCGGTTCGATTCCCAGTCAGGGCACATGCCCAGGTTGTGGGCCCGATCCCCAGTGGGGGGCATGCAGGAGGAGGCCAATCGATGTTCTCTCACATTGATGTTTCTAGCTCTCTCTCCCTCTTACTTCCTCTCTCTAAAATCAATAAATGAAAAAAAAATTAAAAAAACAAAAAAAAAGCAGAAGTTACATGTATTTACTTCAGCATGATCTTAGGTGATGTTTCAGATCCCTTTCAACTCTAACAGGTGAAGTAATAATAGCTACAACTAAAGGAACACCTCTAATTTATCGATGATAATCCACTTAAGAACTTCCTCTGGGGGCTGGGTGGAGGAGGGTAAAGCGGGGGGAAATGGTGGACATCGGTAATACTGTCAACAATAAATTAAAATTAAAAACAGTAACCTCCTCGGGCGTAGGTAAACGTGCCATCGCGTCCTCCCACAACCACATCAAAGTTACAACTAAACTACAGAACAACCATCATTCAAAACCGCCTGAAATCAAGCTGAACGGAAGTCCGACAACTACGGAATTAAAGAAGAAGCCGCATTGAGACTGGTAGGAGGGGCGGGGGTACGATGGGCTGGTCCCACACGGCGTGTGTCGGATAAAAATCAGGACGCCTCGGCTGGGAAGATCCTCCCTGAGGACTGAGAGGTCCCCGTCCCACACCAGGAGCCCAGCTCACGGTTCCAGTGCCAGGAAGAGAATCCCCATCACTTCTGGCTGGAAAAACCAGCGGGAACTGAGGCTGAGGCGGCTGGAGCCCCCGGCAGCTCCTCTTAAAGGGCCCGCACACGGACTTACTCAGACTCTCACTCTCCAGGCTCCAGTGTGCGAGAAGGAGCCTGAAAGGCACCAGAGTCATATGGGGAAGAACTGAGCTGTTTGGCATTGGAGTGAGGGCTGGAGAGGCAGCTTTCTCCTGAACAGACGTGCTATCAGAGGCCTTTGTGCCTTTGGTGAGCCCTTCCCTGGGCCGGCAGACGCTGCCATATCTGGGACTCCAGCAACCTGGCTCACACTGTTGGCCCCACCCTGGTGATTCCCTGAGGCCCCACCCCACCCAACTTTCAGGCCCACCCAAACTGTTGCCAGTTGCTTGACCATAGGATTGGCCTGTCTTGGATCCTGCTTCAGCTTTTCCCAAATTCTTTCAAACAAGCAGCATCTGGTCTCAGCTAGCCCCATACCTCTCACTAAGTAATACATAGAAACAAACACAGGGAGGCATTCAAAATGAGGAGACAACGAAATAGGTCCCAAATGAAAGAACAGAACAAAACTCCAGGAAAAGAACTAAGAGAAATGGAGTTAAGAAACCTAACAGATGCTGAGTTCAAAATACGGCTTATAAGGATGCTCAATGGACTTAGTGAGAACCTCAGTGAACTTAGAGAGGGCCTCAAGAGCATAAAAAAGGACCAGTCAGAAATGAAGGAGGCACTAACTGAAATAAAGAATAGTTTACACAGATTCAATAGTAGAGTAGGTAAAGCCAAGAAGCAAACCATCGATTTGGAATATAAGGAAGCAAAAAACACCCAATCAGAACAGCAAAAAGAAAAAAGAATCCAAAGAAATGAGGATAGTGTAAGGAGCCTCTGGGAAAACTTCAAGCGTGCCAACATTCGCATCTTGGGGGTGCCAGAAGGAGAAGAGAGAGAATAAGAAATTGAAAACCTATTTGAAACAATAATGGCAGAAAACTTCCCTAACTTGGTGAAGGAAACAGACATACAAGTCCAGGAAGCACAGAGAGTGCCAAACAAGATGAACCCCAAGAGGCCCACACCAAGACACATCATCATCAAAATGCAAAAGGTTCAAGACAAAGAGAGAATCTTAAAAGCAGCAAGAAAACAGCAGTTTGTTACCTACAAGGGAGTTCCCATAAGACTGTCAGCTGATTTCTCAAAAGAAACTTTGCAGGCCAGAAGGGAGTGGCAAGAAATATTCACAGTGATGAAAAGCAAGAACCTACAACCAAGATTACTCTATCCTGCAAAGCTGTCATTTAGAATCGATGGCCATATAAACAGTTTCCCAGACAAGGAAAAGCTAAAGGAGTTCATCACCACCAAACCATTAGTATATGAAATGTTGAAGGGTCTTCTTGAAGAAAAAGATAAAAAAATATGAACAAACAAAATGGCAATAAATACGTATCTATCAACAATTGAATCTACAAACAAAATGAACAAACAGAACAGAAACATTCTCATAGATACAGAGAACTTTTGTTGGGTACCAGATGGGTGGGGGCTAGGGGGAGGGGTGAAAAAGGTGAAAGGATTAAGAAGTACAAATTGGTTGTTAGACTGACAAACCTCAAAGGGAAGGGAGGTTGGGGGGTGGGAAGAAATAAACCGAAGAACTTATATGTATATATGCATAACTAATGGACACAGACAACAGTATGGGGAAAAGCAGGAGGGGGGCAGGAACGGGGTGGAGGGGGGCAATGGGGGAAAAATGAGGAACATCTGTAATACATTCAACAATAAAGATAAGTTAAAAAAAAAAACAACAACCAGTAACCTCCTCCCTCTTTCTTCCCTCCCTTACTCAAGAGCCTCTATTGGTGTGTTAAGGAACATTTGGGGGTTTTTAGGTGATTGTTCTCAGATTAAGTAATATATACTGAGAATCATGTTAAGTGTTTCTGCATACATTATTTTATGAAGCCCTCACCACTGCAATCCATTTACTAATTAAGAAATTGAGGTTAAGTGACTTGTTCAAGGCCACTTAACGAATACATTCCAAGCTACAAGTTTCCTTGCTCAGAAAATAGTTCTTCTCACCACACCTCAACTGCAGCACAACTTCTCAGAACAGACTGGGCCCATTCCAATGAAATCAGGTCACTGGGGGCAGTTTCCAAGTATTCCAGAAACTTTGTTTTTCTCCTTATAAAAGTAATTAAAGCCCAGCCGGTGTGGCTCAGTGCACTGAGAGGTCCCAGTTCCATTTCCGGTCAGGGCATATGCCAGGTTTGCATGCTCAATCCCAAGTAGGGGGCATGCAGGAGGCAGCTGATCGATGTTTCTCTCTCACATGGATATTTCTATCTGTCTCCCTTCCTCTCTCTCTAAAGAAAAAAAAGTGAATAAAGTGCCAATCACTTCTAGAATGACAGCTCTGAGCCTCTCACAGGAGCAACCCTCTGCCTTAATTAAGCGTGGTTATTTAGAACGCCTTGCATGGGTTTTGTGACTTTTTCCAGCTAAATTCTCCTAAAGCAAAACAAGTCTGCCTGGTGGCCAGTGTACTGGCTCCCCAGGCCTCTGACAGTCCTCAGGGAGGTGGTGCCCTGTATGTGCAGGGCAGCGGGAGTTGGCTTCCTGCCACCACAGCAGACAGCAACTGAGCAGGGTGTTTGTAGGGAGGAATTAGAGAATCTAATCTGTCAAACCTGGTGGGCCTGGCTGCCAGGGGAGCCTCCTTGGCTTCCCAAGTGTGGAATTCTAGGAAGGGGGTAGGAGCTTATATGCCCAGGTCACCCGAGTGAATTTTCCCAACTCCTCTCATGGCAGAAACACAGGTCTCTAAATGGAGTTTCTCCTGCCATTGCTGTACACTCAATATGAACTTCTTTTTAATGTGTGATTGACTATGACATTAACTCCTTTTTTAAAACCCAGGTTGTAAAACTATAGGTGAATAGGTAACAATAGAATTCTCAATAAAACATTCAATAAAATGCACAATAAGGTTCATCTATTTAGAGCAAATTTTCTTCACATTGCATCGATCAGTTGTATGATAACCAGTGAACAAGCACACTTTATTTATTTATTTATTTATCCTCACCCGAGGACTTTTTTTTTTTTTTTTTTTTGCATCTATCTTCAGATAGAGCGGGAGGGAGAGATGGAGGAAGAGAGAGAGAGAGAAACACTGATGTGAGAGAGACACATTGAGTGGTTGCCACCCACACGACCCCAACTGGGGCTGGGGACAAACTGCAACCAAGGTACATGCCCTTAGTGGGAACCGAACCCGGGTCCCTGTGGACCGCAGGCCGACGCTCTAACCGCTCAGCCAAATTGGCCAGGGCTACACTTTATTTTTTTAAAGATTTTTAAATTGATTTTTACAGAGAGAGGAAGGGAGAAGAAGAGAGAGAGAACCATGTGAGAGGGAAACATCCACCGACTGCCTCCTTCATGCCCCATACTGGGGATCAAACCCCGAAACGAACTTCAATCAAACCAGCAACGTTTTGGTGCGCTGAATGACGCCCAAGCAACTGAGCCACGGGCAACACTTACACTTTTAGAATTTATTGTTTGTTGGGCTAAGTTATGTCTAACTATTACATAGATGAAAAAGAATCTGAACTCTTATCAGATACTATTTTGGTGTCAATTTAAAAAGAAAAATCTCTACTACATTTCCTTCATGCTTTGGAATTAATTTAATTGAAGAGTGACCTTAATTACAACACGAGATATTTCAGAATCTGCTACCATTTGTGACTACTTATTTTGATCATTCAGCATTCATTTCAATACTATGTAAACAAAATAAAATGTAGAAATAATTATGTAACATTCCAATTTAAAATTTTTCTATTTATAATAATCAAAACTTTGCTCTGATAAAGTCACTGGCTTTAATATTAATAAGTTAATATTACAAATTATAACTTATAAAATAAATTCATTCAAATTTTCCTGAAAAGAAAAAATACTATCAACAAATAATGAACTCTAGTTAGTGATATGTATGCTGAAGTATTAGAGGGAAATGTATTAATGTTTGCAAGTTCCTTTGAAACTCATCAATAAAATAAGATGTATTAATGGACAGATACACAGATATGACAGCAGGTATAGTAAAATGTTAAATGTCAATTTTAAATGGCAAACATATAGGTGTTCAAAGTAAAACTCTTTCAGTTTTGCTGTATGTTACAAACTTTTCATAATAATTTTAAAAAATACCACTACCAAGACTAATAGACAAGACAAACTTGGAAAAGTATTCTTAACACATGTACCTAAAAAAGGACTTACATGCAAAATACATAAAGAACTCCTACAAATCAACAACAAAAAGATGAATAAGCTTATTTCTTTAAATGGGTAAAAGACAGATGCCTCACATAAGAATATATATGAATGTCAGTCCTAGCTGAGTAGCTTAGTTGGTAAAAGCATCATCCCAATACACCAAGATCTCAGGTTTCATCGCCGGTCAGAGCACATACAAGAGTCAACCAATGAATACATAAATAAGTGGAACAACAAATCAATAGTTCTCTCTCTCTCTCTCTCTCTCTCTCTCTCAAATCAATCAATCAATAAAAAACTTTAAGAATATATATGAATGTCAAATAAGCACATGAAAAGATACCAAACATCACCAGTCACCAAGAAAACACAATTAGAGACCATTTCCTATTTATAAGAATGGCCAAAGTTATCCAGCCTGTGTGGCTCAGCAGTTGAGCATCAACCCATGCACCAGGAGGTCGCCGGTTCGATTCCCGGTCAGGACACATGCCCAGGTTGTGGGCCCAATCCCCAGTGGGGGGCATGCAGGAGGCGGTCAATTGATGTTCTCGCTCATTGATGTTTCTCTCTCTCTCTACCTCTCCCTTCCTCTCTCTCTCAAATCAATAAAAGAAAAAAAATAATAAGAAGAAGAATGGCCAAAGTAAAACAGTCTAACGACATTAAATGTTTGCAAGAATTTGGAATAACTGGAACTTTCACACATTGCTGATAAAGGAACACAACTGCTTTGGAGAACTTAGTAGTTTCTAATGAACTTAAACATACCTTTACCCTATGATCTAACTCCACTTTTAGGTATCTATCAAACATAACTAAAAGCATGTGTCCGTACAAAGATTGGTACACAAATAGTCATAGTTGTATTAATTATAAAAACCGTAAATTGGCCCTGGCTGGTTTGGCTCAGCAGTTAAGAGCGTCAGCCTGCAGACCGAAGGGTTGCAGGTTCGATTTCCGACCCCTGTCGGGGTTGTGTGGGAGGCAACAGATGGACGTGTCTCTTTCACATCAATGTTTCTTTCTCTCTCTCTCTCTCTCTCTCTCTCTCTCTCTCTCTCTCTCTCTCTCTCTCCCCCCCCTTCCTTCCCTTCCACTCTCTCTAAAAATCAATGGAAAAATATCCTCAGGTGAGGATTAACAAAACAAAACAAAAAATTGGAAACAATCTAAAAGTACATCAGCCAAAGAATAGGTTTTTAGCCCTGGCCGGTTTGGCTCAGCGGTTAGAGCGTCGGCCTGCGGTCCAGAGAGACCTGGGTTCGGTTCCTGCTAGGGGCACGCGTACCTCGGTTGCAGTTTGTCCCTGGCCCTGTTTGGGTCGTGCAGGAGGCAGCCACTCGATATGTCCCTTTCGCATCGATGTTTCTCTCTCTTCCTCTCTCTCCTTCCCACTCTATCTGAACACAAAATAGAAAAATGTCCTCGGGTGAGAATAAAAAAAAAAAAAGAATAGGTTTTTAAAATGTGGTACAATCCATAAAAGAAATAATTGATATGCTAAACTTCATTAAAATTAAAAACTTGTGCTCTGCAAAAGACAGTATCAATAGGATTAGAAGACAAGCCACAGACTGGGAGAAAATATTTGCAAAAGACATATTTGACAAAGGACTGCTATTCAAAATATACCACAAAATCTGAAAAACAATAAGAAAACAATCTGATTTAAAAAGAGCCAAAGACCTGAACATACACCTCACCAAAGAAGATATACAGGGTGGGGTAGGTAGGAGAAGATAAAGGGGGGATAAACGGTCATAGAAAGAAACTTGACTAGGGGTGGTGAGCACACAATACAAAAGACAGACAATGTATTGTAGAATTGCACCCTGAAACCTATATAATTTTATTAACCAATATCACCCCAATAAATTCAATAAAAATATATAAATACAAAGAAGATATATAGATGACAAAAAGCATATGAAAAAATGCTCTACATCATGTCATCTTGGTAAAATAGGGTTAAGAACACCTTCCTATTTCTCACCTAAGAGAGATGTTGACAGAATAACTAGACAAGGGAATGGAAGTGAGACAGCTGAATTTGCCGGTGAAAATCCAACAGAAACTTATATTTCTTCTTTTCCAGATAAAATATTTGAGTATTCAGCATAGGTAATGAATTTCTATTTTTGCATTTACAAATCCCCCATCCTCTTCTTCTTCTTTTTTTTTTTTTTATCATCCTCACCCGAGGACATTTTTCCACCCTTTGTTCAGATAGAGTGGGAGGGAGAGAGGGGAAGAGAGAGAGAGAGAGAGAGAAACATCGACGTGAAAGGGACACAGCGAGTGGCCGCCACACGCACGACCAACCAGGGCCGGGGACAAACCGCAACCGAGGTACCTGCCCCTAGCGAGAACCGAACCCGGGTCTCTCTGGACCGCAGTCCGACGCTCCAACCTCCGAGCCAAACCGGCCAGGGCCCCATCCTCTTCTTTAATGGTGTTTCTCATTCATGTCCCTGATTTCAAGAAGTTAAAACTTGCTTGAAATCTTCCTGAGTTTGCAAATAAGTCTAAGGTTATCTAAGAGAGCCTCCCTTGCGCCAGGTCCAATTGTTTTCAACCTTTAAAACAGAAATGTGGCCCTGGCTGGTTTGGCTCAGTGGTTGGAGCATCAGCCTGCGGACCGAGGGCTTGAGGGTTCGATTCCCGGCCAAGGGCACGTACCCGGGTTGCAGGTTTGATCCCTGACCCCGGTGGTGGTTGTGTGGGAGGGAACTAATTAATGTGTCTCTCTCACATCTCTCTCTTTCTCCCTTCCACTCTGTCTAGAAAACAATGGAAAAATATCCTCAGGTGAGGATTAAAAAAAAAAAGAAAGAAATGTGAAGGGGATATGTAAGATAAATGAAAAACCAGCCCTGGCCAGTTTGGCTCAGTGGTTGGAGCATTGGCCTGAGACTCTGGGTTTGATTCCAGTCAAGGGTGCGTACCTTGGTTGTGGTTCAGTCCCTGGCTCTGGTCGGTGTCCTGTGGGAGGCAACCAGTCTATGTGTCGCTCTCACATCTACGTTTTTCTCTCTCTCTCTCTGTCCCTCCCACTCTGTCTGCAAATAAATGGAAAAATATCCTTGGGTGAGGATTAAAAAAAAGAAAAGAAAAACCACTAGAGGGCACTGTATCCTCTTTGGTTTGCAGTAAAGATTTCTGTGTAAAAATTACTACCTTTTATCTTAAAGATTATGATCCACACAGTGAAGCCCAGAGAGCTGTTTCAAACCATTCTTCAGCTGGATGCCTCTAGGTAAGTCTTTCCAGCCTCTCTGGGTTTCAGCTTCCACACCTGCAAAATGTGGGAGGTTGGCTATGTAATTTCCAAGCTCCTGTCAACTCTGAAACCAGGATGCCATCTGGAAAAACATTAGCAATCATACCTGCTTTTCTACTACTTTCTCCAGCTCGCTCAAACTAGTTCCTCTTCCCACCTTCCCTATTGCTATTTATCCAGCTAACCAGTTTGAGGCACTTTTGACCTTTCTCTTTTAAGCACCCTTTATTGACAACTTATAAAACACGATACATAGTCACAGAGCACTTTTCAAGTCTTACCAGTCATTTTCTCTTTTGATTCTCACAACACATTAGGCTTGTAGGTATGATCTCCAAAGTACCTGGTGAGGAAACTGAGACCTAGAAGAGTATGATGAATTGACCACAGTAACATAGCCAGTAAGTTATAAGACCTGGCCTTCCAACTCCAAAGCATATACTTTTCATAACAATATTCCCTGTCAGTGAGAAGATACAGGTTTTGTGGGGACTTAAGTACCCACATTTATGCTGGCAGTATTAGTTTTCCATCACTGCTGTAACCAACTACCACAACATAGGCCTCACTGGGTTAAAATCAAGGTATCAAGAGGGTTGTGTTCCCTTCCGGAGGCTCTGGGCGACAATCTGTTTCCTTGCCTTTCGCAGCTTCCAGGGGCCACCTGCATGCCTTGGCTCGTGCCCCCTTTCCTCCAACTTCAAAGCCAGCAATAGCACATCAAGTCCTCCTCACACTTCACTCTGACCTCTCTGCCTCTCTCTTCCACTTTTAAGGATGCTCTAAATTACACTGGGCCCAGATAATCCTGGATAATCTCCCTATTTTAAGGTCAACTGACTAGCAAATTTAATTCCACCTGCAACCTTAATTCTTCTTTGTCGTGTAATAGAACATATTCACAGGTTCAAAGGACTGGGGCATGAACACGCGCTGGGGGCTTATTCCACACTGGCTCTCTAAGAACAGAACATAAAGTTACAATTACAAAATTAAATACGATCCTATGAACACATACAGTAAACTTCATTAAGTTCACGGAAAATTTGTTTCTCCATATTTATTTGATTTATTTACTGAGCTAAATTCATATAACATATGGTTAATTTTAAAGTATACTTTTCAGTGGTATTTAGTACACTCACATTGCTGGTATGGACTACCACCTATATCAAGTTCCACATCATTTTCATAATTCCAAAAGAAAACTCCATATCCACTAAGCAGTCTACTCCCTCTACGCTATCCCCCAAGCCCCTGGTAACTAGAAATCTTTCTGTCTCTATGGATTTACCAATTTTGGATATTTCATGAAATGGAATCACATAATTTGTGATATTTTGTGTCTTATCATTATTTTCCAGACATATCCATGTTGTAGCCTGTGTACTCCATTCCTTTTTATGGCCAAATCATTTTCCATTGTATGGACATAACACATTTGTTTATCTGTGTCTCTAATGACGGACACTGGAGTGTTTAAAACTTTTCACTATTGCCCTGGCCAGCTTGGCTCAGCAGTTAGAGCGTCGGCCCTCGGAACAGAGAGTCCCGGGTTCGGTTCCTGCTAAGGGTACATACCTCAGTTGCGGTTTGTCCCCGGCCCTGGCTGGGGTAGTGTAGGTGGCAGCCACTCGATGTGTCTCTTTCACATCGATGTTTTTCTCTCTCTCTCTTCCTCCCTCTCTCCCTCCCGCTCTATCTGAAGATAAATGCAAAAGTGTCCTCGGTGAGGATAAAAAAAAGAAAAGACAACTTTTCACTATTGTGATTAGTGCTGCTATGAGCAAGTATTTGTTTGAATACCTGTTTTCAATTCTTTGGGCATATACTTAGAAGTAGAAATGCTGGGTAACATGGTAATTCTATATTTAACTTTTGGAGAAATGCCCATTTTCCCCAGTGGTTGTACCATTTTATATTCTCACCAGCAATGCACAAGGTTTCAAATTTCTCCACTTTTTGCCAATGCTTATTTTTCTTTCTTTTTAAAATTATAGTCCTCCTAGTGGGTGTGAAGTGGCATTTTGTGTGTTGTTGTTTTTTTTTGTTAATCCTCACTCAAGGATATTTTTCCATTGATTTTTGGAGAGAGTGGAAGGGAGGGAGGGATGGGGAGAGAAAGAGCAAGAGAGAGAGAGCGAGAGAGAGACATCAATGTGAGAGAGACACATCGATCTGAATGCACCCTGCTGTACCTCAACTGGGGCAGGGGATTGAACCTGCAACCTAGGTACATGCCCTTGACTGGGAATCAAACCTGCAACCCTTTGGTTTCTGGGCCAATGCTCTACTCACTGAGCCACACGGGCCAGGGTGTATATTGTGGTTTTGATTCACATTTCTCTAATGACTAATAATGTTGAGTACCTTGTCATGTGCTGGTTGGCCATTTATATATCTTCTTTGGAAAACATCTATTCAACTCCTTTATTCATTTTTAAATTGGGTTCTCTTTTTGTTGAATTGTAAGAGTTATTTATACATTCTGGACTTTAGACCCTGATTTGCAAATATATTCTTCCATTCTATAGGTTGTCTTTTTACTTTCTTGATAATATTCTTGGATGCACAAAAGCTTTTAATTTTTGTGAAATCCAATTTATTTACTTTTCATTTCTTGCTCCTCTTTTGGTATTGCATCTAAGAATCCATTGCTAAATCCAACAAATCCAAGGTCATTAAGATTAACCCATGTTTTCTTTTCTTTTTTCTTTCTTTTTTTTTTGTTAATCATCACTGGAGGATATTTTTCATTGATTTTTTTTTTGAATCCTCATCTGAGGACATTTTTGCATTTATCTTCAGATAGAGCAGGAGGGAGAGAGAGGAAGAGACAGGGAGAGAGAAACATCGATGTGAAAGAGACACATCGAGTGGCTGCCTCCCGCACGACCCAACCAGGGCCGGGGACAAACTGCAACCGAGGTACGTGCCCCTAGCGGGAACCGAACCCGGGTCTCTCTGGACCGCAGGTCGACGCTCTAACCACTGAGTCAAACTGGCCAGGGCTACTCATGTTTTCTTTTAAGAGTTCTGTAGTTTAGCTCTTATATTTAGATTGTTGGTTAATCCATTTTGAGTTACTTCCTGTATATGGTATGAGGTTGGGGTGCAACTTCCTTCTTTTGCATATGGATATCCAGTTGTCCCAGCATCATTTGTTGAAGATTTTTCTTTTCCCATTGAATGGTCTTGGCACTCTTTTCAAAAATCAATTGGTCATGGATTTATGAGTTTATTTCTGGAGTCTCAATTCTATTCAATTGGTCTATATATCAGTGCCACATTGTTTTGGTCACTGTAGCTTTGTAAGTTTTGTAATAAGAAATTATTAGTTCTCCAACTTGGTTCTTTATCAATACTGTTTTGACTATTCGGATCCCATGCAATTCCATATGGATTTAAATATATATATATATATATATATATATATATATATATATATATATTCTTTATTGATTTTAGAGAGAGAGGAAGGGAGAGGGAGAGAGAGATAGAAATATCAATGAGAGAGAACATCGACTGGCTGTCTCCTGCATGCTCCCCCCCCCCTGGGGATTTGGCCCACAACCTGGGCATGTGCCCTGAATCAAACTGGCGACCTCTTGGTGCATGGGTCGATGCTCAACCACTGAGCCACACCCGCCGGGCTCCATATGAATTTAAAGATCAGCTTTTCCACTTCTGCAATGAGGGCTGTTGGAATTTAAATGGGTATAGCATTAAATCTGTAGATCACGAAAGGTATTACTGCCATCTTAACAATATTAAGTCTTCTAATCCATGAACATCTTTCTATTTATTTCTTTCAGCAATGTTTTTTAGTCTTCAGTGTAGTCTTTCATCTTTGTGTAGTAAGAAATTTGGCCTCATCTAAAGAGAAGTCTGACCTTAGACCTCCCCATTCCTGGTCCCTTCCTGGGAGGTGATCTCTAAACCCTTGTAATTTCCCACATCATAAGGAGAGTCTTTGTAATTCACAGTGGGTCCCTCAGACCATCCCTGATAGTTTGTGACTAATGTGGTATCTCATGGTGAGTCCCTTCATAGTTTATGCTAACAAAATTGCATTGACTCAGGGTGGGAGCTGGCAATGCCATTAAAACCAGCCATAGTTATGGCTTTGTGTCACTTGATAACAGCTCAACCTGGGGGGGATGGGTGGGTTGGAGATTTGAGTTCAATCAAATAGGCAATGATTCATGCCAAAGAATGAAGGCGCAAAAAATGCTGGACACAAGGGCTTAAGTGAGCTTTCCTGGTTGGCAGTATTCTGAGCATTATAACTGGGAGGAGGTAATACCATCCAAAACTTCATGGGGACAGGACAGCTAGAACTTCATGTTTGGACCCCTCCCAGATTCTGCCCCTATGTTACTCTTCCCTTGGTCAAAGTATCCTTTTTTTTTTTTTTTTTTTTGGTATGTGCCCCTAGCGGGAACCGAACCCGGGACTCTCTGGTCCGCAGGCTGAGCTCCAACCGCTGAGCCAAACCGGCCAGGGCCAAAGTATCCTTTTCATGTAATAAATATGACCATGAGTGTAACAGCTTTCAGTGAGTTAGTTGAGTCTTTCTAGCAAATTATTTAGCCTGATGGTGGTTGCAGGATGCCGGATTTGTTGCCAAATGGTCTGAAGTGAAGGTGGCCCTGGGGACCCTAAAACTTGCAGCTGGTGTTTGAAGCAAGGGCAGTTTTGTGGGCACTGTTTCCTCAGACTGTACTGTTGCCTAAACTCTCTGCAACCTTCTTAGTTAAAATCAATGAACAAGAACTACATATCTATAAACCTCATGATTTTCTGTTTCCATTATGTCCCCATCCACATACATTAATCACAACAAATCATGATGTGACCAGCAGTGGAAAAAATTTCATCATCTATTTGTTTTTAAACAAATACTTATTCAGCACTTGCTATACACTAGGCTCTGTTCCAATGCTTCACAAACATGAATTCCACCCCCCCACCCCCCGCAAGAACCCTAATTAAGTACATCGCTTTTTGGAAACTGGGCAGTCTAGACCCATCACACTGCTGCTTTATAAGCCTTTTTTGAGAAGTTTCCTGGGAATCCTACCTCTTCCCACTGCCATTCCATAGTTCAGGCCCTTAAAATTCACACCTGAACCTGTCTCCCTAACTCAACTAGCTATCCTGAATGTTGCTGCCACCCTAACAGTACTAAAGCACTGATGTTCCAAGTCCCCGCCACCCCAATGCACTCAATGAACTCAAGTGTACCCCTTCTCAGCATTTACCAAAGGTAAAAAGCAATGATTGCTCATAAGCAGTACATGGCCATGGATTTCTGTCTTCTACTAACGAGCTGAACTGTTACTGAAAACTATGCTGTGAAACAGGCAGAGTGGGTGAGAGGAAAGCACATAGTACTTATCAGGATCTGATCCCCTAAACCCTACTCCTCTTCAATCTCAGGTTCTTCATTTGCAAAACACAACACTTTAAGGCCAACCTCCCAAGGTTGTTGTGAGAATTAAAGGAGGAGGTGAGAGGGAAGCTGTAAAACAGGGTCCTGGAATGCAGCAAATGCACAACTAATATTGGCTGATTTGTACCTCAGTCTTCCCCAAAGAACTTGTAAGTTCTTCGAAGGCAGGGGCTTTGACTCAAACTTTTTCATATTTCTTAAGTCAAGATTATTTAATCACTTTAACAGATACACTTTAGTATCTGGACTTGCCCAAGAACCTACAATGGCTCATATGACAGAATCAGACCCTGGAGTCTGACTTCAGATGTTGGCCACTGCTAGCTCTGTGACCTCTGGAAATTTGTTTAACCTGAGCCTCAGGTTCCTCATTTGTTAACAAAGCCTACTTCGTAGGGTCGTGAGGATTCAGGTGACGTGCTTAGCATATAATCAGCCCTCCCCCCTCCCCCAAACTGCTAGCTATAATTATATCCCGTCGCAAACATTCAGTGTCTATAAAAACTTGGCCCCTCTGCATTCTCCTTTCTCCGTGTTTCCGATATACAGACCCTAGCCCTTCAGATCAGCCTTGCCATCCTCCTACTTGCTCTTCTTTCCCGACTTGTACTTAATACACACCAATCATCAAAGACCACATGCAAGCTCCCTAAAAGCAGGTATGAGGTCGGTTCCGTTACGGCTGCCGTTTTAGGGAACAGGAAACAGGCCCTGAGGGTTTGAGTAACTTCCCGCGGAGTCACTCAACTCCAGCGAGACCGGAGCCGCCCCTCCACCCCTCCGGCCCTCCGCGGCCCGAGGCGCACCCGCGTCCACTCAAACCCAGCCCGGCCCCTCCGCTCCCAGTGGCCTGCCCGCTCCTGCGCGCACCCGTCGCCCCACCTGAGTCAGGCCCCCGGGGGCGCGCCGCATCGTCCTTGGCGGCTTTTCCCTTCTCCCAGTCAGAAACCCGGGGTGAGGCCGACGTCGCTGTCCCTCACGCGTGCAGGTCGCCACGAGGCTGCAGGGCAGCACGTGACGGGAGTGGGCGCGACGCCGCGTGGGTGCGGCACTGGCGTGAGAATGTTCGTTGTTCAGGGGAAGGGGCTGCGGCCGACTCCCCCGCTGCGCGCTTGCGCCCACCCGGGCGGGCAGAGGGCTGCGGGGAGACCCCTCGGCAGAGCTGCGGGGCTGCGCCGCACGCCGCCACGTCACGCACACGCACACGCACACGCACACACTAGGTACCGAAGCCTGCGCTCAAGGTTAGGTGGGCGGTGGCGCTCGGCCCGGCCCCCGCGGTGCCCTGGCTGCCTCGGCGGGCGGAGGCCTCCCCGGGAGCTGGGAACTTCGTCTCCCCGGGAGGGAGGCGGCCGAGCAGCGGCGCCGTGGCCGCGGAGCAGGGACCGGCTGGTGGAGGAGGTGCGCGCGGAGGGCCGACTCCAGCCGCTGCGCGTGTGCTCCGCCCCGTCGGGACAGCGTCCACGGAACTCTCCCCGCGTGGGTGCAGCGTGGTGCGGCCCGGAGCCTCGCCCCGCGCCTCATGCACAAGCTCGACGCCGGCGCCGCGCATAACGGTTAGTTGGGAAACGGCCGGCGGCACTGGGCGCGGACCTGCGGGGTCCTGGCTGCCCACTCTAGACCCACATCTGAAGCTCGGCGTGGACGATGGCGCACAGGCACACAGGACAGTCACCTGGTAGCCTGGACACTTCGCCTCCCTGAGCCGCCTGGTCACCAGCTGGCTGGTGTCGGACATTTCCTGGTGCTTTTGATAAACTCCTTTATTGCAGCATCGATCTCCACGCTGGGGTTGTGTCACCCCTGTGTGGCAGGAAAGGCCACTGGTTCGGCTGAGACTTAGCCAGTGCGAAGGGAATGCCTGGATGACGCCCTTTGACCACGCTGGCTCCGGGGTTCGGTTGTTGCTCTGATCCCAGGCGCAGCTAGATGGCGTGGTCCACTCACGTCTGCACCTCCGCTGGCCTGACCAGCCCGCTCACCTGGCACTCACCCACATGACTGCATGGATGCGGAGGGGTCCGCACACGGTTCCTGGACCACAACGTTAGGCTTTTACTGAGGTCACGGTCACAGCCCATTGGAGACGCTGCTTCGGCAAAGCTGAGATGTGTGATCTTGAGCAAGTTCCATACCCTCTCTAGGACTCTATGACTATCATCTTCTCTGTAGGATAAATGTGTAGGCATCAATATCTGAGGTCCCTTCTGGCTCTGATGTTCTCTGGTTCTAAGCCCCATGTAACAAAATCGAGGCTCAGCTTGTGGGTGGCATGAATGGAAGAAAGCCCTCTTCCAGTTGCCCCAGGGGACCTGCCTCCTGCTTCCCCCCTTCCCTCAGCTCAACCCAGGAGCGCAAGAGGGAAGAACCCCTGCCCACTCTGCATCCCGAGACTCATTTAAAGAAGAATCCAGGTTTTGGGCTTCTTTTCTTGTTTGGACTCAGAAGCAGGGAGCTTGTCAATGTTTAATAAAGTTAGGGCCAACCTGATTATCAAAGGCATTTGTGTTAATTAGCACCTTTTAATCCATGCAGGGAGCTAACAGGCAGAATAAAAAAGGAAAAGTCATTATCTTGGAATGTCTGGGCTCCTACCTGGGCTGAGCCCTTGTGAGGTCATTATGGGTAATTATGAGCTCTCACCCCAGCACAGATCACAGTCCCAGTTAGGGACAGGTAATGAGGGGGAACATGTTGCCCTTGCCAGGCAGAGAGGCTGAGGTCACCAAAAGGGAAACTTTCCATTTTTAGTTCCCTTCCATCCTGTTCATTCTGAGTGTCCCCACCCAGCTACTCCATTTCATAGTTCTGGTTTAGCCTCCAACACAGTTGTTATCCAAAGTTTCCTTTTGTTTTTTTGTTTTTTTTTAATCCTCACCCGAGGACATTTTTTCATTTTTTGTTCAGATAGAGTGGGAGGGAGAGAGGGGAAGAGAGAGAGAGAAACATCGAAGTGAAAGGGACACATCGAGTGGCTGCCACCCGCACGACCAACCAGGGCCGGGGACAAACTGCAACCGAGGTACATGCCCTTAGCGGGAACCGAACCTGGGTCTCTCTGGACCGCAGTCCGACGCTCTAACCGCTGAGCCAAACCGGCCAGGGCAAAGTTTCCTTTTGTTCAAGGAGAAAAGTTACTGCTCCCTGAGATTCTATAACTGGGCATTCTAGAAGCCTTAAAGAGCTTTCCTAATTTTCCTCCCAACTCAACTCTGAGCTGATGATTGTCTAGACTAGGGTGAAGCCATGAAAATGGTGAAAAGTGGTCAGGTTAAACTTGCTGATGGTTTGGATAGAAAGGGGGAGTTGTGAAGGGTGAAGAGGAGTCTAAGATGACTGGGGATTTGGGGATTGAGCAGCTGGCTGGCTGGTGGTAGCATTATTGAGATGAAGACAAAAGAAGTGTGGAAGAGGAGAAATAAACAATTACGTTTGGCCCATGTTACATAGAAAATACCTATTATAGACCCAAATGTCTTAACATTTCAAATATAGAGTACAGGGAAGGGTCAGTACTAGAGAGAGATATTTGAGAGTCATCAGAATATATGATACATAAATCCATAAACTGGCTGAAATCATTTAGGGGAAATGTGTCCATAGAGAAGTGATGGGCATGCAGTGTTGGACCCTGGCCCCAGGGCATCCAACATTTAGAAGTTGAACTGAGGGGGAGCAATTGCAAATTGGAACCAAGTGAGTCTACTGGAATGAACTGCCTCTGCTGGTGTGAAGAAACAAGGCTGGATGATGTTAAAAGGAACAGGAAGCAGAGGAGAAGAGTGTGTCCCTGCTTCCTCCTCCAGACTTTGTCTACCTCTGGCGACCCCCATTGACAGAACCTAAAAGGGTGCTGAAGAGCCTGGCAGAAATGTGGTTTTCCAAGTTCTTGCCCCAGCATCACAAAGCAGAGTGTGGAAGGATAGGTTTGAAGCTGAGAGACATCAGCTGCGTAACTGGTACACACATTGAGGTGCTCACCTACTGTCCAAGGCCAGTCTGCGTAGGGTTGTCTCCCATACTTACTTCCTGGCCAATGAGAGCTAAGAAGTGGTTGAGTAAAGCCAAGATAAGGGGAGGTGGGCATCAGTTGAGACTCTTCATACTTCTAAAGGACATCAGTCCATTAGCACTGATATCAGAATGGAGCTGCTGGGAACTGGCAGTGTAAGAGGCCCATCCAGAGAGCACTTGAGTGACCTAAGCTGGTAGCAGGATGGGAGGAGGGGCAAGAGTGAGGGAGGTCCTAGGAATAGGAATGAGAAAATAGTCTTTCAGCTGGGATTCAAGGAGCAGGACTCAGAGAGCTAATTCTATCTCTGAAGCCTTCTCTCCCCATAATCCCTCTCTGGTTGGTAGAACTAAGAAACCCTGTCCCTTCCTTTCAAGTCTCTTTGGGTTAGGTTCTTAATGGACTTCATCAGGGACCAAGCAGGATGAGACACTTCAAAGATTGAGAAGGGTGTGGTAATATGCAATTCAGTTGTCTGTCTGGAAAGATCCCCATACCAACAATTCTTTACCTTTAACTTAATGTCCTAAAGATGAACAAAAGACGAGGGAAGTACGGCTGCCCCACTAAGTCCAGATTGTCTCACTACTGTCAGCTCACCCTTCAGATTCTTCCCACACTCACCACCTGCCAATCAGGACCACAGCTCCTGAGCAATTATGATTCATAGACCTGTCAACCTTCTCTCTATCGACAGGCTATCTGAGCTTGGCATTCTCAAGTCTCCAGCTAGCCAGTTTCCTATAGAGGTCCTAATGCCTGGGAATTTGACTCCCACTCCCAATCCGTCAGTCATACAGTTTCCCCCACTCTCCCATGTTCCTACAAAGCCTCAAGCAACTTGGTGCATTTTAAATGCTTACAATCAAGGACTGGGGAAGACAACCTATAATGCTCCAGACTGGCTTCCCATGACCAGTTGAGTCTTTCAGTGTAGCCAGTGCCAGGTGAAGGACAGGAGTCCTGGACCCAAGCAAGGACCCTAGCCACTCCCCCCCATCACATCTTCTTGTACTACCTAGCTCCCCACTTTCTGTACAGGGTCAGCCACTGGTGCCTTTTCCTGGAACTCTTAGCCTGCACTCTACATCTGATCTGTGCAATAAAAGATGATAGAACCTAAGCTCACCACTGATTTGGACAAAAGCTGTGGTGACTATTTAAACTGAAACACATTAATAGCTCTGAATATTTCATGCCAGGTACATTAGAACGACCAGCATTATTTATTGAAGGCTGATCACTCATCATGGGTATTAATACATTTTGCTTCAGTGTCAGCCAAAGGGAAGTTAGCTTCAAGGAACAAGGTAGGAGGCTTTTGATATTTTTGCCTCAGGAAATAACTCTTGCGTGGATGGAAGGTGTGGCCTTGTGGTGTCATCCAGCCTCACTCTAGCTTCTGTCAAAACTTCTGGAAGGTGCCAGGCCGTTGTGGCTCAGTGGTTGAGCGTCAACCCATGCATCAAGAGGTCACCAGTTCGATTCCATCAGGGCACATGCCCAAGTTGTAGGCCCAATCCCCAGGGTGGGGCATGCAGGAGGCGGCCAGTTGATGTTCTCTCTCATCAATGTTTCCATCTCTCTCTCCCTCTCCCTTCCTCTCTCTCTAAAATCAATAAAGAAAAACAAACAAACATACACACACAAAAAAACAAAAAAACTTCTGGAAGGCTTATCAGCAGGGCCTTTAACCCACCAGGCGAGTAGGAGTGCCAGTCACATCCCAGATACAACCAGGCTGGGCTGAGGTGTAGCTCTCTCCAGCAGATATTAATTCCCCAATGTCTAGCTCTTCAGGTTTTCTACAGAGGATAGTAAAGGAGTGAACAGGTTTAATTGATCAGAGAGGGATTTGGTTGATACGAGAGAGGAATTCAGCAATGAGCAGCTCTAGTCTCTTGCTGGTCTGCTATCTCCATCATCTCAAGTCTCTGACGTTGTTCCCTTTGGCCTGTGCTCTCAAACTCATTTATCAACCACTCTAGCTATTTTAAGCTGCAGGAAATGTAATACAAAGAATTAGGTGCTTACGAAATCGTTGGGAGGGTTGGAGGAGTGGGCCCTCTGCTGAGCCTCCAGGGATAACTCATAAAACTTCACCCAACTGACCTACCCCAACTATGTCTGTCCTTATCTTTTCCTGATTTTATGGTCATGCTGATGTTAATCTACTGTTACAGAAATTAAGAAACCATCAGGAAAATATATTTTGATACAAAAGATATGTAATACATTTTAGTTTTGCCGACTCTCAGCCTGCTGGGGGTCGTGCAATGCAGTGAACTGCAAGCAGACACGGCTTGGAGTGAGGGGGAGCTTCGCAAGGGAGCAAATGCTCCCGACCTCTGGATGAGCCCAATTTATTCTCTTAGCAGTTCCCCAGGTTACACAGTGTTTTAGGTGATGAAGTCCTTGAGATAGCGTCTCTGCTGACCTTTCAGCCAGGCCCAGCATTCTTCCTGTTCCAGCTGCCCCTCGCTGAGATATATAACAAACATATTCACACTTGGGCCATAGCCCATTTCCAAGATTCTTATCACATCCACTTCCTTGGGCGGCAGTTCCAACCCATTGACACTGTCATTGACACTCTCTTGGGCAGTGCTTCAACCCATTGTGCATACTTTGTGTATTCGCATGCATACTTTGGTCCTTGGCTGGCCAGGCCTCGAGAATGCATACCTCAAGGTTACATTTTGTTCATCCACCAAACCCCCAACCCTACAAGTTTTCTTTTAAATATTATATCACAAATATCCGGCTCTTCAAGCTTCTAGGGGCGAGGAGTCAGAAAAAATTTCCTCAGAGCATTTTATGGGCTTTTTAACCCACAGGACAATTTCACTTGTAATATCCTGTCTGTTTATCCCGCTTTGCTCTCCTCAGCATGCTGCCCTTCCCATTAGGTCCAGCCTGTTAACGTCAACAAGGGTGAGGTCCCTTGATCAAAAAACAAGAAAAAATTGCCATTAAAGTTGGTAAAATAAAGCCCTTTCCTTTCTTCTGCACCTTCTCTCTTGACTTGTTATGGTGTTTATTTACTACTTAACGTCATTCTAAATTTAAAAAATTAAAATTTTGAATTATTAACATATTTTACTGTCCATCTTTATTTCATACCATTCCAATTTTAAATGCAAATATAAGGTCATTTAGTTCATATGCAGAATCACCAAAGTTACATAATTTATATTTCATAGTTTGTGTATATATGTGCCTTTTGTTCTTACCAGAATAGTGGAAATACCCAAAACGAACTCAGCAGTTACTTTACTTCTTGATACATGCCTACCCTACCAACACTGTCTCCTTACAGCTTGCTGATTGACTAAAAGACCGAAGGGAAGAGGAACTATGGTTGTCCTGTCCTTGCCTTCCTTTCTATGTCATCATTATGTGTAGTGGTTGACTCATACAAGAAGTAACAGGAAGCCCTGGCCGGTTTGGCTCAACGGTTAGAGTGTTGGCCCGCAGACCGGAGAGTCCCATGTTCGGTTCCCGCTAAGGGCACGTACCTCGGTTGCAGTTGGTCCCTGGCCCCAGTTGGGGTCGTGTGGGTGGCAACCACTCGATGTGTCTCTCTCACATCCATGTTTCTCTCTCTCTCTCTGCCTCCCTCCCACCCTCCCTCCCGCTCTATCTGAAAATGAATGCAAAAATGTCCTCAGGTGAGGATAAAAACAAAAACAAGAAGTAACAGGAATAAGAAAGGAAACGATAAGTTTCCTTGGTCACTCATGTTTCTCAGAACTCTATTGTCTTCCTTCTGGTTTAAAGAGAAAGTGTCGCGGTGTAGCCTCTATGGGCTGTGAGTGTCCTGCCACCCCTTACTCACTCTCAGATGGGACAACATGCATTCCTCCCACACATGGTGGGCCACTGCTCATTGGGCTTCATGAAAGCCACATGTGAATGGGGCACCAAGGAACAAGTGTGCAGATTCATGTATTTCTTCAGCTCTTGTACATAATCCATTGTCCCACTGGATTTCACAAAAAAGTTCAAAGACAAAATTGTTAAGAATTTCAAGCAGATCACATTAAAACAAACACGTAGGCAGGGTGTAGAGAAACCAGAAGAGGGAACACATTATTCTGGGCTGGAAACAGCAGAACATTCAGCCCCTTGGGCTGAAGGGACTAGCACCCCAGAAAGAGAGGATGATGTTGAAAGGGCTGCCTTGAAAGAAGTGGAGACCTTAGGTTGAGGGGCACAGCCAATTCCAGGCAACCCCACAGGGAAGGAACTGATGAAATAAGTACCCCAACCTCTCTTTCCTCCCTCCCTTCCAGTTTCTAATGGGGCTCCCCATTGCAAAATCCAATGGGAAGCCAGAGGGCAAGCAAACCCCTCCATAGAGGTCAGCGTCCCAGTGCAGAGAGTAGGGTGGAAAGGAGGCAGATAATGGATCTGGGGGAAAACAGAGCATATCCCTGGGCCAAGGGGTAGGAGCAGGACCCCAGCTGGGACCATGGAGACTTTCTCCTTAGAACCTGAATTTTGAGTGAAGCAACACAAGGATGGAAGGTAATGGGAGCTGATTCACTTTAAGTGCTATGTTATGACAAAACTATTAGTTCTTTTTCTTGTTTCTTTTTTTCTTTATTGATTTTAGAGAGAGAGGAAGGGAGAGGGAGAGAGAAACATCGATTGGCTGCCTCCTGCATGCCCCCCACTGGGGATCTGGCCCACAACCTGGGCATGTGCCCTGACCGGAAATCGAACCAGTGACCTCTTGGTGCATGGGTCAACACTCAACCACCCAGCCACACCGGCTGGGCAAAACTATTAGTTCTTGCAATTGCCTTAGTCCCTTCCTTTCCAAGACTTGGTTATTCAATTGTTGCTACTATGCTACAGGATGCCCCATACTCTTCCAGTAAATTCTCCTTTTGCTTTAGTTAGCAAGAGTTAATTTTTGTTGCTTGATATAAACTCCTAAACATGGGAGGAAGGGAAGAAGCCCTCACACTGGCAGCTGGGTGGATTTTGTGGATTTAATGTGGCAGAGCCAGGAAGCAGTGAGACCAGCTAGGAGGCTACTTCAATAGTCTATGTGAGGGATGATAAGGGTTGAAACCAGGAACAAGAGAAAGTGATCTGGTGAGTATCTAGCCAGTCTCTGCCACAGGTTCCTACTTTACATAACATCTTGTCAGACCATGTGGTGAACAATGAAAGGCCTAATTTTGGGTTTGGAAAATGTAGTCACCATATGTTTGACTTCCAGTCATGGGCCAGGCATGGTGAAATTTGGAGGAGAGACAAAAGGATGAGTAAGATGTCCCAGGAGCCTGAGTCTGAGCCCTTAGCCTTCCTTGGGCCATCCCAGCTTCACCCATCTGTGTGAACTGTCAATATGCTGCCTCCTCTCATTCTCTATTTTGTCCTGCTCTCTCAAGGGAAGGAGAGGCAAGAAAGAAAACACTTCATCCAATCAATCAGTCCACTCTCCAGTTTCCACTCATAAGCAGCAGTCTTCCTTTTGGCCCCCATATGAATCCTTCTGTGTATGTCTGTTTCCGGTGGGGCGGTGGGGAGGGGGTTTGAGAGAGCTCGAGAGGGAGAGTGTGTGCGCGCACACACACAAAACTTGCTGGCTCTGCAGGTCCCCATTCCACTTTTCTCTCTTTACCTCCCACCAACTATTCCACCTCCTTTTTTTTCCAAAAAAACTAAATGCATTTGGGAACATGAAGTAAGAATGAGAAAGCTGCCCTGGCCAGTTTGACTCAGCGGTTAGAGCATTGGCCTGCGGACCAAAGAGTCTCAGGTTTGATTCTAATCAAGGGCACGTACCTTGGTTGCAGGTTCGGTCCCCAGCCCTGGTCGAGTTGTGCAGGAGGCAGCCAATCGATGTGCCTGTCTCACATTGATGTTTCTCTCTTTCTCTCCCTCCCTCCTACTCTATCTGAAGATAAATGGAAAAACTGTTCTCGAGTGAGAATTAAAAAAAAAAATTAGAAAGCTATAAATGGCAAGGACCCAAAGCTAATTTGTTTAAATATGCTAATGAGCATGTGCTGAAATGTATTATTTTTGCATATGTTACTTTGAAATGCAAATTATAAAAGCTTGCAGTAACTATCTCCCTAATCTCCTGGGGTTAAAGGACAAAGGGGAGAAAATCACTTGAAAATTCATTTGCCAGCTCTCTTCTAGCACAGAAAGCTCTGCAATTCCCCAGGGCTGTCTCCTGCTCCCACTAAACAATGAAGTCCTAGAGTCCTCCTTCACACATAAGAGAACATGGTACTTACACCAGCAGTGGCCTTGCAGATTACTACCAGCCCGATGTCAGAATGGAAACACAGTTGCCATGTTTTTGTTGTATTTTCCTCTCTACAATGAGAAGGCAAGGCAGAGAAGACCCCGCCCCTGCCTGACACAGACGACCCCCTTATCTCTCAGTGCAAAGACCCCCCCACCCTTGGCTTTTGTAATGTAATTCCTGTCCATCTGCCAACGCCTAAACTACAGTGGAACTAGAAGGCCCCCAAATGCCCAGAGGCTTATCATGTATAAAAGGTGGCTGGAACCCAGGCTCAGGGCTCAGCCTTTGGAAGTGACTCTGCTGAGACAGCACCGGTGCACTTAAACAGTCCTTTTCTAATCCTCCGAGTGTGATGCAGTCTGTCTCTTCCCTCCCGCCCACCTAATTTCTGCCACAACAATAACACCAACCAGGACACCAAACAAAAAGAAATCAGGGAGTCAGAGAGACAAAGCTGATTGGAATTCCTAAGTGCAGAGCCCAGGCTGACTCACAGCGCATAGCTTCTGCTCCTGCCCTTATGGTCACTGGTTCGACCTTGTAGCTCACAGAAACATTGCTGGTCTGACATTCCTTTATTGTGTACTTTCTGGGGAGTCTAACACCTGGTTTAAAAAACCCATGTGTGATTTTTCAGGCTTGACCTTGGGCCAGCGATTTTCAACCTGTGTGCTGCAAGAATTTTTAAAATATGCAATACCTGGAGGACTTCCGGTCAAGATGGCGGCGTAGGTAAACGCGGTATCGCGTCCTCCCACAACCACATCAAAGTTACAACTAAACTACAGAACAACCATCATTCAAAACCGCCTGAAATCAAGCTGAATGGAAGTTCTACAACTACGAAATTAAAGAAGAAGCCGCATCGAGACTGGTAGGAGGGGCGGAGGCGCGACGGGCTGGTCCCACACCCACGTGTGGCAGATAAAAATTGGGATACCTCGGCTGGGAAGGTCCTCCCTGAGGACTGAGGGGTCCCCGTCCCACACTAGGTGCCCAGCTCAGGGTCCCAGTGCCAGGAAGAGAATCCCCATCACTTCTGGCTGGAAAAACCAGCGGGAACTGAGGCTGAGGCGGCTGGAGCCCCCGCAGCTCCTCTTAAAGGGCCCGCGCACGGACTTACTCAGACTCCCACCCTCCGGGCTCCAGCGTGCGGGAGGGAGCCTGAAAGGCACCAGAGTCATATGGGGAAGAACTGAGCTGTTTGGCATTGGAGCGAGGGCTGGAGAGGCAGCTTTCTCCTGGACAGACGTGCTAACAGAGGCTTTTGTTCCTTTGGTGAGCCCTTCCTGAGCCGGCAGACGCCGCCATATCTGGGACTCCAGCTACCTGGCTCACACTGTTGGCCCCGCCCTGGTGATTCCCTGAGGCCCTGCCCCACCCAACTTCCAGGCCCACCCAAGCTGTTGCCAGTTGCTTCACCATAGGATTGGCCTGTCTTGGATCCTGCTTCAGCTTTTCCTGAAATCATTCAAACAGGCAGCATCTGGTCTCAGCTAGCCCCACACCTCTCGCTAAGTAATACATTGGAACAAACACAGGGAGGCAGCCAAAATGAGGAGACAAAGAAACAGGTCCCAAATGAAAGAACAGAACAAAACTCCAGGAAAAGAACTAAGTGAAATGGAGTTAAGCAACCTAACAGATGCTGAGTTCAAAATACTGCTTATAAGGATGCTCAATGGACTTAGTGAGAACCTCAGTAAACTCAGTGAGAACATCAGTGAACTTAGAGAGGGCATCAAGGGCATAAAAAAGGACCAGTCAGAAATGATGGAATCACAGTCAGAAATGAAGGAGGCACTAACTGAAATAAAGAATAGTTTACACTGATTCAATAGTAGAGTAGGAAAAGCCAAGAAGCAAACCATCGATTTGGAATATAAGGAAGCAAAAAACACCCAATCAGAACAGCAAAACGAAAAAAGAATCCAAAAAAATGAAGATAGTGTAAGGAGCCTCTGGGACAACTTCAAGCGTGCCAACATTCACATCTTGGGGGTGCCAGAAGTAGAAGAGAGAGAACAGGAAATCAAAAACCTATTTGAAACAATAATGGCAGAAAACTTCCCTAACTCGGGGAAGGAAACAGACATACAAGTCCAGGAAGCACAGAGAGTGCCAAACAAGATGAACCCCAAGAGGCCCACACCAAGACACATCATCATCAAAATGCAAAAGGTTCAAGACAAAGAGAGAATCTTAAAAGCAGCAAGAGAAAAGCAGTTAGTTACCTACAAGGGAGTTCCCATAAGACTATCAGCTGATTTCTCAAAAGAAACTTTGCAGGCCAGAAGGGAGTGGCAAGAAATATTCAGAGTGATGAAAAGCAAGAACCTACAACCAAGATTACTCTATCCCGCAAAGCTGTCATTTAGAATCGATGGCCATATAGAGTTTCCCAGACAAGGAAAAGCTAAAGGAGTTCATCACCACCAAACCATTAGTATATGAAATGTTGAAGGGTCTTCTTGAAGAAAAAGATAAAAAAATATGAACAAACAAAATGGCAATAAATACATATCTATCGACAATTGAATCTACAAACAAAATGAACAAGCAGAACAGAAACATTCTCATAGATACAGAGAACTTTTGTTGGGTACCAGATGGGTGGGGGCTGGGGGGAGGGGTGAAAAAGGTGAAGGGATTAAGAAGTACAAATTTGTTGTTAGAATGACAAATCTCAAAGGGAAGGGAGGTTCAGGGGTGGGAAGAAATAAACCGAAGAACTTATATGTATATATGCATAACCAATGGACACTGACAACAGTGTGGGGAAAAGCAGGAGGGGGGCAGGAATGGGGAGGAGGGGGCCAATGGGGGGAAAATGAGGGACATCTGTAATACATTCAACAATAAAGATAAGTTAAAAAATAATAAAATATATATATATGCAATACCTGACTATTTAGTCAGTGGCACTGACCTCTTTTTCCTTAGATTGTCAGTGTGGCTCAGTTAGTTGGATCACCATCCTGTAAACCAAAAGGTCACAAGTTTGATTCCAGGTCAGGGCATGTACCCATCCCTGGTTGGGGCACACACGGGAGGCAGCTGATCGATGTTTCTCACATTGCTGTTTCTCTCTCCCTTTCTCTCTCTAAAATCAATTTTTAAAACAAATGACAACAGCCAACACAACAATAGCTATCTGGTGTGAATGAATTAAAATTATACCTATTTTTTGTCAGATTGGCAAAAATATATTTTAGTTATTAGTTTATGTGTGCCATGAGATGAAAATTGCTGCCTTAGGCAATTACTGAATCAATCTTCTTATTAGTCCATTCATATTTTCTATTTCATTATGATTCAGCCTCAGTAGGATGTATGTTTCTAGGAATTTATCAACTTCTTCTAGATTGCCCAATTTGTTGGCATATAAGTGTTCATAGTAGTCTTTTATGATCCTTTAATCAGCTACTCTCTCTGACCTTTAACTCAGCTGAGCTTCTAATACCTTCTCTTGCAGTTTTCATAGTCATTAGACTAGGAGATACCTAAGGTCAAAAGTACTTTTTCTTGATAATAACAGGTAACATATTTTTTAGCATTTTCTGTATGCCATACACAATGCTATATGCTTTACATGCATTATCTTGGCTAACACTCATGAGAATTCCCTTTATTATATTACTGGTGTGTTGTTTTTTATTGATCTTAGAGAGAGGAAGGGAGGGAAATAGAGAACCATTGACATGAGAGAGAAACATCAATTGGTTGCCTCTTGCATACACTCTGATCGGAAAGCAAACCTGAAACCTGGGCATGTTCCCTGACCAGGAATCAATCCTACCACCTTTTGGTATATGGGACAACACTCCAACCAACCAAGGCACACCAGCCAGGGCCCTCTCTATTACTGATAATTATGTGCCGGATACACTCATTCCCTTTCTTTTTTCTTTTTTTTTAATTTTCCTTTATTGATTTTAGAGAGAGAGGAAGGGAGAAGAAGAGAAAGATAGAAATATCAATGAGAGAGAACATTGATTGGCCACCTCCTGCATGCCCCCCACTGGGGATCAGGCCCACAACCTGGGCATGTGCCCTGACTGGGAACCGAACTGGTGACCTCTTGGTGCGTGGGTCGACGCTCAACTGCTGAGCCACACCGGCCGGGCTCATTCCCTTTCATAAGATGGGAAAATTGTGGTTTAAAAACATTAAATGACTTGCCCAAGGTCACACAGCTCGTAAGTGACAATGTGAGAGCTGAAACTCAGATCTGTGCAAACTTTCTGACTGGGCTCCAGGCACCTCTACACCTGGCAGTGTTTCTGAGTTCCTGGCATGCAGCAGGAGCTCAATAAATGTTTCTCATGTGGATAGTTCTCAGGTCTCCTCCTTCTGCCCTGACTGCTCAGTCCTGTGTCTGTCATTAATGCAGATGTTTCTGTTAGTTGCTTCGAGCCCACTTCTACTCAATGTGGCCAACACTGAATTTAACTTCTCATCCAACTAAATGTCCCTCTTTCTCAATGGTTCCATTCTCCTCATAATACCACCATTTTTTAGTCCTCAAACTAACAATCCTACAGCCAGTTTGTACATATCATTCCCCAACACCCAGCCCCATACCTAATCCAACATCGTTTGATGGCTTTTCTCTTTGAAGTGATTCTTAGGTTTCCATCTTCTTCACCTCTCGGACACCACTCTGACCTTAGCTCGCCGCACCTGAGCTCGTGCCCAATACAGCCTCCAGTCTCAGAGCCTGTCCCTCTGAGGACACTTCCTCCCCTGCCTTCCTGGATCCTTACCAGCACACACCCCCAAATTCATAGTCTGATGGTGAGCCCACAGAAGTACACTTTATGATGAAATAATATACTTGTTTAGGCTTGGGTTAGACTGGAGTTGGGCTCCGTGTTTTGTTTGTTTGGAGAAGGGAGTAGTTTTGTTTGTTTTGTTTGTTTTGGAGAAGGGAGTAGTTTTGTTTGTGTTTTGTTTGTTTGGAGTAGTTTCATCGTAAATAAAACATAAATTCATGCCCTCCAGACTTGTCATGCTACAAACTGCCCAGTTGCCCTCCCAGATCATAGTGTTCAGCCTTTCACCTCTGACCTCCCACCATTTGCTCCAAGAATCCAGTTCCTAGTGTTAATCAAACAAAAACCCCTGCTGTTTCTGTAGTTTATGGTTATTATATTTATTATAGTTGTTATTCATGGCAAGTTGTATAGGCACAAGAAATTGCATAGAATAAAAATTTCTATGGCTTTAAAATATAAGCAGAAATAATTCTATTAGTAATCGAAAATTATAAACATGGTAATGTTTATAAACTGGTAATGATCTGGGCCCCAAGGCTAAGGCAACTAGATTCCATTTTTATGTAGGCCCCTTGGCTAAGGCGACTAAATGACTCCATTTTTATCATCAATAGACCTTCCTCGATATTCTTCCAATAATAGGTTATTTACCCCTAGAAGTAAAGGAATTTGGCCTAAGATCATAGTTGCCCCATGAGTTGGGAGGCATTTGCAGTTTTCTGAGTATAGGTATTTGCAGGTATTTGCAAGTACTTGTGCCGCTGGTGAATATGCTAATTTTGACTTCTGTGGTCGCTGTCACTCCCACTATTTGTACTGGTCCCAAGGGGGGGGTGGCCAACAGGGGGAGGGGGCTTCTGTCTTTAAAATCGGGCCAGCAAGAAGAATCTGCTGAGGATCTGGGGAAGCTGTACCCCCCCAGCCTGCCGGCGAAATGAAGTGCTCCTTTACAATTCGGCTGTGCGTCTCCGGTTATCTCACAGACACGTTACAACAGTAAGAATCAAGTTTGCTGCTACAGGGACTACAAAACAAAGATTTTGAAAGGTACTATTGGCTTATTGGATCAGGAATTATTGGACAGTTAGATTTGGGGAAGTGGGTAGTAACTATCCTCTTGTCCTTAAGATAATCCTACCTCCCAGCCCAGGGGATCCCTATCAGCTTTGGAGCCAGGCCGAAAGGGGAAAGTGAGTGAAGGTCTGTGAGTGGGGATCCACAGAAGAAAGCAGGTCTAGGCACCTCTCTGGGCCCTAAAACCACTGGCCCCCACCAGCCTGCAGTCTCTCCTTTTCTATCCCAAGATCAGAAGACAAGCATTTAAAAGATTTTATCTGGCCCTGGCCAGTTTGGCTCAGCAGTTGGAGCGTCGGCCCGCGGACCAGAGAGACCAGGGTTCAGTTTCTGCTAAGGACACGTACCTCAGTTGCAGTTTGTCCCTAACCCCGGTTGTGGTCATGTGGGTGGCAGCCAGTCAATGTGTCCCTCTTAAATCAATGTTTCTCTCTCTCTCTTCCTCCCTCTCTCCTCCCGCTCTATCTGAAGATAAATGCAAAAGTGTCCTCGGGTGAGGATAAAAATAAAATAAAATAAAAGATTATATTGATCTGGGCCCCAAGGCTAAGGCAACTAGATTCCATTTTATGTAGGCCCCTTGGTTAAGGCGACTAAAAGACTCCATTTTATCACCAATAGACATTCCTCGATATTCTGCCAATAATAGGTTAATTACCCCTAGATGTAAAGGAATTTTGCCCAAGATTATAGTTGCCCAGAGAGTTGGGAGGCATTTGCAGTTTCCTGAGTATAGGTATTTGCAGGTACTTGTGCCTTCGGTGAATAATGCTAATTTTGACTTCTGTAATCTCTGTCACTCACACTATTGTACTTGTCCCCTGAGAGGAGGGGGGCAAAAGGAAGAGGGAGTTTCTGTCTTTAAAATGGGACCAGCAAGAAGAATCAGGGCTGTTGATCTGAGGGAAAACTATGCCCTCCTCAGCCCGGCGGCAAAATAAAGTGCTCCTTTACAATTCTGCTGTGCATCTCTGGTTATCTTGCTGTCAGGTTATAACAATATCTGTTGCCCAGCTGGTGTAGCTCAGTGGTTGAACGTCGACCCATGCATCAAGAGGTTGGATTCCTGGTCAGGGCACATGCCCAGATTGTGGGCCAAATCCCCTGTGGGGGGCATGCAGGAGGTGGCCAATCAATGTTCTCTCTCATCGATGTTTCTATCTCTTTCTCCCTTTCCCTTCCTCTCTTTTTAAAGTCAATAAAGAAAAAAAAATTTTTTTTAAAGATTATATCTGTCAAGATATATGAAGCCTTTGCAGACTGTTATGAAAGTTTACACAAATCTGATTATCTCCCCCAGTGAACCAAATTACAGTAAGTTTTTCCAACAAGATTAGTGTCAAATAGATTTGCTGAATTTACTGCCAGCGGCCGTGGCCAGTAATGGGGAAAGAGCAGAATAAACAGAGACTTCTGTCCCTTTCTTAGTCCTTGCCTTCATTCTCCTTTCCCTTTCCCCGTTTTGGAAACTTCTAGATCTTCAAAGGCGAAAGCTTGAAGTCACATGTGCAGGTCATTCAATGATCTTCATCCACTAGGGCAGGGGCTCATCGGGTCCTACCACATCCTGCCCTGTCCTCCCCTCCCACCAAAAAGTAAACAGTCCTTCATGATCTCAGCAGCTTTGTCTCTTCCCTGCAGTTCCTGCCCCCGGGGCGGGGGTAATAATTGAACCAAAGGTTGAAGCTGAGATGAAAGTGATTTTTCCTCCCAGAGGTCTGGGCGTGGGTTGGGTGTGAACTGGCCAGTAATTGGGTGCAGCCTGGGGAGGGCCTCCCTCCATCATTACCCAACTCAGAAATTAATCAAGATCTAAATCTAAACCCATCCTCCTTGGGAGTCACCTGCCCAGCATTTTCTTTGGCATCAGATTTCTAAATCTCTCTTTAATGTACCAGGAGAGTGGGACTTGTCACTAGTCATAACTGGCAATCCCTCCACCTTGCCAAGTAGTGTCACCTGCCTTCATCTCCTGCAACCTCAACACAGCCCAGCTGGGGAGGGATTGTTACCTCCCTTTCACAGAAGATGAGGATGAAGCTCAAATGACACTGAGCCAGGCTGGAACCCCAGCCTGATGAGATCTCAGGGGACCCTGCCCATACCCTGCCCACATGCCCTGGGCACTCACCTCCACATATTCGAGGCTGCCACTTAGAGCATCTGCATGTCTGGCTAACCAGAAGTACCAGAGAAGAGAGTCAAAGGCCCCTGGAGCAGCCCTCAGCAAATGACAACAGAGTAGGGCATAAGTACCGAGCGTCCTGGCCCTCAGCTGAATGAACACACACAGCACATATACACCTCCTGAAGTTCCCCGGCAGGCAGGGTTCCAGTGGCCCACAGTGGTAACTGGCTCACCGGGTGACAGGCACTCATGGGAGGGCAATGGAGAGAATATAGCATTTGAATTCAGGACACCGGGCATGAGATAGTGGAAAATACCCAGGAAAACCTGAGTTCATAATGAATTTATTCAATCTTTTGAAAATGTTTGCTTTTAGGTTTATTATCCTAGCTGAGTGACCTCAAGCATACTACTTAACTACTCTGCATTGTTCATCCACCCTTTCGTTCATCTGACATTTCTAAAGCTATGTGCTAGGTACACAGGTGTAGAGATGGTCCTGCCCTCTGGGATCTCCCAGGCTAGAGGGGAAGACCCACCCTGGATCTGTGCTCTAAGTGAAGTCAGCCCAAGAGGCAGAGAGAAGAGCGCACGGAGACTTCTAACCAGGGCTTAGAAAGCCAGGCAAAGTGCCTGGAGGAGCTGCCACCGGAGATGAAGTAGCAGTTAATAAAGGGAACAGCATCTGCAGTGGGGAAACAGTACATGGAAAATTAGGAGGGCAGCCCAGCCAGTGTAGCTCAGTGGCTGAACGTCGACCCATGCACCAAGAGGTTGCCGGTTCAATTCCCGGTCAGGGCACATGCCCAGGTCGTGGGCCCAATCCCCAATGGGGGGCATGCAGGAGGCGGCCAATCGATGTTCTCTCTCACTGATGTTTCTCTCTCTCTCTCCCTCTCCCTTCCTCTCTCTCTAAAATCAGTAAAGGAAAAAAATAAAAATAAAATCAATCAATCAATAAAAAATTAGCAGGGCAGAGAAACCAGAGAGATGGGGGGCCCTGAAGCTGTTTCCCCATGGTGTGTACCTGAGACGGTCACTTCACCAGGTTGGACCTCCCCACCTGACCTGCTTTGTTCAATAATTGGTATAAGATTAAATATGATAATGAGTGTGGAAGTATAAAGTTCTTTAGAAATCTGAAAGATTGAAGTGTGAGCCTGACAGGTGTCCCCACGCCTGCTGTTGGGAAGACCGCATTGGGAGAGAAGCACAGGTCCCAGTCCCTTTTTCTCCCTCTTGTGGCCACAAGTCAGACCCAACTGCAGGAAACGTAACCCTGTGTCGTGGTACTTGAGCTGAGGAGACACTTTTACAAGGATTTAGTCGCAGTTTTATTGAGCTCCTGTGCCCCGGACGCCCCCAGCGGCAGGAACACAGTGATGAACAGCAGAGACACACTTCTGCCCCGTGGAGCATGGAGTGGGAGGGCCAGACAAGTAAACAGGTGATTTCCACAATCACGTTTCCCCCTCACAACAGCCACGTGAAGGAGACAGGGCTGAGACTCTGCATCCCCATGAACAAGTTAGGAAACTGAGGCCCAGAGAAGAGTGATGACTTGCTTAAAGTCACAACTAGATCACGGGGTGCCAGGACCACCACTAAAGTCCCACTCTGATGCCAAGCCATTGTCATTCCACAGAGACAAACGTTACACCAGTCTCTGGGACCAAAGTTAGAACAGAGGAAGCCAGTTGGGTCAGAAGGTAGGAGGTAGATGGGGCAGTGGCCCCGAGTGCCAGCAATAGCCCCCACGCAGCGCAGATGGAGAGAACAGACACCCGAGCTTGGAAGGCTCTAGTTCTAAATGCAGGAGGGCCTTCATTATTCACATCAAATCCTTTCACAGCCTCCAGCCCGCCAGTACAGCTTGACTCAGACTTTCTCAGACATCAGTGAATTTGTTCTGAGAGAAAAGAATGCATTCTTGGACCCCCTTTGTCATCCTGGCTCCCTCCATAGGCTCCCGTCTGCTTCCTTCATGCCTGGAAGTAATGAGACGGAAGGGGATAAAAACAAGCCTGTGGATAGGCTGCTGCTGATCTGAATGTCCCATATTGAAATATCCTCTCCAGACATGGCTTTGGGACCACGGAGAAAGGTCACCAAAGCCTCTGATAAAATACAAACAGCTGTGGGTGGGGCTTCAACTGTTCATGCTGAATGAGAGTCATTAGCAATCTGGCCTTTCATCAGGCAGTGCCAGATGTTGGGGCTGGTGGAGCGGGGCCTGCTAGGGAGGAGGACTTACAGGAGATTAGCAACCACTTTCCCAGGAGTGAGAAGCACATGTTCCCAGGTACAGTGGGAAGATCCTGGCCAGGGTCAGGGGAGTGACCTTGGGTACCCTCTGTCCAGACAGCCAAAGTCCTTGGCTAGAGAAGCTCAGTAACCTGTTCATTCATCCACTGGCTGAACGCTCACTGAGCACCGACCGGGAACCAGGCACTGCAAG
The DNA here is from genome assembly GCA_030848825.1 of Tadarida brasiliensis. Classification (NCBI taxonomy): domain Eukaryota; kingdom Metazoa; phylum Chordata; class Mammalia; order Chiroptera; family Molossidae; genus Tadarida; species Tadarida brasiliensis. Next base: position 12,443,175 of record CM061275.1, on the reverse strand, counting down.
ATCAATGAGACACAGTCTTTGTAATCAAGGGCCTTACAGTTTAGGGGGCAGACAAGTTAACTGATGAGTGAACAGAATGTTGTCAGTCTGCACAGTGGAGACGCACAGAGGCAATGGCCTGTTCCACTTTGGATGTCTGAAAAGATCTTACAGTGGGAGGGTGAGTCTTGAAAGATGAGTAGGGTTTGCTAGGCAAAGAGGGAGGAAAGGCATCCTGACATTAATAATATTAGAATCAACATTGCAGACAGGATTCTAAGAGCTTTACATGTATAACCTTTCATTAATGTTCACAGTGGCTCTATGCGGTGGTTCTATTGTTATCTCCATCTTACACATGAGGCCCAGTGTGGTTAAGAAACTTGCCCAGTGTCAGTTTGGGGATCTGAGGTGATTTAGTGGGACTGGACTCACTCAAGCTTGGAGGTGGGATGTGCCTTCAATGGTGAGGCCAGAAAGGTGGGCTGGGGTCAGGCCATGAAAAGCCTCAAGCAGGGTGACCTTCATCCGCTGGGCAGCAAATGGCATGGCCTGGTTATTGTTTCCCAGGACCACTCTGCAGCAGAGTTGAAGCCGAACTAGAGGCAGCAAGGCTAGGAGGCCAATTAGGAGGACACTTCAGTGGTCCAGGTGAGACATAATGAGCGTATGACAAGTCGGTGACATTAGCAATGGAGGAGACCTCAACACCAGGAGATGAAATGGGCAGGAATTTCTGGCCACCCAAAGGAGAAAAAATACACTTTGTAGAGTCACACAAACCTGAATGTGAGTCCAGTCATGTCACTTACCAGGCTTAGGCAAACTCACCTTTCAAAGTATCTCCGTCTGTGAAATGGAGATGAGAATGTGAGCCATGAACCCGATGGATTCTAATCACTCTAGAAGATCATACTTAAAAAAAAATCCTCACCCGAGGATATTTTTCCATTTATTTTCAGATAGAGTGGGAGGAAGGGAGATGGGGGGGTGGGGGGAGAAACATCGATGTGAGAGAGACCAGGGGCCAGGGACAAACAGAAACGGAGGTATGTGCCCTTGACCAGAATCGAACCCGCAATCCTTCGGTCCATGGGCCAACACTCTAACTGCTGAGCCAACTCGGCTAAGGCCTAAGTATTCTTTGTATTGCCAGCACCTAGCACTGTGCCTGGAACACAGTAAATGCATCTGAGGCATTCATTCATTCAAAAAAAAAAAAAAAAATGTGAACCAGGATCTAACTGTCTTGGTTTGTGTAACCCTAGAAGCAGATCCTGAGATTAGGATGCATTTGGGAGGTGGCCCCAGAAAAGTCCAACAGGGGATGGAAACGTGAGACAGGCGCACTGTGGGCAGTGCAGCTCCACCTCACCGGAGAACATGGGCAGTGTAGGGCAGACGTCAGAGTCACCCCAACTGAGGCAGGCGGAGGCTGGGGCCTTCCCCAACGACTCTTGGTCCATTGGTTGAGGGCTGCCTCTGTGGACACTGATTCTCCTACATTCCCGACTTGCCCAGAGCCCACGTAAGTGTGCTTCACAGTGACACAAAAGTCCTTAGGCAGCAAGATGCCAACCGTGGCATGCAGAAATGAATGCCCAGGGCAACAGAGAAGCATCAACAGTATCTCTACATTAATCATCACTCCAGATCTAAATACTAGTTTACAGTAGAGTAACACGTGAACCGTACCATGAGAATACAATCAATCAACTCCAGAACGTGAAATCACTGTTTTTCTTCCACAAATGAATGGCTTGAGAAAAAAAGGAAGGGGAGTGTTATAGATTAAGAGAGACTTAGGAGATGTAGCAAAATGCAATATGTAAACTTTGGATCTTCGTTTGCATAAAAGAACTGTAAAAAGACATTTTGTTATATAATCAGAACAAATTGAACATGGACTGAGCAGTAGATAATATGAAGAAATTACTGTTAATTTAGTTGCGTGTGATTGCGCTATTGGCAAGGTTATTTTTTAAAGTCCTATTATTTGAGATCTTACAAAACAGTTCATCATATTTTGCAAATATGGCAAAATGTTAACAGCTATTAAATCTAGGTGATGAGTGCATGGCAATTCATTAGGAATGTCTTCCTGCCTTTCTGCCTGTTTGGAACTTGATAAGAGAAGAGGAGGAGCAGTGAGGGAGGAGGGGACCCCAGACTACCTGGGTTTGAATCCTGGCTCTACTGCTTTCTAGCCGAGTAAATTTGAGTACGTTACTTAAACTTCTTCATCTGCAAATTAGGCTAGTAATAGTGTTTAATTCATAAGATTGGGGTAAGGATTAAGTTAATATCACTAAAGTGCTTAGAACAGTGCTCAGTAAATATTAGCTACTATTAGTCTGTCATGAGCAAATTCCAGTGCATGGCATTAGGAATGCTGCCCCTGGACCAGTCCCATCTGGCTGGGCCCAGGTGGTTCTGTAGGAGCCGGGCAGCTGTCCCAAGGCGTGTGGTGGAGAGCGGAGGAGAAGCAGCGCTCAGGCCGTGGTAATCCCAAGAGAAGGGAAGTCTAGCACTGGACAGACAAAACATGTGAAGGGGGGTGTGACTCCCTAGTGCACTTCATGACCAGGAAGGAGGTGGCGTTAATGTCGTATGGGGGGGAGAGTGAGGTGAAGCCCGGAGGGTACAGTGTCCCTGGGAGAACACTGGAGAGGGGACAGGACAGTTGCTGATATTTCTCTCACTCCAGCTGCCACAGGGGACCCACAGGTCTGGAACAGGAAGCATCAGGTGTGTATGCCCATTAAGGAGGCCCTGCCAGTGACAGTCCATAGTGAGGCTCACCAGGAACCTAATGACTCTCATTCTGGAAGAGGAGTGGTGTGCAAATCTCAAAGGGCTGTTTCAAATGGCCGAAGTTATCTCTTTCTGCCTCAACTCAAGCCTCTGAAACCAAAGGAAGCATTAATGCCCCACCCTGGAAAAGAGGTTTGTTTTTAGTCCCTCTCTGGCGCCCTAAATACACTTAGCCAAAGTGAGAGTGAGAAGCGTTTGCAGAACAGCTTAAGAGAGACTGAGCTCCTCCCCTTCCGTGAGCTCCTGGCAGGTGGAAATCCCTATGTGACCCACCCCTCCTGACTCCTGGATGGAGCACTGGCTTTGCTAAGTTCTGGGGCCGAAACTTGCTAACACACCCCAAACTGCCTTCTGGGCCCCTGGGGAGAATTCTCAGAACCAGGAAGCAACCGATGCTTCCTGCTACCCTCCACCCACACTGACCGTTTCTGTCTGTCCTGGCCTTGAGCATCCCCTGGGTGAGCACACCTTTCCAGGAGCTTGGTAAGCAGTGCAGAGAGCAGTGTGGGACAATGTGGGACAATGGGAAGAAGTTTGAATTTGCAGTCGGGAGAACTGGGTTCAAGTCCTAGCTCTGCCTCCTACTTGCTTATTTATTCATGTGTTTATTTACTTCCCTTGGGAAAGTCAGTTAACCTCTCCCAGCCTGTTTCCTTATTTGTAAAATGAGAATAATAATAAAACCTTGACACATGGTTGTTGTGAGATCAAGTGAGATAAAGGAGAGCAAAGGAACTCTTCAAAATTCCATTTGATGCCAAGCTCCAACAGAGAAAACAGATGAATGTTTATGTGAATAACTGTACTCACTGACATAACTTATACATATTTATTTATTTTTAAATTTTATTGAATTTATTGGGGTGAATTGGTTAATAAAATTATATAGATTTTAGGTGTAATTTTATAATACATCATCTGTACACTGTATTGTGTGTTCACCATAATTTATACAAATTTATAATTGTATAATTTATAAGAATAAATGTTTTATAAGTTAAGATTTATAATATTAACTTATTAAGAGTAATAACAATAATCAAGAGGCTGCTTTGAAGAATAGAAAGAATTGAAATTGAAATATTGGATGATCATTTCAGACTCGTGTATCTTGTTGCTTTCTCCACTTTATTTTGCTTACACAGAACAAGAGTCCTGATTCATACAAATTGGTGGTTGTAAATAGTAGAAGTGTTTTAAACCTTGCAATCTTAGGGTCCTCTTTAATACTCTCAATTCCAGAAGCTTCAAAGTGAATAATGGGGAATTTTCCCTCAAAACGAGTTAACATGACAATTTCCGAGAGCGGCTTAAATTCCTTATTTTAATATTGAAGTTAAACAAGTTAACCCTCACTGACGATAAATCCTAACCATCTGGAAAAACAATATCATCACAAGGCATCAGGTGTTAATTTGTCATTGTGCTGCAACAGTTATGAGAAAAAACATGCTCTAAACAGATGAGCCCCATCTCGGGGTTCACTGAGCGTTTTCTGATGCTGCTATTGTTGTGTGCGCCCCAGGACAGCAGGTCCTCCAATAAGGTCGTTTGGTTCAGCATCGTTTTGTTATAACGTTGACGGGATGCCGTAGGACTTGAACTCCTGCTTGTGTCAATTGGCCTGTGTTAAAATTGATTTCATTGGTCGTTTTGCTTAAAGTCACAGAACCTATCAGCAACATTAATTGAGGAGTTACTGTGCAATCGCAAGGAGACACAGGCAGGCCTAGACTTTTTAAATGACAGAGCTACCACCTTCCTAGTCAATCATGCATAAAAGAAGTTCTAATTGAGTTCATAGCAATGGCAAGAAAAGCTTTATTTAGAGATATTTCTCCCACAGGGGCGTTAGGGAAATATTGCCCGGTCCTGCACAAGGAGGATAAGGGCAGATATTCCCCTGGCCACGGGGCCACCCTGGAGCTCCACAGTGATGAGGCAGAGGCTCCCACCCAGCCCACAATGGCCTTTCTGATCCCTTCCTAGCAGCAGTTCCTCAGCTGCTATCAGCTGTGGATGGCAGGTAGTTCATGAGGCCCACCAGGATGAGACCCCTGCTGCTCTCCCCTCTGAAGCGGGGGCACCATCACCCCAGGGGTTGTCAGAGACCTGGGCAGCCTGGGCCCTGGCCACAGACAGACTTACTTCAGAGAACTACATTGGCTGAGGTCTGCTGGCGAATTTGGCTGGAAAACACACGTCACAGAACCATGCAAGTCCTCATGACTAATCGCAATTAAGACAGACGCTTGCCCTTTGAGGGGACTTGGGGTCCTTAGTCCAAGACTGGCTAGCACTTCATTTACTTCTCCAGGAAGAAAGGGAGTTTCCAGTAACTTCTGCAGTCTATTCTACCTACTGTAGGCCCAATAGACAAGTGTGGTGTGGCAGAAAGAGCACTATGCTTGGAATAAGGAGACCCTTAGTTCAGAAGTACTAGCTAAGGGACCTTGAGTCACCTGACCTCTTAGAGCCTCAGTTTCCTCATCTGTAAATGGACACGGCACCTTACAGGGTCTGGTGAGGATTTTACAAATCCATGTGTGTGGAGCACCGAATGCTGAACCTCAGAAATGATTACTTAGGGTACACATCCTCTAACATATGCTAACAGATACCGGGAGTAGAGGACGGAGGAAAGTGAGAGGAAGTATATAAGCAGACTAATGCCATTATCTAAGAAATAGTAGGTACCCATTCAATAGTAGCTATTATTTCACTTTTGAGAGTTGCACGGGACCTGAAGTCTTAAGCAGGCCCAGAACAGAAGAACTGCTCAACTGATCCGCAGAACTGTGAGAGATCATAAATGTTTGTTTTAAGCCACCAAGTTTGGGGTGAGCTGCACACAAGAAAAGTTAACTGATACAAAAGGTGATGGGCATCTTTCATTCTTGCCTCCTTAGCATCCATTCTCCTTTTATGTTTAAGCACCCATTTTTCTTCCACCAGTTTCAGTCCAGGTGGTTGTGGGAAAACAGAGTCTATCACAGCTCCAGAGGTGGGCATGTGAACCAGGCCCAGCCAGTGAGAGCATGGCATCTGCGGCAGACACCAATGGTCAGCTAACCCAACTCCCATTCCCAGCCCTCTCCTCCCTAAATCACTTCAGTTAGAGAGTCTGGAGGAGCAATTTTTTCCTAGCCTCCCATAAAGGTAGGAGTTGCTTTGTAACCCAGTTATGGCCCATGGGTTACAAATAGAAGTCTGCCAGAAGCCTCTGGAAAAGCTTTTCCTTTTTTCATAAGAGAACGGTTGATGCTGGTACTTTCCTGTCTCGTCTCACTGCCTCGAACCTGGCTTCGATTTTTGGAGCTGTAGCAGCCATTTAACAGCCATGAGGCAAAGGCTAGGAGCAGTTTCAAGATGTCGATCCATTGCTGAGTCACTAAAGCAACAGTGGCAACTGCCCACTTCCACACCTCCTGATATGTAAGAAAAACAAACCTATTTCTTAAACACCTCTTTTCTTTGCGTTGGTAGTCAAGTTGTCTGTTTCTTATAGTTAAAAGCATTCCTAAGAGGGCATCTCATTAGCTACAATAATTATCAAAGCCATAAAAAATATATAAAAAGAGATCACTATGAATTAGAAATTATTTTTATATTCTTCTTTGTAACTGTCAGTATCTTTAAAACGCCTTTTAGTAAGCATGTATTTACATGGTAATCAAGAGGGAAAATGAAAATTGAAATAATTAGAAAACAACAAACCAAACTTTCAGTACCCAAAGCACAGAAGCAGCTTGATCCACTGTTAGGAGACAGACCCAGATGTGCTCTCTGGTGTTCAATTTCCTTATCTATAAAATGGAGATGTTTTCTAAGTATTAACTTCATATGGATCTTGTTAGAATTAAATAAGATAGTATTTATAAATGTACCTGGTACTCGATATTCATTTTTTGTGTATTTACTATTAAAGTAGGAATTCAGATATAAGTTGTGGGGTTAGTGAGTACAAGGAAGAAAGATTAGGGGGGTGAGAGCTTGGACAACCACCCCCAGGTCACACCCCTACTTCCATGCCCTATCTTGGTCTCTGCTGTCCTAGTGCAGAGTCCACTTCATTTGCCTCTGAGAAGGAAAATTCCCACACCAGCTCCATCTCTCACCCTACTTCTCTCTGGGATCAGATTTTTTCGATGTTACTTATCTCTATCACCTTCATGAGGCATGTGCATCCTTGAGATTCTTTTGCAGAATTCCAGGAGTAACTCCCTTTCCCCTGCGATCCACGCAGCATTTTTCTGGCCATCTCCAGCTCACTGTGTCTCTCCTCTATCCTCTTCTTTCTGCCTCTCCAGAGGCTAATTAATATTCACAGACATGTTCTGTATGGTTATATCTTCAACGTTAAAAAATGTGAATGGCAAGCGAGTTATCTAGTCTGAAGTTTCTCCTTTGAAGTCTTTTAACAAGTCAGCAGGGACTGATGAAGGCATAGAAGCGATGTCTAGAATACTGAGTGAGGACCTGAGAGCTATTGCTGCTGTACGGGAAGGGGTGCCACACCCCATCCCACACAACCCTTGAGGAATCCCCCCTGCTTTCTTCCCATGCTTGTCTGGAGGCCTCTACAAGAAGGATGGAGAATGCGGACAACTTAACCTACAGAGAGATCATGGCCTCACAGATGCTCAGAGCTCCAGTGACACAGCCGCACTCCACACACTCATCCTCCCACACCAGGCACGTCCCCACCTCTCACACACATCATGCATTCTGTTTTACACACTCACATATAGGTCTGTGCTCACACTCAGCCCACCAAACAGAGATACACAACAATAGCTATTTACTGCGTGCTTGCTGCATAGGAAAAGGTTACACACATCACTCTCAATCCGTTATACTAATTCTGCAGAGTAGGCGTTATTAACTACCTTTTCATGGATGAGGAAACAGGCTCAGAAATGTGAGGCACTTGCCTGGCCAGTGTGGCTCAGTGGTTGAGCATCGACCCATGCACCAAGAGGTCGCCAGTTTGATTCCCAGTCAGGGCACATGCCCAGGTTGTGGACCCAATTCCCAGTGGGGGGTATGCAGGAGGCGGCCAATCAATGTTCTCTCTCATCGATATTTCTATCTCTCTCTCCCTCTCCTTTCCTCTCTCTCTAAAATCAATAAAGAAAAAAAGAAAAGAAATGTGAGGCACTTGCCTGAAGTCATAGGGCTGGCAGGTGGCAGAAGCAGATTCCAATCCCACGTCAGTCTGGTGCTCCTGCAGAGCCACACCTTCAGGCCTGAAGCTGGGCCCCAACGCGAACAGTGGAAAGAACACCCCACCTGACGGATTTCAATGGGAAGAAGCTGTTTTCCTCTGTCAGGCAATTTGATTTTCTGCAGAAAAGAAGCTTTGTCCTTATACGAGCTTCACTAATGTTTTGCTCCCTCTCCCTCCTCCTTTACTATTTGCTGGAATTGAGTTTTGATTGAGAAATACTTTAACCATTCACTTCATTAGTCACTGGAAATTACTGCAGTCAGATGGCAGAGAAACACGGAGCTGAGCCGCTTCCTTCAGCCCATTGTCCAGCGGGGGACAGCTCCCACAGCATCCAGGGAGCGGGGACCTCAGAACACAGAGGAGGCGCCTTCCACTGGCAGGCAGCGTTACATTAAACTTGTCTCAGCAGAGGTGTTTCACCCAACTCCAGGCTTCGGAAAGTCACGTTTCAGAGATGAAGGCGCAGACACGATTCTCTGATTCATTTTCTAATAAAATGAAGTTTATAACTGGAAGATAGAGACAAGGAGAAGCACAACCAACATGTTACTAACACCTGGCCTTCCTCAGCTGCCTCTCCATAAATCTTACGATGGAAGAAACAGAAAGGAATCTATCAACATGGGCTGTTAGAGGAAGGTCTCCTGTGGCTCCAAACACACTCATCACCTGCAGACCTGCATGCACGTGTGCACACACACATGCATGCACACACATGTACGCGCGCGCACACACACACACACACCCCAGAAGCTTTGGCGAGACATGGAGTCAACCTGGTCCCAAACTTCTGCTTTTTGTCTGATCTTGGACAAGTCCCTTAGCCTCTCTGTGCCGTAGTGTCCCCTCCTGGGCAGTGGAAATAGAAGTCCTAACTCTCAGGATTAAGGTTGTGGTGGGGATTAGATAGTTGCTATAAGTAAAGTGCTTAGAACAGTGCCTGACTAGTCACTCTGCAAGTGTTACTCTGCATTATTACTGTTCTGTCATATTCTCCCAGCCTGGGCCTGCCAGAGACCACCGTTTCTCTCTGAGAGCTGAGGAGTCCCACTGGGAGGGATCAAATAAGAGACAAGCAGGAGGTCACTGTGGCCAGAGTGCTCACCAGCCTCCTACTCCCATCCCATCTGCCCCGAATCTATCTTTCCTCCTTCCGCTCTGCCCCAGTGTCCTGCCCCTCCACCGGACTGGTCTTTCCCCTCCCTCTGAGCTAGGAATCAGGCCTGGGAAAGAGGGAGGAGGAGGAGGTAGTGAAGGAATGGGAAAGAAAAGAGGAGGAATGAAGATTTCCTTTCTTTTCTTACCTTCTTTCCTTCCTTCCTCTTCTTTTTGGCGGGGAAGGGAGTGGGTCAGACTTCCAGAAACAGGTCTAGATCCATCCCAGCCCTGTGCTTTGGTACAAAGAACTATTACTGCATCGTAATTATCCTGTATCAAGCAGGCTCCTTGTGCCCAAGGTCACATTGCCGGATGCTAGCCCGTCAGTCTCACTCCAAAATCCAAGCTCTTTCTACCTCCCCACACCTGGGAACAGGCTGGGAGTGTCCCCCACACTCAGCTCCCTCAGAAGCATGTGTCCCATCCCCGGACAGGGAGCCCTCCCCACGTTCCCCCTATCCTCTGCCCCAGCCCCCGTAGCCTGACAACTCCCCGCCTCAGCTACTGCAGCCCTGGTTGGCCACTCCCTGACCCTTCCATTTCTGTCAGCTTCTCTGCATCCAAAGTTTGACAATCTCTGATGTTTTCTGACCTTAAGGCAAGAATTAAAATTTTAATCAGCAAATTATAATGTTCATTGAGTTCATGACTTTGGTAAATGTCACCCAGTGGAGTCTAACACCCCCAACATCCCCCTCCAGTCCCTACCGTACATTAATGAAGCCTGTGTCACTGGGGTGGGGGCAGAAGGACTGGGGTGGGGCTTCCCGTTAGCTTGAGAGGTTGCCTGCTTCAAGTGCCTTCCTCTGAGCTGGGTGTGGCACATGGAGCTCTGTGGGTCCTCTGTTATCTATAATTACAGACACAGTAACATTTTGGAGGCTGAGCCTGCCTGTCTACCTGCTTCAGTTTTAATGATTTCTACATCTTCCAAATGGGGTTCACTTTCTCCTCTCCACTCTCCTGCCTCCTACCTGGGTCAGAATGCTAACACTATGATGTAAGTCTCTCTCTCTCTCTCTCTCTCTCTCTCTCTCTCTCTCTCTCTCACACACACACACACACACACGCACACTCCCCAGGCCCAGGTAGGACTAGCAGACAGAAGCCCAGAACAGGGAGTGGAGTGGGAAAGCTGAGAAGTAATGGAGATGATTCCTATGCTCCTATGTGCACTCCCCCGCATGCCTTGAGAGTGACCTTGGGGAGGGAAGAAGAGGCTGCTCTTCTTCCCAGGGTCCTTATGGTCTAACAGGGGACAAATTCCCACCTCCACACACACATCTAATGACCCAGAGGTCACACAGAACATGTACAATAGCTATCAGGCTAGTGTGTGTTGGAAGGCAGTGTCGACACAGGACGTTAGCAGACATTAGCCTGGAGGGAGCAGGAGGGGCACTGTTTCAGAGGAGCCTCTCAGAATACAAGGGACCAGGGGAGGCGGGAAGTGGCTTAGGTGAGATCAGCTGGGCTGCACCTCCCTTAATGAAATATTAGACAGAGACCAATTTCTCCTCAAAGGAAACTCACTCTTAGCCTTCATCTGTGTATCAGTTTCAGGTCTATTTAGTTGTCCCTGCTCCAAGGGCAGGAAGAAATGCTGCAGCACAGCAACCCCAAAGCAGGGCTTCTTCTTGGCTGGAACAGCATTCTCCCTTCAGCCCACATCCCCAACCCTACCCACTCCCATCCCAGGAGATAAGACCAGCAAATGCTTATTTCATGCCAAGTGCTCTACACAGACTTGTGACATCACTGTGAACATACTATTATTAGCTCTATTTTATCAATGAAGAAACTAGACACAGTGAGGTTAAATAACTTGACTAAAGACACTCAACCGATGAGTGGTGAGACCTGGTTCAAAGCCCAGTGGTCTGGCTCCAAGGCCAGAGTCCAAACCACTGTGTATCCCTGCCTCTTGGATAAGCTGCAAGTCTACTTACTCAACACACAGAAGTCAAGCAAAGCCCTCTCTGGAAGCCCGGTGCCTTGGCAGTTCCAAGAGCCCTTGTCAGGGACTGAGGGAGGCCAGGACTCAGAAGTAAAACTACCTTTATTTACAAATGACATCATGGTCTATGTAGAAAATCCAAGGGAATCTTTTTTTTTCTTTAAGCTACTAGAACTAAGAAGGTTGTGTAGAAAAGTCACCGGATTGCCCTGGCCGGTTTGGCTCAGCGGTTAGAACGTTGGCCCATGGATCCGAGAATCCCGGGTTCAGTTGCCGCTAAGGGCACATACCTCGGTTGCAATTTGTCCCCGGCCCTGGTTGGGGTCGTGTGAGTGGCAACCATTCGATGTGTCTCTCTCACATCGATGTTTCTCTCTCTCTCTTCCTCCCTCTCTCCCTCCCGCTCTATCTGAAGATAAATGCAAAAATGTCCTCGGGTGAGGATAAAAAAAAAAAAAAAAGAAAAGTCACAGGATTAAAGGTCAATATACAAAGATCAATTGTATGTCTATATACTAGCAACAACCAACAAAAAATAGAAATACTATAAAACAGTACTATTCAATGCAAACCCGATCAAAACTCCAGCAAGAGTTTTGTAGAAGTTGACAAGCTGATTCTAAAATTGACATAAAAAGATCAAGAATCTAGAATAGTCAAAACATTTTTTAAAAATAACAAGGTTGGAGGGCTTTAAGACTTACTATAAAGCCACAGCAGTCACATCAGGGTGTTGTTGATGTAAGGATAAACATATAAATCCTTGGAATAGAAACATAGTTTCTGCAGGTCGGGGATTCAGATGCAGCTTACTTGTATGTTTCTGGCTCAGGCTCTCTCATGAGGTTGCAGTTAGGATGATGCCTTGGGCTAGTCGTCCGAATGCTTGACTAGGGCTGGAGAATCGACTCCCAACAGGGCTCACTTACCACCTGGCAGGTTGATGCTGGCTGTTGATGGGAGGCTTCAGTTCCTCAATACATAAAACCCTCCACAGTGTCTTAAGTGTCTCTAGTTGGCTTCCCCAGATGAGTGATTCAAGAGAGTAAGGTGAAAGCCAATGCTTTTATGACATAGCATTGTTAAGTTATTCTCCATCATTTTCATAGTAGCGCCATGGACTGAATGTTTTTGTCCCCCTCAAAATTCTTGTGTGGAAGCCCTAATCCCCAAAGTGATGTATTTGGAGGTGGGGCCTTTGGGAGGTAATTAGGTCAAGAGAATGGAGCCCTTATGAAAGGGATTAGTGCCCTTATAAAGAAAGGTGAGAGTCCTGCTGATGTGGCTCAGTGGTTGAGCATCGACCCATGCACCAAGAGGTCACTGGTTCGATTCCCAGTTAGGACACATGCCCAGGTTGTGGGCCCGATCCCCAGTGCGGGGCATGCGGCATGTGGGAGGCGGCCAGTCGATGTTCTCTCTCATGGATGTTTCTATCTCTTTCTCCCTCTCACTTCCTCTCTCTCTAAAATCAATAAAGGAAAAAAAAAATTTTTTAAAAAAAAGAAAGGTGAGAGGTGTGTGTGTGCCAGGAGGTGGGAGAGCAGGTAGGGTAGCCTGGGACAGGGCACAAGGAACTTTTGAGCAGATGGAAATGTTCTGTATCTTGACCATGGTAGCGGTGTACAAATGTGTCAAACCTAACCAGAATGTCCACATAAAATGGGTACATTTCATTGCATATAAACTATCCCCCAATAAAGTTGATTTTTTAAAAGTTGATTTTTCAATTTGAACAGACTCTATCTGCACCTTTTGTACCTCTCCATCGGCACCCACAGGGGCCAGGGCCTTCCTGCCTGGAGGCTTTCCCCAGTGCCACTGGGCCCTCCATCCAGAGGAGTCCAGAGTTAACACCGTGAGCAGCCCTGGTGTACTCTCGAGCAGGCGAGCAGGCAGTGGCAAGAGTTTGGTCACAAAGGCAAGTTGAGGAGGAAGTGGGCGAGGCCCTTCAACTGTCGCATTCTCGCAGAGTGTGGTAGTTGGGGGGCTAAGGCCAATCCCGTTGCGAGGGGGTGTCGCGCCTGCAAACCTCGGAGATTCAGACCAATCAACGGAAACGCGTCTCCCCCACCTGCTCCGGAGACCACGCGGAGGCGGTATGGACCCAGAGGACTCTGGGTTCGCGTCCACTCCACCGGGCCGGGCCCCTGCATCCCCGAAGCCTTGGAATTACACTGCCGTGTCCTAAACTGAATTAACCGGACTCTGCAGGACGCGCGCGAGGGCGCGGGCCACTGCGGGCCACCAGGCACTGTGGGGCGAGCAGGAGCTGGGAGGGCGAGAGCCTAAGCGGGGCGCGCAGTGTGGTCGCTCGGGCCTCGGGTTAGAGAGGAGAGGCTTCGGCTGTGCCGGGAGTATCTGGAGGAAAGATCCCTGCCCGGGAGGGGAGGCCAGGTGACCCGCTGCGACCCGTCGAGTCCCGCAAATCCGTGTAGTGATTCAGCCCGCCTTCCGCGGTGGCATCCTCTCTCCGCGCACCGCCTCCTCTGGACCCTCACTCGGGCCGATCTGCTGCTCAGAATCGCCACGAACCTCCCGGGCCCACAGCGCAGCACTGACCGCTCTGGGAGATGCAACTGGTGGACGCCGCCCCCCTCAGGGAGCTTGTCGCCCCCAAATCTCCTGCGGGCTCAAGGGCTCCCGAACAGCCAGACCCTCCCCATCCCGCCGCTGCTGCCAGAACCACTCACCGCAGACACTCCCCTCCTTCCACAAATCTTGCACACATCCCTCAGTCCACACACACACACACACACACACACCCCTCTGCAACATGGCCCCCCTGCCCCGTTCCCTCTCTCACATCTTCTAATTGACTGTCTACAATTGCAACCAATTGTTCCTATATAGAAATTAATTGAAAGATTTCTCTGGAAAGATTACTGATGTTCAATCGGGTTATTAAACAGATAAATCTCTCTTTTTTTGGTACGTGCCCCTCGCGGGAACCGAACCCGGGTCTCTCTGGTCCGCAGGCCGACGCTCCAACCGCCCAAACCGGCCAGGGTGTGAACAGCTTAATCTTTAAAAATCAACAACTAAAAGTAAACAACGTTTGCACGTCTCACTGACAGGTGACCAGCTACCGGGCAGGCTCTTAGGTGCTGGCGAAGAGAGCGAAAGAGACCTTCCCACGTAGGAGCGACAGAGCGAACCTCGGCCCTCCAGCCTTGAGGACTGTCCCAGGTATCACTCTCAAGGAGGGAAATTCAAGGCTCCCGTCCCCTGGGCTAGCGATGCCTCTTGGCTCAGTCCTTAACCAGTGTTTAGAGACAGTGCAGGGCGGGACTTGGGGCGGCTCATGCTTCTCCTGCAATTTGGGGGAGCTCTGAGGGGCCCAGAGCTGCCCCGACGGCGCATGAGGCTTGGCCAACTACCAACAACTTTTCAGCGTCCACCTCCAAACCCTGTAGAAAATACATCAAAGGAGCTGTTCCATGACACGCCTTCTCGGCTGGACCCAGACTCTGGCTGGAACACACCAAGGCGGCTCTGGGAATCCAAGAAAAGCTAAAGAGAAACGTGATCTTTTGCCAGAGTGAAAGGGAAGACCAGTGCCCTAAACCTCCTGGGAAACAAAGGGCAGGAATTATTTATGGCGGGACTCCCTGTCTGACCCCAGCAGCCTTTCCCTCCTAGGCAGTGTGGCCTCCTCTTATCCAGGAATTTCTGGGCACCTAGTCCCCTGGAATTGCCACAGTCATCATTAAAACTCATCTCCCCACCTTTCCTTGAAATTAGCTAAGTTTTGAATGCTGGCTCCTTAAAACATCATTAACCAAAAGCACCAGGAAATGCTCAGGAAATGTTTACTTCTGTGTGAATGCTGCCAAAAAAGGGAACCCAGTGGAGGGTTACAGACCCTGGAGGAGGCAGCATGTTTGGATGCTGGGCTTTTGGTGTCTTTCAAACAGCACAGAGGCAGTCACTAGCCTTGTGTGTGGAGGGGTGAGTGCTGGCACATACCTCTGTGACTGTGGGACAGAAAAAAAGCAGCTTCAATGAGGGAATGGAGACAGATCTGGGAGCTTGAAGATATCTTCCTCTCCTTTCTGCACTCTCTGGCAAACACTGCTTTTGGTTCAAGGTCCTATTAGTTCTTACCTGGATCATTGCCAAAACTTCTAACTGGTTTCCCCTGCCTGCAACTCCATCCTGTCCTCTGGCCTTAGGACTGTCAACAAAAGGTCACTGCCACGAATCCACTGCCAGGGGTGTCCTCAATCTGGGGTATGGTAAAAGGAGACTATTCACATAAACAGTTTGCAAACTTAGGAAATGCAGTACCCACACAAAAAACCAAAGTGTGCTTCCCTCAGGTGAAGGGCAGGCCTGCTTATACCGAGAAAGTGCCTGCCCTCGCCCCTGATTGGTCCATTTTTATGGAAATAAGGAATCCAAATATGCACAGTTTGATTGGTCCCAATTGTACTATCCTGATTGGTTGGAATCACATGTTCTGATTGGTCAGTAAATATGCAAATGAAAATATAGTTGCATAACTCTGATTGGACAGGGCAGATTTCAGCCCAGTGCTGGAAATACATTCCCGGAACTCCTTTGTAAAGTTAGGTTCAGTGGGCAGGAACACAGCGCAGGAGGGTTGGCGGCTCAGCCTGCGGGTTTTGCCCTGAAATGCAGTGTGAGAGAGGCCTCTGGAAACAATGGCTGCGGGACTCTCCGTTATGAACTTGGGCTCACTTAACCACGAGAAGCCCTTTTAGGTACTCTGGGCCAACTTTCAGCCTCATCTCTTACCATCTTATACTTACCCTTTATATTCCAGCCACAGCTAACTACTTCCTTGAACTTGTCTGAAGCCTTCCTCCGTTGCAAATGCTTTTTTCCCTACTTAGCCTTTACTCTCCAGTTCCTTCCAACATACACACACACACACACACACACACACACACACACTTTTTACCTGGCTGATTCTCACTCAACTCTTAAAGATTTGGACTTCCTTTCCCCATGCTGGATTTAGTTTCTTTTCTAAATAAATTCTTCTATAGCACAGAGCACATACCTCTATCATTGCACTTATTACCAGCCCATTCCCTAGCCCCTCTCAACTTCCCTAAGCATTAATTATAAACTATTTGGACTCTGGGCAGCTCAGTCCTGAAGGAGATGGCTAGGACACAGCCCATGTGTGGTGAGAAGATATGAGCTTTAGAGCAGACCTGGGTTCAAACTCTGGTTCATCTGCTTTTTTTGCTGTGTGATCTTTGGCAAATTACTTAACCTCTCTGAGTCTTAGACTCCTTATGTGTAAAATCAGAATAGTAATACCTACCTGATGGAATTGTTATGAGGATTAAATGAAACAATTCACATTTAAAATGTCTGCCCCTCAATTCTTTCTTTTTTTTGGTATGTGCCCCTAGCAGGAACCAAACCCGGGACTCGCTGGTCCGCCGGCTGACGCTCCAACCGCTGAGCCAAACTGGCCAGGGCACCTCAGTTCTTTCTTGCCCTGTGCTTTTTCCTGGTCGTGAACCAGTGAGACAGCTTTTGA
Source organism: Tadarida brasiliensis (assembly GCA_030848825.1). Taxonomy (NCBI): domain Eukaryota; kingdom Metazoa; phylum Chordata; class Mammalia; order Chiroptera; family Molossidae; genus Tadarida; species Tadarida brasiliensis. Next base: position 12,426,513 of record CM061275.1, on the reverse strand, counting down.
AGGCCCTCGGACATTTTTTCCTCTCTGAGCATCTGCATCTGTAAACTGCTGTTAATTATACTTAACTCACAGGGTCTTGAGGAGATTAAATGATTCAAGGTATGTGAAACCAACTTATTGAATTAAAATGACACGGTAGGGCTCACGCAGGAAACACTTGTATTCTTTATCATACTTTGTGGTTCAGGGTAAAATCTTGACCAGCTTCTGTATATTTTTCTAGTTGCTTTCATGTATTTAGTAGTCCTGGCCACTTTCATGAGTGGAAAAAGGGAAGAAAATAATGGGTTAATATATAAATTAACACATTCATATTAATGTAAGGAAGAAATGCTACAGTGTTCATTTCTATAACTGGTCATATGATCAAAGCTGGTATTTTTAGCTTTCTTCTCTGTTATTCATTCCATATTCTCTTTGTTTTCAGCAAACACCTCACCTAATATAATTACTGAAAGATATCTATGTTAACATACTTTACATACACAGAATTAACCTAGGTAGATAAATAATTTTCTGAAACAGAAGAGGTCAAAGTTGTGGGTCTGGGAAGCAAAAATTTCCCTAATGGATCATTAGGAGTAACAATGAGAGGAGCCATTCTCATTTCAACCCTTTGATTTTCCTACTCATGAATCTGAGCTATGGGAGGAGCAGCACTACATATTGGTCACTGATTTGAAAGATGACTTGTTGCTGGTAATCTCTGACTTAGAGGTCCCTTGATATGGGTGATATCTCCTTCCCCTGGCCATTTAATACACCCTCTTAGCCTCATGACTTCTGGCAGTCTTTCCTTACCTAGGGTCACCCTTCCAGACAGCCCTCCTGGGCAGTCCACATCTGGCCCTTGGAAAACATACAAACATCTATGCTCTGCTGAACTCTGCAGGTGCAGCTCACTCCCAAGATAGTTCTCAAGACTTACTATCCAGGCCGGCAAGCTAACCACAGCCACTCGCCTTCTGATTATTTTCAGGCCTGAGTTTCTCTGTCCTCTGCTCTCCAATCAATTCAAGTCAAGCTCTTGGAGTTCTTTTCTGCAATTCCCCTCGTAAGTGGGTTGTAGTAAAAAACAATCAACACCTAAACCTTCCTCTTGGCTGGGGGAGGGAAAAGTGGCAACTCACTCCAGACAGATCTTCATTATCACCTGCCTTTCAACCTGAACTCTTAGCCCTATCTTATGCAGTCAGAGATGGGTAATGGACTACTACAAATCTGCAGATATAGTCTAGCATCTTGATTTAGAATGTGGAAATAGTTAAGAATAGCTAATACCTATCTTTCTTTTCCCCACCTTATGGGGCCTCTGTCCAGATTTTGAGATGGGAAGACTCCCATTTATTTTTTTTATTTTTTATTTTTTTTATCCTCACCCGAGGACATTTTTTCATTTTTTGCTCAGAGTAGGAGGGAGAGAGAGGAAGAGAGAGAGAGAGAAACATCGATGTGAAAGGGCCACATCGAGTGGCTGCCACCCACACGACCAACCAAGGCCGGGGACAAACTGCAACCGAGGTACATGCCCTTAGCGGGAACCGAACCCGGGTCTCTCTGGACCGCAGGTCAACGCTCTAACCGCTGAGCCAAACCGGCCAGGGCGGGAAGACTCCCATTTAATATATTGTCACCTATATAGAGTCTAGCACGGTGCTTGACACATGGTAAACATTCACTAATAGAAGTGATGGTGGCCCGGCCGGTGTGGCTTACTGGTTGAGCATCGACCCATGCACCAAGAGGTCGCCAGTTCTATTCCCAGTCAGGGAACATGCCCAGGTTGTGGGCTAGATCCCCAGTGGGGAGCGTGCAGGAGGCGGCCAATCTATATTCTCTCTCATCGATGTTTCTAACTCTCTCTCCCTCTCCCTTTAAAATTAATAAAGAAAAAACAACTAAAAAAAAAAAAAAGAAGTGATGGTGTTCTTGTGAATCACCTAACATATAGGTCAATTCAGCCTTTGGAAATGGTAGGAATCCTCTTCCCCTAAGATAGGCTGAAGGGGAGTTTGTAACCTCATGTGAGGCTTGAAAGGCCATTGCCTGGTACTCCTTATGCCCAGTCTACATGTCTATTCCAAATACAATGTTTACAGCCATCTGAGTCCAGTAGCTTCTGTATCCATGCACATACCCAGACCCACACACAGTGACAAATCATGAGCCCAAGAAAATCATGAACCAATAGCTGCTTACACTTGGGGAAGGGAGAAAGGAGCCCTCCCCTGTCTAGAGTCCATCTCAGCCACAGCTGGTGGGTGGGGACATGATGGACTTTGTGCAGCCAGTGTGCCCTGGTCGGACGTACAGGCTGGCATCTGTCTTGATTAGTCAGTCACTGTACTGACCTGGATTTATATTTTTAATATCAGGTCTTGTTTATGGGCATAGAGACACTCAGCTTCACAGACGCACAGACACCAGCAGCACATGGGCATTCAAATTACATCTTTACACGTGGTGCATGTGCGGTTACTGTAAGTTTAAAAGTCAAAGTCGCATGAACTTGCAAAATATGTACAGTTGATCTGGGTGTAACAACATATTAGAGAAGCATTCATATGCTTCAAGTCTTTCTCTCGGCCTCTGTCTTAATCTTCATGTCTTTATTTCTTTGGTTGTTAGATCTCACAAATAGCACTGGAAGGGATTAAAGGGGACATAGGCACAGCCTCCAAAAAATAAAATAAAAAATCCCAAACCCAGAAATACAGCATAGAGTCATCATTTTCCAGTCTGTAAAGATGTATTGAGAAAGAGTCAATAAAAATGCCAGGGCAAGGGTTGGCAAAAGTTCTCTATAAATGGTCCAGTAGTAAATATTTTAGGCCTTGTGGGCCAGATGGTCTCTTTGCAATGACTCAGCTCTGCTGTTGTAGCAGGAAAGTAGTCACAGACGATAATAAGCAGATGAGTACAGGTACATTCCAATAAAACATGATTTACAAAGTCAGTGGACCACATTTGGCCCATGGGCCTTAGTTTGCAGACCCTCACACTGGGGTCTAAAGAACCCAGAAGCCGCCCAGCCAGTGTGGCTCAGTGGTTGAGCGTCGACCCAATCACCAAGAGGTCGCCGGTTTGATTCCTGGTCAGGGCACATGCCCAGGTTGTGGGCCCGATCCCCAGTGGGGGGCCATGCAGGAGGCCACCAATAGATGTTCTCTCTCATCAATGTTTCTATCTCTCTCTCCCTCTCCCTTCCTCTCTCTCTAAAATCAATAAAGGAAAGCCCTGGCCGGTTTGGTTCAGTGGTTAGAGCGACAGCCTGCGGACCAGAGAGTCCCGGATTCAGTTCCCACTAAGGGCACATACCTCGGTTGCAGTTTGTCCCGGCCCTGGTTGGGGTCATGTGGGTGGCAGCCATTCAATATGTCTCTCTCACATTGATGTTTCTCTCTCTCTCTTCCTCCCTCTCTCCCTTCTGCTCTATCTGAAGAAAAATGCAAAAAATGTCCTCGGGTGAGGATAAAAAATAAATAAAAATAAAATCAATAAAGGAAAAAACAATTTTTTTATAGAACTCAGAAGCCATTGAGACTGGCTTCACAGGTCTTCCCAAGGTTGATAGGGGCTCTATTCTGTCTCTTCCAAAAAGGACAAATCTCAATTGCTCTGGATGTGGCATCAGTTTTGTTCTAACTATTTTGTGCTATGCTTTGGTGTTTTGATGTTCTGAACGAGTGGTCTCAATCCCTTTTTGTCCCTACTTCTCTCTTTCTGTGTATATAGCTCTAAATCCCACTCTTCTTTGTTCTGTCCCCTTGCACTCACAGGTTGGATGATTTGGGAATGAGACTGTCACATCCATCCTTGCTAAAATCTTGGCTTATTTTCAGCCTCCTCGTCTGTACTGGAGTGAAGAGGCAATGTGCAGTAGTGCAAAAAGCACTTGTCTGGATCCCTGAGCAGGGCATGCTACCAGCTTGCTGTGTGACTTTGAGCAAATCACCTAACCTCTCTGAGCCTCTCTCTCCTCGTCTGTTTAATGAGTTGGCTAACTGGTCTCTAACATCCCTTCTAGCTCTAAGCTTGTAATTTTAGGAAATTGCAGCTTCAACTTTAGGCAACTGTCTGGGGCCATTAACTAGGAAGTCACCCACAGCCCTTAATGAAACTGCCAGGAGGTCACAGAAATTAGCCACATGATCTCCTGTAGTTGGCAACCTTCCTAAGGAGTGGGTAGGGAAACGAGCTAACGTTGGAGAATCTGAGATCCTATCCCACTAAGGGGAGAAAAGGAAGACAGATGACTCCAGGATGCCTGTGCTACAGAAGATTCATTTGCATTCCTAAAGTGCCATTGAAGTAGCTGTAAAATGTGCACAAATACTGACAGAGCTGGACACTAGGGGGCTAGCGTTGGGAGATGGGGTGCTTTCCTTTCTCCACCAGACCCTCCTGTGCGGGGCTCACTCTCCTGGTCATGCAAAGGACACCCCTCAAAGCCCACCAAATAAATATCTGGATAGGTCAGGAGGAAATGAAGACTTTGAGAGGTTAAAAATGAATTAGCAAATGTCAGCATTTGCCGAGGGAAAGAGGCCTGTTTAGCAGGGATGAGAGAAGTCCGAGAGGGTCAGGGAGCTTGGACTGTGATTGAGGCAGGGGCCGGTGGTGGCTGGCAGCTCAGGGGTTGGAGCTTGTGCAGCAGCATCCCCATTCTCTCAGGCTCGTCCCTTAGCTAAAGCCCAGCAGCCTGTGGACACAGCAGATGGGCCCCCGGCTGGAGCCCTCTCTCCCCTCCCAGACAATTTCAAGGGGAGGGGCAGTGGAGAAGCCCACATCCTGGCCTCCAGGAGGGCAGGCTCTTATTGTCTGACTCTGCTAAAGCTGCCTCATTTGTAGCCTAAATAATTCACTCACCAATCTCTTAAGGAGCATTAGAAGAAAAACAATACAGGACCCAGACCTCACGCTCAAGTTCCCACTGCACTGAAGGCAGCCAGGAGGCTGGGAAGCAGACCGGAGCTGCAGAGATGAGAAATGGCCCACCTTCAAAGGTTCATTGGGATTGGCAATGAACAAAAACAGCTTGGGGCCTGGTTTTGTATATACCTCAAGCTAAGAAAGGTTTTTACATTTTTATTTTATTTAAATAAAACAAGGGAAAAAAAAACAAAAATAAACAACACCAAAGAAAAATACATCAAAGAGACAGTATGTGGCCTGAGAAACCTCAAATATTTATCATTATCATCTGGCCCTTTCCAGAAAGTTTGCTAACCCTCAATCCACTCCCCCGCTTTGAAGGAGGTAATGAGAATCTCTGACCTACTCCTTGCCCACCCCACCCCACGACCCCACCATGTGCAGAGATTCACAGTTGTCCTAGTGCTGATATTTAAAGTCTAGTGAGAAGCTGCAGCACTGTTCACCCCATTACCCAAAACAAAACAAAGCAAAAACAAGAAGATAAAGCCCGGAGTAGGGTGAATAGTCTTGGTTCTACTGCACAGGGTGGGACGGAGGGAGAAGAGAAGCAGGCAGGGAAGGAGATTCAGCCCCAAACCATCGTCTAAGGGCCAGAATTCAGCATTGTCCAGGTTGGTCTCTGTTGACACCCCTCCCCTCCAGGCCCCCACCACACTCTGCGATCCTGACCATCGCAGCTGATCCCAGCAGTCACTGAAGCTGGAATTCTCTTACTGATGAGATATTCAAGCAGCCTGTGTCTCAGTCCTTGAAGCCTGTGTGTCAGCCTGACTATGCCAACCCTCAACCCTAGACAGAGGTTCCATCCAGCTCAGTAGGACCTCTGAAGCCTGGACCCCACCCAGACCCTCTCTTAGAGCCAGAGCCTCTGAGAGTTACAGCCTAAGGATTCTGGAAGAGATGGGTCAGAGTGGGCATTAGGGCTGCCAGCTCAGAGTGTCCCAGCTGTTACTGGGCTGAGTGACCTCTGGGCTGTCATGGAGCCTGTTTGAAATTTTTGGAGCTGAGGGCAGAGTGCAGATCCAGTGGCCCCACATCCTGATGTGTAGGTATTCTGGATTATTTCACATAGGAGAATAGTGACCTTGCTCTAGGATCTCCTGAGAAAAATGTTGCTGCTGTCCAGCCATTTATTTGAAGGTTCCTATTCTAGAGAAAACGCCCAGGTTGGAATCCCACATCCAGGCTAAGTTAAAAGGCCGGTTAGTCTTAGACATTTGGAGGCTCAAGCTGAGAGGCCTCGGGCAAGTCACCTTACCTCTCTGGGACTCAATTTCTTCAACTATTCAAATAAGCAGACAAACAAACACTCGAGGTGCTTGGACAGCGGTGATTTGAAGGTCCTGTCCATCCCCTACCCCATGAATAGCCCAAACCAGGCCACACCTCTGCAGAAGCTTCGCTGGAAAGTTTGGCTTCATCTCTGCGTTCCTTCCCCAAGTCAAGCCAGGCCCATCCAAATGACAGCCAGCCAGTATGGCACGGGTTCGTCTTCCTTCAACATGTTAGCAGTCTGCCTGGGGTGTGGACTTATGTGGGTGGTGAATGCGATCTCTTGTCTTTGTGCCCTGTGCTCTGGGGGTGGCTGAAAAGCTGTGGAGTCCCATCCCCCAAACCCCCACATGCCATTAGCCTATAGCCCAGAAGCCAGAGTCTGGTACCACACGCTTTAAATGACTTAAACTGTCTTTCGTCAACTCTCCAACTTGACTGGACATTCCTTGAGGGCAGGTATTGTATCTTGACCTTCTGCTGTGTCCCCCAGGAGAGCCCAGCCCAACATTAGGTATGTGGCTGGAGATCTGTCCATATCTGCTGAGCAGCTTAACTGAAATGCCCCTAGAAACAGGGATGCTGCCTTTGGCATGGGGCGTGTGTCCAGGTAGGTGAACCTCCAAGTTTGCTGGCTGATAACTGGATAGCATGCTTCAGTCCATGGCTCAGTCAAGCTGTTCTTCCCAGGCCGTGACCCCAAGAGCTATCGTGTCACCTAGAGAGCAAGTGAGGGGAGAAGTTTAGAGAGGGAATGAATAATCTCAGGTTATGCTGGTCATGTAGAGGTCAGCTGCCATCCCTTCCCCCTAAAGCAGTCCAGCCTGGGAGAGCATGGCCAGGTGGCCCACGAGACATAAATCAGGCACATCTCACCACAGTGTGCTTCAGGCTAGTTACCGAAGTTGCAAGCACAGTGATCTGCGGTCTACAAACCCAAACTTGTAAAATAGTGACAGCCCTGGCTGGGTGGCTCAGTCGGTTGGAGTGTCATCCCATACACCAGAAAAGGTTGCAGGTTCGATCCCTGGTTGGGTGTGTATGGGAGGCAACCCATCGATGTTTCTCACATGGATGTTTCTCTCTCCCTTCCTCTCTCTCTAAAACCAATTTAAAAACATATCCTTGGGTGAGGATTAAAAAATAAATAGTGACAAATGTTACCAGCTCTGTGGGGGGAGTCTCACTCTCTTGGGTCTTAAATATGCTCAGAATGGCTGTCTCCTTTGCCTGCCTGCAGATAGGAAGCTCTCCTTTATATCAGCCACAGTTTTTCTTGCTGTAGCTCCCTCTGTTCTGTGCTCTCTGAAAATGTTGCTCCCTTCAGAACTCCAAAGGCGGCCTTTCTTTCTGTTTGTTTGTTGTTTGGGGCTTTTTGCTTGTTTGCTGTGTGGGGCTGTGGCGAGGGAAGGCAGAAGCTGAGTTCTGGCTTGCCCCACGGCATCATCATTCGTACAAATGGCAATAACCGAGCTACGCAACTGGTTAACCACGACACACACGGGCTTGCTGACGAGTTAGATAAAATTTTAATTACTCCTTGTTCTGCGGGGCAGGCAGCGAACCATGATTCTCCCAGGTCACAGCCTGGCGGTTGGCAATTCCACGAGAGGAAGGCAGGTGTGAGCTGCAGGGAGTTGGGAATCCTGGGAGAGTGGGATGGGGTCTGTGGCAGGGGTGGGCGGCACAGTGGCTACTACAGAGTCCCTCTCAATTATCTAGATAATTGCTTCAACTCTCTATTTGTTCTTATGGACCTGACATTTTCCAGGAGGCGAACTCACTCCAGGCAGAGGAGGAAACCAAGGCATCTGAAGCATCAGGAAATGTCCTCATGAGGACACATGGCATTTCAAATCCAGAGGCCCTGACTCCAGTCCCCAGAGTCAAGACAGACCTGGGGGCACTGTTGGAGATGTGTCCACATGTTCCCAGATCTCACCTTAGGACACTGACATCTCCCAGGGCTCCTGCACCCCCTTTTCCCTCCCAGTTGAAGGGGGAACAGTAGGGGGTTCCCCCTTCTGTTCCACTGGGTACCTTGGTGGTTTTGACTTTGTGTCCACTGCTGCAGCTCCATCCTGACAGGTCTGGGAGCACTCTGCACTCCTCCCCCTGCAGGCAGGGCTCCATCTGGCACCACCACCTTTGCAGCACGATGGAGGCTGTGGGAGCAGAAGGCGACGAGGGCAGCGCTAAGCTCTCTGGGAGCACAGTGTACAGTCAAGGGGGGATCTGTGCAGAATGAAGTGCACATTTGTACATACCCCTGGCTTTGAGCCCTGCATTTCCCTGTCTTTTCTCTACTTGGGCTGTCCAGAAAGGCCTGGGCACACAACCGTATCAGCCTCAATCCCACTGGCCCCTGCATCTCACCCATGACAGTGTGAGGTGAAGGCAGGGGACGCTGTGTCTAAGGCAACCCTCAAGTTGAGCCACCGTGTCATTAGCAGAGAGGCACAGTCCCAACATACCCCTTGGTGTAGGTGAGCAAGTGTGCGAGCCATTTGGAGGGGTCCACAGAGCAGGCGTGCACAGCAGGTGGGCCTGTTGATAGTGCTGCCACGTGAGTGTGAGGCAATGAGCATGGGTGGGCAGTGGGCAGGGGGCAGGGTGAAGGAATGCACGGATGAGGGGCTCCTACGTGCCCGTGTAAGGGGGACAGAGAGGAGGGCATGTGGAGGAGACCAGGGAGAAGGGTAAGAGAAGAAGGCAACGTCTGCAGGAGTGAGTGGGAGTCGGTGAGTCTGACCGGAGGTGTGACAGGACCCATGTGAGGGCACACGGCTGTGTGTGCCAGGCAGTGGGTGCCAGCCAGAGGGAGGTTTCTCATCTATGAAGTGGGGTGGACACGTCTCCTTTTCCTAGAGGTTGCCCCATCATTTGAGAGCAGACATGGAAGCCCTGAGATGGGTAGGAAATTGTATCCCAGCAGATGGCCAGGCCCAGACAGACCTTCTTATCTCTCTGATCAGGCCCTCCCCGCTGGTCCCGGCCTCTCACTCACCGTCCACGCAGGAGGGCTGTGCCCGCGTGGTGCCAGCCACCTGGCCGGAAGAGCAGGAGCACTTTACCGTCTGGGAGCGCTCCTCGATGCGATTCCGGTTGCAGCAGCGATGAGAAGCTGTCACCTCGCAGGTGCCCTGCTTCGCGGGGCCTGAAGGGGCCAGCACAGGATCAGGCTTCGACCCTGTTCCCTCCCCTGCCCTCCTCCCAGCCTAGGGGAGGAGCAAATGGAGGAAATCTTCCTGCTGCTTCAGCGTTTCTGTTCTTCCTTCTTCCCTAGTGAGGCCACTCTCATTGCCCTTTGGCAGAGCCTGGCTCTTGGGCAGAAGAAGATGAAGTCCTCGCCAACCCACACCTCCCAGCTTCCTCCAGGAGGGCAAGGGCCCCGGGGCTTACAATGCGCGGGAAGGATCATCCGCTTACACAGGCTTTAGCCATCCCAGAAGGAAAACCACAGAATTAGGCCAGGAGGCTAGACTTAAGCCCCAACCTGGGGGCCGCTCTCCCTGCAGAACACCTTCCAGCCTGAAAAGGAAGATGAGCGATGGATCTGCCCATATATCTGGGGCTAGGACAGCAGAGGGGGCAGAGTTTCCTGGGTGAAGAACGGAGGAGGAGCCAGAACCCCTAGAATCTGTGGATTTTACTCCACCTCAGAGATCTGCCTGCTGTAGAATGGGGTGGGGTGGTGTCCAGCTCGCCAGGTATCCTGGGAAACCCATCCCCAGGTCCCACCACCTCCCCCAAACCTGTGGGAGTTGGAGGCTGCAAGGAAGCCGAGGCCAGGAGGGTCCACAGCCAGACCAGGCAAAGTGCCAGCAGCCAGTCGCCTGTGCTCCAGTTCCGCGGGCCCCTCTTACACATCCTGTGGGGAGAAGTGCACACCTTGCTCCAACTCCAGGCACAACCCCCATCCCCAACACCCATGCTCTGGGAGGCACAGAGGTGGGTAGGATGCACACCTTGTCCCCAGGCAGCTCTCAGCCTGGCCCAAACTCACTGTAGAAAGTAATGAGTGCTTTCCTAGCAGAAAAGGGAGCAGGAAGGGAAACTCTCCTGTTGTAAGTTTGTGGAGATGACATTTAGGAGGGGTCTTGAAGGATGAACCAGACATGGTCCCACAGAGGGCTGTGACACGGGGGGAACAATAATGCTGACTCCCAGTTTTGGAGCACTTGACCCTAGGCACTTTGCAAACAGGGTCTTGAATCCTTCATGGCTGTCCTACAAAGTAGAATTATTTGTACCAACTGATATGCAAGAAGCCCGGACACAACCTAAACAACCATCAATCAAGGACAGGCTAAATACATTGGGGAGCATTGTACAAATGCAGTTCCACCCAGGCAGCTGTGAAAAGAATGGGGAAACACTTTATGTGCCGAGGCATGCAATGATCTCTCATGATCCACCATTAAGGGGGAGAAAGCAAAGTGCAGGATGGTGTGTATAAATTGTGTAAAAGGGCCAGATTATATGTGTTGCTCAAATATGCATAAACTAGCTCTGGAAATGTACAAAAAATCCCTAATAACATTGGTTGCCACCAAGAAGGGGAACTGGCTGGTTGGGAGATGAAAAGGTAAAGAGACTTACTGTTGTCCCTGTCACTTTTACATTTTGGGTTTTGAACCCTGGGAATGTCCTAGCAATTCAATGTAAACAAATTTAAATTTAAAAAGGAAGACATGAAACCGAGAATAATAGAAGTCAAATGACTTGCCCAAGGCCAGGCAATGTGTGGTTGGCAAGACCCCAGCCCAGAAGCCTGCCCCATTCCCACTGCACGACCTTGCTTCCGCTCCCTTCCTCTTTCCTTCTCCTCCTTCATCCTCAATGGATCGGGCCTCCCAAATCCATCCCAGAGAATGGGCTAGAAATGGAGGGAATCCCAGGGAAGTGGGGGCACAAACCAGCTGGGAGCTGCTGGGCCCCTGGGGCATCGCTGGGCTCCCTCAGGTTCCAGCACAGTACTGGAAACACCAGAGGCCAAACCAAATGCCAGGACCCAGCTGCTCCCTTGGGTAGGGTGCTGGGTCTCTGTCTACCCCCTTCTCCCCATCTTCAGCTGTCTCCTCACTCACCTTTTTGAGGAGCTTTCAGCTTCTGTCTGTTCATCCACGGCCTCAGACTCACTCTACCTAGACAAGTAGGAAAGATCCTTGGGGGGCTGCAAGGGACAGAGGGAGCACATGGCCCTGCAAGGGACAAAGGGGGGCCTGGGTGAGGGCAAAGGGGATGGGCTGAGCACTAAAGCAGAGCCCAATTCTGAGGCTGTCCCCAAGGTGCCAGGGCAGGGGTTAGTCTCTCCTCTGCCCTGGAATTTGCAGGGGTCCTTGCAGATTCTGAGAACATGTAGGGTGATGAGCATGAGAAGAGTAGCTGAGGGAGTTTCTCTGTCCCAGGAGGAAAGCAGGGCTGATGGTAGGAGATGTCTAAGATACAACACTGTCACCTGTCTGGCCTTGGGAGGGAGCTGAAGGCCAGGGCAGGGGTCCTAAGCAGAATCTGACAGGATGCTGCTCAGAGGCACCTGGGGCAGACCCCTGTGGTCCTGAATCCTCTTTGCCTCCACCTCTTATCCCCCTCACACCTGCTTCCTGGACTCACATGGAGATGGTTCAACTGTCACCCCCATTCCCACTCCAGGGGGGCTAGAATGTGGGTCCTCTAACTCTCTGGGCCTCAGGGACCCCAGCCCCAACAGTTTCTCCATTTCTTCCTAAGACCTCTCCTCCCTCAGCCTCCAAGGGGAGGTGGACTGAGACAGGTAGGATGATGTGGCCCAGGAAGAATCCAGACCTCTGTGTCGTAGGTCCCTGGAGTGAGAACCCAGAGAAAACCAAGGTGGAAGAGGGAGGAAGTGGTGCTGATACCCTGGGGAACAGGTGTGCTCTGTGGGCAGTTTCCCACCCTTCTAGATGGACCTCTCCTCTGAGTTGGCATCTTCTCTCCCGTCCCTATCAAGAACCTTCTGTTTCATCATTACAAATGCAGCTTTGTCTTCTCGCAGTCAGTCCGAATTCCATTTCTCTCTCAGCTGCCATACCCTCCAACCCAACTCTCCCCTCCAACCCAACTCTCCTGTCTCTCCTGTGAACCCCAAAACCGCAAAAACCTGGGGGGAGGCATTTAGGCTGGGTTTTCAAGTTCTCTCCCTCAGAGAGAGCTGGAGAAAGAAGCTTCTGGGATTTGTTCTCAGGCTTCCACACTCCTGCCTCAGTTTCCCAACCCGTTTTCCCCACCCTCAAACCAGGCTATGGTGAGGCTGAGTTAGCAGCCCACATTCCGCCATGGGGTTGAGGATGTGAACCACAGAACCTTTAACCTTCCCCTATTCCCTCCCCCCCCTTTTCCTCTGTCCCCGTGCCCATTCAGTCCTCCAAATTTTCCAAATTCTGAGCCCCCATCTCACCTTCCTGTCCCACGGCGGTGCCACTGGTCCTGCCCGCGGGGCTGAGGTTCTCTTCGCTCCTGGGCGGGGACCAAGACTCCAACAGGCGAGTTCCAGCGGGAGCGGCCAGCTCGATGCTGTTTAGTCCTGAGCCCTGTGACCCTCACCGAGTTGCTGCGTCTCTAAGGCGGCGGGGCTCTGGCCAAACTGGCATTACCGTCTTGTCCGGCCCCGCTCTGCGCACGAGAGCTCCGGGCCCGCCCGGCCAGCTCGGCGGAGCTCAGCCGGGGTCCCTCCGAGGCTCCCGCCCGCAGGCCCGGGAGCGCGCAGTCGCCGGTGTCTTCCTCGCCGGGTCCGGGTCCGCCAGCCCCCAGAGGGCGCCTCCTGCGGGACAGCGCGCGACGCCGCGCACAGCGCCCGGTCCAGCGGGCGTCGGGCACAGCCGGGCGCAGCGGCCCCTGGCGGCCGAGGCCCGACAAGGGACGGGAGGACCTCCGACCCCAGCGGTTGGGTAAGGGTGAACATCTCTCAGCAGGCCGGGGTCACTCAGAGAGATCCCTCAAAACTCTCCAGGTATTGGGGCTTCCAGGGGTGGGGGCACTGAGTGTGAGGAGTGATTGCTCAGACCCTTAGCGCTTTTGAGCCTTGAAGATTCTAGAACTGCACTGTCTAATACGGTAGCCAATAACCGTTATGTGGTTTTTAAATGTAAATAGAAATCAGACTGTCCCATGTGGCTCTGTGGTTGAGCGTGGACCCATGCACCAAGAGGTCGCCGGTTGATTCCCAGTCAGGTCACATGCCCATGTTGTGAGCCCCGTCCCCAGTGGGGGGCGTGCAGAAGGCAGCCAATGGATGTTCTCATCAGTGTTTCTATCTCCCTCTCCCTCTCACTTCCTCTCTCTCTAAAATCAATAAAAGGAAAAAAAATTTTTTTTAATGTAAATAGAAATCAAATAAAATTTTAAAATTGAGGTTCTTATTTGCAGTTACCACATTTCAAGTGCTCAATAGCCACACATAGGGGGGTCTACTGGATTGGGCACAAAAGATAGAGAATATTCCCACCATTGCACAAAATTCTACTCTACAACGCCCTTCTAGGTTGATATGTGAGCCCTCTGCTGTTAACTGTCAAAATCCAGGAGGGAGAACAAATGACCTCTACCCTAGAAGTGCTGTCCTCAGGGGTGGGAAGGACCAGGGGAGGTATGAGGGTAGAGGCAGGGCAGGCAGGAGAGCTGTAATAGGCTGGTCCCCATGGATAAGGAATGTGAACTCCAACTTGGGAACCCAACTCTGAGACCCAGTTTCTTCATCATAAAAATTGCGACATAATTGCAGTTTTATAATTCTTTACAGGGTAAGATTTTGGATGTGTGAGTATTAGACAAATGAGAGAAGGTGGTGGTCTGTGAATTTGTCTCTTAGGAAGAGGGACAACCCTCTTAGGTTAAGAGGGCTTTGGGTTGGGGTAATGGAGAGGGGAGAGGCAAGGGGAAGAAGCCCAGTTCTGAGCTCTGAGCCATTGCATGTAGCCTGGATAAATGGGCCTGTCTTTAGGATGCCCAATCCCCTCCCTAGCTGAGGCCTGGCACCAAGTCCCATTTCTTAGCAGAGGAGAATATCTCACAGGTCTGCTTTTCACACCTCACCCCGCCTCCTTTTTTCCTTCTTACTCTCTGCTGCCTTCTCACCAGGTTCTGGGGCAGTCTGAGGATGGAAGAGGTATGATGATGCCAAGAACAAGAGGTAAAAGATGCAGGCAGTAGAGAGCCTTAGGGTTTGGGTATGGTCAGCAGGCTGTTCTGGAGCTCAAGAGAGTTGTTGACATCCTGCTGACCATCTGGTGCTGGAACTAGGATCTCTGAGCCCTGGCTCTGTGGCCCACTTGCAGCTACACCCTGCTGGGTGCTGCAAAAAGCAGGGATTAGGGAGCTCAGTGACACAGAGAAGTGGTAAGCAAACTGTCCCAGAAACACTGAATAATAAAAATAGCCAGGCTGTTATATTTTTTCTTTAGTCTTTGGCTTGCCGCTTATGCCATTGATCTGAGCACTGGTTCCAGTTTTTCTCAAACAGAAAAGAAGTACCCATAGCAGTAGCATGTTCTTTATCCACATGTCTGCCTATGCCACTCTGTGTGCCTTTGGACTGATTTTCTTTTTTATTCTGACTTCTTTTTCTTTGGTTCTCTCTGACCAGAGTGCAGGCATAATTACAGAAAGTCCAAAAACCTGGATGACTATTATGAGATTTTTATTTGGAAGCTACCAGGAAAGCCACCCTTCTGAGAACACAGTTTAGCCCCTGAGCAGAAAGGATTATTGTCAGGAAGCACACTGCCCACAAAGCCTAGAGGTGGCGTCCCAACCGTGAACTGGGTACTAGTGGTCCCTGAGGGCTACCCCTGACTTGCATTACTGCCACAAAGGCCTTGTCCTCATTTGGACCGTCGGTGGGGTGGTAGGTGTCTCTGAAGGCCTGGTGATCAACTCCTTGATACCAGTCCCCTTCCCAGACAGGAAGCTTAACCTGGCCTCTGTCTCCCCCTGGCGGCAGACGTAGAACTTATTCAACATCCCCAGACTGCTCAGCCTCTGCCTTGAGAGGAAAAGGAAGGAGGATGGGAGAGGAAGAACCCCGACTCGTCTACTATTCACCTCCCTCTTAACCCTTCCTCCCTGATCCCGACAAATCAGCGTGGTTCTTAAGACAGAATCGTTTGGGCGTCCAGGGACTGACATGGATATGAATCTTTCATTGGCTGTGTGACCTCTTAGGGCAAGTCATGTAAAATGACAGGAAAGTCATCGGTAAAAGAATTAATAAAACCCACTTTGAAGGGTTGGTGTGTGTATAAACGGCCTAATATATGTAAAGTATTTTGTAGAGGGCCTACTAAGTAGTAAGTCCTCAATATGGTAGTTATTGTTATCCTTACTAATTATTGTTGTGGTCAGAGGTCTAAATTGGGGGGGTGGGGAGGGGACGAGATCGGGTCTTGAGAAAGAAGGTGGAGTAGGAGTGGCAGCCGCTCTCCCAGATAGAGGTGGTCTTCACGGAGCCCGAGAACCTGCAGCTCCCTAGCTCAGGATGGTCAGCTCCAGCCTGCTTGGTCATCACCCCCACATCACAGCCAGCACCAGCTCGCTCGCCCTCACTCCAGCAGCCCCAGCCAGAGGTGTTGTCACACCAAATGCTTCACACCCTGTGGTCCCCGAAGCGGCTGGCTTTGCTCCGAGGTCATCAGCCCCATCACCCTCTGGGCAGACAGGCCACAACGAACCGAGGGCTAGGAGACACCACCCTCCCGTCACAATGGGGAGGTTCTAGCTGATGTCTAATCTAGAGCACGGCTGAAATACGGTTTCTTTCTCTCGGTCCCCTTCTCACAACAGCACACCGATCCTTCCTGGAGGCGGGGCGAAGGCGTATAGGACGGGCAGAGGCTTCGAGCCGGTGAGGCGGTTCCAGGAGCGAGCACCGCCCACCGCGAGCCCCAGGGGGCGGGGCCACGGCCGAGGGCGGGGCTGTGAGGCAGCATGCTAAACCGGGTGCGTTCAGCCGTGGCGCACCTGGTGAGCTCCGGGGGCGCCCCGCCCCCGCGCCCCAAGTCTCCAGACCAGCCCAATGCGACCTCCGCGCTGCCTGTCGCCCCTCCAGAAGCGCCCAGGAGTCCGGCGAAGGCTGGGAGCGGGGGCGCGGCGCCCGCAAAGACAGCAGAGGCTAGAGCGAGCTTCTCCCGACCGACCTTTCTGCAGCTGAGCCCGGGGGGGCTGCGTCGCGCCGATGACCACGCTGGCCGGACTGTGCAAAGTCCTCCGGACACCGGCCGTCGCCTGCCCTGGAGAACGGGCTACGCCGAGTGAGCATCCCTGGGGGCACCCTAATTAGGATGGGAGTCCCACCTCCATCCCCCTCTTCACTTCGGCATCCCGGGAGCTGGGGTGCGTCCCCCCAGCCGTGCTTAGCGCCAGCAGCTCCCTTTTCCCGGATCCCTTGCTATCCTCTGGGCTGCGGGCCGCACCTCTTCCCAGACCTTTCTCCAGTCGGTGCAGCCTTCCTCAGGACCTTCCAGGTCGTTGACTTACCCTCACCCGCGCCGCCTCAGACACCTTGTTCTCTGCTAGAACCCAGAGGGTGGAGGCCCCACGAAGGATGAATTGGCCGCTTCTCAGTCGCGGCCCGGCAGTTTAATGGCTAAGGGAGGAAATGTTTCAAGTAGCCGGAGTCTCTTTTAATAGAGATGGCGGCTGGAAAGAGTTGCTCCGGGACTTCCCGACCACCGCGCCCCAGTTCCCTGTCCCTCTTATGTTCCCCTCCCCCTCCACACCCAGAAATAGCCCGCGACACCTGGCGGCCGCGGCTTCCCCTGGGGCGGGGGCGGGAACCGCCGGGGGAAGCGTAGGGTCCCCTCTGAACGCCCCTCGGCTGGTGGACTTGCGCAGGCCAAGCAAGGAAGTGGACCCCCAGTGGGAGCAGCCCGCTTTCTCCCAGGCGATGCGTATTTTTAATGCCTGTGCTGGGAAAGCGGAACACTGAGGGAGATGGGGGTGCTGATTTCGCCGAGGGTGGTGGCTGGTCGACCCGTGAACACCCCACCAGCTCTTTGGCTTCCTATTTTGGAAGAGTTGATGGTTACAGGACTCTTGCGCAGTCCAGGTGGCCTTCCACACCTACCCTATTTCAATTCCTCTTTCCCGATCTGGGCTGGAGCACTTCCTCCTTGCCAAAGCGGCAGAAACTTCCACTGAGTGGTTTTAGGATAAGGGTGGGTGTGCCCATGAGGGTGGGGTGCTGTGGACAAGGCACTAGAAGAATTGACTGGGTTTCAGGATGGGAAGTAGGTCTTGACAAGCAGGAAGATAAAACCTCTTGCCCCCAACAGGCCCCTCTCCTGCAACACCATTAGGGATGCCTGCTTAGCCTGGGATGGGGACCTGAGGCAGACAGGTGCTCCTGGCCTTTCTATGAGGTGGTGGGGCCTGACACCCAGACAGAACGCCCTGTGCCTGGCCCTGCCTCCCTTCTCCTCCTCACTCTGGCCTGGATCCCAGGTGGCTGTGACCTTTCTCAGCTTGGCCAGCAGGCCAGAGAGAGTGTATATATCTAAGGTGGGGGTTATTCCAGGACCTGGTCTGGTGTCCAACCTGATGTGGTCACTCTGGCCTGGCAGGGTCATCAATGCTGGCAAGAGCCGGCACAATGAGGACCAGGCTTGCTGTGAAGTGGTGTATGTGGAAGGTCGGAGGAGTGTTTCAGGGGCACCTAGGGAGCCTAGCTCAGGCCAGGTAAGCCTCCAACCCCCTTCCTAGCCTCCAGAGACAGGGTAATACCTCTGCCCAGAGATTCTAGACATCCAGTTTAAAATAAGAAGACCTACTTCCTAACTCACTAGCTTATTACTTTCTGGCACAGAATTTTTATCTGGCATCAATCACTTAGATTTTACCATGTCAGTATGAATTTAGCTTCCTACTTAAAATATAGATGCTTGTATATTTATGGATGATTTAATTAATTACCAATGCTTATCATCCCTAAATACATGAGCATCCTCTGAGTTTGGCTTTTTTGATGCTTTACTTTCTGATACTTTTTTGATGCTTTACTTTCTGATACAATTTTGGCCCTTGGTAAATCTAATTTTCCTTTATTACCTCAAGCTATGACCTCCTCTCTAATGTGTGCATGGATGTCAAGAGGCTTGTTCTTCTCCCTGCATAACACACACACACACACACACACACACACACACACAATCACTCATCTCTACTTTTCCTCCACCAGGGACTCTGCTTCTACTACTGGGGTCTGTTTGATGGGCATGCAGGGGGCGGAGCTGCTGAAATGGCCTCCAAGCTCTTGCATCGGCACATTCGGGAGCAGCTAAAGGACCTAGTAGAGATACTCCAGGACCCCTCGCCACCTCCCCTCTGCCTCCCATCCACCTCGGGGACCCCAGGTTCCTCGGATCCCTCTCACTTGGTTGGTCCTCAGTCCTGCTTCCCTTCACAGAAGGAAGTGACCCATGACAGCCTGGTAGTGGGGGCCATTGAGAATGCCTTCCAGCTTATGGTGAGTGGGTGGCCACGGCCACAGGCCTGCTAGACAGATAGATACTCTGGTCAATTTCATGTGAGAGTCAGGTGGACTGAGGGGGTGACCCTGAGAACCTACAACACCTTTGAGAGCCTGAGCAGAGCTTGGTTCAGAGAGGAAGCAGAAAGGGGCATTACACCCATGCCTTCCCTCCTCTCCCCCAGTGTAGTTTGGCTGGGCTGGTTTACTTCTGCAGTTGGAGGGGGGTGGCTGTATGCCTGGAACCTCTTCTTCATCCACCCCCTTTGACCCTTCCTCACATGGCAGGATGAACAGATGTCCCGGGAGCGGCATGGCCACCAAGTGGAGGGAGGCTGCTGTGCACTGGTTGTGGTCTACTTGCTAGGCAAAGTGTATGTGGCCAATGCAGGTGACAGCAGGTATGGGGGGAGGGGCTTTGAAAATGGCTAGAGGGGGTTGCACTCTCTGGGGTGGGGGAACAGAAGAGAGTGATGTGGCGGGTGTTAAAAATTCAAAGACTGGAGGAGGTCAGAAGGCATCACAGACATAAGGAAGGGCCTGAAATAGCCACAAGGGGAGGAAAGATGGGGGTCTGAGTGAGGGATCCTAAGGGTCATTGTGGGGAAGGCCTGGTCTTTCTGGAATTCTCCACAAGGGGGCCAAAGAGAGCCAAGCCTCAATTTTTTCCTTCTCTGGGCAGAGCCATTATTGTCCGGAATGGTGAAATCATTCCAATGTCTAGGGAATTCACCCCGGAAACTGAGCGCCAGCGTCTTCAGCTGCTCGTAAGTAGGAAGTAAACTTCTGACTCCCATTCTTTGTTTAGTCTTGTGCGTGTTTGTACCCTATATCCTGAGGAATCCCCCACCCCCACCATACCGACAGGGTTCCCCAGAGGGTTGTGGAGCTGAGCTGGTGGAGGAATAGCAGGAAGGAGCATGGGCTGCTCTGGTGCTTCCACAGTGGCCCCAGCTGAGGAAGGAAGTGGAGGCAGAGGTGGGGAGGAAACAGCCAAGGCCCCTGAGAGGCAGTACGGTTTAGAGCTTTAAGCCCTGGCCGTAGAGCTGGACTGCCTGGGATTGAATCCTGGTTCCAGTACTTTGCTAATTGTGTGACTTTGGACAATTCCCTTAACTCGCATCAGTAGTTCTTGCCTTAAGGGTTGTTGTGAGCAGTAAATGAGTTAATAGCTGTTAGTATTAGACAGTGTGTGGCACCTAGTAAACTCCATTTAAGGGTCTGCCATAATTAAGATCATGTGGACACCGGCACATGCTGTAAGCCTAATACCTCCTGGGCCTTTGCTCTGTCTGGCCACTCCCAACCCCAGGGCTTCCTGAAACCAGAGCTGCTGGGTGGTGAATTCACCCACCTCGAGTTCCCCCGCCGAGTTCAGCCCAAGGAGCTGGGCCAGAGGATGCTGTACCGGGACCAGAACATGACCGGCTGGTAACACTTCCCTCAGAGCTGGGCCCATTCCCATGGCAACTCAACCTGTCCCTGGCCAGCAGCAAGGTGGAAGTGGGAGGTGGGCCTGGCTGGGAGCTGGGGGGGATGTGGCCCTTCTTAGGGGTTTGTGTGAAGGGTGTGGCTCCTAGGGGAGAGGGGCTTTGATGCCTGGGTGATGCCTCCTCTACTCCCCCCTCCCCAGGGCCTACAAAAAGATCGAGCTGGAGGATCTCAGGTTTCCTCTGGTCTGTGGGGAGGGCAAAAAGGTAAACTCCATGGTAGAGGTGGGAGAGGGCAGGAGAACCCACCACAAGTTGTCTAGGGAGGTGGAGGTTCTCCCTGAGGGCAGGGGTGGGAGGGTCCATGGTTTCAGATTCTGGGAGAGGATTTTAGCAGCACTTCCGCCTCCTTTTCTTTAGGCTCGAGTAATGGCCACCATTGGGGTGACCCGGGGCTTAGGAGACCACAACCTCAAGGTCTGCACTTCCAGCCTGCCCATCAAGCCCTTCCTCTCCTGCTTCCCGGAGGTGAGCCGTATAGGTGCCTCCTTAACCTCACCTTCCTTCTGGGGCTCCGGCTGGCTTTTGCCCCAGGTCCCTCTGTCCCCAAGCTCCCCCTTCACCCTCTTTTCCCACCAGGTGCAAGTATATGACCTGACACAGTATGAGCATTGCCCTGACGACGTGCTAGTTCTGGGGACGGATGGTCTGTGGGATGTCACCAGTGACTGTGAGGTAGCTGCCACTGTGGACAGGGTGCTGTCGACCTATGAGCCCAATGACCCCAGCAGGTAGGGGTTGTATGGACAGTGAGGGGTAACAATGGGAAAGGAAGGGGCAAAGGGAAACAATGAGGGCCTGTGTATCTGTCTTCCCATGTACATGTTGGTACATGAATATGCACATGTGCTCCTGGCAGGTACACAGCTCTGGCCCAAGCTCTGGTCCTAGGGGCCCGGGGCACTCCCCGGGACCGTGGCTGGCGTCTCCCCAACAACAAGCTGGGTTCCGGGGATGACATCTCTGTCTTCATCATCCCCCTGGGAGGGCCAGACAGTTACTCCTGAGGGGCTCAGCCCCTGACCCTCCCACCACCATCCCAGCCTCTCCATGCTTAATCCTCTCCCAACCCGAATTCTGAACGTGTCCCCTTGACCTTCTTTAGTGGCAATTTAACTGAAGAAGGGTCATCAATTAGATCCAAAATTATAGCTACAAGCAAATAAACCAGATGGATAAAAACGTGTCTTTATTTATTTTAATAGAAACCGAAAGGTAACAAAAATTCTTTGGGGTGCTAGAAAGTACACCAGAATGGTCCTAAAAATGTAGTATTCTCAGCTTCTTTCTTCTGCCCTCTGCTCTTCCCACTCCACACGCTCTCATCCATTCTGTGGCTTCATCCATCTGCTGGTATCACCCAAGTCAGTATTTCTAGCTCAGACCTCTCCTTAACGTTAGACCTACATTTCCCAGTCATCTCTGGAACATTGAGGCATCCTTCAGGCACTTCACTTCAACATACCTCAAACTGAATTCACCATTTTCTCTTCTGGTTCATCATCTCAGTGGGCACCAGCTCAGCTGCTCAGGTTGGAAGTTGTTCTTGGAAGTGGTCACCTTTGGCTTCTGTCTCTTCCTCATCAAGCTAATCATTAACTATTTTTTATTATATATTTTTAAAATATTTCATATTTGTCCACTTATTTCTACTCCCTACTGTCACTACCTTAGATCTTTACTGCATTAGCTTCCTAACTAATCTCTTATCTCTGTCTCTAGGCCACTCTCCGGTTCCCCCCAATATACCAGGGACATAACAGACAGAGTGTCCTTTCTGCAGAGTGAATCTGAGTTGGCTGTTCCCTTGAGAGAACATTTTAGTGGCTGTTTCCTACCACTCAGAAGAACACTCGGTTCTTTAGTGTATACAAGGACCTTCATGATCTGGCCAGCTTCCTCCTCCAGCCTCATCTGTCACCACTACTCCTGGGGTTCCCTTTCCATGACTATGGGCCTGTGGTAACTCCAGCCCATTTAAAATCTACACATCACCTTGAACACTTCACCTGTCCTTCAGGTCTGGGTATCCCACAGCCCGTGCATGCCCCCACTACAGTGACTGCCTCCTGTATTATTACTGTCTGTGTTAGGAGTTGGTATGGAGTAGCAGTTAAGAGCTGGGGTTCTAGAGTCCTGCTGTTTGGGTTCTGGTGCCAGACCCAACACTAGCTCTGTAACCTCTCTAGTTTCTCAGTGAAATGGAGATAACAGTACTACCTCATAAAGTTGTTGTAAGGACTAAAAGTAGTTCATGTACATGGGGCCAGACCCATGCAGTAAGGGTTCAATAACTGTTAGTTATCTGAGTTGTCTGTATTCTGAATTTAGACGGTAAGTTCTTTGAAGACAGAGATGAATCTAAACTGAGCACATAGCTCTCCATTTACACTCAAGGCCTGGGGACCAAAGTGCTCTGGACCTCCATTTCCTCATTTATCAAGTGTGTGGGTTGTGCTTCAGATCTTAAAAAGTCTATGACTTCTGCCCTGGCTGGTTTGGCTCAGCAGTTAGAGCGTCGGCCCGCACACCAGAGACGCCTGGGTTCGGTTCCCACTAAGGGCACGTAGCTTGGGCCAGGGTTGTGTGGGTGGCAACCACTCGATGTGTCTCTCTCACATCGATGTTTCTCTCGCTCTCTTCCTCCTCTCCCGCTCTGTCTGGAGATAAATGCAAAAAAAAAAAAAAAAAGTCTATGACTTCTAACATTCATTCATTCATTCAGCAAATATTTGGTAAAAACCTATTGTGCCACACACTGTGCCAGACAGTGGGAAGGGACAGGTTGGAGGAGCATAGGGGGCAGCATGGAGAGAGCATCAGCTTTGGAGCCAAACAGACCCGAATGTCTGAATTCTTGTTGTTTCACATAGAAATCGCAAAAATTGGGGCAAACCCACTTAACTTCTCTGAGCCTCCGTTTCTTACAGGCAAAAGGGATGGGTATACTTAACCCAAAGATCTGTGATGAGTAGTAAAAGGGCAGAGTTATGCAGTGTACCTAGCACAGGCTAATAAAATGTTGTTGGACTTCCTCATCCTCTATCCACCTCCTCAGCCACCTTAGGGGAAGGAGATACACGTGTAGGTAAATACCCAATACCCAATGTGTTAATTCAGACCAGGCTAAGTGTCTCTGGCGGCAAGGAAATCATACTATTCAGATGGGAACTGGATTCCCAACTGGCGATCTGGATTTCCTGGAGCGCCCTTTGATGGGTAGGTAGGTAGGAATTGGACTCATGGCAAGTCCAGGCGTGGGGGAAGGAAGGAAATGAAGTGGACCGGTGGCCCCAGTCTCAAAGGTTCTTTAAAGTTCTCAAGGCTGGCACTGCTGGTGTGGCTCAGTGGTTGAGCGTGGACCCATGCACTAAGAAGAGGTGGCCGGTTTGATTCCCGGTCAGGGCATGTTGTGGGCCAAATCCCCAGTTGGGGGCATGCAGGAGGCGGCCAATCGATGTTCTCTCTCATGGATGTTTCTCTCTAAAATCAAAGAAAAAAAAATAATAAAGTTCTCAAGGCTGGGTAATGACATTGGGCTGTACTGACTCCGCAATGATTCTAGGAGCGGAGGGTGGGCTTCTCCGCATGCCCCTCCTCGGCGTCCCGGAGGCCGCGCTTTCCCAGCCCTGCCGGTGCCCGCTGGTGGCGGCGCGGTGGCCACGGGAGGGCAGCAGCGGCCCTTTCCTGACCCCACCCAGCGCTCTCAACTTTCCCGACGCCGGTCCGCCCCTAGGGGCTGGGAAGCGCAGCGGAGGGAGCCCTCCGGGGGCCCGCCTCGGCCCGCCGCCCACACCGTCCCAGTCCAAGCGTCTCCCCCGACCCGGGCCGCCGTCCCGGCCAGCAGTGGCCCCAGCCGGACTGTGGACGGGCGGAGCCCGGGCGCCCCTCCCCTGCGGGCGCCCCTCCCCGCGCGGCGCTGCCGGAGCGCGGGGCGGGGCCCTCGGGTCAGTCTGAGCCTCCGGCACCGGCCGCGCAGCTGGAGGCGGCCGAGCGGAAGGTACCCGGGCCGGGGGCTGGGTGCGGGGCGTCCCGGAGCTCGTCCCCCGGAGAGGGCTCACCCCCGCTCCGCTTGGCCGGAGCTCGGGGCGCCGGCTGGGCGGGGGGTTGGCCCGAGCGCCGGCCGCTTTCCCTCCCCCAGGACGCGGCGTCTGGGCTGTGTGGGGGCCCCGGGAGCTGCCCCCGGGTGTCGGAGCCGGAGTCCTTCCCCTTCCCTTCCCGGCTTTCCTGAACCTTCCCCCGGGGCGAGGGGACAACTTGGGTCTCCGCGAGAGAGCCCCAGCCCAGGGGGCGGCCCGAGGTGGCCCCGGGGTGGGGTGTGGGTCCGGGCCGAGGCCGGTGGAGGTGGGATTTCCCCAGGCGGGGCCGGGGAAATGGCGGGAATAGGGGCGGGGTGCGACCAGTTGGGGGCTGCCACCGCTCCGCGGGCCCTGGACACCGCCCTAGACGGTTCCTGGAGCCTGCCCGGGTGGGAGCTAGGGGAGCTTAGGAAGGATCCAGCTCCTTTGTGTGTGTGTGTAAGGACCTCCTTCCTTCCAGCCCTCTCCCTCCTCCCTCACGCTTCCCAACCTGGTTTGGGCTGGGAGAGCCTAGGCAGAGTTCTGGCTTTCAAGTTGAGGAGGTGTCTGATTCCTTCCCTAGACTTCAGGGTGGTTGGCAGGGAACAGCGGGGCCCCTGGGTCATCTGGAAATGTAGAGAACGAGGACAGGGTGGAAGGCCCCAGGAGTTCCAGGCTCCATTCCAGGCCCTGTGTGGGTGCGATGGCCCCTCTTCGGGTCTGTGGGGCAGTTTCTCTGGGGCTGCTTCCCCCAGGGAGCTCTTGTTCTTGCTCTCTTGGCCTTGAGCCTGAGTCCTGACCTGGGCAGGCTGCTCTTCTGGCCCAACCAGAGCCTGAAGGGAAAGGTTTCTAACTGAACTGGGGGCTCCAGGCCCCTTAATGTATATCCTGTTCCCACTGCGTGGTGCCTCCTAAACTGCCTTGCTGGGGGAGGGCAGGGGCACACGGAGGCCTGAGCCGTTGGTGACTGCCCTCCGTCAGCACTGTGCATCCATGTGGGGGTTACTACCACAGCCTGTTTGCACACAGCTGGACCAATGGAACTAGTGTGTGTGTGTGGGTGTGGGGGGGAGGGGGATCAGTCACCTGGGTCGAGTTTCCAGGGAACCCCCTTTTTGAAGGATGATTTCCATTTTTGGAGGAGATCTGTTGGCATGGTAAATGCCTTCTTGCCTGTCTTTTGGGGTATCGGAGAACCCCTTTCAAGGTAGAGTGTGGCTGTGTACTCTCAACTCCTATAAATTCTCCCTGACTCATATCTGTCCCTCATCCCAGCTTGTGTGTAGGGGAGGGAGGCCACCCAGGACCCCACTGTTCAAGAGAACAAGCCTTGGGCTGGAATATTTGCTCTCTACAAGGCAGACCAAGACGGGTGTGAGGTGGTGGTGGAATGTGGGGAGAAAAGGAGTTCAGCCCAGTTTGACAGGATGTGGGACAGAGAGAAAAGGCCAGGTTTTGGGCAGAGATCAGGTTACCATCCCCTTCTTTCTTAACTACTCCCTGCCTGTTTGGTGCTGGGACTGGCCCTCATTTGTCTCCATTTTGGGGGGGTTCCTCCCAGCAGCCTTCCCAAGTCTCAATTTGCTCTCGTCCCCAGAGCCTCCCCTCTTCCTCCAGGCCTACAGCCTGGGAACTTCGGCCGGCTGGAGGTCAGCTTCTCTCCCTCAGGAGGGAGGAAGTGAGGCTCAGCTCAGGGGCAGGGAAGCTGGGAAGGTGTGATGAACTGTGCAGATGTTCACTGGTGTGTGTTGGGGGGTGGGGGACATGGAAACCCCGGAAGCTGACTCCTTGCCCTGAGTCACAGGGAGGGGTGGGCAGGGCCTTGGGTGAGCTAGCTGGACAGAGGGGATCAAGGGGCTGTTCCATGGAGTGGGTGGAGGTGACTCCCTAGTGGATTATTCTCAGTCGCTCTGCTATGGTGGATGTGTGGCTCCCTACAGTGTGGTCATTGTCCCCTGCCTGAGGCTGAGTGACCCAGTGTTGCTGCCAGGCCCAGGAGGAAGGGGGGAGGAAGGCAGGCTGCCCGAATGTGGGCTGTGGGCACTGTGGGGACTGAGCCTTCTTTGTGTGACTTGGGGCTCTGGGAACCGGGATGGGGTAGGCCAGAGAAGCCTGCTGGCTGCTGCCACTGCCCTGTCTGGGTTTCCGTCCTTCTGCTCTGTCCCACCTCTGGGATGATACATAGAAAAGGCAACAGACTCTAGAGTCACACAGCCCTGCTTTGGGTGCCATCCCTGCCATGACTTTGCTAAATATGTGTTTGAGCCTCACTTTCCTAATTTGTCAAAATAGGAAGCTCTCCATTTCCCTTCTAGGCATCTGGGGACCAAGGGAGATGATGTTTGTCAAAATGCCCAACAGTTTCCCTTACCCACCTACCAGTTGGTAGGTTGTTCTTTTGGCCTGAGGCCTTGGAGAGGAACTCCTCAATTTGTGACCAGGTGGGCATGACTTATGCTGGGTGAGGGACAGTGTGTTCTAGATTGAACCTTAGAGATTATGAAACTTTAAAAGTATCAAAACCCTGGTAACAAATGAAGCCTGGCTTGAAACCCTGATGTGTAGAGCAGATAAAGGCTGGCTCTTCTGGACATGTCCCGAGCACCCGCCTAGGTGTCCAGGCTCCACAGTTGGTGAGTGGATTAGGTCAGAACTCGTGTTGTCTGGCTCCCAAGTGGCTGATTTTTCCACCTCCCAGTCCTGTATTCTAACCCATTGGGGGAGACCTGTCCCTGACCTTCAGATAAGGAATTTCAAGCTCTGTTGTCCAAGCAGTTGGTTCTTGGCAAGAACATGCCTGAGCAAGCCCCTTTCCCTCCCTTTGCTGGATGCTTCAGTTTTCAGGGAGGTTTTGGGGGGCCAAGAGAAATGTTTTTGGACTTACTAGGCTTCTCCCCAAATCCCCACTGCCTCTTCCCTGCCAGCCCCAGCCATGGCTGCGATTCGAAAGAAGCTAGTGATTGTGGGGGATGGGGCCTGCGGAAAGACCTGCCTCCTCATCGTCTTCAGCAAGGACCAGTTCCCAGAGGTGTACGTCCCTACTGTCTTTGAGAACTACATCGCAGACATAGAGGTGGACGGCAAGCAGGTGAAGGCAGAGCCCCTTCCCATGTCACCTGCAACCCTGCCCTGACACTGGACCCAGGGTGTCCTTCTTCACCACCCACGGCCTCACTCCACTTTCCCTGCTGGCACCAATTAAAGTTAGGAAGGAAATCCAGATACACCTCCTGGTTCTCTGCACAGTGGGCCTTCGTCTCTGAGCTTAAGCTCCCCCAACTGCAAAATGGGGATAATGATTAGGCCTCCTTCAAAGGGATTTTGTGAGGATTAAATAGAATAGCAGTGCTCACAATGGCAATTCATAAACTGCACAAAGATTAAGCACTGATGTCTCAGGATTTTTAAAAAATTCACCTAATTTGTGTTGGGTGACAGTGATTAGTACTATTCCTAGCACGTAGCTGGTGCTCAATAGATGTTCAGTGAGCCTCAAGGACCAGTGGCTTCAGAGAGGACCTCTAGGTGGTAGGGTGGGGGTGTGTGCCTGGGGCCCTCTGGCTAGCTACTCACTGGCCCTGTGTGTCAGGTGGAGCTGGCCCTCTGGGACACAGCAGGGCAGGAAGACTATGATCGCCTCCGGCCTCTTTCCTACCCGGACACTGATGTCATCCTCATGTGCTTCTCCATCGACAGCCCGGACAGCCTGGGTGAGGGTGTTGGAGGGAGGGAACCAGAACCCTTTGGAACCAGCCAACCTGAGGTAGTTCTTGCCTTGGCTCACTTCAGCAATCCTTGGATGCTGAGGCTGTGGGAAGGGGTGTAGGGGCCTGTCCTCTACTGTGGGAACTCTGGCCCTTGGGAGGGCTCAGGGGAGAGGTTTTGAGCTGTAAAAGGGACCATCATGCTGAGTGCCCTCTAAGACTGCTGCAGTGAGACCAGGGGGGAGGGGAGGATTGCTTTCTAGCCTAAGTGGAAGCACCAACACCTGTTGGGACTTATCTGTGCAGAAAACATTCCTGAGAAGTGGACTCCAGAGGTGAAGCACTTCTGCCCCAATGTGCCCATCATCCTCGTGGGCAATAAGAAGGACCTGAGGCAAGATGAGCATACCCGGAGAGAGCTGGCCAAGATGAAACAGGTGGGTGGGGGGCTGCCAGGCTGGGAAAGAAGGCAGTCTTCTTTCCAGGGGACTGCCTGTTAGGATGGTGGCACTTACTTCCCACCCTGGTGAGGGAGAGCCAGAAGGGCCCTTCGTGTTTGATCCAATATCTGCTATAGCCATTAGAGAATGAAGTGACTTGTCCAAGGTCGCTTGGCATTAAAAAAAAATTTTTCCCCTTTATTGATTTTAGAAAGGGAGGGAGAGATAGAAACATCGATGAGAGAGAACATCAACTGGCTGCCTCCTGCATGCCCCTTACTGGAGATTTGGCCCACAACCTGGGCATGTGCCCTGACCAGGAATTGAACCGGCGACCTCTTGGTGCATGGGTCGATGATGGTCAACCACTGAGCCACACCAGCCAGGCAATTATGCCAAGGTTTTAAACTGGGGACAGATGTGGTCAGGTCTGCGTATCAGGGAAATTATTCTGGCAGCCATACAGCATGGATAGTAAGAAAGAGAAGGGAGGCAGGGACATCATTTAAGAGATGCCAGATACCTATTCAGGTAAGAGAAGGGTTTACTGTGGGTATAGGGTCTCTGGCCTTGAAGCTGCCCAGGGTGCTGGGGCTTGGGTGCTTTGTGGGGTTGGGGCTGGAGATGGTTCTTCTAGTTGCTACACTTAGGGGTGTGGTAGTAAGATGCACCTCACCACCAGCTCCCTTTGACTGCTCACCTTCCATCTTCCCAGGAGCCTGTTCGATCTGAGGAAGGCCGGGACATGGCGAACAGGATCAGTGCCTTTGGCTACCTTGAGTGCTCAGCCAAGACCAAGGAGGGGGTGCGGGAGGTATTCGAGATGGCCACTCGTGCTGGCCTCCAGGTCCGAAAGAATAAGCGCCGGAGAGGTTGCCCCATTCTGTGAGACCCCCAAGGCCTCCCTTCCTTCCCCACTTCCAGTCCCTTCACAGGGGTGCAGAAACACCCCCAAGCCCCACCCTCTTAGGGCTCCATGCTGAAGGCTCCCTTTTCCAGTTCCCTCCAGCCCAGGACTGCATCAAGTTCCCAAGGCCCCAGCCCCGCCCCAGTGGTGGTGGTAGGCCCTCCCCGCCTCCCTCCCAGCACTCTGGGAATCAAGGGCTATGCCCTGCCCTCCCAGAGCAGAGTTCTCTTGCTGCCTGGGTCCAGGGGTGGGGCTCTTCATCCCTTTGGCCTTCGCAGAGGATCATCACACACCAGCACTTTATATACATACACATCTGGCTCACAGGAGCGTGTCTGGGGTAGGGGACTTGGAGGGTGTAACCCAGAGTCCTGGGCCCCTGGTGGGCAGGGGCCTTGTCTCTGGCTATACCTAGTGGGGGCATGAATAAAAAGGCCACAAGCTTCACTATGTATATGGCAGCTTCCTGTCTTTCTCTCTTGGTCCCTGTCTTGGCCTTGAGCCTGGAGTCCCATCTCTCCTGTTTTCCAAGTTGCTTACCAGGCTGGGCCCCTGTTTGCAAAGGCAGGACTCTGGGCAGGCAGGGTGGAGTCTAGGAGCAAAGGATGAGGTCATGCCTGGCTCGGGGCCTTGGAGGCGGGTGAGGGGAGTGGTCTGGAGCAGGGGCTAAACTTAGAAGTCTGTGGGTGGCTTCTCTGCCACCTCCCACTGGGTTTCCTCCCTTGGTCCTGGGGGCTGAGTTTCTCCCTAGAGGGAGATGGAATGGCCCTGGGTAGTGTCCCATCTTCCCCTGGGGGGTCAGCTTGGGGGCTCTGGAAGCAGGGATCAGGCCAAGAAGACATGGATGCTTTTGCATAGAACATTTTCTTTTTAGTTTTTTTTTTCTCCCCTGCCCCCCACTGTTAAGCAGCTTGATGTATCATTCTTCCCTGCAGGGGAGGGATGGGATGGCTTGGGTTGTAAACTCAGTTCACCTCCCCCAGCCTTCGCTGCAGGACAGCTCAGCTGGGTTCGGATCAGGGTAGGTGGGCAGTTAAGGCTTGGCTGGTGTGCGGAGCCTCCTTAGAGCTCATTTCTCCATTCTGGCTCCACCTGCAGGGGCAGGTCGCCGTCACCCTCCAGGTCCTGGGGGAGGTAGTCGTGACTGTGGGGCCCTAGAGAGAAAGGAGAGGAGCTGTCTTCTTTACCTCCATCCCCAGCACTGGCTGGGACCTCGCCTGCCCTGGCCCAGCCATACCTGAGGTAGAGGAGCTGAGCTTGCTCAGACCTTTGAGTAGGTTCTGTCCCTGTTGTGGATCCAGTCTAGCAGGGAAGGGGCACCCAGTATAGCCTCCGTTTTCTTTACAGAAGTCCAGGAACCTGTGGGGGACAGGGACACACACGCACCTGGCTGAGGAGCACCAGCCGGTGTCTTTGGACAAGTTGCTTAATTTTTGAGCGTCGGGTAACTTAAATGGGGTAATGTGAAGGTGGACGGGCTGAGGATGAGCTGAGACACAAGGAGGTGCCTATAAAGATACAGCTGCCCGAGGCTGAGGGCTGTGGCCGCCGAGAGGGATTATGGGGCCGGGATACTCACGCCTTCCAGTCAGAGTCATGGCCCAGGAGGAGCGGGTTGCCCACCACAATGAGCAAAGACTTGGCCCGGGTCACAGCCACGTTGAACCTCTGGAAGGAAGGAGTGTTGGTGTCACAGGAGGGAAGGGCCCTAAGGAAGGAAGAGTTCTGCTCCCTGCAGCCCTCAGACCTTGGGGTTCTTGAGGAAGCCGAGGTTAAAGTCCAGATCCAGCTGCACAAAGCTCTGGCTGCTGCGCACGGTGGAGATGATGATGACGCTGCGCTCTTGGCCTTGGAACTCTTCCACGGAGCCCACCTGGAGGGGAGGGCAGCCTGAGACCAAGGCCGAAGGACAGCCCTGCCTCGGAGCCTGAGCTCCAGCGTGGGTGTGGAGAAGTCCCAGGGTGGAGACAGCGAGTGTCCTGACGGGCAGGAGAAAGGACAGGAGGATACCCTGGAAGCTGCTCCAGTTCAAGGGATGGGGCTGGAGAGTGTCCTCAGTAAAGAAAACACGGTAACTCAGCAGTGTTGTTCAAGCTTTCCTAAAGATAATCACTAAGTACTTGTTAAAAATAGACAACACAGTCCTCCTGAATCAGAATTTCCAAGAGAGAGGCCTCTAGATCTTAAAATATATATATATATAAATAAATATATTTTAATTTGAGAGAGAGGGAGGGAGAGAGAAACATGAATGGGCTGCCTCCTGCATGTGCCCTGACCGGAAATCAAACCTGTGACCTCTTGGTGCACGGGACGATGCTCAACTGAGCCACACGGGCCAGGGCTAGGCCTCTGAATCCTGAAGCGCTAGTTTTCAACCCTGGCTGCATACGAGATCACCTGAGGAGCTGGAAAAAATCCCGATGCCCTGGCTCTGCCCCCAGATCGCGGTGCTAATTGGCTGGGTGGGGCCTGGCACAGGCAGTGCCAGAAGCTCTCCAGGTGATTCTTATCTGCAGCCAGCATTGGGAAATTCAAAACAGACCTTAGAGAGAGTGAAGCTACTGTCCCAGAGGTGAGGAGAGGGCAGCAGGACACTATCACATGACGGGTCAGGCAGGTCAGGGAATTTGGACTTTATTCTTAGGGTAAGGCCTCAAACCAGCCTGATCATAAAAATGGTGTGGGCTGTTTGCTAATGTGCAGGCTTCCTGGTCCCATCCTGAACAGCAAGTAGGAATCTTCAGAAGTGAATGGCTTGGGGAGAATCTGGGCCATGGTGGGATGGGGCACGGGCGGCCTGGAGCATCAGGGCAGGAGCCCGAGGTGGTGTCTAGGAGTGGGGAAGTGGGGCACAGAAGGCAGAGAGCAAATATGAAACAGTGGTCAGTGTCACCTTCAAGTCCTTGATGTCATCCAGTCCCCGAAGCTGCCTGTCCAGTTTGGTTATGCATTCACGGATTTTTTCCACCTGGAAGATGGGGACAGGTGCCTTTCTCTCATCCCCTTACCCCAGTGCAAGAGGGAGTCAGGCAGGAGGCTGGGATCAGGAGGCAAACAGGGAGGGGCAGCCGACCTCTGAGCTCCCCAGATACACAGGGCTGGCAGAGGCCTGAGCTCCTGGAACCTTCACCTAGTGCTCTGGCTATGAATGAGATACCATCTGGGGTGGGGGGGTCTCACCCTCCATGGGAACTGAGGGCCTAACCTGCTTCCGGTATGGGGAGATGACGCCCACATTTCGGGGGCTCAGGCGGACTTTGCCTTTCTTGGAGGAGGAGGTCAGGAGCTGCTTCAGGTAGGAAGTCACTGTGGCAGCCTCTTCAGGGTTGAAGAAGGATGGGCTGTTGCCCTCACGCTCGTCCTTGCCCATTACGCCGTGAAAGATGATAGGAAAGCCCTGGATACAGTCAAGAGAAACCCTCAGCCAGACCTCCCTGCCCCCCTTCCCTCACCCCAAACCTTCCAGGCAACATGGGCTCCCATGCCAAGGCGATAGAGGGACAGGCCCGTGGCTTCCACTCAGCCCCCCTCGCCTGCACCTTCAATGGGAGGGAAGGTGTGGTACGGTGGGGGCCCTCACCCTTCGAGGCAGACCCTCCCACTGGCAGAAGCGCTCCCGGTCCAAAATGTCAGCACAGGCCTGCAGCTCCTCCTCGTAATAGAGCCGGTTAGGAATGTGCAGGATGGTGGGGTGAGACCTGGGAGGCAGGGAGAAGAAGGGAGAGCAAGACCAGGGGCTGGATTACTTCTGCCTCGCTCTCGGAGACCCCGCTCTCCCTGCTCTGGACCCACATACGGCACCCTCCAGCCCTGTGGACAGTAGGCTCATTCATCTATAATGTCTGCTGCTAGGACCATAAACCACAGAAAACAGAGCCACATGTGGTTCCGGAGAGGATCCGGTCTGTGGATTTCACAGACCAGCCAAATTTAAAAGAAAACAAGAAATTGGAAACCCACTCTCAGGTTTCAATTTTGTGAAGGAAGAACACTACAAACACAAGTGTCATCTACTATCACCATTATTTGATAAGATGTGTTAAATCCAAAAACATAAGAAGTATGAACACAATAGCTCACATTTATTAAACTCTCAGTGGACTCCTCTAAGGAACTAAGGACTTGGGAGCTCATCAGAGCATTTTAGATGTATGAACTTGATGAAAGGAAGGGTAGCTCTTTAATTTGAATAAGAATGAGGTTCATAAAAAACTACATTGTCCCCATTTTTCTAATTTCTCCTTGGATTGCCTGGAAACTTCATCTGGGACCCGCAACAGATACATCCCAGTGTCTGGGAACCACTGACCATCCCTTAACAGACAGATAAGCAAACTGTTTTAGAGCAAAGTCACTTAGCCATGGAGTAGCAGTGATGGGGCCAGAGAGGAGACCTCAACCTGGTTCATAGCCTTTCTGCAGCACATCACCTCTGAGCAACAGGACTGCAGGATGGAGCCTCCAGCCGGGGCTGCAGAGGGTGTGAAGGCTGGGACCACAGGAGAGGGGAGTGTGTGAGTTACCTGTAATTGCGGAGCAGCTTGGTTATGAACTGGGGGTTGTAGCCATCGGGGCCCTTCTTGTACAAGGCATTGTAGGTAATCAGCCGCTCCAGCAGTGAGTACCCCAGCCCATGCTTCTGGGCCAGTGGGGAGCGCAGCACAGGCCCCAGCTGCCGAGGGTCTCCAGCCAGCACCAGCTGTGCTCCTGGACTGTCTGATTCCTTGACTTCCATCAGCCCTGGGAGGCACGATAAGGTGGGGAGAAAGGTAAGTGGTAGGACCCCCTTGGCCTCAGGTAGGGTGAGGCACCCGCAGCCCACCCTGAGCTCCTTACCTGCTATGGCCACCAAACTCTCAGGCTCCATGCAGTGGCCAGCCTCATCGATGAAGATGTGTGTGAAGTGATTGATGGGAAACTGGGCCGAGACCAGTCTGGAAGGTGTCAGGCCAGGCAGGGGTCAGACCCAGGGACCCAGCCACCAAACCTGAATGCTCACCTAAGCTGGCCCCTCACCCCACTCCCCAGCCTGCAACCTCTTTACTTATACACACGATTAAGAGACACGCCCTGGCCAGTTTGGCTCAGCGGTTAGAGTGTTGGCCCGCGGACTGGAGAGTCCCAGGTTCGGTTCCCGCTAAGGGCACATACCTTGGTTGCAGTTTGTCCCCAGCCCCGGTTGGGGTCGTGTGGGTGGCAGCCACTCGATGTGACTCTCTCACATCGATGTTTCTCTCTCTCTTACTCCCTCTCTCCCTCCCGCTACATCTGAAGATGAATGCAAAAATGCCTCAGGTGAGGATAAAAAAAAAAATAAAGACACACACACACACTTCACACCTGCTGGCAGTGATGAGGGTGGTAATTAAGACACGATACTCTTGCAGCTTCTTCTTAGCGGGAAACACATACTCCCCCTTATTTGTGTCCCAGTTACAGCAGGGCTGTGGATGTGAAGGGGGAGAGGTATCTGCTTGGTGCTCCCACTCTCCTCCTCACTCTGGCCCTGGACCCCCAGGCAATTTTATTCACCTCTCATTTTACACACAGGAAAGCTGAAGGCCAGAGCAGGGTCCTGACCCAGGCAAGGTCCAGGTCTCCTAGTTTCCTGGCTTCAGTGTGTACCCTGAGAGCCTCCCAGCACTCTTCATCCCTTGGCCTCCTGCACTCCCCCAGGTACCTTGATGTCCTCGGGCACCATGCGGATGTCCCTGCTGGGGGCCACGAGACGGTAGATGCAGCTGGGCAGGTGAGCCCGGAGCCGCTGACAGAGGAGGTCAGCCCCTGAGTTGGATGGAGCGCAGGCCAGGATGTGGGCCTTGGGCAAGTGCTTCACCACCTGGGGGGAAGGGGATAAGCAGTGTGGGAAGCAGCTCCCAGGTCTGGGGCGGGGGGTAGGGGGTAAGACTTCGTCGTGACCATGATGTAGGCTGGTGCAGTGTGACATCTGCCTCTCAAAGCTGAGGAAGGCAGTGACACAAAAGGTAAGTTCTGACCCCCAGGTCCCCTGCTGGTCCAAACAGCACTTTAATGCTGGAAAACGTGCAGTATGCCACCTACACCACGATGCTCAACAGCCTCCCTGACCCGGGATGCCTGCTTAGGGGCACTCAGGAACCTGGAAGAAACCAGAATCTGGGGACAACTGCTTGGGCCCAGGGGAGTCCAATGTAGGCCCCAGGTCTCTGCTCAGGCCCCACCTGCTTGATGGCTTCCACTAAGGTGACAGTCTTGCCAGTGCCTGGAGGTCCAAAGATGATGTAGGGGGCTGGCCGGGTGGTGCCCATAACAATATGTTTCATGGCCTGTAGCTGCTCTGGGTTTGACTCCAGACTCCGGTCGTGAGGCCTGGCAGAGGGGCCAGGAACATGAAGTTACCCAGTGTCCCAGAAGCCTCCCAGACTCCATTCTCTAGCTCCACACTTCAAGTAGCCCAGAGCCCTGCCCACTGTCTCACTTTAGCTTCACATCTGAGGCCAGCAGTGGGACCCCACGGGAGGCCTCAGGAAAGAGTGTGGGCCACAGCTGCTGCCCCGTCAGCTCCAAGGCACGATGCTGCACCCTCAGGGGCTGGCGGTTGAAGGTGAAGTTCACCTTGAAGGTCAGCCCATCCACAAAGCGGCTCAGGAGGCTTTGGGAAGGGAGAGACAGGGAAGAGCTCCAGTCAGGAGGGTGGGTAAGAAAAGGCCAGGACTCTTCTCTAACCCGACCCCACTCCCACTTTCCAAGATCTCCACGCAATCCCTCCAGGAGAGGAAGCTGCTGAGGCATCCCAAGGTCCCCTGAAGAACAGCCTCCTTCCCGTCCCTCGGGTCCCACTCATCTCAGGGAGAAGCACCTCTTCTCCCCTGGTCTCAGAAAGATGTCTATAGACCCTGCCAGCAGTTCAGAGTTCCCCCAACACTCACCTCGGAGAAAAGCTCAGCTTGACACGGTCCAACTCCACCCTGTGCACAAAGCCCTTGTAAGTGACAGGGTCATCATGGTGAGCCTCGGAGGACAAAAGGGCAAACAGGTGGTCTCCCCGGAGCACTGAGGGGCGGCTTTCGGCCACCCCAGGAACCTATGGGGTATGAACACAAGCAAGATTCTATCTCAGGGAGGCTCACCGGAGGGCCCCCTTCTACCCCAAGAAACAGGGAGCTTTGCCTCTTTCCTCTACAACCAAAAGGCGCAACAGTCAGGGGACGAGGGAAGAGACAAATCCATCTGTCCACGTTTCTCAGAGATGCTAAGCACAGGGATCCTGGAAACCCTCCAATGCATGAGCTCAGGACTTGGGAGCCAGCTTTCCAGCCTGTCCAACTGCCCTCTTGGCAGCTCAGTTCCTACTCTGCCCTTAAAATCTCGTTTAAAACTCAGTTCCTGCAGGAATCTCTGATCACCCTTAACCCCACTTCTCACCAGGTCCCTTCTCACCAGGTCCTGCACTTGCGTGCAGGAATCCATTCTCACGTAATTCTAGGCTTCTGTGGGCACATTCAACATCTGAGAGCTGGAAAGAGTTCTAAGAATTATCTAGTCCAGCTCTGTTTTTCAGACAAGGGAATGAAGCCCTAGAGAGGGCAAAGGACTTGCCCAAGGTCACACTGCTGGTGGCAGCAAAGTCTGGATTAAAACCCAGGTACTTCCCATTGTCCCGACACTCTTTCTGGGTCCGGGATGCCCACGCTGCCCCTTGCTGACCCTCAGGGCAGGAACAGCTTCACCCTTCCTTTTATCTTGCCCTGCCGTCAGGACCACATCCCCGCCCCCAATCCAAGCCCAACCTCCAGTGTGAGCAGCCTGGGGTTCTGGGAGACGGGGTCCAAGGTCATGGGCACGGACTCCAGGTCATAGTGCCGGATGTCGTGCTCCATCTGCAGCTCCTCCAGGTGCAGCAGTAGCCGGAATTTCGTCTCGTAGTTTCTGCACTTCAGGGGTGTCTCTAGCTGGGCCCTAGCAGTGACGATGTGGGGGGTGGGGAGGCAGGAGGAGGATGGGTCAGACAACCCCCATGCCCAGGAGCACCCACCCTCTCCCATCTGCAGCTCTGGAACTATGAAAGCATCAGGAATCAGAGAAGACTAGAAGGACCCTGAAGAAGGAAACCTTGACTCTTACTCCCTATGATGCCCCTGCCCCTCCACCTCGGACCCGAGTGGGCACTGGATCCTAGGGCGTGGAACACACTCCTCTCAAGTTCGTCCTACGACCCTCACCCTCGCCTCATTCACGTGTCACTCCCTGTTCAAACGTCACCTTCTCCAAGAGGCTGGGACTAACCGCCCTCTGCACAATAGCACAACCTACCCCTTGACCCTGCTCTGGTTTTAGCTGAGCTTTAGTTTAGTTCTTCACAGCATTCGTCACTCCATGACATTATAAGATAAACAGTCTTTTAAAGAAATTTTAAGATACAGTTTTTTTTTTAAATTTTAAGGTAAGTGCTCATCCCCCCCACACGAGGTGACTGATTCACCTTGAACGTGCTGGGCGCACAGTGCGTGCTGAGCAAGGTAATGAATGAACGGAACATGGCAGGCTGTGGACAGAGGTACGGGGTGTGGGAAGAAGCCAGCGGGAAACAGACACGAAAAGCAAGAGGGGTGCAGAGGGCTGGCACTTACTTGATTTCAGCAATCTCCTTTGGGGCAGTGAAGATACTTTTTCCCTGAAGAAGGATGGGGAGCAGCTGCCTGAGGCGGTAGGGTGGGTTGTAGGTCCCCAGCGCCATACTTAGCTCCAGGTCATAGCCCCGACCTCTGCAGGAGTGGGGGAAGAAAAGCTGTCGCAGACACCCCTCACTTCAGAGGCTCGGGGAGCGCCCCTCCCTGGGGATGCAAGAGTCCTACACAGCACTATTGCTGAAAGGGGTCAGCAGCCTTTGCCCTCATAAGGAAGCAGAACTCACTGCCTCATGAGGCTGCTCACCCTGAGGGTGGGCCATTCATTCTCAGTTCTTGGAAAGGCAAGATACTTGGAAACATTTAAAAATATATATGTAATACATATATATGTATATAACAATACATTCTCATTAGAGAAAAATAAGAAAATATATAATAAAACAATAAGTAAACAACACTTTTACTATCTAGGCATAACCAACGTTAACTTTTTGGTATGTAGCCATCCAGACTTTTCTCTGTTAGTTTGTATTACACACATATATTTTTTAAAAGAGAGCAATGGTCTATAATTTGCTTTTATAGCTCAGTATTTTGAGAGCATCTAGCCATGTCAAAAAGAGATGTCTATACAAATTCTGTTATTCCGTTCACATGAAATGTTCAGGAAAGGGAAATTTTTTATTTTATTTTATTTTTTCCCTTTATTGATTTTAGAGAGAGGAAGGGAGAGGGATAGAGAAACATCGATGAGAGAGAACATCGATTGGCCACCTCCTGCATGCCCCCCACTGGGGATCGGGCCCACAACCTGGGCTTGTGTCCTGACCAGGAATCGAACCGGTGACCTCTTGGTGCATGGGTCGATGCTCAACCACTGAGCCACACCGGCCGGACAGGAAAGGGAAATTTATAGATGGAAGCAGATGAGTGGATGCTCAGGGCTGGGAGGGGATGGGGAGCGAAAGGGGTGATAGCTGAAGGGGAAATGTTCCTTTTTGGGGTGATGAAATGTTCTAAACTAGATTGTGGTAATGGGTGCATGTGTGTGTGTATATATACTAAAACCACTGAATTTACTTTTTTGTAGTTGTTCATCCTCACCCAAGGATATATATATTTAAAAATATTTTTTTTCTTTATTGATTTTTTTTTTAGAGAGAGAAGTGAGAGAGAGAGAGAGAGATGGAAACATTGATGAGAGAGAACATCAACTGGCTGCCTCCTGCATGCCCCCTACTGGGGATTTGGCCCACAACCTGGGCATGTGCCCTGACCAGGAATCAAACTGGCAACCTCTTGGTGCATGGGTGGACACTCAACCACTGAGCCACACTGGCAGGGCCCAAGGATATTTTTTCCCACTGATTTTTAGAGAGTGAAAGGGAGGAAGGGAAGGGGTGGGGGGAGAGAGAGAAACATCTATGAGAGAGACACACACATCAATTTGTTGCCTCCTGCATGACCCTGACCAGGGCCCAGGATTGAACCTGCAACCCAGGCACGTGCCCTTGACCGGTAATCGAACCTGCAACCCTTTAGTGAGCCACACTGGACAGGGCTGAATTGTACATTGTAAATGGGTGAATTGTATGGTATGTGAATGGTCCCAGGAAAGTTGTTAAAAAGAGAGAGAGCCCAGCCGGTGTGGCTCAGCGGTTGAGCATCGACCCATGCACCAAGAGGTCACTGGTTCAATTCCAGTCAGGGCACATGCCCAGGCTGTGGGCCTGATCCCCAGTGGGGGGCATGCAGGAGGTGGCCAGTTGATGTTCTTTCTCATCGATGTTTCTATCTCTCTCTCTCTAAAATTCAATGAAGAAAAAAAAAAAGAGAGAGAGAGATGTCTACATAGAGCTGCCCGATAATCCACCAGAGTATAGAAAAGCCTTAAACATTTTTTCACACTGTCCTTATATCTGCAACTTTCTCCCTGGACAGAAAAGGTCTCTGAGGCCTGGAGAAGTTAAGAACTCACAGGCACCCCCAGCTGGGGCTGGGTTAGAGGGAGAAGTTACCGGTCAGGTCTTTCTCCTTCCTCGATCCGGGTGGTCACAACAGGGTTTCCAGTGATCTGGGTCCGCTTGTAGGGCGTCGTGGGCTTCAGTTGTGCGGCCAGGGGACTGTGGGCCACGGCAGCCAAGAAGCGGGCAATGTAGAAAGTGCCAGCTCCTTCGGACCCCGGCTCCTCGGGTCCCAGCAGCTCCCAGAGCACGGTGGCCGGGAAGTAGCCCACAATGTTGGTCTGACAGTGGACATGGAGCTCATAGCACTCACCTGGGGGAGGGGGACTGAATGAGTGGGAGTGTGGACGGAGAGTGGTCTCCCACCAGCACCCTTGCCTTGGAAACTCCCCCGAGAGCTGCATCCCCAGGCAGGAGCCCACAGGACAGAACAGCACGGTTCCCGAAGCACCAGGCCTCTTTCGGGCAAGCCCCATCCACCAGAGGCTCATTCCTATGGAAACCCACTCACCGGGGCCCAGTGAGCAGGGCAGCTTCTGGTCTCCATTGTAGAAGTCAAACTGGGGTGTCCAGGAGAGTGGAAGGACGTGGGTGAGGGTGACAGGC
Organism: Tadarida brasiliensis; assembly: GCA_030848825.1. Lineage (NCBI taxonomy): Eukaryota > Metazoa > Chordata > Mammalia > Chiroptera > Molossidae > Tadarida > Tadarida brasiliensis. The sequence goes on along the minus strand of CM061275.1, from coordinate 12,386,038 downwards.
TGGGTCCCTCCATTCTGAAGCCTCAAGGTCAGCATCTCCTTGCGGTTCAAATCCAGGTGGATAAGGAGCTGCCCATCCTGGGTTTCATGGGGCCCCTGGACTTCCACGTCCACCCCATGCTTCCCATGAAGATACTCAGCCCTGGGGAGAGTGGGAATCAAGGAGGGGCTGGGGTGGGAGGGGCCTGGTTGGATGCTGCCCTCAGGCAAGTCTGAGGCTGGGGAGGCTGACCAAGTGGTAGCTGTGCTGGGCAGCCCAGCCCTCCCCAGACCAATGAGCTCCTTCCCTACCCTTCCCCCACTCCTTAAAGGAGGGGGCCTCACCCCAACAGGAGGTAACCTACACTTTCTCAGCCAGACAGCTTCCCCCACACCCTGCCCCCCTTACACACACACACCTGTCATGAAAGATCTTGGCAAGCAGTGACTTGTGGTGTGTGTTGATATCAGACACGTCGGCCCAGCGGTCAAGTTTGAAGAACCTGACCCGAGTCTTGGTGACATAGGCCAGATTGGCAATCTTCATTCCATACAGCATGGAGGAGAAGCCAGGGGCGGGTTTCCCAAAGCTGCCGGAAGCAGAGGAGACTGGGAAGTGAGGGAGGGCAGGGCCAGGGGGACGCAGGCGGCATGCTGGGGAGCGAGTCTGAGGAGGGACACACAGGGACACACCGGCCCTGCTGCGGGGCAGGACCCGGGCCAGGGAGACGCAGGCTGGGAGCGTAGGAATGTTCAATGTTTTAAGGAAAGGCAATGGAACTTCCCAAGACAAAAGTCGCTTGTTTTAAACAGCAGGTGCGGACGTGCACATCTGAGGAGGAAAGCTCCACCATGGCTGTTGATTTGGGGACTAAGAGGGAGAAAGAAAGGAAGGGTTTTTTTGGGAAAACTACTGGGGACAGAAAAAGATACAGACAGCCCAGCAGGAAGAACTAAGGCTACGGGGAAGCAAGTGAGTTGATTTAGAGGGTGGATCTGGGGTCCAGCCTGATGGGGGAGCGAGAGGGGTCAGAGCGAGAACAGGTGGGTGTGGGAAGGGTGGCTGCCCTGACAGCACTTTTCCACCCAAAGTCAAAGCGTGCAGGTGGGACCCAAGCAGGAAGGGAAAGGATCCTTGTCCAGAGATCAAATAGCTGGCTTTGTGCCTAGAGAAGGTGAAGACAGGGAAAACTGGTCAGAAGGGCAAGAAAACATTGTGCCTGAAATTTGGTTTAGTCAACTGAACAAACTCTTACAGAGACCTGTTATGTGCCAGACACTAGATGCTGGGGGTTCGAAGGGGCAAGAGCTCCAGCCCTGTCTCGAGGGGCATGGACTGAGCACATCAATCCCAGCCCACGGCATGGGAAGCAGCCAGGGGGCTTCCAGGGTGGCACGGAGCCCAGCCTGGGGGCAGGGGTGGGTGTCCCCAGGAGCCAGCGTCAGGCGCAAGAGAGAGTGCAAAGTGTGGATCAGGTGGAGGGGTAGACAAGAACACGTGCTGAGGGGCTGGGCTACCGCCAGCTCGCCACTAGCTGGGTCACTTCAGGTTACTTCACCTGAGTCTCAGAGCCTGGGCACGACAGACTTACCTGGCAGGGTTGTAAGGATTACCTGAGACGGACACCGCAGTGAACCACTTAACCCAGTGCTTGGCACATAAGAAGACCTCAGTAAGGTGCACTATGATTAGTATCACACAGTCTGCTTGTACGAGGGTGAGAAATGCAAGGAAGGGAGTGGCAGGAGGCAGCAGAGGTAGGCAGGGACCAGGTCACGCACAGTTCTGAATGCCAGGCCATTAAGCCTGAATTTGACCCTGAAGGCCCTCCTTTTCCTGGTGCCCAGGAGCCAGAGGGCATCCCCACATGTGACATACTTCATGAGCACATTCAAGATCTGGACAGCTGACCACCCTGCCTCTACGCTTTCTAGGGAATGAAAGCAAATCCCAGTTCATAAGAACCATGGTGATCACGATTTAACTATTAAGGCTAAATCAGCATGGTTACTTGCTAGCGTACAGTAAGAGAATTTACAGTTACAATTTCCCTGGTGCCCACTGCCTGTAACTCTGCCCCTTTCCTTCACCCCAAATAAATGACAATGTCACTATGCAGGAAACTTTGAATCGGTTCTGATTTGTTTTAAAAAGATAAGGAACCATTTGAAAACACAATAAAAAAAATGCTCAGGAAATGTTAGCCACTATTATTAGTATTTGTATTAGTAGTGGTAGTAGTACTAACAGTAGCAGCAGCAGTAGGAGCAGCAACTTACTTTTAGCCCGCGTCAGAGGCTACACTGTGGTTACAGAACCACCGGGTTGGTGGGTTTTAAGCAGGGGAGTGGCAAGACCAGATCTGCATTTCAGATCACTCTGGCATCAGGTTTGGAGGGTAGATTTGCTGGAGGCAAGACTGTAGGTAGGAGACCAGTTAGAAGAAGGCCATTTAAATAGTCCAACTGAAAGATGACAAGGGCCTGAACAAGGCAGTGGCAAGGAGAGAAAAGGGGCCAGATCTGACAATATGGAGAATGTAAAATCAGCAGGATTTGGTGATTGTCAGGAGGGGAATGGAGAGGGGAAGAAGGAGGAGTCTAGATAATACCCAAATCAATGGCTTGGCTTTGGGGCCATTCATGAGGTAGAAGGTAAGGACAGGAAGAGAAGGATGTTGGAGGGACTGACCATGACATTTGGATTTGGACATGCTCAGTTTGAGATTCCAGTGGCTGGTGTCTCCATGAGTCAGAAGCTGAGAACTCAGGCCAGAGTCAAGGTAGAGCCTGACATTACGGAGTCCTCAGGTAGCAGTTACAATCAGAGAAGTGTTCAGGATCTTCCCAGGTGGTTTGAGTAGTCTGAGAAGAGTGGAGGCCAGGACAACCCAGGGAGGAAGAGAAAACAGAGCAGGAAACCCCCCCCCCCCCAAGAGAGGGAGAAGTATCAGGAAGAAGTCTTAAAACCAGGTATCAGCCTCGAAAGCTGCTGAGTCATAAAGGGACCAAAATCAGGAGGTCACCAGAAACTTTCACCAGGGCTCCTTAGAATCACTAAATCCCACGGATGGGGCACAAACTCAAATGCAGACAGAAGGCAGGCTCCATAGGTATCTCTGATAGTTCAGCCCTCAGGCACCTGTACAGCCCAGCCCATTGCTGAGTCATTAGTGTAAGAAGGTACATCCCTCATCTCCAGACACATGTTGCCAGCAGGGAAGGTAGGCCCAAGATGGCCAGATCTGCCTTTTGAAGGAAGCCCAAATCAAAATTTTAATGTTAAATCACCTATTTCTGGTAACTTCTGTGTGTGCACAGGGGCAGGAGGAACTCAACTTTGCAAGTTTTAACAACTTCTACTGTGGGCGCTACTACTGCAATATTTCTCAAATTATTCCCCATGTCTGATACCACTACCCAAATTCTCCTACCCCTGTCTGGTCTAAGGCAACAACCATTAAAAAAAAAAATTTCTTTTTTTTTATATCCTCACCCAAGGATATTTTTCCATTCATCTTCAGACAGAGTGGGAGAGAGAGAAACGCATTGATTGGTTGCCTCCCACACGACCCCAACCAGGGCAGGGGACTGAACCACAACTGAGATACACATGCTCTTGACCAGAATCAAACCCGAGACTCCATGGTCCAAGGGCAGGACACTCTAACCGCTGAGCCAAACCGGTGAGGGCAAAAAAAAAAATCACAAACTTAGTACATACATACTGGTTGGAAAAAAAGGCCCCAATTCTTGTATTATATATCTAGTCACCTTAATTTCTAGGGAAAAAGATAAATAATTCAATAGAAAAATAGAATATTCAACCTAAAGAATAAATTCAGATGATTAAATAAAAAAGTATGAAAGATGCTTCAAAAGTAGAGATGCAAATTAAAGTAAAAATGAGATACCATTTTAATTCCATTAGGCTGACAAAAGTAGAAAACAGTCATCATATGAATCGTTGTTAGTACATATGGAAACGTGAACTCATACACAGCTGGTAGAAAAGTGAAGTATTACAATCTTTGGGAAAACAATCTGGCAATATCTCCTAACACTTGAACATAGGTATCCTTTAACTCAGGAATCCCATTCCTAGGAATGCATCAATATATAAGGACGTATGTGCAAGGATGCTTACTGTAGAGTCATCCACAGTGGCCAAGAACAGGAAACAAATCACATGCCCATCAATAGGGAGATAACTGAATAAATTATAAACACCCACTTCATGGAATAGTATGCAGCCATAAAAAAGAATGCACCATACACTTAAATGGCTAAAATGTAAAAGGCCGACAACACTAAATGTTGACAAGACATAGGAACCCCAGAACACTCATGCATTGTGGGGTTGGAATATAAATGGTACAATCATGTTGGGAAAAGGTCTGGTAGTTTCTTGCAAAACTAAACACGTATTATAATGTTCTGATTTTTATTTATTTATAATATGTTTTTATTTATTTATTTTAGAGAGAGGAAGGAAGAGAGAAATATCAATGCGAGACAGAAACATCGATTGGCTGCCTCCTGCATGCCCCCTACTGGGGATCGAGTCCACAACCCAGGCATATGCCTTGACGAGGAAATGAATGGGGGCCTCTCAGTTCATGGGATGATGCTAAATCCATTGAGCCACACCAGTTGGGCTAATGTTCTGATTTTTTTTTTTTAATCCTCACCTGAGGATATTTTTTTCCATTTACCTTCAGATAGAGTGGGAAGGAGGGAGAGAGAGAGAAACATCAACGGGAGAGAGACACATCAACCGGTTGCCTCCTGCACGACCCCAACTGGGGCCCAGGATAGAACTGCAACCGAGGTACGTGCTCTTGACCGGAATCAAACCTGCGACTCTTTGGTCCGCGGGCTGATGCTCTGACCACTGAGCAAAATTGGCCAGGACTTGATTTTTAATTAAAAGTATACATTATTATATTATGTTGTACAATAAAAATTCAGTAAAAAATACAACTTATTTTATTTAATATTTTTGTTTTAACTTTTGTGCAAACATGTTTCATACCGATACTCATGTAATAAAGAGAATTAGCAATTAAAAAAAAAAAAAGGCCCTGGCCAGTTTGGCTCAGCGGTTAGAGCGTCGGTCCACGGACTAGAGGGTCCCGGGTTTGGTTCCCGCTAAGGCCACGTACTTCGGTTGCAATTTGTCCCTGGCCCCAATTGGGGTCGTGTGGGTGGCAACCAGTCAATGAGTCTCTCTCACATCAATGTTTCTCTCTCCCCTCGCCCCTTCCCGCTTTATCTTAAGATAAATGCAAAAAGGTCCTTGGCTGAGGATAAAAAAAAAATAATAATAATAATAATACAACTGCTAACACCTAGTGTAGACCTAGTACTGGTATTTATTCAACAAGTACTTGCTGGGAGGATGGGTAAAAGAAACATCCAGTCATTCCAGACTATTATTTTATAGATGAAACAGACGACAACGCAAACATGGACGTGCTGGCTGGCACACAGCACCACTGTGCCTGGAACGTCAGGGGCCAGGTTATATGGCTTGTCCGAGTTTGAACAAGGTATATAACGAAAGAAAAGGCAATAAAAGGGAATTAAATAAATGAAGACATGGCCACATGACTTTTATTTTTTTTAATTAAAAATTTTTATATTATTATTATTTTTTCAGTGGTCACACTACTTTCAGATGGCTGTGTACATCTGGAGTCATTAGTTGTAGGCAACAGAATAAATGATGGCTGATTTAAGTGATAAGAGCTTTATTAAATTTGCTGGGAAGTTGGGAGAAGCAGGCTCAGGAAATGGGAGGAACAGGGAAGGCTGAGCAGTCTACCCCCAGCAAAGGTCACAACAAAACAACAAGACCAGCCCTTAAACTTTGTTGCCACAATCAAAAAAGGGGTTAAGCGCTCTGGTGGGGTTGCTCAGTTGGTTAGAGCGTTGTCCTGATATGCCAAGGTTTCAGGTTTGATCCCTGGTGAGGGCACATACAAAAACCAGCCAATGAATGCATAACTAAGTGAAACAACAAACTGATGTTTCTAAAAATCAATAAAGTTTTTTAAAAAGGTTAAGCAATGTGCCCAAGATTTTTTTTTTTATCCTCACCCGAGGACATTTTTGCACTTATCTTCAGATAGAGTGGGAGGGAGAGAGGGAGGAAGAGAGAGAGAAACATCATGTGAGAGAGACACACCAACTGGTTGCCAGCCACCCACACAACCCCAACCCCAACCGGGGCAGGGACAAACTGCAACCGAGGCACACGCCCTTAGCGGGAACCAAATCTGGGCCTCTCTGGTCCGCGGGCGGATACTCTAACCACTGAGCCAAACTGGCCAGGGCTTGCCCAAGATTAAAAAACCAAAAAAGTAAATATTACCTATTCTGTGACCCAGCAATCTACCCCTTAAGAAAAAGGAAATGAAAATATAAGTCCACAAAACAACTGGTACAATACTGTTCATAGTAGTTTTATTCAAAATAGCCCCAAACTGAAAACAATGTCCAAGAACAAAAGAACAGATAAATTGTGATTTGTATTAATACAAGGAATACTATTCAGTGATTAAAAAAAAAAAAACAAAAAACTGATTGCTACACACAACATGGTTGAATCTGTAAAAGATGCAAGAGTCCTAGTATCCGATTCTATTAAATGAAGTTCTAGATCAGAGCAGTGTGGCTTCCGGGTGGGTGAGGGCGAGGAGACAAGGGACTTTCTGGAGTGATGATATGTGCTACATCTTGACAGGGGGTTGTACACAGGATATGGATTTGTTAAATCTCATAGAAAGATACAGCTAAAATCTGTGTTTCATTTTATGTATATTTTACTAAAAAAAAAAAAAAAAAAAAGAATTGTAAACAAATTCCAAACTCTTATAGTTCATTATAATTATGCTGAAGTGAGGGGTGAAGTACACTGATATCTGTAACTTACTTTGAAATGAATCTAAAAATAGAATGTTGGGGGGAAAAACCCCAAGGATGCTTTAGAGGTATATACTGGACTATCAGGAACAATTTCCAGGATGTGTTATGAGTAAGAAAATCGAGATGTGGAAAATGTGTGTAATGTGACCGCCCCCACTGCTTTAAAAATAAAACAATAAGCAAAAAAATACCCTGGTTGATATTGTGAGCTAGTTTGCATGCATAAAGAGATAAATGAAAGGTGGTCACCAAAAATATTAAAAAACATTTAAACAAGACAAATATCTAACACAAAACAGTAAGGGTCCCCACTCCCTCTCTTCCAACTACCTGCTTAACGTTTGATGCAGACTTTTCCAGACTTTTTTCTATGCATATATAAAAACATTTTTCAGCACACTTTTTTTTTCAATACTACAGATACTATTCTGCAACAGACTTCTTTCATCACCATGGGCATCCTTCGATGACATTTTACCAAGTCGCCTCACTCATTTGAATGACTACTGCAAAGGACAGGAGAGCAAGAATGCATGCTGGTGTATCTACCTGTCCAGTGATGGACAGGCTGCCTACAGTTTTTGGCTATTTCAAATATTATAATAACCATCCTTACACAAAAACTCTTATACTAGGCTGAGACATGAGGGGTCATGGAGCAGACAACGGAAGTAGCAGTGGTACGGGTCCCACCGAGGGGTACTCACCACCCCAGCCCCAGCAAGAGCCAAGGTAGCTCCTCTCCACCAGCTGCTATGAGCAAGCGACTCTAACCCAGGAAAAGGAGAAGGAACGGCAGTGAAGAAGACCACCGTCTCCCCCTCCCCAGACCAAAAGGAGTAGTAGAAACCCTGTCTTTCAAGCTTCCAGAGACCGTCTTCAAGCAGCTGCAGTGGCAGGAGCAGCAGCAGAACCCAGATAACCCCCCTAGGCAGTGCAGAGACCCTGCCCCTGGCTTTTGTAATTCCTTCACATCCGCCAACCGAACGCCTAAACTAGAGCGGAACTTGAAGCCCCCAAATACCCAGAGGCTTATCATGTATAAAAGGCAGCTGGAACTGGGGCTCGGGGCTCAGCCTTTGGAGGTGACTCCGCTGGGACAGCACCGGTGCACTTAAACAGTCCTTTTCTAATCCTCTGAGTGCATGCAGTCTGTCTCTTCCCGCCCACCACATTTCTGCCACAACAGGGCCAGTGGGCCCGAAAGCAACTTAAACCACACAGTCACCGGGACCAGCAGAACAGCCCTCAGCCTGAACCGAGCAGTCTGCACTATGCCAAGGCCCTTACTTGTGAACCCCGAAGGAGGCCCACTTTCAAAGCCTATAGCACCGAAGACGGCCTCCAACACGACGGGCTGGAAGTTTCTTGCCTTCTGCGAAGGGACAGCGCCATGCAGATTTGATATTTCAGCTCCCTATGTTTTAAAAAATTCACAAAAATATGCCTGTTGGCTTTTCAGTCTATATTTGAAACAACAGGTTAACAGGCAGTTTACTTGTGCTTTTGCTGCACTATTGCAATTTTAAAGGGGTTTGAAGCAATTTGACAGTATTTTTTTGAGGGTGGGTATCAAATCCCTGTCAAGGTAATGGTATGAGGAAATCACATCTGCGTGTTGAACCATAGTTTATCCAGTCTGATTGGACGAAAAGGGGCCACATGCTAACCTGACAAGCTCAGGGAAGGCCTGTGTGGCGACCGTGCCAACTCAGAGACCTAAAGTAACCACAAAGGATGGTATGAAGTTAAAATTTTTAACTAAAAGCAGTTTATAGTGGGTAGTCACGTCCTAGGCTAAAATCTTCCCTGACAAAGGTCAATCTTTACCTTGACTGAGCCTGTTGTCTTTTGCATCTACCACACATTCCTTTGTACTGTCAGGGTAACTCCTCTTTCTCCAGACCCCTCAGGGCACAACCAGTGCACCAGAGCAGAGACCATAAATCCTCATTGTTATTGTTATCACGTTGATTGTTGACTGTTAACTGTCCTGTACCCACCTACGAGGAAGATGTATGTGTCTATCACTTTACTTCTCATCCAACCCCAGGTTTCTCGCTTTGCTTTCACCCACCTCCTGAATCTATCACCAGTGAATTTCATGTAACTCACTTGCGCCTTCTCTTTTGATTGTTACTGTATAAAATAAGGTGGAAGACTGCCATTCCCCAGAGCATTATCTCATGGGAGCATTCTCTCAATCACTGAGATTTTGCTTCCTAGCAATTGTTGACAGTTTGGCTCAAATAAACTCACAAAAATTCTCTATAGGTTTGAAAACAATGGTATCTTGTTTAAATTTGCATTTCCCTGATCGCTGTATAGTTGGAGGATCTTGCCTTCTGTTTAACAGTCATTTATATTCCTTCTGTGAACTGCCTGATTATATCATTTTTCCAAGCCCTAGGGCCTGGTTCCTCCTTCACACCCCTATCCTGGTCCATCTCCTAAATAGGCAGGAATTGTCATTATTAACACAGATCAGAGCAGGTCCCCCAATTTATTACTCCACCACCTACAGGATTAAGTCTAATGCTTTACTATGGTGCGCTTAAACCCTCCACGTTAACGATGATAATAAACTACAATAACATCAACAACAATAGAAAACACTGAGCGCTCACTGTGTACTGTTCTAGACCTACACACATAATCTTTAACCCTCACAACAACCCTTTGAGGTAGCAACTATTATCATTGCGTTTTAGAGAAGAAACTAAGGCACAGGTCCCTCACACGACATGGGGTCTCTGGCCAATCCGTCCTTAATGGCACCTCAGTCATTCTCAGCTACTTGTACCAGGAATGCCCCTCCTGACTTTGCTGCCACTGTAAACATCCCTGGTCTGTCATGCCCTGCCCTTGCCCCTGTTGTTTGTTGGGTGAACAATAATCTTTTTAGAGTCAGTTCAGGAAAGAGTAATAGCTAGAGTACTAAGTAGTATTTCAGAGCATAGTATCAGATTTGGAAGCCATCTTAAAGGAGCATCTAACTCCATGTTTTTCACACTCTGGGTTGCAACTTTCATTAGTGGGTCAAGACCAGGATTTCTATAAAACTGAAACAAAGTAAAATTAAAATTATCAGAGGGCAGGGAGTGAGACTACGTCTGGTCTCAAGAACACATATTATTCCATGAAAACAGCATGTACCAGGCCCTGAAGTAAAATGTATTTTTTACTATGGACAGAGGTCCAACCACCAAGCCATTCTCCACACCAGAAGCCCCAACGATCTTTCTAAAATCCTGATTCTGCTGGTCTCCTACTTTGAAACTTTTATGTGCTTTCCGATTTCTGTTAAGATTAAAAAGAAACAAACCCCACAATGCCTCTCCACGGGTCCACACGGTCATCCAGCCCCAGACTCCCTCTGGCCTCAAGTCACAGAGTTCTCCCAAGTTCACCCTAAGACTTTGCAGGTACTACTCCCTCTGTCTGGAATGCTCTCCCCAGCCCCTGCAAACTCCTGCTTATCTTTCAAGATTCCATTCAAACATCACTTTCTCCCAGAAACCTCGAATTCCTAAACTAGGTCAGGCCTGCAAGGTATACACTCTCAATGCATACTGGACTTTTTTTTTTTTTTTTTTACAAGCACTTGTCACAACAGTCATGACATAATTATGTTTAATCCCTGCCTCCTTCCTCAGACAGTTCGGTTCCTTCTGTGTATCTACTGTGACTCACACAGTGGTGCCTTACTCTCAGAAATCAGTATCTGTTGATAAAAGAATGAGTCTCCTGCCCAAGGCAAGAAACTTTTCAGGACACCAGTCCCTACTCCATACAAGGGACTCCTAACCATCACTGTACTAAAATGAGAGCCACAACTCCCAAAGCCCGAGCAATATGCCACACAGGATAAAGGCCTTAGCTCCTCTTGGCCTCACACAACCCTGAGAAAAGCATTATTTTACATACTTCAGTTAGGAAAACTGAGATGTAAGAAAAAGAAACAATAGGCTCAAGGTGGAGTTGCCTGCCCGGAGGACAAACCAAGACTTGATAGCAGTTTCAGCCTCCACCAGGAATGTGACCTCAAACCAATCAGTCTGGAATTTCCTGACCAACACTGGTGAGGTAATATTCCTGATAAGACCCCTGCTCTGGCCCCCACCCCCAAAGGAGTCCCCAGCCAGAAATATCCTTTCTTTTCTTTTGCTAATAATTATCTTGTCCGGCACGTTCCTGCCTATTAAAACCTTCCGTTTTGTACATTTTCTTCGAGGCTTCGATCTTAATGCTGCCCGATTCACAAATTGTTCAATAAAGCTAGTTAGATCTTTAGTCGGCGGACTTTGTGTTCTTTAAGAGATGTTCAGAATCTAATGCAAACAGAGAAGGGCAGAACCAGGATTTGAACTCCAGCTGCATCACACGTCAGTCTACACATCTGCCACTCCCTACTAGACTAGTCTTTAGAGGCAGGAACGAAGGCACAGGCATGAGCAGAGCCTCCTTAAGTAGGTTTGCTAACTGAATAAAGAGATGGGAAAAAGAAAGAGTTAGGAGTAGAGCATTCTGTAACATCCTAAAATAACCGTTGCAAAGGGCCAATTCCTAGCAGTGCAGGAATCTCCCTAGAATTCCTGACAGTGGGGGGTGGGGGTGGCAGCGGCTATACCTCCCCTACCGCCTATTGTCTTGTAGATCAACTCTATTTACTAATTCAATTAGGTTCCTCAAGCATTTAATGAGCATCTACTACATACAAGGCTCTGTGGTGGGGACTGAGGGAAGGTGCACATAGGATGAAAAACATGTCTGTTTTCAGAGGATCTGACAGTCTGGTGGGGGAAGACAGCCCCTACCAGCTCTAACAAAAGCAAAGTGTAATCCGGGTATAACAGAGTGTGAAGAATGAGTTATGACAGCCGAGGGGAAGAAGCAATGAATTCCCATCGGGGGATGAGGGCTGATGTCACAGCATTCCAGCACGGGTTTGAAAGTTGTAATTAGAATAGAAATCTCACCGTGGCTGGTGTGCCTCCCTTGGTTGGAGTGTTGTCCCAAGCACCAAAAGGTTGCTCGTTCAATTCTCAGTCAGGGCACATACCTAGGTTGCTGGTTCGATCCCTGGTTGGAGATGGGAGGCAACCAATAGATGTTTCTCTCCCTTCCCCTCTCTCTAAAATCAATAAAACATATTTTAAAAAGGGCAGGTTGAGAGAACTTAGTTCTGCCTTATGGACAGAAGTTTAATTCTCTCTACTGTGACAGTCTTTAAATATTCAAGGTCAATTGTTCTTCCTTTTAAGGCAAACATTTTCCAGTTTCTTTTGACTGGGTCTCACAATTAACTATGAATCAACTTACTAAACTTTCCTTCTCCTCCAAATACTAAAACTCTATCCTTCAAAGCCAAGGTCAATGCCAACTTTCTCCATTGAATTCCCTTGTATACTGTATGCATATCACAGCTTCTATGGGATTGTATCTTTTTCATCTTTATATTCCCCACAGTGCCCAGCACACTGTGGGAGCATCTTTGCTGCTTCTTCAGATGTTGCTCAAGCCTGTAAATATCCCTTTTAAAAATGTGACACTCATGGCCCTGGACAGGTAGCACAGTTGGTTAGAGTCATCCCAATATGCCAAGGTTGTATTTCGATCCTGGTCAGGGCACATACAAGAATCAACCAATGAATGCATAAATAAGAAACAAATCGATGTTTCTCTCTTTCTCCCCTCCTCTCTCTCTCAAAATCAGTAATAAAAAATATGACACCTATTATTGAAAACAATATTACAGATATAATCTGGTCATTATGGAGAATTACTATTCCTCCCCCAAAGTACACTTCTATTAACACAGCCCCACACTTCTTTTACTCTTTCTGCAGCCACTGGCGTTCCTCTGCTAAAACCCAGTCATTTTCAGAAGGTCTGTTATTAAGCCGAACCCCGTATTTATTTGTGTCTTTAGATTTATCCCTGTTGTTTCTTGGTTTTCTGCAGCCAATTGATGGAGGTGTTTTTGAAGCACAATTCTATGATTTCACAGTGAAGTCTCTTTGATTTTCACTTGGATGGTAGTAGAAATGGGGGACCAAGCAGCCTTCAACCACAGGATGGAAGGGGCCCCCCGGGGGACTGGCCTGGCCCTGGGTCTCCATGGAGAAGCCACAGGTGGTAACGGAGGTAGTTGGTGCCTTTTCTTCTTTCCTTGCTCCCTGAGATTCTCCCTCCTACACTAGGTCTCTTCAGCTTTCTGGGATAGTGGCCCCTGAAGAAGCAGCCCCTCAACCAGGGGGCGGGGTGCCCGTGCAGCCCGCGCCTGGGCTCGCCGCCACCACCAGGAAGCTCCCCGCGCTTGCGCGACGCCCGGACCCCCACCCAACGCGCCCCTCCCCCGCCCAGCGCTGTTCCCTCGCCCCTTCCAGCGGCGGGTGGCCGCGGGACCCCATCCCGGACCCGGGCGCCGGGCGCGCGGGCTGCGCCGGAGGCTCTCCGCGGGGACTTGGCGCAGGGGCCCGGCTGGAGCAGAGCGGGCGGGCCGGCTCTGGGACGCGCGGGAGGGGCGTGGGCACGGCGCGGGAGGGGACGTCTGCGCCGCCCCGGGACCGGCCTGGGCCATTGCGGGCGCTGCGTCCCTCCGCGCTTGGGCGGGCAGGGTGGCCCCGCCGCGGGGGTCGTGGAGGCGAGCTGGGCGCGCGATTCTGGGCCGGGGAGTGGGCCGGCCCGTACCTGGTCTTGAACTTTTGGTTATAAACGGTCCGCAGCTGCTCGCGATCTGTCTCCATGTCCAGTCCCTGCGCGAGCAGGAAATTCTCGAAGCCCTGGCCCGTCTCCCGGAGCTGCCGGCAGCTGAACTTACTGGGCATCGCGGCGGCGGCTGCGGCCCAGGCAGAGGGTCCGTGGAAATGAAACTGAAAGTCGCCGCCGCAGCAGGAAGTTGGCTGCCCTAGAAGAGGGTGCAGCAGGGGGGAAGCACCCTAACTCTGACTCTTGATCCAGCAGGGTCTCCTTTCCCCACCAGGCTTCCCTTCTCGGTTCTTTTCCTACCTGAGCCTCCCCTTCAGTCTCAGTCCTATCCCCTCCCCCTCGCCCCATTAACTCTTTTCTAAGGAGTCTGACCCCTCCCTCAGGGCCCTCCCCTTGCCCCAAGCTCCCTCCCCTGGCTCCCAGCCATACTAGGAACGCCGCTACCGCCTGCCCCACCCCGCCCCACCCCCGAACAGTCCAGCAGAGCCCCAGCGAGGGCTACTCCTACGCCCCCCTCCCCCGGAGCCTGGGGATTTAGTAAGATGCCTGAGAGCAAAGGGCAGGGACTGTGACCTGGGTCGGCTGCAGCTGGACAGGGGCAGCTCCCCTAGCACCTCCCCAGACTGCCAGCGACAGAAACCAGTACCGAAGCGAGCGGCACACCCCCCTCCCCCATTTTCCCTTCTCGGGCTTTCAGACTCTGGGAGGAAGGCGTAAGAGCCAGAGAAGTTTGAGGGAAAGAACTCAGTGTCTCGGAGATAAAGGTGTGTACGTGTGAGAGGGAGGGACAAGGGTCCGCCAGGACAAGTCACTGTTTTTCTCTGCTACACAGGTTTCGTTCTGTGGAAAGGCTGGTGATCCTACCCTTGGGCCATAATTTTGGACACTTAGTTCCACTCCAGTCTGTGTTGGTCTTTGTTACTATCATATCAGGATTGCCCCGGTCATCAAACTATGAGCTTTTTGAGAGCAAGAGACTACGTTAGGCAATAAATAGTTAAGAGCTACAGCCAACTGTACCAGGAAGAGAAGACCAGCAGGTTTCCAAAAAGACTATTCAAACTAACGGAGGCGGGGCTACCACAACAAACATAAAACAAACCGCTGTATCTATGCATCTTCTGGCATAACAAAAAAACACTAGAATGGGGCAAAGATAACAGTTATATAAAAAAGATATTTTAAAACAGATATACCAGGGTTCTAAATATATCAAAAGTAGTGTTGTTCTCCTAAGTAATTCCCTGTGGGAGGTCACACACTCAATCTAAAGTGTGAGGGAAGTCCAGACCCCAGGTCCTGCTCCAGTTGAGCTCTCCTTGTGTCTTTTTTTTTTTATCCTCACCTGAGGACATCGGACATTTTTGCATTTATCTTCAGACAGAGCGGGAGGAAGAGAGAGAGAGAGAGAGAGAGAGAGAAACACCAGAGACACATCCAGTAGTTGCCACCCACACGACCCCAACCGGGGCCAGGGACAAACTGCAAACTGCAGACTGCAGACTGTTCCCTTAGCAGGAACCGAACCCGGGACTCTCTGGTCCACAGGCGGATGCTCCAGCCGCTGAGCAAAACCAGCCAGGGCTCTCGTGTGTCCTTTCCCAGGCCAACAACCAGCTAAAGCCAGGAACAAGCTTTAGCACCAGGAAATGCAAAGTCAGTGGGAACCAAAGCTACAGGGATGGGGAAAACGTTGTCTTAAAATTGATTATTCAGAGTAGAGGAAAAAACTGGGAAAGTAGCCATGGATTTTACCTTTTTCTTCCCCAGTTACCTGGTGAGGCCTGAGAATAATAGAGTGATTCCTCTAAAATGCTTTGTTACCATTTCAAAAACCTACCATCCACCTTACCCAAATTCAGTGTCTGGCTGCATTTTGATCAGCAAATCAATAATGTCCCCATTATTCTTGGTTACATAACCTCCTCCCTCTCTCTGGTTTGGCCTATTTCCTGGATGTCCTCAAAGCATACACAAACAGCCACAGTACAGTAAAAATTTAGGTAAAAATGTGATGTTATGTGGCTTTGCTTACAATGAAACCTCTCTAAACCAGTTTCATCTGGAAAAATACACTTCACACGCAGTTGTAACTATTTTCAAACATGCTGGTTAGAAGGCTAGAATGGTCTTCCTTTCCACCTTTCACATCCAGCTCTAGTCTCATTCACCCTTTTGAAGCTTTCCCCAAATCCTTCTGCACTTATAAGAAGCTGACCTTAAAGCAATAAGGTTGAGCACTGGCCGGTTTGGCTCAGCGGTTAGAGCGTTGATCCGCGGACCAGAGAGTCCCGGGTTCGGTTCCTGCTAAGGGCACATACATTGGTTGCAGTTCTCTGCTGCCCTGGTTGGGGTCGTGTGTGGGTGGCAGCCAGTCCATGCATCTCTGTCATATGGATGTTTCTCTCGCTCTCTCTTCCTCCCTTTCTCCCTCCCACTCTATCTGGAGATGAATGCAAAAATGTCCTCGGGTGAGGATAAAAATAAAAAAATAATAAAGCCATAAGGTTGATTTTAGTATGGGTCCAAATAGCACTGAAGGCCATCTGAAAGTTAACTTGGCCCATGATGTTACTGGAATAAACTTATAATTACTTTCAAGATTAAAAGCTTTGTGTTTCCTCATTACTCCATAGTTAACTTGGGTAGCACCTGAATGTTCTCTAATTTTATGTATTCCTAGACTGTACCCCCAAAGGCAACTAGAAACAGCCCTTAAACTGAAATGCTGAAATTAGTCTACCATAGATCAAAGGAGAGGCTGTGGCAGGTACAAGTTGATCCCCACTACTTGCAAATTCTGTATTTGCAAATTTACCTACTCACTAAAACTTATTTGTAATCTCAAAACCAATACTTGCAGGACTTTTGCAGTCATTCATGGGTCCATCCAGAGTGGCAAAAAAAAGGAATCACCCAGTGTGCCTGTTCCCAGCTGATGTGGAACAGGTTATGTCTTGCTTTCTTGTTTCAGCTAACATTATAAACAAATGTCTTTGTTGTGATCTATTTTGTGGTCACATTTTTACATTTTTGTTTGTGATTACAATTGCTTAAAATGGCCCCAAAGCCTGAGTAGTACTGAAATGCTTGCTGTGTAGTGTTTCTAAGCACAAGAAGGCTATGATGTGCCTTGCAGAGAAAATTCCTTTATATAAACTTCAGGCATGAATTATAGTGCTGTTGGCCGTGAGTTCAACACAAATGAATAAACAATGTATGTTAAATAAGGTGATTTAAATAGAAATACTTATAGACCAAGACTAAGTATTGATCAGTTGACAGAAATATTGTGACCAGAAGCTCACAGGAGTCTAACCTTTTATTCTCCCTAGGAGCAATGTTTCCTAATTGCTAATTCATTGTTTGCTGGCAACTTCATAGAACATAAATACTGTGAATAACGAGAATCAACTGTTCGTTCATCTATATAACAGAATGCTTTTTGAAACACTGGATTTGAAAAAGTGTGAGATTGGTTTCTGCCCTCAGGTGGATTAGATCCTGTCTTTTTACGTATACCCTGTCTGTTCAAGGGAGAATTTTAGTTAGCTCACTTATCTTAATGGACTATCCAGTTTTTGTTCTGTATTTACCAATTTTCCTTCCTTTCTTTGATTTCCTGTGTAGTAGGTAGCTTGGTAGTTCTATATAAAATTATAAAATCATAAATTGGCATTCAGAAATACATAGTCTTTTGTGAGTTTGGAGACAATGTGCCAAGGTTTGCCAACTATCTCATGAACCTAGATGAGTCCAGCATCAAAGTTCTAGATTATAAAATAGAGAACAGGTACCAGAACCAGGCAACTTACAGCACAACCACCCAGGCTCAAATAAAAGTCTTCAACAGTGTAATTTCAAACCCAAATACAGGAGTGAGGCCTCACAGAAAACTCCTTTTCACCCGGGATACCACACGCTGAGTTCAGCAGCATGTGATAAAATAGACATAATTCAAGCACATTTTGCTGAAGGAGGTTGAGGAAGTCAAATCTCTGTAGGACTTGGCAAGGAGGGTTGACTTCCTCCCAAATATACAAGTAATCAAGGGGCTTTAAGGCAAAGAGATTAAGTTCTTACAAGTCTGTAGGGGCTAAGGAAATACATGGGATAGCCTGGGGACAATGCTGACTAAGTAAGTTAATGGCAAAGGACAGAATGTTTGAATCTGTTTGCACTGCAAGTACAGAGTGTAGTACAGTTAAATATCCCTCAAAAAGGGGACACTTTGAATTGGCCTTGGATGTTGGATAGCAGGATAAAAGCCTTTCCACGTGTCTGTAGCTAAGTCAGACTTGTATGGAAGGAAAGCAGCACTTAGAGTTAAGTCAGTGTGAAATATTACCCAAGTTGGAGGCACAGGGATTCTTCCATTTCTGTTTCCTGCTTAGTGTGACTACAACCACACTGGCGCCCTGCTTTCTGAGTGACAGGTAGAAAGATGAGTGAAGAGCAGTATGATCCACAGAGACATTGCTCAAACTAAAAGAAGGGAAAAGACCTATTCTTTGCAAGTCTTTGTATATTCACCATATCTAGAATAGTTGAAGGTAGAAACCAATTTCATAAATCCTGAACATTCTCTTCAAATATAGTTCCACATGTTACCCTGAGATCTAAGGCTGAAGAGATGGATCAAAAAGGAGACTGAGACCATTTAAGAACAAAACAGGTATATTTCTATTGGACTACCTGATACAGAAGATAGTGTGGTATGGATGGATAGTATGAATGACAAATAATACAAATATATTTTATTTGAAATAAACAAAAATGCTTACACAGCTCAACAGGTCACTTGGAAGCAAACTCTTGCTTGACTGTATTACTGAGTAAAAACAAAGATGAAGCACAAACACCCTTCTTTTTTGACATGTATATGCAGGTACGTAGGAAGACACTACTTGGTTTTTTAAAAACTGACCTTCCCTTAAGGCCTGGTCATAGAAGTGTAAACAATGTAAATGAATCCACCATTTCAGTTGTCCTAGCATATCTATGCCACCTGTGTATTCTGAGATCTCACACACACCTGCCAATATACCTGGGAAGGGTTGCTATATCACAGTTACATTTAAGTTCTTGGCAGGCAGGACTGAGGAAAAGTAATTTGGAACATGTTTTACATCCTATTTAGAACAAATCACTAGTATTCCCTTAAATAACAGGTTACAATAGAAAGATACTGCCTGGAAGTTATCCTTTTCACTTTGGTTCATTTTTTTAGGTTTTGTTTGCAATTTACATTGTTTGATTTATTTGCTTATAGTACAATCCTGCCACATGTATTAAAGCACAGATACCTAGTATTTCTTCATCTGCATTTTTCAAGTCTGATACCCTACTACATCCCTCATATGTCAGCAGTTCTTGAATATTAAAAAAATAATAATAAATGGGTAAAACTCTGCTAAAAATGCAGATGTCTACAACTATAATGGTACTAGAAGGGAAGGAGATCATAAGGGAAGGAAAAAGCAAACACGTTCATGTGCAGGGAATGTGGTTCAAGTCTTTGGATTTAAAAACAACTTCCCCAGAGAAGCTGGCTATAATGGAATTTCCAGAAAACTTCCTTTGCCCAGCAAAAGGACCCGAACAGCCCCCATCCAAACTTTTGAAAATTACAGTTACGCAACGCTATAAATGATGACCAAAGCAGTCGGAGGGAGAAGGATGAATGTGTCTTCCATTTGGCTACAGCTGGTAGCACAGCCACTTTAGCTGTTGGTGGATCAGTATGAACCATGGAAGTACCAGGTGTTTTGAAGGACAGGGGTAGAAAAGCACTGAACATATTACCTGTCTATATCAGTAACAGGGCTTTATGGCTAGGAAAATTTTCTAAACAGTAAAATGACTCCAGGATAGAGTTCTCTCTCCATCATTAAATGTGGCAGAATTAAAAAGAAATTTACAAGTAGATATAGTGAAAACAAAAATTACAAGGCAGAGAACACAAAAGTATCCAGACAATGCTATAGGTTCAACAGTATGAGGCTAGAAAACCTGTTAACTTTGAAAGCCCTACCAAAATATCACTCTTGTTTATAAATCACTTATTTATCATATGACCATATGTTGAAACCTTTCTTTCCACATACTGAAGAATTCTGCATTCAGCCTTTAAGCATTCTGCATTTCTTTGCCAATCTTGTAGCTGAGTATCTTGTTCCAGTCGATTTTGGTGCGAGTGACTGGAAGCTGCCGGCGCAAGGCCTTGAATGTGGTGTCTGACATGGTTTGATAATTTTCACTAATTGCTGTCTGCAATAGATAATTAAAGATAAGTTACTTGAAAAGAAATGGGATGGATTGTGACTAGGAAAGTAAATGAGGTCAAAGGACATGCTTGAGTCCCCTAAGAAGAACGGAAAGGACACACGATTTCTACTGAGCTCCTCTCTAATCTCTGAAGTGGGTTAAGAAGCTCATCTAAATTGTTTCTTTCTTTCTTTATTGATTTTTAGAGAGAAGAGAGCAGAAGGGAGAAGGAGAGAGAGACAGAAATATTGATGAGAGAGAACATCAACTGGTTGCCTCCTGCATGCCCCCCACTGGGGATTGGGCCCACAACCTGGGCATATGCCCTGACCAGGAATCGAACTGGCAACCTTTTGGTGCATGGGTCGACACTCAACCACTGAGCCACAACAGCTGGGCTAAGTTGTTTCTTAAACTAGGGCTATAGCCCTGGCCGGTTTGGCTCAGCGGTTGGAGCGTTGGCCTGCGGTCCAGAGACACCCGGGTTCGGTTCCCGCTAAGGGCATGTACCTTGGTTGCAGTTTGTCCCCAGCCCTGGTTGGTCATGCAGGAGGCAGCCACTCGATGTGTCCATTTCACGTCGATGTTTCTCTCTCTCTCTCTCCCCCTCTCTCTCCCTCCCACTCTACCTGAACAAAAAATGGAAAAATGTCCTCGGGTGAGGATAAAAAATAAATAAATAAATAAATAAACTAGGGCTATAGTCCCTTTTCAATATCAAAACCTTGATTGTAAGCACAATGCCAAGTTGCAAGGTCTAAAAATTTATATTCATGTTAAAAGGACAAAGAGAAGTCTAACAAAATAGTTAATAGCAAAATAATAAGGTGGTAGATCTAGAAAAATTAGTTCTAAATCTTCTTACCTGATACTCATTTTCTGCATGTTCTATGATTTTAATAAACTCCTTGGCAGTTTGGACTTCATTCTAGTGGAAGGAGAAGGAAGGAAAAATAGGAATTTTTAAAAATGTGAAAGCACTGAATAAAAACAGTGACAAGCCCATCTTAACTAACATTTATAGTTTATCAAGTACTCCCACGCACATTATCTTCTTTGATTTCTCACAGCTGTTATCAACATCACTTCCATTTTGCAGATAAGAAAACAGAATCCTGCTAAGACACTTGACCAACATTATACAGCTTTTGAACAATAAAGATGGGATCTAAATCCAGGTCTTTGCCCAAAAAGCTCATGTTCTTTTCCATCTATCACAGTATACCCAAAAGGTATCAATCATCACAATGTCTTGAGATTTTTATGCCTTGAAAATATCTCTGGTTTAAGATGATGTAAACAATGCCCTCAGGCATCTCGGTCATATATGTTAAGCTCATATACTTGTCTACTTGCTCCTTATGATGCTAAATCAACCAATCACATTTTGCTTGACAAGATTCAGGTATAAAATTAACTGAATCTCTCTCTTCCTTTCAACATTAAGTACAACAGAATTAAAGGCAGGAGAGTAAGATTTAATGCACAGCAGCAGTCCCACGATTCTTTCAAACAGTCAAAACTATTTTCTTTTTTTCCAATTTTTATTAATTTATTTTTGTTACAGATGTTTCTCCTTTTCCCTCCCTAGACTCCCTCCTCCCCATCCCGCCCCCCACCCCCAGCATTGTTGTCTATGTCCATTGGTTATGCATACATGCATATAAGTTCTTTGGTTCATCTCATCCATCCCCCCGCCCCCCTCCTCTGAGGTTTGTCAGTCTGAACCATACTCCTTTCTATGTCCCTGGGTCTATTTCATTCATCAGCCCACCTTGTTCATTATATTACACAAATAAGTGAGATCATGTGGTTTTTGTCTTTCTCTGACTGGCTTATTTTGCTTAGCATAATACCCTTGAGGTCCCTCCATGTCGTCTCAAAGGATGAGAGATCTTTCTTTCTTACAGCTGTATAGTATTCCATTGTATATATGTACCACAGCTTTTTTATCCACTCATCTATTGATGGACACTTGGGCTGTTTCCAGATCTTAGTGATTGTAAATAGTGCTGCTATGAACATAGGGGTACATATATTCTTTCTGATTGGTGTTTCAGGCTTCTTAGGATATATTCCTAGAAGTGGGATCTAATGGCAGATCAATTTTTAATTTTTTGAGGAAACACTACTATTTTCTATTTTTATAATAATACTAAGAGAAAGCTCCTTGCCTCACTCTCACGTATATACAATGCAGTTTCAAAGAAGCTACATTTGTGTGATGATCTGATCACTCTGAGGCCAATGGAATGTGTGAAGCACAATGAGGATTCAGTTCTTTGATTAAGCCAGACACTGTACAATTTGTGAAAATGTATATCAAAGCCATTCTTCCCATTAACATTTTTTTGGGGTTTGAAAAATATAGTTGTCTATGAAAATGCTATTTAGGTTAACAACTAATAAGTCTGTTATTGTTCTTTTAATTAATAAATTTTTAACATTTCTGTTAAAAAATTTTATTCTTTTCTTTTTAAAAAATTTTCAGTTACAGTTGATATACTATATTAGTTTCAGGTGCACAACACAGTGATTGAACATTTATATACCTTACAAAGTGATCATCCTGATAAATCAGTACCCATCTGGCATCATACATAGTTTTAAATTTCTAATAAGGTAAATACTGACAGATATAAAACACATAAAAGCTGTAGGAGAGTGCTCAGTAACTTTTAGGAAGATAAGGAAGTACTGAGAATACAAGAAAAATTATGTCCCTTCTTTCCAGGTTAAGAACACAATACTTTTGGATTGAATATTCCTAAAAATGTTGCTTCTCTTATGATATGAATGCAGCCTGAATGGATTTAGTTTGGCACTCTTTCTTTCCTCCTGGTTTTTACTGACTGAAGATATTACTGTCCTTGAGCAAATCTCACAACTGAGAAAGAGAAAGGAGTCTGAATTCTCTAAGGCCACTATTCTGAGTCAAAGGCTATGAACTAATAAATAGTTGGTTGGTTTTATACTCTTATAAGCTGCCAAAATCAGAGCACTGAAAACAAAATGAATTTCTAATGACAGAATCAGTCCTCAGGATCAAAACTGATTTTTTAAAGAGAAACAGGACACAAACAAGACAGACATTAAATACTTCACACTCACCGAAACAGTTACTGAATCCTGTACATCTTTATGACTAACCAGTTGAACATTGCCATCTTCATAATAGTGTACCTGTGTGAGACAATGTTGGAGCAACTTTATGTGTAGTTCATACAAAAACCTACTACTTAGGGCACAAATCCACACCTTAAGCCATTTCCAATCTTTACCAACTTTGAACCAATAATTAATATGACCGATGGCAATTTACAAGGGTGGTTAAAATGCACAGAACACTCAAATTTAAGATTTCTCTTTCTGCCCTGGCCGGTTTGGCTTAGCAGTTAGAACATTGGCCCGTGGACCAAAGTGTCCCGGGTTCAATCCTGGCCAAGAGCATGTACCTCGGTTGTGGTTCGTCCCTGGCCCCAGTTGGGGTCATGCGGGTGACAACCAATCGATGTGTCTCTCTCACATGGATGTTTCTCTCTCTTTCTTTCTCCCTCCCTCCCTCCCGCTCTATCTGAAGATAAATGGAAAAAAACCTTTGGGTGAGGATTTATAAATAAACAAACAAATAAATAAGAATTCTCTTTCCTTAGCAGAGAAAACTGATTATTAAGTTCAACAAACATTTATTATGTCTTAGTACATTTCAGGCACTGTACTAGGCATTGTGATGCAAAGATCTTAAATAAGATTCCACTCTTAACAGTATTAAAATAATTTAAATCATTAAACATTTAGTTTTTCTCTCTGAAAACCAAGCAATTTTAATGGATCCTAATTTTTTACACATCTTTCCATATACTATCGTCAATATTGGTAAGCAGATTCGGCCAAATGCAGGAAAAGTTTAATTGAAGGGTAAAGACAGGATTGAAAAACAAATATTCTATTGGTAAATTAGGCTACAAAAATAAGACAAAAGCAGTTCTGAGGATATAAGGTAAAGTGGGGTGCTACAATCATGAAAACAATTAGCAAAAAGGAAGAATACACAAAAGACTGTCTAACTAATCAATGACATAAGGCTCAGGAAGTCTTGGCAACTTACAGATAGGTTTAGTCATCAGTCATCTTAACATGGATACACACTGGCCATAGGGAACAACATGAGGATATCCTTTTGTTAAGTGCATTCATACAGGGTCTTTGAAACAGGAACTGTTACCTAAGTGTACAACTTAGAGAAGGGTATCTAGCAAGAAGATAAAAAAGAGGATGGAGCACAGCTGGTTTAGTTGAGGAAAGAACAAAGAACTGACTGCAGATGAGGGCGTGTGGCAGGAGACACTGCTATAAAGTAAGCTGGAGATGGGCTGTGAAGAGCAAACTGCCTAAGAAACCATGTTAAGAATTCAGACTTTATCCTATTATGGGTGATGGGGACCCAGAGAAAGGGAATGTTTTAGAAAGATTATACTTGTGTTATGAACAAAATAAAGTGAAGGGAACTGAAAAGTGGGGGCAATGCCAGAACAGTAGTATAGGTAATGCCTGTTTCCTTCATCTAGTCCATACTACCAGGAGATAATTGAGCAAAAAGGAATGTTTTCAGAGATAAAGCAGGAAAGGAGAAGGAAGAAGCAATAAGCTGCAGTACCATAGTTATTATTTATTGAGTCATTACTATGTGTTAGGCATTATGAATTCAGTGGATTGAGCGACGTCGGATGGACTGAGAGGTCCCAGTTCAATTCCCGGTAAGGGCATATACCCGGGTTTCAGGCTCGATCCCTGGGGTGGGGGGCATGCAGGAGGCAGCCAATTGATGTTTCTTTCTCACATCGATGTTTCTATCTCGATCTCCCTCTCTCTCTCTCAAAAAAAAAAAAAAAAAAAAATCAATAAAAACATAAAAAAAAATACATCTTACTTATTCATGCAATCTCTTTTATTTTTAAATATGTTTTTATTGATTTTTTTTTTTGAGGAGGGGGGAGAGAGAGAGAGAGAAACATCGATCAGCTGTCTCCTGTACGCCTCGACCAGGGATCTAGCCCGCAACCTGGCCATGTGTACTGACCAGGTATCGAACTGGCGACGTCTAGGTGTATGGATGACACTCAAACAGCTGAGCCACACCGGCCAGGGTATCTCATGCACTCTTTATAAAAATCCTGAGATAGGGACCACTGTTAATCCTATTTAACAGTGTAAATCCTATTTACAGATGAGAAAACTAAGGCTCAAAGCAGTCTAATAACTCACCCATGTTCACATATCTAACAGGAGAAGGAGCTAGAATCTGAATGAGGTCAAATTCCAGAACTAAAACCTTATCCAACAGGCATAATTTGGATAATGCCATTTTGTCAAAAAATTAAAAATTCCCTGATCCAGGTAGAAGTATCTCATGGGGACTTATTTTTCTAAGATATCATTAAAAGGGGATAAAAACAGTCAAATTGCATCAAGGCAGAAACCATGATCCTATTATAAACAAAAAAACTTCCCTGGGCAACATGAACCCACTATATAGTCTTGTTTAAGGTCCAAAAATAGGTGCCTTCCTTAATGGGGACAAATAACTGACTCTGTTCAGATGGGCAAGAGAAGCTAGATTTTCCACACCCTATCAAAACCCTTAAAATATCATCTTTTGACTTTCTAAAAGAAGCTAAAGAGGAAAAGACAATTTAAGAATGCATTGAAAAACAGGGAGTTGGTAAATGCCTATAAAATACTTACATGCAAAAACCAGTACAGCCAAGATCTGGGCAAAAAACACTGGGCTAAATAATGATATATAAAGTCTAAAATTCCAACAGACAAGGACAGGGATATTCAAAATACAGGTGGGTCATCCAATCAGTGTGGCTCAGTGGTTGAGTGTCGACCCATGCACCAAGAGGTCCCCGGTTTGATTCCCGGACAGGACACATGCCCAGGTTGTGGACCTGATCCCCAGTGGGGGGCATGCAGGAGGTGGCTAATCGATGTTCTCTCTCATCGATGTTTCTATCTTCCTCTTCCTCTCCCTTCCTCTCTCTCTAAAATCAATAAAGGAAAAACAAAACAAAAACAAAATACAGGTGGGTCACACCCAAACACTAGTTTTGTTTGATTATATTTCAGTCATCTGAAGGAAGGAGGTATGCAGGGCACATCTTTTCTGTCCAAGAATAAAGATCATGCAACTGGTTTGAACTTCTATCACATTTCGGAAGAGCTAGGACATGGACAGGAATATAGGGTAAGGACATAAGTCTCACTGTTTATGAACTCAACTGAAAAATGCTAAACATTTCTAAAAATCAATTTCATTACCTAATACACTAATGATAAATTTAACTTAAATTCTACCTTTTTCAAAACAAAACTTTTTCTTTTTTTGTGGGGGTGGGGAGTTGTCAAACCATTTTACCGAGGGGCTGGGAAAACAGTGAGATCTAATATCCATGGCTTAGCTGGGATCTCCCCAGCCTCACAGTTGCCAAAAGCAACAAAACCTTTTCTAGGTCTCATCTGCTAATAAAAATTTCAACACGACTACCATCAACATAATTCCTCAAAAACTGTTGCTTTTCCAGAACTACCCTTTTGCCTATTAAATAACCAAAAGGCTAAATATCTTAATGACTTTTCTACCTAATTCTCACACTGATTTTTAAAAGATTACATGTAAACAAAGTTGTCTTTACTGAAAGTGTGATCAGACAATCTGTGGGCCCTGTTATAAAAGTCTTATCAGAAACTATCACCCCTGTGATGTGTGCTCCTAATTTATAGGTTTGCATTGGCAAAGATGAAACAAAAGTTAACTCTATTTTCTAGAAGGAAGATAATTTACTTACATATTACATAAGCTGCCAGGTTAATGTTGATGCCATAGTTACAAGATGTCTAGAGCATTAGACTACTCACAGGTATGGTAAACAGAAATAGAACAATATGTCTTAGGTTGGACTCCCCTAGTAGATTCCCAGACAAAGATGTGACAGGAAGTAGTTTATTTGGGAGGTAATCTCAGGAAGCACAAGCAAGGACTGAGGAAGTGAGACAGAAGGGAAGAAGTGTTACAGGTGCATTAACGAGCATGTATGAACTGTGGGCACTTGACTTTGGAAGACTAAAGATAAAGAGCACATGCTTCAGAGTTTCCCATCTGAGAGGTGAGGAAGCTGGCATATTTATCTACTGTCTCTTGTATGGCACTAAGGATTGCTCCAGAGCTGTGAACTTAACACTTCCAGCTTGTCTCATCTGAAATGGGCATGCTCCAGTGGCTAGAAAAAGCTTCCAGGAAGAGAGGTGCAGCCACCTGTATAGCATGAAGCTACTGGTATGTACGAAGAGACTGAGCACAGGATCTACTACATGTTTTGATTAAATTATACCATTTAAAAAAAAGTCAATGTTGCCCTGGCTGGTTTGGCTCAATGGGTTAGAGCACTGGCCTGCGGACCGAAGGATCTCGGGTTTGATTCCTGGTCAAGGGCATGTACCTGGGTTACAGGTTAATCCCCAGCCCCGGTTGGGGTTGTGCAGAAGGCAGCCAATTGATGTGTCTCTCTCACATTGACGTCTCTCTCTCTCTCTCTCTCTCTCTCTCTCTCTCTCCCCCCCTCCCTTCCACTTTCTATAAAAACCAATGAAAAAATATCCTTGGGTGAGGATTAACAACAACAAAAAATTTTTAAAGGTCACTGTTACTAATTGTTATTAAAGCAAGACAACACAATATAATAGAGGTATAATTAGGTACTAATCTTCTCAGTGTCAGTAACTGTTTATTCTGATCTTACAATTAGTTGGGCTCAAGCATAAAATTACCCTGAATTTTGGAAGTCAAACTTCTACTAGGATTACCAGAAGTCAGTCCAGATAGGCATCAAATGGGTTAATAAACACCTTATTCACCTGCCTATCTGTCCTGACACCAGCATTAGAAATCTATTCTGCTTGGTTATTTATATTTCATAACATGAGGACATTTGGCCATTCTCTCTTGTTCCTGGCTTTTTTTTTTTAAATCTTGATTTTAAAACCTGTCACTATCATAAAATAAACAAAACAAACCCATTCATGTAGCTTTCTTTAGACCTAAGAGTTAAGTTTTATATATATATGTATATGTACATACTTAAATGAGATAATATACACGAAAGACTGTAAGTCAGCTACTAGCTGTTATATAGTCACTTCTTAATAATTATTTATTTTCTTATTTCCTAGAACTGTTATTTGATAATTACCGGGAAGATCTTTTTATCTTTGAAAGGAAAATAACAAGTAAGTAGTACACTCCACATGACTATCCTTTATCAAGCCAGAATAGCTCTGCTTACTTCCCCAGGAAGGAGACTTCTAGTTGTATTCACTACCACTGATCTCCCTTTGCATCTACATATAGTTGTTTCTTATTTTGCATAACAGAACAAATTCTAACTTGAATGTTTCTGTGGAAGATGTGATATTTTAATATGGCCTCTTAACATGTTGGGAATCTTACCTGAATCTTCAGTACTCCAACCACGTGGGCTGTAGGTGGTGTGATGGTGAACTTCCATTCTGATCTCCAGCGACCATTCCTATTAAAAGACACACATACATCACTGTAGAATTAGCAATAAGCATAATTAAGAGGTGATTTCCCACCGAGGCAGATAATTTGGGAAAGAAAAAAGAAACAAGTCATTTCCAGTTTAACAAATCCAAGGCTCTGTCTAGTCAAATGTAAGTTTGTATACAAATAGCCTAATCATAAGCCTTTTCCAAGTTATTTTGACTTTCATTTTTTTATATTAGAGTAGAAAACCATGCCAATTTTGTCAATGGGAAGCTCTTCCACAAACAAATGGGTGAGCTGCTGAGTTATGCAATTAACTAAAGTATTATTAACTAAATCCAAGTAAAACTCAATTAAAACTTTTTTTTGGTTAATTTATATTTTAGAGAGAGAGAGAGAACAACACATCGATTTGTTATTTCACTTATTTCTGCATTCACTGGTGATTCTTGTATGTGCCCTGACTGGGGATCCAACCTGCAACCTTGGCATATCTGAATGATGCTCTAACCAACTGAACTACCACCCAGGGCAAACTCAGACTTTCAAATGGGCACTTTTTAAATCACTTATTCTCACTCAATATGAGTACTTTAAAAAAAGATTATAAAATCTTAGTAGTGGAAGGAATCTAAATGATCATATCTAAATCCCTCATTTTGTAAATAGGAAACTGAAGCCTCTAAGTCCAACAACTTATCCCAAGCTAGTTAGATTAAAAATCACGTCTCAACTGTTGGTTTGGTTCCTTTTCAATATAAATTAGATACAAATAGAAGAAAACATCTACTTTCTTACCAGAAGTTTTTAGGCTGAAACTGGTGGCTTTCAATACACGCAATAATGGTCTGTTGCCCATCTATAGTTTTAGCATAAACCTATTGTTAAAAAAAATAAGTTATCGACTCTGAAAACATATTTGATCTAAACAACAAACTCTGTATCAAAGCAGTGTGCTAAATCGCTAACTCCTTTGGGGAGACAAAGAATCAGGATGAGCTGAAAATTCAAAAGAATTCATGGGACATGAACACAAAGCAGAACATATTAAGTTCTAGAGGAGACAATAGTACAAAGAAAACAGAGAGAAATAATGCTCCTGGTTTAAGGTACAAGGGAGGTGCCAGATAGGCTGGGCCTTTAAAAAAAATTTTTTTTTCTCTTTATTGATTTTAGAGAGAGGAAGGGAGAGGGGGAGAGAGAGAGTTTGAAACATCGATGAGAGAGAACATCGACTGGCTGACTCCTGCATGCCCCCCCACTGGGGATTTGAATGGATGACCTCTTAGTGCATGGGTCAATGCTCAACCAGTGAGCCACACCAGCTGGGCAAGGCTGAGTCTTTTTTTTTTTTTTTTTATCCTCACCCAAGGACATTTTTACATTAATTTTCAGATAGAGATGGAGAGAGAGAGGGAGAAGAGAGAGAGATAGAGCAACATCAACTGATTGCCACCCGCACAACCCCAACCGGGGCTGGGGATGAACTGTAACCAAGGTAGGTGCCCTTGGCCGGAATCGAACCCAGGACTCCTTGGTCTGCGGGTGACACTCTTATCACTGAGCTGGGTCTTTTAAGAGAGATGACATTCTGATAAGCAGAGACTGGGAATAAAAGATGAGTAAACAGTTCAGGTAGGAAACTAGGAGTCTGTTATATCTCCTCCAGAACTGAATAATCAACATTGGTTAGGAGGCTACAGAATTAATCTAGGCAATAAATGAGGGTACTGTCAATGGACAGCAGGATGCAGAAGCACAATCAAACGTCTAGCAATACATTGTAAGTGAAGGGCAAAAGCAAGACAGGAGCCAAAGTACTTGCATACTTGGATGACTAGAAAGATGGTGGTGTCATTAACAAATTGGGAAATTTGGATGGAGATGTCTAGCTCGTAGTTAGAAACACCAAGAGCTCCTTAGTGTGGGAGAGGTGAACAGAAATGTGATCAACAAGAGAAAGCAAAAAAAATTTTTTTACATGTATTTTCCCTTGCTCTGATAAATCTGGTGAAAACTGAAGTTCACAGAGCTTCTGACCCAAGGTCATTCAGAAAGTAAGTAGTAAAGGTAGGACCCACACCCAAAGCTTTTTTTGACACTAAACTGTTACCTTCCCTACATTAAATAAACTGAGTTTTCAAGATAAAGAAATA
This sequence comes from Tadarida brasiliensis, assembly GCA_030848825.1. Lineage (NCBI taxonomy): Eukaryota > Metazoa > Chordata > Mammalia > Chiroptera > Molossidae > Tadarida > Tadarida brasiliensis. The sequence goes on along the minus strand of CM061275.1, from coordinate 12,355,430 downwards.
CAGTAATGGGGTATATCTACATTTACAGAAATAGGAGAAAAGAAGTAAGTAGAAACATAGCAAGAATAATTAGAGGGTGCTGACTTGGCAGTCTAAGCAAAAGATAATTTCTAGAAGTAGCTGGTTGGCCTCTGTGTGAAATGTCATACAGAAGTCAAGGACCAAAAAAAAAAGGACACTGGGTCAGGCAATTCAGGAACCATTAGTAATGTCAGAGAGCAGTTTCTGTAGAACAGAGACTAACGTCAAAATCCACAGGGTTATGAAGCAGGTAAGTGATGAGGAAATGATACTAGTAGAAGCAGAATGCTCCCTAGTTTGGTGTTCTGTGTGTATGTGTGAGAGAGAGTGTGAGAAAGAAAGGAGGAAGGGCAAAGTAGAAAGAGAAGTAATTTATAGGAATTACTATGACTGAGGAAAAGTCTTTTCCCCCTTAAGGACAGGAGAAATAAAAATATTTCTAAGTAAAAGGAAATATATCAGAAGAGAAAAAGTCACAAAAAGACATCTTGAAGTAGATAGGATAGTATGAAATCAAGAATAAGGACCCTTCTTTCTCCAAATTAGGGATGGGTAGTGACAAACTTTGACTAGGGAATAGGTTAACAAATGACAAGATGAAAGTATATTTAGAACTGAATAGTCAATTTCTAAGAGTGCATTATGTCTTCCTTTGCAATAGTGGGTTCCCAAAAGGAATTCTGTACTTATCCACCATAAAAGGTTTTCTCCATTATTTCATAAACAAAACAAACATATAATAATGATATCCAACGTTTATGCAGAACTTACTTTGTGCTAGGCACTTTGCAAGTGCTTTATGTGCATTATTAACTCATTCAAGTCTCACAATTCTTTGAGGTAAGAACTATTATTTCCATTTTACAGATGAAGAAATTGAGGCACAGAGATGTTAAATAATTTGTATAAGGTCATAAAACCAGTTCAGTGGCAGGGCTAAGATTCAAACCAGTTAGTATGGCCTCAAAGCAAGTGCTGTTAAACAATATTCTATACTGCCACTAAACTCATTATCCTTACATATTTAAAATAGTCTGATGTTCTTCTTAATAATATGCCACGATTTTACAAAGAAGAAATCATGATATAGCCCAATATATCATTTTGTTAATCCAAGAGGTAGCAAAAGAAAGTCAAATTACACTTGATTTTTAAAAACTTGTTTAGTTCAAATATTTTTGACCGTCCAATGAAGTATCTATTTACAAGTACAAGTAGCTTCACGTAAAAGTCATAAATGTGGCCAACAGATCTCCTGACAATCTTAATATACTTTTCCCCATGTCTAAGCTGAAGATCTTCGATGACTTATTTTTTTGATGAGAGTAAGGTAATTTCTCACAAAATGCGAAATAGGATACACTGACTAAGATGTAAAATTTTTATACATTGGAATTTTTATGATATTCATTTTTATTTCTATTTTGCTAAGAGGCTTTAAAAAATTGTTATTAGGAGTGGATGTTAAATTTTTATATACATTGGAATTTAAAAAAAGAATTTTCCATATAATATTTTTCATTCATACCCTTTCAAAAATTATTCAGGGAATAAAATGCAGAGGAGACTGTAACTAAGAAAGAAGTGAAATTTGGCTAGCCAAAGCCCCCAAAGGATAGGTAAATGAAAGAAATAAAACACTCTCCAATAATGAAGTAGGCAGATACTTAACAGTACAGAAGCCATTGGAATAATGATCTTTCACATAGGCCCTTAAAGCGCTGTCACAGGATTCTCGCCAAGACTTCAGACCTCCATCTACTTCCTCTGGCTGGGGGTCACTTGCTTCTTTCCGTAGGTGATCAAACTTAAAGGAAATTTTGTTTCTGGGATCTAAAAATCTGCTATTACCCAGGTCACCATGTTCTGTAATTAAGACCTTCCAAAGAAAAATTACAAATATGAGTAACTCTGTAAAAAAGACAGTTAACTTTTCATTTAGTCAGATTTCTTCCATATCAATATTTCAATCAAGTAATCTATTCTTCAGTCTAACCCTCATAAAGCTTTCTCTTAATTTTGCAAATTTGGTAACTAAAAGGTAAGTATGTCACATTAAAAATTTAATCTGCACTTCTTTAATTACTTACTATTAGTAGTAGATTTAACACTTTTCCAAGTTTGCTTTGTATTCCCCTATTGGGTGCAACTGGTTTATGTCTGCTGCTTATTTATTCAATGAACTCTTGGCATCATTCTTAGGTATTTGAATAACCTTTTTCTCTACTATGTTTGAGGTGAATATTTTCTCCTTTTTGTTTTGTATTTATTTTTAATCCTTACCAGAGGATATTTTTCTATTTATCTTCAGATAGAGTGGGAGGGAGGGTGGGAGGGAGGGAGAGAAGAGGGAGGGAGAGAGAGAAAAAGAGAGAGAGAGAGAGAGAGAGAGACACACACACACACACATCGACAGGTTGCCTCCCCAACGACCCCAACCAGGGCTGGGGATGAACTGCAACCAAGGTATGTGCCCTTGACCGGAACTGAACCCGTGATTCATTGGTCCATGGGCCGATGCTCTAACTGCTGAGCCAAACCAGCCAGGGTTATTTTCTCCTTTTTAAATTTCATTGTAAAACTTTTTATTACACAGAAGTCACTTTCTTTTACAAATTTTTCTAATATTTAATTATTATTCAAGTTATGATTCACTTTTCATTTCCCGCTACATTTTTTAAAAATTTATTTATTTTTATTATTTTCCCAATGTGCAACCTGCTTCAGGTGCCTGCAGCCTACGGACAGAGGCCAGGCAATGGTTCAAGGCCATAGTCTGCTCTGGCATGGGGCAGTAAGAGAGATCCAGGGAGATGGACTGGCCATTACTTTTTTTTTTTTTTTTAAACAGTTAACCTTTAAAACAACCTAGAAATAATCTAGATATATAGTTGGTATTGAAAATCAAAGTTAGATTAATCTCATAAATTTTATCAGTCATTTCCTCTCCCTCACGTTTACTTAGGTTTAAGGGCTCTAGGACAGTTGCTTTGTCTTTATGTTTGCTAGCACAGTCTTCTTTCACTGTTGCTCTTGATCAGAATAATTCTGTGCGGTCTATTACAATTTTCACAGGAATTGTATAAATCTATTTGAAAAACAAATGTTCCCATATCATTTGTATTTCTTTTTTTTGTTTTAATCCTCACCGAGGATATTTTTCCATTGATTTTTTTCAGATAGAGTGGGAGGGAAGGAAGGAGAGAAGGGGAGAGAGAGAGAGAAACATTGATGTGAGAGAGACACAACACTGACTGGTTGCCTCCTGCAGGACCCCAACCAGGGCCAGGGATCTAACCACAACCAAGGTATGTGCCCTTGACCAGAATCGAACCTGAGACTCTCTCATCTGCAGGCCAATGCTCTAACTGCTGAACCAAATTGGCCAGGGCGTCATTTGTATGTCTTATTCAGGTAAGCTTTCCATATTATTTATATTTCTTATTCAGAAGTATGGCATTTAAACCTATTTAATTTTCCATTTATTTCTCTGATTAAAATGTGTATGAGGGTATATGAAGTGTGTGGCAGACTCTTGCTAGTTTCCTATCCAATATCCACTTATTTTCTTTGTTTTTCTTAACAGAACTTCATTTCAAGTAGGTAATGTGTCCAATTAAAACAATGACACCTCCTAGATAGGAATGATATGCATTCTGGCAATAACTTTTCAGTGGAAGATGCTTCTAGAATGGCCAATAGCACCTTTCACACCTACCTCCTTTTTCCTTCCTGGAACTGCCTAGAAATGGAGCAGCTATCTTAAGAGCATAATGAAAACCATACCTAAGGATGGCAGAATAGAGCTAGAAGCAATTTGGGTTTCTAATGACATCACAAAGCTGCCATATCAGCCCCTATTACCTCTGGACTCCTACATAACAAAAATAAGATCTCTATTTAGTTGACACACCATGGTCGATTCTTTGTTATATGCAGTGATGGTATCTAATAACTCATAATAGCTTTCTTTTAGTGTCCAAGTAATATCCTTTTTGTTGCTGTTATGGCTAAAAATCTGATCTCCTTTTGACTACGGTTTTAAGTTAGTTACTACTTATGTAGGAATGTTGACAAAGTTAGCCATTTTTTATATCATGGTCTATCTGGACACAGACCTTATTATTCCAATTATTCTTCTGTATATTTTTTTCTTTATTGATTTTAGAGAGAGAGGAAGGGAAAGGGAGAGAGATAGAGACATTGATGAGAGAGAACATCGACTGGCCGCCTCCTATACGCCCCTCACTGGGGAATGGGCCCACAACCTGGGCACATGCCCTGACCCAGAATCGAACTGGGGACCTCTTGGTACACAGGTCGATGCTCAACCACAGAGCCACACCGGCCGGGCTATTCCTTCGTATCAACTGTAAACAATATTTATCATTTATTTTCTCATATTTTTTCTTTTTCTTTTTCTTCTTCTTCTTTTTTTTTTTTTTTGTTTGTTTTGTTTTTTCTTTATCCTCCCCCGAGGACATTTTTCCATTTTTTGTTCAGATAGAGTGGGAGGGGGAGAGAGGAAGAGAGAGAGACATCGACGTGAAAGGGACACATCGAGTGGCTGCCACCCGCACGACCAACCAGGGCCGGGGACAAACTGCAACCGAGGTATGTGCCCTTAGCGGGAACCGAACCCGGGTCTCTCTGGACCGCAGGCTGATGCTCCAACCGCCGAGCCAAACTGGCCAGGGCTTCTTCTTCTTCTTTTTTTTTTTATCCTCACCCGAGGACATCTTTCCATTTTTTGTTCAGGTAGAGTGGGAGGGAGAGAGAGAGAGAGAGAGAGAGAGAGAGAGAGAGAGAGAAACATCGACGTGAAAGGGACACATCGAGTGGCTGCTTCCTGCACGACCCAACCAGGGCTGGGGACAAACTGCAACCGAGATACGCGCCCTTAGCGGGAACCGAACCCGGGTCTCTCTGAACTGCAAGCCGACGCTCCAACCGCTGAGCCAAACCGGCCAGGGCTCTCATATTTTTTCTTTCATGCTTGTAATTAAACTAATTTCATTGAGAAAATTTAGATAAGCAAAAATATAAACCCAAACAAGCAAAACAAATTCTAGTAATCCTGTCATCCCAATACATACAGAGTTAACATTTTGGTGTATATTTTCCCACACTTCTTTTTCTATGCATATCCATATACTTTATTTCTTTGATTCTTAAGATGCATATTTTCCCCTTATCTAATATTTCATAAAACGATGCATTTTACACCTGATGACATCATTTAGGACTGTGTCATAGTTTAACTGGAAATATTTTTTCTTTCTTAGTGGTACATGGTGCACCTTTTAAGAATTTAAGATGCACTGATTCTAATACAGTAATCTGTTCATTTAAATATCTATAAAAATAAACTAGTATTAATTCCACAAATGTTGTTTTATATTTTAGATGAATATATCCTGAATATCTTTCCAGATCAATACTTATATCAGTTTTCAATGGCTACAGAGTATTTTGGTTTATAGATACTTAATATTGGAAATTTAGACTGTTATCAATTTCTCACTATTATAAACCTTACTTTATATAATCTTTTCATATATTTATACATGATTTCCAAAGGATAAATTCTGTGGACTTGTGGGTTCAAAGGGGATTCAGACTTTTAAAAGGCATTTGGTATTTAGTGCCATATTACCTTTGAGATGTACATTAATAAATTTTCAAAGCCCTGTCATGCAATATTAATAACTATGGTAATAATGGGAACATTTACTTTGTTTCTACATTTAAATAGGAATGCCTGTTTTCCCATTAAATTTAATGTCTCCTGTTATTCTTACCAAGGAAAATTAGAAATAGGTGGAAAATCTGTATAAAACTCAACTCCTTTAATTTTCTTGTAGGGGCAGCTCTCTTTTCCTGTCAAAGAAACTCCTAGTATTATCAGAGAAAGGAAGAATTTCCCAATTTACAAAAGCTATGAAAACTAAGACAGGAAATGATTCAGCATCTTATCTTCAGGTATCTACTTTGGTTTACAGGATTTCTATTACCTTTCAGGCATAGCCTACGTATAGAAACAATTTTTACCTGATCGTCATATCCTTCTATCTTCACAGGCGTGAACTGATCCATATTATACTGGGCAAATGCACTGTTTTTAAAAAGTAAAAAAAAAAAACAAAAAAGGAAGGGGGAGACAGGAAGATAAAGAATTATATATAAATAAACACAAAAGTCATAATAGTGAAAGAGAATGTAGAAACACTCCCTGGTCTTTCCCCCTTTATCTCCAGACAACTGGTGATACCATAGTGCCTTCCAGCTTTCTGCAGGAGCTCCTCTCCACAGCATCTCAGAAGTGCCCTAAGCTCTGAAATTTCCTTTCTCTCTCCATCTCTTAAGTTCCAATACAGCTCCCATTTAGACAGTTCTAAAATGTTAAGCAATGTGCTTATTGTGAATTACCAACAGTTTTAATCATTTAGATAGAAGCTTTCAGTAATTAAAAAAGAATCTTCAATTGATACACTATTTTGGAAATGTTGTCTTCTGTATTCTGGGCTCTGAGGTAGGCGAGACCACAGTTAAATGCAGTAGAAGGTGCCCTGGTTGATGTGGCTCAGCTGGTTGGGTGTCATCCTGTGTACCAAAAGGTTGCCAGTTCGATTCCTGGTCAGGGCACATGCCCAGGTTTTGGGCTTGATCCCCCGTGGGGGAAGAGCAGGAGGCAGCAGATCCATGTTCTACTCTCACATTGATATTTTCTCTTTCTCCCTTCCTCTCTCTTTAAATATCAAGAAAAATATTAAATAAATAAATGTACTGGAAGGCATCTGACATGGGGAGAGGGTGAGGTGAGAGTTGAGCATTAGTCACGTCTCAGAGGAGAAACTAAGGCAGAGTAAAGGTTATTAAAAAAAAAAAAAAAAAAGAATGTGAATAAACATATAAAGTACATGCCTAATATTGTTTATTTGTTCAGTGCTAGATTTATGGAATTGCATTTTCAATGGCTTCCTAGTATATCTTACAAAGTAAGCTAAAGTAAAAGATAAGGCAAAAAAAGATGAAAATAAGCTTCAGTGCAAGAAAGCATAATACACTTATATTCTTATGAAGTTCTCAGTCCTCTCACAGAATTCATTTGCCAAGAGCATCTCTCCAGCCCAATTTTAACCTGCTAAAACATCTGCTATACCAGTGTTTTTAAGCAAAGCATTGAACTTTTCCTAGACTTTTCAAAAGAAACCAAAGTAACAAATATTTAAGGCTAATCTTCAATCTTTTCATCTTAAGTTATTATGTCATATATATATATATATATATATATATATATATATATATATATATATATATTTTTTAATCCTCACCCGAGGACATTTTTGAATTTATCTTCAGACAGAGCAGGAGGGAGAGAGGGGAGAAGAGAGAGAAACATCAATGTGAGAGAGACACATCGACTGGTTGCCACCCACAGGACCCCAACTGGGGCCCCGGGGACGAGGTACGTGCCCTTAGCGGCAACCGAACCCGGGACTCTGGTCCGCGGGCAGATGCTCTAGTCGCTGAGCCAAACTGGTCAGGGCTATATGTTTTTTTAAATTGATATTTTAGAGAGAGAGGGAGAGAGAGATAGAACCACCAATGAGAGAGAACATCGATTGGCCGCCTCCTGCATGACTCCTACTGGGGATTGGACCCACAACCTGGGCATGTGCCCTGACTGAGAATCGAACCGGCGACCTCTTGGTGCATGGGTTGATGCTCAACCAGTGAGCCACATGGGAGAGGCAGTTGTCACTTTTTTTTATTTGACAATCTAAGGCAGCGATTTTCTTTTCTTTTTTTAAATCCTCACTCGAGGATATTTTCCCATTTATTTTCAGATAGAGTGTGGGGGGGGGGGATTGAGAGATATCAATGTGAGACACATTGACTGGCTGCCTCCCACAGGACCCCAACTAGGGCTGGGGACCGAACTGCAACCAAGGTACCTGCCCTTGACTGGAATCGAACCCGCAACTCTTTGGACCGCGGGCCGACGCTCCAACCGCTGAGCCAAACTGGCTAGGGCTAAGGCAGTGATTTCCAACCTTTATCATCTCATGGCACATAAACCAATTACTAAAATTCTGAGGCACACCAAAAAAAAAGTATTATTTGTTGATCTGACCAAAAAAAAAAAGGTATACTTTTTATTCATTCACACTGGGAGGCTATTGTTGTGTTGCCTGTTGTCATTTTTTTATTTGACAATCTAAGAGAAAAGAGGTCAGTGCCTCTGACTAAAGAGTCAGGTATTGCATGTTTTGTTTTGTTTTGTTTTTTTAAATCCTCACCTGAGGATACTTTTCCATTTTTTGTTCAGACAGAGTGGGAGGGACAGAGAGGAAGAGAGAGAGAGAGAGAGAGAGAGAGAAACATGGATGTGAAAGGGACACATCGAGTGGCTGCCTCCCGCACGACCCAACCAGGGGCCAGGGACAAACTGCAACCGAGGTATGTGCCCTTAGCAGGAACCGAACCCGGGTCTCTCTGGACCGCAGGCTGACGCTCCAACCGCTGAGCCAAACCGGCCAGGGCAGGTATTGCATGTTTTAAAAATTCTTGTGGCACACCGGTTGAAAATCACTGCTCTAGTCCAAACCAATCTCTGAACCACTCAGTCTTCTAAATACTCATTTTACTTCAATCTTTGCCCACCCCTACATAGTAGCCAGTGATTATTCTCTGCTGAAAACACTCTAGTAATTTCCTGTCTCTCTCAGAATAAAACCTACTCCTTTACATCATCTACAAAACCCTACTTAGTGCAGAAGTGCTCAGAATTATCAGAGAATGGTTCTGGTGGAAATCCAGGAAAGAGGGTAAATCCTTCTTCCTTTTGCATAGAAGGCAACAATGATGAGGATGATTACCGAAACAACATTTACTGAGCGCTGACTATGGGGACTAAGGCCAAGGGACCAAAGCATCTCATTATGGAAATAAAACTAAACTCTTCATTTGTATGGAAAATCAAATTATTTGAGTACAAGACAATTCTCCTTTAGCAAGGGGTTTTCCATAACTCCAGAGTCCATAAGAACCAGAATATTAATAAATGCAGAGCTTTATTTTAAGTGTAATTAAAACTGAACTACATACCAAATTCTACTGTCACTCTTAATTGGAACTGGGACAAAAGGCTTAGGACATACTCACCCTTGGGTCTCAACATTCCACTCCCATCCCCTCTTTGACAGTACCTTAACCAAGTACTTAGAAAATTTATTTGGGTAGCTCTCACAGATAAAACTAAGACCAATATGGCAGGCAAACTGAAGAACTTGCCTTGTAAGAGAGTGAATTCCTTATTATTAGAAGCATTTAGATTGGATAACAAAATGTAGATGAGATTCTTTCAATGAAAGGGCAGAGGGTAAACAGGGGTTGAACTAGCAAATCAATGTTTTTTGTTTGTTTTTTTCCCCTATGGCAGTCTATGCATCTAAGAGAAAACTAGCATCAGAATGTATCTTTAGTGTGTGCTTAAATCAATGTATAATTAGGGTATCTTTCATGATGATAATTATAGTGATGGTGTGCAAATTTTAGGTTTGTAGAATCTGGTCCCAAAATGCGTTTCAAAAAAGCAGTATGGACAGGGCAGGAGAAGATGATTGTTTCCCAGGCGGCAGCAGCTCTGAAAACTGTTTTCTATAGTTAACATCTAAACCAATCACACTTCATACAAAATGCATTCATAATAATTTGGTGTTCTGCATCAAAATCCTTATCCCATCTCCCCACCCCACCCTTTCCCAGACATTATCTAATTATGTTTTCCTCTTTGTAAAGGAACTCTGGGCCAGTTGGATAGACAGTAACTGAAATAAAACTTTGTACTTAAGAGTAAAGGAGAGCAGTGATAAAGCCAGATAACAGGGGGCCTTGAAAGCTAGACAGTGTTTAGATTTGAAGAAGACACAACAAAAACAAAACAAACAAAAAACCTACACCACTGTAATTTTTTAAAAACAAAGACAAAATGAAAATGGTATTTTACAAGGATTAATTAGCCTGACAGTGATAAGAAGTCAATGACTGGGTAGAATAATCGTGCTATTACTCTACGGTTAATTCTTACCATGAAACCATTTTCATTCCTCAACAGCAGCCTAATCTTTCTAAAACTAGCAGTGTTTAAAAAATTCAACAAGAACTGAAAGAACTATCGAAGAAAACCTAAGAGCCAACATTCAACTCTGCTGTAATGGGGAAAAGTTGCACCAAAATAAATAATGTAATATAATAAGCTTTAAGAAAGTAAATATTTTGGAAGAACAGGTTTTCTCCAAGAAAAAACAACAACAACTAAAACTGCTAAAGCCAACTGCTTTATTTCAAAGTATTTCAAGTTTAGTTTTCAAGGTACCAGTTTACTATCAACATAGTTATCCAATATTAGAATAACACTGTAAGTAGATTTTTAAAGATACTTACTGTGCTGCCCCTTCCCTGAGGAGATTGTCATTATTAAGTAGTAGCCGAACATCTGAGGAAGAAAAAAAAAAAGATATTAAAATTTCAATGTTCAATAGAGGACAAACTTGAGATTTTAGATTTTTAAATTAGATTAAAAAATCAGACTTTGAAAGCTTCGTCTTTGGATATATTATATCTAAAAATGCTAAGGAATAGATGCTAATGTTCACAGATTTGCATATAATTATTTGTGGTGCAATAAATAATCCAACAATAAACTCTCAAAGCATTTCACAGCAAATGAAAAACATGGTTTACAGAAGGTTAAAGTTAGGACTGTTAATTTTGTATCTAAAGAAATTCTTTAAAATTAGATTAAGAGCCCTGCTGGTGTGGCTCAATGGTTGAGCGCTGACCCATGCATCAAGAGGTCGCCAGTTCGATTCCCGGTCAGGGCACATGCCCAGGTTGTGGGCCCAATCCCCAGTGGGGGGCATGTAGGAAGCGGCCGATTGATGTTCTCTCTCATTGATGTTTCTATCTCTTTCCCCCTCTCCCTTCCTCTCTCTCTAAAAGCAACAAAGGAAAAAAAATTAAAAAAAAAAAAAATTAGATTAAGAATTGCAGGCTTATCTGTAACATCAGACCAAGAAAGCTGGGCACAATTCAGTCAGTGGCAGTGAAACTGCTGAACATATTTTTCTTTGAATAATGTCACGTGGGAGCCTATAATCTTGTAAAAAACCTGTGTCAAGAGTTTAGTCACTTTTCTTTTGGAAGAGGAGGGTCTCTGTTACTAGAAACTACCAAGAATTAACTCCAAGAGGGAAGACTAATTACAAACCAAAGGCCGTTGACTCGTGGGGCTTCTGAAAGAAGAGGCTGGCAGAGGCCGATGTGTAGTAGGCAAATAAAAACCAGCCCTCAGGCCACAAATAGCTTGCCAATTCTTAATCTAATGATTTGATATCAATTATTTTTATGACATTCCTGTAAAGTATATTCAGTTGTCAAAAAGAAAACAAGGAACTTCTAACTATGAACACCATTAATATTATTAAGAATTTGAGCTAACCAGTCAGATAAAGTTCAAGTCAAAGGAGAATTTTCTAAAAGCTCAGTTGTTGAAAATTTACATTTGCTCAATGTGAAAGAAAGACTGAGTCTTAAAGACTGCATTTGGCCCTGGCCAGTTTGGCTCAGTGGTTAGAGCATCGGCCTGCGGACCAGAGAGTCCTGGGTTCAGGTACCGCTTAAGGGCACGTACCTTGGTTGCAGTTTGTCCCTGGCCCCGGTGGGGTCATGTGGGTGGCAACTACTCGATGTGTCTCTCTCACATCGATGTTTCTCTCTCTCTCTTCCCCCCATCTCCCTCCCACTCTGTCTGAAGATAAATGCAAAAATGTCCTCGGGTGAGGATAAAAAAAAAAAAAAAGATTGCATTTGTTTCTCTTTGCTGTTAAAGAGTTCAAAATCTACAAACAAGTCTATAAAAAAGCATGCCTTCATTTTTCTGTTACATTATTTACTCCTTATAGTTATATGTTCTCCTAGTTACTCTTTCTGTACATCATTCATTTTATCAGTGGAGATTACTGATTGCTCTATGATGTGTAAGGCTCTGGGTCAGATACAAATGAATGTCACACAGTGCCTCTCAAATAGGTAACTTTCTTATGTAAAACTAGAATTTTAAAACAAATGTTTGTTAAACTGAACCAAGATGCACAAAGACTATGATTTTACTTAAGGGGAAGTTTAAGATAAATTAATGAGATTATGATGATTGCTTTTATCACGAAGTTCAAGATGCCTCATCTACATTTTTCACCCTGTAAGTTGTGTTAAGACAGTGAATAGGCCCTGGTCGGTGTGGCTCAATTGGCTTAGCGTTGTCCTATGCACCAAAGGTTTGCCAGTTCCATTCCTGGTCAGGGCACATACCTAGGTTGGGGTGTGTATGGGAGGCAATTGATCGATGTCTTTCTCTCTCTCAAATCAATAAAAACATATTAAAAAAAGAAAAAAAAGACAGTCAATATATGGAAGGTTGTAAATGTATTGGAATAATGATTCCCAAACTGGCTGTGACTCAGAATCACCTGGGAGAACTTGATACAGATTCCATCTCAGATCTAATGACTGAGAATCTTGAGAAGATAATGCTGAAATGTGTAAATTTAACACGTTTCCCAGATGTAGCCCAGTTCAGCCCCAATGGCTCTAGAAAGTCTCCTATATTATGGCACTTGCTGAGTGAAAGTACTGAAAAAATTTAAGCTATGATTTAGAATAACATATAAAAACTATGAAAACAATTTAATATTGTTTCCACATTTACTGATATTAAACTACTTTAAATCTTTTCTTACATGAGATAGATATCCTAATTTATGGGTTAAGACCATGCTTCTGACTTAGGCCTCAGTTTGCTCTGACACTTACTAGCTGGGTGACATTGGATATGTTATTGTAACCTCTTTGAATATTGATTTCCTAGCTATAGTTGTAATATGTTGTAAGGATTAAAAGATAGCAAGTACTCAATAAGTGCTTATACATTATTAAGGAGGGCTTAAATAACTAAATACCAATCTTTACTCACCATTGAATACTTCATTAAATTCCCCTGGGGGTGCATGAGTGATGAATTTAGCAGCTATGCGTACCTAGAGAAATAAAATTTACAGTAAGAGAATTATGAAGAGTAACAGATATAAGGAAAGGAATTAGCAGATTATAAAATTTTCATGACATCCCTTGTTTATACCTTTAGGTCCTAGTCACCTTATATTCTCCATTATTACAATCTTCATCAATAACTATAAACAATAGCAACTTTTTTACTGATCGCCCCCCTCCCCCAAAAAAAGTTTTCCAAGAGAAGAAACTCATGGAGACCAACAACAGTGTGGTGATTGGCCAGGGAAGGAGGGAGGTAAAGGAGGGTATGGGGGATAAATGGTGATGGAAGGAGACTTGACTTGGGGTGGTGAACACAATACAGTTCACAGTTGATGTGTTGTGAAATTGTGCACCTGAAATCTGTATAATTTTGTTAACCAGTGTCACCCCAATAAATTCAATAAAAAGAAAAAAAAAGTCATTTTAAGTAGTTCTTAGAAACTGTGTTCTCATTAGTAACCAATTATGTAAGTTTTGTCAGATACAGACAAATAGGCATGTTTAAGTAAAGTAATTTCATTTTAAAAAATTCTACCAATTCTAAGGAATACCTGCTTTTCTGGTATGTCTTAAGCACTTGAAGATTATTAAAGTAATTGTATAACACATATGGAGTGCCAAAGACTCTCTCCTCCACCAAACTTTTTAGTTCGGTTCTTCTGAACCCTCTTCTCAACTAGACTTGGTTCTTGGCCCTATCCTGTCTATGGCCTGCCTAGCTCAGTCATACCAAGAACTCTGCTTCCTTTTAGTGAGACTTTCCCCACTCTTTATATTTGATTACCCTTGATATCTGATCAAGTTCTTCATCTCCCACCTTTGATGTTTAAGTCCTCAACCTGCCTTTAGCAAGAATTCCTTTAGCCTTAATGTTTCCTCTTAGTAATTTCCATCCACTGACCCCCTCACTCTGCTAGTTGGCTATAAATCCCCAGCTGTCTTTGCTTTATATTTGGAGCTGAGCTAGATCTCTCTCTCCCCTAATGCAATAGTATTGAATAAAGTCTTCTTATTTTTTAACAAGCATCAGAATAACTTTTTCTTTAACATGGGCCATCACTATCTTATGCCACCTAATGTAATAGTATATAAAAATGACATACTTAAGCATAAAATTTACAACATACAAGAAAGGAGAAGAGCCAAAGGAGGTCAACAAATTCTTTTTGGCCCTAAGTCAGTGGTTCTGAACCTTGACTATAAGTAAGAACCACCTGGGTAGTTTTAAAAATATTGATGCCATACATAACCAACAGACACAGACAATAGTGTGGGAAAAGCAGGAGGGGGGCAGGACTAGGGAGGAGGGGTCAAGGGGGGCAGGGATGGGGAGGAGGGGTCAAGGGGGGTGGGAAGAGGGACATCTGTAATACATTCAACAATAAAGATAAGTTTTAAAAAAATATATTGATACCTGAGTTCCACCCAAAAAGATTCTGATGTAACAGATCTGGGGTAGGGCTTGGGCATCAGGATTTTTTTAACGGTCCCAAACAAACTTTATTTAAATAGGGATAACAAAGATAATAACTCAGATATTGAATAATTAAGCTTTGGGTTGATTGGAAGTCCATGATTCACCAAGACTATTTTATGGAAGCAGTATAAAACTACATTTGGTATTTTTCTCAGTTTTCTGGTATTCTTCAAGCTTGCAAAGATTCAGAATGCTTTAATGACAGCTTGTTGAACAGCAATGAAATAAGATGATGTTCTCAGAAGTCAGTCTCTCACAAAAAAGACACTATAGCCCAGTTCTATTAAAGCCCCAGCCAGTAAGGTCCACAAAGGAATGAAGACATAGGACAGAGTCACAGTAGTAAACTGCTCCAGTTTACCACAGAGTGCAAGGCAGAAGACTAATTTAAGTAACATTGCACTGAGGTACCAGGTTGTTTTTTTTAAATATTGTGTGATCCATGTCGAGGGTCAAAGCCTGACTTATATCGCCCAGCCATTTTCACAATCAGCATGACCAGAAGAATAGTATCAAATATCCAGACCGGAATAAATATGAGGAACCAGTTCCAAGGTGCCTTCTCATCCAGTTTCAACACCAATATGATCAAGAAGAGTAATGTGAAAAGCCAGGTGAGTAGTACTCTCTAAGCCAAGGACATTCTCATTTAAACAGTTTAAAGAGGCTGCTACACTGTCGAAAAATGGGAAATATACCCTGGCTGCACTGTTGGCTGGAGAGCAGAGAAGGGCGTGAAGATGCGGGAATTCGTCAGTTTGGATCCTTGGCCTATTCCACACTTTTCCCCATTAAATCCAGACCCATCACATGATAATCAAGAAAAAGATCCCAGTTCCACTCTCCCAAAGACTGCGGTAGAGGATTTATCAGGATTTTTTTTTTTAAAGCTTCCTCAGGTGATTCTAATGTGCTGCCAAGGTTGAGAACTACTACTTTAAGGTACTATTAAGTGTACATCATCATGATGGATACAAATAACAAGTAAGCATACAGCCAGCATCTTAGCTTTTCAAATCTTTGTATACTTTTCCACTGTTAGAAAAATGATTTACATAAATTATTGCCTTCAATAAAGACCTGCCAATAACTTTAAAATAACTACAAATCAAAGCAGCAGAACTGCCAAATCAGTAATACAGATATAATATACAGCATAGAACTTAAAGGGAAGGAGATGGATATGGGCTGGGTTGGTCAAAGACAATATGGAAAAGGGAGGTGAGATCTAAGCTGAGCTCTGCAAAGTGCTTTAGACAGTAGGGAAAAAAAAAAAGAGAGAGAGGGTTTGATATTAGTAAAGGAGGAGATGATAAGAATGAAAAAGATGGAGAAAAAGCAACCTGTTGTAAACAGACCAGTTTGGTAGGAACAGATCTGGGACTTGAAGATAAAAGAGAAGGGGAGAGAGTAAGATGAGTCAGAGAGCATTAGTTATGCTAATACCAAGTCAGGTTTTATTCTGAAGGTAATAAAGAACTGCTTTCTTTCTCTTTATTTTTAAAATATTTTTATTGATTTTTTAGAGAGAGGAAGGGAAAGAGAAACATCAATGAGAAAGCAACACTTCGATAGGCTGTCTCCTGCATGCCCCCTACTCGGGACCAAGACTGAAACCCAAGCATGTGTCCTGGACCAGCAATGGAACTGGCAGCCTTTTGGTGCAGGGGGAGGATGCCCAACCAACTAAGTCACACCAGCCAGGGATTTATTTATTTATTTTTTTAAAAATCCTCACTTAGGATATTTTTCTATTTATCTTCATATAGAGTGGGAAGGAGGGAGGGAGGGACAGAGAGAAAGAGAGAGAGAGAGAGAGAAACATTGATGTGAGAGAGGCACATCAATTGGTTGCTTTTCCCAAACGCTCCTTGACCATGGCCAGGATCGAACCTGTGACCCTTCAGTCCATGCATGGGCCAATGCTTTAACCACTGAGCAACATCAGCCAGGGCTGAAGAACTGCTTTCTGAGTGAGAAGCTCCATCAATAAAAATTAACCTAGCTATAACATGGAAGTCCTGGAGTCATCAATAAGGCTTCTCAAACCCTGAAAATCAGACTGTTGCCCTGGCTGGTTTGGATCAGCGGTTAGAGCATTGGCCCATAGACCAAAGAGTTGTGGGTTCGATTCCGGTCAAGGGCACAGACCTCAGTTGCGGTTCTGTCCCTGGTCCTGGTCGGGATCATGCAGGAGGCAACCAGTTGATGTGTCTCTCTCACGTTGATGTTTCTCTCTCTCTCTTTCCCCACCCCTCCCACTCTATCTGAGATAAATGGAAACGTATTCTTGGGTGAGGATTAAAAAAAAAAAAAGAAAATCAGATTGTCCCCTAAGAGTTAACTATGAAATCAAGACAGATACCATCAAAGTGACATATGTTGACTCATTCAACAAATACCTGAAGGCCTGCTATGTGTTAGGCACTATTTTAAGCAATGTGGTTCAATAGCATATGGTCCTTATAGAACTTCCATTCTAGTGAGTAAAGATACAATAGATAAGATTAAATAACTAAATTACACGGTATGCTAGCTAGTGATCAATACTAAGGAGTAAAAAATTAAAACAGGAAAAGGAGATATGAAATGTTAAGATTTGGAATTGTATAGGGTGACCAGAGAAGGCCTTACTGAGGTGACTTCTGATTAAATATCTGAAGGGAGGGATACAGAAGAAAGAGAACTTCCAGAGAACAGAGCAATTGCAAATACCCTTTAGGCAAGAATGTGTGGCTGTAACAGAGAGGACCAGGGGAGAACAGAGAAGAGATGAGGACATAGAGTTAAGTGGTAAAGAGGTAAAACTCCAGATACATACAACTTTTATTCTGAAGAAGATGGGGAGCCACTGGAGAATTTTGAACAGAGGAGTAACATTTTTAACCAGATCTGGGTGCTGCTTTGAGGACAGACTGCTGGACGGGTAGGGGAAGATAGCCAACAGCAAAGCAGGGAGACCAGAGAGAACTACTGCAATAACCTAGGTGGCAAATCATACTGGCTTTTTCCAGAGTGGTTAGAATAAGAATGTGGTGAAAAACAGTAAAATTCTGGGTATATTTTGAAGGCAGAGCCTACAGGATTTGCTGATGGACTATATGTGGATTGTGGGGGGAAAAAATGAGTCAAAGATGACATTAAACTTTTCGGTGTGAACAATTAACGAATGAAAGTGTCATTAACTAAGAGGGGAAAGACTGCAGAAGCTGTAATATGCAAATTTTTGATACATAAGGGCTTCTTTCTAGCCCAGTAAAACCTGTCTACAGAAAGAATGTCCACTTCTATAAAAGTTAGAGGTTACCCTACCCAAAGATCTGACTTGGTCTTGGTGCTGCGTATGTATTCTTATTATGTAAGAAAATGCCATTAAACTGTTAAGACTATACAGTTAATGTCCCTGGTCATGACTCCATACTGTAAAGAAGTTATAATTTGATTTCCCATATGCCTGACCTACCTGAATAAAAGAAATGAGTCCCTCCGTATTACTAAATTAGTTGTTACTGTACTTTTATACATTAGTTTCAGCAGCCTAGCTAATATGAGTTTGTCTCTGAGAGATCTAGTCTTAGTATCCTGACAGATCAAGCTTCTGGGTTTAACAGGCAGAGGACTAAGATTTGGAGGGGTCCTCAAGTTGCACAAGAATTGTTGGGAAGCTTATTAAAAGTAGATTCCTGAGCACTGGTTCCCCCAAATTCTGATTCAGTTAGTCTACGATAGAACTCAAATCTGCTTTAAAAAGAAACACACCAGTGATTCAACTGTAGTCAAGAATGTTTTAGGTACTGTCACACCACAAGGTACTTAAGGCAGTGCCTTGTTCAGAGGGCTTTCATGATCTTTAAACTCCTAAAGTCATGTTTCTCAATACTGAGTTTATAACACATTTTATTTTTTTAATCCTCACCCGAGGATATTTTTCCATCTATCTTCAGACAGAGTGGGAGGGAGAGAGAGGGAGAAAAAGGGAGAGAGAGAGAAACATCGACGTGAGAGGGACACATGGACTGCTTGCTTCCCGCATGACCCCAACCAAGGCCGGGGACGAACTGCAACCAAGGTACATGCCCTTGGCCGGAATAGAACCCGAAACTCATTGGTCCGCCAGCTGACCCTCTACCACTGAGCCAAACCGGCCAGGGCTCATAACACATTCTAAATACTAGAACTTTTAGTGGCATACTTGAAGCAAAGTAGCTCGGAAGAGCACTAAGCTAACTTAAGAGTAACTATAATGCAGTCACAACCAGTAAACATCAATGTTTCAGTGTCTATAGAAGTATCCATGTTACTACATTAAACTTGATTGCTGTCTAGGGCTGTGTCAATATTTCAGTAGAACTATTTGCTACCTTAACTCATTACTTACTGTTTACTCAAAGGAATCAGGGTGGGTAAGAGCACACAGGTTTGTAAACAGGTTGCCAGCAATGTATCTGCTCTACTATTAATAGTTCTAGACTCTTGGTCATGTTTTTAATCTCAAACATGCCTCAGTTTACTCAACTGCAAAATGAGGATAACATAAGTATCTATCCTATAGGGATGTTTTGAGATGAATACATGTTAATGCATAAAATATCTAGCACATAATAAGCACTTAAATGTTATGTAGAGGCCAAACAAGTCTCAAAGCAAAGTTCTCTCATTTTCCAACAAACCCTCCACCTTTCTTTGGTGGTCTGGTATAATGCTATCTTCTTGCTTATATGTTATACCATGACTTACTCAGTCATATGATCTGCTCAGCTGAATATTCTAACTCATAGATGCTACCCTAACAATATGTATGTGTAGTTACAGCAAAGATAAATTTTACATAGAGCTCAAAATTTAGTAAAGAATTTCAGTAAACCACAAAAATACAGAAAAAGACAGGCTAGAGGCAAAGAGAACAATAAAAAATGCTGTTAAAAATAATTCAAGCCCTGGCTGGTTTGGCTCAGCAGTTAAAGCGTCGGCCTGCGGTCCAGAGAGACCCGGGTTCGGTTCCCGATAGAGGCACGTACCTTGGTTGCAATTTGTCCCCGGCCCTGGTTGGTTGTGCGAGAGGAAGCCACTAGATGTGTCCCTTTCATGTCGATGTTTCTCTCTCTCTCTCTTCTTCTCTCTCCCTCCCACTCTATCTGAACAAAAAATGGAAAAATGTCCTCCAGAGAGGATAAAAAAAAAAAAGAAAAACATTAAAAAAAATAAAAAATAAAAAATTCAAGGTTTGCCTAGCTGGCGTGGCTCAGTGGTTGAGCGTCGACCCATGCACCAAGAGGTCGCTGGTTCGATTCTTGGTCAGGACACATGCCCAGGTTGTGGGCCCGATGCCCAGTGGGGGGCATGTAGGAGGCGGCCAGTGGATGTTCTCTCTCATCGATGTTTCTATCTCTCTCTCCCTCTCCCTCTCCCTCTCTCTCTAAAATCAATAAAGGAAAAAATTTTTTTTTAAAAAAATTCAAGCTTGGTGGTGGTTCTCCCGACGGGTGGCCACCAGTCTTACGACATTATGTCAGTGTCTGGCGCCCTCCAACCCCAGGCCCAGCCCCACGATCCTGGTCAGATAGCATGGGGCCCCCTCCTCCCTGCCTCCGTGGCCAGACTCTGATGCTGTTCCCTGGTAGAAGAAGGTTGCTCCCAGCTCTGATGCAGGCTCAGCGGTGGCCCTTTCAACCCTCCAGACATGAGACTAGTACAGTTCCAGGCACCTCACCTGATGGGACCTCACCTGGGCCTGGAGTCAGGGAATGGCGGGGGGTCGTCAACTTCAATGCCTTTGACCTCACACTGCCCAAGACCATGATAGAGTTCCTGGAGCAGGGAGAGTCTACTCTCTCAGTGGCGAGAAGATCCACACAACTTAAAGATCTGCTGCAGGGTGAACGGGGAGGCGGTCCAGGGCAGCAACACTAATCAGATGGTGTTTAAGACAGAAGAGCTGATAGCCTGGATCTCCCAGTTCATCATTCTTTACCCTGGGGACATCATCCTGATGGGGACCCCCCAGGTGCTGGTGTAATCAGGAAATCTGTCTTTCTCAAGGTAGGGTGGCTAAAAGGAAGAAAGGGAGAAGAACCCAAATGGCCTGGCAGGCTTGGCTCAGACTTGAGAAACCCAGGCCTGTGCGTGTGTAGGTGTGTGTCAGACTGAGGACTGACAACCTGCTGGCCACTCCATTACAGAAGGGCGATGAAGTCCAGTGTGAGATTGAAGAACTGGGTGTCATCATCAACAAAGTGGTCTGATGGCTCCTGTTGCAGATCCTGGACTTAAGACAAGAGGTGGGGCATCCATTCCCACTCGGCCCTTTACAAGGCAAGGCCCAAAGCCTGCCCCCTTGGAGGCTCCTGATTTAGGCAGAGGAGGAGGTGGGGCTCTCCTCTTCAATAAACTCAGACTAAAGCAGTAAAAAATAAACAAATAAATAAATAATAATAATAATGATTCAAGCTTAAGAAAGGGTCCTGACTGATCCCCAGTGGCGGCCGTGGGCGCCAGGGAGCTGAGTGACACCCCAGCAGCAGCAGCTAAGTGAAATAAACCAGTCAGAGGAAGACAGATACCACATGATCTCGCTTATGTGTGGAATATGATGAACGGGATGGGCTGATGAGCAGAATAGACCCAGAGCCCGAGAAAGGAGTGCGGCTGGGACTGACAGACCTGGGGCGGGGGCGGGGGTGGGGGGATTGGGAGGAGGGTGTGTATGGGGGGAATAGGAGAAACATCTGTAACAAAAATAAATTAATTAATAAAAAAAGAAAAGAAAAGGTCCTGACTGAAGACAATGGTAAAAGGAATGTAGACACGTTAGACATACTGCTAAAGTGAAAAATAAGATACAAAAGAAACTGGTACATTGGCTGCCTCTCAGGGGAACTGGGTGGCTGGAAAATGGGTGGGAGGAGAATTTTTTTTATTGGTTAATCTTCACCTGAGAATATTTTTCCATTAACTTTTAGATAGAGTGGAAGGGAGGGAAAGAGAAACATAGATTCAAGAGAGACACCTAGATTGGTTGCCTCCCACATGACTCCAACCAGAGACGGGGATCGAACCTGCAACTCAGGTACGTGCCCTTGACTGGGAAAGGAACCCAGACCTTTTGGTCCGAGGGCCAACGCTCTAACCACTGAGCAAAACCGCCAAACCGGCCATGGCAGGAGGGGACTTTTTAACTATGCCTTTTCCTACCATTTTCATTTTAAGCATGTGATTATAGTTCCTATATAACTAAAATAATTTCTTTTAAATGGAGGAACAGAATCTAATAATAGGAAGAATGAATTGGACTGGAATACTAATTCAACATGAGAAGAAAGAGTAAGGGTGAAAAAGATAATGTTAATGTTCTGAGCTTGTGTGACTAAAAGAACAGAAATGCTGAGGTTGACAGGAGGTTCTGATGAAGGTAGAAGGGAAAATAACAGTAAATGCATATTAAAATTATCATCTAGTTCAGAAATCCCCAAGTAGTCAAATTGTCTTTAGTATCATAACTATTTTCCCCTATCTAGGCTTTTTATTTTCAGAAGCTGATCCATATAAGGATATTTATGTTTGTTTGTTTATTTCAAGAAGATGAGAGCCTATATTCTTCTTTTTTTTTTTTTAATCCTCACCTGAGGACATTTTTGCATTTATCCTCAGATAGAGCGGGAGGGAGAGAGGGAGGGAAAGAGAGAGAGAAACATCGATGTGAGAGACACACATGGAGTGGCTGCCACCCACACGACCCCAACCAGGGCGAGGGACAAACTGCAACCGAGATACGTGCCCTTAGCGGGAACCGAACCTGGGTCTCTCTGGTCAGCAGGCCGATGCTTTAACCGCTGAGCCAAACCGGCCAGGGCGAGAACCTATATTCTTAACCAAAGATTTATGCATTGGAGAGAGAAAAGAGCAAATGATACCTGATCCTAGTGTGTTTTTCTGGGCTCTAAAGGAAATACTTTTATTAGGGGTTTAGCAAAGCCAGAAGTATATACACACAGTCATTTTGGTATGTGTAAGGCTTTGCAGCTTTATAGGATTTACTAAGAAAAATGTTCCCAGGGGGGTCACATGTTCCCAGCAGGTGACAAGGCAGGGCATTAATAACGACAGCAGATGCTCAGGGACAATGAATACCTAAAAAAGGCACCCAGAGTGTGGAAACAACCTGAACACAAGAAATAACTACTGATTATCAGAAACAGTTGGGGGTGGTGGGAGGAGAGAGATAAAGGAGCATGAGTTGGGGAAATATTAGAATGAATGAAGGAATAATTGATTGGTCTCTTTTATACCAGTAAATTGTGCCTACACTAGGTAGCTAGTGCTATCCTAGGCATTAGATAAAGACATGGTTTCAGTTACCAAGGAATTTCGTTTTGTTATTAGGGCAAATGTGCAAAGTCAGACAATGACAGAAACTCCTCAAACACTTTTAATGTTTCAATTGTAAAATAATTATTTAAAATTAGAGTTTGAAAAAGTTCTTTAACTCTGTTCGGTTGGTTTCATCCAATTCCCCTTACCACCCAATTGTAGAGGAAAACTGAGGCCTATAGAGGTTAGCCCCCCCCCCCCCACCCCCCACGACCAAATCACACTGGTGGCTAAAAGCACGGCAGTGAGAGGCCAAATCATAATCATTCTTTCCCACTACATCATACTATCTCATTTATAATTCATTAAATGGAGGCCCCTATTCTGTGTTGTTTTTTTTTCATTTGTTGTTACATGGAATAAAGTGTAGTGAAAAAAGCATGGCTTCTGAAACAGACAAACCTGGGGGTTGAATTTTCTCACAAATTATACTACTTTGCTTAGCATCAATGTTGGTCCTAATAAAATAGCTAGATAGTCTAAAATAAATTATAATAAACTTATACTCTTAACCAAGATTGGATATCTTGAGTTTGTACCTGCTTAAACTTTATGCTCCTGTCCAAGGATTTCATAACAGATTATATGAATACTACTCAGCAAAGCTAAATGAAAAAAGGGAAAACAGCCCTGGTTGGTTTGGCTCAGTGGTTGGAGCGTCGGCCCGGGGACCAAAGAGTTGCAGGTTCGATTCTGGTCAAGGGCACGAGCCTCGGTTGCGGTTTGTTCCAGGCCCTGGTTGGGTCATGCATGAGGCAACCAATCAATGTGTCTCTCTCACATCGATGTTTCTCTCTCTCCCACTCTCCACCCCGCTCTCCCTCCCCCCACTCTATCTGAAAATAAAAATGGAAAAATATCCTTGGGTGAGGATTAAAAAAAAAAATAAAAAGGGGGGGAAGACAAAAGAATGGCAGTGTTGCCCAGCCGATGTGGCTAGGTGGTTGAGCACCGACTTGAGCATGGACCCATGCACCAAGAGGCTGCCAGTTCGATTCCCAGTCAGGGCACATGCCCAGATTGTGGGCCCAATCCCCATTGGGGGGCATGCAGGAGGCAGTCAATTGATGTTCTCTCTCATCAATGTCTCTCTCTCCCTCTCCCTTCCTCTCTCTCTCAAATCAATAAAGAAAAAAAGAAAAAAAGAATGGCAGTGTTAATATTAATTAATGACGTGATGACGTGTTAGAAAATACCATGGCAAATAAACTTCAAGGCTGACTTAATCTTAGAAGGGTAACAACTCCTCTAGTAAATTAAGGAGGTAATCAAAACCAAGGAAATTCAGTTTAAAAGTCTAAGTATTTTTCATGAGCTCTAACAGAGCCCTTTTGCATTCATGTACAATATTCTCCACATCTCTCCTAAATAATTTTCATAAACCCATTCCTCAAAAAGTACATTAAAGATGGTATCACTGTCTAAACTTAGAGCATACAGACTCATTTTTCAGTTACGGTATTTTTGCGGTTGTACACAAATATGCCACTAGTTAGGCTGGAGGGAAAAAATATGGTAATCTCACTCTTTTTCAGCCTTAAAATTCTCTCTGCGTTTAGGTTTTTTAAAATGCTGAATCAGCTTTCCATGCCATTAGTACTCTTGCAAACATGGTGAACGTTCCTAAAAGCCACCAGACTTTCTGTAAGAAGTGTAGCAAGTATCAACCCCACAAAGTAACACTGTACAAGAAGGGCAAGGATTCTCTGTATGTGCAGGGTTATGACAGGAAGCAGAGTGGCTATGGTGGGCAGCCTAAGTCAATTTTCCTCAAAAAGGCTAACTAAGAAGACTGTGCTGAGGTTAGAATGTGTTGAACCAAACTGCAGGTATAAGAGAATGCTGGCTAGTAAGAGATGCAGCATTTTGACATGGGAGGAGATAAGAAGAGAAAGGGCCAAGTGATTCAGTTCTAAGTTTCATATTTTGTTTTATTATGTGACAATAAAATCTTGAGGAAAGAAAATGCTGATTCATGAAATAAAGGAAACAGAAATGCAAAGAACCCAAACAAGCAGTTCATCTCATATTTCAAGTTTCCTAATTATGGTATCTTGTCATTTTGGTCTTGTTAAGTATTTGGAACCAAATAACCGAAAGGTCTTAGTAACTAGAAGAGGAGAGCTCATTCTCAGAAACTTACCTGAGAATAAGACTAAAAGCATTTATTTCTACAAGTTATAACACTTTATACTTCCTGTTTATTTAGGCAGCTCAACATGACCATTTCAGGCAACAATGCAGAAGTTAAAAAACACAACTTCCTCTTTATAAAGTGATAAAAACTTCAGCAGTTATTTATGAAAATGGTTGATCTTACTAGCTTTTATAGAAATACTTGCAAGGAAATCAGAGACCATCATCACCAAATTCACCTCCGTGTACAGAAAATGTAACAAAGATAAAAAGCTGTATTAAAATATATTTGCCATCACGACATATATGCCTTTAAAAAAAACACAAAACTAAATAAAATGCAGTTGAGGTCTTAGTTAAAAACAGAAAAAATGGAAACTTTAGAGTTCCTTCAAGGAAGAATCAATACAAATTAAGGCTAAAAATAGCTTTAAAAAAATTTGTTTGTAATAGTGCCATGGTTGTGAAAATATTATAGAATTAGAATCTCATTTAAGAGTTACTTATGTTGCCCATCTGGTGTGGCTCAGTGGTTGAGTGTCACCCATGCACCAAGGGGTCACTGCTCGATTCCCGGTCAGGGCACATGCCCAGGTTGTGGGCCAAATCCCCTGGGGGGCGGGGGGGCATGCAGGAGGTAGCCAATTGATGTTCTCTCTCATGGATATTTCTATCTCTCTCTCCCTCTCCCTTCCTCTCTCTAAAATCAATGAAGAAAAAAAATTTTTTTTAAAGTTACTGTTCCTGAATGCAAAGATATTCATATCCACAAGTCTTGTTAGAAAAATACTTTCTCAATTCTTGAATTCAGTCAAAAGGAAGTAGAAGCCTGAAGGAAGAGGGGCAAGCTGGGTGTGAAGCTGAAGAGAACTGAAGAGATCTTACAGTCAAAGCCCTTCCTTTTTACTTACAGATCCACAACAGAGAAATACGTATCAGTTTCATCTCTATGACTAAGAATCTAACAAAATTTCAGAAATCTCAAATCATATGGATTTATTAAGACATTTACTGTATCCATTATTCTTTTTTGTTTTTTATAATCCTCACCTGGGGATATTTTTCCATTTATCTTCAGAGAGAGAGAGAGAGAGAGAGAGAGAGAGAGAGAAACATTGATGTGAGAGAGACACACTGATTGGTTGCCTCTTGCATGACCTAGACCAGGGCCAGGGACCGAACCCCAACCCATGTACATGCCCTTGACTGGAACTAAACTCACAGCTCTTTGGTCTGCAGACCAACGCTCTAACCGCTGAGCCAAACTGGCCAGGGCAGTATCTGTTATTCTTAATTATTCACACTAGTGAAGAAAATGTGGTTAATCTAAAAAAACTGTTTACTGAACATGAAATTCAACATTTTTGAGACAGATTTACCTTACTAATTTTGATTTTCTTACTATGTCATTATTAAAATTAAGCAACAAAACAGGTATGCTGGGAGATGAGAAGAACCTGGTCAGATCTGCTATTATAAAATAAATACTATTAATGTTATTAAACACTGTCAATATCCAAAGACATCTTCATTTGCATTTTGAAATACATATATATTTTTCCCAAATTTAATTAAAAAGGCATTGTAATTCAGTGTCAAAGACAAAAATCTGACAGCACTGGTAAATGTAGTATAGTTTGGGCACAGTAAACTTCAAAGTTTATTGTTTATTGTTATTTAAATGTTTAGTGAAATTTTGTTGTAACAATACTTTTGCTTAAAATAAGTGTACCATCAGTTGGACTAACAAATGTTTTGTTGTTTCATGATTTTCACTGCATTTTAATTTCATCTGAATCACAACTATTTGCCTTAGAACAAGCATATTATAGCTTTCTCTCCAGCACAAATTCATATAAAATGCCTTTCCGGCCATGGCCGGTGTAGCTCCGTGGTTAGAGCGTCGGTCCGTGGGCACCAAAGGGTCTGGAGTTCCAAATGCACGTACCTAGGTTTCAGGTTCGATACCTGACCCTCCCAGGCGTGTTCAGGAGGTAACTGGTCGATGTGTCTCTCTCACACCGATGTTTTTTCCTCCCCTCCCCCCTCAGTGAGGATTAACAAAAAAATAAACAAAAAATAAAATAAATAAAAAATGCCCCCCCGAAACTCACACATTTATGAGAATTCCCAAGAGAAAATTTAACACTAAAGTGCTGTTCAATGGCTTGCGAGTGATTAGCACATTCTTCAGCATTTCAAAATGGCATGCCATATGTAGGTACACTACAGCAAATTATTCTGTACAGAGGACTTCTAGATCATAAACAGTCCCCTCCACCATCCTAATCTTTTTTCATTGAAAAAATGAAAGAGCCGAGAAACATTTACAGAGCAGTCAAGGGTGTGCATTTTGTAATAGCCACTATGGGAAACAAAACACATAATTCTTGCCCTAAAGCGAGTCATCTAATGAAATCATTCTAATTTCTACAGATCCTAAAATCATGTAGTTACCAAAAAGCCTGGCAAACTGTTAAGAAAGGTGTGCAGTTGTCAGAAAAAAACAAGTTATTTCACCTAACACAGAATATGCTCTTGTATTTAAGACACTTCTGAAGAAATAAGTACACAAGTTACACACTGACAGATTCTACTATAATCAAAGGCACCCCAGGGGAGCATCAAAGAAAGCATGATGCTTTGTCCATCCTTGAATGCGCTAACATGAGATTTATGTGCTATATAAAACCATTCTGGAGTTTAAAAAAATCTGTTGGCTAATCTTAATCGGTTAACAAGAAATTGAAAACTACTTTTCAATTATTACCCTTAAGAGGATGTAAGACGCAAAGGACAGAGTCATTTCGGGGCCCTACATACATACATACAATCAAGGGAGTGTCTACAGGGAAAAGAGTGGTGCTCAAATTTTGAATCAAATGTACTGAGGCTTACACATTTACTACAGCGAATTAGTTCAGTATGCGAGAAAAGAGGCGGAGGTGTGGAGAGAGGACTACACGCAGGGACCTCTCTGTCGAGCAGCGTGACTGCAAAATCACTTCCTGGGGAAGGAGGAGCGAAAGGGAAGTTAAGAGGCCACCCTGACCAGGAAGTGACTCGCCCTAAACTAGCCTCAATCATATCGAAAGATGGGGGGATGGGTTGAGCCCCAACAGCTCAAGGCGGTAAAACTGCCTCTTATTTTTTTCAATCCCCACCCGAAGATTTTTTTTTTTTCCATTTATCTTCAGGTGGAGAGGGAGGGAGGAGGGAGAGCGTGAGAGAAACATCTACGTGAGAGAGAGAGACATAGACTGGTTGCCTCCCTCACGAACCCAACCAGGGCCGGACTGAATGGCAACCGAGGTCCGTGCCCTTGACCGGAATCGAACCCGCGCCTCTTTGGTCCGCGGCCCCACGCTCTAATCGCTGAGCCAAACTGGCCAGGGCACAACTGCTTCTTAATACGTCCGACATCACCATCGTCCCCTCTGGTAATTTATAGAGAAGGGTCCACAGCCAATTCAATAAGGAAAAGTCTCTTCTCTTGCAGAAAGGCCACAGGGCTGTGCATCAGGTCCGGGAGGAAAAGAGTTGAGAAATGGGGAACTGGGGCCACTGTGAGCCAAGGGAAAGACCCTCAAGAGAAAAACGTCCCAACTGCGGAAAGCGCATGCCAGTACGGTCTAAGAGGCTTCTTTCTCCTGGGGACCTTTCCAGGGTTCCCACTGCAGCCGGGTCGGGCCCCTGTTCCCTGTCGCGGGAGAAGGAGAAAGAGAGAGGCGCACCCCTTACCTTCTCTTCATCCGACACCCGATCCTCGAAGTCGGCCATCTTGGGCTGCTCTGGCCCAGCCCGGTCCGGGCGCGAGGCAGGCCGGGAAGGAAGCTGAGTGATGGCATCGCCGCGGGGGCCGTCGGAAGGACCCGCCCGGAAACGCCGACCCAGAGGATGCCATGTCAGTTACGGGCGCGGGGGGTGGGGGAGCCTCCCAGCGCCCCAGGAAATCGCCTTTGCCTGAAATGATTTTAAGTCTAATATCGTTCTCACTGTGTTACATTCATGTCCCCATTCATCTGTGGGACGCGGGGACCGTGTTTTGACTGTTCTTGGCGCCCGAGCTCCATCCGACCAAATAGCAGTTGCTACTCCTATAGGTTTTCCCAGTACCAGTGATTTCCATGGCAGCCGAGTCCAAATGGCTAAGTGCTGCTCGGTCCCTGCTCGATCGGTAGCTTTTCGAAGCCCAGGAAGGGTATGTGTGTGTGAAAGATGACCCTCAATATGGAAGCAAAAAGCACTTCACTCCGGGGTCCTGGCTCAGTCCAGTTTCTCCAGAGTAGGTGTCGCTATTCGCCCCTTCCCGCCCTCGGCAGGAATAGGTAGCCCCAGTCCCGGGACGCTCCTTCACCTTCCAAATCTCGGTCCCCGATCCCTGGGATACTCCGCCTTCTCGGAGGCCAACTTCAGGTCCGCCACTATCCCAGGATTCCTGACTCCCGGTTTCCTGCCCTTCTCCCCTCCCAGCGCCTCAGGGAGCGGCAAGATGGCGGACGGTGCCGGTCTGGGTGAAGCTGCGACTGCTGCGGCTTCTCCTGCACCTGCTCCCGGCCCGAGCCTGCCGCCGGGCTGGAGGGAGCGGCTGCGGGCCGGGCTGGCGGGGACTTGGGCCTCGCTGTGGTTCGTGGTGGGGCTGGGGCTGCTTTACTCTCTAAGGGTCCCACTGAGGCTGTGTGAGAATTTGGCAGCGGGTGAGAGGCCCAGACTTACCCGGGGACGGGTGGGGGGCCAGGAGAGGTGCCCTGGGCAAAGGCCCAAAGGCAGAGAGTCAGTGGTCACTGAAGGGCTTCGGAGAAGGAGTCGGCGGTGCGCGACCAAGTGGGTTATTTTTCGCTTGGGCCGCAGCTCCGCAGCCGACTGTCAAAACCGGAGCTGCAGCTACCTGCTCCTCCCGGGTGCTAAGATCCGCCTCTGCTGTCCTTGTTTACCGGAGGAAAAGCCGCCACCTGGCAGATGAGAGCTCTTGCAGACTTGAATGCAGAGTTTATGCACTCCCCGTCCCCCACCACCATTGGTAGGATCCCTCGAAAATCAGGCCTTTGAGTCTCCCCACGCTCATCTGAGGGTGCCCTACTCAGACAACAAAGATGAGCACTTCTGTATTCGAAGATCTAAAAGAAAGAAAATGCCGTGATCTTAGCCAATCATTCTTCTGTTTTAAAATAGTTCTGTCAAGACATAGTTTTCGTGATAATTTTTGTCTGTTCTTTATTTGGGCTTTATCTTGAGGAATAAAATAGAAAAGTACAGGTAGTAAAACGAAAGAGAGCCACAAACGGCAGTGGGTTCTTTCCTGAGTTCGTTTTTTCAACATTTGTAGAGAGCTTGCTGTGTAGTCCGGGCTAAGGAGGGGTTCTGCAAATACTACCCGTTAGCAGTAGCCAGGACCGCTCACCATGTCGTTACAGTGTTTCAGCCCAAGCTCTGAACAGCAGCCTCCGAACAAGATGGAAGTATTTCTGTTGTGTGATCACTGTGACTATCAGTACCGTGGTTTATATTTCTGTGGCAAGAAAAGGCAAATGTCCCCTTTTCTATTCCATGAGGTGTCACGAAATACTGAGATAATGCTCTGAAATATTTTGGACTTATTAGGACATAGGCATTATGTAAATTAATACATAGCTAACACTAAAACAAGCTAAATAAATTGGTCTTCCTACACTGTTTGAAGGAGCTAAATTGATGTCTCTGTAACAGGTTAATGAAGTGCTTACTGGTGGTTTTTATGCTCAGTGAAATGTTATTCATTGAGTTTATCATTTATTTTTCTACATGTTAACTAGGTACACCATTTAGACAAGACTAGTTAACTATTATAAAATTTTATTTCTTTCTAAAATCCAAAGTATTTATGAGACAGTTATTTCAAGTGAAGAATCTGGTCCAGACTTTGAGTGAGTCAGGTGCAGGGAGGGAGCTCTCAGTTTGTTGCTACTCTCTTTGGGCTATCTTCCCTCTCTAGCTGACATACCAAATATATACACTGTTTTCTTCCATCTAATTTGAAACACTGGATTCTATCTCCAAAATAATTAGGGGATGGTTTTAAACCTTCTTTGTAACAGGATGTTTGTTTAGCTTATCCTTATAGGTTTGCAAAAGTTCTTATCTAAATTATGATTGACTAGTTATTAGTTTTATTCTCAAAAGCAAGCTAAATTGTCTCATTTTGATTTGCTTTTTTAACAAATCAACAGTGTAAAACCCTCCCCTACATGTGTGAAAGCAGACTATTTATTTATTTTAATTTATTGATTTTAGAAGAAAGGGGAGAGAGAGGGAGAAACATCTATTTTTATTCCATTTATTTATGCATTCATTGGTTGATTCTTGTATGTGCTCTGACGGGTTGGAACCCACAACTTTGGTGTTTCGGGAGGATGGTCTAATCAACTGAGCTACTCTGCCAGTTGAGATACCTGGTGAGGGCAAGGCAAAAGTTTTAAAGATAGGATAAAATGGGACTTTAAAGTAGCTTTTTAAAAATTACAACTTTCTCAAATGAATCTCATACTAGATATTAATCCACTTACGTTCCTCCACTCATAAAGACACCTGCATATTTGTAACTTGGGCCCTTTGAATTTGCATTTTTTTCAACTTTGATTTTTTTTTTTCCTTTTGGCAGTGACAGTATTTTTAAATTCATTGACGCCCAAATTCTATGTGGCACTTACAGGGACATGTTCTTTGATATCAGGACTAATATTTGTAAGTAGTTTCCATTTCCTTCATGTTTTTGTGTTTATCTAAAGATCAAGTCTCTTTATATGGTTGCAATAATTATAAATACTTATAGATCAGCATTCTCAAAACGTGTTCAGCTTTAGAAAAACCACTGCATCTCCTCTCCACTTTTAAAGATTGACAGTATTCAATCCATTGTATTCTGTAGGGGACAGAGAGGTGGATTGCAGCTAAATGCCTGCAGGGCCCAGCTTAGTAACAAAAGTGATGAAATGGGCACAGTGTAAGAATTGAATTCCTTATGTACTTTGAGGACTGGGTAACTGGACAGTACATGCTTCTTGAAGGGGCTAAAGCTTATTGTTGCCATGTGGACTTGTGGACCATTATTACCAGAATCTTCCAATTTTTCAAATGATTCCAAGAGAACCTGGATACACAAGTTTTTATATAAGATCGCACAATACGTTAATATTGGCAACATGGGCAAACTAAAAATTTATCTGTGTTTTGAATTCAGCCTGTAGGCTGCCAGTTATCCTTTCTAGAGTGTTTGAGAGCAAGGATTTGGAGTCAAGTTAACCATTATTTTAGTGGTGTGACTTAGAGTAAGTTAATTAACTTTTTTATGCCCCAATTTTCTCAAGTGTAAACTAGGGGATAATAATAGTATCTACTGCATAGGATTATGAAAACTAAATTAAGATAAGGTATGTAAAAGCTTGTAACAACCTGGTAGCTCACACAGAGTGAACAATTAATTAATTTGGGCTATTGTTATTGAGAAGTCCTACAATAAAGAAGCCTATTTAACTTTAATTCAGCTTTTTCTTGTCTTATTTGACCCAGCTAGCGTTTTTAAATTTAAAAAATTTTAAATTTATATCCTTTATTAACATCCCTAGGAACTAGTGTTTCCGAGAGTGAGAGTAAACTTTGGAAAAATTTACATAAAAATCTTAGTAAGTATTATGGCATGCATGGCCAATTAATTTTTCTGTACTTTTTTTCTCATCTCTAGGTGGTGCTCTCCAGCTATAGTAGAAATAACACCATTTGTATTGGAGTGTTTTGGTTTTGTCTTTTTTTATAAGGACTAACACTTGACCATTTGTTAAAGTGAAATTCCAGACAAGAAAGATATTTTTCTCTTGACTTAAAAAAAATTATTGAGGAATTCAGGATGAAAACTGTGGGTTAGTATAAGCCTCAAAATTTATTGATTTATAAAGCCCACACATAATTAAGCATATTTTAGCATATTTAGTCAATAGCATATAAGAGTCTAAATAAAGAAAATAAGCTTTCTTTAAACAATTGATATGGTAGAAAAAACATTGGTGTTAGAACTAGAAGATGTGGTTTTAAGTCTTGACTCTGCCACTTGACTCTACTAATAACTTTGGGCAAGTCACATAAATTCTATTAGTCTTAATTTCCTCATTTATATGAGGGGAGAAATTTACAGACATATATTATCTTTTTAATTTTATTTATTGATTGATTTTTAGAGATAGAAATATCGACTTGTTGCTCTACTTATGTATGCATTCACTGGTTGATTCTTGTATGTGTCCTGACTGGAAATCGAATCCACAAACTTAACATATCATGGGATGATGCTCTAACCAACTGAGCTACCTGGCTAGGGCTACATATTATCTTTTTAAACCAAAGTTTTAAAATTAGGAAATTCAAGTAATATTTTAAAGCTTAAGTTGTGTCCTTACTCTTGCAAAATTGATGAGCTTTCATTAGCAAAGATTATTATGTTTATAATTTTTTTTACCACCTAGATTTACCAAACTTGTATACACACACACACACACACACTTACACTTACACTTACATATACACATACACTGAGGTATATTTGGGAGGCAGTCTGTACAATGGTTAGAACCTGTGAAGTCAGGCAAACCTGAGTAAGAATCCCAACTCTACTAAGTACTGGTGGTATGAACCAGAGCTAGTTATTTAAAGCCTGAATAGGTGTCCTCTCTGAAATCAGTTGTGAGAACTAAATGACATAATGCACGTAAAGAACTTGGCATGATGCTTGATAAGTATTAGCAATTACTCATTTGTGTTAAAAAGTTGCCGTGAAAGGTGAAAAAGACTAACATTATATTGATTTAGAAACACCAACACTTCATATAGTGAAGGATAGTTTGTCATTGTTGCCTTTGTCATTGTCCCTGACTGTGATCCAATATAAATCTTGTCTTTCCTGTCACATGAGTAATTTCTGCTTTTGTGATTTCTTATGGTTATTTTAAAGAAGTTTCATCGCACTTCTTAGTAAAACATATGATAGAAGCCAAACTAGGGCCATATTTGGTGGTGATTAACTGCCTGCCAACTCAGTAAAAGTGAGCAGGAAGAGAAGCCATTCCAGACTGAGCATAAAACATTAGTGGCATGATAGAAAAAATTCTGCACCCTGGTTTTCTAGTACTTTCCTGTAAATGTTATAGTATTTAGTTAATGGAGGAGTTGGGTTGCAGTGTAGTGCAAAATACGGCATCTTTGTAACTTGTTCTATTGTTTACTGAAGCAGAAAATAACATTCCTAAAGGTTTAAAACTGATTTCTGTGTGTGTGTGTGTGTGTGTGTGTGTGTGTGAGAGAGAGAGAGAGAGAGAGAGAGAGAGAGAGAGAGAGAGAGATGGTCGCTGTGATCATAGCAAAATAGTTTTAAAAGATATTTTAATCTCTTAAGTAGTGGATGTGTTTGTTCTTTGAATTAATACATTTGTCCACTACATTTGGTAAGAGAATAAATAGTCTGTCAGTTGATTTTTAAAGGGAAATGGTCCACAAATGAGAGGAGGAAGACATTAAAGTTATTTTACAGTCAGAACATAAAAAACTAGTTACTAGTCATTTGAACACTTTTAATCTATAAAGTCCCTGATTGATCATTGATTAATTATTCACTCATCAAATATTTATAGAGAGCCTTTTATCTCTTAGGCACTCTTTTAGATGTTGGGGATACCATGGTAAGTGAATAAACACAGATTCTGTCCTCATGAAATGTGGTCTATAGGTGATTATGGACATTGATTTATTCATTTGACAGTTTTTATTTATTTATTTATTTTAATCCTCACCCAAGAATATTCTTACATTCATCTTCAGACAGAGTGGGAGGGAGAGAGAGAGAAACATTGATGTGAGAGAGACACATCGATTGGTTGCCACCCACACAACCCCAACTGGGGCCTGGGACGAACTGCAACCAAGGCGCATGCCCCCGGCCGGAATCGAATCCGGGACTCCCTGGTCCACAGGCCGACACTCTATCCACTGAGCCAGACCGGCCAGTTTTCTATCAAGTACCTGCTGAGTGTCACACACTGTTTCTAGCACTGTGCTTACAGCAATGAACAAAACAGGAAAAATCCTGACAGCTGTCATAGGAGGGGGGGAAGGGGATTGAGCAAAAGGGAGAAAAAAATTGCATTTGTTTTGTACCATAGATTTTGTAACATTGTGTTTTCATTTACATTTCTCTTAAGATTTTTTTGATATATTCTTTGATTTCTTTGTTAACCCATTGATTGTTTAGTAGCTTGTTGTTTTGTTTTCCCATGGTTTTTCTAGTTTTCTTCTTTCAATTGATTTTTAATTTTATACTGTTGTGATCAGAAAAAGATGCTTGATAAGATTTTAATTTTAAAAAATTTATTGAGACTTGCCCAGCCTGTGTTGCTCAACGGTTGAGCGTCGACCCATGCACCAAGGGGTTGCTGGTTTGATTCCTGGTCAGGGCACAGTCAGGGCACGTGTCCAGGTTGTGGGCCTGATCCCCAGTGGGGGCCATGCAAGAGGCTGCCAATCGATGTTCTCTCTCATTGATGTTTCTGTCTTTCCATCTCTCTTCCTCTCTCTCTAAAAATCAATAAAGAAAAAAAATATATATTTTTAATTTATTGAGACTTGTGTTTTTTGGCCTAACATGATGTAATTTGTAGAATGCTCCATGTATACTTAGAGAATGTGTTCTGCTGTCTGTGGATGGAATGTTCTGCAATATCTATTAAGTCAACCTGTATAATATATCATTTTATTTTATTATTATTATTTTTCAATCCTCACCCAAAGATATTTTTTCAAATATCTTCAGATAGAGTGGGAGGGGGGAGAGAGAGAGAGAAACATCAATGTAAGAGAGACATATTGACTGGTTGCCTCCCGCATAACCCTGACCAGGGCCAGGGATGAACCGCAACCGAGGTATGTGCCCTTGTCCGGAATCAAACCTGTGACTCTTTGGTCCGCGGGCCGACACTCTAACCGCTGAGCCAAACCGGCCAGGGCTTTTCTGGTTTTTTTTGGTCTTTATTCTTTTTTATTTTTATTTTTTAATCCTCACTTGAGGATATTTTTCCATTTATCTTCAGATAGAGTGGGAAGAGGAGAGAGAGAGAAACACCGATGTGAGAGAGACACATCAATTGGCTGCCTCCTGCACGACCTGGACCAGGGGGGGCGGGGGGGGGGGGTGGCGAACCGCACATGAGGTATGTGCCCTTGACTGGAATCGAACCTGCGACTCTGGTCCCCGGGCTGACGCTATAACTGCTGAACCAAACTGGCCAGGGCTGTCTTTATTCTCTTTTTATTTTGTCCTTTTTTCTTGGGCTTAGATGACTTTATTTAGTGTTATATTAGAATATCTTTCTCTTTAATTTTTTTGAATCTATAGGTGTTTGGTTGTTGTTACCATGAGCTTCATATATAACAATATGTGGTTTAAAGTAGCCCATTTTATTTTATTTTATTTTTCTTTGGGATCAGAATATATTCAGAAACAAAAACATTGAAGTGATGCGGATGTTTTAAACAGTAAATCAAAAGCACACGCTGTTGGTTGCTACAAGAATAAGTTTGTGGTTACTACTAATAATAATGCTAATAGTGGAAAAGCCTAGAATGGTTGTTAGTCTTGAGTATAAAAGGAATACACAAAGCAGTACTATGTAATAATAAAGTCTTCCCATGAAGTCTGGTTCCCCTACTTATATCATGTGAAGATTCAAAACAAATACATGAAAAGTTTACCTTTTTGAAAACTTTGGAAAACTCTATCATAGAATGGTGCTAGTATAGTGGGAGGGGTCAGTGTTCTCTGTATTTAAAATAATAAAGTTTAACAAATGAATAGAATTGAAGAAAAATAAACATCATAAATTAATTTTTTCACCTTTTGTCTTTCTCCTAAGCCTCACTTGGTTCTAAATAGTTTGAGAATCTTATAAAGATATATGCAATATAACAAGTGACACTTAACCAAATATTACTAATGAGGATTAGTCAAAGAGAAAATAAGCATGGAAAATTAATGAGGCACAAAGGCTTTGATTAATACACAAAATGCTAAAATGGTTAGGCTGCAATTTTGTAAAGTAGCTCATTTTAAATTAACAATTGCTTGCCCTGGCCAGTTTGGCTCAGCGGTTAGAACATCAGCCTGCCCCAGAGAGTCCCGAGTTCGGTTTCCGCCAAGGGCACGTACATGGGTTGCAGTTTGTCCCTGGCCCTGGTTGGGGTCGTGTGGGCGGCAACCACTCGATGTGTCTCTCTCACATCGATGTTTCTCTTTCTTCCTCCCTCTCTCCCTCCCATTCTATCTGAAGATAAATGCAAAAATGTCCTCAGGTGAGGATAAAATAAAATAAAAAAACAAAAAACACAATTGCTTAAGTTGAACCCTTCCAAAAGTACTACACTTATTACACTCTCCCTACATACTACATTTATGATGTCATATTTCATACTTTTTCTGTGTGTTTGTCCCTAAATTATTTTCGATTACCCTGGAACCATCATAGTAGCTTTGTAATTAGTTGATCCACTTTTATTAAATATTTGCTTTTACTAGTGAGATTTTTTTTTTTCTGTTTGGGATTTTTTTTTTTTTAATCTCTTCTTTAAATTCTGAATGATGACCTTGTTGGGTGGAGTATTCTTGATTGTAGGGTTTTTTTTCCATTCATCATTTTTTTCCATTCAACGTATATTATGTTGTTTCCTTTGGACTGCAAAGTTTCTTCTGAAAAATTAGCTGATAGTCATATGGCTGTTTCCCTGTGTGTATCCAGCTGCTTTTCGCTTACTGTTTTTAAGATCATATTTATGTTTGTTTTTTCTCATTAAACTTTGTTTTAATGGGCCTCAAAGAGAAAAAAACAAAAAAATCCTCATGGAGCTTGCATTATAATAGAGCAATATACAATACAAGATAAGTAAAGCAAATAGTATGTTCTTACTATTAGTGATAAGTGCTAAAGGAGAAAATGAAGCAGGAAAAGGCATATGAAGCGTCAGATGAGAAGATTGAAATTATAGACAGGAAAGGCCTCACTGAAATAGTGATTCTTTAGTAAAGATCTGAAGGAAATGAGGAAGCTAAGCTGTACTATTTGTGTTACTTCTTCCTGAAGGGGTAGTGTGCTTGGAAGCCTGAAAAATAGCAATACAGCCCTGGCCGGTTTGGCTCAACAGTTGGAGCGTCGGCCTGCGGACCAGAGAGTCCCGGGTTCAGTTCCCGCTAGGGGCATGTACAAAAAAAAAAAAAAAAAAAGAAAAAAGAAAAGAAATCTTGAGGTAGGAAAAGATTTTAGATAGAACAACAATGACAAAAAAAGTAGCAATACACAATCAGTTGTTTAATTATACAAGTGAAACAATTACTCCGAAAGATCCAATGGGAGTACAGCTTTCTGTTCCGTGGAATCAGGAAAAGTTCCCCAAGGATGTGTCATTTAAGCTGCTATCCAAAGGAGTCAGGCAAAGGAAGTTGAGAAGGTTGGAGTGTTCAAATATGAAACATCCTGCAAATTCAGCACAGAGAGCTTCTTTTGATTCCTCTTTTGGTGATAAACCATGGAAACAGAAAGAAGTGAATGTCCTGATTTTTAAATGGTTCAAAACGGGAATCAACCCGACTCTTAACCTACATTAACAATACTGCCAAATACTGGAATAGTACTTTATTGTTCAAAAGGCACTTATAATTCTTATTAACCATATTTAATAGATAGGTTACTGAGTCTGAGAGGTTAGAGGTTAAGCAACTTGCCCAAAGCACACAGCCAATACATAGCTAAATTGGGAGTCAAATGTGGGCATTCTAACCCTCGTCTAATCCACCATGCTAGTTGTTTCAAACTTGTTTGTTTTTCAATTATGCTACAGATAGAATGAAATGACAACATAATATAACAGAGTTCAATTATAGATAAACCCTTTTTATTTTTAATGCTTTATTTACAGATATATTTCTTCTAGTTTTGTCTAAGTTTGTCTAGATTTCATGACAAAGCTATGGAAAAGGTATTTCACTTTTGCTTGGCATAAGTTATTGGGGAATCTTGTGTTTGGCTTATTTTTTTGGAAGGAGAGCACATTTAAAATGCTGACTTAAACAGGAACATCTTAAGATAATGTTTTAGTTTGAGCTCATATATCTGCTGATCAGTTCTGTATTAAGCGAAGGATGTTTTCTGTTTGTCATAGATATTTGAATGTTGGTACTTCCATAAACATGGCATGTCTTTTATTGAGCAAGTGTCTGTAAGCCATTTGCGACCATTAATGGGAGGAACAGAAAGAAGCATTTCAGAGTCAACTTCGCTTTCCAGCAACAGAGAAAGTGAAACCACCAGACAGAATTTGTCAGGTGACTACTTATCTAATGTGTTTTCAGAACTGTGTTGTTAAGATTGTGTTTGGCTGTGGAAGACAGAAAACTCACAATAACAGAGAGAAGTTGTTTGTCTTTCATGTAAGTATAGGTAATCCATGGCTGATCTGGAGAGCAATGGTCATTAGAGACCCAGACTCCTATTTTGTTAGCCTGCCATCTCCAAATGCAGTTTTGCCTTGTGGTCCAAGACAGCCATTCTGGCTCCAGCTATCATATTCACCTTCCAATCAGCAGGAGGAGAAGGATACTCCTTCCCCCTAGCCCACCCCATAGCAAGCAAGGACACTTCCCAGAAGTGTTACATACTATTTCAGCTTACTTCTGACTGCTCAGACCTTTGTCAAATGGCCACAACTAGCTGTTAAGGAAGCTAGAAATTGTAATCATTTTCTTAATGTACATATACCCAGCTAATAATCAGAGGATCTTATTAGATAAAGGAGAGAACAGAGACAATTAGTCATCTCTGCCAAGAGAGCTATGTTAGGAAAAATGCTTTTTAATCTCAATGTATTTACAAAGATATCAAAATCGCAGTTATTCAGGTATGGATGTTCTATTGTCATGCTTTAATTTCAGATTTTTCTCTCTATGTATCTAGTAATACAAAGTAAATATTAATGATATGCAATTAGGAAAGTAAAATTTTCAAAGCCAAATAGAAATATTTTTGAATTATTCATTTCACTTGGTATAGATAGTAATCATACAGTACTAATACAAATGAGTCAATTCCATAGATTGCCATAAAGTCTCATTTGTTCAATAAACCTAGAGTTATATTAGTGTGATAGAAGAATAATACCTAGTGCAGTTGCTGGCATTTTTAATTTATTTTTATTTATTTATTTTTTGCATTTATCTTCAGATAGAGTGGGAGGGAGAGAGGGAGGAAGAGAGAGAGAAACATCAATGTGAGAGAGACACAGTGAGTGGTTGCCACCCACACGACCCCAACCGGGCTGGGGACAAACTGCAACTGAGGTACGTGCCCTTAGCAGGAACTGAACCTGGGCTTCTCTGGTCCGCAGGCCGACGCTCTAACCGCTGAGCCAAACCGGCTAGGGCTGAACATACCATTTCATAATGGGAGTGATGGTAACCCTAAGAACATTCCAGCCTTGTAGAGAATACAAACATATAAATAAGGATGGCAAAAGATACTTAAATAGAGTGCATTGAAGATACTGTGGTAACAGAAAAGAAGGAGTAGTTATTCTTGGAAGGAGGGCCACAAAATGTTTCACAGAAAAGATGCTTAAATTGACCTCAAAAGTGAGTCAAAGTTCTATTTTGGTTCAACTTTCTCTCCCTGGGTAACTATCTCATTTTATAGTGTTATCTTCCACAGACATATATGCTGGGAAAACTAATTTTAAATTTATACCCCCAATCTCTCTCTCAAGACCCACATTTCTAAGTCTTTGCTAGAAATCTCCACTTTTGATGTCCCTAAGCCCTCTGAATTCATTCTGTCCAAAATGAAACTATCTTCTTTCATTAGGCCTCTTCACAATCCTAAAATCTGTTAATGGTACCCAATTCTCACAAGCCTTTGAGTTGTTTCAGATTATATCTCTTTTATTTCCCCTTCCCTCTCCAAACTGTTGACCTCCATTATACTTTATTGATGTCCCTGTCTCTGTCTCTCTGTTTCTCTGTCTCTCTCTCTCTCTCTCTCCCCCCCCCTCTCTCTCACTCTCTCTTTTTCCCCCCAACCCCTTCCACTCTCTCTAAAAATCAATGGAAAAATATCCTCAGGTGAGCATTAACAATAAATAGATAAATAACGCCCTGGCCAGTCTGGCTTAGCGGTTAGAGCGTCAGCGCGTGGACCAGAGAGTCCCGAGTTCCATTCCTGCTAAGGGCACGTACCTTGGTGCAGTTTGTCTCCGGCCCCGGTTGGGGTTGTGTGGGTGGCAGCCACTCGATGTGTCTGTCTCACATTGATGTTTCTTTCTCTCTCTTCTTCCCTCTCTCCCGCCTGCTCTATCTGAAGATAAATGCAGGAATGTCCTCGGGTGAGGATAAAAAATGAATAAATAAATAAATAAAATAAAATCAAA
Organism: Tadarida brasiliensis; assembly: GCA_030848825.1. Taxonomy (NCBI): domain Eukaryota; kingdom Metazoa; phylum Chordata; class Mammalia; order Chiroptera; family Molossidae; genus Tadarida; species Tadarida brasiliensis. Next base: position 12,313,834 of record CM061275.1, on the reverse strand, counting down.
CATATCTTCAGGCAAAGATTAAAAAAATATGAAAATTATAAAATAAAAGAGAAACTTAAAACCAAACATAATCACATTGTAATATAGTAAGTGCTATAATAGAATTATGAATCAAATGCTGTGAAGGCAGAAATAAGGGAATGGCTAGATTTAATTGTATGCTTCATGACGGTAGGATTGATCCATGCCTTATTTATCTTTGTTTTATCAGTGGGTAACACTCTACTTAGCATACAGTGACTATACAATAAATGTTGGTGAATTAAGATTTAACTGCATTTGATTAAACCATCTCACTTCTTCCCTTTTCTCCTTTGTTTTTTAGAATGCAAGGTATGGAGAAACCCTCTAAACCTTTTCAGAGGAGCTGAATATAGGAGGTATTACATTTTGCTTTCAGTATAATTATGGCATTGTTTTTAGAGTAAAAGTATTATGGAAATACTTGTTTTTATGCATATATCACAGCTTCTAGTTAGAGATACTGATATATAATAAGGTAAAATGATTAGCCCAAACTTTAGTTGGCAGCATCTTGATTTTATTTACTTTTATAATACTGAGAACATTGCTTCAAACTATATGTTTGTAATACATAATAAGTATACATTTGGCCCCTCGTTTATGGCAGAAAGCGTTTTCAAAGAATTTATGAGATTAAGAAAAAATCACAAATGTCAGTATATTCCTATGCATATGTGCTCAATTTCAAAATTTATTTGAGGAATCTTTAGGAAAATATCAATCTGAATGTGAATGTGAACTTCATTTGTACAATAGTACGATATTTTTACATTGTATTTTATATTGCCATTTTCTATCTGCTCTACTGTGTCCATTTCTCTCCTGATTTTTACAGTAAATGAGAAAACATCTTTTAAAGCTTACGACCAAAGATATTTTACTTTTAAGAAGGGCTGTGTTTTACGTAGAGGTAGACTGGGCATGTTATTTAATTCATCGAACAGGAAACATTATGTATCTGCTATGTATGGGCACTGTGTAAAATGATGGGGATACTAAATGATTAAATAATAATCTGTGTTGCCCGCCTGGTGTGGCTCACTGGTTGAGCATCAACCCATGCACTGAGAGGTTGCCGGTTCGATTCCCGGTCAAGGCATATGCCCAGGTTGTGAGCCCAGTCCCCAGTGGGGCGCATGCAGGAGGCAACCAGTCGATGTTCTCTCTCATTGATGTTTCTATCTCTCTCTCTCCTTTCCTCTCTCTAAAATAAATAAATTAAAAAAATATTTAAAAATAATAATAATAATCCCTGTTAAGGACTTGATGGTGTAGGACAGTCATTCCTGGGAAGTGAAAACTAGGCTTTTATGAGAGATGCCATTAGCCTATATTAAGGGATTCTGCAAGAGACAGGTCCTTGAATTTCTCACTGTGTTTATTTAAAAGTTTTTAGGCTATTCCTTGTTACATTATACAGTGTCTACTTCATGAAGGTTTTAAAGAGAAATTTTTTAGTATCAGGAATACTATGCTTCTTTTTTCTTTTTAAATGTTTTTATTGATTGTTTTAGAGAGAAAGGAAGGGAAAGAGAGATAGAAACATAGATGTGAGAGAGAAACATTGATTAGCTGCCTGCTGCATGCCCCCCACAGGGGATCAAACCCGGAACCCAGGCCTATGCCCTGACTAGGAATCGAACAGGGACCTCTCAGTCCATGGGACAATGCTCAATCCACTGAACCACACCGGCCAGGCCTTATGCTTCTTTTGAACGATTAGTTTGTTTTAATATAAAAGTCTAAATTGCAATGATAATAATTGTGTGATTCTAGAAAGCTTAAAATCATGTTGTAACAACCCTTAACCAGTGTATGCATTTTATATGTTAGCCTCATTCCAGACTCCATTTTATGGCCCAATCCTTGTTTTTACTTGACTGAGTTTTTTAAATTTACTTCTAGTTTATGTTATTGATATTGTACACATTTTTAACTGCTTTAAATCATTTTGGAATAGTGTAGATTGTTAATTTTTTATGGTTTTAGAATGTGTAGCAAAACTGCTGAATGAACAAAGATTTTTTTCCTTTTCTTTTTGATAATTTCTCACAAAATAGCTAAAAACTTTAAATAACAAGGCAACTCATACTATTAAATAACAATGTATTTATTTAAAAAAAATTTTTTTCTTTATTGATTTTAGAGAGAGAGGAAGGGAGAGGGAGAGAGAGATAGAAACATCGATGAGAGAGAACATCAATTGGCCATCTCCTGCATGTCCCCCACTGGGGATTTGGCCCACAACCTGGGCATGTGCTGTGACCAGGAATTGAACCGGTGACCTCTTAGTGCATGGGTTGATGCTCAACCACTGAGCTACACCAGCCAGGCATAACTTAATATCCTTAAACATTTATGTAAATAATACTTACAATGTGCTTCTAAAGTGCTTTTTTTCAGATTATAAAATGTATGTATATTCATTGTAGAAAATGGGAAAATGAAGAGATACATGAAAAAGAAAGTAAAAATCACCTCTTCTTATCACCAAGTAATGATTGCTGTTAGTATTTCTGTCTAGTCTATCTTCTACATGCATATATAGAAATAAAACTTGAACATCAAAATGTGTGAATTTCCCACAGAATTTCTTCAAAACATGAGTTTTTTCAAAAACATGATTTTTAGTGCTTGTATTTACCATACCTTACCTCTACTGCTCCCCTATCTGGATGACAGATTATATTTCACTGTTAATATTTACACTAGAGGGATATCTTTTAAAAAAATCTTTATTGTTGAAAGTATTACAGATGTCTCACCTTTTTTCCCCCATAAAGGGATATCTTTATATATAAATATTTAGCCACATATATGACTATTTCATTAGGGTTGATTTGTAGCATTTGTATTACTGAATCAAGGGGTGTGAACAGTTTTTTCCCTTCCCTTTAATCTTTTCTTTTTATGATTATGGAAAATTTGAAAAACAAACAAAAGTAGAGAGGATGGTATAATATAATATCATATACCCACCCCCTAGGTAGGTGTGACTATTTTTAAGACTCCTGATAGATATTACCTAATTGATTTCTGGAACCAGAAATGTAAATAACAGTTTACATTTGTACCAGCAGTGTATGTGAGTCCATATCCCACCTGACAACATATACATATTTGCCAATTTGAAAGGTGAAAGACAAAAAATTTTATTTTAATTTGCTATTTGTTAATCAATAATGAGATTAAATACTTTAAAATGTATTTATTATCCAGTCTGCTAACATGCTGTTATTGTTGTGGGTCTCAGGGGGATATGCAAGTTTAAATTTCTAATTTAGTAACATCTGAAAAAGTTCCTCTTTGCTTTAATGCTTTGAAAGTCCTTTACCATCTTGACATCTAGTGAAAATCCACCTTTCTTTTTTTTGTAGTTTTACTTTTAATACTTAATTCTAACTCACTAAAAATTTATTGAAGTATATTTAGCAAGGTATATATCCTTAAGCCAAATTGTTTTATCTCTTCAAATTCAATTTTGAAGCAGTGTTTGTTGAATAACCCAGACTTTTCCCTTTTAGTTTTTGATATTTTGTTATGCTCTAAGTAGTTTATACAGGATATCTCTTTAGTTTTACTAATTATAATAAGCTTTTTTTTTTTTTAATCCTCACCCGAGGACATTTTTGCATTTATCTTCAGATAGAGTGGGAGGGGGAGAGAGAGAGAGGGAAACATCAATGTGAGAGAGACACATCGACTGGTTGCCACCCACACGACCCCAACCAGGGCGGGGACAAACTACAACCCAAGTATGTTCCCTTAGTGGGAACCGAACCCGGGACTCTCTGGTCTGCAGGCTGATGCTCTAACCGCTGAGCCAAACTGGCCAGGGCTAATTATAATAAGCTTTTAAAACATCCTGAAATAGGCCCAGCTGGTGTGGCTCAGCAGTTGACTGTGGACCCATGCACCAAGAGGTCGCTGGTTCGATTCCCGGTCAGGGCACATGCCCAGGTTGTGGGCCAAATCCCCAGTGGGGGCGTGCAGGAGGCAGCCAGTTGATGTTCTCTCTCATCGATATTTCTCTCTCTCCCTCTCCCTTCCTCTCTCTCTAAAATCAATAAAGAAAAAAAAATTTAAAAAAAATAAAACATCCTGAAATAGAATTTTTAGCAGTATATATATATATATATATATATATTATCCTCACACGAGGACATTTTTCCATCTTTTGTTCAGATAGAGGGGAGAGAGAGAGAGAGAGAGAGAGAGAGAGAAACATCGACGTGAAAGGGACACATCGAGTGGCTGCCTCCCGCACGACCCAACCAGGGCCGGGGACAAACTGCAACCGAGGTACGTGCCCTTAGCGGGAACCGAACCCGGGTCTCTCTGGACCACAGGCTGACGCTCTAACCGCTGAGCCAAACCGGACAGGGCAGCAGTATATTTTTTATTTTTATTTATTTACTTTTTATATATTTTTTTAAATCCTCACCCGAGGATATTTTTCCATTTATTTTCAGACAGAGAGGGAGGGAGGGAGAAAGGGAGAGAAGGAGAGAGAAAGAGAGAGAGAGAAACATCAATGTGAGAGAGATACATCAATTGACTGCCTCCCTCATGATCCCAACCAGGGCTGGGGACTGAACCCCAACCGAGGTACGTGCCCTTGACAGGAATCAAACCCGCAACCCTTTGGTTAGTGGGCCGAGCCAAACCGGCCAGGGCTATTTTGAATTTTAAATAGTGTCTGTTTTACCAAATCGATGCTCTCTCATATTTGATTTCCATATTTTCTTGTGTTTTGGTAAAGATTCACTTGGGTGACTGGTAAAGAGCCACTTACATACTATGACATGAATTTGTCAGCTCAGGACCATCAGACCTTTTTCACTTGTGACATGGACATTTTACATCCTTCAGACACAGGTATGTGTCATCTCTGTTCATGGGATAAACAGTGGTCATGAAAATTATTTTTAAAGCTCTTTATAGTTATTTATTATAATATACAAAGTTATTGGGCTTGGAATTGTTTTCATTAATGGTAAAAAACCCAGATTAAATTGAAACTAATTATGATGGTAAACTTGGCTGTTTCACTAACTTTCCTTCTTATAAAGAATTTATAAGTATTTTATTAAAATATTACTTCTATTATTACTTTAAAAAGCTTTCAGATCAAATACAGCAACTGCTTATGCAGAGAAAAATGTACCCAGTTTTGGTCTGGAAAAATTAATACCTGCAATTATACATAAAAATAAAGAGTAAGACAAATTATAAACATTGGGGCATGGCATATAGAGAAAAATGAGAGACATAACTTTATTCCAGTCATAAGTTAGAGATGCATGTAAAGTGGTGGAAGATCATAGAAATGTCTGTTTAATTCTCTCTAAGCTCTTCTCCATAGAAAGAATATTGAGACTAAATCTGCCGCTTAAAGACAGACATCTTTATCACAACTAGCCTTCTACTTTGAATGTCCTCTCCCTCCTTTTCTGTCCTGTTTCTATCCTTTAGGATCCAAATTAAAAGTCACATTCTCTAGGAAGCCTTCTCTGGGATCACTTTCTTCTCTGTAGTTCTACAGTACTTAGTCCAAACCTCAGTGAAACAATTCTCAATCACAAACATTTATTTGTTAATGTTATCGTGTTGCTTTACACGATAGGGTGTGAAACTTTGGAAGGCAGCCACTATATTCTCATCATCTTTAAAAAAAATTTTTTTTTCTTTATTGATTTTTAGAGGGAGAGGAAGGGAGGGAGAGAGAGATAGAAATATCGATAAGAAAGAACATCGATTGGCTGCCTCCTGCATGCTCCCTTCTGGGGATTGGGCCCACAACCTGGGCATGTGCCCTTGACCGGGAATTGAACCGGTGACTTCTTGGTGCATGGGTCAGTGCTCAACCACTGAGCCACACCGGCCGGGCTATTCTCATCATCTTTGAATCCCTATCATCTAGCATAGTGCCTGGCATGCTGTAAATATTAATATTTATTCTCTGATGAAAGTATGAATAAATGAGTGGTGTTGGTGTCACAGATATCTTCAGCAATATCACTAATAATAGTTAACACTTATAAAGCACTTATTATGCACCAAGCACAGTTCTAAGCAATTTATATAAATGCACTAATTTTTTTTATTTTATTTAAGTATTTAAAATTTTTTTTATCCTCACCTGAGGACACTTTTGCATTCATCTTCAGATAGAGCGAGGGGGAGAGGGAGAAAGAGAGAGAGAGAAACATCGATGTGAGAGAGACACATCTACTGGCTGCCATCCACACGACCCCAACTGGGGCCAGGGACAAACTGCAAACGAGGTACGTGCCCTTAGCGGGAACCGAACCCGGGTCTTTCTGGACTGCGGGCCGATGCTCTAACCGCTGAGCCAAACTGTCCAGGGCTATAAATGCACTAATTTAATCTTCCCAATCACTTTATGAGGTAGGTACTATTATCCGTGTTATTTTAAAAATAAAGAAATGGCCCTGGCTGATTTGGCTCAGCAGTTAGAGCATTGGCCCGCAGACCAATGAGTCACGGGTTCACTTCTGGTCAAGGGCACATACCTCGGTTGTGGTTCCTCCCCGGCCCTGGTCGGGGTCCTGTGGGAGGCAGCCAGTCAATGTGTCCCTCTCACGTCGATGTTTCTCTCTCTCTCCCTCCCTCCCACTCTATCTGAACATAAATGGAAAAATATCCTCGGGTGAGGATTTAAAAAAAATAAAATAAAATAGAAATAAAGAAATAGAGGCAAAGGGGAATCAAGTAACATGCCTAAGTCATCTGGCTATTAAATGATAAAGCTCAGTTTCAAACTCAAATCTGGCTGTTAACCACCACACTAACTGCCACATTGCCACTATTACCACATTGACAGGCAGAAGAAAGTCACTAATAATAAAGATCTGAAAAATAGCCAGTTTTCCAGCATTGAAGTGAGTTCATTGAGATATCTCTTTGCTGGATTAAATATACTAATGGTGGGTGGAAGCAGGAAACCCAAAGTTGTTTGGTATGGTTACATTAAATGATTTAATTGTAAATAGGAGAAAAAGCAATTGCTTTTGTTTCTATGCTTAATGTTTACATTAATGGCGAAAATGTAGGTGTTGGGAAATAACAGCAGTGGAAAATCAGTATTATGTGTTGACTTTAAGGACTGAGGTAATTCTGGAAATTAAGGCTTCACCTTCTTCTCACAGGCAGAATTGCAGATATTAGGGGCTTTTCAGATAGCAACCATGGCTATCCACTAAAGCTGTGGTCTTAAAACATTTTTTTCCACATACCTCCTAAAAGAATTTTGAAAAACTATGTATCCCTTCACACTTAAAAAAAAAAAATCTTCACCCAAGGATATGTTTTTAGGGAGAGAAAGAGAGAGAGGAAAAAAAATCAGTGTTGACTGGTTACTTCCGGTAGAGCATGGGGATCAAACCTGCAACCTAGGTGTGTGCCCTGACCAGGAGTCAAACCCGAAACTTTTTGGTGTACAGGATGACACTCCAACCAACTGGGCCACCTGGCCAGGGCTCCCTTCACACATTTTAAAGTTGATATCATAAGGTTAAATAATTGCAAAGAATGTAGTTTTCGACATTATAAATGTAGGCATTTAAAAATAAAACTAGAATACCTTATATTTAAATGTCTCAAGGAATGTAATCACTTAATTCGCACCATTATCCATTGAAAAATGCATGAGCAAATACCCTTTAACAGTAGTAAATTTTATATAAGTCCTTTTTGTTGTGGAATTTATATCCATCCCATACTTCATATGATTTTTTGGTTGTTGTTAATCCTCACCCCAGGATATTTTTTCCATTGATTTTTAGAGAAAGTGGAAGGGAGGGAAGGAAGGGAAGGGAAGCTGAGGGAGGGAGGGAGAGAGGGAGAGAGAGAGAGAGAAACATTAATGGAGGCGGGGAGAGAGAAACATTAATGGGGGGAGACAGAGAGAGAGAGAAAGAAACAATGTGAGAGAGACACATTCGTTGGTTGCCTCCCACATGTGCCTGGACTGGGCTGTACATCAAACCTGCAACCCAGGTACATGTCCTTGACTGGAAATTGAACCCGAGACCCTTTGGTGCTCGGATGATGCTCTAACCATTGAACACCACCACCAGGGCACATGTCATATGATTTCAATATAATTCTTTTATGCTTGAGAGTCCTTTATCTCATGTATGTGTTTTTCTACAACAAATTTTTTTGTATAAATTTAAAATTTTTTAAAATTTCCTTTGACCATAAAGTTCTAAATGGTATTGTGTACTTTAATTATATTTTTGTCAAATCCTTGAAGCTCTATATTTGGCTTTTTCAACTTTGGAAAATGCCCTCCATATAACCTAATTGGCTGGGTGAGTTCTCATTGTCAATCCTGTTAACCAAATCAGACTTCCTTTCTGACAAAGTCTGACTTCATTTTTGAATTCAAATAAACACATTAATATGTGTCTCATGACAGCCATCTCTCTTCTGAATTCAGATAATAAGATAGAGTCCTGTAGCTTTGCCTAGAGCTTATCTCTTGGCCAAAATAAGATTTCACTGCCTTTATTATTCCTTACTAATGCCCCTTTGGCCTTACCATGAGGGGACCTTCCTGTATGAGCAATGCATTCTTTGATAGTAAGGGGAGAGAGTGCTGATAAAATTAAACTGGTAAAAATTATTACTCCCTACCCCCTCTACAGTATACTTGAATTCAGTGCATCCAAAGGCCAGAATACTCTAATTCTAATGATGAACGTCACTATTAAAAGAACTAAGTTAAAGGTGGAATCCCTATTATAGGTTCCCTGGTTAAAAATGCCTGCCCCTACCCTGGCCGGTTTGGCTCAGTGGTTAGAGCATCAGCCCACAGACCAGAGAGTCATGGGTTCAATTCTGGTCAGGGGCACATACCTCAGTTTCACTTTGTCCCTGGCCTTGGTTGGGGTCATGCGGGAGGCAGCCAGTTGATGTGTCTCTCTCACATTGATGTTTCTCTCTCTCTTCTTCTATCCCTCTCTCTTCTTCCCTCCTACTCTATCTGAAGATAAATAGAAAAATATCCTCCAGTGAGGATTAAAAAAAAAAAAATGGCTGCCCCCAAACCTGAACTTTGAATTGTTCCTTGACACCTGGAGAGTTTTACAATGAGCAATGCACCTTGGGAAGATTTTGGATGGGTGGGAAGTAAGCCTTACTTTTGTAAAGTAGGAGAAAGAAATATATCTTTTGGGGAGTGGGGAAGTGTATGTTGGGTAGGAATAGAAAACGTGCAAGATGCATAGACCAACCAAAGGAACATTCTTCAGGTAGATCGGTTATAGGAAAGAGTCATATAAAGTTAAGGCTTTGGAAATTGATTGTCTTACAACCATGCTTCCCATTTTGGTCCTTGCAAAGGTTCATGTATGTCTAGAGGTACATATAATCCCAGCTAAAGAGTGAACTCAAGGACAGACTTTATCTATGAATAATAATCCAGAAATGGACTGTTGGGTCCATATTGATCTTTTTAGACACTCACATAAAGGTAAAGATTTTTATCTGCAGATTTAGAATAAAAAAAGACAAATGTGTATATATGTGTAATGTGATAAATTTCTCTTGACTATTGTCATCAGAAATTACTACATTAGTAGATTTTGTTCTCATCTTACTGACTTATCTAAAACAGAGAACATCCTCAGGGCCAGCCAGTAGTGTTTTTGGATAATTCGTTTTCATGGTATTTCTTTTTTCAACATTTATTTATTTATTTTATTATTATTTTTTAATCCTCACCTGAGGATATTTTTCTGTTTATCTTCAGATAGAGTGGGAGGGAGGGAGAGAGAGGGAGAAAGAGGGAGAGAGAGAAATATCGACATGAGAGGGACACATGGACGGGTTGCCTCCCGCAGGACCTCGACCAGGGCTGGGGAGGAACTGCAACCAAGGAACCTGCCCTTGACCAGAATCAAACGCGAGACTCATTGGTCCTCGGACTGATGCTCTAACTGCTGAGCCAAATGGGCCAGGGCTCTTTTTTTAACATTTAAAAATCAGAAGACTTAACATTAAAATTCAGATTTACACTTTTAGAAGTCTGGGAAATATGGCAAACTTGGACTTGCATTTCCACTTGGCATTAACCAATTAGCCCTGAGGTGATTCTCTCCTTTAGACAATACATATGTTTTTAGTTCATTCATTTATGTTTTCTGTGCCTGGTCTTTTTAGGCATTTATATTTGTGACCCCTGATCTTGAGAAAAATGCTAGTGTATTTTTTGCTTGTTAGCATGTTGGGATATTATTTAACTTGAAAATAAATAAATTTGATTGAATTGCTAACTGCTTGTGTTATTTTTTAAGCTTATCAAGACCTCTTAAAGTTGAATATTAAATTAGCATTTTGCTTTAAATTATTCCTAAACCATTTTTAGAAGGAAATATGTATTTTTCTTCCTTTACTTAATTTCCCTTTTGACTTAGAACTGCATTGGTTGAGAAGAATAGTGTTGAAAGGCAGGATAGCACAATGGAAAACAAAAGAATAAAAAAATGCTTAAAGGTGGATTCGATGAACTTACCAGAAATAAAAGACATGTAAATGCAAATGAGATCATTTTCCTGTATTAACGAAGACTGATATTATTCAGTGTTGTTAAGGAAGCAGGGACACAGTCACTCTCCTACACTGCCTGAGACAATGTAAATTAATGCAGTTTTATTGAGAGGAGTTTGGAGTATACATTCAAAATTTTTAAAAAGATGCATACATTTTAACCAGCCCTTCTACTTGTTGGTCAGTTATACAAAGCTAGATATTGAAAGGTGGTTATCACAATATTTCTATTTAACAAAAAATTGCATGTAACTTAATTTTCCATCAAAAGAGAATTGATTAAATAAATTATGATATATACTTAATATACTAGACTACCAAACCATTTAAAATGTCAGCAAAGAGAGCCATCACAGTACACTGAGCTCTATAGAGACAGCACCGGGTCAAGTTCAAGTCGAATGGGCACTGGGTGACTGTGTGCTCACTGAGGAAAAGTAATTAAACATGGGCAAGCCCTGGCAAGTGTAGCTCAGTTGGTTGGAGCGTCGTCTGGTACAACAAGAGGTGGCAGGTTTGCTTCCTGGTCAGGGTACATACCCATGTTACAGGTTTGATCCCCAGTCAGGGCACGTGCAGGAGGCAGCCAATTGATATTTTTCTCTCACATGGATGTTTCTCTCTCTCTCTCTCTCTCTCTCTCTCTCTCTCTCTCTCTCTCTCCCCCCCCCTTTCCTCTCTCTGAAATCAATTAAGAAAAAAATTTTTTAATGGGCAAAAGAGATCCTAAGAAAGCCAAGAGGCAAAATATCATCATATGCTTTCTTTGTGCAAACTTGCCAGAAAGAGCACAAGAAGCACCCAGATGCTTCAGTCAACTTCTCAGGGTTTTCTAAGAAGTGCTCAGAGAGGTGGAAGACCATATCTGCTAAAGAGAAAGGAAAATTTGAAGGCATAGCAAAGGCAGACAGGGCCCGTTATGAAAGAGAAACGAAAACTTATATCCTTTCTAAAGGGGAAACAAAAAGAGGCCTCTTTTGGCCTTTCTCTTGTTTTGTTCTGAGTATTGCCCCCAAATCATCACCTATCCATTGATGATGTTGCAAAGAAGCTGGGAGAGATGTGGAATCACACTGCTGCAGATGACAAGCAGCTTTATGAAAAAAAGGCTGCTCAGCTGAAGGAGAAATATGAAAAGGATATTGCTGCATACTGAGCTAAAGGAGAGCCTAATGAGGCAAAATAGGGAATCATTAAGGCTGGAAAAAAGCAAGAAAAAGAAGATGAAGAGGAGGATGATGAGGAGGAGGATGAAGATGATGATGAATAAGTTGGTTCTAGCATAGTTTTTCTTGTCCATAAAGCATTTAACCCCCCGTACACAACTCATTCCTTTTAAAGAAAAAAATTGAAATGTAAGGCTGTGTAAGATTTGTTTTTAAACTGTACTGTGTTTTTTTTTTTTGTATAGTTAACACACTACTGAATGTGTCTTTAGATAGCCCTGTCCTGGTGATATTTTCAGTAGCCACTAACCTTGCCTGGTACAGTATGGGGGTTGTAAATTGGCATGGAAATTTAAAGCAGGTTCTTGTTAGTGCCCAGCACAAATTAGTTATATATGGGGATGTTAGTTTTTTCATCTTCGCTTGTTTCTAATGCAGCATATGAATTAATTGTTGTTCTGTTAACTGAATGCCACTCTGTAATTGCAAAATAAAAAGTTGCTGCTATTCTGTTGACATTCTGAATTCTTCTAAATAAATACAATTTTTTAATTAAAAGAATAAAATAAAAAATAAAATGTTGGTGAAGAGTCAGTGTCAAAATGTGACTTGTGAATATCATGTAACTTATAGAAGAGAGCCTATCATCAAAAATGGCAAGTCTAATATTATATTTAATTTTATATTTTAATGTTTCAGCAAAATGCTATTCTTTACCTGGTTATTATCAGATGGGTGCTGATGTGCATCAGTTTGTTCAGGAAGCATTAGCTGTCAGCTAGCTGGTGACATGTTTGATATCAGAAATGTATTTTTGTTACACAAGTAGAATATATTTTCTCATTTTCTAAGCCAAGACTAATATTTTGTTTCCAAAGGAAAACTCAAACATTTTCCACATTATTCTTTCTGGACAGTTGTGGGTTTTGTTCCAAAAGCAACATTTATAGATTCTCTATTTTTCTTATGAAACTTGAAATAGGCCAGATAGTTTCATGAATCTACTTTATTTGTTTAATTTTTAAGAAACTTTACTTAGTGTGAAATTTTCATTTGGTACTGTAAATGATAGCTAATATTATTATTTCAGAGAGATTCTAATTCAGGCTTTTGTTGAATCTTTGTAGAAACTTGGCATTTTCCATAGATGTACTATATTCTAAATTAACCCCCTCCCTTTTAATATAAAATGCAAATTCAGATATTCTTCCTGGATTGAATCACTGATTAGACAAATACTTTGTTTTTAAGTGTTTTATATATTTCTAGCAATTCTAAAGAACCTTTTCAGAATGATAAAGGAACTGGAATATTTCATAGTGATTATGATCTGATGTCACTGAAACTCAATTTTAATATGCATTTAGATACATAAATGTTCATGTATAATAATGATGTAATTAATCTGATTAACTACCTTATGTTTTGTTATTTAAATAGGCCAGAAAAACAATATATTTTTATTATATGTGAAACTTCCAAATTTAATGTAAATTTCTCATAAGGTTAATGTGAGCTAGCACCCCAATTTCTTGTTTCTTACTTTTAAGAACATGTTATTTAAGTCTTTGTTTATTCTCCTAGCTCATTCTTCATACATTTTGCTTAAGATTATTTATGTTTATCATCTCATCTACTTTTTGAAATATTTTTCCTACAGTTATGCAGAAGGCATGGAGGGAAAGAAATCCTTTAGCTCGAATCAAAGCAGCCTACCAAGCTTTAGAATTAAACAATGAGTAAGTTTGAAATATATGGAAAATAAGTTTGTTTTGAAGGGATGCAGGCAGATGGTTTAATATTTCTTTTTGTCCCTAACACACTTGAGTGATTAGCAGTCTCCTTTCTCTTTTTGCATACTAGAGACAAAATTTGCAGTGTTCACTGACATATGTATTTTGCTTCTGAAAGTGTAAATTTATTTATGCTTTTGAATAGAAATTATGCTAGAAATACTTTTTAAAATGAAGAATGCTGATCTAATTGGTGATAATACTTGATAGTTAAAGAGTACTAAAATACTATGCCACTTGTTTTAATTTTGTTTTTCATTTAAAGCATTCATTCAGCCCTGTGAACTTTAGTTGCTAATGGGATGGGAGGCATGAGATGGGGATTCAGAGTAAGTAAAGTGTAATTCCAACTTTTTTTTTTTTCATGTTAACAGCATTTATTTTTTTAGCTCTTTGTATTAACTTTATATTTTGAAAAGACAAAATGTAAAATCATAAGTCAACTTAATATTTAAATGAGACAGATCAATAAGTATTAATCTAATACTAAATAAATGCCAAGAGTAAAAATATGGCCCCAGTTGGGATTAATCAAGGTATGCTTCCTGAATAATGTGAACTTAGCATTGTCCCCTGTATTCTTCCTCCTTCCCTCTCCCCACAGATATGTTATCCTTATTAAGAAGACCTTCCCAAGGCGGAACAAAAATGACAGTGTAGGGAATTCCAGTAAATCAACTTTATTGAAACTCTGGAAGCTAATAAAAAGTTTATAACAACCTGGAGAATGCTTAATCAATTAAAAAAAAAAAAAGCTGAATTTCTTAAGAAAGCTTTGTGATGTTTTAACTTGCAATGGCCCCATATTCTACTCCCTAGCTCATTGGCAGCCTTGAAGACAACAGTTCTATACGTATCCTGGAAATAGGTTCCTACTACCAGAAGAAGTAGAATGGACTTTATTCTTAAAGAATTGTGGTTGTCTCTTTGGACCTGTCTGGTGGCTCCCTGAAGGACCAGCTCAAGGGACTTGCCTTTATTTAGGTTAATTCAAAACTCTCCTAGCACTGACACAACATGGGGTGGGGGTGGGGTGGGGCATTTGTTAAAACATTTAAAGGCAAATACATTAGTCCCTGCTGCCTGTGGCAAGGGATAAAATTTGGGGCAAACAATAGACAAATCATAAAGTTTTGAAGGAAAGGCTAGGGAATGTGATACTTTAGAAATAAAGATTTTGTAAAGCTCCCGCATATTCCTGGAAATCTCAAAGGCCTCACACATGCCCAAGGTACATGCTTAAGAAGGCCCTAAGCTCTATGTCTAACTTTCAGGTTCTGTACAAACAGAAAGTGAAGGCTAAGGCAGAGTTATAAACTGCCTGACTGAATGTTGAAGGTATGCCCCAACACACACACACACACACACACACACACACACACACACACACCTCATCTACAAAGTCTTTTTTTGTTGTTGTTCCAGGTGTTTAAGGCAATCTCTATCAAATCATTGGCTGACCACTAAGTTAAAGGAGCAGAGACTTCACTGGTTGGTCACACATGATAGAGAATACAAACTTTACAAAATTAGTTCAGAAAGTCATTGAACAAATAAACATCTACAACAGCAGCAACAACAAACCTTGAGGAGGAGAAGAAATCTGGTTTCTAGAGTTTCCAGATTATATTCAAAATTCCCAGTTTTCAAGAAAAAATTACAAGACATGCAAAGAAACAAAATATGCCCCATACACAGAAAAGAAAGGAAATGAATAGAAATTGTCCTTTAGGAAGCCCAGACTTTGTACTTTCTAGACAAAGTCTTTAAATCAACTGTTTTATTTTTTTTTAATGTTTTTAAATTGATTTTAGAGAGAGAAAGAGAGAGAGAGAAACATTGATAGGAGAGAGGAACATTGATTGGTTGCCTTCTGTATACACCCCTACTGGGGACCAAATCCGCAACCTGGGTATGTGCCCTGACTGGCAATTGAACTGGCAACCTTTTGGTGCTCAGGACAGTACTCAACCAACTGAGCCACACTGGCAAGGGCCAAATCAACTATTTTAAATATGCTGAAAGGGGTAAGGGAAACCATGTACAAAGAACTAAAGCAAACCAGGAGAATTATGTCTTACCATTAGACAATAGGTAGAAAGACATAGAAATAATTAAAAGGAACTAAATCAAAATTCTAGAGTTGGAAAGTATAACCAAAATAAAAAATTTCTGTATGGGTTCAGCAAAAGATTTGAGCAGGCAAAAGAAAGAATCAGTAAACTGGATTTAGGTCCATCAAAATTACCTAGTCTGAGAAGAAACAAAAATAAAGGAATGAAGAAAAATGAACAGAGTCTAAGAAACCTGTGATACACTATTAAGCATACCAATCCATGTATAATGGAGTCCCAGAAAGAGAGGCGAGAAAGGGGCAAAAGAATATTTGAAGAAATACTGACTGAAAAGATCCCTAAAAGGATGAAAGACATGGATCTACATATCCAAAAAGCTTAATGAACCCCAAATATGATGTACTCAAAGACATCCACAATAAGACATTATAATCAAGTTTTAAAAAGCCAAAGACAAGGGGAGATTTCTGAAAGCAGCAAGAGAGAAGCGACTCATCATGTATAGGGAACCTCAATAAGATTAATGGCTAATTTCTCATCAGAAACCACAGAAGCCAAAAGGCAGTATGATGACAGTCAGAATTTTGAAAGAAAGAAAAAAAACTGTCAACTAAGGATTCTATAATCCAGCATACCTATCCTTCAAAAATGAAAGAGAAATTAAGAGATTCCCAGATGAACAGAAACTGAAAGAATTCATTGCTGGTAGACCTGTCCTACATGAAATGCTAAAAGGAGTTCGTCAGGCTGAAATAAAAGAATACTAGACACTTTTGACTCCACACAAAACAATAAAGAAAACCAGTAAAAATAATTACATAGGCAAATAAGAAATTCAGTATTAATGTACTTTTAGTTTGCAGTTCTTTTTTTTTTTTTTTTTTTTTTTTACAGTTTAAAAGATAGCTATGTAAAACCATAATTATAAGCCTATGTTGATGGACATACAGTTTATAAAGATGTAATTTGTGACCATAACAACACAAGGGGTTGGGGAAGAACAAAGTTTTATATACTATTAAAACTAAGTTGGTATTAATTCAAACTAGATTTTTAACTATTAACTACTAAGAAATAACTAAAAAAAGATGGTAAAAGAAATAAGAAGGGAATCAAAATAGTGTACTAGAAAATAGCTAATATACAAAAAAAAAAACCTGATACAGGAAATGAGGGCAAGAAAGAAAGGACATATAGAAAATAAATAGAAAAATGCAGGAACAAGTTATTTCTTATCATTAATTACTTATATGTAAACATACCAAAATTTATGAGATACAGCAAAAGCAGTGCTCAGAGGAAAATTTATAGATGTAAACACCTACATTAATAAAAAGAAAGTTCTCAAATCAATAATATAACTTCATACCTTAAGGAATGAAGAGCCAACTAAACTGCAAGCAAAAGGAAGGAAGTAATAAAGATTAGAGTGAGATAAAGTAGAGAACAGAAAAACAGTAGAATCAATGAAACCAAACATTGGTGTGTTTTTTTATCCTCACCCGAGGACACTTTTTGCATTCATCTTCAGACAGAGCGAGAGGGAGAGAGGGAGGAAGAGAGAGAGAGAAATATCGATGTGAGAGAGACACATCGACTGGCTGTGACCCATACAACCCCAACCATTGCCAGGGATCCAACCTGCAACTCAGGTACATGCCCTTGACCAGGAATCGAACCCACAACCCTTCAGTTCATGGGCTGACACTCTAACCGCTGAGCCAAACCAGTCAGGGCAAAAGTTTTTTAAAAGATAACAAAATTGATAAATTTTTAGTTAGACTGACCAATTAAAAAAAATAAAAGAATACTAAAAATAAGAATGAAATTGGGGGCATTACCACTGAAATTTAAGAGATTATAAGAGAATGCTATGAACAATTGTATGTCAACAAATTAGATAACTTGGGTGAAATGGACAAATTCTTAGAAATATACAAACTACTAATACTGACTCAAGAAGGAATAGAAAATATGAACATACCTATAACAAGTTAAGAGATTGAATGAGTAATTTTAAAACTTTCAAACAAACAAAGCCCAGGACTAGATTACTTCACTAGTGAATTCTATCAAGCACTTAAAGAATTTATACCAGTTTTTTTCAAACTCTTCAAAGAAATAGAAGAGGACGTAACTCTTCCTAACTCATTAAAAATATTTAAAACATTTTTTATTTTTAATTTACAGTTGACATACAATATTATATTAGTTTCAGGTGTACTACCCTGTGATTAGACATTTATGTAACTTACAAAATGGTCACCCTGATAAGTCTAGTACCCATTTGACACCATATATAGTTATTACAATATTATTGACTATATTCCCTATGCTATACTTCACATTCTCATGTCTATTCTGTAACTACCAATTTGTACTTCTTAATCCCTTCACCTTTTTCACCCATCCCCCAACCCTCTTCCCATTTGGCCTCTGTCACAATGTTCTCTGTATCTATGAGTCTGTTTCTGTTCTGCTTGTTCATTTATTTTGTTTTTTAGATTTCATGTATAAGTGAAATCCCTAACTCATTCTATGAGGCCAGTATTACCCTATACCAAAACCAGACAAAGACAAGAAACAAAAACTACAGACTAATATTTGTTATGAATACAGATGCAAAAATCCTCAACAAAATGCTAGCATACTGGCCCTGGCTGGTTTGGCTCAGCAGTTAGAGCGTCAGCCCGTGGACCAATGAGTTGCAGGTTCGATTCCAGCCAAGGGCATGTACCTCAGTTGCAATTTGTCCCCGGCCCTGGATGGGGTCATGCGGGAGGCAGACACTCTATATGTCCCTTTCACATCGATGTTTCTCTCTCTCTCTCTCTCTTCCTCTCTCTCCCTCCCACTCTATCTGAACAAAAATGGAAAAATGTCTTCAGGTGAGGATAAAAAAATAAAACAAAAAACAACAACAAAATGCTAGCACACCAAATCTAGCAGCATATTAAAAAGATTATATATGATGGCCAAGTAGGATTTATCTCAGGAAAGCAAGATTTTTCACTATGAAAAATCAGTCAATGTATCCCCCACATGAATAGAACAGAGGACAAAAACCACATGACCATCTATTGATGGAGAAAAAGCCTTTGAAAAAAATCCAAGACCATTTTATGACAAAAACACTAAAATCCAAGACCATTTTATGACAAAAAGAAAACAAAGAATGGAAGGAAATTTCTTCAAACTGACAAAGGACATCTGTGAAAAACCCACAGCTAGCTGCATTTTTTTCTTTTTCTTTTTATTAATTTTTTTTTTATTACAGATGCTCCTTGTTTTCCCACCTCTAACTGCATTTTAAAAAAATCCTCACCTGAGGATATTTTTCCATTTATCTTCAGATCAAGTGGAGGGGGTGGTAGGAGAGTAATATCAATGTGAGAGAGACACATTGATTGGTTGCTTCCTGCACGACCCTGACCAGGACTGGGACCAAACCACAACTGAGGTATGTGCCCTTGACTGGAATCGAACTCGTGACTCTTTGATCCGTGGGCCATTGCTCTAACTGCTGAGCCAAACCGGCCAGGGCTGCATTTTTTTTTTTTTAATCTTCACCTGAGGATATTTTCCCATTTATCTTCAGATAGAGTGGGAGGGAGAGAGAGGAAGAGAGAGAGACAGAAACATCGACATGAAAGGGACACATTGAGTGGCTGCCTCCCGCACGACCCCAACCAGGGCCAGGGACAAACTGCAACCGAGGTACATGCCCTTAGCGGGAACTGAACCTGGATCTCCCTGGACCGCAGGCTGACCCTCTAACCGCTGAGCTAAACCGGCCAGGGCTCTAACTGTATTTTCAATTATAATTATAAAAGACTGAAAACTTTCCCCTCTAAGATCAAGAATAAGCAATAATGTCTGCTCTTGCTACTCCTTTTTAACGTTGCACTGCAAGTGTGAGCCAGTGCAATTAGACAAGAATAAGGGGGGAAATGGCTTCCAAATTGGAAAAGAAGTAAAATTATCTCTATTCACAGATGACATAATCTTACATGCAGAAAATCTTAAAAAATACACACACACACAAATAAACAAGAAAAACTATTAGAGCTAATAAATGAGTTCAACAAAGTTGTCTGAGATAAGATCAACATATAAAAATTAGTTGTATTTCTATACACTAGCAATGAATTATCTGAAAAGGAAATGAAGAAAATTTCACTTACAATAGCATCAAAAATATTAAAATACTTAAGAATAAATTTAATCAAGGAGGTGAAACACTTGTACACTGGAAACTGCAAAGTATTATTGAAAGAAGTTAAAGAAGACCTAAATAAATGGAAAGACATCCCATGTTCATGGATTGGAAGAGTAATATTGTTAAGATGGCAGTACTCCTCAAGTTGATCTACAAATTCAATGCAATTCTTATCAAAAGTTCAATTGCCATTTTTGCAGAAAGGATGAGCTGATTGTAAAATTCAATATGGAATTGCAAGAGACCTCAAATAGCCAAAACAGTCTTGTAAAAGAAGAACAAAGTTAGAGGACTCCCTGATTTCAAAACTTACTGTGAAGCTACAGTAATTAAATCATAAGGATAGATTAATTTAATCCAGTGGAATGTGATGAAGAAATCTCTGTTGATTAGTGAAATTTTTATATACTTCTGCCCGTCTTGTACTTTTACCAATAATTTCTTGACTGTTGTAATGCAAACCATATATGTAACTTTAAATATTCTAGTAGTCACATTTAAAAAGTAAAAAGAAATAGATAAAATAAATTTGAATAATATATTTTATTTAGCTATATTCAAATTGTTAAAATATTTTAACATATATTCAACATTTTAAAAAACTGTTAATGAAGTATTTTACATTCTTCTAAGTCTTCAAAATTCAGTGTGCGTTTTTACACTGACCATACACTGACTGGTGTGTATCTCAGTCTGAACTAGACACATTTCAAATGCTCAATAACTACATGAGGCCAATGACCACAATTCTGGACAATCTAGGCTTAGATAATCAGAATTTAGGATATTGTCTCCAGAAGAGATATGAACTAGTTATTTCTGAGAATAGAAAGAAAACTTTGTTTCTCTTTTTCTGCCCCCAAACAAGTTAGTTTATCTTATTAGCCAGCTTTTGACTTAAAGGATATAAAGAGAAATCTGTGTTTTAATGGGGTGAGGAAAAGGAAACTTGATTAGCATGGGTGTGATAAGTGAGAGTAGGAGTGTAGGAGGAAAGACTAGACTGCAGATCAAGGGACATTTTGTTGCAGTACTGTTGTGGCTAAGTCCAAGAGGATGTGGCAGCACAAAGAGGGAATACTCAGTGTAGGGGAAAAGGTCTGGTCCTATGTTTCTAAGTCAAATGGTAAAGGTGCCTAGTTGGCCATGGGACTTTCTTCTCAATCGTTACCCTCTTTTATACCTCCATTATTCCTTAGATGGATATTACAAAGTATATGGTGACTAAGAGCAGGTGTGACTGCTAGAGTGCATAGTCCCTTGAACTACTTGTTCAGATAATTCTTTATATATCTTCTTTTCTCCCCTCTTCCACAAAAGAAAAATATAGCACAAATGGTCAGAGAATGGATACAGAAGTAAAAAAGATAGAAAATAAAGAGAGGAAAATAATGATAGGAAAGGAAAAAAAATTGTGGAAACAAGACATAGAGAATATATCAATATGCTCCTAATAAATTAAAATATTGAATGAAGCCCGGCGGATGTGGTTCAGTGGTTGAGCATCGACCCATGCACCAAGAGGTTGCCAGTTCAATTTCTGGTCAGGGCACATGCCCAGGTAGGTTGTGGGCCAAATCCCTAGTTCAGGGCATGCAGGAGGCGGCCAATCAATGTTCTCTCTCATTGATGCTTCTCTCTCTCTCTCCCCCTCTCTGTTCCTCTCTCTCTAAAATCAATAAAGAAAAAAAAATTGAATGAAGTTGTTTTTATTCTTCGAGAGATGGAACATGTAGAGAAAGGTAGGGAAATATGACATAGAACAAAGTGACATATCCAAGAGAATATACTTGCTTTACTGTTTTACTTAAAATGGTCTTGCTTGCTTTCTTCATAGCTGTGCCACTGCATATATTCTACTGGCTGAGGAAGAAGCAACAACTATTGTAGATGTTGAAAGGTTATTTAAACAGGCACTGAAGGCAGGAGAAACGATTTATAGGCGGTCACAGCAGTGCCAGCACCAAAGTCCTCAGCATGAAGCCCAACTGAGTAAGCAAGTTTGAACTAATTTTTACCTGTCTTTTAGTTCCTGCAATTGGCTCTTTTATGTTTAAAACACAAAACAACAATAATAAACTTAATACTTAGAGGTTAACTACTTTTCCTAAGAGATAATTAATCTATTCATAATATCTATAAGCCAGAAAGACAGAAGTACGTATTAGCTAGAGAATGCTTGTGGAAGGGAACAGATCTACTCTGGCTATTGAGAGATGTGCTGCTCTAAGACTTAACAGTAATTTATTTCATGTGAGAATTGGGCTGGTCATTGGAGAAACACAATTCAGAAAAAACATGAGCCTTCTAGTAACGATAAGTGGCTATTACCTTTATTCTCACCCTTACCCCAAGCAATAGTAGAGGGACATCAATTGGTTTGCTCTTCAGACTTGTATATATCTCCATATAGTGTCAGGGAATGGCTGCTTTAGCACAAAACCAGCCTTGGCATGGACTCTTTCTTTAGTTAAATTTTTCTCTGGTGTGTTTGAGATCATATGGGCCATAACAACTGAGGTCCTTTCTTTCCACTTACAGAGATTCTGTTCCAGTTATAATTAAGACACTTTTACCAAAGATGTTAGAATTTGTTGTGCTGCTGCTTCCTCTGTTTTTTGTGTGTGACCAGAGTGTTTTAGTTTCGTGATTTTGGCAGATAGTGGACAATAAATTGAAATATGTTTACATAATGCACTATCTTGTAGCAGTTAAGTTATAAATCTTTTATTTGTGGAAATTAAAATTTGGGTAATGTTTTCTCTCTAAATATTAATGTATTCAGTATGTTTCATTAATACTTGTTACAACACAACTGTGGGAATATAATTTTGCAGTCTGGAACTAATGAAACTGCATCTGTAAAAATGTTATGCCATTTATCCTTGTATAATTTTAAATATGGTTATGAGGTAGCTACAGAAACATTTATTACTCTTTCTAGAAGTAGTTTTATAGTTTACTAGTTACTAGCTACCATGGAAATTTTGTTTTGAAAATATTTTATCAGTTAAAACAATAGAGAATGTTAAAATAGTTTGTTTATGCAGAAAATTAAAATAATAGGTTAATGTTATTTCTTCCTATTAATGTATGTTTTTTTATGTTAATATTAAAATGAATTTATCAGTATACACTGATTACTTTGTATATAATGTTATCAAGTTACTTATTGTTAGAGGTAAAAGTAACTCTCTCCATCTCTCTCTCTATACATATGTATATATTAAATTTTTAATATAAAAAAATCTTCAGCCCTGGCTGGTTTGGCTCAGCGGTTAGAGCGTCGGCCCGCGGACCAGAGAGACCCAGGTTTGGTTCCCACTAAGGACACGTACCTCAGTTGCAGTTTGTCCCTGGCCCCAGTTGGGGTTGTGTGGGTGGCAATCAGTCGATGTGTCTCTCTCACATTGATGTTTCTCTCTCTCTTTTCCTCCTTCTCTCCCTCTTGCTCTATCTGAAGATAAATGCAAAAAATGTCCTCAGGTGAGGATAAAAAATAAATAAATAAATAAATAATAAAAAAATCTTCAAACATATATACAAATAGAGCAGTATAAAGAACCCCCATTTAGTGTTCATTACCCAAATACAACAATCATTAATATTCTTCCATTCTGACACTATCTAATTTTAAATAACCTTCTAGAGTAGGCAAATAAAATTAATGGATATGTTTGTTTTTTTTCTTTATTGATTTTAGAGAGAGAGGAAGGGAGAGAGAGAGAGAAACACTGATGAGGGAGAACATCGATTGGCTGCCTCCGGCATGCCCCCCCACTGGGGATCAGGCCCACAACCTGGGCATGTGCCCTGACTGGGAATCGAACTGGCGACCTCTTGGTGCATGGGTCGATGCACAACCACTGAGCCACACCAGCCGGGCAATGGATATATTAATGAAATAGCAAATCATAATATAAAAATGATAGCTGTGTCTTTTTTTTTTTTTAATAGGGAGAGATACAAATGTACTGGTATATACTAAAAGAAGATTGGCAATGTGTGCAAGAAAATTAGGAAGAATAAGAGAAGCAGTGAAAATAATGAGAGATGTAAGTGAATTTGATGACTGGACCTTTATATTCTTCAAAAAACTAAAAATGTATGAGTTGCCAATTATTTTAATATAGAATCACTGTTTTTTAATTGGTAATTTTAATGAAAAGATACTTATTTAATATGCATACATTTCTTAAGTGTTGAGTCTCCACAGTGTTGTTAAGAAACAAAAGAATTTCTATTTTAATTAATCTGATTCAGCTCTATTGAGTTCCTTTGCTATAATTTTAATCTTTTTTTCCTTTTACTATACAGTTGATGAAAGAATTTCCTCCTCTTACCATGTGGAACATCCATGAAAATCTCCTAGAATCACTTTTAGAGTTACAGGCCTATGCAGACATTCAGGCAGTCCTAGCAAAATATGATGGTGAGTGATATTTGTCTTAGTTGATAGCATGGTTATAGTGTTTTTAAAACTTATGTAATCATAAATGTGATCCTTTTCTAGTATTTCTGTGATTTTCTCTTACCAGTCAATATTTAGAATCCATAGGTACAAGTTGCTATTAAGAATCTTCTAAGGAATGCAAATTAAAACCACAATGAGCCCAGCCGGTGTGGCTCAGTGGTTGAGCGTTGACCCATGCACTAAGAGGTTGCCAGTTCGATATTCCTGGTCAGGGCACATGCCCAGGTTGTAGGCCTAATTCCCAGTTGGAGGCATGCAGGAGGCAGTCAATTGATGTTCTCTTTCATCGATGTTTCTATCTCTGTCCCTCTCCTTTCCTCTCTCTAAAATCAATAAAGAAAAAAAAAACCCACAGTGAGATATTACCACACACCTGTCAGCAAGGATGTGAAGAAAAGGGAACCCTCATGCACTGTTGGTGGGAATGCAGATTGGTGTAGCCACTGTGGAAAACAGTATGGAGGTTTCTCAAAAAATTAAAAATGTAACTGCCTATGACCCAGTGATTACACTTCTGGGTATATATCTGAAGAAACCAAAACAACCTTGGCCGGTTTGACTCAGTGGTTAGAGCATCTGCCTGAAGACTGAAGGGTCTCAGGTTCGATTCTGGTCAAGGGCATGTAGCTGGGTTGCAGGTTTGATCCCCGGCCCCAGTCGGGGTTGTGTGGGAGGCAACCAATCAAAATCTCTCTCACATCGATGTTTCTCTCTCTCTCCCTCCCTTCTACTCTCTCTGAAAATCAATTGAAAAATATCCTCGGGTGAGGATTAACAAAAAAAAAAAGAAAAGGAACCAAAACACTAATTTTTTTTAAAATCCTCACCCGAGGATATTTTTCCATTTATCTTCTGATATAGTGGGGCGGGGCGGGGTGGGGGGAGGGGAGAAACAGAGAAACATCTACCTGAAAGAGACACATCGATTGGCTGCCTCCTGCATGACCCCGAACAGGGCTGTGGACCGAACCACAACCGAGATACGTGCCCTTGAACTGGAATCGAACCCACAACTCTTTGGTCCAGAGGCTGATGATCTAACCGCTGAGCCAAACTGGTAGCCTAACTGCTACCAAAACACTAATTTGAAAGAATATATGCATCCCTGTGGTCACTGTAGTGTTATTTACAATAGCCAAGATTTGGATGCAACCCAAGTGCTGATCAATAGATGAATGGATAAAAAAGCTGAGGTACATAGCTGTGGTAATAGACTATTACTTGACCATAAAAAAGAATGAAATCTTAACCATTTGTGACAGTATGGATGGACCTAGATGGTATCATGTTAAGAGAAGTTGGTCAGAAAAGTCAAATACCATATGATTTCACTTATATATGGAATCTAAAGAACGAAATAAATGAACAGAATGGAATCAGACTTATAGATATAGAAAACAGACTGCCCAAGGGGAGGGGGAGGGGATTTGGGGGACTGGGTGAAAAGGGTGAAAGGATTAAGAAGTACAAGTTGGCACTACTTCATAAAATAGTCAGGGGATATAAAGTACAGCATAAGAACTATAGTCAATTAAATTGTAATAATTATGCATGGTGCCAAATGGGTACTGGAAATATTGGGGAGAACACTTTGTAAAGTATATAATTGTCTAACCACTATGCTGTACATCTGAAAGTAATACAACATGTTTAAAAAAGAATCTTCTAAAGATTTTGAGAGTATCATGCTAAGTAAAATAAGTCAGAAAAAGTCAAGAACCATATGATTTTACTCATGTGGGATATAAAACTGAAAGCAATAAATGGACAAACAAGACAAACAAACAAAAAATCATAGACACAGCCAGTAGTATGGTGGTTACCAGAGGGAAAGGGGATTGGGGGGAGGTAGTAAAGGATAAAGGGTATCAAATATATGGTGATGGAAGGAGATTTGACTTTGGGTGGTAAACATACAATGCAATATATCAGTGATGTATTATAGAATTGTACACTTTAAACCTATGAGCCCCTGTGGCTCAGTGGTTGAGCATCGATCCATGCACCAAGAGGTTGCTGGTTTGATTCCCAGTCAGGGCACATGCCCAGGTTGTGGGCCAGATCCCCAGTGGGGGGCATGCAGGAGGCGGCCAATTGATGTTCTCTCTCATCAATGTTTCTGTCTCTCTCTCCCTCTCCCTTCCTCTCTCTCTCTAAAAATCAATAAAGAAAAAATAATAAAATATAAACCTATATAATTTTATTAACCAATGTCACCCCAATAAATTTATTATTTAATTTATTAATAATTAAATAATAATCTTATAAAACAATCTTCTTTATCAGAAATTTTGGAAGCAAAAGCCTGTAAGCCCTGGCTGGTTTGGTTCAGCAGTTAGAGCATCGACTCACAGACCAGAGAGTCTAGGATTTGATTCCCAGTCAAGGGCACATACCTCAGTTGCAAGTTCAATCCCTGGCCCCAGTCAGGGTCATACAGAAGGCAACTAGTTGATGTGTCTCTCACATCAATGTTTCTTTCTCTATCTCTCTCTCTCTCTCCCTCCCTCCTACTCTGTCTAAAAAAATCAATGGAAAAATATCCTCAGGTGAAGATTAAAAAAAAAAAAAAAGCCTATAAGGAGGATTCTGTCAAGATTTTTTGTTTACTGAGCACCTGATGTGAGTGAGGCATTTGGCATACAGTGGTGAACAAAAAGACATGGACTTAGCTCTCATAGGATTTGAAGTTTAGTGGAACAGACAGACAAACGAATAGCAGTTATATCGAAGCATGGTGTGTTAGATGAGATACTTGGAAAGGTATGGGGCGCTGTGCACATAGGATGGTACCTCATTTGTTTTGAAGTGTCAGGGAAGGCTAACAGAAGTTGTTTAGCAGTATGTATAAGAGTAATTCAGAATAACATTTTTATAATGCTTTTTAGTTACAAAGTATAATTTATCTCATCTGATATTTATAATAATCTTGTGAGGTAGTAGGACAAGTATTTTTACTATCTCCAGTTAGGAAATAAGGAAATTGAAGTTAAAGAAGGTTAAGTAATTGGGTAACATCTCCCAACCAGTAAGTAGCAAGCCTGAACTTAAATCCATGTATTCTATTTCTTTGTTTACTAGTCTTCCAATAGTAAAATGTCCATATATTGGCTATTTTTATTATTGTACTATAACAGTGCAAATTTAACACAAATGGAGTTGGCAGAATTTTTACGAAGCGTAGCCTTTAGCCTCATTCTGAGTGAGGCATCAGCTTTTAAAGCTAAGCTGAACACATCCTAACTAGCATCATGTTTCTAATCACATCCTTCACTATAAGAGAACATATCAGTCATTTATTCACACTTGTCCATTTTTTTTTTCTTTATTGATTTTAGAGAGAGAAGAAAGGAGAGGGAGAGAGAGATAGAAACATCGATGAGATAGAACATTGAGTGGCTTCTTCCTGCATGCCCCCCACTGGGGATTTGGCCCACAACCTGGGCTTGTGCCCTGACCAGGAATCAAACTGGCAACCTCTTGGTGTGTGGGTTGATGCTCAACCACTAAGCCACACTGGCCAGGCCACACTTGTCCATTTGTAAGTTCTTACCCATTAACTTGGGAATCCCCATGACTTGGCAGGTTTGAAATGTGTTACACTTGGAAAGAGAAGTTTATTTCTTTTAAACATCTGGAATTCTTAGGAAGTGCTTCAGAATAGTGTGGGCTCATGTAGAAATTTATGACAAACCCCTTCCATATGTAACTTATCAGATGCATGGCCTGCTTATGATGCTTATGATGAACAAGCTTAGGAACTGAATATAAAATAGCAGATAGGACCCGATTCATTAAAACTAAAATAAAACTAACAATTTAGATATGTTTCTGTGTTTTCAGTTATTTTTGTGAGTCCCCAGTTTTTACCACTCTAGAATTCTGAAGTTAAAAACAATTTACTTGTTTAGTTCTCCATTTGCTGGTATAACTCTAGAATCTAATACTTCAAGAGAATTCTGTGGCCTTACTCTCCTAACATTATTTTGGGCATTATTTTAAAATTATAGTTGACATACAATATTAAATTAGGTTCAAGTGTATAACATGTTTTTAATTGATTTTTTTAAAAATATGTTTTTATTGATTTTTTTTTAGAGAGAGAGGGAGAGAAAGATAGAAACATTGATGTGAGAAACATCGATCAGCTGCCTCCTGCACGCCTCCTACTGGGGTTTGAGCCTGCAACCTGGGCATGTGCCCTGACCGGGAATCGAACTGGGACCTCTCAGTCCATAGGACCATGCTCAATCCACTGAGCCACACCAGCTGGGCTAGGTGTATAACATATTGATTGGGTATTTATATACCTTATGAAGTAATCAGTATGATAAGTCTTGTACCCATTTGGCCCCATACATAATTATTACAATATTATTGACTATATTTTCTATGCTATACTTTACATCTCCATGACAAATTTTTTGTTGTTATTAATCCTCACCCAAGAATATTTTTTCCATTGGTTTTTAGAGAGAGTGGGAGGGAGGGAGGAAGGAAAGGAAGGAGACAGAGAGAGAGACATTGATGTGAGAGACACCCATCGGTTGTCTCTCACACTCAATCCACTGGGGCCGGGGATCGAACCTGCAACCCAGGTATGTGCCCTTGACTGGGAATAGAACCCTAAACCCTTCGGTGGATGGGCTGACATTCTAACCATTTAGCCACACCAGCCAGTGCTTCATGACTAATTTTATAACTGGCAGTTAGTACTTGTTAATCCCCTTCACCTTTTTCGCTCATTCCCTGCACCCCACTCCCACCTGGCAACCATCAGTTTGTTCTCTGTATCAATACGTTTGTTTCTGGTTTTTTGTTTGTTCATTTTTTTTTTTTTTTTAGATTCCACATATAAGTGAAAACATACAGTATTTGCCTTTGTCTTATTTCACTTAGCGTTAATACCCACTAGGTCCATCCATGTTGTAGCAAATGTGGCAAGATTTCATTCTTTTTTTATGGCCGAGTAATATTTTATTGTATATACTATGTATGACATCTTTATCCATTCATCTATCAGTGGACACTTAGGTTGATTACATATCTTGGATCTTGTAAATAATGCTGCACTGTACATGGGGGTGCATAGCTTTTCAAATTATTGTTTCCAATTTCTTTGGATAAATACCCAGAAGTGGGATTGTTGGGTCATATGGTAGTTCTATTTTTAATTTTTGAGGAACATCCATACTGTTTTCCATAGTGGCTTCACTAGTTTACAGTCTCAACAACACTGCACAAGGGTTTCTTTTTTTCCACATTCTCTCCAACACGCATTCTTTGTTGTTTTTGATAATAGCCATTCTCACAGGTCTGAAGTGATATCTTATTGTGGTTTGATTTACATTTTTCTGATTATTAGTGATATAAACATCTTTTCATATGTTTGTAGGCCATCTGTATGTCCTCTTTGGAGAAATGTCTATTCAGATCTTTTGCCCATTTTTTAATTGGACTCTTTAAATGTTGAGTTGTATGAGTTCTTTATGTATTTTAGATATTAACTCCTTATCAGAGATATCCTTGGCAAATATCTCCCATTCACTAGGTTGCTTTTTTGTTTTGTTGATGGTTTCCTTTGTGGTGCAAAAGCCTTTTAATTTGATATGGTCTTATTTGCTTACTTTTGATTTTATTATTTTTGTCCTAGGAGACGTATTTAAAAAAATATTGTTAAGAACAGTGTCAAAGAATTTATTGGCAATGTTTTCTTCTAGGAGTCTTATGGTTTTAGGTCTTTAATAATACATTTTGAGTTTATTTTTGTATATGGTATAAGAAAGTGGTCTAGTTTCATTTTATTGCATGTGTCTGTCTAGTTTTCCAATGCTATTTATTGAAGAGACTGTCTTTACCCCATTATTGCCTCCTCTGTCATAGATTAATTTGACCATATAAGCTTGGGTTTACTCTGGGCTCTCTATTCTGTTCCATTGATTTATGTATCTTTTTTTGTGCTACACAAAACCATACTGTTTTGATTGCTATAGCTGTGTAGTACAGTTTGAATTTAGATAGCATAATACCTCCAACTTTGTTCTTTTTTTCTCAAGATTGCTTTGGCTTTTTTCCTTTTCTTTGTGGTTCCATATAAAATGCCATTGGTATTTTGATAGGGATTGCATTAAATCTGTAGATTGCTTTGGGTGATATGGATTTTAACAATATTAATTCTTCCAATCCATGAACATGATATATCCTCCCATTTATTTGTGTCTTCTTCAATTTCTTTCATTAGT
This sequence comes from Tadarida brasiliensis, assembly GCA_030848825.1. NCBI lineage: Eukaryota > Metazoa > Chordata > Mammalia > Chiroptera > Molossidae > Tadarida > Tadarida brasiliensis. The sequence goes on along the minus strand of CM061275.1, from coordinate 12,283,263 downwards.
GTCTTATAGTTTTCAGAGCAGAGATCTTTTACCTTCTTGGTTAAATTTATTCGTAGGTATTTTATTCTTTCTGATGCAATTGTAAATGGAGTGGTGTTCTTAATTTCTCTTTCTGACAGTTTGTTATTAGTATATAAAAAATGCAACAGATTTCTGAATATTAATTTTGTATTCTCAGACTACTAAATTCATTTATGAATTCTCTCTATATATATTTTTGGTGTAAAGTTAGGGTTTTCTATGTATAGCATCATGTCATTTGTAAATAGTGACATTTTTACAACTTCCTTTCCAATTTGGATGCCTTTTATTTCTTTTTCTGTCTGATTGCTATAGCTAGGATTTCCAGTATTATGTTGAATAAGAGTAGTAAAAGTGGACATCTTTGTGTTGTTCTCAATCATAGAGAAAAAAATTTTCAGCACTTCATCATTGATTATGATGTTAGCTGTGGTTTTCATATGTATCCTCTATTATATAGAGGTATAGTCCCTTCATTCTCACTTTGCTGAGAATTTTTATCATAAATAGAATCTTTTCATTGAATCTTTTCAATGTTTTTTCTACATCTATTGATATGATCAAATGATTTTTATTCTTTGTTTTGTTTATGTGGTGTATCATGACTGATTTTCTATTTGGGACATTCTTTTCTTTGTACATTTTATTTTATTTTATTTTATTAAAATAATTTTTCTTTATTGATTTTAGAGAGAGAGGAAGGGAGAGGGAGAGAGAGATGGAAACATTGATGAGAGAGAACATCGATTGGCCACCTCCTGCGTGCCCCCCACTGGGGATGGGGCCCACAACCTGGGCATGTGCCCTGACTGGGAATCGAATTGGTGAACTCTAGGTGCATGGGTCAATGCTCAACCACTGAGCCACACCAGCTGGGCTATTTGGGTCATTTTTTAAGAAAATATTTATAGCCCTGGCCAGTTGGCTCAGCGGTTAGAGCGTCGGCCTGCGGTCCAGAGAGACCCGGGTTCGGTTCCCGCTAAGGGCATGTACTTCGGTTGCAGTTTGTCCCCGGCCCTGGTTGGTCGTGCGGGTGGCAGCCACTCGATGTGTCACTTTCACATCGATGTTTCTCTCTCTCTTGCTCTCTCTTCCTCTCTCTCCCTCCCACTCTATCTGAACAAAAAATGAAAAAATGTCCTCGGGTGAGGATAAAAAAAAAGAAAAAAAAGAAAATATTTATATAATTAATTTTATTATAGTTCCAGATTAATTTTTTATTTTATAGCCAATTGTCTTTTTCTTTTTGTTAATCCTCACCTGAGGATATTTTTTCCATTGAATTTTGAAGAGAGTGGAATGGAGGGAGGGAGAGAGAGCGATAGAGGTGAGAGAGACAGATCTATTGATTGCCTTCTGCATACACCCCAGTCGGGGTCAGGGATCAAACCTGCAACCCAGGCATGTGTCTTTGACTGGGAATCAAATCCAAGACCCTTCGATGCTTGGGCCGACATTAACTATTGATCCACACTGGCCACACTGGCATAGCAAATTGTCATTTAAGAAAATATAGAAAACACAAAATCATAGGAAGAAGAAAAAATTAAAATTATCCTTGGTTGTGTTACCTGGATTTAACTACTGTTAAATACTTCTATTGTTTTTTTAATCTTAGTTTTTCTCTGTGAATAGGTGGAGTTTTCTAACTATACTATGCCTTTTTCCTTGAATAGTATTTTTGTTTTTGCTTTTTGTTGTTTTAAATCTTCAGATAGAGTGGGAAGGAGGGAGGGAGAGAGAGAGAGAGAGAGAGAGAGAGAGAGAGAAACATCAATGTGAGAGAGACACACCGACTGGTCACCTCCCACACAACCCTGACCAGGGCCAGGGTCAAACTGCAACCAAGGTACGTGCCCTGGACCAGAATCGAACCTGCAACTCATTGGTCCGTGGGCCGATTCTCTAACCGCTAAGCCAACCCGCCCAGGGCTCCCTGAATAGTATTTTTTAAAGCAGATTATTATAAACATTTGTTGAGTACTTTTCACCATTGTGCTGAGAGCTTTCACAGATATTATAATTTAATTTAATCTTTGCCAGAAAAGTACCATTTTTCTATTTTGAGAAGAGAAAATTGAAGTCAAAGAGGTTACTACTAGAAAAACAAAGCCCACTGCTGTCTTAATACAACTTACTACATGTATAAAACTTTTACACTGACTGCTGAATTAAAGTGTGACATCAACTCTAAAAAAAAAAAAGTTGCTATTAGTTCAAGGATGCATAGCTAGTAAATAGTAGAATCAAGATTCAAACTCGGGGACTTCCGGTCAAGATGGCGGCGTAGGTAAACGCAGTATCCCGTCCTCCCACAACCACGTCAAAGTTACAACTAAACTACAGAACAACCATCATTCAAAACTGCCTGAAATCAAGCTGAATGGAAGTCCTACAACTACGAAATTAAAGAAGAAGCCGCATCGAGACTGGTAGGAGGGCGGAGGCGCGACGGGCTGGTCCCACACCCACCTGTGGCGGATAAAAATTAGGAGGACACCTCGGCTGGGAAGGTCCTCCCTGAGGACTGAGGGGTCCCTGTCCCACACCAGGCGTCCAGCTCAGGGTTCCAATGCCAGGAAGAGAAGTCCCCATAACTTCTGGCTGGAAAAACCAGCGGGAACTGAGGACTGAGGCTGAGGCAGCTGGAGCCCCTGGCAGCTCCTCTTAAAGGGCCCGCGCACAGACTTACTCAGACTCCCACCCTCCAGGCTCCAATGTGCGGGAGGCAGCTTGAAAGGCACCAGAGTCATATGGGGAAGAACTGAGCTGTTTGGCATTGGAGCGAGGGCTGGAGAGGCAGCTTTCTCCTGGACAGACGTGCTATCAGAGGCTTTTGTTCCTTTGGTGAGCCCTTCCCTAGGCCGGCAGATGCCACCATATCTGGGACTCCAGCAACCTGGCTCACACTGTTGGCCCCGTCCTGGTGATTCCCTGAGGCTCCGCCCCACCCAACTTCCAGGCCCACCCAAGCTGTTGCCAGTTGCTTTACCATAGGATTGGCCTGTCTTGGGTCCTGCTTCAGCTTTTTCTAAATTCTTTCAAACAAGCAGCATCTGGTCTCAGCTAGCCCTATACCTCTCGCTAAGTAATACATAGAAACAAACACAGGGAGGCAGCCAAAATGAGGAGACAAACAGGTCCCAAATGAAAGAACAGAACAAAACTCCAGGAAAAGAACTAAGTTGAAATGGAGATAAGCAACCTAACAGATGCTGAGTTCAAAACACTGCTTATAAGGATGCTCAGTGGACATAGTGAGAACCTCAGTGAACTTAGTGAGGGCCTCAACAGCATAAAAAAGGACCAGTCAGAAATGAAGGATGCACAGTTAGAAATGAAGGAGGCACTAACTGAAATAAAGAATAGTTTACACAGATTCAATAGTAGAGTAGGTAAAGCCAAGAAGCAAACCATCAATTTGGAATATAAGGAAGCAAAAAACACCCAATCAGAACAGCAAAAAGAAAAAAGAATCCAAAAAAAAAGAGGATAGTGTAAGGAGCCTCTGGGACAACTTCAACCATGCCAACATTCGCATCATGGGGTTGCCAGAAGGAGAAGAGAGAGAACAAGAAATCAAAAACCTATTTGAAACAATAATGGCAGAAAACTTCCTTAACTTGGTGAAGGAAACAGACATACAAATCCAGGAAGCACAGAGAGTCCCAAACAAGATGAACCCAAAGAGATCCACACCAAGACACATCATCATCAAAATGCAAAAGGTTCAAGACAAAGAGAGAATCTTAAAAGCAGCAAGAGAAAAGCAGGTAGTTACCTACAAGGGAGTTCCCATAAGACTGTCAGCTGATTTCTCAAAAGAAACTTTGCAGGCCAGAAGGGAGTGGCAAGAAATATTCAGAGTGATGAAAAGCAAGAACCTACAACCAAGATTACTCTATCCTGCAAAGCTGTCATTTAGAATCGATGGCCATAGAAAGAGTTTCCCAGACAAGGAAAAGCTAAAGGAGTTCATCACCACCAAACCAGTATTATATGAAATGTTGAAGGGTCTTCTTGAAGAAAAAGATTAAAAAATATGAACAAACAAAATGGCAATAAATACATATCTATCGACAATTGAATCTACAAACAAAATGAACAAGCAGAACAGAAACATTCTCATAGATACAGAGAACTTTTGTTGGTTACCAGATGGGTGGGAGCTGGGGGTATGGGTGAAAAAGGTGAAGGGATTAAGAAGTACAAATTTGTTGTTAGACTGACAAACTTCAAAGGGAAGGGGGGTTGGAGGGTGGGAAGAAATAAACCAAAGAACTTATATGTATATATGCATAACCAGTGGACACAGACAACAGTGAGGAAAGGCAGGAGTGGGGGCAGGAATGGGGAGGAGGAGGGCAATGGGGGAAAAATGAGGAACATCTGTAATACATTCAACAATAAAGGTAAGTTAAAAAAAAAAGATTCAAACTCGGGTCCTCTGACTATACGTCCTCATGCTTCTAGTACTATATTATATTCTGTTGAATTTGTCTTATGAATTATTTTTATTAAAAATTGTCTTTAGATATTTTTTGTGATTCTTACCTAAACTGAAAATTATTTTTATAGATATAAGCCTTCCAAAGTCAGCAACAATCTGTTATACAGCAGCGCTATTGAAGACAAGAACTGTTTCAGATAAGTAAGTAGTTATGGGAGCTACAATAGTTTAGAAAGATTGCTGAACTCAGTATTATGTTTTCCATTCACTGACTTTAAACAATGCTCATTTTCCTTCCTGCTTCCTTCTGAATAAACCTTGATCTTACAGGGCTCTGATGCTTCTTACTATGTGTAGTGGAAAGAGCAAGGTTTTTAGAGCTAAAGTAAACCTGGGCTCAAATTCAAGTCTACCATATACCAGGTGTGGATCTTTGGGCAAGTTTATCAATTTGAGTCTCTTTCTAATCAGTAACATAAGAATAATAATACTGTAGGGTGGTTTTTTGAGGATTATATGTGCTAAATGCCTAAAAAATCGTAGCTATGATGATAAGGACAAGATGTGTGGTAGAGGAAATAAATTTCATTGTGTTCTGAGATTATAGTTCTGAATTATTCTGTATTCCTTGTATTTGTGGCTGCCTTTATTTTTTTAATTTTTTTTTTTTATCCTCACCCAAGGATATTTTTCCATTTTTTGTTCAGATAGAGTGGGAGGGAGAGAAAGGAAGAGAGAGAGAGAGAGAACCATCGATGTGAAAGGAACACATTGAGTGACTGCCTCCCGCACAACCCAACCAGGGCCGGGGACAAACTGCAACCGAGGTACGTGCCCTCAGCGGGAACCGAACCCGGGTCTCTCTGGACCGCAGGCTGACGCTCTAACCACTGAGCCAAAGCGGCCAGGGCAAATGTGGCTGCCTTTAATGAATTTCACTTTATTCCACAGATAAGATATTCAGAAACCAACCCAAAGGTGACCATTTTCTTTTACCTTAGATTACTATTCCTTGATATGAATTAGAATGGAGTATTCACAGTCTGTTTCCTTTTCATGAAAATTTGATAAGAATGTACTTCTGTTTCGTGAGAGTCTCTTGATATCCCTATGTAGCCTTTCATATTTTATTATCTTTCCCCAAGTGCCTTCAGTGGACTTCTTCTGAAGTCTTTCATTACTTAAATTTGAAGATTTCCCTTTCTTATGCTGCCTTTCTTTATATGTTGGACCAAAGGCTTTAGTTTGATGTTTAGTAGTTATTTGGTTTTGTTTTTGGTCATCACCACAAACCTCTCATTAGATTATGATCTAAATCCATATATTTTTTATATTCATTTCTCTATTTTGTGTTGTTTTTTTTTTACAGATTCTCTCCAGAAACAGCTTCTAGAAGAGGGTTAAGCACAGCAGAAATTAATGCTGTGGAAGCAATTCATCGAGCTGTGGAATTTAATCCTCATGTTCCAAAAGTAAGACATTTTATGATAAAATATGCTACTTTTATTTAAATTTATCAAATTGATGACAGTGTACAGACCAAAGTCTGGGTTTTGGGTCTCTATAATTTGAGTCAGAATTGTTTTAGTCCTCTATATTTTGATACTTATTATTCACCTTAAAGGAGATATTAAAAGGCATTTATTACTTTTTTTTTTTTAAATCCTCACCTGAGGACATTTTGCATTTATCTTCAGATAGAGCAGGAGGGAAAGAGGGAGGAAGAGAGAGAGAAACATCAATGCGAGAGAGACACATCGACTGGTTGCCACCCACATGACCCCAACCGGGGCCGGAGACAAACTGCAACCGAGGCATGCCCTTAGTGGGAACCGAACCTGGGACTCTCTGGTCCGTGGGCTGACACTCTAACCGCTGAGCCAAACCAGCCAGGGCTACTTTTTTTTTTTTAATCTTCATCCGAGAATATTTTTCCATTGATTATTTTATGTATTTATTTTTTTAGATAGGGTGGGAGGGAGGGAGGGAGAGAGAAAGAAAGAGAGAGACATCAATGTGTGAGAGACACATCGATTGTTCTCCTCCTGCACAACCCCAACCCAGGGCCGAGGATCAAACCCACAACTGAGATAGTTGCCCTTGACTGGGAATTGAACCCACAACTCTTTGGCCCGAGGGCTGATGCTCTAACTGTTGAGCCAAACCAGCCAGGGCTTAAAAGGCATTTAGAAAGGTGGGTAGGAACAGCAGTTCACTTACAGGCTTTGTAATTGCTGTCAAAATAGAATTTGAAATGTGTTCACTTAGCTGTTCCTTTTACTATAGCTATAAAGAAGCAGTAAAATGGCTTGGTCTTAATAAAAGATCATTCATTTTTTAGATTATTAAATCAAATTTCCTGTTACTGTGAAAACTTTTTATATCTAAACAAATGCCTGGGTTTTGAACTAGGGCTCAGTAGACAAAGACTGAAAACCAATAGATTAAAATAATCAATGATAGGAAACATATTGTGGAAGTTCTCAGAAAAACGGCTGAGTTGCTGTTTATTTGGTTCCAGATGAAACTGTACCTATCTTGTTTGTTTTTATATTATGCACCTTGCAGACATACAGATTATTGGTTAATCTCTGTGTGTTATCACCCAAGATTAAATTTTGGGTTTTAAAAACAGTGTCCCATGTTAGGCAGTATAGAATAGTCAAGAATAGATGTCTTTATGAGAGAATGTAATTGTAACTATTGATTCCAGTATAATGTATGTTAACGAAATTTGGAAGCTAGTAAATCTTAAAGAGATTAATCTTCAAAAAATCATCTCCAAGAAATGGAAGTTGTAAATCTGTTAGAGTGAGTAAAGATAAAGAAAACTACTGAAATCTGAGAATGAGAGTCAACAAATATTTATACCATTCTCTTATTAAGTGATACTGGTCCCATAAATTTTTTATTTTTATTTCTTAAAGCTTTTTTAAAAATTGATTTTTAGAGAGAGAGGAAGGGAGAGAGAGAGATAGAAAGAAACATCGATTGGCTACCTCCTGCATGCCCCCCACTGGGGGTTGAGCCCACAACTTGGGCATGTGCCCTGACTGGGAATCAAACCAGCAAGTCGACCTCTTGGTGCATGGGTCCACACTCAATCACTAAGCTACACTGGCCAGGCTAGTCCCATAAATTTAAATAAAATTTGTATTATGAATTATAATACATATACAGCAAAGTGTGAAAAACAGAAATGTGCATCTTAATGATTTATTATAAAGCAAATGAGTGGAAACTACCACGTAGGTCAAGAAACAACATTGCCAGCCCCCAGAAGCCCATCTGACTCCCTTCCCCAATTACAACTTTTTCCTCTTGCCTAAAGATAACCATTATTCTGACATTAATTGTGTTCACTTCCTTCTTTTCTTATTTTTTTGTCTATACTTTTCCTTTGTTGTTGGCTTTATGAAATAAGGAGTCAGTCCTCCTTTTTTATTCTTTGGAATAATTCTTGTAAAATTAAAATTATTTCTGCCTAAACAACTGGTAGAATTTGCTGATAAAGCCATCTGATTGAGGAGGATTTTTGTTACAAATTTTGTTTCTTTAGTTTAATAGTTTAATTATAAATTCAATTTCTTTAACCATTCCATAACTATTTAAATTTCTTATTTTATTTTTGTGTTGGTTTTTGGTGAGCTGTATTTTTCTAGAAATTTAGCTCATCAAAATTTTCCAATTTATTGGCATAAAGATTTCATAAAATCCTTTTATCACCTTGTTAATATTTGTGGGATTAGTTATAATATCCACTTTTTACTTTCTAACACTGGCTACCTATTTTTTTCCTTAACCAAATTCCCCAGGGATCTATCCATTTTATTAGGTGCAAAGAACCAAGCTCTGGCTTAGTTTTTCCTCTCTACTATGTGTTTTTGGTTCATTCATTTTTGCTCTTTATGGCTTTCCTTCAACTTTCTTTGGCCCTATTTTATTATTTTGTATCCCCTAGATCTTCTTATATAAGTATTTAACTCATTAATATTCAGCCTTTCTTCTTACTAATATATCTTTTTATTTAAGTCTATGAACATCTCTCTAAGTACAATTTAATGGCATTCTATAGCAATATTTTTATATAATTTAGTTCAAAATATTAAAATAAAATTTTTTTTTCTTTACTGATGTTAGATAGAGAGAGGAAGGGAGAGGAAGATAGAAACATCGATGACAGAGAACATCGATTGGCCGCCTCCTGCATGCCCCTCACTGGGGATCAGGCCCACAACCTGAGCATGTGCCCTGACTGGGAATCGAATGGGCGACCTCTTGGTGCATGGATTGACGCTTAACCACTGAGCCACACCAGCCGGGCTAGTTCAAAATATTTTTACATATTTAAACTTTAAAAAAAAAATAAGTTTTTATTGATTTTTTTTTTTTAAGAGAGAGAGTGAAGAAGGGAGAGAGAGATAGAAACATCGATGTGAGAGAGAAACATGGATCGGCTGCCTCCTGCATGCCCCACCCTGGGGATCAAGCCTGCAACCCAGGCATGTGCCCTGACCGCGAATCAAACCAGGAACTCTCAGTCCATGGGGTGACACTCAATCCACTGAGCCATATTGGCTGGGCCATATTTCAACATTTTATTAGAATGAATTCCAAATGGATTATGAAAAAAACTTATTCACTTGAGTTTGATGAGTTTGTTAATGAAGATATGTTCACCAATAAACAATAAAACATCAGCAGAACTATCGTATACTGGGCAAAGAGTCAGGCTGCTACTAAAAGCAACATGCAACAGCCCTGGCCAGTTTGGCTCAGTGATTAGATTGTCGACCCGTGGACCAAAACGTCCTGCAGATATGTTTTTATTAATCTTTAGAAAGAGAGGAAGAGAGAGAAAAACATCGATGTAGAGAAACATTAATCAGTTGCCTCCTGTATGTTACTTGACTGGGGATCAAACCCACAAACTGGGCATGTGCTGTGACCAGGAATCGAACCAGTGACCTCCTGGTGAATGGGTTAATGCTCAACCACTGAGCCACACCAGCTGGGCTATTGATTAGATTTTTTAAATATTTTGTTCAGCTTTCTAGTTGTCTGGGAGGGTTGGTCTGAATTACCCAGTCTTCCGTTACTGGAAGTAGGGGTCTAGAAATACTTTTATATGAAATGCTCTGTTCCTTTAGGCTTTAGAGTGGTTAAGAGAATGAATTCTGCAAACTAGACTGCCTAGATTTGGATTCTGGCTCCACTACTTACTAGCTGTATGACCTTGGACAAGTTACTTCTTTGGACTTGAGTTTCTCCTTGTGTAAAATGGGGATAATATTCTCTACCTCTTAGAGTTGTTATTAAGATTAAATGACTTCATATCTTTAAAGTGCTTAGAAGGGAGTCTAACACATAGTAAGATTTACAGAAGTGATTGTTATTGTTATTATCCAGGATGAGATGAGAATCTGTTCTTTGTGTGAGAAGATGAGCAGCAGTTATTAATCAGAACTATTTAAATTAAATATACCACTAAGATGTCTAAAAGTTTATTTAATTCACACTCAAAATAACAAAATATGGACTGTTTACTATGGTTGTAGACTTCTTTTCTGCCTCAAAACCCTCTCATGTAAAATGTATTATCAGTAGTAACAATTTTGATGATATGAATTGTGCATTGGTTTCTTTTTTTTAAATATGTTTGTATTGATTTTTTTTAGAGAGAGAGATAGAAACATTGATGTGTGAGAGATACATTGATTGGCTGCTTCCTACTGAGGATTGAGCCTGCAACCTGGGCATGTGCCCTGACTGGGAATCGAACCAGGACCTCTCAGTCCATTGGACGACACTCAGTCCACTGAGCCACACCAGCCAGGCTAATTGTGCATTGGTTTCAAAACTACTGCTGGAGCTCTGGCCGGTTTGGCTTAGCAGTTAGAGCATCAGCCCACGGACCAAAGAGTCACGAGTTTGATTCAGTCAAGGGCACGTACCTCGGTTGTGGTTCATCCCCGGCCTTGGTCAGGGTCGTGTGGGAGGTAGCCAGTTGATGTGTCTCTCTCACGTTGATGTTTCTCTCTCTCCCCCTCCCTCCCACTCTATCTGAAGATAAATGGAAAAATGTCCTCGGGTGAGAATTAAAAAAAAAAACTACTGCTGGAGTCACCTGGATGGGGGAGACTAGTGGAAATCCCAGGCATTTCCCCTATTACAAAATTAAATTTTTGGATAGGTAATATATATTAATTTCCATATTAAATCTGCTTTAGTAATCTATGATGTTTTTAGGGATTTTTTTCCCAAAACACACACACACACACACACACACACACACACACACACACACACATACACTGAAATACTACAAAACAATTCTGAGAAAAAAGAAAGACCTAAATAAATGGAAGATATGTACCATACTTATGAATTGGGAGACTTAATGTTAAGATCACAGTTTCTCCCCTAATTGATCTATGGATTCAGGGCAATTCCTATTAAAATTGTAATAGGCTTATTTGTAGAAATTGACAAATTCATCCTAAAATTTATATGGAAATACAAAGGACCTAGAATATCCAAAACAATTTCGAGAAAGAAGAACAAAGTTGGAGGATTTATGCTATCCAATTTCAAGATATTTTAAAGCTTTTTAAAAAGAAATTTTTAACAGTAATTAAGGTAGGTGAGTGGAAGACAATAGAGAGTCCTGAAACAAACACATAATTATGGTCAGTTGATTTTAAACAAGTGTTCCAAGGCAATTCATTGTTCAATGTGGAAAGGATAGTTTTTTTTTCAACAAATGGTGCTGGGACAATTAGGTGTCTATATAAACAAAAACAAAACAAAACCCCAGACCCCTTCCCTCATACCATATACAAAAATGAAGTAAAAATGGATCATAGATCTAAATGTAAGAGGTAAAATTATAAAACTTCTAGAAGGAAACCGAAGAAAATCTTTGTGCCTTGGGTTAGGCAAAAATTTCTTCACAAGCATGATCCATAACAGAAAAAAATTGATAAATTGGACTTCTTAAAATATTTACTCTTCAAAAGACACCATTAAGAAAATGGAAAGATTAACCAAAGACTGGGAGAAAATATTTGCAAGTTATGTATTTGTTAAAGGACTTGTATCCAGAACTTATAAAGAACTCTTACAACTCAATAAGAAGGAGACAAATGACTCAATTCAAACATGGGCAAAGGAGCCCTGGTTAGGTGGCTCAGTTGGTTGGAGCGTCACCTGGTACACCAAAAGGTTGCGGGTTCAATTTCCGGTCAGGGCACCTACCTAGGTTGTGAATTTGATCCCCAGTCAGGAAGCCTATGGGAGGCAACCAATCGATGTTTCTCTCTCACATCGACGTTTCTCTCTTTCCCCCTGTTTCTCTCTCTCTTAAAATATATCCTGGATTTTAAAAACAACATGGGCAAAGGATATAAATAGCCATTTTATCAAAGAAAATACATGCATAGCTAATAGGCATATTAAAAGATATTCAGCATTATCAGCCATTGAGAAATACAAATTAAAACCACAATATGATTTACTTTATACCCACTAGAATGCTCATACTCACAAAGACTAATAATACCAAGTGCTGGCAGGAATGTGGAGAAACTTCATACATTGCTGCTGTGCATGTAAAATAGTATAGCAACTTTGGAAAACAGTTTTGTAGATAAACATATGTACTTATCTTATGACACATCAATTCCATTCTGAGGCATCTACACAAGAGCAATGAAAACATATTTTCCATACAAAGACTTGTACGCAATTGTTTGCAAGAGTCAAAAATTGGAAACAATCCAAAGACAGGTGAATAGATAAATTAATTGTGGTATATCCATAAAATGGAACATGTCTTAGCATTGAAAAGGAACAAAATATAATTACATGCAACAATATAGATGAACCTCAAATACTTTATGTCAAGTGAAAGAAACCAGACACAAAAGTCAACATATTGTATGATTCCATTTATATGCAATTTCTAGAACAGGTAAAACCATAGACACAAACAACAGATCAGTGTTCCCTGGGACTGGTGGTGGGAGTGGGGATTGACTACAAACAGGAATAAGGGAACTTTTTGTGGTGATGGTTGCACAACTGTATAAATTTACTAAAAATCATTGAATGGTGATTTTGTGATATGTAAAGTATACCTCAATAAGACTGTTAAATGTTTATATAATTTAATTGTGTGTGTATCTCTCTCTCTCTCTCTCTCTCTCTCTCTCTCTCTCTCTATATATATATATATATATATATATATATGTATATATATATCTCTCTCTCTATATATATATATATATAGATAGATAGATTTTTTTTTTTTAATAGAGAGGAAGGGAGAGGGGGAAGAGAGATAGAAACATCAATGAGAGAGAAACATCGATCAGCTGCCTCCCTTATACTGGGGATCAAGCCCGAAACCTGGGCATGTGCCCTGACCAGTAATCGAACTGGTGACCTCTCGTTGCCTGCGTCGATGCTCAACCACTGGGGCACACTGGCTGGGCTAATTGTATATATTTTTAAAGTATATAATGTATATATACTTAAACATTTTAAACTCATTTTTAATATAGCTAGAAATTTACATGTTTTTCCTTCAACTATATGTCACAGCCAGTTGACAATTCAACTGTATTAAAATATCCAGCTATGTAAGTATAACCTTACATTACTGCTTGTGGATAGACATTTTTAAAAAAAATTGATTTTTAGAGAGAGAGGAAAGGGTAGAGAGGTGGACACATCAATGAGAGAGAACATCAACTAGCCGCCTCCTGCATGCCCCACACTGGGGATTTGGCCCACAACCTAGGCATGTGCCCTGACCAGGAATCGAACCGGCGACCTGTCGGTGCATGATTGACACTCAACCACTGAGCTACACCGGCCTGGCATGGATAGACATTTTAAGCTGGCTGTTATCAAACAGGATAATATCCCACTTAAATAACATTATTGTTATATGAACTGGGAGAGCTCTGTAATTTGCAGCTGTCTGTGTTTGTTAGGGTTCTACAAATGATGAAGTATGTAAAGGTTCTCTCTCTCTCTTGCTCTTCTGTTATGGTCTCTACTCCCAGCTACAACCAAGCAAAAATAAGGGGCTTTAGGGCTTTTCTTCCTCAAACCTCAACTGTGGGTGATAACTTATTTAACCTAATGAACAGTGATATTTAAATATATATATTAAATCTTCTTTTAATCTTATAAATTTATTATGCAAATTTTTCCAGTGTTATATGAATCTTACCAGTAAAATGACAAAGGATAAAGCTGTTTTAGCAGGAAACATTTTTTGGCAACTTTCCACATAATCACAACAGAAATGGCTGTAGGTCTAGAGCGTAGCAATTTGTTAAAGCTGGAAACTATTAGACGTGCAATAGAGAAAGATCACATAAATCTCTTCAGGCTATGAATTTGCTTTAGATATTTCATTAACATTGATTGCCTTTACAGATTTTTTTAATCTACTGAATGAATTTCAGTAACTATAATAGTAATAGTTAAAAATAAGAACAGCATGTTTTCATGGTTTTTGACTTGTTCTTCATTACCTAACTATGGCTTTGGTTCAGCAGACATTTTTTTAGTCACCAAACAAGGAAAAGATTGTTCATCTTTCAGCTACTATAGAAATTGTCAGATTTTTAAAATTTTACAGTAGAAAATGTCTCATATCTTCTAATTATCCCACAGCATCCTGTTTCAGTCATTCTAATGTCTCATATTCTTTATTATCCCACCATTAAGAAGTTTTATAGAGGGTATTCTTTTTTTTTAAATTGAGATCATTCACATATCACAAAATTCACCCATTTAAAGTACACATTTCAGTGGTTTTTAGTATTCTCACAAGGTTGTACAATCATCACCACTATCTAATTCTAGAACATTTTCATTATCCCAAAAAGAAACTCTGTACCTATTATCAGTCGCTCCCCATTTCTATTTCCCCCAATCCTTGGCAACCACTAATCTACTTTCTGTTTCTGTGGATTTGGTATCATACAATATGTGGCTTTCTGTGTCTGATTTCTTCCACTTAGCATAATGTAGCATGTATCAATACTTCATTTCTTTTTATGTCTAAATAATATTCCATTGTATGAATTTTGTTTTTCCATTTATCAATTGATGGACAATTGGGTTGGTTCCACTATTTGACTATTATGAATAATACTGCTATGAATATTCATGTGCAAGTTTTTATGTGAACACATGGTTTAACTTCTCTTAGGTATATATACCTAGGAGCAGAATTGACAGATCATATGGTAATTATATGTGTAACTTAAAAATTTTTTTTTCTTTATTAATTTTAGAGAGAGAGGAAGGGAGAGGGAGAGAGAGATAGAAACATCAATGAGAGAGAACATCGATTGGCCACCTCCTGCATGCCCCCCACTGGAGATTTGGCCCAAAACCCAGGCATGTGCCCTGACTGGGAATCAAACCGGCGACCTCTTGGTGCATGGGTTGATGCTGAACCACTGAGCCACATCGGCAGGGCTATGTGTAACTTTTTTTTTTTTTTATCCTCACCCGAGGACATTTTTTTTGGCATTTATCTTCAGATAGAGCGGGAGGGAGAGAGGGGGAAGGACAGAGAGATGGCTTTATAAATTATGAATGTTTAGAGATAGCACAGATGCTTGAAATTGAAAATATTAAATGCGAGAGAGACACATAGAGTGGCTGCCACCCACACGCCCCCAACCGGGGCCAGGGACAAACTGCAACCGAGGTACGTGCCCCTAGCGGGAACCGAACCCGGGACTCTCTGGTCTGTAGGCTGACGCCCTAATCGCTGAGCCAAACTGGCCAGGGCTATGTGTAACTTTTTGAAAGACTGCCAAACCGTTTGCCAAATTGGCTGTGCTATTTTACATTCCCACCAGCAATGTGTGAGGGAGGGCTCCATTTTATATACATTCATGTCAACACTTGTTATTGTCTGTCTTTTTATTATAGTTATCCTGGAGGTATGAAGTGGTATCTCATTGTGGTTTTGGTTTGCATTTCCTTAATGACTAATGATGTTGAACATCTTTTAATATGTTCATTGTCCATTTGTGTATCTTCTTTGGATAAATGTCTATTCAGGTCCTTTGCACATTTTTTAGGTTTGTCTTTTATTATAGAAGGTATTCTTTAACATTTTTATTACAGTAGGCCATTGAGGTTCTTGATTAATATGGTCCAAAACCGTTGTGAATCTCCATAGTTAAAAATACCGTCATAACATGTATTTTACCCATGTAATGTAAACATGGGGATGGGTCATGAACCTCCTGAGATATGGATGCTGAAGAGTAAGCTAGGGTTATTCATTAGGTAAGTTAATCACGTATATACAAGCTTCAGAGCACAGGATTCAAATTTGTGCCTTAGCAAAATGATGGCTCTATAAATTATGGATGTTTAGAGATAGCACAGATGCTTGAAATTGAAAATATTAAATCCATGAATGTTAGTGATCTGCTATAGATGTGATTGTTCTTAGTATGACACTCTACATGCCTGGTTGATCAGAAATTGAAGCCTACAGGGTGACACTTGTCCCTTTCACCATAGAAGATACTAACTCTTAAGCAGTTGGCTTACATTTCATTGGCCAAAATACTTGTATTATAGTAGCATATTTAAAAGATAAGAGGGATCAGACACCTTATTGAGATTCTGAGTGGCATAGCAGTAGTAAAAGGAGAAATGGGAAAATGGTGTTGAAATCTGACTCAAACATAGAGCACAGTGAGGCTGGACTGTGGCCTAGGTGGAAGAGTTGAGAAGTGAAATGCTTACCCCTTGAGATACTGCTCTGTAGGATGATGTAGAATGGAGTTTTCCTGTGGCAAATGCCCTCTCTAGCCTCCCTTCCCTGTCCTTTCAATATAAGATCACTTTCCCTTTGCTCCTGAGGCTATTAGATAGTATTCTGTTTTCTTTCCATTTATTCATAGAGCATTTGTTTACTCTCTATGTGGGAACGGGCTCTAGTCTCCCCCCTAATACACATCCATGTGGACTTTTTGCATTCAGCCTGCCTGTCCAATCTCATAGAATGTGCACTGAGAAAACTAATTGCAGAGATAAATTGGTTCTTGGTGTGCATGACTGATCAAGAGCAAAGTACCTTAATTTCAGATGCCTTCAGAGAGATTTTTCTTTAACCTCTGCTTTTAAGAGGAAGATTATAAAGCATTATCATTACTTCAGGTCAGAATTATATTGCTTTTGGTCAAAAGCTGTTGTAAGATTTACAAAGTAGTAGAAACAAAGTAATCTAAAGATAAATTATAAAGATCAAAGCAATTCAAAATTAAAGTGAATTTGAGTATAAGCATAGGTATGGTTTTAGAGTTATAAAAGAAACCATCAGACCATACATTGTTATTGTCTTTTAACTATAGCTTCCAAAGTAGCTTTAATTTTTTTATATTTTTAGTGAAAAGCAAGAGGCATGCGTAATTATCTGAGTATATTGTCCATAGTTTAATGCTAGCTAAAATTGTCCCCAGTAATTTCTGATTTATTCCAGATAATAAGGTGATTTGGAGATAATATGGAAGCTCCTGTAAAAATTCAGACATACTTAGTGCCAGCCTTGGTTTATGTCTTCAACTATATTTTATTTCTTGATAATTTCTGAATCTATATCTTTTAACTCTGGCTTCCTCATCTATAGACTAGCATATCTATCTAGTTATGAAAAATTTTAACTAATAGATACTTCAGACACTTTAATGTATCTCCAACTGAATTTTTAAAAATTTAAGTCTCTTCTTTAACTTGCCTGTTCTTCCTTAGTTAGATATTCTGAATTGTGACTTCATTATCCTCTTCTCCTCATTAACCTTTATTCTGCCCTTTACAAATTACCAACTTGTATTATAATCTTTGAAATGTCTTTCAGATCTAGCCATCTACTCCACCCCCAAGGTCACCATCTTGCACCTTCACTACCTATTCTTTAAAAAATTATTGTTATTATAGAAGTAATGAGTACGTTTTACAAAAAATTCAGACCCCCTCAAAAGTTTGTAAAGTAAAATTTCCCCTGTTCTTTTGCTCTCAATTCTACTTCTCTCAAGTAACCACTGTTTCTGTTTGGTTTATTTATTGCCAGACATTTTCTGTGCATTTCTAAACATGTAGATATGTTTACCATCTCTTGCTTGGACTATTAAAACAAATTCCTCACTGGTCTCCCTGCCATCAACCTCTCCACTCTGGTTATTGCCAAAGTTATCTACCTAAATAGTAAATCTTACTCTGCTAAAAGAGCTCTGCTTGTTCCCTGTCGCCTATAAGATAAAGACCAATCCCTTAAGTATTGCATATATAGAAGCCCTTCACAGTGTGGACCTAGTATCTGTCTCCAGCCTTCCTCCTTGCCACATCTGCCTTATTCCTTATCACTACTTCCTGGATTGGTCACGTCTTATCATATCTCCCTACCCTTTGTACACATGCTCCATCTATTCTCTACCATCAAATTTCTGCTCATTCTTCAAGATCCCCTCATCTGTTGCCTCCTTTAGAGAAGTGTCTTTCCCACTTTTCCCAAGCAGAGGTAATGGCTCTCTCTCCTCTGTTCCTTCAGTACCTTATTCATATCTTTTCTTTGTGTCTGTTTGTATGTCTCTCCCTTAGTTCCCTGTAAGCTTTTTAAAAAGAACTATTGGCTTACTCATCATTTGATGTCTGATACTCTGCCTAGCACATACCAGGCATTCAATAAATGTTTGTTAATAGACATGTCTTCAGTTTGGATCTGCATTGCAATTAGACCTAAGTTAAAGAAAGTAAAAATTCGGACCCCATTATTTTTGGGAATTTTTAAGCCATTTTACTTATTTTTATGAGTTTTGATTATTTTTACTATTTTAGTTTACTATTCTTATAAATTTTACATATAAAATTTTATGACTCGTATGCCCTGGCTGGTTTGGTTTAGTAGTTAGAGCGTCGGCCTGTGGACCAAAGAGTCTTGGGTTCGATTCTGGTCAAGGGCATGTGTCTCAGTTGCGGTTTGGTCCCCGGCCCTGGTCAGGATTGTGCGGGAGGTGGCCAATCGATGTGTCTCTCTCACATCGATGTTTCTCTCTCTCTCTCTGTCTTTTTTCTCTCTCTCTCCCTCCCACTCTGTCTGAAGATAAATGGAAAAAAATTTTTTTATGAATCATATATTTTACTTTTACTTTGCTATTTTCATGTTTTGCTTAATTATTATCTTCCTTTTTTTTTTTAGTCCTCACCAGAGGATATTTTTCCATTGATTTTTGATGGAGTAGAAGGGAGGGAGGGAGAGAGAGAGAAAAAAAAATACATCGATGTGAGAAAGACACATTGATTGGTTGCCTTCCTCACAACCCCGACAGGGCTGGGATTCGAACACGTGACCCCCTGGATACTCTAACTGCTGATCCAAACCTGCCAGGGCTTAATTATATAATTTTTGACTTTTTAAGAATGGTAGTACAATTCCAGCATGACCTTATTTGTCAACTTACATTACAAAATAACTCAGCTTTTAATGGAGTACTATACAACAAGGAAAAATAGTAAGTTAGACCTATATAGAGGCAGGAAGAAATGTGTTGTTAAGATATATTGGGAAGTAAAAACTGAGTTGCATAACAGTTTGATCCTGTTTTTAAGAAAAATAGAGTCAGTGTATTATACTGAAAGAAATCCAGAAAACTTAAATCAGATTATCTTTATTTTCTTTACTCTTTTATTCTCCAATTTGTAATATATTATTTTTCTACTGTGTAACTCAGCAGTGTTTGCATTTTTTGTTAGCAGAAAAAAAAGACTAAGACAAAACAAAACCAACTAGTTTTTAACCTTTCATATTCTTCTTCATAGAAAAGTGAAGTCTGGGTAGCAGAAATAGTTTTGGTTTTGTTTTGTTTTTAGTTTGCCCAGAGATTTATCTTTAAGTAGAAACTGAAATATGAGTTTGAAGATAGTTTAGTGATATATTTCCGGTCAC
This sequence comes from Tadarida brasiliensis, assembly GCA_030848825.1. Classification (NCBI taxonomy): domain Eukaryota; kingdom Metazoa; phylum Chordata; class Mammalia; order Chiroptera; family Molossidae; genus Tadarida; species Tadarida brasiliensis. Next base: position 12,263,800 of record CM061275.1, on the reverse strand, counting down.
GTCAGTTTTAAGTATTTTGGTGCCTATCTGGGTTGTCTAGTGTGCTAGGTGCTGCAGTAAGAATATGAAGGAAATGGTTTCTATTGTGTGGTAACTTACAGCTTATGCTGGGTAGCAGAAATTCCTGAGTAGCAGTCTGTGAAGAAGATAAGTCATAATCCTATAATTATCTTCTTTAAATAACATTTTCCTTGAACTGAAAATTTTCCCAATATTTTGAGGGTGAAATTTTATTTTAGTGTCTTATTGGAAACTGATAAATAAGGTTTGCTTTGTTTTAAAGTCAGATTGGAAAGGACATTTGGTAGTAGGTAAGACATCATAATAAAAAATGCGGTAGTATAAGGAAGATTTTTTAAATGATTAAATAGCAAAGATTTTTAAATATAAACTCCTGAAGTATCATTTCCTAAAAAGCATGCCCTGTGACATTGATTACTATCTGAATTGTCACTTAGATTATTAAACAGTGAAAATATACATTATAGTTGCTGTTCAAAAAGTATTTTCTTGACATATTAAGTTGACATTTTTATTGAATAATTGTTAACTGAGTATCTTTGCTTACCATTTGCTAAGTGGCTACACAGATATGATTAGTTTAAAGCTTCAGGGTTCTAAAACTCATTGAAAATAATTTGGTATATTTTGTCTCCTCTATCTGTAAAATGCGGCAGAATCTGAATAGAAATGAGTTGGCTTTAGTATAATACAGTTTTCTTCTGAAAATGAGATACTCTTTTTTATGGTGATTTCAGTGTGATTGCCGCATTTTCCTTGCATCCTACTGAAGAAGCTCTTTGCGCACTTGCAAAGAGCATAAGGAGTCATGTCAGAGGTCAGCTGTTTGAATCCATTTTCCCACAGCTGCCTGGTGCGAGTGATCTTTTACTGTGTTTTAAAAAAATAGGCAAGGATTAGAGAGGATTAGAAAGAATATTACCCTCCTGAATATAGGCCCAGGGCACTAAGGGGAGAAAACCCAACCAGGCAGCAAATGGGCTTTGCTTGACCAGGACACAACCTCTGCTGCATTCCTTTAAGAAACTGAATGGGAAATGTTAAGTCCCCAAACTGGATTAGTAAATAATCTCATAGCTTGTGACATCTGCTAAAGTAAATTGATGAGCAGATTGCATTCTTACACTTTGAGGAGAGAGCCAGATACATTAAGACTAAGAGCAATTACTCTTTTATTTTTAATTTTAGCTTTATTGAGGTATGGGAGTAAGAGTCATTAAAGATGGATATTAAGCTCAGTAAGTGTTGGAAAGACACATTTCATAAGAAAAATTATTTTGGATATAGTAATACGATATATACATATATATTGGTTAATTACCTAAGGCTTAAAGTTTGAAACCACTACACTATTTTTTTTTTAAGATTCTTCCTGCTTGTAGCAGTTTTACAAAATGTTTTTCACAAATTCAACTACTTAATTTATGTTGTTTATCTCATTAGTTTGTGTAACAATCTGAGGAATTTAGAATTTGAAATGTGAGAATATATCTTTTGAGACACCTCTGGAATGTTTCTGTTTTTATATTTTAGAACAGAAGTTAATGTGGTTTGGACCTTATAACACATATTATGGTATCAAATTATTTAGAACCAAAGAGGTTATTTCAAACCTGTTTTAGTAGGGGAAGTGTTTGCAGGAAGTATTTAGCTAACTAAAATTTTAAAAGATTTTGTTTTAAGTTGACCACTTTAATAGTAAAGATGATGTACAAGTGATTAATTTTGCATTTTCATGTAATTAGTACATTTGATTAGTGTAATAACTATGATTATACTGCTTTAGTTATGGATTATAATATTAAGGCAAATATTTTCTTCAAGAATTTAAGATAGAATTTAATTTCATCTATGAATAAGAATTGATAGACTATAACAAGCACACTCACTAATCCCTTAAATGCAACTTGTTCTCTTGGCTCAGTGCCTTTGCTCAAGTTGGCCCTGTACTTTCAACATGTCTGCCTAGTCTTTTTTCCACCCCACCCCTAATCTGCTCATCCACGTTCCATCCAACTTTATATATCAGCTCCAATCCAAAATTCCATCAAGAGGTTTATTTTCACTCCCTTAAGCAGAATTAATACCTCCTAAACATAGAGTTATCATATAACCCAGCAATTCCACTCCTAGGTCTATACCCAAGAGAGATGAAAACAGATAATCACATAAAAACTGGTAGATGGATGTTTTTGCCAGCATTATTCAAATAGCCCAAAGGTGAAATCTACCAAATATCCATCAAATGATGAGTGGATAAACTAATGTATTATATCCATACAATGAAAAATTATTCAGCCACAAAAAGGAATGAAGTACTGATACATGCTGCAACATGGATATACCTTGAAAACGTTTTGCTAAGTGAAAGAAACCAGTTACAAAAGCCCATATATTATGTGATTCTGTTTGTATGAAATACCCAGAATTGGCAGAAGGGTTTCCTTTTGCGGTGATGAAAATGTTGTAAAATGACTGTGGTGAAGGTTGCACATATCTGTGAATATATTAAAAACCATTGAATTGTGTATTTTATTTTATTTTATTTTATTTATTTTTTATCCTCACCCGAGGACATTTTTTCATTTTTTGTTCAGATAGAGTAGGAGGGAGAGAGAGGAAGAGAGAGAAAGAGAAACATCGACATGAAAGGGACACATCGAGTGTCGAGTGGCTGCCACCCGCACGACCAACCAGGGCCGGGGACAAACTGCAACCACTGCAACCGAGGTACATGCCCTTAGCGGGAACCGAACCCGGGTCTCTCTGGACTGCAGGCCGACGCTCTAACCGCTGAGCCAAACCGGCCAGGGCGAAGAATTGTGTATTTTAAATGGGTGAATTGTGAAGTATCTAAACTATATCTCAATAAAGCTGTTATAAAAAACTAAATTAAAAAATTTAATAGTTCCTATCCATATTCCTATATACATTGTTTATACCTCTAATAAAACACTTAGCACAGTCTGGTTATAATTACTAACTTAAGAAATCTGTCTCTCTCATTGCATTAGGAGGCTCCCAAAACATGGAGTGTTTTTTGATATTCCCTAACATGCAAGTGCTTTGCTCTCAGTAAACAGTAATTTAATTGAACTTCTTCATAATTAAATTCCTTCACCTGAAAAATGGGAATGAGATAAAAATAATTAAATGTTGTCACAAAGTATTGCGCCAAAACTGTATTTTATAATTTTTACACTTAATTCATTTTTGGAAAAATAAATATTTGCTCTCACATTATTTCCTCAGCTTGAGTTTCCATTTTGTGTTTAGCAAGGTCACATATAAGCCATTTATCATCTTATTTTTACCTATGGGAATATTCTTGTTCTTGGAATTTGCATATAAAGCATTTTATACGCACTTATCAGTAGGACCTTAATATCATTTCAACTAGCTTAATGTTTATTTTTTAAATAAAATTGACTTGATAAAATTAGAATCTACATTTTTGTGGATGTTTGAATTTAACTTTTCTTTTTTCTGTGGTGTGTTTTATGTGTGTGTGTTTTATTTTTCTAGTATTTACTAGAGATGAAAAGTCTAATTTTACCTCCAGAACACATTCAAAAACGGGGTGATAGTGAAGCAGTTGCCTATGCTTTCTTTCATCTTCAGCACTGGAAGCGAATAGAAGGTGCTCTCAATCTGCTGCAGTGTACATGGGAAGGCAGTAAGTATTCTTTTCCAGAAGTAACCCTGATCTCTCTGACTATTCACTGCATTCACAGGTAGTCTTTTTAAGTGAGATTGTCTGAGTTTTCTAAGGATTTCTTGTTCAGATTGGTTTCAATGTGAACTCGGTGGTGTTAATTTGGTTTATTGGTAGAAGAGATTTAAAAAAAAAATTTATTGTTTAAAGTATTACAAATGTCCCTCTTTTTTCCCCCCATTGATACCTTCTTTGGTAGGAGAGATGTTTAATGTACTTATATTGATGCCACATTTAGGAAAAGAAGAATGAGAAACTATTATGGTATTTTGCCATATATTCATTTAAATTGCATATTTGTAAGGAAAGAAATTGAGCCCAGCCCGTGTGGCTCAGTGGAATGAGTATCATCCCAAGGACTGAAAGGTCCCGGTTCAATTCGGTCAGGGCACATGCCTGGGCTGCAGGCTCGACCCCCAACAGGGGGTGTGCAGGAGGCAGCGGATGGATGTTTCTCTTTCACATGAATGTTTCTCTCTCTCTCTCCCTTTCTCTCTCTCTAAAAAAATCGATAAAAACATATTTTTTAAAAAAAGAAAATGATAACTTATCATCCTTGGTTTATGAGCTTTTTAATGTGGTTGAGCTATTGTTCTAATATTTTTTTAATTGGACAGTTTTGCTTTGTTTTCAGATGTGTATAACATAAAACTATTTTCTTTATTTTTAATTTTTATAATCCTCACCCAAGGATATTTTTCCATTGATTTTTTTCAGATAGAGTGGGAGGAAAGGAAAGAGGGAAGGAGAGAGAGAAACATTGATGTGAGAGAGACACATCGATTGGTTGCCTCCCACAAGACCTCCAACCGAGGCCAGGGACTGAACCCGCAACCAAGGTACATGCCCTTGACCAAGAACTGAACCCACGACTCTTCATCCACAGGCTGACGCTTTAACCACTGAGACAACCAGGCAGGGCAGTTTTCATCACAACTAATATCAACTCTATTCTTAAATTTTTTAAATTGTGGTAAAATACATATAACATAAAAATTACCATTTTAACCATTTTGAAATGTACAGTTCAGTGGCTTTTTGTACATTACATGGTTGTACAGCTATATACCCATTAACAGTAACTCCCCATTCTTCCCTTCTCCCTAGGCCCCAGTAATCATTATACTTTCTGTCTCTGAGTTTGACTACTCTAGCTCTCTCATATATTAGAATCATATAATATGTGTCCCTTTTTTTTTCTTTATCCTCACCCGAGGACATTTTTGCATTTATCTTCAGAGTGGGAGGGAGAGAGGGAGGAAGAGAGAGAGAGAGAGAAATATCGATGTGAGAGAGACACATCGACTGGCTGCCACCCACACGACCCCAACCGGGGCCGGGGACAAACTGCAACCGAGGTACATGCCCTTAGCAGGAATCAAACCTGGGACTCTCTGGTCCACGGGCCGATGCTCTAACCCCTGAGCCAAATCAGCCAGGGCTAATATGTGTCCTTTTATGTCTGACTTATTTCACTTAGCATAATGTTATAGCATATGTCAGAATTTCATTTCTTTTTAAGGCTGAAAAAGATGCCATTATATGTGTATATACAACATTGTATTTATGTATTCATCTGTCGGTGGGTATTTAAGTTGTTCCACCTTTTGACTATTGTGAATAATGCTGCTGTGAACATGAGTGTACAGATATCTGTGCAGATTCCTGCTTTCAATTCTTTTGGGTATATACCCCAAAGTGGAATTTCTGGATCATGTAATTCTGTGTGTTTTTTTTTCTTTTCTTTTTTTGTGTTAATCCTCACCCTAGGATATTTTTCCATCGATTTTTAGGTAGAGTGGAAGGCGGGGCGGGGGTGGGGTGGGGAGAGAGAGAGATATAAGAGAGACACATCTATTGGTTGCCTCCACACCACCCCGACTTGGGCCTGGGATCAAACCTGCAACCCAGGTACATGCTCTTGACTGGGAATCGAACCTCAGACCCTTCAGTCTGCAGGCTGACACTCTAACTGGTGAGTTAAACCAGTCAGGGCTCTGTGTTTAACTTTCTGAGGAACCACCATGCTATTTTCTATAGCAGTTGCACCATTTTACATTCCACTAGCAGTGCACAAGTATTTAACTTTCTCTATGTCCTCATCACACTTATTTTCTGTGGGTTTTTTTGTATGTGCCCTAGCGGGAACCGAACCAGGAACTCTCTGGTCCTCAGGCCGACGCTCCAACCGCTGAGCCAAACTGGCCAGGACTGTTTTGTTTTTTTAATAATAGCCATTCTGATAGTATGAAGTAGTATCTAATGGTGGTTTTGATCTGCATACTCCTATTATTAGTGATGTTGAACATCTCTGAATGTGTTTATTGGCCATTTGTATATCTTCTTTGGAGAATTGGTCTGTTTTTCAACTAACTACCAAATCTCTCATTTGTAACTTCTTAAAATCACTAAGAAAATGAAGAAGCGTAATCAAAATATTTTATTTGTTGGTTCTTATAATAATTCTCTTGGAAAGTACACCTCTGCTATCAATAAAAATTTAAAAAGTCATTGCTCATTCACTAAAATTGGTTAACCCCTTCAGTTCCCAAACTTTGCACTAAGGCACCTTGGGGGCATTGCAGCAAATTCCCTGGAGCGGCACAGGGTACTTTAAATTTTCAATGGAAACAGCAATATCAGTTTCTGTCAGTCACCATTCAAACTATTACTCTAGATAGTTCATGGTTTCACAATGAGATGGCTCTCCAGTCTCTATTTCTTTCTATGTCATAGCTTTGCAAAGCTGGGTTTTTGTTAGTTGCTGTGATTAAAAGAAGTACCACACAAAAATCAGTGTGGAACAAGGTTTGAGAAGTTGTGTAGTGCTCAACAGACTCATATATCCCATTAGTAAGAAATGATGGTTATTTAAAAATTAAATAAAGTTTCTTTTAATTTATGTGTATTTTTCAAATCACTGCTAAATTGTTAGAACGTAAACTTTTAAAATTATTTGGCTCAGCTGGTGTGGCTCAGTGGTTGAGCATCGACCCACGTACTAAGAGGTTGCTGGTTCAATTCCCGGTCAGGGCACATGCCCAGGTTGTGGGCCTGATCCCCAGTGGGGGACATGCAGGAGGTGGCCAGTCGATGTTCTCTCTCATCAATGTTTCTGTCTCTCTCTCTCCCTCTCCCTTCCTCTCTCTCTAAAATCAATAAAGAAAAAAAAAATTTTTTTTAAATTATTTGGACCCACTACCTAATAAGTAGAATTGTTAGATACTTCTTTCAGGCTAGAGACAATTACTGATACAGAAAGGACACCATGTGTCCTGAACCAAGAAAGTTTAAGAACCTTTGCCTTAAACATTTGCTAAGGGTCAGACACTGTGCTTGATATTAACAGTATACAGATTGATGAAACTGGGACAACTAAAACTGAGGAGCTGAATGTCTTTGGGTTATTAGACTTTATTTTACTTTTTTTCTAGTAGTCTATAGTTCCTCAAAACCAGGTAATCTATTTCATTCACCTTGTGTGTATCTTCAATGCCTAGCATTCTTCTTGGCACATAGGAGGTTTTCAATAAGTATATGACTTATACTGTGTTTCATGAATATTCATCTTAATGGATGATTTCCTAGTGTTATCGCTGATTTTCTCTGGGACTTTGGACAAATCACTACTTTTTATTGTGGCAAAACAAAATCTACATTTTGATAAAAGTTTATAGAACCAAGCACTAAAGGAAAAGCAAAAACCTTATCACTATTTTGATGAGCACTTAGCTAGTTGAGTAGATCAAGAAGAATTCCTTCTTTAAAAAGTCTGTAAGAGTTGGTGACAGTCTAGATCAGGGATGGGTAAACTTTTTCCATAGAGGGCCAGATGGTAAATATTTCATCTTTGCTGGCCATGGGCTCTATCACAGCTACCCAAATCTTGTAGCATGAAAGCAGCCTTATGTAATATGTAAATGAAAAAGCATGACTGCATTCTAATAAAATTTTATTTACAAAACTGATAGTGGGCCAGGTATAGCCAGAGGGTTATATAATACTTTGGTGACCCCAATCTAAATTAAGCTCTGCTCACAGAAAATTTTGGTGGCTTCTCACATGTGAAGTTAGGAGCCATTGAGAACTCTTCTAAGTTGCCAATAGTATGGCTATAACAGTTATACATTTTGCAATTTTATGAAGATTATTGTAAGAAGTGGAATTCATGCCCAAAGAGTAAAATCTATTGTGTTCATAATGAAGAGGCTGAGGCAAGAAGGGCCCAGCCAGTCTTATCATCCAGTACTCCCTTTAGTTTTTATTTTATTTTTCCATCACCATTTATTCCCCATATACCCTCCTCCACCTCCACCCCCGCAATCACCACACTGTTGTACATGTCTGTGAGTTCTTTTTCTTTTTTTTTCTTTTTTCCTCAATCCTTCCACCCTCTCAGGCCCTCCCCAAGCTGTCAGCCTGCTCTCTATCTATGAGTCTGTCTCCATTTTGCTTGTTAGTTCAGTTTGTTCATTAGCTTCCTTTAGTTTTATTCCAGCCTGACCATTCACTATTCTCTAAATCAGCGGTTCTCAACCTGTGGGTCGCGACCCCTTTGGCGGTCGAACGACCCTTTCACAGGGGTCGCCTAAGACATAACAGTAGCAAAATTACAGTTATGAAGTAGCAATGAAAATAATTTTATGGTTGGGGGTCACCACAACATGAGGAACTGTATTAAAGGGTCATGGCATTAGGAAGGTTGAGAACCATAAACCATATTCTTCCTTTTATTCATCATTTTGATTACCTTGTTTCTTTCATCAAAAATGAATCTTTAAAAAAGAAAATAAAATGTTTTGTGAAAATTTTATTAAAATGTCTTAAAAATAGTTTTGATAGGTAGCATAAGGTGAAAATGAGTCTGAAATGAACATCAACATATGTATTTTTTTTTCTCAGCTTTTAGAATGATTCCATACCCATTAGAGAAAGGCCACCTATTTCACCCTTATCCCAGCTGCACAGAGACTGCTGATAGAGAGTTATTACCTAGTAAGTAAATATTCTGGTTTTCCTAAACTTGAAAGTAGTTATGAGATTGTTTTTCACAGTATTCTCCCATTGTTAAAGTACCTTTGGTTGAATGTCAGGATATTGTTTAAATACTATTTTAGCCATTTCTTGGATATATTTGCATAATACAAGTCATTTCCAAATATACCCCTTGGAGCAAAACCCTGTGCTAGATGCAATGGACACAAAGATTAAAGATAATAAAAAGAGCAGGCATCTTACAAACATTTAAGAAAGAAATAATATCAATATTTCACAAATTCTTTCCAGAAAATAAAGGAAGAAAGAACACTTCCCAACTCATTCTGTGATACCAGTATTACCCTGATACCAAATCCAGATAAAGACATTACAAGAAAAGAAAACTATATAACGATATCCCTTATGAATATAGACATACATATCTTCAAACAAACATTAGCAAATTTAATCCAGCAACATATAAAAAGGATTATACTCCATGACGAAGTGGGATTTACTTCACAAGTGTAAAATTGGTTTAACATCTGAAAATGTAATGTACCATATTAATAGAATAAAGGGCAGTAGATTCAAAAAAGTATTTGACAGAAATCCAACCTCACTCCTAATAAAATTCTCAACAAACTAGCAATAAAAGGGACTTTCTCAACCTAATAAAGAGCATCTACGAAAAACCCATAGCTAACACCATACTTAATGGTGAAAGACTGAATGCTTTCTCTAAGATTAGGAATAAGGCAAGGATGTCTGCTCTCACCACTCTACTCAGCATTGTACTGGAGGGTCTGGTCAGTGCAATCAAGCAAGAAAAAGAAATATTGACTTTCCAAAATTCATATTGGAAAGAAAGAAGTAAACCTGTCTTTATTCACAGATGACATGATTTTCTATGTAGGAAATTCTAAGCACTCCATAAAAATACTATTAGAACTAATAAACAAGTTCATCAAGATTGCACGATATAATATCAACATACAAAACTCAATTACATATTTATATACTAGCAATGAACAATCCAAAAATGAAATTTTGAATCAATTCTAATCACAACATCAAAAGGAACAATTTAAGAATAAATTTAACAAAAGAAGTACAAGACTTGTATACTAAAAACTGCAAAATATTGTTGAGAGAAATTAAAGAAAATCTGAATAAATAGAGAGACATTCCATGTTTATGGAGTGGAAGACCCAACATTATTTATATGGCAATTTTTTGCCAAATTGATCTATAGGTTTAATACAATCCCTATCAAAATCCCAGCAGGGATTTTGCAAAAATTGACAAGCTGATCCCAACATTTATAGGGAAAATTAAAGGACCTAGAATAGGCAAAACAGTCTTCACAAAGAAAAATGAAGTTGGATGGACTACACTTCCCAATTTTAAAAAAAGCAGTCGAAAAGTTAGGAGAACCAGAAATATGTCAGGTTACGATTGCCGAGAGTGTTTCTGTCTCGTTCCTGCTTTTCAGGAAGCCAGCCTTCTCAAATGAATAGTCTATATTTTTTTGTCTCAGCTCCCTATCGTCCACTCACTATTTTTCTCCGTGAACTGTTAAATTTCTGTTTAACTTTTCTTTTTATGATTTAACCAATAAATCAGAAGTTTAGTAAACACTAGTACCATGTTTCCTTATATGATATAAACCTGTGCCACAGTTTTTACAATTCTGGGGCCATTGGAATTAAAGTCTAAGGAGGAAAGTTGCAGTTTCACAAGCATCAAACTTGATGAGCTGAAAAGTTCAAACAGACAGCTGAAAATTTAGGAAAGATTGTAGAAGTTGAGTTTGCTGATATTTTTCTTCCAGATCTTTTCATTTCCTCCATGCTCTGAGATACGGTATCTCTTCTTTCTTTGAACTACCAAAGTACTTTGTGTACTTCTTAATCTCTCCCTTCTAGATTTTAAACTTGAAGGCCAGGATTCTCTTTATTGTATGTCTCTATGTATCTCTCTAATGTTCACCATAAAAATTAATTTTCAAGAAATATTATTTGAATTAATCATGTTTATTAACTTTTTCTTATAAACATGCCAGATACATTTGTAAGTACTCAATAGAAATGTTAACTATGAGTACCTTTTCATCCTTAGCTTCCTCTGAACTCCTAAAATGTTCACAGGTTAATAGAAAGACTGATAAACAATGTGTTAAGTGCTGTATGTATGGACTAGATTATAAGGAAGCTGGAATGGGGAATGCCTAGCTCTCCAAGGTCAGGGATGATTCCTAAATGTAGCAGGAGGAGCAGGTTGGGAATAGGAGTGGGGTAAGTAAATAAGTTCAGGCTCTGACTATGTTGTATGTATTACATCTCCCCCATATATACACATATACATGTTCATTTAAAATGAAATATTTTATTACATAGTCATAATTTTCTAGGCATGAATGAGATCACTAAGGGAAACTGTATAGAGAGAGGTAAAGTAAGGGTGAAAGTATGAGGGCACAACCATGTCTAAGGAATGGGTGGCTGATTAGGAATCCGGAAGATTCAGTGAAGGAGTGGTCAGAGAGACAGGACAAGAACCAGAAGTTGATATCCTAGAAACTAAAAGGAGGAAAATATTTCCAAATGAGGAGGAGTATCTGAGATATTAAGTAAGGTGCATAGTTACTGAGAAGAATCTGTTGACTTTGGCAATTAGCAGGTCATTGGTGAGAAATTTTATTTTCTTTCCTAGGATGGTGGTGGTAGTCATTGTTCTCATTTTTCCATTTAAACGGGAACAAGGATATTTAAGGCAAAGGAACACATTTTTAATTATGGAACATCAGTATTGAAGAGTGTATTATATTAGGCTAATACATTTAGCCTAAAATAATGCCCCCAAATCATTACAAAGGTTGCTGATATTACTTTACATAGTAATATGAATAAAACCAGGGTTATCATCATGTATTGTCAGAACCATAGGTTATAAGAACAGATAGTTTGCTTCTTGGCAGGCCTTTATCATTTCCAGGGTGCTACTCATTAGGAAATTCCAGGAGATTGGAGAGGAGGGATATGCTGGGGGGTTTTGTTGGATTATATTGTGTGTCCTTAGAGTATTTTTCTTTTTTTGTCTCTGACTGTGGTAGAATGAACACATTTTTAATAATGTGGAGTTCTAATACTCAGGAGTACTTAATATTTTTTGTTTTCAATTCTCCAACCTTGATATGACTTACAGCATTCTGGAATTTGCTTATGAATCTCATAAGTTCAGACTTGAACTATTCCCTTAGTTCACATAGCTATTTAGTTGTCTTTTATGCCTCCTGATAAATTTTTCTCTACAAGCCAGTGATGAAATTTGAACTTTACTTCCAAGGGAGTGTTTCTGTACTAGTCATCCATTATATTGATGTATTAGCTAAACATTGACTGACAAATGAATCTACAGAAAGCAATCCAGAAATAAATAATTAGGTCTCTCCTATAGTATAAAAATCTCATATTTTAGGAAAGTATCTCACTAAAGCTATATAGCTTCTTACCTTATAGAGTGGGAATAATACTATCTCAGGGTTATTAAAATTTTTTTAAAGTAATATAAATTAAAAAGTACCTTGTAAACCATAAACTACTGTACAGTTTAATTAATATTATTTATTTTGCTGTATCTCAGTGATAGCAATTATAGTAACCATTGGCATACCACATGTATTTTTTTCCCTGTCTTCAAAAACACCATGATTTGTTTCTCTAGGTTTGCTGGAAGAAGTTGGCCTCTCATGGCTGAGGGATGGGGCAAAAGGGAATGCTGTTTTTTGGGTGCTGAAAGCACAATGTTGTCCACAGCTTCTAATGTTCCTAACTTTTTAAAAAATTTCAGGTTTGTTGTGCTTTCACTTTAAACATGACTCAAGGCCCTGGAAATATTTTGAATTTTTGATGAGTTTGGTTTTGGGTATATACTTTCTGAATATAGCATAAGACATAAAATACCATGTCTACTGAAGGAAACTTAGGTGTAATATTCTCTGTGAATCATTATGTTTAAAAAAGTGAAATTTATAGCTGACCTTGATTCAGCACTGAATTAGTCATCCCTTACTTATGCAGGATATTACATCAGGAATTCCTGGGTTTGTGTCCAGCTCTGAGCAGTCAACTTCCTGGACTAATGAAGTCCCAGAATAGCTTTCAGTTCAACAGACATTTATTGAGCACCTACTGTGTGCCAAGCATTGTCATAGGCTTATTTCAGCATTGTTATTCAAGTATTTTCAAATTTCAAATAAAATATAAGTACTTGAATATATTGCTAATGAAATATCCCACTTATTAGAAAAATAATATCTGAGTAAATGTTTGAATGTGGTCAAATAAGACAAGGGACTTCACTTATGTTCAGAATCCTTGGGCTTTAGTGTTTTAGTTTGAGTTTTATACTATTCAGTGAAATGCCACATATAGGATAACTGGGTAAAATTAGTAACTGATAGTTTTGGGAAATTTCCAGCCACATGTCTGTCTCTTGATCTCTATACTTGTCTCCCTGCTCCCAAAGAGCAAGAATTATAAAAACTCACATTTATTAAGGGCTTACAATGTTCATCATAACAACTCCATAGCAACTAATAGAGGGTTTAGCAACTTATTCAAGATCGCACAGCTAATAAGTGACAAAGCTCTTTTTCAAAACCACCTCAGCATGACTTTACAATTAATGTTCTTTTGCGTGATGCCATCCTATTCCCAGTCCCCAGCACAGTCATCTGGCTGTGTATATACACTGTGGATACTGGAATAAATAATGGATAACTTTTATCTACCTTGCTTAGCCAGAGACTTCTTGTTCTTTTCTTTTTTTAATTAATTTCCTTTTTAGTTTTAAAAATAGATTTTGTTTGAAGATATTAAAACTGGCTTACACTGTATTCTGAAATAAAATCCACTTCTACCTTTTCTTCCTTGCAGCCTTTCATCCAGTATCTGTTTACCCAAAGAAGGAGCTTCCTTTTTTCATCTATTTCACAGCAGGACTGTGTTCCTCTACAGCAATGATAGCTCTTCTCACACACCAGTTTCCTGAAATCATGGGTGTTTTTGCTAAAGCTGTAAGTATGATCTCAAGGACTTGTGTAGAACATTTGTAAAACACACAAGAAACCATCTCTGATGTGTTAGTGCTAAACCAGTTGAGCAGTGGGTGATACTTGTTATAGTAAATTACAGGAATTGATTTGTAAACTTGCTGCCATAAATATGTCAAACATTAGTTTTTGGTGATTTGAACTATATTTTTGTTGCTTAAAAGTTTGAAGAAAACAGTGGCATAACATTTTAAAGTTGGTCTTTGTAGATCACTTTTGGTGGTAAACATAGCACTTGTTCTAGCTAAAGAATAATCTAATTCTTTTAAATGCATTTCCTTTGGCATTAAAAAAAATCCCTATTTTGTAAACAAGTCCTTTGATTTTCCCATGTAAATGAAATTATTAGTTCTAAGTATTTACTGAACTTTGGATTCAAGAGTGCAACTGAGACGGAGAATAAGAAGGTAAAATGGGAGAGCTAGGACAGATGTGCCTCTTTACTCAAAGGGTCTCCCTCTTAGAGACCCGGGTTCGGTTCCCACTAAGGGTGCATACCTCGGTTGCAGTTTGTCCCCGGCCCAGGTTGGGTCGTGTGGGAGGCAGCCACTCGATGTGTCCCTTTCACATTGATGTTTCTCTCTCTCTGTCTCTCTTCCTCTCTCTCCCTCCCACTCTATCTGAACAAAAAATGGAAAAATATCCTTGGGTGAGGATTGAAAAAAAAAAAGGTTTTCCTTCTTACTGAATCTGCATGTTCTTACTGACCTCCCCGAACCTTGAGTGCAGAACCATGTATAGACCTTTATTTTCATTTTCACCCTCTAGTGTTGAACTACTTCCTCATTTCCATATCCAGGTCCAGGAAGTACTTGAGGACTGATATTACAGAGAGAATCTCGTGATTATTTACTCTTCTACATAAACTTATAAATTACTATCACTGGCTCAAAGTAAAATTACCAAAGATAAGTCCCGTTGTCTCTAAGCCTTTTTAAAAAAATGTGTCTTTCTTATACATCTTTGCATTTTTACAAGGTAATACAAGTTCAGACCCTAAATGAAAATGATGATTCATTATTGTATTCCCAAATAGAAGAGCATTGAGAACCATGGAAACACTAGCCCTTACTTGGTAATGTGATTTCTATATTTTTCTCTGAATTACCTCCATTGTAACTCTGTTTCCTCACAGTTTCTTTTCCTTCCTAAGAACAGTTTATTTTGTGCCTTAAAGATTAGTTGGTTTTCTTCTTGTACCAGGAGTAAGAGCACTGGTTTCCCTTTTTCCCTGAAGGTCAACTGTATAATGTGTTAAATTGCCACTGGCTATAGGCCTAGGAGTCTGAGACCACACTTGATTTTGGGTCAAGCTTCAAGAAGAATGACTTTCTACTGTTGTTCAGGGATTATAGATATTTGAGTTGGAAACTGACTATCCTCTTTTCTTTTGGTGTAAAAAGAAAGCGTAGTGATCATACCATAACTCTGTTGTTTGCAGTGGTGCTGATTGAGTGAGCGCATCTCAAACTGAAATGACCTTACAGTGTAATCCAGCATGGAAAAAAATAGACTAAGAAGGGAATCCCATCCATTTAACAACAGAAAAAAATATGCAGCTGTATATTTGAGATCACAGGCAAGCAATAAGAGAGTTACTTCAATTGGGTTTGTCTCAGGGCAGTGGGAAGGAGGTGAACTATAGCGAGGCTGGAGATCTAGAGTCTGGGATAGAGATGTGGCAGTTGTTAGTAGTGTACCTCCCTGAGGGATGGGCTAAAATTAATGTGGAGTGTGCTCACTGTCTGCTCTGTCCTTTGGTATTAGTATATAGTGTTTGCCTTTACCTACGAGATCACTGATGCATCAGTAAAGCCTTTAAGATTACATAGTACAAGCTCCTTAGCACTCTTCTGGCAGAGTCTGAGGATGAATAATTATAATTTTAAAGTGGAAGCTTCTTTTTTAAACCAAAAGTTATTAATTTACTGTGATTCTAGTTGAACAATGAACAGTCATTTATTTACTGTCTTTTGCTATTTGTATAGTTGGTGATATATAGTGTTAAAAATGGGTCCTGGCTGGTGTGGCTCAGTAGTTAGAGCATTGGCCCTCGCACCAAAAGGTCGAGGGTTCAATTTCAAGTCCAAGGCATGTACCTGGGTTGCAAGTGTGGTCCTGGCCACGATCACTTGCAGGAGACAACCAATCGATGTGGCTCTCCCAAATCAATGTTTCTCTCTCTCTCCCTCCCTTCCTCCCTTCCTTCCACTCTGTCTAAAAAAAAAAAAAAATCAATGGAAAAAATATCCTCAGGTGAGGATTAAAAAAATAATAATAAAAAAATGTGCCTGACAGCAAACTTTTACAGCCAGTCCTTATGGTTTTCATATTTACATTTTAAGTTCTGAAAAGCTAAGGATTTACTGAAATTTTCTGCAAACCAATATTTGGTATGCAGCAATTCTAGGGGCAGGTTCCCTTTAAGAACCAATGGAAAATGATTATGGTATGGGCAGTCTCCAGCTTATAGACATAATATATAAATGACTCAACAGCCAGCCAAGCAACCAGCAAGGGAACAAGAGGCCCACATCCTACATCTTCACCACCTAATAAAGTGTGTTCTGTGCACTGAGAGCATCACCACCAATGATCCAGGAGCTTGTTAGAATTGCAAAACCTCAGTCATCACTCCAGACCTCCTGAATCTGCAGTTTAACAAGATCCCCAGGTGATCCTCTGTGCACATTAAAATGAGAAGCCCTGCTCTACTCTACCCCCTAAAAGAGGAATTTAGAACACCTGGTTAGTGCCACCTAATCAAGGTAGAAAGGGGCAGCATTGCTAAGTGGTTATGAGCATAGGCTCTGAAGCCAGACTGCTTTTCTTTGAATTTCAAAGAAATTACTGGCTGTGCAATGTCGAGTATATTACTTACCCTTTTCTCCCCCTCAGAGTAAAATAAGAATAGTACTACCTCACAGGTTTGGGTGTGTGTGTGTGTGTGTGTGTGTGTGTGAGAGAGAGAGAGAGAGAGAGAGAGAGAGAAATGAGTTTAAGATATGTCAGGTATTTTGAACCATATCTGCCCACAGTAAAAACTAGGTGACTGTTAGCTGTTGCTGCCACTGTCATTGTCATCATCATCACCAAAGTACAGCCATAGCTGGAAACCTTACCCCCTTTCACGTGTGGAAGAGCTAAGTCCTAATAGTAAACTCAAAATGCATTTCCCATAGCAACTGTAGTATAAATGGTGGTATAAACATTTAAACAATATTATTAGTATTATACTTCTGGTACCTTATGTATATGTGGACAACAGAAAGTGAAGAAATGTTTCAAATTCTAGCCATGGCAAATGGTTTTGTAGAATAGAACCTACTGGTAAGTTTTCAAAATGCCTATGTTAGGGTTTTCAATTAAATCAGATATTTGATGGCCAAACACAGTAGAAATGAATGAAGAATTTTCTTTGAAACGTACTGTTCTTCTGTTTGGTAAGGCTAAGCAATTTAAGTGAATTTATTTTGTTGTTGCCATTGTCTCTTCTTCCTCTAATATCTTTTTGTATTAGCTCACATGCAAGAGTAAATTTAATTTGAATTTGTTAAAGTATATTAGTTAACAATTGCTTCTTTTTTTAATGAAGCAAGGCACTAGGGATCAATGATTTTTAATAATCCTCACTATATATTAGATTTTGATAAATGGAAGGGAACGAACTGGAATGGTTCGTGATTTTAGTTCCCTTTCCCCTTTTGTATGGTATAAAGTGATGTGGAATAAGATTTCATTTTCAGTGAGTTAGGACTTTTTTTTCTTCTTTCTGATTTTATTCCTGGCTGAGATAAAACTTTGCCTGACATTAGACATAGAGCAATGAAAAAAATTGCATAAATCCATGGAGATGTGGAATGTGCTGATATTAGAGCTGATATTCTCCAAGGCCAGAATTCCTGGAAAAGGAAAAATTGCTTTTAAGTGGTAGGTCATTTTCTCACCTGCTTTGAAGCCTGCTGGGTTAAATATGAGAGTTCAAAGTAAGGGTAGCCAGCAAACCAAGTGAACTGGAATCTGATTCTGCTTATCTGAAAGGAGCGTCTTTATTTAAGAGCAGCACTGTCCTCTCCTTAGAGAACCAGTCTTCATCTACTCTGGCCCCTTTCATTTCTCTATCCCAAGCAAAGCTTTCTTCTTAGTAAGCCTTGGGAGGGCGTTATCACAACAGTGAAAAGATAGTGTTGGTCTTTGGGGATTTTGGTAACTTACTGATGAATTCAGGCTTGTGGCATGTGACTTTAGTGCTCTGAAATCAGAAGTGTGTTTGAATATAAAAATATCTGGTTTAGGTTTAACTAAATAGGGTAAGCTTTGCAATGTTGGCAAAAAAAAAAAAAAAAAGGTGTTATGAGTAAAGACAGGAATCAGAAAGATTCCCAAATAAATTGTTTGTTTCCACTGAGACAAAACTTTGTTGAAATTTGTTTCACTGAACACATATTGTAGCTGTGCTGGGGTGGGAATGGGCCCTGTTTCCACATATTTCTACTAATCTTTATGTGGGAAAATGTGGTTGGACATGCCAGTGATGAATTTCTGAGCAACTCATAATTGGCTGGCTCCACTGTAACTAGGGCCTAACAATCTGCTTGATTAATTCTTTAAGGACTACATTAGCCAAGTTGCATGATTTCCAAAGATATAGAAGGTCAGATGTTACACTAATGAAAGACCTCTCTACAGAATATCTCACTGGGATTTCTTCAGCCCCTGCCCAAAAATAATTAACATTTTTCTCCCCAAATTACATTTTAAAAAGTAATAAGCAGTTATAAATGCCAAAATATCTTTTACTGAATAGTGATAAAAATGTTTGAGGTTTGTCCACTATTCTCATCATTTTTCCAGGGCAAAGATTGTCCTCATAACTAGGGAAGTTGATAGAAAATTATAACTATATATTGATATATACCAGTAGAAAAAAATTAATATTATTTTTAAAGATTCTTAAGTTTCCTTTGTCATAAAAAGTGACATGAAATCTGTTCATAGGTGAAACATTTTTTTTATATTCTCCATCTGACTTCATTTACTAATATTTAAATCCTATGATAGTTGTATTTTTCTTTATTAAATACATAGGGCCACATGCAGAAATTAAACTGACAAGATACGTTTCTTCACTTTGAACATTGATTATTTTTCAAAGCTATGAGATTTCTTTAGCTCATAAGAACTGATATAGTTTTTAAAATATCTTGAATTGTTACAAAGCTTATAGTCCTAAAAAATATTGTTCATTAACCATGCTATTTCCACAGCAATATGTCTGAGGTATTTCCCAAAGACTATCCTGATAATAAAATGAACCTATTGTGTGGCAGGTCAGAATTTTAAATGTTTACTTTTTTGTTCTATTGTTAGTGCCACTAAAGTCTTTATTTGGGCAGTCTGGCATATTCCACTTTTGATTTTATTTATTAACTGAGATATTTGTAGCAATAGAAAAGATGTTTTCTGTTTTCTGTAAGGGTATTATTTCTCATGCTTCCTTCTCATTGCTCTCCTTCAAAAAGAACAAGAGTGAGAAATTTATGAAATCACTGATGTTCTTTATCCAGATTTTCTAAGTATGAGCTCTTCTTTTCAAAGGGAAAAAAAAAAGAATAAAAGATAGGACAATGAACTTTTAAATGCATGTCTATATCCTTTCCCTAAGATTTAATTCAGTTTTGAAGTTTGTGAAAAGCACCCTCTTACCCTATTAACATGTGTCTGTTAAATATGAAGTTCACACAAGCTCTCCCTGAATTTATTTGGCTGTATATTTAATTATCTTTTCCCCTCAAAGTAAAAGTCTCAGTGCCAAAGTTTAGGACATCCTGTCAGTGACTGCTACTAATATATTTATTGCTTAATCATTAGCACGTGGGGCAAATGGACTGCATAGCAGTTTTTAGTGGAGCTGCACTTAGATACTGATGTAAATCACTCCTTCCAAATCCGTTACACTAGTGATATTAGAACTCACATTAGGAAACCTACTGATTTTTTTTTAGAAAACATCTTTGCTTTTTGGAGACTCAGCATAGTCCTCTAAATGGAGAGAATAATGGGATACAAGAGAAAATTATAACCTTGAGGAATTGTTTTTAACTTTTTTCTTGACTCAAATTTAGCTCCTTCTCCTACCAATCAAATTTTTAATGCTCAAAAGAACTAAATTAGTATGACTTCTTAATGTATTATAATTTTCAAGAATAATTTGGACTTCATTTAGTTATTATCTTTTTCTTAAAGAGGTATATTTATATTCTCATTTATTCTATAGCTATTGGAGGACACATTGTGATTTTCCAATGTGGGGAAGTCTGAGTCATTAAAGTTAAGCAATTTGCTTGAAATCACACAATAGACAGCCCTTCAGTCCTGGTATATATGCTTGGTTTCAATAAATGTCACTTTACAACTTAATGCCAAAACAGGTACAAAAGAATAAATTCTAAACCAAATACATTAATGCTGAGGGGATACAGAATGATGGAGTGGTGATAGCAAAGTGGTTTTGCTAGATAAGTCTTCCTATTGGAGATTAATGTGGAGAAGAGTTTTAAGTGAAGAGGCTGACCTGGGTTGTCAGAAAGTACAAAGGCACTTAGGGTGCGGAAATGCTCACTGCAAAGGCAGAGACATAAGTAGAAAACTAAGCTGCCTACAGAACTCTTCACAGTATAAGCCCATTTGATGAACTCAGATGCTTTAGAGCATGCACATGTGCTTTTCTGTCTTTCAAACTGATTCCCTCTCATTTCATTCTTGTTCTTGCTAGTAAGCCACTTAAGAAAGAATGCTATTTGGTTATTTATGTCACATACACAGAGAATGTCATCCTTTGTCTAAAATGTACAGTAATACTAAAGAAACAGTAGGCATTGGTTTATAATGATGCAGAGGGAATTTGACTCTCTGAAATGGTAAAAAAAAAAAAAAAAGGTTTTAATATAAAGTAGAAATATATGTCACTTCAAAATCAAAGGGTTAGTTTGTGAAGGATCATGGGGTGTTAACTGAGCAGAATAAACTTTTTGGTCTAAAATATCATCACTTGGGCTTTTTTTTTGCTGAAGTGGGAATTTCCAGTAGCTAGTAGTTGTACCAATAGGTAGGAAACTTGGGTGTGTTCCTTAATGCTGATGAGGCCTCAGTAAAAGATTGGGTGTTAATGGTATTCTATCTGAATTTGAGGGGAAAAAATTAAATGATCTCTCTTAGTTCTGTAATAACATTAAGATTGCCATAGCTCCAATCTTGACAGCCAGCTTTAAGAAAAGAAATTATTTGGGCTTCAGATGATGCTCAACAAAATTAAGAGAACTGATATTCGGGGAAATTCGGACCACATAACCACCCTCTGACCTCATCCTGTAATTTCAAGCATTCTGGAAATGAAATGTGTATGTACTGTTCAAAGTGTAGCAAAGGGCTATGTTCCCATTGAGCACTCTTGCACATTACCATATGATACACAGAGAAAGGAGGCATTGAGGAAGAATTTAGGAAGGGAACATATTCTCACACTCTTTGTTAGTGACATGCCAGCTATTGTTTTCATCTATTCAATATGCTGAAGTCCCAATGTATTTCTGAAGCCAGAGTTCAAGCTTTTACTCCCAGGTAGCAGCAGCTTTACAATTAAATTTTAATCCCTCAGTGTTGTTAGGCTTCTATCTAGAGTATAGCTGCAACTCTTCTTGGCAGGCAAATACATTGCTGTTTTTTCCTTTAGTCACTGTGTGATAGAAGAATGTTCTCTGGCTGGGGTGTGGATGAAGGCACTTTGCTAATCTTATACATAATTCATCCTGGGTTGCTGGGGTACTCAAAGTTGAAACTTTGCCCTCTGATAAAATTCAGCTGGATTTTTTATTTACTTGACTCTGATCCCTTTGGGATTTAGCCCTTATTGAGAACCCAGGGAGTCTAATTCAACTAAGCCCTAACTTTGTAGACTTCTCTTATTAATTTGCTCTTGGTATATTTTAGCTATTGTAATACCTCCTTTAAAAAAAATAACTGCACTAGAAAAGTTTAGTCCTGGATACCTTGAAAAAAATTCTTCTTTCAGTATCGGCTTATTGAATGGAAGACCTCCAAAAGGGCTTATCTTAATTTGTTTTCAAAATTTAGTTTTTAAAGAGCTTCAGCATTGAAAAATAAAAATATGTTAAGCTGTTGTTCTAGCGCATCCTGTAATGTGGTAATGATTATTCTGTGACATGCTGTAAGTTTTTTTATTAATCCTTCCTTACCCGAGGATATTTTGCCATTGAATCTTAGAGCAGAAGGGAGGGAGGGAGGGAGGGAGGGAAAGAGAGAGAGAGAGAGAGAGAGAGAGAGAGAAAGAGAGAGAGAGAGAGAGAGAGAGAGAGAGAGAGAGAAACATTGATGTGAGAGAGACACATTGATTGGTTGCCTCCCGCATGACCCCACTGGGGCCGGGGATCAAACCTGCAACCCAGGCATGTGCCCTTGACCGGAATTGAACCCATGACCCTTCGGTCGTCAGCTGACGCTCTAACTGCTGAGCCAAACCGGTCAGGGTCATACTGTAAGTTTTTGACACATGAATTCATTATATTTAGATGTTAATACTAATGAATTTGTTTGTTCATTCATTCATTCAATGAACAGATCATTATCAGTCACCTTTGCACAGTACAAAATACAGTCCTGGTTCACGAGTAACTCATGGTCTAGTGGTAGGTGGTTTGAGGCAGGCAAGAGATGTATTAGTATAAGACAGAGGCTGCTGCCACACAATAGTTTAGTTCATCTTTGCATATTTATTCATTTGCGTAGAAATGACCGATAAGTTATTTTCACATGCCTCACACAAGATTTAGTGACCCAAAAAGTCAATCTAGACTCATGAAGATTTTTTCCTTTTACAATAATTTATTTGGTTAGAATTACTTTCAGTCAAACAAGAGGATATAGACAGAGGTCTCTTTATTTTTATATATTTTTTAAAATATGAGACATGGGGGACTTTCATCTTTACACCTAACTGGCAAAGCTCATGTTTTTGTAAACTGTGGTACTCATTATATTTATCTTAAGTTTAGAATTTATCAAAAAATGAAACACTCCATAGTTCAAAATTTAAATAAGAAATGTTTTGCCTCAGATTCACACAGTAGCTGCCATAAGGCAAAAGCCTCCATACTCATACATACATCTTCAGCCTTCTCTTTTATATCTTCTCATTCTTAATAATGACAGGTTAATAAGGACTGAGGGCGATCCTGGTTTCGAAAATGAAACGGTGTGATGCCATTGTGAAGCAGAATGGGCTAGCAAAAGTTAAGACTAAAGTTACTTGGCTCTGTGGAGAGAGATTGGGAAAGAGCCACTCAGAATTTCTCAGAACCCACTGTTAATGTCAAAGACTCATCCTGCAGTCACTGATTCTGAAAATAGGCACAAATCACATTAATTTTAAAAAACAATAAAAGGATATTGGATTAAGGCACTAAAATAAGGTTTCTTTTCCCTCTCTTTCAAGCTGAATTTTGCTGATCAATTCTGCATCCTGGACAATTTTACCTTTTTATAGAGGAAACATCATAAAGGCACATTTATATTTCTGGACTATAAGGAGAATCTCATTCTCATCCATTCGCCTGTATTCAGATTTATACTAGATGGTGTCTACTAATATCAGGTCTCTAGAGAAAGACTTAAGTAAACTCTGGGCCCCTGAGCTCCTGTGACGCTACCACCTACTCCCATAGGACCTGGTTGGACAAAGATAATAAACATACTTACTTAATTTTTATCTTTCAGATGGCATTGGGAGTAACCATATCTCTTGTTTGGCTGTAAGCTCCTTATTGAATTTTTTGAAAATTGCTTTTGAGCAATAACTTTCCCCTGGTTGCTTACTTAACCAGCCATACAAGTTGAGACTTCTTTCTCTATGCCTATTTTATAATAGCTGCTCTGGGAGAACAGATGAAAAATAATAAGTCAGTTAGATATTTTATGAGTATTGAAATCCCTTCCATTCAGAAATGTAAATAAAATAACCAGCATGAGCAATCAACTTATGTCAGATTCCATGGGTTTATGTTACATGGGGAAATTATAGTGCAACCTGAAACATGCTTCTTTTTTTCTTCCTTTTTTTTTTATCCTCACCTGAGGACATTTTTGTATTTATCTTGAGATAGAGCAGGAGGGAGAGAGGGAGGAAGAGAGAGAGAGAAACGTCGATGTGAGAGAGACACATTGACTGGTCACCACCCACACGACCCCAAACGGGGCCGGGGACAAACTGCAACCGAGGTACGTGCCCTTAGCGGGAACCGAACCCGGGCCTCTCTGGTTCTGCGGGCCAACGCTGTAACCACTGAGCCAAACTGACCAGGGCCGAAACATGCTTCTTAATGAATTCATAGTCGTGCCACAGTTGAATGTAAACCCTTGAGCTTATCTGTTGTGAGAGTTTCAGAAATCACCTTTTATGAACGGCTTAGGAAGGGAGGAAAAAACTAAGATGATACCAACAAATGCTATTGCTGTTAGGTGGCTGCCTCCCTTTCAGCACCAAATTGTGCCAGTTAAGTAAAGCGGGAACTTAGGCTAGTACTCACCTTTTGGCTTATTTAATATTCATAAATATAAAATATGTATTCCAATATTCTGTTTCTGAAAGTGGCATCAGGAAAGTACTGTGGAAGAACATGGTTGCCCTTGTGGTTTTTGCCCTTGTGGTTTTTGCCCTCAGAGGTTAGGGGAAATTCAGTCAGGAAATATGACAGATGCCTGATAAATAGCTCTGTTTTACCTTCAACAAATGTGAGAAGCCAGGGACCAAACTGAAAGTCATGAAATTGGAATTTGTCTCTTGTCTTTGGCTGCTGCTCTAGCAACCTGTAGTGCAGGAGCACTGTCTTCCCACTGATGAGGGAACTGGTTTTGCAGTCCCTAAAGCTCTTTCATAGCCCTCCTCTCGGTCACCATGGCCTTGGGTATAATGAATCTGCCAGCCACAAAAGTCCAGTATGCCTGGGGATATAGGAGACTCGTCAAGTTTTAAGGTTGGGAGTAAGGGAAAGAAGTATGTATTTTCTATTTTAAACTATTCCTTTTTTACATTCTAACTTCTTAAGAGTTTGGCTTGATTTATGCCAGGTTCTGGGCCTGTACACCTACATTAATGCATCACAGTTCTGGATAGGATATTTGATATCTGTTATTTAGCCCAGAATCTCCAATGATAGGGAGCTGTGGTTAATGATACTTCACATTTTGTTGGGCTTTACAGGGTAGCTCTCTTTTAGTCCCTGTATATGTAACAAATGGACTCATCTGTGCTTTCCCTTAGGTGCCCTGGTGTTTACTGACATAGATCAAGATGCTGTGTGTCTCTATAGGGGACTCTGAACCATTTGACAGTCTAGGCACATGCAGTCACCTCACATTATTTAAGTCCTGATCTCAGCATTCTAATTTCTCTGTATTCCCCAGTGTATATAATATGTTCTTGCTTGAAATTCCTTATATATTGCTTGCACATTCTTGCTTCTAAGTTTCAGCATAAACCAGTTCCTTCTATTTAGAATGTGTTCCTCTGACTGCCCTCAACCTGTCCATACCTTATCTTTTAAAAATCCAACTCAAGCCCTGGCTGGTTTGCTCAGCGGTTAGAGCATTGGCCTGTGGACTGAAAGGGTATGGGTTCAATTCCCAGTCAAGGGCACGTGCCTGGGTTGCACTTTTGATCCCCGGCCCCAGTAGGGGTTGTGTAGGTGGCAACCAGTCAATGTGTCTCTCTCCCATTGATGTCTCTCTCTCTCTCTCTCTCTCTCTCTCTCTCTCTCTCTCTCTCTCTCTCTCTCTCTCTCTTCCTCTCTCCCTTTCCCTTCCACTCTATCTAAAAAGCAACAGAAAGCCCAGCTGGTGTGGCTCAGTGGTTGAGCATCAACTATGGACCAAGAAGTTGCCGGTTTGATTTCTGGTCAGGGCACATGCCCAGGTTGCGGGCTCCTGATCGATGTGACTCTCATTGATGTTTCTATCTCTCTCTCTCCCTCTCCCTTCCTCTCTCTCTAAAAATCAATAAAAAATATATTTAAAAAGCAATGGAAAAATATACTTGGGTGAGAATTAAAATACATAAATAAATAAATATCCAACTTAAAAGCCACCTCTTTTAGAAGGCCTGATTAATCTCATTCTCCTGATTTCCTGTATTCTGAGACTTCTCAGTCTGTTACTTAAACTGTTTCTTTGTAATTATTGCTTCTATACACCATCACCTGACAGCATATTGATTCTAGAAATGATGCTCCTCCTCCATCCCCTTGTCTTTGTTTTTTTATACATAAACATTTTCAAGTCCTACTTTCAACCTTTTCAGTTTCCCCTAAGTTCTAGCCCACTTTCCATACCCTTTCCCTTTACCTCATAGTTGCATTCCTGAAGAAACAGGGCATGTGCTCAGGGCTTGGCCTCCACCTCAGCATGTGTGTGGCAGCCTGCTGAAGAGGTCCCTACAACTGGGAAGGGTTTAACCCTTTGGTTTGACATCCTCCGATTCTGCTCAGACACCTTCAGGAAGTAGATGTGAAACCAGGAGTAGGTCTGGAGATGGGAGTGGGGATATTTCCACTGAAAGCCAAGTTAGCTTTTTCCTTCCTTTTACACACGACCTATGAAGCTGCTGTCGTCAGCAGCTCACCCGACACTCTCCTGCTCTGCCTCTTTTCCAGGAGTCAGGGTTAGTTTAAGAAAAAGCCTCTTGCTAGAAGCCATGACCTCGTACTTTTATCCCCTCCATCTGGTGTGCGGCCTCATGGGGCTGTGCTGCTATGCAGGAGGTGAGCAATGGAATTCTTTAGATGATGACTTCTGAGCCCACATGCGGAGGCAGTGGGGGTGGGAAGCAGGGAGAGCAGTGAGAGCCAAGATAGATGGACCAAAAAGTAAGGTTTGCTCTGGGAGAAATCCTGCCTATAGGTAGACTGTTTTCATGAGGTGTCTTCCTTTAGCTCCAGGGGGCCCAACGCAGGAAGCTGCAGCATCCCAGGTCTGTGATTGATGAACACTGTGTTTCTACAGCTTTCCCTCCTGCCTTCACAGTTGGGGTGCAGGGGTGGGATAGGTAGAGTATGTGAGGGCTTATGCTGTCTGTAACGAAGTGCATTCCAGGGTTGAACAGGGAAGGGTTCCCCTTGCACACATTGTCTCTTGGAGCTGCTTTGTGTCACTGTCTTGGACCTAAACAGAAGTCCAGATTTTGAATGAGAGTGGGAGGAAGGGTTGAGAGCAGCAAAAGTTTTTGATCAAGTGAAAAATCTGTTGTCTGCTTCATCTTGCAGGGGTTTCTCTGCAGGGTAGATATTCCTTGCCTTGGTGTAGATAAATTACCTGTCTCAGCTAGAGGTCCCAGGACCTTTAGTAGGCTGTGAGTAGGCATCTGGCCTGGGATAGGATTTTTTTTTTTTTTTTTTAGCACTGTCATTCCCTGTTCTTACTTTCCTAACCCAGGGGTTGACAGCATTTTTAAAAAGAGTGAAGTCTCAAAGGAAATTCTAATACATACTTTAAAAGCCCAAAGCCTTAGTAACTTCCTATCATGGCTTCTAATGACTACTACTACTATGTCTTTAGAAGAACTAGATAAAACTAAAACAAAAGTTTAAGATTTAATCTGAACAAGAAAAAAGGAATAGAAAGAACTAAGAGTCAGAGTTGATTAAATACGGACTACTTAGTATAGTAATCATGTGGTGATGGTGGTAATTGTGACAGAAATGGCAGAAGGGGGATTTGTTGATGAGGTTAGAGGAGGCCTAGGCTGTTCCTTTTGTAAATTCTGCTCAGATGTACCCTCCTAGAATATTTCGTATCACTTTGTTCTGAAGCTGCTGGGACTCTGGGGCCTCCAGCCCGAGGCATCCTCAGCCTTTGAGGAGCACACAGGATTCAAAGTCAAAGCCCTATGTTCAAGTTCTGGCTGAGCCCCTTCATATCCATGTGACCTTGGAGAAATCACTGAGCCTCTCTCAACAGCACCTATACAGTGAATGTAACTCCCACCTCACAGGGTTGGTGTGAGAATTATGTATGTGCTAAAGTGTACATAAAAAAGCTTTTTATAAGTATCACATTTATTTATTTTTTAAAGATTTTTTATTCATTTTTAGAGAGGAAGGGAGAGGGAGAGAGAAAAACATCAATGTGAGAACGAAACATCCAACCACTGCCTCCTGCATGCCCCCTACCAGGGATCCAACCTGCAACCTAGGCATGTGCCCTGGCTGGAATCAAATTGGCAACCTTTCAGTGCACTGGACGGCGCCCAACCAAATGAGCCGCACCAACCAGAGCTTGTATCACATTTAATCTTGGGGAAGCCCTACCTTGAAAAAAGTTGTCAAATAGGACAGCTGTGGATTAAACTGTATTCCTTTTTTCTTCACTCAGCTTTAGCTTTTTTGTTTGGTCAGGCCTGTGTACAGGGGCTGGTGGTGGTGAAATAAAGTCACCAGATTTTGGCTCCTTTTGGTCAAAGAAAGAGAACTCCTATGGCCAGCTGCTCCGTCCATAGACTCATAGGCAGAATGGAAGTGAGCAAAGGCAGATTTTAAGCCACGATAGTTGAGAGTTAGGGGGCCAAGGGGAGAATGCTTACCTTGCTTTCTCAAATCCAGGATGACTAAAAATCTTAAGTAAATGAGAAATAGTCACAAAGAGGCTTAGAGATCATTTTAAGTCATGAAAGGGAAGTGCGAAAATGTGCTTATAAATGCTCCCTCTCTTCTATCCTTCGGAGTCAGGGACTGGATATTACTGACACTCCACTGGCTATTGCCTGAAACCTGCCAATCATCCAGAGAGGATAATATCTTCTGGGAAAGCTCAGTTCAGTGTAGTAACTGTGTCATATTTGCCCTAGTAAAGCCACTGCTCACTCCTCTCCAGTGCCTTTCTTGGGGAGATCATTTCTGGAACCCAAAGCTGTCCTGCTTTTTAACCTAAGAGTTAAAAACAACAGGCCATGAGCAGGAGGAGACTGCCCCCCATCCACAACACATGGGGCATGAATCACACTAGTTCCAGCTTGAATCAGCCCTGAGAAGTCTCAAACCCTTCACTTGGGTGCTAATTGTCCATTGTTGATCCCTTTCTGCCTCCTTTCCTGCCACCCCCAGGTGACAACTGGTCCCCAAACCAAACATTGCCTGCATGCTGATAATGTAACTTTTTAATATTCCTTGGTTATAGCTGAACCTCTGCTTTTGGTATGATTTTTGAAGGATTTGATTGAAATCTGGTTGCTTTTACTTGTTTTTTGTTTGTTTTTTACTGTTGGGGAGAGAGAGGATGACTAGAATGAGAAGCTATGTGTATGTCCATATATGTGTATGTATGTCCATATATGTGCACCTCATGTGTATGTGTATGTGTATCCTCATGGTTATTCACAGACCAGTAGGGAGGGCAAAGTGTGAAAAGGAAGCGTCTCTTGTTTTCCAACATTTCTTCGAAGATGCCCAACCCCCCTAGTAGCAGGCAGTTCCTACGTGGAGGGTGGGGGCAGAGGCCTCCACCAAGGCCATCAATAACAAGGTGTGAGCTATAGGTCTCTGTGTAATGTGAAGCTCTCCCGTATTTCATCTCTGCACCCAGGGGGCGGCTCTGCAGGATTGCTTACGGAGAGCTCTGTGTCTGGCACCTCTCTCCGCAAGGCCCAGGGCCCAGGGTCCCACCGACCTGCCCAGGAATGCACCACATTGTTCCCTGGTGCTGTAATTTGGCTGCAGGAGCGAGGCTGACAGCCTCTCAGGGATGAGAAACACACTCTCCCTGGTGTCTTCCCTTGGGCTTCTGCCCTATGACCATTGAGGGCATTTAAATAAAACCTCAGAAAGGCAGAGGGGAAAAAATCCTAATTATCTCTCTTGTTTAAGCCAATGTCCTAAGTGGGTCTGAGAATTTGGCAAGGACTTAGCAGTTGGTGTTCTTGCTGAGGGAGGTGAAAGAAAGGAGAAGAAATCACTCTCTGCTACACGGAAGAAGAGAAATGAGGCAGTGAGTGGTCATGAGTCAGACCTACAAAACTTTTTGCAAACAGACCCCCAGGGCCAGGCAATGTGTGATTCTGTTAAATAATCTGAAGTCCCTGGTTGCATTTTTCTAGCAGCACTCTGAGGAAGAGTATGGATTAGTGCTATTATTCAAGGTTGGTCAAAATACAGATTGGCCGTTCTCTCCAGGACACAGTTAAGGCTGGCATCCTAACTTTTACATCAGAGAACCTAGCTACAGGCTGCACAGCTGAGGCACTTCAGTAATGTGCCTTCTCTGAAAGATTCTAAGGTCCTTAAAGGATAGAGACAATGTCTTTTAAGTTAACTTTGTATCCAAACAGCTCTTTCTGCCTGCATTATACCTAAATATTAAAAGTTAAAAGAAATGAGGACCAATAGGAAGGACTGGAAGAGAGGAGAGGGGCTAAGAGACTGCTGGTCTGAGGGACAGACCGCTATTGAATAGGGCAGGGAAGAGGGGAGATTAGAGGCAGTCAGTGAGTAGCAGCAGAACTGCACGGAGCCCCAACTACACCAAATAAAGTTCTCGTTTTGCTGCTTGTTCCAAATAAATTAGTTTCTGTTTGTATAGCACAGAATGGACGCCAGTTGTCTAAAGCCAATCGGAATGCAGAGGCAAGCTAAGGAATAAGAGGAAAAATTAATGGCTTGGCCATCATTCCTTCTTGAAGCCACATAACCTCTGTGGTGGGGCTTACATAGACCTCTTTTCTCTCCCTACCCACCTCACTTTTCAAACCTCTCACTCTCCGGACAGCTCACTGTTCTCTTAACCATTTATAGGAAAATACAAAACTTGGGTCTTTATGAATTAGAATTTGGAGCCCAGAGAAGAGTACAGAGCAGTTTTCGATGCCAGAAGAGGCCCACTTCCTTCCCTGGGGTGAGAACTGAGAAAGGATAGATAATAGAGCACAGGTAGATTTAATGCAGGTTGATTTCCCACGGAAGGCCTGTGCTATCATTTATGCGGTAACCTGGATATTCTTGTGAAAGCAGGGGTTAACTGGGACCCAAGGCTCTTCTCAGCAGCCCAGCATACAAGACAGCACCCTTTTGTAAATTCATTCAACTCTGTTCTTGAGTTAGACTGACTGTAACCCTCTTACCTTCCAACTACCCTAAGGCTTGCTTTCCTCCTCTTAATCCCAGCTCAAGATGTCAGAAGCTCTTCTCTTCCCCTCCCATGTCCCCCCTCCCTAATCCCACCATTGGCTCATCAGTTATCCAGTTGACTCCACTCTGCAAGGAAGACATTCCCCTGGCCTGACTCACTCAGTCCCATTTCTCCACAGGAATCCCCTCACCACAGACCACAAGGGCCCTGACTAGCTCATGTTTTGTGTTAATGGATGTGAAATCGGAGCAAACCCCCTTGCCAAAAGAAAAACCACCCCAAACTCTCCCACACAGGTCTCAGCAGGTTACACAAATATTAGTCCTATCATCCAAATAAATCTGCCCCCATAGCCCAGAGCTATGGCTCCCTTCTGCTGCCTGTGCAGAGTGAAGCTGTTCCACAAACATGTGAAGACCCCAAGGGGCGTTGGAGAGGGACTTGAGAGAGGGGGGAGGCTAGATTCTGAATTCCTTGTGTAGGCCCCTTAATCCACAGCCTGCTGTCAATACTTGATTGTTCTGAGTTGAAGGTTCTGAAGTTAGTCATGATCGGCCAGACAAGTCAGGGGCTTTGGTCAGAGTGTCTGTTGGCTGGAGTTTGGAGCATAATTAAAACTCAGTAACTGAGAGTGTTTCATACCCTCAGTTTACAGATAAGGTTGAGGCTCAGAGAATTTGAGTATCTTGCTCAAAATATCAGAAACAGCTGTGATTTCATCCCATGTCTATCATAAATGCCAATTTCTACACTACTCTGCTCCTTTAAAATATCAGCAGGCAAGAGATAACCACTGTTTAAATCACATGAAAATAGGACATCACAGTTTTGTGGACTCCGTGTCATACCCTCTAGCTTACCGTCTGCTATCTCTGGATTCTCTGCTACCGCAAGCTTAGTTAGGCAGCGGATAGTAGCATAGAGGGAACTCCCCCGTTGAAGCCAAACATGGATTGAACAACAATAATCACTAGGACTTGGAGAATCACTAAATAAAGATATGTTGAATTAATGGAGAAAGGCTGCTTTCTAAGCTGTTTACCACTTTGGCCCCAAGCCCCAGCACTCTTCTCTGTAGTCACTGGATCCCACTCCCAGCTTCAAAGGCTAGGATCCTCTCCTAAAAATTGCCAAAGCTAGAGATCTCTCCCTGCCTATTATACACCGATGCCTCATATGGGCCCTGTGATCAGAACTGCTACCATCTCCCACCTCCAGGAGTCGTTTTCCTTTTTCTCAGTATTTCCTTAATCTGGCTGACCACCAGAATAATGCATGGAAAGTTTAAACAAATAAAATCCCAAGGCTTCCTAAATTACTCTTTCTCAGGATGATGCTCTGTTAGGCATGGGTTCCATTGCGTGCCACTCTATTTAAACAGGCAGCAAGAGAGCAAAAGGGGCAGTGCTACTGATAGAGGCTGGAAGGAGAGAGACTGGAAGAGAATGTATGTTTGTATAGTTATATAATCTTTTCCCTTACAAAATACAGCAGTTTATAAACATATGAGCATATGAATGGAACCTTGTCCACTGTGGCTAACTCTCAATGAAAGAATGTTGTAACCTAAGAGTTTCTTTTGGGGTACTAGACAGTCTGCTCAAACTGACCCAGGGAAGAGATACATGGTTTCATCTCTGTCCTATCTACCCTCAGCCAGGTAGGAACGAAAGGAAGCTCTCTCCAGGCACCTTTCTGCTTGCACACACAGGTGTCAGGAAGCCAGTGCAAGGGAAAGGAAGCATGAGCCTCGACCACGTGCTGTAGTGCAACCATATCACTCTGAGACCCTCCACATCTTCCCCTCTCCCTTCTAACCTCCAGAGCAGGGAGTCAGGGAGCTAATCAGTTTCTTACATCCCCTGTCAACTCCTTCCCAGGGCTAAGGAACCAGCCAGGACCCAGAGTCCCTCTGGATCCTTAAATAGAAGTCCTTAAATAGAAGCTGTAGCAGCCCAGGGTTGAGGGTGAAGGAAGGTGTGCATGCAAAGATCTTGTGCTTTTGAGTCAGGAGGTTTGAAGTGGAGGGACGAGTGAGGTATTTATATGCTCAGGTCTGGTCCAGCCACTCTGCCTTCTTGGGGGCCTTGCACGTGTGGACATCCACAGTGTTTCTGCACTCCTTACACCGCACGGCACAGCACCAGTGGAATTTGCACTCGCACTGGGTGACACGGGTGACTCGAGTTGTGTCATACCCTCGGCCACAGCACATGATTTCACAGCCGTCTGTCCCTTTAGATGTCTTGCTGCAGACACGGCCTGCAGTGCCTAGGGAACCTGGGTCAGGGAAGAGAGAGAGTGAGAACCAAGTTACCTCTTACTTACTTCAGCTGCTCTGGGTTCCCTTACCCACATCCTCATGAGGAAACCATAAAGAATCTCTTTTCCTGAAAATATACCCATGCCAAAATGATCATCTCCTCATGGCCCTCCCACCATTAAGGCCACCCAAAGACCACTGACTTCACTTGCAGTGCCCTCCCTGCCAATACACATCTCCAGACCCCCTTCAAAACCTTGCCTTAAAATGCTTGTAATTGTTAAAGTCGGGTGAAGACTCTATTTTATGTTTGAATTTTTCCATAAGAAGAAGTTAAAAAAATAACAGCCTATAATTTATCTTTTCTAAGAAGTCTTGCCACAACTCTGATCCAGCTACCATTTGTTAGTATTTTGGTCCTTAATTTATATTTTATCAAGTTGTACTTATACAGGGAAGTAGTATAGTATGGCCATTAAAAGCATGAGCCTGATGTCAGAGTGTCTAGATTTAAATCCCATTCTGCCACTTTTTAGCTATGTGATTTACAAATTAGTTAATCTCTCTGGGCTTTAATTTTCTCATATGAAAATAGGTATAATAGCATCTAACTCAGTGATTGTTATATCTATGATCTCTGTTCAACTGAGGGATGAACTGATTAGCATGGCTGGCTGGAGGCATACCCTAAGGAACTCCTAAAGACCCCTTACAGTGGGAACTCCTGAAGGGTAGGGATGATGTTTTCCCCTACACAGAGAATGCTCAGGACCTCATTCTCACTGATTTTAGCAAAGGAGATCCTGCCAATAGATCATAAAGTCATAAAATTTTGGATGGGATGGATCCTAGACAATATCTACTCCAACCCTTTCTCACAGATAGGAAACTGACTAGCCTGGGGCTTCAAGAAGGGGAATCAATTAACTGATTTCTATAGCAGCAGTCTGACATTCCACTGGGAAGAAAATACTAGAACTTCTATTGTTTTTTACCTCATCGATTAAAAATATCTATTCTGTGTTATGTTTTATAATGTACATATTAGTACCGTGGGACATAGATATAATTTATAAGTAAATATACATATATTAGAGGTGCATGCTCAATTTTTTTTATATGATAGGAATATACAATCCAAAATGTCAGGAGACCACTGCTCTAGGGTACGGGCTGACTAAGTCTTCTATGTATGTTGTTCTGCTAACTGCAAGGACTGGGTCCTAACCCTTCCTGTGCATCAGAAGTCTCCTCTGCCCCCTAGAGCCGAGTTACCCAGTGGAGCAGCCACCAGCCAAATGTCGTCATTTAGATTTGAAATAATTAATATTAAATACATTTTAAAACTTAGTTCCTCAGTCACACTAGCTGTATTTCAAACATTCATAATCACATGTAACTGAGTGGCTACTGTATTAGAGAGCACAGACGTGGAACATCTCTGTCATCACAGGAAGTTCAACTGGGCAGCAGTGCTTTGGAGGGAATTCCATCCCCCTGGGAGGACTGGGACCCTTTGAATTCCAGGCCCCACTTAGGGTTTTATGAGACTTAATTTTATGCCTCTGAAAAAAAACAACATACATATGACTCATCCTAATTCCAAACATTCTTCCCCAAAGGTGCATTTTAAGTGTGGTAGCACAGGCTTACACCTCAGATGTTATGGAATGATTTCCAGGCATTTGGAAAGTAGTCCCCTCAATTATATCATGTGGGAAGAAAACATACCTAGTGGCAGGAAATCACTAGGAGAATCAGGTGGGCTCCCTCAACCTTTTTTTCTTAGCATCCTTCAAAGTACACAGACTACTTTTTGTTATGTGGATGGAGCCCCACCCTGTGTCTGTGCCCAGTTTTGCTCCAAACCACTGGACTCTCCAGGAACAACAGTGATGGATAAAAAACTACCAAAGACAGCTGAGGTTTTTGACCTCACCTCACCCAAGTCTGACTGCTGAGTCTGCAGAGAAGAGCCTAGGTGTCCATGACAGTCACCAGGGGAAGAGTAGTTTTATTGCATTGCCTGTTGTTCCTAGTTAACCTATCTGAACCCGAAATCTGAGCCAAGATGGTAACTTCCATTCTTTTGCGGTAATACCATATCACCTTCCAGCACCCCCACAGAGGTTTGCTGGTCTCTGCCAGTGGTTCACCTTGGCAGGAATGTCCTCTTTCCTTGCTTCCCCAACCCTATTTTAGAATGTTCAATGGCAGCACACCAGATAAAGCCTTTCAAGGTAATTTATGGTCTGATGCCAAACTGTCCTTCTACCTTGCATTTCCCTTATGAAATCTTCACTCGGTCGGAAGAATCTGCTCTCTGTTCCTGGAACAGATCATGTACCACCTATCATTCACTTCTGTGTAGACAATGTCGCCCGCTCTCTCTGGTTATCCAGATAATCCTCACACTTCAAGAAACAGCTTACATTCCACATTTTCAAATCAGCTTCTCCTGACTTCTCCAGGCATCTCTCTTCTGCAGTTGTACCTGTCTACCTGTTACCTCCCATTTCTTAGCTAGATTGTAAAGAGTCGGAGAATTAGGGCTACATCTTATGCTTCTGTGTAGCCCTGTTTGGCACAGACTCATTTCACATTCACTGAGTAGTTCCCATCATGTCAGCATATCATACAGACCTCAGGCCTGAAGGAGCTGAGTGACCTCTCCTCTCTGCTGGGGCAGCACACGCCTGGCAGACCAAGGCATAAATCATTAATCTCACTGCAAGGTTTTCATGTCAGGAGGACACTGACTCCTCCCACAGCACCCTCTCCCTAATCTAATTCCTGAGGCTGAACAAACCATGACTACCCAGGAGTGCTGGCACTAAGAACTGGGTCTCCATGTCCCCACCTGCTTTCCTTGCTCACCTGCAGCCTTGTCCAAGACACAGTAGTCTGGGGAGTTGTCAAAGTAGACAAGGTCAGTCCGGGTGGCACGGCGATAGCCTTGGCGGGCTGCTGTGAAGTTGGCACCATCCTGGGTGGCTGTCACCTGCACAGCCCCATCATAGCGCCGCCGCAGGTAATCACCTGTGCGGCGGAAGTCTGAGAGTGCACGCCAGCAGGTGCGCAGAGTACAGGAGCCACTCACGCCATGGCACTTACACTCCAGCTTCAGAAACCGCCGCACAGCCTGGGAGGTGGGGAGGCAGGTAAAGGAGAGGCAACCAGTCAGAGCACTTAATCATCCCTAGACTAAAAACATGAGTGCTCTGAGGTCTGCAGGACCTGGTCCTGGCTGGTCGTTCTTTCCCCCATCAGAACCCCCCGCCCCATTCTTCCTGATCAAATTCAAGAAACTCTTCTTCCAGGAAGCCTTCCTGAACCAATAGTGCTCTCCTTTTCAGGCTAGGCCATTTGAACTTTAGGGCCACAGGATTCTGTTCGTGATTACTGTATGCTGGCACATCGTGTATCTTGGAAGTCAGGGTACCATGCTTTCCACTTCTGTAGATGTCATCTTCCAGCATGGGACCAGGCACAGAGGAGGTGCTCAGATACTAGCGAGCTGACTAGAACGAGCTCTCATCCTCCTCAGTCTTTATGGAGGCAGTGTTCTCCTTAAAGTTATTTCCCTTCTTTTCTCCACCTTTCTCTACTTTCCACCTATGTGAAAACTATGCACCTGGCTGAACCTAGGCATTCCCAAGCTCCCTTGCATTTACTGCTCCTGTCCCAGGGGTTTGGGTCTTCTGGAAGGGATCCAGAAGGCTTCATCACTGCCACCTTCACATTTAGTCCGTGATCACACATACGGTCAGCCCCATAAAATAGGAAGGCACACGCACAGACATGAATACTGACCGTGCGACCGCAGCGGTTGTTATGTAAGTTCATGAGGGCCCGGGCATCCTTGAGCCTCTTCTCCTTGGCATCCACAAAGGCTTTGGCAAAGCGAACACCATAGTGTATGTTGTCACTGCAGCCTCCCCAGTCAAAGTCCCCACGTTGGTCATGGTGTCGGCCACGGGTATAGGGGTCACAGCTGCACACACTCAGTTCGCCCTGGCTACAGGCACGGGTGATGGCGTGCACCACCCCTGCTGATGAGATGGCATATACAAAGGCTGCCTCCCGGCTGCCTAGGGAGAGAGGCAGAAGTGTGTCTCAGGAAAGAGGCCGTGTCTGTCCCCTTCTTCAGCCTACAGAACCTCTGACTGAAATCTCTCCTCTTTTTCTTAACTAGAGCAACCCTGCACCCTCTTCATTCCAATTGCTCTGAATTGCCCTTCCCTTCCAACAGCATTCTCCAGACTATCTGCCCCTTCCCTAGCCCTCACTACTCTCTGTCCACTTCTTTGTATGTCTGACCTCCTGGGCTGACCTGTACTCTTGCTTCCTTCCAAACTCCCTGGTTCCATCCATGAAAAAGTTTCAGGGTGAATCATCACCTTCCATTGAATGCCAGTCCTGGCTCAACTAAGCCAGCCTTAGTCCACAATCCATGCCTTTTCAGGCCCACTCTGCTGGACAGTTCCCCAACAATGGAGACCCTGGCCTAGGGGTCAGCCCGTCCGTCCGTCTGGGAGGGAAGGGCTACTTTCCCGTTTCCTTCCCTCCTTGCTCTCTGGGATTGATGAATCATCACTCCACTCCCTCTGACACCTCTGGGTTCCCATCTCATTCCCTTTCTCCTAGTTTTACTGTGTAGATCTACTTAGCTTTTTTGCTGAGCTGGGGCCAAGCCGCTGACTCTCCAAATATTTACATATCACCTTTCTGTTTATCCCTTGCTTCCATTACTGTAGTGTCAGGAGTATTGGAATGAGGGGAGTGATTGTGGTGATAAGAACCTAGTCCTCAGCCTGACAGTGCTGGGGGGTAGGAGGGGAGGAAGAAAGATGGAACACTGCTTCTTTGTCCCATCATCCCAGAACACTGGGACTTAGAGGGACCCCTGGCTATATATCTCAAGTACTGAGGGTCTGTTCCCCACTGTATCCTCCGCTCTACCCACCATTTCTTTGATTATGAAGAAGTGTGCAGTAGAGGGGATCACATCTACCCTACCCACTCACCAACCCAAGCATAGAAAGGGAAGGAGGAGCTGGGCAGGGTGGAAGAGGCCCCTACTTCTGAGCATGACTCGGCCAAAGACAGTGTGGTCCCGGTC
The DNA here is from genome assembly GCA_030848825.1 of Tadarida brasiliensis. Classification (NCBI taxonomy): domain Eukaryota; kingdom Metazoa; phylum Chordata; class Mammalia; order Chiroptera; family Molossidae; genus Tadarida; species Tadarida brasiliensis. The sequence continues at coordinate 12,225,402 of CM061275.1, read as the reverse complement.
CAGGGTGGTGCAGTTCCAGCGGTGGTGGCGGAACTGGTGCTGACACTCCCGGATCCATTCTCTGGCGCCCTCGCCCACGGAGCGCATGATGTCTGGGTAACGCTGGCACAGCTGCCGCTGCCGGCTCACCAGACCAGGGATGTTGTCACAGATCACTCGGGCCCCCAGGGCCCCGATGTACCTGCAGGGTGGACATGGCCTGTCAGAGCAGCAGGAGAGGGTCAAGGAGGGAAAGGTTTGGCATTCAGAGCTTGGAGTGGTGCCTTCCCCTTCCCAGCCCACATTCCCTGAGGCTGATGGGTAGAGCTGGTCCCCACAAGCTCTGGAGAAATAGTTATGCAGTTGCAGGGAGAGTAATTGAGTGGTCTCCCAGCATCACCAGTTCCTCAGCCAAAGGCCAAATGACACACACTCCCAGAACGCAGGCCAGGCATGTGTGACATACACAAAAAGCTGTGGGCATGTCACATAAACCCATTGCCTGTTTATTAAATAAACATTAAGAGCCTCATGGAAAAATAAACTAACAAAACGAGAGTCTGAGATAACACTCTTACACCCACATGTAAGAGGCACGTCCTGCATGGCTGGCCCATGAAGACATGGTTTGGGGGAAGAAGGATGGAGACAGGGAGGGGCCAGTGGGAAGACATAGAGGGCAACTCTGAGTAATGCTTACAGCTCTAGTCAGACCCATGTAGCTAAAGTCCTCATTCCCAATGCTGAAGTCTGGCAAGGAGACCCCACTCCCAGCTCTTCTCCCCATAACCTTTATTTCCAGGCCCATGGCCTTTTGTAACTAATGAGTCTTTATTCTTTCAAAATCCTCCTCCCCAGTCTGTAGAGCAGGGCATGGGCAGAGGGCTGTTGCTGTGGGTAGCCAAGGCCAAGATAAAGCAAGAGGGTGACACTCCCCATATTCTAGTCCTCAATTTGCCCAATATGAACTATTATAAGAAGATCATTTGGGATGGGCTACTAAAAGATAGGTAGGTTGGTAGAGTCATTCTCAGATTTCTCCAGGAAACATTTTCTCTTCATTCAAACACTCTTAGCCCTGGACTCCACCACCAGCCTCAGGAAGACCATTTCAGAGAGAAGACAGGAGTGTATCATCACTTTTTCTCCCCACAAGGCCACCAGATGAGATCTGACCCATTCACCCACTTCTCACTCCCTTTCTATCTCTCTAACACCCTGCACCTTCCTTGATTTGCTGGGAATTCTCCATTCTCCTGTCCTAACACATCGAGGGACTCCTTCTCTCCCCTCTCCTGAGCAGATGGGGGCCAAGGAGGGCAGTTGCTGCTGCAAACAGAAACTATTTTGGTTTGGGTTGTGAATGAGCCTGTGGTTTGAGAAAGGCCCCAAAATGAGCCTAGAAGTGAGTAAGAAGAAGGGAGGGTGGCCAGTGGGTGAAGGGGAAAAGCCAGACTGCCCTGGGCTCTATGCACCCCCTTCCCCCAATTCATACACCAGGCCCTCACCCACAGACTGGATCACCACTGGTGATACCAACTCAAACAAACACAAGGAAGGCTGATGCTTGCCTCTTCTGGAACTCAGCAGGGCTGATGGGGCCCATCTGTCCCGGGGGAGGGGTGAGAGGGCTGACCCAACACTGAGAAATCTCATGGAATCAGCGTCCCCAGCACTGTCCATCAGGGCAACAGCTTCCAGGAACAAACAAAATAAACACCCCGGGCTGGGCCAGGCCGGAAAGGGCCTGCCTGACGCACAGCCCGGAGTTACACCCACTGCTGCGGTGCTTTGTTTGGAGATTCAAGACCGTTGGAGTTGGAGCTCGTCCCTGTCTCACCACCATTCTGCTTTCCCAGTTCAGCCCGGAGTACTGCCCTAAGCAATGGGTGTTTTTTTTTTTTTTTAACTGGGGCTTGGGAAGAGGGGGGTTGGATGGGAATAGGAGGCCAGTAATCCAGCCCTCATGAGACAGTCTGGAGTGAGGCAGGCCAAACTCTGGCAAAAAGTCCTTCCTGTGGTCTGACTTAAATCCATTCTGCTGCAGCCCACATTGGTCCTTCTTATTACATCCTCACTGAGCGTGGGAACATCTGTTCAGTATCTAAGATGGGAACATTATTAAGTTTCTCCTGCTACTGCCCTCACCCCACTAAGTAGCTTCAAGATTCTGCAGAGCAGGGCGCTTGCCTGCTGACCAGTGGTCAGCCCCTTGTAGTTGGTGTGGAGGCCTCCAATAAAACAGCCCTAGCCCCAGCCCATCCCCTTCTCAACTCAACACATGTCTGCCAAATGCCTACCATGTGCCAAGCTCTCAGCTCAGTTGTTAGGGGCACAAAGGTGTTTAAGGCATCCTCCAGTATGGGCTGGTAGTGGCGAGATACCCTTGACTCTCTAGCTTTGTTTACCCGTCCAGAAGTTTTACTTCCTTTCCAGCTTCCTGCCCCAGAACATTTTCTTCACCTGCTTTTAGCCAATTCACATCCCTTGCTTTGACAAAGTAACTCATATCCTACTCTATACTCTAGCCCAGCGGTTCTCAACCTTCCTAATGCTGCGACCCTTTAATACAGTTCCTCATGTTGTGGTGACCCCCAGCCATAAAATTATTTTCGTTGCTACTGTTATGTCTTAGGCAACCCCTGTGAAAGGGTCGTTCGACCCCCAAAGGGGTCGGGGCCCACAGGTTGAGAACTGCTGCATTCTAGCCCAAAGCTACTCAAAGTGTGGTCCCCAGAACAACAGTATTTGCAACACCTGGGGATCTATTAGACGTGTGCAGAGCCTCAGGCCCCATTGCAGGCCTCCTGAGTCAGTCTGCACCGTACCAACATCCCTGGGTGATCTGGGATCACTGCTCCATGAAGGCAGGGATTTTTGTCCCCAGGGCCTAGACCAGTGTGTGATACATAGTAGGTGCTTAATAACTATTTGTTGAATAAAACCTAACTGCTCTGATTTACCCCCAACTCTCTTTTCCCCCCTAAACCAGTCATAAACTTCATTTCAATTATAGTGTTACTACTTGTGGACATTGCCAGCCTATTTGCAGATGTTGTATGTTTGTATCTTGTTAGTGAGACCAGGGAGCCTCTTTTTATTTCCCCCCTTTCTTTTGTAGTCCCTAGTGTACATGGTTTAGTCCAGCCCATATCGGGCTTTGAACATGGATAAAACTATCACCTTCCCTTAATCTTTTAATACAACATCATTTATATAGTACTACAGTTTATAAAACATTTTTCTACACAAAAATCCTTTGAGAAAGAGAGATCTCCATTTTACAGGTGAAGAGACTGAGGTTCAGGGAGAGTAAGTGATAATACCCAGCTCTGTCCATCAGAGCTAGTTAGAGGAGAACCAGGTTAACCAAGGACATCTGACTCCAAAGTCCAAGCTCACTTTCATTCCAAGGGCAAGAGAAGGTTAGCCGGGAGTAGGCCGATCTGACTTCAAAATTGGTTGAAATTGAATTTCTTGCCACTCCCCTCTTAGCCCTCACTTTCTTCATATGTGAAGTGGGGATAATAACAGTACCTACCACACTGGATTATTTGGGGCATTGAACAAGATGATGCTCATAAGGTGTTTAGCCCTAGTGTCTGGAGCTTAGTAAGGGCTCATTAAGTGGCAGCTACTGTCGGTAACAATAATGCTAATGTTATGATGCACCCTGTTCCTCTCCCTTTGTGAATCCATGACATGCCTGGCTCTGTGATTCCCTAGGTCCAACCCAACAGAATGCAAAATGAAATAGGGAAGCACATGCCAGGAGCCCCATTTCTTGTTCTATTTGTTATAGATTATGAAGAGACCACCATTTCCTCCTCCAGGAGAGGGAAGGAGTGGTTGGAGAGTAGGGAAAGGGCTGTGCGGAAGAGCAGACTGTCCAGTGGTGAGAGTGATGACCTGCTCTAGAGTGGAACAGACACACAGAGTCAACAGCGCCTCCTCTAGGGGTTGTACAGAACATCAGTCTTGCCGGGTCTTTTTCCTAAGGGAAAGAGAGAGAATCCCCTTGGGGGCCTGACTGGCCTTTAGAAAGCAGCTTTCCACTTTATCCCAGAAGTGATGCCCATGGAGGCAGGCATCTGGGGCCTGCAGCTGTGATAGGTATGAGGCAAGGAGATGGGGATAACCTCTGCACTCACTCCCCAGCCTGGCCCTGCTGCTGCCTCCCTCCATTTCACAGGGACTGCTGAACCCCTCTGCTTCACCCGCAGGCCTCCCCAGCTAGCTCTCCCACCCAGGAAAATTTCCCCAAATCTTTCATATGAACCACGTAGGGGGAGAATAGTAGAGAGAGAAAGGAAAGGGGGAGGCAGTAGCCACGTGGAAAAAATGGGGACTAGGATGAAATTCTGCTGGGTCTTTTAGAACCACCTCCCACATGCTGAAACTACCAGACTGACACTTCCTCACCTGAACACCATGTGGTCCCCAAGACAGCCTCCCAAACTGGAAGGAAGGAATCAAGAGTCTCTAATAGCAAACTGCCATCTGGGATTGATAAAGATGTGCAGTGGTCACTTCATCCTTTCTCTACAGGGCCACTGAGGATGCATGTCCCCAGCCGAACTGAGCCCTTAAAGGTAAAAAGAGTGGCTTTGAGCTCACTCTGAACTTTGAAAGGCTTTTCTCCTCATCCCCCTTCTTCCCTTTCCCTTTCTAAAGGAATGTTTCAAGCCAGATGTAAGATATGGGCCTCCCTTCTTCCCCATCCAGAACCCCCCTCCTTGCCTTCCCCAACACTGCAGAGATAAAAAAGATCCAAAAGAGAGATTTTTCTGAAACAGGAAAACGGGGTGGTGGGGGGGGGGCGGCAAGAGACGCATCTTGAAATGATAGGAATCTGCCGCCCAAGCTTGCTGGCCCCTCAGCCAGCTGCCCCCTCACCCTTCCAGCCGAGATTCCAAGCCCAGAGGAGAAAAGCCACAGGTTGCAAGGGGAGAAGAGACCACACTTTGAGGTGGCGGTGGGGTCAGGGGAGGGGGCAGAGTGAAGACCGGAAGGGGGCACTGCATGGATAAAGAGGGGCATTAGCCCAGTCCAAGAGACCACTTTGATTGGGGGCTGAAGAGGAAAGATGAGAAGACTTAGTTTCTTCTCAGTCCAGTTCTACCCCCTGCCTTGCCCCCCCCCCCCCCCCCCCCCAGGAAAAAGATGAGTACCAGGGACTACGAGCAGGGGGATTCAGAAAACAACGGACATTTAGTCGGTTTGTAATGCCTTTTGGCTCATCTGCCCTCCTGTGAAGTGTCTGGAATCTAAGGCCTGCAAGAAATCTGAGGAGAGGGTCTCAATATTTGGGGGTCAGAAGCCCCTAGTTCTCAGAGGGGGAAGATAGGGACATCTGGAGAAGAAAAAGAAGCCGAGAGGGAGATATCACGGTTCGAAGTGACATCCTTAAAACAGAGGCTGAAGACCAATGCCTAAATTATGCAAACCCAAGTGTTTCGTTTTAATTGTGGGAGTTAACAGGGTCGTTTTGTGCCACGATTCCATTTCTAAACCTTGCGCTGCGTGCTGCAGCCTCACCAGAGTCTTACTGCGTTACGGAGGGGCCGGCTAGCGAGCGGCTCTTCCACACTTGCGTGCTGCCCCTTTCTCCACCTCCCAGGGCGGCGACCGTGGGTGATCAGGGGTTCCAGGGGTTCCTGTTGGGCGGCCACCAAAGGCCCCAGATAGGCGACTGCTCTCTTGAATCCACTCTGAGAGAAACTTGGAAGGTAGCTTTTGCCCAAAAGTACTGAGCTGAAATACGGGCACAACATACGGGGTTCTGGAAAGCCTCGACCACCGGGCGTCCTCGCTCCAAATACCCAGCACCCACCTCATCAGGCAGAGAAGGCGCGGCGCTCCGCTATCTCCCCCACCTCCACCCCCTCCACTCCGCAACTTCAGTGACAGTCCTGTCTGGAACCTAACTCCGTCGAAGCGACAAGCTGGTCCCCTGAGCTGTGGGTGTCGGGAGCTATGTATTCCCTCCGGAGCCTCCGGCCTCTGTGACCCAGAGCCTCACCCTCCCAACCCTGAGAGTCACACTCACCACCAGGACGTGTCTACCCGGGCCGGCAGCGTCAGCAGCAGCAGTAGCAGCAAGCAGGCAAGACTTAGGCGGGCCGAAGCCGGAGAGCCGTCGGGGACCGCGAGTCTGGGCGCGGACGCGGGGACAGGGGCGCGGGTGCGCCGAGGGGGGAGCTGCGCGGCGTCCTCCGCACCACCCGGCTTCAGCATAGCTCCCCAAAGACTCCCGCCACGCAGCCCGGAGGGGCGTGGACGCGGCACTGGCTGAGGGTACTCAGGCTGCTCTTACTCACCCCCCTGGGGGGCCATAGGATCGCCGGCGGCTGGGGACCTAGGGGCACCTGGACTCCCGGAGCCGGGCACAGGGTCCCGGAGAGGGGCGCAGCGAGCTGTGTCCGGAAGCCAACGACGGCGCGCGGGACTCGGGGCTGGGGCGCGCTACCGGGGCGCGGGGTGCGGTGTCATGGGGTCGGCGGCACGGAGTGGGGCTGCGGTAGAGTGTGCGGACAGCCCCTCCGGCCGCGGGCTCTCATTGGACGGCGCGGGGCGGGGCCGAGGCTGGGGACACGCGCGGCTCTCAGGGCGGCTCCGCCCGCGTAGCCCGGACGCTCCTCTGCGCCCTAGGTGTGGCGGCCGCCTCCGCCCCTCGGCGCCGGGGCACGGCACCGCTCCGCGCCCCCACCTGCTCAGGCAGGCTGCGTAGGGCGCTGCGGCGCCCCTTTGCGCCCCGAGCGCCCAGTCCCTGCCGGCACCGCGCCACCGGGTCCTAGCGCCCTTCATTCGGCAACACCCAACTAATGTGGGCGACGGCCAGGAGCGCGGCGCAGGGGTCTGCAGACACTTTCTCCGGTCCGCTAACCTACAGTGACACTGGAGCTGAGCACAGAGGACGCACTCATTTCCTCAGGTCCTCTCGGTTCTTGCGCTTCTGTGAAATGGGCAGAATCGGGAAGGTGCGGGAAAATCTTTACTCCCCTTTCAGCGGTGCCAACAGGGCGCTGTGGACAGCCGGCTTCAGGTAGGGGCTTCTCTCCACTAAGGCTCGTTGCCCTGGTTCCTCCGACCCACTGCCCACCGCACCCCACCAAACTACGTTTAGACTTGGCTTCCTCCCTCCTGCTTGGCCCTGCTGCTTCCCTCCGGCCTGTGGACCGGCAATCGACGGCCGAACCGGAGAGGGCACACCTGCGGACCGGACGCGGACTCCCCGCCCTTGACCGCCCGGGCTCTGCAGAGCTTAGTCTCCGCTGGCTTCCCTGGTGCCTCGGTCCCCCACCCCCTCGGGCGGGGCTGCGAGTAGGAAAGAATCAGAAACAGCTGGGCGGCTTTCCCGAACTGAGGCCGGGGTGGGGGTCCTGCCGAGAGTGTGGAAGCCCCTAAGCCATTTCTCTCCTTCGCCTTTCCACCCTTCTTCCTCCTCATTGCTCCCTCCTCCTCCCAACCCCACACACCGCCTGGGGGCGTGGTAAGTCGGGAAGGGGTGGGAGGTGTTGACTGCTGAAATTGACTCCCCTCATCTCCCCCCAACACACACACAGACACACACACACACACGCGCGCGCGCGCGCACACACACACACACACACACACACACACACACACACACCCTCCCACCCCCTCTCCACCCCGCACTTCCCAGCATGGCAGGTAGAGCGTCTGGGGGCAAAGTGGCCTTACCGAAACGTGAAAATTCTTAAAACCTGGGGTCTTCCAACTTTGGGAATTCGTCTGGGATCTGGCCCCAACCTCTTTTCCAGCCTCAGTTTCTCCCGCCTAGCCCCTCATTCCCAGGTGTCTTTCGTGCTTCTCCCCTTGATTTATCTAAACTATAAAGCCCTGGTGTAAACAACGCGCTGGAAATTGCCGACCCCCCCCCCCCTCAACCCCAAACTCACTGTCAGTTCTTGGTTGGGGGTGTTAGAGACGCCTGAGTGTGAGCGGACAGGGCGCAGCTGGCTGCAGAGAGGCCGCAGACATCCTAGAAGCAGAGGTGGGGGAGAAGGGCTCAGAGGGACCTTTATCTCTTCTCTTCACCTTTTATTCCTTTACCTCACTTTCTGTGTCAGAGGGTGGAATGCATTCATTAATTCAACAGTATTTATTTATTCCCTACCATGTGCCAGACTGTGCTCAGCACCAAGGACACATCAGTGAACAAAGCAAAAGGAAACAGTTTCTGCCCTCATGGAGTTTACTGTTTATTGGGAGAAGATAGACAATAATCAGGAAACATCATAAGTAAAACATAGTATGTAAAAAAGCCATAAGTGGGGGGGAAAAGAGTTGCGACTAGGGTGATTCAGTAGGCCCCATTAAGGTGACATTTCAGCAAAGCCTTGAAGGAGGCAAGGAACAGTCCAATCAGATACTTGGTGAAGAGCATCCCAAACTGAGGGAACAAGCCAGCACAGACCCTGAGGTGGGAGTGGGCTGGTGTGCAGAGCTAGCAAGGGGTCAGCCAGCTGGAGCATAGGAAGCTAGAGTGGAGGAGAGGAGTTCAGGTAGGTAACAGGGGTGGGCCATGGTGTATAGGGGAGAAGGTGCCCACCCTTGGGGGGAAGGTGGAAAGTGGAGTTGGATGGGAGTAGAAGAGGGTTGAATACAGAGACCAACCAATTGACCCTTCTCCTGCCCTCCTGTCCTTTTTCTCAGTCTGAGTCTTCAGATGGCCCTTATATTTCTTGAAAAAGCAGCAGACTTTATGCTGAGTTCTCCTGAGAGGGGCAGGTGAGAGAGGAGTGGACCCAGGCTCATTCTGGCCTGGCCCCTTTGCTTGGACCACTTTTTCACCTCCTCCCAGCCAGCCCCACCCTGATGCTGGGCAGCAGTCTGCAAGCTCTAACAGCCTCTCCCAGACTCCCCTGTGTGCTTAGGCCTGGGTGTGACTCTGGCCCTGTGTTTATTTCTACATATGGGCCTGAGGTTGCAGGGTGGGGAGCTGGAGATGATCACATCAGCCCTAGCCTTGGGTGGACTCACCCACATGGGCCCCAAACTCACTTATGAGGCCCCTTCCTTGGCTTCAGCTGTCTTCCTAGTCAAGTGGGACCATGTCTTGGCACAACATAGATGCTCAACTATTAAAGCATGTCGCTGAGCTGAGGGGGCCCCCAGAAACATCAGCAGCTCCAAGAGGGAGGAAAGTGGGTGAGGGGACAAGACTCCTCCCTAAAGCTCACAGGCTACCTCTGCCCTTGAGTGGACAACCCAGGATGGAGCTTCACTCCTTCCTCTTCTTCCCCTCCCCTCTGAGCCCCCAGCTCCCCAGGAGGAGCTCCAGGCTGCAGGAGCCAGCTGACTGCAAGAGCTGCACTCAACCACTTAACTAGAGAACAAATACGGAGCCAGAGAAGAGGTTTTCTGGGATCTGCCACTTTGGAGCTTCAAATCTCAAAATAAACTTCCAGTCTCAAGGTCCTAGACACTACTGGAGAGCTCAGTTCCTCACGCAAGGGCTTGTTGTGGGGCTTCCAGGCAAAGGGTCAAGGCCAGAGGCTCAGCGAGCGCCTGACCTGCTCCTCCCTCCCATCCCCACCCCCAGTCCACTGTAATGGGAGCCAGGGGAAGAGTCACTGATTTGGGAGTCAAGTTCTGGTCTCCAGGGGCCACATGGAGTCCTCTAGGCACTTATTGAGCACCTGCTGTGTGCCCAGCACTGGCCAGGGCATCCTACATGACACCAAAGGAGTGAAAGGGTGTTTTCTTTTTCTTTATTGATTTTAGAGTGAGAGGAAGGGAGAGGGAGAGAGAGAAACACCGATGAGAGAGAACATCGATTGGCTGCCTCCTGCATGCCCCACACTGGGAATCGGGCCCACAACCTGGGCATGTGCCCTGACTGGGAATCGAACCGGCGACCTCTTGGTGCATGGGTCGATGCTCAACCACTGAGCCACACTGGCCAGGCGAAAGGGTATTTTCTGAGGGTGGCACACTAGGCATGGCTGCTCAGGGCTCATGCTGCGGAAGTCAGCAGACACCTGGAAGAGAACCCAGGCAGCCTCTCCCTAAAGGCTTCTAGATTCCCTGGGCCTCCAGCAGGACAGCTTCCATCCAGCCTGCAGAGCCAGCTCTTCCTTCTTCAAGGTGCTATCATAGCCTCCTGCCCTCTCACCCATGATATCTCACCTCATACTCTGCTCCCCCAGGGGCCACTTAGACTTAAGATTCACCTTCTTTCTTTCTAAGCAGTGTGTGACTGGACAATTTTGCATTTCCCCTGGCCCTTGGGGGCCATAGAGCTCAGGTGTGGGTAAACATCTCTTACTCCACTGGGCCTGCCCTCCCCAGGAGCACCCCCCCTTCCTTGAGCCCCTTTGGTGATGACCTTCTCTCTTTCCCAGTGGGTGGGAGGTGGTGTGGATGGTAATGAGCAGAGAGAAAGTCCCAGAAGGGGCTGGGGGGAGGTTTGGATGGGAGTCAAGGAATTCCTGCGCCTGCTGCTTGCACAAGGGGCCCTGAGACGCCTTTCCTGAGATTTCTTTGCAAACCCAGGCAAGTCTCATTTGAAATGGGGCCAGTTTCACACAGGGCTCCCCCTTCCCATGCCCAGCCCCTGCCCTGTCTCTCCCTCCCAAGCATCCCCATGCAGGTGTCTAGGGAACAGAAGGGAGCTTGGGAAGAACCTAGGGGCTTTTAGGGGTGCGGATCTATGTTTTGTACATAGCTGACTGGCCTCTCCTTGGTATTTATGAGCTCCCAGGCGAGGCATGGAACGTGTCTCAAAGAGGCCAGGCCAAGAGGGCTTTGAAAGGAAGGAGCATCCAGTTCCAAACCAGGGAAGGGGGCTTGGTAGGGCAGGGACCCCTTTACTCCCAGACAATGACCAAAGCGGGTAGACTGCTTCCCAACGGGCCTGGGTAAAAGGAAAAGAGGGAGCTGAGGAAGAAGGGGAAGGAGGAGGGGAAGCTTGGGAGGTGGGACCATGGGGCGGGGCTTAGGGGTCTGGAGCCTTTTAGCACTTTGGCTGCAATCAGACTGGAGCCGGCGGTAGGCGGGCTGACAGCGATCCTGGGCGGGTAGCCCAGGTTCTGAGTGCGGCCAGGGGGCGTGCTGCAGGGATCCTGGGTGGTCACTGACCAGCCTAACCCCAAGGGACGGTGGTTCCCACTTTGCCTCCAGCCCCCTCTCCCAATCTGCCTGTATCAAGTAGGCTAAGCATTGAGCTTTCTTTCTCCCCCACCACCTGTTCTGGGCCCCAGAATGATCTGGAAGCGAGATTTGGTCCAGTGGACCAAAATCTACAGAGCTCACTATCTCTCTCCCTCCCACTCTGCCTTCCTCCGTTCACCCTGCCTCTTGCTCTCCCCACGTCTCCTCTCTGTGTCTCCCTGTGTCATTTTTCTATTTCTCTGTGTTTGTCACTTTGTGTCTATGCCTGCCTTTCCTTCTGTCTGAATCTCTCTCCTTATCAGTCTCTGCCACGCACTGTCGGTGTGTACCTGTGTCTCTCTCCACCTTTCCCTTTGTATGACTGTCTTTCACATTCTTCTTTCACTCTCCTCATCTATCTCTTCACCTCTTTTCTGACTCTGTGGCTTTCTCAGTCTGTGTTCCTCTCTGTACTTTTCTTGGTGGGTATCTTTGTTTCTTTTTGTCTGTCTCTCTCTTTCTCTTGCCCTCTGTCTCACACCTTCCTCTGCAATCCCAGCAACACAGTGCAAAGTGCACTAGACAAAGAAATCAGAAAACCTGAGTGCCCCCCCCCCCCAACTCAGCCATGCATAATCTTCATGACTCTATAGGTCACTTTCCAACTCCTGGCCTCAGTTTCCTCACTGTTGAAACAAGTAGGATGCAGATCTCATTTCCTCTGTGGGGGCCTCTTCCATCCCCCCCCCCTCTCGTTTCTTGTAGCACAGTCCATCCACCCTGCTTCTCTGCTACCTAAGTTTGACCCTGAAGTCAGGACGTTGGCATCCTTTGGTCCCCAGTGGGAAGGAGTCTCTGATACTGTCAGCCAGCAGGCCCCCAAAGGAGGACTCCTCATTCCTTCACCCCCTTAAACATCAGGGTAGACAAGGTCCCTTTCTGGGGCCATGTCTGGGATACAAACCAGATTAGCTCATCTTTCTAATCCTCTTTGTGCTGGGGCCTCTGCCAGGCAGGGACACCCACAGAGCAGAGTGAGAGCGCAGAAAGAAGAGTGAGGGTGTGTGTGTGTGAGTGTGTGCAGCTTCTTGGAGAAGGCAGGACCAAGGGTTTCCTCCCTCTGTTACGCCTTCCTGCCTGAAAAGCCCAAATCAGCAGCCCTTACTGGATAAGATACCTCATCAGGCTTGAGCCAAATCAGGGTTTTCATAATCCCAGTCTGCCCTCCCCCCATCTCCTTTTCTACAGCCTCTCAAGGGCTGTAGAAATCATTCCAGCCACCCCCCACCCCCGTTCCTGAACTGCCCAGAACCCACGTCTTCTGCACATGTAATACATGGCACATGTGCACATATTCTCTAGTCATTATAGGAGAAGGGTCCTTCCATCCCTTCTTGAAAAGCCTGGAGTGTCAAGCAGGGAACAGAGGACAAGGGAGTGGGGGAGTGGGGGAGTGGGGGTGGGGGGAAGCAGTTCCTACGCCTCACACTCCAAGTTGGAGGCCTCCAGAGCCTCTCTGAAGTTTCATTTGGAGAGGTCTTTCTTGGCTGATAAGATCAAAGTATTCCCTCTGCCAAATCATTACCTTATTTTTGAGGCAATTACAGAACTTATTGTATCAATTAGCCCCGTCTCCAGCTGCAGCCATTTATCTCTGTCTGTCGTGCACTTGCTTAAGGGTCTGCTGGGCCCAGCCAGTCGGGCCAGCGAGGGCAGGGTGGGGAGCAGGAAACTGTCCGGCTGCTTTCAGCAGGGGCAGACAGGTGGAGGGCACCGGGGCGCCCTGCCGGCCACAGGAGAACCGGCTGGCTCCTCCTTGCGCGCGCCGCCACTGCCGCGGGAGCGCTCTTTTCCGCGGGCGCCACACCTGCGCGCCCCATGTGGCCCAGGAGGACGAGCCAGCAGAACCTGGAGTGAGGACCAGACGGCTCAGGTCAGGTCAGGATCCGGGCTCCGGGGAGGAAAACGCTGAGCAGCAGCCCAGATGCCAGCCGGTCCTGACTCGTGGGTGGGTGACTCACTCTGTGGGCCGTGCGCCCCGCAGTGGCGTTTTCTGGAAAGGCATGGCAGGGTGAGTGCGTCTTCGCGGAGGACTCTTGCGTTTCAGGCTCCAAGAAAACCTTAGCAGAGCGTGGCTTTGAGAAGTGTGTGTTTCTGTGCGCTCAGAAGTGTGGCCTCCTATGCTTCTGCCCTGTCTGCAGTCCCTTCTGGCAGTAAAACCACACCCACAAACGGGTGTTGGGGCAGGTGGGGTTCTCAAACCTTTTGGGCTCAGGACCCAAGTTTTTACGCTCTTAAAAATTATCAAGGACCCAAAAGAGCTTTTGTTTATGTAGGTTATATCTGTCCATATTAAAAATTAAAACTGAAAGCACCCCCCGTGGTCAACACTAGACAATTTGAACAACAAAATAAAGTAGTTTTAAATTATAACCCAAAGTATAAAATATGTATGAGTCCATACTGATATAAATAAATGATTGAGAATACAAATATATGGGGAGAAGACACAAACCTCCCATGCAAAAGAATTCCAAATAATTTATGTAGCTACTTCACCCTTAATGAGCTGGAGTATAACTCCCCACTCCCTAACTTGGGCTACAGGTTGTGACTTCCTTCCAAAGAGTACAGACCATAAAACGTGTACTGGTTGCAGTGGGGTGGTAAGAGTAGATTCACAATGCGGACACCTGACAAACCTCAGTCAAGGTCAAGATCAACAACAATAGTTGTGTTGATGGCAAGTACCCTTGATATGAAGTGACGAGAAGGACACAACTTCTGTGGTTTTTCTCCCCATAACCCCAGTCTAATCATAAAAAACAAAACAAAAAGCCCTGGCCGGGTGGCTCATTTAATTGGAGCATCATCCCCTACACCAAAAGGTTACAGATTTGATTCCTGGTCAGGGCACATATCTAGGTTTCGGGTTTCATCGCAGGTTGGGGCCCAACCTGATAGATGTCTGTCTGTCTGTCTCTCCTCTCTAAAAAAGCAATAGAAAACATGTCCTCTGGTGAGGATTAAACAAACAAACCAGTGCAACTGTTTGTTAATTTTATCTAGTGTGTTCTTTATTGACCACAAATCCTTAAATTTGATGTAGTCAGACCTATCAATTTTTGCCGCATGGTTTTGTGCTTCTTGGGTTTTATTTGAGAAGTCTTTTCCTCGTGCAAGTGTCACAAAAATATTCCTTTACATTTTTGATTAGCTTTATAGCTTTACATTTCAGCTTTTATTCCATCTAGACTGGAATTGTATATGGTTCAAGGTCTGACTCTACTTCTTTCAAAGCTAGTTATCCTCCCTTGTCTTTCCCTAACCTCTAAACTTCTTGAAAATAGAGTCTAGGAGAAATCCAAATTTTTTTCTCCATTAAGGAGAAATCCAAATTTTTCCATCTGAATTTTCCTAAATCTTATTTATTTCTTAATCTGCTATAATATGGTTTCAGTACTCAAAAGTATATTTGGAATTGTTCTCAGTATCATCACAAAATGCCTCCTAATTGCCAGATTTAGTGACCTATTTTCATCTTGTATGTGCCTAAGTAGTGCTTTATTTGTGTCCCACAAATACTGATAAGTTGTGTTTTCACTTTCTTTTCAAAATTTTTTAATTGATTTTTTTAGAGAGAGATAGAAACATCTATGTGAGAGAAACATCGATCAGCTGCCTCCTGCACGCTCCACACTGGGAATCGAGCCCGCAAACTGGGCACGCGCCCTGACTGGGAATGGAACCGGGACCTCTCAGTTCATGAGCCACACTGGCCAGGCGTGTTTTCACTTTTATTCATATAAAAATATTTTCTAATTTCCCCTTTGATTTCTTCATTGAGCCATAGGTTATTTAAAAATGTGCTATTTTTCAAATATTTGGATATTTTCCAGAGACATTTCTGTTATTGATTTCTAATTTAATTCCATTGTAGTCAGAGAACATGCTCTTAAATCCTTTTACATGTAATATTTAGAAATTGTAATGGTGAGTCTCATGGTGAGTGTTCTGTGTGCACACGGAAATAATATGTACTCTAGTCCTGCTGGTGTGGTCAGTGGATTCAGCATCGTCCCCTGGACTGAGAGGTCCCAGTTCCATCCCCGGTAGGGCGTGTGCAGGAGGCAGCCGATCCGTGTTTCTCTCTCACGTGGATGTTTCTATCTCTCCCTTCCAATCTCTCTAAAAAAAAATCAATGAAAACATTTAAAAAATAATATGTATTCTGCAGCATTTGGTTGTAATATTCTATAACAATTTTCCTTATTTCGGTCTTTATATTTAAAGTGCAATTAATGGAGGCAGCATATATTTGAGTGTTACTTTTTTTTTTTTTTACAATATGACAAACTCTGCCTTTAATTGGACTGTTTGGGTCTTTTAGATTTTAAGCCATTATGGAGATGGTTGGTTTTCAATCAACATTTTTTTTTATCATCTGTTCTTTGTTCTCCCTTTCTGCTTTTTCTTTGTTTTGGATTAAATATTTTTCTTGATTTCACTTTTATCTCTTTTGTTGCTTTATGAGTTTTTCTTGGGTGGAAGTTGCTTGCTTTAGGGATTGCAGTATACATCTTTAACTTAGGCTACCTTCTTTATTTAAAAATTTTTTTTTTCTTTATTGATTTTGCAGAGAGAGGAAATAAGAGGGAGAGAGACACAGAAACATCGATGAGAGAGAACATTGATTGGCCGCCTCCTGCATGCCCCACACTGGGGATCAGGCCCACAACCTGGGCATGTGTCCCCACCGGGAATCAAACCGGTGACCTCCTGGTGCATGGGTCAACGCTCAACCACTGAGCCACACCGGCCAGACTGACTTAGTCTACCTTTATATGATATACTGATTCATGGATAGTATAAGAATCTTACTATGGTATACTTCCATTTCTCTGCCTGTGTGTTATTGTTGTCAAATACCTTACGTCTAAATATGTTATAAACTCCATAGTACATTCTGATGAATTTTTAAAGACATTTAAAGACTGAAAAAAAAATATTTTATACTTACCCACGTAGTTACCATATCTAGTGCTCTCCATTCCTGTGTATAGATCCAGTTTCTGGAATCATTGTCCTTTTGCCTGAAGTACGTCCTTCACTTTTTTTTTTCAGTTCTCACCTGAGGATATTTTTCCATTTATTTTCAGACAGAGGGGGAGGGGGAGGGGGAGAGGGAGAGAGAGAGAGAGAGAGAGAGAGAGAGAGAGAGAGAGAGACAGAAACATCGATGTGAGAGAGACACATCAGCTGGTTGCCTCCTGCCCGACCCCGACCAGGGCCAGGGACCGAACTGCAACCGAGGTACATGCCCTTGACAAGAATTGAACCCATGACTCCTTGGTCCGCGGGCCGATGCTCAAACCACTCAGCCATATCGGCCAGGGCTTAAATTGTGTTTTAGGTGGGAGCAGAGGAGCATGTTAGTCTAGAGCTAACTTTGGCCCATTATGGCGACAGTTGTGAGATTGGTCTTTCTGCCTAGTGAGAACAGAAACTACTCCTAGGCCCGGGTGAGCTCTGAATATTGTTCCCTCTACTCCTTTTGAGTGGTTTTCTCATTGGCCTTGGGTCGGTTTCCTCACACGCAAATGTTGATTAGTACTCCGCTGAAGACTCCAGAGGAAGTGGCTGGAAATCTCTGCAAGTCTCATCACAACTCTCTTGTCTCCGACACTCTTCCCTCCCAGCTCCCAGCATCATCTCAGCCTGGGGAGTTGCCAGGCTATGCTTTGACTCCTCATCACAGCTGGGCACTCAGAGGACTCACATTGTTTGTTTCCTATCTCTGTCCTTTGTTGCCTGACATCCAATGTCTGTTTTTTTGTTTTGTTTTGGTATATCATAAATGTTTTATTTTTTAAAAAATTAATTTTGTTGTTGAGAGTATTACAGATGTCCTCCATTTTTCCCCATTTGCCCCCCTCTACCCAGCTCTACCGCCCCCCCCACCACCACCAGGCCTTCATCTGTCTATTGTCTGTGTCCATGGGCTATGCATGTATGCATATGAGTTCTTTGGTTAATCTCCTCCCATCCTGCCCCCCATCCACTATCTTGAAAATTGTTGTTGTTTAATATATTTTGCTCAGTATTTAGTTGTTTTAGGGGAGAATAAATCCAGTCCCTGCTAGTTCATCTTAGTCAGAAGCAGAATTCTCTAAAATTAAAAAAAAGAAAACCCATATCTTTTGACTCCATGCTCCTTGATTACATTTTCATATTTATGGTACATTTATAATTGTGTACACTGCATTACTGGATATTTTCCTGACAAGAGATACATTTTCTTTTGACTAGGCATTGATGAGAAATTAATTGCCCACTTATAAGTTTACACATACAGTAACTGGAAGAATTTTCTAGAGACCAGCTAGCATCTGGCTCCATACATTTAAAACCTTGTTTCTCTTCCATGTCCCACTTTACTTTTAGTGCCTGTGGAATGTACTCATAGCAATACAACCTGGGTGTTGCTTCTTCATATCATGACGCAGAGTGAGGCAGCATGATCGGTGAAAGCGTTTCTGGGAGCCATTCCAACGCTGGGATGGCTAGCAGAAAGTCAGCTCCACACAGAGTGAATGCAAGCCTCATAAATGTATTTCACTGAAAAATAGTTTCTTACTCAACTTATCTTTTAAAAAAAATTTTTTTTTAATTTTATTATTATTATTTTTTTAATCCTCATCCGAGGATGTTTTTCCATTGATTTCAGATAGAGTTGGGGGAGGGAAGGAGGGAGAGAGGGAGAGAGGAAGAGAGAGAGAGAGAGAGAGAGAGAGAGAGATGAGAGATGAGAGAGAAAGATCAATCAGCTGCCTCCTGCACGCCCCCTACTGGGGATTGAGTCCAAAACCCAGGCATGTGCCCTGAACAGGAATCCAACCCCGGCCTCTCAGTCCGTGGGAGGATGTTCAGTCCACTGAGCCACACCAGCTGGGCTCAAGTTATCTTTAGTTGAATTCCCAACGTGCTCTGGCTGCCACTCCAAGGCCACTCAACATGGTGTGACATAGAAGTCAGAGTGAAAAGAGCCAGCAGTCTTAACTGATTGCAGATAAGATATGTTACTTTAGGAAATTTCAGAAAAACGTATGACTGTATGAACACATTGCTTGGGCCCTTTAGGGATTGGAAGAGGCTATGCCAGGAATGGTCCTTGAAGCTCAAACATCAAGGTGAATCTGCCTCTGCTGCTGATGCTTCCTCAGTGCAGGCTCCCGGTGGCCCGCCAGACAGAGTCCATATTCTTCCCCTGGGCAGACTGTGCCCTTTCCTTTCCCATGTACTTCTCCAGTCCACGCTCCAACCCAGATTTCTCGCCAGACCTATCGGCAGCTCTGTGCATTGCATACGTTGTTCTCACCACCTGGAATGTGCTCCATCCTGTTCTTCACCTGGGAGCATCTAGCCCTCTTTTCAGACCAGGACAAATGTTGTTTCCTCTGTGAGACTATTTCTGAGGATTGTTATGCCACCGCTTGTTCCTATTTTTCTTATAGTCAACACTAGACACTAGTCCACATAACACCAGGTTTTGTGTTAGTCTCTCCCACCAGCATCTAAAGTTCCTAAGGGCCTGTAACTTATTTATGTCTCCACCCCAGGGCCTAAGTCAGTGAGTAGCGCCTAGTAGGAGCTGTTGCATGGATGTTTGAATGAATGAAATGTCTGTTTTCCTCCCCCAGAGTGCTGACTCTTGCTTACTTACTTTACTCATTAAGGTTTGTTTTGTTTCCCAGCAAAGACAGTATAGGAGGAGCAAGACATTTTTGAAGCATAATTAAATGGGCAAATTAATAAACAAATAAATAAATGTTGATAGACTCCTTCTGACCCGTTTAACAAATAGTTATCAAGCACCTACTATGTGTTGTTCACTGTTCCAGGAGCTGCATAATAGTAATCGCTATCGCTTGTTGAGTGCTTACTGATGCCCTAACTAGTCTGAAGGTTATTTGTTTGCTCATTTAAGGCTGACAACAACTCTGTGAGGTTGTTGCTGTGATTTCCCTTTCACTAGTTTGGGCTCCCATCCATGTCTGAGGCAGGACTGTGGCTTTGCTCTATCTTTCGCCATCAGGGAAGTGGCAGAGTGTCGATATGGAGAGGGGACGCATCTCTACCCACACCAGCGTCTCTGAAGTGGGCCCTGTTCCAGGGAGGTGGGCGTGTGGCAGTACCTTGGTGCAGAGAGAATCACAGTGACAGAAACACCAGGGGGCGCGAGCAGCTCAGCTTTGGGAAGAAGGGAGCACACAGCATCCCACTTACACACGCAGCCTTCTCACCCTGTGCCTTTCCCCAAAGGCAGCAAAGACTCAGATCCTCGCGATCCCTGGGCTGAAGTGAGGCTAGCAGAGGTTGACCTGCCCAAGGCCACACAGAGACTTTTCTTGTTCATCCTGCTCTTACGTCCCTATGTCCCGTGTGCAGAGTGTACGTATATACCCCTATTCACGCAAGCCAGTATCTTTTCCCTGTTTGTTTAATCAGTGTCTCTAGACCCACGGATTTCCCTGCTCTGCTGAACCTTTTAGGCACTTGGGGGTCCCATCACCCACTTGGGGCACCTGCTGCATCCTGCCCAGACTGCCCTGAGACGTCACATCTGCTCAACTTGTTTCCCCTTGAAGTATAAATTCTTTACACTTAGCACGAGGCTCCACACGGTCAGTGCTCAGTACACGTGCCGGACAAATGGCGGGCAGGCACAGCTAGTGTGTGGAGGGGTGTCCTCCACGTAGCTCGGGTCTGCAGAGCCAGCAGCAACGCACACTGGGGGAAATGTGAATGTGGATTTAATAGTGTAACATTTCTATTTTGTTTGCCTTCCTTTATGTTTCTGTGTCCACCTGGGACTGCAAACTCCCAGAAGGCATGGATGAGGAATGAGGGTGTGTGTGGGAGGGGAAGGGTACTGGGGGAGAGAGAGGAGGCACAGGGCAGGAAGCAGAGCTTTCCTATGGAGAGGATAAGGCCGAGAGAGAGAGAGAGAGAGAGAGAGAGAGAGAGAGAGAGAGAGAGAGAGAGAGAGAGAGAGAGAGAGAGATCCAAGTTAGAGCAGAAGGAAAGTGAGCCCTGAATAGGAGCCTTGTGTGGGGCCCTGTGGTGGTTGACTCACCAAGACTCAGGGGAGGGAAAACTCACTAGGGATGAAGAAGGGGCCTGTGTGCTGTGGTCACCACCCCAAACCACCCTACCATGCCGAGGACACCCTGTCTGCTCTGAGGCCTTTAGTCACAGAAGGCTTTGATTTCGGGTTGGGTGGGCTGGGGAAGCAGGGGAGTGGGAGGGTGGGCACTACAGAAAAGGGAGACGAGTGTTTTCTGAGAGTGAAAAGGGCCCTTTTGGGAGAGCTGTATGTTTGCAACCAGGATAGGGAGGTGTCTCTCCCACACAGGCAGGTGTGGCAGGTCAGTCATGATGCTCATGGCTTCAGTGACTTCTTGTCCACACCTGAGGAGCAGAGACTGCCTTATGAGTAAGTGCTTTGCAGAGCTGAGGCCAGACAGACGAGGCACAGCCTGGTAGGAGAAGCTCCACCATCCTCCCCTCCAGCCTCACTCACCTCAGCTGTCAAACCGGTTCAGAGATATGAGGACAGGATTTTTGTGGCAACAAGTACGCAGACAGCCAGTGGACAGAGGGCAAAGGTCTGAAATCTGGGGCAGCTCAGGTGAACAGGTGATCAGTGCCCACACTTTGTAGGGAATCAGGTGAGAGGAAGGAGGAGTGCCCGAGGGGGCAGCCAGGGATAAGCTAGCAATTTCTGGTCCCAGGTCAGATCAGGGAGGAGCAGGTGGCTGAAGGGGAACAGGGGAGTCAGACTGAGCTCTGCCATGAGCTGGACATGTCAGCTTGGAGAAGTCACCTGGCCGTTCTGCGCCTCATTCTCATCTGTAATGCAGGAGCTAGAACGAAGGTTCTCTAAGCTTCCTTCTTGCTCTAACATTTGATGGCCAGTCACCCCTCTCCCTTCTCCTCACTGAACCCAGCCTCAGTGTCCTGCTTCCAGCTGAACGTCTTAAAAGCTAGCTAGCTAACTAGTGGATTCATACTTAGGTATCCAGTTGACAAGGAGCTGATCTTCTAAACTCTCCAGATGTATTCTTTTTCCATAGTTCTGGCTACAGTATAGCCAGTGGAAGGAGAGTGGACTTGAAGGTCCATTGAATGGTTTGAATCCCAGCTGTGCCACTGACTCGGCCCTGCTCTGCTGGGGGGCCCTGGGCCATTTCCTGTGTCCCCAGAAGCCTTAGTTACCCTATCGGCCAAGTAGGAACACCTGCCTCCCTTAGGACTTGTATTGATTAAGTGAAGTGATGTAAATAAAATATCTGATCGAGAATTTGGCACCAAATAACTTAGAAAGTGTGTGCACCCTCCATGAGAGGACTGGACCATGACAGGAGCAGAGTTGAGTCTGAGAGGGAGGTAGAGGTGTAGGAAGTTTACCAGGGACTAGGTACCCTCGGGTACACGTGGAGGAGGAAAGAGAAGGGAAGGGAAAGCTGAGCTGTGGCTTAGCCAATCCTGCAGGGGGTTTTGAAGCTGGGATGACCCTTTGGAGCTCCCTTGATTAGAGACAAAGGGCTAGGTCAGAGGTTCTCAACCTTCCTAATGCTGCGACCCTTTAATACCGTTCCTCGTGTTGTGGTGACCCCCAACCATAAAATTATTTTTGTTGGCTACTTCATAACTGTAATTTTGCTACTGTTATGTCTTAGGCGACCCGTGAAAGGGTCGTTCGACCCCCAAAGTTGAAAACCGCTGGGCTAGGTCTTTTTTTTTTTTTAATCCTCACCTAAGGATATTTTTCCATTGATTTTTTTTTTTTTTAAGATAGAGTGGGAGGGAGAGAGAAACATTGATGTGAGAGAGACAAATCGATTGGTTGCCTCCTGCATAACCCCAACCGGGGCCGGGGATCGGACTCATGGCTCTTTGGTCCATGGGCTGAGGCTCTAACTGCTGAGCCCAAGCGGCCAGGGCAAAGGGCCAAGTCTATACCCCACCCCAGCCAGTCTTTGGATATGGACTGCCCATGGAAGGAGATGTGACTTTGGTTAGCATTTCTTTCAGTGAAGGCAATTCCTTATGGCTGAGGGAGGTTCGCTCTCAGCATCCCACAGCTAGGGAAAGAAACCCTTCACCCCAAAGGGGACCTGGGCACCATGTTAAGTTAGTGAGTAGGGCTCTTCGTCAAATTAACCAGGTGACTCCCCAGGCTAAGGGCAGTCTTGTTGGGACAGCCCAGTGCTTCTCAGAGCAGTGGTGTAGGCAGGGCCACACCCACGACATGTCATCTCCACCCACCGGTCTCTTGCCAGGACCACCTGCAATAACCTATATGACATTTTAACCCCACTTGCGTTATTCAGTTGTCTCAGTTCACTTTTTGTGTTCATGTTTTGCTTTTCCCAACTAGATTGTTTAAAGGGAACACTTTAAAACTTGTTTTCCATAATAGACACCTTGGTTTCTGTTTCATCTTAAATGTTAAAGGAACGTCTGTTGCTTGAGGGGAATTCTTGGTTAGGTCTGATAACGCACTCCTGGGGGTGGGGGTGGTTAGGGTGAGTGGGAGGCGCAGTGTGGTGTCCTGCAGGGTTTAAACCTGCTCCATTCTAAGATCTGCCCAGACACTTACCTACAGCCCCACCTTAGTCTACGAGTCAGAACCTCCAGAGAGCCTGGGATTAGCGAAATACAGGCCTCAGGACATTCTCACTTGGGAAACACAGGTAGTGGAAAGAGCAAGGCACTGGATTTAAGTCCAGGCCCTATCACTTGCTAAGGGCTCTGTACAAATCTTTGGTCCTCAATGACCTCATCCACACACTGGGGCTAATACCTCATAGCATCCTTGTGATGATTTAAAGTAACATGCATGTGAAATTATTAACACGAGACACTATATTTTTCCATTGATTTTTGGATAGAGTAGAAGGGAGGGAAGAGAGAAACATCTATTGGTTGCCTCCCACACAACCCTGGCAAGGACTGGGGATCAAACCTGCGACCCAGGTATGTGCTCTTGACCAGGAACTGAACCCATGACCAACTGAACCCACGACCCCTTGGTCTGAGGGCTGATGCTCTAACCACTGAGCCAAGCTGACCTTGACAACCAAACACTTTTTTGAAAAATCCTCACCCGAGGATATTTTTTCATTTATCTTCAGATAGAATAGGAGGGAGGGAGGGAGGGAAAGAAACATGATGTGAGAAGAGACAGACAGATTGGTCGCCTCCCGCAGGACCCTGACCAGGGCCGGGAACCAAACCACAACCGAAGTATGTGCCCTTGACTGGAATTGAACTCTTGACTCTTTGGTCAGCGGGCCAACGCTCTAACCACTGAGCCAAACCGGCCAGGGCTACAACCAAACTCTTGACTCTGCATATCACTGCCTTCTGCAAACCAGGTTCAGGAGCTTACGGCATCTCTTTAGGTCAAAGGCAAAGAACAAGTTCTTGTGAATGAACTGCTGAGGGCTATGAGGCACTAGTTCTCAGAAGGTGATCCTCAGATGACCGGCATCAACTGGCCCCTAGGCCCTGCCCAGGAAGCAGTATATGTAGCAGGCTTCCCAGCTTACAGGGAAGCACAATCAAGTTTGAGAACCACCACCTGTCTCCTTTCTCTTCTGCTTGTACCAGTGAATAGGTCACTGATGTGCGAGCAGATGGCCGGACATAGGTTCTCAACTTTTCTCCACTAGTTTTACAGCAATTACATGGAAGCGACTACTGTGGAACAATGCTCACTGCCTACCTCTGACTCATGAATATGAACACATCCAGTGTTTCAAAGGACATTTGAAATTTTGTTTCAAGTACTAAGCACCAGAAGCACTCTTTATAAATTACACACACAAATTGACAAGGCAGCATTGATCACAGGCTGTTAAAGGCAACCGGATATGCCTAGTGTTTGTTCAAATGATCATTAATTGGTTTAAATGCTGGAAACTTAAGATATGTAAACATCCACCCTGTTTGAACATCTTTTGCACATCAAAGGATTTTCAAGTGCTTTTGTCTGGCTACAACTTGCATTTTAACAATGTAGCAGCAACAGCACTGGACTAGGAGACAAGGGTGCATTAGTCATTGGTAAGGTTGAGAGGCAGGACAAGATTGGGCATTCTGAAGTTAGGGCACGTGAATCATGGATGGTTCTGGGTCTGGCTCCTGTGAAGCCATCATCCAAAATGGATTTGTCTAAGCATATCCATTTTTCTGGGGGTAGAGTCTAGCTTTTCTTAGATTCTTAAAAAGTTCAGAACCTCCAAATGGTTTAAAAATTACAGACTGGATATTGTGAAGGCTTCTGCCAGCTCTGAGGTTCTAAAGAAAACCAATGTCCCAGCTCTTTTTGGGGTCTAACCTGGATGGGTCACTGACTTCATTTGGTTTTTTAAAGCTGTGAACAAATGCTCCCTCTACGCCACTTGCTTTTTGCCGAACAAAACAGGCCCTGTTGGGCAACATTCTTCACTTTGTACAAACAAGACTATTTTTCCCCAGACAGTACGATTTAACTTGTTTTAATGCAGTCTGCTATAAAAATGGATGAAGACTTTTGCATGGTGCATTTGCTTTACAAATGTTAATGACTATTTAATGCCTTTGTTATGTGTTGCACATCGTTATAATCTGTTGACCAGTAACAGCTTTTGCAACATGGGTTAAATACCAAAA
Source organism: Tadarida brasiliensis (assembly GCA_030848825.1). Taxonomy (NCBI): domain Eukaryota; kingdom Metazoa; phylum Chordata; class Mammalia; order Chiroptera; family Molossidae; genus Tadarida; species Tadarida brasiliensis. The sequence goes on along the minus strand of CM061275.1, from coordinate 12,200,583 downwards.
CTGCGAATCATGGAACTTTTACTTAGCACACACAATCTACGGCAAACTTAAATACTAATCTATAATACCTAACTGGATTATTGGATCCATTGCAGTATTGTGCTTATTTATCTCAGAAGATAGGCAACTAGCAAAAATACACATTTCTTTTTCATTTCCCCACCCCCATATTACACTGTAAAAGAAATACATTATTCAGTGCACTTCCTAAGAAATAAACTTCCTCATAATCTCTCTCTCTGTATATCTATGCCAAAACGAAGGAAGAGCACAATGCAACCTTTAAGATTACCATTTAAAGCAAGAGAGGTAATAAAACTCTGGGACGATAGCCCCTCTATTTAGAAAGTTCAGCTATTTTATCATCAACACCATCATTTGGCTATGTGTGGGAATAAAGTTCAGTGCATGACTGCTTTGGGCAGTTTAAGATACTCCCTTCATCACTGGTAGACTCCCTGGGGGCATGAACAGTTTTTAAATGTTGAGTATTGGCCTTAATTAAACCATAAGCTGTGGAGATACCAATATGCTCCCCTGTGGGTTACACATTAATTTCCATCACCTGCCCATCAACTCATATTGGATTAAGAGGAAATAGACTTAAATGATAGCAGGTCAGGGGCTGCTGGGTAGATGCTGGCTAGAATGTATGTGAGGATACCATCCCTGGACACTATGTACATGATATCCATCCCTGTGGACACAAAATCATAGAACCACATCGGAGCTGGGTTGTGGGCAGTCTTGTTGGAAGAGGGAGATAGTCATTATACTCTATGGACTTTGTCTGCTGTACTAGTCTACAGGTTGGAAAATCTGGAGGCTTTGTCCTCAGACTTTCTGTGATGGAAGTGACATGAATTTCTAGAACGAAAGAGACTGCCACTTGGAAGCCTGCATCTTTAACCAGCAGTGTTTAAACGTTTTTGAACGGATTCTTAATATTTAAAACAGAGTGTTTCCCATGAAAATTTGGATTTTATAAAAATTTGAGGAGCTGGTAACCCTGGCTCAGCATTCGTGCACAGCAACAAGCAGCTGGACTGAACAGGAGTGGACAGACCTTTTAAATGGGGCTTGGGCACTCCAGTTTGCTACACCTCCTACTACTCCCAGCTGTCTCACACCACGGGACTGAGTGACCTGTTTCACTCATTTACATGCCCAGTTGAGTTTTGTGACACTGGTATTAGTTGGGCTCTGCCTTTTATGAATCTGAAGACCTGACTTCATTTGGAATTTTCCCCACCTCCTGGTGGGCAAGATTGTTCCTTTGATTGACTGGGTTCCAGACCCGTCTAGTTGCTTTGGTAGGTAATCTTAACATGCATTTCTACTCATCCCTTATGCTATATTGCAAACTCCAAAGATATAATCATACTAATATTTATGTGTTAAGCATGTGTATGTTAAACACGTAAAGGGGTGTGTATCTATACAGATATATGAATACCTCCATTTAGGCAAAAGTTAATTTGGTTCCACAGATACAGACACCAAGTGCTGGCAGCCTGGAGAATAAGTGTAACAATTTGGTAAAACCTATATAATTCTGACTTATAATATTACAAAGAGTGACTTTTAAGTTATTGCTTTTTGATTACAGAATAAAGATCTTTCTGTTGCAAAACTTTTATACATAATGAGTAACCAGTTCCTATTCAAGTAATAGCAATCGGAATCAGAAGTTCCTTACACAACAGTAGATGCTGAAGACATTTTTCGAATGGAGATGTGATTTCATTCTATCCAAGAATTTATGCAGGAAACTGGGAGTGACTTAATTTTTCAAAAGTACAAGAAAGTCAGCACCCCCATTACTTAATGCTCAGGAGGGCTTCTCATGGGCTCTAAAAAGCTCCGACTGGTGGTGAGTTTACACCCACCTTTAGGATCCCCACTCTACTTATGCAGCTTGTACTTTAAAAACAGTAAAAGAGGATTAAAAGCAGTGTTTGTTTTTAACATTCAGAATTCACAGAGGATCTCATTTTCTGCAATTAAACGAGCCGTTTTGTGTGTTTGCTGCAGAATCACATTCATATGGCAGTCTTATGACAGGCACTTTTAAAACATGTTCATCTGGAATAAAAATCTGCATGAACCACTTCTGCATAAATCAAAACGAGTGTCGAGTGATTCTAGTCCCGAAATAGACAGCAAGTCACCACCTGGTACTCAGTGAGCTTCCTCTATCATGACACCATGGTAACTGCTGAGCTTGAGACATCTTTGAGGTGCCCTTCTAGCTTTATAGTACAAAGAGGTGAGTCATACAAATCCAGACTACTCAGTTTCTACTTAAAAAAATACAAAAAAGTGAAATACACTAAATGTATTATACAGATGGTTTTAGGTACTATTAAAATAAATAACATGATCTGACTCAACGGTTTGACCTCCGAGCTCTTGGACAAAATCTGATGGGATGTCAAATGTGGAGACCCCCTCCCAAGGACTAGCTGCTGGTAGGCAGAAGTATCTCCACATCCTTGCCATTGGCTACGACATTGGAAGAGCAGCTGCTTGCGAGGTCTTCTGTGGTCAAGGAGGATGCTGGGGAATGAGTTTTGGTCAGTGGAGTGGCAGCAGATGGAGAAGGAGTGAGGCCAGGTTTTTTTGGTGGAATGGGTGGAGGGTTTCCTCTCTCTACTCTGGGGATGGTAGGGGACTTGATCCCTGGAGACAGGGGGCTCAGAGGACTGGACACTTTCCCTGGAGTGGGTGAATGGCTGGTGTCACCTCTTGGGTTGGCAGTATTGGCCAGATTTCGATAGTCTGTGCCAAAGGGAGAGCTGTTGGGCGAGACAGGCTTGATGGGCCCTTGTTGGCTGGTGAATCTGGAGAGCACCTGAGTGACCGTGTTTCGGGCCAGCTGCTTGGCGGCAGAGTTGTCTATGAGGGTGGGGGACAGATCTCTCGATGGAGGGCTCTGCAGACCACTGGCTTGTTGGTCCTGATCTGCTTGGGACTGAAATTTGTGCCGAGCTGCATGGAACCGCTGGTTGATCCCTACTTGGTAGGATGACTGGTAGCCGGGGCTGCTAGCTGAGGACCCCAGTAAGCGCTTCGTTAGTACTGGTGATGAGCAAGGAGAGGATGTGAGAGAGGAGGACGCAGTGCTGCTAGGAGACAGCGAGCTCCCACTGGAAGGGAGTGGACTCGGCACTGGGACTGGACTGTCAGTTCCCCCAGGACACCCACCATTCTCCACGGCTTTCTCTTGGGCCAAGCCCACAGACTTCTCTCGTGGAGGCACTTGATTTTCCACATTGCTGCCTGTAATCGACTCCTTGGTCGTTTGCATCTCTGGGTCAAAATGGCCATTGGCTTTTGCATAACAGTAAGTAGGAGTGGTGGGACCGGGAAGCCCAGTGGTTGTTGTCTTGGCTAGGTTGCTCCCATGGGTTCTTTCTGCCTGAAAACCCTCCGTTTGGCAGAATACAGACACTAGCCTGGGAGGCTCAGTCACTGTGCCTTTAGATGTGGTTCCTGGTTTCTTTGATTGCTCATTAGAGCTACTATGCTGGTGAGAAGCTTCTAGATCCTTCACGATCTTCTTCAGACTTTCCATCTCTTCTTTCAGAGTTTTGGTCCGGTTCTCTTCTCGGTTCAGTTTTGCTCTCAGTTGTTCTCTTTCGATGTCAAACTCAGACAACTGCTTCTCCACCTGGGCCTCGGTCTGCAATCCTCGCTTCCTCTCAGCTGCCAGCTGCTCCTCCAGTTCACTCACCCGGCCCTTCTCCTTCTCCAGCTTCAGGCTCAGCTCTCCCGCCCGCTGGCCCTCCTCGGCGGCCTTGCTGCTGGCCTTTTTGCACTCGAGCACCAGCATGGACGAGAGCTGCTTGTGGCGGGCGCGCTCCTCTTCCAGCTGACCGGACAGCTTCTTCTGCTCTTTTTCAAACTTCTTCACTTGGGACTTTTCAAATTCCAGCTAGGAAAAAAAGGCCACCACATGTCTTGATTAGAGTAAAAAAAACACAAAGAGATACACTGAAAAGGTGTTGTGAGTAGAGTGCTGGCTAGCTGTTCTTGGCACACAGGATTACGCATGCCACGTGCTTAAACCAGTATTTCCGAGGTGTCAGGACACCCAACACAAATAAGCATGCATTATAATTGAACTTTTCTTTGATGACTTAGGAGGCACCTCTGCTTCTTACAGTCTCAAGGTTATTGGTGAGAATCTGAACCATCATCATGTTTTAGGTGTGTGGGGAGTTCAGAGGATCAGAAGCAATTAAGACAGAGAACAGAAAGCCCATGAACCAGACTTTGCGATGAAAGCTGCCAGAGATGAATGAAACCTTTCTAAAGCTTCAATAGTGATTCTTTCTGGGCATAAACACAGACAGACAGCAGTAGTTGCATCTAAGTCATACTTTTTATGCAAATACAGTCTGTTTTGATCATCATCCCAACCCCATTTAAAGGGAAGGGGTGAAGGAACCCTTTTAGTCAATGTTTTTCAAACTTTGAGACCCATTAATGGATGGGGAAACCAACTGAGTGAGTCATAACCAGAACTTTTAAAAGATAAAATAGAAGAGACAACATCTATGTGTATTGTAACCAGTAAGGATTTTGTATGATTTCATGATATTTTTGTTTCACACCTGTGATGTAAAATGTATTTCTTACTGGGAGTCCTAAGTCAGAAAAAGTTTCAGTGTTTGAAGTTAGTATTCCCCAAAGTATATTCTATGGAACAGCAGTTCCACAGTGAGTGATATACACGTATGAAAGCGTTGTATGAAAACAGAACACCCTGTCTTTTTCTTGAAGACTCACAATGTGCTTCTGCATGCTAAAGGGTCTACGACACCGGTCAGAGACCTGCTTAACTGCATTTAATCCAGCAATTCCAAGGCATCTGACCACAAAGCCCTTTTCCTTTTTTTTAAACAAATTATTTTTTCTCCTTTATTGGTTTTAGAGAAAGAAGGGAGAGGGAGAGAGAGAGAGAAACATCGATGAGAGAGAACACTGACTGGCCGCGTCCTGCATGCCCCCCACTGGGAATTGGTCCTACAACGTGGGCATGTGCCCTGACCGGGAATCGAACCGGCGACCTCTTGGTGCATGGGTCGACGCTCAACCACTGAGCCAACCGGCTGGGAAAAGCCCTTTTTCTTGAGCAACAAAAATTTACACCCGGCAGAACAGTCTCTGAGAAATGCTGTTCTAGGCAAGTGCTGCTGCAGCCCTCTCCATCCTAATTACCTGTTGTGTTAGCCGCTCTCTCTCCTTCTCCAGCATGTAGGTGACATCGTCTCCTTCTGCTGTGTCCTGTGCATGCCTTTGCCTTTCTTCCTCGAGGTCTAGGATCACCTTTAAAGAATTAAAAAAAGTCATTTCCAAATATCAGGGAATCATACTTAAAATACAATTAAATACTAAGTGCCTATCTAATGAAGCACCTAGGACAGTTCTAGAGTCAGACAGACAAGTGGATCCCAGGCAGGGCCTTCAAGGAGCACACGTCTGGTGGGATGAGAGGCAGGCCAGCTACATGCTGGGAAACAATAAGGTGCATGCTTTATTGACGTCTACATACAATGGCATGTCAACAGGAGAGAGCAACTAATTAGCTGCAGGGGCTTGGAAGGCTTCAGAGAATTAACAGAAGGTCCAGGAAACAGGCAGTTTGATGGCACTAAGGGACAGGTATAGGTCATGAAGCAAGACAGGACCATGGAAAGTGGAAAGCTGAGCTTCTCCCCCAAATGTGTAAATCATTGCAGGCACCAAAGAGAGGGCCTGAAAGTAAACATTTTGAATGCGTGACATCCTAAGTGTGCCTTGCTTAATTAATAACATGCATTTTGTATATCGGTAGGTAAGAGGTGCAAAGACCCTCTTTACTTCATCCTGTATGTAAAATGGCTTAATTATTGGGATCTCAGGTGGAGATTTTTCACAGGGCCTTTTAATTAACCTGCCTACCAATTTCACTTATCTTAGTGCCAAAGGATGAAGCCCAATTTTAAGAATACAAATTGAAAGGGGCATATGCCACATAATCCTGCCTGTAGCTAACTGCACAATATTCTCAGGGCAGTGCACCTTGTGGGAGCTTCTGCTCCCACTCCAGAGGTGCTCTGGCCCAGGCCACAGGGCAAGCACCACCCCCGCTGGCCATTTCTCATGGCTTCTCCTCACTAGCAAATGGAGAGAGAAGTCCTGGCCCACGCAGCTCAAGTGGTTGGACCATCTTCCCGTGCACTGAAGAGTCGCAGGTTTGATTCCCAGCAGGAACACATGCCCAGGTTGCGGGTTTGATCCCTAGTCAGGGTGCATGCGGGAAGCAACCGATCGATGTCTCTTTCTCTCTTTCTCTCTCTCTCTTTCTCTCTCCTCCCTCTCCCTTCCTCCCTCTCTCTAGAAATCAATGAAAAAATAAATGGAGAGAGAAAATTTTCTGAGACATGAAACTCCTCTTTAACTATAATGAAAATATTTTGGTGTACTTCCTTCCAGTTTAAAAAACATCTAATTTTTCAATTTAACAAAAAGACAAGTTTTTGGCTAAAGGTGGTAGATAATCTCTTCTCCTTCCCGAGGGCCCTCTGAAACTAGAGAAATGGAACGAAAAGAATAAAAACCCACAAAGACAAAGACAGACTTCAGCAGACAAGGCAGTTAAATAGCATTCTGAAGAAACAGGCTGGAGGAGTGGGAACCGTTTTGGTATGGGGGGGGAAGCCGCTCTGCCCTGCAGGACCTGAGATGTGGAACCTGGCGGTGGCGGGTGCTGCAGACGAGAGGTGTGATGCTGGGCAGAAAACAAGGGGCCTGGCTCCAAGTCTGTAGTTTTCAGAAGAGTGATTTGTCCCCTCAACTTTATTCTTATACATAAGCCAGAGGTTTATCCCCTGAAGACACAGAAAGGATAGGCTTGGGATCTGAGGAAAGCAGACGTGACAGAGAACGGGGCTGAAGAAAGGTGGTTATGTTTGTTTGGGGATGATGTTGGGGTGGAGAGAAAGGGAGGTGGGGTGTAAGACAACAAAACCCACATCTATAATAAAAGGAAGTAATTACGTGTCTAAAACTGATAAAGCGAGAGAGTGTATAGTATTTAGAAATATGGAAGTTATCTACCAAAACAAACAGTTATTAGAAAAAAGTGGTTGTCTGAATACTGAGGAGGGGGACTGGGAAGAGGTGGACTAGGGAACTCTGTTTTTCATGATAAGTAGAGTAACCGTGTAATTCATTGTTCCAACCACAACACTTCTGAGAGTCAAAGAGGGCATACTGTTAATAACCATGCCAAGGTGACAGGCATAAACTGCACTCTCTCAGGCAAACTGGAACTATAAGCACCCTAATTATAAGCCTCTAGATACTACTTGACGTCTAACAGAGTCAGTGTTCTACTTTGATAAAACACTTAAGATTAGATAGGCAGCTAGTTTAAAATAGTTAACATTCAAAGAAGAATCTTTTTTTAAAATATGTTTTTATTGAGTTTTGAGAGAGAGGGAGAGAGAGGGAAACATCCATGTGAGAGAGAAACATGGATCAGTTGCCTCCTGCATGCCCCCTACTGGGAATTGAGCCCAAAACCCGGGCATGTGCCCTGACCGGGAATAGAATGAAGACCTCTCAGTCCATGGGACAATGCTCAGTCCACTGAGCCACACTGGCTGGGCAACATTCAAACAATCTTACATTGAAATATAGTATTAAGGAATTTGGAATTATTGCTAACTTCTTCCTTTCTCTAATCACTCAAAGCCATAAATCACCCCAATACTACCCCTTCCATGGGCTCAACAGCCAGTCAGCCCTTCAGCACAGCTCAGTTACATCATGTCTGAGGTGGGAAAAAGGTCTAGCTACCAAACAAGGAAGTTGTGGAGACTTTCTTAGAGGATTATGTAAAAGCCCCTCCCCCCCTCCTTTAGAAGCAACTAACTCAAACCCATTGACACCTTTAAAAAAAATTTTTTTTTTCTTTATTGATTTTAGAGAGAGGGAAAAGGGGAGAGAGAGACAGAAACATCAATGAGAGAGAACATCGATTGGCTGCCTCCTGCATGCCCCTTACTGGGGACTGGGCCCACAACCTGGGCATATGCCCTGACCAGGAATCGAACCAGTGACCTCTTGGTGCATGGGTCAATGCTCAACCACTGAGCCACACCGGCCAGGCCCATTTACACCTTTTAAGATCGGGCATAAATGTCTTCAGGTTACTTCAGTAGACCAGAAGTTAACCTTTTCTGGGTCTTGGACAACTATGAGAATTCCATTAAAGATATAGGGAAAATTTCATTTTCTATAAAAATGCATAAGCTTTGGCATTCTGTATATTTTTAGGGGGATCATGAAACATCTGAGGCCCATCCATCACTGAGAACCTCCACTCTGGCCTCTCATTTGGACTCTGTGAAGGGACAGAACATCCATGGGCGAGAGCTGAGCCTAAGCAGTTTGTCAGATGCATTTGAGCAGATGGCTCCTGAATGCAGGTAATCTAAGGTTCATCAAGCTGCAACTGCTAACCCAGTTTTTCAGAATAAGTTGCTTCCTACTAATTGGGCTGATGCCCCTCCCCCCCCCCCGTTGGTATAAACCTAAACCAATAGTTTTTTAAAAAAATGCAGATTCTAGCCAAGCATGTTTTACAGGCCAAATTTGAGCAGTAAATGACAAGACTGGGAATAGAATCATAAGCACTAGAATTCCAATGAGATGAGGAAAGCACAGGTTTGCCTTCCTAACTAGGGCTATAAGACCTGGAGCCAAACACACACACTTTCCTACCAGGGTAGAATGGTTTGAAGGTAAACAACCCCAGGAGCTGTTTATGGTTTCATGGGAAGTAAAATGCAATGAAACTCAAAACCAGAAATAAATAACAATAATTTAATGGCTTATAGTCAGGTACATTCTTTCTCTTGTTCATTCCCCAAATACTTGTATTAATCTTTCTATTTATCACTTAAGTAAGCAAACAGAGAATGCTACTTTCAGCTACAAGCCTGGTCACACCCCAGTTTGTTGCCAAAGTTTGAATGATGGAGAGCTGAGAAAACATACCAAGCGTTTGGAGTGCCATATCAAGAAGGAATGCTGTCTTGAATGTGTCTGGCATACTCCCTAAATCTAACATTTGCAATAGCCTGTGTTTTCTTTCCTATCTCCTAGCTCCTCGGTGAGCTAAGGGGCTTTGTGATACCTGTGGAAGCTCCGATTGAATTACTGTGAACACTGTCAGCTGACAGGAAACATCAGGCATTATCATAAAGTCTTCCTAAGAGTCTTTTTAGCCCCTGTCACCCGGGAGAGCCCACCTTTCGGTGCCTGCTCTCAGCAGCAGCCAGCTGGGACAGCATCCGTTCCTGCATGTTCTTACACTGCTTCATCACCACCTTAAGAATCGACAGAGGGTTTGTGCAGACCGGCTGCTTCTCGCCCTCATTTTTCTCCTTCAGTGTTTCAAAGTCTCTCTGCAGAGCCATTAAAGGATCGCTGATGTTGTATTTTCCATAGCGTTCTTCAATGAAAGTATCTCTGTGTTGGGCCTGGTGAAGAGAAAAAAAAATTGCATTTTGCTTTTTAAAACTACTGATGAGGGGGATTTGCTAGTAGTTACACATTAAAGGTGGTGGGTTAGTATGAATATAACCTGTTGACTGCAAATCCTATGGAGCCATCTAGATGTAGAAAACGACATCAGAATGGGGGCACAGTATAATAGTAATGAAAACAAACACTAATACAGAGCTAACTATGTATTAGACATGTTCTAAGCATTTACATTAACATTAACTTATTTAAATTTTACAACCCTATCAGATAGTGCTATCATCTCCATTTTGCAGCTGAGAAAACTATTACGGAGAGGTCAAGTAACCTGTTCCAAATTACTCATCTAGCAAGTGGTCACACTGGGGTTTAAACCCAGGCAACCTGGCTCTAAAGTCTACACAAGGGGGTGCACCTCAAGGGCACAGCTGGGGTGATCAGGGAGTCTGTACCACTGGACCCTACAGAACACCTACTACAACAGGCCACCCTATGGAGCCTAGGAGACATAGCAACTCTACCTAATACACATAAAGACAGGGAGGCAGCCAAAATGAGGAGACAAAGAAACACGTCCCAAATGAAAGAACAGAACAAAACTCCATGAAAAGAACTAAATTAAATGGAGATACGCAATCTAACAGATGCAGAGTTCAAAACACTGCTTACAAGGATGCTCAATGAACTTAGTGAGGGCCTCAAGAGCATAAAAAAGGAGCAGTCAGAAATGAAGGAAGCACTAACTGAAATAAAGAATAATTTACAGGGAATCAATAGTACAGTAAGTGAAGCCAAGAAGCAAACCATCGATTTGGAATATAAGGAAGCAAAAAGCACCCAATCAGAATAGCAAAAAGAAAAAAGAACCCCCCAAAAAATGAGGACAGTGTAAGGAGCCTCTGGGACAATTCAGGCATACCAACATTTGCATCACGGGGTTTCCAAAAGGAGAAGAGAGCAAGAAATTGAAAAACTATTTGAAAAAATAATGACAGAAAACTTCCCTAACTTGCTGAAGGAAACAGACATATAAGTACAGGAAGCAGAGAGTCCCAAACAAGATGAATCCAAAGAGGCCCACACCAGGACATATCATCATCAAAATGCCAAAGGTTAAAGACAAAGAGAGAATCTTAAAAGCAGCAAGAGCCCTGGCCGGTTTGGCTCAGCGGTTATAGCGTCGGCCCGCAGACCAATGAGTTGCGGGTTCGATTCCGGTCAAGGGTATATACCTCGGTTGCGGTTCGTCCCTGGCCCTGGTAGGGTCGTGTGGGAGGCAACCAGTTGATGTGTCTCTCTCACATCGATGTTTCTCTCCCTCTCCCTCTCCCTCTCCCTCTCCCTCTCTCTCTCTCTCCCTCCCCTTCCTCCATTCCTCCCACTCTATCTGATGATAAATGGAAAAATATCCTCGAGTGAGGAATAAAAACAAAAAAGGCAGCAAGAGAAAAGCAGTTAGTTACCTACAAGGGCGCTCCTAGAAGACTGTCAGCTGATTTCTCAAAAGAAACTCTGCAGGCCAGAAGGGAATGGCAAGAAATATTCAAAATTCAACAAATCGTCAAACAACAAGTGTTGGCGAGGGTGTGGAGAAAAGGGGACTCTAGTACACTGCTGGTGGGAATGCAGACTGGTGCAGCCACTGTGGAAAACACTATGGTGTTACCTCAAAAAATTAAAAATTGAACTGCCATTTGACCCAGTGATCCCACTTCTAGGAATATACCCTAAGAAACCTGAAACACCAATCAGAAAGAATATATGTACTCCCATGTTCATAGCAGCACTATTCACAATAGCTAAGATCTGGAAACAGCCCAAGTGCCCATCAGTGGATGAATGGATAAAAAAGCTGTGGTACATATACACAATGGAGTACTATGCAGCTGTAAGAAAGAAAGATCTCTTATCCTTTGAGACGACATGGAGGGACCTCGAGAGTATTATCCTAAGCGAAACAAACCAAGCAGAGAAAGAAAAATATCACATGATCTCACTCATTTGTGGAATATAATAAACATAACAGTATGGGGAACAGGGTAGACCCAGAGATGTGAAAGTAGGGTACAGACTGACAACCCTCAGAAGAGGGGGTGGGGGGAGAGGGAAGAGATAAACCACAGAACTTATACGCATGTATGCATAACTGATGGACATGGACAACAAAGCTGGGGATGGGGTGGGGGGATGGGGAGGAGGGTGTCAATGGGGAAAAAAGGAGAAACATCTGTAACAAAAATAAATAAATTAAAAAAAAAAAAAAAAGTTTAATACTCAAAAAAAAAAAGCAATAAATGTATCCCCAGGTGAGGATTAAAAAAATAAGAGGAAGCCTAAAAAAAAAAAAGAAATATTCAAAATGATGAAAAGCAAGGACCTACAACTAAGATTACTCTATCCTGCAAAGCTATTCCACCACCAAACCAGTATTATATGGAATGTTGAAGGGTCTTCTTGAAGAAAAAGATAAAAAACATGAACAATAAAATGGCAATAAATACATATCTATCAACAATTGAATCTACAAAATAAATAAACAAGCACAACAGAAAAAGACTCATAGATACAGAGAACTTTTTGATGGTTGCCAGATGGGAGGGGGGTTGGGGGAATGGGCGAAAAAGGTAAAGGGATTAAGGAGTACAAATTGGTTGTTAGACTGATGAACCTCAAAGGGAAGGGGGGGGCAGGAAGATATAAAACAAAGAACTTATATGCATATATGCATAACCAATGGACACAGACAATAGTGGGGGGAAGGCAGGAGGGGGGCGGGAGTGGGGATGAGGGGGTCAATAGGGGAAATAGGGGGGAAATCTGTAATACATTCAACAATAAAGGTAAGTTTAAAAAAATAAAATACCGAGGAACAAAAAAAAAAAAGGCTGAGATTCTACTTTTCTGTCACATATTTTTTTTTAAATCCTCACCTGAGGATATTTTTCCATTGATTTTTTTTTTTAATAGATAGAGTGGGAGGGAGGGAGAGAGAGAAAGAAACATCAATGTGAGAGAGAGACATTGACTGGCTGCCTCCACATGACCTTGACCAGGGCTGGAGATCAAACCCACAACCAAGGTATGTGCCCTTGACTGGGAATCAAAACCTGTGACTCTTTGGTCCATGGCTAATCGCTGAGCCAAACCAGCCAGGGCTCTCTCACATTTTTACTACGGTTACCATTTCTGTATGCTTAGCAATGGCAAAGGAATGATTATTGGTACTGAAATTGGTTTAGTAGGGCAACTCCACCCATAACAAAAACTTGTAAACCTCAGTATTTTATGACCTTGTCATGTTCAGAACACCATGGAGAAAGAGGGATGAGAGAGCCGGAGCTGGGGGTACATACAATTCATGACCTTGACATTAGATCTGCTGAGAAACTGTCTCTCAGGTTTGAGTATATGGTTAACTAATCCTTAAAAATATGACTTTTTCAAACCCACACTGTTATTATCCTGTATAATTAATAAGCATCACCGAGTTACGTGTAATGGACAAGGAGCGAGTGTGGTGTGGTCTCAGACTTCTGAGAACAGTTGTTAAGCTGTCTGTTTTCTCTTGAAGCACTTCATAGTAATTCCATAATCACTTGCATAGTAATTACAAGCTGTATAAAATTGGTGGCTTTGCACATAAATGAAAAGAATCTGTGGAATAATTTTAAAACGGCTCGTTGTCACAAAACAGTTCACTTAAATACATTCTAATATGGGAAAAATGAAGTCAAGCTCTGTATTTATTATACCCAACCCTGGACTGGAAAATGGGAGACAGAATATAGTATTTTTTTAACCAACTTTATGCCTCCATCAGGTGAATTGCATGGATGACAGGTTTAATAGCACAATAATAATGACAATAACCAAAATAGATGTTAGGATTTGAAGAGTGAAAGAAGAGCTTTAGTGGAGGTGTGCATTGGTTATCTATTCCTGCATAACAAATTACCCTAAAATTTAGCAGCTTAAACATTAAACATTTTCTTATCTCATATTCTGAAGGCCAGGAATCTGGGAGGGGCTGAGCTGGAGGTTCTGGCTCAGTGTCTCCTGAAGTTGCAGTCAAGCTGTTGGCCAGCGCTGCAGTCCTCAGAAGGTGAACTAGGGCTGCTGGGTCCACTTCCAAGCTGACTCACGTGGCTCTAGGCATAGGCCTCGGTTCCTTGCAGTGGTGGCTTTCCACCGAGCAAGTGATGCGAGAGAGAGACCGACACACCAAGGTGGAAGCCCGTGTCATTTACAACAAGCTTAAAGAGACATACCATCACTTCTGATGTATTCCATTGGCCACACAGACCAGCCCTGGTAAATGTGCGAGGACTACACACATAAAGGTGTGACGGTCAGGGGGTGGGATCATTGGGGGCCATCTTGGAGGCTGGCTGCCACAAGGTGAATGAATCAATACGCTACTGCTATTTATATCTCAGTTGAATATTTTGTAAAACCTGTCATGGTTGAGTTTTAATACTTTAATGGTATTTCAGCTATTTTATAAAAAATCATAAATGATCTTGATTTGACTTTTGGGGGAGGAATTCAGTAATACAGCTGAAACCAATTTCTTGTAATTTCATTCTTTTCACTTCAATGACAACATATACTTTAATTGCACAGAAATTCCTACACTGTCAGAAAACATAATGCTCTTTAATTTCAGACAACAGGAAAATAATGGGCTGGTTAGACAGATTAAATTATATAGGGTATTACTACAGCAGACAAAACATGCTAGTCATCTAGCACTCATTTATTTTTACTGTGACAGGCTGAGTAAAACACCATTACTGAAAGCTTAACATGAACCACAGAATACCCTGGTGTCTGCCATGCGGGCTCTCCAGAACTCTCAGCTTTGCTCCGACTAAACTCAAAAAGAAACAAGAAGCAGTCACTTCCTCTCCCCTTCCCAATACTGTTTATACTATTATAGGAAATTAATCTTTTTATTTTTTAATCTTAAAATAGGAATTATGTAACTTAAAAAATTATTCATTAGGAGACTTCCAGTCAAGATGGCGGCGTAGGTAAACGCGGTATCGCGTCCTCCCACAACCACATCAAAGTTACAACTAAACTACAGAACAACCATCATTCAAAACCGCCTGAAATCAAGCTGAACGGAAGTCCTACAACTACAAAATTAAAGAAGAAGCCACATGGAGACTGGTAGGAGGGCGGAGGCGGACAGGCTGGTCCCACACCCGCGTGTGGCGGATAAAAATCAGGAGGGCACCTCGGCTGGGAAGGTCCTCCCTGAGGACTGAGGGGTCCCTGTCCCACACCAGGTGCCCAGCTCAGGGTTCCAGTGCCAGGAAGAGAATCCCCATCCCTTCTGGCTGGAAAAACCAGCGGGAACTGAGGCTGAGGCGGCTGGAGCCCCCCCGCAGCTCCTCTTAAAGGGCCCGCGCATGGACTTACTCAGACTCCCACCCTCCAGGCTCCAGCGTGCGGGAGGCAGCTTGAAAGGCACCAGAGTCACATGGGGAAGAACTGAGCTGTTTGGCATTGGAGCGAGGGCTGGAGAGGCAGCTTTCTCCTGGACAGACTTGCTAGAGGCCTTTGTTCCTTTGGTGAGCCCTTCCCTGGGCCGGCAGACGCTGCCATATCTGGGACTCCAGCTACCTGGCTCACACTGTTTGCCCCGCCCTGGTGATTCCCTGAGGCCCCGCCCCACGCAACTTCCAGGCCCACCCAAGCTGTTGCCAGTTGCTTGACCATAGGATTGGCCTGTCTTGGATCCTGCTTCAGCTTTTCCTAAATTCTTTCAAACAAGCAGCATCTGGTCTCAGATAGCCCCATACCTCTCGCTAAGTAATACATAGAAACAAACACAGGGAGGCAGCCAAAATGAGGAGACAAAGAAACAGGTCCCAAATGAAAGAACAGAACAAAACTCCAGGAAAAGAACTAAGTTGAAATGGAGTTAAGCAACCTAACAGATGCTGAGTTCAAAACACTGCTTATAAGGATGCTTAATGGACTTAGTGAGAACCTCAGTGAACTTAGAGAGGGCCTCAAGAGCATAAAAAAGGACCAGTCAGAAATGAAGGATGCACAGTTAGAAATGAAGGAGGCACTAACTGAAATAAAGAATAGTTTATACAGATTCAATAGTAGAGTAGGGAAAGCCAAGAGGCAAACCATCAATTTGGAATATAAGGAAGCAAAAAACACCCAATCAGAACAGCAAAAAGAAAAGAATCCAAAAAAATGAGGATAGTGTAAGGAGCCTCTGGGACAACTTCAAGCATGCCAACATTCACATCATGGGGTTGCCAGAAGGAGGAGAGAGAGAACAAGAAATCGAAAACCTATTTGAAACAATAATGGCAGAAAACTTCCTTAACTTGGTGAAGGAAACAGACATACAAATCCAGGAAGCACAGAGAGTCCCAAACAAGATGAACCCCAAGAGGCCCACACCAAGACACATCATCATCAAAATGCAAAAGGTTCAAGACAAAGAGAGAATCTTAAAAGCAGCAAGAGAAAAGCAGGTAGTTACCTACAAGGGAGTTCCCATAAGACTGTCAGCTGATTTCTCAAAACAAACTTTGCAGGCTAGAAGGGAGTGGCAAGAAATATTTAGAATGATGAAAAGCAAGAACCTACAACCAAGATTACTCTATCCTGCAAAGCTGTCATTTAGAATCGATGGCCATAGAAAGAGTTTCCCAGACAAGGAAAAGCTAAAGGAGTTCATCACTACCAAACCAGTATTATATGAAATGTTGAAGGGTTTTCTTGAAGAAAAAGATAAAAAAATATGAACAGACAAAATGGCAATAAATACTTATCTATCGACAATTGAATCTACACACAAAATGAACAAGCAGAACAGAAACATTCTCATAGATACAGAGAACTTTTGTTGGTTACCAGATGGGTGGGGGCTGGGGGGATGGGTGAAAAAGGTGAAGGGATTAAGTAATACAAATTGGTTGTTAGACTGACAAACTTCAAAGGGAAGGGGGGGTTGGGGGGTGGGAAGAAATAAACCAAAGAACTTATATGTATATATGCATAACCAATGGACACAGACAACAGTGAGGAAAGGCGGGGGGGGGGGCAGGAATGGGGAGGAGGGGGGCAATGGGGGGGAAATGAGGAACATCTGTAATACATTCAACAATAAAGATAAGTTTAAAAAAATTACTCATTGATTTTGAGAGAGTGAAACACAAAAACACTGACTTGTTGTTCCACTTATTTATCATTCATTGGTTAATTCCTGTATGTGCCCTGACCGAAGATCAAACCTGCAACCTTGGCATAGCAGGGGTGGGGAACCTTTTTTCTGCCAAAGACCATTTGGATATTTATAACATCATGTGGGCCATACAAAATTATCACCTTAAAAAATAGCCTGCTATATGTGGTCAGGCTAATTTGGTGAGGCATGTGATATTAGCTGGTATTGATTTTGTGGGCCTTATTAGGCCTGCAGGCCATATGTTCTCCACCCCTGTGATGGACGACGCTTTGTCCAACTGAGCTACCTGGCCATAGCAATTAATCTCTTTATTCTCTGGATGGTAATCATCAATATGAAAAGTGGTTTCACATCTAAAGGTGAAGAATTAAGGCCCATTTAATTGGGGTTTATATTCAAGTACAACCTTTATTTTTCAAGACTCAGACTGCTACCATAACTAGATTAGAATGTATCTTTGCCATTTACTGCAATTTCTGAATGATACTTTGAAAAAGTAATCAGCAATATAAACTTTGTGTCTTTATATTTATTTATTTATTTATTTTCTTTATTGATTTTTAGAGAGAGAAGGGAGAAGTAGGGAGAGACAGAAACATCGATGAGAGAGAACACTGACTGGCTGCATCCTGCATGCCCCCCACTGGGGATCGGGCCCACAACCTGGGCATGTGCCCTGACTGGGAATCGAACCGGCGACCTCTTGGTGCATGGGTCGATGCTCAACCACTGAGCCACACCGGCCAGGCTAAACTTTGTGTCTTCAGAAGTATATGAATACCTCTGTACCAGAGATCAGAAAGACAAAAGCACACAATTCCAAGATAGTTTTATTAGTGCTACCAAAAGCATGTTCAAAGGAATTCTTTTCACAGACAAGTTGAATCTATTAATGTTCAAATAATTTATACTCTGGAGTCCTTGATAAACTATGAATAGCTGCCTGAGCAACTGGAAGTAAAGCCACCATTCTGGATAAAGATGATAACATCATTACAAGGATACCCTTTGTTCTGGAAATTCCTTTTCACTTGCTGAAAGAACACTAGATTTTAATGTTTGACAATACTGATAAAACAGGATTTAGCCTCACTTCAATTGAACTTTAATATTTGAAAAATGGTACAAAATTTAACATGGAAGTAAACAGCAAATATTTTCATAATTCAAAAAAATATTTCTAATGTATTTTTGAAAACTAGTACTCTTTCCACATAACCATAAATGCTATATTCTCAAATTCAGCCTTTTTTATATGTTTATTTTCTTTAGTAAGTTTTGGCTCTAGGACCTAACAGAACTGGGAATGTATCTTGGTTCTGCTACTTTCTATCTGTGTTACCCTCAGCAATTCCACTACTGTCTCTGCCTCAGATTCCTCATCTGTAAAATGAGAGTGAAAATCTACCTACAGGATTGTTATAAAAATTAAATGGGTAATGTAAGATGCTTCCTGTAGTACCTGGCACATAATAAGCACTATAAAGATGAATTAATTATTTAATAACCAAGTTTAGAATATAGGTTTTCCTTTATTTTAGACCCAATGACTAAACCCATTCCTGCAGAAGTAAGATTCTGTAAAACTGGATCAGGGCAGGAGCAAAACAAAATCCACCAATCCCTGGATAACTCCAAAGTAATACATCACTAAAAATATTTTGGGAACCTGGATAACCAATAACTATCTATTTATTTAGCAATCAATCTTGAGTTGCTATGTGACATTCTATACAATGTAGTCAATTAGCATTTATCTCTTGCATTATGATTAAACATTTCCCATTTGTCTTTTTTTCTTCCTGCCTAAATTGTAAGCAGCTCAAAAAGTACTTCTCATACCTCTTTCTTCTTCCTGTATTTTCACTGGTGATCATGGAGGTATAAAATTAAAACAATAATAAGACACCACCATCCAGCTACTAGAAAGGCTAAAATTAAAGGCTGACATCAGATGTTGGAAAGGATGTGGAGCAACTAGAACACTCGCACACTGCTGGTGGGAGTATGAATGGTGTAACTACTTTGGAAATTAATCTGGAAGCTTCTCATATAGTTAGAAAAATGTCTACCTGAAATTCCACCTCTAAGTATCCATCCCAAAGAAATGAAATATATATTCACACAAAGACTTTTACACAATTATCCATAGCAGCTTTACTCATAACAGCCCCAAATGGAAACAATTAAATATCAATAGGAGAACAGACAAATAAAATGTGATACATTCATTTAATGAAGTTACTAATGAACCTGAAAACAATAATAATGAACAAAATTATACTGAACAAAACAGCACAAAAAAGCCAGACATAAAATACATTCTGTGTGATTGTGTTCTAACAGGCAAAACTAACCTATGGTGAAAAACAAAACAAAACAGTAGTTGTCTCAGGGTACAGGGGGACAACTGACTAGGAAGGGCACAAAATAACTTTCTGGTATGATGAGAATGTTTATGTCTTGATAGGGGTGTAGGTCAAATGGGTGTGTGCGTTTGTCACAATTTATTAAATTGATGACTTAAGATCTGTGCGTTATACTGTCTAAATTATATCTGTAGTTTAAAAATATAAAAATATATAATGAGCATTAATGGAAATATTAAGTTATATGTAACATATGCGTTATATATATATATAATGTTTCAGAAACTTGGCAAGTTCAAACCAAAGTAATTTTAGTAATGATAAGAACAGCAGAAACAACAAAGGAGCGTTAACACTGCCGTGCTTATTACCTGCCAAGCAGTGTACCCGGTGTTTTACTTCTAATCTAATCTAACACTATTCCTCTGGAGGGAGACATCACTGTGTCTGTATGTTAGAGAAGAAACTGAACATCAACATGTGGCTTTCGCAAGGTCACAAAGCCAGTTAAATAGTGGAGAACAGTAAATGATATATAGTAAGTACTGAAAATGTTAGCTGAATGAGTAACACATCAACAGATATTCCCCAGGACTCTGTAGGAATGAATTTCAATCAGTACATCTCAATCAGCAGCTTAAAAATGAAATGGAACAGAATAGAAAACATCACAGAGCACTGTATGTCATAAGACAAGTACTGTTTCAAGAAACTTTTCTTTTGGCATAAGAATACAGGTGTGTGTACCCTGGCCAGTGTGGCTCAGTGGTTTGGTATTGTCCTATTCGATTCCCGGTCAGTACACATGCCCAGGTTGCAGGCTTGATCCCCAGCAGGGGGTATGCAGGAGGCAGCAGATCGATGTCTCGATGTCTCTCTCTCTCTCAAATCAATAGAAACATATTTGAAAAAAATACAGGTAGGGGTGTGTGTGTGTGTGTGTGTGTTAGTGTGTCCTCTGGATTATAATATAAAGTCTATTTTTTTTCTTTATTGATTTTTAGAAAGAAAGGAAGGGAGAGGGAGAGATTGAAACATCAATGAGAGAGAACATCGACTGGCCGCCTCCTGCATGCCCCCCACTAGGGATTTGGCCCAAAACCTGGGCATGTGCCTTGACCAGGAATCGAACCAGCAACCTCTTGGTGCATGGGCTGATGCTCAACCACTGAGCCACACCAGCCAGGCTAAAGTCTTTTTTACTGTGTCCCTGTCCAATAAGTTTGAAAAACACTAGAATATAATGAAGAACTCAAAAATCTGACTCCTGAATCCATGATTTTAAACAGTTTAAGCTGTAGTAAATATGTAAGAACTAAAAGTAACAAAATATAATTATTTTATTTTAAACTAACGAATGTAATAAAATTCTACAAACCAGAAGTTCAGCCTGATATCAAATATACAAAACATAAAAAACAAACAAACAAACAAAAATCTCTCTGTATTATCAGGGTTAGACAACCAAAAATAGCACTGCTGAAGTCTGAGAAAATTTTCTGGCCTGTGGATGATTCACGGGGCACATGCTTGGATGCTTTTATTGAACACTTACTTTGCTGAATACTAAGCATGCTAAATGGTGTACGCGATGACCTGGGGATATAGATTTGACTAAAGTAAGATTAGTCTTCTGCTCTTAAGGAGCTTAACATTTGCCAGACAAGTTTAAGGCCTAACAGCAGAAATAAACAAGTTGCCTTTGCTTGTTAAATGTTTTCTAAACAATATCATTAATGTTTAGAGGAACTCCAAGTACAGTTTGTTTGGTCAGAACTTGCTAAGCCTCAGACCTGACACTCACAAGGAAAAGGAAGGAAAAGGCCAACCCTGGAAGTGGGCGTGTTCTGGCAGATAAAGGGGACTCTCAGCAACTTAATGAATCACAGGAAACAACATGAGGTTGTGGGAGCACACAACTCACAACCGTCTCCGAAGTACATATAGAGACCTAGCCTGCAGACGGTAACTGTGTATGATACTTGAAGTAACTATGAACTTGAAAAATGTCCTTCATTAGTGATGTGCTCAGGCTCTTTCGCTTGCTATGTAATAACAGGGCAGAAACTAACTTTCAGATTAAAATATTAAAAAAGAGTTAGCTAAATAAGAAGTGAAAGGATACCTTCTTCCAATATGAGGGGGTCCTATGCAGGGAGATGTATAATTGTGGGGTGGGTCTTCACGCTAAACATTTGTTTCAAGCAAGATTCTTCCATTATAAACACAGCCTGTACTACAATAAAACATGGCAGGAAACAAGCTGCTCAAATGTAAGATCCTGAGAAGAGGGTCCTTAGCTTGGCTGAGAAGGAGAAGTGTTCACATTTAGAAGTTTATTCAGTAAACGGAAGTAAGAAGTTAGTGCAGTCGAGGAGGGTGCAGGGGTCTTAGACAGGGTGGAATGAAAACAGGGCACCCGTATGGTTTGGATACCACACCAAGGTGAGAGGAGGTGCCAGGGCAGGCAAACAGTGCTGATCACACGCCCTAACGACAAAACATAGAACAGAATATCTGTGATGACACAGTAAGAGAACAAGCCCCATGTCACAAGTCAGAAGCTGGAAAGGTGGCAATTTCTGTTGCCTTCTGTAGAGGTCTCTAGCTAGCTATTCAGTTTTAACCTGCGGCCACAGGGAGATAGGGACTCAAATTAGAGAAGGGTCGTTCTTCTTTAGAGAACAGAATGGGAGAGGGGCAAATAAGCTGAGACTGAAAAGTAAAAGGTGGGCATGAGTGCACTGTGGGGTGTTTAATGATCATTTAGAATATGAACTGGCAGCGTTCATCACCACAGCAAGGCACTGAACACACTGTGAGATCGAGCTCAAGTCGGCCACTGCTACTGTTAGTTCCCAGTAACCCCAACCCAAGACTGCCCTTACCTTCACAAGAACAGTATACTGAAGGGGATCAGACTATGCGTGGGTCAGAAGAGGAGCAGGACTTACCTCTGTTAGGAGATACATGAGGTCTTCCTTTTCTTCTTCTTTTTTATTGTTATTTATTTTTGTTACAGATGTTTCTCTTTTTTCCCCCATTGACACCCTCCTCCCGCCCCCCCACCCCAGCAATGTTGTCTATGTCCATTGGTTATGCTTATATGCATAAGTTCTTTGGTTTATCTCTTCCCTTCTCTGAAGTTTGTCAGTCTAAACCCTACTTCTGTGTTTCTGGGTCTATTTTGTTCTAAAGGCTGGCAACACCATCAGGAAACTTGCAGTGTCAGCAAGGACAAGAATGGGACAACCAGGACCCTTTTCCCATTTGAATCTCATGAGAGACAAGAAAACGGGCTCTTCTCAGCATTCTTTTCCTTCAATGATTTCTGGGTCTGATGTACAGAAGTCACTCATTTGTCCCAGAGATGGAGGGTACTTCCAGGAAAGGAAGAATAAGAGACTGAAAAGAAGCTTTTAAAGGGAAAAGAACTAAGAGTTGTCAATTTGGAAAGCAAACAGAGAAAGGGGGGATGATGAAGGTTTTGTGACAGCCTAAAACAAAAACAAATACTGGAGAGATGGGGGATAAGTAAATACATTCTGAAAGACAGATACAGAGAGAGAGTGAGCATATGTAATTTAGACAGATGTCCAGTGAGGTCCTTAGCTGAAAAGTCTGGGAAACAATATTTTTTGTATATATCTAGGTAGATGAAGAAAGACAAGCAATATTGTACTCTTCTAAAAAACACTATTTTCTCCTACGCTTACAAAGTTCCCATTACTAACCAGTCAGGAAACGCAGATGATCACCGCCCAATATGAAGGAAAGGACACTGAAGCAAAATGTCCGTTGAAAATTGACATGAAGTCTTTGATTTTTTTTTTAATGAATACAAATACATAGTGAACAAAAGTGCATATCCCAATTATTTGGTATCCTTTACTACAAATGTGGAAACAAACACAAAGCAATGATTTCCTGTCTGAAGAACAAACTGTTCCTTCTTAGTACAGGGTAACATGTAGACTGTCACTGAGTGAGCATTATCAACAACATTAAAAGTTATGAAACTGTTTTACTATCGTTAAACCTCTCTTCTCAAAAACATGAATTAATAAATGGCGATCTATTTTGAGCCCTGAATACATTCAAGTTAGACTTAAAGGTGCTGAACTTATTCTTTCAGATGACAAAACATTTCTGAAGAACTCACTGGGTTCGAGATATGTGGGGTGCAGTACTGAACAGGATGAAGCACCTGTCCCTCGTGGAGCTTACATTTGGTGAAAAACAGAAATCTTACACAGAAAGAAAACAGATGAAAATCCCTATAATCTGTGATGTTTATCAACATGAACAGACAGTCTCTTATTATCACTAATCTAGTGCGGACAAAGAAAAAGAGAAACCACATTAAGTATGATTTAATTCTACAAAAATTTATTGGGTACAATAATGTGAGAGGTTCTATGTATGAAGTTTCCAGTCAGGAAGAACAGAGACTTCAGAATTTAATGGCACAATTACATATTCATTTCTAGACAGCATGTTAGGTGTTGAATTAGATTAAAAATTTTGTTAAAGTTAGGCCTTTTTA
Source organism: Tadarida brasiliensis (assembly GCA_030848825.1). Lineage (NCBI taxonomy): Eukaryota > Metazoa > Chordata > Mammalia > Chiroptera > Molossidae > Tadarida > Tadarida brasiliensis. Next base: position 12,176,903 of record CM061275.1, on the reverse strand, counting down.
GAACTCACTGGGTACAGCTGGCTTTCTGAGGCAGATGATACTCTTTGTTGTTATTAAACGAGGGAATATTATAACTAAAACTATGAAACTGAAAACAGGAAAAATACTTTTGAAGGACTGCAGGTCTCCTGCTATGATAATAGTTTCTTGAAATTTTAATCATGCAGCTGCTTATATACAGCTTTACTGAATTTTCGGCCATGACCTGTGAAAGGATCTGCTAGGTATCCTGTACAAATGCAGAATTGGAAAATTAGTGGGAAACTGACGTTTTGCTCTTTTGGGAAAAGTCGATATGGCAGTAACAAGACCATGCCCCTCCTACACATGAACGCTCGTCTCCACTCCTTCAACTGTATCTCAGAATTAATCAGATATGTGAAAAGTATGCGCTACTTAGAAGTAACGAGAGTTGAGAAGTAATTGCTATTCTCAGCTTCCTGCTATCCCACTGCGCATCCTACACAACCGTTACAGACAATGATTGATCGTTGTGCGTAACATTCTCCAAGATATAAGTGAAAAATACGACAAAGAACAGTGCGCCTAGTAGGAAAGAAAGCTGCAATGAGTGAAGCCAGAAATATATCTCACAAAGCCTCTTCCTTTCTCCCCTTGGCTTGGCTCCCTTCAGAATGGCAGGAGCTCCCCGCATGGTCTGCCTGGGAAGGGGGTGAAATTAGTGAAAGGGAAGTACCAGGTTCAGTGGTGGGTACTTCAGCAGAGAAGAGCCAAAGGAAGAAAGGCTGGTTGTATGTACAGTTGTTTATAAATTGAGTTATTTATAAAGAAAGAGGATTACATTGTTAAGTAATTAAGTATCTTTGCTCCATTCAGAAAAACATTGGGCCCCCGTATATAACAGCTGACTCTTAAAAATAATTGTCTGATATCAGCTACTTGCTATATACCTTTTTATCACATGTCACCATTCACATTACAAATGGTAGCACATAGGGGTTCAAGGTGCCAGAATAAGAAGCAAATTTCTCATTTAACTGACATCTTCCTGGGGGTCTCTGTTTTTCTTACACCTTTGGGGAAAGAAAGGAGGAATTCTGCTTGTAAAATGCTACCTGAGAGAACACACAATTCTCTGACAGCTGAGGAGAGAATTCAGAAAAGATGACAGCAGTGGGGAATTTCACTGCATTAGTTTAGCCTGAAACTAAAACAAATAAAAAAGGGAAACAGCTTATTCCTGTTATTTTGACTTCCTCTTATTGTGTCTCTCTTGCATGTGTTAGCCTTGTGATCTGGGATTAATCAGAGGTTATTTCTAGTTGCCCCCATAAAAAGAAGAGAAAGGAAGGCAAAATCCAATTGGCAAGCTGATTTTAAAATTTATATGGAAACACCCAAGGACCAGGAACAACCAAAACAACTTTAAAAAACAACACAACTTGCCCTGGCCGAGTAGCTCAGTTGTTAAAGGGTTGTCTCGATACGCCAAGGTTGCGAGTTTGATCCCTGGTCAGGGCACACACAGGAATCAACCAATGAATGCAAAAATAAGTGGAACAACAAATTAATGTTTCTTTCTCTCAAATCAATAAATTTAAAACACAAGTTGGAAGATTAACACTACCTGATTTTAAGACTTACTATAAGGCCACAGTAATTAAGGCAATGTAGTTCTGGCATCAAGATAGACAAATGGATCAATGGAACAGAACAGATTCCAGACATAAACCCACAAATATATGAGACACTGATTGTGACCAAGGTGCCAAGGCCATTCTGTAGAGGAAGACAGTCTTTTCCACAAATGGTGCTTGAACAATTAAATATCCATATCCCCCCACCCCCCCCAAATGAATTTTGATCCATATGTTTACCATATAACAAAATTAGGTGAAGTTGTATCACAGACCTAAGTATAAAAGTTAAAGCTGTAAAATTTAAAATTATAAAAAATAATACAGAAGAGCCCTAGCCAGTTTGGCTCAGCGGTTAGAGCATTGGCCCACAGACCAAAGAGTCTTAGGTTCGATTCCAGTCAAGGGCATGTACCTCGGTTGCGGTTTGTCCCTGGCCCTGGTCGGGGTTGTGCAGGAGGCAACCAGATGATGTGTCTCTCTCACATCGATGTTTCTCTCTCTTTCTCCCTCCCTCCCACTCTATCTGAAGATAGAAAAATGTCCTCAGGTGAGGATTTAAAAAAGAAAACAATATAGAAGAATACCTAAGAGTTCTTATACATGACACTAAAAGCAAAATGCATAAAAGAAATACTGATAAATTGGACTTCACCAGAATGAAAACCTTATGCTCTTCAAAAGATACAGCTGAGAATGAAATGACAAGCTACAGACTGGGAGAAAGGCATATATCTAATAAAGGACTTGCACCCAGATATAGAAGGAATGCTCAAAACTTAATAATGAGAAAACAAATAATTCAGTTTAAAAAATGGGCAAAAGATTTGAACAAATACTTCAGTAAAGAGGACAACACAAAAGGCAAATAAGCACACAAAAAGATTCTCACTATTATCAGTCAACAGGGAACTAACTGAAAATTGAAACTGCAATGAGATGTCATACACCTACGAGGCTGAGGAGAAAAGACTGGCCATACCCAGTGTTGATGAGGATGTGGAGCAACCTGAACTCTCACACACGCTGGTGGGAACGGGAAATGGTACAACCACCTTGGAAACCAGTTTGGTAGTTTCTTGAAAAGTTAAACATGCACCCTGGCCAGTTTGGCTCAGTGGTTACAGTGTTGGCCTGCAGACCAGAGAGTCCTGGGTTCGGTTCCTGCTAAGGGCACATACCTCAGTTGCAGTTTTTCCCCAGCCCCAGTTAGGGTCGTGTGGGTGGCAACCAGTCGATGTGTCTTTCTCACATTGATGTTTCCCCCCCACACACTCCCTCCCACTCTATCTGAAGATAAATGCAAAAATGTCCTCGGGTGAGGATAAAAAAAAGAAAAAAGAAAAGTTAAACATGCACCTACCATACAGTATAGTAATTCCATTCCTAGGTCTTTATCCAAAAGAAATGAAAGCACATATCCATACAAAGCCTTGTATATGAATATTCATAGAAGCTGTATTTTTAAAAATGTTTTATTGATTTTTTTTTTTTAGAGAGAGAGGAAGGGAGAGGGAGAGAGAGATAGAAACATCGATTGGCCGCCTCCTGTATGCCCCCAGTGGGGATTTGGCCTACAACCTGGGCATGTGCCCTGACCGGGAATCGAACCGGCGACCTCTGGGTACATGGGTTGACACTCAACCACTGAGCCACACTGGCCAGGCTAGCAGCTGTATTTTTAAGTCTCAAACTGGAAGCAATAAAAATGTTCATCAACAGATGAACAGATAAAACAAACTATGGTACATCTATACAATGGACCACGGCTCAGTAATAAAGGGAATGAACTAACAACAACATGGATGGATGTCAAGATAATTACGCTAAGTGATGGAGTTTTTCATTGTCTTGATTGTAGTAACAGTTTCATGGGGCATACATATATTAAAACATCAATTTGTACATATTAAATATATGCAGCTTGTTGTATATCAATTATACCTGAATAAAGCTGTTTAAAAAAACCAAAATATAACAATATGCCAAATCAAACATAGAGAAATAAAGAAATCAATGGAAAAAAATCAATCTAAAAAGGCTTCCACGCTGCCCCTCTATTTCCTGTTTTCATTATAAAGAGAAAGAGGGGAATATAATGTAACATCTGTTTCATGCCCCAGAGTGCACCCTTATCCCTGCCAGCTGTCTCAAAATACATGCTTTTGGTTGTGGGGGTGGGATCAACTCAAAACCATCAATTCCCATAAGAAAAACAAGCTAACGTGCAAGCCCGCTGATTAACAAAGATTTAAAGATTCATCTTTCTTATGAAGGACAACGCATTACAATACTATGGAATACAGTACGCTTTATGGACTATACCTTGTTCTTAAATGGATGGACTTTAAAACTTACGTTCTAATAATAATAACTAACAGTAAATGAGCACCGAACACCTTGATTTAATCCTCACAATGACCATACGAATTTACAGATAAAGCGTACAGGGCAGGTAACTGGTCTAAGGTCAAACACAACAATTAAACGGCGGAGCTCAAACCTAAGTCTGCCCGGTTTGAAAGCTCATGCTCTTAACAGCTAAACTTAAATGAATGGTCTAGCTGATCATTTTGTAGAGTGCCTAGTAATTATCTTTATGTCTCTTTTTTCAAAATCTAGATTTCATGTATGGACTTTACTCAGAGAGAACCGGAATAAAAAAAAAATATCAGCCATTCCAACTATAAAAAACACATTAAACTATGGCCCCAAATGGCCACTGATTAATTCCCTTCTAAACCATATATCATTGTAAAATTTATGAATATAAATCTAAATCTTATAATTCAATTTCCTAAATAAAGTTCTGTTTGCTTCCTAATTTTCCAATTCTTTTATCCAGGAAGAAATTTGACTTCTCTCAGTTTTAGCTTTTGTGTTCATGTGATCTTTATCAAAGATCTAAATACCTACCCCAATCCTAAAAGCTCTTCTGAAAAATCAACTTATCAAAATGAGCCCAGCCAGTGTGGCTCAGTGGAATGAACATCGTCCCATGGACTGAGAGGTCCCAGTTAGATTCCCGGTCAGGACACATGCCCGAGTTGTGGGCTCGATCCCCAGTGGGGGGCGTGCAGGAGGCAGCTGATTAATGCTTCTCTCTCACATCGATGTTTCTCTCTCTCCCTTCCTCTCTCTCTAAAATCAATAAAAACATATCTTTAAAAAATTAGATCATTTTCAGCCAAAGAATAATGTTATTAGGTTCAGTCTTATCGGTGTTGAAGAATGTGTCAACTCTGAGTCCATTTCAGTACATTCACAGTACATTCTGATATGCTGCCTCCTGCACGCTCCCCACTGGGGATTGAGCCCACAACCCAGGCATGTGCCCTGACCAGCAATCGAACCGGGACCTCTCAGTCCATGGGACTACGCTCATTAAAGTTCCTCCATCTTCTTCTGGAGTAGTCAGATCAAGCTGGGAAGCCATTTCCTAGAGTTGCCTAGAATTAATGAGCTGAGGCGCTCTTGCTAAACTGTGTGATCCAGTCCAGCCTCCCTGGGACAGTTAGTCAATCAGCAATGTAATTTGCTTTCACTGTGGAGGGGATTTCTATAGTGTTCTCATTCATGAAAAGAAAGTGGTCAGAGGGAAAAACTTTCACAAAGAATGTTTTTCTGTGATGTAATCCCTTCTTCTAAAACAGAAAATCACTTCATTTAAAGTTCAATTAGGACCAAATACAGTATAAATGGCCTCTGTATAACAATTAGACTTCAAATACAGAAGAGGCTGAATATTACATTATTTTCTATTGGCCTCCCTGGTTCTATGCCAAACATGCCTTGGCTGTGGCAGAAGGACGAAGAGGCTTTTATATTTTGGGGAGAAAAAAGAACATAACTATGGGAGCTCTAAGGGCACAGTTGCAACCTGGCACTTTGCAGAAATTTTAGAAATGAATGAAGTTCTTTGAAATTACAACTCTATAGGTAGGGTCTACTTACACATTATGGGAATTTTATAATATATTCCTGTATAAACCCAACCCTTGCCAATGTGACCTATTATTTATTTAGCAGCAACAGTGAACCATAAGGTTTTGTTTAGAGATGAAAGGTTGGACACTAGATTTTATGTCCAGGAAAAAAATATATATTTTGAAGGTAAGAAGACAAAAAAAAAAGCTTTTTTACTTAAAAGAAAAACCAATCATAGCTATTTAGAACACAGACCAAAACCTTTTCAACCCACTAAGCATGAATTAAGAAAGAATACTAGGCCTGGCCAGGTGACTCAGTTGGCCGGAGCATTGTCCCATAAACCAAAAGGTTGCAGGTTCGCTTCCAGGTCAGGGCACATATGTAGGCTGCGGGTTCTATCCCCCGTCGGAGGTGTACCAGAGGCCACTGATGGATGTTTCTCTCTCACATCAATGTCTCTCTCTAAATCAATTAAAAAAAAAAAAACCCACAAAAACTTATCCTCGGGTGAGGATGTTAAAAAAAAAAAGAAAGAATACTAAAAGGAAGAAAATTAGTAAGCTGCCATATTAGTCCAAGAAGTCTAACAAGTATTTGTTGTTAAGTAAGAGCTACCAAGATAATGCAGCAAATCCTGACATATTACAGAATCAAAACAAACAAACAAAAACTACTCCACAGATAAAACCAGGTTTCCCTTTAACTTTTAAGAATCTGATATGGCTATTGCTTTTTTCAAAGGTCTGAAACAATTTGGACCCCAGCTGCTACTTATTTTTTCTAACAATAGACTATTTAAAGATGTATGCTTCTGGTGAGGCTATTCATTTCCCCTATACTGCCCACAGCTTAAGCCTCAGAAGATAACTTGTTACCTCTGAGACTATGCAGAGACTAAATACAACACTTGTGCCTGATTATGAATGGTATCTTATATCAAGATGCTCCCTTAATTATAGCTCTTGCTTCTCAAGCTGTTCTTTCAACTTGTCAGAAGCTGCTAAATGAACTAAAACTGGATTCCTTAAGAAAAAGTATATTTTAGAAAAACACATGCACCAAGCACCTAAGCATCTGTTAACATTACAGCCAGAAGGCAGGACGTTACAGCATACATAAGAACAGGCTGTACAATTTAATAATTCACAGCATTCACTTTGAAATATCATGGCAATCTTTTAAAGCAACATACCACAATGGCACAATCATTTTCTCTGTTCAACAAATATTTATTGAGCCTATGTACTAGGCACTATGCTGGGTGCTAAGGATATAAAGATGAGCAAAATGGACATGAAGGTTTTTGTATGGTTTCTAAGGCTGAAAAGCAAAGAGAAAATAAGGTCATCCTTTGATTTTTTTTTTCATTAGAGGCAGCCATCCCCAAACTCCTACCCTAGTTACAGGGGGGCTGAGACCCGAAAGTTTTTGTGTAGGTCAACTGTGTGTGACATTCACGGGAAACTGCTTCCTGGAATCTCAGTACAAATAGCAGTAGATCCTCAGGGGAGTCTATTTAACGCACACTGCTACACTATTGCAGTTTTATAAACTCTGATTGCTATTTATAATATTGCTGCTCCTGGAAATGCTTTCTTAGTTCTAAAGGGGGTTACCATGAACAAAGTTCTTCCTGGTTCAGCCGAGGGAGTGAGTGAAACTCTGCCAGTTCTAAGCAGATAACTCCTATGGCGAGGAGAGCTAGAGCTCTAGAGAACCAGGGGAAGGAAATGGGAAAAACAACAGGCGTTAGGAATGAGGAGTAGGAACCAGCTCAAACTTTCCCCAGTCCTTTTTCTTTTCTCTTCATTGATCAGATAAACATGGGATAAGAAATGAGAGGGTGCCCTGGGTTTAAGCAGGTTACGTCTACTGGCAATAGTGGGATGGGGTTAAGAGAAATAGAATAGAATGTGTTCAGAGAAAGGAAGAGATTCATCGATAGTGTCAAAGAGGAGGTCTGTGGATGTGACAGAAATGAGTCACCACCCACAGTAAACAATGATATATGCAATATATGTTGTCAGGGGAGTCATTAAAAAGTTAGGCATTGTTGAGGGCATCCAGAGACATCCACTCAAATGATTAGCAACCATGGACTATTCCTTGGATATGGGGAACATGCTTTGCACTGACAGAATATAACTAAAGGGAAAAGAAGACTCCTACACTATTGGAGTTATTTGCAATGTCATGAAAATTATAGTGTTACACATTAATACTAGTTGTTAATCATTGATTCTTACTGCAGACAAGGAAGCTTTGCTTCAGACAGATGGAATGACTGGACTGAAGTCACACATTTATGTTCAGTGGCATGACAGGTGCACCCAGGCAAAGATCTTTAACATTATGTGACTAGGCATTTGTCAAAGGCATAGTCGTATAACTTTTGTTTAAAAATCACAGGGAAGTCATGCAAAGCAAGACTGAAGCAAGCAGGGGAAGGAAAGCACGACAGACCCATCCGCCCACATCACAGGGAAGTGCCTCATGCACTCTGGAGAAATGAAACCACTGGAAATGACTTATCACTCATTTCAAAGCTACAAGGGAAGACATAAGCAACAGTTTTCAGTGAAAAATTGCCCTGTAGCATATTTACTTAGATAGAAACATCAGTCTTTCTCAGTCAGCCTTAAATAACATAAATTAATGTCACTCTAATTTAACAGTATATAGAAATAACAGGTTTAGATTTCATTTTTATCACAATTATAATTTCAAAGTAATCCAAGAAAAGACTACCCAGATATGAGCAAAGGAACACATTTACTCTATTTCAGTGCAGGCAGGGAGAAAGGAAGACAAGCTAAAGAACAGAAAAGATGCAGCCTCTGTATGAATTTCACTAAGCTGGTTACTTAGGAAGTCACCAATTCTCTGAGCCTCCTAGAAAGGCAAAGAACATTATCTTTGTTGCTATAAGAAAATCTTCAACAAAGGAGCTTCATATGAACACACATGATATATTAACATAATATTTAATATAAAGAGCTAGGGTAATTTGGAAAAAATGTAGTAAAGCACTTCATAAACCTAATGAACTATAGGATGAACATCAATATAACCTCTAACTATAATTTTAAACTATAAAAGTCTTCCTAGATATTTAGACTCAGTTACACTTGACAGGGACTATGCTTTCTTTAGCACCCTCAAGTCTCATCCTCTTTGGCCATTTCCCCCCTCCGTGGGTGTCATCTTCCTACTACTCACATAGGCACCCTTAAGGTCTGCTCTCCCTCTCCCCAAATCTCATCTCAAGACAGACTGGGAAACATCCTTACCAACGTGTAAAAATTTATAACACTTAAAAAGAGTTATTCCCCACCTCTTGCATTTCTTAAAAATTAGACTCTATTTATTTTTTACTTTTGTTTTTTAATCCTCACCCAAGGATATTTTTTTCCATTTACCTTCAGATAGAGTGGGAAGGAGGGAGGGGGAGGGGGAGGGGAAGGGGGAGGGGGAGGGGGAGGGGGGAGGGGGAGGGGGAGGGGAGAGAGAGAGAGAAACATCGATGTGAGAGAGAGACACATAGACTGGTTGCCTCCCCCACGACCCTGACCAGGGCCAGGGACAAACCACAACCAAGGTATGTGCCCTTGACCAGAATCGAACCTGTGACTCTTTGGTCTGTAGGCTGAAGCTCTAACCACTGAGCAAAACCAGCCAGGGCTAGACTTTATTTTTTAGAGCAGTTTTAGGTTTACAGTAAAATCAAGTGGAAAGTACAGCTAACACCCCTCCCCCCTTGTTTTTGTTTTTTTTTTTATCCTCACCCAAGGACACTCTCCCATTTTTTGTTCAGATAGAGTGGGAGGGAGAGAGAAGAAGAGAGAGAGAGAGAAACATCGACGTGAAAGGGACACATCGAGTGGCCGCCACCCGCACGACCAACCAGGGCCGAGGACAAACTGCAACCGAGGCACATGCCCTTAGCGGGAACCGAACCCGGGTCTCTCTGGACCGCAGGCCGACGCTCTAACCGCTGAGCCAAACCGGCCAGGGCACCCCCTTGTATTTTAATGGGTATCAAATACTGAAACAAAAGTCAGAATTCTTAATCTGGGGTCTAGAGAATCCATGGACGGTCCTCATGGGGTCCTTGATCTCACAGATATATCCTGAATTGTGGTATATGGTTTACATATAATTTTTTTAATCCTCACCTGAGGATATGTTTTTTTAATTGATTTTAGAGATCAAGGAAGGGAGATAGAAAGAGAGAGAGAGAAACATTGACATGAAAGAGAAACATTGACTGGTTGCCTCTATTATGTGCCCTGACTGGGAATCAAGCCTGAGACCCTTCAATCTGTGGGCTAATGCTCCAACTGCTAAGCCACCCAGCCAGGGCTGTATATACAGTTTTTAAAAATGTTTTTATTGCCCTGGCCAGTTTGGCTCAGCGGTTAGAGCATCGGCCCATGGACGAGAGAGTCCTGGGTTCGGTTCCCACTAAGGGCATGTACCTCAGTTGCAGTTTGTCCCTGGCCCTGGTTGAGGTCGTGTGGGTGGCAGCCAATCGATGTGTCTCACTCACATCGATGTTTCTCTCTCTCTCTTCCTCCCTCTCTCCCTCCCACTCTATCTGAAGATAAATGCAAAAATGTCCTTGGGTGAGGATTTAAAAAAAAAATGTTTTTATTGATTTTTTTGAGAGAGAGAGGAAGGGAGAGAGAGAGAAACATCGATGTAAGAGAGAAACATTGATTGGCTGCTTCTGGCACCACCACCTCCCCCTGCCCCCCACACCAGGGATCACACCTGAAACCCAGACGTGTGCCCTGACCGGGAATCAAACCGGGACCTCTCAGTCCATGGGACGATGCTCAATCCACTGAGCCACACCGGCCAGGCTGTAGACACACTTTTTAAGGAAGTAGTTCTCATCAAGTTATCAAGGGGATGCCATTCAAACACAGCTAAGACCACTGAGCTAAAGAATGAAGTTCAAAGTCCAGACATCAGGTAGAGCAACTAAAGGAACTATTTTGGAAACAGAAAGGCTTCACCAGTGTCCCTAAAATCATACCACATAGGTGGTTGCCACTGCAAGTATCAATAAGTACACCTCGGCCTCTAACTTCAATAGGGCTATAGAAATACCCTGGTCAAATAAATTACAACCAATGAAACAACTTTCAAAACATATGATAACATCTCTTTTTTCCCCTTTTTAACATACCTTTAAAGCTTCTATAACAAGGTCCCTGGCTTCAAGCTCTCCTTCAAGAATACTGAACAGTGTTAGGAGTTCAGGCTTGCTGAGTTTTTCCAGATTCATCCTGAAAGCCTAAACCAGAGACACAATCAGACAATCTCTGAAGACAGAGTTAATTTGATATTATGAAAGAAAAAAAATTGAGACAGACAAGAAGAGTAACTATTACAGTATAAAATGCTTTGAGAAAATAAAATTCACTTTATTGATTTCATCACTACTCACAAAGATCAATTTTATCATTTTCCCTGCAGGCATATTTACAAACACCCTAGGAGGTCTCAGAATGAGTCAGTCATTCATTTTGCTCACTAGAAATTCAGGTAAAATTGTGTTACAATTAATAGTATTTCACCAAAAATTGTTACACCATATAAAGATTTCCCACCTTTAGATAACCAGATTCAAAATCCATATATAGCCCAGCCGGTGTGGCTCAGTGGTTGAGCATTGACTCATGCACCAAGAGGTCGCCAGTTCGATTCCTGGTCAGGGCACATGCCCAGGTTGTGGGCCCGATCCCCAGTGGGGCATGCAGGAGGCGACCAACTGATGTTTCTATCTCTCACTCCTTTCCTCTCTCTCTAAAAATCAATAAAGAAAAAAAAAATCCATATATAAAACATTGTGGCATCCCTCTGAAATGGGTTAAAATGAAATTTGAGCAATGATAATGTTCAGTTGGAGTACGGGAGAAATTTTTCTTTTAAATTGTCTACTTTCACAGAGAATATCTATCACAATATTTATATTTCATATGGCAAAATAAGACTTAAAAGTAACCATATGCAAAAATGATTTTAAATGACTTCTTAAAAATATATTGTTTTAAACATCTTAATTGGCCAGGCTACTTAATATATTTCACTTAAGTTCACATTTCCATAAGGACTTGCATCTTTTAAAATATGTTAAATGGCAAATTTCATGGCACAGATTCATCTTTTCCACAAGATTAATTTCTCACAAACCACACATAGATAGAAATTAGATGGCTGTTTTAGGGTCTTCTGACCAACATTTATGGCAAAATACATTTTATAACTTCTAAAGTAGAGCAAATACTAATTTCCCTCTCTCACTTTTTACTTCCAGTTTGCCATTCTCATGTAGTTTTCTGTAGAGTGAATCACAGCGTGACTACTTCACACACCCTCCAGTAATTCCCAACTCTTAGAGCATATTACATTTTAGGAGGCACACAAAAGACTCATTGATTCCCTCCAGAGCTACTGCCTTCAGGTGAAGGAAAACATGGAGAAAACTCCTACTTCACCGCTGTTAGCTTGTGTTCCCGGACATGCTGTACAAATCTCTGCCACGTGGTAAAATATGTTCGATGTAACTTCAGCTTTAAAGTGTTAACTTTCTAACTAGGGAGATTTAGTGACTAGTAACTGAGTCTCATGTCAGTGTTAGAGAGATATCTCACAGCAGTTATTTTTTATTTTTTAAAGAACAGTTTATTGCCCTGACCAGTTTTGCTCAGCGGTTAGAGCATTGGCCTGCGGTCCAGAGAGACCCAGGTTCGGTTCCTGCTAAGGGCCTTGGCTGTGGTTTGTCCCCGGCCCTGGTTGGGGTCGTGCAGGAGGCAGCCACTTGATGTGTCCCTTTCACGTCGATGTTTGTCTCCCTCTCTCTCTCTCCCTCTTCCTCCCTCCCACTCATGGAAAAATGTCCTCGGGTGAGGATTAAAAAACAAAACAAAAAACAACAACAGTTTATTGATTGTTGGAGAGGGAGAGCGCGAAACATTGATGTGAGAGCAAAACATCGATTGGCTTCCTGCATGCCCCCTACTGGGGAATGGGCCCACAACTCAGGCATGTGCCCTGACTGGGAATGGAACTGGCAACCTCTCAGTGCACAGGAGGATGCCCAACCAACTGAACCACACCGGCCAGGGCTCACAGCAGTTATTTTAAAAATAAGAACTACAGCCCTGGCCGGTTTGGCTCAGCGGTTAGAGCGTCGACCTGCGGTCCAGAGAGACCCAGGTTCGGTTCCCGCTAAGGGCACGTACCTTGGTTGCAGTTTGTCCCCGGCCCTGGTTGGTCGTGCGGGTGGCAGCCACTCGATGTGTCCCTTTCACGTCGATGTTTCTCTCTCTCTCTCTTCCTCTCTCTCCCTCCCACTCTATCTGGACAAAAAGTGAAAAAATGTCCTCAGGTGAGGATAAAAAAAAAAAAAAAAAAAAAAAAATAAGAACTACAAAAACAACAACCAACCTAATAAAGCTTAACTTAATCTAGATGGAATGTTGGAAAGAGCACGTGGCTTTGCAGTCAGATAGATGCCAGGCCTGCACCTTCCTGGTTGTGTAACTTTGGGCAAGTTTTCTGACTATCAGTTTTCTTATCTGTGAAAGGGGGATGATGTTATCTAACTCGTAGGGTTAGTGTGGAGACTGTGTTAATAAACGTAAAATATATTGCCAAGTTCCTGATACAATCTGAACAATGGTTTAAGTATTAGTAACTACTATCCCCTCTCACTCTCCAAAGGAATTCAAAGAAAGGTATTACCAAAATTAGGGGCAGCCAAGATCAGTGACCTCAGAAATACCTGCAGCGGCCCTTTGTAAAGAGGGCGCTAGCATCCTGAGTGAAGAACGGTGAGGAATTAAACTGCTAGCTGGGTCACCTGGCTTGTTAGATGAAAACCTCCCCTTCCTGACGGTTTCATCTTTTTCTCTCTCTCAGAGAGATTATAAGGCAGAGGAAAAATCCTATTATTTTATTCCATTTCTCTCCCCTCCTACAATGTTAAACAGGATAATGGACACTGCTAAAGGGACCCCATAATATCAACTGCACTAACGTCAACTGGATGTATAAGCAACAAGGTAGGAATGCAGGAATAGAGCTAAAAATGATAGTGTCTTCACATATCACTTTTTCTTCAATATTTTTATAGTTCTTAAATATTCTCATTCAGCAATCCAGAACTGTGGCTTGCAGAAGCAGCGGGATATGAGTAAGACACACTCGAGTGGGGAGTGCAGACCTTCAGTCTCAGCTCTGCCACTGAACAGCTACAGGCCTTGAGGGGAAAGAATGACCCAATTGCTCTGGTGCCGTTTCCTCACTGGTGAAATTAGACAGACTAGATAATCTCTAGAGTCCTTCTTGGTTCCATTCTAAGCTTCTATGGGTAAAAACCAAGAATTGTGTTAGAAAATCCAATGAAATAAGAGATACAGGAGTGGACAAAAGTAGGTTTACAGGTGTAATACAAGTAAAGAACACGATAATTAATAGATAATAACACAAGGATAAACTGTGTTTCGTGTACTCACAACTACAAACCTATTTGCCCACCCTGCCCACCTCTATATATAAAGAACAAAAACAGACTGTACCTAAATACAAGTTTTTCGTCTGTTGTGATACATAAATATCCTCACAAAAGAGTAACACTGAAATAATCTTCAGGGTCACTTTAATTATAAAGCAGTCCAGCCTAGGCAAGAAAAAAGTCTATTCTTTGTCAATGGCACAAAGAACAAAATGCATGTTATCTCTATATTTGTAAATCACTCCTGCACACAAATGGGAATATCTGGAACATCTTCTAATATGTACCAACACATTTAGCTTAGTGTCTGCATGAAGACAAATATGACACAGGAGGAAAAAAAGGGCCACAGCTGTATAATAATTTAAAAACCAAGAGATCTGTTACTGCATATTCCAATAACCTTTTTCTATAAATATTAAAATTGAGCAATTCTTTGCTTTTCTATACACTTGAATCTAATCTCAATACACATGACATTGTAATACATTTTTGTATGAAATATAAATGAAAGACAGTAAAACTGCAATATGCTTTAGGGTGGCAGGGATATTGCTGGGGTTGGGGTAAGGGTGAGGATGAGACAGGGGTGATACTGACCTGATAACTGGCAGCCACTCTTTAGTCCTCAAGTATAAACTCTTCAAGTTTTCTTCAGTTAAAATTTAGGAAAATTGACAAATACATTTAAAATGCTGTCAACATGGTGAAAAAGTGTCCAATGCTGCAAAATAATAAAAAATTTATTGCCTATGTGACCACAGTATAAACAATTTCTAAATGTCATGAATGTCAATTGTGTCATTATGAAGATGAGACCTGACAGCTGCAGGCTGATTTGAACAACAAAGAGGAAAGCAGCTGCTTCTTGAGGTTGAAGCTGAGTAATACAGGAAAGGTCCCAGGACTCTGACTTCCTTATGCAATTATAATTAGGGAAGGTGAGGGCTTTCAAAGTGTTTTTTACTTTCAGATGTCCATTGCCATTTCAAGGACTAACTTATGACTATCTCTAGAATTCACTAACTTGCTCTCCCTGAATTGACATAAGCCTATTTGCTTGAGTCACCATGACTTATGCACAATGGACTCAGAAAACAACAAAAGTATAACCGAATTTTTCAAACTGCCAAATTCGTATGAGGAAAATTCTCATCCCCTTACCTCCTGCCAATCAATAAACAAATAAATCAACTTGTCACCATCTGGACTTTGTCTGTAAAGCTGATTATTCATCTCAAGCTTCTACTTTTTCCCATTTATTTTCAAATATTAAATGTTGAATTATATACAAAATGTTTTTATGTTGTCCTAACAGTGTATTAGACCCAGCAAACTTAAAAAAAAAAAAAAAAAAAAAAGATAGGTTTTAAATTTTAATTGCTAAAACGTAATTTTTGTCTTATATTTTTAGGCACCAGGCCTGAAAGCCTATTTGAGTTGCCAAAACGTGATAGTCAAATGGGGACAATGTCAACAGAGGAATAATGCAGCAGTAAATGTTTGTGTCTTTCAACCAAGAATCAGTCATCAACCTAATTATGAGTCTGTCCATTCAGGAGAGAAGTGTGGGTTTGTTGTGTAGTCAATAACAAGAGGACAGAGCCAACAAGAGCCAAAGCACTAAATAAGCCCCACCAGACATTCTTGCCCAATATATAAATTATGTGGCCCAAGATTTTCAGAAAAAGGCCATTTCTGACTCCACAGTCATTATCAGAAATACGACTACCAGATTTTTGGCATGCTATGTTGTAGTCCACAGACTCATTCTGTACTTGTTTTCTAAATGAGCTGTTACTTGTCACTGTCATCATTCATTAAGCAACTTTGAAAGACAAGATCATTTCAACCAGATGCTCAGCTCATTCCTTTCATTAGACTCTGAGACCAAGCTTTCCCTTTCCTGAGAGTTTAGACAGATATTTCTGTCTAAGGAATGCTACAGTCTATAAATCTGAAATAAAGACCACTTGTGGACATGTCTGGATACATTGTTATACACTGGGATGCAGCTAGCTGTAGCTATATTAAGCTCCATAGTTTTCTCAATGAAAAAACAAACAAAAAACATATAATTAAAAAGACAGAGTTATATATATTTTAATACCCTGGAAAATTAGCCTATTTATGGGCTAAGTATGAAACATTTTTAATTTATCAATAAGCGATTTCAAACATGGGCTTGCCCAGCATGCCATTTGGTCTATTCACATGCTACTTCCCACCAAGTCAGGGCCAATAGCCAGGAGAACATGAGTCTCTTCCATTCCAAGTTTCATGTGCCAACAGTCACAAGAGTTGTGGGTATCGAAAAAGCCTCCCTCAGCCCCCAGGAACACTCTAAATGGCAGTGCTAACACTGCCATGGAAGTATGTTGTGGCTTGGGCTCTGTTCATTTCACTCTGACCTTGTCCCTCCACTCATTCTGGTTCTGACTGTGCCTGTCCTTCTCAAGGAAGTTCCCAGCTTTTGCTCTGAAACTCTTAATTCTATGGCATAGCAGGCTTTGCTGCTTTCTTACCACAGAGAGATTGGGTGGCAGAAAAAGAAACACCCCAAACAGCTTCTATAGCTATGTAAGCAGTGGGCAGGGCAGGGTGGAGTACAAGAAAGATGTTTGTCTATCTAGTATCTGGGTGTGTGTATGTTTTCATGTAGAACTGAAGGCTGTATTTGTTTCGAAGTGGAGAGTGACATGGGACATGAAAGAAGGAAAATGACATTTTCCAATAAATCTTATATAGAAACACCTCAAAAAAAAATATTTAATATATGTTAAATCAACTTGGCTGGTATAAAAACAAATGTTATTTTACGCAGATCACTCTTGTAAAACTAGATAAAAATCACTTCTTTATTAATATGCTGAGAAATCCAATGTAAGGAATTTACTCTTGAGCTACAACTGACTGAGATTCAAGCCATTCAGTAAGTTTTTAGTATCAGTGATAAGATATGTGCAAAGATATAATGCAAATTTGCTCCAGTTATGTAAAGACTCTTTCACACATATATAAGCAATACCAAAATGTGGGAAGGTCAGTTAATTCTTAAAATTCAAAGAGCCAACACTAACATATGAGTGTTTCTGACAGCTTTCCACTGGATAATGTACTTCCTCAGAAACCCAGTATATATGAAATTTAAAAAATAAAACAAACGTGTCACATTTATAAATACTAAATCTAAATGTGGATAAAAATGTACTACTATTTTAAAAGAATGGATCCAAAGCAACGTCCCATCTGGGGATGGAAGGTGTTGACATATTCCCTTGACTATCTCAAAAGATTTCAGTTTCCCAACCCTCTGGCAATTCCAGTTTTTTCAGAGGGGTTATTTATGTATTTGGGGGTAAAAGAGTGACAACATTCTAAATTGTACCTCTCAATCCACTTTTGGCATTTTAGGATTAGGCTAGGGAACAAAAACATGTCAAAGTACTATCAAAAATAAATTTTCTGATCAAGAAAGCAGATCTTTGCCCTGGTTGGTTCGGCTCAGCGGTTAGAGCGTTGGCCCGCGGATCAGTGAGTCCCGGGTTTGATTCCGGTTCATCCCTGGCCCTGGTTGGGGTTGTGTGGGAGGCAACCAGTCGGTGTATCTCTCTCACATAGATGTTTTTCTCTCTCTCTTCCTCCCTTCCTCCCTCCTGCTCTATCTGAAGATAAACGGAAAAATATCCTCGGGTGAGGACTAAAAAAGAGAGCAGATCATTTCTACATTTGCCAAAGGGAGCTGTTTTTGCCATTATTTACGAAGGTTCTAAAACCACCATATAAAAGCGAATCTCATTTTATTGAATTCTCCAATACTAAGCAATGTAAGCTTTTATTACAAATGTCAAATCAATCTTTCAGTCGAAGGTAAAAGGTATTACTGGACTAATTTGGATCTTTACGTGTCTATGTGTTACATGTTATGGGCTGAACTGTGTCCTCATCCCCCGCAATTCCTATGCTGAAGTCCTAACCCCAGTACTTCAGAATGTGACTGCATTGGGAGACAGGGTCTTTAAAGAGGTAGTTAAGTTAAAATGAGGTCATTAGGATGGGCCCTAATCTAATATGACTGGTGTCTTTATAAGAGAAAATCGGGACACAAGAACGGGACAGGGAAAGACCATGTGAGGCAAAGAAAGAACATAGCTATCTACAAACCATAGAGAGAGACCTAAGAAGGATCCAATCTGGAGGGCTGTGAGAGAACTAATTTCTGTTGTTTAAGCCACCCGGTCAGTGGTACTTTGTTACGGCAGCCCTAGAAAACTAATAATACAGCACGCTAACCATTTACAACTTTTAAAGACTATGAGAGGACTTCCGGTCAAGATGGCGGGTAGGTAACCGCGGTATCGCGTCCTCCCACAACCACATCAAAGTTACAACTAAACTACAGAACAACCATCATTCAAAACCGCCTGAAATCAAGCTGAATGGAAGTCCTACAACTACGAAATTAAAGAAGAAGTCGCATCGAGACTGGTAGGAGGGGCGGAGGCGGACAGGCTGGTCCCACACCGCGTGTGGCGGATAAAAATCAGGAGGACACCTCGGCTGGGAAGGTCCTCCCTGAGGACTGAGGGGTCCCCGTCCCACACCAGGCACCCAGCTCAGGGTTCCAGTGCCAGGAAGAGAATCCCCATCACTTCTGGCTGGAAAAACCAGCGGGAACTGAGGCTGAGGCGGCTGGAGCCCCCCCGCAGCTCCTCTTAAAGGGCCCGCGCACGGACTTACTCAGACTCCCACCCTCCAGGCTCCAGCGTGGGGGAGGCAGCTTGAAAGGCACCAGAGTCATATGGGGAAGAACTGAGCTGTTTGCCATTGGAGCGAGGGCTGGAAGGCAGCTTTCTCCTGGACAGACGTGCTATTAGAGGCCTTTGTTCCTTTGGTGAGCCCTCCCCTGGGCCGGCAGACGCTGCCATATCTGGGACTCCAGCAACCTGGCTCACACTGTTTGCCCAGCCCTGGGGATTCCCTGAGGCCCCGCCCCACCCAACTTCCAGGCCCACCCCAGCTGTTGCCAGTTGCTTGACCATAGGATTGGCCTGTCTTGGATCCTGCTTCAGCTTTTCCTAAATTCTTTCAAACAAGCAGCATCTGGTCTCAGATAGCCCCATACCTCTCGCTAAGTAATACATAGAAACAAACAGAGGGAGGCAGCCAAAATGAGGAGACAAAGAAACAGGTACCACGAAAGAACAGAACAAAACTCCAGGAAAATAACTAAGTGAAATGGAGATGAGCAACCTAACAGATGCTGAGTTCAAAACACTGCTTATAAGGCTGCTCAATGGACTTAGTGAGAACCTCAGTGAACTTAGTGAGGGCCTCAAAAGCATAAAAAAGGACCAGTCAGAAATGAAGGATGCACAGTTAGAAATGAAGGAGGCACTAACTGAAATAAAGAATAATTTACACAGATTCAATAGTAGAGTAGGTAAAGCCAAGAAGCAAACCATTGATTTGGAATATAAGGAAGCAAAAAACATCCAATCAGAACAGCAAAAAGAAAAGAGAATCCAAAAAAATGAGGATAGTGTAAGGAGCCTCTGGGAGAACTTCAAGCATGCCAACATTCGCATCATGGGGTTGCCAGAAGGAGAAGAGAGAGAACAAGAAATCGAAAACCTATTTGAAACAATAATGGCAGAAAACTTCCTTAACTTGGTGAAGGAAACAGACATACAAATCCAGGAAGCACAGAGAGTCCCAAACAAGATGAACCCCAAGAGGCCCACACCAAGACACATCATCATGAAAATGCAAAAGGTTCAAGACAAAGAGAGAATCTTAAAAGCAGCAAGAGAAAAGCAGTTAGTTACCTACAAGGGAGTTCCCATAAGACTGTCAGCTGATTTCTCAAAAGAAACTTTGCAGGCCAGAAGGGAGTGGCAAGAAATATTCAGAGTGATGAAAAGCAAGAACCTACAACCAAGATTACTCTATCCTGCAAAGCTGTCATTTAGAATCGATGGCCATAGAAAGAGATTCCCAGACAAGGAAAAGCTAAAGGAGTTCATCACCACCAAACCATTATTATATGAAATGTTGAAGGGTCTTCTTGAAGAAAAAGATAAAAAAAAAAATGAACAAACAAAATGGCAATATATACTTATCTATCAACAATTGACTCTACAAACAAAATGAACAAGCAGAACAGAAACATTCTCGTAGATACAGAGAACTTCTGTTGGTTACCAGATGGGAGGGGGTTTGGGGGAATGGGTGAAAAAGGTGAAGGGATTAAGAAGTACAAATTGGTTGTTAGACTGACAAACCTCAAAGGGAAGGGGTTTAGGGGGTGGGAAGAAATATACCAGAGAACTTATATGTATATATGCATAACCAATGGACAACAGACAACAGTGTGGGGAAAGGCAGGAGGTGGGTGGGAATGGGGAGGAGGGGGTCAATGGGGGAAAAATGAGGAACATCTGTAATACATTCAACAATAAAGATAAGTTAAAAATAACAAAATAAAGACTATGAGAGCAACTAGATCCAAGACTTCCCCTTACTGTGGGATGCTATAAAATATATCAGAATGCCTTGCTTTGTCTTATCAGTCTTCTTTTCCCAGCTACACTAAAGTTAGCGTTATAGAAAACAGAATGGCTCTGGAACAGTTTTAGAGAATGTAAATTTTAGGACCCTGAAATATAATATGAACAGAGCAGTTACAAAGAAATTACAGCAGTGTTAAGGGATCGAGATGCTTGTTTATCCAATATTGTCAATACAGACTTTGAAGTAAGCCTCAAGAGACCAGTTCTATGATAAAGCTAATAAAATACTCTTTAAGGTCAACATTTAAAATGCTTTCAGTAGTCTATTCAAATACACAATACTATACTCTAGTCAAAGCAGATTCTAGGATACCAGATTTTCTGGATTTATGTTTAGTATAGGAATTAATAATGATATAATTGAGCTTATCAACATTAATCATCACCATCTCAGAGTTTTATAGTACAGTTTTCTAAGAATTCAAGCAATAATAGTAACAATGAAAAAGATAAACATTTATTAAGCTAAATAAACATTAACATGTTCCAGGCAGTGGTCTAAGTACTTGACATGTATTAATTAATTAATTAATTATTTTGTTAATCCTCATCTGAGGATATTTTTCCATTGATTTTTAGATAGAGTGGAAGCGGGGGGGCGGGGGGGGAGACATATCGACCATCGACCAGCTGTCTCCCCACCCAGGTACTGTGTTCTTGACCAGAAATTGAACTCGAGACCCTTCGGTCCTCGGGTGGACGCTCTAACCACTGAGCCAAACCGGCCAGGGCAGACATGTATTAATTTAATCCTCACAACTACCTTAGGTGACAGATGCTATAACCCACCAAGGAATTCATCATCATCATCATCATCGTCATCACCACCACCACCACCATCAACCCCATTTTACAGATGGGAAAACTAAGGCACAGAGGCTAAATAACTTGCTCAGAGTTGCACATCTGGTATGCAATGGAAACGGGATTTGAACCTAGGCAATTTGATTCCAGAGGTTCCCTTACTACCCCTGCTACTTGGTAACCACTGTTCATATCTGACCTACTCATTTTATCAGCCTTTTTAGGAAGTGCGTGGTGGAAAAACCTCGGCTTACATGTGATTCACAAAGCTAGAAGGGACCTCAGGAAGAATCTAATTCAGTACTGTCGTTTTACAGGTGAAAACTGAGGCCAGAGTTAGGTTAATTTTCTGAAGAATACAGTTAAATAGTAAAACTAGGTCTAGCACTCTGGCTTTTTAAGAATTCAGTCTAACCTACTTTCTGGGACACCATGATGGATATCAGGTTTTTGTTTTGTTCCCCTGTTTTAAGACTCACGCATCTCTGATATGTGTGTGTATGACTGTCTCTTTCTCTCACTATGTGTGTACATCTGTTTTTCTCTCGCTGTCTATATGTATACTGAAGAAAAGGAGAAGTGGCCTCATGCTCATAAACAAACATTCAAACATCTCTCTCCCAAAATGAGGACATTTAGCACAATGCTATTAAAAACAGGTCTGTCTACCTGGATATCTGTTTACACCCTTTCAAATGTTCTCTTCTGAGACAAGACCAAACCAGAAGAACTATATTGGGTAAGCTACTGGAATGTATGTTAATGAAAATGAATAATAGTTTTTATGTTAATAAATTTTTTCATTACAATAAAAAAGATGTCTTTTAACATCAGAAAATTACCAGAAATATGAACCATTTCCAGTATATTTGTCAGTTGGCTTTATTTAGTTTAAATGAAATTATAACATGATTTCATTGAAATATATCAGTCTATGTCATCTGTCCAACATTCCCCTAAATTTTTGCTTTTCTGACATAATGCCACGATGATTTGTAAAATACCACAAGGAGAGAAAAATAACATGTATATTAATTTTATTTCCAGTAAAAGGATTCACAGGCCATCAAGAGGCAGCCTGGAATACAAAATCCTTCAAATGTTATTGCAGGGTGAAGTTGTTGACTCCACCAGGATTCCAATCTCGGGAGAAACAGAGCGTAGGGTATGGAGGACAAACTATGGACAATCAAGGTGTCTGTTGTCGCTGTGCCCCTAACCCGACTCTCCCTGAACTGCAAAAAAATTCACAAAAGCTTCTAACAGATATTACAACTGATGATGCTATTTTGCTTTTTAAATTTTGTCTTGTAAATCAGATCACTGATTAAAACAAAAAAAAGTTTAAGAATTTGGTATCAGTTGAAAATTACCCACAACAGACCTAGCAATTGTTTTTGCTCCAAGGTTCTTTGGGGACAATAACTCTCCTGGGAGGCAGTGTTATAGTGGCAAGTGCACGGACTTTGGAGTCCGACAGACCTAAGTTTGCATCCTGGCTCAGCCACTTCGTGGTTCCTTGATCCACTTCACCTCTGAGCTTTAAGTTCTTCACCTATAAAATGGGGATAACAATACACACTCTAACAGAATACTAAATGGTTTAAATGAGTTAGTGACTTGTCAGTTTTCTCATTTCTCATCCCTGGAGAATGTATATTTGGTTTCATCTGCAAAAATAATGACGTTTTCCTTTTTCCAATAAGTCATCATTTTCTATCATTCACGTGTCGAATGTAGAAATCAAAAGAAATTTACTCCTTCTGACTTGACAGCTCCAAGAAAGAGCTGGCCTGGTCAGTTCCTGGGAAAGCAGGCTTGGGAACATGCACAACACTGGCTCTGGCCAGCGGGATCTGTGCACTGCTTGAGAAAAGGAAGTGACATTCTTCTGCTAGACTGGTTTTTGTGTGACTTTGGCATATAAGCGCAAAGCAAGCCTTTGCTTCCACTGAATTTTTACAGCTTTTAGTCAAGTCATCATTTTAACTTGTAATGACTGAGAAATGGGTTTTCTAAAAATATCACAGCTATTTTTTACATTATGTTAAAGGCATAGGTATGTATCTATATTCATAATCACTTTCTATTATATAAATTCATCTGTTTACAAATCTGCCTTCTGTCGCACATGACTCTGATCTTCTAGACAAATACTCTGTCTTATTCAACTTGATTAAACTCAGCATCTAGCAGTCTCTGGTTCAAAGGGGTACTAAAAAAATGTGGGTTGGAAAGACATGTACAGAACCTTGAATGACAGCCATCAAAACTGGACTTTATCTTTTAGGAAATGAGACACAACTCAACATGTTTAACCAGGTGACTATCATAATGAAAGCAGTTTTAGGAAGGTGAAAGCTTGAGATACACAGCTGATTGAAGGCAAGCTAAACTGAAGGGGCAGTTGGGAGAAAACTTTCCCAGGAAAGATCTGAGGCAAAATTGAGTACTAGGATGGTGGCAGTAGTAGGATGACTGATGCCAGAGCTTTTACACAGAATTAATAGGAACTTGGTTCTGGCTCCATTTAAGAAGGCAAGAGGGGGAATTATCCCAGGTCAGCTGAGGTTTTAAGACAGGGTGACTAAAATGATGATGCCATTAACAGAAACAGGGATGTTAGAAAAGGAACTGCTTTTAGGGGGTAAATGATGACTGTAATGTGAGACATGCCAAATGAGAAGTAATTAGACCCCAAGAAGAATGTGTTAAGAGTCACTGTGGTGAAGCCCAAAGGTTTAGAAATGGAGAAGTCTTTAGGGGAAAACTTTTCAGAAAACTTTTGTGCCTTCAATTTAAGAACAGCCAGCAATAGGAAGAAGCTAATGCACAGAAGTAGACCAGATCATTTTTGTGCCTTCAAATAGCAAACCAGTTAAGAACCAGATTGGTTCTGTTCTCACTCCTCCATGACCTGCTGAACAGAAAGGACTACTACACAGAAACCAAGAAGGCCCCCCTTCCCACCAAAACACCAGTTAGTGCTTCTCTTTCTCCTAAAACTTATCCTGTCAGCTATTCTCTTCTCTCTCTCCTTTATAACTCATAGTTCATATATCTTGTTGAAATAATTCATCCTTGTTTCTTCCCCCTTCAGCTCTCCTCCTCCTCCTGGCTCTCACCTTCTAAGGAAAGCAGACCCAGAGCACACATGGCTGAGCCTTCCCCAGCAGCTTTCCACAAAGGATCTAAGCAGATACTCCCAGGTTCAGGGTCAGGAGTCTTTTTTGTCTGTAAACCCCCTCATCCTGTGCTCTATCTTCCTTTCTGGTTTTTATTGAACTCCATAACAATTAAGGATTATAGTGTTTAAACTCAGTAACAATAGTAACAATTAAGGATTACTTTCTTTTTGGTTCCAGAAGCCAGAAAGGATTCCTTTAGCAGCAAAGGACACACTTAGATTGGAAGCGTTGGCTTTGTACTAAAATACACTTGGGAAATACTTGGCAGGGAGGAACCATCTACTGCATTCTTTACATCAGTGCCTGCTTTCAGTCCTGTTTTCCTCCCCCACCTCCACTCTTAACTCCTTCACTGTGGTTTCTTCTCACACGTGGTTGTTCCAAAGATTGCTCCTTATTTTGGGGGCAGTGGGGGAGTTTTCTTCAAAAGGCAAAAATCACTTTTAATCAAAATTACCACTGAAAAGCCCTTAAATCTCACAGAAGGTACGTACCACAGTATCCACAAAACCATTTATATGTCACTCAGGATAGAGGTACTTAAGACAGCAGAGTTGGAGTGGAACAAGGACAATTCAGAGAGAAGATATCAGATGGTTGAATCCCTTGCCTTTTTTTTTTTCTGGGCCAAAAAAATTCAAGAGGATAATTTGCACGACAAAATTACGAAACACACTATAAGACAGACACATATTCTCCTAAAAATCCTTGCATTACATGTCTGAGATCATGACATGTATACAAGCTTTGTTTCCCTCTACTTAGGAATCTTAACTATACATAGAATAATTTAAAACAAAACCAACCAATAACTAAAATCATACACAAATTCTTCACCATTGCTAGAATGCTAAAGAAGCAAAAGAATATTTAATATTAAATTCTTTAACATGCATGCAAAATGCTAACAATAATGGCAATAATACTCACCAATTATTGAGTGCTTCCTACATGCTAGGTACCTTGCTTTGTAATCAATATCTGTGTCTGTATCTATATTTATATCTGTTTATCTTCTATGTCACAGCTGAGGAAACTGGGATATGGTGAAAACAGAAAATTGCTGTCACCCTGGCTCACACAGTGAAAGAGGTACAGAGCTGTGATATGAACCCAGGTTTGCCTTAAAAATCTGTGCTGTAAATGACCACATTCCATAGCTTCACAATAATGTCATTTTCTCACTGAAATGCTTTGAATTGAAATTTGGAAGATTTGGTTTTTAGTTATTGGCAGCAAACGTTCAGGAATTTTTTTTTTTTTAAAGGCCTTTAGAAATAGGCTGACAGGCCATTCCTAGGGTCAACCACCAACAGACTGGACCAATTTCCTCTAGAAAGAAATCTCTGCTTCTCATCTCATGCCACCAACACCATTTCAATGGCAACCCCTAGAAACACCGTTCTGCTCCACTCAGAAAAGGCAAGAATTCCAATCCTGTTCTGCTAGTTCATGGGTAGCTATGCAAACCAGAATCTGCCAAGACACAAACCCACGGAGGGCTGAGCGCCTTATGCCGACCATGATCACTCTGATGACTCCGTTCATGGACCCAATACTGTTTGTGCCCCTGTTCACGTATTTAGTGCTAGTTCAGAGAAGCACAAAATAAACTAAAAATCCATTTTAAAAAGTCCCAAAGTAGATCAGTAACTTGTGGAAACCAAATACTCAGAAACCATTCTTTTTTTTAAAATATTTTTTCTTTTTATTGATTTTTAGAGAGAGAGAGAGAGAGAGAGAGAAAGAGATAGAAACATCAATGAGAGCATTGATTGGCCGCCTCCTGCATGCCCCCCACTGGGGATTGGGCCCACAACCTGGGCATGTACCTTGACCGGAATCGAACAGGTGACCTCTTGGTGCATGGGTTGATGCTCAACCACTGAGCCACACCAGCTGGGCTCAGAAACCATTCTTAAATAAAAATCAGCAATCAGTTCCTAGTGTGCTCTCCTGAATTCACTTCATTCCTTTGAGGTCAGATTCTTAGGAAAATCAAACCCTAAAAGGACTAGCACTGATTACATTAATATTTCTGGTTCAGATTTCATTATAGCAAAATTATACATCTAACTAGCAGATATTTTCTTATAGGAAATTCAGTATTTGAGAGTCACTTAAGATACTGGAGTTTCATAAGACATCAGATAGGGAAAATAAAGTTAAATCAAGACAGTAAGTGGACTGTTTATACGAACCAGATGGGCCATATCTTATCAGTACATTACCTTTCTAGACTACCCTAAGGTGACAGTTTCACACTAAGTTTAACAAATACTCATTAAATCAAACTATACACAGAGATGGAAACAAAACAGAACAACCAACATACTACTACTTGCTCTCAAAAAATTTGTAATTTAATGAGATAGATTAGACATATACATACAAATTCTATGCATACAATGCTTTTCTTCATCTATTATGGCCAAACAAGTGTTGAAAAGTTAAAGGAAAAATTTCCAAGACCCAAACATGTATCAAACTGGTCTTGCATGATTTGCTTTTTCCTCTCTGCTCATTAAGGCCCTGGCAATCACCACTACTTTGGTTTCCTGAGTTTCTTACCTTAGTTTATTTTCTGTTCTCTGCTCATGTAATAAGATCTATCTTTTTGGGATTTCCTGTTCTGCTTTTAGTTTTTTCTGCTGCTGTTGCTAGGGGCCCATGTCTTACCCTCCTATAGCAGTACATTTTGTGTTTGCTGGAGAGACCCTCCACACAGTTTCTTCTTTGTGCTTTTTTTATGGGAGATCTGGAAACAATCACTGAGAGTGGCTTTGAAAACTTGGAACCCAACTATTCAAAAATAATTACCTTTAGGAAGTTTACTTTTAGAAAGTTTAATCTGGAAGGTAAAAGATGGCCATTCTAATCACCCTCTGTGATTCCAACTCCTTGCAATCTCATTGCTGTTAGCTTTAGCTATGGGTAACAGCAGTAAGATGGACTATAGATGGAAAGCAAAAGAAACAAGCTAAAAATATGGCAACTTTTAATATATGGAAGTGCTAGCAATAGATGATTACTGGGGATTCAATGGCATTCATATTAGGCCAAAATCATCAATATTTTGCACCTGCTGAAATGAAGGTCAACTTGACAAAGCCTTTATGAGCATAGACACTGTTTGGTAGTCACACACGTGTGAAAATAGCTGGAGTTAACAATATTTTTATTTATCCTTACCTCTGAAATTTAAAACGTGCTCTTACTTTTCACCCCCTAAATTTTGGTAGATGATACTGGTCTTATAAAAACAATCAATAACATCATTTATGTACCAGTTTCGCCTGGAAAAACCCACCATAAAAGAGGGGCTATAAGAGTAACCAAAGGCCAGATAAATCATAAACCGAGACTACTGAACCTGAATTTTCTTCAAACACTTCCTGCCTTTTGTTTCAACAGAACTATACCTTTAAGGTTAACTGCAGTCTCCCAGGGGGAGATAATCTTTCCTAATCTAATGCTCTTTATTTACTCATCAATACTGCTTCATTGGAAAGCATGCTGTTATTCACTGACAGTCAAACAATATGCACTGCACTCCTACCCAGCAAGGCCAACTCTGCAGATATCCAACACGCCCGCCTCACTAAAATATAAAGGATGGTTTTCCACCAAGTTTTCAGGGAAGAAATAGGCTGGAAAGCAAAAATGAATTGCAACTCAAACCTAAAAAACCCTCAGGAGTTGGATTCTCCCTCAAGGAACAGAGTCGAGGAAAGGTACAAAGGGGGATGTGGGGGTGGGGAGTTACTCTTTCTCCTGCCTCCAGAGTCTAAAAAAGTCCCGCAGCGGATGAGCTCTCGACCCCCACAGGAGAACAGAAGATCCGAGGGGTTTCAGGAGGAAGGTTGAGGGTCAGAGCATGGGGGATGGGAAGAACTGAAGTGGGGGAGGCCGTTTCGTGCATGGAGCTGGCCGCTAGATCCGGTCTTTGATTTTTGCTTCGCCCATCCCTCTTTTTTGGAAAACACTGATTTTTTTTTCTTGCGGATGAAACCAGCTTTGGTGCCACATTAGCGAGAGGGGGCAGGTGTAGGGAGGGATGGATGTCTGGCCTCCCGGGGGGGACAAAATGGGGTGGGGGCGACAGCCTTGAGAATGGGGACCTGTGTGCCCTCCCGCAAGGGCTGAGGTGCTGGACGAAGGGGGCCTTTAGATGAGGGGTGTCAGGAAGGGAGCCCCTTCTGCTGAGCTGGGATTGATTGACCGGGACAATGAGTAGCTGCGAGGACCCTCGAAGGATGAGGAGCCGCCTCCTCGGGGAATACCCGGAGGTGGGAGAGACGGCCCCGCCCCCTCCGGGGATGGGCGCGAGTGGCAGTTGGGACGGTGGCGGGAGGATCCTGGTGGTCCTACCCTTGCTTTTCTCTCGGGAACACGGCCTCCCAACCTCCGCCAAGCCCCAGCCCTAGTGGCTCCTACCTTTCCCTGGCGCTCCGGGCTCAGCTCCCGCCGCCTCCGCCACCCGCTCCCATCCACAGCCCTCGGAGGCCCCGCCCCTCAGCCCAGGCGGGGGCACTGGCATTCATCAGGGCCAATCGCCACCTCGCCTCTCCATCCCCGGCACCAATCCGCGCCCGCTGGAGGCGGGGCTTCTCCAATGTCACTGAGGCTCCTCCCGGGGCCCCAAGATCCCTTTTGTTTGGGAAGAGCCAAACTGGGATTGAGGTCGCGTCACTTCCGGGAGGAAGCGTTCCGGGCTCCGGCCTGAGCTTGGGGGTGGGCTCGAGCCTCTCCCGGCCGGGCTTCTGCAACTTTCCACCTTCTGTGCGGTTTCCGGGCAGGACCCGGGCGAGTGCTTCGTGCTTCGTGCTCTACCCTCCTGGTCCTGGAAGCTCAGGGATGGCGGGTGTCCTGATTGATTGAACACATTAACGTTTGAAGTGTGCTTTGGTGTCTGCTTTAGAATTAGTTGTTGAAAACCTAGTAACGTGTCTTTCCTGCTCTCTTTTCATGGACGAGGTTGTGGGTGTGGTGCTAGAAGCAAGCGCGCAAAGATGAAAAACCCGAACCCCGCCCCCTTCTCTTTTCACATTACATTTGGGAGGGAATACTAGCTCTGGAGCCCTTGGCGAGGGGACACCGGTAGTACCCGGGAGAGCATAATCCCAGCCCGACTTGCCTTCCAGGTAGAAGTCGAATGAGTAATTACAAATTTGTGTGTCAAGGTTTTACACGCTATGGTTGCCAAATGCGGGGACCTTTTTTGAGCTCTTGACCCCCCTTATACTTACTGTGGGTAATGGCGTTTGCAGTGAAGCTGGAACAAAGGACCGTGTAGAGGATGCAAGGAATGTCTCTCCCTTCTTATGAACACAGAAATGCAGATCTTGCTACTGGCAGCTGGCCCTACCAGGGCCAAAAAGCTCAGAGAGGGGAGAGGAAACATCCTTACCTGAGGTCAAGATTTCTGGATTCCTTTTCCAGGTCACAGATTAATTCAGCTAGTTAAATAATTAACAACCACATTATTTTATTTATTTATTTTTTAATCCTCACCCGAGGATATTTTTCCATTGATTTTCAGATAGAGTGGGAAGGAGGGAGAGAGAGAAAGAGACCAATGAGAGACACATCAATTGGTTGCCTCCGGCAGGACCCTGACCAACCGAGGTACATGCCCTTGACCTGAATTCAACCTGCAACTCTTTGTTCCGTGGGCCCACAGGCTAACTGCTGAACCAAACTGGACAGAGCACAACCACATTATTTTAAATACAGTACAACAGATGCTTATAATACCATTGAGTATAATGCATAAATAATGTACTAATTTTAATATATTATTCCTAATCTTAATTATTAAGCAGGACAGTATTAGGAGCCTAGTACTCACCTAGGCAGACAGCGTCCTCAAGGCAGATGAAGCCCTGCCCTCACGCAAGTTACAGTCTGGTGGAGCAATGTGGTCAGTCTGTTTAATCACAGGGAAGTTGGAAGGAAGTAAACTCATTTTTATGTTATCACTTTGCCAGGAACTTTCATATGTTATCTTATTTAATCTTCACTACTATATAACAAATCTTTCCTAACCTGTAAGATAGACATCTTTGTGCCCATTTTACAGATGAGAAGATAGAGATTCAGAGAAATCAAGAAAACTCATAGAACTAGTAAATGGGAAAGAAAGAACTTCCAACCAGGATGTGTGACTCCAAACCTGTGCCATATTTTGCTCACCTCATGCTGGTCTCACAAGGAGGACAGATCCAGAGATTGGGCCTGGATGACTGTAAAATCAACATTAGTGCTGGGAAAAAAGGTCCCTGCCTCCCCTTATTGACTGTAGGCTTGAGAGGGTGAACTGTAGTGAGGTGCTCAACCTCAGGCCAAGTGCTTTTAGGTAATGAAGTAGGAAATACAGAACTTCAGAAAGATATCATTCCCTGTGTTCAGGAGACTGACAATCTGAAAGTCAAGATGAAGGGCCAGGTACACAGTAAGTGACTTGACTTGAAACAAAATGTCTGAAATGGTTACAAACACAGATTCAGGTACTGGAATAGGCCCATGAATTAGAAAAATCCCATTTCCTCCTCCTCCCTTTCGTCCTGCCTATGGGTGTGCAATGAGGAAGTGCCTCATTGCCTGACAATGAGGTAGATGTGGGAGAACAGGCTATTTTCTGCAGCCTCTGAGTCACTCTAAGGGTTGTCCTAGTGAATCAGCTCCTCCCCCCTTCCCCTCCTTTCCTTTGTAGCTGTTAACCTACCACCACTCATTCCACTCCCAGGCTGTAGTGC
Organism: Tadarida brasiliensis; assembly: GCA_030848825.1. Lineage (NCBI taxonomy): Eukaryota > Metazoa > Chordata > Mammalia > Chiroptera > Molossidae > Tadarida > Tadarida brasiliensis. Next base: position 12,145,526 of record CM061275.1, on the reverse strand, counting down.
TCTGTGGCTTACTCCCTTTATTGCAATAGGCAACCCCCTTGACTCCCAGGCTCCCTCCTCGCCATTCCTGAGCATGGGAAAACCCAGCAAGAATGAGATCATCTTTGCCTTGTAGGATTCAGAATCCTGAGGATATTCAGATTGCTTTTGTCAACAAAAGATCTCTGCCACCAATCCAATGTCAACAGGAGTCCCCAATTAGGGGTGTGGGTGGAGTGGGAGACTTTATTCAGGTAAACAGTTTGCAAAGGGAGGGGGAATACAGCCTCTAAACCTTAGAGTCTAAGGGAAAAGCAGCCTGGGTGGTGGGGGGGGAGGGGCAGGGATACATAAAGTGGAGCCTGCCTTTCTTAAAGTGCCTGTCTAATTCTGATTGGTCCACTTTTATGCAAATGAGGAATCAAAATTTTCACAGTTTGATTGGTTCAAATAGCACTGTCCTGATTGAACAGAATTGCACATTCTGATTGGTTGTAATGGAAACACTCTGATTGGCAGATAAAGATACAAATGAAGACATAGCTGCATACCTCTGATTGGACAGGGCTGGTCTCAGCCCATTGGTTGAAATACTATTTCAGGAACTCCTTTATAAGGCCGCTCAGACAGCAGGGACGCAGGTGCAAAGGCATGGCTAGCTCAGTCTGCAGCTGTGTGCCTGAGAGGCCCCTGTGAACAATGGCTGCTGGACTCTCAATTATGAATTTGGACCCAGTTAACCACAAGGAGTCATTTTTGACAGGTACATTCGTTCTTGGAGTCAACACTTTCCTTTTATTTTAATTTTTTTCCTTTATTGATTTGAGAGGGAGAGGGAGAAAGAGATAGAAACATCGATGAGAGATCATCAATTGGCTGCCTCCTGCATGCCCCCCACTGGGGATCAGGCCCACAACCTGGGCATGTGCCCTGACCGGGAATTGAACCAGTGACCTCTTGGTGCATGGGTTGACACTCAACCACTGAGCCACACTGGCCGGTCAACACTTTCCTTTAATTCAAAATCCCTGGAGGTAGTAAATGAGCAGGGCTGTGAACCTCAGGAGACCTTCAGGCTGTAGCCCTGAGAGACCTGAGTTTTGTGATTCTTCAATATATAAAATGTTAAATACATTTAGAGTACAAAGGCATACACAGAAGTACAAAGTGGGTTCATAATATCTTAAATTTGTATAATAGCATACCATTTTTATATCGGTTATTTTGTCAACTTGCCAGTAAACATTTATTAAATGCTTACTGTGTGTCAGGCAATAATTTAGTAGGAAATACTAAAGATAATATAGATTGTATCAATTTTTCTCCAAATGGGTAAACTTCCTAGGTGTTCTATAAATGTTTATTGCTGACTTGGGAGGCAGTGATGGAGTAAAGGGAGCTAGACTGGAATTAAAAATACCTGGAGTTCTATTAGTTTCCCAGGGCTGCCCTAAGAAATTACCACAAATGGGTGGCTTAGAACAACAGAAATTTTATTCCCTCTTAGTATGGAGGCTAGAAGTTTGAAATCAGAGTGTTGACAAGGTCGGTTTGGAATGTCTCTTTTAGCTTCTGGTATTTCCCAGCAATCCTTGGCATTCCTTGGTTTGTAGCTGCATCATCCCAATCTCTGCCTTTTTCCTTCTGTGTCTTGATATCTCTATATGGCCTCTTCTCCTCCTCCTCCTCCTCCTCCTTCTTTTTTTAATAATCCTCACCCAAGGATATTTTTCCATTTATTTTCAGATGGGGGGGCATCTATGTGAGAGATACACATTGATTGGTTGCCTCACACATGACCCCGACCAGGGCCAGGGACAAAACCGCAACCGAAGTAAGTGCCCTTGACTGGAATTAAACCCGCAACTCTTTGGTCCATGGGCCGACACTCTAACTGCTGAGCCAAACTGGCCAGGGTTTCTTTTTTTAAAAAATGTTTTTATTGATTTTTTTAGAGAGAGAGGAAGGGAGAGAGACAGACACATTGATGTGAGAGAGAAACATGCATCTGCTGCCTCCTGCACACCCCCTACTGGGGATTGAGCCGCAACCTGGGCACGGCCCTGACTGGGAATCAAACTGGGACCTTTCAGTCCATGGAACGGAGCTCAGTCCACTGAGCCACACCGGCCAGTCATGGCCTCCTCTTCTTATAAGGACAACAGTCATATTGGATTTATAGCTAACACTAATCTAGTACAACCTCATCTTAACTCATTACATCTGCAAAGACCCTAGTTCCAAACAAGTTCACATTCTGAGATGCCAGGTGGACATGACTTCTGGGAGGGGGAGCATGCAAACCCATACACAAACCTCAAAGTAGCATCCCCACTTAACTCCATTTGACTTTATTGGTAAATAGCATAAAAGTAATGAACTAATTCTAGAAGATCATTTTAATTCTATGATTATATGATAACTATATATGCTAGAAGCCATTTATCAAGCCTTTACTATTTGCTAGTCACTATAAAATTGTTTTACAGTACATCTCATTTAACCCTTAAAAGAATCCCAGGTCCGGCCGGTGTGGCTCAGTGGTTGAGCGTCGACCCATGCATCAAGAGGTCGCCAGTTCAATTCCCGGTCAGGACACATGCCCAGGTTGTGGGCCCGATCCCCAGTGGGGGGCATGCAGGAGGCGGCCAATCGATGTTCTCTCTCATCTATGTTTCTATCTCTCTCTCCTTCTCCCTTCCTCTCTCTCTAAAATCAATAAAGGAAACATTAAAAAAAAAAAAAAAAAAAAGAATCCCAGGAGATAGGTGTGAATATTCTCATTGTACACATAAGGGCATTGAGGCACAAAGACATCCATTGTCAGGGAATTCTTTTTTTTAAAAAACTTATCTTTATTGTTGAATGTATTAAGATGTCCCCCCCCCCATTGACCCCTCCGCCCCAATCCCACCCCCTCCTGCCTTCCCCACACTATTGTTTGTGTCCATTGGTCATGCATATATGCATAGAAGTTCTTTATATCTTCCCTTCCTCCCTTCCCCGCTTCCCTTTGAGGTTCATCAGTCTAACAACCCATTTGTATTTCTTAATTCCTTCATCTTTTTCACCCATTCCCCCAGCCCCCTCCCATTTGGTAAGCAACAAAAAGTTCTCTGTATCTATGAGAATGCTTCTGTTCTGCTTGCTCATTTTGTTTGTGGATTCAATTGTTGCTAGATATGTATTTATTGCCATTTTATTGTTCATATTTTTGTTCTTCTCCTTCAAGAAGACCCTTCAACAGTTCATATAATGTTGCTTTGGTGGTGATGAACTCTTTTAGCTTTTTCTTGTCTGGGAAACTCTTTATATATCCATCTATTCTAAATGATAGCTTTGCAGGATAGAGTAATCTTGGTTGTAGGTTGTTGCTTTTCATCACCTTGAATATCTCTTGCCACTCCTTTTTGGCCTGCAAAGTTTCTTTTGAGAAATCAGCTGACAGTCTTATGGGAGCTCCTTTGTAGGTAACGAACTGCTTTTCTCTTTCTGCTTTTAAGATTCTCTCTTTGTTTTTAGCCTTTGGCATTTTGATGATGATTTGTCTTGGTGTGGACCTCTTTGGGTTCCTCTTGTTTGGGACTCTCTGTGCTTCCTAGACTTGTATGTCTGTTTCCTTCAGCAAGTTAGGGAAGTTGTTTGTCATTATTTTTTCAAATAGTTTTTCAATTTCTTGCTCTCTCTTCTCCTTCTGGCACCCCCATGATGTGAATGTTGGTACGCTTGAAGTTGTCCCAGAGGCTCCTTACACTGTCCTCATTTTTTTTGGATTCTTTTTTCTTTTTCTGTTCTGATTGGGTGTTTTTATGCTTCCTTATATTCCAATTCGATGGTTTGCTTCTTGGTTTCACCTACTCTACTATTGATTCCCTGTAAATTATTCTTTATTTAAGTTAGTACATCCTTCATTTCTGACTGTTCCTTTTTTATGCTCTTGAGGCCCTTACTAAGTTCACTGAAGTTCTCACTAAGTTCCTTGAGCATCCTTATAACCAGTGTTTTGAACTCTGCATCTGGTTGATTGCTTATCTCCATTTTGTTTAGTTCTTTCCCTGGAATTTTGTTCTGTTCTTTCATTTGGGACATGTTTCTTTGTCTCCTCATTTTGGCTGCTTCCCTGTGATTGTTTCTATGTATTAGGTAGAGTTGCTATGTCTCCTAGGCTTCGTAGGGTGGCCTATTATAGTAGCTGACCTGTACTGTCCATTGGCACAACCTCCTGAATCACCCCAGCTGGGCCCTTGAGGTGCACCCCTAGTGTGGATTGTACACCTTTCTGTTGTAATTGAGTCTTAATTGCTGTTGGCACGTCAATGGGAGGGATTTATTCAGGCTGATCAGCTGCAAGGACTGGCTGTGCCCACTGACCACTGGCCTCTGACTTCCTTAGAGGATCAACTGTGTAGGGGCCTGACACACAGAGCAAGACCTAGTTCAGCAGGACTCTGGTACCCACTAAGTCCACTCCTTGAGTGTGTTGCTTGTGGAGGTGGTTGGGTGGTGCTGCTTTGTCGTGGTCTAAAGCTGTCCACTGGATGTGCTGGCTCTGGGGCAAGGTCAGCCACTGCCTGTGCTCTATCCGGGGCCACCCAGAATAAACTACAAGATGATCTGCTGATGGCTGCTTCTTGTGCTGGGCTTGGAGGTGCCCAGGAAAAGCCAAATTGTGAACCAAGGCTGGCTGCTTCTACTGCCAGGCCTGGGGCCACTTAACCAGAGGCATGGGGCTCACTAAGACCATATGCTGCTTATTTGAGAGATTTTAGGAAACTCTGAAGCAGGATCCAAGACAGGCCAATCCTATGGTAAAGCCATTGGAAACAGCTTGGGTGGGCCTGAAGGTTGGGTGGGCAGGGCCTCAGGGAATCACCAGGGCAGGGCAAACAGTATGAGCCAGGTTGCTGGAGTCCCAGATATTGCTGCTATCTGCTGCCCCAGGGAAGGGCTCACCAAATGAACAACGGCCTCCCACAGCAAGTCTGTCCAGGAGAAAGCTGCCTCTCCAGTTCTCACCCCAATGTGGAACAAATCAGTTCTTCTCCTAATATCTCTGGTGCCTTTCAAGCTGCCTCCCCAACACTGGAGCCCAGAAGGAGCGAGTCCATGCATGGACCCTTTAAGAGGAACTGCCTGGGACTTCAGCAGCCTCAGCCTCCCTCAGCCTCAGTTCCCGCTGGTATTCCAGCCAGAAGTGATGGGGACTTCTCTTCCTGGCACTGGAATCCTGAGCTGGGTGCCTGGTGTGGGACGGGGACCCCTCTGTCCTTAGGGAGGACCTTCCCAGCTGAGGTGTCCCTCCTGATTTTTATCCGCCACACATGGGTGTGGGACCAGCCCGTCCGCGCCTCTGCCCCTCCTACCAGTCTCAATGTGGCTGCTTCTTTAATTTCGTAGTTGTAGGACTTCCATTCAGCTCGATGTCAGGAGGTTCTGAATGATGGTTGTTCTGTAGTTTAGTTGTCATTTGATGTGGTTGTGGGAGGAGGAGATAGCAAGTTTACTTATGCTGCCATCTTGACTGGAAGTTCATCATGGAATTCTTGTGATGAACATAAAATATTTACTCAGGCTCTGGAAGAGTAGCTCAGTTGGTTAGAGTGTCATCCTCATATGCCAAGGTTGCAGGTTCAATCCCTGGTCAGGGCACATACAAGAATCAACCAATGAATGCATAAATAAGTGGAACAACAAATTGATCTCTCTCTCCCCCCTCCCCCTTCCTCCCTCTCCCTCCTTCTCTCCTTTCCTCTCTAAAATTTTTGTTTTGTTTTGTTTTGTTTGTTTGTTTGTTTTTTATCCTCACCAGAGGACATTTTTTTTTTCATTTTTTGTTCAGATAGAGTGGGAGGGAGAGAGAGGAAGAGAGAAAGAGAAACATCGACGTGAGAGAGACACATCCCAACCGGGGCCGGGGACAAACTGCAACCGAGGTACATGCCCTTAGCGGGAACTGAACCTAGGACTCTCTGGTCCATGGGCCGGCGCTCTAACTGCTGAGCCAAACTGGCCAGGGCTCTAAAATTAATAAATACTAACAAAATTGAAAAAATATTTACTCAGATCTGATTCCAAAATGCATCCTCATAATTCCTGTGTTCCATCATCTCTCCACTGTGCTAGATGTGGTTAGGAAGGTGGGGATTGCAACAAATATTTAAAATTTTGATTTATGGAATACCTGGAGCTGAGTAGCAGTGTTCCTGGGGTTATGTATATAGTTTGGACCAATTTTAAAACAAGGGAAAGCAAGAGAGGAGGGAATAGTGGGTGACAATGAAAACTTAGTAGGGAAGAGGGGAGCTATGGGTACTTATCTGAACCTCAGTTTCTTCATTTTTGAAATAATCTCTGCTTACAACCCCAGGTGGTTGTGAATGTACAAGTGAGACGATGGACATAAAAGTGTTTGGAGAACTTTATGAGGGTTATAAGCTGCCTGGGAGATCTTGCGCAGACTCCTTTTCCTGGTTGGGTCCAAGCCCTCCAGCTAAGCATATGCTAGTTGAACACCTGGGGCTCTGTAAGTCTTCTAGCTGTGACTCACTGAGACTTACTAAGATGCTGGGTGAGCTAGATGTAGACCTTGGAGTGACTGGAAAAAGTGACCTGGCCTGTCTTCCCCACTTCCTTCCTGTACCTGGAGCTCCTGCCAGGCTCCTTCAGCAGGGGATCTGGAGGCTGGAGTCTAGGAGCCTGAGAGGGCTCTCTGGGCTGAAGGTGGGCTCTCCACAGCTCCCTGCATTGTCTCCCATTATTTGTCTCCACAGAGGCCTTTCTGGGCATTCCTTAAGCATCTCTTCCTGCTGGATCTGCTGAATCCGAGTGTCTAGGGCCTGGGGAGTTGAGATTTCTGGGCGTGGCCCTCATCTTGTTCCCTAGCTTATTGCTCCCCCTAGTGCTGAATGATGAGTCCTGCATCTGTCAGCTTCCCTCTTGGCCATCTCAGTGCGTTCCTGGGAGGCCTCTTACCTGACAATTTTTCCTTTTAAGGGTATGGGCAGACAGCACAAGTGGCTGGCTCCAAGGATCAGCAGTTTGAAAAACCACTTCCAGAAACAGATACTTCTGTTTTTTTAAGCTAAATGTTGGTGCTAGCTTGGCCAGAGGGAGCCAGGAAAGTCTTATCATGGATTGTGTAGGGGAGATCCGGGAAGAAAAGGGAACGAAATTTCACACTGAGTGCCCGCTGTGTATCAGGTGCTTTACGGGTATCACATGTATAGTCCTTGTCATAGTTACATACATAATCCTTGTAATCCTTTACACATATAATCCTTGTGACCATCCTATGTGGTAATTATTATTCTAGCTTTTCACATAAGAAAACAAGTTCAGTGAGGTTAAATGTCTTGCCAAAGCTCACACAGTAACAACAACGATCACATCATCAGCTAATTATTTAGTGTCCACCGCACACTAGGCACATTGTTTGTTGTAACACTCACAGCGAACCTTTAAAATGGTGACTAAAGCCCGGGCCGGTTTGGCTCCGCAGTTAGAGCGTCGGCCCGTGGACCAAGGAGTCACAGGTTCAATTCCTGTCGAGGGCATATACCTCGGTTGCGATTTGATCCCTGGCCCTGGTTTAGGTTGTGCGGGAGGCAACCAATTGATGTGTCTCTCTCATATCGATGTTTCTTTCTCTTTCTCCCCCTCCCTCCTACTGTATGTGAAAATCAATGGAAAAATATCCTCAGGTGAGGATTAAAATATATAAATAAATAAATAAATAAATAAATAAATAAATAAATAAATACATAAAATAGTTATTACAATCTCCATTTCACAGACAAGCTCCCTGAAACAGTTAGGTCCTCCAGACTCGAGTCCCATGCTGTTTCCAGGCCACCAGGGCCTCGTGGAGCTGAGGGTGGGGGTGGGACGAAGCCCAGCTCAGTGTGTGACTCACTGTTCTTTCCATCACTGGGCTGCCTGGCAGCTCTTCCCAAGCACCAGGAAACTGGAGCCCTGAGGTTTTTTGGATCTCCAGATCCAAAGATAAGATCCCAAGATAGGATGGCAACGACAAAGTCAAGGGCAAAGTCCACGGAACCTTGGGGACAGTTTGCTTGGGGAAAGGCATAACCAGGCAGCACTCGGGGACTGCACAACAACATTGCTGTTAGAGGCTTGGGAGACCACCCAGAGGACCCTGATTCCCGAACCCTCACCCTCCGTGGAGCTCTCTGGCTCCCCTGAAGTTGGTGGGTCAGGATGGGGAGCACAAAGCTCACAGAGGGGCAAAAAGGAAAGGTAGAGGGCATGCATCCAGCCCAGAGAGAGGATTCCTGGAAGTAGATGAGATAAACGGTGGTTTCCCCATCACCCAGCAGAGTTCCCAAGGCTCTGAGTCATTTCTGACTCCTTCCCTCACCCCCAAATGCAGATTAGTCACAGGTCCGTGGAATAATGCTCTGTTCCCTTGGATGAGTCTCCAGTTCCTTTTTATTCTAATCTCTGAAATTATTAAATTACAATGGAAAAACCTAAACTTAGATGATGAGTTAATGAACTGGTTGTTGTTATGTCGGTTATTTCCAAGTGTTATAAAGGTGAACAGGTGGGAAAAGATTATTCAGCTTCTGTTTTTTATATGTAAGTTGACTTATTTCACTGAAGGCGAACTCTTGCCTCTCTTTGAACCCTCCCCCTTCTGTCTCTCTTCCTGTTTCTCTTCCGCTCCAGGTGCCTTCTTCCCCAAGGTCTGGGAGCAGATACCCTTCTGTCCCTGCTGGCTCCCCAGCAAAGCTCTGAGCCAGGTAGACTTGCCAGAGGGGCTGAAGCTGACCGGAAGGTGGGTCCTCTTTCCCTTTCTCTTTCTCTTTTTCCTTCATTCCCCCTTCTTCCCCACACATTCCTGACATTAAGCAGAAAACAATTTCTGTGCTCTGGCCAGAGACACAGCTTTGGCTCACTGTGCTTCCCGATTTCAATGTGATGAAAGGCAATTACACATTTCCCCTGGCCTGTTGTTTCAGCCCAGGCACCACGCAGTTGACTGAATGGGTCCTTGGTGCTCACAAAAGGGAGAAATATGTGCAGGGAAAGTAATGACCCGGTTATGGCTGCACCTCCATTCCTAGGCGATTTTCTGGTAAGTGGCCCTTTGGAGTGGACTGGTGTTGGGAGCGTCTAAGCCCTCATTTCCTGCTTCACAGCTCCTTCAGGGTCTGGTCTGCCCCGAACCAAGTGACCAGGGGACCCAGGTTTCCTTCTTCCTTGGGGGGAGTCTGTATATTTCTCATCTCCTTTTCTTTCTGTCACTTTGCCTCCCTCTGGTCCTCCTTTTGTTCCTAAACCAATCCTTGCTTGCCTGTTATCACTACCACAAGAAGTAACACAGTCCACCCTCAGGGAGCTCAGTCTCGAGGGGAGGGCGACGTAGGTAACTTGTTGCCTATACTTTCCAAATAAAATAACTCAACCCACTGTCTTATGTCATAATCGGGACTCCTCCGGATATAAGGGACGGAAATCTCCATCCACTCTGGCCAAAGCACGAAGAGTTGTTTTTTTGTTTTTTTTTTTTGCTCATGCCACAGAAAAGTCCAGGAGTAGGCTGGCTTCCAAGGAGGCTGGACCTGGCTTCTCAAAAATGTTACCAGGGTCAGGCTTTTCTCTCTGTATCTCTCAACTCCTGTGTTGGTTCTGTTTTTAGACACGCTTTCTTCCTCATTTGGCCATATGCACGGTAGCTCCGACTTCATATGCAGTCACATTCAATAGCAAAGAGCACCTCCCTCTTTCCCCAAAGACTGAGCAAATCACTGTGGCCGAGACAATGTGTTGCTTTGATTGGCTAGGTATGGGTCATGTGCTCTGTCTAGAGCTAGGGATTAGGTGTAGGGAAAAACTGTAACTTCAAGTAAAAACTAATTACCAGAAAAAATGGGGATGGATGTTTGGGAAACAAATTGTTAGTGTTTATGACACATTTGTGGGCTTGTCTCATGCTTCTCTAACCTTGCCTCAACTCTGCCTGGGCCTGGGCTTGGCTTGCGGCTGGTCATTGTCAGAAGCCTAGCGTGGCTGGTCCTGTGTGTGGGGATGGCATGGGCAGTGTCAAAAAGGTTTTAAAGCCCTAGCCAGTTTGGCTCAGCGGTTAGAGCGTTGGCCCACGGACCAGAGAGACCCGGGTTTGGTTCCCGCTAAGGGCACGTGCCTCGGTTGCAGTTTGTCCCTGGCCCCGATTGGGGCCGTGCAGGTGGCAGCCAGTTGATGTGTCTCTCTCACGTTGATGTTTCTCTCTCTCTCTTCCTCCCTCTCTCCCTCCCACTCTGTCTGAAGATAAATGCAAAAATGTCCTCGGGTGAGGATAAAAAAAAAAAAAAAGGTTTTAAAGATTAGAGGTTTTCCAATTTGATGGTGTATCAGAATCACCGGAAGATCTTGCTAAGTCACATCTCCGGAGTTTCCACACAAATCTATCGAGTTCTTGTGTGCTAGACACTGGTTACGGTGGTGGCCACGGTCCCTGCTGCAGAATTCCTCCAACTTGGTCATGCAGGCTCATTTCAGTCCTTATTGCCCAAACCTTTCTCTTCTCAGTTCCGCCAGGGCTTCCACTTTTCATAGCTAGAGAAGCTCATGAAGTCACTTTCCTAACAAAGGGACTGATTTGTACTATTCGTGGAGGTCAACTGACCAACTGCAGACAGCCTCTGTGATTATTTTTATTTATTTTCTTGTTGCACAGGCAGACAGGGAATGTAGTGGGTGAAGTACAGTGCTACAGGTATTGTCTAGGAATAGCTTTTAGAGGCAAAAAAGGAGGAATAGAATCTTCTTCAAGGAAGAGCTGCTTGACTCGTCTGTAGCATCGAGGAGGGGGTCACTTTAGAGCCAGACCTACCAGCTGTGTGACCTAGGTGTGCCACCTAACTACTTTGAGGTTCCCCATACGTGGAGAAAAATCGTGCTCCGCAGGGTTGTAGTAAAGATGAAATGAGATACTTATTGATACCCTGTTCTCTCTACCGCCAATCTGTCACTGAGTCCTGTCAGTTTTACCTCCTGAATATCTCAAATCTTCTTACTCCTGTTTCTACCACCATTGCCTCGTTGGTCTGTCCCTTATCTGTCCCTCTCTGCAGTACGACAGCAGCGGCTCTGTAAGTGGTCTTCCAGCATTCATTCTCGCCCCTCCACTGCATTCTCCACACAGCAAGCTGAGTAGATTTTAAGAAAACACAATCTAATCATGTGATACCCTCTCCCTCCCCATGAAAACATTTTAGTGCTCTTAGGATAACCGAATTCACAAAGCCCTCGTTATTTGGTTCCTGCTCATCTCCCCAGAAGATCTAGTGCCACTCTGCCCCGGACAACTGGCGATGAAGGCCCTCTCCTTGACCAGGCTTCAGTCAGGCTCCTCTGAGCCCTCTTCCTGACTAGGTCTCAACGCTGTCCGCCCCCACCCCTTCCCGGCCCTCCTGGGCCCGTCTAGCCTGGTCTTAGCAAAATCCTGCTGAGTCAGTGTGGAGAATTTCCCACCCACGATGTCTGATCAAGTTCTTCATCCCTCACCTTGGATGCCTAAGTCCTTGGCCTGCCTTCAGCAAGAATCCCTCTACCCTCAGTGTCTCCTCTTAGTAACTTTTCATCCCCATTTGTCCATTTGGGTTTGGAGCTGAACCCCACACCCCTCGTGGCAGTCTCGAGTAAAGCCTTCCTTGCTGTTCTAACAAGTGTCAGAGTAACCTTTGCTTTAACACTGGCTGTTTTCCTGTTCCCGAGTCTTCGCTGATGCTCTCTTTTTCCGAGCTGCTCTTCCACCCCTGTACGTAAAGCGTCCGCGTCCTTCAGCTCTGCCCTCGCTGTCACCTTCTCGGGAACCTTTCCTTAGCCCAACAGTGAGTGGGTTCCAGGATGTTATCGTTGTATGTGTCATGATTTGTGATTATATATTTGTGCAGTTATCTTGATGAATGTGGCTAAATAACTCTTCTGAGTGCTCCATGCGGGTAGGGAGATCATGTCTATTTTTCTCATTATTCTGCTCCAGTACCTTAACTCAGTACCTGGCACAGAGTGGGCGTTCTGTACGTGTTTGTTGATTGAATGAATGAAAGACAGTGCACTGTATATAACAGGTGCTCTATAAATCATTTCTCCTAGTCGCCAGCTGTGGTGATAATCCAGGACACTTAAGTGGGAGTCACAGCCTTCTATGGCCTATTTCAAACTATTGTAAACCCCCTGGGGAAAACCTAGGGTTGTACCCTTGGAGGTGCCTGGGAAGCCCAGAGGGTTCAGGTGGCCCTCCTGAGAAATCTCCTTATAACTATCCCCCGGGACCATGATTGACTCACCTTTTAATCCTCAATGCCTACAACAGTGCCTGGGCCCAGGGGTTATTCAAATAAATGATCTTGGAATTGAGGAAATGTCCAAAAGGGACCTAGTGACCCATTTGGGTGGTTCCTGGGAATACAGATAATCCCCTTGACACAGATGGTCTCCTGCATGGGTGCTAATGGAGGTGGGAGCTACTTCTGCTCTGGTGGCTGCCGGCCTAGTGCTATAGAGCAGGGACATGAAAACACGCACTTAGTGAGATCCCTCCACTGTTTCTACTATTGCCATCTGTTCTCCTGCAGCACTTACTGGTAGAGCAGGTGGGGAGGAGGAGGAAGGGAGAGGACACAGAAGAAAGCAGGGAGCTGGGTGTCTGTTCCAAGACCTGACCCCACTTCACCCCCACACTCTCTCTTCCCTTAATGCCAAGCTCTGCAAGTCCGCTCCCCACCCTCACCTCCGTCCTCTCCTGTCCCTTCGCAGTCCCCTTGCTGCCTGCCCTGTGCCACTGCTCCACTAAGATTCCCATTGACCATCTCGTTGATAAACCGTGTGTGTATCTGGGCCCTAACTTGTGCTCCCTGCAGCCTCAGACACAGTTCTCCGTTTCCTCCTCCTTCTCTCGGTGTGATGATGCCTGCTCCCTTGGCTGGTCTCCTGCCTCCCCTTCCCCTTCTTCTCTGGCCGTTTCTTTCTCTTCCCATGTTACACACTCTCCTGGGTGAGCCACCTAATCCAATGGCTGTTACCACCTCTATGCAGATGACTTCCAAGTCAATCCATGTCTCTCACCCAGGCCTCTCCTGAGCTCCAGACTCCAATAGGACATCTCCATGACAACCACAACCTGCCTTTCCCCACCCAGTCACCAGGTCCTGCCAATTCTGCCTCCTCAGTGCACCCAGTCTCTCCACACTTCCTGTCACTGTCTCAATTCAAGCCACCGTCCTCCTTCCCACGGATCCTGGCAACAGCCTTCCACTGGGTTTCCTGTGTCTGCTCCAGCTCTTCCCTCCTCCATCCATTTCTGCATGGCAACCACGGTGATTTTTCTAAAGTGAAATTCTGCTTAGGTCACTTTTCTGCTTACGTTTCTAGAAAGTCATGGCTTCCCCTTAACTTCAGGATAAAGTGCACACGTGAGCATGTCAGCAACATCCCTTCTTGATCTAGTCTCTGCTATGTTTCCAGTTCCAACTTCTGCTACTTCCCTGGCCCCAGGCAGCACTAGCCTCCACAGACCAACTTGAATCCTGTTGGCCTCAGGACCTTTTCATGTGCTGTTCTGCCTGCATTGCCTTTCCTTGGTTCTTCCAGTCCAGCTAACTTCTCTTTCTTTGGGACTGTCCATGTCACTTCCTCCAGGAAGCTTTCTGTGATCTCTTAAGGCCAGAGTAGATGCCCCTCTCCTGTCCTGTTTGTTCTCAATGTACCCTGCACTCGCATCTGTGTCTCCTCCAGACCCACGGCTCCTTGACGGCAGGGTCTTTGCCTGGTTCATAATCGCATTCACTGTCTGTAGCATTGCCTGGCACGTGGTAGGTATACATATTTATTAAAGAAAGAAAAAGCGATTTCCTAAAGCTTTTTCATAGCTAGCCTACCATAGTCATTAAGAACCCTGGCTCAGACACTGGCTAGCTGTATAACTTTGGGCGAGCTACTTAACCTCTCTATGCCTTGGTTTCATATTTTAAAAATGTTTCTTACTTCATAGGATTGCTTTGAGGGTTAAATAAATTGACCCTCATGCTTGGCATAGAGTAAGTGAGGAAGTGCCGTATAAATAGAATAACTTACTCTATGACCAAACATGGATAATTTTGAGAGTAGAAGGGATGCTATTATCAATTAGATCAGGACAACAAGTATAAACCAAGACTGTCCTGGGCAAACAGGGACATTTGGGCACCCTGCACATAAGGGCTCACTAGGCAAATAATGCCTTCATTTTTGTTGCTTTTGTTACTCCCTGTCCATTCTCCTAGTGATCAACAGTAAACTCTTTCAACCATAAACGCCCATGTGCTTAATTTTAGGGACAACAGAGAAAGGAAGACCTGGGGACACAGTGTCCTTAGGGACAGAGTTGGTAGGGCAGCATGAAAGAAACAGAAATGAATTCTTGGGCTGTGGGTATAGGAAAAAAGGGGAGCCTTGGCCCTGGCTGGTGTTGCTCAGTGGTTGGAGCATCGGCCCGCAGACTGAAGGGTCTCAGGTTGGATTCCTGGTCAAGGGCACATACCTGGGTTGCAGGTTTGATCCCCGGCTCCCGTTGGGGCATGTGTGGGAGGCAACCAATCAATGTGTCTCTCTCTCTCTGCTCCTCCCTCTTCCCTCCCTTCCTCCCTCCCTCTCTTCCACTATCTCTAAAAATCAATGGAAAACATCCAGGAGGGAGGATGAACAACAACAGCAAAGGGGTGAGCCTTCCTACATCCCCCTGAAGCCTGAGGGCTTGACAGTGAGAGGCCGGGTGGTGTCAGGGTGGGTGGCATGATTTCGGGTCCACCTGTCCTGGACCTGGCCTGTGGGGAGGACCTGTGAGTGAGGCCGCCTGTGCTGATCCCGCCTGTGCTGATCCCGCCTGTGCTGATCCCGCCTGTGCTGGTCCCGCCTGTGCTGATCCCGCCTGTGCTGGTCCCGCCTGTGCTGATCCCACCTGTGCTGACCCCACCTGTGCTGGTCCTGCTCGACATGCATTTGCTGTCTGCTTGTCGAGTTTGCTGCTTTCTCTCAAACTGTTTCAGAAATGTGTGGTTCTATTTGCTTCCCCAACAGGGAGTATTTTTTCATTACCTTAAAATAGCTGTTTTTATGAACAGGGATAGACACCTGGTGGGCAGGAGTTTTATCTCACGGTCATTCCCATTTGAATTCCATTATTTTTCCTGCTTACCTGGGGAGGGGGAAAATATACTTTCTCAACAGTTTTTCTGGTTTCCCAGACAGATGCACCTCCGCAGCTGGCTGCACCTGCGGGAACACCAGCGCAGGCGGCTCTGGTGGTGACTGTGGCACTCGAGGGGGGGGAGGGCTAGAACATCTTTCCTTACCTTGTCATCTGAGAAGGTGCCATTCAGAGACGCATGTGTACCAACTCATTCCAACTCCCTCTCCTTCCGGGGTGTGACTAGAGGTTGGGGAGCAGGGACAGGGGGAGGGATAGGAGGATGAACTAATATTTAGTGACACTTCCTGTGTGCCAGGCAATGTCATATTTCATTTCGTAGTCAGAACAACCTTCAAATACAGATATTAGTCTTTTGACTTCACAGATAGGGAAAGTGGAATTCAAAGAAAAACCACACTCTAAAGATATCTGTGCCCTGGCCGGTTTGGCTCAGTGGTTAGTGTCGGCCCGCTGACCAATGAGTTGCGAGTTCGATTCCGGTCAAGGGCATGTACCTGGGTTGCCTGTTGACCGGCCCTGGTCGGGTTGTGCAGGAGGCGACCAGGATGTGGCTCTATCACATCGATGTTTCTGTCTCTCTCTCTCCCTCTCTCCCACTCTATCTGATCATAAGTAGAAAAATATCCTCGGGTGAGGAATAAAAAAAAAAAGATATATCTGTGGTCAGCAGGAATTGGAATCTGCTCCTACCTGCCTTTCTATTATTTCTCTGAGGCCCCGAGAGGGTGAGAATTTGCTCCATGTCACACATCCAGCCTAGACGGAGGTTATGTCTTTCTAGCCTCCCAAAGGGAGGGATTGGTAGGGCTAGACAAAACCTGTTGGTCAGGTGCTTAATGTAGGAGGGAGAAGGAGAATTGAAGTGTTTAGCTGTTACTGATTCCATCTTTCAGTCACACACAGTGTTTACTATGTGTCAGGCGTGGTGTATCAGTTTATATGAAGAATACAGTAGAAAAGGCAGGCTTGAGGTTATATGTAATAATTGATCTCAGTTTTAGACATGCTGAGCTTGAGATACAGGTTTTTCATCAGGCATTTGAATATACATACCTGTCTGGAGCTCTGGGGAAAAGTCTGTGCAAGAAATAGAAATTGGAGAATGATCTTCAAATAGGTGGTAGTTATACCATTAGCAACGAGTGACATAGTTAAGGTTATATGAGGGAGAAGAGCACCGAGGACAGACTGTCAGGTAATCAAAGGGCAAACAAAGTGGAGAGACCTTAAAGAAGATGAAGGATTGTCCGGAGTTGTTGGCAGAGACTCAGGAGATGGGTACATTTAGTTGAATTTTTTTCTATACCCTTTAAAAAAATCAACCTAATTGAGGTATAATTTATATATAGCCAATGCCCCCACTTTGGGTGTACAGTTCCCAGAAAGATGCCACCAGCAGGTGCTACTATCTCAGCAGCTGGCAGGCAGTTCTGGTGCAGTTTTGACAAATGTATACATTCATGGAACCTCCACTCCGATCAAGATATAGGACATTTCCATCATACTGAAAGTTCCCTCATGCCCTCCCTGAGTTATATTCCCCTGCTCTGCCTGCTCCAGGAAACCACTGGTCTGATGTCTATTACCAGAGATTAGTTTAGCTTATTCTAGAATTTCGTATCAATGGAATCACACGGCATAAACTCTTGTATCTTGCTTCATCAGTGTTATTGCATGGGTTAGTAATGTTTTCCTTTTTATTTTGCGGTAAAATTTCACTGTATGAATATACACAGTTATTTATCCACTTACTTGTTGATAAACATTTGGGTTATTTCTAGTTTGGGACGATTATGGATGAAGCGGCTATAAAAATTTGTGTATATATTTTTTCATGTTTATTGATAAATACTTAGCAGTGGAATTGCTTGGTCAAATGTTAAGTGTGTATTTGAGAGAAATGGCCTGACTTCTTTTCAAAGTGCTAATGCCATGTTATACTCTTATCAGTAATACATGAGATTTCCAGATGCTCTATTCTCAGCTTACTTGGTATTCTACCATTTATAATTTTCAGTGATTCTAGTAGGTATGTAGTAGGACCTAACTGTGGATTTAATTTGGATTTATCTAATGACTAATAACTGAATATGTTGTTTTGTCTCATTGGCCATTTCTTTGGGTCTGTTTCGTTTCATGCCTATATGTGCCTGTCCCATGGCAATATAACATTGTGTTGATTATCATACTTATAATACATCTTCAAGTCAAGTTATATAAGTCCTCCCACTTTATTATTCTTTTTCCAAACTGGCCATTCTAGATCCTTTGAACTGCCACATAAATTTAAAAATCTGCTTGTCAATTTCTGTGAAATAAAGCCTGCTGGGATTTTTATTGGAATTATGTTGAATCTATCAATCATTTTGGGAAGAGTTGACATCTTAACAATATTGTGTCTTCCCATCCGTTTATTTAAGTATTCTTTAATTTCTCTCAGCGTATTGTCTAGTTTTCCATGTATGAATTTTGCACAAATTTTGTCAAATTTATTCCTAAGCACTTTATGGTTTGATGGAATGTGCCTTGATTTTTTAATTAATTTATTTTTTTTTATTTTTTAACTTATCTTTATTGTTGAATGTATTACAGATGTTCCTCATTTTTCCCCCATTGCCCCCCTCGTCCCCATTCCTGCTCCCCTCCTGCCTTTCCTCACACTGTTGTCTGTGTCCATTGGTTATGCATATATACATATAAGATCTTTGGTTTATTTCTTCCCACCCCCCATCCCCCTTCCCTTTGAGGTTTGTCAGTCTAACAACAAATTTGTACTTCTTAATCCCTTCACCTTTTTCACCCATTCCCCCAGCCCCTACCCATCTGGTAACCAACAAAAGTTCTTTGTATCTTTGAGAATGTTTCTGTTCTGCTTGTTCATTTTGTTTGTAGATTCAACTGTTGATAGATATGTACTTATTGCCATTTTGTTTGTTCATATTTTTTTATCTTTTTCTTCAAGAAGACCCTTCAACATTTCATATACTAATGGTTTGGTGGTGATGAACTCCTTTAGCTTTTCCTTGTCTGGGAAACTCTTTGTATGGCCATTGATTCTAAATGACAGTTTTGCAGGATAGAGTAATCTTGGTTGTAGGTTCTTGCTTTTCATCACTCTGAATAATTCTTGCCACTCCCTTCTGGCCTGTAAAGTTTCTTTTGAGAAATCAGCTGACAGTCTTATGGGAACTCCCTTGTAGGTAACTAACTGCTTTTCTCTTGCTGCTTTTAAGATTCTCTCTTTGTTTTGAACCTTTTGCATTTTGATGATGATGTGTCTTGGTGTGGGCCTCTTGGGGTTCATCTTGTTTGGGACTCTCTGTGCTTCCTGGACTTGTATGTCTGTTTCCTTCACCAAGCTAGGGAAGTTTTCTGCCATTATTGTTTCAAATAGGTTTTCAATTTCTTGTTCTCTCTCTTCTCCTTCTGTCACCCCCAAGATGCGAATGTTGGCACGCTTGAAGTTGTCCCAGAGGCTCCTTACACTATCCTCATTTCTTTGGATTCTTTTTTCTTTTTGCTGTTTTGATTGGGTGTTTTTTGCTTCCTTATATTCCAAATCGATGGTTTGCTTCTTGGCTTTACCTACTCTACTACTGGTTCTGTGTAAACTATTCTTTATTTCAGTTAGTGCCTCCTTCATTTCTGACTGGTCCTTTTTTATGCTCGTGAGGCCCTCTCTAAGTTCACTGAGGTTCTCACTAAGTCCATTGAGCATCCTTATAAGCAGTATTTTGAACTCAGCATCTGTTAGGTTGCTTAACTCCATTTCACTTAGTTCATTTCCTGGAGTTTTGTTCTGTTCTTTCATTTGGGACCTGTTTCTTTGTCTCCTCATTTTGGCTGCCTCCCTGTGTTTGTTTCTATGTATTACTTAGCGAGAGGTATAGGGCTAGCTGAGACCAGATGCTGCTTGTTTGAAAGAATTTAGGAAAAGCTGAAGCAGGATCCAAGACAGGCCAATCCTATGGTAAAGCAACTGGCAACAGCTTGGGTGGGCCTGAAAGTTGGGTGGGGCGGGGCCTCAGGAGTCACCAGGGCGGGGCCAACAGTGTGAGCCAGGTTGCTGGAGTCCCAGATATGGCGGCATCTGCCGGCCCAGGGAAGGGCTCACCAAAGGAACAAAAGCCTCTGATAGCACGTCTGTCCAGGAGAAAGCTGCCTCCCCAGCCCTTGCTCCAATGCCAAACAGCTCAGTTCTTCCCCATATGACTCTGGTGCCTTTCAAGCTGCCTCCCACACGCTGGAGCCTGGAGGGTGCGAGTCCGAGTAAGTCTGCATGCTGGCCCTTTAAGAGGAGCTGCCGGGGGCTCCAGCCACCTCAGCCTCAGTTCCCGCTGGTTTTTCCAGCCAGAAGTGATGGGGACTTCTCTTCCTGGCACTGGAACCCTGAGCTGGGCACCTGGTGTGGGACGGGGACCCCTCAGTCCTCAGGGAGGACCTTCCCAGCCGAGGTGTCCTCCTAATTTTTATCCGCCACACGTGGGTGTGGGACCAGCCCCTCGCGCCTCCGCCCCTCCTACCAGTCTCGATGCGGCTTCTTCTTTAATTTCGTAGTTGTAGGACTTCCATTCAGCTTGATGTCAGGCGGTTTTGAATGATGGTTGTTCTGTAGTTTAGTTGTAACTTTGATGTGGTTGTGGGAGGACGCGACACCGCGGTTACCTACGCCGCCATCTTGACCGGAAGTTTGCCTTGATTTTTTTAAAAATATTTCTTGTGCTTAGGGTTCATTCAGTGGACGTATGATTTTCCTAAAATTTGGAAAAATTTTGGTCATTATTTCTTAAAAAAAAAGTTTAACTTGCCCGGCCAGTGTGGCTCAGTGGATTGAGAGTTGTCCCATGGACTGAGAGGTCCCGGTTCGATTCCTGGTCAGGGCACATTCTCGGGTTTTGGGCTCGATCCCGGTAAGGGGTGTGCAGGAAGCAGAGATTGATATATCTCTCTCACATCAATGTTTCTCTCTCTCTCTCCCTTCCTCTCTCTCTAAAAAATCAATTAAAACATATTTTAAAAAGTGTTTAACTTCCCCTCTCTCTTTTCCTTTAGGGTCCAAGTTGTCTCGTAGCTCACTGATGCTCTGGTCATTTTCTTTCTGTGTTTCATTTTGTAGTTTCTATTGTTATGCCTCGAAGTTTACTAATCTTTAGTTTTTCAGTGTCTAATATTGTTATTCATTTCATCTCAAACATTTTCACTTTTATCTTTAGAAGTTTGATCTGAGTCCTTTTGTGTCTGCCATGTGTTCTCTAACATGCTCAGCGTCCAGCTGGTCCCAGGCTGTGAACTGTGCTCAGGTTCGCTCCCTGTGCTGCTCACGCTGGGACTCGGGCCCATGGAGAAGCGGTGCCTCGGGAACTGGTCTCGCGTGGCTGAGGGCTAGAGTGCAAGAGGGCAAGTAGAAAAGTCTCTTTTTGGAACCGACCACATTGTTAGTTCAATTCACATGTCATTGGTCAATGCGAGTTCCACAGCCAAACCCAAAGTGAGTGGGGGCAGGGATGGATGCTCAGCTGGCAGCGACCCATGGCAGACTGGAAGGGAGAACACTGTGAGCAGATAACACAGTCCACCGCAAGGAATGTCACAGCACCCAAGGAAAGAGGGCGTTATTGATATCAGTGCAAAGTGCTTAGATGTCAAATGAAAAAGGATAAGGATAAAAATTATTTTTTGTGTTTCACTGATGGGTTTGGTTTTAGAAATTTCTGTGGGTAGCCGTAGTTGGAGGCAGGTTAAAGTAGAAAAAGAGGTGATGGGAAAATGGAAGAGAGAAAACAGTAAGCGAGGACCACATTTTTAGAGGCTTGGCTTAAGAAGAAATGAGAAAGGTATTGTCATAACTAGCAGGGAGCATAGGGCCTGGAGGTGAGTGTGTGTGTGTGTGTGTGTGTGTGTGTGTAATTGGTAATACTTGCATGTGTGCAGAGGCTGAGTGAAAGGAGCTTGTAGAGAAGGAAGGTGAAGATACCGGTTATGCCAGTTATCAGTTTATTGCCTCTCCTCCAAATACACCCTTTGTTGCCTGCTCGGTGGTAATGGAGTGGGGCTCTGGAGACATTTCTTTCCCAGCTTGAATAATGTTAAGTGTTGTCAGTAGAGGGCGCTGAAGGGACACTGGGAGGAAAGACCCTGCTCTCCCAGTCCCTCTGGTTCCCATGCGCTCCTCTGGGCCCGCTCCTGAAGCAGACACCACCAGCACATGGGGACCACAGTGTGGTGCCCTTGGCACCCCAGACGGCTGCCTGGGCAGTGTGCTGTGGGCTCAGCAAGTTCTACAGCACAGACCCTCCAGGCAGATGGTTCCCCAGGTACCCCAGAGAGTGGCTTAGCACAGCATCTCTGCCATCCAGTAGGTCAAGGCCTTACTCTATCCAGCGTGTGTTAGATGTCGGTCTAGGGGGTGGGGTCTCTTCCCGATTTCTTTCCTGCGGGTGCTCTGTCTCAGCCCTAGAGGTAGAGGCTGCTCCTTATACCGGGCATTTGTGTATTTCATTGAGTTCTTTCTTTCCCCTTAGAAAGTAATCCCTTGTTTTGTTAATAATCCTTTATATTAAAATTTCCCTATTCAAATTAGATGTGGTTTCTGTCTCCTGAGTTGATTCCGACTGATATAGAGATGAAAGAAGGGATAGAAATTTCAGATGTGGAGGACACTGAACACAAGAATTTTGGCCCAGGTGGAGAGGCTGATTCTCAGCCGGGAGAGGAACATCCTTTGAGCCTGGACACCATTAGGAAAGCTCTGCAGTAATCTGAATACAGTCATGAGAGAAGGATGAGAAGCTGAGGGAGTCCTTGGCTTTGATTTCTCATGAAGTAGGAGGACAGGCTACCTGCTGAGGGCTTGGGGAGGGCGAGGCGGTGTGTAATAGCCCTTGGTGAACCGTGCAAAAGACCAGTTTGTGCCAGAGTCGACAGTTTTCTTACCAGGACTCAGAAGCGCAGAGCAGGCAGGTGTGGAACGAGTCTGGGTCAGGGTTTTTCAGGACTTGTGAATGAAAGGAAAAGGGTGTTGCGGAGGCCAATGAGAAATCATTCAAGTATTGACCAGAGATCTAGCTCGGGTTTCAAAGGACAGAGGCTGCGGTTGAGGGGAGAGGGGATACACGGTGAAGCAATTAAAGGGTGGTGAAGCAATTAAAGGGTTAAATGCTGGACCTCAGGGCAAGGAGTGGGGAAGTGGGAGGAGTAGAATAGCATTGGGAAAATCATGGTCCAAGTGGGAGGTTGAGGGTTAATTTTTGAGAGGTGGAGCCATGCTAGTAATGGCCCATCAGGGCCTGGCAAAGGGAGCTGCCGGTAGAGTAGAAGGTTATTTGAAGGAATCAAAAGTTAGGGAGGGTTGGAGTCCAGAGGGTTGGCCTCAGCCATTTGTCTCAGGGCGATGGTGGGAGTTAGTGCGTAGCACTCAGTGGGGACGCGTTGCCGGCTGGCGTAGGCCAAGATCAATGGGGCAGCAAGAGGTAGAGGGCAACGAGCCATTTAGTGTGAGGAGGGCTTTACACGAGGGCAGGGAAGGCAGAGAGTAAGCCAGCAGGGGAAGCTGGGAGACTGCTGGCCCCGAGCGCCTTCACTGGCCGGAAATGGAACTCGTGGGAGGAAGGGCCTCCTCCACGAGGGCCGCCAGGGAGCCAGTGCTTGGGGTAAGGCCAGGCTTCCTTTACAGTGAGGAGGAGGATGGAGTGAAAGTTCCCAGAGGCTGTTGTGGATGTAGAATTTGTTTCTGGTGGAGTGAGGGTTACCAAGGACACGGGGGGAATATTCAGAAGGAAAACAGCGAGAGGAAGGTACAGAGGAGAAAGATGACAAGTGGCCCAGCAAAGGGACTTAAAGTACAGCAACTGAGTTTTGTCCATGTGTCACAGTACCAGGCACACAGTAGGTGCTTAACTAATATACCTGAATTGAGAACATAAACGAATAAAGAAAGTCAGTTCCCTGCAGCTGCTTAGTGTGATTCTCTGGGACTTAGCGTGTCCATTTGTTTACTGGGAAGGCTGCTGCTTTTATCCCCGTGTTCTGGAAGTTATAGCCGTTTCCTGCAAAGCCCCAGTTCCTTCCACCTGCCAGAGTGGGTGTCTTGCTATTCTATCCCCTTTCACCCCAGGAGGGCTGGGGATGTCAGGGCTGAATCTTTTGGTTACAACTTGGGAGAAACTGAAGTTCAGAGAGAGCAAAGAGATCACCCAATATGATAGATTAAGATTTATAATAAGATGAAGAAAGAAATAAGGGTGTTGCTCTCTATTCCAGCCTATTCTGTGGCCCTCAAAGCAGCCCCAGAGTGGGGCCTGGGGGACTCACAGAAAGTAGTTAGTAGTCCACTGTGGGCTGTGGATAGTCAGGCTCTGCACAGATCGGCCTCCAGCAGGGGGCGGTGTGGAGTTGCAGAAGGCTGGCAGAGGAGTCAAAGGGAAGGCAGAGATGCTGTGCAACTGCCACCCTCCAACGTGGTTGGGAGAGGCTCTTCCCAGGGATGCGCTGTCCTTGCAGTAGTACAGCCAGCTTGGGGATTGACTGCCCTCTCCTTCTCCAACTGTCACTCCAGAGCCCTGTTGCCTCATAAGGAGGGGCAGGAGGCTCTGAGTCCCAAGGTCTGGATGATGGGGACTGTGGCCTGATGGAGAGTGCCCAGGGTTTGTGGGCTACAGCTAGTGCACCCACATTCTAGCGGTGCATGCAGGCCACTGCCAGACCTCTGTGAGTGAGTGATAATGGTGCCTGCGTGATCTCCCCCTTGTCCAGTTTTCGTCCTGAAATATATGTGAAAGCCTTGGTAAAGACGCTAAAAGTGCAAGGACTTACTGTTAATGATTAATGTGTAGTTAAGAGTAAAAATATATTCCTTGATCTATACTGGAGGGGGGAAGAGAAAGTCTGGGGAAGGTGTGGGCGAAGGTTTTCCTGTTTGCATACTGGCCCTTTCAGCTGTTTGCACCTCTGTGCAGTCATAGAGGGGAAAGCTAAGAATGCCAGTTTGTCATAGAACATTGTAGGGAGGTTGTAAGCACTCAGAAAACAGAGGCCATAAAAATAACAGCAGCAGACGACCATCTATTAAGTATCTACTACGTTCCAGGTACACACGTCACTTAATTTAATCGTCACAACAGCCCAATAGGATGGGTGTAATTATCTACTCCAACTAGCAATCAAACCTTAGAATCCAAGTGGTCAATTAATAGCAGAGGTTTATACAGATAATAAGTAGTGATGGCAGGATTTGAACCCAGGCCCATTGGGCTGAAATAACTCATGCCTTTCCCACTGTAATGTGTGGCCTTGTACTTTACTAAGTCTCCAAAAGCCTTTTTAAGGACCCATCTTAAGCTGGTTACTTAAGAATCACTCAGGCCCAGGCCAGTTTGGCTCAGCAGTTAGAGCATCAGCCCAAGGACCGGAGAGTCCCGGGTTTGGTTCCTGCTAAGGGCACGTACCTTGGTTGCAGTTTGTCCCTGGCCCCAGTTGGGATCATGTGGGTGGCAACCATTCGATGTGTCTCTCTCATGTCGATGTTTCTCTCTCTCTCTTCCTTCCTCTCTCCTCATTCTGTCTGAAGATAAATGCAAAAATGTCTTTGGGTGAGGATAAAAAAAAAAAAAAGAATCACTCAGGCTCTTGGTAAAATGCACGTTTTTAGCCCTCCCCGAGGGAGAATGTCATCAGTGGTTTAGGGTTTTCCTTTCTTTTCATTCCACGTTCCCCCCTCTGTCACTTTGGTTGTTTAAGGGATGACAGTAATCACTACTGTCTCCTAAGCACCTTTTACCTTTTCTTGAAAACACTGGCAAATGCAAATTCGTTTTGTCAAGCCAGGGACCCCTGAGTTCCCCCAACAGAGTTTTGTTTAATTAGCAGCTCCCTCTGTTCCAATGATTTACTTTTACCCACCTTGTTCTGCTCGGGGTGCAGGAACCGTGTTTGGACACAGACAATTGACTCCTGGGAAGAAGGTCCTCCTAGGGGAGGACCCAGCCCTGGGAGGGAAACAGAAGCAGAAAGCAGGTGGATTCTTGGGGTTTTATTCATCTCCTCAGTCGATAAGTAATTACTAAGTACTGTGTGCCAGGCACTGGGCGAGATGTGGGGATGGAGCAATGCATAAAACAGGAAGTCTCTGCTTTCATGGAACATCAGTCAGGTGGACAGAGAGGACCTCTCTGATGAATTGGCATTTGAGTAGATGAGTGAACCATGAGTGGCTGGGGAGAAGCATACCAGGCAAAGGGGACAGCGGGTACAGAGGCCCCAAGCAGGGATCTCTTGGGTGTGCCTGAGGAACTGCGAGACGCAGTGTCCAGCGAGGAGCTGGAGTGGCGGGTGCAGACGGGAGCGAGTTCGGAGCGAGAGGCGAGAGGCAGCACAGGCTGGAGCAGGCACTGTGAGAACCTGGGGTTTTGTTCCAGGTAAGATGAGATGCCATTGGAGGGTTTTGTACAGGGGAGTGACCTGATTCACTTTAGGTCTTAACAGGGTCACTTTGGGTGCTGAGTTGACAATAAACTCTAGAGGGTCAAGGGTGCTAGCTGAATCCCAAGGCAGCTTCCCATCTCTCTTGAATAGTTTTGTCTGATTCCAGCCCACATGTCTCTGCCGTGACGGCCAGATGGGAAACAGGCCAGGCTATGGCCCTCCGTCCGGCCCTCTGCGCCTCCTGCTCCCTCCCAGCCACAGCAGCGTGATTCTCAACTGTAAAATTGATAGCTGTGGTGGATGTCGTAGTGTAGGGATGCTGGCCACATTAGTGGTGTCTGGGTACCAGGTCGGCCAAGCCAAATGCCCTCACTCTACCAGAAGTGTAGCAGTTTTGACTTTAGGAGCAAAATGGCAGAGTCATAACTCATTACTCACCAACTTATTCACTCATTCTTTCAACTCTTGTTGAGTACATACCATGGGCCAAGCACCACACGAGCCACGGGGAACTAAGCATTTTAAATGGAGTCCCTAATACATAAACTCTGCCCTAGAGGAAACTCTCAAAGTAATTACTAACATTTATCAAGCACTTTTGATGGGTTAGACACTGATTTAAGTGCTTTTTATGTATTGCCATCTTTAATCATTTAAATTAACGCTATTAGGCAGGTACTATTCTACTTGCCATTTTAAAGGCGAGGAAATCGAGGCATGCAGAGGGTAAATAACTCGTTCAAGGTCACACAGGTATAAAGTGAATTGAGATTTGCACCCAGACAATCTAGCTCTAGAGTCTAGAATACTGTCCTTCTCAGACTAGAGGGGAGATAGCTGAACACGTAATCATAATGCAAAAAGATGGTACTCACTGGAGCTACTGGGAGTCTTTGACATTATTGAGGGGCAAGGCCCAAAGCCTTTTCAAATCGCAACCCTGTTAATGCCACTGCAGTATATAACGAATCCCCATAAAATGCTGTAAAGTACAACTAAGGTTTTTAAGCGACATTCCAGATTCTTAATAAAAGATTAAAGTAATTTATAAAGCTATTTTCTGACTAAGAACCATCCCCTTCTTGGACTGCTTCACTCACTCATCATATCCATCACAAGCTGATTGCTTCGATTCTTCATTCAGGGAAAAACCAGTTTTTATATCAAGTAGAGGCCAACAGGCTGAGTTGGGCTATGAAGACCTGGAGCTGGGTGGGGGTTTGACTCCCTAATTATCTCACTCCTCCTTTGTGAGGCCGCAAGATGGCTGCAATCAAATTTGTGTCTCAGTAAAATGACTCGTCAGTGCAAGTTGTGGCCTTTCGGATCTTTCAGGAACCATTGAAACCACACATCTGACATTGTAGAATGCCAAGGGGTTAGATACTCGAGTTCTAGGTTCTAGGAAAGCTCAGGCTGAGCCACTAACTCTGCCTGGAGAAGACAAGGAAGGATTCAAGGAGGAGATTAGATTTGAGCTGGGCTTGAAAGATGTGATGACATTCACCAGGTACAAAGGTGAGGGGCGGGTGTTCTAATAAAGGAAAAGTTTGTGTCAAGGATCTGGGGAAGAGCAGCCTTCTGGGTCTTCTGGGATCTTTCCATCCCAAAACACTAAACATCTCGAGGTGGAATCAAAGCGGGACTTTTTCTTCTTTTTAGGATCTTATAATAGTAAGTTATATCTTCTCTCATACGTGTTCTTCCTCTCTCCCTCCACTTTATTGAAGTATAATTGACTTGCAATAAACTGCACATATTTGAAGTTTACAATTTTGTAACTTTTAAACATACCTGTGAAACTGGCCATAATCAAGATAGTGAGAGTATTCATCCCTGAAGAAGTTTCCTTGTGCCCCTTTGTTCTCCCTCTTTCCCTCCCTCACTTGCCTTCTCCTCTCCTTGCCTCAGGCAATCACTGATCTGCTTTCTGTCACTGTAGGTTAGTTTGCATTTTATAAAATTTTATATAAATGGAATTACACAATATGTACTTCTTCTGTTTGGCTTCTTTCATTTAGCATATTTATTTTGAGGTTCACCCATATTGTGGTGTGTATCAATAGTTCATTCTTTTTTATTGCTGAGTAATACTCCATTGAATGGATATACCATATTTATTTCTCCATTCTGCTGATAACAGGCATGTGGATTATTTTCATTTTTTGGCTATTATAAATAAAGTTGCTATGACTATTCTTATATAAGTCTTTTATGGATTCGTGTTTTCTTTGGGGTGAATATCTTGGGGTATGGTAGGAATGTGTTTAACTTTTATTTTATTTAAAAAAATATGTTTTTATTGATTTTTTTAGAGAGAAAGGAAGGGAGAGAGAGAGATAGAAACATTGATGTGAGAGAGAAACATGGATCGGTTGCCTCCTGCATGCCCTCTACTGAGGATCAAGCCTGCAACCTGGGCATGTGCCCTGACTAGGAATTGAACCAGGACCTCTCAGTCCATGGGATGATGCTCAGTCTGCTGAGCCACCTGGGCTATGTTTAACTTAAAAAACAAAACAAAACAACTGCCAGTTTTCCAAAATAGTTGAACCATGAAAGTTTTAGTTGTTCCACATCCTTGTCAACACTTGCATGGCCGTCTTTTTAATTTTAGCCATTCCTATAGATTTATAGCTGTACCTCATTATACGTTTAAATTTGCATTTCCCTAATGACTAATTATGTTGAGCATCTCTTCATGTACTTGTTTTTCATTTGCCTATTATCTTTGTTGACATGTTTGTTGAAATCTTTAGCCCAGTTAGAAAATTGGTTGTTTGCTTTCTTATTGTTGAGTTTTTAGAGTTTGTTTTATGTTCTGGACACAAATGCTTCATCAGATATGTGTTTTACAAAGAGTTTCTTCAAGTATATAGCTTATTACTTCATTCTCTTAGCAGTGTTTTTCATAGAGCAAAATTTTAATTTTGATGAAGTCCAATTTATCTTTTTTTTTCTTTTGTGGATTGTGCTTTTGATGCCTTATCTCAAAAGTTTTTTTCTAGCCCTGGCCAGTTTGGCTCAGCTGTTAGAGTGTCAGCCTGCAGACCAAAGAGTCGCAGGTTCGATTCCAGTCAAGGGCACATACTTCAGTTGTGGTTCCATCCCTGGCCCTGGTCGGGATCGTGTGGGAGGCAAGCAATTGATGTGTCTCTCTCACATCGATGTTTCTCTCTCTCTCTCTTTCTCCCTCCCACTCTGAAAATAAATGGAAAAATATTCTCAGGTGAGGATTAAAAAAAAAAGTTTTTTTCTAGAAGTTGTATAGTTTTAGTTTTTTTCGTTGAGATAAAATTCACATACCATAAAACTAACTCTTAAAAGTACACATTTCAGTGTTTTTAAAATATATTCACAAAGTTATACAACCATTGCCACTAATTCTGGAACATTTTTATCACTTCAGAAAGAAACCCTGTGCCCATGAAGCAGTCACTCCCCCTTTCTCCTCCCTCCCAACCCCTGGCAGCTGCTAATCTACTTTCTGTTTCTATGGATTTGCCTGTTGTGGACATTTCATATAAATGAAATTATAGAATATATGGCCTTCTGTGCATGACTACTTAGCATAATGTTTTCAAGGTTCATCCGTTTTATAGTATATGTCAGTACTTCAATCCTTTTTAAAAAAATTTTTTTTCTTTATTGATTTTAGAGAGAGAGGAAGGCAGAAGGAGAGAGAGATAGAAACATTGATGAGAGAGAACATCGATTGGCCGCCTCCTGCATGCCCCCCACTGGGGATCGGGCCCACAACCTGGGCATGTGTCCTGACCGGGAATGAAACCGGCGACCTCCTGGTGCATGGGTTGATGCTCAACCACTGAGCCACACTGCCCAGGCAGTACTTCAATCCTTTTATGGCTGAATACTATTCTATTGTATAGATACACTATATCTGGTTTATCCATTCATAAATCGATGGACATTTGGGTTATTTCCACATTTTGGCTTTTATGAAGAATGCTGTTATGAACATTTGCGTATGAGTTTTTGTATGGACACATGTTTTCAATTTTCTTGGGTATGTACCAGGGGTGGACATGTTAGGTCATATGGTAATTCTGCCCAACTGTTTTCTGAAGTGGCTGTGCTATTTTATACGGTTACCAATAAGGCATGAGAGTTTCAGTTTCTCCACATCCTCTCCAACACTTGCTATTGTCCTTTAAAAATTTTTTTTAAGCCATCCTAGTGGGCGTGAACTAGAACGTCATTGTGGTTTTGATTTGCATTTTCTTAATGACTGATGATGGTGAACATTTTTGCTGCATTTATCGATATGATCATGTGATTTTTTTTTTTTTTTTAGCCTGTTGATGTGATGGGTTATATTGATTTTCAAATGTTGAACCAATTTTGCATACCTGGGATAAATTCCACTTCGTCGTGGTGTATAATTCTTTTTATATGTTGTTGGATTCAATTTGCTAATATTTTGTTGAAGATTTTTACATTATATTGATAAGAGAGATTGTTCTATAGATTTTTTCAGTAATGTCTTTGTCTAGTTTTGGATCAGGGTAGTGCTGGCCTCATAGAATGAATTCAGAAGTATTCTCTCTGTTTTAAAGTTTTTTGTTTTTTTTATCCTCACCCGAGGACATTTTTTCATTTTTTGTTCAGATAGAGTGGGAGGGAGAGAGAGGAAGAGAGAGAGAGAGAAACATCGACGTGAAAGGGACACATCGAGTGGCTGCCACCCGCATGACCAACCAGGGCCGGGGACAAACTGCAACCGAAGTACATGCCCTTAGCGGGAACCGAACCCGGTTCTCTCTGGACCGCAGGCCGATGCTCTAACCACTGAGCCAAACCGGCCAGGGCTGTTTTAAAGTTTTTAATTTTGATGAAGTATAATTTATATACTGTATATATATATTTCTTATTTTGATTGAAATGTTGAAATATATATTATATATATTTCTTTCTTGGCTTGTGCTTGTCTGCTTTTTAAATTAAAAACAGGAATCATAAAGCATTCCCATTAAGCACAATATATACTAAAACTCAGTATCTCAGTCCCACGTTATGACCATTTAAGGGTTGAAACTGGTATGGAGAAAAGGAGAAAGTGAGCCCAGCTAGTGTGGCTCAGTGGATTGAGCATCGTCCATGGACTGAGAGGTCCTGGTTCGATTCCAGGTCAGGGCACACGCCCAGGTTGCGGGAGGCAGCTGATCGATGTTTCTCTTTCACATCGATGTTTCTATCTCTCTCTCTAAAAAATCAATAAAAACATATTTAAAAAAAGAAAAGAAAAGGAGAAAGTGAGGTTGACCGTTTACTTGGATTTTATTATTTTATTTATTTATTTATTTATTTTTTTTCCCCTTTATTGATTTTTAGAGAGAGAGGAAGTGAGAAGGAGAGAGAGATAGAAACATCGATGAGAGAGAACATTGATTGGCCACCTCCTGCATGCTCCCCCCTAGGGATCGGGCCCACAACCTGGGCATGTGCCCTGTCCGGAAATCGAACTGGCGACCTCTTGGTGCATGGGTCGATGCTCAACCACTGAGCCACACCTGCCGGACTGTTTACTTGGATTTTAGACTTCAATGTTAGCCACTGCCTTTGAGCATTGAGCACCTAATAGTCAAGGATGGCTAATTGTTTGGGAAAGCTCTGATCCTTAAACCTTTAGTAGTTTTCCTCTGGAAGGGGTGAAGCCACAGCTGCCAATGGAAGCCGCTCTCTGGGCGGCAGAAGTGTTACTTCAAGGGTGATGAGGGTGAGGATAAAGTGTCAGAGGAGCAGCGGCTGTGGAGGCAGACTCTTGGGAGCCCCTGGAGGGTTCTCTGGGAACCAGGTGTTGAGGTGGAGGTAGGCGCACCGAAGGGGAATAACATCTGTGCAAGGAAAAGGGAGGACGTGGGATTGGCCTGGAGGAGGTCTCAGCCTGCGACACAGACCTGACAAAGCCTCTGCCAGTCCAGTGTGGCACCTGGGGCAAAGTGGCTTGTTGGAGGAGTTCCAAGTTGGTGGAAAAGGGGTAGAGGCACACGTACCACCATCTTGCTCCGCCACTGGCTGGAGGCCCCCCTGAGAAAGGCATGAGTGTGTCTCAAAGCTGGGGGGTCCCTGAAGGAGCTAACTGCTGGGGGCCGCGAGGACCAACAGTCCCAGCAGCAGGGCAGCAAGTCCTTTACCGAAGGGGCAGTATAAACTGTGAATCTCACATATGCCGTCCAGACAGACCCGAGGTTCAAATCCCAGCCACGTGTGACCTTAGGCCAACTATCCTGACTCGGTTTTCTCAGCTGTAAAATGGAGAGACACCTTTCTTACAAGGTTGCGGGAAGATTAAATGATACGAGGACGAACACAGTGCCTGACGAAGTACAGGCATGCGATAATGTTCTTCCCTTTCCCCCAGGCAGACATCAGCCAAGGGGACAGCCTGTTCCAAGAACCGGTTCCCACCCTGCTCTTTATAACCTTGTCTCCTCTCACTTTCCACTAGGGGATCAAGCCCGAGCCCCTGGGTGTGCTGCCTCTGTGTCCCGGCCTGTGATGTCCCCGGACTTGTTCCTCAGGCAGACTCAGGGACCTCCCAGTGGGGACCCGGCTGATGTTAGGAAGAGATGGGGTCGTGCTTCCTGGAATAGACCAGAAATAAGCAAATCGCGCCGTCTCCTTCGGCGCCTGCCAGGCGTTCGGCTGATGAGCCTGTGAGGAGAAACGGGGCAGCCTCTGTCTCAGTGCCTCCTGAAGCCCAGGACGGATTCCCCTCCTTCGCTCAGGGTCGGTCTTCCCCGGGAGGTAGGATAGCATCTGAATGGGAAAGAGGAGGACGTTCTGGGCAAGTCATTATCCTTCATCTGGGTGCTCTGACCAGAGGGACACAGGTCTCCAAGGCCCGGTTATTTCTCGTGTGCATGTAAATGGGCCCCGCTTACTGGGGAGTCTCCACTCGGGGTATGAACATGAACAGTTTTGTTTCTTCCAGTAACCGCCCCGGCGATGTCGCACCGGATCTCTTTCCTGCTGGGGAGCAAGCAGCTCCCTTAACGGCATCTTGGTCTGGTTCCATAACTTTCCAGTTACTTTCAGTTATTAGAACAGTGCCGTTCCAGTAATTAGGACTCATTTTTTCCCCCCATTTTTAAACTTTCATTGCAAGCTTGATGCAAAGTTTTTCTCCTTTCCCTCCAGCACAAGCTACAGCTTGGCTGTGGCCGTTTGGGCGCTGGCGGCTGGCTCCGTGGCGCCCCATTCCCCTCCTCTTCAAGGCCTCAGCATCTCTGTTTGAGGCTGCGGGGAGGGGCGGAGGAGTAAGAGACCTCTGTGAAAGACTTATGAGAACGGAGTAGGTGTCTTGTGTCTTTGCCCCCTCCTGGTACTGTTAGATGCCAGAGATTCCACCCCAGCTTCCTCCATCACTGAGCACTACCCTTTCCCCCCCTCACCCCACCCTCCAGCTGCACCTCCCTGTGGCATCACCAGTGGTACAGGCTCCCAGTGACTCCATTCTCTGGCTTGGGTATCTATCTCTTAATTCAGCAGCAACCTGGGCACAGGCTTGTTCCTGCCCTTGAGCTAACTTCTGTGCATTTCCACATGGAGCCACAGAGCCTGGGGGATGACGGTGGCCTTCAAGGGCCACACAGCCCTAGGATAAGGGAGCTGCCCCCCATCTTCTTCCCACGCCTGCTGCACCAGGTCCCTCAGGCCCTGCTGGGCGGGCTCCTGCAGCGGGCCTCCTGGTTTCAGTTTCCTGGCCTGACGCGGGTACCAGTCTTTGCATTCCAGTGTAACCCTAGACCTCAGAGCACGAACACCAAGCACTCTGCTTTTCTTTCCCACAGTGGGGAGAGGACTAGAAAGGGCGCTGGGCTGCTGCCCTGGGCCCCTAGGATCCAAGGACTCTTTGCTAGTGCTCGTGTCTGAGAGGCACTGTGGGGGTGCATCCTCTTTCTCTTTGCATGGGGCAGGAAAGCACCCCATCTCTTTTCCACTGGGGCGAGGAAGGCCTAGCCTTTCCCCACAGGCCTGCCAACTCTCCTGTTCTCTCTATCCTCCTATTCTGACTAAGGTGGGCTGGGCACTGGTTGCTCAAGGGATTCTGCTGCCTCTGTTGGCCTTGCGTGGAGGAAGCTGGCTCCACCTGCTGGTGGCTTGCTGGTAGCTCTCTGAGGTTACTTGGCAACTTCCATCCTGCTCTTTGGGCCTTGGCTATAATTCCAGCATAACCGGGAACACGTGAGGGTTTGCTCGGCAGTAGTGAAGAATATCCTGTCTCTTCTCATTTAAACTGTGTTGAAGTGGCTCTTCCTCCTGGAAGGATTCCTTGATTAAATCCCATCAGATTGAACTTCTGTTCACTGTGCACTCCCTCGGCCCCAGGCTCTTAGCCGTGGTGAGTTCCTGTGCGTGGGAATGTGCATCACTTTGTCTCGACGAATTTTTAATAGACATAGCTCATGTTTACTGAACTCTTGCCATGTGCTGTCTACTGATGTCCTAAATACACCATATACTTCGTCTCATTCAGTCCTCGTACCACAATCCAAGGAGCTCAGTGCCATTACTATGTCCATTGAACAGATGTGAAAACTAAATGGAGATAAAAATGTTAGATAGCTTCTCCAAGGTTCACAGCCAGAAAGTGATATAGACAGGCAGGTGGAATCCCAAGGTCATACCCCCTACCAATATTCTGTTCTTCCTACTTGGTTTTATGCTGTGGTCCCTTTGCCCCCTCATCTGTCCCCCTCTGTCACCCCTTATGCCATAAGTAAGTACTTGTAGATCAGTGTGAATTACTTCCCATGATAAGTTTTCTTTGGACGAACAGAGTCTGCCCAGTGGGGGCTTGTACCAGAGCTGAACTAGCCATGCTGAGCTTGTGGTCAAGTTGTGAATGGGCCAAACTTTGTGACCGTGCTGAAGTCATCAGCAGAGACCCTTTGGACAGAAGGCCGAAGGTCCCTCATCAAGTCCCTCCTCTCACATGTTCAGGTTCAGATATTTCCCTGGGAGGCCTCGGGTCCTGGCCCCATATTCCCGGATAGTCCACTTGAGTGATTTCACCTGCAAAACGAGAATCTCTATTGTTTGTATCGTACATCTCCTGCCATTGTCTCTGAGCTATCTGTAACAGTCTGAGTAGAGAGATGTTATCGTTCTCAGTTTGTGGGCGAGGAAACTGGGGCACAGAGGTTAGCGACTGGCCTGTGGTTGCAGAGCTTATACGCACTGAACAGGGACCTGCAGTCACATTTCTGCCTCCGCTCTGTCATGCTGCAGGCTCATCCCCGGTGCCCTTCCTCCGGGCCCCTTGCTGGGGCTCTGCCACTGGTGGGTGTTGCCTTCTCCACTTTCAGCCATGCCCATGCCCCTTGGTCCTGTCTCTTCCTCTAGCCCCTCTCTCTGGCCCCTCCCAAGGCCTGGAAGTGCCTCTCAGGGTAGGGGGATGGGGACTTGAAGCCTTCTGACCCCAAGCCCCTGGAGGGGCTGCTCCCTGCCTGTCAAAGTGGGTGTTATTCATTGTCAGATAAATGTGAAGAAGCAGCTGCAGTGACAGAGCCGTGGAAACCGCGTCGCGCTCAGTCGAAGAAAGGCCTGCACGACTGGTTAACCCGGGCAGGCCTCCGCGGCCTGAGGAACAGGCTCGGGACTAAATCCGCCCTCCTGGGCTGCTGGGGCCAACTTCTATCCTGACTGGGCAGCCAGAGAGACAGACAGCTGCAGAGGCAGTGAGGCCGAGATGAAAGAGACAGGGCAAGATAAATACAGCTATCCATCTCTCTCCATGCCCATATATATCATCTTAGCTAGACTCTGGGTCCTAGCAAGACAGACAGACAGACAGACAGACAGACAGACAGATCACATCCCTTCCTGCAGTGAGAGGCAAGAGGAGAAATAGGGCCTCTGTCTAGCTCAGTTTCTATACCACTCAAGCCAGAGAATCAGAAGCTTCTGGACTGAATGGGGCTGGTGAGAGGTCATCTAGCTCAGTGGTTTTAAAATTATTTTTAGCAGCCAAACCCTTTCTTGCTGTGAAATCGCAAGCAGAAGCACCGCATGTAAAGCAGATAAAAGCGGAGCACTCCACCAGAGCTTCTTGGTCCTCGTGGCCCTCCCTTCTCCCCTGGTGGCCCTCCCTTCTCCCCTCACGGCCCTCCCTTCTCCTCTCGCGGCCCTCCCTTCTCCCCCGGTGGCCCTCCCTTCTCCCCCCGGCGGCCCTCCCTTCTCCCCTCGTGGCCCTCCCTTCTCCCCTGGCGGCCCTCCCTTCTCCCCTGGCGGCCCTCCCTTCTCCCCTCGTGGCCCTCCCTTCTCCCCTCGTGGCCCTCCCTTCTCCCCTGGCGGCCCTCCCTTCTCCCCTGGCGGCCCTCCCTTCTCCCCTCGTGGCCCTCCCTTCTCCCCTCGTGGCCCTCCCTTCTCCCCTCGTGGCCCTCCCTTCTCCCCTCGTGGCCCTCCCTTCTCCCCTGGCGGCCCTCCCTTCTCCCCTCGTGGCCCTCCCTTCTCCCCTGGCGGCCCTCCCTTCTCCCCTCGTGGCCCTCCCTTCTCCCAGGGCAGCGGTGTTATCGGGAGCCTGGGGGCTCAGGGCACAGTCGGAAAAGGCTGGCTGCCTGGCCTCTGTGTGGCAGGGCTTTGGGAGGGTCCCTGGCTTCCCACTGGATCCGGGCTTAGCCTATTTTGGGAGTCACCAGAAGGGGGCGTGGTAGCCGGTGAAGGAGGTGAGCTACTTAAGGGGACACCTGCTCTCTCATCCCAAACCTGTTGGGTTCTTGAAGTCTGATGTTACCCTTCCGGGGACCTTTACTGGAAGGAACTGGGGAACTGGCTTGTTGAGCTTCAGTGATGGAGTCTCGGGGGCGAGCTTGTGAGTCCTCAGCGGACCTGGACTTGGCTTTGTAGAGCTTCCTTCAAGTTCAGAAGGGGACACCTCCCTTCTCTGGAACACTGGGTGGTGGCCAGAGGGGACTTCCCCAGGGACCACCCAGGGATGCCCTGTAGGGAATAGTGGGGATCTACAGGGAAATTCTACATTGTACTTTTTTTTCTCATAGGGGAAGGCGAGGCAGTGGCCCGAGGCTAGAAACCGCCAGTGGAAGGGCACTGTGCAGATCCGTCCAGGTCCTCTGAGGTTGCCCCTTGCTTCTGGAGGCCCTTCTTTCAGCATTAGAGTAGCGCCCAGAGGCTGGGTGGAAGGGCCTCTCGTGGACTCAATGGTAGGTGGCGGTGGAGGGGCGGGATGGAGTGAGCCAGCCCAGGCTCCAGAACCTTCCCAACCCTGATGAACCCCGAGAGCCCTTGGCTCAGGCCTAGACAACAAGGGGGCACAGTAAGGAGGGGAAATAAAAAAGTAATGCTTTTTTTTGAAGGAGAAATTATAAATTGCAATTTAATCACATAATCACTTTGACACTCTCAAGCAAGCTAATTTCTTCCCTTGCCTCATTTCATCTACTCGCTGAGATGAATCTTAATGAATAATGTCCTATGAATATTTAATTTTTGATCAATTTGAATTTTCTCTGGCATACCTGCTGAAGACATAAATCAGCTCCTCTTCTAGCCAGCAGAGTGCTTTTGGACAGCGGAGTGAATCTGGATCTCTGCCCACGGCCAGGAAGTGCGCTGTGCCTGAGGGTCTGGGGTTCTGGTCGGTCACCACCTCAGTAACGCAACCCGGACATTTCTGGATGCATTTCCTAAGCTGGGTTCTCTGATTCTGCCCTGCCAGCCCACCACTGAAGCCAGGGTGTCTAGGCAGATGGGATGCATCTGAAAACTGCTTTCCACAGGTGCCCTCTTGCTCCATCCTTTTTCTTCAGCGACTTAAAGAAGCCGACCTCCTGACACTGACTATCCTTCCTGGCCCCTGGGACAAGTATCTGAGAGGCAATGTTAAGAAGAACCCTTCTCAGCTGCTTGAGAAGGTCTTTCATGAGGTTGTACCGCATATTGGTACAGCGCTTACAGTTTGCAGTGACTTCACATACATCTTTCATGTCTTACAACATCCCTGTGTTTGATTGTTCTGTTCTGACTGGGACGTGAGGGAGTGGGGCAGGAGAGAGCTCTGTCTTACCCTCATCAGGAGGGGAAGCACAGGAACTCACACCCTGGAAGGACTGCTAAGTTCAAAACCAGAGAAGTGGGTTTAAACTGAGCTGTCTATAAAGAGGAAAGATTGAATATTTGAGACTGAGACCTGAAGGAAGAAAGAGGCGTATTCTTTTTTTTTTTTTTTTTTTCAATCTTCACCCGAGGATATTTTTCCATTTATCTTCAGATAGAGTGGGAAGGAGAGAGAGAGAAATATCGATGTCAGAGAGACACACTGACTGGTTGCCTCCCATATGACCCCAACCAGGGCCAGGGACGAACCGCAACCGAGGTACATGCCCTTGGCCAAAATCGAACCCACGACTCATGGTCCACGGGCCGACCCTCTAACCGCTGAGCCAAACTGGCCAGAAACAGGAGTATTCTTAATAAACAAGCTGAAGGTGGGCTCAATAAAGAGTCAATGACAATGATGGTATTTTTAAAACAAGAACATTTTTTCAATTACAGTTTACATTCAATATTATTCTGTATTAGTTTCAGGTGTACAGCATAGTGTTTAGACAATCATATACTTGACAAAGTGTTCCCCTGATATTTCCAGTCCCCACCTGGTACCACACATAGTTGTTACAATGTTGTTGACTGTATTCCTGATGCTGTACTGCACATCCCCTGTAGTTCTGTAACTACCAGCCTTACTTCTCAACCCCTTCACCTTTTTCACCCAGCATGATGGTATTTTTTGAGGAAATACTTTAATTGCCTAAAGGGGACAGATAATGGGTTAGAATGTGTTTTGAACACATATCCACATCCTGTCAGTCTTGTTTTCCTGGAGCTCTCCACCCATGGAAGCAAGGCTTCAGGAAGGGCAGAAGCCACCTAGAACAAAGAGGTCATTGTTCAGCTTTAAACGTCAAAAGCAACCTCCTGTTTTTGAGTCCTTTAGGATAAACAGCCTTTAGAGTAAGGTTTTATAAAGAAAAAAATTCTGAATTTATTACCTTCTCAATACTATGATCGTAGACTTTGCTTATAAATAGTAGGGTAAAGATAATTCAGACTATGGTGTGATGGAAGTTGCTTGGGAAGCTCACCCCTTCTCACCTGAGGGGTGTGGAGGAAGAATGAAAAGATGGGAGGACAGTAGAGTCAGAATCCAGTTTTCATGTTTTCCACTCCCATGGGCCAAATCACTGGCCACTGGAGAAACATTCAGATGATATGAAGAACCCAAGAACATGGAGTTTAGCATCTACAACCTTATGATCCCTTCAACATGGCACAATAGTTAAAGTAAAGGAGGTGGGTGCGTAGATGAGACGGAGGAGTTCTTCTGTCTCCATGACCTGGGCATGTTGTGTAGTTGAATGTAGAAGTTCTTTTTCTCCCTGGTTGAGATGCTGAGAGAACCTGTAGTTGAACAGATGACGGGGGCTGGAGCAAAGAGTTCACAGAGCAGGGGACCTTGCAAATGGAGAGAAAGGACCAGAATTATGTTCTTTAGTTGTGGGATTAGTGTGTCATCCTGACAAGTCAGTCAGGATCACTTGTGGACAAGTCTAGGAGCCAGACTTGAATAACCCAGTGGCAGAGGTCAGCTTTGATCAGTGGTTAGTTTTCTGTCCCAATTATTACAAGATCCAGTAACCTCCACTGTCTTTGTAGCTACCATTATGAGTGATGGTGGAGTATTGGAGGAGGACATTTGGAAGTCTGAACATTTACTCTGAAGAGACTGAGCCAATACTGATTTCCAAGATTAACTCCTTGTCTTAACCCAAGTTTCATGAACACAGAACAGCAGACAAAGCTCATATGCTAAGGCTTTACTGAATAGTGCAGCCCTAATGTAGCAAGAGTAAGGGAAAAAAGGGAAGTCAGGCGAGGAAGGAGAGAGGTCGTTGCTGAGCTAGCCACAGCTTCACAAGCAAACCCATTTGGTTGTTCTTCCAGATGCACCAGGGAAACCACCTCACCTCACAGTAGTCTGTGGATGGTTAGGATCTGTTTACTGTTGTAACTCTTCCTGTCTTTCAATGGTCAGCATTTGCCTCTGCTGCACGATGAGGTGCTGACCTGATCCCTTGGGAAGAGCCTGAGGAAGTAGGCGATCCCATGCCTAAGCTTCGGCCCTCTGTGGTAGCTGGCAAATACGTCCACAAGTGCTTTCATCTGCTCTTCAAGGGGTGGAGCCGAGGCTGCTCCATTCGTGTGTGGGCTGGTTTTAGTGATTTGCTTCTAACAAACAGAACAAAGTGAAATCACAGTGTGTAGTTTGAGGGGTTAGGTTTTAAGAGGCATTGGGCCTTCCTCCTTGCTCTTAAATTGCTTGCTCTGGGAGAAGACAGCTTCCATGTGGTGAGGACTCTCAAGAGCCTCCGGAGAGGCCCACAGGGCGAGGATGGGAGCCTCCTGGCAATGGCCATGACAGGGAGAATTTTGGAGCTGGACCTCCAGTTTCCAACCCAACTACAGTGCATTCAAGCCTTCAGCAACTAATTCCTGTCAACATCTCAACTGTCATCTCTCAGATTCTTGGCCACAGAAACTATGAGACAATAAATGTTTGTTGCTTTTAGCCCCAGGTTTCGAAATAATTCGTTACAAAGCAATAAGTAAAAATATACCCTTCATCTGAGTCTGGAAGTGGTAGAGGAACCGGAACCGTCATGGGTCCAGCCTGCTGAGTCAGACCTGGACACCGCAGTGCTGGGGCCCCAGCCCGGCAGGGACAATGGAGGAGCTGCTGAAGCCCTCGCAGTGGAGAGGGCTGAGAGAGTGGGCAGTGGTCGGAGAGGAGGCAGTGGTGGCAGCAGCTGAGACTATCCTCTGCGCACATGGCGGAGGGGAGAGGCCAGCAAATCTGGGGAGACCCTCATACCGTGTCTAGTCCACTAGACTCCTATTCCCTCGTCCCATACTTCCCACTAGGGTGGAGTCTCCAGAATCACAACTAAGCATGTTACAGAGAAATAAAGAAGCCACAAATGTTTTCCATATCTGCATAATAGTGTGAGTAGAATCGAGACAACTGTTTTTGTTAAAATAATAAATTCCCATTGCAAGTTAATTAAAACAATATGGAAAAAGCACAAAAGGCAAAGCATCACCCAACAACCCAAGAGCCAGAGAGAACACTGTTATGTAACTTAATTTTTTATATTCACTCCTTATGTTGACATTTTCCCTTGCCAATAAATATTACACTTATCATTTAATCAAATATAGTGAACTAGATGTTCCATGAAACTCCTCTAGGGACAGTAAGCTCCTAAATGGTGGAATATAGATATATTCCTGCCCCTTTATAAAATGCTTGAGTGCATGGTTGAGTTGGCACAAAATAAAGGGGATTTCTTAGAGACAAAAAACAAAACAAAGGAACATGAATCTAAAGGAATAAGTGAGCTGCAAGCTCTTTTTCTTGGAGCCTGATTGGGGTTTGCTAGGTGAGGGGGCCATGTTCAGGACAGATGGAAGGTAGAGCCCAGGCCCAAGCAGGCCGCGTTCTCACACACAGCTGGAATTCCTGAAGGGAGAAAATCCCGGTAGGGAAGTAACACACACTCCACACAAAGAGAAAGTTGGTGAAGATACTTGCTTTCATCCTTGACTTTTGATGGAATAAAAGAAAAAAAATAACGAAAAAATGTTTTGTTGGAGAATTCCTAATATTAAATCTGAATTACTCAAAACTACATTCTGAAAATTTGAAGTGTCCTGGATTGATGAGATTCCCAGTGCTTGAAAACAAAAACATATCCTCCCTGAAAAAATATACTTTAAACCTTGGCCTCAGAGAATTACCACAGTTAAAGTTCAAGAAATAGGGACCTCACAACCAAAATTCAACAAACACACAAGGAAATAAATTACCCTGAAAGAGACTCAGTAAAAACAACAAATTCATTACCCTGGTCGAATAGCTCAGTTGGTTGG
Source organism: Tadarida brasiliensis (assembly GCA_030848825.1). Taxonomy (NCBI): domain Eukaryota; kingdom Metazoa; phylum Chordata; class Mammalia; order Chiroptera; family Molossidae; genus Tadarida; species Tadarida brasiliensis. The sequence goes on along the minus strand of CM061275.1, from coordinate 12,103,942 downwards.
CGCATCATCCTGATATGCCGAGGTTGTGGGTTCAATTCCTGGTCAGGGCATATACAAGAATCAACCAATGAATGTATAAATAAGTGGAACAACAAATTTATGTTTTTTTTTTCTCTCTTTCTCTCTCCCTTCTTCTCTCTCTCTAAAAATCAATCAAACAAACAAACAAACAAAAATAAACATATTCCTCAAAGACTGTAATGACCTGTACTTATCTAAAAGAATAGAAATAAATATATTTAATTTGTTTATGAATTAAAAGACACTATTGGAAGTATAATGATGGAACAAAAGACTATCAAAATAACCTAGTAAGATATAAAAGAAACAAACACAACTTTTAGAGAAGAAAAAGTGTAATCATTGAAATTAGTGACTCCATGGATGTGATAATAAATTAGACACACATGAAGAGAGAATTGGTGATCTGGAAGTTTCTCTGATGAATGACCTAGAATACAATAGAAAGCAAAGATATGACCGAGTTGGGAGATATAAAGGACAGAGTGAGGAGACAGAACATACATATAATTGGAATGTCAAAGAATGACAGAGAGAATGGGAGAGAAGTTTTAAAAAAGAGAATGACTGACAACTTTCCAGTTCTGATGAAAGACACCAGTCCTCAGATTTAACAAGCCCAGTGAATCCAAACCAGGATAAGGGAAGAGAAACCCACACTTTGTAGAAAACAGAAGAACACTAAAAACAAAGAGAGGATCCTAAAAGTAGTCTGAGTGAAAAGATGAATGACCTACAAAGCAATGATAATTCCACCTGTGGCTTATTTCTCAACAGCTGCATGGGAGCCAGAAAACTATGAAATGATAGCTGTGAAGTGCATAGTGAAAATATTATGTTAGAATTCTACCCCTACTAAAATTATCTCTTTAACATGAAGGTAAAGTAAAGACAATTTTAAAATGTTTTAAAGACAAAATTGATACAGTTGACTACCAACAGACACTGAAGAAACTTATATAGATATATTCTAGGAGGAAGAAAATGATCCCAGAAGTGCCAGAATGAATGGTGAAGGAAGAAAATGATAACTATATAAATAAGTATTGAGTATGTAAAATAATACTAATAAAATAACTTGTGGGGTTAAAAGCATGCTAGAACTAAAATCATGGACAAAAGTACACAGATTGACCATATTTGGATAGAAATAAAAAGTAGGATAAATGAAACTTCTCTTTTTTAAAGAGATGCATAATATGGGTTAAAACTATAAAGGAAAAGGAATAATTAGCACAAAATTTGGGGTCGAGGGTTACTGGAAATGGGGAGAAAGGCTAGTGAAATGGGATAGCACATGTAAGGGCTTTGAAGGTATTGTAAATTTTCTATTTCTTAAGATAAATGTTGGATATTTGACTGTTTATTTTTTATTATGGCAATTTAACAAAGTGCAAATATCTGTTATATATACCTTTTGTATGTATGGTAGAATAAAAATGGAATAATTATAAATGACATCGTGATGACCATTGTGATAACATGTATCTTCTCACACACCCAAGGTAAATTTCTGGAAAGAAGATTTGGAGGAAAAGGGTGAAGACAGTAAGTTTTCTTTGAAACTTATTGCCAACCTCCCTCCACCCCGCAAGAGGGTGCACCAACGTACACTTCTACCAGCAGTGCATCAGAGGGTGCGTTTTCCCACACCCTAGGCTCGCTCCTTTTGGTGAGCCTTTTCTAAAACGTGTTTTTATCGTATAGGGCAGTATGGTGAGTACTTACTTAAAGAGACTGGAATGGGATGAGTAATTCATGAAGTAGGTGGTATTATTCCCATTTTACAGATAATGAAACCGAATCACTGAGGCTGAGTGACACGTCCAGGTTCACACTATGTCCCAGTCTCCTACATGCATGTTCAGTTTAGTGGTCTCACTACTTCCCACTGCGGGATTAATTCCACTGAACCCTTGTGTTGGGTCAGCCTGCTGCCGCACATGAAATTTGCCCAGTCCCGTCCAGCCCGAAAAGGAGGCAGAAGGAATGTGCTTTGTGGGGTGCTGGTGGAGGGGATGGAGTCCAGGTCAGGGAGAAAGGTTTGTAGCATTTATAGCCTCAAATCTGAGGACCACCCCTCCTTTCCTTGGTCCTTGTTGCTTAAGCCCCTGATTATAACCTTCAGAGACAGCCCTGGCCAGTGTGGCTCAGTGATTAGAGCGTTGGCCTGCGCACCGAAAGGTCCCAGGTTTGATTCTTGGTCAAGGACATGCACCTAGTCGGGGCGCGTGCAGGAGGCAACCAATCAAAGTGTCGGTCTCACATAGATGTTTCTCTCTCCCCACCCCCCAACTCTGTCTAAAAAAATCAATGGAAAAAACATCTTCGGGTGAGGATTAACAACAAAAAAAACTTTGGAGACAGAGGGTTGGAGTGTCTGACACATGGAAAGTACTCACTAAATATTTGCTGGCTCTTGAATAAACTCTGGTTGATATTTTAGTCACCAAATATGGAGGGAGAATTGTCCCTTGGGCTGGGCCAGGTTTCTCTCTCTGCGTGACGTGAGTCTGGGCCAGGGCCAGAGAAGGGATGGTGGGCCTTCCGAGGTCCCTTCCTGCTGACAGGACGAGGCTGTGCACAGGCGGTGCTGCAGTGAGCAGCCCGCCCTCGGCTGCCTCCCAGGCGCTGGCTTTCTCTTCTTCAAGTGACTAGCGGGGAGATTGGCGGGCAGTTGTGGTGATGGAAGTTTAATGTTCTGGAAGCCGGTCTTTTCCTTTTCCTCCCAGTTTTCCCTGGTGAGCCAGGGAAAGGTCTTGCAGCTTAATAGGCAGACAGGGATGGGGCCCGAGAGTCTTGCCATCAGACTGGAATTGATCATTGTGACACCAAGCGCAGGCATGGCTACATTTGTGGGGGAGAAGTGGCAGGTTGGGGGGAGGGAACTGCTGTCTTGGGGACATTGTCCCTGTCAGGGCACTGAAACCTTGCCATGATCCTGAGATTTGACCAACCATTTGTCTCTTTGGCCCACTCAGCCCAGGACAGGCCAGGACACCTTGGCTCACAGCCTCTGGATGTGGCGGGTGGAACCAGTTGGTCCCGCTGCTGAAGTTGGCACCCCACATCCTGCGGTGGGACCTAGGTCCTTGTGCCTGTTAAACAGGACCTGGTGCAGTTGGAAGAGCTGACCAGCCTGGGTACTGTCCTCCCTCAGTTCCCGCTGTTTGACACTGGGGATGCGTCTCCAATCCTCAGCCTTTGTTTCCCTCCTCTGAGAATAGGGGCAAAAATCACTACCTTTAAACATGAAATGAATTAGATGGTATATGCACCTGGCTAGCACTCTTCCTGCTACCTAGAGCGAAGTGGTCACAGACACACCTCTGGAACCACACTTCCTGGTTCAAGCCTGACTCTGACGAGTTTGCAGCTGTGGGGACTTGGGCAGGTAACACAGCCTCTCTGTACCTTGGTTTCCCCGACGTAAGATGGGGGTCGTAACAGCACATACTTTGCAGGACCATTGAGATGGCTAAATGAGTCCTCATTCTTTTTTTTTGGTTAATCCTCACCTGAGGATAGCTTTTTCCATTAATTTTTAGAGAGAGTGGAAAGGAGGGAGAGGGAGAGAGAGAAATATCGATGGGGGAGAGAGAGAATATCGATGTGACCAGGAATCAAACCTGTGACCCTTCAGTCCATGGGCTGACGCTTTAACCACTGAGACAAACTGGCCAGGGCATGAGTTAACATTCTTAAAATGTTTGTTTGTTTGTTTATTTATTTATTTATTTTTAACTTATCTTTATTGTTGAATGTATTACAGATGTTCCTCATTTTTCCCCCATTGCCCCCTCCTCCCCTTTCCCACCCCCCTCCTGCCTTTTCCCACACTGTTGTCTGTGTCCATTGGTTATGCATATATACATAGAAGTTCTTTGTTTTATTTCTTCCCACCCCCCAACCCCCCTTCCCCTTGAGGTTTGTCAGTCTAACAACCAATTTGTACTTCTTAATCCCTTCACCTTTTTCACCCATTCCCCCAACCCTCCTCCCATCTGGTAACCAACAAAAGTTCTCTGTATCTTTGAGAATGTTTCTGTTCTGCTTATTCATTTTGTTTGTAGATTCAACTGTTGATAGATATGTACTTATTGCCATTTTGTTTGTTCATATTTTTTTCTTCAAGAAGACCCTTCAACATTTCATATAATAATGGTTTGGTGGTGATGAACTCCTTTAGCTTTTCCTTGTCTGGGAAACTCTTTGTATGGCCATCGATTCTAAATGACAGCTTTGCAGGATAGAGTAATCTTGGTTGTAGGTTCTTGCTTTAAATCACTCTGAGTATTTCTTGCCACTCCCTTCTGGCCTGTAAAGTTTCTTTTGGGAAATCAGCTGACAGTCTTATGGGAACTCCCTTGTAGGTAACTAACTGCTTTTCTCTTGCTGCTTTTAAGATTCTCTCTTTGTCTTGAACCTTTTGCATTTTGATGATGATGTATCTTGGTGTGGGCCTCTTGGGGTTCATCTTGTTTGGGACTCTCTGTGCTTCCTGGACTTGTATGTCTGTTTCCTTCACCAAGTTAGGGAAGTTTTCTGCCATTATTGTTTCAAATAGGCTTTCGATTTCTTGTTCTCTCTCTTCTCCTTCTGGCACCCCCAAGATGCGAATGTTGGCACGCTTGAAGTTGTCCCAGAGGCTCCTTACACTATCCTCATTTTTTTGGATTCTTTTTTCTTTTTGCTGTTCTGATTGGGTGTTTTTTGCTTCCTTATATTCCAAATCGATGGTTTGCTTCTTGGCTTTACCTACTCTACTATTGAATCTGTGTAAACTATTCTTTATTTCAGTTAGTGCCTCCTTCATTTCTAACTGTGCATCCTTCATTTCTGACTGGTCCTTTTTTATGCTTTTGAGGCCCTCACTAAGTTCACTGAGGTTCTCACTAAGTCCACTGATGTTCTCACTAAGTCCATTGAGCATCCTTATAAACAGTGTTTTGAACTCAGCATCTGTTAGGTTGCTTAACTCCATTTCACTTAGTTCATTTCCTGGAGTTTTGTTCTGTTCTTTCATTTGGGACCTGTTTCTTTGTGTCCTCATTTTGGCTGCTTCCCTGTGTTTGTTTCTATGTATTATTTAGCGAGAGGTATGGGACTATCTGAGACCAGATGCTGCTTGTTTGAAAGAATTTAGGAAAAGCTGAAGCAGGATCCAAGACAGGCCAATCCTATGGTCAAGCAACTGGCAACAGCTTGGGTGGGCCTGAAAGTTGGGTGGGGCGGGGCCTCAGGGAATCACCAGGGCGGGGCCAACAGTGTGAGCCAGGTTGCTGGAGTCCCAGATATGGCGGCTGTCTGCTGCCCCAGGGGAGGGCTCACCGAAGGAACAAAAGCCTCTAATAGCACGTCTGTCCAGGAGAAAGCTGCCTCTCCAGCCCTCGCTCCAATGCCAAACAGCTCAGTTCTTCCTCATATGACTCTGGTGCCTTTCAAGCTGCCTCCCCCCACGCTGGAGCCTGGAGGGTGCAGTCCGAGTAAGTCCGTGCGCGGCCCCTTTAAGAGGAGCTGCCGGGGCCTCCAGCCGCCTCAGCCTCAGTTCCCGCTGGTTTTTCCAGCCAGAAGTTATGGGGATTCTCTTTCTGGCACTGGAACCCTGAGCTGGGCGCCTGGTGTGGGACGGGGACCCCGGAGTCCTCAGGGAGGACCTTCCCAGCCGAGGTGTCCTCCTGATTTTTATCTGCCACACGTGGGTGTGGGACCAGCCCGTCCGCCTCCGCCCTCCTACCAGTCTCGATGCGGCTTCTTCTTTAATTCCGTAGTTGTCGGACTTCCATTCAGCTTGATTTCAGGCGGTTTTGAATGATGGTTGTTCTGTAGTTTAGTTGTAACTTTGATGTGGTTGTGGGAGGACGCGATACTGCGGTTACCTACGCCACCATCTTGACCGGAAGTCCAATCTTAAAATGTTTATTTAAAACAATGCCTGCCACACGCTGAGTGCTATACAAATTGCTTATTTATTTATTTACTTATTTATTTTATCACCTTTCCCTCTTCCCCTGCTTTCCTTCCCTTCACTCCCTCATGCTCTACGCTCTTTGCTAGGTTATACAAGATCTGATTTGGGCCTTGGTGTCCTGATTTGTAATTAGTACTTCTTGGGGTTACCCTTCTTGTCTGGGGCCCTACATCCTAACTCAGTCTCACCACATCCTTTCCCTTGGGATTGGAGACTGCCCCATCCAGATGGATGCTTCCAGAACCCACTGACATTTCTGTGATTCTAATCACCGGCTCTGCTGCCTCCGTCCATCCCTCTCTCAGCCATCTCGTGCTGCCCCCACAGCCCCATGCCCTTCTGGTTTCCTTTTGTTCTCTCCTAGCCAGTGATGCCAGCATCCCAGCAGGCCCAAGGCTAAGTCCACCTGAGGGACAATGGGTCTCGTTGGATTGGACTTCATCTCTGGTGGGTCCAAGGTAGGCAAGGCCTCTGAGCTTTCTGGCTTTTAGTCCAACGTTCCGTCCAGATACTTCTCACTGCCAAGTATAAGTCCTTTCTGGGGACCTCTCATTTCTGTAAGGCACTCACCTCGTTGCTGAGTAGCTCTAATGAGCAACAATGACGACAGCAACAATATCAGCAGTTGTCATTTATTGAGTACTTACTATATGCCAGGTTGCTGTACATATATCATCTCTAATTTTTACAGCAACCCTGTAAGAGAGGTTGTATTTTCTTCATTTTACAGATATGGGAAAGGAGGCCCAGGGAGGGTAAGTTATTTGCTAAGAGCAGCAGCCTGGAAGTGAACCCAGTTTGCCCACATCCCAAGTCAGGCTGTGCCGCCTGCACCGACCTGCCGTGATGGCTGGAGTCTCCTCCCGGTCTCCTCGGCTGTGGGGGATGAATGCAGTCTGTCTTCCCTCTTCCACATGTTCACCTTGAATGTGTCTGAGAAACCTGCCATGTCACTTTTCTGGTTTGTCTTCTTCAGACTAAATATCCTCAACTATTTATTCAATCATGTGACATTTTTTCTGGGCATCTTAACGTACTGGCCTCCCTCTTCTGGACATGCCTCTTGGTTCATGTCTTCGTGATGTGGTATTCTGCGTTCCAGGCGCAGAGCTGGAGGCCTGTGAATCTCCCCTGGCAGCATGCTGTCGTGGTCCAAGAGCACAGGCTTTGTTTACAGTTACACTGATCTGGGTTCAAGTACCGTCTCTGCCCAAGTTACTGGCTGTGTGACTGTGGCTGATCGCAGTTTCCAAAGCTGGCCACCACACTGCATCCCCTCCCACACGCTCTTCCTGCAGTGTGACAGCACTCTTCCCACCCGCTGGTGGGTCTGTGTCCCTGCCCCTTGAGCCTGGGCAGATCTTTGTGGTGGCCATGACCGATAAAAGATGGCAGACATGATGCTGTGTGACTTTTGAGGCTAGGTCATAAAAATGCTATGCCATTCTTTTTGGAATTCAGTTACATTTTGTGAAGAAGCCCAAACTGACCCAAGTGGAGAGACTGTGTGGAGAGGCCACGTGCAGGCGTTGGGGCTGAGGCCCTAGCGTGCAGCCAGCATCAACCACGCACAAGGCCATGAGGACGTCTCCGAGATGACCGCACCCCCAGCACCATCGGGCTGTGGCCTCCTGAGTAACCTCAAGCAGAAATCTGCCAGCTGAGCCTAGTTGACCCCCAGAATAAGACTCATTTTCAGACACTAAGTTGGGGTGATTCCTCGTACAGCAGTCATCAGACCAGCTATCTTACACTGCACTCAGCCTCCCTGAGCGTTAGTTTCTTTCTCTGTGATAGGAGGACTATGAAATCTACCTTAGAGGATTATGTGAATTAAAAACAATGGATATGGTCTGGCTGGTGTGGCTCAGTGGTTGAGCACTGACCCATGCACCAAGAGGTCGCCGGTTCAATTCCCGGTCAGGGCACATGCCCAGGTTGTGGGCCTGATCCCCAGTGGGGGGCATGCAGGAGGCGGCCAATGGATGTTCTTTCTCATCGATGTTTCTATCTCTCTCTCCCTCTACCTTCCTCTCTCTCTAAAATCAATAAAGAAAAAAAACACAAAAAACAAAGGATATGAAGTGCTTAGCATGTGCTTGCCATGTCATAGTTGTGGGACAAATAATTAATTATGATTACTGACCTCCTGGGTGGGGACAAAGGGGACCTGGATCGAGACCTTAGAACTAGGAAGTTCTTGCAGTGGGGTGACCCCAGGGAAGGAGCTGAGAGCTGAGCCCAGGTTCCCAGTGCGCAGGGAGTCGTGAGGAGATCCCGGCCGCATCGGCGTGAGGAAGCGCGCCTGGCGTGGGGCCTTTGCTTCACTGCGTGGTGCGCGTGAGCCACGAGGAAGTGCGCCTGGCGTGGGGCCTTTGCTTCACTGCGTGGTGTGTGTGAGCCACGAGGAAGAGCGCCTGGCGTGGGGCCTTTGCTTCACTGCGTGGTGCGCATGAGCCACGAGGAAGAGCGCCTGGCGTGGGGCCTTTGCTTCACTGCGTGGTGTGTGTGAGCCACGAGGAAGACCGCCTGGCGTGGGGCCTTTGCTTCACTGCGTGGTGTGTGTGAGCCACGAGGAAGAGCGCCTGGCGTGGGGCCTTTGCTTCACTGCGTGGTGCGCGTGAGCCACGAGGAAGAGCGCCTGGCGTGGGGCCTTTGCTTCACTGCGTGGTGCGCGTGAGCCGGCAGTGGTGGGACTGCAGGTGAGAAGGCAGGACCTGGGTCACACTGGAGCTGGCAGCCGGGAGGGCAGGACACACAAGCTTTGCCATAAGATTAAGCAGAGTTGAGGGTTGGCCACTGGGGTGCCCCACAGCAAGCCTTGAGGTGAGAATGGTTTGTGGGAGCAGCCAGATATTAAAGGTCACTACCGGCAGAGTTAACCAAGCAACAGTGGGGTACCAGGAGGATGCTGGTTAGATGTGTGTGCACCGTGTTCTCCTGTGGCCCCCGGGTCTGAAGGGGACAGTGGCTGTAACAGTGTCCGAAAAACTTAGGCAGCCATGAACGCAAATCTGAAAGAGCAAACGCCCCCCACCCCCGCCAAGATCCCCAGCACAAACCCGTGCTCCACCCCACAGATGACACGCGCGGGCTGCAGAAAAGCTGTGTGATATGTAAGAAGCAGGAAGAGCAAAATAAAAATCACCCACACTCCTACAGTCCAGACATAGCCTCTGTTAACATTTTGGGTACATGTAGCCTTCCAGGCAGTATCTAAAAATAGAATCCTACTATGCATACTGTTTGGTAACCTGCTTTTGTCACCTAATCATATGCTCCGGGCATCTTTGCATGTTATGAAATATGCATCTGCGGCTCTGAGCTTTTGGGGACATGTAGCCACGTGACGGGAGCTCTCTGAAGCTGCAGGAACTCCATGCTTCATAACTCCTAGAGTATGCATTTCACTCAGTGGTAGTCACTTAAACTATTATTTTTATATTAAAAAACAACAACACCCCAGATGTAGTCTGGAGGAGAGTATAAAGTTTGCAAGAAATTTTAAGAGAAGAAACTTCAAAGAAATAACCAGCTTGCCTCATTCTTCTGCACCATCGTTTTAAATGGCAGGTGGCATTAACTCAGGGGATGAGTTGAATGGGCTGTGGGAGATGAGAGAGAGAACAGTTCAGGGGCAATAGGGCCCCCAGGGCCCTTCCTCGAGGCAGAGCCTCTGCCCTGCTGGCGGTGAGATGATCTGAAGGACGGTGTAGATGCCTTGATGTCATGGCTTGGCCTTTAGAGCCCGGGCCTGAGTGGGTGGCTTAATTCCAAGCCATGTTATCCTTAGCCTCCCCTCCTGTTGGCATAGAAGAGTCAAAGGCTGGGGTGTCATCAAGGTAGGGACAACATGGCTGTATCGGACATGGTACTCAGATCTGACCCAGTGACTCCAGATGTGGTCTGACGTGTGCACAGCTCTGCGATGTCTGTTCAGCGCTGCTTTAACAAGCTCTGCGACCAAGGCCAGGTACTTAACGTCTCTCCACTTCAGCCTCTTCATCAGTAAGCCAGTGATAAAAGTAGCAGCCCATAGGGTCGTTGGGGCATTAAATGAGTCAACTACAGCATTTAGAGTATCACTTGGGACATAGAGTATCACTGGGGTGTGTTAATTGTCATTACGTCACCTGTGATTGCATAAGTGCCTCGTGGTGAATGTGCCGCGCTCCTGTTTCAAGCCGAGCTGGTGGCTAATGAAAACTCTTGGGGCCTTTTCACTGGAATTGGTATCAAGCTTGTATTCTCTGTGCTATTATTCATTTTTAATTGCATGGCTTATTAATGTGCCTTTTCTTTTATTAAAAAGTTTATTAAATTTATTGGCATGACATCTGTATATTGCATTGTGTGTTCATCACCCAAAGTCAGGTCTCCTTCCATCACCATATGTTTGACCTCCTTTACCCTTTACCACCCCCCCCAACCCCTTCCCTCCAGCAATCACCACATATCACCATACTGTTATCTGTTTCTGTGAATACACACACACACACACACACACACACACATATGGTTGTTGTTGTTAATCCTCACCCAAGGATATTTTTCCATTGATTTATTTTTTTAGAGAGAGTAGAAGGGAGGGAGGGAGAGAGAGAGAAACATTGATGTGAGAGAGACACATTGGTTGCCTCCTGCATGACCCTGACCAGGGCCAGGGTTGGAATCTGCAACCCAGGTATGTGCCTTTGATCGGAATCGAACCCATGATCCTTTGGTCTGTGGGCCGACGCTAACCACTGAGCCAAACCGGTCAGGGCTGTGTCTATGAGTTTTTGTTTGTTTGTTGCTTTCAGTTTTATATCCCACATATGAGTGAAATCATATGGTTCTTGAGGCATTTTGCTTAGCATGATAGTCTCACGATCCACTATGTTATTACAGATGGCAGTATTTTTTCTTATGGTTGAGTAGTATTCCATTGTATATACGTACCCCATCTTTATCCAATCATCTACTGAAGGACACTGTTGTTTTCATGTCCTGGCTACTGTGGATGACTAATGTGCATTTTCTTGATTCTGGTCTATTATTCTAGTTCATGGTAGTTATTCAACAACTGTCTTCTTTTCCAGAGTCAATTGGGTTTCAGGTTCCAATTACATTTATATGTTTATTATCCCCATTTTACAGATGACAAAACTGAGGGAAGGGAATGACTCCCTGTTGAGCGTGTCCTTTGTGTCAGACAGTGGGACAGAGCATCTCAGTAAATCTTCAGAGCAATCTGAAGAGGCAGGATTTATTATTTATTTTACAGATGCAGAAACTGCAGCTCAGGGTGGAAAGCAAGTTGCCCAAGGTTACCCAGATGGCTCTGCATTCTTTCCCTAGTCACATCACCCCTTCGTTTGCGTTCCTCTGGAACCTAAGTGGCATGCTTTTATTTAAGCTGTTGAACTAGATGCTTTAAAGGACACAGCCAAAGACAGAGACGAATCACCAGGGAACACCTGCTAGGCAGATCCATGGCTCACATCAATTCCGGAGTCAATACTCTTTGTAGAAGATCCGTCATTCACCGAAACTGGAATCGAATGCCTCTATTGGAAACTGAGGTCCGGAACTTCTGAGGAGGTCATAGAGAAACCTCCTTTCCTCACATCTTTAAGGGGCAGACCCCTTGTCCCGGCTCAGCCGGAATCTGGATTCTTACAGAATCACGCCCCAAATCAATCCCAGAAAATGTTCTTTTTCAAGCTGAGTGTGAGAAGCTTTACGAAGCATCCTGGGAACAGCCAGCATCTGCCTGTATTTACTCTTGCTGTTGATAAAAGCCGACAGCTGGAGCACCAGGAGCCCAGGCTGTAGGCACAGCATTGCTGATGGCGGGGAAAGAATCGATAGCAGTGCCTGGACCCAGAGAAAGCCAACTCCTTCCTTCCCACTGTCATGACCCCAAACGCGACAGAAGAGCAGTCAGGCCTAGAGAAGAGGAGGGGGATTTGTCTAACGAAAATTTCTCCCTGGAGGATGCGGAAACAGCAGCCAGGCTCTGGCTGCCCTGACTGACCCTGGGATCCCCACTGCCTGAGACCTGGAGAAGAATGAGGTGGGGAGTCAAAGAGGCTGCCTCTGATCTCTGCTGTGGAACGATGGTCCATCTGCACTGTGGTCCCCAGCGCCCTGCTTCCCATCGCTATGGCTACCCGGTGGCAGGTGCAGTACAGCAGGACCTGGGATAAGCTTGATATTCGACCTCCTCCACTTGACCTTTCTGGAGCGGGGATGGTTAGAGTAGCAATTTTGTGTCTTCTGTTTCTGCCCTTCACATAGCTGCTCAGAATCCTCCCGGGTCTTCCATTCCACTTAGAATACAATCCAAAGTGCTCGCTGCGGCTCCCATGGCCCCGTGCTGCGGCCTCGCTCCCTCTCCAGCGCACCGCCCAGCACGCGCCCACAGGTCGGCTGTGTGTGCGTGGGCCTCACCCAGCATGTCCCGCCTGAGGGTGTTCACGCCTTCTGTTCTGTCTCGTGGTCATCAGATTGAGCAAATACAAATACAGGGTGCCCAGTTAACACTGAATTTTGGATAAACAATGAATACGTTTTAGTGTAAGTGTGCCCGCGCAGTATTTGCGCATCTGAATTCCGAATGTAACCGGGTGCTGCGCTTTATCTGCAACCCGCAAAGCTGTCTGTCCGCCACCCCTCAACGCTCACGCGCTCGTCCCCCTTCCTCCCGTCTCTGCTGTCCTCAGCAGTGACCTTGTCTTTCTGTCCCGTCTGCAGGAGCAGCCCCATCAATCTGCTCCCACATCATCTCCTCCAGACCTCTTACCGCCACCTGATGGGAGTTGTCTATTCATTTATTTGTCGACTGCATGTCCCCTGGGCACAACCACAGGGCAGGGATTTATCTTCTCTGTGGAATCTTCAGTCTCTGGACTCTTTGTTGGTGCTCAATAAACATTTGTTGAGTGATCGAGTGACCTTTACGGCGCCCCACTCTGTTGACCTCTCTGATCCCATCCCAGGGCACCAGCCACACTGGGCTTCTGGGCTTGAGGCCGTTCCTGCCCCGAGGCCTTGGGACTTGCTGTCTGGGGGCGCCTCCCCTGCTGCCCACGGCTGCTGCTTCTCTCCTCTCAGGTCTCAGAGAGGCTTTCTCTGACCTCTGTCCGAAGTAGCCCTCTCACCCTCGACCTTTCACTCACAAGACTGTTTTATTTCTTTTAAAATTCTTATTGCTTTAAGAAATCATGTGTTTAATAGTTGATTGACCTTTGTTTCCTGCACACAGACAGGAATGTAAGTTCCAGGGAGCCATCGACCACATGTGGCTTGTACATCACTGTGTCCCTAGCACCTAGCCCCATGCTTGGCATGGAGTATAAAATCAATAACTCTATGTTGCCTGAGTGAGTAGGGGAGTGATTTTGGGGTGGGTGATGAACCCCTTCTTGGCAGGAGCATTGGGAACTGCAGTGAGGGGGAGGGCTGAGGCCAGGAACCCGCTAGAGAGGGTTTCCACCAGGAAGCAGGCCTGTGCCTTGCGGCCAAAGTGGCGTGACTGCATGCTCACTTAGCAGAGCTGGCTGAGCGCGGGGAGGTCTGGAAGGGGCTTCTCGGCTCCGCTTCTCGCAGCCTCTCTGGCAGGTAGGAGAGGCCATGTGTGTGCCACTCCAGGACCAGCGAGTGAGAGTGCCCCACCCCCCACTCCATGCCTCCTTTCTCCTTTGCCGCTGACGATGACAGGACCAAAAGGCATGGTAATGCCCCGGAAGCTGGCAGCCTGGGTCCCTGAGCAATGGTGGGGGGTCTGAAGGTCCTCCCTGGGACAGCCTCTTTTGTTTCCAATCACTGAACACTGGGGGTTTGTTAGCAAAGTGCAGCCTAGCTCAAGGCTGTATCCACTGTGTCTGCTGTACAGAAAGCGCTCACTAAATGTGTTGCTGAATCCCCTGGCGAAGAAGATGTGTTTATTCCTGCGACCAGAACAGACTTGCATTAACTAGCTACAGGGAACCAGTGCCTCCCCTCATTTGCCCAGATGGCGCTCATGACCTTCATCACTCCTAAGGCCATCAAACTCTCAAAGCCCCTGGGTCTCTCCCCGGGTTTAGCAGGGGACAAACATGTACAGAGGCATCCTTTGGGACACCAGCAAAAAGAGTTTCTGAGCGATCCCAGAAAAAGGCAGCGACAGTGGTCTCCCACTCTTTCTGTGCCACCCTTAGGACACCCTGAAGTAGATGCCACAGGGTTGATGGCTGCACCTGTTCCCTGGGATGAATTTTCAGGGGCTCGCTCTTTCCGTGGCAATTCCTCTTAGCAGGTTGGCGCTGGATCTTCCTGGATCAACGGCTGTTTTGACTTGCTTCCACTCAGACCGGTTTCTTGGCACCTGTGTGTTGAATGACCCCTGGACTTTCTATAGCCCGAGGCTGAGTTGCACACAGTGAATTCAGTTTCTTTTAAGAGTTTTTGTGTGAGTCCTGACAGTTTCCTTCACTCAGCCTTCACCTCTCCTTGCAGCGGACCTTGACCTGGCTGTCACAGCCGCCGCTGCGCTCAGGCTCAGACAAGCCCCTTGCTCTGCTTCATCCAAGACAGATGAGATTGTTTTTACAAGAAATTTTACTTTGAAATGAAGGAACCAAGAAAAAATGAAGAACACTGATCTTAATAGGTTTAGAGGCATTGGCTTTCTGGTGGGCACACTTCCAGTGTCTCAGGTCATCGATAAATCATCCAGTAAGGATTCATTGGGCTCCTCGGAGACATTGCACTGGACACAGGGGACCCAGAGATAAATAGTGTGCAGGCTTTGGCTTCAGAGCGCTCCTGGTATACACAAAAAAAGACAAATGGAAAAACCCGAGTCAGTCTTAAGACTCGCTGATGTGCTCAGCGACATGTATCCGCGGGAGGGAGGAATTCTCCGTGAGAGAAAGAATGGACCGAAGCTGGAAGACGTGGGTTCAAGTCTTGCTTCTGTTTCTTTCCTGGCAGTTGTATTGGGCATGTCCACCACGCTGAGCCTTAGTTTCCTGCTTTGGGCAGAAAATACTTGTCTGATGGTTTTGTGGCAAAGGTAGTGCACTGTTTGCCAATTCCTGCCTTCTTTCCTCTTGAGCATCCAGCCTCCCTTGGAATTAGGTGGGCCGTGTGACTGAGTTCTGGCCCATGGAGGTGGGTGGACTGCTGCTCTCCTTCTAGACCTGGCCCATAGAGACCATCCACAGGATCTTCCATACTCTGTCTTTCCCTGTCTGGGCTCCGGAAGTGAAGGACTTGAGGCTCTAAGGGATGGCAACACCACAAGATGAAAAGAGCCTGGGTCCCCAGTGTCTCCGCGGGATAGAGTGCCCCTCCTCTCTGCCCATCTACATTAAAATGTGATGAGAACAAGCAATTCTTTCATCATGTCAAGGCACTGAGATTTCGGGGTCATTTGTTACAGCAGTCAGCTTCCTTTGACAGGGTTTAAATGGATAAAAGTTTTGCAGAAACTTCAAAGTGTTATTCTAATGTTACTGATCATTATCATTGCTTTTATTCTAGAAAACCTTTTGAATGCACAGCTGTAGATCTTTCCCTAGGCTCTATATAGTCCCTGCCTTTTCTCAAGGGTGAAGCAGGGACCAGGGGAGACTCTTGGAGAATATCCGGTGGTCTGACTGCATGGAGGTGTGCATGCCTGGGTGCCAGGGGTGAGGATCCTTCCAGGAAGGGGAGCCCCGATTGACTCTAATGCTTGGAGGAGCAGGCCGGTCTCAGAATAGACTCACGGGAGGCGGGGGCAGTATCCAGCACGGGGACCATCCTGTGGGCTTGGGGCCAGCTGTCTGAGCATCAGCTGCTGGAGGGCCGACTCGTCCTGGGCTAAAAAAGGGAGATGAAATCTAGTCAACTGTCAACAGGCTGTGGCAGACCTTGTTGACCATGTGAGCCACCCAGAACTCTGTTCCCTTCACATGGGGCGACTCCCGAGTCTGATCCCACTGGACTCTTAGCCGCGGTCTCTGACCTGGCCCAGCAGAGGCCTGATAGCAGACAGAACACCCTGCAGATGCTGGCTTGTTCTGCGATCTGGGCAGGGAGCGAGGAGTAACAGGGATGGATCCCAGCACAGTTTCCCGGGCTGTTTCTCCAAGGACCCCACGGATGATCAGGGAACCATGCTCCTGACTTAGAGAAAGGAGAGGGGAGGAGAAGGAGGGACGCACTTTATTGATCACCAGTCATGGGCCAGCTACTCTCTGAGTCTTTACAACTCCGAGGTAGGTGTTATTGTTCCCACTCTTACAGATGGAGAAGCTGAGGCCCAGGGAGGTAGGGTAACTTGCTCAGGATCACGCAGCTAGTAACTGTTAGAGCCAGGAAACAAACGAGAGCCTGTGTCCTTGACACTGAACCCTGCAGCCTTCCCAGTAGGGTAGAGACATAATCCTGTCCCCCAGGTGAGGCCGAGAAGAGGACCCCTTGGCTCTGTCTGGCTCTCCTCGTGGTGTTGGCCCCCCGCAGCGGCAGGTCTGTCTCCTGAGTTTGGGAGACACTTTTTGGTGAGCATGTACGTGAAGGCTCATGCCAGCAGGTCGAGGCCAGCACAGAAAGGAAGTGGGGAGAGGGCAGGGTCAGCATTGGGAGACAGAAGGGGAAGGAGGGAGGGGAGAGAAAGAAGAAGGGGGAAGAAGAAGCTGGAAAGGTCAAACACGGAAGGAAAGGGGAGGGAGGTAAAAGTTGCCTCCCTGGAACTTTTTACCTCGAGCTGGGTGTTCTCACTGTGGGAAGGGAAGGTGGCAGATGGCCCCGGGGTGTCTGAGTGTCATTGAGCCTGAGAGTCTATGAGGATTCGATGCCTCTTTGGTACCTAGCTGGTTCTCAGTTTAGCCTAGCCTAGAAATTGAGGATGGCTTCAACCATTTTCAATTGAACAATTGATCTTTCAAAATGTAGACCTACCCTGAGTCTCCTCCTGGAACTGAACAAGCCACCCCTGCAGCTCGAACCTGCTTCTTGGGATGTGTGCAGGCCGGGCGGGGGGGAAAGCCATCGGCTGCACCCGGGCGTGCCTGGCCTGGGAGGCCAGGCGGATGCCGCCACATGGCTCCCTGACAGCTCTGTGGGGCCAGCCAGCCAGCTCCCCGAGGGACGCCTGGCACCCTGCTGCTGTATTTGTTACTTTCCAATTGTCATTCTAGTAATATTTGTGTCCGACCCAAAAAGCTTTCATCAGCAGCCAGCCAACTTCTCTGACCCCGAGTGGGAGGGAAGATGCACTAAAAAGCGATGGCTTTTCCAGTGGCCGTCCTGGCTCAGCGAGGTGGGGCTGGTCGGAGAACACGGAGTCCTCCGGGGCTCTGCCCCCTGCAGCCTCCCGCCAGGGCTCCTGGAGCCTGCAGGGCTGAGCTCCAGGGAAGGAAGTGAGGGTTCTGGCTGGGAGCTTGTGAAGATGCACGTTTTTGTATTTTCCATGGACTTGGAGTGAAGTAGGTGGACGGAGCAGAGCAGCGGCTGAGCTCTAGGAATGCACTCCAGTGACCTGACGCTGTTCCCACAGGCTGGCACTAGAGAAGGAAAAACCTACAGCAGAGTCTCATTAACCCTCCTTACACGAGACTTCTCCTGTTGTGGAAAATTGAGATTCTGCATGGTGTTTTGAAGTTAATCTGTTGGAACAACTTGTTTATTTTACTTTTTATTTTTTTGAGGGAAGGATTGCCTTTAGTCATGTTCCTAATTTTCAGAGGCTCTGCTGAGTCTTTCTCCCTGGTTGAATTATAACAAGACCAGTGAGGTCATAGTCGGTGTATTAATTATAGCAAGGCTGGTGAGAAAATTCCACATCCTTAGATAAACACAGCTGAGCTACTTTAAGTGAACCATTTTTTACAGCAAACATTTCAACACGCTGTCTCCTTTGGCAAACTTGAATGGTCCCATGATTGCAGTCAACCCTTCAACTCGTCAGTGTTATAGGCAAGTTCTTCCCTCTTTCATGGTTAGACTTAGATGGAAACTCAGCCTGATGATCACAAGATACAGAAAAAGTATGGACTTAACCTAAATTTTATATCTGATATGTAAATATTTTCCGTCTGTTTATCCAAAGGCTCATGCTAGCCCAAGCACTTGTGTCGGTAACTTCTTGACTTAATGTGGTTTTCATTAGGTGCCATTTAATCAAGGCCGAATAAAAGAGCTTGGGGCCTATTTTATACACATATATTTCTGTATCGAGTGGTATTTGATGAGCGAGCTGCTCTGCAATAGAATGGGGCAGAATTGCAAAGAGCTGGAAGAAAGAAAAGTGGGGGGCAGCTTCCTTCGAACTTGATCCTCCTTGTGTGCTCCTAAGACTGAACGTGGAGGCCTTCCTTGCAGGCAGCAGAGCCTGGGGAGCATGAAGACTCGGCATGTTAGGGTTAGGAGGGGCAGTGTGGTGCTTGTTGTCTAATCCGTGTCCAGTGTGTGCTTTGTCTGACCTGTATCCGTAGTGGGACCCCCTGTGGGCACAGCGCCCAGCCCGGGCCTGGCACACAGTGGGTACTGAGTGAATATCGAACGGTTAGATGGATCAGTGAGCAGTGCTCTGGGGAAGGCAGAGCTCATATCTCCCAGGCTGCCTGCAGAGAATGTATCTATTACCCCTTCATACCCGGATCCCCTACCTGTAACTAGCTATGACTCTCGCTAGTCAGCGCCCCACCTGTCTCCTCTGGGCCTAGGACGCTGAGTGACAGTGGGACAATTAGGAACAGGCTGTTCCCATATCATCCTGGCTGACTGTCCTGGAGATGGAGTAGTAGTTGGATGACAGGCTGGATATACTCTGGCTCAAAGTATTGTCCCTAGCATCACCTCCCATGTCCTCCCAATGGCCCAGGGAAGGGAAAGGTGGTTCTGAAGAGCGGGGCTGGCAAGCTTTCTCCATAAAGGACCCTATACCAGATGCTGGAGTGTTGAGGGCCATGGCTTCTGTCACTCACTCAGTTCTGCCCCAGGTGTGTTAGATGGACCTAGTAGGTAAACAAGTGTATGTGGTTGTGTTCCAATAAAACGTGATTTATAAAAGCAGGTAATGGGCCAGATCTGGCCCGTGGGCCATGCTGTGCATTAGACAGTGAAATCCATGAAGCAGGGAGTGCATCTGCTTTTGTCTTGAGAGGGAGTATAC
The DNA here is from genome assembly GCA_030848825.1 of Tadarida brasiliensis. Lineage (NCBI taxonomy): Eukaryota > Metazoa > Chordata > Mammalia > Chiroptera > Molossidae > Tadarida > Tadarida brasiliensis. The sequence goes on along the minus strand of CM061275.1, from coordinate 12,084,821 downwards.
AGTAGTGGTTAAGAGCATGGTCTGGGACCAGACAGTCCGGGTTCAAATCCCGTTCCACCTCTTCCCAGCTGGGTGTCCATGAGCAAGTTGCTTCATTTCTCTGTGCCTCAGTGTCCTCATCTATACAGCATCTACCTCATAGGGTTATTGTGAGAATTAAATGGGATAATATATGCAAAGACATTAGAACAATGCCCACATGTTAGAAGCATGCCATGAATGTTAGCTGTGATCAGTTTGCTCTGTAATGCTTAGCACAGGGCCTGGCTCAGTGAGGATGCTCAGAAATTACACATCCTGAACCCGAGGCCCAGAAGGCAGCACGACCGTGTCATGTCTCAGAGCGAGGAGGGAGGGGCACTGCGTCTGAAGCCACAGGCTGGCCTCCAGATTTCTGTTCTGTCTCTGGAAGCCCTCAGTGACATGCCAAGTTTTTGTTATAAAGACTTCAAATTATTTATAGTCTCATCATTCTCTATAGGACAACTTTTTTAGAGGTTCATTGCCTTCATTCTCCCAGCCCTGGAACCCATCTTCCCTAAGGGTTGAGAATTAAGGAACGCATCTTCAACTCCTAGAATGTTTAGTGCGTGTGTGTCCCCTGCCCCCTTCGGTGGCTCCGCACTGTCTTTCCCGGGGTCTGACGCAGTGGCAGTGCCGGGCGTGGGGTGTTTGTCGTGGGCGATGGTGAGCAGAGGTGCATCATGGAGGAAGAGGGAGCCCAGCCTACCTGAGGGCTTGCTGTCTCACCTCTTCTGCCTCCCGCATTTCCTGCACTGGGGGACCCAGCAGTGACAGCTGCCACTTCTGAAAAGCGATTTCGGGTGAATTTCTCACCCTACTTAGCTTTCAGGGGCTCACCAGCTTTGCACCTGAGTAGCTGTTGGCGCTCCCGTCTTCCTGCCATTCTCAGTTACTGTCTGCTCACCACTCCTGCCCTCTCAGCCGCCACAGCCAGAGGGCACAAGGTGAGGTTGGTGGGGGCAGGCTGCCCCTCTGTGTGCTGGCATTCCCAGGCTTTAGGCAGCTGGCAGAGTGTGGGAGAGGGGCAGGGAAGCGAGGATGCCAAGAACTCAGGTTTGCAGGACAGTGGACTCTTTCTAGAGGGAAAGGTGTGGATGCCCAGGAACCATGGCAAGGACGAGCATGAACTCGGTTGCCTGTCCCAGAGAGGGTGCCCAGTGTGAGGAGCAGGCCAGACGCTCCTCCTGGGCCCTCCCGCGCTCTGTGCAGGCAGCCGTGATGGTGACTGCACGCTCCCCCGGCTGGGCGCGGGTGACAGCTTTCCTGGAACTTCTGGCTCCTCCAGTGCTCTGTGCAGGGTGAGCAGGCCCCGCTCTCTTCCTGGTGGGAGCTGACCCCTCGCTCTCAAAGGTCACCAAGTGAATGCCAGGGAGCTCTGCTCTGAAGTGGCTGTGGCTGCCTCAGACCAGCTCATTAGCTGGGCCGAAGCTCTCCATTCTCCTGGCAGCCACTGTGCCCATGTCCCGGCAAGGCTCCTGGCCACGTGTCTCGTGGGTGAACTTTTTTGCAGGGCCCTAAGAGTGCGTGTGTCCTTCGATTTCGACCCTCAGTGCCTCACCCCAGTCCCAGCCCCCTCTGCGAACCACAAAGACCCCACCCCCGGCAGCTAGAAGGCCTTGTGGGTAGAGGGGGGCACCACTGGGGTGGCAGGGGTGGACAGTTTGTTTGCTTTGGTTCTGGGTTGCATGAGGTTAGTGTGACCAGGACTGGGTGACCTCTCCAGGCTCTGGCCACTGATAATGTCTTTATTTCCTCCCACAATTTCAACAGAGCCAGGCACTGGCAAGGAGAGAGCCGAGGGGGCTTTGAAGGTGGGACCGTGAGTACTTTGAGAAGAAGATGGCTGGTTCTTTGCTCTTTGGTGCCCTGATAGCATCTCAGGTCTTTCTTTTCTCTCTCTCCAGTGGAACCTCTTAATGTGGGGTCAGTGAACACTGTGTGGGCCTCAGAGTGTGTGGGCACCTGAGTGGTGTGTCGAGTGTGTGCTTGTGTGTGTGTAAAGTGTGTGTGTGTGTGTGCTTGTGTGTGTCCTTGTGTGTGTGTGCTTGTGTGTGTATGTGTAAAGTGTGTGTACTTGTGTGTGTAAAGTATGTGTGTGCTTGTGTGTGCGTGTGTGCATGTGTGCATGTGTGCTTGTGTATGTCCTTGTGTGTGTGCTTGTGTGTGTGCATGTGTGCTTGTGTGTCCTTGTGTGTGTGTGCTTGCATGTGTGTGCTTGTGTGTGTCCTTGTGTGTGTGTGCTTGTGTGTGTATGTGTCCATGTGTGCCCTTGTGTGTGTGTGTGTGTGTGTGTGTGTGTGCAGCCTCCCGGGGAGCTCTGCAGCTCTGTTAGATTCTCAGAAGCCAGTGGTCCCTGAAGGGTTAAGAGATGGATTATTAGTCCATTGAAGCAGAAAATTGTTCTGGGGTGTTTGGCTGGAGGGCTCCTTGTCTGAGGACAGAGCTTTATCTTTGGAGATAAGTGGAAATAGGGGACAGGAGCCAGGGGACATGTTAGGGCCACCTGGCCTGCGCGCCTAGGCCTCAGGAGAGCTTTCACTGGGACATTTGGGAGTTCTTGTACCACTTACCTTTTCCTAAATATTTATTATTTTTACCCCTTTTCTCTATATGATTAAAACAAAACGGAACCAAAAACATCAGCCAACCTCAAGAGAATGAGAAGACAAACCACAGACGGGGAGAAATATATTTGCAAAAGACACGTCTGAAAAAGGATGGCCATTCAAAATATTCAAAGGACTCTTAAAAAACTTAACAAATGGAAAATCACCTGATTTAAAAAAATGAGTAAAAGACCTGACTAGATGCCTCACCAGAGAAGACGCAGAAGGAAATGAGCACAGGAGAGGTTCCACATCACGTCCTCGGGGACCGTGAATGACACGATCCCACTGCTCACGTGAGAACGGCCGGTTCAAGCACTGTGCACGTCGCGTGCTGGCGAGGACCCCGAGCAGCGGGAGCTCTTCGCTGCTGATGGGAAGGCAGACAGCTCACCACTTTGACAGACAGGCTGGAGCACACTGGGGTGGGGGTGGCCATGTCGGGGAGGCTCGTAAACTTTAGCATGCTTCAGAATTGCCTGGAAGCCTTGAGAAACACGGGCCACTGGGCCCCACCTCTGGGGTCAGCAGGTCTGGGTGGAGCCCAGAATCTGCATGTCTGACAAGTTCCCAGGTGATGCTGCTGCATCCAGAAACCACACTGTGAGAATCACTGTTTTTACCAAATATTTCAATGTTTTTGAGACTGGCACAGCCCTAGTTGAATATCAGGCCTAGGAATAAGAATTACGTTTGCCTCCATTTTCCAGATGGGCAAATAGAGGCTTAGAGTCGGAGGAACTTGCTGTGGATCACACATCCAGTGGATGACGCAGGGGCTTGAATCCATCTGCCTGGCCCCAAAGACCTGGCTCTCTCCCCGAGCTCCCAGCCTCCCAGCACCCTCAGGGCCAGCAGAGGTCTGGGAAAGTGGCGGACCACCTCTGGGGAGCCACCAGGCCTTTGACAGGCTGGAGGCGATGCCAGAGGCGTGCTGGAGCCCTGCCCACTCTCGTTGGGGGTCACTCTCTGTTGCCGGCTTGGGGAAGGCGCTGTCTTCCTCAGCCCCCTCCTCCCAGGCAGCAGCTGTGAAGTTGATGAATTAGACTAAACCGTGAGGCCTCCTTGGGAGCCTGTTTCAGGATGTGCCTTGATGGCTTCCCGAGAAGGCGACAGGCACGTGGTCCACAAATGAGCGCTCGCTCCCACTCCCTCGCTCAGCAGCTGCTCGGAGGCAGCGTGGGCTCGAGCAGCCCGCCCAGAGCCACAGCACTGAAAAGCACAGCAGAAGCGCTCCCTTCAATCCGGTGGGGGCCTGCCTAACAACGGGGGGCCTCGGCAGTCTGGGCTCTGCCCCGCCCTGCCTCAGTCTCCAGCCTGGCTCCCCTCCTCTCCGCCCTGCGGTCCTTCCTAGGGGCTTGGGGCCTGAGGGACTCTGAGCTACTATGACTGTCTGGACGGGGAGCAAAGCCAAGGGAGATGGCCTCTGCACTGCCTGGGGTGGCAGAGGGTGTGCTGTCCGTGGGGCAGGTGCTGCTGCTGCACAGGAGGCTCTGGGCAGGGGGCCCAGCCGTGACCCTCCCCCTGGGGGCCGAGAGGATGTGCCCATCCGAGCCTCAGGACCCCCTTTCGACACCATACTTCAGGTTCCCGGGACCCTGCAGTTTCCTGCCCGGTGGCCTCAAGCTCTGCCCCGCACATCCTTGAAGAGCGGCCGCGTCACTGGAGGCGTGGGCTGCCTGTCCACGTGTGTGGTCCTGGAGGGCGAGAGGCTGGGCGGCAGGCTGGGGCCGGAAGGCCTCTTTCCCAACGCCCCGTGTCAGAGCAGGTCTCCAAGGAGCGGAGAGTCTAAATTTAAACTTTTCAGGCTATGAAAACACATTTGTCAAGACGAGAGTGTACTTTATCTCACAGTTTGTTAGCTTGATTTATAACGTTGAACTCCCTTGCTCCTGGCTCTGGGAGTGCTCGGGGCGGGCCCGAGTGAAGGTGGGTGACCAGGCTCCAAGGCCCCCCTGAAGCAGGCCGGCCAGCGCAGGCTCCGAGCAAAGGGCAAACTGGGCAATGGCCTAAGGCCCGGGGCAAACACTCACTTGTCTTTCAGATAAGACTGATGAAGACCAGGGTGCCGGTGAGCTGGCGGGAGCCCTGGTCTTGTGAGGAAAGGGCCCTAGTCCTTGACCTTGGGCCATGACCTTGACCACACCTTTGACCTGCTGCTGTCTCCCTCTGTGATCTGGTCCTTTTGCCTCTCCCACCCTGATTGTTCTCCCAGGGTCCTCACCGCCCACCACAGACACATGAGAGTTGTGCAGTAACTGAGGAGGGCACAGGCCGCCAGGGAGGAAGCCCCTCCTCGGCCCTGCCCCCACGCAGCCTCTGTTGGACGTGGCAGGGCTGGGTGGGCTGCTGGAGGGAATACTTGGGAGGGGAGGTAGAAAGGAGGGTCCACCTTTGTGACTGACAGATGGCCTCACTATTGGCAGGGAGTGGATCGACAGTGATCAGAAACCAAACACTCATCTGCGGGACTTCCCTGGATCCTGACCTGATCTCAGGATCTCTCTAGATCTCTCTCGATCTATTATCTCTCTCTTTCTCTTTTTTCTCCTTGGGGTTTGGCATATTTACTGAGTGCCTACTATATTCCAGACTGTGTGCTGTTATTACCTTACTTAATCCTTATGAGAACCTGCTGACGGCTTATCTTCATTTTACAAATGGGAAACTGACTTCTAAGGTGACACAGCCGGCCCAAGGCCCCAGAGCTCAGACATGGTAGCCTTGGGCCTAAGTCCATGTCATCTGATTTTGAGTTGTGTGTTTCTGTGCTGTTTCCATTGAGGGAAGATTATCCTTAGGTGCTTTTTTTCTTCTTTTCTTTAAAAAAAAAAAAAAAAAAAATCAGGAGCTAGGTGTGTTTTTTTCCCCCTTCAAATTTTAAATCAGGAAAGAGAAATGCTGCCCCAAGTGTTTGCTTATCTCTCTCCAGCAGCATTCCCAGGGGTCCCGGCTCCTGGCTCCCAGGCGTGTGATGGGGGCCAGGCGCTGTCTCCGAGCTGCCTGCAGACGGGGCCCATCTGCTCACGGGCGCCTGGCCACCCGCGCTGCTGTCAGGAGTGGCGGGCAGGCAGCCTGCAGGCCGGCTTGGACACGGCCTTGGAAGCTCGAAAACAGCTGTTTGACATTCCCTGCTGCTCTTTAGAACAGAACACCCCGCAAAGGGCTGAATGAAATGCAGAAGATATCCTTGTTTCTATGTGCATGAGGGTATTTGTACTTAGAGAATACTGATTTTCCCCTTTCCTTGCTTCCCATTTCCCTACCTAATCATTTCCCTCCCTCCCTCCCTTCTTTCCTTCTTTCCATCCATCCTTCTGCCCTTCTGTCCTCCCTTTCATTGACAAATATCTTCCTGCTTCCATTGAAACTGAAGTTTTCTTCTCTCCAAGGATACTCTTTAACTGTTTCTCTTTGTTCCCCATTTTCCTTGTCTTCCACGCTTCTGTATATACATTCGTTTCTCCAGCTTTGGGTACACACCATCCCAAATGTGCAGTTTTTTTTTTTTTTTTTAATCCTCACCTGAGGACGTTTTTAAATTTTTTGTCCAGATAGAGTGGGAGGGAGAGAGAGGAAGAGAGAGAGAGAGAGAAACATCGACGTGAAAGGGACACATCGAGTGGCTGCCACCCGCACGACCAACCAGGGCCGGGGGCAAACTGCAACCGAGGTACGTGCCCTCAGCGGGAACTGAACCCGGGTCTCTCTGGACCGCAGGCTGACGCTCTAACCGCTGAGCCAAACCGGCCAGGGCCCAAATGTGCAGTTTTGTGAATGCTGGTGTTAGTTTTATGATATCCAAGGTATCTTCAGTTCACCCAAAATGGGGGCAAGGAACTCTAAAACAAAATGAACTAACCCTTTCCTCCAAAAACATCGTTTAATTTAGATAAGTAAAAGTATGCATAAAAGCGAAGGGTGTCAGCCATGGCCAGTGACTCGGTTGGTTGGATCATTGTCCCATACACCAAAAGGCTGCAGGTTTGATTCCCAGTCAGGGCACATATAGGTTGTGGGTTCCATCCCCAGCCGGGGCATGTACTGGAGGCAGCCGATCAACGTTTCTCTCCCCGGCCCCTTCCCCTCTCTCTCAAAAAATCAATAAAAACATACCCTGAGGTGAGGATAAAAAGAAGGCACAGGGTGTCAGGCAGTAATGGGCAGTCCCCTTTGGCCACTTTCACGGCCTCCCCTCCAGGCCCTGGGAGAGGCATCCTCCCATGCAGACGTAAACTTTGGGACTGTGGCCCAGCTCTGCACTGTGGTTCCTTCAGGTTCCAAAGCATCGCCCTGTCCAACCAGCTGTTCCTCACACAGAAGTCCCTTTGCTCCCGGGAGGGGTGGCAGGCCCCAGGCACACAGGTGTGAACAGGGAGATCCCAGCGCTCAGCTGGGCGCCGAATGCAGTGTGGCCAGGCTTTACAGAGAGACTTTATATCCTGTGGCCAGCCGTGGTCCTCGGAACCACTGGGTGCTTCTTCCGAAGTCGGTTCCTCATTCCTCAGCAGGTCACCGCCCCCTGGAGTCCTTTCAGGTTCTCATGAACATTTCCTCCTGTTTGTGGCCACGTTGAAGTCCACTGGTACCACGTTCCTCCCGCTCAGCTCCCTTTTCAGTCTTCCTTTCCGGACAAAGCGATTTCCTTCCACTGTCATCTTCCTGGCTGCCCATGCAGTGTGTTCCTTACCCCATGTTCTAGTTGTTTTCTCTCTTAAACAGATAAGAACTTTCCTTTCTCCTTCTCCTGTTTCCTTTCCTGCTGTCTGTGGCCCCCCAGTGGGTCATGGCAGAGTCCGCGCCGCTGGGGGGGGCCTGTGTGCCGTGTGAACAGGTGATGGGGTCTGGATGCTGCTGGATGGAGAACGCAGCCGGGCCCACGGCCAAATGCAGGCTTTCTGCTCCTTCCTCCCCAGACTGGACCTGCAAACAGCAGTCACAGGCCGGAGACAAAGTGAGGCGGCAGGCAGGGAGAGTGAGAAAGCGGGAAGGGCCGAACTAGGCATGTACAGATGTTTCTCCAGCGTTACCAGTTAGACAAGTCTTTCCAGAGAACCAGAAGGAAGTAGAGAGGGAACGGAGAGAGTGTTGGTGTTCCCTCCCAGGGGACAGATAAAGTGGAAAGCCTCTCTCTCCATGGAATGTGAGGTGTGCAGCAATAAATAGCCACCAACATTTGGTTGTTGGGCAGGGAATAGAAAGGGGCCCGAAAGGAGGTGATTGTGATGTCACAGTTCCCAAGAGTCTGAGAATCTCTTGTGTCTTCCTCTAATATTTTCAGGGTTCGGGCAAGAGTAGAAATTGAGGTCCTCCTAACCCACCTTCTTTCTCTTCCCCTCCATCTCTCCCTATAAGGGGCCTCGTGCATCTAGCTCACTTGTCCAAACTCTGCCCATACTCTGTCCCAACAGTGTCTCCTTGGCCACCTCTTGGGCCCGGGTATGTCCACACTAGTGGCACACACCCTGGGGAATATGGACTTGGGGGCAGGCCCGTGAAGGGCAGAGAATTCAGTGTCTTAGATACCCAGAAGGGAGGTCATAGTGTGGGCATGTCTCTTAGCTCTGTGGACTCATCACCCCGTGAGGAAGGGCAGAACCAGGAGGAGGAAGAGGCATTCGGCGTCTCTAAATTGTGGAGCCAAGACAGAGGCCCTGGTTGCCCTGGTTGTTCAGGGGTGGGACGGCATAAATCCCCTATAGACCCCATACACTTGATTTGCCCTACACCCAATGCTCTGAGTTTTGCTGACTTCTTATTCCTGGAGATGTCCCTGTCATGAGGTGGTGAGGGTGGAACTGTAACCACAAGTGGGACTGGAGACCTGAGACCTTCTTTTTCTTTAGTTTTATCACCTTTCTGCTTCCCGCTGAGAATGTGTCGTGTCCAGAACACACTCATCAACAATGTGTTAGGTCTATTCTGGTTTCTGCATTGATTCACAATGAATAAGAATTAAGTTGGTCCTAAATTTTATGGACTCTTAAAAAAATCCCTCTTCTCTGAACTTTAACTAGATAGTGCCCGTGGGAGGCAAAGGCAACGTTTAATTAGCATCCTGCTACAGCAAAGAGAGGAGCCCTGAGAACTGCCTGGCAGCCTCCACTAGCAGCCTGTCACCCTGTCACATGCCTCCAAGTACACGTCCATGCATATCCCGCCCATCTTCTGGGGTTCCCTTTAAGATTCGTTTTTATTATAAAGCTGCCCTGGTCACTGCAGCCCTAGCTCTTCCTGGCCTGCCCTCCTAGGTATGAACCCAAATGTGACATCCCCCAACCTCACCCCCAGCCCAGGTTGCCTTGTGTTAGTGACGGACTCTCCACGGACATGCTCCATCTTCCTACTAGGCTCTCCAGGTAAGTAACTTGAGGGTAGGAAAAACTTCTTATTAGTCATATGACTTTCCTTGTGTTTTAATGGGTCCCCAATTATGAACGGAGGAGAGAAGTGAGTTATAGCACCAAGTACCAGTTGCTCAGTCACTTCCGTGGTGCGGAGGAAGCCACCCCTGGGGTGAGGCGCTCAAGCTTTTGTGGCCCTCAGACTCTTGTGGAAGGGGCAGCTGCCCGACCACACGGGCGAGAGTCTCCCAGGGCTGCGGACGTAGACCGAGACTTGAGAACAGCTTTCCCGGGGCATGACTCGCCAAACTATTTCTACAGATAGAAAATATCATGTGAAATTTTTTTAAAAAAAGAAGTTTTGTAATGAATGCTGAGAAAACACAAATGGAATGTGTTCCCCGAACACAGACACAGATACATACACACAAATAAAAGCTGTAACTAACAAGAATACTCGTAAATGTCAAATGCAAAATTGGCTGTTTAATTTCAGCTGGTAGGTTTAATTGATTTATAATTAATCCTAGGCTTATTTTCAGCTCTGGCCTGTTTCATCTAACCTTCTTACCTGTCTTCCAGCTCTGTGGTGTTTCTGTTTTGCTCGTTAGCTGTGGGATTTCATAGCCCCGAGGAAGACACTTTGGCTCCGGGTCAGGCTTCCTCACTCTGGCTGTTCAGGACCTGTCCTGCCTTCGCTGCTGCCTGAGCACTTGTCTTCACCTGCAGGACGATCCTGTCACTCCACGGCTTCAATCGGGCTTTAAGAGGCAGAATTAAACATCTTAAACAGTCTCATAATTTCTTACACTTATTTAAAAATCCAAAGTATAAATACAAATAAAGGTATGGCTTATTCCACCTGCCCACTGACTCAAAATATCCTTAAATTTTGAGGATAAGATGAGAAAGCCATCCTCTGACGTTGAAAAAGGAGTTTAGAATACACACAACTAACCCACGGTGAGTTTGTCACTATATTTCCAGCGAGTTTAGGCCAATTTGCAAATCTCCACAAGAAACCAGGATGTCTCCCCCGTCTTCCCAAATTAAAATGTGATGTACAGAAAAGTCATATAATTAACTGTGACATGTTTAAGGCACTGTTGTCAAACAGAAGGTTGGGTACTGTCGCGGGTCCAGATAGAAAGGAACCCCAAATAAACCCTTCAGCACCCGCACCTGCAATACCCTTTCCTCCCTAGGTGTGTTCTTAGAATAGAGATGGGACCTGCTCCAACAGGACACGTGTTCCAGAACAGGACAACATTTTCTAATGGAAAATTTCAAATTCTGTCCTTGGCTTCGTGACCTGGCCCAGTGGTTTGAATTCATTCTATTTTGTCTCAGATTTCTTGTTCCTTACCAGTGTTTCTACACTTTGTAATTATTCTGATTAACCCCTGCTTTAGCTTCTGTTCTGAGAATGGGCTTTAGAACTAGTTTCAACTTAAAAAGTAGAACTTAAAGGAAGAACGGGAGTAGAATGGCGGTTCCAGGGGCAGGGGGTGGGGCGCGGAGAGGCTGGGCCAAGGGCACAAACGTCCAGTTATGAGATGGATACGTTCTGAGGGTCCAGTAGATACATGGTGACTACAGTTAATAATACTGTAGTGTGTACTTGACATTGCCCAAGTAGATCTTCAGCATTCTCACCAAAAAAAGAAAAGAAAAGAAAAAAGAAAAGAAAAGAAAAGAGGTAACTAGGGGAGGTGACAGATATGTTAATCAACTGGATGGTGGGAATATATTACAACTTTATTTGTTAATTCCATCCCACTGAAGCTTGCACCTAGAAAGAGTTTCAGTCTCTCCTAAGACCTTCAGATCCCACCGATTCCTCGCTCCCTCGCTCACCACCGGGAGCTGTTGGCCGGGCGCATGGAGGAGAGGCCCCTGGAAGGCAGGGTGGCCAGCTTTTACCTTCAGGTCTGGAAATGTAAACGTCTTGAGGGCCGACGGTGTCCTTGCATCCTCAGAGAAGAGCTCCCTTGGAAGCAGGCGCTGGCCACGCCCGGGCATGGACAGCCATCTACTCCCAGTCGCCAGACGGTAAACAGTGTACAGAGACCGAGGAGTTTGTGTGTCTAATTAGAAGAGAAGCAAAGCAGACATGGCCAGGCAGATAATCAAATAATAACAAGTATTTAAAAAATAATAAAGTAAATAATTATTATCACTAATAATTCATTATTTAAAAGCAATAGCCACACCTTGTTTTATGCATTTTATACATATTATTTTGATGATCAGGACACTCCTATGAGCTAGGCACTAATGTTATCACCATTATACAGATAGGGGAACTGAAGCAACAGAGAGGTTAAGCAAGTTGTCTAAGATCACACAGCTAGTGCATAGCCGAACTGAGAGTCCAACTCTGTCTGGCTCCAGGGTCTAGACTTTTGACCAGCGTGTCACACTGTCCCCTGTGTAGTATGACGCAGAGAAGAGCTGCCGTCAGAGTTGTGACAGGCCTGGGGATTAACTGCCCGGGATAGTGGGCTCAGAATACTCTGACCAGACCAGGCCCCAACAGGTGCCCTGATGCTGCTGGGACACTCCCAGCCCTGGTCAGGGTGGGCCCTGGAACCAGGGGGCCCGAGGCCACAGGGGGAGGACAGCAGTGCCTGAGGGCAGATCCAGGAAGGACACGAGCTGGTCGCCTCTTCATTTCCTCGCTTCATGTTAGCTTTGTCCAGGACAGCTGTTCTTTACAGATGAGTGATTGGACGGAACCAGGGTTCATCCCAAGGACAGTGCTGACATTTCCATCAAGGAGGGTTAGGAATGGCCTCTGGTTGAAGCGGAGGAGGGAGGCTGGGGGACTTGTCTGGAAGCTACTTTGTGCAGTCAGCTCTGGTCTGACTTTCACTAGTATGTTTATTTGGGGGCCTTAGGGGCTGATGGAGACTGGGGAGACTCAAGTCCTTCCCTGAGCCATTCCTTGGTCTGCCACTGGTGTGGCTGTTATTCACATGTTAGTGAGTCCGGCGACCCCCCCACGCGTGCAGTGCACTGGTGTGCTGGCACCCTCAGGAATACAGCACCGCCAGGCGGCCCCAGACCCCAGTGCTCTGACCTCTCCCCGAGAAGCGGGGCGGGCTGGCGGGTGGGGCTGAGATCTGCCGGCCTGCGGAAGCCAAAAGGACGGGCGTGGGGTCTGCACTCCGGCCCGGAGTTGCTTCGTGGCTGAGAGTGGATAAGATTCCATTAGAGGTAAGTGCTGTCCGACGCGGGCTGCACAGATATATTTTAAGCTGAGAAATTACTTAATAAATTCAGACCAACACTCTGTGACATTTCCCACAAGACTTTAATGCTGTTTACAAATTCCAGAGAACACCCTGAGTCGTTCTGGCATGGGCTTATGATTTATTTCAGAGGAAAATGGGCCTGAGTGTGTGGGTTTGTGTTTAATTTGAACAGGGATTTGGAGATGAAAAGTCAACTGGCATGAGAGATCGCAGGGCCGGCACAGCGCGGAGCCCGTGGGTGGCCTTGGCGCGTGCGCTGGGTATTGAGAAAGGAGGGCCTCGCGCCGTCCCGCCAGCCGGGCAGCTCCGTGCACAGGCCAGCAGCGCGGAGGGGGGTGGCCAGGAGGCCCTGCTAGGCCCGGGGTTTCAGAAGCACTTCGGTCCCAAAGACTTTCATGTCAGATCCAGGCTACTCCCCAAAGGAGGGAGACAGTTATAGTTCCTTCTCCACAAAAGTCAACATTTGGAGGAGATGACCTTCACCTACGGCAAGATGGACTTCAGGGAGACCAAAGGCAGGCGTTCCTAGAGAATGCAGGAGCTGGGGCTCAGACCAGGAAGGGGGATCTGTGAGAAGTCTTCATGTCTGCTACCCTGTGTTTCTTGGCAATAGAGGGATGGATTAGGTGACCTTGTGATTTGATCTCCGTGTAGACACAGGGGTCAGGGAAGGGGCGGATCCCCTGTCGACTGCTGGAGTGGTCCAGGGGACAGCGGGTTCGAGTACGGGATGTGAGGGAGGCAGTGACGTGGGCCCGGCTGGCAGGAGAGGGGAAAGTCAGGAAGGATCTTGTTTCTCCCCTCTGTCTCCTCTCCCCTGGAAACTCCCAGGCCCATTAATCTTACTGCCAGGGAGTATGTGGTTTGAATGGGAAACGAAGACAGTGACGTCCCCCATCTCTCTTGGAAAAAAAAAATGACATTCCATTTGGTTTTGGAAAATACACAATATTCCACTTATAAAATATTCAATCACTGTCATTAATCCTCCCGCCTGGGCTGTCCCTGCCCCACTCAGCCATGAGCAGCAGACACCAGCTGTGGCCACAGGCCCCGGAGCCTCTCGGCCTTCTCTCATGTGGACAGTATACTTAGAGTGGAGGGTCTGCTGTTTGACTTGACCTGCGTGGGGCAGGGGTCAGGGTGCCGGGGCCTTCAGAGCAGGCTCTAAGCTAACGGCAAAGGGCTCCGGCTGACCTGGGGCCTCCTGGTCTGGGCTGGAGTTGTGGAGAAGTTCCAGGTCTCACGAATGAATTCATCAAACACAGCCGAGGGCACCAGCTCCGGAGTCCCTCCCCCTCCCCAAGCTCGCTGCCCGTCCTGGCAGGCTCCTCTTCCTCAGGCTTCTCTCACCTTCCTCTTCTCCTCTGTTTATCTATTGTTTCAGCATCAACGAATGAATGGATTATGATTTAAATACAATAACCGCAGAACCCCTATGTCAGAGCTAGAAGGGGCTTTAGGAACCATCAAGTTCAGTCCCTTTTGGACAGGGAGGACATTCAGGTCTGAAAGGGGAAGTTGGTAGATGTTTTCCCTGAAGCTTCTAAGCAGTGACTTTCTCCTCTCTTCCTTCCCCTTCCTCCATTTGCCAAGAACCTAGGCTCCTTGGTCTGGAAGCACTGGGACCTGCGGCCCAGGGCCTGGCTTCCTCCGCCTCGCTGCGCTCAGGTGACAAGCTGAGGTCCCAGGTGGGGTGAGCTGGCTGACGGCCATTCATGGCTAGCTCCCGGGACAGAGCTTTTCCTGTATTGCTCAGCTTTCAGCTAAAAGCATCTTCTTGTCGAAGCTCCTCTTCCTGCCCAGACTCTCAGCTGCGCGCGTCAGGTCCTTGTGCTGCTGGGAGCCCTCGTGGCCTCATGTCCGGGGCGTCCCAGAGAACAGCCTCTCGGACGTACCCCAGGATCTGCGCTCTCCACCCGCACTGAGGCTTTGGCTCCTGTCCCTCCAGCCCTGGGGATGCCCGCCCTCTGCCCACTCCCCTGGCCTGCCCGGACCCGCTGCCCTGGCCAGGACTCAGGTGCGTTTCGATGTGCCATTCAGAGTGTTTTCAGGAGGGATCTTCGAGCCTAAAGGAGCAGGGAGAAGGGGTGCGTCTTCTCTTCTAGGGGAACACCAGTTACCAGATGGGGATGGCACTTCAGTCCACCTGACTGTCCCCTGAGCCCGAGGGAAAGCCATGGAAGTTCTTGCTGCTGGAACATCCCATTCCCGGCCGGAAAGCCTGCCCGGGCCTGAAATGGGAGGATGTGTGGGTAAGTATCCTCGTGCCCAGCTGCCGGCACCAGGCTCCTCCTGAGTGTGGGATGGCTCCCTCGGGGCGGGCTGGACAGACACCCATGATGCTCACTCTCTCCACCCCTTCAGGTCCCCCCAAAGGCCACCCAGGCCTAAGAGGCTTAGGGCATGGGGTTGGAGTGGAGCCCACCCTGAATCACAGAACTGGGGAGAGCCCAGGAGCCCTCAGCTGCCTCCTGTCCAGGAGGAGGACAGTGAGAGCAGGTGCCAGGACTCCGAGTCCCGCGGTTTGGAGGCGGCACAGCCAGAGCACGAGGCCGACCTTGTTTCCAGGGTATCAGGAGCCACCACAGCTCGGAGAGGTCGGCAGAACAGGGCGCTCACCCTGCCTCCCCAGGTGTGCAGGGTCCTGTCCTCTGCTCTGAGACCAGACTTCACAGTCCTGCGTGGGTTACAGGATTGCTTGGAGGGTGCTGTGAGATGGGCAGACGTCGACCTGGTTCCAGACCAGCACTGGGGGTGGCGCTGCCCCTTTCTGAACTTCAGGGCCTCGGCCACCCAAGGGCATGCACTAGAAGTGGGTGGTTAGGCCAGGGTGTCCGGAAATGACCAGGTCCTTTCAGTCATGAAGAGGACCAGAGGCTGCCTTTTGTTTTTCTCGCCTCCCAAGTTGCTTGGCGACAGAGACGGGAAGGGGGTGGGTTGGGCAGGGAGAAGACCCGGCCCCCAGATGCTCATGACACTCGTCTTGTTCTCTTCTCCTCCTGTTCCTGTTAGCATTGCAATCCCTCAACTCTGAAATGGAACACTCTGTTTTCGGATTCTAACCTTTCTAATGAAGGGGTTGAGCTAGTGGCTCAGAGAAAAAAACAAACCACTGGAGATGCTTGCTCTGCGTCCACATGTTCCCAGCTGAGGGCGAGGCTGGAGAGAGTGGCTAGGATGCGGAGTCCACTCGGGCTGGTTCTGCCGGGCAGCAGCCACCCCCAGGCCTGGCCAGCCGGCCCCCGAGGGGTACAGGAGTAACGAGACATTCCTGCAGGAGCAAAGCAAAAGCTGGAGAAGCCCGCGGCCAGGGCAGCGCCTCTGCCCGGTCACAGAGAGATAATTGGCTGCCCTGGCTCTGTTCCAACACTCTGAGCGGCCACCTCCCGGGTGTCCTCTGATGATACAGGGAACAGTTCCTGTGACCCCGTGATCGCTGGGGACAGGGCAGAGCCAGACCTTCCACAAAGATGTTTTCCTTCTGGAAGCAGCCCTGTCCTGACCGGCTCTGGGCTTCCTGTGATGCTGAGCATCACGCAGCTGTCTCCTCCCTTCACCCGGGAGCAGGCAGCGGCCGGCACTGGGTTTAATACCCGGCAGAGCTTTCAGGTCCAGGAATAATCAGGCAGCTCTGTAAACAGCACACACGTCCCTCCTCCAACCAGCAACAGTGGCCGGCTTGGCTGGGGCTCAGGGGAGGGGGAGAGGGAGAGGGAGAGAAAGCAGCTTTCTTAGTTCTCAGCTGATTTGATCGCTTCTCAGGAGAGCTGGACACCACCCAGGGCTGCTGGTCCCAAGCCAGGGCCACCGAGGAGTGTGTTATATTCCACGGCCCACAGTGTGAGGGGGAAGCCCCTGGGGGCTGACACCCTGCTTCTCTGGCACCTGTGGATTTGCAGTTCCGTCTCTCCCCAGTGCCCCTAAAAATCTCCGCCATCCTTCATGGCCCGGCCTACACCCTCATAAAGCTTTCTTCAACACTCCAGCCAGGCTTTCTGAAGTCCAGTTGTAGTAAATTTCTATAACCAGCTAAAAGGGTGATGATATGGTGACGTGATCATGATAACAGCTGACGTGAGCCAAGCACACACTTGGAGCCAAGCTCTCTCTAAGTGCGCATCTGTGTGAACTGCCCCACAACGGCCTCGCAGGCAGGCCCGGTGGGGAGGGAGAGGAGGCCGAGTTCATCCCTGGGTTCACAGAGTGCTACTTCTCCTTGCACCGTGCCCCCGCAGGGAGGGCTGTGCTGCACCCTACACCGGGCCCTCGCAGGGAGACTGTGCTGCACCCTACACCGGGCCCTCGCAGGGAGGGCTGTGCTGCACCCTACACCGGGCCCTTGCAGGGAGACTGTGCTGCACCCTACACCAGGCCCTCGCAGGGAGGGCTGTGCTGCACCCTACACCAGGCCCTTGCGGGGAGACTGTGCTGCACAGGCAGGAGAGTGTGTCCCGGGCTCTGCTGGGCAAGACCTGATGAATCCTCGCTGTAGCAGTGTGCAGTAGTCAGTGTTCTACCCATTTTTCAGATGAGTTCGGAGAGGTTCAGTAACCTGTGGAATGACTTCAGTCACGCAGCTGAGGAGTGCCACAGGTGGACGTGGAATACGGGTATCTCATGTCTTCCACACCCCGAGGGGGCATGCACGGCCGCGTTGCACTTACCTGGTAGACGACCTCGGACTAAACCTCTCTGCACTCAGTTTATCTGAAAGATAGGAGGTAGAGGTACCTACTTCTTCTAAAGTTGTGGTGGGGACTGACTGAGATAATGCATGTAAGGCGGTTAGAACAGGGTCCCCGGCACACAGGAAACACTCAATAAAGATAGGTTATTATTATCATGGCTTAATGAGATGCCACGGACATTTAATGAGCAACTATGATGCGACTCTGGGCAGACACTGCATTAGGCGCTTCCCTCTCTTATCCTCCTCCTCACTCCACGGTGCCTTCAAACTCAATGAAGCACGTAGTAGCTGATCAATAAATGCTGTGTGATTGACTTCTGCCATGGGGCTGGGGCTGGGTCCCATAAAAGCTCCTCATCGGGAGTGTCTGCATCGTCCGCCCCCATCTTTCTTTTCCTCTCAGCTGCACCTGATTTTGGAAGAATCCATGCCATGTGATGGTATGAAACCTGATTCTGGGAGCCAGATGACCGGGGGTCTGCCTTAGGTTCTACTCTGACTTTGACCTGGCTACGTTACTGCTACCTTTGGGCCCCAGGGGCTTGGCCTCGGTGATATCTCAGGTCCCTTGGATGCTTCACTTCCTAGGGAAGGAGCGCTGGGGAGGGGAGACCTTGCAATGCTCCCCACTTCCTAGCACTTGGATCTCAACTTCAGGACTTGGCTGCGATTTTGAATTGTTTTTAGCTGAGGAGTAGAATAGATAGGGGTAAAGAGCCCTCAGTTGTCTGTCAGCCCATCTCTGCTCCTAACCGTGGCTGTGCCCAACTGGCCACTCTCAGCATGCGCCATCTAATCCCGCAGCCCCGGCTGAAGTGGACGGAAGAGTGTGTGAATATGTGTGCACCGTTTCTGACCTGGCCACCGGCTTCTTTGGCTGCTACTGGGAGGAAAGAGACTGCCAGTTTGTTCAGGGCTACTTGTCCAAACTTTGCAGGTGTGGCTGAATCTGATCAACTTGGGCTGCCTTCCAGGGTCCTGTGTTTGTGTGTTTGGGGCGGGTGGGTACCTGGAGGGAGCAGTGAAACCACGCCCTTCA
The DNA here is from genome assembly GCA_030848825.1 of Tadarida brasiliensis. Classification (NCBI taxonomy): domain Eukaryota; kingdom Metazoa; phylum Chordata; class Mammalia; order Chiroptera; family Molossidae; genus Tadarida; species Tadarida brasiliensis. The sequence continues at coordinate 12,066,858 of CM061275.1, read as the reverse complement.
TTTGGGAAACGGAGAGCTGCAGCCTGGCTCCCCCAGGAAGTCGGCTGGAGAGGCAGGGCAGAGGGGACCCTGCTGAGTGAGAGGGAGGAAGGGGTCTCCACCCTGCACGGAGAGCGGAAGCCCAGGCACAGCTCCCGGAATGCTGCCCTGGGCGCGGGAGCGGGCGTCGCGGGGCAGGAAAAGGGGCAGCACACGTGCTTTCTGGGAAACTCAGAATACATTGTGGCCTCGGAACTTCTTCAGCGCTTTGGGAGTCACTGATTTTCAGTTCTCCGAGACACTCTTAAGCGAAAAGAGCCGCTCTGCCTCGGAGTGGGTGCTGCTGAGTCCTTGTGAAAAGGAGGCAGGCTACCTGGTCGAGAGGGAGGAGAGAGTCCCCCAGCTTCTCTCAAGAGCAGGTGCAGCCCAGGGGCAGCTGGGCCCTCCTGTCCCGGCCAGGATTTGTTCTCTGTTCTGACTGTATGTCCTCAGGAACGCTTGGAGAGGGAATGTTTTTAGGAGTGGCCTTGTACCTGCCAAAAACATGGTAATGAGTTGGCAGGGCAAAGTCCCCGAGTGGAAGTCTGTATGAAGGAGGGCTCTCATTAGGACCCGGCATTCCCAACAAGTGCCTGGAGTCACCTTGTCTGGCAGGTGGGCCTGAGGTCCGAGGTACCCCCCCCCCCCGCCCCCCGCAGGGACCAGGAGGGACGGCAGAAGGAAGCAGGAGGGACGGCAGCACAACCTGGAGATCCTTGAACAGGCAGAAGCGTGGGCTGGAGAGTCTGGGGCCGCAGTCCCGGGGCACCTCTCAACCCACCAGGCTGATGGCAAGGTCCAAGACTAGGCTGTAGCACCCAGCTTTCCCAGGAGACCGTCCCGACACCCTCAGCCTCACCACGCCCCCCGCATCCTGGCACGTTCCCAGCCTGTGGAAAGGGCTTGACACCCTGTCCCCCCACCTGGACTGAGAGGTCCTTGCAGGACTGTGTCTTCCTCGTCCAGAACGTCTGTGCCTGGCAGGCATCGGGTGCAGTCCGTGTGGGTCAGCTAATCGGATGGGCAAGCTCCCACACACAGCAGGCCAACACCTGGGCTAGCTTCCTCGCCTTCTGCATGTCCTTCCAGCTGGCTTGTGACTCTGAGGATGAAGGGACTCACCTTGAGGGCGTCTGCCTTTCCCGCCTCTGTCGGCTTCCATCTGCCCCTCAGCTTCCTGCCTCCCAGCCCTCCAGTCCCACGGCTTGTGCTCAGGGACCACAGGCGTTTATATCAGCCACGTTTTGCTGCTGGGTCTAACTGAGCCGAGCATATACATTCCCGAGTCCAGAGCGACAAGGGGGGACCGCCCACGCCGGGACAGCGCCCACGCCGGGACAGCGCCCACTCCGGGACAGCGCCCACGCGGCCATGCCGTTCCCCTCCACTAGTGTGCATGGCTGAGTGTTGACGGTGGAGCCCAGCTCAGCCGGAGCAGGGCGGTGCCACGCGGCCAGGGCGTCATTTCTGCTCCTGCCAGGGAAGGAAGGCGTGAGCAGGAGCCTCTTCCTGGGGGCCAATTACTGAATCACTTGTTCTTCCTCGAATCAGTGCAGCTAAGGAACATTTTTTTCGCCTCTTCCCTCCTCTGCCCTCCCTCTCTCCCTCCAGCCTCTGATTATTCAAATCCTGAGGACTTTACCTGGGCAAGGCTGGCCCACACCGCAGCGCAGACCCCTCTTCTCTTGGCTTCCTCCCGCCCAGCCTCTTCCCCTCCGATCCCAGTCGGCCTGTTGGGGAGTGATACCAGCTTTGGGGGCCTGGAAATGCAGAATCTGTGTATCACCTAAAGGAAAGGCCCTCAAGCCACCTCTGAGAGGGACACTTCAGAACAAGGAGGTGGAGCTGGGCGGAGGGAGGGAGGCAGTCATTTGTCATGGCTAAATGGACTTTTATTGCTCAAATCCCAGGGCTAGAGGAAAGCTTTAGCTAGGCTGGTGAAGGCAGCAGGAACTCCAGCAATTACTAGAAAAATAAGCTACATCCCAAATCAATCGATTGGCTGGTGATTCTTATTTCCAAGGTATGGTGGCGCTAGACCAAGCCCCTGGCAGCGCTGGGATGTGGGTAGCCTGAGGTCAGGGGCACAAAGAGCTGGGCTGCAGGTGTCAGCTCTGGGCAGTTGCTGGCCAGGGGTCAGAGCTGAGCTCTTCTGCCTCCTCTGCTTCCTGGGAGGCTGGACAAACACCCCCAGGACACTGCTTACCGTGGGGAGAGCTCCGTCAACAAACCGTGTACTTCCTAGCACTTCCCTAGGCACCATGGGGGATGGGAAAAATTACAGTGTGTCCCCACCCCTCCAACTGCTGCACTGCAGTTGAGGAGAGAAGGCTAGCAATGACAAGCTGGGAGAAGCCAAGGGCGTGCTGTTGAGTGTGCACAGCAGGGGTCTGGAGGAGAGAGCTCCAGGCCAGCTAGGAGTCAGTCAGTCAACATTCCTTACATTGTGTAGCAACTTCCAAAATGCCTCCCTAGGAAAACTTAGCCTATTCTGGTATTTTGGTGCTTACATCATGCCAACATTTTTGTTGTGGGCGATCATTATATCACCATTTTAAAGATGGGACAACCAAGGCTGAGAAAATTGATGCCACAAGTTGACTTGAACACCAGCGTTCTTACCTTGGTTACTCTACTCCTCTCGTTATCATGTGTCAGGGATTTACAGAGGGGGAGACAGGACTCCAGGTAAGCAGGGTTTAGATTCGTGGAAAAGGAAGGGAATGGAAATTCAAGTAGGATGTGTGCTGGGCACAGGGCAGAGGCTCAAGACTGGTGGATGAATGAATGAACGTACAAGTGAGTTCAGGGGTGCGCCCTGCCCTGGGACGGCGGCACAGAGGGAGCAGAGCCACTGCCTTTGCTAAATGGAAGTTTATTGCTGCAGTCCCAGGGCTGGACAGGCGTCATGGATACAGGCATGTTCTGCAGGACAGTGCGGGGGAGGCTGAACGAGTGGGTGTGGCTGCATTATAGAGACCTGGGGACCCAGGCAGGGATGTCGGGTTGATGTCAGAAGCCTGGAGGGAGGCACTGAGGTTCTAGAATGGGCGCATCTCCCCTGAAGGCAAGAGAGTTGTGCCTACCTCTGTATGCTCCCTGCCTAGCAAGACGGCCTATCCAGGGGCACAGGGGACAGAGGGCAAGCACGAAGAGTCAGAAGGTGGCAGCTCTGAGCCCGGATCTGTAGCTTGTAGACCTTGGGTAAGTCTAATAACCGCTCACAAATTTCAGTGTCCCATTGCGTCAGAGCTCAGCTGAGACGTCACGTCTCAGGTCCCAGTGAAGGCAGGCTCGCTGTCACACATCTTCATGGCACCCGACCACTCCCTTGGGGCCCGACCAGGTGCAATGAGTCGTCTGATGCCTGTGGGTCCAGGAGCTGTGCCTGTCACTGAGCATGGACCTGGAAACAGTTCTCAGGAAACATTGGTCTAATGAAGAATGGAGGTGTCGAGGAGAGCCATTGGGAGGGTCAGAGGTCATCGCCGTGCTCGTGGGAAAGCAGCAGTAGGGTAACTGGGAGAGACTGCGCCTACTGGGACCCGGACAAAGACCAGGAGGCAGGGACAGGCTCCAGCACCAGTCGTCCGGGCGCCGTGAGGGTGGAGAGGAGTTGAGAACTTCAGATATTTGAAAGAAGGGACGACAAAGCCCAGTGCCCGGCTATGGGTATGTGGGATGCCGGGGAGGAAAGAACGCTAAGGTTTCGGGCCAGAAGGGCGAGGAGGAGCCCCGGGAGGTCAGGGCCGCCTCCCACTCCCCTCTGCCTTCCCTCCTGGGCTCTCTGACTCGCTGTAACTCTGTCTGGTGTTTCTTTGTCTCTCTTCACATTTCTTAGTCTTCAGTCCTCCCTGCCTCAGACCCCACTCGCCACCTTCTGTTCTCGTCTCTCCTCCCCCGCGGCCACCGTCCTCCCCTTCGCATCCCCTGGCCCCGCTTGCCCTGTCCTCAGTTCCACTCTCTGCCCAGGGCTCCTCCTTGGCATGCTGACCCCCAGCCTCTCTTTCCTGCCAGGTGTCTGGAGTCCTGGATCGGATCTGCCAGGCGGATCAGTATCAACACTGAAGATTCCTTTGCTTCCTCTTCTCCGGGGCCTCCCGCCCCTCTGTCTCAGCCGCCCTTGGTTCCCCTTTCTCCCGGACATCAGACCAAACCAATGCGTGCTGATCAGAGAGGCAGGCTGGACCCGACAGTCCTTCAGCCTCTTCACGTTCCTTTCCGTGCATTTCCTAGTTCAAGCTGAGCAAACCTGAAGCTTTTCCTCCCTGGGATTTCCCCCACCCGACCTGCAGTGTCCGCAGCTGTCCCCTTATCTGCCCTGCCTGGCTCTCGCCTCCTCCTTCCTCCTAAACTGTCTCTTTGTGTCTTCGTTTAATGTCCTGTACATTTACCTTCAGATCAGAACGCCTGTCTAGAAGACTTGGGGGACGGGCCCCTGACTGGCGTCACTACCCTTCAGGCTAGCTGAGTAGGCTCGTCACAAACATTTTTTGATACTAATGTTCATGCTGCTGATGAAGATGGTAATAAGTGAGACGAATCATGGTAGTGTTTCTGGAACTGTGCCTGGCACTTAATAGGTTTTCAATAATCATTAGTAGACTCTTAATCTGAATGATAATGTGAATTCCCTTTCAAGATTCCTTCTTTGATTGCAAATAATGGAAACGGACTTAGGAGCTTAGGGAAGAAGGAGACTCCAGGGGATGTCGATACGCCTAGACTCAAGGGCAGGATATACACTTGGGTTTCATTAGAGAAATGGACCAGGAACTAGAACATTGTCAGAGTCTGGGGCAGCTACTGCCGGCCATGTGGTCTCACCTCTCCCCTCACGACTGCTGCATTCTTCTCGCTCGACAGACTTCTCTGCTCGTCTGTGAGCACGGCAGCCTGTGGTCAGCCCTGCCCTGGCCTTGGCCCCTCTCGGAGCTCCAGTACCACCGACTGGTGTTCCGGTTCTCCCGGTCACGGTCACAGAAGAGAAGTGTGATGGGCCCAGCTGAGGCTGAGTGCCCTCAGGATCAGGGTCCACAAATGCAGGCGCAGGACGGTCCCTCCAGAGAACAGGAGCAAGTCTTTTTAAAAAAAAATAATTTTATTTTATTTTTAAAAATTAATTATTTTCTTTATTGATTTTTAGAGATTGAGGAAGAGAGAGGGAGAGAGAGAGATAGAAACATCGATGAGAGAGGACATCAGCTGGCTGCCTCCTGCATGCCCCCCACTGGGGATTGGGCCCACAACTGGGCATGTGCCCCGACCAGGAATCGAACCGGCGACCTCTTGGTGCACGGGCAGGAGCAAGTCTTAAAATGGTGGTATGTGTGGGTGAAGAGGTGGTGGGCAACCGGGCAGACAAGTGGAATGTGCCTCTTACACAAAGTGCGGGAGGCAGACTGAAGCCTGTCAGACGTGACGCACCATGCCCGTCAGCCTGGACTCTCGTCCGATTCCCTTGTGCATCCAAGCTGGGCGGTGACCTCAACCGCTGTGCCGCAGAGTTTTCACAATACGCAGTCCCTGACTGTTTAGTCAGGGGCACTGACCTACTTTCCCTTAGACGGCCAAATAAAGAAATGACAACAGCCGACCGGACAGTGTGGCTCAGTGGACTGAGTGTCGTCCCATGGACCGAGAGGTCCCGGTTCAATTCCCAGTCAGGGCACATGCCCGGGTTGCGGCCAAAACCCCTGTAGGGGGAGTGCAGGAGGCCGCTGATCAGTGTTTCTCTCTCACATCGATGTTTCTATTTCTCTCTCCCTTCCTCTTTCTCTAAAAAAATCAATAAAAACATATTAAAAAAGTGACAACAGCCAGCACAACAAGAGCCATCCAATGTGAATAAGAATTTTACCTATTTTTTTGTTAGATCGGCAAAAAATATAAATACCTTTTTGGTGTACTGCAGAATTTTAGTAATTTGTCATGAGATGACAAAGGTTGAAAATCGCTGCAGTTGGGGACCCCGCCATGAAGCCTGGTCCCGAATCGGCGCTGCAGGTGGCTCGCCCAGGGTGGGTAAGGCAGCAGCACTCCCCTGGGTCCTCCTCCTGCACGGCCGCAGGTCCAGGCCCTCTCGTCTGACCCGGCCTCATTTCCTGTCTACCACAGGAGGGGAGATGCAGAAACCCTGGCCAAGTCTGAGTGGCGGCTCCTTCCCAGAAGCTGATTACAAGGGCAAAGGTCTTCCGCTCATGGCGAAGATAAAGAGAAGCATCTTCCCACACTGGCTGCAGCGATGGATGGGTTTGCCCTCTGCAAGTGATTACTGCGGCTCCGATAAGGTGCCCAGGTGGCTGGTAACCAGCAGATTTCCTATAATCTCTTTCCTTAGATTTGAGCTCAACCAACCTCAATCATCCCCGCCCCTTGCAATATCTACTTTGTGATCTCTCCTGAGAGGAAACAAATGCTAGGGCCTTTTGGGAAGTCTGAGGACTCAGAGCCCTGGACACTGAGAAAGAGCGAAGTCCACCTGGTAACAGAGAATTGTGGTTAAGAATTCAGGCCTGAAGTAGACAGAACGGGGTGGCATCCTGGTAGATTACTTAATAGTTAATGAAGTGTTATTATTTTTTAAATTATTTAAAAAAATCACGGGAGCCTTGGCCAGTGTGGCTCAGTTGGTTGGGCATCGTCCCGTGCACCCGAAAGGTTGCTGGTCTGATTCCCGGTCAGGGCAGTGCCTGGGTGTGGGCTCGATCCCGGGGGCGGGGGTGAGGGGAGGGGGCAAGCAGGAGGCAGCCGGTCCACGTTCTGCTCTCACATGGATGTTTCTCTTTCTCCCTCTTCCTTCCTCTCTAAAAACCAATAAAAATATTTATTAAAAAAGCCTGGGAAAACAAGTAACTGCGAATTTCTTTATATTCATTTTATGGTCTAGTTTGGCTTTTCTTTTGCATTATATTTCAAGAGAACGCCATATACTCTTCAGTGCCTCAGGCTTTTAAATTCTGGATCCTTCACTTATTAAATATGTGACCTGGGTCAAATAAGTAAAAAGGGCAAATTATATACCAATCCCATTGGGTTATTCTGAGAATAACAGAATAATCCATGGGAGGCCATAGCCCAGCTCCTGGCACATAGAAACACTTTCTAAATTGTAGCTATTATTAGTTTCATAAAGTGACCATCTGCTCTGAGAGGAGAAAAGCTTTTATTTTTTATTTATTTTTTACTTATTTTTTCTTTATTGATTTTAGAGAGAGAGAGAAATAGAAACATCGATGAGAGAGAACATCAATTGGCCACCTCCTGCATGTCCCCCACTGGGGATTTGGCCCACAACCTGGGCACGTGCCCTGACTGGGAATCGAACAGGAGACCTCTTGGTGCATGGGTCAACACTCAACCACTGAACCACACTGGCCGGGAGGAGAAAAGCTTTTAAAAATATGGGCCTGGAGCTGGCAAACATCGGATGAGACTTGTTCTGTGGGTGTGGCCAGCGTGGACTGTGCCCCCCCAGGCCCTGTAGAACGGGTCACTTGGTGGGAAGGACCTGAGACTTGGGGTGGGGGTCAGGGTCCAGGCAGAAGGAAGAGGGGCGTAGGCTACCCTGACTTTCCTAGTTCTTCAACATCTAGAAAAATATGCTAAAAATCAAGTGCCAACATTTTTTATTCCACGTGGATGGACCCTTATTTGATTTCTCTCATCGTTTTAGGATTCAGAGGGTCGGTGCCTTATACCTGTTTCCCTGCGGTCCTCTGGCCCTGACCTGACATTTCAGACCCCCTCCCTTGGCATTGGCATGTCCTTCCTCATTCTTTTTTTTTAATTCTTTTTTTTTTATCCTCAGCTGAGGACATTTTTCCATTTTTTGTTCAGATAGAGTGGGAGGGAGAGAGAGGGGGAGAGAGGGGGGGGAGAGAGAGAGAGAGAGAGAGAGAGAGAGAGAGAGATGTGAAAGGGACACATCGAGTGGCTGCCACCCGCACGACCAACCAGGGCCGGGGACAAACTGCAACCGAGGTACATGCCCTTAGCGGGAACCGAACCCGGATCTCTCTGGACCGCAGGCCGACGCTCTAACCGCTGAGCCAAACTGGCCAAGGCTCCTTCCTCATTCTTCATCATCTGTTTCTTAGTTCACACTGTCAGGAAGTTCTTTTTCAGGTTTCTTGTGATTATGAGTGTTGGGAAACAATTCCAGATTGTTTGCTATCTTTGGTAAGAGAATTGTTTGGTTGATTGATTTATCCATCTATTCATTCATTCATTCATTCATTCATTCATTCATTCATTCATTCATTCAGCTATCCTTGAGCATGTACCAAGGACCGAACTCTGTGCTAGGCACTGGGTGTCCATGCTTTTGTGAGACACAATCTCGTCTGACCCATCAACTTGCCAAGTATCTGGGAGGAAGTCTCACTGAAATCTTCCCTCTCCAGGGGGTAAGGGAGGGGTTCTCACTCCTCATACTCATTCTCCATCCTAAACCCATGGCTGATTCTCTAATTGAATAGTTTGCACACAGAGTACATTTTCTTAATGCCCTCAGTGCCTGCCTGGCTTTCAGGCAGGGACAATATCCCTGTGTGTGCCAAGTGGCTTTCCAGGATCATCCACACTCTCCAGCTTCGAAAATGAAACTCAACCTGGACCCTCTTCGGCAAACAGAATCCTGGCATTTGCATAAATGATTAAATCTGGGCTTTTAAATTGGGCCAGGGTGCTTCCCAGCTTGCTCGGTGACCCCCTTGTCACGGGGCTGGGCATGTGGCCTGGGGAAGAGTAGGGCTTCAGCCCTAAGCCTGTGGGCTGCAGGGACAGGGTAGTTCGAGGTTAGTTTGGTGAAGGGCTCTGGCTTTAGAGTTCCGTCTAGCTTTGCTATTAAGAGTAAACCCTTGGGATAGTTTCTGAATTCTTTGTGACTCAGTTTTCTCATCCACAAAATGGGGCTAAGAGTTCTGGGCTGTTGTAAGAATGAAGTGAGGTGATGCAGGTAAAGCGCTGAACGCAGTGTTTGAGCCAGAGAAAGCACTTGGTGAACAAACAACCACCACCGTTGTTACTTTCAAGGCGGAGGAGGCAGCAGGGGCCTGGAACTCCCCCTCGTCTCAGAGATCTGTTGGCAGGACCCGTGCAGGTGGCTGCCTTGTGCTGTGAGGGAAAGAGAAGGGAGAAACGGACTCGTTAAGAGAGACATGGTGCCAAGGGCGTGACAGTCTTTCTCACTTAACTTCCAAACACCCCCGTGAGTTTGGCATTACGGTCCCCCTTTCCAGAGAAGGAAACTGCTAGAAGCCAATAGCACACGGCCAGAGTGGGGAGCAGATCTGAAACCGTGTCTGCTGACCACCTCGTTCCCTGTCTACTCCGAGGGAGGGCGATGCTTCACCGCCAGCAGAAGGGAAGGCAAGGAAGTGGATTTGTCTGCTTGGGTCTGAACCCTGTACACCTATCATCTGCCTTAGCCGCCCAGTTGGTATCACCCAGTTTTGCAGATAAAAACAGTAAAGCCTGGAGGACGTGGCTTGGCCTAGGGCAGAGCAGGGACGGGCCCTCGGTCTGTGTGCCCGCCAGGCTGGTGCTCCCTCCAGAGTGGCTGGATTGCCCTGCTCTGTCGTGACCTGCCTGTGTGACCTTGAGCACGTCACTTAACTCATGTTACCTGTAAACTGGGAGAAGACAGCTGCCCTGCCCACCTCTTAGAGCTGAAAGAGGCTCACACGAGGTAATGGATGTGAGAGCGCTCTGTAAGCTGGAAAGCTCTGAAGATGGAGGGTGATTACCATCCCTCCATAAAACCTCGCACATCTTCCCTCTCCGCCTGACGCTGGCGCCCACATTGAGTGCTTTTAGAGTCGCCAGATTACCTTCCTGTCTCCTGGCACCAGAGAGGAAAGGCGTCCTGCTCCCCAGTGTCCGAGCCTCTCTGTGGGCTGTCGGAGTGGACTGGGTCTCGGTGGTGTGAACTGGACGCAGGGCTGGATGGAATGGGCCGGCCGAGGCATCCTGAGCTGATTTCTGCTGTCTCAGGGGGGCCTGAGGACACCTTCCCAGGGTGGGACTCTGCGGGGACCTCAAGGACTGCCACTGCCTCCCAGAGACCCAGCCCCCAGCTGGGCGGGTCCTGCCTGGTTTCTCCCACCCAAGACACTCAGACTTTCCACTTCAAGTTGCTTGCCCTTGTGGCCTTGGAAGAACTAGCCTCGCATACTTTAAAGGCCCTTTTAATGTGGTTTGCTGCAGCCTTCTCTTCCTCCTGCCCGCTCCCCTCCCCTCAGCGTGGGCGCAGCCAGCGGTGTGGGCCCCCTGAGCCTTCTGACTGGACTGTGTCCCTTTGAGAGTCGACCGACACCAGAGCTATCAGAGATCGTGACGTGATCTCGTCCAAGCGTGTCATTTTACAGAGGAGGAGACAGAGACCAGGGAAGAGAGCATTGACTCACACTCGCTCAGTCTGCCAGCCGCCCTTACTCTTATAGGAGGGTCCTCGGGGCTGTGTGCGAAGGGGTAGAGGGAAGTGGTGGCAGAAGGGTTTGAGAGTCTTCTCACTTGACAGGCCAGCTCTGATGGCTGTAGCTCCCTAGTGCCGCTCCGAATGTGAAGTGGCCTGGAAGAGAGCAGAGGGGTGTGTGAGAGACAGGAACGGGGAGTGAGGACTGACGCTTGGAGAAAACGCACTGTGTGGCAGCCGTGCGCCAAATGACTGGCAGGAGAAATGTACGACTCGGCCACGCTCCTCCCTTTCTGGAATGTTCTGTGCGTACTCCTATTCAGAGGCATGCGGCCTGGATAAAACGGTCTTGGGACCCTGCCTTCCCGGAAACTGTTTTGTGCCTGTCTGCTGAATCCAGCTTCTAAGCTGAGGCGAGCTTCCAGGTGCCTGGTGGGGCGCTCAGGAAATGTTAAATAACCGTTATCATCGGCTGCAACGTAAAGGAGTAAACTGCATGAAACTGCATTTCCTACCTGCTACCGTGATCAAAAAGACAAAGCAGGTGAGATGATCCCCTCCCTGCCCAGAGACAATCGCACCGCCCCTAAGCCATGGACCACGCAGCCGCGAGTGGTTCAGACGCGGAACAAACCTTTGGGCGGAGGGAAGAGTTCCTGTTCAAACTCACTTGCAAATTTCGCAGTGGAATGAAGCATCAAATCTCTGCGCCCCAGATCGGAGGCTCTTTCTCCAGCCCCGTCTGGGGAAGGCAGGAAAAGTTTGCTTCGGCGTTTTGAAGGAGGCTCAGGTCCTGCTACGGCCTCTCTGACTGCTGGCCCTGAGCAGGTCAACGGGCAAGTGCAGAGGGGCACCCACCGCACCAGGCTGTAAGCAGGGCCCGGCCCAGACAGGGGCACCAGGCAGGGTCATCATCGGATTCCCTTCCAGGTGGCTCAGTTATTTATATGCAAGGCTGGGGACTCGGTGGGGACTGCTGGTGACAGGCCTCTCCGCTGTCGTCCCCGTTAATTCAGTGCTGGCTTCAAACTGACCTGCTCTACCTGGTGAAAGGAAACCCCTGTGGTTAAGGAGGACAGCCTGGCAAGGATCTGTAACCAGGACATGCCCTACCGTTGGCTTCCTTTATCTTTGAATTCTTTTTATCCCTTCCCCCGTCCCAGTGAGGCTCAGCACAGCACCCCACCAAGCCCACCAGCCCCTCCCAGGGGAGTTTTGGCAAACATATTCTCGGCACCTTCTTCCGCCCCCCCGGCTATTTTAATTCTCTGTATTGACGGCATCTGGGGTTTGGCCTGACCTCAGATCTGACGGGTGCTCCCTCAGGTCTGTTCAGACGCAGGCTCTGCACCATGCTGTGTCTGCGCTGAAGGCTGATCCTTGCTCGCTGGGCCCCGACCCCCGTTTTCTCTCCTGAGGCTGATGCCAGCCTGTGCTAGCCCCCATGTTCCAGCTCTCTTCTTCCTATGCCCAGTGGGCTCTTCTTTTCACCCACTTGGCACTGGCCTCCTGAGGCCCCAGGGTGGTTCAGATCTTTCTTCTACTCAGATCGCTCTTCTTCCTGCCGCGAAGGCCCTGTTTATCCAGAACGGCTCTCTCTGTCTGGCCTTCGTGGCGTATCTGGGCAACTGGCTTCTCTCGGGTTGGTGCTCTGCTGCCCCCTGGGGGCGCACATCCTGCAGGCCAGTCTGGGAGACATGTAGTTTCCACAGTCAGTAAAAACCGAAGAACAGCTTTGCAGTCATTCTTCCATTATACACTCCCCTTCTCCTGTCCACACCCCCCTTCCCCTCCAGCCGCCTCTACGCCCACAGATGTTTTCTCCATTTGCACAAGCCCCCTGCGGAGGCCAGGTGAGGATGCCACGGTCTTCCTTCCAGCTCGGGGATGGGAACCCGGGGAGAGAAGGCTGGTGTGTTCCAGGCGGCTGGGTCCTTCCGTCTACTGAGAAAGCAATCCTTGTAGACTTGCTCGAGCCCGGGCTCGGCTAGAACAAACACACATGTGCACATAACACCCACATGCCCAAAATTCAGTTTCGGCAAACAACCAGACCTGGCTAATTAAAATGTCTAATCCATTTAAATAAATTCAACAATTAATTTAGCCAGACAGTAATTGTGTGATTTGAATACTCTTCCTATCCATTCCCATCGAGTTGGCTGGAAGACTCATTTCCTGGGTGGGGTCCAAACCTGCGATCTTTGAAAGGGATTTCATTGCTCAGCTGCCCTCCCCAGAAGACCTTCCTCTTCACCTGTCACTGGGGAGACTGGTCCCTGGTTTCAGGAAACATCAGCTATTGGATTATTCTGGCTCAAGCCATGCGGATGGAGAGAGCCTGAGTTAGATTATTTCCTCCCCAGAGTGCTGCCTGTCTGTGGGTGCCTCTCCCTGAGTCTCTGCCCGGGGTGAAGCTTTGTGGCTGTGATTGTCTACCAGTCCTGCTCTTCCAAAGACGGCCTTATGAACCTTATTACCATCAAGGCCAGAGAGAGAGAAAGATAAAGAAATAGAGAGAGAGAGAGAGAATCAAAGAGGCAAAAAGAGAGTCAGGGATTGAGATCCAGGAAAAGAGAAGGAAATCTTTTGCTCACACAATTCGAGTATAGAAAAGGTAAACACCAGCGTGCAGCTCCAGGACCTCAGGGCTCCCGCCCGCCCCTCTACCTGGTCTCCCGTCTTGAGACATTCATTGAGCGTAAGGCCCTGAAGTGGTGGCTGGAAAGAGATAAAATAGGAGCATAATTAAGTACAACACAAGTAAACAGTGATGGGTGCCACGAGAGAGGTTTGTGCAAGTGCAGCCATGGCCAGAATGCCCGCGTGGAACAGCATCGGGGGCTGTCGCTGGGCGGGCGCAGGTTCAAGGCACATGAAGTGGCGTGTGCACAGAGGAGGACTGTTCTTACCGAGATCCAGGGGCAGATCCAGGTTTTGTGGGGCCTGTAGCTTATTGATTGAGAGGGGGGTTATTTAAGAAAAAGAAAACAGAATTGTGAATATAGAATTAGGTATAAGAATAGGCATATAGATCAAGGTAACAGAACAGAGAACCCAGAAATTGACCCAAGACATTATGCTCAATTAATATTTGACAAAGGTGGCAAGAGCATACAATGGAGTAAAGACAGCGTCTTCAATAAATGGTGTTTGGAAAATTGGACAGCTACATGCAAAAAAATGAAGCTAGACCACCAACTTACACCACACACAAGAATAAACTCAAAATGGATAAAAGACTTAAATGTGACTCATGAATCCATAAAAACCCTAGAAGAAAATGCAGGTAACAAAATTTCAGACATCACATGAAGCAGAATTTTCACTGATACAATGCCTAAAGCAAGAGAAACAAAGGAAAAATTAATACATGGAACTACATCAAACTAAAAAGCTTCTGCACAGCAAAAGAAACAAGCATCAAAACGGGAAGGAAACTCACTATATGGGAGAGCATAATTGCCAACGATACATCAGATAAGGGGTTAATTTCCAAAATATATAGAGTACTCATACAACTCAACAAAGGGAAGACAAAGAATCTAATTTAAAAATGGGCAGAGGACCTAAATCGACACCTCTCTAAACAGGACATACAAATGGCCAAGAGACATATGAAAAAATGCTCAACGTCACTAATCATCAGAGAGATGCAAATTAAAATGACTATAAGGTATCACCTCACACCTGCCAGAATGGCTGCCATCAACAAATCATCAAACAACAAGTGCTGGCGAGGGTGTGGAGAAAAGGGGACTCTAGTATACTGCTGGTGGGAATGCAGACTGGTGCAGCCACTATGGAAAACAACATGGTGTTCCCTCAAAAAATTAAAAATTGATCTGCCATTTGACCCAGTGATCCCACTTCTAGGAATATATCCTAAGAAGCCTGAAACACCAATCAGAAAGAATATATGCACCCTTATGTTCATAGCAGCACTATTTACAATCACTAAGATCTGGAAACAGCCCAAGTGTCCATCAATAGATGAGTGGATAAAAAAGCTGTGGTACATATACACAATGGAATACTATGCAGCTGTAAGAAAGAGAGATCTCTTATCCTTTGCGACAACATGGAGGGACCTGGAGAGCATTATGCTAAGCGAAATAAGCCAATCAGAGAAAGACAAATACCACATGATCTAACTTATTTGTGGAATATAATGAACAAAATAAGCTGATGAACAAAATAGACCCAGAAACATAGAAAGGAGTAGGGTTCAGACGGACAAACCTCAGAGAAGGGGGGTGGGGTGGGGGAGGGAAGAGATAAACCAGAAAATTTATATGCATGTATGCATAACCAACGGACATAGACAACAATGCCATGTGCGTGTGGGGGGCAGGATGGGGAGGAGGGTGTCTGTGGGGGAAAAAGGAGAAACATCTGTTACAAAAATAAAATTAATTAATAAAAAAAGAATTAGGTATAAAGTTAAATGGATCACAATAAATTGTGTATTATAAAAGCTGACAATACCACAAATACCGCAAAATCCAGAAAAATAACAGAATGAAAAAGAAATTTGCTGATGGGCACACCTCTGTGTGCGTCCCCTGCATTGTTTGGTTTCATGCTCTCTGATGAATCTGCACGACAGTTCTGAAATGTCGTTTCCTAAAGAGAGAATAGATTATTCTGTCTCTCTGCTGGCACAGTCGATCAGAATTTGTGTTTTATTAACGACAGTTGGGATTCACAGAACACGTGACTCCACACACAGACACTGTTTCTGTGATGATGCCTCTGGTTTGTGCCCTGAAGGTCTGGAACGGGACGAATTCCAGGTGGGAAGCCACGGCAGGTTGGCCTCTGCCCTCGCACCTCGTGCCACAGTGGCAGGCGATTGGACGAAGCGGGTGGAGAGTGTACACCCGCAGTCATTTCTAAGCAATAACTTAACTCCATGCGAATCTGCGAACTGCACGTTGGTAACTGCCCCAGTTAAACGCTTTCCCAATGCCACCTTCCCTGAGCCGGATTCCCGAATGCCGGGCCCTCTCTGGTGCTGCTGCGTGAGGGCAAGTGTGATGGGCGGGGGCTGGGATGGGGAGAAGGAGCTGCTTTAACCCATTTTGGTTAAAATATATTACTTTTAAAAGTTTTACAAAAACATAAGGTCATGTGAACACATTGCCAGGGCCTCTCCGAGAACCTCGAAGGCGTCTGGGGAGTGAGGGGACTTGATGCATAGAGCCCACTGGCCTCGGAAGCATCACCGCCGCTCCGGTCACCGGGGTGGACACTGCGGGAGCCACGCCACCGCCCACCCCGCCCGGGGAGAGCCCTGCGCGGCAGTGACCGCCGTGCACTGTGCAGTCGGTGGTTCTGGGCTCGAGTTCTGGCTCCGTAATTTAGGAGTTCTGTGATCTTAGGCAAACCACCGAAACCCAGCTTTCTCACCTGTGAAAGGGGCTAATAGCAGAACCGTATAGTGGATAAGGTAATGCAGCCAAGTGTAAAGCATGCAGCAGGCAATCAACAAGTGCTGGCTGCCTTTTTAAAGTTTATTTTTATTGTTGGCTGCTTTTTACTTTTCTGAGGAGGAGAGGTATCTTCCAGCTTCTGGGTGGCAGAGTGAGGGCGGAGGGGAGAGTGTCATGAAGGACATTTGATCTGGGCCAGAGGAAAGTTTGGTACAGGTTTAGAGAAGTGGTTTGGGCCGAAGGGGCCGTGAAACTGGCCTATATTTCTCGTGATCTGACACAAACAAGTCTATGGTTCTGAGACACAAGTCCTGTGTCATGGAGAGGATGGCTGAGGAGGTCATTGAGTCAGCCCAGGCGAGGTGACAAGGAGTGAACCAGGCGGTGTCAGAAGGTCGCACACGCAGACACACGGACATGCAGACACACGTGCACATGAACCCACACTGTAGAATGCAGACTCCCATGGGTGCCACGTTGCCCTGCTTGTCTCTGAGTTGTTCATCCTGCTCTCTGCTGGGACTTGACAAATAGGAGACCTGGGCAGAGCTGTTGCTGGTGCCAGGGCGTGCTGTCCCCTGTTGGGCGTGCACTGGGTCTCTGCAGCACAGAATCATGCTCCCCAGGCCTGAAGGGTCACCCTCAGCGCTGGCTGCAGCTGGCTGGCTGGTCCTCACACCTGAGGAGGCTCTTTCTGGGGGCTGGTGGGAGCCACCAGCAGCGCTGGCCTCCAGCAGGCTGACAGGCAGAGCAATTTATTTTATGCTGAAATGACAAGGGACAACAGTGCCTCTTGCAAAAGACAGTGGGTTTTGTAATTGGTAGCCTGGGGGCAGAGGAGAGGCCCCCTCCCTCTTCTCAGTACCTGCCAGAATAGCGGAGACAGGAGCAACAGGCCTTTGAGAAAGAGGCCCAGAGTCCCTCTCAGGAGCCCGAGACGAAGCAACTAGGGGCCCCAAGGATTAGCCAGCCTGGAGTGGCATTTTGCCCAAAGGTTTCTATCTCATTTGGATCTAGCTCTGTTCTGGAAGTTTCTGCCCATTGATTCAGGACACTGTTGCAAACTCAATAAATCATTAATGGTAATTCTTTTTTTTTCTTTATTGATTTTAGAGAGAGAGAGGAAGAGAGTGGGAGAGAGAGACAGAAACATCGATGAAAGAGAACATTGATTGGCCGCCTCCTGCATGCCCCCCAACTGGGGATTTGGCCCACAACCTGGGCATGTGCCCTGACCGGGAATCGAACCAGCGACCTCTTGGTGCAGGGGTCGATGCTCGACCACTGAGTCACACTGGCTGGGCTAATGGTAATTCTTACATGTTCATTTTCAAGGTACAGGAAATGGAGGCAGAGCGCTTCAGACCGGGCAAGATGGACCCTAGGGTCCCCTGTTATCGATCGTAGTTCTTGTCAGAACCCACCCCCTCTCCTCTGCCTCTCTTTGCACCTTTACCCTAGTTGCATAGTGACTAGTAGTTTTTGGCACATCAATTAGTACTAATTTGTTGACTGACTGATTGCATTCTGAGATGAATGATAATTTGAACCAGGTAATTAATTGTATTAATTTACTGTGAGAATGAGGAGAGTAGACTAGTGTATGTCTTTATGATAGTATTCATTTATTCAGTCCACGCATGTTTACTGAGTGCTCACTGTGTGCCAGACACTGTACTATGTGCTGGAAATAGAAGAGCAAACAGGCCTCAAGGAGCGACAATCTTACTTCAGGGGAACTACCTGGTGCTGTGGGAACACATTCCAGGGCGCTAACCCAGACAGGGTGTGCGGGGTGGTGATCAGGGAAAGTTTATCAGAGGTGTTGATGTCTCATCTGGGACCAGAAGGAAGCGTGGGCGTTAGCCAGCTGCAGAGGGGGTGGGGAGGTGAAGGTGAGTCCAATCCAAGGAACTTCTGGTCTAGGGAAAGGATTTGGCTCAGAGAAAACTGGGATTGCAATGATATGCAGGTACTGAGGCGGGGGGCGGGGGGGATGCTTAAGGGAGCTTTTACCAACTAAGTGTCTTTAGAGACAAACAACGGAGTTGAGTCCAGGCAGCTCAGGATGAAGGCCATTGTGGCTGTTCACAGAATCAAAGGGAAGCCTGAACAACCAGGGCATTTCAGGGTCCTCACTGTAGATCCTCCTAGCTCTTGTCTCCAGGACGAGCTCCAGCTGCCTGGTCTCTGTGTGCTCAAGTCTTCAACTTCCTGGGAAGAAGAATCTGATTGGCCCAGATTGGGTCAGGTGTCTCTACCCTTGGACCAATCAGGCATGGACAGGAAATAGAAGTAGGGGTGACATGACCATTGAGGGATCAGCTTCATGTTTTGTTTTTTAAGAGGGTAAACAGGAAGGGCAATTCACTAAGAGTAGGTGCAGTGGGGAGGTGGGAAATTAGGGAAGGTTTCCTAATGTCTCCACTGAGTCTTTATTGGTTGAGAACACTCTGCATTTATTTGCAAGGCCCATGGGATTTCTGTTTTTTTCCAATGCCAGTCATCTCTCCCAGCTCTAGACTGCTAGACTTCAGTGTTGCTCCAATGTCTCTGACAAACTCTGGAAATGTCTGAGCCCTGAGGATTTTCCAAGGCTGTGACTTGAAGGCTGTGGGGGAGGGAGGATGGATGTGTGGAAGTGTTGGGGGCAGTGGAGAGACTGCAGACATCTGGGGTTAAAGAGAAACGGGCTACTTTCCTAAGTCTAATTTGAGTTTATCCAAGTGAATAATTTCTCAGGCAGCCAGGAGGAGCCGTAAGCCCTGGAGACCAGGGTTGCTCACAATTCAAGCTGTAGTTCTGACAGCTTCAAACTGGAATCAAGCTCAGCCTTGGATCCTGTGGGGCCCTTCATTGCTTCACGGTACCCTCCAGGCCTCCGGCAGAATTCCCGGAGGCGGGGATGCTGCTTTGCCGTGTCTTTGCGGACACATGAAAGGGGCAGACGAGTCTTTGGCCACTCACCCTCTTTACTTGCTTACCAGGCAAATGGTTTGACATCCCCTGGCCTGGAGAGTGAGAAGGAGTTGGCTCTGAAAAAACATCTCTGCCCACTCTACTTGGACAGGGAACCCTCTGGCCCTTTCCTTATGCCCCGGGTGCTCTTGGCTGGTTGGGTGGGCAATTGCTCTCAGCCTCTTAGAATTCTAGACTCTTAGACAATCAAATCTAGAAGGCTACTCAGATGCATTTATCTGAGTGCATCCTTTAATATCATAGAAAAGGAGATTACGCCCAGGGAGGGATGAGACTTGCCCAAGGTCAACCAGCTAATTGCTGATGGTAGTAGCACCGGAACCAAGGCTTCCTGGAGCCCAGCTGAGCCATCACCAGTCTGCTTCTCATGCCTCTGCTTTCCGAGGGCGCTCTGCCTGTGCTGGGCCGGCTTCGCGTCTTGCCGTCCCCTTCCTTAAGGGTCAGGGTGGCATCCGA
Source organism: Tadarida brasiliensis (assembly GCA_030848825.1). Lineage (NCBI taxonomy): Eukaryota > Metazoa > Chordata > Mammalia > Chiroptera > Molossidae > Tadarida > Tadarida brasiliensis. The sequence goes on along the minus strand of CM061275.1, from coordinate 12,047,553 downwards.
GCCAGCTCCTGGGGTGAGGAACAGCTCCTACCCTTCCTCCCTCCCGTCCACGGAGCGGTTCTCCTTGGATAGGGAGCTCCTGGGTCCAAGAGTCAGACCCGGGCTTTGCTGAAGAAGAGGAACCACCTAATTCTAAGAATGTACCATTTATAACGTTCTCACCAGTTTAAGGATCTCCTAATCCCAGGTCCTGACTGCCCTGAAGACAAGTGTCCTTTAGTAGAAGGCCCCTCCTCATGTCTGAACCACAGAAGAGAGCAAGAGGAACTGGTTTCGTGAGGACAGGGTGGAGACAGCAGTGGTCCCAGCTCCCGGAGGTCTCCTGTCATCCAGGGATGGCGGGACCTGTTAAAGGCCGGCCCCCTGCTGCCTCTCAGAACCACCAGGCCCTTCAGATGAGAGTGGATCGAGCTGTGAACCCCTCCCTTTCCTTTCTGGGAGAGCTCCCTCAGACTTGAGATGCCACCTTGCGCTCCAGAGACAAGGATTTTATCTTTTCTTTAGAGAGTGGTGTGATATTTTTCTTTTCTTTTTTTTGGGGGGGAGGGGTGGGGGGACAGAGACCAGGGAGCAAAACCAAAAGGAGAGAGAGAAGATTTTGGAAACTTTTTTAGATGGTGAATTTTGTCTGTGTGTGTGTGTGCCTGCACCTGTGTGTAGGTATGTATGCAAATGTGTGTGCATGCAGGTGCACGTGTGTGTACATGTGTGCTTGCTCCGGGCCAGCTCGTGGCAAAGAGCAACCTTCAGCATCCAGAGATAGGCCCGCTTCCCCCTCTCTGGCAGAGCCTGGGTTCTTGGTAAATACAGCACCTAGGCACGGTGAGGAGCCTCACTCGAGGGCCAAGCTGGGTGTCTCGTTACTGTAGGGAAAAATGACGATGATTTACTGTGGGGCAGTGATATGCTGTAGGGAAAAATGACAAAGTAATTTTCTTCCTCATCAATCTTTCCTGAAAATGGAAATCGCTCCTGCTTGATGCTAGCCACTCTTCTAAAGTCTTCACGCACCGAGGATGGACGCATTTGCTTTTATTTTCCTCACTGATAGGCAAAGAAATGAAGGCACAGAGAGGTGAAGCAACTTGTCCCAGTCACACTGGTGGTAGGGGTGGAGCCAGGAATCGAACTCGGGCAATCTGGCTCCAGGTCCTTGCTCTCTGCTGCCGTGATACCCCTTCCTAAGGCTCAGGCCTGAAGGCCTGCTCTGGGACCTGCTGCGCTGGAACCCGAAGGCTGGAGGCTTGACGGGGAGCCTCAGGAACGTCCAACTCAGTGTCCGCTGGGGTGGCGTGTGTCAGAGCAGACTGCCCTGCACACCTCCCCAAGCCACCATGCGTGCAGCTGTGCGGTCCCTAGGAGATTCGACACGTTGCTGGCCTCACACCTGCCCCCCCCCCCCCGCCCCAAGTCGTAAAGCACAGGCCATTTGCACTGGCAGAGAGGTCAGTGCTGGTTTCAGTGCTGGTTCCCCCCGCCTCCCCCACCATGCAGTAGTCCAGGCAGTGTTAGCCTCAGTGACGGACACCTTGCTGTCCCACAGGGCAGCTCCTTGCACCTTGGGATCATTGTGATTGTTGAGAGCTATGCCCTGAACTGAACTGAGTGTGCCTTCCTGGAGCCTGGCGGGGGGACCGGGCCCAGGAGTCGCGGAGCTGAAAGAACCTGTTATAGGCAGCTTTCTGCAGGGCGTGGGCTGTGGGAGTGTTGTAAAGGGAGTAAGGGTGCGCATGCGTGGAGAGGATTTAAACCTGGTGTGAGGTAGCAGGTGGAAGGTCCAGGGGCTTTCCCTCGGTAACGGGAAGGGAATCTGATATTGTGGACGTGATCTCTAATCCTCACAGCTCTCCTACAAGGTCGAGCGGCAACCCTACTTTACAGATGAGTGTACTGAGGCTCTCGGAGGTTGAGTGACTTGCCTAACGTCACCAACCCAAGTAAGTAGAGAGTGGGATGAATTTCCCTGCTCAGAAGCATGTGTTCAGAGAGGAGAAGCGTAAATGGATGGGGAGGGCTCCTACTTCCAACCTCGATGTTTAAAGAAGCTAAGTCTGTACTGATACAAGTAGCAGAGGTGATGACGTTTTCCTTCCAGTGGCCCAGTCTACGTGGAAAAAAGCAACTATCAGTTCCCTTAAGACAAGACATTCCTCTAAATGCATGGGACAAATCCAATGCCCCCCAAACCCTGGCAGGCTCTCCAGGGTGTTAGCATCTCACTCCCCTTCCTCTCCTTCCATCTGGAATGGGAACCAATTGCAGGCCATTGCCGAGGGGAAGGGGCCCAGGCCCAGTGAGTTCCAGTGGTGACCTATGGTACTTCTGTTTCCAGTGGTCACGGATCGATAGAGTGAGTTCCTGTGGGACTCACTCTAAGAGATTTTTAAGGAGCTGTCTCGTGGTCGTGGTCTGTACGGGTCCTGTACTTCAGAGCTGTTGATTGCTGTCCTCCCAGTCAAGTGTGGAGAGAGAGAGAGAGAGAGAGAGAGAGAGAGAGAGAGAGAGCGCTCCAACCTTACCAGCGCACCTGGGCCCTGCTGTGCTGGCTTCCGCAGATTTCAGGGATCTGATCTGACAAATGCCCAGTTGTGTGGGAGATGGCCCCAGTGACTGTTCCCATCTCTGTGTTCATGCTCGTTTGCAATGTGACTGTCTCCTCTGATAGACAAATAGAGTCTGTTTCCCCTCCCCTTGAATCTGGACTGGCCTTGTCCCTAGACTGGACCAATAAAATGTGACAGAACTGACATGTGTGGCTTCTAAGCTGCGGTCTCAAGAGGGCCCTGCTGCTTCAGCTGTTGTCGTCCTGTAACCCTGAGACCACCATGCTTGAGGGAGCCTGGTCTGGTCCCCTTGAGGGTAGGAGGAGACATGGAGAGAGAGGCCCAGCCAACCTGCCAGTGGAAGGAAGCCACAGCGAGTGGCAGAAGAACCCAACCAACCCACAGGTTATGAGAAATAACAAATTGTTATTGTTTTAAGTCGCTAGTTTGGGGGTGGTGGTTTGTTATGCAGAAGTAGATGTCTGCTTTATGAAAATAGTCACCAGCTCACCCTGTGACCTTGTGTATCAATCATGGTCTTGATTTGAAGCAAAAACAAAATCAGCTTTTGATAATTTGATCTGTATAGTAATTTATCTAAAAGACTTCGGATTGTCAGGAGGGCTAACGTACTATGATCAGAGCTACTCAGCCAGGGACTCTCATGGATGTGCCAGGAATTCAGTTGTGCCAGAACTGTACTGGTGCAGAGAGCAAATCCTCACCACCCCCGTTGTCCTTGCGTCACAAACTCCCAATTCAAAGTCCAGGGCGGGTGCTTCTGATGGACCAACTTGAGGTCATGTATCTGCATCCCAACTGCAGGGAACCTGGAAACTAAGTATCTCTCATTTCAAGCTGTTGTAATGGGAGGGAGACTCACGAGACAGTGGATTTTTCCAAATGTAGGAAGTGGTCCAAAAAAGAGTGACCAGCGTCCTTTCTAGCCACCCTCTTTCCAGACCGGCATCAACGTGCACTCTTTTTCCACATCTGTGCTTCTAAAGGAAGAAGACCTCGCCTAATAGAATTCAGCTCTCTCTTAAGCAAAGACAGCTTGTCTCCTCACCAGATTCTCATCAGATATAGCTTCAAGTTAAGGGTCTGTGATTGATATCTATTGCTCCTCTAAATCTGGTACGAATTTGCATTAATATAACGTTATTTATATAGTAAATTGTGAACCTACTGGTTGTGAATCACAACAAACATACTGTACATGAGAAAGTGAGGGAAAGGGAGAAGAATGTAGATGAACATTTGTTAAGATATATAAATATATGTATAATACAACACGAAAGATAATTCACACCGGCACTTCTGTCCTTGTTTTCACTGTAGGTGAAATACAGTTTCTTTATGGTTGGTATTAAATTTCCTTTTCCATTAACTTGCCCATATTTCTTTTGTTTTGTTCAGTGTTCAGTCAGTCCAGGTTTTCAAAACTGCAGGCAATGCAAACATTCACTTTCAAGGGACTTTATCCTTTAATAGTTTTATCTGTATAGGGTTGTAATGGTTTTCCATCAATCCATGACCATTGGAAATAGAAGGACCATAAGTCACCCTATGGAACCCTTGCGGTAGTCATACTCTTTCCAGACTCAGAGTTACAGCAATGTTATTCCCCTTGACGATCTGAGCAAATACCCAGAGCAACACAGTAATCCCATTTTATTGCCTGTTCATTCCGAGGGAATAGGAACCACAAATGGCTAAGTTAGAGCCTCAATTTTCAATTCAGTGAGCTAATTGTTATGTTTCCTGGTAGACACAGTCTTCCTTGGACACTAAAATTTCTAAGTCTGTAATGCCCAGACTCATAAAGCTCGGAAGCACACTCTGCTGATGTATTTAGTGTAGTAGTGAGACACGCCATCCCACGTCCACCCCTCGGTTTCTAGACTCATGATTTCTAGCTAGGTAAGAAACAGCAGTATATGTGGTTCAAAGAATATGCTCCAGCCTGTATACGTCATGGTGCCTCAGCCATGGAAGTGAGCGGAGTGAGGAGTAGCAACATCTCAGGAGTAATCATACCGGGAATATTACTCTTGAAACTTACTCGCACCCTTAGGACTTTCTTGAGCTTGGTTCTTGCTTTGATCACTTCCAAGGGTATTGGTGTGTTGCTGGGCCTGCCTGATTTACAGTTAGGTGGATCAGATAACACCCAGTCCCGGGTGGGTAGCCCAGATTGCATGATTATCACACATTCAACCAGGGTCTGGTCGCAAGCCAAGGGCTGTTTCGTAAAAGAATAACAGTAACTAGCTGAAGAAGACCTGGCTTTCTCCAAAGCCTCCGGGATCGGTTCTACAATTCTCCTATCCAACCTGAGTCAAACACCACACAGCATCCTGAACTGCCGAAGACACCTCAAATAGCATTGGATCTCAGGGATCACAAGGACCAAATGAAGAGATGCTTACCCTGCAGCCTGAACTAGTCAGAGAAACACCTTCTCTTCCTCTGGACCCCACTCGAAGCTGGCGGCCTTCTTGGTCTCCTGGACAATGAACTGGAGCTGTGACCAAAATGTGGTATAAGTTGCTTCTAAAATCCAAATAGACCCTCAAAATGTTACACTGTTTTTCTTCATTGTAAAGGTACAAGGTGTGGGCGTTATCTTTTATTTTGGAAGGAATGACCGGAAATTCCCCATCATTGACCCTCCACCAGAACAGAAGGCCCTCATATTTTCATAGTCTCTCCCCCACGTTTCTGGTGTGTATGTATCCGACTAAGGCATCTGCGGACCACTACTTCTTGCTCTTCACATCCCATCATGTCGACATCCTGGGAACCAGCACATTCTTGATGGATGTGTGAGATGATCAAGGTCTCAGAAAACCACCATGTGGCACATATCTGCGGGTAGATGCACCCCGACAGCCAGATCGTGTGAGGGGACTCCGTGTCTGCCAGGTCAAAGCGCTGGGTATTCTGTGCTTAGTGAGAGAGAGAAAGTACAGCAGGTCCTCATGTCACTTTGTGGCAGTGTTGATGAGATCTGTAGGAACTTAATTCTTGTTTATATCAATTAGCCTTTAGTAAAGCTGGCTCAGTTACACATCAGTTCACTGCAGTCCCAAGAGCTTATCCACAACAGTGACGATTGACTGTGTCTCCTGGATAGACGCATGCCAGGGGTCAGTGGGGTATGTTGATTTGTTCTAGTAAAAAGACCACATCAGAAGCTATGATTATAGCTAGAATTATCACTTGATTATATTTGTAATTATTCATGGCCATTTGTGAAGGCCCATCTGTTTCCTGAATTGGCCAAACTGTCCAGTTAAATTGGAATGTAGGAGAAATCACCACCTCTGCATCTCTCAGACATTTAAGGGTGATACTAAACCTCTCTCCCTTGCATTTTGTTTACCATTTGGGTGGTGAGAGGAAGTTCCAGGTGTTTCTACCCGACTCTTCCTTTGCTCTCTGGTCAGAGCCCGTGTAAGGGTGCTGCCGTTACCGACTACGTCTCCTCCAGCCACATGCTCGCGGACCGGGCGTGAGGTCCCGCTGGGCACACCATGGGGCAGACTTAGGTCAAACTCCGTTTATTGCCTGTCTCCTGTGGGCACCTGCTCCAACACCACAATAATATTCTGATCTTCAGATTTTGCTGTTTGCTCAGAGCCAAGCCGGTGTCTAGTAATCCCGAGAAGGACTCGGAGTGTTTTCTTTTCCCCAGTACACAGAAGCTCTGGGAAATGGTTGCAGGGCAATTTGGGGACTTCTGGGAGAAAGAGCCAGGGTATAGCAGCCATGTAATTACAGGTTTCTTCCTCAGGGGTAGTCAGCTTTCCCTTCCTGCACGGAGGACCGAGTCTGTGCACTGAGTCAGGTATGAGGATTGAGTGAGGGACTGTGTATCATTAGGATATTTTAGGCTTCAATAACAGAAAGTCTTAACTGGCTTAAAGAATAAGAAAATGTACCTCATAATGAAAAGTTTGAAGGCAGGGGGTATCAGGGTTGGTTAATTCAGCAGCTCAGAAATATCATTAAGGGCCCTGGCCGGTGTGGCTCAGTTGTTTGGGCATCCTCCCATGCACCAAGAGGTCACAGGTTCGATTCCCAGTCAGGGCACATGCCGGGGTTGTGGGCTCGATCCCCAGGAGGGGGTGTGTGGGAGGCAGCCAATCGATGTTACACTTTCATGCCCATGTTTCTCTTTCTCCCGCTCCCTTCCTGAACTCTCTCTACAATTCAATAAAAATATTTAAAAATAAATGTCCTTAAGGACTGGGCTCCTTACATTTCTTGGCTCTGCCTCCTCAGTGTGTGGGTTTACTTCCCTCCAGGTTGCGAGTTGGCTGCCGAGCCCCCTGTGGTCAGATAACGCCTAACAGACGAGGGACCTCTCCTCCCTTCCAGTTTGTGTTTTGGAGGTCTCATCGGACCTCTGTCAGGAAGGAGGAGGGGTTCGTGGGGCTGCTCCGTGGCAAACGAGCCAGGTCTGCTGTAGACGGAGCGCTCAGTCATGATGGCGTAGGTCACCTGTTTGTCAGGTCTGCCGAGTCCTAGCGAGGACCTTGCTGGTGTGTCCATCTCGCTCCCTTTCTGGACCCTGGGAGCTGCCCTACAAGAGTCCCCATGGGCCAGACCACTCTGGTTTTTAGGCTGGTCAGCTGCCTAGTGTGACGGCCAAGCTCACCGTGGCCCCGCAGTCGGTGCTGTTCCCAGGCCTGGCTTACCGGTGTCGTTCCCGATCCTGTTGAAATCGGGCACCTCATTTCCAACTACAGTTACTTTTTTTCTGCACCAGCAACCTAGGCTGACAAGTAACAGCCCCTCCAGCTTTTCATAAAGATGTTGTCACTCCCCTCACTGGTGTGTTTACCATCGCCTGGACAAAGGAAGTGTGTTTGGGTCCTCTTGGGAGACACTAGTTCAGGGGTTCTCAACCTGTGGGTCGCAACCCCTTTGGGGGTCGAACGACCCTTTCACAGGGGTCGCCTAAGACATAACAGTAGCAAAATTACAGTTATAAAGTAGCAACAAAAATAATTTTATGGTTGGGGGTCACCACAACACGAGGAACTGTATGAAAGGGTCGCGGCATTAGGAAGGTTGAGAACCGCTGCCCTAGTTAGAAGGTGGGTGCAGTCATGATAAATGCACCTGAACTTTCCTTTCTCCCCATGTCTTCGAATTGACTTCCCCTAAATCATAATTTATAAATTCTGGCATCCCAACTACATTTAGGATGGAGCTAATGAGTCCAGGTTTCTGTCAACCCAGCGAGCGAACGACGGGAGTGATTCCTAGATGCTCGAGTGGGTCCGTTAAGTGCGAATCGGGCAGATGCCGCCGTGGCCGAGAACCCGCCGACCTGCAGTGACGGTTTCTCTCTGTTGGCCTTGCACCTCAGAATCTACTCCCCAGCTCTCTGCTGCATCAACTCTTAAAGCCACGCACTTTGTCTCTAAGGTTTATTCTTCAGAGATTCTACATGGACTTCAGATATGAACTTCACCCCTCCCCACTCCACTCTGTACCAGGGACACGTGGAGATCTAACTCTAGTTGTAGGTGTGGAGACAATGAGGGGTACAGGGGTAGAGGACTGGTTTCCCCTTGCAAAACAGCACCCTCAGGGTAGCTCACTGGGGTGTTTGAGCGAGGTGCGCACAGACACAGGAGAGGGGAAGGAGGGGCTGATTTGGCTGACAGGAAAGATAGGAATCAATGAAGTTTAGAAATTCAATGCTTTCGGCGTTATCTGAATCCTCCCATAAATCTCTGTTTCAATTCCCAGGTCTACCTCTTTCCTGATCAATGCTCTAATTTCCACCTAAGTATAGGGAAGGCTGCAAATTCAACTTATTTTGTAATTCAGCAACCTGCAGGATAGAACTGTGTGCTTGATTTTTGTCTGTCTCAGCACTGTGGCTATAAGACCAGAGATTCTTCTAGTACAGTCATAGAAAACACTTGGTTTTCATTTTGTGCCTTGAGTTGAGAACTTAAGAATTTTTTTTTATTCTTTAAAAAAATCCGTCTAGCACTATTAGAAGCAAGCATTTTATCCTACAGACCTTGAATTTCCCATGTCCTTTATACTGTTCCTTCTATACTCTAAACCTTGACTTCGATATATAAGTGACTATTTTGCTACTGTTCACCACGTTTAGGCAAAGTCACATCTCTTAATCCTAGCTGAATTCCACTGCGTTCAGCCCTGATCGTGCCAAGTACACCATCCCAGATTCCTGCCAATTTCTGGAGGGTCTGTTTCTGCTCTTCGTATCATATATATTTATATATTTTTGGCATCAGCCAAGGTTTTTATTTGCAAGCAACAGAAAGAGACTGTGGCTAAGTTAGGGAGCAAAAAAGAGATGGTTAAAAAGATACTGGGTAGTTCACTGACTCAGGAGTTTTACAGCCAGGAACAACTTCCAAAACTACGACATTGGAGGTAAAATCTTCCTCTGTCCCTTTGCCATTGAGTCACTATCTCCCAATCCTGATGTCATGATATGGGCAGCAGTACCTGGTGGCAACAGATCAGGTCCCGTGTCTATGTTCTGGCTACAAAAGAAACTTGGGAAGGAATTATCCGCATTTGGGCTGCAATCTCTACCAAGACTCCTATGGCTGTGAATTCTCCCAACTCAGGAAGGAGTTGGATTGCTGAATGGCCAAAACAAACGGTAGATGTCCATTGGCTCCTGGGCGAGTCACACCTTTCTCTGTCTCTCAGTTTCCTTGTCTGTAGAAAGAAGGGTTTGGTCTAGCCGGTCACAGATCTGTCACTCGGAGGCTTTCCCTTCGGCCTCTGTGGAGTTCCAGCTCGTGTGTTTCCAACTAAAGACAATGATTCCACGTCCTGCTCCTAGTCACAGGTGGAAGGGGCCTGAGACTGGCCGCCGAGGGGTGCAGGCCACCCTCTCTGGCAGCTGTCTCGAGCCCTGTGCATGCAGCTCCTTCTGCAGTGATTTCCCACGGGTGCAGAGAGTTCGTGTCAGCCCAGTGCCCCGGGAGCCAGGGAACCAAGTCACTTTTCAAGACCCTGCCCTGTTTGAACACTGATGTAGCTGGCTATGGGAAGAAGCCCACTTCCTTGAGTGCCTTTGAAGCCTTTAGAGATATTTGGCAAGTCTGAGCAGTTGGTTCCCATACTCTCTTTCATCAGTTGCTTCTTTAAGAGGCGCTGGCTGATGGGGGAGAGGGGTGCATTCCTCCCCCTCCCTCTGGCTCCCTTTCCGGCACACTGCTTTTTCAATAGGAAGAGGCAAAACTTTCTCCACAGTCCCTGAAATGGAGCCTGCATATTAAACATACGCCAGCTTCCTTTGCTATTTGCTGGTGGATTTGTTTCATTTCATACCTCACTGCAGCCTCCTCTGTTCAGAACACGCTGTACCAGCTGTGAGGAGGGAGGAGGGCGTGCAGGGACTCGAGGGGCATCACTCGTTTTCTTAGCAAACTCGGAGATGACGGGATCGAAGTGGGGGCTTTGAATGCACAGAAACCCGAGGACACGGGGAGGAATTTTAATCACTGGCCTGCCTGCAGCCTTGGCCCTGTCCTCTCCTTCACCTGAGGGTGGGGTCCACCTGCCACTTCCCAAAAGAGGTGGGGTCTGATTCACCACTGTCACTGGGCCCATGTCCAGGTCTGTTTACCACCCGCAGGAAGTTCAAGCATGTACCCCCCCAATTAAATTCACCCACAACCTCAGAATGTGACCTCGCTTGGAAATAGGATCTTGGAAGATGTGGTTAGTTAAGGATCGAACCGTCGTTTCGGATGGAATCACCCTGGAGTGAAGGTGGCGCCTCAAATCCAGTGACTGGTATCCTCAGAAGAAGAGGCGAGGACACTGACACACGGAGAAGAGGCGGTGTGGAGACGGAGGCGGAGATGGCGCGGGAGTCCAGCCAGGGGGCAGGTTTCTGTGGTGACAGCAGCCCCAGGGACTAAGACATTACCTGGGGAATGTCCCTCGGCCCACAGTGTCCCGAAACCTCCGCCCTTACGTTTCAGCGCAGATGTCACTTCCTTTGGGAGGTTTCCTGGATCCTCATTGGAAACTCATCATTCCTTTCCTCTGGGCTCCACAGCCTTCGGCACCCACTTTGTTCCCTCTGGTGTTCCTCCCTCCTTGAGGGCAGGCCGGTCTCACCTGGTCTTCCCAGCCCCCGATGAAGTGCCTGCCCGTGGCAGCTGCTAGGAGAGTGGAGAGCGGCTGGAGGGCACCGCCTGGTGCTGCTCACCTGCTGGAGAGCGCAGCTGGTGGCGGCCCTCACGCCCTTGCCTGCCCACCTCCCTTCCCTTCCACGCCCTCTGTCCACGGAGCTGCCCACGGTTAGCACCTCTCTTACACCAGTTTAGGGCAAGGCTCTAAATCTTCCATGTTTACCGGGTAGAAAACCTCACACTAGGCACAGCTGGGGGGGATGGGCCAGGGCCCCAGGGGCTCAGCTGCGGACAGAGGTGGAAGACAGCAGGGAGCCTGCTGAACGCCCACTCCTGGGAGAGTCCAGGGGCTCCCCTCCCTCTGAACTGGGCCCACAGCTGCTCCCCCTCCCCCACCCCTCCCCAGGCCCCGCCAACCACCACTGATCCGATCATTTGGGTATGAGGAAAACTCTGTCCTCACTGCGCTGACTTTCATTTTGTTGTTGCTGTTACTGAAGACAATACCCCAGGAGTCGGACAGAATTAAACCATTTTATCTTCTGTGCATTTTTAAACAAAAGCAAGAAAGAAAAAAGGTTGTGTTCAGACAATGTCCTGGGCACCGGCAAAGTGTGGTGGTGACAGTGGCAGGCCCTCACGGCCCTGTGAGCTGCACTGACCCCGTGCCCGGGGGTGCAGGGCACCCTCCCTGCAGGGTGGACCTGAGGCTCTGCCAGTGTGGCTGGGCAGTGACAGGGCCTGGGAGGAGACAGCTTGGGGAAGCCAGTGTCCCTCCCCAGTGACAGACTGCTGCCTCTGTGTCCTTGCAGAGTCTGCCACAGGCTCGTGGGGTGCTCTCCCACAGAGAGCCAGAGGGTGCCCTGGCCGCGCTCAGCTGCCCAGGGAAGCGGCCGCATGTGGTGGTGATCTGCGGGGACCGTGGCGCATTCCAGTCCGAGGACACACACTCTGAGGCTGAGAATGATTTATGAGAAAGGCTCAGATTCCCTTCCTGCAGCTCCCTCTGGACTCTCTGGAAGGTTCTGGTCATTTTATTTTATTTCTGAATCACCTGATTGTCTTTCACCCTGAGTCATGGTCTTGGGACTTAAAGGGAGCTGCTTTGGTGAAGCCGTTAATCACAGATCCGGGCAGATCTGGGTGCTCTCTCCTCACCTCCCGGCTCCACCTTGAGGGCAGGCCCTCTGTCCCTCTGCCCTCTGCCCAGGACTTGGCTTTCAATCTGACCGTGTGCCAGGACTTGTGCGGGGAAGGCTTTCGGGAGAGGGAATGAGAAAGAGGGCTCAATCCTTCATTCACTCACTCACTCACTCACTCGCTCGCTCACTCACTCATTCACTCACTCATTCACTCACTCACTCACTCATTCACTCACTCATTCATTCACTCACTCACTCACTCACTCACTCATTCACTCATTCACTCACTCACTCACTCACTCACTCATTCAGTCACTCATTCATTCAGGCACTCATTCATTCACTCACTCACTCATTCATTCAGGCACTCACTCATTCAGGCACTCACTCATTCATTCACTCACTCATTCATTAGGCACTCATTCATTCAGGCACTCATTCAGTCACTCATTCATTTATTCACTCACTCATTCAGGTACTCACTCATTCAGGCACTCACTCATTCATTCAGGCACTCACTCATTCATTCACTCATTCATTCACTCACTCATTCATTAGGCACTCATTCATTCAGGCACTCATTCAGTCAGTCACTCACTCATTCAGGCACTCACTCATTCAGGCACTCACTCATTCATTCGGTCACTCACTCATTCAGGCACTCATTCATTAGGCACTCACTCATTCATTCAGTCACTCACTCATTCATTCAGTCACTCACTCATTCAGGCACTCATTGATTCAGGCACTCATTCATTCAGGCACTCATTCATTCATTCATTCACTCATTCATTCAGGCACTCATTCATTCATTCAGTCACTCATTCATTCAGGCACTCACTCATTCCGTCACTCATTTGGTGTCGAGTGCCTACTTTGTGGCAGGTTCTGTCCTAGGCCCTGCGGATGTGGCCACGAAACACAAACACTCAAGTCTGCCCTCAAGGAGCTGACACTCTAGTTCCAGTCAGACTTGGGCAGTGACTGTGCTGGTTTTATTTTTCTTTTAGAGAGGGTAGAAGCAAGACAGGGGATGGAAAGATTTTCCTGCTAAACTGAGGCCAAAGGTGAGTCAGATGTCTGCATGCGGGGTCCTCATTGTCAGACACCCTGTTTCTCAGAGGGTTGCCTGAGGCTTGGGGCTGATGAACGGCTGTCACTTTACCAAAGATGTGGCTTTTCCTCAAAGTCAGCTGGTGAGCAGTGGCTGGAGGACAGCATGGCCAATTACACAGCCTCTGCAGACAGGTCGCAGGGGAAGAAGCCACCTGCCACCTGGAGAGGGCCCAGGGTGAAGGAAGTGTGTGTGTGCGTGCGTGTGTGTGAGTTGTGTGAATGTATGTGAGTGTGAGTTGTGTGAGTGTGTGTGTGAGTTGTGTGAGTGTGTGTGTGAGTTGTGTGTGAGTTGTGTGAGTGTGTGTGAGTGTATGTGTGAGTTGTGTGAGTGTGTGCGTCTGTGTGTGCATGTGTGTGAGTTGTGTGTGTGAGTTGTGTGAGTGTGTGCGTCTGTGTGTGCATGTGTGTGTGAGTTGTGTGAGTGAGTGTGTGCGTGTGCGTGTGTGTGCACGTGTGGTTGCTCTGTGTGATGGGATGGAGCACGCTGAGCAGTGTGAAGCCTTGCCTTCGAGCCCTGGCTTTTTGAGGCCTGAGCCTCCCGCTGCATGTGAGAGATTCAGGCTGGGTTAGAGGTGGTGTCCCCTACTGAGAGAGTTCTGAGACTAAGTTGTCTTGTAAGGGTGACTGTGTGTACCTTCTCCCTGAGAGAGAGCCAAGGACCAAGATCACACCAGCCTCTGGGGAGCTGACCGAGGGAGCTGCCAGGAAACGAGGGCAGAAGCAAGGAGGTCAGGATGGTGGAGCTGGGGACAGGGGAGCCCACACATCCTGGGGCGTGAGGAGTCCAGTGGAGCCGCAGACAGTCATAGCCTCAGACCAGCTGGAGAGGAGACATTTCTGAGTGACCTTGCAGAGTGTGGTTCTCCCTTTCCTGCCCTTGTAAGGAAGCCGATGTGTCCGTGTGTCCGGTCTCTTACATCCAAGCACCTCAGGGGTGTGGAGGAGTCTCAGGCCTGGGGCGGGACGGACTGCCCTCGTGTGACAACAACAGGGAGGAGGCGGCAGGAATCCCGCTGGAGGGTCACTGGGCTGCGGGGAGAGCATCCGTGGCCTGGCCGGGACCTCGGCTCGGCAGTCTGACAGCTGCCACATCCTCTGGAGGGTCTGCACAGCCAGCCTGGGCTCCCGGCAGGAGCCTGATGCGTAACAGGCTCCCAGGTCTCCTCATCTGCAAAAACAGGGCCTGGATTTAATCCGTGACATGCAACCATATTGTAATTTTAATTTTTTAAATAGGAGATCTACTTTTTTAAAACAAAATTTTACAAGGAACCTCAGTTTTAAGAACAGCTTTAAAAAACAGCTGTTTTGGCTGAAGCAGGGCAGGGCTGGGGTCCTGCCTGCCCAGCCTCTCCTCCCGCACATGGCCCTGGACAAGGGACCCTGGAAGCCAGGTTTCTTAGTGTGACTCTGAGAAGCATTGCGTGGGTGCTGTGTCAGGCCCCCTCGCCTGTGGCATTCGGGCTGTGCAGCTGGTCTTCCCAGGGACAGGCCGGCAAAGGGCCAGCAGTGCCAAGGGTGTGCATTTCCGGCACCTTCCAGGGGATCTAGTCAGACGTGTTCTCCTTCTAGCTGCGGCTCCTTTTCTGTTGATTTCTTCGGTTTCTTTGGATCTCTGTTCTTCACTCTACAGGCTCTTGTCAGATGTCTGGTGACGTTAGGGAAGCACTCAAAACGCCCGCATTGGGCCTCCCTGTCGGTAATAGGTAGATTGTCCTTGCTGGTGCCTGGAAGCTGTAGGTTCACCTCGGCCAGTACGGAGGACGGGAGCTGCCCACACACCTAAAATGGGAAGGGGAATCCAGGAGCCGCCGCCGCCGCCTTCTTCTTCTTCTCCTCCTCGTCCTCCTCGTCCTCCTCGTCCTCCTCGTCCTCCTCGTCCTCCTCGTCCTCCTCGTCCTCCTCGTCCTCCTCGTCCTCCTCGTCCTCCTCCTCCTCCTCCTCCTCCTCCTCCTTCTTCTCCTTCTCCTTCTCTTCCTCCTCCTCCTCCTCCTCCTCTTCCTCCTTTTCATTCCTTCATTTCATTTATTTAATTTTTAAATCATTTTTTATTTTTCAATTACAATCAACATACAATATTATATTAGTTTCAGGTTTATAATCCAGTGATTAGCCATTATAATAACGTACTAAGTGATCATCCCGATACATCTTATACCCATCGGACACCATACATAGTTATTAGAATATTATTGACTATATTCCCTATGCTGTACTTTATATCCCTATGACTATTCTGTAATAACCAATTTGTACTTAATCCCTTCATGTTTTTCACCAAACCGTCAAAATGTTCTCTGTATTTATGAGTCTATTTCTGTTCTGCTTGTTAATTTATTTTATTTTTTAGATTCAACTGTTGATAAATATGCATTTATTGCCATTTTATTGTTCATATTTTTAATCTCTTTTTTTTCCTTATTCTTTTAAAGAAGACCCTTAAACATTTCTTGTAATACTGGTTTGGTGGTGATGAACTCCTTTAGCTTTTTCTTATCTGGGAAACTCTTTATATGGCCATCGATTCTAAATGATATCTTTGCAGAATAGAGTAACCTTGGTTGTAGGTCATTGCTTTTCATCACTTTGAATATTTCTTGCCACTCCCTTCTGGCCTGCAAAGTTTCTGTTGAGAAATAAGCTGACGGTCTATGGGAGCTCCCTTGTAAGTAACTACCTGCTTTTCTCTTGCTGCTTTTAAGATTCTCTCTTTGTCTTTAACCTTTGGCATTTTAATTATGATGTGTCTTGGTGTGGACCTCTTTGGGTTCATCTTGTTTGGGACTCTCTGTGCTTCCTGAACTTGTATGTCTGTTTCCTTCACCAAGTTAGGGAAGTTGTCTGTCATTATTATTTCAAATAGGTTTCCAATTTCTTGCTCTCTCTTCTCCTTCTGGCACCCCCATGATGCAAATGTTGGTACACCTGAAGTTGTCCCAGAGGCTCCTTACACTATCGTCATTTTTTTGGATTCTTTTTACTTTTTGCTGTTTGATTGGGTGTTTGTTTTACATCTTTTTTATATTCCAAATCACTGATTTGATTGTCAGCTTCATCTACTCTACTGTTGATTCCCTGTAAATTTGTCTTCATTTCAGTTAATGTATTCTTCATTTCTGACTGGTTCTTTTTATTTTATTTTATCCTCACCTGAGGATATTTTTGCATTAATCTTCGGACACAGTGAGAGGGAGAGAGGGAGGAAGAGAGAGAGAAAACCATCGATGTGAGAGAGACGCTTCGAGTGGCTGCCACCCACATGACCCCAACCAGGGCCAGGGACAAACTGCAACCGAGGTACGTGCCCTTAGTGGGAACTGAACCCGGGTCTCTCTGGACCACTGGCCAACGCTCTAACCGCTGAGCCAAACCGGCCAGGGCTGACTGGTTCATTTTATGGTTTCCATGTCTTTTTTTTATGCTGTTAAAGTTCTCACTAAGTTCATCTACTCTTCCCTTAAGTTCACGGAGCATCCTTATAACCAGTGTTTTGAACTCTGCACCTAGTAGATTGCTTGTATTCATTTTGTTTAGTCCTTTTTCTAGAATTTTGTTCTGTTCTTTCATTTGGGACATGTTTTATTGTCTCCTCATTTTGGCGGCCTCCCTGTGTTTGTTTCTATATGTTAGGTAGAGCTGCTACATCTCCCAGGTTTGGCAGAGTGGCCTAATGTAGTAGGTGTCCTGTAGGGTCCAGTGGCACAGCTTCCCTGGTCACCTGAGCTGGGCACTCCAGGTATGCCCAACCCCTTCATGTGGGCTGTGTACACTCTCCTGTTGTAGTTGAGCCTCAGTTGCTGTTGGCATTTCAATAGGAGGGATTTACCCCCAGGCCGATCAGCTGCAGGGACCGGCTGTGACCACCATGGAGGATCAGCTGTGCAGGGGCCACTACATGGAGCAGCACTTACTTCAGCAGGTTTCTGGTGTCTGCTGAGTCTGCCCCTGGAGTGTGTCGCTTGTGGAGGTGGTTGAGTGGTGCTTCTATGTGGTCTGAAGCTGTCTACCATGTGTGCTGTCTCTGGGGCCTCCCGGGAGGTGTAGGCCAAGGTCAGCCACTGCCTGTGTTCTGCCCAGGGCCACCCGGCATGAGGTACAAAGCAATCTGCCGATGGCTGCTACTTGTGCAGAGCTTGGAAGTGCCCAGGAGAGGCCAAGCTGCGAACCAAAGCTGTCTGCCACTAGTGCTAGGCCTGCGGCCACTTAGGGAGAGGTACTAGGCACACCAAGGCCAGATGCTGCTTGCTGAGAGATTTTAGGAAAGTCCACAGTATGAGCCAGGGTAGGTGGTTTATTTGGAAAAGCCACTGGAAACAGCTTGGGTGGGCTTGCAAATTACTGGACAGGGAAAAGACCAGACTGGTTTTCACAGCCAGGAGTTATGGGGACTTCTCCTCCTGGCTGGGACCCGTCACTCCTCATGGGCACCTCGGCAGCAGAGGTATCCCTCCTGATTTTTATCCACCACGTGTGGGTGTGGGACCAGCCCGTTCTGCATCTCCGCCCCTCCTACCAGTCTCGATGTGGATTCTTCTTTATATCCTTAGTTGTAGGACTTCCGTTCAGCTAGATTTCAGGTGGTTCTGAATGAAGGTTGTTCTGTAGTTCAGCTGGAATTTAGAAGTGGTTGTGGGAGGAGGTAGTACCGCCTTTACCTACCCACCATCTTGACGGAAGTCTGGGAGCTGCCACCTCCGAAACAGCTTTTTACCTCTTCTCCTTGTTTTAGCCACCCCTAAACCTCCGTCACCTCCACTTCCAGAAACCCCTGGTGCTGCCAACTCCAGGGCATTTGAGGATTCTTGGTGTAAATGAGGTTGGTGTTCAGCTTTCCTCACTACCAGCAGTGACTTAAACTTTTTCAAAAATCTTCACCCGAGGGTATTTTTCCATTTATCTTCAGATAGAGGGGAGGGAGGGAGGGAAAGAGAGAGGGAGGGATAGAGACAGAAAGAGAGAGAGAGAAACATCGATGTGAGAGAGACACATCAACGGGTTGCTTCCCACGCGACCCCAACCAGGACCAGGGATGAACCACAACCCAGGTACATGCCCTTGGCTGGAATCGAACCCGTAACTCTTTTGTCCACGGGCTGATGCTCTACTGGACCCTGAGCCAAACTGTGACAGATTTTTCGACTCTGTAAACTTCATTATCCTTTGCCCACAACTTTGTAGCTTCTCCGATTTTATTGCTATTTTCTCCTGTCCCATTTTGCCTTGTCCTTGTGGGTTTCTGCCTTTGTAAACAATCCCTTTGATGTAGTTTTTATGAGGTTTGGGGAGGGAGTGAGATTAGATGTGTGTGTTCAATTTACCACCTTTACCAGGAAATCTGGCCATTTCCTTTTTATTTATTTATTTATTTATTTATTTAATCCTCATCCAAGGACATTTTTGCATTTTTCTTCAGATAGAGCGAGAGGGAGAGAGGGAGGAAGAGAGAGAAAAACATTGATGTGAGAGAGACACATCGAGTGGCTGCCACCCACACGACCCCAACCGGGCCGGGGACAAACCGCAACCGAGGTACGTGCCCTTAGCGGGAACCAAACCCGGGTCTCTCTGGTCCGTGGGCTGACGCTCTAACGGCTGAGCCAGACCGGCCAAGGCCTGGCCATTTCCTTTCATCACGTGAAGAAAGACCTGTCCCAGGCTGTGTGTTTGCAGAGGAAGCGGCCATTATCCCTGTCTTGATGGGCCATTGGCCACCGTTCTAGGCCCTGCAGCTTCTCCCTGCCCTGACGATACCCCTGTCAATCAAGCTCCTTCCTCTTGTCGCATTTCATCATCTCCTTTTTCCTGGACATCACTCTTTCCACTTAGATGCCCTTGGGCCCTTGTCAAGATACTTCCAATCCATCAAGAAAAAAATCAATAATTAAAACAAAACCAAACCGTGTCCCTAGGTAGGCTGTATGGATGTGGAGATCAGGTTTTCTGAGTCCCAGACTAGAATTTTTGTTATGGTCCAATTAAAAGATTGTTTGGCTGATGTCGTTCAGTCACTAAACTTTCAGAATCCAGGGACAGAATACTTGAAATCTGATCTTCCCCAGAGAGTCAGGGACGTGGTCACTGCATCTGGGAGAGAAGCGAGGAGACTCTTTCTCTCCACAGTGCCTGGTCTAGCTGGGCTGGGAAGTGGAAACACCTCCCAACAATACCGGGCATTTTGGACAGTGCCCGATGAGTTATAGGGGGTGCCCCAGAACCGTGAGGAGGGGAGATCCTGGAGGTGCTGGGCTGGTTATAAAACAAAGGAAGGCTCCTGGACAGGTTTTAAGGATGGGCTTTGAAAACTCCCCGCAGGCCCTGGCCAGTTTGGCTCAGCGGTTAGAGCGTCAGCCTGCGGTCCAGAGAGACCCGCGTTCGGTTCCCGCTAAGGGCATGTACTTCGGTTGCAGTTTGTCCCCTGCCCTGGTTGGTCGTGTGGGTGGCAGCCACTCGATGTGTCACTTTCACATCGATGTTTCTCTCTCTCTCTCTCTTCCTCTCTCTCCCTCCCACTCTATCTGAACAAAAAATGAAAAAATGTCCTCGGGTGAGGATAAAAAAAAAAAAAAGAAAACTCCCCGCAGATGTGTGAGGCGGTTCTGCGGAGTTGGGAGAGGGAAGCACCGTCTCGTCAGTTCCTCATCTATGACCATCCACCGGTCCCCTGTTACCCCACCTTCCCCAGTCACCTTCTGCCTGCTGACCACGAAGGCCTCGTGGTAATTCCTCCTCAACCTTAAAATGTTGTTTATATTATTCGGATGAGATTCTGCTATAAGTAACAGAGATTCAAAATAAGTGTGGCTTCAACATGAGAGTTATTTCTCTCTCGGCAAAAGTCCAGAAGAATATAGTTTGTGACTGGGAGGGAGTTTCTATTCTGTGAAGTCCTCAGGGATGCAGGTTAGTGCTCCAGCCATCACATCTCTATTCCAGGCAGCAGTATGGAGGAGAGACTCAAGACAAAGATAATCACTAGCTGCCTCGTAAGGAAGGCGCCCAGGAACTGCGGCATATCACCTTTGTTTCTGTCTGATGGGCCAGAACCTGGTCAAGTACAAAGTGCATTCCGGGCAGCCACTTGTTACTATAGAAGAGGGGATACCGGGACAACCAGAGATCATGGCTACACTGTCACCATCAGTCACTCTCGGTCCACATTTGGCCACCCCATCAATTTGTCCTTCTCTCATTGGTATGTTCCTCCGTCAGTGTATCTTTTTCTGTGAGGCCATCATCACTTAGAGCTGCAAGGAAACGAACAGTCATTCAGTCTGGTCTTTTCCCTGTCAGTAAAGAGTGAAGGTGTGAGGAGGGGCGGGGCTTGTCCAAGGTCAGTCACCCTGCTGAACAGTTGCAGAGTCACTATGAGATCACCAGGATGAAGCTTTGTCCCACCTGAGCACCTGAGAGCCGAGGGACAAGAGGGAGCTCAAGCGCTCGCAGCCAGGTCGGTTACCTGGGATATGTTCCGGATGAGGCAGGAACTGGGCTGAGTTTGGGGAAGAAGAAAGTCCTTCAGAAGGGAAGGGAATACTTCCATGGGGAAACGGCCTAGACAGAGCAGAAACAAGTGAGAACATTTTGTCAGGGACTGTGAGTTTGAACAAAGTAGAGGGTACATTGTCAGCTATGATGAAAAATTAAACAGTGAATCGAGGTAGGGGACAGGGGAGCATGGGTTGAGTGGGCTTTGAACTGTCCCCAGGAGCTTGGGATCAATAAAGAAATATGGCCATTTTGAGCTTTTTAGGTTTAACCGAGTCTGGTTCAGCCTCATCTCTCGCCATCTGTCTGTGCCCCTCCTTTTTATTTCTGTCTCTGACCCCGTCTCAGTTTCCATCTCCCCATTGTGTCTTGTTTGTTTCCTCTCTTAGTCTCTGGCAGCAGCTTATGCTTACAAAATGTTTCCTGTAATCCCCTTAATAACAGTTGATGGCTTTCTAGCTCCGAACCTGAACAGATCTCCAATCCCCACACACCTGAGGTCAGCGCTGCCTCAGCCTCCCTCCTCTGCGTCATGAAGACAGAGCCCAGGTCTGGTTTTGCCTGGCCTGGGCCACCAGGACCATGACAGACATGGAAAGCGCTGCACCGTTTTCCGGGATGGGGCTTGGGAGACCTGCTCCCTCTGCGGCTCCTGTGGACTCCGAGCCTCCCCTGCGCACTTGAAATCTACCGGCTCTGAAATTTATGATGAATTCCTGTCCCCACTCCTAGAAGTAGCTGCTAAGGAGACAGGTTAAAAGCCTATATTTATGGCAAGTGTCAGTTTCTGAACAAGGTGTTGATTAAGGAGCATGCTGGGTTCTTACTGTTCACAAGCTCCAGAGGCTGAGCAGTGAGTGTGAAGACCGTGTGTGGGTTGGGGCACCCACCTCCTGCCCAAGCCGGGAGGCCCTCAGGGCAGCGGGGGCAGGGGGCCCGACCATGCTGTGCTGAAGTTAGCTCACCGTGGCACAGTGTTCAGTGTTCAGGAATGTCCCATGCCAGGTGTTCAACTTGGTAGCTTGAAATTGGCCATAGTGGGACTGTTTACACCATGGAGATGGGCAAGCACTATGAGTCGGGGTTGCTTTTCTCCCCTGGAGAAGTAGTTTAGCAGCACCCCACTGGGCCACCCCTGCTTTGTGGGCACTTTGTGGGGAGAGTGATAGCTTGAAGCTTTGTCCAGGGATCTAGCCAGATTGGAGAGAGAGTTGCTCCACCTGGGGGTGGGAGGCTGATATTAGGAGAGAAACAGAAAAGAAAATGAAGGTCAACTTCTTTCTGCTAAGTGAGGCTGCGGCCGCTGGTTCAGAACCCGGGACAGCAGACACGAGCGGCACAGTGACTGTTCCTTTACAGTGAAAAAATTAGCTCAGATATACTTTTTGTCAACATGTTCCTCTCTTGGTTCTCTCATCTACCACATCCTTACTTCCCTAAGCTCATTTTCTTTTGCAAAGGGAAAGGGTAGTTTTGCAATCACAAACCCCAATTATAGATGTCTAAACGTCTTGACTAACATTTAACAGCAGCCGACAGCTGTGTCACTACGGCCAGTGTGTGCTGGCTGCAGGGCTGACTCACGTCCAGTTCTCAGTGTGAGCCACGCAACAAGAAAGGGTCTCACTTGTGACGCAAATGCTCAAACGCGTCTGGTCAACCAGGGCCTTTTGAAAGCCGAGGCCCCCACTTGTGAGCGTGAAGTTGCTTCTGCACCCTCAAGTGAATGTTTTGGCTTTAATTGAGCATTAAGTCATAGGAGGCCTCTTGGGTGAACACTGGGCATTATGCTGTTGGCAAACATCAAACACTCCAGACTGTTTTCTATGTATTACTATTACAGCGCATGCTGAACACACAGAGAGAACATAGATCCTCGCAGACACATAGAGGGAAGCCTTGGAGAGTCGGTGTAGGAGAGAGACACCCAGAGCTACGAATCTAACTGCCGAAAACAGACCCAAGGAAAGTAATGTAATTGCCATTAACCAGAGTGAATGGCCCGGCTGATGGATGCCAGCAACGTGTGAAGGCTTGATAATCGTCTGCTCATCCCAGGATGAATGCGATGCTCTGGTTCCCCTGCAAAGTATTTATTTGTAGGAGATTAGATTTGACTGGGGAATACTTCTCCCTTTTCTAAATTATTAACGGCTAATAAAAGGTTATAGCCAAATTCCCTGACAATCTCACATGTGGAAATAAAACCATCATTTTTGTTCAGCGGCCATGCATTTTCTCTTCACAATTGAGGACTATAAGAAAAAAGGAACAAGGATCAGGGTTATGTTCAGTTCACCGGCGGTGTTTCTCTCTCCACTGGCATCTCTTCTTAGGGGTTTTATCTTTGGGGGATGGGTCTAGTTTTCAGCCTTTCTCTATTTACAAATGTAAGGTTGTGTCTCTTTCCAATCATTTTAGCCTCAGGCCTCTTCCCCACTTTCAGGCAGAGTTGCCCTTGTGGTTAATTCTGAAGGAGGGGACTTCTGACTGGGGGTGGGTTTGTGGTTTGGAGGCAGTGTGTCAATCAGCCAGTCTGTCAGTTAGTCAACAAGTCTTTATTTATCTCAGTGGGTGCAGAGCTGCCTATTAAATGCTTGGGACACGTGGTCTCCCTGCCTGCCGCCTCCCCCCCAACACCATCCCACACACAACTGTCACATTAACTCTTTCCCGTCTTAATAACTAATTCTGATCCTGTTGAACTCTTGCTCAAACCCTCTTAGTGGCTCCCCATGTCCTCCAGGAAAAACGATCCATGGAGCTAGGCCTAACACCTGGGGTACCCTCAGCTTAACCCGTCTTCAGAACTCCCACTCTCACCCCCCATAACCCTCTTCATGACCCCGCAGGGAGCTGCATGCTGTTGCCCTCTCCACGTCTTCGCTTGCTCTGCCCCCTTTCACCTCATCCCAATGAGCCCAGGGTCTCCTCATCCTTCTAGGTCCAGCTCCTCCATGGAGCCCGTCTGGTCACCCCAGGCAGGAGCAACCTCCTCCACCTCTGCACTCTGGTGGCACGGGCTCTGCACCTGTCTCCTGGCACATCGATCTTCACCTTGTCATCCAGAATATATGGGGCAGGATGGTGGGGTGATGAAGAGCGCAGATTCTGGAACCTGGCCCACAATTTGAATCCCAGCCACTGACTACTTACACAAACTCTCTGAGTCTCAGTTTCTCCATCTTTAAAATGGGGGCGATCTATAGTACCTACTCTGCTCTGTGGACTAATTGTGAAGATAACATGGCTTAATCTAGGTAAAATGCTTAGAATGTGGTCTGGTAGACAGTACCATAAACGTACTAGCCATCATTACTTTTTAAAAAAATTGTATCATTTTACTGTGGCTTGGAATTCAGTAAAATTTATCTATAAACTAGGCAAGACTGATTCCAACTCTAAAAGTCTGTACTTACAATGCAGACAGAGAATTGAACATTTATGTAACATTTGCTCACCTCTGATTCAAGTCCACCAGTGTCCATTGGGAACGCCCTGTGTGCCAAGTACAGTGTCTCACTTTAAATTTGACATGAGTATCATTTTCTTCATCTTCAAGCATACAGCACTGAAATTCAGCAGGGTCCAGGGACTTCCCCAGGGAAGCTTAGCTTGGATGACCTGACCAGAGTCTTCCAAATCCCAACCAGGTCTGGTCTTCCTGCTGCCCTCCTTCTGTGATTTAGTAATAAGACCCAAGGTGCCATTCTGGGGCATTTGCGCCTTCAGGGGAAGGATTCCAGAGCCACTCTGCATCAGCAAGGACCTCTGTGTCCTGAGAACCTGAATCGCATTCCACAGGCGCAGACCCGTGATCTCAGATCTCACAGGTGGAAACGTCAGACCCAGGCCAAAGTGGGCTGTGAACTGGGGTGGGCTGCGTACCCACGATCTGCCCACTGCCCACTCCAGGATGCTGGAGCCCAGATTTCTGTTTCTGCCTCCTGGGTGGCAAAGGTAAACTCCAGGAATACAGCTCCCTTCACTCTCAGTCCAATGAAAATTCATTAGGAAAGCATACCTAGTGCAGGAATCCCCAGCAAAACAATGATGTGTTGTCTGATCATGCATGTCAAAGCCAGATAGAAATGTTCTGGGCTCATTTGCAGTTTCGGATGATCTGACCCTTTGCTCTCCTCCACCTAGTTTGGAAATAGAACATGTGCTTTTCCAGATGTTTAACTCTCAATTCCCAAATGTGTTTACTTCGCCCCCATGGGACGGCCCTCTGCCCAGCATTGTCCTTCCAGGTGTTGGTTTGGGATGAGTCTGCCTGGTGCACGTCCTCTGGGTAGTGACTGGTGTCAGTGTGCGTGATGCAGCATCGAAGTCCCTGGAAGGCAGAGCTTGTATGCTTGTAATTCTTTCCATAAGTGGCCAGCACAGTGCCAAGTGGAGTATGGGACAATTAGCATGTCTGTGTCTGGAGCAAATTAAATTTTCTAAATGATTCAGACTTGGGCTCCTAGGGTTTTGATGATCTGGGTTTTAGTTTAGATCCCAGCACTCATTAGTTGTGTGTCTCAGTCAAGGTCCTGGCAGGAAACAGTGGGCACAGCACTTTCAAGAGTCAAAGACGAAGGTGTAAAAGGGTGTGTGTGTGGGAAACCGACTGGAAATGATGACGCGCCCTGAGGCGGGCAACAGCAGGGAGACTGTGACCAGCCCTAGACCCGCAGAGGCAAAGGGTGGCCCTAATTATCAGAACCTGAGAGGCCCATGGCTGTCACTGAACAGAGGGCCACCTGGCAGGACCTGGGGCTGTGCACCGAGAAACACAGGCACTGCCAAACTATGACCAGACAGGGAGGAAGCCAGGTACATAAACCCCCCAATTTTCCTTTTCTTTCCCATCTCTGTTTTCCTGCCGTGGCTTCCCATTGGCCCAACCTAATAGAAGGCCCGAGGGTAAGGGAGCCTACTGATGCAGTCCACGGGAGCCGGGCTCCCGGGGCACCCAGCACGGGAGAGAGGGGTGGAGGAGGGACTGGGGGTGGGGGCGAACAGACACTAACAAGCCCACCATGCAACCTTAGACAAGTTCCTTAAAATTCTTTGATTTTCAGTTTTTAATTTGTAAAATGAGAATAGTTATGTAGCCACAGGGTTGTTGAATGTGAGAACTATAAGGCATTATAAAAATGTGTGGAGTTGTGATAATTTTTTGTACTTGCTCAGCTGGCTTTCATTTTATTTGTTTGGATCAATTTGACCCAAGACAGATCATGGGTGATGCAGGCCTAGAGCAAAGGGAAGATTCCAGCAGGCCCAGGCACCCCGGAGGCCCAGGCTTCTCCCTGCTGCTGGCCACGGAGTAGGAGAGAAGTTCAGACTCGTTCCTGATTCATATTGAAGTGATCTTTTTTCTTTGCTGCAATTTATCCAGGTTTATGGAGCACATAAAGACCTACAATGGTGGCTTTTTGATGTAGTTATGCAGTTATAAACTTATACAGCTGTAATAATTGCATTTTAATGCCTTCTTTATATTGTCATAATTGATAGAGTTAATGATCACATCAACCAGACAAAGAAAAGGATGTTCCTTTACCCTCTCGTACTCTCTGGGCTCTCTAGAGAGTATGGAAAGAGAGAGGTTTCCTGATTCCACAGCGAACGGACCCCCCAACTGCGAATCACTGAACCTCCCAGATTTCTCCTTGGAAAGGCTTCCAGTTGATACATAACATTTAATTTGCCCTGTTTCATGAGCAAACTTCCTCACTTCTGCCTCCAGAAGGAGCTGGGCTGGCTCATTGTTCCTCTTGTTGCTACAGTTTCTCTGCACAGTAGTTTTCCATTTCAGGCTTCATTACTGAGGAAAGATCTGGGAAATAAGAGGGTTTGGGGCTGGTGTGTGCACGTGTGCCTGTTATTTAATCATGTCCTGAGTGCAGCGAAAAACGTCCCTGTGAGATCAGAGCTGGATGAGAGATCTTGATTTTAGCTGGAGGGAAAAGGGGGAGCTAAA
The DNA here is from genome assembly GCA_030848825.1 of Tadarida brasiliensis. NCBI lineage: Eukaryota > Metazoa > Chordata > Mammalia > Chiroptera > Molossidae > Tadarida > Tadarida brasiliensis. The sequence goes on along the minus strand of CM061275.1, from coordinate 12,021,137 downwards.
ACCCAGCTTCACTGAAAATCCTCATAAAATTTGCAAAATCCTGAAGCTGAAAGTTGTGCAGTGCAGAGGCTCCCATGCAAAGCAAGCGGGGTCAGGTCGGGCCTCCTGGAGCTGCGCTGAGGCCACTGTCAGTTAAGCTAATGCTGGGCTTGGGATGCGGATGGAGGGACCTGACCCTCAAAACAGAGATGCTTTGGGCAAGACTAGCAAATAAATAATCCCCTTCCTCCCACCTTTCCCATCTGCTTCTGGCAAAGAGAGGGAAAGGAAGTCAGTTAAGGGCTTCCCTGGTTTAATGTGCAGTGCTGAAATTCTGGACAGCTCCCGGGGGCTGTCAACTTGATTACTGGTGATGCTGATGGTGGTGGTGGTGAGGGGTGGCAGTGGGGTCAGTAAGGGGAGGAGTCACAAAGGAGGCTGTGAAGAGGAGGTGAGGGGTGGCTATTCTGAGTAGAGCGTAACCAGGGCTGGTTGATGTCCAATGAATAACTATTGATCGACCTAGTCATTTAAATTGGTTTTGCAGTGAGTCAGTGTCAGCAGACTACCTCATCCCCTTCTGCTTTGTTGAGGCTAATCTGGAAAGCAGATTTCATGCTCTGAACACTCACCAGCCCGAGGTGCAGAGGGGAATCAGGGGGACGGCCAGTGTGGCAAGGGAGGCCAGCCTGGCACGAAACATTTGCTCGAGACGCTTTATGAAACGGTTTGTCCTCATGAGAATGCCTTGGAATTGGCTGCAAACTGGTCTTTATGCAGGGAATTGCTTCCAGTCCAAGAGCTGTGAGCACAGAGAGCCCATTTCTGTGTCCCCCCGGAGATGGGAGGTGATAACAATCCTCTGGGTGGATTTACCTCTGGCCTACCACTCTGAACTGGGCTGGGAAGAGAAATGCAGAATAAAGGTAAGAGTCTCAGCATGACCACTGGGCCTTATAAGGGTCTTTACGAAGCCTCTTTTTTCCACGTTTCCTTCTCCAAATATCTCCTCCTTTACTCCACCTGAAATATTATCTGAAAACGTTCAGGCCAGTCAGGAGACATGCAGCCTTTAGGAAAGTGGCACTCCATGACTGAGGGAACCCCCAGCTATCCTATATCCTGGCATGAATCAACCACAGTGGCATTTCCAGTCTGCACGGGGGTGAGATCAGCAGCCCTGGAAGAGGGAGAAGCTGGTGTGGGGACACGGGAAGGATGGACAACATTTGGTAGTCTCGCAGCACTGGTCTTGGGAGGAGCCTTGGATGAGAAATGCTGTTCTTGAGAATAAGGAGAGAGTGCTGGGAGCGAGGGGGCCAGAGAGATGCTTCATCTCCTTTGGTGATTTTTATCAGTTCGGATCTGATCAGTGGCGGCCCCTTGCCTAGGAATCCTGGTTGCTCTCTGTCTCCTCACGTGACCTCTTGCACTCTGACCTTTCCGCAGGCAGATTCACTCGGTGTGACCGGCAGCACGGCTGGGGATTGTAGTACAGCTAGAGGGCTCTGGGTTACATCTACGTGGATAACCGATTGACCACAAAGCAAATGACATTGTGGTGTTGAGCTTTATGGTTTTAGGTTTCATTTCATCATAATCTCATCTGGTTTTCACAAAAATCTGTGAGGAAGACAGGAGAGGACCTGTCTTAGACTCATGGAAAGGTGTGCCTTTTCAGTGGACACGCAGCAGCTGTGCGGCCGAGCCAGGAACCGGGCGCTCGGTGCTCTCAACTGTCCACAGTGAGATGGAAATCTCTTTCACTGAGCCTCTTCCAGTATAACCCCGCTTGTCAGGGGACAAACAAAGTGGCTCTGGAAAGGCTTGGTCTCTGAGCTGTTAATTATTCAAGGCAATGTACTCAGAAGAAGGATGCAGGATTCTGAGAATGTAATTATTGAAAATCCCCAAGAACCCCAAAGACGACAGTTGTCTGGCCAATTAGGTTCTTTCCAGTCTAGAACTATCGTCATTTGGCAACTTCTTCAAGTGAGAATCAATGGCGAGGAAGTTCCTTCCATTATATCTCCTTTACTTTGCAGAGACTCGGGCATAATAATGTGATGGAAATGCCTGCCAGATGAAAATTACCACTAATACACCTTCCCCCTTGGCCTCCACCAACACAGGCAGAGATCCAGGAAGAGAGTGGAGGAATGAGACTCAGGTCAGACACAACAAGCAATCACCCTGACAAAGTACCCCTCTGCCTTTGTGCCTGTCCAGCTGCTGGGTCCTCCTGTGGCTTGACCGTGGCTGCACAGCTGTCTAAACCCCTGGCTGTTCTCAGGAGTCTCTGGGAATCACCTTCTTAGTAGTTCTCTTGGAATGTACTTCTTTATTTTCACAAAATTAAAACATCCTCTTGAAATCATGATGGTTATCAGTCCTTTAGTCTATCTAATGATACCACCATTTATCTATATAATTAACCAGCTATCCATCTGTCCATCCAATAAATACTCCCTCAGAAAATCTCTGCATCGGGTGTGATGGGAGACTCAAAGATGAATCAAACATTGTCTCTGGATTAGTCAGCATCCAGGCTGAAAAACAGAGAGACTGCTTTAAGTGTTTACAACAGAGGGATTTGTACAAGGAGCTCATGATAGAAGAATTAGGAAGCCAAACAAGAGATGGTGTGGTAACACAACAATCCTTGGAAAGACACTGCTACCTTCAGACTGGGGACAAGGGAGGGTGACATGTTACCTGAACCTAGGGGTTGGGGTCATCAGGTGGATGCTGGAACCATGGTGGGTGTGTTCAGTGGGACCTGAAGCCAAAATGCATTTGTCTGGTGGGAGGTGGAGGCGGAGGTAGGGAGGAGTCACAGATGCTGCAGAGACACCACCTGAGGCAGAGGGAGAGAGACTCCCGGCTTCCTCTTCCTTCTGCCCACTGCTCTCCTGACTCTGAGCCGAGCTGGAAGCCTGGGGCATGCAACCTGCAGGGTCGATTTCCCTGCCCCCCCTCCCCGTCCAGTACAGCACAGAGCAAAGGGAGGGTGAGGAATGGGTCTGAGGGTAAAGAGCACACGCCAGGACTGCGGGTGGGCAAGGAGAGTCCAGGATCTGGTTCACCTACACCCTAGTAAAATCTCTGACTTTACATCAGCTTCAGGAAGGAAATTGGGTCTTTGGTAAAATATCCTAATGATCCTTTCAGGAATCCAGTGAAAGACCAGCTCTTTCCAACATGACTGCCCAAGGGAAGGGCAAACTGTGACAAAGGACACTTGGGTTGAGTGTGAATATATCATCTTGGTGCCTCTGTGCCCAGAAGACGGTTGTTTATGATGCCGCAGCATTAGTTACCCGTCCAGGCCCCACGGACTCCACAGTCCAATCAAACCAAACCAGGCAGACTCTCTCTCATCGTGTTGCCTTGACTGGAGCTGTTCCCTCTGCCTGTTTCTCTTTCCCATTTAGAGAATTCTCACCTCTCTGATAACCAGGAGATTGTCACTGGAGAAATGTCACATCTGCTGACTCCCTCTATCCTCCAGCACTTTCTAGGGCGCCAGCACTTTCTTCGTACCTGTGTCATTGTATCCAGCATAATGTGTATTGGTGGTTAGTTGTTTATAGGTCTGTCTCTTCCATTAGTCACAAATGCCTGGGTACAGGGGCCACACCTTAATCACTGCACATCCACACTCAAGTTCCCACCTGGCCCAAAGGAATCAATATATGTTAGCTGAGGGATTGAATGTGTCACCATTGTATATGCCCCAAAGCAAATAGGTAGATAAAGGAGACATCTGTTTTCTTTGAGCCTCAGCCTTCCCACGGCCCCCAGAGGCAACAGTCATCATTACTGAGGTGGCCGGGCTGCTTGACCAAGCGACTTTCCAGCCTTGGCTCCCCCCTGCGTGAGACCCTAGAAATACCCCTTTGGACAGAAATTCAAGGAGGAGTGGAGTCTGAGGGCTGTGAGGAGCTACTGGAACTTTCCTTTTGATGTTTTATGAATGTGTCTTCTCAGCCCGGCCAGGCCCAACACAATGAGGCAGAACCCACATCTGCCTTGAACAGCGCAGACAGCTTTTGCAGCTCGATCATTCGGGGGAATTTCTAGAAGTAGGACAGAACCTCCTCCAGGTTTGCTCCCTCTTCCTTTTCTTCTCCAAGGGGAAGACCTCCGCTGCGCTGACCCGGCCGTGCCCAGGGCTTTGGGGTCTTGGCCTGGTCTAGGGAAAAGCTCCATCGAGTTTTTTTTTTTTTTTAGTGTACCTGATCTTCTGTCCCGGTCCTAGAACTTCTGAGCCTTTTGCCTCCCAGGCTCCTCCACGGCTCCCATGCCCAAGCGCTGCTGGGAGGAGACAGCGGGCAGCTGTCTTTGCCCTCCTGAAAGGTTCGGAAGTTTCTGCAGACGGGGACTCCCCTCCTATTCTACCCCAATCCCCAGCCTCCCAGCCTCCCAGCCTCACCGTCACTTCCCCTTCCCAGCAATAACTCGGTGGCTCTCACAATAACAAGTGTCTTCAGGGATGCCTGCTGCTGGAGGGGGCCTGCTTCTCGTGAGCTCTGGAGTGTGCTTTTGCAGGCGACCCCAGATGTTGGTGAGCTGGGATCCCCTGACCTGGTGCTTGCCTGGATGCCAGCCAGGGTCAGGGCAATGGCTGCGTTGCCCCAGGAGGGGCTGGGGTGGAGCCACATGCTTCCAGGCAGCAGGCTTACTGGTCTCCTGGGAATGTCTGGAGACAGAGGTTTCAGGGTTGGCGCCGGCATCTACCCTGGCAGTGGGCGTGGGCAGGGAAGTCACGGGCCGGCCTGGTTGCACGGCAGTGTCCCCGGTCCCCAGCGCACGGCTCAGACTCACCGGTACCCTCTGTCTCTGTGTGACACGTGCAGCACACATCACTGACCCAGACATTCAGCAAGCGCCTCAGAACCCACCTGTGGGTCTGCACCGCACTAGGAAGATGCGAGTTTGTCAATCTATTTCTAAAATATCAAACCCCTTTCCCTATTATGCTGTCAAAATGCGTGCTGATCTAACCAGACTCGCAGCCCATAGGAAGCTTCCAGGTTTGAAATTCCACTAAAGGCCATCCAGGATTAAAAATCTGAGTCTGCGAGTGAGACCCTCCAATGAACTTGGCATCTTGTCTGATCCTTTAGAAGCTCTGGGCCATGAAGGAAGGCAGACGGCATTAGGGCGAGAGGATCCCCCCAGGCTCAGGCTCTCTGTGTTCTGGGCTTCTCCCAACAGACCTGGACTAACCCAGGTCTGGGGGAAACCGCCGTGAATCAGCGCCTGCTGGGAGGGAGCCGTGGCCCAGGTGAGCCGTGGCCCAGGTGAGCCGTGGCCCAGGTGAGCCGTCAGCACGATGAGGGGGGGGGCAGATCTGATGGAGACATTCTGACAGGTGGGCTCAGCAGATGATAAGGGACCTAGCTCGAGTGCTTCTTGGATGCCAGACAGGCGTGTGGTTGTCATCAAGTATGTTCTCTCCACCTTGCTTCTGACAGCATTTATTTATTGATAACACTTATCTCTGAAGCAATCTCATATGGCTTTATTGTATAGATGTTACTAACATCATTCTTGAGCTTTCGATCATTAATGTACAATGTGTAAAAGGAATAACACAGATTACAACGGCAAAACTAGAAATAGACTCGTTTCAGCCTTTAATTTTGATATAATTTCACGCCTACAGAAAAGTTATCTTTTTGCCCCATTTGCTTATTGTGCTGTCAGGTGCTTTTGCAAGCAGGGGCAGCACTCAGCCAACGGGCTCCGGGAGGGGGCGCAGGCCCTAAGGGGACATGGGATCACAGGCCAGGTGGCCCTGGAGAGACAGGACAGGGCTGGTCATCAGAGCATCAGAAAACACGCTGACCTGGCCACTGAGGTCATTTCCAGAGGGTGGGGCACTTGAAGCTCAGTCGGCACTCCTAGTCCGGTCATCGTGGCTCAGCTCTGAGCTCCGTGTCCTTCTTGTCGGTGGGGAGAGTCATGTCAACTTCAGCAGGTTTCCTGTGAGGATGGGATGAGCGGATGTGTGTACAGTATCTTACACGTCCTGCTCAATGACTGGTAGTTATTCATGATGACGATGATGATTAGAGTAACGAGAAGAATGCCTCCTGAGGTTGAGATTGGAGCCGGAGGCCTGGCCCGCTGGGCTGGCAGGCGAGGCTGGCGGGAGGGGCTGCTGTGGTTGGGAGGGGCGCGTGGACCCGCATCCCAGGCGGGACTCTGCTCCCCTGGGCATCTCGGGGTGACTGCTGGTGTGGGCAGGACCTCGTGAGGGGTTCTTCTGCATGAGGAGCCGAGTTCCTCTGGCCACACTGCGGGGTTGGGGATCCTGGTGTGGAAAGATGCAAACTGACAGCCACAGCATAGCCCTCCCTTTGCCTGAGGAGGGAGGAGGGAATATCTGAGACACTGGAAGCCCTCCTACATGTGAGTTCAAAGAACAGAAAGTGTCTCGCTTCTCTGAGGATTCCAAACAGATTGTGCAAAAATGTAATTAAGTTCCAAGTCCCTGGAAATCAATCACACTCCCAGGAACTAATACCTTGGCTTGGTGATTAGAAGTGAGGGGAGCCAGGGGCAATTACTCCCTGATGAGGGGAATTCTTCACTCAGAGGTCCAAGTGCTCAGAGATCCAAAGCCCCGTGGCGGGGGGCCGGGGGCCGGGGGCCGGGGGCCGGGAGGGCTGGGGGTGGTACAGTGGCTAACTACACGTGGCTCATTTCTTTGGGCTGAAGTTCTCTGTTGGCTACAAAGTCCACCTCCTGATTTATCTGGAAGTCTCAGGAGCTTTTCTTCATATTGGGGGGAACTCATAGAAACATTTCCTGGATCCCAGGGCCTCATGAGGCCATCGGTCATTGTTTAGTTCATTTCCCCACGGCCAGCGGGAGTGAGGGCACATGGGGAGCTGGGCAGCCTGTCGTTGGCCACCCCCAGAGAGGCTCCGGGAACCCAGCCCTGCCCGGGATGCCTGGCATGTGCTTGCTGCTGGCTTCTGACCAGCTTCCCTCCTTCACTGAACAGGAAGTCAGGCCCTGGGCCCAGCCAGAGTTCTGCCTCTAACTGGCCACGTGACTGACACAGCTGCCCTCCAGCCTCAGTTCCTCACCTGTAAGGTCCCTCCCGGCTCAGATGCCCTTCCACTGATTCTTGCTGCGTGGGGTGGGGGAGGAACCTGGTGGTTGAGAGGCAGGGTGACTGCCGGGAGAAGTGGGGCGCTGGAGCACAAGGGAGGGGTCAGATGAGGTGGGGATGCTAGATGGAGGGCTGAGGCCAAGCTAGAAATGTGTGCTGACCAAGCGGTACAGGCTCTGCGGCCGAGGAGCTGGAGTGCTGAGCAAACAGAGGGAGGGGGTGATCAGCCCAGCAGAGCTTTCTCTGCCCCACCGGCCAGCTTGTTTCAGCACTCTCTGCCCCTCTGATTGGCAGGACCCGGGCGGGGCAGCCAGGGTGGAGAAGGGAGAGGGGAGCGGTCAGGAGATGCCTCAGTGTCCTTCCCTGAGGGCGAGGGCAGCTCCAGGTGGGCTCCAGACCGGAAGCCCCCAAGTGCCGGTGAGTGGCCAGCAGCCGGGGCCGGAGGCAGAGAGGGGCTGGGGCTGGGGGTCAGGGCGAGGCTGAGGACAAGGCTGAGCGCCCAGGGCCAGTGGGGCCTCCGCTCCCAGGCACCGGGTGAGGCCTCCCTCACTCTAGGGCTGGGAAGCTGGAGGGAGCAGGGCCCCTTGTGCACAAATGGAGAGAGAAATTTGTACTGGTATCTGCGTGGCTGTCGTCTTCCAGCCTGGCCCCAGAGCCCTCGGCCCTTTCACGAGCTGCCTGGTCTGCTAAGCGGGACACAGAGGCGGCAGCTCCCACCTCGCGCAGTTTTCTTTCTGAGGTTTCTTGGTCTGGAAGCTCCTCCCGTCACAGACTAAGCATCTGAGCTTGCCTTACTGAAGTGACTGGCCCAGCAGAGTGGTTACAACCGGGACTTTGGAATCACAGGGTCTTTGGTTCAAACCCCAGATCACCCACTTGGTGGTTGAGTGATTTAAGACAATTTCTTTACAGTTAGAGACTCATTTCCTCATCTACAAAATAGGGACAAAAATCAGGCCTGCCTCATAAAGTTTGTGAGGATCAAGCGGGATTATCCACGTAGAGAGCTTAGCACAGTACCTAGTTCGTAAGAAGCGGTTACTGCTATTGTTATTATTATTTGCCAGACCTGGAATCCAGGTCACGTTACTCCAGGGTAAGTGTTCTCCGAACCTTCGCCTTGACCCGGCTGAGCTGCTTGGGTTCCTGGAACTGCTTCGGCTTCCCCAGAGGCAGGGAGATGGGCTCTGGAACGCTGGGCTCTGGACTAGTTCTCCCGCGTCTGCACTCTCGACTGTCCCCCATGGTGGTTCTGCACCCCTACATCCATTTCCCCCTGCTCAGACCCACACTGGAGCAGGCTGGAGGTCTGCGGACGTCCCCTTTCCCCAGTGGCTGCCCCAGGAGTGGAGTCCCTGTCCTGGCACTGCCCTCCTGGCGCGCCTGGGCCTCTCGCCTAACCCGACGTTTGAGCTCTGCCCCGGAAGGCTGTTTGATTTCCCAAGCCCAGCTGCTAATGGCCAATTTTCCATGAATCAAATTGCTTTACCCCATTAGACAGGATAATTGAGACTGGAAGGTGGACCTGTCTGCTGAGCACACGGAAGGACTGACAGCTGTCCTGGGCTCTCCCCAGCTCCGCCGCCTCCTCCCCGACACCTGGGTCATCCCCTGTCCGGCTCGGAAGGGCTGCTCACTCTCCACAGTCCCGGGGTCCTTCTGAATCCCACAGCTGTCACTGCACGCCAGTTGCCAGGAGGTCACTGCCCGCTTGCTGAGAGCTGCTTGTGACTAACCTTTACTGGTATTGACTTACATCCACCGAGGCTTCCTGAGCGCCAGGCCCCGTGCTAAACGCATCACATAGATGATCTCGTTTACTCTTCGCGACAGCCTATAGCATTGCTGCTGCTATGACTCCAGTTTACAGATGAGAAGGCCAAGGCTGGGAAGCTCAAAGTCACACCTAGGAGGAGACAGCTGGAATTTGAATCCAGAGCTACGCCCTAATCACCTCTCCCTGGCCGGAGTGTGAAAACTACCCAAATCCAACGGTTTCCTTCTTTCTCACTTCCTTCTTCATTCCCCTGGATTGTGTTTTCACTTCTCAACGCCATGCCGGCAGCGTCCGCATCGCAGGGCATGGCGTTGAGAACTTGATTGGTTTGCAGCTCCTGGAGGGTTATAGATCCCCTTGCTCTCCGGCTTATGCCTTGAAGACACTGACATGCAAACGAAAAATGTTGTGGGAGAAGAATCCTGCATTATGAAACCAGACAGAAATCATCGGAGGCATCTGTTCTCGGATTATCCATGGGTGTGGATAAGCAAGAGCTGGCTGTGTTGTTATGCACAGCTTAATCCGCAGCTTCTAAACAACTTCTGCACCACAATTTTGGACAACAAATTAGTTTCAGATGAGGGACTCTTGCTCCTCCTTGAAAAACATTCTTCATTCCGAATTATCCTCGCTGCAGGCCAGGGCTGACAAGAAAGCAGAGAATTAAGCTGTCGATGCAGATCCCGGCTCTCGGCTGTCCCGCCTCGGCTCATCACAGATTCTCTTTGTATCGCCCCTCGGCAGGCCAGCAGGAGCGCAGTGTTTCAGCGCTTCAAAGCTGCGCGGGCTTCCTTTTCATCCTCCTGGAGGCCTGTCTCCCTGGAGGAGCCCTCAGCCCATTCTAGAAATGGGGCCAGCTCAGAGGGGCCTCTGAGACGCTGGGACGGACTGGCAGCTTCTCCTCTGGGCAGAGCTGCCAGGCATGAGGCCACACCGGGGTGGCTTCCTGCTGTCATCTCCCTGTGCCCAGGCAGCCGTGAAGAGCAACAACCTGTCTCCAGGGAATCAGAAAGTGGGCGGTGCAAGGGCACCTATGAACAGCAGGCTCAGCGTCCGTGCTGGCGGACCTGGCACAGTTCATCTCTGTGACAGCGAGGGAACCATCCTCTCTGTCTGGCAGGTGAGGCATGGGGAGGCTGCCACCTTCCCGTGATCTCCAGCTAATATGTGGCCTTCTTGAGGTTTGAACTCTGACCCTAGGTCAGACTCTGTTCTTTCACTTCTGACCTACCACTGGTCTGCACCTGCCACTGGGCTCTTCTGGGATGGAAGGCTTCCTTTCGATCTAGCTGGCGGAATTGAGATTCCTCCTCTCCTGCACTGACTCTCACGGGAAGTCCCACGCCCTGTGTGGCAGGCGTCCCTCAGCCTCCTAGAAGGGAAGGAACTCATGTTAGAATGTTACAGAGCCATCTGCAAAAGAAGATGAACTGGGAGTGTGACTTTGAAGCATGAAGTGGTAGTTCTGTTTGCTTTGCACTAGGATAAAAATCACATTTTTATCAAGTTGGAAAATACAAAGAAGAAAGAGTGCTTTGTGTCTCTTGGCTGTTAACTCAATACTCAGTGATACATCTGATAAGAGGTTAATATCCAAAATATGTAAGGAACTTATACAACACTACACCAAGAAAACAAACAATTCAATTAAAAAATAGGCAAAGGATCTGAATAGACACTTGTCCAAAGAGGACATACAGATGGCCAATAGACACATGAAAAGATGCTTAACATTACTAATCATCAGAGAAATGCAAATTAAAGCCACCTGTCAGAATGGCTGTATCAATAAATCAACAAATAAGTGCTGGTGAGGATGCGGAGAAGAGGGGACCTGTGCACTGCTGGTGGGAATGCAGACTGGTGCAGCCACTGTGGAAACAGTTTGTAGTTTTCTCGAAAAATTAAAAATGGAACTGCCTTATGACCCAGTGATTCCCCTTCTGGGAATATATCTGAAGAAACCTGAAACACTAATTCAAAAGAATATATGCACCCCTATGTTCATTGCAGTGTTATTTACAATAGCCAAGATCTGGAAACAGCCCAAGGGTCCATCAGTCGATGAGTGGATAAAAAAGCTGTGGTACATTTACACAATGGAGTACTACTCGGTCGTAAAAACGAAGAAAATCTTACTTTTTACGACAGTATGTATGGACCTGGAGAGTATTATGCTTAATGAAATAAGTCAGAGAAAGAAAAATGCCATATGATTTCACTTATATATGGAATCCAATGAGCAAAATAATTTAACAAACAAAATAGAACAGAACCATAGATTCGTAGAACAGACTGACAGCTCTCAGAGGGGTGTTGAGGGTGCTGGGTGAAAAAAAGTGAAGGAATTAAGCCCCTCCCCACCAAAATATATATATATATATAAAACACATAGACAAGACAATAGTATGATGATAGCCAGAGGAAAAGGAGGGTGAGAGGAGGTGGAAGAAGGCAAAAGGGGGATAAATGGAGATGGAAAGAGACTTTACTTTGGGCAACAGTGAGCAGATGATGTTTTGTTGATTTGTGCACTTGAAACCTGCATGGTTTTGTAAACCAATGTCACCCCAATAAACTCAATAAAAAATGAACATAAATAAATAAATAAAATAGGAAAAACACACTCAGTGGGCATTCTGCCCTCTGCCCGTGGGAATTTGTTCTTTCATAATCGCAAATGGTAACAGTGGAAAACAGCTCTTGCTGTGTGCCGGGACTGTCCTGAGGGCTTTTGCTTCACAACTTACGCGCTTCACAGTCTCTGCAAAAACCTATGCGGTGGGTACTGTTGTCATCCCCAGTTCTAGGTGAGGACCGTGAAGCACAGAGTGGTTAAGTTGTTTATGATCACACAGCAAGTAAGAGGCAGACGTGGGACCTGAACTTGGGCAGTCTGGTTCCAGAGTCTATGCTCTTAACCAAGTCCAGATTACCTTCCACAGCACGCAGGTGTCTTGCTCTCCTTCGGCGCACTCTGTTGGCGTGCCCCCCGCCGTGGCCTCCTGCTTGGCCCCGGGTCCCTGGGAATCATGGTATGTCTGTGTGTAGCCTTCCTGTCCAGGATGGCTCTGGCATTGGCAATGGAGCTGTATAGCTTGAGGGGCCTCGTCTTTTCTGGCTCCCAGCGTGGAGCCCAGCGCTGCACCTTGCAAGATCCTGAGTGGGGGAGTATTTGCTTATTTCTTCGTTTGTGTGTTGGTTAACGGCATTTTGGCCGTACGCGGTGCTGGCATGGGCCTTAGTGCTGAGAGCGGTGGCAGCAGCACTCATCCCACCGGGACGCTCCTCCACTCCACCCCCCACGCAGCTCCACACTCACCCAGAGGCAGGGACAACTGCGGACAGGGCAGCCTGGGAGGGGTGTGTGAAGGGAGGAGCAGCCCCAGCCTTTGGCTGCAGTGATGGGCTAGGGGTGCCGAGGAGTCCTCAGGCAACAGGGGACCCCGATGACCATCCTCAGGTCTCTGCAGCTTCAGCTCTGGCCAATGTGTTCCCAGAGAGAGGCTCCAAATGGGAACCATTGCTGGGTGCTCCGCCGTGCCCGGTCCGAAGGAGACCTTGAGTAACTGCACTTGGATGAGTGACGCTGTCCTTCGGTCATTGTCTGGTGTTGGTTACAAGGGTGAACACTCAGAATTTCTCAGGGAGGCCTGGTGTCTGTGTCAGCCAGGGTCCCCAAGAGAAAGTGAATCCTCCCAGGCAGTTTTAATGAAGAGACCTTAACAAAGGCGTGATGGACAGACGTGTTGGCAGGGTTAAGGGAACATGGAATGACAGGTACCCTGGACGAGCCCTAAGGCTGGAGAGACAAGGGGGATGGAATGGTGTCCCCAGAGGGCCGCCCTGCAGGAGCTGCGGTCATGGAGGGGGAGAGCCAGAGGTGTGGGAGGCAGTGGGGAAGAAACACCCCAACCTTTCTCTGCCCCCAGCTCTGCCAGTGCCTTACAGTGGCACACTACTGGAAGCATCAAGGGAGCTGCTGATACTGCTGGGCTCAGCCTTCTGGGGCCCCGAGGGGGGCAGGACAGGTGGGGAACGTATGCAACGTGGCTTGAGCGGAGCATGGCGCTTCCTGTCCTTCCTGCCACCCCCTGGCGAGGATGCCTTAGCCTCTCCTCTGCAGGACGGCGATTCCAGTGCAGACAGAGCAGCCTGAGCCTGGGCACAGCCTGATGTGGGGCGTCTCTGTCTGTCTCCCTATCCCTCCCCTCCCTTCTTTTCCCTTTCTTTCTCCATTTAGACTCCACCGTTTAAAGGTCCCAGTTGTCCTGTCTGGTTCGAGGCACTCACTGAATCTCTTTTCCTCCCCAGCCTTCCCCGCCCCCCCCCACCAACCCACTGGCAGCTCCTTGGCAGTGGGGCCAGCCCAGGGCCAGCGGAGGCTCCTGAGTCCTGGGGGTGTGTCTGGGGTGTGTGTGTGACCTGGCTGGTCAGGTTCTGTTGCTTAGCTTCCCTCCTTCCCAAACCAAGGACACACACCTTCTCTGGGGAGCAAGTAGGCACCCACGCTGCCCCACCCTGCAGCTCCTGGCCCCGCCCCTCCCCGTGGGGAAGAGGCAAACAGGCCTCCTGTCTGCCTGGAGTTTGCTCAGAGATGCTTCTGTGGGTCAGGGTGGGGTCAGAGTAAGGACCATGGCCTATGTCTCTCTGCAGCCTGGGAAGCTGAGCAAAAGACCCGTTTTCTAGGCTAGCTCAGCAGGGGTTTCAACCCTTCATTATCTATTCAGCAGACACTCTGGGGTAGCTATGGATTCCATGGCTATGGCTTGTGAGCAGAGGTACCCCCATCGAGTGCCTGGGGGTGCATTTTTCCCACCTGGCCTCATTCTAGTTTGTGCCATTCAGGCTCTTCTGGTATCAGGTGACGGTCAACCAGATTGTATCCATGTGAGCAAACGGAAAGGAGCCTGTTTCCTGGGCAAGCCCTTTAGCTCCCTTCTCTAGTTTCTCCAGCTGAGCGGAAGACATACCAGCAACCCTTCCCATCCCGTGGGGTCCTCAGGGGGCTGCCGCTGTTGCTGCCCCGCCTCCCACCATTGGCACATGACACAGGCCAGCCAATCAGAGTACCCCACCTGTGTTGTGCACAGTCCATCTGGATGTGGGCAGGGAACTCTACAAGTGTCAGTGGGTTTTCCCTGATTGTTCTCCTCCCTCCCCAAACCTGCCTTTCTTAGTCTTCCTCATCTCGGTTGGTGACAGTTCCATCATTCCCGTTGCTCGGGCAAGAAATCTTGGAGTAATTTTTGACATTTTTCTGTCAATTCAAATACAATCCATCAGGAAGTCACACTGGCTCTATTTCAAAATATATCCCGAATCTTGTCACTGCTTCCATTCTAGTTGAAGCCACACCCCCTCTCCCTGGGTTACTGCAATAGTCTCCTAGTTTCAGTTCATGGCCCCTCCAATCAGTTCTCGACACAGCCAGAGTGAGCCTTTGAAAGTGTAAATCAGATCGTGTCATTTCTCTGTCCCAAACCTTTCAGTGACAACCCATTTCTCTCTCTCTATGAGGCCATACATAACATGTCCCCTTCCCCCTGTTATTTCTCTGACCCTGTTATCCCTTTCTTGTCCTGCCCATCCTGTTTTCCATCCACCCAGCATGCCTGGAGTACTCCCATCTCAGGGCCTTCGCCAGGCTGTTCCCTTTGCCTATCACGCCCTTCCTTCAGATACCTGCATTGCCACCCTCTTACCTCCTTGATCTCTGCTCAGATAGAGCCTTCTCTGCCCATACCTCCACTTTATAACGTCCCACTCCGACGCCCTTTCTGTTTTCTCTCTGCGGTCCTCGCCATGTAACATACTATGTGCTTCAGCTCCTTATGTCGTTTGTTCACTGGTTCCCCGCGCTCTAACACGATGTCTGTTCCACAGTGAGGGTGTGAGATCTACGTCTGTTTTGTTTCTGGCCGTGTCCCTGTGCCTGACCATGGCAGGTGCTCCCTAAATCTTGTCGAATGGAAGAGGGGGTCCTCTCCCCTCTGCAGGCTTCAGGCTGTTGTCTCGCCCACCACATGGAGAGAACCTCCCCGAGAGTGTGGCCCACAGGCAGGAGGGGCAGATGGAGGGACTGAGTCCTGCAGACATTGTTTGGGTCCCTGGACACAGCCCACTCCACCTGGGCTTCCCAGACCCCTGAAGTCGCCTCCTTGGCTGGCAGGCTTGATATAGGTTGATTATCTGCAGCAGAACGAACCCCAGACCAAACTTTCCTCTTGGGAACTATGCTGACTCAGCCAAGTGACAGAGTTGAGCCACTTGGAAGGGGGAGCTAGACATGAGGTGAGTGCTGATATATGTTCTGTCTAAACCTCTCACCCAGAAGGCAGGGCAGAGAAACCATCTGGGAGCAGGAGCTGAAATTCCCTGCTCCGCCCTTTGCAAATCTACTGAAGGCAGACCTTCTCCACCTGGGACTCAGGGCCACGCGGGAAGGACAGGTGAGACCAGGAGTCCCCACGGATTCCAGGCCCTCGACATTCTCAGCTCACTGCACATGGCAACAGGAAGGGGCGCCCTGGCCCTTGAAAGAGCGTGAGTGTGGTGTCTGAAATCCTAGGTCAGAATCTCGGCTCTGCCATTTACCTTGGGCAAGTCCCATGTCTCTTTGGCCTCAGTTTCCTCATCTGTAAAGTGAGAAGGTTGAAATAATTACTCCCCAAAGATCCTCTTAGCATGGCGTTCAGTGGAGGCGGGCAAACATTGTGGCTCGGCCTGCACCTCCGGGGCCAGCCTGCCCGAGGTCAGTCGGCTGCTGACTGCAAGCCTGCCTCTGAGCCCGTTCCTCACCTTAACACGAGGTTCACGGTGTACCCACCTCACGGGTGGATGAGGAATCCAATGAGTAGAGCACACAGAGGCTCAGACGGGTGATGGGCGCATACTTAGTCCTCACAGACATGAGCTACTGTGTTATTGTTATTGACTGTCATCACTATTGTTGAAAGGATTTTTGCTGGATCCTGGAGTGATTTCTGCCCCCATCTCTAAGGGTGACCCCCTCCAAAGTCAGGGCCCTCCCCACGAGGTAAGCTACCCTGTCTGTACGGGCGCAGGGACCATTCTCTCCCTGTCCTGCAGTGACCCGAGGCAGCAGCAAGGACCCCGGGGCCAGGAGTCAGCTTCCCCTCCTGGCTGCGGGCTGGGGCTGGCATCCCTCATTTAACTTGGAGAATTTCCATAGCACTTTTAGCATATTTTGCTTGGGCTAGCTTATTTATGCCGACCATACATCTTATCATTGTCATAAATTTTTATTCCTATGGACGTGTCTAAACTTATGGGTTGAAAGAACATAATTTACATGCTATTTAGTATGCAGATTGGGTTAACTTGCTTCTGTAAATTCACCACAGGCCTGTGCGACTGCATGCTCCCTGCGGGGCCTCGACCGGCTTTGGACATCATGCTGTCCTGTGTGGGGACAGTGTGAGGTGCTGAGGTCACAGCTGCCCCTACACAGCTAAGCACCTTCCTGCCTGTGCCCGCAGCCCCCACGCACGTAGCTTTGCCCGGCAGAGGCCTTCTCCATGGTCAGACCCTCCATCGGAAGACTGAGAACCCACCGGGGACCAGGTGAGTCTTTCTGTCCTATGCTGCCCCCTGAGAGGAGGCCTTGGGTGCCAGCGAGTCCAGGGGGCGGTGAACCCAGGAAGCACCGGCGGGTACAGGAGGGAAGGGAGCCGACGCCAGTGCCAGTGCGCAGGTTGCCAGGCTCAGTGCACGGGGCCTCGGACCCGGCTCACCGGAGGGGGAGCTGGGGCACTGACTCCCTGACTCCTGCTGGCACTGGCTGCCAGCTGTGCCCACCCTGAGCAGGCCTTCATGAGGGCGGCGGCACCAGCAGGAGGCCACCCCTGGCTTTCGCCTGAATAAGGAACGACCAGGGACCTGGGTGAGACACTGCTCGGAGCCTCTTCCCACTCTGGCCTGGTTCTTGCTCACTTCGCCCTGTCTCCCCTCGTGTCCGTTCTTGGTGGAGGCCTGGCCTAGCCACGGGTCTCCCTTCGTGTCCGTTCCTCGGGGAGGCCTGGCCTAGCCACGGGTCTCCCCTTGTGTCCGTTCCTTGGGGAGGCCTGGCCTAGCCACCTTTTTGAAACGACACCATCTCATGCTCTATCCCCTCTCCTCTTTATTTTTCTTTATAGAACTTGCCACTACCTAATATATTTTATATTTGGGTTTTCTCTTGTCTGAATCATTGTAGTGCAAGAAGAAGACAGTAAACAAGCCGAGACTGAAGGTACCAGGCAGTCATGAGTGTGACAGAGAAAATTAAAGCAGGGGAAGAAGACTGAGGAGGTCATATATCCGTGTGTGTGTGTGTGTGTGTGTGTGTGTGCGTGTGTGAAGATGAGCCCCTCTAATAAGATGTCATTGAGCTGAGAGAGACACCTGGGAAGTGAAGGAGTGAACCACATGGGAGAGCATTTCAGGTAAGGGGGACAGCAGGTGCAAAGGTCCTGAGGCAGAAGCATGTTTGAATTATTTGAGACCAAATTGTGGAAGCAAGGTGCTTAAAGGGGAGAGGAAGGAGGTGAGGTCAGAGAGGAAATGGGGAGGTCTGACATGTAAAACCCTGTAGGTCTTGGTAAGGACTTGGGATTTTACTGTGTCTACTAGTCAGAATTCTCCAGATATATATTTATCAAAAGATAGATAGATAGATAGATAGATAGATAGATAGATAGGGATTTATTATGAGGAATTAGCTCATGCAGTTATGAAGGCTGAGAAGTTCCAAGACCTGCCATCAGCAACTTGCAGACTCAGGTTTAAGTTTTAGTCTGCAAGCCCCTGGACTTGAGACCCGGGAAGAGCCAATGTTTCAGTTTGGGTCCAAAGTCAGGAAAAGACTGATGTCCCAGCTCAGCAGTCAGGAGAGGTTTCTGCTTACCCTGCCTTTTTGTCCTATTCAGGCCTTCAACTGATTGGATGAGGCTCACCCATGTTAGGGAGGGCAATCTGCTCTACTGTCTGCAGATTCAAATGTTAGCCTCATCCAGAAACCCTCTCACAGACACACCAGAATAATGTTTGATCAAATGTCTGGGCTCTCCATGGCCCAGTCAAGTTGACACAAAATTTATCATTACACTTTGAGCGAGATGGGAGACATTGTTTTAGAGATGAGTGTTGTGATCTGACTTAAGCTTTTAAAAGATCACTCTGGCTGCTATGCGGCAAAACTCTGCAAGGGGCAAAGGTGGGTTAGGGAGACTGTTTCAGAGGCGAGTGCAATAATCTAGGCAAAGCCGGTGGTGGCTTGGATCAGGGTGGTGGTGGGAGTGGTGAGAAGTGGTTAGATTCTGGATATATATTTTTAATCCTCACCCGAGGATATTTTTCTATTTATCTTCAGATAGAGTGGGAGGGAGAGGGGAGAGAGAGAAACATCCATGTGAGAGAGACACATCGACTGGTTGCCTCCTGCATGACCCTGACCAGGGCCGGGGACGAACCGCAACCAATGTACATGCCCTTGACCGGAATTGAACCCGAGACTCTTTGGTCTGCGGGCCGACGCTCTAACCACGGAGCCAAACCAGCCAGTGCAGATTCTGGATATATTTTGAAGGGAAAGCCCACAGGACTCATTGATAGGTTGGCGTGTAGGCTGTGACAGGATGGTCCCAAGGTTTTGGGCCTGGGCAATTGGAAGGCAGACACTTTCATTAATTGAGATGAGAAAGAGTGCTGGAAATCTGGTCTGAAGGAGGTGTTTGGTTTGGGACATGCCAGATTCAAGATGGCTGTTTGAGTCTAAGCAGAAGCATAGAGCAAGCCAATGGATATATTCAACTAGATTAAGTTCATTGGGGTGAAGTTTTTTCAGGTAGGTGCTCAATAAACACTTATTGAATGAACGGCTGTATGGCGGTCAGGTTTCTCCCATGAGCCTCTAACAGCCTTCTGTATATCCCCGATTTCTGTGGTCTCGAGAGACTGTCCCCAGCAGGCGACATTGACATCTCTGTTCTGGAACAAGGACCCACCAGGTTGTTTGCCATGATGCTCTTGCCAACTCTTTGACCAGGTAGACTCTAGAGCAGTGATTCTTACTGGCTTTGTGTCACTGGGAGACCTTTTAAAACACTGTATTTCCCCACTCCCAGATTCTGATTCAGGTGGTCTGGGGTGGGCCTGTACAGCAGTCATTTCAAAGGATCCTCAGATAATTCTGAAGGCTCCTCTCCCAGAGGCTGAGAACTGTTATTCTGTGCTCCTGCCTTAAATCATGCTTGGACTTAACGCTTTGTTTGCTGGGGCTTTTATTGATTTATATTTATTTTTTTAGAAAGAGAGGAAGGGAGAAAGAGTGAGAGAGAGAATCATTGATGTGAGAGGGCAACATTGATTGGCTGCCTCCTGCACACCCCCTATTGGGGATCGAGCCTGAAACCCAGGCATGTGCCCTGACTGGGAATCAAACCGGCAACCTTTTGGTTCACAGGACGATGCCCAACCACTGAGCCACACTGGCCAGGGCTGTTTGCTGGGAGTTTTAAAAAGTATCAGCTCTTTTGTCAAGCCCCCAGGAAAATTCTGAAGTCTTAGGCAGAAATGGCTGAAAAATACCACCAATTTAGAAGAAGACAAGCTTTATATGAAAAGACATTTGGCACAGTATTACATTAAATAGTTGTAGTTTAGAAGCAATCAGATGGAGTACCATGCAGCCAGAATAGATGATTTTGTAGACAGCACAGTAACTTGGAAAAATGTTTATGAGAGATGGTTAAGTAAGAAAAAACAGAATCCAAATTTTGTCTACATTATGAGTGTAACTATGTAAAATTATGCATGCGTATAAATAAACACTGTAGGGGAACAAGGCAGAACGAAAGCAGTTGATGTGTAGGGTAGTAGGATGGTGGATGATATTTCTTCTCTTTTGAAGTATTTCTCCATTGTTGCAGTAAATAGCAGAAATAAGGAAATGACAGTGTTACTGTACACACACAGCCTGCTTCCCGGCTTCCCAGGAGAGGTCTCGGGCATTTTTCCGTTCACCATCTCTGTGGCTCTGGACTCGTTGGGGAATCTCTTCTTTGCCTGTCGAGTGCCTAATGTTTGCCAGCACAGTGCCGGCTAGTGGGGCAGGACCAGTCAGTCGCTGCTGTTCAGGAGCTCCCTGTCAGGGGAGACGGACTCACCAGCAAACCTTCCATGACTGTAAGGCCACCTCGTGAGCATGGGGTGAGGGACAAGGTTCTGGGCGAGAGCAGACCCACTTGCTCTCAGGGAATGGAGGAAGGTAGACGAGAGGAGGTGACTTGTCATCTTGGTCTTGAGGGATACGTGGGGGTTCACCAGGTAGAAAATGGGGTAGGGCAGGGTGAGGAGGGAGGAGCAGGTGTTCCAAACGGAGTGCGGAAGGGCAGAGTTATAGAAGGCACGGGGCATTTAGGAGATGGCAGGTAGTTAGGTTCGGATGGAACATATCCATATATTAATTTACTCAATAAGTAATTATCAGTTGTATCTCAGACCTTGGGCTAGATATTGGGGGGACCAAGAATGATCAACCTTGCCTCAAATACTGATCATAATAATAGCAGATATTTATTGAGTGTTTAATATGAATGAGCTCATAGATTCCTCCCAATAGTCATATGAAAAGGTACCACTTTTATTTCCATTTACAAATGATGAACTTGAAACTTAGAGGTTCAAGGACTTGTCTACAGTCACTTATCACGCGGTAGAACTTACAGTCTAGTGGAGGAAACAAGAGACAGATGATTAAAAAGCAGGGAGCCAAGACAAAAATGGAGGAGAGAGACCTCAGACAGGGGCCTAGATGCAATCCAGGTAGACCTTCTGGAGAAGGCGGCTTAAGCTGAGTCCTGGAGGCTGAGCAGGCATTCGACTGGAAAGTAGAGGCGTGGGGAAAAAGACAGGGGCTTTATGGTGATGATGGATGATAGAACTGGTGAGGTTGATTAGGCCCAGTTTATGAAAAGCCTTGAGCGTTGAGACTTTATTCTATAAGCAATGCTGAACTAACAAGCTCTTCTATTCTGTTTTTAATCAAGAGGCTGAGTCACTTGGGCAATGATTCAGCTGCACCAACCGTGAACTCTCAATGACTTGGGCTAAGAAGAAGAATAGCATAGATAGTCTAAAAATAACAGACAGTGGGAAAGAACTTCAGCCCTACCTGAAGTGCACCAGGTCGAGATTTGCTGATGGTGGGGTAGGGGGCAGCTCATTTGCTTCATTCATTAGACTGCACTCTGGCCGACGTTAAATCTGCTTGTTCTCGAGAGCACGCGGGGCCGTCACGTCGGGCTGTGTCACAGGCCGGGGAGAGGAACTCCCTTCTGGCCGAGGCAGCAGAAGGAACATGTAACTGGTGGCCGTAGCAGACACGCTGGTGTTCCCACTGCCTCGCTCGTGGATACCCACAGGACCCGGGAAGGTGGACCCGAGCTGACTGTCCCCCTGGGCCTGGCGCTGCTGGGATGGCTGGAGCTGAGAAACTTGGAGGGTTTAGAAAAGCTCTGGGATCCGACTGAAGGGTGCGGGGTGGTGGGCGCTGCTGGCGAGCTGCATGGAGCCGCCACTCGAAAACGCTGTGAGAGTCAGAGCAGCGCCGGAAGCGCCGGCCCCACAGACCACCGGCCAGGAGAGGGATTTTC
The DNA here is from genome assembly GCA_030848825.1 of Tadarida brasiliensis. Lineage (NCBI taxonomy): Eukaryota > Metazoa > Chordata > Mammalia > Chiroptera > Molossidae > Tadarida > Tadarida brasiliensis. Next base: position 11,999,593 of record CM061275.1, on the reverse strand, counting down.
CATACTTCCCATTGCGGCAATGCAGGGCTATTCTGTGAGCAGGATCCAGGGGCCAGCAGGGCTGTGCAGGTGGCTGTGGGGAAGGCCTAGCGGCTCTGGGAAAGCTGTCTTGGGCCCCAGGCAGAGCACGTTCCTGTGTTAGAACCCTTAGCAGTAAGAGAAAGTCCACGGTTCAACTGGAAAAGGGACTGCTACACACACAAGAGTCCGGGGCCAGCTGTGCCTCCTTCTGCGCTAGACCTGGATGCGGACGCTCAGAGGACTGGAGGCCCCGGCCCAGCCTGGCCGCTGACTCGGGCAAGTCAGAGCATCTCCGTTCCTGTTTCCTCCACTGAAGTGAGAGGGCTGGACTAGACGATGTCTCAGCCTCCCGTCCGGTGTCTGCCAGTCGTGGATGCCACGTTATGGCTAATCCCAGACGGCTGATCAAGAGCACACGTGTACTCATCACACAGAAAGCTGCAGAGAGCTGGTCAGTGCCGGGGAGGTTGGAGTGGTCTGCTGGGTGCAGGGAATAGGAGGTGCACTGTCTAGGGAGGATTTTCAAACAGTGATGGAATCAGGGAAAAGCCGGTCTGCCTTTTCTTATCACCATGCCCTGGCGATTCTAAGCAATGTCAGCGATAAAATACTCCTCCTTGCCCTGGTATGCCACTGTTTAACTGTGCAATTCTCTTTCTCTTCCATGCTCTTCCACTGCCCCGACTTCGTCCGGAGATACGTTACCTTTTTCATTGCTACCTCTCCGTGCGGATTTGTGTGCAGTGAAGGAGAGTGACGAGTGACTTTGAGTGACCTTTAACAGAAGGGGCGTGCTCCAGGAGTGGACTGGAGTGTCGCCAAGGAAGCAGGGACAATAGAAATGGAGAGACCAGAACATGGGGTGAGGGTGTGTGACACATGGCCTGTGGACAGGGTGGAGACAGCTCCCCAAAGGCCAAGGTCAGGCGGGACATGTGTTGCCTGAGAACAGAGTCCACCTGCATCTCAGGTGTGGTCTGTCAGATCCCGGCGCTTTGGCCCCTTGCTGGAAGCTCTCCCTTGCTGTGCCTCAGATGGCTTTCTCAGTAATGATCTGCTCTGTACTCCAGTTACCCCCCCCCCTTTGGGTTGGATTTCCACCCACCCTGTCTTGGTGTCTAGAATAAGAAGGGGATTTGCCACTTTTCTGGGGACTTGCGCATCCTGCGTGATGCCTCGCTATGTGGGCTTGGTCCCCTTGGTGCCCAGCCCTCTGCATGATGGCGCTACGTCGGGCTGTGTTCACACAGAGCACGTTCTGGGGGGCTGGAACATTCCACGGGCGGCTCTGGAGGGGACCACAGGGTCTCCCAGGAAAACAGGAGTGTGGTGAGGGCAGGAGGCTGAAGAAAGGACATAGAACCTAATGAGAGAGATCCCTGCCAAATAAAAAAAAAAAGTTGTTTTTGTTTTTGTTTTGTTTTGTTGCAAAGTGATTGCCCAGTTAGGGGCAATGAAATTGACAACCAACCCAACCTACTGCAAACCAAACCAAGGCCCGAGTTCTGGTTTCTTACAGATTTATAATTTGCTAAATTTTGTCTTTACACATACACCAGACACCCGTTCCCTCTTGCACATTTCGTTTCTAATTGTTAGCCTAGGTTATTTATTCTGGCAGGAAGAGGGAAGAAAAAGACAGCTTCCATTGGAGCTGATTTCTTTAACTCTTTCTCTTCTGATGATAAAGCTAAATGTGCTTATTGTAGAAGGTCCAGGAAATGAATATTCCAGACAGAAATACTTCCTGCGAATCCCATCACTAGAGATGACCACCTGCTGTGAACGTCCTCACACTTTCCCGTGTGCTCGGGCAAGTGTCTCTATGATGTCCCTCCACGTGGGCACTGCCGGCTCACAGGACGGACGCTTCTCCTTCACCCGACCGGGAACTGTCCCGGAGCGGCGGCACCAGCTGACCCTCCTGCCGCTGTCCGCGTGCTGGTGCTGGGTTTCAGTGCCGTTTAAGGAAGACTTTGTGTTGGAGTGTCCAGAAGATGGATGGAGGGTGTCGACGAGGTGGTGGGTTTGTTCTCTGGAGGTGTTAAAGTGCAGGCATGGCTTTTTCCAGTTGGTAATTTTAGAGAGCAATTTATGCACCAAGGACAGAAGAAGGGAGCGATAAGAACCATGGACATTTGTTAACACTCACAATTCTTACGTGCTGGAGGTTGTCAACAGTGAGCGTGGTGGCGGAAATGCGCTAACGTCTGCTGAGAGCCTGCTGTTTATATGGCAAACGTTACACATACGTTCTCATTTTCCCTTATGACACACTCATTGTGGTAGGTGTTTTTATCCCTAATGTACAGATGGGAAAAGTGAGGTCATAAGAACTTAATTTTCTAAGGTCATGTTAAGTGACTGAGTCAGAGTTAACATTTGGGTCAGTTGGCTTCAGAGCCAGGGACCTTCCTCTCCACAGGCTGCTGATGGTGGGACAAGGGGACTGCAGGGAGGGCGAGGCGGTCACAGCCAAGTCCTAGGCAGAGTGAGCATCGTCCCTGCTCTTGCTCCAAGCTCCTCTATCCTCTGCACATTCCCCACCGTTCATATTTTCAATTGCTGTTTGGAAGGGAGAATTATACACAACTCCAAATCCGTTTTGGATGAAAAAGGAGCGCTCCCAAGTACATGCCACAAGGGGATCACTTAATGCCATCGCTTTGATTTTTGTTGCAAATGCTTAGGGATAAGCACGGTCGTAAAGACACTATTCTGTTCACCGATTTAAATATTCTCTGCGAGCTCATGAGGTCCTGCCACCACCACACACAAACGCTGCTCCTTGTTGGGGAGTGCTACTCCCACCCAACACCCTGCTCCTCCCAAAGGCAGATGTTGCTGGGGGAGGGGCTGGGAGCTCCTCACACTGAGGGCAGAGAGTTGGGTCTTCGAAGGAATTGCTGACAGTGTTACTGTGACAGAGTCTGACTCCACTTTTGATGTCTGACTGCCTTTGTACACCCACTTCCTTTCTCCTTCTGCCCCACATCCAGCCGGGCAAGCTGCTGAGAAAGCCTAGGTGCTTCCTGCTTCGCATCAGTGGGAAGTTCAAACCACGCAAGCCCAGGCCACCGCCTCACCCCCCTGCGCAATCCCCGTCAAACCCCATCCCTGTTGTCCCTCACTGCTCTCTTTCAAGCCGCTTTCGGCCCCTTGGGAGCCCAACCTCTTCTTCCCAGAAGGTCTCATTCTGTGAGCAATGGAACTTTCCACACCCTCTTGGCACAGCATTCAGAGCCAAATTTTGGGTAGCCGTGGTCCATTCTACCTCTGTGGGTGATCACAGCAGTTGGTAAGGGGAAGACTGGGCAGGAGATGACCTAGGTCTCTGGGTTCCTGGCTCTTTATGCCAGCCCCTGATAACCCAGCAGAGTGTGCAGAGGGCAAGATCAGGCAAATGCCCCAGTTTTATCTGCAAGGCTTTGGCACTAACCCCCCATGTGTTCCTCAGGTCACATGTCTGTGCCACCATGGACAGCTTTGTCTGGACTGGAGGCAGCTTAGCACCAAGAATCAAGGCAGGTTGAGTTGCTAAGCCTTTTCCTCCCTTAATATGGATATTAAGTCCATACTCAAATATCAACCATCAGGACACTGAAAATGCTATCTAGCAAGAAGCAGCTTGATGTGGTATTTATCTAAGGCCCAGAACTTTTCTCTCCCCTGCATTTTTGGGACGAGGAAGCTCTCAGATACAAGCATATTCTGAGGCCATTTTACCTATCTGGACTCTGGGAAATGAGAGAGTGTTAAAAAGGGAGAGAGATGGATGAGTGTCCACAAGTAGGAGCTCAGCACTGACCTTTTAAACTGTCTAGTCTCCTGGGTGGGGGGAGCGAGAGAGAGAGAGGAAGAAGAAGAAGAAGAAGAAGAAGAAGAAGAAGAAGAAGAAGAAGAAGAAGAAGAAGAAGAAGAAAAGGAGGAGGAGGAGGAAGAGATGCTAATGGAGAGAAGAGGAGAAGAGAGGAGAGGAAAGTAGAGGAAGAGAGGAGAGGAGAGGAGAAGAGAGGAGCGAGACAGTTGACCAGAGCCCTAGCACTACACTATGACATCAGAATGGAAGTCCCCGACTGTCCAACCCCAAGCAGTCCTTCTTCTGGTGTTGAAAAGGGGGATGGAAGATAGAGAGGGAGGATGCATTACCCAGCGCTCAGCAAATAAGTGGGACTTTTCTGAATCCACCATTCTAAGATGAAGAGCTTATGAAATCAGAGAAGGTAAATTTTAGGATAAAGAATTTTCTTTCTCTCTAGTCTGGTTGCCTTTTATTTCATTTCTTGTTTTTCCTAATTGCACCTGGATAGTATCTCCAGTGTTGAACAGGAGTGGGGACAGCAGACATCCTTGCCTTGTTCCTGATCTTACCAGAAAAACATGCTTTCCACCATTTAGCATTATGTTAGCTGTAGGTTTCCCACGGATGCCCTTTATCAAGATGAGAAAGTTCCCTTCTACGTTTGCTGAGTTTTTCTCATGAATGGGTATTTTGAATTTTAGCAAATGATTTTTGTATAACCATTGAGATAATTAGATGATTTTTCTTTTAGACTGTTAATATGGTGATTATATTGATGGACTCTGAACACTAAACTGATTTAGCATTCTGGGGACAAACTCTACTTGGTCAGAACGTATTCCTTTTTATACATTGCTGGATTCAGTTTGTTTACATTTTACTAAGAATTTTTGTTTCTTGTTCTTGTTGGAAGTGAGTTCATAGTGTAGTTTTCTTTAACTGTTTGGGGTTGAGGTAATGCTGGAATCAGGATGAGCTGGGAGTACCCCTCAGCTTTTATTTTGCAGAAGAGTTTCTATGAAATAGGTATTATAACTTGCTTAATTTGGGGGTAGAATTCACCAGCAAAGCTGTTTAGGCATGAGTTTTCTTCATGGGAAAGTTTTTACAAAAAATTTCTTTAATATATACAGGGCTCTTTCTCCTTGAATTTTGACAGGTTGTGTCTTTAAAGGAATTTGTCCATTTTAAGTTGTAGTTCATAACATTTGCTTATTCTTTTAATGTCTAATATTCTTTTAATGTTTTTGTTTGCAGGACACAGAATTCTAGGTTAGTGTTTTGTTTTGGTTTTTATTGTTCTCAACTATTTAAATATTTTAATCCAATTTGACAGCCCTGCCTTTTACTTGGTGTTTATACACTGTTTACATGTATGTGATTATTGATATCACTGGAATTAAGTTTACCCTCAAGCTGCTTGCTTTCTATTTGACCCATTTGTTCTTGTCTCTCCCTCTCATTAATCTTTGCTGCCTTTTTTATTAATTGCATATTTTTTATGATTTTATTTACTCTTATTTCATTCCAGGACATTCATGATATCATGTAAAAATGGTGAATGAACACAGAGATTGGTCTGGGGAGAGAGAAAGAGAAAGATAATATAGAAGATTTAAAAGAGACACAGTTTGGGGTGGAAGTAAGATATATATATATATATATATATATATATAGAGAGAGAGAGAGAGAGAGAGAGAGAGAGAGAGAGAGAGAGAAAGAGAGAGAGAGAGAGAGAGAGAACAAGTCAACTCCCCATTTCCTGTAATGCCCCTTGTGTTTTTTTTAAACAATTCTGTTCAATGATATTCCCCTGGGTCTTTAAAATAAATTTCACTTTATTTAAATTACTTGAGTGAGCACATGTTCCTTGTAACTAAAATGTCCCTAAGATATCTCATTTACTCAGTTTACCTCTCTGATCCCTGTACAATGGCTAGAATCATTAGCTGGAACTACTTACTGGCTCCTTCTCCAGACCGTCCACTGTCCTGGCCACAAAGCAAGGATTCCCTCCGAGAGCAAGACCAGCTTCTGTTGGAACTGGTATTTGGCTAGCAGTGATCCACGGCTTCCCTTTGGAAGCGTGACCTTGGCTGTTCCTGCCTACTTTCTGCTCTCTCCGCATGTTTGGTCTCACAGTCTGCAGGGACCAAGGGCAGCTGCTCCGGGAACTGCCCGCGGCGTTGAGAACCGGAGCTGCGTCTCCTGTTGCCCGGGCCCCAGCTCTGAGAGGGCTGCTGATTTCCTTGGAGGAAATCGCCTGAGTCTCACACTGCAATGCCTGAGGAGTCACCTAACTTGAAGACAGAAATGCAAAAAATATGCCCAATGTCCCTTGAGCCAGATTTAACGTTAATGCTCTTCAGCCCAGGTGGTTTCAGTGAATTTGCATGTACTTATTGAGCATCTACTGTGTATCAATAAACTCACCTTTTCTTTCCTTATTCACTCCTGTCCTGACTCTTACTTCTTAATTTACATTCCCAGAGCTTTTTCTTCTCCCATGTCCCCTGGGTACTGAGTCATTGTCCTGTTTTATTGCTGAACTTCCTCCAAGAGAGAGCCATCCGCAGCTGCTGCCTCTTCCTCCGCAGCTTTCCCTGAGTCCTCATCTCCATGCCATCTAGTGCCTGCTTTCCCTGCAGACAGGTGGGGTCTCTGAATGTCCCTATTTATTTATTTATTTATCCTCACCCGAGGACATTTTGCATTTATCTTCAGATAGAGGGGGAGGGAGAGAGGGAGGAAGAGAGAGAGAGAGAGAAACATTGGCGTGAGAGAGACACATCGACTGGCTGCCACCCATACAACCCCAACCGGGGCCGGGACAAACTGCAACCAAGGTACATGCCCTTAGCGGGAACCGAACCCGGGACTCTCTGGTCTGCGGGCCGACGCTCTAACCACTGAGCAAAACTGGCCAGGGCTCTATATCTTTACAATAAAAGCCTCTCTTCCTAAATTAGTTGATGTGACTCAGTTTCTTGTAACCAAACGATTTTGAAGACATTCTCATTTCCTCAGTTAGTTTCTCTGTCCCCTACATAGTGGTGAGTATACTCTGACTCAGGCTGTTTCCCCTCAGGCGTTCAGGGGGATGGAATTCCTCTTGGTAAAGACCAAGGGGCCTAGAAATACCCAATCTTGTCTTGCCTCAGGGACACACTCTCCCTTGGTGTTCTTGAGGTGGCTGTGCTCACGCACAGCAAATGGAAAATCACGAGCCCTCTCTCAGTGGTTGGGTGGGAGCTTGATACCTCATTAAGGGGACTTTTGGTAAAATTGATTAGAACATACAGCTTGGGCTCAAACCCCAGGAGGACCTCTCTGTGACGGATCTTCAAGCTTGAGCACACAATGGCTCAGTTACTGCTCCTGAGACAGGAAGCAGAAGAAAGGGCCAGTCCGTGGCCTGAAATCTGAGCAGTGAGGTCAGCGTTTGACTCATTCTCCACTGGGACCTTCGAGAAAGATGTCAGGAGAAGCATAGGGCTGGTAGTAGAGACCTCACTCCCCTTGGAGCAATCAGAGTGATTTATTTCCTTTAAAGTGTGGAAACATACAGGGAGGCAAAGTGGAGGAAAATAGTCCCTTAACAAAGTTTGACACCACCTATTAGCCACAGCCCATGCTTAGTAAGCACCATGGATATATTTAACGCTCTATTTGCATGTCAATTACCCTTGCCCCAATCAAATAATTAATTCTCAAAGCAATTTGGTATGTAATTGTCATTCATGAACTTGTTGTATCATTCATTCATTCATTCATTCATTCATTCATTCATTCATTCATTCATTCATTCATTCAGCAAAGGTTTATTGAACCAGGAAGTGGAGATACGAAGTGAATCTGTAAGGCAAGGTCCCTAGTCGAAGGAGCGCACAGTCTGTGAGATGGAGGAGGGGCTGGGAAACAGCAGATTTATAAACACGTAAGTGCTGTGAGGTGTGAGAGAAGCCCCAACAGCATGGAGGGGGAAACAAAGGAAGGCTCTGAGCAGCCGGGTCCACTTCCCCTCCCCCTTGCAGGTTCACCTACAGCCAGCTAAGGCTGTCCTGACTTTGTCAATCAGAGATAGCAAAGCCCTTTTGGCTGGGCTCCCAGGCTTTACTTTTGTTTATGGTTAACAAACAGCCCCTGAAAACAGATTTTCTGTGCTAGAAGGATCCATGAGGACACTCGGCCAATCTCTGGATGTTAGAAGGTGGAGGCTCAGAGGGGAAAGGCATTTGTCAGTGTGACCAGCCAGCTGGTATCTCAGCAGGGCCTGACAGAGGAGTGACCAAATCCTGCACTGTCTGGATTAGAGGGGCTTGGAGATCATCTTGTTCAACCCCCTCAGCTATAGGATGAGGAAACAGACCCAACCAGGGAAGGAAGCAGATGGGATAAAAGTAATAGCGCAGGTCAAGGGCAGGGCTTGGACCCCTGGCTCCCCGCATCCTTACACCCAGCCTGGGAGTCCTGCTCCAGGGTCTTCAGCTCCAGATAAGCTGTTCAAAGGCCATACTAGTGTTTCCTAGCCTTTTGTTTCCAGACTTCTCCTCTCTCTAGTCTTACCTGGGTTTGAAGCCCCTGGTCATCCCTGGAGCTTTGTTCTTCTCCTGTGTTCCCCAGTAAACTTGCCATAGTGCCCTGCTTCTCTTGACCTTGACTGGTTGGTTCATCCTTGGTCTGATCTAGTTTCTCTAGTCAACTTCCCTCACCCCATGGCCGGTTTCTCCTCCAACCTCCTTTCCTCGGACAGTTTCTGCGTTCCAAGGAGTTCCCCTTCCTCAGACATGGTCTCTAGCTCCTCCCAGGGCTCTGAACTTGTTCTGTGACATGGAGCCTCTGGCTCTCTGGGAAAGCCTCTGTGCTCTTTCCTCAATAGTGCTTTAAAATACAGTAAGCACACACTCTCTCTCTATATATATATCCACAAAGGAAATCCATTATTTTGAAAAACATTTACCAAAACATAAAAACAAATTTGTGATATAATAATATATATGCTTTTAAATCAATGTGTTCTATAGGATCTAATGGTAAGTCCAATGAATTCTATAAAATTGAAATAGTGATGAGTACAAATGACTCAGAGATAATATCTGTAGTTTTTATTGCTGATAAAAGTCAAAGGTACATACATTCTGTAGATTGTTGTCTACATTTACAATGAAAGAAAATGCTAAATTCAGTTAAATTTTAGTAAGAATGAAAATATAATATTTTCCCATCAAATCCACAAACTCCCTGAGTATTATGCATGAACCCTGTGGCCATCGCAGATTTCAGGTCAAGAAATTCTGTCCCAGATGATCCCATGGCTTGGAATGCTGTCTCTAGAGATATTACCTACATTTATAACTCCAGGCCAGAATATCCATTTGGGTATCTGATAGACATCTGTAAAACACCACATGTTGAGAAAATGGGTTTTTGACCTTATCCCCCAGTTTCTCCTCATTTTTCTCATCTCAATAAATGTCCTTTCAATCCTCCTAGTGATGAAGCCCAAACCCTGGAACCCAAACCCTGGAATTCATTCTCTGCACTTCCTTCTTTTCCACTTTTATCTCTAATTTAGAAATTATTCTGTCATAAGTTTATTCACCAGATATTTACTCAGGATTTATGACAAGCACTGTTGTAGGCACTGGGAATCTAGCAGTGCAGAAGACCGGTCCTTTCTCTTGTGGACTCATGAGACATTGTTACGATACATTGACAATAAATAAGAAACTATGCAATAAATAAGGTATCAAAAAATGCCTCTAAGATATTATCCCTCCAAAATGTTTCTCCAGTCTTGCTACTCTTTCCACACCCACTGCCGCTCCTCCCTCCTTCCGTCTAAACCTCCGTAGACTCTTGGGTGCAGCAGTATTCTAGCTGTGGACTGTGGCCGGACTTCCTCTGCTGCAGCCTTTTCTCATGCAACAGCCCAAAGGAGGGGGCATCATGTCTCTCTACTCCCCAAACCCCTTAGTGACTTCCCTGCCGCACTTAGAATAAACCCAGCCTCCTCACCTGGAGGGTCCTGTGTAATCAGGTCCTCGTCTACCCACTGTCTTCCTCGCCTGTCATCCCCGGCCACTTCCTGTGGCCCCTGCTGGCCTTGAGGTTCATTGTTGGCCTCAGTTTCCTGCCTCAGGACTTCTGTCTGCCTCTAAGCCTGGCTGACTCCTAATCACCCTTCAAATCTCAGCCTAGTTCATCTTTATCCAAAACGCCACCTCCTTTGAGAGCCCTTTCCTCACCTCTCAGTTGAAATCATGTCCCTCTCTCATTCTCCCTTAGAGCAACAGCTTTCCCTTTTTATAACAAGCGCCTCATTATAGTCATTATTTTATATAAGATTCAAGTGTCTATTTAATATCTGTTTTCCCCTACACTGCAAGACCCAAGAAGGCATAACAGCTCCCAGCATATTGTTAGTGCTTAGCAAACATGTAGCTGTTGAATGAGTTATGAGTTACTATACCTTCATCTCTGACATCTGTCCCCAAACTCATCACATATTCTGGGTTCATACTTTCTCTTTTGTGCACAGGCATATTAAAACCTCTATCTGTACTTAAGTTATTCCTGACCTAATCAGATATAGCTATTCTGAAATCCATTCATCCATCCATTCACTTAACTATTATTTATAGAGCACCTTCTAATTACAAGGCACCATGCCAGGCAGTATATAAGATTAAAAGATGAATAAGATGTGGTCCCTGTCCTCAAGACATTTACAACCTAGAAGAAGATTTAAAAAGTTACCCGATGGTTGAAGTGGGGAAATGGGTGCTGTGTGCCACGATCGGCATAGTCAGGCGTGACGGAGAGGTAGATGGTATTCCCAAGCCGAGATTTTAGGAAAGCTTCTTGGAGAACGGGCATCTGAGCTGGGTCTTGAAGGGTGGGCGGGATTTAGGTAGCCGGAGGTGGTGCAGGAGGCGTCCCGGATGAAGAAACAGAGCCGACAACGTGTAGAAGTAGAGAACACAGGAGTGTAGTGGGACCCACGAGTGGCCCACGGCCCAGGCCACCTGCGGGCGCTATGGAAGGCAAAGATGGGCCTGTGACATTTTGTTCTTTATCTCCTCCCTCCCGGGGAGTCAGCCCAGATTGTTGGACAGAGGACTGAAATAAGAGTTAGGAGGGAGCACTGGAGTGAACTAGCTGCTCGTACAACTTTAAGTTAGGTCGATTTTCCTTATTCAACTAAGAGATAAACAAACATGGGGCAGGAAGGGTTCAGGGAAGAAGGATATCTGTGTGGCGGAGTGGATGGGGAGCCCTTATGGGGGCAGTGGCATGTCCTTTTGCCTTCAGATTGGGACACTGACTTACAGACACTAGGGGCCAAAGTTGTGACAGCCACTCTCGACCCTGGACTGGGAGGCCAGTGACTGCACACCTGGGCTGTGTTTGTCTGCTTGGGCTGCCAGGACACAATGCCACACCCTGGGTGGTTTAACAACTGAAATTTACTTCTCATAGTTCTGGAGGCTGGGAAGTTCAAGGTCAAGGTGCCGGCTGGTTTAGCTCCTGGTGATCATCCTGGCTGGCAGACGGCACCTTCTCACTGTGACCTCAGTGGCCTTTCCTTGGCCATTAGGACCCCACTCTATGACCTCATCTAACTCTAAATGCCTTTTCCTAAAAGCCCTGTCTCCAAATGCAGTCACAGTGGAGACTGGGGCTTCAACATATGGATTTTGGGGGTACGTAATTCAGTCCATAGCGTGGGGGCAAATCAGCCTCCAGATCATTTAGAATCAAAGACCTGCAGGCTTCTAATTCAGTGGTTTCCAAATTCTGTTTCAAGGCGCATTAGGCCTTCTCAGTAGCATCTCCTGGGGATTCTACTCGAGGGACCAAATACTATATATTTTACCTGTTTTATACATTAAGCCTCCATTTAGGATTTCCTCCAAAGAAAGGGTTATGCTCAGGGGCCCTAAAAAACAAACAAACTAGGAACCTGCTGACTTCATTTTGCCAGAGAAATGGAGGATCCTGAGATTTGGAAAGATAATGAGTCTTACAGTCACACGGCAGGGTAGGACAAACTCTAGCAGCCAACGAGCAGGACTGGAACCCTGCGCAGACTCCTCACCCAGCGTTTGTCTGTTGTTCCTCTTAGATTCCTCCAGGTCCAAGGGGGGAGGCCACAGATGTCCCCACTGAGGGCATGACGGATGGGGGACCCTCCTGGCATGGTTGCTTACTGAAGGCAACATCCAGAAGGGTAACAGCTCCCTGAGTTCCAGCAAGGCCTCTTATCCGTTCTTCCTTCCCACTTGGTCTGCACACCCAGGCTTGTATGATGAGTTGACAGGAGTTATGGGCTACTAAATAATTTAGGCGTTTTCCCCAAACAAGTGTGCCCAGAAAATGATGCCCGAGCTGCCTCCATGATGCCCTAAGGTCCTGTCCATCAGCCACCCAGAGGAATCAGGGGAGGTGAAGGGTTTCCCCGGTGATGGGAGAGGCAGTCCCTGCTGCGTGCTGAGGGCTTTCAGATCAGCTCTAATACTTCAAATTGCCAAAGACACACACAGAAGACAAAGAACAAATCTGCTGGGACTGAGGAGGAGCCTGTTTGGGGTTCCTTCTGAGTTCAGAATGCCCAGCTTTGGGTCACCAAAGTTATTTTTGTGGAAAAAGAATTGACTTTTAAAAATTCTATTTCCCTTGTGGCTGAGATTTCCTGCACGGTCCCCCTGTCCCTGGAGTAAAGGCTCCTTCACTTCCCTTCGTCTGTGGAGATTATCTGCTACTTGAAGATGTGGCCATCCGACAGCTACACGTCCCAGAACCACCTCCTTTCCTTAGTCCTCATTATCCTTCAGGTCACAGCATCAGTGTTTTATCTTCTCATTCGGAGAGCATTTCCTGACCACCCTACTTCCCCCATTATTATTCTCAACATGACACTTTCCCTTCAGAGCACTTAACCCAGGTATAATTATATATTTATATGTTTGAAGGTTGCTGCTCCCAGATTCTAAGAGCCACTCGGGGCCGTGATAAGCAGACGGGTGCCCGGTCGGCATCTGGCATGTCATAGGCACTTGGTGAACCCTTACCGAGCGAAGGCTGGTTTATTCCCACTAATGAGGAAGTTTTATTGTTTTCTCGAGGACCAACTCTCCACATTCAGTAACCTTAGTAGCTGTAGATTTTCAGCCTAGAGCTAAGAAAGTGAAGGGGTTTGAAAAATATGGTTGTCTGTAATCGACCAATGAAAGATCAGATCTTGGAATGGGGTCTCCTGTGACAAATTCATTCATTTACTCTTCAACAGATGTTTATTGGTCAAGTGCTATGTTACTTGCGATGTGAAGTGCAAGGGATACAGCATGAATAAGACAGAACTGTCTCTGCCCCCATCGAGCAGACAGAAAAGGTTAACAAAGATCAGCAAGGTGTTGCGAACGTCAGCGGGACGATGAGCCGGAGTGTGAGTGACCTGGGTTACACTGAGAAGGCGTCAGAAAAGGCTGCTCCACACCAGGGCCCGGAGGATGAGAGTGCGCCAGCCATGAAAATCACAGGCAGGAAGAGCAGAAGATAAAGAGTCTGAGGGGGGAAGGAGCGTGGTGTGGTGGGGTGACAAAAGGAGATCAGAATGACCAGAGTAGAGTAAGCAAGGGGGAGCTTGTCTGGAGATGAGAATGGCCACAAAGAGCCCCAAACCACGATAAGGAGTTTGGGTTTTATTATAAGAGCAACTGCAAGCCTTTGGACGATTTTAAGCAGAAGAGTGACATGATTTGGTTTTTATTTTAGAAAGGTTGCCGGATGGAGACTGGGTTAGAGAAGGGCGATATAGAAGCAAAGAGACGAGTGTGTCTATTGCAGCAGTCAAAGAAGGGTTAGGGGCGTGACCTTGGGTGGACGCAGTGGGAATGCAAAGAAGTGGGCGCTTGAGATTTATCTGGAGATAGAACCGACAGGTCTCAGTGACGGATTGAATGTCGAGAGTGAGGGAGAGGGAGAAATTGAGGATGACTCGAGTATGACAGATGGCTCTTTCCTTGAAGTCATGCATCTTTTCAATTTGCTACTGACTTGACCCTCCCTGCTCTCCATCATTCTACACCATTAAGGCTCACTATTCCCTCCTTGGCATCACTTAGGTCCCATATTTAGCATCTTAATTCAATAATGTACAATCTGTATGGCTCATATCTCGATCTTCACAGCTCGTTGAGCCTTTTTAAATGGTCTGCAACACACATGAATTAAACATGGTGGGCAAGGTGAAAGAGACTCTAAGTGGCAGATGTCCCTGCTCTCTCAGCCAAGTGTTCTGAGCAGAATCCAGGTTGGGTTTACGACTGCAAGGTAATGCTGGTGGCCACTGTCTCAGCAGGTATTTTCAGGAAAGGCAGAGACAGTAAAATGTCTCATGGAGAGAAGGATATGGAGAAATGAAAATGGGAGAGAAAGACAAAGTCTGAACTACCACGGACGGCCAAGCAAGCACCTTGACCAACTTGGTACTGGGCTGGATAACGGGATCAGCATTTTATTAAGCCAGACTGCGTAGACACAGAACCAAAGGGGAGGGAAAGAGAGGGAGCTGGGTGGGGAGAAACGAGATTAGCAGTGAGAATAACAGCTGCCACTATTTACTGAATTCTCACTGTAAGTCATGCATTGTGCTAAACCCTTCAGGCAATCTATACAATTTAATTCTTACAGTGTCTGAGGATTATCCCCATTCTACAGATGAGAAAACCAAGACTTTAAAAACAGACAGATAGCTAATAACTGATAGAGGAAGGATTTAAACCCAGATGAGTGTGACCACAAGGCCTGTGCGCGGAACACCTCTCCACTGCCTGCTCCGAACAGAGCACCAGATGGAGGCAGAGGAGGGGGCAGGTGGAGAGAGGGAGAAGGAGCTAACACAATAAATGTGCTTGATCTTACAAAAAAAGTAGTTGACTAAAATGAAGGAGAACCTAACCTGAAGGACAAAAAAAGAGATTAGTATATGACATGAGAGAGGATCAAATCTTATGAAATTTCTAGAGATGGATACGGTGTGCTAGCTGCCTCCTACTCTATTTCCCTGCTGGCTGTGGGCTTGTAATGTCTGCCTTTATTGCTGTTTTTCTCCCAGCCATGAAACTCAGAGATGAGTCAACAGCCTCTGACGCCCCCCACCCAGACTCAAACCCGTGCTGGGAATGGGGGTGGGGGTTGGGCAGGGGAGCAGTAGAACCTTGATTCCCGAGCGAAGGAAACGCATGCTGGATGGAAGACTCCAAAGGAGCAGAGCTGTGCTGTAATTAGCTGAGATTTATGACTTGGCACAAACACTGCTTATGTTAGATATTCAACATAATATCTTATGTTAGATTTCCCTGTTCTTGCTCTGCGTTTCCAAAGAAATTCCTCAAGACTCCCTGTGGCCCCTGGATCCCGGGGGAGCCTCTAGGAGAAGGCTTTTACTCCCTGAAGAAAGGACTAGAATAAGTGCGGCTCCTACCTTCCGCATCTGTGCCCTGGGTTCACTGCTCTCAGTCTATTCACAAATATTTATTTTGACCCAACTAGGTGGTAATTTATTGATTAATCCATATTAGTCTATTGTGTGATCATTAGCACACTTGAGAGTGACGTACCACACCCTGTCATAGACAGCAGAGCTACACACAATGAACCCGACAGATACAAACCCCGTCCTCATCAAGCTGACAGAGCATTAGGGTAGACAGGCATTGAGTAAGAGATCACAGTCGCCAAGGTGCCCTGTAGGGCAGGGGGAAGGTTACCATTCTGACATTCTAGCACCAGAAGACCTCGGATTGTGCCTTGAAGTAGCTCTTTGACCATGGGTGAGTAATTTTTAATCACAGTAGCCTTAGTTTCCATCTGCAAAATGGAGACCATTCATTCACGCAACAAATGTTCATTGAGCGGCTCTGGGATGACTCTAGCTTGAGTGACAAGAGAAGGCTTCTCTGGAGATGGTGTCTGAGCTGGGGCCTGGCTGACGCGAAGGCGCGGTCATGTGGAGGCTGCCAGTGGGGCGGGCGTCCAGGTGAAGGCATGTGCTTACAACGGCTGTGAGATGGGGATGGGTGCAGCCCTGTCCTCCACAGCCCACAGGGACACTCCTGTGCACAGTGATCCGACAGGCGTGTTGTTGTTTGTCCTCAACATTGTCAGATATGGCTATTATTCTGAATCTAAACCCTACCTTCAAAGATCTTCCTTTATAATTAGGGAGCGAACATCTAGACACTTTAGAGAAGAATATATGATGACGGATAGCAACGTGCCAAGTGGTGAGACCGAGAGAAATATGCTGTGAAAGGCTGAGGCGCAGGGCAGGGAGGTCCGTGTGGGAAGGGACAGGTACAGCCTCTTTGTCCTGGGGGTTAGAGACACCCAATGGCGACTGGTCTGCACCAGTAGTGCCTAAGCGCTGGGCCCACAGGTACTGCACTGCGACCTGCAGCCCACCTTCCTCTGCTGCTGAACCTGCCCCTGAAGTGAAAGGCTCCCCACAGTTGGCTCCCGGTGGAGCCACTGGCCCTGGGAAGAGCCCCTGTGGGGTATGGGGAAGCAGAGGCTGGATTCCAAAAGAGGTGGGAGGGAGAAAGAAGCATCGGGGGCAGAAGCAGCCCCAAATAAATAGGAGTTGGCTCAATGGGTTAGGCCTGTGGTTGTCGGAAGCCAAGTTCTCTCCCGCCTTCTGCCCTCCCCAAAGTGCTCAGCACTAGACACGACATGGTTCGTGGAACTGGCTGTTTAATTCTGGCTTCATTTCAACTCCAAGATTGGATTTTTTGCTGTAACCTGTGTAGGGGACCATATGGGCATTTCAAACATCCCAATGCCCACAAACCAATAAACACAAATGAAAACAAATCTGCTCAAAGTTCGTTCTCTCTCTCTGTAGGCCGGGCCCCACTGGCGACAGCTGCAGAGGAGGTGAGCCCCCACCTGTGCCCGCCTGCTGGCTGTCCCTGCAGCTCCTGCAGCGACAACCTTCTCATCCCACCGGAACTTCTGTGAAGGGACCTAGTCCGCCCCAGGCGACGTTCGCACCTCTGGAAGGAGACCAGAAAGCTGCAGTCCATGTCCCCCCAGCAGCCTGTGGCCCAGTCTCCTGGGGAGAAGGAAGCAAGCCCTTCCCATCTTCGGCAAAACTGAAACCTCTGTTGTGGACTCAGTGGCTTCATGAGGATGGTGGCCTGGTCTCTGGGTGAGTGAAACTGTTCAGGGCTGGGGAGGGGGACAGATTTGGGTTTGATCCATAGACCGCTCTCAGTAGAGAAAATCTAGGTAGGAGGGAACCTGTCTGACATAAATTAGACATAAAAACAGACAATTCAGGTAAGAGTGGAATCAGCTTTCGTGTGAAACGAATCGGAGAACTGCTGGTTTACTGGTGGTGCCGCCTGGATTGAAGGTGATGGACAAGGTGATCTCTAAGTCAACCCACTCGGACTTACTGAGCACCTAGTGTTTGCCAAGTGCTCTCCATCCTGAGTCTCTTTTCCCTGGAGCTGGGCTGTTCCCTCACAGCAGGGTCAGCAAACTATGGCCCCTGGGCCAAATCCAGCTGCCTGTGTTGGTCGATAAAGTTTTATTGGAACACAGCCATGCCCATCCCTTTCCCTATCGTTTGTGCCTACTTTCATACTACACTGCAGAGTTGAGTGGGCTCACAGACATGAAAACACTTGTGGTTTTACCCTCTCTGCTCTCAAGTCTTGTGTCCTGACAAAGAATCTCACACGGAGGTGGCAGCTGGGGAGAGGTAGGTGGGAAGGAGAAGGGCAATGGTGTGTGTTGGATGGGACATGAGCGCAGCCGTTCAGCCCCAAGTCCTAACATCAAATAGACCTGGGTTCCAATCCCGACTCTGTCACTTCTGAGCTGTGTGTCTGGCAAGTCACTTAGCTTCGGTGTAGCTCAGATCCGCGTCTGTGAAGCGGCTGCAGCAATGGGACTTCTCCCACAGGTGGTCACGAGGACCAGGGCGTTCGTGGAAGCACTGCCTGAGCGGGAGAAGCGCGCGTACAGAGGAGCTGTTATTACTAATCCCGTGTTCCAGGCACTAGGCTGAACACGTCATCGTAGCAGCTCAGTGAATCCTTGCGCTGTCCCTGAGGCGGGTATTGTCACTTCCAGTTTACAGGGATGGATCTGCAGCACAGAACAGGTCACAGGACTTGTGGGCGGCCAAGTGGTCAGTGTGAACCTCTGTCCTGGGGGTCCGAGGGAAATGGTGGGGCAGCAGCAAGAATCACAGCCGGGGCTGGAGGGGCCGGGAGGGGCCCAGGGAGCCACGCCAGCCCTCGGAGATCACCAGCACCTGCCCCGCTGTGGGAGAAAACGTGACTTTCCTGAGTGGGCACGGGGGAGCAGGCTCCTCAGAGTGGGCGGAGTGCATCCAGCAGCCTTGGGAGGAAACGGGCCTCCGGGTGATTTCAGTCGAGAATGGAGCACCAGAGCCTGAGACCCCTGTGGGGGTTGACAAGGTCTGCTCCGGGACCCGGGATGGAATTGCATGGTTTTCCCACTTCCTGTCACCCTCAGCTTTAATTTCCACTCCCAGCTTCTTTATGTCATCCTGGGACTGGACAGGAAGGGCCTGGGCTGGGAAGGGGAGGGTAGGGTTGAGAAGAGAATAGTGTTTAATAGTCACAGTGGATTGAGAGCCGGGGAGGGGAGGTGTGGAAGCTGCCGAGTGGCGTCTTGGGGCTAAGTCATACATATTTTAAGGCAAACTCCAGAGTGTTATTTAGTTACCTGGGTCTATTGATGTCACTTGGAGTGGATCAATATATCCTCTTGGAGAATTCAGAGAAAATCTTCGTGGGGCCCGCTCTGTAGGGAGAGCACGTTGGTGCTGGAGTGACAGCTGCGTGAGGAGAGTGCTAAGCTCTCCTGACCTGATGTCTGTGCCGGCTCCCTGGCTGGCGCTTGCCTCTGCCCTCAAGGTGGGCCAAGTGACGCGCGGGAGTGCGACCAGGTGGGAAGCTGTTGTGCATTGTCACACAAAGGAGGCAGCTTTTATTGAGCTCCTGTGGTGTGACAGGCTGCATGGCGGACACTGAGTTTCCACACTAATGGGACACCAGGACTGTCCTGAGGGGAGGAGCTCTGGGTTTGCTTGGCCTGTGGAGTAGGCTCAAAGGGGCCCCGGCAGAGCAGGGGTGTGGAGCTGACTCCTTCGCCAGCTACCTCGGTGATGCTTTATGGGATGATGACAGCAGTAGCTATTTTTTCCAAACCAGCTCCCTCTTTGTCCCTGGGGTACAAAACCACACCCAAGCCTGAAGGTGTCATCAGGGTTTTTAGTCTCACATTCTGTTTTTCCATCTCCTTGCTCCTCATCTCATTATTATTATTCTATTGCACCTACAAGTGGAAGGGCTTGACAGAAAACCACGTGGGCTTTCCCGATGACACGGGGAACATGGGCTCTGCTTTCCTTTCTCACAGTCCGAGCTGCCTCTGGTCCTGAGCTGTGGTGGCAGGAAGGAGTGGGGGTTGGAGGGGGGTAGGAGGCGAAGACAAGACCTTTCTCAAGTAGCTGAGCTAAAGCCCAGGCTGCCAGGCCCTAAGGCAGTCTCCACACCCCTGCTCGCCCTCCTCCCCATCCTTCTACTCACGCCATCTTCTCATGACCCGCAGAGATCATGGTCTGAAACTTCCTGGTGCACTTGGGCACAAGCACACCCACGTAGAGCTGTTGCTTCAGGATCTTCACAAAAGGGGATGCCACAGGCTCCTTGACCGTGCACCCAGCCACCGGGACAGGTCTTTCTCACATCTGGAAAAATCCCTTCTCTTGTTGTCCAAAGCCATAGGTCTCTTGGAGAGAAAGAGCAAACCAGTATCTGGCATCACGATGATGGATCTTGCCTGGAAACAGCTTAGGAGGGCTTCTCCAGCCTGAGACTTTGTTCTGTTCCTGATAGGACATAGACTTTGTCCAGCAGTGTGGCTCACGGTTTGGGATGCAACCTCATGTAAATGCAGAGCCCTGTCCGGGACCCTGTGGGTGTGCAGAGGAAGGAGGTGCAGTCTTGTCCTGGACAGCTGGAGGCAGAGAGTGTGTGAGCTCAGGGCTGGCGGGGCTGCATCTTGCCTCTTGGTGGCTGAGGACAGCCACATATTTTCATCCTCTCCAGAGGATCCAGGAGAGAATGACCACGCTCTGGCTTCCAATCTTTCTCTCCCACTTCCCCTTACAGCACCAAGGGGTGCTCTGTGTCCTGTGTCTGGCCCTGAGAGAGGCTTTGCTGGAGGCCTATGCTAGCCAGGCTGCAGGTACAGAGCTTCTCCCAACATGGCGAGCTAATTAGTCAATGTCTGGAAAGTCCAGGACTCAGCATCGTTAGCTTCCCCACTATAATTTTCCCCCAATATTTCATTATGGAAAATCTTAAACATAAATTTCAAAGAATTTTATAGTGAACATCTATACACCCACTACCCCAATTCTATCATTAACATTATCTATACTTGTCTTATCACATAATCATTGATCTCTCCATTCTTCTAGCTGTCCATCAACCATCTCAGCCCCCACCCCAGACCCCCAGACAGAGTGAATCAGAAACTCTGGAGGTAGGCCCAACAATCTGTTTTAACAAACCCAGTAATTCTGATACTTGCTCAAATTTAAGAACCACCCAAACTTTTAGATGCATTTCAAGATAAATTGAAGATATTGGTACACTGCCCCTAAATATTTCATTCAATAAATATTTACTGAGCACTTACCAAGTACAAGGCACTATTCTGAATGCTAAGGACACAGTCTTTCACAGCCTCATAGACTCAAAATAGCTGTCAGTAAGTTGAAGGAGGCAGAGGGAGGGAGAAAGAGAGAGAGAGGCACATGGTTAGGAAGGCAAGAGAGTTGAAGACTTTTCATTTGATTATTGGCACATGCAACTGACTAGCACTGACGAGAAGCAAATAGAACAAAAGCCCATTAAGTTTTTGAGGGAATTGTACTACTAAGAGATTTGGCAATGTTTTCCCAGTGGGATTTAGGATTTTGTTACAGATCAGGAACTGCTGTGTGTCTTTCATTCTTCCTCCTTTTCACTGGGAATGATTACTGCGGTTACATTGTCCTTGTTCTAACACTATGTATAGCACGGAGGCTGCTCTCCAGGGTGCTGAAACCAGAACCCATCAGTCTCTGCCAAGGACTGACCCAGCATGAAGCTACCCCAACTGTTGGGTAGACATTTGAGGCCCCCAGGCTGAATGTTAGAAATGACCTTCTTGGGCTTTTCAAAAAACACAATGCTCTCTAGATTCCATCCATACAGAGAAGGAAAAGGAAAGAGAGGGAATGAGAGAGAGCCACAAAGCGAGCGCCATTGTGCTACTTTGTTGCCTCACACTGAGCCAGGCAAAGAATTCAACCTAAGTCAGTCTGATTATCCGAGTCACTGAGTGGCATTCCCTATAAATGTGAAAGTTTTAGTTGAATTGATTTTGATATGTAAGTGAAACGTTTTGTGACACTTCAGAGCCGTGATTCTTAAAGCGTGGTTCCTGCGTTAGCAGCATCAGCAATACCTGAACCGATTACAAATACAAATTCTCATCTCCCACCCCAGACCCACTGAACCAGAAACTGTGGATATACTCCTTCAAATCTACCTTTTCACAAACCCTGCAGGTGATTCTGGTGCTTTCTAATGTTTAAGGACCTTTTCATTTTGAGCAATGGTTCTCAGTGCTGGCTTCACATTTGAGTCACCTGGAGCTTTATAAAATATTGAGGCCAGGTCCCACCCCCCAAAAAATCGAATCAGAGTTTGTGGGAATGATGTTCTTGCTTTAGTGTGTTTTAAAACTTCTATAGGTGATTCTAATGTATAGCCAGCATTGAATTGCTGCCTTAAAATTTTAGAGAACATACAGAAATATCCACTAAGTAATGGGAACTACAACTTCCAACAACATAACTTCAGTTGCCAGCCGTGGGCTTCTGGACCCTGAAACCTTCCCGGGATTCCTTGAAGACTGACCAGGCCCGTGAAAGCTGCACAAAGACATCTCACTGATATGCAGTGAGAGGTCACTGAGGACATTTGTATAGAATTGACATACATAGGTGGAGTTTTGCCATCATAGATTATAAGGCCCAATTTGTAGCATTGTTTAGATCAACACCATCATATTATCACACTCTGATGAGGTCACCACAGTTTGATTCATCTCTGATTTCCCCCACTGCCCCCCTCAATTCCCTGATTCTGGATGGACAGGGAAACAGAGCCATGGGGAATAGAAATCATAAAAACAAAAAATGGAGAAACTTTTCTAAGCTATCTTGAGGAATGAGAATGGGGAGCTCCCAACACATCACCTCTCCACATCTCTTATGGTGTCTGGTTGGACCTGCAGTGGTATAAGCTAGAAGGAAAAAAGGAAATACATACAACCATGCTTTGTAAACTGTAAAACATCACAGACATTTAAGGCAGTGTCGTAACTTTTTTCGTCTTAAATTAATGGTGCAGGTGGGCATTCTCTAGCAGTGTGGTCTGATTCTAGAGGAATCTGAATGTCACAGGTTGAATGAGACATCTTAGCAGCATTTTGCTAAGTTAGAGCCCCTGGGAGCTGTGGACTTAGTTGAAAGTTTAATATTTGAGAACGTTCAGGGCTTCATTGCCTGACTCCTCAGTTTTATAAAATGACCTAGATCTGAGGTCTTTGAAGATCTTATCAGATTACATCTGTTTTAAGGGTACCATAAAATGGTATTTTAGAAGGAATTAGGACAGGTTGTGGCCATTTTTTTGGGGGGGAATACAGCTGAAATGCCTTATATCTGTCTCATTCGTTTCCCCCTTAAGTCTCTGAGACTCTTTTAATCAGTGTTTTAGAAACTGGATGTCATTTAAAGAAATTGAGATTTCAATCAATGCAGGGATGGTGTTGAAAAATTTTAAAATAAATTAATTGTATTTCATTCTGAAAGCTATTTGAGAGACATTGAAAACTGCTCCCTTCTGAAGTTTCTTCTAGAGTCTTCGTGCCATTTCCCTGCATTATTTACCACGATGAGCACCCAAAATAGCATTATCCTGGCAAATATAGGCCATGGGGCGGGAGCTGGGGTTGGGGAGGTAATTGCCCAACCTATCATGGAAGCGACGCCTGAGCTAAACAGGAACGCTCAGCTTCTTCTTCAGGCATCATTCACATTGAAAGAAATGTCAGATCATTTAATCTTATAGGCTCTGGATCGCTCCAGCAGAGGTTGGAGGTGAGCCCGGCAGTGCCATTTTCTTTGTGCTACTACAGAATGCAGTGGACGGAGAACGTGATAGGGAGAGCGTAGCTCATATCCAAGGCCAGTTCTTGGCATGACTGTGAAAAGGAATTCCCCCCGGCCATCCTGATCCTCACTCTGTGCTTTCTGGTCCCTTTCTGTACCCTCTATCCCAGGGCTGGGACTAAGGCTAGGGCAAGCATGTTGCCTAGGATAGAAAATGTGAGGAAGCGTCACTCTCGGGCTCGTGTAAGTGACCTCTGCCCTTGCATGAACCTGAGAGTGGCTGCCTCCTCACATCTGGAGCCCTGAACACCGTGCTTGCCTCATCCCCATCCAGGTGCTGTTCCACCCACTCGAAACAACGAGTGTTCACACGCCAGTGCCCATATGTTTCTTCCCTGTCTTGTCCCCAGGAAAACCACCTGATAAACGAATTCACATCAGGGTGTTGGGAGCATACTGAGTTATTCACTTTCAGGAATACATGTGTGTTCAAAGAGAATTTCTGGAAAGGCAATATTTGACCCAAAGAAGGACCCATTTCAACCTTGGTGATCTCTTTTCCTTTTCTTAACTACTAGAGTACTCCTTGTCTGTGCCCTCTACTAGGCACTTGGACTACCCCCAATGAAACTGCAGGCTTCTTCAGGTTCTTCTCATTCTGAACCCCCACCCCCCGTGTGCGTACACACACACACACACACACACACACACACACACACACACACAGCTTCTACTTTGTCTTGTATCAAGTAGGAACTCATTGACGTGCTGATTAACTGAGAACCTAAGGGTGAAAATTTAGATATCAGTGGGGGATATAATTCAGGCTGGGTTCCTTCTTGAACTAAGATGGATAGAGGACATAGGAACAACCACCACACAGAATAGAAAGTGGGAGTCGTGGGAGAGGTGCCGTGGAAGGAGGAGGAGACCATGTCCATACTGGGGAATCAGGGAATGTTTTGTGCAGGAAATGAACTTTGAGCTTATCTTAAAGAATGGGTCGAATTTAGACCTGCAGAGATGAGGGTACGGGCATTCCAGGCAGGTGGAACAGCATAAACAGGCTCGGAGGCCAGAAAGCACAGGGTATTCCATAGCAGCTGCACCAATTCACACTCCCACCAACAGTGTACAAGGGTTCCTTTTCTATCCATTCTGTCAACACTTCTTTCTTCTTTTATAAGAGCTATCCTGACAGGTGTGAGGTAATATCTGATATCTCACTGTGGTTTTTTTTTTTTTCCTTTTCTATTTTTATTAATTTATTTTTGTTACAGATGTTTCTCCTTCCCCCCCTGACACCCTCCTCCCCATTTCACTGTGGTTTTGATTTTTATTTCCCTGATGATTAATGATATTGAGCACATTTTTATATACCTGCTGAGCATTTGTATGTCTCCTTTGGAGAAAGGCTTATTCAGTTACTTTGCCCATTTTAAAATCAGGTTATTTGTGCCTGGCTGGCGTGGCCCAGTGGATTGGACGTTGTCCCATGGACTGAGAGGTCCTGGTTCAATTCCCAGTCAGGGCACATGCCCGGGTTGCAGGCTTGATCCCCAGTGGGGGGTGTGCAGGAGGCAGCTGATCGATATTTCTCTCTCACACTGATGTTTCTATCTCTCTCTCCCTTCCTCTCCTCTCTCTCTCTCAAAAAAAAAAAAAATCAATAAATCAGGTTATTTGTGAGTTTTGTTTGTTTCTTTGTTTTTTGCAATTAACTTATAGGAATTACCTATATTGGAAACTAACCCTTAATGGTTTGTAAGTATTTTTTCCCATTCCTTTGCTGTGCAGAAACTTTTTAGTTTGATGTGGTCCCATTTGTCTATTTTTGCTTTTGTGCCTATGCTTTTGATGTCATATCTAAGAAATTCTTGCCAAGAACAGAGGTTACTAAAATTATTAAAAATAAGACTACCGCCCTGGCCGGTTTGGCTCAGCAGTTAGAGCTTCGGCCCGCGGACCAAAGAGTCTGGGGTTCGATTCTGGCTAAGGGCACGTACCTCGGTTGCAGTTTGTCCCTGGCCCTGGTTGGGCTCATGCGGGAGGCAACCAACCAACCAATCAATGTGTCTCTCTCATATCAGTGTTTCTCTCTCTCTCTCTCTCCCCCCTCCCTCCTACTCTATCTGAAGATAAATGGAAAAACTATCCTCGGGTGAATATTAAAAAAATAAATAAATAAGACTACCTATAATCCACTTATTGGTTATAGTCAAAGGAATTAAAATAAGGATCTTGAAAATATATCTACACTCCCATGTTCTTTGCAGCATTATTCACAAAGGCCAGTACATGGAAGCAACCGAAATGTCCACTGACGGATGGATGGATAAAGAAAATATACGTACACAAATTGGAATATTATTTAGCCTTAGGAAAGACAGGAGTCCTGCCATTCGCAAACACATAGGTCAACCTGGACGTTACGCTCGGTGAAATGAGCCAGACACGGACGAACAAACACCACGTGATGCCACTTGTACGACAAACCTCAAATAATCAAACTCACAGAAGCAGAGACTAGCATGGTGTTGCCAGGAAGGGGGGTGCAGTGAGGTGTTAGGTAAAGGCACAAAGTTTTAGTTGTGCAAGATGAGTGAGTTTTAGAGGTCTGCTGTATGACATAGTGCCTATGGGTAACAACACCGTACTGTATACTTAACATTTACTAAAAAGGGAGAGCTTATGTTAAGTATTCTTATCACAAATACAAAAATAAATAGAGCGTGGGGGGAACTTTTGGAGGTGATGGATATGTTTGTAGCATAGGTCGTGGTGATGGCTGCACAGTATATACTCTAAGCTCCTCAGGTCGTATACATTTAATATGTGCAGCTTATTATATATCAATCACACCTCAGTAAAGTGGTTTTAAAAAGAGAGCACTGGGTATATAGTGTGGAACAAAAATTTCTGTTCCTTAAGGGAAGGATTTTGGAGGTAATAGAAGAAAACGTTGGGAAGAGATGTTGGGGTCAGATTATGAAGGGCTCTGAACAAAGGCTCGAGTGCCATCCTAAGAACTGTGCCCTTGAGGTCACAGACAGTGACATAACTGGGTTGAGGCTGTTTAATTTGAGCATCATTGGAAAGGTTCCAACCACCCTTTAGCTCATTAGAACTTAATTTGAATTTCCATTAGAGATTAATGCATTTGGAGTAACAGGCCCCTGGGGATACACAACTTCTGAATATAAACATGTATTTATACTTTAGGGTAAACCAGTAAAATGGCCACATTCCTTGTGGTAACTCATGAAAATTAGGCAATTTGGCTTATATTTACTAAAAGAGGCACTGTTCACTGAAGGCAGACTTTGAGAGAGTTCAATGGTGTGGTACTTGGGGCAGCAGACTAAGACCAAGAAAATGCAAACCGGCAGGCAGCCGTGAGATTATGTATCTCTGTCTCTGTCTCTGTCTCTGTCTCTGTCTCTGTATCTCTGTCTCTGTCTCTGTCTCTATCTCTGTCTCTGTCTCTGTCTCTGTATCTCTGTCTCTGTCTCTGTCTCTGTCTCTGTATCTCTGTCTCTGTCTCTGTCTCTATCTCTGTCTCTGTCTCTGTCTCTATCTGTCTCTGTATCTCTATCTCTGTCTCTGTCTCTGTCTCTATCTCTGTCTCTGTATCTCTATCTCTGTCTCTGTCTCTGTCTCTGTCTCTGTCTCTATCTCTATCTCTGTCTCTGTCTCTGTCTCTGTCTCTGTCTCTATCTCTATCTCTGTCTCTGTCTCTGTCTCTGTCTCTGTCTCTATCTCTATCTCTGTCTCTGTCTCTGTCTCTGTCTCTATCTCTGTCTCTGTCTCTGTCTCTGTCTCTCTCTCTATCTAACTAGTTGATAATTCACAAATCAATTTCACCTCCATTGTTTCGTTTTATCCTCACAAGAGCTACAGGAGGGAGACAAGACTGGTCATTTTTTATCAACAAGGACACGGACATCACAGAGCTACATGCCCAAAGGTCTCCAGGTCACTGGAATCCAAGTGTTCTTTTCACCACTCTGCAGAGCTCACCTGGGCCAGCCCTTCAGGGAGTTCGATCTTTGGTTATCCTGTTAAATGCTACCATGTATCTGAGACTGTCACCTTCAAGTCACCAACACTGACAGTCTGTGAGGGACAACATCCAGGCAGCTCAGCCGGTCCTGGTCTTGACTTTCATCTTTGAACTTCTATTTATGTTCCACTTGTCAGTGGATTTTCAGAATAAGTGGAGTAGAGAGAAGAGATATCAGTGGTTACGGAGGTTGAAAGAGTATGATTATTTTTATTAAAACATGAAATATTTAATATTACAATTATTGCTTAGATATGTCTGTGGCACTTGGAGGGAGAGGTCGGAGCCAAACAATTGCTAGGTCCTTGTTGTGTGGTTATTAATACTGCATGACTGATGTGCTCATTATGCCCAAATCCTGAGCAACTTGTTTCCTATTGAGACTTCACTTCAGTCGTCTCCCCACTAAGACTCTTGCTTCCTGACCCTGGAGCCTGAGCTGGAAACAGATGCTTGGGAACCTCACTGCAGCCCCCAGGAAGACGTCTGGAAGCTTGGAGTTGAAGTGGCAGGAAAGGAAGCCTTGTTAAACCCATCCTGGGGCTCAGGGAGGCAGAGAGGAAGGGTTCTGCCGAAACAGAGAGAGAAACACTGACTCATTCCTATAGTCGCATAGTTGACAGCTATTTGCACCTGGGTTGTCTCATCACGTCTCCGGGACAAGGTGAGGAGGCAGGCAGGGCAGATGGCACCTTGAAGAACATGAG
Organism: Tadarida brasiliensis; assembly: GCA_030848825.1. Classification (NCBI taxonomy): domain Eukaryota; kingdom Metazoa; phylum Chordata; class Mammalia; order Chiroptera; family Molossidae; genus Tadarida; species Tadarida brasiliensis. Next base: position 11,971,724 of record CM061275.1, on the reverse strand, counting down.
GTTGAGAGGCGCCTCTCCGGAAGCCGTCTGGCTGGAGAACATCAAGGCTGGTGCATGGACTCAGAGCACGTGAAACCAGGTCTGAAGTGCTTTCTGCCCCACCACCCTCCTTCTAGTAGAAAATTTCCAGACTCAGAGAGCACTCTCGTCCAATGTCAACCCCCTGCAATCATTTCTTCATAAGACGCTGGTGGGGTGCACCCTTAGCTCATCAACTCTAGTGTCACCACCTCCAAGAAGCCCTCCTTCTTGACCTTGACTTCTCAGCTTACGTTTGGGGACTGCTCCCCTGGACTCTCACCTAACCTTTACCTCGATGCTAGCATTTACTACTTGTTTACTTATCACTTGTTTGTACGCTTGGTCTCAGCTACTGAGCTTGAGCTGTTCTGGATCTGCGTCTTGTTCATCGGCTCTCCGTGGTGCTTAGAACAGAGCCTCGAACATAGTTGGGCAATACATCTTGAACCGAGGTGCCCTTGCTCGAGTCCTTTGTCCCTGCATGGAGTTAGTGCCTCTTTCGCTCCTGCTGTTTGCGTGTCTCACGCTCCCCACTCTCAGGAAAGGACTAGGCACTCACTCCCCTGAGGTGTGAGTGACTGAGAGGCTGAGGGCAGAACCCTTCCTTGGGGATCTGCATTTGAACAGTCGGTTGACTCTGTTGTAGGGTTTCCAGCCCTGGGAATACTTAGGCATTGTTTGGTGGCGTGGTGGGGTAGAGGGGGCTGTTGTTGAGAGAAGGCTTTTTTGCCCCTGATGCAACAATGCAAATGGCCAAGTAAAGGGGGAAGGGCCTGTCTCTGGGACCACGGGCCTCTTATCTGTGAGAGCATGTGGGTACATCCATCAGAATACGATGTGTGTGTGTGTGGTGAACGTGTGTGTGTACCCATGCACCCTTGAGCTCCTAGAACAAAGAGAAAAAAGGGAGAAGATAAACCACATGAGCCTATTTCTCCCCCAGAGAAAAAGCCTTCAAAGGAAGCTCCAGAGGGGAGAAGTCTAATATAGTTGGAGCAGGTCAGCTTCCTTCCACTTCCCTGTCCTCTGTCTCTTCTCCCTCCTGACACATCTGGGAAGACCCTGGCTCAGCGCTCATGCCTGTCTGGAATGTGGGGATCAGGTCACCACCAGGCTCCTGAGGGGTGCAATAAACATCGACCACATGGAGGGCAACGAACACGGGCACAGAGCGGGCTGGAGGGGAAGACTGAACCAGTAGTCAAGGGTGGGGAGCACAGCACACCATTAGCTCACTCTCCACAACGCCATGAGGTTTTAATGCTCACAAATGTGTGCTCAGGGCACCCGCCTCCTGTCCTGGGTGCACACTCTCCTCAGTCACGGCACGTGTGTTCACTACGGTCAACAGCTGTTTGGGACTTGAGCCAGGCACTGCGGGGGATGCTGCGTGGGGTAAACACTGAACCCCAGCACCTCATCTGCACCTCCCTTCCTGACACCACACTGAGCTCTGCTGAGCTCCCGAGGGCAGGATCTGGGTACTAACCATCTCTGTCTCTCTCTAAATATCACGTGCAATACTTTGCCCATAAGTCTTACATGCATGTTTGTTGAACAAATAAACAAGTACATTAACGAAGGAAGTGCAGGATAAGACCTCTGAGGAGTTTACAGTCTTCTACGGGAGGAAATACTTGAAAGACTTCCGCAGTCCCTTTCAATGGTGTGATTCTGTTTTTATGGAATGTCTGCAATACAATGCAGAACAGGACACATTCATATGAGTATGTTCATTATCACAGGAGAGAAGAAAGCTTTAGATTCAACCAATTATTGAGTATCTGTTATGTGTCCAGTTGTGTTCTAGGCACTTGTGAATTATTGCTGCATTTCAATTGGACAGCACTTTTCCTTGCAGAGTGCAATGCAGCTTAATGGGCATAGCAGATGTTGCTGACCGAGTTGCTCTGTGCCAGGCGTTATGCTAAACTCCGTATAAATGACCTCAATCCCCACAACATGCCTATAATTAGGGTATTATTTCTGTATTTTATTGATGAGGAACCCGAGGCCGAGGGAGAGCAAATCACGTGTCCAAGACATGGTCTTAGTTACCGTTTACCTTCGAGCTTACACCCCATCTGCTTGACACCAACAGCTGGCTTTCAGTCCCTTTGGCTGGGAGTGTGGGCTCTGGGGCCGTGTCTGCGGTGGCCCATCACTTCCTTGTATGTGATCTTGGGAACCCACGCTCGAACTTCAGTCCCTGGTTTGTATGACAGGGAGAGTAACCACTGCCTGGAACGACTGTTGCAAGGACTGAATGAGATCAGCGCATGTACACGCAGGTCGCATAGTAGGTGTCCATGCACGTTGTTCTCTTCTCTTAAAAATAAGGTAACGAAAGTGGACCAGCAAATCAGCACCCGTCCCTCAACCTGCCCCCGGGTCACCCTTCCCTGTCCCCGGCCAGAGCCTGTAGCTTTCCAGGCACTTTCAGATATTAGAAGTTTTATTTTCAGGTATTAAAAAGACCAGGTGGATCTAAATCGATACTTTCATTTCACATCCAATTTCAACTCTTCTCTCTCGCCCTGACTCAGGCCCTCCGGTGCCTGGCAGCCAGCAGCGGGATGGGGTGGTCTTTCAGTGTTTTAAGCTCCCTGCTTCATCGTGTGTCCTCAGAACTGCAGCCTCTGTACTGAATATTATCAGGCGGTATAATTCCAGGGGCACAGAAGTGAGGGAAATGGCAGTCAGGCAGGGAGGGGGAGCCAACGCAGAACCTGTGGCCATGCTCAGCACCCTTGACTCCGGACAGACCAACGCCTCCGTCTTATAGGGCTGACTTCCAAATGCCAGCGCGTGCCCTCGGAGCACTGAGTCTGAGGGGGAGGGGAGGAGAGTTCATCCACCAGTCCCTGGTTCCCAGGGGTCGAAGTCGCCCCACAGGGAGTTCGGGTCCTTGCGGTTCTGGGTTGCGCCCGTGGGTGCTGAGCTCCAGGGGTGGCAGCGCGTGGGGCGTGCAGATGGACGTGAGCCCAGGCCCTGCTGGGTTGCGCCCGTGGGCTTGCTTGATCCCGTGCATGGCTGGTCACGGCGCATTGGATGGTGAGGAAAAGGGGAGAAAAGGCAAGACCTAGATGTGCAGGAGGCCCCTGATACAGGTGGGTCTCAGCCTGCCTCTCATTGGCCTCTGCACACCTGCCCTGCTGAATCATTCACCTCTCCCATCTGCTTTCCATCGTTGCCTGTGTGGAGTGATTTCTGGAGCCCCTCGGGCCCCTCTGCCCACCGGCCCACTCATTCTAACACGTCAGGCTCCATCACGGAGTGCTCTTGGTCACAGGCTCCATCAGAGAAGGACGCCGTCTTTCAGGTGCGGGATGGGGAGTCTAGAAGGCATTCCGAGACAGTGGGTCGTAGCCAGGACTCGGGGTGCACAGGGTTTCCACAGAGGAAAGTGGAATGGAGGCAGGTAGGACTTTCTGGAGAATGAAGAGCAGAGAGTACATGGAAAAGTAGGAAGAGCACAGTGTGTTCAGAGACTGCAGGGCGCTCTGGCTGCTGGTGTTCGGAGTATCAGAGGATATGAAGTTGGAGAGATGGCCTGGAAGGGCCTCGAGTCAGGCTAGGGCAGGGGACTGTCCTGTGCACAGCGTGAGCATCTGAGGGGTGGCCCAGAGCTGTCAGGCTGTGGCAGGACTAGCCCAGAGGCCACGGGCTAAAGGAGGAAGATCTGGAGGCTGGGAACAACTTGAGCAATGTAGCAAACAGTTGGAAGAGAAATTGGGGGGCAGACCTGGGAGATACCAAAGGAGGACTTAAAGGTCTGCTGAGCAGTGCTAAGGCAGTACGCAAGGCTCTTTTCACATGGCCAGCTACCTGTCATCCTTCAAGAGCCATTGCGAGGGTCACCTCCTCCAGGAAGCCCCCACTGCCGCCCCCTCCTCCTCTGCACTGTCCCTGGGCTTGGACCCGACACGACACTTCTCACATCACACAGCGAGTGCTGTGCGTCTGGAAGCTCCTGTGCACAGGCCTCTGCTTCCTCAGCCGTGTGTCCCACAGCCAGCGCCAGTACGTTTGTGGACTTGGTGAATGGTGAAGGCCAGGGGCACCCCTATTGAAATGTGTTTGCTGACCCTTCTTGGCAGCGGTCAGCAACCTGTGGGCAGGGGCATGGGAAGCAGTCGGAGGAGGCAGGCCAAGGCCAGCAGCCGGCCTGGTGGTTCTGAGACGAGCAAGGCCTCAGGGGTCTAGGATGTCAGAGGGCAGCGTCAGAACAGAATCCATGGAACTCAAGCTAGATCAAGAGGTGCCGTCATGCCCTGGCCAGTTTGGCTCAGTGGTTAGAGCCTTGGCCCGCAGACCAAAGAGCTGCGGGTTTGGTTCTGATCAAGGGCATGTACCCAGGTTGCAGTTTGGTCCCTGGCCTTGGTCGGGGTCGTGCGGGAGGCAACCAATCGATGAGTCTCTCTCACATCGATGTTTCTCTCTCTCTCCCCACCTCCCATTCTATCGGAAGATAAATGGAAAAATATCCTCGGGTGAGGATTAAAAAAAAAAAGAGGTGCCCTCATGGATAGATGATGGTTGTAATTATCAATAACATTTATTGATCACAGGGAGCATTTTTGTTCCTTGACACCCTCTGAGACGCGGAGAACCTGTACCATTACACCCAGCCCACAGGGAGTCAGCTGAGACTCGGCTCACAGAGACACTAGATACCAGAGCCAGAACTCGTACATCCGCGGTTTCTGCTTGTTATGCACACTCTCCTGACTCACACACACTCGGCACACACCAGCCTGCGCTCACTCAGGACACACAGACACGCACCCTCAGGCTGGAGGCCCTGACAGCTGATGTCATCGTGGGTCTCCCAGAAGCCCGCGTCTCTCAGGCCGCAGGCTGTGTGAGCCGCTAGAGGAGGGGGTGGGGAAAATCGAAGCATCTCCTTGACAGCTCCCATCAAGTGGAATACGAGGCGAAACGGAATGAAATAAAACTGGGAATGAGATGACAGGTTTTCTTCCTGACGGAAACGGTGGAAAGCCGTTGGCCTGGTCGCCCCGATCCTCAGCCGCCTGGGCTGGTGCACCCTCCGCAGGCCCCTGCCTCACACACACCGGAGTTAGAACAGTTTTTAGAAAGGGGGGAGTCCTGCCGTGTCGGCTCGGAAAAGCACTTCGTGGCTGGGTTCCAGGCCTCCCGGTTTCCACGCGCGGCACCCGGCTCCCAGCCCAGCACGTCCCTGTCCCGGGTCGTCGCTCCCCAGTTCCTGCTCCCCGGACAGGCTCACATTCCCAGACCTGTCCGCCCGTTCCCAGCACGCCCCGTCCTGGAACAGTCAGTAACCGACAGCATCCCAGCCCCGGGATCACCCTTCTTTCCCAGCTCAGTCTGTACCACAAGCCCATCTCTCCATTCTCAACCCAGGCTCCCTTGCAGGACGGCCCCTCCTCAGAACCCAGAGCCAGTTCACGGAGCAGAACACACGTTTCCCGGGTCACCTCCCTGCCCCTGCCCGCCTGGAGCTGAGCCTGCTTTGTGGGGACATGGTGGGTGTCCTGGTCGCCTCAGCCCCCCTTTTCCAAGCCAGTCTCATCCCTTTCCATCATCCCGCACCCCTGGGTGAGTGAGGACCAGAGAAGTTTGCAAGGCCCAGGCTATGAGGAACTATAAAGTCAAAGAGAATTAAAACAAGTCCAAGCAAACCGGCCCATGCCTTGTGAGGGCTCTTCAGCTATTTTCAAAGCTTTATTTCAGTCTGAGCCCATGAAGAGGCTTGATAGGCATCTCTGCCTTCTCCACCTCCTGCCACAGGGTAGGGACAGGAGACATTGCCACTTCCCACCAGGACTAGATATGGGAACAAACTTTCCCGCCTCCAGCTTCCCTCTTTAATCTGTGCTTCTCAGATCGATTTTAATCATCTTTGCTGGTGCCATTTTTATTCCATTAATTACCAGCTAAAAAAAATCCATACTGGTGCCTAATGATCTCCCTTATAGATCCTTCTCCGTGTATCACAGAATAGCCACTCTTTTCTCCCCATCTAACTGCTGTCTGCGCTTCATGTGGGAAGGACTAGCTAATACCCTCCTCTCCGGTGCACGAGCTCTGTGACCCGGGAAGTCACCAAGTTCCCGTGTCCTCACTGAAATTGGGGGTTGAGGGAGTGTGTGGAGGTGCTGAGCACACGGTGCCCTGGCAGGCCTGTCTTCCTCTCCCTGCTGGCTGTGGGTCTGTGGCAGCCCAGCCCAGGCCAGCCCACTCCCTGCCTCCGGCACACAGCTCGCCCCTCCAGCCTGCCTGCGTCACCATCGAGAAAGAGGAACCCACTCAAATAAGCTCAGCATAGAAAGAGGACTTTTTAGCAAGGATACAAAGGCACCTCCTAGGCTCTGGGGGCAGGAAGGAACGGCTGAGCCGGGAGTCAGCCCCCACAGCTCTCTCCGGCTGCCTGGCGATGTGCTTGTCTCCTCTCTCCACTTCTACGACTCTGCCACCCGCACCGCTCCCTGCAGTCGGCTTTCCTGGCACATGCGACAGAAATGGCCTGGCTCCCCACGCGCCCTGAGTTCTGGTGACTAAAGCCAATGGACTCTAATCCCCGAGTCCCAACTCCACACCCGTGGGAGAGAGACTGATCAAGGCCACATGGCCGCCGCCCCGTCCCTCCAAGCACTCCTCCCACCTCCGCAGGCAGGACCTCCTCGCCTGTTCTCAGGCCTCACCTCCTCCCTAGGCCGCCCTGTGGGAGGGGCCACCGCCCTCCTGCCTTTGCTGACCACACCCATGAGTCCCCAGGTCATAACCCATCTCACTCCTCTTGTCTGTGCTCAAGACCCGCAAGTCCGGTGGCCTACTTGATGTGTCCATTTTCTTGGTCTCAAAGGCACTTGTATGTATGTAATGTTATAGGAGCAAAACAAAAGCCTGTGCTCTTCCCACCCGCCCCCACCCCCCTCCATCCAACCAGGCCCTTGTCCAGTGTCCCCCTGGCGTTTCCATCCAGGTGAGCTCTCTGTCAACCTTGGCATCTGCCCTTTCTTCATTCCCTATATCTAGCACATCATCAAATTTATGGATGTTGCTTCCCAAATATTTCTTACACCGGACCTCTTCTCTCCATCTTCCTGGACAGCCCCGAGTTCACGCGGCCCTGGTGCAGCCCCTAGGTTACTGCTGTAGCTTCTTCCCCAGTGTCTCTGGAGCTGCTTTCTCTAACCTTCTGGGCATTCTCTATATTGGGCCAGAAGAAACTTAGAAAAAGAAAGTATCAATCTGATCAGGCCTTTGCTTAAAACCCCTTAATGGATTTCCCTTGGGTTTGGAATAAAATCCTAAATCTTTGACATCCTGCCATTTCTGGCCTGCCTGTCCCTCCAACCTCAACTTTTGGTCACTCCCTTTGCTCTCTCCATTTCCGCCACATGGGCTTTCTTGTAGTCAAGGCCATTGAGAGCAAACCCAGTGGGAAAACATTTCTGGGCAGCCCCCATGAAGGGGAGCCGTGAAACCACCGAGCCTGGAGCTGGCCTCCTCTCTTCCTTTGCCTTTCAATTTCTTGAGCCTCTGCCCAGAAAATGGTGCCCTCCCACCTCATTGTCTTGAAATCCTACTCATCATTCTGCTCGCAGCGAAACCAACCCCTTCTTCCAGGGACACTTCCTCGAGCCCCCGACTTTGTCAGTACTCAGCCTCCGCCCTGGAACAGTCACCAGGGCACTCCCTTACCACAGCTGCATTTCATAATGTCGTCATCACTGGATTAATATCTTCTCTCCTAGAACACAGTTTAGATGAAAAAAGGTCATGTCTATTATTTGCCAACCATTGTATCCTGCTGTCCGGGACTGTGGCTTCATTACTAGGAATTTAATGAATTTTCTGCATGCGTGCGTGTGCCAGCTGGCACTCCTGGCCCGGCCTGAAGCCATGGAAGTTGAAATCTAGGGGAAGGTGGACCAAGTCCACCCATTTACCACGGGCAACAGGCACCGACGAAGGCTGTGAACTTACCCTACAAATTGTTGGCCACCACTCATGTTGGGGACTTCAGAGTTATTCGAATATGGGTATCTTTCTAGATTTTCAAGGTGCATAAAATAGCCAGTTTGAGAGTGAAGAGAACATAATAGAATTTGGCCTGTAAAAGAAGGACCCATTGTTCTTTATGTTCATTGCTACAAGGGTTCATTCATCCGTTCAACAGATATTTATTGAGCACCTGCTGTAGCCTGGCATGTAGTTAAAATCTATTTGATATAATTCTGTTCACACAACACTTCTGGGTCTGTCAAGATTTCTGTTTGTCAGCCTGACAGCTAAGAATATCTTCTTCCTGTGGGTATGAACCCATTTTCTTCTCAACTCTGAGGGTCATCCATGTCGACCCAGTAACACCTTCAGTCCCGTAGAGGGAACCTGGCTGCCCCTCCAAGGCTGCTGTTCTGAGCAGCAGAGACAAAAGCAAGGCTGCCACCAACTTAAACCTCCGGCTGAAACTCATCCCCTAAGTCCTTGCTCAGGGGTTCTCAGGTGGAGAGTGCTTTCCCCCGGGCCACCACATGTATGCTCCTGGCAGGAAGGAAGGAAGGAGGGAAGGAAGGAAGGAAGGAAGGAAGGAAGGACGGAAGGAAGGAAGGAAGGAAGGAAGGAAGGAAGGAAGGAAGGAAGGAAGGAAGGAAGGAAGGAAGGAAAAAAGCTATTTTATTCTTGACCCGGGCCAGGCTGTCCCCACACCTCTGCTCACTCTCTCAGTTGTTACTCCTGTGAGAAACCTTCCTATGGAGAAGGGTGCTCAGAGCACGCAGCTGCTCTGTTCCACAATGGTGTCTCAAAGGGACAAGAGGGGAGGTGTCGTTGACATGGTGCAGGGTGCACCATCCATCGCGATGCTTAGGAGCTGGTGCTGGGGATGTTTTCCAGATGATGGGGAAGAAAGACAGTGCCCGGCTGAGTGGAATTCTCAGTCTCTCAGTGCATCGGCTCTCGCTGCTGCCCTTTGTGCTGGTCCCTTTCATTTGCTTTCCCTTTGTCTTTAAGGAGCTCACACGCCTCAGCCTCCTGTTTAGGCATGACGTTACCCAGTGCCTTCCAGGTCCAAACCTGCCTGCATGGTAATCTTGACTACGCAGCTGTGGTTTCACTCATTCCTACTTCAGCTACTGATCCAAACAGTCCCATCTGTGCAATATATTGGCTTCTTTGTATCAAGAGAAACGTTGGGATCAAGGCACACTGATCCACACTCCCACTGACCACTGGTCAAGGTGAGTAATTTGTTAGATAATTGAAGTGCAGGTGAGGGAGGCCACAAAATTGCCTGTGGCCCCTGAGGTTTTGTTCTGTGACTCCATGGCTCCTTGGTTCCTCTAGGGTATGTGTTTTCTTATCTGGGAGTGTTTCCCAAGTGCTTACCTACGCCTGCCATGGCCTCTGGCTACCCCGACACCTTCAGGAAGACCACCATGGGGTCTGTCATGTTTTACTCCTAAGTCAGAATACACGAGCTAGTCAGGGCATTGCTTCAGCGTCTGTCAGGGAGCAGAGGAGGGAGACCAGACCCTCAACTTAACTGGAGGTGTGTTGGGAGAGAGAGAATGTGGGGAGCAATGCTGAGGTCTGTGTCATTAATTCCTACTGTGGGGCCCTTTGCTGTCACTGTTGAAAGGGGCAGACGCCTCCTACGACCCCTGCCTTAGGGGTGGGACAGGGTGTGGGGGAGGCAGGAGAAGGGGCTGCATTGGTACGGTGAACCCGTATGGAAGCAGTAAACCGCGTCCATACCAGTTGGTAAATAGTGCAGTGGCTGAGACCGCAAGCTTCCACTTGATGTTGCCTGGAGGTGGCCACAGGGGTGGCAATGAGGTCAGGGGACAGTGCGGGGCAAGCATGGGAAACTCCCAGCAGCTGCTGAGCCAACTGGGACCGTGGGGGCGGACACGGCCCTCCCTCCCTCCCTCCAGAGCGGCCCGGTGTTGGTGGGGCACGGGAGCAGGTGCAGGGTAGGCAGAGTTGTGGCAGCATTGTCAGGGGGACCTAGGACAGGTGCCTGGATCTGGGTCACATGGGAAGCGTTGGCATCAGGTGCGCACCCAGCCACGGTGTGACTTCTGCAGAAACTCCCAGCCCTGGGGACCTCCTGGCCAGCAACTGAACAGGAAAATGATTGGAAAAGTTCAGTGCAGTTCCTACATCCTATCATGGAGAGGACCATCATTTAGCTAGTGACGGCTGCACCCAACCAAAGGTCACACTGACCACTTTTAAAAATAAAGAAATGAATGGGATGTTATCGACATGGTTTGATGGATGACTCGGAGTCCAGCTTGCACCGCACGGTAGGCAGCTGCAGGTAATAGATTTAAAAATTTTATTTATATATTGGCTTATGTTCTGATTTATATTACTATACTGGTTATTAAGTATTTTGAGTATTATTCTTGCTGAGAGATATGTATACACTCCCAGCCCAGGGAGAGCTTCAAGGTCAGATAGCTAACACAAACCCAGTGCCCTGATCCAGCAGGCAGGCCCGGCAGGAAGCAGGGCCACAGAGAAGGGGGTGGGGCACAGGCGGTCACAGGCAGCAGAGGCTTCTTGGGAGAGAGGAGTTTTGAGTCAGGCCTGGAAGGTCAGCAAGAACATGAGAACACCGAGGGGGCAGGCACCGGCCCAGGACACCCCTCCTCAAAGGGCAGCGCTGGGAACATCAGGCCCCTGGAGCCCGCCAGTGACTGCTCCAGACACTTGACCCCTTTGAAATCTGAGACAGAAAAGCCGCCTTGGAATCTCTGAAAAGCTGGGAACAATTAGAGTGGTTACCCCCACCACCATAGAGAAGGAAATGGAAAAAGGGAGATAGTGAGTCTTAATTAATAGTTCTTTGTGGTTTATTTCGGCTTTGATCATGAGGCTGATAGTTCCATGGTCTATTGCAAACTTCATTACGTTTATTTGCCTGCCAGGTGCCTGCCCTTTCTCCTGCCCTGTCCTGTCAAAGATAAATGACTCCAGCGGCTGGGCTGATCCCTTCCACGCATTGCCTCAAACCCGAGCTGGGGAAGGACACTGAAGGGAAGCGTGGGGAGGTGCAGCCAGGGAAATTGAGAGTCAGACGATCCTCCCGAGTCTGCTTTTCACCACCAACAGGGCGCAACTGCATTCAAAGCCAAGCAAACAATCAGAATTGCACCCAGCGTGCTATGTGCCCCACGAGGTTTTCCCTAAAGTTGAAAGTGAACCAGGTAATGTGGGCTCAAGACTGTATCCAGGCCATGGGGGTGGTTGAGCAAGCAATTTATCACGTTAATCATGGAATCTGTGTCTTGGGATGGATGAGAAAGGTCACCTCCTGCAGCCACCCACCCAAAGCTCGAATGCCTTCTGCACAAAAGATTGCTGAGACTATGCTTGAACTCCTCCAGTGACAGGGAGCTCATTACTCTCAAGGCAGCTCATTCCAAGTCTCAGACAGATCCGACTGAGTCCAAAATTGGTTCCCTCTAACTTGAAACTTATGGTCCTAGGACTCCTAATTGAGTCAATAAGTTAAAAAAGATAGAACAAATTTATCTTCCACAAACCTCATCATGTATTTGAGGAGGGAGATTCTGTTGTCCCAGGAGTTTTCTCTTCAAGCTGTCTAATCCTCACCTTCTTCACCAGTCTTTATGTGATGTACGTTATAGCTCTTTAAATATGTCCCTCCTAGAACTGACAAAATCCTCCAAGTGTGGCCAGACCAGCACCAAGCAGAGCAGGGCTGGCCCCCCCTTGATTTAGACATTATACTTCTAATAGGGCACATCATTTTGGGTCAGCCACATTATTCTGTTAATGAGCCTTCTAAGACATACTCGTGGGCCAAAAATAATACCCGGGAAGATGTGCTACTTCCTGTTTATCAGAGACACGGACCAGCTTAATGGCATTGGTAAGGACAGTATTGTATGTCGTGCAAGCTGCTGGCAGATGAACAAACTCAGCCAATCTAACCAGGGGGCTGGGCACAGGACACTGATGATTCTTTTTCAATGGTTCTAAATTATAATAATTAATCTGTTAATCGACTATGTGTAAGAGCATGATTTTAGGAGGGTGCCGGATCTGTTCATGCTCAAACTAGAATGAACAGGCAGCTTGTTTACCATCAGGACAGTCACCCAAATAATAACCATTAAATGCACATTAACATATAATAATTGTGTAAAGAATAACTAAGCAATTAATTAACATTTAATGCAATTCATAGTCAATTAGATAGCAAGGCTTATTAAATGTCAATTAGCCATATTAGCTACTGACACCTAAGTGATTCAACATGCTAATGCTAATTAATTTCTTATTTCTACAAGCTTAATGACTTAACAAAAATGTCTTTGCAGACTTAGAGATTCTCAGAGTCGCCAGACAGCCAGCAGGAAGAGCCGCTTCTGCGTGGTGGTTCGGGAAAAGAGATTGGGGTGATAGATTTGTGTTTCATTTGGCGTCTCTTCTCAGCATCCCTTTGTCCTACTCCTCTTGGAGAATGTTTTGTTTAGAGGGGAAAGTGTGGGAAGAGAGTTTTGGGAGGTGACTCCAGGGAGCACGGTGGGGGGACGGAGAGTGGGTCAGAGAAGGGACGGAAGCTGTACGCACGCCGTACGGGCAGGTGTCTGCTGCGGGGCCCTCTGAGAGAGCGGGTGACGTACAAGGAGCTGTCCCCGGGGTGGGGGGAAAGAACACTGTTTACTGCACCGACTCCCAGCTTAGGAGGTGGTCTGTCCACCTGGTTATGTCCGATGGTCTGGCTCAGACCTCACTGCTTTGTGCCATTAAGTCCAGCGTGCATTTTCCTCAAAGGAGTCCACTTGTTCAGTCATTAAAATGTTGAAAGCCCGAGCTGCCGGGAGGCCCACAGTGTCACAGCTCCAGGGACACTCTGAACTAGGCCCCCCACGCTGCCAGGACTCTTCGTCCCTGCTCTTTTTTCTCCTGCACCCCATGCTGGCTTCTGCACCTCAGAAACCGAGCCTTGAGCTCCACGTTTCACATCTGTGAGCTCCAAGCCACCAGGGCAAATGGCTTCACACTGCTCTCTGTTCTGAGTCTGAAAACCCAGGGAGGGGACCCAGGCCCAACATGGGTCAGGTGCCCACACATGCACCCACCCAGGGCACCAGCAACACCGTGGCTGGGCTCCTGGAAAGGAGCCACCGGTGCTGGTGCGGCCATCGCAGCGATGTTGGTGACACCCTCCAGGCCCTGCAGCTGACCTGCCGGGGGGAGCAGCCAGCTTTCCTCTGCTCACATGGCTCACAGCCGGGGGCGAGAGAAGTGGATAGAGAGACCAGCAGGCAGGGGGTGAATGCCTTCAGAGGTAACCAGACGGAGCTCTCAATCACGGGGGGCTGAGTTACCAGGGGAGGGGAGAGGAACGAGAGTAGCCCCTGAATCTTGGGGGAGCCAGCAGAGAGGAAGACCGGGGCAGGCGGTGCCGGTGAGAGCGTGGCCTCAGGGACCTCGCAGGGCAGTCTGCCTGCTCTGGCTCCATCCTCCATCCAAGAGGGACATGAGAACACAACAGTTCACAACAAGCAAGAGCCTCCATTGGGACTTTGTGGACAGAGCCCAGTGCTCTAGCTAATATATATTTGTAATCCTTGGCATTGAAAGAAATGCCTCTCAGAATAAGAAACCTTTTCAGTGAGTGGATCACTTTGGACTTATACAAATAACTGGCCTTATCCGCTTAGACTCTATTGGTCTCATTATTAACTCTGCACAAGTTGTGGTGACCAATATCTTCACATATGTGTCAAGGTCTCCTAACAACCCCTATGGGAAGTACTATGACATGATGCTTTTATTCCCAGTTAACAGATAAAGACACTGAACTCTGAGACTGAGTGAATCACCTAAGGTTTTAACCCAATCTGTGAGTGGGAGAACCTGTTTTCAAACCCAGCTTTGATGGATCTCAAGCCCACATTCATTCATTCGTCCAACAGTACTATGTAATAGGCACTGTGCTATGCCCTAGACACACAGAAGAGCATGACATTGTCCCCACCTTCAGGGGTCACAGAGTAGCCCTGACGGTGAGAAACGTGCTGGGAGAGAGACAGGCGCAGGGTCAATATGTGAACGTGGGAAGGACACTGAGGCCAGAGGCCGGGACACACAAGTTCGAGCTGAAGGATGAGCAGGCAGAGGGGTGCGGCCAGCGTGTTCAGGGAGAGACCAGCCTGTGCCAGAGCCGGGATGGGAAAGGAGCGGGGTCTGGATGAGAGTGGAAAGGAGAGTCAGGCAGTGAGAGGAGAGAAGGTGAGGTAAGAGGGGGTAGATTACAGAGGCCTTGACGGTCCTGTAAGGAGTTGGACCCACGCTCTTCACCGAACAGCCGAGGGTCGCGGTCCCAGCTCTGGCTCTGGGCTGAGAGATTCAGTTGGTTGGCGGGATACGGAAGTCGACACAATGAGTTGAGGAACGCTTCCTGAATTTGTGAGCCCTCGTCTTCATGTAGGGAAATGGTGTTCGGGGTGCCCGTCCATTGCAGGTGCCCCGTCTGGCCAGGCACACCCATAGGAAGGTCCAGGGAGGACAAGGGCATGCTGTATGAGAGCAACAACAAACTTTGGTGCGAGTCTTGGCTCTGCTATTTACAAACGGTGATAGTGGGCCAGTAAGCTCTTTCTTATCTGTAAAATGAAAGGCTGGGCAGAGCTATTATGAGAATTAAATTTGCTGTATATAGGTGCCTGACCCATGGCAATAAATCCAGGAGGTGTTAATCGTCTTCTCCACAACCCCTCCCACATTCAGAAATCACGGTACATACGCTCCAATAATTGTCTGCGTACCTAACAGGAAAGCTGTACAACTGCATCTTCAAATATCTGAAGTCAATAACTGTTTGCCTATTAAGGCTTCTCTTCTCCAGGCTAAATATTAACTTTTCCCTTAACCATTCTTCATGTGAAAGGCTTTCTAGACCCTGACCATGCTGAGTGTCTTCTAGATAATTTCTAGTTGTTAGTCGTTCCCTGCCCGAGAGTCTCGGCTGGAAGCAGACCCGAGTGCGATGTACCCTGCACAGCCCAGAGCACAGCTGGGCCCTCACGGCCATGTCCTGTGTCCGTCATTCCATTGGAGCAGCCTCAGCGACCATTACCTTCTAAGCAGTTACCGCTAACTGGAGACACACATGGAGTTAGTGGCCAACTCGAACCTCCTCCACCTCCCCTTCTCAGTCCCAGGTCTTGCTCCTTTAACCTGCTGGACAACCAGGTCCTGTGGACAGGTCACTCTTGTTCACTGCTGGCGACAACTCGACTCCAGGGCACGGTGTTGGGATCTCACGTGAATGTGGGGTTGACGTGGTGCCGTGGACAGAGAATCAACCATTGAGCCCGTTGGACTGGGTTCAAACGTCAGCTTTGAAATACAGGCCACAAAGCCAGAAGCAATGCCTTCAGCATCTTTGAGCCTCATCGTTGGCATCTGCAAGGTAAACAGAGCAGGACTGGTGTGAGAATTAGGCTGCGATGGAGAAGTTCTGGCTCCTGCAGGCATTCAAGCTGCCTGTGTCTTTCTCTGCACTGTGCCCGAGGCTCTGGGATACAGGGACGGGGCTTAGTTCCTCACCTAGGAGGGAGGCAGGCCTGCTTTTAATAAAATGTACTATATACGGTGACAGTGGTAAACAGAGGCTGTGGCCCACCGCAGGTTCTCAGTGAGCACCGGGTGAATGAATAAGTGTTTCTGCCATCAAGGCAGGGATCCCAAATCTTGAATGTACGCAATTCGTTTTGAAGAAATCTAAGATTGGGGCTTAACATTTATCTGGTTAAATTGATCTCATTGGTTTTTAACCATTGTTCCAGGCTGTCAGAATATTTTTAGAGTCTTTATTCTATCATGTAATACACTATCGATTGTATTCGGCGTTGTGTCACCTGCAGGCCTAATGTCTCACCCAGTTTATTGACAAACACGTTGACCAAAACAGCACAGGAGAGAGACCCGTGGCAGCACACTGCAGACTTCCCTCCAGGATGTTCCTTTGTGCTGGGGACACCTGGGCATTTAAAAAGCTCCTTGGGAAACACTGCAGGTGCTGCCAGAAGCCTTCCAGGGGCGCAGCTGGGCATGCCGAGCAGGGAGCTCGCAGCCAGCATCCCGGGTGGCCATGAGGCAAGGGGCTGGATGGGCAGCCTCCCATCGCGTCAGCTAGCAGAGAACCCTGTGGTCCCATCTTTCCCGACTGATCGCCACACTGTGGCTAGAGGGATCCACAATGAAACAGACTATGTCACTTGCTTAAAACCCTTCCGGGGTGGCTTGCCTGATATGAGCTCCGAGCTTCGTAAATAGCACAAAGGCCCTCCATAGTTCAGCTCCTGCATAATTCGCAGCCCCATTTCCTGACAATTTGTTCTTCATAATCGAAGCTCTACAAATCCTTCTGGTCACACTTGCCCACACATATCTCCATATTTCACTCCCATACTTTTGCTCATGCCGTTCTTCTGTGTGGAGTGCCTTCCCCCTGCCTGTCCCCTTTGCCTCGTCTATTCTACCCAGTCTTCCAGATCAGGGAACTCCTTTGCCTGGTCTGGGACCGGGTTAGAGGGCCCTTCTGGGATCTCCTGGACTCTTGAGCATGTCGATTACTGATGCGCTTAGTAACTGACACTAATCGCTTGTCCCACCTGCGTGGAAGGGCCGTGTTTCAGTTACCTGAGAATTTGCAGCTCCTGTCTTCAGACCTGGTACATGGTCAGAGCACAGTAATTGACTGTTGAAGTGTGTGTGTGTTCTCAGAGTATTTATACTAAGTTCTAAGTATTTCCCTGAGACTTAGAATAGAGAGAACTTTTAGGTGGAAACTGAGGCTTAACAGAGAGGGGGAGTGACTTGCCCAAGCTCTCAGCCGACTGGAGTCTAACCCTGCTGTGTAGCCACACCTTTTCATTCGTGGCCGCACTCCCTCCGTTCCTGTAGCACCCAGGGCCGTGTACGTATGGCCCTGGCTTACCCGGGGGATGCTCAGGCACTGTTTTGAAAAGAGCAGGTGAATTTATACTGGAATACAAATGACAAGTCACAGAGTTTATTTCTTGCAAGGGCGTTTTTACCCTAATGGAGCATTCCTGGAGACAGTCCGCCTGATCTCATTGGAATCATCGTTAATGGTAGGATTTCAGACACTCTGGCGACTGGAGCAGGAAGTGGCACGAAGACATGAATCTGGGTGACTGAAACCACACAGTGTAGGTGACTGTCTTCTCCAGCCTCAGGTAGGGTGAGTTTGACCTGAGAGAAGTTCTAGGTCATCCCGAGGTTGGCCACGTGCGAGGTTTAAAGGTTGGAGAACGTGTAGGAAGACTGGCAGGAGAGAAGGCAAGGAAGGCAAGGAGAGGGGAGAACCTGGCAGATTACCTTTGGGAGTAGAAGCCAGAGGTTACACCCATCCCCCCATGGGTCTGCAGCAAGCATGGGCTGCAGACGAAAGCCCACACCTGTTTAATCTAGGCTGTGCCACAGGTCTCTCAAGGACACTGAGCATAAATAAACTGCCCCCTGTGGAAGGTGATGCCAGAAATCTCTCACAGATGGAATATTTATGAGGTGGACCCTTGGATCTTCAAGGCAGGCTTTGAGCTCAGGTTCTTTCCCAGGCACAGCTTTTGATTACAGCCTGGGGCTGCTGCCAGCTTTGTCACTGGAGGCAGCTTTGGTCCTGTTTGTCCCCTGGTTCCGATGTCCCCTGGGGGCAGCTGGCCACCACCTCCATTTGGGAAGCAGAGCTCAGAGCCCCTGTACTCACGATCAAGAGAATTAAATGCTCAGCCCTGTGTGGAGGGGGCCAGGCAGAAAGGGAGTCTGCAGAGTGAGGGGAAAGAGCACAGGACAGAGCCTGTATCCATCACTCAAAACGGAGGGAATTGTACGGGACATTACC
Source organism: Tadarida brasiliensis (assembly GCA_030848825.1). Lineage (NCBI taxonomy): Eukaryota > Metazoa > Chordata > Mammalia > Chiroptera > Molossidae > Tadarida > Tadarida brasiliensis. The sequence goes on along the minus strand of CM061275.1, from coordinate 11,953,795 downwards.
CTGCATCTTCAGGCTGGCAAAGGCACCTCGGAGACTGCCTCTAAGATGAAGACAGATTGTTGGAGAATAGCTTCCCTCCCTGTCTCCACCTCCCATGCCCAGGAACCTCAGTGGTTGCCCAGTTCCCTGTTCTCCTGAGAGGTGAGTCACCTTCATGTCATAATTCAAGTGCTAATCTCCACATTGGTTACGCTGAATTTCTCTCAGCAGGGGACATTACTGGTGGCTTATAAGCCATGCTGGCAGTTTATGGGACTCTCCCTTATTCAGTCCTCAGGCTTGCTCCCCACCCTCTCTGCTGCGCCCTCCCTACCCTCGCGCCCCCCTGTTCCAGCTCAGCCCTCCTGGCAGCCTTCCCTGAGCCCCCTCCTTGTCCCACTCCCACCCTGCAGAAGCCTGGAAATGGGTGGGGGCTTCCTGGTCCGGACCGCGGAGAGCTCCACACCCATCCAGGCTCCTGGGAAGCACAGCCTCTTCTGGGGTGGGCATTCCTTCTTGATGGGGCTCCTAGACGCTGTTTGAAGCACCCTCCCACCCCAGTGAATCCCCTGCTTACCTTAGGCACAGGGCTGGAATTTCCTTGCCCTCCCCTCTCAAGTCCTGTCTTTGGACATGGCCCATGGGGCCCAGGAAGCAGTGTGATTTTATGATTAAAGAAAGAATCTTCCATCTTGTTTGGGTTTATTTATTCCCTCTCCCCAACCATTTACTTGTTACAGCTTCATTCTGCCTCAGTTTCCCTGATAAGTGTGGCCAACATCCTCTCACGGGCCTAGATTCTTCAGCTTATAGGTTAGGTGTGAAATGCACTCATCATTTTGGGGGGGTGAGAAGAGGTGGAAAGTGCAGCCATGGTTCGCTGCAGTCAGGGGCCAGACAGACGGGTGGTGGACCCTGATTTCTTTGAAAAGCCCCCCTACCCTACCTGTGGGCAGAACAGGGTCCACAGAACGCAAAGGCACGTGGCATAGCAGCTCCGAGGTGGGAACACACGTGCGGACATGGAGAGATGTTAAGGAGGGAGGGAAGAGAGGTAGAGTGAGACCCGGGTTTCCAGGACCCGGCGATCTGTCTGCAAACTTTCAGATCACCGGAGGAGCAGACGGGGAAGGTGGAGGGCAGGGAGCAGTGGGGACCCAGCCCCCGGAACCGATTAGTGGTCTTGCCTGACTTTACTGGCCAGTGCTTTCTGCACACAGGCTCCACAGTTGCCTCCCTGTCCTCACGAGGACCATTGAGGAAGGCATCATTACGCCCACTTGCTGATGGCTCAGTGGGGAGGAATGAGAGGTGATTTTAAGGAACATCTTTGTAAGGATAACAAGTCCTCCACCTTTGTGTACATGTTGCAGGTTACAAAGCACTTTCTCGTCTATTTTTTTCATACTCACCACAGTCTATGAAATAGTCAGGGAAGGAATGACCATGCCCAGTTGGTGCATTTTTTGTTTGTTTGTTAATCCGCATGTGAGGACATTTTTTCCATTGATTTTTTTTTTTAGATAGCATGGGAGGGAGGGAGGAAGGGGGAGAGAGAAACACCGATGTGAGAGAGACACATCATTGGTTGCCTCCCGCATGACCCCAACCAGGGCCGGGGATTGAACCTGCAACTCAGGTACGTGCCCTTGACCTCGAATAGAACCCGTGGCCCTTGGGCCGGTGGGCGGGCGCTCTAACCGCTGAGCCACGCCAGCCAAGGCTGAGCTGAGCACCTCCTGAACGCCCACTGTGCCCAACGCGGAAGAACATCTCCTCCTCCAGGGGTCTGTGACTTAGGGGACGCTCTCCAGACAGCAGGCAGGGTAAGTCCTACAACAAAGACTCACAGACACGAGTCCAAAATCCCAGACCACTGCTGGGGCCTCGTATCCCCAAGAGAGGTAGGCAAACGGCAGCAAATGTATTCAGATCAAGCGTGCACGGGCGGAGGGGATGCCTTCGCGGGGAGTGCCGCTGGGAGCGGCGGCCAGGACGGCTCGCAGGCCTTTCGGAGCCCGGTGCGATGTTTTCTCCACTCTGCGTGCTGTTTCCTGAACGGCCAGTGGCCACTCTACCGGCCAGGGACCAATGTCCTTAGCATAGTGATTTTTGTCCTGGTGGGGCCAGCGTTAGCTATTGTGTGGTCCCTTCACTCCCCGTCCTCTTCCCCTTCCCCACTGCCACCAACTCCACAGACGCCCAGGGTCCACACCCAGGGTCTCTTGATGCCCCAGGTCGCCTCAGCCCTGGGCAGGCCACTGGGCCCTGGGCCCGGCTCTCAGAGAGCTCACAGGTGCTGGCCCGGCCCACTGGCAGCCACAGCCAATACTGAGGTCTAGGTCTTAAAGAGGGACACGCTTCTGCCAACCCTGCCTCCCCCACTGCCTCTGAGCCTGGGGACTGGAGCTTTCAGGGCCTTACGGACGCACAGCATCTATATTCGGAGATTTTTCTACAGGATTTCATTGCTTTGGGTTTGTTTCTGCTTCTCAATACTGGGTTTTAAGACTCCAGATGTCTTTGAGGCTCAACCCTTGCTTGCTAGTGGGAGCAAAGTAAATATGAGACAGACTGCTTGGGGAGGACAGGTGGCAGTTAGAGATGAAGATAAGCAGGAGGGCAAGACAGACATCACACCCTGCTGCCAGGACTAAGTTAAACGTCTGCCTTGCCTGGGGACTCTCGCGGCACCCGAGAGAAGAGGAGAGGGCTGGGGTTGCGGCTGTTTTGTATCAGTGGTACTTTTCTAGCAGTTTTCAGCTAATTTTTTAAGAAGGCAATCATGGCATCTGCAAATGATGATAACCATGTTCTCGCCTCTCAGTATTTACTGCTTTTACCTCCGTTGGTAAATTATCAGACTTTCCAGTGACTTATTTTCTTATCGGTAGAGTGGACATAATAGTGGTATCAACCGATGGTACCAATACCCAAAGTCCTTGAAGCAGTGCCTGAAATCTAGTAAGCATACAATAAAAGTTTATTTTATCATTATCTGTGCATCATGTCTTATTTAATTAGCTAGGGCTTTCAAAACAGTGATAAATAATAGTGATGATACAAATTGTTGCATTGTTTCTGAAATCTAATGGAGCTGTCAAGACGTTATAATTAAGCATGATTTTGGCTATGGGTGTGAGACCAGGAAACAGAAGCTTCCTGATCCTCTCAGGGTGGATGTCTCTCTTCTGGAGCACGTATGACTAACCAAGGCTTCCTGGTGTGAGCTGCCTCTTGCTCATACAGACTAATCAGCATGAGGTCATCAATGGAACGGATCAATGCGATGTCCTGTGGGATGATCAGATGGTCCAGACCTCCGTAGATTATATTAGGACAGAAGGCAGGAGAGTAACCTCGCCCAGGGGCAAACGGAAAATGAATATAGTCTGTCCCTTGTAAGTGTGAACCATTTCTGATTCTCTTTCTTGGTTGGCACAGAAAAGAATGCATTTGCCAATTCAGTGGGCGCATATTACAGTCGTCCCTCTATCGCAGTTAATCCGTTCCAGACTCTAGCGGTTGCACCTGGCGTTGAAGGATTCCTGGGGTGCTCGAATACATAGGCCTACAGTCCATACGTACAGTAATTTTAATTTTAATTGTAATACAGGGGTGTATAATTGACTCAGACAACCAAGCGCACGCTGTTTCATTTTCACTGTCTCGATCAACTTTTTAATGAATATATTTGGAAAAACCGCGGTAGAGTGAAGCCGCGAAAGTCGAAGCGTGAAGTGGCGAGGGACGACTATATGTGCCTGAGACCTTATTACTCTGCTGTAGCAAAGGTACCGCATTTGACACAGCCACTGTGGCTGGGCTTCCACCTGGCTGAGCCTGTGGGAGTCTGCAGTCATTCTCTAGGCCCCACCCAGGTGCTCTGAGTCAGACTAGAGAGTTAATCAGACATGGAAGGGACCACCTCCCTGCCTCTTTGAACAAAGCATTAATTGAACTGGTGACCTCTTGGTGCATGGGGTTGACGCTCAACCACTGAGCCACACTGGCCGGGCTATTTTTTTATTGCTTTTAAATGCTCACCCAAGGATATTTTTCCATTTGTCTTCAGATAAGTGGGAGGGAGAGAGAGAGAGAGAAAGAGAAACATCGATGTGAGAGAGACACATCGACTGGTCACCTCCCACACGACCCTCACCAGGGCCAGGGACCAAACCACAACTGAGGCATGTGCCCTTGACCAGAATCGAACCCGCAGCTCTTTAGTCCGTGGGCTGATGCTGTAACCGCTGAGCCAAACCAGCCAGGGCGATGCTATCTTATTTTTTATTGACTATGTTGGCCAAAAGGAAGGCAGTTTCAAAGACTTCTATTTGGTCTTCCCATGATGTTAGCTCTTACCTCATAGGCCAAGGACCACGCTGGAGTTTACTTCAACTTCCAGTTATGTTAATCCCAGTTATACATGCAGTGGCCAGGGGCATGACCACCAGGGGGGCCCACAGGCCCAGCGGACCCCTGGATGCTGACTTTGATCAGGTTGCATTTATCACCTGGCTCCTCTGTGACCCCACTCTTGCAGGGGCATGATGGAGGTCTGCTCAGGAAAGACAGGAGAAGAGAGAGCCGGAGGAGGCAGGAAAAGCCTGCGAACCTTGATGCAGACGTGACACCATGAAAGAAGAGGAGGAGGGAAGGGAGCTGTCTAGGAAGAGCCTCAGGCCACGGCGCAGCTCAGACGAAGGCCCAGCCAGTGCCCCCGGGAGGGGTGCGGCTTGCTCAGGGAGCAGTCCCACTCTGGGCAGAAATGGTCCCGCCCTAGGATTCCCTCTGTGCTCAGATGGGCTGATCACGGCCCAGGGCGAGCATGACCTTGGCTCAAACACTGCAGTAGCCGGAAGGTGCTGTGGCTGGAGGATGTCACCAGCCCTCAGAGATGCACCTCAATGTCCATAACCATGACTTAACAAAGTCCCCAAGTCCTAAATTCATGAATATACGAGTGTGTACCTGCATAAAGGTCTAGAAATATACACAAGCACTTAGCAGAAGTTGCCTCTGAAGAATGGAGTAGTAGCAAAAGAATTCAAGGACGGCATTCCCATTTTATTCCATCCATTTCTGCATTGGTTTAATTTTGGTAATAATTCATTCTCATAGTAATAATTTGTGTGACTAAAAATAAATGAAAATATAAACGTAACCGCTAAGGCCCCTTAAATCCTTTCTCCTTAAATTCAACTTTGACTGTGTTAGCATCTCTCCCTTGCTGCCTTTCATGTGTCTTTACCTGGTGTCTCTTTAGCAGCTCTTTTACTTTTAATTTTTCGGAGCTATTTTGTGTTAAGTTTTTTTTTAGTTTAAAAATTTTAAACTCAACTGGAGATATATTTTTTTTAAATCTTTTGAAAGGGACTTTTACGTCTGTTGTTATTGTGATGACATCTGTTTGGGTTCCCTGCTATCATTTGGTTTTATGCTATGGCAGTTGGGTTCCTGTTTGTACACCACAGAAACCTCATCTATCTAGCAAACCAGAAAAAGTACGTATTGTGGGATGACTGGGAAGACAGAACCAGGCTGAGGAAATGAGCGGGATTCTGGAAGGTCAGGCGAGCTGAGATCAGGAGATCGTGCCCAGCGACTTGCCTGGACACTGCAGCTGGGCCTTTGCTACTGCTTCCCCCAGGGGGCCTTTTCTCCTCTCATAGACTCATTCACACCAGCGATTTGTTTCATGTTTGGTACGTTCCACTAGACCGTCTGCTCTACAAGGGTAGGGTCCATGTCTACTTTATTTATAGTTGTATCCCTAGTACTTAGCACAGAGCCTGGCAATAGTGTATGCACAATAAATATTTGTTGAATGAAGGGATGAAAAAAAATCACAATTAGCAGTATGTAAAACAGCCAAGATTTCCCCCATTGCTGCTTCCAGCCACCTCCCTTTTCCTGTGTATATCAATGGTATCGTTTAGGAACCAGAGAAGGACAGCTCTGTTATGTCTTCCAAACTTTTAGGTTATCTCTGTCTTGTGAGTGTACCAGCGTAGCCTATATTCTGTAACAAACGACTCCCAAATCTCAACTGGTTGACACAGTAAAAGATCATTATTCATTCAGCTCCAGTCCGATGTGCATCGGTGTTGGGAGTGGGGCAGGGGCTCGTGCTCCTGCCCTTGGAGGGACCGGGGCTCCTGCCCTCCGGTTTCTTCATCCTCCTCTATGTCTCTGGGGTTTGGGACGCTCTCCATTCAGTCAGAAGATGGAGAAAGAGAGCGTAGAGCGCTGTGCTTGGCAGGTTGTTACGGCCCGTCCTGGAGATGGTAATGCCACTCTACTCATATTCTGTTGACCAGAACCGGACACGTGACAATACTTGACTGCTCGGGAAGCCGTAGACTGGAAACCCTCTGTGGGCCCAGGGGGAAGGGTGAGGACAGCTGGCTCTCTCACAATAAGGCAAACCTCCCTGTGGCAGGAGCTTACATGTGGGAAGGGTTTTTCATCCCAGCGCTGCTTGCCTCTTAGAAAGCAGATTCTCTCCAGATTCTGTCATTAAGTCATCCATCAGTCTCCACTCTCAGTGTGGCCCGTTTTCACCCTCATCTCTGCTTCTGCGTGTGTGTCGGAGGGAAAGTCAGTAAAGGCTTCCCTGGGGAATGGTAGCCAGGTAGTTTTAAACTGGAAAGTTTCCCAAATTCTCCCTGGTACATGTTTTATTTTATGTTGTTTTGTTTTAGACCCAAATGAAGGATTACACATTTATTTCTATTAAGTTGTATTTTGTTAGAGTCAAACCATTTTTTCAGTCTGTCAAGATTTCTTTGTACATTATCGTGATGCCATTTCCAGGGATAGTGTTGGAGTTTCTCCAGGAGGCTGCTGTCTATGTAACTTAGATCATTTTTTCTGGACAGGTGGAGATGAGTGAGCGAAGTGGAGAGGGCTGCTTCCTCTTCTATGACTTGGTGGCTGGTTGACAAAAGTCTTCATAGTAGGTCCTCTGTCTTACAACTCAGCTGCCCACCACCCTCTCCTGCTTGGTTCATCTGTTTGCTTGGCAACATTGTCAAAGAGCTGCAGAGAGAGAAGGCGCCCCAGGCAGGAAATAGGCATGAAAACACCAGATACTGTGCCATTAAGGGCCAGCCTGTGCCCATTCTCCCTCCTTCTCTCTACCCTTGGCTGCACTAAGGTCACGTTGCTGGGAATTAGGGTACAGACGGACAAACCTCAGAAGAGGGGGTTGGGGGAGGGGGGAGGGAAGATATAAACCACAGAACTTATATGCATGTAAGTGCAACCATGGACATAGACAACAATGGTGGGGAAGGGGCGGGGGGGGGGAGGATCGGGAGGAGGGTGTCAATGGGGGAAAAAGGAGAAACATCTGTAACAAAAATAAATTAATAAAAATATTAAAAATAAAAAAAAGAAGTTGCTGGGATTATTTATTCATCTCTGCTTAGATGGGGAAGACTCTGGTCCTTGGCCTGGAGGCCCTGGTTAGACAATGAGTACATTTAAATTGGGAAGTCAATGGTAGATGTGATGGTTAATTTTATGTGTCAACTTGGTTAGGCCAGGAAACCCAGTTATTTGTTCAAACACTCATCTAAATGTGAAGGTACTTTCAGATGAGAGTAATATTTAAATGTTAAACTTTGAGTAAAGCAGATTACCCTCCAGAATGTGGGTGAGCCTCATCTAATCAGTTGAAGACCTTAAGATGAAAATGACTGACCTCCCCCAAGAAAGACTAATTCTGTCAGTGGACTGCCTTTGGGCTCCAGCTACAACATCAGACTTTCCTGGGTCTTCAACCTGATGGTCTGCTGTGCAGATTTTGGACTTGCCAGCCTCCATGACCACATGAGCGATTCCTCGAAATCTTTCTTTCTATCGCTACCTCTCTCAATCTCCACCTTGATCTCTACTGTGTCTCTATCTCTTTATCTCCCTCTCTCCCTATTGGTTCTATTTCTTGGAGAATCTTAAGGAATACATTAGGCAGTCATCTCCTCTAGAAATGGGGACAAAAGCACCATCTCCAGACTCCCTCATTCCCGTTCACCCACCTGTTTCTCCTTAGGTCTGCCATGGCCCATCCTTCTCCTCCTCCTCATCCATGTCATTGCCATGATCATTTATGAAATATTTATAATGTGTCATATGGGGCAAGGTCTTTACATACATCATACAATTTCTTCCTCACAAAAATCCTATGAGATAGAAATTATTATTATCTTTATTCTACAGGTGAGGAAACTATGGTCCAGGAAGGAAAAATGATTTGCCCAAGGTCATGTAGCCACTAATTAAAAAAAAATAACTTCAAGCCTGAGATGGCCAACTCCAAAGCCTCCGTGGAATAATCACAATACTATGATATCTATCAGCAACCCTCCCTCACAGGTATTATATGAATCAAAATTTAACTTGCAGTGACCTCTAGAAGCTGGGCCAGGGTTTGGGGAGCACCTCAGACAGAAAAGTTAATGAGGCCAAGGGTGAAGAGCGGACTGTGGAGTTGGTCAGATCTGGGCTCAGGAGCTGGCTCTGTTACACTTACTGTCTGTATGAACTTGGACAAGTTTCTTAGCCTCCGTGTTTCAGTGTCCTCTTCAGTAAAATGGAAGTAACATCATTTACCTTGCGGTTTGTTGAAGATTCATTGAGCTAAAGTATACAAAATATGTGTTTTTAGCAACTGGCTAATAATAGCCACCAAATAAACAAAAGCAATCGTTAATTTAAAAAGGAAAAAAAAGCAATCGAAACAAGGAAAGCAGACGCCACAGATGGAAACAACTCAGTGGCCGGGAGCACGATGTCGTGAGCGCTCTGCTTCTGCCATCGAGGTTCAGGGGCAGCGGCTCACTCAGTCACTTGCTGCCAGGAGACTTCCAGCAGTGGCCCAGCTGAGCACAAGCAGGCGAGAACAGCAGTCAGATGAAGTTGTTTGGACCCTTCAAGTGATAGCAGCATTCTTGACACTATATTATTGTCACTTTGTCCAGGGCTCTGGCTCTGAAGTCACATTCTAGATAACCTTCTCCTTGCCCCATGCCTCATAGCTTTGACCCTCAATGGAAGGACAGGAAACAGTTCTGAAAAGTTAGCATTTCCTCTGTTGCTGAAAATCTTTAGGAAGATCTACAAGAAGTACAGTCAGAAGTACAGAATGACACCTGAAGGACCTGGCTGCTTTTCCTGTGGTCTGTTGAAGGGAGATAATGTTTTTTGGCAGTGTCAAAGGCCTTATTGAAAGAGTCTACACACTTAACGTCATTAAAATCTCACCACCAGTTCTGTTCTATCTTGGGGCTACTAATGAGGGGGAAGAGCCCACGCGAACTACCCTGGCTCCCACCGGAGAAGATGCGAGTGGCTTGTGTCAGCTGGGTGGCCTTACAGAAAACCAGTCTCATAATCAAAGTCTCTGTAATTCAGTCTCAATTACTTCAGTGTCCCACCACACCAGCCAGCTGCAAAGATTGCCCTGCATTTGGTGAATTACCCAAAGAGTGGGTAATTCCAAAGAACCACATTAAAGGAATTTGACTCCATTTACCATATGCTGCCTCTTTTTTTCCTTTTTCTAAGAAATGATTTCCAAATTGGACCTACTCCTTTTTCCTACAGCCTCTAGTACTCAGCCAGAGCCCAGAGATGGAAGCTCTGACAGAAATTCTCAGGCTTATAGATGAAAATATTTGCCCCTGAGCAAGGGTCCAGTGAGCAGGATGGGCTCGGGGTGGGTATAGTCACCTTACTCCCTGATCTATGGGCAGTCTGTTAAGTATCTGAAGTCTGTGAACTTTGGCTGATTTCCTTAGGTTGGTGGTTCTTCCAGAAGGATGGGGCCACAATTTTAGCTTCAATAGGCAATGAGACAGATGTTAAATGTGTTGTTTGTTTGTTGTTATTTTTTCAAAGGTATTGGACAGCACCCAAGCTATGCACTAGGATCTTAGGAAAACCTTGAGAGTTTCTTTCAACCCAACTAGTTTCTCCAAAGGATCAGGAGTGTAGGAGTATATCAGATCTGCAGCTGAATCCAACGTCCCCTGCCTCTCCCCACCCCCAAACGCCACAGGATGGATCAGGCCAACTTTAGCTAGTAGGTCTTAAGGCGGAAAGTATGCACTCAGGACTCGGGGTGCCGAGTGAGTTCCATCCAAACCCACTATTCTCACTCTGTGAGATGCCTATGCTCTCTTAACCTCAGTTTCTTTATCTGTGAAATGGAGGAGGGTGTACTTGCCTTACAGTGTTGTGAGAAAAAATGGGAAGCACTTTGTGAAATGCACTTTGTAAATGCTAACATGCTTTACAAATGTAAGTTATTTTTGGTCAAAATGAAATATTAGACCAAAGCTCTGTTTGCTACATTCCTCTTGCTTCTCCTGATCCCAGCTGCTTAGGGAAAATCTCTTGGCCCTAAAGTCAAATGTCAGAAAAGGTTCCTGTTGTGCTCTGTGACTTGCAAAACAAATTCTTCTTCAAGTAAAAGAGGCCCATTTTTTCCCTCCAGGGCCTGCATAAACAGCAGAGCTAATGCCAGTTAATAGGTGCACATGGCCTTTACAGTTTAACAATCCGTTTCAATATACTTCCGATGTGTGGCTCACAGCAATACTTCGGGGATGCTTTTGTAGGAATGCATGCCCATTTTATAAAAAAAGATCCCGAACTCAGAATCATGCAGCACTCAAGTGGTAGATCCAGGACCTGAATGCAAGTCTTCTTCCCACAAGTCCCAGTCTTCCCAGTACTGTTCCCACGCTACGCTGACTCCCTGTGATCACACTTAGGTTGTAGGTCCGAGGGGGCTCAGGTGAGAGTACAGAAGGGTTTGCATAAATCACTCCCCCCACCCCCGTGATAGGAGAACCTGTCATCCTGTGGGAGAATCAGCTGCAGATCCCAGTGGTTAATATTTATCCATCCAGAGTAACTTTAAAGGGTAAACACAGATTCTGCTCTCAGGGAACTCACCTATAATACACAAGAGTAAGATCTAGACAGCAGGGTCTCCATGAACCTGTGGTCTCAGACTGTGTTGATGGTGGTGATGATCATCACTGGGTTGGAAAAGGAGCTGGATCAATCCAGGAGCATTCCTGGAGGAGGTGGCCTTGAAATTTAAGGAGAGTCTGTGGAGTTATAAGTAGTCTATAACTCAGGATGATCGGGATTAGCATTCATACAAATGAACTGGGAGTAGAGACAAGAGAGTATGTATTTACTTGCTCTGCAGCCTATGGATTTTTCTACCTCACTATACCTGTAATATAAACTTGAAGTAGACCCAATAACTATAAGCAAATATTCACATAATGTCCTAGTACATAATGTGCTTACAAAGCCTTTTGATTTTTGTTATTTTCCAAAATTTAATCTTCACAGCAATTTTGTTAAGTCATGTCTTCCTCTGGGTTTCCCAGAAAGCAGAGCCTGAGATGAAGGCTTATGCAATATGAATTCATTAGGGTATGCAAGCCCAGGGAGCAAGAGTGAGGGAGAATGGCTGCTAACCAGGGAAAGAGAGAGCACCCACACAGGGATGCGTTACTGATGCCACATTTGACTGGTTTCATGGTATAGCTCTCTGAGAAGCTGCAGAAATGACATTTCAGAATAGTCAGTCTGGAAGGAAATGAGGGAAAGAATTTATTTACTGACTCCTTTCTCCTACTAGTCAATGGTTTGACTTTTAAGCATTAGCTCCCCCACAATTTTGGGCTTCAAATATATGAGTGCCATGCAGGACCCTGCAACATGTTAAGCTTTGGGGACAACAAGAAAGGCCTGTGACAGGTAGCAAGCTGTTCCAGGTGCAGACATAAGCTGAGATACTGTAAGACCATATCTACCTGAAGTCAGTAAATGAGATGCAGAGCTGGCTAATAGAGTGATGACTGAGCAAGAGACAGAGACAAGATCCAAGAGGGTCTGAAGTGGTACACTCCACCTCTTTCATGCTCAGACCTTCTTGTGCTTCAGATTATATCTGGCTCCCATTTTATAATATGGAGCCTCCATTTTTGTGAGACCAAAATTACCTTGATCCTTCCCTGAGAAACGAGGTGCAAGTTCAATCAACCAGAGGGTATTTTTCGAGGTGATGGCCAGGAGCAACCTCTTACAAGACTCAAAGCAAGAGGTAGTGAAATAAGCTAGAGTTTCCATTGTTAGCTCTGCTTCCAGACCATAACTGATACTCACGATCTCCCGTCTCTGTCATCTACTCTGTCTAGATTTCTCTCAGACTTGGCCAGCACTTCAGTTGGTCTGGATTGCTTGCCTGGTGGAATGACCCAGACTTTCATCCACGAGAAGTCTGGGCTCTTGTAGAGTTGTAGTTGTTACAACTGCCCATTCACCATTATCACTCGTCACAGAAGCACTAGAGATTTCCTGGTGAAGTCTCTTGGGTTCCCAACCTATTCTCCCTGCCACCCACCTCCTACCCTCATGATATAGAAGCAACTCCGGCTCCTCATGGTAAGCAGGGTTGATTACCCTCACAAGCTCAGGAATTCTCTTATTTGGCTGCTGGTCTGTAGGCACGAGGACCCCAAAGTGAGCGTGTGGCAGCCAGAGTTTCAAGTTCAGCGTAGCCTTCCTGTCTCCCCAAATGGAAGCATACCCCACTGTCTCTGATAAATAGGAACTCTAACCAAGTAGATGCTAAGTAGAGAGTGAGGGTGAGAGGGCCAAGCCTGCTCCCGTCTCTTGGTTCCTGGGTTCGTGTATTGCAGCTGTTGGATCACAGCACCATATAGTGGCCTTTGGTGAAACATATCCCACATCCTGAAGGAGAGTGCTTCAAACTTCCAAGTATTATCCCTACACTGGGACTTTGGACGAGCCTTTAACAGATTATTTTTTTAGTCTACTAGGTCAGCAGTTTCCATTGATGGGGTACATGGTAAAAACAACTAAGTCATGGTCATGTGTCTATTGTCACACTTCCTTTTGTTGTAAAAATAAGTCCTTTGGTTTTATGCAATGTCGTAAACGGTTATATGTAGGTAAATTAGACACGTTTAAGCTCTTAGTGCTGGTATTCAGAAGAAGTTGACCAATAATAATGAATTCCTGTTCCCTCCAAGGTAGGAAGTGTTGAGTGTAATTGACCCACCACCAAGTGCTTGACTAATCTCTCTTTCTTTTTAATTCTTACCCAAGGATATGTTTTTGTTGACTTTAGAGAGAGAGAAGGAAGAAGGAGAGGGAGAAAGAAAGAAACATTTGATCGATTGCCTCCCATACACTCCTCAACTGGAGATCGAACCTGCAGCCTGAATATATGCCCTGATTGAGAATTGAACTCGCAACCTTTTGGTGCAAGGGATGACATTCCAACCAACTGAGCCACACTGGCCAGGGCTTGACTAATCTCTTTGAGCAATTGTGTCATATCAAGAGATTGACACAGTGGCAGTAATAGATCAGCCTTGGTGAGTGGGAACCCATACTTTATCTCTGTCACCATGTTCACTTTTTCAGTGGGTTCATTGTGCCAGCTCCGGAGTGGCTGAAGAATCTTGATGACAATCACAAGATGAGGTACCCATTCACCTGGCTGTTAAGAACCTTTTCAATGGCGAATGCTCTCTGATGGGGAGTAACTCAAACACAAAGATCTGCATGCTTTGTTTTTATTCCTTAGCCTTCATCTCCAGTTTCCTTATTTTCCTTTTCAACGCCTGACTAGTCAGCCAAGCCATATACCAAAGACAAGAAGTCTGTGTCTATATTCTTCAGGCCACTTCTCCCCCACCCAAATGGATGAACTAGTATACTGCTCCCAGGTCTGTCCTCTGGGACAATTTCTCTTCTCTTGTCACACTCAGGCCATCTCTAAATGGGGCCATATTGTGACAGCAGTTCATTTTCAGTTAGCACCAATATACTGTGTTGAGTTTTCTGTGAACCTGGCTGAGTTCTTTCCTTCTCCATCAGTTGTCATAGGGAAACCCCCTTAAAGCCATAGGTTGGGTTGAGGAGTAGACGTTAGTGCACTAGAGGTAGATGATATACAACGCTGGGCCACATATTTATGTGATTTATTTAGGCGTTTTGAGCCTCCTTGGGCCTGATTCCAAAAAAATATAATTTCTATTAGACAATTGATTGTTGCTGTGTTCACCTCACCTTATGACTTGGTGAATATGAAAGTTTTTAGCTTATGATGGGTAGCTTAGGTCACATAATCACTCAGTATTCCACAATCAGGCTTTAGTTTCTGCTGGGGTCCAGTCGCATACTAGGAGCTGGTTTGCAATTAGAAAGCAGTTTTCTGCTGCAGAAGTTATGGCCTTTTTTCAGAACCTTAGGTTCTGCAGTTTAATTCTCCTATTGATGCCTGCGAATAGGAGCAACCTCGTCCAACACGGATATCTTAAACACCATCGGATCTGCTGAGTCACATCCCCAGTGGCAGGTAGATTATATTGCTACTGGGGCTGCTACAGAGCTATCTTGTTCTTGGCCCTGTTTGAAACCAGCAGCCTCCTGAGTCATCCAAAATTTTGGTCAGAGCATTATTCTCTAGTGTGATTTATTCTATCCTAAAGTCCAAAGACATCTACTAGCACCACACCTTTTTCTTAATGATCAAGGTACAAAAATATAGCAACTTGACCTTGACTTCAGAGCAAATGCCTTGGAGTGTCCCAAACCACTGGACTTGTAAAACTTTACAAATATGCTAGCCCCTTGAACCCTCCTACGGTTCATCTCTCACCCTTTAGTAGCATATGTCTTACTAGGGCATCTAGAGTAGTTTCCTTTTCCTGCTCAATGAGTCCAGTTAGTGAGATATCATTCATAGTTGAACCATGATAATGTTCTGTGGAATTTTGAGATGCTCAAGACCTCTGTGGACTATATTGTGATGGAGAGTTAACATAGCCCTGGAGAAAGACAATGAATACTCATACTGCTGTCTTCATCATATGCAGATAACTGCTTTTATCCTCTTATTGATGGGGACGGAGAACTATGTATTTGCCAGCTCAATAGTTGCATAGTCTTCCTCAAAAAAGATCTCACATCCAGCACAGCAGCTAAGACTGGGATGGCCACTTACTTATGGTCATCCACATCTAGTGCCTATATTAATCTGGCTTTTGCAGGGATCGCCCAGGTGAATTAAATGAAGATGTGATGAGACCATCATTCTTACATATTTCAAACCTTTGATGATGGTGTTAACCTCTGCAATTTCTCCTGGACTGTGCTTCTGATTACTCTTTTGGTCAGTACAGAAGGTGGGGAGTTGGTCAATTTCAGAGGCTTCCACTTGGCCATTACTAGCATAATGACCCTTACTTCATAGGTCAGGGAACTGGTGTGAGGACTCTGCCAGCTGCTAAATACATCTGTCCCAATTATACTCTTGGAGACCAGAGATATAACCATAGAATGGGTTTGTAGACCCAGTGGACCCATTATGAGATGGACCAAGGCCAGGATTCTATTTATCACCTGGCCTCCATGAACTCTTTCTCTCTCTAACTTTAGGACTACAATAGCATTTCAAGTCCCATGAGAGAGTTTCGGAACCCATATAGAACAGTTCTTGAAAAGTCTGGGTATTTTCCTTTCCCTAGAGCACATATACTCTAGCAAAGGGCCACATGTCCCTATTGAGAAAGATCAGAGGAATATTTACCATATATACTTGCAGTGGTATTTCAGGGTTCTTACTCAAAGAAACTCAGTCTTATCTTCAATCAATGGGCTCTGTGTCTGTGTAATGCCTTAGATCAAGAAAGTAAATGGGGACCATTATTTTCCATTCTGATGGTTGAATGACAGCCTTCTGCTCATTAGCTCTTGAACTTTCTTTAACACACAAATTGGGAAATGCTTCAGCTGAGGGTTGGAGCACCATGATATATTTATTATCCATTGCCCAATGGTGTGCTGAATGAAGCCAGTTCACATCAGTTTACAAGTACTGATAGTACAGATCTCTTCTCACTCAACATTCAATGGATTTTGAGTGGTAGCTTGAAAATGACCATGGTGGGAGTATTTACACCATGGAAATTGACAAATACTACAAGAAAAGTTTTTATTTATTTATAATTCAGAGAGCTGGTTGTTAAACATTTACTAGCCTATCACCACCGTTGCCACAGATCCCTAACTTTCAAAGCAGACTGATGTCTACTCTGACCTTGCTGCCCATTATAGTAATTATGTCCACCATGCTTCTGGTGGCTAAGTACAGCTACCTAGGCTTCACCATTCCTTTATCCTATCAAACCCACTGATACTAGGAATCCCAGTTCCATGGCAGCATCTCCCACTAGCAATTTCAGCTGACAGAAGAAAGCCACCACTAAGCTTCCCAAGGACGCTAGTGCGTTTGTTGTTCAAGGGCTCCTTAATGCCTTCATGAAGGGCTGTCCTCTAGGCCACACTGGAGGACATGGTCAGGTGGTGGGTTGTCAGGTCTTGTAAAGTACATCCGTTCTAACATTTCTGCTTTCCTAGTCCCTTGTTATCCCTTCTTTAATACTACACCAAGGAAGTTCCAAAATCTCCACTTAATTTACTCTAGGCCATTATGATGTCTAGGTCAAGAAGTCATCTCAGCAGATTGTAAGGACAGGCTCTAGATGTCCCTTCCAGAAAATATAGACGAGATTCCCACAAGTCAAAAAAATATTTCCTATTTAGTCTACTATTCCCCACTCACGAAGATCCATCTCTACACACATTTACCCTGGTTGCAGCCAGTATATATTATCAAGATTCTACAATTCTTTTAGCACCTAAGCTACTTCCTCCCAGATCAGAGACCATGACTGCAGCTTGGACTGTGCTGACACCTGACCCTTGTATAAGTCTAAAGTATGTAGCACAATTTTTAGACTTAACTTATATCATAAAATGAGTACTGTAATAAGTTTAGTTAATATCCATCATCTCATACAGATACAATAAAAAGATAAAGCAAAAAATATTGTTTCCTTGTGATGAGAATTTTCTCTATTTTACAGATGCAAAAATCAAGGCTCAGATGGGGCCACCAACTTCTCCAAATCCAGCACACTTGGAAAGCAGAGGAGTAGAAGCGTGAACGCCGGCTCTCCTCGTAGTCAGGCTGAATTAGCACCTCAGTGGCGATTCCTTGGGAGAGTTAAGATTCCAGTCAGCTTTCCCAAGTCAGCTCCTTCCAGAACTTAGTTTATGCAACTTGAACGAGCACCGGAAAGCCAATTGGCAACCAGCCATTGTCTCCCATTTTCCCAAACACAAGACTGTCCCAATCAAAGGGCCTGAGAGCAAACTTAATTACCTTGAGCTCCATCCCCGCAACCATGAAAACCCTGGGCATGTTCATGTGGTCTACAGGGGGTTCCTGCAGGGCTAACTTTGTGTCCCTTTCTGCCCTTCACATGCCTGGTTGACCTCCTCTCTTTGCAGTGGCCAAAACATAGGCACCTCTCTCCTCTTCTTGGTCTCAGGAGTGTTAATCACCTTCAGCTTTCCTCAAGACCTGGCAAAGGAGAGGCAGTATCAACTTCTTAATAAACTCGAACTGTCATTGGAGATGAAGAGAACTCTGCAAAAGCTTGGAGCATCCCAATTTCCTGGTGTGGCGTGTGCAGGGTAGGAAGCAGGTGGGACTCAGGAGGAAAATACCCTCCAGGACAGGTCCTTGCAGACAGAGCAGGAGAGTCAGCTGCCTTCTCCTCCCTCCCTCCTCCTCATCCCCCTAAATGCTGCTCAGTGACATCACCGACTGCAGTAGGGTGAAACTGTTTAGCTGTCTTTTTTCCAGGGAGACGATTCAGTGTGTGGTCTGTGGTGTAGCACATTTGCAGCCGGTGGTAGGTGAGCAGTGCTTTCCACGCTGATGTTACAGTAGAAACAGATTTCCCAAAGTCCCCCCGACACTTTGTCCTGAGCGGGGGGTGGGGAGGTCAGCACGCTCCTGGGTAGATGCCCAGCATGTTCCATTTTGCCGGCTCACTGGCCCGTCCACTCAGAACGAAAGCTCAGTGAGGTGATGGAACTTTCACTTCTGTAACTGCCATGCTAGTCACAGGTTAAATATTTGCACACAGGTACACGATGCAAGATCAGGTTATAGTACTGCAATCTAGACATGTAACTATTCAAATGCCCAGGCTGCTAACCTCGCTGTACACCTTCCTGTCCTCAAGGCAAAAGCCCTGTCATCGGCAGCTGGTACTATAACTGCTGTTACAGAGTCTTCAAAGGGCGGGGAACTGCGCTAAGATTTTCCAGACAGTCTTTCGTTTCACCATCACCACAGCCCTATTTGGTAGGTTGTTTTGATCAGTCACAAGAAGGCGACGTTTGAAGCCCAGGGAGGCTGAGTGATTTGTTCCATGCTGTTCACTCAGGAAGTGGCAAAACCGAATCTGAATTTAGGTCTGCAGAGTCTATATCCCATTCTCTTCCAATGATGGCAACTGTGCTTTCAGGAAATTAATAAACGAATGAGCATTAACTGGGCACCTGCTAGGTACCAGGCTCCGAGCTAGGAATGTTCACGTTGTATTCTTACCTACCTGAAGACCATCTGGTTTTATAAGGAGGAAAGTGAAGTCCTGGTTTGTTAGCAATGAACAGAACTAGGATTTGAATCCTGTTCCACTACAGAACTTTCCGTTCCTCCCTCCCTCCCTCCCTCCCTCCCTCCCTCCCTCCCTCCCTCCCTCCCTCCCTCCCTCCCTCTCTCCCTTCCTTCCTTCCTTCCTTCCTTCCTTCCTTCCTTCCTTCCTTCCTTCCTTCCTTCCTTCCTTCCTTCCTTCCTTCCTTCCTTCCATATTTTCCCAAATAATCATGTATCAGTTGTAATCATTGGCTAAGGTTAGAATCTTATCTCAGCATTCTTTAGAGATGATTTATGCATTGTGCCTAGCTCCACATTTGGCACATGGGAGGCAGTCGGATTATGTTAGTCCCTGCCCCTCAAATCACCAAGAGAAGTTTTGTCACTACTTCCATGCCGCTCCCTGTTCAGTAGAACAGAGACAGCTTCTTTCCTAGCTGTCCAGGGGTAGGGCTTCTGTCCCCCCACCTAGGTGTTGCCTGGGCTTGCAGAGCTGTGCCTTGCAGATGGGCTAGCCCAACCCTTTCAAGGACATTCAGAAGAGCTGAGGCACCCTGTCAGCACTGGGCTCCTTTCTGTGAGCTTCTGAAAGATTAATGAAAAGGAAAACTTTGCAGGGTCTCCACACAGGCTTTGTTTTCTTTCTTGTTTTGCAAAGAAAGGCCCCTGCTGGCCTTTTAAGCCCAAGGAAAACTTAACAAACACTAGCTGTAAACCACCCTGCTTTTTACCCTCATCAAATAGCCTCCCCCACTCCGGAGATTTGCGCTGCAGTCTCGCTCGGGAAGAAGCAAGAAGCACATGCAGTCTCATTAAGTTCCTTTGCTGTGTCAGTCATCATTCCCGGGGGGATGTAACTCTCTTCGTAACACTCAGCCCCTCGCACAAATTGGCAGCTGCTTTCTCTCAACTTATACTCTTGGCTAAGAATGTGTTCACAGGGATTTCAAAAATGCCTCTCTAAATACCTGTTTACTGACTTTCTCAGAGCGCTTCTGAGATGGCTCAAGGATGTGGCATCTCTGAAGCTGGCTTCCTCTTGCGAATGGGACTGAACACCTTCCCCAGCACTGGGGACGGGGTGGGGGCAAGGGGGGCAGCTTTGCCCTGCTTCCTGGGCCCTGGACGGACCCTCACTCTCTGGCCTGCCTGTGTCCTGTCCCCACTGCAGCTGGTGGCCTCTGCCCACTCCTTGGTCCAGAGGACAGGAAGGTGTACAGCGAGGTTAGCAGCCTGGGCATTTGCATAGTTACATGTCCAGAGTGCAATACTTTAACTTGATCTTGCATCGTGTGCCTATGTGCAAATATCTAACCTGTGACTACATGGCAGTTACAGAAGTGAAAGTTTCATCACCTGACCTAGTCTCCTGCCCAGGCCAGGACCCAGTGTGGCTCACCACACTTGACTTTGGAATTTCATGAGCTATTTATCCAAACCTCAGGCCACCATCACTGGCCTTGCCATTCCCCTAGGTCTGGTTCTGTTCTGGATGCCTTTGTTAGGAATGGAATGAAATCTTTTCTGGTGTAGGTCTCCTGACTTATAGATTGATCTGTTTAGATGAATTTTACGATGACAGTATTGGGCCCTGGTGTTGGGATCTCCCCTGGAATAATAAAATAATTAACTTTCACAGCTCAGGCAGTGTCCCAAGTGCTGTATTCACTTAATCTGGTAGTAACCCTATTGAGTAAGTACTGCTATTCTCCCTATTTTAAAGATGAGAAAACTGAGACACAGAGAGATCAAATCCCTTTCCCGATGTCACAAAGACATGGAAGTGGTGGAGTAGGATTATAATCTGGTCTCTGTTACACCCTTAATTAACCATGACATTAAACTCTGAGTAAGTGTGTGCCTGGGGTCAAGCTGAGCCATGGGCCCTGGAGAAGGAAGTCTTGCTTTGCCTGGCCTGAGGGTCCATGCAGGAACCCCCTCCAGTCCCATCTCAGCAGTCTCATTTCTCCTCACTCCCATTGTGGAGATTCTGCTCTGGCCAAGGGAAACTGCTCCCTGTCCACCGCCAGACCACGCCACACCCTCTGCATTCTGTACCGGCCCACCTGTCTCCTCTTTCCTCGAATGTCTTCCTCCTCTACCTCAGTTGAAATTCCACCTTGCTTCCTTCCAGAATCACTTCTAATCTTATCTACCCCAGGAAGATGTTCTTGTCTAACCCACTTCTTCCCATCTCCTGATTTAAATCCATCTGTTACTCCTGTTACTCTCCTGGGGCTGGGAGCGGGGAGCTAAGAGTATTTTCCAGGTGAGTGATACTGGAGACCTCACCAGATAGAATCCTTATCCAAGGTGGGACATCCTCCTAAAACCCCAGGAATCTATTCCTCTATCACCTCATCCACTGTTTCATTCTTCTCTGAGCATGGCACTGTATTGAGATTGTGGGGATGCTGATATAACAAAGGCCCTAGACACACCAGCAGGCTAGTGTGGGTTGGTAGTACATCTACGTAAATAATTACAGTGCAAGGAAGCAAGTCAGCGGTGTCTCAGCAGAGACATTAAGTGCTTTCAGGTCCCGAGATGGGCCAGACCACCATGGAGAACTCGTGGGTTGAGGCCTGAATGAGGGATGAGAAGAGGGAGATCAAAATTGGAGTCTAATCTTTTGAAAAACTAAACTTTAAAGAGAAGCGGAGACAGGGAAACATTGAATCCAGGGGTGGGGGTGTTTATTTGCTTACGCTCTGAGAGACTCCAGCATGTTTGTGTGACTGTAGGAAGGAGCCAGTCCTAGGAGAGAAGGTGAAGATACAAGAAAGGAGCTAACTGTTAGTCCTTGAGGAGGCAAGGGCGTGTGGTTGGGTAAGACCCAGAGCACAGAGGAGGTGGAGGGGCAGCTTTCTCCAGGGAGGGGGGCAAGGGAGGCCACTGGCAAGGCAATAGTTATGGACGTGGAGGAGGAAACAGGAAAGGAAGTAAAATTGGTTGTTTTGAGGCTAACATAAGCTATTTGGGCAAAATCACATTTTAACTTTTGACCCGGTATCATTGTGCTGGGAGTCTCTGTACAAGAAAAGCTTTTCAAGTTCTGGCTGGTATCCCATGATTGTGACAAAGTCAAATCTTTTGATCAAAGAATATGGATAATTCTTGGAGGTGGTGTCAAGGAGATGTTGCCAACGATGGGAAGGTGCCTCAGAAGGAAAGCACAATGATTTCCAAATGGAAGCTGGGTTGGCAATTGTTGTGTGGGTGGATGCCCCTAACTCTGCATCTCCTGACTGCTCCCCAACCTCGTGTATACAGCTCAGTTAAAAATGAGCCCTGGTTAAACATGCTACCCAATCTCTCTCTCTCTCCTACACACACACACACACACACACACACACACACACACACACGGCAGCCATCCCCTGGCCTTGACAGATTCCCCACTCCCAGGGGAGGCCCTCTCTAGAGATCAGGGATCAGGTCTGAAATTGAATACTTAGAAGTGAATGAGGCACAACTAGAGGATGTCTCAGTTTACATTGGTTTCCCACCCACAGAGTTAGGGGGGTTCTGAATCCTCCTGGAAACCTCCCCAATTCCAAGCCAGAGGATGAATTTCGTTTGACTTCACGACCCTGATCTTCCTTCACCCTTTTGCTTTTCTTGGCAGCTAGGCCCTGCTCTCTCCTTCAGGCAAGCACTTCCGGACCAGGACTCCTCACGGGCCATGAAAACTCACATTCAGAATAGAATCTGAAATTTCTCTGGTCATCTACACCTTAATATAAATCTAAGGAACTGTGTTTACTCTCTAGAGGGCATGGTTACACAAAGACCTCCCTTTTCGTTGTAGTGAAGGCTTTGATCTCTGTTAGAAGAGTTGGACTTTCAGAAGCAGGAGAGAGATGGCTTTGGGAACCAACACCTTTCTGAGCACGTGAGTGTCTTCTTTACATTTATTGCAGATTTTGTCTGGAACTGTGGCTCCTACCGGTGAATGGACAAATGGGGTTCACTGGGGTTGTCGATGCCCCAAGTGTAAACGATGAAGACTCAGCCTCTGACCACTCATCCTTCCTTCATCCTGCCCTTGTTCTAACTTCCCAAATCTTCCAGAACTAGAGCAGAGCACCCAGGCACTTTGCTGTGATGATAGCCCAGTAATGGCCAAGACCTTTAAAGAATCCTCTCTCTGGCACCTGCTGGTTTTCCTTCTTCATAGTTCTTTTTTGATAGAAAAGGAATGCAATGTAGCCTATATACTTAAAGGTAGACACAATACTTTGTTAGCAGAAACACAGTCTTGTGTTTGATGAGCACACTTGTCTTCTGTCCCCTTATTGAAGTCAGTGGCAGTTGGATGGCCCTTGACTTTTAACTACACCTGAGGATGCCTGTGATTCAGGTGCTGGGGTAGTGGCTTTGTGTGGACTACGTCACTCAAGCTTCACCTTCAGGCAACTGTGCCTTGGGAAAGTCCTGTATCTCTAATCCCCTTCCCTGCAAACTTCTACACCAAAGGATGAAAAATCAGAGCTGACACCATGTAGATTATTTATATGGATAGAATCCCACGAGGCTGCTCATGATATATGTACTACAAGCACCTGCTATTCTGCAACTCTGGCTCTAGGAAAACCAATCGCACCTGACACAATGATCAGTTGCCTGAGAACATGGTTTCTTTAAAATTTTCAGAGACTCAGTGGGAAGACTGTGGAGCTTTGAGCTCTGGTTCAGCTCCTGGGATGTTGTGACTCAGCATCCCTAGGATAAAGATTTCACCAAACGCTGAAATCAACATCTGAAATGGAATCTCGGTTCTACTGAAACTTTACTTCACCCCCAATATTACTTGTCTCTCTGTCCTTGAAGAGGATGTGAGCACTAGGGCCACCAAGACGATTGGGAGCCGAACCAAGAGGGGGAAGTAGGGAAGACACACAGCAAAGTTTCAAAAATAATCTTTCCTGATTATATAAGCAACATAAGTAATATATGTCCACTGAGGAAATTTTGGAAATAAAGAAAGGCGTAATGAGGAAAATTAAAATTACTCATCATTTCATCTACCCATAGCAATGTTACGGTGTATTTCCTTGAAGCCTCTTGTATATTTTACAAAATAGAACACCATCAAATGTACAGTTTTATATCCTAAGTTTTGCATTTAACATTACACCATGAATATAACCAGTTTGATGATAAAGTCTCACACTCACCAGGGTATAAACATGGAATCTTTTTACTTTTCCAAGAGTTGTTATTACTGTACTATGTCCAATCTCCTTCTCTAGCTGGGGAGAAGATATCCTTGTCAAAAGCTCATGGGAGTCTATAACTTTCAGTCATTCAGTTTAAAACGGTCCCATTTTTGTTTTTTAAGCCTAGTATTTCACATTAAATTTTTTCAATCCCATATCTGAATCATTCAAACCTTTCCTCAGATCTGCTCCTGCCCCCAAGGGACTGGCTGGACTTGCAGCTTGGACTGGAAAGGCCAGTACAGAAGGGACAGGGGGTGCAATCTGTTCCTTCTCATACTTTCCTTCTCTCTTCCCTGCCTTTACTCCTCCTAAATAGGAAGGGAAACGCAGGAGAGAAAAACGGGGTAAAAAGCTCTCCTTATATGCTGTTGGTCATCACCACTATTCTAGCTCTTTGTCACTTGCTCCGTAGAGATGGGCAGGGGACCCAACAAGTCTTTATGTGAGAGGCCTATGCCCAAACTGCTCCTTCTTTCTTCCAACTCCAGCTTACCTACCATGCTCATATACCTTTCATGAACCCATTATGTGGCCTGTGGGCACAGGAAGTATCTGGAGGGTATTCAAGGAGGTATTTCTTGCTTCTCATCATTTGGCCATACACTCCCTCATTATTCTTGATCTAGCTCTGACAGGACCCAGGAATAAGATGTAGGGCCCTCCTTGGGTACACCCCTAACATTTAGAGACTATTTCCGTGGGAACCCCTCTTTTAGCTCAAAGGTGGTGGTAAGTTGCATTTTTTCCATCTCTTCTTCCATGGAAAGATAAAGAGTAGATAAACTCTCTTCACAAACATTATGCTCCCTAAAAAGGTGACTTCATTTTATATCTCCATGATAAAAATCCATGAACT
Organism: Tadarida brasiliensis; assembly: GCA_030848825.1. NCBI lineage: Eukaryota > Metazoa > Chordata > Mammalia > Chiroptera > Molossidae > Tadarida > Tadarida brasiliensis. The sequence goes on along the minus strand of CM061275.1, from coordinate 11,929,155 downwards.
CAGTTCGACTTTTATCAATTCTGTCCATACGGGGAGTCTCTCAAGATTAAGATTCAGGTCTCCTTCCAACTTAGCCCCTATAATATTTAATTATTTTGTGTTGAACATTTCTCTCTCTCTGCTTAAACTGCACTATTGTCAAAGGTGAAAGCCTCAATCAGGACCATCCTATTCTGTAAACATATTATCACGGGTGTGGTTTATTCCATCATGTGGATTACCACCATTAAACATTTACCTTCTATCTTTATATTATAAACAATGCGATAATGAACATCTTTGTTTATATTCTATGTAATTTTCTTAGGATTATAAGTAACAGTTATGCACATCTTATATGTTGGCATTTTAAAAACTTAGTCCTTAACAAGCACTATTATATTTAGTTCTCAGAGACTATAAATACTATTACTAGATTGGTAGATACACAGAGTTAATTCATTTATTCAACAATGATATTAAGCTCCTACATATGTCAGGCACTGCTCTCAGCGTTTGCACCCATCTCTCCCTGCCCTGACAGTGGTTCACTGCACCAGCCCTGAAACCTACCCAGTAGTGGCTGGCTGAGGCGGGGCCATCTCCCCACACAGGCTCAGCAAACCCATAGGATATCAAAGCACTAGAATCAGGCCCCCTGTGCTCCCCTTTTTCTAGGAGTAGAGTAAAAAGCGCAGAGTATGCCAAGTCATCAGGAAAAAGTCCAGGAGCTCCTTGCATTGTGTCAAGGCCCCTGAAGGTCGGAAAAGTGCAAGCACTCTCCAAGGTGCTGAAAATAGCAGCAGTCTTTATGTATAATACAAAAAAAGGATTAGTGACCCTGTGTTTGGTCATCTCTCGATTTTCTGAAGGGTCAGAAGAATAGATACCTGTCTTCCAATCACTTTTCAAGCAAAAATGGGTACTGAGTTCTTGACTTTTCCTCCTTTCTCCTGTCCCTAGGGTATTAAGCTGTAGAAGTAGCCTTCATGTCATGTGTGGACTGACCCATACTTCCTGGAGAAGGGGGAGTAGGAAAGGGCCCTTAAGATAGCTGAATCCTTGGAAGCCCTGGTTAGTACTGTGTTGGTCATAAGTGTGGCAGGGGGAGTGGGAGTGAGAGGAAGGGAATATGTCTTAGCTGCTCTGGATCATCTTTCCTTCCTTTCTACCAAACACCAATGCTTTGTCTGCTTCTACTAGAAAAACAGTAGGAGTTGGACAAGAGGAGATATCATAGCACTTATAAACTTGGGTATATATTCTTGTATTCTCAAGTTTGAATTTCGTAATCCCTCTAAGTATCACTGTGGATCATGGGCTGGCAGAGGTTAGTTCTTCCTAGTGTAAGTCCAGAGGTTGGCAGTACAGGGCTGATGAACCTTCTCAAGAATGTCACCTGGGCCCAGGCTCCTTTTTGATTCCTAATATGGCTTCTTAGCATGTGGTATTCATCTTCAGGGTTGAATAGAACGTGATTCCATGTTTCTATTTCAGACAGGAAGAATGTGTGAAGGTCATGGTAGAGGAGTCAGCTCTTAAAAATGTTTCCAAAGACTCACCTGGAACTTTGACTTACATCTTATTGACCAGACTCTCTTATTAAGAGAGAAAGTGTAAAAGACAATATTTTAGCATTCTAATCTCTATAGTAGAGAAAGGCAAGGGAGAAGCCAGTTGGCAATGCCTCATTATCTGTGCGACTTACACCATTGCTTTTGCTCATGCACCTATAAGACAGAGATGTCATGCCTACTGCATGAGTTGTTTTGATGTTGCCTACCTTGTAGGATTGAGATATTATGTGATAAAGCCTTATCACACTGCCTGGCATGTCGTAAGTTCTCTACAAACTTTAAAAAAAAAAAAAAGAAGCAGTATGCTAGACCTATGCTCATAGCCCATGGAATGAGAGAAATACACGAATCAGAATGGGGTCACAGCCTGTCACCCTAGGATTTCTCATTTAGCTGGGAGCTTGGCTGAGTTCTGAGCATTTCTATTGATAGTCTCTATTGATGTCAGCTGGCAGGGATCAAGAGACTATTAGCAATCTCGATGGACTCCGCAGAATATTTAAGAACACGTCCTGTTTGGCATGGTGTTTGTGATGCTTCACTGTGTGCCTCAGGAGAGATGCGAGTAAAGGGAACTTGGTTCATCCCTTCGATGTGGAATCGATGTGTCTGGGTGTTTGACTGGCTCTGCCACTTCCTATCAGTGTGGCCTCAGGGTGAACCCATGTGGACTTCAGTGACCTGTAAATTGGGGTCACACAATTCTTACCCACCTCAGAAGATTTTGGAGATCAAATCAGGTTACATATGCTAAAGCCCTTCGTGAAGTGTAAGTATTCAGATAAAAACCAGCTTTAAAATGTGGAAGCAGCAGGAGTGCGCGTGGAAGAAGGTAGGGGCTTGGTGACTCTTACCTGTGAGGAGACCCCTTTCTCCCTGTTAATACCTTATCTGAAGAGGCCCAGATGGGACCAAGATGCCAAGTGGACAATTTGTCTTCACTGCCCTCCTCCAATTCTGTGACCACCTCCTTGCTGCCCCCAGGACACTTACGATCTCCAAGTCTCTCCAGCATATCAGACTCCCCTCCTGTGTGCTCAGGGAAGACTGGCTACAGGTGCAGGCAAGAGAAAATTAATTTTGTTGAGCCCTAACACTTGCTGGACACGATGCTGTGTGCTTTACATATCTTCTATATTTAAAATTCCCTCTTTTCTGATAATTATTTTATACATATATGTGTATAATTTAAAAATTGAGACAAATGAGGCTCAGATTAAGCACTAGCCCATGGAGACACAGCCAGTAAGTGGCCAGAGTGGGACTGCAATCGAGCTCTTTAGCTAAAGAGATCGCAGAGCATCAGCTGGGGGACAATTTGCTCACCTTGTCTTTTTAGAGATGACAAATCTAAGGGTTAGAGCAGTGAGGTGACTTGCCCACGGTCACACAATTATATCAGCAAGGCCAGAACTGGATTCCAGATTTCTGAATGGCCAAACTAATAATCTTCCTACCATGTGATCACATGGTACTGATGGTAGTTTCAGGAGTCATTTGAGGGACAAGAACGGGGCTTCTGGGCAGCAGGGCCCATAGCCACCTGACATCAGACCAAGAGGCCCTGCAGCAAGCAGGGCAGAGGGGTGTCCTGCCGGACTGAGCATTGACAGAGACTCTTCTCCCTTTGAAAATGTGTCCCTTCAGAGAAGGCCTGACCAAGCCTTGCTTCAGCTTCCAGTGAGGATCTCGGGGGAGGAGGCAGAGAGAGAGGGAACAGAAGAGAAATGAAAAGCAAGAGGGAGCAAAACAAGGCCGGGAAAAAATCAATGCCTCATTGCAAGCAGGTGGGAGCTGCGCTTGTGATAAATATTTACCGTGCAGCGGTCTAATGATTTTAGAAATGTTTTTCCGACTGTACTGAGCGCTTGTGGGATTGTTTTTCAAGAAATAAAATACATTAAAGCTCAGTCATTAAGAGCTTAAAGGAGGGGGAGCGCAGGCTCCAGGCCCATTAGCACACCCTGTAGTTAAGTAAGGGCCTCATTTCTAATGCATTTTTAATTTATTCTGTTTTGTAAAATAAAACTTTAAACTGCTCTTTGTACCATCAAATTTGCAGGCAGCTCCCGAGCTGGTCCTTAGCCATGGAGCTGGGGTCCCAGTACCCCCTGCTCTGGGCGGCTCGGCCTGGCTCGGCTCTCTGCAGGAGCCCTGGCCGGTGTCTCCTGGCTGGGCAGGTCCTCCAGCACTGCGGGGTTGCTGCTGGAGAGAGGAGGGAAGGATTTCAGGCTGAAGGTAGAGCATGGTGGTTTAGTCCCTTAGAAAATCCATGGGTATAGGAAGAAAGTGAGACCCTGGGATGAAGGACCTCTAATGAAGGGGCTCACCTTCACTGAGGACTGTGGAGACCCAGGAGAGCTTCCCTGAATGAAAAGTAAGAAAGAGGGGCATGAACCCCCAAACCTGGAATGCATTAGGTCATCCAGTCCTCTCAACAGCACTAGGAAGTAGGTGTTCATTTCCTTCGGACAGATGAGAGAATCTGGTTTAGAATTCTGAGCCACTTGTTCAAGCTCAGGCCGTCTGACAGTAAGTGACAGGGTTCACCTTCTTGCTCAGGTTAGGCGGGCTCCTGAGCCAGGATATGGGGAGGGCCGGTGGAGGGGAATAGGATGGCCGTATGAGCATTTTCAAAGCCTGCCCCGCCAGTGACTTTGGAGCTAGAGCTAAAACTTGCCTTGCCTCCTAAGGAAGAGAGGAAAGCTACCTGCCTGAGGTACAGCTGAGCAAGGAGATTGGAACTTTCCTTTAAAAAAAAAATCTTTCTTCCCATCTAGTTTCTTCCCATAAATCTGCACCCTCTTTCCGTCATGTTTCTGCTCAAATGTCTCCTTCTGAGAGAGGTCTTCTCTGACCACTCATGTGAAAGAATCCTCCCACCACCACTCAGGACCCCCACCCCCTTAGCCGGCTTCTTACCACCAGACTTATCACGTTTACCTTTTATTGGCTTGTTTTTAGTCTCTCTCACTAGTCTGTAAGCTCTGTGTGAGCAAGGATTTCATCTCTTTTGTTACGTTGAGAAGAGTATCTGGCATATAGTAGATGCTCAATAAATGATTGTTGAATAAATAAATGAATTTCCTAACTCTGGGATCCATCTCATTCACTACAATTAACTAGCAGCAATTTGTGAGCAATAGTAACTGAACTATCAGCTTGAAAAGATTGTACAAGAAGTTGATATTTCCGAAGACAAATACCCTCACAGTAGAATCACAAATTCTCTGGATCCACAAGATGCCTCAGAGATGAGCCAAACTAGTCTTCTCATTCTGAAGGTTAGTAAGCAACCCCGAGAGGTAAAGTGATGCACCCAAAGTCACATAGCTTGTCCACTCAGGTCTCCTCGTGCCCGAACTGATTCTCTTTCCACACCGCAGACAAGCTGCCACTGGTAGGACCCTAATCTCTGATAGCATCTGAGGCGTTTTCAGACACCCGCACATCATCCCGTCTTTGTGGGAAGTCTGGGTCAGTTCTACATCAAGATTAGGTGATCACCTCTCCAAACAGGACATACAAATGGCCAAGAGACATATGAAAAAATGTTCAACATCACTAATAGTCAGAGAGATGCAAATTAAAATGACTATGAGGTATATGCATAACCAATGGACATAGACAATGCTGTTGGGGGGGCGGGATCGGGAGGAGGGTGTCTAGGGGGGGAAAAGGAGAAACATCTGCAACAAAAATAAATAAATTAATAAAAAATAAAAAAAGTCAATAAAAACATATTAAAAACATTAAAAAAAAAAAAAGATAGGTGGCCAGGTTAGGAGAGGTGAGGGGCCGAGGCCCTTGCTGAGTCAGGCAGTGTGGTCTTTTCGAACGCCCCCAACAGCCCCCGCCTGGCTGGCTGTGACCACAGGTGCAGTAGGAAGCTGCCGGCTTGGGGTGACTGCTGAGGCTCTGGGCAGGACCCCTACTCAACATGTCTTCTGTGCCACAAAGCCTGGCAGTCCTCTGATAGAATACAAAGCCTGCCACAACCACGGCGAGAGACAGGTATGTCTTCTGGGAGAAGATGAGACACACTGGCTTGAAGTCACTCAAAGGGTTAAGTGCCTAATAGAAGATCACATACTGATTCTCTAAAAAGTGAAGGGTCAGCATGTTGGTGGTGATCCAGGAGACATCTGGCTGCCTCAGAGGAGCTACTTCCTGGGAAGAGATTCCTGGATTTACAATTCTTCATGAGGAAAAATCCCACACGTTTATTAAGCATCTACGATGTCTAACAGGACACCAGGTGCTTTCACATAGTGTTTCAACCAGAGAAGACAAAAGACATTAATCCTGTTGAAAGCTGAGAAGTCCTAGGCTCAGAATGGTACATCAGGTTGAGCTGGTACACATACCTACCCGATCCAGGCAGTTCTGACCCTTAAGCAAAGGGACTTCCTCTTTGCTTTGACCAAGCTGACTCGGCGAGCGGGGGTGCGGTGGCCCAGCGGAGGCGCTCCATCCAGGGGAGTCTCCGGAGATCATCTCCTGCAAGGAGCCGAGCTGAGGACCAACGGGAGGAGCGTTGCCAAGAAAATTCATTGAAGCCAAAGCAATTACCACCCCAGCTTGTTGCTATCACTGTGATCCATGAGGCCAGCTCACGGCCCAACGCAACCGCCCTCTGACCGGGGAAGATGCATACAGTGGGCCAGATTACAGCGCCTAACTTAATTGTGGGTTTTAATCTTCATTAGTGGGGAGGAAACAGTCGACAGAGACTCAAGAGTTTCTTGTCCCCTTACCAGACAACGAATGCCAGCCTCGGTGGGGTCAAGTCCAGTGTCCAGTGGCCTTGTCCCCTCTCTCCAGCACCTTCTCCATCCTGGGATAATGCGAGAAGCGTCCTCCTCGCCTTTCATGAAGAAAATCTTTCATATGTCTCTTGATAGCCCTATCCCTCCCTTACGACTGGTATCTTTTCAGCTTGGCTCACACTTTCTTTTCAAGATACCAACACCAACAAATCATTTTAATTTCCATGGCAACTTGCTGCACTCACGTTTGTTGAGAAAATAACCCGCAAGTTCATGAAGCTGGTGGTAATTGGGTGGGGGAAATGGCCCCATAACGGTGAGCTCGGACCTGTGCTGGTGCCGGCGACTCAGGCTGGTACAGAACTTCAGCTCAGGAGTCTAGCCTCGTGGTTCAATTGCTTTACCAGAGGAAGAAGGTCATAAATTTGGAAAAATATAGTTTCTGGTAGGGACAACTGGAGCAGAATATCTAAATGACACAATGACAGCAAGTGAGGAAGGACTGGGGTGTAGCAGGAAGTAGCCATGGGAGGATACGGGGCTCAATGACAAGCAGAAAGTCTCTGATGAACCCATCTCCAGTTAGGAAGCAGTAGTAGGACACCCAGGTCAGGTGAATGTCTCTAAATGAACGTGCCTATTTGTCTGCCCTGTGTAATGTCACCTGTACCTCAGCCAGCCAGCCAGCATTCCCCTCTACCGTGGGAAAGCACTGAGGAGGGGATCTCCTGGGATCACAAGACGCTATCTAGTCGAAAGGCCTCGCTTTTCATGTGAGAAAATGAAGGCCCACAGGGTGAAGTGATTGTGTGTAGTAGAGCTATTCTGTGGCAAGCACGGAGCTGGAGTCTGATTTCTGAACTATGAGTTTAGTGCTCTTCCATTTAATACATGTGTCCACTCACCTTTTCCATCCACACATCCATCCATCCATCCATCCCTCCATCCCTCCCCCCATCCATCCATCCATCCATCCATCCATCCATCCATCCATCCATCCATCCATCCAGCAACCCTTTCCTAAACTTAAAAAACCACGCCCTGGCCGGTTTGGCTCAGCGGTTAGAGCGTCGGCTGCAGTCCAGAGAGACCTGGGTTCGGTTCCCGCTAAGGGCATGTACCTCAGTTGCAGTTTGTCCCCGGCCTGGTTGGGTCGTGCAGGAGGCAGCCACTCGATGTGTCCCTTTCACGTCGATGTTTCTCTCGCTCCCTCCCACTCTATCTGAACAAAAAATGAAAAAATGTCCTTGGGTGAGGATAAAAAAAAAATAATAATTAAAAAAAATAATAAACTTAAAAAAACCAGAGTTCTAAAGTATTCTGAACCAGGGTATCTGATTGGATGGTTGTTATTCTATAACTGGCGCTAAATTATGTTCATAATCTCCTAGCCACTTATGGAATATGAGCCCAGGTCACCTCCCAAAAGGACCTTTGACCCATCAAAGGATAAATGGATAAACAAAGTGCAGTCTATACCTATGATGTAATATTACTCAGGCATAAAAAGGAAAGAAGTATTAATGCATGTGATAGCATGGATTAACCTTGAAAACACGCTAAGTGAAAGAAGCCAAATATGAAATATCACATATCATATGATTTCATTTATATGAAATATTTAGAATAGGTCAATGCATAGAAATAGAATGCAGAATGGTGGTTGCCAGGGGCTGGGGGGAGGGGAAAGTGGGAGTGACTATTGAATGGGCACAGGGTGTTCTTTTGGGGGTGATAAAACACATTTTGGAACTTGATATTTCAGGTGGTTGCACAACATTGTGAATGTACTCAATGCCACTGAAATGTATGCTTTAAAATGATAAATTTTATGTTATGTAAAGTTTACCTCTAACAAAAAAAGGACTTTCTATTTCCTTTGGGTCCTGAGCTGGAGAAGGGAGCTCTATGTGCCGGACTCTGGGATTCACGAATAGGGGAATTTTCCTACAGAAGGGCACCCTAAAACCAAGAGGGCCTGCCTCTAGGGGGTCCTGGCACCTCCCCAGGAGCAGGCCCCGGCAGGGGGTTTGGTGGGCTTCCCAGCTGGGTCTCTCTTCAGCCTCCCCAGAGGCAGGGCTATGGTGATCTAAATGAGGAGGGGCCACAGACCTTGAATTAAAAAAAAAATCTGAATTTTAAAACTCTCAACAGCTTTAGTTGCTGTCACTATTTTTAATAGACTTTTATCTCTTATGCATTCAATTATTATCATTGTCACCTGCACATGGTGGAAATTTCAACACGCCTGTTAAGAATGTCAAGTTTATTAGACACTCACTCAAAGCTGAGTTAATTTTGTTGCTTTGTTCTCTACTCCCCTACTTTATTTATTTCTTGGTTGTGCATGCATGGCTAGTCTAAACATATGGGCTAATTTTTCTCCACTGGCTTTAAAATACTTTCATGACTGCTGCAGCGGCTTGCTCCTGGCATGAGTGCAGGAGGGGGCACCTCCCCTGCAGCTGGAGGGGACAGATACCCTTCTTGGTTCCTGCCGGGCCTGCCTCTGGGAGAACAATTCTCGTTTCTCTGGTCAGTAGAAACTGCAGAGCTCTTGGCCTTGGAATTTGGGTTTCCATTTTCTTTTTGTTTTGGGGGGAATTACTTCCCTTCCCCTGACGAATGGTCTCCACAGGGTTCAAATGGGACATCACTGACCTTGGGCCTCCGAAGAAGCCCTCTGCTGCATGTGTACACCCACCCACTTTGGATGGCGACTTTCTCTTCATCCTCCTTGCCTTTCCTGACAGAGTTTAAAAGAAAAAAGAAAATAAAAGCAATCCAAGACCCCCACCTCCCAAAAACACAGAGGGTGAAGAGACTAAAGAAATGCTGTTCTTTTCTTGCTTTGGTCCAATTTCCAGAGGGTGCGTTAATCACTCCTGGGCCAGGAGTGATTAATGCACCAGGTTGTGCAGTGGTCACACCTGTAACTGCTTCACCACCCAGGTCAGAGAGAGCTGGGCGCACCAGGCTCCTTCCTTTCCAAGCCCTTAAATCGGCCCACTGCAGGGCCCACACCTCTGACGTCTGCTCTGGGTCTGCAAGGCCCACACAGCCCTTAGTGCATTGGTGTGGGCTAGGAGTGGCCACGGCCTGCTCTGGGGGGAACAGGTGACTTCTCCGTGATCCGTCAGAGGGCAAGTTTCTGTCCCAAGGTCTCCCTGGGAATCATGGCTTTCCTCTCTCTCTCTCATTTAATATTCTTTTCTCATTTTTTAAGTTGGAGACAGAGCTCATTCAAAACTGGAAACTTCATTCTTATTGTGTTAGCTGCATCCCTCAAGTTTGGCTATGTACTACTTTCTGTTATCCACTATTTCTCAGTCTTTATTTTCATTATGATTTTTATTTGATCCAGGAATTGTGTAGAAATGTGTTTTTATTTTTTCAAATGTGTGCTTTTTTTTACTGATTCCATTTTTGTTACTAATTTCTAACTTGCATAATTGTCAGATAAAGTGATCATATAATATTATTTCTTGAGACTTGCTTTACAGCCTAGCAGCTAATCAATTTTTTGTAAATAGTCCATGGGTGTTTGAAAAGAGTATATTCCCCATTTAGGGGGTGCAATATTCTGTATGTGTTCATTAGATCAATCTTTTAATTGTGTTTTTCAAGCCTTCCTAATCATTTTGTCTGCTGGGTATATCAATAACCTAGACAAATATGTCAAAATCTCACACCTGATGATAGATTTGTCAATATCTTCAAGCAATTCCTTCAAGCTTTGTATTTATTGTGATTGCCAATGTAGTTAGATTTATTTCTAAATACATTATATCTAGATTTATTTCTAAACACATTGTATTTTCTATTTCTCTGTTTCTCATTTTTTCTCCTTTCTTGCCATCTTTCGGATTGATTTTAGTGCTATTTCCCCCCTGCTATTCTATTCTTGTGGATTTTGTTTTTTACACTGATTATTTAGGTACATATGCTTTTTTTTTGGTCTCTTATCCCTGGTTTATTACTTATTTAGATTAAACCTTTATTTTTTTTAGAGCCGTTCAAAGTTCACAGCAAAATTGAGGGGAAGGTATAGAGATTTCCCACATACCTCCTGCCTCCCACATGCAGGGCCTCCCCATTATCCACAGCCCCCCCCCCAGAGCAGCACGCTTGTTACAACTGATGAACCTACATCCACAAATCCTAAGCACCCAAAGTCCCTAGTTTACATTAGGGTTCACTCTCTGTTGTACATTCTATAGGTTTGGACAAATATATAATGACATGTATCCATCATTAGACTGAAGTACTTTTTGCATATTTATTCTTTCATTTTCCCTTTACTCGTTTGAAAATTGTCTTACATGTTTATTCTTTTAGTGGTTGCCCTAGAATCTAGGGCCTACATTGTATTTAGATGTTAAAGCTCTGTTAAATGTCTACAGATTTAGAATTCTTGTATCTTTCTAGTGATTTGAAGCTATCATTGTGTAGTAATTAATCCTTTTCCTGTCTAGTTAATGCTTTGCTTTACAATTTATTTAGTTTGATATTAGTCTAGACACACTATCTTTCTTCTAGTTAGTACTTGCTTGGCTTATCTGTTTTCATGTTTTTACTTCCAGTGTTTGTGTTCTTATAAACAGCATTTACTTGGATTAAAAAAAATCTAGTCTGGCAATCTTTGTCTTTTAACTGGAGAGGTTATCCATTTATATTTATTCCAGTTGCTGATATATTTAGATTTATTTCTACCATTTTGCTTTGTAGTTTCTACTTGTCCCACTTCTTCTGTTTCTCATTTTTACTCTTTTCTGGCAGTCCTGGACTGATTGATGTGCTTTTTATATTATTACTCTTCCACTTTCCTCCAGTAGATTGAAAAGTATGTTTTATACGCTTATTCTTTTCATTGTTACCCTAGATATTTTAACATGCAGATTTAATTTAACAGTTCTAAAATTAATCATCGTCTTTATCTTCCTCCCCCCCAATTTAAGTCTTAGAATGCTTTAAATCTCGTCACCCCTTTCCAGCTCATATACTATTTTTGTCTAGTATTTTAAGTCCTAGCTGTCTATAACCTCATAACTTAGACATGGTTAATGCTGTCGCTTTCTTCGATTCATGTTTATTTAGATTTATTCACATATTTCCAATACAGAATTTCATCATTTCTTTATCTTAGACATTCCATCTGGGCTCATTCTCCTTCGGCCTAATGTATCCTCCTTAGAATTTCTGTTAGTGAGAGTCATTTGTCTGAAAATGTAGTTATTTCACCCTCATTCTCAAAAGATGATTTCAGAAAGGTGGAATTCAAGCCGCTTTCAAGACACTGACGATATAATTCAAATATGTTCTGGTTTTCACCATTACTGTTGAAAAGCGAGCTACCATTCTAATCACCAGCCCTTTAGAGTGGAAGGGAGGGTGATGTGGTTTTTCTCTCTTTTAAAAAGTTGAAGTAGCCCGGCTGGTGTGGCTCAGTGGTTGAACATCAACTCATGCACCAAGAGGTCGCTGATTCGATTCCTGGTCAGGACACATGCCCAGGTTGTGGGCCCAATCCCCAGTGTGGGGCATGCAGGAGGTGGCCAATTGATGTTCTCTCTCATCCATGTTTCTATCTCTCTCTCTTTCTCCCTTCCTCTCTCTCTAAAATCAATAAAGAAAAACATTTTTTAATAAAATAAAAACTAAAGTAAAACACATTTTTTACTTTAAAGTACATACATCATAAATGTCAGTCAGTTAGGTAAATGTTACAGTTTCTTCATGTGTCAACCTTTATTTCGTGCTGTGAATCTCCTTGTTTCTCTGGGCTGCGTTCTGAATATTTCACTTCACCAATTCCTCCTTCAGCTGTATTGAAGCTGCTGGTTAACTGTCCATTGAGCTCTCAACCTAATATATATATATATATACATATATATTTGTTAATCCTCACCCAGGGATATTTTTCCATTGATATTTAGATAGAGTGGAAGGGAGAGGTGGGGGGAGAGAGAGAGAAACATCGATGTGAGAAAGACACATTGATTGGTTGCCTCCTATACGACCCCGACCAGGGCTGGGGACAAACTGCAACCCAGGTACAGGCCCTTGACTGGGAATCAAACCTGAGACCTTTTGGTCCACGTGCTGACACTCCCACTGAGCCAAACCGGCTAGGGCCGAAATTATATTTTTCACTGAAGTTCTATTTGTTTTGGTTTCAAACATGCTTGGTCATTTGTTATAGTCTATTTTTCCTTGCTCACTATTTTCCAGCTTATTTTTACATCTTGAAACATAGTAAACACCCTTATTTTATATTCCATGTCTGATAATGCTAATGTCTAAAATATTTAAGATCTGATATATTATTTATATGTTATTTCTGCTGGATTTCACTCACAATACTCTGTTTCCTTCTGTGTTCTGTAATTTTTGACAATAACTGCATGTTCCTTGAAGCTTCATCTGAGGAAATTCTTAGGCCTCAGGTGAAATTGAACTCTTCCAGGGAAATTTTGTGTTTTATCTGCCAGGCACTTGGGAGTTGTACCAATGCCTCTTGAAATGAAATTTTCTGCTTGAATATTTGGATCACAAACTCAAAGTAATTATTATGAATTTCAGGGCAGAGTACTTTTTCTTCCTCCCAACGTCATGTTAAGACATAATTTCCTTGCTGTTCACTTCTGTATAATGGGTTTATTTTATTTAATTAAAAAAATTTAGAATACTTGTATTTGTATAGAAAAAATTCCAAAAATAAAACAGTTTTCTTATATACTGTACCCAATTTGTCCTATTGTTAACATCTTATATTTATATGGAATTACATTTGTCAAAATTAATGAACCAATATTGATGCATTATTATTAACTGAAATCCGTATTTCATTCTCATTTCCTTAGGTTTTACCTCATGTCCCTCTTCTGTCCCGGGATCCCATCCAGGACACCCCAGTACATGTAGTCATCATGTCTCCTTAGCTACCTCTTGGCCGTGACAGTTTCTCAGGCTGTCCTTGTTCTCAGTGACCTCAGCAGTTTTGAGGAGTGCTGGTCAGGTATTCTGTAGAATGTCCTTCCACTGGGATTTGTCTGGTGTTTTTCTCATGATAGACTGGAATTACGGCTTTGGAACGGAAAGGCCAAAGAATGGTCTTATTCTTCATTCATTCTTTCACTGAGGATACAGTCCTTTGTTGTCCCGGCTTTTTGCAGTCTTCCTCACTAGATTGCCCATCGTGGGTGAGCCCGAGGCTTATCTCCGGATTGCTAACCCTCAGCAGCTACCGAGACAGAAGCTTCCGTCCCCACGTGTGGCAGGTGTGCTGTCTGAGGTCTTACCTCCCAGGAGGTTGACTTTCACTTTGGCTTTGGCCTCTGTGAATTGCTGAATTCTTACTATTTGAACAGTTCACATAGGAGGGTTCTTATATAATTTATCTAGCTTTTTATGTTGTTTTCACTGGGCCAGTCATTCAGGAGATCTTCCTGCTGGGAGTAAACTGAGGGATGAGCCTCCGGCCTACTTAGCTGCAGCCTCACCTCCCACACATCTCATTGTCCATTAATCGACCCACATGTGTTGAGGGCCGTTTTGTTAGGCACCAGAGAACAGCTGATACACAGCCCTGTCTGCATGCGCTTACAGTCTAACGGCGCATGCTGGGATGGGCATGGAGAAGCCAGGAGGACAGCGTGGGGGCACAGAGCAAGGCAGAGAGGCCGGGCGGGTCGCCGGCGCCGCAGGGACGACGGGCCGGGAAGCCTGTAGGCCATGCTAAAACGTGGGATTTGATCCTAAGAGCACTGGGAAGCCACTTTGGTTCCAAAGTCGGGCAATGATCCAAGTCGCTTTTTAACAAGATCGCTCCAGGTTTGGGAGAGATGTGTTGGACTTTGGGTTGAAAGACTAGCGAGGAAGCTGCTTCGGCATCTGGATGAGGCGTGGAAGTGGGAGACGTTGACTTGGAGAAACACTGAGGAGTGGAAGTCACGGGACTTGGTGAGAACGTGGTGAATAAGAAACAGAGAGAATCAAGGCTGATGCCCGGTCTCTGAATAGAGCAAATGGAAGGACGGTGGCACCTTTACCTGAGAAGGGAACACCAGGGACAGGGGCACACGTTTTCGGAAAAGCAGTGCGTTGACTCTGTAACCTATTCACTAGTCTAAGGTGCCATTGAGGTCTCTAGAAGGAAGTGTCACATTGCAGCGACAGAGACCCAGAGCTCAGAAACGAGGTCTGAGCTGGAGATAGAATGTGTATGTTCCGCTGGAGGTCCTGAGGCTGAGGATCGGAAGGAAGGGAGACTGGTGAAGTTCAGAGTGAAAGGCAGGGGAGGGGACAGGTCATCATTCTCCCAGGGAGGGGTCACTGGAGTACAGGGGTTCACGGGACACTTCCTCATGGTCTTTCCTATTGCCGAGAGAGATACGTTTTCATCTCAAATGTATGTAACACAATATGAGTTACTAAGCCCTTGCTGGGTGTCATCTTACTGGAAGCCGGTCTTCCTCCTCTTCTTCGGTACCAGTCTCTGTCTGGCTGTCATTAGTGTTCCTTCTGTCCATCCAGCACACACAGATCTTCTTGCCTCAGGACCTGTGCCTTAGGAAACGAAGGCCACAAGAAGTGAAGAGAGTCCCTCAGGCAGCGCCATGTGACCTGGCTCTGATGCCAAACCTTAGGGCCCTTCTATTACTCCTGGGTGCACCCTTGAGCCCGCTTACCTTGAGCTAGGTGAGCGATCAATTGCTGAATTCAGACAGTTGGTGCCTCCCGGGAGACTTTGAGAACTGGTGTGTGTGTGAGGCAGTGAGGGGGAACAATGGGGCCCCAGGCATTGCCAAAGTCAGAGTAAGGTGGGAGGGTGGTAGAAGGCCCTGGGTTGGGCCTCAGGAGGAAGAGTGTGTATGTTCATGTGTGTGGGGAGTAGAGTGGAAGAGGTGGGGGTGACCTAGGACAGATGCTCAGAAGTCTCCAAAGGCAAGTTTTGTCTCACTGATCCTTTTCTTGCACAGACTACACCAGGTCAGCAGGCCTGTGTGACATGAGACAGGTCCAGGGACATGAGAAACAGCCTTGACTTGATGGGTGGTCTCTTGACAGGGGGAAGCCCAGGCCAATGCTCCTCTGGACAGGTTTGCCCCTTGCACCCCGCTGATGGAACCACGTGAGCTACTCAAAGCACCTGCTTGTATAAAAACTGTCCCAGGCCTTCAGAGCGACTGTGGAGAGTGGGCTGCACTCCCTGGGCGGTGTCGTGTGCTCCGAGGCAGAGGCTGGGTAGGGGTGCGGTCTGCAGACACAGCGCAAATGCTCAGTCCCAGCCTCTCCTCCACCCTCATCCACCCACCACGCCAAATGCCCTCGAAGGCTAGGCTAGTCCGCAGGCTGAACAGACACCGACTGAGCAGGCTATACCCCAGGCACTGTGGGACGCAGAGGGGATTCAAGCACGAGTCTTCCCTTCTAGGGGACTAGCAGAAGGGATAAAACCAGAACCCAAGTGGAGGTTACGGAACAGAACAGAGATCCACAAGAAAAGGGGCACAGAGGAGCTCCGAAGAAGTTTGAGAAAACTACAGACCCTCTCTCTCCCTTCCTTCTTTTGCTCAAGTATTTCTTGGGCATTATTGGGCACAGATGTGTGGGCTCAGGCCAGACTCCCTGCAATTTACTCCTAGCTCCTTCTACCCCCTCTAGCTGTGTGACAACAGGCAAGTTGCTGAACGCCCCTGAGCCCCGGTCTTCCTAATTTGGAAGCTGAAGGTAAGAATAGTGTCGATCCCTTGGGATTAATGTGGGGGTACATGAATTAATACATGTAAGGTGTGTAGAACGTTTCTGAGCACATAGTCACACTCAGAGCCACTTGTCAGCTATGATGATGACTGGTGACAACAATGATGCTGGTGGTGTGACAGGTGCTAGGGATGCAGCCAGTGGATACATTAATAAGGTTCTTGCACTCCTGTTGCTTCCAAATTTGGGCAAGGGAAGGAGAGAGATGTAGGAATCAGGGCAGGCTTGATGGAGAAGCTGGCTTTGAACTGAGCAGGCCCTGGAGCCGTCTGGTGCAGTCCCAGCAGGTCTCCAGCCAGACAACCATGTGGAGGTGGAGAGGAGGGAGTCAGCGTGCAGGGAGTTATGCTTGGGACCTTGCCGGGAGTCATGCAGCAACAGGCCAAGGTGTGAGGAGCTCACTCTGCAGCCTGAGCCTGCACCCTCCGGATCCCCTCTCTGTGCAGAGGGACCGATATTAATGACGCGACCAGAGACGACTCCTTTGGGACTCACTCTCCAATGCAGCCCTCGTTTGGGGTGGCAGCAGATTTGGGACTCATGGCCTGCGTTTGCACCCTGGCTTTGCTGTGGGTGGTCTTGAGCAAACCTCTTTGAGTTTCGACCGCCTCATTGGAAACAGAGATAATAATGCCACTGCACAGGCCACTCTGGTGTCCAACGAATAAGCACACGTGGAGGACGTGGTGGGAACAGGTGCTCAGTCCATGCGCTTCCTCGCCTTGCTCGGGCTCCAAGCCTCCCGGCCCCGTCTGCGCACCTGCTGTCCACACCTCCCTTCATGGTCACCCCTGAACGTCAGGGGACAAGGACTGTGGGCTCTCGGAAAAGCAGGAAGCAGTCGGCCACTATATGATCTCTCCCCTTTCCTCCAGGAGGCCTGCACACGAAGCAGCAGTGGCCACGTGAGGGTGGCAGGGTGGCAGGGTAGCAGGGCTGAGAGGGACACTGTCTCCCTCCCCTTGCCTCCCGGGCCAGGGTTTTGTTCTCTTCCTCGGGATCAGGAAGGGATCAGATGGTTATTAAACCTTGAGGACTAACTGATCTAAAAGTTTAATCTTCTACCCCTCCCTCACTTTCATTCGAGAGAGCCGACCGTGTAAGGTAAAGAAATGCTAGTGTGGGTTCCGAAGGCCTTGGTGGGAATGGTCGCTGGGCAGCGGCAGGGCCGTCGGCAAACTCTCCCTGCAGATTCTCTCTGGCTGTGCACCCACTGCCGCTGAGCCTGGTTCTGCCTTTCGGAAACCCAGAGAAGACACATATCACGAAAGAGAATACGAGTTGCTCTTATGAGTGGTATTTCCTTTCTTCTAGCTCTGTGCGGTAATTAAATGTCTGATGAATCCTTGGATGGGGCTGACACTCAGACCCATTTAGACTAATGAATTGTTGTTTGCAAATGAGACAGTTGCATCTGCTTTAATGAGCGGACCCCATCCTAACAGACCCTTCAGGTGGCCATTTGATTCTCCCACCGGGAGAGTGGTGCTCACAGCCTCCCCTTTCGGTTTCCCTCTTGCTCCTGGAGGCTTCTTAGCCCTGTACTGGGGCTCCGGGAGCTCAGTGATGAAATTGGGCACTGGGACCGCTGGACAAGTCTCTCCAGCGAGCACCCTGCCCTGGGGCTGGAGGGAATCCTCTCTCCTGCCACAGCCTGGAGATGAGGACGGTGATGTGCTGTCCGTGTGTCTAAATGTTGAGATTTCATCAAGGACTTAAGTACAAGAACCTATTACTTTATGAGATAGGACTGCTTTAAAAAGTTACATATAAATCTGATTGTGTTCAGGGGAAGAGATGGTAGATTCGGTCAAATTGGATTTTAAATGTATTAGAGGCTCTGAGTGTTTGAGAGAACCCCAGGGTGATACTTAGGAGAGAGAGGAGTCTTTGGGAGAGAGAATAACCAGCCCTGAACACTCTGCTGGGTTCAGTTGTTCATTCATTTCATCACAAAATAAACCCTTGTTGGGCACCAACGGTGTGCTTGGCACTATTCCAGTGACCAGCACTACAGAGACAAATAAGCCACCTGCTGTATTTTTTTAAGACACAGTGGATCCTGGGTTGCAGACACCTGCATGTGTCCCAGGTGAAGGTGTCCGTCAGAGCAGACCAGGCCCTGCCCTCCAGCGTGGCCAAATGGTTCCCCTGCCTGGTAAGGCACACCGATCTGTCCCCGAACTGTCCACATCTGCTCCCGAGGTCTGACTGAGCCGTGTGCCTCTCCTTCTGCTCACATCGCCCTGCCTTTATGACAACAATGACATCAACACACTCGGAGAAGGAGGATTAGCGAGGCTTTGGTGGAAGAGAAGAGACCGCTGTAGCATCGTTGAGTGGAAAGTTATTGCAAGCACAGGGGTGGGAAGAGCCTCCTTCTTTTCAAAGGCGTCGCCTTGCCTTTCATCTGCAGAAGAGGCTTGTCTCGATCTTCCTCACCTGCCCCCACCCCGCCAGCTCTCCACTTCTCCCTGCCACCTCCAACCTGGGACTCCAGGAAAATCGAGTGTCTCGAAGGTCAGCTGTCCATGCTGTGGAGGAAGCAGGTGGAAGGACTCCGTGCCCGATCGCAGCTGGCGAGGGCGGCAGGCGGCTCCTCACGGCGGCCTGGCGGAGCGCAGACAGCTGTGTTAAGCTGTGACAACGGCGCCTTGCCACCAGGCAGCAGACGGGTTTCGGTTCTGCTGTAATTTCTAAGGAACAGCCATGCCTACACTGCCACCGCCATCAGCAGGAGACGGTTCTGCCGCACGAACAGCCTGGCTTAATGGCTGCCTCCCTGCTTATCACACCTCAGCCGGATTAAATTGTTCTAGAAAGAGAAACGTTTCTCTGCAATAAATATCTGTCGGGAATTTCAGTCCGGCTCCAAGGTCACCATTGCTGAGCTGTGGTTCTTTTCTTTTCAGTGAATGAAGCTTTCAGTGGCCCTGGGAGGGGGGACTCTGGAGAGAACAGCAGATCGGTTTCAGAAGCACAGAGAGGAGGGGGGAATAGAAATGTCAACACCATTGAAGGGGAGGGAGCTCCAGGCTGAGCTGGGAGTCTGGGAACAAGTCAGAGGGCCAAGCTCCCTCCAGGCCTTCTTCCGGGTCTGTGAGTGAGGCTCCTTCTCCGTGCTGGGAAGGGGGAAACATATAAGAGCCATGGGGGCCCTGCTCCGCTCACCCTGTGTCCTCTCCAGCCTTGTCCCTTCACTGGCCAAGCCAGAGGTGGGGTGTCCAGAAGGACGCGAGGGGCCCAGGGCGAAAGAGCAGGGTGCTATGTGCTCACGTGATTCAAGGCCTCTGTATGCGGGCATCACATGTTAACCGGGCGCCAGGCCCTCTCCCAGGACCTTTATGTGCCGTAGCCATGTAATCCTTGCCAAGACCCACTGAGGTTGGCATTACTATCTCCATTTTACAGATGCGCAAAGGGAGGACCAGAGGCAGGACGTGAGCTGGGCAGCGCGCACAGCTCGGCGAGGCAGCCTGCTCCGCGCCGCGCCCTGGGCCTCCGCCTGGCGCCCCCAGCGCCTGGGGCAGCCAGTGCTCTGAGCACCTGCCGCCGCGCTCGCCCGCGTGGGCTGCGTGCTGAGTGTGCAGTGCTGGAAGCGGCAGATAATGAGATGTGGTTCTTGCCTCAAAGGAATTGGTGATAAGGTGGTGACAGGAAAAACACCTGCAAGATGACTCAAAAACAATGGGAAAGGACAACCTTTGAAGTCAAGCAAACAAACCAAAAACAGAAACTATAGACCTGTGTGAGTTCCTCTGATCAGAAAGCCACACGGGGCCTCCGGTGAGAACTGGGGCAGGGACTGGGGTTGGCACTGAATGCAGTCAGAATGGATGGGTAGCTGACCCAGGGTGGCTTCCGGGGTGAGGTGACTGTCTTGTCAAGCCTTGAAAACACTGGTGGATATGGCCAAGAGTAGGGCAGAGAAGGGCAAGGTCACTGTCCACTCCCTCTAGCCCTCCCAGGAGCCCAGGGGAGCAGCTGTGGACCAGGCCCATGGAGGGGCCATCTTCCATGCCTGTTGGCTGTGGACAAATCTGCTGCCAGTGTGGGTGACAAGACTGCAGAGGCAGCGAGGGACCTCACAGCTCACTGACCGTGATGGGGTGTCAGGTTGGTGCACGTCATGTTCTGGCCACACAGACGAGAAGCTGAGCATTTGACTTAGTGTGAGATGTTCTGTGCCTTCAGAGGGAGACGGAGAAATGAATAAACTTTCTAAGAAATGAATGAACCCACAGACAGTGTATCCTGCTTTCCTAATCCAGACAGAAAGTGATGTTGGACACACAGTTCAGAGCCAGCCCATTGGGACACACAGTGGACTAGTCTGATCATCTTTCTCTGGCAGATAATGAGGCTGCTACATTTTATTTTGTTTTCTATCATGTCGGGCTCCCCAGGCCCAGTGAGCAAAGGGCTGGCATCTTGCCAGAGAGGGGGAGAGAAACAGAGAGAGAGAGACAGAGATAGGAGAGAACTGGTCTTTGGAAGCAAGGAGGCTTTTCTCGCCACCCCTGGCTTTTGTCATCATGGTATAAAAGATCTGTGGTGAGGAATGTGTTGTGGGAAAGGGGGTGGGGGTGGGTTCACACAATCCTCAAGGGGCAAAGAGAACCTCAGGCTGAAGAGCAGCCCAGACCTGGGGACCAATCAGTAAGGAATCATTGAGTCTCCCCGGGGGGCGGGGCTGACTCAGCGGAAGCCACTGTGGACGCTGGGAGGTCGACGCCTCCTGCTGAGAAAGGCCGTGGCCCTGCCTGTCCTCCAGGAGGGGCCCCTCGGGCCCAGAGCTTGGGACTGGCCCCACCATTCTCTTCCTTTCCTGGCCCTTGAGCTGGACGGCCCCAGGCATCCACTCTGCGCTTTGTCTTCTTCATATCCCTCGCTACGCCCTGCCAGGGGTCTCAGCCCTGCAGTCCTTCCTGCTGTCCTTCATAGCACCCCTGCAGCCCCCTGTCTCTGAGCCTCAGTTTCCTTATCTAGAAAATGAGGACAGTACACCTATCTCGCACGTTGCTGGGATGGTTCTATGAGATGAAATGCCCAACCAGCTTGGTCGGGAGCCCGTGGCCAGCACTCGAGAATGGCTGGGCATTCAGGTAGTGACCATGGTCATGCCCAATGCCCTCTGCGTCCCAGCTAGATCCCCTCCCTGCACATCCCCTGGTGCTAATGCCCGATGGCCCTGCCCAAACCCCATGTGTTGGGCCCTGCTGAGCGCCTGTGAGCTCAGGTCTACCCCCAGCGTGGCATCCAAAGCCTCCTTCCACACTCCCCACCCCCCTCGCCAGCCTCCTCTCTCCACCGCACCATCGGGCTGTCGCACCCATCAGCCCAGCTGACTGTTTTCTCTCAGGCCACCCCATTTCTGCGATTCAAAGGAAGAAAGCAATTCATGCAGCAGGCACTCAATTTTTATTGAATACATTGATAATGATAGTGCAAAAAATGGATACTGTTTGCATTTGACTTTGCATTTAGTAGAATATATACATCTGTACATATACAGGTGTCTATATAAAACATTTTACCTCGTTGAAAGGATGAGTTCGAGTTAACATTTACTGAGCATCTGCCAGGTGTCAGTCACTGTGCCAGGCAGAATACGAATCTGAACGAGGAGGGCATTGGGCTTCGTGGCAGGTCCAGATGTTTGGGGGTCAGCACTTCCTCCCAGTACCTGACACCATTTCCCACGCATGGAGCCGTCGACGGGTCCCGTGGGGTTGGCTAGCCCTGCTTGCACACACACAACACAGAGGCCAAGACACACGCAGTTGCACACGGAGGCCCAGGCGCAGGGAGCTGCTGTGGCGTGAATTACCTCGCTGAGGGCGGGCTCAGAGCTGCTGCCCCGTCAGGCTGGATTACAGCCCCTTGAAGCTTTGCAGCTACTGCCCTTCACAGGCCCCCGGGCAGCTGGCACTGATTCCTTGGCCCTCCCCCCGCCATGGCCAGTGGACTGTGCTCCTCCCAGCTCAGCCCCTCTCTGTCCTTTCTAATCACCACCCCCAGGTCTCTGGATCTTCATCCTGTCACCACCATGACCGGGGTTAGGACGGAGCTAGGCTGGCAGTCAAGTCTGTTTGTGCCCAGAGCACGGTTCAGGATGGAGAGCTGTCAGTTCAAAGGGCATTGGCCCAGTAGTCCACAGGGGAGTCCAACCTTCGGTGATCTGGGGAGGGGGGCAAGAATGAACGGCAGTGACCTGGCCCTTAATGCAAGAGTTCCCTAGTCGGAGGCGACAGCAGCCTGAGGAAGGAGGAGGCGAGGCTGCCGCTTAGCAACGGTGCCAGGGAGGGTCCATGGGGTTGTCACGGTGCAACCTCCCCCACAGTGCAGCGAAGGGTCAGAGCAGCTGGAGCGCAGAGACGCCTGGCATGGAGCCAGACAGACATGAGGGCAACTTTGGGCCTGCCCCTTGACCTCTCTGAGCTTCTGTTGCCTCATCCGTACAGTTCAAGCAACCACTTCACAAGGCTGCCGTGAGGAAATGCATGTGAAGGCCAGCTCCGCACCGGGCACCCGCGGTGCCCACGGGGTTTGCTCGCACCTTTGACAGTCCTCACGCGGCCCGCACCGTGGGCTGGTCGGGAGGGTGGACAAAGGGCTTTGTGAGTGCGAGGTGCCTGCAAACGGAGGCCCGGCCTTGTTAGCACGGGGTCTGCAGACGTCTGCTGTGAAGAACTGGACAGGAAATATTCCGGGCTCCGTGGGCCTTGTCATCTCTGTCGCAACTGCTCCAGTGTAGCAGGAAAGCAGCCATGGCAGTAGGTAAACGAGCTGATAAAATACAGGGAAACCGCATTTCCGGAGCAGGCAGCTCGCCGTGCTAGCCCGTGGGCCGCCGCCCGCTGCCCCTGTGCTGGGAGATGGGGTGACAGCTCTCCGCCTCTCTTTCTCTGGACCGCAGGCTGACGCTCTAACCGCTGAGCCAAACCAGCCATCTCCGCCTCTCTTGTAGCTCCAGGTGGAGTGCTTCACATGGCTCCATCGGGAACCCCAGTCCTTAGGAGCCCCATCTCCCAGCAGGAAACTGGGATCTGGGAAAAGAGCACAGGGGCCCTGTCTCCCTACCTCCCGGCACCCTGTGAGTGCGCGGCTGCCCCAGCAGGAGCCCTGGAGCAGACGTTGCACAGCCAGCTGCCCACCAGCACCGTGGGGGTGAAAATGAGTGAGGACTCCGGGCGCAACGTAGTCTGTCTTCTGTTCCCACTTCTGATTGAGGTATGGCATGGAAGTGCTTCTCTGTGAGCAAAGCATGATAACGATGGCCACCGACACTCCACGTGGGACAGGCAATAGGGAGTGGTGGAGACTGGGGTGCCCTTGACAAGTAGTACCCCACGTACAGGGCTGTGGGCAGCCGCTTCTCAGCTCCCACCGAGCGGTGCCACTGGGGTTTGGGGGGCCAGTGTGAACAGATCATTCATTTCCCAGGACAAACCTTAAATCCGGATTTTCTTATAAAATCTCCCAATTTTGGATATTGGATTCATTAAAACAAATGACATGGGCCAAAGAAAATAAATCTAGAACCTCTGGGGAGATTATTTTGCTCTTCTAAGTTTTAGATCTCTAGAAACAAAGCTTTCCCTGGAGCGGCAGGCTGTGCGAGGAAGGTCTGGGGGACGAGCCTGGGTGTTCTACAGCCAGGCTCTCAGCCTCGGCAGTACGACACTGGGGCCTGGTCATCCTGTCAGGGGAGGAGCTGTCCTGTGCATCGGAGGATGTTTAGCAGCATTCCTGGCCTCTACCCACTAATTCCACGGCACCCCCCACCAAGTAGTGACAAATGTGTGCAGACATCGCCTGATGTCCCCTGCGGGGCAGAGTTGCCTGAGTTGAGAAGTATAGGATTGACCCTCCAGAGACTGAGAGAGGCCAGGCCTGCCCAGTGATAGGCTTCTCAGCAATTTGTGGGCAAATGTTTCTAAATTAGCAAATTTTAATTTAGACCTAAATCTCCATTATTGCCTGAGGCTTGAGGAAAATTGGTGACCGTTTAAAATTATTAATTGGAGCCCGCTGCAAATCAGTGGAGGGTGAACTGGGCTGCCGTGATGGGACAGGGGCGGGAAGGTGGGGTAACAGCTGGTGACAGATGGACGCAGAGCCACGCGCCAGGCGGGCTGGGAACAGGGCGTCCTGCCAGGGGCGGCGGCCCTGCTGTGGGAGCTGCACGGGACCCCAAAGGGAAACGAGTGTCCGGGCTCTGAAGACCCAACCGAGCGCCGCGGGGGACATGACCTGGCGGGACAGAGGTGGGTGAAAAACTCCTGAAAATAGGAGGGCCGATTCCTGGGGCCAGGGGCGTCTTCCCGGAGTCGTCAGCACCCTGTGCCGTGCTGTACAAGGACTGCTTGAGCGGGTGAATCCATCTCTAATTAGACTCCGAAATCCATGATAAGTCAGATGATTCCTGGGCTGAAGTTCTCACTGTCTTCAGGGTTATGCTCTGGAGGCAAGAAAACCAGGGAGAAAGAGACGCAGAGACTTGAGGGAGGGACCCTGTGATGGAGGGGGTGAGGGGCCGAGGGGCAGCAGCAGGAGCCCGTGAGAAGGGGCAGGGTGAACAGGGTCCTCTGGAGAGAAAGGCGGGCTGGGGCTCTGCAAGGAAGGACAGAGGTCGGAGGAGGACGTCTGTTAGGAGCAGTTGTGGTCTCAAGCCTCCTCTGAGTTTTGATCTTAAGTGAGTCCCTTCTTGAGTTTTTTTCGTGGTCTCACTTCAGGTCCAAAGAATACAGCTAGGTTTGCCAAGCTAGAAATGTCTGAGGCCCTGGCTGCTGGCCCCCAAGGGCTGGTCAGGAAGGGAGGTGGGGATGGTCTGAGCCCTGGCTGTTTCTGGGATCTCAGCGGCCAGAGCTGCCCACACAGGGGAAATGACCCCGCTTCACAGCCCTCGACGAGGCAGGGCAGCGATCAGCGGTCTCATTTTATGGCTGAAAAAGCTGAGACACAGAGATGTAGTGACTCAGTCAAGGTCACCAGGGAGTCGCAGGCCTGCATAGCGGCCCCGGGCTCCAGTGCCTGCCCTGGTCCTTTGCACGTCCCTGGTGGCTTTTTGAAGAGCAGTGCTGTGGATGAGGAGTTAGAGGATGAGAGGAACTTGGGCTCAAGGTTATGTGAGGGGAGTAGCTTGGACTGCACTGGGGGCCCCAGGGTCTGCCTGGGACACTTCAACAGGAGGACACAAGCACTGCTCTGAATCTGAACGCAAGCTCCGCACCCCCGCCACCCACCTGCGCGCTGGCTGACCTTATTTCCCTTCGACAGGCATGCATGGTCTTCAATAATGCAGGCCCCCACCTAACACAGAAGAGGCCTGTCACCCAAAAATAGCTTGAAAAGCAGACAGAGGGAAGCAGATAAGCATTCTAAATAATTTATTTATAGCACAGAGCACAAAGCCGTCAACGAGACTATAGGCGGGCGACAGGCACAGCACCCCTTGGGGAGCAGCTGGGACCTCTCCCAGTCCAGGGGGCTATCTCAGGAAAGTGCCTCCTGAGCTGGTCCTGCCAGGAGTCTGCAGAGAAGAGGACAGGGTGAGGCGCAGGGTGTGGGGGACAGAGGAGCAAACACCAGACTTCAGGTGGGATCCAATCAGGAGCGTCAGCAGGAGCCCTTTGGGAGCCACAGAGACCCTGTTGCTGGGGGGTTAATGCAGAGGCTGGACCCCCGCTGTGCTTGGTAGGATTCCTGCAGGGGCTGGGAGATTTGAGGGGATCAGTGCTCTTTAACTCAGGTCATAGCTGAGCAAGTCAAATCTTTGCTGGCTCATGCCCCATCCCTTCTGGGGACAGAGGCTGCTGTGGCCGAGTCCTCGTCCTGCTCCCTTCCTCCTTGGCTGCACCCTCGGGTCCACCGCGTAGAATCAGTCTACAGTCTGGATTGGATGCTGTTCACTAGACAACCTCTAAGTCCCCTTCCATCTCTGAGTCTGTGTTCCAGAATGTTCCAGCTTGGCACTACACCCTTTAGAAAAGAAACATAAAAAGATTGTGTTGCATAAACAATTCTTTCAAAGGAACAAAGGATGTGAAGCCAGAGAATTTCAGACTTGTGTAACAGAATTATTTCTGCAGGAATTTCAATAATAAGGTGCTGTTATAGCTCCAAATGTGTATTTTTTGTTAACTGGAAAACCAGAAATAATTCTCTGGTAGATCAAAACTGACAACACCAAACTTAAATGTTCACTGATTGCTGGATAGCACATAGGATCAGACCCAAATCGACAAGGTTCTACGCAGACCACCGCAGTGACAGCAACCTGTCCTCAGCACAGGTGGTCAGCAGATGCGTGCAAGGCCGAGGGCCCAGCCAACCCCTGAACTGGAACGTCCCTGCAATGCTGCACCGCTCACCACTGATCCATTCCTTCATTCAAGATGATTGCTCCTGGTGGCAAGCAGGGTGAAACCAATAGTGGTTTGTGAAGGCAGTTGGAATCCCTAATTGATCAATCATGCTATGTTCGATTCAGTTCACAAAAACTTGCAAAGTGGAAGAGGACGAACTCTGCAAGACTCAGCTGTGAGAGTGTCTGCTGTGGCCTGCCCACCGGCCATCAAGGTCGAGGACCCCCGAGTGCCTTGTCCCGCTCCCAGGAAAACAACAGGGTAGAAGTCAGAGCCTTATTCTGAAGGAGCTGACATGACCTTGGGGATGGAAGAAGAGTTAGGATACTCTTCTTTTCCCTGCATTAAAAAATAATTTGTTTTGAAATGATTTTATAGGTACTGCGAAGTTGTAAGTGCAGTACAAAGAATTCCTGTATCATACTTGCACATAGATCCCCCTCACTGTTAATATTTCACTGCATCTCCCCCCTTTCTATGTGTGTGTCTGCTGATTTATTTATCTATGTTTATCTACACCCATATATTAGTCTGGAAAATAGACATGCTCATGGATAACAGTAAAAATCATAAAAGCGACATTTATTGAGTATTGATAATGTTCCAGGCATGTGTATGACTAGGTACTTTACGTATATTAAGCCACTTAATCCTCATAATGACATTAAGAGGTATATATTATTATCATCCCATTTTACAGATGGGAAAGCTGAGGTATAGGGTCCCACAGCCAGTAAGTAATGAAGAGAGAATTCTAATCCAGGCAGCCTGCTCCATGGCCCTCCCTCTTAGCCAGTGGGAAAAAGGAAAACGGAGGAGGCCTGGAAGGAGCCCCAAGTCTGGGTCTGCTTGGGCGGGTGAGGTAGGAAGGCAGAGGCGGCTGCCCAGGGCCCCTGGGATCTCCCGACTCATCTGAGATGCACGAGGACAAACACCATGCTCACCCGACTTGAGAAAGCTGCTCAAGCCGCTAGTGTCAGATCCCTTCTCTGACTTTGAGCTCGGAATCATCATTTTTACAAACCACCCATTTTTTTTAAAAGAAGAAATGAATTTGCTCATTTTTATTCCTCATTTTTGGATAACACACAGAAGCCACTTAGAGCTTAATATTAACACTGTCCATCACTGTCGGCCTGCTGTAAGTGGCGCGTGTCACATCCCAGCCGTCTGCAAACTCTGCATGTTAGATGAGCAGCGGAAGGCGGAGAATTCCACGAGAAGAGAAGTCCTCCCCTCTTCAGCTCTGAATTCCTGCAAGAGGATGAGTATCAGAGAACCTAGTCCCACTCCTGTCACTCTGTGTGGCCACCAACATTAGCCCTGCAGCTTGGCAAAAACTCCTATGTGTCTCAGCTCATCCCCGTGGCAGGGGAGGGGGGCAATGTCCCCTAGAACTCCCAGTCTGTAAGAAGATGAAGCGTGGTTTCCAGGACCTCAAGGTCAACTGCCGTCTCATTTCTTCCCGCCATGCCCTCCGTGCTGGTGCTGCAGTCTGTCTGCCCTGCCCCCTTCCCTGCTCTCCCTGCCACTCTCTGTCTTTCCAGGGCTACTGTCTCAGGTCTTCCCTTTATCCATCTAGCTCTTTCCCCCGGCTACTCACGTCCCTCTCTGCCCCACCTTGCTCTCTGGCTCTGATGCTGCTCTCCCTGGCCCGAAACCATTTCTCTTCTGTTATTGATTTTGTTGTTGAGGTATATTTCACATTCTTAGTGGACAGCTCGATGTATTTTGATATATGCACACACCCGTGTAACTGCCACCCAGATCAAGATACGGAACACCTCCAGCAACCAGGCTCTCTGGGACCTCTTCACGGAATAGGTGCCCACTGTCCTGATTTCTATCACCTTTCTGGAATTTCTTCTAAATGGAATCACGCAGGATGTCATTTCTGGCTCCTCTGCCATGGTGTGGCTGGAAGGAGGAAGCACATGGAGGGAGGCCTGGTGGGACATGACTCACTGCCTTGTCCTTTTCCCGAGGTCCTCAGTGCAGAGGACTGTATGTCTGTAGTGGCCTGGCCCACACTGGCCTGGCACATGGCTGTTCCTAGAAGTGTGAGCTGGGCTCCTGCGTCTTCAGACACCCATCCCTGGTCCTCTGGGGGCTGGGTCCTGCTCCAGGGAAGGTCCGGTCAAATCCTTGACAAAACTCCAGGGATCCTAGCTCCTCCCAGATGGCCTCAGCTTCCCTTGTGTCACCACAGGGTGTTAGCAATCTCAAAGATCTTCCCACTTCTTTTTAAAAATGAAAACCCATAGAAGGGCTTATCTGGGACCAGAAGGCAGGTCCACTGGCTCCAGGATCCTATGCTCCTTCTACCACAGCATCTGTCCTCGTGGCTTTGTCACCTGGATGTTTAGGCAGCTCTGCTTAAGCCGCCTTCCTGTCCCTGGCCCTTTCTGCTGGTCTCCAGGGTGCACTTCCCACACCGTAGTTGCTGAAGGGACCTCTGCTGAGGTTGGTCTTGCACAGCTTACTGTCGCTGAAACCTGGCGTTCCGTTCACTGGAACCGCGCTGTTAGCCTCCTAGTGAGAGAGCAGGCTCAGATGCAAACATCCCTGGGATGGGAAACTCATTAATGCCACACTATTTGCAAATGATGGCCTTTTATTCATTTTCCCCCCAAAAGACTTACCAGTTGTTGACACCGACTCTTTAATCAGAGGGGTTGAAGAGAAGCGGGGGGAGAGCCAGCTGGCCCTGGGGACTGAGAAAGTAGAGTGACATTATGAGAGGAGAATAGGACACAGCAGCTCCTCCAAAGCCCCCAATTCTGCTCTGTTCCTCAGCCTCTTGCAGCCCAGGTGAGCTGAATCATTGCCCTGGAGGCCTGCAGACCTGGCGATGCAGACAGATGGGGGCTGGGGGAGGCACCAGCACAGAGCCACCCTGCCCGCGGTACCCTCTCCTCCCCTCTGTTGTCTGGGACCACCTGGTCTGATGGAAAAGCCGATCTTGCTGCCAAGGGGCGTCCCTCCGATAGCAGAGTGAGACCGCCCATGAGCGAGTGAGAAGCTTGGGTGCTGTAGAATAAGGGTGATCCGTGCAGGTGTGCACGCACAGATCCGCAGAGCCGAGTGTGGCCCAGCTAACTGGCTCACACGTTCCCCAGCCTGCGGGAGCCACCAGGCAGCAAAGGCCGGAAGGAGGGATTTCGTCCTGCCTTCATTGGCATTCAAGTCAGAGGCTGGGCTGACAGGCCCAAAGCTAATCCAGCTATCTCCCTCTCACAGGCAGAGCCTCCAGGAAGAAGCTCCATCTCTGGGCCCCGTGGGAGCGTGGGCAGAGAGCAGATGTGATCCCCCTCTCGCCCCTCCAGTGGCCTTGCTGTCCCCACACTACCCCACCTTCACCATCGGCTCTCGCTGCCCAGCAGAATCCCTGGCACGAGCTTTGTGTACTCATCATGCCTATTCGGACGGCTCCCAGCCCAGCAGGTACCGGCTGATCCCCACGTGTCCCTCCTGAGGCAAAGTCAGTGGGAACAGAAGGTGAAATATCCAAGTACATTTGTGACCCCAGATCCCATGACAAAAAGTGGTGGAACGCAAAGTCGGAGTTCCATTTCTGAATGTAAGTCCGCGGATCTTTCCTGGGATAGAGGCAGGGCCTCGGGGAGCAGTCGGGACACTGCCTCTTGGGGGGAGCGGGAGGATGGGTTTGGTTCCTCAAGGTCACGCATCGAGCTCTGTGTATTGTTTTCTCTTCAGCTCCGGTTGGCCTCGCTGAGTGGGCTGCCCGAGCTGCTACTGAGAGGCTAGTGTGGGAAGGAGACTGGAGACTGTGCACCTGGAAGGAGCTGTGAGGGAGGAAAATGAGCAAAAGGGACAAAGTAGCTGCTGCAGGGGAGAAAACTGGGGGCGGAGCAGAGAGTTGGTCAGAGGTGATGCTCTGGGCACCCAGCACAATGTCATCCCCTCTGCCGCCCCATCAAACTGCTGGGGAAAGCTGCCCTTGTCATCCGGGTTTTCAGGGCTGTGTACGTGGTATGTGTGCGCGTGGTCTGGTGTGTGACAGACGTCATACCCGCGGAGACTGGCCTGCGAGGGGCTGTGGATGAGCAGGGAGGCCGGAGGGGTCCAGGGTCATTAGAGTTTCTCCTGTGAGGCTGGCAGTCCAGTCTGGCCCTGCCATCGCCCTGCCCCGGGCTCTGCCTCCTCTCCGCCTGCCCAGAGCTCAGAAGCCACCTCCTGTGCTCGCGCCCCGTGGGACAGCAGCTGACAGACTCCTCTAAAGGTTGCAGGTCTGATGGGGCTGGGGAAGCAGCCGGAAAGATGGCAGAGGCACTTACAATGCAGATTTAAACAGAGGCAGCGGGTGCCACGTGCCAGAGGGAGCAGGGCGAGGGCTGGAGCTCCTGGACACGGCCTGGCTCTGCCGGCTTCTCGGCGGCTTTGAAGGTGGGGAGGAAGCAAAGAGGATTTTCTCTACTCTCCTTTTTCCAATAAACACTGGAAACACTCAGAGTTTGAGTATAATCCTTATTGACTCCATCTGCCAGGGGAGGGACGGAGGGAGAGAGAGAATTTCATGGAAGCAGAGCCTCGTTCTCAGAGCCCTGGCCCGAACCCCCTCAACTGTGGGCTCCAAATGCAGGGCTCCAGGTTAGAGGGAGGGTGGGAGTCTGGCCCAGGGCAGGGCCGAGGGGCACGAGTCGGACGGGCTCCCAGATCCTGTTTGTTTCTCCCCAGATCCTGTTTGTTTGGCCGGAGGCCAAGAAGGAGGCTAGTGAAGACGGGTGCTTGAAAGCAAGCCCAGAGAAAGAGCTTCAAACAATTGCTGAAAAGGAACCCACAGTTTTAATTATTCCCCCAAATTAGGGGGTTTCTTTGTACTTTTATGTCTATTCTTAGCTCTAGAACTTTATGAAAGTTTTGGATGAAATGCAGACATGAGCAGGGCTCTGTGGAGATGGGGACCACCCCCTCAGGTGTGGAGAGCCGTCTTGCCCAAGGCCCTGCTTTCCGAGTGGCCCCCAGCCAGTGACTGAGGGAGCCAGGACAGAAAGCCCAGCCTCGTCAGGCCACCGCGGCATGTCTTAGCTCCCGAGCTCCCTGCGGGGTCCGCCCAGGCTGTCACTCATATGGCGTGGAAGACGGATGTCCCTCCACTTGCCCCTGCTTGCTTCCCTCCTCCCACCGGTGTCGACCCCGAGGGCCCTCTTCGTTACACATCCCGAAAGTTAAACTGCATCTCAGAGCTCACCCCGAGAGCCTAACCAGCCACACGAGAGACCCAGGTCTGTAATAAGTGCGAGAAAGGACACAAGGCCCTGTGGCCCCGTGGCTGTGGGGGAGCGGGGCGGGGCCGGGTCCACGGCAGGCAGGGGCTGGACATTCGGGTTGACACCAGGGAAGAAACTGGGCCTGAGCTTCCCAGCTGGAGGAGACAGTGAGAGGCTCCAGGGTGTGGGGGGCCTGGCCCGTGCCCGGCGTCCCCTGTGAGAACGGAGTGGAGGTGGCTGTAGAACCCTCCCAGCACAGGCACCTGTGAGCAGAGGCTTGAAGGTGAATGGAAGGTGAATGGAAGAGGGAAAGGTTCCAGTCTGAGAGACAACACAGACAAAGGCGTGCAGGTGAGGAAGGAACCCACCGAGGCTGGATGAGATTCGTCAGTGGGGATGCGGGAACGTGCGAGTGGGCAGAGGTGGGAGCCAGAGCTGGTGACTGCTGACTGTGGGTGGGGGGGGGGGGAGTCCTGAGAAGAGAACAGAGCGCCGTGTTGGGTGGGATTGATGGGAGAGACCAGCTGGGGGCCCAGCAGGAGTCGAGGCAGAAGCCCATTTGAGCTGGTCCAGGACCATGACCGGGGGCATGAAAACTGTTTTGCAGAATGCAGAGCGGAGGTGCCTGGGGGCTGAGGGGCGAGGTAGGAAATGAGCATTGGTTTTCTGGTTTGGCTGACGGGCTACCTGTTGGTGCCAAGGCCGGAGACAGAGAAAGGAAAGCAGATTTGCCTGGGGAAGGAGGAAGTGCTGGGAGAGCCCAGGGGCTGATGAAGACCAGGGAGGCCCGAGGGAAAGCCCAGTGCTCCTTCGTGGTGAGATTCGTGAGGCCAGACGCGAGGGGAGGTCTCTCGGGAGAGTGCAGCGTGAGTGGAGAGCAGAGAAGACCATGCAGACCCAGGGCGAGGAACAGAAGAACTGGCCGAGAAAGCCTGATGGAGGGTGCGGGGAGTCACGCGTGGGAAGCCAGGGGAGGAAGCCAGGAGGAGAAGGCAGGAAGGGCCACACCGGCTGCTCCCGAGGGGCAGGCAGAGGAGAAACAGAGAGCAGGCCACACTGGAGGCAGCACATAAGCCATGGGCGACCTCAGCGAGGGCAGTGACTCCACAAGGGGGTCGACCCACATGGCCAGTGACTGAGGGTTGAATGGAAGGTAGAACGTAGACGTAATACATCACTCTTCTGACTTAACCTACAATGTGACAGAGAATGTGTTAGGCCCTTTGGAGCCACGTAACTGAATCCACTTAATCATCACACTGAATCTGCAAAGTGGGTGGGATTTTCAGCATCACCATTCTCCAGCTGAGGAGACAAGCTCAGAGAGGTTAAGAAACTTGTTGACTGTCACTCAGCTCTAATACATTGTGGGGCTCATTTCCTGACTCTCAGCCTTGTGTTTTTCCACCATCCCATGCTGTCTTTCCTTTTAAAACACAAGGATCGAAGGTTTTCAACAGGTTTGAGGCTTTGGAGAAGGAGGCAGAGGAGAAGGGGATGGAACCAAGCGCGGGGAGAGCCAGGCCCCCTCCTCGGATCTGCAGGGGGCGGGACGAGTGTGAATACAGGTGTGTCTTGAGGCCACACAGCTGAAGTGGGGGAGGCCAGCCTTTGGTGGTCTCTGCCTCCAGGGTAAGGTAGGCGGTGAGGTCACTTACTGGGTCCTAGTATGTTCAAGGCAGGTATCTATTCAAAGTGGCTTAAGTACAAGTGGGGACTTACTGGGACGCCAGCAAACATCACAGATGAAGAGACCAGGGCCTCTTGGGGATGCTCTTACCTCTCTCCAGGGCCACGCGGAGCCCCCTACCTCTCTACGTCTTTCCATGTACCTGCCTCTTTCTGCTGGTCCAACATGGACTACTCAGAGCCTCGGTGTCTTAGTTCTGAATTTTCAGGAGTTGAAGTCTAGTTGGTTCTCAACATGGGACAGATAACACCACCCTCGGCCCAGTCAGAGGTGGTCACAGTGTGAGTCCCCTGAACCCAGGAGGGATGCTGGACTCGCAGTGGTGGAGGACGAAGGTGGCAGCGAAAGGCCACAGCCGGAGCAGACGAGCGCGGGAGGAGAAGGGCCACAGCCGGAGCAGACGAGCGCGGGAGGAGAAGGGCCACAGCCGGAGCAGACGAGCGCGGGAGGAGAAGGGCCACAGCCGGAGCAGACGAGCACAGGAAGAGAAGGGCCACAGCCGGAGCAGACGAGCGCGGGAGGAGAAGGGCCACAGCCGGAGCAGACGAGCGCGGGAGGAGAAGGGCCACAGCCGGAGCAGACGAGCGCGGGAGGAGAAGGGCCACAGCCGGAGCAGACGAGCACAGGAAGAGAAGGGCCACAGCCGGAGCAGACGAGCGCGGGAGGAGAAGGGCCACAGCCGGAGCAGACGAGTGCGGGAGGAGAAGGGCCACAGCCGGAGCAGATGAGCGCGGGAGGAGAAGGGCCACAGCCTGAGCAGACGAGCGCGGGAGGAGAAGGGCTGAGGGTTTAAGCTGCCCGCAGGCTCCTAGCCGAAGTCCCGCCAGGCAGCTCTGTGCCGGCCGAGAAGGGGACTCTCACGTGCACTGGAGCTTGGCAGCACCGACGTGAGGCTCTTCTCCAGCAACTTTGGGATGGTGGGGAGCAGACGTGGAAACGCCTTGATGTTCATTGTCTCGCAGTTGGCGGGGTCTGGGGAGGTGATGGGCAGGACGGTTAAGAGGGCAAGGGATTGGGGTTGGTGACGGGGGCAGGACCGGCCTTGCCAGCTGGCTAGGAGGACACCATTGTGGGAGATGGCGAGCTGGGGAGAGCCGGAGGGGTCAGCGCCAGGCGTCAGGGGGAGGGGATCACAGGAGGTGGGAGAGAGGTCAGCTGGGTTTCACTCACCCTCAGGACCACCAGGGAATTTTCTCCCAGTCTTCGCTCTCCACAGTCTCTCTCCACTCTGGGTGTGGGACCAGTTTGCTGGGCTCCCCTGTTCCTCTGAGAAGCTCCACTGACACACAGCTTGGACTCTGTAAGGGACTCCTCGGGGCCTGGTAGCTGTGTGGGCAGGAGGGAAGATGAGATCACTATCACTGTGATACCCCGGAGCACGGAGACAGGCCATCACTGGGGAGCAGCTCTTTCCTGCTGCATCCCATCAAGGGGTGTGTACACGGTTTCCTGTCCCATGTCCTCACCAGCTGGAGAACGCCACCTCCAGGGCCCTCACTGCCTCCATCTGGCTGGCACTCACTTTCCAATTTTGTCCCTCAGAGTGTAGGAGGCTGATGGAGAGAGAGTCCCTGTTGAAAGAAAGCCGAGAGCATGGAGGCTGCGGTGCCCGGAGCAGTGGGGCTGAGGCAGGCTCACGGAAGGAGAGGTCCGTCTGGCCTGCAGCAGGAGGGGGACTTTGAACTGATAGCAAGGGCGGGCATAGCTAGCTCCGGAGCCCCAGTCCCCAGAGATGTGGGACACAGAAAGTCTAGATGCTCTGGAGTGTGAGCTCCGTGAGGACAGGGCCTCTGTCTGCCACCTTCGTCCCTACATCCTGGGCAGCTGGTCAGGGCCTGCCCAGAGGGTGCTTGATGTCACTGTTGAACAAATGAATGAGGCACGCATCTTGACCTGTGTGCAGTCGGTGGCAGCGTGAAGAGACCGAAGGCCCTTCTGCGTCTTCTCCTCGCCTCCTGCTCTCAGGCCCAGGAGCCTCAGCCTGCTCTGGAGCCGGGCTCTGCAGCCCAGGGCCCAGGGGTCAGGGCTCCCGAGGGAAGGCTTCCTGTCACTGGTCCTGAGCGCCTTTCTCCACCTGACCCAGGGGACACTCTTGGAAGGGGTATCTGCTCTTAGGGTTAAATGAGGGGCAATGACCTAAGTCCAACAGAAACAAACGGGCTGCTTTGGGAAGACTGTCCTTTACTAGGTCACAGTTCCAGTGTTTCCATCCATTCATTCATCTGTCTTTCATTCATTCGACCATTTCACTGAGCACCTTCTATGTGCCCAGCACTGTTCAGAGTTCAGGTTTAAACAGTCTGGAAAGGGCTCCTTTTCTCATGGAGCTTTCAGTAAGAGCTTGAGAATTATTTGGATGCAAACCTAGAAACTCACTCAACACTAGGGAAAATAATACAGGGGAATTGTTGGGATGGTGCAGGCATGACTCACGCCCGCAGAGAAGTACAGCCAAGACCCAGGGAAGACTGACTCGGACCTGCATGATCCGAGCCCAGGCTTGCCCTCGAGGCTCTCTGCTGACCAGGAAGCGGCTGCCCCAGCCCTGCCCTTACCAGAACCCAATATCAACCCCTTCAGCCTCTGTCCTAATGTTTGGCCTCAGAGGCTCAGATGTCCACCCTAGTCCAGTGAGCTCTGGCCTGGGAGGGAAAGGACTGGTAGTTCAAAAGGGCAGATGGAGTGGGAGGGGTGGATAGAGGGGGTGGGGAGGAAGTCCATCTCCCCAGTTGATTTCTAACTTAGTCCCTGAGGGTGGTGGGAGCTCCTGACTGAGACCTGTCTCCTCCCCCTGTCTCACCAGGAGGGAAGGCTGGACCATCTAAACCATGGGATGGCATCGAGAAGGAAGCCCCATCAAGGCAGAATGAGGCCTCTTCCTCCTGCTTTTCAGCCTGGGGAATTGTTCCATAATTAAGGGGGAAATGATGAATGCAGAGATGGGAAGTCCCCATACTTCATCCTTATTGCTATTGAATTCACAGCGTAGCACATCATGTTTTATTATAACTTTATAATAATTACAGTTATTACTGGATTCATGTATATGGAAAAGGCAGGAGGATCGTCACTGTATTAATTCGTGAGGCCCTTCAGTGGGATTTATTGAGCAATAAGTGAATTCTAACCACTTGGCAGGACACAGAAGTCTTTCCCTGCACAGAACTCTATCAGCTGGCATGACACACAAACAGCTCACTTCACATGGGGCCAGGGGGTCTGCCCGATTATTTCTTCCTTCTCCAGGCAGTCTGCCTTGATTTAGAGGGTTGTGTTTAGAACTTTGCTCTTCATAGTGGAGCTAACACCCACACTCTCCTAGCATGTCTCAAAGGTCAGGGATGTCAGCCCAAATGTTGAGATAAACCTTTTCCATTTGCACAGAGCTTTATAGTTTTCCAAATGGGATCACAGATGACCTTTCTGTTTAAAAGGTCAAGCAGAAAACTCTTTTGAAAATAGAGATATATGGACATCAAGACCATTAGACTTTGCCCTTCATGGCTTTTGGGGGTGGTGGGAGAGGGGTGGCAAATTGATGTAAGGCCCAAACCCAGACTTTTGTAAAGGAATGACTAAGCCCTGGCAATGACCACATGCAGTTAAGGGGAGCCTGTCTGTGGGTGCCTGCTGGGTAGGGCTCCAGCAACGAGAGGCAAAGGAGGGGCAGAGGCAGTGGGGAAAGCCTACAATTTGCTCAGAGGGAAGAAGACTTGGGAAAATTGAGATAACCATCAATTATCTGAAGGGCTGTTTTCTGTAGGTGGAAACAGATTTGTTCTCTGGGCTCAGGAAGAGGGGGCGGAGGGGTGGGGGTGGGCAGAACCAGGATCTCAAGGGAAGAGACTCAGGGCAGGTGTCGTTTGTGCCCAGGCATGACTTGCTGGTGGGGAGACCGGTCCAGCAGCTGACAGGGCAGCCTCAGTAGTGTTGGACTTACTGACATTCGGGAGGCTGGTTTGCTGGTTTATTCAACTCACACTTATCTAGTACTCATCCCGTACAGGCGGCGTGAGCAACACTCACAGTCGAGTGGGGACGCCAGACAATAAACAAGTAGCAACAACCAAAAACGCAGTGACAGGTTATGAAACGGGCTAAGAAGGGAAAGAGGAGACTAAGGGAAGGAAGGGAGGGGAGACGGAGGGACCTTGATGTGGAGCACCCCTTGCTAGATGGGTCTGGATTCTCATTGCATCCCCAGGGCCCCGAAGGTCGGCATGATGGCCCTCCATTTTTATAGCTGAAGAAACCAAGCTTCAGGGAGCTTGAGTGGGTTATCCAAAGTCATCAGGTTAGCACACAGATCTGAAGGCCTGCTCTGTGAGTGACCCCACTGGGTGGAGCCCAGCCTGGTGGCAGAAGCGGTGGAGACAGTGCAGGATTGTGGAGAACGGTCCCATGCGGGGGGCATTCAGGCCAGGTGGCCGCCGCAGCTCCATCCAGCCCTGAGATCCTGCACCTGTGTGCCTGGGTCAGCGTGACAGCTCACAGACTTGGGATCCCAATGGCAGGAGACTTAGAAGGCTCAGAAGGTCATCGCGCTGTCCAAGTCTCGGATTCCCTCCACAAGGCCTCTGGAGTAATGGCACGGCTTGTATGGGCGCCCTGGCAATGGGACTCAGTCCACAGAAGCCGCCCCACCTCCGGGCAGTGCTCACAGGTGGGACATCTTGCTTACATCAGACCCCTCTGTCTCCCTGGCATATACCCAGCATGCTAGGGTGCTCTTCCCCATGGGTCCCTTTTCATAGAGTTTCAAAATCCGAAAGCCTTCTGAATCTGAAAGAACGCCTGACTCGGTGGGAGTAATTTCAGGCCTAAGCAGTCTCTTCTGAGTACACTATTCCGCAATTCGAAGATAAACTGAGGCACCCTTACCTCCCCCTGCATGAGTATCGCTGCCTTGCTGAGTGGAAGCATGGAGCTGTCCCCTCTCTCAGAGCCCAGGGCTGTGTGGTTCCCCACAAAGGCTGCTCCCATGGCCACCACGTCAGCTGGCCACTGAGATGTGTGTCCTGCCTGGAAGACCTTCTGGTCATCACTGGGCTCTGGGTAATTAGCAGGGTACAGGTGGAGGGGGTGCCCGTTTCGCTCTGTGTGGTGCTGGAGAACCAGAAATACCCCCTCTGACTTCTACCCCAGCTGCACCACTAAATCTGCTCTGCTGGAAGTCCCTCCATCCAGCAAGGGACATGGGACCCCCCAGCCTTGGGGCACCAAGCTGCAGGTCTGCTACCTTGCAAATGAGGTCCCCCTCCAAGGCCAGACAAGAGGAATGAATAGGGACACGCAGCAGAGACCTGGCTTCTGTGCTTCCTGACTCACTCGGTGGCTGTGGGATTTGGGGCAAGTCTCTGCCCTCTCTGCGTCTCAGGTCTTTCCTCTTTAAAACAAGGGACCGAGTCACTAAGTAATCCCTAAGAAGCTTCCCAAGCTCTGACACTTCATGGTCCCAGGCGTGGCCCAGGACTCCACATAGCCAGGGCGTCATCCCCATCTCAGGAGCTCAGAGTGCTGACCTCCAGGCTTGTCCGGCCCTGGAAGCCTGTGGGCCTCCCCCAGAGCGCCGAGGAACAGCGGAACGCCTGGCCCGGGTGGAGGCCTGGGGCTCGTTCCCGTGTCTGCAACACTCGGTCCCGGGTGCCACTCTGATGAAGGGCAGGTCGACGTGACCGCAGTAGGTGTCCTTGAAGGTGCTGCCGGTTGCTTGTCGGGAGTTGTGAGGTGGGTGTGGCAACGAGGGAGAGACAACAGCAGTAATCGCCACGTGTCTATGACATGAGCGCAGAGTGTGTTCAACGAATGAAAATGTGTTCAGCTGAATACACGCGACATGAGCCTTTTCACTACATGCAGTCAACAGTTCCTGCTCTGGGGAAGAGTTCCTCTGTCAGCCTCACAGCTACACACACGCAGGCAGGGCCATCCTCCGTGACCAGCGATGACTCCGAGGCACAGGGAGGGGAAGGAACTTGCCCAAAGCCACACAGCTAGGAAATGGCAGTGGGGCCTGTGGTCCAGACCCAGGTGGCTTCAAGCTGGTGCTCCCTCCCGCACCTGCTCCCGGACGGTGCACAGGAGGGTGTCGTCAGGCATCCCCTCGCCCCCACTGCCCAGCCCCACCACGCTTGCCCACGTACACACGAGGCCTCCACAGGCCGGAGCTGGCAGTCAGGCCGGGGTGGGCTGGGGAGGGAGGGCTGAAGGGTTGCACAGATGAATACACACAACCCTGTCCTCACAGACGTTTCTAGCCCTCTGGGGAGGCGGA
Source organism: Tadarida brasiliensis (assembly GCA_030848825.1). Taxonomy (NCBI): domain Eukaryota; kingdom Metazoa; phylum Chordata; class Mammalia; order Chiroptera; family Molossidae; genus Tadarida; species Tadarida brasiliensis. The sequence goes on along the minus strand of CM061275.1, from coordinate 11,889,500 downwards.
CAGGGCACAGTGACCGAGGCTGTGCGGGGGATGGGGCAGGGCCAGCACCAGCCAGGCCCTGAGGGCGAGCTGCCTTCAGAGCCCTCTGGTGGAGGCAGCTGCATCTGGGGTGAGGTCTCTTTGAACCCCTTTTGCTCAGGGCTGCTGCCGAGGTGGCATTGCAGGGTGGTGATTGGATTAATTAGGCTTTATTCATAGGCAAGCACTCGATGAACTGTGATTAAGCAGACAAGCATCTGGCGGCCGTGGTGGCTGAGGGTGGGACATGCGACTCCCGGGGCCGTGAGGCACCAGTGACGACGAAAACCCTGCTGGGGATACAGCCAGGACCCGGCCCGTGAGCCTTCGTCACACAGCCTGCCCCGTGAAACAGAGGCCCGGTGTCTGAGGGCCTCGTGCTCAGCAAGCGTGCCCGAGCCGCTCTGTGTCCTCTCCCAGTGAGACACCACTGTGGGCGAGGGCACGGAGGGCAGGACGGGCCAGGTCTGCTCTGTGTCCTCTCTCAGTGAGACACCGCTGTGGGCGAGGGCACAGAGGGCAGGACCGGCCAGGTCTGCTCTGTGTCCTCTCTCAGTGAGACACCGCTGTGGGCGAGGGCACGGAGGGCAGGACCGGCCAGGTCTGCTCTGTGTCCTCTCTGAGTGAGACACCGCTGTGGGCGAGGGCACGGAGGGCAGGGCGGGCCAGGTCTGCTCTGTGTCCTCTCCCAGTGAGACACCGCTGTGGGCGAGGGCACGGAGGGCAGGATGGGCCAGGTCTGCTCTGTGTCCTCTCCCAGTGAGACACCGCTGTGGGCGAGGGCACGCAGGGCAGGACGGGCCAGGTCTGCTCTGTGTCCTCTCTCAGTGAGACACCACTGTGGGCGAGGGCACGGAGGGCAGGATGGGCCAGGTCTGCTCTGTGTCCTCTCTCAGTGAGACACCGCTGTGGGCGAGGGCACGCAGGGCAGGATGGGCCAGGTCTGCTCTGTGTCCTCTCTCAGTGAGACACCACTGTGGGCGAGGGCACGAAGGGCAGGACGGGCCAGGTGTCCAGCCTCTCAAGAAGCAAGGAGGTGATATGGGTGCTGTGGGGGTAGGGACAGAAGTTCAGGGACAACTACATGCAAAGGCTGCTTCTTGAAGCAACGAACCTCACCTTGCAACACACATTGATTCTCTCTCTCTCTCTCTCCCTTCCCCTCTCCCTCCCCTATACCACCCCCTTGGCTGAGCAAGCCAAGAGGTCTTTCTGTACCAAGGGGCTACAGGCCCAGGCTGGCACACACCCGAGGAAGCAAGACCAGGCCGGGCTGGAGCTGGGCCAACCCCACACGGGGTGCAGGCCAGGCGGCGAGGAGACAGGTCGTTCAGCAGAGAGAGGGCCTGGGACCAAGTGTTTAGACAGGGGAGGCGGATTTGGTTTATGGAAAAAGAGTGCAGGATGATAAAGTGGACGATGGAAAAAGACGTCTGAGCAGTGACTCCCTCCTGATGCTGCAGCCTGACAGCGCGGCAGACGCGGAGGGTGAACTTCGTCTGGCCTTGGCTACACCCATCTCATTTTTCCATCTGGCTTCAGAGAAATAGTCCAGAGTCACTTCTTCTGCCTTTTGGAAATTTAGGATGTTTTAAACTTACCTCCATTCTGCCTGTCAAATGCATTTCTCTGTGTCACTTACAACAGCCAGCCAGATGAGGCGGAGCGAGGACTGCGCCTGCGGCCCGCCCTGCTCCTGCCGCCCTCCCCGGAAACGCGTTGTGCCTCACCGACTCCACCTGCTCACCCACCAAAGCGCAAGTCACATGTAACCCTCGGACAAGCCTTCCCCGAAACCAGCAGAACGAGCTGCAGGCACTTCTTCTGCTCTCCCGGCTGGAAAGGGGAGGACCTGGGGTCAAATGTGGACTCAAGTCCCAGCCCTGCTCTCCTTGGGCAGTAAGCCCCGGAATGGCTCTCAACCTCAGTGTTCATTTTTTTTTAAAATATGTTTTTATTGATATTTTGGAGAGAGAGGAAGGGAGAGAGAGACAGAAACATCGATGTGAGAGAGAAACGTTGATCGGCTGCCTCCTGCACGCCTCCTACTGAGGGTCGAGCCTGCAGCCTGGGCACGTGCCCTGACTGGGACTCGAACCAGGACCTCTCAGTCCACGGGAGGACGCTCAGTCCACTGAGCCACACTGGCCAGGCTCAACCTCAGTTTTCTTACCTGCAAAGTGGGGAAGAGAGCACCTCCTTCACAGGTTTGAAGGTTGAATGCGGAGATTTGTGAAATGCCTTAGAAATTGTCGAGTACACGGCAACGTAAGAGCCTACTTAGTACTTCGTGTTAGTGGGTTTTTCGCCGTCTCCTCGATTCAGAGTCCCAGGTCTACTTCCCTGTCCCCAGCACCCAGTGCAGTAGGTGCTCATTGCTACTTCGCTGAATGAATTAATGAATGAGGTAGAGGACACACGCTCCAGAGTCGCTGGCTGGGCCTGTGGTTTCTTTCCGCGGATCTCGGGCTGTGTTGGCCAAGTCACCCCAGGCAGAGACAGAGTGAAGTGAAATGGAGGTGGCTCGGAAATGTGTGCCAACCTCAAAGGCCAGTGTGTTTTAATTAGTATAATTAATGATGGCACCAACTGGCTCATTACCTGATGGAATTAATGGGGATCATTTGTCTCCCTACAGCAGCCTCTCGGTGAGGCCGAGGCTGTCAGGGAGATGGGAGACAGTGCACATTCTCTGCTCCGGAGAAGGACTCCTGAGCCTCTTCCCCGATCCGCCTGCTTTCCGGAAGTCTCCTTGTTTCTCCCCTCAGCAGCCCTGCCCAGGGGTTCTGCCACCACTCTGGAGCCTAGCTTCACTCCACTTCCGGCTGAGCAGTCGAAACAAAGCACAAATATGTGCAGGGACTTTTACATAACAGCTGCGGAGCCTCTGTCTCTCCCCTCAGTCTCCCCTTTTCTCCCTCCCTAACCCATGACCCAGGCCACACCGGCCCCTTCTTCAGCCTGGGCTTGTCACATCCATACAGCCCTCTGGTAGCTCTTAGGAACCCATCTTCAGAGCCTGATCTCTTCTTGCTAAAGCCGACGTGGGGACAAGCTAGAGACAAAGCAATTAGGCTCAGTGATGTCAGATCCCGCTTGGAGACGATGGGCTGTCTCTTCCCCTCCAACACCGAGCATTTCTCCTTTTGGGCTGTAATGAATTACCTTCTGCAGCTGGAAGCAGAATTCTACCTTCCTTATCTGGGAGCAGAATCAGAGCGCCTGGACCTAGCTCCTTTCTGAAAGTCCAGAACACGCATTTTGGGCAAAAGAAAATACTGTCTGGAATCCCTCGGCCTCTGGGGCTTGCAGCTGTGCACAGCCATTCCAGGGAGATGCTGAAACTCTTGACCTCTTCAAGGAATTGTGATGGGCAGATAAGAGCAGGGAATGGGGGTGGCCCTCTGGGGAGTCAGGCAAAGTCCTGTAAATCACACCACAAAAGCATTGTACTGGCCCTGCAGATTTCCAGGGCCACCCAGGAAGGAATGCCTACAGAGCTCGGCTCCAAACTTATGATCATAAAATAATGGAATAGACTTAATTTTGGCACATTCCAGGTCACATTTACAGCTCAAGGACTTTGTACATATAGGTGGGTCTCTGTAGCTACCGTTTGATATACATTTAGATGCATTTTGTGTGACACATACATGTGCTTTCTGGTATGGCCTGGGTCTGTCTGTGCCATGGGTATACCTGTGGACAGGGGCTGACTGTCTCTGGGATGTGTGTGTGCCTGTGGGTATTGCATATCTTTCTGTGTTGGTGGCTATATTTGTCTTGTTGTGAGTGTGTGTGTAGCTTTCTGAGTCGCTGTGACTAATACAAATAGCAAGAACATGACATCTGATGAGTCAAGAATAAATTCACCCTTTTCCTTTTCCTGGATTTTAGAGTTTAGGAGATTGAACATGGACTCAATTCATCCACTAAGGGAGTATCATCCGCTATAGAGTATTAAGCAACATACTATAGTAACAATAACATTCACAAAGGAGTGTAGTAACATATTATGGTAACATAGTAATAGCCACTAACACAGCATAGTAACCTCCACTAACACAACACAATTACATCCACTAATATAACATAGTAACCTCCACTAACACAACATAGTAACTTCCACTAACACAACACAATTACATCCACTAATATAACATAGTAACCTCCACTAACACAACATAGTAACCTCCACTAACACAACATAGTAACCTCCACTAACACAACACAATTACATCCACTAATATAACATAGTAACATCCACTAACACAACATAGTAACCTCCACTAACACAACACAATTACATCCACTAATATAACATAGTAACATCCACTAACACAACATAGTAACAGCTCCAATGGAGCATCCACTAAGACTCCCTAGTGCTGTAATTCTGGATCCTGGTGTGCACGGGGAGTGATACTGTGATGGCAGAGATAACCAGGGAGTACCTTTGCGTGTGTGCTTAGATGGGGTTGGGCAGGGTACGCTGTGGTGCTTATTAGAGCAGAAGTCATCCCTGTGGACCATTTCATGCATGAACTGCAGAGAGCCCAGGGCCCATGAGGTACAGAGCAGCTCGAGGAGAAGACAGTCACACGGTGTGTGTGTGTGTGTGTGTGTGTATGTGTGTGTGTGTGTGTGTGTGGTGATCATCAGGGCCACCACTTTGCCCAAATGCAGGCGCTCCATTTGCTGTATTCTCAGTGGAGTTCCAGGAGGCACCCTTCACACCAAATACAGTGTAAATGGGTAAATGGGGTCCCCTGGACCTGAACAACACAGAGGCCCTGGGCAGGATGCTAGCCACAGGACTCCTTCCCACCACATCCCTGTGCCCAGTTCCTGCATCTCAACCAGCTCAGCTTCCTCCCTGAGCCAGTTGCCGCCCCAGGTACTTTCTTGCTATAGCCTTTGAGCTGAGGCTGAGGCAGGAGACGGCCCGGACACATTCCTGGAGGCTGGGCTCCCCAGGGTGTGGGAGCACAGCCAGAAACCAAGTTCTCTTTATGCAGCTGTAAGAAAGAAAGATCTCTTATCCTTCGAGACGACATGGAGGGACCTGGAGAGCATTATCCTAAGCGAAACAAGCCAAGCAGAGAAAGACAAATATCACATCATCTCACTTATTTGTGGAATATAATGAACAAAACAAGCTGAGGAACAAAATCGACCCAGAGACATGGAAGTGGGGTACAGACTGACAAACCTCAGAAGAGAGGGATGTCGGGGGAGGGAAGAGATAAACCACAGAACTTACATGCATGTATTCGTAGACAAGAACATAGCCAGTAATTGGGGGGAGGCGGGATTGGGAGGAGGGTGTCAATAGGGGACAAAAGGAGAAACATCTGTAACAAAAATAAATAAATTAAAAAACGAAAGAAAGTTTGCAATGACTTGTAAGAAAAAGGCTCTTGCTACTCGATGGGAAAAGAAATCAGATGAAAATGGGTGGGTGGGGGGCAAAAATATTAAAAAACTGATTTTCGCTTTGGAAAGGTCAGCGGTGGAAGCCTGCTTTCTCGCCAACACAAGCTGGAGCTGGTACTCAGCAGTCTTCTCGCAGTCGATACAACACTGATCACCTCGTGGAAAGTGGCACTGAGGCAGCACGACCAGGGGAGGACTGCTGTGGGGAGCAGTGCCTGTCACCAGGGCCACGCTTCCCTGGTGGGTAGCAGGCTCTAGCCTGAGTCCCACGCTGCCTCCACCTGCTCCTGCCTGTCCCAGCTCTGCCACTGTTCCTAGGAGCCCAAGGCCACCCACTCCTCACTTTCAGGTTGTAGCTCAATGGATAGCTGTCCCTGCTTATTATTATAAGTTTGGGAGCCTCCTTCTTTGAGCCGCCCCCATTAATCAGGCCACCCACCTGTCTCCCAAGGCTCAGGCCTCTACTGAGTGGAGTGTAAGTGACCCAGGTGACCCCAGGAAGAGCTGGAATTCCAGAGGGACAAATGGGGCATTTTACTATTGGTCAGTGCAGGCATGTGCATATTGTGTCTTCTTCCCACAGAAGGGGAGCTGATGAGGGAGAAGTTGGGGTGGGGTAGCAATGACCTTCATCCCAGAATCCTTTGTGCATATGCTTGGCCTGCACACGGGCCATCTGGTAAGGCCCCTGCAGCCTCAGAGGACGTATAGCTTTGGCATCTTCAGCCAGCCCTAGCCATAAGTCACAGTGCAGATGGGCCACATGCTTGGGGGTGTGAGGGACAGGGAAGGGGGATGGTGACACTTTCAGAGAATGGAGGGTGCCGTTAGCGTGTCAGTCCAATTATGGTAATGTGCTGGGGTAATTGGCCCTCCAAGGGCGCAGGGGTTGCACACAAGTACAGTAATTGCAGGTTCACTTTGCTCTGCATTCTTTATCCTGCTTTGGTGACTAATTATTAGTATTTAGCAAGTGGATATTGTCATCTTCAAAGCAGGTGCAGCTGTGGCTCGGGCGCTAAGGCTGGGGCCAGCTAAAGGTCAGCTTCTGCTTGGGGATAATTAATTTGTCTTTTATGGATCTGAAATGCGCTCTAAGCCTGTCTCTTCCTTCTCGCTTTCAAACAAACAAACAAACAAACTGAAGGGATGGGGAAGGTACTTTGTGGTTCATTTCAGTGCTCTTTCCACGGAGAGGCCAGAATTGACAAATAGGGGTCATGACTGGAGGGGTCTTGTACCTCTATCCTCTCTAGAGAAAGAGCCAGACGATGATTCCCCCCGGGTAGGACCCACATGAATAGGGGAGCCACATGATTTAGGGTGACCATCAACAGGTGAGTACAGTCTATAAGCTCTTGATATCCTGTTTGCTTGCTTATATTTTGGACTCTAGGACACCCTGTTGCTAGCAGATTCACATTTCAGAATCCCAAGAGGAGGAGGAATAACAACAGTGAATAGATATTGAGCACCTACTATGTGTCAGATACTCATTTTAGACATGCACATAAAAGACTTATTAAATCCTCACAACAGCCCTAGGACACAGGTGCTGTTATTATCCCCGTTTCACAGCTGAGAAACTGAGGCTCAGAGGTCTTAAATTTGTTTGCAAGCCGAAGTAACAGCCAGCACTTAGTCGCCGGGCTGTCAGCTGCCTAGCCAAGCCCCATCACTTAGTGTGACGCTCTGCCTGGGTCTTCGGCCTGCAAGGGCAGCCCTCACTAACTGCTTTATGGAGGACCAAGAGCCCAGGCATTTTAGCTGCATCAGCAGAGCCTTCTGGTATACCTCGGGAAGCCCAAAGTTTGAACTGAGTGTGATCCCACGGCATGATGCTTGGCAGAACTTTATCAGAGACAACACAGAAATCCACGTACATGGAGACGGAAAGGAAGCAACCCCACCCTGAGTCCTGCCTCTTCATTGCGTCTCAACAAGCCTGGCCCACGGAGCCCTTTCTCCACCTCCCTGGGGCTCCGGCTCGGTGAGATTCCCCCTCATTTTCATGAACCATCATCTTGCATTGCTCTCTCGTCATGTCGTATCTACGTGTCTCTCCAATAAAGATCCAAATGCACTTAGGTCAGGGAACTGGCCACGCGCGCTCCCGATGCTTCCGGGACCCTTGGCTCTGCCCTGAGCATGCAGTAGGTGCTCACTAACTCCCGACTGAATCAGACTGGGAGGAGGCGTAGGCAAGGATCCTCCTCTGAGAGTTTGGCTGGCAAAGGAAAACCCCTCATTTTTCACACTGGCCGAGCAAGGAGAGGGTAATGTAGGCGAGGTGGGTGTGACCATCTCATGTGTACCTTTTGGATTCAGGAGGGTGCATTAGATACTTTTAGACGTTTCTTTATGATCCACTTGCCTTGCAAAAGGGAATTCCAATTATATTCTAAGAAGAGGCTGGAAGCTGAAGCATAGAGGAGAGACACACAGGAAGTGGGGAGATGGGAGTGGATACATTAGGAGTTCGCGCCCGTGTCCGGGGCCTGCTACTATGGCAGGGCAACACAATTTTGTCCTGTGGTTCTGCAGCAGCCTACATACTGATGCAGCCAAATGAATTTCCCTCTTTGCAACCTGACCTCCTTCGTACTGTGAAATGATCTCATTTCTAGGCTAACCACAAGAGGTTTGGCTGGGCACCGGCGTGCCGTGTGCCTGGCATTTGCAAATCTTCATGCAAAGTGCAACTTTTCTTTTTTTAAGACAGTAAATAAATCCTGTCCAGAGAAATCTTGGAAATGTCTTTTCCCAGCCATGAGGTGAAAAGAAAAGCTCTCCCCACCCTCACAACCATTATCTGCCGCTCTTCTCGAAGGTTCAGGCTTAAGTCACTTTTAATTTTAGATCAGGAACAATCTGATTTGGGGCCAAGGTCTTTTTTCACTGTCCTTCAAAATGTATTAAGCTGTGGTGTTTTTCCACCTCCAGCCTGCTCTGTCTCAGTTTCTTGAGTGCAACCCACCAAGAATTTGACCTACAGCCAGGATGCAGCGAGACTCGACTCTGTAAAGAGCATCGCCCTCCTGCTTACAGCAGGACGCCGAGCAACCGTGAGAGCGGGGGAGGGGGAGGGAGAGAGAGAATGAATGAGTTATCTTCTGCCCAGGTTGCTGATTGCCTCCTTGGCAAATGTGGCAATGTCTACATGACTGCCCAGGAAAATGACCAGCCAGTAGGCACACTTCCCAGAAGCTCAGATCACAGCTTCCCGCTTCTTGCCAGCCCGTAACCTTTCTATGCCTCCTTCCCCAATCCCTACTATGACCCAGAAAAGAGCAGGCCCCCTCACAGGCCTGGCTGTCCTGGCAGTGTCTTCTTGCTCCCAGTGTCCTGTGTCATCCAGGGACCATGAGACATGCAGGACATTCCTCCCAGGCACTGCAGAGGGACCAGGCACGTGGCAGGGGTAGATGCTGACACCTGGAGTTTATTTTTGGATCTGGTAGGGTCACTCAGCTGGTTAGCTCTGCCTCACAGCCTGAAACTCCCCCAGAATGAGATGTGCCGGCGTGGTGGGAGCTGAGACACGGGGCCTCATTTTCCTGCGCCGACTGCCTTCCTGGAGACATCAACGTTCAACCTACCAGGCAGCCCATCAAGCCTCCGGTTTTGTTCCTTCCAGCTCTTCCCCACTTGAGTGGACAGATCTGATCCTAGACTTTGGCCCGTTCCACGCTCCCCATCAGCAGTTACTAGGCCAGGACCACAGAAGGAGCCTTGAACACAGCATGACCTGGGCACCTTCTTGGCCTCTCAGACTGGACAGAGACTTCCTGATGGCAGAACTCTTTGTAGAAAGATGCCGAAAAATTGGCTAAAAACCTGCTGAAATTTATGTGGGATCCCTGATACTCACCATCAGTACGGTCTCCTTCCAGGCCTCTGACAAGAGGAATGTGTTGGGGGCAGGGGGAGGAAGAGTTACCAGGGAGAGGATGGAAATGAGAAGAGTTTAAGCCAATGTCAGTTCCCTCAGGTTCCCCGCTCGGCAAAGCCCAGGAAAGTGACAAAATATTTGTGTTTTCACTTCCCTAAGCCATAGACTTTCCTGGGAACATGTGGCCAGGTTGCTGGTGAACAAGTGCAGCCAGGCAGCTGGCCAGGTGCCGAGGAGAGCTGTGGCCACGGGTGTGGGCCCTTACAGAGGGGGTGCATCCCTCCTGCATCCGCCTGGTGCCACCCTGTGCTGAGGGGACAGTCAGCCTCTGGAAAGAGACCAATTTGTGAAGTGCCCTGAGCCCAGCCTGAATGATATTTGAGGTGAAGGATGGTCAGAATGGGATTATAGGGGTAGGAGACTTGTTTTCCTAAAAATCTGGCCATATTTGAGTTTGAGTCAATGCAATTAAGTCTTTGGAGGGACCTTGGTAAGTTGCCTTATTTCAAGAGGTGATTTAAGATTTGCAGCAGAGAGGACCCCGCGTTCCAGTCCTCGGTGGGCGCCCCACAGCCCTCTCCTATGGAGATGTTGTTGGAGTGAAGCGAGGTGATACTCCTCAGTCCCGATCTTCATTTGAGCTGATGTGTCATCTCACATACGACCTTCCTCTCTTCCCTCGTCAAACTGCATTAGACTCAGCGTGGGGCAGTGGAGAGGGCTCTGGGACAAACGGTGCAAAACTGTCTTCATTCTGCAGCAGGCGAGTTGCCCTTCTCTGCCGGCTAGGTCTCTGCTTCGGGCCGATGTGCTTTCAAAGATTCTGTGCCTAAATCCCGAGTCCTGGCTCACCTGTAGTCAGTATTCTACCTTCTAAAAATATCTCCTCTGTCTAGAACTTCGGTTAGGACACCTTAAATGCCAACGTGGCTTTAACAGCCAAGTTCAAATTTCTTTCTGGGCCGTAAAGCTTTTCCCTGAGAGTTGCCCTAAAGAATCCCTGTGCCTTGCTTTCCTCCTACGCCTTGGCCCCCGGGTTTTCTTCTTGGGTCTGAACTTCCAAAGTCCCCAAGATACTTTTTACACTTCTACCGCTTGACTGTCCAAAGGAAAGTGGTTCTTTCATTGATTCAACACGTGTTTATCGAGTGCCTTTTATACACAGGCTATGGAATAGTCAGCTGTGGCTGCAGCGAAGCTGCATCAGAAACTCCCCGACAGTGGTGGCAAGCAACAACAGACATTTGCTTTTCTTGCTCGCACTTCGGCTAGGAAAGCTGTCCTTCAGGGTTCAGGTCCTTCCCAGTTCCCCATTTCTGATCTCGGGAAGAAGAAACATCAGCTATGTAGAGAAACTCTTCTGCGGGAGGGAAAAGTACCTCCAAGAAATGAAGCCAATCCATGCAAGCATATTTAAAGCCTCTGGTTAGACACAGTGTACTTCGCTTCCATTAACATACCATTAGCCAAGTTGCAAGTCAGTGAGGTAGGGAAGAATTCCCCACTCACAAATAAGCCATGGCAAGTGCAGGAAAAGAAGGAATAATTGTGGACAAATAATACAATATAATACAGAACGGTTTCTATTTTCATGAAGTTCATAGCCTAATGTGGGAGACAGATAGTAAATAAGCAATATAATAAACTGGGATAAATGTTACAAAGAAAAGGAATAACTTGAGAGATCTCCTTTTTGACTGGACGATCTGAGAATTCCTCCATGAGCTGGTGCCATTGCAGCTGAGGTTGAAGAATGAAAAAAAGCCGGGTGTGCAGATAGAGAGCAAAGAGCTTTCCAGCCAGTGGGAGCAGCTTGTGCAAAGGCCCTGAGGAAGCAACGCTCTTGGTGTGGTTGAAGAGCTGAATAAGATCCAGGGTCTGAAGTGCAGTAGGAGGGGAAGCGGTGTGAGCTAGGACTGAAGATGCTGCTGGGCTCGCTCAGGCAGGGCCCCGACTTGTTACTGTCGCCCCCAAATCTACCACCCTTGAACAACGTGCTGGTTAGGGCACCCAACCCCGCACAGTCAGAAATCTAGGCATAACTTTTGACTCCCCCAAAACTTAATATAAAAAGCCTTACCAATAAAGTAAATAGCCAATTAACGTATTTTGCATGTTATATGTATTATATGCTGTATTCTTACAATCAAGTAAGCTAGAGAAAAAAATGTTACTAAGAAGTCATAATGAAGAGAAAATACATTTACAGGATTTATGGGAAAAAATCCACATATAACTGGACGCGCACAGTTCAAACCCATGTTGTTCGAGCATCACCTGTATTACCTTGTCACTTACTCAATGCTGCTAAAGAAAACAATGATAACAACAACACCTCCTTCTCGAAGCCTTCTTAGGTTGAACAATGAGTTGAAGTCACTTTATATTTCACTAAACAAAACATAAAACTTTTCAGTCTGTTGCAAGGGCTTGTGCTGGGCCATGACTCACACAGTCTGGGAAGCTGGTAGCAGCTTCTGCCCTGAAAAGTGGAAACAGAAGGGGACTCCTGGGAGGATCACGCACAGAGGGCCGGCCTGGCAGGTGACGCCTCATCACATTAGAAGGTAAATTTCTGAGCACGGCTTTGGAGCTGGCCGACGTCTGCCTCAGGCACAGGGCAACTTTGTGGAGCGACGGAAAAGTTCTCCATCATGACCAGGGTGTTGTCACGCAGGGTTGTCATTGGTCAAGACTTGACTTATTGAACTGTGTACTTAAAATGGATACATTTGATGGTGTTTAAATTTTACATCAGCAACGTTGATTTTAAAGGCTAAGGACAGAATCAAAAAGTAAATAATGTATGTCCATCTCCATGTTTCCCTGTGGACAGTAAATGAAAACAGAAAAAGCTTCCAGTGCTTCCAACACTAGGAGCACAGACAGCTTTCTCTGCTCTGAGACCCTTTCCACAGGAACACAGAGGGGGAAGGGAGATACTGTCCCACTTTGTCACAGGGCACAAATTAGACCTGGAGGACTCGTGGTGGTGGTGGCACCTGGGTACGGTTGGAGGCGTTGCAGAGGGTGGGGGGTTCTGTCTGGTAGGTCATGCAGGACCCACTGGAGGATCAGAGATCCTGTCCTTTGGAAGTGACCATGACATTCAGCCTCATGGAGCTGGGAAACCAGGAGAAATGGCAGCGTCCATGGCAGTGCCACCCCATAGAAATATAATGCCAGCCACAAGTGTGAACATAGATGCCATTTTAAATTTTCTAATAGTTACATTGAAACAAACAACAACAGCAACCCAAGTGAAATTAGCTTATAATTAATTTACAATTTAACTGTAGCTAAATTCAGTATCTCTAAAATGCTGTCATGTCAACATGCCATCAGTGTGAGGACGATGGTACTGAGGAGCTTGGCATGTTTGTGCCAGCCTTTGAAACCCACTGTGTGTCGCACACCCCACCACACCTGAGCTTGGAACAGCTGCCCAACAGCCACCTTCGGACTGCACGGGCCTACGGGAACAGCAGCGCAGGTGACCAGTCACTGTGAGTTTGGGAGGGCTCCCCCCACCCCACTCAAGAAAACAGCCAACCACTCTGAGAGTCTCTGGCAACATCAGGGTGTAGGATCCACAGGGGCGAGGCCCCTGAGAGCAGGTGGAGGCGAGCACTGAAGAAATGACAGCTAACACCATGAACGAGAGGCTCGGCAGATCTGGCTGCATACAGATCTTTAAGAGCCCTGTTCTGGTGCACACGAAACTGCTGTCACTGAGCACCACGCAGAGACATGTTGTACCTTGCCGATCCTCTTCACGTTGTGCCCCTGTGTACCTGTAGCCTGAATACTGTGTTCTGGGACTTCTTTTTCATTCACATCCACCTATAATTCTGTCTCAGTCCATCTTCTTTATTCCTCCCATCCTGACCCAGCTAGCAGAGTAGAATATTTTAACACTTATTTCTGTAATTTGTGCTATAAAAAAATTGGTGCATTACTTGTTCCCAAGTGCGGGTCTCCTCCTCTTTTCTTTTAGCCCCTCCCCCTCCCACCTGTCCGGGTCCACAAGTGTTACTTGGCTGAGAATCACCTTCCAAACCAGAAAGTAGCATTTCACAGTTCAGAGGGGACTGTCACGATGTAGCACTTGCCGTCTATGAGATGAGTTCCCTGTGCAAGGCGTGAACCGAGGCTGCAGGAGGAAGAGCTCCAAAGTGCTGGCTGCGAACTCCCAGCCGGACCTTAGCCACTGGGCAACCCATTCCACAGGGACTTCCTGGCTGCCTGCTAGGAGCTTGGGAACAAAAGGGTTTGATTAAAGTCTGTGTTTAAATGTTAATGGAGGTAATACATTGTTCTTAGTTTACTAGTCCTTTTTTTTTTAAGTACTAGGGTTTTTGTTCTTTTAAATTAACTGCATTGGGGTAACATCAGTTAATAGTGTTATATAAATTTCAGGTGTCCAACCTTATAATACAACATCTGTCTCCTCCATTGTGTGCTCACTGCCCGAAGTCTAGTCTCCTCTGTCATCATATATTTGACCTCCTTTACCCTCCTCGTCCTCCCCCACCCCTTCCCCCAGTGACGAGCATTCTGTTGTGTCTATGAGTCTATTTTGTTTGTTTGTTTGCTTATTTTATTTGTTCATTTGTTGTTTTTTGTTTCATATCCCACATAGGAGTGAAATCATGCAGTTCTTGTCTTTTTTTGTCTTATTATTAGCATAATATTGTCAAGATCCATCCATGTTGTCACAAATGGCCATACTTCATCTTCTTTATGGCTGAGTAGTATTCCCTTGTATAGATGTCGCATCTCTTCTTTCCCCAATTATCCGCCGAAGGGCACTGTGGGCTGTTTCCATGTCTTGGCTATTGTAAATAATGCTGCAGTGAACATAGGGTTGTATATATCTTTATGAGTAAGTGTTTTTAAATTTGGGGGGTAGATACCCAGAAGAGGTATTGCTGGATGGTACAGGAGTTCTCGTCTTCATTTCTTGAGGAAACTCCGTACTGTTTTCCTTAGTAGCTGCACCGGTTTACATCCCCACCAGCAGTGTGCAAGGGTTTCTTTTTCTCCACATCCTGGCCAGTTTACTTTTTAAGACACTCTTTCATTTCTTAATGTCATTGCTAAGCTTTTTTTAAAAAGGAGTTTCATTTCGGGGAGAAGGAAAAAAGCACCTCTGTGACATAGTGAAGAGATGACATGTTCATCAGATTTCTGGGGTTTTAGCTCCATTCTGTCATTAAGTATTTGTGTGACCTCAGGTAAGTCATTTCAACTCTCTGAGCCTCAGTTTTCTCTTCTGTGAAATGAGAGCATAGGTCTCCTCTGGCTCTAAACTTGTGTGGGGTTTCAGTGAGTGGAAATGCATCCATTTCCCTCTAGGCTGACACCCCCCGGGCTACCCGACAGTGTGAAAGCTGAGGTCAAGGGCTTCAGTGAGGCATTCCTATTCTGTATGTCCTTGGTCCTGACTATGGGCAGGCGGACAAAAGGCCCCTGAGAGCTGGATTAGCAAACTGAACCCATCATGTGACAACGTGCTGCCCAATCAGAGGGCAGACCCTGGTTGCCCCTCACAGCTCAGGTGAACCTGGCCTTGGCCCCTCCCTGGAATGGTGTCCATCTGTCATTGAAATATTCAATAACTATTTGTGACACCATGGCAAAGCCTCACCATGTCTTCAAGCTTTAATTGCACATTTTATTTATTTTTTATCCTCACCCGAGGACATTTTTACGTTTATCTTCAGATAGAGCGGGAGGGTGAGAGGGAGAGAGGGGGGAAGAGAGAGAGAGAAACATCGACGTGAGAGAGACACATCTACTGGTTGCCACCCACACAACCCCAACCGGGGCCGGGGACAAATTGTAACCGAGGTACATGCCCTTAGCGGGAACCGAACCCAGGACTCTCTGGTCTGCGGGCCCACGCTCTAACCGCTGAGCCAAACCGGCCAGGGCTAATTGCACATTTTAATCCCATACTCTCTCAACCGTCCACTGTCACTCACTGAGCACACGTGCGTACCAAGCCACGTGCCGCGGCCCAGGGCCAGCTGAGAGCAAAGACTAATGCAGACCCTGCCTGGTGATACTCGCAGCCTAATAGGGAAAGAGACATTAAACAACAGCTATGAATAATTTATCACAAGATTCTGACCATGCAAAGTGCTGCAAAAGGAAATACCAGAACTACAGAAGCATTTACCGGGGAGCCTAATTTAGTCCCCTCGACTGAAGAAGTGATATTTAAGTTGACCCCTCAGGGATGAGCTGGAGTTTGATGAAGCGAGAGAATATTCTGCCCTAAGAGAACAGCTGTGAGGAGAAGGGAATTAAAGTCCTCTCTTGGACTTGCCTGCCATCATGCCACCATGGTTACCTGAGGTTCCCGCTGGGATTTAGAGGGAAAATGGCATCCATTTGTTCGTTCGTTCGTTCATTCATTCATTCATTCATTCATTCATTCATTCATCCATAGCTATCGTGTTCCTGCAATATGCTGGGAAACAGCAATGAACAAACAGACTCCCTCGTAAAAAAGGTTTTCTCTGATGGGACTTAATACTGTAGTGGAGAAGACAGACACATGTAAAAGCACAATATGATGGTGATAAACATGGAAAAGAAAACACAGGGAGTGTCAGGGCTCGTGTGGAGAGTGCAGTGTTACAGAGAAGGTCAGGGAAGGCCTTAGTGAAAAAGCCTAAAAGAGTTGATGGGGAAAGCTCAGAGGAAAGGCATTTCTGGCAGAGGGAACAGCAGTTGCAAAGGCCTTGAGGTAGGAGTGTGTCTAGCAGACTTGAGGAAAAGCAAGGAGGCTGGAACAATGTGGGCAAGCGAGGGGAGAGACGAGGCCAGGGAGGCCGTGAGGCCAGGCTTTGTATGGCCTTGAGGCCATTGTGAGGACTTGAGCTTCTCGCTGAGTGAGGATTTTGCAGGGGAGTGACATGATCTGACCCACATTTAAAAGGGATCATTGTGACTGCTGTCGAGAATGGACCATAGGGGCTGGTGCAGGGTGGACCCAGGAAGACTGTGTAAGAGATTGGTGGCTCAGATTAGGATAGGGGGACCGAAGTCCTGAGAAGTGTCAGATTCTGGATATATTTTGAGGGTAGAACCAGTTAGATTTTTTTGTTGTTGTTATTAATCCTCACCTGAGGATATTGTTTCCACTGATTTTTAAAAATATGTGTTTTTATTGATTTTTTTAGAGAGAGAGGAAGGGACAGAGAAATAGAAACATTGATGTGAGAGAGAAACATTGATCGGCTGTCTCCTACATGCCCCCTACTCAGGATCGAGCTCACAGCGCTCCCATATGCCCTGACCAGGAATCAGACCAGGAATCAGACTGGGAGACAAACCGAGACCTCTCAGTCCATGGCACGACACTCAATCCACTGAGCCACACCGGCTGGGCTCCACTGATTTTTAAAGAGAGGAAGGAAGGGAGGGAGGGAAGGAGGGAGAGAGAGAAAAAACATCTATGTGAGAGAGACAGACACATCAATTGGTTGCCTCTTACACAAGCCCCAACCAGGGCGAGGGATTGAACCTGCAACCCAGGTACACACTCTTGACCGGGAATCGAACCCGTGACCCTTTGGTGCATGGGATGATGCTCTAACCACTGAGCAACACTGGCCAAGGTGAACCAGTGAGATTGATATGCCTTGGATGTGGGGTATGAAAGAAAGAGGACACCAGGATTTTGGCAAAATGGAGTTGCCACTGACTGAGATGGGAAAGACTGTAGGAGGTTCAGAGGGAGAAGTCTGGGGACAGGTTAAGTTTGAGATCTCCATCAGATGTTCAGCAGAGGTGAGAAGTGAGAGTTCGGAGGAGAGGTCTGGAAGGCGATACAATCAATGTCGGAGTTGTCATATCCTTAGAACCAGAAGACTAGTGGAGTGAGGACTGGTTATCCATGGTGGGGCATCATCTAAGACATACCTGCTCTCCTGTGTCCTGGTGGCCGCAGGTCCCAGCAGCACACAGAACGGGCAGGTAAAAGGGCTAGTGACAGTTTTGTCTTCGGTGGTGTGACTTGCTGATTTTGCTGGTGAGGATTGCCCAGGGTAACAGCCAGGGGGCCATTGCTTGAGAAAGCTGGGGAGGGCGGAGAAGAGGAGTGAGTCCGTCCCCTCTGTGCAGCAGCCACAGACACCTGTGCCCACATGAACCCTGGAGGGTGCAGAAACCAAATGAACACAATCTATTATTAGATGAATGTCAGACCCCGCAGAAATGAGCAGCCAGCAAACCCAGATGCTAACATCGCCCAGTCCGGATGTGCAGTAGAGCCCCGATCTGTCGAACCGCCGCGTGTCTATAGAGCTGGGGATTTGGGAAGCAGGGAACAGCTGACGGAGGTGTCAATAAGCCAATTTGTGGCTTGTTAGAGTGTTACACTTGTTTATCGGCATTTAACGAGACAAGACATTGATGTTAACACAGTGGGAGGGAAGTTGCCTGGACCAATAGCATCCCTTTGCTGAAAATTAATTTAAACCTTCTTTTCTTTGTGCCTGAAATGGTAGAGGTAATTCATTACTGAAGTGTTGAAATGCCACTGACAATGAGCTAGGGTAATAGCGAAGTCATCAGCCCCGAACAAAATCCCAGTTTAGTTTCTTTCGGTAACCTCTCCTAAACGAGGCACGGGGAGATAACACACTTTATGACAGGGAAGAAAACAAGGGCTTATTTAGTTTGGGGGGTGTGGAGGGCTGGAGGGTTGAGAAGGGAACGTTTCACACACAGGCTTTCGGGAAACTGTGAGAGCTGATGCCGCCACAGCCAAGTTCACAGCCACCCTGTGCTGGTGGGAACTGTGATGTGAACTTGTTGGCTTGAAGGGTTCAGGGTCTGGGAAGGCCAAGCTCTGTTACCGAGATTCTGTGCGATGGCTGCTCGGACCAGTCACCGATCTCGGCTCCCTGCGCTGGCCTCGGGCGAGGCTGGGCCCAGTGTGCCTCCTCTGTCCGGCTCACACTTTGCATGCAGCAGTCACGTGGCACGTGGCCTGAACTCGTGGTGGCTTCCACCTTCCACTCCTTGCTGTGTGTTCCTTTGGCCACTTTATTTTCCCAGAAAAATATCAGACATGGAAATTACAGCTTATGAGGACCTAACCACCAAGGAGACGGATGGATTATTTGGTTTAGTGCAAACTTTGTCTTTCCAACCATTATGGGCCCACATTCCAGCCAGGGGAAGGCGGGGTGGGAGTCAGAGCGAGGTTCTCTGGGCTGCCTGAGGCCTCCTTCTGAGGGTCCCCATCATCCCGTCCACCCCCCAGCTCCCAGGCAGAAGGCTCTGAACCCAGCCAGAGCAAACCAGGGGTGGAGAGAGGGAGACCTCTGAAAGCTTCTCAGGATGGAGCACAGCTGTGACATCTGGCGGGTCGCAGGCTGTGTTATTAGCCTCTCTCACGCCCCTGGACTGTGTGACTTTGCAGTTCTTCCCGTAAAGGAGTGGGGTACATTTTCTCACTCTTCTATTTGATCCTTGGCCATGGGACAGGGTGACCATTCTGAGCCTAGGTCTGAAGAGGCATTACATGTTTCTACCCGCCCTTAGGTGCCTCTGCTGTCTCCACTGGTCCCAGGAGGAGGAGGAGAGATACCCGATGCGGAGCTGTGTTCCGACTGTCCAGCCAAGTGTGGCCAAGATGCGCTGACTGCAGGTGACCCCACCTGTGAGCTAAGTGGTGCTTCCTGCGGGACCCTGCTGGGCTTGAGGTGGTCTGTCGTGCAGCAATGGCAAACGATGGTGCTCGTTCAAACCAGGAAAGAGATTCTTATACACAAGCAGACCAGACCTCAGGAGGGGAAGACTGGCCTCTGCTTGAGGAATTATCTAAAATTATCAGAGTCAGGGTGTATTTCCACAGCTGATGGCCATCTCAGAATAGAGGGTCGCCGAGGTCCCGTTCTGCCTCTGCCAACGAAGCCACTGGTTAAAGCCTTCGTTTCCTGTGGCGCCCCGGTTGGATGCTCCCCATCCCATCGTCGAGTCCTAGTCCCATTTGTCCCATCTTCCCACTAGCTCAAAAGGAGAAACAACCCTCTATCTGTTAGGGATCCAGCCATTCCAGACAATGGTTTCCCATCCATGATAGGGGCAGGCTTCCAGATTAATACCAGGACCCAAGGGCCAGAGACATGGGAGATTCGCTGTCCGGAGGCTGCCAGCTGCCCAGAGATCTGTCCTTCCATGCCGTCCAGCCCACTGGCAGCTGAGAGCTCAGGCCAGCATCCCCACTGGCCGTGGAGGGGTGATATGTCTCTGTCAAAGCCTTCATAATGTGAGCACAGGTCCCAGCAGCTTGGATGTGAACTGTTTGGGGATAAGTGCCTGGATTACTCATTTTTCTCATCATGAAATGATTCTTACGTTCCCACTAAGCCTGGCTGGCATATAGCCTACTCTCTATGTAAATGGGCTGGCCCTGCCCAGGCTCCCTGCTGCAAATGTGTGATTAAAGGATTAAAAAGGTGACGGAAATAGTAATCATGTCTGTTTTCAGACAGAGCCTTCCCTCAAGGGGCCCAAAATGCTGTGTTCTTATTCATACCTGCAAAAAAGGGAATCTCGGGCACTGTCACAGATGGGCCATAGGCCCCTGGAAGGGTCAGATCACATTTCCCTGGGTTACCCAGCTCATCAGCTTCCAGCTTTGATTGGTGGTGGGGGGGGGCTGTCAAAACAGAATTTAGAGCCTACAGACAGTCACATCACGAGATCGCGGGTGGGCTGGGCCTGGAGTGGGGCATCCCCTCACCGGTGAGCGGCTCAGGGGCAAACCCAGCCACAGGCTGCAGGAGGTGGGCAACCCAGCAGGTGGAGAATTATTTGGAAAAGATGTCACGGGAGTTGGACAGCCATTCTGACTGGTGGTTGGCATCAGGGAGGTCCAGCAGGTGGCACCTAGTTATTGAACAGAGGACAACAGAGGGGACGCAGAAACAGGCAATGTGCCATGGTCCAGGGCAGGTCCTGGGTCTCAGGCAGGGCTCCAGGGCAGGGCTGGACTCCCAGTGGCCAGGGGAAGACTTGGTGTGCTCTGGGAGTGGCGAGGGAGGTGGGCAGCACCTCGAAGGCCATTTCAGTTCAGGCTCCTGGAGGTCATGGGGACTTTGGATTGCTCCCAACCGAATCCATGCCTTCCGCTGAATGTGGAATCACAGAACAGAACAGTCAGGTTTCAGGACAGAAGGCTGGGTTCTGGCCCAGGCTACACCACTACCCCGCATGGGACTTGAACTAGGTACCCTACCTTGGCCCAACCTCAGTTTCCCCCTCCAGAAGAGACTAGTACCTCCTGAACTCCCTCCCTCACATCGTTGTTATGAAGAGCACACAAAATAGCACATGAAATCACATTGGAAAAACATAGTAGATGTCATCAGTATTACTATTTATCTGACGTGTGTAACATCTTCTCTCAAAGTGGAACTTCCCAAGGCTGATGTGAGAGCTATACAGTCCTTGTACCCTTTTCCCTAGCCGCCCCCCTTGTCCCTCAGCCCCCAGCAAGGGCTCTAGGGGTCTAGGAAGAGGCAGAGCCCAGCATGAGACCTGGAAGGGAGCGCGAGGTCAGCTGATGAACCGTCTTATTTTAGAGATGCAGGCACGAATGCACGCATGGGAGCTGTCACCTGCTCCAGGGCACATGCTGGTTAGTGGCTGAGCCAGAAAGCAGTCTGGCACACATGGCAGCCTTTATTATCACCCCAACGAGACCATGCTTTCACAAGGCAATCCATTTTGCTACGTGTCAATAACATAGATAACGGGTTGGGATAGGACTGTGAGGGCGGAAGAAGAGGGAAGTCATAGGTACTGTTGCAGAGGACATTTGTAGATGACCCTGTGTCACCTTAAATGCCTCCTCTTCCAGGAAGCCAAGCTGATCAGCTCCCCATGTTCTCAGTGCATCTCTTTGTCCCGTGCTTATCCCACACGCTAAACCAAAAGTGCTTCCTGTCTCTCTCCTTCCAGACTGCAGGTCCCCGCAGGGTAGCTCCAGACGGAGTCCACAGCGTTTACTGTTGCATCCGTGAAGCTGCGGGTTTTGTTACAGTTCAGGAGTCTGTCTGCTGTTTCCTACATGTTCCCAGTTTCTTTGGGCCCGGAGAAACCTTCCTGGGCTGAAAACCTAAAAACCTTAGTTCTCACTCTGGTTGCTTTATTTACGACCGATATGACTTTAGTCAAGTCACTTACCCTCTTTAAACTCCAGTTTTGTCATCTCTCTAAAAAATAAAAAAAGGCCATTGATGGATGGCAATTTGTCAGTAACTATGACATTTACAAACGGGTAAAGCCTTTGACCAAACAATTCCTCTAATAGAAATTCATCTTCAGATCCATTCACAGGTTATCTTCAGGTACAGCTGCCCACAGGCTATTCCTACAGCGTCATCTGTGCAAGCTGAGGAGTAGAAAGACTGAAGGGGCTTGTTAAATAAATGAATTTATAGAACAGAATACTGTGTAGCCCCAGAAAGAATACCGATTAACGCATAATCTCCAAAATATATTGGTAAGTGAAAAAAGTTCAAGGTGCACAGCTGTGTGAAGCAATCTTGCCGTGTGCAAAGGAGGGAGAGACCAGCTGTGTTTGCTTGCAGGTGCACGGACACCTTTGGAGGGCGTCTCAGGTACCGATGTGGTTGCACCAGGGACATGTGGATGGCTGCGGACAGAGGGGTCTTTCCACCATATAGACTTTAGGACCTTTTGCATTTTGAACCATGTGAAAGTGATCTATATTACAACAACGCCAAAAGAAAGAAAAAGGAATAAAGGCCCCAGTCCACTCACTCATCTGTTGTGAGAAGCTGTGTGACGACATCTAGGAAGCAGATGTCAGGGACAGCGCATGGGGACGTGGGGGTCCTCCTGCCCCCACGCCTGCGTTCACCCCTCGCCTCTGAATCTGCAGTGGAAAGCTGTTTGCCAGCCAAGGCCCCAGCTCAGCACCCAAAGCAAATTTACAGCACAGCCTTCCGGTAACACTCAGATAAAATATTTTCACTCTCCACAACCAGGACACTCTGCCGAGGTGTGGAAGGGACCAGGCTCTCCCAGGAGGCTCTGGGACCGGCATCCAGGAGCCCATCATGCCAGGGCCTGAGGTCAGCAGGCCTGCCACACTCTCCTCCCTCTCCTGGTGACCAAGCCTAGGTGGGCTTTACCATGTCAACACACACGCAGATTGTGATGACTTAGAGCCCAGGGAGGACCCAGGAAATATTGTTCCTGCAGCTGGGAGGGTTTCTTTGTCTCCTCCATCCCTCGCTGGCTTCTAGGGTTTTATTGCATTAGAGTTAGGAGGAAAATTCTACCTCAGGGACAATAACTATGAGCTACTGAGCGGGGCGAGCTATGCTTTGAGTAACTGACTGTCTGACGGGACATGAAAGCCAGCATTCGCTCCAAATCCCTCCCTGGAGACGCCCGGAATCCTCCTGTAGCCATTTATTCCTTAGCAATGTCGTCAATGTGCGGAGCCTCTCCTTAAATTTAAATCTAAATTTTTCTGAAAAGTGTAATATCTTTGGAAGAATTAGCTTAAGAGTACATTTATTCATTGATTCAGTGGCTACTGAGAGTTTATTCATACTAGACATTCTATGAAGTACCTGGACATATGGACAAATAAGACAGTCATTGACCTTAATAATAAATGTCACAGCAATGATGGTGATGACATTTATCACTTTCTGAGGGTTCATTATGTGACAGGCATTCTTCTAAGCTCTCTACGCATTTGCATTAAATTCTTGTAATGAATCTGAGGTAGGTAATGTTATTATCCCCATATGTTGAATGAGGAAACTGAAGCACAGAAATGTTAAGTAATTTGTCCGAGATCCCACAGCAGGTGACTGAGCTGGTATATAAATGGTTTATCTGACAGTCGTTTTCTAGGAAGAGACAGTCGACAGGAGGTGAGGGTCTGTGTGCTGACGCCCTGTGGTGTGCAGAGAGGCGTGATCCGGGAAGACATCCTAGACCATCCTCAGGCTCATTCCTGCCCTGGTGGTGTGGGAAAGAGCTCACGGCTGCACCAGATTTAAGGAGGCAAAGGAGACACTAATCAAGAGAGCAGTAAATTGCACGGACACCAGCCAGGGTGACGGGTGAGCCCAGTACGCAGGAGAGGTCAGCTTAGAGAAAGGGCCTGGGCCGAGTCAAGACCCTCAAGGCTGCAAAGACAGCAAGTTTTACCTGAAACCAGCACGAGGCCTGGGCCCAGGCATCCCAGAGACCAGGGGAAACGAGAGAAATAAATCTGACTTTGGCAGCAGCGTGGAAGCTGAGCAAGCGAGCAAGGAAGGATCCAGCTGCCCGAGGAGTCAGCCAGCTTGGGAGCGAGGCAGGAACGGCCTGCAGAATCCTGAATCATGCTCCAAAGCCGAGCTCAGCCAAGTCGGGTGCGACTGGGAACACGGGCTGTGGGCCTGGCAGGCTGTCCCCGGTCTCTTCCTAAGAGTCTCTAGGTGAACTGACTTCCAGGCCAGAGATGGATGAGCTCAGACTGGTCTGGGGGCCCTTCTCCAGCCTTGCTCCCTCCTGGTGTAGATTCTGCATGGGGAAGGGGGAGCTGGTCCCTTCCTAGTGTGCCCACTGGGGCATGGACTTGAGCCCTGAATAATAACTTCATTCACTTTCCAATTTCTTTCTGGCTGAAATGCCCACAAGGAAGCCAGCCTCCCCCCCCCCCCCCGCCCCCCACGGCTGAATCCTCTAGGAACTGGGAGGCAGGAAGGAAGAAGCAGGACGAGGCCAGAGACTGCGGCTAAGGCAGACCCACCTGTCACCAAGTCACAGGCGGAACCAGGCCTGCGACACTCATCTGGGGTCTGGAAGTGGAGGGGGAGACAGGCTTAGTCTGTTCTAGAAGAAAATGAAGCCTGCTTTTTTTTCTTCCCTGATTAGCATTTTTATTGCGTCCCTCCTATTTGCTCTGCCTGGTCATAATTAAATACTGCCCATGGTGTCTCGTCTATCTTGGTAATGTTCTCCTGGACACCGATGAATTGGATGTTCTTTATGGACTCTCTCTACTGGTAGAAAATAAGACTCAGGTCCTGTGCCTCCCCTGGCAGGGTGGGTCAGCCCAGCAGGGTGTCTAGCTTGGAGGTCAGAGGCCTCCTCAGAGCGTCTCAGGTCTCTGATCTGAGATCGTGGAAGGAAAATGACAAGGCACCAGGTGTTCTGTGCTCACAGCAGCCCCCGTGAGAGAGGACCTGGAGTGCTAGACCGCTGCCTCTGTCCCACTTGGGAAGGCTGACGCCTAGCCACTGGCAATGACTCTGGAAGGTTAGAAGGACGGGATGGGGGACAGGGATACGGCTCTCGAGGAGAGACTCCAGACTTTTGGCCAGGACTCCACAGAGAACCCTGAAGCTGGTTCTAATCCTCATTCTCCTCTCTGCCTAACTCACCATTGCCCTCTCCATGTGACCCGTGGGCATGGCCAGGGCTGTAGCCCCTCAGGCCACCCGCCTCTTGTGTCATCGTATCTGGAGCCTTCCTTGGCCTGCCATTCCCTTGCCTGTCCCCATCCTCCCTGTCCCCACCCCTGTGTCCTCGGTAGCATGGGTTCCATTTCCAAGGAGCTGCCTTATGTTCTCCACCTTCCCCCCACCCCTGCCCTGTAACCAAAGCCCAGCTTTCTCCTCTCGTATCCAACTTGGATGAATCTGCATTTCAACCTTCTCAAGTGTGGGTTTACCAATCTAGACCATTGATTCAGTGGTTCTCAAAAAGTGGTCCCCAGACCAGAAGCATCACTTTGCATTTTGGATCTTGTTAGAAATACAGACTCCTGGGCGCCACCTCGCACCTAGTGAGTTAGACACTCGGGCGGAGCCCGCCGGTCGGTTTTTAACAAGATCCCTGATGCACTCAAGCTGGAGAGCCACTGACGCTGCTCTAGACCCGTTTCCCACAACTGTCTCTCACGGCATCTCCTCGGACGCCCACGCCGTGCGTGCACTTGCCTGCTCCTGCCACCCTGGACTCCAGGTCCCTCCCACCTTCCAGAAGGCTGGGCGCGGCCTGCCCTGCCCTGACCTCTCTCCACGGTGCTGCGCTTGCCTCGAAGCCTGCTCAGCGCCTCCTCCCTGGGCGATGTGGTCTTTCCTGACTGCAGCTGTCGCCTCTATGCTGAGGTTCCCTGTGCACCTTTCTAACAAGCACCTATCTCCCCCAGGTGCTAGAAATAGTCTTCCTTCTGCCTATGGGGCATTTGACCCTGACTCTGCCAGCCACCTTTCCCACTCACCCCAAACTGAGCTCCCGCAAATTGGCACCTTGGGTTCCTTATTTTGGTTCATTCCCTACCCCGACACTAGGCATAGAAATTCTCTAACTTCCATGTCCCTCGACACCTGCCCCTCCCCCCCACACACTCACCCACAACCAATCCCAGTCACCGAGGTCCAGACTCTGCCACTCCCCTTCTTGGCTGGGTCTGTCTTTATTGCTGGTTCGACAGCCCAGCCCAGGCCCCCTGATCTCCCACTTCCACCCTCCCTCCTGGCCCTGCTAGAGTTGTCTTGCGAAAACACAGGTCCTACCACAGCAGCCCCTCTTGGTGGCTTTGCGTCTCCAGCCCGTCCTGCCGGCTCCCGCCACTCCCCTGGCTCAGCCTGCTGCCTGTGCTCGCAGCTCCGTGCTTGTACTCATGCTCTTGTCTGCAGAGTGACTTTCCATCTCGGGAACTCCTTCTCACCCTCGGAAACGCAACCCAACGCCCCCGGCGGTGTGGGTTCCTCCCAGGCACGCCCTCCCTCTTCTCCCACCCTGGGCTCCCACAGTGTTGCTCCTGCCCTTATGGAACCCACCCGTGGCGTTGCTCAGCGGCACCCTTCCAGACTGGGCTCCTCAGAAGTCTCCGCTGTGCCAGTCGTCACGGTCTTCCAGGCCAGGGCCCAGTGCCTGGCACACCGCTGAGGCTGTGTGAGTGCCCTCCTTGCTTGCTCACCCAGCTGTTACTTCAAAGACGGAGCCCCGCGCACACACAATCACCCGGAATCTACTGGCGCCCCCGCTGCCCCACCCCGCACCATCCAAGCACAGTGGTGGTGGTTGGGAGAGGGCCCATCCTTCCCACACACCTCAGGCAGCTCTTGGACAGTGACTTCTGCCCTCATTTATTTCACGTGTCAGGATTCCTCCTGCATTGAAGTGGTGGAGGGAGTGAGTAGGATTTGCCCTCCAGTTCCTCCGGTGACAGTCCCGTTCTGCTTCCAGCTCAGTATGATGACCCTCCCTCCAGGAGAGAAAGGATGAATGGGAATTTCCCACAATTCCTAGTCTCCCTGTCAAGGTCTGACCCTGGCTGGCCATTCTCCTGAGGTCCCAGCATGGGAGCCACATGGAAATGTTTTGTTAGGGGCATTTCCGGTGACCTCGGACCCTGAGCTTCCCCCAGAGAGACCACCTCACAAACAGCAGCTGCCTGTGTTTGTCGAATGAGTACGGAAGGCTTAGGAAGGACAGAGGCTCTCAGAGTGCCCCCTCAGCCTTGGGTCTTCGGTCCCTGCCTGTCCGGTCCCAGAGCCTCTGAGCAGAAAGGAGTAAGGCAGCAAAGAGGAAGATGGAGAGAGCCTGGAAGGGACATTTCTCCATGATCTCTCCGCTGGCCTCTGAGGGGAGGTCTGAGTGATGAAAACCACGCAGGCTCCCCAGGCCACCGAGCCCTCCTCCTCTTGCCCTCAGCCCTGGGCTCGTGCCCTCCCAGGCTGCGGGCAGAAAGAGGGAAACAGACTAGCTTGGAGACAACTTTAAGTGAATTCAATTACCATAGCAACCAAAACCACCAGGATGGGGATTCGGCTCCAGACAGCAGTGAGCCAGGCATTCGAGAGAGGCAGCGATCCAAAGGCCACGACTGAGAATGGTGGCCGGGACTGGGGAGCTGGAAGGGACCACACTCACCTACCCAGCACCCCTTCGCCTGTCCTTTCTGGTGCTCCTCAGAGCTCTAACTGCCACAGAGCAGACACCCACCCAGCGGGAGCTGGGAGGCGGGAAGGTGTGGGGGTCTGAGCAGTGAGCGGGGGCTGGCCTGCTGCTGGCCGCTCGTTTCCTAGTGTCCGTCCGTGGCAGGCAGGGTGCTGGCCGGCCTTCTGCGCCTCTCCGCAGAGGAATGCGTAAAAGCAGGAGCTCTGGAGTCAGACTATTCGGTTTCAAGGCCCAGCTCTGCTCGTGATCTTGAGCAAATTGCTGAACTTCTCTGTGCCTCGATTTCTTCAACTGACAC
This sequence comes from Tadarida brasiliensis, assembly GCA_030848825.1. NCBI lineage: Eukaryota > Metazoa > Chordata > Mammalia > Chiroptera > Molossidae > Tadarida > Tadarida brasiliensis. The sequence goes on along the minus strand of CM061275.1, from coordinate 11,861,886 downwards.
GTGGAGACAACAGTATCTGTTTCCCAGAAGTGCTGTGAGGACTGGAAATGGGGCTGCATATAAAGTCCAGCACAGACCGACGAGAACGAGGACGACAGTGGTGGCCCCAGCCCCTCCTGGCCCTCGTCCGTTTCCCTGCTGCGAGCACACCTTCGCCAGATGGAGGCACCCAGCCTGAGGGAGGCCGACAAGCTGGGTCACAACAGTCAGTCCTCTCCTGCTCCAGAAGCCAGTTAGAAACCCAGGAGGACTGCGCAGGCCACCTGGCAAATGACCAAACACCTTGCTCTCTGGGGCCTCGCCTGGGCTGGCCAGCTGTGTTCAGCCAGCTGTGCTCCGCCTGGGGAATCTCAGTAAGGGCAGAACCCCAAATGGTCTCCTTCACCTACTCATTTTGTCCCAAAGATGTTAAACCAGTCTGTGATCTCTAGGCCAAAAGAGCTGTTGCCTTCCCCGAAGGTGGAGCCCTCGTCTGTAAAGTGGGGTTACGATTAAGACCGATTTCAGAGAAATGATAGACGTGTTCACGCAGAACCGAGGGCACACGCACGCACTGCCTTCATGGTTCTTGTCTAGTGTGTGGGCTTTATTTCCCACGCGACACGGGAGCGTCCAGAGGGCAGAGATGAACCTCTGTAATGATGCGAAGGACTTGGGACCAGGGCTGAGGAAGGCGTGCCTGGGACATACTCATTCTTCCCACAAACATTTTTGAGCACCAGTGACGGTCAGACCTTGTGCAGCCACCAGGGGAGCCGAGGCAAGTAAGACTCAGGAGTTCAGCTTGGTGATGAAGAAAGACCTCAGAGGAGCTTAGCATGAGGGGGAGGTGTGGTGAGGATGCCTGGGGCAGTGGGGCTGGGCATCAGAGAGGACTGGCATCTGGACTGGGCTGGAAGGAGAAGTACATCTGCCCAGTGGAGAAGGAGGAAGGACTCTGCAGGCAGAGAGAACAGCCGGTGTGAAGAGGGCCTGGTGTCTGGGGGAGGTGGGAAGCTGAGGGATGATAAAGCATGCGTGTGTGTGTGTGTGTGTGCGTGCATGCGCACACGCATGCTTGTTAAGGGGGTGATATAGGGGTGGAAAGGAGAATGGCAGGGGATGAGACCCAAGAGTTATTCTTTCTTCTTTTTTTTTTTTTTTTTTTTTTTTTTTATCCTCACCCGAGGACATTTTTCCATTTTTGTTCAGATAGAGTGGAAGGGAGAGAGAGGAAGAGAGAGAGAGAGAGAAACATCGACGTGAAAGGGACACATCGAGTGGCTGCCTCCCAGGGCCGGGGACAAACTGCAACCGAGGTACGTGCCCTTAGCGGGAACCGAACCCGGGTCTCTCTGGACCGCAGGCCGACGCTCTGACTGCTGAGCCAAACCGGCCAGGGCTATTCTTTCTTCTTATCTCTCAAGAGATCGGCAGTTCTATAAACCTCTGGATACTGTGGCCAGCTATGCTGGAATTTGTTCAGCCTTATTTTGAAAATTTATTTCCCTCCTACTAAAGGGATTGTTCAGCTTGTCTTAGGAAACCCCCACCTATTTCCTAGGGTCTGCGTTGCTTGAAGGTCTCAGATGTCCCAGCAGACAGCTTCCTCCAGCCCAGCATAAACAGCTCTGTCTGGAAGGGGGCCTGAGAGAGAACTCTGACCACCCCTCTCTCCAGGGAGGGCTGCGCCTACACTCCAGCTGGCTCTGCTTGCCTTCCCCAGATGGGCACAGTCGTCCGGCCAAGCAGCACAGCCTGACCTGGGACCCTCCGTGTTGCTCCACATCCAACCAATCAGAGCCCTGATCATCTTCATCTCTAGCATGTTCCTCTCATGCCCAGTACCACTGCCCTAGCCGCGCTCATCCTCTTTCCTGCTAATTGGTCCCCCTGCTTCCCATATGGTCCTCCTCAAATTCATCCTCCACACTGCTGGCTGGAGAGTGTTTTCAGACACAGACCTGCCTGCATCCTGCGTCTGCCCGGAGCCTTCTGCGGCCCCTGCAGCCCGCAGGCGGGAATCCAGCTCGCTGGCTTGGTTTCCCAGCCTCTGCCCTTACTGTGCCTGCCTCTGGCCTCACACTCGGGTACCCCCGCTCATCCATCGCCCAGTGTCTCGGCCATCCGCTGTTCACTTTGCCGCCTCAGTCATTAGCTGCTTCCTTGTCCTCTTTCCAGACTCCGCTCAGGTGTCATCTCCTCCAGTGCATCTTCCCTGACCCCTCAGGCTGGACCAAGTGCCCCTGCCCGTGCTTCCCTAGCTCTCCATCCACCCCCTCACACACCCTGGCTTTGTCACCACCCCAGCTGTGTGCCACTCACCTCCAATTCTTCATCTGAGAAGTAACAATAGATCTACTCATGAGCTCGTTCTGAGAATTTGCAAAGCCAGCTTCTCTTCACCCCTGAGGCTTCCGTGAGCCTGAGGTTCAGTAGGCCTGGCCTCAGGGCAGAGGTCCGAGAGGGCAGGGCTGTGTCCACCTTGCTCACCACTGAAGCTCCAGCACAACTCGTGCATGTTCCGTGTGTGCTGAATGAACGAAAGGTTTAATAAGTGTTTGCTGAGCTAGTGCTACTGGATGAAGACCTATTCATTTGATTTAAATGTTTATTAAATGCCAGACGCTGCCCTGGGGCTCCCTTGCTAATATTTAGGTGGGCTGGGGCAGTGCAGATAAGAAAAGGCATACTTGTCCGGCCGCTGTGTCTCAGTGGTTGAGCATCGACCCATGAACCAAGAGGTCACTGGTTTGATTCCTGGTCAGGGCACATGCCCAGGTTCTGGGCCTGATCCCCAGTGGGGGGCATGCAGGAGGCGGCCAATCGATGTTCTTGCTCATTGACGTTTCTATCTCTCTCTCCCTCTCCCTCTCTCTCTAAAATCAATAAAGGAAAAAAAAGAAAGAAAGAAAAGGCATACTCACATCTCCTGGGCAAAACTGCCCCTTAAGTTGGGACTTCAGTTCAACTCAATAGCATGTGAACAGGGGGAAGTGAGAAGGGAAAGAAACCTTCCCAGGGAAAGATCGTCTGTCAGTGGCTCCCCTCACACATCCTCGGCCCGTCCCACCGTGGCGAGCCGCACTGTACCCCGCCAAGCTGGCTGTGCTGTGTTTCCTTGTCTGTCCATTTCAGGGATCTGCAGCAAAGAGCCAGCCTCTAACATTGAACCTGTATTTGCAAAATAACTCAGGCATTAGTTAAGATGTCACGCGCTTACCACTTGGAGGATTCCAGTCTGTCTGGGTGGGAGGAGCGCCCATGGAGCCATCGGAAAGGCGAGGCCTTTTTTAACTTCTGTAAGCATGTGGCTGTTTGGGGATTTTTTTTTCACACGGAGCCTGGCTGTCTCCATTCTTTATGACTCTGGGCATGATTTAACACATACACTGAAAAAATGGGAGAACAACTTCTTAAATTTGCAGTAAATGTATTGTTCAATAGATTTGATTTACTAGGTGGGAGCCCTGGAAGAGCCAGCGTGGCGATTTATCGTGATGTTGTCTCAGGAGTTGGAGTCTACTGCCTCCGCCAGCTCTGATCCCCATAAAAATCACCCCGTGAAGGGGAGACCCACGGTGCATCTCGCACCAGCTCGGATTGGAACTGCCACACCCTAGTCTGTGGAACAGCCCCCTTCGGATGACTGGATCATGGCAGGTAGGAAGGGGGAGGAGAGGGGCTTGTTTCACAGATTCAGTGGCATTTGTTCTGAGTGGTTGGTTGGGATCAAGGAGCAGAGGTCTCTGGGCATCACGGCTTGTGAGAGATTTACAGGGGTCCACTTGCCTCCCTGGTGACTCTGCAGAGGAATTAAGTGGATGGAAAGCTTGTGTGTACACATGTGCACATGTGTGTGTGTGCACACACACGTGTGTGTGTGTGTGTGTGTGTGCACATGTGTGCGCCTGTGTCTGTTTGGAGGGAGGGAGAAACCTAGATTCATAGTTTAGAGGGATTAAGAAGGATTAGTCTCTTGAGAAAAACCTCCGCAAGATGTCTTTGCTTTTGATTCCTAAAGCAACTGCAAGCATCTCCTTCCTGTTCCCGGGGGAAGACTTGGAGGTGTGGAAAGTTCTGTAGCTAGTGGGGCAGGTGGCCAAGGGAGACGAGGAGGAGACTGTCCCAAGCTGAGGGCAGCACAGGCCTGCAGGAGACGTGTCTGCAGCCTTGGCTAAGCAGAGGGGGCAGAGTTCCTGCAGAAGAACAGCCTGAGCAAACACTCGGGGATGCAAGAGCAGCTGGCAGTTCACAGAACGGCGCACTTCCCATGTGGCCGGGACACAAGGTTCCAGGGGCCCAGGAGTAAAAAGCGGGAAGCAGAGAAGTAAACAAACATTCTATAACAACAGGAGACATGTCAAGGGATGTCTGCTTAATTTGGAGGGGATTTATAGAAGGATTTCAACCAAGGGACAACATGGTGGGATTTGTGTTTTGCAAAGATGGCTCTGTGTGGAAAGTGGACTGAAGTACTGGCCTCCTTGGTTGGGCTTCCAGTTCTGGAAAATTCCCTGGGCAGCCCTAGCCGAAGCCAGGAAGCATGGCCCTGGGGCCCCTGCCAGTGTCTTGGTATCCGATGCTCAGCACCGGCACAGACACCGTCCAGTGAGACGGGCAGGGCTCATTCTGTGTGAGGAGGTCATGGAAAGTATGCTACCAGTGAGGACAGGAGGACCGCAAGATTATAGCTGGAGGGCTGCCTGGAGGAGGCAGGAGCAAAGACCGTAGGTCTGGGTAAGAGGAGAGGCCTGTTGGGCCTGAGGCAACCTGATTGCTGGCTAGATCCCACCCCCCCCCCAGTCCCCTCATAAGCAGCACCCAGCTTTTCTGTGGGGACCTGGGGAGAGGTACATTGTGAATTCCAGGTCTATCAAAGACAGCATAGTCCAGTGGAACTTCCTATGATGATGGAAACGTCCTCTCTGTACTGACCATTGTGATAGTTATTAGCCATGTGTGGCTACTGAGCACTTGAAATGTGAACAGTGCAATTAAGAAACATTTTAAAATTTTAATTAATTTCAGTTTGGAGTAAAATAACCTTACATGGCTAGTGGCTACAGTATTAGCACGAATCTAACATGTGAGACTCTTGCAGACAGTTCTATCAAATGTTGACCGTGTATGAGATTCTTACGAGCAGTTGTAATTTCTTGTGCCTGAGGCAGGGTGGTGTAGGACAAGACTTCGAATGCTGGAGAGTCGAACGTTCGGTTCAAATCCCACCTGTGCCACTGCATTGGTCAGGGTAGGATTACTGCTTTCACACATCACCCACATTTTAGTGGCTTAACATAATAAAATAATAACAAAATAAAAGTTTATCTTTTTACTCATTTCACAGTCCAGTAAAGGTTAGACAGGGTCTCTGCTCCACACAGTCATCCAGGGAACCAGACTTCTTCCTTCTTGTCCTTGAAGTTCTCTGTTCAGTCAGCGGATGGAGAAAGAGACAGAGCATGCAGGATTGCCCTGGAGATTTTTAAGGGACTGGCTTATATTACCTTGACCAGAACTTAGTCACATGGCCAAACCTAACTGCAAGGGATGCCGGGAAATGTGATGTAGTCATGCTCATGTAAAAGAGGACTTAAGTTTGAATAGCATCTGGTCAGTCTCTGCCAGGGGTACCTACTAGCTATGTGATCGTAGGCCTCAATTTTCTTATCTGGAAGATGGGAGTAAAATAAGAATTGGTAAAGGTTAAATGTGAAAAATACTGAGTCCAGTTGAGATTCATGATTATGGTTCTTGCCTCTCAGTTTGGGTCTCATTTCAATTACTGGGCAGCTGCCCTGCTGACATCAAAAAGCTTGCACATGGAGGCACCAGGGCATGACATTTTATACTTGCCCCTTCCTCCCCACGGAGCAGGACTGACTTGGGGCAGAATTCAGTAGACCCTTGACCTTGCAGAACCCAAAGACTTCCCCTGGGGCACAGAAGCAGATACTGGCCAAGTGTTCTTAGCAGCTTGGGGGAAGGTAGGAAGGAACTTTTCCCTGGAGAGATGGGTTTTGTTGGCCATAAGGAGGGTGCAATTACTGAAAAATTTACAGAAGAAATTATATGACATCTGGAATTTGCTTCAAAATTATTGGGGTGGTGACGCTGGTGAGTAGGGGTATAGATAAAACATGGTTAGTCTCAGTTGGTAATTATCAAAGCTAAAGGACGGGTTCATGGGGGGGTATATCATACACTTCTCTCTTCTTTTGTATGTTTGAAATTTTCCATAATGAAGAATTTTTAAAGGGCCACAAGGATTCTTTTTAACGAGGCTTTGCAGAGAAGACCAGAAACCTCTTATGACCTTGCAGTATGGGGACAGTAGCTGGACAGTCTTTGTTTACTTGTTGACTCACCAAAGCAATTAACAGTTTTGCAGCTGAGTATCCCTCAAACCCAGTGAGGCAGAAACACCCAACCCCAGCCTTGAGCTCTGAAGAAAAAATGCACTTGAATACGAACATCATAGAAGTGCAGAATTGGGAGGGGCCTCGGTACTCATGAGCTTTGTCTGTTTACCAAGAGGACGGTGGTGATCTTAATAAAATCATGACTTTATTTGTACTTACTAACACACCAGTGCCCATTAGATAAAGGCAGACCAGTGCTCAAACAAACAAACAAAAAAAGGATGTTTAGACAAACTTCTCTGATTTCACACATTTCCTGAGGTCTTAGTATGAACAATAACTACATGGAAGGAACTTGCGTGACCTTTCTAAACTTCACAAACAAGCACTGTAGAGGGTTGTGCCCAAGATTTAAGAGAGCTGGTTTCAAACACATGTAAATTCAGTTACAATATTACAGTAGCCAATATTTTTATTTATAATTGCATATATGACATGCTGTATACTTTCTCTAATTCAATCCTCACAAACCCTGAGTCAATACCAACATTATAACCCATTTTACAGGTGAGGACACTAAAGGTCAGAGAAGTAAAGTGGCTTACCCAAGGTCACAGAACTTGTAAATTAAAGTCAAGATTTGAAGCTAAGTCTAGCCCAAGTCCATGTTCTCCCCACTAAGCCTCCACTGTCCCAGGTTTCGTAATGTGGGCTTCACACAATTTTAAACTTCAAGTCCAGTAAGCTTTGGTTTTGGCATTTCCTTGAGCCAAGCCAGGGTTTTGGCTAATGGGTTTTTGACAGGCTCCCATGCTGGTTTTAATGGGCAGACGCAGTCACGGCTGCAGGTACCAGGTACATTGCCCATTGACCACATTCTGGCTGTTCCCAAGGAGGTGATATTCTGGGGATGTGATTGACATTCTGCCAGAGAGGAAAGAAAAGAGTTCTCTGAAAAACAATCTAGTTCAAGAGCGGAACACTGGCTAGGTCTCTGCAAGCAGTATTGACTTGGGCTCATTTTGTAGATCTGAAAAGGCTGGAGGAGGGGGGCTTTGGGGCTCTTTTCATCTAGAATCAGCCCAAAATCGAACAGCCTCATCCTTTCTCTCTGTCCTCATGCCAGTGCTTGAGCTCAATCAGATAGGACCTGGAGGTTGACCAGTTGACAAATTTATTACACATTCTCAATTACACATAGTCAAGGGAGTTATGTGAATGAAAACTGAAATAAATTCCTAATGCAAATGTTTTGAGCATCCACAATGTGCCAAGCACTGAGCTAGCACTTGCAGAGATGGCTAAGAAATGGTCCTTGCCTTAAACATCTTAAAGCCAGAGAGCGAGACCACCATGCAAACAACTAAGGTGATAAAAACTATGTTTGAGGTATGAGGAAGGACTGTGGAAGCCCAGGTGGAGAATGGGGGTGGACTTTACCAATATGTTTCATGTGACCTCTGGGCTGGATATTAAAGGGTTCAGGCCGAGTGGAAGTTAGCTAGGAAGACAGAAGGAAATAGGAAGTGGTGGAGGGTATTTCTGGAAGGTGGTACAGCATGTACAAAGGCTCGAAGGTATGAAAGGATGTGCTCTGGTCAGGTAACAGAGAAAAGGTCTATGTGCTGGAAAGAAAGGTGTGTGCATGAGTGGAAGAAGGTAAGGCCAGAAAGGAAGTGAGGGAGGCAACTTGATCGAACAGGGTTTTTCAGAGCCATCGATCTACTGCCGAAGGTTGCAGGAGGGTGGTGAGATGAAACCAAGAGGTCGCTGTGTACAAAGCTGGAGGTGCACATAGTTAGGCAGAGCTCAGGAAGGGACTGTCAACATCAGAATGAGCTTGAAACCAGTGGCTCCATCAACTCTCCAGGGAAAAGGAAAGATGAAGAAACAGAGAAGGACAAGGTCAGGGCCCTGGGAAACGTCCGTGCACAACCAAAGGAGCCACCAGAGGAGAACCAAGTACCTGCGGCCTCTGGCCACCCCCTTCAAATTGTCACTGGCAAAACACTGAACAAATGACTGGGGCGTTTTTCTTCCTTTCAGTGCCTGTGTCCCATTCTCAGTCTCGCTTTCCTTCTTCCTTTCCCTCCTCTTGCTTCACCTCACCTCTCCCTCTGAGGGAGGTCTTGATGAGCAGAAAACCCCTCCCCAGGGTTCTGCCTCCCCAGGATCTGCCTGGGTGAGAACAGGTGTTAGGCTGGCAAAGGTCTCCTGCAAAGACTGACTTGCAGAAGCTCCACTGGGAGCACCGATTTTGACCACCTCTCATTTGCTATAACTGGTCTAAGCATTTTGACTAATGAGATGACAACCTAGGCCTCCCAAATGGGGTTAGGACAGCAAGAAGTGAGGACTCTGCACCTCGTCAGGAAGGACCAGGAGCATCTTATGGTTTTGAGAGTCCAGCCATCAGGGCCACCAATATTGGACAGTACTTCCTGACCTGGCCAAGCTGGACAATCTAGGCAATACCCATCAGGCAACCCCCTCACCTTCTGAGACCAGGCAAAGCTTTTCAGCATTTACAACACTGTCACCTACCTCACCTTGGGAAACAAGAGAAAGCCCAGGCACCACTCAGCTTTGGAATTCCTCAGGAAGAAAATTCCCTGAAGAAAACTCAGAGAGTACAACCCCAGCCTGGACACACTGAGCCCCCACCCTATCCAACCCATGGGGGCCAAACACAGGAGAGCCCAACAGAGCCAGGTCAAGAGCGAACGTTTACAGCAGACCTTCTGCTATATGACCCTCTCTACTAGACTGAGGGGGCCATTCTACTCTCAGAAGAGAAAAAACCAATAGCCTAGGGGAGTGGCAAGAGGGAGGGTTCAGAGCTTCACCCTAGGTGTATGGCCTGGGATGCCTCCCATGCATCAACCACTTTCGGTTTTTCCATCCCTAAAGTGGTGGTAACATCTACAGTGCAGGGTTATTGGAAACCCAGAATTTGGTGGCTCCTCCACTTAAAGGTGCAATGCCAACACCAATACAATCCAGGGCACTTAGAACTCCCCCTACTGGTAGTGGCCTCCTAAATCTCCAGCTGCGTGACCTTGGGCAAGTCACTTAACCTCTCTGTACCTTGATTAGATGCTCAGGGACTGAGGCAAAATGAATTCTGATGGCCACTGAGTAAATGTTCACGTGGCCAGGTGTGGGAATGAGGATAGGAGGCAATGGCAGGATCCAACCGAGAGGGTACCAAGGCCAAGGGGAGACTCGGAGAAAGAGAGGCCACCCCTCCCGAGTCCCTCATGGATCTCCACTTTCATAAAGCCTTGCTTTACATGTTTAGGTAAATAAAGGTGGGCAGGTCCATAAAACTGGCCCCCAGGAAATGCACCAGGGGCTTCTGACATGGCCCAGTCTCTTCCTTGTCCCATCCCTGTGGCTCTCTAGTCCTTCATCAGAAGTCTCTCTCTTCTGGGGCTTAGAGAATCAATTATCTCAACAAGGTGAACTTGACCCATTGTGGGCTGTGGCGTTTTTATAGTTATATGTGTGCAGGTGTGTGTCTGCCTGTGTCTGTGTGTACAGTCCAGCAGTCTGTGCGTCTTTCCTAGGCTGATTTATTCACACTTCCTGCTTGCACCACTCCTGCCTTGAACAATGACAACCAACAATTATACTATACTTCCCGTGTCCCAGGCACTGTTCTAAGTGCTTTATCTCTGATAGTACAATCCCATAAAGTAGACAGTACAATTTATTGCCATTTGATGGGAGATGGGGAAATCAAGGCACAGAGAAGTTAAGTAGCTTCCTCAAGATCACACAGCTGGTAAATATCAGAGGCAGGTTCAAATCCGGACAGTCTGACCTCAGAGTCTGTGTTTTTTAGCTCCAAGGTACACAGCGCCCTGAATGTAGAAGGCCTGTAGCCCTCCGAGGTGTGGTCCTACACCTCCAACTCCTACCCCATCATGGGGCAAGTTGCTGAAGTAGGAGAGCCACAACAGTGAGGGTGGGGGCTACCCTTCTGGACACACTGAGGCACAGCTTCAAAGAACAAGCCTGAGAAGAACAGCCCCAGGAAATAGCCACAGCAACACATGCACAGACACACATGCACGTCAGCCAAGAGGCTGCAGACTTGGAGTTGGGTTGCCTCATGGTCCACACAGCGACAAGCTCTGCAAACAGTGGCCAGAGCCAGGGGACTAAAGAAGAATCCCATGTGTGCACAGCTTGGAAAGGACATACACACAGACAACAGTTGTCCACAGGAGCACTGTCTTTAAATAGAAAAGAACCTGAAATAGACCCCGAGCTCGCTTGCGTGCTCTCTTTCTCTCTCTCTCTCTCTTTCACACACACACACACACACACACACACACACACACACGCACACACACGCACACACATGCCGCCCAGGGCCAGCGGAGGGACTGAACATGCCTTAGCTGTACCAGTGGCAAGGGGAAGAAACCTAGTGCCCTGGCAGCTCCTGACTTTCTGTTCCTATTTAAAATGTCTGAATTGGGAGCATCGACAAGTTCCCAAATTAGCTTTTTAAATAGAAGCTGAGAGTTAAAGGAAAAGCGGCCGTGTCATGGGGGAAAAGCAAGTGAAAATCCCGGCCAGGCCAGGCCAGAGGCAGAGAGGGGGCGGGCAAGGCCACTGGAAAGAGGCAGGGCAGGGTGGGGAAGAGGGAAAGAGGAGGGACACATCTGGGCAGGGCTCCTCCAGCTGCCCCAGTCAGGGGCCTCCTTTCTGCCTGTCACTTGCTCTCTCCTATTTTCCAGGTCACCTGGTTGTGAGAAGGGCTGGTAGGTACAACCAGGCTGGCCTAGAGTAGAAATTCAAGTCTTTCATATTTTTCTCTAGCATTTCCTGACAGAAAGGAGAATGCAGTCTACAGATATTTAACTTAAGTGATGAGATGAGAGCCTGGGAGGAATGGGGGCCAGGTGTGTGGGGGGAAGGGTGCGTGTATAAATCATGGTTCTGTCTCCAAGCGGGGCCAGAAGGTCAGGATAGCACTGTGTCCATCATTTAAAGCTCCCTGGAGGAGGAAGGGTGCTCTCAACTAACTGCTCCCAAAAGCCTCCAACCTTTGGGGCCCACCCAGCTGCTGAGTAACCCCAACATGCAAAGCAAAGATGGGAATGTACAGGAGTTCAAACCTGGGCAGAAATAAAATACTGGGTTTTAACTCTGCGAAGTTGGACTTGGGGATGGGGGACTGAAGGCCCCTCCTGGATCTGCTCACCCAGCATCTGAGGCACTCCCAGGGGTCACAGCAGTTGAGGCCCACAGTCCTGAGAAAATTAGTTCTTCCCCAGAGGGAAGGGAAGAGGGAGGTGGGAGCAGTGCTGGGCCTTCCCTGAATTCTTCCCCTGTCTGCCAGGGAGTGGCAGTGTTGTTAATCATTATTACTGTATGCAAATCAGTATGCAAATCCCACAGAGCTCGGGACTCCAGGCAAATGCTAATACAGCGCACGCCCACCTCTTGAAGGGCCAATTGTGCGCCTTTCAGACTGACACACTGGAGGGGGCTTTGGGGAGAGTGGGAGTGAATGAAAAAGGGGCTCCTAGCTCCCAGAGGCCACAGGGGTCTAGACCACAATGACCCGCCCTCACCCCTTAATCTGGAACAGGGTGGGGGTTCTCACAAGCTAGAAGCCCCTTTCTGGATCAGAGAGGTCCTTTCCAAGCCCCCGCCCAGCTAGAACTGCCCTTTCAAGCACACCCTCCCCTTCACCGCACACTTCGCTTTTTGCTCAGTCTGTCTTTCAGGCACACACCTCTCCGCACCCAGAACTAGGATCAATCAAGCCCTGCGGTGCGGTCCATGCTGCCCAGCGCCAGGCCGAGATCCCGGATTCCAGGCACCGGGGCCGGAAACGCTGGGAAATTTAGAGCCGCGGGTCGGCACTGTCGGCGGGGACGGAATGCTCCGCGCGCTGCGGCCGCAAGTGTGGGAGTCTGGGTCGGATATCACTCTCCCGGGATGCTCAGGGCTCAGGCTGCCGGGCCTTGTGGCACGTGCCGACCTCCCGCCCCCCCATCCTGGGCCAAGGCACCGGGCAGTGGGGGATTCGTGGGCTTTGGGGACAGACCGAGGGACTGGGCAGACCCGGTTGAGAGTTCACGCTCCTAAATCCAGACTCGGATCTAGGTACTGGGTACACGTGGCGGGATAGGAGGGCGAATCCCTACCTTCAGGTCGTGCCCTTTGAGCTCTGGGAGTAGAGCAGCTCTTGCGTGGGGTAAGGGCAGTATGTGCAGTCCCTCCGCCCCCCAATCCCCCACTCCTGGGACCTGTCCAGTCCCAGCACACCGAGCTAAGAGCGCGGCGAGCGGAAAGCTTGAGCGGTGGCAGATCCCACTTCGCCTGGTGCCCAGGCTCGCCGAAGTCAAGGGCTGGTGTCGCGTGGACAGTCGGTGAGACACATACACCCAGCCAGGTCCCCACATACCCCACGCGCGCACACACTGGCTCTCCCGGCTACCTCTCCCCGGGTCCCTACCATACATTCCTCGGAGCTCACACTCACGCCTACTCCGCGCTCAGCCCCCACCCAAGCCGAGCTCACCTTGCCACGCTCACCCCTATGCCCACTCTCGCGGGCACACGCGCTCACACCCTCGTTGGCACACTCCACCACCTCCAGGCACACCCTAAGATTCCTCCACTCGCCCGGGGAGACACACCAGGCTCTGCCTCGTCTCCCCGCCCCCCAGCCCCCGCTCACGCGCGCGCCCCTCCACACACACACACACACACACACACACACTCACACCCTCGCGCGGGGAGTCACTCCCCCTCACGCCCTCGCCCTGGGCACCCTTCCGCGGAGAGCCTCGGGTCCTCCTCATCGCTCCCTCCGCTGCCTGGCGGCCCCGCGCTCCCGTGTCGGGCCTGAGCCGCTCGCCGGCGGGGAACGGTCGGGAGCCCAGGGCGCAGTCTCGCAGCCTCCCCCTGACTCTCCTCCCCGCCCCGCCCGCGCCGCGCCCCCACCGCCTCCCCCGCCAGGAGAGGGACCTCGCCAGGCAGCCCGTGGCCCGCCGGGCTCCGCTCCGCGCGGCGCCGGCAGCGGCGGGGGCAGGGAACGAGCGAGGGAGCCGCGAGCCCGCGAGCCCGCGAGCGGAGCGGCGAGGCGGGGAGGGGACGCGCGGCTGAACCGGGGCTGGGGCGGCGGGGAGGGAGGGGCCCACGGACAGACGGACGCACGAACGGACCCAGCGAGGGAGGGAGCGAGACTTCGCCGGCGAGGAGGCGGCTGCTGGGCGCTCCCCCGCGCTGCTGGGCGCTCGGCGCCTCCGCGGCCCCCGGCCGGAGCTTCCTCGCGCGCGCGGGGCGCGGGGCCCGGGCTTGCTTAGCCGAAGGTAAGAGGGACGCGACCGAGCCTGCCGGAGCCAGGAAGTGTAAGGAGCGCGGCTCCCACGCCTGTTGCTCCAGCTGCCCACGCGGCACCCTCCCACCCCCGAGCCCGGGTGGGTGGGCGCTGGGGCGCCGGAAGGATTGGGGGTGGGGCCGGCGCCGCGGGGAGCAGGCAGCCGGCCCGGAGGCGTCGGTTCCCTCGGGCTGCGGAGCCACCTCCGGGCAGCAAGGCGATGTGAGGTTGAGGGGGGTGGGGTGTGAACCTCTGCCCTCTTTCCATTGGCCTGCCTTCCCTCGGGGGTGCCAGAGGCAGCGCCCCGGGATCCGGCGGCAGGTGGCGACGGCTTGCTGGGTACCCCCGCTCTTTGTGAGAAGAGGAGAGAAATGGCTGAGGTCGGAAGCAGGGAGCAGTTTGGGGCGCTTCGCAAAGTTCTCCAGCCCGGCGAGCCGGCGGTGTGCCTACCAGAGGCTGGGGGCCGAACATCTGGTCCTGCTCGACGCTGCTTCTACCCTCCGAGCTCTGGGAGAGGCCTCTCAGGACGACAGGAGGCTAACGCGGCCCGGGGGAGGGGGCTCAAAAGACTCACTTTGCGTGGTGTTTACACTGGGGGTGGGGTGCGGAAGGGACTGGGCAGAGAAGTTACCTGGAATCAACTAAATTCCTGCACTTGCTTAGTGTTGACATTTGAATCAAGTCCAAGATGTCCTGCTTTTTTTTATCCCGGGCAGCCGTGACATGTCAGCAACAGGCTGAGGTTCTGGACCTGGAATCTTATAGCAAAAGCTCCGTTGTGTTTCTTAAGAGAGGGTGTCTGAACTTTCTCATGATCCTAGGCACGCAGTCTGTTTATAAGATCCAGCAAGGGTTGCTATATGGTGCATGTTGGTATTTTGCATGAATGTATGTGATGGTTAAATTTATGCCTTATTTACTGTTACTTCAAGGGCAATCTAGGTGTTTTGTGTCTGTGGAAAGGGGGCCTGGGCGTGCACGAATTCAATGCAAAGCATGTGTACATTTCCCCATGTGGACATGTTGGCACATGGACAGGAATTGATATGTTTATTTTTCCTTGTCACTACTTGAATGCAACAAAATGCAAGTACACAAGAGACCCCCAGAGGAAGAAAGATTAGTAGCTTATTCCCTTTTGCTGTTGAGGAGGCTGGAAAAAAGGAGAGAGTTCAGGGAAGTGCTCTGGTCAGCCTAGGAGTGGCACTGTGGGAGAAGAGGACCTGTGTGTGAGTCCCAGGCCTGTACCCCAAGGATCCCCAACTTGGCACCCTGTCAGTTTCATGCTTGCCTGCCCAAACCCTGTGGGCACAGGAGAAAGCCCCCTGAATTGGCAGGACCCTCTCTTCCCTGAGACTGGCCCCATTCTAGGCTCAGCAATGTGATATAAAATTGTGGAAAGTAAAAGTTTCCAGAGACTCTGCACCCTCAGCACTCTGCCTAGGTCATTGAAGGGCAGACCTTGGCGATGTGACATTTTTGCTGCCTTGAGCCTGTGCTCAGGTTAGGCGTCAATCCCCAGGACAGGCTGTCTGGTCACTTTGCCCACTTTTGGCCCTCTCCCTCTCAAACAGAAGCTGTTTAACAGAGCTGACTTTTTACAGCAGGGGAGAATCTGTTTCCCTTTTCCAGGATTTTCTGCCTTTGTCATTTCAGCACTCACCTGTTTTAAATGTCTCTTCCCCAGCCTGCCCCCACCCCCATCTTTCCCACTGTCAAACTCTTCTGCCAAAAACAAAAATAGCTTCAGATTTTTCATTTGTAAGGCGTCCACGTCCTAGTAAAACCTTGGCATTTGAGGCATGTGCAGTGCCATTGGCTGGAAATGGGGCCGCACTGTTGTGCCTGTTGCAGGAATTCATACTCAGGTCGGCTCCAGGAGGTGTTGGTGCCCATCAGGGGGCCCACGCTGCAGTGAGAGCCACTGAGAAGCCCTACTTGAGCCGGGTCATGCCTGCAGGTTGTGTGGAGGGGTATGCCTGGGGTGGCCATGGGCTTGATATCCAGTGGGACTTTTTCTCCCCTTCCATACCCTGGAATTCCCCCTCCCCAACACACACACACACACACACACACACACACACACACACACACACAGAAAGTAGCAGTGAGGTAATTGCTCCTTTTTTTTTGGTACCTTTTACTAGGGGACAGGGCTTGAGCCTCTGGAGACGGCCTGGCTCTTTCCTGCCCTTCTTTGGGAAGAGTGTCCTGAATTAAAGCATGGGGTAAAGGTTTGGCCTTGGGACTAAAGGCTTTTATGACAATGAGGGATTGTTTTCCTTTCCCAGCTCCCAGTTTTTCACCTGAGAGCAGTTTGTAAAATACTCATGGCCCTCAGAGAGGAGGAGATTGGAGTGGGGGGGGGTGTGAAAAGTCTGTGTGATGGGGCTCAGCTGAGCCGGGGAGGTACCATGAGAGTGGGGGTGGGGGAGCGGCTCTGGAAGAATGCAAGGAGAGGGCATTGTCCTCTCAGGTGCAGAGTGACCTGTCTGGCCCAAACTGGGTGCTACAGGGTACCTCAGCAGTCTCTTACTCTTGCCACTCAAATCCCTTCAAGGTTCTACCTCTCTGAGCTCCATTCTGGGATAAAGTAGGGATATTTAAGGATCAGAGGTCCAGGGCCTAGAGTCTGGGAACCTGGCCCCCTTTACCCTCCAGGGGTTCAGTGGCTGGACCCGGCCTTCAATAGCCTTGAGTTCTGAGTGATGAGGTTGTGTGCCCTGTTCTGGATGCCAGCCTCATCAGGAATTCCCAGAACTGCCTTTGCTAAGAAGAAGTTCCAGCTAACTCCGTCCCCACAGCAACAAACCCAGATGCTCTACTTCCTGCTCTGCATGGGCGACGGTTATGAAGAGGTCTCAGTGAGCCCTGAGCTACAGCCTGGATGTCCTGGATCCAGTGGAATCAAGATTATTGTAGCCTAAGGGCTCCTTGTCACTTTCTTTTCCAATTCTCTGATTTTACAGGTGGGGATTGTGAGGCCCAGAGGGTGGCAGTGGCTTGCTTTCACAAGTTCACACAGAATTGACACTGGAACACAGTCCATGTTCTTTGCCACCTCTGCACCCTGCTCTCCTCGGGGGGAACATCGGGGCCTGGCTACACCCAGGTCAGGAAAGCCATTTGGCAGTGAGCTGATCAGTGGTCTATTGGAAAATCATCAACTCCTGGATACCTGGAATGTAACCACTTTGAAGGAAACTTTCTGGGCCTTGGTCTCCTTACCTGAAACTTGTGGGCAGAAATGTCCACGTCATAGAATTTTGTGGGGATAAATGAAATGTTTGTTATAAAAGTGTCTAAAACAGTACCCAGAGCTTTGTCAGTGCTCAGTAAATGTTAATTACATCTGACTTGGAATTACCTGTGACCAAGGTTTAACTCGAGGGCCTGCTTCCCAGGCTCCCCTCACCCCTTAAATCACCCAGCTAAGTGTGTGCTGAGGACACATGCTGTCCTAGCAAGTCGAGGGAAGTATGGGGAATTGTAAAGATACATTTCTTGAAGACATAAAATGCACAGGGCATGTTCCCAAATCTAGCGGTGGTGTGTGGATTACCTGGAGCCGTGGATGAATGATCCCTGATCTTTCTTCAGTTCCCGTAATCAAGAGCTCATCAGGCCTGTGCTGTTTCCTGTTCTCTCAGTGATGACATTTATAGGGAATGTCATTGTCATTCCTGTTGTCTTCTGTGGTATCTGAATCAACCTCCCTTTAAGAGGGAGCAGAGGGACCTGTGGATATTCTCTTTAGCATGCAGATAGGGAAACTGAGGCAGAGATTGGCTCCTGGAGAAAACTCCACTGAGGGCACAGTGAGTTGGAGGCATGGAAATTGGATTCTTTTGATCCATAACTGTCCTTAGAATTTAGTGTCTGTTTGGAGAGATTATGCCCACCTTAAAAACCTCTGAAATACATGGCAAGGCATGGAGTAAATCCGATGGAATGCAAATAGCGTCTGTAAAGTCGGGGCTCACAGTTTGAGCACTTACTGATCGCTGCACCGTGCTCCCTCCTGGGTTGTTAAGTAAAAATGGAGGCGTCATGGCCTTTGCCCTGAGGAGCTTACTGCGGATAGGGAAGCAGGGCAGTGGCCTGGCTGAACCCTGGAACTCCACATTGAGACTAAATCTCTCTGCCCACGTATTACATCAGTTAGTACAACTCCTCATGCTTCGTCTTCCTCATCTACAAAATGGGGACAGCAGTGGTGTCTGCCCCTCAGGTTGTTGGTGGGGTCATTTGAGATGGTCCGGGTAAGCAGGTGGCACTGTGCCCGGCACACAGTCAGGCCTCAGGAAACCTTGCTGCTGTTCTCCTTACAGGGGGCCCCCGAGAAGTGGTTAGCACCAGGCAGCACGACCTGTGGTGTGAGCTCAGACTGCCTGAGGGGGGATCTCTGTTCGGCCCCTTCCCGACCACTGCATTTCAGGCTCTTCTTCCTAGGATTGCTGTGAGGAAGCCATGAGATGGTCCACAGGAGACAGTGCAGCGCCTGGCCTGTAGTAACTGCTCAATTATCGTTAGCCGTGATTATTAATGAGACATGCAGAAAGCGTCTGCAATCCAGGCCAGTGGATGATGGGTGCTAGAGAAGAGGGCAAACACAGTTCTGGGAGCCGAAAGGAGGAGAGAATCTCATGGTGGGGAGAGATGGGGGCATCACAGTGAGGGTGAGGGCCAGGTGGGATTCTAAAAGGAGGGCTGAAGGGGAAGGATATTGCCAAGAGAAGGAAGAGTGCCCAGAGACGGACCCCACAGGTCTGTGTGAGCCGGTGGTCTTGTTGCTGGAGGCTGAGATGGGTGCATGGGACATGAGCTGGAATGGTAAGCCAGGATCCTACTGTGGAAATGCTTCGGATGCTGGGCCAAAGAGTTTGGATTTGATTTTTGTAGGCTGTGAAGTAACGCACCATCAGAACCTTGCTCTAGGGAGATGACTCTGAGCAGAATGGATTTCTGGGGAACAGGAGAAAAGGGGTTCGGGGTGGTGATTAAGACAAGCAGGCCAGGGGGAAGGAGGCCTGAGGGAACTGGGGCCTTAATGAGGGCAGTAAGAGCCATTGTCTCATTATTTGGCAACTCTGGGTGGAGCAATGAGGAAGGTGGGCGAGGTGACAGGCCTGGGGTTAGGGATGCCCAGGGCAAAGAGTGAAAAGCAGCTTCTTGCAAGGAGGGAGATCCAGGTTCAACTTGTCCAGTTTCAGAGGCATCTGGGTGGGAAAGGCCAGGGGCAGCTCAGGAGTGAGAGGAGGCAGAGGTCTAAAAATCCTAGAAGGGCTGGGAGTTAGGAGGAGGAGGGGGGTTTGACAGGGAGAGATGAAGCTTGAATCCCGTTATAAGGCTCACGTCTGCGTCATTTCTTTAAACACAGAGTCCAACCAACTGCACTCCAGAGCGTCCCAATGATTCTGAGTCAGGATTGGTTCTGAGTGATCAATTTAGGATTCGTGAGCACGAGTGTGCTAATCCCAAACAATTTCCTGTTGCTGTTGCGTGTGTTTCTGTGTCACCACATGGCTATCCACAGATGGTGTGCATTTAGGGACTGCAGAGTCATCTCACTATCGTCTTTAAAAAGCCAGATCTGGGAAGGTAAATCTGTTTCCCAAAGCCAAATATAATTCTCCCTGCCATTGTTTCCTCCGTGCAGGCAGGTGACGGGAGGTGTGTGCACAGTGTGGTTCAGAGAGCGGTGGGTGAAGGGACGAGGGGGCCCAGCTCTGGAGGAACTGCCAAGGGTGGGGTGGGGCCAGGTGAAAGAGGCTGGCATGGGAAAGAGTACTGTTATATAACCCAAGGGAGCTAAGGATGGTGGGCAGATGGAGATAGGAGGGGAGGAATCTGGCGACGGCAGTGAGCATGTCTCAGCTTCCTCTGGGAAGGAGAGGGACAGTGCATGGAAGGCAGGTGAACCAAGAAGCCAAGAGTCCCTTTACAAGGTGGGGAAGGGACCCTGCCTAGCCTCATAGCCTCTCCTGTGTCTTTCTGTCATGGCTCTGAGGGTCCCGATTGGACACTAGGTTGCTAGGTGTCCCGAAGAATAGCACTCCACTGGGGACAGCCTTCTCCATTGGACCTGGGGACAGAGCTCGACTAAGTCCTGGACCTACTGTAGTCACCTGCCGTCTAAGAGAGTTTCCCAGCCCCAGGCAACCCCAGCCTCCTCCTCGCCAGTGAGGAGCAGAAAGAATGTGTTTACCTGACCTTCTTCATCCACACCCCATTCCTGATTACCCTGGTGGGTGAAGAGTGAAATAAAAATTAGCGTGTTTATCCCACTTTGAAATTCGTTTAATGAGAACTCATCTACCCTCTCCCCATTTAAATTTGTAATAATGCCATACCTTCAGAGCTGATTAATTCCCGTGCCTTCCCAGATCTTCCTTCCTGCTAAAGAGGCTTTCCCTCCACATGCCCTTGAGCCCCCTTGGAACTTGACAATTTGTCAGGCAGTCAACAACATCTGGTGATCCCACAGCTGCACTGCCCTGTGCTAGGTGCACCCCCTACAGGGGAGGACAGAAACGAACCAAGTCCTCTCTCGGGTGGTAATTTCAACTTAATTAATTAATTGGCCTTCAAGATGTTTGCGTTTCCCTCACCAGTGACCCTTCCCTGTGTCCCACTTCCCACCTGGATGTGGATCAGTCACGCGGTCCTCTGCTCTCTCCTCCTGTCTCCCAGGGATCGCGGAACGCAGTCCAAGCTGGTGTGCACGGCGTCTGCGCAGTGGCCGGCCCAAGAGCTGGAGTCACCATGGCGGCGGGAGTGGCAGCCTGGCTGCCTTTTGCGCGGGCCGCGGCCATCGGGTGGATGCCAGTGGCCAACTGCCCCATGCCCCTGGCCCCGGCCGACAAGAACAAGCGGCAGGACGAGCTGATCGTGCTCAATGTGAGCGGGCGGAGGTTCCAGACCTGGCGGACCACGCTGGAGCGCTACCCGGACACGCTGCTGGGCAGCACGGAGAAGGAGTTCTTCTTCAACGAGGACACCAAGGAGTACTTCTTCGACCGGGACCCCGACGTGTTCCGCTGCGTGCTCAACTTCTACCGCACCGGGAAGCTGCACTACCCGCGCTACGAGTGCATCTCGGCCTACGACGACGAGCTGGCCTTCTATGGCATCCTGCCCGAGATCATCGGGGACTGCTGCTACGAGGAGTACAAGGACCGCAAGCGCGAGAACGCCGAGCGCCTCATGGACGACAACGACTCGGAGAACAACCAGGAGTCCATGCCGTCGCTCAGCTTCCGCCAGACCATGTGGCGGGCCTTCGAGAACCCGCACACCAGCACGCTGGCCTTGGTCTTCTACTACGTGACTGGCTTCTTCATCGCCGTGTCGGTCATCACCAACGTGGTGGAGACGGTGCCGTGCGGCACGGTGCCCGGCAGCAAGGAGCTGCCGTGCGGCGAGCGCTACTCCATGGCCTTCTTCTGCCTGGACACGGCCTGCGTCATGATCTTCACCGTGGAGTACCTCCTGCGGCTGTTCGCCGCGCCCAGCCGCTACCGCTTCATCCGCAGCGTGATGAGCATCATCGACGTGGTGGCCATCATGCCCTACTACATCGGCCTGGTCATGACCAACAACGAGGACGTGTCGGGCGCCTTCGTCACGCTGCGGGTCTTCCGCGTCTTCCGGATCTTCAAGTTCTCGAGACACTCGCAGGGCCTGCGGATCCTGGGCTACACGCTCAAGAGCTGTGCCTCCGAACTCGGCTTTCTCCTCTTCTCCCTCACCATGGCCATCATCATCTTTGCCACTGTGATGTTCTATGCCGAGAAGGGCTCCTCCGCCAGCAAGTTCACGAGCATCCCTGCCTCCTTTTGGTACACCATTGTCACCATGACTACACTGGGGTAAGTGGGCGCCGGTGGCCCCGAGCAGGGCGTGGGCAGGATGGCTGGTGCAGCCCTGGACAGTGTCAGGGTTGGGCAGAGGAGAATGGAGAGGTGTCCATAACAAGTGTGAGCAAGGGAGGTTGCCTCATCAGAAGAGGGAGGCACCTGACTGATTCATTTGGGGGCAGTGGCTTGCTTCGGAATCGAGCTTTCTTTCGGTGTATTTTATAAAACAACGTTAAGTCATCGTTTCTTTTTTCAGCCGTGCACTCTGTGCGTGTGTGTGGTGATTGCTGCATTTTTTATGCATCTGTGCATGTAAGGGGAGAAAAGTGTGGGGGGGGGGGGGGGACAAGGCTGTGAGAGTCCAGCGAGTGTTACAGGGAGGGTACAGATTTCCATGAACAGAAGACACCGACAGCGCTCTTCTTGGGTCCTTCCTGCATTTGTTTGTAGTGTATTTGCAGACTGTTTTCTCTTTGGCCTTACTTTTCCTTTCTGCTACCCCAGATGCTCAAGGATTCAGTAGCCCTGAGCAGACTTTCTCCAAGTGACTCTGAACTTGGGTTTTCTGAAAAGCAGGGCACCAAATTTATTTCTCTCACTGAAGGAAAAGCAGTCTTGCTTTCTTAGCCCCTGGCTGTGATTGAATGACTTGGCCTACCTGGGCGATTGTGAGATACTGAATGAATCATGTGGTCAGACCCAAGCAGCAATATTGTCAAAGGGAAGGAGAAAGACGCACTCAGCGAGGTCACAGGTGACTCTGTCTCTTCTATCTCCCAGAAATCCACTCTCCAACCAAGGTCACAGAAATGTATTTATGGTGCTGGGATGTGAAGCTTTCCATCAGAAGAAGGGGGCTCAGGAAGGAGATGACAGTCTTCCCCCTGACAGGCTTAGGGCCAAAGAAGGCAGCTTTCAGGAAACCTGTATTTCTTAGGGTTTCTGCTTCAGCTGTTGCAAGTATTGAAGCTAAAGCAAACCCCCTTCACAATTCATATGCTGGGTTTATATTTGCTTAGGCCAGGAAGTGTTATATTGCTGATGGAGAATTCATGAAGCTTTTTATTTGGTCTTTGACAATTCGGTTGGTGGTGTCCTGGTGATTCAATTTTTTTCCTGGCTAAAATCCTGTGGTGCTGGTGTGGGTTTTTCCATAGTGTTGGGTGTGCTTATTGGGAGTGACCAAGCAGGTGATGGGACCTTTTAAAATGATTACATTTGTCATTCTGCCACTCTGAAGGGAGTAGCAAGGGGAGAGCACGGGGTGTCATTGTCCATCTGTGAAGGCCACCTGGACGGGGGCATTCTCTTTACCTCTTGTCTGTCTGGCAGAGGTCATCCTGCCCGCTCCTCCCACTCTCTGACACACATACTTTTTCAAACAGCTGCTCCCTCCCAGAGTGGGTGAGAAGGTCTGGTCATTTGACCTTTTCTTTCCTGGTGCAGGTAGCAGCCGTGGGCTTTTGGGTACGGTGGGCTATTAGGGATAAATGAGCTGGAGAGCGGGCCACTGTGTCAGAAGAATTAGGCACATTTGCGCCTTCCAGGCCGCCCCTGGCCATCCCATCACTTTCCTGAAGGGGACCGTACCCCTAGCCAGGACCTGCCTGGCCACACTTCCGATGTGGCTCTGACTGTCTAGTGCCCTCAAGTGTCCTTTGATGGGACTCATGACACCAAAGTGAGGCCTCAGACTGCCATGGGGAGAAAACCCGGCAGATGGATGGGTGTCAGAGTTCAGATGGGATTGTTTCAGAGGACGTCAATGACAACCTCAGTGGTCACTTGCCTATTCCATTTTATTATTCGTGTAGCGGCGTGTGTGTGTCTACTACATGCCAGCTGTGTGCTGAGCACTTTGTATATATTGTCTCTTTAAGTCTTCACAACAGCCCTGCAAGGTAGGAAATTTTATTTGAAGATACAGAAGGTGAGGCTCAGAGAGGTTGAGTAAATTTCTGCAGTCACATAGGTGCTAAGCGGCAGAGCTGATTTTCAAATACCAGTCTGGCTGTCTCTATCCAGTGCCCTTCCTCTTCTCACTCACCATGCCACGTGTTCCCCTACCATCAGGACCTATTGGTGGCAATCAGACCTTCAGAGTCATTACTTTATTGTTATTATTATTGTTCTGGTCATGTCGCTGTTCAAGAAAGCATCAGTGCAGTGAGAACTACATGGCAAGCACTGTTCTGGGCACACAGTGATTTTATAAATAAACATTTCCTTCTGGCAAGTTGAAATACGGTCTTCCAGTGAATGGCTGCTTTCATAGACAATTCCTGTTTTACTTTCACTGGGCAGACCATGGATTTCCTTTAGCATTCACCCTTTAGATCAAGGGGCAAGCCCATCATCAGGGATGGACAGGCTTGGCCTCACATGTACCTTCGTGGGGAAGAGAAAGAACATGGTGCCAGAGTGAAGGTGAAGAGGTGCATACCTGGGAGAACCATGCTTCCCCTCACTGTGGGCTCTACACTCTTCCTTCCCCATGCATCAGATGGCTAGGAGGAGAAACTAGTGGGCAAGGGAGGAAGGCTCTCAGGAGTATCTTCCTTAACCTCATCAGTAATGGGAAAGCAGTTTTTTTCTTCCTCTCCACCCTGGCCAGTGTCATCTAATGCTGGATTGGGCTGCTTTGAATTTGACCTGAGTGGCCATTTGGAACCATCACCAGGCTCACTGCTTGGCTATACATAGCAAGTGCTTGGAAAATGCTTTTTAATGGGTAAGTCAATGTGGATGGGGTGCCTTTTCATTTGCTTAGTCTGATACTGTTCTCAGTGCCTTCCAGACCTGCCTGTCCTCTCTCCAGGGTGGACTCAAGATCTGTGCTCTGCCATAGCCCTGACCCCCTGGGAGAGAGTTGAGAAACCTTCACCTGGTGTCTGCTCCATCCCTGAGATGCCCTGCGTCATCATAGAGGTCTTCTTACCCTTATCGAGGCCTTACCAACTCCACCCTGGAAACCTTTATCTCCCCTGGCTGGTTTGTCCTGAGCACATTCACTGGCTGGTTAACTATTTCAGAAAGCCTGTCTTTTTTTTTTTTTTTTTCCTTACTGTCCTTGCTGTCACTTGAGCCCCAGGTGGCTGTGGAATACCAAGGGCCAATATTCTGTCATGTTCCACGTTCTGTCTGGTTGCTTCTAACCGCTCCTAGCAGACACTGAGTTCTTCCTGTCTCCAGACCTTCCCCACCCTAGTCCTTCCCCAAGCTCCTATTTCCAGTCTGGAGAGACTGTCTTCAGCTCCTTTGCAGAGCAGGGCTGACCATATGGCCAGCGAAGGGCTTGGCTCTTCCTGGCTCTGGTTGCTGTCTCTGCCTGCTTTCCCAGGACTCACAATGAGTTACTCAGGTGTCCTCCAGGGAGGGCTCTCCGGGAGCCAATTATTCCCATTTTTTTTTAAATATCTCAAAATATCTTAAGCACACAGAACAATAACAGCTCAACCACCACCAAGGCTTGAGGGTGGCCTTCCTTTGAAGTCTCTGGTGCTGGAGGGAGACGCTGTGCCCAGCCCACGTTTCCCTTCTACCCCTTGACAGTTGAGCTCCCAAATGCCCCATTAAAGGATTAATTTATTT
Source organism: Tadarida brasiliensis (assembly GCA_030848825.1). NCBI lineage: Eukaryota > Metazoa > Chordata > Mammalia > Chiroptera > Molossidae > Tadarida > Tadarida brasiliensis. Next base: position 11,836,744 of record CM061275.1, on the reverse strand, counting down.
GCTCATAATTGATGCTATAAATAAAATAAATCCTCATTTATCTCAGTTAACAGAGGGAAGGGATAATGCAGAACTCCTAATATTAAATAAGACCAACGCATCTTATTTTGGGAATTAGTTTGGGAATGTATTATACGTCACAGGCTTTTTCAAAGCCGATTTTCCTTCTTAACTTTGTTTGACTTTGCTTGATATCACAATTGGCCTGGTGCCTGAGCTCATCTGTGGGTGAAGCTCTGGGGAGTGGCATGGGGAAGAAGGGAGCCCCTGGGGAAACCCTTGTGGATGAGTATCTGCCAGGGCCATCAAGGGCCAGCTCCAGGCCCGTCTCCAGGCCTAGATGGGATGATGTCCTTTGGATAATTTGGGGGGGGGGGGGATGGGGCTTGGGAAGGGCAAGGGACAGCATCATTCCTGGTGAGATGGCCCATTGCTGCTTGGTTGGCTTGGTTATGTAATTGAGACCAGCAGCCTCTGACACCCTGTGCCCTGCAATGAGAGAGCTTTGACAGTGTCCAAAAATCACTTTACTAAAAACAGAATCAATTTTTACTTCTTCCAAGCATGAAGCAGCCTCTGGGTGATTTGCATGTCCCTTTAAAATGTAATCCTAGAGGGGGCTGAGCCTGGGAGATCAGTACAGGCACAGCACAGAATGGGGTGCCTGATCAGGCTCCGGGTGCAGAAGTGGAGCCAGGCTGAGATCTGCTTGCGTTAACCCTTCAGTCCCTAGACTTCTGGCTGCACCATCATCCACAGTGTCTGGGTCCCACCAACTGTCGTCCCAGTTCCCAAGGGCCTTGGCCCAGGACACTGGTCAATAGTGCCCGCCTGGGTGGTGGTGGGTCCTGGCCCAGGGGATCTGGTCCCAGTGCACTTGCTGGGAATGAATGGCCTCAAGCTCTTTTCTTGGTTTGACATTTCTTGAGTTCTCTGGTGCTGAAATTCCTGAGAGGGAGTGCAGACTTGCATCCCAACAAGGAGTCATTCACTCACTTGAAATGTGTTGAGTACCCACTGTGCACAGGCAGCGCAGTAGGCTCTGAGCACACACATGCCCTGTGAGTGCATGGCAGCCAGTGTCAGGTGCAGACAAAGTGAATGGAGTGAGACTCAGTTCTCTTCCTTTGAACCAAAACGAGAGAGGGCAGGAACAGCAGTAGACCAAGTCAAAAAAAAAAGGCCTTTACTCCTTCCTGCTGCCCCAGGGGCTGGCCCTCACTCCACCCCATGTCTGGCTAATTCCCATCATGCTTCAAAACTCAGCCCTCCAGGAGGCTTTCCTCGCCCCCCAGAAACTGGGTACTCCTCTTGCCCCCATGGTAGCCCTTGAATATCTCTGTCCTGTCAATTGCCACATTTTATCAACTTCACCTGTTTATCTGTCTTTCCTTCAGGATGTGAGCTCTTCAAGGGTAGATCTCTGTTCCAAAGATCATTGTGTGATCTGTGCCTCGCACGGGGTCTGGCATGTAGCAGGCCTCAGGAAACATTTGTTCAACCAAATACATTTGTGCCCCAGCTTACCCATCCTCAACTTTCCCGTTTGCTAACCACCTCCTGGCCACTGTAAGAGCCAATGAAAGTGCTATCCAGATGTTAGCTAGACAGGGTATCTGTGGGCAGGGCAGAGATGAGGACGCCAGGCAGGACATTCTCCAGTTCTGATGGCAGCCTTCGCAGGGTTGGGACTTTCTTACAAGGGAAGTTTAAACCCTTGTCCTTCACTATTTTTAGCTATTTGATCATGTTCCCCACTGCATACTCGGGGGCCAGAGAGGAACAGAAAGGAAACCATAGATAAGCCCCCTACACATGAAGTTTCCCTCCATTCAATTACTTATTCAACAGATATTTATTGAGTAGCTGCTAGGCACCGGGTATATAGCAGCAAAGAAAACAGAGAGTCCCTCAGCTTGTGGAGCTTACATTCTAGTGGAGGAGACCAGACAGCAAATTGATAAAGGAAAATCATCCCATGAGGCAGCAATTTATGCTGTAGAGAAAAATAAAGCATGATGTGATGAATGGGAGTGTTGAGTGTGGGAGGGTGTGGAGCAAGTTGCTATTTTTTATTGGGTCAAGATGGGCCTCTCAGATAAGGTGGTGTTTGAGCAGAGATCTGAAGGAATGTGGATAGCTTGAGGAACAGCAAATGCAAAGGCCGTTGGGCAGGAGGGGCCGTGGTGTGCTGCTGTTAGAATAGCAGGAGGGTTCTCAAGGTGGGACCCCAAGAGCAGGGGCAGGTAATGGGAGTAACAGGGAAGCAGCTCATGAAGTGCGCTCACGGTCAACACAAGGACTTCGCCCTTGGCCTGTTACTAATCTTAGAGTGGGAAGACACTGGAAAGTTTTGAGTAGATCTGACATATTTTAAAAGGATCACTCTGGCCCTAGCCATTGTGGCTAAGTGGTTAGAGCATAGGCCTGAGTACCGAAGGGTCCAGGGTTCAATTCCCAGTTAAGAGCATCTACCTGGGTTGCAGGTTTACATGTTTTATTCCTAGCCCCAGTCAGGGCACATGCAGGAGGCAACCAATCGATGTGTCTCTCTATCTCTCTCACATTGATGTTTCTCTCTCTCTCTCTCTCCCTCCCTGCCCTGCTTCCACTCTCTCTAAAAAGCAATGGAAAAAATATCCTTGGGTGAGGATTAACCAAAAAATAAAAAATAAATAAAAGGATCACTCTGGGTCCTGGGTAGTGAATGCATTGTAGGAGAAGCTACCATAATAATCTCAGCAAGAGATGATGGTGGCTGGGATGGAGGGAGACAGATAGCATGGCAATGGGGGAAGTGAGAGATTCTGCAAGTATTGAAGGTAGAGGTGGCAGGCAGCACTTGCTGGTCCTGCTCCCCTCAAGCTAGCTGGAAGCCTCACCAGCTCCCATAGCAAGAAACTGGCCCAGAAGACAGTTCTAAAGACCTTCTCCACCCCTGGGAGATGCATGTCACAAGAAGAGGCCTCAAGGCACTGCGGGATGACTCCAAGGCCCAGGGCTGCCGAGACCCCAGCAAGGTGCACAAACCTAAGACCCTGGGTTAGAGCATGCACATGTGTGAGCGGGGCTGGCAGTGCAGGGGCATCAGTACCTGGACTGAGGTTTCCTTTCAACCCAAACAGCACTTACCAAGTACCTGCCAAGGGCTAGGCACAGTGCTCACCACCCGGGCAACAGTCTTGGCTCAGAAAAGGAAACAAATTTGCCACCCAGAGTCAAAGGCTGGGGTGGCTGCTTAGACAGAGGGGCAGGTGGAGGGCTTCGGGCTGCAGAGAATTCATTTGCGCGGCTGGGATGCGAGCCTTTTGGATGCTTCACGCCAGGGCTATCGCATTAGATGGGTCGTCTGATCCAGCAATTCAGGTTGTTGCAGTTTTGGGAACAGGATTTCCAGGCTGATGCCCATTTCACAGCTCTCTTCCGGAATCTTCCAATCAATCTCAATCTCTCACTCTCTCTGGTTTTGTTTGGGTTTCCCTCTTTAAACACACTGACACAAACACAAACATGATTCTTCCTGAAGAGCAGCAATTATTCTGCCTGAAAACTGTGTAAATAAAAGGCAGCCTGGCCCTCCCTCTCCTCAGCATTTCCTTTCTCCTACCCAGGAGGGAGCGCCTGTCCCAGGCCATGCAAAGCTTTGGCCCTGCGCCATCCGGGCTGCGAGCTCTCCCTGGGCAGAGACTTTGAGCTGTGAGAGTCCCCACCCCCTGTCCTCAGGCAGGTGGCCCTGAACACAGCCAGCCACTTCCGAGAAGCTGACAGTCTACTCGTATCTTAAGTGTTCATCCTCTGGTGATCTCCGTGTTCATTTTTCTTTTGTGGGAAGTGGGAACCCAGGCCCCCGCATCTGTTTCCGGAAAACCAACATCCAGTGGGATCTTGCTTGTGACAAGCTGGAAGAGGCTGTCACAGTGCCTCTGAGCACCCAGAGTTCTTGGCCAGAAAACTGAGATATGGTGGCCTCCGGGTTCAGTCCTGCCTCTGTCCAGCCTGCTTTTCTGAGGCCAGAACATACATAGACCACTTCTTCCCAGCCCCCACCTTCCTCCTCCCAGCTCAGTGCAAATCATGGGTGGGTGGGAAAGTGGGGGAGGGGGAGGAAAGATAACTCAGCCTTTGCTGACCATGACTGGATGGAGGGAGATTGCAATGAGCTCGTGTAATCATATTCTGGGTGTCAGGACTCAAATGAGTGTCATTAAACTGAATCAGAAAAATCGTTTTAATATAAGTGCCACCTCACACACAAGCTAGTTGATGGAGAGATGGATGAGGCTGGGGACGCCTCCTTTGTAATGCGATACTGTAAAATCCCATCACCTTCATTATTTCCCACTGAGCCAATGCATCATAATACCCATGAGCAGCAGAACAGCTTGAATTTAATATACAGAAAGTCCAATCAAACAATAAATGAATGGAACTATATAAAGAAACCATTTTCTGGGAGGCTGGCTTCATTCTCTGGGATCCGGCTCCCTGACACATGAAATGCGCATCAATCTCCCCACTAATGCAGCTGCTGGATCACCCCGTGCACGATTTGTTTGCTTCAGACGGGGAGAGAGGGACGTTCCCTCCAATCTTATCTGGCTATCAGTGCAAAATTGCAAATCTCATTTTCTTGGATTTGCCTCCAGTGGGTCCCGGCGGCCCAGCGAGGTACCATCCTGATGCCAGCAAGGCTGCTCCATCCCAGAACCTCACTCAGTCCCAGTGGCACTTGGTCGCCATCATCCTTAAACAAAAACCCATTCTGGACACTGCCGTGGGCTGTTGGGGGCTGGGACAGTTCTACTCTTGCAGTCATCTGAGAGAAGATGGCCAAACCCTGGGGCTGTGCTGACACAGCCTGAGTGCCTGTGACGCTCGTGTTGCCCAGTCTTGTCTTGGAGACCATGCAGAGCGCATTTCATTAAGGACTGGGTTCCTCCCACCAGCACAGCCCTCCGTCTCCCCTTCCATCCCTCTGACCCAGCCAGTTACCGAGAGACTGTGGTCACAAGTAACAACCTGACCAGCCAAACAGAATTCAAAAGGCCAATCGGCTCCCTAAAAACTATGCATGTCAGGCTGAGGGGAAATAATGCTTTTGTGCTTCTGGCGGATGCTCGCCACCCTTTCTCCAGTGGCATGGATAACTGAGAGTTAACCATAATTACAGGCTTGTGGCTGCTGAGAAGTATCATTAGTTTATTTTTACTTCTTCTTGGTCACACACACTTAAGCAGAAAAAAACAACAATAGCAACTAGGAAAATTAAAGTAAATGAAACCATATCAGAACCATGGACAGCATAAATCTTGATGCAATTCAGCCAGGATTATTGAGCACCTAGTATTTGTTGGGGATCTAGAAATAAATGAGACCTCTGTCCTGTCCCTGGGGCATTTGCAGTAAGCAGGGGATCTGAATAAGTTTGTGAGCGTGCAGGAGAGAACGGGGCATGTCCCGAAACCATCAGGAAGTGTCGGCAGAGTGAGTGCTTAGTAAATATTTGCTGATGAATGATTGGCTTCACGGGAAAGGTGACATTTCAGTTAGACCAACAACAGTGGGTAGGATTTTGATGTGTGGAAATGGGAAAAGTAAGTACATTGCAAAAGGGCACAGTCCTTGGGGAGCTTAAGAATATGCTGTTTGCTATGTTTAGGGATGTGAGGATATGGCCGGAGAGGAGTGGGAGCGGGCAGTTTGCTGGAGACGAGGGGGCCTCAGATATTAGGCTAAGGAATTTATTGGGTGGGAGTTAGGGAGCCACTCGAGGTGTTACAGTGATGCATTGATTAGGAAGATTTATTTGGTAGCTGTGTCCTGGACGCATGTTAGAAGGAAGACCTCAGACACGGTGCCATCAGCCAGAAGACTGATCCAGACAAGAGGTAAAGAAGGCAGGTCCTAGGACAGTCACTGTGGAAAAGGAGAGGAGAGACTAGAGAGGAAAGGCATCCAGGAGAGGGAAAGCCAAAGTAACTCCGGAATCATAAGATGGGTCGATTAGAGATATGGAATTGGCAGACACTGGAGGAGGAACAGCTTGGCAGGAGGTCAGGGGGAAGGAAGAGACAATGAACTTAGCTTTGCACCTGCCGTGTTTGCAGTTAACCCTGATGTCCTTGAGGTGGCTGGCAGGCAGGTGGAAAGAAGCTTCGCAGGGAGAAGGAGGCTAAAGAGGCAGTGTCTAAAGCCATCAGCTGATGTGGAGGAAAATAGCTGAGGTTGCCAAGGACAACATGAGGGAAGGAAGGGGGGCCATGGGGACCCCCCCCGCTGGCAGTGTTGGTGCCACCTCCGCCTCTCCTCTTGGCCTGGGCAAGTTCCCTTTCACACTGTTTCTGCTGGAGCCAGAAGGTCATACTGGTTTTCTGAGTAAAACAAAGTTTTCTTTCTAGTTTCCTACAATATAATTAAATAAGCAGCACTGACCCAGGAAAGCAAAATTTGTTGATGGGCTTTACTGAAAATTACTAATAGTAACAGGATCCTTCCATTGGCATGTGGCTAGGAGATGACATTTACGTGGTCACAGACCAACACAGTCCCTGACCCAGGGTGATGCTGACTCAGAGTGGCACAGCCTTTGTGGGTGGCACTGTCCCAGTCCTTGCAGTTCCAGACTCCTGGGCAGAGTCTTCAGGGACTTGAGACACTGCTAGTCCCACTCATTCCCTCCTCCTTAGAGAGAAATGTCAGACACAGTCCTGGCATCCCTGGGAGCCTCCTCTGGCCTGTCCCCTCTGGGAGGTGCCATCTTGGGCCCTTGATAAGCGACGGGGACAGTGATGGTTCAGTAATTCAGCAAGCATGGTTGAGCTGTCCCTGTGAGCAAGACAGTCATAGTAGACACGTGTCTCTCTAGAAGGAGAAACAGGGAGTGAGGACTAAATCCCAGGAAGTGGGTGTTAGTTCCCATTCTACACGTGAGAAGACTGAGATGTTGAGAGTGTAGGTAAGTTGCCCAAGCTCCCACGCTGGAGCTGTCGCTGCATTCTTGGATCAGTCCAAGCTTTGGCGATTCCTTTGGAGTTCGCTGCTTCATAAGGAGCCCCAGTCCAGTAACGGAGGTGCCCTGTGCACACAGAGCTACTTTTCTGGGTTCAACAAAGTATGACTAAAGGGCTGGAAAGTGTGAGGGGAAGGTGGAGGAGGCAGGAATCAGGGATGGCTTCTTGGAGGAGGTGGCATTTCAGCTGGCCCTTGAAAGAGCACGTGGACAAGTTAAATGTGAATGCATTTATTCGATCATTTATTTAACAAATACTGTGGGTCTGTGTGTGCCAGGCAGCATGCTGGAGGTGAGGCTGTAGCCGTGAACTGAAGAATTCTCTGGGGCTGCCATTGTAGTAGGAGCAGCAGACAGTAAACAAATGAATGCATAAAATGAGAATGAAAGGTGGGAGGAAAAGCGAGAGAGAGAGAGAGAGAGAGAGAGAGAGAGAGAGAGAGAGAGAGAGAGAGAGGGGCCATCAGCCTGACCTAGAAGAGAGAGGAGTCATAGCACCAGAGGAACAGCCACCCCTGCCTGTCCCCAAGTCAAGCGCCACCCACAGTTGCTTAGGAGTGGAGAGAGGCTGGCCCTGGGACGGAAATGAAGATGTAATAGCCGTGTCCGAGTCTCTTTAGGGCTGTTATCCAGCAGCAGAGCTGGGCTGTTTGCCATCTCCCACTAGGGACTGAATGAGTGGAAATAGGCTCACCCGACACGTGAGGGACCACTGTCCCTCGTCGTCATCGTCATCAACAACAACAATAATAGCTAATGTTAACTATAAATGATTTCCGTGCATTTCTTCATTTGACCCTCCCGTGACCCATGGAGAGTGGTCACTGTGACCTGTGTTCCGTGGCGGAGGAGATGGGCCTGCTCGGGGCCTGCTGCTGCTGAGTGGAGAAGCCGGGGTTCAGACTCGCGTGGGTCCGACCAGCGTTGGCTCTTAACCTCTCACCAAGCACCCAGATTTCCAACCGGAGAGGCATTTGGGGGAAGTCTCCTTCCACAGCCTCAGTCTTGGGCAGAGGGAGGAAGACCCAGCACCCCGGTCTCCACAGGTGCCAAAGACTCTTGGGCCTTTTGGCAAAGGTCAGGAGAGTCGAGTGGACACAGGGTGGTGACAAAGGAAAAATCGGAGTGGCGGGAGGCAAGGCCAGCGGGGACCCAGCTTGTCTGGGCCAACAGGGACAAGCACGAGCCCACGCGACAGGTGGAGGCGAGTCCATCCACAGGCTGGGCACACACTGGAGAAGGAAGGGAGACCACAGAGCAGCAGGGGCATTTTCGCAGAGAAGTGGGGTGTGTGCTAAACAAAGATTTAAGGGAGAGGAAAAGCGGTAAATATACATAGTATGTAAACATCCTGTATGAATGTATTTTAGAAGAACTGTTTAAATCTCATGCCACCTTCCTCTCTGGAGAGATTCTGATCCCTGGTGGCTTTGTTGCCCGTGTCCTATATCTGGGCATTTGTGACACCCCTACCCACCCCCACAGCGGGCCTCTGGGAATAACTCAGCCTTTCAGCTGGCCGTCCCCATCCCCATGCCCTGGCTCTAGGCACCTCACAGTGATCTGCTGACCTTTAGTTCCAGGAGATGCGGGGGAGAGACCCCAGGGAATGTCATCCCTGGGGAGTCGCAGACACTGAGGCCTTCCTGGGAGTCACAATACCAGGTGCCGCTCTTTCTTCATGAGTCCTGACCCCCTTCCCCCTCTGCTGGGTCTTGTGTCATTTTGATGTTGGACTCATTTTGCCTTTTCCCCACCATTTCTGCACCAGAGACAAGAAAGAGCAGCGTGCCTGCCATATGACACCGCACTTGTTTCCTCTCCCCTTCTTCCCTGGCCTCCAGAAGCTGCTAGAAGTTCTCCCGAGACTTCAGTACCTGAGGCCTCGTGTCCCCATCTTCTGAACAGAACCCCCCACCCCCCGCAGAGGCTCCTCTCCAGGCTGCCAAAGGGCGTTGTGCTGATTAATGAAACATTTTCCTGCAGCCCGACTGGCATGCTCAGAGTCTGGGCAGGGCCCGGAGAGATGATGAAGCGGTGTGCCCACCCCCCGCCCCCACGCACCGTGTGTGACTTTCTTAATATTTCCATGTAAGGCCAGCTTCTCATCTGAGGAGCAGAAGCCCGTGTTCATGCTGTGCCTCCGGGGCATTAGGCCTGCGCGGCCTCACGTGGGTGGCTGCATCCCCCCGCCAGGGGGGGCCCTGTCGGCCAGTGGGAAGACCACTGGCTTAGGCGTCAGGAGAGGCGGGTGTGGGGCCAGTTTGGGCAGGCTGTGTGACCTTTGGCAAGTCACTTCCTCTCTCTGGTCCTCAGTGCCCTCTTCTGAATGCTGAGGGTGGACTTAGTGAGTTCTCACCTCCTCGCCTGTTTCGTAAGGTGTAAATCTCTCCGTCTTCAAAGGAAAGCTGATCGTCAGCCCAGTAGCCTGGATGACCCACCGCCTGGAGAACCAGCCCTGGTGGCAGGGCGCCGGGGATCTTCCCCGTTCCAGCTCTTCACTTCCGAAGAGGCAGAAATTAAAGGAGTCCTGTCCAAAGTGGCTGTGAGAAATGCAAGTCTGCGAGGGCCAGGAGGTCCTGCTGGTAGACTCTCTGGAGGGCTCCCGGGCTCTTCCTGTGAGCCAGGGTGACGAGGTCCAGTCGGCAGCCCTCGGCCACACAGGGCTCTGTTTGGAGAGCACAGAAATTATGGATTCAGCTCCCCGGGCACCTTTGGGTGGGCCAGAAGAGGGGCAGCACCAGATGTTAGCCCTCAGACCATCAGACAGCTGTGTAAACCCCACGAATCCTCGCTTTAGAAAGAGTTAGTTCGCTGTCCCCCTTGGAGCCGGACTCCCTTCAGCAGCCTCCCCAGCAGGTGGCAGTGGCTCTCCTGAAGGTCCAGGGGTGACAGTGGACCCTTTGGGCGTCAGCACTCTCCATCTCGAAGTGGGGCAGTGATCACAACCCCTCTGTGTTAAACCCAGACCTACTGCCTCTGTAACCCAGAGGGATGAGGGCTCGGAGAACTCAGAAGGTTCGGTCAGCAAGAGCTCTGGAAGGCAAGTATGATTATGATCAGGGCGTCACTAGGCGACTCAGTGGCAAGAAGACCCTGGGACATCTGTCCTGGCACAGACTGAGGGTGACGCAGGCACAGCCCTGGCAGATCCAAGCCCTCAGGGGAGTGGAGGCTTCTTGGGTGAGCCAGCTGCTTGCCAGGTCCTTTGGGATGAACGGCCGAGGGCCCTCGCTGCACGGATGAGCGGGTCTGGGCCCAGCCAGTCCTCACCTTCACGGGGGGCTGGTTTCCTCCTTGCCCCAGCCCCCAGCTTGTTTCTCTTCCCCTGTTATTCTGTTGGTCTGTGAATGGCCCTTCCCTTCTCACTCCCGTTATTTTATTGCGTCCGTTTCCCACAGGAATGCAAGGGATCTATATATCGCTATTAGCATCCATGTGGGCAGCTTGGCTTACATTACCTTGAGTTATTTGAATGAAACCAACCATTAAATGATCACAGAGGACTGGGGAGAGGTGAGCATGTGGGACTCACAGGCGTTCTTTCCATTATGCAGAGAAGACGAGGTTTGCAGAGCGGGCAGCAGGGTGGTGGCAGTGAGGGGTGTGGACAGGGGCCAGGTCAGGGAGTCTCCGAGAGGGAGGCTCACCCTCCTGTCACCACCATCTGAAACCTGGGTAAACAGCCCCCTTTGCATAGGCAGCTGCTCAAAGTCAGGTGCTGTGGTCCCGGACCCCAGCTCCCACAGAGGGCCTGGCACACGGGAGGGACTCAGCTGTCAGGTCCTGGCATTGCTGGCTGTCATTGCCTGCAGTTCACCGAGACCGAGCGGGACGCCCCGCACGTGTGGGGCACACAGCCTGAAGGAAGAGCTTTACATCAAGCAGGCTGGGCCGTGAGTCAGGGCCAGGTTTGTGCGTTTCTCAGCCTGAAGTGAGGGAGGACGTGCCCAAATTTGGGGTGGAGTGTGTAGCTCTGGGGTGTTTCCTGTCCAGATGGGGCAGAGCCAAGGTGAGCATCAGATCTGTCCAGCCTGGAGCTGTCACGGAAGAGACAGAACTGCTAGGAGTGTGTAAATCATGCGAGAAAGTTGGCTTGCAGAGCTGGAGAGGGAAAGTGTTCCAGCAGAAAGGGGAAGTTGGAGAGAGAGTCAGAGCAGGCACCGTGCTCTGTGTGCACGCGTGCGTGTGTGCGCCTGTGTGTTCACGCCTGTGTGCATGTACGTGAAGGCCTGCTCTCAGGGAGGGGCGGGGAGGAGGAGGCGGTCCTCAGGGTAACCCTGGGATGCTGTTGACACTGGGGAACCTGTATCCTTGTTCTCTTTGTCATCCGAGTCCCTCCATTCTTGAAAGGTTGACTGCTGTGGGGTGACGGTGCCTCCCAGGCCTGGGGCTTGTGGTTCTTAGATGAGCCCTTCACTCCACCCCCACCCCTTGCCCCAGAAAGTGACTCTGTAACTAAAGAGAAAATGGGTGGGGATCTTGTCTGTATGACTTGACTACTCATATAAGTGAAGATGTTAGATCTTTTCCTTTGAAAAAATTATGAACTATATCGAGTATACAAAGAAAAAATCTTGTCTTTTAAGCATAGATGTGAGTGCCTGTCATGGGTGTGGCTGTATTATTTAATGAAATGTACATTATATGGGTGACTTTATTTTAATGGGGGGCTTGTGTATACACCAAGGTATGTATATTTTCATTGTAAACCAAGTTAAAAATCTTTTTTCTTTGTGTTAATTGTTTAAAGTTAAACCTGAACCAGAAAGATGAGGCAGTCCTTGGAGGTAAGTCCTGTTCGCACGAACTGTCGGGGTGGGCGTGGGGAGCAGAGCCTCCAGACGCAGGTCTGAATGCACCGCTGCCCGCGTCCCGGCTCATTCAGCCAACGTGCTGCTGCTGTCCGCACGCCTGCCCCGGGGAACAGGTCTCGCCCAGTGTGCTCGCCTGGCGCAGACTGAGTCAGGTGAAGTCAGGGACACCTGAAATTGTGCTCCTTGGCAGAGTTTAGGACCGTGCCTTTGGGCGAGGGGAGGAAGGTGAAGGAGACAGCCGCTCTCTCCAGTGGCCTAGCACCGAGGCTCTCTCCCAGCGGTGGTCCCACCAGGCGGGGTGGGGAACTGTGGCCTCTCCCCTCCCCGACTTTGCGAGAACAAGAGTAGGTTCCGTTCTCCATCCTGTCTTGTGTGTACCCCTCATTACAGCTAGAATTCCTGCAGGATAAATGATTCTGTCCAGGAGGAGCTCCTCTGAGTATGTGCTCTGTACCTCGCTCCAGGTTTGATGATCTTTCCTCCTTAGATCTGTGCTTCCCAGTAGGGTCACCTGGCCTTGCCTTTGACCTTGCTGCACCGGGGCTGGCTGGGCTGCTGGAGGCAGGAGATTACTGACCGGGGGCTTTGCTGCCCCGACCCCACCCAGCTGCCCTGGGGCTGAGGAGATCTGTACCCACCTCCGCCTGCCTGTAACCCATCCTTGCCCACCTGTGTACCGCAGACCACAGGTTGGAAAATGCGAATGTCCTTGGTTTCACCTCTACTCACCTGGTGGTCTCAGGGTCCCAGCTGGGCCACCCTCAGTGGCGGTTTGCTTTGGCCCAGCACTGTGTGCCAAGCCAGGGAGACAGTCAAACCCCTGAGTCCCGTTTTTGGCACAGTGGAGTCTGGGTGCCCTCCCCTGCCTGCCCAGCCTTGGACGGGAGCCCAGCAACCACACCGGGGCATAAGTGCCTGTTTCCCTTTTCCTTGAATTGCAATAGAGCTGTAACCAGAAGGCGGCTCGGAGGCACTGACAGGTGGGTGGGATTAGGAAGTGGGTTAAGGACGAGTCCTCCGCTCTCTTCTGTGGAGGACTAATTCCCTCCAAACCCCGACGCTGCCTCGGGTAGGTGGTAAGATGATCTCAAAGAAGCTGAAGATTTTCTTAGATAGAAACCCTGTCACAGGAGGACTCCTGTGTGTGTGGGTACGGCTGGTGGGGCAGTCCAGCCTGCCCAGCTTCTGCGCCCAGCAGGCCGTCTGGCTGGAGGCCCCTGCAACCTTAGCATCTGTCAGGAAGCCTTTCCTGAGGTCACTGCCTCTGGTCAGCTGTCAATGGGCTGGAGGTCTTCATCAGCCCCGCTCCCTCTGTGGAGCCGCTCAGTGACCACTGGGACCTTGGCAGGGCTTTTCTTCTAATAAAAACGACAGGAAAACCCTCATCCAGAGGGCCAGGCACTGTCCTACGTGCTCTACATTGATTAATTCAGTTTCCACAACAGCCCTATCAAGTAGGCATCATTATTATCCCCCTTTACAGATGGGAAAACTGAGGCACAGAGAGATTAAGTAATTTATCACAGTCACTTACTCAATAGCAAAGTAGGGTTTCAAATCCAGGCATTCTGGCTCCCCAGCCCCCCTTTCCACTACCCTGGATTGTCACCCTCCTGTTCATAATATTCTTCATCAGTTCCTTTGAGGGACTCCATCAGTTAGCTTTTACTGCCTAAGAAATCTGGTGGCTTAAGCCATTGACATTTATTATTTCTCGTGCTCTGTGGGTTGGCTGGGCGATCATCCTGGTCTGGCTGGCTCAGCTGATCTCTCTGGTTAGCGATGGCTGGACTGGGGACAGATGGTCTGGAATGATGTCATGAACCTGGTGGCTGGGACAACAGGATGGATGGCATACATGGCTCTTGTCTCTCATGGTCCAGCTCACTGGCCCAGATCCTCCAAACGGTGGCCGTCACAGAGCTGCCCAGAGCTACAAGAGAGGTCAACCCGACACACAAGCCCCGTTCAAGCCTCTGCTTGCGTTACACGTGCAGTGTCCCAGCAGGCAAAGTGAGCCAGGTGAGCAAGCCCAGATTCAAGGCTAGAGAAACAGGTGCTACCTGGAATCTGTTTCTCTGATGGGAGGAGCCACAAGGTCACACTGCGCGGGGTGTGACGACAGGATGGGGGGAATTGGTGGCTGTCTTGCAGTCTGTCCCACTGTTCTCACTGTGAGTGACATGGACTCAGTCACAGTGGGCAAGCGTGGGAGGTTTGGAAGGGCTGGGGGTCCACACGGACCTCAGCCTGGTCACAGTCCAGCTTGTTTCCCTGATGCCAACACAACACAGTGGCTTTAAGTCCCTGGCTGTGGGTGCAGTGAGCCGATGTGACTGTTGGGGTCAGGGCTGGGGAAGGCAGTGAAGAGAATGGGATTTCCTCTCCGGCAGCACTGACTTGCTCCTGTCCCGAGGCCGAAGGTGAGGGGCCGCAGGCTTGTTCATTCCGGAGAATGGTGGTTGCTGCTGGCAGCCAGGCCTGGCTCCTCCCAGGAGGCCCACTGCAGAGTGTGTGTGAGTCAGAACGTGGGCTCTGAATACAGACGGACCCGGGTTCCATCCCCAGCTCTGCCACATCCTTGCAGCGTGACCAACCGGAAGTCCCCCTGTCAACCTCAGTTTCTTCTCTTGGCCAATGAGGATAGCGGTGAGGTTGAAACATAAGGACGCTCACAGAGTGCCTCGGCCAGCGCTGCCCGTGTGAGTGCCCAGCATCAGCCAGCACTGGGCTCGGAGGGCCACTCTGCCCTTGCATGTGGGCGGGGATGGCCAGATGAACAGAGTTGTCACTGGTAAATAACTCTTGGCTCGCCCAGGAATACCAGATGGTGTGCCAGCAACGCGGGCCAGGGAAACTCAGGGCAGAAGCTGCAGGGAGAGCAGAAGTGGGACTGTGGCTGCCCGAGGGCTCGGCTCTGCGGGCACCACTCACACGGGCGAGGAGGGCCCTGGTGGAGGCCCACGTCTCGGCCATGAGAAAGCTGAGATCGTAGAGCTGAGTATCAGCCAGGCACCAGGCAGCACCCAGGGGCAGGCCAGAACCCAGGTCACCCCGCTTCCCGGACGATGCCCTTGCCTTCAGGCCATGGGATCTTCCGATGCCCCCCTCTGGTTCCCTGGGCCATTATCCGTGGCTCCTTGCCCGGTCTCCCTGCTGTGAGGCAGGACTGCAGCATGGGGTGGACAGACAGGTACAGTGGGGGCAAAGGGTGCAGCAGGGAGGGAGCTGGGAATGGCTGGCAGCTGCCGAGGACAGGACACAGCCCTGTGCAGAGCCGCCTGTGCCCTCTGCACTAAGCAGAGGTCAGCCCTGGCTTTCAGACACCGAGGAAACAAAAGGAAGGGACGTCCCCATCCAACCAGCCTCCTCCCTTCCCTCGCTTGGAGCTGCCGGGAGTGAATGAGGAAACGATTATTTATCAGGGAGTTGGTCAGGAAATTGGACACATTCAACAAAGACCAGGAAACATCATGCCAACCGGGTCTGATGGGAGTGACGGGGCTGCTGGAAGCACAATGGCCTCGCTGGCATCAATGTTTGCTTTCTGAGGGACAGCTGAGGACGCCCACTGCATACGTGATGAGCGCCCATGGACAGACCCTCTGCCCCAGCCAGCATCCTGGCTGCTGGCCCCTGGCAGGTCAGCCAGGGAGCAGCAGAATAGTCCGGGCTGTGGCCTTGTCCCTGGGCAGAGAAAACTTCGTCCTCTGTGGTACCTCCCTCCTCCCCAAGAAAAGAGAAGGGTCCCAGCTGCCTTGTCTGTGCCCCCTACCCAGGCTCCTGGCAAATGCCTCACTGCTCTGGCAGGGAGGGGCAGGAGGCAAGGCATGATCCGGGGTCTTCCTGAGTGGAAAGCAGGTGTTTGGATGGGGTGCCCACAATCTCTTGCTCACCTGCCCCATTGCCAAGGCCCCAGACTCCCTTCGGGCTCCTCATTAAGAAATAGAAGAATGAGTGCTGATGGGAAAGTGTTCTGGAAACAGTCTGTTCTGTTCCGTCCCCTGTCCCTGGGGATGTAAGCTCATTCCCTCATTCCTGTCTGAATGTGAGAAGGGGTTTGGAAGACAGTGTCTCCGCAGTGTGCAGGCCGTTTTGTGTATGTAGCTGCCTAGGTATCAGTCAAGCCTCCCCCTGTCTCAGCCTGGGGGATCAACACGGAGCTTCTCCCCCACCCCAGATCCAGCTGCATGCTTCCCCAAGGCCCTCCCAGCGGTACGGACCTGACCACTCTCTGGGCTACAGGGGCTGCAGAGGCCCATGCTCTTGGGCACCCTCTGGGCCGACCAGTCCTGTGGGGATGCAGGAAGGGACCCAGCTCTGGCTGGTCTTGGGCCCCATAGTGTCCCCACTCCGCGGCAGACCCCATTGTTCCCCTGGAGGCTGTCCTCCCCCAGGTGGCTCAGTGGGGCCTCAGCAGTGCTCTGAGGATTAGCACCCTTAGCCAGAAAGGATCTTGGATGTGGGGGCATTTTCCCTGGGCCTACATTTCAAGACCTAAATAGCTATGGGTGGCAGGACCCTGCAGGGCTGATTTGGGGTCTGCTGCCAAACCAGCTGGCAGAGGAGATAGGTCCCTAGGTGGGACGTGGCAGAGTTTGGTCCCAGATGGGGAAGGGAGAAGTCGCCAGGACTGTGGGACCCCCCTGACTGTGGGGCTCACCCCACCTACTCTGCACTCAGGGCTCCGAGGAAGGGCTCTCTTGGTGATCTACTTGGTGCCCAGTATATACCACAGAGCACCCGGCAGGGACAGTGATGACACCGGAGATGCTTCCTTTCATTGAGCCAGTCTGGTCTTGGGTTTGCCACCCTTCCCAGCAGTGGGCAGGGAGAGAGTACAGATGTCCCCACCTGCTGGCCCAGGAAGCAGGAGTCAGTCAGTGGAGTTGAAGTCTGTGGCTCAGTTGTGACCCCTGGAAGCTTCCAGCCCCTGTGACCTTTAGGAAGGGGGGAGGCCCCTGCCTGTTGACCCTGGGTGGGGTGGGTGGGCGAGCCACCTGAGCAAAGAGAGGGAACTGGGGGTGGGGGGAGCTGTTCACCTCAGGGGGCTTCCCTACCTCTCTGTTTATAGTTGCCTTTTGCTCCTGGAAAGAGTAATTACAACCACGAAGGTTGAGGGTGTTGCGGAGAGGTTAGAGGGAGTGGACGAGCCAGTGAAAGAGCTCTTGGAAGCGAGGGCAGGCGGTCCGCCCTGACTGCCCCCATTCCGTGCACAGAGGCGGGAACTGGACGCAGCGGGTCTCTAGGCCGGGGATGGGGGGCCAGCTTCGGAGTTTCGAACGATCCTCTTCCTGACCAGGATGCAGTCTGGCTCCCTCTGAGTGTGTGTGCGTTTCCCTGCCCCAGTGTGGATCTGTCGCTGGGTGATAAAATAGAACATGATGAGTGTCATTCTAAAGCAATTACAAGCAAGATGCATAATGGCAGTGCTGGAGAACATGGCATATGGCCTCGGGCAGCGCCGTGTGAGAACTCCTCTGGAGGTTTTGTTCCCCCTTCGCCGACCTGAAAAACCAGATCAGGCTTCATGTAAAGGAAGAAAAGACCTTCAGAGCCCCCAGAGCCCGCCAGGTGGGTGCTGGAGATCAAGGTTCTGTCCTGCAATAGTCGCCACCAGGACAGGGCCAGACGGAGGGGGCCTGCCAGGTCCAGAGGGTGGGGAGGTGTGGGGAGCAACAGGAGCCCCCTCGGAAACCCCAAGCTGAGCAGCGCAAGCTTTAGGGGGATTTGGGGAGCACAGAGCGTGGAGACTAAAGGGCACTGTGTTTTTATTTCCTCCGTGCTGGTTGTACTGCTTCTGTTCCGTGGCTCCAGCCGCCTCCTGCTCCCCAGGCCCTGGCAGCTGGCTGCTCTGTTCCTGTATCAGTCAGGTTGCTAAGTGAAGTTCCCAGGGCCTCCAGTCTGCGCTGTTTGTCAGAGACCAACTTTCCTACTCCTCCCGGGGACTCGCTCTGCTCCTGGGCACGAGCAATGGGGCCCAAGGCTCAAGGGTCCTTATTCATGTACCCCGGAAAGTACCAGTGACTCCTATTATACCCTGATTTGCAGGACAGTAGGGAGTAGGCAGTCTGCTGTGCCCGGGATCTCCCCAGGCACGTATTCCTGACCTCAATAGGAAAGTCCTTTTTCTCCTGTCTCCACCTTCTCACATGCCCTGGCAAAGAACAGCAAGTTTGTTTTGTCAGGGCCAGAGCGTAAATATTTTGGCTTTGTGGGCCATGCATTCGCTGTCTCAACTGCTCGTCTCTGCTCTGGCCGCACAGAAGCAGCCGCAGACAACAGGTAGGTGAGTGACAGGGCTGGGTGCCCGCTTCATGTACAGACACAGGGCAGGGACAGACTGAATTGAAGAGCTGTGGTTTTGTAGCGCGCGGGCAGGAGCCTGGCACCTCGGCTTGCCCTTTGCAGACACCCTCCTTCCTTGGGGCCCAAGCAGCACCTTGCTTTACAATGAAAACTTCGCATTAGCTCGTCTGTGATCCCTTCCTGGTGCATTTATGCGTTTCTTCTTCTTTTTTTTTTTTAACTTAGAATCAAACCAGGGTAGAACTTGGAGCTGAAAAGGTCATTTTATTCCATCTACTTATTTTATAGATGGAAAGAAAACAACAACAAAAAAACAAAACGAAGGCCTAGAGAAGTTAAGCTACTTGCCCAGGACCGTAACACTGGTTGGTGGCAGAGGTGGGATCATGCAAAGCCTGGCAACTTCAGGGCAGATCTTCCTGTCTACCAGCTGCCTCGTTCCCAGCCCACCCAGCCCTAGAGTGGGGACAAAACAGAACCGAGCACCAAGCAACCCCACACTGGGCTAAGCAGCAGCTCTGTGTGTGGGTTTAGTGGTTGTGGGGCCCCCAGGAACTGGAGTGAAGTCCTAGAGAAGGAACCTTGCTGCTTTCTGGGAAGGGGCTCTGGTAGGTTTCAGGTGGGGAGAAGGAGGGCGCTCTACCTGGTGCTTTTCCCATCACAATGAAGGTGCTCTGTTCTGGGTGCCCTCCCCCCACTGTGACCCTGGGATTTGGAGGACTCAGCCCCCACCCCATCCTCTGTTAGACGTAGTATTGAGTTCAGCAAAACAAGATTGTTTTTACTTTAAGAGGAGGATGAGGAAGGGACACCCTAGTGGTAAGTTTATTTCTTCTCCAGAAACTGTTGACAGGATCTCCACTTGTCTGGACCTCACTTTTCCTGTTGGTGTGATGGGTGCCAGGCAGGGGCCTTGTCCTCACTGCAGAGCAGAGGGCAGTCTCAGGTCCCGAGGGGCCCAGGAGAGGCCAGTGTCCTGCTTCCTGAGGGCTCTGCCTGGTCTTCCCAAGTGACCCAGGGAGTCGACCCCAACTTTGGCTGGCCCGGCAGGAGGGGCGGGGGAGGCGGGAAATGAGCCAAATCCGAGCCTGGGGTTTGCTGCATCTGCCCTTGAAATTAGGAATGCTGCGTGTCAGAAAGAGAAAAGTGGGACTTGAGAGCCCAGGCCAGGCCTGGAAAGGCTCCCGGAGGACGCTGAGCTCACAGCCCAGACCCTCCAATCAATAGGGCACGGCTATTTATAGCATCAGCCCGAGAGAAACTTAATTATGATCAAAAGGAGCTATTTAATACCGTGCTTGCCGAAGACGCAACCTCTTGTCAGTGGAAATTAATCAGTGGCTGCTGTGGGCTCCTGCCCCCTCGGACGCCAGATCTGGGGAGGTGCCTGGTGGGAGCTGGGGCGCCAGCTGCCCTGGTGACATCAGCGCCCTTGCAGTCACCTGCTGTGCAGTGGTCTCCCCCGGGCTCCACGGCAGAGGGGTGAGGGTCTTAGATACCAGCGGGGGGAGGGAAGGTCAGGGGAAGGGGATTCAGGGCTCAGCCCAAGTCCAGCCTCTCCCACGAAGCGGCCCTGGCCCTCCAGCCACAGCATCTCTCTCTCCTCCTTCCCCCTGCGGCATTTACAGTTGTTCCCACATATTTTATACTTTGGTTGGAACTTGGTATGCCGCCTCCTAGCTGGGTGGCCTTAAGCTTTCATTTCCTCATCTGTAAATTAGAGATAATAATAGAATCTTCTTCGGAGGGTGGTTGTGAGGGTTAGAATGAGTTACCACCTGGTACCTCGCTGAGAACTGAGCCTGGCACGCGGCAAACACTCAGCACACGCTAGTTGCTGTTACTACCACTTACTCCGAGTGGGTGAATCACCTTTGTCGTCCGGCCAGCAGTGGTACCCTTGTCCTGGAGGCGGCCTCCCTCCGCACTGAGCACAGTGCTCGCCATGTGCAGGCTGTTTCAGAAAGGTTAGTCAAGGATTTCATTCTCTCATTGATTCACTGATTAATTTATTCTAAAAACCTCTATTGAGCCCTTGTGTCGGGCCTTGTATAGGACACTGAAGATGTGAAAATCATTAGACACAGGTGAACTTTCTGTCTCACTGCCTGTGAGAGACACATGAGTGTAAACAGTCGTGACAATGCGTGGGGGCAGACCAGAAGGGAGGCCAGGACGCTGCAGAGGCACGAGGAGGGCTGCGGGTCCACCGGCAAGCCACGGAGGCTTCCTGGAGTCAGGGGTATTTAGGACTTGAAGCAGCACACGAGTGCGTGAGGGAGGGTGGAGATTCTAGGTAGAGGGAGAGCACGTGGTTTTTGCGGTTTCCATTACCCGCAGTCAACTGTGGTCAGGAAATATTAAATGATCAATTCCAGAAATAAACCATACATTTTAAATTGCACACTGTTCTGAGTAACGTGGTAAAATCTCCCTCCGTCTCCCTCCATCCGGCCCAGAGGTGAGCCGCCCCTTGGTCCAGATCTCCACGGTGTGTGTACTACCTGCCCATTAGTCACTTAGCAGCTGTCTTGGTTATCAGGTTGACTGCCGTGGATAACTGTGATTGTGTTCAGATCCCTTTATTTTACTTAATAATGGCCCCAAAGTGCACGAGTAGTGATGCTGGCAATTCTGATATGCCAAAGAGAAGCTGTGAAGTCCTCCTTTAAGAGAAAAAGTATGTGTGTGTAGGAGAAAAACAGTGCCTACAGGGTTTGGTACTGTCCACGGCTGCAGGCATCCATGGGGGGTCTTGGAATGTATTCCCCACAGATAAGGGGGGCAACTGCATTTACATCATTCAGGAAAATCTTGACCAGACCTGAGGACAAATGCAGGGCCAGCACCAGACACGTCTGTCCGGGCTGGAATCAGGGCAGGGCTGGAGGCAGTACGCAGTGAGAGAGGAGAGGCCATCTCACATGTTCTGTGTAAGTGCTTCGGCTCAAAGACCAGTCCTCCTCCCCCCACCCCAGGGAGACCAAAGGAAATGCCCCGAATGATGGGCTTAGGTTAGAAACCAAGAAGAGAGCAATGGGATTCTGAAGGAAGGAGCTGGGGGAGAAGTCTAGGGTCTCCTGCTCGGGACACGGGTTGAAGAATGAGGAGGTTCTCAGTCCTGTGATGCCCAGCCCTGTGAGAAACTGCAGGAGAGGGGTTAGAACATGGGCTGAGGAGTCCGGCCACCTGCTCGAAGCCCAGCTCTGGCACTGAGAGGTGACTTCACACCTGAACAGGTGCAGCTCCCCCTGGGATGAGACAGCAGCTCTATTCTACCCCCAGTCCCTGTGAATCTATTCCACAGAGCCCGTTCTTCCGCTGCTCTGTGAAACCCAGGCCACGTCCATGACTTTCCGGGTCGTTTTCAGGTGACACAAACAGCCCCTTTCTGTAATCATTATGTCCAGCCCAGTCCGATAATCACAGCTTTAAACTCCACTGGAAGTGAGGACGTCTCCCAGGCTCCGCCTGCTGCCGGTGGGAATAGGGCAGTGGGCACAGCTGGGTTTTTTCCGTTCCCCTCCATTCCACTCAGGTCCCGACAGCAAGCAAATGGCTCTCAAAGCTGGAAAGGGGTGAATTTCACAAAAGGACTGTTTACAAGGGTGTTAGCAGGACTTAGCAGAGCAGAGCACCCCAGGGCCTGCAGGTCCAAAGGGAAGTCACTAGAACTAAAAAAGGGGAGCTATCTGGATAGGACCACCTGAGAGGCTGCTGGGCGGGGAAGAGGGGCCCACCTGACCGGGCAGGGGAAAGAGAGGGAATGACATGCCTCCATGCTGGTTAGCCCACAGCCTTTCTTGGAGGGCACAGGAGCCCATGGGCACAGTCCATGGAGGCCAGTCCCTACGGCTCCGGCCAGGCAAGGGCAGAGGAAACCCCCATGGAAAGGGCGGGCAGAAAGGCAGGGCGTGGAATTCTTACTTGAGTTCTCTGGGGCAGCAGGTGTGTAAAACCGACTCCTCCCCTGGGGGACTTTTGGGGCTCTTTGAGGTCCTTGCCCCACCCATCACTAAGAAGCACCTGCAGCTCCCCGATGCAGGGGATGCCCTCTCCCTGATTGGGTGCTCAAAGCCTTGCTGAGCCCTGAGTGCTGGGCAGGCCCCCCACTTCCCTCAGGGGCCCTCCACCCTCCAGGCAGCCTTCAGGCTGGCTCTCTCCACGCGGAGTCCACCCCAGCCCACAGGAAACAGCCTGTGCCTGAGAAACGGGAGTGCCCTGTCAGGCCGCTGTCCTGTGCTCCACCCTCTGAGCTGCCCACGCGCGTCACTGTCCCCTTAGCTTCTTCAAGTATGAATCAGACCCGTTTTCCACATCTCCCAAGTGCAGAGGTCTCAACCCCCCCCCCCCCCCGCCCAGCTTGACCTGAAGGGAAAGCACCCCCAGCGCACCACTCACTGTCTTCAGTGATCAGCTGGCACCCTCTGGCCGCCTCGTGGGTGGGTAGGGTGAGTGGACGCTCAGATCCTGCCTGGGGCCTTGCCCTCGCTGGAGAACGAGGCAGAGCCTATTGATAGAGTCTGGTCTGAAACCGAGCAGCGAACTGTCACCCAGCTGCACCAGCTTGTGGCACTGAGTAAGGGAATGACCCTCTGTGCCTCAGTTCCCCGAGCTGTACAGTGGGGATACGGTACCTCATCAGGTGCGGTGAGGGTTCAATGAGTTTGTTCTTGTGAAGCATTTAGATAGTGTCTGGAATATAGTAAGGGCTCAATAAAATGTGGTTGACATTATTTTCTTTTTCATATGATTGGGAAATGACTTGGGGGTCTTCTGCTAGGAGAGCCAAGGGGAAAGAACAGAGCACCTCCTCTTCCTCTTTCTCTTCTGGCCTTTCAAGCCCAGCGAGGGTGGTTGGGAGGCACTGGGCCCCTTGCCCAGACAGAAACACGCGTGGACGTTTCTGGGTTCCCTCATGCTTCCCATTAAGCATGACCTTGGGCAGTCTTCTGTCCGGCATTCAGCGTCTCCCTCTGGGAGGAGCGAGCCTGCTCCCTGCCCTGGACGTGTGAGTGGGCGAAGCCGAGGGTGTCCTTTCTTTCCAGCCACATTGGCTGTGAGGAAGGAAGGAAGGAAGGCAGGAATAACTGAGCCCAGACACTTCTCATTCTTACTAGGGTTCTAGGAGTGGCCATCTGTGATGCAAACGGTGACGCATGAACTGAAACGAGTTGAATCATCCCACTGGGCTGCCCCGGGCCACCCCCGAGCCAGCCCCATGGGCCCTTCTCCTCTTCTTACACCCTGCACGGGAGAGCGGGAGGCAGAGGCCAGGGAGGACACGTCCAGGTCAGCCCTGCCCTGCGGGGGTGGGGGGAGGCAGTGAGGACCCTTTCAAAAGTGAAGATGTCTCACCACACAGCAAGCTGCCTGAGGCTTCAGGAGAACGACAGGCATGTCCCCAGGCTGGGCTGAGACCAGCTCTAACCTTCTGTGATGCCTGACCCTGTGGCTGACCCCCAGAGGCTGGGGATGGCGGCCATGTCCTGTCCATGGACCAAAGCACGTTCTCAGAAGAGTCCACCACTGCCAAGGCTAGCTGCCAGCCCGAGCGCAGGTGTGCCCGGCTGACCGCAGCACGGGCTCGGCAGTTCTGTCGGTAACCTCAGCGTTTCACCGAGGACATTCCTGCCTCCTGGCTCCCATGCTGTTCCTGCGCCCTGACACATTCCCTGCTCCTTACCCAGTCCCCTGCTGTCTTTCTGAGACACACGTGCTCTTTAACAGGTTTTCTTGGACTCCCTTGGCTGTTGCTTCCTCGTCCTCCTGCCCCACAACCTTGGGGGTTCCTGTGGAGCCTTTTCCCTGTCCCTGGGTCTCTGTTCTAATATCACCTCCTCGAGAGACCTTCCCAGACTGCCCTATCTGCTGGCCCAACTCCGGCCCTGCTTCATCTGTATCTCAGCACTCATGAGCTCCTGCCCCGATCCTGTATGTTTATTTGGTTGTTGTCTGGCTCCCTCCTTTCTCCAGCATGAGAACTCTACAAGGGCTGGGAACCTTGTTTTGTTCTTCCTTGCATTTTTAGCACCTTGGACAGTGCTTGCCACATGGAAGGCACTCGGTTGTTTCCTGAATGAATGAATGGGGTTAATTTCCAACGTATATAGAGTGCTCATACAACTCAACAAAAGGAAGACAAAGAACCCAATTAAAAAATGAGCAGAGGAGCTAAATAGACACCTCTCCAAACAGGACATACAAATGGCCAAGAGACATATGAAAAAATGCTCAACATCACTAATCATCAGAGAGATGCAAATGAAAACAACAATGAGGTGTCACCTCACACCTGTCAGAATGGCCGCCATCAACAAATCATCAAACAACACCTGCTGGTGAGGGTGTGGAGAAAAGAGGACTCTAGTACCCTGCTGGTGGGAATGCAGACTGGTGCAGCCACTGTGGAAAACACTATGGTGTTACCTCAAAAAATTAAAAATTCAACTGCCATTTGACCCAGTGATCCCACTTCTAGGAATATACCCTAAGAAGCCTAAAACACCAATCAGAAAGAATATATGTACCCCTATGTTCATAGCAGCACTATTCACAATAGCTAAGATCTGGAAACAGCCTAAGTGTCCATCAGTAGATGAGTGGATAAAAAAGCTGTGGTACATATACACAATGGAGTACTATGCAGCTGTAAGAAAGAAAGATCTCTTATCCTTTGAGACGACATGGAGGGACCTCGAGAGTGTTATCCTAAGCGAAACAAGCCAAGCAGAGAAAGACAAATATCATATGATCTCACTTATTTGTGGAATATAATGAACATAACAGTCTGAAGAACAGGGTAGTCCCAGAGACGTGGACGTAGGGTATGGACTGACAATCCCCAGAAGAGGAGGTGGTGGGGGGGGAGAGATAAACCACAGAACTTATATGCATGTACGCATAACCAATGGACATAGACAACAAAGCTGGGGACAGGGCGGGGAGGGAGGAGAGGAGGGTGTCAATGGAGGAAAAAGGAGAAACATCTGTAACAAAAGTAAATAAATAAATAAATAGAAAAAAGAAATAAAAACAATATTTCTAAAAAAAAAAAAAGTGGGTGCCCTGCTCTTCATCCCTTTGATATTCGTACACTTGAGGTGGGCAGCACGGGTGCCACCTTCTCCGCACCCCACCCACCCAACCCCTCGCCATACTCATATCCACTCCCCTCCTGATCGTGACTCCCAATTCTAGAGAAACCGGGGGCTCGTGGACTGTCAGCCCTAGAGACTACTGGACAGTGAGGTGGGAAGTGGGGCGTGGGCAGGGCTGTGCAGGGGGAAGTGCATGGACCATGGGCTTGAGTCCTGTCTGGGCCACTCATCAGCTGTGTGACCTTGGGCAAGTTCCCTAGGCCTGTGGTTGTAAACAGAGGCTGCGTGCAAAGGATCTGGTATAGCACCTGCACATAGTAGGTGATCAGTAAATGCAAGCTGTTGTGACTGTGGGTCTGTACTCCGCTGTGGGGGTTGGCGGAACAGCTATCACAGGGTGTCCTGCCTGCAGGCCAGAGACTTGGGGTCCCTTTGCCACTTTTCTCTGCCATAACAACACCTCATTGCCTCTCCCTTCAAATGGCCTCAAGGAAGAGCCCTGCCTCCTGGCTCCTACAGCCAGTGCGGAGCCAGGCCCTCCTCCTCCCCTGCCTGAGATTTCCGCCTGCTGTGCTCTTAAAACTCACCTTCACCCACCTGCGCTTCAAGGCCCACCTCGTTCCGTCCCTCTCCAAGTTCGCACTGCGCTGCTCCAGCAGCCCTGCACTTACAACCAATCCAGGCCACACTTTAAGCACCTGCTGGGTGAGGGCGGGGTCCAGGGGAGGGCATGAGGAAATGCCCGTCCTCGGGGAGTCTGCGGTCCAGTGCGCGAGTCAGTGCCACTCTGAGCGAGTACAGGAGTGTTGGGACCAGCCCACTAGTGGGCCGTGAAATTAACTTCGTAGGTCATGACCAGCATTTTGAAAAAATTAAACAGAGCAGAAGAGAAATATCCCATGATGATATTATGGGATCACACCCATAATAAGGGGAAAATGTTGTTTCTCTACAACTTTTATTTCCATTTTATATCTTGATATGTGTGTGGTATGAGATACATTTCTTATTTTGGGTCACAGGAAAATTGTTTAAAAACCACTAACGTAAGATGTACCGGAGCACCCGTCCTGGGGATCAGGGCGAGCTTCCTGGAGGGAATGACATCTGTAACAGACCTGAAATGTTAGTGAAAGCTCATGAAGCAGCAGGGTCGGGAGATGGGCAGGCGCCTGTTCTAGGCAGAAGGAATCACCTAAAATGCCAGGTGGGGAGATGGAGGGAGGAGAGAGCAAGCGAGAGAACAAAAACAGAATTATTTTTTATTCATTCATTTTAATTTTTTTTTCTTTATTGCTTTTAGAGAAAGAGGAAGGGAGAGGGAGAGAGAGATAGAAACATTGATTGGCCGCCTCCTGCATGCCCCCACTGGGGATTTGGCCCACAACCTGGGCATGTGTCCTGACCAGAAATTGAACTGGCGACCCCTTGGTGCATGAGTCCACGCTCAACCACTGAGCCACACCGGCCAGGCCAGAATTATTTTTAATTGTCCGACAAATAAAACAACAATATTCCTACCTCCGTGCCTTTCTTTTGGTGTCTTCCCCCCCTCCTCTCCCCAGCCTCCCCTTTCTGTATTTCTTTTAAAATGGGGTGTTTGTCTGTCCCAGCCCTGCCCAAAGCCCTGGCCCCCAGGACTCTGACCACCCTGGCATGGCCTGCATGTCTCAGTGTCCAGCCCTCCGGACTGTGTTTCCTGCACTTCTGTCCAGTTTTAGAATTTACAGTTCCCTTTAATCCACGGTGTCTCCGAGGGTCCCCGTGGCCATGGAAGGTCAGCAGGACATGTTGTATCATCTCTACAGAAGGGAAACTGAGGCGCGGGGAGGCCCAGTGCAGGCCCAGGCTCTCTCACCAGCTGGGAATGACGGAGCCAGGTTGTCACTGGATTTTCTCCTCCGGACAAAAGCACCTTTATTTGTATCACACTGGACCTTGAACACAGGATGCTCAGACCCACCTTTCTGCCCAGTCAGAAGCCCCTCAGGCACCAAGGCCAAATTTCACACTTGTGCATGTCCCACAATGCCAGACACCCGAGATGAGGCCCAGAAATGCTGGCTGTGATTTTTTTGCCCACATTGGAGTATGACATCAAGCCCCAAGGAAAGGATCGCTGTAATATCTACAGTGATAAACCGTCCACTTTCTTGTTTTTTGTTAATCCTCACCAGAGGATATTTTTCCATTGACTTTTAGACAGAAGAGGGTGGGGAGAGAGAGAAGCATTGATGTGAGAGAGACACGTTGATTGGTTGCCTCTCACATGACCCCTGACTAGGGCTGGGGATCGAACCTGCAACCCATGTTATGTCCTTGGCCAGGAATCAAACCCAAGACCCTTTGTCCATGGGCTGGCGCTCTAACTGCGGAGCCACACCGGCCAGGGCCCATCCACTTTTTATTTTCTTCTCCGGTTCTACTTGCCTCTCTTCTCTGCTTGCCGCTCCTCCCTCGCTGGCCTTCCAGGAACCCTTTCCCTGCTCACAGCCCCTCTCTCGTCTCCCCTCCCTCCCTCCTCTCCCCTCCGCCCCTTCCCTCCCCTCACTCCCTGGCAGTGTACAGTGAGCCCGGGATGGTGGCAGAGAGGCCAAGTCCTGGGGAGAGGTCTGCTTGCCGGGGGAGAGCACAGGGCCCCGGCCACGGACTTGCGGCTCATTGGTCTGAGGGTTGGCAGGCCTCTCTAGGGAAACAGTCCGCCCCGCTGAGACGGAATTTCTCTTCAACCCTGGGGGAAAATAAAAGAAGTGGAAGAACGAGCAGAATAGCTCAACAGGCTGTGGGGAGGGGAAGAAATAAATCCTCTTTAAGTGGGGGCCAGAGTCCCTGTACCTTGTTGGCTCCCCCCGGGCAGCTGCCTTCCTGGCCCCTGGGGAGCCTGGCGCTCTGCCCTGGTGAGTCACGCAGGGCTCAGTGGGGAGCGATCTGTTTGCTGCTAAGCGCTTGTGTGCGGCTGTTTTTCTAGGAGTTGGAGCCATTTACAGACAGAACAGCAAGCACTACACCGATCTCCGGCGGGGGGCCCCATGCCCAGCACCAGCCCAGCGCCTGGAAATAGCTGTTCCGTGGAGGCCAACCAGGTGCGGGCACCGGCCAGACATATGGCGGGGGCGCAGGCAAACCCACGTGTCCAGCGGCCACGTGGGCAGCCTCCCCGCAGGCAGACTGGGCTCTCTATCGCAGGGCACACCGGGAACTCACTACCTGTTTATGGAAGGGGTGAGTGGCGGCCAAACAAGGCTCCTTGGAGATGGGGCCGTCGCCTCCTGCCCTCTCCTCTTGTCTCTGCCTGCTTATCTGGCCCCCGTCACATACACACGTGTAGTCCACTGGAGAAATGTCATTGTACCCAAGACAAGGTTTACAAAGGAAGACAAAACAATGCAAGCAAATAAACAACAAAAAAAGATGCATCAAATAAATATTATCCCAGCCCTAGATTTCATAGGTGACAATTACTATACAGCTGGTCTACCGTGGACTATTTGTCAGCTGTTAGGAGAATATACGGAGTTCCTCCAAACTTTAGCATGCCCCTTGAAAGCCCCGACAGAGGAAAGAAAGCCCCCACGTGTGCCCCCTTCTCCAGTGTGCTGTTCCCGTAACACCACTGGCCTGACGGAGAATTGCCTCAAGATCATGTGTCTGAAAACTGGGGCTTGAGTCCTGCTCTCAGCTGTGTGATTTAGGGTAAGTCGCTAACCTCTGTGAGTCTTCATTTCTTCGTCTAGTAAGTGAGAGTAACAAAAACACCACTGTCCCAGCACTCAGCGAGAGTCGGGACGAGGTCCAAGAGCGTCTGTGTGAACTGTGACGCGCTGGCCCGATGCCGTGCTCGTCTGCCCTGTTGGAACGGGGGCTGCGTGAGGGCAGGGGCCGGTGTCTTCACTGTGCCCAGCACCGAGAGCAGCTCACGGCACAGGAGTCTCTCACGCGAGGAACAGATTAATAAATGGCCGACTGCTCTGCGTTTCACAGAAAGTGGGTGAGTCACGTCCCTCATCTCCGGCACAGCCTGACGGCCCTGGGACAGAAGGGGCTCATCCTCAGTCTGCCGACAGTTCCCGACTCGCGAGGTCCTCCCCTACCTACTGTTCTCGGTTGGTTGACCGAATGTGTGAATCTGCCAGTACACCGCTGTCTCCTTGGCCTTGCCTGTCCGGGGACCCCGTGACGCGCTCCCATGCGGGGCGTGGGGACAAACAGCTCCACCAGCAGGAGGCTAGGCCCTTTGCAGACACAGAGGGCCCCTCACCTGAGTGCTCACTTCCCAGTGTTTAGTTATGATCTGCCAGTGTCCGGGGGACATTACCAGGAGGCCGTGGTACTCTCAGTCCAGTGAGGGTGGGTAAGGAGGGAACAGGCACTGCTGAGCCAGAGGGGCCTGGGGACGGCCGTGAGCCCCCGAGGAGAAAAGTCTGGCTGCTTTCTCCCACTGGAGGTGAGGAGGACTCAGACAACACCTCCTCCACCTGGTTACTCAGCAAGTGCCCCAGGGAGAGCCGAGTCTGCTGCAGCCTGTGCTCGGCGCCAGGGCGGGCGGTGGTGCGCTGCTCTGCTCAGTTTCTGTCCGGACACCTTCCCCTTGACCACCCCTGGAGCATCAGCTCAGGTCAGGGGTTGTGGAGCCCTCTGACCACCCAATACTCCTCTCTCCCTCCCCCTCCCCCTCCCCCTCCCCCCCCCCACACAGTGTTAACAGTCCCTTCCTCCTCTGTGTCCCCGCTCTGAGCATGGGTCCACCGTGGCCTCCCTAACACTTGCGGTACTGACTTGCTGCTGTGGGGCAGCTGAGCCGACAGTTCCTGTAGAACAACAGCTGCCATGTGTTGAGTAGCGACTGTGCCGTGTACTGGGCCCACTGCTGTACCCATCAACACACTCTGTCTTCACAACACCAGTAGGTGGGTCATATTCTTCCCTTTTCTCAGATGAGGAAACTGAGGCTTGTTCAAGATCACAAGGTCTGCAAGTGAAGCCAGAGTTCGTGCTGGAGCCAGGACTCCAGCCCAGTCCCTCTAACACCAGAATCCATGGCCCTGGCGCCACCGTAGGCACGGAGAGAGGCATGGGGCGGTGCACGGAGGCCTGGGAGGCCCCTTACTGGCGCAGGCGGCGGGCAGATGCCAGAAGGTGGTTACTTAGCAAACACTGTTCTAATCCCCCGTCCCTGGCCACGGGCCAGGACCTCAGTCAAGGCTCCCCCCTGGAAACCACAGGGGCTGCTGACGGCCCGAGTGCAGCAGCCACCGAGGCGGGAGCCCCAGCCTCAGAGCTCCGAGAGAGTGAGGACGGGACGAGGACGGCCTTGGCCGAGGCCTGAATGACTCGGACATGCGGCCTCCCCGGGCCTGCCAGCCGCTGCCAGGCTCCCGTTCCTCTGGGCTCGAATCCCACTCGGATTTCCCAGCCGTGGCGCTGGTGTGCTCCAGCCTCCGGTGCGCATCAGTTAGCTCGTCTGTGAAGTGGGAGTGACGGCGCCTGCTTGGCGGGATTGCTGTGAAGCTTACAGGGGTGGCCCGTGCACATCGGTCTCTCAGCAGAGCGCCTGGGGCTGGCAGTGCTCGTTGGTGGGAGCTGACCGTCGAAGGGCTGTGGCCTACGCGCTTGACCTTGAAGGCTGACCCACGTGTCCTAGCCTGCTCTGGCAATCCAGAGAATTTGTCTTCTGTGAATTCCCTCAGAAGCCCTCCGGTGCCCACACAGCCAGTCACATAGGACTGAGCCAGTGTGCCTTGCACACGGGCACCAGGACGGGGGCAGGTGGGAGCAAGTGTCCACCCTGGTGGCCAGTGCCCTGTTCTGGGCACAGAGAGGCCAGCAGTGACCCTGCCTTGTGCAGTGTGCCACCGGCCGTGCCCTGGGGTGCTGCCCTGCACTCATCCTGAGCTCCCTGCTGCTCCCTGCAAGGGTGCCCTGCGTGGCCGCTGGCAGGGGCTGCTGAGGCTCAGGACTCGGCCCACCACTGCCCCTCCCTCCCTCCCTCTCTCCCTCCCTTCCTTTCCTATTGGGGACCTACGGGGGGCGGAGGTATGAGACCCAGCCCCATCATCACAGTGCTCACGGCCAAGTGGTGGCCGCAGGCCCACGGACCGTGGACAGCACTGTGTGTTGTGGGCCGAGGCCGAGGCGGGCCTGGCAGGGCCTGGCAGGGCACGGCAGGGCACGGAGCTGGCTGCCACCTGCATTGTGGGGCTCACCCGGGCCTCCTGCCATGGTAATGGCTGAAATGCCCATGTTTGTTTTAATGTCCCTCCTCTTGGAGCATAAACACCTCAGGGAATGTATTCTCGTGCTCAAGAAGGAACGTGTACTGAGTTCCCTGTGTGTGCCAGAAGTCTGTTCAGGAACAGAGGGAGTCTGGGCCCTGCTGAGCTGCTGCAGTCGGGCACGTTCGGCTTTGCCCGAGTCCTAACCTCCCAGTAACTGGATATGGAGCGGCAGGTGCCGAGCGCGCCGCCGTCGTGGGCTCTGAGGGGCATCCAGGGACCTGTGTCCCACCTGTGCCACCCCCAGGGGCCTCCCGAGGACAGAGGGACCCAGGCCTCCCTCCACCTCCTTGCCATCTAACCCTGCCTGCAGAGGCAGCCCCCAGATTGGATTTTGATGCCGTGCCCCCTCCTCTTCTGTATTTACATAATAATAAGTCTAATAAATAGTTGTCGAGAAGATGGATGAGGCCCGTCTCTATGTTTTCCTGACAGATTTAGTCCTTTATGAAATCCAGCAAAGCAGAGGCTTTCTGAAGCTAATGAAAGGTAATCACGGAGGCCCCGGCTGGGTTTAGTTTGGAGTAATTGGAAAGAGCATGAAACTTGGAATCAGAGTTTGTGGATTCGGGTCGTGGCCCTGCCCCGCGTGGACTCCTTGGGCCTCAGTCTCTTTCCCCGTAATGCGGGTGGATAACGCGCCTGCCCTGCAGAGTGCAGAGTGATCGCCAATCGGGCTTTGTGAACCTAGTGATCTCTGGCTGCGCCAAGGCCTCTGGGCGGCCCCTGCTGTCACCAGCCTTCTTCCTCCGGGCTCTAACCTGTCCAGGTGTCCTACAGAGGCACATGCCCCGGAGTGCACGTCAGGACACCGAGCTCTAGCCTAACTGGCTTCTGTCTCACTGTGTAACTAGACAAGTCACTCGCCCTCTCTGGGCCTCAGCCTCCTCCCCTGACGAATGGAGGCATTCCACGAGCCAGTGGCTAGGTTCCTCCAGCTCTGGGAGCCTGTGCGACAGGCAGAGCAGAGCGCAACAGTGCGACCTGGGGAGGCGTCAGGTCGTACCTGTCCATACCTGTTGGTCAGGTGCGCTGGGCATGGCGCCCATGGAGAAAGGGCTGCATGGAATCAGGTGGAGGCCAGGGCACCTGTGCCCTGTCTGCTGCCCCTTCTTATTGGCCGGGACTCTGCCACCTCTCCTGCTTCTGAGCGTCTCCTCCCTTGCTCTCCGGCACGGTGGACGTGGTTCCCCCACCACCTCATGACGTCAGCCCTGCTTCTTCAACCATGCGAAGGGCAAGGACTAGAGAGAGCCTAGGAGCACCCACCGTCACCCAGGGAAGGAGGCAGAAGTCCCAGGTCTGCCACAGCAGGTGACCCGGAGAAAGTCGGAACCAGAGCCCCATTTGCTCATCTAGAAAATGGGGACACTGTCGTTTTTTCTGACTTGAAATCACCATTCCCTTTTCCACTTAATTTTCTTTCCAGGATGTATCTTCTTAGGTTTTAGTTTGGGTCCCCTGGAAACAGAGTCCGAAGCCGGGAGTTGGGGGCCATCGTGTGTGGGTGCAGAGCCCAGGTGGCAGTCATGAGTGAGACAGGAAGGGAGAAAGGCGAGCGTTGGGTTAGTGAGCTACTTGTCCTGGGGGACCTCCGAGGGACCGTGTAGGCACACCTCAAAATCGTCACCCCGAGGACACGGAGCCTGGAGCACGGACGCCTGTCTGCCATCAGCTGTGGGCTGTGAGGGCCAGGGCGTCCACAGGCTTCAGGGAAACCCCGAGGCAGCAGAGCAGAGGGATTGCAAGGTGCCCCCCAGGAAGGACCCTGGCACCACACCCCCATGCCCTGAAGTGAGGCAGGAGGTGGGGTGGCCTGGTGCCCCACAGTCACTGTACGATTTGATTCACTGCTAGATACTTTGCTTGTTTATCTAGTACGGTGCCTGGGACATAATAGATGCTCAGTAAACATGTGTTTGAATGAATGAGCAGACGAGAAAGAATACGGCACATGAAATTCTTAGCGCAAGGCCCGGCTCATAGTAAGCATCCAATAAGCATCCACTGTTTGTATTATTGAATTAAGTCCACGTGGCCTGGGCCTCCTGGTGCAGGTGGGCAGAGGGCAGGGGCGTTCTTCTCTCACAGCTCCGAGACCCCAGGGCAGCGAGCTGACAGGTGTGGAGGCCGTGAAAAGCAGCTGGCTGTGCACAGCAAGGTGAGCTGATGGCTATTGGCAGTAGGTCAAGGCCCCTTCGTGCACAGGACCCCTGATGGGTGACTGACGGGCTCCTGCATCTTGCCCCAGGAACACTTGTCCTTGCTAATTGTGTGTCAGAGGATAGCAGTTTGCTCCATCAAAGGCGGTTTCTGTTCTGCTTTTAGAAGCTTAAAGACCAGACTCCAGTGACAAGACGGAGTCTAGAGATCCCCCTGCCCAGAGCCAGGGCTGTGGGTCCCCAGGCCAACTCCCGGTGGGGCGGTGGGAGCCCTGCCCCTGGCTGCCCGTCATCTGCTAGGGATGAGGATGCCATTTATTCTAATTCTTGTTGACATTTCATTTCACACATTATTAAATGAGCCTCTCCAGAAGGGACGGAGAGAAGTTTGCTTTAGCAGGAGAGGTAAAGGAATGTGTACTCTGGGGTGAAACAAGGCCCTGATTGATTTCCGTGGTGAAAACCTGAGTGGATCTGCAGCCAGGCCCCCATCCCCCGAGCGGCGCTCCTGGGTCATCGCGCATGGAGGACTGTGCAGCCCCACGCGTGCAGGGCGGCAGGGGCGGGGGGGCCTGGGGGAGGGCCCAGCCCCCTCGCCTCCTCCCCACACTGAGCTTTTGCATCGTAACCCTGCCTCTGGTGACAGGCGCTCCCACAGCCAGCAGACTGTCTGCCTTCGTGAGAAGAGGTGGGAGACATGTCGAGTGTTCTGGGTGAACTTGGTCAGCAGCTCTGCAGTGACCCTGCTCCTCCTCTTATCCCCGAGATAGCAGCTGCTGCTCCTCTGAGATGAGGTGGTCAGAGCAGGACACCCTTCCCTCCCCCTTACTCCCTTGCCTTCCTGCTGGCCTTTGAGAAGCTTTCATTGAGCACCTGCTTCGTGCGGGCTCCGAGAGCAGAAGGAGCTGAGAACGCAGAAAAGGAGGCAAGTATTGTCTGTGCCCTCGCGGGACGTGCTCGAAGAAGAGAGACGGAAAGCATTTAGCTACCACAAGGTTCAAAAACTTGATTAGGTGTTGGAAACACCAGGTGTGGGTGGGAAGGGGGAGATAAAAAACTGCTGTGCCTGAGTTCTGATCTGAATGGGGAGCAGCTGACCGCCACCTTTGCTGCTCTCCCCAGGTGATGAGCGAGCGAGTTTGAGAACGACTGAACGACATCCTGGCAAATGCCACAAGGCTGCTTTGAGAGAATAAATTGTGGGTGAAATCTTCAGGGGCAGGGGCATCGGAAAAGCGTTCCTGGGGACGTTATGTCTGGCCTGGGATCACGAGCAAGCTCAGAAACTTTAATGGGTCTACTGCAAGCCTCCTGGGGCCCTGGCTGAAACGCAGACTCTGGCTCAGGAGGTCTGGGCGGGGCTAAGGTTCTGCGTCTCGAATTAAGCTCCCTGGTGATGCCAGATCTGCTGCTCTGGGGACCACACTTTGAGTGGCCACGACCTACAGGGTGGTGAGGAAGGGCCTAGGCAGTTGGGGTGTGGGTGCAGCAGGGGGACCTGTGGGGACTGGGAGCCCCACCCTCGGGCTCTGGGCCTCCTGAGATTGAGCTGTGATATGACCTTCACCTGCCACACACAGCACACCTGCCCCTGCCCTGGGCATCCTGAACTCGGGGACCTTTCCTCACTCCAGATGCCTGCCCATCCCCACTCACCTGGCCTCTCATTTCCACCTGGACCGCTTCCCGCTGAGTGACATCACGTGGCTCTTCGACAGGCAGGTCGGGAACAGGACTGCCGGGGTGTGTGCCGCCTCGCTTACAACGGAAGTGTGGTCTCGAACAGGTTTCACTGAACCTCCCTGTGCCCCAACTTCTCATCCATCAATTGGGAGAATGAGGGATTAAATGAGTTAATATTTAGCAGAACTGTTCCTGGCATACACTGAGTCCTTAACCAGTGTTGGCTATTATTTTTAGCTATGATTCCCTTCTCCTTTCCTGCTGCCCTACTGCACACACATGCACACGCGTGTGCACACACACACACTCTCTCTTGCTTAACACCTGTCCATCTGCTTAGGGAGCCAGCCGGGGAGACTTCCCTGACCCGCCCTGCGCTCTGCGGCTCGCTGTGTCTGTCTGACTCTCCCCCTTCACAGTCAGCTCGCGTCCCTCCTCTGCTCAGAACCTCATCTCACTTAGAGGAGAAGCCAGGGTCCTTGCCTGGCTGGACTGCCCCCCCCCTTTCTCTACTGTCTCCTTCCCTGCTGGTCTCCTAATTCCCTAAGGTGCTCCTGCCTCGGGGCCTTTGCGATTG
This sequence comes from Tadarida brasiliensis, assembly GCA_030848825.1. Taxonomy (NCBI): domain Eukaryota; kingdom Metazoa; phylum Chordata; class Mammalia; order Chiroptera; family Molossidae; genus Tadarida; species Tadarida brasiliensis. Next base: position 11,800,815 of record CM061275.1, on the reverse strand, counting down.
CCGCTTCCTCCCTGGGACCACTCTTCCCCAGGGAACCCTCACTTCTCAGGTTTCTGCTCAAATGCTGCTTATCACATGGGCTCCCGTTAGCACCCTGATGAAATGTGTCTCTGCACCTGTCCCCTGTGCTGTCCTTCACGGCGCTCGTCACTGGCACATCTGACGTGTCTATTGATGTTGCTCCCAGCTCTCCAAGAGCGCAGGGACTTCTCTGTTTTGTTTACTGTTGTTCCTGGCTCCCAGCTTGGCATGTAGAAGGTGCTTAATACATATTTGTTAAATACAGGTTTCATGCTCTCACACAAACAAGGAGAGTGCCTGGCAGGAAATAGGCATTTAATACGTGTTGAATGAATGAATGAACATCCGTAGACTCAGCCCAGACCCTGGCCTGAGGCAAACCCCTGACCTTCTCTGGTCCTGGACCTCCTTGTCTATAAAGTGAAGGGCTCCTTCCATCACTAATAGCCCATGATTCTGTCATTTTGTGAGGCTCGAGTCAGCAAGGAGTCCTGTCTGGCTGGAGTGAGTGGCCCCTGGGGGGAAGTGAGTTGAAAGGTTGGGAAGGTAGATTGGGGTCAGACTACAGGGGCTTTGAGTGCTGGGCTTTGGACTTCAGCTTCATCCCAAAGCAACAGGAGTCCCTGAAGGGTGTTGAGTCGGGGAGTGTGGGTCGGTGTGGCACTTTCACAGGTCTGACTGGGCAGGTGGCAGGCTGGGCGGGAGCGGGGCCACTACTCTTGACCTCTGTCCAGCCCTCCATCACACTCTGCCGATGTGTGCGTTCAGAGTAATTAAACTGTCTGTTTATTCATTTACAAACCTCGTAACATGGAAAGAAAATCTTAATTGAAATCTGGCTTGATAGAAATACAGTGCACAGTGTTAGTGCCGTGTTCTCGGAGGACACACATGCCCGGTCACCCTGCGTACCAATGTTACCGGGGCTCTTGCGAGAAGAGCCCACTTACCTGAGTGCCTCGGATGTCTCCAGGACCCACGCTAACGCTGCACAGGGACAGAAGGGGCTGAACGCCAGGTTGCAGCCTGTCCCCTTCTCTTGAAATGTTCCTGGGCACAGGCCCGCGAGGTCAGGAAGCCCTGCCTCTTGCCGCCGGTCCTGTTCCTCGGGGGCTGGGCTGTCAGCCCCGTGTTATGCTGCGCACAGACTTGTTCTAATGAGGAGGAAGGTTATGAGGGGTGAGTGCCCGTGTGGAGCAGCCAGCGGCTGTCCTGGGAGTCGGCCTGAATCCCATTTAATGCAGACATCCTTTCATCCTCCTGGTAAGACCAGCAGTGTTTGTCATCCAGGCCGCACCCCGCTCCCCTCCCCAGAGTCCGGTGCCCCTTGGGGCTGGTGGGAGGGAAGAGCGCAGGGACTGGTCAGGCCCCAGCAGGGTCATCATGAAGCCATGCCTGTGGAGAGGCTGCCGGGTGGCCACAGGGGTTACTGTGTCTGTTTCCAGGAAGCGACTGTCCTCAGCCTCCGGGAACTCAGATTCACTGTGTCCACATGTACTCATCCCACCCTGCGCCTCCCCTCCCCCAAACCTGCTCCTTGTCCCTTGTTCCCTATCTCTGCAGATGGCCCACCGCCTGTCCAGGAGGTGGCCCCAGCCTGGTCTCATCCAGGCAGCTTCTCCCTGCTCCGTACCCAGACCCTTGCGCCGGCCTGCTGTGCGCTTTCTAACGAGGTTGACACCTTCACCCCCTGCCCTCTACTTCAGACCCGTCATTGTTCAGGCACAGTTATTCCATTTGCCTTCCATCTTGTCTTCCAGTCTCTGGTCTTGCCCCATCCAGCCAGCCCATGATAAGTCGCAAGAACAGTCATTAACCATTCATTCATTCTAACAAGCATCTATTGAATGACTCATATGTACCAGGGACTGTGCTAGGCACTGGGTGAATGAGAAAGCTCATTCTAGCGGGGGAGACAGTGCCCCAAAGTCACACAGATGACTCTCCAGCCCCGGTGGGGGTTAGAAGCACCATGCAGAGAGGGGAGGGGGGCTGAGAGTGCTGGCAAGGGCTCTGATCTAGTCGCGGTCTCTGTGAGCAGGTGACACTTAGGCAGGCCCCGAAGGGTGGACAGGCAAAGCAGCGGCCAAGTTGGGAGGCATGTGGCGAGGTGGCTGGGCCTTCCCTTCAGGGCTGGCTGCCCCTTGTATCTCCAGCCTCAGATCCTGTCTGTCCGCTGCGTGCCTTGGTGTTACAAAACCGACTGCCCAGCCTCTGCTTCCTGGAGCCTGGCACCTATTTCCTCTGCCTACAATGCCATTCCATTCTCCTTCCCTGGCCACCATACTCTTCTTCAAGACTCAGACCCCTCCTCCAGGAAGCCCACCTGATTCTCTGTTTGAGCATTATAATCATGCCTACGTTGTCATGTTTTCCCATTCAGGGGTCTTCTTCTTTCTTCCATGGGACCCTAACTCCTCCTCCCTGACCTCTTTGCTCACCTGCTGCTGGCATCTGACAGAGACTTGCTAAATATTATTAGGCTGAACAGCCTGAACTGGAAAACACGCCCAGGCTGCCAGGAAGTGGTCACCAGCCCAGCCACTCAGGCTCCCAGCTCTAAGCCGACAGTGCTCCCAGGGCAAGCCATCCTTCAGACTGGGGCTCTCTCCATCTCTTTATCAAAATACAAGCCACACAGAGGCAGTCTGTGCGTGTGCATGCGCTTGTGTGTGCACGTGTGTGACCAGAAATTCACAGAAAGCGCAATTTATCAGGATGAGATGTTTCCATGTTTTCCGCGTGAACTACGCAGAGCGGGCCTGTGCTGTGCATTTTGCTATTTTTGTAAGGCAGTCTTGCAGAGTTTATTTTCCTGTAGCACATTTGTTGGGATAATTACAGAGGGGCACGTGTATTGGATGGGTGAAAAGTGGATTGGGGTGTTCTGTGCCAAGGGCAGGCACACTGTTCTCCCCGTGGACACGCTCACACTCTCCGGACCCACAGCCAGGGCTGTTGGACCCTCGGCCCCTCTCCCACACACCTGAATAGGTAAAGTTGGCCCATCAGTTTGCAGCAAAGAGCACAGGTTCTGCTTCTTTGCCCAAATGAGGAGAGCTCAGGTGCATGAAGGGCTCGTGTGAGTTCTCAGCAAAAGATGGAGGCTGTCACTGGCTTCTTCATCATCGCCAATGATATTGTTGCCATTTTAATTATTATGCAGTATTTCATTATTATTATCACCAGTTGTATCACCAAAACCTTCTGCTCATTGTCCCCATTATACTAAACATTTGCATCTCCTGGGGGGAAGGACATGTCTGTCTCTCGGAGCTATTACAAACCAATAAACACAAGATATCAAAATGACTTCATTCATGTAAATAGCTTTCTACATAAATGAGTAAAAACAGGCAAGTCAGATATCTGGGAGTGTAGCAAGCAGGTGGTTTCACAAATAATCCCCAAAGCCAAGGCTGTGGCCTGTGCAGTCGACTGAGAAGTGTCTCTGTAGTCAGAGCATCGGTGGGTCTGGTTGGACCAGTTTTAAAGGTTTTGGCTGATACGGATCCGAAGGACTTTGTTATAAGGTGGCTGACTGTATAAAGGGTCCCCTTGGCATGGACTCTAGGGGTGGCGTTTCAGTGAAGGTCCTTCTTGTAATTTGAGCATCTACTTAAGCGTAGGTGTGTGTTTGTGTGCATGCTCTGTTCCCATATGAACAGGTGGATGTGGCTTGAAGTCGGGTGACCTCCAGGGATCCCTTCATGCCTCAGTTTGAACAAGAGGTGACACTTATCCGCCAACTGACCTGGATCAATACACAAAAGAAAGCAGAATAGTTAACCATTGCTGAGCGTGAGCCCTATACCAAGCGCTAAGTGCGCTCTATGTATTCACTCGTGATAATCACAACAGTACCACGAGTTAGGGACTGTTAGCATCTGCATTCTATGGATGGGGAAACTGAGGCATAGCAGGTTAAAGCACCTGCCCAGTTCACCAACTGGTAGGTGAGCAAATGACACGGAGTCTAGAGCCTGTGTGTACAGCCGCATCTCTGCCTGCGCTGTGCACGCACAGGCATGGGGCAGATACACGCACACACATGCACACACATCACACACACCATAAGCATGCATGCTCATGCAGGTTCACACTCATGTTCTCACACACAAGCACACACCACACACACACACACACTTTCTGGCAGATTTCCATCCCTCTTTCTTCCTTACTAAGGATGACATCGACATTCCAGAATGCACACCAGTCTGGCAGGGTGGTGGTCTGAGATGAATGTGCAGACTCCCTCTTAGTCAGAGGATTGCATTCACTGGGTCTATCTAGGCCTCCGGGAGAGGCTAGAGAGGCTCCTTGCTGTGGCCTCAATCTCCTAGCTCTGGTATCCCTAATCCCTGGGCAGGCCTTCGCTTTTAAGGAACATAAAACATGGGCTTGGGCAGTGCCTCCTCTGACCAGGCCATGCCCTTGACTCAGATACCCCCCTCAGGCCAGAGGTAAATGGGCATGGGGGCTGGGGAGCGAGGGGGGATGGGTGGGAGGCCGCATACTCAGGCAGGCCTTGTAGCGCCAGGAAAATAGCCTCCCTCCTGTGCCCCTCATGTCACTTCCAAGCCACCCTCACGCCAGCAGTGGCCCAATTACAGGCTGGAAAGTACTGGTTCTGGGGAAAGATGATGTCATGTTCTCACAGGACAGAAGGTGCTGTCCACCTGGGGAAAGTGGCACCATCAGGGAGGCAGCCTTGGCCTGGGAACCTGCTGTCCCTCCCTTGGAGGCTGATGCGGCCGACTCTCGGCTGCCACAGGAGGACGCACAGCCTGTTCGGTCCCTGCCACCTCTCCACACCCAGGGGCTTGCAGGCTCAGAATCAGAGTTCATCCCGGGAGCTGCCTTCAGAAGAATATAATCAAGAGGGTAAATCTGCCTCTAAAAACTCGTAACATACTCGTCAACATCAGAGCCAAACAGAAAGGGATTCAGGTGATCCACGCCCCTCCGGTGACGTGATGAGTGAGAGGTGGCTGTTTTTCAGGGGGGCTTCTTAGCCTCAGGGGTCAGAGCCACTGCTTCTGGTCATGCAGAGGGGACAACATGGGAGTCTCGAACCCACTGCTGCCCATTGCTCCATGCTCCCCCGTCTCCATGGCCAGCATGCACAAGTCATTTGTGCTTCCGCACCCCCTTCCCTCCGAAATGTAGCAATAACCCTGCCGAGTCGTTGTGCTGGAGGAAATTAACGAGTGATGGCTGTGAAGTGTCTAACAGTCAACACTCACCGAGTCTCACTGTGTTCTGTTTGTTGTCATTTTTTAGTCTTCACCCGAGGATATGTTTTTTATTTTTATTGATTTTTTGGAGAGAGAGGAAGAAGGAGGGGGAGCGAGAGAAACATCAATCCCTTGCCTCCTATACGCACTCGGACCAGGAATTGAACCTGCAGCCTTTTGGTGTACGGGCGACGCTCCAACCAACTGAGCCACCTGGCCAGGGCATGTTCTGCTTTTTTTAAGTGCAGCATAAGGTGTGGGCTTGAACCTAGGAGAGCTGCTGAAGGGAGGGAGGGAATGAGGGGGGCCTTGGCGATATGCACAGTGTATCAGAGTTAGGACTTGTCTGTAATCATACGGACTGGTCTCAGGGACCTTATTAGGAGTGCAGAGGCCTAACACCCATTCTACAGATGGGGCAGACAGAGGCCTAGGCTGGAAAAATACAGTCCTGGCAGCGGGCCAAGCTAAGGACAGTTGGTAGCTGGACTGGCCCAGACTTCCTCAGAATGGTTTACCTCTGTACCTTTTGTTTTAAAAAAAGGAAGAAAGGAGAGAGTGGGGGAAGGAGTTTCCCAGGCCAATGCGGTAGAGAAGATGGTGACCGCCTGGGTGGCCCTGGCTCCTTCCTGTGACCCTGAAGCCTGTTTCGTCACGGCTCTGCTGATGCCTCCTCGAGGGTCCCCAGGCTGCAGGCGGGGCGGGGCAGCGCACTGTGCTCCAAGGCTTGCCCCCATCACCCTGTTTCCTCACTCAGGCAGCGGGCTTGCCTTGTCCCTTGGAGGTGGCCTTTCCAGGGGTCCAGCCTGGTCCCTCTGGAAATGGTCCAGCGGTGGAACAGGTGGGTTCAGCTCCACATGAGTTCTCAGGTCCTCCTCAGTGCTGTGACCCTGTGACCCTGAGGCCCACTGTGTACACGCCACAACCATAGGAGCACAGCTGACCTGGGTCAGGACGTGCTGTGAGACGGGGATTCCTGTGTGTCACAGGCCACGTTTTCTTTACCCTTCATGCAGATCCTGGAAGGTGCTGTCATCCACCCAGTCCACAGAGAAGGGACGGCCTCAAAGAGAGTGTCTTACTGAGGTCGCTCATGTACGTGGCAGAGCTAGGAGTCTGACCAAGTGTGTGTAACTAGCTATACCCGTGGCCTCCCTGGAGCCCCGTGTTAGCGGCAAGGGTGGGCCGCGACTCCTAGGGACATTCCTAACCTGAATGCAAACCCCACCCCCTGTGTCACAGTCCCCACCCTCTGTACCTCTCTGTTATTTGAAAAACAGGAACTCAGACTAAAGCTTGTAGGAGTTGCCTTAGAGACTGTACCTCCCAGCCCCTGACTCCCACCTCCCAACTGTGCAGGTGAGGGGACAGCAGCTGGGGACTTGAAGAGATTTACCCGGAGCCGCACAGGAGAAGCCTGGCTGCCCCTGCACCCCCTTTCCCAGGGCCTTTGGGAGGGGAAAGGGCCCACGCTGAGCCAGGGAGTGGCTACAGGAAGAGTCTTCCTCCCAGTCTACTTCCCTGACACACATTTGTTCAGTGCCTTGTGCCTAGAGCACAGCATCTGGGTAAGGGAAGGTCAGGAGAGTTTTTTAAGTGCTTGGCAGTGGGGACAGATCAAATGCATTAATCCAAATTACTTAAGTGCTTTTATATCATGACTCATAAACAAATATAAATGAATATAGCATCGGCTCCAGAGGGGAATGTTGAGGAAATGTCTAGTCAAAGTCACTAGAGTTCTGTGGGTTTAATCATGGAAGGCTTCCTGGAGGAGATTAAAAACAGGGCTCTGGAAAGCCCATCAGCTTTGAAAGGTGAACCTTGGCCTCCCTGCCTCCTTTCCCACATTCATGCCACTCTTGACTTGGTGCTGCTTCCTGGAGGCCTCTCTGGCCCCCTACCTGGAGAGGCTTGTCCCCGGAGCAGCCTCCCTTGATATCTGATGCAATGCTTCTATAGTTCTGTGTGTGCTTTTTTGCCAGAATTCAGAGCTCCCAGCTACAACTCCTAACAGGAAGCTCTCATGGAGCCCCAAGGGGAAGTTGTCTTCTCAACCGACCCCTTCCTGGACCCCCTTTTTGAACTAGAAAAGAAAAGAGAGAGACCAGAATCCCCATGTTGCTGGAGGAGAAACTGAGGCCCCGAGGTGGTTGTTTTTAAGTGATTTACTTGATCACAGAATGATTCATCAGAGTCAAGCCAAGAGGCCTGTTGTCTTTGTCACCCTTGGGTGCTGTCAGTGGTGCTTTATGGAGATTGGTTTTCTGAGTGGGGGTGGAACCCAGCCCAGGGCCGAGGACCGGAGCAGGTGCCTGGGGACCAGGTGCCTGGGGACCAGGTGGGCAGGAGCCAGAGGCCCTCACCCAGGTGCAGGGGTCAGTGTGTTGGTTCATTGCTCATCACTGACTCAGCTGCGCGGCGTCCAGCCTTCACTGAGCCTTTCTGCAGAGAGCTGAGTGAGCGCTCCGGCCCCTCCAAGGAAGAGAGCATGTAGGTGTCATACTAAACAGAGAAGGCCTCTGCCCCTGGGGGTGTCTGGGTTCAGCAGTCACGGAGGCAGAGTGGATGAGACTCCCTTTTGGGTTCCCCTCCAGCCCAGGATTCATTGACTGCTGGTGGGGGCTTTCCCTGGTCACTGTCACCAGTTTTCAAGCCATTTTGCTATCAATCCAAAACCCAGTCCCAACACAACTTACTATTTAAAAAAACAAAAAAGCAAAAGCAGCGAGTTGCAGCAAATCACCTCACTTTGTCCTGCATTCCGACAGCCTTTCTAAATCTGCCTACCTAATTAGCTTCTTCTCCTAACCCAAAATATGATTAAATCTGTATTAAAAATATCTGTGCAGAGTAGGATCAGACACACCTGAGCATTTTCTAAATTTAGCAAAGGACAATAGGCTCTGGGTTACTTTAATTGGGTGCGGGATTGCTGCAGGAATACATTTTAATTTGGATTTCCAGAGTGTTTCTCTCTGTCTCCTGTTTTTAAATTGCGTAGCAGAGGAAGGGGGAGCTCGATGGGGCCCGTTCATAACTGCCCTCACTCCCGACTTCACCTCCGAGCTGAATGAACAACTCGGCTGGTGGAGGAGGGGACCTGCGAGAGGTGTTCCCTCTGCTCAGCGCCATGTCAGAGCACAGCTTGGCTTTGACAGGAAGTGAGGTACAGGCAGCATGGACCAGGCTCTGTGGGAAAGGTAGTTGTGGGGTACCCGCAGCATCTTCCTCATCACCCAGCTTTCCCAGGGAGCCCCCAATGTTTCCCACTGCTTCCAGGAGGACGAGGCATTGCTCAGACCTGAGAAGTAGCCTTGGGACAAGCAGTGATTATTATGATAATTCTAACGATGCCCCCCCCAGAAGATGCCAAGGCGGGCTTCTGACCAGGGGCTTGAATGAGTTCCCTGATTGCACCTACGGCCCTGGCCCTCCATCACTGGGGAGACAGAGGCCTGTGAGTCCCAGCATCGGGGAACCACTTGGGTGCAGTCAGTCTTGCTCGATGGAGGAAGAGGGTGGGGGTGTTGCCCAGCCGGAAACGGAGAAGAGGCCTGGCTGCCCAGGGACCAGAGGTGGGCAAGGTTGCCAGCTGGCTGGCTGGAGTGAGCATGCCCAGCTTCCCCTCAGGGTTCTCCACTCCTGGCTGGAATTCTTACATCAGGTGCTTGCAACTGATTTTCAATTTGCAAAGCAAAACACATTTGCATTAATCGGAAAAATCCACAGGAAAGGCTGTTTAGATTTTAATGCAGCTGCTGGAGCCTGTCGGATTCCAAGTTTGCAGGAGGCTCTGTTAACCCTGATGCCATCACAGGCTTGTCACCTCTCCTCTGAAACATCAGTCTGCGGAGCAGAGATTTCCTCCCTTGGTCCCAGGCTGGGCACCTCTTCCCAACACTGGAAGGCAGGCTGGGAGGTGGAGGGAGGGAGGGTTCGCTCGTCCTACATCCCGCATCCCACAGTGACTGCGCTCCCAGAAGAGCTGTGTAGGGAGTGCAGAGGTCTGTGTGGGCTGCCCCGAGGCCCTGGGGCCAGGACACCTGGGGAGAAGCCGGAGAGTTTGAAGGGCAGAGGATCCCACCAGGCTGAGCCTCAGGGGGAGCAGGTGAGCTCTGGCCAGGGCCATTCAACTTCCTCACATCCTGACCCCTCGCCTGCTGTGCCCTTGGGCATCACTCTGCAGATCCTTGTGCTCCCAGGTGAGAGGTGCTGTTCTAGTCATTTGGGATATGGCAGTGAATAAAATAGAATAAAATGCCTACCCTCGTGGACCTTATATTCTAGTGGGGTTGATATCCTACAGATACAGAAGCAAAAGAAAGAGGCAGTTAGGCAGCGGCCCGGGCTGTCTGGAGGACCCTGCAGCCGGGCTTTGGGGTGGGGAGTGATGGGTGTGGCAGCTCTCCATGTGGCAGGCGGGACAGGCCCTCGCAGAGGTGAGCCGCCCTCAGAAGGAAGTGAGGGAGTGAGCTGTGCCGCCGTCTGGGAGGAGGAACATCCCGGAGGAGGGAGCAGAAGTGTAAGTGGGACCAGGCCTGGGATGTCTGAGGCCATCAGAGAGGTGAGTGTGGCTGGAGGTGGGAGGAGATGAGGTCAGGAAGGTAAGGGGGACTGGATCACATAGGGCCTTGGGGGCCACCAGGCCTGGCCTCAGTCTGGCCTCAGTGGTCCTGCTGTAGACCTTGTTACACTGCTGTAATTTCTGGCTCACTGTGTTTCCTTTCCAATGAACTTTTGCTCCCCTAGGGCTGGGGTATCATTTATATTTGTATCTCTGGTGCTCAGCACAGTGCCTGGCATATAGTGAGGGCTCAGTGTATGTTTTTTGGATGGATGGGTGGATGGATGGTTGGATAAAAGGAAGGGTGGAAAGGAGGAAGTGAGGGAGGGGAGAAAAAGGAGAGAGAGAAATGAATATAGGCACCACCACTCACATTTCATCCTGGGACGTCCAGCCCGGCGTTCTTTCCCTCTGCCCCCTTGGGAAACAGAGACACTAACTACCCTTTCACCTCTAATCTAGTCCCCTCCACAGGACGACATGGCTGTCAATCACATTCCTAGTAGCTTTGGCTACTTTGGGGGCTTGTAGCCAAAGAGGGAGGCATGCCCATTCAGGAATGGGTTTCCAAGGTGGTTGATAAAATGACGGGCCCTTCTCAACCCCTGGGGGGGAATGCCGAGGTCTGGCCTGCAGACCCAGAATGAGAACTGTCAGCAGATGTGGGGTGGGGGTGGAAGTGGGGGAGAGGCACTTGGCCCAGCCTTCCCAGTCTCAGCCCTCCTGGAGGGAAGACCGCCCCACCCTGTGTGTCCTGCATGCCTCCTGAGGAGGGGAGAGTGTTGGTAACTGTGGGAAATGGGCAGGTCGTGTGGCGGGCCCCACCTCGGAGGTGGGCACTGAGAACTGTGAATGTTCCAGCTCGAACTGGAACGCCATGCTTTGCTCTTCTTTGCTGCCTGTTGAGAATTCTGACAACGGGCAAGGACAAGAGGGCCTTCCTGGTCTGTGCCGCTCCATCTCCTGGTGCCCAGAGCAGTGACCCTGCAGGTATCTTCCAGAAATGCATCCAGAACCCAGCCGGGTGTCCACACTGAAATGTCTCCTGTTGGCAGAGCCCACAGCTCTGGAGCAGGAAGGGAGTCAGCTTCCGAGTCACTTTGAATCTTTGGGCTCAAAACACTTGGGTGTTTGCTCTTGGCTGCCCAGCGAGGAACAAGAAATGGAAGGCCAACCTGGCAGCCAGCAGACTGATGTCAGAGTTTGTTCTGCGAGTCGGCCTAAGAGAGAGGCTCTGGGATTAGGCGCCTGGCGGGGGATCTGTGCGCTGCCATCACCACTGTGACTCGGGGCACATCACATCTCTCCGGGTCTCAGGGCCCCTGGCTGGGAAATGGGGACCCAGTGGCAGTTTCTACCCCACAGAGGTATGGTGAGGAGTAAACGGGAGCAGACGGAAAACAGCGCAGGCAGCAGCCCGGGTGAGTCGTCACCAGACGCTGCGTTTCCTTTAGAGTGAAGATAACTGAAGGAGGGAAGGGAGGAGCAAGGACCGAAAGGGAAGAGACCAGCTTCTTCCAAAGGGAGTGCTCCCTGGGGCAGGGCAGTGTTCATGAGTTAGAGCAGATGCCATTCTTTTTCTTCCATTACAGTTTACATTCAGTGTTATTGTGTATTAGCCTCAGGCGTGCAGCATGGTGGTTAGACAATCATACACTTTACAAAGTGTTCCCCTCGATGTTTCCAGTACCCGCCTGGCACTGTACATACTTATTACAATATTATTGACTATATTTCCTATGCTGTACCTGACATCCCCAGGACTGCTTTGTAACTGCCGGTCTGCACTCTCCATCCTGTCACTTTTTCACCCCGCCCCCCCGCCCTCTGGCGACCACCTGTCTGTTCTCTGTGCCTGTGAGTCGGTTTCAATTTACTTTGTTCATTTATTTTGTTCTTTAGATTCCAAGGGAAATATTTGTCTTTTTCTGACTTATTTCACTTAGCATGATACCCTCTAGGTCCATCCATACTGTTGCAAATGGTAAGATTTCATTTTTTTTTTTATGGCGAGTAATATTCCATTGTATATATGAACCACAGGTTCTGTCCATTCATCTACTGATGGGCCCTTGGGTTGCTGCCATGCCTTGGCTATTGTAAATAATGCTGCAATGAATATAGGGGTGCATGTATTCTTTCGAATGAGTGTTTTCGGTTTCTTCGAATATGTGCCCCCAGAAGTGGAATCACTGGGTCATAAGGCAGTTCTATTTTTAACTTTTTGAGGTAACTCCGTACTGTTTTCCACAGTGGCTGCCACAGCCTGCATTCCCACCAGCAGTGCACAAGGGTCCCCTTTTCTCCACATCCTCGCCAACACTTGTTTGTCGATTTATTGATGACAGCCATTGTGGCAGGTGTGAGGCGATAGCTCATTGTGATTTTAATTTGCATCTCTCTGATGATTAGTGATGTTGAGCATCTTTTCATGTGTCCGTTGGCCACCTGTAGCAAATGATGGTGATGACCCAGCAGTGGGGGGTGGGCACATCCTTGCCTGCGTCAGCCCCGAGTGATGAAGGGAAATTCAGAGAGGCTGCTTCTGGTCCCAGGCAGCTGACTCCTGGGGCGGCAGCGGGAAAGCCTCAGTTAAGGGTTGAACTGGGCAAGCCGCTTCCCCACTCTCAGGGGAATGAGGGGAGTGGACTGGATGGTGTCCCAGCCCCCCAGAGCTCACTGTGCCTTTCCATGGGACAGGCACCTGGGAGGCAGAAAACTGGTCAGACTCAGACCAGACACATCTGGATTTGAATCCCAGATCTGCCAGTTCCCAGCTGTGTGACATGAGATATGTTATTGCCTCAACTTTCATAATAGAAAGCTCTGGATGGCTAAGTGATACAATGTATATAAAATGCTAATGCCATCTGGTGTCCAGTACATATTTGCTCAATAAATTGTCGTCATTACTGCTACTTCTGAACTGCTGCTCTTGTATTGTTTTTATGCACTGTCACAGAGCAGTATGGCCCACTCTGTGGTCCCCCAACCCAGTGGAGGGAATTTTCGTGCTATGAGAACCACTAACCACGGAGATTAATCACACACGACCATTTGCTATTGACGTTAAATAAAATTCACCACAAAGTTACCCTGGTACATTCTTAATGGTATGCATAATTGTTTCAGAGCTGCACAATAATTAGGCATAAATGGTAAGCTTGGCATGTAAATGAAAATAATTAGTATATGTAATAATTAGGCAAAGAAGGTATTTCTGTGATCAGCTAGGAGGAGGGAGGATGCTAGGGCTGGGGAAGAGGATAGGAGGGGCAAAGGATGCCTGGCCCCATCCTTTTATCCCACGGAAGAGGGCTGGTCCCTTTTCCAGGTCATGTCAGGGCCAGACCCCATTAGCCATCCTGCCCCAGGCTTCCCTGCGAGGTCTGACAAACCACTTCTCCAGGCGCTCTTCAAGCACTGAACTTGTAACAAGAAAAGAAAGAACACAGCGGACTATCCCTGGGAGTCTCCTCATGCCCAAGGGGAAGGGACTTCTTTCTCTACCGGGAGAACCGGCGACTAAAACAGTGACTGGCGCGTGGAAGACCTCAGCCCATATCTGTGGGATGGATGGATGGATGAATGAATGAATGAATGAATGCTTAGGAATGCCTGTGGGTGAGATGCTGGTAACCGAGAAGCAATGGGAAGACAGAAAATCTGATCAGAAGAAGAGGGGAAGTGCACAGGGTGCAGCGACCCTTTGGGAGGCCCGAGACAGAGGGGTGAGGAGCGTCGGTTCTGGAACTAGACTACTTAGCCTGATGCCCTGTGCTGTTCTGTGCCTCAGTTTTGTGCCCTGTAAATTGGAGACAGTCAGACTGAGATGAAGAGTAAATGAGTTAATATAGTTAATACACATAAAGTGCTTAGCCCGGGCAGGGTCCATCATCAGTGCCAAATAAAGACATTTATTAGCCATGTTTATGGCTTGTCTGTAAACATCGGCGTCTCATGAAGCTGAGTCACTCGCTTCTCTTGGTAGCAGAGATGGGCAGATGGAAGGAGCGGCGGGAGTCCTGACACGGGGAGCCCTTGGTGGAGACGGGGCGCGGAGCTTCGGTGCGTCTGGTTCATTCCCTCATTCACTGAGCTAACATTTCCATTCGCTGGGCACCCAGTGCGTCCTGTTCCAGGAGCTTGTGCTACAGCCAGGAACGAGACAGAACAAGCGCCCCTTGGAGCTTAACACCTAGCAGGGGAAGAGAGTTAAGAAACATACATAAAATATTCAGTGTGTCAGCTAGAGCTAAGTGCTATGGAGAGCTATTAAGTGGGGGAGGGGGAGTAAAGAGAGCCTGGGGTGGAGGTGGGGTGCCCCAAAGAGAGGGGTCTCAGTCTTCATGCATCTGTGTGTGTGTGTTTACTTTGTGGCTTTTCTGTAATGAAGTTTGAAATCCCAGGCCAGCCAGAAGCTGCCTTCTCCCCTCTGCCCAGCCTGGGTTTTACAGGTGGAAGGCAGGTGGTGTGGAATGACCCACCCAAGGTCACCCAGCTAGTAATCAGTTCAGTATTGGGCAGCTCGCCTATGTTAAGCCAAGAAGGTACATTCGTACAATGGTCATTGCTAACATGTTCCGGGTGTTGTCCGGTGAACGCCACTATGCTGCGTACATGATGACATTCTACATCCTTCTAAGCAGGTGTTCTCACCCATTTTGCAGATGAAGAAACTGAGGCCCAGAGGGATTAGGTGCTCTTCCCAAGGTCACACGGTTAGAACCCAGGTCTGCTGGTGTCTGACCCCAGGGCCTGCCCTGTCGCCACGAGAACTGCTGGTGGAAAAGACAAAGGAAACGAGGACTTGGAGTGAGTCGCGTCCTGAGAGAGCAGACTGTGCATTCACATTCCCAGGGCTTGAGTCCCCGCCCAGCCACTTCCCAGCTGAGTGACCCTGAGCCAGCGTCATACCTCTCCGAGCCCCTCTGTGCCATGGGGGGGAGTGGGAGCCTGAGCCGTTGGGAGCACCGAATGAGGTGGCCCGTAAGGAGCTGAGCACAGCGCCTGGCACGAGGCAGCACTATGTGTGTGTCCGCTATAACTATCAAGAAATGTAGTCATGACTTCCCGGTGCCAGCCCCTCCTCGTGGCAGACCAGCTGACCTGTCAGTGTAGGGTGAGCCCGGCAGGGGAGTGAGGCCTGACTGGTTCTTGTTGGATGAGGACTCTAACACAGGCAGGACGTGGGGCTGTGACCCGGCCCCAGACTGCGGCTGCCAGCACCCCTCTGGATCAGGTGGGCCCTGTCGCCTCCTCTTCTCAGCACGAGGACGTGACTCAGGCCCCTAGCTCGAAGACTGCCTCTGTGAAGAGAAGTGACCTCATCCCTCAGAGAAAGCTGTAAACACGCTGGGAGGGACCGTTTGTAGCTGCTCTTGTTAGCACGTCTTGGTGTCTGGTGCGATGTAGGCACACACTCCGGGGTTTGCAGAATGCCAGCGTCGAGAGGAAAGGACTCACACGGCCTATGCCAGTGGCAGGGGCCTTCGTAGGCCCTGGGAGTGGGGAGTCAGGCCGGCGGCCCCCTAGTCGGCTAACCACAGAGGTCAAGGGGCACTTGATGTAAGGTCGAAGCATCACCTGAACCTTTCATGCTGGTCCTTGCACATGTGGGGAGGTCCAAGATGTGGAACAAGGGCCGCGAAGGCCGCGGTGTCACGGATCCCGGCCCAGGAGTGCTCACTTACTGGGTGCACCCACGAGCCGCCCCGGCTCCTGTGCCAGGGAGGAGCCGGTCAGGAGGATGCTCTCGTCCCTCTCAGGGTCATGATCAGAAGCATTGTGTTTCCCCTCCAGGGAAATTAGAGTCAGGTGCAAGGGAGCCCGTGCCTGGAAGGAAGACAGGTCAGGCTGTTATTTCTCAGGAGCCTTGTGACCTGAAATAGCCCAGGGCTGTGGCTGTCCGCCTCTCTGCTCCTTCTAAACTTAGACGGCCTAGGGCACCGTCCAGGTCGGCAAAGACCTCACGGGAGGTGTTTTCTAAGCACAAGGGGCCCTCGCCACTCTGCTGGCATGGCCGCACCATTGGGAGGCCCGGGCTGAGCTGCCAGCCTGTGGCTTGGTCTCCTACACACGCGTTAGCAGTCAGAACAGAGCTCCTGTGCCAGAAACGCGCACTCGCATGCGGTTGGACGATCAGAGCAGGCCTGCCGGAGCCCGGGCTCCGCGTCTCAGCCGAGTTCCCCAGAAGCCGATGCTGGCTGGGCATCTGTACGTGGCTTTATCACAGCACTCAGCACACGCCATGGCCACTGTCCACTCGTATGTCCAGCATCTTCTCTCCTAGACTGCTGGCTCTTCAGGGCACGGTGCTCGAGTTCTTCCCCTTCGTGTCTGCAGCCCCCATGCAGTGCCTGGCACACAGGTGCCGTGAATGTTTGTGGAATGGACTGCCTGGAGGGAGGGAGGGAGGGAGGGAGGGAAGAGTGACTGAAGAGGGACACGAGCCTAGGTCAGCCAGCTGCACACCTGCAGACTTAGGGCTGTGCTGTGGCCCTTGCCCGAGGTGTCGACAGGTCATGAGTCCCCTGAGTTAGAATCCCGAGCCCTGTGCATCCATCTGCCCAGCAGCTGGACACCCTGCACCCTCAGTCCAGCCTCCTCTGGCCATTGGTGCTCACAGGGACACTTCTGCTCACCCACTGCTCTCAGTATGGGGGCAGTAAGGAGTGTCATCTACCTGCCTGAGCAGTAAACCCCGCACCTCCACTGAAGAGCTGCGAGCTCCCGAGGAGGGAGGGCGTAAATGCCCCCTGGTTTTTTATTGACACAGACACACGTGCTGCCTCCGTCACTGGAGGTACAGAAATACACTGCCAAGATGTTGACCCAGGTGTTATAACGCCAGAGATGAGAATCCTGGAGATGAATGTGGAAAGGTCACACACACAGGCGCTCACCTCCCTCCCTCCCACCAGCCCTGCTGCTCAGGTTGGATCCCAGCTGAGGGAGACGGCACACCAAGGTCCTGGCCTGGAAGCCTTGGGATGGTGGCCGGAGGCTGGGCGGGGAGCCAGAGGTGGCCATCGATGGGGCACAGGAAGAAGGAAGGATAGGGGAGGATCTGGGGGCACACCCCAGCTTTCCAGACTCAGCAGATGGTAATGAGTGTGTAGGGCAAGGAGAGCAGACAGGGAGCCTGGAATCCCAGGCTGTGCGTGACACTGAGCTGGGCCTTTGTGTGCCCACATCTCCCCAGCGAGCCCACCCTCTCCATCTGCCACGTTGGTTCTCTGCAGGGACTTGGAGAAAGTGCCTGTGCTCTTAGAATGGTTGAGCTGTGAGGGGCCTTAGAGGTCACCTGTTCATTTCGCCGGGGGGTGGGGGGCTAAGGTTGAGAGGTCAGGCAATGTGTGTGTTCACCCAGCCAGTGAGGGCAGAGCCAGGATAGAACCAGGCCCGTTGACTTGTGGTCCAGTGTCTGGAGCCCACAGGGATGGTCAGACCTGAGTGTGTGTACCTGGTTCATCCCAGACATAAGCCTTAAGGCCAGGGCTGTTATCACTGTTTCAGTTACAGAGGAGACAGTCCGTAAACATTGATTGGATGCTTTATAGTACTATCTCAGCGAATCCTCAAACCTACCGTATAAAACAGGGGCTGCTCTTCTCCTGTAGGTGAGAAAACTGTGGCTCAGAGAGGTCAAATAACGTGCCTGAGGTCACACAGGCTGGAAACAGAACATATATTCAGATCTGACTTTGGAGCCCAAATATACCTAGCTAGGTTCCAGCATGCTTCCTATATACGAGGTACTGTTCCCAGACCTTACATGCACTAACTTAATTAGTCCTCCTAACAGCCTATGAGATAAATGCTGTTATTCTTCCCATCTAAAGGCACAGAAAGGATAAGTACTTTTCCCAAAGTCACACAGCCCCGAAGGAGCAGAGCAGGATGTGAACCCTGACTTCCTGACTCAGAGGAACTCACTCTCCACACTGGATCCCATACACGCAGTGAAATCTGCTGGGTGAATGAACAGAAGTACAGGGGTAACTGCCGGCAGGTCTGCAGCTGAGCTCTTCGCACGGGGCGGCCGCACCGTCTGATGCCTCCTCTCCCACCACCGCCACGTCACCTCCTCGAGACACGCTGAAACCCAGCCGGCTGTGCCAGAGCGGCCTGCAGGCTCCGTCTTACCTTGCATTCAAGGCAGACTCTAGGCAGTTCCTCAAAATATCTCCCTTCCTGTCCTCCTGCCAGTTGCCACCCTGCTCATGAATTAAAGATGCCGCCTGTGGCCATGGGTTGGGAATGGCGTCGCCTCCTTTGTGTTCATCTCGGACAAATTAGGGCTGCCTGGAGGCACTCTTGGGCTTCAAGGCAACTAATACTCGGAGAAGAAATGTCTAGAGAGTGAGTTTTTCAGCTGCCGTGAGAACAGAATACCATGGCTGTTGCAGCAACTTTAAATTAAAAAAAAAAAAGAAGAAGAAACCATTGCTTATCCACAAGCACTTCCCTACTGTCATCACCACCGTAATGCCTTATATTTAAGCATCCACGTTATCTCCCCAGGAGCTCAGGGCCCTGGCTTATCCTATCGATCTTCCTCACAGCTCCAGGAGAGGCGAGGACAGAATGCCCTTTCAGCCCTAATGCAAAAAGGAAGAGTCAGTGCTAAAAATAAGCAGGGACTCCACCTATCCAAAGTCTCGAAGAAATTAGGGGGTTAATATTGCTACAGAGGGAAAACATCACTGGAAACAGTTGGAAGACTTGTACTCTGAACCTTTACTCTGCTGTTGAAGAGCTGTGTTACCTTGGGCAAGTCACTCACCCTTTCTGGGCCTCAGTAAAGTGAGAAGTTCATACCAAGCTGGTTTCTGAATAAGGATGCTGCAGATGAGAGTGGTTAGGAGCGCTTCATTCAGAAACCAGGGTTTGAATTTCTACCGTACCGTCTCTTACCTGTGGCCTTGGACAGCATTCTGTACCTTGCGTATCAAAGTCCAAGTTCAAGCCAGGGAAACAGAGAGGGAATTTAATGCAGGGAATTGGTGAGCAGGTGACAGAGTGGGGAGCCAGACTGGGGCGGAGAGGCAGCAGAGATGAGCAGGAAGCCACCTTCTAGGAGGAGGCTGTACTACAGGCGCCCTGCCCTCGGCATCACTCGGCAGAAGGTGGAACTCTGGGGGCCGTCTGGAGGGAGACACCACGCACAGCGGAGAAGGAAGACAGAGAAACCCTGGCTTCTCGCCTCCTCCCGCCCTCCCAGCTTCTGCTAGTGCCTCCCATTGGCTGAATCCAGCTGGAAGCCAGTTGGTCCAGGAACATAGGAAAGGTAGCAGGCGAGGGATGTGCAAGGCGTACATCTGAAGGCCGAGAGGTGCAGGACAGGCACACGCTCTTTGCCTGAGTTTCTTCACCAGTAACTGGGAATGACAACACAGCCTGTCCAGGTGCGGTTAGGAGGATTCTGAGATAATGCATGAAACACCCTGGATGATATATGTGAGCATCCGCTTAATGAGAACTCAAGTATTACGATCCTCTGATTCTGTCCTTTGTCTTTGACTAGGGGTGTGTGTGTGTGTGAGCGCTGCACTCCCTTGGGTAGAGGTTGTTCTCTCCTTGAGGAAAGAACCAAGGGAGCAGGGAAGACGTGGAAAAGAGCTTCCATTCATTCAACAATGAGGACCACTAAACCACACATGCTGTACTAGGCCCAAGGGACGGAGAGATGCAACAAAAATTGATCCAGGTAGACTGCAGATTAAATGGTATGTTTTGCAGGCAAATACTTTTTAAAATTATTTTAGGATTTAAATTAATATGTAAGATTGAGCATTTTTGTCCAAAGGGACCCAGACCAGAGCTCACATTTCCCAGCTTACCTTCTAATCATTCTCTTCCTTCCTCTCCTTTTTGTCCACACAGCCCTTAATGTCTCTGCCTTATTTCCATTCTGGCTTAATGAGCTCTGAGCATCAAGAGTGGTGTGGGTCTGAGCTGTGTCATGTACAGGTCATTCTGTGTGTCCCTTGCTGCTTCATTTCCGCCCTGTGCTGCCTGTTCTGGGCCCTGGGCTCACCCGCAGTGTTCCCTGGCCATGTGACATCCAGCTAGGTGACCACAGGAGGCCCGAGGGTGAGAAGACCACTTCCTCACTACTCGGGCACCACTCCATGCTAAGCGCACCTGCCAGGCAGCCCCTGGCACTCTGTGCTCCTGCCTCTGTCCCCTTGGCCTGGAGGTAGTGACAGCCTTAGGTCATTGCTGTTCCCTGAGTGCCTGCCATCCCTTGTGGGTCCCACTCATCCTTCCCCCACTCTGTAAGTGGTCCTTTCGTCAGGGCCTCCCAGACCCTCTGAGATGGGGTCTGTTAACTGCCTGGCCCTGACCCCGTTGGGTCTGAGGGCCATTCTGCCACCGGCTGTTGGAGGAATGCCAGCAAAACTTTCTTCACCTGTAGCCTTGGGCAAGTTACTCAGCCCCTGTGAGCATCTTTGCTCAGTCGGTTTACAGTTAGGAATAAGAGTAGCGATGCTAAGAGATAACAACCTCTGCATGGCGGGGTCATTGGAGGGGCTGAACAAGAAGTTGGTGAGACCACTTGTGAAGGACACTTCGCAGCGTGGCAGGTAGTAGGAGCTTGACCATGTCAGTGTTCCTCGCTCTCTGGGGCATGGCTCCTGTCTTTTTCCTCCTGGAATCCCACTTCTGGATAGGCCAGCACAGGGCCTGGCCTGGAGTCAGCACCCCATTATGCAGGGTTTGGGGATGAAGATGCTTAGATAAGGGTGATACTTTGCAAAGTCTTCCTCCTGGTGCCAGGAGGAAGATTAGGTCAAAGGAAGAGATATCGTGGACAGTGACCTGCCCTCCAGGAGAGGGGCCCAGAGGTGGGAATGCCAGGGGAGGAGCCCACGTGGTCACCAAAAGGGAAGGGGCTTGTTGCTTGGGATGGTGCACACGCACACGCACACGCACACACACACAGCTACTGTGTGGCATGAGGCTGCACCTCCAGTGTGGGCTGGAGTGGCAGAGGCCTGGGGGTGGACATGAGTAAAGTAGGAGGAGCCCGGGGCGGCTCCCACCCAGCCGAACACACCAGACCTGAGCAGGGCCCACCGTGGGCCTCCGGCTGCACCTCCAGCTTACACTGGTCTGGGGTACTCAGCAACAAGAGACTGTTTCAGAAACAGGAGAGGGACGAGGAGGAAGCGTCCAGTATGGGGAGGCTCGAGCGCTGCCAAGCAAGCTGGTACTGGGATTATTTGCAGTCCATATGCCTATTTGCTTTGTCATTGCCTGGCTATTTTTAGAAACCACTGGCGTATCTAGGAAACCAGGATCTGTTGACTGTGTTTCTTCGGTGTGGGGCGTGTGATTGTTTCCCAGAGATGCGGAAGGAATGCATGATCGCGCTGTGGACAGATGACCTGTCGTCCCCTGGGTCAGGACTCACGTGCAGATAGTGCCACATGGCTGCGTGCCCTGCCTCCCACGGGCCTGTTCTGCCCAGTCGGTTGTGAGTCCAGGGTCTGGGTGACCTTTCCCAGATGGAACATCGGCAGGGAGTGGAGGCCTCCGTTTCAGCTACCAGCTGGAGGGGCCAGGTGGGGTCCACCCCCTCCCTCGTGCTCCCCATGGCATCAGGTTGGGCATTTGTCCAGTGGCCCGGGGGCAAAGCTGTCCTTTGCTCTGTTCCCACGAAGAAGGAAGTAGAGAGGAGAGGGGATGGTATAGCAACAACCTGAGCTCTTAATTGGAGCTCTTAATTGGGGAATATTCATTCCCCATCTCCCTGCACCCAGGTCGGCTCCTGCAGGGGCAGTGTCACTCAGAGAAGAGTGGCACTTGTTTCCAATTAATCCAAGTCCTAACAGTCCAAAGATGCCATCTCGGGAGGGAGAGATGCCAGCTTCAGCTGGGCTAATCCTTTGGTAAGACTGTGGCCGAGGGGATGCCAGCATGGGTTTGACTAGAAGAACCTTAAATTGTGAGATTTTTGTATTTGTTAATGTGTAAATTTGCCCAGCCTGCTTCAGGGATGTGCAACCAGGATTAGAGCCACTTTGGTGAGAGACAAAATGAGGCACTTAAAATAAAATTCAAACCCCTTACCCTGGCCTTCCAGACCTTGTCTGATGAGACCCCAACCTCCTCACTTTGCCCTCAGGGCTTAGGCCCTGTGGCCTTCTTTTCAGTCCCTGCACATGCCAGTCTCATGCCTGCCTCAGGACCTTTGCACTGGCTGTTGCTTCAGCTTCCCCCCAATCTTGACAGGGCTGCCTCTTCTCATCATTTGTGTTTCGGGAAAATGTCACATCTTCAGAGACAGCTTCCTTGACACCAGCTGTATCTAAAATCGCCACACCACCCAGCCACATGCCCACTACCAGCTTCTATTTGGTCCCATTACTCTCTTTTACTTCCTTCATGGACCTGTCTTTACCTATATTTACCTTATTATTTTATACTTGTTTACTGCCTGTCTCTGCCATCTAGAATGTAAGCATATTGAGGGCAAGGAATGTCTTGTTTGCTGCTACATCCTCTGCTTCCAGAATAGCACCCAGCATGTGGTAGGTGCTTGAGAAATTTTTGCTGAATAAATGAATGAATGAATGAATGAATGAATGAATGAATGAATGAACGAACGAATGAATGAACAAATGAACAAATGGGGCCTTGTAGTCAGATGCTTCCCTGATCTCAGGCTCTGGGCTAGTGCAGGTCAGCACAAGGTGCTCTCAACAGACCTATCATCTCCACGGACAGCTCCCCTCTTCACGCTCCTCGGTGCCTCTCCACCCAGTGCCTTCCACACACACAGGCACAGAAAACACAGACATCATTTTAACATTAGGTGGTAAACTTTTGTGGGTGTGACCTCCACACAGAAAAATAACCTCATGGCTCTGATAATCTTGTTCTATCATCTCTAGTTGTGCTTCCTGGTTCATCATTCTCTGCCTCCAGCCTGGAAGACTACTTCCTATTAGTTCCTTTCTGCAACAGGGGAATTAAGTTTTTGGGTTTTTTTTTGTCTGTGTCCTATTCAGCCCCACAATTTCATATTAAAACCACTCTTTCTGCTACCAGTCTTCGCTAATCTCAGTAACAGATTTCTTCTGCTCTTCCCAGAATTCCTCTGTACCCCCCAAGCACATGGACTTAATAGCGACCCAATACTTACTATAATGTATGCAAAGTATCTCTGTGCCTGTCACCCCTCATATATATCCCTGCTAATATCCTTTGTTCTAGAGTCTACTTTGTCTGATATAGTCGTCTCAGTTCCGTTTTGATCAGTGTTTTCTTGGTATTTCTTTTTCCATTCTTTTACTTTTAATCTACCTGTGTCTTCATATTTAAAGTGTATTTTTTCTTTTTTTATCTTTATTGTTGAATGTATTACAGATGTTCCTCATTTTTCCCCCATTGCCCCCCTCCTCCCCATTCCCGCCACCCTCCTGCCTTTCCCCACACTGTTGTCTGTGTCCACTGGTTATGCATATATACATATAAGTTCTTTGGTTTATTTCTTCCCACCCCCCAACCCCCCTTCTCTTTGAGGTTTGTCAGTCTAACAACCAATTTGTACTTTTTAATCCCTTCACCTTTTTCACCCATCCCCCCAACCCCCACCCATCTGGTACCCAACAAAAGTTCTCTGTATCTATGAGAATGTTTCTGTTCTGCTTGTTCATTTTGTTTGTAGATTCAATTGTTGATAGATATGTATTTATTGCCATTTTGTTTGTTCATATTTTTTTATCTTTTTCTTCAAGAAGACCCTTCAACATTTCACATAATACTGGTTTGGTGGTGATGAACTCCTTTAGCTTTTCCTTGTCTGGGAAACTCTTTCTATGGCCATCGATTCTAAATGACAGCTTTGCAGGATAGAGTAATCTTGTTTGTAGGTTCTTGCTTTTCATCACTCTGAATATTTCTTGCCACTCCCTTCTGGCCTGCAAAGTTTCTTTTGAGAAATCAGCTGACAGTCTTATGGGAACTCCCTTGTAGGTAACTGCTTTTCTCTTGGTGCTTTTAAGATTCTCTCTTTGTCTTGAACCTTTTCCATTTTGATGATGATGTGTCTTGGTGTGGGCCTCTTGGGGTTCATCTTGTTTGGCACTCTCTGTGCTTCCTGGACTTGTGTGTCTGTTTACTTCACCAAGTTAGGGAAGTTTTCTGCCATTATTGTTTCAAATAGGTTTTCGATTTCTTGTTTTCTCTCTTCTCCTCTGGCACCCCCAAGATGCAAATGTTGGCACGCTTGAAGTTGTCCCAGAGGCTCCTTACACTATCCTCATTTTTTTGGATTCTTTTTTCTTTTTGCTGTTCTGATTGGGTGTTTTTTGTTCCTTATATTCCAAATCGATGGTTTGCTTCTTGGCTTTACCTACTCTACTATTGAATCTGTGTAAACTATTCCTTATTTCAGTTAGTGCATCCTTCATTTCTGACTGGTCCTTTTTTATGCTCTTGAGGCCCTCACTAAGTTCACTGAGGTTCTCACTAAGTCCATTGAGCATCCTTATAAGCAGTGTTTTGAACTCAGCATCTGTTAGGTTGCTTATCTCCATTTCGCTTAGTTCTTGTCCTGGAGTTTTGTTCTGTTCTTTCATTTGGGACCTGTTTCTTTGTCTCCTCATTTTGGCTGCCTCCCTGTGTTTGTTTCTATGTATTACTTAGCAAGAGGTATGGGGCTAGCTGAGACCAGATGCTGCTTGTTTGAAAGAATTTAGGAAAAGCTGAAGCAGGATCCAAGACAGGCCAATCCTATGGTAAAGCCACTGGCAACAGCTTGGGTGGGCCTGAAAGTTGGGTGGGGCGGGGCCTCAGGGAATCACCAGGGCGGGGCAAACAGTGTGAGCCAGGTTGCTGGAGTCCCAGATATGGCGGCGTCTGCCGGCCCAGGGAAGGGCTCACCTAAGGAACAAAGGCCTCTGACAGCATGTCTGTCCAGGAGAAAGCTGCCTCTCCAGCCCTCGCTCCAATGCCAAACAGCTCAGTTCTTCCCCATATGACTCTGGTGCCTTTCAAGCTGCCTCCCCCACACTGGAGCCTGGAGGGAGCGAGTCCGAGTAAGTCTGTGCGCGGGCCCTTTAAGAGGAGCTGCCGGGGGGCTCCAGCCGCCTCAGCCTCAGTTCCCGCTGGTTTTTCCAGCCAGAGGTTATGGGGATTCTCTTCCTGTCACTGGAACCCTGAGCTGGGCACCTGGTGTGGGACAGGGACCCCTCAGTCCTCAGGGAGGACCTTCCCAGCCGAGGTGATCTCCTGATTTTTATCCGCCACACGTGGGTGTGGGACCAGCCCGTCGCGCCTCCGCCCCTCCTACCAGTCTCCATGCGGCTTCTTCTTTAATTTCGTAGTTGTAGGACTTCCATTCAGCTGATTTCAGGCGGTTTTGAATGATGGTTGTTCTATAGTTTAGTTGTAACTTTGATGTGGTTGTGGGAGGACGCGATACCGCGTTTACCTACCCGCCATCTTGACCGGAAGTCTAAAGTGTGTTTTTTTTAGAGACAGCATACAGTTAGGTCTTCATTTTTAAAATCTAATATGACAATGTTTTTAGTTGAAGTTTTTAGACCATTTATATTTAATGTAATATGGTTGAGTTTAAGTCTACTGTCTTGCTATTTATTTTCTAATTGTCCCATCTGTACTTTGTTCCTGTTTTCTTCTTCTGTCTTTTTATGTATTAACTGACCATTCTTATGATTCCATTTTAAGAAGCTGGCTTATTAGCCATAGCTTCTTAGTTTTATTTTTCAGTGATTAATATATAGTTCACAATATACTTTACTGTAAATATAAATATATCTTATTGATTTTAACATATCAAAGTCTATCTTAAAATAATAGGCCACTTCATGTCTAGGGTGAAGAATCTTATAGCTATGTATTCTATTTTTTGACTTGTCCTTTGGGATATAGTTGTCATGCATTTTACTTCTACATTTTATACATCTTGCAATAAATACAGTGAAAAATATTTTGCTCTAAACAGTCAACATTTTTAGAGATTTCAGGAATGAGTAAAAATGTGTTTCAATTTACCCACATATCTATTCTTCCCATTGCTTTTCATTTCTCTATGCAGATCCAAATTTCCATCTAGTATTATTTTCTTTTATTCTAAAGAACTTTCTTTAACATTTCTTTATAGGCAGGATTGCTGGCAATGAATTTTCTCAGCCTTAATCTGAAAAAGTATGCTGCTTTCATTTTTGAAAGATACGTTTGCTGGATATAGAATTCTTAGTTGGAAGTTTTTCCTTTTATTGCTCAGGGCTGTCATTGTCTTCAGGTTTGCATACTTTATGACAAGAAGTGTGCCACATTGCCTTTGCACCTCTGTATGTAATGCCCTTTCCCACTGGCTACTTTTAGGGTTTTCTCTTTATCACTGGTTTTCAGCAATTTGATTATGACGTGCCTTGGTGTAAGGTTTTTGTTTGTTTGTTTTTATGGTTTTATGTATACTCTTCTGGGATTCAATGAGCCTTTTGGATCAATGGATTTATAGGTTTCACATTTTCAAATATTTTTTTCTGTGCTCCCTTTCTTTTTTAGAGGGACTTTAATTTCACTTGATGTTATCCTATAGGTCATTGATCTATGTTAATTTTTTCAATCTTTTTTCTCTCTTTGATTTTGGATATCTTCTATTGCTATATTTTCAAATTAACTGGCCTTTTCTTTTGATGTGTCTAGTCCACTGTTGATATCATTCATTGTGTTTTTATTTAAATTATTATATTTTTTCATTTCTAGAAGTTTTATTTGAGTCATGTTTATGTCTTCCACTTATAGCCTTATCATATTCACTACATTCTGGGGCATATATAGTATGTTTTTACAGTCGTTTTAATATTCTTGAATGCTAATTCCATCATCTCTGTCATTTCTGAATCATTTTCTATTGATTAATTTTTTTTTCCTGGTTCTTTGTCATTTTTTCTGCTTTTCTGCTTGCCTTATTAATTTTTTATTAGATACCACACATTGTGAATTTTACTTTGTTAGGTGCTGATTTTCTTTTTTCTTAAAGAGTGTTGGCCTTTATTCTGGCATACAGTTAAGTTATTTGGGATCTGTTTGATCCTTTCAAGACTTGATTTTAAGCTCTCTAGGGTGAGTCAGAGCTGCCTTTTTAGCTCTGCTACTAAGGTAGTGGCCTGATGCCTTGTGCATTTATTGTAAGGTGTGTCCACTCTGCTCATGGGAACATGAACTCTTCCCAGCCCCACTTAAGTTCTGAAGATTGTTTGGCCTGATTCATTGCGATGGTTCTTTTCCCAGCCTTATGGAGTTTCATTTTTTGTAGGTACAAATCAATATTTAGCCAAAGATTTAAGGGAATCCCTTAAGATATCCAGAGCTCTTTCTGATATTCTGCCCTGAACATTCTAGCTGCCTAAGTCTCCTTGAAGTCTAAGAGGCTGGCTTCTGTTTAAGTTCTGCTTCTCAGTGCTGCAGTCTGGAGACTGGGTCCAGATAGTAAGATGGCGAAATTGTAGCCCCCCCCCCCCCGCCCTTATTTGATTTCTTTCTCTTGAGGATCACAATACTGTGCTGCCTTTTGTCCAGTATCTGGAATCATTTCTTTTATATATTTTATATGATTTTCTAGTTGTTGAAAACAGGAAGTACCAGTCCCTGTCACTCTATCATAGCTGAAAGCAGAAGAGGCAGTATGTACTCTCGTTATGCTTATTTTAAAGATAAAGAAACTGAGGCACAGAGAGTGTGAACAACTTGCCCAAGATAACATTCTTACTAAGTGGCCGAGTTCAGATGTGAGTCCCGTTCAGTGGTCTCCACTGAACTATCAGCTCCTTGAGGTCACAGACCTTGCCTTTCTTGTTCACTGCTGCACACTAGGCACCAAGTACAGCACTTGGTACACAGTTGGTACTCAGGAAATGGTGAATAAATGAATGAATAATTGATTGACCCATCTGGGACTAAATGGAGCTCTTCCCAGGAAGGAGAGAGAAGGCACTCAGCCTTTCTTATAATACAACCAGGTTGTGTTTACATAATCCCCCCTGAATGGTCCATGCTGATTAGCAAGTCCTGTCTCCAAGCCCCACAAATACTTCCTTAGCTGCCCCTGCACACACCTTGCATATTCGCCTGTGTGGAAGCAGCTGCTGCTCTCTAATACCAAAGCTGCTGTCTGGCTCCCGCATTGAAACATATCATTTTAATCATGCACTTGCAAGCCAGGAAGCCAATTTGCATTACAAAAGTCAAATTCCTTTCCACAGTGGCAGCCATGCAAAAGATTTGACCTCTTTTTTACTTGTGTCCAGAGTGGAAGTCCTGGACAAGTAGGAGCCCATCTTGGTCTGAGTCATTCAAGAAAATAAAGGTCATGTGGCATAGCACACTGCCCTCCCACCTCCCTGCACCCTACCCTACATTTTGGGAGATGGTGGAAGGAAGGGAGCCAGAATTTTCTGTCAGTGATCCCCTTATCCAGACCTGTAAATCTGTTTCAGATGATGGCAGAGCAATTGATTGAAATTATATGCCCATTTCCATATCTGCATAATTTTGCATATTTATTTTATGCCCAAATAAACTCATTTGGATTCTCTTACTCCTTTTCTTTCCCTCCTGCTTTTGATGTATCATGAAGGTCTGGCTCAACCTGGAAAAATGACCAAATCTGGTCTTTGTTTTTGTAGAAGAAATGGGTTCTTCTCAGGAGACCTCAAGGCTGGTCCTGGCCCCGCCTCCCAAAATTCACTCCTTTGCACCACAGCCTGGGCACTGCAGCCTGGGTAGTGTCCTGGTCAGCTGAGGTTTGTGCCCAGCTGTGGTGAGTGGAGGAAGTGGAAGGAGTGGGCCGCCTGCAGATGAGTGTCTCCGTGGGGACTGAGCTGCTGTCACTGTGGGTGATTGGATTCTTGCTCTCCAGCGGGACAAGCTCCAGTAACCTTTAGGATTAATTGCTCCAGCTGACTTCAACTACCTCCTCTGGCCAGCTGTCTTCCCCAGCCTCGATCATAAAGCCAGGAGCTCAATGTTAGGGAAAGGAATGCAAGCCGGAGACTTCTTGATCTGAGCCTTGAGAGATTTCCCAGAAACGCGGGCAGAGGCCCCCAGGGCTGATGCTATGTTTCACCTTTAAGGCAAAGTCCATTCCATTCCTGGACTTTCCCAGGTGGGGCTACAGGAACTCTTCAGCTGTTGGTGGTGTGACATCAACAACCATTCTACAGAGGAATGCCAAGCTGTCAACCTTCTTTCCCCAGGGGAATGGCAATGGCTCTCTCCCACCGAGGGGGACAAAGAGTGTTTACGAGTCTCCTGTAGTAAAAGGCTATGGCTGTGGCTCCCGGACCACTGAACGTTTATTCCTGCTGTGTTTGTTTTCCAGAACACAGAACCCAAGGTAGAGAGACTGGAGACCCTGCAGTGACACCATCCTTGACAGCCCTGAGCATCTGTGATTACTTGTAATAATAATGCTAACATCTACTGAGCACTTACCATGAGGCAGGCGCTTAGCCTGTGCATTGCCTCATTTAATCCTCACAACAACCCTATGAGTGATGGTATTATGATCCCCATCTCACAAAGGGGGTGATGTGAGTAGCAGAGAGAACACACAAGGGTGAACTGGCAGACCCTTCAAAGCATAGGTGCCTGCTACCGGAGCTAGGGCTTCATCCACTCTTGTCTTTGGGGGTCTTGACAGTAAGACTTTCCCATTTCTTTTTTTTTTCTTTTTTCTTTTTAACTCATCTTTATTGTTGAATGTATTACAGACGTCCCCACTTTTTTTCCTCATTGACCCCCTCCTCCCTAATCCCGCCCCCCTCCTGCCATCCCACACTATTGTCGGTGTCCATTGGTTATGCAGATATGCATAGAAGTTCTTTGGTTTATCTCATCCCACCCTCCCGCCCCCCTTCCCTTTGAGGTTCATCAGTCTAACAACCAATTTGTACTTCTTAATTCCTTCATCTTTTTCACCCGTTCCCCCAGCCACCACCCATCTGGCAAGCAACACAAAGTTCTGTTCTGCTTGCTCATTTTGTTTGTACATTCAATTGTTGATAGATATGTATTAATTGCCATTTTATTGTTCATATTTTTGTTCTTCTTCTCCTTCAAGAAGACCCTTCAGCATTTCATATAATACTAGTTTGGTGGTGATGAACTCCTTTAGCTTCTTCTTGTCTGGAAAACTCTTATGTCCATCGATTCTAAAAAATAGCTTTGCAGGATAGAATAATTTTGGTTGTAGGTTGTTGCTTTTCATCACCTTGAATATCTCTTGCCACTCCTTTCTGGCCTTCAAAGTTTCTTTTGAGAAATCAGCTGACAGTCTTATGGGAGCTCCTTTGTAGGTTACAAACTGCTTTTCTCTTGCTGCTTTTAAGATTCTCTCTCTGTATTTAACCTTTTGCATTTTGATGATGATGTGTCTTGGTGTGGACCTCTTTGGGTTCATCTTGTTTGGGACTCTCTGTGCTTCCTGGACTTGTATGTCTGTTTCCTTCACCAAGTTAGGGAAGTTTTCTGTCATTACTGTTTCAAATATGTTTTCAATTTCTTATTCTCTCTCTCTACCCCTTCTGGCACCCCTATGATGTGAATGTTGGCACGCTTGAAGTTGTCCCAGAGGCTCCTTACACTATCCTCATTTTTTTGGATTCTTTTATCTTTTTGCTGTTCTGATTGGGTGTTTTTTGCTTCCTTATATTCCAAATCGATGGTTTGCTTCTTGGCTTTATCTACTCTACTATTGATTCCTTGTAAATTATTCTTTATTTCAGTTAGTGCATCCTTCATTTCTGACTGGTCCTTCTTTATGTTGTTGATGTTCTCACTAAGTTCCTTAGAGGTCTCCTTAAGTTCCTTGAATGTCTCACCAAGTTCCTTGAACAACCTTATAACCAGTATTTTGAACTCTGCATCTGATTGATTGTTTCTCTCCATTTTGTTTAATTGTTTTCCTGGAGTTTTGTTCTTTTCTTTCATTTGGGACATGTTTCTTTGTCTCCTCATTTTGGCTGCTTCCCTGTGATTGTTTCTATGTATTAGGTAAAGTTGCTATGTCTCCTAGGCTTCGTAGCATGGCCTATTGTTGTAGGTGTCCTGTAGGATCCAGTGGCACAGCCTACCTGATCACTCCAGTTGGGCCCTCGAGGTGCACCCCTAGTGTGGACTATACACCCTTCTGTTGTAATTGAGTCTTGATTGCTGTTGGCATGTCAATGGGAGGGATTTACTCAGGCTGATCAGCTGTAAGGACTGGCTGTGCCCACTGACCACTGGCCTCTGACTACCTTGGAGGATCAGCTGTGTAGGGGCCTGACACACAGAGCAAGACTTACTTTATCAGGACTCTGGTACCCACTGAGTCCGCTCATTGAGTGTGTCACTTGTGGAGGTGGTTGGGTGGTGGTGCTTTGATGTGGTCTGAAGCTGTCCACTGGGTGTGCTGGCTCTGGGGCAAGGTCAGCCATTGCCTGTATTCTATCTGGGGCCACCCAGCATAAGCTACAAAGTGATTTGCAGATGGCTGCTTCTTGTGCTGGGCTTGGAGGTGCCCAGGAAAAGCCAAGTTGTGAACCAAGGCTGGCTGCTTCTAGTGCCAGGCCTGGGACCACTTAACGAGAGGTATGGGGCTTGCTGAGACCAGATGCTGCTTGTTTGAGAGATTTTAGGAAACTCTGAAGCAGGATCCAAGACAGGCCAATCCTATGGTAAAGCCTTTGGAAACAGCTTGGGTGGGCCCAAAAGTTGGGTGGGGCAGGGCCTCAGGGAATCAACAGGGCGGGGCAAACAGTGTGAGCCAGGTTGCTGGAGTCCCAGATATGACGCCTGTCTGCCGCCCCGGGAAGGGCTCACCAAAGGAACACAAGAGAAAGCTGCCTCTCCAGCCCTCGTCCCATGGCCAAACAGCTCAGTTCTTCCCTGTATGTCTCTGGCGCCCCTCAAGCTGCCTCCCCTTCGAGCTCAGACAGAGCAAGTCCGAGTAAGTCCATGTGTGGGCCCTTTAAGAGGAGCTGCCTGGGGCTCCAGAAGACTCAGCCTCCCTCAGCCTCAGTTCCCGCTGGTTTTCCAGCCAGAAGTGATGGGGACTTCTCTTCCTGGCACTGGAACCCTGAGCTGGGTGCCTGGTGTGGGACGGGGACCCCTCACTCCTCAAGGAGGACCTTCCCAGCCGAGGTATCCTCCTGATTTTTATCCGCCACACGTGGGTGTGGGACCAGCCCGTCAGCCTCCTCCCTCCTCCCTCCTACCAGTCTCGATGCGGCTGCTTCTTTAATTTCATAGTTGTAGGACTTCCATTCAGCTCGATGTCAGGTGGTTCTGAAGGATGGTTGTTCTGTAGTTTAGTTGTAATTTTGATGTGGTTGTGGAAAGAGGCGAGACCGTGTTTACCTACCTGCCATCTTGACCGGAAGTCCTCCCATTTCTTCCTGAGTTTGGGCTAGAGGGTTGACAGTGCCCATGGTGACCCCGAGGTTCTGTAATCTTCCACAAATCTTGGCACAGAAAAGAATGAGCCCCTGTGCATCTTCATAGGAATGACAGTTACAACATTGAAGGACCTTTTGCTTTTCTCCTTACTGTTCACTAGTTGCATCTCCCTTCTCACGCTGGCCGGTAATCCATCAGTCCGTGAATACACGTGAACAGGGTCTCAGTGAGACTCTGTCAATACAGAGGGAGACCATCGCATTAATAGGGTCCCTGTGTGCTAACCTTCATTCTTCATGGCGCCGGCATTTGGCAGTGAGCAGTGTCATTAGGAGACTTTCCTAGAAAGCCTGATTGGCCACTCATTTGCTTCCCCTGCCACCTCCCCACCCCCCAGATGGCAATGGACGTTGCCATGACAACAAAATGGGAAGCAATCACGCCCATTGTGGGGCAGGAATGTTGACTTGCATGAATGAGCATGTGGGGCTGGACAGAAGATGAGAGGAGCATAGACCTTCCTGTGCCCAGGGAGAACGGCAGTCGATTCGGAACTGAGGAGCTGCCTTCTGCATGTTAAGTCCCCGCGTTTACTTGGCAGGATGCGTTGTTCTCGGACTGACAGTCTCACCAACAAAAGGCCCAGACTGAGGCTTGAGACTCACTGTGAGCCAGAGCTTCGCCTCCGAGTTGAGAATGTCCTTGTGGCTCTGGGTGTGTTTCTCGTCTTTCCTCCTCTCTCCTTGTCCTCACACACAACCTCCGAAAGGCTGGGGAAGGCGAGGCAATGGGTGACGTTCCCACATCACCTCCGAGGAGAGCTCTGATTTCTTTCTGAGACCAATGAATGTGGAAGTCACAGGAAAACTCAAGACAAGCGAATCCGCTGTCAGATTGGGAAGCTGCTGGCCCTGGAGTGAGCTGAAGTTGGGTGGGTGTTGGGAGCCCGGCAGGAGGCAGGGAGAGCGACTGTGTTGGAGCCCGGGGCCCGGGGCCGGTGGGGCAGAGGACAGCGGCTGGGGCCCGAGGCCGGTGGGGCAGAGGACAGCGGCTGGGGCCCGGGGCCGGTGGGGCAGAGGACAGCGGCTGGGGCCCGAGGCCCGTGGGGCAGAGGACAGCGGCTGGGGCCCGGGGCTGGTGGGGGCAGAGGACAGCGGCTGGGGCCTGGGGCTGGTGGGGCAGAGGACAGCGGCTGGGGCCCGAGGCCGGTGGGGCCTGAGGCCGGTGGGGCAGAGGACAGTGGCTGGGGCCCGGGGCTGGTGGGGCAGAGGACAGCGGCTGGGGCCCGAGGCTGGGGGTGGTGCAGAGGACAGCGGCTGGGGCCCGAGGCCAGTGGGGCAGAACAGCGGCTGGGGCCCGAGGCTGGTGGGGCAGAGGACAGCGGCTGGGGCCCGAGGCTGGGGGTGGTGCAGAGGACAGCGGCTGGGGCCCGAGGCCAGTGGGGCAGAACAGCGGCTGGGGCCCGAGGCTGGGGGTGGTGCAGAGGACAGCGGCTGGGGCCCGAGGCCAGTGGGGCAGAACAGCGGCTGGAGCCCGAGGCCTGACGCTGACTGGCAGCTCTGCCGTGGCCATCGGCGTGCTTACTGGCTCTAGTTGGACTCCAGCTCCCTTTGCTGGCTCTGTAACTAAAGTGCAGGTATAAAGTGGACGAGTCATCTGCTGTTTCTTTGGGCTGGAGAAGGATTACGTGAGCTAACTTGGAACACTCCATGAGCGTTAGCTGTTACTCATTGTGCAACCTGAAGAGATTTTTCCTCTCTTAGCCTTGATCTACTCACTTGTGAAACAGGAACACTGGCCTCACAGCAGTTACTTGTGAGGACGAAACAAGCTAATGTGAGGCACAGTGCCTGGCTGCTGCTTTCCAGACATACAGTAGGCGCCAAAGAAATGTCAGTCAAATGTTATCTGTTATTCTAAGGGGGAAGGCAGTGGAGGGCTTCTTAAAACGCTCAGCCGCCCAGTCTTCTGTCCCATCCCACACAAGCATATGCCTTCAAAAGCCTCTGATAGGCAATTCATTTTCTCCTCCTCAGTCAGGAAATGTGGGCAGCGTGCTGAGCTGGGCCGGGTGCGCGGGGAGTCCAGAGGTGCGGGAGGGTGTCCTGGCTCAACGTGCTTCCAGGAGCTGAAGCAAAAAGAAATGCAGGTGAAACAGCCGTGGCTGCCACGAGCTGCAGAATCCCCGCACCACGAACAGTGCGAGGTCCACAGTAGGCATTCTACAAATACGTGTTGCATGAATGAGTTTAAGGAGAAGACAAATTAGGTGGAAACACTAGGAGAGGCGGTGTGCACTGGAGACATTGCAGAGGCAGCATCGAGGAAGTGCTCGGATGTCAGGGAGGCGGGAGAGGAGCTGGGGGTGAGCAGGCTCTGAAAGGGTAGAGTGGCACCTGCTTGTCTTCCTCGGGGCACTGGCATCTGAAGCCTCCCTCCCATCCCCTGGCCTGCCGAGTGCCACTAGGTGCCACTTACCCTCGCCATGCCCACCGTGTGTGCGCACAAAGGAGGGATGCAAAGGACGTGGATCAGTTATCTGTTGCCGTGTAACAAAGTACCCCAAAGCTTAGCTACCTAAAACAACAGACATTTCTTATCTCCTAGACTTTGCAGGTCGAGAATCCTGACCGTATGGCCTAGTTGGGTGCCTCTGGCTCAAGGACTCTCAGACCACTCTAGAAGGAAGAGCTTCATCCTCGGCCTTCGTCAACATGTCAGCCAGAGCTGTAGTCATCTGAAGGCTTGACTCACATGGTGGTTGGTCCATCTCAGTCCCTCACCATGTGGCCTGACTCTTGACGTGGCAGCAGGCTCCCTCACCCCAGGGCAATTGAGAGAGAGAGAGAGCCCTCCCGCCTCTGAAATGGACACCACAGTCTTTTTATAATCTTGGAAGTGAGATCCCATCCCTTCTGCCGTATTCTGTTAGTTAGGAGCGAATCAATCAGTCTAGCCTTCATGCAAGGGCAATATGTAAAGTGCGACTACCGGATGCAGGGTCATTGGGAACCATCTAGAAGACATAGGATGCCTACCACAGGGCATAGGATGCTTTTCCTCCCAAGTCCAACAGTCAGAAAGGAGAACCCCCGTACGCCGACTGAGGGTCCTTTTCCCTTTGTTACTTTGCACATGCACACAGCAAACCTTCAGATGACTACAGGTCTTCTAGGTCTTCTGCGTCTGCTCCCCTGTGGGGATCCGTCCGTGCACTGGTCTTCAGGAGCACGTGTGTCCTATGAAGCGTGGCAGGTACCGTGACAGGTGGCTGGACACAGGGAACAGAAGCCCAGAGTGGGGGAGGTGAAGAGCAGGGGCGGTGAGGTCGGAGATGTCCCACAGAGCGAATCCTGAGCCGATCCCGGAGGACGGAGGGTTAACCAGCGGTGGGAGTGGGTGTTTCAGTTGGGGTGGGCAGTGAAAGCTGAGCTCCTAGGACAGAAAGGCATCACGTGTGGGGGGTGACAAGTGCTCAGGGCTGCTGGAGTCTGGGAGAGTCACGTGGTGGGGGCATGGAAGGCTTTGGCCCCGCTGGCTGCAGTACAGCTGACTCTCCAGTTCCTTTGGACCCGTGTTGCCAGCCTGGGTCACACTGGATTGAGTGGGGCCCTGAGCACAGGTGCATCTGGGTTAAGGAAGGAAGGAGCCATCAGCAGAACCTGACCCCCAGCCCCAAGAGCTAGGATGGAGGGGATGTGTCTGAGCCCAGGGTCGGGCAGAGAAACCAGGGGCAAGAAGCAGTGTCCTGAGAAAGAATCAGGTCACGGCTAGGGCAACATTCAAAAATCAAGACGCTGGTTTGGTTTGGAAAGACTTCTGATGGTTTGTTTTTTAAATAATACTGTGATATGCCAGGTGTCGTGAGCCACAAGTAAACGACCAACTGCCAAATACCTGATGCTTACTCTAAGTCACATAAAATCAGAGGGGATGAAGCTTCTCCTACAGTGGTGTGGATAGGGTTGTCCCTCAAATGGGTCTTACAACATGGGCAGGATGTCTGCTAAGCAGGACTGTGCTGTGTCCCAGGCAGGGGAGGCAGCACAGATATTCAGGTGTGTTCAGACCGAATCGCAGATGCTGAGCCCGGGGGCCAGGGTTCCAAGGAGGTGACAGGTGGGCCTCCGCACCCCACATGCGCCTCAGAGCAGGGAGTGCCGTGTGTCTGTCTGCACCCACTTTCCTAGCCTTATAGCTCTTTCTTCAAACTTATGAGACTCGGAAAGAAAAATTAGCACCCTCTCCATGCGCCACCCACTCAAGTAAGGGACTGCCATGGCCACTCTGGGCTCAGTCCCCAGAACGCAGCGCTTGGACGTGGAGGAGCTTTGAAATGAGAGTCAGGACCTGCATTCCCTTTGGTTCTGCACCCAGCTCGCTGCGTGACTTCTGATAACGCACAGCCCCTCCCAGAGCTGTGGGGTAAAAGGGAGGGACCTAAGACAGTGGTCCCCACTCTGGCTTCCCATTAGAACCTCCCAAGGAGCTTCCTGAAGTTGGCGGCACCCAGACCCCACCATGAGCGGTTCTACTTTAATTTAAGGGCCTGGGGTGGGGCCTGGACGTTGCTGTTCCTGTCACCGGACCTGGGATTCTGGCACTCTCAAGCTTGAGAACCACTGGATCGTGCTATCACCGAGGCTCCTAAAGCATCGCCACCCAGAGGCCTGCACCAGCCACCTGCAGTCTGACAAACACTCTCCCTCCTGACGAAAAATCTCCAGGTCAGGGGGAGGCCCAGGGCTCTGCATTTGAGAACCTCCCAGGGGCTTCTGAGCCTCAGGTTCACAGTCCAGAGTCTGGCAAACACCAGGTGTCCTTATCAGCATCGGAGCTAGAAAACTTGAGTGTGTGCATTCTGTCACTCACAGGGGGTCCTTGGGAAAAGCACTGGACCCCTCCATTCTTGTCTCAAAGTAGAGTTATAGCAGTTTCTCACAGGGTTGTGACGATCAAGTGAGATATTGGTACAAGTGTCATTACTGTGTCATGATTGTCCTGGGGACATGTTTCTGCATTAGCATATCCTGCTCCGTGTCTCTGTGGGTGCAGCACCCAGCACCCAGAGCCACGCGGTCACAGATGCTTAATCAAAGGGTGTGGATGCAGATAATGAAGACCTGGGCCTGCTGGGGAGTGTTCCTCAGAAATCCACTGAAAGAACAAGACCACGCAGTTTCTAAATCTGTCGTTTGGGCTGGGTGAGCATGAAAGGCTCTGATGAGCTGGGACTGATTCATCCATTCTCAGCGTTCTGGGCGGCACACGGAAGAGGCCGCTGAGCAGGCCGTGGACTTCCGGCATGAATAACGCAGCCTGCCTCCCCCTCCATCGCCCACAGGGCTGCCCCCTCCGCAGGTGGCCTGGACACAGCCACCAGCCTGGAGTGGCCAGGGCAGCTGGACAAGCCCACAGCCAAGCCCCTGCATCCTCCCCACTGGGCTGTGCAGGTCGCCATGGTGACTTCCTGTCCCCAGCATGTCAGGGCTCTCTCAGAGCCAATGGGTGGCAGGTGCAGATAAGGGTCTCTAGGCAGGGCAGCTGCCATGCGGCCTGCCGCCAAGCACAGCATCGATCCTCGCCCGTGCCGTGCCCACAGAGGACAGGGAGGCTGGGGGAGGGAGAGCCCTTTCTATATTTAGTTGCTGCACTGGTACATCCCAGTGGACAGCTTCGAAAGAGACTGACTTCCAGCCCAGCATGGGAGGTTTAACATCTCTCAATTAAGCACGCTCTATGTGGGGCTGTTTTGCCCCATTAAGAGGGTTAGAAAAACAGGTAAACAGGAGAGCAAGAGGGAAGAAAACAAAATGAAGCTGATTTATAGCAACGAGGTAAACTGCCCCTAAACAGCCCCTCCACCCACTGCCCCCCAATCCCATCTCTAGGCCTGGACAGTGGCAGGGGGCTGGCCAGGGCAGGGGATGGAACAGGAGCTTCAGAGAATGGGACTGCCCTGTGGAGCAGTCGGTGTGGTTCCTGAGACACTGCCCAGAGCAGAGCCCCAGGTCATGACTCTTTGGAGGGCTCTGCGTTCAGAGGGAGGGGCACAGGAGGGACCAGGCTCACTGAAATCCAGGTTAATGGCCTGGCAGCCTGGAGACTTGCTCTGAGCCTCCCCTTCCTCCTCCAAACCCTCCTGCAGACAGTCTAAAGGGATGCAGCACGCCAGGGGAGCCAGAGGCCCACAGTGGTTTAGGTGCCTGACTGCACCAGGTAACTGCATGCCCCTTGCCTTGCTGCTGCCGCCCAGCAGTGGCCTGTCCAGTGGCCACCAGGCATTGTAAACGGAGAAGTTTCCGCGGGATGGAGGCTCTGGCCTCTGGAGGTTCCTGAGCAACCGGGAACACAGGCTGGACTTCGGGTGGTGAGCACGCTAATGTACACAGACACGGCATCGTAATGTTGTACACCTGAAACTTACATAATGTTACTAACCAATGTTACCTCAATAAAAAGTTCAGATAGTACTACTAAACATTATGAAATAAATATTTAAATGTCTAAAGAACAGGGGACTGAAGAATAGACACAGCTGCTGTGCAAATGAGCATGTGACCTAGTGCAGCGGCCGTGGGAGAGCAGTCGTGGGTCTGGGGACTGTATGGCTAAAGGCGGGGGCCACCTGGCTCAGACCTTGCAGCCCCTCCCCAGCCAGTCGGGTTGGGGGGCTGTCTAGCTGGCCTCGCGTTCTTCAGGACGTCAGCCACGCGAAGTGAGGAGTTTGGTGCCAAGTTCATTAGTGTTGTTGAAATTTTGCTCAAATGTTGCAGTAGGTACAAATGACCCTGCTGCTCAATGAGCAAGTCAGAAGGCAGACCAGACGTCAGTGGCTTCTTCCCTGGAGTCTCTTCTCTGGGCCTGAGAGAAGCAGCCTTCGGAGGTCTGGACCACAGCTGGCGCCGGACACACTGAGTGGGCGCTGTCCCCAGGCGGCTGGGCTTCATGTAAGCTGAGGCATTTGGAACATTTCCCCTCCCCTACTCCTCCCCCTCACAGCTCATTTGTGCCCCTGACTGTCTCAGTCCATTCATTTGCCGTGTCTGAAGGGGCCTCCAATATCTTAGGCTCTCGAGTGAGATCCGGAGGGGCAGAGCTCTGGGAGAGTCACTAAAAGCATCTTAGTTCTTTAGAAACTTCAGCACCGGGCCAGGCATCCAGACACGTGGGCTCTCGCTGGGCTTTGCCACTGCCTAATGGAGTGGTTAGGGCCCTCGGCTTCTGTGGGCCTTCAGCCCTGATACTCCAGGAATCTCAGGGCACAGGGTCCCCGGGAACCAGGGGGGTAAGGGCCCCTGTGAGAGGTGCTACTGTCAGGATCAACATGGGGTGTCTGGAGGGGCAGCTTGGTTCTCCAGCTCCCAGCCAGGGTAAGGTCAGGCTGGGGTCCCTGTGAAGAGGTTTGGCCCGTCTGTGTAAGCATCTCTTCTGGGGAGGAGAAAGCATTCTCCCTAACCCCATCCCTGGAAGTGCTGAGAATGAGCCTCCGCCCCGAGAAGGGGCCGCGCTCTGCGTTCTGTGCTCTCTTTTAGCCTTTATGGTCCTGACCCATTTCTGAGTCTCCTTCTCTAGTCTGGGAGCCGCTCCTCTGATTCAGCGGATGTATCTCGGTGTCCCCAGTGCCTAGCTAGGGGCGTGCGCTGCACAGCAAGTGAGTTGTGCATGTTTGTTGAAGAAATGAAAGAGTTGGCGCGGGCCTTGAGAATGCAGTGTGCGGCTGGCTCGAGCTGGAAGGCGTTTATGCTAATGGTGTTGATCTGGCCTCCGCAACTGGAAGGCAACTCCTCTGGGGGCAGCTGGACTTATTCTGTGTGTTGCACAGAATCTCACCCTCTGTGGCCGCAAAGGCCAGCTCAGTCTAAGCTTGTTAAAACCAATGGGATGGAATATAGCATATCACCTTTAGGACCCCAGGGGCAACTGTTTAAATTCTTTGGGACAAGTCACTATTTAATTTTTTTTTTTTTTTTAGAGAGAGAGAAGGGAGAGGGAGAGGGATAGAAACATCAATGAGAGAACATCAATTGGCCGCCTTCTGCATGCTCCCCACTGGGGATTTGGTCCACAACCTGGTCATGTGCCCTGACCGGGAATCGAACCAGAGACCTCTTGGTGCATGGGTCCACGCTCAGCCACTGAGCCACACTGAGCGGGTGACAAGTCACTGTTTAGCCTTAGCCACCTGATGTTATATGAGCTCTGGGAACCATTGTGGCTGAATGATAAGATTTTGCTCCTGGATGATCGCTGACAATAATAACTATAACCACCTTACATTGAATGCTTAATGTGTGAATCACTGACAAATGCTTTATTTCTCCTGTCTCATTTAATCCCAGTAACAATCCTTCTGTATTCATTTATTCATCCATTCAGTCAATGTTTTTTGAGTGGTCAGTGTTTGCCAGGCGCCGGGCATACAGTGTATACCAGATAAACACTGTTTTGATTGGGTTCTCAGTAACTTACTTGTGATCGCAAAGCTCCTAAGTGGCAAAATTGCCATCTAAATTGCCTTTTTTTCCCCACTGCACCAGGGAGACGGTGTCCCTTCTGCAAGCTGAAGTGTGTAGCTGGTTTGCAGGGTGGACCACTGCTGTTCCTTCCTCTAGGAACTGACAGTGTCTTATGCAAATGGCTGTTTGGCAGGTGAACCTACCTGCCAGCCTCCCCGAAATGCTCCCTGGGGGTGGCGGGCGAAGGTGGGGGAAGCGTTCCTGCCCCTTTTCTCAGATGGCATCAGCCAGGCTTCAAGGGGAGACAAAGAGGTCTCCTTCCTGCCAGAGGTGACCCGGGGCAGGGGAGAATGTGCGGGCAGAGAAGAGAAGGCTTGGTGATCTCTGGGGAGAGACTCGGGGGATGCACAGTGAGGTGAGCAGTCGCACTGCCAGTGACCCTGATTGTCCCCTGCTCTGGGCCATGGGCCACATGGAACAGAGCCACTGGGCCTCCAGGGACCTCCAGAGAGCCTGTGAGAAGTCCCAGGCCCCTGCTTCATGAGCACTCCCGCCCTTCCCCATCACCTGGGCACGCCCACACCTAAGTGCCCACTCACACAGACACCCCCACGGTCAGGTGGCTCACATGGGGGTGTCTAGCTCTGTCCTCTTTTGTCACCTACCCCCACCACACATGCTCTAAGGGGAAATGACAAACCACCTTCCCAGTCTGCCTCCACCTCCCAGGCCCACACAGCCCATGGAATTCAGTCTCCGATAGGATGGACCAATGAGCGGTTGGCCCAGGGAGCAGGAAG
Source organism: Tadarida brasiliensis (assembly GCA_030848825.1). NCBI lineage: Eukaryota > Metazoa > Chordata > Mammalia > Chiroptera > Molossidae > Tadarida > Tadarida brasiliensis. The sequence continues at coordinate 11,759,306 of CM061275.1, read as the reverse complement.
CGGCAGGAATCGGGATCAGGTGTGCAGCTGGTGTGGGACTCAGTCGGCCTTTGTGCAGTGACATGGCCCCTGCCACCTGGAGCCATCAGCAGAGGGCCAGGGGCACCCTCCCCTCCCCACAGCAGGCCCAGTGTCTGGCCAGGAGGAAGGCAAAGAGTGGAAGGGGAGAGGGCATCCTGTGGGCAAGGCCTGTGGCCTTTCTGTTCAGCTTTATTTAGACCTACAAGACCCCCCAGGGCATCGGTGTGAGGTCCCCTCCCACAGAGGAGGAGGGCTCAGGCATGGCTGCTGGAACCGGGATGAGCTAGGGGCGGAGCCAAAAGCAGGGAAGAGACTGAGCAAGGGGGTGGTGGTGACCTCTGTGGGGCAGGTCAGCAGCCAGAAGCCTTTGGGACCAGAACCCCGTGCTGGGAGGTTGAAGGAGGAAGAGAGCACTCCTGTCACAGCTACGAGGAGGAAGGGACAGCACTGTGACACCCTCTGGCCCTGGTGGGACAGCAGTATTGTTATCACGGGAAAGGAAGAATTTCAATGGTGTCGAGCCCCTGGGAAAATCCTGGTCCTTAAATAGAGGAGCCAGGGGATGGCCGCCTTGCGGGCTGGTGGCCCCGCAGCCCCAAGGGCAGGACCAGCCGTGGTCCTTCTTGGGGGGCGTATCTCCAGGGAGGCCTGGGGTATGTCCCCTACCCCTACTCGAGCTCCCTGCCCTTCTGCTCTCGGTGGCCTTAGAGCTGCTTCCTCTGGGACACTGTCCCCAGCCCCACACTGGGGTCTCTGCTGTTCCCCTATCTGTTCCCTCTCTCCCCTCTCTGGGACCCTGAGCTTGTAGAGGGCAAGGCCTGTGCTTTGTTCACAGTTAAAGCCCCACATCAGTGAATCACTGAGTAAAAATCACACATTTATGTTCACAGTGCCACTGAGTGTCCAGTTCACCAACACTCCCTGAAAGTCACCTTGGGCCAGACCCTGTGGGCCCAGGACACACAGGCAGTCCTGGCCCAGGAGGCGCCGGGCTCCCAGGTGGGTGACCCCACGCCTCTCCAGCTGTGTTGCTACGCTGTCAGGGCCCCGATCGCAGTCAGAGGGCGCGTGCCCGGCACTCTCCTGTGCCAGGGGGCAGAGGGCTTCTCAGGCAGGGCTGGGGTTCTTGGATTCCTGGTTATTTCCCACCCCAGGGTGTAATCAGGGTAAAGACTAAGATAATGAGGGTTAGAACAACTAGGGTCCTTTGCTCTCCAAGCACTCCGCGAGGATTCATTTCCTCGTCCCCTCTCCCCTCCGGAGGGGTACTGTTGGGGACCTAACAAGAGGAAACCCAGCCGGAGGGGAGAACGCCTAAGGCCACAGGCAAAGCTGGGGCTGGGACACACCCTGCGGGCCAGTCGCAAGGCTAATCTCTAAAGGACCTGTGAGGCCGGGGAGGGAGAGTATTTTATGGCTGGAGGGCTGTGTTTGGAGACGGGAGACCTCTGAGATCCCAAAGAATGTGATGGTCTAAGGCATATTTGGAAATCAAAAGTAATTTCTTCATTACAACTGACCTGTATGTATCCATCCCTCAGATTCCTTATGGAAATAAAATACTAGGTACACTTCTCTCTCTTTTCACTCCTGCCCCTCCCCTCCATACATACCCGTAAACCACAAGTCTGCACCTACACCCAGTCTCCCTCTCCCACATGCAGGTGACCCCGCCTCTTCCTGTACCCCGACATGCCACATGGGCCACCTCCCTTGGTCCCGTCTCTGTGCCCAGCCACCCGCAATCCCACGTGCTCTCCCCTCTCCTCCCAGACACCCCCACATTCATGTGGGCGCGTACACAAGCCCCCCCGACCTGTGTACACACAGATGAGGCCCATGTGCCTGACTACCCCCCACACAGACACACACAAGCACCCAGGGTCTCCCCTGCGGAGGCAGTGAAAGGAAGCCACACACCAGGGCCACAGTCTCAAAGGACGTTCAGGCACCTGCCCTGGACTCAGGGTCCACAGTTCTCTGGAGTGTCTAGACTAAGGAGACAGCGCACCATGGAGCTGGGGACAACCCCCTTCTCCTCTCCAGGTGGGAGGATGGCCAGGGGCTTAGGGGCAGGTGAGCTGTTCCATTGTCACAGTTGAGAAGGTGGCCACTCCAGGAAACCCCATAAACACCAAATGCTGGCAAGGAGTTAAGGACATGTCCCGAAGTTATTGGGCAGGGCAAACGCTGAAGGAGGGCCGTGCTGGGTGCGGACCTTCACCCAGCCAGTCTGCCAGCAGCGCCTTTCCTGGGCCTGCCAGCGTGCTCGGGGGTGCAGTGACAGGACAGACCTGCCCCTGCTCCCGGAGCTCACAGTCCGGTCGTAGCGGCAGGGCGGTGCTCACAGTCATAGTAGTGGTTACTAAGCACTCCTGTAATGGCCCATGAGGATGGTACTGATCGTGTGCCCACTTTACAGATGGTGAAACTAAGGCCCAGAGAGGTTAAGTAACTTGCCCAGGGTTTCACAGCCACTAAATGAAGGCACCAGTCTTTGAACCCAGGCAGCCTGAAAGCCCACGCCATTAACCAGTGTCTGAGGATGGCGCTCATGAGGGAGAAGGTCCCACCGCCCTTTTGGCGACACTTCAGCCTGGGCAGGGCATTGAAACATACTTTCTTGAGCCCGTCTGAACCCGACAGCAGCCCTCCGAGGTGGATCTCATCGCCCCACTTTCCGCATGAGGGAAATGGAGACCAACCATTTAAATAATGTGTTGGTTGCTAGACAGCTGGCAGGTAACAGAGGTGGGACTCTGTCAGTGCCAGGTCCACTCACCTCCTCGTTCGGGGCCTCAGTTTCCCCATCTGTAAAACAAGGAAGAACCATGTCTGCTCCCTCCTGGTTCCCAGAGAATCTGTAGCGTGGTATTAAATGAAGGGTGTTAAAAATAAAGCAGTAGCTAAAGTGAGCTGAGGTCTGGGGGAGAGCCAGGAATAGGTCCCCTCCCGGTGTCTCTGTCCTGTATTCTCGCCACACCCAGCTCAGAAGAGAGGTGAGCCCTGACCACCGTGTTCTTCAGGAAGGCCACGGACTCGGATCCCACAGACCTGGGTTCAGATCCTGCTCAGCCTCGCAGCTTCTCTCCCCCGCCCCCCCGCCCCGGGGCAGGGTCGCGGGGGGGGGGGGGGGGGCGGTGCCCCTGCTGTGGCACAGCAAGCCCCACCCTGGTAGTCACTCAGAATCTCGGCCCTGTTTCATCCGGTCCCGGCCCTGCTGGCGCCTCAGGGACCAGAGCCACCTCTGAACGTCTCCTGGCGTTGAGCCGGCTTCCTTCGAAGAGATCCTTCTCCACGCTGGCGGTGGCCCCAGGTGGGGGACTGGTCGCGTCCTTACCCCAGGGGCCTCACCTCGGCCACCTGTGGGCGCTGGCCGCTTCTCCTCGCTTCCTGTGCACCCACGGGCCCGCCGCCCCAGAGGCCGAGGAAAGCGTCTGAGCACAGGGACAGGGGGCGACTGGCAGCCCCGCACTGATCCTGCTGCTGAATGACCCTGCAAGGTGACTGACTTAGGGAACACGCCGATTTGATATCTGGGCCTGATCACTGGAACGCAGCTCCCTAGGGAAGAGAAAATGAAAAATATGACTAAACTGCCCTCCCACACAGGCTGTCATTAAAACAGTGCTCCGCATGTCAGATATTTTTGCTCCATCTCCAAATAATGTGTTCCTCCAACTTAAAAAAAATTTTTTTAATTTAATTTTTATTACCCCTTCCTCCACCTCCCCATGGGGTGTGGACTTTGCTCTGTGAGGCCAAGGGGAGGAAAAGTGTGTGCTCCTTGCCCAGGACCTGCCCTGACCCAAGCCCCCAGGCAGTCTGGTCTACAGCCTGGTCCCACAGCTGAGGCAGAGTCTGCCCCTGCCCTCCTCCCCCTCTGACCCTCCCCCTGCCCTCCTCCCCCTGCTCTCCCTCCTCCCCCTCTGACCCTCCCCCTGCCCTCCTCCCCCTGCCCTCCTCCCCCTGCTCTCCCTCCTCCCCCTCTGACCTTCCCCCTGCCCTCCTCCCCCTGTTCCCCCTCCTCCCCCTCTGACCCTCCCCCTGCCCTCCTCCCCCTGCCCTCCTCCCCCTGCTCTCCCTCCTCCCCCTCTGACCTTCCCCCTGCCCTCCTCCCCCTGCTCTCCCTCCTCCCCCTGCTCTCCCTCCTCCCCCTCTGACCCTCCCCCTGCCCTCCTCCCCCTGCTCTCCCTCCTCCCCCTCTGACCCTCCCCCTGCCCTCCTCCCCCTGCTCCCCCTCCTCCCCCTCTGACCCTCCCCCTGCCCTCCTCCCCCTGCTTCTCCTCCTCCCCCCCTCCAGCCCTCCCCCTGCCCTCCTCCCCCTGCTCCCCCTCCTCCCCCTCTGACCTTCCCCCTGCCCTCCTCCCCCTGCTTCTCCTCCTCCTCCCCCTCCAGCCCTCCCCCTGCTCCTCCTCCTCCTGCCCTGACTCTGGCTCCTGCCCTGTGGGAAGCTGGCTCCCCTCATGAACTGAGGTCTCTGAGCCCCCATGGCCTGTGCAGACCCCACTGCTCTGTGGTGCTGTGAGGAAGAGGAAGCAGGGTAACTGTTTGGGAGACAGAAGTCCTCAGGAAGGCCAGGCAGACACAGGCCCAGAGCCAGAGAGCACCTCTCCCCTCCCCACATCCTTGGGCCCTGGGTGGTTCCTGGCTGATGACCCTGAGCCAGCCCTTTGCCAGGGAAGCGCCCACCACCCCTAAGTAGGAGCTTCCACGTTGCCACTGTCCCCCGTCTGTAACGGTCATTCCTGCCGTCTTCAGCTCCCAGGGGGACAGCACCAACTGCGTGCCAGGTGTGGCACAGGGACGGGGGATGACGGAGCCGTAAGTTGGACCCAGGTCCTGCTCTTGCGTTCTTGTCATGGGGGGGGGGACACGAACAAACACGTAAACAAACACAAATGACTGAGGTGACTTCGAGCACCGCGCTGTGAAGGAGATGGAGCTATAGGACAGGAGAGGAAGACGCTTCGCCAGGCAGCCGGGGAAAGCCTGCGGATGGAGGAGGGACCCTGAGGTGAGGCCTCATGACTTCTGAGCTCCTCGTGTGTGTGAATTGCTGCTGAAGGCAAACAGGCACCTGAGTGGACAGCTGGCTCCAGGTCAGGGCAGCACCTCGTCAACGACACAGCAGGCGGAGCTGGGAGAGTCGCCAGAGTGGGGTGAGTTTATGGAGGGTGTGAGAGCCGAGGCGCGCTCGGGACACCGCCAGGCCTTTCCTGTGTTTCTGCCCCACTTGAAATGCCATGCTCCACCCCTTCATCCCACTCGGCCAACTCTGTTTCTTTGGGTCCCAGTGCCCCTTGTCCAGGAAGCTTCGCCCTGTCCCACGTGCCCAAGGCTGTGGCCCCCTGAATTTCCTTCTCTTGTAAGACTTCCCACACAGTTGTGGGATGCCTTTTATGTCTTATCCTCCCCAACAGACACACAGACACACACAGATACACATAGACACTACACACACTGGCACACTCAGACACACACATAGATACACAGGCACACACCAGCACACAGGTACACTCACAGGCACACACTCACAGGAACACACACAGGCACACACAGGCGCATGCACACAGACACACTCACACGCACAGGCACACACACAGGCACAGACATACACACACACTCACACACACACAGGAAAGTTGGCTAAGTGAAGGCAAGGATGGCATCTGATTCCTCTCCAGTCCCTGGAGTGTAACGCAGCCCCTGGGCACAGTAAGGCTCAGAAAGCAGCGAGCAAACGAAGCACGGAGCTTACCTTCCCTGATGTGCAGGGAGCTCCCTAGGTGCAGGTACCAGTGTGTTTATTCAGCAGATATTTGCGGAACACTTACTGTTCTAGGCTCTGCAAATGCCACTGTCACCGCGACAGACAACCCCCCGCACCAGGGCGCTCACATACCGGTTGGGGGCAGGCGAGACAAGGTGAGTCAGTAATGAGTTAGACGGTGGTCAGTGTGGTGGGGACCAGTGAAGCAGAGAAGGGCCCAGAGTGCTGGGGTCAGTATTTCACAGGCTAGTCGGGGATGGCCCTGAGGAGGTGTGGGTGTGGACACCCCGAAGGGGTGAGGGGAGCCATGTGGAGCTTCTGCGTCTCCCCTCTCTCCTGAAACATCGAGTTCTCTCTAATGGACCATTCTCATCAGTGATGTTCAGACAGCCTATTATTTCTTCCTTCTTAAAATACCTTCCTTTCCCCCCACTTCCTGCTAACCAACCCTCTCCATATCTTTGCTTCTCCAGAGTTTGCAGCAAAGCTCCTTGAAGGCGGGTCTGGCTCATCTCCCATTCTCTCTCTTACCTTTAAATGTGATAGACATTTATTGTGTCGCCCATGTGCCCGCACTTTACAAACACTAACTGATTTAGTCCTCATAACAGCCCTGTGAAAGAGATGCCCTCGGATAACGAAATGGAGGCAAAGAGAGGTTAAGTAACTTGTCCAAAGTCACACAGCTAGGAAAAGGCAGAGCGGGGATTCGAACCCTGGCAAGCTGGTGCCCGGACCTGTGTTCTTAATCACCCTGCTTTGGGGCCTCTTGGTGCCACACTCTCTGGAACCCACCCCACTCCAGGATTCACCTGCTCCAGTCTCCTGAAACTCTTCTTGTGGAGATCACCTGTGACCTCTATGTCGCTAGACACCTGGTCGTTTCTCTCCCTCTTTTCCTGACCAGTCCGCAGCACCCCACTCCTTGGTGTACTTTCTTCCCGAGCTTCCCGGGCGTTCCCCTCACTCTCAGACTCTGTCCGTCTCCTAGACTGGCTTCTCTCCTTCCCAGCCTGCGAAAGAGCCCAGAACGGGTCCTGCACCCTCTCCTCTGCCCCACTCACTCCCTGGCCATCTCCTCTGTGTCCTGGCTTTACATACCATGCAGACCTCTTTCCCACGGTCCACACTTACACACCCACCTGAGTTCTTCGCTTCTCCACGTGGGTGTCTGATAGACACCTCAGATTCAAGGTATCCAAACTAAGTGGGTTTCCTCCCCACCCCACCTGGCCCCCACCTGCCACACCCGTCCTCTGTGTGGAGAGCTCCCGCCTTTCAGAGCCACAGAGTCATCCCGTGTCCTCTGTGACCCTCACAGCCCCATCCTCTGTCAGGAAACACAGAACCTGAGCACTTCTCACCTCCTCCATCCTGCCCACTGGTTCAAGCTGCCATCATCTCGGGGTTACTGTTACGTCCTCCTGACGGGTCCCCCACTTGCCTCCTGACCCCTTAGCTACTGACCAGCTGACCTCTGTGCCTCCTGCTTCCCTCACACACAGCCAGGAAGAGCCCTGTGTCCGCAAGGCTGTGCCAGTGGGTGACAGGAGCATGGGTCGCGATGGGACTTCAGTTTGAGACAGCTAAATCCTCTCACCAGCAGCCCCTACCAGACCCCAGGTTCTTCCGTCCATCTGTCATTTTCCTGTTTTCCTCTAAATGTGTGTGTCTCCTGTTGCTGCTCCTCCATTGGCCCTTCTCCCTGAGCCCCTGCGGGGGATCTGTCTCGGTCCTGCTGTCTGTGTCATTCTCTGGCTCCTTCTGCGTGTCCATTTGCCTCTGTCTCTCTAATCTTGGCAGCCTCTGGCTTCTTCTCTTGGCCTCTGGCCTTTGGGGGGCAGTACTCTGCCTCCCCTCCCCAGGTGTTCCCTAGAAAGTGCTGCAGCTCTTCCCTCTCACCCCAGAGGGTTGCCGCCCATGACATTGGCTCTGGTCTGAGCAGAGCCTACAGTCAGTGCTCCTAGCCCCTCGGCCCTCCTGCCGCTCGCTTGGCCAAGGCTCTGGTCCTCCCACCCAGGGCAAACTTGTCCCAGACCCACTGTGTTGCTCATCTGGGGGCCCACAGCCTTTGCCAAGACCTGGGACTTCTTCCCTTTCGCCAGGGCTGACCCTATAGTTGGACCTAAGGTTGTTCTTCAAGACTTCATGCTAGTTTCCTGAGTCTCTTGTGTAAGTGGGTTCCCTGGGACTCCCCCCCCCCCCCACCACCACACACACACACACACACACACCCCTAGCAAATTACAAATCCTCTGTGCAGCTTCTTCCACAGAGCACAGATTTCATTCCTGGACACCTCAAAGTGACTCCTTGTCATATTTAAGTTCTGCCCATCTTTCTGTTTCACAGTCAGCGTGTCAGATAGCTTTGGAAAACTTAGCACCAGCCTCTGGTTTATTTGCTTCCATTCCGCCAGTTTTTTCCAAATAATTTTTTATTTTTCAATTACACTTGACATACAATATTATATTAGTTTCAGGTGTACAACCCACTGATTAGACATTATATAACTTACTGGGTGATCATTCTGATAAATCTAATACCCAACTGGCACCACACATAGTTATTACAGTATTATTGACTATATTAGTTATGCTGCACTTTGCAACCCTGTGACTGTTCTGTTGTAACTACCGTATTCACCTCACTTTTTTCTCCCATCCCCCCAAACCATCTCCCATCTGGCAACATCAAAATGTTCTCTGTATCTGTGAGTCTGTTTCTGTTCTGCTTGTTCATTTATTTTGTTTTTTAGATTCAATTATTGATAGATATGTATTTATTGCCATTTATTATTCATAGGTTTAATTTTTTCTTCTTCTTAAAGAAGACCCTTTAACAATTTATGTAATACTGGTTTGGTGGTGATGAACTCCTCTAGATTTTTCTCGTCTGAGAAGCTCTTTATATGTCCTTCAATTCTAAATGATAGCTTTGTTGGGTAGAGTAATCTCGGTTGTAGGTCCTTGCTTTTCATCACTTTGAATATTTTTTGTTAATCCCTTCTGTCCTGCAAAGTTTCTGTTGAGAAATCAGCTGACAATCTTATGGGAGCTCCCTTGTAGATAACTAACTGCTTTTCTCTTGCTTTTAAGATTCTCTGTGTTTAACCTTTAGCATTTTAATTTAATGATGTGTCTTGGTGTGGGCCTCTTTGGGTTCATCTTGTTTGGGACTCTCTGTGTTTCCTGGACTTGTATGTCTATTTCCTTCACCAGGTTAGAGAAGTTTTTCATCATTTTTCACATAGGTTTTCAATTACTTGCTCTCTCTCTTCTCCTTCTGGGACCCCATGATACAAATGTTGGTATGCTTGAAGTCGTCCCAAAAACTCCTTATACTATCCTTACTTTGTGGATTTTTATTTCTTTTCACTGTTCTGATTGGGTGTTTTCTGCTTCCTTGTCTTCCAAATCTCTGATTTGATCCTCTGCTTTATCTACTCTACTGTTGATTCCCTGTAAATTATTCTTCATTTCAGTTAGTATGTCCTTCATTTCTTACTGGTTCTTTTTTATGGTTTCCATGTCGTTTTTCATGCTGTTAAGTTCTCATTAAATTCATCTACTCTTCCCCTAGGTTCACTAAGCATCCTTATAACTAGTGTTTTTGTGTGTGTGTCTTTTTATCCTCACCCAAGGATATTTTTCCATTTTTTGTTCAGATAGAGTGGGAGGGAGAGAGAGGAAGAGAAAGAGAGAGAGGAACATCGACGTAAAAGGGACACATCGAGTGGCTGCCTCCTGCACGACCAACCAGGGCTGGGGACAAACTGCAACCGAGGTACATGCCCCTAGCAGGAACCGAACCCAGGTCTCTCTGGACCACAGGTCAATGCTCTAACCACTGAGCCAAACCGACCAGGGCTATAACTAGTGTTTTGAACTCTGCATCTAGTAGATTGCTTGTCTTCATTTTATTTTGTTCTTTTTCTGGAGTTTTGTTCTGTTCTTTCATTTGGGACATGTTTCTTTGTCTCCTCATTTTGGCAGACTCCCTGTGTTTGTTTCTATGTATTAGGTAGAGCTGCTACTTCTGCTAGTCATTGTTAGAGTAGCCTAATGTAGTAGGTTTCCTGTAGGGTCCAGTGACACACACAGCCTTCCTGTTTACCTGAGCTGGGCAATTCAGGTGCGCCCCCCACCCCCACCTCGTGTGGGCTGTGTATACCCTCCTGTTGTAGTGGAGTCTGATTGCTGTTGACACACCAATGGAAGGGATTTTCCTCCAGGCCATCTGGCTGCAAAGATGGGCTGTGACCACTGATGGAGGATCAGTTGTGCAGGGGTCCACCTCAAGGAGCAGGACTTACTTCAGCAGGGCTATGGTTCCTGCTGAGTCTGCCTCTTGAATGTCGCTTGTGGAAGTGGTTGAGTGGTGTTTCGCTGTGGTTTGAAGCTGTCCACCAGGTACACTGGCTCTCAGGCCTCCTGGGAGTTGCAGGTCAAGGTCAGCTACTGTCTGTGTTCTGCCTAGGACCACCTGTCATGAGCTGCAAAGCAATCTGCAGATGGCTGCTAGCTGTGCGGAGCTTGGAGGTGCCTAGGGGAGGCCAAGCTTCAAACCAAGGCCAACTGCCCCTAGTGCTGGGCCTGGGGCCACTTAGTGAGAGGTTTGGGACACACTGATGTCAGATACTTACTGTTTCAGAGATTTTAGGGAAGTCTAATGCATGAGAAAGGACAGAGCACTTGCATGGAAAAGCCACTGGAAACAGTTTGGGTGGGCCCAAAAGTTGGGTGGGATGGGGTCTCAGGGAATCACAAGGGTGGGGTGAACTGTGTTAACCAGTTTGATGGAGACACAGGCCTGCTGGTTCTGTAGGGAGAGAGCTCAAAAAAGGAACAATGGCCTCTGCCAGCACTTCTGTGTGGGAGAAAGCTGCCCCTCCAACTCTCCTCCTGATGCCACACATTTCAGTTCTTCCCTGTATTCCCTGGTGCCTTTTGAACAGCTTCCCCAGAGCTGGTGCTCAGAGGGAGTGAGTTCACGTCCATGGGCGAGGGGTGCCGGAGACTCCAGCAGCCCTTCACCGCACTGGCTGTGATCTGTTCTGGGGACTTCTCTTCCTGGCTTGAAACCCTGGTCTGGGGAGCCTGGTGTGGGGCTGGGACCCCTTCCTCCTCAGGGGCACCTCCGCAGCTGAGGTATCCCTCCTGATTTTTATCTACAACACATGGGTGTGGGACCAGCCCCTTCCATGTCTCTGCCTCTCCTACCAGTCTTGATGTGGCTTCTTCTTTATATCCTTAGTTATGAGACTCTGCTCAGCTAGATTTCAGGTAGTTCTGCCTGTTCTGTAGTATAGTTGTAATTTTGATGTGGTTGTGGGAGGATGTGAGTCCCGCATTTACCTACCCCACCGTCTTGACCAGAAGCCCCATTCTGCCAGTTTGAAGTCTGGCTTACTTGATGGTGCTTCCTTTCTCCAGCCAGTAAAGGTTCACCCTGCTACTCTGTGATACAGGATCCGTGGGACGCTCGGAGGGTCCTTTCCTTGGGGGGTTGTTTCATTTGGAAATAGTGTTAAGTGCTGAAGGGCCACAGGGCAAGTCTAGCTTGTGGGGACAGTGGTGTATATTTTCTGTCCCTTCTCTCCTTCCCCTCTTCTTGTCTCTAGTATGACCACAGCTAAGTTGTTCTCTATTTTTGTCATTCTCCTCTTCTGTCTGGAGACATTCCTCCCATCCCTCCTCAGCCCCACCTGCCAGAAGAATATTTTCTTACAAGGTTGTTGAATACTTCAGTGAGATCATGTCCGTGAAGGGGCTTGGTGAATTGGAAAGCATAATAATGTGTGGTCTGTAAGTGCCGTCACGGGCCCCTGGGACAAGAGGCAGCTCTCTGACTCTGGGGCAGTGTTTCTCCTTGGCTGTCACCTTTTTGACTTCTGACACCACCCCACCAAAACCTCCAAATCTACCCCCAGACAAATGTGAGCAGGACCCTGCATGCCTCTCACTCCAGTCCCTGGCATTCTCTCACACACAGAATTTATCTTCTTAGAAGCCTTCGGAGCATTAGGCATGAAACAGGCTTCTCCTGCACCCAGCAGCAATTTCCTCACAGCATCGTGGCCAGGCAGTGTCTGCATCTCTGTTGAATGCTGGCTGTGATGGACAGCTCACTGCCTTTAGGCAGTAGGCTTACTGGTCAAGAATACACCTGTTGGGGTCACAGTGAGCTGCCTTCTCCTGTTGAGTCACCTCAGGTACCTTCATTTAACCTCTGTAAGTCTCAATTTTCCCCTTTGTTGAGATGACAATGAAGAATGCCTTTGTGCGAGTGCTGTGAGACGGAGATGACGCAGGAAGAAGGGCTTATCGCGGTGCTGGATGCTCTGTAAGTGTTCAGAGGCACAGCTATTTTATTATTATCTCACAGGGCAGCCTTTGCATGCTTCCGAACTAAAATTGGCCTCCCAATAAACTGAAGAGGGCCTGGTTCTGCCGTCTGGAGCTACACAAAAGGTACCTAATCCCTCGTGCAAAGGACAACCCTTCAAATGTTTGCAGACAGCTTTCGCGTCCCTGACAGTCTTCTCCAATGTAAATACCCCTAGTTTCATCACCTATTCTTCATATTTTCCATGGTTTCCAGGCCCTCTGCCATCTAGGTCACTGTCCTTTGTACACACTTGTTCATTCCAAAATCGCAGCATAAGGAAGCGCAGGGATGACTGTGAATTTGGTCTGACTTGCCCAGAGTGCAGATGGGCTGCCCTTGATCTGGATACTGTAAACAAGCAAAGCCTTCATTAGTGTGTGTTTGTTGATTGGTTGACGTGGCAACCTGTAACCAACTGAAAACTCCTGATTTCTCTCCAGCCCGACCTCATCATACTTGCTGAATTAATGTTTTTAACTAATGCAGGATGGATGTTGGGCCTGTTCAGTTGTGTTGTATTTATTTTGACCTCTGCTGTAGGTTGAAGATCTGTTCTTAATTTCATTACTGGAATAGATCATATATTTCCATATTTAGAAATCAAGAAGTGTAATGTTAAACTGTGAGAAGTTCCAACGCACCCGCTGCCCAGCCTTCCCTCTCCCTGATAGGTAGTGACCACGCTCTTCGTTTCCTCTGCATCCTTCTGGAGTTTGTGCCTGCAGGCGCCAGCCCATGCGGACCCTGGTTCTCACGCTCACCTTTCCCGCACACAGGAGCACGTGCGCACAGCTCTGAAGCTTGCTTTTCGCACCTAATGACGTCTGAGGTCCTTTCGCGTCTTCAGTCTTTCATCGGACAGAGTTTCATATCCACCAGACTTGGGACGTTTGTACGTAAACTAAGCATTTCATCAATGCCTTTGTCCAGGTTGTTGGTAGAAATGTGTGGAGCCCAGAGGCTTCACCGTGGCCGTGCCCCAGGCCGATGGCCGTCCGTTAGTCAAGCCCATCTTTCTCCTCCTCCTCCAGGACGGTGCATGGATGTGTCCGATGGCTCACTGAAGAGGGGGCTGTACGGAAGCCTCCTGATCTATCAGTCTAGAACAGTGTTCTCAACCAGGGAAGATTTTTCCTCTAGGGGACATATGGCAGTGTCTGGAGACAGTGTCTTGGTTGTCACAGCCGAGTGTGTGTGTTGTGACGAGGGGCTCCCACTGGCATCCAGTGGGCAGAGGCCAGGGTGCAGCTGAACATCCTGCAGTGCACAGGGCAGCCCTCGCGCCCCCGCCCCCCCCAGCAAGGAATGATCAGGTCTGAAGGTCCACAGTGCCGAGGCTGAGAAACCCCGATCTAGAGCCTTACCAAAAGAGAAGAAAATGTTAAAGGTTAATTGGGTGTTACCTGGTCTTCATAAATCCTTGTTTGTTCTTAATCATCACCACTCTTCAAAGTGCCCATTGACATGCAATTCTTATTTGGTGGGAGAGAATCCTCGACTGAGTGAAAATTCACCCAGACTCTGCAGTCTCCTAGAGTCCTCAGACTTTGGGGACTGCTCCTCTCGGGGGATTGAGTTCCTCCAGGGGTGCCCTGCTCCCTGGGGACATGTCAGTGTGAGGGTTTCCTGTCTGCTGTTTCTCTCCTGTTTCCAGGACTGCTTGCATTCCTGGTGACACTTCAGTTCTGGTGTCTGTCCCTCCAGTGACCCCCCCCCCCCAGCCAGGAGTGATACAGTCTCTATGGAAAGTTAGGAAATGTTGGTGGCAAGGGGGCAGGCACATGAGAGTAACTGTTTTTCTCTCTTTAAATGTGCCCACTTCCCACTTAGGGAGGTGTCAGTGTCCCCAAACGAACATCTCAAAAACCTTGACAAATGGGGGAAAAGCACTTCCCACACCCTTTAGAAGACTACGTCTGAAGAGAATTGATTGGAAGCTTTAAAGGCGCTGTTGGCGTCCCCAGAGCCCAGATTCCCCAAGAAGACCACGGAGCAAGGGCTCGCAGTCGGGATGGTCCGTGTCTGCGTCACTGAGCTCCTGCTGTGTCCCAGGGCTATCTTCATTCGGGGATACATAAAACCTGGGCCCTGCTCTTGAAGAGCCTCAAGAAGCAGCCTGTATAGTGGGAACCATGAACTTGGGGCAGATCTGCATGCAAACCCCACGCAGACGGTGAGACTGTTCAGTGGGCACAGCACTTCCTGCCGCCCAGCGTCAGTTCCTCCTCAGTGAGAACGGCCATAGCAATAGCGACCTTGTGGCTGCAAAACGAAACGCGGCTAAGCGTCTGAATGCCTGTGCACACTGAAGAAGTCGATATTCGGGTTATTCCCGAGTACTCTAATATCCCAGCACAGGCATTAGGCACGCAGAATCTGAGAAGCACGACATGAAGGCACAAAGGACTGTGGACACGTAAAGGAAGAATCACTGAAGCAGCTGGAAGTGTTTGAAGACACTGACTGAACTCGGAGTCCTCGGGAGACCTGGCTGCACTCCGCTCGCGTGGCTCAGCGGCTGTGCGAACACGGGCATCCGCTGTTTCCCTGAGCCTCTGTGTCGTCGTCGTTAATCTATGGGATGGAGATAACAGACCTCCCTGAGCAGCAGTAAATATTAAATAAATGCTGTGTCTGCGGTTGAGTTTGAACCGGGGAGATTTCTTGAACCAGGTGGCCCTTGAGCTGAGCCCTGGGGAGCATGGGGATGTGCAGAAGGCAGAGAGGCCCGAGAAGGCGTCTCAGGGGGAGGTGAGAGAGGAGCGGAATCAGGAAGGCTTGTGGAACTCTCCAGAAGTGAGGAACGGAAGCTTCGGGTATCAGACAGACCTTGGTCAAGTTAGCTAAGCCCTGTAGGCCTCAGTTTCTTCCTCTGTGGAAAGCATCCACAAGGTGGCTGCGAGTGTTCAGTGAAGTCCTGCGTGGAAGCAGCCAGGTGCCTGGCATGGATAGTCGCTGTCAGACCCTCGCCTCCAGGCTTGATCTTGGGGCCGGAAGGTCCAGATGGGTCGTTGTCGAGGGCCTGGTGTGCCAAGTCAAGGAGGAGGCCAGTTGTTTGGGCAACAGGCAGTCATGACCAGCTTTTGAGAGGAAAGTGCCATGATCGAAACTGTTTTAGGCTAACTCTTGGCTACGCTGTGGAGGTTGGGCAGGTGAGGAGGGTGCCTAGAGGCAAGGAGTCCAGTTGGCCCAGAAAACCTGGCCACAGTATAGTTTTACCATTGACTTACTTTGGCCTCTGGAGTAAGCCACCGAGATTCAGCAAGGTCCCAGGCTCCCAGTGGGGCTGGGCCGAGGTCCTGGTGGGAAGTGGGGAGTTCCAGCCCCTCCCTGCTGGCCTCTCTTCCACCAGCCTCCCTATGACAGCTGCGCTCCCACCCCCAGTCCCCGTTTGGAGCAGTGATTAATACAGGTTTAAAATAATCTTTGTCTTCTCCCTTTGTCCGCCCCCAGCACAGCCGCTGCTCTCCTCTCCCCCCAAACCCCCCTCGGCCACACCTCAGACACCAGCTCAGGGCACCTCGGGCCTGGACACTGCCTTGGCTCACACTGAGGCACCTTCCTACATCGTCTCCATCCCCATACACTCCGGACCCACAGCAGATGACACACCTTCTCTTCCAGGCCCTTCTTCTCTTCCTGGGGCCTGGGTCAGGGAGACGTGGGGTGATCCCTCTCTCCACTGACACTGACCTGGGGACGCGAGGGGCCCTGCCTCCCTCCAGTGCGGCGTGTCAGTCAGCTCTTCTGGACTTCTGTGGAGCACCCTGTGCCTTGGTTCCCCCCTTGGTCCTCTGACTTCTTTTCCTTCCCGAAGAGCATGGTTTCATTTCCTCATCGATGCTCCTAAGTTTGGGGCGTGGATAATATCCTCCCAAAGCTCAGAGAGGTTAAGTGGCTTCCCCAAAGGTCGGAGTGGGAAAGCGAGTGGGGAGCCAGCCCCCAAAGCAGCAGCTGATCTGTCTTGGAGAGGTCGCCACCTCCTTGCTCCGAAGTGCAGGGTCTCTATTTATCTTTCTTCCATACACCCTCCCTCTCTCCCTGGAAAGAACCTAGGAATTAAGAGACAGTTGCCCGTGTGACTCTGCGCCCAGCGAGTGCTTCTGCCTGGCTCCAGCCATTGTGTTGAGACCCAGAGAAGGACGTGTGGCCCGGATGAGGCAAAACAGCAGGCAGTGGATGGAAATGGATATTGCCAAAATGTCAAGTCTTGGGGTGTTTAGTTCACAGGGATGTGGAGACATCTAGTCTATCTCCCTTGTTTTGCAGAGAGGGAAACTGAGGCCCAGAGAGGGGAAGGGGGCACTCAGAGCCACACAGCTGCAGAACAGTGGGGTGACCTCCGGGGCCCTGCTGTCTGCCCTGTCCCAGAGGCCACCCTGGCTTGCACTGCACCACATGAGGTGTAGATGCTGTTGCCATGGTTTCTCCCTCCTGGTGACATCACATAAAGAGAATTTGTTTCCTCAGCACACAGTAGCCAGAGTCAGGAGTTAAGAAAGAAAGGTGTCAGGAGACAGGAGAGCCAGCCCAGAGTGAAACCTGAGAAACCAGACGAGAGAAGCTGTGTGCGGCAGCTGGTGGGGACCTGAGCCCGCGTGGCCTCGGGCAGGGGGACCTGAGCCCGCGTGGCCTCGGGCAGGGGGACCTGAGCCCATGTGGCCTCGGGCAGGGGGACCTGAGCCCATGTGGCCTCGGGCAGGGGGACCTGAGCCCGCGTGGCCTGGGGCAGGGGGACCTGAGCCCATGTGGCCTCGGGCAGGGGGACCTGAGCCCATGTGGCCTCGGGCAGGGGGACCTGAGCCCACGTAGCCTGGGGCAGGGGGACCTGAGCCCGCGTGGCCTCGGGCAGGCTGAATTGTGCTTCTGAGAACACAAAAGGCACTTTCTCGGCTCTGTCTGCTGGGAGAGGGCTGATGAGCTCACGCCTGTGCTCAGACAGAGCTGACAAATGGGAGTTAATCCCTGCTCACTTGCTTGGGATTAAAAAGAAGATGGAGGTGGGAAACGTGTCACTTTGGGTAGGACAGGGAGGCAGGAGTGTGTTTGATGGCCTGGATGGAGTCAGGCTAAATATTTAATGATCTTGACAGAGGCTTGGAGGGGCTGTCCCTTTCTCTAAACAGTGACACACAGACTCCCTGGCTGGGAGACAGAGACGCCGGCAGCCCAGCCCGCAGCGCTGCTTTCCAGCTCCCACGGAGGGGACGGAGGGCACGGAACTGAACAGGGGATGTGGGAGCAAAGGGCCAGTGCAGCTGGAGGCTGGGGGACAGGGAGGCCGGACCCTCCGAGTGCTCCCTTTATTAAAAACACAACGGTTCATTCTTTACATTTGGGATAAAAACCTGTTGTAATTACCTAGCAGTAGGAAAGCAATTTCCAAACAGCTTTATTGTTCTGCTCCCCAACCAAATGTGCAAGAAAACATCCACTGGGGAGTAGCGGGAGCAAAGACACCCAGCAGTAACTATGATATTTAAATGTTTCCACAGTCGAAATTTCAATAAGGCTTAAATAAACCATAAGCGGATTTCTCCCTGGATTATTTTTCCTCCTCCTCCTTTATTACTTAAGACACTGTGCTCCTGCACCGTGCTTATCTGGCACCAGCAAAGAAGTCCCAGCAGGAAACCACAAAACTACGTGCTACCATCGAGCCAGGCACCCTCCTCTCCTGGGACGTCAGCGCGGGCAGCCTGAGGCCATGGCTCGCCCCTCAGATCCCAGCGGTGCCCTGGGTTGGTCCCCGCAGGCTGCGTGAACTCCACTCACGTTCTCAGTTGTACCTTCTGCACCAGTACTTGCCGATCTATGATCCGGTGAGAGTAGCTAAGCTTCTGTAACTTAATTGGTCAGTCCTTTGACGATCAAGACCATGTCTCAAGTATCAGCCTGCTGAGTCTACCTTGCACTGGGATCCTGGCAGTGGGTGATGTCTGAAATCAGATGTTCCATACCTCCTTGTATTATTGTCCTATGTATAATTCTTTGAGCACCAGGTAAGTTCTAGGCTCAGAGGGGGATTCAAAGAAGTGTAAACTGTTCTGCCAAAGATAGATATCTAATAATAGCTAAAATGTATGTAGTGCTCCTATAGGCCAGCTATTTACTAAGATATACATACATCTATACATACATACATACATATTAGTTCATTTAATCTTCACAACCACCTGAAGAGTGGTTACCACTGTAATCGTTCCATTTTTCAGAAGAGGAAAGTGAGGTACAAGGAGCTTAAATAACTTGCCTGAGATCTCAGAGGTGGAATCAGCCTGGACAGCTGAGCTCCCAGGCTGAGCCTGGGTCTACTGCTCAAGCTGCATTGCGGAAACATTGACTTTCTTTAGAATTGAAGTATTTGAAACCTTCTGGATGAGCCAGCACTGGCATAAATGAGGAAAGCTGTGGTGGGGCCTTCCTCGGAGACCTTGAGGAATTCGGAGACACATGCCTGGTGAGAGCCCTCCTCTTGGAGGCTGGCAAGGGAGCCCCCTGAAGTCAGCAGTGTCCTCCCCGGACTGGACTTGCATCTGGACACTGGAGCAAGCTGCTCGCTCGAAGACTGAGATAAAGCATGTTTAGACGTTCGCACCATATGGTTCTTTCTGGCCCCATAGCACCTACGGAGCTGGGAAAGAGGGAAGAGCTCTGTGCATGGACTTTAATTTCAAGCCTTGAAAAATAGGCTGTATCTAGGAATATTTGGCCAAGGAACTGACTTCATGCTGAGTTTCCTGCTCAAGGCTGTGTTTCAGGGGCCATTAGAGTAATCCCTGGAAGCTGCATTGACGCAGGACCTTCCCTTGAGCACAGAAGCCCGACTGACCAAGCTCCAAGCCAGCTCCCCACCAGTGAATGTTTATGGTGCTCATATTAGTCAGGGTCCCCCAGAGAAACAGAACCAGTGGGAGACATACATATATTTCTTACAGGGAATTGTCTCACACAGTTATAGAGGCTGAGAAGCCCGCAGTCCGCAGTTGACAAGCTGGAGTTGCAGGAGAGGTAACGTGTGGTTCTAGTCTGAGTCCAAAGGCCTGAGAACCAGGAGAGCTGAGGGTATAAGCTCAAGAAGAGCCGATGTTTCAGTTTCAGTCCAAAGGCCAGAAAAGATCCATGCAACAGCTCAAGCCATCATTTTGTTCTATGTAGACCTTCAACTGACTAGATGAGGCCCACCACATTAGGGAGGGAAATCTGCTTTACTCCTTCTACCATTCAAATATCACTCTCATCCAAACACCCTCATGCACACACCCAGAATAATGTTTGACCAACTCTCTGGGCATCCTGTGGCCCAGTCAAATTGGCACATAAAATTAAGCATCACAGGGCCTCTGCCGGGGTGCATTCTCTGTCCCTTGCCCTCCAGCTGTTGTTCTAGAGGCAGGAATGTGGGGGAGTACTTGGTGGAGCACCACAGTAGCTCTCCTAATGAGGCTGCCCTTTCTGTTGGCCTCCTACATCTGCCATCTCCGGCAGCCAGCTGTGCAGGTTAGAGCATCAGTACGTGACAGGAGTACGTACTCCACCCCTCACCCCCATCTTTTCCTCCCCACACCCCACACTAGCAAGGGTAGTGGAGCAGAGAAGTCAGGAATGGGGAGAAGGGTCCACACATGGGTCCTGCCTTGTCTGTGACCTTGGCCTCCACCCTGGGCACCCTGGATGGGAGGATGCTGGAGTGGAAGCCGAGTCCCTGTGTCTCCCCTTTGCTCAGCATCTGAACTCATGCTGACTAGAAGTCCCATGTCTTATTAGGCATAACAGGGCCATACTGTGGCTGGCAGGAGGGAAGCTCATTTCACACTCAGGGAAATGAGATTCGGCAAAGAGACAGGAAGAGGTTTCACATACATGCCTCTCTGCCTGCTAGTCGGAAAGTTGGCAGTTGCAGCAAGCCAGAGGAGAGAAGTACAGACTTCCCTGTCCAGTAACTCAGAGGCGAGATATCACTGAGGTTCACAGGGGGGCTTTTGTTCCAGACACACTTTGTCCTCCATTGACCATCTGTGTGACCTTTCATGCCTCAGCTTCCTCATTTGAAAAGAATGAGAATGAATAATAACACCACCATAGGATTGTCTTGTGAGGATCAGATAAATTCATACACACACACACACACACACACACACACACACACATACACACACACTCATTATGTGTGTACATTGATTTGAAAATTCCCAACACATGGTAGGGCCCCAATAAATGTTAGCTATTATTAAATTCCATCAACTTTCTTTTGCTTCCTGAGATTTGGAGATTCAGTTTTCTACTAGTGGGGTATCCACAGCAAATTTAAAGTCCTAGGCTGGATCCCCAAATGTGCACTCTCAGAAATGAACTTACTCCAAGTGGAAGGTCAAGGACTCTTTCCACTGCCCCCGCTACATGTCCTGCGGCTGAAGGTTAACAGCATGGGCTTGGTGGGGCTGGGAATAACACATGAGATGCTCCCCTATCGTGCCTCTCTCCTACGTGGATGACTGACGAATGGCTGTGTATCCTTGATATACAGTTAGAACCACATCTGTTCCCTCCTCATAATCCCCCACTCCCTCCATGCCCCTCCCAGCCCTGAAACCCCTGCATGGTCCTCCTTGGACCTTCCTCATTGGCTATGATCAGGTCAGGCATGAATGATCAACTCCCCTTCCCCAGGCAACTGAAGTGTCTTCTCCCCTTTCCTAGGCCCCATGCCCACTTCTCAGGTGTGTGTCCAAAGGTTCTCAAGAACAGAAAGTGTTAGGGACATGGGTTTGATGCAGTTTTAAGTATTTTTGGATATGGGTGAATTTAAAATTAGAGAAACCTCATCCCAGCTCCCCTGGAGATGAGTGGTACTCCAAGCAAAGACCACTTGTAAGCCCAGCACAGTGCCTGCAGCACAGAGGGTACTTCTCCAAGGGCACGTGCACGAATGGGTGAGCGAATAAATGATGGAGCTCTGCAGCCGAATCCCAGACAGTCCGTGGAGATGTGAAGCCGTCCTGTGTGGAAACAGATGGCAGGGATCTCAGGAGCCAGGCTTGGTGGGGAGTCAGGACCAGGGACAGCTCCCATCGCCTGCATCTCCTCCCAGCCTCTGGGCCGACAAACAGTTCCAGATCCCTTCTCCAGATAAATTTCCCTTTGCTCATCTTCCTCCCCTCTTCTTGCCTCGTTGGCCTTGAGAAGAGCATGGTCAGAAGAGGGGAAACTAAATATGTCTCTTTCCCTAACCCTAGGTTGTCTGAAAATAGTCATTAATCCAAAAATCACCTTTCTTTGACCTCAGAATAAGTCCTGTGTGTTTGGGAGCAGACTGAACCTGCCTGGTTTTGTTTTGCTTGGGCTGGAGTTAAAATACACTCATGGTTCCTGGGGTCCCCCCTGCAGGCAGCCTGGAAGCAGAGGTGACAGATAGTGTGGGTTGCATCCTGGGAATTAACATCTTTCTAAAGAGGGCCTAGGAGGTGGGCAGGGCACACCTGAGCCAGTTCCAGAGCAGCCACGTGGCGGCGTGGAGCACCTCGTGGGCACTCAGCAAAGCCACAGCTTGATCGCCCGGGGCCTCTGCCCACTCATGGGGTTTGTCTGGAATTAATTCCAGGTAGTGGCCCTTGGAATTCAAGAATGTCCTAGATGAAAATAGTCATTTTATAGATGAGGAAGCTGAGGCCCAGGCAGGTGAAGGAACGTGCCCAAGGGCACAGCACAAGTCAGGAGAGGGAGTCCAGGCCACTGGTGCACTCAGAAATGGCAACTTAGTGGATTAGCCCGCAGGCTATCAGCTGGACCTGAAGAAGAAGCAGATTCGCGGTGGGGGCTGGGTTCCCTGCCAGCTGAACAGTGAACTTTCTAGGTCTGTGTTCCTGAGCTTTAGCGCTGTCCCTGGTACCCGCATCCTGAACAGAGAAGGCAAACGGCAGACAGGCACCCAGGCTCTGTTTTTCTGCTCCTTCCGTGAACATCCATCAACTACAACTGCATGTTGAATGGGGCTGTGAGGAACTTCAAGGCCGAGATTATTACATTTTGTACATTACACTTCTGCCAGAGAGCTAAAAATACCCTCCTGGTGGTTGCTAAGTGCAAGTCTAATGGTTTCCCTTAGAGGAAAGAATGGGATTCTAGTTTCTCTGAATCTGGAGGCCCCGTGTCCAGGGAAACGAAGACATGGAAATTGTTGGAGCTGACCGTAGAGCACAGGGGAGGAGAAACCAGGGGCAACTCCAGAATCGATTCTCCCCAGTGTCAGGGAACATCTCCAGGGACCAGTGCCCACGGAGGCTGTGGGTCCCTGGTGGGAACAGAGCAGGAAATGTCTCTTCATGGAGAGTTCTCCCTGATCTGCAGGATCCCCCTCCCCGCCCCTTGGAGCCTGACTTTCTGAATTTTCATTCTTAGAAATCTTGTTCTTTCATTGGCACAGAATGGACAGTCCCTAAAGTAGCCCCTATAGCCTAGATATTCTAAGGGGGAAGGGATTGATTAGGTGAAATTGAGCATGGTTTTGGAAAAGCTCCCCTGCCTTCCTAGAGACCTGATCATGGATCTGTGGTATCTCTCGCTTCATAAATTAAAAACAGACTTACCAAGCATACAGCCAACCCAACGCAGCCCACCTCCTCTCACCTGGGCTACTCTCCCTCTGACCACAAACAACAACGTTTGATTTCTTTTTTAATCAATACATTAGGCTCCAACTAGGAGGCTTGATCTCCCCTGAGAGGTCCTCTTGGGGCTCCACACACTGTCGCCACATCTCCTGAAATAGCTTCAAGGCCTTTCTTGGGAACAGTGTCCACCCCAGGTCGCTGCAAGCCCACATTGCCCCTCTGGAACCAGCATGTCTCCTCAGGACATTTGGTTCATTCTCTGGAGACTGTTGCCATGGTAGCATCCTCCGATTACCTTCGACATTGACATTCACATGGATTTGTGTTTCCTGGCACAGGCTGATGAGTGGCTCTAGATGGGTAAGGAGTTGGTTGGGTGGCAAGGGAAACTGGCCTGGCAGTTTCCTAGCAGCTCACAAAGGAGAGGCCCTGGAGGCTAGTTTGATGTTGCTGTGCCCACGTGGCTGTCAGTGGGTGCCAGGCTAAGAGCTGTGCACTCAGAAGAAGAAAGGGTTTGTGTGTCATTGTTGGAGGGTTGGTTTTCTCTTGCTCATTTTGTTCAAGGGAGCACTGATGAGCTCACCCCTCACTTAGGCTCACAAATGCAAAGTTCCTCTTCAACTACTTTCTTGGGGGGGTGGAATTGGGAAAACAAATCTCTATGAGTAAGAACTGTAAGATTGCACTTAAGTCTCTACACTCGACTCAAACTGCTCTCTGCTGTCACCGAAATCGATTCTGTGCCCCAGGTAGAGACCTGCTCCTTGGCAGCAGACGGGCACTTTAAAGAATGGGCAAGAAATGGCAAAGGCAGTTCCCCCTCAAAAAGGCAAGAACTTCCAGGAGTGTTTTAACAGGGCAGCAGCTAGTCCCAAGGTAACCATTTTGAAAGAACAACACACTCAAATGTGTATGTTCTTGGATGTTTGTTAAAACAGCCTCGTGGCCATAGCTCCTCGAATGGGTTCTTGTGGCAGGGGGGGGGGGGGGGGGTGATTCATTCAAAACGGCCGAGAATCAAAAAGCTCAGTGTTGCTTGACTTCCAATCTGTGGTATGATATATAGATATTGTACACATCTCATGGCATGTTTGCTTTCCTAATTATGTTTTGCTTCAGCCAGTATGGAAATGAGCTGGCCAGCTGCGAGCACACGCCAGTTAATGGCTGGGTCAGGCTGCTTCGAAGCTGTCGGGGTATGTGGAGCAACGGGGGCTCTCTCAGGGGGTCTAACGTTTTGTACAGGCGACTGGCCCCCATGTGTAATCCACCTGGGCATAATCGAGCGTTGGCCGCAACAGGATTCATTAGGAGTGCAGGAATTACACCTGCCCTCCCTCTCAGCTCCGTCCGGTTCATTCTCTGTTCTGCCTGCTTGTGCCAAGTATTTCATGAATCTTGAGTACCAGAGGCTGCCAAGTGGGCAGCTTTGCATCAGTGGCAAGGGGGCTAATCTATATTCGTGTATTAACCATACTTTCCGGCGAATTTCAATAACTTGGAAATGAGGGTTTAGCAGCTGGGAAAGAGAAGGCCTGTGAAGTGCTCAGAACAAGTCTATAATAAGCATCTGCTTACAAGGGACCCTCCAGCCAGATGCCCTGGGCCTGACTGGGGCCCTGGCTGAGGCTCCAGCCTCATGTGTAAGTGCACTTTACCTGTCTTTCCAGGTGGCGTGGGCGGCACTTCTCACCCAGGAGTGGCTCTGGCCCAAGCAGGCAGGTTCCTATTCATAAAGCAGAGCTTCCAAGCCAGACTTCCTCTGCCCACAATCCCCTGCTCCCAGGTGGGGCTACTGGTTTAAGACTTTCTTCTTCAAAAGTCTTCATCCAGCCCAGCTGGAGTGGCTCAGTGGTTGAGTATCGATTCATGCACCAAGAGGTCGCCAGTTCGATTCCCGGTTAGGGCACATGCCCAGGTTGTGGGCCAAATCCCCAGTGGGGAGCATGCAGGAGGCGGCCAATCAATGTTCTCTCTCATCGATGTTTCTCTCTCTCTCTCCCTCCCCCTTCCTCTCTCTCTAAAGATCAATAAAGAAAAAAAAACTTTTTTTATGAAAACACTGGATGTAACAAAATGAAACCAGTTTCTTCAGTGTAGAGCTTCTCAGTCTTCAGTCTGCTAACTAACCTGCATTCTGTAAGGGGGATGGCAGTGTCCTCAACCCCGAGCCGTGTGTGGCCCTCCTACAGGACTGGGGTTCGCGGACACACGGAAACCAACAGCCTTTCCCTTGCGTCCTCGTGCCTTCAGTGCCCTGGGTCCCTTACCTGTGAGTGGGGTTGACGATCATACTCGCCTTGTAGAGCTGTGCGGAGATCAAATGAATTAGTACATGTGACATGTTTAGAAAGTGCTTGGCACTTAGTAAGCATCAAACAAAGATTTTATTTTTTTATTATTGTCTTCGTGGTCATTATTTCTGGCTCTTTTTAATCTAGTTCTGGCCTTCACCGCTCTACCAAGCTTGCTCCCTTGACATTCGCTGACCACTCCTCAGCCCCCAAATCCAGTGGCCTCTTCTTGTCCGTCCTCTGCGTGGCCTCAGGCAGCATCTGACGCTCCGTTCTCCCATTGCTGGTACTTCACCCTCGGACTTCTCCTCCACGGCTTTCTCCTGTGGTCCCTCCATTCTTCTGGAGATTGCTCCTTGGTTCCTCCTTGCCTCCACACTATAAACTCAAACTTTTCCCGAGAATCGTTCCTGGGCTCTTTTTTGCTCTTTCTCAACACTTTTTCCTTAGGAAATCACATCTAACTTCAGAGCTTCATCTGCTAACCCTGGTGAAGGCAGATGGCACCCCATTAATTTCCCATTCCCCACTTCTCCCCTGAACGCCATGCTGTCCATCTTTCCCCACCATGTGCTGGACATCTCAGCCTCAGTCCCTACAGTCCCTCACACTCGGTGTGTCCAGAACTGAACTCACGGCGTGAGCCCTTTCACATTCTCCTTTCTCCCCGTTCCCCGTTTCTCTTAGTGACAGTTGTCCTCTTTACCACCCAAGCTTGATTCCTCCCTGCTGCTTGCCAGGTCCTCCCACTTGGGCCCCACCTTGCTCTGAAATCCTTTTCCTCGTCTGCATTTTCTCTGCCCTTTCATGCTTGCTCCTTCGTTAGGCCTTCCTCGCCTTGGCCAGCATAACAACTTCTTAACTGATGTCCTGGCCACCGTCCATTTTAACTGTGCTTCTAGAATACTCCTGTAAAAACCAATTTTCATCATCTCGTATCCTGCTTGAAAACATTCAACTCCTCCCTACTGGAGTGAAATCAGACCCAAAGCCTTTTACAGTACAGTCTCAGCTCTCTGTCCATTGTCACGGCCATGACTTCTCGCCACAAAGCCTCCACTACAACCCTCCAGAGTTCTCAGCCTGCCTCACGTATGCCCCGCACTTTCCTCCCCATCTCCACTGCTGCTTCCCTCGTGACGTCACGGTGCTCCTGCTAGAGGTCCCCTCTTCCTCTTCTCATCTCCCTACTGGAGGTTAGATTCCTTCAGGACAGGATCCATCTGTCTCCCACTCCACATATACTTTGCACAGGATAATAACTCAATAGAGGTTTGTCAAATGAATGAATTGATGTATTGATGGTTGGATGGATGGCTAAGTGGTTGGATGGAGGCCACCTCTTTCATTATTTTGTAATCCTCACCCGAGGATATTTTTCCATTGATTTTTAGGTAGAGTGGAAAGGAGGGAGGGAAAGAGAGTGCGAGAGAAACATCGATGTGAGAGAGACACATTGATCAGTTGCCTCCCGCACAGCCCTGGGGCCAGGGAATGAGCCTGCAACTCAGGTACGTGCCCTTGATCGGGAATTGGACCTGCGACCCCTCAGTCTGGGGGCCAGTGCTCTAACTGATGAGCCCAACTGGCCAGGGCCACCTCTTTTATTTTTGTGTGTGTTTTTTTTCTTTCACTGAGTACAGTCCCAAGTACCATCTTACATACTTACATGGCTGCCATTCTAAATCTTGGGTGTGATGCTCCCGTCCCCTGATCAAAGCTCTCTTAACAAGGTACCCTAGCTGAAAGCTCTCCAGCAGGGCCCCCCTTTGAATGCTCATATCTTCATGATGCTCATGTATGCAAAATGGTACCAGTACCAGCCAGACCTCTAGTTAAAACCATAACCTTTATTTTCCCCAGTAATTTCCTTCGGTGTTGAAGTGACCACCTGTCCTCTTAATTTGGGCTTAGTCTGAGTCTGTGGCAGAGTGACTCTGTGCCCAAGGTCAGAATGAGGGGAGTCAAAGTCTGACTGGCAGCTCTCAGTGTCCACCATGCCCAGGGCCCTCCACCAGGATTCCCACAGCTGAAAATCTTCACCATGAAGCCTGTGCCCGTGATCCGCGAGGGAATTGTGAGTGTTCATTGGGGAGAAGTGAATCTGGTGTCTGGGGAAAAATATGAAATAATACAAGTGACTTCTGGGATCCTGCCTGCTGGGGTTTGAAATTCCCACAGCTACCAAGAGGCACCCAAGACACTAGTGGCCAAGAGAATGTGCTATTGTAGTCAAGGTCCAGTCGGGAAAAAAGAAGCCACCCTGGGTACTTCTAACAGAGGACATTTAACACAGGGAGTTTATACAAGTGTGGACAGCTGGAAGAGCAAAAGGGAACATTGCAGTAACCAGAGATAGTAAGTGCAGGACACAGCTGCTGTCTCTGGGGCTGGGAGGATAAGAGGGAGGACTTACCAGAACCTGGCACTCAGAGGAGCCGGTGCTCAGACCCCTGAGTGGGGTGCCACCAGCTGCTGCTGGTCCTCATTGGAGCCTAGAGGCTGGTTTGAAATGCCCAGAAGAGTTAGCAGCTGGAGCCAAGAATCGCTGTTGGCGCAACAGGAGAATGTAGGAGAGAAGTCCCTCTCCTCCCCACTCCCTCCTGCTTTCCAATCTCCTTCTAATGCCTGCTACTGGCAAAGCCTGATAGAAAGCCAGTTATGAAGGGCAGCACGGGTCCAGCTCAGAACAGGGAACAGATGAGGGCTGGAGCTGGAGCAGGAGGTAAATCATTGGCACAACTATTTCTAGGTCTGCCGCCTTGGGCAAGTGTCCTGTCTTCTGTGCTTCTGGTTTCTCATCTTTAAAATGGGAGAAGCAGCCACACCTACCTTCTGGGATCTTTGAGAAGTTTGAATGAGCCAACACAAAGAAAGCACTTAGAACAGTGCTTGGCACACAGCACCTGCTCAAAAATGCTACCTGTTATTATTCTGCCAGACTGTATCTCAGTGTGCTTCCCATTTCACTGGCCCCATACCACACATAATACAGGTGTGGGCAAAGGTAGCTTTACAGTTGTGAGTATGTGAAACACAGAGTTTATTCCTGTATTATTATGTATTAATTATTGTATTATTTTCCATACGAACAACGGTAAACCTACTTTTGCCAACCCCTGCATAGTGGTCCTTGATGTTGATTTGATAACAAGCCTTTATTTCTGAGCCTGACTGTGTGTGTGTGTGTGTGTGTGTGTGTGTGTGTGTGTGTGTGTTTTCATTCCTTTTGGAGGTAGTTTTGGGGAGAGGGAGATAAGTGTAGACTTTATCGGATGTGAATTTCAAACCTAGATTCATTGCTTGCTGGCTGCATGTGAACTTCTCTGAATTCCAGCTTCCTCATCTAAAAGTGGCTAACGCAACCTCCTTGCAGGATTCTCATGTGACACAATCTGCGTGAAATAGCCTGGCCCGGGGTCCAGGACTCGTGGATGCTCACCGTGTGGGCTCCTGTCCTCCCTGACTGAGCGCACAGGGCCCTGTGTTGCTTGGAGCCTCGTGCTCCTAGTTCATTGACCAGCGCGGCCAAGGTTGCGTCCAACAGGCGCTCACAGGTCCCACCATTCAGAGGTGCTGGGAGGGATCTTCCCACTCTGGTCCCACCTCTGCCTCTTGACCACGCAGTGATCCTGCTGACCTTTGTCTTAGCTCCTCTTCCTCTGTGCTCAGTCTGTAAGCAGGGACTGTGAGCTCCCTGGAAGACTATGTGGGCTAGCGTATATAACGGGGCCGCAGCCCCGGCTCACTGAAGATCCTGTGGTGACACTGAGGATGGGAGGGGGTGAGGTGATGCTGTGACGAAGGAGAGCGTTCAGGCTGGTGGACCAATTTGAAGTGAAGGCTGGGAAGAAGCCCACACCTAGGGGTTCTGGGGTCCTGAGATCCTGCGGGCTGGGGCAGGGGCTCTCGAAGCTCTGTTTCTGCCTGGTGCTCTAACAGCTTGTTCATTTCTGTGTCTTGGGCTCACTTGAAAAGCTCTGTAGTCTATGAATGTTAAGCAGACTTTTTTTTAAAGGAAATACACTAAGGAAAAGGGAAGGGGGGAGATGATTCTGGTTTCGGTCAAGCACCCCCACTGGTGTCCTGGGCCTGTGGGTAGAACGGTGGCTTGTGGAAGGGACCAGCATGAGGCTTACGAACATGGGCTTTGTCAAGGCATCTGGGCTTCAGTCCCGGCTCCCCACTGAATATATGATTCTGGGATAAAGCCACCTAACTTCCCCTGCCTCAGTCTCCCAACTGTACAATGGGAATAACACCTCAAAGTATTATTGCTGAGTTCAAATAAAATAATGTGAGTGAAGCACTTTAGCAGAATGTTTGGCACATAGTAAGTGCTCAATAAATGGTAGCTACTGTTAGTCAGGCACTGAAAATAATGATGGTGACCCCTTACGGAAAGCCTTACTTCGCTGAGATCTTGTAACAGCCCAGCGAGGCGATGCCAGGACTAGCCCTGGCGCACAGGTGCGGTGCCTTAGTGTCCGCCAGGTCTCCCGGCTTGTGTACGGTGTGGCCGGAATTGGAACCGAGGTCTGTTGGGCACCAGAGCCTCTGCTCTTGTCCACCAAACAGTGTCTTATCCAACTGTAGGATTTCACTGTGCTCAGAAGGGCTTTCTTCTTTACAAACATCCTAATTCTCCTCTTCACCTTTACTGAGGTGCCTACAGCGCTTTTACTGCAAATCTGGTCTTTACGTTTTTAAAGCTTTTTCACTCTTAGATATGCATGTGCCCTGGGAGAGGGGGAGTGAATCTCCAAAACTCACACTTTAGCATGTTCTGCTTTCCTGTATGACAAGAAGAATCCCATACCCCCACCCACCCATGGCAGTGGCAGAGAGAGGTGTTCCCACAGGGAAAGGACCCTAAGGCCTGCTTTCCTTCCACAGGCACCATCTCACCCAGTCAGGACCCGTGGTGGGGATGCCCTACATGTTCAGAACATATCCCAAAATGGTGTCTCAGAAATCTACCCAAGAGAGTTTTCTGTTCTCAGTAACTCCTAACGCAAGCCCTCCAGCTCCTACAGGGCCTTGTTTAGTTCTAGTTAGACAGCCATGAACTGGGCACCTTCCTGATGCCAGACTCTGGACCAAGTTACCGAATGTGCTTTAACTCACCGGGTTTTCTGCCTGGGGATGTGCCTGGAAGATGGATGGCAAGAGGGTGCACGGTAGGAGTGACCAGGGATCGTGCACTGAATCTGGGCTGGGCCTTGGTCCAAGCACATGTTACTTAATTCATTAGCGAGTATTACTATCCTGTCTACAGATGAAAGAACGGGCACAGAGAAGTTAGGTAACTTATCCAAGGTCACACAGGTGAGTGAGGGGCAGAGCCAGGACTCACAGCACGAAGATTTTTTAAAAACAAGCACACGTGGGAATGTCTCCATGGTGTGCATTTACAAGGATGCAGTGCTCTTCAAAGGGTTTCCCTGGGCGGCTGCAAACCTGATTCAGTGATGCTGGCATTGCTGAGGGGTTGGAGACCCCAGGAAATGGCCATTAGGGCCAATTTAGGGATTAAATAGGAAAGGCAGCCTTAATACATTAGTGTCCCACCTTGTTTGGACCCAGAAGAGCACTGCTCTGCTTCTTGGCCACTGTGTGTGGTTTAAAGAAACAAACAAAACCACAGGAACAACATAGAAAAATTAAATGATGTTCTCTCAATTGTTCTGTGAACCTAAAAGTGCTCTAAAATCTGTTAAAATTTTTTTGAATAAAATGTGGTCAATATATTTTATTTTCAAAATAATTTGGACCCACAAAAGGAAGAATTGTTTATAATTGAAAAGATATATATAAATGCCTTTAAAGGAACTTCAAAAAAAAAAAAGAATCCAAAACTTTTGAGTAATAGCAGCGTAATTGGAATGGGTTCGAACTGCTAGAATCTCTGCTCTGAAAGGTTATCTTTTGGATACATCATTTCTTTGTTCTTTTAAACATACTAATTTATAGTAACACCTAAAATTCCCCAGCCCCCCTGCCCCTGCTCTCTAGTGGGACACATCCCTGACAAAGTCCATGCTGGCTCACTCTCTGTAGCCCTGATCCCTTTGGTCATCACTTAACTGTAACAGGAGACCAGGTCTCTCCCTCCCTTGCTTATTTTTAAGGTCCTTATAACAAAGTAAGGTATTTTTAGTCTGTACTTACTCCCAACTATGGTTTGGTTTGAGTAACTGAAGGCAAGACATTCGCAGTTCTTTGGATTATTGTGTTAGGAAATTATTGTATGATTAAATGAGATAATATGTGTGAAAGCAAGTGGCACAGTATCTAGCATAGAGTGGGAACTCAATAACTACAATAAGGAATCTGGTGCATGGAACAGCTTAAAGTCATAGCATGGTTCACCCCCTCTCCCGGACAGGGCATGGCCAGGGACACTTTAAGACTAAGGTGAGCTGTTGAATTTCTGGCTGTCCCTGAAACACCACCACCACCCCATATCTGTCTTCTATTTCTCCTATTTCCTGTCTCCTATTTCCCCCTATTTGCACCACCTCATATCTGTCTACCACTTCACGCTGGGCCTGTCTTGTACGTGAGCATTCTCTCTGACCGCAGTCTCCTATGTCTTTCTCAGCCTTCCCGTCCCTTCCCCCACCCCCTACACACAAACACACAGGCAGATATGCACACTATTCTGTTTGTCCTTGGACAACTTGCCCCTCCTCTTGGTGAGTC
Organism: Tadarida brasiliensis; assembly: GCA_030848825.1. NCBI lineage: Eukaryota > Metazoa > Chordata > Mammalia > Chiroptera > Molossidae > Tadarida > Tadarida brasiliensis. The sequence continues at coordinate 11,727,513 of CM061275.1, read as the reverse complement.
CTTCTGTGAGGTCAGGGCTGAGGACCGCAGGGAGCCATCTGAAGGGCATGAACTGGGAAACTGCCTGACCTTGCTGAGTCAGGAGCTCCTCTGAGAGGCCTCCGTGGTCGCAGGAATGTCCTGGTGGAGGCAATGCAGGGCAGCCAGGGACCGTTGAGGCCTGGGGGCAGGGGGAGAGTTAGGCAACTATTTTCAAGCTATATCAAAAGGAGGCTGGATGTAAGGAAGGTCTCCATTTGTTCATCTTTGTTTAGCTCTTAAAAAGCCAGATAACTGGGTCACAGGATAACATCAGAATTTGTATTTTACTAATCAAAATAGGCAAAAGCAAAAAAGAAATCCCAAATGCCCAATGCCAAGGTGTCTGGATGGGGACAGTCACTTATTGCCCATCTGGCAGGAACAGTGTCCTCATACCTCCCAAGGTCAGCTAGCCTCTGGTCAGTGTTTTTTGAAGCTTAACCAGGGTCTGGCAACAGCTACACGTCAGGAATGACCATGAGCCAGGTCCTCTTCCAAGTGCTGTCTCTGGAGTAACTCATTCAGCCTCACAGTGGCCCTGTGTGGGTGAACTGCTATTGTCCCCATTTTACAGATGAGGAAACTGAGACAGGTGTGGTTAAGGTCATACAACCAGCAAGTAGGCGACTGAGGACTGATGACTACAGAGCCTGTTCTTGGAACTCCTACACACTACTGTGCAATGCTGATTAAGGGTGTTTCTAGAGCCAATAGCCCCAAGCCAGGAAAGAGCAGATCCCATGGTTTCTGATATTTGATGGGACAATGTGTAGGCCTGCCATATTAGACTTAGGGTAAACTCCGACGGCCCCATCACTTGATTTACAGTTTTTCATTGTAAAAATTATCAGTTTTTGTGTTGGGTTTTTTTGTTTTGTTTTTGGTTTTTTTGGTTATTGTTAATCCTCACCCAAGGATATTTTTCCATTCATTTTTAGATAGAGTAGAAGGGAGGGAAGGGGAGAGAAACATCGATTGGTTGCCTCCCGCATGACCCCGACCAGGGCCGGGGATTGAACCCTTAGGTCCGCAGACCAACTCCCTGGCCGAGCGAAACCAACCAGGGCTTATCATCATTTTTAATTGATAAATCCTGTCAAGAAGGTGGAGTCTCTCTAAATTGCCCAGGGTTTGAGGCCATTGGCATTTGGCCGTGGGCCAGTCACCTGTGTTTGCAACTAGTTTGGTTGGCACACGGCTGCTCTCTGCACTTGTGCACTGTCTGTGGCAGCCTCTGCACTACAGGGGCAGAGCCGGTGACAGCCTGCAACCTAAAACATTCAGCCTGGCCCTTTGTTCTACGTGTGCCAACCCCTTCAGCTAACAGTACTTTCAGCCAGTGCTGTCTTGTCAACGCAGGCTGGGAAGATCCCAGTGGTCCCAGCCACCTGGGCGGAGTGGCCAGGGCCTGCTCCCTTCCCAGCCAGGCCAGCGCCCTGGCAGAAGCAGCCCTGTTCCCTGAGCCCCGAGGAATCATCATGTCTGTGCAGCCTGGGGCGGGAGCAGGCGGTGCACTGTGAGGCACCAGCCCTGTGGATAGTCTTTGGGCTTGATTCCTTCTGCTAGTCTGAGGGTCTCTGGCATGACTTGAGCCACAGGAGCCCAAATAAAGTGGCAGAATAGTACAGTTGAGACAAATTTCCTGACCCCATGGAGGCTGCCGGAGGCGGTCCTGCTGATGGATGGCAGAGGGAGAAATTCTCAGTTGCCGTCTAATCTGTACTCGAGAAATAAATTGCTCTTGTCACTGGTGTCTGCCCCGGCCCCGCAGGCCCCCCTTCCCTGCAGAGCCCTCCCTGCACCCCAGCCCTGCCCTGCAGCTTGGGAATGCAGCCTCAGGGAGTGGGGACGAGCGGGCAGGGAGGAAGGAGAGCGATGCTCGGTCCAGTCCCCCAGCCCCTTCCTGCCTCTGGCCTCCCTCCTTCAGTACAGGGAGGTGAGCCTCCTGCAAGGAGTGTTGTCTGTGAGCCTGCGGCAAGTCCTCGGACCTCGGTGTTCTTATCTGTGAAAGAAGGCTTTTAAAGTGATCTTGTAAACCTAATTATTCCAAGTTCCCGAGACTGTGCTGAGGGAGGGAAAGGAAAGGGATTTGCACGAAGTCTGGAAGAATCCCAGCATCCACACAGAAGTGCCTCCACCGCTGAAATCTCTGAGCCTGGAGTTAGGGCTCACCCTCATTGGAACCCGGGTGCAGACTCAGGTTGTTTGGGGCTATCCAGGGACCCTCAGCTGAGCCTCGCCTGGGAAACGCTTCCTTTCTCTTTTTAAGGAAGCTTCTCCCCACCCAAAATTGTTATCTTTGCCATCTACCTCCTCCACTCCCCACCCCCGCCACCCTTCAGTCCCTTGGCTTTTCACTAGGCTCCCTCAACTAGTATGCTGACCCAGTAAGGGCCTTCGGAAGTGGGAGCTAGTGAGGCAGGCTCTGCCAGCAACTCCTGCTTGAAAGAGAACTTCCCTCCAGAACAATGGGGAGACTTCCTTGCTGGGACCTGAGCCTTCAGAGAGATGTCCCATCCATAATCCAAGATAGATGCTGGCTGAGACCTGGGCTCCAAGCTTTCTCTGGATGGAGGGAAGGATCTCTGTCAGCCGACAGCTGACATCTAGTCAATCCAGGAAGGCTTCATGGAGGAGGTAATGTTTCAGAGCTACCTGAATGAGAGAGGAGAGCTTATTTGTCCCCGGGCAAGGACACAGAAGGAGTCACCCCCTGCTGAGGCAGACATAATCACACTCATCCTGGGGACTAAACAGGATCCGTCACTATGATTTCACAGCTGCAGCTCAAAGATGAGAAGAACTGGGAGGGAACTCGGGAGTGTGGGTCATCCATTAGCAGCGTGGATAGGGCTGCATTTCAGGCCAGCGAGGTGGGGGTGGGGAAGACCCAGATTCTTCTCCCACACCCAGAACACCTCTTCCCCAGGGGCTGGTGCATGGTGGTGGTGTTTTCATCCCAGGTAGAACTGTCAGCGGCCCACTTTTCATCAGCCACCTAAGCTGTTAGGGGCAGGTCAGATGGTCCGGGGACAAATCTCAGCCTCAGCATTTATTAGTTGTGTGGCCTCTGTTCAGCTACTTATCATCACTGAGCTGCTAGTTGCTCATCTGTTAAGTGGAATTCACAACAGCTTCAGCATGGGGTTTTTAGTGCGGCTTCAATGAGATGATGTGTGCCAATTACGTTTCAGAGCCCTGGCACTAAGTAGATGTTCAACAAATTCATTTATTCACCAAATATTTTTTAAGTGCCCACCATAGTCCAGGCACCTAAGATGGTACCTGCGATTGTGGGACTGTGTCAAGTCCAGATGTAGCTAACTGTATGTAGCAGGATGGCACCAGCGAGGTGGTCTCCTCAGACTGTCCCCGATTGTCCCCGGGGTCAGTCCGCTTTCCTGGAGAAGGCGGAGGCTTCCTTCCCCAAAGGGGCTGGAGGTGGGGAAAGGCTTTTACACACCTCCTAGGAGATAGGAGCTTCAAACTCATCCAAAGGACCCACCTCCTAGGGCTGTCATGAGGAGTGAATGACTTCGTGCAAGTACCGGGCTAAGGGCAGTGTTGGCACATGATCGGCGCTTGGTAAACATTCATTTGTATTGGTTTCGTGGGCCCAGCTCTCACAGAAACAAAGGGCTTCGTGGCAGGAGAGCTCCTGGCTCTCTTCCACCGAGGAGTGAAATTGTAGCATGGAGACGCAGGGTGGACACAAGGAAGTACTTCCTAGTGCCTGTAAATTCCCCATCCTGTGGCTTCTAGAGAGCATGTCCAGCGCCCAACAATGCCCAGAGGTGAAGGAAAGCAAATATTTCCAATGAAAGCCCTGACACTGCTTCCCTTGCCAGGCAGGGCGTAGTATCCTTCAGGTCTCCCCAGAGGTTCCAGCTGAGCTCAGGGCGGGGTAAAACCCCAAACTTGGAGGGGCTCATGGAGTCCTCCCTTCCATCCATTTCGTTCCTATCAGCAGCTATTCCAAGACCTCCCTTGGCACGTTGAGGTCTCTCCTCTTCTTAGGTGAGATAGTGCTGAGGCTCAGGTGCCCCCCGGAGAGCTCCTCCCAGGCGATTGGTGCGGGCTGTGCACGGGGCCAGGAGGACAGGACCTCCTCCCAGGAGACTGGTGTGGGCTGTGCATGGGGCCAGGAGGACAGGAGCTCCTCCCAGGAGACTGGTGCGGGCTGTGCACAGGGCCAGGAGGACAGGAGCTCCTCCCAGGAGACTGGTGTGGGCTGTGCACGGGCCAGGAGGACAGGAGCTCCTCCCAGGAGACTGGTGCGGGCTGTGCACGGGGCCAGGAGAAAGGAGCTCCAGGGGGTCGGCACTGCAGCTCCCAGCAGGAATGTCTCCCAGCAGAAGCTCAGGTGTAGCAGCAGCACTCCAGGGCCTTGTTGGTCATGCTAGGGAGTTGGGATCTTCTAAAAACAACGAGAACCAAGAAACATTTTTAAACAGGAGGCAGATATGATCAGTGTGCTTTTTTGAAAGGTCACACTGGCTGCTGGAGAAAGAAGAGGGCATGTGTAGGAGGGAGGGAGGGAACCAGTGAGAGGGCTATTGCATTGGTGGTCACAGAAATCTACACTGATAAGGGGACATTTGAGCAAAGATCTGAATGAAGTTAGCAAGCGTTTATGCCAGGCAGAGGGAGGAGTCACCGCAAAGGCCCTGAGGCAGGATGTGCCCATTGTGATCCAGGACCAGCAGGGGGAGCCTGTGTGTCTGGGCTGGAGGGAGCCGAGGGAAGGGGCAGACATTGAGTCCCAGAAGCAATGGAGGCTGACTCAGGAAGGCCTTGTAGTGGGCGGAGCAGCCATCCCAGCTGGACCAGTACTGACAGGTTTCCTGGATGCGGGACTTGTCGTGCTGAAGCCAACAGAGCCAACCAATCCAGCGGGCACAATAGACACAGCACTGAGGACCCACACGACTTTCAGGGGCCCACGAAAATGTTTTGATTTTAATATTTTTAATCAGGAGGAAAAAATGAACATGATAACAATCACTATATAATAATCCAGCCTGGATTTTATTTTTGTCTTTATACCAATGCAGTCATAAAATATAATTATTAAAAATTTTTAATACTCACCTGAGGATATGTTTTATTGATGTTAGAGAGAGGAAGGGAGAGAGAGAGAGAGAGAGACATCCATGTGAGAGAGAAACATCACTCAGTTGCCTCGTGTACACACCTTGACCCAGGGTGCCCAACCAGGGACTGAACCCACAACCTGGATATATGCCCTGACCGGAAATTAAACCTGTGACCTTTTGGTGTATGGGACAATGCTCCAACCAACTGAGCCACCCAGCCAGGGCTAGTGATTAATATTTTAATGGAAGAAGAAGATTATGAAGGCAAAGGCCCTCAAAAATCATAATGCAGCCCGGTCGGTGTGGCTCAGTGGTTGAGCATCGATCCCTGCACTAAGAGGTTGCCGGTTCGATTCCCGGTCAGGGCACATGCCCAGGCTGTGGGCCTTATCCCTAGTGGGGGCATGCAGGAGGTGGCCAGTCGATGTTCTCTCTCATCGATGTTTCTATCTCTCTCTCGTTCTCCCTTCATCTCTCTCTAAAATCAATAAAGAAAAAAAAAATCATAATACGGCCCTGCCAACCACGACGGCTGCTCCCCCCGCTCAGTAGGCCTTTGCAGGAACTTGGGCTCAGGGTTGTTGAACCATTTTATAGAGAAGAAAAGTGAGACCCTGAAGGGTCAAGGTAAGGCAGCCCTGAGAGATGCTGGTAGCTGGGCCTAGGAACAGGGCTGGGGAGAAGGGTGAGGTAGTGGCAGGAAATAGTCCAGTGGTAGAGTTGGCCAGGCCGGTGAGTGTTTCTGTGTGTGGGGGGGGGGGGGCGGGAGAGGTAGAAGGTGAAGGTGTGATTGTCAGCTCACTGCCTGGGGCAGCCACGTTTGACGGTGCCTTTCGCTGTGATGAGGAGCAGGGCAGTGGTGTGGGACCTTGGGCCAGTCATGTCACCCTTCTGAGCATCAGTTTCCTCATCTCTAACACAGGGGTACCAGAGCTGTCTCTCGGTGTTATTATAAGAATCAAAAGACTTTAACAAATATCCCTGATAAAAGTGCCTGGTGCACAGTAGGTGCCCATAAATATGAACTGAACCTTCCCAAAGGCCAAGTTTATTTCATTCATTCATTTACACATTCAGTCACCAAATATTTAATTCAATATCCTTCCCTTATGGCAGTTCTCTCACAGTGGGAGGGACTGAGCATCATGAATTGTTGGGGTGAATGTGTAAGAAGATGGAGAGTCATGGGGGGCTCTTTCGATAGGGTGGCCAGAGGAAGCCTCCCAGAGAAGGCCCCTGTGGAAGGCGAAGTCCCTTCTAGCTAGGACAGCCCTTCCGCTGAGAAAGGGGGAATACCTGGGGTGCTCTGGGCACCCCTGAATGGACCCCTTCTCTAAGGCAGCTGGAGTCCCCTGGAGCCCCAGACCAGGCATAGGTTTGCTGAGGCGGCAGCAATTACCAGCTGTTCTTACCAGCACCGCACCCCACACCCCACTGTGATGGGCATTCACTTCTCCCTGCTATACTGTGGGCAGAGGAGCCCCGGGAGCTCGGCCAGAGGAGGAGGAGGACAGCTCCCACTGAGAAGGTCCCTCCATCAGCATGGGAACACTCCGTCTCCGGTCCTCACTACCTGGGGCCCAGGCACCCCGTGAGCAGATGGAGACTCCAGCCGCCCGCGGGGACTCTGCCAAGCCCAGGGCTGAGCCAGCCCCCCCTCCTGGGGGCACAGAGCATCTGTAAAATGGGGGTGATGGCAATAATAGAGTCTCCCAGGCTGTTGGGAGACTCACACAAGGTAGGGGATGGGGAAAGTGCTTGGTAAACTGTAAGACACACAGATGTCCATTTACCACTCGTAAACATGTCCATGAGGAAGGCGAAGGATGGGCGCCCAGGAACGGGTAGGGACAGAGCAGGTTAAAGAAGGGGGAGTGGCCACAAGCCCCAGGATTGTGCCGGCACAGAGACTGTGTGAAAGGTGCATGAATAAACACGAGGCGTCCTCTGACTCCTAACAGCCTTAACTCTCGTTAAGGAGGTAGCCGGGCAGCTGCGGTTCTCCCAGGCAGGAAGGGCCCCTCCCTCTCTCCCTGCCCTGCTGCGCTGCTGGCCCAGGGCGTCCAGGACAGGACCCTGCCAAGAGGGTCTCCCTCCCTCCTCTGTCCCTGTCTGGCCCCCGGGGGCCCCCAGCCCCTCCTGCTCACCTCCAGCAGCTCAGCGCAGACCCTTGGAGGCATGGAGTCAGTACTCATCAGCAAATGGAAGGATGCTGGGCAGGCTCAGTGCTGGAGAGTGTTGCCATGGAAATTGGCAGGTAGGGCTGGCAGCCAGCTTCCTGGAGCTGACCCCAGGCCAGGCAGAGGCTGGAGATCCATGCTGCGGTGGCTCCGGCCATAGGGTGGCTGGGAGAGACAGCAGGCAGAGGCCTGGGATTGGAGAGGAAGCACAGGTCACCTGGCAACCTTCTGCTGACATTTTAATTCAGGTCATGCTTATTGCACACCTACTGTGTGCCCGCACCGTGCAGAGTTTTCACTCACCTTATCCTAGTGATCCTCCCAGCGGGCCTGGGTGCTCAGTATTTCACTCCACAGATGAGAACACAGACTCGAAGAGGGTAAGTGACTTCACCAAGGTCACGCACACACTCAAGGTCCCAAGGCTTCTGAGACCAAGTGTGTGTTCCCTTTTCTGAAACTTCTAAAAACCTGTACCCACACCTCATCAATGCCCTCACCGAATCAAACATGGAGAACAGAACACCCTCTGCTGACCTGCCTCTCAGTTCTTGTCCTGAGTGGGATGGAGGATGAAAGGCAGACTCCCGTGGTTATTCACCAGGGAGGGTGTCCAGAGGGGGGGCCAGAGGGCTCCTCCAGGTCCCCTCGCCATCCTCACCTCCCTGCTCTCTGCTTCAGCCGGGTTTGCCAATGAGGAGTCCTGGCACAGCTAAGAGGGAGTAGGGAGAGAAAAGCAGAGGTGTCCCCTTGGCTCCCCCCTGCAAGTTACCTCGGACTGGCTGTGGCCACACGGAAGGCCAGGGCTTCTCTCCAGGGGGCCCTTTCTACATGACTCTCTTTCCCTGGACTCTGGTGCCACTGCCCCCATTCATTCCTTCAACCGAGGGTTGGTGACAGTCCTGTTTTACTTGCTTTGGGTACTGTGCTATCCCCTGTGGCTTCAGCAGACCCTGCCCACACCTCTATAGAGAGACCCGTGATCAGCCTTCCCGGTCACCCCCATGTGAGTGTGTTGTCTATCAGGGCGGTCACCCCCATGTGAGTGCGTCATCTGTCAGGGCGGTCACCCCCATGTGAGTGCGCCGTCTGTCAGGGCGGTCACCCCCATGTGAGTGCGCCGTCTGTCAGGGCGGTCACCCCCATGTGAGTGCGTCGTCTGTCAGGGCGGTCACCCCCATGTGAGTGCGCCGTCTGTCAGGGCGATCACCCCCATGTGAGTGTGTCGTCTGTCAGGGCGGTCACCCCCATGTGAGTGTGCCGTCTGTCAGGGCGGTCACCCCCATGTGACTGTGCGGTCTATCAGGGCGGTCACCCCCATGTGAGTGTGTCGTCCATCAGCGGAGGGGTGCAGAGGAGGTTGTCAGAAAGCTCTATGGTGAGATGCATGGAGACCCAGACCCAGATGGAGAGAAGGATGCTGACTTTGGCCCGTTCCACATGGAAATGTACATCCTTCCCCCGATTCCATCAGTCTGGGAGAAGGTCCTAGCAGCCTCCCTGCTCTTGTGTGGTCCTCCGTGGCGCTCCCACACCGCCTGGTATGTGGGCATTAGCACAAGACAGACTCTGCTCAGCGAGGACCCTCGAGATGCCGCTGGGTCTCACTTGCTGGGACGTGCCTCTCTGACCTTTGGAGGGTGGCTGAGATTAGTTCACTTCTGGATAACGGGCTCTAAGAACTCTAACACTCAGGAGGGAGACAGGTGGGCTTGCCTGGATGAAGGGGATGGAGCAGCCTGGGAGGCCTGGAGGCTGCCCGAATGCACACCCAGGCCCTTCAGAGTGGAGAAGCAGCCCAGGCCTTGGTGGGTGAGGGGAGGCAGTGGTCTCACTCCCACAGCCCAGTGGGGGCTGCATCTCTGGGTCTGGGGTGTCAGTGTAGGTTTAACCTCAGCAGGGGCCTAACGACCTTGGCTTCCCTAAGTGGTCCCCGAGGTGGTGAGAGCAGCCGGGCAGGCCCTCGTGGAGACTGGCACGGGGGTGGGAACCCAGGCTGCAGGACTGACCTCAGAGCTGTAAGCACCCACCGCTGCCTCCGACACGGTGTTCGGGATGTAAGGAGCCCCCAAGAAGTGTCCGTGGGGTTCTCCAGGTGCTTTAGCGTTCACTCGCGGCACAGACTAGGCATGAGTTGGCCCCAGCTCGGCCGCCAGCTCTCTGGGTAACAGTGCTTTTGCTGGCTCGAGGCCTTAATTCCCTCGTCTCCAAAATGGAGGTGACACTTGCCCTGAGACGAATGGACGTAGGCATTTGCAGTGGGGGGGGGGAGGCATGTTAATAGCCAACAGCAACTAAGAGCAGAGATATCTGTCGCAAGGCGATACCTGTATCCTCACCCTTTACACCCACTCCCCAGACAGCCAGCCTCCGCCCAGTGGCACAGGTCAGCGTCTCTGGACCCCTTCTCCTGCCTCTCTCTCTGCCCCCGAGCTCACTAAAGCCCCTCCCTAAGCACCCCTTGCCACGGCCAAAGAGGAGGGATGGTAGTGGCCAAGGGGATCTTCCTGAGCCTCCATCTTCTCAGGGTCACCCCCAGCTAGGGGTGCCAGATTTGGCAAATAAAAAGAGAACAATGAATAATTTTTCGGTGTAAGTGTGTCCCAAATATTGAATGGAACAAACCTATACTAAAAATGATTTGTGTTGATCTGAAATTCACATTTAACTGGGCGTCCCATATTTTATCTGCCAGTCCTACCCGCAGCCAAGAAGGCTCCCGAATGGTCAGCAGCCTGGTGAGTGGCCTTGCTCCTCGCTCTGACCCTCTGCGAGCCCCAGGTCGGCCTTCAGTGTAGGGGACATCAGAGGACCCCGTGTTCTAACAGACTCAAACAACCTTGGAACATAATGTTTAGTGACTATCTTCCTTGTTCCAATCACTGTGTGCCACTGGAGGGAGATGTAATTCAAATTAGGGTGGGCAGGGAAGCCCCCCCTTGCTGTTTGAGCAAAGACGAAGTGAGTGGGGGTGGGTTAGGAAGACACAGGAGATTCAACCCCGCTGGCTCTGCTCTAGCCGCCAGGCCCTCATCGCCATGCATTTCTGCCCACCACACCTTGATGGAGGGTCGCTCCCTGCCTGTCCCTTTCACAGACATGATTTCATTTCATCCCCACATCAGAACAACCTGAAGGTAAGTTTTATTATCACACTTTTTCAGAGAGGAAAATGAAATGACTCAAAAAGATGAAATGAGCGGCCTGAAGCGCCGACCCAGGGCTGCCAGCCTGGCCTTCCCGGCTGCACGGCCGAGCACAGCGGGGAGCCCTCGGTCAGCCTGTGCGGTGGCTTTGCACGACTTACTTCACTCCCCAGCCTCAATTTCCCCACCTGAAAAGGGGGTAAGATGATGACCTGCCTCCTAGCATTGTCCTGAGGATCAGTAGATGCAGGATGTAAAACGCCAGATGCGGCTCATTCACGCTGTTACTATTATTCTAAGAATAATGGGCTCCTAATGGAAGCGCCCTCGAGGACCAGGGTTCCTGGGTGGTGCCCAGGCCCCGGGGAAGGGAAGGGGGCCCTGGGGAGCAGAGGACGTGGAAATGAAGATGTGCGCAGGCCCACGGTGGGGCGATATCTCCGCAGGCAAGCCACCTGCTTGTGAGCGGAGGCGTAAACGCTGCTTAAACGGAAGTGGCGCGACTCTGATTGTAATTACATGGGTTTGAGGTTATGACCTCAGCGATTCTCTTTGCTCGGGAGGCGCTGACTCATTTTCTGCACGCACAGGCGCTAATTGCGTCCCGGAGCGCGCTCTCCGCCTGCTGGCCTGGAGGTGCGCCGCCGAGTGCTCGGCGCGCGTAATTAACCCGCTGCAGCTGCACGTCCTCGTCTGGACGGATTCGATTCCAGTTTCCCTTGCAGGAAGAGTCCTGCAATTCAGATTTATTAAAATGATTACCCTTAAACGAGGTGCCAGGGACAGAGCCCAGCACTGGGCTGGAAGCTGCCTGGGTCCGCGCACACAGAACGCCGATGCCCAGTGCTGAGCGTGCGCCCGGCCGGCCCTTACCGGCGCCCAGAAGGGCATCCCACCATACCGCGTGCTGGGAGCAGGACCACAGAGAGCTTTGGGCAGCCCTGAAGGTGTTGAAGCTGTTTTCCTGACATCTCTTATTTATTCTTCCTGGATTTGCTTTGCTGGTGCAGTCCGGACCCCATCTTCTCTCTGCCAACTTTCTTCCACTAACCACTCAGGCTCTCTTTCCAGTAAAGTGCTTTCGGCACCTGGAACAGGACTTAGACATAGTGGGCACCTGATTAATATTGAGCAGAGATGGCTCGGATGACAGGAAGATGAAGGGATGCTCCATTAACCCTCCGGGATGGAAACCTGAGCCTGTGACCCACATGTTCCCTGACCTCCACAAATAGTCACTTACCCAGACAGTGGCAGCCATGAAGATGGATGGTTCAGGTACTCTTGGGGGCAGAGGGACAGGGACAGAGGAGGACATGGGGAGCCAAACCCAGGAGCTGGCCGTTTTTTACTGCTCTTGCTCAGTGGGCAGTGGCTCTTGGCAGGGCTGCTCTGTGGGGGTCTTCGAGCCATATCCAGCTCTGTCCTGTGAGCTGTGAGCCACTCCTGGCCCCACAGCACAGCCCCCTCGCGGTGGTGATTCATATGCAGGCACTGAGCACTCCAGTTGTGTCAGACGCCCTGCTAGGTAGTGGGATGGAAAACACAAAGAATAAGAAACATGCTCGGTCCCCAGGGAGCTCGTGTCAGTGGGGAAGACAGATACACAAGCACATGGTTGCAGTAAGGGGATAAATACCATCTTGCAGACGTGTTTACAGAGCTTTGGACTCAGAGAAGGGAGCGACAGTATTTGCCAGGAGTCGGTGGTGAGAGTGCTGAAATTCTCATTGTGTGCAGATGGGGCAGAACCAGAGCACTAACATGTCTTTTCTTCCCCAGAGGTGTGTGAGCATTTCTCTGCTAAGCATTATGGGGCTTGCAGAAGACGTGTAGTTCCCAGACACAGGTGTCTGTTCTCCCAGTGTGAAGACTCACATTGCACTCATTTACTCAGCAGTGTTTACTGAGCACCTACTATACACCAGAGGCTGCACTACACTCAGAAGATACCAAGATGATTAGACACAATCACTGCCCTGGTCTAGAGGGGAGACAGGCAGACACACAAAATACATTGTAAATCAGTGGAGTATGTCCTTCACAAGAAGAGCCTTTTCAAGGTACAGAGAGGAGGAAGCGACAGGCTCCATATTACTTATGGAGAGTGGGGAGAAAGCAGCTCAGGGAAGAATTCCTAGGGATGGTTATGTCCAAGTAGGGTTTTGAAGGATGATTAGGAGTTTCCAGATCAAAAGTACCAGGTTATAAAGTCAGTGGGGATGATTGTAAGGACATAAAGAGTTGGGTAAGCCCAACCGGTGTGGCTCAGTGATTGAGCATCGACCCTTGCACCAAGAGGTTGCCAGTTCAATCCCGGTCAGGGCACATGCCCAGGTTGTGGGCCCAATCCCCAGTGAGGGGCATGCGGGAGGTGGCCAATTGATGTTCTCTCTCATCAATGTTTCTAGCTCTCTCTCTCTCTCTCTCTCTCAAATCAATAAAGAAAAAAGTGTTTTTTTTAATAAAGAGTTGGGTAATACAGGAGGTTGACAGTAATACAAGTAGGAGATACACAGACATCCCAGCATTGAAGACAAACCTCCTAGATGCCGGGTGATTGACATGGAAAATGAACCCGATGCAGGTTTCTTTGCATGAGACACACATGTCCAGTCCAGTCTTAGCAACGGAGGCTTGAGCCCTCTGCGAATGTGGCATGGGGGCAATTGAACATGGAGCCAGCCCCCTTCTGCCCCCAGTGATGTCCCAGTCACGTTCCCAGTCCCTAGGCTTCCTATTAGTCGAAGACAAACATGGGAAAGTCGCCTGGTGCAGTGGGTGTCTGTGGCCAGTGACTGAACCAGCCACGTCGGAGTCACCCGAGGTCCCTGTGAGCACTTGGCTACTTGGTGTCCTCCTGGAGGCCCACTCAGCTGCCCAGGTGGGGAGACCCATTGTGATGAGACTGATTACCATGTGTCCCTGCGGTGGACATCCTTCCTTTCACGAGGGGGAACGTGCTCTGAGGGGGAGTGAGGCCTACGGGGCGGGTCCGAGGGGTCCTCAGAGTGCCGCAGCCTCTGGGTTTTCCTGAGGGGGCAGGGGCTCAGCAGCTGTGTCCCCAAGCACACTGGGCAGGGGCACAGGGTTGCTGTTTGTCAGGTGGTTTAGGCACTGATGAAGATGCTGTTTTTAGCATCAGGCATTTGGGGCTTCCATAATCAGGGAACAGGCCAGCTGAGGTGCCAGGGGTTTGAAATTCTGCAGCGCCTGTTAGGACTGACCCAGGAGAGGTGCGTTCTCGGGCAGGGGTTGGTTGGAGGAGAATCGGAGGCTTGCCAGCCCTGCAGAGAGGACAAGAGGAGAGAGTGCTAGGGTTTAGCAGGCAGGCACGTGGTGAGATGGCTGAGCAGTTATGGGGCTCTCTGGCGGGTTCCCTAGAAGAGAGGGGTCTCTCGTTTGCTTGAGAAAGGTAACAGCCAAGTCAGGCAAGAGGGTCTGATGGCAGCTCCAAGGCAGGTCTGATGGAGGGTACGGAGGGCCCAGGATGGGGACACGGGGGCCCGGATCAGGAGTCCTGTCACAGGGGGCTAGAACACCAGATAGGACATCTGGTCCCTGCAAGCATGGATAGAGGGACCCAAGAAGGAGCCTTGTCACAGAGGAAATGAGTCCAAGCAGGGGACCAGATCACCACGTTCTGAGAACCAGCCAAAGGATAGAGCAGGTCCCAGCCAGGTCACGGTCAGGGCCAGGGCTGAGCAAGGGCGTTCTCAAAGGCACGTGGGGCTGTGTGGACGGCGCGCCGGGCGGGGCTCAACCTGGGACAGACCATGTGAGCTTCTCCTGGTCTAACTTTGCCTCCACTGTCCCCTTCACGCGTCCTGGGGATCCTGCCGGAAGCTGCAGGACACCCTGCCCTGCTGGAGGGAAGTTGGCAGCCTCTCTGCCCTCTGTCCTCCCTCCCCACCTGCTGTGAACAGTTAAGCCCAGGACAGCCATTAGCGAGCGCTGAAGGGCCTGTATTGATTAAGGATAATTATATTTACTCTTTAGCCCTGTGAGGCCTGGTAGGAATATTTTTTTTGTTAATTTGCTGCTGCTTAGTCTCAGGAATGGGGACTGATATGCCAACCACCACCTAGATCACCCCTCCACACCCACACACACAGACACACAGGCACACGCACATGCATGCACACACAGGCACGTGCACACACACATACATGCACACACACGCACACGCATGCGCCTTCACTGTTACTGAATTGCTGGGAATGCTCATCTAGGGCCCATGGCATCCTAAACTGTCCTTCCTGCAGCTTTTATTCCAGAAAAGAACATGGAAATGGTTAAAGGAGGTTTCTGTTCTTTTGGCTATTTTTATCTCGGGTGAGAGGCGTAAGGGGAGCCTCTTGCAGCCAAACACAAACACACAGACACACCGTACGCTCTCCTCCCTCCTCCCTAGGACACATACTTTCAAGCCGAACTGCGAGGAGGAAAGGATGCAGAGGTGCCTCTTCCTCTGTGTCATACAAAAAGCCGAACTGCGAGAAGAGGCCCTGTGCCCGCTTCGTCACCTGGCGGAGGCGTCTGTCCTACCTCGGCCCCTCCCCAGCTGGCCTGCCTTCCTGACAGCACTCCCCACTCACTCTTGGCGTTTTATTTTAGTGTGAGCACAGCACACCTTGTCCTTGTCACCAGGTCGGGAAACATCTACCAGCCCCGGCCAGGCACCGGGCCCAGGCTGAGGATACAGGGGCAGAAGGTGCCCTCTCGCCCTCAGGAGGCTCCCCGTCCAGTGAGGGAGGCCGAAGAGAAAACCCCGGACACCACACACCTGGGGCCCAGCACTCACCAGAGCTGCTTTGTCACCTAGGGCAAGGAACGTCTTTAAGACTCAGTTTCCCCAGCTATGAACTCAAAATGATAACGACACTTCCCAGCAGACTGAGATGATACGCGGGTGGTCCACCGTGCCCAGCACGTAGCAGGCGCGCGTAGATAACAGCAGCCAGCTTGCTGAACGTTCACTGTCACCCATGTCATCCTCACGAGCTCGTGAGGAAGCGGAGGCACGAAGGGGCTGAGTAAGGTAACGGGGGCACCGGCGAGCTGAGATGCCACCCCAGGCAGTCACTCCTTCACCCTACCTGCACCGACTGCACTGCTGTGACCTTGGCTTCAGTTCTGCAGAGAGTGTCGTGGAGGAAACGTGGGAGAAAGGTGCCTTACACAACCCGGGGGCATGACATCACAGAAGCCCCCGAAGGAGGATAAATGGCCTTCTTCTGGGAGAGGGAACTGAGTGCCCAGAGGCCCCAGGTGAAAGGGCATGGGGCACTCAGAGAACAGCAGGCATTTCCATCCCAGCGCCTGGCAGGTAGGGTGACCGTACATCCTGGTTTGCCTGGGACTGTCCTGGTTTACACCTATCGGCCCGCTTAGTTATAAATAGGCCCTTCCTCCCTCTCAGACAGTCCCAGTAGGACGATGAATTATGTGGCCACTGTGGTTCTAGCGTGCTGGTCCGGGAGAAGTGCAGACAGGCTCCTGCTGATAGCCTCAAGGACGCGGAGCCCACTGAGGAGTGAATCACGGGGAGCAAGGCTGGGGTACCCAGACCTTTAGGAGGCAGCGGGCCAGGCCGACGAAGATGCTGGTGTTAAGGAAGCAGAATCCACAGGCTTGGCAACAGAGGCAGTGGGTTAGTGGGTAAGGGCGGGAACTCTGGTGCCAGGCTCTCTGGGTTCAGATCCCAGGTCAGTCACTTCCTAGCTGTGTCACCTTGGGCAGATTACTTTCTCCCTGGGTGGATCTCACTTGCATCACGTAGAGTTAATATTTAAGGCAGTTGTGAGCAGTAACAAGTCAGGGATGACTCGGTCGCTGCAAGGGCAGTCTTGCTTGAGGACAAGCAGAGATGGAGGGAGGGAAGACACAGGATGGTAAGGGACACAGGCTGGTAAGGCCTGTTTGAAACGTGCTGGGTTTGAGGTGGCAGAGGTGAGAGCAGAAACTGGATAGGTAGCCAGATGTTGCCAAGTCCAGCTCACTAGGCGGGTCTGGGCTGACGAGTCCAACTTGGCGTCATCCACGCAGAGCCAGGAGTGGGTGCGTCCAGAGAACCTGGGAGCACAAGCCTTTTCGGTGGCCTTGGCGGGCGTGTTTCACTGTAGATGGTAGGGACTGCTGTGAATGGGAGACAAGGACTTGGAGGAACGCGTGTGGACTGCTTTAAGAAGCTCGTGTGTAAAGGAAAGGGACAATGGCCACAGCAGGTGCAGGGCCAGGAGTATTCGTCTTCAAGGGGCAGAGCCTTGAGCTCGGGAGAGGGCAGTTGAGATGGAGAGGCTGAAGAAGACATTGGATGAAGGCACAATGGATGGCACGGTGTCCTTGAGGAGGCAGGAGAGGATGAGGTGCTGGGTTGCTGGCAGGATCAGCTCAGACCGGGAAGGCTGCCTTCTCTGCTGAGATGGAGGGCGATAAGGAAGAGTGAGGACACGTGACTTGGGGGCGGCCTGCTGGCACCATTCGCTCCGGAACCCTGGACTCAGGACCTCCAAGGAAGGGAGGGGATGGGGGGAGGTGGTTCATGGAAAGGGTGACCACGTGAAAAAGCTGTATGAGGAATGAAAAAGTGTGTCGTGGGGGCAGGTGGAGGACAGTTGGGGACCAGGAGGAATGCCACTGTTAGGGTGGTCCACGGGATCCTGTGGTCACCTAGGATGATGGCAGGCTGGGACTGCAGGGAGACGAACTGTGTGGTTTGCAGGGAGCAGAAAGTTGATAAATGACAGACACCCACAAAAGGACAGAAGAAGTGTGTATCTAACATCAAAGAAGCAGGATGCATTTAAAAATCTGACAACAGAGGACTGGTTCTGGAGTGGCATTGGTTGTCAGGGAGGGGCCTCCCCACGTCCTGGAAAAATGAGCATCTCCTAGGCAGGTCTGCAGGGACATGGTGAGCTGGAAGGCAGAACCTGTGCCCAATTTGCCTTTGCCTCATTTTCCTACCCACCTGGCATATTTAAGAGGTTGTTTTAAAATGTTGGCTGGCTGAGAGTGCATGAATGAATGAATGAATGAATGAACGAACGAATGACCGAATGAATGAATGAATGAATGAAGAATGAACGCCTTGCTCCCTCCCTGAGAGATGCTTCCACCTGTACCTGTGTTTCTTGCCCTGGACCCTGCCTCTTCCTGTCCCTGACATGTGCCTGCCGAGCCTGTGTGTGCAGAGACTTCTCTTCTGGGGCCCTACCGGGGGACAGGACGGCAGAGAGGAGGGAAGGGGAGTGTTCCCGTCACTCTGAGGGAGCCAAGGTCCCAGCGAGCATGAGCCCAGCCCACCCGAGCGGCTGCATCCCCTTTATGCCAGCACAGCATGGCTGCTGCGTGTCTGCCACACTGGGGTCTGCAGTGGGCAGCCCAAGGAGCCGTGGTGACGCAGTGTTAGAGAAACACACGTTCAGACTAGAGGGCTCTCGGCTTTTTGCAGCCTAAGTTCTAGTCTCTCAATTGGATTTATCTTGTCCCTTTCACTTCCTCCTTCCTTACTTTCCAGCCTGGCACCAATGGTTTGGTCAGAGAACCCTGAAATGCAGGACAGATGGTGCTTTCGCTGGCTCCCGGGGGCAAAATAAAGCAAGATGTCACCCAGGCAAGGACCACAGCTCATCTATTCCCGGTGGCCACCCAGACTCCCACTAAGGGAGCAGAAACAGACTGGCTTTATTTTTAGCTCCCCGGTGGGCCCTGGGCCCTGCCCCACTTTCTGCAAACAGAGAGCTTGGGGCCCATACCATCTGACCGCAGTGGGGGGTTTGGGCAGGCCTTGCCTTCTCCCACCACTCGTGATGGAAAGCCAGGGGAATGCTTCTCCACATCCACATTTTCCAGGCCAGGAAATCCACGTGGTGGGGCCTCTCATGGGACCGGAGTCTGCAGGAGCCACAGTGGTTGTCCTGTGCCCAGGGCTGTGGCTCTGGCAGGGCCTCCAAGGGCCTGGCTGTGGGAGCCCCGGGTTCCAGGGGCTGTTTTGACTCAGCCGTCCTGCCCCAGACCCCAGCGAGCATTTTCCTGAGCTCAGCTTGAGTTTCCTGTAGGACTGGGAACAAATCTATAACTTGGAGGGCAAAGGGCAGTGAAAGCAATAAAGAGACTCCCGGTTGAGCTCAACCCAGACAATAATAAAGCACATCATTTATTCATTCACTAGCAAGGGGTGGGACGCGGGCCTGCAAAGCTGCTGAGGGTGCCGGAAACGGAGCACGTGCTGTCTGCCCTCGAGTTGCTCTCCTGTTGTTCTCTGTCCCGAGACCGATCACAGGACTGCAGCGTCCGAGGACCCGCAGCTGGTGTTTCTTCTTCCTGAGCTGAATCCCTGGGTCTGTAGTTTCTCCCCACTTTTTCTCTTCTGTGGCAATGCCCCTGGTTTATCCTGCCTGCCACACGTGCTGAATTGGGAGAGCACCTGCCATAGACAGTCCTGCAGAAGGAGGTGGGTGTCATCACCTGGGCAGAGATCCATAGCATTGTGTGGCTGCTCCTTGGAGCCCCTGATGGTCACTGTCCAGAGTGAAGACTCTCCTTGGAATCATTTTCTGCCTCTGCTCTCAAGTCGTCCAGGCTGCCATCTTTTCTCCGGTCCTTGCAGACTCAGCTGGTTCTTTGGCAGCTTGGACACTTCTCAGTGACATTCCCTCCCTGGTCAGGGCCTTGCTGGACCTCTCCATGGACAGTGACACCCTGCTTTTCCCTCTTGGGCCCTGGCATCTGTAGGGAGTCCCTCCGGCCTGATGGCCGCTCCTCAGAGGGACACTGGAATGGGGCAGCTGAACTAGAAGGCAGGCGGTCACCTGGCCAGGGAGGGCTACCCAGGGTGGATGGAGGGTCTGGACAGCTGGGCCTTTGGGAGCTCAGCACTGGCTCAGCCTCCCCAGGGCATTTCTGCCAGGAGTCTGTTCAGCCCCGTGTCCCCTGTGAATGCCCCACTTAACAGGAACAGTCCTGAATACAGGACACGTGGGCTCCTTCCTGGCTGGCATTTGGGACCCACACTAATGCCCATATGGCCTCTCAGGTGTTTTGCTTCCCAGCCGCCCTCTGTCTCCCCAGGAGTGTTCCATGCTGCAAAGCCCCAGGGTGCCCTGGCCTACAGGCTGGGGCTGAGAATGAAGAATTGTTGGGAATGGCATAGCTGGGCAAAGAGTTACCCCTTGGCCCCCAAGGCCCATCCTCCCAGGGCACCTTGCCACAGCCCCTGCCCCCGACCATTCTAGGGCATGCTTCTCACGTCTGTCTTCCCTTCTGAAGAGCTCCAAGCAAGCAGATACTGACATAGGACTCTGGGTACTGAACACACAATGCAGTATGCAGATGATGTATTATAGAATTGTACACTTGAAACCTATATAATTTTGATAACCAATGTCACACCAATAACTTTAAATAAAAAAGGGAAAGCAGAGACAGTAAACTACCCAGAAAAGGCCAGGTGCCCTGCGGGAAGACAGGCAGGGCAGAGCAGGAAAGATGGGGACTGGCGGGTAATGCTCTTGTGTGGGGACTCATTCTGCAGCTGGCACGTCCCACTGTCCCCTTCACCCTGCACATCAGCCCTGTGAGATGAGCATAGCTGTCCTTGATGTAGAAGTGAAGAAACCTCCAGGAATGGAACTTGTCCAGTGTCACAGGGAGGGAGCGCGGAGCACACCTGTTCTAGAGAAAGGACTCTCGGGAAGAGGAGCCCACGAAGCCTCGGGAAGAGCAGATGAAGAGTCCGGAGCGGTCGGGTTCTGTGAGATGCACCTGCTAACACGCTGACTTGTAATGTCGTGGGTCCTCCTGCCTGGTGGCTGGAACAGCAAGGGCAGTTCTCCCTCCGTGGGGTAGAGAAACTCCACATGCCGGGAGGTGCCTGTGTGTCTGCAACCCGTGAGCCCAGGGGCGGCCCAGGTGAGAGGCCTGGAGAGGGAACGTGCCGCAACTGCCCACAGGACAGAAAGGAATAATGACGGGGCCTCTGACTAATTAAACGACTGCAAATATCATTCTGCTAAAAGCAGAGGAGCTGATAAATTTTTTACTCGATCCGCTAATAATTTTCTCCCTTAAAAGGTAGAACAGGCAAATAGGGGAACTGAGTCTAGACTGAGCTGTGATCCACAGAAAAGAATTCCTTGTCGCTCTGACGAGTGCTGGTCCCAGGGGCAAGGCCTCATCTGTTTTGTCCACTGCAGTAGCTCTCTGCCCGGAACGGTGCCTGTCACAGTGTCGTGGAATGATCTGTTCAGTGAACAGGAGGAACAGGGATGGGCACACCTGGAGGAGACAGCCATAACATCGGGGCACGACCAGGAGCCAGGGCAGGGACGCTGTTCCCACAGGAGCCTGGGGTGTGGTAAAGGAAGAGTCTGCAGGGAGCAGGGAGCTCAGTCCCATGCCGGAGGGGCCGAAACGGGACACAGCTTAGGAGGGTCGGGAGATGATAAAAGTGACATGTGTATCTTACAGTCACACACCATCTCTATCAAAGACAAAAACACCGAAAGCTATGACATACATTTTTTAATGAGACGGTGGATAATAAATCACTTTGAGAATCTGATGAAAACTATAGACTATTTCTCCTAGAAGGAAAAAAAAAGCACGTCTGTACAACATTTTGGGTATAATTTTAGGAGGGTTGGCGACCTTGTGATAAGAAGATCTAACATAAAGGAACCAGTGGAGGTGTGGACCATGCTTTCGAGGACTTCCCACTTGGAAAGGCGCAGGGCTTATCGGAAGATGGGGGTTTCCGTGACAAGGCGAGGTCCCAGGGGGCACCATACCCTGCAAGAACTGTGTCTGCAAGTCTAAGCCCAGTATAAAACTTTTTTTTTTAATCCAGATGATAACAAAACACTGTTGGTATTTCTATAGTTACTATTGCTAAGAGGAGGGATTCAGGAATCAGATCCGTCTGATCTGAATTTCAGTTTTGTGACCTTGGACAAGCTCTTTAAACTCACCAAGTCTGTTTCCTCATCTGTAAAATGGTGGTGATAGCTATTCGCAAAGGGTGATTGTAAATGTTAAACTCGATAATGCCTAATAAGTTCTTGGCCTGGTGCCTGGCATGTTGGTTCAATTCATATTCACCACCATTGTTATTATTCTCTGCTCGCAACACCCTGCTCTCCTGTTGTGACTATCAAACCCTTCAATCAAGGTTAGCTTTTAGTGATTTTTGTTATTTTTAAATAATGCCTGAAGCAAGAAAGTGAATAAGATAAAGGACTGCTCCTTGCAGAATATGATGTAATATTGACTTCGTTTGAAAGAAATATCTAACCAAAGGGACTCAGGGTAGCACTGAAGGGCAGGAGGAACAAGCACACACACCTGTGTGGAGAGTCATGCCCCAGAGAGAGAAAATAGAGCCACCTGCCTCTTGTATCTCTTCCATCTTTGTCACTGATGGGGACACGTTTTGATCTGACATGTGAGGAAGAGCATAGCTAACATCTTTAAATGAGGTCAGGGCTCCAGACTCGGATGCGTGATGTCCCAGGAATGTAAGAATTTGCAGATACAGTGGTGGAGACATTGCCGGTCACTGTTAGGAAACTATGGAATAGAGGAGATGCTAAAGGGCCGGAAACATCTCACTTTTTAAAAAGCAAGGTTCTAGAAGTTCTGCATTGATCAGCCTAATGTCAATGCAGCCTGATGAAATTCTAAAAAGGTATAGTGGTAAATAGGCTGTTTGCATGCACTTAGAAAAGAAACAGATACCCAGGAGCCCATAGAGGATCACAGTCCTCTTCTCAGATCACACTGGCATGAAACTAGAAATCAACAATAATAAAAACTCCCCAAAACATTCAAACACATGGAGGCTAATAGCATGTTATTAAACCATGATTGGGTTACCAGTGAGATCAAATAAGAAATAAAAAGCTTCCTGGAAACAAATGAACACACAACAACCCAAAATCTATGGGACACAGCAAAAGCAGTCCTGAGAGGGAAGTTCATAGCAGTATAGGCCTACCTCAAGAAACAAGAAAATTTCTAATAAAATATCTTACCCTACAACTTAAATAATTAGAAAGAGAACAACAAGAAAAGCTTAGAGTGGGCAGAAGGAAGGAAATAATAAAGATCAGAGCAGAAATAAATGACATAGAGACTAAAAAAATACAAAACATTAATGAAACAAAGAGCTGGTTCTTTAAAAAGGTAAACAAGATTGCTGCACCTTTAGCCAGACTCATCAAGAAATAAAGAGAGAGGACCCAAATAAATAAAATCAGAAATGAAAGAAGTGAAACAACTGACACCACAGAAATACAAAGGATTGTAAGAAAATACTATGAATAACTATATGCCAACAACCTGGAATAAATGGACAAATTCCTAGAAAAATACAACCTTTGAAAACTGAATCAGGAAGAATCAGAAAACCTGAATAGGCCAATAATAACAGATGAAATTGAAGCAGTAAAAAATAAAAACTCCCAGGAAACGAAAGCCCTGGTCCAGATGGCTTCACAGGGGAGTTTTACCAAACATTCAAAGAAGAATTGACACCTATCCTCCTCAAACTATTCCAAAAAATTCAAGAGGAAGGAAGACTTCCAAGCTCTTTTTACAAGGTGAGCATCATCCTAATTCCAAAACCAGATAAAGACACTACAACGAACGACAATTACAGGCTGGTATCCCTGATGAACATACATGCTAAAATTCTCAACAAAGTATTAGCAAATCGGATTTAGCATTACATTAAAAAGATTATTCAGCATGACCAAGTGGGATTTATTCCAAGGATGCAAGGCTGGTATAATATTCACAAATTAATAAATGTCATACATCAGATAAACAAACTGAAAGATAAAAATCACATGATCATATCAAGAGATACAGAAAAGCATTCGACAAAATCCAATACCTATTTTTTGATAAAAACTCTCAACAGAGTGGGAATAGAGGGATCATACATCAACATAATAAAGGCCACATATGACAAACCTACAGCCAACATCATACTCAATGGGCAAAAACTAAAAGCATTTCTCCTAAGAACAGGAACAAAACAGGGATGTCCACTTTCACCACACTTATTCAACATAGTACTGAAAGTCCTAGCCATAACAATCCGACAAGAAGAAAAAATAAAAGGCCTCCAAATTGGAAAGGAAGAAGTAAAACTGTCATTATTTGTAGATGACATGATATTGCACATAGAAAACCCTAAAGACTCCACCAATAAACTACTGGATTTAGTAAATGAATTTGGCAATGTAGCAGGATACAAAATTAACATCCAGAAATCTATGGCATTTTTATATACCAATAATGACTCTCACAAAGAGAAGCTTAAAAAAAAAATCTCGCCCTGGCCGGTTTGGCACAGCGGTTAGAGCATCAGCCCATGGACCAAAGAGTCCCGTGTTCGATTCCAGCCAAGGGCACATACCTCGGTTGCGGTTCGTCCCCAGCCCCAGTTAGAGTTGTGCGGGAGACAACCAATTGATGTGTCTCTCTCACATCGATGTTTCTCTCCCTCTTCCTCCCTTTCTCCCTCCCACTTTATCTGAAGATAAATGGGAAAATATCCTTGGGTGAGGATTAACAACAACAAAAAGCTACACAATAGAATACTATGTAGCTATAAAAAGAAGGAGCTCTTACCCTTTGAGACAGGATGGAGGGACCTGGAGAGTATCATGCTAAGTGAAATAAGCCAGTCAGAGAAAGACATATATCACATGATCTCACTTATATGTGGAATCTAATGTACAAAATAAACGGATGAACAAAATAAATCCAGAGTTATGGAAGCAGGGAAGAGACTGATGAATCTCAGAGGGAAGAGGAGAGGGGGGCAGGAAGTGATTAACCAAAGAATTTATATTCATATATGTATAACCAATAGACACAGATAACAGTGCATTGAAGGCCTGAGTTGGGGGGTGAGCAGGAGCGGAGTGGAGGGGGGTCAATGAAAAAAGGGCGACATCTGTAATACTTTCAACAATAAAGATAAATAAGTCATGCATGGTAAAATGATTTCTGTAGGTACTTTTTTCTAGGATATTAGAGGAATGGTATTGGCATACAGTTTGATTCTGGGAAAACATTTCGTGAAGTCGCTCCTTACCATATTGTGGGTGAAATGGAGAAGGGTGATCCGGACAATAGTACAGTGCCTGACTTCAGTCGTGCCCTCCCACAATGCCAGTGTGTGAAGAGAATCTCTTCAAAGGTAGTCTGTTCAGTATTTGTGAGAGTAACATAGAAGTCATGCTAATAGACACACAGCACCTCCCCAGAAAGTTAAATCACCACATGGATACAGTATCCGGGTCTGACTAGGTCTCCACCACCTGCAGTGATGGACGTACACTGACATGCAGAACAGCAAGTCATTCCTGTAGACACCCTGCCCTCAAGGAGGCGGGACATAACTCCACTCCTTACGTGTGGCCTGTGCATGAAAGGGGCAGGGAGAATAACTTTAATTCCACAGGGGGGACCTGACAAGCCTCAGCCAGGTGATCAAGGGCAACATCGATAAGTCATGTTGAGAGCATGAGATGATACCTTGATGAGATGACAATGGCGTTTACTCTGTGGTCTTCCTGCCCAAAACCTATAACCCCAATGTCATTATGAGAAAATTATTAGACAAATCACAATTGAGGGACATTCTACAAATTACCTGGACAGTACTCTTCAATAATCTTGATAAACTGTCCATGGTCTAGAGGAGCCAAAGGAGACATGAAAGCTAAATGCAATATGACATCCTAGGTGGGATCCTAGTGAAAACTAAGAACTATTACTACAGTAGAAACTTCAGATAATACATCAATGATGGTTCGTTGGTTGTGGGAAACTGTACCATTTTAACATGTAAAATGTTAATAATGGGGGGAACTGGGTGCAGAACTCTCTGTACTACATTCACAATTTTTCTGTAAATCTAAAACTATTCTAAAATAAACATTAATTTTAAAATGTGATGATCAATATAAGCATAGAACATGATTTATTATGTAAGTGTATTCTGGGGGACATCCAAATTACATCCAGCTTCAGGGAAAGACATCTAGGGCTCTTGATGGACCGCAGTCTCAGTGCATGGCTCTGGGCTACATGGTTGTGAAAGGCAGTGTCGGCCTGTGATGCTCCAACGAGACCACAGGGTCCAGCGTGGCAGAATTCTGCCGCTCAGACCACGGGAGGAGTCTCACCTCTGGAGCCCAGACTTCAGGGTTCAAGCCCAGGCTTGTAGGAACCTAATCAAGTCACTTGATCCTTCTAGTCCTCAGTTTTCTCATCTGCAAAGTGAGCAAATAATGGTAGCTGCCTCATAGAGCCAGTGGGCAGAGCAAAAAGCCCCTGGCCCACAGTAACTACAAAGTCCGTGGATCTCTGACTGGGGCAAGGCAGGCCCGCACCTTATTTTTTAGAGGATGCCTTATTTCAAAAGGGTGTGGAGTATCTCAGAGGTCAGCATTAGATGAAGGTGTGATGAGAAACTTACAGTGTTTACCTTGGATGAAAGATTGGACCAAGAGAGCTTTTCTCCAAAGCAGAGTGCGGGCCAGCCGGAGGAAGTGATGGTTTTGGTCATTAATTTCCTGAAACACTAAGTATGTCCCTAAGACTGTCTGGATCTTTGCTTCCTTATCTTCAAAGTACAGATAAGGACACCTTTTGGTCAACTTCGCGGAGTGACTGAGAGGATAAAGTGGAGGTGCACTGAATGAAAAGCAGCTGTGGTTATCGGTGTTGTTATTTAAACTACTTGAAAAGTGTGCTTACTATTGAGCTGGTTCACAAGAGGTGAGGAAGAGGACAAGGAACGGCATCTGGAATGCTTCCTTTTGTTAACTGATAAGCCATCAAGGACAAGTCAAGGACACACGCTTCTCTTCAGGCATGGAGTCTGGTGTCATGAGCTCAGGAGAGAAGTAGGGGCTGCACTGGAGAGAATGCACGGACCTTGGAAATGTACCCAGTGTCTGTGACCCTCAGTGTTCTCGTGTGTAAAGCTGAGGTCATTGTACACACACGGTGAGCACTTGGTCAGTGATGGCTGCGTCTGTGACCCTCAGTGTTCTCATCTGTAAAGCAGAGGTCATTGTACACACACGGTGAGCACTTGGTCAGTGGTGGCTGCGTCTGTGACCCTCAGTGTTCTCATGTGTAAAGCAGAGGTCATTGTACACACACGGTGAGCACTTGGTCAGTGGTGGCTGCGTCTGTGACCCTCAGTGTTCTCATCTGTAAAGCAGAGGTCATTGTACACACACGGTGAGCACTTGGTCAGTGGAGGCTGCATCTGTGACCCTCAGTGTTCTCATGTGTAAAGCAGAGGTCATTGTACACACACGGTGAGCACTTGGTCAGTGGTGGCTGCGTCTGTGACCCTCAGTGTTCTCATCTGTAAAGCAGAGGTCATTGTACACACACGGTGAGCACTTGGTCAGTGATGGCTGCGTCTGTGACCCTCAGTGTTCTCATCTGTACAGCAGAGGTCATTGTACACACACGGTGAGCACTTGGTCAGTGGTGGCTGCGTCTGTGACCCTCAGTGTTCTCATCTGTGAAGTGGAGCTCACTGTGCCACATGGTAAGCACTTGCTTGGGCAGTGGTAGCTGCTATTGTAATCTGTCTCTACAGCAGCCTTGCGGACATGGTAGTGATCTGAGTCCCCCATCCCTAGGTCCTGTCAGTGAAATGCCCTTGTTGCTGCCCTTGGAGGCTCCAGGCGGTCATGGGAGACAAACTTGAAGGCACAGGAAAACAGCCTAGAGAACAGGAAACGGAGTCTGTGTCCATGGAGTACAGACAATAATAATCCCTCCCAGATGCTTTCAAACCTCTTTTGGTGGAGCTCTTAACAGTCCCGGAGGTTCTGGGTAAAATCAGAGCCCAGAGGGAACCTGATTACGGGAAGGAGGGCAAGTGGGTTGGTGAGAGAGACGGGAAGTCATTGCAGAACTACTCAGTGGTGACTATGGTTTAGAAGGAAACCTGGGGAAAAGGCAAGTGGCCCAAACCGACAGTGCCCAGGCCCAGAGGCAGCGCAGAGACAAGGTCACAGTGACAAGGACACAGTGGATGGAGTGCGAGCGACTTGTCCCTCAGGACTTGTGTTGACTTGTTGCATGTCTCAGACAACCACAGTCACCCACCCAGGTGAACTTCTACATCATTCGGGGCATGAAGCCATGCGTTGTGCCGAAATCTCTTACACCAGCGATTTCCAAAGATGTTGCCACATGCCTTTGGAGAAAAATAACAACAATGTATTCAAAAATTTTTACAGAGCCTGGAGGTACAATAGACAGCAACAGATGGATCTGTATTTACATAAAATGACACAGACACT
Source organism: Tadarida brasiliensis (assembly GCA_030848825.1). Lineage (NCBI taxonomy): Eukaryota > Metazoa > Chordata > Mammalia > Chiroptera > Molossidae > Tadarida > Tadarida brasiliensis. The sequence goes on along the minus strand of CM061275.1, from coordinate 11,699,716 downwards.
GACTTTCTGAATATTTTTTATAAAATCAACAATTAAAATGGATCTCTCTCTCTCTCTCACACACACACACACACACACACACACACACACACACACACACACACTACCAAGCAGCAGAGCTTGGGGCAGGGCCCAGCACAGAGGTGTGCATGCAGATGCCCAGAGGTCAGGAGTTAAACCCTCATTAGGTTTGGCCGACTCCCTCCCCGTCTCCTAGCAGCGCAGCACCCGTCTCTGCAGGTTGCTTTGGAGGACGATCAGTCCAGAGTTTCTCCAAGAAACAGTTCTCAGCTTAACTCTTAAATGGACTGAGCACCCTCCACGTCACCGGGATTCGGGTTGCTGCCTGTACCTGCAGGTTGGTTTGAACCCACTGGAAGCAGATGAGTTGGCTTATCTGCACTCAGACCAGGGCTCCACATTTTAAGAAAGATATTGACAGACTGAAGCATGTCCACAGTTGAGCAACCTGGCTGGCAGGGGGCTGGACCGTATTCTGCTGGGAACATTGAAGGAGGACTCAGAGGGGCCTGTTGGTTGTCTTCAAATACCTGCAGAGTTGTCATGTAAAAGATGTGATAAGCCTCCACGTATCCTCAAAAGGCGATTAGGACTCAGGTATACAAGTTAGTGGAGGCAGATTTGGCTTGATCCGGAGAAAGACTCTCTCACAGCTAATCTGGTTGCATGGAGAAGTAACTAGTTCTTCATTATGGCAAGGGTCCAAAGACTGGGTGACCTACTGTCAAGATTTCTGTTGAGGGGTTCCACTTTGGACCAAAGGTTGGATGAGAAGATCTCTAAATTCCTTTCGAAGCTTCAGATTATGTGTTTGTGTGTTCTCAGTACGTAGAGAGGGCAGAGGGTGGGATCAGAGCTTGGCCAGAAGAAAGGAGATGACTGTCTGGAGCAGGGAGACAAGCCTTGAGTTTAGTGAGTCTTGAGTCCTGGTCTTATGCTCTTGTGTTTTATTTTTCAAACTCATTTGAACAGAAGGAGCAGTAAACCTAAGTCTTCGCCCCAGGGCCAGACCTGGCTTCTGTCTGGGTGTTTAAGACACCTGCTCCTCCCAAGAGAAGTCCCTCCAAGTTCCAGGGCATCAGTGGCTACTTGTATTTCCCAGACCTTATCCTCTTTTCCAACTTTGGAAGGTGGTCGCGGGAACAGGGAGAGAGCTGAATAACGATACCTAGCCCTCTGTGGGTCAAATCCTTGATCTGGTCCCATGTGAAGTGGCAGAGTCGATAAGCAGTAAACCTGCCCAAGTGGCCCTCTCAGATGACTCAGAGCCCGCCTCTCGCCTTGTCAAGGATGCGTTCAAACCTGTGGGCAACCATCTTCCACCTGCTCCGAGCCTGTGTGCTCTGGGCCTTCCACCCAGACCCGGGACAGTTCCCTCCTGAAGTAAGCCCCGTGTGGTGCAGCTTGTTGCTGGGTTTTCTTCATTCTTTCTTTCTCAGCTTCTTTAGTCAGATGAGTTCACTCTTCTTAAAGGTTTTCAGCCACCACTGTGTTCCCTGGACACCTACCTCCACACCATCTATCAGTTGTATATTCGGAGAGATGCCCCCCTGGGTTAAGAAATTGATAAATGAAATGATATTGAGAGGCCCTGTTTCAGACTCCTTGGCCTTCATGTGTAGGCAACAGAAGGCAGAGGTATTGTGCCAGAAATCAGAACCACCAATGCTTGGACAGCGCTCCCCTTAATTTGTTCTCTTTTCTTCATCCAACAAATGCTGGCTGGCTTGCTGCTGTTGCCTTGACCTGTTTGAATTTCCTATTTTGAATATGATTCCTACGGAACTGAGAACTTGTTACAGGCTTGAAGTATATTTTCAGGCAAGTCACCTTTCCTTTCTGGGCCTCGGGCTCCTTGTCACTGAGCCTTTGACTGCCCCTCTGGGACATACTGGGAAAGGCCACTCATTAAGGATACACTGGACGCCGACAAAACAAGTACAAGGGTTCCAGGCCGCTTGCAAGCAAAGGAAAGATCTGCACTAATCATGCCGGAGTCTGAAAGGTTCCCCGCATCTGTCGAGGTCCAGGTGTACACTGGGTGCTATAATTGGGCCCTCGAATCTCCAGCAAGTTTGCTTGAAACCTCCACAGGGCAGTGAAGGATCAGACATGGTGTCAAGCGAGCCTGATAATGTGCAAAGCAGAGAGGTGTCAAAACTGGCAAGAAGCAAAGCCTCCATTTCTTCTCAATCTCCATAAAAACAAGCGCATGTGTCATCAGGAACCAGGGACCAAGGCCAGTTTGTCAGCGCTGCCAGTGTGTGGTCCTACTGCTTTCCTGGCTCGCTCCCCTCTTGCCTCCCACCTGCCCCTGAAATTTTAATTATCTCCTAGACTCAGGATGACGTCTGTTTGCTGGTGGTGAGCTGGAGGAAGGAGAGATGGCCCACAGAAATACAAAAGCCCATTAGCCTTCACAGCAACCATGGGGGACCGGGTGGCTGTTTTTAGTTATAGACATCTTGGTGGGAAGATTTGCGAAAAATGTATTTACCCCATTACAACTGCACCTCCCTTTAGCCTACTTATCTCCAGCACCACGTGTCTTCTGCCACTGTCTTCTGGGGGGAAGGGGGGACACAGAGAGTGACTCTCTCTGAATTCGAGCTCTGAGGGTTTAGATGGAGCAATTCTGAGTGTAAGTCAAAAGCAGGACCTGGGACCCCTCCCTGGTCATCATTTCCTTCACTGGTCTTAGAAGTAGTTCTGGCTGCCCTACCCTTTAAGGAAGGGGGATGAGGTCAAAGACATTTCCAGAAAAGAGGAAGGGGTTCAGAGAATGGAGGAATATAAAATTATAGACGAGATGATTGGGGAATCGCATTCATGTTTATTAAAGATAACTTTGATTGACAAAACCCTCTTTGGAAGCCGTTTTGGAACTTAGGAAGTCTGCAGAGAAAGAAGGAAAATGAATTGCCAGATGTGACCCACGTGGTCGCTCGGCCTCCCGGGCTCGTCTGGGAGTTCACAGGCACGGGCTCTGCCTCTGTCGGTGCTTCGCACAGGCGCACGCCTGGGGTTGCCGTTAGCTTCCTGCCCGTCAGCCGGAGGTGTAGACCAGTGAGGGGTCTGTGCCTTCGGTCCCCCGACACTGCGGAGTAAGGGGAACCCCGTCGTGTGGGTGTCCGGATAGGAGGTGAGGGTAGAGAAGTACCCAGTGTGGACAGTCCCGGTGGGATGCCCCGTACACAGCTCATTGTCCTGGGAACAGGAAGGAGACATTCTAAGCCCTGTGTTCCTGGAAATTGCAGCCTTGTTGAAGCAAAAGCTCTGACCTAGTGCCACAAACACACTCCGCCGCTCTGGCTTCCAGCTGCAGGGGCTCCAGCTTTATACATACATCCCTGAGCCTGCACGTCAGGGTCTCGGCTGGCCGCACTCAGGGAGCGTGGGTATTTCGTTGCTCCCAGGGGAGTCTCATGGGCCAGCCCAGCATGGACCATGGCCTTACGTTGGGGGACACCGGGACTAGAGTGGTCACTGACTTCCTGAAGCCGTGGTCCTGAGAATGGGTGGCCAGGCAGAGTACAGGGTGGGCAAGAATGAGGCAGTCGGGGTGGCCGGGCGTTCAGGGCAAGAGCTGTGAGCCTGCAGGAAGGAGAAACCTACCTCCATCCGTTTCCTTCTCCTTTGAGGATGAAAGGGGGAGTTAACGCCAACTTTAAAGAAAAGTGAGTCTTGAAAACCTTTGAGGTCAACAGGGTGCTGCCTGAACCCATCCACTGCGATTTCTCTGAAGTCCTATTTAATTATAAAATCTATGCAAACCATGCTTATTTCGATATAAAAAACAATGTTTCCCCCACATCTTCTAGTTTAACAGAGCAGGTCTCAATCTTTCTGGTCTCGGCAAAATTATTCAAGGACCCCAGAGAGCTTTTATTTATGTGGGGTATATATGGTATTAGAAATTAAAACTGGAATTTTTTAAGTATTTAAAAACTCTGTATGTATTAATTCATTTTAAAATAATAAATCCATTGCATATTAACATACATAATATGAAAAATAACTATATTTTCTGACATAGAACTAGTGAGAAGAATGATATTATTCGACATTTTTGCAAATCCCTTTAAGGTCTGGCTTAATGGAAGACAGCTGGATTCCACAGCTACATCTGCATTCAGTCTGTGGTTATCTGTGGTTTTGGTGAAGGTATTGGAAGAAAACCCAGACGCACAGCAAGGCCAGGACCAGGGCAGGACAAGCAGGGCACCCAGGAGACAAAATTTAAGGAGGCACCCTCTCTCTCAGTCGTGCCAGCGCAGGGTTAGCCCTGAGAGTAGGGGCCTCCTTAAATTTTAAACTCCAGGGCCTTACTTGCCTCACTTTAGCCCCAGCCCTGTCACACGACAGGGAACTGGAAAAGCAAGGTGTGCTTTATTAGCCTTGGCAGGTAGTGGTGGCTGCTCGTTCCTAACACCACGCCAGCGCACCAGAAGTAGTGGGTTAGTTGCACTGGGGAATCTAAACCATATCAGTGTTGTGTTCATCCCCCGTGAAAACCTATTGGTCACTCTTGCACTTTGAACAGATCCTTTACCGTATTCACTGACCCTTTGAAAGGGTCTCAAGACTCTCAGGGCCCCGCAGACCACACTTTGAAAATCGCTGGCTTCGGAGGTGCTCCAGAAACTGCAGGGAGGCTGTCACGGCTGGCGTGGAGATGCAGAGTCACAGAGACACAAGTGGCTGAAGAACTGAGCTGGGCCAGGGCTGGGCATGCCCTGTGGCCACACTAAGAAATGGCCTGTATCTCAAAGGCTCCAAGGAGCCACACAGGAGTCTTAAGCAGGGGGGCAATGGGGTCAGATGTGCATTTTTAGATTCCTTCATTCATTTGTTCAGCTGATACTGCTGAGCTCCTGTGTTGTGCCAGGCACCGGGGATAACAGTGGCCAGAGGAGGTGTCTGCCTTCATGGAGCTTCCACTCTGGTGGGGAAGCAGAAAATAAGTAAACATGGACATATAGATTTACCCTGTTGGCAACAGAGGATGGACTGGCGGAGAGTTAGACCGAGGAGAGCAGAGTGCACACGGCCTTGACGCCGGTCCAAGGAAGAGACGATGGTGACCAGGGCAGCAGCTGAGGAAGTGAGGCGGAGAGGACTCGAGGCCGGGAGCACCGTCCAGGACGTGGTAGACCATGCAGCCATGGGGGCGTCCGGGATGGCACCCAGCTTGCTAACTTGGGCACGTGGGTGTACATGGCGCACCCACGAGGAGAAGCATTTGATGGGGAAAGGTAACTAGCTTAGTTAGCAACACGCTGAGTTTGAGGTGCCTGGAAGAGTGGGTCACTCAGGTGCAGGAGGGAGGACTGGACTGGAGATGGAGACACGGTAGCACTTATTCCGGTGGTGAGCGGAGAAAGTCCCCAGGGACAGTGCTCAGAGTGAGGAGAGAATCCGTGGAGGGACTAGCACCTGTCCAGTTTCTGCCTCGTGCTTCAGATTCAATGTCTCAAGTCAGATGTGTTGTCTCCCCAGTCCTGAGCTGTTCTCCATCTTAGTTAATGACACCCCAAACCATGTCCTTGTTATCGCCCCGAATGTCCCCTCTTGTTCAACCCTCACATACCATGGCTTCATGATCCGCCCAGGTCTCCCCCCTTACCCTCCACACCCCTAAATTGCTTCCTACTCTTCCACTCTGTTCTCTCCATCTGGAAGGTTCGTTTGCATCACCCCCACCCCCCTCAGAAACTTGTCCAGCGGGAGAACCCCTCCTCGTTCTGCAAGACCAGCTCAAGCTCCGCCTCTGAGCACACACGCGCGCACACGCACCAGACGGGCTGTGTCCTCTCCTTCGGTTCAGTCTGCCTCTGTGACACCTGGCACTGGGGTTCGCTGTGCGTTCGCAGGGCTTTCTCCCGTGCCGAGGTGGAAGCCCCGTGACAGCAGGAACCATGTGGCTTGGTCTCTGTAGTCCTGGTTTCCGGGCTGCTTCCTGAATGAATGCTGAGACCTCAGCCTAATGGGGAAGGAAGGAAGCCAAGCACCGGGGGAGGGAAGTGGCTCCACCAGCCAGTGGCCCCGCATCAAGGCCAAAGGGGACCGGTCTGGGTGTGAGCGGCTGCAGTGTCAGGGAGGGGGCAGCGCCTTGGTTCCAGGTGCCTCATTTCTTCAGAGAACGACCCCAGCGGTGGCTGGTGTGGTGAGGGGGCTTGACAAGAGCAAAGCGCAGTATCCAGACCAGGGACCGAAAGCTGAGCAGAGTTTGTGGGCAGGCTCCCTCCATAGCCAGCATGCCAGCCATGCACGTGACAGATCCCAGAGCTCACCTGAGGTGATGGGGGAAGGTAGGTCCTCTCAGGATGGGCCTGGGAGCTGGGGTTTACCCAGCTCTCTTGAGAGACCTAAAATGAAGACTTCAGAGCCTTCCAGCCAGAGGGCCTGTCAAGGCAGCAGCTGACAGCACCTGAGGCCCACAGGTGGCATTTGTCGCTGGGGACAGTGAGGGAGCTGGCCCAGCCAGGGCAGAGGGTTCTCACTGGGACGAATGGGAGAAGAAGTTGAATTGTGTAAACGCACTGTCTATTCAAACATGAGCAGTAACAAGCCAAAAGCCAAGTCAGACACCCATAAAGCGAGACAATTGTTATGAGACAGCCCGGGTAGACAGAAGTAAAGGCTAGGTCCCATCTTTGTTCACAGAGCCATGGGGAAATTGTGTGAGTGCCAAGGTCTGCCAGAGAAGGAAAAAGCCTTTGTCAGGTCTTGCTGCCAGCGCTGGGCACACCCGGAGCCCAGAGACCAGGGCTGGAGCCACGATCACCGGGGGCTCCGTCGGGGTGTTGCTCCCAGTGAAGGGCGAGCCTCGGCTCCCACTGCCCCTTCCCAGCAGCGGCTCCCAGGTGCCCCTGAGCAGAAAGCAGGTGCCCCTCTTCCAGGAAGCCTTAGCAGGTACCAATATCCATCAGTGGGAAGAAGATATAATAGAACAGCCTGAAAACAGTAAATCTTTTTTCCTATTTATTCTTTATCACAGGGCTCTAGAGAAATAATTGCAAGATCCCTTGCTGGGTCTCTTGGAGCCCCATTTCCCTTCCTCTGCTCAGCCCTGTCTGATCATCAGGGTGTCCCAGAGCAGGAGGGAGACAAAAAGCTACATTTATCAATGCCACCTACCCGAGGGACAGGGGCAGCAGAGGGAAGTGGAGACAATATGTAGACTTTCGAGTCACACATGCTCTGCCAACTAGAGCTTTATAACCTCTCTGAGCCTTGGTTTCCTCATCTATAAAATGGGTATAATAATAGTACCAGCCTCGCCCTGGCTGGTTTGGCTCAGCAGTTGGAGCATCGGCCCATGGACCAATGAGTCTCGGGTTGGATTCCGGTCAAGGGCACGTACCTTGGTTGCAGTTCATCCCTGGCCCTGGTTGGGTCCGATGGGAGTCAACCAGTCAATGTGTCCCTCTTACATCGATGTTTTTCTGTCTCCCTCTCTCTTTCTCTCCCTCTCTCCCTCCCACTCTGTCTGATGATAAATGGAAAAATATCCTCGGGTGAGGATTAAAAAATAATAATAATAATAGTACCAGCCTCACTGGAATGTTATAGGGTGTGCACAGATTATGCACGTAAGGCTCTCAGCCCAGCACTTGACAGGTACTAAGCGCTCACTGCAGGCTCACTGTTGCCACTGTGATGATCTGTCGCCCACCCTCACTGGGCTCAGGAATCCAGCACTTAACTTGCAATGTAGGCAGGTACGGGAGTTCTGCAGGCTCAGTGTCCTGGGGCCCCTGGGAGGATTCCGATTCCATGCAAGATGGGGGGTGCAGTATGAAAACCCCCTGAGGGTGGAGGAGCCCGGCAGGGTCCCAGGATGTGCTCACTGGGTCTCCCCAGGGCCAACACCTGCCGCTCCTCTCCCCAGGCACTCTCCTGTCCTGCCTCAGTTGTCACTCATTGCGGGAATCCCTGTGGCATGTGCTCCATATCTGCTCCCTTAGCAGCCCACGCTGCGTGTGCCTGTCTCCCAGCTCCCGCACACTTGGGCAAATTACTTAACTGCTCCATGCCTTGGTGTTCTCACCTGAAAACGGAATAATAGTGCCAGCCTCCTGTGTTGCTGGGGATCAAGCCTGCCATTCAGGGAAGCACTGAGAACAGTGATGGGCCGTATTTTAGGTCTTTCAGTGTCAGCTGTTGCTGTTATTACTGTTGAAAGTCCGTGTCTCCTGGGGCTAAGGGTTTTGCAGAGCTGCCACTGTCCCTGGAAAACCCTGAATAAGAATCTTCAGCCTCCAGACCTTTCAGAAACTATGAATCCATTAGCATAATAAACCACCTGCAAAGGACCTTCTGACTCAAGTAAGCATTAACAACGGAAAGAGTAAAAATGCCTGAACCACACCTGAGGCCGGGGCCTGGATGTCTGTCCCCGAGGGGCCTGGATGTCTGTCCCCATGGGATGGCCGTGCGGGGGCACGCCAAGAAAGAGCAGTTGGAGGGCAGCAGACACATGTCTTAGACTTTGAAGTTAGAAGTGAAGTTATTATAGTCCCGTGGCTGTAAACTCTGGAAGAAAACATAGCTCACCAAGAATAAGAGACTCTCAAAATGAAATTATAACGATAAAAGTCACATAGAATTCCAACGAGGAAGAAAATGGGCATCTGAAGAAATCCATGTGGCTGCACAGGAAATCGCTAATGAACCCAGATTTTAAAAGTCAAACTGGGAGAAATATATTTGCAGCAAATACTGGATAAATGGTTAATATCTTTAACATATAAAGAGCTCACACAAATCAATAATAAAACCCCTTAAGGCACAATGGGAAAGTGAGCCAAGGATGTGATAAATGATTCACTGACGAAGAAATAAAGCTGGCTTTCTGAGACATGGCAATTCCTCAATTTTACTCATAATCTGAATGAAATTCAACCAACTGGATAGCTACTTTTGCCTAGACTTATTCCTGTCTTGTTCTTTGCTATGATTGTTATTTCTTGTTTGATTGGACTTTTTTTTTTTTTGCAATGGGAAGGCAGGGGCCAGGCTGGCAGCACTGGTGAACACGTTTGTTTGCCTCGGCGCCGTCCCTGACAAGCCAGCATCTGCCGCGTGCTCCTCGGGGGGCCACACCGCTCCCCACCCAGGCTTTGTCTGTTCACAACTACAGCAGCCTTTTTTGTTTTGGGTTTTGCTTTCAAATGTGAACTTGTCAGAGAGTCCCCAGTGAGGCCAGCGGTGTCTTTAACTGCCTCCTTGATTGGGATTGTTTGTGCTTGTGTAGTCAAAATCTCCCCGAAGAGTCTCCAGCCCGAGGTTCATACCTCAGGTCTTGCCTGGGCTGCTAACTAGCTGAGGGGCCTTGTGCAAGTCGTTGAACCTTGCCGAGGCTAATAACACTGCCCTACTTAGCTCTCAGGGTCACAGCGAGGACCCATGGAGCGGCAGTCACAAAGTGTGTGGCAGGGTATAATGTACCCGCTAGGAGATGTGAGGTTCAGTTCCCATTTTTCTTTTGCTTTTCCCATCAAGGAAAATGTTCTTCGGGTTGGAAAGCGTAAACCCAGCACCATTAAAAAGAGAACCAGAGCTCAAAATAGGAGCAGAGAGAGAGAGTAGTTCACTCTTTAAATGAGCTCAGTACCCAGGCGCCTGAGGACCGTCAGGCCTGACCTGCGGGGCTCTGGTGGGATGTGTCAGGCTGCCTTGTGTGGGGGACCAGAGTAGCTTCAGTGGAGGGCAGCGGGGACTTTGGCCACTGGCACACGTGAGAAACCAATGAAAGAAGTTCAGATAAGAGAAGGCCTGGAGGATGGCACACATACACTGCCTGCTTGGAGTTAGGGTTCCTCCGAGGACCTCACAAATTGTGGAACACATCTTGAGCCCCCCCCCCCCCGCCTGCTCGCCCCTCCAGGACACCCCTCCGGATCTTCAAGGGAAGTTCACCATTGTCCTTCACAATGCAGGAAAGCAGGCATTCCCAGCCCTCCCTCCAGCCCCACCTCTGACCCAGAACACTTTAAATGGCTCACAATTGAGGGTGCTGTGGGGGAACTCACTTGGAGGTGCAATATGGCTCCAGCAGCAAAGGCATCTGGGAAATGTTGGACTCTTTAACCCTCTGTGACTGTTTAACTCTGTAGCCTCAGGCTTGGCTGACTGCCAGAATGCTGCCCCAAGATAACATCAGGCCCCAGGAAGGAGCTTAATGAATGTATAGAGTGATAACTGCCTGATGTTATCTGTTAACGTAGGAATGCATTGTTCTTCTGGTGGTCTGTCTGACTACCCACCACATGAGACCTTGCTGGGTGGGGGCAGAGGGGGTGGGGAGCCCCCAGCAGCCCCCCAGGCAGCAGCTGCTCTGCCCTGTACCACAGGAGACCTTGCTGGGTGGGGGCAGAGGGGGTGGGGAGCCCCCAGCAGCCCCCCAGGCAGCAGCTGCTCTGCCCTGTACCACAGGAGACCTTGCTGGGTGGGGGCAGAGGGGGTGGGGAGCCCCCAGCAGCCCCCCAGGCAGCAGCTGCTCTGCCCTGTACGTGAGCTTCTCCTTGAGCTCTTACGAATTTCAATTAGGCCACGAGTCAGTTCTGCGAATCGATCCTGAATTTGGACTTTTGGGGCTTTCCCCCAACAGGACACCAGTCATGTACTTTCAAGGCCCCGGGCTAGGCTTGACTCACACTTGGAGTCAGGTGACACCAGGCGCCACTTTGCTAGCTGCCCAGACTCCTGTCCCGGGACCAGCTGCACAGCCGGCTAGCTGTAAGGTAGCTGACGTCCCTGGGCCTCTGACGCCACCAATAACATGCTATGTTCCCGGCCCCTGAGACCTCTGCAGGCCAAGAATGGAAATCTCCGTTCCATTCGACAGGCATTGCCTGGGCACTGCCACGTGACGACAGTGCCTGTCTGAGAAGGACAGTGAGAAAGGTACACACGGGCTGCTCTCGGGGACTGTGTTTCCTGGGGCTGCTGACAAAGCGCACCTGCGGGGTGCTCAGGACAACAGGAATTCATTCTCACGCAGTCCTGGAGGCTAAAGTCAGAAATCAAGCAGGACCGGTTCCTTTGCCACGGCTCGAGAGAGAAGCTGTTCCCTGCCCCTCTCCTGGCTTCTGATGGCTGCTGGCCATCCTTGACTTGCAGATGTGTCACTCTGACCTCCACCTTCACCTGGCCATCTTCCCTCTGTCTGTCCGTGTCCGCACTGCCCTCTTCTTATAAGGACACCAGTCATTGGATGAGGGGTCACCCCGAAGTGTGTCCCCATCTTAATTTGATCATAGTCACAGCTTCTGGGGGTTAGGACTTCTGTATATTTTTGGGGGGGATACAGTTCAACCCAGGGAGCTTCCCAAGGTAAGCGTGCAACAATGTAGCAAAGGAGAAAGAGCAGAACCTTTAGATCCAGTTAGTTGTTCTTTTTCCGCTCTCAGAACCTCAGTGTAGTCAGCTGTGAAATGGGCTAACAGTCTCTGCCTCGCAGGTATAATATATGCATGGCAACTGGCACAGAGTAGGCGCCCCGTAAGTAGTCACTAATATTGTTATGACTGTTATTCTTGTTAATGGCGAATGGGACCAGATGTACCTGCGAAGTTAGGCCTCAGTCTTTGAGTTTGGTTGGGAACGAATTCAGAACCCACAACTAATTATAAGAGAAATTGTATTGAGAATGTCACAGAGATAGAAGTGAGCCAGTGGGGCTGCCTGGACTCGGGAAACAAGTCATAGAGGCAGAAGAAGGGCCCTTGGAACTTACGAGAAAGGAAGCAAGGAGATGCGCCTTGAGGGGAGCAAGTGGGAAGAAAGGGCGTGGGTGTGCTCAAGGGAGAGAAAAAGAGTGTACACTGGGTCCTTCATCTTAAGGGGTTTTATCTGTTTTCCAAAGGCGGGGATTTTAGGTGAGGTCTCAGAGGAGGATCTTGATAGAATATTCATCAGCTTTCCAGGTTGTGGTCTCTACTGATTGGTCAGCTCTAGGGCAGGGGTCCTTAGTCACTGCAGCTGATCCTGAGGTCAGCCGTGGTGTCGCTCCATCTGGTTTTGCTGCTTTTGTGGGACTGGAGCTAAAACACACCTGAGGCCTAGGTGTTGTTCCCTAGTTTGACCAAAACTCTGTCTCTGTGGTCAACAGACTCAAGGCTTTATTCCTAAGATTACTTGATGTGGGTCAGAACCTCCTTGTCCTGAGGACTTAATGCTTTAGGGAGTGGTCATGCAAGGGCTCGTGTGGGAGTCCTGTGAGGCTATTCTCTGGCCCCCTTGTTCCTCCTCTAAGGGGGTCTACCTCATGACCAGAGATGTGCTAGGGGAGGAAAGGTCAGGGGAGGGTCCGGAACCACATGACCAGAGATGTGCTAGGGGAGGAAAGCTCCCCTGGGGTCGAGGTCTCACCCTACAATACCTGTTTGCCCAGTGTTGCCCGTTGCTAGGCACCTGGGGCTTTCCGCCCTGGTGACTTCTGTGCCTGGCCCATCGGTCCTGCTCTGCTCGTCTGTCTAACTGCCCACCACAACACGCTCATTATTACTGTTAGCTGAACTGCACAGATGTAGGCCACGGACCTGTGCAGTCTGGCTAATAATAACAGCTAAGTATTATGCTATATAGTAATAATAGAGACGCTGTTCAGCTCATAATAATAGCCTAGGTATTCGCATAGTAGCACAGGAGAGGTTCAAGCAGAACTCCCTGGAGGGAAGTTACATCAGACTGTGGGAACCAGGATTCGTTTAATGGCCTGGGGAAGGACAGGATTTTGACATGTAGATGGGGCAGGGGACGGATCCGAGAAGTGGGAGCCACATAAACGAGCCAGGAGGCAGGAAAGGGTAAAGCTTGTCCGGAGAAGAGCTCCAAGTTCCACTTGGCTGGAACACTGGCAAATGAATAGAGTCATGGCGATTAAGTCTGTAAAGGAACATTTGGACCACAGAACAGGAGGCGTTTGCACTTAATTCATAGTCAATGGGGAGCCAATGAATGTTTTCTACAAGGAGTGATGCAATTAAACCCACATTTAAGAAAATTACTCTGGCTTCAGTGTGTTGAATCAAAGAAGTCCGGAGAAGGAGGGGTCAGGGCCAGACCCCGGAGGAGACCCCCGGGGAGGTGAGAGCTTCCCTGGTTGAGTGCTGGTGGTGGGTGCTGGAAAGTGCTCTGGGACTCCAGGCTTGGCCTGTCCACCTCGGACAAGCAGGTGCCCTTTCTCTGGTTACAGTTACCTCATTATGAGATGGGTGGCCACGTGAAAGAAGCCAGACAGAGAAAGAGGAACACTGCATGGTATCACTTATATGTGGAATATAAAATTTTTTCAAAAGTCAAAGTCATAGAAACAGACTAGAAAAGTGGTCACCAGAGACTGGGGGGGGCGGGAATAGGGAGAAGTTGCTACAAAGTTTCATTTATAAGATGAATAAGGTCTGAGGATCTAATGGAAAACATGGTGACTATGTTGATGATGCTGCATTGTATCACTGAAACATGTTAAGAGAATAGAACTTAAATATTCTCACCAAAAAAAGATAAAGATGGATGTGTTCATTAGCTAGATGGGGCAATCCTTTCACAATGTATACGTATATCAGTAAAGCTGAAATTAGAAAGAAAACAGATGGGGTGGGTGTCCAGTGATGGGTGCTGGGAGACCCTCCCCTAGCTAGTGCTTCTCAGCCTGACACCAGCAGGACCTGTGAGCTGCTTTCACAAGGGCACCTGAGGGTGGGCACAGGGTCAGTCTTCTACGAAAGCTTTATCCTGACACCTGCGCCCCTCTCCTGCCCTCTGGGGCACCAGGACTAGCCAGATCTCTGCTCTGGGGAGACAAGAGCCTGGTCAGGCTGCTCAGGAGCTGTGAGCGGTCGTAATTGTTGTGCATTAACTTAACTTTCACCTCACTCTTACTTTAGAATTCCATGAATATTTATGAGCCAGCTCTTGCTTAATGAGGAGGGGAACAGAGGCATTAACGAGCTACCCCCACCCCCACCGGTAGGGCTTGGGGTTTTTTGTGTGTTTCATATCTCTAATCTGCATTCTGGCTACGCTGTGCCTTTCTTTCCTCCTGGTTCCTTGGAGGTGAGACCTGCTGTACACTGTTCATTGCCAGCGTCTAGACAGAATCTGAGCACCACAGGTAGAGAGGGGCGTGTGTGCATATGCATGTGGCCACACGGTCATGTGAGCGCCCTTGAAAAGCAAAGGCCTGTATAGGTTCGAGTTGCTTCCTGAGTTGTGCCTCTCAGAGATGAGAGAAGAAATAAGGGGGTCTTCTTTGCAGGCTCTGTGGTGTGGGGCTGAGCCTCTGGGCCTTGTGTCCCAGGGGCCTGTCCCAGGACCTCCTCCAAAAGGGACAGAGCCAGAGGCGTGCACACCTGCCGGTGTGAGCCTGGGGCAGCCCTCCAGACAGCCAGGCTCAGCCCTGCCCTGCTGCCCGAGGAAACAGTGAGGATGCTCCGGGAATAGCCCGCGCAGGGCTTGGAGCAAGGAGGCAAACTTAGGGGGACCGTACACAGTCTCCCTGCACCCAGTTTGGAGAGCATCGTAGGCCCCTCACTAGCACCTGTTCCGGGGGGTCTTAGCCCAGTCTCTAAGGGATATGGAAAAGCCTGCTGATTGCTTAGTCGAATCAACAGGAGAAAAGCAGAGGGGCACCCAGAAATAGGGAAACCCCACCCTGCTAAGATGTCAGATTCCTCCCCGGCCTCCCCTCAGCCTTGTAAATGTTTGTGGAATGAAGGCAGGAACCACTGTGAGAGCATGTGGGGCTCTCCTGGGAGAACTGAGGGGTCTGAGTCCCTCCCACTTCAGTCATACATATCTTCCCCAGGGGCTAGAGGGTCAGGGAAAGCCCTTAACCTGACATGTCCGGCTCCTTCCATGAAAGAGAGGGAGAGGCCTGGCGCTGGCCGGAGGGCCCGTGGGAAGCTGCTGCCCAGCGTCCCGAGGAGAGAGGCAGGAGCACTGGGACTCACACCCCTCCCCCAGAGGCGTTGGTTGCTGCAGGGCCCCAGAGCATGCGCATCCTGCCCCCCTTCTGAGCTCTGTGGCAAGTAATTAGACTGTCTGTGCCTCAGTTTTCTCATCTGTATAGTGGGAGTGTTGGTAACACCTCCCACATAGACTGTTGTGAGGATTAAGGAGATAATTTATATACAGCTCCTATTGCCTGTCACAGTGTCAAGTGCTCCGCGAGGTTAGCTGTTATTTCCACTGCACCCCTGCCTCCCTCTTCTTCCCCTCTCTTCCCCCCAGGGTCCCGGGAGAGGCTACTGGCAGTAGAGGTGGGGGCTGGCAGCGTCCGCAGGAGGAAGCTTCTCCTGTGTGAGATCATGCAGGAAAGCCCAGAATTCCTTCTACCTTCTTCTTGACCTCTCTGAGCAGTGGTGCTTTTGAACCAGAAATATCATGAAGGGAAATGGTCATCAAAAAGGAGAAGAGCTGCCCAGCCGGTGTGGCTCAGTGGCTGAGCGTCGACCCTTGCACCAAGAGGTCGCTGGTTCAGTTTCCGGTCAGGGCACATGCCCAAGTTATGGGCCTGATCCCCAGTAGGGGGCATGCAGGAGGCGGCCAGTCAATGTTCTCTCTCATCGATGTTTCTATCTCTCTCTCCCTCTCCTTTCCTCTCTCTCTAAAATTAATAAAGAAAAAAATTTTAAAAAACAAAACAAAAAGGAGAAGAGCCCTGGCCAGTGTTGCTCAGTGGTTAGAGCATTGGCCCGTGGACAGAAGGGTTGTGGGTTCAACTCTCAGTCAAGGGCATGTACCTGGGTTGCAGGTTTGATCCCCAGACCCGGTTGGGGAGTGTGCAGGGGGCAACTAATCAGTGTCTCTCTCACATCGGTGTTTCTCTCTCTCTCACTTTCCCTCCCTTCCTTCCACTCTCTCTAAAAATCAATAGAAAAGGACTAACCAAAAAAAGGAAAAGAGGGAGGAAGGGAAAGGGAAGTAGGGAGGGGAAGGGATGAAACATCCGTGCACTCTTCGATGGATGAAATTTACCTAGAACCAAAGGGGCTGAAAGTCAGCTTGGCCCCCAGGGAGCCGGAGATGGCACCCAGAGGCAGGACTCAGTTTCCCTGGGTGCAGTCTGGACACTCCACCCCCTTAGGTTCTAGTCCAGGTGCTGCCACCCAGGCCCTGCGGGTTCAGACACACCCCAGGCCTCAGCTGGCCAGGAGGGAGCTGGACCGGCCCAGCGTCCCCCTATCGCTTGTGTTCTTTGGAACAAAGGCACCGCCTGGGTCAGGGAACAGATATAGGCAGGTGTTCCTCTATTGGATAAAAATGTGAGGGCACTGGGCCTTCCCCTTATAGCTGAGCAGACACAGCTGAGGGGCTCGGTGAAATGGATGAGCCCGGACCTCGGCCCGCAGAGCTGCGGCTGGGGAGATGCATAACCACGAGGGGAGAGCCAGTCACCATGGTGGCAGCCGGGCCTGTGTCCCCTACACCAGCAGGTCGTCTGAAAACACTGGGGACGGTGTGTTGGTTATACTAATTCTCCAGCAGTAACCTCCAGGCTCCCAAAGCAAAGCTTCATCCCAGCAATGGGGTTTCCCTGGTAATACGGTCTCTGCTCAGCATTTGTTAAAGCCAGATTAATCTGAGCGATAGGAACGTAAGAAGACGGAGGCGCCCCGATTACTCGTCACTCGTCCTGTGGCCCCCACCGTGTGCAGGACTCCGCTGGATCGGGTCCGACACAGTCTAGTCCTACGGCGCACTGTCTGGTTGTCAGGGACGCTCAAAGAGTGTTTCCTCTGAGCAGTGTGGCAGCTGCAGGGCTTTCCCAGGTGTCCCCGGTGAACTTGGGGTCACCTCACCCACATCCACTTCGGTTGTTGCTGCCTCTATTCTGGGGCTCCCCGCCGCATGGTAGTTCCCAGTGTAGATGTCGGGCTCCTCACTCCTGTGCACCTTCTCAGAACAGGCACCAGGACACACTGTGCCCGGTGTCAAGGTAACGCCTGGCACAGGTCACGTGAGAGTAACGGCCTATTCCTGTCAGCTGCCTACTGCCTGTCCCAGGCGGTGGGCTGCCCCAGGGCAGGCCCGTTTCCTTGGTTGTCCGCTGTCCTGAAGACCTGCCCCAGGCCCAGCACACCTACATGATCGTTCGAGAGCGACTGGTGTGTTCAGCAAACCCTACAGAAACTCCGACAGGTCCCCGGCGAGCGCGAGAGCTATGGCCCTGGAAACAGAGGGAGGGGAGGTGTACAAAGCATTCTGCACAGCACCTGACAAAGCGTAAGACTCACCAAATACTATCATCGTCACCTGAGGAAGTCACCCCATGCCTGGGAGCCTGTTTCCCATCTACGCAATGGGAGCGGAGCCCCAGCTGCCACAGGGTTCTTGTGGGTGAAGCCTGCCTGGCCCCCGACAGGTCCTGGTCAGTGTCAGCTGGACCCTGCAGAACCCTGTGACCCAGCGGGAGAGCCCCGGCCGGTGGGGAGGCACCCAGAGCAGAGCCTCGGGCTGCTCGCCCCTGGCCGCAGACAGCGCCCCTGCGGCCCGTGTCCTGGACGCACAGTGTGTCTGCACGTGCGGTGGGAAGAGGGGCGGGAGGTCCTGACCTGGCACAGCAGACGCCCCCAGAGGGAGGAGAGGCTCGGCACCGCTCCGCCGCTCGGCCTCCTCGTTGCCATGGCTCCTTTCCAACTCCTCATGTATTTTTTAAAAATACATAATTTCTTAAAGGGAAATTAAATTGGATTGTGCATTAATTTGAAGGACTGGAGTCTGCTAGGGCTGGCACCAGAATTTCTGGCTTCCGATCCTCGCTAGGGTCCAGAAGGTGGTCTGGGCCCGCGACCCCTCTTTCCCATCGTACCTCACCCGAAGGCCTTCAGCTGAGCTCCCCTGCCCTTCTCCAGCTGGAGCCCCAGAGGCCGGAGGTTATTTTACCCACGTGGGGGAGGGCGCCGACTCCTACCTGCTCCTTCACCTGGGGACCTGAGGCAGCTGCCCCTGCTTCCACGGTTCTAGGGACCGGGCCCTGTCCTGTGCGGGGTGCGGGGCAGAGGATGCTGGGAGAACTCCTTTCTGGGGCTGAGCAAGGGAGACCCACGGGACAAAGGATGGGAGCATAGGCACGCGTGTGGCAGGGACTGGGATCGAACAGGCCTCCTGCCAGCCTTGCCCAGCGGCGGTGTGGTGGTGCAAGAAGCAGCACTGGGTTTGTGGCCGGTCCTACTGCTTGCACAGTGGGTGGCCTCAGGGAAGTTATGGAACACAGAAGCCTGAGTTCACCCTCTGTGGCGGGGATGATGACAGAACCCACATCACTGAGCCCTGTGCGGATTAAAATGTAAAAGCTCCAGGCGAAGAAAGTGCCAGCAAAGTTCCTGGCGTAGAGCGAGCATCAGTAACCGTGCGCTGCCCTGTGGGTGCCTCTGTGCAGGGACCCTGCCCCACTCGCCCTGCAGGGGGCCACATTGCAGCCTGACGGCTCCTTAACAGTGACCGACGCCCTCCAGACTCCCTGCTGGTCAGTGGTGGGTGCCCAGGGACCCCACCGTCATTTCTGCATTTCCCAGAATGCCCAGTGCAGAGTGTGGCACTTGAGGCCACTTGGCCTAGGGGCAAAACCAACTGAGTAGCTACCCCTAGGGCTGTGAAAACTAGCTCCTCAAGTGCAGCCAGCAGTGGGGACACCCTCTTCTCTTAGTGTTGTCACTGTTGGTGACGGCCAGCTCGGCAGGCCCTCCCCGCACAGCACAACTACCGCTCCCCAAGCATTTACCAGGCGCCCGCACCACCTGCCCGGCCCTCACTACAACCCTGTGACAGCGTTCAGACCAGAAGACCGAAACTCACAGGTACAGGCCCGTGTGACGCTGCCGGTCACAGAGCCGGGTGGCTGCTGCCTGTTCTGAATCCCACGCTGCGTCTCGCTGCCTCGCTGCTTCTGGGAATCACTCTGTGCTGGGCCCAGGGGCGGGGGGGGGCGCAGGGGGGACAGAGATGTCTGAGTCTCAATTCTCTAGAAAACTTTCTCAAAGGAAAATGCCAATGTTGCTCACTTATTCCTGGTGAGTAACATCTCTCCAGGGGAAGTTTAAAATAGAACTTCAGTCGTACCTTAATGGAGCCGAGCGCTTTCTAAAATCAGTCACCCCTAGTCCTCTGCAGCCAAGACAGGCTGCTGGGTGCTGAGGGAGGCGGCACAGCCCAGCCTGCCGATCCACGCAGACAGCCCGGAGCGCACTTGGCTCAGGAACCAGGATGGTGTCCACCCAGGGACCAGAGGATCCCCTCGCCCTCCCACCCTCTTATCCCCTCCCCTAGCCAGAGCCCAGGACAGGTGAGGCAAGGAGAGACCTCACAGGTAACCCAAGGACATTCATTCGGCATATTTCCTGAGCACCTACTACATGCGAGGTACTGTCGGGGCTGCCTGGGTTTGGGCAGCAAACAGTAAAAATATATCAGCTCCCATATTAGCCTAGTGTTTTCTCGTTTTGTACAAATTCCTTGACCTCTCTTACCCATTTGATCCTGGAACAATACGTGAAACACTGGCTCTGCCCCACCATGGCCCGACTCGGGGAGCTTGAATCTCTTCTTCCTGAGCTCACGTAACTGGGGGTCACCGACCTACTGAGCCAACGAGGAAAGGAAAACACAGGGGAAGGGGACTTGCTGAAATTCACACCGCAGACACTGCTAGAACCAGGACCTCCCCGCGATCATGCCAGCCAGACCCCCTCTCCCCTTACTCAACAGTTTTATACAGAAAACATCGGCTTAAATTGAATATTGATTGTGGTGTCGGAGGTGTCGCAGCCCAGCCGGGTGAGTCAGCTGCCTGAGGCCCTTGCAGCTGGAGGGACTGACAGGCGAAAGCTGGAGGGGGTGTACGTGCTGAGACCAATTATTTTAGCCCCCAGTTATTAACTTGCCCCCTTTTCCAGCTGCCACAGCCCTTGGCAGCAAAAACCCCAATTTGTGAGACCCTAGGGAAGGTCCGGCTCGCGCACAGAAATCCCAGACACACTTGGAAGAGCTGTGGCCAAGTACTACTCTTATTTCAAGCTGCTCCGTGGAGTGTTCCCTGGCCTTTTCTGTTGCGAGAGCCTTCGGCTGACAGCCACAAACCAGCTCCGGGACCTGGGAGGCCACCCCATCCTCTCCCTTTGCAGAAATGTCTGCAGGAAACCCCGGATTAGCTGTTGGCTCCAGGGCTGGAGACAGGCGTTTTCCACCTTCCTGGGCTCAGCTAATTAGCTGTAGATCATCAGTGCGAACAGAAGGGACAGTTCTCAGACACCTGCCGTCCCTCCAGCCACCACAGACGCTTGGAGAGAAGTTCAGGGTGTGGCAGCCTATGCCCAGCCAGGACTGTGCGGTGCAGCCTCAGGGCAAAGTGGGTGGAGGAGCTCCTTCCACTGCCCTGCAGTCTCAGGGCAACCAGGAGCCGCTCCTCTGGAGATGTGCAGTCCAGCACGAGCGACCTGCCCTTCCAGTGAGGAAAAGGCCCATCTATAGAACCAAGACCTGGAAGAGACTAATGGTCACTGAGGCCAGGCACCCAACCAAATCCCGGATCAGAAGGCAGAAATAAGAGCCAGAGGGGCAGCAAGAGACACACAACTCACCCAGTTTATTCAAGACGGAGCCACAAGCCGATTCCGGGCCCCCTGCTCCCTGATCAGGGGCAGAAAGGGCAGACGAGAGACGCTCGGCACATCCAGCCTCCGTCTCAGTAATATCCTGTCCACGTCGGGCGATGCTGGACCGGGAAGCGGCTTCTTGCTTGAAATTTCCGGTGCTGCCTTTGGAGCCCAGACAGGGCTGTGAATATCCATTGTGGCCGGACCAGATACCAATCAGTGGATGAAGAGGGCCCCGCAGCAGGCTGGGAACAGCGGCCGCCATCAGGAGTGCCTGCGTCTGCCCGGAGCCCAGGCCCGTCCCGAGGGCAGGGCAGTGACCCTGGCTTGATCATCTTTGAGTCCCCAGCACTCAGCCAGGGCCTGACACTCAGAGGCCACCAACCAATCAATAGTGTTTTAACTGAGACATGGGCCCTCGTTCTTGGAGAACCCTCCATACAATGAGTAGGTCGGTGCAAGTGCGTGAGCGCGTGTACACACACCCACACACCCACACACACAGAGAAAGCGTGACTCAATTTCTTCTAAGTCTAGAAAAATGATTTTCTGCTGTTGAAACAGAACCGGTGAGGCCAAGGTGTTAGATTCTGTAGTCCCCTGGGGCTCTTACTAATCAAAACAGTGTTTCTCCTTGTCACCTACACAAGTGCCTCCCTGGCCTCCCAGCACCTACCCCAAGGCCCTGCACAGCCCTTCCCCAGCCCCCTCAGACTCCACAGCAGCCCAGCTCCCCAGCTTCTCCCTCTGTCTCCCCAGAGCCACCTTCTTCCTGACGCTGCAGGCCTGTGAAGGGAGACGGGCCCTGGCCTGGTTCTGCCTCAGTTCTGTCTGGTTGTGTCCTGGGGCCAGGGGTCTGAGACCCAGAGTGGGGGTGGGGGGGTTTTCAGGGCATCCCTGCCCCTCTTGCTCCCGTGCTTGATGTCCCTGTGCCGGAGGCGTCTCTGGCAAGGCCCCCTTGTGGTTTGCAAAGTCCCTGGGCCACCAGCGCTGCAGAACAGAGGATTGCTTGCAGAGCTGACCGGGCCCTCTTTGGGGCAGGTAATTTTGTCGTCTCATTAATGGCCATCTATAGCCACGCCCACTCACCAACTTTACTCATTAGAATTTCCAGAATGAGCTTGGGCCAGAAGCTATGCCAGAAAGGGAGAGCAGGTTCCCTGTGGACCCTGAATCGGAAGCCTTTATAGCTGCTCTTGGTCAGCAGTGGCCTTGACCCAGTATTGACTGGGGAGCAGGGTCAGGAAGCAGACCATTGACTGGGGAACGGGGTCAGGAAGTAGACCATTGACTGGGGAACAGGGTCAGGAAGTAGACCATTGATTGGGGAACGGGGTCAGGAAGTAGACCATTAACTGGGGAACGGGGTCAGGAAGTAGACCATTGATTGGGGAACGGGGTCAGGAAGTAGACCATTGACTGGGGAACGGGGTCAGGAAGTAGACCATTGACTGGGGAACGGGGTCAGGAAGTAGACCATTGACTGGGGAACGGGGTCAGGAAGTAGACCATTGACTGGGGAACGGGGTCAGGAAGTAGACCATTGACTGGGGAACGGGGTCAGGAAGTAGACCATTGATTGGGGAACGGGGTCAGGAAGTAGAGCATTGATTGGGGAGCGGGGTCAGGAAGTAGACCATTGACTGGGGAATGGGGTCAGGAAGTAGACCATTGACTGGGGAACGGGGTCAGGAAGCAGACCATTGATTGGGGAGCGGGGTCAGGAAGTAGACCATTGATTGGGGAACGGGGTCAGGAAGTAGACCATTGACTGGGGAACGGGGTCAGGAAGTAAACCATTGATTGGGGAACAGGGTCAGGAAGTAGACCATTGATTGGGGAACGGGGTCAGGAAGTAGACCATTGATTGGGGAACAGGGTCAGGAAGTAGACCATTGACTGGGGAACGGGGTCAGGAAGTAGACCATTGATTGGGGAGCGGGGTCAGGAAGTAGACCATTGACTGGGGAACGGGGTCAGGAAGTAGACCATTGATTGGGGAGCGGGGTCAGGAAGTAGAGCATTGATTGGGGAATGGGGTCAGGAAGTAGACCATTGACTGGGGAACGGGGTCAGGAAGTAGACCATTGATTGGGGAACGGGGTCAGGAAGTAGACCATTGATTGGGGAACGGGGTCAGGAAGTAGACCATTGACTGGGGAACGGGGTCAGGAAGTAAACCATTGATTGGGGAACAGGGTCAGGAAGTAGACCATTGATTGGGGAACGGGGTCAGGAAGTAGACCATTGATTGGGGAACAGGGTCAGGAAGTAGACCATTGACTGGGGAGCGGAGTCAGGAAGTAGACCATTGATTGGGGAGCGGGGTCAGGAAGTAGAGCATATTCTACAATTCAACTGACTCTTTTTCCTTGGAGCAGTATCTCTAGTAAGGAACCCTTGCCCTCATACATCACCATGGCAAAGAGGAGGAATGGGTTTGTGGACCAGGAAACATTTGACCAGGAGATGTATGTTGGGTGTGACTTTAGTTCTTGCATTGGTTGATCTCAAGAACTAAAGGAGTTCCTGTCGATATGGATAAACAATGACAGAGCTCCTGAGAACATTCAGATGAATGGAGTGATGGCTGTCAGGTCAGATGAATCAGAAGAGGTTTCCTGAAACAAGAAATATTTGTTTAGTACCTGAAACAGGGAAGAGGAATGAAGCTGATGTCTACACTGAGTCCTTATGTCTGTATGTCAGGCACCGAGCAAGGTGCACTGTGTCCTGGTGGTTCTTCCAAACTGCAGAGCTGTGTTTCATCTGCTCAAACCCACCCATCAGGTACTTGGTTTGGGTTGTGGTTGTTGTTTTTTAATTTTTTCTTTATTTATTATTTATTTTTAGAGAGAGAGAAATGAGAGGGAGAGAGAGAAAACATCGATTAGCTGCCTCCTACATGCCCCTCAGTGGGGATTGGGCCCACAACCTGGGCATGTGCCCTGACCAGGAATTGAACCGGCGACCTCTTGGTGCATGGGTCGACGCTCAACCACTGAGCCACACTGGCTGAGCTGGGTTGTTGTGTTTTTTTAGTTCTAGAATTTCTATTTGGATTTCTTCAAATTTGCTAGATCACTTTTTAATTTTCATTCCCTGACAACATTTTTAAGCTCACCTTTTATTCCTTTGATTTATAAACATGGTTGTCTATGGGTGATAATTCCAGTATTTCAGTGTGTTTGCAGACCTCTGTCATCTGTTGTTTATCCTGGTTCTCACTCAGTGTCGTCTTTCCTTGTGTCTGGGTCACCTTTTACTCTGCTTGTCGGCGCGTCTGCGCACCGTTGGATGGAGTCACCTGTGGTGAAGAGCGGGAGCGTTCTTCCGTCAGGGACGGGGCGTGCCGCCAGGCCAGCACCGCCTCGATCTGAACCCCTTAACCGAATCCAAGGCTGCATGTCGGTGAGAGGGAAGATTTACATCTGGTTTGGCTTTACTCTGAGGGTGAAGCGCTCCAGGACCCCAACTTAGAGAGGTGGGGAGTGTTTTTTCAGGCGTCCCACTTTTGGGCAGTGGGGAGGTGGGCCTGCAAAACCCACAGCTCATTTGTGTCGCTGTTGTTTCTGGACTCATTCATTTTTCTAAGGCAGAGGTGGCGTCGAGTACCTTCCTCTGAGCTCTCACGTCCTCAGAGGTTACGGCCCAGCGACTCCTCGTTGCCTTGTTACCTCTCTGATGATCTGAAGAAAATGGTTGTGTTTCCTCAAGTTTTGTATTTGCCCTCTGCAGAAGGCTTTATTCAAATTGCTTAGCTTTCTATTCCTGGAAGTGGACGTCCCTTCCTCTCATGTTTCCTTACAATGACTGGACGGCATGAGTGGATATGAATAGTCCCATTTCACAGATGAGAAAATCAGGATTAGAAACTGCCCACGTCAAGTGGTGTCTAAGTTGGAGGACTGGAGAGTTGAATCATGATTATTCTGAGCCTAAAGCCCATAGTTTCCCTCTCTACCATGCTGGGGAATGACAAAGGGGACCAGGAAAGCTATTTAAAGCATCTGTGAAGGGCACGGGCCAAGTTCAGAGGAAAATGAGAGCGCTGGGCAGTGAGCGCCACGAGCAGGTACATCCACAGAGCAGAGCTTTTGTGTCCAAACAAAAACCCTCCTTGGGAGGCCAGGCCAACCAGGCATTCTCCCGCGTGCAGGGGCTGTTGAAACAGACGTGGCCCCTCAAGTGACCCTGCTCTTGGAGAGACACATATGCCCCACCGGAGCCGGAGCGCACAGGAGGCAAGTGAGCATCTCAGCAGCTGGGACCAGGTTGGAGCAAATGTGCTTCACAGAGCAGAGTGCCCAGTGGGGACATTAGATCGTCCTTTGGTGGAAGGGCCTGGGAGGAAGGCCGGATCCGGGATTTGGGGTTCAGCCAGCCCCGCACAGCCTTGCCCTCTAGCCCGAACCTTGCTCTCAAGTATAGTTTCCTTTCCCCCTAAAGCTTAAGGCCTCTGCTGAGCCACGCTTCTTATGGGGGGGTGGATGTGCGCCCCTCCAGGACTTTCCTTTTGCACGTGGCGCTATTTCTAAGATTGGTTTTCGCACTGTCCACACAGGAGGCTCATTAACATGCACAGCATGTGTGTCAGCCTGGCTGGCGGGGCTCAGTGGGGACCCCACCCTCTGGGAGGCAGAGGGGATGGACTGGGAAGCCACCTGGGGGATGTAGGGTTGAGGGGACCCAGCCTGGCACTGGGTGTATGCCCAGGCTGTGGCCATGGCTCTTCGGCAGGCCCTGGAAGATTTCTGTTCTGCAGTGTCCCCACGTGTCCCCTCTCCAGGGGATGGAGGCCGAGACGCATGCATTCACCTCTTGCAGATTTTCTGTCTTTTTTCCCCAACAGGGGTTGATGTTTCATCAAGATTAATACTCGATTGAGTCATTTTTAAAGGGGCCCTTTAATGAAGAGAAAGGATGTGAATAAACCGTGCCTGCCACCTCCGGCCACCCTTTCCTCGTGCTGCTGGGTTCTGCCCTTCCTGTGATCACCGTCACCCCGCAGCAGCTCACCGCCATGCACACAGCCCTGGAGGGGCCAGGGGACGTGCCACACAGGGAGGCCAGGCAGGCTCTGGAACCTTCTCAGAGCCTGGCCTACCTGTCCTGTCTCCCTCGCTGAGGGGCAGTGGCCAGGAGCACAGGCTCTGGAGGCTCCCGGGCTCGAATTCCAGCTCTGCTGTCCTGGCTTGTGTGATCCGGGGACTATGACTTACCCCGTCTGAGCCTCGGTTTCCCACAGCGTAACGCACGTGCAGTAGCATCGGGGTTTGGGCAGCCTGGGAGCTGGGCCCCGCCGGCCCTGGAGCAGCCCCTGTTCCACCCCTGCCGGCCTCTGTTCAGCGTGGGTGACAGGAGCGTGCACCGCCCGAGGCGAGGCTCCGATTCCCAAGGAAGCAGCGAGTATCCTCAGCAAAAGCCAGAGAGGAGCGGGGTGGGGTGAGAGCGGAAAAGGACTGAAACGCCAGGTCCAGGGGACATGAGGGGGGCCTTGGTCCAGGTCCAGGGGACATGACAGGGGCCTTGGTCTAGGGGCAAGGGCCGGGCAGCTCCCACCGCTGGGTGTTTATGGAGTGCTTCCCAGTGCAGCCAGCCCTGCTTTAAACTCTATAGGAGGCTATAAAATAGCAAAGGATGCGCTGGCCGGTTTGTTCCGCCGTTAGAGCGTCAGCCTGCGGACCAAAGAGTCACAGGTTCGATTCTGGTCAAGGGCACGTACCTGGGTTGCGGTTCGGTCCCCAGCCCTGGTTGGGATCCTGTGGGAGGCAACTAGTCGATGTGTCTCTCTCACATCGATGTTTCTCTCTCTCTCTCTCTCTCTCTCTCTCTCCCCACCTCCCACTCTATCTGAAGATAAATGGAAAAATATCCTCAGGTGAGGATTAAAAAAAAAAAGCAAAGGACACAGCCCTGCCCTCAAGAAGCAAGATTGCAGTAGGCAGCAAGAGCCCCCACGAAGGAAACACCGCCTGAGCGACATGGGTGCGGGGCCGCCCTGCGTGAGGCGTTGCGGGGATGGGTCTTCTTGATCACTGGGCTTCTTAGAGCTCTGTGTTAGGAACATTTCAAGCGCATACGGAAGTATAGAGTGGCGAAGGAACCATGTGCCCGCCCGCCTGGCTCATCTCGTTTCTCCCATAAACCCTCCGAGCGCGGGGAGTGGTGCGTTTCAGGTGCCTCCAGCTCTGCCTGGTGTGAGTGTGTGTGCGATGGTACTTCTCTGACGGGTGACGAGGAGGTGTGTCCATTTGGGCTTTGGTGTATGTGGGGGCTGCTGTCACACACACACACAGCAGCTCTAAGAACCCCTCTAATCACCCCAAAACTATCCTGAGCGATCCTAGCAGGTTTCAGCCCAGGCAAGGCCGGCTGGAACAGCATGGACGCGGAGGTCCAACACAGGCTAAAAGAGAACCAGATACCGATCCATTTCTTCGTAAAGTATGAGTGACCCAGAGCCTGGTAGGCACTGTGCTCAGCAAGAAGGCGCAGCAGTGACCCCGCAGGCCCCGCCCTGCTGTCACCAGCTCACATGGGGAGCCGGGCGGTGGGTGGGGGCAGAGGGCGCTGTCTCCTGGGGCGTCACACCCCAGAGGCATCTCACCCAGAAGCGGAGGGTAAGACAGAGAGAGAGACAGGCAGGGGCTCAGAGACAGAGACTAAAGGTAGAGGCCAGGCTCCTGGCCCCAGCCAGCGGCCAGCGGGGTTGGGCAACACGGAGCCCAGCCCGCAGCCCCCTCCCACCTTCCAAAGCCAGAGAAACACTGGGGGAGAGGGATGAGCAAGTCTCAGAGAACATCTGAGCGAATCAAAGCGAACCCAGAAGTGCTGAGCCCGGGCTGGCAGTGGGCGGAGGCCGGAGGGTTCTCCTGGGTTTTCCAGAGCTCAGCAGGACCATTCCCTCGGCCTCGGGCCCGGAGCGGGATTTGAAGTGCCTGAGGTAAGGTGACAGTCAAGTGTCTTGGGGACCCAGGAATTTGGTCCTGCTGCAGGGGAACCCGGCCTTAGAATGACTGGAGTTCGTCACCACCCGAAAAGTTCCTCTGAGCAGCCTGCAAGGGCAGGCATGCTGAGATTAGACCCCTCGAGGGGACGAGGTAGACTGAGGACCTGCCACGTGCCTGCACTCGCCAAGCAACGGTGTGCGCCGCGCGATGGGGTCTGTGAGGGCATGGTCACGTCCCCTGCGAGAAGACACGATGTCTGGCTTACCGCCCAGGGGCCGCAGGCCTAGACAGCTCTTGGTGGCCTCGAGTTGCACAACTAGAGCGAGAAGCAGGTCTACAATCCGAGGCTGTGTCCTTCGCACGCAGGCCTGCCAGGGAGGGGAGGGCCGGCGGGCGTGACAGGACAGCCACCAGGGCAGGCCAGATGGCATGAGGGGCAGGCTGTGCCCGGAGCCTGGAGGAGGGCTGGCGTGCTGACAGAGGACGGGCAGACGCTGGGGCTCCCGAGGGCAGACCAGGACCCACAGGTGACTGACAATGTGAGGAGCACGCGGTGACCCACGTTGTTCCGTGCAGAGAATAACTGAGTCTCCGTCATAACTAGGTACATGTAGTCACAGGGTCACAGCAAGTGCTATATGTAACTATAGCTAATGATATGTGCATAACTGCAGTTTACACACACATATAAGCTATTTTACATTTACAAAACGCGTTATAACGAAGCCCATCCCAGTTCATGAAGAGCCTTTGCAGGCACGGCTTTTGTAACAATTCTGCCAGGAGGGTAAACTGAGGCTGGGGAGCTCATGACTGCCGGAGGGCACTCAGCTGAGTGGGCAGGGCGGGGACTTGAGCACAGGCCTGTGAAGGGACCTCGGTGGAGCAGAGGCTGCAAGGCTGGTGTGGACGGGACCCCCGCACCCGCTGGGGCTGGACTGTTGCCCACTAAGCCCCTTCAAGACCCTGTCAGAGTCTGAGACTCTGAGACAGCGGGACTCAGTGTCGTTCAGATGAGGCTCCATGGAAGAGGGAGCCGCTCCTGGTCCTGAGGGTGGGGGTGGGGCAGAGGGGAAGGAGAACACCCAGATAGGGGAGGGAGGGGCCAGGCAGGACAAGGTGGGGGGGGTGGTGCTGATGAGACCTGGAAAGGGCAGTTGGCGCAGACTGGATCTGCCCTGTGGGCAGCAGAGGGCACAGTGCCATGGTGAGTGGGGACACCTGGTGGCTGTATACAGGGCCAAGTGGCCAAAGCACTTAGCACCTCTGTCCTGGGGGGGGGGGGGTGCTGCCTCCTCTCGGCCCTGCTCTGCCTCTTGCACACCTCTTGGTCCATCACCGTCTCCATGGCCACCCCCTGGGGCTGGGGAAGACCCAGAGGTGCCGGCAGTCCGGATTGGATTTCGGACAAGGTCTGCGCCACCAGCAAACACTGTCCACAAGAATCGGGTCTGCTTTGTACATACCACCCCGTGTCTGCACTTTAACTCCCTGTGCCCTCCAGACTTTGACCTGCGTGCTCCGTCCCTTTGGGAGTGAGGTCTGTGTGACCCTGCTCACATCCCCACCTCTGCTCTACAGACTTTATGGGCCCTTCCCGTGTTCTCCCCAGATCCAGCCCACCCTCTGTAGTCCGCGCCCACGCCGGCACTGACCAAGGCTGTCACGGCCCGTGCTCCATTGCAGTTGAGGCGGCCCACCCTTTCTGAGCAGTGCCCGCTGGCCCAGGGGGCAGGAGCCGGAGGCCGCCCCAGGGGAAGGGCTGTGTGATGGACAGATGGGGAAAGAGGAGCAGCCGGTGCAGGTCTGCAGGAGGAGTTCTCCAAGAGAGCACCGTGGTTGACCAGACGTGCGCTGCTCCTCGTGACTCTTTCCTGTCGACCTCCACTCCCAAGAGTGTGGGTACATGGGCCAAGTCTCCTGGGGACTGAGACGGGAGGATGGACTCAGGCTCGGTTTCTGGAAGAGCAAGCCTGCCAGGACGGGCACACGTCCGTGGCTCAGCTCGCAGCAGCTGGGCCCTGAGGGGCCATGCCCTGGGCTCCAGGAGAGATGGGACCCCCACCGGACAGACGGCCCTGCCCCTGCCGGAGCCGCAGGCGGAATCAGATGGGGAGCTTGGCTGCCACTTATCTCTCGGCACCTGGAGGAGGAAGTAAAGGCAGCAATTAATTGTACAAGGCGGGTGGTTTGTGCAGCTTAAGTTCAGATAAAAAGTTTAATTATCCCTAAGCCCTAACACAGATTAATTAGCCTCCATATTAGGAGGGTATGTTTCCCTGCTCTTGCCACAGCCCGTCACTCCGGATGCGGAGGACGCTGGAGGAGCGCGGTGGGCAGAGCAGCTCGGAGCCCCGCGCCCCGCCGGCGGGGACAGGCCGCTGCCCCCATCTGGCTCCCGGTAAAGTCTGGTGTGAGCCTGACATCTGGGGTGAGCACATAGCACCCCATCCCTGGAATGTCACCTCCAGGGGGGCTTTCTTGTCCCTAACTTTTCTCCAGGCACAGAGCCAGGAAAAGGTAGGAGGACAGAGTCTTTGTGGGCTTGAGAGGAGGGAGACGAAGGAAGGAAGGTTCGGCTTCAAAACATGTTTGAAGCCAGGACACTTTCTGTTTTTCCTTTTCTCACCCTTCTCTTTCCTCAAAGTCCCATGGAGAAACTAGGCCCTGGATGCCATTAGACCGTCCGCGAGGCCCGGGGAGCACCGCCTGCCGTGGTCAGGCCCCTCGCCGCTGGCTGCAGGTGAGCGCCTGCTCACCGCACGACGGGCAGGTCAGCTCTGCGACCACACTGCAGGCAGGTCGCATGCACTCGCACACTCCACCAGCCTTCGCTGAAGTGCTTTCAGCAGGGGGGTGGCGTGCTTGGCTTTGAATTTTTAGAAGATGATTCTTTGCAAATTAAAGGGGAACTACATGGAAGTGAGAAGTCTGATTAAGAGGCTTTTGCCAAAGTCCAGGCTAGAAATCATGGTCATTTAAGCGCCCAATTTATGTAATCAAGACTTATAAAGTTCTTACTGTGTGCCAGAAGTGAGCATTACAAATAGTAACTCCTTTAATCCCTCACAATAACCCTGTGAGGTAGGAACCATTATTGTATCCATCTCAGGGAACTGAGGACAGAGAAGTTAAGTAGGGTGCCCACTGTGTTTCTGCTGCTGACGCGGGACACAAAGAAGGGGCGAGCTCCAGCCGCCTCCGCAGAGCCCTCTCCCACCCCATCCTCTCCCGGCCGCAGCAGAGCAGGGTGGAAGGACTGAGCAGGGCAGTGGAGCAGACCAACCTGGGCTTTAATCCAGACAGTTCTGCCTCCTACCACGTGAGTGATCTTGGACAAGTCACTGTTCTCCCTAGACTGGCTCCTCATCCCTACTGGACAGGGTCATTATGAGACCCCAGGATGCACATAAATTTTCTAGCACAGGCCCCCTCCGTTGTACTCTCCATCCATGCAGTACTGTCCCCTCTTCTTCAGTCCACGTGTTCACGTTCCTTTGCTTGCCATATGAGAGGGTTTCCAGACAATTCACCATCCCAACCTTCCTTCTCTGGACATGCTCCGGTCCATCAATGTCCTATAGAATTTATAGTGGCCAGAACGCCACACAGCAGCCTAGAAGTGGTCTGCCTCAAGGGGCAGAGTATGAACACCCACTTTCTTTTTCTAGAAACTACTCTCATCCATCCAGCCTAAGGTGGCCGTAGGCTGTTAGCAGCCGCATTGCCCTGGCGACTGTTCAGGTTCAGCCCCCAGCTTGACATGGATGGCTTTAAGCTGGTCTCTCCCATGACTATGCAAGTCAGGGACTCTTTTCATTGAAACGCTGGTGTTGTCATTTATCTTTGTTAAAATTAATGTGGTTGGTTTCACCCGCGATTACAACCTGTTAAAATCCTTTTGACTCCTCAAGGCCTTGATTCATAGTGGCTCTGTTGTTTAGAAATGTGAAGAGTTTGTTTTAAAATAATCAGCAGTAGCCCTGGCCAGTTTGGCTCAGCGATTAGAGCATCAGCCTGTGGACTGAAGGGTCAAGGATTCGATTCCTGGTCAAGGGCATGTACCTGGGTTGCAGGTTCGATCCCCAGTCCCGGTCAGGGTCGTGTGGGAGACAACCAATCGACGTGTCTCTCTCACATAGATGTTTCTCTCTCTCTCCCTCCCTCCCTTCCACTCTAAAAAATGAATGGAAAAATATCTTCGGGTGAGGATTAACAAAAAAATAATAATAATCAGCAGTAGTCTTGTCATCACCATCATATCGCCATCATCATCATCATTATCATCAGGGGATCCAAATGGAAGACGGTTAAACAAACATAACAATTTGGTGGCATGCAGAGTCAAAGGAAGGATTAAAGAACTAAGCCACAGGAAAGGCAGAAGTAGAGGTGGTCCTCAGTAAGAATTAGGATGAACTCAAACTCCATCGGACTTCCCTTTCCATCATCTCTTTCTTCATGTCAGCCAACTTCCTCTCTAATGACAACCTGGCTTTTTCCCACAGCAGAAAGCATGGCTGCGAACAGCTCCTGAGCCTTATTTGTTGCAGCTTCAACTTCTTCGAAGAAGATTGGTCTGGTCTCAAGGGTAAACATCCAGGGAAGGGGAGGAGATGCCCAACATCATTAGCCAACAAAGGAAATGTAGATCAAAACTACAGTGAGATACCACTTCATACCCGCTAGGATCGCTGGGATCTAAAGGCAAATGGTAACCAGTGTTGGTGAAGATATGGAGA
Organism: Tadarida brasiliensis; assembly: GCA_030848825.1. Classification (NCBI taxonomy): domain Eukaryota; kingdom Metazoa; phylum Chordata; class Mammalia; order Chiroptera; family Molossidae; genus Tadarida; species Tadarida brasiliensis. The sequence continues at coordinate 11,667,397 of CM061275.1, read as the reverse complement.
CGTCGGAACCCTAATTGACTGCTAGTGTGATTGTAAAATGGTACAGTTCCTCAAACTGTTAAACACAGAATTACCACACAACTCCTAGAGAAATAAAAACATATGTCCGCACAAAAACTTGCACACAAATTTTCATAGCAGAATTTATAATAGGCAAAAAGTGGAAACAAGTCAAATGTCCACCAACTGATGAATGAACAAACAAAATGTGGTCTCTCCATGCAATGAGACGTTATTCATCCATAAAAAGGAACGAAGTCTGACACGTGCTACCACATGGATGGACTTGAAACCTGGGCACATTACGCTCGGTGAAAGAAGTCGGACACGAAAGGTCACACGCTCTGCTATTCCACTTGTAGAAATGTCTAGAAGAGTGAAATCCATCGAGACAAAGTAGATTAGTGGTTGCCTGGGGCTGAGGGTGGGGGGGAAAGGTCACTGCTAACGGGTGTGAGGTTTCTTTCTAGGGTGATGAACATGTTCCAGAATTAGACTGTGGTGATGGTAGCGTAGCTCTGTACACAACACACAAGCCACTGAATTGTACAGTTTAAATGGGTGGATGTTATGGGATGTGAATTGTGTCTCAATAAAGCTGTTAAAAATGAATCCAGGAGGCCCTGGCCAGGTAGCTCAGTTGGTTAGAGCATTGTCTCGATATGCTAAGGTTGTGGGTTCAGTCCCTGGTCAAGGCACACACACAAGAAGCAACCAGTGAATGCATAAATAAGTGAAACAACAAATCAATGTTTCCAACTCTCTCTCTCTCTGTCTCTCTCTCTCTCTCTGTCTCTCTCTGTCTCTCTCTCTCTCTCTCTCTCAAATCAATCAATAAATTTTTTTTTTTAAATGAATCCTGGAAAAAAAATAAAAATAAAAAATGAATCCTGGAAAGGAACTTACTGACCCAGCTTGAGTCAGATGCCCTATTCTGAACTTACTGTGACCAGTGAGGGCAGGGGCAGAGGGGACGTTTTTTGTTTTGTTTTGCTTTTTGTTTTTTGATCCTCACCCAAGGATATTTTTCCATTGATTTTTTTCAGATAGAGTGGAAGGGAGGGAGGGATGGGGAGAGAGAGAGAAAAAAAAATTGATGAGAGACACATTGATTGGCTGCCTCCCACATGACCCCGACCTGGGCCAGGGATCAAACCTGCAACCCAGGTACGTGCCTTTGACCGGGAATCAAACTTAAAACCCTTCAGTCATTTGGGCCAATGCTCCAAATGCTGAGCCAAACTGGCCAGGACGTGGGACGTTTTGTGAGAACGTGGCGGCTGCTCTGAGAACCAGCTCCTCTGGACAGAGTGACATCATAATGGAGGGAAGAGCACCGTTCGAGATGGGTAGGTGCCCACCACACTGGCTGTTTGCAGAGAATTTACATTTTCCCATCAAGTGCTTCTCCTGAGTTATCTCACACTTATCAACCCTCTAAGTTAGGTATACAAGACCTACCTTATATTGGTAGAGGCTCAGGTTAAATAACTTTGCCAAAGTCACTCAACTATTTAGTAAGTGATGTGGGGCTGGGCTCAACTCCAGATCTGACACCAGTCTCCTCTCTGTCATGAGGCCATGCTCCTCCCTCTGGCTCTGTATAAGTGTTGACAATTCTGGAACACGCCCCTGGAGACCTAGCTTTAGGTCCATTCTCTCACTCACTCATTCTTTCCCTAAAGGAGACCCTTCTGCCATGAAAACCGTGAACTTCTTTGCCAGCAGAGGACCCCACGGTTCTGGTCTTTAAGAAGGGCCAGAAGACTGGAGATGGTTGTCCAGCCCCTACCGGCCACACTGCCGTCCCCACCGCCTTCCTTCAGCTTGCCAAGGGCAGAAAGAACTGGGCCAAGAACACATCTTGCAAACACCACGACGCAGTAGGACTGTAGCAGTCTCCTGGTCCACCAGCCAGTTAACCCTCTCAAAACCAGAAACGAGGTTCACTTGGCGGGACGTGTGCCTAGCGCACCAGCACAGCTTTTTTCCCAAGTGTTCGCCAGCTGTCCACTCAATCTGCTCTCAGATTCTGGCGGAATTTGACGGCAGGATTGATGGACACCAAGCCTGGTCTGTGGTTTCATAGGCCGCCTCTCCCCTCTTTACAAAGATCAGGACAACAGTTTTCCACCTCTAGTGTCTTGGTATTTCTCTGCTGCACCGTCATTTCTCAATGAGCACCGGCAGTGGTTCCATGACTCCATCTGCATTCTCCTCCTGTCTCTGGGGTGGGATCCAGGTGGGCCTGTGATCTGAATGCACTGAGGACAACTGGGCACTTGCCTGTTCTCCGGTCCCCTCCCTCAAGCTCCAGATCCTTTTACCCACATTTGTCCCAGCCTTTCCGAGATAAAGCATGTTCTCAGAGGAGAAGCAAAGCGTGCATAGGAGTTGAGTTGTTCTATTTCTTTCTATCTGCTGCTGCCAGCAGACCATCTGCCCAGCAGTGGGCGTAGCTTCCCTCCTCGTCCTTTCTGCCAGTGGGCAAAACAACCTTTCTGTTGTCCTCAGCACTCTCCACCAGCCTTGATCGCTGAGATGCTGGCTGCCTGACACTGTCTTACACATTCCCACCATGCTTTGTTTTCATCCACGGTCCTGGGCCTAATGTCCACCTTTCAGCTGTAGCATCTGAAAATCCTAGCTAACATGACTGCCCCTATGGGACAGCCCCTTTTCTTTGCTGTTGGGAGTATTTGAACTTGAGACAATCCGCTGTGTTTTCAGAGCTTCCCAGCAACAGAGACCATGGTTACCAGAATGCCTAGGTGTAAGTAATAGCACCTGGGACTATGACCTAGGTTACTCTCACTGTCTTCATTTTGTAGACAAGGAAACTGAGGTCTAAAGTAACTTTCCCCCAAAGTCATGCAGTTATTTATGGTGGGGCTGAGTGAGTCTTGAACCCAGGTCATCTAACTCCAGACGCCAGGTTCTCAGCTACTCCGCCGGCAGCCACTCCTGAGCGTGGCGGCAGAGGAGGCAAACCTGGCGCCCGCGGTCCCGGAGGAGCTGCCGCAGGCCTTCGTGTCGTGGCGTGACTGAGGCAGCTTGCACGGACAAAGGGCCTGGACACTGATGGAGAAGGAAGACAGTTCTCAAGACAGGAGCCTACTCGCAGGGTGTGAGGGGCTTAACCGAGACCTTTCATTCCCTCGCCAAGCACACGCCAACCACCGCAGGCCTCCCAACGCCCTCGGGTGCTCGGGAGGTGAGGACTTCGTTGTTCTGAACTGGCTGGAGCCCAGGACACTGGCGTCCCCTCAGGACGAGCGCCTTTGAGCCTCACTATGTCAGCAGCAACGATTCCTGGGCACCCTGAGGCTGTTTCTGCTCCAGACGCCCGAGGGCACAGGGGCGAGGAGATGGTGTTTCTGGCCTTGGCCAAAGGAGTCATTACCTCTCTTTGCTTAATAAGGCCTTTAAATTATCTCAGTAAAGAAGAGGCTAAACACGTACCCACTGTGGAGAGTGTCTTACTGATTGGAGGAGAGAGGCTCTGGCTGGCCGGCCCCGGGCTGAGGGGGACTCAGGCCAGGCTGGTCCCAGCTGGTCCCACGGTGTAAAGTACTTCGGAGTGTCCCGGAGCTCTGAGAGGAGCTGGCACTGTCCCAAAGTGGCTTCCAGCTCAAGGGACTGGGTTTCGGAGCTCGTGATCCTCCCTCCCTCACTGTGGTTTGTAGAAAAGGGACGAAAGCAAGAGGAGTGGGTTCCTTCCCAGCTGTGCCCAGACGAGGGCAGTCCGCTGAGCCTCTGAGCCTCAGTTGCTGCATCTGTACAATGGGGACAAGGGAACCACGTTCGCAGGGTTCACGGAGCTTTTGTGAGGTCAGTGTGTGACAGCGCTTTGTAAGTTAGAGATGTCCACGTCAATAGAAGGTGGTTTGTTATGTTATTTTATTGTCATAAATGGGGGCATGTTGCCTTTCTGGTTAAAGCTCATCTGTGGCTCTTCGTCGCACTTGGGATGAAACCCACACTCCTCACTGTGGCCACTGGACGCACGCAGTCAGGCCCTTTGTATGCCGCCTTCTTCCCTCCCGCCCCGCCGGCTCTTTCTACCTCCGGACTCAGGACTGTCTGTCCCTCTGCCCAGCACACTCTTCCCAAGGGTGCTACCTGGCTGGATCCTCTGCTTTCAGCTCTCAGTTTACATGTCCTCTCCTCAGAGGTCGTTCCTGACCACACGCCCTCCCTGGCCCGGCCCCTGTGTGTGTTCCTTTCACAGAAGCACACAGGTCACGGTATTTTCATGAATTCACTTACCTGTTTATGGTCTTCCCCTTGTAGGATGCTGGCTCCGTGAACATAAGGATCTTGTCTGTTTTGTTCATTCCCAGGTCTTATCACAGTACCTGGCACATTTTAGGCCCTCTGAACAGTTGTTGAAGGAATGAATGAATGAATGAATGAATGGCAGGGAAGTCTGACTTGTTTCCCAAATAGCCCCTCCTCCTTACACCTGTTTCTCCTGCCCTCAGATATGGAGACATGGTGCCCAAGACGATTGCTGGGAAGATCTTTGGGTCCATCTGCTCCCTGAGTGGTGTCCTGGTCATTGCCCTGCCGGTCCCTGTGATCGTCTCCAACTTCAGCCGGATTTACCACCAGAACCAGAGAGCTGATAAACGCAGGGCACAGAAGGTAAGCCTGTGACCTGGGGTGGGGAGGAGGTGCTGGACCAGCCAGGGGCCTGGCCCTTTGCCTCGGCACCTGTCACAGTCAGGTTGCCAGGCCTGGGGTTCCTGGAGAACCAGGCACGGACGCCCTCTGGCTTTGAAAGGTGAGTAGCTGCGTGTCCTTCCCCCCCGCCCGCCCCCCCCCACCAGTGCCTTCCAGCCCGTCAGCTGCGAAACGCAACAAACCCTCAATCATCCCAAAGCTGATTACCTCCTTTTTGGATATTCTATGCAGTTTCCTTGGGCCCTGGCTCCCCAGACCTCAGCCGCCACCCTCGGCGGTGCCCTGGACGCCTCCCTCCCCCTGCCAGGAGCTTCCTGGGGACAGCACTGCTTTTCAATATCCTACAATAGCCTATACAAAGCACAGTGACAAAAATAAATTTGCTGAAAAGAAAAATGAATCCTCTGAAAGGAGAACATTCTGAGGCCACTGAGTTCAGGGACAAACGGCACAGCGGCCTGAGTCACCTCGGGGTATCTCAGGGTCAGAGCTGCACTGAGGAGCAGGGGCAGAACCATGGTCCTGGGAAGGCCCGCGGTGCCAGGCAGCCCACCGGTGGAGGCAGGGCAGGGCGAGGCCCCTCCGCCCAGGGCGGGGAGCCAGCAGCAGGCAAGGTGCCTGTCCTCACCAGCCCCCACCTCCCGTCCAGAGCCCGCCTGGCCTGGCTTTCACTAGGGAAGGGAGGACCCAGAGGGAGTTTTCATCCCTTCGGAGCCTCTTACCTCCAGGGGGTACTTCTGGGTACAAGGGACACGGGGACCTGGTTGAAAGGGTCACTTAGGGAGGCTGGAGGTTTTGCGTCCCGATTTTATTCTTTCTTTCATTTCACTCCACAAACATTTACTGAACACCTGCTGTGTGTCCGCCGTGCCCTGCAGCTGGGCTGCTTCCGCCCCACGTGGTCCCTGCTGCTGGCCTGCTCACAGAGCAGCACCCCGTGCAGGGTCCCAACTTGTGGGGGGGACGCAGACTCGCAGAACCGTCTGTGTCCTGGCTGAAATAAAGCCACCCCTTCACATGAGCCAGCTCCGGAGTGTACCCTGATTTACATGTAATAGCACTTAATAATAGAGTATAGATGACTAAATTATGTCATAAATCCCAGCACGTCCCTTCTGTGTGACTCTGTGGTGACCCCCTCCTGGCCCTGCTGTCTCCCCGCTCCGCCTGCGCTGAGACATATCTTGGCTTATCTTGACTGGGGTCTGTCCTGTGGCCGGGCCTGAGCTGCTCTGTGCTGTCCCCTCCATCTCCCAGCTCCCATTTCCTACCTCCTCACCCAAGGTCAGGGCTCCCCCACCCCCTTCCCCTGCTAGCCACCCCAGAAATAGAAGTCTTATCTCTCCCTGTTCCTGTCAGCAGGCCAGCGTGAACAAGCTCTGAATTCATTATGCCGTCCTGAGCAAGGTGAATCTCCTTTCCAAATTCAGAAGCCTGAGGCCCGAAGGGCCAGGGGGCCTCCCCAGCCCACCCCCCCTGCAGGGCTAGGGTGACTCAGGTATCTGGTGAGCAGGTGAGATTCAAAGGGACCCTCAGCTGTGCCCAGGACAGCCCACAGGAGCCTAGGCTGTGCCCAGGACAGCCCACCCCAGCTGTGCTCCGGGCGGCTCCCTTCCCCCATCCCCACACCCCCACCTGCTTCCTAGAGCATCTCAGCCAGCACAGAATGGACCAGTGGCCGTTTCCCCGTGGGCCCATGTGATTAAAACCCAGAGGAGTCGGCTTTGGCACTCCCTCCTCGGCCGCCCGCTGCCCCCACCGTCCGCCCTCCTCCTGCTCCCTGTTGGCCTCCCTGCGACGTCCACGTCCGAAGTCCCAGTAAATAGTTCGCGTTCTCACTCCCCGGACACTGCCTCCCCTCAGGGCTGCTCAGCTCTTTCACCTTGGACTTCCCGGGAGAGGGGGAAAGAAATACAAGAATACTGAGGGGGAAGAAAGAATACAAGAATACTGCCTGCTTCTGGAATCTGTCACTATGAGGCGAGGCAGGGGGTCCAGGGGACTTTGTGGGGCATGGAGGGAGGGGACAGGAAGGAGGCCAGGGGAGCTGAGGATGGTTCTCAGCCCAGATAAACGGCCCCGAAGGTAAGCTCAAGCCTCGGTGCAAAGGCTCAAAAAGTCGTCACCCTTCCCCTCCCCGGCTGGTGAGCTTGGGATACTTACTCAAATCACTCCACGACTGTGCTCCAGAGACGTTCTCTGAGCCAGGTGACTGGAGATCAGGAGAGGAGGAGGAGCAGGGGACAGACAGGGGAGCAGGGGACAGACGGGAGCACCGGGAGGGGTGTTTGGCCCCCATCTCCAGTTCTGGTGCCTGCCCATCTTCTTTTTACTTTAAGGGAATTCTTATTGAGATCATTATAGATCCCCATGCCCTTGTAAGATCATCACACCAGGGTATGGACATGGGCACAACCAGTTGATGTGTGCAGTCCATCAACCAGTCCTGTTCTGATTTCCCGTTTTAGTTGTGTGCGTGTGCGTGTGTGTGTGTGTGGTTTTCTACAATGCCGTCACCTCTGTACCGCCACTCCGTCCCTGACCTACGACGACCCAGTATGAGTCCTCCATTTGTAAAGTGTTTCCATTTCAAAAACGTCACATGGATGGACTCCTACAGCGACAGCCTTGGGAGACTGCCTCTTCGTTCCGTGTGATTCCTGGAGCTCCGTCCGCGTGGGGCACCCACAGTCGTTCCTTTCCCGACCAGCAGGGTCCCGTGGGGCACCGCAGGTCAACACTGGCCTGTGGAGGGACATCAGGAGCGACCCCGCCTCGGGTCCTGCAGACAAAGCTGCTGTGAACAGTCCGCACAGGTTTCCACGGGAGCCCGAGTTTTCGTTCTCTGGGATGAATGCCCGAGGGTGTGACTGTCGCGTTCCCTGGCTCTCCCGTCTCTCCCTCGGCTTCTCCCGCTGCTCGCCCAGGGCAGGAGGTGCCAGCGCTCATGCCGAAGGTGCCTGAAGGGCTTCCAGGGCTGACGGACTGTGCCCAGGGTGGCACCTCCTCCGCGCAGACCTGTCCTCCACGCCTGGCCTCTCCGCACCTGTGGAAAGCACGGCTTCCCGGGCTTGTGCGTGGGGGTGAGGAAGCTGGCTGCCAGGAGCGGAGATCCGGGCACGGAGGAGAGGGTGTGACGGAAGCAGCGTGTGGCCTGGAAGAGGCCAACCTGAGCTGAAGTCTCGCTAGTTCACCGCCTTGCCCTGGATCAGACTTCCCCTCACGTCCTCCATTTCTTGTCCTTTTTTTTCCTTTAATCATTACCTAAGGATATGTTTCCATTGATTTTTAGAGAGAGAGAAAGGGAGGGAGAGAGAGAAACATCTATGTGAGAGAGAAACAGCAGTCGGTTGCCTCCTGCACACCCCATCCGGGGATCGAACTCGCAGCCTGACCAGGCTGACCAGGAATTGTGCCCTGACCAGGAATTGAACCTGCGACCTTTTGGTGTATGGGACAATGCTCCAACCAACAGAGCCACTCAGCCAGGGCCATATCTTGTCTTTAAAAGAGCCTAGATGGCCCTGGCCGGTTTGGCTCAGTGGTTAGAGTGTCAGCCCTCAGACCAAAGAGTCACAGGTTCGATTCCGGTCAAGGGCACGTACCTCGGTTGCAATTTGGTCCCCGGCCCTGGTCGGGGGTTGTGCGGGAGGCACATGTGTCTCTTTCACATTGATGTTTCTCTCTCCGTCTCCCTGCCTCCCACTCTATCTGAAGATAAATGGAAAAATATCCTGGGGTGAGGATTAAAAATAATAATAAAAGAACCTAGATGATCTCAAATTGTCTTTTAACTCCCATGGTGTCCTGATGGCCATGGAGGAGAGTGAAGCTGACCGGTCCACGCAACAATTAAGCCCACTGTGGCGGCTTCATCGTTGTGGATTTCTGGGCCAGGTGTGGCTTCCTTCCTCCTGGGCCTCACGAGCCTGCTGAGCGCCTGCTCAGTGTGAAGCTCTGTGCTACACACCGAAGAGAAAGAGATGGACGAGCCCCAGACTCTGTCCTCAGGAGCTCAAAGCCAAGCCAGGGAGCCTCACCAAATTTCAGGTGCTGGGTCTGGCTCTGTAAACACATTGCAACCCTCTTTATCCAGCGTGGGAAATAATTAAACGATACAGTACATTTGATATGACAATCGGTTGCTTTAATGGCGCCCAGGGTAAGATAAGATGAAAAGAAGTGCCACAGAGGAGAACAGGAGAATCTTTCATCTCTAGGAAGTAATGAAGACAGACCCCAGACACGAGAAAGGTCGGGCTCTAAGTGGTGTGATCAAGTTACAGAGGCTATAATGAGCTTGACACAATTGGATTTCCATATGCAACTCTCAACACCCAGTCCTCACCCAAAGCAATAGCAGCATCCCCCACATCCTTGATGCAGAAGCTAGCTGAGGGGAGGGCTGGAGCAGGACCCCCAGGCCAGGGAATTGGCCTGGCCTTGAATGCATGTTCTTTGCTCGGAGAGAGGAGAATAATGGGGCTTCCTTGCTATCCTTTCTCTCCCAGGTTCCCCTTTCTTCCTCTTCACGTAGGGGAGCGTTCTTCCTCAGAAATTACAGGCAGATCTTCCAAGTCCTGGCCTCTTCCCTGTTTAGAAGCCAGGGAAGGGAGCTGAAATGTCCCTGCAGGCACATGGCCGCAGGGCAGCTTCCCAGGAAACCAGAGGTAGAAATTGTCCTTCGTGCTTCTGTTGACAGCCTGACCGAGTCCCTGGCTTCCGTTTAGCAGACGGGCAAGCCCAGCTGCACACTTAGAGGGGACAGTTGCCTGTGCTGGGGAGAGGGTGACAGGCAGTGGAAACAGCCACAGTTTTCCAAGGACTCCTCTCCTGCTCAGAGGCCACGCTGAAGCTACACGTGGACGTTCCAGAGGCAGCAGGGGGACCCCTGTGCCCCAGGACAGGCCTGAGCGCCTGTGGGCTCCTCTGCTTCCGGGCCAGGGCCTGGGCTGCTCACCAGGAGCCCAGCCGCCAGCTGCTTTTTTAAACCAGCAGGAACCCTCTATGGTGCCTTCTCCCTCTCCCAAAGGCTCTGTCCTCTGGCCTCGCTCTGTGGTTCTGCTGCTGACACAATGACACTGATTACGACCATTAGGAAGGAGGAGAGCAGCCAGCGTGTGGGGTGTGTCCAGCCCCTCCCACTGCCTCTGCAAGCCAGCCGGCTCCCCGAGATGGCATCCGGCCTCCTGCGGAGTCTGCCGAAGGCTTCCCGGAGCAGCTGAGAATTTTCGCTTGTCCTAGTTGAAGCCAAAGTGCTGGAGGAAATGTGTTCCGTCCTCCCCTCTGCCACACACACATGCTCCCACACTTGTCCCCATGGACATGCACAAAATAAAAAGCATATATTGTCACATATATCCACTCCCAAAGACAGACATCCAACTGCAGATGTGTTCATTTATTTAAAAACTGCCAGGGCTGGGGATACATCAGTGAACAAAGCAAAAACTCCTGCCCTCGTGGAGTGTACGTTCTGGCGGGGGAGAAAGACAGTAACAAGATAAGTATATAAAATGTATACCACCTTTGTTCCTAGTAAGTGCTAGGGGAAAAATAGAAAGCAGAGGAGTTAAGAAGTGTTGAGGGGCCCATATGCACACTTTTTGCTTTTGTCATAATTAACCAATATTGCAGCACCTGCTGTATGCAGGGAAGTGCCCTGGACCCTTGGAGGGGAGGATTGCAGGAGGGGAGGGTCGCAGGTGGGGAGGGTTGCAGGTGGGGAGGGTCGCAGGTGGGGAGGGTCGCAGGTGGGGAGGGACGCAGGAGGGGAGGGGCGCAGGTGAGGAGGGTCGCAGGAGGGTCGCAGAACACATGCTCTGTGAAAGAGCCCGCCACCCATTAGAGATTAGAAATATCTGACAGGGCCCTGGCCAGTTTGGCTCAGCGGTTAGAGCGTCGGCCTGCAGTCCAGAGAGACCCGGGTTCGGTTCCCGCTAGGGGCATGTACCTCGGTTGCAGTTTGTCCCCGGCCCTGGTTGGTCGTGCGGGTGGCAGCCACTCGATGTGGCCCTTTCACGTCGATGTTTCTCTCTCTCTCTCTCTCTTCCTCTCTCTCCCTCCTGCTCTGTCTGAACAAAAAATGAAAAAATGTCCTCAGGTGAGGATAAAAAATATATATATATCCGACAGGACACTGAGTCGATAAAGGTCAGGAAACTTTTGGAAGGAGGGAGGACTTTGATGAGTGGTGTTTCTCCTGCCAGGATGACACCTGGGCTGGAGAGGTGAGGGGAAACCCCTAGGAACTCTGATCATGACACAGCATCTCAGACCCAGAACCCAGGGTCTGTGAACAGCGATCCATGAGGCTGGGGAGAAGCAGCCTCCTCGCCCGCATCTAAGATCAGCTGGGACCCAGCCTCACTGGACAGCCTCCTGGTCCTGTCTTTGCCAGGCTCACAGCTGTTAGACCTCACTCTTTGATTCTCTCTGCCAATCACAGAAGGCCCGCCTTGCCAGGATCCGTGTGGCCAAAACAGGCAGCTCCAATGCCTACCTGTACAGCAAGCGCAACGGGCTCCTCAATGAGGCTCTGGAGCTGATGGTAGGTGCCCAGAGGACGCGGGCCAGGGAGGGGGAGCTGGTGCTGGGTGCCCAGAGGACCCGGCCAGGGAGGGGGAGCTGGTGCTGGGTGCCCAGAGGACCCGGCCAGGGAGGGGGAGCTGGTGCTGGGTGCCCAGAGGACCCGGGCCAGGGAGGGGGAGCTGGTGCTGGGTGCCCAGAGGACCCGGGCCAGGGAGGGGGAGCTGGTGCTGGGTGCCCAGAGGACCCGGGCCAGGGAGGGGGAGCTGGTGCTGGGTGTCCAGAGGACCCGGGCCAGGGAGGGGGAGCTGGTGCTGGGTGCCCAGAGGACCTGGGCCGGGGAGGTAGAGGGGATGTTGGGCTTGTTTTCTTGTCTGAGGGCTCCAGTACTCCTTCTTCAAAGCCACAGTTTCAACCCCGAGGACATGTTTCCAAACTTCCCCCAGGAGCAGCCCCCTCCACATACCTGTCCCATGGACTTGTCACTGCTAACCCTAAACCAGCTTCCAACCAAGGACCTCTAGCCCAAGGACTGGCATGTTCTATGGTGACCCTAAAATTTGCTTCACCTAGATTTTTCCAGTCCCGTCCTGTCTTCCGTGGGGAAACGAAGGGGATGGGGAGAAGGTCGCCAGCTCCCTACTTGGTCTCTTCTCGTCTCCCTAGGGCTCCCCGGAGGAGGAGCGCATGGGCAAGACCACCTCGCTCATCGAGAGCCAGCACCACCACCTGCTGCACTGCCTGGAGAAAACCACTGTGAGTCCAGCCCACTGCCACCTCCCTCTGCCTGACCTTGGCCCTCTGCCAAGGGTCAGAACTCAGAGAGAGCTTAGCTCACATTCTCATCCTGAGCCCAGGAGTCAAAGTCTATCCCCTTCAGACCCAAAAGGTAGTGATGAGGACTTCCTCAGCCCTCAGGACAAAGACCCCAAGGAGTGGAGCAATCACCAAGGCAGGGGCCAGCTCTGTCCTGCAGAGCCCTGAGGAGCCCATCACCCCAGCCTCTCCACACCCCTACACCAGTCCCATGGCCCATTTCTTGGTTGTTGAGTGCTTAGGGCTCTGCCTATCAGCTTCCCAGTTCTGGTGGGCACCACTCTTCAAAACTAGAGCAGAATGTCTACGAGACTGCTACAGGACAGCAGAGACCGGTGTCAGCTCTTGGCCTGTCTCTGGGGCTAGGTTGATGCAATGTGTGGGTCCCTTTGCTCCCTACATTCCTCTTGGAGCAGGAGACAGTGAGTAAAGGAGGCAGCACGTGCATTTCCCTAAGCAGGGTTATTATGAGCACTTCCTCTGAGTCACCTGCCATTCCAGGGAGCTCAGTTCTGAAAGGCTTCTTGTTAAAACCGAGTGATGGTTTAGGGCGTCATGGTCGGACCGTGGAATGATGCCTGTGCCTCCCCAACAGACCAGAAGGAAGGGCAGTGGGCCAACCCTGGACCCTTGGCGGAAAGTGTTAGGAACAGCAGGGAGGGAGGAGAAGTCAGGGTGGACAACCACAGAGACCAACCGAAACCCTCCTGTTCTTCCCTGGAACCTCCCTCCCCAAAGAGCCTACAGTCAGGGCTCAGCACACTGAGAACTTTCCAGTTCTAAATGCTCCATATCCCAGCCTCCCCACTGCGGGGATAGGTGTTAGATGACTCTTGCTATGATCCAAATGCCGACACTGTGGATGGCAGTTAAGCCCAATGAGGACTTCCAAAATGGGGAGGTATTCTGAAAACCCGAGTTTCCAGACACACCAAATATTTCTTAGTATCAAGAACTATATATACGCATCTAGAATTTCTCTCAAAGACTCAGAGCTTGCCAAAGGGATAGGCCCGGACCCAACTGCCCTCTCCAAGTTGCATGTGCTGGGTGGAATGGGTGAAATTATTTGGGTTTGAAGAGCTGGAATGTTGGCATTGAAGAAATGCGATTTGGGGATCGAGGGATGGAATGCTGGCATCAAAGGGGTGGAATGCTGAATTTGAGGGAGAGAATGTCGGATTGTGGGGATGGGGTTTTGGATCAGAGGCGGAATGCTGGACTTCAGGGGAGATGTACTGGGACAGAAGAGGCAGAATGTGGGGCTGGAAGGAATGAACGTGGGTTTGAGCAGGGTCATGTTGGAGCCAGGGGTGGAATGTTGGGACGAGGGTGGAATGCTGGGAGAAGGGCTGGAATGTTGGACTCGGGGTGGAATGCTGGGATTGAGAGACTGTCAATCTGAGCCTGGGAATGCCGGAACGCACAATCAATGGTGTTTTATCTTCTGTTGGCATGTTGTCCTGTAGGGGTTGTCCTATCTTGTGGATGATCCCCTGTTGTCTGTACGAACGTCCACCATCAAGGTATAACTTTTTAAAAATTCAATCGATGTTTTTCTCTCTGATTCTTCTGAGTCTGTGGACCCCCTCTTCTCCCCTGGTCTGGTTCTCTGCACGTGCTGTCCATTCTTCCGGGGCTTCTCCCCACTGCCGCCACTCCCAGCACCAGCTCAGGCTGCCCGTTTCTGTGAACGTACCCAGCTGCCCTCTGATTCCCTCTTTACCTTCCCCAGGGCTTGGAGGGGGTGGAGGAACATGGCACCCATGGCGGTGTCCTGGGCATGTCCGGTGCCACATGTGGGCCACATCTGGGCCACCTCCCCAGCTCCGTGGGGACTGCTGGTATTGGCGTCAGGGCTGGTCTCTGAACTCTCTTCTCATGCTACCTCTCTTCCAACTTTCTCCGCAGCCTTGGCCCGATCATTAGTGCCTTAGACTTCTAGTCACCTTGGGCAAACAGCCATTTTTATTTCTCTTGGGTTCTGCTCCGCCCTACTCTGGAGGCCTCTGGTCCGGAGGCTGTTAGCATTCCCTTCCCATGCTTACCCTTGACCTAGGGAACCCTGTGCCTCCAGGTAGCTATACCCCCAGGTGTCCATATCCCATAATCAACAATAATTAAAAGAAACCATAACCCTGACAGCTTGACCCCATTGGCCTTCGGGAGCAAAGCTCTTCCAATCCTGTGAGTAGCCCGGTGCCTTTCTGAGCTTGTCTCACGTTTATGCAAGATTCCTGAGATCTCCCCCATTCAGTCCAGAAAAGACAACCTAGCAATACCACCCACAGCCGCGACCCCTCACCTGCCACTGCGGGGTCCTGAGCGGAGCCTGCAGACTGAGCCAGGTCTCTGCTTCTGGCTCTGACAGTGCCACTAACGCCAGCACCCGCGTCCTCTGTGCCCCTTCAGCTCAAAGCTGTAGAGGGCGTGCGTACCACATCATGACTTAACGACTACAGTCCCCACCCTTCAACCTGACGGCCAGGGCTGCCCGCAGAACTCTCTTTCCTTCCTCCTCTGATGCTTGTCTGTGCCCCAGGCAGCTGGGAGTCCTCTCTCCAGGCCCGGAACAGAGACAGGCAGCCATCCCGAGTCTGGGGGCTCTTCCCCCTCCTTCCTGCCTCCTTTCCCTACGTCTCCTCCTTCTGCTTCCCACAGAACCACGAGTTCATAGACGAGCAGATGTTCGAGCAGAACTGCATGGAGAGCTCAATGCAGAACTACCCGTCCACGAGAAGTCCCTCGCTGTCCAGCCACCCGGGCCTCACGACCACCTGCTGCTCCCGTCGGAGCAAGAAGACCACACACCTGCCCAACTCCAACCTGCCGGCCACTCGCCTGCGCAGCATGCAAGAGCTCAGCACGATCCACATCCAGGGCAGTGAGCAGCCCTCCCTCACCGCCAGGTGGGCCCCTGACCGCGCCGCTCCCCAAGGCTGGAGCATCCAGCCACAGAACTAACCCCGTAGCCTTAGGAGATCCCAGCCCTCCACCTCCCCCATCTAACGCGTGAGCCCCCCTTCCTCCCCCGAGGGCCTTCCTTCTTATCCTTACAAGTCAACCCAAAGGTCCTTCATACACTTTGCGGGGGTACACAGCAGGCTTAGGCCTATTGTATGGTTAGACACCAGAAAAAACAACTCCCTGAAAAAATCCACAAGTGACCTATCCCAGTGCAGAGAAAGGACCAAGGAAATAAATCTCACACTTGTGTTAGACACGGCTTGTCCCAGGCTGATTGTGAATCGCAGACTGATGTTCCCTCCTTTCTCTGCTCATGTGTAGACTCCTCCCCACCACCTCCAGTGAGCTGCCAGGAATTCAGGGAAAGCCATAGGCAGATGCCGCGAATGATGGTAATGACCCACCGGAGGAGAATCGTGTCTTCCGAGTCCCAAAGCCCAGTATCCAGGACTTGGCAGTTGTTGGTAGTTTAGGAATAACAGTGAGAATGGATGATTTCGGGCTGATGACCCAAAGCAGAGACAGAGCTAGAAATGTCGGGGATCAGGAAGCTTTGGGACACTAGCAAGAGGCACCATCCTCAACTCACTCTTTCTTTTATCCCAGTCGCTCCAGCCTTAATCTGAAAGCAGACGACGGACTGAGACCAAACTGCAAAACATCCCAGATCACCACAGCCATCATCAGCATCCCCACTCCCCCCGCACTAACCCCCGAGGGGGAGAGCCGGCCACCCCCTGCCAGCCCAGGCCCCAACACGAACATTCCTGCCATAGCCAGCAACGTTGTCAAGGTCTCCGCCTTGTAAAAGCACTGGACACAGAGCCAGTGTGGGTGGTGGGAGTGCGGCGGGCTGGCATGTTGGTGGGTGGCCACTGGGACCACTCCATCCCCCTCCCCACTCGTTCGCCTGCCCTGTTGCACCCCAGCGCCAGGCTCGTGCCTGGGAGGAACAAGAGCAGAGGGCCCGAGGTTCGCTGCTGCTGGCGTGGACACAGCCCTGTGATTCTGCCTCTCACTGGGGCCAGAGGAAGGGAGGGTGGGGTAGGGAATGGGAACGTGGGTGTAGGGGCCGCTGCGTGCCAGGACAGGGCCTGGAGGGGAGCCTCAGACCAAGTAACAGTTGTTTCTGGAGACCCCAGTGAGGAAAATGCGAGACCAAGAGCAGCACAGAGGCCGAGTTGTCACATGCAAAACAGGAAGAACATATAACACTGTGTATTTAAGCACCTTTTCAAGGCTCTTAATGGATAATATTTATTCATGGGAAAAGGTGGAAAACAAAAACACCAACGGATTTTTGTGAAACATTTTTCTCCATGGACCCAGTACCTTTGAACCAAAACAATGCATTTTGTGAGGGTTTTTTTTTTTTTCTTTTATTCTCCTTTTATAGCAAAAGCTTTTAGGCTAAGAAGCCAGTTATTGCTGAGTTCTCTCTCCATTTCCCCAGGTGGGTGAGGTCATCGGAGCCTGGGCCCCCACCGCCCAGCTGACCTGCACAGAGCTGCCGTGACCTCACAGCAACAAGCACCCTCGGTCCGTCCTGTCCCGTCTCTGTCCCCCTCTGCTTCCCCTGGCTGTTTGTCAGCTGTCCAGCGTTTGTCTCCTCACGGACCCCGGTGACCCTGAGACGTGCCAGTGAAACCTCCTCACTGCAGACACCCGAGTCGTGGGCCTGGAAGCGATGTGTGTAAATGCAGCTGTGCAGGAGAAAGGACTAAAGCCAAGCGAGGTCCAGGGAGGAGGGACGTCTCCCTTGGAGAACTTAGTGCTTCTCATGGTTGGAACCACCGTTTGCAGTTTCCATGTCTGGCTTAGAAGGGGAACGACCAGATGTATCACACTGAGATCTTGAAAAAGGAAATAGCCAGCTCTTGGTGGGTGCCAGTGGAGAGAGGGCAGAAGACCCCAGAGCTCACGGCTGCCGCGGGCCCTGGCTCCCACCGTAAAGCCCATCCAGAGCTCTGCCCAGAGGCCCCATGAGCACTTCCCTGCAGAGAGGGCAGGGCGCAGGGACCAGAGTCTGCAGAAGGTTAAGCCCAAGTGCCTCATGATGGATGTACCAAAGTGTGAAAGCAAGTGGGCGATTCTAGATGATTCTCACCTGGTCTGAAAGATGTCCTGAGCTCTGAAGAGTCTTCAGGCCTGATGTCCTGGAAGACAGCCAGAGGGGGGAGAAGCCTGGTAACTTCCGTGCAGGTGAGGGAGTGAATATCATTTCTGGCAACCTGGACAGCATTTCAGTTCATGTGGCTTGCACCTCGGTGGGGCTGGAGCAGCATTTCTGGAACCCTACTACCATTTTCACTGCCCCTTCCTGCCCTCCCGTTCCCAGCTGCCCCCTGCTGCCATCTCTCTAGCCTTCGCTCTGGGATGCAAGAGCTTCTCAGGAGCTCCGCATCCGTTCTCCAGCTTAGTGGTGAGCTGTTGGACTGTAGGCGAGAATCCATCTGCCCTCCACAGCCATCTAGATGAGTTTCTCTAGCCTGGAACCTGAAAGCACCTTCAGCGGGCTTCCTGGGACCCCAGCTCTCTTGATCCTGTACAAGAGGAAAGTCCAAGGGTTATGAGGTGGCACCTAACTGGAAGGTGGGCAGAGGTCAGAGAGGAGAGAGCCTTCCACCTTTATCTCATTTGCTAGCCTCATTGACCACTGACCGAGTTCTTTCTCTGGGTCTGGCCTCAAGGACTTCCCCGTAACACGAGAACGGGGTGGTTCTGGCCCTCTCAGCTTATGGTGCAAGTAGGCAGAAAAGCTTTACAGCCACAGAGGGTTACATGTGTGCACACACAACCTAAACACACCTGAGAATAGTACTTAAATCCATTCGCTTCATACACATTAGGGAAGGCAGAGTACTGGGCTGGACTCTGTTTGGGGGCAGGCAAGGACTGGAAAAGGAATTTTTCTTTTGGAAGAACGGGTGATGGAACAAAGTTACGAATGTCTAGGTATCTAAGTTTACATCCTAGGGACTGAGCGGGATAAAGGTAAATAAGAACACGGCTGCTTACACATCAAACTGCCTGTGTTTAAGAACAGGTCGTCGAGGGTTAGAGGAATGACTAACTCAGCCCAGGACGTTTGATTCTGCACCAGGGAGCACACAGTGGTCCCCACAAAAATCAATGAACAAATTTCAAGTCGTATCCCAAATAATTTCCCATTTTTTACCCTAATGAACAAAATGTTTTGTATCCCTTCAATTTCATTTCCAAATCACACATTCTGCCAGTTCCTAAAAAACTGTTGGATGATCCCCTTCACCTCCATCCCCCAGTGTAGCCTTAGCCAGGGATAAGAGACCAGCTCACCTCTGGGCCAAAAGATGTCAACCCAGGGTTTTCCAGGAGCAACGGCTTTCTGGTGCAATGACCTTGAGCTTTCATCATTCATCAACCACTTCAGCATAATGGAAGGGTTCCCAAACCACCTGCCCCATTCAATCCCACTCAGCAGTAGAGAGGGTTAAAAAGAAAACCAATAGAATGCATTCAGATGAATGGATACTTAGAAAATAAAAGTATAAAGAGTCTATCAGAACTAGAAGAGATTAAAGAATCTCTTTAATAGTTTACAGTAGAGAAAACTGAGGTCCAGAGGAATTGACTTGCTCAAGGTCGTTTAATGACAGAGCAGGGACCAGAACATAAGTCCCTTGGCTGTTAGCCCAGTGCTTGTCCCCACTGCCTCTCAGAGCAATGATGCTTTGGAGAAGACATCAAAGAATACATGCTATAACTAGAGACCGAGCTTATAAAAATGTCAGTGCTCCTTGGACACAGACCTTGGAAGCCACTGGACTGTGCTGCTACAAGCCATCCCCTGGAAGCCACCATTCCCTGAGTAGAACCGGCCCTGGACCATCAACTCTGTCAAAAAGAGGTGAACAAGGGAACAGTCCGGTTGTTTGTCACATGCTCTCAGTGAAGAGAGGGCTTGGATGACATTTCAAAGCATACCTTCTGTAGTCCTTTTGATCCTTACTACGACCTCTGGTGGTAGTAGGGCAAGGAACGAAATCCTTGATTGACAGGAAAAAGTTGAGTGACTTCTCAAAGTTCACATGGCAGAACCGTGATTGCAGTCCGGGGCTAACATCGTGTCCCGGGGTTTTTCCTCCACATCACATCACATTACTGTGAGGCTTGCTTATATTTTTAGTACCTGGATGTCAAGGGTGGTGATTAAGGGCGAGGAAGCACTCCATTCAGAAACACCCTGAACCAGGACCCCAAAAACAAACTCTGGACTGTTTCTCTTTCGTCCGCTATTTCCATAACTAGTGTCAAGCTCAGGACCAACTGCATAGAATCCTGTTCAAAGGCCAGATATTCTCAATGACGGTTGAACAAAACTGTCTACAATCACACAGGAGTGTAAGACCAAAGTGGAAAAGTGAAAGTAAGAAAAGCAATTTGAGCAGAAGTTAAAGTGGACAGTTCATACTGATCTATATTAACAAAAAGTCAACTCGTGGACATGCTGAGGACTTGACCCAGTTTTAAACTAGGATTCCTACAGTTCAGGATCACTTATTAGAATATAGGCAGGAAAACTGTACATTGAAACACGTACTTGGATTTTTTTCCTTTTTTAAACGTTGCGGAGGTAGTCGTTGAAATTGAGCTAAACTTAGATCTTGAGGTTATTAATGAATTCCAGTGGTCCAGACGCCCTTACTTCAATTACCAGGTAACTACAAGGCAGAAAGCTCTCAATGCAGGATCTTAGATTACTAAGGCAATATTAATTTCTCATCTAAACTAGTTGGCATGGTAACCATAACAAACAGGAACCTGTAAGACTTTTATTTTCCCTTTCTGATTTCCTTATGAGATCTTATCATTTGCAAAGCTTTAAAATGACTGGATGAAGGAGAAACATTGTTATGACCCATGACCCTTGGAGCCCAAACAGCATCATGAAAATGAAAAGAATGTGGTTATCAGTGAAAGAAACAGCTTTAAAGGGGTTCCTTTTGAGTCTTGTTTTCTATTCAGGATGTTCTATGTTTTTCTCATCAAGTGTGGGAATGACTTTATCTTAGCAGGTTACTTAACTACACGATGATGTCACCCTAACCAGTGTAGGATACTGACCCAAGTCCTGGGGGGCTCCTTGGACCAACAGACTATTTTACAAACCTGGGCGGTGGGAGGGATGGTATATTTTTGATAACCAGACATTCCAATGTATTGTTTTCCTTAGAGATCACTCCCCCCATTAATGTTATCGTGAAAAACATCAAGTGTGTTCTTTTCTATTTTCGTATAATAAATGGGCTTTGCTTATCAACATCACAATGGCAAAGAAGAAATACTGTACAAAACTGCAGGAAGACAAACCTGTGAAAACTTTCTATGGAAAAAAAGAAAAAACTCTGGAGTTTCCTGTCGTCTCCTTTTGAAACTGTAGTGCATATGTTAAAACGTGTATCATTTACAGTACTGAGTCGCGTGCCGCTGCTGTACCGGATGTGTCCAATCTGGATTAAACTATGTGCCACAAACCCTACAATGATTGTTTATTTTAACACCAATTCTCCCGCTATACACTAAAAATAAGGGTAATTTGAACAAAGGGAGCCTTTCGACATTGCTAGAGAAGTCACAGCACCTGAAACTAACATAATATTGCATGTCAACTGTAATCGAAAAAAAAAAATTTTAAAGGAAAGTCACAGAATCTCAGAAAAGTGCTTAAAAGTCATCTAATCTTCCCTCCCCAGCATCCCTCAACACAAGCGACTCCGGTGACACCCTGACAGTCTCACCTGCTCGCACCTGTGGTCATGGATGCTCGCCACAGGGCAAGGGTTTGATTGCATTTGTCAACAGCTCCACTGTGAGGCCCAGCCCTGTGTTACTGAGAGAACTTCTGCCTTTCTGCATCAGTACTGGTTCTGCTAAGAACGCACTGAATATGTACTCCTCCATCTAAGCCAAGGTCTCAAACTAAAAAGAAAACTCAAAATCAAAGGCTGTATAGGGTAGAGAAAGCCTGGGAACCAGTAAGAGACTCCAATTTAGGGTTTACCACTTACTGAGACCCCATATCAGTCCCTTTTCTCTCAGCTTGTTTGCTTCCTCATCTTAACTATGGGGAAATCAGATGAGCATCTTGAAAATCTGCTGTAACCTTAATAATTCTGATTCAGGTAGTAAGAGCAACAGGCATTTTCACGTCATCATGATGTGGCAACAACAGTGGGAATCCTTTTCATTTTCCCACAACAACCAGATCCCAATCAAAGAAAACTGGAATAGAAAAGGAACATTAGGGCCCTGGCAGGTTTGGCTCAGCGGCAGTGCATCGGCCCATGGACCAATGACTCACGGGTTCGATTCTGGCCAAGGGCATGTACCTCAGTTGCAGTTGGTCCCCAGCCCTGGTCAGAGTCATGCAGGAGGCAACCAGTTGATGTGTCCCTCTCACGTCGATGTTTCTCTTTCTCTCTCCCTTTCTCTCCTTCTCTCTCCCTCCTACTCTATCTGAAGATAAATAGAAAAATATCCTCGGGTGAGGATTAGAAATAAAAAGACAGAAAAGGAACATTAGGAGGGCCTAGAAGTTGGCTGTGAAGTTCATTTCAATCACGGATGCTCGTATCCTTATCGCCCACTAGGTGTCACTACAGACCCACAGCTCAAACGATCTGGTACCTGGAACAAGTACCTGGAAACCAGACGTGCTTTGGGCAGTATGCGTCCTTTTCCTTAAAAAGCACAGTGCTAACTGGGATACGTGTTTGTTCACTGAGGCACAAAACAATAAACATACTCTGCCAAGACAAGAGAATCACCTTGTGATGGAGTTCCAATGTCAACTGTGACTCATAAATAAAGTTCATTTTTAAGATTAACAGGTTTAATTTACATTTAGGGGGAAAAAAACCCCTAGAACTTAAGACTACTCCCTTGTCTCATACGAGTTGATCCACAAGTACTATAACTCCTCTTCAACTATTTTTAATATCTGGAGGCTGAAGTTTACCATTAAACCACGTTTTTAAAAGTTTAGTAATTTTACTGCAATACTTAAGCTGCTTTAGAAAATGCTGCTTTAAAATTGCCCCAAGTCACCATTTATATTCTATTTCTAGGTCAGGATTATGCAAAGCAGCAGGTTTCCCACAGATTTCTCCACGTTCCCACCAGCAGCCTACCTGAAGCTAGGTGAAGCCCGTCGTGAACAGGTGTCATCAGTGCACTGAGTTAGTATTCTAGAACTCAGACATTCAGCCCAGTCACACAAATTATCTGAATTTATACTCTATATTCATAAAATAATTATTCTTTTGCCTAGCCAGAAAGTATTTTCTCTTACCAGTAATTTGGTAATTAAATCTTAGAAATGGAAGGGGGGTCCTAAAAGTCTTCTAGCCCAGCCTCCTCATTTTATTGAGCACTCTGGACCCTGAAAGAATGGCTAAATGACTGGTATAAGGTAAAGAAAAGTACGAAGGATCAGGTCAAATGCTCTTTCCACTACAGCACAAAGCATCTTCAAAGGAAATGAACTAAATCCTACTATCTATGGTTCCTAACAGATTATAGAGACACGCACCTAGACTGACAAGTTGCAAATAAAATAGTCTTTTCCACACACAAATAGATTCCTTCCACAGCTACCACAACTGCATGCCTTATTCAGGAGGGTTACGGCTAAAATTTTCCTAGCAAACACAATGGAAAATGAAACAATTAGGATTTTCATGTTATGCTCACCCCCAGCTTATTTTTCTATTTATAAAAAAAAAAAAAGCAAACACAAAATATGACAAACCTAAAGAGAGAATCCAATTAATTTCAAGATTAATGGGTAACCTCGTTTCTAATTAAGATGCAGCAGTGGCCCTGGCCGGTTTGGCTCAGCGGTTAGAGCATCGGCCTACAGACCAGAGTCCTGGGTTCAGTTTCTGCTAAGGTCACGTACCTTGGTTGCAGTTTGTCCCCAGCTCCCGTTGGGGTCGTGTGGGTGGCAATCAGTCGATGTGTCTCTCTCACATCGATGTTTCTCTCTCTCTCTTCCCCCCTCTCTCCCTCCCGCTCTATCTGAAGATAAATGCAAAAATATCCTCAGGTGAGGATTAAAAAAAAAAAAAAAAAGATGCAGCAGTGCCCAGCTGGTGTGGCTCAGTGGACTGAGCTTCGACCCATGGACTAAGAGGTTCTGGTTTGATTCTCAGTCTGGGCAAATGCCCAGGTTGCGGGCTCGCTCCCCAGTAGAGGGCATGCAGGAGGCAGCCCATCTCGATGTTTCTCCATCGATATTTCTCTCTCTCCCCCTTCCTCTCTCTAAAAAAAAAAAAAATCAATAAAAAACACACACACATATATATAAATGCAGCAGTATCCTAATTAAAATCCCCTAGCAATGACAAACTCTGAACTTGGCTACATTGAAGGGGAAATGGTAGAAAAAGAGAGGTACATTCAATTATATAGCAATGACAGGATTTTATTTAAATGAGTAATTAAAGTCTCTACTTCTTAATGACACACTGGACCTAATTATGGATTTGCTATGTAGTATTAATTCATTCTAATTTGGCAATACTGATATATAAGCAAACCCTACCACCACTGGCCATCCCAAATGACAGGAATCCAAGTTAAGCAGAAGTTTAGGGCTGTGCTCTGTGTCAGATGGTAAATGGCAATGGCCTTGGATATCTGCTCACAGCTCTGAGGGAAAATGGTTACACTGCCTAGACAAGTATGTACACAGGAAAGAAGTCTTCCTTTTCAATGCTATATATATCACTACACATAAGGGTTTCTCTCACCACAAATACAGCTCACAGAGAGGTCTGGGCGCCAAATGTGTTATCATGAAAGGACTGCCACAGAGAAGAAATGAAAGAATAAGTAACTTCCAATTACATTTTCCCACATCATAATTTATAGGTGTACCATCTCAGAAAAATGACTGTACCCCTTGGACCCTAGTGTTAGAGGTAAAAACTAGGGAAAAATCTCTAGAAGACACAAGATGAGGACACACGGTGGGAAGAGTTTGGACAGAATGAGTTCCAGCTTCCACCAAATACTTAACAGGAAGAGCTAGAACATTCCTGTAGCCTACCCGCAGTGTAGGGCACTTCGTAACCTGGGTTCCTCAGATGGGCTCAGAGGTCTACGAACCCCTTGAAATTACACATCCAGTTCTTGTTTACAGACAGACAGTCTCTGGGATGAATCTACAGCTTTCATCAATGCATAAAGAGATGCAAAAACTAATAAAGATTAAGAGCTGCTCCTCTTCCTAGAAACAAAAATAAGCCAGCCACCGAGATGCTCAGTGGGTGAATGCACTGTGAAAAAAGACAGCGTTCACAATCTCGGAAACAAAAGACATTCATAAGATGAACAATGTGTCAACACATTCGGCTAAGTCTGTATTTTTACTGGTAACAGATATTTTTACTGGAAGAAAAGAGCATGAAATCAAGTTCCTTTGGGAAAGTCTGAAGCAATGTTTACTCCTTCCTGCCTAAACCTAAAAGAAAGGGAATTTTCTGACCTCCCATATTACAAATTTCTACAAGAACATACGTATCTCCACGAAAGTGCAGCCCAAGCCTTTTGTAAAGAACTCCGCAGCATAAACTAACAGTTTCAAATCGGAACTGTTTTTATTTTTTTAAGTAAGCAGTGATATAAGTCTTCTCAAATGTTTCTTTTTGGAATGGCTTATAGAAAATGGAACCCTGGGACTTTTTAGCTCTTTGTCCCAAAATATTTCTTTCAAGAATCTGACCTATGAAGTTTCTTAAAATAATATACCTGGTAGGTCAAAACAATCTGAGAAATAGATGTATCCGTGGCAGAAAGCCGTAAGGCTTTTTAAGTTCCTAAAATGCCACTCTACTATATAGGTCACAGAAGTATCACTTGTTGATACTGCCACGTAGTCTGAGGCATGGCCATCATCACTGGTTGCCACGCATCATTTCCTGCAGGTAAATGGTATTCATGTGATAGGCTGCCATCCAGCCTGGATGCCTCTGAGCATTCCAGTAATATGACTGAGAAGCAGCAGCGTAGTATTCGTGCCATGCCCTATAGTAAGCTCTCCAGTACTCCTCATAATCCTGACTGGTACCAGGAAAACCCTCCTGGGTTTCCCTATGGCGGTCATACCACTCATCTTCCTGGGGTTCTGTCTGCCGATAGGAGGACCGCCTAGGGGGGTTTCTCCGGCTCTGCTTAGCTCTCTGGTTAGCCCCCTCTTTGTGCCTTGCCTTTGTCTGGATTTCAGGTGATCCTTGATACTCAACTAGATTAGGGGTATCATTTCCATTCAGAGGTTGTTGCAAAGAGGTATGGCCATCTGCAGGGGTTGATTCCAAGTCTTTCAGCTGAATGTCAGAAGAGCCTTCCACACATGACTTATTTCCTTTGCTCTGGGAAGAAGTCCTTGAGCTGTAAGAATCACTGTCACTCTCAGAGTCTCCAGACTGGCTACTACTTGCCAATGCCCGCACTCTCTCTTCAGTAATTCCATTTCTCACGAAACCATTTTGAGGATTCACAATCTGGTCCCCAGGACTTGTGTAGTGCCTGATGATTTCCACATGTTTCTCTAACCCCTCCTTAATATAATGTTCATAATCCTCTACCAATTCGGCAAACGTCAAAGTACATGGCGGATGGATTTTAAAGGAAGACAGACAAGGAATTTGGGGGAGTGACACAGGTAAATCTTCTTTGGCCTGGTGCTGACTGTTGTTTGAGTTTTCAGCAGGGGTCTCAACAGCATGCTTCATTTGCTCTTCCAACTGTACGGCACGGCCCAGCGCTTTTGGTGATACTGCTTTTTCTAGGATTTCACACTCTGAGTGGCTTTTCACAGGAAGCTTTTGTTTGGTGGTGTTTTTTGATTTGACTGATAGTGCAGATACAGAAGTATTCCTATAAGAAGCCATGTGGTTACCATGAGCTTTCTGGGTTTGAGAGGTTCTCTCTGTTCTTGGAATTTGCTTCTTTAGGGGCTGGCTAGGTACACTTGCTAAGCCATTTGTGTGCACAGCAGCTTTAACCTCCACATCCCAATCCAAACATTCTTCCATCAGACCAGGAGGAATGGGGTCTACAAAAAAAAGGAATACAAATATATTAACATTCTTGAGCTGTTTTAGACCAGCATTTTCTGAATGATTTCATAAAACAAGCATTTTGTAAATCAGGACGTAAGCTTAGAGCAGCGATATTCAACCGGTGTGCCGTCAAGAATTTTTAAAACATGCAACACCTGACTATTTATCAGGGGCACCGACCTCTTTTCCCTTAGATTGTCAAATAAAATATGACAACCACCAACACAACAATAGCCATCCGGTGTGAATGAATCAAAATTATACCTATTTTTTTTTTTTTTGTCAGATCAGCAAAATATATATTTTTTGGTGTGCCACAGAATTTTAGTAATTAGTTTATGTGTGCCGTGAGATGAAAAAGGTTGAAAATCGCTGGCTTAGAGCAATTAAAGAAATCTGTAAAAAGATCACAAAATGAATTACTGCGAAGGTAGAATTATTAGAATCCATAGGATTCCCAGCCCCGAGACTAACCCAGCTTTGTAAAAATCACTAAAGGAGTTAAGCATAAATTGGTGAAATATTCATATTCATAATTATTCAATAACCACATATGCCATATTCTAGGTCATGCTTACTCTATACAGGTATACATTTATGAATATGTACATACACATATATATACACAGATATACATACTAACATGCATAAATTAACACATATAGCAAATAAACTATATTTCCACACAAGAGCTGTTAGGGTTTTTGTTTTCAAGAGGTCACTGTTTCTAAGACAGCACCTAAAAAGAGCTGCTTGACAAACAGGTCACTATAATCAAAAGAAAACACTTCAAAATTTTCAAGATAGCGTTCAAATTAAAGACACTGTTCCTTCCTCATGGTGACAAAAGAGAACATGGCAAGAACTGCCTTCACAGAGGCATGAGGTAAAATACGCCCCCCCTTCTATAAAAGAATAAAATCAAATTGCAAGACTACAAATGAAAAAATGGAGCTAATACAGTGGTAAGCCGGTTTCCACTTTTCATGCGCCAGCAGCTTGCACTGTTCTCCCTGCCGCTTAGCTGTAAGACCTTACGCAGATTACCTAACCTCTCCATGCCTCAGTATCCTCCTCACCAAAACACTGACAACAGCAGCACATACCTCACAGGATGGTATGAGAATTAAATGAGTTAACATATATAAGTACTTGGAGCAGTACCTGAGACATCATAAGTAGTCTGTGTTAGTCGTTATTTTTAACAGGCCTATCATCATTACCATTCTTATTTTGACAGTAAAATGAAACAGAGAAAATATACCTGGTAAAGGCAGAAGGTTAATATTACATTTCTGGGCAATTTTCATCATCATATTTTCTTCTTCTCCCTGGCAACAGTAGGTCACTGCCAGTCCCAATGTACCTAAAAGCACAGAGGGAATGTTACATAGTAAATCATTTTCACATAAATGACACTCCAAGTCCAGCTATCATATTACAGAGTTCTCCCCTTAAACAAAGCACTTAAACTTTTCTTTTTACCAAAACGGCCAGCTCTGCCAATCCGATGCATGTATGTCTCCCAGTCCACTGGCACATCCAGATTTACCACCAGATTCACCTTCTCAGCATCAATCCCACGGGAAGTCTTGAATTGAGAAAGAGCAATGGTTTGCATTAACGGCAGCACGGTGCCAATCTACACTACCTCATTCTAGTATAGCCAAGAGCCAAACTAAGAACAGGAAGATATTTAGGAGGAAGGAGGATATCTAGGAGCAAAGGAAAAGGAAATTCATTTCTGTGACTAATTTCAAGAACAAAGATAAAAATATAAAACACTTTTAAGAAAGCATATCCCTAGCACTGGAAAGACGCTATCTTCTGATCTTCTCGTCAGATACACTCACATAAAATAACAGATGAAATCTGCACATCTGATAACAGAACATACATTAAGAGGGATTAGTCACCCAAACTGAAGAGGAAATTTACCAAATCTGTGGAAATGAGGACTCTGCAATGAAACTGCTTCAGTTTAGCCATAGCATCAAGACGCTGATTCTGATTCATGTTGCCTAAGAAGACCCAGAAATACAACACATTCATCAATCCACAAAAAGCGGGAATCATAACTCCCAGTCTTAACAAATTAAAACTATACCAACCAAAGTTAATGCTATCCTTATATGCAAATCTAGGTTAAGACCTACCGTCAGAATCTTTTAAAATATGAAAGTCAAAAATCAAGTTTAAATGGTGACTAGGTTATGCCTGCAGATAAAACATCATATCTGCGAAGTTACATATGAAGTATAACAATTCTTAGGAAAATAAAACTGCTTTAATCAGCTGTGTATAAATTTGGTGTTGACATCTATAGTCAAAATATTTGTCCATCAGAAAACAGTCTCCCCGGTATCTCATGATATACCAAGACTAAACAGGCTTAGGCTAACAGGTTAAAGACTAAGCTGAGATATCAACCAAAACTCTAAAAAGGATCTCACTGATCAAAAATTCCTTGAAAGCTTTTATTCCTAGTAGGCCAGCAGTAATAATTCACCTTTGTGTCAAAATGAATCACTTTTGCCTTCCACAAGACCATAAAAGTCAGTGCAGTTAGCAATTCTTTTTTTTTTTTCAGATTTTTTATTGATTTTTAGGGAGAGAAGAAGGGAAAGAAACATTGATGTGAGAGTGAAATATCGATCAGTTGCCTCTTGCACACCCCCTATTAGGGATCGAACCCACAACCCAGGCATGTACCCTAAGCAGGAATTAAACCAGCAATCTTTCGGTGCACAGGACAATGCCCAACCAACTGAGCCACACCAGCCAGGGCCAGTTAGCAATTCTTAACATTTTAACAATGATTATGTTGAGAAGCAAAATATTTTTCTCTTAAGATAACAAAAACACTGTGTGGCTATAACTCCAGTTTTCTAATTTTTTATTATAACCAAGTTATTTCTTAAAAGAACAAGGATACTGATATTATCAAATCCCAGTGAAAAATGAACCTGGAATTTCCTTCACTCTGAAGTCTCAGCGTAACCTCACACAAGACAACTCATGAAGTAGTATTTCTTCCCTGTGACCTGAGAGAGGCTTCAAGTCAGGACGCTAAACAAAGAACAAAGTAAGATGAACTTACCTGAAATGCACTCTGCAGGAAAGCCTTTAGAAGAAAGGATATCAGCCAAATGCTGTGCTCTGAAAAATAACACGGAGTGCTATAATTTTACAAATGCTGCCCACGCCTATCCTTTTATTTCACAAGTTCCCCCAGATGACCTTTTAAGGTACATTACCTGCTGTGCAAATTAGAAAAGACTAAGGCTTGATTAAATGGAATTCTGCTGAATAGTTCCTGTAAATGCTGAGCCTTTTCCTCAAAAATCTTATGGGCCAAAGGATATACACTGACAACTTTGTAATATTGCTTCAAACCTACGAAGAAATCAAGAGTCTTCTGTTAAAACAAACATATGAAAGCAATAGGCAACTAGGCAAAGGAAAGTTCCAGAGTATCACAAACCAGTAATGTAAGTATCCAATATCTATACACACCTATGAGACTTGGGTCACTGGAATTGAGTCTTACAAAAGTGGGCTCTCTCATGTACTTTGCCAAAGCATTAGCCAAAAATTCTGGGTAAGTAGCTGATACTGCCACCATCTGTTTACTGGCAGGCAAGGAAGAATAAATCCAACTGCAAAACAGAAGAAAAACACACTCCATGGAAACTATTCAGACAGTAACCACCACCTGGAAAAGTTAAAGACAGACCCTCCGGGGCACCATTTTAATAGTCAAGTTAGTTATTTCTTCTTACTTTATTTGCTCCTGGAAGCTGCCTTCTTCTAAAAGCTTATCTGCTTCATCCAGAATAAAGAGACGGATACTGCCTGGGTTCAAGTAGTCAAGTTCTATCAGTTGTTTAATTCTGCCTAAATTAAAAAAAAATTTTTTGAAATATTTATGATGCGCCAAATTTGTGCAAGTCTCAGCCAATGTCACTCTACTCAGAGGTTGTATTGCTGACTTTCCTGACCCAATCCTCATTCATTTATGCACTAAACCACAAATTAGAAATTCTGAGTTCTGATCTTGCCTAACTCCATTATTTTCCCCCCGTATTTCATCAAAATACACTATTCCTATCAAAAGACTTGAATGGCAAAGGCACTGAATGCTAGATTCTGATTTTGAGTAGTTCATGACTGAATGATTAAAGCAAAGAATAATTCTAATCCACGGCTTAGAAGGGCTTCCTGAAAGTCATCTCATTCCTCTTCTTCTCAAGTCTATCCCATACATGTTCTTAAACATCCCAAGTTCATAAATTCTGTTGGTAATCCAGTCACGTGTCTATCTCTCACTGGTGTAAGGCTCTTCATTTCTAATCCTCAAAATAATTATCGTAGTTATCAAAGATTCCAATATTATTGTTATAGTAAAAGTGTTCAGCTCCTGCCCAGTTGGTGTGGCTCAGTGACTGAGCATCAACCCATGCACCAGGAGGTCGCTGGTTCGATTCCTGGTTAGGGCACATGCCCAGGTTGTGGCTCAATCCCCAGTGGGGGTGTGCAGGAGGCCGATGTTGCTCTCTCATCGATGTCTCTCTCTTTCTCCCTCTAAAAATCAATAAAAACATATTTAAAAAATTAAAAGTGTTCAGTTCCTAAAAGCTCCAGTTACGAACAGGTATTGATATCTTACCAGGAGATCCAACGGCAATATGACACTTTTTAAGTCTGGCTTTGTCCTGAGGTAATGGAGTGCCTCCAATAAAGACATGACACTCTAAGCCTTCCATTTTTATTCCAATGGCTGTGATAACAGAATGTATCTGTACAGCAATCTCTCTTGTAGGAGCCAAGATCAAAATCTAAGAAAATGTAAAATACACCTTTAACGAGTCAGTAAAATAAATACATGTGATTGGCATATTATATAATGAACTATTTTTCCTTTGAATGATCACTGTATTCATTCAGCAAATATTAAATAAGAACCTACTATGTTCTAAGCAACATACAAGTTGCTGTGGAGTCAACAGTTAACAGTGCAAAATCCTTGCTCTAATGACACTTTCATTCTTGAATCATAAGAAGATATACAATAAACAAACATACATAAACAATGGCAGGAAAAGAAAAAGTGCTATGAAGAAAAATCAAACGGAAAAGAAAAAGAAGCAACAAAAAAAGGAAAGGAGTCATTTTAAATGGGGTCATCATGAAAAGCCCCTTTAACCTTTGAGTAGACACCCAAAGGTACATCCCAGAGTTTTCAGGAAGAAGAAACAGCAAATACTTCTTTTTCTGAATTTTCCCAATTTTCAAAAATAAATATGTATTACTTTAAAGATCTTAAATTTTAAAAATACTGATTTTATTTATGGAATTTATTCAGGGTTTTGGCATTTGCCCAGCTGCCGAATATCAGAAGCCAAAGTCTCAAATATGTCTCAATTCACAAGTAGAATAGCCCAGGTCTTTGGGAAGTAGGATGATTTCCTGTGTGCAGCATCACCCAGGATTTGGTAGGTATAAGGTAGGATTCAAAAAGCTTTACAGACCAAGAGTACGAGTTCTTGGGTTAAAAACCACTGTTGGAAAATCCATCATTAGAGATACATGACTGAGAATGTGAAATACAGTCTGTCGTGACTACTAAACCACAAAGTAGGACTATGGGATTATATCTGATTCATCTTTGTATCTCTAATGCCTGGCAAACTAATAATATGGGTTCAACACATCTTTGAAGAAATGATCCCCAAACCCAAATGTCCTTCCTGCTAACTTGGGAAAGGCTACCTTAGACCTACTCGGAGAGAGCCTAGAAGATGGGAGACCAGTGACACATTCACGGAGCTGCAGTCATCAGCGACTGCCAGAGCACCATACTACCACGAATCAGGCCAAGTGCTAACTCTCACCACAATCTGATCAGCAAGTAAAAAAGAATCTCAATTTTACTCTCAACTAATGACATAACTGACACACGTGACAGACATTCTGTTTAAGATGCAGTAATAGTAGAAAATTCCAAGCTTCTAACACTAATGCATTCTTGGTCACCATCCACACTACCACCACTCAATGGCTTAATGTCTTACTTTAACTTTTCATGTGGTTTAACTCAATCATTCATCAAATTCGCATCCATCTCTGAGGAGCTACTGGTATTTCATCTGACCTGTGATAAAACCCACCTAACACACCCTCCTCTGGGTCCTCTGAGCGAAATAAACTCACCTGGGTGCTTAAGTTTTCAAGAACAAGAGAGTCCAAAGCAATGGTGGAGAAGACACAGGTTTTCCCAGTGCCAGACTTCGCCTGAACAATTAAATCTGCAAAGAAAAACCAAATGATCACTACACAGTACTAACTGAAGATGCTTAGGTACCAACCATGAATCACAGAGCTGGAAGGGTCTCCAGAAGTCAGCTAGTTGGCACCTCCGTTTTCACTAACTCTCAAAAACGCACGGCCATACCCAGAAACGCCTCGTGCCTGAACCTCTACGGTTTACCTTCGCCAACTCAGAACCACCCACCCGTGCGGACAGGGCCTGGACTGCCTCTACATCAACACTGCGCCTGATTCACACGCGTTAACTGAGGCGTGGACGCGTGCGGCGGGAGCCCCAGGCCGAGCCCAGGCGGCCGGCCCGGCCCTCCCGGACCACGCCGCGGCCCGCCGCCCCTCGGCCTCGCCAGGGTCCCGCCTCACCGAGCCCGCAGCGCCCCAGGGGGATGGCCTTCAGCTGCACCGGCGAGGGCCGCTCGAAGCCGGCCGCCCGCAGCCCCTCCAGCACCGGCCGCGACAGCAGCAGCGACTCGAAGTCCGCGGGCTCCGACAGCAGCACGTCCCCCGTGCGGGTCCGCGGGCCGCTGACATCGTGGGCCGTCCGCAGGCTCCGCACGGGTCTGGGGGCGGGCTCCGGCGCCGGGGCCGGTGCCGGTGCGGCCGCATGCTCCGCGGACACCGCAGCCTCCTCGGCAGCTAAGTCCGCCGGGGCTTCAAACGCCGCCGCCATGGTAGCCGCGCCGCCAGATCTCGCGGTACTTGAGGCGGGGCGGGGAGCCTGAGAGCAAGAAGAAAAAAACTTTATTAGCACTCCTCCCGCGAAGACACTGACAGGCTTGGCCTGAAAGAGGTGGAGAGGGACGCAAGTCGGAGGCTTAGAAAGACGGGGAAACCGCTATAAACACAAAACACTGTGGCCCGAGGAAGACGGAGGAAGGAGAGGAAAGGAGAGGATACCGGTGTGTCGCCGCCTGCGGCCTGCAGAGGGCGCCGCGCGTTCACGGTGAGCCGCCGCCCCGCCTCCCGGCCCTATGTGGGCGGGTCCGCCAGCCCTGCGCCCTGCGCCGCCTGCCTCGCCGCGCTGTCATTGTGATGCCGCCGCACGTCACGCTTCCGGCTGGCTGCCTCGGCTCCGCGGCCGCCTCCCCCTGCCCTGCCTCCGCGGCCCTGCTCGCTGCCCCTCGGGCCCGCAGAGTGCCCGGGGTGTCGCGCGGCAGACCGACCACGCGGTCCAGCTCTGCGCCCCCGCCCCTAACACGGCGCCTGACACACAGTGAGCGCTGATGTAAGCGCACTGGACTGAAGCCGGGAAGTGGACTGACACCTCCGACATTCATGTCGCCTCCTCTAGACTCTAGGCTTGGACATCTGTCCGCCTTCTCAGCAACTCCATGCAGATGCCTCATAGTCATCCCAAATTTAACGTCTTCTATGTGCTGCTCTTATCACTGCCCGCCCCCCTCTCAACGGTGGTAACTTAGTTTTTAACCACCTTCCCTTACTTTAGGTCTCTGCTCAAATATCACCTTTTCAAAGAGTCTTTTATGAACACCCCAATTAGCTCCTCATCCTGTCCATTCCCCTTCCTTTCCCATCACTTTTCCCTTGTCTGCTATTTTTTTCATGGTACTTATCACTGTCTGAAGTTATGTGTTTATTGTGTCTCCTCCACTCTATGAGGTCAGAGACCTATTCTGTCCTGTTGTCTGCTGTAGCCCCGATGGAAGAGAAACAATCTGACACATAGTAAAGGCTCAATATTTATTGAATAAATGATTTCCTATAACAAAGTTTTAGTCATAATTCCATTTCTGCAATATAATCTTATTCTGCATCCAACCCCAACTTTTTCCTTTATATCATAATCCTGGTCATTATATTTCAATTGTGTGCACGGGCACACACACACACACACACACACACACACACACAGTGATGACCCAGATTCCAAACCATGCTTTGGCATGATAATTTTATTGAAAGGGGGTCCTGGAGATGGATTTTGCTTAGAAATTTAGAAAACAATGAGAAAATGTCAAGTGTCCAAGTGAAAGAAGGGAGACTCCTGGGACTGGGCAGGAAAGGTCCCAGGCTTCCTCTTAGTACCCCACCTCTCTTATCCACCTAATCCCCAAATCCCAAACCTGGGAATTATTCTTGACTTCACCTCCTACTAGCCCTCTCCCCTAACAATTCACTGAGCACAGGTAATTGTGTCTCCAAATATTTCATCCATTCCTCTTCTCCAGTCTCCATAGCATCTGTCCTGTTTTAGGTCCCTTCATCACCCTAACTATTGCAACAACCTCCTGAATGGTTTTCCTGCCCAGTTTCTCCTCACTCTGGTCATCCATCCCACAGGTGCTGGGAAGATTTTTAGGTGGACATCTTAGGTTGTTTGGGTCCAGCTTTAGATCGTTTTGTCAACCTTTTTTATTTCCCACCCCGGGCTCCCCTTTCATAATGCAAATCATTCCAGTCTAGCTCTTACCTGTTCTTGTTCCTTGTTTACATATCTGTTCCTCACACTAAATAAACTATGAGCTTCTCAAAGAAGAGAATTTTTGTCACCCCAGGCTCTCCAGCCCAGCCCCAGGCCCTTGGTGGACCTAAAAAACATTGATTGAGTGGCTGACACTTTCTTGCTCAAAAGTCCCTGCTGGCCCACAAGAGTGGTCTGTAGAACTCAAACCCATCACTGTCGAAGAACCGGCTCTCTTACCAAAACAAACAATAAGACTTTTTCCAGAAAAGAACACATAGTTTTAACAGCATTCTGTTATTGAATTTGCTGGCTATGACACAAACATTGCAATGTTCCTGAGGATAAATTGTATTGCTATAGCTAAAACCACAAATCAATAAAATGTTTTCCCCAGAAGCTAAAAATTGCAATAATGCGTTTGATCACAATTTTTAGTGCTGGAAAGATAAAACACAAAGGTAAGAGACCACTGAATAACTAGGTAAGATGTGAGAGTAACATGCACAGAAACCAGCTGGACTGTTGTCTGCCTCCCGGTCTCCCCCAGGATAAAATCACAATGGGACCCCAGCCTCTTTTTGTGCTATTCCTTCTCCCTGGAGAGCCTTTCCTCATCTCAGGTACCTGGGAGCTAGAATAGGGAGAGATTCCTGTGGACTGAAGACAGGGGAGTAAGACTCAGACTCAGAAAGGATATTGAGGTTCACATGGTCCCATCCATTCATTTCTTCACAATGGAGGTTTCTGTGCCCAGAGGGAAAGAAAACAATGTAAATAAAGGCATGGATATGGCCCACCCTGGGTGTGAGGATCTGTGGGAAAATGTGAAAAGAGAAGAAACTAAGTTCGTATAGCCATTTTTTTCTCATTTGACACTCACAGCAACAAAGGGCAGGCAATGTTACTATTTGCATTCAATCTGCAAACATCTCGTTATTCATTCTTTCCACCAAAATCTTCTGAACACCTCATATGAATCAGCCAAATGCTAGAGACACAAAAATAGGACAGAATAGAGGCCTTGCCCTCAAAGAGAAAGATGCAGGCACTCAGGAGGCACTGACCAAGGAGGACATATGCAAGTACGGAGCAAGGGCGGTATAAATCGTATGCACTGACATATTTCAGGGCCTTCATTGCTCACAGTGTGGTTGTCATGTGGGAGAGAGGAGAAACTTCTGAGAAAGCGAGGCAAACAGTAATAGCTTTCCTCTCTATGCCCTTCTCGTCCCCACCCCAAACCTAATGGTCCAAAGCATGCATGGAAGTAGGAGAAAAAACTCCACGCCCAGACCCTTCCTCCCCTAATCCCCAGAGTCGAGCATTTCTGCCAAGACCACAGCACCAGCAGACAAAGCCCAAGTCCCGCGAAGTGCATTTTCCGAGCTGATCCCGAAGTGTAGGTAAGGAGTTCACCAGGCAGTGAGGGTGGGAGGAGAGCTCACCAGGCAGACATGTTGGGAAGATATTCTGGGCAAAGGGAACAGTTTGTGCAAAGGCGTGGGTGGAAGCAGGAGAAACCTTAGTAGTTTAGGGAAGGCAAGACCTTTAGTGCAAGGGAGACAAGTATGACAGCAGTTACCAGGAAACGAGGCTGCAGAGATACATCAGTCCCACCTTATGGAGGACCTTGTCTGCCACCATAACAAATGTAAAATGAGCATGCTGTGCGCTCTGAAAGCGGGGCAGAGTTATGTCGCAATAGAGAGATACAGTTAGAAATGTAGAATGGGACTTGATTGACGGCAAAGGGGAGGAGTTTGAATTTGAACTTGCAGACCTTGGAGCCTCCTGAGAGTTTGGGAACTAATCGTGGCAGGTGAGGGCAAGGCCCGCTTTGCACCTAACAGCTCCTGGGTCTTGTAGGTGTTGGGACATGGCTCTCCTCGTGCGGTGCTACCTGTGTGCTGCATGTTCAGGAAGCAGTGACTGAGCGTGTGCTTCTGAGTTCTCTTTTCCTCCTATGTTCATTCTTCATTCAGTTCATCTGCTTAGTGGATTAGTGCCAGCAATAAACTTGTTACATCAAGTTAATCAAGGAATAATACCTGGCCTTCTGGAAAGAATTTATTATTTCATGACCCTGCTTAATGCTAAGTGACTACCTCCCAACATGGAGGAAACTGTCTTTGCACGTGCCCCAGGGCCTCAGGGGTGGCCATATCTTCACACAGGAATTCAGAGGAAAGACAGCAAAGGCTGGGGCCCCTGTGCTCTGTGCAGCCACCTCTCGCCATGGCGAGATTTGCCAGGATGGCTTTCAGAGAAGAACCCCAGGCCGTCCTCCCTCTCTCCAGACCAGACTCCCCTCTGCCCAGGGCCCACGCTGATTAATTGCCCCATTTCATATCGGAGCCTCCGTCTTTAGGGAGGAAGGCGGCACATTTGCTCTTCTCCTTGTGAGAACGGGGCCCAATTCATTCTTGTCCAGGCAGCATAATAAATAACCTGCCCCGGTTGGCAGGGATTTTATTAGAGACTGATGGGACATTTAACAATAACTGGGGGCCTGTGATTTATTAGGTAGGGAGGTTCGTGGCGTCTCTGAAGACTGGGAATGTGGAATTTAATTGATAAAGCGGCTGTCAGCTGCAGTGAGATGCACTCAATAGAATATGCATTTGAGGGATTCTCTTTGGAGCTGTCAGGAGGGTTTCTGCTAATCATATTCGACTCCTAGGGATGATGGTGTCTGTTGGATATCTAGGGGAGACACGAATGCCAGGAGGGGACTCTGAAGGGGGCCCAGGGAGGGGTGCACCTGTCAGTTGCCCAGCCCGATGGAAGAATGTGACACAAATGAGCAAAAGGCGAAAGGATTTCACCCTAAGGACTTCCATCGCCTTCAGGGGCCTATGTCTCTCTTCCATGAGCCACTCAAGAAAAGAGGTGCTGAACACCCACTTCCTGGAAAACGGGGGACTTATAAGAGTTAAATAGCAAGAAGAGAGATTTGTTCTGGAATTTTAAACTCCCTAAACCCTGAGGTTTCTGCACCAGAGACCCCCTTGCCACACAACACACACACCCCCACACCACAGTCACCCTCCTTCCCCCAGCGCATGCGCACACACACACACACCAGTTACCCCACACCCACACAGCTCCCTTGAACCCCTGATTCAGGTGGCAGCTCCTCCTGTCCCTGCTGCTGTCATGCCAAGAACAGAGCCATAGAAACTCAGAGGGATGGAATCTCACCTTTTTTTGTTGATGTCTCACAGCTCCGAGACCCCAGAATCCAGGCTGAGCACCTGGAAATAAATGCTTGTGGTTTGGCCTGTGCAGAGCAGACAGCTACCTTACCCCCTGGGCCACCCTCCACCCAGGGTCTTGGCAATGAGGCAGATTGGTTTTATCTCCGAGGGCCATCAGTGATGGCACAGCTCTGTCCTCAGGCAGTCTTGAGCCTTCCAAGGCAGCTCTGCTCACATTGTCTGTCTCCTCACCCTCGGGCTGGCGTTCAGCTCTAAACAAGGCCATGTAAGGCAGAGAGGGGCTTTCTCAGGCCAGAGCCCGAGTCCCTCCTTTGATCCTCCGAATCTATTCTTAGGTCCCCGGAGACTGGTCTGCCTACCAGGTTCTCTCCAGGGGCAGAAAAGGAGGGGGAGGCAACAGCCAGGGAAGAAAAAGTAATTGTCACTGTCTAATCTGAGCCTCAGTGGTGACACCAAGGGACCTCTGAGCAGAATGGATACAGCAACTGGTTTGATTAAATCAAACCTCTCCCGCAACCTTGTTAAATTAAACTGACAGGCAGGGAGCAGATGAGGGAGGGCAGAGGGATAGTCGCCTCGGGTGGGGGGCAGGAGCGGCCCAGAGCCAGGGTGGTGGGAAGACCAGACGGTAGCAGAGCAGAAGCCTACCCTCTCCCTATTTGCCAACTATAGCTAGGAGATGAGATTTATGGATGTGAGATGCTCAATACCTGTCTGAGCACAGGCTGTGAAACTGACACCCTGGCAGACTGCTGCCTCCCTATAGGCTCGCTGAACTCCCTCAGCCACATTTGGAACAGTGCTCTTGACATTTCAAAGGGCCTTTATCCACTTTACCTTCACAATGGGCAGGTAGCAGTGGGATTATTTGCCCCCTTTACAGTGAGAGCAAATAGGCATGGATTTTATTGGGCCATCTCGAGGCAGCAGAGCCAGCCCCAGGCCCCCTGCTGGCCTGGTCCACCTCGCCTCCCACATTACGCCATATGGCAGAACTTCCCAGATTTAGTCCCTGGACTGCTGTCTCCTCCCACCCACCAGAGAAATGTAAGCCACGCAGCTTGCTTTGTGGGTCATCAGGAAAATGCCAATTCTCAACTGCCTTAGTGCAGCCCACCCACGAAGCACGCGGCTAGCTTCCAAAGGTCACGAGGCCATCCTAAGGTACTCACGTCCCTCTCCCACATCCCCAAGCCCTTCCAAGTCATTGCCATTCTACCTAGTTACGAGTCGGAGGAGGGGGAGAGATATTGTTAGCAGCACCAGCCAACAGCAACTGTAGAAGGATCACACCGATAGCCTGCTGGCTTCCTCACCTGTCACCCAGTTCCTCACCTGCCAAAGCTCATTTTCCACTCACCAGTGAGTGAGTGAGAGCTCATTTCCGTGTCTGAGCCTCACATACACTCACACACATGTGGAGACACAGAGCCTTTGTGAGCAGAGTAATACCTCACCCGGGAGGCCCTGTTCTCACTTTGGAGGCACTTTGATGATTCTTCCGTAGGGAGGACGCCAGGATGTGGATGCTGGTGACGACGGTGTGCACTGATTGCCAGAGCACACTGGCACATGCACTGCACACTGGTGAAGGACCAGATCAGGGGCCGGGGAACAAAGGACAGGGGAAGGGGTAGGGAGGAGCAAACTTTCACCACTGCCACCGTGAAGGAAGCTGGGTGAGAGACAGACATTTTCTTGATGAGGACAAACAACAGTAAACACCATTCCCCAAGGGAGAGCGAGTACGTGCCCCACCAGACATGGTACCACCATGCTTGTTCCCGTGGCTGTGGCACGATTCCAGTCACTGAGAAAGAGCACAGAGCAGACAGAGAGATAGGTCCAAGGTACTTAGACAAATATCACCAGCCTTCTAAACTCATCTTTGGTGCTCTGATTGGCCCCACCCATACTCAACATCTCCAGCCTATCTATCTGAAATCATAGAACAGATCGTAGCTAAGGCAAGGAGTTGGGTTCCTCTAGAAACATCTGCCAAGGTGAGGTGGAGGAAGGAGGGCTTGCCTGACGGACAGGGTGAAAAGATCAGTGGGTCTGGGTCCCCAGGCTGGTTCTGCCATCAGCAATGTGAATGACTTGAAGCAAATCACCCGACACTTCTGAGCTGCTCCTGACTCATAAAATGATATGCTTGGGCAGCAAATGCAGACTGTTAGAGTTTTAAAACTTTAGAGATTGTAGAGGAGAAAACAGACCCAAAGAGGTTAAAATTACTTGTCCAATCCCAAGGGCATGGATTCTGGAGCCAGAACCAGAGC
This sequence comes from Tadarida brasiliensis, assembly GCA_030848825.1. Classification (NCBI taxonomy): domain Eukaryota; kingdom Metazoa; phylum Chordata; class Mammalia; order Chiroptera; family Molossidae; genus Tadarida; species Tadarida brasiliensis. The sequence goes on along the minus strand of CM061275.1, from coordinate 11,627,040 downwards.
CTGTGTGCCCTGAGGATTCTGGCTCCTCGTCTCCCTTCCTCTTCTGCAAAATGGAGGCAGCAGGAGCCCCTGCCTCTGCGGGTCTGGGAGGAGCAGACGAGAGCCTGACACAAGGAAAGCCTTTAATAAATGCTAGGAACACTATTTCAGTGACAGACCGGATGCTCAGCCCCACATATCTTGACTTCTGGTCTTTCCATGAGGTCACAATTCCCTGATTATCTATAAGGTCCTTCTCAGCTCCCAAATCCTATGATGCTAAGTCAGAAAGATTAAAATGCAAGTTATTTCCAAAACCCTCCAGGCAGAGACACAAAAGACCATTTGGGGGTTCATTATTCACTCTCCATTGCCTCAGTCACTTGCTATGGATGATGATTCATGGGGAATAATCACAGCAAAGAAAACCTGTCCAAAGGCAGGGAAGGAGGGGTGGGGCAGGAACAGCCCAAACTCCTTTGCATGTTCGGCTCCTATTTTTCAGTGTGTATCTTCATTTGTTAAGTGATGACAGTGTTTCTTAGCCTCATTGGCTTTTTCTTAGTATAGTCTGCCGCCGCTGCCGCTGCTGGAAGTCACTATCCACCCGCCCAACCCCACAAAACCCCAGGGAGAGGGGCCTGTTTCTCTGGGTAGGCAGAAGCCTTCACAGAAGCAGCTGTCACCCTCGACACAGGCTCCCCTCAGGGTGTCCAGGCTGAAATCCCCACCATTCCCCAGGGCTGACATCTGATCAGGGCTAAGAAAGTTCTCTGGCCCCTGAAACGACCAGAAGAGGCATAGGAGCCAGCCTGGTGGAAGTGAACACACATTAAGCCAAACCTGAGAAGTGACCTCTTTTCCTCCTCACTGCACGGCTCCAGGAGGAGAAGCAGGTAGCCTTCTTTCTCTCCCGCTAACAAGTCTCTCCCTGGCAGGCTGCCAACCCCTGGTCCTTGCTAACAGCTACGAGAAGCTGGTAGAGATGGCTAAGCAGTGTGTAATAAAAGGAGCCTTCGCTTTGAGCTGCAGGCCACGGTAAGGTTACCGGGAAGCCGGCGCTGGGCCCCTGGGGAGTCCGATGTGGCAGAATGTCCCTGGGACAGTGTGAGCAAGTCGCCTTCTTTGTCACTGCAGTTCACCAGCATCAGTTTGCACAAAGTTCTTAAGTATTTCCCTTAGCTGTGCCCTGATATTCTTCAGGTGTCTTGCAGTTAGAAAATATTTGCTTTTCCAGAAAATGTTTGCAAAATGGAAATATTTGCTTCCCTAGTAGCAATAAACCATTGCTTAGGTACGGTAAGCACCACGCCCAAGGCTGCAACTAATTCCAAATAGGGCTCAGTCACAGCCCAGAGCTAACTATGTTATTTGGACTAGTCTAATTTTGCACTTAATATTTCCTCTGAATAATTCAGATGAGATAGCCCATTCATACACAGAGTTTTCTCAAAACACTATTGAGCAGATCCTCAAACAATGTCATTTTGTTCAATGTCGCTTTTTGAGGTGCCATTAGGGACTTAACATTTTTTTAAGGTTTCAAAATAGATTTTTAGAGAGAGAGGAAGAGAATGGAGAGAGAAACATTGATGCAAGAGTGAGATATCAATCGGCTGCCCAGGCAGAGCCCACAACGCGGGCATGTGCCTTGACCGGGAATCGAACCAGCAAACTTTTGGTGTATGGGATGACGCCCAGCCAATTGAGCCACACTGGTCAGGGCAGAACTTAAGTCTTGTTTCTATCAATTAGCTTATGGTGAATTAGTTTCCATATAGTTTGTTTCACTAAAGTTGTGGAGCCCATCGACGATAAATGAGGACTTATTATACAGCTATTTCTTCCTCCAGCATCTTCCTCTGTCCCCCTCCAAAAAGTTTTAGCTCCTGCATAACTGACATCCTGGTCTTGCAGACAGGTAACTTTGTAAAGAAGTTAAGGTTGTGTGGATAATTTCTAAGTCAGTACTATGTGCAGAAGTGGTGGCGATTCTGTGGATGGGGAGCTACCAGGACTCACCCCCTCAGTGGCCCTAGTCTCAGCAACCCTGTTTTCCGCAGACTAGTGTACTAGAAATAGGTTACCTTGGAAACAGGGAGACTTTATTGCATCACAACACAGACCAATGTCTTTGGGCCTCAGTTGCTCTGTCTGTAAGAGGAGAGAACGACACTTTATATTTGAAGACACTGAAAGCTAAGGAGCTTTTATGACTAGTCTTTGATTCCTCTACCTAGTCAAAAAAGTTTTCCATTAAAACCCAAAGTGAATCTTCCTTTTGGAACTGAGAGGCCTCCCAACATATAGGCCACTTCCTCCTCCTGCTGTCTCCCCTGGCACTGGGACTGTAAGAGGCAAGGAGCCCAGTCCTCTAAGATGGACAGAAGAAGACGTCATGAAAGCTAGGAGTTATATTTTTTCAAGAAGAACTGGGCCTCCGTCTAGTTCCTCCCCCACCACCCCAATGCTCACACTCAGACCCAGTCTCTGCTCAGCACCTCTGGGCCTGCCTGCCTAGAGAGATCAGTTCCGCAGTGATATCTGAACACGTGCCAACAGCACACGTTTATCTCTATGGTCAGCCTTTCCTGTTGGTGCTTAGGAGGCCTGGGGGAGCCGGAAGGGGGGTTGGGGTAATGGCTGTTGACAGCTACAAGGGTGGAAGCATGAAGGCAATGGGGACATACATAGACCCCACCCCTGGGAGGGTGATGTGATGAGGTTTCCAGACTGTATGTGGCCATGTGTTTCTTTCTTCACATCAGGATGAGAGCCCCAGCTCTTCTGTTGCCAATGGAGATGAGATGGACACTGCCTCACCCAGGGATGGGTCTTTAAGAGCTGGGACTTGGTAGGTGGGGCCCTCCAGGTGGGGGCCATGGATCTGGAGCCAGGAGAATGGCAGTGTTTCCACTGAGCTCTGTTGGGACACATCTGGTTCTGCCTCTCCCTTTGAGCTTAGTCATCAGTGCCAGGACCCTCAGGCTCTGGCAGTGGGACAGAGGGGGCCACCCTCCCTGACTAGGCTGGGAAAACCCCAAAAGTTTGACACACTTAGACACCATTTCCAGGAGCTGCACCATCTCCCTCAGGAAAAGTACCCTCCTTACACTTATCCTCACCAGCAGGCGGCAAATGGTGAGATGCCTACTGAGGGTTCCACCTCTGGGTGGCTTTGAGACAGGATGTTCAAAACTAATCTCAAGACCTCTGATTTATTCCTCATTTCCAAGTGAGATAATCTCATCTTCCCTTGAGGTTGAGTTTTGGGGGGCAGGAAGGAGGAGGCTGACCATTTGATTCCTCTTCAGCAAAAATGGATCACCCCCCATCCTCAGCCCAGAAATATTTACCCATGTTTATATAACCATGGCAACAGGCTTTATTCTCTACCGCTTAAACCCTTTTAGAAAAGAAAGAATGAGAAAAGTGGGAGGCAGCCATTCTTCCTACTCCTGCCTCCTGCTCTGCACAGATGACCTCTTCAGAAACAAGGTGAGAGAGAGCCCCAGAGCCCTGGGTGTGACGTTGGCCTTCTCAGGAGAAAGGGAGCAAGAAAGCTGCAGTGGCCCAGCATCATGGAGGGACTTCAGAGTTTGACAGAAATTGTCCTCCAAAGTCCTGTGGGAACCACACAGTAATAGCACCTCTGACTTGTCTGGAACCTCTCTTTTGAGCACTGTACTGAGATTACAGTCATCGATTTTTTTTCTTGCCATCTGCTTATAAGTGGATGGATGGAATGCGATCTGGCTTTGCTGATGACATACACTTTATCTCTAAGATAGATTCTTCTTGTCCTGACTACTTCACAGAATACTGTCAAAGCAGAGCTGTGTGAGGAGTGTAAGTGTTAGAGCACATAGGTTTAAGCTAAGCAAGGGAAACTAAGGCCAGTAGAAGGAAAGCATTTGTGCAGTCATCCTGTGTTGTCAAGAGTACGTAAGACCTAACCAACCAGTCTTAAGTTCTTGCCATGAGATCATCCTCGTTTCTTGAAGCTTTGATTGCAGCCACCCTCCTATCTTCCAAAAGGAGTCCAGTCCCTGAGCTCTCAGGTTTGGAGAAAACCCAGGCTTAAACTTGGCTCTGAAGACTATTTCAACTACAGACCCACACGTGTTTTCTCAGTGTCACAGTGAGGGAAGCTCTATCCTCCAGTTGGGAATCCCCCTTTGGGGTCTTCTCCCCCATAAGGCTTCCTCCGTGGACTATATGTTAATGGCCAGGTTCCTCTTTCTATCCCAACACCATAGGATTCAACTCCAGAACTGGTTCAGTGGGCTGGGGACAACAGCTCAGTCCTTGGGGGTGGCTCTCACTCGGAACACTCCACGGGTCACCTGGAAAGGAGCCCCGTGGGATCTCAGCTCACAACTGCAAGGAAGCCAGGGCGAGGGGCTGGGGGCTGGCTGGGCGACCTCGGGAGAACAGAATAAATGTAATTTCAGGCTCTCCCAGCGGATGTTGGAAATGCCTGTGCACGTCCTCAGCTCCAATCCGCGGGTGTTGGTTTTTCCGACCCACGCAGAATCCTGAACAGGAGCGCGGGCACCGAAACGCAGACTTCGGACCGAGTTGCGACCCACCTGCACCTCTTCTTTCTTCCCTCTATCCCTCTGCTGCGGTTGCTTCAGCTTCGTCCTCACCGGGCTCTCAGGACTAGGCCGCAACACGTGGGCGCGTCCACAGTCATTGAGGACCCGGGAGGCCATCTGACTGGACTCTGCAAAGTCTGCACGTCTAAAGATGTTCGTTTTTATCCTCCTTCCCTCTCATCTTCCAATAGTAAGCAGAAGTGGCGCTCTTTGCTGACACCAATCAGAATGACCACAGCGCCTGCAGTCTCTTCGCGTCTTCTCTGGGGCCTTCGAGGTCTGTCTCGCTCAGGGACCCCAAATTCTGCCTGGGGCACACTTTCCCCGTTAATTACCTCGAAACAACACGTCGCTAATTGCCGTAATTACTCTCGGGCCGTGCCACACCGCCCCCCGCGGGCCAGGCCGGGTGGCGCTGCGCCTGGCAGGGAGAGGGAGCTGCCGCTCCGCGTGCGCAGAGCCCGCGGGGTGGGTCCGAGCTCGCTGGGAGCAGCGCGGCGGGTCTGCGGCCGCCCTCGGGTTCATCTGCCGAGACTCCACCGCCCAGGGCCTGGCTGGACCTCGCACGCCACGGGTGCCCCAGCGGTGCTTGTTGAAGAGAACCGAGCGTCTTAGAGTCCCTCTCCCTTCCCCAACTTTACAGAGCGTTTCCGGAGTTAGGATTACTTGAGGCCGCCTGGATACTGGGCACTCCCTGCCCAGCTGTTGAAAGTAGCCCCAACCATTACTCCGTTTTATGTTTTCATAAAGAATCACTACCTGAAATGACCGGGGTTTTTTGTTGTTTTTCGCGTTTGTCTCATCCTTCTGCTGCCCCGCCCCATATTCGTTCTTGAGAGCAGAGACCTTGCCTGTCCCATTCAGTATCTCCAGACCTACAGCCTGGCCGGGAGGACAGCAGTCTTCAGCGTGCTAAATAAGTGAACAGACCGAGCGGCGGCTCCTTCGTTCCACCGACAAGGAGTGGGCTGGGAGGACCCTACAGCAGGAGATAGAGGTAGAGTCACACTTCCAGAGCCCACGGAGGGGTGGGGGGCAAACAAACGAACAAAAAGAGCTGCTGAGCAGTGGAGGATAGAGGGTGTTCCTTTTCTCATGGGAGTCGGAGTCGGGTAAATGGGGCTGACACTAAGGCACTCAGCCTCTTTCTGAGACCGATACCCAGTGCCCACCCATAAGACGGTGTTCCCTCATTATGACCACACAGGGCTCATGTGCTTTGTTGGCGGGCGTCGGTACAGTCTGGCGTCACTATGCCACCCGCCATGCTGGCCAGCACCAGGTGTCCCCGGTCAGCCCTCCCCGCAAGGACTCCTGCCGAGTGCAACCCCCCGAAGTCGGGTCCACTAGTGAGGGCCCAGCCCGCGCCCCCCCTCGTGCGCTCTTCTGATTGGCTGAAGGCATCCCCCCTGAACGCTCATAGGCTGGCCCACTCCTCCCTCCGCCTCCGGCACGGGCGGCGCGCAGCCAGCGGCAGGGGAAGCTGCTTCGAGTCCGGCTAGCTCCGCTCAGAGCTGCGAGAGGCGCGGACCTCCGGGTCCCGGAGCCCGCGGAGCGCGCGATTTCAGTGGTGCTGGTTTTCCCACCCGGGACTCTCTGGTGGAGCCGAGCCCGGCAAATGGGCGCATGAGAAAAAAGAGCGGGGAAATGGACTGCTATTTGCGACGCCTCAAACAGGAGCTGGTAAGAGAGGAGCAGACTCCAGGGCGGGCTGCGCCCCGGATGGGTACCTGGCCCTACCGGACCCCGGGAACCGGGACGCGTGCGGGAGGAGGAAGGCCAGGGAGGAGAGGGGTGACGCGCACCGGCAGGCGGAGGGCAGGGCCTGTCCCGAGGGAAAAGGGCCACGAGGAAACTTGAAGCAAAGATTGTGTGAGAGTGAGGCCACACGAACAAGTGACAGAGACCGAGCTAACCAAACCCAGACTGAAAGGTTCCAGGAAACCCTAGGGAGAAAAGAGGGCTCACACCGAGGCGGGCAGACACGCGGACGGAGTGGGACCTAGGCGCCGGGCACGGAAAGAGCGGGACGCTGTTGGGGGGCTGGTGAAAAAGGTGAAGGGATTAAGCAAAAAGAATGAAAACTCATAGACACAGGAAAAGAAAAAGGAACGAAAGAAAGAGCTGGACGTGGGTGCCCGGCTTCTGGGCGATTTGGGGCGCGCGGGGCGGGCGGGGCTCTGGGGAGGGTGCGCGGGCCAGATCCCTGCCCGGGGCAGAAGGTCAGCCAGGGACTGGACGCTGGAGGGGAGCTGGCACCGCCTGGGGCCCCCAACTCTGCCGGGCTTGGCAGAGCTGCCCCGGCTGCGGGGGCCCGCTGGGCCGGCTGTCTGCCCGGGCTTGTCTGCCAGCAGGGAGGGGGCTGGCAGCTGGAACGGCGGGGGAGGGCTCTGCCGGGAGGAGGGGACCGCCTGGCAGATCGCGAGCGGGAGCTGCGGAGGCCCAGCCAGATGTCAGGTCTGGGCTTGGGGTGTGCGGAGGGAGCGTGTGCGGGGGGCGGAGGTGCAGGGTCAGGGAGAAGTAGCTCAGTATGGTGGCAGTGGTGGCGGTGGTGGCGGGGGTGGGTACCCAGGTGGGGGGAGGGGTGCCTGCTAAAACTCTGTTTAGTTGATTCTCACCGACTTCATATATCTCCACCCCGACCTGCCACCATGTTCCTTCAAACGCCAGAATTCAGACGGACTGTCAGCCAGGCTCTTTTGTGTCTGCGCCTCTGCCTCTTTTTGCCCCTTTTAGTTTGTTTCTCCGGGAGTCGACCTCTTAGCCTCACTTTTTCTCCCCTCCTCTTCTTACTTTTCAGAGCCAGGGGCACCCAGGCTCACAACAGCAGACCTGGATCCAGAAAGTGCCAGCCATGGCTCTCCAGATCCCATGGCAGCTTCTCCCCTCCTGCCTGCAAACTCTGCACTCTTCCCGCTGGTCAGGGAAGCTGGCAGCCTGTCCGGGGCCAGCTCTGGGGGAGAAGGAGCTCTGAGTGCAGGTGTTCTCAGTGAGGCTTTCTGGTCAAGTCAACCAGGCACTCCAGGGCCTGTCTTCTCAGGTCAATGGCCACTTCTCTGGTACTTGCTCCTGAAGCCCTTTTTGTGGTGACAGTCAGATGGGAAAATTACCCAGAGAAATGCTTCTTCCGGTGAGGGACAGAAGAGTCTCCATCATGTCCCCTCCCAAACTAGTCTTCACATGTTTCCCATGTCAGTTGGGGATGGCTGGCCCAGCCCACACATACACAATTCTGACCTTTCCCATGCATTTGTCCAATACCAGAAAGAAAGGTCAAGTCATCACAGATAATGTCTGAAGCCCAAGGCCCATGCTGAGAAAAGAATCTAACAGAATTCTCTTTTTATGCTTGGAATCTGGGACCACACCACCCACCTCAGGATCTGCCTTAATAGAGGGCTTGTGGGTGTTCCTGGCATGGGCTTGAATTTTAAAATCCTACTGATTTGCATTTTTTACAGCACCCTAGGTGGGAGGTGGTGAAGGGGAGGAAGACAGAGTCCGTGGGTGCCAGGAGAATAAAAAAGGCAAATAGGAATCTGCACTGAGCTGAGCTCCAGGTTTTGATTTGCATCATCTCCTGCCAAGGTCTGGAGCCCCTGGTCCCCAGGAAGAGGAAGGGGAGAGGCTGAAGTCACCCAGCTCCCCATTAGCTTTCATTTGGCCCTTTGTCTGAGCAGCTTCAGCCTTTGACTCTCTTGGAGAGGAAGCCAAATGCCTGGCCTGGGGCCCAGAATGACACTCAGATGGGAGTTCTGCACCCTCCCCACCATCCCCATAGGGCTCCACCCCCTCCTCTGTGCCAGTCTGCCCAGAGAGGAGACAGCAGAGTGACAGGCAGAGCTATTAGAGTCTTGTTCACTTCCCGACACCTCAGCCTAGTGCTTAGGTTGCTGAGCCAAAGTTCCATGCCTCAGTTTCCTCAATAGGAGTGAAAGAGAAAGCAGAGCTGAGTTCGCCCAGGCTCAGCCCTTAGGCTTTTGTAAGGGCTATGGGGATTGAATGCAATGCAGCTTGATTGTGGCTGGGATAGGAAGGTGTTGGCTTGTTTATCCCCCAGGTCTGCAATGGGGCGGGAAAGGCATGCAGTCAGTTTATGTCATGAGTTTGAGGGTGTGTATGTGTGTGTGTTCATCTCAGCTAGAATCTTCCCTGCCACCCAGGAGGACTGGCTTTGCAGTGTGTGGCCATGAATGGCACTTGTGGAATATCAGTCAAGTTCGACATTTACTCCACGAAATTCCTTTCCAGAAGCATTCGTCTTGCAGACACCGTGGGTTAAACCTGCTAGAAAAGGGAACATTAACAGGCTATGAAACGGTCTCTGTCCAGGGTATTCTGTGCTCCCTTCCTGCATCCTGGCCCTGTCCTTGGCCCAGAAAATCTAGACAAGAAGAGTCTGTTCCTGAAAACCAAAGTAGCAGAATTTCCCAATTTCTTGAAGCAGAATATTTGCACTGTAATGAGTGAGCACTAGGGGAGGGAGGCTGAGGGTTTGGGGATCCTGGCTCAATTTGGTTAATGTCTAGAGAACTGGCCCTTTGGCCCTGCCTGGAAGGGGCCTGGCGGGGATTGGGTTTCAGGGATGAAATGTGGCAGGAGAGTAGCAGCAGCTGACACACTTCTTCATTAGGATGAGGGGCTTGCGGCTGCAACTGCTCAGCAGGGAACACATCTCTCCCCGCTCCAGCCACCAAAGAGGGGCCCTGCCTGGAACACAAGGCCTTGGGACCAGCTGTTCCTCACACACTGCTCCCCTGAGGGCTTCTAACAAAGGGGTAGACACGGCACACGGAGGAAGCAGATGTAAGATGCTCACAGGGCATTCCTCATGAGTTCAGACCAGTAAAGAGCAAACAAAGTGCATACAGGCTGAGTGGTGGGGGCTCACAAAGTACAGCCAGGCTGGGAAGGCTTCCTGGAGGAGGAGGAGGTTGATGGAGGCCAACTCTTGAAGGTCATCCTAGGACAACGTGGTATTCCTAGAAGGTAATTATCTAGCCGCTAGTGGCCACAAGTTCAGGAGGTTCTGGCATCTGGATGAGGACCAGGCCCTAAAGGCAAAGCGAGGAAGCGAAAAGATGGTGATAGAGGAGATACAGCAAGAACAGCTTTCAGCTCTTGGGACAAAAGATCAAATTTCCTGAGGCAGATAAAAGTTTTTGCAAAGGCTCTCTCAATGCAGTTTCCCTTATAGTTTAGAGCTGGAGCAAAGAGGAGTTTGGACTAGACAAAGTGGGGTGGTCAGTGGGAAGAGCTTTGGACTGAACTCAAATCCTGGCTCTGTGTGACCCTGGCAGATTACTTAACCCTCTCTGTGCCTTGGTTTTCTCATCTGTAAAATGGGGTTTTAAGAATACCAACTTTATACAGCTGAGAAGATTAAATGACAATATAGGTAAAGTGCCCCCACCCCCACAGTATGTCCTTAGCATGTAACAGTGCCTGGTGTGTGTCAGGCAGCGGCTAACTCCTGATGGTGGACTGATCAGATTGGTGTGCACGAGTCATTCATTACCAGAAACATTTACTGAGTCTGTAGTGTTTAATGCACTTTACCAAACACCAGTACTATGGTTATAAATATAAACCACACATCGTCCCTTCAGGGAACTCACAGTTTAATAAGATATTAGCATTTTTTATATGACAGGCATGTAAAGTATTATGTCATTTAATTGTCAAAGCAACACTAAGAAGCTGTACTTCCATTATTCCTGTTTAATAAATGAGACGTGGGAAGTTTACGTGACTTGGCCAAGGTCATAGAGCTGCTAAGTGGTAGCGAGGATTCAAGTCCAGCCAGTCGGAGTGCGGGACTCAGCCTCAGCCAGTGCCCGAATGCAAGCCTCTAACACAGGCGGGGGATACGGGCTTGTGAGAGGCACCGTGCAGGGCTCCGAAGGCAGAGGTGACCTGCAGTGGGGGGTCAGGGGAAACTTCGTGGGACAGGTAGCATTTGAGCTAGACCTTGAGGGTAAATAGGGACGTGAACAGGAGAAAAACAGATTTCCAGGCGGATAATGAAACATGAGCAAAAGGCACAGACACGCGAGTTAGGAGGATGTTCGAAGACTGTCTGCGGACATGTTTGAAGGCTTACTTGAGTTTGGCTAGAACACAGGGTACGTGCAGAGAAATAGTGGGCAACAGGGCTGAAGGGGTTGTTGAGTGCAGCCTGTGGGCCTTGAATGCTGCGCTGAAGAGTCTGGCCTTTCCTGTATGCATATAGGGCAGGATGATCAGAGACCCACCCGGGACCCAGAAGGAGGGGAGGAGGTGGGAGAGAGGAAGTTGAGTCGGAGGATGAGATAGAAGGCTGTTAGAAGAGTCCACGCAGGAGTGTATGAAAGCCTGAACTAGGAAGGAGAAAAGGAAGGTAACTTCTCGAGGTCCCTTGGATGCACAAGGCACTTGATGGGCTGACTGCGGTGGACAGGAGCTGAAGCTGGTCGGGGAGAAGGGCTTGGTGAGGTGAAGAGGCCCGCTAAAGCGGCAAGCTTGGGTACCTCTCTCTGTCTGTCTGCCTCCTGCCGGAGCACATGGCCCCCGGAGATGGTTCAGTTGGGAGAGTGGGCTCATCCATTTCTCACTTCCTCCTTTCTTTCCTGTCCTCCCTCTCTGGCTCCTGGCAAAGTTTCTACTTTACCTTCCTGTTGAGCAACCCAGCCAAGAGCAGGGGCTGTGAAGGTCCCCATTCACGGGGCTAGAGAATGGGCTGCTTGGCAAAAGCGGGGCTTTTCCCATTTCCGGCCCCGAACCTCCTTGTAGCTTCCAGAGGGGCTGAAAGGCACTGTGTGGGGAGGCTGTGAGTAATGGGGGTGAGAGAGCGAGGCAGGGCACACTGCCAGCCCACGGGCAAAGCTGGAGCCTGTGTCAAAGGATTCCGGCTGAGCTGGGAGAGGGCGAGCGGTGGATGGATGGAGGGCACAGCTGTGGGCGCAGCCAGGGGCCAGGAGAGGCTCGGGGAGGTTGCCGGGGATGCTGTCACACTTTCCCATCCCACTCCTCCCAAACCACATGCACAGCTGACCCCACACTACCCGCTCCAGGGCTCAGGCCTGGAGGTCCAGGATGCTGGGGTCTGGCTCCCCAGTGGCATCGTCCCCTTGGCCCCGGCAGCCAGTCCCTCTTCCCTCCTCAGATGACTTAGTGAAGAGGCGCCTTCAGTGGAAATGAACTGAGTTGAGTCTTGGAGTCCCACCAAGACTTCATGTTCTTCTCCCTGCACGATGGTAACTGCACGTCCCACCGACCATCCTGGTTTCTTTTCACAACAGTCCCATGAGGCTGAGAAAGCAGGGGTGATGGTGACGTGGAAAGGCCGCTGACCCTGAGCAGGGGTCCCGGTCCTCCCACGAATCCTCTCGGAACCTCGGGCCGTAGATCAGAGTCTCCACCGCAGGCGCTCGAGGTGACATGCGGTGACGCTCAGATGAAAAACTAGTTTGAGAGAGTTGCCATCTGCTTCTGGCAAGTGATACGCATTTCATGTGAGTTCCTACATAAAAACATGTACATAAACAGTAGATTTAAATGCAGTATTAAGTAAGAGACTAGAACGTATGTAGATATGGTGGAAATCACGAGGGAGTCTCGGGAAGAATGATCGGGAAACAGTGAGGGAGGAACTGAACCCCTCGGCTCCCCAGCTCCGGATCCATCGGGCAGGCCACTGCCAGCCTCCCAGAGTCACTGTGGGATCAAGTCTGGCCGTGAAGAGGGGAGGGCAGACGCTACTGCCCACATGGCTGGGGTTATCATTTTTTTTTCTTTTTTATCCTCACCTGAGGACATTTTTGCATTTATCTTCAGATACAGAGGGAGGGAGAGAGGGAGGAAGAGAGGGAGAAACATCGATGTGAGAGAGACACATCAACTGGCTGCCACCCACACGACCCCAACCGGGGCCGGGGACAAACTGCAACCGAGGTACGTGCCCTTAGCGGGAACCGAACCCGGGACTCTCTGGTCTGCAGGCTGACACTCCAACCGCTGAGAAAAACCTGCCAGGGCTGGGGTTATCATTTTACAGACTCAGAACCCAAAGCACAAAAGGTTGGTGAATCTTCCCAGAGTCGTGTGGCCGAGGTGGTCAGCCTGACCCAGGCCAGGTCTCAGACCACGGCAAGTGGCCCCTCACGGACCCCAGGAGGGTCCCTGGCGGTGTCCAGCCCTAATACAGGAGGGAGCCCAGGCTGCTTCCAACTGCAGCGAGAGAGGCTGAAGTTTGACATGAAGACAAATCTCAGAACGCAACATTTGGAGGCTCAGGAGGGGCTGGGGGTGGGAGAGGGGTGGGTGGTGGATGCTAGGAGCATGGGGAGACCTGTGGCCTTTCTCAGAAAGGATTCCCACCACTGTGTCTGGGATACGAGAGAGAGCTGTTCACAGTACAGAAAGACGGAGGAGCCTGTTAGCTCTGTTCCCACTCAAACTAGGTTGGGTGTGATTTGGGTCCCTGTCCTGAGGAAGGACTAGAGGCACTGGGAGGCTGGAGAGGACACCACACCCTCCAGCCTGCAGAGTGGGATTCAGTGCCAACACTTTCCAGCTCAGGATCTTCTCTGATGTGGCCCCCTCCTTTGCCCCCACCCCACACTGCTCTCTCTTCTCCCTCTTCTGTCCCTGAGGCAAGAGAAACCCTGGGATCTGAGAAGGTCCCACGCTCTGGACAAGGCGGCAGCTTGCCCCTGGCTCTTTCTCCGGGGGTGACATCATTCCCCTTGGGGCCGGGAAAGGCGACTGCTTCTCCGTCAGACCCAGTTGATGCTCCTGCCTCCATTTCCCACACTTGGACTTTCTTCTTCGTTCTCACCCTTCCGTGTCTGTGCTCCACGCTGGCTGGCTGGGGGCAGGAGGGTGCCCAGGCTTGTCTTCCCCTCTCTGTCACCGTGTGGGCGGGGGTAGGAGAGAAGGACAGGAGGAGAGATGTTTCTCCTTGATCAGACCAGGTGGATGAATGGAATCTAGTCATTACTATGCATTAGGTTCACTGAGGGAGAAATGTTCCTGAAGTTCTTAGGAAGCCTTAAATTAAGATAACAGCCCCAATTCACCTCTAGGCGACTCATCACCACACAGTAGCTCACCGCCTCCTGCAAAGCCGTTCGAGGCAGGGAGTCTTCTTCCCATCTTAAAGAACGGAGAAATTGAAAAGCAGAATGTAACTAACCTGCCCAGATCACACAGCTGTTACCGGGTAGAGCTGGGATTTGAACCCTGCTCCATTTGTCTCCAGAAGCCAACATCCTAAGTGATACAGAATCTCTTTTTGCACATGGGTGTCATTTCAGCTTGTTTACTTAAACGGGGCTGTTTTATGGGCAGCCCTGAATTCATACCCACACATTCATTCTGGCTGGAGAACGGTACAGTGTCAGCATTATTTCCTAAGGATTTTTTCCATACTGGAGGACAGTGAACGGGTCATTTCATTCCTCCCACTGCCCCGAGCTGGACTGTGGGCAGCCTCTGGAAGGAAGCCTGCAAGCTCAGACTCCTTGCCGCTTGGGGAAATGAAACCCTGAGATCTGTCCCTGACTCTTTCTCCCTGTGTAGTAAAGCACTGTCTGAGGGCAGCAAGCAGCCTGGAGGGATGATTTGGGGTATGCAGTGGTACTCAATGTATGTTTTATGGGTTCGGAGCAAGTGCAAGGTGCTAGTGAGGTTCTGGTCTCAGACCCTCTCTCAGTCAGTAGATGCTCAGTAAATGTTGCCTGAGCGGGGAGCAGGGTGGGGACAGGAGCAGCAGGACCACAGGGAAGAACGTTTTAAGCATCACGGAAGAGGCCTGAGTGGCACAGGCCGTGAGCGGAGGTGTGTGTCGGTTGACTGGACTGGTGGCTGGAAGGCCTTCTGTGAGGCTTCTGCATTTCAGAAGATGGAAAGGCAGATGTGAGACATCTGGGGACAGGAACGGGTGGTTGGGCAGGAAAGCCAAAAATGACCCTGAAGTTCCAGGTTGGGGTGAGGAGGAAAGTGGTATGGGGGAGGGAGGAGGCAGGAATCTGGAAGTCAGAGGAGCAGTTGGCCAGGAAGGGCCCTTGGTGAGTTAGGCTGGGGGCGAAGTGTCTCTTCTGACTCCGCTCTGGGTCTTCCCAGCTCAGCTGAGGAAAGGGTCAGGGAGGTGGAAGCCGAAGAGGTCAGAGCGAGGGGCCGCTGGTGACTGCAGCTACCCCAGAGGCGGTGTCTCTTGCTGCTTGCCCAGGCAGTTGGCAAATCCCAGGGCTGTCAGGCCCCGGACCACCACTTCTTGCCCTGCCTTGGGGAAGGTTCAGAGTGTGACAATGCCCCACTCAGCACAGGCCTCTTTGCCCCCAGGGATAGTCAGTTCTCCACTGTCTATTCCTGCGGCTGGCTCCAGAGATCCTGCCCCCGCCCTCCCCCAGGGCTGGGGTTGGCAGGGGAGGGGTTGACCCTGAAGCCTGAGAGGGTCAGCTGCCAGAGCAGCCCTGCAGAGCCTCCATGCCTGTCCTCTCAAGCCCTCCACCTCCACCCAGTGGACTGAGCTGTGTGCATTAGGACAAGGCTGGGAAGTAAGACGATCCCCACGGGTCTCTGGGGGGCTTAAGAAACAGATGGTCCCCGCACAGGAGGTTTGCCGCTGGTAACCTGAGCAGATCTGGGAGGTAGCTGGCGGGACCCAGGCAGCTTGGGCCCGGGGACTGGAACCTCATGAATGTTATCAGACCAAGCATTCCCTGCCCAGCCTCCAAACTCGGCCCTCACCCAAATAAATCTCTCAGCCCCTTCCAGCTGGCACCTGGGACACAGGCCTTAGACACCCACAGAGGGGCTGGGGAACTGGCCCCCCGAGTCCCCACTCTTGGCCAGGGCAGCAGCGCCAAGGGGGCCGAGAAGGTAGGAAGCACAGGAGCCAAGTCCAAGGGCAGCTGGAGAGGAAGGAGTTCGGGGAGAGCAGGGCTGGGAGGAGCTGGGCAAGGGTTTGTGCAAACGAGCTCCTGGCCTGCTGACCTCTCCCCTGACCAGCCAGGTGTGAACAGCAGTGCAAGGACCCCCAGCCCACCCCTTTCACAGCGGATCTGAGCTCTTTCTCCCTGCGGGCACAGAGAGCCTTCAAGCCCAGCCGTCGTGCTTGGTAGTTAGGACTATGGCGTTTGGAGAGATGTGCTGTGTTTGAGTCCAGCCCTGTGAGCTGTGTGACCTTAGGGGAGTTACTTCAGCCCATGGTTCACTCATCTGCTCAAATGAGATGGATAATATAGAAAGATGAAAGGAAATGGTGCATGTCAAGTCCTTAGCACCATTCCTGTTATAGTTCAGTGTCATTGTCCTTGTCATTGTCAGCGTCATCTCAGGGAGGCTCAGAGGAGGAAGAGGGCACAGACACAAGGAAGGACGAAGACGTTCCGTCCACACCACAACTTTGCATAGCCTCACGCTGATCTCAGCTCACCTCTCACTATGTCATCTTGAGCAAGTTACTTACGTGCCTCCGTTTCCTCATCTGTAAAATGGGAACAACACTAGTCACTCCCTCACAGAGTAGTCGGGAGGTTAAATACAGGTTCATTTACACGCATGCGTCTATAGGTATCTCACGGCGTGTAGGGCAGCGCCTGCTGTAGCAAGTTAGCCACGTGAATGTTACTCCTTTAGCGGCCATCCGGTGTCCCTCCTCTCCCCGCTCTGGCCTGCACTGTACTAGGGTGTACAGACGGGGCTCACTGGCCGCTGGAATGACACTGGAGGTGTGTGCTGGGGGAGGGGGCCCAGGTGCAAGGCCGTGAAGGGCAGCTCTCCCCCGACCCGGTGGCTCACTGGTCCTGGCCTTCTCTCTCTGCAGATGTCCATGAAGGAAGTGGGCGATGGCCTGCAGGACCAGATGAACTGCATGATGGGGGCGCTGCAGGAGCTGAAGCTCCTCCAGGTGCAGACAGCCCTGGAACAGCTGGACATCTCTGGGGGGGCTCCTGCCCCAGGTTGCTCTGAAAGCCCCCGGACACAGCTGGAACCCCCTGAATGGGAGGGTGCCAGAGGTCCTGCCAGGCCTGCTGTCCCCTCCCCCTCCAGCCAACCTTCGCAAGGTAGCAGCGCCCGGTGTCCACCCCATAGGAGTGTGTGGGGGAGGGATCCGGTCCCCCGACCCAGGACACAGCTACCGGAGCACCAAAGCTGTGCCCGCCAGAGGCCAGAGCTGGCGGAACCGGATGACTGGACCTCCACGTTGATGTCCCGGGGCCGGAACCGACAGCCTCTGGTGTTGGGTGACAACGTTTTTGCAGACCTGGTGGGCAACTGGCTGGACTTGCCGGAACTGGAGAAGGGTGGGGGCAAGGGGGAGCCGGGCGAGGCAGGAGAGTCGGCAGGGGATAGGGGCCCGCCCCGGGAGCTGGGCCGCCGGTTCACTCTGACCGCAAACATCTTCAGGAAGTTCCTGCGCAGTGTGCGGCCCGACCGGGACCGGCTGCTGAAGGAGAAGCCAGGCTGGGCGACACCCACGTCCTCGGAGCCCCGCGCCGGACGCTGGCAGAAGGTCAAGAAGCGGGGCCATTCCAAGGGTTCCGGCCATCTCCCCTTTCCAGGCCTGGGGGAGCCCCGGCGGGGGGAAAGCTCGGCCACAAGCTGCCCCAAGGCCCTGGAGGCCTCGCCCTCCCGCTTTGACATCAACACCGCCGTCTGGGTCTGAATCCGAGCTGAACCCAAAGGGCCAGGTCCCAGAGCAGCCCTGGGGCGGAGGGCGGAAGGCAGAGGCTGTGTGGCTATCGGAGGCCCCACTCCACGTTTCTTCTCCCCAGAAAGGAGGGCGAGGAGGCAGGTGTCTGGAGCAGGACAGGCGGCCTGTGGTGGGGAGAGGCTGTGAAGGCTGCTGGTGGGGGAGGTGACAGTGTGTGTGTGGGGGTGGGGGGCAGGAAATCCTTCTGAGTTCCTCACTGCCCCCAAAGACCTCCGTTGAACATTCTGTATGGATTAGGGCACCAGGGCCTCAGGTTCCCCAGAGAGGCCCCATAAAGACCTCACGTCTCTCATGTCGCCATAACTGTTTGCTTCCCTGGCAAAGCACTGCTCCGGGCACAGGTATTAACTCTGCAGCTCCCCTGGGAGCGGAGGCCACAGAAAGACAGATCCGTACCCCACCTGTTCCTGCTGCCCTTGAGATCGAAGCCGGTGCCTGGATCCTGAGAAATGGCTGGAGAAGGAGTGTAGATATAAGGAGTACTTGGGGGAGCCCCTTGTCTTTCCAAAAGCACAGGAAAGAGAATCTTTGTAGCACCTTTAAACATTGGAAAGCCTTTTCATATCCATTATCTCCTTTGTAAGTGAGCAAGTAACCCCACTGTCCAGATGAGGTGCTCCCTGTCCAAGAACACACTGGGGGCCCCAGCCCAGGGCTGACTGGAGCAGCTGGGCGCTGACACTCCAACACCCTCCCTGTCCCAGGACACAGGGCGTGTGAACTCTCCCGTGAAGCCAAGGCGTGCTTGATGATGTAAGCACTCAGTTTAAAATTCCTTGCTCCATCCCTGGCCTCACTCTGCTCAGGCATAGTCAACCTGACCCAGAATCACCCCGGGGTGGAGGGGAAGGGCCCAGGCAGCCATGGCGGCGGCGCATGGCCCCAGAGCGACGCCACCCCAGCACCCCTGGAAGCCACCAGCCCACCTACTCTGGCCTGGAAGCTTGCTGGCTGGGAACAGACAATGCAGATCCCTGTTTGGGCCAAGCCAGCCTGGGAGGCACAGCCTCTTTCCCCCGTACCCCTCCTGCTTGATCTGCCCTCTGCCTGATGGGAGGTGACAGCTGCGATTAGAAGCAAGCTGCCTTCCTGCCCAGAGCACTCATAGCAAATTGGAGAAGAAAATAACAAGAAAGGCCCTTCCTGCATCCTGGGTCCCCGGAGGAGATGGAGGGTGGGACTTTGAGTTCGAGTTGGGGCTGGTTAGAGTCACTCCCAAATTCCCATGCAGTCAGATGGCAGGTGTGCAGTTTGGGGCAGCGGGAGCTACAAGAGGAAAGGCTCGAACTGTTTCTGGTTTTTGGAGAGCCCCCGTTTGCCAGGCAGTATGCCTATGTCCTTCAAGCTTCAGAATGCCCCTGGAAGGTATCCTCCTCCTCTCAGCAGACAAAAGCAGCAGGATTTGAAGCAGAAGTTGTCTGGCTCTGAGACCGTCTCTTCCGCTCTCCCTGGCGTTTGCCAAGGAAGCTGGCCCTTCCTGGAGGACATGCCCTGCCTGTCCTGGGTCTCCGCACAGGACCCCGACACTCAGTGCTGGGTGAAGGCCCGGCGTTGTGGCTGCCTTCGGTGGCGGCAGTGGTGTGTGTTTGTGGAATGGGGAGTGTGAGGATTCCACCTGCTGGTTCCCTGAATCCTGAGAGCAGAAGCCATCCAGCAAACTGCTCGAGAAGGCACCAGCTCCAAGTCGGGAATGATTCTACAGGAAACCAAGGCACCTCTTGGCCATTCACCTGTGACTCCTCTGTTTCTGTGGACCCGGCACAGTGATTCAGACCAGTTGAGTAAAACTTTATGAACACCTCCCAGCGCCAGGCATTGCGACTGAAACTAAGACGAGGGCAGTGGAAAGGACCCAGTTCCTGACTCCAGGGGCCCCGTGGGAACAACGAAGCAATGCTAACCCACCAGCTAGCCAGAGGATTCAAGGGAATGAAAACCCATTTTAACCTGGGCCAGAACAAAACGATCAGGAGTGACGTTTGCTGTGACATCACGGACAGGCCCTTCCCACACACTCCAGAAGTGGCTGCTGCTGTCGTGCTTCATGAGAAGAGGCTCAGAGAAGCTAAGCACTGGCCCAGGGCCACAGTGGCAGAGCGGGGACAGTTCCAGCCTGAAACAGCCTGGTGTGGGGCTTCTCACGCCACCCCACAAGTTCACATCTGCTCCGAAGCTAACTCAAGGGGACACCCCCTAACCTGTCCTGAGTATCCAGGCATGGGCAATTAGTGGGTCACTGACTTCGGTGGGGGACATTTGTCTGGGTCCTGACAAGGCTGATGTAATGCCTCCTCACCATGTCATGCTTTGCTAATGAAAGCTTATGGCCCATTCATTTACTCCCCCCCCCCCCTAGTTTTTCCTTCTCCCTCCCCCTGGGCTCCTGCTGCGACTGCGATCATGGTGGAGACTATTTTACTGAAGTGGAGAGTAGACGCATTGGGCATGCCTGGGGCCTAGGCGATGCAGAAGAGTGTGGGGTGGGGAGCTGTGTGTGTTTGGGGGGCTGGGGCTAGTGGAAGTAAGCAGAGAGAAACCGACAGCTTAATTCTGCCCCTGGGGCTCATTTTATGGTTAATTAGGACATGCAAATAAGCTGGAAGCTCATCTAATACCCTCCCTGGCATGGGGCCCTGCCTCACACCTGGCCTGCTTCCCTGGCAGGTACAGGGCCCCTCTGATTGGCTCAGGCATCTGCTCGGGGCCTCACCTGCTCCTTTGTGACCCTGTGGCCAGAGTCCGTGCCTATCAGTGTCCCCTGACTATAAGCAGGAGCTGGAAGAGGCCTTCCTGGGCATGGCCGGGCCTGCCTGGTTCCCTCCTGCCTTTCTCTTTCCAACCCTTCACACCTAGGACCCCTGGCCTCAAGCACGTCCCCTGCACCCACCCTTCAGGTTGAGATCTGAACCCCAACTTGCCCTGAGGAATAGAGACCTGGTTCAGCTCTGTCCCCACCCCATCCCTCTGCTCCCCAGAGCCCTGTTGGGAGGGGCTCCTCTGTCTTCCCCAAGTCACAAGAACATATCCTACAGGGCCCCATACAAGCAAAAGCACAGCCTGTCTCTGGGGAGCAGGGGCCTGTGTCCTCAGGTGACTTCCCAACCAGGGCACCCAAGCCCCGCTAGTACCACAGCACGAGTACGGGATTTGCAGTTGGACAGACAGGATGTGAGACCCCTTTCTGTCACTGGAGCTTGGGCATGCTGCTGGACCTCCGCAGCCTCCTTCCTTTCATTGCTGGGACAGGGATAATGCAGGGCCACTGTGAGTTTAAAGGACAAATGTCCTTAAGGGTCAGGCACACCGTCTATATATGGAGTAGAATATACTGGAAGAGCTAACCATGGGACCAAGGGCAAAAATGCTAAAAAACAGCTTTCTCTAAGCCTTGGTTTCTTCTGTTAAAAAATGTATACTGGCCCTATGACCTCACAGGATGTAGCCAGGATCAGAGAAGACAATAGGTGTGGACATGTTTTTGTATAGTGTAAAAATATTACCCAGAAGGGCTGTTATTTGTCCATTTAGTTTTCCATGGAAGGATGATGTGTGTGTTGGGGGTGGGGGATGGAGAGGGCAGCTGCATGGCTGTGCTCAGAAATGGGGCCTGAGGACACACTCTGGGGAACACCCCACCCCTCCTGCATCCCAGCTCTTCCTCACGGTCAGCCCTCGGGGCCCTCCAGTTTCTGGCAAGGACTAGAGTTGAATGAGCCAAGTCCTGATGGTTTTGAGAAGTCAGGCCCCTGCTGTGAGGCCTTAGTAGTTGGACTCTCTGTCAGGCCTCCATCTTTCCCTCCCCAACCCTAGCTCCCTGGGGACTAATGGCCAAAAGGGACTTGTGGCTGTCCTACTAGACCCCACTCCAACCGATGGGATGTGCGGCGTGGTGGAGGGAGGGAGGCGTCTGCGAAGCCTGACCCTCACGAGAGGTCTCGGCTCAGGCTGTGCTGCCCGAGGAAGGACACTGGGCTGGAAGGGACTACAAGATCCTGGGCTAACCTTCACCCTAGCCCTAACACTCCCCCTCCCCCTCCCCTAACCCTGTCCCTAACCCTAACCCTCAGGGCCAGGGGCCCGACCTTACACTGAGTCACCCCATCTGCACTGTTACTAGCTATTCCCAGCCTCTCTTTTGCCTCCTCTAGCCAATCCTTAAAGCAAATAGGACGATGAAACCCATGGTCTAGATTCCCTCTGAACTCGACAACTTACTTCTGCCCCTGTCCCTGTGCCCTTCAGTCAGTCCTGAGACACCCCTCCACCCACCACCTCAGTCCCGGCATATACTCAGATTCTGGCGCACACACACACACACACACACACACACACACACACGCACACTCAGGCACCACAGTGAAGCCAGCCTTGCCAAAGTCCCGAAACCCTGGGCCCTGGGTGGAGAAGGCAGTGGGATCCCCGACTCTAGGTCTCAGGCCACAGATGCCATGCACCCCGGATTCCACTCCCCAGACGCCATTCCCTCTTGACGTGCCCCTCTGAGGATGTCTGCCTGTTCTGGGGACATGGGACTCCCTGCCAAAAATGATCGCCTGATGCTCATCGCCTCTCCCCCACCACAACCCAGCTCTGGGCTGTCCACCTGCCCCTTTCTGCCCTCTCCACTCGGAGAGTCACCCCTGGTTCCCTCCATCTGGCACAGCACATGCTGCCCGCCCCCCAGCCTGAGGCTGCCCCTGGCCTCTGGGCAGTTGCTATGCAGTGGGGTGTCCCCATCCGAGGGAAGAATCAGGTTTTGTTTTCTTGCTGCCCACTCTGCATGTTACTCCCCCTCCTCCAAGGCCTCCCTCAGGCCCTTCCTGACCTGTTCACCCTGACAGGAGGCTGGGGCCTGCAGCTGCAAGGAAGTGCCGCCTGGGGACAGAGAAGGAAACCTCTGAGACCCTGTGACTTCATCCTCACCCACCTGTCTTCCTGGGGTGACTGGGGGCCCAGCCCTGACCAACCAGATCCCAGCAGAACTCAGCCTTATCTCTGGGCACTTCTCACCCCTCCACTTACCCTCCAGGGACATGAGCTACTTGGTGGTGTGCCCACAGCCTAGGGTTTTGTGCCTGTCTGACTGGCCGGCTTTTCCTCACCTCTCACTCCCCCGGGAAGCCCTCCCTGAAGGCCTTGCATGTGCCTGTACCCAACCACAGGACACATACTATGTCACTCTTGTGCGTGTTTCTCTCCCCTCTAGACTGTGAGCACCCAGGGCAGCAACTACTCACTCCTTCCTTGTGTGTCAGCAGCCCGGAACCCCCAGGCTGTCACTGTGACCCCCATTGTGACCCCCACTGCCTGGCTGAGCCTGCCTCCCGCTCTGGGTGAGTCCTGCAGCCAACACCCTTCTCACTGCACTCTTCGCCCACTCCCAGGAGGGGAGCTGCGGCCAGTCACCGTCAAGAGCAGCTGAACTCTGATCCCCAGCCCCACCTTTCCAAGGGGTTGTGCAGGCCTGTGCCCCTGGCCCATTGCTGGGGCTTCTCCGCCAGGGCAATTCCAGTCCAATGCAGGCTGCCCTCGCTTCTCCCACCCAGCTCCCTGTCTCTGGTATGCTGTCACTGGGCTGCCCAGAGCTCAGGCCCTTCGGATGATCACAGACACTCGTCACCGGTCTGCTCAGTCCCAGGAGATCCCAGTCCACCCCCAGGGACATCAACGTTGCCCAAGCCTCCAAGTTCTCTCCCTTTCTGCTTGCCCCCTCTGCACCTGTCCTCCTGACCTGGCTTGTCTCCTTGTCCTTTTTGGCAACAACTTCTGGTCTAGACTTGCTCTACCCTAGTTTTTCCTCCCCTGTGTTGCCAGGGATCCCCACCCCTCTTGGGGACACTGAGTCTGCCAAATTCTCCCTCCCCCATTGTGAGCCTCGAGGGCTAGGGCGGGGCAACAGGGAAGGAAGCTGAGTTGGGAGTTCAGCGCCTTCCCCACCTCCAGCCGCACTCCTGGCCTGGCTCCAGGCATTGTCTCCCGGGTGGGGGGCCCGTGAGCACCAGGCAGACAGCACTTGTGCAGAAGTGGTGGGAAAGGGGAGGGTGGCAGGCATATATTTTTTTAAAAGCCCCCCCACAAATCCACACCAAAACAAACAAAAAAAAAACCCAAACCAATAAAACAGAGGTTCTTCCAAATAGGGTAAATATAGCAACTAAAATCGCTATATAGACAGCTCCCAGAGCCAGAGTTGCGAAGGCTGTAACTCTGTCCTATTCGGCCTCCACTGGACGCCCCTCCAAGTGCACCCCAGGCCAGCCTGGAGCATGCTCATTATAAGGGCGCACTGGGCCAGACTGACTCCAGCAGGTGTCAGAATCCTGGATCTGAAGTTGGGAGCATCTGTTCAGATAAGTCCATTTATATCCCAGAAAACGAGCGGCGAGGCTCTGCATCAGTGTTTTTCAAGGGCCCAAGGAATTCCAAAGCTTCTGGCCGTGGCTGCAGGACCCTGCTAGGAGTCGAGGGATCGAGTACTTTCTTTAAACTTCTCCAGGAAATGTATTGGCTCCCAGGAAAGGCAGGTGGGCCTGGTCCCAATTCCAAGTCCTTCTTTCCGAACTGGGAAGACTGCACTCTTAGCATCCCCTCCAGCCTGGTGGCTCTTCAAACTCCCCAACCCATCCAGCCAGACATCAGTGACGTGAGTGAAGGGTACGCTGGACGGGCGCCAGTGTGGCTTCCCTGTCACCCTGGTGGGAAAGATGGCATCTCCCAAATAGGGGTGGATTTAGGAAAGATCCTTTTATCAGCCTTCTCAGTCGACGTGGTAGAGTCCCTGGGAAGGGCCAGAGGGGCTGCTGTCTCACGCTGTGAAGTAACGGTGGAGAGAGGAAAAGTTGGGAGGCTGAGGGTGGGAATATTTACTGCACACCCAGTAGGCGCCAAAAGTTCGGAGGGCAGCAGCAATGACTGCCAGGTGAAGCGGAGGAAGGCAGCGCGCAGACTTCTGTCTTCAATCCTAACACTTCGAGTGCCAAGTGTTAATGCTGGTTCCCTTCTAAACTCAGCTTGTGCTCAGGAATCATCACAACCACATGCCTCAGAGATCATCTCCATTCCAAGGCAACACGACGTGAGAAATGAAGACTGGGAAGACAGTCCAGGGGAGTCAACAACACTGTGGTTTTCATCCCGATCGGTTCTGGGACTTCCCCACCCCTGCCCGCCAAGCCTCTCCTAGGTAACTGCTCTGTCCCAGTGAGTTACCTAGTGTAACCCACTAGATCGTCAACTTCCTGTTCCAAAGCTGCAGGCACGACATGGCCCGTCGGCTTCTCCAGCCTATTCCTTCCACATCAGCACCACCGGAAACGGGATCACTTCTTGTTCCTGTTTTCTGCACTTGCTTTTTCCTGAAATCTGCCTGTAATAGTCTTCCCCACTCACCCTTTAAGGCCTACCTACATCAAACTCTCCTCTCTGGTGCATTTCAGATCTTCCAGAATAGAGCATCGTCTCATACTACTTTGCGTAAAACTTCTTTACGGTATTTATTAGTTCTTCGCAACCTACCGGTTCCTATAGCTATAAACTGTCTTCCCTTCCGCTACGAGGCCTGCCGGTGCTCCCAGCTGGGTCAGCTTCTTTGCTGGGATGCGAGATTCTCTTGACCCTCCTCAGAGGGTGATTCCCATTAGACACAAACGTGTTGCTTCACTCATCTTAACAGAGGAGTCCATGCTTGCTGTCTCCAGCGCCTTTCTTCCCACGTTACCTACTGCAGACACTGCCCTACCACTCCACCAAAGCCATGATGGACTTCCTGCGTCATTCCTCTATCTATACTCGACCCTCATGACCCATTCACCTTCATGTTCCTAAATACAAAATGTCAACCCCCTGTCCAGACTTACTCCTCGGAATCTGACTCATATTGGTCTCCTAACTGGTCCCTCTATAGCTATTCTCAACTCAACAGCCAGAGCGGTAGGTGGAGCCAGATCACGTCCTACCCTTTGCTGATATCCTTTCCATGAATCCCACTCAGAAAATGCGGAAGGAAATTTGCCCCTACCCTGTCCCACCCTACTACTCTCTTCCCCTTGCTCACTCTGCTCTAGCCGTCCGCCTCCTTGCTAGTCCTCCAGTGTGCCAGACACCCACCACCCAAGGCATCTGCACAGACCCTGCCCACTGCATGGAAGGCCAGCTAGCCTCCCTCCCTCCCCTCCAGCAGTACAGGCTGCACATTTCAAGTACTTATGCAAACAGGACTTCAGTGAAACCTAAACCTTGAACCCATCGCCATATTCCTCTGTCCAGCACTCCTGCCCCTTTAAATGGCTTAACTGTTCTCCACAGCACTCATTTTACACACACACACACACACACCTGTCGGGAACGCCACAAGGGAAGGATTTGTGTTACTCACCAGCACCTGGCATACAGCAGAAGCACCAGAAATACTTGCTGATAAGCCCATGAAGATCACACCTAGTTCTGCTTTGTATGCCCTACAAGAACTTCTACACAGTTAAAAGCAAGCACAAGAACTCACATGGTGAAACTTAAAAATAAATGTACTGAAAACAACAGCTCAAAATAAGAGTCACATCGCTGCTTAAATGGGAAGGTTTATTAAGGTTTTTCCTCAAAAGGAACAGCCAAGCTCGTGCTTCTTAAGAGAAGCAATGAGCAGGAAATGTATGTCACACCTTGGGCCCAGAACCACACAGGGCTTCTTCTTAACCAAAGAACTGGCACCCCGGCCCAACCCCCTTTTAAAGCTCTTGTTAATATCTGCAAAACAATCCATGCTGCCTTCCCAGAAAACAGAACGAGGCACCCAGTTCAAAGTCTCCTGCCGTTCTCAACAAGATATTTAAACAAGACGTGGCATTAAATAGGTGGACTGCACATTCAACACGTCCGCAAGGAAATTGTAACAAGAAAAATCCATGCTCAATGCAATGTCTGTACTACATTTTCAAGAGTAACTTGCATTTTTTACATTTTTGGGGAATAGAAATGCTAGAAGCTGGGTGGTTAGACTGCCTCAAAGTTTACATTCATCTCCCTCCCCGCCAGATGGGCTCTTTCCAGGTCCTGGACAAGCACTCAAACCACTCTGCCCTTTTAAGCCTGGAGCTGAGCCCACAGGGGCTATTTCAACATACATTTAAGTAGCACCGTAAGTAAGTACAAGGCCCAAATAAAACAAAAGGTTATTTAACAAGTTATTTTCCTTCAAATACCCGACAATTTCTTCAGTTTGGTTTCACCACACATACAGTTTGTACCAGCATATTTTATGTCTCCTAAAATGCTATGATGGCTTACACAGAAAACACCGAGGGAATCTTTCTTTCTTTCTGTCCCTCAGTCCTAAAAACAAAACTCAGACACATGGACTGGCCAATGTACCTAAGAATAATGACGCAACAGTTGAAACTGGGCAGGTCCAGAAAATGAAGAATGTCCACGAATGGAGAAAAACAGCTCCTGATCAAGTAACCTGTTTTAATCAAGTTGGTAATAAAATGAAGATCAGTATCTTCCCAAGGATTCACTTTTGCCAAGTACATTCTAACTTCAAAGCAGCAGGCAGTTTAACCGAGGAGGAAATGGTGCCAGATGTGATGGCAGATCGAGGGGCCAAACAGAGATGAGCTCAGAGTTGTAGGGGGAGAGAGGAATACAGCACATCCATGATTCTCCAAACATTCCTAAGAGAACTAGCCCTGTGGCCATGGTTCAATACATTACAGTGCTATGCATATCTGATAAATTGCTTGAGTCTCTTCCCTGCCCACTCAGATGGCAAACTCTTGTGGGAAGGCCTTTATGCCTCTTTGTGAGGCATGCAGTGTTTACAGAACAAATGGCTTGAATACATACTTTTAATTCAATGCTTATAGAAATGTTAGCTGATACTGAAGCTCCCTCTAGTGGAGGGTAAAATTATAGCTACATTATGCATTTATTGTTAATTTCTAAAACTAGATTGGGGGGCACCACTAAAACCACTGAAGTTGTATGTTAGCAGGAAAAAAGGTACCAACGGTGACACCAAGTCTCCTTTAAATTATATGATACTCATATAACCAAAGTCATTATACTTTAGCCTCAAATACTAATATGGAGTCAGTTCTTAGATATTTATCATATGAAATTCCTGTAACATTAAGGACTTTTGAGCTATAAAAATCCATTTTATTTTCAGGCACCACTCTCCCCCCGCCGAACCAAGGCTGAGGAGTTCACACAGGGACAATATAAAAGTACACCTGTCTCACTTTCTAACATGATACCTTTCCATCCTGCTCAGCCACAGCAGATTCCTTGAGATAGCAATGCCTGATTTCAGCAGGCCACTCTGTGCATGACTGTGTGGCACACGGGCATTTTTCTTCACAGTCCTACCTCTATCTCAAAACATGACAAAGGAACCCAGTGCCTGTCATCTTTCTCTACCATATTCTAAAACACAGGACACCTAGTTTATGCTACTAGTCAAGCAGACTGTAACTTGGGGTTATTCTTATTTAATGATTTATACTTAATCTGGCAAATAACTAGATAGTCTATGGAACAGGCAATATTCAGAAATTTTTACTCATTTGTAAGATGTCTGTATATGATTTTAAGTCCAAGGGAATGTTTGAGAGGTGAGCTTTAGGCAAGAATGACTTTAAGGACCTTAAAATATGCCATCCTGACCTGGACAGACTGGCCCTAATGCTTCACTTATTTCTTTAATCTATTGCCTTTATTAGACTTTTGGCCCCTCAATCCCAGACATAAGTATAAGTGGATCAATAGGAGGTAAAGTATTAGGTAACTAAGTTTATTAGAAAGTCAAAAGAATACAATTTCCAAATATATTTTTTTACAACACTTGAACATTTTCTCAGGTTGGTTAAGCGCTTACACTTGAAATCTGAGTTTTAAATTTCAATTTCATAACTGATGGGCTGGCTGACCACACTTGAGGCATGAACACTACTTCACACCTGGTGGCTACGAGACAGCATGCAGATCCCTGAGCAATGATTCAGACTTCTAGGTCTGATCTCCTACTAATATTCAGGGACAAGGCACAGGGTTTCCTAAGCTTGTTTCTTTCCTTCTCCAGCACTAAACTGGCTAACAAGCTGTTCTGCTCGACCTCTGTGGAGAATACATAAATCCTATCACCCTCGGTCCATGTCCTACTTAAGCCCCATCTTTTGTGAAAAATGAAAAAAAACTGGGAAGGGAAAGAAAAGCACCACTCCAGAGCCGGCTAAAATGTTAACTGAGCAATCTTTTCCACACTACTGTTAGGCTACTCGATACAGGGTCAAAGCAAAAACATTTATGCTATTTCACCGACACCCACTTCTCTCAGATTCTTCAATCTATCATAAAGCAAATGTGAAAAATTTTACAGAACATTTCATTGGTGGACTTATACCCACAAGTTAGTTAACAATGGCAAAAAGATTCCCTTGATGAAATTACAAGCCATGGAAGATTTGCAAAAGTTAAACCCTGATACAGTATTAAACTTATCTTTTTACATATAAAAATAATACACAGTGGGATATTTTATTCAATAAGATACAATCTTTAAGATCAAGAGAGAATATATAAAACTAGTCTATGTAGTCTGATGTATGTTACTGTATAGTAGGAATAAATATATGTAGAACAGACAGTGTGAGGTCTGTTCCTAGAGAAATTACAGTTACTTAGGGGTTTCAAGCCAAGTGCTCTGCAGGTTCCAGGCAGAAAGGAGCTACTTGTTGCATTTAAAATGATGTGGTCATTATAAAATAAAGGCCTTAAATCTATAAACAATAACAAAAACACACAAACAAAATGAAAATGTACTAAAATTTAATCATTCATAAAAGCTGTAATTTAATCTGACAGTAAAACACAAGAAGCAATATTAGAGTTGGTTTAGTATATTATATATTTTAGCTTTGAAAGCCATAGAAATCAGTTATCCCAGTTTTTTTCCTATAAAAGACCCATTTTTCCAAAGCATTATGCACAAACAATTTTAATTAGGATATAATGACAGAATGATATCTCATAATTCTTAAATATAAAATGAAGTCAATGACTCAAAAAAGTTATCTGCTGTAATGAGTTTGAGGGGAAATTTCATCATCTATATCATTACAGATATAAAGTATAATGTTCAACGTTTTAGTGCCTGACAGGAAGAATCATGATAAAAAGGTCAATATGAAATCATTTGATTATAGTAGCAATGTCTAACTTCTGAAATGCATCCATGCTCTTTTGTATAATCATATTAGAGTCAAGTATATTTATTTTCACATCTGTTATAACTGCTATTGCAAAGGAGAAATACTATTGTCTTATTTTCCGAGAGATATACATAGAGCAATTTTTTTTTTTTCTCCAGGGAACTTGTGCAAACCAATATAAGATCTAAATTCTTCACATAATATATAAAACAGGAGAAACCTCTTCAGATTTGTTTTTTGAAGTCTGGAATGCTGGCACTTTCCAATTAGGCAACAGTTCTTCATTCCTGTAATCTAGAACATCGAACAGATACAGATATATATTATTTATATGGTTAATCTCTTGATGTAGAAGATAATAGTAAACAAACAGACATCTAATAATATAGAAGAATCAATGGTTTAGGCTGATTGTTACTAGATAACTAAATTATATTAAATAGCTCCAGTAACAGGGCTATTTTAGTTCCCTTTGAAAATGTTTAAAAAGTAATTTTATTACATTTAATGTTTTATAATATGTCTGACAGTCCTGTCTATAAAGAGGAAAACAGTGATTGTTTCATTTCTATTCCATTATAATTTTATTTTGAAAGTTCCTTTCCATTAAGGAAACAGCACCTACTTGCAAAACTTTCTATAAGGGACAATCTTTTTTGCCCTGACCAGGAATCGAACGGGCAACCTTTCAGTGCATGGGACAACGCCCAAAAAACTGAGCCACACCAGCCAGGGCTCTATGGGAAATTCTTTCCTCAACCATTTTATGACTGTGTATATTAGGATTGCCACTTTTTATACAGGTTAGGACAAGAAGAGGTGATACTGAAAGAGCTGTTCCCCGTATTCAAGAGCAGAAGACGCATAGTCTTATTGCTTAGGAGAAAAAAATTAGGTTAAAGAATTTTTAAAAAATGAATTTCTCTTCTAGGTCTTTAAAAGTGGTACGTACTAGAAAGAGATTAACTTGTTCCAATACAATTTTGCCTAAATTTTAGGCCCTAACGGCTAAGGCTAGATAAGCTGCCCCTGAGGTTCATGTACTCTTAGTTTAGCCTATATCTCAGTACTTTTCAAATGGGATCAACATGGCCCTCACTTCTGTAATCAGGACAAAATGCTCTGCATGCAAAGTATTCCGAATTATCAGCGTTCTATTACCAAACACGCTTAGAGAGCTTGGGTGACTGAGTAACTATGTCATAAGCTGAATTACATAGCAGAGCCTAACAATTTTTGCAACCAGGATGAAAGTCTTATTTCTAGATGCAGAAATTCTTCCTCTTAAGGTAAATCTCACAATACATTGGAGGGTGTGTAAGAGTGAATTTTCACAATAGGCCAGGAGATGGCACCTCTTCCTTTAAATATAAATTTAATGGACATTTCTGCGGACTGGAAATTAAACTAGGTTTAGGCAAGGTAATGGCATCAATAAGCCAGTCAACTTTAAGAGAGTTAAATGATATTCTTCAGAACAGGAACAGAGCCCTCATTTTCCCTACCTTACCTAAACAAATACAAACACCAGCAATTTTAGCAATAATCACTTTCAGGGAGCTGATGATTTATAGCTATTGAATCAAGATTTCTCTAAGAGCCTAAAACAACCATTTGGCCAGAAGCTCTTTCCTGAATCTGACTCCTAGAGGTGATGCCTTTCCCCTCTTTCTTTTAAAAAGGGAGTATAGCCCTGGCCAGTTTGGCTCAGCCGTTAGAGCTTCGGACTGCGGTCCAGTGAGACCCGGGTTCGGTTCCCGCTAAGGGCATGTACCTCGGTTGCAGTTTGTCCCTGGCCCTGGTTGGTTGTGCGGGTGGCAGCCACTCGATGTGGCCCTTTCACGTCGATGTTTCTCTCTCTCTCTCTCTCTCTCTCCCTCACACTCTATCTGAACAAAAAATGAAAAAATGTCCTCAGGTGAGGATAAAAAAAATAAATAAATTAAAAAAAAAATAAAATAAAAAGGGAGTATAACTACTCAGTTGTTTCCCTTAAGAGAGAGAGAAATTCATTCATATCTCTAAGGAAGCACATTATAGTTAATGTGGTGCTCTGGAAGAGGCAATCTACTAAACAGACCCAAGAGACTAGAGTTAGCACAACCAATTCTCAAGTGGGAACACTGACTTTCCTCTAAGCAGACCAGTTTACAAATTACATCATAAACCCACTGTATAAATATATTCTTTTATGGTATTGTTTATACAGTTGATGAAGATAAGCAGAAACTGTTCAGGGGATTTAAATACAGAATTAAAGAAAAACAAACAAACGGCCCCATAGGGCCTGGCTTCTCACTTGATAGGCTTCAATGCTGGCGCTAATTTCTTTCCAGTGGGTTCACTTAATGAAAACTTACATGGCATTTAAAGTCAACTACTACTTAGAAGCCTCCAGACATCTGAACACAGTCAACCCATATCTGAGATAAAATGACTACCAAAACTACACTGACGTAGCACCACTCATCCAGTGGGGTGGTTCCAGCTTAGAAGACCTACAACTCTAAATCCGCAGGGAGGCGGACTCATAAACAGCTGGAAGGTGTGTTAACTGGTACAACTGCTTTGGAAAGCTTTTTAGCGGTGTCTAATTAAGCTTCCTGTGTATATGATATAGTGTACAACCTGGCCATCCCGTTCCTGGGTATATACCAAAGAGAAACACGTGCACAAAGACTTGTACAAGAATGTGCAGAGCAGAATCACCTGTGCTAGTTCCCAAAAAGAACCTGAATGTCCATCAATAGCAGAATATGTACACATATTGCTAGTATAATCATATAATAAAAAGAACTACTGCTATATGCAATCAGGATAATTCTAAAAAAACTCCACATTTTTGAGTAAAAGAAGCCAGACATGAAATAATACGTTTTTATTTACATTAAGTTCAAAGAGAGGCACAACTAATCCATATTGTCAGGATTCAGGGCAGGAGTGCCATTTGGGGAGGAAAGACTATTATTGAGATATATGGGTATGTTCTCTTTGAAATAATTCATCAAGGGTGAACTTCAGCCTTTTTGTAAGCCCTTTTGTTTCTGATGAAGCACTGTTCCACTTCAAAGTGGCGTGAATTTGGGAGTGACCTTGGTGGGCATTCTATTCACTCAACCACTGTGTTTTGAAGACCCATTTTGTAACAGGCACTGGGGACACTGTGGTGAGCAAAACAGACACAGTCCTTCCCTTAGACAGCTTAGAATCTCATAGGGAGAGAGACAAATCACCTCAGAGAAGAGCATAACTTCAAGTTAGGTATCATATTTACAAGTCACAGAAGCCTGGAAATACCCTAACAAGTGCAATGGGAAGTGGTTAAGGTTGGGCACAGCTCAAAACAAAGTCAGAGGACAAGAAAGGCATGTGTTCTGCTTTTAGCGTCTTACCTGGCTCAGAGCTGCTGCTTACTGCAAGTCTAAAGCAGCAGACATGATTTCTTTTTAGGCTTCTTCTTTTCCACTGGTGTTTTTCTATTTATCTGTCTGACCAGGTCATAAAATATCTAAATAAAAACAAGAAAAATGTACTTATTCAACCAACATTTGAGACCTTGTTCCATAAAACAATCTTGGTTCTGTTAAATATTATTCTGCTCCTGGACCTGAATCTTGCTGCTTTGTATTAAAGGCAGGTTTCTTGGAAGCCACAGCTGACTCTTGGTCAGGGTAAAGCAGGACTTACCTATTTACAATGAGGAAAACACACCTGCCCTTAGACAGTCAATGCCAAATTAAGAAAAAGAATTAGTGCAAAATAAGGTAGTAAAGTTATATTCTTCATGGAATCTTCTATGCTTTAAAACCTAATTATTAAGAAAATAGTTAATGCTCACCTTGAATCTTTGCATTTATTTTTTTTAAAACTTCAAACTTACAGAAACATTACAAAAATAGTAACCAAGAACTTGTGTTTATTCTTTACCCAGATGCACATTAGTAACATTTTGCTATCTGTACTTGATCATGTGTGTGTCTCTCTCTCACACACACATACACACACCCTTACACTCTCAACCATTTGAGAGTAGTTTGCATATCTCAGGTCCCTTACTATTTGAGTGTACATTTCCTCAGAACAAGGATAATCTCTTACACAACCACACTACAGTTATCACATTCATGACATTTAAACATCATTCTGTATCATCTACAGTACAAAATCCAATTTTTCAGCTTTCCCAGTAATGTCCTTTATAGTAATTGCCCTCCTTCTCTTCGGAAAGGATCCATCCAAGACCACATACTGCATTTCATTTCCTGTCACTTCAATCTTTTAGAATCTGGACCAATTCTTCCACCTTTGTCTTTCATGACATTGTCATTTCTGAAAAAAGTGGCCAGGAAGTTTATAGAATTTCCCTTAATCTGGGTTTGCCTGCTGTTTCTGCAGGATTAGATTCGTGTCATACATTTTTAGCTAGAATATGACAAAAGAGATATTGTGTTCTTAGCACATGATTTCAGCTTGCTTCTTTTCGGTGATGTTAACTAAAGTGAGAAAGAGAAAAGGCCTGTGACCCCTGATTTAAAGTGACAAGTAATAATGTTAATAAATCTTTTGGGTTCATTTTGGATGAAAAATACAAGGTATCAAAGACAAAAGTACAATACTACTTATCTACAGAAGTAGATTAATTCTCATATGTTTATGTGCTTCATAGTGCTAAGTATGCCAAAGCGTCAGAATAAGAAACAGATCAGCTGAATTTGTTTTTTTTTTGCTATGAAATGCAAATGCTCCTTTACTAATGACCTGGAATAGAAGCAAAGGATCACAGACGCTTCTTACTATTCTTCATCTGTAATAAACAGCACTCTGTATCAAAATGTTCCAGCTTTTAGGGGCATTATCAGGACAACTGGGGAAATCTAAATATGTGCTAAACATGCACTATTTCAATATCAATTTTCTTGATTTTAATAACTGTATTATGGTTGTGTGAGAGCATGTCTTTCATCTAAGGGTACATACGCTAACATATTTAAGAGTAAAGAAGTATGATACATAAACGTGACAAAATGTTAGTAACTAATGAATCTGGATGAAAGGTAAACAGAAATTCTTTTTGTTCTTATATCTTTTCAGAAGTTGTCAAAGTAAAATATTTTTAAAATTATTGGTTTACATTTTTTAAGATTGACTCTGATAAAACAACTTCTGTTTACTTTTAAAAATGGTTCTAAGATTATAAATTGTTAAAAAGTAAAAAACACTACTGAATGATTTAAGCTAAGCCTATAAGTGATTATTCATTTATATTCTTTTCTTTCTGTTCCCTCTTCCCCACTCCTATCTTCTTCAAACCATTTAACTCTCTTTTATTTCTGAGAAAGCTGAAAACACAGAATTTATGAGTAAAATGGTAGTTTTTGTTTCACAACTGTGAAATACAAGTTGTTTTACAACTCCGAAGCCCTTCAAGGACTTAAAATTCATAAGCTATGAACAAGCTCTCACTAGTTCAGTAGCTTCAATACGTAAGCTATAAAATGAAAAATAATAAAACAGTAAATTAATCAAAACCACACATTTCTTTATGCCAGCCTGTTTCAGTTTCTGGTACTATACAGAATGGTAGCTGATTTTGTAGTATTATCCTCGACGATTTCTTTGGCAAACACTGCCTACCTCAAAACAGTGATGAGGGTTCAGTGATGAGGTCAAGTTCAAACTATAGTATTTGTTAGGTATGCTGAAAAAGCCATCAGCCTAGGTTCTTCCTCATCTCTCTGACCTACAGAAAAATCTAAAGGGAACACAGAATAGTTTCTCAATCCCTCTGCCATTCTTCAATTAGGATGTCTTAATTCCTATTATTCTTCTCAGCAAAGAACAATTAATACTTGATTAAGACTAATGGTGATTCTAGTACAGCTATGCAAAAATGATGTGAAAAAGAGGTGAATCTTGTCAAAGTATGATCCCTCTACCTTCAGGTATTCAAAACTCACATTTACAAGGCTTTAGTTTTCTGAAGAACTACTATTTAAGAGACTCTGTAGCTGGATTATCAGGCTATAAAGAGAGAAACATTTTTTTTTAAACCCTCAAATTATTACACTCTCAAGAATTTCTAGCATGAAGTTTGTAATGTTTTCCAAAAAAGTAAAGATTCTTAAACAGCAAATGTATTTCATTTTGTTTTGTTTTTCTATTTTTGTTTTATAAACCATGTCAAGGGTTGACTTTAACAACTGCTGTGAAAAAGTAGCTCTGCTGCACTGGAAACCACGACCCAGAGAAAGATTTATTAGCATGTACATTCCCATAAACATGTCATGCTTAAATGGTGAGGGACAACCCCTGTCCACTGTGCTCAATCGACCCAGGCCCAACCCAGCTGAGCCCTATGTACTTGGTGGGTGGTACCAGTAAAGGTGAGGGCAGGAACAGTGGTAACCTTGCACTACTGTTATACTAATGCATTTTATCTCAAATTATCTTTATTTTTTTCTTTTTAGAAAAAACTATACTAAAAATCAAAATTCTGTGATTAGCCATGTTTTTCAAAATAACATTTATGAAACTGTAATTCCACAACAGAGAGAGTTGAAGCTGGAAGCATCTCATACTTCCTTCCATTTACTTGGCAGAGAATAACAATTGTTACTGAAGATCTCAGCAGGACCTGTTCTCACTGGGATAAAAACTTCTTTAAGGCAGGAACAGTGTCTGTCTAGATGATTGCTGCTATTCTGATGCCTAACACAGTGCCAGAGATGTGGGCACACAATAAACAAAATTTAAGAATTTCTTATTTTTATGTACTTATTAAAATTAGGTTTGACCTAACAAAGCAAGCTTTGACATTCTTGATTATTTGTAAAACAGAAATTTGCAGCAAGTTTAATTTTTTTTCCTGCCAGATATGTAATGTATAATAATTTGGTCATTTCAAAAGTCAGACAGTAGTCTAACACCACATTAGTTAGATAAAAATGACTTACAGAACCAAGGACCAGAGGAACAGCAAGCAAAAACAAGACTGTGATAACCTAATCCGCTCCCAGCTCTCATCTATGTTGCGAGTGAACTGAATTCTAACTGATTACCTGGGATGTTACAAACGGCAAGCACACCAGCAAGGGAAGCTTATGCGTTTCCAGAAAAGGAAAGAAGGTGTAAAAAAAAAAAATGCTTATGTTAAAATGAACAAAAGCAAAGGGAATCTCAAATTTTTGCTTGGTTGGTGGTAGCAGTTGGGGACTGAATTAATCTTTTAGGGATACAGCAAACTACTGGCTCTTTACACCCAGGCAGGCAGCTTGCTTGTTAAGCATTCCTGTCCACAACCATGTTCTCAAGATAGTGGAGTGCTTAAGTCATGGACAAAAAAAGCCTTGTGCACCTGCTGTATTGGCCAAAAAGAGAGTGACTAACAGTCCACACTCAGATTCCTCCCTTTGAGCCATGCAGTAAAGGGAGGCAGGACTCAAAACACCAAATTCTGTGATATCCATGAGGTAGTATTTTTCTGTATAACAAAAGTTCATTATAACTACTTTAATTTTTGTGGTTTCCTACTGACTTTACGACCTATTCATACATATCTACATAAGCAATTGTTACAATATAAGGGTGATGTGACAATTTTCATAAACTCCTTTCTGGCATATCACCCAGGCTTAGCAGGACTTTAAACATATTCTTAAACTTTCTCTTTGCATGTAAGGTAAGTATGAACGTCCTCATTACAGTCATTAAAGTGATCTTATGCAAGCAAAAAATAACTAGTGTTTTCTATAAATTGGTAAATCAAGATTGTTTAAAAGAACACATTTTTTTTTTTTCTCAAATAATTTTGGGCTGTTAAAATGAAGGAGACCAAAAAGGCACTTGTTTGTGTTGCCTCGCATCTGTAGGTTACCTCATTAACGTTGATCTTTGACTTTGCAGAAGATTCTAAAAAGGCACAGTTACACCACTGTCTTGCTAAATTCTGACCCTGTTCTTTGCCAACTACTCGCTCATCTTCCAGGTCACATTTATTGCCAACCAAAATCATTGGAACCTGTAGGAAGGAAATAACAGAAAATGAACACTAACATCCTTGTTAGTTATCCTTTTATAAGTAAGCAACTACCTGCCACCAACTGCAATGTATTAGTGAGGACTACATGCTTCACCAAGTGCTTAAAAAAAGATATATCCATGTGTGCTGGGGGAAAGAAGGTAAGATAGAAGGGGAAGAGAAGAAAAATTATGAAAGAGATCCTACTACATTGATCTGCTAGTTATTTTAAGACTACAATCCCAAAATTCTCATGTGGGCTACTAGTGGTAGCTGAATTCCAAGTAGAAAAATCTGAATAAAGAGGAGAATGTACTTGTTGGCCTAACTGTGGAGTAAGTGCTTCATCTCACAGTCCCAACAAATGCAAGAAGCAGTGGCAAGACCAACACAGGAACAGGAACAGGTTCTGCTTCTACGCTTGACATCTAGATCTAAGACCAGTTTAGGTGAATTGTTAAAGAGAAATAAAGCACAAAGTAGTGATGTCTTCCCTTTTTCTCCACAACAGAAATGCTTGGCTATGTCCATCCACAACCCCCCAATTTCCAATAAAACAGATTGCTAACAAACTGGACAACACCTCTAGTTCAAGGGTACACAGAGAGCAAAGTCATTTGTGAAGTGATGGACATGATACAAAAGAAAGAATTTAAGGGACATGGTGGATCTTGAACCTAAAATAAGCGATTATCATGAGTTAGATAAAACACTCGGCACCTACCACTCCATCATTTTTAGTTTGTTATATGGGATAAAAAGATTAACAAACATTATCAGAGTTCAATGATTTGCATGTAACTGCCTAAGAAAACAGAACTCTCTTAGATAAATTAGTCATGGGAAGGAAGGTAACTATTCATTAGGTTATGGTTGGTCATGAGTCATATGGTAGTAAATCCCTCTCACCTACAATATTACCAAAGTTAAGGTCCCAAGCAGGTACATATGTTCCCATTAATAATGAGAGAGAACACAAGAGAAAAAGGTACAAATGAATATATCCTAACTGATACAACTGAAAAGGAACTCTCTGTAGTTCAACACTGAAGTCGACATGCAAAATATACATTCCATCTTTGCAAAAAGGCACAACAACAACGATGCTACTCATCAAATAAGACAAGAATTCTAAAACAAAAATAAAATTTAAAAATATAAAAACCTGGTTAACTAAAATCTTTAACATAATAAAAAAACTATAAGTAAAAACTATACCAACAGGACTT
Source organism: Tadarida brasiliensis (assembly GCA_030848825.1). Classification (NCBI taxonomy): domain Eukaryota; kingdom Metazoa; phylum Chordata; class Mammalia; order Chiroptera; family Molossidae; genus Tadarida; species Tadarida brasiliensis. Next base: position 11,588,308 of record CM061275.1, on the reverse strand, counting down.
CAGAAACAGGAACATATCATTATGGTTCTTAGGGACATCTGTAATACTTTCAACAATCTAAATTTTAAAAAATCATTATGGTTCTTGCCCGGCCGGTGTGGCTCAGTGCTTGAGCATCGACCCATGCACCAACAGGTCGCCAGTTTGATTCCAGTCAGGGCACATGCCCAGGTTGTGGGCCCGATCCCCAGTGGGGGGCATGCAGGAGGTGGCCAATTGATGTTCTCTCTCATCGATGTTTCTATCTCTCTCTCCCTAAAAATAAATAAAGAAAAAAAAATTTTTTTAATAAAAATAAAAAATTATGGTTCTTAATAATGTTCTTTGAACCCTGTTTCTGACATAACTTCCACCCATCAAAGCCCCACCTGAGTCCCACTTCTTCTACCAAGCATTCTTCAACTCCTTTTGCTGTCTCCACACAGCACAACGAGCACTTTATCATACATGTCCTCCTTTTCTAACTATCTCAATAAGCATATAATTTGCAGTTAAATTTAGAAAGTTAAACATTTTTTTGGTGACAGGGGCTCTTTTAGGCATGTGGTAGATACTCTCCAAATACTCTACTGACAGAGCAAACAGACACTTTTTATTTGGCCACAGAGAGATGGCAATGTGTCTTATAGAGAGAGAAAGATACTTACATCTTCTGTGTCCTTAACCCGTAAAATTTGTTCCCTCAGGTCCTGTAAGTCATTAAACGTGGACTGAGCTGTAATAGAATATACTAGTGCAAACCCTTGGCCATTCTTCATATACAAATCCCTCATCGCTGTAAATTGCTCCTATAATAAAAATATGCAATTATAAACATGATTTCTTGAACATACATTGGAACAACTGAAGTCAGAATAATCACAAGTGAGCCACTACACGAGAGAAACCCAAGAACTGAACCCTAAGGCTCTCAAGAGCTTAAGGAGATGAGGATGAATCTGAAAAGAAAACTTAGGAGTAACCAAGGACATAGGCAAAAACCAAGCCAAGTGTTGTTTCCTAGAAGCCAAATGAGTAGACAGTGAACAACTGAGTCTAAAGTTGCTGAAAGGTCAAGGGAGTTGAGAATATATGCAGGGGGGTGTTTAGGAATGAGAGACCATGGACTTGAAGCTATGTGAAGAGGGGGTTGAGGATATGAGGAATAATCACAGATGTTAGGACAAATGGAGTGCAGGTTCCAGTGAAGTTAAAGGGTATGAAAGAAAGTGAGGTGGAAAAACAGGAAGTGGTAAGTGGAGAGTGGCATGCTTGAAAAGGAGATGGGTGGCATTATAGTTATGGGTAACCACATTAGTCTAAGGTAAGACCATAGGCGTGAATGGCTGAAGCAGGATGGAGGTCAAGGTACTGACAGGCCACGCTACTGGATTATCTATAACATCTGTAGAGATTCTATCTGATACTAAAATCAACAAGAATTCTGGATGAAGCAGTATTGTAGTAAAAATCTTAAAGGAGTAAGGAGTGATCTGAAATAAGATATATACTAATATTATTATACTCATTTAAAGATAAGAGAAATGAGGCTCCAAATAATCCTAAAGAATTTTGTCAGAAAACATGTACCTGTCACCAGCCCCTTGAGATGTTAAAATACTAATAAAAGCAAAACAGTTTTTATAAAAATGAATGACTATGGTGCCAAGAGACAATGTCTTATTTAAGGCCAGTGAAATACCTATTTTAACTAAAGTTCTGGATTTAAAATACCTTTTTTTGAGCAGTAATAGCATCACTCTTACCTGAATACAGGGAGAAGAAACCCAACAGAGAGATTCTACAGGTGAATTCAACATACAATTTAATACTGAGATTTGGGCTTTAAGTCCCTCATAGATGGCTTCATGCACATAAGAACATTTAAGAAGCCCTAGTTTAGAGAATTTGTTTTTAATCAGAGTAATTAATTTTACTCAGAGGAATTATTTAGATGATAAAACCTGTTTACAAATTAATATCTATTAAAAAAGGAGAAAGCATCCTTACCGTTCCCGCTGTATCCAGGATTTCAAGCATACACTGTTGGCAATCTACTTCAACTTGCTGTTTGGAAGGGGAGAAAAAGTAACATCAAAATGTCAGTCTGTTTTCCTCCTCCCTCTTTACTCAAAGTGCATATTAACGATGACAAAGCCTTTCCTCAGCAGTTTGCTGGATTGGTCAAGACTTAACTTGGCATTACAATTAAGAACAGGAGGTCTCGCCCTGGCCAGTTTGGCTCAGCGGTTAGAGTACTGGCCCACGGACCAGAGAGTCCTGGGTTTGGTTCCCACCCTTGAGAGTCTTGGGTTTGGTTCCCGCTAAGGGCACATATCTCGAGTTGCAGTTTGTCCTGGCCCTGGTTGGGGTCGTGTGGGTGGCAACCACTCGATGTGTCTCTCTCACATCGATGTTTCTCTCTTTCTCTCCCCCTCCCACTCTATCTGAAGATAAAATATCCTTGGGTGAGGATTAAAAAAAAAAGAACAGGAGGTCTCAGGCATTTTCTATTAATATTATAGAAGCAAGGACTATTAATGCTGAGTTTAGGGTTTTTTTTGTTTTTTTGTTTTTTTTACCTCTGTAAACTTTGAGTAATGATTTTTGTTATTAGTTGAAAGCAAATGGTCAGATTCTATGACAAGAAAAATTGCAGCAAACAGGTACAGTTCTAACAACAAAAAAAGTATAAAATACATTTATTCATGTTATCTTTAAAGAAAATAAAGCACAACAGTATTAAATAACTCAAAATGCAGACAAGGTTTTGGGGCAAAAAAATTTTGCCAACTTAGCATGTTTCAAGTTGTTAAACGTTTTACTGAAATACATTATATCCCAAATTTTAATACATAGAAACTTTTAGTAAGAGATAAAGGGGACACAGAGGTGCTAATGAATAACACTGAACTCATATAGTCCTCAAGACTTTAAGCAAAAGGTAAGTCTTTGGAAAAGCTGTGTGCATAAGGTGAAATTTTATACCATGAACTCATTTTCCCAGTGTTTTATCAAAGAAGAGAAGGTTGGTCTAAAAAAAGTATCAACTCTCAACTGTGTGGAACATTTTTAATCAAGAAAGGATTAAGAAAAATGGTCAATCTCCCGAATTCTAGGTACAGATCTCCGTTTGTAGTTAAAGCTTTAACCAGTAACTTATTTTGGGGAAATCTCAGTAACGCAACACTGTGTTCTAAAATTAACCTGAGGCCTATTTTAACTCTGCTTCTGTGTCAGATCAGGGACTGATGAGCACCACTGGTGGCCACAAATTCATTGTCCCACCACTTGTGGGACGAATGTGGTAACCTGCCCAATCTGTAAATGGGCACATTCAATGAAAAATGAATTAGGCTTATAGTTTCTCAAAGTATCTAGAGCACAACTGTGTATCCAATTTGCACAGATAATGAAACTGCTCCACCAGTACAACTTGCTGAACTTCATTTCCTATTTGTTGAAAGGTAGTGTTAACCTTTTTTTTTTGGGTAATGTTGGCTTCTAGTCTTTCTTATAAAACTGCCCCCCTCATAAGGTTTGGTAAATAAATCATACAAATTCTCCATAATTCTGGCTAGTCTTGTAATTAAGTAAAATAGTACTTTTTGTCAAGATCAACTTTTTCCTTTTAAAAAGCTTTACTTTTTAGATTCACAACAAAACTGGGCAAAAGTACAGAGTTCCCATTTACCCTTCTGCTCCCAGCTAACCTCTCTACTGTCAGTATCCCACACCAGAGTTGATTCTGTTAGAATTAATGAACCTACTATATCAACACATCAGTATCATGCCAAGTTCACAGTTTAGAGTTCACTCTTGGTGGTATACATTCTATGGGTTGGGAAAATGTATAATAACATGTATCCACCATTATGGTATCCAACAGAATCCAACAACTAATTTTTTATAGTCTAAAGATGAAATATCTTTAAAATTATTATATAACTAAACATAAATAAAAACTTTCAGTCACTGGAAAACTTCAAGAATAGTTCCCAAAAAGTTTGTCAAAAATATACCTACTAATTCATATGCAATTTTTCTACATTAAAAATAATCCCCACCAGGAAAACAAAGAAAAATATTTTGTCTGGTAAAACTTTTAAAACCAGATATAGAACATTTGTATCATTTCTCAAAACTGTTTTTAGAAAAGCAATTCCATGGGTCAAGTTTTAAAGTCATAAGGAACTACTTGTAAGCAAGTGCATACAAGTTTCACGTTTTACCTTTCTGTAGGAATCTTCTATCGTTGGGTCATATTTTTCAACAAAAATTCCCTGAACAAACTGAACTGTCTAAAAAAAAAAAAGTAGAGAAAAGTTAAGGACTTAAAAGAAAAATCAACCCCTTTAAATGTTATTAATCTGACAATGTGGTAAAGATTAAATGAAATTATGTGAAAATTCATGCATATATAAAAAGTATCATTATTTTTCAATATAACGACATGTTGATAAGTAAGAGTACACTTACTATGAAAAGAAGCGGTCATGTTAAAAACAGTCAGCAATGCTGCTGCTGACATGACATTGTTAATTACTACATTAAGTTTTAAAATACAACAAAGATACAAATAAGGACCTAGATTCTAATTTATTAAAAAATGAAAATTATCAGTAAACTCCCATTATTCCTCTATATATCTGCAGTAACTTTTATCTCATGCTCTCAGAGACAGACAAAAGGTTCTAAATTTTAAAATCTTGAACCAGTCTAATTTGGGGGAAAAGGGAATTAAAATGTATTGAACTTATCAAATTTATAACCGCATTCAAATTTCACATTCACTCCAAGGTATTTTTCCCATTTGCCCGCTGAGATTCAAACATATACCATCCTGATTCCTAAGCCTTATGCTTTTCATTGAGAAAATGCTGCCTACAAATCTCTTTCAGATTATCTACTTTTATCTCTAGGATTTCTGTAAGCACAGACTAGAAACTAGGTATTTTATCATTTGACAAATGAAAAGAAGTACAAAAATTCCTGGACAGCTTTAAAACAGGATCTGGTCCATTAACACCTAAAAACAAGGTTACGGATGTGGGCTGAGATCATCGACACATAAGTTACCCAGAGGAGTATTTTGTATATGATTCTAGCTTGAGCTAAACAGATTAAAACTTGAATATGGTAAACTTCAAACGTCTCTTACTAAGCTCCTATTCTTCCAAGGAAACTGAGGATATAATCATACCAAGAACTTTATTTTTATCAAGGATGTGATCACCTCATCTTCTCAGTACTACATATAACTTCAATATAAAAAAACTTCCTAATATGCTTTACACTAGAGCAGCGGTTCTCAAAATAGGTTTCAAGGCAGAGGTTTAGAAAAAAGCTGTTTTCCTGCCCTGGCCAGGTGGCTTGGTTGATTGGAGTGTCATCCCCTACATCAAAAAAGTTGTGGGTTCGATCCCCGGTTGCAGCGCGTATGGGAGGCAACTGATTGATACTTCTCTTGCAGCGCGTATGGGAGGCAACTGATTGATACTTCTCTCTCTCTTTCTCTCTCTCTCAAATCAATGAGCATATCCTCGAGTGAGGATTAAAACAAACAAAAATATACCTGTTTTCCTAATATACTATAATGCACTCTCTCTCATAAATTAACAGTGAAGATTTTCAAAGGGAATATATATATAGAACACATGCTATAGCAAGAAATTGGATGTAAAAGCAGTGTGAGAACCCAAGTGCTTTCTACAAGCCAACCATGAAAGAGATTTGCAAAAAACACAATCACACACACTTCTCGCTCCTTTGTTATAAAAGCAAGCTTTCATTACTTCTCTGAATCACATCCTCTCAGTTCTCAGGGACATCTCATTCATTCACATAGACTTTTGTTTTAATCCTTTAGTTTTCCTACTGGATCTTCTGCTTCCTTCTTCACCTATTGTCTTTTCTGTAACAGTTACTCCCTTCTCCTGTAGCCTCATTTTCCTCCCCACGGGACTATTGCCTCCAGCATCCCAACATACTCTATCATCTCCCAACCTAAAGTAAAAACCTTCCATTACTCCACAGTCCCTCCCGCTTCTGACCCCTTACCCTGTCCCCTCTCATAATCAAACTTTATCAATGATCTACAGGAGTGGTTTCACTATCTCAGCTCTCATTCACTCTTCAACCCACCCCAGGATGGTTATGACACCATCACTTACTGAAGCTGCTTTTATCAAGTCCAGCTACCTCCATGTTTCCCAGATCTTCTTCCTCTGCTTCACCTGATACCAGAGCAGTCAAGATACAGTCTTTGTATTCAAGTACAAGGCATATTCTTCGATGCTGGATCCTTCCATTCCACTTACTCTTTATAGACTGAGGCCCTCAGAGCCTAGTCCTGAGTTATCTTCTCTACTTAGACAACCTTATTTATTCCTATGGATTTTTACTTTTAATTATTTTATTTTCGAAAAGGTAATTCATGGACATAGGATACAATGCAAAAGACACAAAAGACTATGCAGTGGTAACTAATCCGACCTACCTACCACCTTTGTTCCCAGCTACCCAATTCCACTACCAAGAAAGTAACTGTTATCTGTAGCTTATTTAACCTTGCAGAGATAGTCTGTGTAATTTTATCTTTTTCCCCTCATTCTCCCTTTTTTAGGAAACACAAATGGTTGTCGATGCTGTCTGGTACCTTTTTCCTTCCTCAATAATATATCTTAGATATCATTACATATCTATATATATAGAGAGATGCTATATTCTTTTAAATGGATATATAGTAGTCTACTCAAATTAATGTATTAAAAAATTACTAAACTAGCCCCCACTGGTAGGCATTTAGGTTGTTTCCAAACACTTACCACTGTAAAGAACGTTGCAATGGATATCTTTGACCATGTCATTTTGTGAATTTTGTGGGGAATAAATTTCAGATAGGTGCTTGTGAAATTGAACATTACATGCATTTAAAATGATTTCTCAAACATTTACCAGAGAGGTACTAATTTATACTAACAGGAATTTAATTCTTATGAAATCAAATACCACAGACATATTCACAGCACCTCAAATCATATCACAAGTCTCTCTTTTAAGCTATTATATCTTGAAGATCCAATTATTTACTTGACATTTTTACTCAAACAGCTCACAAACATCAAATTTAACATGACTCTTGATTTTCATTCTAAATCTGCCCATTCTCTGGTGTTCTTCTTCTATTTAAATGATCCATCCATAAAATTAGTAGCTCAACTAGAAATCTGGGAATATCCTTGACATCTCCTTCTCTCCTAGTCCCCACATCAATCCAGCACTAAGTTATTCAGTTCTACCTCCTATTTAATTCTCAAAACATCTACTTTTCTCTTCTGCCATGGACCTAATATAAGCTTCCACGAGCAATAATCAGGTGTACTGCATTAACTCTCAACTTGTCCCCCACATCTCTTGTCTAAATTACAGAGCAGTCCAAATGTTCTCTTTAGAACATATATCCAATTCTGTCACCCCCTCTCCCCAAACCTATCTTCAGTGGCTTCTCATTGTCATTAGGAATAAGTTCCAAGTTCTTACGGTCTTTAAGTCATGATTTAGCCCCTGCCTGCCTCTCACCTCATTTCCCTCTACTTTCCCCCTTGTTCACTCCTGCCATAGCAATTTTGACTTTTCTCTTAGTTGTTTAAATGCTAATTTAGGTTCACTTGTCATAGGGGCCTCTCTTAACAATCTGTACTCTTCTTTCAAAGTATCTCTTTCGCAATTATAATCAAGCAGTTCTTTGTTTAATTGTGTATTTATCATATCTCCTCCAGGATGATGTAAGCTCTACCAGGACTGGTATGATTTGTATTCACTGTTACAACTCCAGAGCCTGACACTTTAGAAGCTCAAAACATATTTACCAAATAAATACAGCATGCATACAAAAGACGACCTTCACTCCACTTAAGTCTGGGGTGGGGTACGACTTACTCCACTGGTATCTGTAATAATCAGTCTCTCCCATGGGAGTATAAATTCCTTAAAAATGAAAACAATCTTAGTCCCTCTATGAATCATGAACACTAGTGTTTGACATATAGTAGGTAGCCAATAAATATTTGGTAAATGAAAGAATGAATGAGCCACCATTATAAAACTACACATCTGTGGTTACTGAAAAAATCCCTATCACCTCTGGGCTAAATATAAGCATATAAAAAATACTGCCATCTTTTCTCTTTAATAACACGAGGTTTCAAAGCAAAAATATATCAATGTTCTTGTATTATACTAATTAGTTATAGTCAGGTGGCTAACTTACCAGAGCAGATTTCCCCACGCCTCCTGAACCAAGGACCACTAGCTTGTACTCACGCATGATGTGGTCTGTTTAAATACTGACAATCTGAGGGGAGAAAAAAAATCAAAGATTACTACATATGCTAAGCTTAGCCTAAGAATGTACAACTGTTACATGAAATAATATGAGATTTTGTTGTTTGCTTTTCCCCTTAAGACTATCAAAGTGAAGACAGAGGCTACACAGTGAAACCATGCAGATTTTAACAAATTTATAGGACTACTGCCAAGCATTTTAATTCATTAAAGATCATTTTTGACTAGCATCAATCACTGGCATATTCATGTTACTTGTAAGAGTGTCTGATCAGAAAATAAGATTAAAACTAGCAGTTAAGTATAGTCATAAACTCAATTAATTATAAAGCTATTATTTAAACAACATATACTTTTTAAAAAAGTTTACTCATGACTAATATAATGTACATACATGCTATTTAATTTGCTTAAAATATCAGATAGTAATTCTATACTATTTTGTTCACATTATTGTACTATAGCTGAATTATGTAAAATGTTACCTCAAAAATTACTAGAATATGAATGGAAGATTATGTATAAAATTGTTAAAATTGTACATAGGTGGGTATTAGTAATATAATCCATAAGGCCCAAATTGCTAAAGAGAAAAAAAGAAATATAAACTTTATTTTGTATCTCCATGATTATCTTTTTTTCTTTTAATATATCTTTATTATTGAAAGTATTACAGATGTCCCCCCCCTTTTTCCTTCATTGACCCCCTCCCTCCTCGCCTCATGATTATGTTAAAAGGTAAAAAGGCAGAAATTTCCAATGGTCATGATGGAATTTGTAGGAATGAACTCTCCATCTTACGATAACAGCTAAACTACCAGACAAAATATATAAAAACAACTGGTTTCAGACAAAATATATAAAAACTGGTTGATAAGCAGTATAGGACTGTGATCTCTGAGAGGTGGGAAGGAAATGAAGTGCCTGAAGGCACGTTTCAGACTGTGGTGCAGAGAGGAAGAACTCAAGCAGAGACCAGAGGCATACCAGGGAAAAGAGTTATGCACAGAAAATACCAGAAATCTGCACAGGGGTCTGGACACTCAAGCCTGTGGCCAAACACTAAGCAGGATATGCAGGATGAAACTCCATGCAGTAAGGCAAAGAATAAATAGGGATCTACAAACTACAAACAATTCCCAGAGTGCTGGAAAACAGTGGCGTTCTGACCAGAAAAGTCTTCCTTGTTGAAATACAGGCAATTCACAATACAGAAGATTCATATTTGAGTAGCAGAGTTCAATATGCCCGAGAGTAGAAGATATTCTCTAGATGCTTCTTAACAAAGCTTAAGAACAAGGCCCAGAAGGATAGAGCCAATCGATAACTCAACTGCCTGTCACAATCAAATCCCAAATTCTTTAAAAGAAAAAAAAAATCCATCGTACAACAATGTAAAATTTACAATGTTCATAGCATTCAATAAAAAAATTCGTAGACATGTAAAGAAGAAAGAAAATATGACCTGAAAATTAGGGTGAAATAAGTCAATTTTAACAGTCTCAGAAATGAGATGATGTAATAAGGACACTAAAACTATGCTCAAGGACTTAAAGAAAAATATGAGTAGAGAAATGATAGAAACAAAAAAAAACCAAAATAAACTTCTAGTGTTCAAAAAAAATACCTTCAGTGGAAATATCACTGGATGGGATTAATAGTATATTAAGTACTGCAGAAGAAAATTTTAGAGACCTAAGATACAGATAGAAAAAAGGTGATGATGAGGAGGGTAAAGGGGGAGTAGAAGCAGGAAAGGGAGAGGGAGAAAGGAGAGAAGAAAAATAAAAAAGAGAACCACAGGACATTATCAAGCTATCAAAAATATTTTCCAAATTTGATAAACATAAATAAACAGATTCAAGAAACTCAGTGAGCCCTCTCCTCAGTATAAATACAAAAAAAAGTACAAGGCACAATAAAGATAAAAGTACCAGGCACAATAATCAAATTCCTGAAAAGTTGTCAAAAAAGAGAAAATTTTATAAGAAGTGAAAGAAAAAGTTTAGATATAGAGGAACAAATTTAAGAAAATATGTAGACTTTTTGAAAAGTTATGCAAGATAGAAGAAAATGAAACAGTTTTAGAATGCTTAAAGAAAAATGTCAACCTAGAATGCTAAATACAATGTATATATTCTTTAAAATCGAAAGTAAAAGGTTTTTTTCAGATAAAAGACAGAAACTTAGATCTACATAAAGGGATAAACTGTTTGCTGATAGACGCAACAACATGGATGAATCTCAAAACACGCTTGGCAAGCCCTGGCCGGTTTGGCTCAGCGGTTAGAGTGTCGGCCTGCGGTCCAGAGAGACCCGGGTTCGGTTCCCACTAAGGGCACGTACCTCGGTTGCAGTTTGTCCCCGGCCCTGGTTGGTCGTGCGGGTGGCAGCCACTCGATGTGTCCCTTTCATGTCGATGTTTCTCTCTCTCTCTCTTCCTCTCTCTCCCTCCCACTCTATCTGGACAAAAAATGAAAAAATGTCCTCAGGTGAGGATAAAAAAAAAAAAAAAAAAAAAAAAACACGCTTGGCAAAATAAGCCAGATACAAAAGAGTGAATACTGTATGATTCCATTTATATAAAAGGAAGCTGCTTGGGACTAGTGGTGGTAGGGTAGGGGAGATGACAACAAAGGAGAAGGGAACTTTTTGGAGTGATGAAAATGATCTGTACCTTGTGTGTGGTGGTGGTTACATGAGTACATACATTTATCAAAATTTATTGAATTGTACATTTAAAATAGGTGCATTTTCCGTGGCCAGTTTGGCTCAGCAGTAGAGCGTCGGCCCGTGGACCAATGAGGCCCAGGTTCGATTCCGGCCAAGGGCACATACCTTAGTTGCGGTTCGTCCCCAGCCCTGGTCAGGGTCGTGCGGGAGGCAACCAACTGATGTGTCCCTCTCACATCGATGTTTCTCTCTCTCTCCCTTTCTCTCCCTCTCTCTCCCTCCCAATCTGTCTGAAGATAAACTGAAAAATATCCTCAGGTGAGGATTTAAAATAAATAAATAAATAAAATAGGTGCATTTTATTACATGTGCATTATAGCACAATAGAATTAATTTAAGAAAATTCAATAGGGAAAAAAGGGAAATTTCTCAGAATGCCAATTATATACATAGTGTTATGAACTGAATGTGGCCCCTGCAAATTCTTACATTGAAACCCTTCTAATTCGATGGTATTAAGAGGTGGGGCCTTTGGGAGGTAACCAGGGTTAGATCAGGTCAGGAACACCACAAGACAGCCATCTACAAGCCAGGACACAAGTCCTCACCAGACACCTAATTTGCCAGTGCCTTGATTTTGGACTTCCCAGCCTTCAGGACTGTGAAAAATAAACTTGCTGTTTAAGCCATCCAGTCTATGGTAATTTATTATAGCAGCCCAAATGGACTGTAACACAGTAAGGATAAATTAGTAGACTATGCTACAGACATGATGGCAAGCATGATTGTTGTTCTGAATAAAACATTTACAAAGCATCTCCTAGGTATCAGTTCTATACTAGGTACCAGGGAAACAAAAATCAAAAGCATATGTTTCCCATCCTCAAGTAGCTCACAGAGGAAGAAAAAACAAATAACAACCATATGATGTGAACAAAGTTATCTCAGAGACAAAATTAAAAGGTTGGCAAAGGTGGAGGAAAAGAGGAGAGTGCAGGATAGTTTTTCAATGCAAGTTACAGAAAAGCTAAGTAATAACTGAATAGGCATGCTCCAGTTATGTAGGGAAGGGCATTCTAAGCAGAAGAAACAGCTTGAGTTAATACGCTACACCATGAAATAGAGAAGATCCAAGGAAGACCACATAGCTCAGTGTGGCTAGAACACAGGGTTTCAAAAGGCCGGAAAAATGAGGCTGGGTATGGAGATTGGGTAATGCTTGCAAAGGCATCTGCCATATTTAAGAGTTTATATTTTATCTAGTAAGCAACGGGAAGAAAACTGTTTTTTTCAAAAGGATTATATAGTTAGATATATATTCTGGAAAAATAACTGATACCAGTATATAAAATGGAATGAAGGAAAGAGAAACTAGAGCCCTGGCCGGTTTGGCTCAGCAGTTAGAGTGTTGGCCCGCGGACCAGAGAAACTAGAGACAAGGTGAACTGTTAGGAAGCTACTGGAATAGCTCAGGTGGGAAATGGTAGAGACCTGTACGGTAGTACTAGGGCTGAAGAGGGACCAGTGTTTTCTGAAGGTAAAGCTGAGAGGACTCCATAGCTGATTAGAGGCTATTATTAAGAAGATCAAGGATCACCCTGGCAGGTTTGGCTCAGTGCTTAGAGTGTGTCTGCCCATGGACCAAAGGGTCTCAGGTTCGATTTCCAGTCAAGGGCATGTACCTGGGTTGCAGGTTGGATCCCTGGCCTCAGTCCGGGTTGTGTGGGAGGCAACCAATTGATGTGTCACATGGATGTTTCTCTCCCTCCCTCCCTATCTAAAAGTCAAGGGGAAAATATCCTCAGGTTATTTTCCAAATTAGATTAACCAAAAAAAAGAAGACCACGAGTTGAAGATAGCTTGACTGAAAAGAGTTGAGGACAACCCCTATTTCTAGCTTGGACAAATTAGGTGGCTGATAGCATACTTCTGTTAAGACAAAAACTACAAAAGGAGGTTTAAAAAGAAAGTTAATACTTCCTGTCAAAAATTTATTTTGAGAATCCTATGAGAAAGCAGGTAGAGAATATCTGATAGATATTTAAAAATCAAAGTCTGGAAGCTCAGTAGAGACCAGTGAGCTAGAGGTATAGACACAGTTGTTGTTGTGAAAGATGGTAGTTGGAAGCCAAAGATGATCAACCAAGGAGCATTTATTCAGTGAACACAGAAGAAAGTTAAGAACTGAGCCCTGAGAAACAACCACATTTTACTATATGGATGGACAGGAAACCTGAGAAAAAAGTGAAGTGGGAGAGGTGTATGCGGGACACTAAGTCATCCTACAGAAAACAATGTCTGTAGCAGGTGATTCTCTCATTTCTGTGGGGAAAAAATTATTGACAGTTAAACACAAGAGCATGTATTTCATCCAGATAGATCCCCATATCCGTAACTCCCTTTCCAGGCCCCAAGTGATTCTTAGTCTGAGGACTGCTGTCACTTTAACAAGATGTGATTTCATTAAATCCAAAAATGTATATCTTTTAAGAGGGAATCCTAATATAGTAAGGCTCATTTATACTCCCCCAATTACCTCCTAGGGCAATTTGGGAAAAGCACTCAGACATGACCAAATTATTTTGGGTATTCTGCAACAATAAAATATTTGGCCCATTTCTCAACTCAAGTGGTAACAGTCAAGTTCCAGAGTCCTTTTTCACATATACTATATGTACAGAAAATTATTTCCTTTACACATAACAAATATTATGGCTTACGAATGTAAATCTATATGTACACATGCAAACACAAGAATGTACAGCTCAGATAAAACACACACACACAAATGCCCAGTAAGCATAATATGAATTAATATTTTCTTTTTGAAGGGGTTAGTTCTAACTCATTACTGCCAAGTTAGAAAACCACTATGTTCTTCCAAGCAAATCCCATGCCTTTTTATGGAAATCTCCTGTGCCCTGCACTCCCAACACAGCACCAGAAAATTTCTCACTCTGGTTTAAGATTCCCTGACAAATAAGGAGGACAAGAATAAACATTACACGATGTTTAAATTTAAGTCAGTCTTGAGTCCCTAACATTATGGTTCAAAGTGTAATATAGCAATGTTTCATTCTTCCTTCAGCAAAAGGAAGAACTTCACAAGATAATATATAACTTCACTGTCTGTGACACAAATAGATCCCAACTTTATTTGTTTTCAAATATGTAAACTAATTATAAGACAAAATAGTTTCTCCACAACTAAACCTACAAAAGTTATTAAAGAATATTTAGTTGTGACAAGAAATTTTAGAGAAAAAAATTTTACATTAAAAAACACTGAAGGTAGTTTCTTAATAAGCAGTTATTTTGCTGGTCATATTTAAATATTTCGAGAGTCATAAATATTTTAAAACTTACAACTGACCACAACATGCTGGGGGTGGGAGGAGTGGAGTACAGAAATCATGGTTAAGATTTAACTTTCTGAAATAAAGAACAGTGTTCTTTATAGTACATCATAATGGAAGTTCAACATTTTTTGTAACATAAAATCACATTATTTTCTGATTGAGAGAATATTCTTGATATTTTCTTCTCGCTCTTCTTAACACTAGTACTTTGGGGGAGGATTCATACAGAGATAAGATGATGAAACATATTAAAAATGAATTTTATAAATGGGTCTTCACACTCTTAAAACCAGGCACACTCAATACAACAGTACTTCCTACCCCATCCCATAATGAAAGGAGAAAAAATCTTATAAATAGAAGAGGCCAACATGGATTCCCAATAGGAGCACACAATCACAGGTTTGAGGAAAACAATTTGACAGGGGCAATAAATTCAACAAACAGAACAAAATTCAAAGAAAACAGAGTTAAGAGGGCCTATAGAAGACTATAAATGTGTGAAATACACATTGGAAAACTTAGGAAATAAAATACGACCATCAAAAAAAGTTCAGTAGCCCGGCCGGGTGGCTCAGTGGGTTGAGCATTGTCCCCTGGACTGAGAGGTCCCGGTTCCATTCCTGGTCAGGGCACATGCCCGGGTTGTGGGCTCGATTCCTGGTGGGGGGCGTGCAGGAGGCACCCAATCGATGTTTTTCTCTCACATCGATGTTTCTATTTCGCTCTCTAAAAAATCAATAAAAACATATCTTAAAAAAAAGTTCAATAGATGGGCTGAAGAGAAAAAGGGACATAGCTGAAAAGCAAGTTAGTGAACCAATATAGTGAACCCACTCAAAGAATGCAGAACAAAAGGTCAGAGAGAGAGAATGTATCAGAAAGAGGTAAGAAGGATAAATCCCAAATTCTGCTAGCTATCTGACAGGAAGTCTAGAAATTGAACAGAAAAAACAAAGAAATAATAGAAGAACATTTCCAGAAGTAAATTAAGAAAACTTTCGATTTAAAATGCCAGTGAATACAACTGTCATCATCATTACCATTATCATCACCAAGATTCACAACTGAAAATACTGTAGTTGAAATTTGAAACCACTAAAAGTGAAGACAAAATCCTAAAAAGTTTCTAGAGATAAAAAATATTTTCCCCCTCCCCTTGAAATATGGGTGGGTTTAGTAAACACAACAGCAGAAGTGATGTTGTCTGACTTCTGAAGCTAGAAAGAGTACCAGAGCTGTCAAGCTGCCCTGAAGCTGCCACTCTGGAAAGACCACAGAGACAGAGTAGCTTGAGGAGCCCCAGCTGTTTGAGTCCTCCCAGAACGGTGAATAACGAAGCCTTCAAGATGATTCCAGACAGCCACCATCTGACTACAACACCCTGGAGACCTTAGGCCAGATCCACCCAGCTGAGCCACTCCCTAATTCCACAGTCAAGAAACTCTGAGTGATAATACATGGTTATTGTTTTAAACCATTACCTTTTGGATGGTTTAATAACTAAAAACAGAAGGAAGGAAGGAAAAATAAAGAAGCAAAGAACAGATGGACAACTAGAAAATAAATAGAAAGATGTCAGACTACCCAAATATATCAGTAATTACATTAATAAATATTCAATAGGAAAAAATTAAAATTAAAACACAAGGCAAAATATATAAAACAAAGTTGACAGAACTAAAGGGAAAAATAGGCAAATACACAATCATGATTAGATTTTAACATTTAACCCAATAGATATATATAGAACACCACACCCAACAACTGCAAATTACACATTTTTTTCAAGTGCACATGGATCATTTACTAGAACAGACCGTGCTGTGCCACAAATCAGGTCTCAACAAATTTCAAAGGACTGAAATCATACAGAGTGTATATTTTAACCATCATGCAATTAAAACTAGGAATCAATATAATAATATCACTACATAATCTCAAATGTTTGTAAATTAAACAGTTATAAATAATATAAACAATAAGAACTAAATAATAAAAATACATATCAAAAATTACTGGAGTTGGTAATCCAAAAGAAAAGGGGAAATGATTAAAGAAATAGAAATGTGTTTGGAAGGAGTTAGAAAATAAAGGTATGTTAAAGTTCTTCTCTTGCTTGGAAAAAGGATAAAGGACACTGAATTTCTATATATACACATTGAAAAAATATAAATCTAAATGTGAAAAATGTAATGTCAACAACTGGACTATATATAACCTAAAAATCACTACAGGAAAAATAGGCAAAGAAAATGACCAATTCAACCAGAGTTAGAAAATAAAAAACAATAATAAAGAAAGGTAAACAAAAGTAATGAGAATAAGACAAAATAGATCAGTAGTCTCAATACAATACAAAAAAATCCTTCTAAATCCTAATTTTGTAAACCACAAATGATAAAAGCATAAAACTTAGAACATAAGCTTAATTTACAAGTAGCAAATCTTATAACATGTTGTATGAATAGCTTGTTTTGTCTTTTCTTGTTTTAAATACTGATATTCCTGAACTACAGTGTTTCTTTTGTTGCAATTCATTCTAAAAACCTCTCTAAATATGGACATGGTAGACGATCTAGCCCTTTCAACTCTACCCTTACAAAACAGTCCATTCCGTTTCTGGGTACCCTAACAGTCAGAACGTTCTTTACACTGCTCTGTTTCTTTGTAGTGGCCACTTACTGGATCTCTGCCCTTCGATGCCAAACAGAATAAAGAGAATTCCTCTTCCAGTCTATACTCCTTCAAATATTTGAAGACAATTATCCTTCCTCCCCTCATATCCTCTTTTTCAATAAGCAGTTCTATTTCCTTTTCCAAATGATAGAGTTTCAAATTCTGTGATCATTCCGATCTCTGCAAAGTTTTAGTTCTTACTCTCATAAAATAAATGTAATATATGCTAATTAGCACTATTGGCAGGCACTACCAAAAAACCTGTAAAAAAAAAACAACACTCACTATTATCCCCTTAAACCTACCACAACTACTTCAAACTTTGAGCTATTTCTTTCTTTTTTTTTTTCTTATGTTTTATTGATTTTTTAGAGAGAGAAGGGAGAGAGAGATAGAAACATCGATGTGAGAGAGAAACATCAATCCCCCACCGGGAATTGAGCCCAAAACCTAGACACGTGCCCTGACCGGGAATCAAACGAGGACCTCTCAGTCCTCAGACCTCTCTTCCTCATGGGAGGAAGCTCAATCTACTGAGCCAGGCCTAGCTATTTCTTTGAATGTTTTCCTCCACATTTCTAAATAAGACATTTATACTATCTCTAGGTTTTTAGTTTTAGATATTGCCATTAGGGTAGATGAGAATTTTAGCTCTCTTAAATAACACAAAGCAAAGTAGTATATTAAGATTACAATTCCTTTTTTGTATAACTTGTGTTTATTCTGGAACTGTCTACCAACATAATTTTCTACTCAAACTTGCCAGATAATCTATCAATTTCGTTTCTTCTCTCCCTACCCGCCCCCAAAATCCTTCCTGGAGCCTGCTGTAATCTGTACCAGTTGTTCTCTGGACCTGCAGATGTCTATCCACCTAAGACTTCCTTTTTTTTAAATTAATTTATTTTTGTTACAGATGTTTCTCTTTTTCCCCACTGACACCCTCCTCCCCACCCCCCCAACCCCGTCCCCTGCTTTGTTGTCCATGTCCATCGATTATGCGTACATACATATAAGTTCTGTGGTTTATCCCCTCCCTCCCCCTCCCCACCCTCTCTTCTGAGGGTTGTCAGTCTGTACCCTACTTCCACATCTCTGGGTCTACCCTGTTCCTCAGACTGTTATGTTCATTATACATCACAAATAAGTGAGATCATGTGATACTTGTCTTTCTCTGCTGGGCTTGTTTCGCTTAGGATAATACTCTCCAGGTCCCTCCATGTCGTCTCAAAGGATAAGAGATCTTTCTTACAGCTGCATAGTACTCCATTGTGTATATGTACCACAGCTTTTTTTATCCATTCACACCTAGGACTTCTTAGGTACTGGTTTAGCTAGTGTTCTTCAAAGTGCCTATCTACAAAGTGCTGCCACTACTATTTGTTGCTGCTTCTCCAGAAAATAAGAAACTTGCCCCTGTTAATCAACGTATTCTCCAAGTACACTATTTAATTCAGTTGAATAGTGGGAATATGTACTACAGGGTTGATGACGATATTTTTTTTTAAGAGAACGAAAGAAAAGAAAACACTGTATTAGATCACTCAAACAAATGTGCCATCACTTTTTGGTACAAGCATCAAAAACTTGTTAGTAATATTAAACACTTTTAAAAGCAAAGGTTTCCACAATTTCTTAGGACTTTGCATTTCCTTACTAAATGACACTTCCCCACTTCTTTATATAAGAAGAAACATAAATTCTACTGTTTTAAAAGATATTTATGCATCAATTATCCTCAAATAAATTTTTACCAAAATCTTTGAAATTCTCCAAAAATTCAAGTAAAGGATTAAAATATTTAATTTGAAAAAAACCTTCTTACTTATTCAGGAGTCAAGTTTTTGGCAAGTTTGACAAGTGGTCTTGAAAGGCTTAATATGCTATTATAACACATGCAATAATCTATCGTCTGAAATTATTCCTTAAACAAAAATGCGTTGGTGAGTATAGTTCTCTATTACAATAATCTCTGTAGCATCTGTAGTTATAGCTCCTTTTTCATTCTTATTGTTTATTTGTGCCCTCCCCCTTTCTTTTGGTCAATCTTACTAGGTTTGTTAATAATTTTATATCGTTTTAATCAACTTTGGCTTTATGGATACTTCACTGTAGGCTTGTTTTATATTATTTTAATTTCTGCTTTTAGGTCTATTATTTCCTTCCTTTTTCTAATTTAGATTAAATGCTTGGTTATTTTAATTTTCAGCCTTTCTTATTTTCTAATTGCTATCTCAGACACTCCACCTGGAATCTTTCCTTCCATCTACAGTGCATCTTTTAAAATTTGTCTTAGTGATGTTCTGTTGGTGTTAAAAATCTTTCAGTTTTATTTATCTGACAACTTAATGTTACCTACACTCTTTAAAGATATTTTAGTTTTAACAGTTATTTACTCTCAGCACACTAGTTATTCTCTTGCCTTTTGGTTTTAATTTTTCCTTTCAATAAGTCAGCCTAATTGTAGATCTTTTGAAGGTAATCTGTATGCTCCCTCTAGCTATTTTTAAGATCTCTGACTATGTGCAAATGTAACTATTAACTGCTTGGGTTTTGATTTTTATCTAGTCTGTTTAGGATTTATCTGACTTCTTTAATTTGTGATTTTGCAATTAAAAATTCTCAACCATAATCTCCTCAAATATTATCTCTACTTGATTTTTCTTCACATCTGGATTCTGCTTAGATAACTGTTAGTTCTTCTCATGCTCTTTTATTAGTTAGGACATAGACTAGGCTGCTGTAAAAAGAGACCCTACTGTGGCTTAAACAAGATTCAGGTTTTTTTTTTTCCCCCTCTCATATGACAGTTGGAAGGAGCAGTAAGGGCTGGCTTGGCAGTTTAGCAATCTCACAGAGCATAACTCCTACATCTTGTTGCTCTGTCATCCTTAGAGTACTGCCCTCTTCCACATGGCTAAAAGTAGTTCCACCATGTCCACATTCCAGTCCAGGGAAAGGAAGGAAGAGGAAGGAAAGGGATATCCATTTCCTCTTACAGGCATAATCTATAAGGCTATGCACGCATACCTTTCACTTGCATCCAAATTGCCAATCCTTGTCATAGAGTCAAACCTTACTACCACAAAGGCCATGAAATGGAAGCTGTAGCTGGTCAGCAAAGCAGCCAAAAAATACATCCATTACCTAGGAGAATGAATCAAGGAAAATCAACAATTTCTGCCACAATTTTCCAGTTTTCTTTTTTTCTCTTACATATTTCCCACCCCTGTCTCTTTATGTTGATTAATTTATTTTTCAGATCATCTTCCAGCACACTAAAATTCTCTAGTTTCATCTATTAATAAATCTATCTATTGAGTTTTAAAATTTTTATTTATATTTTTCATTTCTAGATGCTCTCCTCCCTCCCCCCAATAGTCCCATTCTCTTTCTCATAAGTAGTATAATGAAATATTTAGAAGCCTGAACTTAGGGTACATCCTGTCTGGCTAGAATCCTGCTCTACCACTTAATGACCTGACTATAACTTTTCCTCCTAAATGGTGAGTACTAGGAATGCATCTAATTAAGAGAAGGGAGAGTATCACAGTATCCAAATATATCCCACACTCTGTGCTTTTAGGTAGGACATGTGCTCTTGGATCCATGAGCTGTCTGAAAAAAAAGTAAATGCCTATTCTAGCTGAGCAACATAGTACATCACCAGGAAGTGCATCATAGTTGGGAACCCTCTTTATATGTACTACCATCTACTTAGTAAAATGAGTATTCTTTAGCAACTATTATCATCACAGGCAAATAAGACATTTGTAAACCATGAAGAAAATTTTAATGGCAGTAAACTAATACTTTCTAGGTTGACAATAATTTTTCCTCAAAAGATAAAGTTTACTAAATTAGGTTTACTAATTTATGCTAGGTATAGCTAAGTATATCAATTCTAGACTCTTGACAGATAACACTTCCATAGAAGTATTTACTCCAACATTATTCTCTTAAAGAAATTGCCTCATTTTTAAAATTTAAGGCTAACACAAAAACAAGCCATTGCTAAAGCATGAATTTAGAATAATTTCTAAAGCAAAATGGCATAACTGTCACTAAATTTCTGAAATCTTTCTTCTTTAAAGACTACTTTCCTTCTTAAAACCACCCGAAATGCTGTGACCTTTCCTGGAAGGGAAAATAAAATGTGATCAATAATAGCAACTAAATTTTATGTAGCATTTTTTTCATTTACATAGTTCATTCCCTTTATACTTTTTAGTTCGCCAAAATCAAAACTGTAGAGCATTATCCCCATTACAAAGATGAGAGAAGCATACAAAGTTTAACTTGGATTAAATAACTTAGGTGAAAAGTAACTAGGAGGCTATATTGTCTTCTGATTTTAAATGTCATTCTCTTTTCAATGTATTATGCTTTGCTATATAACAACAATAATAACAGCACACATTTACTGAGAGCTTACCACGTTCCAGGCACTATTGCAAGAAATCCTTTCAAAAAGCTAATGAGGTAGGTACTAATAATTTGCCCAAGTCACACATCTAGTAAGAGAAGCCACGATTCAAACTCAGAGTTCACACTCCTTAACCAACATGCTAACTTGCCCCTACTCATGTAGGTACACAGGAATCTGTATATGCATGGAATACCTTTGGAAGGAAACTGAGTAATGAGGAAATGTGGAAATAGGAGAGATTTTTCACTGTATGCCTTGGATGAATTTCTTGAAAGTCAGGCAGAGGGAGATGGTAACAGACATGGAATTCCATAAAAAAGGTACAAATTCAAGAGAATGAAGAGTCAAATAAAAAATTATTTTAAAAAGTCTAGGTAGCTTGAGCATTTACAATGAAAGGTAGGGGAAAGGAATGAGTATGCTAGCAAGCTGCCTAAGTCCCTGCATGATAGATAATCCTAAGAACTTGAAACGTTTTGATAAGAGGGGAAAAGCCACCTAAGGTTTTGGAGTAGAGAATTTGAGGGGAAAAAAGAACAATAAGAATTGTACAGGTTGGAACAAAGGAATGAGAAACTACAGTATGGAGATCAGTTAGGAGGGCAAGGAATGGTGTTGGGATTTGAAATAGAAAGAGGGTTAATCTTCAAGTAAGGGACATAGTTAAGCAATGCTGTTGTGAACATCAATGAGACAATGCATATAAATGCTAAACTATTGTTAAGTACAGTGTTACTGGTATTTTGAGAATTGTGGAGAGGTAATGTAAGACAAGAGTGGAGAGCACTGTCAGAACAGGAACCTCAAATCTGGAGCCAGCATAAAAACATTTACTGATTCTGAAACTATTGAATTGAAGGGTCCCCAGTTGCTTTTTTTATATTGGTTTTAGAGACAGAAACATCAGTGAGAGAGAGAAACATCGACTGGTTGCCTCCAGCATGCACACCAACCGGGGATCAAACCCACCACCATTTGGTGTACAGGACATTGCTCCAACCAACTGAGTCAGCCATACTGGCCAGGGCGGGGCCCAAGTTCTTGAAAACTATAAACATATAGACAGAAGTAGAGACCTGGGAACCCAAATTAACAACCCTTCATTGAAAGAAAGATCTTTCTGCTGGCATATCTGCATCCAAAACCAAGCTCTGTGAGGGTCTGGTGGAAAGAATTATGCATACTCTGCTATAAAGTACTTGTACTACCTGTGAAGTGAGAAAGTGTTATATGAACGTGGATTTGGATTAGTTGTAAATGTATATTTCAAACTCAAGGGAAATCACACACACAAAAAGAAGTATAATTGATATGATAAGAGAGGAGAAAAATGTTCATATAAAATGCTCAATTAAAACAAGAAGGCATCAGAAATAGCATAGAAGACCTAAAAAAGCAAAGAAACAAAAAACAAAGGCAATGAATAGAAAACAGTAACAACTATGGCAGGTATTAATCCAACTGTACCCCAAATTTCTTTAAACATCAATGGTCTAAATATACCAATTAAAAGAAAGAAACTGTCAGAGCAAATCAAAAAGCCAGATCCAACTATATGTTGTCTACAAGAAACACACTTTCAAATATAGAGACACAGCTAGATTAAAAGTAAATGGATGGAACAAGACATACAATGTGAACTCTATCAAAAGAAAGCTGGAATAGCTAGCTATATTAATTACAGAGAAAGCATACTTCTGAGCAATAAAAATTATCAGGGATAAAGAGGGGCATTATATAATGATAAAAGAGTCAATTCTCCAAGAAGTCTCCAGTCCTTAATGTGTATATGCCTAACCACAGAGTGCCAAATACATGAGGTAAAAACTGATAGAACAACAAGGAGAAATAGATTAATCCACTACTATTACTAGAGACTTCAGTATCCCTTTACCAGTAATCGACAGATCCAGCAGGCAGAAAATCAGTTAAGGGCAAAGTTCAACTGAACAATACCATCAATCAATTGGATCTAATTGATATTTATAGAATACTTCACCCAACAACAACAAAATACACACTATTTTTCAAATGCACATGGAACATTTAATAAGATAGACCATATCTAGACTATAAAGTAAACCTCAATAAATTTAAAGGAATTCAAATTATACAAAGTATGTTTCCTGATCACATGGAATTAACTTAGAAATCAACAACAGAAAGACATGAAGAAAATTCCCAAATGTCTGGAAACTAAATAATCTATGATTCAAAAAAGATATCAAAAGGGAAATTAGTATTTTGAACAGAATGAAACTAAAAATACAACATATAAAAATTTGTGGAATAGCCCAGACAGTGTGGCTCAGTGGATTGAACATCATCCCATGGACTGAGACATCCCAGTTCGATTCCCAGTCAGGGTACATGCCTGGGTTGCAGGCCTGATCCCCAGTGGGGGGGTGTGCAGGAGACAGCTGATCAATGTTTTTCTCTCACATAGATGTTTCTATCTCTCTCTCTAAAAAAATCAATAAAAACATGTTTTTTTAAAAAGAAAAAGAACAATTTATAGAACAGAGAGCCCAGAAATTAACCTTTACATAAATGGTCAAATGATTTGACAGCGTGCTAATACCTAATACCATTCAGTGAAGAAAGGAAAGCCTTTTCAACAAATGGCATTGGGAAAACAGGATAATCACATGCAAAAGAAATGATATGGACTCTTGCTTTACACTGTACACAAAAATTAATTAAAAATGGATCAAAGACCTAAACATAA
Organism: Tadarida brasiliensis; assembly: GCA_030848825.1. Lineage (NCBI taxonomy): Eukaryota > Metazoa > Chordata > Mammalia > Chiroptera > Molossidae > Tadarida > Tadarida brasiliensis. The sequence goes on along the minus strand of CM061275.1, from coordinate 11,564,115 downwards.
GAGTAAAACTCTAAGACTCTTAGAAGAAAGAACAGGGAAAAGCTTCATGACACTGGATTTGACAGTATTTTCTCAGATATACATAAGCATAAGCAACAACAAAAAATTAGCTAAATTGGACTACATCAAAATTTAAAACTTTTGTGCATCAAAGGACATTATCAACAGAGTATAAAGGCAACCCACAAAACTGGAGAAAATATTTGCAAATCATTTATCTGATAAGAGGTTAATATATAACCTAAATGTGTAGATATACAAATAAGTCCTACATCTCAACAACAAAACAAGCAAATTTTAAAATGAATAAACTGAGTTGAACAGACATTTCTCTCAAGAAGATACACAAATGGCACTGAGCACATGAAAAGATGCTCATCATGTATCATTAGGGAAATGCAAATCAAAATCACAGTTAGATACCACTTCATATCCATTAGTATGGCTATTACCAAAATAAAACAAAACAAACAAATGAAGAAACCTGAAAATAACAAGTGTTGGTAAGGATGTGGAGAAATTAGAACTCTGTGCACTGCTGGTGGGAATGTAAAAAACAGTATGGCGGTTCTCAAAAGATTATAAATTGAATTACCATGATCCAGCAGTTCTACTTCTGGGTATATACTCAAGAGAATTAAAAGCAGGGACTCACAAATAGATACTTGTAGTACACCCATGTTCACAGCAGCGTTATTCACAATCGGCCCATAGTGGAAGCCACCTATGTGGCCATCAACAGCTGAATGGACAAACAAAATGTGGTACACACATACAATGGAATATTATTCAGCCTTAAAAAGGGAAATTCTGACACATGCTACAACACAGATGAACACTGAGAAGTGAAATAAGCCAGTCACAAAAGTACAAATACTGTATGATTCCACCTTACATAAAGTACCTACAGTAGTCCAATAGTCAAATTAATAGAAAGAAGAATGGTGGTTGCCAGGGATTGGGGGGAGGGAGGAATAGAGAGTTAGTCTTTTTTACTTTAAGAGAGAGAGGATGGGAGAGGGAGAGAGAGAAACATCAATAAGCTGGCCCCCACATGCCCTCCCAACCTTGGCACGAGCCCCAACTGGGAATCAAAGCAGTAACCGCCCCCCCCCCCCCACATACACATCCCCGCCCCCACAGGCGGATAGGAGGATGCTCAACTAACAGAGCCACCCCAGCCAGGGAGTTAGTCTTTAATGAGTACAGAGTATCAATCTAGGAAGATGAAAAAAATTCTGGAGATGGATGGTGCTAACAGTTTCACAAAAATGTGAATGTACTTAATGCCACTAAACTGTATATTTAAAAATGATTATAATTATGTGTATTTTACCACAATTTTTAAAAATGTAATTCACCATATTAACGTAACAAGATCACAGGTAGAGATGCCAATGAAGGAGGACAAGCAGCAGCTGCTAGTGAGGTAAGGGGAAAACCACATGTGTGGTTTCTTGGAACAAAGAAAAGAAACTATTTCAAAGAAGAGGAAATGATCAACTGTTACATGCTGCTGACAAGTCAAAATGACTGAGAACTGACCAGTGGATGTCACTGGAGACTTGATGAGCTCATTTCAAATGGAATAACCTAGGGGCAAAAGCCCAGCTAGGTTCATCTAAGACTGGGAAGTAAGAAATTGAAAATCGCATTACAGACTAATTTTTTTGAGGAGCTTGCTTCAAGAATAGAGAAATGGGGTGGTTAATACTACAAGACAAAGAGGATCTGGATTCAAGGGGTTTTTTTCTTTCATTTATTTTTACAACAGGTAGAAGTAGGTACATCCGACATTTAAGAGCTACTCAGGGCTTTCCCATTTGCCTGGTCGGTGTGGCTCAGTGGTTGAGCGTGGATCCATGCACCAAGAGGTCGCCAGTTTGATTCCCAGTCAGGGCACATGCCCGGGTTGTAGGTCCGATCCCCAGTGGGTGGCATGCAAGAGGCGGCCAATCGATGTTCTCTCTCATTGATGCCTCTCTCTCTCTCTCCCTATCTGTTGTTCTAAAATCAATAAAGAAAAAAAAATTTAAGAGCTACTCAGTAAATGTCCAGAATGAACTACAATTCTCAAGGCCAGGTTTACTACTTGACACTAGAGGTTACAGTACTGCAATTTTGAATCTTACTTTTTTTCTCTCCAAACATTACCCCACCATCTTTTCCCAAGGTCATTAAAATTTTTAATAAAATTCTTTAACAAACAGCCCTGGCCAGATGGCTCAGTATACCAAAAGGTTTCAGGTTCGATTCCCGGTCAGGGTACATACCTAAGTTTCGGGTTCAATACCCAGATGGGGTACATAGGGGAGACAACCGATCAATATTTCTCTCTCACACTGATGTTTCTTTCTCTTTCTCCCTACCTCTTTCCAATCAATAAACATATCCTTGGGTGAGAATTAAAACCATTTTTTTTTCTTTGTTGATTCTGAGAGATAGAGGAAGAGAGAGGGAGAGACAGAAACATCGATGAGAGAGACCATCGATTGGCCGCCTCCTGCATGACCCCCACTGGGGAACGGGCCCACAACCTGGGCATGTGCCCTGACCAGGAATCGAACTGACGACCTCTTGGTGCATGGGTCTATGCTCAACCACTGAGCTGCACTGGCCAGGCTAAAACCATTTTTTAAACAAATAATATTGCAAGAAATGTATAATGATTTAACTATCCTTTTTGCTGGATATGTTCAAATGTTCTGTTATTACAGATAATGCTGTAATGAATCTTTGCACATACATTTTATCCAGAGTTATCACTTTTTTTCTTTGGATTACATTCTCAGATGAATCATTTACTAGATCTAAGGTTAGAAACACTTTTAAAGTTCTTCATGGAAATGAACAGTTTTATCAGTTTCCATTTCCATCAGGAATATGTCAGTCTCATTTCACCACATCCCTAACAGCACAGAGTTTCAACTTAAATTTTCTTATTTCAACATAAATGTTCTTATTTTGCTATCACCAAAAATGTATTACCATACTTTAACTTTCTTTGATTAACTGGCGAGGTTACACTTTTTCTTTTCTTTTTTTTAAATCCTCACCCGAGGATATTTTTCCATTCATCTTCAGATAGAGTGTGTGTGTGTGTGGGGGGGGGGGGGAGCGGGGGGAACATCGATGTGAGAGATAGATATTGACTGGTTGCCTCCTGCACGACCCTGACCAAGGCCAGGGACCAAATCGCAACTGAGGTACATACCTTTGACTGGAATCGAACCTGCAACTCTTCGGTCTGTGGGCCAATGCTCTAACCGCTGAGCCAAACCGTCCAGGGCAAGGTTAGACTTTTTCATATATTTATCAGTCATATCTTTTTTTCTTTTGTGAACTGTCTATTCTTTTCTAATATTTGTCTTTGAAAAAAGTTTTTTTTCCTATCAGTTTGATCTGTTTATTAGTAAGACAGCTACCCTTTTGGTTATTGCAAGCTTCCCTCCTACTGCTTTTATTTTATCATACTCAAGTTAATTTTTGTTAATTATGTTAAATCTAACATTCCTTTGTCATTTTCCCTTCACAGTTCATAATTTAGTTATTATTGCTAAGGACTGGGTATCAGTGGATTTAGAAATTGAAGGTCTGTTGTAAGGAAGTTAGAAACTCTTGTGCTATTAATATTTGGTTTATTCTTATCTCCTTTAAAATTAAAGTTAAGAAAGTTTATAAGTATATGTCTAAAAGATAGATAAGCATATAATAAAATCTGATAAAAGCAATGAGAACATTAGGACTTGGATTGAGAACACCTATCACTAAGTTCAGGCTCTACAGCTTACCAGCTGGAAGACTGGACTTCTTAACCTCCCTCAATTCTCATGATCTATCAATAAGAGTGTAACACTTATTGAGGGATTACTACATGTCAAGCATGCTTCTAAAAATGTTACTTTTGTCAACTTATTTAAATACAACTCTAGCATATTATAATCACTTTATGTAAGAGAAAGCATATAACCTAGAGAGGTAAAATAACTCATCAAAACTCACATACAATTAGAAAATGGTAGAACCAGGATTTGAACCTAGGCTTTCTAACTCCAGTGCCCCCATCCTGACACTGGAATGATAGCATCTATCTCTTAGGTGTGGTAAAAGCATTAAATGAGGCAATCCACATGAAAGAACTTTATAAAGTGTATGACTTAAAACTGGTTTAAAACAAAAAAGATGGTAGCAAATTCCCAAAGCATACCTGTACTGATAACTAAAATCCTTACAGTACCATGGCAAGACAGCCCTTATGTCTTGCTTTCTGGCTGGAATAAAAAAATTCTCTTAGGCTAGAAGAATATACAATTTATTCCATGAAAATGATAGCACAAGGCTATCATTTGACCTTGCAGGTCAAATCAGTTAAACAGTCCAGTTTAGAAGCCCCATGAAAACAAGAGATTCAGCCTGTCTTTCTCCCTCTTAATATCTTGCCACGTCTTCCTCTTCTGTCAAACACCAGTATCTTGGTTTATACTCCTTCCTTAGATCTGTAATGGCATATCTACTTCCTCTTTTTCTCTCCAAATCTCCCATGCCCTTTGGGGTGCATTTCAAGCCCCAACTTCAAAGTTATATCCATTAACTCATGCCTTTAGTCTTCTCTACTTTACCTGACCTCTCATTACTTTTTTTATAAAAACTATTAAGCCTCTGGCCACATTTTCTTTTTTTGATACACAATTTACACACCATAAAACTCACTATTTAAAAGTGCAATTCAGTGGTTTAAAGTATATTCACAAGGTTGTACAACCATCACCACTATCTAATTCCAGAACATTTTCATCATCCTAACAAGAAACCTCACATCATTAGCAATCACTCCCCATTTCCCTGTCCCTCCACCCTCTGACAACCACTAATCTGCTGTCTCTATGGATATGACAATTCTAGACATTTCTACAAATGGAATAGATTATGTGACCTTTTGTGTCTGTCTTGTTTCGCTTATCATGTTTTTCAAGGTTCATCCATGTTGCAGCATGTATCAGTACTTCATTTTTTATGGGTGAATAATACTCCATTTTTTGGCTATACCACATTTTGTTTATCCATTCATCAGCTGATAGACATTTTGGCTATTAGGACTAATAATAGTTAGGTCATATGGTAACTTTATGTTTAACTTTTTAAGGAAGTGCCAAACTGTTTCTACAACAGCCTTACCATTTGACATTCCACCAGCAGTGTATGTTCTAATCTCTCCACACCCTTGTCAACACTTGCTATTGTCCATATTTTATTAAAGCTTTCCTAGTGGGTATAAAATATCATCTCACTGTGGTTTTGATTTGCATTCCCTAATGTCTCTGATTACATTTTATTTTATGTGGTATATATTCCTCTAAATTCACTGTCAGCAAACTTTCTGTGAAGAACAGATAGTAAATATTTTATGTTTTGTGGGCCACCATACGATCTATATTACATATTCTCCTCTGTTTTTGTTTATTTTTTAAATAGCAAAAGCAAAAGCTGTTCCTAACTTGAGAATCATGCAAAAACAGGCCTTGAGACTGTAGTCTGGCAACCTCTACTCTGATTGTTTCATAATTCCTTGCCTTCTCTATCAATGTCAACTTTGTCAAAAGCAAGGTAGGGACTATTTTGTATTCCTTCAGAGTGATCTGCATAGAGCCCATGAATAGAAGAGCAGAAGTTCTAAAAATACTTGAAGTGAACTTCTTGCACAAAGAATATCCTCAATTTAAAAGAATATTGTCTACCTCCCCACGAGTATGTACATAATATAAAGCATACTAGTTTTTAAAATGATTACTAAAAGAAGTCATTTTTCTTTTGAAAGTGGGCAGCTTAACTAAAAATATTGTAAGAAAAAAATTTTCATAATGCCCTTTGAATCAAAAATATATTTAGTCAGTTAACTTATTAAAATAACTTTCTAGCACCAAATGTATTGTAAGGACATAATTCAGAATCAAATATCTCTAAATCCTAAAGCTACAAATAAAATTAAAATTATAATAATATACTATGCAGAACTTTTATGTGATCCTCTAACTCAGCGGTTCTCAACCTGTGGGTCGCGACCCCTTTGGGGGTCGAATGACCCTTTCACAGGGGTCGCCTAAGACCATCGGAAAACACATATTTCCTATGGCGATTCATAACAGTACCAAAATTACAGTTATGAAGTAGCAACGAAAATAATTTTATGGTTGGGGGTCACCACAACATGAGGAACTGTATTAAAGGGTCGCGGCATTAGGAAGGTTGAGAACCACTGCTCTAACTTGATATACATATATATCTCTCCCTCCAAAAAGCACAAGGTCCATACTTTCAGCAAATGTGAAAAAGCAATAATTTCAACAACTTCAGTTTTACATTCTGGAAATTATAGGTTGTTCATATTAGAAGCGCCCTGATATAGTAGAATAAAAACCAATATAAAAGATAGCAGACATAACCAGTTATTTATCTCTGAGCAAGTCACTGAATGTCTTCAAAGTCCACATTTTCTCTTTAAGAGTAGAAGTTATTCCATCTATCCTACCTTTTTCACAGAATTGTGAAGATCAAATGAGACAGTTTATAAAAAGCACTCTACAAATATTACTCATACACTGTTAGAAGAATTCTAAACCAAAACCAAGTTTTCACTATTAAAATAAATAAATATAAATGAGTTCCCTGAGTCTTCATAGTTATAAGTATTTTTCCTAATGGCCCCAATGACATCAATGAACACTATGGTGCTTCTTTTTTAAGCCTTTCTAACAGAGGAACGGAAATCAGCACAAGCTGCTCTCACATTCTGAATGGCACGAAGGTTAACCAAGTGCATAAAAGTATGCAGACCGGTTCCCCAGGTCTTAGGAATCTAAAACAACATTCATTCTTTTGCATTTTTAACTTATTTTAGCTAAAAGGAATAATGTACTAAATATTCCTTTAAACACTAAACTGCCTGCTAAAAATTCAATTGGAACCGAACAGTAACCTCAAAAATCAAGTCAGAATCAGTAGTAAAGTTTTGATTGACAGAAAAGAAAAAAGGGAAAATAAAGCAATGATAACATCTAATATTCCACTGTAAGTATTTTATATAGGCCATACCATTGGATTTTCATGAACATAAGGTATGAATATAACATATTATAGCTAAAGAAAGTGAGACTAAGAAAAGTATCTCATCAAAGATCACAGATAATAATCTGCATAGCTGGGATCAGAATTCAGGCAACATGATTCCAGGTTCACATTCTTAGCCTAAACTGCTGTTTTCTACAAAATTGTGTTTATCTGATTTCATTTTTTATAGTTAAAGCAAAACAAAAAACAAAATTCAAGAAAAAGAAAAAAATTTCTAGATGTGTGCTTCATCCCATTTTTTTTGCCACATCTAACTACTACGAAACTAAATAAAAGTAGTTAATGACCAGAAGACCACACAACAAAATAGGGTGATGAATGAAGGGTTGAGATAACATATCCTACATGAGGTAACATAATCTATATTCTAATATCGGTTTCTAATTTTTTAAGTTCAAAATGAAGCCTTGTTTTAGTAGGTTTCTTTGCTCACAGTGGCTGAATTCTTTTTTTTTTTTTTTAATTGATTTTTACAGAGAAAGGAAGGGAGAGGGAGGGAGGGAGGGAGGGAGGGAGGGAGGGATAGAGAGAAACACTGATGTGAGAGGGAAACATCAATTGGCTGCCTTCTGAATGCCCCCTATCAGAGATTAAGCTCCCAAGCTGGGCATGTGCCCTGACAGGGAATTGAACCGGCAACCTTTCGGTGCATAGGACAACACCCAACCAACTGACCACACCAGCCAGGGCTGAATTCTTTTATGAAAGCTCATTTCAATGACTTTAAATCTATAGTCACAGTTTGAAAATGTGCTAGAGTACTTACCACAGAGTATGGAGTACATTATGCACTTGAAACACTGTTTGTTGGCAGAAATAATCACCAGGAAATATTTATAATTATCCAGGTCCACCCACTTTTCATCAGCATAACTAACTAATCCCACCTCCATTTTCTCTACTCCCATTTTTACTAATGTATACATTCATGCAAAGTCGAATACATAAAGAGGCTGCAAGTTTGCAGAAACCAATATATTATAAGTGTCCTTGAAAATGCAATTCTGATCAAAGCTTTAAACTATGAAAATTACTTTGAGTCCAATATCTTTGCTGGGAAAATTATGACTAGAAAAAATATGAATCCTGGAAAATATTTGCTTCATAGTATCTAATTGTATTTTTTAAGTTATACCTGAATGAACTGTACCTCTCTTTTATCTAAAGAACACAATATAGGAGGGGGGAAAAAAACCCAAATCTTGCATTTGAGGGGCAGTGACCAAGGGTCACAAACATGGAAACATTTAAGATTAAAACAGCTGCCAAAGAAATAACATCATTAAAATAATTAAAATGACAAAACTAGCTCTGGCCTGTTTGGCTCAGCGGTTAGAGCCTTAGCCTGAGGACTAAAGGGTTGCGGGTTCAATTCCCAGTCAAGGGCACACACCTGGGTTGCAGGTTCAATTCCTGGCACGGGTCAGGGTCGTGTGTGAAGGAACTAATCAATGTGTCTCTCTCACATCTTTCTTTTTTCTTTCCTTCCTTTTTTCTTTCTCTCTCTCTCTTTCTCTCCCCCTCCCTCCCTCCTTCCCTTCCACTCTAAAAATCAATGGAAAAATATCCTTGGGTGAGGATTAACAAAAAGTAAATATAATAAAGAAATAAATGCAATTACAAAACTAAAATGTGGGGGTATGGGAACAATCTTTAAACTGTCAAAAAAGAAATAGTCCCATGATATGTGATAAAATTTCCAAGCAACACACACACCAAAACACAAGTAGAAATTATATCATAGTTGAGCAGTGACTTTGTTATAATATACCTGAAAATATAATGATTATAGAGGATTTCTATACAGAGTTAGTTCTAGACACGAAGTACACCAGCTATTTTCACTGATAAGTAGAATTCTCAATGCAGTACATACTAAAAGACTGGTAATGTTATCTACAACATTCATACACATTCACATTGATAAGGAGAAATTTCTCAGCATCTAGACTTATCTTAATCCATCGGCATATATGAAAGTATCAGATCAACAGCATATACAAATTGTGACATCTGAAAAATGCTACATACAAATAAATGATGAAATTACCAACTCTGAACACTGTGCTTGAGTCTAATACATTTGGACTTACATACTTCTCAAGGTTCTTAAAAAATGAACTACAATTTTTTGTTGTTATAACAAAACTATTTACCAATTTGATTAACTTCACATCAGTTAAAAGATACCAATCAATAAGAAATAAGTATTAAAATTCTCTACAAGCATATAAAGAGCTTACTTTGAGGCCTAGATTTGGACCAAGCTTGTTAACTGGGAAAAAGTATTTCCAGTCAAATAAAAAATCACCTGAATTCAGGAGATACCTTAAGTATTACTAAAGCCTTGAGGGTCTGGGTGCAAAGGAAAAACCACAATTAAATATCTATGATTAAATTTTCTAGAAGCAACTATTTGAACATGTATTAGAACTAGAGCCTTATTTCTAATAAAACCCTTCACTGGCTAGAAGCAAATCATAGAAATATTAGTCCAAATCAATCTGAAAGGCTTGCCAAGCACAGCAAACATCCAGCTTACCTCAATATCTAGAGTAATACAGAAAAATATATAATAATAGTCTCTAATATCACAAACACCTATTATATCTATCTACCAAGGATATGAGGCAGTAAGAAAAAAAAAATAAAACCAGTTACCTAAAGTAACAGGAAAAATATACTATAATTCCCCTCAAAGTATTGGTTAGATTAAATTATCAATTATTTAGCCTTTGAGTAACAAAAACTGTTGTAAAAAGCCAAGCATTTAGGTGCTCCACTATAAGGGATGCATTCATTTTTTATTCCCTTAGTCTGCATTTGCTGAAATTTATTTACAAATTGGATACACAAGTTAAAAAATAATAAAGGTAAGAAAAGGAAATCTGATGGAGAATTTATAGAGAGACACATGCTGTCTTTCCTAAAAATCAAAACATCTCTAGCTGCAACTGGCAGGACTCCCCCAGTAAATGGACAGAAGTAAACTAGTGGATACAAATACACTAAAATGAAAAAGCCCGCCAAATAAATGTTATAATATGGAGAGAAGAGAAAAAAAAATCTGCTTATTTACTAAGGGTTCTGTCAAACCTAGGGTGGTGGAGCATACAAGGAAACAGAAAGGTTTACTTTTACAAGGATCTTACTATCGGCACACAAATATGACTCAAAAAAGCTCCTCATCATTAAGAATTACTGATAATTGTCTAAATTAATTTCCTTTTTCCCACCTCACTGAAACTTCAGACATTTTGATCTCTTCATCATCTCCCAACCTATTATCTCCTCTCCTTCTATCTTAAACCTGGACTCCAGGGGAGATCATTAGTGTAATTTAGTAGCTATGCATAGACTGTGGAACCTAACTTCCTGGGTTTGAAATCAAGCTGTCACTTACTTGCTCTGTAAACCTCAGCAATGTCTTAACCTCTCTGTGCTTCAGTTTCATCATGGGGATAACAGTGCCTACTTCACAGGGTTATTTTCTTTTTAAAGATTTTTTATTGATTTTTAGAAGGAGAGAGGGAGAAAGAGAGAGAGAGAGAAACATCGATATGAGAGCAGGTCATCAATCAGCTGCCTCCTGCACTCCTCCTTTCGGGGATTAAGCCCCAAACCTGGGCGTGTTCCCTGACTTAGAATCGAATCAGCAACCTTTCGGTACATGGGTCAATGCACAACCAACTGAGTTACTCTGGCCAGGGCTTCACTGGGTTATTTTGAGTAAACAAGGTAGTACCTTTAAAACACCCTTATAAGCCCGGCCAGTGTGGCTCAGTGGTTGAGTGTCGACCCATGCACCAAGAGGTTGCTGGTTTGATTCCTGGTCGGGGCACATGTCCAGGTTGTGGGCCCCATCCCCAGTGGGGGGCATGCAGGAGGCGGCCAGTCGATGTTCTCTCTCATTGATGCTTCTGTCTCCCTCTCCTTTCCTCTCTAAAATCAATAAAGAAAAAAATAAAGAGTGCTTTCAACAGCTTTGTAATAATAACATGGAAAACATTTTTTTAAAAAATAAAAAAATAAAAAATAAAACACCCTTATAAATGTGCCTGCACAGAGTAAGAGCTCTATCTTTATCGTTATTGCCATCTCTAAGTTATTCTTTGCCCAGCCCCTCTATTCCACATATCCCTGTGTTTCCCCCAAAATCAGCCTATAAAACCATCAACCATGAATGAATCTTAAAAACCTCTCTTCATTGCTGGAGAAAATACCATTATGTAATTAATGTCACTAGTACAAATTCCTGAAATCTCACTTGGGCCCTCAGTACTACACATCAATCTTTTTACCAATTGTTGCTCCTTTTCTCTTTTCCTCCCCTCAGTGAAAAACTTACCAAGTCCAGTCACTACCATCTTTTTCCTCAAGACCTACTCAGAGGATAAAGTTGTCCCTCCTCACATTTATGGTCAATTCTCCCTCCTGGCCTCTGCAATTCTCTGTCACATAAGCTAGAAACATACAAGCCATAGTTGATTCTGTTTCCCATATACAATTAACAGCCAGGCTAGTTCTGTGGATTTTATCTCCTAAATATTTCTTTAAATTGTTTACCTTTTTCATCCCTACTACCACTGTGTTAATTTCGGCCCTCATCATCTCTTAGCCAAATTCTTCCATAGCAACGATATTAAAGAGAATCAGGAAAATGAAAATATCAGAAGTTGAGGGAGATGTAATACTGTGATTGCTTTTCAGCCTCCAACCTTTTTTTTTCCCAGCCTCCAATCTTGTATCCCTTGAATCCATCCTCCAGTGATTTAACACACAGTTCTATTGTGGTTCCCCTGCCTAAAATCCTTAAATAGTACATACCACCCTCTCCCTATTAGTTCTTAACCTTTTAGGTTAAGGGACTAGGCCCTCTTCTCAAGAACCAGGGATGTACTTTAGAAAGTGCAAGAATTTCTTAAAATGCTATGCAAAACAAAAACAAACTTTTTACAAAAACGTAAGTATAATTTTCTGAAGAGGAAGAGCGCCCAAAACTTGGTCCAAAAATTTCAAACTCTCAATGAGGTCTATGACCCACCCCCTCCCAGGTTCACTATTCTAGAGAATGAGGCCCAAGCTGATTATCAGGCCAGGCCTGTGAAGTTTTCCATGATCTGGCCCTGATCCATGTCTGCCTCACCAGCTGTCCCTCTGTGGGCAGATATCAAAAGTTGGTGTGAAGCAGACATCTGTTATTTTTGCACGTCTAGTATCTCTTCCTACTCCTTTTTTTGAACAGCATCCCGACTCTCTGTTGGGAAATAACCCTTGTCTCCCTCACTGCAGCTTTGGTGGGAATGTCAATCAAGGTGTTCCACCCTCCACTGGGCATGGGAGACAACTCACCCAATTTCAAGCCAGGCCAATCAGGTGAAATTTCCTAAGAAGCTTTATCTTGAGCAGAATGATGTAAAGATGGAAAGGGTTAGAGCTGATTCATTCTGACTGTGGTACACTGTTCTTTCCTGCTACCTAGGTCCCAACCCCTGCAGACTGCCTTGGTTCTCCTTGGTCTTCCTGAAGCTTGCATGCCCACTTCTTACTTAAATTCTGTTATTCAACATACTTCAAATAAACACTCTTTTTCTGCTTAAATTAACCATTTTAGCAATTTGTTCACCATTTATTAGAAAAATATTTATTAAACTATGTGATGGTTAGTTCTATGAATCAACTTGGCTAGGCTATGGTACCCAGTTATTCAAACACTAATCTAGGTGTTGCTGTGAAGGTATTATGTAAATAATACCTATGTGGTAACATCCACAATCAGTTGATTTTAAAGAAATATCCATAATGTGAGGAGGCCTCATCTAATCAGTTGCAAGACCTTACAGGAAAAACTGAGGTTTCACTAAAGAATTCTTCCACAAGGTTGCTGGAGTTCCCAGCTGGCCTACCTTATAGATTTGGACTTGCCAGCTTCCATAATCACGTATGCCAGTTCCTTGAAATAAATCAGTCTCAATATCTCTCTCCCCAACGCCCCCCCCCACACACACAAGATGTATATGTATTGTTTGAGTATGTACATGTCTCTTACTGGACTGTTTCTGTAGAGAACCCTAACACAAACACCTACTACACTGGTGCTGAGAACAAGATAAAAATCTGTTTCTGTTGCTTACATCCAAAGAACCCTAAGTACAGTTATATATGTCACTGTTTGAGGAGGACAGAGTCCTCAAAGAGTTCACTGTCTCCCACATGTGCTAATAGTTTAAGACCAAAGCTGGGAGTAGAATTTTTAAATTCTAAACCTGATGGCAATAAAGCTAATTTTCTAGATTCCTTCAAAGTACAGAGAAATTAAATGAAGGCATGCTTAAGAAAGGATGTCTTGCCTGGCTGGTGTAGCTCAGTGGATTGAGCATCGTCTCCTGGACTGAGAGGTCCTAGTTTGATTCCTGGTTAGGGCACATGACCAGGTTGCAGGCTCAATCCCCAGTGGAGGGCATGCAGGAGGCAGCCAATCGATGTTTCTGTCTCACATGAATCTTTCTATCTCTCTCTCCCCCTTCCCCTCTCTCTAAAAAATCAATAAAAAAAATATTTTTTTTAAAAAAAGAAAGGATGTGTAAAATTGTGCATGTTCCTTTACTCTACTTCAAGGATCAGCAAACTATGACCAGCAGACCAAATCTGGTCCACTGCCTCTTTTTGTGTGGCCTGTAAACTAAGAATGGTTTTTACATCCTGAAATTATAAAAGAAAATTAGTTTCTTTTAAATCAAAAGAAAAATAGTATTTCATGACACAAGAAAATCATGTGAAAGTCAAATTTCAGTGGACACAGCCATGGTCATTAGTTTGTATATGAGGTCTACAGCTGCTTTCGCCCTATAACAGCAGAACTGAGTATTGCAACAAAGACTGTATGACTCTAAAAACTTCTAGTTTTTATCATCTGACCCTTACTGAAAAATGTCTGCTGACACCTTGCTCTACTTCATTGGAGAAAACATTAACTTATCTTGAGGAAGAATGGGCAAGAAAAGGGTGGGAAATGTTAAGAAAAAGAATAATATTATATTGTTTATTGAGTACTTACCATGTATAATATACTGCTTTGAGCACTTTATATATATTAGTATTTTTAATCCTCACAACATTCCCATGAGGTGGAGACTATCATTCCCATTTTATAGATGAAGAAGAGAGGCTAAAACAAACTTGCCCAAGCTCAACATAAAGTACAGAACCAGGACCACAACCCAGGCAGTTTGGCTCTAGCATCTGTGTGGTTAACCACAACACCACAATGCTTTATCACTCATCCTGTCCATTGAATCTGTCCTGCACTAATGATGCTGACTCTCCTTAGAACTGAAGTATTACAAACTCTGCAGATGAACCAACAATGGAATAAATGAAGACATCTGTGCATGCATTCCTTAGAGAACTGGAGGGATTACAAAGACCTAGGCCTATCTTCTTTCTTGAAGGCAGGAAACTGAGGAAGACATCCCCTTGGATTCAATCAGTGCCTTCCCCCAAACCATAACTGGAACTCAGAAGCTCAGGCAAGCTTTTAAGATACAGGCTAAGATAAAGCATGTTCTCCTCCCACATGTCTTGCCTCATCATGACCAATTAAATAAAAATCTCTGAATCGTGGAGCCAGGATATGGATATTTCTCAAATCTCCTCAGTTAATTCTATTGTGTAGCTCAGCCCAGGTTGAGACTCACCACACTTCTCTCCATTCAAGAAGAATGGTGATTAAAAGAAAAAAAAATACAGGTGAGGAGAAAAACAAGGGTAGACATGGGGGAACTTGAGAAAATTTGTCTGTGAAAATGGAGTTTTTATTTAGTACCCCAGCATGCTAGTAAAGAACATTTCTTGTCTTCATGTCTTACCTTTACATCTGAAAACTTAAAGAAAAAAAAGCAGGCATGAAAACAAAACTAAGTATTTCTGTATATACATGTATGCTTAGATGGGAAATTCCTATACGGACACATAGTAAACTGATAATTATTATTTTTTTTCTTATCTGTATTTTTTTTTTTTACCTGATCTGTATTCTTTCATAATGTATTATTCATTTAAAAAATAATGAATTTATTTTAAAAAGTGGGACTAAAATGATGTTCAAGGATTACTTTAATTATACTTTGGGTAGGAAAATAACTGTATAAAGAGCTAGCAAAAATTACTTGATGCTTTCCTGAAAAGCAGTTTACTTTTTGTCAGGGCACAAAACATAAAATCTCCCACTTCTATGTGCAGTGGAGATATATACTCTAAACAAACCTATCAAAGAAACTTTTTCACCAGATGGCTATCCTTAAAGTCTTACTGAGTACTAATTTATCACAATTATTAGTGTAAAGGAGAAAAAGTGAGAAGCAGTAAAATGGAAACCTTCTAAAGTTTACAATTACAAATGCCTATTACACATTCTAATTTTTATAATCAGTAATAATCTCACATAACATTTAGTTAGTCAAATATATTCCTCTGTGGACTATTCATTTAAATGAATTTGAAGTTTTTGATAGGGCTTCAGGCTTCAGAAAACCAAGAATTAGGCAATGGGGTGGTAAGGCAATATCCAAGCAACCACACAGGCTTGGCCAAAGGTCTGAAGTCATAAGGAAGTAGTGCTCAAGCAGAGCTTGTCACGTTTGCTGCCGCCATTCTGAATAAAGGAACAAGCTTCAGGTATATTCACAAAGTGGTCAAGTTAAATTCTGTACCAAAGAAAGAAAATCTCCAACCTGGTTAAATGGTAAGCCTCAACAGACAAAACCATATTTGAGCTGTTCATTTTTTTAAACATACCATGCAAAAAATACCACTACCATGAGAGAAAACAGTGTTATTTTTTCCACTTTGCTAATGAAGAACCATGCCCCAAAGCAAGGGGAACCTTTGTAATGAGCCTCACTAAGCTAGCTGTGGTGACAACTCAACTCCAAGATGTTACTCTTGGAAAACAGTCCTGTCTGAATTGCCTAAGTACTGAATATCATTTGTTATATGTATTATAATTAGCCTTCATCTTAATGGTGAGTATAGTACTCTCAGGAGAGAATTTTCATTACAAAGGTAAACTAACTCTTCTAGAACATTAAGACCATCTGAAAGTCTCACTCAAGTGTGTGTCTTAAAAAACAAGGTTAGCCTGGCCGGCGTGGCTCAGTGGATTGATCATGGTCCCATGGACTGAGAGGTCCCAGTTCAATTCCTCATCAGGGCACATGCCCGAGTTTCCAGCTCCATTCCCAGTAGGGGGCGTGCAGGAGGCAGTCAATCGATGTTTCTCTCATTGTTTCTATCTTTCTCTCCCCTCCTCTCTAAAAAAAATCAATAAAAACAAAAACAAGGTTAGCTCACAGATAGAATCATAGTTAGGTCAGAATCAACATTTAAAGATTTTAGAAATGGTGTGAGGAATTAAATTTAAAGGAGAAACTGCCTCAAAAAATTAGTGCTTTTTCAAAAAAGAAAAGAAAATCTTTGTACTTTGATAAAGCAATGTTTAATGGTTTCCCATAAAGAAGTCTTCTTGAATCCAGCAAACAATAATTAGATTAAAAGTCTGTAAAAATTGGGTGCTCATTCACAAAAGTGTTACCTAATATTGTATCTATTCTGAATACTTTGAACTTTATGAGACTCTAGGCCTTAGAAAAATATATGAATACTCTGGAGACAATATGTAAAGGAACTCTAAACATAAGCAGAAATATATGAGATGTTTAAAATAAGGACACTGCCAGAAAAGTAAATATAGGGAATATACCTCCTTCTAAGAGGAATAAAAGTTAGACAGCAGAGAAAGTATATATCTAAGATACTTCAATCAATAAACCCAAGACTAAAAGGCATATTTGATAGAAATGTGTGGTTCCAGATATTCCCAGAAAGCTCACAGCTCAACAGCTTGTTTATTCACTTTGCAAGTTAGAGGTGCTTTTAGAGTTCTGAATTACTGTCAGACAATAAAAGGTTTCAAGTCTAAAAATGAAAATTCTCAAAAATCTGTATACAGTATATTATTCCAATCTAGTTATAATACATGTACTTGTCTTTAAAACAACAACAACAACAACAAAAACCTAACAACTTAAAACTGTAACTTGTAATCTGAAAAATATACAGGCATATTTGCCTACTTAATGTAATATTTTCTATTTCCAGATATAAAAGTATAACCGTATCAAGTTATAGTAATTAAAATCAAGAACTACCAATATCAGAGTAGGCAAATAAAGACAGGAAAAAGAAGAAAAAGCCAGAAAAAGACTCAAGTATATCAAATGCTTCAAACTCTTAAATGACCCAGTAATTCTAGCACAAATGGGAATTTATGGTACAGAAAACACAAGCAAACAAAAAGCCAGGAAACAAAAGGTCCTTCACTAGAAGAATGGATCCATCACTGTACTTCAATCCAGCAGAATGTTGCTAAAAAGAGTAAGGTAGAATTATATATAGTGATATGAAAAGACAACCAAAATATCTTAGGCAAAAAAGCAATCTGCCATAGTTAAAGTTCAATCTATTCTTCTTTGACAAATATTCACACTAATAGTGGATGTCCTTGGGGAAAGGGACTTTCATTTTCTAAGTTATACATACCAAAAATAATTAAATGTACAGAATAAAATAATTAAGAATGCATGGAAAAATTCAACTACAATGATATTCATAGCACAGCTTTTATAATAAAAAATTGAAAACTATAGGGACTCATTTAAAGAAATGATGGCAAATTCACACAATGGAATACTATGTATTGATATTATTTATCCATTAGATATGACACTATTAAAATATTTTTCCTTTCTTTTTTTTTAGAGAGAGGAAGGGAAAGATAGAAACATCCACGGCTGCCTCCAGCACACCCCCCCACTGGGGATCGAGATGGCAACCTTGGCATGGGCCCTGACCAGGAACTGAATCAGGACCTCTCAGTCCATGGGCCGATGCTCAATCCACTGAGCCACACCGGCTGGGCCTTTTTTTTTAAAGAAAAAATATATGCATTGAAAGCCACTGGGAAAGATGTATATGAAAATGTTAACAGACTGGGAGGTGATTTTTCTTTTAGCTTACTGCATACATTCTCAACAGAGGTAATATTGCCCCCAAGTGGGTGAAAACTGGCTGTTGAGGGGCAAAAAAACACACCAAAAAAACAAAACAAAACAAACCCTAACTCTGTTAGTGTATAAAGCGCAGTTTAATATACAATACATAAAGAAATATATAGTATATCTGTGGTATTAACATTTCATGAGAGTGGCAATTAGGAAAGAAATATCTAAAAAGGCTGGCAGCGGGGAGCAAATGATCATGACAAAAAGCTTGAGAAACATTGTATCATTGGTACTTCTCATTTTTTTCTACAATGAACTTGGTATTATTTGTTTTGACTAAGTAATATAAGTACACTGAACTAATTAAAAAGAGACATACAATAAAAATACATAATATTAATTTTCATTATTAAATATAAAATTTATTCCTATACTCTTAACACTTTGAAAATACAATAAACTATTTTTTAAAATATGTTTTCACTGATTTTTTTAGGGAGAGGTACAAACACTGATGTGAGAGAGAAACATGGATGGGTTGCCTCCTGCATGCCTCCTACTGGGGATTGAGCCCGCAACCTGGGCATGGCCCTGACTGGGAATCGAACTTGGATCTCTCAGTCCATGAGACAACGTTCAGTCTACTGAGCCACACTGGCCGGGCTACAATAAACTATTTTTAAAATATAATACTAAAATAAAGTACAGGAGAAAGTAACTGAAGAATTACTGCATCAGAATCATTGGGGGGGAGGGGTCACCTGGAGAAATAAACTACAGATTCCTTGGTCCCAA
Source organism: Tadarida brasiliensis (assembly GCA_030848825.1). NCBI lineage: Eukaryota > Metazoa > Chordata > Mammalia > Chiroptera > Molossidae > Tadarida > Tadarida brasiliensis. The sequence continues at coordinate 11,545,135 of CM061275.1, read as the reverse complement.
TGCAGACCTAATAAAATCAATATTTCTATGGATGGGGCCAGTGGCTTTTATTAAATGCAGCACATTTATATCATCATACCACTCCATGGAAATATGAAATCCAGACAGATTTTGATTTGGTCTGAGAAATGTTTAAAATTATATATTAAAGTGATAAAAATAAAAATAACCTAAGTGCCCAGACATCTAAGAATCCCTGCTAAACTCCCTTTCCTTTAAGGAACTTGAACATCCAAATTTCTTCACAAACCAGTCAAACACACCCCATTATTCATTATCTGTACTGTGCACAAGGCACTGTGAAGAATATACAAGAAGTAAGCAATATTCATAAATTTTGCCACTAAAATAAACTCACTTCAATCAAATCTGCAAAAATCAGCATTAAAAACTAGCTTTCTCAGGCCACTATTATTCACACAGAAACACAGTTTTTAATCTAAACTATGATGAAAATTAAACTAGTAGGGAACCAAAGTCACTGTTGGGTAATAACTGGGATGTTGTCGACAGGCTACACTCAGTTCTCTAGTTCACACACTTATTTGGCACATCAGTCTTGAAATACGCAAAATTTTCCCTATACCAAATACAAATCTCCTATGTTAAATACTCTGAGTCTAAAACATTAAACTGCAAGTTCCAAGATTTACTGTATACATAAATAATGAAACTACCTAACTGTTTAGCTAACAGTCCCATTTAACTAAAGGAGAATACATGGAGTTTGTCAAAATAGTGGATGTAAAGCACAGGATACTGTTCCAGTTCCTAGCAATCTTCTACTCCCAATTTCTTATAGACATCAATGCCAATTTTGTTGATTGTAATAATAATAATGGCACCAATAATATTTGAGTGCTTTTTGTATGCCAGGCATACTTATTTAATCCTCAAACATGTATAAAAAATGGGTACTATTTTTTTTTCCATTTTACAGATGAAAAAATGGAGAACAGAGGTGAAGTAATAGCTGATAGGTACTACACCCAAACTTTCATGGAGTGTTCTGCCTGCTACCACAAATACATTATCTAATGACCAAAGTTTTAAGTTAGATTTAGCATATTATTTATATAAATAAGTCTGTATCTTATAATTAAACAATTATCCATAAAACAGTATATAAATGAATGTAACTTAGGCAAACCTGATTAGAAGAGTCTAACAAAAGTCTATGTCTTCCTATCAATGGTAAAATACTTTTCCCACTTCTCATTCCCTACGCCCAGAAAATGGCAACCTAATTTTGCTCGTTTTTGTTTTAAAGTACAGATTTTATCATTACATATAATCCCATCTCAGGAATGCATTGTTAATTAATTCATTTGTAAAGCCTTTATCCCCTAAGAATCTTCATCTTTATTAGCTTTATTAAATTTAATTCACATTCTATAATTAATTCATTTTAGAACTTTCATTTTCTAATTATAAAATATATGAATAACATATAAAGTTCAGAAAATAAGTTTAAGGAGGAAAATAAATATCACTTGTAATCCCAATTCAAGATAACAACTTTGGTCCTTTTGGTATTCTCTTTTAGCCTATATTCTATATATGAATAAATAGTATGTAAAAATATGAACTGAAATCATATTATGTAAACACTGATAATCTGCTTTTTCTCCCATAAAAACAGAGCACTTTTTAAAAATAGTGCAGATTGCCCTGGCCAGTTGACTCAGTGGTTAGAGTCGGCCCAAGGACCGAAGGGTCTTGGGTTTGATTCAGATCAAGGACACATACCTGGGTTGCAGGCTCAATCCCCAGCCCCAGTTGGAGTCATGTGGGAGGCAACCAATTGCTGTGACTCTTTCACATCAATGTTTGTGTCTCTCTCTCTCTCTCTCTCTCTCTCTCTCGTTCTCTCTTGTCCCTCCCTCCCTCCCTTCTACTCTCTATAAAAAATAACAACAAAAATCAATGGAAAAATATCCTTGGGTGAGGATTAACAAAACAACAACAACAAAATAGTGCAGACAAATGCAATTGTATCACTGATTTTCTACAAAACACTCTGGACTAAAAAATAGTTTTTTATAGTGTGAAAATTAACCACAAGGTGGAAAGAGGATGGTGGGCCCTTCATCTAAAGAATTCTCTCTCTTCTGCAAGTATTTGAATGTTTTAAAAAAACATTTAAAAATTTTACTGACTAAATGGGCATTTTCTTTGCTCTACTAAAAAATTTTGCAAGTCCATCTTTAGCACATCCACACACAGAAGACATTAAACAAAAGGTTATGGAAGTATTACAGTTGCGAAAGATCAAAACTGTGACAATTCACTGTAGACACACGCTCAGCCCAGCACACTTGAGCCTAAGTAGAGCCAGCTAGGAACACCACGAAGTGATGATTTTTTATTTCCAGTGTCTAAGGCCTATTGCTTACATACACAGCAAGCAGATGGCATTGAGTGGTGACACAATCTCAAGCTTGTTCTATTATGACAGTAGTCCAAGTCTAAAGCATAATGGGAATAAGAGAATAACTACGTCATCTGAAACCCTCCAACTCATGGTTTCAACTGCAGACTTTGGTTGGTTCTTGAATTATATTCCAATGTAAAAAGTATGACATTTGAGCACAAGTAAGAAGTTACTATGCATTTATTTAAAATTCAAAGGGATGTTTTATAATGGAGTTTGTCCAAAGTGTGCTATTCAATATTCAAAAGAGACAGGAACTTAAAAAAAAACAACAGTATACTATTTGACCAATTTTGAGTTACTTAAGTTCCAGACTTATAATTTGGATGTAAAAGAAACACCATCAAAATAACTTAATATTGGGAAATCTAAACAAACAAATAAAGATGGGTTTGAGACATATTATTCACCTTCCAAACTCACTTGCCCACGGTTTTTCTTAAGTTAATCTGATATTCTTAAATAATTAAATCTATAAAAGTTCCACCCATATCAATTTTTAGATATATATATATATATATATATATATATATATATATATATGCATCTATAGGGCAAACTGGTACTTGTACTTTATATGCAAAACTTTCTGAAGCATGAAAATTTCATATCAGGGGGTTATGTAGGTCATTACTAAACTGATTATACAGGATGGGGCAAAAGTTTTACAGTGGTGAGTACGCGAAACAGAGTTTATTCTTGTATTATTATTTATTAATTATTGTATTATTTTCCATTATGAACAACTGTAAACCTACTTTTGCCCAACCCTGTAGGATTAGAATGGAGAGCAGAGGGGTACAACAATACAGCAGTCTAAATGATGCCATACAGAAATCTAACAACAAAAAAAACCCCCCAAGAAACAAAAAGAGCACTTTGAGGATACCAGGAACCAAAATATCATATAAAGTTATCTCTTATAAACTTGTCACATTATAGCTTTAGTCTCAGACAACTATAAAAAAATTCTGAAATATGTTCCTTCTTTACAAAACCAGCCCTCTTCAAAGTTTATTGTACTTTCAACACAAACCAACAAAACAGATCCCTTACTTCATGAGTGGTGAGATTCGTCAGATCCTCTCTGAAGGTCCTTGTAGGCCACTATATTAACCTACAGGGTTCTCTCTACCCATTCAACATTAATTTATCTCCTCATAGCCCTCATTTCATCAATTTCTCTTTTTGTGAAAATAAATTTCTTTTCCAGTCTAGCATAGCAACTTCCACATGTAAATTCTATATCATAACCCCTTCGCTTTTGCAAACTTCCACTAAAATAGTTTCTTTCCATCTCTTGATTACCTGCATCTACTTTCATCCTTGGTATCCATTCCTGTTCAGTATTCATTTAAAAGAATTCTAATTTTTTTTTTTTATCCTCACCAGAGGACACTTTTTTGCATTTATCTTCAGATAGAGTGGGAGGGAGAGAAGGAAGAAGTGAGAGAGAGAAGCATTTATGTGAGAGAGACACATCGAGTGGTTGCCACCCACACGACCCCAACCGGAGCCGGGGACAAACTGCAACCCAGGTACGTACCCTTAGCGGGAACCGAACCCAGGACTCTCCAGTCCGCGGACCGAAGCTCTAACCGCTGAGCCAAACTGGCCAGGGCTAAACTTAAATTTATTAAGACATTAAATCATTTGAAGAATTAGAAACTATATAAATATGCAGTTTAGAGACTTCATACTACTAGTCTGCTTGGGTATTAATGTTAAAAATAATACTTATCAAATTGTGTGTATTTTTAACCCTATTAAATTATCAGTTCATATTTCTGCACAAACCACACACTTTGTTCTACTAATAGAAAACAGAAACACATGCTCCCCACACAAATAAAATAGAGATAGATTATTAGATGTTCAACTAATGTTGGTTACATAATCATTTCGAGTACGGTGGTTCTACTATCTCATTTCAGACAACTATAGTAAATTGTTATGTTTTAAAAAATTAAGAGATACAAACAGAACCAAAAGAAGATATCATGAATGTGAACAGAAGGGTCTAACACAGACATTTTTTACAAAGAGCTGAAAACATTAGTCTACTCAGTTAAAATCTAAATGAAAGCTTTCCATGTTTCTGGTCTTTATTTCCCTCTTCAGGATTTTTACTGTGTGATTTATTTTATGTAACTTAAACCACATGGGGAGGAAGGGCTTTTGTACAGATAAAAGGTGAATTCAATTGTTTCTGAAAAATTTTCTAGACTCATCTAGAAGAAAAATGGTGTGCTGCACTGAAGAAAAGATTATAGTGATAGAGGCAGTCTTCTATCATTCACCTACTGATCCATTAATTCATTAATTCATTCATGTTTGCATGCAAGCAAAATACAAATATTTACTGATCACCTATTTTATGCTTTCTACTATGGCAGTCCCTGCTAAGGTAGTTTGCTGTTAGCATTATTATCTATAATTAGAGTTTATACATTTTCAAAAATTATATAACTACTTTGAGTTTCATCATCTATAAAAAAATGGACAGCCCTGGTCAGTTTGGCTCAGCGGTAGAGCGTCGGCCCATGGGCCAATGAGTCGTGGGTTTAATTCCGGCCAAGGGCACGTACCTTGGTTGCAGTTCGTCCCCAGCCCTGGTCCGGTCATGCAGGAGAAAACCAATCAATGTGCCCCTCTAACATCGATGTTTCTCACTCTCTCCCTTTCTCCCTCTATCTTCCTCCCACTCTATGTCTGCAGATAAACAGAAAAATATCCTCGGGTGAGGATTAAAAAAAAATGGATAATATCTATTTTGCAGATATGCTGTGCAGATTAACTGAGATGTAAATGCTTTACCTTCAAGAAAATAAAAATAAAAAAGCCCTAGTAGTCGTTATGTTCTTTTTTTTTTTAATCCTCACCCGAGGACATTTTTGCATTCATCTTCAGAGAGAGAAACATTGATGTGAGAGAGACACATCACTGGTTGCTACCCACACGACCCCAACCAGGGCCGGGGACAAACCGCAACCGAGGCACGTGCCCTTAGTGGGAACCGAACCCGGGACTCTCTGGTCCGTGGGCCGACACTCTAACCACTGAGCCAAACCGGCCAGGGCTTGTTATGTTCTTTTATTTCAATCCTTTGGGAATGGAATAGGAAAGTCTATTCATGTTTCACACGATTCATATGCCACCGCATGTAAAAACTAAGTTTTCTTTTTTTAATTTCAGCTTTATTGAGGTATAATTAACATATAAAATTGTGAATTTTCTTGTAATAATATGTCATGAGCTGCTAGCCACTCAATCTTATTAATAGCTTATTTTTCTTGCCAAGATACAAGCAGGCTTCAAAGAACGTAAGACATGCATACTGGGAAGGCCATAACTGCCAGCATAGTGACAGTGCCAAAATGGCCCAAACTAGGGAAGCTCCTGTTCTTACCTGTGGTTGCGGAGGAGAGAAGGGTAAGAGTAATCAGTCCTAGGAGAATAACTGGAGCTCTGATTTCTGTTGATAAACAGAATTATCTTCGAACCAATTCAAAATAGACTCAACTGGAATGTTATAGTTTGAGACATTAAATCACTGTTTTGACTATCTGTGGTCTCTTTAGTAAATGAAATATTCACTTGACCAGATCTGGGCTTTTGCAGTTTCACATGAGAAAAACACAGTATTTATAAAAAGTAACACACACACACATACAATCCCCAACATTATGTGGTACATTTGCTTATTATAATCAAGTGCTGCTTTATGACAGGGTTAGGTTCTGAAAAATGTGTCATCGGGCAATTTTGTCGTGCAAACATCATATAGAGCTCATAGGGTGCACTTACGCAAACTCAGATGGCATAGCCTCCTACACACCTAGGATCTAAGGCATATAGCCTGTTGCTCCTAGGCTACACACCTGTACAGTATGTACTGTATGGAATACTATAGGTAACTGTAACACAATGGTAAATATTTGTATATCTAAACATAGAAAAGATACAGCAAAAATGCGATACAAAAGATGAAAAAATGGTACACCTGTATAGGGTACTTATCACGAATGGAACCTGCAGGACTCAAAATTGCTCTCAGAGTCAAGAGAGTGGTGAGTAACTGTGAAGACCTAGGGCATTACTGTACACGACTGCAGACTTTATAAACACTGTACATGCAGGCACACTAAATTTTAAACTAACACAAGATTAAATCAAGCACAAGACAGAATGATCCAATCAAGAAATGCAGTAAACATATGATATAAGAGGCTGCTGCCAGCGTAACCCAGTACACTGTTTTACAGCTATTTTTTTTTAAGTAGAAAGAGTACACTCTAAAATAACAATAAAAAATATAGTATAGGCCCTGGCTGGTTTGGCTCAGCGGTTAGAGCGTCGGCCTGCAGACCAAAGAGTCCCGGGTTTGATTCCGACCAAAGGCACGTACCTCGGTTGCGGTTCGTCCCTGGCCCTGGTTGGGGTCGTGCAGGTGGCAACCAATCAATGTGTCTCTCTCACACTGATGTTTCTCTCTCTCCCTCCCAGTCTGTCTGAAGATAAATGTAAAAAAAAAATAAAATATATATATATAGTATAGTAATACATAAACCAGATACACAGTTTACCATTAAGTGTTCTGTACAGCACATAACTATAGGTGCTGTACTTTTCTACAACTGGCAGTGCAGCAGGTTTGTTTATATCAGCATCACCACAACACGTGAGTAATGAATGCATTGTGATATGACTGTCACTAGACAAAGGAACTTTTCAGTTCCATTATAACTTTTTCTTTTTATTATTATTTTTAATCCTCACCCGAGGACATTTTTTCATTTTTTGTTCAGACAGAGTGGGAGGGAGAGAGAGGAAGAGAGAGAGAGAGAAACATCGACGTGAAAGGGCCACATCGAGTGGCTGCCACCCGCACAACCAACCAAGGCCGGGGACAAACTGCAACCGAGGTACATGCCCTTAGCGGGAACCGAACCCTGGTCTCTCCGGACCGCAGGCCGACGCTCTAACCGCTGAGCCAAACTGGCCAGGGCAGTTCCATTATAACTTAATGGGACCACTGTTGTAGACGTGGTCCATCTTGACAGAAATGTTAAGTGGTGCATGGCTGTAATTTAAAAATATTTTCAAATATACTTTTAAAGGAAAGAGATTTGAATAAAAATTAATAATAAGGACTTTATTTTGGAGTTTAGAAAAAATTTGAAAACTAAAAGAAACATTTAGAAAGGTATAACAACTCAATGCTTTAAAATATGCAAACATTTTGAAAGTATCACAAGCCTATATTTAATGTTTACAAATTGGGGTGGCTTCTTTTCTCAACTGATAACATTTAAGGAAGACAGTAAGCAGATAATTTACAGCTGAGGTGAGTTTACTTATCAGTCAAAAAGAAATATTAATATCAATCTTTAGGCTAACTTGCTTATGTATTATTTAGCCAAGTGGAAAGTAAAATGAACACAGCTAGAGGCAGGTACCAGAATGACTAAGAATGGCATGAGCAAACTAATTTTTTTTTAATTAAGAAATTAAGGGTGAAGGAAGAGAAATACTAAAAGTAATATTTTTTCTAAAGATCATATACTCAATATCCTATTTTTCATTGTTCCGTATTTCAATGCCCTCCATTCTAAGCTGCTTACCAAACAAGAAGTCTATACTTTATTTTTCATCTCTTCTGCTCACACAACTTATGTTTCTAAAGTCCAGTCACATTCACAATTGCTGGAAAGACCACACACCAAAGAATTTCACCATATAGTGGCAGATTTTAAGATACCTCCAGAAATACCAATGTCTAAAAGTAAGAGTTCCCTGTTAACTAAGAATTCAAAATGCTAAATAAATAAAATTTCTAAGGTTACAATCTGTCAAAGGAATAGCATAAACATGCTTTTCACTGATGAAATAACAGGAATTTTTACCTTTCAATTTTGAAAAAAAGGTAGCAACAACCAAAGTGTACTGAGTCCTATCTTCTCTCAGAGGTTGCCTAACTCCATGGAGCCTATATCTTATACTCAAACTCTCTTTTGAATTTCAGATCTTCACAAACAATGACTCCCAGCAACTCCCCTCAAAACCTTCCCTCGTTTTCCTTTAAATCCTCAGATCTCGCCTTACCTGTGTTATTACCAGCCTCCCAGTCTTCAGTCTCTTTCTTCAATTCATTCTGACCTCTGTAGCCAGATTCCTCTTCCAAAAAATGATGTCATTTTCCTCCTATCAAAACTTCTTGCACTCCTGAATAAAGTCTATACTTCTCAATCTAACATTCAATGACTTCTAGAGTCTAGCCCCAATCAATCTTTATGGCCTTATCACCACATTTTCTAATTATACAGACTTAAGCTTCTGTCAAATCAATCTCCTGTCCTCCAACTTGTCCTGAACTTTCTATATTGGCTCATACCATTCCTACCATAAGAATGTCTACTACAGCCCTGGCTGGGTAGCTCAGTTGGTTACAGCATCATCCTGATGTGCCAAGGTTTTGTGGGTTCATCCCAAATCAGAGCAAATAAAAGAATCACCCAATGAGTGGAACAACAAATTGATGTTTCTCTCTCTCTCCCTTCCTCTCTCTCAAAAACAAAAACAAAAAAAAATAAGAAGAAAGAGAAAGAAAAATCAATAAATAAAAACATTTTTTAAAAAGGAATGTCTACTACCACTCCCCTCCAGCTGCCATTGCTCAAGGCTACTCTGCATCCCTGCATTTAGTTATGTAAGCAAGGCCACACAAATGACATCTCCTGCCCCACCCACCAAAACTGGCAAAAGAACAAACAAACAAACAAAACACACACACACAAAATTAACAATAGCTAGCTTTTATTAAATGCCTACTACATGCCAAATAGTCCTACACAGTACTTCTAATCCTATTACCAATCCTATGAAGTAGGTATTATTATTCCCCCTTTAAAGATGAGAAAGCCAAACTTTAGAAATATCAAATCATATATATAGTAAGTTACCTTTAGTTACTTACTTAATAAGTTGCCTCAAATCACGTACTTAGTTAAGTGGCAAAGCAATTTGAACCCAGGCTGCCTAACTTCAGAGCCATTGCTCTAAACACTAAGTATTTCTTTTTTGGTCTGAACCATGTGACTAACCCCCCACCCCAATCTACCTGAAATAATTTAGTTTCACATAAGTTATTTCTACGTACTACATACTATAAGCTTTCTCATGTTTGTCATTTTAGTAAAGGGAAAACTTTAAAATGCTATTTCTTCCCAATTAAAAATAAAAAAAAACAACGCTCAAATTATAAATTCAAGGAATATCTTTTTATGTCACAAAGATTATTTTCACCTAAAATATTTCAAAGAAATTCATTCCAACCAACTTTTACAAAGATGACTGGAAATTACCAATCATACACTATGATGGTTTTACAGATTATTAATAATATGAGGATTTTGTGATTACCACCCAGGAATTGTAAAAGATATCTATCAAATTGGCAAAGATTATAAAAACTGACCTACTCAATGCCATTGAAGGTGCAGTGAGACACACACTCTTATACACAGGGTAACCACCCTCTGATCCAGCTATCTCACTTCTGGGAATCTATCCTAAAGAAAGAAAAAACAAACAAAAATGCAATCAAAGATAAATGTACAAAAATGTCTGCCCCAGTGTTATTTAAAATAGTAATATTATAAAGAATCAACCTAAAGCCCCACACTAGGTTGAACATCAATATCCAGTTCAGAGAAAACAATAGAAGCAGCCCTGGCCGGTTTTGCTCAGTGGTTAGAGTGGGCCCACGGACCAGAGAGTCCCGGTTCGGTTCCCGCTAGCAGCGGTTCTCAACCTGTGGGTCACGACCCCTTTGGAGGTCGAACGACCCTTTCACAGGGGTCACCTAAGACATAACAGTAGCAAAATTACAGTTATGAAGTAGCAATGAAAATAATTTTATGGCTGGGGGTCACCACAACATGAGGAACTGTATTAAAGGGTCGCGGCACTAGGAAGGTTGAGAACCACTGCTAAGGGCACGTACCTCGGCTGCAGTTTATCCCCGTTGCGGCTGGGGTCGTGTGGGTGGCAACCAGTCGATGTGTCTCTCTCACATAGATGTTTCTCTCTCTCTCTCTTCCCCTCTCTTTCCCTGCTGCTCTATCTGAAGATAAATGCAAAAATGTCCTCGGATGAGGATAAAAAAATAATTAAAAAAAAAAAAAAAGAAGCAAAACAGTCTATATAAAAGTATAATTCCAAATTTTTAAAAAAAGGAAAAAAATCTGTACATGCAAGGAAAACTACTACAGAAACTTACATTAAAATGTTAGTAGTAATTATCTCTGGTGATAGGTTTATGGGTGATTTTCAATTATTTCTTTCTTTTGTGTTCTTTCCAAAATTTGCCACAATGGAACATGAATTACTTTAAATAGGAAATCAATCTTTAAGCAGTTATAACCACTGAAAATGATCTGTACCTAACAAGGGCATATTACTTGGAACAAAAACTAAATTTCCTAGTGCAAAGAAAATAGCAAACTTGTTTTGCTTCTAGCTTCTATTACATTCACGTTTACCTTTAGATTGTGTAAAGAATGTTATCCAGGACTCAGCAGTATTCATGAAATTACACAAGGCTCACTATCTAAAAGTCAGCCAATGCTCCAATAGAAAGCAACACAGTTAAGTGAACTGTTTTACTGTATGTCTACTGAGAATAATAAATGTCCAGTTAATCCTAACTCAAAATATGCAAAATGGAGAAATCAGAAAAAACTATTCTCATTTTGTAAATTAACTAAACACACTGTTGGTGCCTTATAAGCAAATCACAGTTAGGTCTGGCAGGGGGAAGAACTTGAAAATAAAGCTGGCAAGCTACCAACATTCACTGAAAATGCACAGTGATGCATTTGTCTATACGCACATTTCTGTTCAAATGGATGGTTAACTTTGGTGGCACAGGATGATTTTAATCAGTGTAGAAAAAATATTAAGCTGGTCTACAAACCCCTTCCCCCCCAAACCCTCACATAACACAAAATTTAAATTGCCAGCTGAAAAAGGAAAAAAACTTCCCACAATGTGGCATATATGCAGAAAATCAATTTAAAAAATAGAAGTCTTGGACCAAAGTAAAATAGGCAGTAGAGAGCAAACAATTCTTATTTCGCTATATTTTAAACAATTGGAAAACTGGTTTGCTCTAGTACTAAAAAGCTATTAAAAAATAAAACCACAGAAATAGTTGTTGAGTAGCTAAGACAGAATTTAAAATATTTTACTTAGAAAATGAATATATGCCCTGGCCAGTGTGACTCACTTGGTAGAAGTAGCATCCACAGAAAGGTCATGGGTTTGATCCCTAGTCAGGGCACATACCTAGTGGGTTCAATCCCCAGGAGTGCAGGAGGCAACCAAACAATGTTTCTCTCTCATATAATCTCTGTCTGTCTTTCTGTCTCTCTCTCCCACTTCTCTAAAAAAAAAAAAAAAAAAAAAAAAAATCAATGAAAATGACCTCGGGTGAGGATTAAAAAGAAAATAAATGATTCTATTTTTATTTTAACATGAAAATACAACATTTATTTATAAAACATACGTCAGGTTCTGGAAAACAAAATTACTAGACTATAAATTCTTTACATAGAAACTACGGTCTCACATCTCAATTTCCAGAGCCTAATACTAGGTCACTCAAACATCGTTCAATGACTAAATCTAAAATCTGCTAATGAAATTATGCAACATTTTCACCAGCATACAATGCATTTAAAAGGTATTTCAAAAGGCATCAATGATTTGGGCTACATACTGAAAACTACATAAAATCCAAAATAGTGTTAAAATTTCAGCTGCTAAAATAATTAAGTTATGGTTGCTTGCTTAATGTTCTATAATATTTGTCTAGAATAGAATGATTCTATTTATAAATGAATTTTAAAATATCACTGAAAATACAGTGAATGAATTTACTCTTCGGATTACACGTCTGACAGATCTGAAATGTTCAGTCTGCAATAAGAGAGAATTTCCTACTATTGCTAACTTAAGAATCTCGCAAGCTGCATTTGGGATTTGTCCAAAGAAACAGTTGTGGCCAGTTATCTGTGCCTCTCTTACAACCAGAATAAGTGAATACAACACTGTATTGCAAACAACCATGAATGTTATAGGGTGTGTGTGTGTGTGTGTGTGTGTGTGTGTGTATATATATATATATATATATATATATATATATATATATTTAATGAGTTCAACTAAAGGCACTTCAAGTTTTAATTAATCCAACAGTGTCTTTTATCAGTTATAATATATAGTTTGGTATATTCTTATTATGAAATATGGCCTAATTTAAATCTATCTTGAAACCCAACACGGGATTACATATTTAATTCCAAATTTGGTTAATTTTACCATTCCACACTTTGAACCACTCTCTATCAATGTGAACTAAACAGGCTAGAGATAGGAAAATACATCTAGGAAAACTGGATATACAAAGAAATTTTTTCCCAGATTTATCTAACCTAAATTTATATAGCCTAAAATAAGTCATTAGTACAAAAAGGACCATTAACTTGTCTAATGATTGAAGTTAATTTCATAGAACATATTCAATCTTCCATGTGTATATCATGTTCTTCTGAAAATTATATTAAAAGGATTATTTTAAACCATTTACAAAAGTATACTATTTCTTGTTTCAACTTCATCTTAATCATCACATACAATTTCCTTTTTTTATTGGTGCATGGATATGCCTTCTACTTCCAAAAGGCCTATTTTCAAGCGGAAATGAGAGCATGGCATAGTTCTCTGTTGAACTGTTTTGTTGATCAGAATATCATGGTAAGCTAAGCTTATAGGTTCAATACTCATCTGGATCATTTAACTTGGAAACAAACTGCCCTCTTAAACAGTCATCTCAAAACTGTGTAAAGGGGATCGGAGAGAGAGTGTGTGAATCAGTCAGTGCAAACCCATTCCCACCATTACAAAAATCAAAAACGTGAATGGGCTTCATCGATCTCAGTAACAAATGAAAGCTTAAGTATTTTTATGTTTAACACAAATATTTCTCATAAGATGTGATTGGCATTAAGTCAGGCAGCAATACATGATATCAGAATGAGCAGAAAATACTAGAAACATGCCTAACTCTTTTTAAAACTGATTAGTTTAATTTGAAAAGGAACATTAGGGTGAAGTTTATGTTCATAATTTTAAACTCACCACAACATTAATATAGAAATGCTTTATATGACATATTTTTATCAAACTTCTAAAATAAGAGAATTTTATAACTGGGAGCTTAGGGATTATCTGAGGTTAAATTAACATCTGCTGGCTCCCTAGCATGTACAGACACAGTGCTAGGTGCTTGCAGGTAACTCAATTAGTTCAACCCATTCACTTAATAGATGTTGGAGTTCCCAGGTCATGCCAATCAAGCCATCTGGATTTCAGAACAGAAATGCTGAGCAATGCCCTCACAGTGGTATAATTTCGATCAAAACAGACTAGTAACGTCCTCTTTTAAAAACTAAATAAAATTTCAAAGCTGTAATGCTGACCTTATTTAACAGAAACAATAGTCTTTGTGTTTTGAATAACGATAAAGAATTACAACAATTTAAAAATTCAACTGTGAGAGTCCTCAACAAAGTACTAGTTGCATAATTTACTGCAAAGGACAAAACATGGGGTTGTCATAGTTGTAAAATTCTAGACATACAGAACAGAAATTAAACGAATTGCAGATAGTGTTTTAAAAAATCCCTTTGTAAGAAAAAAAATTATCACTATGACAAATTAAATGCTTGATTGGAATGTCAATTGTATATAAAAGATCATCAACAACATATGAATGAAGTTCATGGGTAACAGTGAACATTGGCAAGATCTGAAGTTATTTAACTATCAGACTATAAATTAAGACAAAATGTAAAGTTCTTTGAGGGCAGAGGTCCCGTCTAATTCATCTCTCTATCCCCAACAATTAGCTAATAATACATGAACTCTAAATGCGAGCTATTAGAAAATTAAACCTAACAATATTTTTATAACTCAAAGTATTCTTAAAGTATTAAATAATAATACTCAATGCAGGTGACACTGCCATGAAACTTAAGATCAACAACTGTGGCTATCACTTTAACTAGTACAACCTACTCTTTGAAGGAATTCACAGAAACAACACCAAGAATACAAGTATATTCACATACTTTGATTCAGTAGTCCTTCTGGAAAGCAATCCCAAGGAAATATTCCAAAAAGAAAGAAAAAGTTGCATACACAAAAGTGTTCATTTTATTGTTATTTTAACAGAGGAAAAGGATACTACCTATATACCCAACAACAGGTAGATGTACTAATTTGCAACCATTGAAAAAGATTTAAAATGAAGATTAATGGTCTTCCTGCTTCTACTCTTGCTTCTCCCTATTCCCACCAAGTTGATTTCCACACAACAGCCAGAATGATTCTCTCAAACTTAAGTCAGAACAGGTCTCTCTTCAACTCAAACTCCTCCAATGGTTTCCCATCTCATTCACAAAAAATCTAAAGTTCCTACCCAGCCTACAAGGCCTTATAGTGTGGCCACAGCTACACTTGAGGACTAACCTCAAGTCCAACTCTCTCACTTTTCCTCTTGCTTGCTGGCCTCCTACTTGTTATAAAAAAGGCAAAGTACACTGAGGGGTCTTTGCACTTGCAGTTCTCTCTGCCTAAAATCTTCCCCAAAAGCACATATCCCTCACCTCCTTCAGGTCTCTGTTCTAGTCTCATGTCTTCCTTGCCTATCCTTCCCTGACACTGTTTCTCTATTCCCTCACCCTACTTTACTCTTCTGCACAGCTCTTAATATCTGACACAGTCTTTATTTATTTGTTTTTGGCTCATCTCTCCTGATTAGAATATACACTCTATGACAGTAAGGACTTTATTTCAATAGATATTCAAAAAGCACCTGCTGAATTAACATTGAATGTTGATACAATAATTATTAACTACATGAAAATACCATGCATATAAACAAGCTTGGAAGAGAACAGGAAAACAGAATAGTCTGATTTGTGAACATTCTCAAGTGCTGTTCATATTGCTCAGAAGTAGTTTGTACAATAAAAATCATAAGTCCATCACGATTATGAGTTTAAGCTTCCAAATGCAACTGTAGCAATCTTATTTCCTTAGAAGCCATCAGTAACTGTTACTGACTGATAACAGTTATTAATAAGAACTCTGCCCCATAAAAATGCAGTAACAATCACTCTTTAATCTTGTTACCAAAGACACAAACTTTAATCTGTAAGTGTAAATACTGTCATTCCTGAGGACACACAGAAAATGAACAAAGGCTTTTGAACAGCTTTTGAATAATACTCAGTTAGGGGCTCCAGTTTACTTTTCAGACAGGTATCCATGGTTGGCTTCAGAGGGCCTCTGAAACTGAACACAAAATTTTGTGCATAAATGCCGATTACTTTTTTTCTGCAGTCTATATATTTCATCATATTCTCAAAGGTATCAGTGGTCTAGAAAAGTGCAAGAATTACTATTTTATATCTTGGAAGTAAAATGTATTATTCAAATGTAAGCTACCTCTCAAAAAGACCTAAGATATATAACATCTAAACACATCTTTGTAATCATTCAATTCATTCAAGAAATACTGAGTGCCTACTAGACACCACACACTGTACGATGCTCAAAAATTTCCACCTAATCATAGCTTGTAGTACATAATTCAAAATACAGAAGAAACAAGATTCTCTGAAACACCAGAATAAAAAAGAATTTCAACCAACACAAATATAATTTCAAAACAGAAAGTGTTATAGGAAATCATAATAAAGACACAAAGGAGCTCAGGGCCTGATTTAGTGCTTTTGATGTCAAAATATGAAAGATATCAATTACATCAAAATAAAAGATAAACTACACATAAGCATGCCCACCCCCACGCACTGACAGGAAACCAAAAGAAAGTTTCCAAATCCTGTTTCCAGCAGCATCCCTTCTGAGGCTGCCCTTCAGCATGCTTTTGAAGGTAGGAGCCACACATTAGCACTGAGAGCTGATACTTTACTCTTACTGTGATTAAAAACAGAAAGGACCCTCCTCCCACACCCAGGAAGCAGAACCTGTGGCCACCTGTAAGGCCGTGGCCCATTAACCTCTTGCCCTCTTACTCTTCCCTTTCATTTCTTATACCCTCTTCCCTTCAAAGCAATGACAAAACGATCCTCCCTCCCAAAAAGAAATACCTAACTACTCAACGCTAGTTCTTTTTCCAAGAAGTCAAAAGGTCCCCTAAACTCTGGTTCTTCGCCCTGTGAGAAGACCCCATTTTTTAGGCACAAGTGTCTTCATCTTCTCTCCATAGCAGTAAATTACACAATTCAGCTTAAGACACTGTCCCTTAACTTCCTGAATGAGGGGGCAAAAGACACCCCTCCTAGCCCCAGTTAGAAGGAAGACATGAATCAGACGGACTTCGTCCCTAACAACATTCAGGGAAGCTGAGACCCCCAAAAAGCAACGCCGAAAAGGCGAACACATGGCATGCTACGGAAGACGCGGGGAAAAGAGGGCGGGAAAGGGGCCGGGAGGTGGAGTGGGACGGAGAGATGTCAGCCCTGTGCACTGGGGGAATAAAGGAGGGCAAGGGAGACACCGGACCCTGACAGAAGTGAGCACGGGGCAACGCTCCCGTCTGCCCGCACCTCGCTAGCGCAGGAGGGAGCACAGAAAATCACCCAACCCGCCAAGCCCCTCCTGGCGTGCCCCCAAAGGCAGAGCTGGGTTTAAAGGAAGATCTGACCCTAGCCTGGGGACATGCAAGAGGAAAAAAGCGGCGACGTCCAATCTTGTCTCTCTCAGGCAGCGAGGGGCGAGGGCACTGTGTCCGGGGAGATGGCGAGGAAACGGGCTTGTGCCATGACACCTCCGGGAGTTGGAGGGTGGGGGACACAATGTCCTCTTTCTCTCCCACACCCGGTCCGGGCCCCTCCCGTCCGTCTCCCGCAGGCCCAGCCACCGTCGACCGGCTCCGTCCGCGGGCGTGGCTGGCTCTGGCCCTGGCGGCGGCGGCCGGGCCTCGGCGAGCCCTGGCCCCTCCCGCCGGCCAGGCCCCCGGGCCGCCGCCCCGGACACCGAGGGAACGCGGAGGAGGAAGGGGGAGCCGGGGGACTGACCGGCGACAGGAGTCGCCTCAACCCCGGCTCGGCCGACCCGCGCCCCCCGCTCCCTCTGGGGTAGCTCCGGCTCCCCGCCCCTCACTCACCCCCCCGGTCCAGCACCTCCTCCACCTCCTCCTCCTCCTCCTCCCTCCTCTCGGCCGTGGCTCCTGCTCGGGTTCTGCGCGGCGACGGCGGCAGCGGCGGCCTCGAGAGCGGCAGCGGCGGCGCCTCCAGAACGCGCACGCACGCAGCACGCAGGCCCCGCCCCCTAGTTCGGGCCCGCCCCTCCGAGTCAGCGACAGCAAGGTTTCGGCCCCGCCTTCCCCGCGGCTTTCCGGAGTCCGCTTAAAGGGGCCGCGCAGGAAGGGGTGGGGAAGAGCTAAGAACGATGGGGGAGGTGTGGGGCGTCGTGGCTCTGCAGACGATGGGATGTGGTGTTGTGTATGGCCGGATCTGAACTGAGAAGGGGTCCAAAGATCCAGGAGTAGAACCTTGGAGTAAATGCACTCATTCAACAAGTACTAATTGAACACCTAGTAAGTACCAGGCACTGTTCTAGGCGCAAGGGATAAAGCCATAGGCAAGCAGGAGCCATCGTGAAGCTCGCCTTCCAGTGGGGTGGGAGAGAGGAGACAGACAACAGACACGTGAACAAAAATTTAAGGTATTGCTAAGTGGTGTGAGAAAAAATAATGAAGCCTGGAAGAGGGTGACTTTATAGCTGACCAGGTATTTGTACGCAGAGGAGACCTCTGAGCACATGCTGGAATAAGCCTAGCAAATATCTGGTGGTAGGGGGTGGGGGGACAGCTTTTCCAAGCGGAAAGAAAACCAGCGCAAGCTCGGAGGTGGGAATATGCCTAGCATGTTGCAGGAACAACAGAAGGGCAGCATGGCTGAAGAGTCAGGTGGCCAGAGAGCAGTAGTAGGCTGAGAGGTGGGGAAGTGGACAGATCCTGTGGAGCCTTATGGGCTATTATAAGAACAACGAAAAGCCATAGGAGGGTAAGCAGAGGGATGACTTTTTAAAAAATTACTCTTGCTAATGTGTGTAAAATACACAATACAGGAGCACAGGTGTCCAAACGCAGACCACAGGAGGCTGTTTGCGGTAGATTGGAGTAGAATGGAGGCAGAGAAGAGGGCTATTCAGATACAGTGCGAACTGAAATGGATTTGGTAGAGTTTGTGAAGGAACAAAAAGTTTATAGATGATTCTTAGGTTCAGGGCCTGAAGGATGGGTTAATGGCAGTGCCATTTAATGAGTTGTGGGAGACTCGAAGACAAAATATGGGGTGGGGGCAGTCAGGAGTTCTGTGTTGCACATGTGACATAGGTGCTCATTACACGTCCAAGTGGGCATGATGAGTAAACAACTGGATATATGAGTCTTAAGATACAAATTTGGGATTCATCAGCACATAGATGCTTTTCAAGCATTAGGTTTACATAAAATCACTTAAGGAGAGTAGCTGGAGGAGAGGACGAAAAGGAACTCCAACACTTGGAGATTAAGTAGAAAAGGAGGAACACCAGGAGAGGGTGGAATGTTGGAAGATAACAATTGTTTCAGGAAGGTAAGAGTGATCAGTCTTATCAAATACTGATGAAATGAGTAAGATGAGATCTGAGAGTTTGAAGGCTGGATTTGGCCTGATGAAGATGGCTGATGTCCTTGATGAAAGCAGTTTCAATGAGGTCATATGGGAGAAAGTCTGATTAAGGTATGTTAACAAGAAGATGGGAGGTGAGGAAGAGAAAGTGTTTATAGCAAGTCTAAAGAGCTCTTGAGGAGCTTTGCTGTAAGGAGCAATTGAGAACCCAGCGGAAGCCAGAGGATTACTTGGGATCAAGGAAGGGTATTTTAAAATGGGAGATGTTTCCTCATATTGGTATTCTGGAATGATTCTCTAGGAGGGTAGAGGTGATAGGGCAAAAGATAAGAGGAGACAACTGGAGAAAGATTGTCCTCAAGTAGGGGAGAAACAATGGGACCTAGCAGAGATGGGGTTGGCCTTGGATAGGAGCAAGGACAGTATGTTCACACACTATTTTTGGAGAGAGAAGGCAAAGTCTGTGGGTGCAAATGCAGGTGGAGCAAAAGAGGGCAGGTGGGAACTGAAATCCAGCCCCTGTTCTGCCAACCAAACTGTGAGGCCACATCAACCTGAAGGAAGGGGCACCTTTTCCAATGGCTCCACGTAAAGGGGTGGTGGCCTTTTAGCAATCCTACACTTGCGCGCGTGCACACACACACACACACACACACACACACTGCAGCTTTTCCCAGTTTGTACTGTATGTGCTGACTGCCTCACAGGGTTTGATGAATTAGGTCTGGGCTGTGTACTTTCCTTTACTCTATGTAATAAAAAGCTGTGAGTGGGGAGGAGCTATTGGCTATTTTCGGAGATAAAAGAAGGTGAGAAAGAATACCCTTGAGCCTGGCCAGTGTGGCTCAGTGGTTGAACGTCGACCCATGTACCAAGAGGTCACAGGTTCAATTCCTGGTCAGGGCACATGCCCAGGTTGTGGGCCCTATCCCCAGTGGGGGGCATGCAGGAAGCAGCCAATTGATGTTCTCTCTCATCAATGTTTCTATCTCTCCCTCCCTAAAATCAATAAAGAAAAAAAAATTTTTTTTTTAAAGAATACCCTTGAAGAGTGGAAGAGTTACTAGAGAAGTGTAATGGTCTGGACAATGCTAATGGCCCTCTTGAGTTGGTGGTCCTATATTTAAAATGAGACCACTCAGCAAGGTTGTGTGGTTTTTCTCCAGCTACATGCCATTGCTGGGTTGGGAGTGATGGTAAAAGAGAGTTGGACTGGACCAGGGCTGGGTTTTGGGTTTTGCTGATGAAAGTTAATGAGAGGGGGAAGGGAACATGTCAGGGAGTGGTAATAGCTTGGAATGTAAGCTGGGAGGGAAGAGAGGGCAAGTCAAAAAGTGGTGGAACCAATGGTTCTGTGGTCCCTGTGGGAAAAAAATAGTTTAAGAGGAAGCAAGCAAACAAGTGGAGGCAAGGGGACTTTCCAAGGATGGAGCATGGGGAAGGGTGAGGGGAAGTGGAGGTATCTGTGAGAAAAAAGGGTTCAGGCAGGCGCCTGGGGCTGTGGAAACTGCAGCATCCTGGGGCTCCTACCCTCTTCGCAGTTTATATGTAAGTGTTGGTCTGGGAGAGGTTGAGGGGGCTGCACGAGTTGGGAGAAACTGGGTACAGGAGAGGATAAGCCAACCAGGTACTACTAGGCCTCTTTACAAGCCCTGGGAGAGCCCACTGGGTACTTTGCTTTACCCACCCTCTCCTTTCACCCTGGACATCTGAGCATTATGTAGGTACTTTATCCTGCCTGGTGTTTGATGCTAAAGGACATCTTTTCTCTTGAATCCAGCTCCTCCTCCTGATTTCCCTAATCAGCACTACCTTTCTCGTTTACTCAGCCACCAAACCTCAGCCGCCTTTAATCCATCTTTCCCGTCTCTGTACCCAGTTAGTCCCCAAAGTATAGCAATCTGCACTGTCCCGTAGAATATTCTGCCATGCTGGAAATATTCCAGATCTGCACCATCCAACATAGTGGTCACATGTGGCTACTGAGCACTTGGAATGTGGCTAATACCACTGAGGAAATGGATTTTAAATCTTTCTTTCTTTTTTTTTTTAAATCCTCACCGGAGGAAATTTTCCTATTTTATCTTCAGATAAAGCAGGAGGGAGGGAGGAAGAGAGAGAGAGAAACATCGATGTGAGAGAGACACATAGACTGGTTGCCTCCCGCATGACCCCAACCAGGGCGGGGACGAAGTGCAACCAAGGTACATGCCCTTGGCCGGAATCCCAGGACTCTTTGGTCCGCGGGTTGATGCTCTAACAGGTCAGCCATACTGGCCAGGGCTTAAATCTTTCTTAACTTGAATGAATTTTAATTAGATTTAAATAGCCACATGTGGCTGGGGGCTTCTATATTAAACAGACAAATATGGATCCTTCCTACCAACCGTCTCTTCCATCTGTCCTCTCCTTTCTTCATTGCCACCACCCTAGGTCAGGTACCGATGACCTCTAGCCTAGATTTTTGCTGTAGAATCCTATTTGCTCTCCTGCTCAGTTGCTTTCCCTTCAATCCATCTTGTGTAACTGCCAGCACCATCTCTCTAAAGCAGTGGCCAAATCACAGCCCCACCCTATTTTAAAATTATCAGTAGTTCCCTGTCAAATTAGGTACAAACTAAGTAGTCTGCTATTTGCCCTGTGATGTATCTCTATCTCACGTTTCCATCCTGACCTTGCACTTCACCCATACATAGACGGAGCTGGTTCTCAAGCAAAACTGAACGACTGACTATACTTCCTGCCAACTTTTTACAAAGGAGCCAACTCATTTGCCTCAATTGCTCTACCTGGAACAATGCCTCCTACCCCTCTTCCAGGCCCCAAATTTATTGAAATCCTTGAAGGTGTGTCTCATATTGCAGCTCCTACCTGGAACCTTTCCTGATTTTTCCTCTCCTTTGAAATCCCGCTGTTTCTGTTTTGACTTCTGTGCTGCCTTGTCATGCGTTTTGTGGATTTATTTTATTCTCATTCCTAAATATTCCTCCTTGCAGATCACTGTGTTTTAATTATGTTAGTGTCCTTTGCTGTGTCGGTCTTGCATTTGTTATATATACACATACTCCTCAACCAGCCACTGCATTGAGTTGTACACTTCTGTGGAACCAAGAGTAGTATCACTAACCCTCAGTGAGAACGTCTTTATGCCCTGGGAGAAACAAAAAGAAAACGAAGCAGCAGCCAAAAAGCAATTATTTTATGGCACTCCTGTCACAAGTGAGAATTTCTTAAGTTGGAAGGCCAAGTTTGTTGCAGAGCTCTTGGAAATGAAAAGGAAATGAATGAAGGAAGAAGAATGAACAGGAAAAAGAAACAAAATGGGAACAGCTCTTTGAAACAGATCATAATCTTGACCCATGATATCCAGTTCTGGGAGGATGCTGGAAGCGATGTGGAGGTAGATGAGTCTTTGTTCCAGGAAATGGATGACTCGGAGCCCGAGGGTGACGAAGACCCGGGAGTGACTTCACCAACTAAGGGACTATCTTGTGCAGAGAGGCTTGACTGCCACCGCATCTGCGCCTGTGCTGAGGGGATGTTGGTTTTCCTTTTTCTTTTCTGAGAAAAAATACTTTTCGGGGAAATATTCTTATAGCTTTCATCATTGAACTTAATAAACTAAACTTAAATAAGAACAAAACCATGAGATTTTCTAACATGAGATTCAAACTTTCAAAGAGAAACAGACTGGCTATATTTCTTTCCCTTCCAAATGCTTCCCAAACTTACGGTGCTTTTGCAACTCAGTTCTAGCTTGTAATCCTAGAGAGCACGAAGTGCTTAGAAATGTCAGGACCTGCATAGCTACTCCTAGGGTCAATTTATGGAAAAGACCTGCAGGGAGCATTCAGATTGTGAAGCAGATCAATAAAAAGAGGCTTCCATCTAATAAACGTTTATAAAATGTATTTTTAGACCTCAGACTCTTAGAAACCTATAACCCAAGAGTAGAATTACATCTGCTATGCCCTGCAATGCCTAGTATACTTTTTCTATTGATGCAGTGATTTTCAAGAGTAGGTATAATATTTTACATAAAAGTATACCTTACACATGTAGTTAGTACCTTATACACATTTATTCAACAAACCCTAATGGAGTGCTTGCTCCTTGCCAAGCATTGATGCTTATTGCTGAGGATGCAAAGTTAGGACAGATATGGTTCTGTGTCTTCTAGAAGGTAAAACTATGACTTGATGTTGGTATATCATTTTACAGTTTACAAAATGATTCCACAGTACCTAATTTAATACTATCAACAATGTCATTAAAGTATGTATAAGTCTCATTTTGCAGAGGAGAAAACTTGCTCAGAGGGATTAAATGAATTGCACAAAAGCACAGAGCCATTAATAGGCAAGATCTCAAACTAGAACCGATCTTTGGGTGACAAAACATTGGTTGAATTAGAATGTAATTTTCCACCCAACTGGTGTGGCTCAGTGGATTGAGCATGGTCCCATGGACTGAGAGGTCCCAGTTTGATTCCTGGTCAGGGCACGGTTGCTGGCTTGATCCTCAGTAGGGGATATGCAGGAGGCAGCCGATTGATGTTTCTCTCTCACATCAATGTTTCTATCTCTCCCTAAAATAAATAAATAAAAACACATTTTTTAAGAATGTAATTTTCCCATGGGAAGGGACCTGATCCATTTTGTTCATTACTATATTCCTAGAGCCTAGAAAAGTACCAGGCACAAGGTAGATTTTCAATAAATGTATCAGGAGTGTGTGTGTTGTGGAGAGGGAGAGAGAGCTAGAATATACATGTGTTAAACTGATCTTTTCTGTATTAGTGCCACTCAAAATATGATCCATGAACTGGTGCTGGTCCACAAAATGGTTTACTACCAGTTTTCTTAGTCCATGTGGGCTGCTATAACAAAATACCACAGACTGAGTAGCTTATGAACAACAGAAATTTATTTCTCATAGTTCTAGAGGATTAAAGTCAGAGATCAAGGTGCTAGCATAGTCATGTTCTGGTTAGGGCCTTCTTTCTGGTTCATCGCAGTGTCTTCTGCCTGTGTCCTGACCTGGTGGAAGGGGCTAGGGATCTCTCTGGAGCCTCTTTTATAAGCGCACCAATCCCACTCAAAGGGGCTCCACCCTCATGGCCTAGGTACCTCCCAAATCCCCATTCCTAATCCATCATCTTTGGGGAGTTAGGATTTCAACATGAATTTTGGAGGGACACAACCATTTGGACCATAGCACCAGCTGACCTTAAGATAAGTACAGGAAATGAGAGTAAACATTTCAAATATTTTGTGGCAACTTGACATTGCTGTGACATACAAGTGAGTAATCAGTAGACTTGTCTAGTTGAGCAGGGCATAGACCAGTAGAGGTATTGTCCAGCTCGTGTGACTCACATGTGGTATGAGCTCTGTACTCGTTATTTAGCATCTAATTTTTTTTTTTTACCTTTTACCCCTCCTCATCCATTTCTCCCACTATCTGAGCTCCTGCCTCTGGCAATCACCAATCTATTCTCTAGATCTATGAGCTTGGTTTATTTTAGATTCTACATATAAGAGAGGTCATATGGGTATTTGTCTTTTTCTGCCTGACTTATTTAACTTAGCATATTGGCAAGATTTCATACATTTTATGGCTAAAATATATAATTGTGAGATATATATAGTTCAGCCATATATATATATATCACAATTTTTTTTATCCATTCACTCATTGATGGACACGTAGTTTGTTTGCATATTTTGGCTATTGTAAATAGTGCTGCTATGAAGATGGGAGTGCACATATCTTTTCAAATTAGTGTTTTTGTTTTCTTCAGATAAATACCCAGAAGTGGAATTGATAGACCATATGATAGTTCTATTTTTAATTTTTTGAGGAAACTTCATAATGTTTTCATAGTGGCTAGACCAATTTACATTACACCAACAGTGCTAAGAGTTCCCTTTTCTCCATATTCTTGCCAACACTTGTCATTTCTTGTCTTTTTATAACAGCCATTCTAACAGGTGTGAGCTAATAGCTCATTATAGTTTTGATTTACATTTTCCTGATGATTAATGGTATTGAACATCTTTTATGTATCTGTTGAACATCTGTTATGTCTTCTTTGGAAAAATGTCTATTCAGATGTTCTATTTTTGAATTGGATTGTTTGGGGTTTTTTTTTTTTGCTATTGAATTGTATGAGTTCTTTTTGTTGTCGTTAATTCTCACCCAAGGATATTTTTCCATTGATTTTCTTTTTAGACAGAGTGGAAAGGAGGGAGGGAGGGAGGGAGAGAGAGAGAGAGTGAGTGAGAGAGAGAGAAACATTGATATGAGAGAGACACATTAATTGCAGGACCTGACTGGGGCTGGGATCGAACCTGCAACCCAGGTGCATGCCCTTGATGACCAATCAAACCCAAGACCCTTCGGTCTGAGTGCCAATGCTCTAACCTCTGAGCCAAACCAGCCAGAGCTGTTGCTCTTACTTTTGGTGTCAGATTCATAAGTCACCACCAAGACCTATGTCAAGAAGCTTACTGCCTATATTTTCTCTAGGAGATTTATGATTTCAGGTCCTTCATTCAAGTCTTTAATCAATTTTGAGTTAATTTTGTGTAAGATAGTGGTCCAGTTTTTATCCTCTTGCATGTGGCTGTCCAATTTTCCCAACACCATTTGTTGAAGAGACTGTCCTTTCCCCATCGTATATTCTTGGCTCTTTGTCGTAAATTAATTGACCATATATGTGTGGATTTATTTCTGGGCTCTCTATTGTGTTCCATTGACTCATATATCTGTTTTTATGCCAGTACCACGATGTTTTAATTATGATAGCTTTGTAATAGAGTTTGAAATCAGGGAGTGTTTGTGATGCCTCCAGATTTGTTCTTCTTTCCCAAGATTGCTGTGGCTATTTGGGGTCTTTTATGGCTCCAGACACATTTTAGGATTGTTTGTTCTATTCTGTGAAAATTGCCATTGGTATTTTCATAGGGATGGCATTGAATTTAAAAATTGCTTTACATTGTATGAACATTTTAACAATATTTAATCCTTTCAATCCATTAACCTGGAATAGCTTTCCATTTATTGGTATCTTCAATTTCTTTCCTTAATGTTTCGTAGTTTTCAGTATGCAGTGTTTTACCTCCTTAGTTAAATTTATTCCTAGGTATTTTATTCTTTTTGATGCAATTATAAATGGGATTGTTTTCTTAATTTCTCTTTTTTATAGTTTGTTATTAGTGTACAGAAATGCAACAGATTTTCGTGTATTGATTTTTTATACTGCAATTTTACTGAATTCGTCTATTAGTTCTCAGTTTTTGATGGAGTCTTTAGTGTTTTATATATATAATATCATATCATATCATCTACAAACTGTGACAGTGTTAGTTTTTCCTTTTCAATTTCTATGTCTTTTATTATTTTTCTTGCCTAATTTCTCAGCCTAGGACTTCCAATACTATACGGTTTTGGTAAACAGGGTTTTGGTAAAAATTAAACGATCAGGCATGTACAATGCTTTCAATAATGACAAAATTTTTAAAAAATATTATAATAAATATTATCTATCATTATTATTTCATTCTGGATTCATAACAATTCATGCTGTTCAAAGATTTAAAAATCTTGCCTGGCTGGTCTGGCTCAGTGGATTGAGTGTCATCCCATGGACTGAGAGGTCCAGGTTCAGTTCCCAGTCAAGGCACATGTGCAGTTTTCGGGCTTGATCCCCAATGGGGGCATACAGGAGGCAGCCAATCGATGTTTCTCTCTCACATTGATGTTTTTTATTTCTCTCTCCCTCTCTAAAATACCAATAAAAACATTATTTTTAAAAGATTAAAAAATTTTTGACTATACAGCTAATTCTATAACTATCCAGGCTTGTGAATAGATGATCAATTTTACATTATCTACATTATTAAAAGATAATAAAGATTAGCTAATTCCAAATTGCATTTTGTTTTTAAATGCACTGTGTGATCTGGAGGACAAGACATTTGTCTTCTAAGTGGCTGTTAAAAGCAGTTTCTATTTCTTTAGCTGAAGTTGTTTGGGTGGTGAGAGAAGGCATTCGGACAGGTGTGAGTTGTGCATTGCGTGAAGTACATTAATGGGGAAAGTGTGCACACAGATAATGAAGAGTGGTTTGTTTGGTGGTGTGTATATTGCCTAATTTGTATGTTGTATATAACAGACTTCATATGTAGAGTCCTTTCCAGCTAAGCTGTAGCCAGCTCTTTCTTTTCCATTCCCTTCTGTGAACATTGTCATCTGGAAGGAAGCAGCTACTCAACCAAGCAGCTCTGCAGCTCCTAGAAAGAATCAAGGATTTTTGCAGCAAGGAAGTTGGATAAGGATGAGCACCAGCAAAACACTGGCCACTGGTGAGAAAGCCCAATTCAGGCAGGAGGCCAGAATGTGCCAACAGTAAGCAAAGTTTTTTTCTTATCAGAAGAGAAAAGCTTGCACGAAACTACATTATCAAGGAGGAGACTGTCCCCAGACCAACCCAGCCTTCAAAATATGGAGGGAAAAGGAATCCATGAGGGCTTGCCCTAACTTTGTGGCTATGAGTTCACATTGTTTATTCTGCAACAAAACTGAAGCATATGTAAACCACAAGTTAAGCCATCCAAATATATATATAAATACATGAATTTATTTATACAAGGCAGGATAGTGTGGTTAGGGTTGCTAGATTTAGCAAATAAAAATACAAGATGTCCAGTTAAATTTGAATTTCAGAGAAACAACAAATACGTTTTTAGTATAAATATGTTCCATGCAATATTTGAGGTTGTTTTTCTGAAATTCAGATTTAACTGGGCATCCTGTATTTTATCTGGCAACCCTAAGTATAGTTAAACATGTTGGCTCTGGAGTGACAAATCCTGACCCTGCCACTTACCAGCTGTGTGACCTTGGACATACTACTTAAACTCTCTGAGCCTCAGTTTCCTTTTGTGTAAAATGATGATAGCATTTACCTCACAGAGTAGTAGTGATGATTAAGTAATATACAAAAATTTATAAAGGTAACTGATAAATAGTAAATACTGAAAAAGTACTAGCTACTTTTATAGGAAAGATAAATGGTTATTTATGAACAAATTTTTTTAAAAAGTTTTTTCCTTTATTGATTTTAGAGAGAGAGGAAGGGAGAGAGAGATAGAAACATAGATTGGCCGCCTCCTGCATGCCCCTCACTGGGGATCAGGCCCACAACCTGGGCACGTGTCCTGACCGGGAATGGAACCAGCGACCTCTTCGTCGACGCTCAACCACGAGCCACACTGGCCGGACTACGAACAATTTTTTTAAAATTGACATTATAGTCCAAGGGTCTTTTTAAAAAGTCTAGGTGGAGATGTTTTTTCCCCCATTTTCATGATACTTTCAATATTGTTAACAAATTAAATTAGTATAACTTTTAGACCCACTACCTATGGCATAAAGGAACATACAACCAGCATCTTACAGCATCATTGGGCTTCCTAAGCTCCAAATTTCCACCGAGAAGTTGGGTAAACTTTCATAATATACTACTGAACTATTTGCCAGATGAAACTCAAGAGCCAGTGCCAGCTCTAGATGAGGTTTGTTGCAGTGGGATTTCTGTACTCTGTAGGTTATTTAAGAGCAATCGCCCTGTCCAGAGAGTTCCAGTTCTTGCGTATAGGATCTATTAGCACAGAGCTAAAATCACACAAGAGAAACATGGTGAAATGTGAAGAACAGTAGACCTAACACTTTTGAACACTTGCTTCTTCATTTGTAAAGTGAAAAAAATCTACTACCTTAAAGGATGAGAATTAAGTTAAATAAGGTGATATAATGGGCAATACTGTACTGGAAATTAAATAAGCACTCGATAAATATTTGTGAATATGAATCTGTTTATTCATTAGGAGGAAGGTCACACTACCCTACAGCACTAGTCTTACAGATTAAAGCTTCGGGTCTGTGCTACTTTATAAGGCTGAGCTAAGACAGGAACGCCTTCCTCTGTCTGTGTATCTTCTTCTGGATGAGAACCAATAACTTCCAAACAGTGATACAACCTGAGGGGAATTCAAACAATGATTCCAACATTCTCATCTCCAGTGACTGTGTGTGTGTGTGTGTGTGTGTGTGTGTTGGGGGGGGGCTGTGGGGAGATAGGGGAAAGGCCAAAAAAGGAGTCGGAAATTTCCTGGTTATTTGAATAACTCGTTGAACCAGATACCAAACTTTGTGTGTAAAAAATATTAGCTGTCTGGCTAGTGTGGCTCAGTGGATTGAGTGTCGTCCCATGAACTGAGAGGTCCAGGTTCGATTCCTGGTCAGAGCACATGCCTGGGTTGTGGGCTTGATCCTCAGTAGGGGGCATGCAGGAGGCAGTCAATTGATGTTTCTCTCTCACATCGATGTTTCTCTCTCTCTCTCCCTTCCCCACTCTCTAAAAAAAAAAAATCAATAAAAACCTATTTAAATATATATATATTATATATATATATAATATATATATATATTATATATATATATATTAGCTGGAGGCCAGAAAGTGAAAAATTTACTTCTAATACATTTACAATATAAATTTTGAAATCCCAAATTCAGAAATTAGGACTTTGGCTTTTCCAGAGTTTGTACTGATTAGACTTGTTACAGAGTAAGTGGAAGTAGAATGTATTGGGGGAAAACACAGATAAAAACAGAATTCATGAGAATATTCCAACTCAGAGAATGAAATTGCCTATCTTGGCATTTACTGCTAATAAATGAGACTTAGTGAAGGAGTGTAGTATTTTCTAAGGGGGAGCGAATTAGGGTTTTGCCCATTACCTAGGGAGTTGGTAGTTTGGGGCTGGAAGGTCAGAAGGAGAGCATTGCGGGCAGTACGGAATGATGGTCAACTAGGGGAGTACAGCTGGTAGTTGAGAAATGAGCTGGACAACTATTTGAAAGTCAACTAATCAAAATTTATACAGATGCTCCTCGACTGACAATGGGGTTACATCCTATCAGAAGCTGGAAATATCCTAACACCTAACCTATGGAACTCCAGAGCTTAGCCCAACCCACCTCAAACACACTCAGAGCACAGTATCCAAAGAATGCGGACTACACAGTGCACTATGGCACGTCGGCGCTTTACCCTCATGAGCACGTGGCTGATTGGGAGCTGTGGCTGCCCAGCATCATGACAGCATATCCTACCACAAAGTGCTAGCCCAAGAAAGATAAAATTTCCAAGTACAGCTTCTACCGAATGTGTATCACTTTCTCACCGTCGTAAAGTCAAAAACCTGTAAGCAGGACCATCACAAGTTGGGGACCATCTGGATACTGAATATCAACTCTGTGTGCCACAGCTCCGTAAGCATTCTGGGTGTACAATGGCACGCAAGGCAGAGCACCAGCACCCAGTGGGTCTGGTTTAGGGGAAGCACCCACGAGCCCAGGTGAGATGGAAGAAAATGATAAAAAAAAAAAAAAAAAAAAAAGGTTCTCGGACCAGAGGATTAAGATATCTCAAATGAGCCCTGGCCAGTTTGGCTCAGCAGCTGGAGCATCGGCCTGTGGACCAATGAGTCACGGGTTCGATTCCGGTCAAGGGGCACATGCCTCAGTTGTGGTTGGTCCTGGCCCTGGTCGGGGTCGTGCGGGAGGCAAGCAGTCAATGTGTCTCTCCCGCATCAATGTTTCTCTCTCTCTCCCTCCCACTCTATCTGAACAAAAATGGAAAAATATCCTCGATGAGGATTAAAAAAAGAAGAAGAAGATATCTCAAATGACTAGCATTTGAGTTTTAAAAAGTAAGGGCTGAATTCTAAAACAGAGAATAGAAAGAGAATTTGCTAACAAAAGGGAGGATTTTAGTCAAAAAATTAATTCAGTGTCAGGTATGCTGGAGACATGATTGGAGGCCTTGTTTGGGCTTTGAACTTGGCAAAGGATAGAGGGTAGTGTTGCTCAAGCCCTTCCCGACCTCTTGCAGCACGGAGGTGCGTGGTCTAAAGCAGGGATGGGGAAACTCTTTCCTTCCAAGGGCCATATGGATATTTGTAACATCATTCACGGGCCACATAAAATTATCAACTTAAAAAGTAGCCTGTGCCCTGGCCGGTTTGGCTCAGCGGTTAGAGCGTCAGCCTGCGGTACAGAGAGACCCGGGTTCGGTTCCCGCTAAGGGCACGTACTTCGGTTGCAGTTTGTCCCCGGCCCTGGTTGGTCGTGCGGGTGGCAGCCACTCGATGTGTCCCTTTCACGTCGATGTTTCTCTCTCTCTCTTCCTCTCTCTCCCTCCCACTCTATCTGAACAAAATATGAAAAAGTGTCCTCAGGTGAGGATAAAAAAAAAAAAAAGTAGCCTGCTATATTTGGTCAAACATTTAATTAACCCACCCCTAATGTGATGACTGGAACTGCTTCCCTTTGGTGAGGCGTGTGATGTTAGCTGGTACTGATGACGCTGCTACTCGCAACTGCTTTTCCAGGTTTGTGTCGGTCAGTCTGGAGCGCAGTCCACTCTTTGTGACGGTAAGTTTTGAAGAGAACTGCTCACAGCAGTAAGTTGTTCCAAACACAGGTGCGTATTTCAATGCATGTCTCCTCAAAGTGGGAAATTCATCACTGCTTATGTAACATTTATAGAACTCAAGCAGGGGGAGGTTGTTGTACCTAGCTTTCAGCTCATCATCGCTTTGCAGCTGAATGATTTCATGTTGTAGGTTATCAGGCACATCAGCTGATTCCACATTGAACGGTGTAGCAAAGATGTTCAGTTCCATTTGCTTACTTTTCATGTCCTTGAATCTTTCATTAAATGCCTCAATTATTTTCGCACATACACCAGCATAGTCAAGTGTCATAGAAGGCTTTTGTCCTTCCAGAGTGGGGAAACCCACCACGTTATTTCTTTCAAGTTGCACTTTCCACAGCCTTAATTTAGCTTCAAATGATTTCACGTTTGAAAGCAGGGAGCTGAGAAGCTGGTTGGGGCCCTGCAGCTTGACGTTCAGCTCTGAGAGGTGCTTGGTAATGTCCACCATGAACGCTAAATCACACACAGCCACTTGCTATCATTGAGTTCCCTGACAGGTTTTCCCGTCATCTCCATGAACTGCTTGACGTCATCCCATAGTTCGTAAAACCTCATGAGCATGTTCCTGTGACTCAGCCACGGCACTTCACAGTGATAAACCAGATCACCGTACTCAGAGTCAAGATTTTTCAGTAACTCCTCAAACTGGCGGCTGTTAAACCCTCTGCTTTTGGCAATATTTATGCACGACACTACTGTTGACATCACATTACTGAGCTGAAACAACTGAGCACAGAGACTTTCTTGGTGTATGATGCAGTGGCATCTAATTGAATCACTTGGATCAAGAATGAGACAATTCAGTTCTTTCTTGACAAATGCAATTAACCCTTTTTTGTGAGCCAGCCATGGCTGGAGCTCCATCTGTAGTAAGGCCACTTAACTTTTCAAATGTTAGCTCAAGTTTTTTCATTAATAAAACAAATCTCTCAAACAAGTCCTCACCTCTTGTAGTGCCATGCATGGCTTCCAGGGACAGCAGTTCCTCTCGCGTGTCAAACTCTGCAGTTATCTCATGAATGAAAATGGCCAGTTGGGCAATATTTGCTATGTCAGTTGTCTTGTCATAAGCCAGACAGAAAAACTGCAAATCTCCTGCAGAATCCTTCAGTGTTTTTTCAATATCTTGTGCTAAGTCAGTAATCCGATCTGAGACGGTTCTCTGAGACAAACTAACACTCTGAAACAATTTGACTCTGTCTGGTGCTGACAACTCCACAACAGCCACTATGCACTTTCACAAACTCTCCCTCTACACGAGGCCTCAGCTTCTTCGCGATTAGCTTGCTCACTACAAAACTGGTCTGAATAACCTTGTCCCTGTAACAAGGCCTAGTGAAAGCGGCATGTAACTCCGCTGAAGAGCATTGATTTTATCCAGATGCATCTGGCCTCCCGATTCATTGAGTTCAGCATATTTTGAGCTGTAATGATGTTCCAGATTGGCTTTTCTCATTACTGCTAACGCATCACCACAAACTAGGCACACAGGTTTGCCTTTGACTTCAACAAAAACATAATCATCTGTCCATTTCTCTTGGAAAGATCGACACTCTGCATCAATTTTTCTTTGTAGTCGCCATTTGTAGGATGTGACACCACTTAAGTTTTAATAACTGTCCAGTGTGTGTGTTGCCAGCGACGCAATTATTTTGCTTTGATCACTGTCTAATCCTGCATCTTGGATTTGGAACATATCCAATGTTTGTATCATTGACCCTTGAGGTCTTTTCTGTGTACTGTAATGTCCTTAATCTTCATCCGAGATTCAGTTTTGGCAAGGGTCGTAGACACGTGGATAAAGGTTGAATTGGAGTTATCGTCTGTGTAGACAAAGACGTCGACAACATTGTCGTCAGTCATCGGAGGCAAGGTCATCAATGTTGAGAGCAATCACCTCATCATATCTCGTAGCATCATCACTGGATCGCCGTAGTTTCGCCACAGTGTGTTAACACTTACGCAGTGGGTACATTCCCGCCTGCCTGGCACTGACTATCTTCTGCGTCACAGCAATACAGGCAGACAGGCCGTGGGCAGCCGATGAGAAGCATATGTGTCTGTCCCGTGTGTGTGTCCTGTATAGCCCGTAATGGATGTTCCTTGCTTGTCTCTTAAAATTTACGTTATTTATTTGTCTTTAAAATATGTTTTTATTAATTTTTTAGAGAGAGAGGAAGGGAGAGAGAGATAGAAACATTGATGTGAGAGAGAAACATTGAGTGGCTGCCTCCTGCATGTCCCCCACTGGGGATCAAGACCGAAACCCTGGCATGTGCCCTGACCGGGAATCAAACCAGGTCCTCTCAGTCCATGGGCCGACACTCAGTCCACTGAACCATACCAGCCAGGCAAAATTTACCTTATTATTATGATTCACTTAGTATAAATTTATGTTGCTATAAAAAAAGCTCCTAGATTTGAGTCCGCCTGTGGCTGCCTTGGCAGGGCCAGGCCAAACAATTTCCCAGGCCTTATATGGCCCACAGGCTGGACATTCCCCAGCCCCCATCTAAAGGAAGCAAAGCCAGGGCCTGTGGCCCTCTGGACAGGCATCTGGCGGACCAGAATCTCCCTGCCAGGAGTTGTAGGGTTTCTCACTACCCCTTTCTTCACCCCCTGAGCTGTAATTGCCCAAATGAACAAACTATCACACTTTCAGCCTCTGCAACTATATCACGAATGCTCATTTGCATAGACTTGAATAAGTTCCAGAACCAATTTGTGATCTTATAATCAGTTCAGGGTTATCACCAAAAGGAAGCGCTGTAAGTCTTGTTAGAGAGGCCGGCTCTGCTGACCACAAATACTTTCATATGAAAATGAGTTCAAATGAGATCTTGTGGAACTGTAAGGCCTCGAAGTTCCCCAACACTACTAAGCACAAAATTGTTAGATGTCAGGTGTCCTGATGAGCCAGCTCACGGACCATACTGGTCTCGAAAACTCTATTCAAGCCTCCTGTGGTTCTCTCCCCAAATTTCACAGCTTCCTCTGCTCTGCTTAAAAAGGAAAACTCTTGTCTCCGAGCTGTTACAATAAGGCTACCGGCAGCCTGTAAAGTGAGAACAGAGCCTTGTCTTAATTTATTGCGCCACGCAGATTTATTACACACCAGGGTGATAATACCAACACCACGGCTTGCCGTCTGATAATCTCCTCTCTCCAGGAGGAGCGCAGTGGAGGGCGCCGGGAGGGCCCGCAGACTCCCTGTACGGACTGAGCACTGCTGGGCACGCTCTTGGCTCAGTGCCACCAAGGGAATGGTACTACAGGGCCATGCAGAGCCCAGGTGAGATGCAGAGCTGGGGAGAAGACGTTGTGTCTGGACTGAAAACGGTGGAAGCCATTTGCCAGGCTTACAAGACGAGAGTTCCACAGCTGTGCTTTGCCAGGGGATCGAGCCTGCCCAGCTCCCTTCCTCCACAACAGGTTCCTCTACCTGAAATCTGAGAAGGCAGTTTGGGAACCACAGTGGTGAGGGAGTCCTCTCCAGAGCATTTTACCTGCCCCTACACAGCACTGCACTGAAAAAAATCTGCAACCTTTTAAATCTGTTCAGTTTCTGAGAACATTTCACAAAATGCAGGGTTCAAGGTGATCTCTCAGGCCAAGGGCATCCTCCAGGGTGCCAGCCTCGCTCTGGGCTACTTCTCTGTCTCTTCATCATGGCTTTCGGGTCCTGAGGTGCCCAATCCATGTTGCTTCCAGGGAAACTGCTCAGAGACACTCGGGCCCTCATCTTGCCCATGGTGACAGTGACAACCTCACAGAGGACAGCGTCCATTAGAGGCGCCCTCCTGCTGCTCGGCTTGCTCCGAAAGCCTCTCATTAGGGTTTCTAATATTTAAGATAATGGAAACTTAATGGGGATTATTTTGTTTCTTTCACCAGCCAAGGCTTTTGTGCAGGAGCCCAGATGCCCCAGCGCACAGCCTGAACAAATGGCATCCTGAGCAAGCGAAAGCCGTGGCCCAGGGGACTGGCGACATGGCCTCAGGGCACAGTCCAATCTCACTGCCTCATTTTCTTTTTTCTTATGCCAAGAGTTTTGCCTGTAATAGCATTTCCGTCACTGGCCATCTTGGACTGTCCCGTCTCCCCACCAGTTTTCAGAGAGCAACATTTTTAACAAGTCATCAATGGACGAATCAATTAATTCTAAGCATTTGGGAGGCTCAGGCTTCTAACTGCTCCTCTGCTCCTCTGCTCTTTACCGCATTTCATAAAAATCAAGAATCTAGTCTGCCCATCATCCATTACCTGGTTGTACATCAAGACAGAGATTGACCTTCTAAGGACAGTTCCAAGACCAAAATGATTGCGAAATTAGGTATGATTAACCCCTAGAGGAATCAAATGACCTCAATAAATATTTTTTGAGGTCATTAGGCCCTGAGGATCTAAAGACATTGTTCTTGTCCTCTGCCAAAACTTTGGCTTTCTTCTCAATAAACAAATGTCCATTTGTTTTTGTATTGGTAAGTGGCGGTCAGTGGGGTAAATTGGCCTTTGGGGATTTTTATCCTGCTAAAATGATGGTAAACCACAAATATTTGCAAAACCACCATCCTTAGTAGACCAAGTGTGCCTGACAGCTCCCAGGACAGGCTGGATATGGATGTCCCCTGCCTCTTTTGGCTCTTAGCTATTAGGGCCACTCAGCAAATCCTGAATCTGGAAAACCACTTCAGTCCTGTGGTTGCTGATTCCTGGTGGGTAAGAAACCATGTCAGTCTTCAGTCTACGGTTCGGTGGAGTATTATAACTCCTAATTTCAGCTTCTGGAAGTAGGTCTTCATCTCACAACTCACCCCAAAGTAATCTGACAGTATAGAAATGAAAGAGAGGTTGATGAATCACAGAAAGGGAGACAAACATGGTCCCAGGCATGTTCAGAGAGGTGACTGGCCGGATGCTTCAAAGCACATTGCTGATCATTTTTGATGAAGGACGCAGTACTGTTTTAACTAAACGACTGTTTGTCAATGGGCCAGCCCAAAAGGAGGAAGAAGGAAAAGGGCACCAAATAAGGCATATGACAAAGCAAGATGAGAAGTAGATAGAATCTGTAGCATTGTAAACAAATCAAAATTGTGTCAGGAGTGGGGACTCATTTTCATTTATTTTTATCATGATGATACTTATTTTTAATTTTGTTTTTGTTTTTAAGGGTATAAACTAAACTGTGGACACTGGGAATTGACTTCATGTGGAACCAACATGTAATAGGACCCCTGGGAAGAATTTGGATCAAAGCACGGAGGTGAGGGGGGACATTGAAGAGATGAGAAAGAGACAGAGGGACTAATTAGTCCCACAAGAAGCTGTCACCGACTTCAAAGGACGCCTGTGTCACTGACAGCCTGGAGGAGTGCAGACAGGGTGCAGAAAGTTGGCTCGCCAGCCCTGACTTTGCCCATGTGACAGTTTCACTGTGGTGCGCTGGGCGCACGCTCATTGGCTGCCTCCATCAGGCTGCAGGTGCTGACTTCACTGGCAGGGTCTCCGCCGCAGCCACGGGCCTCTTCCTGCTTCCTCCTCACGCTGCTCCTCTCATCAGAGAAGACAAGGCCGCTCTCGTCTGCTCTCCTCTCTTACATCAGAGCTGTGGGATGGCAGATTGCAGATCATCGTTGTCATCTTTCACTTTTGTGCCCTTGAAGTCTGAGCAGAGAGGCCAAGAGTAAGTGGCCCGGGAGCAAAGAAATGTCTGCATTTCCAGAATGAGTCCGAAGTGAAGCGCCTCTGAAGACGCTGAGAGCAAGTGCTGAGCAGGACCACAGAGTTTCAGGCCTCAAGTTTCACTTGTTTTGTTGAAAAGAGAAAGAAAGAAAAAAGAGAAGGCTGGATACTATTCCTTTAGTTGGCATGGTAGGAAGAATCTAAAGTATGTTCACAACTTTTTGAATTGCAGTCCCGAGCAGCTCAGCTGGGTGGAGTGGCCCTTGGATTCCAACACTCGGGAGGAGAGAGGTGAAAGTATTTGCAAAGGAAAAAATGAAACGGCTGTGATCTAAAATGTTCTACCTTAACAAAAATTAAAGTTCAGCTTACAAGCTAAAGGAACATGGTCAAAATTCACTGCACCCCAGCCCACACCCTAATTTCGGCACCATTCATCTCAGAATACACAGTAAATATGAATTGATTTCATAGCAATCTGACGATGGACAAGTCATTCACACTCAGAGTGATGACAGGTTTTCCTTATTTGTCATGACCCTTCCCACATGCTGGAAAACTGAGGCACAGGAGGCTTCGGGTTCTGGATTAAACCAGCGGTGTTCCAGGAACCAGGCCTTGAGCACATCTGTCATCTCTGGGAAGTGGCTTTTTGATTCAGCAGCGGTACTTTCCAATGTCAGTGCTTTGTGTCAGCAGCTAAGATAACTCCCTCCAAGGGGCCCCAGGTTCTCGGACTCTGCTTCATCTCAGAAAAGTTCCCAGGGTAGTTGAAGAGAGTGAGGTGGGTGGGCAAGCAGAGTTTGATGGTTGGGTGCTTGAATGGACCTTAGCAGAAAAGGAGAGGGGCTCTGTGATTGCGAATTAATACAGCTACAGGGGACTGGACTGGAGACTCAGTGTTGTCCTTAAAATGCTGACAAGAAGCTGGCAGGACATACACGAACCCCTGCCTTGATAATGAAGCATTGAAACGCCATGGCCAAGCCTGACCCGTCTCACTTGTCCTGCCCCCTTGGGTGTTACACACATCCTGTAAACTTGGCAAGGGGCCACATTGGGGTAGATTTTCTTGAGGCCCTATTTGTTTCCACCTTCCAAAGATATTAACAGGGCACTTATTCCTAGCTTGATCAAGGTGGTCCTAGAGTAGCTAGATAATTCAATATCAGCTGGACTTCAATCATTTTTTTTTAAGTGCTAGAAGAGAAAGATGGACAATTTTCACTAGGTAGAAAAGATTAGACCAATGGGTGCTTGTTTCTTTCCATCTTCACGATTTCTTGCCCAGGAAAGTGAGAGAAAATAATTACTCAATGAATGTCCCCTCCCACAAGGTAGTCTCTGTATCTCAGTAGGAAAGTGGGAAAGAGGGATTGGGAACTGACATCTAATAAGGCCAACTCTGTGCTGGTCACTGTACATAAGTAGTTTAATTTGACCCTCCCTTGCAAGACCCTACTATGTAGGGATTATTATCCCCATTAAAAAAAAAAAAAAGAAGAAGAAGCTCCCTTAGGCTTTCGCAGTTAGGGAGCCAAGAGGTCAAAATTTAAAACCCACTGCCTCCGGACTCCACGCTCTCTCCATGAACATTGTTATCGTGCTGACGTGCATATTTTGAATGAAGACTGACTTGATCCTGATTCCTACGGAGGCAAAGGACAGCAGTCAGGGACTGTCTTCTTATACAACATGGTTATCAGCACGTTCTTAATGACAGGAAGGGTCAGACGTCAAACTTGTTTCAAAATCCTGCTTGGTTGAAGGGTCTGATTCATTGAACAGACACCTTTCTTTCCAGGGTGCGGGGTGCAGGTCCTTGTGAAGGGTAATCAGCTTACGGAAGGAGATACTCTATAATTTGTGTGCTGAAAAATCCAGTTCAAGTTTACCCTTATTCACTTGTTGGTAAATTAAGGGATACCTTAGACTAGAAGGACCTTCAAAATCATGCTACTCTTACCCTTGTCATAAAATAGTTATAGCCAAATTTATGGAGGGCTTATTACGTGCCAGGAGCTGTTCTTTAGGTTTATATGTGTCATTTGCTCCAATAATCCTATGAAGAAAGTACTATCATTTTTTTTCATTTTACAGATGAAAGTACAGATTAAAGACACAGAGAAGTTAAGTAACTTGCCTAAGGTTACACTGGAAGGAAGTGGCAAAACGGATATGAACCTCCAAACCTGGGCACTTATCACCTACTGTTTTGCCGCCTGTCATCAGGGAAGATTGCACATAGATAGGAAGGGTTGTTTCTGTACTTGGGAAAAAAATTTCTTCTTTCCTCATTTTCCGTTTCTAGAGTAATAGCAACGTTCTGTCACGTGAAGCACTAGGTCCCTTTGTCCACACACATTAACCTGCTAGAGAAGCCTACAGAGTTGAACTCCATCCTTCACTACAGAGCTTCATTCATTCCTCTTTTCCAGCCTCTGCGGCTGGTCTTCTGCATCTTCCTCTTGTGATGGGAACAGGGGCGACTACAGACTTCTCAGCTGTGGGCTATCACCCTCTGCTGTGCCATTGCCCTGGACACATACAGGCAATAGAAAGTGGCTGAAATCCACCCCTTGGACACAGAGGATCCCCTGTCATCATCCTCACCGCAGAGAGGCATGCAGTTCACCCACACTGAGCATTGTGGTTGAGTTTAAAGAACGTGGTCTTCTGTTGTCATCTAAATATAAGTATGTGGACCTCACTGGGGAGAGACCAGGCCCTCAAAGTAAGATCTTAGTCACCACGGAGAGGGACCGAGCGAGACTGAGCAGCCTCAGCTTTTGAATTTGATGCTGAAACTCACATCTGCCAACCTTTCAGGTGTAAACCAGGATCCCAGAATTACTCACACCACTCAGATGTGTAAAGAAAACATCATTTCCTTTTTCTCTCAGTCCCTCTAGTGTCCCTGCTTAGCCCCCACGTGCTAGGTAGGCAGAGGGGAAAAAACTAATTTTAGTTCAAGAGGTTTGAAAACTCAGTTATTTGATTATTTAAACAGTTCTCTCGGCTCAGCCCTGTGTCTTTGGGTCTAGGCTCGGCCTTTCAGAGCCCTCCCTTCCTCTGCTGGCTTCTCTGTAGAGCAGCAATGTTCAACCTTTTCATCTCACAGCACACATAAACTAATTACTAAAATTCTGCAGCACACCAAAAAATATATGTTTTTGCTGATCTGACCAAAAAATAGGTATAATTTTGATTTATTCACACCGGACAGCTATTGTAGTGTTGGCTGTTGTCATTTTTTTATTTGACAGTCTAAGGGGAAAGAGGTCAGTGCCCCTGAATAAACAGTCAGGTATTGAAAATTCTTGCAGCACACCGGTTGAAAATCACTGCTGTAGCTGGTGCTCATGGCTCTAAGCAGGCCCTGGTTCCCTCACCCCATGGCTGTGCCCTCTTTTTTTTTTATTTTTTTTTTACCTTTATTGATTTTAGGGAGAGAGGAAGGAGAAGTAGAGACAGATGGAAACATCGATGAGAGAGAACATGGATTGGCCACCTCCTGCATGCCCCCCACTGGGGATCAGGCCCACAACCTGGGCATGTGCCTCGACCAGGAATCGAACAGGTGACCTCTTGGTGCATGAGTCGATGCTCAACCACTGAGCCACACCTGGCTGGGCTGGCTGTACCCTCTTTTTTTTATCCTCACTCGAGGACATTTTTCCATTTTTTTGTTCAGATAGAGTGGGAGGGAGAGAGAGGAAGAGAGAGAGAGAGAGAGAGAAACATCGACGTGAAAGGGACACATCGAATGGCTGCCTCTCGCACAACCAACCAGGGCCGGGGACAAATTGCAACACAGGTACGTGCCCCTAGCGGGAACCAAACCCGGGTCTCTGGACCGCAGGCTGACGCTCTAACCGCTGAGCCAAACCGGCCAGGGCTGGCTGTGCCCTCTTAAACACGATACCCTAACAAGGGGAATGGGAAATAACTCTCCTGTCCTTGATGTTCTCTTAATCTAGTTCATTCTCCTTCAGGTACAGACCTGGAGAGAAGCAGTTAGGAGAGGACCAGGGGACTCAGGACCTGGTGTGCATCCCTCTCCACCTCCTTCTAGCCTTTGGCTGGAGAGGAGGCCGGCTAGGCTAGCTGTTGTCACACACAGAGGAATACCCTCTTGATCCTAAGGGGGCAACTCTAAATCTGAGTGCTTGGTTCTTGAACTTCTAAAGAGTGTTGATTATCCAGTTTGTTTTTTCAGGCTTGTTGTAAGTCACAGTCCTGACCTGCCTGAGGCATTACTCATCCAGGCAAGGCCTCTGGGATTTAGGGGTGGAACTGAAATACTGTGTTTGTTGAGTATTGTCCCTGTTAGATCAGTGTAGGGGTGGTTGAAGGGGTGGAGGATTCTCGAATATATTTAAAAGTGCTCCTCAAAGGAGAGACACTGTGGTGCAGTGCTTAGCTGCTTAGACTTGGACCCAGACTGGCTTCTGATATTTCTTGTAATTTGGACAACTTGATTCATATGTAAACTCAGTTCCCCTATCCTTAAAATGGGAGAACAGTACCTAGCCCATGGAGTGATTACAAAGTTTCAATCTGTTAACATACTGTATAAAGAACTTTGACATTCCTTTTTGTTTTTTCTGTTAATCCTCACCCGAGGGTATTTTTCCATTGATTTTTAGATAGAGTGGGAAGGAGGAATGGAGAGAGAAAGAGAGAAACACAGATGTGAGAGAGACACATCAATTGGTTGCCCCCCCCCCCCCAACAACCCTGACAGGGCCGGGAGATTGAACCTGTAACCGAGGTACATGCCCTTGACTGGGAATCGAACCCGTGACCTTTCAGTCCAAGGGCTGACGCTCTAACAGCTGAGCCAGACTGAACCGGCCAGGGCTGAAATTTGACATTCTTTTTTTTAAAATTTTTTTTTCTTTATTGAGTTTTAGAGAGAGAGGAAGGGAGAGGGAGAGAGAGATAGAAACATTGATGAGAGAGAACATAGATTGGCTGCCTCCTGCATGCCCCCCACTGGGGATTTGGCCCACAACCTGGGCATGTGCCCTGACTGGGAATCGAACAGGCTACCTCTTGGTGCATGGGTCAACGCTCAACCACTGAGCCACACCAGCCAGGTGACATTCTTTTTTTAAAAATCCTAACCAGAGGATATTTTTTCAATTTATCTTCAGATAGAGTGGGAGAGAGAGAGAGAAAGAAAGAGAGAGAGAAACATCGATGTGAGAGAGACACATCAATTGGCTGCCTCCTGCATGACCTCAACCAGGGCAGGGCACGAACTGCAACCGAGGTACATGCCCTTGACTGGAATCGAATCCGAGGCTCTTTGGTCCGAGCTGACACTCCAACGCTGAGTCAAACCAGCCAGGCTGAACTTCGACATTCTTTATAGTAAGCACTATCTCATAGTAAGCACTCAACAAGTGTTAGCCATTTAGGTTCCAAATGCATACATATAGCATTAGATTTTAAGCCTGCGAAGCATCTTATGTGTGCTAGGTAAAAGAGCATGGGTCTCAAAATAGACAGACTAAGCCAGCGGTTCTCAACCTGTGGATTGCGACCCCTTTGGGGGTCGAACGACTCTTTCACAGAGGTCGCCTAAGACCATCGGAAAACACATATTTCTGATGGCGATTCATAACAGTAGCAAAATTACAGTTATGAAGTAGCAACGAAAATAATTTTATGGTTGGGGGTCACCACAACATGAGGAACTGTATTAAAGGGTTGTGGCATTAGGAAGGTTGAGAACCACTGGCTAAGCTACATGATTC
Source organism: Tadarida brasiliensis (assembly GCA_030848825.1). Lineage (NCBI taxonomy): Eukaryota > Metazoa > Chordata > Mammalia > Chiroptera > Molossidae > Tadarida > Tadarida brasiliensis. The sequence continues at coordinate 11,501,911 of CM061275.1, read as the reverse complement.
TGAGCAAGGTTCTGTGGCCTCTGTGAGGCGTGGTGTGAAAAACAGATAATAGAACAGGATAGCTGTCAGAATGAAGTGAGAAAATGCATGTGAAGCACTTAGCAAAGAGTTTGGCACGTAAATGAGGCTCAGCCAGTGTTTCTTCCCCTTTCTCCGTATGTCAGTAACATGCTATCTTATAATTGTTGACCGTTATATCCTCAACCAGGAATCTAAAGCTTTTATCAGCCCCTAAGAGGCTAGCACACAGGAGAAGCCCGAAAGATTCACTGACCGATACAAATGAGCCCCAGATGTGGGCTCAGGACCCAGAACGTCTCCCCTGTCAAGTGCAGCTGGTCAGAGGACAGTTCCTGTCTTCCGACCCTCAGATCTCCTGGGTGTGAGCTTCTCCCCTCTCCTTAGTAAGTTACACTGTGGTCCTTTGCAGGCTTTGTGTCTGCTTCACTCACATCGCTCAGCCCACACTTGGAGAGCAATGTGTTTGCATAAATACTAGCAGATGAAAAATTTTAAATATCACTTTTTCTCTCCTGGCACTCTGTGAGAGAAATGAGCAAATATAAACAGAAGAGTATCACACCAGAAATACAGCAGATGGGTTCCTGCTGGAGATCTGGACTTTCCTGGGGTTGACACATTCGGGAGATTTAGGATTATGACAAAATCTACTTGTAATGCTCTTGCTTTTTTATTTCTTGGGCACAGTATTAATTGCTTAATGACTAGGCTTAATGTACGCTTGCAGTCCAAATTTTCCCTTTGGGGGACAAGCAGGAGGCTGTAGGCACTCTCTGTAGAAGGGACTCCCTTCCAGAGTCTAGCATAAATCCAGTTTGATTTAGGGATCAAGGAGAAGAGAGCAAGAAAAGGTTCATCTTCACTCCACACTGCAAGGGCAGGAGAAAAAGGGAAATTCTTCACTTCTCATGTCAGATGGTTTCATGCATACAACCCAGAGTTTATTATGGATATTAAAACACGGAAACTGATCACGTGCACTCCTGACACATTCTGATTTGGACCACCTCAGTTCAGATGATTCATCCTGGGAAACATCCATTCAACAAATTTTATTAAGCATCTACTATGGGCTAAGCACTGTACTAGGAGTGGGAATATAGCAATGAAGAGGACAAGTGTGGTCCCTGGAAGAGCTCGTTATCCGCACCTGACTTGGCTAACCCTTGGTCTTCATGAGTTGCCTTCATGGGCTTCTCAAGTGCATGTTATGAATGATTCTACCTGCCATAATGGTGACTTCTGGATCTTAGAGAAAGTTACACCCTTAACCAATGAGTATTAAGTCATTTTTTATTACAAGCATGTTTATCTGTTAGATTTAATAAGGGATGCAGCATGATGTAGTGTAAAGACCACAGACTTTAAAGTCAGCCCTGGGTTCCAATCTTGGCTCAAACATTTAATAGCCACTTCCCTTTGGGTAAGTTATTTTACTTTTCTGTGGTTTAATAGCCTCATGTGCAAAATGGGGAAAAGAGCACTTAACTCTGGATTGCTGAGATTCTTAAACGAAATAATCACTAGGTAGGGCTGAGCATGGAGCTCATTCTCTTCCATTATGCCCAGGAACTGGATTCTGCATGACACAGGACTTGCCTTTGTAAGGAAACAGCATTTGCCTGAAATGTTCAGTGACAGCCATATAACTATGATAAATGATCAATTATATCCATAGCCAACTCTACCCATCCTGACTGGTGCCAACTCTTTCTGCTTCTGCTGCCTTAACTCTGCAGCTCAAAGCATACCTCTCCAGCAAATGACCCAACCAGGGAAGCCCAGAGGAAATCAGAAAGTTCCAATAGGAAATCAGAGAACAAGAGACAGTAAGATGTTTTATAAATGTTTTAAAATGAGAGCTTCAGCTTTGTCACACTAAGTTTTATTTTTCACTCATTGAAAATAGTATCTGTTCTCTCCAAGATCCTTGAAAATGTTGGGCCAAAGATGGAACTTGTGAGCCACATTTGGCAGGGAAATACACAGCTAAACGCTGGTGACATTGCCTTCAGCAATGGCTATGTCCTTCAAGACCCCTGTACGGAAACCCCCAAGGAGTAGAATTGACAGCTCTCTCTGATATTTGTTCTGTGGTCCCTCCCCTTGCTCTCAGGTTCCCCATCCAGATATTGGTAGGATTTACCCCATGGCTAAGTGATGGGGCTGATGTGAAAAATCTCTAAATTTTGTACCTTAATTAAAGAATTATAGTTTTAAAAACTCAAAACAAATGCAATGTCCAAAACATTGGGGATAATTAAGTCAACTCTATGGATTATTAATCAACCATAATAATTATGGTGACATAATTTTCCATATGATAACAGGGAAAAACAGTAAGATAGATACATTTAGCAAAAAGCAGCTCACAAAATTCTATATACAGAATGAGAGCAACTGGGTTAAAAAAATAAATCAATGCCTATGAAAGGACAGGAAGGAAACACACTAAAATGTTAACATTTTGAGAGTTGGAACTACAGTTAATTTTTTGTTTCTACTTTTATTTTCATTTTTTTAAATGCTTTTATTTTATTATTATTATTTTTTAATCCTCACCCGAGGACATTTTTCCATTTTTTGTTCAGATAGAGTGGGAGGGAGAGAGAGGAAGAGGGAGAGAGAGGAAGAGAGAGAGAGAGAGAGAGAAACATCGACATGAAAGGGACACATGGAGTGGCTGCCTCCGCACGACCCAACCAGGGCCGGGAACAAACTGCAAACGAGGTACGTGCCCTTAGCGAGAACCGAACCTGGGTCTCTCTGGTCCGTGGGCCAACGCTCTAACAGCTGAGCCAAACCAGCCAGGGCTACTTTCATTTTCATAACAAGCATATATTGTTTATATTGTCTTAAAAAGCATTTGAAATGAAGACTTCTGAGGCCAAGACTATGGACTTCTCTGAGATGATGATTTTCCTGAATCATTTCCAAAGAGGTTTTTTAGTAATTCACTGGTTGGCTCAGCTGAGTGTATGTCCAAGTGAACAGAGGCCGTGCTTTTTTTTTTAAATCCTCACCACCCGAGGACATTTTTTTTTTTTTTTTTTTTTGCATTTATTGTCAGAGCGGGAGGGAAAGAGGGGGGAAGAGAGAGAGAGAAACATCGATGTGAGAGAGACACATCGAGTGGTTGCCACCCACACGATCCCAACCGGGGCCGGGGACAAACTGCAACCGAGGTACGTGCCCTTAGCGGGAACTGAACCCAGGACTCTCTGGTCCATGGGCCGATGCCCTAAGTGCTGAGCCAAACCAGCCAGGGCGAGGCAGTGCTTTTAAGGAACTTAATGGGGATCAGAAAATTGGGCATGATCAAGCCTTGGGTTCTGGTCTTTCTTGACAGGGGCTATAGTTTTCTTTCTAGCTGCCAAGACTTGTTTGCTTTCAGTCTCCCCCCTTCCTCTTGAGACCACGCTTTGCTCTTTCCGAGTCATGGATCTGATTGCGCACTGATGCGGGATAGGGGTGGAGGGCTGCCCGCGAGGAACCTGCAGGCTAAGTCCAGCAAGGGAAGCAGAACGCGGCTGCGGGCTTAAAGGCACAGCCAACTTGTTCTGTCTTTCCCTGTTTTTAAGCCAGTCCCCAAACTTCCCGAGTTTTATACTAAAACAAGAACCAGACACTTTATGACCTAATCTTGTCATCCTCTTAATCTGAGACAGCCTATCTCAGGGGGCATTTTAGAATTTTTTTTTCCAAAAAATTCTCCTGGCAGCCATACCCTAGTGACATCCTGGATGCATCTGAGCCCGTGTTCCTTGCACACGTGGTTTTGCTTTCGTGTGGTGTTCAGAACGAGCCACCACAAGCAGTGCTTCGGTGGTATGCAGACCACGTGCAGCTAAAGGCGATTTTAGCTTCAGGCTCAAGAGAAACTCGGCCCCTCCCTTTAGGTACTATCTATAGGGCAGGGCAAACGTCTATATACTGAACATCTGTTCTTCTTATTGTCTTGCAATGATCTTCGAAGCCCCCAAGGCACCTTACCTCATCCCTAGCTCAGATGTCTTATATACCTCAGACCCCTGTCCATCTCTGAACCTCTCCTGCATGTGGGTCTCTGACCCTCTCACATATGTGGGGTTCTCATACATGCATATGTATTAAATTTGGTTATTGTCTCTTGCTGATCTATCTCGTGTCTATTTGATTATTATTAGACCAGCCAGAGGAACCTTGAGGTAGAGAAAAGTTTGTTGCTCCCTGCACTGGCTTCGACAGTCTTCGAGAAGGACTGGGACCAGCCAGGCAGAGCCCCATGAAATCAGACATTAGACATGTTTCAAGGCCTCAGCCTACTCCATTCTTTTTTTTACTTAGAAAAGTATCAAAAGCAGGAGTCATGTCCTAAGCTACCAGAAACTCAGTGGTTTCTAAGTCAAGCTGATGTCGATGGGCCCGTGTCCCCGATATCTCAGCAGAGCCTCAGCCTTAGCTGGCCAGCGTGTCCACCCTTGGTCTGCCTGGAGCCTTCAGCCTTGAGCTGGCATTCAGCTCCACTGTATGTTTCAAGATAAGGTTTTGAGGAAATGATGCATTCTAAAAAATCCAGACTGACAGAAAAGTACGAAGAAGAAATTTAACTTATGCCCCGACTCCTGTCACCCAGATAACAGGCCCAGAAAGGCGATGGCTGTGGAGCAACACTGCTGTGCCTCTGATTAGCAGCCCTGCAGCCTGAACCAAGAATTCCAAGCCCTAGGACTCAGAAATTGTAAACAGAAGAGGACAGGCAGTCAGGTGACTGGTCCAGCTGAGTTTTACTACACAGCCCAGGGTTAGCAGTGCCTGAGGGGCCTGCTCTGAGGCCGAGTCAGCCAAGGGTGTGACAAGCCACAGTGCTGATCTCACCTTGGCAAGCCCTGCGAGTTCCCCACCCCCTGCACCCACTCAGCTGCTGTTGGCCACCTCTGCCAACTTGTTCATTTTGTTTCTATTTTTCTCCCTCTCTCTCTCTCTCCCTCTCTCTCTCTGGGCAGCTACCTCCTCTGTTATTTACCCCCCATGCTATTGAAGCGTGGTGACTCATTTGTTACTTAGGTATTTTGGGTTCATTACCCTTCAGCCAGTTTACCCAGAAGAACCACAAAGAGCCAACACAGAGAAGAGAGGAAATGGGGGCGTGCAGATGGGAGGGAGTGGGGCCGAGTCCAAGGGCTGCTGTGGAAAAATTCAGCCGAGGTGCTGTTGTCCAAGCTCAGGCTCAGAGAACAAGGCCATTCCAAAAGCAACAACGGGAAGGAAACAGTGCTTTGATTAAAACTTCATTGAGAGGCCTGGACACACCCCCAGGGTCCTCCCACAACGGAGATGGAATGTTCAGGAATCCAAAAGAATCGTCGTTGCTCTTTGGGAATATTCAGAGCAACCACACCCAAGCTGTGTTGACTTGGCCAAAGCAAGGTGGAAGGGAGCACACATGGGACAGCCAAACAGTCCTACAAAGTACAGTGCAAACCCTTAGCCCTGACCCTCAGCCCCCACTGCCCGGCATCCCTGTGCCTTGGGCTCCGCTGTCTGGGTTTGCTCTGAGAACAGCATCCGGCGTGGAGGTGCTGCTCTGCTAAGCGGACAGACGCTGCTGAGGTTGTGACCGATGGAAAAACCACATGTGACAGGTCAGCCAGAAGATTCATAGGTTTGAGAAGCTTCCAGAAATTATTGTTTAGAAATTAATTTTCCTTAAATTGTTCCTCCTATGCCTGTTCAGTACGCTTCTGCTTGTACTCTAGTCTGCCTTGTTTTAGTTCTAATCTCTTTAGTAAGAGTATTAAATTACTGTTTGTGACATTTGCCATCCGTTTCTAGTTTGGGGCTTGCAAAATAAGCATTGTAGGAGTATTCATTCCTTTCTAATCAAGCATTCTTAAATTCAACAAATATTCCCCAAATGCCTAATGTTGGAGCCAGCCCTTCAGGTCCAGAGCTAGGACATGGGATAAATCCCAGGCTTCTGATGGACAATTCCAGAACAGGATTCTGAACTTGAAGAGAAAGAAGCTGATGAGGATACAGGGAGGACCGATTCGTGATAAATCTTATGATTTTCGAGTTTGGGCTGTTAATTCCTTCTTATGCAGCATGGTGTGTTAGAACAGTAGGTTGTACCCAACAGCTGCTATATACTGGAAACAGTGAGAAATATTAAAAATGTATCATGAAACCCATGTATCAGGATAATGAAATAGAAAGGATCCCAGCCTCTGATGCCATCATGCCATCATCTCAGCTCAGAAAACAGTATGTAGATCATATTTTCTGATCTTTAAAAAACTTACTTTGACTTACTTAAAAAAAACCTACTTTAATTTCCACACATTAGTACATTTAAAAATATTTCTACACAATATTAAGAATAAATCATAACTGATAGGTCAAAGAAAAAAATCATAACTAAAATTGGACAATATAGGAAGCTAAATAATAAAATATATTTCAGGACGTGTGGGATGCAGCAAAAGCTGCAGCGAAATTTGCAGAGAGACATTTACAAAAGCTTTAAAATGCTTATGTTTTTAAAAGACTAGAAATTAATGAACCACGTGTCCACCCCAGGACACTGGAAAGAGAAACAAGAGCATACACACAAAGAAAGTGAAGGAAAGAAGTAGAACAGAGAAATTAATTGAATAGGAAACAAAATTATAATAGAAATGAACAAGAAAACAATAAGCTGGTGCTTTGAAAAGACTAATAAAACCGACAAAGAGTAAAAGGGAAAATCACTACATGCCCTGGCCCGTTTGGCTCAGTGGTTAGAGTGTCGGCCCACGGACCAAAGAGTCTTGGGTTCAATTCCGGTCAAGGGCACGTACCTTGGTTTCGGTTCAGTCCCTGCCCTGGTCAGGGTTGTGCAGAGGCAACCATTCGATGTGTCTCTCTCACATTGATGTTTCTCTCTCTCTCTCTCTCTCTCTCTCTCTCTCCCTCCCTCCCACTCTGACTGAAGATAAATGGAAAAAGTATCCTCAGGTGAGAATTAAAAAAAAAAAAGGGAAAGTCACTACATATATAATAGAACTTTTTTTTCTCTTTATTGATTTCAGAGAGAGAGGAAGGGAGAGGTAGAGAGAGATAGAAACATCAATGAGAGAGAATATCGATTGGCTGCCTCCTGCATGGCCCCCCACTGGGGATTTGGCCCACAACCCGGGCATGTGCCCTGACCGGGAATCGAATCAGCGACCTCTTGATGCATCGGTCTACGCTCAACCACTGAGCTACACTGGTGGGGCAGAACTTTTAAAAAATAAGAGAATGGCCCTAGCTGGGGGGGCTCAGTTGGTTGGAGCATCGTCCCATACACCAAAAGGTTGTGAGTTTGATTCCCCAATCAATGTTTCTCTCTCACATTGATCTTTCTCTTTCTTCCTCCATCTCTAAAATCAGTGAATATATCCTCGGGTGAGGATTTTAAAAAAAAGAAAGAAAGAAAGAAAGAAAAGAAAAAGAATGTTATAAACTTTCTGCAACTAAATTTGAAAACTTATATGAAATTACCAGTTTTCTAGAAAAATGAAACTTACCAAAACTAACTTAAGGAGAAAAAGGAAATCTAGTTAGAGAGCTATAACTATTTTTAAAAAGTTGAATTGATGGTTTAAAATTTACTTACAAAAACAAAACAAAACATATGATCACCAGAGAGGTTTATAAGCAGATTTTGATAAACACATCAGAAAAAGATCATCATAATCTTGCACAATGTATTTCAGAGAACAGAAAAAAGAAAGAATTGCCACATATTTTATGATACTGGCAGAACTCTGATGTCAAGGACAGATAAGAAAGGAAAATTATAGACAAATCTCTCATAAGGTAAAAATCCCAAACAAAACATTAAAAAATTAAATCCAGCAATGCATTACAATGAACATTTATGATCTATTTGGGTTAATCCCAGAATACAATGCTCGAACATTAAAAATTTATTAATGTAATTTGCTACATGTATATTCTGAGAAAAAAAATCATCTCAATGGATGCAGAGAAAAACATTTGATAAAATTTATTTGTGGTAAATATTTTTAGCAAATTCATTATATAAAGAACTTCCTTAACTTTATGAAAGGTGTCCACCCTAAAACTATAGTAAACAATATACTTAATATACTTAGTGGTTAATGTTTCTTAGAAACATTCCCTTGAAAGTCAGAAATAAGACAAGAATGTCTAGTTTCTCTACTTCTATTGAATTGAGTGCTGGCGGGCCTAGCAAGCAACCAGAAAATAAAAAAGAATTAAATGTGTAAGGATTTGAAAGGAAGAAACAAACTGTTGCTCTTCCCAATCAATGCTATTATATAGAAAATCCAAGATAATCTACACACTATTAAAAAAAGAGAGCTCAGCAGAATCCATAGAAACAAAATCAAATGCAAAAATCAGCTGTGTTCCTATCTAGGAGAAACAAATAATTAAAAACTGTCATTACAAAATAATGCTTCCTAGTAGCAAAAATTTTTTAAAAAGAAAGGGAATGAATCTAACCAAAGATGTGTAAGATATTTGTGGAAATAGCTATAAAACCATATTGGAAGACATAGAAGAATACCTAAACAACTATTGAGAGGTACTATAGTTTTTATTGAGAGGACTCAATACAGATGTCAATTCTTCACAAGGTAATTTATAAGTTCAGTGCAATTCAATCAAAATCTCCAAGTGTTGTTTGGTTTGGTTGGTTTTTTGAGTGCCACTTGATAAGTTCTACCTAAATTCAGAAGGTAGAGCATTCAGAAGGCCATACATAGGCAACACAACCTCAAAGGAAAACAATCTTGGAACAATCAAATTAGTATAAATCAATAACAATTAAGATAGTGTGAGCTTGACCAAGGGACAGGTAAATAATCGATGAAACAGAATGGAGAGCCCAGAAACTGCCCCAAACATATTTTTAAAAAAAAGATCCTAAGACAAGTGAATGGTGTTACAAATCAATCAAGTTATGAGGCTAAGACAGTTGATGTCCACATACAAAAATAAAATAAAATGACAGTTACCTCTTCGGACCATGTACCAAAATTAATTCTAGGTGGACTAGATTCCCAAATGTCAAAGACAAACTTAAAATTTAAGAAGAAAATATTTTTTAAGATCTTGGGAAAGGAACTAATTTTACCTGGCCAGTTTGGCTCAGTGGTTAGAGCGTCAGCCTGCAGACCAAAGGGTCAAGGGTTTGATTTCTGGTCGAGGGCACTTACCTGGATTGCAGGTTCGATCCCTGGCCCTGGTCTGGGTTGTGCAGCAACCAATCGATGTGTCTCTCTCACATCTCCTCCCTCCCTCCCTTCCACTCTATCTAAAAATCAATGGGAAAATATCCTCAGGTGAGGATTAAAAAAAAAAAAAAAAAAAGGAAATAATTTAAAAAATAAGATACAAAAAGCACAAATCATAAAGGTCTAGATTGATACATTTCTGTATACAGTCGGCCCTCGTTTATCGAAGTTAATCAGTTCCAGACTCTACCGCGATAAATGAATTTCCGCGAAGTAGGATTAAAATTCAAACTTCTTTAAAACAAAAGTACTCAAAGTGAGAAGTTAAACCAGCAGTGAGCAATGTGCATATCCAGTGTATAGACCCCCAAAATTAGCATTATGAATAATATATCCCATAAATTATTGAGAATAAGAGATCTCACCAGGGAGAAAATGGGCAAAAGATATAAACAAATGCTTCACAAAAAGGAACACTAAAACTGGTGAGTAAACATAAGAAAAATGGCCAAGTGTATTAGTAATTAGAGATAAATTAAAATAACCAGGTACCATTTTATACCTATGAAATTCATAAAATTGTAAACAATGTCTGTGTGTGGGTGAGGAGGTCGTATGCATACAGCACCTTATTTGTATGCCCCCTGAAACTAGAATGTAAGTTCCGTGGGAGCAGGGACTTCCTTTGGTTTCCAGGTGTCATCTCCAGTGCCTAGAACAGCACCTGGCATCGCAGGGAGGCGAGGGCGAGAACCGGAAATGCTGAAGATGCACAGAATCTGAACTTCATTCTTTAGAATAGGATTCTCAGGAAGCTGTTCTAGAACAACTCTGTCACATGTGCTCAAGAGATCATGTCCAAGGCTGTTTATTTCAAAATAGCAACAAATTGGAAGTAAGAGAATAGATAGATTGCGAAATATTTATACAGTGGATTAACATATGCCAGTTAAAACACACAAATTAGAACTATCATGTGTCAATGTAGGGAGAGTATTATATTGTTTTTTGTACTTGAAATATATTTGCTTGTAATACTCATTAAAAGAGTTATATACTGTCTTTAAGGGGTTGAAAAAATGTTAGATGAACAAGAACTTCAGTATAAAACCAAATATGATCATTTATAGTATTATTTTGCTACACAAAAGTTAGCAAAATGAAATCAGATATAAGAGGTACAAAATGCTATGAGGGTCCTGAAAAAGAAGGCATTTATCTCTCCAAAAGGAATCTGAGCCTTGTTCAGGCAGGAAATGGCACTTACTATTCAAGCAGCTGGAAGTGGACAGAGGGTCTTGGGGGAGGACAGAAGGGCCCAGGTGGAGCGATCAAGCACTGGGGAAAGCATGGAGCAGTTTTAAGGAAAGTTTGGAAGTTCAGTGTGGCTGAAACGTCGGTTGAGTACAGAAAAATGACAAAAGAGAGTTTGACATAAAATCTTGGAGAAATTTAAATACCAGTGTTGGGTGGAAAACCTAAATTGCCTAGGTGTACTCTGGCACCTGGACTTGTGTTCCAAGTACTAGTCTCCACTTGAACTTATTTCCTTGGGAGTTCAGTTTGAGATATTTTCCTAATGTATTATTTATTTTTTTGTTTGTTTTTTTTTCACTTAAAATTGAAAATATCAGTTAGACACCAAAACATTACTAATAACTATATTAACACACTTATTTAAGGAAATGATACAATTTAGAAAAAGATGTCATTGGAGATATCTAATTTAACAAAATGCTTTCTTTATATTTCTTTCACTGTTATCACTACTTAGTTTATCCAGAGTTTTCTCTCTGCCTTGAATATAAAACAACTTTTTATTCACTTGACCTTGTTTTTGAGTCACTCGAAGGCTCAGTGACTCATTCATGCATTTATTTCATTCTACTAATATTTATTACAGCTCAAGCCAAATAATAATGGTCCTTGCTTTCATAGAGCATAATATTCTAGGACCAGACATATAACTAAACCAGCAACGACAGCAGAGGTGATAGAGGTGTTCTTGTAGAACAGAGTAGTGGCAGCTCATCGGGGAGTTAAGGAAGGCTACCCGGAGGAGGAGGTATTTGAGAAGGATATTCAGCAGTTCACTGGATCAAAGAGGAGAGAGTAGGAGAGCATCCAAGGAGGAGGCTCAGGGACATGAAACATCCTGTGCATATTGTCAACTATGATCAGAAGAAAGAAAGGGTTAGGGTTCTTAGTGGAATAAAGGCCAAAGATGTAGGCAGGGGCACATCATAAAAGATTAGGTATTAAGTGAATGGGAGGTGAAAGTAGAAACAATCATAATAGGTGGACTTTACAAACTTGGCTTTGAAGGAGAGAGAAAGGGCTAGAGCTAGGAGAGGAGAGTGCTGTATGGAAGAGTGGAACTTTTTTTAAAAATTGAATTTATTGGGGGGACATTGGTTAATAAAATTATATAGGTTTCAGGTGTACAATTCTTTGATACATCGTCTGTGTAATGAATTATGTGTTTACCATCGCAAGTCAAGTCTCCGAGTAGAAGTTGTTTTTAAAGAGAGTAGAGATGAAAATATTTACATGCTGTCAGGAAAGACCAAGTGAAGGGAAGCTTGGAGTAAAGGAGAAAGAGAGTAAGATTAACAGAATAAGAGTTTCCGGAGGAGGAAGCAGAGACCAGATGGAGGGATTAATCTTGAACTGGAGAGAAAGTTACCTTGAAACAGGAGACAAGGAGAAAATTAGAGTCTTTAGTTTTTAGGTATTAGGGAGAGAAGTTAGGGAGTCCCAACCTGATGGCCTTAATTTCTCATAGACTAGAAAGTAAATGGTTTTCTGAAAGTGAAGGTTTTGAGGGTTTGAGAGAAAAAGGAAAGAGTGGAAGAGCTTTGGAGCAGAATGACAGAAAGCACAGGTCAGCAGCAGCTTGACAGCCACCTGGAGCCGGAGCCAAGTCCCTGCGTGAGGGTCGTAGCCACCTGGCACACGGGCACCGCAGGCAGGAAGTCAGTGAGCCAGGATGGGTGTTACGGAGCGGGTGAGATACCAGGACAAGCAGGAGGAGGAGGGCTGGGAATAGGCTGCTGGAGAGGGTTAGAGGGCAAGGCCACTGGGTGGAGGAGTCCAGAAATGTAAATCATGTGACACCGAGTCATCCACGTGGACACTGGAGTTTCACAATCTGAGAGAGGCATAGAGGTGTCGGGGGTGGGGGGTGGATGTGAACCAGATGCCAAGTCCTGGTGAAGGTTAGGGGGTGCGTGATTCCAGCCAGCTCTGGTGATTCAAGACTGCAAGGTAGTTTCACCAAATACAAACCAATCTGAAAGAAGGCAGTGAGGTGTCGCTTCTGCATTCCTAATAAGCTCTTCATTGTCTGTTCATTCATCCTTTCACTCCAATCCTTCAACAACCTAAAAATATTTATTGAACATTTACTATGTGCCAGATCTTTATCACTGGACGCAAACAAGATGTATCTCAATTCATCAGTTCTGAAACACACATTTCCTACCCTGCCACACTCCTCCAACTTTTTAATCTTTCTGAGATCATTTGGGATACTGCTCACACGGATGTCAGCCAGGCTGCAGTCACGGTGTAGGTGTCATGGTCTGCCCAGGCTCAGACTTAGTCATAGCTCTTCACGTTGTCATTACTTCAGTTGAGTTAAGTACACTGTTGGTAATAACATGTTGAGCTTAGTTGCTGTTTAAATTCCAAAAAATTACACTATCCTGTGGCATCGAAAGGAAAGCCATTGTATCTGTGGAAGGCATAGAAATCGTGGGACGCGAATCTAATATTAGTGAAGCAGACATTCATCATTGGAATAATTACCACCGTTCCACATGTTATCGCAAAACTCAAGAACCAAGTGTTTTATGGGACCCTGGAAAGAAAAAATACCCACAAATACAATTGTGTTTTGTCTGTTACTGATATATACACAAAGAATTGCCTAAGATAAGCCAAGCAATGAAGTGGAAGGCCTGGAGCATTGTCCCGTGTTTCAAAGCTGAGAAGCTGGTGTGACTCATTCCTGGGTTAAGGCATTGTGTCATAGTTTAGGCAGAATTTTTTTCTTAGTGATACATAAAGTAATAGTGTATCTTATAATTAAATGTCTTAGAATGGATGATATATGGTAATTCATGGCCTAGAACCATCTAAACATTTTCTTTTAGAGAAACACAGAATGTCAGACCTGTAAGAAGCTTCCTCCTTTCCAAATGAGGAAACTGAGTCCAGGAGGTAGGTGGCTGGCCCAGGACTGCACCCCACAGCTTGTGAGAGGCAGAGGATGTTGTCATGCCTTCTGGCAAACGAACAAGAAAAGGTAAAAACTGCACAATACGATTGCTTTCCTTTTTTTCTATCGGAAGGACCATCAACAGGTTTAGTAACCGCTAATCTTTTTTTTTTTTTTTTATCCTCACCCGAGGACATTTTCTCATTTTTTCCTCAGATAGAGTAGGAGGGAGAGAGAGGAAGAGAGAGAGAGAGAAACATCGATGTGAAAGGGCCACATCGAGTGGCTGCCACCCGCACAACCAACCAGGGCCGGGGACAAACTGCAACCGAGGTACGTGCCCTTAGCGGGAACCGAACCCGGGTCTCTCCGGACCGCAGACCGACGCTCTAACCGCTGAGCTAAACCGGTCAGGGCGTAACTGCTAATCTTTGACAAGAGGCTTCTGAATAATGCCCATCTTCTGTATCTCTTCAATCTCCTTAATCACTGGCCTTGTTGGCTTGATAATTTAAATATTTCACAGAGCACACGTTCTCAGTGTCCCTTTTTATTTTTCTCAAGAAATTTCCAAGACACATAAGACAATTTTAAAACAGAGATAGCCATCTATTATTTGGTGAGATATCTTTCTTTTCAATACCTAGAACACAAAGTTGCTTCGCTGTTAGTCCTCCCCTGGAGCTGGGAGAGTTAAGGAAAGCAGGTGTCCAAACTTGAAAGAGAGGATTACGTTAAGAACAATGTTGGGATCCAACCTGTCCAACGGATGACAGCAACATGGAGTGACTGGAGAGAGTTATCGCCTCCTCCTGCCTTCCTTCTGGTCCACGCTATCATAGGAGCAATCCCTTTGTTCACTGTCCACAGCTCCTAATGTTAGTAAGAAAATATAGGAAAAGGGTGTGAAAATAAGATGAAGGATACTTAACTTTGTAGCTTTGCAGTGGAAAGCTATACACTCCTCTGGTGAGAATTTTATGGCCAGCAGTTGGAGTTCATCTTTTTAGGTTCAAATTTGTTTGTTTGGTTGGTTATAATAGCTGCTACTGTTTCTGCTCTTACTAAATAATGACATTCTGGTCAGTTATAAATTATTCCCTATTTATAAATGAATAACTCTGAAGGCATTAGGAGAATGTAAGACACTATGAGAGACCTGATTTCTCTCTTCTCCTCTCTTTGGGGCTCTTTTTATCTTTAAGGGTTTCCATTATAAGAGAGGTTTGCCCTTTTCTGACAATAAAATTGATCCATAGTATATCTTGTTATACAGCCTTCCAATCTTTCTTTTTTGTAAGTTTTAAATAGCCCACAGCTTGGTTATGTTTTCAGAAAACATTATTAGATTCATTCATTCATGATGGCTTCAATTTTTTCCTCATTCGCTCCAGAAAATTCATCCCTTTTTCAAAACCAGAAGGCTGACAACTAAAAAATAAATTTAAAAAATCAAGGGGGGCGGGATAGGGAGGAGAGTGTCTGGGGAGAGGGAAAGGAGTAACATCTGTAACAAAAATAAATTAATTTAAAAAAATTAGAAACTGGAAGGTTGACATGCATTTGACTTTGCTCTCTGAAGCGACGTCCTGACAATCATCCACACCTGCTCCAACTTCAGGAAAATGACATTGGCCTGCTTTTCAGAGAGGAAATGAAAGGAAGTCTTGATCGTTTTGCAAGGCCCACACCAGTGGTTGAGAAGTCAACTACTATGAGCTTATCTCCTGCACTGGTCGAGGTTTCCTGCAAAAGCATACTTTCTCTCTTATCTGTTCCACCATTTTGGCTGCTGGATCTCAGCTGTGGGCCAAAGCTTCCCAATCTTCTTCGTGTGCTTGCTTTTCACAGTTAAAACATCAGCTGATACATAGTTGTGCATCTTGTTTTGCTTATTCGACATTATTACATAAGCACTTTCTTATGTTACTAATACTCTTAAGTGTAATTATTCATAGTTGCATAATATCTCACTGTGAATGTGGCATACTTTCTTTTTTTTTTTTAAAACCCATCTCCTGTGATTATAGATTTAGGGTGTTTTCAGGCTTTTGCTATTGTGAATAATGCTGTGATGAATGTCTTTATGCATTAATGTCTTTCTGTGTGAAATGACATTTACCTCTTTCAGGCTGGCTGGGTATTTTTTAATATACTGAAAAGGTAATTAGTGAATTAGTGGCCTAAAAGTGATAAATTGTGTTTAAAATTACTGTATTAACAATGGAATATTACTTGGCCATAAAAAGAAGGAACTCTTACCATCTGTGATAGCACGGATGGACCTAGAGGGTATTATGCTCAGTGAAATAAGTCAGAGAAAGACACAGTCTATATGATTTCACTTACATGTGGAGTCCAAAGAACAAAATAAACGTACAAACAAATTTTTTTTTATTTTTATCCTCACCCGAGGACATTTTTGCATTTATCTTCAGATAGAGCGGGAGGGAGAGAGGGAGGAAGAGAGAGAGAGAAACATCGATGTGAGAGAGACACATTGAGTGGCTGCCACCCACACGACCCCAACCAGGGCCGGGGACAAACTGCAACCGAGGTACATGCCCTTAGAGAGAACCGAACCCGGGACTCTCTGGTCCGCGGGCCGACCCTCTAACCGCTGAGCCAAACCAGCCAGGGCCAAACAAAATTGAAACCGACTCAAAGATACAGAGAAGAGACTGAAAGCTGTCAAAAGGGAGGGATTTGGGGAGACTGGGTGAAAGAGGTGAAAAAATTAAGTACAAATTGGTAGTTACAAAATAGTCATGGGGCTGTAAAGTACAGTATAGGGAATATTGTTAATAATGTTGTGCCCGGCCAGTGTGGCTCAGTGGTTGAGTGTCGACCCATGCACCAGGAGGTCACCGGTTCGATTCCTGGTCAGGGCACATGCCCAGGTTGTGGGCCCAATCCCCGTTGGGGGGCATGCAGGAGGCGGCCAATCCATGTTTTCTCTCATCAATGTTTCTATCTCTCTCTCCCTTTCCCTTCTCTCTCTCTAAAATCAATAAAGAAAAATATTTTTTTAAATAAAAAATAATATTGCAAGATGTATGGTGCCACGTGGGTACTAGAAATATCAGGGGGATCACTTTGTAAAGAATATGATTGTCTAACCACTATGCTGTACACCTGAAACCAATACAAAATAATACTTACACTGTAATTGAAAAATTAAAGAAACACAAAAAAGCCCTGGCCGGTTTGGCTCAGCGGTTAGAGCATCAGCCTGCAGACCAGAGAGACCTGGGTTCAGTTCCCGCTAAGGGCACGTACCTCGGTTGCCATTTGTCCCTGGCCCTGGTTGGTGTCATGTGGGTGACAACCAGTAGATGTGTCTCTCTCACATCCATGTTTCTCTCTCTCTCTTTCTCCCTCTCTCCCTCCCGCTCTCTCTGAAGATAAATGCAAAAAATGTCCTTGGGTGAGAATAAAAACAAAAACAAAGAAACACACAAAAGAGAAATAAAGTATCCATTTTAAAAAAGTGATTTTTTTAGTAAGCATGTACCTTTGCGATAGGTATGCCCAGAAGCCCTTTTGCACTTTTCCAGAGCAGGGAAAGACGTGGGGGTGGGTGAGAGTGGGAGCGTTTGGAGGACCACTGTGGAGCTGTGCCTGGCAGCCTCTGCTCTGTGCCCAGGAAACACGGGAATCTTTGCAAACTACTTTGTGAAAATCATTTTTCCTTGCCTTTGCAATGAAATGACACATGCCGTGCAGAGTGGACTCCTGACCTCCATGCACCCTTCACCCTCGCCGGCACTCCAGGGCTGTGTGGTTGTAGCAGCCAGGAACCCAGAGCAGCCCGGGCTCTGGCCTGGGTGGGAGTAATCCCCTAGCTTGGCACCCAGGAACTTCAAAGAGCAATTTGATCTGAAAGCCCTCACTTGGGGCATGCTTTCTAACACAGCTGTTAGAACACACACCCTATAAACAGGAAATGCCTTAGGAAGCACAACTGAGTACATCTTATTTTTATTTTTTTAAGAAACTGTGACAAAGCCAACACAGAGGGTGACATTTATCTGGCATTACGGTTAACGAGTTAGAGCTGCTCCCCGACAGCCCTAGTTTTATGTTCTGGGCAATCGTGTGCCGACTGCTGTTTAACGGGTGCTTGAATACTCCCACATTAATCAATAATTCATTTTGCCTTGTAAAATGAGTGTTGCAGTTAAGGGAGTTGTAAGCTACATAGTTGGTTATTGCTGTCATAGAGAAGGAAAAGATCGACTAAACCTTAAACCAATATTTGAACACCTCTGCGCTTGGAATATGGAAAATTTAGCACTGGGCAAAAGAAACACCTGTAAGACCGAGGAGGGGAGGCTCTTGTTGGATAGCATCAGAAAAGGCTGAAATTAAGAACTGCTGACTCCCAGAAAAGACTTAGCTGTGGGGAGAGCACAGTACTAATCTGCCCTTTGCGCCAGGTTTCACACCTGCCCCCTGCCCTGGCCATGTACCATTTGTTTCAGCCACACAGCCTCATCAACTAGGCTGTTTCACACCACAGGGCCTTTACACGTGCTCCACGACACCTGGAATGTCCCTATTCCTCTCTTCTCCTCTCTTTGTTTGGCAAATTCCTGCTCATCCTTTAAGGCTGAAATGTCACTTGATTTGGTTATAGCACAAAGGCAGCATAGTACAGTGGAGAGAACTTGCATGTTAGAATAAGACATAACTGGGTTTAAATCTCAATATCATTTTTTACTAGCTGGATGACCTTGGACAACTTGACCTCATCTTTGGAAGTATGTTTCCTCCTCGGTTAATAGAGCTAATACCGCGCTCACTGGAGTGTAGTGAATATTAAGTCACACAACTATATAAAGTGCTTGGCATACAGTAGACACTCAATAAATGTCACTTGCCTTCTGCCATGCCCACCTTCCAAGCCTTCCCTAGTTCTCTAGGCAGCATTATTTTATTGAAAACTTAGAAGTATGAATGAGCCTGTGTCTTATCTCTGAGTCTGTCATATGTACATAGCATTCAAAATTCTTCATGCCATGCTTAAGTTACAAGGTTTCCAGATGAAATTTTAAGTTCACTTCTTTACTCAACAAATATTTATTGAATGACATCAGATGGCAGCTCACTCTATCACTTGTGTTCTTCATATATTTGTTCTTCCTTTAGAGTAGGACTTCTCAACTTTGACACTGTTAACATTTGGGCCAGATAATTCTTTGTTGCCCTTTTCATTGCAAGATGTGGAGCAGCATCCCTGGCCTCAACCCACCAGAAACCAGTAACAACTTACATTCTGTCATTCCCCCAGGTCTCTCTTCTCGGTCATCACTCTTCTTTCTCAACCTGGTGCACGTTCCCCTAGTCTCAAAGCTATAATTGTAACATAAGCACCAAGACCAAAATGTTTAGTTCCAGCCCAGATTTCTCTCCTGCATATCTGACCTATATATCCACTGTGACATCTCAAAGAAAACTTTTATCCTCATCTCCTCTTACCAAAGTTGCTTCTCTTGCCGCCTTCCCATGCCTCATCTCATCTGCCCAGTGCAGCACGGTGTGAGCGGGAGGACTTGGTGCTGCAGACGTTGGGCACTTTAGTTAAGGTGTTCTCTTAGATTACCTGGTAATGCATGGTCACATCAGTTCCTCCCTTCCTGGGCCCTCCTTACCACCCTTTGGCTGTGGCCCACCTGGAGCAGTGAACCTTAGTATTACTGTGAATGAGATAAGGCACCTGGCATGTACTAGGTACTCAGTCCACGTTAGCTCCCATTCCCTATTATTTTTTTCTGAAAGACACACTCTAGAACGTTGAGTTGTGTATGGGTAGTGAGATTATAAGTGATTTTTGTCTTCTGTTTTCTAAATTTTTTTGCATTGAAAACAAATTCTTTTTCTAACAGAAGAGCAAGGTTTTGCTAAAACACCCTGCTGTGCACATCTGATCATGCCACTCCCCTCTACTGGCTGTTCAGTGCCCTCATGGTCAAGTCCAAACCTCTAAGCATAGCTTACAAGATCTTCCCTGATTTGACTTTGATCTAGTTTATGTTACCTTTTCTTATGCTGCACTACCTCCCTTCCACATTACATACTCTGGCAACTCCAAACCTCTTCCAGATCCCTGAATAAGCCAGGCTATTATTAGGATTCTCTCTTTGCTTGGTGACTGACCCACACCCTTCATCCCTCCCTCCCATCCTGTGCCCGTACGAAGCCCACACTTACACATACCCTCTGGGATACCCAGCCAATTCTCCTTTATCAAAACTCAATTCAAGCACATTCTCTCTGAACTTTCTCTCTGAACTTTCTTTCTTTCTTTCTTTCTTTCTTTCTTTCTTTCTTTCTTTCTTTCTTTCTTTCTTTCTTTCATATTTTTTAGCATTCATCCTTCTCAGCTTTATTTATCTGTGTGCTGGATTCATTTTGCCTGATAGACAAAATTGTTTCCATTTCTTTAGAAAGTTTTTTTCTTTAAATGTATTTAGTTGAGAGAGAGGAAGGGAAAGAGAGAGAGCAAGAGAGTAAAATACAGATTTGTTGTTCCACTTATTTATGCATTCAATGGTTGATACTTGGATGTGCCCTGACTGAAGTTCAAACCCGCAACCTTAGTGAGTTGGCACGACGCTCTAACCAACTGAGCTACCCGGCCAGGGATGTTTCCATTTCTTAATTTTCAATAGTGGTTTAGTGCCTTTTTGCTAAAGATAGTAGTCCAACGTAATGCTTGCTGAGTTCCACTCAACCAACCTCTCTAGGAGTTCTGATGTGGCTGGCTGGACACTCCAAGACCTTTCTTTATTGTGAAAAAGAGGAGACTGGATTTCAGGCCCTCCTGTCCATAGGGCTGCAGCAGATACTGGTGCACACACTTTGCCCTGAGCCCTGGCCAGCGTGATTTTCTTTCTTGATTGGAGCAGGTTGATGATAAAAAGTGTAATGGATCCACAAACATACCTGTGGTCGTGGTGGTCTGAGCAGTGAGCATAAATCCTTAGTTTGTCCCAGACCACTTGGCCTGGTTGTGGCTTTTGTGGGAGCCCAGAGACATGCATGGCCAAGACTATGGGACCAGCCAGGCAATTGTAAAAGAGCGAGTCAGTAGTCTAGATCACGGCTTATTAACAGCCAGATGGAAGAGATAACGAAGCTGAAGCATGGGGAAGGGGCATGGGCTTCTGTGCCCACTCTGTGGGAGCCACTCTCCCTAAAACTTCATGTGTTCATCCACCTGGAAGCTCCTGTCCTTTTCCGACCTTAGTCTCCAGACAAAAAGTAAATGTGCTCTGCTTTATAGTTCTTCCCCCACTTAGACATTGGTCAGGGCACCTAGGATGCTTGATTATACTTATTTGTTGACGCATCTGTCTCCCTCTAAGAGACTGTGTACTCCTTAAGGGCAAGGATTGTACCTTTTATTTGGCATGTAGGAGATGCTCATTTAAATGTCATCTAACTGAGAAGCACTGCAGTAGACTTCAGGATGGGACGAGGGAAGGGAAGGGAAATAAGCCACAGCCCCTACTGCCTTTTTGGAGCTTGTAATTGTATAACAAAAATGAATGTGATTAAATGGGGTCATGAAAGAAGAAATTATAATAAAAGCTAAACACTTTATATGCTTTATCTCTCATTTAATCCATGATTTACTTGGAAATACATGCTATTATTTTGTAAATATGGGAAATTGAGACTTTACTGAGGTTAAGTGACTTGACCATGCATCTAATTAGTTCCCCAAATCCAAGCTCCTCATCTAAATACAATAATGTATTTGATGCTACAGTTTGAATGAAGTCCTCCAAAATCTATTCAGGAAGAGATTATCATCAGGGGTCAGTCATGGTGACTGCTTACCTTACAAGAACCCTGGATTCCTGCGAAAGAACACCCAGATGTCAGTCGATTCACCCTAATTACAGGGGCAGAGATTTCTGCTACTCTTTCTCAACCCATCTTCCCATCTCCAACTTGAGAAAAACTCTAAAAACACAAGTTCAGCCCAGCTGGTGTGGCTCAGTGGTTGATCCTCGACCCATACACCAACAAGTCGCTGGTTCAATTCCCGGTCAGGGCACATGCCCGGGTTGTGGGCCCGATCCTCAGTGGGGGGCATGCAGGAGGCAGCCAATTGATGTTCTCTCCCATTGATGTTTCTCTCTCTCCCTTCCTCTCTCTCTAAAATCAATAAAGAAACATTTTTAAATTTAAAAAAATAAATAAATGAAAACACAAGTTCACTGAGTTGCTGGATTCAGACCTTCATGCCGTACGGAACCTCCTGGGTCTCAGGGAACAGGAAATCTGACCTGTGTGGGGTCAGGTACCTGGGACTACTTCTTGGGGGCACAGCGAGAGCAGGAAGCCCTGATGATGCAAGTTTGGGGTCTCTATTAAAGACATTTGTCTAAGGTTACCTAGTAACCCAAGGCCAAGTCTGTCCTGCTCTGTCGGCCCTCTTCCCTCAGCACTGGCTATTAGGCCCACAGGGAGGCCTCCCTCCTGGTAGCTTTGTTAATGACTTTACAGTCTGATTGAAATCAGGTGGCCTCCAAGCTGGCACCAACACCCATTACACTCCAAAGATAAGGAAACCAAACATTAGCTAGCTGGTAGCAAACAGTGCCATAAACACACCCACGCCTTCCTCCCCTGCACCCCTTCAAAGAAGCAGCAAACGACACTCCTGTCCTTATTTGTACTGGGAGAGAAAGACACCCTGAACACCACCTCCATTGTTAAAATTGCTTTAGCCCAGAGAGGTTCTACGTGTGCTTTCTGCATTCCCTTTGCGAGGCAAGTGCCTTCCTCTCATTCTCCAGGAATTCTCCAGATACCTTCACCTGCCTGAGCACCCAACTCTCTGGCTCAATGATAGGCTTACTTAAGTGGAACTGCAGATTCGAATCATTACGGACAGATGCAGTTGAGGGAGTACTTTCTGGCCACTTGATGTATTCTGTTTTGTCTTATGTATCCAAAGAGTTCATAACCTGCGCTGGGACTAAACAACCCATTTTTTTCCCCCCAGAATTATTCTTTTTTTTTTTTAAATTAATTAATTTTTGTTACAGATGTTTCCCCTTTTTCCCCCCAGACACCCTCCTCCCTATTTCCCCCCCACCCCCACCCCAAGCATTGAACAACCTGTTTCTTCAATGTCACCTGGTGTGGTCCTCTGACCAACAGTGTGAGAGCAGAGCTTGTTAGAAATGCAGACCCTCAGGGGACCACTTTGTAAAGTACATGATTGTCTAATCACTGTGCTGTACATCTGAAACTAATACAGAATAATATTGAATATAGCCCGGCCGGTGTGGCTCAGTGGTTGAGCGTCAACCCATGCACCAAGAGGTCGCCGGTTCGATTCCTGGTCAGGGCACATGCCCAGGTTGTGGGCCAAATCCCCAGTGGGGGGCATGCTGGAGGTGGCCAATCGATGTTCTCTCTCCTCCATGTTTCTATCTCTCTCTCCCTCTCCCCCTCTACCTTCCTCTCTCTCTAAAATCAATAAAGGGGGAAAAATATTCTTTAAAAAAAGAATAATATTGAATATAAACTGTAATGGAAATAATAATAATAGAAGAAGAAATAAATGCAGACTCTCAGGCCCCACCCCTGATCCACTGAATCAGAATCTGCATTTTACCAAGATCTTCAATGATTCATCTGCACATTAAAGTTTGAGAAGCTCTGGGCTAGTGTTGTTTACTGAGACACTGATGGACTCTGTGATCCCAGCATGGTGGTCAGTACGCAGGGCAAACTCTGCTTTCTCTGTTCCCCAAGATCCTCCAATGTAGACAATAAGTCTACCGATCCCTTTTGTATGTTTTCGTACATATTATATATATTTTAGCACCCTACACAGGTATTTTTATTAGTAGTAAATAAGAAGAACAAGAAATAGCTACTGAACATTCATGTGCTAGGTGATTTACGTGTGTTATTCTGCTGCCATAACAAAGACTGGGTGGCTTAAACAACAGAAATTTATTATTCCCACAGTTCTGGAGGCTGGAAGTCCAAGATCAAGGTGACAGCAAGTTTGGTTTCATCTGAGAGCTCTCTCTCCTTGGCTTGCAGGTGAGACTTCTTACTATGTCCTCACATAACCCTTATCAATGTGCGCATGTGTCTGGTGTCTCTGTGTCTAAATTTTCTCTTCATACAAATCAGATTGGATTAGGGCCCATCCTAATGGCTTTGTTTTAACTTAATTACTTCTTTTTTTTTTTTTTTAATAAGACCATCTGAGTCATAGCACCAGAATGTTAATGGTGAACGGCAACAGATGTTAGACCTCAGTCCTTAGGTCTTGGCTAAGAAAGAATTCAGAGTCAAGGCTCAAATACAAGCAAAAGTTTTTTAAGAAAAATCACAGAGGTAGAAGTGAACTGTTGAAGGTGTGAGCCATCTGGGCTGTATGGGCTTAGGAACAAGTTACAGAGGCAAAAGGAGGGCCCATGGAGCTTAGGAGAAAGAAAGGCAAAGAAGATGTGCCTGGGGGAAGGAGGCAGAGAAAGGTTCAGGTGTGCTCCAGAAAGAGAATGCAAGTGTGCCTTTATTATCTCTTTAAAGACTATATCTCCAAATATAGGTACATTCTGAGGTACTAGGGATTAGGATTTCAACATATAAATTTTGGAGAGACACAAGTCAGCCCATAACAACTATAAAGTGGCTAATTATTATTATCCCCATTTTACAGATGAATAAACAGAACTTTCAAAAGTTCATTAACTTGATTTTTTTTTTTACCTCATTAGTTTGTTTACTCATTCATTTGATATTTATTTATTGGATATCTCCTCTGTGGTATGCATTGTAGTATGTAATAGGGATACAGAAATCATGATTCCTGCTCTCATAAATCTTACATTTTGTGAATTATTTTTTATTCTGGAGTCTATATGCTTATCCTGTTTACTTCTATAGAGATTTCTTTCTGTGTAGCCTCATACCATTATTTATTACCAAATTCAAGAGAACAGTATAGTAAACTTTCAAACAAACCCAGGGTCTAAATCTTGCCTTATAAACACCTATATGGGACCACCTTTGTTTCAGGTCAGTCCTGGTCATTTCTTAGGGAGATCAACTCCTTCCAGATTGCCTGGAACTTGGACTTTCCTGGTTTTAACACTGAAAGTCCTGTGTCCCAGGAACCTGTTCATTCCCAAGCAAACCACCATTGTTGGCCACCCTACTATTTCCTGACTTGTGCAGGCATCATATATAAGCAGAGCCCAATTCCAGAATCAAGATGGATTGATGGGCTGTAAAACTTCAGCTTCACCCAGGCTTCTCTCTACTGCTGAAGTAGAAATAATGCAGGTCAGCCTATTGCCTACACGGGTGGGAACTGAATCAGGAACTAAATGAAACCTTTCAAGCATGGGCCATTCTCGATGCAAGCATGAACACTGTGAATGAACAAGATAATCTCTTGAGGTTCTTCAGCTGAGGATTCAGGAATTCCTGAGCTCCAAATATCCAACTATCCTTGCTTAGATAATCTCAGTTTCAGTTAACATGTGAGAAACTCTGACAGCAGGGTTCTTTCTGAGTTGGCCATCTTGGGGAGGACAGAGAGCATCTATTCTCTGATGCTAGAGCCCTTGCATTGTGAAGAAAGAAGCTTCTGGAAGGCATCCTATTCATAACTGATTACTGTAGCAAGGGCTCACTGGACCCGCTCTGCTACGTCCCTGGGGCTCATGCATTTTCTCCTGCCCACTGTCACTTTGCCTCTCTCTGAGATGCAGCTTCTGGCGAGCCCCTGCATGTGGAAATGGCAGGCCTCTCAGCTGCAAGGTGCAAAGCACATGGTACCCCAGCCTCTGCTTTTTGTCATTCTGTTAGCACTCAAGACTTCAATGAAGGGGTCAAGGAATGAGGGATAGTCAGGGAGCCTTATATGTAGTTAAATCCTTGGAAACTCCTAAGTAAGAAATTTAGCTTTTTAACAACAACAGCCAACATGTATGCTATTTTACCTATTCTCTCATCAAATTCACGTTATCTGTGGCATTAGAACCATACATTCTGCTGGCAGAAAGACCTGTCACAAAAACAAAGGTCTCCCATAATCTTTCTGATTTCAGGAAAAGGAGATTTCTTAGTCATATTTAGTTACTAATTATGCTTCTTGTGTTTCAAGTTACTCAAGGAATTAACTAATAGATGTTTAACTAAGAAACTACTGTGTGCAACTGTGATATAACAAGAAATTTATTTAGTCTTTGTCTCAGGTTTCTGACACAGAGTTCCTAAAACTCTTGGAATTTCCTGAGTGATAGGAGCATCTTTTTTTATTCCTAAAGAGTCCCTTTTAACCACACCTGAGTTTTGGCTAATGGACAACTCAGGACGGGACCCCTGCCTAGCTAGCTACAGAATGGAGGTTGGTCACCAGAAAGACCAAACTATCAGCCCTACTCTCTGACCTTCAGGAAGGGGTGGAGGCTGGAGATGGCTTACTTGAACAAGGGGACCCAGGGAGCTTCCAGGTTAGTGAACACATTGATGTGCTGAGAGGGCAGTGTACCCAGAGAGGACATGGAAGCTCCAGGCACCTGCACCCTCCACACCATGCCTAGCCTCATGCATCCCTTCTATTTGGCTATTTCTGAGTTGCATCCTTTATTATGAACTGGTAAACATAGCAAAGTGCTTTCCTGAATTTTATGAGTTATTCTAGTCAATGATGGAACTTGAGGAGGGTTGGGTTTTAGGAACCCTCAAATCTGCAGTGAGCTGAGCAGAAGTGTGGGTAGTCTGGGCACCCCATTTGTGGTTGGCATCTGAAGTGGAGGCAGACTTATGGGACTATACCCTTAACCTGTGCAGTCTGACCTTGTCTAGTGTCAGAATTGAGTTGGACTGTTGGACACCCAATTGGTGTTAGAAAACTGGAGAATTGGTGTAGAAAACCCACACATTTCGTGTTAGAAGTGGTGTCAGAAAACATCACTCAGAAATGAGCATACTAAGTACCAAGGGGGACACCAAAAGTAACAGATGATCATTCAGACGTTACAACCAATTGGAATTTCAGATTCACATGAAAAAGTGCACAGTTAATTTTGCCCAACAAGTGAACTGCTGTACCTCATAGGCCTTGAAGACCCTGAGGTCCCTTTCAACTCCAATATAGTTCCCATTTATGGTATTCTAAGGTGCACAGGCCGCAGGGTGTGAGAGAAGAACAAGAAGCAAGAGGTGGCTGGAGCCCTTGGTTTCAGAGCCTGCCTCCGGGAGGGTCTGCCATGCTGACCAGCCTTAATGCTGGCCTGCGGGTGAGAGCCGGGTGCCAGCCACTGTGTGCTCATAGCATGCTGGAGTCCCCGTGCCAACACGAAGGGTGGATTGGCAAATGTTTGCATGTCCTCTGGGAAATGAAGATGCTTCCCTGCACCATACACCTGGGATACCGCGCCCAGCAGTTTCCTCCTTGATAGTTTATGCTTTGATTCTTTTTTTTTTTTTTTCCCAACCAGAGTCTGCTCCTCAAACTGGGAAAAGGTTTTGTTAATCAGAACCTTCCAGGGAGATCTTTAAATTTCCACCTCCCACAAACACATCTGTGGCTTCAAAAATGCTTTAAAAAAGTGGGGAAATTTTTTTTTTTCCTTTATTGATTTTAGAAAGAGAGGAAGGGAGAGGGAGAGAGAGATAGAAACATCAATGAGAGAGAACATCAATTGGCCGCCTCCTGCATGCCCCCCACTGGGGATCGGGCCCACAACCTGGGCATGTGTCCTGACCAGGAATTGAACTGGCCACCTCTTGGTGCATGGGTTGATGCTCAACCACTGAGCCACACCAGCTGGACAAAAGTGGGGAAATTTTGAGGCTTTTGAGTAAGTAGTACAGTCAGTCCCCTGTCACCCAAGGGTGATTTGAAGAATGCTGGGAAGGCCTCCTGGCCAGAAGCATCCCCATCTTAGACATTGATTTCTTCATGTGAGACCCGGAGACATTTCAGGCCTCAGAGGCCCATGAAAGTGAACCTTGGAAAGATAACAGCTTAGACTCCTAGAATCATGCAGGTCGACAGGAGCTTAGGGGTCATTTAGCCCATTCCCCCCATTTTACATTAAACTAAATTAAAAAAAAATTCCGGTCTTTAGTCATATCAGTCACATTTCAAGTGCTTGCTAACCCATGTGGCTAGTGGGGCTGTTGTGCCTATTAGACAGCAGGGGCTTACCTGTCAGTCCCTCGATGTCCCAGTCTGCAGGTGGTACTGGAGCGTTTTGTGCTGGGCCCGATCACGGTCCTCACCACCCTGTGATACAGCCGCCTGCGTCCTCGTCTCTGTTCTCCATTAGACTCTAAACGTGACAGGTTAGGACTTTGTCTTATTCATCTTCGGCTCCCAGCCCCAAATAGCTGCTCAGTTTGTCTGAACAAAGTTGAAGGCCTGGACACCAGCAGTTCTCTCTGGGCCTTCGAGGCGCTACGAAATCTGGTCCCTGACTCGCTCTGGGACCTCATCTCCTACCAGCCGCCCCTCCGTTCTCTCGGCTGCAGCCACGCTGGCTCCTTGCCGTTCCTTGATTGCCCTCAGCACCTGTTCTCTGTGACTGCTTCTTCCCTCGCTGCATGTGCATACCTCATGAAAGCTGCCTTCCCTGGCTAGCCTTTAAAACAGGCCCCATTCTGCCATTCATTTTCTAACCCCTTTCGTTTTCATCATGGTGCCCATCACCACCAGGCGTGCTATTTACCCAATGAATCTGACTCTCTCTACTAGAATGAGAGTAGAGACTTTTCCATGTTCTTCAATGCTGCTTTTCCAGAATAGTCTCTGACATCTAACTGGTGCTCAATAAACATGTTTGGCTGCAAGGAGGTTAGACTAAAGGGAAAAGTAAACAGGTCGTCCGCCACAGACTTCCAGAAATTTCAATATTTTTCCCATTTCAGATTTCAAACTGTTCAAATGCCTGGAAAGTCACCCAAGCTTTTCCTTGATTTATGGTGCAAAAGTTGTTGCAGATGAACATGGGTTTTAGGAGACAGGGGCTCCATGAGTTTCCAAAGGCAGAAGGGTTGGCTGGGTGGAATGTGGCTGTTGGAAGTTTCCGTGGCAGTTGGTAAAGGAGACCACCAGTTGGACTGATGGAAGGGACTCCAGCAGGACACGTGGAACAGGAGAGGGACAGGTAGGAAAGCTCCTAGGGCAAGAGGACAGACTGGCTTTCGGGCTGCCTGAGTCCTGGGTGGCAGGGAGGCATAGCAGAAACGAAAGAGCTGGAGGCAGCAATCTGGGTCTGAGCCTGCATACTGATCACTTTGGAACGTGACTTGGTGACATGGGGCAGGCTACTCAGTCAGTGCTTTGTCCTCACTTGTGAAATGAGATAACTTGTGATTCACAGAATAGTTGTGAAGATGACATGACATGATATATGGGAAAGTGCTCCATAAACTGTAAAGTATTTGAGAAATACAAGTTATCAGGACTCTAGGCATTTTCCCATGTGTCCTCTTGCTTGCTCACCCTGCACATTCAATCAGATTTATCGATTATATAAAACTCAGGGCTCTTGTAAACTTTTATTTTGTTATAAAGCTCAGATCCTTTCCTCCTGTATATCCCACAGGGCTCAGAAAAACAAATCTCAATCTGGCCTTGGAGAACCACCATAATTTGTGACTTACGGAGCCACATTTTGGCATTTTAATGAATGCTATTTTCTAATGATATCACTTGTGACTGTCTTATCTCTCCAGATAGACTGTAAACTGCTCATTGTTAAGAGCACAGACTTCAGAGTCATTCAGTCCTGGGTTTAAATCTCGGTTTGGTACTTTCTTGCTGTGTAGGACTTCGGGTAGGTTACTCAATCTCTTGAAGTCTTAGTCTTATCCACAATATTGACATCCTAATAATATCATTTGTAAAGTGTTGTGATAATTAAGAGACAATGCATCCAAAGTTCTTAAACATTTTTTAAATTTATTGATTTTTAAAGAGAGAGGAAGATATAGAGAGAGAAACATCAATTTATTATTCCACTTATTTCTGCATTCATTGGTTGACTTCCTGTATGTGCCCTGACTGGGGACTGAACCTGCAACCTTGGTGTATCTGTGCGATGCTCTAACCAACTGAGTTCCAAAGGTTTCGAGTCAGTGCCTAGTACATAGAGGTTAATCAATTGTAGGACTTTCTGAACGATAGCTGTTAATACAACACTAAGCACAGATGCACTAGTATTGGGTTTTCCCAAAACACTTGATTAAGAGCTGGTAGTAAAGCAAAGAAAGCAAATAGCAATTCAAGGCCAGTTGGGCTTTAATCCCTCAGCCTTGCTGTAAGAATTGAAAGGGTTATGGCTTCCCGACCCAGGCAGAGACTTAAATAGCAACATGAAAGCAATTAATTTTCTTGGGTCAACAACTGATAAATCTCATTTGACCTGTGACACTGTGTTTGGGTAGAGGAGGGGGTAGGTGTATTCATCCTGAAATGTTGATGCAATGGTTATGGGAAATAGGTGTGGGGCAGAATGACACATATTTTCAAAGATATTTTCCAATTTCAAGTCATCTGCCCCATTTCCAGACCATGTATCTTGGTTTTTGTTCATAAATGAACATCAACTTAGATGTGTCACTGCACAACGCCAAACATGACTAGCATTAGGTTTATTTATTTGGCTTAATTTATTCACACAACAATTTTAAACTTGTAGCCATGGGGATGAAGAGAATGGATCAATTTCAGACACATTTACAATAGAATTGACCCAACTCAGCCCCTCTAGTAAAGGTCTGTGATTGAATAAAATTCTGTGATCATTCATTCTGTCTTTGGCCTGACTGTGTGGCCTGTACTCCCCCCTCACCCTCACTTTTCCCAATTTGCCTCTCTGCCAGGTAGGAAATCAATAATAGCAACCAGTTGGTCTCCAGATTGTTCATCTAAAATTAACAATTGAGTCAGAAGGAGATCTGAAGATGCAAAGTCCAGATTCTCCTTTGGGATGTGGCCCTCTCTAGTCAGCCTTATTCATTGGACACATGGCAAAACTCAGCCTGGTATGGGATGGGCCTTCAGAGGGTGACAACAATCTTGGTTTTGACTTCAGCCAGAGATCCAGTGCAGATTTTCTTACACGAGGAACAAAGTGGTGGAGCTGATGAGGCGATGGGTCCTGAGGCAGGAGGGAGAGCATTGGCAAGGGTTTGAGAGAAGCTGGCTAGATTCATCTTCCTTGGTTTCCAAGGCAATCAACAACTATTTATCACATACCATGTGCCTGCTACCAAGGCCTTCTTTCTTTCTGACCTGCCTACTCCATTTAGTCATTTGCACGATTATGTCTTAAGAATCTACTGAGAGTCAGCAAGTGTCCTAGGACCTAGAAATATAAAAACAGTAAATGAAATCAGGGCCATTTACCCTGCCCTCATCTGCTTTGTTAGCTCAGAGTGTAAAGTAAAATGAGGGTAGGCTTGAGGAGGAGTGGGGGTGTCCTCTTTATGATTCTCATATGTTTAAGTGTATTGAGAGAATGCTAGGCAAGTTTGTCAGCCTTACCTACTAAATCATAACCTCTGAACTTCTAGTGCCTAGCCTGTTGCCTAGCACATAAGAGGTGCTCAGTAAAAGAGAATTAAGTAAAAAAATTGACTGCTCTGTGAGTGTTTTATGTGCCAAGAATCTTTGATCTTGAAGTGAGGGACCAGACAACTGACAGGCATGTTGTAGCACGTGGAAATCCCAATGTTGGGAGTTGCAGAAATACAAGGCATACCTGAGAGTAAGTTTAGTAATTTATGCTGTAATGTGGACTTTGATTTCACAGCATCAGGTGACCCAGCACCCGGTCTCTTCCCAACATTAAGACTTGAAGCCACCTTGATGCTAGACCTATTCCGTGGCCGCCAGCCAACTGAAAGAGGGAACATTTTAAATCAAGCTGCCATTGTATTCTCCAAGAGTAGGAAGTCAGTGATAGCAAATGGAACGTGGATACTTTAAATATTAATAACAATCATCTTATATTTGAGTAATGCTTTTAATTTTCCAAAACATTGTTTATGTAAAAGGATTCCATTTGATTATATCGCATAATAGATAGGACAGATATTATGTCTTTCTTTCCAGAGAAGGAAAGGGAGGCACAGTAGGAATAAATAATTTACCTAAAGATTTACAGGTAGTTATTGGGACAGTTGAGACTAGAATGCAAATCTCTTGATGACCGGTATTCTGCTCATTTCCACATTTAGTTATAGATGGTCTAAGTTCCCTGAGGACAAAGACTGTCTAGATCAATGCTTTATTTTCAATGTCTAATAGTCGGTGCTCAATAAACATTAGATTAATTAATTAATTAATTATTTCCTTCCTTCTAATTCTTTGGATCTGTTTTAATTACTATGTTCCTAACTTCTTAAGTTAGTTGATTAACTCATTGATTTTTTTTGCCTTTTTTCTTGCTATTATAGGAAATCAAGACCATACATTACCATTTAAATACTGATTTAGTCTGATACCATAAGTTTCAATATGTATTTTCATTATTATTATTTATCATTTAAGCCTCAATATTTTCAAATTCAAAATGTCAAATAATGTTTTTAAAAATTATATTTTAAATTGGTGTATAATTTAATTGCATTGTGTTCAGAGAACATGGTCTATATGATACTGATGATTTTAAATATATTAGAATGTAATTTATGACTTAGTATATGTTTAATTTATGTAAAAGTATAATCTACATTTGCTGGGACTATGTTTTATACATAATCAGTTTCACTAAGCTTCTTGAATAATTGAATAAATACCTTTTTGGTGTTTCAGTCAGCTTGTTCTATCAGTTACCAAAAGAGGTAAGTAAAAAATTTATCACAATGGTGGTCAATTTGTAAATTTTTGGTCATTCAGTCACTTTTTACTTTCGATGGTTGAAACTATTTTATTTATAGGTACTTAAGAGTTTAGATGTTTCTATTTTTCTGGGAACTGGAAATGTTGATGATTATCTAGTGACTCTATTTATTTGAGGGGTATTTTGTCCCAGTATAGTTAGTACATTGCCATTCTGTAAGTTTCAACCTTGCTTTGTTCTATGTGCTGAGTATTTATCTTGTAAACAACAAATAAGTGGATTTTTTAAAATCCTTTTTTAAAAGTCCTTCATATTTGACTTTTAACCCAGAGCATTTGGTCCATTTGTTGTAAGTACTGTTATATTTAGATTCACTTCTTTCATCTTCATTTGGACTTTCTATTTCTGTTTCATTATTTCAATGAGAAGAGATTTTTCCTCTCTTATTCCATTTTCCCTCCTTTAGTAGATGTTCTTTTCTTATAGTGGTTACCCTAGAAATTTTAATGTGCACAATTTACTTACTATAGACTAATGCTAATTAATATATTTATCTTCCCTTACAACAGTTCAAGGAAGCTTAGAGTGCTGTTACTCAGGTCAATCTCCCCGACTCAAATGCTATTACTGTTTATGATTCTGTTTATTTTTATCCCATAAGTTACCAATTTTTATTATTGTTTCAGATGGCCAACTGTTTTTTAGACTTACCTACATATTTGTTAGACTATTTGCTCATTGTTTTTTCTAGCATGGCAAACCTTTTTACTGACATAATTTATTTCTTCTCAAAATGTATTTTTTAGAAGCTCATTTGGTGTTTGTTTTTAATTATTAAAAATTCAAGTTTTTAATTATCTGTAATTTTCTTTATTTTCCCTTTATTTCTGTAAGCTTAATTAATTTTTAGGCAGAATTATTTTTCATCTTGGTCTTTTGAAGACATCGTACTTCTCTATTCTGGCTTCCATTGTGACGTGGAGAAATCAGCTGTCAGTCTAGATACCATTCTTCTGTAGGTAATATCTTTTCTCTTTGACTGGCCTTTGCATTTTGTTGTTGTTGTTGATCTGTGGTTTTACTCCAGTGTGTCTACATACGTTTTTCTTCTATTAAGGATTCATTGTGACTCCTTAAGTTGAACATTTGTGTCTTCTATCAGACTTGGAGAAAATATCAATCATAATCATCTTTTCCAGTTTAAAAAAACTGTGGTAAAATACATATAACCATTTTAACCATTTGTAAGTATGCGATTCAGAGGCATTAAGTACATTTACATTGTTGTGCGACCATTATCATCATTCATCTCCACAACGTTGATCTTCTAAAACTGAAATTTTATACCTATGAGAAACTAACTCTCTCTTCCCCGGCCCTGGCAACCACCATTCTGCTCTCTATGAATTTGACTGTATACTTATTTAATATTCTGTGACATTAGTACCTATATTTAAAGTTTCAGCAGGTGATTTCCCCCCTACATGTTGTTCTGCTGTCTCTCACTCAGGGAAGCTTGTGTCCTCAAGTATTTTGTGATTTTTGATTGTGAGCTAACATTCTTTGGAACTCTGTGGGAATTCTCAGAGGCCTGAGTGGAGAGGCTTTGTTCGCTTTTGCCAGAAGTGTGAGTACTACTAACCTGGGACCACTGAGACCACTTTGACTAAACTTTTTATTTAGGGTTTTGTTTTGTTTTTTAACATGAAGAAGATCTGAATTCAGACCCCAAACTAAATGATGATCTCACATGTGGTTAAAAATTCACAAAGGGGACTCTTGTACCAAATGTCATGCTTGATATATTAATTGAATTTCACAGTATCCCTTTGATGGATAGATGTGTCTCTTTTAACTATTCACTGAGCACATAATCCTTTGCAATTTCTGGATAAATGTTTTGGCTTCTTATCTTAACTCTTCAACTTATGTGAGCTTGAGACTTACTGTGCTGCCTCCAAGTGGCCATTAGAACAAATGCTCTAGACCCAATAAATTCAATAAAAAGGAAACAAAAACAAAAAAAATGCTCCAGAACAGCCCCCAGCTTTAGCTTTCACCCTCCTCTTGTTTGTGCTGTGTTTCATCTTTAACCTTCAAATATTTTCTTTATTTTATTGCCAAATAGGAGATGTTTGTTAGGTTTTCCCTGGTGGTTTTGAGCGGTTTAGAGCAGCAAGGTTTTCAGAAATGAAATCCTCTGTGACTTTACACACTTCTGTGGGTTCTTAAAGCTCTGAATTCTGTGATGTTTCTAACTTGATCTTCGGTGTATTTTTTGCATATTATTTTAATTCTCAAAACAAGTCTGTGTGATATGCATTAGAACCATCATTATTCCCATTTTAAAGATGAAGAAACTGAGGCATAGAGAAGTTAAGTAATATGCCCAATGTCACACAGCCAATGAGTGGTAGGTATTTGAATCTGAGAAGTCTGGCTTCAGTGCACATGCTCTTAACCACTCCAATTAATCATCTTCAGTTTCTGCTTGGTGCCCAGCATGCTTACAATCAGAATGAGGAGGCAATGCATACCCGTATGAAACCTTTGAAAACAAAGAGAACACTATGAACAGTTGTATGCCAACAAATTAGACAACCTGGATGAAATGAACAAATTTGAAGGAACACACAGACCACCAAAAATGGATTCAAGAATAAATAGAAAATCTGAACAGACCTATAAAAAAGAGATTGAGTCAGTAATAAAAATTTTTCAACAAAGAAAAACCCAGGACCAGATGGCTTCACTGGTGAATTCTACCCAATGCTCCAAGAAGTAATACTAATACTGCACCAATAGTTCCAAAAAATAAAGAGCAGTGAACATTCCCTACCTTACTCTAGGAAGATATCAAAACCAGACAAAGACATCAGAAGAAAACTACAGATCAAATTCCTTATGAATATAGATGCAAAAAATCCTCAATAAAATGCTAGTAAGCTGAACCCATCAGCTTATAAGAAAGATATACATCATGACTAAGTGGAATTTATCCCAGAAATGAAAGACGGGTTCACTTCTTGTATGGTATACAAACAATGTAATATAATTTATTTATAGAATAAAGGAGAAAACACCTGATTATCTTAATAAATACAGAAAAAGCAATTGACAAAACCCAACACTCTTTCATAATAAAAGCATCCAACTAAACTATAAATAGAAGGGAAATTCCTCAATCTGATAAAGAGTGTCTATGAAATACCCACAACTAACATCATAGTTAATGGCGAAAGACTGAAATCTTGCCCCCGAAATCAGGAACAAGACAAAAATGATCACTTTGACTGCTTCTATTCAATATGTGATTGGAACTTCTAGCCAGAGTAATTAAGCAAGAAAAGAAATAAAAGGCATCCAGTTTCGAAAAAAATGAAGTAAAACTATCTTTTCCACAGATGTATGATCTGTGTACAATTTAAATACAGAAAACACTAAAGAATACACACCCATACCCACATACACACACACACACACACACACACACACAAAATGAGTGCTAGTAAATGAGTTTAGCAGAGCTGAAGGATATGAGATCAATATATAAAAATCAGTTGTATTTCTGTACACTACAATAAATAATCCAAAAATAAAATTAAGAAAACAGTTTCATTTACAATACCATCAAAAAGAATAAAATATTTAGGAATAAATCATTGTTTAGAAGGCATCATTCCACTTCAAACCCATTAGAATGGCTTTTATCAAAAAGAAAACCAAAATCTAACAAAGTAACAGAAAAGAATGTGTTGCTGAGGCTGTGGAGAAACTGGCTCCTTGTGCACTGCTTGTGGGAATGTAAAATGGTGCAGCTGCTGTGGAAAATGACATAGTGGTTCCTCAAAAAATAAAAAAACAGGCTAACTGTATGATCCAGCAAGTTCCCTTCTGGGCATGTATCCCAAAGAATTGAGAGTAGGGCCTCAGACAGATACTGGCACACCCATGTTCATAGCAGCATTGTTCACAGCAGTACAAAGGTGGAACCAGACCACATGTCCATTAACAGGTGAGTGGATAAGCAGATGTGGCATATCCATGCAATGGAATATTTTTCAGCCTTAAAAAGGAAGGAGATTCTGTTACATGCTACAACATGGTTGAACTTTGAGGGCAATAAGTTAAATAAGCCAGTCACAAAGGGACAAATATTCTATGATTCCACTTATATGAGGTACCTAGAGTAGTCAAATTCATGGACACAGAAAGTAGAATGGTGGTTCCCAGGTCTCAGGGGAGCAGGGAATGGGGGTTGCTATTTACTGGGAAGTGTCAGTTGTAGAAGATGAAAAGAGTTCTGGAGAGAGATGATGGTGATGGTTGTACAATGCGAATAACCAAATGTGGTCTATTCATACAATGGAATATTATTCAGCCACAAAAAAGAAACGAAGTACTGTTACATGCTACACCATGGATGAGCCTTGAAAACATTATGCTATGTGAAAGAATCCAGACACAAAAGGTCACATATTCTATTGTTCCATTTATACAAATGTCTGGAACAGTCAAATCCATAGGGACAAAACATAGATTAGTAGTTGTCAGGAGAGAGGGGAAGGAGTGAATTGAGAAGTATAGGGTTTCTTTTTAGGGAGAGAAATGTTCTGGAACTAGAGAGTAGTGGAGGTTGTACAGCATTGTGAATATACTAAAACTTACTGAATTGTACACCTTAAAATTGGTAAAATGGGCCCTGGCCGGTTTGGCTCAGCGGTTAGAGCGTCGGCCTGCGGTCCAGAGAGACCCGGGTTCGGTTCCCGCTAAGGGCATGTACCTTGGTTGCAGTTTGTCCCCGGCCCTGCGGGTGGCAGCCACTCGATGTGGCCCTTTCACATCGATGTTTCTCTCTCTCTCTCTTCCTCCTACTCTGTCTGAACAAAAAGTGAAAAAATGTCCTCAGGTGAGGATAAAAAAAAAAAAAAAATTGGTAAAATGGTAAACTTTATGCTACCAAATTGAGATTTGATCTCAATTTACAAAAGAGAAATGAGCCCTGGCTGGTTTGGCTCATCGGTTAGAGCATCAGCCCGAAGACGGAAGGGTTGAGGGTTCATTTCCCAGTCAAGGGCATGTACCTGGGTTGCAGGTTTGATCCCTGGCCCTGGTCCGGGTTGTTCAAGGGGCAACCAATCAATGTGTCTCTCTCACATCGATGTTTCTCTCTCTCTCTCTGTCTCTTTCTCCCCCCACTTCCTTCCTTCCACTCTAGGTAAAAATTACTGGAAAAATATCCTTGGGTGAGGAGGATTCACCCCCCCCCCAAAAAAAAAGAGAGAGAGAGAGAAATAGATAAAAAATGAATGGCTCCCCTTCAGGTTTCAAGTCTGGGTCATTAAGAGAATAATTCTACTGTTAGAGACAAGTAAGTTAGAAAGAGGAGCCTGGTATTTGAGGACAGATGGCAAATTTGTCTTTAAACATGTTGACTTCAAATTGATGACTGTGCATTTGGTTGGAAATTATGACCTTTGATACATGCCCAGGGAGAGTTCAGGGCTAGAAATAAGATTTGAGAAACTTCAGCATGGAGTACAGTTGCGATGGGAGAATGAAGCACCCCTAAGGGAAGGGTCTTTCTATACAGATCACAGCCTAGTCACTCTCTCTATGAGAAGGCCCAGTGCTTGAGAACAAGCAAATCCCCGCCTTCAGAATTGGCCCACTCTGGCCCCGGCCGGTTTTGCTCAGCGATTAGAGCGTCGGCCCATGGACCAGAGAGACCCGGGTTCGGTTCCCGCTAAGGGCACGTACCTTGGTTGCAGTTGGTTCCCGGCCCTGGTTGGGGTCGTGTGAGTGGCAACCAATCGATATATCTCTCTCACATTGATGTTTCTCTCTCTCTATCTTCCCCCCTCTCTCCTTCCCGCTCTATCTGAAGATAAATGCAAAAATGTCCTCGGGTGAGGATAAAAAAAAAAAAAAAAGAGTTGACCCACTCTGAACCATGGTGTAGGAATAGGTATAATTCTATTTTTACTTAAAGCTTTCTCATCCGTGATAGTCTGTTCCCTGCTTCCGCTCAAGGCAGGGCCCAGTCTTGCGATGAGGAACATCCACTTTCCATTTCCTCAAAGCACCGAAACACCAAAAATCTGTGTTAACATTTTGGTGAACTCTCCTCACTGGGAGTTTGAAGAAGAATGATGTTATCCACCTGTGTTTCTGAGAGATCGCTCTGGCTGCTGTGTGGAGAAGGATGGGAGGAGGTATTCAGGGGACCAGACAGTATCGTTTTTCGCTTTTGGTAGTGAATCTCCTGGGAAATGAAATTCTTCAGTTTTCCTTTAAAAATCAAGTTCTGCTCTGATTTGAAAATTAAATGTATATAATTACTAAATATTATATTATATTGACATACATTTCTATATATGTACATGAGTTCACACAAAAGTACTTTCGTTTCTTTTTTTTTTTTGCTTCATCAGAAAAAATACCCATAAAAACTACGTTTTACAGTTGGGTTACCAAAGAACTCCTACCTCCGCTGCGTGTGTTTAACAGAAAGGATTTCTATAGAAATGTCCTAGATAGCATAACCCCGTGGGAGTCTGCCAACAGACTTCTGATTTTAGTTTCCCATCGAATTCCAAATTAGGGTTTTTGTGTTTTCTTTATCCGGAGCAAACTGAGTTTGGGAAGGGTAGACATGCAGCCACGCAGCCGCCTGGCATTTCGGCAGGGCTGGCCGCAGTCCTCCTAGAACACATCCCAGGAAGTGTCACGGAGAAGCAAACAGAAACCTGCACGTGGTAGTTGGTGAGACACTGTGGGAGTCAGAACTGTTGCAGCGCTGCGGGTCTGGCTCGCTCTGCTGGCTCAGACATTTTCCTCAAAGAACTGGGAGTTTAAAAGGATGCTGTCATTGCTGCTGGGACCAGGGACTTTTGTTGTTAATCCTCACCTGAGGACATTTTTCTATTGATTTTTAGATAGAGTGGAAGGAAGGGAGGGAGGGGAGGGAGGGAGGGAGGGAGGGAGGGAGAGAGAGAGAGAGAGAGAGAGAGAGAGAGAGAGAGAGAGAGAGAGACATCGAGAGCCACGTCTATCGCTTGCCCAAGGGTGGAAATTGAACCTGCAACCGAGGTGTGTGTCCTTGACCGGAATCGACATGCGACCTTCCCACCCTTCGGTCCTGCGGGCCGGCGCTCTAACTGCTGAGCCAAACTGGCCAGGGTGGAACCAGGGACTTTTAAATTTATTCTTTCGTTATCCATGGTTATGGAAAGAAATCTACATGACAAATTCGGAATTCCAGAACTGGTTTGGATGTGGACAAACGCATCTGGTACCATAAGTCTGTGCATAAGAGAAATGCTTCCCTGACCTGAGTCACAGACCAAAGGACATGCGTGTGGCCGTGGTGGTGCGAGAGGTCTGCTCTGCTCTAAGTAAAAATTGCCCAGTCTCAAGGGACTGTTCCAAAACTTCACTTCTCTCTTCAAACTCTACACAGCCCTGGACTTCCTCCCTCAGTGACTGTGCCTGGAACTTACTTCATCAAGTAACGGAGGTCATCAGGCCGCCTCCCGCCGCTGCCCCTCTCGCCCGGCACCGTCCTTTCCCCCATGTGGACGGGAGCCACACAGCCACTTCTCCTCCATCCAACTTTTGTGCATGGTCCCCAAGTTCAATGACTATTTAAAGAAGGGAATGCCAGTGAAATGACCTAGTGACATACACCTCATGAAAAGTCACATCTTGCTTCTCCTCTCCAGTCGTGTCTTCGGGGGCAGTATTCGTCTTCCTGTCTGTCTCCATTTCACCCAATTTCTCAGTCTTAGCCTCAAGAAAACTCCAAGTTTTATTGCTGTCACTCTCAGCTTCGGGAGACTCTCCAATTCCTCGGCCTCGGTGAGGCTACTCTCTTCTTGGGGTCTTAGGTCCACAAAAGACGCTGGGTCTCTCTCTTCCTGCCCATCCACCGAACACTGGGCTCCCCGGCGATCTGCCCACGGCTCTTCTCTTCCTTTCTCTTTTCTTGGGTACCTCATTTATGCTTGTGACTGTAACCATCGAGCGCCTGCTTGCTAAACATCTCCACTGGGACATTTCCCAGGCACTTCACACTTGGCATGTCCCAAATTGCCACCTCTACAAATTTATTCCCCCCTTTTCACTTGGGCTATGTAAGTTATCTACTGATTTCAGTTCAGGATTCGCTCAGGGTGCTCATAGAAGACTTCAGATCCCGTACATGGACCTGGAGCTAAGAATGTAAAGTCCCGAGCTCATCATTTTCTTTCTCTAAGTTCTCTTGCACACTTAGAGGTGATAAATTGATCCTATTACAGCTCATATTGTCACTGAAATACCCTGTAGCAGCAAATACTTGTTCATTCAAAGCTTAGCTTTTATGGAAGAAGTTGGCAAGCTATGCCTCCTGGGCTAAATATGGCTGTTGTTTTTGTAAATAAAGTTTTATTAGAACAAAGCCACACCCATTCATATACTTACTGCCTATGGCTGCTTTTGAGCTACAACCACAGAGTTGAGTAGTTGTGGCTCCCAAGGCCTAAAATATTTACTATCTATTCCTTTTCAGAAGAGTTTACAGGCAGTTGACTAAAGGTATCCAGGTGTGCTAATTTATGGAACTGTTTTGCCACTGCATGCCATATGATGCTGGTGTCCCCTTCACCACTGGAAACAGGGCTGTTAATACCTTTACATCTTAATGCAATCAAAGAATGAATTCCAGATGACACAGAACCTCTTCATAGAACTCATCCTTTATGTCCTCAACACTGGAGTCACACCGGCACTAGATTCAGGCAGAGTTCGATCAGAGAAGCTAAACCCCTGGAGACGTGACCTGACTCGATTGTGAGAGGTGGTTACACGGTCTCCGTGGGGTCGAGGTCTTTGTGCCCAGTGCTGGAGCGTGAGGCTTGCTGGGCAGGCGGAAGGGAGGTGGATGGAAAGTGGGGACGAGGAGCTGAGAGCCGGAGCCTCCAGCTGGAATCCACACAGATGGACTGGAGCCTGCATCAGTTCTCATCACCTCCAACCTCTGCAGGAGGAGCTGCACGCTTTGTCACAGAGCTAACTGCTCCCCTGGTTCAGGAGTCAGAAAAGCTGAAGGAAGATTCAGGAGGAGCTGGAGCAGCTAAGGACTGGCTGCTTCCCCGTGTCAAGGAGAGGAGCCAGCAGATAAGTGACAATGTGTGTGAGCTCCATCAATGCTCCTGCTCCTGCACCAGCCTTTGCCCCTTCCCTCCACCTTCCAAAGCTCACATACAGTGTCTCTACGGTCCCCCTAAGCAGAAACGTACCGGGAAGAGAGTTCTGGGAAATAGTCATTTTGACCACATTAACGAATTACAAACCACTGTAATCACATCCCAGTTATTAAATTTTAATTAAATTATTTTAAATGTCAATTAAATAATATTTGCTGTTCTCTGTGTCTCTAGTCTCACCATTCACTAAATTTCTAAAGCTGGGTGCCCAGATTCGCTGCTCTCCATCCTCAGGAGTAATCACTCACCAGATCTTGCTCGTTTGAGGTCCTAAGCGTGTTTCTAATGTCTGTTCTTTAGCAGGAACTGGCACTTCCCTAGTTCAGGCTTTCCTGATTTCTTTTTTTTTTTTTTTGCCTTATTGCCATCACTACCTAACCAGTCTCCCTGCCTGTCTTTGTCCTACGTAAATCCATCCTCCTTTCTAGGGCTGGAGGAAACCACCTAAAACACAAACTGAATGACCTCAAGCATTCTGCAGAGTGTGACAACTGCTGGCGGAGACTGGGAATAAAGGGACAGTGTTGTGTAAGGTTACGTGTAACTTTCTTGCTTTTCTGCGTTCCTAGGGTGTGTGTGCGTGAAATTCAAATAACATAAAATTTACTATTTTAAAGTGTGCAGTGGAGTGGCATTAAGTACATTTACATTGTGAAACTGTTACCATCATCCACCTCCAGAATTTCCTTCATCTTCCCAAATTGAAACTCTGTACCCATTAAACACGAACTCCCCGTGTCCCCCCTCTTCTCAGCCCCTGGCAGCCACCATTCTACTTTTTTGCCCATGAATGTGACTATCGACTACTCTAGGTACTTCACATAAGTGGAATTATACAGTATTTGTCCTTCTGTGACAGGCTTATTTCATTTAGCGTAGTATCCTCATGGTTCACCCACATTGTGACGTGTGTCCGAGTTTTCCTTCCTTTTTAAGGCTGATAATATTTCATTGTATGCATATACCACATTTTGCTAATCCATTTTTCAGCTGGTGGATATTTGGGTTGCTTCCATCTTCTGACTTCTGTGAGCAATGCTGCTGTGAACACGGGTGTGCAAATATCTGGAGTCTCTGCTTTCCATTCTTTTGGGTGTATACCCATGTCCTATCTGCTGTAGATTTACTCTGCTGTAGATTTACTCTCCTTTGTCTCCTCTTTGTCCCCACCGTCCACCTTGTACTTGTGTGGTAAGTTAACGAATGCCTGACTGCTTGTACTTCTTATCACAGCCCATTCTCTCTATCCTGCTGTACGTCCGTTTATACTGTGTGTCCCCTTCCTACTTTGGGGGAGTGACTTCTCCTAATTCTTCCTTTAAGAATTAGGTTATCTGCCATCTTCTCCAAGAAGCTTTCCCCAAACTCCTATGTTGGATACGATCCTCTCTTCTGAGTCCTAGTGGTCCCCAGTCTAGCTATTTGCTTAAGACTTTACATTACATCACGGTTATCTATATATAAGCTTTCAAGATTAGGGCTCAGATCTTCTTCTCCTTTGCTTAACTTCCGGTGGCTAACCACAGTTCTTGGCACATAGATAACATCTATTAAAATTAGTTAACATCCCTGGCTGGTTTGGCTCAGTGGTTAGAGCATCAGCCAGTGGATTGGAGAGTCACAGGTTCGATTCCGGTCAAGGGCACGTACTTTGGTTGTGGTTCATCCCCAGCCCTGGTCGGGGTCTTGCAGGAAGCAACCAGTTGACGTGTCTCTCTCACATCGATGTTTCTCTCTCTCTCTCTCTCCCTCCCACTATATCTGATAATGAATGGAAAAATATCCTCGGGTGAGGATTAAAAAAAATTAGTTTAGCAAAACTGAAAGGAACTGTGTGTGTCCAAGACAAGTGCCTGCTGCTGAGGGTGGGATGTCACTGTCAATGGCAAAGGGAAGCTCAAATGGGAGGAATCCTTTAGTAGGGGGCAGAATAAATGGAATCTGGCTGAGGAATGTAAGTATCAGATGACTTGCGTATCACAGCCGGGAAAATTTTCTGTTGCCAGGGCACTATGAAGGGCATCTACTTGAAGAAGTGTATATAGAGTTCAGGTCATTCCAAAGGCCAGTAGGCAAAAATCCAGTTTCTCTGTTTTTTCTGTGGTATGGTAGCTCTTTCCTGGAGGAATGCCAGGGGTCCTGGGAACCTTTTTATTCTACAGTGCATTTAGTTGGAAACATGTTTTATGGGACATGAGGTTTTCAGTTCTTGAGAACGTTTCTCCAAATGCACTCCAATGACTGTAGATGTTGCAATTATTTTGTAAACAGTATGGTTCTAAACCCAAAGGAGACCCAGAGGGCTTGGTTCCTGGGACATCAAAGATGAACAAATGCATTTAGGGCAAAATAGACGTAGAAGTAGGTGTCCACTACACAGGGCCAGATGCCAGGAGCAGGCTGACTCAGCAGCCACAACAAAAGGGAAACGTCCTTACGGAAACCTCCTCCACTAATCACACACAGACACATGGCGTGTCTAAACAATGAACTTGATAATGGAAAGACCTCACAATTTCTTCAGACTTGTGAATGAAGGATGTGAGTAATGAACTTCCCAACTGAAATCCTTTCTCTGTTTTTATTTTTTTATTTTTATTGATTTTTAGAGAGAGAAGAAGGGAGTGGGAGAGAGAGATAGAAATATCGATGAGAGAGAACACCGATTGGGCACCTCCTGCATGCCCCCCACTGGGGATCGGGCCCACAACCTGAGCATATGCCCTGACTGGGAATGAATCGGTGACTTCTTGGTGCATGGGTCCGACGCTCAACCACTGAGCCACCCTGGCCAGGCTGAAATCCTTTTTCTGTATTTGGAAAATTTGAGAGTAAGGAGTCACTTGGGTACAAATTGTTTTTTTGTTTTGTTTTTGTTTTTTGCATAATATCTGGTTCATAAAAAAAAGTCCATTGAAAAAGGGGGGAGGTGATGGGTGGTTAGCTAACATCCTTCATGTGTACTTATCAAATGTACTTGAGAAATATTTGATATGAGATCTATTCCAGAAGAACTAATTGTGTTTTTCAGTGAAATTGCTGTAGTTTTCTGCATATCATAGGAAGTGTATTTTTTAAAACATTTTTAAAAATATGTTTTTATTGATTTATTTTATTTTATTTTTTTAGAGAGAGAGATAGAAACATCCATGTGATAGAGA
This sequence comes from Tadarida brasiliensis, assembly GCA_030848825.1. Classification (NCBI taxonomy): domain Eukaryota; kingdom Metazoa; phylum Chordata; class Mammalia; order Chiroptera; family Molossidae; genus Tadarida; species Tadarida brasiliensis. The sequence continues at coordinate 11,457,181 of CM061275.1, read as the reverse complement.
AACATTGCTTGCTGTCTCCTGCACACCCCCTACTGGGGATCGAGCCCGAAACCCAGGCATGCGCCCTGACTGGGATTCGAACCAGAACCTCTCAGTCCACGGGACGACGCTCAGTCCTCTGAGCCATACTGGCTGGGTTGGAAATGTATTTTTTAATGGCTGGTATCACCCATGGCATCATCCTGATACGTTCAATTTTCTGATGTAATTATTCTTTTTAAAAATAGTGAAAATGCCGTATAAGCTGACAAAAAGCAAGCAAGTGGGTTTAAATCTTAAATGCTTAGGTTTTTAAGGAAAGTATTTAAAGAAAATTGTAAGAGGTCCATTCCGGTTGTAAGAGCATGGGAGGGGGGGAGTTAGGGGGAATGGTCTTGAATAAATGAATAGTAATTAAAATGATTCAGCAAAATGATCACATCCATTTTAATCCTTATTATCATGGCTCCCCTGTATCTCATGTTGCTAAGTATACTGTCTTAATTTTAAAATTTATTAATTCCAGATTAGATATGTCTTCCTTAGGCTTAGTAAAGTTGGATCATTTCCCTTAGAAACATAATATTGTTTTTCCTTAGCATTTATGAGTGAGTTCTGACTACCTTTCTTCTAATTCTTTAAAATCAAGTACGGAAAAGGGATAGTGCCCCTTGAAAGGAGAACTCTCTGGTGTCCCAAGACAGCTTGTCCTGGGACAACTTTCAAAGTGCTGCTTGGATTTCCAGCCTCCTTGGCCTTGGTTACCCAAAAAGGGAAGTTTCCCCTTTAAACAACAATGCTCTTATGAACATATGTCTTGTGTCATCGTGGCTATTTACGTCCCAGCCTGCGTCACTGGTGATGAGCTCTGGTGTCAGATTGCCTTCAGGTGCCCACAAGTCTTCACTGAGCACTCGAGGACTCAACGCCGTGCCACGAACCAGTCATTCGTTCCATGCAGGACATGTGGTGGGCATCTGCATTCTGCTGGACATTAGAATACAAAATAAACAGGACACTCCCTGTGTTCAAGGAGCTCAGAGGCCAGGTGAGAAGCTAGCTAATGAACAATTAACCACATGGCCGGTTGAGCCACCTTCTGCTAGAGGGGAGTGTCCAGCAACTAGGAGGAAGGAAAGAGGAACCTTTTGGAGAGCAAGTGATAGTTGAGCTCAGGCCTTGAAGGATGGATGAAATTGTACCAGCTGAAGAAGAGTTAGGGGAGGATAGTGGGGAAGGACGCTGGGTAGGTAGGGGGTTGCAGGAGAACCTGAAAACCAGGGGGAGGAATTTGGACCTCAGTTGCTGAGTAACAGGAAACACTCAACCGTGAGCTGAGGAGCAGGACAGCATGACCTGTGAGTTGCTCAAGGAAAATTCGTCAGACATGACGTGTTGGAGACACAGAGGTTGGCCCAGAGGCAGCCAGGTAGTTCTGACACATACCAGAGAGTTGGAAGGTAATGAAGTCTGGGATTGGGATGGTGACAAGAGAAATGGAGAGAAAAGCAAGGTACCCCAGTGGGAAGGGACAGTGCTTGACACACGGTAGGAGATGAATAAATGCCTGTTGAGAGCATAAAGGAATATTTAAATGGCTTATTGACAGCACTGATGTATTAGAAAGGAGTGAACATGAAACGACAGGGATGAGGAATATATGAGAGGTGAATGGATTCAGATAAAAAGAAATGAACTAGTCACTATAAAGTCCTGCAGGGTCGAGTTCTGCTTCCTTCTCCTGAGTGCAGGGCTCAGTATAGAGCAGTTTACCAGTAAGTGCTAATGGGAAATGAATAGTACAAGAAAACAGGGAAAAGAAGGTGGTGTTTTCAACCTCTCTGGGATCCTCAGATGGCTCATCCCGGGGGTGCCTCTCAAAGTGCCGCTCAGGCTGTTGGCCTCTTTGGCCTCAGTGTTCCCATATGAAAAAGGGGGTTGAATGGTGACGAGCTAATATCCTTCCAGTGTTAATAATCAGTGACTCTATCCTTTTTTGCTGATATTGATGTTCTTTCTCCTTAAAAAAAAAAAGCTAAAAAATGAACCTCAACGCTTCCCCCTGAAGTGAGCAGAGAACACCAGTGTGTGAGGTACACAGAGAATCTAAAGGACTTGAGAGCTGAAGGGCTATTTCTCTCTGTTTGAAGGCTCCCATTGCCAAAAATGGAAGTGGTGTTTGGAGCGTTGTTTTTGCTATATCCCCTGGACTTAAATGGAACTAAATTCTCTTGCAAAGATGGAGAGGAGAGGAGCAGGGAGGAGAGGAGAAGAGGGGGTGCCTTAGCTGGGAGCTGGCTGCTATTCTATGCACTGAAGGTCCAAGTTCAAATACTCTTGCAGGAAAGCTGCAGTCCAATTATTTCTTCATCCACAATGAAGCTGTTGTGAGTACAGAAGCTGGGAGAAGGCAGCTGGGTCTCTAGAGCTCAATGGCCAGCATCTTTTTTATTCCTTTTTGAATCTCCTCTTTTAGAGACACACCTTATAGGACACACTGGTCTGGAGAAGAAAGTACTAGTCAATCCTTGTTGTAAAGTCTAGCAAACAAGAAGCAGTCATGTACAGGAGTGATCAGCCCTTATTAGCATGTGGCCTCAGTGAATCACTCAGCAATACGTGAATAAAGGCTTTCCATAAAACAAGGAGCATTCAACGCTTTACCCAAGTCTTAATGTTTGCCCTGCCTAGGATGACCGTTTTTGGTGGGTAAGTTTCTGGACTGCTGGGTCTTTTTGCTGTGTTAGTTGAATTTTGTAAACTACCTCGTACAGGAATGTGTTGGATAAGTGCCCATCTGATTGCAAATGTCCAGAGGGACTTCTGTGCCTACTGCTTATAAGATCTAATCAGATGGTCCCTGACATGGCTCTGACCCTGCCTTTGCGAAAAATTTCTAAAATGATAAATTAGTTTTTCTGCTAAACTTCTGTGTGATTGTTTTTCTGCAACTTCTCTTTGACACAGAAGGAAGCTGGGGTTTGTAGAAATGGAGGCAGGTGGATGACTTAGATACAATAATGATGTAGTTGATGTTTATTCGGTGCTTACTCGGTGCCAGGCACTGGGAGAGGTTCTTTATGAATTTAATTCATTTAATCCTCAAAGTGACTCCATAAAATAGATACTGTCTTTACCACTTTAATTTTGAGGAAACTGTGCCACGGAGAACTGAAATCATGAAGCTGATAGGTAGTTGAGCCAGGATCTCAAACGTGGTGTTCAGAGCCGGACACTGTGCTCATTTCCCGTGAGCAGGGTGTTCCCCTAACTTTCATGCCTCTTGGCTTCCTGAGGGCCATGTTGTGTTTAAGTTCTGGATTCGGTTCTTGACCATTGTCTTTATACTCGGGTCCCCAGACATCAGATGAGCAGAAAGTAATGGGGCAGTCAATAGGGGTGGAGGGTAAGGGAAGAAGTCTTGCATTGAGTAAACACACGTGTGTGTGTGCGCGCACACACACACACACACATGCACGTGCACACATGCACATATGCAATACACACATGCACACACAATGCTCACTCATGCACATAGGCACACACTCACAAGCCAGCCCGTTTATTTATTTTCTATTCCCATTACTTATGTGCTCTCAGAGGCTCCTTTCCTGCCAGGTTATACTTAGTCCTTCCCTGAGGGATCAGCCCTTTCTCCTCCAGGTCATGGGAAGGGGCAGGAAGGAGATGACTTCCTTTCCAAGGGCCAACCGGAAAACCATGTTTGGAGAGGGACCCTTACAAGAATCGATCAATAAGAATAGCAACTGTAAAGGCCTCTGAGGGAGACAGCGCAATCGCCAGCTCTCAGAACGTAGCAAGAAATTAGTCCTGTCTTTCAGGAGCTCAGCGTTGACAAAAGCAAACACAATTCTGACGTGTCCCCCCTGCCCACATGTGCCCAAAACTCAGGACCCCAAGACTGTCATCTGGGGACATATTCTTTTTAAAATCATTTTTTATTTTTCAATTATAGTTGACATATATTATGTTAGTTTCAGGTGTACATGGGAACATATTGTGTGATATGCTATCATCATGTGCTCTATAGTTTCTTGTACCCCGGATTTTATTTTTAACCCTTACCCAAGGATATTTTTCTGTTTATCTTCAGATAGAGTGGGAGAAAGGAGGGAGAGAGAGAGAGGGAGAGGGAAACATTGATGTGAGAGGGACACATTGATGGGTTGCCTCCCGCACAACCGTGACCAGGGCAGGGGACAAACCATAACAGAGGTACGTGCCTTTGGCCGGAATCAAACCCGAGACTCATTGGTCCACCGGCTGACGCTCTAATGGCTGAGCCAAACTGGCCAGGGTGTACTCTGGATTTTAGAAACAACTCCAGCTCTGCCCTGGTCAGTTTGGCTCAGCAGTTAGAGCGTCAGCCCGTGGACCAAAGAGCCTTGGGTTTGATTACAGTCAAGGGCATGTACCTCAGTTACAGTTCAGTCCCTGGCCCTAGTTGGGGTCATGCAGGAGGCAACCAATCGATGTGTCTCTCACATCGAAGTTTCTCTCTCTCTCTCTCTCTCTCTCTCTCTCTCTCTCTCTCTCTCTCCCCCTCCCACTCTATCTGAAGATAAATGGAAAAATAGCCAGGTGTGCCTCAGTGATTGAGCATCGACCCATACACCCAGAGGTCACTGGTTTATTTTATTTTATTATTTTTTTATTTTTATTTTTGGGGGTCACTGGTTTGATTCCCGGTAAGGGCACATGCCCAGGTTGTGAGTCTGATCCTCAGTGGGGGGCATGCAAGAGGCAGCCAATCAATGTTCTCTGTCATCAATGCTTTTATCTCTTTCCTTCTCCCTTCTTCTGTCTCTAAAATCAATAAATAAAAATTATTTTTTAAAAAAGAAAAACATCCTCAGGTGAGAATTTAAAAAAACCCAAAAAACAAATCCAGCCCTGGCCAGTGTGGCTCAGTCGGTTGGTGGGAGCGTCATCCGTGCACTGCAAGGTCGTGGGTTCGATTCCCAGTCAGGGCATGGAACTAGGTTGTGGGTGCAATCTTTGGCCCCAATCAGGGCAGATGAGGCAGGTAACTGATAGATGTTTCTTTCTTACATCTCTCTCTCTCTCTCCCCCTCCTTCCCTACTCTCTAAAAATCAATGAAAGTGTCCTTGGGTGAGGATTTAAAAAAACAAAAAAGAAAGAAACCAACTCCAACTCTTACAACCATACAATCAAATGCTGTGTTGTCATTACAATGAATGATGCTCAGTGAATACTGAAAGATGCCCATGGTGTGTTGATTAGGGGAAATAAGCTTGCAGAACTGTATGCATGGTACAATCCCATGTGTGTAACAGAGATAAAAATACCTGCATAATAGTAATAATAAAAATGTACAATAGTAATATCTATAGAGTGTTTATTATGCGCTAGGCATTATTCTAAGTGTATTTGTTAATGTATCAATCCTCAAAAACAATGGATGCTCCTATTATCTCAATTTTATATGAAGAAGTCAAAGTACGGAGAAGTTAAGTAACTCGCTCAAGGTCACCCAGCTAAGTGGCAAAGTCAGCATTCAAACCCAGGCATCCGGGTTCCAGAGTGTCTATTATTAAGCACCGTATGTGACACCGCCAGCTGCTAACAATGGTTGGCTAAGAGGTGTGGAAATGGTGGGAGGGATGAAGGACAGCAGAGGACATTTTATTTTTATAATCCATACTTTTGTACTTTTTGGCATTATTCTTAAACTTTCTTATTATTTGTAGACAGTTTTAAAAAGTCTTGCAGGGCGCCCTGGCCGGTTTGGCTCAGCAATTAGAGCGTCGGCCCGCGGACCAATGAGTCACGGGTTCAATTCCGGTCAAGGGCATGCACCTGGGTTGCAGCTCACCCGGCCCTGGTCGGGGTCGTGCAGGAGGCAGCCAGTCGATGTGTCTCTCTCACATCGATGTTTCTCTGTCTCTCTCTCTACCCCACCCCTCTTCCCTCCCACTCTATCTGAGGAAAATGAAAAAATATCCTCGGGTGAGAATAAATAATAAAGAAAGAAAGAAAGAAAGAAAAACTCGTGCAGGGCTGCAGGCCACCACCGACTGGGGCAGCCCCCCCTGCGGGAGCGGGGAAGTGGGCTGGGCTGGGGGAGGAGGGGAAGAGTAGGATGTGACTTAAGGGCAAGAGGGAGGTATGAGGCGCTGAGTCAGAATGATAGAGACAGGCGGGGGAGGGAGGGGTGGCAGTTATTTTTGAATGGGTACCCAGTTTCAGTTTTACAAGACGAAGGGTTCTGGAGGTGGACGGCAGAGGTGACGACTGCACAGCCGTGTGGATGTACTTGATACCACTGACCTGTGCATTTGAAAATGGTTACGATGATACATTTTGTGTCAGGTGTATTTTACTGCAATAAAAAAATTGAAGAGGAAAAGGAGAAAGGACTGAGGAGTCAGGAGAGGCAACAAGAAAGGGAAAGGGTTGAGGTCGGGCCAGCAGAGTGTGGTGAGGAGCTGGGATGTCTGACGTGCACGACCCACACTGAAACAGGAAGCCGTGGTGCAGGCAAAGCCCCTGTTCCCATGCACAGAAATGAAGTATTTTGCACACGTTATCGGTTAACCAGATAGTATCCTTTGGAGGGATCATCAGAAGGTCCCGGGGAGAATTTCAGTCATAACACACTTGTCTTCATCCTGAAACTAGGCATCCTGGTTTGAAAGAAAGGTTGCTGTTTTATTTTATATTTTAAATTTTTATTTTTTTATTATAGTTTGTATTCAATACTTTTTTGGGCATTAGTTTCAAGTGTACAGCGTGGAAGGGTTGCTGTTTTAAAGCAGGACAGGGCTCCCTGTCTCTGAAAAAGCACACACAGATTGATCCTTTCCCGCACAGAGCAGCGTGGATAAACAGGGCCGCCCACCACCACAGTCCCCGGGATCAGGTTTCAGCTGCTGGGACACCTTGCGGACCTGGTGACAGGTTTCTGTGAGGTGGCCCCATTTCAGCACATGCCTGCAGCTCCTTTGCCAGGGCTGCTATCAGCTTATCGACCTTTCCCCTGGAATCAGAGCCAAGGTCTCTGGAGGAAGGAGCATGCTCTGCCTGTCACGTCAGGGCCTTGCCAGTGCTGAGGCAGCCCTCAGTCCCGCGTGGCTCCCAGGTCTCATGCGCGGGGCACTGGCATAAAAAAGGCTGCGTTTCTGCAGAAGGTAGCCTCTAAAGGACTGTCAGTCAGGGCCAAGAACAGCCATCCTCACCTGGGATATTTCTGACAATTTTTATTTTTGGAGTACAGGTGAGATTTTCGTAGTTTTTCCTAGGCTTGCATGGACTTCATTTTAGAGCATGGCACGCCTTCATTTTGACAAGTATGAAGAGGTACCACCTTCCTGCCTCCTCCCTGTGGTCACCGTTTCATCCCCAGCTAGCTAGCATAGTAGTAATTACAGCTGTATGTGCTGAGTGAGTTTCATGGAGTCAGACTCGAGTATTTCTCACAGCAAAATACTGAAGCGAGGAGTGTCATCACCTTTTACAAACGCATGAAACGTCACCAGAGAGGAGTCTTATCCTGGGCCACTCGTTTGTGGTAGAGGTGGGATTTGAACTCAGCACTGTTCAACTCCAAAGCTGGTAAATGTCTACATTAAATTTGTACATTATACATTATGCTAGCTTGCCCTTTCAAGTGCACATAGGAATTATTTTCAAATCAAGTAGTTCCCTAATGCACAACTTTAACATAGCCAATAAAGACATTGAGAGTGTTAAAGATTTTGCTCACCTCGGTTCAGTCCTCAATTCCAATGCACACTGCAGCCAAGAAACCAGAGCAGGCTGAGGCTCGGAAGGACAGCAGTGGAAGGATGAGGAGATGTGTCACAAGCGAAGATCGTCCACACCCTCGTGCTCCCGGTTACCAGGTACAGATGAGACAGCTGGATGGTGAAGAAGACAAGCTGGTAGGGAAAACTTGGTTCAGTGGAAATGGGGTGTTGGAGGAGAGCTCTGCGGAGGCCCTGGACCACCCGGAAGAGGAACAAGTGGGTCCTGGAGCAAATGAAGCCAGAAACATCGCTGGCGGCAAATATGACAGAACTGAAGTGTCCTTCTTGGGCACATCATGAGAAGGCAAGTTCTTTGGAAAAGACAATAATACTGGGAAAATGGAAGTCAGCAGGAAAAGAGGACCAAGCATGAGATGGACTGACTCCACACAAGAAGCCATAGGCATGAGTCTGCAGGAGCTGAGCAGGGCTGTTGAGGACAGGACATTGTGGATGTCACTCATTCGTAGGGTCGCCAGGAGTCAGAGTCAACTCAATGACATGTAGCACACACAGCACCCTAATAAATAAGTGGCCAGAGCTGCGGCATAAACACAGAATCATACCTTCTCAGATCTCAGATCTCAGATTCTCCTCGATCTTCCCAGGTAGGAATAGCACTTCACTATCCCTTATATAAATTCTTACTAGGAATGGAAGGGAACTTCCTCTATCTGATATAAGGCATCAAATGAAAAACCTACAACAAACATCATACTGAAAAGCTAAAGGCTTTACCCCTAAGAGTGGTACCTGCCTGGGTCCAAATCCTGGCTCTACCATTTACTACACATCTGTTCTTTAGGCAAGTCGCTTAATCTCAGTCGACTTAGCTATAAAATGGGGACAAGGATCCCCTGAGATCAGAAACAATGCAAGGATGGCCACTCTCATTATTTTTACTCAACATTGTACTGAGGATCTAGCCAAGATCCTCAGAGGCAAGAAAAAACAACAACATTGCGATTGAAAAGGAAGTAAAATTGTCTTTATTTGCAGATGATATGATTGTCTATGTAGAAAATCTTATATAAGCTCAATATACAAAAATTAATTGTATTTCTTTATTCTGTCATGAACAGTTAAGAGATAGGAACTCAATACTGATTGCAATATCCATAGCAACAAACAATACTTGAATATAAATTTAACAAAATATATGTGAAATCTGAACACTTAAAACTATAAGACATTGCTGCAAAAAATTAAAGAAGACCTAATAAAATGGACAGATATACTGTGTTCATAGATTGTATGACTGATTCTGTGTTGTTGAGATGGTGATTCTTTCCCAAACAACCTATCAATTTGACACTATCCCAATCAAATCCCCAGAGGCTTTTTTGAAGAAATTGAAAAGCTAAAGCTGATTTTAAAATATATATAAAAATTCAAAAAAAACCTAGAATAGCCAAAACTTATTTGAAAAAGAACAAAGTTGGAGTATCAACATCACTTGATTTCAAGACTGTCTGCAAAACCACAGCAATCAAGATGGTGTGGTTTGGTGCAAAGATAGATAAATAGTCTGATGAAACAGCACACAGGGTACAGAAATAGCTCCACACATATATGGTCAGTTGAATTTCAAGAAAGATACCAAGGCGACTGGATGGGGAAAGGACAATCTTTTCAGTAAATGGTGCTGGAACCATTGGAGAGCCACGTGTAATCAAACGAACCTCGACCCGTGCTTCACACCATGTACACAGATGAACTGCAGATGGATCATAGACTTGAATAGAAGTCTAAAATTGTAACATTTCTAGAAGAAAACACAAAAGAAAGTCTTAGTGGCCTTGTCAAAGACTTCTTAAATATGACATAAAAAGCACAAGTCAAACAGGCAAGTATAAATAAATTGGACATTCAAGGAAAAACAAATAACCAAAATGAAATCTTTTGGTTTTCAAAGGCACTGTTAAGGAAATGAAAAGGTTAGCCACAGACTTGGAGAAGATATTTACAGGACATATATCTGAAAAAGAGAACTCTAACAATGCCCTAAGAATATGAATAATCTAATTAAAGAATGGGCAAAAGATTTAACAATCACCCCATAGAGAAGATACACAAATGTCAATGAGCAAATGAAAAGATGGTCTGCCTTATTGGTCAGTAGGGATATAGGTACATTAAAACAATGAGCTACCACTGCATAACCACTAGAATGGCTGAAATGAAAGCATGGACCCCTCCAAGCATTGGCAAGGATGCATGTGGAGGAACTGGAACTCTCATTCACCTCTGGTGGGAAGGTCCAGTGCCACAATAATTTTACAATATGATTTGGTAGTTTCTATATTAAATACAAGTCTACCATATAATTCAGTCATCCCATAACCATGTCTTTTCCCAAGAAGCATATGTCCACATACAGACTTGCACACGGATGTTGATGGCACTTTTATGGGTAATAGCCCAAACTGGAAACAATCCAGATGTCCATCAACAAGTGAATCCTTAAGCAAATTGTGAAAGATCCGTACAATGGAATCCTACTCAGCGAGAACAATGGGACCAGTGATGCAAGAGCAAGGTGGACCAAGTGCTGGCGAGGGTGTGGAGAAAAGGGGACTCTCGTACATGCTGGTGGAATGCAGACTAGTGCAGCCACTATGGAAAACAGTATGGAATTTCCTCAAAAAGTTAAAAATGGAATTGCCATTTGACCCAGTGATCCCATTTCTAGGAATATGTCCTAAGAAGCCCGAAACACCAGTCAGAAAGAATATATGCACCCCTATGTCCATAGTGGCTATTTGCAATAGCTAAGATCTGGAAACAGCCCAAGTGCCCATCAGTACATGAGTGGATAAAAAAGCTATGGTACATATACACAATGGAATAGTATGCAGCTGTAAGGAAGAAAGATCTCTTACCCTTTGAGACGATATGGAGGGACCTGGAGAGTATTATGCTAAGCGAAATAAGCCAGTCAGAGAAAGACAAGTATCACATGATCTCATTTATTTGTGGAATATAATGAGCAAAATAGATCCAGAGACATGGAAGTAGGGAACAGACTGACAAACCTTAGAGGGGAAGGGGGTGGGGGCAAGAAGAGATAAACCAAAAAACTTATATGCATATATGCATAACCAGTGGACACAGACAACAATGTGGGGAAGGCAGGAGGGGAGGAGGGGGGTCAATGGGGGAAAAAAGGAGGGACATCTGTAATACTTTCAACAATAAAGATTTAAAAAAATAAGAGCAAAGTAGATGATCTCAAAATGATTATGCTGATTGAAAGAAGCCAGATAAAAAAGAGTGCACACTTACTGTATGACCCCCATTTATAGAATTTTCTAAAAAGTACAAATGAATCCATAGTGACAGAGAGCAGATCAGTAGTTAGGGAGTAGGAGTGGGGAGGGGTGGAAGAGGGATTACCAAGGAGCACGAGGAAACTTTGGGGAGCAGCAACGTCATCACGATTGTGGTGCTGTTTTCACAGGTGTATACAGATGTCAAAATTGATGAAATTGTGCACTTTAAGTACGTGACGTTTATTGCATGTTAATTATACTCCAATAAGGGTGTAAAACAAAAGAAATTCATTAAAAATTTTTTTTTCTTTATTGATTTTAGAGAGGAAGGGAGAAGGAGAGAGAGATAGAAACATCGATGAGAGAGAACATCGATTGCCGCCTCCTGCATGCCCCCCACTGGGGATTTGGCCCACAACCTGGGCATGTGCTCGGACCGGGAATCAAACTGGTGACCTCTTGGTGCATGGGTTGATGCTCAACCAGTGAGCCATACCGCCCGGGCAAGAAATTCATTTTAGATTGCCACCCATCATGCAAACATATAACTGAAACAAAATTACTCTTACTGCCTGGAATGTAGTCTGATATATCCATTTCATTCCATTCCATTTAAATGAAAATTTATTCTGATCAGTATCTACAAACTGATTTCATAATTCACTGGTGGGTTGATACCTGTAATTCGAAAAACATGATTTTAACATATGTCTGAAAAATAAATGGCTTTGAGTCCAAAACAGTCTCTTTGTTACAATGGCTGAGTCAGTCTCTATGTCTTTACTACTGACTTTCATCTCCGCTTTGCTGATGTCGTTGAGAGAATACAGAGCCCCTTGCGGAAGTCCTAGTCTTTCTGACTTTTGCATTGGAGACTGACATTTCCTCTCACCCTTCTGCCACCATCTTCCTCCTGAATTGTTTGGGACATTGTGGACTTTATGACCTTATAATGGAAATTCTTCTGTGATGACTCTGGTCAGGAGGACACTACGGGGGGCTTAGAGGGGATGGTGAGATGGCAGAAACGGACCACACAGTTCCTATGGTTACCCAGCCTTTTGGACGTTACAGTCATGGTGGCAGCTGCCACTAGCTCTCACTTTCCTCGTAAAGGAAAGCAAGCAGCTCTGGCAGTGAATCTACTTTCTGTGATGACTTATTTCGGGTCCTGAAGAATTTAAGTTGTTCATTTTGGCCTGGGCAGAAGAAGGTCATGTGGAAAGTGGTTCCTGCTTCCTGGGTACATGAGTAACTGTGTGTGCATAGCAGGGTCCAGCAAAGAAGGGAAAAGGCTAGAGGAAGGAGGAGAGGGTAAAGAAGGTGAAGGAAAGGCAGGCTTGGTGTTGCTGCAGCTTTGTGTTCGTGAGCCGGGCAGTCTCTCTCCAGTTACCCATCTTCTGTCACGGGAAGTGGTATAATTTGCAAATTCAGTCCATTTGATGTCGGTAAAGATTTTGATCAATGCTTTTGGCACCAAGAAGAGATAAAAGTCATGCAGAAGTTTGAGCTGTGATTCTGGCCTCAGCATATTTCTAGACAGTGGCTGAAGACAAGACACCCAAAGAGCTGCCATTACTTCCCCAGACCTCAGCCTTCCCATGGCTCCGGAAGAACAAGTGGAGTGCGTGCCCACAACAAGCCTCGTGGCACACTCAGGGGACACAGGATGGCGAAGGAGAGCTTAAATTCCTAGGTTTGGCACAGTGGCCTAGGTCTCAGTTGACTTAGCTTCAAAATTCTAAGAACTAGATTCTGTTCAGATCAGTAGCAGCCAGGCGTTGTAATTTCAGAATTTGAGGAGTATTGGGGGTTAGAAATCAGAATGTTTTGATGCTGTTCCTTCTGGACAAATGGATTTCAGTGTTGCGTCCACACCTTCCTTATTTAGAACCAGGAGAGAACATGATATAGGGACAAATACCTGGGGTTGGTGTCAGGCAAACCTTGGTTCAGCTTCTGTCTCTGCTGCCTGGCAGCCTTGTGACCTTGGGGAAATAGCTAACCTCTCTGAACTTCAGACTCTCATTTACAGCCGCTGTTTTCAACTGGGAGTAATCCCCCCTGGCCCCCCCCCCAAAAAAAACATTTGGTAAGGTCTGGAGACATTTTTGTTGGCATGACTTGGGTGGGCGGCGGGGTGCTACTGCCACGGATGCTGCTAAGCACCCTACAATGCACAGACAGCCCTCCACAGCAAAGAATTATCTGGCCCAAAATGTCAATAGAGCTGAGGCTGAGAAGTCCTGGTTTGGAGGTAAAGCATGCCAAGTATCCGCATAGTATAGGTAGGTGCAGAATCAATGGTCGTTGCCATTACCAAGTAATCAGTTCAGTGTGGCTGATTAAAACCCAGATACTGGGGAAGCAAGGACCATGCAGTCCTGCCTTAGGTTCAGGAAAAGCCCCCTAATAGCGGGACCTGCAGCCCACCGAACAGTTAATGCAGGTGCCACCAAGAGGTTCAAAGTGGCAGCTGTAGAGCCAGCCTGCCTGGGTCCAAATCCTGGCTCTGCCATGAACTGCATGTGTGTTCTTGGGCAAGTCACTTAACTTCAGTCTACTCATCTACGAAATGGGGGCAGCGATGACAACCTGCCCCACAGAGCCGCGTGAGGACACACGAGTACGGGCCGCGTAGCACAGCAACACAACAACTATTCATTGTTGTGATAAGGAAGGTGTTACACAGCCATGCCGAGAGGGGCACCGATTTTAATAAGAAGCTCTGACCTTTTGATATGAAGTGTGAAGGGAACACAAACCAAACAGTAATTCACACGGCAATAGAAAGTTCATCAACCCATTAAAGACCCACTATGCGTGGCTGACAAGGTGCCTGGTGTTTATAAATTCATCTCATTGAATCCCTTTGACAACTCTCGGAAATGGCTTTTATTGACCCATTTCAGTCTGATTATTTGGCAGATAGACAGGCCCCAAACAGTGAGAGGAACTTGCTGAACTCCCGCAGCCCTGAGGGATGGAGCAGGGATTTTGAATCCAGTGTGGTTTTGTGGGCTGAGATTCAGAAATGTCCAAGTCAGGGCGAGTTCCTGGATATAAAACATCCAACTAGTTGGACTTTTCTGTGCAATGAAAGGAAGACCAATTTAAAGGCAAGTCTCTATTTCTAAGTGCTGGCTGACAAATGGCCTGGGCTATGTGGGGATGAGCAAACGGGAGCAGGACGCAAGTGACAGGCGCAGTCATTGCTTTTCTCCAGGGACAAATACCTGTGTTGGTGTGTGTGTGTCTGTGTCAGTGTGTGTCCGTGTGTGTGTGTGTGTATCCGTGTGTGTGTGTGTCCGTGTGTGTGTGTGTATCTGTGTCCGTGTGTGTGTGTGTGTCCGTGTGTGTGTGTGTGTATCCGTGTCCGTGTGTGTGTGTGTGTGTATATCCGTGTCCGTGTGTGTGTGTGTCCGTGTGTGTGTATATCCGTGTCCGTGTGTGTGTGTGTGTGTCCGTGTGTGTGTATATCCGTGTCCGTGTGTGTGTGTGTGTGTGTGTGTGTCCGTGTGTGTGTATATCCGTGTCCGTGTGTGTGTGTGTGTGTGTCCGTGTGTGTGTATATCCGTGTCCGTGTGTGTGTGTGTCCGTGTGTGTGTGTGTGTATCCGTGTCCGTGTGTGTGTGTGTATCCGTGTCCGTGTGTGTGTGTATCCGTGTCTGTGTGTGTGTCCGTGTGTGTGTGTGTGTCCGTGTATGTGTGTGTGTGTGTGTCCGTGTGTGTGTATCCGTGTCCGTGTGTGTGTGTATCTGTGTCCGTGTGTGTGTGTGTCCATGTGTATGTGTGTGTATCCGTGTCCGTGTGTGTGTGTGTGTGTGTGTGTGTGTGTGTGTGTGTGTGGTGGGATGAGACCACAATAGCCTGTGCTGGAGGAACCAGTAGAAGCAGGAAAGGTCCTGGCTAGCAGCAGTGGCCTTCCTCCAAACAAACAGCTCTGTTTAGATAGGGTGGAATGGTGCCTAAAAATAGCTAAGAGGCCTGAATAGGTCCCAGACCAGCAGTGTTAAGGGGTCGCACACATCGGTACCCAGGACTAGGCCATGCGAGAGGTGTGGTTTCTGGCTTTCCTGGGATCCCCTTCACCCCATCCGGTGTTGGGAGGCATCACACCCTTCGTGGGCAGACCTCCGGCCGCCTGCTACCCGGCACAGATGACAGGTTGCAGGCCTTCTGGGAAGTTTGGGCTGCGCACGCTCAGTGTCGCCCCACACCCTGCGTGCTCCGCGAGGCCGTGTCCTTCCCTGGGCAGAAATGTGCTTCCAGGTTTACTAACCTGGTTGTTTAGACACAGGAGAGGAAACAGATGCTGCTCGGGCGGAAGTCTCTGAGAAGACAGGGTCTGGGTGGTGGCTGCTGGGCTGATAAGGACAGGGCTGTGCCCCAGGTGGGCCTCCGCAAATTTGCCTTTGGGCCCTTCCGAGTCACCACCATCCAAACTTGGCTCCTCCACAGCTCACCCTCCTGACTGACATGAGGGGAAGGTTATTTTTAAGCTGATCTTTGTGACTTCCTTTTGGCCACCACCCTGCTCTCCTCTCAGAGGCCCTGACGGCAGCTTCCTGCTTAGGCCAACTCGGGCTGGGGTGACGGGCGCGGGTCCGGGGGGTGACGGCCGGCTGTGCAGGGAGTGATGGGCTCTGGCAGGCAAAGTCTAAACCGAACTGATTTCAGGATGGACTGTCAGAGGCCCCCTAGCTTCAGGCTCAGGTGCTGGTGGGGGTGGGGGGGAAAGGGCACCCGGATCAGCCACCCAGCAGGAGTCACGTGGAACCTGCAGGCTCTCTGGGGCTGTGTACTGAGGGCTGTACTGAGACACTCTGCTCTGCGGTCTGCTGGGAACACCCGCCAGCATCCCTGCACTCAGGGAGCGTGTCCGGAGGGTGTACCAGCACCCTCAAATTGTGTCCCTGATGAGTCACACGGACAGGCCCACCCCCTCCACTTTTGCATTAGAACTGAGAGCTGGGCTGACCACACTGTAGCTCCTGGGGACGCCCAGGTGACAGGTCTCCGTCTCTGCTTCGGTCACATCTGGCTTCCTCCTGCTCTCAGGCCTACAGCTGGGGCACCTCAAGTGCAGCCCCAGAGCCCAGCAGCTTCTGGTGCAGGGGACAGTCATGAGGACCCTTTCCTTTGTCATCTGCTGGGGGATGACTGACAACATCCCCAGCTCACGAGGGTGCATGCAGCCCCTGCCCGCTCCCCATCTCTTAGGCTGGCCCAGCAGCCAGGCTTGAAAATGCCTGTCCGCTGGTGAGTCCTTCATCAGATAAGCAGGGCTGAGGACGAGCATGCCACAGTTTAGGAAATGGGTGCTCTTTGTTCAAGGCACAGGGGACTGAGGCTCAGTACTCACCAGGTGGGTGTCCCTCAGGCCAGTGACCAGTGGGTGCCATGCTCATAAAGGCCGGTCCAGCTTAGAGTCTGGGCCAAGGGCTGGGCCTTCAAGCTAGAGAGGCCTCTTTAGGGGAAGAGCAAACCCTGGGGCCATCTTCCTGTTGAATTAAGGATTCTAGATTCTCAACCCTGTCACTCATCTGTAGAGACTGGCCACAGGACCCCAGGAGCTGCCCCGTCGAGTGACTGCAAGGCTGCCCCCCCACCCCACCCCCATTCACGAGCAGTGCAGCCTCGGGCAGGTTACATAACCTTTCTCAATGTCAACTTCCTCCCCTGCAGAAAGCAGATGTGATGAGCTGATGGGGGCTCCATGACTGGGCCACACCAGGATCAGGGAGAGCCCGTGCCAGGCCCAGGGGAAGCCCGCAGGAGAGGTAGTTGCTATTTCTGTATTGCTGTAGGAAAGTCCCGAGCCCACGCTGCGCATGCGTGGTCCTACTTCAGACTTTGCTCCTAACTTGCCCCGTCTATTCCCTCCTTGGGACTTTGTCATCATCTGTGAAATGCAGAGTTGGACTTGCTGTTTTCTAAGACCCATTTCAGCTTTAACATAGAATTTAACATTTAAAATTATATTTATACAAGGCTATGCATAGACTCCCTTCATTTGCTAGAAAAAGAGGGGAGGAGTTGGGGGGCCTGGCAGAAATGTTAGGGCCTTACCACAGGGCCCCTCCGCCTTTGGCAATTGGGTTGAAGTTGTGCCCTTTGCCCTCCTCCCTGAGGTTCTGGCATCTTCCTCCCACAGCCCTTCCCGCCCTCCCCCAAGCCGGCCCCAGCCAGCGGCTGCCCGAGCCTTCCAGCAGGTTTCCAGTTTGTAGATGGAGTTCACATTGGTCGTTTGTTCCATTTGCTCAGAAACAACAGCCAGCATTATTGGCAGGAGATGGATAGGGTGCCAATGCCACGATCACACAAAAAGCCCTAGTCATGGGCACTGGGCGGGGGTGTGGCGGGGGGAGGGAAGGCAGTGACCTAGAGTCCTGTTGCTCCATCTGAAGTCCTGGTCACTGAGGCAAGGTCCAGCTTTCCTCTGGGAATGGTCAGAGAGGCCAGTTGACTCATCTTGGCGGGACTAGGAAGGAATGTGATTCTAGCTACTGTAGAGGCGAGACTGATTGGAGCCTCTGCCCGGAGGCTAAACCCTTGACCTAGGACAAATTCAATTTCTTTGTGTCTTCGAAGTCAGGAAAGATTCCAGGGTCAATGAAAGATGAGATGAAGCTTGATGTTTAGGGTTGAGAGCAAATACAAACGTAGTGCAGATTGAATCATGGCCTCGTGCGCCCCCATGTTTGCCATGCCGCTGTTTGGGCAAGAGCTGGTGTCACACCCTGTGCGGGAGGGGGCCCTTCACAGGGACTAGTGCCCAGTGGACTGCGAGGCCCTTCAGAATGAATGACACGCGAGAAACAGACATGGTGACGATTGCTCGGGATAATCTGGTGCTAGAGACGGGCTGGGAGTTTCACCTGCGGCAAGGTGGGAGCCCAGGCGGCGTTCAGGGTGGGCGGGCGGCGCATGGAGAACTGAGCATCACCCGCTCGCTCGAGGCTGCCTTTCCCCAGGCTCACAAGGAGCCCACACACAGGCCTGCTTATGCTTCCCCGGCAGGTGGGTGCCTCCTAGCGCTCACTAACCTCTCAGAATGGAGCAAGCGAGGTGCTTCCTGGCAGGTGTGCAGGGAGAGGAAGGTGTTGCTGCTTCTCCCAAATCTCCTTTGGACGCCTCCCATTTCTGAAGCCAGGAGTGTAGTTGGGAGTTTTGGAAGAAGGATAGAACCTTCCAGAGAGACTGAGCGTCAGCGCTGAAGATTCACAGGTCCTGGGGAGAGTATCCTTATGGATTCCCAGCCATTTCTGTTAGTGAAGAACCTGGCTGCTTGTTCCAGGTTTGACCTTGAATTAGCCACTCGGGGCATCGGTTTCCTCTGGTGCTCCAGCTCACCCCAATCCTGGGGTCCAGGAAACCCCAGGTCAAACACAGTGATGTGGGGCAAGGCACTCGCCTGCGTGAGCCCGTTCCATCATGTGTCAGATGAAACTGGCCGGCTAGGGCCACGGGGGCTCTCGGTGGTGCAGACAACGCAGTGAGAGGACAAGTAAGGAAATGAATGAACTAATTCTGATTGTGAAAGGAAATCGAGTGTGATGATGGAGAGTGCATAGGCGTGTGTGTGTGCGTGTGTGTGTGTGCACGAGGGCACCATTTCAGATATCTCACAGAGATGAGAGAATGAAATGGGCTACTGTATGTAAAAATGCTGAAACCACAAACCGTAATGTCAACGTCAGACATTCTCTCCCGGGGTCCCTTTGACTAGACCCAGACTGGTCACATGATTTTTTAAAAATCTATACTGGTTTGAGATTGAAGTCAGATGCAAAAAGCTATTTTTGTTGAGGAAGAGGTCTTTCAAGATCCCTCCTGATTCCGCATGGGATGTAGAGAGGCATGGCCAGCACTCTTACAGGTGAGGGGAAGACGGACTGGAGAATAATACACTATTCATTCCGTGGGAATTTAGCACAGGTTCTGTGTGCCAGGTACTACTTCAGGCTCTTGGTCCTTTGTGGAGAAGGGGAGTGGGAGGGAGATATAAAGATAAATAAGGCATATTTTCTTATGGAATTTCCATAAGCTGTTCATGAGCTACTGGGAGTTGATGAGCTAGTGGGAGAAGCAGCCATGTAAACAAATGGCTGCAAACAGTGTGATAAGTGCTCAGACAGAGAGACGTGGAAGCTGATGAGGGAGCAGAGGAGGAAGCTATCAGCTTGGCCGGGTAGTAACTTTAATCCTCTGTGGAAGGAGGTGGGGTATCCACAAATAAAAATAAATCCCACCTGAGGGAACCATTATGGGATGCCCTGTTCAGCACCATTCTTAAGGGAGCGTTTACTAGATATTACTGGATATTGATGATTCAATTACTGTATTGAAAACTCTCCTCAAAGGGCTCACCTAACCCCAGAGGGCATTTTTAGTTTCATCATTTGTTTTTTCTTTTGCCCAGATTGACCATCTAAACTATGATTCTGGGCCACGTGCGGAGGAAAAAATTCTCACCCCAAAGTCATTGTGTGTGTGTGTGTGTGTGTGTGTGTGTGTGTGTGTGTAAGGGGGTGGAGAAGCTAGCAAGAATCTTTGTCTAACAGCCTGGAATAATCAACCCTAATGCTCCGTCTAATGCTAACTCTATGTCTTTATTATTTATTCCTTGCCTACTTCTGAAAAGATTGGGAAGCCACTGAGAGTAAAAGAATGGGGTGTGATGGAATCACTAACACACAGGAGTCAGGGGATGCGTGGGGAGACAGGTGCCCTGGAAAACCAAGCAAAGCGTGATCACTGAGATAGAACACCAGCTCCCAGCCTCTCGGCTGTCCACACAGAATTCTACAAAGCTCCCCTACGAAGCAGTTAGGCAAAGCAGGCTAGCCTCTGTTGCAACACTAAACTCTTCAGAGAGATTTGTCCTCAGAAACTTTCTGTTAGCAACATAGCAACAGAGAGTATCTTCAGTCGTGATGAAATGCTGAGACACACAGCTTTCTGCGCTGTCCTTTAATAAAGAGCAGAGAGAATAAGGTTTCAGCAGGGAACTAAAGTACATGGCTTCATGATGTCATTGTCTGATCATTGACTCGATGCAGGAGCAGCACATAGAGAGTGTCCAGGCAGAGGTGTCCTGTGGCACAGAGAGGCTGTCCAGGCAGAGGTGTCCTGCAGCACACAGAATGTCCAGGCAGAGGTGTCCTGTGGCACAGAGAGGCTGTCCAGGCAGAGGTGTCCTGTGGCACAGAGAGGCTGTCCAGGCAGAGGTGTCCTGTGGCACACAGAGTGTCCAGGCAGAGGTGGCTGGCTGCTCTCAAGTGGCCCCAAATAACAATCTTCTTAGCCGATCTTTGACAACAGGTGGGGAGCAGACAACTGACACAGTAACACACTGCCCCAGTAGCTGGCCTGACCTATGACACAAGTCTTACTCATTAGGGCACTGAAGAATTTCTGCCCCAAATAACAGTTTGGGTTTTGGCACAACTGATAGGCAACTGCTCTCGTGGGGTTCATTGGAAAGAGGCAGGGCTTTGAGCCAAGTTAGACTTGGGTTTGGGCCCCAGCTCTGCCACTTAACTGGCTGCATTGCCCAGAGCTCATCACTCAGTTGTCACCAAGCCTTAGTTTCCTCACCCGTGAAATGGATGTAATGACACCTCCCTGCAGGGTTGCTATAGAATCGCGGGCGGCGTGTGTAAAACACCTGGCAGAGTAGAGTGCCTGGCACAGCTCTCTGGCCTTCTAACAGCAGCAGCTTTCTTGAGGATAGACATGGAAGGTTTGTGGAGTAGGAGGGAAAGACAGATGTATCATCAGAACGGGGAGGTTGCTGATCTCCTGCCTTGGCAGGAGGGTCTGCACCCAATTCATGAAGGAGTGTCACCACATTTACTAGGTAGAAGGAAAAAGAAGGGGGCCCAGACATGGCCCTGTGTATACATTTAGGGTCAGCAGTGTCTCTATTCATAATTCGTCCCTACACTTCCAGGTGTGTAGATAAATGGCGTGGGGGTTGACAGCAAGATTCACAGTTGGCCCACAGGAAATCAGGGCCTGAGGCTGACCACTGTGGGGGTGGGGGGACACCAGGTACAGGTGGTTCGATGCTTGGGACTGTGATAAAGAGGAGGCTGGGTTGTGAAGAGACCCAATGTTTTAAGAAATCATGGGTTCCAAAAGAGGAAAGGCCAGCAAGTTTCAGCAAAGGCAGGGAAACTGACCAGTAGGCTCTGGGCCCATAGAAGGGAGAGGTCAGGACAGAGACTGGCAGGTGTGAGGGAGGGGCCGATGATGTAGGTATTGTAGGGAGCTAAACATCCCAGTGGGACCTCACACCAGAAAGCCCTCCCCTGAAGAGAGGAGGCCGGAGATGGGAGGCCTCTTACCAGTTGTACAACCTTAAGCACATTTCTCTGCCTCAGTTTCTTCTGCTGTAAGATGAGACAAATAATACCTGCCTTGTGGAATTGTTGTGTTAATTTAATGAGGAAAACACAAACATTGTTTTTATTGGAACACTCACGGGTTTGGATGGAGAAGCTGCCTCTGCTCAACTTTCTTGAGTCAAAAGATTGAATTTGGTACTGCCCAGGAATAGTCTACGGAGTTGGATTGAATTGAGGCAGTTGGTAACTTATCCTTGTCTTCCTTGCCCTTAATTCTCACATTTTTCATTTTCTGCTGGACCTGAGGTTGCATGCTAAGGAGGGCTCGAAGGGGGTGCCAGTGAATTATCTTTTTCAGCCTGAGTCTGGCGCAGCCATGGAAATGTGCCGCCACCTGGTGGTCATTGCTGAGCATAGTGCCCCAGCAGAGACACAGGAATGAGCCTTTCAGGGACTTGAAATGAAGCTGGTGCCTGGAAGCTTCTACCCACTAAGACTCAAGTAGTTCGAATACCTCCTCACTTTCTGAGTGCCTAGAACCTGGAACAAAGAGTTAGCTGAACCATTCTCTGGATTCTCCACTAAGGCCCGGAGACCTTCTGGTACACTGATGTAGGTTGGGGTCTGGTGGGCGGGTGCGGGGCCTGGAGCAGTTCCCCTTTGCTGGCAGGATTTCCTGTTACTCAGAGTGAAGGAACCCTGACACCTCTCCTCCTCCTCCCACTGGCTCAAAATGAGTCTCCTGAACTCTACAGGTCTCAGGAGTCCCTGGCTCCTTGGCCACAGTTGGATTGGCTCAGGTCACTGGGTCCTCTTAAGAAGTCCCCTGGCGAAAATGGCTGAGATCAGACCCTGGAGGAAGCCATCTGAAGGGCCCAGCCTCCTCCCTCTGGCTTGACTGAGAGGCAGAGAAGGGACGGGTGCTGGGAGAGGGGAATAAGGGCTAGCCACCTTCCTGGGCTGACTGGGCTCGTGTCCTTTCTAAGCCTCTGCAGTTGGCCAGCAAGACAAGCTCTGTAAACTCTGAGGCTTTGGGGAAGTGGCAATGGAGCCAAGAGGAAGTGAGCAAGCTGACTTTGTGCAATTCTGCAAGGCAGCAGTCGAGTCCGTGAGAGCCAGCCCGGCAGAAGTGGCCACCTTCCGCCTGTCTGACATCCTGTCTCAGCAGCCACCTATCCCAGTTGTAGGGCTCAGCGTCCCTGGGCCCCTGCTACCGTTCCCTTTTGCTGTGTTTGCAGGCTGGTTGCTGGGATCTCCCAGCCTTTTCTGAGAAGCTGCAAAGAATCAAACATGTCTCTGATCAGCCTCTCAGGAGGCTCCTGGCCCGGGCTGGAGACAAGTGAGGCCTTTCCCCAGGACTCCAGTGGTCTTTCCTGGGAGTCAGGCCCACAGTTCCTCTCAGATTCTTGCCTCCTCCATAGAGTTCATGTTTTCCAGTAGAACCAAAACAGACATGACCCTTCTTTTAGATGAGAAAATCCCAAGCCACGTTTCACTTACAATTCATTTTATTATTTAAAAAATTTGTTTTGGCACCTTAGTCCAATGAAAGTTTTTCTTTCTGGCCCAGGGCTCCCCTCGAACAGCGTCTGTCTGGTTCCTGCCTCTCTTCCTAACTCAGAGCTGGGGCTGGACCGACTTCATACCTGTGCTTCGCTCCCATGGGCTTCGCCGCTTCTCTTTTCCAGATGTGCGGTTAGAACCTCCTGCTCACAATACGTCCTAGGGCCTCCTGTGCCTGTGAAGGCTGCTTCGGTCGCTCACGTGGTCCTTCATTTTGCCAAGGCCGAGGTTGGGGACCTGTGCCCTGAAGCCAGGGGCCACGTCCTGCCGTGCAAACCCAGCAAGCAGTGCAACCCTTTGTGCCTCGGTGAGCTCAGCAGTGACGCAGCATCTCTTCTCAGAGGGCCCTGAACCAGAACCTGTCTGAACTGCGGAACACCGCGCTGGGAAGTGCTGCTCAGGCCCTGGCTGATGTGCGGGTGCTGGTGCCCAGTGCAGAGCGAGGCCTGGCTGCCCGAGGCGCTTCCGCTCCCCTCTCACAGGGCGGAGCGCCCACTCCCCGCCAGGCACTGCAGGGACTGCAGATGCAGACATGAACGGAGGAGGTGCCTGCCCTCCAGAGCTTACAGGAGAAACACAGCATGTTGAGGTTCCAGAAGAGGGTGGTGTCTGGGACTTTTTCTTCAAGGTCCTGTCTCAGAACAGTCTCAAAGGAATAGTTTTCCAGGCGGAGGGGGAGAAAGGCCTCCCTGGCCAGACCAGAGCATGTGCACAGGGAGAGGAAGTAAAAGCGCAGCCTCGAGCCACGGCTGGGCAGCATGGTGGCCTGTGGTTTCTGGGACACCAGGCGACAGGAGGCTGCGGGGCGCTGGAGGTCCCATGGCAGAGGGTACCCTGCTCCATTCCAAGGAATATGGACTTGGCCCTGGGGCAGTACAGAAGCTGTGGGGGAACCTCACCTCTGGGGATGGGTTTGGAGGTTGAGGTGAGGGAAGTTACTTAACCACAGGTGGCTGTGGCCTCTGTCTTCTTTCCCTTCGGCCCTTTTGTGGAGAGGACACTCAGGCCCCTGTCCTAGGCCACAGTGTTAAGCAACTGTGAACGCCTTTCCGTGATCATGGTATCTCCCCTGCCAGATAAGTGTTTGTGACTGCCTTTCCGCCTACCCCTCAGGTCGTCCCCCGTCCCAGGAATTGTAAAGGAAGGGCTTCCCTGGCTCATGAGAGGAAGTCCCCAGGTCTGCACAGAGAATTTCGGAAATGGAATTCCCAGGTGGCATGGTCGATGGCTCCAAGTGTGTCCGCTGCCATTACTTCGTCCCATGAGCTCTCTCTCACCGGCTCTCCTGTCCCCACCACACTGCTCTTGTGACTGGTGCTTGGACAAAACCCCCCTCTTTGGCTTCGATCCCTCAGCTGAGATGGGCTGGTTCCCGAAGGGCTCACCTGGGCACTAACGGAGGAGAAAGGGGCAAGCATCTGAAAGCACACGAGTCAGGCTTCGGCTCTCGCTGTCACCTCCATCCCTGTGGCCTCTTCCGGGGGCTGGCTCCACGGCTCACGCACTTTTCCAGGCCTCCGCCACCTTTCCCCGCCCCAGCTTCTGGCCCATAGCCTCCTAAGAGCTGCCATCATGTTCTTTCCAAAAGCTGGAGCTGTCCATTGTCTGACCAGCTCTCAAACATAGAGCACGCCTGTGCCCGGCTCTGCCATGGCCGCTCCTCCCTCCGCCACCCCAGGGGCTGTGGGCTGACCCAGGCTGCCAGCCCCTCCAGGAAAGCCACTCCTCAGCTGTCCCAGCACCACACCCAGGCCACACCACGGGTCCCTCCTGCACAGGATCTTTCTCTCACAAGGTTCCTCAGTGCCACTGGGGTGGGTGGGGGAGGGGAGAGTGCAAGTTCTAGAGTGATTTATCAAGACTCAGCGACCGCTAGAGAGGGAGAATGGCTAGTTCCGTTAGTCCACTGCGTCCTAGAAATCACTCCCTGTGACTTCCTTCTCCGACGCAGAGATAAAGCAAGTGGTTGCGCCCTGGCCGGTTTGGCTCAGCAGTTAGAGCGTCGCCCCGCGGCCCGGAGAGTCCCGGGTTCGGTTCCACTAAGGGCAGGTACCTCGGTTGCGGTTTGTCCCCAGCTCCGGTTGGGGTCCTGTGGGTGGCGACCAGTCGATGTGTCTCTCTCACGTTGATGTTTCTCCCCCTCTCTCTTCATCCTTCTCTCCCTCCCGCTCTATCTGAAGATAAATGCAAAAAAAATAAATAAAACATAAAAAAAAAAAAGAAAGCGGTTGCAGTGGAGACATGTGTGAGAGGCCACGTGGGAAGCTGGCGAAGAGGCTGGAGCTCCGCAGCACGGGGATGTGGGCATCACTAGCACGGAAGATGCCAGAGAGAGGAAATGCGGTCTGGGAGGACTGGGGAGTTCCCGCAGGGAGACAGGGCGCGGCCCGCCACGCTCAGACGCGGGCCGCGGACCCACCCGGGGTACAGCGGATCAGTGGGTAATGAAGGAGACCCTGGCAGGCGCCAGCAGGCAGCTGGCCGGTGCCCCAGTGAAAGGTGCTTGCTAGTAAACCCCGGAGCAACACTTGGTTATCGCTGAATTTTATTTTTGGCTGCACATAAGTTGGTGCTTTAAGGTAAATATTACAAACCCTTTAACACAATGGGTGGGCTTAGGTCCAACTATTTCTGTAAATAACCCCTTTCGGTGGCACTGAGAAGCACCTGAACTAGGTGGCCCTCAAATAATTGCCTTCTGAGTGTCTGGTTCCAGGAGTGGAGACCAGGTGAGCCACTCAGGGAAAGGGCTGATTCCCAACCAGACACCTGTTCCTGCACTGTCCAGGTGGGGTTCGGGCATGAGGGGAGGAGGGGATGCCCTTTTCGTCCTTTCTGCATAGCCGGTCATCCTGTCCTCCTGCTAGTCCTCAAACAGAATTTTTTTAATCCTCAGTCGAGGATATTTTTCCATTTATCATCAGATCGAGTGGGGGAGAAAGAGAGAGAGAGAGAAAGAGAGAGAGAGAGAGAGAGAAACATCAATGTGAGAGGGACACATCAATTGGTTGCCTTCCGAATAACCCCGACCAGGGCTGAGGACGAACCACAACTGGGTACGTGCCCTTGACCGGAATCGAACCCGTGACTCTTTAGTCTGCGAGCAACACTCTAACCGCTGAGCCAAACCAGCCAGAGCTCAGATAGAGTTGACCCAGGTGGTTGCTGGTGTTCGGGCATGGTGGGCTGTGGGCTGAAAAGGACAGATGGATGGGCAGCAGATGTGATGCTTATGGGAGGTGCTGGAGGCTTGCTCCTCTGAGCAGGGAATCTCAGCTTGTCCCTCTGTCAAAGATCTTTGATACAAAGGCTGGGTTCCAGCTGTGCCCAGCTGAGTGGGTGGTTTGTAAACAAGAGAAATGTATTTCTCCCCGTTCAAGAGGCTGGGAAGTTCAAGATCAAGGCACAGGCAGAATCTGTGTCTGATGAGGACCCACCTCCTGGTTCATGGATAGTGCGAGGAGCAGGAGATCTCTGTGGGGTCTCTTACAAGGACACTAATCCCATTCATGAGGGCTCTACCCTAATGACCTAATGATCTCCCAAAGACCCCACCTCCAAATACCTTCTTCTTCAGGGGTAGATTTCAACTTGTGAGTTTTGGAGGGACACATACAGTCAGTCTCTGTGCAGTAGGAAGAATGAATTCTGGTTAAGGTGAGGGGCCTGCCACCAAAGTCTATTTTTTGTCTCTCTGTGTCTCCATTTGCCTCTTTGTCACGGGATTTTTTGCTAAGCCGGCAGAAAGCCAGAATAGTATGTCATCAGCACTCCCAGCTCCTCCCCCGCCCCATGCTGCACTCGCATCCAGCATCCAGTCCTGAGTGAATGAACGCTGAGCTTTCCCCACGCCTCTCACACCCTCTCCTCTGTTCTTTCCATCTTCTTGCTGAGGGTTCCTGGCTCTGTGCTTCCTCTTGGCCCATCTCACTTCCTGAAACACCCCCGAAGAGGGTTGCTTATCTTGATGGAGCTTCATCAGCCCTCGGGGACAGGGGAAGGCGGAGTCCTTGAGCGCATCTGGGGAACTAAGAGCAACAGCTCTTTCAGATTCAGCCCATGCAGAACTGTCCTCCAGGCTTTTGGGGACCTGGGGATGTGTGGCCGGCAGAGGGGCTGGAAGTGATTACCCTGCGATGGGCTCTCTCTAAGGAGAGGAGGTCCTCCAAGCGAGTGCCCCACCAGAAACGAGAGGAATGAGTGAGCTGTGAGTTTTACACTGTGGCTGCTGCGCCTGGATTCCCAGCAAGAGCTGGCCTCACTGGCCCCCACGGATCCTGTTTGCGCGCCTGTCCCCTGGGAGGCTCCTCTGGGAAACTGAAATGGTTGACAGCAACACTGCTCTGTTGTGGGCCTACATCATCATGGAGATTGTCATCGGGCTCTGCGCCATAGTGGGCAACGTGCTGGTCATCTGGGTGGTCAAGCTGAACCCCAGTCTGCAGACCACCACCTTCTATTTCATTGTTTCTCTAGCCCTGGCTGATATTGCTGTTGGGGTGCTGGTCATGCCTTTGGCCATTGTCATCAGCCTGGACTTCACAGTCCACTTCTACAGCTGCCTTCTCATGACGTGCTTGCTGCTGGTATTCACTCACGCTTCTATCATGTTCTTGCTAGCCATTGCTGTGGACCGATACCTGCGGGTCAAGCTCACAGTCAGGTAACCTGCCTGAAGAGGGGTGGTGTGGGGCAGTGATAAAGGTGCCCGGGACGCGGGGCTATGAAGTTCAGATCCCAGACTTTTTGAGTGAAAACAAATCCAAATTGGCCTCTGAGCTTGAAAGAGCTTCTTTTTTACCATTTGGTGTGTGAGGGGTTTAGCAATGATGGGCTGAGACTCAGGAACGAGAAAGGAATCCCTCTCCACTGGCTAAGGGAGTGTGTGCTCAATCAGCCAGGGGAGCTTGATGCATCTTTAATTAGTAGAAAATGCTCTTGACTTCTAGAAATGATAGAAACCTGCTAGATAAGATAAGGAACAGACACAGATAAGAATAAGACGAGATAGACTCATGCTTCTGTTCTTTGCAAATGTAGATTATTTTAAAGTTGTTTTAACTTCGCTTCCTCCTCCATGTTGAGAAGGGGACCAAAAAAGTTCTCCATTGCACACAGTAGCAGCAATCTTTCGTCTGACCATGTAAACAGAACAGACCGCCAAACGGAGAAGCCCAATTCCCCACGCATCTTCCTGTTTCTCCTCTCTTCTCTTGGGGAAAGAGCATGGTGAGGAAGCTATAGATGAGCTTTTGATACAAAAAAGCCTGGGTTCAAAGCCCAGATCTTGAAATCTGGTCTTGGGCAACATGATAGGACTTTCTCTGCGTCAGTTCCTCATCTCACCATAGTGGCTAGGATGCTCTGCATCCAGCCTTACCTCTTTGCAATTTGAGCATCACCATTTCCAGCCTGTACAAGTAACTTAACTTTTCTGATTCACTTTTCTCACTTATAAAGCGGAGACAATGATTGCACCGTCCTCATAAGATTAAGTGAATTAACACATGCAGAGCTCCTAGGGAAAAGCCCGGCACACAGTCTATGCCCAATAAATGGTAACTGTGCCATTTATTGTTCACTACTATCATCAACAAAATGGAGACGATCATAAAAATATATCCAGCTTTTTTGTGAGATTTCATTTAGAGAAGGTCTACTGAGTACAGAGTCATTAACAAAATCAGTGTCCTTCTTGCAGTCTGTGTAGAATGTTGTCGGGAAGGATGGATTGAGGAGAAATGGTGACTATCATTGGATGAGCTTTTTATGGTCCTGGAAGCATTTCGACGTGACCTTCCCAACTCCACGGATTCATTTAATTCGAACACCAAGTGTGGTGTCAGTGTAAGAAGAGAAGCAGGGTATTCACAGGAAAATAGGGTGTGGGGGAGGCAGAGTATAAGTAAAGGACATCAGTACAGACAAACAAAAAACACCTCAACAAACAAAATAATGCAGGTAAATATGCTTTGAGATCATTTCTAACCAGGCAGGCAATTCCAGGAGACTTAGATGACTTAGAGACTTACCTCCCAGGAATTGATGAATTATTGGGTTGGAAATGGACTTGTGAGTGGGGTGTGCAAGCACCTGAGTCTAGGTAGTATATTCCTGGTCGATTATAGATCGTACTTATTTAGAAAGTTTCCCCAGAGAAGTTTGTGGATTTTTCTCTAATTATCATCTGCTCATCTTGTCTTCATATTCAGTAGAATTTAGCCGAAATCATCATAGAATACCAACACTCTCCATCTCTCTCTCTTTTACCAGTTCCACCTCCCCCCATCCTTTAGCAAATGCTGTGAACTCACCCACTCTCTTCCATCCAAACAGGTATAGGAGGGTCACCACTCAAAGAAGAATATGGTGCGCCCTGGGCCTTTGCTGGTTGCTGTCATTCCTGGTGGGAATGACCCCCATGTTTGGCTGGAATGTGAAAACGTCCTCAGGGTCCCACAGAAATGAGACCTTACTTCCTTGCAAATTCCTTTCCGTCATGAAGCTGGACTACATGGTGTACTTCAGCTTCTTCACTTGGATTTTCATCCCCCTGGTTGCCATGTGCGCCATCTATATCGACATCTTCTGTGTCATCCGGAACAAACTCAATCAGAACTTTTCAAGCTCCAAAGAGACAGGTGCATTTTATGGACGGGAGTTCAAGACAGCCAAGTCTCTGTTTCTAGTTCTTTTTCTGTTTACTTTGTCCTGGCTGCCTTTATCCATCATCAACTGTATCATCTACTTTAAAGGTGACGTGCCACAAGTTGTGGTTAACCTGGCCATCCTGCTGTCCCATGCTAACTCCATGATGAACCCTGTCGTCTATGCTTTTAAAATAAAAAAGTTCAAGGAAACCTATTTCTTTATCTTCAAAGCCTATGTGACCTGCCAGCCCTCTGATTCCTTGGACCCAAATATTGAACAGATTTCTTAGTAGTTATCCATGAAAGATGACTGTCTGTCCCACTGACCTTCAGATGCAACATCAACATGCATTTCAGGTCCTATCCACCTGGGCCAAGGTCTTGGTTCCTTGATTCCTCCCACTGGTGTGGGGAGCATTTGGCCGGCTGTCTCCAACTGTACCTTTTCTACTACCCTCTTCCTCTAATTTGATTTTGTTTCTTGTCCTTCCTCCCTAATTCAATTTTCTGGATGCCTGATTTGAGGACAATGCTCTATTGTTAATATTGCCTGTGTTCCTCCTTCCCAAACAGAAGTCATGGAATCTGAAGGATGCCTCATTGACTTACTGACAAAAGGCC
Source organism: Tadarida brasiliensis (assembly GCA_030848825.1). Taxonomy (NCBI): domain Eukaryota; kingdom Metazoa; phylum Chordata; class Mammalia; order Chiroptera; family Molossidae; genus Tadarida; species Tadarida brasiliensis. The sequence continues at coordinate 11,426,950 of CM061275.1, read as the reverse complement.
TCATTCAGGCTGATCATGTATGTGATGGTGACTCATTTCCACTCCACAGTGGGACTAAGCAGAGCACCTGCTCTCAGCAGATGCTTGGGAGACAGTGGGAACAGAAGGACTGAACTGAGTTTAAGGGGGTACTTTACCTGCTGAATTCACCTGTAAATATATTTGAGTAAATAAAAGATGATCGCCAACGACTGTGTAGTTCTTTGCTGAGGGTCAGGGTCACTTGGGGCTTGAAGCTCCAGCTAGCTGTTCTTGGCATTCTGCCTGCCTGCTGCCTGGAGCCACGTGGCATGTTCGTCTGTGTGAATTCTGGGCCCCTCACCCCTTGTTCCAGGACACTCTGCTCCTTTTTCCTGGGCTGATCAGAGCATTTGTCAACTTCATGACCCATTTATTGATTGATCGAGAAGGAGTGATTCTCCCTCTAGAGCTGAGTCCTAATATTTCCTCTGGTGTGTCACTGTAATAGGAGTAGTGGGGGTGGGGCAAAAAGAGACACTGCATAGTTATTAGCTGTTGAGTACTTTCTATGCACTAAGTATTTGCATACATTATCCTTTTAGGTCTTGACAATCTTTGAGGTAGGTACCACCAGTATTATCATCTCCATTTTGAAGATGAAAGAACTGAGGCACAGAGAGGTTAGGTAACCTGTCTATAGTCACACAGTCAGCAAGCAGGAGAACCGGGATTTATTTTTTATTTTTCTTCTTTATTGATTTTAGAGAGAGAGGAAGGTAGAGGGAGAGAGAGAGAGAGAAACATTGATGAGATAGAACATCGATTGGCCGCCTCCTGCATGCCCCCCACTGGAGATTTGGCCCACAACCTAGGCATGTGCTCTGACCAGGAATCAAACCGGTGACCTCTTGGTGCGTGGGTTGATACTCAACCACTGAGCCACACCGGCCAGGCAGGAGAACCAGGATTCAAACTCACCCCTGCCTTATGGGAGAAGCCCAGCTTCTCACCACCTACTCTCAGACGTGAAGAGGGACTCGGAACTTCTCCAAAGTCCAAACTCTCAAGTTTCACCTAATGTACAAGCAGCAGGTACATGGGTACAAGCTATGATTTGTATACTCTAGGACTGCTGTTCTATTAGTTTTCTGTTTGTTTGTTTGTTTGTTTTTGTCTTAGTTATTATTGTTGCTGTCTCATCAATCAGGTCACCAGATGGGAACAGAGTTTAAGTCAGATCATTCAAGCATTGTGTGTGGCTTTGGAGATTCAAGGTGACATCTCTGGTTTGTTCTATCCAAATTTGCATCTGTGGACTCTCACCCCCAAGATAATAAATATATGAACTTGATGAGAGCAGCAAGATGGGGTTTCAATTAAACCATGTCCACGAGGATAGGAGTACTGACATTTTAAAAAATTAATTCTTAGCCAGCCCTGAAAGTTTATTCTAACCCCAGTCTTAGGCTGGAGCCTGAGAACCATATTTATCTGGTTAACATTTCAGGGAAGGGTCCTTGTTTCTCCTCCTGTCACCCCAGGAGGAATCCACACTATCTGGGAAGTTTGAGTTTGTCACCCCCCCACCCACTTCCTGGCGTCACTCACAAACGTATCTCGGAGGCAGAAGACTGGAACACAGCCCTACTGTTCCCGTGGGTCCCTGGGAGTGAGAGGTGGCTTTATTCCTGGCAATCTCCCCTTCAACATTTTGGGGTATATTTTTTCCTTAAGAATTCAACCCACTCCCCAGTTTTTTTCTTAGTGGTACCTCCTTATTCAATCCAAGGCTTTCCCCCTGAATTAATTTTTGTGTTTTGTTAAAATGCCCCTCCAGGACAAGGCCCCCGGTTTACTCTGGGGCTGTCGGTGACCCTGGCACATTGCTCTGCCCAGGAACCACCTTTGCCCAGCTGGCAACTCGAGGGAAGTACTGGTTAGTTCTCAGTCCCTGCTGATCTTCACATAAGCTTCTGAGTTTGCAGTCTCGGACTTTGTTGCTGTAGCAACCCTCAGCACCTGTCCTTTGTGGAAACTCCACTTAAAGTGATCATTTCTCTCAGAGTAAAGCTGCAGTCTGTCCTGGGTCACCTGATGTCCTCATAGGAGCTGTAGCTCCTGGGTTTCAGAAAACATTGTTTTCATTTCTCCCCTTCTCCTCCTCCTCCTCTCTCTTCTCTCTTTTTCTTGCCGATGGAGTTGATTTACTTATTTTTTGGTCAAATGGGTATCTCCTGAGCTAAGGTGTTCCATCAGCCCAGAAGAAGCCCTTAAGGTGAAAATGTCCTCTGTGTCCGGCCGATGTGGCTTAGAGGTTGAGCGTTGACCAATGCACCAGGAGGTCGTGCACCAGGAGGTCGCCAGTTCGATTCCCGGTCAGGACACACGCCCAGGTTGTGGGCCTGATCCCCAGTGGGGGGCATACGGGAGGCAGCCAGTCACGTTTCTGTCTCTCCCTCTCACTTCCTCTCTCTCTAAAATCAATAAAGGAAAAAAGAATTTTTTTTTTTAAATTAAAAAAAAAAAAAAGAAGAAAGAAAAGAAAATGTCCTTTGCGGCGAACTCAAAAAAGACGAACCAAGAATCATGAGTGAGGAGCCTGGGTAGAAGTGGCGAGTCCTGCCCTGGTTTCAGGTTTAGAGATAATGTCACTGGATCTCCCCGACTCTATCTCCCTGCTGGCTCCCTTCAGCCGAACAGTAAAGGGTGGCTGTTGGGCTTTTATTCTAAGCAATAACGTGAAAAGAACACCCAGACAAACCGAGGTTGCTTCCTCTTCCCCCATATGGTTTCACTGGAACAAAGGCAGATGTTGGTAGCTGGGTTTATTGACCCAACGTTTTACCAAGTCAACTATGGAAATAAGCAAAGAGCAAATGAGAAAAGCAAAGGCTATTTATTCTGAGTTTCCTGTGGGAAGGGAGTCAGCCCTCTTGGCAGAGGCTGGGGGCGGGGAAGGGGGGGCAGGGGTGGGAAGCTCTGTGTTGGGAGAAAGGGAGGCTTCAGGGGCTGCCTGGAGGCTGTTGTCGTAGGGACGCTGCAGGTGGGGGGGGGGGCTCCTGTGTGCTCGGTTAGGGGAGCAATTTGACTTTCTCTGGTTAGTCCCAAGTTGGAAGCAGGGAAAACATTTAGGGAAGCTCTCAGGTATTATCGAGTCCTGGCCATTTGGGGCTGACTGCTGTTGTTTGGCCGTCTGGGCTGTTGCTGGAGAGGATGGCCTGACTTCCTGCCAGTCTGCCTTCTCGCGGGCTGGCTTCCTGGGCTTCTTACTGCAGATAAGGGGCTGGCTTCTTGGGCTGGTCGTGGGCCTGCTCACGTGTGTCAGCAGGCATCTGCTCCTGACAGCTTCATGCCCCTCCCCCCGCCCCCAGTGCGCTTCAGTGTCCACTCGGGATTCAGTGTCCTCACTTGTCTTCCTCTCCGCTAGATAGGAATTGGGCCTCCGAGAGGGGTGGACAGACAAGAGGGTGGCCTCCGGGGTAGTGGAGCGGTGGCAGGGCCAGGCACAGCTGCACACAGGAGTGTGTGCTGGCGACGGTGTGCCGTGTGCTCTGAGCCACCGGGGCTTCCTGTCGGGGTGCATCTATCCAGGATGGGAATCTCCATTCCTGTTTTGGGCTCTGCCAGGAAGCTCAGAATTTGCCCAGTCGCCCCACTGTGTAAGTTTCCGTCCATGGGTGCACTGTTGGTGAGGGCGCAGCCTGGACATGGCAGTGGGCCTGGCTTCTGCAGACAGGAAACAACCGCCGTGAGCTCAGAGGTGCCTGTTCCCTTCCACAGAGCCAGGATTCCTGAGGTCCCTGGGAACACCTGGCCATTCCGGGCGAAGGCTCATCTCCGTCCAGTCATGGGGTTCTTCATTCTGCTCTCCTTGACTCTCTTTTCAGGTAAGACACGGGGAAGAAACATTACCAGCCTTCCCAGCTTCCCAGAGCCTGGTCTTTCCTTCTCCTTTCCTACTGTGAGCTCAAACCGCTGAAGGAGTGGGATAGGGAAATAAAGGGAGGGGAAATCTATCTTGTCCAAAATGGTCCTTGTTCTTAGCTCTGATTAGAAGGCTGTGGGGAATTTGACATCCTCAGCTAAAATGAGGGCTCTACATTCTCTCTTTCAGTTTAAGTTCCCCTTCCCTTCCCCCTTCTCCCCTTAAAAATGTTTGTGCAGATACATGAGGATGAGACTTTTCCCTTTTGGCCCATTCTTGACACCAAAGACGAGACTCTGAGGACCGGGCTGGCCCTGGCTCTGCGCCCTCCAGCCACGTGAGATCTGAGAGTAGCTGCGCGTCTCTCTGGGTCAGCGTCCCCACCTGCAGACAGAGCACCACACGATCTTCCTTGTGGGATTGAAATGAGAACAAAATATCAAATGATATCAGTTGACATCAAGGACATGAGCCTGCTGTATAGGCTGGTCCCACACCGTGAGCTGCGTGGAGGTGGCGTTTGAGTGGACCTCAGCACACAGCTGGAGGATGCGACACGGATGGGCTGCTGCCCCCTCTCTCCTCCCTGGCTGAACATTTCCCCAGCCACGGTCAAGCTGGACGTGGTGTGCACGACTTCCTCGTTATGCAATACCCTGAGATCAGAGGTGCTCACACTGGTCTCATAGGGAGGAATGAGAAGTTCTTGGTCCCTGAGGACAGAGCCTGACTGCCTCTATTTTTAACTCCATACAGCTAACAGAAGCCCCAAACCTTCTCACTGTCTTTTTGAGGGTCTGAGATGGAGTGGGGGGCCTAGGGGCAGAGGATCTGCGAACAGGAAGCCTCAGGCTCTCCAAGCCTCCCGCCAAGCAATGGCTAGAGTGTCCTCAGTTCTAGCAGAGGGGATCCACATTTGACCCACCCTGAGGCAGGGGGAGAAGACTTCTCCAGGCCTGCTGTGTTCATTTGCTAAGGCTGCTGTTACAAACACCACAGACTGGGCGGCTTAGACAAGAGATTTATTTCCATGTAGTTAAGGAGGCCAGAAGTTCAAGCTCAAGTCATGGGCAGGTTTGGCTTCTCCTAGGCCTCTCTCCTTGGTTTGTAGAGGGCTGTCTTCTGTGTCCTCACGTGGTCATTCCTTCTGTCATGTGTCTTCATCGTTCTTGTAAGGACAACAGTCATGTTGGACTATGGCCCATTCTAACCCCATTTCAACTTAATTACCTTTTTACAGGCCCTGTCTCCAAATACAGTCACTTCCTGAGGTGCTGGGGTAGCATTTTAATGTATGAGTTTTAGGGAGCACTACTCAGCCCATAACAGTTGCCAGCTCCAAACAGGCAAAAATCCGCCTCCGATGCTTTAATCGCTTTTCCTCCAGGAGGGCAGGAGCTGCAGTGTGTTTAAGAGAACAATCGTGTTTTCGTGCATGCATGGCGTGTGCATGGCTTTTGTTTTTTATTGGATTTATTGGGGTGACATTGGTTAATAAAATATAGATTTCAGGTGTACAATTCTGTACTGCATCATCTGTATATTGATTGCATTGTGTGTTTGTCACCCCAAGCCAAGTCTCCTTCCATCGCCATTTATCCGCCCTTTGCCCTCTCCTACCTCCCTGTGCATGTGTTTTTTGGCAGAAGCCATGGTCATGGACAAAAAGTTCAAGGAGAGCTTTGCGCTGGACACAGCATCTGCTGTCTGCAGCTACGATGCCCACTACAAGGACCACCCCAAGTACTGGTGCCGAGGCTACTACAGGGACTACTGCAGCATCATCGCGTTCACGCCTAACAGCACCGGCCGCGTGGCCCTGAGGGACACAGGAAACGAGCTCATTGTCACGCTGTCCTGTCTGACCAAGGAGGACACGGGCTGGTACTGGTGTGGCATCCAGCGGGACTTTGCCCGGGATGACATGGACTTCACTGAGCTAGTTGTGACTGAGTACAGAGGAGCCCACACCAGTGGCTTTTGGTCTGTGAAGGGTAAGGGGCATGTCTCCTTGGGGGTACCGCAGTGGTGGCTCAGCAAGCAGAATACGGGCTGGATTTCAGCCCCCACTTTTCCCTTGGCCTTCACCCCCATGCAGGGTACAGTCATACCCTGGTGCTTGACCCAGCCTTCACTCACTGTCTGGAACGTGAGGGAATGACAGACAGAGGTGTGGAAGCAAAGCGTGGGCATGGGGATGGGCCTTGCTTGTCTCTCAACAAGTCCTTTCTGATGCAGACCCGTCGGGGAACGTGAACAGAAGCTGCAGGACTTCCACACTTGTGCACAAGGCCGATCACTCCAGGTGAGCAGTGCCCTGCAGCACGAGCCACTCGGTGGGGCTGAGGGCGTAACGGCCCAGCGTGACCACGGACTCGCACCTGCCACTTCCCAGCCGCATAGTGTTTCCTCAGCTCAGTGAGGTCTCCTCAATGTGACCATTTGGTTTCTTTCAAAAGGACATGGTTTAGGTCTCTCAGTCGCAAGCAGCAAAGATGCCCTGGCGTCGTTTCATTGAAAAGGAGAGTTCAGCCCTGGCCGGTTTGGCTCAGCGGTTAGAGCGTCGGCCCGCAGACCAATGAGTCTTGGGTTCGATTGCGGCCAAGGGCACGTACCTCAGTTGCTGTTCGTCCCCGGCCCTGGTCGGGGTCGTGCGGGAGGCAGCCACTCGATGTGTCCCTTTCACGTCGATGTTTCTCTCTCTCTCTCTCTCTCTCTCTCTCCCTCCCACTCTATCTGAACAAAAATGGAAAAATGTCCTCAGGTGAGGATAAAAAAATTTTAAAAAAGGAGAGTGCATCACAGAAGAGAGCAGTGTCCCATAAGTAAATGCAAGGGCAGGGCTGCAGCCGCCCTGACTCAGCAGGACTCCGTCTCTGCCTCCCATCTGCTACCCGTGTGTGTGCTTGTTTTGCCCCTCAGTCCTGCCCTTTTATGCTTCATTTTTGCCCTGGGAGAAGAGAGATACCCATGTCTCTTCTAAATTCATGTCTCCCCTTTAAAGGCCTTGCCAGCCCGGCCGGTGTGGCTCAGTGGTTGAGCACTGACCCATGCACTGAGAGGTCGCCGGTTCAATTCCCGGTCAGGACACATGCCCAGGTTGTGGGCCTGATTCCCAGTGAGGGGCATGCAGGAGGCAGCCAGTGAATGTTCTCTTTCATCCACGTTTCTATCTCTCTCTCCCTCTCCCTTCTTCTCTCTCTAATATCAATAAAGAAAAAGAAAAAATTAATAAATAAAAAAATAAAGGCCCCGCCAGCCTGAGACTGGATTGGAGTCTTCTCCTCCCGGTCCCAGGTTAGTTTCTGAGGAAGGGGCTCAGCCCAGCGCAGTCAGACACCCACCCGGGTCCAATCAAGTGTGGCCTGGAGGGTGGCACCGCTGTGAAGGAATGCGCTTGCCGGCGGCTGCTGGCACTGGGGGGGGGGGCGGGGGACAGGGCGGAGGGGAATGATCTCAGACAAGGGATCCTGAGTGAGAGCCAGAAGGTGGTTCCTTCCAAAGGACATAAAGCTGCCTGTGATTCCTTCCAGGATGTCCATTCTCATCACCTGCATACTGATCACAGGATTGGGGATCATCTCTATAATGACTCATTTGTTCAAGAGGAGGAGGAGTCAAAGAAACAGAAGAGGTAAGCAGTGTTGGGGTGGGGTGTACAGGGAAAACGAAAGGGATCAAGCAGCAGCTTTCACATGAGTGACTGTGACCCTCCTCCTGTTGCCTGGACCCCTGGAAGGCAGTGCAATCAGCCAGTAGCCTGGGGAGGTTCTGCTTCACAGTAACAAAGGCACCATGAGAGGTGACAGAGAGAGCACTGCGCCCTTCGTATGCGGAGGTGTGTGTGGACCAGGGAGGAGGGAGGCCCTGAGACACCACACTTCAGGTCCCATGTCTGGGGGCCACCTGCCTGCCCAGCACACAACCTTTGGTAGACAGCCGGACTCCTTGATTGAAACACTGTTCCCCTGGGAGGACTAGAAGCCAAGCCTCCTGTCAAAGGAGCTTCTGGGGCCCCAGGGTGAGCAGGCAGAGAAAGGTCACCTTGAGAAGGGTCAGAAGTGGAAGAGGACAGGCCCAAGGGCCTCAGCCCTAGTTGGGCCATGCGAGTGGCCTTTAAGCTTTGTGCCTTCTTCTGCCTCCGGACGATCATAGGTAAAGGCCTAACGAGAAGCCAGAAAACCCGGCAAGCTGCCTCTGCGCTCGCCACGCCTCTGGTAGGTTCCCTCCTGGGCTCCTCGCTCCTGAGCTCGGGCCCACAACTACCTGACCTTTAGGGCTCCCTGTTCCTCGACAGAGAACAGGAACTTCATTCAGGATGGGCTGTGCAGATCTGTCCACCTTTCCTTTCAGGCAGCATTTGAGAAACCCAAATCCTCAAGGTCACCACGTGGGGAATCTGCTAGCCTCTCACGTGGACACGGGTAGAAAGAACATCAGGCACAAATGCCACTGTTTGGCCAGTAGGTTTAAAAATTTTTTTAAATGCTCAGAAGCCACAGAAATACCTTGAGCAACGGAGAGACTGTAGGTATAGTTACAAAACAGACTCCAACCTCCTCTGGCTATGAAAATGGAGAAAAACAACATTTCAGAGAATGAGAGAAAACAAACGGGAAGACACCTGTTAATGAATCACAAAGGTCTATAGTCAGAAGAATCTGAAAGTTCAAGCGAAGGCTGACAGGTCTCATCCTTTCCCTGTGGTAGTTTAGCCCCATGGCCGGAGCAGGAGCCCCTAAGGAACAAGAGTACTGCCCCCCCCCCCCAGCATTCCTGGCCTTTTGTCCTCTGAGAGCTTGGGGAACTGTGTGATGGGGGATAGAGACAAAGCAACATCTTTCTCAGTTTTGCCCAAACCCTCCTTTTGGAACACAAGTAGAGGCTAGGTTTTTGCAAACTTTTTACTTCTCTGGGCCTGTTTTCCTCTCCATTACTTGAGGACCCCATTCTCATACTCCCAGGATTTTCCATTCATACATTCAATTCATTCATTCAATAAACAAGTACCATGCTAGATGGTGGGGATACAAAGATGAGCAAAAGAAATAGCACGTGTCTTCATGGAGCTTATACTATAGAGCGGGAGGGAGACAACTATCACACACATACACAATGTAACATCGTCAACTGAGTACGCACAGAAAGTTGAGGCAATGGAACCCAACCCTATTCCTTTTAGCAAGGAGTAGCACAACCGGTTTTAGCCATGGCCTGCTTCCCTGCACTCAGGCAACGAGCACGGCAGCCCGAATCAAGGTCCCTCCTGGCTTTGACCACCTTGGGTTCTGAAAGAGTCAGCAGCATTCATATCGCCGAAGCCTGGTGACAGGTGAATGCCAGCCCCATGTACCAACCTTTCCCATCCAAGTCATGATCATCTGATTTTGGTCCTGAAAACAAACTTTGGTGTTTAGTCCTCATGATGCCCTCATGAGAGAGTTGGCAACTTTGGCTGAAAAAACACTCCGCCGGGGTAGACGATAAATCTCAATTCCATTTCTCCTTTCTGTTTCCAACAAAGTAAACAACCCTTTGACGCCCCTCTCGTGTGTCCTGACTCCAAAGGAAATGGCTCAAACCAGACAGATGTGACTGAAGATTCTTTTACTTAGTTCATAAACAAAGTGATGCTCCAATAGAATCACCATGACAACTGGCCCACACCTGCAGCTAGGTAAGAACAGGGGTGCCCAGAGGAGCTACACCAGACCACGCCTGAACAAGGCTAGCCAGAGCACACCTCTAGATCTTAGTTCTCTGCACTGGGCCGGCAGGAAGTGACAAGAACGGGCAGAATCTTGGTCGGGGGCCCAGGAGATCACTTGTATTTTATTTGTGAGCCAATAAATTTCTCACCAGTGTTGAATGAACTCCAAAGTATGACTAACTTCTCCTGGGATATCACTGGGAAAGTATGTCTGGAAAAGTGTTTTTTAAAGTATAATACTCCAATTTATTCCTGAATTGGTATTATGTGCTGTCCTACCCAAAGAAAGGGAGGGAGAGAGGCTACGTCCATGGTTCTCAGATTCTCTTGGTGAAAAGACTGTTCTGTATGGAAAACTGCCACCAGACTGAATGAACGCTGCTCTTTGGTCAATGAGAAACCAAAGTGCAAAAACTTAAATGAAATACTCATAAATCAGGGAACACAAATCAAGACCAAGGCATCAGCTGCTGTGGGTGCAAGTGAGGCTATATTGTCATTAACGCCCTAATTACCAAAGCTCTTAGCTCCCACCCGCAAGTCGGCACCCACCTGTCTTAGCTCCCACCCGCATGTCTGCACCCTCTCTCCCCATGTAGTGTCTCTCCTGCTATTTCAGGGAGTTCCCAGGGTCTCCCCATACTGCCTCTGCTGCTCTCATGAAAACCCTGCTTTTCTGGTTTCTTCCAATAGAGTGGTGGCCAGTCTCAGTGCTCAGGATGCTCAAGCGGCCCTTTGGTCTGAGCAGGGCTGGGACAGGGAGACTGGCTCGGTTCTGCACACGCCCTTCATGTTTAGGTCCAGGCTCTCACAGTCTTCCACGAACACAGTTCCTTCAGCATCCACCCTAAAGAACCCCCTCTCCTTCGGTAGGGAACTCAAAGCTAGTTAACAGGCTGACAGGAAGGGGAGGGAGTGTGGACATCATCCCGTTCCTGCATCTTCTGCGTTTCCATGCAGCGTTCCCTTCCTGCCAGAATCTCAGATCAAACATCAGAAGTGCTGTCTTCTCTCTCAGCCACAAAACAACCCCCATCCCTCCCCTATGGCCACGTACTGAACTCACACAGAGGAGCCACGAGCCCACGGCTCTGCAGATAGCAATCCAGCTCAGTTAGGCCCTCCTGGGACACCAGGCGAGAGCGCAGACCACCACCGCTGACGACAGACGAAGCCATCTCTAGATGTCTTGGGAGATTTACACTCACCTCTCTGGAAAACTGTTTCCCTGAGGACTCTGCAGGTTTGTTCTGCTTCTGTGATCCCGGGTTTAAGAGCCGTTTCTTCCCTTACCTGCAGAGAATTTTTCGATCTACAGACCATTATTTACTCATTTCATTCTCCAGCAAGGCTAGTTGCCCCCCATTTTTCACGAGAGAGACAAAAAACAAGACTTGGTAAACAGGGCTATGCTGTTAAAGACGGGAAGCTTCAGGAAAACGGAGGGAAGAACGAATCATGTGCGGTTCCCATACAAGTGGACGGCCACAGGGCATGCCCCTCCTCAGGCTGTGGCTGAGACGCTGGCTCTGGCTGGAAGGCTGGTGTGGATTCTAGCTTCGGGTGGGCAGGACTGTCCGGCCCAGAGTCTGGGAGCAGTTGAAGTGAGCGAGGCCTCCTTGCTGGGAAGAGCATTCGTGGGCTCTGCTGCCCTCGTGGGGCCGGCTGCTGGGCTGCGTCCTCTTCGCAGGACAGTTTCCCTAACCACCTGCTCCCCGACAGGGCCCACTCCCTTATCAAACCCCCACGCCACGGTCTCCTCGGAAGCCAACTGTCAGGAGCCGCTGCTCTATCTCAGAAAAAACAAGCTCCCTTGCCCCTGTCACCTGACTTGACCTGTCTGGTTTCTGTCCCCTGTGCTCCGAGCAGTGGGCTGTGGGGCCCGAGGCTGGGAATCTGAAGTCAGAGATCTGATGCAATTTGGTTCTGCCACTCACTAGCTGGAGACCTTGGGTAAATTATTTCAGCTTTCTGAAGTTTAATTTCCTTACCTTGATTTTTAAAAAGATTATTTAATGTATTTTTTTTTTTATCCTCCCCCGAGGACATTTTTTTTCATTTTTTGTTCAGATAGAGTGGGAGGGAGAGAGAGGAAGAGAGAGAGAGAGAGAGAAACATCGACATGAAAGGGACACATCGAGTGGCTGCCACCCGCACGACCAACCAGGGCTGGGGACAAACTGCAACCGAGGCACATGCCCCCAGCGGGAACCGAACCCGGTCTCTCCGGACCGCAAGCCAATGCTCTAACCGCTGAGCCAAACCGGCCAGGGCTATTTAATGTATTTTTAAAAAGAGTTTCGTGGAAGATGCTTCCTGCCCCCCCTCACTCCTACTTCCTTCCCCATTAGGGGGACACTCCTCAATACGCCCTGTCAGAGTGGAGTAACCTGTGTGATGTGTGAGGCTGGGGGAGGAACTGGGCATACCCATTCTGCCCTTCCTCTTTCTTTTCTAATCTTGTGGGTGCAGCTTACAAAGAGCACGTGACCCATTCTGAAATGCGTGGGGACGGCTGAGCGCTGGTTTGGTTGTGGGCGGGGAGGGGACCTTCCTTGTTGCAGCTCTGTCCACATGGGGTTCGGTGATCTGAAGCCCACATCTGCAGCTCCGGGACACACCGTCTTCTCCAGTGTGGACTCTGTCTGCCTGTCGAGTCCCCTTTCTTATTTCTCAGTTGGTTCAGAATTCAGGTGGGGAGGGGGCACTAGGTAGCAGGCCCCTGAAGATGCTCTACAGGTAAAGGAAGAACATTAAGTTACAAAGGGCTTTTAAGGGAAGGAGATGTCCTTCCATTCTGCCCTTCAGTCCCTCAGTGATCCAGGGATTAGGGGCGATCACTAAGACCAGTTAACAGAGTTTCCTCCCAGAGGCACACCACAGGGATTTTCTACAGGAATGAAGAATATGTTCAACAGCATGCCTTTTCATTGAACAGCATCACTGGGAGATCTTTTCTTCCTTACAACCTAAGAAAACAGCTGCTCCTTTTCTTTTTTATCCTCACCTGAGGACATTTTTGCATTTACCTTGAGAGAGAGCGGGAGAGAGAGAGGAAGGAAGAGAGAGAAACATCGATGTGAGAGAGACACATTGAGTGGCTGCCACCCACACAACCCCAACCAGGGCCTGGACGAACAGCAACCGAGGTACGTGCCCTCAGTGGGAACCGAACCCGGGACTCTCCGGTCCGCGGACCAATGCTCTAACTGCTGAGCCAAACGGGTCAGGGCTGCCTCCTCATTTTTATTTTATTTTATTTATTTTTTTTAGAATTTATTTTATTATTAATTTGTTTTTGTTACAGATGTTTTTCCTTTTTTTCCCCCATTGACACCCTCCTCCCCCTCCCCTTCTCCTCGTCCCCATCCCTGTTGTCCATGTCCATTGGTTATGCACCCATGCACATAGGCTCTGTGATTTATCTCTTTCCCCTGCCTCCCCCCCTCCTCTGAGGCCCGTCATCCCATACTCCACCCTCCATGTCTCTGGGTCAATTTCGTTGTTCAGTTTGCTCAGTTCTCCTGTGTGTTGACGGCTTCCTCTGTTGGTGTGGGGGTCGCTCAGCTCCCTCGCTCCGCCTGGGTTCCTCCGTTGGTGTGGGGGTCGCTCAGCTCCCTCGCTGCTCCGCCTGGGTTCCTCCGTGGTGGGGGGGGTCGCCCGGCTCCCTCGCTCCGCCTGGGTTCCTCTGTGGTGGGGGGTCGCGCCCGGCTCCCTCCCTCCGCCTGGGTTCCTCCGTGGTGGGGGGGTCGCCCGGCTCCCTCGTGCCTCCTCATTTTTAATGGCTACGTCATACTCCATCTGCTAGTCCCTTCCAACAGACACTGAGGGTCTCCTCAGCCTTTCCCCGTTTCAGAGAGCTGGGCACAGTGGGTAGAGGTGCGGATGCTGGCGCCAGCCCACCTGCGGGAGTCCCAGCACCGCTGCGTCCTGCAGTGTGAACTCTCTCTCTGCCTCCCCTTCAGGATCTAAACAACGAGAATGATAACCGTAACCTCGTTTTGTGAGGATTTCATGAATACATGCCAAGCACTTGGAATATTGCTGAGAGTGTAACAAGCCTCGTTAAGTTTTGGCCAATTTGATGACTACTGTAATTAAAATTACATAGGTGTCGGGAAGGGAGAAGTTTTCCTCTTCAACAGGAGACAGATTAATGGAGAAAATTAAATATAATTTTGTGCACATAGCAACCCCATACACATGAGAGAGTCAGAGACCCCACATGAGAGGTGCAGAGACAGAAAGGAGATGTGAGACATTCTAAGCTAAGGAATGAGGTAGGGTGCCTTAGGGCTTCAGAGGGGACGAGGGTTATTCACAGGATGATAAGAAAAGCAGATATTCAGCAATGTTTGCCCTGCCATACAAATAGGTCATAAAAAGTTATTTCTGGTGATAACTTTTATTATGAGCAAGATCCCTAATTTAAATTTAAAAAAAAATTTTTTTTTCTTTATTGATTTTAGAGAGAGAGGAAGGGAAAGGGAGAGAGAGAAACATCGATGAGAGAGAACATCAATTGGCCGCCTCCTGCATGCCCCCCACTGGGGATCGGGCCACAACCTGGGCATGTGCCCTGGCTGGGAATTGAACCGGCAACCTTTTGGTGCATGGGTGAGTGCTTAACCACTGAGCCACACCGGCCAGGCTAATTTATATTCTTAAGGGAGAGGTAAAAGTTTTTTGTGACCCTGCAGCATCTCAGTTGCCTCATAATCCACATGCCAAAGTGGCACAACTTGGGGATCCCCGTTCTGAACCCCTTCATAGGTGGCTTTCCACATGTTTAAGTACGATAAATTCTTAGAAATAGAATGTAGACCATTGTTAGCTATTGCCAAATTGCCTCCCATGGCAGTTGTACCAACTTACTCTCCCACCAGTAACGTGAATGTGTCTTGGATTCCCACAATCTTGCCCAGTTTGTTAGAAAACACTGTGAGTTTTGCTCATCTTATTTAAGGGAAATATCTAATTGTAGTTGAGTGTCTCTTCACATGTGTAAAAGCCATTTATATTTCCTTTTCTGTGAGTCACCCAGCCTTACCTTTGTCTTTTTTCTTCTTCTATGGATTGTTCTAATGCGTTGTTGAGGAGTTCTTAATATACTGAGAAAATCAGCCCTTTGTCTATTAGATCCTTTGCAAATCTTTCCCAAGCTTGTCCTTGGTCTTTGAATGGTATTTCCTAAGTCCAGCTCATCTTTCCTGGTTTCTGGGCTTTGTGTCATACATTCAAAGGCACGCTCCATTCTGAGATTATTTTTTAAATTCATATTTTCTTCTAGTACTTTAATGGATTTTTACAGTTAAATTTTTGACATATCTGGAATTTATTTTGATATAAGGAGTGAGAAATGGATCCAATTATATTTTCACCTATACGACTCCCAACTTGTCTCAATACCAATTGTTCAAAAAACAATTCCTGCCCCCCACCCCCCACCCCATGATTTGATATGTCATCTTCATCATACTCTGAATTTCCTTATGTGTTTTGGTCTATTTCTGGTCTTTTTTATTTCATCCCATTTATCTGTTTATTCATGTACTATTTACATATCATTTTAATTAGTCTTCATATGCTTAATAAAACAGTACTTTTGGTTAACTGTTAGGGCTAGGCTTCCTATATTAATTTTACCTATTTACTTATTTTTATGAATTTTACTAGATTTGCTTTTTTGGTTATCGTTAACATAGGAACTTTAGAGTAATCTTGCTGAGTAAAAAAATAATCTTATTGGTATTTTTACAGGGATTGTCTATGGAAGGATTAGGGGGGTATTATAGTTAATCTTTAGTTCCCATATAATGTCGTTAAGCATATCTCATGCTATCGTAAGGAGATGAACGTCCACATTTGAGTGGTGTTTTACATCGAAAGCACCTTGTATCTGTGGAACTCTGGGATATACAGAGGGCTCATGTATATTATATCTCATTTATTCTCACACTGAGAGGTTTTTTTCAGTTCTGTCTTCAAGATGAAGGAATTGAAGCTTTAAAAGTGTAATGAACTTGCCCAAATGAATGTAGCTGGTTAGCGGTAGAGGTTGAGACCCGTGCCCAGATCAATCCTGAACTTGAGTACCATCACCTCTGTTAGTCGTTTCTGGCTGTGGATGAGCTCTGGACTGTGGCCCTGATCTCTGGAGGTAACAGGGACACAATGAAGAAGGAGCCAACATTGCAGAGGGCTTGCTTTTATTTGTAATTCTTGATAGATTGTTCATTTGCTTGACTCCTCCCAAGTTGACCAATGACATTGAGTGAACACTCTTGGTGCACTGAGCCTGTACCACACACTTTGGAAGGGGACAAAGGGCGGCAGTCTCGGTCCTCAGGGGCCTTATAAGCTGTTAGTCTGAGTGGGAGGGCCAGCAATCTTTCCTCAGGCCAGGAAAAAGACTGACCCTGGGTCAAAAACTCCTGGCTAAGATCGCCAGATCACACCCAAACAACTCCATCTGCAGTTTCATCCAGATTGTGGTCCAAAATTTCTAAAAAGGAAAGTGATGTATGAAGATGGAGCTGATGTGAGAGGAACTGGATTAAAGTCTTATTGGAAACTCAGGATGAGTTTGTCTCTTTAATCTGAGCGTAGACAACAGAGTTCAAGTCTAGAGGATGGTTTGCAAACAAGTCGTCTCTCTTTTCCTCTGAGAGTTTGAAAGTCATGCTGGCATAGGTAAGTGCCTCCTCTGGGATGGGTGATAACTGCAGAGGAAGAAGGAGGAGGAATGAGTGAGTTCAATCTGGAGGAATGTGTCTCTTTACAAGCAAGGCCCTTTTCAGAAGCAACTTGAAAGCTTTGGTCAGAGAAGACCCAAACAGATCAGAAGAACCCCTCAAAGAATCACTTGCCCAGCATCCAGAAAGCAATGCCACTAGTCTAGCAGATAAGTAGTAGTATAGAGGGAAATTCCAATGGCAGCAGTCTCCAGTGTCACAGACAGCGTTGTCATCTTACCTTGGAAAGAGAATCTGAGTGAGGATCCAGAACTTGGGGACTGGAGTGACCTGCCACAAGTGCCAGGAAGAAAAGGGACAAATCTCACTGATGGGTCTGGAGGAATTGGAAGCCTCTCCCTCCAGTCTTGGGTGAAGGAGTGGGCCTGAGAAGGTGGTACAGGTGGGAAAGGGGAGGGTCAGGAGGGCAGGTGAGAAGTGGAGGGATTCAAATCTGCAGTCTGCAGAGAGGGTGGGCTGAGCAGGTTTTATCCCCTTCTTCCTGTTAGCCACTCAAGGCTCTCTATGCTCAATGCAGAGAAAGAAGAGCTGGCCATCTCTAGGAGGCCACTTACATTTTCTGTAGCTCTTTACGATGAGGAAGACAAGGGCCATCAGCAGCAGTGTCAGTAGAATGCCAGCAAGAAAGGCTAAGACCAAATGAAGTTCTTTGCTGTTGTGGCAAAGAAAGGGAGCAGGTGACCTTCTGGGATTTTTGAAGCCCTTTGCTAAAGACCAGAATGTAACGTTTCCTTCCTATGGGTAAACCTCTGAAATAAGTTCACACTTCCCACTGGTTTTCAACTTTTTGGTTTTGGGTTCTAGATTTATTTGAGGCTTCAATGAAAGCTGTGGACTCTCTTTCCCCTCAAGAAATGTTCATAGTTCTCAAATTATTTTTAAAAATTAAAGAGGAGAAAAGGCTCCCAAACTCATTTTATAAGGCCAGCATTACCCTGGTACCAAAACCAGACAAAGAAAAAAAAAAAGAAGAAAATTATAGGCCATGAACATAGATGTGAAAATCCTCACCAAAATAGTAGTAAACTGAATTCAGTAATACATTTAAAAGATCATATACCATGAACAAGTGGGATTTATTTTTGGGGTGCAACGCTGGTTCAATATCCACAAATTAATTAATTTGTGATACACCACAGAAACAAAATGAAAAAAAAATCATATGATTATATCAATAGATGTAGAAAAAGCATTGGACAAAATCCAACATCCATTTATGATAATACTCCCAGCAAAGTGAGACTAGAGGGAACACACTTCAACATAAAAAAGGCCATATATGACAAACCCACAGATAACATCATACTTAATGGTGAAAAGATAAAAAGCTTTTTCTCTAAGATCAAAAACGAGACAAGAATGTCCACTTTCACCACTTTTATTTAACATGGTATTGGAAGTCCTAGCCACAACAATCAGACAAGAAAAAGAAATAAAAGGTATTCAAACTGGAAAGGAAGAGGTAAAAACTGTCATTATTTGCAGATGACATGATACTATATATAGAGAACCCTAAAATAATCCACCAATAAAAAATGATTAGAATAAATGAACTCAGTTAATAGCAGGATACAAAGTTAATATTCAGAAATTGGTTGCATTTTTATACACCAATAACAAACTATCAGAAAGAGAAATTAAGGAAACAACCCCATTTACAATTTCATCAGTAAAAACGAAATACCGAGGAATAAATTCAACCAAGGAGGCAAAAGACCTGTATTCAAAAACTATAAGACATTGAAGAAAGAAATTGAAGAAGACATAAATAAATGAAAGGTTATACCATACTCACGTATAGGAAGAATTAACATTGTAAAAATGTCCATACTACCTAAAGCAATCTATATATTTCAATGCAATCCTTATCAAAATACCAATACTAGTTTTCACAGAACTAGAACAAATAATCCTAAAATTTATACAGAACCACGAAGGACTCCAAATAGCCAAAACCTTCTTGAAAAAAAACAAAGTTGGAGGTATTGTGTTGATATACTATATCAACTAGGCTATAGTAATCAAATCAGCACAGTACTAGTGTCAAAAAAACACATAGATCAATGGAACAAAATAGAGAACCCAGAAATAAGGCCATGCTTATATGGTCAATTAATCTATGACAAAGGAGGCAAGAATATACAGTCGGGTAAAGACAGTTTCTTCAATAAATAGTGTTGGGAAAACTGGACATACACTTGCAAAAGAATGAAACTGGATTACTTTCTTGCACCATATACAATAATAAACTCAAAATGGATTAAAGATTTAAATGTAAGACCCCAAATCATAAAACACCTAAAAGAAAACATAGGCAGTAAACTTTCTGATATTGCTTGTAGCAATATCTTTTTGGATGTGTCTTCTCAGGCAAGGGAAACAAAAAATAAAATAAACAAACGAGACTACATCAAACTAAAAAGTTTTTGCACAGTGAAAGAAACCATAAAAAAAACAACAAAAAACAAAAAGACAACCTACTGAATGGAAGAAGATATTTTTCAATGATACATCTGACAAGGGGTTAATATCCAAAATATATAAGTAACTTTTACAACTTAACACCAAGAAAACAAACCAATTAAAAAATGGGCAGAGAACCTGAATAAACATTTCTCCAAAGAGGACATACAGATGGCCAATAGACATATGAAAATATGCTCAACATCAGGGAAATGCAAATTAAAACCACAATGAGATACCACCCCATACCTGTCAGAATGGCTATCATCAATAAATCAACAAAGTGTTGGTGAGGATGTGGAGAAAAGGGAACCCTCATGCACTGTTGGTGGGATTGTAAATTGGTGCAGCCATTATGGAAAACAGTATGGGTGTTCCTCAAAAAATTAAAAATGGAACTGCCTTATGACCCAGTGATTCTACTTCTAGGTATTTATTTGAAGAAATCCAAAACTAATTATAAAGACATATGTACATCTATATTCATTGTAGCATTATTTACAATAGCCAAGATTTGGAAGCAACCTAAGGGTCCACCAAAAGACAAATGGGTAAAGAAGATTACACACACACACACACACACACACACACACACACACACTGGAATATTACTCAGCAATAAAAAAGAATGAAATCTTGCCATTTGCAACAACATAGATAAACCTAGAAGGGTATTGTGCTAAGTGAAATAAGTCAGACAGAGAAAAAAAAACCGCATATGATTTCACGTATATGTGGAATCCAAAAAACATAAAACAGAAACAAACTCACAGATACAGAGAAAAAATTGATGGTTACCAGCTGGAAGGGGGAACTGGGGTTGGCAGGATATGTAGTAAGTTATGTAAATGTTGAATTACTATTTTGTACACCTGAAACTAATATAATATGGTATGTCAACTGTAATTTAAAAAAATGTTCATAGGTGGCCCCACACAGTAAATTTTATTTATAAACTTAAAGAATTCATGGATCTCTTGAGGCTTGGGAGTCCCCAGGTTAAGGAAAACACTATGAGGATAAAAAATTGATTTAGTTCTTCCACTGTTTCTGGACCCTTCTCCCCAGAGGTCCCTCCTCAGCCCATAAGGCAAAGCTGCCAACACCATATGGTACAAGAGGAAATGGTGGGAGAATGCTCACTTACCTGGAGCAGGGTGTAGGGGTAACTGTTGGAGCCAGTGTGGTGCGGGTTCTTCGGTTTTCTATAAGAAAACATGAAGGAGATTAGTGTATTTGCCACTTCTCATGAATCTTTCCAGCTTAAGTGTCCCCAGGTGCCCCACCCTACCAAAGCAACCAGTGGAGATGAATGATGGGGGCTACAACTCTGTGAATGGAGAGAACATCGTTCCTTAGATCCTGGATCCTTTCACATGGAAATTAGAACTGGAATTTCAAAACCCATCAGCTACACAAATGAAAGAAAAGCCTAGCATTTCTGTAGCCCATATGTCCCTTTGATAAACAAAAATGTCTCCCTCGAGGATTTTAATAGGACTCCTAGGGAGATATGCTCCCTCAGATTTAAGCAGAGAATCTCAAGGCCAGGGAATCAAGTACCAAAAGTGAATTCCAGAATTAGTGTTTCCCAGGGTCCTTGGAATCTGACCTTTGCACCTGCTGCCTTGTTTTAGTTTGTTCATTTGTTTTCAGGGAAGCCAAATGCAAACACGGTGAGTTTTTTCAATACTTACACCATAAATGGGGATGTTGTAAGGGAAGTAAACCATATTTCCACAAACTACCCAGCTGGTCTAATACCAAGCACAGAGACACTATTTACTCAAATTTGGAGGATCAGACAGTTCTCTCTGGGTGCCTTTTTCACTCTTCTTGGCATTACTGCATCATGGTGAAATCTGATTCTTTCAACTTCAGAAATGTCCCATTACAGCCCTTCAGCCTCCAGTTATTCCAGTTCATTTCAACTTGGCAGTGAGGCAAGTAATGGTTTCTGTCCTGAACTTACCATAGTTGGGTTCAGTTGTGGATTGACCTCCTCCCATGCTGTCTTCCCCTGAAAATAAAGAAGTACCTCTGAGAAAGCCTGGAAAGGAGAGGCAGTGGAAGGGTCAACTGTGATCTCTGTATAAGAACAGTAACAATGAGAGAGAGAGAGGCAAGTGGTAGGCAGGTGTTCTAGTGAGGTCAGTGGTCACAGACTTTATGAGGTGTGGTTGCCACAGCTCAGCAGCCAGTCCTCAGCTTTCCAGGTCCAGAAATTTGATCTTATCAGGGCACCTAGAATTGACTGATTACTCCAGAACTAACTCCCATCAACCAATTCACAGGAGACTGATGTATAAACTGAAATGATATAAGGAACATGTTGGTGTAATGAGTAGCATTCTATCAGAACATATAAAAAAGCCAACTGAAACCATAATTTTGCTCGGTAAGTGTAAGCACTGAATTAAAGTGAGGATGGGAGAAGATGAATGGGTGTTTTTAATATTGAGTGTCGTCTAGGTCTGATGCATCTGCCTTCCCCTCCCCTGGCTGTACTGAGCAAACTTTGACAAACTTGCTGTTGGAGGTCCATCCTCTAGGGTCCACCAGACACTTCTATTCTGTTCACATGCTGTCTTTCCTAGTGAAAACATCTTTGTTTAGGCTATGGTTCTATTTGTTATGTTAAGCTTCCTATGTTTTTCCACTTTTATTTATTTGTACCAAAAAGTATAAAGCAGAGAAGTAAAATCATCCAAACTCCCACTACCCATGGTTCATATTTTAGTGTATTTCCTTTTAGTTTTGTACTTCCATGAATTAAAATTTTTTTTTAGTTTTTCACTTTTTTCCAGTTTTATTGAGATATAATTGACATATCACATTGTATTGGTTTAAGGTGTACCAATTAGTGATTTGATATACTTTTATATTGCAAAATGATCACCACTATGAGTTTAGTTAATATCCATCACATCACAGTTACAACTGTTTTTATTGTGATGAGAATGCTGAAGATCTCTTTTAGCAACTTTAAAATATGCCGTACAGTGCTATTAACTATAGTCACCATGCTGTACATTACATCCCCAGGAATTATCTTATAACTAGAAGTTTGTACCTTTGACCACCTTCACCCATCCCTCTTCCCCCCATCTCTGGCATCGGTTCTCTGTATGTATGAATTTGATTTTAAAGATTCCACATATAAGTGAGATCATAGAGTGTTTGCCTGCCACGCATTTTTAAAAGACTAATTGAGATATTTCTTCATATATCCTTTTTTTTTAAACTAAGCTTTTATCATAGGTATTCTCCCATGCCACTAACAACTTTCTATAAAGCATTTTCCGTGGTAAAAGGTCTTTCTGTAGTTATGTACTAAAGCTAGCTTAACCAGTTCCCTGCTTATTGATAAATGTTGTTTCCACTTCTATTATTATTTATATTATTATTTTATAATACAATAAAATAAAACAATTTTAGGAGGCCACAATTTTACTTCATATTTAAGTAAATCCATGATAAGAATTTTTGTTTCTGCTATAATCTGTTGTGTTTTAAGGTAATTTATTTAGACAACAAATGCCATCAATTATTTGTTTAATTGTTCAGCTCTCAAAAGCGAATCAGTTTCCAAGTCCTGGGACGTGGTGGAGGGTTGGGAGCAGGACCTCATTGCCGCAGACCAGCAGCAACAGCAACATTATACCAAGTGCCTTACAACTGGACCAGACCTTTCTGGATCTAGCATGTAGGATAGTAAGAAAGGCACCAACAGGGAAATTGGGTGAGAACTCTAAGCCAGGAGAACAGGAAGTCCACCATGCACTGCAGAATCAGCAGTGGTAACGATCTTTCTAGCACTTTTTTGCTCCTTTCATTCAAAAGTCAATGATGCTCTTTGTAAAGCACCATAAAATATTTATACAGCATTTTAAATATGTTGAAATATGTGTTTGTGCTAAATTAACAGAGTATGAACTTATCCTATGAACTTACACTAGACCTTACCCCTGGGGAGGTGGAAGAGAAGAGGATCGTAGGTTTCTGTAAAATCTTAACCTTCACATCAGTGGCTCTGAATTTGCAACCGTCCCAAAGAAATGTTACCATAGCTACCTGGAATAAAAGTTGGGCCACCCCACCCTGGAAGACAAAACCATCACCCAATACCACAGGGCAATAGCTACTTACAGATCCAGACTAAGAAAAGAAGGACGCACATTTCCCTTTAAAAACAACACTCACTCACTCGACAGAGCATAAATTAAACTAGAAACAATGCTATACGTACCTTTTCACATTTTGTCCGGCACCGGAGAATCTTCCTGATTGCCATTACATTCACCAACTCAATGCAGACAGTCAAACACAACCCTTTCCCCACCAAATCAAGTTTAAAAGAAAAAGAAATGATAGAAACCACTAACAATTAGATGACAATTTCCTTTGGTAAATGATTTTTTGTCTAAATTAAAAGCATGGAGTAAATGCATTTACCTTTTAAGAAAAAGTCCAGTCATGAGATGCCACCATCTAAAAGTGAACTTTTGGATCCGCAGCTACTCTGTTTTTCAGAAATGACGAAATAATATTACTGCCACTGTCAAGCTGTGTTGCAAATCAACTAAACTCCAGGGCAGACTTCCTCTTTGAGGCCAACTACACTTTTTTTAATACCATAAGCAGAGAACTTCTTTTGTATCTTTTGACACATGAACATCAGAGCACAAGAGATAAGACAAGTTTATTTCTAATTAAGTACATGTGGAATAACCACACGCTGGACCCGGGGGATAGTGGTTCACAGCAGTATAACATGATTATTGTCATCAGGCATCTTATAGTGTCATTTATTCTTTTTTTTTAATACTCACCCGAGGATATTTTTCCATTTATCTTCAGATAGAGTAGGAGGTGGGGGGAGAGAGTTAGAGAGAAACATCAATATGAGAAAGACACATCGATTGGTTGCCTCCTGCACGACCCTGACCAGGGCCAGGGACCACACCGCAACCCAGATATGTGCCCTTGACTGGAATTGAACCCATGACTCTTTGGTCCGCAGGCTGGCGCTTGACGCTCTAACTGCTGAGCCAAACTGGCCAGGGCTAGTGTCTTCTATTCTAACCACAGAGATGAGGTGAATAAAAAACAAACAAACAGTAGTGTTAAGAGTTAAGTGCCCACTGTGTGGACTATAAGTGTGTTAAGAGCACGCAGAGCCCTTCAAAGAGAAGGCAAGTCACTTATAAACATCTATTCATAAAACAATATTAATACACTCATTAAATACACACAATGTGTCGTACAGCAGGCTAGGTGCTGTGGGTAATTCTGACAGCAAGGCAGAGAAGTTCCTCACAGAGCCTACCGTCCAATTGAGAAGAGACGTAATAAATAGGTGAAGTAGGGATTCATCATGGGTCGTGTTATGGGCCGTGAAGAAAAGAAGCAGATGCCATGCTCAGAGTAAATGGGAGGATGTCTTTAGATAAAATGGGTGACTGGGGAAGGCCTATGCAAGGAGCAGACAACTACACTGAGAACAGAGGACAGGACAGAAGCAGGAAGGCAGAGGAAGGGAAGGGCTAGCAGAGCTGGTGAGGTCAGGCAAGGCTGCATGCCCAGACGGGGCAGGGGGCAGGGGGCAGGGGGCTGGGGGCTGGGGGCTGGGGCCTGGGGCCTGGATAGGGTTTGGATGGAGAAGGGAGAAACTGTTTGAGGAGTGCCCCAGGCCCAGAACTTGCTGCTGGGATTCAAGTGACGTATTTCTGAGATATCAGCATGGTTTAAGGGTGGGGCATCTGTAAGGGGTGGGAGTAAAAAACAGTTCCAAAAATGGATTTCAACCAGATTGTGGAGGTCTTCCAATCCAAGCAAGAAATATTATAAGTGTTAATAAGGAGCCACGAAAGGTTTTTGAATTGGAATATAACAAACATGGCCTTTCAGGGAGAGTCTACCACATCACACAAGGTAAACTGTGGGCAGAGAGAGAGGAGGAAATGAGCTGGGAGAGGGCAGTGTTTTAGGTATTTAATGAGGGTGTGAGCAGCGGGGAATAGGGAGGAACCCATGGAGACCTGTCCTAAGATTGGAAGTTGTAAGACTTGGGACCTGGATATGGAGAACGAAAAAGCAGAATGAGTCAATGATTATGTCAAGTGTTTGACTCTCAGTGGCTGAGAGAATTCCTTTTCCATCCACTCCACAGTGAACAATGGTTTTGTGCCATGTGTAAATCTAAGTCCTGAGGGTGTAATGGTGAGCCAGACAAGGCCTCTTCCTGCCTCCGTGGAGCTTTCAGAGGAGTAAAGGCGGCTGGGACCACACAAAGAAACGGTAGGGGCTCCGTGAGCTGTGAAGGAGCGGGACCCCCGGGCTTGTATGCCTGTGACACGGGGAACCAGGGTAGGCTTCCTGGAGGAAAACAAGCCACAATCTGAGGTGTGAGCTGGAGTTCCACTAGACCAAGAGCGTGGGAACGATCACAGGGAAAAAATTCAAATTTAAAGTGACACTTTTTCAAGCAAGGAAGTGAGAGTGGTGCAGGCTAGGGGGGTGGTGACGGTGGTGTGGAGCACGAGGGGACAAAGTTGAAGAGCAGGAAGGAGCCAGTTCCCTCGGAGCCTTTGTGTGCATTATGAGAAGCGGGTTTACCTACACGAAAGGAATTTAGACAAGGGTGACTCGATCAAACCTGCAGTCTGAAAGAATCACTAAACTTGGAGGAGAGCAAGGGAAGGCAGCCAGGACAGACATGAAAAGCCTGAGCTGAGAGGTTACAGCGGTGACCCAGTTGAGGGACCCGTAGGAGGCGCGACGGGCTGGACCCACACCCACGTGTGGCGGATAAAAATCAGGAGACACCTCGGCTGAGAAGGTCCTCCCTGAGGAGTGAGGGGTCCTTGTCCCACACCAGGATTCCAGCTCAGGGTTCCAGTGCCAGGAAGAGAAATCCCCATCACTTCTGGCTGTAAAACCAGCGGGAACAGAGCCTGAGGGAGGCTGGGGCTGCTGAAGCCCCAGGCAGTTCCTCTTAAAAGGGCCCGTGTACAGACTTACTCAGACTCACTCCCTCTGAGCTCCAGCGTGGGGAAGGCAGCTGGAGGGGCACCAGAGACAGGGGAAGAACTGAGTTGTTTGGCAGTGGGGGGAGAGCTGGAGGGGCAGCTTTCTCTTGGAAAGACTTGCTGTCAGAGGCCTTTGTTCCTTCCATGAGCCCTTCCCTGGGGCAGGCAGACAGCCGCCATATCTGGGACTCCAGCAACCTGGCTCCTACTGTTTGCCCCGCCCTGGTGATTCCCTGAGGCCCTGCCCCACCCAACTTTCAGGCCCACCCAAGCTGTTTCTAGTGGCTTTACCATAGGAATGGCCTGTCTTGGATCCTGCTTCAGATTTTCCTAGATTCTATCAAACAAGCAGCATCTGGCCACAGCAAGCCCATACCTCTCACTAAGTGGCCCCAGGCCTGGCACTAGAAGCAGCCAGCTTTAGCTCATAACTTGGCTTTTCCTGGACACCTCCAAGCCCAGCACAAGAAGCAGTCACCTGTAGATCTCTTTGTAGCTTATGCCTGGTGACCCCAAATAGAACACAAGTAGTGGCTGACCTTGCCCCAGAGCCAGCACACCCAGTGGACAGCTTCAGGTCACACTGATGCACCACCACCCAAACACCTCCACAAGTGGCACACTCAATGAGCGGACTCAGTGGGTACCAGAGCCCGGCTGAAGTAAGTCTTGTTCTGGGTGGTGGGTCCCTGCATAGCTGACCCTCCAAGGTAGTCAGAGGTCAGTGGGCAGTGGGCATAGCCAGTCCTTGCAGCTGATCAGCCTGAGTAAATCCCTCCCATTGACATGCCAACAGCAATCAAGACTCAATTACAACAGAAGGTGGACAGTCCACATGAGGGGTGCATCTCAAGAGCCCAGCTGGGGTGATCAGGGAGGCTGAGCCACTGGACCCTACAGAACACTTACTATAACAGGCCCCCCTACGAAGCCTAGGGGACATAGTAACTCTACCTAATATTTGCAAATATACAAAGGGAAGCAGCCAAAATGAGGAGACAAAGAAGCATGTCCCAAGTGAAAGAACAAAACAAAATTCCATGAAAAGAAGTAAACAAAATGGAGATAAGCAATCAATCAGATGCAGAGTTCAAAACACTGATTATAAGGATGTTCATTCAAGGAAGTTAGTGAGAACTTCAAGGAAGTTGGTGAGAACTTCAAGGAAGTTAGTGAGAACTTTAAGGAAGTTAGTGAGAACTTCAAGGAAATTAGTGAGAACTTCAAGGAAGTTAGTGAGAACTTCAAGGAACTTAAGGAGAACTCCAAGGAACTTAGTGAGAACATCAACAACATAAAAAAGGACCAGTCAGCAATGAAGGATGCACTAACTGAAATAACGAATAATTTACAGGGAATCAATAGTAGAGTAGGTGGACCATTGATTTGGAATATAAGGAAGCAAAAAACACCCAATCAGGAAAGCAAAAAGCAAAAAGAATCCAAAAAAATGTGGATAGTGTAAGGAGCCTCTGGGACAACTTCAAACATACCAACATTTGCATCACAGGGGGATGCAAAGGAGAAGGGAGAGAGAGCAAGACACTGAAATCCTATTTGAAAAACTAATGCCAGAAAACTTCCCTAACTTGTTGAAGGAAAGAAACATACAAGTCCAGGAAGCACAGAGTTCCAAACAAGATGAACCCAAAAAGGCCCAAACCAAGACACATCATAATCAAAATGCAAAAGGTTAAAGACAAAGAGAAAATCTTAAAAGCAGCAAGAGAAAAGCAGTTAGTTACCTACAAGGGAGCTCCCATAAGACTGTCAGCTGATTTCTCAAAAGAAACTTTGCAGGCCAGAAGGGAGTGGCAAGAGATATTCAGAGTGATGAAAAGCAAGGCCCTACAACCAAGATTACTCTATCCTGCAAAGCTATAATTTAGGATCGATGGACATATACAGAGTTTCCCAGACAAGAAAAAGCTAAAAAAGTTCATCACCACTAAACTAGTATTATATGAAATGTTGAAGGGTCTTCCTGAAGAAGATAATAAATGAACAATAAAATGGCAATAAATATATATCTATCAACAATTGAATCTACAAACCAAATGAACAAGCAGAACAGAAACAGACTCATGGATAGAAATAATTTTTTTTTTTTTTATCCTCACCGAGGACATTTTTGCATTTATCTTCAGACAGAGCGTGAGGGAGAGAGGGAGGAAGAGAGAGAGAGAAACATCAACGTGAGAGAGACACATCGAGTGGTTGCCACCCACACAACCCCAACCGGGGCCGGGGACAAACATGCCCTTAGCGGGAACCGAATCCAGGTCTCTCTAGACCACGGGCCAACGCTCTAATCGCTGAGCCAAACTGGCCAGGGCTAGAAATAACTTTTTGTTGACTGCCAGATGGGAGGGGGTTTGAGGGGATGGGTGAAAAAGGTGAAGGGATTAAGAAGCACAGATAGGTTGTTAGACTGATGAACCTCAAAGGGGAAGGGGGAGTGGGAAAAGAAAAACCAAAAACTTATATGCATATATGCATAACCAATGGACACAGACAATAGTGTGGGGAAGGCAAGTAAGGGGTGGGAGTGGGGAGGAAGGGGTCAATGGGGCAAAAACAGGAGACATCTGTAATACATTCAACAATAAAGCTAAGTTAAAAAAATAAAAATAAAAACGGTCCTCTTCTACAGAGGCTTCTCTACAATCACTGATGCTGCTCCATCTTCCTGGACTCCAATTCCAATGCTCTTTTGGCTAACTTCCTCTTTCAAATGCCAGCTTAGACATCATTTCTTTTCTGACGTGTTGCTTTTCTGCTCTCTGTTTTATTGGATGCTATTATTGCCTTCTTGGGCTTAGAATTTTTGCTTTAAGTATTACTCATTCAGGTTAACATTTGATAGGACAGTTGTGGTGGTTCATAACATGTCAAATTGGTTAGACTGAACTACACTTTACAGAATTCTCTTCCCTGAACATTCTAGTAAGAGCCACAAGAGATTCTTGAGCAATTTTAGAGGGTGAATGCGAGGCAATGACTGTTATGTAGCCCATACATGTTGTGATCTGTTGGTTCACCAGTTATTGCTGGGCCTGCAACTTCCCAACCTTTCCCTGGATCAGCCTTCAGTTTCTCTGACCTTTGGACCGGTATGTGTGATGAAGGGCCTGGGGCTTTGTAGGACAATCTTACCATCAAGGTCAGAGGCAATAAAACTGACGATTTCAGTGTGTGCTTGTGATTTCCACTCATTCCTACCCTCTCCCACTTGATAGCCATTTTCCCTTCTTAACTGCCTGTTACATGAACTTCAAGCTCCTGCATTAAAAACAAAGATAGCCTTGCAGACTGTTTTAACCAGCTCCCATGACAGCATCAAATCAAATCCCTTATATATAAACATATATCCCAGTAGCTCTGTTTCTCTGATATTGTATCACACATTCTTATTGCCTTTCTAGTAAATTTTTAACTCTTTGAGGTAGGGACTGACTTTTATCTCTGTATGATCAGTGCAGGATGGTGCTTAGCACAAACTAGGTGTTTATAATTGTTAAATGAATAATTTAGAACATCTCTGTTGACCTAGTCAAAATCTCTTTTAAGTAACAATAGATGTCAATCTGATTTCTATAAAAGAATACATTAGCGCCCTGGCCGGTTTGGCTCAGCGGTTAGAGTGTCGGTCTGCAGACCAGAGAGTCCCGGGTTTGGTTCCTGCTAAGGGCACGTACCTCGGTTGCAGTTTGTCCCCGGCCACAGTTGGGGTCGTGTGGGTGGCAACCACTCGATGTGTCTCTCTCACATCAATGCTTCTCTCTCTCTCTCCCCCTCTCTCCCTCCAGCTCTAGCTGAAGATAAATGCAAAAATGTCCTCGGGTGAGGATTAAAAAAAGAATACATTAGCCAGCAATAAATATTGACCCAAATGATTGTTACATAAATTAAAATCCTAGGAAGTCATGAAAATAACAATTACTCATGTGATACATATTTTCAAACATTTCCTATTATGTAAGTTGTCCATCTGTATACAAGTAAATATTTATGTAAGCATGGAAGAATTAAATGCGGACAAACCTATGGAAGGGCAGAACTTTCTGATTTATGTGCTGGATTCTTGAGAGTGAGTTTACGACACATTGAATCTGTAATATTTTCCATAGACATACTACTAAAATGATGATAAAGTCATCCTGCCAGGTTGGCTCAACTTAGAGCATTGGCCCTTGGACCAAAGCACCGAGGGTTTGACTCCCAGTCAAGGGCACGTACCTGGGTTGCAGGTTCAATCCCCGGCCCCCATGAGGGTAGTGAGGGAGGCAACCAATCAATGTGTCTCACATCGATGTTTCTCTTTCTCTCTCTCTCTTTCTCCCTCCTTCTCTTCCTCTCTCTCTCTAAAAAAATCAATGGAAAAATATCCTCAGGTGAGGATTAAAATATAATAAAATGATGATAAAGTCAATTATATGATTTGATGTACAATATTTCCTTTAGTTATTTAAGAATACTAAAAAGCTTTAAACTGCCCATAACCTGTCAGTTAGGCAGAAGTAGCTTACCAAAAATAGTCTTATAAATAAGATTTATTTAATGACATCTTTAATTTTTACCCGTATGACACATGTAGAAATAGTATTTCAGCAGATTATGCAATTTGAAAAACCTTGTTTCAACTGTCACTTTATTGTAAGATGGTAGCATTAATTAAAAATTTAAGTTATAACTTGGTAGTCTTTAGTCAGGTACCAAATTTTATTAAAAGCAAACTGCTCATTCAAAAGTGATCATGGAACAACTAAAAATGTAGAGCAAGAAGGACAAGAAACATCTCACTGGCCAATAGATTGTGATTGTTTTAATTCTCTCACTAGATGAGATTCTCGCTGTCATCTTTAGGCAGGAAACTGTAACTCCAGCAGCCGGCAATACAGAACGCCTGTCACAGCCCAGTTTCCATTCCATCAGTCAAGTGTTTCTAGCTGTCTCAGTCGGGACAGATGCATTTACATGACTGGCTGTGCTTGCGCCTTCTTTGCGAGCAGCTTTAGATCCGCTATGCACTTGGCAATTGTCTCCTTTTCCTGTGATGAGGAAAGAGAAATCTGGTGAGACCTTTCCAAGTCATGAAAGGATATAAACTCTGAAATTCTTACCTCCTACAGGACCTTAAGGTTCCTACATAATCTCAAGATGGATTACTGGCTTAATATGACAGACTACTAGAAATTATTTAATTATTTACATACGGAGGATGCAATTTATTTTAAGCAAATCCAGGGGATTAGTTAAAATACCCTGGCTCATAGCTTTTATAAGTGAAACCTATAGAGTTGGAAGCCAGATGCTCCTGTAACCACGTGTCATTGGTGTTAGCTTGTACAGCTACTAGCTGCTTGAGAAAGACCAAACTAACGAACATCAGTAATACAGAAATGTTAAGAATAAAAATAACTACTAATTTCTCTCTGTACTTTTTTGTAATTTCCAAGTTTCTTTCTTTCTTTTTTAAAAATTTTTTTTTTTTTTGCATTTATCTTCAGACAGAGCGGGAGGGAGAGAGGGAGGAAGAGAGAGAGAGAAACATCGATGTGAGAGAGACATATCGAGTGGCTGCCACCCACACAACTCCAACCAGGGCCAGGGACCAACTGCAACCGAGGTACGTGCCCTTAGCGGGAACCGAACCTGGGTCTCTCTGGACTGCGGGCCGATGCTCTAACCGCTGAGCAAAACTGGCCAGGGCTTTTCCAAGTTTCTTAAATAAGTATACATTACTTTTACATAAGAGATAGATTACTAAAAAACAATTCATTAATATACTTTGGGAAAGAAGAAATCATGTCATAAGTAAATAAAGAATATACATTTTAAAAAGGAAATCAAGTTTAGGTAAACAGAAAACCTTTCCGTTCAAGTCCAATAAATCAGGTAGTGGGGAAGAGGACATGGAATAAAAATCATGGAATCAGGAAATGGAAGGGGCTCAGAAATAGCCTTGTCCAGTCTCTGTTTTACAGAGAAATTAAATATGTTGGTTAATGTTTCCCAAATGATGGAACTTGAACCCAAGTCTGCAAAAACCAGTGTTCTGAAAAATCTTTCTACTGTTCTGATCTATGAGGTAAGAGGCCCTTAACCAAACTTTGAGGAAGAAGGAAGCCACCAGGTCAGCTACGCAGCGTTTTCTAGGTTTCACTACCCAGAAAAATCAAGCACAGCCTGTCCCTAAAAACTCCTGGCCAGCTATTCCAATGCTAACAGCCACTAGCAGATGCTAGTCAGAGACACCACTCCAAACTCCAGAAGCTTCAAACATCATGTACCTGCTGTGCAGAGATGCTCTGCACCACGTGCTTCTCCACCCATTTCACCATGTGCTCTTGCTCCTTCCGACGCATCATGTTCTGCACAGAGATATGATAGTCCAGGCGATTCTTTACCTCCTTGTATACTCTATGCAGCCGTTCCCGGTAAGTAACCTCCAAGGCCATAGCAATGTTATTCTGAAGCAAAATTAAGAAATGATAAAAACTGTTTACAAAGTTGAAGGATCACTTCCACTCTTACAGTTTTCAAATTTTATTTTTTTACTGAGGTTTAACTGACATAATGCCATCTATCTAAATTGACTTATGTGTTTAGGTCTATCTCTAAACTCAACTAGTGTGCCATACTATTTCAAGTTCATTCTAATGTTATAACGAATTATAATATTTGGTAGGACTGTTCCTCATAACTTCACTTTTTCAGAATACTCCTGGATAGTCTTTTTACTTTTTCTATTAATCAATTTGTCCAAGTCCCAACATCCCTCCACTCCCCCTCATCTCTTAGTATTTTTTTTTTTTAGGAATGTGTTAAATTTAGAGATTAAAGTAGAATTGATATCTTTATAATATTGAGCCTTCCAATTTTAGAGCCTTATACCTTACAAGCATTTCACAAAGTAAAAAGATTATACATTTCTAGTTAAGTTTGCTCCTAGGCATCTTTTCCTAAATGGTATATCTTCTTCCAGTGTATTTTCTAATGGACTGCTATTTGTATATAGAAGGCTACTGATTTTGTTCGATATTAATTTTGTATCTAGATACCTTGCTGAATTTACTTATTGTTTTAAGAATTATGATGCTTCTCTTAGGTTTTCTAGGTATATAATCAGGTAATCTGTAAGTAAGACCAACTTTGCCTTTTTGAATTTTTATACCTCTTGCTTCTTTCTCTTTTCTAATATCAACTACTGCCTCCAGAACAGTATCAAATTAACAATGGTGACAGGAATATTATCCTCTTCTAGTGTGTGATGAGATTCCTTACAGGTCAAATGTAAAGGCTTGATATACTAATCTCAAGTAAGCCCTTAATGCTTCTAAGTGTAGTTCTTCAGTCCATTCACTCTCCTGCTCTTCCTTCTCCTCAAATCTCTGCTCTCTCCTTCACTACCTTAAACTCTCAGCAAATGACCTTCCTTCCTATGTCACTGAGAAAAAGGATGCAAAAGAATTTCCAGAAACTTCTACCACCATACAAACCAGCCTACCTAATCTATACTCATATACCTCGCCTTCCTTTTGGTAACTATGGCTGAACTATCTATGCTCTTGAAGCCAGCCCCTTTTTTAGTGCCTTCTATTAAAAGCCTACTGAAGGACATCACTCCAGCATATTTCCCCCTCCCTTTTCTTGCATTAATTTTTCTCTCTACTAACATCTATCAGATGGTCACATGTAATACTTTGCTTTATTTATTTATTTATTTATTTAATTTATTTATTTATTTTTATCCTCATCCAAGGGCATTTTCCCATTTTTTGTTCAGATAGAGTGGGAGGGAGGGAGGGAGGGAGAGAGAGAGAGAGAGAGAGAGAGACATCGACGTGAAAGGGACACATCGAGTGGCTGCCTCCCGCACGACCCAACCAGGGGCCGGGGACAAACTGCAACCGAGGTATGTGCCCTTAGCGGGAACCGAACCCGGGTCTCTCTGGACCGCAGGCCGACGCTCTAACCGCTGAGCCAAACCGGCTAGGGCTACTTTGCATCTTTTAAAAAATCTCTCTTGACTCCTACATCCTCCCCTCCTAGCTACTAATTTCTTTGTTCACCATTACAATAAAACTTGACAATTTTGACAGTTATCTATTTATAATAACTTCAATTCCTTTTCTTTCATTTCTTTCTTCAACCTACTCCAATCGCTTCACTAAAATAGACCTTACCAAGGTCACCAAGAACCTCCATGTTGCTAAATCCTATGGTAAATTCTTAGGCCCTTTATTACTTGACCATAAATAGAGCAACTACAAATTGAAAGAGTCTTTGTTTTCACCTGTTTTTCCCCTTGTATTCCAGTCTCATGGCTTTAAGTGCCACCTGTAAAGCTCATGACTCCCAAATCTACAGCCTGGAATTCTCCCCATCAATTCTAGACTCATATATCCAATGGTTCTAACAACTCTACCAACTCACAGGCATTCCAAACCAATGCATACAAGACCGGAGGCAACAAGGCAATCGCCGTGACCCTTCAAAACATAAGTGAGATCGTATTACTCCTTTGCTTAAAAGCTTCAGTGCCCTTTTCTCTCCTTCAAATAACAAGTCAAAGTTCTTCCAGAAGCCTGTAAGACTTTATATGATCTAGCCCCTGGCCATCTCCACCTTGCTATTTTTATTCTCCTCATCTACTCTACTTCAGCTACATTGGCCTCCTTACTTTCCCTTGACTATACTAAGCAAGCTTCCAGGTTTAGGGACCTTATAATTGTTCTTCCTTCTGCCTGGAATACTATCTCCCCAGAAATTCACAGAGCTTGCACCATTACTTCTTCAGGTCTCTGCTCAAAAATCACATTAGAGGTCTTTCTAGACTGCCCATTAAAACAGTAACTCCCTCCTTCTAAAACCTCTTTTTAACATTAGTTTATTGTTCTACATAGCACTTATTACCAGTTGACACTCAGGTCTGATCAATTTTTTTTCCCTGTCCTTTTCTCAACCCTTGGCTAGAAAGTAGACTCCATGAAGGCAGACTTTGTTCTGTTCTCTGCTGCAATCCCAGAACCCTGCCTTGACTGGGGTCTCCACAGAAGGAGAACTCAATAAATAGCTATTAAATAAATACAAATGTTAATGACTATCATTTGATTCTTTTGAAAAAGCTACTCTTCAAAAGCCAGTTTTTGTTTGTGTGTACATATTATGCATCAGGCAAAAAGCATTCTCTGGCTGTAACCTAAATATGCATGGAAAGAGGTTTTAAAATTTTCTGAGGTTTTCAAAGATTCATGTGCGTAAGAATCTTTAGGGATCCTGTTTTTAAAAATGTAGATTTCTGGATAGCTCCTAGCAGAGGTTCTAATTCCACAGGTCTGAGAATGGATCCAAAAACCTATACCAAATGACTGATGCACACATGGCACTGAGACCACACTAAGAAATACTGAACTACAGCCTTACTATTCAGATACTTACTTTACCATAGCATGTAATTTTTCTTTTCATAGGTGCTTCTATAACATAACATCTCAAAATAAGGATATCTCACTTTAAATATCAAACATAAAGTGCCGTCCTCAAGGCAACAACAAAATACTTGGATATATTCCATAAGTGGTTTTAGAAACTAAATATTTTAGAATCTAATTCTGCTCTGATCATGGTAAAAAGCTCTACTGCTATCTGAATCTGCTTGTGAATTTGGAATATAAGTATCAGGTTTTCTTACAGCAAATATGTTTCTTTGTGACGTGCCTTGGACAATGAATTCCATTCTTTAATCAGCTGTAACGTAATGACTATTTTCCTTTTGTGTGGATTTATAACTTTTACTCTTTCTAATTTTATTTAAATTTTTTTTCCTTTATTGATTTTAGAGAGAGAGGAAGGGAGAGGGAGAGAGAGACAGAAACATCGATTGGCCGCCTCCTGCATGCCCCCCACTGGGGATCAGGCCCACAAGCTGGGTATGTGCCCTGACCGGGAATCGAACTGGCGACCTCTTGGTGCACAGGTCGATGCTCAACCACTGAGCCACACCGGCTGGGCTACTCTTTCTAATTTTAGAGTAATAATTCTAATCATTTATCTACTTGCTAGGTCTTCAATGTCTAAACAGCCGTAACTGCCAAACCCCACCCAAATCTTTTCTTTTCTAAATAAAATATGCTCAATCTTCAGCCATTTCTCATGTAAGAGATCCTAAATTTTTGTTTTAAATGCACACAAATGAGTAACTACATTCTCCTTAGAAAGTTCTAAAACCTACCCTCTGGACATCAAAAAGGTAGTGGCGCTTTTGAACCAGTGCCTGCTGGGACTTCTCGAGATCAATTACATCCTGGATGTTTTTGATGGAAGCCTGTTTCGCTTCTTCTAGTTGGGCAATTTTTTGCTGCAATCATAATATGAATAACAAAGATCAGTGAAAGCACTGAGGGTAATAAAAACAGATTCATTTTATTCTTCCTCAAAGTCATACCTCTCATTTAGAAAAACATCCACAAAGAAACATACACATATATGGGGAGAAATGCACAAATCCTTAAAAAGAATAGCCCATGATAGCTACACAATATCTGCTGAATGAACAAAACTATGGAAAAGCTGGAGAAAGTTTGGTAGACTTTTAAAAATTTATCTTGACTTCTGATCTCAAATTAGTAACATATTAACACATGTAATTGTATTCATTATAATTTCTAATTATATTGAATGTATGTGAATATACATATATACATTCATATCAAAAACATCATCTGATGGCCTTGGTGCTTCTACTATGGTCTAAAATGGGAAATAAGGTTTACAATTCTTACCTCATTGAGTTTATCAGCAAATTCCCCAATAGAGGCACCATATTTTTTAACTACATAGACAAGCAACCCTATTGTTGATATGGCAGAGATGGTCTCTGGAGTAACCACATATATTTCTTTGGATAGACAATATAGGATAAGCCCAGTTCCGAGCACATAGGGTCCTGAAAGAAGAAAAAGTTATTTTTTTTTTTTTATCCTCACCTGAGGACATTTTTGCATTTATTTTCAGATAGAGCGGGAGGGAGAGTGGGAGGAAGAGAGAGAGAGAGAGAAACACCAATGTGAGAGAGACACATCGACTGGTTGCCACCTCTACAACCCCAACTTGGGCCGGGGACAAACTGCAACCGAGGTACATGCCCTTAGCGGGAACTGAACCCGGGACTCTCTGGTCCGCAGGTCGATGCTCTAACCACTGAGCCAAACTGGCCAGGGTGAAGAAAAAGTTATTTTATCATGGATATGCTAGGTCTAAAAAGGGAAGATAGAAAAATACTTCTGCATTTACTTAGTTGAAGGCAAAGTTAAGTAATGATTAAAATAATTGTATTAAAAAATAGAACATTGGATTGAGAAGCATTAGGGTAGAGTTGAAAGAATAAGGATCTGGACTCAAGGAAATATGACCCTGCAATTTATAAGAAACTGAGCAATACAAATAATCTCTGAGCTTAGTTTCCTCATCTGTAAAATGAGAACAGTACCTTCTTCACATGGTTGGAGATGAAAAATAATGTATGAAAAGTGCCCAGCACAGCTGCTCAACAAACAGGAACTATTCCACAAATATGTCAGTAACTTTCAGAAGTAATTTGTGCAGTGAAATATACAATGTTCCTGAACAGGAACATTGGTCAGGATTAAATTTATCCACTACTGCTTATTTTATTGACTAGGAACCTGACACTGAAGATTTAAAAAACCACACACACAAAAAAACAAGAAAACCAAACAACTATGAAGTAGTGTATCTAAAAAAGGAAGAATCAGATATCAGGATTCTTAATTCCTATAGCATCTTCAAGTACTTCAAACATAGCTATCTTTTTCTTGCCACAAAGGATGCTAAGCAGAGACAAAGCCTTTAGGGCAGCATTTTATAGCATTTCTGAACAACACTAGCACCAAAGGATGTTAGGCTGTATTGTGAGAATAAAGGAGTTATACTGCTGACCCTTGAACAACGAGGTGGGGGAGTGGGGAAGTTAGGGGTGCTGACGCCCTCCGCACAATCTAAATTCCGCACATAACTTTTGACTCCTCAACTTAACTACTAATGGCCTACTGTAGATGGAAGCCTTACCCAATAACATTAACTGTCAATTAACACATATTTTGTATGTTATATGTATTATATGCTGTATTCTTACAATAAAGCAAGCTAGAAAAAAGAAAATGTTAAGAAAATCATACAGAAAATACATTTACAGTGTTTATATAAAAGTATCCATGTATGTATAAGTGAACCTATACAGTTCAAACCCATGTCAAGGGTCAACTGCAGTCTCAAATATATTTTACCCACAGTTTCCCATACAAAGTTTCAAGTAGTTGTTGTTTATTTGCCTCCAATATATAAATTTTAAATGTGAGTTTGCAAAAAGGTCTATCACAATCACGATTAATATTTTAATCGTCTATGGAGATCTAAGGACCCTAATATTTCTTGCAATTTCAGTTAGGAAAATGGCATTTTAGGCCACTCCCTGGAGGGTTAAAAAGAAAATCTTTGGTTTCCAATGTTCCACAGTCATAGTAGTACCTGAATATAGCAAGAGAGGCAGTGTGTGTAGTGGAAAGGACACTTAACCTAATTGGAGAACCTGAGCTCAAGTACAACTCAGTTACTAAAGAAAGAATAAATCTTAGCAAATTCTTGGTTTTCTAGTTCTTCTGCGTAATAAAAATGTCTTCATAGGACTGTTATAGGAATTAAATAATGTTAAGTGAAAGCATACTGTATTATAAAATTGCAATGTTTCACAACAGTCTATGCTTTTTTGAAAGGGGAGAAACTGATAAATATGGTCGTTTCTGTTTTCATGCTCATATATATAATTTAATAATCTCTATTGCCTTACCTGGCTTTATTTTAATCCACAGCTCTTTCCATTGGATAGTATATTATACAGTTACTCATTTCTTTATTGTCTATCCTGCAATAGAATTTATGTTCCATGATGGCACACTGCTGTATGCCTAGACCAGTGCCTGGCATAAAGTAGGCACTCAATAAATTTGGTATATCAACAAATCGAGACAATGCTAAAAATCCAGTTAAAATCCCAAACAAATTTATTCCCAAGACAAGTTAGACCAACTAAATTGTTATATTGAATCACTTCCACAAATTACTTTTAAGACAGCTGACTTGATTTTTGTGGTGTATGTGAAGAGTTAAGAGGCCACTAAAATCCTAGGTTAACATAAACCATACTATCCAAACACTGGGCAAATGCTCACCTGTTACACCAGTTTTAGGATAAAGAAACTGGAAGAATTCCTCAGGGATCAGCCCATGACGAACTTTTCCTCCATATTCAGGAAGAGGTGGTACAGGTGCAAGACTTGGCTGCCCGGTGTGCAAGATCCTTGTTGCCTGCAATACCCTACAGGTGGCAATTACACAAATTTAAAGCCTATTCTTTAAAGAGAAACAGTGTATGAACAGTTAGTAGAAACAATGAATGGAAATAAGGATTGAGGCAGTTTCCCAGTGTCATAACAGAAAGAGAATAGACCAAGAACAGGAAGGTTAGGGTCTAATAATTAGCTGTGTGACAAGGGCAAATGATTTACATAAAGCTGTATGTAATCTTCTACCCAATACTAGAATCCCTTCTGTAAGTCTCATCAGTCATCTGTCTAGCGCTTTGTATGTATATACTAGCACTGAAATATATAAGAACATAGACTGCAGCCAGATAATCTGGGTTCAAATCCTAAACCTGACTTTGAGCAAGTGATATAAATTTTGTACTCTCCGATTTCTCTAAGTAAAGTGGAAATAAAGGATACAACCTTATAAGGTTGTTGTAAGAATTAATTGAGTTCACATATGTAGAGTGTTTAGAATGGTACTTGGCATATGGTAAAGGTTCTATGTAAGTGGTTAACTATGTTGTGTTGTGAGCTTCCTGATGGCAAGAACATTGACCTTTTTGAATATTCCATGATGGGGTGCTGACCAACACTATGTGAAACAGGCTTTTTCAGTGTTAGGTAGCTGTAATTATGCTTATCTTTGAATTGAACTGCTACGTACGTCCTTGAAACCTCCTTCCACTGGTTCTAATTTAATTTTTCTCTGTAAGGAAGATAATGTTCATTTATCTGGATTAAACATCTCACTCCC
This sequence comes from Tadarida brasiliensis, assembly GCA_030848825.1. Classification (NCBI taxonomy): domain Eukaryota; kingdom Metazoa; phylum Chordata; class Mammalia; order Chiroptera; family Molossidae; genus Tadarida; species Tadarida brasiliensis. The sequence continues at coordinate 11,386,960 of CM061275.1, read as the reverse complement.
CTCACAATCCTGATTGTCCAACTCAAGGAGCTCTCCAGTCTTGTTTACAAAATGAGGTATACAGAACTAAACTTAATACTCTCATAGCGTGACCAAATCATTCATTCTACAAATATATATTTTGAACTTGCTATTGCCATTACTGGGCTGGAACTAATGTACCATAGTGGATTTGCAAATTATTCTTGTATTGAAGTAGCCTAAGATTGCATTTTTAGCAGTTATAGCAAACTGGTGTCTCATTAAGTTTCTGATGAAATAAAATCCACTAGTCTTTTTCCTATCTGCTGTCAAGCTTAGTCTCCTTCAAACAGTCTCAGTAAGTTTCTGCCCCTCCCTGCCCCCATACTTCTATCCCCTTGCAATGTAAGAGTTTATATTATTTCTTTGATTTTGGTTCATTGCTTATCTTTTAAATATTATTATTATTACTATTTTTTCAATTACAGTTTACATTCAATAGTATTTTGTGTTAGCTTCAGGTGTACAACATAATGTGAATATTACTTCTGCCTCCCAATGTATCAGCTACCCCAACTTTTGAAATCTGAGAATCATGCTCAAGATTCTTTCATTTAAATCAGAGTTTCTCAACCTCAGCAATACCAACATTTTGGACTATTGATAATTCTTTGTTGTAGAAGCCTATTTTGGCACTATAAAATGATTAGCAGTATCCCTGTGGCCTTTATACACTAGAGGCATGTACTGTAGCATTGCCCCTCCCACCCAGGGGTGACAACCAAAAATGTTTCCAGACATTGCCAAATGTGCCATGGAGGACAAAAATGGCCCAGGTTGAGAACCACTGATTTTAATCATAGCACTGGAGAACTTGCTTTAAGCTGACACAAATCCTCTCCCCAGTTGGCTTAGTTCAAGCCCTCATCTCTTGCCTGAACTTAGTAATCCAAAACCTGGTCTCTCTTCTTCTGGTCAAATACCCCTTAAACCTAACTTCCTCCTGCCAATGTTTTCAAAATGCAAATCTGACTTAAAAACTCTCTAACAGGCTCTTTCCTGCCTACAAAAAAACAAACTACTTAGTATCGCACACGTGATACAGCACCTGTCAAATTTCATATCCTCACCTTCCTTCATTCTCCTACCCTCTAGGCATATGGAAGTACTCACAGCTCTCAAAAACACACACACACAAAAACCCCCACAAAAACATGCTTCATGCTGCTCCTTCTGGCTAGTATGCCTTTTACTCAATAACTGCCAAGCCAAACCAGCCTTCAGAACATCTCAAGTACATCCTTTGTAAAGGCCTCTCCAATCTTGAGCTAACATTACTTTATTCCACAAATCATTCACTGACTTTCTACTTGTCAGGCCTTGAAAGCACAGCCACAAGCAGACCAAGCCCCAGCCTTCAACACTCTAGGAGGGGTGTGCGAGTTGTGTGTATAGGGTCCATACACAATTTCAGGCAGCTGTTCTATTCTGTGAAGAGAAATGAAGCAAGGTAAGGGGATAGGGAGCAAAACAGAGTGGGGGAAAAGCGTTTTTTAGTAGGAGGCCAGAGGACATTTGAGCCAATGAACTGGGAGAAAGAGAAGAGCAAGTACAAAGACCCTGAGGCAAACAATAAGCTCCAAGTCTTCAAAGGAACAGCAAGAAGGCCAATGTGGCTGCGGAATGAGCTAAAAAGACAGCAGAAGGAGATAAAGAGGTAGGATGGGATCAATTCATTTTGGGCCTTCTGGGTTATGTAAGTTTGAATTTTATTTCAAGTGGGATGGGGCGCTCTGGAGGGTTTGTGGGGGTGGGTGAGGAGAGACATACATCCTATGGCTACTGGGAGAATGGGCTGTAATGGGAAAGATGAGAGATGTAAGACTAGTTAAGAGACTATTAAAATAGCCTGGTGAAAGTGATGGAGGTTCATACCCCAGGAGTAGTGGTAGTAGAAGAAGTGGTCAGAGTCCAGATATATCTGGTGGAAGAGCGTTGGTGATGTATTAGATATGGTATGTGAAAGAGAAATGGAGAATATTCCTTGTATATTATGTATGTATCTTGTGTATTTTATTTATTACTGTATTATAGTTATTTACTTGTCTGTATGGAATTTTTTTTCTCTGATAAGTTGGAAGCAGTCAATTACAGCCTCGCTTTATTGCATACTCAAAAAATAATTACAGATAGGTTAAAGCCACTTTTTCAAGCCATAGAATAGTTATCAAATTTTGCAAGATTTAGGGCTAAAAATAGAAATCACCCCTCCCAAATTGACATGTTTTATGAAACAATATTAACAATAATAGCTGCTAACATTTACTAAGCACATACTATGTATCAGGCACTGGTTTTATAGTTTCACAGGAATTAAGTCTTTTAATTTTCATAACCTAATATGTACTATTATCTCCATTTTGCAGATGAGAAATTTGAGGTCACACAGTTGGTAAGTGGACAGCCCAAGTGTACCTCTTTTTTCTAGCTTTGGCGTCCTCACTCTAAACCAGTGATTTTCAAACTTTTTCATCTCATGGCACACACAAACTAATTACTAAAATTCTGCAGCACACCAAAAAATATATTATATATTTTTTGCCAATCTGACAAAAGGGAAAAAAAAAGGTATAATTTTGATTCATTCACACAGGATGGCTATTCCTGTGCTGGCTATTGTTATTTTTTAATTTGATAATATAAGGACAAAGAGGTCAGTGCCCCTGACTGAATAGTCAGGTATTGCATGTTTTAAAAATCCTTGACGCATACTGGTTGAAAAATTGCTGCTCTAAACCACTACTCTGTAGCTATCCCCTCTCTAGACTGTATGAGCTCCTTAAAGGCAGATTCTTAGCCTTACTCCTTTTACTATCTCTGGTTATATGGGTGGCAAATAAATACCTACTGAACCAATCGAATAAATACCTACTGAAACAATAGATTTCCCTAACTCTTATGACCTGGTAGTAAATGTTGGAATCTGGGAGACTGAAAACAATGCACTTCATTGTTTTACTTAAAATTTGTTCACTCCTATGTAGGATATGAAACACAAAGCAACAAACCGAATAAACAAAACAAACTCATAGACACAGACAACAGTATGAAGTTTACCAGAGGGGAAGGGGGTTGGGGAAAGATGAAGAGGGTAAAGGGGGTCAAATATATGGTGAGAGGAGAATAGACTTTGAGTGGTGAGCACACAATGCAATATACAGATGATGTATTACAGAATGTGCACTTGAAAATTAATGTTATTAACTAATGTCACCCCAATAAATTTAATTGAAAACAAACCAAAAATTTGTTCTTGGGTTTTTAAAAATTCTGATTACAGAGGAATCTGATTCGCGCTGTGGCAGTTATGTGTAGCTGAAGGTCAAAAGGGAGAGGGGCGGGGCTTACAGACATCAAAACCAATTTATAGTTTAGTTAGAACACACCACTTATACTCCTAATCTTTGCCATTATGTGGTACGACAATAATGTTCCAAGCCGTTACAAAAGCCCAAGTGTTCGAGTAAGGCTTTACATGTTTCAAAAATTACCCAAAGAAAGGTCATTTCTGGCCAAAGCTTAAAGATCACCAAGAAGCGAAATGAGAAGATAAAACAAGGACGAAGGGGAGTATTACACCCCTCTCACTTACCCTGGGCCGAGGAGGGCTGCGTTCTTCAGAGAAGGGGCTGCAAATACACAAGGCGCAGGTCAGCAAGGTCAAGGTGAAATTTGGTTTGCCCATTCCTGGGTCTCCACGGGGCCCGATCACGAAGGCCATTCACCCCTCTTTCCTGTCCCCTGAAACCCCACGCTTACCTTCCAAGCGGCGCTATTAGTTATTAACTCCCCTCTCAGGCCCAAGTCTCGCTAGCGTTTCTTCACCCCCTTCCTTCCACCCCCTCCGCGTAACCATAGACGCGCTTCTATACAGTCATTCTGATAGCCGGGACCAGGGTCTACACCTCTCACCCGTTGCAGCGGCAGCAGAAAGTACCACTCGAGACAGCATGGTCAACGAGATTCTGCAGGGTGGTCCTGGCGTCCCAATGACCTGGACGAAGAAATCTGTCAGGGGCAGGGCAAGATGGTCGCTTGCAAGTCTCGCGAGAAGAGAACGCGAACTCCTTCAATTTCCTCTAGAATTTTTTCTTCTTCTCGCGATAAGAGGTACAAGGCACGTAGAATCTGTCACCGAGGGCGGCAGCCAGAAAGCGGAATGGAACTGTAGAAGCAATTCTCGCGAGATGTAGAGTGCCAGTAGCCTGTCCAGAGGGGCGGAGGCCCAAGGCGGGTACCACGTGGGGACTGTTGGAGCTGAATCTCCCGCGGGCGTCCAGTTCGGGTCTAGGTTGGCATTGAAACCGTGGAGATGAGGAAGGAAACCCCGCCTCCTCTGGTGCCCCCGGAGGATCGCGAGTGGAACCTTCCCCCTAATGCGCCCGCCTGTATGGAGCGGCAGTTGGAGGCTGCGCGGTACCGGTCGGGTGAGCCGAGATCCTGGGCCTGGGGTTCCCTCTCCCCGCCTCGGGGTGACCCTTCCCGAGACTGATCCTTCTAGCTCGTCCCCGCCCCGCTTGCCATCCTGACCCATCCCTCGCTGAACTCAGTTCCCAACCGTGCCCCGCGTTCCTGAGTTCACATCCAGACCCGGCCCGCGTGGTTTTCTGTGCGGTCGCCATGGAGACGAACCCTTGCACTCCTCACGCGCTGACCTCCTTTAGATGGGGCGCTCCTGCTTGGGGCTTCCAGCCTGAGTGGCCGCTGCTGGGCTGGCTCCCTCTGGCTTTTCAAGGACCCTTGTGCCGCCCCCAACGAAGGCTTCTGCTCCGCTGGAGTCCAGACTGAGGCCGGAGTGGCTGACCTCACTTGGGTGGGGGACAGAGGTATCCTCGTGGCTTCCGATTCAGGTGAGTCACTTTTTCCTCAACCTCACAGGTGCAGTGGAGGCCAAGGGGTACAGGTCGAGCTAGGTTCAATCTTTCGTACCCCACACTCAGTGCTTGGGGTAGTTTGAGGGTTTTGGTCCCTAAGGAGAACTCCTGTGTAGGTGGAAATATCTTTTCCAAGATTGATTCTAAATTGCCTGATGGGAATTTCTAGCAAAATCTATAACAAAATTAAGAAATGGATTGGAGCCATTTTTTTCTTCTATATAACCTGTCCCATATTCCTCCAGTCCAAAGCAAGGATATCTTAATCTTAAAGATGGTGCTGAAGCCAATCTTTGCTGTCTCCCATATCTTCCCATTTTCTTCTTCTTAAATGTCTCCATTCTGCTTTACTTGTTTTGATGTCTGACTCAACAGTGGAAACTTTGTTATTTTTTAAAAAGTCAAAATTTGGGTGTTGGCAGGTATTACATGGAAGGGTAAATGTGGACATTAAAAATTGAGCCTCTCTGACAGTTGAGCTTGAACACTACATATATTCAAGACAATTCTGGGGGTGTTTTCAGTACTTAGCCAGTCACTGTGCAAGACACTGAGTTTTCAATACATTTTTAAAGACTCTGTAAGACATTTATTAAAATTATTCAACAAATATTTATTATAACTGGGAAGCTATAATTATCTGTGCTACACAGACAATTGTGGAGATGTCATCCTTTTCTCCTGGGAACTTATTTTCCAAAATTTTCTCACTAGAAGCTGGGTAATGGATTTTACCAGCTGTTCCATCTTTTTCTAGAAGCCTTCCCCACCTAATTGTCTGGACTGTAATTAGGAAAAGTATGATGTCCGGAATAAAGGCAAATGGCTTGGAAGTTAGTTAAACCCTCTAATGATATGGACTTTGCTTTTATAGAAATAACTTACTGTGTTAGTTTAGTGACAGTAGACTACTTGAATCCTAGAAGTGAATTACTGTTTTGGTATAATTCAAGCTTCTTTTCTTCACTCTCCATCCTATCCCTAACAGGTGCTGTTGAATTATGGGAGCTGGATGAGAATGAGACGCTCATTGTCAGCAAGTTCTGCAAGTATGAGCACGATGACATAGTGTGTACAGTCAGTGTTCTGAGCTCTGGCACACAAGCTGTTAGCGGTAGCAAAGACTTCTGGTGAGTCCTTGTTCTCATCATTCCTGTCTCGGCCTCCTTTGGATGTCTTTACTCTTTGATTAGCCTTATTATATAATGTTTTGAACTCATTATAAGAACCCAGTGACTAATTATGACATATCTATAAGGTTTCCCTAGAGATTCTGCAATCCACTGAAGTATCTATTTCGTTTTGCTTCTTAGCATCAAGGTTTGGGACCTCGCTCAGCAGATGGTACTGAATTCATACCGGGGTGAGTGCCTGTTCTTTCTTTTCCCGTCTTGGCCTTAGCTGTTTTGTTTTTATTTTCTCTTTGGGCTCTTTGAACTTTGCTTGGATGTTAGGGGCAACAGGTCCTTGCTCTCCTGCCTGATGGTTTTCTTCCAAAACTATAGTTGGGCCCCAGTGTCTATCCCTTACCCTTCTCTTAATTTCCCACTTCTGGTGATGGTCTCACCTCCTTCTTGGCCATCTGAGGCTCAGACTCAGTCGTCTTCCATTCCTCCTGCTTCCCCACTATCAGTTGGTCACCAGTTTCTTTTGAGTCTTTTTCCATTTGGCCAGTGACCTTCCTTTCCATTTCTTATGCTCTCATTTGCTTTCAGGCGCTACCTCACACAGATGGAGGCACTCACCTCTACACTTGTAATCGCTGCTCTTTCATTGGTTTCTTGTGGCTTGCAGATTAAAGTCCCATTTTCTCGTCAAGGCATTCAAGGCATTTTATTGTCACTCCCTCTTCGAACATTCTGCATTAGCTAAACCCACTCACAGCCGATCCTTGGCATTCTCCAAGTACTAACCCTGAGGTTTATGAATCTGTCACATTTTTCAAAGTTCTCAAAGCAGAGATAAGTCACAGAACCACACTGTGTTTGCAGTGTGGATGAAGCAAGACCAACCAGGTGAGTGTCACCCAGGTGCTCTTCCCTTTGCTCTTCGGCTTTCAGGGAGAAGCCCCTTTTGTATTATACCTTTGGTTTTTATACTCCTGAGTGTTGTACCATGGTAAGGTTTGGGATGGGTGATAGATGTGTTCCTTCTGTGACATGGGAGAAGGGTGATGGTGAAGGTGGAGGTAGGACAGGAGCACTGACAGACTATAGGCAGCTACTTATTAATCCATTTAGAAAAGAGAACATTCAAGAACTTTATTCCCTTTAAACTGTCAGTGTCCAGAACTCCCTCGAGGCATGTGTCCTGCAGTGTGTAGATTACTATTCTAGGATGTTAACTATGAATTCTCTGGTCCGCAGGCCGACTCTCCGACCACTGAGCCAAACCGGCCAGGGCATCTATGAATTCTTTCACTGTTATTAGCCCCTAATTTCTCATTCATTGTCTTTGCTAATTAATTTTTTCCCAAGCCCTATTTAGGTTTCATTTTATTTATTTATTTTATCTTTTTTTTTTTTTTAATACTTTTTTATTGACTTTTCAGAGAGAGAGGAAGGGAAAGAGAGATAGAAACATCGAGGTGAGAGAGAAACATTGATCAGCTGCCTCCTGCATGCCCCCTTCTGGGGATTGAGCCCACAATCGGGCATGTGCCCTGACCGGGAATCGAACCGGGACCTCTCAGTCCCTGGGACAACGCTCAGTCCACTGAACCACACCAGCCGGGCCCTTGTTAGGTTTTATAAACTCCATCAACATCTCCTTTTAGGTTTTGTTTAATTCAAAATCTCTCATGAAATTTATAAAATTACATCATGAGCCTAGGCCTGATTCTCACACTCTCTCTCCTACCCCTTGAGAGGGTCTGGGCTGCTTTATAGTAGGCCTCCAGCTTCTTCTGTCATGTTTCTCCTCTCTGTTACAGCTCACTCTGGGCAGGTCACATGTGTTGCTGCCTCTCCCCACCAGGACTCTGTGTTTCTTTCGTGCAGTGAGGTGAGATACAGGCTCTTCCCTTCTCACTCTCTAACCCCACTCCAGCCAGGAGGTCTTCACACTAGGCCAAAGTCTAGTGTGGAGACCTGCTGGCCCACAGCTGCTTCTTTGGATTCTGAAGCCCTTTTTCTGTTCTTCTGCTTCTAGGACAGTAGAATTTTACTCTGGGATACCCGCTGTCCCAAGCCAGCATCACAGATGGGTGAGTCTGAGAGCCAGTGGTGGGAGAATGGTACTGGGATCCACCCGGAAGAAGCTTTCCTTGGCCAGAGTCAAAGGAAAAGTTGCCAAAGGCCTAATCGCTGTGACATAAGTTACAAAATCGCTTTCTTTCCCACGGAGGCTTGCTGACCCCATTTTGTGCAGTGGGTACCAATAGGAAGTGCTGGTTCCTGGGTGGTGATTTACTTTGCATTTCCTCAATGAGTCAGCAAAGGGGCCAGAGTTGGTATCTTCATGCTTTATGCTTGAAACTTGCCTGTGACTTGTGTCCAGAAAGGGCAGGAGGCTGATGGATAAATGGAGATTATGAGGGTCAGAGATGAGGACACAGCCACCTTAGGAGGGTTTGGGAAGCCAAATAAGTGCTCCTGGGACTTAGACTGACTTCATCTGAGAAGCTTCTACTCAGAGCTGGGCTCTGGGTCTTGTACCGAACCCTCTTCTTTCCTTTGCAGGCTGCAGTGCCTCTGGCTACCTTCCTACCTCACTGGCTTGGCATCCTCAGCAGAGCGAAGTCTTTGTCTTGGGTAGGGGAGCACCTCGAACTGTGTGTTGACTCTGGGAAGGGGAGGATGAGAGAGGGAGTGCTGACTCCATAACACACAAGGCTCTAGCTGCTCTGTCTCCTCTGCACACCGGGCACCATATGAATTATGCTGATGGAGGGCTGGGAGAGGGGATGATCCAGAAGTGGTTTTAGTTTAGCTTTGGACAAGATGATGATTTTCCCCCAGTAGATTTGAGTCCTGATTGTTTGTTCTTGTTCTTGTATCCTGGGCATGGCTGGAAGTCAGTGGGCCATAAAGCATGTGGGTTACTATACAGCAGGACCTCGAATAGTGTCACTTCATTCAACATCGTTTCGTCATAATGTTGATGAGATGCCACAGGAACTTAAATCTTGTGTATATCAATGAACCTGTGATAAATTGGTTTCATTATATGTTGTTTCACTTTAGAATCACAGAATCCATTGACAATGTTGAGTGAGGACTTTCTGTGTAGGGAATTCCGTTCTTCTGTGGATGGTTGTGGTGCTATCATGGTGATGTGCTTTATGGTTAAACTAATAATCACATCATCCATCAATTTAATTTTCACAACCACCCAGTGACTACTTGTTCCTACTTAACAAAAGAGAGAACTGATCCTCAGAGTGCTTAACTTGTCCAACACTGAGGGACTAGCATTCAAATCCAGGTCTGGCTGACTTCAAAGCCCATGTTCTTAACCACTGCGGTGTGCTCTTTCTTTTCTGTAGGTGACGAGAATGGGACTATTTCCCTTGTAGACACCAAGAGTGCAAGCTGTGTCCTCAGCTCAGCTGTGCACTCCCAGTGTGTCACTGGGCTGGTGTTCTCCCCACACAGGTACTATTTGTCATCAGAACCTGCTCGGGGTGCATGGGCACAGCGAGGGGGCATGCTTATGTTGGCCAAACATTAGTTGATTAGGTAGTTCCGCAAAGCAGACACTGCTCTGCTGAGGTTTCAGAATATGAAAGGTCTCTTAAGACTGTAGTCCTTTTTTGGGTTGTATAGTCCCTGTCTGCAAATGGCTAACACCTTGCTCAATGCCCAAAACAATTAATATTGTGGGCTTCTAGGACAGTGTGGTTGAGAAGCCTGTGTTTCTGGGTTATTGCTGGGGCTGCAGGGAGGGACCAGATAGGATGGTTAGTGGCCAGGATGATTGTCAACCCTGGCTTTCCTCCATTCCCTTCATCTTTCCTTGAAACTTATAATGTGGACTTGAATGGCAGCCAGACCTTAACCCAACTTGGGGAGCAGGCCCCCTTCTTCCGGTCACTTTAGAGTTGGGTTGGGGGCTGGCCAGTCAGGGTTTGCCTTGGGAGCCATGGGCTTTACCTTTCACGACCCTCTCCCTCCTCTCCTAGTGCTCCCCTCCTGGCTTCTGTCAGTGAAGACTGCTCACTTGCTGTGCTGGACTCGGGCCTGTCCCAGGTGTAAGTGCAAGGGGGACCCTGTGATCAGGAAGTGGGGAGGGAGCAGTGGTGGCCAGGTCCTTTTTCTCTTCAGAAAAGTACGTTGTCTCTTTCAAGGGGAGTGGGTGATAGAAGCAGGTGGAGTGTTGACTGTCTCCCTCTTGCTGAGCTGATTCACAGCCAGCTCTGTCCCTGGTAGAGGATGAATGTGGTGGTGGGTGGCATTCCTAAGGCTGGCATTCCAGCTTTCTCCCAGGAGGGCAGTCTGCCCTCTTCACATAAAGAATCACACCATATCCCTGGCTGGTTTAGCTTAGTGGTTGGAGCATCGGCCGGCGGACCAGAGAAGCCCAGGTTCGGTTCCCGCTAGGGGCACGTACCTCGGTTGCAGTTTGTCCCCGGCCCCAGTTGGGGTCGTGTGGGTGGCGGCCACTTGATGTGTCTCTCTCACGTCAATGTTTCTCTCTCTCTCTCTTCCTCCTTCTCTCCCTCCCACTCTATCTCAAGATAAATGCAAAAATGTCCTTGGGTGAGGATAAAAAAAAAGAAAAGAAAGAATTGCACCATGAAGTGCAGCCTATTGTCAGATGAAGGGCACCAGGCAGAAGGTCTGAATTGTTCCTCCTTGGCCACGATTTGCTGACTGATCGTGGCCCACCCATATCCCTGCTCTTGCTCTAGCCACCATTTCTTCATCTATGAAAATAGAGATCAATGAAATCCTTTGGGGGTCATACATACAGTGAAGTGTGTGTAATACATCCAAAAAATGTGCCCTGGATATGTTAGTTTTCTTCTCCAAGTCATTTTTTTCCTCCTGTCCCCTACCATGTTCAATCTTTTCTTTTCTTTTCTAGGTTTAGAAGCCGAGCCCACAGAGACTTTGTGAGAGATGCTACTTGGTCTCCACTCAATCGCTCCCTCCTCACCACTGTGGGCTGGGACCATCAGGTCATCCACCATCTGGTGCCCACAGGACCTCTCTCAGCCCCTGGACCGAACAGTATTGCCGAGTAGATTGGACTGAAGACAAAAAGCAAATTCCCCGGGTAGCCTCACCCTTTGCCCTGCCCTCTCAGTCTGAGACCACACAGGAGCCCTAGCGCTATGCTGATAACAGCAGATCTGGGCAGTGACTAGGCATGTCAGCCTGGGGTGGCTGGTTTCTAGGACCCTATAGTCATAGGGAAGAAAAACTGTCTGGGAAATGGATAGGTATGTATGTATGAGTGTGTGTAGTTTTTGGTAGGGGTGATTAAAAAAATCCATCCCACATCGTTCCCGAGGCCCACCGTCCCCGCCCCTCCACAAAAGAGTTCACAAAAGGGTTTTATGCTTCCCACACAGCTGTGCCTGTGGAGCTGGCCGTGTCTGGATGAGATGGGGTGGGCATTTCTGGGTTATAGGAACAGCTCAAATACTACTCAGAGATAGGAGCAACTTGTTTTATAGAACTTAATTCACCTCGAACACGGGCAATGCTTCCTTTCACCAGAATCCAGCCAGCTCACCTGAGAGAGCCGGGACTCTCACCAGTTTTGCACATCATCTTGCCATTGAACTGAGTCCAAAATCCATTTTCTGGCCGAATAAAAAGTTTGACTGGTACCTGTGTAATGCCTCCCCACCTCCCGGGGGTTGTGTATAGGAGAGAGTAGTGTTTTTCTGTCGTGGGGCGGGGGCCTTAAAGGCATTTTGGTTACGTTAAAAACTGACACAGACTTTCAGAGAAATGTCTGCCCCTTTTCCAACCTGGGGCCTGACCTCTCCTGCCTCTGAGCCCCTTTCTGTGGATACGGGAAGTATGAATACTGTTTTGGTGGACTCTGAAGACTAAACTGCAGCATCAGAGAGACTCAGAAATACTGGCTGATGAAATAAAAAGTTTAGGCTTTGTGGGCCTGTCTTTTCCAGCGCGTCTCATGTGCAGTTAGACATATTTCACTTATCAGGGTATCGGTCTTACAGCCCGTTATTTATTTTTTTGCTTCCCCAGCCCCCCTGAGGAGCTGGTTGGAACGTAAACATTTGGTTACTGGGGTTGGTGGACTGGCTAGTAGCTAGTGCCAGTTAGAAATCATGGATCAATTGTTGATTGTATTGAAACGAAATGTAATCAATTATGTACTTTCGTGCTTTGCAAGTTTAGCTTAGCTAAAATCACACGGAACTGGAGCAGCTTGAAGGAACATGGACAACGTTTTTGTAAGTAAAGCTTCCATGCTTCACCCTTGCCAAGCTTGAGTTCTGTTCTCACAACTACCCTGAGTAAAAATCTGTGGGAATTGTGGTCACGTGATCGACCAGGTTTGGGGTGAGGTGGGAATAAAGCCTTCACTGTTCTTAACTACAATTTCTTGGGAGGTAATACAGGGAGTTGGTTGAAACACATGAAGTTCTTCCCAGAGGTAAAAGGTTAAAACTTGTGGTGATGTATAGATAGTAAGGCCAGGAGTGAGGTGGGTAGGAATTGAATTTTTGTAGCCCTATTCATGGACTTCAGAATGACAGAGAGAAAACTCTGGAAGAGCTAAGAATCCAAGGAAATGTATGTATGTGTTAAGGTGGTTAAAATGACATCAAAGAAGGAAAACAGTTTTTGAAGAACCATATTATGTTACTGTAAAAAATATCAGTTTGAATTCAAAGCTGTGCTGATGAGTCATCTATTGATAATTGCCATAAAGACACATGTGAGCCTAATCAGTCACAGTAGGAAAAACTCACAATTTTGGTTGAATGTGAGCAAAAGAGATGGCTCAGAGTAGAAGGTAATTGCAAAATCAGAAATGTGTCACATGGAGACTTGAGAACAGTTTCAGTAGAGAGCATGGACTTGCTGATGACAGGTGAAATTGGGCTTATTTTGTGTTTAAACCACACAAGCATTTAATTTGTATTTCACTTAACTGGTTCAGATGTCTGAACGCTGGAGTAAATCCATTTCCTTGTCGTCACTGTTCTTACTCTGAAGTCTGTTGACTTGACCCACTCACTATACAGAGGTAGACAAAAATAGGTTTATAGCTATAAATCTACTTTTGCTCACCCCTGCATTCCACTGCTGATCTCGGGTCCGAGGCATAGGAAACTCACCCTTGGGTCGTGCGCAGGTCCATAGCAAACACAGGAAGGCTCGAGGACAGATAGATGCAGGTGGTACCGGGCATTGGGCTGATGCCTGAGGAATCTCCTGCCCCACAGGACCGTGGGAAGCTGGTTCTTTAATAAACAGCTGTACTGGCATCACTTACTGGTTCACAGTCACATTACAGCAGCAAAGTCACCCAAGCTCACTGCTTTGTGCTTCCAGCCATGTTTCCTCTGAGCAGCATGTTAGGTGGGGGTGGGGGAGTGTCCCTGTGGTTTCATTTCTCCTCAGAGAGCTCCAAACTTTGCCAGGTCCAGATGAGAAAGTAAAGGCTGTGGTCCTGATACACGTGAACAGCTGAAATTGTGCCTTTCATATATTTGTATCTCAGTAGTTGCTTGACTTTGTATCTAAAAACTAAAAAAATAGAAATATTTGCTTCAAAATATACTTAACGTAAGTATTTCTTTCAGTAAGACGCACACTGAAGACTTGAATGTGCTCAGGGAAGCTTTAGGGCCCCCAAGGAAAGCCCGCATATGTGCAAGAGGCTGCGAGAATTCACGATCAATGAACTTTTTAAAAAAAGTTATCTTTATTGTTGAATGTATTACAGATATCCCCCCATTGACCCCCTCCTCCTCAATCCTGCCCCCCTCCTGCCTTCCCCACACTATTGTTTGTATGCATTGGTTATGCATATATGCATAGAAGTTCTTTGGTTTATCTCATCCCACCCTCCCTCCCTCCTTTCCTTTGAGGTTCATCAGTCTAACAAGCAATCTGTTCTTCCTAATCCCTTCATCTTTTTCACCCATCTCCCCAGCCCCCTCCCATTTGGCAAGCAACAAAAAGTTCTCTGTATCTATGAGTCTGTTTCTATTGTGCTTGCTCATTTTGTTTGTAGATTCAGTTGTTGATATGTATTTATTGCCATTTTATTGTTCATATTTCTATTCTCTTTCAAGAAGACCTTTCAACATTTCATATAATACTGGTTTGGTGGTGATGAACTCCTTTAGTTTTTTCTTGTCTGGGAAACTATATGCCCATCGATTCTAAATGATAGCTTTGCAGGATAGAGTAGTCTTGGTTGTAGGTTGTTGCTTTTCATCACCTTGAATATCTCTTGCCACTCCTTTCTGGCCTGCAAAGTTTCTTTTGAGAAATTGGCTGACAGTCTTATGGGAGCTCCTTTGTAGGTAACTAACTGCTTTTCTTTCTCTGCTTTTAAGATTCTCTCTTTGTCTTTAACCTTTGGCATTTTGATGATGATGTGTCTTGGTGTGGACCTCTTTGGGTTCATCTTGTTTGGGACTCTGTGCTTCTTGGACTTGTATGTCTGTTTCCTTCACCAAGCTAGGGGAGTTTTCTGTCATTATGTTTTCAAATAGGTTTTCAATTTCTTGCTCTCTCTCTTCTCCTTCTGGCACCCCCATGATGTGAATGTTGGTACACTTGAAGTTGTCCCAGAGGCTCCTTACACTATCTTCATTTTTTTTATTATTCTTTTTTCTTTTTGCTGTTCTGATTGGGTGTTTTTTGCTTCCTTATATTCCAAATCGATGGTTTGCTTCTTGGCTTCACCTCCTTTACTATTGATTCCCTCTAAATTATTCTTTATTTCAGTGACTGCATCCTCCATTTCTGACTGGTCCTTTTTCTATGTTGTTAGAGTTCTCCTTAAGTTCCTTGAAGGTCTCACTAAGTTCCTTGAGCATCCTTATAACCAGTGTTTTGAACTCTGCATCTGAATGATTGCTTATCTCCATTTTGTTTAGATCTTTTCCTGGGATTTTGTTCTGTTCTTTCATTTGGGACCTTTTTTTTTGTCTCCTCATTTCGGCTGCCTCCCTGTGATTGTTTCTGTGTATTAGGCAGAGTTGCTATGTCTGCTAGGCTTCGTAGGGTAGCCCGTTGTTGTAGGTGTCCTGTAGGATCCAGTGGCACAGCCTCCCTGGTCACCCCAGCCAGGCCCTCAAAGTGTACCCCTAGTGTGGATTGTACACCCTTCTGTTGTAATTGAGTCTTGATTGCTGTTGGCATGTCAATGGGAGGGATTTACTCTGGCTGATCAGCTGCAAGGACTGGCTGTGCCCACTGACCACTGGCCTCTGACTCCCTTGGAGGATCAGCGGTGTAAGGGCCTAACACAGAACAAGACTTACTTCAGCAGGGCTCTGGTACCCACTGAGTCCGCTCATTGAGTGTGCCACTTGTGGAGGTGGTTGGGTGGTGGTGCTTCCATGTGGTCTGAAGCTGTCCACTGGGTGTGCTGGCTCTGGGGCCAGGTCAGCCACTGCTTGTGTTCTACCCGGGACCACCAGGCATAAGCTACAAAGAGATCTGCAGATGGCTGCCTCTTGTGCTGGGTTTGGAGGTGCCCAGGAAAAGCCAAGTTGTGAACCAAGGCTGGCTGCTTCTAGTGCCGGGCCTGGGGCCACTTAGTGAGAGGTATGGGGCTTGCTGAGACCAGATGCTGCTTGTTTGAGAGATTTTAGGAAACTCTGAAGCAGGATCCAAGACAGGCCAATCCTATGGTAAAGCCTCTGGCAACAGCTTGGGTGGGCCTGAAGGTTGGGTGGGGCGGGGCCTCAGGGAATCACCAGCACTGGGCAAACAGTGTGAGCCAGGTTGCTGGAGTCCCAGATATGGTGGCTGTCTGCTGGCCCAGGGAAGGGCTCACCAAAGGAACAACAGCCTCTGCCAGCACGTTTGTCCAGGGGTAAGCTGCCTCTCTAGCTCTTGCCCCACTGCCAAACAACTCAGTTCTTCCCCATATGTCTCTGGTGTCTTTCAAGCTGCCTCCCCAACCCTGGAGCCCAGAAGGAGCAAGTCCGAGTAAGTCAGTGTGTGGGCCCTTTAAGAGGAGCTGCCTGGGGCTCACCTCAGCCTCCCTCAGCCTCAGATCCCACTGGTTTTATAGCCAGAAGTGATGGGGATTCTCTTCCTGGCACTTGAACCCTGAGCTGGGCACCTGATGTGGGACGGGGACCCCTCACTCCTCAGGGAGGACCTTCCCAGCCGATGTGTCCTCCTGATTTTTATCCGCCACACATGGGTGTGGGACCAGCCCATCTGCCTCCACCCCTCCTACCAGTCTCGATTCGGCTTTTTTAATTTCATAGTTGTAGGACTTCCATTCAGCTGGATGTGAGGCGGTTCTGAAGGATGGTTGTTCTGTAGTTTAGTTGTAATTTTGATGTGGTTGTGGGAGGAGGTGAGTACCATTTACCTACCTGCCATTTGACCAGAAGTGTCCATGATCAATGAACTTTTGTAGTGAGTTTCTTACTGCCGGTCTGTGGGCCACACAATACACTTTTAGAATCACTTGTGCAGTAAGCTGTGTTTGGAAAAAAGGGTAAGCTAGTTCTAATCTCACTTTTGAGTTAATTAGAATTTCTCAAGATCATCAGCAATCCATATAGCACAGTTTTGAAAAAGTAAAGTGAGCAGACCAGTCTTGGAGCCAAAACACATTTTCTCGAGTTCTCCATCAAAAATGGGGAATTATGGAATTTTTCATCCTCATTATTCATTACATGGTCACATTACTAGTACAATCCAGAGATACTGTGGGGTGTGAAGATCAAAAGAGGACGGGTTAACTCTTGTTTTAGGTTCTACAGACAACGCAGTTCATGGTCCTGTAATGTTCTTTTGTTATCTGGAATAAGGTTTAATGTCAGTGTATTCTGGAAACTCCTTGTCTCATAAATAATGTCCTGCAGCTTCAGGATGGAATTGGTCATTAAAATTAAAAAGATCAATACATAGAGTTTAGTCCCCAAACAGCATCCTTCAGCTCCCTGTGGGCACCCAGCCAGTGTCCCTGGTTGACAGTTCTTTCAGTGACTGCAGACGTAGCTCACCTGTCCCTGCCATGGTGGGTGCCAGATTCTGGTCAAGCATGTCCCTTGGGAAGCACCATGTTATAAGTATTAGGAACTTAACTTTTCCATTTCAGTAGAATCCCTTACCTGGGGTCTTGAGCTGAAAGTAAGAAAGCTTGGTTGGACATAGTGCTTACCTCTACTAATTTATTAAAATAGTCTTTTTTAAACTGCCTCAGTTTTTAAACAATATCTAGGAAATGATTCTTGTGTGTGTGTGTGGGGGGGGTTGTAATAGCACATTTTCTAATACACCTTAAAATAAATATTAAAAATGTAAAAAATCCTCATGCACAATTAAACATTTTTTATGTTAAAGGTTGGAAATACTGCTCTAGTTTATTTCCTTTGTTTTAAAGATCTCATGAGGCTCTTTGGCGTTTACACTGGTCTGTAGTCAGCACTGTTCTTAGATCATTCAATTAATTTTGTTCAAGTCATACTTCTCCAATTCTTTCGAGATAATTCGTGAAAGATTTGGTCAAACCAAAGAACTTATATGCATAACCAATGGACACAGAAAATAGTGTAGTGAAGGGGGGGGAAGGGGGGGACATTTGTAATAATTTCCACAATAAACATTCATTTAAAAATATGAATAAAATAAAATATAGTCATCTCCCTCAAAAGAAAAGAAAGTGCTTTGTTAAAACCAAACCACTTCATGTCTGTAGTCTTGCCTGCATCTAGCACAGTGGTTCTCACCTTCCTAATGCCGCGACCCTTTAATACAGTTCCTCGTGTTGTATGTGGGCATATCTGCATGTGGGCGGACCCGCCTGGAGACAGACAGAGGAGCAGTGTCTCGGTTCCTAAGACCATCGGAAATCTGTTTTCCTGTGAAAGGGTCGTTTGACCCCCAAAGGGGTCACGACCCACTGGTTGAGAACCGCTGACCTAGCACGTGCTGTATAATACAGAAGGGGTCGCACTGGTGTAGGGATTTCTTCTGTAACCATTTGTAAGACGTTTGTAAATGTCTTTTCTCATTTCGTGAGAACAGGCTAAGCCCTAGAGAGGAGTATTTTTAAGTATTCAAATGGGTGTGTAAAGATAAAAAACAATGGTTGTATTTTTTGACAGCAAGAACTCCAGGAGCAGGATTGAGAACATGGCACACTGATTTTCAACATAACCTTCATCCGTCATCTTAGCATTCATCATCTGCTGTACACCCAGAGGCATAGTTGCCAGCTCTTTGTCACGGTCATCCCTGAATGAAGCAGAGGTCATTGCTGGGCATCCATTGTTGTATCTCGGCATCCTTCCCAGCGCTATCAGTCACTGCTATAGGTGTGAGTTGGTTAGGGCTGAGATCTAGCCTTGCCTGCTGAAGCAGAACAGGAGGACTGACCCAGGTGCAGATGAATGAGGTTCAAACTTGCTCTGATGGGTACAGCGTTAATGGCCGGTGCCCCTGGCAGGAGTCTGGGTGGCAGGGCACAAATTCAGTGATGTGGAATCTGGGGGGTAGGGGTGGGGTGAGGGGAGGGGAGGCTCAGAAGAAGAGAGAGGTGGGCATTCCACATCAAGGAGATCTTCAAAGGTAGCCAGTAAGGCCCCAGAAGTCTGGCAAGGCTGAGTTGGGCCCCAGGCCCTAGGCCCCAGGAAACAACTCTTGTGCCTACAGTGTACAGGGCAGGAAGAGAAACCAAAGCAGAGATCCAGCAACAAGACTGAGGGCGCATGGGCTAGAAACTGGGCAACAAGTAAGAGAAGATCACTCGAGTTAGAAATCACACCGGGAGTCATCTAACCAATGGGGCAAGTTGTCAAGCCTGATCCACTTTGCTCTCAGGAGGCTTAAGTGTCTCCTGATTCAGGTTAATAACAGCTCAAGGAATGGAGGGTGGCGCTGAGAATGCAGGTGGGACTCCAGTGGCCCCAGTCAGGGTGCAGAGCAGGAACTGACCTCAAGGCAACAAAACTCATGTTTTCCCCATTGCACCCATGCAAGAGAGACGAGAGAGACCCACACACTTCTCCAAGAGAGAAGTACACGCTAGCTCCTGGGGTGCGATCAATCTATTCCCTGGACTAGAAGCCTCTTAAGAGCAGAAACTGTGTCTTGATCACCATTGTATTAGATACTCTCGGAGTGCCCAGCAGGGCCTGGCACATGCTCAAGGAATATTTGTTGAACAAATGGAGACACTATCTCTGATAGGTGGGCATTCCATTAGGCTTTCCCAGAGTTTCAGTGAGACATCCTCGCCCTAAACATTCTATAGCATTCATTGTTTTTATTCTGATATCCCAGAAAACTGCTGATAGAAAAGTTTGTTCTCCTGATTTCTTTATACTAGAAACGAAGCAAATCCAACCCCTAGTCATTGTTATTTTTCTGTGTCATTTACTATATTGACATCTGGTTAGTACCTCGGTGACCTGTGGATTAGGTGACAGTGTCAGTCTCTGAGCACATCTGATTTCGGGTCCTCCATCATTGAGATTTAGATCCTGAAAATTGGGACCTACCTATGGTCTGAGATCTTCCGTAGCAGAAAAAAGCGGCTGATGGATCATAAAAGCATCTGGCTGCAGACCTGTTTGTTTATTTTTCCTATTGCTCTGTTGTATTTTTTAAACTTGGCTCTCAGGTATCCAGAACTGAATTCATTATATTCCTTAGGTTCATGACATACTCTCCCCATTGGCTCATACACCGGTTGAAATACTTTTGACTCATACAAAAGGTCAGATTTTTGTCTTCTCTTGAGAAATCAAAGAATCTTCCAACATCGAGTCTATTTCACTGCGTGGCTGCCATCAGGGGCTACAGAGTGATGTTCGTGTTCGTACCAATCCCTGCTCTCTCCTGACTGAGACTTCATGTCAGTTGATGTGTATCATTGGGCTCAAACTGTTATTATTGTAATAAAGTGGAGAATGGGCTACTTTATTTGTCCCCTCCAGCCACTTATATTACCTGCCTGATGAGTGTCCACATTTGAGTCAGAACCCTGCTCTGCTGGGCAGCTCATTTGGCTTCCCTACCAACAGCTACCACTCACTGAGTCATTATCTGCCCGCACCGACCTAACACTTTTCAGACGTTACCTCTTCAATTCCTCTAAAACTCCATGCAATAAGTAGGAGCTATCATTTCCATTTTACAAGTGTGGAAGCTGCAGCTCAAAGGGCTAAGTAACTTGCCCAAGACTATAAAACTCCTAATTGAAGACACTGAGATTCAAACTTTGGTCTGAGTCCCCAGCTGGGGCTTTAAAACTCCACATTACCCTGCTTCCTAACTAATAAGCTATAACAATAGACTTACTGCTCCCATGCAGTGTTTCTTCCTCATACTCAGTCCATGTGGGCTGAATACCAGGAAGAGGGGCTGACACCGCCCTGCCCTCGCAAAAGCCCGTGGTGACCCCCACTCCATGCCACTGTCTGATGGAGCTTTGCTTTGTTGGCTCTGAGAACCGGAGAGGGAGGACAGGAGGTGCTGGGGTTGCTGTGACTCTGGGACAGCAGCCCATTAGTCACTGTCCCTGTTTTGTGTGTGTGCGGCTGGGTCGTCCCAGTACTGTCCCACGGTTGTACCTGGGGAAGCTCATATAAAGGCACCTGAGCTCTAGCCTCGCAGCTCTCGTACGATGGACATGCGAGGACTGTTGCTGTGGGTTGGTGAGTGTGTCACTCAGTCCAGGAGAAGCCAGGCTTCATAATTTTGTTGTCCCTTTGGTACCTGAGAGGCAGCCTGGGCCTCAGGTGGCCTGGATTAGATGGAGGTGGAACGGGACGTAGTGAAGGGCCAGAGGGGCCCGGGAGGCGTGATCAGAGTGGAGGTTCTCAAACTTGGCTGCACGTTGGACATGCTTATGTGTGGTTTCTGACCTCTGAAATCAGAATCTTTGTGGGGAGGAGCCAGGATGTCACTACTTTTCAGTTTGCAGCCCAGGTTGGGAAGCATTGGCCTAGAGCTTTCGCTGGGGCTTCTACAAGTCATGGTTGTCCCTGTGCACAGCTTGTGTGTATACACGTGGTGTTTATTAGAGTAGAAGGGAGCTTAGGTAGGTCTGCCCCACTGGCTCAGCTTAGAGACAAAGAAACCAGTGAACAGCCTGAGTCTGGCTATGGTGCCAGGTTGGTGGGTGCTCTCGGGCTGGAGGGTGCGCCGGGGCATGTCACTCACTCTGGGGCGTGTCACTCTGGGCAGGCACGGAATCAGTGTGTGATCCCTTCCTTTTCTTGCAGGGCTGGTTCTTGTGCTGAAACACCACGATGGTAAGGAAATTGTGTCCCCCCTCTCCAGGCTGATTCTCTGGCTGAGTCATGCGCTGCATCGAGTGTCCCCTGTGATCTCACCCTGCCTTGGTTCTGTGTCAGGGGTCACTGACCCAATCCAGTTCAGCAGAGGATTTTGCCACCTGCTGTGTGTATCACTCTGTGTGCTGGGATCCAGACCCAAGGATCCGTTCTGACCAGGGTTTCAGATGGCATTCTTTTCCTTCTGGGACCCCAGCAGTGGGGGACCTCAGTGTAGCTTTGGGGTGTGTGTTGGGGGGAGTGGGGATGCTGCAGTGGCCGGGCCTCTCGGGCTGTGTCCACACTGCCCTGTGGAAGCTGAGCTCCATCCCCTCCCTTGGTCTCTGCCAACTAATGCGTGCTCTCCCTTGCCAGGCGCTGCCCACAAACTGGTGTGTTACTTCACCAACTGGGCACACAATCGACCCGGCCCCGCCTCCATCTTGCCCCGTGACCTAGACCCCTTTCTCTGCACCCACCTGATATTTGCCTTTGCCTCAATGAATGACAATCAGCTGGTGGCTAAGGACCTCCAGGACGAGAAAATTCTCTACCCAGAGTTCAACAAGCTCAAGGAGAGGTGCGTTCATATTGAACGTGGGGGTCGTATTTCAGGTTTTACACATGGAAGAGAATTAAGCCTTTTCTCCTGTTACTCGTCAGCATTCTGTTCCTCCAATTCCTCTGGTCCCTGCCTCCCCCAGCCAGGACTCCGAGCTTCCCTGAGTTGGGAACTCCCTGTTGATACACACCGACTCCTTCTTGCCCCCATGCCTTTGCAGGTACTGTTGCCTCAGCCTGGAATGTCCTTCTAGCTCTTCTCAGCCTGGCCACCCCCAACTCGCCCTTTGAGGCCAGTGGTGAGGGTGTCATGCGTTCATTCTTCACAGTGCTTCACAGGGGCCTGCACAGCACAGATGCCTCACAAATGCTGGCATTGTTATTGCCACCTGTCACCTGTGACCCCCAAGCTGTGAACCCCCAAAGGAAGGGGCAGGGTCTCCTTATCTTTGTGCCCCAGTGGCTGAGTCAGTGCCTGGCATAGAGCTGGCACTCGGGAAGTGCTTGTATGAGTAGTCCTTTCTTCACAGCTCCTGGGTTCTCTCCCGTCACTGCGTGAGTGACTCTGGATGAGCAGGGCAGAAACCCCAGGCCACTAGACTACCAGCTCCTGAGAGCAGGGAGGAGCCCGGCTGTCTGGCTCACTGTTGTATTTCAAGCACCTAAAGCACTCAATAGCTCATAGTAATTGCTCAATACATATTTGTTGACTAAGAAAATGAGTGCAGAGCAACATTTCAGACTGTTTTCCTTTCCATGGGGACATGATGGGGGGACTTGGGTGGACTTTGGACAGCCTGGGACTTCCTGGGGGCGATGCCTGTGGGTTGATTATGCTCCTCTCTTCTCCTTTGTTCCCCTTTCCTGTGCTCTGCTCTGCTCCTTCCCTCCACCTGCCTTTTCACTTTCCCTCCCTCCCACCCCCACTTCCCATCGTTTCCCCAAATGAATGGAACAAACAGGGTGACAGCAGCTGCCCACTGGAGAGTGGACCCAGCTGACTCCCTCTCTGCCACACCACAGGAACAGGGAGCTGAAAACGCTGCTGTCCATCGGGGGCTGGAACTTCGGCACACTGAGGTGAGGCTCTGCCCACCCCGTCTTCTCTGGGGGGGGGGTGCGGCAAGTGGGAGGGTGGAGTGGGTAGGTGGGAGGGTGCAGTGGGTAGGTGGCGGGGTGCAGTGGGTAGGTGGCGGAGTGGAGTGGGTAGGTGGGGGGGTGCAGTGGGTAGGTGGGGGGGTGCAGTAGGTAGAAGTGAGGACAGGGTGGGGAGAAGGCCTAGTGCAGACACTTGCCCCGTCCTGACCTGGCTCTGGATGCAAGTGCCCCCTGATCTTTCTTCCATGCTGAGTGAGAGAGGCAAGTTCCAGGTGATGGAGAAACGGGGTGGGGAAAATGAGGGGCAAAATGCGGTCCTCACAGTTGTCCCATCAACCCTTCATAAGAGGCAGGGGTTTGTGTCAGATGGGGGAGTCTTGTTTAGGACAAGAAGAAATCCGCAACCTCACAGGGCCTGGGTTTCCTCACTTTATCAATGGATATTTAGAAATATCCACCTCAAAGGTTGCTGGGGAGGTGGGGTGGGGGTGGGAAGGAAGTAGCGTAAATGAAATGCCCCCGTGGGGCCTTGGCATGTGGTGGCTGCTCTGTGAGCACCTTACCCTCCACGAGGCAGCGTGGAGATGAAAAACTGTCTTCGTGTCCCCTGAAGAAGCATCTCCCCAATTTCATGGCTGAGGCCAGGGTAGAGGCCCCACCTGCCTCCTCGCCTGGGAGGAAGGGGCTTCAGGAGCAGGGCCAGCCCGGTGTGAGGAGGGGCCTGCGCCCACAGCGGGGGTGGGGGTGGGGGTGGGGACTTGGGCTGTGGGGTGGGAACTGGCTCCGCCCTCCCAGGCTCGCCCCTCCCTCTGCGCTGTGCTCTGAGCACAGGCTGTGCGCAGACGCTGGGCCAGGGCCTTGCACACATCCTCTCACGATTACTCGGAAGAGGCTCACAGAGTGGCTGGATGCATTCCACGTTTAGAAAGCAGGAGTGGGAGGTCGTCAGGAATTTGCCCTATTTCACACAGGTGTCCCTCAAAGATCACCCCACTGGGAGGTGGCAGACAGATCGTGGAACCCGGGCCTGCCTCACCCCGAATCTGGCTGATTGTCTAATCAGTGCACACAGAGCTAGCCCAGAATTGCCTCAAGTTCAACTCCCATAAATTACAAGTTTTCCAATAACGTCAAAAAAATAGATAAACGTCCAACAGCCAATGAACAGAAGAGCAGAGACCAGAAACTGCTCCCAGAGCCTGGGCCTCTCGCCCACGTTTTGCAGCCCAGACCCAGATTAGCTCGGGGATCTCGGTGCGAGTGCTGCCCTTGGCTGGGGCTCCCTCCCTAGTTCGGTCAGGGGAGAATGTCCGTGCCAGCACAGGTGGTGGGGACTGAGTAGGCCCCATGAGGAAGGAGCAGCAGGGGCAGAGTGCCTGGCCAGCGGGCGCCGTGTTTTCTGTAGCCACCCTAGCCAGGCTGGTTTTGTGCTGCCTGCACAGGGCCAAGTCAAGGTTGGCAACTCCCCCAGCTGCCTGAATCCCATTCCTGGGTGCTCAGCCCCTGGTGCTGGGAGGGGATTTGGAGCCGGTTTGAGAGTTTGAAAGACCTCCCTTCCTCTCCTCCAGCCACATCCCTGTGCCCTTCACAGGGGCGGGCACCGAGGGACCCTGCCTGAGGCCCTGGTTCTACAGAGAGTGCTCCTCGCCCCCACCCCGTCTCCCTACAGGTTCACCGCTATGCTGTCCACGTCCGCCAGCCGGGAAAAGTTTATCGCCTCGGTCCTACCCCTCCTGAGGACACATGGCTTTGATGGTCTGGACCTCTGCTTCTTGTACCCTGGGCTCAGAGGCAGCCCCAGGCATGACCGGTGGAATTTTCTCTTCTTAATTCAAGTAAGGCCAATCTGGCAGCTCCGAATCTGCCCACGGTTCTGCTTCTATCCCGAGTGGGCTCTGGGCTAGGAGGAGGGAGGCCAAGGGCAAGGGCAGGAGAGAGGGAATGGACTGTCCTCTCCTTGCCCTCCCCTAGAGGTGTTGGCCCGAAGAGCTGCTGAGCAGTGTCCTGTGGTGGCCTTCTCTGTCCATCCAGCTCTCGCTCCAGTCCTCCCGCCTGGCTGATGCCTTCTCTCGGCATCTTCCTGGACTCCCACAGGCAGGCAGTCTGACCCCTGTGCTCCTGAGCCTGCCTGCCACCCCTCTATGAAACCACTTACCACACTGGCTCATGTCTGCCTTTCTTTCTTACTCTTTTTTTTTTTTTTTTTTAAATAGGTTTTATTTATTTTAGAAAAAGAGGAAGGGAGAGGGAGAGAGAGAAAAGTTGATGTGAGAGAAAAACATCGATCTGCTGCCTCCTTCACGCCCCCCACTGGGGATGGAGCACAAAACTCAGGCATGCTCCCTGAGCCGGAGTCAAACGGGCAACCTTGTGGTGATGGCACAATACTCAGCCAACTGAGCCACACCGGCCAGGGCATGCCTGCCCTTCTAAAGAGCCTGTGGACAGGGCCTGCGTCTGACTCACCTTTGTGTTCCCAGAACCTGGCTCAAGGCTCTGTAAATAAAGGTTTCCTGGATGGTGGGTCTCTGCCCCTGACTGTTTTGTCCGGTTCTCTGCATCTGCCTCTCTTACTTCCCAGGAGCTGCTGTTTGCCTTCCAGAGGGAGGCCCAGCTCACCAGGCGTCCCAGGCTGCTGCTCTCTGCTGCTGTCTCTGGGGACCCGCACACCATCCAGATAGCTTATGATGTGCCCCGTCTAGGAAGGTGAGTGGGTGCTGCCCTGGAGGGCAAGGCTTTGAAGGGAAGGAGGCACCTCAAGCTCAGAACCCCAGAGCTGCCCCAAACTGTCCCCGACCTTTCTGTGTGCCTGCCCTGGTGTAGGTGCCAGTCTGGGGGTGGGCAGAGGAGCATGGGTGGGGACAAGGATGGGCTCCATCAGACCCCAGGCTTCTTTAGGAGTCAGAGGGAGGTGCTGTAGCACCAGCCCCCACAACATCACCTTAGGGGGAGTCTTCTGTGTAGCCCATTGCTGGGTCTTACAGGAGAGTGCCCGTGGGCCTGGCCTCTGCCGTCCCAGAGGACAGTTGTGGACATTGGCTGTCTGGCAGATAGCTGGCATTGAGAGGCAGCTGAATTACCAACCACTGACACAAAACCAAGACTAGGAAGGCCCCCTCGGGCCCCGTTTGCAGAGCGCAGGTCTACATGCAAAAGTTCCAAAGCCAGACACAGAACAGCTCACAGCGCTTTCTGGACAGGTCAGCTCGGGACTAATTTGCTCAAATTTTAAGAATCAAGTGTTTACAGGTGGGAAAACTGAGGCAGACACAGAACAAAGAGAGGGTAGGGTGCTTCTATGTGTGGTTACCCCAGGGAGAGTGGGTTCAGTGTGAGCAGCAGGGTGGGAGGCCCCTGGGGCAGTTTGTTCGTGTTGGTCCAGCCCGTCTACGCTTCAGTTTCCTCAGCTCTGCACTGGAGGCAGTTACGGTACTTGGGGTATTGGCTGGATTGAAATGAAATGAGAGAATCCATGTAAACCCTATACCAGTGACCTGGGACGTGCTCAGTTATACTTTGCCACCATGACTGCTTTCCGGATGAGGGGGGTTTCAGTGGTCCCTTGAATGGTAGACAGACAGAGCTCCCTCACTGCCGTGGGACAGTACTGCTTAACTCATGACAATTTTGCAGACCTCTCTTAGCACTTGCGTCAGGCCTGCGTGCCTTCGTTTCTTGTCTGACTCCTGCCTGTTTCCATGGACACCCTCAGGAGGGCGTGGGCCCCGAGGCACTGCGGTCCCTAACCAGCAGTCTGTCCTGGTGGCAGCATCTTAGGTGGCTGGCACAGCTGGGGCAGGCCCCCCAGGCGGAAATGGCCGGGAAGCTTGGGTGGTCAATGCACAGCTAGTTAGCTAGTTAGCTAGTTAGCTAGTTAGCACTGTGATGATCTGACTGAAAATCTATCTAGCCCAAACTTGATACTATGTCCTCCTCCTGCCCTTTACAGACTCCTGGATTTCATCAGCGTCTTGACTTACGACATACATGGGAGCTGGGAAGAGTTCACAGGACACAACAGCCCCCTGTTCTCTTGGCGTGGAGACCCCAAATCCTCGGTAAGGGAAGGGAAGACCTCGGAGGCAGCCGGACCTCTGCCCCCGCGCCCAGGCCGTAGTAACAGGAGGGGTTTGTGATTTCCTACACGCAGGCGTACGCCATGGACTACTGGCGGAAGCTGGGGGCCCCCTCGGAGAAGCTCCTCATGGGGTTCCCCACCTATGGACGTACATTTCGCCTCCTCAAGGCCTCTGAGAATTGGCTGCAGGCTGAAGCTTTGGGACCTGCATCTCCAGGGAAGTACACCAAGCAGCCTGGCTTCTTGGCTTATTACGAGGTGACAGGAATAGGGACCTCTGTCTGTTAGCTAAGGCCCCCACCTGCGGCCTGGGCAGGAGCAAGGACAAGGGGCAAAGGCAGGGGTGCAGGCCACAGGCAGGCCCGAGAGGCTGTTCAGGGAAATCTGCTCTCTGGGTAGTTGTTCTCTTCAGGGAAGTTATTTGAGTCCTTTATAAGGGATGAGGGGCTAGGTGGACTCTGAATAAAGAGGGAGCAGATATTTCACCCCTTAAAAGAATCTTAATGTCATACAAGTCAATCCTGACTTACTATATGACCTAAATAAAAATAATTAATATTTGCTATATATATATATATATATATATATATATATATATATATATATAAAATTTCAAACATCTGCAAAAGTAAAAGACTAGTATAACCTCCTCTCCCCTCCCCCACTACCACATACCCCTCACCCTGCTCCATTCATTAACCTCTCCTGGCCAATCTTGTTTTATCTCTTCTCCCTGACTCTCTCCCTCCTTGCTATGAGATTATTTTGAAGCAATTCCAAAAATACCCTCTACTACAGATTCTTTCTCCTCTACCCCAGTCCCACCCCTTTAAGCCCAGTCTGAGCAGAGCTTGCTGGCTGTGGAGGACAGTCACAGGACCCAAGGGAATGAGAAGGCAGTGGCAGGCGCCGAGTGTGCGGCTGGAGGTGTGGAAAGGCTTGTGGAGCAGGCAGATTCTGAGCAGAGCTTTGAAGCTCAGGCAGAATCCTGCTGGGCAGGAATGACAAGATGGGAAGGGCGTCCCAGGTAGAAGACAGCAGGTCCAAGGGCCCAAGGAGTGTGGGGTGCCCGAGGGAGAGCTACAGCTTTGCCTTAAGGAGCAGTGCAGGGGCCAGTGTCTCTGCTCCGTGCTGACCTGGAGGAATGCTTTCCTGCGGATCCAGTGAAGCACAGTGGTGAATGATAGCACAGTCAAACAATGTTCTTGAAGGGCGTTATGGGCCAAAGAGATTTTGGTAGAGATGATAAAGAACTAAAAAAAAAAGTCATTACCATCTGCAGCCCGGCTCGAACACCTTCGCGCAGTGCAGAGCTGGGAACCCAGCTGACGCCCAGCTGCTGCTTGATTGTAACCACTGACTGCGCTTCGCCGTGGAGAACTTGAACTCATCAGAGGCTCAAAAGGCAGTTTGATCTCTACCTAGATGGGCAGTGTATGCCAGTTTCTAATGAACAGAGAGACTTGTTCATGAAAACTCTCTGAAAACGATACAGGTTTGGTCAAGGGTCAGGCATGCTACTGTTGGTACCTTGGCGTTGGCATCACTTACCAACCCCAGGTTGGGTTTCTTAGGGAAGTCATCCACTCCTTGGTTCTCTCTCTGTCTTTCACCATTAGAGGAAGGAATGTGTAATAGCAGGAGTTTTTTCAGAATAGACGGGAGGTCCTTTGGGAGTGGCTTCCCCACGCCCTCTATGTCTACCTTCTCACTGCCCGACGAGGGATTCTTGGACTCTTTATTCCTGGGCAAGGAACAGTGTGTCTGCTGGGGTTCGTCTCCATGGCCCTTCCCAGAACCAACCTGTGGTCTTCCTGGCAGGTTTGCTCCTTTCTCCGGAGGGCGAAGAAGTGCTGGATTGATTATCAGTGTGTCCCTTACGCCTATAAGGGGGAGGAATGGGTTGGCTATGATGACACCATCAGCTTCAGACACAAGGTGAGGCCTTGGTCTTTCTTGATCAGGCATATAGTTTCTCTCTGGCTACCATGAGGCCCTTGTCTGTACTGTGTGTGTGTGTGTGTGTGTGTGCATGCTGGGTGGAGGATGAAAAGGTGAGGATGACTGTATTAGGTGAGTTTCAGGCATACCTGAACTAAATGGGGTTTCCTAGTCCCATCCAGTCCAACCCTCTTATTTTGAAGGGAAGAAATCTCAGTTTTTCAAGATCCCATAGCTAGTAAGTGGTAGAGGCTAGATTCAAATACAGGCCATACTCCTACCCACCCTGCTGCCTTGTCTCCTGGGAGTCCATCTTGGTTTTCACCATCGTGCCCAGTCTGGAGGGTGGCCACTACAGCAGGTTGACTGGCTCTCCCTTCGCAGGCATTGTTCATACAGAGAGAGCACTATGGGGGAGCCATGGTGTGGACGTTGGACCTGGATGACGTCAGGGGCACGTTCTGTGGCACTGGCCCTTTCCCCCTTGTCTGCGTGCTAAATGACCTCCTGTTGCAGGCTGGTAAGTAGCTATGACCTGGAGGCTGGGTTGGAAGTTGTCTAAGCAGCAGGGGTGGGTCCCTTCTGTTGATCTGAAGGCCCTGTGAGGCAACGTGACATTGAGACAAGAGAATAAGCTTTGATTATTCTCTTTGTCTTTTTTTCCCCTCCTCCTTTTATGGGCAAGGGCCTGAAAGGGAAATTAGATTTCTTTTGACTTCTCTTTGATAGTAGAGACTTCCCTGGCAGTTAGGAGATGGAATCTGGCGTGCTGGAGCTGATGGTTTATAACCCTCATTTTATGGATAAGGGGACTGGGCTCAAAAAGGTAGCACAGCTTGTCAGGGGTGGAGATAGGACTCCAGCCTGAGTCTTTGTGGCATGCGGTCTGGAGCAGCTTTCTTGACCTCCGTGCTGTTCCTGGGCCTCCTGCAATGGGAGACAGGCGGTTTCTCCTTGGGGGCTCAACAAGTAAGAAGTTAGACCTTGGGGGCAAGGTCTTGCTGAAGGTGCCATCAGAGAGGTCGAAGTGAGGGCTTAAGGGTAGAGAATTGGCAGGCTCCTTTTTGGGGTCATTTACCGGGAATGTAGCAAGTTGGCTGAGTGCCCATGGGTGCCTGGGATCATGTTAATGTGATGAGGTGGGGGAGCAGCGCTTCTGTGGGGGGGGATTTTATCTATGTCCTCAAGTGGGTGCATCATGGGACTCTCCAACTCTGGATCTGGAGAGCAGGTACTTCAGCCTTGCCAGTAATTATGGGATGGGAAGGAAGAGGTAGGACTCTCATCCTTTTCTGATAATTTTCTGTAGAGTCCGGTTCAACTCTTTCACCAAAATTTTGGCCCTCATCTGCTATGAATTCTTCAAGGACTGGCCCTGGAAGGGGGACTGTGACCAAGGCATTGACCACTGATTTGGGGATTTTGCTCCCAAGAGGAGTGGGTGTGACCACTGAGACTCAGAGAAAGACTGAAAATATGACTACAATCCCCAGAGCTGGGATTGTGACCCCTACCAGGGGAACTGCATCCTTTGTAAATCACACAGCAGCTCTACAAGGGAAGACTGATGAGACCCCTGGGGAAAAGACCATGGCCCCTGTGACCCCTGAATCAATGACTATGACCTCTGTGCATCTTCAGACTGAGACCTCTGGAGTGGGGATCATCGTCAGTAGAAGGAAGGCTGTAGCACCTGTAAAGACGACTGTCCCCTTGGGAAAGATGACAGTCACCCCTGATGGGAAAACGAAGACTCTAAGAGGGGAGAATTTGACATCTGAGGTGGACGCAGACCCCTGATGGATTACTTTGGTCTTTAGATGGAAGCTGAAAACAGGATGCTACCCTCTGGCCTCTAGCTCCCAGGACACTGCTCTTGCTTTGATGACCCCTTTGTTCCCATTGATGGAAACCATTCTGTCAACCTGATGACCCTCCAACCAGACCTCTCTCTCTAAAGAAAGAAAACTCTGCTGTGGATTAAGGAACCTAAGCTCTGTTGGTGGCAGACGCTGGGGAAAGCCCTGGTCTTTTCTTCCAGGTCACCTGGCAGAAGTCCTGTGCCCAACCATTCACAAACCTTTCATGGGGTAATCCCTCCTCTGTTGAATAAACTGGAAACCAAGAATCCATCTGAGTTCTCAGAAGCTTCCTTCCTTCCTTCCTTCCTTCCTTCCTTCCTTCCTTCCTTCCTTCCTTCCTTCCTTCCTTCCTTCCTTCCTTCCTTCCTTCCTATTGAATTTATTGGTTAATAAAATCATGCAGATTTCAAAGGCACAATTCTATAATACATCATCTGTATTGTGTGTTCACTATCCTGTCTGAAGTTACTTTCTTCAGATGACCTGCAACCCAATTTCAGCTTCTCCTGTTCAAGGTCACTTTCCCCTGCTGCTCCTTCTGGAAAGAGGGAGTTGTGTCTGGCCCACACTGATGTTCTCCACTGTGGAGTGTGTGCTTCTCTCTCTGCCATGAACCACTCTCACTTTGGTCAGAAGCCATAATCTCTTCTAGAGGAGCTTTCCATAATCCTCAAGGGAGGCTGGGAGACAGGAGGAAGTTGAATCTTCCAATTATATTCCCTGCTTAGTAAAATCTTAGTTGTCTCTGAAAAAATATCCCACCCATTCTTTCCATAAGAAGTGGCTGAGAGGAAGGCAAAATGCTGTATTTTTGTGTTACCTGCATGCTTCTCCTAGCTCTCCTCCAGAAACATCAGTTCTCACTTACTATACACTGCAATCCACCTATGGGGTGTTTTTCTGGGCGCGAAGGACCCTGATAAGTTAGTGTAGACCCAGGACCAATTTCTAGCCCTCCCCTTTAGGAGACAATGATGCTCAGAGTGGGTGTCACTGATGTTACCTTTTCTTTTGGAAGTGCAGTCTCCAAGTCTTCAAGATAAGAGTCTCAAATTAAAATGCCCATGGGGCCAGGCACCTATCAGAAATCACTGAAACAGGTGAAGGGTGTACCCTCACACGTATGGGTTCATGACCACAGGCCCATGTTGCCACAGCACAAATCACAAGTCATTTAAGCTGCGTAACAAACTAACCCCAAAACATAGTGACTTACTAAACAGACTAGACAGGGAAAGGCTAGAATGAACCCTATAGTGTTGGAATCTGAGATATCAATATGAAATCATGGTTCTAAAAGTATATACAGGGAAGTCAATAAAAAATTGACATAAAAATACAGTATGTGTATACATAAATATGTTCCTAGCTTGGACCACTGAGAGAGCCTGGGAGCATGGCATCACAGAAGCAATAAGTACAACTAACACCCAGATCTTGATTTCTACATTTAGTTTTCCAGTAGAAGGATCTGGGGATCTTTAAAGAGATGGCTGGTTCTTGGGCTGGGCAGGGAAGACACAAGAAAAGATCGGAATATCTTATGTTTCCAGAAAGTAAGGAAGTACTCAAAAAACAATGAGGCCATGTCAGAGGGACACAAAAGCCACCTTGAGGGAGTTCCCAATGGCCAAAATTGGGACAATTTGAGCAACAAAATAATGATAATAATGGATTTTAACCCATAAAGTAAATGTCACAAGTTCATTGGCTATCGATGAATAATTGAATATACAAACGGGGGAGGAGGGACAGCTGCTCCTTAAAATAGAACATTAGTTAATAAATGTCGAAGAAACAGTGTAGAGTGTCAAGGACTAGACAAGAAGCCCGAGGCACAGATGTGGGATGGGAGACGTCTCAGAAACCGCCAGCAATGTGAGTTTGGCTGATTGACATGGCTGGGGGAGGGGCAGGGCGCAGGCTCAGGGACATGGCTAGTGAACAGGCATGTTGTCTACACCCAGGAAAGTGAGCGGAGGAGAAAATGTTAGGAGCTTTTTTGTCACTTTCTAATTTGAATTTTCAAGAAACGGTTTTTGTAAGTTAGGAATGCTGCCACCAGGTGGCAGCAGCACACAGAGTTACGTTCTTTCTGGGGCCAGGAAGAAGTTGGAAATATGAAAAAAACAATTAAAGTATCTTTCTACAAGAAAAGGGAAAGCAAGTATAAATCTCATTGTCATTATCGTTAAAGTCGATAGTTTCATGCACATTGAAGCAACGAGAGCTTGTGCACACCAGGCTTGGAGGAGGAGGCTGTGGTTAGGTAGAGGCTGAGTTCAGACTAACCAGACTTAGTCCTAGCTCTGCCATTTATTAACTCTGTGATCATGGGAAGTTCAGTTAGCAATGGTTACATGAAATACGTGCCTGGGACGAAGACGGTGCTCGATGAGTGGGAGTTACTGCTATAAGCATATCCTCTGTAGCTCTTAATTTTCCCTTAAAGAATTTTATTTCTATAAAGAAACATGTCATACACATGAAATTGGAAAATTCTTTTGGTTTGTGCATAGCTCAGTGGCTTCGAGTGTAGATTCCTAACAAAGTCCCGGTGACTTCTCTCATGCCAGCTACAGTTTTACTTAGAGAATCATGTTGGTATCTGGCCATGTCCACTAAACTTCTGAAACACCACTTTGTATAAATGGTATACAGAGTTAGTAAGTGTGTCATTTGCTGGATTTAAAAAACTTTAATGGCTCCTTACTGCTTACAGAATAAAGTCAGTATTGCTCAGCCTGGCATGAAGGGTCTGCCTCACAATCTGGTCATGCCCACACAGACACCTAGTACTGGAGTCCAGGACTTCTACCCATGGGGTGTTGTAATCACTTACGAGGCATGTCGTAAGTAATTTGGTAGAATAATAGTTAAATACTACGCACTGCTTTAAAATAGCATTGTAGCCCAGTCAGTGTGGCTCAGTGGATTGAGCATTGTCCCATGGACTGAGCCCAGGTTGCAGGCTTGATCCCCAGTAGGGGGTGTGCAGGAGGCAGCCAATCTGTTTCTCTCTCACATTGATGTTTCTATCTCTCTCTCCCTTCCTCTCTCTCTCTCTCTAAAAAAAAAAAAAAAATTAAAATAGCATTGTAGACGCAAGAGTATTCCTATTTTAGTACTATAGTCCTTTCTGTTTCAAATGGTTTCTGGAGTAGAAAATGATTTTCTATTTTTTAAAAATATGTTTTTATTGATTTTAGAAAGAGAGAAAAAAAACATCGATATGAGAGAGAAACATTGATCGGCTGCTTGAGCCCGCAACTTGGGCGTGTGCCCTGACCGGGAATCTAACCAGTGACCTTTTGGTTCATGGGACGATGCTCAATCAGCTGAGCCACACCGGCCAGGGAACAGTTTTCAACGCCACAATGAACATGATGAGAATTGTGCAGATACCTGCTGAAAATTGCTCTTCTGGCTTGTTGCTCACAACGTTCTCTGCATTCATCACACAATTTCACTCCTTTGAGCCTTGGTCAAGCTTTCCTCCTGCTCCAATGGCTTTTCCACTCCCCTACTTCCTCATCTGGTATCCGGCAAGACCCTTACTCAATGTACCTCTTCCGTGAATCCTTCCCCATCCCACCGGGAGCTATCATCCCCTCTCCCTGCTTGCTTCATGACTACTGTTACTACACCTCTTATTCACTCAACACACATTTGAATGCCTGGGGTAATCCCATCACCTCATAGTTTGATTATGTGTCAGTCATCCCAGCAGGAATGCAGACATTTGCAAACAGGGACCATTTCTCAATTATCTTGGCGCTTCCAGAAGTCAGTATGGAGGTGAGCACGAAGGAGGCATTCGATAAATGTTGGCTAATTTGTGAACTGAGACATTGAAAATAAAGAGCAGAGTGTCATAGACTAGGGGAATCATATATGGAAAGCTATAGATGAGACTGGTCAGAGGAAGAGGGAGGAGAAAGAGAAGAAGTAGAGAGAAAACTGTAGATCTTAAAAGAGCACCTGCCCTTTGGAGCTAAAGAGCGAACTGTTCCGCTGTTCTGGCCAAAGTTGCCAGCACCCATTTCCCAGTAGAACACGGGCACCAGTATCTTTTGTCCCCAGTACACTTTACATTTGTTATCACATCCTAATCTTTAGATTCCATCAGCAAAGCCATTAATTGCTTTTTAAATAAACCACAGGGTAGATATTAAAGTCCTTCATGCTTGCCAAAGGGAAAAACAAACAGAATCCACGCAGTGTAGGCTATTACAAAGGTAGAAAAGCCCACGTGCCTAGAGATGAAAAGTGCAGAGAGACCAGGGTATAAGAGAGGGACCCATCCTCCCTCTGTGTGTCCCAACACGGGAGTCTGTCACTATGTCCTGTGCGTTGCTGAAAACCAGCACAATGAAGATCCTGGTCGTGGTCTTGGTTTGCCTACACCTCTCGGAGGGTGTGGAAAGGTGTGCATTGGGATTTAGCCTCGTTGTGAATTCCAGCCCTAAGGGAGCATGGCAAGCAGGGAAGAGCTAAGGGATGCAGGTCTTTTGGAGAGGCAGTCAGATTGTTTTTTGGTGCCGTGAACTGAACACCCACTGGGGGCCAAGACTTGAAATGAATGGATGGTGTGTGTATGTGTGCATGCGTGCATGTGTGTGCATGTATATGTATGTGTGTGTGTGTGTGTGTGTGTAAGAGTGGGTGGGGTGTTTTGTTGGCTAAGAAGGGTGGGCAATCCCTGTCCCAAGATTATAGGCGGCACTGGGAAGAAGCAGACATTTATTCTCTGGAAACAATATATAAGCACAAAACCCCCAAAATATTGTGTGGTGTGTTTCTGTGCTGGGAATGTTGGAATGACTGTGAGGTAAGAACTTGCTGAAATCCAGGTGGAC
Organism: Tadarida brasiliensis; assembly: GCA_030848825.1. Classification (NCBI taxonomy): domain Eukaryota; kingdom Metazoa; phylum Chordata; class Mammalia; order Chiroptera; family Molossidae; genus Tadarida; species Tadarida brasiliensis. The sequence continues at coordinate 11,351,252 of CM061275.1, read as the reverse complement.
TTCCTGTAAGAGACTCTTAATGAAGAGGTTTGAAAACTGCAGGTCAGATCACCGAAGAGATTGCTTTAATGCGCAAGGGAAGCTCATTCATTCTTAACCCTATTCTCTGCAGAATCATTCTGAAAAAAGGCAAGTCTATCCGCCAGACAATGGAGGAGAAGGGGGTCCTGGAGAAATTCCTGAAGAACCACCGAAAGGATGACCCAGTTGCCAAGTATCATTTCAACAACGATGCTGTTGCTTACGAGCCCATCACCAACTGCTTGGACGTGAGTGAAGGCAGAGGCGGTGTCTATAACTCCTGGCTGATAAGCATTTTTATTTTTAGAGATTTTTTTTAGAGAGAGAGAAAGGGAGAGAGATAATAACATTGATGTGAAAGAAACATCGATCAGCTGCCTCCTGCACGCCCCCTACTGGGGATCAAGCCCCAGACCCAGGCATGTGCCCTGATTGGGCATTGAACTGGGACCTCTCAGTCCTTGGGACGATGCTCAATCCACTGAGTCATACTGGCCAGGCTGATAAGCATTTTTAAATACTAATTTATCCTCTCATTAGCTCTGATTTGGACTAATTACTAAACCTAACTCTCACTTTCCTATGGAAAGTATCTAAATAAATTATGAGTTAGTATTATCTAACAGGATAGTAGCTCCCTTTCCTTCCCCTTTCCTCTCATTACTGGCCCATCTCTCCAATGCTGCATCTGCGTGGTTAAGAGATTTCTAGTAGTGATGTTCGACTCAACCGAGACATCCCAAGGAAGTCCCAGCGATGAGCTGCAGGAGAGGGGCGGGAACATGTGCAATGCCACCGGGGAAACCGCCCCCTTTGGAAAGATGCACAGTTGTCCAGAGAAAGTATCTGAATGTTCTTGAGGCTGCAATGTCTGCTCAGGGCTTCACGACTTACTGGTGTCCTGTGGACTGTTCTTAGTGAGATCTGACACAGAACATCACAGCTGGAAGCCACTTTAGGGACCTCACATTTTATAGATGGAGGAACTAGAGGCAGGTAAGTGATATGACTGCCCCAAATTTACTTAGAACTTAAATTGCCTCTCAAGGAAAGTCTCTTCTTGCTTTCCATGTGACCTCTCATCTTAGACATCCCAGCATCCTTTGCTAGTGTGTGACCAGGAGGGAGGAGAGTGGGGGTGGAAGTATCTGACACTGGAAGGAAAGGGGAGAAGTGTGTGAGTGTGTGTGTGGGGAGGGAGGTGGGAGGGTGGATGGACACCGGAAAGAGAAGAAAGTGATTGCTGCTCCAACTTGGGGTGCTCTGGCCCAGCAGGGTAAATCCATGGCAGTACCACCTTACTGCAAAGTAGAAAACACATTTAGAAGAGGATATTGTCTTGCAAGACTGTCTCAGCTGGCCGAAGGCTAACAATCAGAAACAAAAAAGTAAACTATTGAGAGGAGCTGGCTTCACACAGAGTGGGGAAATCGTGGGAAAAGCCTCTTCTTCCCCCAAGGAAATGATTTCGGCAAAATGTGACTTCCAGTGGGTCAGCCTCATTCCCATCCTTTGGACAAGGCTGTGCTGCTTGATGAGGGTGACACACCTTTCTTTGCAGGCTTTCTATTTTGGGGAGATCAGCATTGGGACTCCACCTCAAAATTTCCTGGTCCTCTTTGACACAGGCTCCTCTAACCTGTGGGTGCCCTCCACGTACTGCCAGAGCCAGGCCTGCGGTGAGTATTCCTCCATCACCACGTGCCCGTGGGCGGGAGCAGAGTGAGGGGCAGAGTCAGGACTGAGCCCGGGCTTATAATGTCAAGTCCAGAGTTCTTGGTGCATATCCATGATCTCATTCTTCTTAAATTAGGAACATCTAGAAAGCTTGTCCTCAGTCTGCATTTCAGAAGCGCTGACAGTTCTGGAGAGACAGCAGAAATAGACTAAAACTCCCATTTTTTTTCTACATTGTCCCTTCCCCTCAGCTTTCTCCAGTGGGCGAGAATTCCTGATGCTTTTGAGGAGATCCATCCCTCAGGGAACGATGGATTGATAGGAATTCAGGCAATGTTGGTTACTCAAGGGGACAGACCTTTCTGGGGCTAGCAGTCTGTCTATATTACTAACTCTGGGGCTGAGCCCCATCCCAGACTTGGTCTGATGATCCCAGGCCATTGAAGGTAAGTTTCCTCCAAGTATTTTGGGTAGCAGTAAATTACACTAATATTTCATTCTGTCTTTCTACAGCCAAGCACAATAGGTTCAACCCCAGCCTGTCCTCTACCTTCAGAGACAATGGACAAACCTATACACTGTCCTATGGGAGTGGCAGCCTGAGTGTGGTCCTGGGATATGACACTGTGACTGTGAGTGATGTTTTCATAGCCACAGAGGGTCTGTGCTTTCGATCCCATTTCTAGAGCTGTAAACTGTCAGGGAAATCCATGATTACTAGTTAGGGTGAAGCTTCCCAGGAGCTGAGAGCTGAAAAAGACGCCAAAGGTCATCTCCTGGAACCTTCCTCCCAAGACAGGAAGTGCTTCCCTGCAGTCCTGGCTGCAGAAAGCCCTTTGTGCTGTGTTAGAGCTGTGTCTTCTTGTGGCTTTTCTCCCTGGTCCTAACTCTACCCTCTGCAACCACACAGAACATCTGCTTCCCCCTCCACACAGTGTCACTTTGGATATTTGAAGGCCTGTCCTTTCACTATTTTCGCATGCCTTTATGTCTATCATTCTTGCACATGGATTGTGCAATATAAAACCACTCTCTGTCCATGGAAATGGAAGCTAGAACTCCAGAAAACAACCACCTCGACTTCCCAGCACTCTTTTTCCTAAAACACACCTGGTTGGGTGACGCTGTTGACCTTCCACCTTCCCTACCCACACCAGGAGTGAGCTCAGCATGAAAGAAGCCAGCTCCTCTCCCCAGGAGAGGTTCTAGATGCCAGACCCTGGGCACCTACGTCCGGGAAGGGTGGTCCACGTGAACTGCTCAGCTCCTCTGTCTGCTCGCCCAGGTTCAGAACATCGTCGTCAATAACCAGGAGTTCGGCCTGAGTGAGAACGAGCCCAACAACCCCTTCTACTATTCAGACTTCGATGGGATCCTGGGCATGGCCTACCCCAACATGGCGGTGGGCAGCGCCCCAACAGTCATGCAGGGGATGCTGCAGCAGGGACAGCTCACCGTGCCCGTCTTCAGCTTCTACTTCTCTCGGTAAGAAGCATGTCCTGGCAAGAGCTCGGCAAACGAGGCTCTGTGGGGCTTGTGACAACTCAGCATCAGACAGGCTCAGGTTATAAAGTTTTCTGACACAATGAATATAACTTGCTACGTGCAATCCATGTATTTTGGAAAATTTATGATCACATTTTTGGGGGAATTTTATTTTAAATGCACTGGAAGAATTTTTAAGTATGGCCATAAACCATATGATGACTCTTTTCTTAAAAATAAGCAGTAGTCCCTCAATATTTGTTCAGTAAGTCTGGAGACTGCTGTATTAGATTGGCACAACTGCAGGTCTGTAGAACAAGCCACACGGACACTTACTAGAGAAGAGAACAATAACGAGATGATACCTCTAAGGAGGACACCTCTGGCTTGGTGAAGGGTTCTTGGAGCAATGACTTCAAATGACACCTTTAAAATCCTGTTATTAGCCCCATTTTGCCAGTGCGGAAATGGAAGCTCACACAGGTTGTGAATGTGGAGAAAGGTCACCCCGGTAGGTGTGAAGCTTAGACTCAAACACAAATATCTTATTCTGAAATCCGGTGCTCTTCCCACTCCATCCGGCCTTGAACTTTTGTGACATGCTTTACTCCCTGATTTTTCTACACAGACGGTCCTCAGGGAAGCTGAGTCTTTCTTCTATGAGTGGCAGGTGCAGGGTAGTGAACAAAACAGATCTAAATCCTCTTCACATTATCTAGTGACCAACCTGACCACGACAGAAGCCTCCCCATCGTAGCATCCCGAGACCTGTCAGTCCGTTCCAGGTACTCGCAGAGGGATTGCTCACGCTGGCCCAGGCAGGTTTCTCTGGGACACTCTCATAGTTTCTTTCCAGGTGCCTGGTGTCCAATTCCATATTCTTTTTTTTTTTTTTTCCCTACAAATACTTCTTAATTTATTTTTTAAAAAATTGCACTGTTAACCCTTTTACGGGGCAACCCTTTTACGTGAAAAGTACAAAACTTTTTGTCAAATGTAATACTGAGAGTGCTTCTGACACAGTTCACTGGTTTATCCTCTGGGTCTGTATATACTGTGCAGCGGGCAGGGCTAGACTCCATGAACCAAGCTGCAAAGATCTCGAGCTAAATAAGGCGGAAAGATTTGGAGAAACAAAAGAAGGAAATTCTTTCCTATCCAATGTATACTCTTCACATTAATGCACTCTTTCTAACAAGCCTTCTAAACTGTTAAATAAAGTTTTCCAAACAAGCATTTTAAACTTCATTACACAGAAGAGCAACAAGAATGGTCCTTGCAAGCTGCTTTTCTGTTGCTTTTTCCCGACGATTTGTCTTTATTTTAGTTGTAATTCCAGTTTGGTCCTGGGAGATGGTCTGTGTAGTTTCCATTCACTCCGCCGCCATTTTGCTAGAACCAATTCCATATTCTTTATGGATATAGTCTGTGTTTCCAATTTTCTGATACTTTGGGTGTTTCTCTGAAAATCTCCCTTTCTTTTCTTTTTTTTTAAATCCTCACCCGAGGATATTTTTCCATTTATCTTCAGATAGAGGGAGGGAGAGAGAGAGAGAGAGAGAGAGAGAAAGAGAGAGACATCGATGTGAGAGAGACACATCGATAGGTTGCCTTCCACTCAACCCCGACCAGGGCTGGGGACCAAACCGCAACCGAGGTACGTGCCCTTGACCAGAATCGAGCCCATGACTCTTTGGTCATGGATGACACTCTACCCACTGAGCAAAACTGGCCAGGGCTGAAAATCTCCCTTTCCATTGTACCTTGAGCCAGGTGAAGTCTGAGGAGCACCCCTTCATTCTGTGGTACCTCTGTGTTAGAGGGAGGGAGGGAGGGAAGGAGGGAGGTGGCAGAGGAATGGCTGACCCACTTGTGTTGCAGAAACACATGTTCATCTACATTTCTTTTCAGCCAACCAACCTATCAGTATGGTGGAGAGCTCATCCTGGGAGGTGTGGACAACCGACTTTATTCCGGTCAGATTGTCTGGGCCCCTGTCACCCAGGAACTGTACTGGCAGATCGCCATTCAGGAGTAAGTAGAGAAGACAATTCCTATAGATTATGGACACTCACAGGGTGTTTCTCCACGTGGCAGTATTTCCTGTTCCTGTGAGGCCATGGCTTCCTCAAAGAATCACCACATCCTCCGGCTGAGACAGACTCTGGCATCTAGCTTTTGGCTGAATGTTTTCAACTGGTCACTGAGCCTTGTCATGAGAGCAGATTGGTCCATGCCTGGCGCTGTGAGCCCGCCTTCATTCTGGGAAGATTCATTATCCCAGTCGGCATCATCTTCACCACGCCCATCATCAGTAAAAGTAATAGCTGTCATCGATGTCATCTATGCGCCAGATACTGCGCTAAATCGTTTACATATATGATTGCATATGAATTCCACAGCAACATAAAGAGGTCAGCAGTATGTTTTATTCTGTAGATAAAGAAACCAAGGCTCGGAGGTTGAGCAGCTAACCCAAGGCACACTTTTCACAAATTTCAAATTTTAAATTCATCTGATCCCAAAGCTCACGATCATGAATCAATTACACCTGCACTCAAGAGCCTCAAAAATTCTCTTTTAAATCCTCACCTGAGGATATTTTTACATTTATCTTCAGACAGAGTGGGAGGGAGAGAGAGAGAGAGAGAGAAACATCAACGTGAGAGAGACACATCTGTTGGTTGCCACCTGCACGACCCCAACTGGGGCCAGGGACGAACCGCAACCGAGGTATGTGCCCTTGGCCGGAATTGAACCCGAGACTCTTTGGTTCGCAGGCCGATGCTCTAACCACTGAGCCAAACTGGCCAGGGCCTCAAAATTCTTCATCACGTGCAAATTAAAAGCAAAACACCTTGGGCCTCTACTCAAGACCATACACAAACAAGGCTCTGCCTATCAGTACAGCCTCTCACTGCTTCCTGGCCGGAATCACAGACTTTACCAAGCCCTTGCAGCTTGCCATGACTTTCCTGCTTCATTTCTTTTAAATATATCACCTACATGTGACTCTTTTCCTCTGTGCTTACTCAAATTTTAGGCATCCTTCAGAGCCTGGATTAATTCCTATCTCCTCCAAAAAGTCTTCTTACAGGGCCCAGTCCACAGTGAAATCTCTGTCTCCCCCCACCCTATAGTATTTACCTGTGCTCCTGTCCCAGTTTGTGTGTCCTAATCATTGGGTAAGACTGTGGGAAATGGCCAATGTGCAAGAGAGAGAGAGGTAAGTGCTTGGCCTGTCTGGGGGCTACTCTAAATGGTTTGGAATAGAGGTGTCTTTTTCTCACCCTTTTAAAAGCATCACTTGCTCAGAAAAATCCTTGTCTGACCTCCCCTCACCCCCCAACTAGATGAAGTCCCTCCTCTTGGCGCATAGCAGTTCCTTCATGGCACATGTCAGGGCAGCATCATTAGTGTGTTTTGTTGAGTGTCTGGCCCTTCCACGCGACTGTGGTATCTGCCTTGTTCATGGTATCTCCGAGTACCTTGGCTCACAGACAGCACTGAGCAAACACATGCGGAATGAAGAGAAAAGGCAGAGCAGCAGAAAAAGCTGGACAAGGAATCAGGGACTGAATCAGATAGGACTTTATGTCCCACAATATGGAGTTTATCAGCCTCATGGTGTTAGTCATGGCTTGTTGTATCATGTTGTCTCATCTCTACTAGAATAAGCTCCTTAAAAAACAGTAAGTACAATTTACCCCTCCTTATACCACCTTAATCCCTGTAAGAGTGTTTGGCACGTGGGAGATGCTCAAAGTGTATTTATTAGTGGATTCCGAGCCCTCCCTGTGTTTGGCGCATGCTGGGCCCCGTACAGGCACACCCAGGTAGATTAATGAAGACAAGACCCAGTTCCTGCTTTCCAAGAGTTTTAGCCAGAGCTGGAGGGCCTGCCAGACCAAGACTGAGGCTGTTACTCCAGTGATCACAAAGCACAGAAGCATGACCTGGGCAGAGGTGTTAAGGGGCGGCCTGGCTTCCTGGAAGAGCCAGAATGACAGAGCTGTGGGGTTGGGGGCATGGGGGTGGTCATGAATCATGTTGGTAGCAGAGGCTCCTGATTCTCTCTGTACTGGTGTCCCCCTCAGGTTTGCCATCGGTAACCAGGCCACTGGCTGGTGTTCCCAGGGCTGCCAGGCCATTGTGGATACGGGCACCTTCCTGCTGGCAGTTCCCCAGCAGTACATGGGCTCCTTCCTGCAAGCGACTGGAGCCCAGCAGGCTCAGAACGGTGATGTGAGTAACCAGAGCCGCGGGGGCCTCTGTAGGTCCAGACACCTCAACACAGGAGCCCGAGCTCAGGCAGCGAGTCAATCAGAATAGCAAGAAGGGCTGGGTGGGCACCTGAGCCCGACAGGGCAGATCTGGTGGGGGCACAGCAGGGCACGTCAGGCACGAACCTTCAGTGCAAGGAAGGGTCAGGGAAGGAGTAGCACCGACTCTGTCCCGGCGGTGAGAATGCACTCAGTGGTTGTTGGGAGGCGCTGTTAATGCAGGTCCCAGGAACACACGCCGGTCTGGTCTGGCCTCTGTCATCTGCACTGTCTTCACGGCACAAGGTATTTTTCCATCCCATTTGGGTTTCTGTCTTCACTGGGAACACACCTTTGGGTTTTACTCTGAGAAGCCTCCTGTCCCTACACCTCCTCCCCTTTGTACTCATATCGGTAGTTTGCTTCTCCCTGCATGCGAGAGTCTGAGCCCAGACTGAATCCTGGTTCCCGGGTGCGCGCGTGCGCGCATGTGTGTGTATGTGCGTGCGCGTGTGTGTGCGCGCGCGCGCGTGTGTGCATGCTTCTTTAGGTATGTATCCGTGCCTTTTCTCTGTAATGTGTACTTTCCGAGGTTAGAAATTGTGTTCTGGAATGAGCCTAACTCCTTATGGCCATATCAACACAACCGAAGTCTAAGAACTGAGGCATGTCTAAGGAGAAGACTCAAGAAGCAAGAGGGTCTGGTCCGCGTTGTACCTGGGGGTCAGGCCCTGCCGTCCATGCTCTGTCTCGCAGGAAGAGGGGGCTCGGCCCTTCGTGTGGGCTCCAGTCCCCTGGCGCTCTCCAGCTGCCTTTTCTGTCTCCTAGTTTGTGGTGAACTGCAACTCGGTGCAGAGCTTGCCTGTCGTCACCTTCATCATCAGCGGGTCCCAGTTCCCTCTGCCTCCCTCTGCCTACGTCCTCAACGTACGTAGTCACTCCCAGGCTCCCTGGATATGTGAATGGTTGGGCCCAGCAGCTGTCCCTGTCCCAGCTCACATCTGGGCAGCTATTGGGAATCCCCGGCAGCAGGGCTGAGAGTGAACAAGAATTCAGAGACCCCAATGGGTGCCATGGAACACAGGGTGGGGGAAGGTCTCTACAGTGCAACTGGTTACAGCCGCATGTCCTCTGTCTCCTCAGAACAACGGCTACTGCAGGCTGGGGGTTGAGGCCACTTACCTGCCCTCCCCCAATGGGCAGCCCCTGTGGATCCTGGGAGATGTCTTCCTCAAGGAGTACTACTCTGTCTACGACATGGCCAACAACAGGGTGGGCTTTGCCTCCTCCGCCTAAGCGAGGGGCAGCTCTGGCTGCGGGACTCGGGTCGCCCCAGTGGGGCCCTGGGCTCGCAGTGCCTTTGTGACTGGCCTGACCCCTCTGCTCACCAGAGTCTTACTTCCTGCAACTAATAAATCAGGAACCTCCAAATGTTTTTGAAATTCCTTCCAAAATGTCTTTTTTGTGTGTCTTCTGCTTTTAGTAGTTTATTTTAAGTGGAAACTTAGAAGCAGCTATGTGAGGGGATCTGTTAACCGATCGATGGGAGAAGCCAGAAGGGGAGGTCTGTGCGCCCCCTTCCGCAGAGGTGAGGACAGGACGCGGTGGCATCTGTGGGCGGCGCTCCTTCGTCACCCCTCCCAGCACTCTCTCCTCCCACACTTTTTGTCTCCATTCTTGAAGAGAACATAAACCAGACCCATCTCCGACTTAAGAAAGTTAAAGAGAAAAGAAACCTTAACATTTCAAACAGGTATTCCAAAGGCCAAAATCTGATCAGAAACAGCTTTTTTTTTTTTTTTTAATAGAAGGGAAGAGCATATATATGTCCTCACCCGAGAATATGTTTTTATTGATTTTACGGGGCGGGGGGGGGGGGGGGGGGAGAGTGACAGACAGACAGACAGACAGAGAGAGAGAGAGAGAGAGAGAGAAACGTCTATGTGAGAGTGCCTCCCGGTGAGTCCCCACTGAGGATCAAACCGGAAGCCTAGGTATAATACATTCGGATATTATTTGGTCTTTTCACAGCCCCCTTTACTTCCTACTGGTACTTTCTTATTCACTTTGCCTGCACATATCTCTTCTGTGATAGAGAATTGGAGGACTGGAGAGGAGAGGAGGGGGAGAGGGAGAAGGGAGAGAGAGACAGACCCACAGAGGTTGGAAGAGAAGGAGAGTCTCTAGAGAGCAACAGTTGCAGGGCTGACGCACACTTATGGAAGGGGGAGGCTCTGGGGGGCAGAGGAGTGAAAATGATGAGCCGCCTCGACAAAAACCGAAGTGGCTTCCTTTTCCTCCATAGGACTTTTATCTGCCAGAATAATTGGCTTCACTGTGCTAATCCTTAGTTCCCTCTCCCTCCCCTTATCTCTCAACTAGAAGCCCCTATAGTGCCCTGGCCTGTGTCCCTCTGAAGCCACACAGCTGGTGGCAGTGAGCAAGGGACAGCCCGGGATGGCCGAGGGACTTCAAAAGAGAGTAGCTTCAAAGACCGACTGAGCTTGGTCTCCGCTCAGGAACTTGCAGGAGCATGACCTCGTTAGATGGCAGGATGGGAGGAGTCAGTTCGAGTTGGAAGAGCCCCTGTTTTCTGTTTTCAAAAGGGTGATGCAATTGACAATTCTGGGTGGCAGTGGTGGTGGGGAGTTCAACCTCCAGAGGCTCATGGGTGTCTCTGGGTAACTGTCTCCAGTCAGGGAGTGAAGCTGTCTCCAAGATCCCACACACCAGTCTGACCTCTGTCTCTGCTCCGAGGAGGACTGGGTGGCATGTGAGCCTGAAAAGTCAAGTGTAGATGCTCCAATCTGAGTGGTTAGCATAAAGTTGATCCTCTGAGAGGTAAGATGAGGTTCCTAAGAGGAGAGTTCCTGGGGACAGACATGGGTCCGTCTTTGTTGTGCTTTTGTGCCAGAACCATGCAGCTAAGAGAAGGCCACTTTGACTTCAGTGGCTAAAATGAAATTTTACTTCGTCATCTCTCTGTGCTCCCTCATTAGTAATGAAAACCTGTTATGGTCCTGGCGATCGGCAGGAGGAACTCTGGCACCCAGAGTCACAGCTTTTCTTTCTATGGGGAGTTGAACTAGGGGCTGATCTCAGGATAGAGCTGCAGCTAGTTTGAAGGTAAAGAAAAAGGTGATTGAAGGTGGCATGAAAGATCCCAGCGATGTGTCAGTCGGAGATTTTTCAGAACAGGGAAAGAGAATCAGGAAACAAGAGATTTGCTTGTCTTACAATAGGGATTAACTGGAGCCAGAGTTTTTTGTTTTTTAACATTTAAGTTGCTGTCATTACTATTAATTTTGGTATCATTTTGACATATAGCATAGAGTGGAACTTGCCTTTATTGATGGGGTTAGTGGTAATTTACTATTTTTTCTCCTTCCTAATCCTCACCCGAGGACATGCTTAGAGAGAGGATGGGAGACAGAAAGAGAGAAACATAGAAGTGAGAGAGAAACATCGTTTGGTTGCCTCCTGTACACACCCTGACCAGGGATTGAACCCACAACCTGGGTATGTGCCTTGACCAGGAATCAAACCCAGAACCTTTTGGTGTATGGGATACTCCAACTAACTGAACCACCTGCCAGGGCAACTATCCTTCTACTCTTCAGATCCCCTACCCTAGCTTTTCATGGCTCTGAGCATAAGCAGCCTGGGGAAAGGCAGGTTGGTGGCTGTGGAACACTTTTCACTTTAAAAAAAATCTATCTCAATTTCCTTTCTGGGTTTTGAAGTATATGGTCTCATCTTTCCCACAGCCCCCAAGCCATGCTCAGTTCTATTACATCTGTCAGTGGCAGAAGGGATCAATAGTCTAGCCCTGGGACGCAAATAATTTGATTTCCATTCCAACTTGAATTGATTGCATTCAGTCAAATCCTGTGCTGAAAATTCAGAGACTAATAGATGATTAGCAGTGTTTGCCACCCCACTGAACACGCAGTAAGAACCCCCAGACCTATGTATGTGTACAAAAAACCAGCACATGGAGAGAGAACGTTCTGAACTGGTCTTTATGCTCTCACGTAGTGGTAAGGAGCCCCGTGCCCCGTGCCCCTGCCTGGGCCCATGCTGGCAGCGAGGGGACCACAGCTGTGCGGAGGGAGAAGAGCAGCTCCGCCCTCCATCCCGGAGGTTCTGTGGTCAGGAGGAGCCTGTGAAGGAAGTCCCAGCTTCTCAGTCGTAAAACAGGCTCAGGTAGGCCATACGGTTCCGATGTTTTCTAAAGTCCTTGTCCGTGGGCAGCTGCAACGAAAGGATGATGTCTCAGAGCAAATTCTGATGAGCGCCCTCTGCCTCTAGTCTTCCTGGCTGTGCAAATAGAGCTACTCATTGCAGCTGTTGTGACCTAGCTAAATGCACCCTGCCATCTAGCCTCAGTGACTCTCAACTTTCATATGCACAGCGACTCTTTGTCATCTTATTCGGGTGTCTATCGTGCCAAGAATTATTTTTTATTTGATAAATATCTAAAAGTTAGCTGGTAAACTTTTTTTTTTGTTAATCCTCACTTGAGAATATTTTTTTCATTGATTTTTAGAGAGAATAGAAGGGAAGGAGGGAGAGAGAAAGAGAGGAAAACATTTAATGTGAGAGAGACACATCAATTGCTTGCTTCCCACACGAGCCCCACCTGGGGCTGGGAATCAAATCTGTAACTCAGGTACGTGCTCTTGACTGGAATGGACACTTTGGTGCATGGGCCAACACTCTAACCACTGAGCCACACCAGCCATTTTTTTAATTAATAAAATTAATTTCATTTATATTTATTTATTTAAAACCTAATTTATCAATTTTTAAATTACAGATTCCATTCTTTTCCCCCATTAACCCCTCCTGTCTGCTCCCACTCCCCTCCTGCTTTCCCCAAACTACTGTCTGTGTCCACCGGTTCTACCTATATGTATCTACGTTCTTTGATTGATCTCTTCCCCCGCCCTCCCCCTTCCTTCTGAGCTTTGTCAGTCGGTTCCCTACTTCCATGTCTCTGGATCTATTTTGTTCATCGTTCTATTTTGTTCATTATATTCCACAAATAAATGAGATCATGTGATATTTGTCTTTCTCTGATTGGCTTATTTCACTTAAAATAATACTCTCCAGGTCCCTCCACGTTGTCTCAAAGGGTAAGAGATCTTTTTTTCTTATAGCTGCATAGTATTCCATTATGTATATGTACCACAGCTTTTTTATCCACTCATCTACTGATGGACACTTGGGCTGTTTCCAGATCTTAGCGATTGTAAACAGCGCTGCTATGAACACGGGTGCATATATTCTTTCTGATTGGTGTTTCTGGTAAACTTCTTGAAAACAAAGATTATACGTTTAATTCTTGAATGTTACCTCTAAACCCTAGCACAATATACTAATACGTCAGGTATTTAATAAATATTTGTGAAATTAGTCTAAAATTCCACTAGGAAATAAAAGACACCTTTGGGATTGTGATAACTAACATGGACTGAGCATTTATGTGTTATAGGTACTGTGTTAAATGCTTTTCTTCCTTATCTCAATCTTTATGACCTTATCAGATTGATTCTATTATACTCATTTTAAAGATAAGAAAATTGAGACTTAGAAAAATTAGGGGACTTGTCCAAGATTGCACAGCAAGTAAGTAGTGGAGCTAGGATTCGAACACAGGCAGCCTGTCCCTGGAATCCATGCTCTTACCGGAGTGCTCTACAGCCCCCCATGCTCTAAGGCTCAAGTGGTGTGATGGAGAGCAGGGGCTTAGGAGTCACTAGATCTAGATTCATGCTGTGTAGCCTGCACAAGTCACTTAACCCGCCTGAGTCTCAATTTCCTCCTCTATCATGTCATATAATTCTTCTGTACCTACCACAGATTATCTGAGGATTAAATAAGAAAATGTAACTTTTGTACAGTCATGCACACCTTTAAAAATCTAATAAAAATATGCAAATTTCGCCTGGCCGGTGTGGCTCAGTGGATTGAGTGTCATCCCCATGGACTGAGAGGTCCTGGTTCAATTCCTGGTCAGGGCACATGCCTGGGTTATGGGCTTGATCCTCAGTAGGGGGCGTGCAGGAGGCAGCCGATCCATGTTTCTCTCAGACATTGATGTTTCTGTCTCTCTCTCCCTTCCTCTCTCTCTAAAAAAATCAATAAAAACATAAAAATATGCAAATTTCCCCCCAAATCCCCATATGCATATACACAGAAAACTGTGCATATAATTTCAGAGAAACAGGACTTTCTAAAACTCATTCACAGACTCCCGGTTAGGAACCTTATGGGAGAACTACATGGTATTTTAAAGAGGCCCAGTCTTATTACCTCAGCTTTTAAAGTTCTTTTCTGTAGACATGGAACCTGAGCCCAGTCTGGAGATCCAAACTTCATTGGCCAGGTGACTTTTGGAGGTGGCTTTATCTCTGGGTTGTACATGCCAGGGCTAGAAATAAAAATATGTAACATGTTGTCTATGAGTTAGTGACCATTTGCAAACCCCGTCAATGTCACAGCTATCCCTGAACTAGGTCTAACTCCTTGATAAAAGGCAACAGACTGATCAGGTTTTTAAGGGTGGGCAAGCATAGGGTTCCTTCGCCTGTTAATGTATTTCTAATTAGGTGTTAATGTGAAAGATATCTAGTCTTGACATCCAGCTGAGGTAAAAATCAGCTCTATTTCTGCAACTCAGTATGCTTAGCTGAGAGACCAGAAGATTCCAGAAGTGGTGGGTGATAAGAGCAGTCTACCACAGTGATGAATTAGTACTGCCCATGATTTGAAACGGGATGAAAGTGCCATGATCATTGAATCTATCAGCAATCTAGGGACAGCAAAGCAGAACCAGTTAAATTTCCTTTACAGTGGGATTATTTTATAATTGTGTTGGTTCATAACACTTTGTCCCTTGGTGTAGACTCTTTGCTGCGCTGGAAATAATGCTTAGAGTGGACATGGGGGTCAAGATTCAACACTTCCATTTCCTTACTGCAACCTTGAGAAAGCTAGGTTGCTTTCTCTGAAAGCATAGCTCATTCACTGTCTGATCCTTGGATTTCTCACCAGTAAAAGAAAGACTTTCACCCTTTGCCCTATAATTCCACCCATTCTGAATGGCTCTCAAAAGCACTTAGAATATGTCCCCTGATCCAGAGGCTCTGTACTCTAGCCCCGCCCCTCCTCCTCTAGCTCATTTCCTCCTTACTCAGTACACTCTAGCACGCTAGCCTTCTTTCTTTTTCCTTCACACCAAATTCCTTCTGCCTGGGAAGCTCTGAGTCCAGAGCTTCCCAAGGCTGGCTCAGTCTTCTCATTCTGATTTCAGACTGTGTCATTTTCCCAGAAAGACCTCTCTTGACAATCCTTGATAAATATCCTCCAATCCATCACTCTGCGCCATATCATCAGCCTGTTTTATTGTCCTCATAGCTCATAAGGTCACTATTATTCCTGGTTTGTTCTTAGCTAATGGCTACTGTCTCAGTATAATGATTAATAAGGCCCCCTTTGACTCTCGAATGTGTCACGGTCAGACTAACAAATTATATGGCCACGCTCCTTATTATTGTTGATATTTCCTTGTTTATTTGCTTCTCATCTGTTTGGATTCTAGAATGTAAACTCCAAGAAATCAGGAGTCTTGTGTGATGGGTTTAATGCCAAATCTCTGGAGCCTACAAAACTGCCTGACACATTTATAAATATTCGTTAAATGAATCACTATGATTTACACTTCTATGATGCCAGAGATCTGGAAGGCAAGAGGTTGAATTTTAAGTGGCTATTTAGCTGTCCCTTTCCTATCACTCTCTGTTGAAGTGCCCCAGAAAAGAAGAGACATACCCAGGAAAATACACATCCTTCGAGTGTGTCCCAAATCGAGGCAACATGACATTAAATGGAGCAAAATTTTGCTTGGGTTTTTGCTCCTGAAAATTTACTGTCTGATACGTGCCTGGGTGAGGTGTCATATCCTGTTTCCAAGAAAAAGATCAATATGTTAGAGGGTGATACATAGATATACATATACAGCTTTCTAAGTGAAAAAACAACAACAACAACAACACACACACACAAAACAGAATCATCCTCTTTTGGTTCATGTATCAGCTATGGTTTAACCACCTCAAACTACAGAAATAGGCCTACGATAGGTAGAAAACCAAGATAGGTGTGGTTCAACTACCTAAAGACACATCATGCTTAGCTTGTAGAAATCAAGCTGGGTAAAGAACCAAGGTAAATATTTGCAGCTACCACCCCCACCATCCCACTCAGAGATTTTGTCAGGAAAAGGTCCAAGAGATTAGGATGATATACTGAAAACTTTTAGACTTCAAATCCAATCAAACAAAAGGATGGAAAACTTGGAATTTGTTTTTGTTTTTTTAATCCTCACCCGAGGATAGGTTTATTGATTTTAGAGAGAAGAAGGGAGATGGGGTGGGGGGTGAAGGGAGGGATAGAGGGAGGGACAGTGAGAGAGAGAGATAGAGAGAGAGAGAGAGAGGGAGGGAGGGAGGGGGAAAGAGAGGGAGGGAGGGAGGGAGAGAGAGAAGGAGAAACATCGATCGATGCAAGAGAAACATCAACTGGTTGTCTCCTGCAGGACCCCGATCAGGGCCGAGGACCAAACTGCAACTGAGGTACGTGCCCTTGACTGGAATTTAACCTGAGACTCTTTGATCCACAGGCCGATGCTCTAACCGCTGAGCCAAACCAGCCAGGGCCAAAATTTGTTTTTTAACTGACAAGATAATCCGATGCATACAAACAAAGCTTTCAGTATTTTAACATCAGTTGTCTCGGTTAGCACTGACACTCTGATTTGGTACCACTTCTTCGGGGAATTGTTCCTCACTCTCCCAGCACACTCACACACACTTGCAGTGAGAACGCCCAAGCTTTTCACATAGGTTTAATGGTTTTTGCCTAAATGTCTATTTTTCTTGAATTTCAGAGCATTGTTTAGGTAAGCTCCCACTCACCCCCTCTGTTCCCCAATGCAAATACATGCAACACCATGAATCACACAAAAATGTAAGCACATGCAGCCATTTCTAACCTTGTTGATTGGCTTAAACCTTGGGGTTGTTCTGGCTCCCAAAGTATATCCTTTTCTACTGGTCGGGATCTTGGAGAGGTTGTACACCCAGTCATACCTCTTTGGGTAGAATATATTAAAAAAGGAAAGAAAGAAAGAAAGAAAGAAAAACACAGCGAATGTTATTGTAATCAAAACAGTGAACTTAGAATGTTCTTATTTGAATATTCTCTGCAAAAGTTGCTCTCTCTTGATTTCTCTCAATCAAGACCATAGGAACAATGATATAAGTAGCAGGTAACTTTGCAGAGGAATGTGCCTGGATAGGTAGAGTAAGTGATATTTCTATGCCTTCCAGTGAATCCAGTCCTCTGAGCCACAGAGCTGAATTTGCTCTCTTGCAAATGTGTCTCATCATATTAGTTCATAAACTCACCTACCAGCATATCCACAATCCAGGTGTTAACTAATGAGGGGGTAACTGGCATTGGCTCACTAGTCCTTGTAGGTGGGAATGAGTGGGGACTATCCTGTTAACTATATGAAGCAAAAGGGTTAGAAAGGGGGAGCAACGGTCCTTTAATTTCTGACATTGACCCTGACAGCTGGTTGCAGAGAACAAGGGCATTTTCTCATGATGGGACCCTGAAGATCACAAATTCTGTAGTTTTCCTTCCACCAAACGTGGCTATCTTTAAATAGATAGGGACCGGAGACCCACCTAAGAAAGGTGAATACTCACATTTTCTGTTGTGTAACACCCAGGCCCTCTGTTGGGTGCTCCCCTGAGAGGGAGAAACTTGTTCCCCAAAAAGTTGAAGGGGTAAAAGTGAGGAAAAATCTTCTTCTGTTGACATGTTCCAAAGGGGTAGTTAACCAGCGTTTCTGAAGATCAAGAAAGAGGAGAAACTCCACATGAGGGATCTAAGTGGGAGCTTTGGAGGGGTGGGTGGGGGGGATGTGGGGAGGCGGAGCAGAGGACACAGCCTCGCCCCCCGAGCTCTTAACAAAAACCAGACCAAAGTCCATGAAGGGGACCGAACTGCATTTCCTCCACTTGGTCTTTCCCAGCCTCCCCAGTCTTCTTCCTGCCCAGTACTCCAGACCCCTCCATCGCAACCCTCCTCACTCGCTTTGTTGAAGCACATTGCGCGCGCAGTTCCGGTTAGCATTTGTGTACTGCGTTGCCAAGGGAACGGAGGCGCGCCTGGCAGGTCCCAGCTCCGATTGGCTCCGAGCGCGTCTGCGCAGCAAGTGGGAGCACCGGAGATGCCGCCGTGGGGGCGAGAACCCGCCCCTCCGGGACCAGGAGCCCCGGGCGTGTGGGCTCTTCGGCTGGGCTGGGGTAGATGGCTCTACGGGACCCGTGGTGTAGGGTCTGCGGGGGTCAAGGATGGGCCGAAGGGCTTTGGAAACTGGGCCGCTGGGAATGTGCTGAGGTGAGAGGGGACACGGGCTCAGAATGCCTGGAAATTCGGGCTCCTGGGACCAGGTCCTAGGGAAGCGTCGCCGCTGCAGTGATGGCTATAGAGGTGGGCTCCCAGGGCGAAGACCAGAAGCAGGGGAATTGGGACCGAATAGAGTCTAGATAGTTCCTTGTTAGGCCCCTTTTAGACCCATTTTTCCTTTTCCTCAAGCTGCCCGTCAGGATGTCCCCTTGTCCCCCTAAACAGAGCAAAAGGTTTTAACAGGGCTGGAAACTTAAGTGGAGCAGTAAGACTGTAACAAAATCACAGAAGTGCTTAATAGTTTCAAAATCGTGGGCAGTCGCTTAAATGTCTAAACCCCAGTCTTCTCATCTCTAAATTGAGAATAATAATTCCTCTTTATAGGGTTATTGAGAGGATTGAGATAACAGAATTAGAGCATGTCAGTGTCTGGTACTTGGTAGGTGACATTGCAAGAGGTTGTTGCTACTGAAGACCTTCCCATCCCATCCCAAGAAGTGTAGGGGTGTGTGTGACTTCGTTACCTTTGTCCTGGATATTATCACTAACTTGTTTTCACTTGATTTTAGGATGGCTTTAGGAAGTGTCAGGTGTGGGAGGCAACAGAACGCGTGTGTGACTGGTCCATACAACCCTTTGCCCCCTAAGGATGACCCTGGGATCCACACTTACACTGGGCTAGCATTGTATGCAGGGGATAGTTTTATAAATCTAATGCTGGATTTAAAAAAAAAAAGTGATACTGAGTCCTAGAGGATATTTTGGACACTTGTGGAAACATTTTACTTGTTAAAAGTGATTGGAGGGATGCCCCTGCTCAATGGCCCAGGGAGGCTGCACACCTGGCAGTGCATAGTCTCCTGTCCTGCATAACATTCAAGTGTCCTGCTGGACTCTACGGTTGTACTTGACACATATAATAACATCAAATATGTGTCTTTAAATAATAAATAACACAGAAATCCCAGTAATATAGAAGGTTGTTATGAGAAACAAAGATACAGTCTCAGAATTATTGTGTAATTTACTCCAAGGATTCTGTCTACTCAAATTGCAGTAATACGGATGGTAAATAAAATGTGATCTTGGCATTGATTGATAACTTTCACTTTTATTAATATTTTAAAATTAATACTATTTTTGAAATTAGTTTTTACATTGTTAGTGATATGAAACATATCTTACAAAATACTTTAAAAATATGATGACCCATTCTCTCATTGGTGGTTTAGTTTAGTTCCAACTAATCCTCTGGCTGAGAAGAGATTTTAAAAAAGCTAGACTCAATAAAATATTAAGGCATCAAGAGATATACTAAGGAAGAAAAAACATGCAGGGCCAAGACCCCAGACAGAGAGGAAGCCCAAAATGGTGAACCCAACAGTTGGTGCTGCTGCTCTTCCCTTTGAATATTTGCTAATTGAAAAGCAGAAGATTTGAGCAGAAGTTTCAACAAAGCCTTTGAAAGCTGGGGAACAAAAATTAGGCTGACCGTGGAGGAGGGAGGACTGGAAAATACCCTGGTCTTTTAGTTGGAACCCTAAAGAGATAAACCCTAAGAATACGGGTAAATAAAAAATAGACTGGCTCTCAATGCCCCTGATGTCCAGATTTGATCAACTCAGTTCCTAACTGCATGAAGGTGATCTGCTTCTACCCTTACTGCATACTAAAAACAAAAGTACATCATCTCTGAATATAACATCATCTAGAACCTCATGAAAAATGTTTGGCACTCAATATAAAACAACCAAAAATAAAAAGAATTGAAACAAACCCAGACATTTGGAGTTATCAAATATGAATTTTAAAATAACTGTACTTGGCTTGAGATTTTGGAGGAAGCCTCAAGACTGCAGGGTGAACATAGGAAGCAAAAGACAACAAGGAAAGAGATGATCATGAAGTAAATTCTTGGTTTCTGGGATTAGAGGCTAAAAGAAAAAAATAGATCAGACCCTAAAGACAAAGTCAATAAAGATCCCAGTGTATTCAAGGAAAGAGAATTTTCCCCCATCAATCTTCTTGTTCTTGTTACTAATAAAACACACATTGGGCACACTTACATCCTGATAGATGCAAATTTGTCAGCTTTGTTGTAAAGCCAATCCAAATATAGTGCAGTCGAAGATGGACTGTCTATATGGTATGTGTATCTCCTATATAACCAATTGTCTAATGGTAAAATTGAGAAGTTAAGGCAGAATTTCAAGTTGCACTAAGGAATGTCAAGGATCCAATGTTTAAATGATAATCATGCACACTCAAAAACCTATGCAGGTGACTGCTTAGTACAGAAGAATACTAAGATAAAATTTTATATTGTGGATACTTTTGATGAAGTCCTTGAGGAAAGAATTCAGCAGTTCCTATCATGTACATTTCTACCCATAGTTAAAATATCGTGCCTGATGTTTATGGAGACTGTCTGTTAAGCTTTATCTGCTTTTCTCATTTGACTACTATGAGGCCATTATAATAATTATCATTCCAGGAAACCACCTGTTCTGTTGCAGTGATCTAATTGAATGGGGACAAATAGATTTGATTTTTGGTATAATGTTTTAAATTGATTTTTATCTCATTAAAAATTTTATTTATATAAATGATAATAAATCAGTTCAGTAAAGGGGATATTTCAGAAATGAAATGACTAGATGGAGAATTTTAGAAGCAATAAAAAAGAATCAAATAAAATTTATAGAAATAAAAAGAGTCACCACTGAAAGTAAGAACTCAATGCTCAGGTTTAACAGCACTTATAAAAGGATAAATGAAGTAGAAAATGAATCAGAAAAATGTGCCCAGACTGAAGCTTGGAGAGGTAAAAGGACAGAAAATACAGGAAAAAAGGTGTAAAAGACAGATGAAAACAATGACAAGGTCTAAAACACAGGTATTTGGAGTTTCTTGAGGAATGGAGAGAGAGAGAGAGAGAGAGAGAGAGAGAGAGAGAGAATGTGGCAGATGCAAGAGTTGAAGAGATAATGGCTGAGAATGTCCAGAACTGAAGAAAAACATTGAACCAGAGATTAACAGGTGCAGCAATCTCAAGCAAGACCAAATGCAAAGAAAACTTTACTTGATCATATTATAGTAAAACTGAGGAAAATCAAAAGAAGAAATTCTTGAGACCAACCAGATTTAAAAAGCATGTTACTTTGAAAGAGGCAACAATACGCCCGATGGCTGACTTTCCAACAGAAACAATAGAAGCCAGGAGACAATGGAACGGTATCTTCAAGTGCTAAAGAAATAATGGTAAAAGGATGGAATACATATTTCATATGAAGTCTAGCGCAAAGAAAGTGGATGTATATATACCAAGACAATCAGAGATATGAAGGACAGAGAAAAGTTGAAGAATTATTCTAGATTGAAGGATTTTGATGAAACATGACAATGTCATACAACATGTATTCCTGAACAGGATCCTGGATGAGATAGGAAAAGTATGTTGTTGGGACAGTTGGCAAATTTTCTAAGAGTCTGTGAATTTAATGGTAGTGTTATATCAATGTTGATTTTCAGATTGGTAGGGTAGTATGGTCATACTGTAGAAGAGAATCTCTGGGAGAGTTACACTAGTTTTTAGGGAGAATGGGGCATTGTTTCAGAAAAAAGTATATATAGAGAGAGAGGGAGAGAGAGAAGTAACATTTAACAAGTGAAGAATTTCAGTGAAGGGGATAATAGGATTCTTTGCACTGTTTTGCACCATTCTTTAGGTTTGAAACTGTTTCAAAGTAATAATTTTTTTTTAAAAAAGAGATACCGCCCTGGCCAGTTTGGCTCAGCGGTTAGAGAGTCGGCCTGCGGTCCAGAGAGACCCGGGTTTGGTTCCCGCTAAGGGCATGTACCTCGGTTGCAGTTTGTCCCCGGCCCTGGTTGGTTGTGCGGGTGGCAGCCACTCGATGTGTCCCTTTCACGTCGATGTCTCTCTCTCTCTCTCTTCCTCTCTCTCCCTCCCACTCTATCTGAACAAAAAATGAAAAAAAATGTCCTCAGGTGAGGATAAAAAAAAAAAAAAAAAAGAGATACCATTAAGAGAGTGAGAAAGTAAGCCAAGATTTAGAAGAAGATATAAGCAAAAGAAAAAAAAAAAAAGCTTGTCTAGACTTGTGATGTCCAACACAGTAGTCACTATTATCTATATAACTACTGAGTTGAAATGGAGTTAGTCCAAAATGAGATATGTATAAAGTGTAAAATATATATACCAGATTTTAAAGACTTAGAATAAAAAACAAGAGTGAAAAATATCTCATTAAGAAATTTTGTATTGGTAACTGTTGAAATGATAATGTTTTGGACATATTGGGTTAAATAAAACAGTATTAAAGTTAACTTCCCTGGTTTCTTTTTACTCTTTTTTAATGTGGATATTAGAAAATTTAAAATCCATTGCTCACATTATACTGCCATTAGATAGTGTTGATCTAGACTATGTCAAGTACTAGTACAGATTAATAAGAAAAAATAATTAATAAAAATGGGTAAAAAACTTAAATGGGTACCTCAGAAAAATGACTATCCAAATGAAATATATAAAATGCTCAACTTCAATATAGATTTTAAAAATGCTCAACTTCAATAATCATAAAGGAAATACAAATTTAAACCACAATGAGATACCCAGCAGATGGCTAAAATTATAAATACAGAAACAGTGCTGCTAAGGATGTCAAACTACTGAAAATCTTGATACCCCTTTTTTTTTTTTTTTTTTTTTTTTTTATAGAGTGGCAGAGAGAGAAACATCAACGTGAGAGAGACACATCGACTGGTTGCCTCCTACAGGGGCCCGACCAGGGCTGGGGACCGAGCTATAACCAAGGCACGTGCTCTTGACTGGAACTGAACCTGTGACTCTTTGGTCTGCGGGCCAATATTCTAATTGGTGAGCCAAACCAGTCAGGGCTCTTGATACACTTTTAGTGTAAGAGTAAATTGACACATTCACTTTGGAAAACTGACAATATTTACTGAAGATAAACATTGACGTCCCTATGACCTAATAATTTCTTCTCCTTGGTATTTACTCAGCAGGAATACATACAATTGTGTCCCAAAAAACATTTACAAGAACAATAAAAGTAACATTATCCATAGTAGTCCCAACCTGGAATAACCAACTGTATATTAACAGTAGAATGGAAACATAAGTTGTGCAATATTCATACAAAAAATACTATACAGCAATGAAAATGAATAAAATCCTGCATATATAGTAATATACATTAAGTTCACAATGTTGAATGAAATAATTCAGACATGAACATTTATACACTAAATTTACATAAAGTTCAAAAATAAGCAAAACTGTTTATGTGTTGGAAGTCAGAATGGTGATAACTTTGCAAAGGAGGGTGAAAGCAGTAATAGAAGGGACGTGAGAAGAGCTTTTGAAGGGATAGTGATGTTCCATTTCTTCAACTGGGTACTGACTGCTTATATCTGTGAGTTCAACTTGCATATTTCATTAACCTGTTCAGTTGTAATTTGGGCCTTTTTTGGTGTATGTGAAAAACCAATAAAATAGTTTATTTTTAAAAATCTGGCTACCCTAGAGGAAGGACATTAATAATATTATTATTTTTTAAAGATAACATAGTCACACCCCTTTCCTCTTTTTAATTCAATGGTTTGTAATTTGTTGAGCATTACCCCTACTCTAACTAAAGCTATTTACCATTTTCTGTTATCAGAAACCAGTAAATCTGAAGTGTTACTAATTCTCCTAGCATGAATTCTGGTGTCCGTTTATAATTCCGCTATTTTATTTTCCTACACTGCTTGTATGAAATGTCATTTAACCTTCTCTCTTAATTCTAGACTTATTTATTAGTCATTATATTGTGCAAGAGCCTGACTACTTCATTGTCTTCTAAAGTAGTCATATCTGAGTATTTATATATGTTATTTTATTAGGAATTATTTTTTCTGCTTTACATTAAAAGTATGGCATTATATTATTTATGAAATCATATGTGGTAGGTTATGTTATCCATGAATTTGATTTTAGGATAAAATAATGACAAAATAATGTTTCAAAATGTTACCAAAAATGTTATAAAATAGTTTTTTACTCAAAGCAGGACTTGAGTCTGAATAGCATTGCAAACCCATGATCCAGACTCTGCTGGAGGATGAATGTAACCAGATTAAAAAAGAAGAAAACAGATTTTCTAAATCCCACTTTCCACTCTTTCTTGAATACCAGTGTCTCTCTTCTGGGGCTAGAAGAATGAACACAGGCTTTGAAGCCAGTCAGAACTGGTTCCCAGTAGGCCCTGGCCTATCGTTTACTAGCTACATGACCTTGTGGAAGTTACTCATCTACCTAAACCTTGGTCCACCTATAAAATGGCTCTAATTATTCTTGCTTCTTAAGGCTGCCATGAGAATTTAGGAGACACCGCAGGACAAATCTTGCACTCAAAGGACTGACCTATATTTGGCATTTAACAAATGTCAATGTACTTCCAATCTATCACCTCCATGCCCAGGCTTACAGCTAACTCCAGAGGTACCTTCATGCAAATTTTTTTCTTTTTTCTTTATTGATTTTAGAGAGAGAGGGAGAGGAAGAGAGAGATAGAAACATTGACTAGAGAGAACATCAACTGGCCGCCTCCTGCATGCCCCCGACTGGGGATCGGGCCCACAACCTGGGCATGTGCCCTGACTGGGAATTGAACCAGCGACCTCTTGGTGCATGGATCAATGCTCAACCAGTGAGCCACACCAGCTGGGCTCGTGCAAATTTTTTAAATGGTGCCATTTCAGCTGGGTGGGTGCCACTCCATATCAAGATTTATGACTTTGTGAGAGGACCACTTCCCCCTCCCCACCCAGATCAGGGTCCTTATGTAATCTTTCGCATACCCCACCTCTTTCCAGTTAGACTCCAATATTAAAGGAATGAGTTTTCATAATGTACTAGAATTCAAGGACATGATTACCGTTAGGAAAATTCCAAAGGAATGGGTGGGCGATCTGTGGCATCATTCTCTTGCCCTTTTTGCTCCTCGGTAGATCGAACTGCACGGACTTGGAATGTTTCCCAGAAGCTCTGGACCAGAGCTCTGTCTCAGAGGAGCTTCCAAAAATCCAGCTGTGCTCATCTCCAAGCTCCATGAGTCACCACTCTCATAAGTAGACTTCAACCAAGAAAATGAAAGATGAGACTGAAACTGGCTGCTAAGCAATAGTCCCACCTTTGAGGTCCCCTTTCAAGCCTTTATGACATAGCTTTCTTCAAACAAACACATTGTGGTGTAAGGGGAGCCAGGGAGGCCCAACCTTGAAAAGGAACTCTGCTAATTAACTACCTGATCTTGAACAAGTTTTCCACCCAAGATCTCAATTTTCTCACCTGTAACAATATTCACCACATGGGGGATAACCTATAAAAAGCACCTAGTCCAAAGCTTGGAATACTCAACTTGTTAGTTCCTATGTCCCCTTCTGCCTTCTTTGATTTATTCATTCAACAAGTACTTATTAAACTCTTGTAATATGCCAGGCACAGCTTTAGGCAATGGGAATATAGCATGGGACAGAAATCCTTGTCCTCACAGAGGTTAATTTTTCTCCAAGCTTTGTCATTCTCTAGCTAGAAATGTAATTACATTTATCACAATACCCAATTTTACTGACTCTTGCCTCCACCTGCTCATTGAAGACCCTGGTCTCCCATGTCTATGTCTTCGATCTCCAAGGCATGTCACGTGAGGGCTCAGAAGTCAATACATCGGCTGCAGTCACAGCGAGCATTTTTTCCCTATGTTCTGTGACTCTATTCCAGCCCCCTCTTATCAATATTGAACTGTCATCATCCCTCCATCCCTGCTATGCCCTTCCAATGGCTTCGCAGCTCACTTACAATAAAATCCAAACTTGATCACTGTCTTTAGTATCTAGAACATTAACTGGCATATAGTAAATAATCAGTAAATGCTGGGAGCTCATGAATGGTCATTACCCAGAAAGCTGGGGCATGTGCCTCACCACTACCAGAATGCTGCCTTCCACTGCGAGGACACTGAAGTCGTGTCAAGGGAGGCAGTAAAATGCAGTCGCTAGGGACTGTCAGCTCGGGAACCAGCCTTCTTGGCTTTGGATCTGGCTCTACAACTTATTAGCTGTGTGATGTTGGGCAGGTCACCTAATTCCTCTGTGCCTCAGTTTCCTGGAATTAGTATTATCTTCCTCACAAGGTTGTTGGGAGAAATAAATAAGTCAATACACGTGAAACATTTAAAACAGAGTTTGACACATAGTAAGCATGCCAGGAAAAAACAGGAGCCATCACATTCTTTTTATATTAAAGTTCTTTTAGTTTCAAATAAAAGAAAGAAACTTGGGCCATCTTAAGCAGCAAAAAACTTATTGTGTAGTTATAGGAGAGTGTCACAGAGCCCACAGGCAGAAACGCATCTGGGCCTCAGGAAGGAGCTAGAATCGAGTGGGAAAGCCGTTAGTGGTGTTCTGTCTCCATGGTGCCGTGGCTTTCCTCTGTAGTTCCCTGTTAGCATCCTTGCTCTGTGTCCAGGCAACTTTCCATTCTCAACCTCTCACTACAGCTCCTGAGCTGACATATTACCGGCCCAGCCACTCTCAGGGACTGACAACCAGTCCTTGTTCCCCACTGCAGATTCTAAGAGGTGATAATCTGATTGGCCCTGGAGTCTGATGTCCACGCCAGTCAACCAGCCAGGCCAGGGGAGGACATGATGCAGTGCAAGCCCAGGAACTGGTGACCACCGTTATAGGTTCAAGGAGGGGAGCACTCTCCTGAGAAAGGGAACTGCTGCCCAGAGGCTGGGCAGGCACCCCAAAAGGAGTCCACTGCACAGGTCTTCCCAAAGCTGCCAATCCAGGAGGTGCTGGACCAGCTCTGGGACCTCAGCAGACATGAAGAGAATGCTGTTCTCCTGCTCTGAGTGAACCAAGCAGACCTGTGCCCCAGAGTCTCACCCAATCACTGTGGCTCCTCTCTGAGGACAGTCACCAGGCTACAGACCTATCTTCTTCGTGTCCTCATTCCATTCCAGCACTGAACCTTCAGACCTTTCCACCTGACAGCCCCAGCCTTTGTGCCGATCAGAGTAGGCAGATAGAGAAGTGCACGGCCATCTCCACCACTTCCTCACGCACTCGCTTCCGCCACTCCATGCACAGCCTGCATTCTCACATCTAGGGAGGTTTCCACCCAAATCACTTAACACCAAGGCCACTCGTGTTTTGACTGATGAATTTTATTGCACAACTCCAGGTAGAAGCAAGGTGTAATAAAGAAAGCAGACTGTTCAGAACCCTAGGGAAAGGAGACAGGTCAGGTTTACGGCCAGTTGCAGCAATCACAGCTGGTGTCAAAGACAAGCCCAGCCTGGCAGTGCTGCAGGTACGTGATTCCATTCAGGCACTGCCAGAAGGCATTTCTGTTGTCCGCCACAGGGTAGAGGCCATTGGCTTTGTCAGCACAGAAACCAGTGCCCCCAGAGCTGCCACTCCCACTCCCGGTCCCACTTCCACTTCCACTTCCGCTCCCGCTGCTGGGAGTAGTAGTTATTGGTGCAATGGGCTGAGAGGGGGCAGTGCAACCTGGAACGATATAAGAGCAGACTAGTGACCAGTAGAGGCTCCGAGCTTTGGCCTGAGGTGTGGAGACTAGTGGACTTGGGGGTGAGGTCTGGAGGTGGGGTACAGTCAGCTCTGGACCCCTACAACTGAAAAGATTGCAGGATAGATCCACACTGAGAAGTAGGGAAAGCTAAAATTTCAGGCCAGTCTGGTTTCTAATTTATACAGTTCTTTCTTCCCTTATGATGTCATAATCATTAAAACAAATTTACTGAGCACCCAACTGTGCAAAATACTTTTTTAGGATCTGAATATAAGTTTTTAGCAAATAAGCTCTAAGAGAAAATCTGGAAAAAGTTCAGGGAGTTGATACTTTTCCTGAGTTACAGATGAGAAATATGTGAGTACTATTTCTTGTTAAATCTCCCCAGGTGGGCTGAAAGAGACTTTTAATAAGGGGATCATAGAGAAGTGAACGCTTATGTTATAAGGTCAGCCTAATTTCTTGAGGCTCTGCCACACCTTCAGTTAAGCTTTAGCAGACCTGTAAAAGCCACCCAGGTAGGCTTGGTTTCCCATAAGAGCATGACATTTCTGACGTGGAAGTCCAAGGATAGGGAAAGATTTAGTGCTTGTTTCTCAAGAGCAGGGAGGCAAAGGGAAGATGGCTCCCTGGTCAGTGGGGGTGGGTAGATGTGAGAGCTGTGATTGAGTTGGAGAAGGAGCATTTATAGACCCGGAGGTCCTCCTGCTGTCACTCACTTGCACTCTGCAGCCCCAGGGCATCCTTCAGGGTGGTGGTCAGGGGGAATTTGCCCTGGTTGCAGAAAGTGCCTGTGAAGTCATCCAGATCAATGGCCCAGACCATGGCACCTCCAAAGTTGTTCTTCATCAGCCAGTCAGCCTGTGGTAATTATGGAGAAATCCAATGAAGTGCAGACATTAAGGCCAACATGGGGCTCCAGGGCTCCAGGGAACAAACTCAGGCAACAACAGTCCACAAAATACAGTCTACCTTGATTTTGAAGCTCTTGGTGTTGTCATAGCCAAGCCACTCATTGCCTTTGTAAGCGTAGGGAACATCCTGAGCAGCTTCCCACACTTCAGTAGCTCCATTCTTCAGGAAGGTACAGATCTAAGAGGAGATAAGGAGGAGGTCAAAAGGTAGGCACAGTATCCATGAAGCAGGGGTAAAGGGCACGAGGGAGGGGAAAAGAAAAGAGATATGTAAAAGCTACTTGAAAAGGAAGGCCTAGAGCTCTATCAGCAAATTTCTTAGTTCATTTAGGATTCTAATTCTTTGTGCAATCTGGGTAATTTATTTTCCATGTTGGAAAAGCTCTTCAAGAATGCCTTAGCAGGCAGTGAGCAGTGTCTACACACTGATCTTTTTTCCTACTCTCCCTGTATTTGGAATCCAGCCTAATGTGTAACATGAGTGCTCATTTGCCTCCCATAGTGAGCCAACTATTTGTTAAGTGAGCCAAGAAATGTTGAGTTGTTTATATTGTTAAACTCATGGCCCAGAGAAAGCCACTTTTCTCTGTCTCTCTCAGATTTCCAGGAGCATACCTCATAGTAGGCCCAGAACCCAGATTGCCTGGTGTAGGGCCCAGCAGGGCCAGGGCCAGTGATAGGAGCCCCAATTCCATGGTTGGAGGGGTTGCTCAGGATGTAGGTGTGTCCATAGGCTGGGAATCCAACGATGAGCTTCTCAGCTGGGGCCCCGTTGTCCTTCCAGTAGTTCATGATGTAATCCTGCAATGGCAGTGGGTTAGCAAGAGGCCACCAGGCTGATGGCCCAGGGTTTGGTTATATTAGACCTGTGTTCTAGCAAGCAAATTGTTTGATATTAATGACAGAGGATTTGTTAGTATTTTTAGAAAACATTTTGGTGGAATTATAGTTAAAGAGATTTGATCAGCCACTTAAGAGGAGAGTTATAACAAGTGAGATATTTGCAGAATCTATGTTTGTTTTGTCCCTGAATTTCCATGTGATTTATGACACCATCTCTGGTCTGAATATGTGTCTGTGTAGGGACTCACCACATTGAGGTACGCGTTGCTGCCAGTGTCAGTTGGGTATTTGTAGAGGGGGCTGTTCTCTCCAGTGTAGCCCTCCCAGGAGCCATGGAGATCATAGGTCATGACATGGATATAGTCCAGGTACCTGTAGTCCAAGTACAGCAGTTAAAATGATCTCTGATGGTCATTTCCCACACCTCTGCAGGCAAAGAAACCACTTCCAAAGCTTCCTCAACAAGGTCCCTGAACAGCAAGATAGACTAAGGATGAGCATCTCTTATACAAGTGACACAAAGAAGAGTGTAGGACAAGTGATCACTCACTGGGACAGCTGGGGGATCTCATAGCCAGATTGGATGTTGGAGATGCCACCAGCTACTGCAGCAGTGATCATCAGCCTGGGCTTGTTGACCTGCTTGGCCTCCTGCTCAAAAGCTTCATGCATTTCCTATACAAGAGTAGGACAATATTGATGAATATGAACTCTAAGTTGACTTTCATGACTACTCTTTGAATTAAATTGAATTAATCTTCCATCTTTCATGCTTCAGCATTCTCACTGCAATAGGACATCCAGGTTCTTCATCTCCCACTGAGATTGCAGGGAGCTAGATTTTCTATATGGCCTCAGTGATCCTTCACATGAGATTGGTTGTGTGCTTTCCAGTAACTAATACAAAATAATATTGAATGTAAACTGGAATTTAAAAATGAACTTTAAGCCCGCCTTGTGTGGCCTAGTGGATTGAGCGTTGTCCCATGGACTGAGAGGTCCTAGTTTGATTCCTGGTTGGGGAACATGCCTGGGTTTCAGGCTCGGTCCCCAGTAGGGGGCATGCAAGAGGCAGCCGATCGATGTTTCTTTCTCCTACTGATATTTCTATCTCCTCTCCCTTCCTCTCTCTCTAAAAAATCAATAAAAACATATTTTAAAAAATAAAAATGAACTTTAAATTTTAAAAAATGACATGGAACGCAGCTCACCTGCACCAGGACAGTGAAGAGATGCTTGTCCTGAGGAGGGCTCCCACGAGAGCCAGGATACTCCCAGTCAAAGTCCAGCCCATCAAACTCATACTGGCGCAGGAATTTGATGACCGAGGCAATGAAAGTCTGGCGGTTTTCAGGAGTGGAAACCATGGTAGTGAAACTAAGGGAGACCCCAACAAGGCAGGGTGAGGGCATGCCTCAGTGGTCCCCAAACCTTGTTGTAATCTCAGTGTAGGAAGTCATCTTGAAAAACTTACGGAGCAGTTCCAAAGTTCCAGCCGCCAATAGCCAGGAGAGTTTTCAGTTGACTGTTTCTGAGGGAAAAGAAGCAAAGAGTGTGTCAGAACAAGTGCAAAGAAAGATAAAGCATTTCAACATTAGCTGTTATGATTGAGAAGCCAGGAGAAGTCTCATGCAGCCTCTCATGCTGGTTTCTTCATTCTTATCCTTTCCCCTGAATCGTGAGAGTGGTTGGAGTAGGTGACCTAAAGCTGGTAGTTTCAATGTGGTGATGTTTCTAATGACTCCCCTTGCAGTGAGGCCTTGGACACTGAGTGCTTGGTCAATGCCAGCCTGGGGTTGCTTCCAAGTGGAAGATTGTTCTCACCTGAGTCTACAGTACTTGGACTTTTCTAAATTTCTCTTGGCAACTGAGCTGGACTTCAGTTGATAACCCCCTCCTGTGATCAGCCATTGCCCTTAAGTTAGAGTCACCCCTGTAATGGAAGTAGTAAGAAAGCTCGGAATTTATCTGTGTGCTGCTTGTAGGCCTGCCTGGAATTTCAGCCTGGAGGCTACTGTGGAAGGTTTCATTCAAACTATTTTTGAAGGTTAAAAGACTTCAAACTTCAGTCCTCTCATCACTTACTTGTTTTTCAGGCCATTGAAAGCCTGGTAGAGGGCCACATCGTTCCACTCGATGGTGGTGATCTCGTTGTTGTGCATCCCAGCAAAGGCGTAGATCAGGTGAGTGCAGAGGCAGGGGTCAATGTCTTCAGGCTTGAAGCGCCCCAGGCCAGGCCGGTACTGGGCCCAGTTGGTGAAGTAGCATATCAGCTGGTAGGCAGAACCTGTTAGTCAGAGGAAGAGGGTGAGAGACAATGCCAGGGCAAGCTCCCTGGGGAGTTATGGATTGCCTAAGAAACCACAGACTTCCAAATAGCTTTCTTGTTGATTCTCAGGGGGAAGGGAAAGATGTGCCTGAGAGCCTTGTGTATTGCAGCCAACCCATAATTAGTAGGCAATTCTGGGCTGCAGATATCTCTCAGCAGCAGCTGTCCCTCAAGAGAGAATTAAAGAGCTTTATAGTAAAAAAGTAATAAATAAATAAAAGCCTGGCTGATGTGGCTCAGTGGTTAAGCATCATCAACCCATGAACCAAGAGGTCACTGATTTGATTCCCGGTCAGGGCACATGCCCAGGTTGTGGGCTCAATCCCCAGTGGGGGGGAGGGGGGGTATGGTGTGCAGGAGGCAAAAGATGGATGTTTCTCTCTCATCAATGTTTCTATCTCTCTCTCCCTCTCCCTCTTTCTCCAAAAAAATCAATAAAAACATATTAAAAAATAAAGAGCCTTAGAAAGCAGTGCCCTTTGCTTAAATAAAACCTGAAATCTGTAAACTCTGATTTAAATATATTCTAGCCTCCTCTGCATGCTAATACTAGCAATCAATAATGCTTAC
Source organism: Tadarida brasiliensis (assembly GCA_030848825.1). NCBI lineage: Eukaryota > Metazoa > Chordata > Mammalia > Chiroptera > Molossidae > Tadarida > Tadarida brasiliensis. Next base: position 11,319,035 of record CM061275.1, on the reverse strand, counting down.
TAACTATTTATGTACTAAGCTCAGCTCTCAGTAATTTATTTAAATTCATTCATTAATCGTCACCAAAACCCTATGAGGTTATTATTCTCATTTTACTCATTTGGAAACTACAACCCAGAAAGGATGACAGTATAAGTCAGTGTAGCACTTATAGCTGTCTCCCTGAGTAATAATTTCACTCAGAGGGAAATGAACCATCCCCTTGGAGTCAAGTCCTGGCTTCAGGTTTGGATTTTGCCACGGCCTCCCTATGTTTCTTGGTTTACTAGGCTGCGAGATAGGTGGTAATACATTTTCTGTCCACCTCTTAAAGAAGAGTTGTTTAAAAGACGCAGTGAGATGACAGATCTCATCATCATGAAGATGCCTCACCATGTTATTTTTTAGTGTTAACATTTATTTGTAAGACCACTGTCTAGTCAGTTTCAGCTTTGGGGTTTTAGGCCAATGATCCCAGACTGTTGACTTAGGGGATTTCAGACTCTAAAGAAATTAATTAATAGTCTTTGTTTAATGTAGAAGGACAGAGGGCCATGCTGAGTTTCCAAATGACGAAGACACAAAAGGGAACAATACGAGGACCATGCCAAGAGTACATACCTATCTCAGCCGTCAGCACAAGCAGCAGACCTTCAAGCAACAGAGAGAACAGTAAGCTGGAGGAACTCATCTGTGGCCACGGCGGCCTTTCCACACAGTGTAGAGTCCCTTTGCAGTAGGACATTTTAACTGGGCTTTACTCTTTGAGTCCTTTTAACACTCTCTGTAGACTCCCAACCTACTGAGGCTGATCAAGTCTCAGGGTTTCTCTTGGAAGCCCACTCCCTCTACTCCGGCTCACAAAACCACTAAAGGGCTGTGAGCCTTGAGGCCTGGGGAAGGGAGGGGACTGCAGGGCAATGGGAGACCTATCACCAGGGAAGGATCTGTGTCCCTGTGCTTTCCCCAAAGCAATCATCTCGGGCGATTTGGTTGAGTAAGAAGGTAAAAGCAAGTTATAAAGGGGCAGAAAAGCAAGAGGGAGAGAGTGGTTCCTTACCAGCGAGGAGGGTGAGCTTGATCATCTTGCCTCAGTGGTAGAAACTCCCTAGTTCAACATGCCTTTTATACCCCCTTCCTCCCCTCCCGTGACTTATCAGATTCACCGTTGGCGTGATTGCCTCTAAGGCCAACGTTGATATTGGCAGTGCTTGAAAACCTCAAGCCCATTACTGACAGGGAAATCATATTATCTTGATTTCACTTTACAAGAAGAAAGGATTGGGCTCAAGCCCAGAACTATACTAATAAGCTCCGTTATGGAATAGCTTACATAATTCAAAATGGTTTTGTACAGCAGACTATACTCTGTTTGGATAGCACTAACCTACTATTTTACCCTCTTATATTTGTAGCAAATTATTTCCATGGTCCCTTCCAGAAGCAGGTTGACATGCTCTCACTCTTCCTCTCTCTCTCCCCTGTGCCTTCACACCTGATGCTAGAATATCTAACAACCCCTTTTTAATAGAATACATGTCCAGATTCTCAAATTTCCTATGTACAGTTTGCTAGAATTTATTTGCCTGAAAACTAGCCTGCACTCTGAGATTTTCCATCCTGTTTCCCTTTTCACAATCGTTATTCTCCTTCAAAGAGGAGAGAAAACAGAATTTAAAACATGTGACTCTAAAAGGACTGTAGACTTAGCTTTTTCTCTTCAGTGAGGCAACCAATCAGCAGATGTAGAGATGCAGATCTTTGTGAGGCCCTGATGGGCAAGATCATTGCCCTTGAGGTTGAACCCAGTGACATCATTGAGAATGTTAAAGCCAAATTCGAGACAAGGAGGGCATCCTGCCCAGCCAGCAGCAGCTGATTTTTGTGAATAAACAACTAGAGGATGGCCACACTCAGACTTCAACATCCAGAAAAAATTCACCCTGAACTTGGTGCTTTGCCTGCCAATCTATTTTCTTGTTTTAAAAAAATGCTTAAGTATATGCTGAGAGTATTGTCATAGGACTTAGCATATGGGAATCCAGGTAGGAAGTATTTTATAAAAAGCATTCTTCCGAGAGAGAAAATGGCAGCAGAGTGAATGGAAGCTACACAAATGATCTCCCAGGACCAAACAGGAATTACAACCAAAATAAAGACAAATCGTCGGGAAAAAGCAACAGAAAAGCAGCGAGAGAGGACCATACAACCAGGGACACTGAATGAGCCTGGTAGGATCTGCGGAGACACAAGAGGGTGGCGGGCTGGGAGCCCACAGACAGCAGCGGCCTTAGCTGTGAGCACCACCCTCGGGGTTAACATCCCAAGCGGCTCCACAGCACAGAGGGCTGGGACAGAGCACTAAATAGCTACAGCCACTCATCTGGGGCTCCAGCAAAGGGAGGGTGAACTGGACTGGAACTGTGTGGGGACACCTGGGATTTGGAGGGCGCTCAGAGTTTGTGCTGAGTCACGGCCACAAAGGACGGTGGCCAGCTTGCTCCTTCCCGGAGCAAAGATTCGACCCAAACCAGGCGAGCAAAGAAATGCAAATTGAGGCTCATTAACAACCAGCATCGGCCCCACCCTTGGGAAATCCTCTTACACTATACACACCTGAGGGAGTTTCTCATTCAACTGAGAACCTAAGGCTTTTCAAGTAACTGAGGCTAATAACCTCCAGGCAAGAAGCTAGAGGATAACTGAACCTTTCTTGGGCTTGCAAATCTACCCAGGAAAGTGAGACTTGACAGTGGTGTTTAAGGAGGGCCCTCCGTGCTCATCCAAACCCAGTAGAGGAAGCCACAAATAGCAGAACACCAACACCCACAGGGCAAATTTGGCAGGCTCCAAAACCCACTGAGATAGCCAAAATGGTGAAACAAAGAAACAAATCCCAAATGAAAGAACAAGAGAACTCTACCAAAGATGAGATAAATGAAATGCGGTTAAGCAAATTATCAGAGGTAGAGTTCAGAGCCATGATCTTGAGGAAACTAAACAGCATGAGTAAGGACATCAACACCATGAATAAAGATATAGAAACACTGAAAACCAACCAAGTGGAAATGAAGAATGACATAGCAGAAATAAAGAACATATTGGAAGGACTGACAGAGTAGAGGAAGCGGAGGACCGGATCAGTGAATTAGAAGACAGAGTAGAAAAAATCAATCAATCAGAAAACCAAAAGGAAAAAACAATTAAAAAACAGGAAGATAGCTTAAGAGAACGGTGGGACAACTGGAAACATAATAACATTCACATCATAGGAGTCCCCAAAGAAGAAGAAAATGAGCAAGGGTTAGAGAATATAGTTGAAGAAATAGTGACAGAAAACTTTCTTAACTTGGTGAAGGAAGAAGGCATTCAAGTTCAAGAAGCACAGAGAGCCCCAAGTAAGAAGAACCCAAACAGGCACACACCAAGACACATAATAATTAAAATGCCAAAAATTAAAGACAAAGAGAGAATCCTAAAGGCAGCAAGAGATAAGCAACAGGAACCCCCATAAGGCTATCAGCTGATTTCTCAACAGAAACACTACAGGCCAGAAGGGAATGGCATGAAGTAATCAAGGTCATGAAAAACAAGGATCTGAATCCAAGACTACTCTATCCAGCAAGGCTATCATTCAAAATAGAAGGTCAAATGAAGAGCTTCCCAGACAAAAAAAAGGCTAAGGGAATATATTAGCACCAAACCAGCACTGCAAGAAATGTTAAAAGGACTGCTGTAATTAGTAGAAGAAATAGGAAGAAAAATATAACCACACTGAACAGAAATGGCAATAAATAAGTTCATATCAATAATCACCTTAAATGTAAATGGATTGAATGCTCTGATAAAAAGACACAGAGTAGCTGACTGGATAAGAAAGCATGATTCACATATATGTTGTTTATAAGAGACCCACCTCACAACAAAAGACTCACATAGGTTGAAAGTAAAGGGATGGAAAAAAATCTTCCAAGCAAACGGAAAGGAAAAAACAGCTGGGGTTGCAATACTCATATCTGATAAATTAGATTTCAAAATGAAGACCATAACTAGAGACAAAGAAGGCCACTACATAATATTGAAAGGATCTATCCAACAGGAAGATATAACCTTGGTAAACATATATGCACCCAATATAGGAGCACCAAAATATATTAAAAATCTTCTGGAGGACTTCAAAGGAAAATCGACAGCAATACAATCATAGCAGGAGATTTCAACACCCCACTGACATCACTGGACAGATCATCTAGACAAAAAATTAACAAGGAAACAGAAATTCTAAATGAAGCACTAGATCAAATGGATTTAATAGATATATACAGAGAATTACACCCCAAAACTGCAGAATTCACATTCTTCTCAAGTGCACATCGGACATTCTCAAAGATAGACCACATGTTAGGACACAAACTAAGTCTCTACAAGTTCAAGAAGATTGAAATCATATCAAGCATCTTCTCAGATCACAATGGCATGAAACTAGAAATCAATTGCAACAAGAACATGCAAAGACATTTGTACAAATGGAGGCTAAATAGCATGTTATTGAACAATGAATGAGTTACCATGGAGATCAAGGAAGAAATTAAAATATTCCTGGAAACCAATGAAAATGAACACACAACAACACAAAATCTATGGGATGCAGCAAAAGCAGTTCTGAGAGGGAAGTTCATAGCACTACAGGCCCACCTCAAGAAACAAGAAAAATTTCTAATCGACTACCTAACCTCACAACTTAAAGAACTAGAAAGCAAACAAAAAGAAAACCCCAGAGCAAATAGAAGGAAGGAAATAGTAAAGATCAGAGCAGAAATAGATGACATGGAGACCAAAAAACAATTTAAAGGATCAATAAAACAAAGAGCTGTTTTTTTGAAAAGATAAACAAGATTGATGGACCCTTAGCTAGACTCACCAAGAAACAAAGAGAGAGAACCCAAATACACAAAATCAGAAATGAAAGAGGAGAAGTAACAACTGACACCACAGAAATACAAAAGATCGTTAACAAATACTATGAACATTTATATGGCAACAAATTCGACAATCTAAGCGAAATGGACAAATTTCTAGAAACACATAGTCTCCCAAAACTGGACCGGGAAGAGATAGAAAACTTGAACAGGCCAATAACAACGAAGGAAATTGAAGATGTAATCAAGACCCTCCCAGCAAACAAAAGCCGAGGCCCAGACGGCTTCATGGGGGAGTTTTACTGAACATTCGAAGAAGAACTAACACCATTCTCCTCAAACTATTCCAAAAAATTCAAGAAGAAGGAAGATTTCCAAACTCGTTTTATGAGGCCAGCATAATTCTAATTGCAAAACCAGAAAAAGACACTACAAAGAAAGAAAACTATAGGCCAATATCCCTGATGAACATAGATGCCAAAATCCTGAACAAAATACTAGCAAATGGGATTCAGCAATACATCAAAAAAATTATTCACCATGACCAAGTGGGATTCATCCCAAGGATGCAAGGCTGGTACAATATTCGCAAATCAATAAATGTGATACATCATATAAACAAAATGAAAGATAAAAACCATATGATCATATCAATAGATGCTTAAAAAGCATTTGACAAAATCCAGCACCCATTTCTGATAAAAACACTCAGCAATTTGGGAATAGAGGAATCATATCTCAACTTAATAAAGGCCATATATGAAAGACCTACAGCCAACATCATACTCAATGGACAAAACTAAAAGCATTTCCCTTAAGAACAGGAACAAGACAAGGATGCCCACTTTCACCACTCTTATTTAACATAGTACTAGAAGTCTTAGCCACAGCAATCAGACATGAAGAAAAATAAAATGGATCCAAATTGGAAAGGAGGAAGTGAAACTGTCATTATTCGCAGATGACATGATATTGTACATAGAAAACCCTAAAGACTCCATCAAAAATCTACTAGACTTAATAAATGAATTTGGCAAAGTAGCAGGATACAAAATTAATGTCAAGAAATCGACGGCATTCTTATACACCAATGATGAACTCACAGAAAGAGAAACTAAAAAAACAATCCCATTTGCCATCGCAGCAAAAAAAATTAAGATACCTAGGAATAAACTTAACCAAAGAAGTAAAGGATCTATTTGTAGAAAACTATGGGACATTGAAAAAAGAAATAGAGGAAGATGTAAAAAAGTGGAAGCACATACCTTGTTCATGGATTGGAAGAATTAACATCATTAAAATGTCCATACTACCCAAAGCAATCTATAGATTCAATGCAATCCCCATCATAATACCAATGACATATTTCACAGAACTAGAACAAATGCTTCCGAAGTTCATATGGAACCAAAAAAGACCCTGAATAGCTACAGCAATCTTTAAAAAGAAAGACAAAGTAGGCGGGATCACAATACCGGACAAAGCTACTGTAATCAAAACAGCCTGGTACTCGCACAAGAACAGGCACATAGATCAATGGAATAGAACAGAGAACTCAGAAATTGACCCAAAACATTATGCTCAATTAATATTCGACAAAGGTGGCAAGAGCATACAATGAAGTAAAGACAGCCTCTTTAATATGGTGTTGGGAAAATTGGACAGCTACATGCAAAAAAATGAAACTAGACCATCAACTTACACCATACACAAGAATAAACTCAAAATGGATAAAAGACTTAAATGTGACTGGTGAATCCATAAAAATCCTAGAAGAAAATGTAGGCAACAAAATTTCAGACATCATATGCAGCAGATTTTTCACTGATACAACACCTAAGGCAACAGAAACAAAGGAAAAAATGAACACATGGGACTACATCAAACTCAAAAGCTTCTGCACAGCAAAAGAAACAACCATCAAAGTGGAAAGGCAACCTACTGTATGGGAGAGCATAATTGCCAATAATACATCAGATAAGGGGTTAATTTCCAAAATATATAGAGTGCTCATACAACTCAACAAAAGAAGACAAAGAACCCAATTAAAAAATGGGCAGAGGAACTAAATAGACAACTCTCCAAACAGGACATACAAACGGCCAAGAGACATATGAAGAAATACTCAACATCACTAATCATCAGAGAGATGCAAATTAAAATAACAATGAGGTATCACCTCACACCTATCAGAATAGCCGCCATCAACAAAGCATCCAACAAGTGTTGGCGAGGGTGTGGAGAAAAGGGGACTCTAGTACACTGCTGGTAGGAATGCAGACTGGTACAGCCACTATGGAAAACACTATGGTATTACCTCAAAAAATTAAAAATTGAATTACCATTTGACCCAGTGATAACTCCTAGGAATATACCCTAAGAAGCCTGAAACACCAATCAGAAAGAATATATGTACCCCTATGTTCATAGCAGCGCTATTTACAATAGCTAAGATCTGGAAACAGCCCAAGTGTCCATCAGTAGACGAATGGATAAAAAAGTTGTGGTACATATACACAATGGAGTACTATGCAACTATAAGAAAGAAAGATCTCTTATCCTTTGAGACGACATGGGAGGACCTGGACACTATTATCCTAAGCGAAACAAGCCAAGCAGAGAAAGGCAAATATCATATGATCTCACTTATTTCTGGAATATAATGAACATAATAGTCTGAGGAACAGGGTAGTCCCAGAGACGTGGAAGTAGGGTACAGACTGACAATTGCCAGAAGAGGGGCTGGGGGAGGGGAGCAATGAACCACAGAACTTGTACGCATGTACGCATAACCAATGGACATGGACAACAAAACTGGGGACAGGGCAGGAAGGGAGGGGGAGGAGGGAGTCAATGGGGGAAAAAGCAGTAATATCTGTAACAAAAATAAATTAAAAAAAAAAAAAAAAGCATTCTTCCAGTAAAAGGTGAGTCACAATTTGGAAGGAAGAAAGGGAAGAGGCACCATTCCTGTCTTCTATAACCTTAGAGTCAATACTGCACTTAGAGTAAATATAATACCATGGGAATGCACCTGTATCAAATTATTTATTAATGTTCATTCATTTATTTAATTCTGACCCTCATTGTGTCAAGTACTATGTGAGTGCTGGGTTATATGAGTAAATGAGACACAGGGCTCTCCATCACTGGTGCAGACAGATAAATAAATGGAAAATTATGATCTGGTGAATTAAGTGCTGCAGGATGTTAGTCCAGAGTAACTGTTAGAACCAAATAAAAAGGAGTCCAGCTGGATGAGTGGGCAGTTATGCATCTGGACTGAAAGATTCCAAAGCAATGGACAGAGGTAGGTGGAGAGAATCTTTTTGGAGAAGGTTCTTTTAGAATATCCAGCCTGGGCTGGGAATGAGAGGTGGTCTCATGGTGTGGTTGCACCGAAGGGTAGCCCAGAGTGTGAGGTAAGATCACAGATCCCGGAGCCACACTGCCAGCTTTGAAATGCATTTCTGAGGTGCATGACCTTAGGCGGTTTCTCAGCCTCTCTGTGCCATGTTCTTCTCTGTAAAGTGGGAATAATCACCACGACTATCTCAGAGGGTCCTCATGAAGATTCAGCGAGTTGATATTTATAGAGGGCATGCTCATAGAGTGTCCTGGAAGTGTTGATTCTATAAATAAAGTAGCAGGAAGGGACTTGGAGTGAGTACTGGGGGAATACCAAGGGTGACTTCCTTCCCACAGAGCCAGGGCAACGTCATAAGGAGCCATTTGGGTGTGTAGACTCTTAAGATGAAGACAGCAACCCAGACACGTACAAAGAAAGGGCTGAAGTGCAAGCCACAGGGATCACAGGGGGTCCTGGGGAACCATGGGCCAGGGATGCTTCATGGCTACGAAATATGTGCCAAATATGCCAAATCCTTGAGAAATTAAGTTCAAGTTCCCATTTTGTAGTTAGCTTACAAAATGGCTGGGGACTTCTTTTCTGCTGACTTATAAGGACATTCAATACATAAAGGGACATCTGATCAACAATTCTGAGTCTCTTCACATAATTCACCATCCAAACCCAGATGCATACGAGAGTGAAAGGGGCATTAGAATTATGTAATTTTCAAAATATTTATTTTTGATTGATATTTTGCTATACAAATGAACTTATCAAATAGTTCTATTAAAACTATTTTCAAAAATATGTTTTTCTAAATAACAAAATATATATAACTGCATAGTAATTGTAAATTCTGAGTAATTATTCTCACTACACATTCACAGACTTCAGCTTCTTCAGCTTGGTAACTGGTGTAAGGAAGAGTGAGGCCACGCTGTCCTGGAGATGGTAGGTGTGAGACCTCTCACCCCTCTGTACTGTGCCTTTTCTCTAAATCTTTTTAGTGCCTTCCCTAAGGGGCCTGAAGGGTACATTCATCATTGGTAACGTCAGCGCTAGTGTTTGTCCTGACCTCACGGGCACAGAAGTGGAGTACAGAGACTAGCCTGCAGGTGGCCATCACGTTCTGTCCTCAAATAACAAGTAGGCTTGCTTGGGGTTCAGTTCCAGAGTTAGGAGATGAGTAGACTTGATGAAGGAGGACTTCCTGAAGGAGGCGATGCAGTAAATCAAGCACCCTGAGTCCGACCTGTCTTCTGGCTCTTCTGCAAGATCTTTGGAGGCATGTTTGTGGCAAAGAACAAGAACTCGATTTCTCTTGTCCCGCCTCCCCAGAGCCTTCCATTTCCTCTCCCTCCTACCTCAGGAGGGCCCAGAGTACCAGAACTTTGCACAGAGAGGCCCCGCCACTGCCCCTCTTTCTCTCCCAGCACCAACCTCTGCAGAGCTCTGGGGAGCGGGAAGGTGGGGCCTCTCTTAGTTGCAGGGCTGTAATCATGCAGATTTATAAATCAAAATAGATAACTCGGCATTCTGAGGCAAAACTTTCATTCAATCATCCTTCTGTCTTACAGTTCCCAATGGACCCAACAAGTGGATGGCTTAAGACCAGTTACCGCAAGAGCATCTGGTGTCGAAGCCAGGCCTGACTGACAAGCCTCCTTATCAGTGTGCCCACCCACACAGTTGTAGAAGGCTTGCTTGCTGGTGGGGCTGGGGTAGAGACCACTGGACTTCCTGACACAGAATCCACTATGGCCAACACTGCCACCCCCAGGAACCACAGAGACAATGGAGGCCGAAGTGGTGCCCAGGGTAGAGGTGGGCACTATGCAATCTGAAGAGAGTAGAACAGGGTTCTGCAGTGGACTCCTTTCCCAGGACAAGTGTCATGTCTGTAGGGTCACTGGGGGTTCCTCTCAGCCAAGGGCACATCCTACCTGAATCAGTGGTTGAACGCTCTGGGCTGAACCAGATACCCAAGTTCACAGCCCAGCTCTGCCACAAGTTATGTAACCGTGAGCAAGTTATTATCTTCTCTGAGCCTCAGTCTCCTCCTTGTAATGATGGGAAGGGAGGAATGATAGAATCTAAATGCTAGAATTCTAATGGTCTCTTAGAATTATTGTGTAAAGTATTTCCCAATGTGCTTGGTATGTAACATAATAAATACTATACAATCATTGGGTTTTATTTTTTTTAGGGGGAAAATAATGTTTATTTATCACCTTTATTACCTAAATGCTTCCCAAATACTATGTTCCATTTATCACGACCTCCCCCACCAAATCCTGCAAAATGGAAGAATTTTAAAGATCACTTAATTCATGTTAGCTAAAGCAAGAACTGAGATTCAAAACCAGTTCTGTCTGAATTCAGAGCCTAGGCTCTGCCTACTGCACTGATATCTTTTAAAATATCACTTTATTAAGGTATGATTGACATACACAAAGCTGTACATATTTAATGTTGAAATTTGAAGAGTTTGGAAGTAAGTATACATCATGATCACTACTATCAATGCTATAAATAAATCCATCACCTTCAAAAGTCTTCTCCCATCCTCTTTATTTATAGTGTTATAATTTGTGGTAGGAACACATACCATAAGATCTACCCTCCTAGCAATGTTCTCGTAGACAGTACAGTATTGTTCACTGCAGGCTCTATTCTGTATTGATCCCTAGGACTTCATTCATCTTGTGTAACTGAAACTTGTGCCCTTTGACCAATACCTCCCTTTCTTTCCTCCCTAATTTTTATTTTTAAATATATGAATAACACCTGTCTCTAAGAGTGCCTATAGAATAACATGAAACCTAAAGAACCAGCAGGCCTAGCATGGAGTAAATGTTCCACGGTCGGCACTAGCTTCCCCCAGGCTTCCTGGACCCTCTTGCTTTCTGGACTGGCCGTGACCCTTGGGGCTGGGGCAGAATTGTGTGTTGAAACCAACTGTAACTCCACTTCTCACCTGGGGGCAGGTGCAAGCTGGAGTCCTTCAGGGTTCTCCTTCTCTCATCCCTTTCCTCATCTCCTAACTTCTTAATCTGTCCCTTGTTCTGTCTTCAGTGCTTCATAAAATTCATAAAGGCTGGGGCTGGGCAGGTGGAAACAGGGAACAAGGTGTCTGTGGTTCCTTCCCTACCCAGGCTCCAGGATGTCCAGGCCACTGTCCTGGAGCCCCCTCAGCAGCTCTACAGAGGAAAACCCTCAGACACCGTGATAGGACCATGAGCCATGACTGGCCCCTAGAAGGCCACCTGGGTCTCTCTGGGTCCCAAATGCTAGCTCCACATGAAAATGCCAGGGTAGGTAGGAAACCTGAAGGAGGCCTTCTTTGAGGTCAGGCTGGGAGGAGACCCGGGCAGTCTTTCCTTCCTCCTGAACCATGTCAACTGTGTTATCTCATTGCTGGCAGCTGGCGTGTCACTACTTACTGGGAGTGGAGACACCAAGCGCAGATCTGAGGGCGTTCATGAGAGGGTATTGGCCTTGTTCACCGAAAGTGCCCATGAAGTCATCCAAGTCAATGGCCCAGACCATGGCCCCTCCAGAGCTGTTCTCCAGCAGCCACTCAGCCTGTGGGAGACAGTCAGAGGGACTGTAGGATGTCCTTGGACAAGTGCGGGGAGTGACTCCAGCAGCATGGCGGGAAGGGGGACAATCCAGTCATGAGAGGAGGGCATGGAAGAGTAGCTTTCCTGCAGTGACTTTGAGAGACTCACGGACATATTTGTATACGAAGAAAGACCTTAGAACTACCTAGTTAGGGAGAATGAATCTTGGGCCCTAGTAGCCCCTTCCCCCTGCCTTCTGTAATCGCCAATCCCCTTCTGAGAAGGTTGTCTGAGCTGGAGCCTGGGTGGGTTGTAGTGACATAAGAAATAGAGGGCCCTTCACGCAGCAAGTATCTAGGCAAAGAGATAGGGTTCCAGACAGGGAGGTATAGGGTCAAGGGCCCTGGGGTCGGTAAGCATTAACTACCCAGACCTGAGCATTTAAAGGCCAGTGGGCAGATGCCTCACAGCCCAGACGATCTCTCGCCTCCTGGTTTGGGTTCAGCCTGTATAGATTTGCTGTAGCCAGAGAGGAGTAAAGGAAAGGAAGAACTCTGATGGACCCTGTGGTCCTTGGAATGGGGAAGAATGCCTGCCTTGGAGAACTGAGTCAGGGCCAGAGCAGCGGGAGGAACAGCCATGACTTAGATGGTCCCTACTCTGCTCAGCCCACTTCTTCCTCCTTCCCTTTCTTTTCTGGGATGTGCTCCCCACTCTAGCCCTCTTTGCTGGAAATAAGAGTGTATGGTTCTAGTTTCATCCCATCTGCCCTGCTTTGCTTCCCATCCAGTTGCCAGTGGAGAGGGCCCTGGCTGGAGAGATGCGACAGGAGTTCCTGTCCTGTGTCTGCCAGTACCCACCTGCAAGACATCGGGCAGGGCAGCTTCTTTGTGCCTCGTGCCCCAGTTTCCCTTTGAAACAACTCTACCTGTCCCTCTTATTTGAAAGTGTTTTTGCTATGAAAGAGCCAACAAGGGGGTGATAGAACCTAAGTGTTAGGGCCTGGAGCTGGACAACTCAGGTTTGAATCCTAGCCCTGCCACTTACTAGTTCTGCGACCTTGAGCACATTTCTTAACCCCTCTGTGCCTCAGTGTCCCCTCTTACATAAGAGAATCAAACCAGCACCTCACTGTTGTGAGGGTTAGATAAGAATATATAAGTCACGTAGAACAGAGCCTGGTGGTCCATTTGCACTTGGTACATGTTAACTACTACTGGTATCAAAAATGCACATTTACTTTAAACAGTTAAAATTTAAGATGTTCTATTGATTGTTCACTCTACCCTTCCCTCCCTACTACACCTACTCAGAGCGGTCAACCACGGGGCACCTTGTATTAGAAATCAGGGTATCAGTTCTCTCTTCATGGAAGTATCTTCACTCCTTTAGAACAGAGAGAGTGGCTCTACCAGGTACCCCAGGCCTTTGGGACATCACCTCAAAGTAAGCAAGAGTCCCAGCTTCCTGAGTATATGGCCCAGCAGCCCCAGAGCCAGAGGTGGGAGCATCCAGGCCATGGTTGGCACAGTTAGTGAGAGTGAAGGTGCGAGCATAAGCCCCAAAGCCCACCACCCGCTTCTCAGCAGGGGCACCTTGGTTCTTCCAGTAGTTCATCGCATAATCCTGGAGGCAAGGTAAGGAAGATGTTAAGTAGCAGCTGAGCATGTTTGCAGTGGCCTGTGGAATAGCCTTCATTTTCTACCCAATTCCCTGGCCACTTCCAAAATGGCATGAGGTCAAGCCAACCTTATGGAAAGGAAAGAAATTCCTTTCCTGTTACTACTGGGGTTAGCAGTACCTCAGTCAAGAGGTACATGAGTTAGATAGTTAATTTGGCCCACTGTCAACTAGGAATGAAATGTTCTCTTATCCTCCTTCCCCTCATGCCAGACTGGGCATTGGTGGCATAACTGGAGTTCAGGTATGCACCCTGTTGTCCCCAACTGGCAGCTCAGAATTGTCGAGCACAGGCTATGCACCTGGGAGGTTTTCCCAAACCCATTTTTGAATTCCTGGTTGAATTTACGGAAATCACATCTAGCCAATTTACCCACCTACAAATCACTAAGTAGGTTCATTATTACAACTGCCCATGGCACCCAAGTTAGGAAGATAAGCCTCATGGCATAGGGAGGGGGTGGAAGGGAGGTAAGGAAGAGTGGGGGAAGGCGGGTCATGAAATGTGCTCCCAGCATCAGTGGAAATGTTATTTTTTAAAGTTTTCCATTGTTTGGGATTAACCTCCAAACCAATATTCTGCCTTCTTTGGCATGAAAGATAAATGAGTACAATTAGACACAGGGACAGGGAAGTAGGGAACACGAGCCGGGTTAGGAAAGATTGTCATTTTCATCCTGTACATCAGCGTCCTTGCATCCCTTCTGGTCCTTGGCCAAAGATCCCATGACATGCTCCAAAGATATCCAGCAGAACTAGCTGTCCTGAATCCATTTCATCACTCACCACATTAAAGAATTTGTAGTCTCCCTGGTCATTGGGTCCTGCAAACAGGGGGCTGTTCACTCCTGTGAAGCCCTCCCAGGAGCCCCTTAGGTCATAGGTCATCATGTCCCTGTACCTTGGGTGGTTAGGGGTAGGGTACAAGAGAAGGGAAATGATCAATGGGAAATCACACTCTTTTTTTAAACTTTTTTTTTTATTATTTATTTTTGTTACAGATGTTTCTCCTTTTTTCCCCATTGACACCCTCCTCCCCTTCCACCCCCGTACCCCGTCCCTAGCTTTGTTGTCCATGTCCATCAGTTATGCATACATGCATATAAGTTCTACGTTTTATCTATTCCCTCCCCCACCCACCCACCCCCTCTTCTGAGGGTTGTCAGTCTGTACCCTACTTCCTCGTCTCTGGGTCTACCCTGTTCCTCAGACTGTTATGTTCATTATATTCCACAAATAAGTGAGATCATGTGATATTTGTTTTTCTCTGCTTGGCTTGTTTCGCTTAGGATAATACTCTCCAGGTCCCTCCATGTCATCTCAAAGGACAAGAGATCTTTCCTTCTTACAGCTGCATAGTACTCCACTGTGTATATGTCCCACAGCTTTTTTATCCATTTGTCTACTGATGGACACTTGGGCTGTTTCCAGATCTTAGCTATTGTAAATAGCGCTGGTATGAACATGGGGGTACATATATTCTTTCTGATTGGTGTTTCAGGCTTCGTAGGGTATATTCCTAGGAGTGAGATCACTGGGTCAAATGGCAATTCAATTTTTAATTTTTTGAGGTAACACCATAGCGTTTTCCATAGTGGCTGCATTCCTACCAGCAGTGTACTAGAGTCCCCTTTTCTCCACACCCTTGCCAACACTTGTTGTTTGATGATTTGCTGATGGTGGCCATTCTGACAGGTGTAAAGTGATACCTCATTGTTGTTTTAATTTACATCTCTCTGATGATTAGTGATGTTGAGCATTTCTTCATATGTCTCTTGGCCATTTGTATGTCCTGTTTGGAGAGGTATCTATTTAGCTCCTCTGCCCATTTTGTAATTGGGTTATTTGTCTTCCTTTTGTTGAGTTGTATAAACACTCTATATATTTTGGAGATTAACCCCTTATCTGATGTATTATTGGCAATTATGCTCTCCCATACAGTGGGTTCTCTTTCCATTGTGATGATTGTTTCTTTTGCTGTGCAGAAGCTTTTGAGTTTGATGTAGTCCCATGTGTTCATTTTTTCCTTTGTTTCTGTTGCCTTAGGTGATGTATCAGTGAAGATTCTGCTGCCTATGATGTCTGAAATTTTGTTGCCTACATTTTCTTCTAGGATTTTTATGGATTCACGAGTCACATTTAAGTCTTTTATCCATTTTGAGTTTATTCTTGTGTATGGTGTAAGTTGATGGTCTAGTTTCATTTTTTTGCATGTAGCTGTCCAATTTTCCCAACACCATTTATTAAAGAGGCTGTCTTTACTCCACTGTATGCTCTTGCCATCTTTGTCAAATATTAATTGAGCATAAAGTCTTTGATCAAGGAAATCACAATCTTGATCCCACTCCCCCTAAAGCTCCTAGCCCCTATCAAATGTGTTGTTTGTAATTATGCCATAAGGCAATGTGCTTTATTATTCTTTATTCCATTCTTCCTCACCTTTATTTCATAATCAATATAGAAGGTTGCACTAAGACCTTCAGAACTTTGGAAGTGAAGGATTCAACTAACTTTCTCCAAATAGCCTTTTATCATTGAGAATCTTGGAAATAGATTTAGAAACAATCTCAGGGCTCATGCTGGCTTCTAGTGTCTCTTAGGTGTTAGGATCATCTTATGCCTTTGGGATAGAGCCCTCTCTGTCCAGGCTACCTGGGCACTGTCCAATCTGTGGGGGAGGTACCAGGGTTGCTTAGTCCTAAATCTGGACTCCTGGGCTTGGGGTTTACTTACCACATCTCAGGGATCTGGTAGGCAGTCTCAATGGTACCTTTGCCAGCCCACACAGCTGCAGAAATCAGCAACCTAGGCTTGTTACTCTGGGTGGCCTCTTGCTCAAAAGCTTCATACATTTCCTAGGGAACAGAGGACGCTGGACTCAGGTTGGAGAGCCCAGTGAGCATGTGGCAAGGTCACAGTTCTTAGGAGGAAATTTGCAAAGTGTTCAGTTTAGAGTCCTCCGGTCCAAAAACTATTGTTGGTTTCTGTGGACAACAGTGAGTTGTCGTCCAAAAACTTGTAAATGAGGGAACTTTGATGACCCTCTGAGAGTTAAACTTTAAAAATGAACATAATGTTCAGAGCAGAAAATTTATTTAAAAGAATGGTTATATTTAGACAAAAATGGCTCCTAGCTCTACAAATTATATGTGATGAAATCTAATAATCAGAAGTATCAGTCATGGAAGAAAAGGAAATAAGAGTATCAAAGCAATAATTGGTGTTCAAGCAAACTGTGACCAGGGGAGAGGATACCCTTACCCAGGGGGTATCCTCTGGGGGCAGGAATATCCTTCTCTGGAGGGGTCTGCATCCACCTCTCAGAGCGTGGGTCCATCGTGCCCTGCATGCTGCCCACCAAGGACCTGTTTGAGGACTATCTGACTTCCCACAGCTGTGCCTAAAGATAGGACATGAATGTTTCCGTCCCCGTGGCAGTTATATTTCTCACTATAAGTCTATTAAATCTCATTATGCTGCCCTATACCAGTCTCTATGACTTGGCCATGTGTGTTTTCCCTGAAAGAAAGATCTGCTTTTATACTAAAGAAATCGGGGTTTGAGCCAGAAAGGCTGAGATCTCTACCTTTTGCTGGAGTGTGTTCAGCCCCTCTCAGAACTGTGTACCAAAGAGAAGGTTGTGGGCCAGATCTTATGTTCTTTGGACATGGGGTGGGTGAATCACCTTCAACAGGATAGTGAAGAGCTGCTGAGTGTCAGCTGGGCTGCCATGGTTGCCAAGATACTCCCAATCAATATCCAGCCCATCGAAGTTGTACTTCTTCAGAAACTGTGGCCGACTGGATGAAGGTCTGGCGGGTCTCAGCAGTGGCCACCATGTTGGAGAATCTGGAGTCGGCATATCATTATAGTCATAGTGGTAGAGCTAGGCTTTGATGAGGATTCTCTCAAGGTCAGGATCCTCCCATGAGGAAGACAAAGGATGAAACAATCGTGGCCTAAGCTCCTGGATCCTCTGCCTTGTCCCTCAGCTTCCTGACTGTTTGTCTGGATGGATATTCAGTTATTCAGTCATTCATTCACCATTGAGTAGTGCTGAGGTATAGTGGCAAATAAAGTAGAGTTTCTGCCTTGGAGGATCTCATATAGAGGAAGGCCTAGATAAGTCAATGGGCAGCTAAAATACAGTGTGTGAAGAGCTGTGATTGAGGAAGAACAGACTGCAGGAGAGCTCTGACCAGATTTCCGTGATGTCTAAACTGAGATCTGAGGCCAGAGGCCACCCACTTCAGAGAAACTCAGAGCCCTAGGAGCTTGGGAGAGAATGAGTAATGTGGGAGTAATTCAGCCATGAATACAAGGTCTTACCCCTGGGTTCCAAAGTTCCAGCCACCAATAGATAGCAGGGTTTTCGGTTCTGTGTTGCTGAAGATAGAAAGATATCAGAATAGAAAATTAAGACTGGAAGATGGCGGTGGGCAGGACCAGAGCAAGGGTGAGTGTGTGAGAATGTGAGCAAGTGTGAGAGAGAGTGTGAGTGGACATGAGTGTGGATGAACAACCTTGAGCAGTGCAGAAATGTGGGGCAGAGGGTTCCTGTGCTGTGGGTGGGGAGCAGCTGGCTACCGAGGTAAGCAGCTTGTCAGGAGCTTCTTCCTGTGCAGCCAGGAGGCCCCACCATTTTGGAAGATCCTTGGTCTTCTCTGGGAGGAGGCAGTGGGAGAGGTTAGGGCCGAAGGACCTGAGTCCACCAGAACACCTTGCACCATCAGACCAGTGGACCCCACTGTGTCAACGCAGACCAGTGCACAGTAGTGGTGCTATCGAGGTGCCTGCTGCAGTAGCCGCAACTGGTGGGGAGCTGAGCACCATCCCCACAGCAGCAGTCTGATCAGAACTGTGCACCATCCCCCACAGCAGAATCCTGGTTGGAGCCCAGCACCTTCTCCCACAGCAGCAGTGACTGGGCAGGACTGGAGCCCCACCCCCAACAGTAGCTGAGGCTTGGAAGCCAAGACACACCCCCAGCAGCAGAGGATCTGGAGTGGACATTCATCCCCAGACAGCAGCAGCACAGATCGGCAGCTGAGACTCATCCCCAGCAGCATCAGCAGAGGCCGATCAGGAGCAGTGCCCTAGCCCAAGCAGCAGCAAGACTCAGGCAGTTAAGACCTGCATGAGAGACCTAACACAACAGACCAATACCAGCCTCCAGCTGTCAATCCTCCAGGACCCACAGCAGGCAAGAGGCGCCACACACCAAAACAGTCTGGGAGGCATAGCAGCCTTATTTGATACACACCAACCTGCCTACACATTCCAACATCCCTCACTGGGCCTGGAACTACCAGACTGCCAAAATGGTGAGACAAAAAAACAACACCCAAATGAAAGAAAAGGAGGAATCACCAGAAAAGGATCTACATGAAATGGAAGAAAGCAATTTGTCAGATAAAGAATTCAAAGCAATGATTTTAAGGGTGCTCAAACAATTTAGTGAGCACTACAAGCAACTTAATTAAAATTATGAAGAGCTCAGTGGGAACTACATCAGCTTAAAAAAAAGAGGTAGAAGCCATGAATAAAAATCAAGAGGAAATAAAGAATGACATAGCTGTTATGAAAAATACCTTAGAAAGATCCAATAGTAGATTAGGAAAAGCTGAAGACCAAATCAGTGAATTAGAAGACAAGGTAGAAAAAAACACCCAAATAGAGCAGCAAATGGGGAAAAAAATTAAAAAGCAGGAGGAGAGTTTAAGGGAGATTTGGGACAATACAAAACGTAACAACATTTGCATCATAGGGGTACCAGAAGGAGACAACTCAGAGAAAGGAATAGAGAACTTATTTAAAGAAACAATGACAAAAAACTTCCCTAAATTGGTGAAGGAAAAAGTCACACAAGTCCAGGAAGCACAGAGAGTCCCAAGCAAGATGAACCACAAAAGACCCACAGCTAGACACATCATAATTAAAGTGGCAAACATTAAAGACAAAGAAAGAATCTTAAAGAAAGCAAGATAGAGACAGAAAGTTACCTACGAGGGAGCTCCCATTAGTCTGTCAGCTGATTTCTCAATAGAAACACTGCAGGCCAGAAGTGAGTGGCATGAAGTATACAAAGTAATGAAAGGCAAGGGTCTGAATCCAAGACTACTCTATCCACAAGGCTATCATTCAAAATTGGAGGAGAAATAAAGAGCTTCACAGACGAGAAAAAGCTAAAGGAATTTACCACCACCAAACCAGCACTACAAGAAATGCTGAAGGGACTGTTGCAAAAAGAAAAGAAGAGAGAGAGAGAGAGAGAGAGAGAGAGAGAGGAATCCAGGCATAAAATAAAAATGGCAACTAATAAGTATCTATCAGTAATAACCTTAAATGTAAATGGCTTAAATGCTCCAATCAAAAGACATAGGGTAGCTGATTGGATAAGAAAACATGACCCATATATATGCCGTCTAAAAGAAACCCACCTCATAACAATAAACTCACACAGGATGAAAGTGAAGGGGTAGAAAAAATTTTCCCAAGCAAAGGGAAATGAAAAAAAAAAAGCTGGTGTAGCAAATACTTATATCTGATAAGATAGACTTCAAAACGAGAGCCATAATAAAAGACAATGAAGGTCACTACATAATATTAAAGGGATCAATCCAACAACAGGATATAACTCTGGTAAACATATGCACCAAACACGGGAGTACCAAAATATATTTAAAAACTTCTGGAGGACTTCAAGGGAGAGATCAATTGCAATACAATCATAGTGGGTGACTTTAACACCCCACTGACACCACTGAATGGATCTTCTAGACAAAAATTTAACAAGGACAGAGTCCTTAAATGATGAACTAGATCAGCTGGACTTAATTAATATTTACAGAACATTTAACCCCAAAGCTGCAGAACATACATTCTTCTCAAGTGCACACAGGACATTCTCAAAGATAGACCACATGTTAGGACACAAAGTAAGTCTCTACAAATTCAAGAAGATTGAAATCATATCAAGCATCTTCTCAGATCACAATGGCATGAAACTAGAAATCAATTACAACAAAAACATGCAAAAACATTCAAACACATGGAGGCTAAATAGGATGTTATTAAACAATGAATGGGTTACCAAGGAGATCAAGGAAGAAATTAAAAACTTCCTGGAAACCAAGGAAAATGAACACACAACAACACAAAATCTATGGGACGAAGCGAAAGCAGTCCTGAGAGGGAAGTTCATAGCACTACAGGCCTACCTCAAAAAACAAGAAAAATTCCTAATTGACTTTCTAACCCTACAACTTAAAGAACTAGAAAGTAAACAAAAAGAAAAACCCAGAGCAAGTAGAAGGAAAGAAATAGTAAAGGTCAGAGCTGAAATAAACGACATAGAAACTAAAAAAAAAATTCAAAAGATCAATGAAACAAAGAGCTGGTTCTTTGAAAAGATAAACAAGATTGATGGACCCTTAGCCAGACTCACCAAGAAACAAAAAAAGAGGACCCAAATAAACAAAGTCAGAAGCAAAAGAGGAGAAGTAACAACTGACACCGCAGAAATACAAAGAATCATCAAAACATACTATGAACAATTATACGCCAACAAATTGGACAATCTAGGCAAAATGGACAAATTTCTAGAAACACACAGTCTCCCCAAACTGAACCAGGAAGAGATAGAAAACTTGAACAGACCAATAACAACTAAGGAAATTGAAGATGTGATCAAGAAACTCCCAACAAACAAAAGCCCAGGCCTGGACGGCTTCACAGGGGAATTTTACCAAACATTCAAAGAAGATCTAGCACCCATTCTCCTCAAACTATTCCAAAAAATTCAAGAAGAAGGAAGATTTCCAAACTCGTTCTATGAGGCCAGCATAATCCTAATTCCAAAACCAGATAAAGACATTACAAAGAAAGAAAACTACAGGCCAATATCCCTGATGAACACAAATGCCAAAATCCTTAACAAAATATTGGCAAATCGGATCCAGTGATACATGAAAAAAATTATTCATCATGACGATGTGGGATTCATCCCAGGGATGCAAGGATGGTACAATATTTGCAAATCAATAAATGTGATACACCACATAAACAAAATAAAAGATAAAAACCATATGATCTTATCAATAGATGCTGAAAAAGCATTCAACAAAATCCAGCACCCATTTCTGATAAAAACAATCAGCAATGTGGGAATAGAGGGATCATATCTCCACATAATAAAGTCCATATATGAAAAAGCTACAGCCAACATCATACTCAATGGGCAAAAACTACAAACATTTACCTTAAGAACAGGAACAAGACAGGGATGCCCAACTTCGCCACTCTTATTTAACATAGTACTGGAAGTCTTAGCCACAGCAATTACACATGAAGAAAGAATAAAAGGGATCCAAATTGGAAAGGAGGAAGTGAAACTCATTATTTGCAGATGACATGATATTGTACATACAAAACCCCAAAGACTCCATTAAAAATCTACTACATTTTATAAATGAATTTGGCAAAGTGGCAGGATACAAAATTAACATCAAGAAATCAATGGCATTCTTATACACAAATGATGAACTCACAGAGAAACTAAAAAGAATAATCCCATTTACCATTGTGGCAAAAAAATTAAGATACCTAGGAACAAATTTAACCAGAGAAGTAAAGGACCTTTTCGCAGAAAACTACAGGACATTGAAAAAAGAAATAGAGGAAGATATAAAAAAGTGGAAGCATATATCTTGTTCATGGATTGGAAGAATTGACATCATTAAAATGTCCATACTACCCAAAGAAATCTATAGATTCAATGCAATCCCCATCAAAATACCAATGACATATTTCACAGAACTAGAACAAATACTCCAAAAGTTTATATGGAACCAAAAAAGACCCCAACTATCCACAGCAATCTTGAAAAAGAAGAACAAAGTAGAAGGGATCACAATACTGGATATCAGGTTATACTACAAAGCTACTGTAATCAAAACAGCCTGGTACTGGCACAAGAACAGGCATACTCATCAATGGAACAGAAGAGAGAACCCAGAAATTGACCCAAGTCATTATACTCAATTAATGTTTGACAAAGGTAGCAAGAGCATACAGTGGAGTCAAGACAGCCTCTTTAATAAATGGTGTTGGGAAAATTGGACAGCTACATGCAAAAAAATGAAGCTAGACCACCAACTTACACCATACACAAGAATAAACTCAAAATGGATAAAAGACTTAAATGTGACTCATGAATCCATAAAAATCCTAGAAGAAAATGTAGGCAACAAAATTTCAGACATCACAAGCAGCAGATTTTTCACTGATACAACACCTAAGGCAACAGAAACAACGGAAAAAATGAACACATGGGACTACATCAAACTAAAAAGCTTGTGCACAGCAAAAGAAAAAACCATCAAAATGGAAAGGGATCCCACCATATGGGAGAGCATAATTGCCAACAATACATCAGATAAGGGGTTAATTTCCAAAATATATGGAGTACTCATACAACTCAACAAAAGGAAGACAAAGAACCCAATTAAAAAATGGGCAGAGGGCCCTGGCCGGTTTGCTCAGCGGTTAGAGCGTCGGCCTGCGGTCCAGAGAGACCCGGATTTGGTTCCCGCTGGGGGCATGTACTTCGGTTGCAGTTTGTCCCCAGCCCTGGTTGGTCGTGCGGGTGGCGGCCGCTCGATGTGTCCCTTTCAATCGATGTTTCTCTCTCTCTCTCTCTTCCTCTCTCTCCCTCCCACTCTATCTGAACAAAAAAATGAAAAAATGTCCTCAGGTGAGGATAAAAAAAAAAAAAAATGGGCAGAGGACCTAAAGAGACAGCTCTCCAAACAGGACATATAAATGGCCAAGAGACATATGAAAAAATGCTCAATGTCACTAATCATCAGAGAGATGCAAATTAAAACAACCATGAGGCATCACCTCACACCTGTCAGAATGGCTGCCATCAACAAATCATCAAACAACAAGAGCTGGCGAGGGTGTGGAGAAAAGGGGACTTTAGTACACTGCTGGTGGGAATGCAGACTGGTGCAGCCACTATGGAAAACACTATGGTGTTACCTCAAAAAGTTAAAAATGGAACTGCCATTTGACCCAGTGATCCCACTTCTAGGAATATACCCTAAGAAGCCTGAAACACCAGCCTGAAAGAATATATGTACCCCTATGTTCATAGCAGCGCTATTTACAATAGCTAAGATCTGGAAACAGCTCAAGTGTCCATCAGTGGATGAATGGATAAAAAAGCTGTGGTACATATACACAATGGAATACGATGCAGCTGTAAGAAAGAAAGATCTCTTATCCTTTGAGACGACATGGAGGGACCTGGAGAGTATTATTGTAAGCGAAACAAGCCAATCAGAGAAAGACGAATATCACATGATCTCACTTATTTGTGGAATATAATGAACAAAAGAAACTGATGAACAAAATAGACCCAGAGCCGAGGAAGTAGGGTACAGACTGACAACTCTCAGAAGAGGGAGTCTGGGGGGAGGGAAGAGATAAACCAGAACTTATATGCATGTATGCGTAACCATGGACATAGACAACAATGCTGGGGAATGGGGAAGGGTGGCAGGGATTGGGAGGAGGATGTCAATAGGGGGAAAAGGAGAAACATCTGTAACAAAAATAAATTAAATAATTAAAAATAAAGATATCAATGTAAAAGAAATTCCACTCCCAAGGAGATATTATCTGCTGGCCAGTCCCGCACCTACATAGTCCAAGGCTGCCCCATCACTAGTCTAGGATCTCATGTTGGGAGCAGAGGGTCTCTGTGGAGCAAGGTACTCTCTTGCCATGGGTACCTCCAGGCACAGGATAATCATTGAACAGGTTCTCATTCCCAATTCTGCCAGTGGGCTGATGCATCCTGGTGCAGCAGGGAGCCTCAGGGGAAGAAAAGGAGGGGCATTCTGGAGAGGATGGGGGACCTAAAAGCAGTGTCTTAAGCACAGGAGGTGGGTAGGCTGGAGTTGCTGGGAAAAACAAAGTCAGAAAGATGCAAGTCTGAGTCTCTTAAAAGGAAGAGCAGGGAATAAGGCAGTGGAAGTGTCTACTATTCATTGAGTGCCTACCAAATGCTGTTGCTTCCGTCTATTAGTCTCATTTGATCTTTAGGTGATATTCAGAGAATAAACAATTTGTTCAAGGTCACCCAGCCAGTAAAGTGTGAGAGCCAGGATTCAAACCTAACTCCTCTAACCCATGGTGTCTCCCAGCAGGCACCCAGGTCCTGGGTACTTGGCCTGCAAACTTACCCACTGGGTTCTCAACTGGACCGTTAATTACCCTATCTGATAAACTGATGGGGCATTTCTGGGTTCTGCCACTTACTGGGCTAGGGAAAACTTTTAACATCTTCATAATTGTTTCTTTAAGTTTAAAATGTATTTAAAAACTTTAATATGCTTACTTCATCGTGTTTGTCATGAGGGTTACATAAATAATAAAGGAAAAGCACCTAGAAGAGTGCCTGACATAGAAGTCACCCAATAAATATGCTCAGCATTTAATTGGCACAGGAACCATCTTAGGTTCTATGGGGAGCTCCCTCATAGGTTAGTGTGGGATGCACTGCAGCATGACAAACTCCAGGGGGCAGTCTTCACAATGATCCCCTGTGGGCAGCTCCCTGGATGCATAGACTACAATGCTGAGAATCTGGTGAGAAAATAATCCAGAAAAATGACAGCAACCTACCTCTCCTGGGCAGAGCATGCTGGCATCTCTGCCAGTGGGGTATGAGAGTGGCTGTGGTCAGGACTCAAAGACTAGGTGTCCTGGTGTTGGTGTCTCTCGGAGAACTTCTGAAAGGCCCATATGGAAAACTCCAACCCAGCCCAAAGCCCAAGCCCAGAACTCACTAGTGGAGGCCATTGATGCCGGCATAGAGGACCTCATCGTCCCACTCGATGGTTTTGACCTGGTTGTTGGCCATCCAGTGACGGCGTAGATGATGTCTGTGTGGAGACAAGGGTGCACATTCTCAGACATGTAACTGGCAGTCCCAGGGTGGTTCTAGTTCCAGTTGGTGAAGTAACACACAATTTTGGCTGCTGTGCCTGGAATGGCAGGGAAGGAAGAGATGATCCCTGCCCTGACTCATGTCCCCTTCCCCCAGGCTACCCTGGCACCCCCACCCTCACATGGAGCACTTGCCCAGCTGCAGTAGAAGCACCAGCCCTAAAGAAGAAAAGAGACCTTGGTCAGAGGGTGGCAGGGTCATCCTTCCCTGGAGAGAGTGGACCAGGCCTGGGGAACATGGGCCAGTAAGTGGAGAAGAGCATCTGAGGTCTGATGTCCTCTCTGCTCTATAACCTTTCTTAGCAAGGACCCTCGCGTGATGCTTTGGGGAAAGGTGGCTGAGGTAGTCATTCAGTGAGCTACTTGGAAGCTCGAATAACAGAGTGCCGCTCAGGAACCAGGACAACTTATTACTATTCTTTCAACAAACTCATATTAAGTGCTGAGTGCTGGAGATAAAAAGAAAATCTAGACAGGGTCACCACTCTCAAAGAGCTCACGGCCCGCAGGAAAGTCAAACCCAGAAGCACGAAGGTGGAGCAATGCAATGTGACAAGTGATACAATCGAGATCCGCACAAAGTGTTATGAAAAACAAGTCATGCAAGACTTCCCCAGAGAGGTGACATTTGGGCTGGGTCTGTCTGTTCTCCCTCTGGGCTCTTTTGGTATTTGTGGTGGATTATCTCTTTCACAGCACTTAGCACACTGGAAGGTAATTGTTTATTGGTCTTCCCACTAGACTGTGAGCTCTTCTAGGGCAGGGAGTGTGCTTACCCCGCTGGGTCCCCACTACCCAGCCCAGCGCCTGGAACATAGTCCACTGTCTAACAATGTGTGCTGAATGAATGGACCCTAAAGATAAGCCTTCTTTCCTTCCTTCCTTCCTTCCTTCCTTCCTTCCTTCCTTCCTTCCTTCCTTCCTTCCTTCCTTCCTTCCTTCCTTCCTTCCTCTTTCCTCCTTTCCTTCCCATGATGTCATGATCCCAAGGAGGCTGCGAGAGAGAAGGGGCACACAGACAGCCTTGGAGCACCGAGTGGGGGCGGAGGCAGAGTGAACGGAGGAGGAAAAGCAGCTGCTCTGAATGCTGAACTGGGCCGCCTGGGAAAGACTCACCAGCAAGAAGCAACACTTTGCCCATTTTGGTGGGAAGTCTTAAATGCAAGTTCCAGACCAAAATGAGCACCCAGGAGCTATTTATAGGGAGCATGGCAGGCCTTCCCACCCTGCATCTGGCTCCCTTCAGCAGGCAAGGTGTCAGGAATAAAGGGGCAGCGGGATAATGTGCCTCCGTTTACCCTCTGACTCTTATCTGTGTTTTCCTTCTTGGTAATCAACCCAGGACACAATGGAGACTCTGTGAGAACAGCCTGCTGACTGAAGGTACATTTAGGAAAATGGTACATCTCGCACCGGTATGAGGCTGGCCTAGGGTTCAAAGTCATTTCAGAATAGGCCCCACGAGTCAAAAGAGACCAGCTGGACCCTAGGGAAGGAGTGTGGACAAGGGAAGTCAGGCAGCCATTTGACCTGACCAGACAATGGGCCAACACTGCCCATCCTCCGACTCCTTAATTCTACTGCAGCAATATGCCAGGGAGTGGCTGGAAGTCTGTGAGGTTTCACCAAGTTTGGAGTGAGAAAGCATCATTTGCCAAGTTGCTTCTGTTTAATTGAAGGTGGCCCAGTTTACAGAGGATGGAGGAAATTCGGGGGGTGAGGGGCAGGCATTCTAATTAGGCTTTGACTGAAGGAGAAGCAGCGAGGCCTGGGACAAGGAGCCATGTAAACCAGAGAAGAGACAGCTGCAAAAATACCCGTGGATCAAGGCTGAGAATCCACTCCACTCCACTCCCAGCCTTACTACCCATACAGAAGGGGATGCACCTACAGGAAGCCCACCAGGATGCCACATCACTGGTGTCGAGACCACGTCTGAGGGTCCTCCAGCCCCAGAAGGCAATGGGAGGAGCAAGGCATGGCCGGCTCTCCTCCACAGCAGGCCTGGTTTTACCTTTGGCATGGATACCAGGCCCAGGGCATCCACGCAGCCTGACCACAGTCCCAGTTAGGACAGGATGACACCACGAGAGAAAGTGTGGTGACACCTTCCACTTAAGGATCCACCAGAAGAATTCTCAAGATCTTCTGAAAGATGCTGATCAGACCCTCGGGAACTTTGGATCCAGCCTCATTTAAGGGCAATCTGGGTTCACTGAAAATTCTGACGTCAGTACATGTTATGAGAGGCTGGTGACACCCCCAGGGCTATTCTGCAGTCTCCCCTGATCCTTCTCAGGTCTTCAGCTCCACTGGCTTCTGTCTGCACCCTAGTCATTGACTGCCAAGAACGTGAGGAGTTGACTAACTAGAATCGGGCCTGTCTTGAAGACAATGACAGCAACCATTCATTCAGCAAACACAAGATGCCAGGTGCTGCACAGGCCTTGTCTCCAGTGTTCTCCTGGATGTTTGCAAAGAAATGGCGCTCTCCTCACAGCAGGTGTGACAGATGGCTCCGTGGAGCTCAGGGCTTGGAGCCCAAGATGCCAGCCTTTGATGGACTCTTAGGTTCCAAGAAAGGCCAAGGCTAACGTGTTGGACAACTGTCCATGATAGTCAACGTGACAACAAACACAAAAAGTGTTTGACGTATCAGGCACTGGCCTAAATGCTTTGCAGTAGTAACTTACCCCTCCTATCCCTGGGAGATGGGCACTCTTATTATCCCATTTTACAGATGAGAAAACTGGGGCACAGAGACGGTAAATAAGTTGCCCAAGGTCACACAGCCAGTAGGTTGGTGACAAAGCCAGGGTGTGAACCCAAGCAGTCTGACTCCAGACTCTGCTCTTAATTCCTCGGCAATTCTGCTTCTCGAGAACGTGGTGACCAGGGAAGCACAGGACTGACCCAGAGTTAGGAAACCGGAGAGGCCCCCGAACAATGTCTACCACAGAGTAAGAAGATCTGAGCACTGGGGCAGTGTTTAGGGGGCCTTGGGAACTAAGTCCCCTCAGCCTCCAGCAGTGCTCACCACCCTGTTCTTCGGCACATACACCTGCGGTTTTCTCAGTCCTACGGGAATATTTGAAGCAGTTTTGAAACAAATCCCCTAGAATCCCCACTCTCACTCAAAGTCCCTCCTCTGAAGAAATCCGGTGCTGCCCCCACTTATCAGCCAGGGACCTCACATTCCTCGAGCCCATTAGTTCCTCTGCAGATCGGGCTCACATGACCTCCTTCACGAGCCACGAGGATTCAAAATGCGCATGAAAGTGTGGTTCAAAGTGCAGGACAAAAGTCATTTTTCTAGAAGGAAGGGATTGGAGGAGAAGTGACAGATGGAGAAAACATGATTTATTAGGGTGTGTGAGCCTTAGGCCCGGGCAGCCTCAGTCCCTTCTTGGTTCCGTGCGTTGGAGGAGGAGTTGCAGACTTTTCTGTCCACGGCAAGATAGCACTGTTTCAGGCTTTGCAGCCACACTGTCTCTGCTCAGCTCTGCCACTGGAGAGGGAACGCAGCCATGGACAGTGTGTACACAAACGGGCGTGGCTGTGTGCCAGTAGAATTTTACTTATAAAAACAGGCAATGGGCTAGATTTGACCCATGGGCCATAGTGTGCTGCCCCTGCTTTTGTATTTAGTGTTTGATTTGAGAGAGAGAAAGAATAGGAGAGAGAGAGAGAAACATTGATTTGTTGTTCTACTTATTTATGCATTCATTGTTTGATTCTTATGTGTGCCCTGACCAAGGATTGAACCCACAACCATGGTGTATCGGGATGACACTCTAACCAACTGAGCTACCAGGCCAGGACCTGCCCCTGTTTTGATGGCTCCACGCTAGCCCCCCTCACCACGAGATGAGGAGACTGCAGGGCTGGGCGCATCCACTGCAGCCCGAGGCCCTCCTCTTCTAAACCATGATCCAGACACCCAGGGCTCCTGCCCACTGAGCCTGTGCCCACTTTCAGAACCCACGTGGGCCTTTACCTGCCCATTCTTATTGGATTGTTTATTTTTTTGGTATTGCTTTTTAGGAGTTCTTTCTGTACTGTATAAATTTATCTTTTCTTTCTCACATTTATTTAAAATTTTTCCCTTTATATTTTGTCCATGTGGTCATTGTGTGAATTAAAAAATACATTTCTTATGCAGCCAATCTGGCCATCTTCATTTCTAGCTTCTGCATCTAGCCCGGGAAGGACGACATCGGCGACAGCTATGTAAGCTGTAAGATGAGTGCAGACAGACAGCACAGCAGCACTGAGGGACGGGGGCCTGGCGAGGGGACGACTGCAGGGCCGTGGCGAGGACCAGGCCAGCTTCCTCCAGGAAGCACGCTTTCAGATAGGATTAGAAGGAGGGCCTGGGCATTGCCAGGGTGCAGAAGCAGCAACAGAAACAGACACTGCAGCTGGTCTCAAGGAAGCCTCAGGGGTGGGAAGTCACACCTGGCAAACAAGTGTGACTGATAAGAGTTTAGGGGCCTCTAGGAACTGAGAATTGCCAGATGGAAGGGAGTGTGAGAATGTCTATTTCTCAGTGGACGAGGCCGGATTTAAATGCCAGCCCCAGTCACCTGGATTTATTTCCAGAGGCCTCAGAAGGTAAGATCTAGCTCTGTTCCAAACCCCAAGGAGGACATGAATCCCCAAAGGTAGGAAAAACTACCACTTACAAACCCAAGGTTTGGTCAGAAATACGCTTTAGAGATTTGCTTGAGGAGGAAATTCAGAACCCAGTCCAGCCCCAGATGGAAAAAAAAATGAAGAAAGCTGTTATTAATCAGTGAGGAAACTGAGGCCTGTCACTGGTCCTGATGGAATCCTGGGTCCAGGCCCCTGGCAGCGCTTCTGTTGGCCCCCAGCCTGTTCTGGGAGAGAGCCTAGTGCAGGAGGCCTGGGGACATGGCGCCCTCTGGTGGTGGCTGGAAGGCAGCTCAACGCCTGGTGGGCTCTGGGCTTGTGTCCTGTCAGGTGCTGTCTCCCCCAACCTCTCCGCCTCTTCTTGGGATGGGGATTGCCTCAGAGAAGCTGAGAGGATGAGTGGGGAGAGAGGACAAGTTCATGACCTGGCTCACTGTGGAAACAGTGGACCCAAAACAGGAGGAAGCAGAGGGAGAACACTGGGGAAGGCTGAAGGGGAAAGTGCAGAAAATCCATTTCTCCATATTCTGCCCTAAATACGGAGAAATTTATTTTCCTCATTTGCCCAAACACGCCGCATTCCTGAGGCTTGGCACCTCCCCTCCTTGTTTTCTGGGCCTGGTTCAGACCCAAACTTGGCATAAGGAAAAGGGACTTTTGTTACTGTGCCTCTGGGCAGAGGGAACGAGCTCGCTCAGTGTATGTCAGCCCGGGTCCCAGGGGGCCTGTGTGGAGAGAGCCCCACCCACGAGGCCACGTGTCCATCAGGGGACGAGAGGAGAGAGAGCAGGTTCAAGAGACATACTTGCTCCCTGGAGAGAGGGG
Source organism: Tadarida brasiliensis (assembly GCA_030848825.1). Taxonomy (NCBI): domain Eukaryota; kingdom Metazoa; phylum Chordata; class Mammalia; order Chiroptera; family Molossidae; genus Tadarida; species Tadarida brasiliensis. The sequence continues at coordinate 11,288,046 of CM061275.1, read as the reverse complement.
TGGGCCTGTGAGGCCCCGAGAGAACCTGAACAGAAAGGCCCAGGCCCCCCCCCCCCCAAAGAACTAGGGAGGAAGAAAACAAACAGAAGGAAACACCCAAATACCCACCTTTTGTGTGGGGAGTTACTATCAAATCTGAACTAAAAATCTCTCATACATTCTCTGTGTGTGAGACTAGACTATAGGAAAGTTGTTTATAATGGACTCTAACCCTTCTTCCTTCCTCTAAGTGAACTGTGCGGTCCAGACTCTTTCTTGCTCTCCACCAGATCTTCAAGACTTGTCTCACACAAAATCAGATCTCGGTAAGTCATCGTTAAACAAACAAGAGTAAGAATAAAGAATAGGTCATTCATCTGTGTGCTTCCAGCCAGCTCATGCACACAGCAGGCCCATCGTTGGTAGTTTGTCATTGATAAATCAATGAATGAATGACCTATTGGAAGCCCAGACTTGGTGGCCACCAGGCTAGCCATAAGCTGAAAGGTGTTGCATAAAGGCTTGCCTGGGCTGAACCACTGGTGGGAACTTTGCTCAAGTACAGGATGTGGGCTGAGAGCTTCTTCTCTTCCTATTTTTGAGAGTGGGGGTTGGGCACTGAAAGTGCCTCTGATTGCTAGTGGGGCTTGTGCAGGGGCTGCTAGATCTGCAGAATTGAGAGTTGGGGGGAGGAAGGAGGCACAGGAGAATGGAAACAGCAGCCAAAGATAAAAAGGAAGCCGTTGTCAGGGCTCATGCGGTAGAAGATGGGGCCCAGGTCCCGGAGGGGCCCTGAGATAATCACATACCCTCTATGTGTGGGCCTGCCCCAACCCTTTGCAGGCCAGGGAAGGCCTTTGTGGAATGGGGATAATAAGATTACCTTCCTCGTGGGGTTGTTTGTGGGGTTACATGTGATCATGCATGTGAGCCACTTAGCAGAGTGCTTGGATCAGAATGGACTCTCAATAAAGACCCAACACCATTTTCTCATGTTTTCTAGCTATTCGCTTCAATTTTCTGTTACATTGGCAAAGAAGGGAGATGGAGAGCTGTAAGGAGCCACAACTGGTGGGGTCAGGGCAACCTTCCTGTGGATTCATCACCCACTGGCTGACCTTGAGGCGCCGGCTGCAGGGGACCCGGCCTCCACGTGCTGCCAAAGCCCAGTGGTGGTTCCCTATGTCACAGGTCAGGGTCTCCAGACAGAGATGTGGAGTCAGAGCTTGAGGACAAGTCGTTCGTCAGGAATCATCACCCGTGAAAGGAAGGGGGAAGGACAGGACTGGATGGGGGAAGCTGAGTTTCGATGCAGCTCTGAGGAAGTGTCAGCCACCCTGGCCAGGAGCTCTGTCCATCAGAGTTGTCCCGCTTCATGCCAATGTGCCTGGCCTGTGCTCCCACCTCGTGGATTCCCCAGATGTGGGCTGCCCTGGTAAGGGCATGAGCTTCAGCAGGAGGCTCTGCCAACGCACCCACGCTGGGCAGCGGGTCCTAGAATGAGTGCTCCAGGAGAAAGGGGGCCTTTTCCTTGTGACACTTAACCCCTGGTGGCCTGACACACAGAGGCAGATGTTTACTGCTCCGATTATTTTCCGATGACTCCCATGGTTTAAGTGTTGCTGCTCACAACACAATTTCACAGACATGGTCACAGACAGGCTGGGGGCCTTTGGAGCAAACCGGAAGCAGATATCAAAGTGGGGAGAATCAGAAAGCGCATCCCACTGGCTTGTGATGCAGTGGGTCTCAGTCCTTCCATAAGGTCTGAATACAGCTGGGCCTGAACGACCTCTCTCAGCTAGTCTGAAAGCGGGTACGGGGAAGGGGTTGGAGGGGGCCTGGCTAAAGAAGTCAGTATTCCAAGTGTGAGAAGGCAGGAACTGAGGAGTGCTCAGAGGAGCTAAGCAGGGGGAAATGATACAACTTGAGCGTAAAGAACAGCCTGAGAATGCAAAACACCGGGATACGACTCCTAGTCCCAAATATTTCCCCACTCTGAATTTCGGTTCCTCTGCCACATGGCCATGAACTCACACTCAACTTCATAGCCTAGCAATCAGCACAGGAGCTGAAATGCACTATGTATTTAAGCAGTGTTTGTGGTCAGTTCCAGTTACGACTGAGTAACCCTCATGTCATTAATTAGAACATCAGATTAAATACATAAAACCACTGTTTTCAGGCAGCAGGCAACGGGCAGTGCAGCACTGTGAGCCCTGAGAAAAGGAAAACAAATGGGACGAGACCCACTGCTACCCCAGATTTCTGCCTTGGGACAATTTCCAGACTGCAACACAAGGACTACAGCAGTCTCACGGAGCTGAGGAGACAAGCACTGGAGTGGGAAGAGGCTGAGATGTATGGAGATTGTGCCATAGAACACCAGAGATAAGGGAGCACTGCAGAGAAGGAGCTTCAGAAATCTGTGTGGGGTTCCCTAGGATCTTTGGCTAAATGTAAAGTTGTACATACATAGGGTGAAACTCTGGAAAAATGGGCAAAGAACCGTTACCAAGGAAAAATACACTACCAGAGAGCTGAAAGATTAACAAACACTAGTGCTCGTCCAAGGCTGGGAGACATTTGCTATGAAACTGGCCAGAGTGAAAAGTCTCGGTTGAGCAGCTGGGAAATTAAATTGCGACCTTACAAAGTTCAATCCTTATTAAAGGGTGCCCTGGCCCTGAAGAGAGCTCTAGACCTTCCCTAACAAAGCTTAAACATGAGCTTCACAATGATCTGGTCAGTCTGCCAGTAAGTGAACTGCCTGCCTACACAATCTAAACATTTGACAACAGCTACAAAGTTCAGCATCCAACAAAAATTACCAGATAGGTCCTGGCCAGGGAGCTCATTTGGTTAGAGCATCGTTCTGATGTGCCAAGGTTGCGGATTCGCTCCCTGGTCAGGGCATATACAAGAGCAACCAATAAATGCACAAATAAGTGGAACAACAAATACACCTCTCTCTCTCTCTCTCTCTCAAAAAAAAAAAAAAATTAAAAATTACCAGATATGCCAAAGAAACAGGAAATGTGACTCATAACCTGGAGAAAAAAGTGTCAAAAGAAATAGATCAGAAATGACAGAGATTAACATACAAGAGCCTTAAAGTAGCTATTGTATGTGCAAGGATTTAAAGCGAAACGTGAATAGAGAGAGAAATTGGCATAAAGTCAGTATTCCAGGGAAGAAGAAATAGCAAAGGGACAAAATGGGGCCTGCCAGTTGAATTTGTTCCTTTTTACCCAAGAAAGCAAAAGCTTTCCTGGAAGCCACATCCGTAGCCAAATTTAGGAGAATGACATTACAACGTGTGGTCTAGGGGAATTTCAACTCCTTCCTGATGGACAGAGTAGGGGTCTTCTCTCCTTCGAGTCAAAGGATTTCTGCTGGTGGCTGAACAAATGGAAATTCTATCAGCAGAGCAGAAGGGGCATGCTATGGGAAGAATGTTAGGTTGGTGATGGACACTTTCTACAATGGATTGCTTTTTGCAATTTTGTTACAAAACAAGTCCCATCTTCCCCCGCCTCACCCCTTCCCCAGTGTTTGGCAGTGTATTGCTCCAATGTTGGCACAGTGGCACAGTGACTTTGGAAGACTTCATAAATAAGCTGACTGAAAGGAAAACATAGGAGGGACGTGGAGGGAAAAGGGTTGGTTGGGAGGGCATGATTGGTTTCAGATTGGAGCAATGCCCTGGGCACTCATGAAGTCTATAGAAAATGGTAGGCTGGCTTGGCTATCTCATTCATTTTAGGTTATCTTGAGAAACAAGGGGAGTGCAAAGTGAAGAACCAATACAGCCATGAGAGGGGGAAAAAGCATGTTATATTAAAGCTGAAGGCAGAATTCCTTCTGGAGAAGAAATTTTGTTGTTGACTTTGCAAAAACACTTGCGCACTCAGTTCTGAGAAGTTATGTCCCAGGATCGGGTTTAGGGAACCAAAAATGGAAACAAAACAAAATTGCTTTGCAAAATAAAGTTAGGAAGAATTTTGATTTTTAGCTGGTTGTACAAGAGGAATCATAAAGGGATCCTGGGACCTGGGAAGGGGATCCTGGGACATAGGAAGGAAAAGGGGGAAATTAAATGGACAGGAGAGCCCTGGCTGGTGTGGGTCAGTTGGCTGAGCATCATCCAGTGTACTGAGACGTTAGGGCGCATGCCCAGATTGTGGGCTTGGGGCATGCAGGAGGCAGATGATTGATGTTTCTCTCTCATCAATGCTTCTCTCTCTCTCTCCCTCCCTCTCCCTTCCTCTCTCTTTCTAAAATCAATTTGAAAATAACCATTTTTTTAAATAAAAGAATCCTATTCTTTAAAAATAAAATAGATGAGAAAGTTATGTAACCTTTATAGCTAGTAGTTATTACACTCTTTGCTCATTTTGCAGGGAGGGGGTCATGCAGCTTTCAGATGGCAGAATGTAAATGCAGGAATTCAGGACTTCCGGTCAAGATGGCAGGTAGGTAAACCCAGTATTGCCTCCTCCCACAACCACATCAAAATTACAACTAAACTACAGAACAACCATCCTTAAGAACCATCTGACATCTAGTTGAATGGAAGTCCTACAACTACAAAATTAAAGAAGCAGCCACATGGAGACTGGTAGGAGGGGTGGAGGGGGATGGGCTGGTCCTACACCCATGTGTGGCAGATAAAAATCAGGAGGGACACCTCGGCTGTGAAGGTCCTCCCTGAAAATTGAGGGACCCCCGTCCCACACCGGGCGCCCAGCTCAGGGTTCCAGTGTCAGGAAGAGAAATCCCCATCACTTCTGGCTGTAAAACCAGTGGGAACTGAGGCTGAGGGAGGCTGAGGCTTCTGGAGCCCCAGGCAGCTCCTCTTAAAGGGCTCACAAATGGACTAACTCAGACTCACTCCCTCCAGGCTCCAGCATGGGGGAGGCAGCTCGAAAGGCACCAGAGACATACGGGGAAGAACTGAGTTGTTTAGCAGTGGGGCGAGAGCTGGAGGGGCAGCTTTCTCCCAGACAGACTGTAAGAGGACATTGTTTCTCTGGTGAACCCTTCCCTGGGCCAGCAGACAGCTGCCATATCTGGGACTCCAGCAACCTGGCTCACACTATTTGCCCCTCCCTGGTGATTCCCTGAGGCCCTGCCCCACCCAACTTTCAGGCCCACCCAAGCTGTTTCCAAAGTCTTTACCATAGGAATGGCCTGTCTTGGATCCTGCTTCAGAGTTTCCTAAAATCTCTCAAACAAGCAGCATCTGGTCTCAGTGAGCCCCATGCCTCTCATTAAGTGGCCCCAGGCCTGGCACTAGAAGCAGCCAGCCTTGGTTCAGAGCTTGGCTTTTCCTAGGCACCTCCAAGCCCAGCACAAGAAGCAGCCATCGGCAGATCACTTTGTAGCTTATGCCTGGTGGCACTGGGTAGAACACAGGCAGTGGCTGACCTGGCCCCAGAGCCAGCACACCCAGTGGACAGCTTCAGACCACATGGAAGCACCACCACCCAACCACCTCCACAAGTGGTACACTCAATGAGGGGACTCAATAGGTACCAGAATCCTGCTGAAGTAAGTCTTGCTCTGTGTGGTGGGCCCCTATAGAGCTGATCCTCCAAGGCAGTCAGAAGCCAGCGGTCAGTGGGCACAGCCAGTCCTTGCAGCTGATCAGCCTGAGTAAATACCTCCCATTGATGTGTCAACAGCAATCAAGACTCAATTACAACAGAAGGGTGTACAGTCCACACTGGGGTGCACCTTGAGGGCCCAGCTGGGGTGACCAGGGAGGCTGTGCCACTGGATCCTTTAGGACATCTACAACAATAGGCCACCCTATGAAGCCTAGGAGACATAGCAACTCTACCTAATACATAGAAACAAACAGGGAAGCAGCCAAAATGAGGAGACAAAGAAACATGTCCCAAATGAAAGAACAGAACAAAATTCCAGGAAAAGAACTAAACAAAATGGAGATAAACAATTAATCAGATGCAGAGTTCAAAACACTGGTTATAAGAATGTTCAAGGGACTTAGTGAGAACTTCAAAAAAATTAGTGAGAACTTCAAGGAACCTAGTGAGAATATCAACAACATAAAAAAGGACCTGTCAGAAATGAAGGATGCACTAACTGAAATAAAGAATAATTTACAGGGAATCAATAGTAGAGTAAGTGAAGTCAAGAAGCAAACCATCGATTTGGAATATAAGGAAGCAAAAACACCCAATCAGAACAGCAAAAAGAAAAAAGAATCCAAAAAAATGAGGGAGAGCCTCTGGGACAACTTCAAGTGTGCCAACATTCACATCACAGGTGTGCCAGAAGGAGAAGAGCCAGAGCCAGAAATTGAAAACCTATTTGAAAAAAATAATCACAGAAAACTTCCCTAACTTGGTGAAGGAAACAGACATACAAGTCCAGGAAACACAGAGTCCCAAACAAAACGAATACAAAGAGGTCTACACCAAGACACATCATCATCAAAATGCCAAAGGTTAAAGACAAAGAATCTTTTTTTTTCTTTATTGATTTTAGAGAGAGAAGGAGGGAGAGGGAAAGAGAGATAGAAACATCGATGAGAGAGAACATCAATTGGCTGCCTCCTGCATGCCCCCCAATGGGAATTTGACCCACAACCTGGGCATGTGCCCTGACCGGGAATTGAACCAGTGACCGCCTGGTGCATGGATTGACACTCAACCACTGAGCCACACTGACCGGGCCAAAGAGAGAATCTTAAAAGCAACAAGAGAAAAACAGTTCGTTACCTACAAAGGAGCTCCCATAAGACTGTCAGCTGATTTCTCAAAAGAAACTTTGCAGGCCAGAAGGGAGTGGCAAGAGATATTCAAGGTGATGAAAAGCAACGACTGACAACCAAGACTACTCTATCCTGCAAAGCTATCATTTAGAATCCGTGGACATATAAAGAGTTTCTCAGACAAGAAAACGCTAAAGGAGTTCATCACCACCAAACCAGTATTGTATGAAATGTTGAAGGGTCTTCTTAAAGGAGAAGAACGAAAATATGAACAACAAAATGGCAATTAATACTATCTGTCAACAACTGAATCTACAAACAAAATGAGCAAGCAGAACAGAAACAGACTCATAGATACCGAGAGCTTTTTGTTGCTTGCCAGATGGGAGGCGGCTGGGGGGATGGGTGAAAAGGATGAAGGAATTAAGAAGTAAAAATCTGTTGTTAGACTGATGAACCTCAAAAGGAAGGGGGGACGGAAGGTGGGATCAGATAAACCAAAGAACTTCTATGCATATATGCATGACCAATGGACACAGACAGTAAGTGTGAGGAAGACAGGATGGGGATGGGATTGGGGAGGAAGGGGTCAATGGGGAAAAAAGGGGGCAACATCTGTAATACATTCAACAATAAAGATAAGTTAAAAAATAAAATAAACGCAGGAATTCAAAAGCCTGGTGCTCTTTCTGCCTGCAGCCTCTCCGCAGGAAGCAGGAGTTCAAGTTTGAACTGGGAGGTAGTTGGTTGGTCAATCCTCCTGTCTCATGTATGGAAAAAATCTGAGGTGACAGTAAAGGCTCACCTAAGTCAGTGAACTGAGGTAACATTGCTCTGGCAGGAAGCCCCACAATGACCTTGGGGAATAGGCAGTTTCTTCCCCAGAACAAACTGGTAAACAACCTTAACCCCACTTCTGGCCTCCAGCCTCTTACAATCCTGACTCTGTTTCCTGATAGGCAGGGAACTGGTATCTGGGCCCCTAGAGAATAAAGTACTGTACCAATTTGCATTTGGTTTCCTTTGTCTATTACAAAAAAGAAGAAAAACATAAGAAAGTAAAAGCAAAGCAGAACAGTATTTAATTGCACAGCCCCATTCACCCTGGGAATCTGATGCTCACCCTTTCTCAAGTATTTACAACGTGATCTCTGCTCCAATCTCAGACCCTCCATGTGGTCCTACACGTGCTGTGTACTGAGTTCTACCTCCTCTCAGTGGTGAGGAAACTAGTGAGCTCTGTTACACATTCCATTGAAGTATATGGCAATAATATTAGATCAGAGACTCCAACCATTCAAAGCATTTTCATAACTAAAATCTCCCTTGGTTTTCACAAGAACCCTGCAAGTTATGTTGGGTGTGAAAACTCTCCTAAGAGCTGAGAGGGTACCTCCTTGGAGCCAGGCTCAAGTTTGTGTGGTTCAGTCTGTAGTACCCAGCAGCATGCCTGGCACACAGGAGACACTCAGGAATGACAGCTGAAGATGTGTTAGAGTAAAGTGTAAGTGAGCAGAGAAGTGGAGAATGATGAAGTGGCTGTGGCTCTTTTTGGCTCTTCAAAAAGTCTGAGAAGGACCCTGGCCGGTTTGGCTCAGTGGTTAGAGCGTTGGCCCGCAGACCAAAGAGTCCCGGGTTCGATTCCAGCCAAGGGCTCGTACTTCGGTTGTGGTTTGTCCCCGGCCTCGGTTGGGGTTGTGCGGGTGGCAACCAGTTGATGTGTCCTTCTCACATTGATGTTTCTCTCTCTCTCTCTCTCTCTCCCTCCCACTCTGTCTGAAGATAAATGTAAAAAAAAAGTCTGAGATGGTCTACCCAGGCTGAGATTGGTCCTTATCTTCCAGTTGGTATGTAATTCCTAGAGTGCAAGCTCCCCAGGGCACCGAGTTTGTGTGGCTCAGAGACCAGTTTGGGGACAGGTGTCAATTTGGTACATATAATAAATAGACACATGGGCAACTATGTGAATGTGTGTATATGTACATGCACACACCTATGTGTATCCATCTCTTGAAATATGACCAAGATATAAGACAGAATGATATTCTCTGCAGGAGTCAGAGTGAAGGAGAAGAAAGCAGTCTCTGAGCACCCAGTGGGCAGCCATGGTTGTGAGGGTGAGGCCAGCCCTGCCCCAAGCCTCTCTACCCAACCACCTTTCTCTCTTCCTCCCAGGTCCCACCCGCTGCGACCTTCCCCCTTTCTTCACATGCTTGTCTTTCAAAGCATTTCATTATTTTTTAGCTTCTCCTACATGATGGCCATGGTCCCTGAGCAGATAGCCATTCTGTCTAACAAGGTTGTTCAGCACAGCTCCTTCCTGGGCTGGGCAAGGGTGAGGGAAGAGGAAGGGAATCATCGGGGTATGAGGGTCACACTTTCTTGGGCTCTGTTATTAAGGGTGAGGTGGGCAGCTGGGGGTCAATGTCATTAACCAATTGATGAACAATTACATACTGATCTCTGTGTTCTAGGGCTGTGCTAAGTGCTTACTGCTCTCTGTATCTCTGTCCATTAAGTGAAAAAAAGGAGGCGGGGATTGAAGACAGTTATCCATCAGATCCCCTCACTGGGCTGAAGACAGGGGCTTGGGCAGAGCCATCTCCTGGGTTCTGGTCCTGACAGCCACTAACTAGCTGTGTGATGACAAAGCTTCATCCCCCAGCGAGGGAGGCCAGGGACTGGCAACTCAGTCCTTAGAGATGGAAGTTTATGGCAGACTACCCATCTATTCATTCATCCATTTATTCACTCAAGAAATATTTATTTCAAATCAGAGATTTTTAAGCTAAGGAGCAGAAAACACCCAATCAGAGTAGCAAAAAGAAAAAAAAAATTTTTAATGAAGATAGCATAAGGAGCCTCTGCGACAACTTCAAATGTACCAACATTCACATCATGAGGGTGCCAGAAGAAGAAGAGAGAGAACAAGAAATTGAAAACCTATGTGAAAAAATAATGACAGAAAACTTCCCTAACCTGATGAAGAAAATAGACATCCAAGTCCAGGAAGAAGAGAGAGTACCAAACAAGATGAACTCCAAGAGGCCCACACTAAGACACATCATAATTAAAATGACAAAGGTTAAAGATAAAGAGAGAATCTTAAAAGCAGCAGGAGAAAAACCATTAGCTACAAGGGAGCTCCTATAAAACTGTTAGCTGATTTCCAAAAGAACTGTAGCAGGCCAAATGGGATTGGCAAGAAATATTCAAAGTGATGAAAAGAAAGAACCTACAACCAAGATTACTCTTTTCTTCAAAGCTATCATTTAGAATGGAAAGACAGATAAAGAGCTTCCCAGACAAGAGAAAGCTAAAGGAGTTCATCACCACCAAACCAGTATTACAAGAAATGTTAAAGAGTTTTAGAAGGAGGAGGAGGAGGAGGAGGAGGAGGAGGAGGAGGAGGAGGAGGAGGAGGAGGAGGAGAAAAGGATCAAAATATAAATAATAAAATGGCAATAAATATATATCTAGCAACAATACTTTAAATGCAAAAAGATTAAATACTCCAATCAAAAAACACAGAGGCACCCAGCCGGTGTGGTTCAGTGGTTGAGCATCGACCCATGCACCAAAAGGTCGCTGGTTCGATTCCTGGTCAGGGCACATGCCCAGGTTGTGGGCCTGATCCCCAGTGGGGGGCATGCAGGAGACAGCCAATTGATGTTCCCTCTCATCAATGTTTCTATCTCTCTCTCCCTCTCCCTTTAAAAGTCAATAAAGAAAAAAATTTAAAAAAGAAAGACATACAGAGGCTGAATGGATAATAAAACAAGACCCTTATGTATGCCGTCTGCAAGAGACTCACTTCAGATGGAAAGACACACACAGACTGAAAATGAAGGGATGGAAAAAATTATTTCATGTCTGGGTATTTATCCAAAGGAACCCAAAACACTAAATCAAAAAGACACATCCATGTGTTCATTGCAGCACTATTTACAATAGCTAAGATATGGAAGGAATCTAAGTGTTCATCAATAGATGAGTGGATAAAGAGAAGTGGTGCATATACATAAGAGAATATTACTCAGCCATAAAAAAGAATGACATCTTGCCATCTGCAATAACATGGATGGACGTAGAGGGTATTGTGGTGAATAAAATAAGTCAGACAGGGGAAGACAACTGCCATATGATTTCCCTTATAGGTGAATTCTAAAAAACAAAATAAACAAACAAGCAGAACAGAAACAGACTCATAGATACAGAGAACATTTTGACAGTTGCCAGATGGGAAGGGGTTTGGGGGATAGAGTGAAAAAGATGAAGGGATTAAGAAGTACAAATTGGTAGTTATAGAATAGTCACGGGGATGTAAATAAAGTACAGCATAGGAAATATAGTCAATAATATTGTAATAACTATGTATGGTGTCAGATGGGTACTAGATTTATAAGGGCGATCACTTAGTAGGTTATATAATGTCCAGTCACTGGGTTGTACACCTGAAACCAATATAATATTGCATGTCAACTGTAATTGAAAAATTAAACATTACTACATCAAACGAAAAAGCTTTTGCATGGCAAAAGAAACCAGCATCAAAATGAAAAGGGAACTCATTCTCTGGGAGAACATATTTGCCAATGATACATTGGAAAAGGGGTTAATATCCAAAATATATAGAGTACTCATACATCAACAAAAGGAAGACAAACAATCCAATTAAAAAATAGGCAGAGGACCTGAATAGACACTTCTCCAAACAGGACATACAAATGACCAGGAGACATATGAAAAAAAATGCTTAATATCACTGATCATCAGAGAGATGCAAATTAAAACAACTATGAGATATCACCTCACACCTGCCAGAATGGTGGCCATGAACAAATCCTCAAAGAAGTGCTGGCGAGGATCTGGAGAAAAGGGGATTTTAGTACACTGCTGGTGGGAATGCAAACTGGTGCAGGCACCTCAAAAAATTAAAAATGGAATTGCCATTTGACCCAGTGATTCCACTTCTAGGAATATATCCGAAGAAGCCTGAAATGCCAATCAGAAAGAATATATACACCCCTATGTTCATAGCAGCGCTATTTGCAATAGCTAAGATCTGGAAACAACCCAAGTGTTCATCAGTAGATGAGTGGATAAAAAAGCTGTGGTACATTTACACAATGGAGTACTATGCAGGTGTAAGAAAGAAAGATCTCTTACCCTTTGAGACAACATGGAGGGACCTGGAGAGTATTATGCTGAGTGAAATAAGCCAGACAGAAAAAAAGAAGTACCATGTGATCTCACTTTTTTATAGTTTATCATGAACAAAATAAGCTGTCAGTCAAAATAGATTCAGAGTCATGGAAGTAGGGAACAGACTGACAAACCTCAGAGGGATAGGGATGGTGGGGGCGGGAAGAGAGAAACCAAAGACCTTATATGCATATATGCACAACCAATGGACACAGACATTAGTTTGGGGAAAGCAGGAGGGGGGTGGCAGTGGGGAGGAGGGGGTCAGTGGGACATAAAGGGATATATCTGTATTACTTTCAACAATAAAAAAATAAAGAAATCTAAATATACAAAATAGTTGCTTTAAAATAAAGCGAAATATTTCCTTCTTTAAAAAAAAAGAAGCAGATCGAATTAACAGATTGAAAAATCAAGTCATCTGGGATCCATAAGAGAGGACACAGGGAAAATTGCTGCCCTCAAGGTTAGAAAGACTGACAGGTGAATATAGGGAGACGTGGCTTAGTGGAGCAGAGATTCACAAGCAGAAACTGCCACAGAAACCAGTGCTAGGCTAGCAAAATCTGAACTGTAATTGGCTGATATTAGTCCAGTTATATCAGTAATCACTTTGTACATCAGTGGTCTAAATGAACCAATTAAAAAATAGCAATTGTCAGAGTGTATAAAAAAATTGAACTATATGCTGTCTATAAGAAACTACCTTTAATTATAAAGACACATATATATTAAAAGTGAATGAATGGAGAAAAATATGCAATGCTAAAATTAATCAAAAGGAAGCAAGAGTAGCTATATTAATTTCAAACAAAGCAGACTTCAAATAAAAGAAAGTTATCAGGGATAAAGGGATCAGTTCTCTAAGAAGATATAACAACCCTTAACATGTATGTACCTAATAACAGTGTCAAACTACATAAATTCAAGAAGAAATAGATGAATTTACTATTGTGTTGGAGACTTTAATACCTCTTATCAGAAATGGGCAGATAAAGGAGGTAGAAAATCAGTAAGGATATAGTTTAACTCAATAATATCTTCAATCACCTGGATATAATTGACATCTATACTTCATCCAACAACAGCAGAATACACATTATTGTCAAGCTCACATGGAATATTCACCAAGATAGACCACATTCTGGGAGATTCAAAAGAAAAGAAAAATAAAACATTATTTAATGTAAAAAAAATTTTACTGATTACCTAGTATTCAGCTGGGTAGGCACTGGGACACAGAGGTGAGCAAAAGAGACATGATATGATCTATGCCTCCTGGGGATGATTCAAGAAAGAGAGAACAAACAGCTAATCTCAGAAATATATGTGGCCCTGGCCTGTCTGGCTCAGCGGTTAGAGCGTCGGCCTGCGGTCCAGAGAGACCGGGGTTTAGTTCCCGCTAAGGGCACGTACCTCGGTTGCAGTTTGTCCCCGGCTCTGCTTGGTTGTGCGGGTGGCAGCCACTCGATGTGGCCCTTTCACATCGATGTTTCTCTCTCTCTCTCCCTTCCTCTCTCTCCCTCCTACTCTATCTGAACAAAAAATGAAAAAATGTTCTCGGGTGAGGATAAAAAAAAAAAAAAAGAAAAGAAATATATGTGTAACTACAAATAGTTATAAGTGCTTTTACACAAACAAAGGAAATGGTGTGATTTGAGGTTGTAACAGGAAGATCTAATTTAATTGTGTGTGTGTGTGTGTGTGTGTGTGTGTGTCAAGGTTTGGTCAAGGTTATCCAAACATAGAGCGGAGACCCTTGCCTAGGAGAAAGAGATTTGAGAACTTCGGCTCCGGGAGCTCTTTGTGCCAATGGAGCAGGTCATCTTTGTTTCCAATAATCAGATGCCCTTTCCCAGTCCCGGCCATCAGCTCTTATTCCTGGCAGATGTATGGGAGATGACAGCTACAAGAAGGAAAAGGAGAACACCCTTTTCTCTTAGCAGAAACTGAGGCCTCCTGTTCTAGCCTTTAACTTGCCACTTCAATCTACAAATTAATCAACATCTATATCCAGTCTCATCTCCTTCTTTCCCCTCAAACCAAGTGTCCTTTTCCCATAAAGCCAGTCTTCTACCTAAACTCCCGACTTCCACCTTCTCCCTCTCCTCGCAGACCTTGCTCCATTTGCCACTTTACCTCTCGTCCCTGCTGGTTCCGACTCCTAATGCCCATAAATACATTCTAACCTTGTGTCTTAAACCGCCACTCAGAACTCACTCCCCCTCAAGTATGAACCACTGAACTTTTCACTATTGTTATGTACACTTCTCAAAAATGTAGATTTATACTTGTTGTGATACTTCCTTACATCCCAATAATTTCTTGATTCATTCTCAACTCAACTAGCTTATAACTCCATTTATATTACCCTAATGTCCTAATGAATATTTAAAAAAATCTTTTTAAAGTCTCATAGACATACAGAAGAATGCATAAAAGTCTACCGTGCAAAGAATGACCACATAGCGAACACGCCTGTGTATCTGCTGCCAGATGAAGAAACAGGACCTTACCCGCACCCAGAGTCCCTGTCGTATCCTCCCCATTATTACTTCCCCTTTCCTCTCTAAATCTAACATCACCCTGACTTCTCTTACCATATATTTGTTTTGCTTATTTTTAACTTTTTATAAATGAAAACTTACATTAGGTACTTTCTTGTGACTGGATTTTTGGTTTGTTTTGTTAATCCTTACCAGAGAATATTTTTTCCATTGATTTTTAGAAAAAGTGGAAGGGAGGAAGGGGAAGAAAGAGAGAGAGAAACATCAATGTGAGAAAGACATATTGATTGGTTGCTTCCCACCCCCCAACACCCCCGACTGGGGCCAGGGATAGAACCTGCAACCCAGGTACGTGCCCTTGGCCAGAAATCAAACCCTCAACCCTTAGGTGCATGGGCTGACACTCTAACGACTGAGCCACACTGGCCAGGGCTGTGTCTGGCTGTTTTGCTCAATTATGTTTGTGTGCAGTAGCCATGTCATGTACGCAGCAGTGCCGTTGCTGTTTTCACTTCCATTTAGTGCTCCACTGTAAGAATATACCGCAATTCACCCATTTCACTATTTATAGACGTTTGAGGCTATTTCCAGTTTGAAACTATTTCAAATATGGTTTCCATGATCATTCTTGTGCACGTCTTTTTGGTGTACATGTGTGCATATTTCTTCACCACTTTTTAAAGGAAGGGAGTAGTTTGGTTGGGACCACCATAAAATAGGTTGGGAAAATTAAGGCAAAATAATATTCAACCAATTGGACAAGTGTATCATGAACAAGTTCTAAGCTTACACAGAAATGCCCAAGACACAGGTGCCACCAAGAGAAGATACTTAGGGAAGACATGGGCCCTTGCATTCCGGAATCCACAGAAAATAGGGAACAGAAAGACTGTGTAATTAAGTACAAAATTGCAGAGGCCCAGAGTAGAGGCAACTTTTAGAATCTCCAGGCTAAGTCTGGACAGTTTAATACCAGGGCTGGATTCCTCAGGAGAGTCATCTGGAGGCCATGCACAGGAGGGGGAAGGGAGCTTGGGGGGTTATATCTATAGATCCTAGACATCTTTCTGCCAGTGTCTTCCTCCTTCCGCCTCACATGCCTGAAACTGAGCTAAAACCACTGGGAAAGGAGCAACTTCAGACAAACTACTTCCTCCACCCTTGCCATCCTACAGATGCTGGTCCTGAGAAGAGAAGGGAGCCAAGGCAGTTGCCCTAGAAGCAAGTGGGGCTTATCAGGTGCAGATTATCCTGCCTGACAACTGAAGATAGAAGTCTGGCATGTCTGGAAGCCAGTGAAGGTGAGAAGGGATGGAGGAGGAGCTGAAAGGTTGTACTGAGATTTGGGATTAGAACACAGGGAGTGTGAATAGCTGCAACCACCATCATCATCATCATATCCCTTAAATTTGTATCACATAAAAGCTTACAAAGAGCTTTCTGTTCCTTAACTTTCATGTGGCGGGGGTGCAGGACAGGGCTTACCCTCATTTTGTTCACCTGCCCAGGGACACGCTGGGTGGTTTTTTCCTTTTTATTTTATATCCCACATATCAGTGAAATCATATGATTCTTGTCCTTTTTTTAAAAGTCCTCACCCAAGCATATGTTTATTGATTTTTAGAAGAAAGAGGGGAAGGAGGGACGGAGGGAGGGAGGGAGGGAGGAAGAGAGAGAAAGAGAAAGAGAGAGAGAGAGAGAGAGACATCAGTCAGTTGCCGTGGGTGTCCTGACCCAGGGACTGAACCCTAACCCTAGGTATGTGCCCTGACCAAGAATTGAACTTGCAACCTTTTTAGTGTACTAACGGATCCTCCAACCAACTGAGCCACCTGGCCAGGGCAGGTTCATGTCCTTTTTCATCTGACTTATTTCACTTGGCATAATATCCTCCAGATCCATCCATGGCCATATTTCATCTATTTATGGCTGAGTAGTACTCCCTTGTGTGTGTGTGTGTGTGTGTGTATGTGTGTGTGTGTGTGTGTGTGTGTGTGTGTATCTATATCTATATCTATATCTATATATAGATATAGATATAGATATAGATATGCCACATCTTCTTTATGCAATCATCCATTGGAGGAGAAAACAAACACACACAAAACAGACTCATAGATACAGACAACAGAGTGGTGGTTACCAGAGGGGAAGAGGTGTGTAAAGAAAAGGAAGAGAGTAAAGGGGGTCAACTATATGGTGATGAAAGGAGACTCCTTGAGTGGTGAGCACACAATAGGGTATTACATAGAAGTTGAATGATAAGGTTGTACATCTGAAATTTATGTTACTAACTAATGTTACTCCAATAAGTTAAAACAACAACACAAACAGGTTGGTGAGAAGGCAGGGGCAGGACCCAGGCAGCACCTCCAGGGCCTCCTCTGCGGCTCATCAGGCACCGCTCGGTTCCCCGGGGCTCGTTGGGGAAGTGCAACAGGGCTTTGAGCAAGGCAGGCACACGTGCCCTGCGGGGAGAAGGACAAATATGGCAAAAGATCGGAAATGGCAGTTGCAGGGGGAGAGATGGAGGAGTTGGAAAGGTGTGACCGCTCTGAAAAGGCTATCCCCTTCTGGAACAAGTGGGGAGCCGCCTGGAAGGTCGCGGGCGCCCACAGGGCACTCCGAGTCCATGCTGCGAAGGCAGGGGCTGACCTCTCCAGGACCCCGCGAGTTTGGGGACTGCGTGGTTCGGAAAGGCAAGCTTCCCGGAGCGCCCCACGGAGGGTGGCGAGCGAGGTGGCGCCGCCCCCACCCCGGACGCGCGTCGAGCGCCCTCTGTCACCCCACGCAGCCCGCCCGGGCGAGGGAAGAGTGGGCCCGCCCAGGTGCGCCAGGGTTGGGCCGAGTCCGGAAGGTGCGCCGCCCCGCCCCGCCCCGGGCAGGTCCCCTCGGCCGCTCCCCGCGTGAAAGTGAAAGTGTCGGCTCTGCGGAGGTCGCGCGGGGGGCGGGGCCGGCGAGGACCTGGGAGCGGGCGCCGGGCACCGGAGGGGCCATGGATGGGCTCGGCCGCCGCCTCCGAGCCAGCCTGAGACTGAAGCGCGGCCGTGGGGGTTAGTGCTGGGCCGGGGCGCGGGGCAAGGGCGCGGTGGCAGCGCGGGGACCGGGGCCAGGACACGAGGTGACCGCGGCAGGGGCCGGGCCGGGCGGTGCAGAGGGTTGGAATCCGGGTGCAGTCCGCCGCGCCTTCGAGGGGCTGGGCCGGGCTCAGGTGAGCGGGGAGAGGGCGCAGGTAGAGGCAGACAAGGCCTGGTGGGAGCAAGGTCTGAGGTCAGAGGTGTTGCCAGGCCAAGGGGTGCTGGGGGAGGCGGCGGGGCAGAGGAAACCGTGGTGGGGCCCCGGGCCACGTGTCCTTCCAGCCAGGAAGCTTGTGGTGCAGCCGCAGAGTGCCTAGAGCACCCTCCCAGCACACCCCGCCTCGCTCGGGACTCGCCCCCTGCGCCACATATAGCCACCCGCCAGAAAAACTGGTCTCCCGACGACGTGCCACCTCCGCCAAGGCCATCAAGAAGCCATGGAGAGTGTGGCCAAGAGCAGAGCTGGGGTGGCGCCTGCTCAGCTGCTTCCTTGGAGTGTGTGAACCAGGAAAGTCCCGCCTCTCCGAACCCCTCTTCGGTGAAGTGAGAATAATTCCTCCCAGTGTTGTGGGGATCGCGTAAGAAGTCGATGCTCATTTTCTTCTTAGCAGGGACACTGGGCTTTGGAAAGACGGCAGTCAGGAATTCATTCATTTTTTCATTCATCCTGCAGACATTTATTGCCTCTTACCACTAGCCAGTCCTGTGGCTGAGCAGCCAGAGCTCTGCTACGCTGCCCAGAGGTCGCGCTGTCCGGGGAGAAAGGAGCTGATGGACAGCACAGACCACCTCTTATAGCATTGGCAAATCAAAAGGTTCAGTGAAGCCACATTCCCACGTCCAAGCCCCAGAGTTGGGGAGACAGGGGTGAGATCAGTGCTCCGGCCATCACCCCTGCCCTCCACCCCCAGCCCTTGCTGTCCTCTCTAACCTGGGGTGTCCAGTATCTGCCATTTCACCCCAACCAAGGCCGAGACCAGGGGTGGGGACAGAGATCTGGACTTGTGCTGTGGGCAGAGCAGAATGCAGGGTGGGGCTGCTGTCCTCTCTGGAGAGCACTGGCCTGGTCTTTTCTGGTCTCCTTCAACCCTGAGACGTCTCTGTGAATGAAAGGGGTCTGCTCCCTGCAGCCCAGAGGAGACATTCCAGTTGTTCCCACCCACTCTGGTCCCCAAAACAAGGTGGTAATTGTGCCCAGAGGAGTTTCTTGGACGTTGATGAGCAGCCTGGCACCTGTCAGGCCAGGAGAGTGTGCCCTTTTCATCTTCCATACTTCCGTCTGTCCTCCACCTTCCTGGGGAGTTCCCCCTCCCTCCAGAGCAGTTGTGTGATAGGAGGGTGTGTGTGTGTACACACACAAATGTGTAAATCATCCAGGTAAGAGGAGTGGCAGTGGGGGTGGTCCTGGGTTGAGAGCAACTGAGGTAGAAGGTGAAGAGCCAGCTTTTCAGATGAAGGTTCCAGAAACTCCCCTCACCTATATTCTAGTGGGTTCTGGGACTTTTCTTGGGTGGCTGTGGGAGGAGCTTCTTGGTGGACAAACAAGTGTAACCAGACTCCTGACTTCCTTAGAAAGGGTGGCTCCCTCTTCAATTAAAAACCCAGGATAATAACTCCTTTCTGGGGCACTGGGGATTAAATGAGATAACCTATATGAAATATGTGTGTTTGATGGATGTTCTCTCTGCTGCGGATAACCCCTTTGAAAGATAGGAGAAAGCAATCCTTTTCTGTTGTATTTTTTTTTCTTTTTCTTTTTTTTTATTCCTCACCCAAGGATATTTTTCTATTTATCATCAGATAGAGTGGGAGGGAGGGAGAGAGAGAGAGACAGAGAGAAACATCGATGTGATAGAGCCACATTGGCTGGTTGCCTCCTGCACGACCGGACCAGGGCCGGGGACGAATTGCAACCGAGGTACGTGCCCTTGACTGGAATCGAACCCGAGACTCATTGGTCCACCGGCCAAAGCTCTACCGCTGAGCCAAACTGGCCAGGGCGCAATCCTTTTCTGGATTTCTTGGTCCTCAATACAAAAATCTAGTCACTTTTTTGTTTGAGCTTATGAGTTTTACTGTTCTCTTGGCTTTCCTGATACAGCAGGAAGGAGTGGGCTGTAAATTGCAACTCAAATGATTTGAGGCAAGGAATAATTTCCTGAGTTCTGGAATGATCAGTGAAAAGATTTTGGTTCTCAAAGTCCTTTGCAAACAGAAGGCATCCACATTTGTGGGATGCTCTGTGTGTACTGCATCCAGAAGGCTGTAGCATGGACATAGATCTCTCATAATTTCCACCCCCAAGAGATTCTGATAGCCTCTGAATTTCTTTGTGCCTCGGTTTCCCCATCTGTATCAACAAGGTGCTTATTCCTCAAACAGGTAAGGATTGTATAACAAGTCTGTGCAGGTTGCTAGCAAGGAGTGGTGAGACTTAGTGATCTGGGTCACTGTTCTTACTATTACAGTATGCGTAACATTTTTATTTACTGTGATGGGGGTTCTCCCCAGGAGTCATGGCTGGGCCACTGAGTGCTGGCTTCTATTAGTCCCATGAAAGCCAGGTTCAAAGCTCTTAAGAGCAAGGCA
Organism: Tadarida brasiliensis; assembly: GCA_030848825.1. Taxonomy (NCBI): domain Eukaryota; kingdom Metazoa; phylum Chordata; class Mammalia; order Chiroptera; family Molossidae; genus Tadarida; species Tadarida brasiliensis. Next base: position 11,267,947 of record CM061275.1, on the reverse strand, counting down.
GTCGTGTCTACTCTATTTTAGCACCCCACTGTCTTCCAGAGGGCTGCTAATTCTCTGCAGGAGTGGCAGACATTGACATCAAACGCTTTGACCTCCTCTCTTCTGTTAGGAGCAGCTTCCTGCCCAAAGTCCTCTCTTACCTTGTGCATGTACTCGGGGGTTTATGTGAGACTTCTAGGTGATGTATTGCTATTTTCTCTCTCCTTCCCCGCCTCCAGACACCACTAGAGTCCCAGGGGCCAGCTGCTCTGCTTTTAGCTTGGGCAGAACCATTGACCTGGCCCAATAGGGAAAAAAGACTGAACAGGAGTGGGGGTGGGGTGTAAATCCCCCAGATACTTTCTTTCTACTCTCACTGAGTGACCATCAAGTTGCTGATGCAGCCAGTTCCCTACTGTGGGCCAGGGAGAATGTCCTGAGTCAGTGCTTCCTATTTGCAAGAGGGATTTGTGCTGGGACCCTGGACCAGATCCCAGTGAGAGAAGTCTATCTCAGGAGGTTGCAGGGGTGAGAGCTGCTCCAGTGCAGATCTGGGTGTCAGGAACTCTCCACCTCAGACGTGGACTTTGCTCCTCTTCCACCAGGAGAGGAGGCTTTTAGGTTCGTCTTGAGTTCCAGGTTTCCCTCTTACTAGAATCATTTATCCTTTTAGATGTCAGGGAAAGCAGTGGCATCTAGGCTGTGAGGAGTGTTTGGGCCTGTGCTCTTGCCTGCAGCCCTGTAGTCCTGGAAGTCCCGGTGTGCAGCAGATGGCCTCGCAGGGGTTTGGGGCTGCCAGTGACCAAGCTGAGAAGTGAAAGGCCAAAAATCAAAGTTGTGAGGATAGAAGATTCCGGGTCCGGGAACAGCAAGTGTCCAGTGCCTGCAGTCTGATGCTATCTCACATTCTTCACTTTCCCAAGATTGTAAATAAACCCATTGTACAACCTGCAGCCCAGAATTCAAAGCGTAGCCCAGAAGCAGCTGGGCCTTGGAGGTGTTTACTTATGACCTTTTGTCTCACCACACCCTGGGGCTCTTGGGAGGAGCTGAGGTCTGAGCTGCCTTGCCAGGATGCTGCCTCTGTCAGTGCGGGCTTCCTGCCTCCTTCCTGGGTCCCGTCACAGCCTCCTTGCTCAACCATTGGGTGCCCAGCATGGAAACTGCTCTCCCCCATTTATAAGACTGCGTGGGACTCCTCTTTGTAGTGCTGTGGTCGGATACTGAAGCAGCAGCCCCTTTCTCGGGCTTTCTGTAGCCAGCCAGTGTCGGAGGAAAGGGCAGCGCTCCATGCCCGCAGCCCTGGGAAGGACCAGTGGTAGGCAGGATGCCCAATCTGTTCCGCAAACGGCTGCCTCGATTCCAATTTCGATTCCGAGCAGGTCTGGACTGGATCACCCACTTCCTTTTTTCCATGGTGACTCTCTTCCTTGGGGCTGTTTCTTCCTTGAAACACTTCTTCTTCTTCCTTTTATATCTTGACCTCTACCCTGCCCCCCATGTGACTGGACTGGGAGGTTTTCCCTGCTGGTTTGTAGAGTCTGTTCTACCCCTGGAGGAGGGGGAGGGTGGTCACAGCCACATGGCCCGGGGCCTTTTCTGAGTCAGTGAGTACAGGTCTACTCAGGGCATGCTGATTCGGGTCTACGCTGGGCACCCTAAGGGAAGGCAGAGTCTCTGCCGTATCCTGGGGCACAGGGCCTCCCACGGGCCTCCCCAGCACATTTCCTTGGCTTCCAAATCAGTGGTTTCTTTTCTCCTCAGCTCCGTATGGTTGCACATTTCCCAGGGCAGGCACGGAATCTACCTGGTTGGTTCTGATCCCATTCCAGGACCTTTGGTGCTGGGCAGACTCCAGGGGCCCGAGCGTTGGCAGGGGCCCGGAGGAGTTGAAGTCACCCGGAGCCTCGCAGTCTCCACTTGGGGCATGGATCTATGAGATACTGAGTGGGCCACGTGTCTCGGTTTCAGGATCTGTCCAGGACAATGCAGAGGAGGCTGCAAAGGAACCAGAGAGGACCCAGGAGCGCTGTCTGCCCAGTTTTGCCGGAGGACAGCATTTCTTTGAATACCTCCTCGTGGTTTCCCTAAAAAAAAAGCGTTCAGGAGAGGATTATGAGCCTATGATCACCTACCAGTTTCCCAAGGTAAAGACTACAGGAGGAGGGAGGGGCGACAAAGGATGGGGTGTTTGAGAAGTGACAGGGGTGCCCTCTTTCTCTCCCTACCCTGCCAGGCTTGAGTCTGGAGCTGCCCTGAGCTCACCCACTCCGGTTTCCTCAGGCCCAGCCCTGTGTTCTGTTATCACCCACAGAATCTAGGTCTGGCTTCTTTGTGAGGCGCTGACCTAGGCTCCCTAGCCAGGAAACTAGGCTAGTTCTTCTGCCCCTTTTGGGACCTTCTAGTTCTCCCAGATTCCATTCCCAGTACCCCTTCTCTGTAGAGAAGCTTACCTTCTACCAGAGCTCCTTGCAGGCATCCCCCTGTGGGATGGGTGGGAAGGAGAGGGTGACGCAGCTGGTGGCCACAGCCCCCACACTGGGCTCCTCATCTGCTTCTGCACTGGGTGACAGAGATTCTAACCCTGAGAGCGCAGCAAGTGAGCTGGCCGTGTCTCTACTCTGATGTGTTATCTCTGACTTGGTCCTTGCAGGAAGCTGAGGGGTCTCTGGGCCTTTCCATATTCGGGTGTGGCCTTGGCCCCTTTCCTGACTACGCAGATCCCCAGGACACTGCAGTCTAACTCGGGTTCATGTAGACTTGGCCCAGGATGGGCTGCTTCCTTGGGGTCATTGCAGCCAGACCCAGAATGAAGTCCCTGTGTAGAGTGACAGGCAGAGGACCCCATGCCAGTGGGAAAGCTTATCCTCAGACTGCTTTAGAGCCCCAGAAGAAGCTCGCCCGCCCTCCAGCCCTCTCCTGCCGTTACCTGCACCATTGGCTCATCTCCTTTCCTGTTCCTTACAGCGGGAGAACCTGCTTCGGGGCCAACAGGAGGAGGAGGAGCGGCTGCTCAGTGCCATCCCCTTGTTTTGCTTCCCAGATGGGAACGAGTGGGCACCACTTACTGAGTACCCCAGGTGACTGCTTGGCCCTGCGACGGGGACTCTGGGATGGGGGGAGAAGGGACAGTGTGACAGTGTGCTTCCTGTGGCCCCTTCACTTGGTGTGCATGCCCATTCTCACCAGTTTTCCTGCCGATGGGGAGGGACTCAGTTAATTCATTTACAATCATCTTGTCTGGGGTCCCTTAAGACCAAGGAGCTTAGCTAACCGGGTTGACCAGTTACCTCTGCTCAGAGAAGGGTGGGATTCTCTCCCCTATGTTAGGAGTGACAGTCTCTATGTTTTGACTGCCACTGGCGGAAGCTGGACTTAGAAGAAGGCCTTTGGCCTCTAAGAAGGTGGCATAGCAAAGTGCCTTACAGCATGAGCCCTGGAATTTGACTGGGTTCGAATTTTGGCTTTACCACTTACGAGTTGAATGGATGACCTTGGATAAGAAACTCCCTCTGTGCCTCAGTTCCTTCAACTTTAAAGTGGGCCTAATAATCAAACCTACCTCAACAGGTTGTTTTGAGAATTAAATGAGATGGTGCATTTGGAGCTTGACACCAATACACACTTAATACATTTCTGGTATTATCACTCTCATAACTAATCGGCAGCTCCCTGTGCCCTCCTCACCCGCTCTGTGCCCCCCTGATGCTGACCACCTTCCTGTTCTACAGTCTAGTGAGGCAATGAAGACCTTGTCTGCTCTTCCTCAGGGAGACCTTCTCCTTCGTCCTGACCAACGTGGATGGGAGCCGGAAGATTGGATACTGCAGGCGCCTCTTGGTCTGTGCAGCTCACAACTGCCCCCTCCTCTCTGCAGCCCGCCCTGCTCCACAGCTGGGCTTGCTCAAGCCTCAGCTGCAGAAGCCCAGGCTCCCTGGCAGTGGTGGTTGTAGAGAGCACAGCCCAGCACCAGCTGCCATGTTAGTGCCCTCTGCAGCCCGAGGGGACAGGGACATGTGCCCCTCCTCACCCACCTACCCAGGGGACCTCTGCTGGCCCTCTGTGGTCTTTGCTCTCCTGACTTTCCACAGCTGCCCTGGGTGGGAGTCTCCAACCTACTCCTGTCCACCTTCTCTGTCCAGGCCTCAGTGCCTTGGCCCCGGAAGCCTCCCAGAGCGTAGACTAGGGTTTGAACACCTGCTCTGGGCTCTCAGGACTCTCCAGGTCACTTTCACAGTGTTGCCCTCCCTCACCATGTCCTCATCTCTGCAGCACACGTATCCCTTCTTTCTGCTGACCCCGGATGATGGCAGTGCTCGCCTGTGAGCCCACCAGCCCCCGCACAGACACCTTCTTTTGACTTTGGTGGCTGCTCTGGCCTTCTTGCTGCCTGTCCCATGCACGAGACCTCTGCACGGCCAGGCCTTCCTCCATCCAGCCCGCCTTTCACCATGAGTCCCCAGCCCCAGCCAGCAGCCTCGTGCCCCATTGGCCCCGAGGGGGGAAGGCCTGGGGAGGCTGCAGTACTGAGGGAGGCTCTCTGTCCCCCAGCCCGCCGGCCCTGGCCCTCGGCTCCCCATGGTGTACTGTATCATCAGCTGCGTCGGCTGCTTCGGCCTGTTCTCCAAGGTAAGGCTGGTGCGGGCTCCTGGGGGCCTGTTGGGCCTGTTCGGCTCCCCTCCTGCCTGGCTGCCTGCCCTGTCTGGGCTCCCTAAGCCCTGAGGGGAGCACCTCCTCACAGCTGGGGTCAGGCGAGGCCCACGTGGGAGAACTGAGGCAGAGAGGGGCTTGGGTTTGACTTGATTTTAGAGAAAGGTGAGATCTGAATCTAGAGGACCGGAGAGATTCTAGGGCTCCCACTCCATCTGATCAGAAAGCAGCTGGAGGGGCCGTGGGAGGAGCCCCAGGTTAGGAATCTGGAGTTTTCAGTTTTATTGGTCAAGTGTGTATGTGACCCGCACCGCCCTGTCTCACTGCTCCTGCGAGGCTCCAGGGAGGTGATCTGTGAGGGAGGCGGAGCGCTAAAGAAATAGGGAGACAATTACTGGACCATGCTGGGCTCCCTCCAACTCCTTCCAGGGCAGAAGGGACGCTGAGGCCTCCAGGACTTCTCCTGCTGGAGCTCATTTGAGAGCCAGTACACCTGAGTTGGGATCAGAGGGTCCCTCAGAATGGGTGGGGCGTGTCTTGGTGGCCATGAAGGGCTTCTGTGTGCTCTGCCCCTAAGGCCCGTTGGAGGACGAAGGCAGGGAACTCCGTTAGCCCTTGGTAGGGTGGAGCGCTCATCTGTTCAGGGTGCTGAGGGACAGAGGCTGGCCCAGGCCCTGGCAATATCCAGTGGAAGTTGGAGAGCAGAGGGGGCCCAAGAGGACAACCTTCTAGGCTCCCATTCCAACCAACACGAATGAATGTGGCAGCACCAGAGATGACGCGTTTACTCTGGGATGACTTCCTGGGAGGTAGTTTGTGTCAATGTTAGAGGGGAGGCCTATGGATTGGTAGAGGGAGGATGAAAAGAAGGCTAGGCAAAAGCAGTAGACGGGCCTGTGCCAGGGAGGAGAGAGGACCAGCTGGTGGAGTGGCCTGGGAGATACTGGAAGGTTGGCTGGACCAGCGCCCCCCTCCCCATCTCACTGCTGGTGCGAGGCTCACACATGGGGTCTCTGCCACCCTCCCCATCGCATCCCTTTGAGCCAAGCCTCCCCGGGGCCCTTTCCTGGCAGATCCTGGATGAGGTGGAGAAGAGGCATCAGATCTCCATGGCAGTCATCTACCCGTTCATGCAGGGCCTGCGCGAGGCGGCCTTCCCTGCTCCTGGGAAGACCGTCACCCTCAAGAGCTTCATCCCTGACTCAGGCACTGAGGTGGGTTCGATGAAAAGGTGAGACCCTCCCTGGCTGGGGGTGCAGGCTTCTGTGGCACCTCTCATTACAGTCCTCCCTTTCACCAGATTAACATGCAGAGAAACTGACCCCGGTAGGGATTGGGTCTTGGCTTGAATTATTGGCAGAGCTGAATATCAAGCCCAAATTTTCTGATCCTCCCAACCAGAAGCTCACAAGGACCTAGTTACTGTTCAAGCCACCAAGACTCTTATTTGTAATAAATAAACCATGTAAGCTGAGGTTCCAGGTGCTAGAATGGACTTTCCCCACAGCCCCTAACCTGCCACTTGCCCCACACCCACCCTCGTCCTCCTGTGTCGGTCCTGTATCTCCACGTATGGCCTCCATCTGTCTACTTCTTATCTCCCCTCCCCACCCAAGTCCCCACCCCGCCACATGGGATGCCACTGTTTTAAGGCAGAACATTGTTTTAAGAATTCCAGTGGGCCCCTGTTCCCTGGATAATCTCTGTGTCCCTCTGAACTTTGGTTTCCCCGTATAAAGCAAGGGAGGGGCTGGGCCTTTTCACTTACTCAAAGAGTACGTATGGAATGCTTGCTAGGCACCGAGCAGAACTATTTTCTGGCTATAAAGTGGTGAATAAAATGAACGTGATCCCTGATCTCATGGAACTAAAAGTCTAGTGGGGGAGATAGATGTAAAATATGTCATCAAACATTGTATGTGATAAAAGGAAAAAACAAAAAACAGGGTGCTCCATGAGAAAGGACGGAGAACACACGTTGCTTTAGGGGGCCAAGGAAGGCCTCTGAGGACCAGAACGAAGGGAGAAGGGCAGTCTAAGGGAGGGCCTAACCTGTGAAGGACCTCAGGCTGGGCAGAAAGTGACATGTTCGAGGAACAGGAAGGAGCTGATGGGACAAACATGGCCAGGGAGGTGGAGTGTGCTCGGTGAGGCTAGCAAGGATAACGGTGTTATCCCCAGGGCAGAAGGGAAACAGGGATGGGTTTTAGCCAGGGAGAGACAGGATTGGGTGGACTCCTGTGGGGACGATGGAGGCTGTCGGAGGCCCAGCACTCTGGGGTCTGCGTGGTGTTTCAGTGTGGTGACGCCCTCTCTCTCTGGTTTCCCCAGTTCATCTCCCTGACTCGGCCCCTGGACTCCCACCTAGAACACGTGGATTTTAGTTCGCTGTTGCAATGTCTCAGCTTTGAACAGATTCTTCAGCTCTTTGCCTCTGCAGTGCTGGAGAGAAGAATCATCTTCCTGGCAGAAGGTCTCAGGTGGGTCCAGCCTCTGAGCAGCTCACCTGAACTGACGGGCGTCCTCGGGGTCAAGGGAACAGTGGAGGGTCCTCAAAGGGAGTTGGTCTGTAGGGCTCGTGTGCTCACCCTCCAGCCTCTGAGTTTTGATCTGCACTAAACCTGCTTCTGCCTGCAAACTTGATTGCTACCTAGGCCCGAGGAGGTTTCTGATTTATCTCTGAGAAGGCCATGAAGTGCTCCAGGGACGGCCCAGGCCGAGACAGTTAGGGTGGACGCAGAGATGATTCTGCTCTTGAAAGGCCTGGGACTGGGCAGGAAGGTGGATAATGGTATGGAGGTCAAGGCCATCACCCTTAACGACAAACATATCTATCTATTCACTCACTCATTCAACAAACATTCAGTGTGTGTCAACTGTCAGATGCCAAGCATTCAGGAGGATACAGGCAAACAGGCCCTGCTCTTTGCCCGTGAGGCGAGTTGCTGGGCCAGTTCCTGGAATCCAGAACTCTGCTGTGGGTGGAAGCACATGTGCTGACTCAGCAGAATGAGGCTCAAGTCCTATTCTCAGCTATGTGGTTCCCTGAGGTTGGCTTCTTTTTTGTTTTTAAATATGTTTTTATTGATTTTTGAGAGAGAGAGAGAGAAAAACATTGATGTGAGAGAGATACATGGATTAGCTGCCTCCTACACGCCCCCTACTGGGGATCGAGCCCACACCCGGGCATGTGCCCTGACTGGGAATTCAAACCAGGACCTCTCAGTCCATGGGACGACGCTCAACCACTGAGCCACACCGTCCGGGCAAGGTTAGCTTCTTATCTGTAAAGTGGAGAACATGATTGTGTCTCTCTCATAAGGTGGTGCTGGGGTTAAATGAAATAGTGCACATTAGGCACCCGGGACCCTGCCAGACACATATTAGTACGTGTGAGCTGTTATTCTGAATAATAAGTTCACAGCTGAGTATGTCCCTGTGTGTACTTGAAGCGGGACACTGTCATGTCTTGGTCTCTACCTCTTCGGGGCTTTGAGTCTGAAAAAGATATGGGGAGACATGACAGAATGAAGAAGGAAAAATAAATATAAAACAGAAGGAGGTTGGCCTTTTCTACATGTCTGCGGAGGGAGAAAGCCGATGGCGTTGGGCTGACAACTCTGGCTCTGTCTTTTAGGGAAGAAGAACAGGATGTTAGGGATCCAAAGGTTAGGCTAGGGAGGGTCAGGTGAGTCATGGCTGTTAGAGGAAAGAAGCTTGGGCAGAGAGCGGGGTCTGTGGGCTGAACATTCTATAAAAATCAGTGGCAACAGAAAGGCACTAGTTGTGGGCTGACCCTTGAGGGAAGCGGTGTAACCTCGAGCTTTGGAAGGAACGGTTCCCCTCTGCCTTGCAGGGAAAGAAGAAGTTTCTGTGTGGCGGGTGCTGGGATGCTGGCCTCTCCCCTTAAGATCCATCCTAGGAAGTGAACGTGACTGCGGGGGTCACTGGCCTGGACGGGGGCGAGGGCCGCGGGACTTTCCTCTCAGCATCCCACCTCTCCCCACTTCCTTCCCATGCCATCTGTCAGGTCCCCGAACGCAGGCAGGGAGGGGACTTCCAGGCAGCCTGAGCCTTGGCCGGACTCTCAGGGCTCAGCCCCCTCCCTCAGGAAGTGCTAGCTTGATAGGAGCAAGGTTTCCGCATCTGTGTTTTTATTGGCTTCGGTTTGGGGGCAACCCGGAGAAGTGAGGAGCCTGGAAAACTAACGGGGGACAAAGAAGACAGAGTAGGGCTGTGTGTTTGGGGTGGGGGAGGAAAGGCCCTGAGTGGTGACTGAGGCAATAACGACACAGAGGATGCTCATCGGAAGGGCAGAGGAGCCACCTCGGGGGACTTTCCCGGGAGGAATTGCCGGGTGAGGTTCCTGGAATAGAGGAATTTCCCAAGCGAACTCAGGCCCCAGCCTGGTAGCTTGAAACAACCTGCAGGGGCCCGAGGAGCCGTGCGAGGGAGAGGCTTGGGCGCGTGAACGGGCCTGAGGGGGAAAGAGGCTTCACCCCAATGTTTGCATGTTTGTCTCCTTAACTGCACTGAGTTCCTTAAAAGCAGGGCAGTGTCTTTCGATTCCTGGCTTCCTCGTCCTCAGCAGTGGAGAGCACACAGAAGGGGCTCAATCGATGGTCGTTTGAGTGAAGGCATTTCTTCCTCCCTCCTCTCCTTAGAGCCACTTGTATTTTTGCTCCGTAGAGAGCTGAGATGACTAATCGGCAAAGAGGGACAAAATCCAGGCCCCATCCTTAAAAGGAGCCTCTGCCTCTCCTGGTCTCTGCCCCTCCCGTCCCAGCTGTGAGGGGTCACAGTGACTAGCATGGCTCCCAGACCTGCTTGTGCACCTGCTGTGGGTGATGGGCAGTGTGGGGTGCCGGGGGTGGAGGCACAGGGAGGCCCCTCTGACTCTCTTCTCTGTGCCCTGTTCCCAGCACCCTGTCTCAGTGTATCCACGCTGTCGCCGCGCTGCTTTACCCCTTCAGCTGGGCACACACCTACATCCCTGTTGTCCCCAAGAGCCTTCTGGACACTGTCTGCTGCCCCACTCCCTTCATGGTTGGAGTCCAAATGCGCTTTCTGCAGGAGGTTATGGAGAGCCCCATGGAAGAGGTACGACACAGCAAGAAGCATGATTTGGGGCCAGGCAGACCTGGATTCGGATCCCAGTTCTGCTACTCAGGGCTGTGTGATTTGGGGCAAGTTGCTTCACCTCATTTAGCCTGGGCTTCTTCCTCTGTAGAATGGGGGTGACAGTATTCAGTTCCTAGGGATTCTAGGGGAAATCACCCACATAAAGCTCTTAGCCTGGTGCCTGACACGGAGTTGATGCTCAATTAGTGTCAGCTCTCTCCTCCTGAAAGATTTCCCTCTGGGCTGCAAGGGCAGCACGTAGCTTACTGAGGGGTCATGCAACTGTCCGACGCCAGCTGGTCCCACTGAGCAGGCTCTGGGGTGTCCCCTGCTCCATCTGAATGGATAAGCACAGCTGGGCTCTACAGCACACACCCCACTGGAATCCACTCACATTCCTCGGACATGAGCTAATTAATGTATCCCTACTGAAAACTGAATCTTGAAAATGCAGATTTTTGTAACAAGAGTTGTCTTTCTGATTAGCTGAGAGCCCAGTTGGCAGTCAGGATATAGCCCTTCGATTTTGTCAGCTTATTTTTGGCAGTGTCCCCCAAACAGGCATTCACAGCATACATCGATACTCCATGTTGGAAGGACAACTCAAAACGTGTCCTGCTTGGTGTTTCCAATAGCAAGTTTCCAGATAGCATGTAACTCATCTCAAGCAAGAAGAGCTACTTAGGATGTGCATCTGGCTAGCTTTGACTGTCTGTGCAGACGAGGGCCAACCACGGGGACAGGCTACTAAGGGGCCTGGAACCAGCCCTAGTGGGAGGCCTTCCCCACTTACATAAGAAACAACTGAGCTGCAGAGAACTCAGTGGACTTTTCCGAAGCCGCACAGGCTGTGATGGAACTTAGTGCGGGGAGAACCCAAGCCCTTCTTCTACTACGTGTTGCTGGGAAGGAAAGACATGTTTTCCTTCCTTGCTTCCTGGCCTTCCCAGCCCCGCTCAGAACTGCTGAGTACACACGCCCTTTGAACGAGCATTTGCCTTGTGACTAACTGGGACAGAGTATCAGTCCCGTGTTTAGCAAGAAGACTTAAAATGTCCCAATACCATTCGTTATGAAACTTCCTGACACAGCTCCAGCTTCTCAGAAGCTTTGGCTCCTCCCCCAGACAGCCAGGCATGAAGACATCCCAAGGTCAGCAGGACACAGCTCCTGCCATCCCAGAGCCTTGGCCTATTTTCTGCTTCAGCAGCTGCCCTGTGAAATGGGCAGGGGCTACGGTGGGTGTGGGGGGATTACCTGACTCCCCACATAGGCTCTTTGGGAGGGATTACTTGACAGTAATATACCCAAATACAAGAAAGATTTTTGGGAATGACTTCACAAAGAAATTCTTCACCCGCACTCTTCGCTCCCAACCCCCCAAACAAATAGGCTTCTCTGAATGAAGGTATCTGAGCTGATGTACACAGTGGTTTCAGGCCTGGACTAGTTCAACTGTTCTCCCCTGATGACAGATAATTACAGTGCCTGCTCTGTCCCTTGGCACACTTTCCAGTCCCTCTTTTTCCTTTTATTTGGAAGAAGGGAACATGGTGGGATCACTCACCCTACTGTCAAGAGCCAGGGTCCAAACTGACAAGAGGAGCCCAACAGGCATTTCAGTGACCAACAGGTTTTGGGGGATTGTGATAAACTGTTGAGAACATGACAAGCCCAAAAGGGGCAGCTGCGCTCAGTTCCCTCTGAATGTTGTCCTTTAGAAATGAGGAACAGTGTTAGACTTCCTGACTTTTAAAAATAAATATTTTTTATTGATTTTTAGAGAAAGAGGAAGGGAGAGGGAGAGAGAGAACCATTGATGTGAGAGTGAAGCATCCATCAGCTGCCTCCTGGGCACCCCTACTGGGGATCAAGAGCCCACACCTGGGCATGTGCCCTGAGTGGGAATCGAACCAGTGACCTTCAGTGCATGGGACGACACCCAACCATGCTGGCCAGGGCATAGACTTCCTGACTTTTGAGGAGAAGCCCCCAATCCAAATTTTATCTGAAATTTTCCAATTTAAACATTGGGAATGAATTCAGTTATTTGAAAATGCTCTGAGGATCAAGGAAACAGATCTGCAGGTTGGAATCCAACCAGTGGGATGTCTCTTTGTAATGTCTGGTCTAGACGGAAGGCCCCTCAGGCAAGTGATGGAGCTGGTACCAGAGTTTAGGGCCCGCAGCTCCAGCCCCGTGTTCCTCTCACCTGCAGCCTGCAGACACGTGGTCCCCTCGCTGCCTTCCCTTCCCTCTTCCTGTTCGCCCTGTGCTCATTTCCTTCTCGTTTCCCACAGCTCTGGGGGAGTATTTAAACTGTTGCAAGAATGGAAAGGCGAAAAGATGTCCATCACTGTCTTAAAGCTGACCAGAGGGAGGGAGTTGGAGGCTCGTGTGGGAGAGGGGTGCGGTCCTGAGGCCAGGGCGCTGTAGGCTGGGAAGCTGGCTCTGCAGTATGTTAGCACTCTGACCTCAGGCAGCTTCTCTGAGTCGGGCTAGTACATGCCTCCACAGGACTGTTGCGAGGATTAAAAGAAATAAATGTGCAAAGTATTTATCTTGTTCTAAATGTTCCATATATAGAAGCAGTTACTCTACTCAGTGCTTAATTAAGGGAGTGACTGGCTATGATTTCCTCATATTGTATTCCCTTTCTACCTTAGCTCTCCCCATCCCCCTCCTGCACCCTCATACCCTTTCCCCAGGAAGGGAACTGAGATTTCCAGACTGGGAATGGCGAGAAAGAAGTGTCAAACAGAAAATGAGCATTGAAGATGCTGGTTTTTGCCCTGGCCGGTTTTGCTCAGTGGTTAGAGCTGGCCCCCAGAACGAAGGGTTCAGGTTCGATTCCCAGTCAAGGGCACACACCTGGGTTGCAGGTTTGTCCCCGGCCATGGTCAGGGTTGTGTGGGAGGCAACCAATCAATGTGTCCCTCTCACATTGATGTTTCTCTCTCTTTCCCCCTCTCTCCCTTCCACTCCATCTAAAAAAAAAAAAAAAAAAAGGAAAAATATCCTCAAGTGAGGATTAACAACAACAAAGAAGACAGAGGTGGTAGATCCTCCTGAGGTCTGTGAAGACAGGGGAAGAGATAAAGCCATTCTGTGTTTATTTCAGGTTCTGTTGGTGAATCTTTGTGAAGGAACCTTCTTAATGTCAGTGAGTATCTGGATCCAGATCCCCTGCAGGCCCGCCACCAACTCAATCACTCTAGTCTCATCCATGCTCCACTTATTTCAACTTAAGTACTTTTGTCGAGCAAGAACTCACGCTAATAAGACTTCTCTCTCAAGGAGCCCACGAGACAACACAGGTGACCTCACAAGACAGTGTTAGTACCTTTAGAGCAAAGGTTCAAACCAAGTACCACAGCTGCTAATGTTGAGTGACACTGAACACCAAGGAACAGCTCTGCTCTTTCTATTCTATGTGGCCAATTACTAATTTGGGGGTGAGTGGGAGTGCAGACATACCCTCTCCTCTCTGCCAACACCTCACTTCATACCTCCTCCCTGACTCTGTCCTCTACCAGGTTGGTGACGAAAAAGACATCCTACCACCCAAGCTTCAGGCTGACATCTTGGACTCTCTTGGTCAGGGGATCAATGAGTTACAGAGTAAGTCCTAGGCCCCTCTTATTTTGGGTTTCTCCAAAGACCTTGAGGGCAAGATTCCCAACCATCCCCTTCCAGAACTAAAATGAAACTGCTCAGCAGGCCCAGGCCAATCCCAGAGGCCTAGATCCTAGGTCAAGTCCGAGATTTTATTTTTCCTAAGCAATGGAAGAGAACCCACACCCAGCCTCCCATTTTAACGAGTCAATCAGTAATTATGAGCCCACCTCCATCCCCACCCCCGCCCCGGAGCTTTCAGCCTGCAGTGACAGCCCCTGCTGCTACCCTCAGCTGGTCTCTGTCCCCTGCAGCTCCAGAACAAACCAATGAGCATGTTTCAGGCCCTTTCGTGCAGTTCTTTGTCAAAACTGTGGGTCACTACGCTTCCTATATCAAGCGGGAGGCAAACGGGCAAGGCTGCTTCCAGGAACGGGCCTTCTACAGGGCGCTGCCCTCCAAGGCCAAGCGCCGCTTCGTGAAGAAGTTCGTGAAGACGCAGCTCTTCTCCCTCTTCATCCAGGAAGCTGAGAAGAGCAAGAACCCTCCTGCAGGTGCGCGTGAGGCCTCCCACCACCTAAGCCCTGCCCCCGAGTAAAGTGTGGCCCTAGGGAGGGAAAGGAGCAAAGAGCATTTCCCTCTGGAGGCCCACAGAATAGCAGTGATCAATCAGTGAGTTGGAAAGAAAGAACCTGAAGGCTAAGGATGCCCCCTGGGCTGACATTTTGTAGAAGTTGCTCTATTTATCAGCCAGCAGGAGACCCTTTGCTCTTTGAGTCTGGAGCTACTAATTACTTCTTGTAGGCCCCTTTTGGGGCCAAATGGAATACGTGGATTCCAGAGGCCTGTGAGTGCATGGGAATTCCTCAGCAAGAAAGTGGGTATAGCCCTGGCTGGTTTGGCTCAGTGGTTAGAGCGTCGGCCCACAGACCAGAGTCGCAGGTTCGATTCCCGTCAAGGGCACGTAGTTTGGTTGCGGTTCAGTCCCTGGCCCTCAACCAGTCGATGTGTCTCTCACATTGATGTTTCTCTCTCCTTCGCACTCTATCTGAAGATAAATGGAAAAATATCCTCGGGTGAGGATTTAAAAAGAAAGTGGATGTAGAGCAGCATGGGGAGCAGACAGGATATTCCTCATCCTTGTCCCTGAGCTCAGGAGTGTGCCTGGCCAGATTAGATGTCTCTAACACCTGTATCTGAACCCACAGGCTATTTCCAACAAAAAATACTTGAATATGAGGAACAAAAGAAACATAACAAATCAAGGGAAAAGTCTGTGAAATAAGAACTGTGTGGATGGGAGTGACTGACCTACAGGCCAGTTTTGGACTTCGGCCCCGCACAGGGGAGGACCAGCGAAGCTTGAGCGCGGGGAATCCAGTCTTCTTCCAAGTCCTGGCAATCGGGTCTTGCTTCAAGCTGGTGTCTGGAGTTTGGGATCCCTGGAATCAGCTTTCTCAAGACTGGACAGCTCTGACCTCTGTGCTCACAGAGCAGGACTCACTTTCTGCAGAGGTGATGCAGAGTGGGAAACGGTAGCACAGGTGCCACAGAGATGTGGAAGTCGCTGTAACTGCCCTGTCCCAGGAACCACTACCCTCCAGAGGAAGCAGCTATGGCCCAAAGGCTCAGGCTTTCCACATAAAAAGCGGTCTAGGGACACATGAGGATAATAAAATGAAAATATTCTTGTTTATATGTGTATCTTTTGCTTCCATTGGGGAGGAGCAGAAAAACAAGGGAACGGATGTGAGAGTAAACGACTAGAAGTGGAGAACCCGGCCCTGTGGCCCAGAGGTCTGGGCTGTGTTTGGAGCGGCAGAGTTCTAGGGGCAGCAGCTCCACTCCCACCAGAAGGGTAGGAGATACAGGTACAAGCAGCAACGGCACTGGGGACAGGACAGCAGTTCCTGGTTCCAGACAGGCGTGCTTTCCAGGTTCCAGGGAGGAAGGGCTGCTACCCAGAGTGAAGGGCAGGAATTTCAGTGAACCGAAGCCAGAGAAGGCTGTGTTGCTTCCATTAAATAGGCCTGCCCATCACCTCCAGTTTGGAACCTTCCTTTAGACATACTACTTCCTACCTGCTATTTTGGGAAGCCCCAGTTCAACTCCAGCTAAAGGTGGAGGGTTCCCCACACTGACATTTTTTTTTTCTTGAGAAAAAATAAGATCGCCAGAGTCCGAAGGAGTTTAGTGGTTACCTAGTCCACCTCCCCTCCACACCTCTCCCACCTTCTGCTGAAATAGTGGAAGGGGCAGGGAACTTTTAGAAGCACCTTGTCTTTCAAGAACTCCATCTTTCTAGCGTGTGTACGCGAGTGTGGCCCCAGAGGCCCCTGGGTTCCACGCAAAGAACGCAGGGTCTTCGGCGGGTAGGCCAGGGTAACAACTGCAACAACAAAACTATCAGGGGTAAAAACGAACACAGTTCTACGTTTTAAGTGGAACAGTTTACACAAAATAGAAAGGTCACAGGACGCATAATGACAAATTTTCTTGTTTATTAAAGAACAGAAATTAATTTTGCTTAAAGTTTTAAAAATGACATTAAAACTTATAGTTTATCTTTCCAGTGAATAAAATTGGAAAAAAAAACCCACTGGCTTTCAGATCATATATTTATTTAAAAAAATAAAATGGATCAACAAAGGTACATTATTCCACATGCTGACAGGGTTCCCCAGTCCGTGAGACACACCATTTCTAATTAAAAAATGACTTCCTCAACAATGTCAAGACAGAAAACCTTTCCATCCAAATTCAAGGCGTTTATCACTAGCCCCACCTCACAAGCCAGTGGGATACATCTGTGCCTCAAGCCGAGCTCTCAGTAAAGAAAGCTTGACAAGACACAAATCAAAGGTGTCACTAAAAGGTGATGATTTGTTCAAATTATAAAGCAACCGTCTTTGGGCCTGCAAATATTCTACATAAGAAATCTCCACCGCTGGGGATCTGCCCCCATGACAATCTTATTCTGAATCCAGGACAGTTACAAACATGCGGCATTTTTTCTTGCACGCTTTCTTGGGCCAAACCCCGTATTTCAACATGTACAATTTACAGGACGGGACTTGAAATTCCCATTCTCACTCAGGATCATTAGGGAGTGTTACCAATAACAAAGAATAAAAGTTATACAACAGTGATTATTATAAATTACATTTGTTCTTGTCCTCCTCGTTCTCATGAATATGTTCAGATTCTTTCCTGCAGAAAACATGAGTTTGCTATAGAACACCACTCCATCACTAATGATGATTAGAATGAGCTGTAGAGACCTTGATTCTGAAGACATGTATGTGCAGGTGAGATGCAATCTGATTGCAGACACTGACACAGTAGCGGATCAAATCAAAGAAAGAGAAGACCTGGAAAGAAAAGAGACTATTAGATTCTTAGGACCTGTTCAGGCCATCCCTAAGCTTCCTGAAAGTGAAGAGGAGTAGCTTCTGACTTTCCTCTCTTTTCTTCAGATTCACCCTCAATTCCATACAATTTAATAACTCAGTACCTCACTGATTCTTCCTTTACATCGAGGATCAACAAACTCTTTCTTAGAGACACAGTAACTATTTCAGGTTTTGAGGATCACACTGTCTGTCACAAGTGCTCAACTCTGCCACTGCAGCATGAAAGCAGCCATACACAATACACACATGAATGGCATGGCTGTATTCCAATAAAACATTTACAAAACCAGGTCATTGGCCCACAGGTTGTAGTTTGCCAACTCTTGCTTTATAATCAGAAATACGGAATTTATAAGCCCTAATGCAGGCAGAATTAGTAATATTGGAAAAAATGATTCAAAGACAAAACCACAAGGAACTCTCACAAAGTCTCATAAATGTGGTTTTGACATTCCAAATCATTACAATTATAAGAGCTATCTCTCAGGACTGGCCCATTTAGCCTCCACATCATGAAATACAATACCTACCAGCGCAATCCAAAGTACAATATATTCATCGATAAAGCTGTTAAAATACTGGTCCAGAAACAAAAGTGCTGGGCCTATGAATGCCGTGTCATGCAAATGCATTTCACTCTTAGTCATGTGTGCCACCTGGGAATAAAAGAGAACAAAGATGCGGGCATTTCTGTGTTAGACAATTGTGAGCTACACAGTAAATCAGTATAATACCAAGTTTCAAGAATTCTTTAGCAATATGTATTAAATCTCCAGAACTAAAAACCTGACAACATGAAGTGTGTGTAAGAGCTACACACTAAAGGGATCTACCATGTCAACTAAGCCCCCAAAAGATGCTTCTCACCAGGAGCCTAACTTGAGTGTCTAGATTGAGATTGAAGAATGCAGATGAGCAAAACAAGCCAATGAAACTGTGGAGAGAAAGAAGAGTTACAGTGGTTCAAGGAGCTTCTGGTAACCACACTGCAGATTCACAGAAGGTACACAAAGCTCCCCTGTTGATGGCGAGAGTCTGACTGGAGGAGAGCAAACTCTAGAACTTCTCAGGACACTATGGAATGAAAACTATGGCCGTAAAACCAAACTAAAATGAAAATGAAAAACAAAGAAAAACTTTCGCACTTACCACAAGCTTATTGGTGATTTTAGCAGATACAAAACCAAAGGTCAGTATATAAAGACAGGGATGCTTTTCAAAGAGCTGCACTGCTGACTTCTTGTAGATCATCACAGCTAATGTAATCACGGACCCAATATGGAGAAAAGGAGAAAGGACACTTGTTCCCTGTGTGGAGTAGAGAGGAGAAGAATTAGTAGTATTTGATATGGATCAACTCAAACTTTTAAGAACCTCATGGAGCCTGACTGCCAGTAGTTTCTATAACGAACATCAGAACAGCTAAGGAAAAGCAGCAGTTTGGGTTGGTTAGGCACAATCCGAGGTTTTTCTTTTAAGAGGCCAGGTTTATTTTATAAAGCAGGTCGTACTTTTAAAAAATATGTGTATAAAAGTGTGTGCACATCACAAAATTATGCATATAAGCATATACATGTATGCACGTATAAATACAACTGAAGTTTTCGATATCACTTTTTTAAAGACTAGGTGGAGCCCGGCCGGTGTGGCTCAGTGGTTGAGCGTCGATCCATGCACCAGGAGGTCACGGGTTTGATTCCCGGTCAGGGCATATGCCCAGGTTGTGGGCCAAATCCCCAGGGGGGGCATGCAGGAGGTGGCCAATCGTTCTCTCTCATCAATGTTTCTATCTCTCTCTCCCTCTCCCTTCCTCTCTCTCTAAAATCAATAAAGAAAAAAAAATTAAAAAAAAAAAAGACTAGGAGGAAACTCCTAGTTAACAAGTGATTTCATACAACTCAAATTAAAAGCAAAGTGACCACAAAACCAAGTCCTAGCATCAACCATCACTGGGAAGCTTAAGCTATACTCACTGCTATTGTGGATCCATTTTTCCCAACACCACCTGTGAAGATTACACGGAAGTAATTCGTACAGGAGAATATGGTCCCTGCTACAGTACAAAGTGCAGGGAAAATTTTCACTTGAATATTCAGCACTGGAATCTTTAATAGG
Source organism: Tadarida brasiliensis (assembly GCA_030848825.1). Taxonomy (NCBI): domain Eukaryota; kingdom Metazoa; phylum Chordata; class Mammalia; order Chiroptera; family Molossidae; genus Tadarida; species Tadarida brasiliensis. The sequence goes on along the minus strand of CM061275.1, from coordinate 11,249,054 downwards.
TAGAGAGAAAGAACAATTAAAATATATACAAATTAAAATAAGAAAACAGAACAAATATTCAATTCACATTCTGCTATGTTCTCCATGCCCTCCAGTTTAGTAAATACTTAAATTAATGGAAGTTTCTCTCTCCTTTCCATTATAAGCAATGTAACAAGTTTCAAGAGATGAGGCTATATAGACATTAATCTCACTTCTGACATTAATCTTTAAAAAAAAAAAAAAAGGATCCAACTTTATTAATTTGAGCCATAAGCTAAGTAAGGTCCACTTAACACTTTCCAGAAGTCTGGCAACAGTGGACAGGCTGTTTTCTGGTGTTTTTTTTTTTTTTTTATCAGAAATGTGTACTCTGACTTTTTCTCTGTGCATTTTTTAACTCTATCTCTATATCCGTAATTTGTTACTAATTGTCATGATAGAGAAAGCATGGATCATGAAAGACTAAAAATATTTGCAACTAGATTGAAAAAAAAAATCTGTAATCTAGAGAATGGAAGATAAAAGTTCTACTCAGAAGAGTTCCCTAGGCCAAACTGTTAGGATACAAGCAGTTAGTAAGCAGAGATAAGGGTGGAGTAGGGGGAGAACAGGGCAAGCACATTCAAGTAGGTACAGCTCTACAACTGTGTATTCAAAATTTTAACATATAAACTTACTTCTCAGAAGAAGAAAATAATATATTTTTATAGTACTGAAAATGATTGATTTACCTAAAATAAGGGGAACTGAGTGGATTGAGATCATGTATTTAATCTTGCAAACACAAATCCATCATTTAAAATTAAATACACTTGTATTAAGAAACAAATGACTATAGAAACAAGATTACAAAAGCCCACAAGGTTTAATAGGCAATGAGTTTCCACAATGAAAACAATTAAATGTGGGCTGTTCATACTTTTCAGGGCTGTCATCTGCCTACACTTTTAAAATCAGATAGGATATGTGAAATTCCCTATTTGTTTATATGTGTAAAAACACAGTAAAATTGGTAGAGATATAATTCTTAATGTTTAGATCCTCTATTTCTTCAAAATTCTTAAGACCTCTGTTTGTTTACACAACTCTATGACCTCTTGCAAAACTGCAGCTCTAAAAAAAAAAAGTTGAAATCAACTGTTCAAATTTCAAGTTGTACTGTGGCAGTGTTTGAGTTTGTAAAATGAAATAGGTCAACTTAAAACTCAAGCCCAGAACTTCATGGACCATCCTAAATGCTTGTCTTCCTCTCCTAATTGATCTCCAAACTCTATAGACCAATCCCAAATGTGTTTTCAATAAGAGAAAATCAATACCATGGGTTGCCTGAACTCCAAGAGATTTTTCTGCTATAGTTCAGAAAACTAGAAATATTACTACCTGAATCTGATACACCTGGCTGAAATTTGATATGCTGGCTGGTTTCCTTTTTCCTCCTGTGACAAAGGACCTGTCTGGCAAGAGGGAAATACTACACGCCCCCAGATTGCAAAAGAAAGGCATTAGCGGGCCTGCCTGTATGTGGGCCAGCAGAATGAATGAGTGCCAACTCTGGCCTAGCAGTGAGTGATCTGTGCGAAAATGAACCGAATAGCATCACAGATGTATTTAAAATTTGCAAAAGGCTTCAGGATCACGGAAATGGTTGCCTTTTGAAAGAAGAGAGAATAAACAGAAACATTAAAACATTAAAAGCCAGGCAAATTAGTAAATGGCTTGGACCACAAAATAAGTGACAAGCAAGTACAGAAAAAGCAAGTATCATAAACACTGTTAGGACCCTCTTCACTTGTCATATATGACAGCTATATACACCAAAACGTAAGCTCTAGGGGGCAAGATTTTGTTTGAATTGATTTTTATCTTCTCTCGAGCCCTGCACATTGTAGGGGCTCAATATACACCTTCTGAATGAAGATCTCCTTTCCTCTTACTCTCCATGTAGAGTCACTGTTTTGAGAGAGTATAAAGACCACCTTGCCCCACACTGAGAGAGAAAAGGGAAGTTAGCTACCAGAAGATGGGAGGTAGAGTGAAGGGAAAGCTGGGGTCAGAGGAATCCCAAGACTCTCCAGGTGATCCCTTAAAAATTGGCACCAACTGAATCACTTAACAAAAAGCACTATAAGCGTTGCCATTTTCACCTCACACCCAAGATTAAGGAGGGTAGGCATATTCTGTCTTTCCCAATCTTTCTCTTTCTGTCCTCCTATTCAAGGTGGCCAGAAAGCTGCATGAAAATACCTTTATCTCAGGCCTACCCAGAGCTTTGGTAGCCTATGAGACTGGCAAGGATAAGAACTCCCTTGGGTCATACTGCCTGCCCTATAGGCTGGGAAAGACCCTCTGGATTCATGCCATGAAATTATGCATTCAAAATCATACCAATCTAGTGTAATTCATTTTTTCAAAGGTTAGAGATGGAAAAAAGATCTTAAAGCCCTCCAATTTACCAGATAACAATGGACCCATGTTTTGGTTCAATATTTGGGTTGATGTAGAATAACAGTTACTAAACTGTTAGACTAGCTTTCTTATGAGCATAATAAAATGTTCTTATAGGTTTTGTAAATTTCAGCAAAAATAGAAAGCATCATTTTGAGATTACTTTCTTCCAAAGAATGCGGGGTATGACTATGTGTAAATACATTTAATATAAGTTCTATGAAAACATAATGTAACATTAATTACAGTGTTCATCAGTGTTTAAGAAAAATCCCATTTTTATTTTTTATTTTTTAAAAATTATCTTTATTGTTGAAAGTATTACAGATGTCCCTCCTTTTCTCCCCCATTGACACCCTCCCTCCTGCTCCTGCTGCAGCACTACCCCCACTCCCTGCCTTCACCTACTTAGTGAATAAGGTGTCTCATTGTTTAATACACATTTAATCAACTACTACATTTAAAAGATTCAAACGTCAGTGAAAGTAACCATGAGGGGATTATTTGTGGGTCCCATTCAAAGTAGTATTTTCTTCCCCACTACTATTTCAAAACAGTGAAATGAAAAAGACAGTTCCAAGACATTCCAAAAGGATATACCCGTGGGGAAGCAACACACACACACAAATGTGTTGTTTTATTTTGTGCAACATGTACACCATGCACTAGTGGACTTTTGTACATAAAAATATTATTTTTTCCTTTAAAAAAAAAAGAAAACAAAAGCAAGACAAAAAATACCCAACCAAACCCATCTCTTGCCTGGGCTGGTTTGGCTCAGTGGTCGGAGCATCGGCCCTTGGACCAAAGGGTAGAGGGTTTGATCCCCAGATCTGGTCGAGGTCGTTTAGGAGGCAACCAATCGATGTATCTCTCTCACATCGATGTTTCTTCTTGCTCTCCACCCCCCACTCTATCTAAAAATTAATGGAAAAATATCCTTGGGTGAGGGTTAACAAAACAAACAACAAACAAAATGCCAACCTCATCTCTTTGAAGAAAAAGAAGAGCAGCAAGAAATGGCTACTCTATATGCAGTAGATATAAATCACTTACCTTTGCGTGAAAGCTGATCTTCTGGAGTCAGCTTTATGAAGATCTCTGCACTGTTTTTGTTTGTGTTTACCACAAATTTGCTTTCTAAATATTAGTAAAAGCCTTTTAATGAGGATTTGGAAAGCAATTTCCATTTTATGACATCAACCTCAAAAGAGATGAAAAATTCACATCTAGGCCCTAAACAATCACCTCTCCATTTTGGCACACACACATGTGCGGGACGTGGGAACACTATAGGTAGCAATCTTTCCTGAACTAACATATTCAGCAATAAATTTTAAAAGATCAAGTAAAAAGCAAAAGCAAAATGCAGTGGCCTGAGGTCGATTCTGGGAATCTGTACTGCGAATTGCTCAAAGAACACAGACTATTTCTTTAAGCCTCCAAAGAGTACCAGTGATGTCCAGTCTTTCCCTTTTAATTTACTGATGGTGACAGCAGGACCAGTGATGCTAATAAGACGGGGCCAGGGATTTGTTTCCCTGCTGCAACCTAATCTCACTAATCCTGGAATTGGATTGCTGGGTCTGCAAACTCCATGTTATTCTTGAATTTGAGAGTTGCTCAGATTACTTATTAAAACATTTAATAAAAAAAGATGACTATATTATCTTAATTATCAATAAAGATAGGACAAAATATTTGGTCCTTTTCAAAGAAAAAAATGTCTGTTATGTACATGTGCAGATTGTGTGTATAAATCCTAATTTAAAAAAGGCAACAGATATACCTGAAGCAAATTTACTGCCAGGCAAAACCTAAAAAATAAGGATATGTGTACATATAACTTCAATTACAACAATGCTTTATGTATTTCCATACTGATAAAGATAATTAGGTATATATACCTGATGCTGACTTATTTTTGGATGATCGAGCCAGAATCCCCTTTTCTTTTTGTTATCAGTAAAACTATGGTAATTTATATATGTTTAAGATCTTCAAAACAGTTTTGGAAGGGCGAGATTTTGGTATAAAACACAAAGCCTATGAAAATAATATAGTCAAGAGATATAACAAACTTAAGTGGAGGTAGGCTTTATGATCTAGTTTCAGGAAAAGAAAAATCCTTCCTCTACCACTGAATTGTCTTAAAAATAACATATATAACTATTAACCTAGTGGAGAGTGAAAGTAATAAAATTCTCTAGTGAAATCTATAGATTGCAGATTTCACTAGAGGCCGAATTGGCTTTTGCGACTAATGTGTAAGAAAGATGTGAATTTGAATATTATATTTACATGACTGAATAGTTTCAAAATTTTCCTGGTTGACTATGGATTGTTTTTATTCCTTCATCTCTCCCTACCCCCCCCCCCCCTCGCCCCATAAAGGGCAGTAAACAATTTCTGGTAATAAATACTTAGGGAAGTGTGTTAATTACACTTCAAGCATCTAATTTACCATCATAAAGTGACTTAGGTAAAGAAAAATTCTTGCTCAGTAAACTTCCCTTATACCTTAATGATTTTTAAGAATTGCATTCGCTCAGGAGTAGTAAATCTTTTTGGTAAGATAACACCAAATAAATTGCAAATACTGTATACTGAATGGGTGGTGGTAGTGGTCAGCAGTTAACTGGACCAGGGAGGACAAACCACTTTGACTAAAATCAGGAAGGGTACATTCTAACTGTAAGAACAGCAATGTTTGAGGGCTTATTATTTGTTGGACACTGTTCTAAGAACTTTACACATATTTACTCATTTAATCCACAAAATAACCTGATGAGACAGGTACTACTGTCCTCGTTTTACAGAGGAGGAAACGAAGCAGCAGAGAGCTGGGTAACAGATGACGCTCTCGCAGTTGACAGAGGAGCTGGAGCAAACTCAGGCAGTCAGTTCCTGAGCCTGTGTTCTCAGCCTCCAAGTTACACATATTATATTCCCTATTTGAGAGGTTTCTGGAAAAGAAATTGTGATTGTAGGGGAGACTATATTTTAGCTTAGGCTGAAAATCTAGGTCCCGGCTTGTTAAAGAAATCCTATAGCACTGGCTTCAATAACCATTTGTTGTTTAGGGGCCAGAGTTAACTTACTACCCCAAATTTGTTATTCAGCTTTAAGCATATGACAAAAAAACTCAGAGTTCAGAAAGAGAATAAAAGGTCTAATTTAATCTTGTCATTGGTTAATTTGACACACTACCTGCTGTTTCCTCAGCTGTAAAATGGGATAACAAATAATAATTCAGACAGCCTTCAAAAGTAGCCCTGGAAGGCACCTAATGTGCCATATAACTCAAGTAGTAAAATTCACCAGGCGCTAAGAGAAGTTTGTGTCCAACTGTTGCTGTGACTTCTCATTTTCAGAAAGAATAAAACAATTTTACATATTACCGTTTAACTGCATTATCCTGTATTAGAAACACAAGCAAAGACAGCATGCATTACATGGGTACACAATGTGAACAAAATTACCATGGATTGCCAAAAAGGTGGTCCTCCAATCACTGCCAGCAAATGCATGATTATTATGAAGATTTGCACTTCAGTCACATCAATTCTGATTAGGTACAAAAAGCCAAAAAAGCAGAATTACTCAAAACAATTTCAGGTTAATTAAGTGCAAGCTTAGCAGCATTCCTCTATCATGCACAATAGAAAAAAAAATCTCAAATACTGAGGAAAGGGGAAAAGGAGGTATCAAAAATTTGTTATAAGCAAAATCAAATAAAATCCAGAGCCCTTTAGTTTAATTTGATGAATTTCACAGAGCAATAAAAACCCCTCCTTTCCAAAGGAAATTTCTGACTGAAGTTGGGCTGAAACTACAGCTTAACCTTTCCAACCAAAAAAAAAAAAAAAAAAAAAGAAAAGGTGTGTATATATTAAATTTTGAGTGTCAAGCAGAGAACTGCATTGTAGTATCAAACAGAAGAAAAGAAATGGTGAGCTTTCACTAAAGTAACATAAATCACAGAGACCTTGCAAACTTACTGCCCTTTAGATATACTCAATTTAATGCCTTCCATGGTGGGGGTGTGAAAAAAGTTTCACCCAATTCTCAAATTCTTATGCTTATTAGGTCAACACCCTAAGGTTTCTGGAAAGAAGATACTGAAAGCAGCCAAGAGTTAGCTTTGAGGTAGCTGGAAGTGATCTTATAGTCAAAAAGAGGCAAACCTGGTACAAAATCAGGGCAGTAGAAATTAGAAGTCTGAAAGTCTGAAAAAGAATATGGGCAAAAAGATTGAGGAGGAAAGCATACACTGGTGTTCCTTTCCTGCTAGCACTTTATAAAACCTTGAGATTCTCATTCTCAGAGTAATGGATCCAAATGCTTTTTAGCTCTGAGAACTTATCCTACAGATATGCTTACACAACATGTTTGCACAAGGTTGCTCATTAAAGCATTATTTATAATAGCAAAATTATAAAAGAGGGCGTGGCTACAGAAATTATCTTTGACTCAATGGAATATTTGGTAGCTTTTGAAAAAAGAGTGGGGCAGCTCCCTACATAGTGATATGGAAACATATCAATGACATATTAGGTAAAAAACATGTTCTAGAATGTGTATATGTTACTTTTTGTATAAAAAAGAAAAACACTATTCCATTTTTATTTTTGCCATTATTTATATAACAAGCTTCTGGAAGGAGAAATCATAAACTGAGAACAGTGGTTACCTAGTGGAGAGGATAGTGTGGGAGCCAGATCACTGGGAGATGAGGATGGGGGGAGACCATTAACCATATCTTTTTTATAATGCTAGTTTTTAAACAAAGTGAATAAAATTTATCTGTTAAGAAAGTAAATTAAATTAAAAAAAAAAAACAGTCTAAGAAAAATAGGTATCAACAATAGCAAGGGGGTTCAACTCCCAGAGCAGAGTACAGCCCTCACTTCAAAAATGGATTCTTAAAACAATCAATAATGTGTTTATCATTCGTAAGCTCTCACACCCATAACAAGTAACTAGGTTGAAACCAGCCTCTCACCACTGAAAAAAATTGATCTTTGTTTGCTCAAGAATGTTTTTTACACAAGCTTATTAAGCTGCAAACATATAGTGATGTAGTTATCTTGATATACAATTTTTGGGGAAAAAATGGACTGAATTAGGCTAAGAAGAATCTGTAGAGCTGACCTGGTCAGTGGTGTTGCCAATAAGGAAAATTACACTCAGTAGCAGACTCAGGAGACTAAGCAGGTATCAAAGATGATCGACTCTGTCTTGGGTGGAGGGTAGACATCTTACAACATTTTGCTGGATATATGAAGTAGCCTTTTGGGAGGGGAAGGGCCAGAAGTATAGAATTACAAAATAAAAATGGAGGGAACCTCATGCAATTATTTGTACCTTGGATAAATGTAAAAGAGAACAGAAAACATGAAAGACCTTTACAAAGCCCCAAACTGGGATACCTACCACATGCACTTGGTTTGAATTCCAACAAGACTCAGTATTAACTGAGGGATGTGAAGGGATTTAACTGATATTCTGTGAGAGTTGATAAGCATGTTAATCATCTTTTTCCAGAATGTTTTATGCTTCATATGCATTTCAAAGATACACTTGCAAATTTGTAAACATAAATATTTTTGTTAAACTATACATAGTAAATATAAGTGTGTTTGGCTACTAGCTTGTTAATACAACACGCACTAGGGCTAAATTATTCACAAAGTCAAAGAAACCCTGAATTGTACAATTTGACTTGTGAGCTATTATTTAAAAAGAAGCATTTTGTTAAAAAAGTTACTGAGGGTGTCTGGAATTCTATTCAAAGATTAGGTTGATATTAACTACAGATTTGCAATAATTTATAAATGGATCTGAAATTCTACGGAACTTATGCATAGCCAGAATATGGTATTCATTATATACTTTGCCAGAAATACCATGGGTGGGGTAAAGATTGGTGGACTGGAATAAAGATTAGCTCGAAATTCAATATACTGCTTTCCAATATTTTACTTCCTACCCCTGATAAGGGGCAAACTGGGCACGGCAAGCTTAATGTTAAATAATATTACCCATACACCTGTATGATAACTATGAATATTTTAAATTCAAGTGTTTTATATAGAAAAAGTCTAAGCATCTATTTAAAACAGTATTACCTACCATGTGAATGAAGGATCTTTAGATTATCTTTGAAGACTTAAAACAAAAGAACCTATCTAGTGACTTTGAGTGAGAAGAGAAAAACAGACAAAGGCTAGAACAGAGTAAGTCCTCGAAGAGGAACTCAAGTTTGTTAAGGGGCAGAAAAATTAAAAGAGTCCTCTCACCTCATTTTAGTAATAATCTTGGAGTTAAATAAAGAGATCCCGGACATTCTTCCACTCAAAATTAGCACAATCAATTCCGGAAGAAATCTATTGGGAGTTACTAATATGGGTCTTAAAATTAATAATAATGATAATGACCACTTATTATATATGCCAGTCACTGTAGTTAACACATTACATTTTTTACTCTTAATCTTCAAAATCATCCTAGGAGGTAATTACCACCATTCTATAGATGAGAAATTTAGTCAGCTAGACTAATGACTTTTCCAAGGGCCCATTACAGAGATAATAATGTGCTGTTTCTACACAGTGTTGATGAAACTCTTCTAATTTTTAGTCTACTAATCAATGGGGAGGGACAAACATCTGTCATACATGTTTAACTTGCTATCACTAAGATGTCTATATAGCTCAGGATGATGCTTCTTGTACTCTAGCACAATTTTCTCTAAAATGGCACAACTCAATAGATAATAGTTGATTAATAAATTAAATTAATTTGGAAACAAATGAGAAATAACCATTCTTTAAGAAGCTTATTTTTATCCTGAACTTTGTAAAAAAAAAAAAAAAAAAAAAAGTACATCTAACAATTTCATTTCAATGGTCAAATCAATTAAAGTGACAAATATTAAAAGCAAAAGACAATCTCTGCAAGTTAACAGCAACTAGTAAAAGTGAAGACAGTGTATCTGGACAAAAAACATTTTTCATGATGTTAAAATTAAGATGCATTAGTTTCTACAGACATTTTAATAGGAAGGGATCTATAAATATAGGTTCCTTTGTTATCACAGATAAACAAGGTGAAAGTAAATAATATAGTTACTATCTTGACTATTAACTTCGTTAAGAATACTAGTGAGAATTACCTTGGGTGAATAAAATAGGTAGTAATAAATGAGCTATCAAAAATTATAAATCTAGACAATTGCAGTGAGCATAAAGCCACAGGTTTTTGGAGGAAATACCAAAAACAGGTCAACAGGAAAGGGGTGCTAAAGAATGACATCTCCTGAACTATGCACATTATTCTATCCTAGGAGGAAATTGCACGAATAATTGTGCAAATATATTGTAAAGTCAACTGAAAATGGCTTTAGTTTTGTACCTAAAACATGCCTATAGTACTCACAATATTCTCCACATGCCAAATGTATTTGGAAAAAAACAAAAGATGTAGAATATCCTTCACTATTAATTTGTCCCCAAAGCCATCATATCAGTACTGCCACTGAATAACTGGATTTACAATGCTGCAGAAGACACCTTCCAGAAAGAACTCTGCTACCAGACACTCGCTATTATTTCTATCACATTACTCTGAAGCATGTTGGGGAACGAGGACTCAGTATAGGAAATTAAATGCAGCCTTGTATTGCTAGAATGATCTGTCAGGTGTCCATATGAACAGTTTCCCAACACTCCCTAAACTACAAGATAAACAGAACTAAGCTCTATTTTTCTTGCAAATAAACTTTTTCATACTAATGTGTGAAGAATTCTGGGCTATTCTACTGGGAAACCATTTCCTGATAAATCTTAAAATTTTAAGTCATAATGTCAAAATCACACTTCTAATATATAAAGAAAAAGATACATTACTTACTCTTAGTGTTAATTATGGAAATATGTATTTAATATTAAAAAACACACCTGAAAAAGAAAGTAGTCAAAGAATGACTATAGTAACAGGAAAGCTAAGGTTTAAAAGCACAAATGAGAGAGGAAAATAGTGAACATAAAGAAGTGAGAACAGTTTCTAGCATTAATTTAAAACACAAAACAAGATTACTGAAAACAGAAGCAGAAGAACTAGTACTATATTGTTTAAAGGATATACTAAAGAAGTTAAGAGAATAAACAGAATCTTTTCTACTATAAAAAGTTCTCTCAACTTACTATCTGAGGAAAACTCTGCTGTTTTCAAAATATACATACCAAAAAAATTATATTTAATGGTGGAAAGGTATTTGTTTTAAAAATATCATATTACATAGAGCAAAAATGATATTAAGGAGAGAACTATTTTTAGTATCAGATCACAAAATATTATTTTTAAAAAATTTTAACAGGGTGGATTTTTATTGCCCTATTATATATTAAAATTATTTGTTTTCTATTAACCTGTTTGCCTGTGAAATACCACCAGAAAGACTTTTGATTTTTTTGTTTTAATTACTCTGTGCATGACAAAGGTGCTGTCTTTATTGAGTTCACGCCATTGTTCATTGGACAGCATGAATATCCATCCCAGCAGTTACCGTGAAGTTCCAGAACCAAGGTCCCAGGGTTCCTGTGAGAAGCTGGCATGTTATAATTATGATCTGGGACTCTGTAACATCCACTCTATGCGTAAGGAAACAAACATTTCAAAATAACTTTACTCAGAGCTTCTGCTAAAGGGCCATACTAAAACAGGTAACAAAAATAGATTTAAAAAGTAGCATTCTTCCAAGACATCTAAAGATTCAATGATACGATTTATACAACTCTACCACTATCCTATGCATATATGTATATTTCTTAGCCAAATCTATTAAATAGTGTAAAAGCTTAAAAATTAAAACCATAACACTGAATAAATGACTTGTAAGTCGGCAGCTGGAAACACTAGAACTAAAAAGGCACAGTCAACTCTCAATTACCTAAGAAGGAATGGTGAATACTACTTGCCAAGTAACCACACTGTCTGTGACCTTCAGTGCCAGAACCTATCCAGACTGTCCTGTGGATAAATGCTTCCCAGAAGCCCCAATGTACACTAATATCTTGCACCCTTCACTGCCCCACAACTTATCACGTCCTTTCCTCTGCTATCTCAGAAAAATTAGCACATATATGTAGAAAGGGCAAGTGCAGAGGGTGACTTTTTTGGAAATGGTTAAAGCAAAAATCAAAGTGGCCATTTTACTGTCCCGTTTCTACAGTCCAGGATCTTATCCTTTTTCCTCTTTCTCTTCCCTTAAATCCACACCAGCGTTATAACTCTCTACTGCACTGGAAAAGTTGATTAGTGGTAAAAATAAGTAAAACATCCAATTCAATCACTAAAAAGTCTTGGGACACAGATGGTGACAGAAAAAACTAGTGGTTTAGAACAGGCTTCAAATAAAATCGGCATAATCAAGCTTAAGCACTGAGGAATGCTAATGAGACAGGTGCACAATTTCACCCGATGGCCCCAGCCCAAACTGTACTCTTAGTTTTACATTAATACAGTTGTTTAGGATATTATCTATAATATTTTGATAAAATGGGCAGAGTCCAAATTAATGAATCATTGCTGAGAAAAAAATTCACAGGAAAATAAAAACTAAAAGGAAAATCTCTGGTGTTCAGTAATCCATGAGATACATTTTAAATACTTACAGATATGCAGATCCTATAAAGGCGAGTTTCCTAATTCTTAATCCACAGGAAGTGGATCACACAATAACAGACACCAGTTTTTAATGGCTAGGGGTCTTCAACTACTTTTATTTACAGGTTACTTGGATAAGAAGGCAAACTGGGTTTGTCAGACATATCAGTAGAATTCATAGCCTATTAATTTTTTCATTTAACTATAAAAAAAAAGTCAGGAATTATTTACTTACATAGAAATAAATGTTTGGTGGCAGGATTTTTAGCTGATGTAAATGTGAAACCTTAGAAGCATGAATTGAAAAATGTAATAAAGTGAGGATAAATACTCTGCTGGCCATAATTATAAATAATAAGTACACTAAAAGTAACATTTATAAATTTAATGAGCTCACAGAAGGAACCTTAGATATCTAATCCAAAACTCTTATTTTGTACATTAGAAAATGAGGCCCATGAAAGTTATAGGCCTTGCCCAAGCTGATATACAAAAGCGATAATTTGGAAATAACACTTTAGGCAAGGTATACTATACTGGTCTGAGTTCAAGTTACTATAATTTCTTTCTTTCTTTCCCTCCCTCCCTCCCTTCCTTCTTCTCCTGAAAAGATAACTTGAGAGTATTTTTTTCCCCCTGAAATGATAATTTAAGAAAGAGGTCTACCTTTTGTAGTGTAAAAGATTTTTTAAGGCCCTTGTTTTACGTAAATACAGTTGATTATAGATTGTTTAGGGTTTCTAAGCATTTAATTTATTAAAATGATTCTATATAGACATCTACAAGTTACATATTTAAAAATAACTAGATATACAGGGTTTAAACCTTAAGAGAGGAAATGTGAACGCTAGCATTTAATATAATTCATAAACATTTTAAATAATATTTTACAACTGTTTACAAATGAGATTCAACTCATCTTTCTTCTTCCACTGACTCAATTCTCCTATGAAGTTCTAGCCTCTAAGCCCATTTCCCTCCCCAGTCTTTATATGCAGGCTAATAAAAATCCTAACGGGCTAAGCTGGGCCTAGAAGGGTCCTGATGAGCAGTACTCATCTCCATCAGATCTCCACTTGCTCAGACCAGAAGCACTGTCAGGAAGAGGTCCCTCTAGATGTGATAGATACTAATAATGTCAGTGCGAGGCAGCTTTTTACCTGTGATCAGAGTCAAGTGCTGGAAATACAGCTCACACTGGCTTTCTTACAATACTTGATTCCGAATGGAATTTACTTATGGGTGAATTAAATTATTGTGCCTATTTTTCAAGATAGAACTAAAAATAGTTACATTAGGAGACTAAGAAAAACAAATACAAATTTCTTATTTGGCAAACATACTGTTTTACAAGGTTATTAAATGTATAACAACCTGAATTTATTATGTATAAAAAGGAATCCTCATGATTTTTTTTCACTCGTGTGTAAACATCAAAATAAAACAATTAAAATAAAAGTATTTAAAAATAAAATTCCCGCCTGGCTGGTGTGGCTCAGTGGATTGAGCGGTCCCGGTTCGATTCCTGGTCAGGGCACATGTCTAGGTTTCGGGCTTGATCCCTGGTGGGGTCGTGCAGGAGGCAGCCGATTGGTGTTTCTCGCTGACATCGATGTTTTTCTCTCTCTCCCCCTTAAAAATCAATAAAAACATATTTAAAAATAAATAAATAAATAAAATTCCCAAGACGCCTAAGGTTGCTTCCATTTTCCTGAGTAAGAAAAGGGGATTCTAAAAAATTTCTTTATTCAAATAACATCTGGGAGTTGACCTTGTTCTTTCCTAATTAAACAAAATAAAATTTGGACTTTCTCCTTCATGCATACAAACTTTACTTCATTATACATGCACCTATTCTATTTGCTCTTGAAAAACATGTGAAATCCAAAGTGGCAGTTTTAGAACTTCTTTTTTCCTCACCCGAGGGCTTTTTTTTTTTTCTTTTTTGCATTTGTCTTCAGATAGAGTGGGAGGGAGAGAGAGAGAAACATCCACGTGAGAAAGACACATCGAGTGGTTGCCACCCACACGACCCCAACCAGGGCGGGGACAAACTACAACTGAGGTACACACCCCTGGCGGGAACTGAACCCGGGACTGTCTGGTCCGTAGGCCGATGCTCTAACTGCTGAGCCAAACCAGCCAGGGCAAGAACTTCTTTAAAAATATCTGCACTATTCCATATACACTGCCATTTGGATAAATCTCTCCTTAAATGTAAAGCATTTGCAGCATATTTCTATGAATGTTGTAGCTTACTTTTAATTAAAAATAAATAATAAATTCAGTATTACTTTAATGTGAATGCAGGATTTCACAAAATTGTATGCAATTTTCCCAAATCAAAACCAATCCTTTATACTACTCTTTAATTTAAATTGAGATGTTAAATCAGTCAATTTCTTATGTATGCTGGACCCTTTCCCTTTAAAAATACAAAACCCTCCTTCCTTTGAGCCCACGTTCTCTCCTCTAACCGATGCCTTGCTGCTTCCCATCACAGCCACTGATTTTGTAAGTAACCTGCACTGTGCGCTTATTTGTTTCTTTCACTTCTCATCCCCTACAATCTGGCTTCTACCCACCACTACAGAGAAACCACTCTGGATGGCCTCACACTGCCAAATTCAGTGTATAATTTTCTGTCCTCATTTTGAGTCTTGGCAACATTTAGCATTGTTCTGGCTTTTCATTCTGGTATGCCTCCTCCTACTCTGGCTGTTCAGTAATTTCATGGGCTTCTTTCTAGGCTTGTTCTCTATGTTTTCTGCTATTCTCATCCTATCTGGGTGTCTAAAATCCCTCACATACATGTTCTAGATAGAACTCTCCCTTCAAATAGGCTCCTTTGGCCCTGGCCAGGTAGCTCAGTTGGTTTGAGCCTTGTCCCCATACCCCATTGTTGCAGGTTTGATCCCCGGTCAGGGCACATACAAGAATCAACCCATGAATGCATAAATAAGTGAAACAACAAATTGATGTTTCTGCCTCTCTCTCTGTAAAAAAAAAAAAAAAAAAAAGGGCTCCTTTTCCTGTAGTGCCTTTCTCAACCTGCCATCCAACCACCTGAGAAGGTGAACTGGGAGTCATTCCAGTCTCTGCTCTCTCATTCACTCTCCGTATTCATACAGAGACTATGCCAGTTTCTACCTCTTAAATCTCTCTCCAACCTCCCCCTTTCTCTTTGATAGCACTGTCTCTGTGCTAGCTCGGACTTCACTCCTCACATTAATTGTGCTGATGCCTCCTAAGTGGTCTCTTTACTTCCGTCACTGCCCACTCTAACCACTCTCCAAAAGGTTGTCAGATTGATCTTTCCAAAAGGTCCTTTTGTCATGTCCCTGCTTTAGGTCCAGCAAAGGTTCCCCACAGATTCAGGATCACAGCCCACATTTCTTGGCAGGATACAGAAGGCCCTCGATTTTCTGAATCTTCTCCAGGCTTGTCTATTGTCACTCCCCTATGGGCATCTGTTGATCTAACAATATGGCACAGCTGCAGTTTTCCAAGCACCTATTTCATTAAAGAAATACACCACCAGGAAAACTCTAGGACTGGCAAACAGAGAGCTATAATAGCAAGTCACTCCTACAAATACCATCTATTTACTGCTTCCATGGTTTTTCCTTTTCTTCCTTCAGTTCCCACACCATATGGCTGATGCTGTTTTATTGAAAGGGAAAGAGAATGAATTCAAGCTAGATGATAAATAAGTTTTCAAAACAAGGGCCTGAAAGTTAACGCTGAGATAATACCACTATGCAAAATCCAGATATTAAAAATTCTGTTATCTCTGAAAACAGTAACATCACTAAAAACTAAAATTTAATTAGGGCAAACAAAATGATCTTAGAAGTCTGAGAAAAAACACTGGTACATAAAATTTTCAATTACTGCTCTTTAAAAAAATACAGTAACATCACTAAAAACTAAAATTTAATTAGGGCAAAAAAAATGATCTTAGAAGTCTGAGAAAAAACACTGGTACATAAAATTTTCAATTACTGCTCTTTAAAAAAATATCAGAAATCTTCAGTATATTCTGAGCACTGATCATTTTTAAACTGCTGCTGAATGCACAGTTTTCAACTGGACACTCATGTCCACTATTGTTTCTTAAACATGTTCTCTAAACCTTTATTTTGAAATTATTCTGATACATGTCTCTTAGTTAACATCCAAAATATTAATAATTATTCCATTACTGTCATAAGTCAAGAATATCTTAAATTATATTTAAATACATTTAGCAAAAAACATCTCAACCAAACTTATAGGGAATATCTGAATTTCTACGCACTTTGGATTTTCAAGACCTCAAAAACTGAATTTATTATGGATCTAAAATTCAAAATTCCACTAATGATTCATTTTAATTAGAGACTAGGTTAAGATGTTCTCTTATCATTTACTATTAGATTTTTATTTTGACATTTCATGATATATTGAGTCTTTTTTCAAGTTTTTTTTTTTAAATTTTATACCATAAAAAAAAAAAAAAGAGACTAACCTGAACAGTGTAAATAGGATCTGTGATACTTAATTAAACACCAGTTGGTCAATTCCATCCTTAACCTCATTCCGAGACTTGCTTACTCATTAATATTTACAAGTCACCACATTGGAACTATTCACTTTGAAGTTTGAAAGAGTTTGTATTTTATATTTTAAGTTCTCAGGCATTTTGGCAGTAATCATCTCTATGGTGTGCTCATGTCAACCGAATTATCAAGAGTTTAGATTTTTATAGATTCATAAGTAAAACAATGTGTAAAGAATAAAACCTAATTAAGCTATGATATTTAGAATAATTAGAGTCGCTCTTTGCTCTCATAAACTATCTTTTCCTTTTCTGAAAATGAATTTTCATAGGTCAAAATAAAACACAGTTAAGGTGAATAACACTAGAAAAAAGAAAAGTGAATTTGTCTGATGGAAAGACAACGGGTTATGAATGAGGAGGGGCTATTACTTTTCTCATTACTTAAAAAATATTGACTGGCACCCCACTGGGTTGGTTCTGTGGATTGAGCGTCGTCCCATGGACTGAGAAGTCTCGGTTTGATTACCGGTCAGGGCACATGCCAGGGTTGTAGGCTTGATCCCCAGTAGGAGGCGTGAAGGAGACAGCTGATCGATGTTTCTCTCTCAATTTGATGTTTCTATCTCTCTCTCACTTCCTCTTTCTCTAAAAATATAAATAAATAAATAAATAAAATAAAAATATTGATTGGGCCCTGGCTGGTGTGGCTCAGTTGGGTGGGCATTGTTCCACACACCAAAAGGTTTCGGGTTTGATTCCCACTCAGGGCACATGCCTAGGTTTTGGGCTCAATCCCTGGTGGGGGGGGGGGGGGGCTGCAGGAGGCAGCTAACTGATGTTCCACTCTCACATTGATGTTTCTCTTTCTCCCTCTCCCTTCCTCTCTCTCTAAAAATCAATAAAAAAATATTTTTAAAAAATTCTGATTGGGACATTCTAATATTTTCTTTTAAAAATTGTGATAGAAGGATACATAATGGAGACCCTTAGGTAACAGCTAGAATAATGAGGGTTTTCAAATCCTTTTATTTACTAAACTAATTTTGTGATTTGACCAATTCCTAATACTCAAATACCTATAAACTACATTCTCCATATTTGAAAGATAAAACAAAATCATCATTAAGTGTTACTTACATTCCAAATCGCAACGTTCCAGAAACATAAGTTTGCCAGTGTGCACAATAGAACATAAACGTCCCAGCAAAACAGCAAAAAAACATCCAATCAGGGTTTGTCCCCAGTTGCACTGCAATACAAGTTCCAAGAACCACAAACACTGCAAAAGAAAGGTGACAATCAAAACTGAAGCATCTGAATTAAAAAAACATTGAGCTGAAATGATTTTAGAGGAGGCAAAAAGAAGTTATCAGTGGTAACAGAAAAGAATAATATACTCTTTTACATTCTCTTTTACCCCGCAATTTCAATCTCATCATTCTCTACGCCACTTAGTGAAACCTAAGTTTTTCAAAGCAACTAACTAAAATACGTTAGCATTTTTTTGGAGTATTCTCCAAACTTAGTGATAGTGTACTAATGAGCAGTAAAAAAATGACAAAGCAGAGAGTCAAAAAGAAAGAAAACACAAAAGGCTTACATAATTCACAAAGGGACCGACCCACTTTCTTCAGACTGACAGCCGTCTTTTCTTATTTAGCAGATATCATTATGGTCTTCCCTATAAAAGTTTTAGAACTCAAACTACAGTGCAAAAATGACTACCCCTTAAAATAAAATATAGAATACCTATCATTCTGCTATCACCTAATTAAATTAAAATAGCCTTTTGAGATGCCCAAACTAGCCTTTATTCAGTGGAAAGGTTGAGTTTTTCTAGAGTCTTAAAAGTTTTTATCAGAGTTGAGCTGTTTCGTCTCCTTCACTGAGCAAGCTGCTGTCAGGTTACACCGAAACGGTAACTTTAACAAGCACCCACATCGGGTAATATCTAGGGTTGGTTTGTTTCTTTTGAAATATTTTAATTGCTATGCCAAATGACAAGAAACCAACTGAACTAAATAAAAATAAGTCTGTGTGGTGGCAGGGGGAAGGGAGGCGGGGGAGTTCCTGTCAGGAAGACTAGTTAGAAACTGTCATTCGGTTTCTAAATCTCCTTTTTTGCTCTCTAAAAAAGCACTGAAATATTATTTTATTTATTTATTTATTTATTTATTTATTTATTTATTTATTTATTTTTAAGGTTTTTTTCCTTTATTGATTTGAGAGAGTAAGGGAGAAGGAGAGTTAGAAACATCGATGAGAGAGAACATCCATTGGCCGCCTCCTGCATGCCCCCCACTGGGGATTGGGCCCACAATCTGGGCATATGCCCTGACCGGGAATTGAACCTGCAACCTCTCCGTGCGTGGGTCGACGCTCAACCAGTGAGCCACATCAGCTGGACTGGAAATATTATTTTAAAAACAGTACAAACAGCCCTGGCCGGTTTGGCTCAGTGGTTAGAGCGTCGGCCTGTGGACCAGAGTCCCGGATTCGGTTCCCGCTAAGGGCATGTACCTCGGTTGCAGTTTGTTCCTGCCCTGGTTGGGGTCGTGTGGGTGGCAACCACTTGATGTGTCTTTCTCACATCGCTGTTTCTCTCTCTCTTCCCCCCTCTCTCCCTCCTGCTCTATCTGAAGATAAATGCAAAAAATGTCCTCGGGTGAGGATAAAATAAACAAAAACAAAAACAAAACAGTACAAACAGAGACATATCACCTATAATCCAACTACAGTAGCTCATCTATTGCTAGCACATTAATGTATTTTTCCAATCTTTTTTATCCAAGCTCATTATCATATAGTTGTACTCTAAGTCTACGAGATAATTTTAAATGTTTACATAATATCCATTTAAATATAAAGACAAGGAATTCCTAGTCTCTCACATCTATAATTTATGAGGTTTGATGATGACAACTATGCCCTAAGCTCTTTAAAAATAACAAGTGCCAAAACATAGTATTTATGGTTAAAAATAACTTTAGTAGAGGTTAACATAATTTCTAAACTTCCCAATATAGTTAATGAACAAACATTAACCTAAATACTAAAACTTATACAAAATCACTCATTCTGATAACTTATAAATACCATAAACCTCTTATTTACTCTAACACTGTCTATCACTTTCCTTTTGTTACTATTAGGCATTAACATTAAAAAAATCTGTAGTACCTGTTGATAGTGAATCACAACCATGATCAAAAAGTTCTCCCAAAGGAGTACTGCTATTGGTTCTTCTTGCCTGTTTCCCATCTATAGCATCCAAAGACTGGTAAATGAAAAGGCCACAAGCACAGGCAATATATGCCCACAGCGGTGCCTGTGAAATAAAATAAGAAAAGCAAGACAATTAAGACATACTCATTACTCTGTTTGGCTAATATATTTTATTTTCATTCTTCAGAGAACACTGCTGGTTGGAAGCTATAAGAGAGAAGATCCAAGCGACACATAAAGAAAAATGTTCTGAAACAATCCGAACTGTAACAGAATTAAATTCCATAATTAGTAGGGGTGTTCAAGCAGAAGCTGGATAATCACTTCTCAGGGACATTACAGAAATCCCACGATAGATTAGACCTGGTCATTTCTATATGATTCTTTCTAACATTTAGATTCTAAGAGTCAATTAATGAATAATCTACTACAGTTTTTCCCAAATTGTATCTTTCAAGATGTTTACAGGTATTATATGAAAAAAGAAAAACTTCCACGCTAAACTCATGTGGGAAACACTGTGTTAAACAATGCCAAACAGATTTCTCTACTGCAAGACTTCTACCAGCCCTTAGTATTACTAATGCATTCTGTGAATATTCCAGAAGGGGGACACAATATGCTGCTACTTCCCAATCTATCTAGGCACGTAACTTAGTTTTAAACACACTTCTTCAACGTTCCATGGAACAACACTAGAGAAATAACGACCTAGTACACAGAGTGCTTTGAATATGATCTGTCAAATAGTTATGGTCACATTTTCAAGAAATAGATTTTTTTCCAGACAAAAACTGAGCCACCAATACTAAATTTAAATGTTGTGAATTTTAAAAGGATAAAAGGAGAGCTTCTATTTGGTTTGTTCTCTTTAAAAATATAGAAGATGGCCTGGCCGGTGTGGCTCACTGGTTGAGCGTTGACCCATGCACCAAGAAGTCGCCGGTTTGATTCCCAGTCAGGGCACATGCCCAGGTTGTGGACCCGATCCCCAGTGGGGGGCATGCAGGAGGTGGCCAATCGATGCTCTCTCTCATCGATGTTTCTATCTCTCTCTCCCTCTCCCTTTCTGTCTAAAAATCAATAAAGTAAAAAATATTTCAAATAAATTAATTAATTAAATAAAAATATAGAAGATGCCCGGCTGGTGTGGCTCAGTGGATTGAGCGCCATCCCATTGACTGAGAGGTCCGGGTTCGATTCCCGGTCAGGGCACATGCCCAGGTTGTAGGCTTGATCCCCAGTAGGAAGCGTGCAGGAGGCAGCCGATCGATGATTCTCTCTCTCTCTCTCCCTAAAAAAAATAAAAATACAGAATGTTTCATATCACTTTTCACTATTTCCCATGCCAAGGCAAGAAAATATTTTTTATAAACACAAGACATTTCCTCAGCTATTGGTTATCAAGTTGAACTGTATTAAATGCCCAGAGCTGCAAATTAAAACTACTCAGAGCTGCAAATAACATTAAGTATATTTTGCACTGCAAGGAGGTTTGTTTCTTTCTGATAAGAGATCCATTTAGTTCTCGGTTATTAAAGGTAACGATCTTTTCCTCAACATGTTCTTGGAGTCTCATACTTCAGGACACTGAGGCCGTTAAAAGGACTACAGCATATACCACCCCCAGGCCATAGTTCCAAACCAGGAAAGCAGTCACTGTGGGTGTAACCACAGTGCACATAAGCACACTGGAATGAATGATAGGTCTTTCTTTTTTTTTTTTTTTTTTTATCCTCACCCGAGGACATTTTTGCATTTTTTGTTCAGATAGAGTGGGAGGGAGAGAGAGGAAGAGAGAGAGAAACATCGATGTGAAAATGACACATCGAGTGGCTGCCACCCGCACGACCAACCAGGGCCAGGGACAAACTGCAACCGAAGCACATGCCCCTAGCGGGAACCGAACCCGGGTCTCTCTGGACCGCAGGCTGACGCTCTACCCGCTGAGCCAAACCAGCCAGGGCGAATGATTAGTCTTGTGTGACTAAGATCCCCATCTTCCAGACTTGGGTCTACTGCTTCTTGCTCCTAAAGGAATCCAGTAACTCTACAGCAGTACTGTATGACTATTTTAGTTTAAATTCATTAAAACTAAATTAAAACTAAAAATTCAGTTCCTCAGTTGCACCACACACATTTCAAGTACTCAACAGCAACACGTGGCTAGGGCTCCTATATGGGACCATACAGACACAGAACACTACCATCGTCACAGAAATTTCTACTGAATAGTACTGCTTTAGGGGACTAGAAAGCTAGGGACTTTTTGGGGTCTAAATTTAGGATTGTAATGGGGCAGTGTTACTCTGGAACAGAGACAACTTCAACTATATACAAATAATCCTAAAGAACATCAAATCCATAATTATCTATGTAAGAAAGAGAAGAAAGCCTTATTATCTTTGAATTTTTCTTTCTTCCTGTGAATCTGTAGGATACTAAACTAACTTATCTATTTCTTCCTTGTTTCCATTATTTCCCAACTCTCAGAGGTTTGTTTTAAGAAGGCGGCTTTCTGCTCTGGCTGGGTGGAGGGTTCGATCCCTAGTCAGGGCAAGTACAGGAGGCAAGTAATCGATGTTTCTCTCTCACACTGATGTTTCTCTCTCTCTCTAAAATCAATAAAAACATATCCTTGCGTGAAGATTTAAAAAAAGCAGAAGAAAGCCTTCTCATTCGGGAATTACTATGGTCTCAGCTGGGTGAAAAGCTTGGAGATACACTAAGTGAATGAAGCAACTAATGTATCAATCAGGTATCCATTATTACACCCTGATAGGTAGTCAGGGAAGAACTGGAATAAGCAAATAAACTTATCACAATCTGGCAATTAACTAAACTGCAAAATCTTACAGAGATGTTCTTAAGTGAGTCAATGCACAGTGAAAAATTTTAAGAAACTTAAGGATTTACTAAGCTTTGAAACAGAATTGAGGGATTTACATACATTCAAACACATATATATGCTGGTAGAAGAGTGACCCCCTGCCCTCCTCCGGGAGACTACAACAAAAATTGTTGTTTGAATTTTTCTAACTATGTAATTTTTTCCCTTTCCTTTTTAATGCCAATAGTAGTTAACTAGGCAACGTGCCATTTTAATTATCTTCCCATTTTTCTATATTTTAAAATAATCTAACATATTTTTTAATGAGTTAAATCAAAAGCATTAAATGTAGCAATATAAAAACAAATGAATACTAAAACAAAACACTATTATCATATTCCAAAAGTAATATTTAAACCAGATAGACAGCTCTTATTGGTAACTGCATATAGCTCAGTACTGGTTTTCCTGTGTATAAAATAGATAGAACTAATTTTCTTCGTCTCTCTTACATGGCAAGGGTAACTCAAGCATATGTAACATAAATCAAGCTGCCAGATAAATTACAAATTAACTTATACTAAAATCATAGCTACTAGCTGATAAGGTTTAAATGCTTAGTAACAGAAAAAGATCATGAGAATACTTCGGCATTCCATACAAAAAGGGAAGTCTAGAGACTTCCGGTCAAGATGGCAGTGTAGGTAAACGTGGTATCGCCTCCTCCCACAACCACATCAAAATTACAACTAAACTACAGAACAACCACCCTTCAAACCGCCTGACATCGAGCTGAACGGAAGTCCTACAACTACAAAATGAAAGAAGAGACCACATCGAGACTGGTAGGAGGGGCGGAGGCGCAGACAGGGCTGGTCCAACACCCACGGGTGGCAGATAAATATCAGGAGGATACCTCGCTGGGAAGGTCCTCCCTGAGGAGTGAGGGGTCCCCGTCCCATATCAGGTGCCCAGCTCAGGGTTCCAGCACCAGGAAAAGAAGTCTCCATAACTTCTGGCTGTAAAAACACAGCAGGAAATGAGGTTGAGAGAGGCTGAGGCTGCTGAAGCCCTAGGCAGCTCCTCTTAAAGGGCCCGCACATGGACTTACTGGGACTCGCTCCCTCTGAGCTCCAGCGTGAGGGAGGCAGCTTGAAAGGCACCAGAGACACATGGGGAAGAACTGAGTTGTTTGGCATTGGGGCAAGGGCTGGAGAGGCAGCTTTCTCCTGGACAGACGTGCTGTCGAAGGCCTTTGTTCCTTTGGTGAGCCCTTCCCCCACGAGGCCGGCAGACAGCCGCCATATCTGGGACTCCAGCAACCTGGCTCACACTGTTTGCCCCGCCCTGGTGATTCCACGAGGCCCTGTCCCACCCAACTTTCAGGCCCACCCAAGCTGTTCCCAGTTGCTTTACCATAGGAATGGCCTGTCTTGGATTCTGCTTCAGATTTTCCTAAATTCTCTCAAACAAGCAGCATCTGGTGTCAGTGAGCCCCATACACCTCTTGTTAACTGGCCCCAGGCCAGCACTAGAAGCAGCCAGCCTTGATTCACAACATGGCTTTTCCTGGGCACCTCCAAGCCCAGCACAAGAAGCAGCCATCTGCAGACCGCTTTGTAGCTTATGCTGGGTGGCCCCAGGTAGAACACAGGCAGAGGCTGACCTTGCCCCAGAGCCAGCACACCCAGTGGACAGCTTCAGATCACTGTGAAGCACCACTCAACCACCTCCAAAAGTGACACACTCAAGGAATGGACTCAGTGGGTAACAGAGGCCTGCTGAAGTAAGTCTTGCTCTGTGTGGTGGGCCCCTGCACAACTGATCATCCAAGGTAGTCAGAGGTCGGTGGATAGTGGGCACAGCCAGTCCCTGCAGCTGATCAGCCTGAGTAAATCCCTCCCACTGATGTGCCAACAGCAATCAAGACTCGATTACAACAGAAGGGTGTAAAGTCCACATGAGGGGTGCACCTCGAGCGCCCAACTGGAGACCAGGGAGGCTGTACCACTGGACCCTACAGGACACCTACTACAAAAGGCCACCCTAGGAAGCCCAAGAGACACAGCAACTCTACCTAATACATAGAAACAAACACAGGGAGGCAACCAAAATGAGGAGACAAAGAAACATGTCCCAAAAGAAAGAACAGAACAAAACTCCAGGAAAAGAACTCAACGAAATGGAGATAAGCAATCTAACAGATGCAGAGTTCAAAACACTGCTTATAAGGATGCTCAATGAACTTAGTGAGAACTTCAATGAACTTAGTAAGGGCCTCAAGAGCATAAAAAAGGACCAGTCAGAAATGAAGGAGGCACTAACTGAAATAAAGAATAATTTACAGAGATTCAATAGTACAGTAGGTGAAGCCAAGAAGCAAACCATCGATTTGGAATACAAGGAAGCAAAAAACACCTAATCAGAATAGCAAAAAGAAAAAAGAATCCAAAAAAAATGAGGATAGTGTAAGGAGCCTCTGGGACAACTTCAAGTGTACCAACATTCGCATCATGGGGTTACCAGAAGAAGAGAGAGAATAAGAAACTGAAAACCTATTTGAAACAATAATAACAGAAAATTTCCCTAACTTGGTGAAGGAAACAGTCAGTCATACAAGTCCAGGAAGCACAGAGAGTCCCAAACAAGATGAACCCCAAGAGGCCCAAACCAAGACACATCATCATCAAAATGCAAAAGGTTGAAGACAAAGAGAGAATCTTAAAAGCAGCGAGAGAAAAGCAGTTAGTTACCTACAAGGGAGTTCCCATAAGACTGTCAGCTGATTTCTCAAAAGAAACTTTGCAGGCCAGAAGGGAGTGGCAAGAAACATTCAGAGTGATGAAAAGCAAGAACCTACAACCAAGATTACTCTATTCTGCAAAGCTATCATTTAGAATTGATGGAAATATAAAGAGTTTCCCAGACAAGGAAAAGCTAAAGGAGTTTATCACCACCAAACCACTATTATATGAAATGTTGAAGGGTCTTCTTGAAGAAAAAGATCAAAAATATGAACTAACAAAATGGCAATAAATACATATCTATTGACAATCGAATCTACAAACAAAATGAACAAGCACAACAGAAACATTCTCATAGGTACTGAGAACATTTTGTTGGTTGCCAGATGGGAAGGGGGTGGTGGAATGGGTGAAAAAGGTGAAGGGATTAAGAAGTACAAATTGGCCCTGGCCAGTTTGGCTCAGCAGTTAGAGTGTCAGCCCGAAGACCAGAGAGACCTAGGTTCGGTTCCCGCTAAGGGCATGTACCTCGGTTGCAGTTTGTCCCCGGCCCTGGTTGGGGTTGTGTGGGTGGCAACCAGTCGATGTGTTTCTCTCATGTTGATATTTCTCTCTCTCTCTTCCCCCCTCTCTCCCTCCTGCTCTATCTGAAGATAAAATGCAAAAATGTCCTTGGGTGAGGATTAAAAAAATCCTCACTGACAAACCTTGTTGTTAGACTGACAAACCTCAAAGGGAATGGGGGAGAGGGGGTGGGAAGAAATAAACCAAAGAACTCATATGTATATATGCATAACCAATGGACAAAGACAACAGTGTGGGGAAAGGCAGGAGGGGGGCGGGAGCGGGGAGGAGGGGATCAATAAGGAAAAAGGAGGAACATCTGTAATACATTCAACAATAAAGATAAGTTTAAATAAAAAAGAAAAGGGAAGTCTACATTTCTACCTTAGGAGTTTAAAAAACAAGGCTGATTTTCCTTTCTTATCTACTGGAAAGTTTGTTTTTTCCTAATATAAAAGGTAAACAGCTGAAACCGTTACAATAGTGGCATTCTTTTCTACTAGAAAGAATGATGTCTAAAATTTTAATGTAATTTTAAAAACTAGTAACTTAAAAAATATGTGGAAAGTTCAGAATACCGTGGATATGAAATTTAATGCCTACCCACTAAGAGGCCCAAAAGAATTAGAGCTATAATGAATGAGAATTTCTCTGGGTAATATATTTATGGAATCCTGGACTACAAAACACCAATAAAGAAAACAAATAAGAAATTCAATATGGACTTAGACGAACTTGTGATCCCACATATAATGTATTATTAGAAGAAATCAGGAATGGGATAGGTTGTGGAAGAATAGGTTATATACTTAATCTTTTTGACCAATGAAATAATAACCACCTACCATTTACTGAGCATTACATGCTAGGCACTCTAAACACCCAATCTTATTTAATCCTCAAAATATTCTAAAATAATATTAAAAAGGATAAATAAACTGTGACTTGGAGAATTTATATAGCTCACTAAAGATCTCAGTGACAGTAAGAAAACAGCCATGACCTGTGTTCTGATCGAAGCCTAACAAGCATTTCTAATAGGCAGCTAGATGCATCCAGGCACAGTCTTTGTGGGACATGAGTTCCCTTGCAGAGCACCAAGCAATGGCTCAGTTATATTCTGATTCCTCTCAGCAGCAATTCTGAAAATTTTCCGTGATTAGTGTAGTTCCTATTCTGGAAATTTCCCAAAACTTTTAACTAACCCTAGGGTTACTCCAATAATTCTAGAGCGCTTAAGAATAGAGGCTGAGGAAAAGTATTATAAGAACATAGTGCCTGGTACACTCTGGGTGTTCAGTAAATCAGTATTAGTGGCTAACCTACCTTTAAATCTGCCCTCATCCTCTGATCCCCATCCTGGAACTAGCTCAGATCTATTGGAAGGCTTTCACTGGAATGGACCCACTTCCCTGTTGTTGTTCTGAATTTCTAAGAATGTGGGAAATCTGGACCAAATTCCTCTGGAAGCAGCTGTTAGGTCCTCAAGTAAGCCACTTACTGTAAAACAGCTCAAAGGACAGGTAGTAAAGAATCCAAGGACATATTTGTGGAGGAATAGACTATTCCATGACTGCTGCAGGACCTGCCAGCTAGATCCAGAAACATGTGGGCCAGAGCAGAGGTAGCTTCCTGAAAATGCCCTTACCTAAGCCCCAGGCGTGCTAGTTCCTAGAACAGGCCATTGCCCTGCCCACCAAACAGGTCACAGGAGTACCCCTATCCATCCTGCCTTGTTCCATATAAGTCTTGTGCCTGCTCTGGGAAATTTTCCCAACAATATGTAAATAGTCATACTGGCTTTTGTTTTTTAAGTTTCCTGATTGATAAAGTAAGATAGTAAGAAAATGAGGAAAACCCAGAAATATGTCCATATAATCTGTATGGACTGGATTTGTGTAGTAAAAGAGGAATTAAAATAAAGTTATTCAAGGATGAGGGGGAAATGAACATCTGGAAGAAAAAAAAAATCAACTATGAACTGATGAAAACAGAAAGGGATAGACGATGACAATTTTATCTCAAAGGACAAATAATATGAAAAGACTACTTAAAAAATGTTATTTCAAGCTTAACACATACAAGGAACGTTGTGGCCATTACGACACATTGTTCAGAGTCACGTGAAAAAAAATGTCACTTTAAACACCTTTAGTTGCAGATCACCTTCTATCCTCTTGGGTTACCTGTGACTGATCATTCTGACTAATACAGGCACAACAAATGTTTGATTCTTTCATCTACCCAACTATCTCAGTTCATTTTCTGACAAGGTAATGTTAAAACCAGAGATAAATATCAATTTACCCATTCTGAGGAAGGGTTCTGGTTTCAGTTTTGGTTTTAAGTAATGAGTTCGGAGGATAAAAGAGGAAATAGCAATAGAGACTTGCATTTGAGAAGGCCCAGGGAGAGAGTCTCTGTAAGCAATTCCATGCTTCCTTTCTTTCTTTTTTTTGGTTAATCCTCACAAAAGGATATTTTCCCATTGATATTTTGAGAGTAGAAGGGAGGGAGGTAAGGGAGGGGGAGGGGGGAGAGGGGAGAGAGGGAAGAAGAGGGGGGAAGAGGGAGAGGGGAGAAGAGGGACAGAAAGGGAAGGAAGGGGAGAGGGGGGAGAGTGAGAGAGGGGGGAGATGGGGGAGAGGGAGGAGGGGGGGGAGAGGGAGAGGGAGGGAGGGGGAGAGAAAAACATCCATGTGAGAGAGACACATCGACTAGTTGCCTCCTGAAGGACCCCAACCAGGGCCAGGGATCGAACCTGCAACCCAGGTATATGCCCTTGACCAGGAATCAAACCTGAGACCCTTCAGTCTATGGGCAGATGCTCTAACCACTGGGCAATGCTTCCTTTCTTAATGGTAGCACAGCAGGATACAGAGCAGGAAAAACATTACATTGACTTTTTCTTATACTTCTTTTGCTTTGTTAGAATAACAGAGTTATCTGAGGTCTACCAGCCACATATGTTTATAGGAAGAGAAAGGGATATTTAACAATCTCACTGGAATGGAGAGGACAACACTTTTTTTTTAAACCCTCACCTGAGGATATTTTTCCATTTATCTTCAGATAGAGTGGGAGGCAGGGAGAGAGAGAGAACGAGTGTGCACGTGAGAGAGAGGAGAGGAGAGGGAGAGAGAGAGACATCAGTGTGTCACATCGACTGGCTGCCTCCCACACGACTCCAGCCAGGGACCAAACCGAAACTGAGGCACAGGCCCTTGACCAGAATCAAACCCTCCACTCTTCGGTCCATGGGCCGATGCTCTAATCACTGAGCCAAACTGGCCAGGGCAACAACACTTTTTTTTAATATGACTAATTTCCAGCCATGCCACCTCACTACCACAGACTTTCTACTCTGATTATTTTAAACTTTGCTAAAACTTTATACAGCCATCCAAAAAAAAAGGTGGTGGTGGTGGGGGGGGGAATAAAACTCTTTTGTAAAGAATAGAGATTTACTGATTTTAAAAGGAACATTTTATGTGTTAAAACCTGCTAACATTAATTTACCTACCAGAATCAGAGTACACCCTTTACTTATGGTTTCTCATATGCATAGTGTATAAGGTAAGCTGTAGCAAGCTTTATTAACAGGATGTATGACAGGATACTTTAAAACAACGACAAACAGTTGTCGGATTATCTTACCTCTAGCTAAAATGACCTAGAAATCCTAATCACAGTGGTTTTGGTATGTAACAAATATTCTTATGGATTGTTAAGAAATTCCTCTTACCTGCTCTGTAGCTGTAGGGCAGTAGAAGACTAATAAAACAGTTGTGCAGATGTTTATTGACAATCCAATGATGGTGATGAGATTTGGGGCAATCCAGGAAGGAACTCTTCCAACTAGCCATTCCCAGTATCGCTGCATTAAGGGCTCAAGCAGGGATCGTCCAGCACTCTGATATCTGTGCTCTTCTAATCGCTTTAGCTGGTGTCTTGACAATGGTGGTGTAGGTAACTGAAACAATTTGTTTAATATACACCCTGGAGTACTCATATGCCCGAAGCCCACAGGGGACTCCGGGCGAGAGTCTCCACATCGTCTCCTTGTTGCCCGGTGCCCACTCATGGACTTTGGCTTTCTTTATTTGGAGAGAATAATTTATCTTGTTTTATAGCTTTTTGTGGCTGGTCTTTACCTGGGGGGGGAAAAAGTTTGTCAGCCATTACTTACATCAATATCAGTACATTAAAAAAAAAAAAAAAGAGTCAAACTGGTAGAGTAATACATATCAAAAAGATCAGAAAACCAGGGGTCTAGTTTTAGTTCTAGTTCTCATTGATAATGTGAGCAAAATGAAATCATATAACCTCACTTTTAAGTGGAAAATATTAAGGGACTTTAATAGTAATGTGCTTCCTGTTACCTTACAGTTTTTCTGACTTCAAAGCTCATGCTCTTTTTTTGCTCTCATTGCTTTCAGTAGTATAATGGAACACATCTTAGAAATGATCTAATCGTTTCAAATACATGAAAACAAGTCCAAAGGCATACCCAAAGAGCCAGCAAATTAGCATTAATATCAGAGGAATGACTTGACTACTACGGGTCTTAAACTAGATTTTTATTTAATGCTGACAGTTAACATTTATTGAGCATTTACTATGTACTAAAAACTTTAAGCATGTTTTCATGTTTTCTATATTAACTCATTTAATATTCACAATAACCCTAGAAGGTAAAGACTATTAATTATCCCTATTTTTACAGAAAATGAAACTAAGGCACAGAGAGGCTAATTGTACAAGCTCATATAGCTAGTGAGGTTCAGACAAACACAGGCTTCTGTGTTTAATTTAAGCTAAATTAAAAGATAAAACTTCTCATTAGTAGAAAGGAATATTCCATAAATAGTATTCCAGGTGGGGGTAAAGAGCAATGAAAAATTAACTTCAAGAGGACAGTTATGTGTATTAGCAGAGTGACCTGATGAACTGAAGTGATAAGGAAAAAGTCTACGTACGTGCAGTAAGTGATGACTGTCCATAAAGGACTTTGAGTTTAATCCCTGAAGAGATAACATAATTATTATGCTACTAAGCAATGTAAGAAAATACTGACAAGGATATTTTCAAGATTAATAGAATAGATATATTAACCAGAATAGAGATAGTAGTGAAAACATTGAAAAATTAGTATGGGGCCCAGGCCAGTGTGTTTAAGTTGGCTGGAGCGTTGTCCCGTACACTGAAAGGCTGCAGGTTTGATTCCCAGTCAGGGCACATACCTAGGTTTCAGGTTTGATCCCCACCCCCCGGGTCGGGGTGCATATGGGAGGCAACTGATCGATGTTTCATTCTCACTTTGATGTTTCTCTCTTTCTACCTTCCTCTCTCTCTAAAATCAATAAAAGCATGTCCTTGGGTAAGGATTAAAAATAATAAAATAAATAGATACATAAATAAAAATTAGTATGGGGACCTTAAAGGTTTGAAGTGGTGAGGGCCTAAAGTAGGTTAGTAAAAGTGGAAATATAAAAGACAGTCAAAACTTTAAGCAATTTCTATTTAAAAGGAAGAGTCAAGAGAAAGTACTTTGGGATTGGATATGAGGAGGGTGAAGGAGCAGAGGAAGAAAGTAGTCAACAGAGACCAGTGGTACTACTCTGAAAAGGGGGGTTGGGAAGAATAATCAGTTGGTTATTTTGGCTTTTGGCACCAGGGTGGGGATGAGAGAGGATCTGGGGATGAGGGCAGGAAATACATACCTACAACTTTTAAGTACAAATATTTTAGACAAAATCAAATGACTGGAGTTTGGTATGAAATGAAAATTCCAAGTTATCACCTTAGAAGCTAAAGTCTAGTTTAGGACTAAAAAGTAGAAAAGTTCTTGAAGGGATTAATTATGAAGAGAAAAAGAAACAAAGAACCTTGTAGGAAATTCATAGTTAGTGAGAAGGAGAAAAAGAAGCCATAAGAGGATTTAAGGAAAAAAAAAAAAAAAAAGGAATAATCTTAATAGAACTAAAATGGTAGAGGCACTGAACCAAGAGAGGTATACTCTGATCTTCGGGTAGGAAGCTATTGAGAATGCTATATGAAATTCCCAGAAATGCTGCACTATGGAAATACAGAATATGATACAGGGTCTAGGACATCTGAACAATGGGTCTAGTATCAAAACATACCCAGGACTTCCTGCCTCTATTACCATAAGTAACAAATTCCAAAATTTCAATGTCCCTAAAGATCTAAAGCGGCATCCAAAATCACAATCAATTACCTAGCTCAATAACTGTCTGCATGAAAAAGGGGCTACATACTAAACCTAACAAGCTCAAGGGAGGCCTGCATGCCACGCCTTATAAACTCAGACACCAAAAACAATCACACAGGATGGTCTGAACATAAAAATTCCTAGCTAATGGCAGGTCAGGGTGGGTAGACACTTTCAAGGCCTGTAGCTTCCTCGACAAAAAATCTTTACTTTAAGTAAGCTTGTCTATTGTCTTCTTGCACCTAAGATAACATATCCTTGTCAGAGTAATATTCTTTTCCAGACCTCTCAGGGCACACCCACCGTATCAGAGCACAGATCACAGAACCCCTCATTGTTACCTTGTTACCCCAACACCATCTCTATGTACTGTAAATGTTAACTATCTTATACTCACCAAAGTAAAAGAAGTATGTGTCTCTATGTTTTACCCTTTATCCAATCTCAGAGATTTCCCAGCTTTGCTTTCTCCTGCCTCCCAAATCTACTACCAATGAATTTCATGTAATTCCCCTTATGTCTCTTCCTTTGATTCTAATGTAGAAAATAAGCTGCAAAATTGCCATTCTCCAGAGCATGTTCTCAATCATTGAGATTTTGCTTCCTGGCAACTGTTGTCAGTTTGGCTCAAATAAATTTATAAAAATTCTCTACAGGTTTGGACATTTCTTAAGTCCACAGCGTGTCACAAACCAACTGATTAAAACTGCTTTTTAAAAAATCCTCACCCGTACCCTGGCCAGTTTGGCTCAGCAGTAGTGTCGGCCCGTGGACCAATGAGTCAAGGGCACGTACCTCGGTTGCGATTCGTCCCTAGCTCTGGTCAGGGTGGTGTGGGAGGCAATCAGTCAATGTGTCCCTCTCACGTGATGTTTCTCTCTCCCACCCACCCCCATCCCTCCCACTGTGTTTGAAAATAAATGGAAAAATATCCTTGGGTGAGGATTAAAAAAAAAATCCTCACCTAAGGATATTTTTCTGTTTATCATCAGACAGAGTGGGAGGGATGGAGGGAGAGAGAAAGAGAGAAACATCGAGGTGAGAGAGACACATCCACTGGTTGCCTCCCACTGGGCCAGATGGACCACAACCACCACAACAGAGGTACTTGCCCTTAACTGGAATCGAATTTGTGACTCACTGGTCCACGGGCCGACGCCCTAACCTCTGAGCCAAACCCGCCAGGGCTAAAATTGCTTTTAAGGCCTGGAGGGTGTGGCTCAGTGGACTGAGCATTGTCCCATGTACTGAGAGGTCCCTGTTCAATTCCGGGTCAGGGCACATGCCCGGGTGTCAGGCTCCATCCCCCTACAGTAGGTGTCGTGCAGGAGGCAGCTGATGGATAGTTCTATTTCATTCTCTCTAAGAAATCAGTAAAAACATATTTAGAAAAAAAAATACTTTTAATCAATATTTATATAATGTCAAATAGCTGGTTATAAGATCATTTTAGATCAAGTGACAGACTGATAAGCACCAAAAATACTTGGCTTTATATAAGCCAAATTTTCTATAGTCAAATTTAACGGTGCATTTTCATATTTTGTAAGCTATAATCAATCAGCTCTTATGGAATTCCACTTAAAGTTGGAATAAAAAGTTTAGCCAACTTAATTTATATTTTATTATTATAGTATTCCATTTCCTCATTTTTTAAAAGGTGACATATTGAAAATGCTGGCCTGCTTTTGGCACTAACAGATACAAGCAACTGATCCTAATGGTTTTAAGTTTGAGCATTTGGCAGGACTCTATGATAAACTGATACTTTTTCTTCTGTTTCCCCCCCGCTGACCTAGATTTTATTTTAACCCTCTATTTCTCTTTTGGAAAAATCTACATTTTGACAAACCTTTCTAGATCTAGCCACTGTATAATTCACACATGGAATAAAAGCCAAAAAGTTTTCGAACATTTCACTTTGGCAAGATTGTCTCTGTGAAGCTATTAGCAACAAGATTGCAAAAACACATGAAGATAAATGTAGCCCCTGACATACTTTGCTTTCAACACATACAGATAGCCACAGAAATTGCTGTCACTGCCACAGGTCCACCTCCAGTCTTCCTGCCTCTCACCACACCTGAAACCCAAAGGCTACTGATATGAAAATCATCTCAGGAAAAAATAACTTCTGAATTTTAACAAATGAAGAGCATGCATATTTCAAGAGAGCAGGACAGGGTAGGGGAGACTACAATAGGAAGATGAGACTATATGGAGAGAAAGGTGAAAAGGATGTGGGATGGAGATGTGGAAGAGAGGTACAAATATTACAAAATTTATTTTAGCCATTTAGGATTTTTATGTAATCCAGGCCTATGCCCTAAAGGATGAGGGGAAAAAATGTCATTTTCTTGCCACACAACAAGGAAATAACAAAACTCCAAAAGTAAGAAATTAAAATTGTTGCTGGCTAGCCTAAAACCTAGCCACTAGTCATGAGTTTTTATGAGAAAATGGATTCCAAGTTTCAAATGCATTCAGCCAATCTGAGTGCAGTTAACAAGATCAACATGGTCCCAGCTCCCACGTCCAATAGGAAAATAACTAAAGACAGGTAAACAAGCAAATAACATTACACACTGTGATGGGTACTATAAGGAAAACAAAATGTGGAGCCAGAAAACAGGTGACGGTACACATTTAAGATAAGGTAGTTGAAGTCTGTGAAGAGGCGGCATTTATACCAAATTCAGAGGAAGAGAAGAAGATAGCCATTCCAAGAGCAGGAGAAACCATCCACAAAAAGGGAACAGGCCCCGAGGCAAAAAAAAAAAAAATGCTTATCTTGTCCAGGTGCCTTTGAGATGGTATGGCTGGACAGCAGTAAACCATATAGAAGAGTGGAATAAAATGAAGTTTGAAAAGCCAGACAATGCAGAGGTTTATAGTCCACAGCAAGGAGTTTTCATTCTGATGTTATGGAAAGCCATCAACGAGCTTATTAAAAAAACCTGTAATTTAGTAGCACAGCCTACTTGTTAACTGATGATATGTTTTCATAAATCATAATAGTAAAAGTGAATGTTTTAAAGTAAAAAGTTCCTATCACCTGGAATTCAGTTTACCATAATACTGAACATAGTCCTATCTATAGGTATTTTAACTCTTCCACTTCTAATCAGCAAATTCCCCTCCTCTGTTATAACCTGGTTACAATTCAACAGTCCTTTTGACAGCACATGTCACATTTTTAATTGTTTTTGATTGTTATTCTTATTGGTGGTGGTGTTGGTGGTGTTTTGGTCTTTTTCCCACCAGGCCTGTAAGCTCCATGAGTGCAGGGGCCATGTCTGTCTTAACATTCTTTTCCAAGAATCTCACAGCATACCTAACACTAAGTAGGTAATTAGTACTTATTTGTGGAACAATGAACAAATAAATATGATTCACTTAGTATTTAATGATCAGTTAGTTGTTCTAGACCCTGAGGAAACAGAAAGACTGAAATATGCCATCCACGCCCACAAGAAGCTCAAAGGGGTTTGGGGAGGGGGGTGTCTTGTAAACAGCTAAGTTATAACATGCCGGGAACAAACTGTTGTGGGAGTCCAGAGGAGAAAGGCACATACGGTCTAACAAAAATTTTTCTTTGTGCAGTCATGAATATTTTTATGTGAAAAGTCCAACCAAGGTACAAAAATGTAATCAGAGATATTTAATGAATACCTGAATTAAAATTACATACATCTGTCGACCTTAAATCTATGATGCAAAACATCTGTGCTTATAGCAACGGAGAATAATGGCATGCTGCCTACATTATTCCTGTGTTCAGCATGGGGGACACCTGACAAGTATCACACTAAAGAAGGAATCTCTCCTGCTCAGCAGAGCATAAAGTAAGCTTACACTACATCCAACCTGCAGTGGGAGATTCCAGAATTCCCAGCTCCCCATATCTAAGTGTGCCAAGTTTTGAGCTGCACTGATTCAGCAGTATGCTTGCAATCCTTTCACAGATATTGGTGACTACAGAGTTTTTTTCAACTTTTACGGCACTACTAAAGGAAAATACTAATGGCCCACACTATTTGGGAAGCAGCGCAAATTGTAAAAAGCAAGTAAAAAAAAGAAAGAAAAGCAATAGGGTCACAGGATTACATTCAGCATTATTTAACAAGTGATACACAAAACAAGCTAGCAAAAACAAAAGCCTTTTCAGTAGATTTGGAAGAAAAAACAGTACTGTGTAATACAATTTAGATCTACTGTTTTGTCCAACCGAAATCTTGCATTCCTTAAAAATAGAAAACAACTTCCTCCGGGGGGAGGAGAGGGGTGTAGCTAAAGCCTACCCTTTTATATTTTCCTATTCCCTTAAAAAAGACAGTACAGCGTGACCCTCAAAAAGAACATCACCAGCACTTTTAGGAGCTTAAAGAACACATCTACTGCTGCCTAGAAAACAAATTAACAATGCAATAAAATGTAATTGGGGTTATAAAAAAAGTTTAGAGTTATATGTCAAACATTTAGTCGTGTTTATAACGTAAACTTTAAGAGAGATTGGGTGTGGGAGAGGAAGGAGAATAAATTTATATATAATTATTACTGAATAAATTTGTATATATTCAGTAATAATTATTAACTGGACAACAAATAAAGACGTCTCTGTGGGAGCAGGTTAATACAAGAAGTAGATTTATCTAACTTATTTCTTAAATGGAAGGATTGTAAAGACAAGTTGCACAAGGGGCTTTGACTAATTTTTCTCAGCACAGAACAAATATGCAGCAAAATGTTTTAGAACTTCAATCTCTGGAATTTTATGGGAACATCAATGATTCGAAAGTAGTAATGCTCGAAATGTCCTTAGCAGTTTAACTTGTGTTGTTGGTCAATTCAATACACACACTGAACACATTCCCATTAGCTCTAGAGTAGGAACTGAGTATTTTCTGTTCACGTACAAGTCACTATTATTTGTTGAAAGACAACTATGAATTTGCCTACTATCTTAATATGGATTCATTAATGAACTGAGAGACTTCAAGCAAAATTATATATTCAATACCAATAATGCAAAAGGGCAAAAATGACACAAAAACGCCAAGCACCGATGGGAAAAAAGTTAAACATGGCTAAGTGTAGAGATCCCATTCATCCAACTTTCCTGGGAACTCCGGCAAACACTGGCAACCCTCCGCCAAGAATACTGCTCAAATAAACCCAGCTCGTGATCTCAGAGCTTGTCAATACAATCTGAAATTTCCAGAGAAGTTGCTGACCAAGAAGCGTGGCCCATCCACGAAATACCAGTATCACATTCCAAAGGAATGGCACCCCCAGCAGAGGATGCAACACGGTTCGGTGTGGACCTGACAGGCAAGGTCGGTTCCCCGCGGGCAGCGCCCCCAGCCCTCGGTCCGCCCAACCCCGGTCCGCCGCGGTTCTCACACCCCGACTCCCACAGCAGTTCCCGAGCTCCCGCGCCGGCACCTCGCCATCTCAACCTCTCCACCCGGGGCCAGAGGGGCAGTGGCCCCTCGCGCTCCCCACAACCCCGCGCGCGAGGCCACCCAGCGGGAGGAGGGACGGCGTTCGCCTCGCGCGAGTCCATACACAGCCATACTCCCATGCCCCACCCCAGAACACGTAGCCTTCTCTCCACTCCCCCTTGAGGGTCGTGTCCCCCAACACATCCTTCACACCCTGACCGTCTTCCCAAGACTGAGTCCCGCAGCCTCACCCAGACCCCAACAAGCACACCCCTAGAATTGATACCTCCGACTCCAGCCGACTGAGTGACTCTGATGGGCGGCAGGACGTTCACGACACTTTCGTGATTGCCGTAAAGAAATACGGAGTCGGAAGAGCTGCGCTGCAGGCGCGCTCCTGTGAGCGCGCCCCCCAGGAGCGCGCCCCGGGCCTGGCGTGGCTGCTCGGGTGCGCGCCCCGGGGCCCGCCCATCTCCGTCTAGCCAGCAGGCTCCGGACCCTGCGGTCAGCCGTGGCGGGCTCATCCTAGCAAGGTAGGCCGAAGGGGGGACGAGGAGCGGCCCCGGCCCTCTCTAGGAGTGTGTGTCAGAGGGTCCGGAGGGCCGGGGAAATGGACGCGTCCTGGACCCCCCACCACCCGTGGCGGGCGTGCGAGTCGTGTGCCAGCTCGCGGTGCTTCCCGGAACAACACTGTGAGAGGCGCGGGAGAGGGACCGGGTGATGGCCGCGGGCGGGCTCCAGGGTTCCCGAGGGTCGGGGGCGCGTGCGGGCTGGGCTCAGGTCTCCTCGCCTCACCTTTCTGGCGGGGTCCTGGGTCTCTTCACACCCCACCCCCCGCGCCCCGCGGCCCCCGCCTCCCGCATCTTTTCCCGGCCCCAGGCGTAGCGGAGCCTTGGTCTTGATCCAAGTGTTTCGAGCCTCCAGAGGAATACAGCGGTCTAAATATGCAACTCCCAGGTTTTGTTTGTTTTTAGCATTTACCGAGAACCTTTGCCCCGGTTCCACGAAAACTGCGGTTGAGTATGCTTTCCAGTTGTTACTTCTGGGCTCAGATTCCTTGGTGGGGAGGTTGGGGGGAGGTTTGAAATTGAGATCTGTGGTGACCCTGTGTGTTTACACGAAACTCAAACCTACTACACGCAATTCTATCGCGGGGTGGTGGTGGGGGTGAGCCCAATACTGAAAGGCAAATAGCAAGTCCGTTGTATTCACAACAGTGCATTACTTTAAGATACATGTGAAAAACGCAGAAATGTTTTTTTCCGGATCTCCCAAATATTAACTTATAAATCAGTATCCAAATGCAGTTCCGTAATTTGCAATGCATCACGAGACTCTCCTCCAAATACCTGAAATATTTGATCCAACTTATTTTAAAAAGTTGCTTAACCTTCTAGACTCTTTAGGATTTAACTATTAAAAGAATATTTCATTTGTCAGAAGGCCAAGTTAGAATTTAGAAGAATAACCGTTTCTAATATACTTTGGGCCTGATGGTTCTGTGTACCTCTAAAAGAAGCTCAGGGCTTTCTCTCTTCCCTTGGAACATTCAGAATTTTTTTTCTTATCAGTTCTTAGCACTCACCACTTAAAGGAGACAGCATAAGAAATTCATCTTATTACCAGTGGCATTTAAAGATTGATGAAATTTAAACATTTTAATTGCAGTTCTGATTCATGGACCATCAAAGAAAGCAGGGAACACAGGTGAAAGATGCAAGAACGTTTTCTTAAACACTCATTATGCCATGTGAAGGTTATTTCTGCATGTTTTGAAAGATTTTAAATGGTTTCTTAAATTATTAACCATTAAAATTCTTATTTTGCTTGGTTGGCAGTTCACCAGCCATACTTCGAGCTTTCCAGTGTGAAATAACAAGGGCAGTACTCACCTTCCTGATCTAATTGCTGCACTGAAATTTCTCAGTTGTTATTAGCAAACCGTTTCAAGCCCTGCTTCTCTAAGTTGTCAGTTGAAACAACCAGAACCCTTAGATTCAAATCTAAGATAACACATGTATACAAAGAATTAAGTGTTGTTATTCCTCATCCTTGTGCTAGTCATGGTTGTACAAAATTGATTAAATCAGTTGTAGTTATTATACTTAATGTATACTCAGTTCAACTGTAAGGAACAACCCTTTGAGATAACTACTTTACAGATCAGAATACTGTAACTCAGAGAAGCTAAGTAACTTGCCTGAAATTATACAGCTGGTAAAGCTAGGATTTGTACTTCGGTAAATCTGATCTCATAGCTGTGTTCTTTCCATTGCATCACAAAAATGGTTAGTGCTTTATCTTACTAATAAACATATTTTCTCATTTTTGTCTATCCTTCTGTAAGGGGAAACTCAGTGTTTTTGTCTTTTCTTTTATCCTTTTTTAGGTCAGTAAAAGGTGTCTAATATGAGGAAGGTTCAAAGAAATGATATCCTAGACTTAAAATATTTAATTCTAGATGGTGCA
This sequence comes from Tadarida brasiliensis, assembly GCA_030848825.1. NCBI lineage: Eukaryota > Metazoa > Chordata > Mammalia > Chiroptera > Molossidae > Tadarida > Tadarida brasiliensis. The sequence continues at coordinate 11,208,904 of CM061275.1, read as the reverse complement.
GCATCGTTATGAAACACACAAGTATCAACTCTACAGAAAAATAACCTACTAATAATGCTATAGCATAGTGTTCTGCCTATGACCAATATTGGTGCATTGACTTGAAATTGTACATGTTTGAAAGCTTGTGGGTTGAAACAATCTCTGATTTTCTTTGTAGGTGGATTCAGAATCTACAAAAGGGGCAGGTTTGGGCAGATTTGAAGACTGATACTAAAACAGGTAATTCACCTTTTACATTCTAAAAGAGGAACAAACTTATTGACCACCTATGACAGTATATTATCTATATTATCTGTTACATGTACTATCTCATTTAGTTCTTCAATAAACCTCGAGGAAGCAAGTATTCTTTTAGAACATTTAATAATTAATAGTAAAAGCTACCAATTATTATGTCAGCAATGTGTTAAGTTCTTTACTTGTGCTGTATCAGTGCAGACCCAGCAATAATAATTGTTTAGCACAGTCCAATGGAACTTTTACACGGGAATGGAAATGTACTATATTTTCACTGTCCTATATGGTAGTCACTAGACACGTGTAGCTTTTGAGTATTTGAAATGTAATTAGTATGACTGAGGAACTGAAATTTAAACATTTATTTTAGTCAATTGAAATTTTAGTTTAAATAGCCACCTGTTTCTATTAACTACTGTACTGGACAATGCAGCCTTTGTCAAGAATATGCCCATTTTTCATAGGACAAACTGGTTAAGAAACTTTGTCCAAGTTCATAAAATTTTATAAAAACAAGTTTTTGAGCAGAAGAATGTTATAGGGATGTTCATTTGGCAATGCATATAAAATGGATGGAGGGGAAGAGAAAAAGCAGTTAAGCTGAGAGAATTGAGACTCTGATGTGAGGGGTTACACTGGGAACTGGGAGGAAGAATGGTTGCAAATGACTGGAGATAGAATTGCCATCACTTAGTGACAGCATGTGAGGGCTTTGGAAGACAGAACCTAAGGTTACTTTGAGGTTTTAGAATCTGTAACACCTGGGAAAATGATAATACTGTTTCCCGAAACAGAAAAATTATGAGCCTTTTTGGAGTTTGAGAGGATTTGGTTTTGGCTGTTTGCTCATTTATAAAATATTTATTGAGCAAGGCCCTCTGCTATGCTTAGGTAGAGAAGTGGAGTCCCCATTAAGGATTTTATCCACTTAAGACACTCTTCTACATTTTCATACTGCGTAGGATAGTGAGCTATGAGAGATGTGCAAATCCAGTGTTCTCTGAGGCAGATGCAAAGGGATTAGGGAAGGTGTTGTGAGTGGAAAATGGTATTTGAACTCTAGGAAGGATTTGGACATGCAAAAAGGATTAAATGAAGAGGAGATTATGCTTCTAACAATGGGATGGTCTTGAAAATCCCTTTTGCCAAAACACCTAAATGCTGAATAAATTATATTAGCCTTTTAAATGCATAGCAGGTCTTGTAGGAAAGAAAAGGAAATTCGTAGGGCTAAAAGATCAGAGAGCTGAGACCAGAGTGGAAAACTAGCCGTGTGTCTCCATTGGGGACATTTGGCTGATAGCAGAAATGAAGCACAATTGGGGATAGGTGATAGGCTCCCCCTGCTCCCCACCCAAGGTAGAGAGATAAAAATCATCTCCCTTTGACCTCCCAGTTGTACAGCTTCTGGAGGCACAGGTCATGTCGTGGTTGTACCTGTGTTTCAGGGGATGACTTTTTCATAAAAAATGAAATGTAAATATTTCTACTTGTAATTGTACAACTCATGGCCTTGTACAAACCCCTCTCCCCAAATTTAGCTAGAACCCTCAAACAATCTATACAAAATCTGTGAAAAGCGGGCCTGGAAAAATACCTCTTTCTTGGCAAAGGGAGATCACAAAGAAATTTAATAGTTTTCACCAAAGCTCTAGGTGGGGAAATAAAGGTACCACCTGAGAACAGAAACTGTTAATGGAGAACAGCACTAGGTGTTAGACCTTGGTCCTTGAGTTCGGCTAAGAAAAGAATTCAGAGACAAACAACTAAAATACAAGTGAAAGTTTATTTAGAAAGTCATAGGGGTAAAAGAAGTGAGCCATGGAAGAAGTGAGCCAGCAGGGCTGCATGGACTCAGGAAACAAGTTACAGAGGCAAAAAGAAGAGCCCTTGGAGCTTAGGAAAAAGAAAGCACCACTGGGGGAAGAAAAGGAGGAAGGGCACAGGCATGCTCCAGAGAGAGAGAAAGTACAAGCCTGCTGGGTCCTTCCTCATCTTTTGTTGTTGTTGTTAATCCTCACCTAAGGATACTTTTCTATTTATTTTTAGATAGAGTAGAAGGGGGATGGGGGGGGGAGGGAGAGAGAAAGAAAGAAAAAAACATCAATGTGAGAGAGATACATTGATTGGTTGCCTCCTGGAAGGACCCTGGCCAGGGATCGAACCTGCAACCCAGGTATGTGCCCTTGACCAGGAATCAAACCTGAGATGGCCCTTTGGGAACTGGCCAGGGCTGGGTCCTTTCTCTTAAGGGCTTTTATCTGGAGGTTTCCAGGGAGGATCTTAATAGAATGTTCATCAGCTATCCAGGTGTGTTTCCTCAAGGTCAAGAATTGGTAGTGCCAGGGCAGGGGAACTCTAGTCGTCAGAACTGGTCCTAATGTCAGCCATGGTGTTTCCTTGCCTAGCCTTGCTGCTTGGCTGGGCCTGGAGTTGATACACAACTGAGGTCTAGATGTTATCTCTCGTTTGACCCAAAGCTCTGTCTCTGTGGCCAGTGGACCTGAGGCTTTGTTACTAAGATTATTTGATGTGGGTCAGAACTTCATTGTCTTGAAGGCTTAATGCTTAAGGGAGTGGTCATGCAAGAGCTGTATGGGAGTCCTATGAGGCTTTTCTCCAACCCTCTTGTTCTTCTTCTAAGGAGGTCTACCACATGACTAGCAATATGCCAAGGGAAGGTCTGAAGCATGACCTTCCATATGAAAGGTCAGGGGGTCTAAAATGCTTGACTAGTGATGTGCTACAGGAGGAAAGGTCACCCTGGAGGCAAGGTCCCACCCTACAATACTTGTCTTTCCAGTTCTGTCCGTTGCTAGATATCCAGGGCTTTCCACTCTGGTGACCTTCTGTACCTGGCTTATTGTTCCTGCTCTGCTCATGTCTGTCTAACTGCTTACTATATCAAAACTGCAGGGTCTACCATCACCCAGATTCAAGATTCAAATTGACACATCTGCATGGGCTAAAAAACCTGGATGCCAAGAAAATAAAGTTGGCCCAGGTTGATAAATATGTCAGAGTACCTAGCAAAAATAAATACAGACTCTCCCTGGAATGGTTCACCCTTAATCTCATCCTTTTAAGATACTCCCTATTGAACTTATCCCCCAAAACTGTAAAACTCACGTGAAAAGGTTAGCAGAACAACACATGTGGTACTAGACTCCTAAGGATTTTAGATTAGAATTACCAGAAACAAGTTCAAATAACATTTTAAAAGATGAAAGGGGGAAAATTAAAGATTTTAGAAGTACTGTAGTTCAAAATTTATAGAAATTGAGAATTATTGTCCCAGAAACTTATGCTGGGGAAAGCGCGATATGAATTTAGTGAGGAATTGTCATGATTAATTGAATAGATGAAGAAACTTGATGGAATGTTAAGGACTCACAAGGGATAAAAGGACAGGAAGGAGGAGATTATAATTCAGACAGGAAATTACTCAAGTCTATAATGGTGGCCTTAGAGACAAAGGAAAAGAAACTCACTTGGCAAGATTTAAATATCCATATTTAGCAATAAGTCAGATGATCAGAATAAATGACAAGTAAAAGTCAGTAATGGCTGAGATTTCATTATTTGGAAAGTCAATTTGAGATGAGGAAACTGAGCACATTGGTGATAAGATTGTAAGTTTTTACAGAGTTCATGGGAAATGGTAAATTTCAGTCTTAATACTATGAGAAGGTACTCCTCCAAACATGAAGTTATTTTCACATGCATATGAGTAATTTCTTATAATTTGAAAATGTTTCTATATTTATTTTTAAAAATTAAATGCAGGAAGAGACAGTCATGTTTTCTAATTCACATTATTAACCCATTATTACTTACTAACATCCTCAGTCTGGAATGTAAGGAAGAAAGTGGTAATGTGTGGTCTCTGTGTATTTATGTTCTCTTTTTTTTGCCTCCATCATGCAGGAGCTGGAAATATAATGGTGAACAAAACAGTTGGTTCCTGCTCTCACAGAACTTAAAGTTTAGTGAGGAAGATAAAACCAAACAAGCAAGTAACAATTAAGTGTTGTGAGTGGCCTGGTTGGGAAGTAAAGGGTGCTATTGGGAACAAAGCAGGGCTCTCAGCTGAAGGAGAAGAGTTGAGACTTGACTATGTGTAGGGGTTAACTGGTGGTTGTGGGGAGGGAGGGGTGATAGCACTGTAGTCTAGAGCATGACACATTTGAAGATATGAAAGAAGTTCTCTGTGGCCGTATAGCATAGTGACTGGTATGGAACTCCCTCAATTTGAATCCTGTCTCTCTCTCTCCAGGACCTTGGGCAGTTCTCTTAACCTCTATAATTCTGTTATGAGGAGTACATGAGATCATGTATTAAAAGTGCTTAGTGCCCAGCTGGTGTGTCTCAGTGGATTAAATGTCGTCCTATGAACTGAGAGGTCCTGGTTCGATTCCCGGTCAGGGCACATGCTAGGTTGTGGGCTTGATCCCCAGGGGGTGTGCAGGAGATAGCCAATTGATGTTTCTCTCTCTCCCTTACTCTCTCTCTAAAAAATCAATTAAAAAACATATTAAACTCCCCCCCCCCCAAAAGTGCTTAGTAACATTGCTGACACAGAGTAAACACTGTGTTTGCCTTTGTAATGATGATGAAGATGATCAAGGAACAGAGCAGACAGAGTGGCCAGAAGGGAATATAAAAAGTAAGTGGAGATCAGACAATGCAAGGACCTTATAGACCATGTTAAGGAGGAAAGAATGTTTATAAGGGTGTAGGGGAAGCACTGAAAGATTCTTTGTAGGAGAAGGTGGTCTGACTGGTATTGTAGAATTAGAAGGATCACTCTGGTTTTAGGGTGGAGTCTAGATTGGTTGTGGTCCATTATAGAGGAGGACCATTTAGTAGATTATAATAATAAGCTGGCCAAGAAATGATGATGGTTTAGGTAGACTACTGGCAGTGAAGATGGATAGAAGAGGTAAATTTTAAGGAAATTTAGGAGGTGGAATAAACAGTACTTGGTACTTGATTTTGTGTGGAAGGATGGGAGAGAAAGAACATTTCTGGATATGGCAAGTGGGTGAATCTTGGTTTCATTTACTGAGAAATCGAAGGAGAGCAGGATTAGTAAATGGTCTGGGGATGATTTCAGGAGTGGAGCAGCTCAGGGTGATAAGTCCAAGGTCGGGGGAGTGGATGACCAAAGTAGAATAGATGAAGTACTTGTGAATTATCTTGTCTGATTTGTTCTTTTCTACTTCAGAAGACCTGTTTGAGATGTGGTGGTTTCAACAAGGCCTCAGTTTCCTTCCTTCAGCCCTTGTAATTTGGACAGCTGCTGCTTTCATATTTTCGTACATTACTGCCATAACTCTCCACCATGTTGACCCTGCTTTGCCTTATATCAGGTCAGTGAAATGTATTTTATAGAAGAACGTTTATGTCTCTTTCAAATTTTAACATTGAAGCCAAGATGTAACATAAGCATTTTAAAATTCAAATTTTATGTTTGGTGTTACAGTGATAAGAGGAACATGATAAGGAAGGTGTACTTGACTCTTTCTATGTGATGGAGAAATGTGGAGACAGAGGGCTAAGATTCAGTGGGAGAATTTCTTAGTGAATTGTGATACTTCAGTGCCTTGTCCTCCACATAATTATTTGAAGTCATCTCAGGAGATAGGATTGGAGTTATTCACCCCTTAAAATTAAAAAAATGCTGCAGATAACAATAATATTAAAAGATAATAGTAGTGACAAACATTTATTGATCTACTTACTATGTATAAGGTAATGTTCTAAGCATTCTTCAGGTCTTAAATAATTGAGTCCCTACAGCCACTCTTTAAGGCAGGAACATTTGAAGAAATGAGGTCCAGGAAGGTTAAGTTATTTGTCCAAAGGCACACAACTCAGTAAGTGATGGAACCAAGATTCAGTCTGGGCAATTTGACTCTAGAGGTCATGCTCTTACTTCTTATGACATGTTCCCTACATCTTTCTGACATATTAAGTATCAAAATGTATCGCTAATATTTTTGAAATTTCAAAATTGCTAATGATATAAGTATAGGTACTCGATTTCATGTATGTCCATAACCCTTTTTTTTCAATTACAAAGGTAATGTACGCTTATTATAACACATTTTAAACCATACTAGAGTGATTATAAAAGCAAAAAGTTGACCTCCCCTTCTAACCTCCCCTCAGTTCTTGCCTCCACACACGTGATTAATGGTTTGGTGGATCGCCTTCCAGAGTTTGGCCTGTTTTGGTGTTGTTAGAGTTGTTTCATTCATTAATTTGTTTACCTTCTGAAAAAGTAACCTTGTAAAGGATGATAAACCAAAAGGCTAAAGGTGTTTTTTACAAATGGTATGACACAAAGATTATCAACAAGTTGGGTGCACTGGGGAAGATTTATAAAACCCAAAGGTATTTTTTTATTTAAGGTTGCAATTCTAGGGATAATTTGATCAATAATCATCAATGTTTCCTACTCTGCTAGAGGCACATGTAGCTTAAGGAGCCCATTCATTCTTTAGTAACTCCAAGAGAAGATACATATAGAAGATTTATGAGAGTTTTTCAGCATTTTTATTTCCCCTCTGAGAACTTGTCTGCTTTCATTTTAAAGAGCTTAAATAATTGAAGAGGCCATTTGAGTTCTTCAGTTTCAGTTCTCTGGTGGTAATGCATGTGATTTTCTGACCGATAGTCCCCTAGACACTTCCTTTCTTGTCCCTGTCCTGTCTTTTTCTTTTTCTGCTAATGAACTTAGTATTATTACCCTAGGATCTTTCCCCAACATCTTAATATATTTAAATTCAGTGGTACTTATTTTGACTTCTCTTAAGCTCATTTCCTTCATCTGAAAAGTGATTGTCAAACTAGTTCCTTTCAGTTCATAAACTCTAACTAAATGGTTTGTTATAGCTACAAAGGGCATAACCGAAAGTAAATTTCACTTCAAAGACAAATGTACTGAAAGTTGGCTTCGGGTGTTGTCTAGGTTCAAGTAGTGGATGCCCAAATGGGGTGCATGAGACTAGTCACGAGTATGAGGGGAAATTATTAGAACTTCTATGTATATTTTTAAAATCTCAAAATATTTAAACTTAAATTTAATATATGTATAATAGTCATACATCTATTTTGAAGTTACACGATCAGACATTTTTTTATGGTGTGTAATCAAGTTAGTGTGCCGACCACGTGGTTGAAGGGCTGTATTGATGAGGTGATGGGCATGACTGTTTTCACTGAGAGGCCAGTTTGTGTGCCAGCGCCACAGAGGAGCCCACTTAGTTAGCCAACTTGGAAATGCATGCTTTTGTTTACTTTTGGGGTAATCCAAAACAAGAGCATCATTTGGAATTTGACTATTAAAATTGTGTGGGTTTTTTTTTCTGATTATAAGAATAATATGTATACATTATTCTTGAAAACTTGAAAGGTAGAAGAAACAACAGCAACAAAAAAAAACAGTCCCCACTCCCTGAACATGATCAAAGAGTAACAGAATCTTTTGTATCTGAAGATACATTTTAGAGTAGGAAGGAGCAGGCCTTCCAATTCATATTTGATACTTTACTTTTCGTAAATGTAATCCAAGTGTTCACCAAATCTTCCCGATTCCTTACCAGAAATGACTTTCCAATTCCTTTTTTATTTCCATTACATTGTCTTATTTGAGATCCTTATCGTCTCTTTCCTACAGTACTTCAATTTGAGGTCAAAGACTGTATCTCTTTAACCTTTACTGTAGTTTGAGGGAAGGGAAAGGAAGTAACATTTAATGGGTCTCCTGTGTGTGCCTGCTACTCTGATAGACATTTTACGTGTATTCCCACAGTTTCAGTTCCTCGTGTCCATGGCATGAGGCTGGTAGGAGGTTAAGAGCTGCATTTAGCAGATAGTCTTAGGGAGATAAAGGAGCATACCCATGGCTCCACACTTAGTAAAGGGTGGGCCGTTCATCTGAATCTATGTGTACACCACACCACCCTGAAAGACAGGCATGTGAATGGTCTTAATGCACTGTGGTAGCTGCTTTTATTAGAAGTCTAGACAGAATGCTGTGTGATTCAGGCCAGAGAGGTGAGGGCTCAAACCTGGTCTTGAATGGAAGCTCCAGAAGGCCAAAGGCTTTGTCTCCTTTACTTACCACCGTATTCCTGTCCCTAAAATGCTGTCTGGCCCAGGGTAGGTGCTTGATAAATATTTTTTTATTAATCAGGAAATGATGAGGTGGTAATTGAATTATAGGCAGAGTCAACAGCAGACAACAAAAGACAGAGTTATGAAAGAACCTGTGATGTTTAGAGAATATTCAGGAGAGAGAGAGATGAACATATCTGCCTGACTCATGTAAGGCAGTAGCATATCCTTAACATGCCAAGGATAGCTTTTTTTTTTTTAAATCAATTTACATTGATTTCTATTATGTGAAAAAATAATCTTAAGTGATATGACAAAAAGTGAACTAGGCAAATATTGTGAACTCAGATTGTCATGTTCCATTATGAAATTATAAGAGCAGAACCCATGGATTTATGAAAAGGTAAAGGACTTGTAAAACTAGTGTCAGAAATCCACAAACTTTTTTTTTTTCTTTCAGTGACACTGGTACCATCGCTCCAGAAAAGTGCTTGTTTGGGGCAATGTTAAATTTCTCTGCAGTTTTATGTAAGTAATGTGAATAGTCTTAATGATCAAAATTAATAGCTAAATTGCCCCTTTCTTTAGACAACATTGTGCTACTTGTTTTACTTTTCAGTTACTATACTTGAGGGGATGTTATCACTAAATTATCTATCATAGATATGTTTCTTTTAAAAGAAAAACAATTTCTAGAAATGCTGAATTATGGAAATAAATCTTTTAAAAAATTGATAGGGCTATTTGACTACTCATTCAAATACAAGTTGTAGCCCTGGCCAGTTCGCTCAGTGGTTAGAGCATTGGCCCGAGGACCAAAGGGTCACAGGTTTGATCCCAAGCCTCTGTCAGGGTCGTGCAGGAGGCAACCAATTGATGTGTCTTTGTCACATCGATGTTTCTCTCTCTCTCCCTCCCTCCCTTCCACTCTGTCTAAAGATCAATGGAAAAATATCCTCGGGTGAGGATTAACAAAAAAAAATAAATAAATGAATACAAGTTGTAAAGTATAACCAAATATTCCTTGAGACCGTAGTGGATTTCTTAAGCAGTCAGTAGAGGACAAAGAGCTGTCAACACACTGACCACAACTAACTCAAACTAAATTCTTTAAGATAAATAATTTAGAAGTTTGAGAATAGCAGTGGAACCATGTTTTTTATTTTTGACTGATATTCTAATGCCAAAGGAATGGCGTTCCACTACAGTATTTTACATTCCTATTAATTACTGGTTTTTTAAACCAAATTTTATTAATGGTTTGCTAAAATATCATTTTTTTTTCTACCAACTGTGATTATTTTCATTCTTTAAGTCAAAAATTAAAGTCAAGTAAATGATTCAGTGTATGACTAAAGTTTTCAAAAACATGTCTACAAAAGCATATCTCTGCTACATTGTCTGTACTGTTGTGTTCTTTGGCAATATTTTTGCAATGGAAAGCTTGATTTGGCCCTTTCTTGACTAATAAGAAAAAAAGGAAAATCTATGTTTCTGGATAGCAGTGACCTTTGTGAAGTTTTTATTGGCAACTTTATTTCTTGGTTATTTATTACTTGTTTTTTGGATTCTCTCTTTCCCAGGCATTGCTACCATTTATGTTCGTTATAAGCAAGTTCATGCTCTGAATCCTGAAGGGAAATATATCACCAAGTTAAACAAGGCTGGCCTGGTACTTGGATTGCTGAGTTGTTTAGGACTTTCTTTTGTGGCAAACTTCCAGGTTTGTGTTTTAACCCAGCATAGATATTTTCCTGAGGTATCTGAATACACATGTGACAAGAACACCTGAATCATTCAGTTACATGTTGTTATTGTTTCTTTGCCTTAACAAAATAGAATCCACTGCTTTGAAATTATTTGATCCTTTTAGAAATAGCTACATTCACAATTAGAAAATGTTGTTCTCAGTAATCTCTCAACCAAATATAAATTATTCTATCATTTTAAGGATCTGTAGGACTCTATTTATTAGACTCTTTATTACTTCTTAGTTGGAGATTATAAGACCAGAGAAAATTGATATAAATTATAAGTAACATAATTACAGATTTAAACTATTTTTATTATTTTTTAATATGCCTGACAAGTTACACTCATTTATTTATTTTGTATTCGTATTTAGATGTTCCCATTGATCACTTGTATTCCTAGGTGCCCAGCCCTTAGATGAGGAAGGAAAGGAGGGATCAGTAACTCTTTCAGCTTTTTCTCAGGAATTCTTAATGTAAAAGTAGCAGTCAACCTTCCCCAAATATTTGCACACTGTCCACATTCCTTTCTATCGATGTTCTTCCAGATAAGCCTTTGGTACTACCAGTTGCATCCTGAACCTGTGGTGCTTTTTACTTAATCTCTCTACAGTCTTTAAAGTTTCCATTTAGACATTTGATAACCTAGTTAGACATCTAATAACTAGTCAGACTTAAAAACACACATCATACTGCCCTGGCCAGTGTGGCCCAGTTGGTAGGAGCATTGTCCCATACACCAACAGGTCACAGGTTGATTCCCAGTCAGGGCACATACCTAGGTTGTGGGTTCGATCCCAGCCTGGATTGCAGCACGTACGGGAGGCAACTAATCAATGTTTCTCTCTCACATTGATGTTTTTCTCTCTCTCTTTCTGTCGCTTAAAAAAAAAAAAAAAAAATCAATGAAAATGTCCTCAGGTGAAGATTAAAAAAATAAAAACCAAAAAACACACATCATGCATGCACATACATATATTAGAGGCATATTCTGTCTCTCTTATTCAAAGTTCTTCGTTCTGATAATGCTTCTGATTGGTTTCTATTCTTTTTCAGTGTCTTAGTAATGGTTAACACTAGTAATCTCTATAAGTATAATCCAGGTGGATGCTAGAGTAGTGCTTGCTGCTGTTAAAGCCCAGAATTCCAGTGTCTTAACACAATAGAAGTTTATTTTATACATACATGCTTCCAGAGTATGGACAACACAGACATTAAGAAGGGGAATGGTGCAGAATGAGGCTGGAGAGGTAGACAGCAGCCTACCATACACTACCTTTGAGTTAATGAAGCAGTTTGGCAGTTTATCAGATTACTTTTTCTTTCTTGATTGTATCTCTTTTCATGCATCTTTGGACCTGTAGAACTTTGAGCAGGGGACAGTGTCATTCTGCATCATTCCTCTTCCTATTGCTCCATTGTACATACACTGGCCTTTCTTTGTTCCTTAAATAAGACAAGTTTACGTAACTCCATTTCATATGTTTTTTCTTCTGTTGGACATGCCACAGTCCCAAACCTGAATAGATTTAGGCATCTTTCAGATCTCAGTACATTCCTCAGGGAAGTCCTTCCTGTTGCTAGACTTGCTCCTATAGATTTCAAGTTTTCTTTCTTTGTATTCTCCAAACCTCTGGAATTAATTCTTCATAGCGCTTATTATAGTCTAATTTTATATCTGTGTTTTTAAAATTTTTTATTTAAAACATTTTTAGTCAATATACTTCTCCATTAATTACAAGCACAGTGGTTTTGTTCACTATTGTATATTCAGCACCTAACATAGTACTTAGCACAAACATGCTCTTATTAAATATTTAGTAACTAACTTATTGAGAGAGGCCAAAGGGACTAAGCAGAATGGATAAAAAATTATCTTACTATTGCTGTAGTTATCTGCATTTAAAGAGACCTTATTATTAATATGGTATTTGAAAAATCTGACTTAATACAGATTTAGTTATTTTGAAGACAAGTATGTATTATAATAATCAGCAAAACAAATATGTGGTAAGTGTGCTCAGTGCCTACTTAGAGGAATTTTTCTCTTCTAGGAAATTATCTTCAAGGAAACTTGGAAGGGATAAGTAGGCAGAAATCTACGTTAATTTCCTAGAGCTACTATAACAAAACACCACAAACCAGTTTTATATATCTCTGTTCTAATTAGAAAAATATAGTACTAAATGCTCTCCATCCTTTATTTTTGCTTTTTAATTCACAGGATTTTGCTGATACAACTGTGTACTGACCATAGTGGACATTGATCAGGCTATATCTGCATTTAGCTTCATCAGTATATGTGAGAATATTTTCAAGGGGAAAAATTAATCCATTCTCCTGTTCTTATCCCTAAACTAATTAATTTCATTTTTTGCTTATATTTTTCCAGCCTTTAGCCATATGTATAGATAAATACACATAATTATGAACTAGGAAAATACTGCTGTTTTGTATTACATTCTATGGATGCTGAATGTTTTTTGTTTGTTTGTTTTTTGTTAAACCAAGTGGTAACGACAATACATTTTTTCTCTCTTTAGTGCTTATAATGTATTGTTTGTTTTAACACCCAAAACCACATTGAAGTCACCCTTTTTCTCGCTAAAAGGAAACGAATGACTTTGGCAAATAAGTTCTTATATTTTACTTCTTTGTACTGGAAACTTTCTATATCTTCAACTAAGAACACTGGATTCTGTGTTTGTGATTAGCACCTTGATTGTAAAATGAGGGAACCAAGCCCTGAACTCTGTTGTTCTTTTGATCAGACCCTCTGTGCCAGGCGCTGTACTGTGTACCTTCTCAACCAGCTGAAACACACAGCATCTGTTTAGAGAAGTAGACTGGTTTAAAGGAAGACTTTTGATGGTAGAATTTTTAGACAGCTGCTATCGTCACATTTTAAGCAGAGGGCATTACAGTAAAAAGTAAAATGTAAATGGATACTGATGAGAAGAATAAGGTAAAGGAGAAAAAAACTGCAATTTATGATAATCCCTTGTTGCATAATTTATCAAAACCAATCAAACTAGAGCCAAGAGGGAATGTTTTAATTTTTTGAGCCTTTACATTGTATTTAGATTTAAATAGAAACTTTCTATCCCCCAGTCTTCCCAACCATCCTAACCCTCTTTACCTTGTACTTTTCTTCTCTATCCCTTATGACCATCTAACATACTCTGGAATTTTCTTATTTGTAAAGTTTATTATTTATTGTTTACACTGCTTCACTTGAATATAAACCCCAAGGGCCAGGTTTTTGTTTGTTTTTTTCACTAATATATCAGAGTGCTAAACAGTGGTTGACATAGAAGAGGCACCTAAATAAACAAACATATCAAATGGATAAATAATTATTTTTAGTAGTGGCCTATGAAATAATTTGAATTACTACAGTCCACAGGTTTATGAAAGAAAATGACCTCAGGAAGTAATTTGTAGACTCTGCAGAAGTTTTCCACTTAGTGAATGTCCTGTTGAAATCTCTGGTTTGCACTTTTAAATGCTGTATTGACAATGTGTGTTCATTTCTTTTATTTTTTATTTCTTCTTTCTACCTCCCAGAAAACAACCTTTTTTACTGTACATATATGTGGAGCTGTGCTCACCTTTGGTATGGGCTCATTGTATATGTTTCTTCAGACCATCCTTTCCTACCTAATGCAGCCCAAAATTCATGGCAAACAAGTCTTCTGGATCAGACTGCTGCTGGTCATCTGGTGTGCAGTAAGTGCATTTAGCAGTATCCTTTGCTGTAAAACGTGGCTACACTTGGAAGAGGATTGAATGACAAAATTGAAGTGAACACTGTTGGCATATTGTAAGCAGTCCTTTTGTGGACAGTGAGATTCTTGTGTTAGTAACCTTAAATTCAAGGATTTAAAACATGAAATTCAAATATTTATAGGACCTCAGTAACTGAGCTAGGAACAAGGATAATCATGCTCACTTCAATAATGTTATGAGTGAGTTAATGCCTTCCCTGAGGACAGTTATGTAGCAGAAGCTTGTGATAGGAGTGCTGAATTACTGAGCAGAGGGGGACTTGACTGTGGGAACCATTTCATAGTGATCCTCTGGGCACATTTAGAAGTTTCCTACTGCCATGGAACATGACATCTTTAAGAAGATGGGTTTGGACCTTGGAAACAAATATATGAGTAATCCTTTCAGACCTTTAAAGCAATTTTTGTTTTGAATCTAATTTAAACTTACAGCTCCTCTCCAAGAATCTTCCTTGACTGGCGTTTCTCATAGTGCTAACTTGCTCATCTCTCCTGTACAGTGGCAGTTTTGGCTCAGATGTAGTACAGAAACTCCACTGGAACCCCCAGGACAAAGTAAGAATTTAGAGTCTTAAAAGCTTAGTTTTATATTAAAGATGACTATTTTGATGTGTTTTTCATTAACAAAGAAACATTTTCAGCAGAATAGTCAGTTATGTATTAGGATTATTTTCTATGTATGATAGAGTTCATGTAGAATCATCCATATTCTCCTGTCACCTGTGGTCTGTGGACATTTTTGAGACATGAATGGAATTGTGATGGCAAAGAGTTTTCTCAGAAATTGGCTCCTCAAAATAAGGATATATAATAGTACACAATATACCCAACTGAGATCTTTTATTATTAGAATACTTGTTTTCTGAATTGAAAAAATGTGTTTTCTCAGCTTTTGTTGCCTGGAAGTGTATAGTTTTATCTGTTTTCACAAACCACTCAGTGGCATTTTATTTTAAATTATTTTTAAAGAATCAATCCTAATAGGACATGTTTGTGGAAATGAATGAATGAAAAAATTTATTAGATTCTTTGAAGTATAATCCTCATATTAATGTTTTAAAAATAACACTGAGTTTTCATGAGCATTGTGTATAGGTTCTTCTTGATGAATCTATGGCTTTGGGAAAGGCAGTAACTTCTTGATTGTTAAGTAGAAGTTCTCCTGTCTTTAGTTTTTCAAATGGAACTTTTATGTGCTCTAGATAAAACTATGATAGCTAGATCACTTAGGAGGACTTCCCTGATGTTTGCCTTTAATACTCAAGATATGTAAAAAAAAAAAAAAAAAAAAAAAAAAAAAAGATCATAGGTTTTTTATTTGAGAGAAGTTATAGACCATTTGCATGGAATTTTACAGAATTATTCTTTTATTTTCATTGTCACTCAAGGGTTATGTGCTTCATTTGATCACTACTGCAGCAGAATGGTCTATGTCATGTTCCTTCTTTGGTTTTTTCCTGACTTATATCCGTGATTTTCAGGTAAGAAATCACATAATTAGATTTATGTGGTCAAACTTCCTTTAGGTGGAATACGAGAACTTTCTAACGGCAAGTCTCCAACCTTTTGAAAATTAACTTCATAAGCATTGATGCCAGAAGAGAAACTCTTCACATGAGTTGTTTCTGTGTTTGCGGAAGTAGATTCAGCTTTGAAAATTGTATTGTAAAAACAATTGCATTTAGAGAAATTCTACAGAATTTTCATCACCTCTGCTTACATATACATTGGCCATCGTCAACATTTAGTTTTACTGATTCTTCATAGAAACGAAAGAAAAACGAAGATCCGAATAGAGAAGCTTGGTTTTCACAGCTCTATTAGTACTACAGATGATACCCTTGGCAGTACAACAGCTGTCTCATTCTTGTTACTCATTAGAATTGATTTATATTCCTAATCTCAAAAGATATTCTTCAGAACATATTGAAGATGTAATCTGTCATTAAGGAGCACATTTCTATATATAATTTTCTTTTCTGTTCCAGAAAATTTCCTTACGGGTGGAAGCCAATTTACACGGATTAACCCTCTATGACACTGCTCCCTGTCCTATTAACAATGAACGAACACATCTACTTCCCAGAGAATTTTGATGAAAGGATAAAATATTTCTGTGATGATTATGATTCTCAGGGATTGAGGAAAATGTTCATAAGTTACTTCTTCTGCTCTGAAATTGTCCACTAATTAATCAAGGCTGAGAGTGACATTTATGAGTCCTGATAACCAAGAGACATGAAGTAAGCCATTTGATAAATTATTTTAAAGGATATCTTCAAGAGGATCATGTAAAAACATTTATGCCTACATAAATGGATTTTTTTAAATCCCAGAAAATAAAACCAAAGGACTCTATAGCACTGTAGATTTTTTTCTATTTTATTTAAATGAAACACCGGAAGTGCACCGAGCAGTCTGCAAAATGTTTTAGAAATTATTGTGAAGCATGTTCTGTTTGGAGCACTTTTACGCAAGACATTTTCCAGCACACTGAATAATCAGCATCGCTCAGCAGTTCCTTTCGAATTGGGTTTTGAGGTAATAGTTTTACCATGTTAATACATTTCTTATAGTCTTTAAAATTTTTTTTCTGGAATCCACCTATAAAGGGAAGCAGACCTGAATTCATGTGAGCACTGTCTTTGCTTAAGCTTTGCACAAGAGATTTTGGTGCTATTGATTTGATTCCTGCCACAAGGCCAGATATTATGGTAACTGGTCTGTCATACATGGTTGCAATAAGTTCATGAAGCTTAGTCTCTGGTATGAGATTTTAATAAAAAATGAGAGAAGTAACTATATTTAAATTTAATCATGTTTTACATAGAACAAAGCTTTGTTAGTGTTCATTCACGAGGCTGAGAAGTTTGTGCACAACAGCAGGTATCATTAATAAAAGTTACCTTAAACTGCAGTCAAGAGCTTTTTAGATTTCTTTTTTTTACAGCAAATATAATTACTTGTAAAAGTAGCCTTGAACAGGCAAATGTTGAGCCTTTTTACTGGGATGTGATCTTTGTAGAACTCAAATTCTAAAGGACAAAATGAGCAATTTGAAAAAACTAGGTACAAAATAATTGTGATACATACATCTCTCTGGTCATGCAAGTAGTTGGATAGCTTGTACCTGAATCCCTGTCTATGCAGATAAAGAATGTTTTACAGATCCCAGATAAAATTCAGAAGAAGAAAGTGCTCATCTGGAAGGTGCCCCCTGGCAAACTGGTTTGCAAAATAATCCTTGAAGAAGATGAACAAGCTTTATCTTTTTAGAAGAAATGGTTCTACAGCCAGAATAAAAGATGGTGAGAACAAGCTTAAAGTGTAAGAGAAAGCAGTTTAAGGGAAAATGGTTATATGGTGGAACCAGAGAGCTTGATCATGAATAAGTTGCTAGTATAGGACTAAATAATATTTCTGAAGACTTCTGGACCAAGACAAAATGGAATAAAATACTGTGTATCTATATGAAGCAGCAGTGAACATGGGAGACATTTCAATAAATATTGATTGATTGGTATCACCCGAAAAAAATATGGTTACAAAGTTTCAAAATTTTTTCTCTGCAAATCATAGTGTGGCCACCTCGTGGAAACAGCATCCAGTCCTGATTGTTATATATCAAGGAAACTGTAATTCAGTTATGAAGACCACAGTATGGTGAAGAGGAAATTGATAAAATCAAAGTTCATAAAATTATAAATTACATGTGGGTAAGATGGCACAGGGAAGAATGTGGACTTGTATGTTCACACTAGATTATCAGGCTTAGAGAGATACATTCATGAAATCAAGTGACGATGTTCGGGTTCGTTGTCTTGCAAAATCGAAAAATGAGTTTACGGACCAGGGGTAAGCAAAAGGAAAGTTTATTTGAAAGATTCCCTGCAGAAGGGAGGGGACCCAAGTAGGTTGCCCATGGGGCTCTGTTGTCTAGGGGTAGATATATACTTTGCTAGCCTCTGATTGGTCCTTTCAAGAAATTCTGCCTTAGCAACATCCATACATTAAAGCTGTGTTTCCCACCTGACTGGGTTCAGCTCTTGGTCATCTATAGGGGCCTTAGTGGCTTCCCTTTTTATGATAATTCCAACTTCTCCCAGACTATTAGTGAGAAGGAGGGGAAACACCCTTGGAGCAACCCTATGCTTGCTTTTGGTTTCTCCCCCAAATCCAACCTTGGTTTCCTATAATCCCTTTTAAGGTGATCTGGCTTTCTGCAATAGGAATACACAGCAAGTCTCATTTAGCAATCCTGTTGCCTTGCTCCCAGAAACCAGTAGGTATATTAATTGCAATAGGTCAGAATCGCCAGCGCTACATTCTTTCTAATTTTTTTTATCCTCACCCGAGGACATTTTTGCATTTATCTTCAGATAGAACGGGAGGGAGAGAAGGAGGAAGAGAGAGAGAGAAACATCGATGTGAGAGAGACACATCGACTGGCTGCCACCCACATGACCCCAACTGGGGCCGGGGACAAACTGCAACTGAAGTACGTGCCCTTAGCAGGAACTGAACCCGGGTCTCTCTGGTCTGCGGGCCAACACTCTAACCGCTGAGCCAAACCGGCCAGGGCTACATTCTTTAACAATAAATAAAATTCCTTTGCAAACCCAGAAAACGAACTATACAATCAATTGCTGTTCCCTTCTTTCGTGAAACCAGTCTTTCTGGGTTTTGTTGTTGTTGTTATATAATTGACCTGTGCTCCTTCCAGGAGCTTCTAATTTGCATTTCTGTAAATGAGGGCTGGGAGTTTCTGGCCTTGGAGGCAGAATTTGCCATGTTAATTTTAGTTTTGTTTTGAGATCTGTAGAGTCCAAATAAACCTCTAGGTGTACTACTATGTACTGTGTTGCCTGCCTGTGTGCTGAGCCCCAAGTCCTCTCAAACTTCCCCCGTGTCTCAGCCTTCCCTTCCCGAGGTCCCGTCCGTCACTGCCTAACCATCATCTATCTCGCTAACACATTAAAGAAATTATTTTAAAACTAATAAATTACTTTGATAGTGTTTTAATTCATTATTTCACTTTTACCCTTAGAAATAACATAGGCTCAAAATATTAATAAGTTCAAAAAGGGGTTATAATTAGAAATTTTGAATATGTGTTTATTCCTCACCTTAAAGCTGAAGTAAATACACTCCTTCAAAATATACCTTGCCCCTACTGTGAGATACAGTAGATTGGATGAAAAAATAAGGCACTTTTCTTTAGTTAACATTCTCAAATTGAACGTCTAGCTATGAGAATAAGAGGTTTTAAGCTGACAAAATTAGCAGATACTTTGAACTGACAGTGAAAATCTGTTTCTTTTGACAGCAAGATGACGTTTCCCTGACTTCTTTTCAATTTAAGAATAGACATGAGACCGAATTTTAGCTGGTAAAATATAAATGAAATGGACGTGTTTGAAAAACAGGAATGCTCTTTCCCAATTTTTTTTATCCTTATGTCAATTGGCTGTTGATTGGATAAACAAGATTTTAAGAGATGCCACCTTCACATGGTAGAAGGAGCCTGTACTAGTCCACTTTTTTTTTTTTATCCTCGCCCGAGGACGCCCATTTTTTGTTCAGAATAGAGTGGGAGGGGGAGAGAGAGAGAGAAACATCAATGTGAAAGGGACACACTGAGTGGCTGCCTCCCGCATGACCCAACCAGGGCTGGGGACAAACTGCAACCGAGGCACGCGCCCTTAGTGGGAACTGAACCCGGTCTCTCTGGACCGCAGGCCGATGCTCTAACCACTGAGCCAAACCGGCCAGGGCTGCACTAGTCCACTTTTAACCAGATTTTAGAAAATCAAGAGATCTAATATAATTTAGAAACTCTGTTTTTATCCTTCCCAGTTACTAAGGTTATAGTGTATATTTCTAGAACAGTGTCATGTATTGTAAATGTCTGATGGATTTATGAAAGTCAGCTTTTCTTTTCTGTGGTGTCCTGTAACCACTGAAATGAAGTTCAGTTGTTACTGGCTTCTTAGTGTCCTTGTAAATCCATGGTGTACGTCTTTGCCTCTTTTAACCAGCCAGAGCACTGGGTTTAGAAAGAATGTACTCATTTATAAGGAAGAGCATTTCTGAGGCATCGTCAGTCTTAACAGTGTAAGAAATTCTATCTTCCAAAGGGCATGGTAATTTGAAAGAGTTCACCTATTCAGGAAGCCTGAGTAGAATACAGAGAGAATGCCTGAAATTCAGCTCAGCTGAAAAGCATACAAATTTTACAAAAATCTCACTAAATCTCAGTTCCCAGTCCCTGCTGAAAGAAAATATGTTCACTTAAAATATTTGAAGTGAGTGCTAAAGTGAATCAAACTAAGGCAGCAACAAAGCTCATCACCTCAGCTACAGATCCAATGAAATCATCCTCCACTCTAGGAGTCTGACAAAGGAACAGGCATGCCCTTTCTGGAGGTAATTTATTTATCTTCACACCTACTCTTTTTGTACAAACTATCCAGCATACAGTAAGAAATTGTAAAACATACAAAGGAGCAGGGAAATTTTATCCAGAGAGGAAATAGTCAATAGCAAACTCAGAGATTTCCCAGATGTTGCATTTATCAGAGGTAGATAACCATGATAAAAATGCTGAAGGATCTAGTAAAAAGGGTGGAAAACATGCATGAAAAGATGGGGACTTTGAGAAGAGACATGTAAACTTTGAAAAACACAAGAAAAAATTGTGAAATTTGATATGTAATTACACATAGAGAAAAGGACCAATATACTTAAGGGAGTATTTACATATAAAAACATATTAACCAATGTCATTCTAATTCAATAAAAAATACAATAATTGAAATTTGAAGAGAAAAAGGAGACTAAAAATACAGTATGAGATTTGAAGGAAATTCAAATTCATGTAATTGAGTTTCAGGAGAGGATAAAAGCAAGTGGTATAGAAGAAATGTTTGAAGAGATATTGACTGAGAACTTCCAAAGTTGATGGAAATTAGCAAAGAGAACAACAAAATCAAGTGAGTTTTTTAAAATGATTAAAATTGATGAATACCTAGCAAGACTAATATATGGGGTTGAATAGTATCCCCCGTCATGTTCATCCAGACATTCAGGATGTGATTGTATTTGGAAATAGGGTATTTGCAGATGCAATTAGTTATGATGAGATCATACTAGATAGATTAGGATGAGTCCTAAATTCAGTTACTGGTGTCCTTATAAAAAGACCACATTGTGACACAGAGAAGACAAAATGAAGACAGGCAGAGATTGGAGTAACGCAGACTGAAGCTAAAGAATGCTAAAGATTGCCAGCACCTGGAAAGTAGGAGGAAGCAAGGAAGAATTCTTCCCACAGCCTGTAGAGGGAGCCTTGATTTTGGGTTTCTGTCCTCCAGAAATGTGAGAATAACTTTCTGTTGTTTTATGGCCCCCAGTTTATGGTAATCTGTTACGACAGTCTAGGAAACTTAAAAAACTGATCAAGTAGAAAAGAAAACAAAAATTACTATTACCAGAAATGAAAAGAAAGACATCATTACTTGGCTTTTTGACATTAAAGATAATATGAACATGTTACAGACAACTTTATGCCAATAAATTCAGCAATTCAGATGAAATGGACAAATGCCTTTTGAAATATAACTTGTTAAAAGTGATGCAAGAAGAGTCTGGCTGGTGTGGCTCAGTTGTTGAGCATCGACCCATGCACCAGGAGGTTGCTGGTTCAATTCCTGGTCAGGACACAAGCCCAGGTTGTGGGCCCGATCCCCAGTGGGGAGCATGCAGGAGGTGGCCAGTTGATGTTCTCTCTCATCGATGTTTCTATCTCTCCCTCTCACTTCCTGTCTCTCTAAAATCAATAAAGGGAAAAAAAATTTTTTTTTAAAGTGATACAAGAAGAAACAAAATCTAAAAATAGCTCCACATTTATCAAAGTATTAAATTTGTAGTCACCCAAAAAAGAAAACTCCAAGCCCTGATTGCTTCACAGGTGAATTCTAGCAAATATTTAGGTTCGAAATAATACCAAGTTCTGCACACACTCAAGAAATAGAACTTTTCAACTTGTTTTATGAGGCCAGCATAACCCCAGTAACAAAGATTGACAAATATATTATGAGCAAAGAAAAGGATTCATATCCTTCCTGAACACGGGTGCAAAAATACTTAACAAAATAGTAGGAAATAGAGCTTAGAACAAGAAAAATTGACAAAAGGGAACACTCTTATGATAAAAACTCCCACCAAATCAGAAACAAAAGAATTCTACCACTTTATAATTGGCAGCTATAAAAATCTAACAGCTACTATATTTAATGTTAAATTCCTTTTCTCTAGAGTTGGAAAAAAGGCAAAGATAATCCTTGCCTTCTAATCAACATTGCAGTAGAAGTCCTAGTCAGTATAAGGCAAGGAAAAAAGGAATAATGTGTGTTTACAAAAATCCTATGAAGTTTTTAAAACTAATTTTAGACTAATAAGTGACCTTTAGAAAGGTTATAGAAGTTGAATGTAGTGATAAACTGTAACTCTGTATTAACAATGAACACTTGAAAACAAGTATATAATACTATCTACAATAGTATAAAACAATCATATAACTAGGAATAAATCTCATGACATGCATAAAACCTTTACACTGAAAGCTACAAAAGTTGCTGTTGAGAACTTTAAAATACCTAAATATAGTCGTGTGCTGCTTAACAATGTTTTGGTCACCGATGAACTGCATATATGATAGTGGTCCCATGATATTACAATGGAGCTGAAAGTTTTTTTATTACCTAGTGATGTAGCCATCATAATGCGGTAGCACAATGCACTACACAAATACCATTGCATTACAATTGCTTACAATATTAAATACAGTAACATGCTGTACAGGTTTGTAACCTAGGAACTGTAGAGGAACAATTTGACACCCTAAATTATGTCTATTTGGCTTAAGATTATTTTAGGCTGCTTAATTTTAAGAAATGGCAGACATGGGAGAAGCTTTGAAAAAACAAGGAGTTCCCCTTTGTAAAAGACATTTACATTTTTAAGGGAAATCTCCATTTGTAAAGTATCTCTTGCTGTATACCAGAAAGAGGGGAATTACCTTATCTCTACAAACTTAAAAATGCAGAAGACGAGGTCTTAAATTTGTGTAACAACCTTATCTTTGTTCACTGTGCTTTTCCTGTGACCTCCCATAACTGACTCTCCTCAACCCTGCACTTGTTTTTGTCTTCAGTTGAGGAGGATATATAAGCTAGTGGCTTCAGCCATTTTGGCAAGTGACTCAGTTTTTCTGGATCTCTCGCATATATGCAAAAGGTATATATGTTATTTTTTTTAACTTATCTTTATTGTTGAATGCATTACAGATGCCCCCCCCCTTTTTCCCTACTGATCGCTTCCTCCCCACTCTCAACCCCTCCTGCCTTCTCCACAATATTGTCTGTGTCCATTGGTTATGTATATATGCATATAAGTTCACTGGTTTATCTCTTCCCATCCTCCCCCCCTTCTCTTTGAGGTTCATCAGTCTAACAATTTGTATTTCTCAATTCCTTCATCTTTTTCACCTATCCCCCCAACCCCTCCCAACTGGCAACCAACAAAAAGTGCTTTGTATCTGAGTCTGTTTCTGTTCTGCTTGCTCATTTGATTTGTAGATTCAATTGTTGATATTGCCATTTTATTGTTCATATTTTTGTTCTTCAAGAAGACCTGTCAACATTTCATATACTGGTTTGGTGGTGATTAACTCCTTTAGCTTTTTCTTGTCTGGGAAACTCTTTATTTGTCCATTGGTTCTAAATGATAGCTTTGCAGGATGGAGTAATCTTGGTTGTAGGTCCTTGCTTTTCATCACTTTGAATATTTCTTGCCACTCCTTTCTGGCCGGCAAAGTTTCTTTTGAGAAATCAGCTGACAGTCTTATGGGAGCTCCCTTGTAGGTAACTAACTGCTTTTCTCTTGCTGCTTTTAAGATTCTTTATTTGTCTTTAACCGTTTGCATTTTGATTATGATGTGTCTTGGTGTGGACCTCTTTGGGTTCATCTTGCTTGGGACTCTGTGCTCCCTGGACTTGTATGTCTGTTTCCTTCACCAAGTTAGGGAAATTTTCTGTCATTATTTTTTCAAATAGGGTTTCAATGTCTTGCTCTCTCTATTTTCCTTTTGGCATCCCCATGATGCGAATGTTGGTACGCTTGATGTTGTTCAAGAGGCTCCTTACACTATCCTCATTTTTTTGGATTCTTTGTTCTGACTGGATGTTTTTTTTGCTTCATTATATTCCAAATCAATGGTTTGCTTCTTGGCTTCACATATTCTGCTATTGATTCCTTGTAATTGATTCTTTATTTCAGTTAATGCATCCATCATTTCTGACTGGTCCTTTTTTATGCTCTTGAGGCCCTCACTAAGTTCACTGAGGTTCTCACTAAGTCCATTGAGCATCCTTATAACCAGTGTTTTGAACTCTGCATCTGTTAGATTTCTTATCTCCATTTTGTTTAGTTCTTTTCCTAGAGTTTTGTTCTGTGCTTTCACTGAGGATATGTTTCTTTGTCTCCTCATTTTGGCTGCATCTGTGCTTGTTTCTATGTATTAGGTAGAGTTGCTGTGTCTCCTAGGCTTTGTAGGGTGGCCTATTGTAACAGGTGTCCTGTAGGGTCCAGTGGCACAGCCTCCCTGGTTACCCCAGCTGGGCCCTTGAGGTGACCCCTAGTGTGGACTGCCCACCCTTCTGTTGTCATTGAGTCTTGATTGCTGTTGGCACATCAATTGGAGAGATTTACTCAGGCTGATCATCTGCAAGGAAAGGCTGGGCCCACTGACCACTGGCTTCTGACTCCCTTGGAGGATCAGCTGTGCAAGGCCCACCACAAAGAGCAAGACTTGCTTCAGCAGGGCTCTGGTACCCACTGAATGCACTCCTTGAGTGTGTCACAGTGGCCTCCACCAGCATGTCTGCCTGGGAGAAAGCTGCTTCTCCAGTTCTCTCCCCGATGCCAAACAACTCAGTTCTTCCCCGTGTGTCTCTGGTGCTTTTCAAGCTGCCTCCCCCATGCTGGAGCCTGGAGGGAGAGGGTCCGAGTAAGTCCGTGTGCAGGCCTTTTAAGAGGAACTTCCTGGGACTCCGACAGTCTCAGCCTCCTTTAGCCTCAGTTCCTGCTGGTTTTTATAGCCAGAAGTTATGGGGACTTCTCTTACTGGACTGGAACCCTGAGCTGGGGGGCCTGATGTGGGATTGGGACCCCCTTGCACCTCAGGGAGGACTTTACCAGCTGAGGTAGCCCTCTGATTTTTATCCTCCACACATAGGTGTGGGACCAGCTTGTCCATGCCTCCACCCCTCCTACTAGTCTCAATGTGGTTTCTTCTTTAATTTTGTGGTTGTAGGACTTCCATTCAGCTTGATTTCAGGCAGTTCTGAATGATAGTTGTTCTATAGTTGTAATTTTGATGTGGTTGTGGGAGGAAGTGAGTACCACATTTACCTATGCTGCCATCTTGACCAGAAGTTGGTATACATGTTATTAAACTTATGTTTGATTTTCTTCTGTTAGTCTGTCTTTTATTACTGGGATGTCTCAGCCAAGAACCTAGGAGATTAGAGGGAAAATCATTTTTCGTTCCCCACAGAGCAATAGACTATACCATGTAGCTTAGGTGTGTAGTAGGCTGTACCATCTAGGTTTGTGTAAGTGCACTCTGTGATGTTTGCACCATGACAAAATCACCTAATGATGTGTTTCTCAGAATGTATACTCTTTAAGCAGCACATTACTATAAATGGAAAAGTATGTCATGTTTATACATTGGAAGACTTAATACTCTTAAGATGTCCAATCTCTACTTGATCTATGGAGTCTGTAACCCCTCACAAAATTTACAGCAAGATATTTTGAAGAAATTGACAAGTTGATTGTAAAATTTGTGAATTCACAGCATCTAAAATAGCAGAATAAATCTTGAAAAAAATTGGAGGACATAAACACTCTGATTTCAAGATGTATCTTATTATGATAAATGAGACAGTTGACATGAGGATAGACAAATACACCAGTGGAACATAATAGATTCCTAAAGTAGACCACACATACATAATCAGTTGATTTTCAACCAAAGAGTCAAGAAAATTCAATGAGAAAAGGGAAGTCTTCCACTGTTGTTTTTACACCAGAATATCCAAATAAAAACCATGAATCTCAACCTTTACCTGAGTCCTATGCAGACATTCTGAGGTGTATCATAGTCCTACAGGAAGGAGCCCAACCCATAAAGTTTCTAGATGAAAATGTAGAGGATATCTTTGTGACATTGGGGAAGACAGTGTTTTCTTAGGAACATAAAAGGAAATGATACAGATCACTTTTTCAAAATGAAAGATTTCTGTTTATCAAAATATACTGTTAAGACTCTAAATCGGCAAATTACAGATTGCATGAACATATTTACATGTATATTTTACAAAGAACTTGTATGCAGATTATGTGAAGAACACCAACAAATCAGTAATAAGAATCATCCAGTTTTTTTAAATGTGCAAAGGACTTGCTTCACAAAAGAAGATACGTGAATGGACAAATTGCCCATGGAAAGATGTACAACATTACAGTAATGGTAATAAATGCTACAATGAGGTACCACTACCCACTAGTATGGCTATAATAATGAAGACTGACAACACCAAATATAGGTAAGTATATTAGAAACTGAACCTCTTGTGTTGCTGGTGAACCAATTTGGGAAACTGGTAACTTTTCCCAAGATTAAACATATCTACTCATTGATCCTGGAAAATCCATTCATAAGAATTTTCTTAAGAACTAAAAACATGTACTGCCCTAGCCGGTTTGGCTCAGCAGTTAGAACATTGGCCCTTGGACCAAAGAGTGGCAGATTTGATTCTGGTCAAGAGCACATACGTACCTCAGTTGTGGTTTGGTCCCTGGACCTGGTCAGGGTTGTGCAGGAGGCAACCAATTGATGTGTGTCTCTCACATTGAGGTTTCTCTCTCTCTCGCTCTCTCTCTCCCCCCCTCCCTCCCACGCTGTCTGAAAATAAATGGAAAAATGTCCTTGGGTGAGGATTAAAAAATAAAATAAAAACATGTTCACAAAAAGACTAACAAGAATCTTTTCAGCAATGAATAGTCCAAGTGTAACAATAACCCTAATGACCATCAATAAGATAATGGGTAAACAAGTTAAGATATATTTATGTAATGGCCTACTGCTTGGCAGTAAAAAGAAATAAGCTAAAGATAGGCACAACAGCATGAATGAATCACAAAGGCATTGTATTGACCAGAGGAAGCCACACACAGACACAAATATATATGATTCTATTTATTTGAATCACAAGAGCAGGCAAAACTATGATGATAGAAATCAAAAAGTGATTGCTTTATGGGAAAGATTGGAAAGGGGAAGGAAGGTATTTTATGTGCTGAATTGTGACTCCTTCCCCCCTTCATATGTTGAAGTCCTAATTCCAGGTACCTCAGAATGTGATTATTTGGAGATAGTGTCTTTAAATAGGTCAATAGTTAAGGTCATTTGAGTGGGCCCTAATCCAATATGACGTGTGTCTTTATCAGAAAAGGAAATTAGGACATAGGCATATACAGAGGGAAGACCATATGAAAGCACAGGAAGATGACCATCTACAAGCCAAAGAGAGAGGCCTCAGAAGAAACCTACCTTGTCAACACCTTGATCTCAGACTTACAGTGCCTGATATTGTAAAAACAAATTTGTTTAAGCCACCTAGTCTGTGGTATTAGGGGGAAGTAATGCTGTTTCTGTGCGTTTCGATATTCGGTTGTCATTTATCAGCTCATTGTGTACTTCAAAATCATGCCAAAGACATTTTAAGGTTAGAGTGACTTGTTTACTTATAAATAATTAAATCTTAATTTTTTTTTTTTTTGCAATTTATAGTGAAATGGCCAGCCAAATAACAGAAGAGGTACATATTTGGCATTATATGCTTTTTGAGTTTCACAAGGGTAGTAATGCAACAGTTGCTACCAAAAACATTTGCAATGTTTATCCAAGTGCATTAGACGTTCATAAATGCCAAAGGTGGTATTCTAAGTTCAAATCCGGTAATTTTGGTCTTTCTGACTCATATCGATCAGGAAGACCAACAACTTTAGACAATGACATGTTAAGGGTGGAAGTAGAAGCAAATCCGTGTCAGACAATCGAGGAACTGTCAAACACTCTTAACCAACCTTGGTCGACCATCCAAGAACATTTGCAGCAGATTGGTAAAGTAAGCAGAGCAGGTGTTTGGGTCCTGCATAATCTGTCCGAAGAAAACAAAGCTAACCGGTCCACCACATGCAACTTATTGCTTCAGCGGCACAATACAGAAGTGTTTTTTGATCGCTTGATCGCTTGATAATCCAAAATGCAAAAGGCAGTGGCTCTCTCGGAATGAATCGCCACGAAGTACAGCTAAGCCAGGTTTACACCCCAAAAAGGCACTTTTGTGTGTTTGGTGGAGTATTCACGGGGTCTTTCATTTTGAAGTGCTGAAACCTGGACAAACTGAATGCAGACCTTTACTGTGAACAATTGGATCAAGTAAATCAATCTTTAATTGAAAAGTGCCCAGCGATTGTCACCAGAAAAGGCGTTATTCTGCAACATGATATTGCAAGACTGCACTGCGCAAGACGAACCCTGGAAAAAATTAATGAATTGGGGTGGGAGGTATTGCCTCACCCACCATACTCTCCCGATATTGCGCCATTGGATTTCCATTTATTCTGATCGCTACAACATTTTCTAAGTGGCAAAAAATTTGAAAATTTGGATGATGTCCAAAATGCCAACTCCAGACATTTTGCTCAAAAACCAATTGACTTTTATCGATCCAGCATTGAAAATTTGCACACTAGATGGCAAAAGGTTTTTGATAATGAGGGTGATTACATCATTGATTAAAAATAAAAACTTGTTAAAAATTTATCTGTTTGAATTAATGTTGTAAAAACATGACATTACTGTCTGGTCCCCCTAATACTTTGTTATGGCAGCCCTGGAAAATACAAAGATTTTGCTGGGGATGATGCAGGTATATACTATTGTTAGCTTATCATACTGAACATTTAAGATCTATACTTGAACTTCTGGTCAAGATGGCAGAGTAATGAAATCCTGGTCTCAACTTGTCCCACAAGCACATGAAAACTATACTTATATGTAGAGCAACTATCTGAGAACAAACTGAGGACTAGTGGAAATGATCTACAACTGTGGATACAAAGAAAAAGCCACATTGAGAGAGGTAGGAGGGGCAGAGACATCCTCTAGTCAGGACCCACACCCTCAGTGTGACATCCCAGAGGTGTGAGGGATATCACAGCTGTGGAGGACCCCTTGAGGAGTGAAGGCTTTGTGACCTATCTCAGGCTTTTTAGCCCGGGATCAGCACCAGCATCAGGAAGTAGAGCCCCCATCTAGTTTTGAAGACCAGAGAAGCTTGCCTCCAGGGAAGCTGAGGAATTGGGAAACCACGTCTCTGCTTTTAAAGAGTTCATGCACAAACCCACTCTGTCCCAGGACAGAGGCAGCAGTTTGAAAAGCATCTGGGTCACATGAAGCAGATATACTGACAGATTTGGGGGCATATGCCAGAGGGTTAGGGATCTCTTAGAACTTTCTCCAGGGGTGGAGGCATTGGCAAGTACCATTTTCTCTTGGTTTGCTTTGCTTTACTCTCCTTCCACTTAGCTGGCCCCACACTATTAGGGGCTGGTTCTGGTGCTCTCCCATTAACAACCTACCAGCAGTTTGCCTCATCCATTGCTCTTTTGGGGACTTGCCCAGCCCAACCTCATCTTGGCCAGTGCAAACCAAATCCACCTGGGCAGCATCCCAGTCCCCAGCACCTGACTGGAGTCCCTAGGAAGCCCTGGAGCTCCTCCAAAGGGATGCACCACTCCAGGGGGCCAGCCCTCGAATGCCAACATGCCCACAACAGTAGAGTCCATGCCTCAAAGCTACCCACACGGGAGACCTGCACCACACACCAGTGTGCCCACACTGGCTCATCTTATCACTGTGTGTACAGCAGTCTCAGCTGGGCCTCACATACAGCCATGCTGGAAGCAAGCCTGCACATCTTTGTGCCAGCAGCAATTGCAGCCAGGCCCCAGAGACAACTGGGCCAGGGGCCATCCCAACCCACCAGTACACACACAGCAGTTGTGGCACAATTGCAAGAGGAGGACACAGCCCACAAAGGGGACTCCCCTGGAACACTTGGCTCTGGTGACCAGGGGAGAAATGAATGACTGAACCCCACAAGACACCTTCCATATAAGGCCACTCTTTCAATATCGTGAGATGTAGCTGATCTACCTAATACATAGAAACACAGAGACTTGGACAAAACAAAGAGACAGAGATATGTTTCAAAAGAATGAACAGGAGGAAAAAAAGAATGAAATAAAACAAAGATAAGCAACCAACCAGAAGATGGTTTGAAGTAATGATCGTAAGGATAGTCACCAAACTCAGGAGAAATATGGATGAACACAGAACTTCAACAAAGATATAGAAAACATTAAAAAGAACCAAACAATGGAAAAAAGACAATAGCTGAAATGCAAAGAACACATAAAGGAATCAGCAGATTATATGATGCAGAAAAATATATCAGGGATACGGAAGACAGGGTAATAGAAATCACCCAATCAGAACAGCAAGAAGAAAAAGGAACTTTAAAAAAAATCCTCACCTGAGGATATTTTTCCATTTATCTTCAGATAGATTGGGAGGGAGAGAGAGGGATCGACGTGAGAGAGACACATCGATTGGTTGCCTCCCGCATGACCCCGACTAGGGCCAGGGACCGAACTGCAACTGAGGTACGTGCCCTTGACCAGAATCAAACCCACGACTTTTTGGTCCATGGGCCAATGCTGTAACTACTGAGCCAAACTGGCCAGGGCCATATATGGCTTTTAATAATTATATTAAGGTAGTTTCTTCATATTCCTAGTTGAATGTTTTTATAATGAGAAAAATGGTTTAAAAATTCTGTCAAATGCCTTTTCTATATTAATTGAGATGATCTCATGGCCTTATTCCCCTTTGTTCTGTTGATATGGCATATTACAGTGGTCAATTTTTGTATGCCAACTATCCCTGCATTCTAGGAATGACTTCCACTTGCTTATGGTGTCTGATTCTTTAAATATGTTGAAAAATTCTTGCTTTTAGAATTTTGTTGCGGATTTTTATATCAATGTTCATAAGGGATATTGGTCTATTATTTTCTTATAGTGTTTTTTGCCATTCTTTGGTAGTAGAGTAATGCTGACCTCATATTATTCTAGGAAGTGTACTCTTCAGTTTTTGGAAAACTCTGAGAAGTGCTGGTATTAGTTCTTCTTTTTAAAATCCTCACCCGAGGATATTTTTCCATTTATCTTCAGGTAGAGACAGGAGGGAGGGGGAGAGAGAGAGAGAAACATCAATGTGAGAGAAACACATCAATTGGTTGCCTCCTACATGACCCCAACCAGGGCCAGGGACCGAACTGCAACCGAGGTACATGCCCTTGACCAGAATCCAACCCTCAGCTCTTTGGTCCACAGGCCGATGCTCTAACCACTAAGCCAAACCAGCCAGGGAAGTTCTTTTTTAAATATTTGGTAGAATTCATCAGTGAAGCCATCAGGTTCAGGGATTTTCTTTGTTGGGAGATTTTTTTTTCATTACTGATTCAGCCCCCTTACTATTTTTGGTTCTGTTCAGATTCTCTATTTATTCCTGATTTATTCTTGGTAAATTTTGTGTTTCTAGAAATTTGTCAATTTCATATTGGTAATCCAGTTTGTTGGCATACAATGGCTCGTAATACTGTTTTATAATCCTTTTTACTTCTGTAGAATCAGTAGTAATGTACATACTTTCATTTCTGATTTTAGTAAATTGAATCTTCCTTTTTTCCTGAGGTTTATAAAGGTTTATCATTTTTGTTTATCCTTTCAAAGAACCAACTTTTTCTTGCATTGACTTTCTCTATTGGTTTTCTATTCTCTATTTTGTTAATCCCTGCTCTTATCTTTAGTCTACGGACATACCACCATGACCGCACCTGATATCATCTAAACTTTACTATTTCCTTCTTTTTACTACTTTTGTGTTTAGTTTATTTTTTCTAGTTTTTAAATTGTGAAATTACATCATTGAATTGTTGTAATGTACTTAATTACATCTTTAAAAATGTTTTTATTGATTATTTTCTTCTTCTTCGAGAGAGAGATAGAAACATAGATGTGAGAGAGATACATTAATCAGCTACCTCCTCATGCCCCCTACTTGTAGGAGTATCGAGCCTGCATCCCAGGCATGTTCCCTGACCAGGAATTGAACTGGGACCTCTCAGTCCATGGAACGGCGCTCTATCCACTTAGCTATACTCGTCGGGCTTAATTACATCTTTAATGTAAGCATTTATACCTATACATTTTCCCCTTAACAGTTATTTTCCTGTGTCCCATAAGTTTTGATGTTTTCTTCATTTTCATTCCTCTTAAGTATTTTCTAATTTCCCTTGTGATTTCTTCTTTGACTCATTTTTGTTAAGATTATGCTGTTTAATTTCCACAAATTTGTGAATGTTTTAGTTTTTGTTTGTTTTTGTGTTTATTAATTTCCAATATCATCCCATTGTGGTAATAAAAAGACACTTTGGCCTTGGCCGGTTTGGCTCAATGGTTAGAGCATCGGCCTGTGGACCAATGATTCACAGGTTCAATTCCAGGCAAGGGCACATACCTCAGTTGTGGTTCATCCCCAGACCTGATCAGGGTCGTGTGGGAGGCAACCAGTTGATGTGTCCCTCTCATGTCGATGTTTCTCTCTCTCCCTCTCTCTCACTCTATCTGGAGATATATGGAAAAATATCCTCAGGTGAGGGGGGGAAAAAAAAAGACACTGTGTGATCTCAGTCTGTGGTATTATGTTATGATAGCCCTAACAAAGTAATACAGGTTTTAGTCTCAAGAACTAGGATGTTACTATAACAAATATCTAAACAAAGTGCCTTTGGAAGTGATTAATGATTAGAGGCTGGAAGAGTTTTGAGATGCATGTTAGTAAAAGCCTTGATTGCTTTGAAGAGACTATTGGTAGAAATATTTATGTTAAAGGTGCTTCTAATGGGGCCTTCAATAGAAATGAGGAATGTTATAAATTGGAGGGAGGACTGGTTATCCTTGTTATAAAGTGAGATTTTTTAGGAAGGAAAGGTATTTTTTAAATGTTGGTTGGAATTAATCCATGAAGCCATTTGGTCCTGGACTTCTATTTATTTGTTTTTAAACTACTGCTTCAATTTTATTGCTAGTAATAGGTCTGTTAAGATTTTTCATTTATTTCCGGTTCAGTGTTGGAAGGTTATGTACTTCTAGAAATTTATACATTTCTTCTAGATTGTCACATTTATTGCCATGTAATTGTTCATGGTATTATTTAATGATTCTTTGTATTTCTGTGGTGTTGGTTGTAACTTCTCTTTCATTATGATTTTATTCATCTGGGATTTCTTTTTTTTTCTTGATAAGTTTGGCTAAATGTTTGTCAATTATGTTTATCTTTTCAAAGAACCAGCCCATAGTTTTATTGATCTTCCTTGTTTTTAGAAAAGTTTTCCTCGTGTCCATTCTCATCTTAATTACTTTTTCTTCTGTTTACTTTGTGTTTTGTTTGTTCATTTTTTTCTAGGTCCTTTAGGTGTAAGTTAGATTATCTATTTGGAATTTATTTTTATCTCTTGAGGTAGGCTTGTATAGCTATGAACTTTCTTCTTACAACTGCTTTTGTTGCATCCCATAAATTTTGAAAAGTTGTGTTTTCATTTTCATTTTTTTCAAGGTAATTTTTGATTTCCTGTTTTGTTTCTTTGATCCTTTGGTTGTTTAGTAGCATGTTGTTTAGTCTCCATGTATTTGTGTGGGTATTTTTTTATTTTTCAGTTTCTTCCTATGGTTGATTTCTAAGACAAGATTCATTTCTTTCTTTCTTTTTTTTTCTTTTGCTATAACTCTGAATTTTTAATTATGTGATGTTACAAAAAGAGTGAATCTAACAATATCCTAGCCCTTAAAGTTTTTTTTAATTTTTTAAATTTATTTACTTATTATTTTTTATTAATTTACTTTTGTTACAGATGTTTCTTCTTTTTTCCCCCATTGACACCCTCCTCCCCCTCCCTCCCTGCCCCGTCCCCATTTTTGTTGTCCATGTCCATTGGTTATGAGTACATGCGTACAAGTTCTGTGTTCATCGCTCCCCTCCCCCAACCCCTCTTCTGGCAAATGTCAGTCTGTACCCTACTTCCATGTCTCTGGGACTACCCTGTTCCTCACACTGTTATGTTCATTATGTTCCAGAAATAAGTGAGATCATATGATATTTGTCTTTCTCTGCTTGGCTTGTTTCACTTAGGATAATAGTTTCCAGGTCCTCCCATGTCGTCACAAAGGATAAGAGATTGTTCTTTCTTACAGCTGCATAGTACTCCATTGTGTATATGTACCACAGCTTTTTTATCCATTCATCCACTGATGGACACTTGGGCTGTTTCCAGATCTTAGCTATTGTAAATAGTGCTGCTATGAACATGGGGGTACATGTATTCTTTCTGATTGGTGTTTCAGGCTTCTTAGGGTATATTCCTAGGAGTGGGATCACTGGGTCAAATGGTAATTCAATTTTTAATTTTTTGAGGTAACACCATAGTGTTTTCTATAGTGGCTGCACCAGTCTGCATTCCCACCAGCAGTGTACTAGAGTCCCCTTTTCTCCACACCCTCGCCAACACTTGTTGGATGCTTTGTTGACGGCGGCTATTCTGATAGGTGTGAGGTGATACCTCATTGTTGTTTTAATTTGCATCTCTCTGATCATTAGTGAAGTTGAGCATTTCTTCATATGTCTCTTGGCCGTTTGTATGTCCTGTTTGGAGAGGTGT
This sequence comes from Tadarida brasiliensis, assembly GCA_030848825.1. NCBI lineage: Eukaryota > Metazoa > Chordata > Mammalia > Chiroptera > Molossidae > Tadarida > Tadarida brasiliensis. The sequence continues at coordinate 11,174,023 of CM061275.1, read as the reverse complement.
CTATTTAGTTCCTCTGCCCATTTTTTTATTGGGTTCTTTGTCTTCCTTTTGTTGAGATGTATGAGCACTCTATATATTTTGGAAATTAACCCCTTATCTGATATATCATAGGCAATGATGCTCTCCCATACAGTGGGTTGCCTTTCCACTTTGATGGTTGTTTCTTTTGCTGTGCAGAAGCTTTTGAGTTTGATATAGTCCCATGTGTTCATTTTTTCCTTTGTTTCTGTTGCCTTAGGTAATATATCAGTGAAAATTTTGCTGCGTATGATGTCTGAAATTTTGTTGCCTACATTTTCTTCTAGGATTTTTATGGATTCATGAGTCACATTTAAGTCTTTTATCCATTTTGAGTTTATTCTTGTGTATGGTGTAAGCTGATGATCTAGTTTCATTTTTTTGCATGTAGCTGTCCAGTTTTCCCAGCACCATTTATTAAAGAGGCTGTCTTTACTCCATTGTATGCTCTTGCCACCTTTGTCGAATATTTATTGAGCATAATGTTTTGGGTCAATTTCTGGGCTCTCTGTTCTATTCCATTGATCTATGTGCCTGTTCTTGTGCCAGTACCAGGCTGTCTTGATTACAGTAGCTTTGTAGTATAACCTGATGTCCGGTATTGTGATCCCTCCTACTTTGTCCTTCTTTTTCAAGATTGCTGTAGCTATTCAGGGTCTTTTTTGGTTCCATATGAACTTCTGAAGTATTTGTTCTAGTTCTGTGAAATATGTCGTTGGTATTTTGATGGGGATTGCGTTAAATCTATAGATTGCTTTGGGTAGTATGGACATTTTAATGATGTTAATTCTTCCAGTCCATGAACAAGGTATGTGCTTCCACTTTTTTATATCTTCCTCTATTTCTTTTTTCAATGTCCTGTAGTTTTCTGCAAAAGGTCCTTTACTTCTTTGGTTAAGTTTATTCCTAGGTATCTTAATTTTTTTGCCGCGATGGTAAATGGGATTGTTTTTTTAGTTTCTCTTTCTGTGAGTTCATCATTGGTGTATAAGAATGCCATCGACTTCTTGACGTTAATTTTGTATCCTGCTACTTTGCCAAATTCATTGTCTAGTAGATTTTTGATGGAGTCTTTAGAGTTTTCTATGTATAATATCATATCATCTGCGAATAATGACAGTTTCACTTCTTCCTTTCCAATTTGGATCCCTTTTATTTTTTCTTCATGTCTGATTGCTGTGGCTAAGACTATGTTAAATAATAGTGGTGAAAGTGGGCATCCTTGTCTTGTTCCTGTTCTTAAGGGAAATGCTTTTAGTTTTTGTCCATTAAGTATGATGTTGGCTGTAGGTCTTTCATATATGGCCTTTATAATGTTGAGATATGATCCCTCTATTCCCAAATTGCTGAGCGTTTTTATCAGAAATGGGTGCTGGATTTTGTCAAATGCTTTTTCAGCATCTATTGATATGATCATATGGTTTTTATCTTTCATTTTGTTTATGTGATGTATCACATTTATTGATTTGCGTATATTGTACCAGCCTTGCATCCCTGGGATGAATCCCACTTGGTCATGGTGAATAATTTTTTTGATGTATTGCTGGATCCGATTTGCTAGTATTTTGTTAAGGATTTTGGCATCTGTGTTCATCAGGTATATTGGCCTGTAGTTTTCTTTCTTTGTAGTGTCTTTTTCTGGTTTTGGAATTAGAATTATGCTGGCTTCATAAAACGAGTTTGGAAGTCTTCCTTCTTCTTGAATTTTTTGGAATAGTTTGAGGAGAATGGGTGTTGGTTCTTCTTTGAATGTTCGGTAAAACTTGCCCGTGAAGCCGTCAGGGCCTGGGCTTTTGTTTGCTGGGAGGATCTTGATTACATCTTCAATTTCCTTCGTTGTTATTGGCCTGTTCAAGTTTTCTGTCTCTTTCCGATTCAGTTTTGGGAGACTATGTGTTTCTAGAAATTTGTCCATTTCACTTAGATTGTCGAATTTGTTGCCATATAAATGTTCATAGTATTTGTTAACGATCCTTTGTATTTCTGTGGTGTCAGTTGTTACTTCTCCTCTTTCATTTCTGATTTTGTGTATTTGGATTCTCTCTGTTTCTTGGTGAGTCTAGCTAAGGGCCATCAATCTTGTTTATCTTTTCAAAAAACCAGCTCTTTGTTTCATTGATCCTTTGAATTGTTTTTTTGGTCTCCATGTCGTTTATTTCTTCTCTGATCTTTACTATTACCTTCCTTCTACTTGCTCTAGGGTTTTCTTTTTGTTTGCTTTCCAGTTCTTTAAGTTGTGAGGTTAGGTAGTCAATTAGAAATTTTTCTTCTTTCTTAAGGTGGGCCTGTAGTGCTATGAACTTCCCTCTCAGAACTGCTTTTGCTGTATCCCATAGATTTTGCATTGTTTTGTGTTCATTTTCATTGGTTTCCAGGAATTTTTAAAATTCTTCCTTGATCTCCATGGTAACCCATTCATTGTTCAGTAACATGCTATTTAGCCTCCATGTGTTCATATGTTTTTGCATGTTCTTGTTGCAATTGATTTCTAGTTTCATGCCATTGTGGTCTGAGAAGATGCTTGATATGATTTCAATCTTCTTGAACTTGTAGAGACTTAGTTTGTGCCCTAACATATGGTCTATCTTTGAGAATGTCCCATGTGCACTTGAGAAGAATGTGAATTCTGCAGTTTTGGGGTGTAATTATCTGTATATATGTATTAAATCCATTTGATCTAGTGCTTCATTTAGAGCCTCTGTTTCCTTGTTAATTTTTTGTCTAGAGGATCTATCCAGTGATGTCAGTGGGGTGTTGAAGTCTCCTGCTATGATTGTATTGTGGTCGATTTCTACTTTGAAGTCCTCCAGAAGATTTTTAATATATTTTGGTGCTCCTATATTGGGTGCATATATGTTTACCAAGGTTATATCTTCCTATTAGATAGACCCTTTCAATATTATGTAGTGGCCTTCTTTGTCTCTACTTATGGTCTTCAATTTGAAATCTAATTTATCAGATATGAGTATTGCTACCCCAGAAGATTCATTTCTTAATGGTGTATTCCAATGCACAAAATTCTTTTTTTAATTTTATGAAGTTCATTTTATCTATTTTTCCTTAGTTTCTTGTACTTTTGGTGTCATTTATATGAAACATTTGGGAACCCCGAAATTGTGTGGTTTTATTTCACTTTTCTTCTAAGAATTTTATAATTTTACTTTTTACATTTCCTTAGTCGTTTGTCTGTTGTTTCCTTCAGCTCTTTGAGTATATTAAAGACAGTTAATTTAAAGTCTTTATGTTGTTAAGTTCAATTTCTAGGCTTCCTCAGGGATGGTTTCTGTCAATTTCTCTTTTTCCTTTGAATAAATCATACCTTACTATTTCTTTGAATGCTTTGCAATTTGTTGTTGTTGAAAACCAGACATATTGAATATTGTAATGTGGTAACTCTGGAAATCAGATTCTCCCCTGCCCAGAGAACTCAATTGTTGGTTGATGAGGACCAAAATTATTGTTTATTTAGTGGCTTTTAAAAACTATTTTTACAAAGATTGTATTCCTTGTCATGTGTGGTAACTGGTGTCTCTGTTCCACTATCTACATTTTAGCCAGTGATGTGACAAAGATTTCCTTAATTTCCTGGACTCAAAGCAAAAATAAAAGAAAAACAGTGTTCTGTCCCTTTAAATTCTTTAGACAGATGCCACCTGGAAATCATTTCTGTATGAATTTTCTTTTCTTTTTTTTTTTTTATTCCTCACCTGAGGATATTTTTCTACTTATTATTAGATAAGAGTGAGAGGGAGGGAGAGAGAGAGACAGAGAGAAACACTGATGTGATAGAGCCACATTGACTAGTTTGTGTCCCGCACAACCCAACCAGGGCCGGGGATAAACCACAACCGAGGTACTTGCCCTTGACTGAAACTGAACCCACCATTCATCAGTCCATGGCTAACTCTCTAACCGCTGAGTCAAACCAGTCAGGGCTTCTGTATGAATTTTAAATAACCACCCTCATTCCTTCAGCGAAATGCTGTCAGATCAAAATTATACAATCTTGATTTTTGGAGGACAAAGTCCATATTGTATCCCTGGAACAAGTCATACCAGGATATGGACCACTATCCCCATGACTAGCTGCTGTAGGACTGGGGCTGGAGGATGATATTTCTATGCCAAGCATAGAAATGTACTAATATTTACCAGCCTCTGTCTTCATCAAGTACTCCACTGGTCACTGCCAAGTTATCATCTAGACTCCAGAGTTCCAAAATAGTTGATTTTGATAGTTCGTATCATCTCAGTAGTTGTTTTTCTGGTGGGATGGATTCCTGGACCTTATTAATGCACCATTTACCATGATAACTCAATTTTTCTACATTTCCATGTTTTTATTGCTTCTGTATTTCTGTTATTGACTTCTTTTGTGTTAAATTTGCATTTTCTAGTCTATTAGTTTAATTCCTATATATTTTGGAGTCATTTTCAGTTATTTTCTCAGTGATCACCAAGGGGATTATAATGAACATTTTTAACTTAAATCATTTTAATTCATATTAATACCAACTTAATTTTAATTGCATACATTTTGTTTCAATATAGCTATATTATCTCTCCATATTACTTGTACTACTATTTTATATATATTATATCTTTCTAAGGCCATTGAATTTTAAGCCCATCAACACAATTTTATAATTATTTATGCAGTTATCTTCTGAATCAAATAGGAGAAAAAAGTCACAAACCAAAATATATTTTAGTGTATTTTATATTTACCTATGTAGTTACCTTTAGTGGTACCCTTTATTTCTTTGTTGAATTCAGGCTATTCTCTAGTGTCCTTTCATTTGGGCCTGAAGATTTTCCTTTTAGTGTTTATTATGGGTCTGACCTGCTAGTGATGAATTATCAGTTTTTGTTCATTTGGGAAAATCTTAATTTTACCTTCATTTTTAAAGGATAGTTTTTTGGACATGGATCTTGGTTGATAGTCTTTTTCTTTCAGCACTTTGACTATCTTATTTTATAGCCTGCTGGCCTTCACAATATCTGATGAGAAGTCAGCATTTAATCTAAATGAGGATGCCTCATATAATGAGTCATTTTATGTCTACTGAATATATGAAGCAAAAATTGACAGAACTAAAAAGACCAAAAGACAAATCCACAATCATAATTTGAGATTTAGCATCCCTTTGGTAATTAATAAAAGTCACATAAAAACCTAAAGAAAATAATAGAGACAAGAGCAGAAATCAATGAACAGACACACAATAGAGAAAATAAGCAGTCAAATTTTGTTCGTTGAAAAGTTGAATAAAAATATTAACTGCTTAGCAAGACTGATTAAGAAATAAAAGAGAAAGGGAGGGGCAAGATGGCTGTAGCCTAAGGAAGTTCTGTCTGCTTGCTCAGCACAGGACTGATTTAAGGCTAAACTGTAGAACATTCAACTTGAAAAACTACCTGAAAATACCTGGTTGGAAATACTGTAAGTGTGGAGCATGTAGAGGGGACAGAAGAAGATGTGAAGTAGATGAACAAACTCGTGCAGCTTCACAGTGCATCTGGGAAGATGGAGGGAAGTTGCAGTAGTGCAACTCCTGCCCCCTTGGAGTGGGGGAACTCAGCCCCACACAGAGATTCCCAAACAAGAGCAACAGAGAAGGGAAGAGGAGCTCACATAGCATCAGACAGTGGGAATCAGGTGATTCGGCTCACCAGGGGGACTCGCACAATCTTAGGCTAAAAGCCAATGGATGGTAATAACACTAGCTTGGAAAGTTTTCCCTGATTGTGGGAGCCAAGGAGGCCACAAAGTAGAACAGCACACTGGAGGAGGGGCCTAAGCAGATCACACAGCAGTGAATCTGAGGGGCCAGGTATTCTCTGAAAGAACTTTGATGGGGGCTAGCCACAGTGCCTAGAGAAAGAGGTGCATTCCTCCCCACCTTGAGCAAAGAGGAGGTGTCCCTTCCCCAACCTGTGTAATAGCTCTAAGCTGGAAATTAGCACCCCAGTGGCAGGGCCTGGTGTAGGGGATTTGGATGTCTGGCCAGGGTGGGGTGGGTGGGAACCTGCCCAGTGAGAGCCAGACATGTTGAAACATTAAAGAGCCAAGCAGGGCATTTTTCTTTTTTCCCTTTCTCCTTTTTTTTTCAGTTCTGTCCTGCTTGGGGTGGTGATCAGGGGGTACCAGCAACCCAAGCAGAACTAAGGTATTGGAAGGAGAGGAAAAGACTGCCTGCCCCTCCTATATGCTATAGACACCATCCACAACACAAATCTGTTTAAACCACCCTGACTGGACCTAATACCCTGCAGAGTACGGTGCTTTGGGGGAGGGGAAAGCAGCCCAGAACAAATACCTACAAGTGGCAAACCCCAAAGGCAACCCAGCCTCTGCACTAGAGATGCTCCGCCCAGTAGGACTACCTGGCATACTGCCCTGCAGGGCTTTAGCCAGGAGGTCCAGGGCCAGGCAGGGACAGCGATTCACATTGGCCTGCACTCAAGAACTGCCCAAGAGAACAAGGATCCACTCCCAAGGAGCCAGATACGACATCAGAGCAAAATCCAATGAGCCCCATAAATAGCAAATCCAAGTTTTTTATTTATTCATTGTTGTTGTGGTTATTTTGGTGTGTATTTTTTTAATTTTTATTTTTTAATTGAATTCTTTTTTTTATTTTCCCATTTTTATTATCCTATTCTATGTTTTATTCATTTTCCCATTATTACTTTCTAAAATTATTGTTAATTAAGTCATTATTTTCTACCTTTTATTTTTTATACTTATCCTATTTCTGGTCTCTGCCTTCTTTGCTGTCATATTCTTTTCTCTCTTTTTTCCCCCTCTCAACTCTTTTGGTCTCATATCTTCTAGTATTCTTTGTGTGTGTGTGTGTGTGTGTGTGTGTGTGTGTGTGTGTCTTTTAATATTTTTGTTGAGGCTGTTGCTTTTATTATTGTTGATGCTGATATTTTTGGGGGGTTTCTTTATGGTTTGGTCTGATTTTGTTTTGCTTTCTTCTGTCAACACCTATATAACAGTAGGCATGACAGGGTCAAGAGGGTCAGGGTTGAGACTCACAGTTAACAACCCTGAGGGCTGAGCCCACCCACAAACAGACAACAGTAATCAAGACCCAAATTCAACAGCAGAGTCCACATAACCCACACAAGGGTTATTCCTAGACCACCCAGCTCAGAAGATCAAGGAGACTATTCCACTGGATCCCACAAGAAAGCCACCACACCAAGACTGGGAGGCATAGCAGTCTTATATTAATACAAACCGTCCTGCCTATACACCCAATACACCTCACCTGGCCCTGAACTACCAGACTGCTAAAATTGTGAGACAAAGAAACAATCCCCAAGTGAAAGAAAAAGGAATCACCAGAAAGGGAACTATATGAAAAGGAGGCAAGCAGTTTGATAAAAAACTCAAAGTAATGATTTTCATTGTGCTCAAACAATTTAGTGAGAATTATAAACAACTTAATGAGAACTAAACCAGCATAGAAAAATAGGTAGAAGCTGTGAATAAAAATCAAGTTGAAGTGAAGAATGGCATAGCTGATATAAAATATATCCTGGAAGGATTTAATGGTATATTAGAAGAAGCTGAAGACTGAATTAGTGAGTTAGAAGACAAGGTAAAAAAACAACAACACCCAATTAGAAAATGGAAAAAAAAATTAAAAGCAGGAGGAGAGTTGAAGGTAGCTTTGGGACAACACAAAACATAATTACCCAGCCAGTGTGAATCAGTGGTTGAGAGTTGACCCATGGACAAAGAGGTCGGTGGTTTGATTCCTGGTCAGGGCACATGCTCGGGTTGTGGATACAATCCCCATTGGGGGTGAGCAGGAGGCAGCCATTCGATGTGTCTCTCTCATTGACGTTTCTATCTCTCCCTCTCCCTTCCTCTAAAAAACATTTAAAACATATTTAAAGAAAAGTAACAACATTCACATCATAGGGGCACAGGAAAAAGAATCAGAGAAAGGAATAGAGAACCTGTTTCAAGAAATATAACAGAAAACTTTCCTAACGTGATGAAGGAAAAGTTACACAAATCCAGGAAACACACAAAGTACCAATCAAGATGACCCCCAAAACACCAACACCTAGACACACCATAATTAAAATGGCAAACATTAAAGACAAAGAAAGAATCTTAAAGGAATCAAGAAAGAGACAGAAAGTTACCTACAAGGGAGCTCCCATTAGACTGTCAGCTGATTTCTCAATAGAAACACTGCAGGCCAGAAGGGAGTGGCATGAAGTATACAAAGTAATGAAAAGCAAGGGTTTGAATCCAAGACTACTCTATCCAGCAAGGCTGCCATTCAAAATTGAAGATGAAATAAAGAGCTATGTAGAAAGAAAGAAAAAAAAAAGGCTAAAGGAATTTACTACAACCAAACCACTGCAAGAAATGCTAAAGGGACTGAGAAGAAGAAAAAGAAGGAAGAGGAGGAGGAGAAAGAGGAAGAGAGAGAGAGAGAAATACATGCATAATGAATAAATATGGCAACAAATAAATACCTGTCAATAATAATAACCATAAATGTAAATGCCTTAAATGCCCCAACCAAAAGACATAGGGTAGCTGATTGGATAAGAAAACATGACCCATATATGTGCTGTCTACAAGAGACCCACCTCAAACAAAAGACACACAGAATGAAAGTGAAGGGATGGAAAAAAATTTTCCATGCAAATGGAAATGAAAAAAAAAAACAAGACAAAATGCACAAACTGATGTAGCAATACTCATATCTGATAGTATACACTTCAAAATAAGGGCAATAAAAGACACAAGGAAGCTCACTACATAATATTAAAGGGATCAGTCCAACAAGAGGATATAACCCTGGTAAACATATATACTCCAAATATAGGAGCACCAAAATATATTTTAAAATATCTGAAGGACTTCAAGGGAGAGATAGACAGCAATACAATCATAGGGTAACATAACACCCCACTGACATCACTGGGTAGATCTTCTAGACAAAAAAATAAACAAGGGCAAAAAGGCCCTATATGATGTACTAGATAATCTGGTTTTAATTGATATTTACAGAATATTTCACCCCAAAGCTGCAGAATATATATTCTTCTCAAGTACACACGAGACATTCTCAAACATAGACCACCTGTTAGGACACAAAGTAAGTCTCTACAAGTTCAAGAAGATTGAAATCACATCAAGCATCTTCTTGGATCACAATGGCATAAAAGTAGAAATCAATTACAGTAAAAACACGCAAAAACATTCAAACACATGGAGGCTAAATAGCATGCTATTAAACAATAAATGGGTTACTAATAAGATCAAGGAAGAAATAAATAAAAAAACTTCCTAGAAATCAATAAAAATGAACACATAACACAAAATCTATGGGACACAGCAAAAGCAATCCTGAGATGGAAGTTTATAGCAATACAGGCCTACCTCAAGAAAGAAGAAAAATTTCTAATAAACTATCTAATCCTACAACTTAAAGATCTAGAAAGAGAATGAAAAGAAAAACCCAGAGTTAATAGAAGGAGGGAAATAATGAAGATTAGAGCTGAAATAAATGACATAGAGACTAAAAAAGCAATGCAAAAGATCATTGAAACCAAGTATTGGTTCTATGAAAAGATAAATAAGATTGATCCTTTAGCCAGATGCACCAAGAAACAGAGAGGATCCAAATTAATAAGATGAAATGAAAGAGGCGAAGTAACAACTGACTCCACAGAAATACAAAGATTGTAAGAAAATACTATGAACAATTATATGCCAACAAATTGGACGATCTATGAGAAATGGACAAATTCCTAGAATCATACAGGCTTCCAAAACTCAACCAGAAAGAGTCAGATAACCTGAACAGACCAATAACAACTAAGGATTTTTTTTTTTTAAATCCTCACCCGAGGACATTTTTTCATTTTTTGTTCAGATAGAATGGGAGGGAGAGAGAGGAAGAGAGAGAGAGAGAAACATCGACGTGAAAGGGACACATCGAGTGGCTGCCACCCGCACGACCAACCAGGGCCGGGGACAAACTGCAACCGAGGTACATGCCCTTAGCGGGAACCGAACCCGGGTCTCTCCGGACCGCAGGCTGACGCTCTAACCGCTGAGCCAAACCGGCCAGGGCACAACTAAGGATTTTGAAGCAGTAATCAATAAACTCCCAGCAAACAAAAGCCCTGGTCTTGATGGCTTCATGTGGGAGTTTTACCAAACATTCAAAGAACTAACACCTATTCTTCTCAAACTATTCCAAAAATTCAAGAGGAAGACTTCCAAGCTCTTTTTATGAGACCAGCATAATCCTAATCCCAAAACAAGATAAAGACACTACAAAGAAAGAAAATTACAGGCAAATAACCCTGATGAACCTAAATGCCAAAATCCTAAACAAAATATTAGGAAATCAGATCCAGCAATATGTTTTAAAAAGTATACACCATGACCAAGTGGGATTTATCCCAGGGATGCAAGGCTGGTACAGTATTCGCAAATCAATTAATGTGATATACCACATAAACAAAATGAAAGGGAAAAGTCATACAGCCATATCAATAGATCCTGAAAAAGCTTTGACATTTTTTATTAAAAAAAAAAAAAAAAAAACTCGGCAAATTGGGAATACAAGGATTGTACTTCAACAGAATAAAGGCCATTTATGACAAACCTACAGCCAACATCATACTCAATGGGCTAAAATTAAAAACATTTTCCTTAAGAACTGGAACAAGACAGGGATGTATGCTTTTGCCACTCTTATTCAACATAGTACTGGAAGTCGTAAACACAGCAATAAGACAAGAAGAAAAAATACAAAGCATCCAAATTAGAACAGAGAAAGTGAAACTCATTGTTTGCAGATGACATGATATTGTACATAGAAAACCCTAAAGACCAAAAAACGATTAAATTTAATAAATGAATTTGGTAAAGTAGCAGGATAAAAAATTAACATCCAGAAATTGACATTCTTATACACCAATAATGAACACTCAGAAAGGGAAACAAAAAAACAACAACCCATTTACCATTGCAACAAAAAATTAAGATACCTTGGAATAAACTCAACCAAGGATGTGAAAGACCTGTTCTCAGAAAACCACAGGAGATTGAAAAAAGAAATAGAGAAAGATATAAAAAAGTGGAAGCATATGCCATGTTCATGGATTGGGAGAATCAACATCATTAAAACATCCATACTACCCAAAGCAATCTATAGATTCAATGCAATCCCTATTAAAATACCAATGACATATTTCACAGATCTAGAACAAATACTTCAAAAGTTTATATGGAACCAAAAAAGATCCTAAATAGCCACAGCAGTCTTGAAAAAGAGGAACAAAGGTGTAGGGAGTACAATTCCAGATATCAGGTTATACTATGAAGCCACTGTAATCAAAATAGCCTGGCACTGGCACATAGGTCAATGGAACAGAACAGAGAACCCAGAAATTGACCCAAGACATTATACTCAATTTATATTTGACAAAAGAGGCTTGAGTATACAATGGAGTAAAGACAGTCTCTTCAATAAATGGTGTTGGGAAAATTGGACAGTTACATGCAAAAAAATGAAACTAGACCACCAACTTACACCATACATAAGAATAAACTGAAAATAAATAAAATACTTAAATGTAACTCATGAAACCATAAAAATCCTAGAATAAAATGTAGGAGCAAAATCTCAGACATCACACACAGCAGAATTTTCAACAATACATCGCCTAGGGCAAGAGAAACAAAGGAAAACATTAATAAATGGGACTGCATCAAACTAAAAAGTTTCTGCACAGCAAAATGAAAAGGGAACCCACTATATGGGAGAACATATTTGCCAATGATACATTGTATAAGGGGTTAGTTTCCAAAATATATAGAGCACTCATACAACTCAACAATAGGAAGACAATCCAATTTTAAAATGGGCAGAGGACCTGAATAGACACTTCTCCAAACAGGACACACAAATGGCCAAGAGACATATGAAAAAAAATTCTCAATGTCACTAATTATCAGAGTGATGCAATATAAATGACTATGAAGTATCACCTCACATCTGCCAGAATGGATGCCATCAGCAAATCATCAAACAAATGCTGGTGAGGATGTGGAGAAAAGGGTACTCTAGTACACTGCTGGTGGGAATGCAGACTGGTGCAACCACTATGGAAAACAATATGGTGTTTCCTCAAAAAAATTAAAAATGGAGCTGCCATTTGATCCAGTGATCCTACTTCTTGGAATATATCCTAAGAAACCTGAAACACTTATCAGAAATAATATATGCACCTCTATGTTCATCGCAGCAGCATTTACAATAGCTAAGAACATAAAACGGCCCACATGTCCATCAGTAGATGAGCAGATAAAAAGGCTGTGGTACATATACACAATGGAATACTATGCAGCGGTACAAAAGAAAGATCTCTTACCCTTTGAGACAACTTGGAGGGACTTGCAGAGTATTATGCTAAGTGAAATAAGCCAGAGAAAGATAAGTATCACATGATCTCACTTATTTGTAGGGTATAGTGAACAAAACAGATTTGGAGATGTAGCAGTAGGGAACAATATGACAAAACTCAGAGGGAGGGGGTGGAAGGGGGCGGGAGGAGATAAACCAAAGAATTTATATGCATATATGCGTAACCAATGGACACAGACAACAGTTCGGTGAAGGGAGGGGAGTAGGAGTGGGGACGAGGGTGCCAATGGAGTAAAAGGGGATATCTGTAATAAAAATTAAATTAATAAAAAAAAATTTTTAAGCCTAACATCAAAATTACAACTTTAGTACAGAACAACCATCCTTCAGAACCACCTGAAATCAAGCTAAAGGGAAGTCCTACAACTATGAAATTAAAGAAGAGGACACATCAAGACTGGTAAGAGGGACTTCTGGTCAAGATGGCGATGTAGGTAAATGCGGTATCGCGTCCTCCCACAACCACATCAAAGTTACAACTAAACTACAGAGCAACCATCATTTGAAACCGCCTGAAATCAAGCTGAATGGAAGTCCTACAACTACAAAATTAAAGAAGAGGCCATACCAAGACTGGTAAGAGGGGCGGAGGCACGAGGGGCTGGTCCCACACCTGTGTGTGATGGATAAAAATTAGGAGGACACCTCGGCTGGGAAGGTCCTCCCTGAGGACTGAGGGGTCCCTGTCCCACACCAGGCACCCAGCTCAGGGTTCCAGTGCCAGGAAGACAATCCCCATCACTTCTGGCTGGAAAAACCAGCGAGAACTGAGGCTGAGGCAGCTGGAGCCCCCGGCAGCTCCTCTTAAAGGGCCCACGCACAGACTTACTCAGACTCACTCCCTCCAGGCTCCAGCAAGCAGGAGGCAGCTTGAAAGGCACCAGAATCATATGGGGAAGGACTGAGCTGTTTGGCATTGGAGCGAGGGCTGGAGAGGCAGTTTTCTCCTGGACACGTGCTATCAGAGGCTTTTGTTCCTTTGGTGAGCCCTTCCCTGGGCCAGCAGATGCCGCCATATCTGGGACTCCAGCTACCTGGCTCACACTGTTTGCCCCGCCCTGGTGATTCCCTGAGGCCCCGCCCCACCCAACTTTCAGGCCCACCCAAGCTGTTGCCAGTTGCTTTACCATAGGATTGGCCTGTCTTGGATCCTGCTTCAGCTTTTCCTAAATTCTTTCAAACGAGCAGCATCTGGTCTCAGCTAGCCCCATACTTCTCCCTAAGTAATACATAGAAACAAACACAGGGAGGCAGCCAAAATGAGGAGACAAAGAAACAGGTCCCAAATGAAAGAACAGAACAAAACTCCAGGAAAAGAACTAAGTGAAATGGAGTTAAGCAACCTAACAGATGCAGATTTCAAAATACTGCTTATAAGGATGCTCAGTGGACTTAATGAGAACCTCAGTGAACTTAGAGAGGGCCTCAAGAGCGTAAAAAAGGACCAGTCAGAAATGATGGATGCACAGTTAAAAATGAAGGAGGCACTAACTGAAATAAAGAATAGTTTACACAGATTCAATAGTAGAGTAGGTAAAGCCAAGAAGCAAACCATCGATTTGGAATATAAGGAAGCAAAAAATACCCAATCAGAACAGCAAAAAGAAAAACAATCCAAAAAAATGAGGATAGTGTAAGGAGCCTCTGGGACAACTCCAAGCCTGCCAACATTCACATCTTGGGGGTGCCAGAAGGAGAAGACAGAGAACAAGAAATCGAAAACCTATTTGAAACAATAATGGCAGAAAACTTCCCTAACTTGGTGAAGGAAATAGACACACAAGTCCAGGAAGCACAGAGAGTGCCAAACAAGATGAACCCCAAGAGGCCCACACCAAGACACATCATCATCAAAATGCAAAAGGTTCAAGACAAAGAGAGAATACTAAAAGCAGCAAGAGAAAAGCAGTTAGTTACCTACAAGGGAGTTCCCATAAGACTGTCAGCTGATTTCTCAAAAGAAACTTTGCAGGCCAGAAGGGAATGGCAAGAAATATTCAGAGTGATGAAAAGTAAGAATCTACAACCAAGATTGCTCTATCCTGCAAAGCTATCATTTAGAATAGATGGCCATATAAAGAGTTTCCCAGACAAGGAAAAGCTAAAGGAGTTCATCACCACCAAACCATTATTATATGAAATGTTGAAGGGTCTTCCTGAAGAAAAAGATAAAAAAATATGAACAAACAAAATGGCAATAAATACATATCTATCAACAATTGAATCTACAAACAAAATGAACAAGCAGAACAGAAACATTCTCATAGACACAGAGAACTTTTGTTGGTTACCAGATGGGTGAGGGCTGGGGGGATGGGTGAAAAAGCTGATGAGATTAAGAAGTACAAATTGCTTGTTAGACTGACAAACCTCAAAGGGAAGGGGGTTTAGGGGGTGGGAAGGAATAAACCAAAGAACTTATATGTATATATGCATAACCAGTGGACACAGACAACAGTGTGGGGAAAGGCAGGAGGGGAGCAGGAATGGGGGAGGAGGGGGGCAATGGGAGAAAAATGAGGAACATCTGTAATACATTCAACAATAAAAATTAAAAAAAAAGGAAGACTGGTAGGAGGGGCAGAGGCACGGACAGGCACGGACCCATGTGTGGTGGATAAAATTCAAGAGGACACCTTGGCTGTGAAGGTCCTCCCTGAAGAGTGAGGGGTCCCTGTCCCACACCAGGCACTCAGTTCAGGGTTCCAGTGCCAGGAAGAGAAGTCCTCATAATGTCTGGTTATAAAACCAGCAGGAACTGAGGCTGAGGGAGGCTGAGGCCGCTGAAGCCCCAGGCAGCTCCTCTTAAAGGGCCCACACATGGACTTCCTCAGAGCTGCTCCCTCTGAGCTCAAGCGCAGAGGGGAGGCATCTTGAGAGGCACCAGAGACATACAAGGAAGAACTGAGCTGTTTGGCATTGGGGCGAGGACTGGAGAAGTAGCTTTCTCCTGGACAGACATGCTGGCAGAGGCCTTTGTTCCTTTGGTGACCCCTTCCCCCACAGGGCAGGCACAGGGCCACCATATCTGGGACTCCAGCAATCTGGCTCATATTGTTTGCCCTGCCCTGGTGATTCCCTGAGGCCCTGCCCCACTCAACTTGCAGGCCCACCCAAGCTATTTCCACTGGCTTTACCATAGGATTGGCCTGTTTTGGCTCCTGCTTCAGATTTTTCTAAATTCTCTCAAACAAGAAGCATCTGCCACAGTGAGCCCCATACCTCTTGTTAAGTGGCCCCAGGCCCAGCACTAGAAGCAGCCAGCCTTGGTTCACAGCTTGGCTTCACCTGGGCACCTCCAAGTCCAGCACAAGAAGCAGTCATTGGCAGATCGCTTTGTAGCTTATGCCTGGTGGCCCTGGGTACAACACAAGCAGTGGTTGACTTTGCCCCAGAGCCAACACAGCCAGTGGACAGCTTTAGACCATGTCGAAGCACCACCACCCAACCACTTCCACAAGTGACACACTCAGTGAGTGGACTCAGTGTGTACCAGAGCACTGCTGAAGTAAGTCTTGCTCTGTGTAGTAGGCCCCTGCACAGCTGATCATCCAAGGTAGTCAGAGGTTGGTGGTTAGTGGGCACAGCCAGTTCTTGCAGCTGATCAGCTTGAGTAAAACTCTCCCATTGATGTGTCAACAACAATCAAGACTCAATTACAACAAAAGGGTGTAAAGTCCACACTAGGGGTGCACCTCAAGGGCCCAGCTGTGGTGATCAGGAAGGTTGTGCCACTGGACCCTACAGGACACCTATTAAAACAGGCCACCCTAGGAAGCCTAGGAGACATAGCAACTCTACCTAATACATAGAAACAAACACAGGGAGGCAGCCAAAATGAGGAGACAAAGAAACATGTCCCAATGAAAGAACAGAACAAAACTCCAGGAAAAGAACTAAATGAAATGGAGATAAGAAATCTAACAGATGCAGAGTTAAAAACACTGCTTATAAGGACACTCAATGAATTTAGTGAGGGCCTCAAGAGCATAGTAAAGGACCAGTCAGAAATGAAGGATGCACTAACTGAAATAAAGAATAATTTATAGGGAATCAATAGTAGAGTAGGTGAAGCCAAGAAGCAAACCATCGATTTGGAATATAAGGAAGCAAAAAAACACCCAATCAGAACAGCAAAAAGGAAAAAGAATTTTAAAAAATGAGGACAGTATAAGGAGTCTGTGGGACAACTTCACGCATGCCAACATTCCCATCATGGGAGTGCCAGAAGGAGAAGAGAGAGGGCAATAAATTGAAAACCTATTTGAAAAAATAATGACAGAAAATTTCCCTAACTTGGTGAAAGAAACAGACACACAAGTCCAGGTAGCACAGAGAGTCCCAAAAAAATGAACCCAAAGAGGTCCACAGCAAGACACATCATCATCAAAATGCCAAGGTTAAATAAAGACAAATAAAGAATCTTAAAAGCAGCGAGAGAAAAGCAGTTAGTTGCCTACAATGGAGCTCCCATAAGGTTGTCAACTGATTTCTCAAAAGAAACTTTGCAGGCCAGGAGGAAGTGGCAAGAAATATTTAAAGTGATGAAAAGCAAGGACCTACAACCAAGATTACTCTATCCTGCAAAGCTATCATTTAGAACTGATAGCTATATAAAGAGTTTCCCAGACAAGGAAAAGCTAAAGGAGTTTATCACCACCAAAACAGTATTATATGAAATGTTGACAGGTCTTTTTGAAGAAGATAAAAAAAAATATGAACAACAAAATGGCAATAAATACATATCTATCAACAATTGAATCTACAAACAAAATGAGCAAGCAGAACAGAAAGATTTATAGATACAGAGAAATTTTTGTTGGTTGCCAGATGGGAGGGGAGTTGGGTAAAAAAGATGAAGGGATTAAGAAGTACAAATTGGTTGTTACATTGATGAACTTCAAAGGGAAAGGGGGAGGTGGGGTTGAAAGAGAGAAGCCAAAGAATGTATATGCATATATACATAACCAATAGACACAGGCAATAGTGTGGGAAAAGCAGTAGGAGGGTGGGATTGGAGAGGAGGGAGTAAAGGGGGGGGGGGAGAGGGACATCTGTAATACATTCAACAATAAAGATAAGTTTTTTTTTAAAAAAAGCCTAATGTTTCAATATCTGGAATTTAAAGAGATGACATCCCTAACAAGAGATACTAGCTCTTGAGGGGAATGATTTTTAAATGCAGGATGGCTCTCCAACCCACCTGGTGTGAATTTTATTTTTTCACACCTGAGTGGATACTTGGGAAACCAGAAAAACTAGCTCCTTCCTGTTTGTGTGGAGTGCTGCAAGGATTACTAGAACCTTTAGTCCCATAGAGGAGGTGTGCTTCCAGCTGTCCCACTACCAGCTGTGGTTCTTGTCATATCATTTTGAATAGACCTCTGGCAAAGAAGAGTGGTCTCTGCTGTGTGTTGGCAAGACACACTGAAAACAACTTAAGGTTGAGAGTCATAGGTAAAAACATTTACCATAATATCCAATATGTGTGGGATTGGATAAACCACAGTTTAGCTAGAAACAACATTCAAACAATGTCAGCGAGTGCATGTTCAGATAGTATAACAACCTACTGGAGTCTGATTAATGTCCTTTGCTGTCATTTATTGACAACTTATGTGACTGTAGACTTTTTTAATGTCTCAAATGACTAACTTAAAAAAATTAAATCTGGACACTATGGACAAAACTTTATTTTTGAGTGACTGATATGACTGATTTCAGACAGGATAAAAGCCCTAATAACACTTTCATATACCATAAGTATGTGCTGTGTTTGGTTTATTAAATATTCAATGTGTTGTTATTGATGTAAACTTATATTTGATATCTAGAATACATAGATCTGTGGACACTATGAAAAATCTTGGCTAAAGAAAAGTCCAATTTGTAAAGGGACAGAAGGAACATTGAATAATAAGTTCCACTGAATTATAAACATTCTGGTGATTATAAAATGTATTCATTTGTCCTTTTATGTTAAAGGTGTTAATGAATGGTCATGAGAGGTAGAGTGTAGATAAAGGATTAAGTTCTTTTCTTTTTTGCATGGAAATTTTATCTTCAGTTAGTTTTCTAGTTCTGGAAATAAGTAAAGATGGTATATATATATAATGTGTTATTAAACAAAATTTACTATGGTTAAAATGAACACTGAATGTTTGATTGAGTCTAGACTTGGAGAGCTATAAATACATTGGAGAGCCATATTTTGCATATTATCTTAGTTTAGGACTTTTACAACTTGGCAGCTTCCTTGTAGGAACCTTGGAAGGTATACCCATGTAGTTATATCTACTTTCTGAAGAACATGAGGCTTTCAAACCAGAAAAGCTCCCACATTTCACCCAATGTTAATCTCAGTTCTTTGAAACTGAACTCTTGGAAAGTCAGATAAAAAAGCTCTTAGATGGCTATGTGAACTACTGCAGATTGAAGCAAGGTTTACTTCCACAGAAGAGGAACACATGGCAAGCTATGCTGCCTGTCTAATGGCCTTTGAGGAGACCTAAGAGTGGCCTATGATAGTTTTTTAAGATTGAGTGCTTAGCTGAACCTAAGAAATTCCTCAGCGTGGGAGACGACATCAGCAAGATGGTGAACATGGAGATCCCAGTGCTTGCCTCCCCACAAACCAATATAAACAGTTCTGTGAAAGATCAGGACTACAATGAAAAAGCAGGAACCCCATAGAGCACAAAATATGAGTATGGCTACATAGAAAAGCATAGGAAGCATTTTACCTGCCTCATCTTATCCACTAGTTCAAAGCAGCTCAGCACCAAGAGGGATCCTCTTGGAGAGATTTCACCCTATGTAGAAAAAAAGAACAGGAGGAGCCCAGCAATATTCACCACCATCAGGGACATCTGCAGCCTTTGCTACCAAGGACCCAAACATACTTTACTGACCCTGGACACAGATTATACAGCTGCCCAGGATTCCTGTCACCAAATAACCTCCCCAGGGCTGGAGCTCTTAGGTGTGTTGAGGTATCCCTGATGCCTGAATCACTACTGCACTCAAGTTTGAGGATTGTGATGCTACAGCATCTTACCATCTATGGGACTAAAGCTACTGCTGCACTGTGCCCCATTCCCTGGGCCCTGAGTCAGAGCTTTGCCCAATATTGCCAATGCTTCACTGCTCTGTGCCCTCACTCCTAGGGCACAAGTTATGGCTGTGACTATCCTGTTGTTGCTCTGCACTCTGTTACCTGAGGCATGAGTGATGATTATGACTTGCCATCAGCAGGGCTGCACTGCCACTGCTCCCTGTTCCCTAGGCCCAGGCCACCACTTCACCTTGTCATCCCTGGGCCCAAGCCACTGTTGCCCCCCCCCCCCCCCACTGCAAGTCCCAGATATCCAGACATTAGTTCTGTGGATGACCTGCACATTCTTGCACCTCAGATGCCCATGCCACCACAACAGCAATTGTGCCTGTGCTCTAGGCCCCAGGCATCACAGTAGTTCTGCATGCTCCTGATCATAGCACCCCAGCTTGGCTGCTGCTCAGAGTTCCATTGCTCCAGGCCTGATGTCAGAAGGAACTTTCTTGGCTAGAGTTTCTTTATATAGACAAAAAGAACAGGATGACCCAGCAGCTTTTCCACCAAGGACCCCAACATTCCTAGAAGACTGCCACTGAAGATACCTGCAGCCTTGTCCACTGAGGACTCTCACAGTCTTCACTGACATTGACTACAGGTGATTGAGCACCACAGTGCCCTCCCCAGAAATAGGAACTCTGCACCTCACCACATGGTGACTTCACAACTACCTGCAGGTGAAAGTTTTCATTCACTAAAGCCAGTCTAAAAGGACTGGAAGAGGTGATTACTCCCTCAAAATACAGACACCAACACAAAACCATAAGAAACACAAAAAGTAAAGAAACATGCCAAAAACAAAGGAACAAAATAATTCTTCAATAACTGACTCCCTCCAAAATGGAGATCTACCAGTTACCTGTAAAATAATTTTAAATGATTATTTTAAAGAAGTACAGGAATTTTCAAGTTAACACAGCTCAATGAACTCAGGAAATAATACATAAACAAAATGAGAAGTTTAACCAAGAGGTAGAAATCATGTTAAAAAATGCTGGAGCTGAAGAGTACAATGAACGCGATGAAAATTATTATAGGGAGCTTCAACAGCAGACTTAATAATCAGAAGAAAGAATCTGTGAAGTTGAATTCAGATCTCTTTAAATCATCCAGTCAAAGAAGAAAAGCAAAATAAGAAAGAGTTAAGATAGCCTAAGAATTATGGGACACTATCATGAGAGAAAATTTCTCATGGGAGTCCCAGAAGATTAAAGAGAGCAAGGTGAAGAATGTTTATTTAAAATAACAATAGCTGAAAACTTCCCACACATCTGGGTGAGATACATGAATTTCAAAGTTCCCCAAACAGACTCAACTCAAAGATAGCTTGAAGAGACATTACAATCAACTCTCAAAAATTAAAGATAAAATGACAATTTTGAAAACAGAGAAAGAAAAAAATGTTATCACTTACAAGGGATTCCCCCCATAAGGCGATCATCAGATTTCCCAGCAGAAACCTTGCAGGCTAGGAGACAGTGAAGTGATATATTCAAAGAGTTTAAAGAAAAAATGCCCACCAGGAATACTAGACCTGACAAAGTTGTCCTTCAGAAATAATAGAGCTAAAGAATTTCATAGACAAAAGCTGAGGGAGTTCATCACCATTAGAACAACTAAGCCCAAGGTAGCAGAAGGAAGGTGATAATAAAGGTTAAAACAGAAATAAATGAAATGGACTACAAAGAAAGTAGAAAAGATCAACAAAACAAAGAGTTGAGGGTTTTTTTGTTGTTGTTGACTTTTCGACAAAACAGAGATACAAAATTGACAAACCTTTAGTTAAGCTAACTGAGAAAAAAAATGATAATTCAAATAAGTAAAACTATAAGTAAAAGAAGAGACATTACAACTGATACCACAGAAGTACAGAGGATCATAAGAGATTACTAGGAACAGTACATGCCAACAAATTAGATAACCTAGGAGAAATACATAAATTCCTAAACACATACAACTTACCAATACGTAATTATGAACAAATAGAAAATCTGAACACACCAATAATGAGCAAGGAGATTGAATCAGTAATCAAAGACCTTCCAATAAGGAAAAGTCTGGAATGAGATGACTGATAAGTTCTACTGAACATTTAAAGAAGAATGACTACTAATACTTCTCAAACTCTTCCAAAAAGTTGAAGAGGAGGGAACATGCCCAAACTCATTGATAAAGGTAGCATTACCCTGATATCAGAGGTAGATGATCAAACAAGGAAAGAAAATTACAGGCCAATATCCCTAATGAATATTGATGCAGAAATCCTCAACACAATATTAGCAAAACAAATTGAAGGGTCCATTAAAGGATCTTAAGCCATGAAAAAATGGAGTTTTTCCTGGGATGAAAGATGGTTCAATATATGCAAACCAATCAGTGTGATATACCACATTAACAGAATGAAGGGTAAAAATATGATCATTTCAGTAGATGCAGGAAAAGCATTTGACAAAATTCAACATCTCTTCATTATAAAAGCTCTTAGCAAATTACGAGTAGAAGGAACATAACATAATAAAGGCCATACATGACAAGCCCACAGCTAATATCAAACTCAACTGTGAAAAGCTAAAAACTCTGCCTCAAAAATTAAGAACAAGACAAGGATACTCACTCTCCCACTTATATGCAATGTAGTGCTGAAACCCAAGCCAGAACAAATACACACACACACACACACACACACACACACACACACACACACACACACACACAGCATTCAAGTTAGAAAGAAGTAAAACTGTATTTGCAAATGACATGATTTTTAAAAAATTCTTTTTACATTAAAGTTGATATACAATATTATATTAGTTTCAGGTGTGCAACATAATGATTGGACATTTACATAATTTTCATAGTGATCACTCCAACAAGTCTAGTTCCCATCTGACACCATACTTAATTATTATACTGTTACTGACTATATTCCCTATGCTGTACTTCACATCCATGTGACTGTTTTTATAACTGGCAATTTGCACATTTTAATCCCTTCCCCTTTTTCATCCATTCTCCCTACCCCCCTCCCATCTGGCAACCATCAGTTTGTTCTCTGTATCTATGAGTTTGTTTCTCGTTTGTTTCTCTTTTGTTTATTTATTTTATTTTTTTAGATTCCCCATATAAGTAAAATTATATGGTACAAATGACATGATCTTATATGTGGAAAACCCTAAAGAATTCAGGGAACTGTAAGAATTAATCAACAAATTCAAAAAATTACAGGATAGAAAATCAACATTTAAAAATCAGTTAAATATTTATACACTACCAAAGAACTATCTGAAAGAGAAATTAAGAAACTGATATCTGTACACTTAAAACTATAAGACATTGATTAAATAAACTGAAGATGTAAATAAATGGAAAGATATCTTGTGTTTTTTGATGGGAAGTTTTTGTATTGTTAAAATGTCCATACTACCCAAAGAAATGTACAGATTTAAGAAGACCATATAAAAATTCTAATGGCATGTTTAACACAGATAGAAAATTTAATCCTAAAATTTGTATGGAATCACTAAAGACCCTGAAAGTCAAAGCAATCTTGAGCAATAAACCCAAAGAAACTACACCAGGGCACATTGTACTCAAAATGTTTAGAGACAAATGCAAAGAGAGAATGTTGAAATCAGCAAGAGGGAAACAGCTCATTATGTACAAGGATTCTCAATAAGACTGTCAGCTGATTTCCTTGAATTCTTGCAGGTCAGAAGGCAATGAGATGGTATATTCAAAGTGCTCAAAAAAAATAAAAATAAAAAGATACTGTCAATTGAGAATTCTATATCTGGATTAACTGTCCTTCAGAAATGAGGGAGGAAAAAAAATATGTTCCCAGAGAAACAAAAGCTGAGTGAATTTGTTACAACTAAACCTGCCCTGCAAGATATGTTAAAAGTAATGCTTAAATTTGAAATGAAAGAAAACTAGACAGTAACTCAAAGCTGTAAGAAAAAAATATATTGGTAGTGATAAACACATGGGGAATTATAAAATCTAGTATTGTAATTTTGGTTTGTAACTACACTTTATAATGTAAAGGATTTAAGAAGCAAATGCATACAATAATTAATATATGTCATTTAGCACTTAATGTATAAAGATGCTATTTGTGACATCACTAACAGAAAATGGTGGACAGAAGTATATAGGAACACATTTTTGTATGCTTTTGAAGTTGGCAGAATTTAACATTGGATTTTTATTATTTTTTAAAATATTTATTTTTGTTACAAATGTTTCTCCTTCCCCCCCTTAACACCCTCCTCCCAATCGCGCCCCTCCCCCCAGCATTATTGTCTATGTCCTTGCTTACGCATACATGCACATAAGTTCTGTTGTTTATCTCTTCCCTCTCCATCTTCACCTCTTCTGAGATTTGTCAGTCTGCACCCCACTTCCATGTCTCCAGGTCTATTTTGTTTCTCAGCTTGTTTTGTTCATTATATTCCACAAACAAGTGAGATTGTATGATATTTGTCTTTCTCTGATTGGCTTGTTTCGCTTAGGAAAATATTCTCCAGGTCCCTCCATGTCGTTTCAGAGGATAACAGATCTTTCTTTCTTACAGCTGCATAGTATTCCATCATGTATATGTATCACAGCTTTTTTATCCACTCATCTATTGATGGACACTTGGGCTGTTTCCAGATCATAGCAATTGTAAATAGTGCTGCTATGAACATAGGGGTACACATATTCTTTCTGATTGATGTTTCAGGATTCTTAGGATATATTCCTAGAAGTGGGACCACTGGGTCAAATGGCCGTTCAATTTTTAAATTTTTGAGGAAACACCATATTGATTTCCATAGTGGCTGCACCAGTCTGCAGTCCCACCAGCAGTGTACTAGAGTCCCCTTTTATCCACAACCTCGCCAGCATGTGTTGTTTGATGATTTGTTGATGGCGGCCGTTCTAGCAGGTGTGAGGAGATAACACATAGTCGTTTTAATTTGCATCTCTCTGATGATTAGTGACATTGAGCATTTTTTCATATGTCTCTTGGCCATTTGTATGTCCTTTTTGGAGAAGTGTCTGTTTAGGTCCTCTGCCCATTTTTTAACTGGGTACTTTGTCTTTCTGTTGTTGAGTTGTATGAGTACTCTATAT
This sequence comes from Tadarida brasiliensis, assembly GCA_030848825.1. NCBI lineage: Eukaryota > Metazoa > Chordata > Mammalia > Chiroptera > Molossidae > Tadarida > Tadarida brasiliensis. The sequence continues at coordinate 11,149,297 of CM061275.1, read as the reverse complement.
ATTTTGGAAATTAGCCCCTTATCTGATGTATCATTGGCAATTATGCTGTCCTGTATAGTGTGTTCCATTTTCATCTTGATGATTGTTTCTTTTGCTGTGCAGAAGCTTTTGAGTTTGATGTAGTCCCGTGTGTTCACTTTTTCCTTTGTTTCTCTTGTGTTAGGCATTGTATCACTAAAAATTGCTGCTTATGATGTCTGAAATTTTGTTGCCTACATTTTCTCCTAGGATTTTTATGGATTCATGAGTCACATTTAGGTCTTTTATCCATTTTGAGTTTATTCTTGTGTATGGTGTAAATTGGTGGTCTAGCTTCATTTTTTTGCATGTAGCTGTCCAATTTTCCCAACACCATTTATTAAAGAGGCTATCTTTATTCCACTGTATGCTTTTACCACCTTTGATTGAGCATTATGACTTGGGTCAATTTCTGGGTTCTCTGTTCTGTTCCGTTGATCTACATGTCTGCTCTTGTGCCAGTACCACGGTGTTTTGACTACTATGGCTTTGTAGTATATCGGTACTGTGATACCTCCTACTTTGTTCTTCCTTTTCAGGATTGCTGTAGCTATTCAGGGTCTTTTTTGGTTCTATATAAACTTTTGGAGTATTAGTTCTTGTTCTGTGAAATATGTCGTTGGTATTTTGATGGGGATTGCATTGGATCTATAGATTGCTTTGCATAGTATGGACATTTTAATGATGATAATTCTTCCAATCCATGAACAAGGTATATGTTTCAACTTTGTTATATCTTCCTCTATTTCTTTTTTCAATGTCCTGTAGTTTTTTGCAAATAGGTCTTTTACTTCTTTGGTTAAGTTTATTCCTAGATATCTTAATTTTTTTGCTGCAATGGTAAATGGTAGTTTCTCTTTCTGTGAGTTTCTTGTTGGTGTATGAGAATGCTGTCAATTTCTTGACATTAATTTTGAATCCTGCTATTTTGCCAAATTCATTTATTAACTCTAGTAGATTTTTGATGGAGTCTTTAGGGTTTTCTATGTACAGTATCATGTCATCTGCAAATAATGACAGTTTCATTTCCTCTTTTCCAATTTAAATTCCTTTTATGTTTTCTTCATGTCTCATTGCTGTGGCTAAGACTTCCAGTGCAATGTTAAATAAGAGTGGTGAGAGTGGGCATCCCTGCCTTGTTCCTGTTCTTAAGGGAAATGCTTTTAGTTTTTGCCCATTGATTATGATGTTGGCTGTAGGTTCTTCATATATGGCCTTTATCATGTCAAGATATGATATTTCTATTCCCACCTTGCTGAGCATTTTTATCAGACATGGGTGCTGGATTTTGTTGAATGCTTTTTCAGCATCTATTGATATGAACATATGTTTTTTATCTTTCATTTTGTTTATGTGGTGTATCACATTTATTGATTTATGAATATTGTACCATCCTTGCATCCCTGGGATAAATCCCACTTGGTCATGGTGAATAATTTTTTTTGATGTATTGCTGGATCCTATTTGCTAATATTTTGTTAAGGATTTTGGCATCTGTGTTAATCAGGGATATCAGTTTGTAGTTTTCTTTCTTTGTAGTATCTTTATCTGGTTTTGAAATTAGAATTATATTGGCCTAAAAAATTAGTTGGGAAGTCTTCTGTATTCTTGGATTTTTTGAAATAGTTTGAGGAGAATGGGTATTAGATCTTTTTTGAATGTTCGGTAAAACTCTTCCATGAAGCCATCCGGGCCAGGGCTTTTGTTTTCTGGGAGTTTCTTGATTACATCTTCAATTTCCTTAATTGTTATTGGTCTGTTTAAGTTTTCTATCCCTTCCTGGTTCAGTTTTGGGAGACCGTGTCTTTATAGAAATGTGTCCTTTTTGCCTAGATTGTCCAATTTGCTGGTGTATAATTGTTCATAGTATGTTTTAATGACCCTTTGTATGTCTATGGTGTCAGTTTTTACCTCTCCCCTTTTGTTTCTGATTTTCTGTATTTGGGTCCTGTCTTTATTTCTTGGTGAGTCTGGCTAAGGGTCCATCAATCTTGTTTATCTTTTCAAAGAACCAGCTCTTTGTCTCATTAATCTTTTGAATTGTTTTTTTAGTTTCTATGTCATTTATTTCTGCTCTGACCTTTACTATTTCTTTCCTTCTACTTGCTCTGGGTTTTTGTTTGTTTGTTTGTTTGTTTACTTTCTAGTTCTTTAAGTTGTAGGGTCAGAAAGTCAATTAGCAATTTTTCTTGTTTTTTGAGGTAGGCCTGTAGTGCTATGAACTTCCCTCTCAGGACTGCTTTTGCTACATCTTATAGATTTTGTGTTGTTGTGTGTTCATTTTCATTGGTTTCCAGGAATTTTTTAATTTCTTCCTTGATCTCCTTGGTAATCCATTCATTGTTTAATAACATACTTTTTAGCCTCCATGTGTTTGAATGTTTTTGCTGTAACTGATTTCTAGTTTCATGCCATGGTGATCTGAGAAGATACTTGATATAATTTCAATCTTGTTGAATTTGTAGAGACTTACTTTGTGTCCTAACATGTGGTCTATCTTTGAGAATGTCTTGTGTGCACTTGAGAAGAATGTATATTCTGCAGCTTTGGGGTGAAATGTTTTGTAAATATCAATTAAGTCCAACTGATCTAGTTAATCTTTAAGGGACTCTTTGTCATTGTTAATTTCTTGTCTAGACGATCTATCCAGTGTTGTCATTGGTTTGTAAAGTCACCCACTATCATTGTATTGCTATTGATCTCTCCCTTGAAGTCTGCCAGAAGTATTGGGATAGATTTTGGTGCTTCTGTATTTGGTGCATATATGTTTACCAGGGTTATATCCTGTTGTTGGATTGATCTCTTTAATATTATGTAGTGACCTTCTTTGTCTCTTATTATGGCCCTCGTTTTGAAGTCTGTCTTATGAGTATTGCTACACCAGCTTTTTTTTTTTTTTACATTTCCATTTGCCTGGAAAATTTTTTCCCATCCCTTCACTTTCATCCTGTGTGAGTCTTTTGTTGTGAGGTGGGTCTCTTGTAGACAGCATATATATGGGTCGTGTTTTCTTATCTAGTCAGTTACCCTATGTCTTTTGATTGGAGCATTTAAACAATTTATATTTAAGGTTATTAAGAGATACTTATTCATTGCCATTTTTATTTTATGCCTGTGTTTCTCTCTCTTCTCCTTACAGCAGTCCCTTTAGCATTTTTTGCAGTGCTGATTTGGTGGTGGTAAATTTCTTTAGCTTTTTATTTGTCTATGAAACTCTTTTTTTCACTTTCAATTTTAAATGATAGCCTTGTTGGATAGAGTAGTCTTGGATTCAGACCCTTGCTTTTCATTACTTTGTACACTTCATGCCACTCCCTTCTGGCCTGCAGTGTTTCCATTGAAAAATCAGCTGACAGTCTAATGGGATCTCCCTTGTAGGTAACTTTCTGTCTCTCTCTTGCTTCCTTTAAGATTCTTTCTTTGTCTTTAATGTTTGCCATTTTAATTATGATGTGTCTAGCTGTGGGTCTTTTGGGGTTCATCTTGCTTGGGACTCTCTGTGTTATCTGTACTTGTGTGACTTTTTCCTTCACCAAATTGGGGAAGTTTTCTGTCATTATTTCTTCAAACAAGTTCTCTATCCTTTCTCTGATTCTTCTCCTTCTGGTATCCCTATGATGTGAATGTTGTTACATTTTGTATTGTCCCAAAGCTTCCTTAAACTCTCCTGCTTTTTAATTTTTTTTTCCCATTTGATGCTCTATTTGGGCATTTTTTTCTACCTTGTCTTCTAACCCACTGATTTGGTCTTCAGCTTTTTCTAATCTACTATTGAATCCTTCTAAGGTATTTTTCATATCAGCTATGTCATTATTTCCTCTTGATTTTTATTCATAGCTTCTACCTCTTTTTTTTTTAAGCTGCTGTAGTTCCCACTGAGCTCTTTATATTTTTTATTAAGTTGCTTGTAGTTCTCACTTAATTGTTTGAGCACCCTTAAAATCATTGCTTTGAATTCTTTATCTGACAAATTGTTTTCTTCTATTTCATGTATTAATAGTTCCTTTCCTGGTGTTTCCTCATTTTCTTTCATTTGGGTGTTGTTTCCTTGTCTTCCCATTTTAGCAGTCTGGTAATTCTAGGCCTGGTGCAGGACATTTTGATTTGTAGGCAGGTCAGTGTGTATCAAATAAGACTGCCATGCCTCCCAGACTGTTTTGGTGTATGGTGCCTCTTGCCTACTGTGGGTCCTGGAGGATTGACAGCTGGTGGCTGGTATTGTTCTGTTGTGTTAGGTGCCACTGGGGACTCTGCCAGGGAGTGCTGCTGCCTGGTGGGGCTCAGCTTCTGATCAGCTACTGTTAGTGCTTCTGGGGGTGAGTGTCAGCTCCCAGTTTGTGCTGCTACTGCTACTCCTGCTGCTGTTGTCAAGGGGTGCTCTCAGCATCCAATCCTCTCCTGCTGTGTGGGGCTGAGGATGCTCAGCTCCTGAGCCTCAGCTGCTGTTAGGGATGGGGCTCCACTCCTGCCCAGTCACTGGTGCTCTGGGGGAAGGTCCTCAGCTCCCAGAAGGTTGTGTCTTCCACAGCTGGCACCTTGACAGTGCCCCTACTGTGCACTGGTCTGTGTTCACACACTGGGGTCCACTGGTTTGATTGTGGAAGGCTCACTGGTGGACTCAGGTCACTCAGCCCTAGCTGCTCCTGCTGCCTCCTTGTGGAGAACACCAGGGATCTTCCAAAATGGTGGGGCCTCCTGGCCACACAGAGAGAAGCACCCTGACAAGTCACTTACCATGGTAGCTGGCTGCTCCCCAACCACAGCGCAGGAACCCTCTGCCCCATGTTTATGCTCTGCTCAAGGTTGCTCATCCACACTCACGTCCAGTCACTCTCTCTCACACTTGCTCACACTCTCACACACTTACCTTCACTCTGGTTCTGCCCACCGCCATCTTGTCTATTAGAATTTTCCTAAAATTGGATTTTTATAAATGTAGGATATTACATATTATCCCTATCATAACCACAAATAAAATATCTATAGAATATACATAAAAAGAATGAAAAGGGAGTTAAAATTTATCACTTCAAAAAACCCAACTAAATGCAAAAGAAGGCAGTAATGGAGAAAATGAGAAATAAAAATTTATAAGTGATATAGAAAACAAATAGAAAAGTGGCAGGAGTTAAATTCCTCCTTATAAGTAATTACTTTAAATGCAAATGTATTAAACTCTCAAATCAAAAGACAGAGATTGGCACAATAAATTAATAAACCATGATGCAACTATTTGCTGTTTACAAGAGACTCACTTTAGATCCAATGACACAAATAAGTTGAAAGTGAAAAGATAGAAATATTTATTCCATGCAAATGGTAACCAAAAAGAGTCAAGGATGTCTATAATATCAGACTAAATAAACTTTACATTAAAAAATATTACAGGAGATAATGGACCCTATATATTAATAAAAGGTTCAATACAGCAAGAACATATAGCAATTATAAACATGTATGCACCTAATGACAGACCTCCAAGATTCATGAGGCAAAAACTGACAGGATTGAATGGGAAAATAGACAGTTCTACAATAATAGCTGGAGACTTCAATACCCCACCTTCAATAATGGCTAGATCAACCATACAGTAGATAAGTCAGCAAGCAAAAGACTTGAAGAACACCATAGATAGAACACTCCACCCAGGAACAGCAGAATACATATTCTTCTAGGTGTTTATGGGACATTCTCCAAGATAGACCATTTGCCAGACCATGGAAGTATCTTTGCTTAAGTGGAAAGGGAACCTCAGTAATCAGTTAAACCTGACAAACAGGGCTTCACCTATGCTCAACCTCTTGCCTATGTATCTGGAGATGGTGATGATTCCTTCCTTTTATGGTGAAATAGATAGCCCCTTGGGACCAACTGTCTGACATGGAAGTGAGTGTAGTTCATTGATGGCATACCACCACCGTATGCAATGTAGTCTGCTGGAAATCCACAGCCTATCATCTGGCCTTTAATACCTCTCTGACTAAGGACAATGTCCTTGGGTCTACCCAGCTTACAGAGCTGGAAGTAGCACATTAGGCATTACAGGTGGCCATTTGCTAAGCAGGTTCCCCATGTCTGGATCTTAATTGATTCATGGGCATTTGCAAATAGTCTTGTGATCTGGTAGTACCAATGATGGAGAGATGATTTCTTAATTAGTACAATGTCAGCCCCTGTGAGGATTCCACATTCAGAAGGAGTTGGCAACATTGCCCATTCCCATTTCTGTCCAACTTGTTTCTGCATATACATGACATGACACTCTAGAAGCACATATCAGCAGCACAGCAAACCAATAATCTAGGATTAACATTCTTCTGCTAGCCACATAAGCTGCCCCTCCCTGGACCCCTCCTTGTGTTCATCCCTGTTGGCAGTTGATCACATAATATTTCTGGGTGCTTGGCCATGCATGTTCTTGTTGAATGGAACCATAGACAGGATACTTCTCTGGGACTCTTTCTGGCCAAGACAGTGATTAACATAAGTCACAACTTGTGCTCCAAGACTAAACATTGGCATGTTCCTCAGTGGGAATATGTTCCATGGGATAACTGTCTCTTCTCCCAATGACACATTGATTATATTGGTACCTTACCCCAACTGCAAGTGCCAATCAGTATGCACTTACTATCATTGACTTCTTTTTGGAGTTGATATTGGCCTTCCCCACTCAGCATGCTACAAAGAAGACCACTGTCACTGGCCTCACAAAGGTCACTTTAGACCCTTTGGTATTCTGTATATCATTGATTCTGACCAAGGGACTCACTTCATTTCTCCTGCTTTCCAGACCTGGGCATTAGAACATCTTAAGGAACTATTATTTATTACTAAAATTTCTCTCTGGGGACATGCACCTCTAAGTGGGTCCCTTTGTTCCTGCAAGCCCCTGTTCTCCTCAACTCTCCACCCAGGGGAGATCCATACTCCTCACACTAATTTCATGGAACCTTTCCCTACTTGCTATAGTCAATCCTTCTCATTTCTCTGTCTGAGAAATGAGTAGTCCCCATTACTACTGCCAATTATTCTTCCTCATATCAATGTGACTTTTTAATTTTTCCTCCAACCCCTTTAGCTTGGAGGCATAATCAGGGACAGCTTATTAAATATGGTCCTTTAATTACTGAAAGACAATTGGGATTCTCTAGATATTTAATTTAAATACAGGAGTACCTCCACAAGCTAATGCCAAAGCCTGAGAACTTGCCAATGTACTCAAAATATAAAGGATGGCTGCTTAAGTCCCATTCCACCTACTCTTTACAGGAAGTAAAAATTAATTTTTTAAAAATTAATTTATTTTTGGAGGAGGAAAATGGTGGCAGAGTGAATGAAAGCTACACAGACGATCTCCCAGGACCAAACGGGAATTACAATTAAAGACAAATCATCAGAAAAAAGCAACTGAAAAGCAGCGGGAGAGGACCATACAACCAGGGACACTGAACGAGCCTGGTAGGATCTGCGAGGTGCGAGAGGGTGGTGGGCTGGGAGCCCACAGACAGCAGTGGCCTTAGCTGTGAGCAGTGCCCTCAGGGTTAAGATCCCAAGTGGCTCCACAGCACAGAGGGCTGGGACAGAGCACTAAATAGCTACAGCCACTCACCTTGGGCTCCAGCAGAGGGAAGGCAGAATGCACTGGAACTGTGTGGGGACACCTGTGATTTGGAGGGCACTCAGAGTTTGTGCTGAGTCATGGCCACAAAGGATGGTGGCCAGCTTGCTCCTTCCCAGAGCTGTGGAAGCCCCTCCCTTGGAGATTCAACTCAACCCAGGTGAGCAAATAAATGCAAATTGCAGCTCATTAACAACCAGCATCTGTCCAACCCTCAGGAAATCCTCTTATGCTGAACACCTGAGGGAGTTTCTCATTCAACTGAAAACCCAAGTCTTTTCAAGTAACTGAGGCTAATAGTCTCCAGGCAAAAGGCTGGAGGATAATTGAACCTTTCCTGGGCTTGCAAATCTACCCAGGAAAGTAAGACTTGACCGTGGTGTTTATCAAGGGCCCTCCTGTGCTCATCCAAACCCAGGAGAGGGACACAAATAGCAGAACACCAACACCCACAGGGAAAATTTGGCAGGCTCCAAAACAAAAATGGTAAAACAAAGAAACAAATCACAAATGAAAGAACAAGAGAACTCTACTGAAGATGAGATAAATGAAATGCAGTTGAGCAAGTTATCAGAGGTAGATTTCAAAGCCATGATCTTGAGAAAGCTAAACAGCATGAGTAAGGACATCAACACCATGAGTAAAGATATAGAAACATTGAAAAAAAACCAAGTGGAAATGAATAATGACATAGCAGAAATAAAGAACACATTGGAAGGACTAACCAGCAGAGTAGAGGAAGCTGAGGACTGGATCAGTAAATTAGAAGACAGAGTAGAAAAAATCAATCAATTAGAAAAATAAAAGGAAAAAAACAATTAAAAAAACAGGAAAACAGCTTACGAGAACTGTGGGACAACTAAAAATGTAATAACATTCGCATCATAGGAGTCCCCAAAGAAGAAGAAAATGAGCAAGGGTTAGAGAATATATTTGAAGAAATAGTGACAGAAAACTTTCCTAACTTGGTGAAGGAAGAAGGCATTCAAGTTCAAGAAGCATAGAGAGTCCCAAGTAAGAAGAACCCAAACAAGCCTACACCAAGACACATAATAATTAAAATGCCAAAAAATAAAGACAAAGAGAGAATCCTAAAGGCAGCAAGAGATAAGCAACAGGTTACCTACAAAGGAACCCCCATAAGGCTATCAGCTGACTTCTCAACAGAAACACTACAGGCCAGAAGGGAATGGCATGAAGTAATCAAGGTCATGAAAAACAAGGATCTGAATCCAAAACTACTCTACCCAGCAAGGCTATCATTCAAAATATAAGGTCAAATAAAGAGCTTCCCAGACAAAAAAAAGGCTAAGGGAATACATTAGCACCAAACCAGCACTGCAAGAAATGTTAAAAGGACTGCTGTAATTAGTAGAAGAAATAGAAAGAAAAATAGAACTACACTAAACAAAAATGGCAATAAATAAGTACATATCAATAATCACCTTAAATGTAAATGGATTGAATGCTCTGATAAAAAGACACAGAGTAGCTGACTGGATAAGAAAGCATGACTCACATATATGTTGTTTACAAGAGACCCACCTCACAACAAAAGACTCACATAGGCTGAAAGTAAATGGATGGAATAAAATTTCCCAAGCACACGGAAAGGAAAAAAAAACTAGGGTAGCAATACTCATACCTGATAAATTAGATTTCAAAATGAAGACCATAACTAGAGACAAAGAAGGCCACTACATAATATTGAAAGGATCTTTCCAACAGGAAGATATAACCTTGGTAAACATATATGCACCCAATATAGGAGCACCAAAATATATTAAAAATCTTCTGGAGGACTACAAAGAAGAAATCAACAGCAATATAATCATAGCAGGGGACTTCAACACCCTGCTGACATCACTGGATAAATCATCTAGACAAAAAAGTAACAAGAAAACAGATTCTAAATGAAACACTAGATCAAATGGATTTAATAGATAGCTACAGAGAATTACACCCCAAAACTGCAGAATTCACATTCTTAAGTGCACATGGGACATTCTTAAAGGTAGACCACATGTTAGAACACAAACTAAGTCTCTACAAGTTCAAGAAGATTGAAATCATATCAAGCATCTTCTCAGATCACAATGGCATGAAATTAGAAATCAATTGCAACAAGAACATGCAAAGACATTTGAATACATGGAGGCTAAATAGCATGTTACTGAACAATGAATGGGTTACCATGGAGATCAAGGAAGAAATTAAAAACTTCCTGGAAACCAATGAAAATGAACATAAAACAATACAAAATCTATGGGATGCAGCAAAAGCAGTTCTGAGAGGGAAGTTCATAGCACTACAGGCCCACCTCAAGAAACAAGAAAAATGTCTAATCGACTACCTAACCTCACAACTTAAAGAACTAGAAAGCAAACAAAAAGAAAACCCCAGAGCAAGTAGAAGGAAGGAAATAGTAGAGATCAGAGCAGAAATAAACAAAATGGAGACCAAAAAAAAAACAAACAACAATTCAAAGGATCAATGAAACAAAGAGCTGTTTTTTTTTTAAAAAGATAAACAAGATTGATGGACCCTTAGCTAGACTCACAAAGAAACAAAGAGAGAGAACCCAAATATACAAACTCAGAAATGAAAGAGGAGAAGTAATAACTAACACCACAGAAATACAAAGGATCGTTAACAAATACTATGAACAATTATACAGCAACAAATTGGACAATCTAAGCAAAATGGACAAATTTCTAGAAACACATAGTCTCCCAAAACTGAACCAGGAAGAGATAGAAAACTTGAACAGGCCAATAACAACAAAGGAAATTGAAGATGTAATCAAGACTCTCCCAGTATACAAAAGCCCAAGTCCGGACGGCTTCATGGGGGAGTTTTACCGAACATTAAAAAAAAATCTAACACCCATTCTTCTCAAACTATTCCAAAAAATTCAAGAAGAAGGAAGACTTCTAAACTCGTTTTATGAGACCAGCATAATTCTAATTCCAAAACCAGAAAAAGACACTACAAAGAAAGAAAACTACAGGCCAATATCCCTGATAAACATAGATGCCAGAATCCGGAACAAAATACTAGCAAATCGGATCCAGCAATACATCAAAAAAATTATTCACCATGACCAAGTGGGATTCATCTCAGGGATGCAAGGCTGGTTCAATGTTCTCAAATAAATAAATGTGATACACCACATAAACAAAATGAAAGATAAAAACCACATGATCATATCAATAGATGCTGAAAAAGCATTTGACAAAATCCAGCACCCATTTCTGATAAAAACGCTCAGCAATTTGGGAATAGAGGGCTCATATCGTGACATAAATAAAGGCTATATATGAAAGACCTACAGCCAACATCATACTCAATGGACAAAAACTACAAGAATTTCCTTTAAGAACAGGAACAAGACAAGGATGCCCACTTTTGCCACTCTTATTTAACATAGTACTGGAAGTCTTAGTCACAGCAACCAGACATGAAGAAAAAATGAAAAGGATCCAAATTGGAAAGGAGGAAGTGAAACTGTCATTATTCACAGATGACATGATATTATACATAGAAAACCCTAAAGACTCCATCAAAAATCTACTAGGCTTAATAAATGAATTTGGCAAAGTAGCAGGATACAAAATTAACGTCAAGAAATCAATGGCATTCTTATGCACCAATGATGAACTCACAGAAAGAGAAACTAAAAAACAATCCCATGTACCATCATGGCAAAAAATTAAGATACCTAGGAATAAACTTAACCAAAGAAGTAAAGGACCTTTTGCAGAAAACTACAGGACATTGAAAAAAGAAATAGAGGAAGATATAAAAAGTAGAAGCACATACCTTGTTCATGAGTTAGAAGAATTAACATCATTAAAATGTCCGTACTACCCAAAGCAATCTATAGATTCAATGCAATCCCCATCAAAATACCAATGACATATTTCAAAGAACTAGAACAAATACTTCAAAGTTCATATGGAACAAAAAAAGACCCCAAGTAGCCACGACAATCTTGAAAAAGAAGGACAAAGTAGGAGGGATCACAATACCGGATATCAGATTATACTACAAAGCTACTGTAATCAAAACAGCCTGGTACTGGCACAAGAACAGGCACATAGATCAATGGAATAGAACAGAGAACCCAGAAATTGACCCAAAACATTAGGCTCAAGTAATATTCGACAAAGGTGGCAAGAGAATGCAATGGAGTAAAGACAGCCTCTTTAATAAATGGTGTTGGGAAAATTGGACAGCTACATGCAAAAAAATGAAACTAGACCATCAACTTACACCATACACAAGAACAAACTCAAAATGGATAAAAGACTTAAATGTGATTCATTAATCCATAAAAATCCTAGGAGAAAATGTAGGCAACAAAATTTCAGACATCACACGCAGCAGAATTTTCACTGATACATCACCTAAGGCAACAGAAACAGGAAAAAATGAACACATGAGACTACATCAAACTCAAAAGCTTCTGCATAGCAAAAGAAACAACCATCAAAATGGAAATACAACCCACTGTATGGGAGAGCATAATTGCCAATGATACATCAGATAAGGGATTAATTTCCAAAATATATAGAGTGCTCATACAACTCAACAAAAGGAAGACAAAAAACCCAATTAAAAAATGGGCAGAGGACCTGAATAGACACCTCTCCAAACAGGACATACAATGGCGAAGAGACATATGAAGAAATGCTCAACATTCTTAACCATCAGACAGATGCAAATTAAAACAACATTGAGGTATCACCTCACACCAGTCAGAATAGCCGCCATCAACAAAGCATCAAACAACAAATGCTGGCGAGGGTGTGGAGAAAAGGGGACTCTAGTACACTGCTGGTGGGAATGCAGACTGGTGCAGCCACTATGGAAAACACTATGATGTTATCTCAAAAAATTAAAAATTGAATTACCATTTGACCCACTGATCCAACTCCTAGGAATATACCCTAAGAAGCCTGAAACACCAATCAGAAAGAATATATGTACTCCCATGTTCATAGCAGCACTATTTACAATAGCTAAGATCTGGAAACAGCCCAAGTGTCCATCAGTAGATGAATGGATAAAAAAGCTGTGGTATAATACATATACAAAATGGAGTACTATGCAGCTGTAAGAAAGAAAGATCTCTTGTCCTTTGAGACGACATGGAATGACCTGGAAACTATTATCCTAAGCGAAACAAGCCAAGCAGAGAAAAACAAATATTTGTGGAATATAATGAACATAACAGTCTGAGAAACAGGTTAGTCCCAGAGATGTGAAAGTAGGGTACAGACTGACAATCACCAGAACAAGGGGTTGGTGGGGGGAGAGATAAACCACAGAACTTGTACGTATGTACGCATAACCAATGGACATAGACAACAAAGCTGAGTACAGGGCAGGGAGGGAGGGGGAGGAGGGTGTCAATGGGAGGGAAAAGGAATAACATCTGTAACAACAATTAATTAATTTTTTAAAATTTTTTCTTTTGTTACAGATGTTTCTCCTTTTCCCCCCATTGACATCCTCCTCCCGATACCCCCCTAACAGCATTGTTGTTTATGTCTATTGGTTATACTTATATGCATAAGTTCCTTTGTTTATCTCTTCTCTCTCTCCCGCCCCCCTCCTCTGAGATTTGTCAGTCTAAACCATACTTCTGTCTCTGGGTCTATTTTGTTCATCAGCTTATTTTGTTCATTGTATTACACAAGTACGTGAGATCATGTGATACTTGTCTTCCCTGACTGGCTTATTTTGTTGAGCATAATACTCTCCAGGTCCCTCCATGTCATCTCAAAGGATAAGAGATCTTTCTTTCTTACAGCTGCATACTATTCCATTGTGTATATGTACCACTGCTTTTTTATCCACTCATCTATTGATAGACACTTGGGTTGTTTCCAGATATTAACAATTGTAAATAGTGCTGCTATGAATATAGGGGTGCATATATTCTTTCTGATTGGCATTTCAGGCTTCTTCGGATATATTCCTAGAAGTGGGATCACTGGGTCAAATGGCAGTTCAATTTTAATTTTTTTGAGGAAACACCATATTGATTTCCATAGTGGCTGCACCAGTCTACATTTCCACCAGCAGTGTACCAGAGTCCCGTTTTCTCCACACCCTCGCTAGCACTTGTTGTTTATTTGTTGAAGGCAGCCATTCTGGCACATGTGAGGTGATACCTCATAGTCATTTTAATTTGCATCTCTCTGATGGTTAGTGATGTTGAGCATTTTTTCATATGTCTCTTGGCCATTTGTATGTCCTGTTTGGAGAGGTGTCTATTCAGGTCCTCTGCCCATTTTTAAATTAGATTCTTTGTCTTCCTTTTGTTGAGCTGTTTGAGTACTCTATATATTTTGGAAATTAGCCCCTTATCTGATGTATAGTTGGCAATTATGCTGTCCCATATACTGGGTTCCCTTTCCATGTTGATGGTTGTTTCTTTTGCTCGCAGAAGCTTTTTAGTTTGTTGTAGTCTCATGTGTTCATTTTTTCCTTTGTTTCTCTTGCCTTAGGCATTGTATCAGTGAAAATTCTGTTGCGTGTGATGTCTGAAATTTTGTTGCCTGCATTTTCTTCTAGGATTTTTATGGATTCATGAGTCACATTTAAGTATTTTATTCTTTTTAGTTTATTCTTGTGTATGGTGTAAGTTGGTGGTCTAGTTTCAATTTTCTCACACCATTTATTAAAGAGACTGTCTTTACTCCATTGTATGTTCTTGCCACCTTTGTCAAATATAAATTGAGCATAATGTCTGGGTCAATTTCTGGTTTCTCTGTTCTGTTCCATTGATCTATAGGCCTGTTCTTGTGCCAGTACCAGACTGTTTTGATTATAATGGTTTTGTAGTATAACCTAATATCTGGTATTGTGATCCATCCTACTTTGTTGTTCCTTTTCAAGATTGCTGTGGCTATTTGGGGTCTTTTTTGGTTCCATATAAACTTTTGGAGTATTTGTTCTAGTTCTGTGAAATATGTCATTGTTATTTTGATGGGAATTGCATTGAATCTATAGATTGCTTTGGGCAGTATGAGCATTTTAATGATGTTAATTCTTCCAATCCATGCACAAGGTATATGCTTCCACTTTTTTTTTTTATATATCTTTATCCATTTCTTTTTTCAATATCCTGCAGTTTTCTGGGAACAGGTCCTTTACTTCTTTGGTTGGGTTTATTCCTTGGTATCTTAATTTTTTTTCTTGCAATGGTAAATGGGATTGTTTTTTTTCTCTTTCTGTGTGTTCATTTTGGTGTATAAAAATGCCAATGATTTCTGGATGTGGACTTTGTATAGTGCTACTTTGCCAAATTTATTTATTAAATCTAGTAGTTTTCTGATGAAGTCTTTATGGTTTTCTATGTACAATATCATGTCATCTGTGAATAATGACAGTTTCACTTCTTCCTTTCCAGTTCGATCCCTTTTATTTTTTCTTCTTGTCTGATTGCTATGGCTAAGACTTCCAATGCTATGTTAAATAAGAGTGGTGAAAGTAGACATTCCTGTCTTGTTCCTGTTCTTAGGGGAAATGCTTTTGGTTTTTGCACATTGAGTATAATGTTGGCTGTAAGTTTGTCATAAATGGCCTTTATTATGTTGAGATATGTTTCTTCCATTCCCATTTTGCTATGTTTTTGTCAAAAAATGCTGGATTTTGTCAAATGCTTTTTCAGTGTCTATTGATATGATCACATGATTTTTATCTTTTATTTTGTGTATGTAGTGTATCACATTTATTGATTTATGAATATTGTACCAGCTTTGCATCCCTGGGATAAATCCCACTTGGTCGTGTTGTTTAATTTTTAAATATATTGCTGGATTCGATTTGCTGAGATTTTGTTGAGGATTTTGGCGTCTATGTTCATCAGGGATATTGGCCTGTAATTTTCTTTCTTTTTAGTGTCTTTATCTGGTTTTGGGATTAGGATTATGTTCGCCTCATAAAAGGAGCTTGGAAATCTTCCTTCCACTTGAATGTTTTGGAATAGTTTGAGGAGAATGGGTGATCTTTGTTCTTTGAATGTTTGGTAAAACTCTCCTGTGTAGCTCTCCGGAGCAGTGCTTTTGTTTGCTGGGATTTTATTGATTACTTCTTCTATTTCCTTAATTGTATGGTCAGTTCGTTTTCTATTTTGGAATAGGATATGATTCTAAGAATTTGTCCATTTCACCTAGGTTGTCAAATCTGTTGGTTCATAGTATTTTCTTTTTTAAAAAATTATTTTAATTAATTAATGTTATCCTCACCTGAGGACATTTTTGCATTTATCTTCAGACAGAGCAGGAGGGAGAGAGGGGGGAAGAGAGAGAGAGAAACATCAATATGAGAGAGACACATCAAGTGGTCACCACCCACACAACCAGCTGGGGCTGGGGACAAACTGCAACCGAGGTACGCGTTCTTAGCGGGAACTGAACCTGGATCTCCCCAGTCCATGGGCCGATGCTCTAACCACTGAGTCAAATCGGCCAGGGCTAATTTATTTTTGTTACAGATGTTTCTCCTTTTTCCCCCATTGACACCCTCCTCCCGATTCCCCCCTCACCCCATCCCCAGCTTTCATTTCTACTCTGATTTTTATTATTTTCTTTATTCTACTAACTCTGGGTTTTTCTTTTTGTTCTTTTTCTGAATCTGTAAGCTGTTGGGTTAGATAGTTTAATAGAAATTTTTCTACTTTCTTGATGTAGGCCTGTATTGCTATGAACTTCCCTCTCAGGACTGCTTTTGCTTTGTCCCATAGATTTTTGTATTGTTTTGTGTTCATTTTCATTAGTTTCCAGGAAGTTTTTTTTAAATTTCTTTCTTGATCTCATTGGTATCCCATTCATTGTTTAATAACATGCTATTTCGTCTCCGTGTGTTTGAATGTTTTTGTTGTAATTGATTTCTAGTTTCATGCCATTATGATCTGAGAAGATGCTTGACATGATTTCAATCTTCTTGAATTTGTAGAGACTTACTTTGTGTCCTACCGTGTAGTCTATCTTTGAGAATATGCCATGTGCACTTGAGAATAATGTATATTCTGCAGCTTTGGGATGAAATGTTTTGTAAATATCAATTAAGTCCAACTGATCTAGTTTGTCATTTAAGGACTCTGTTTCCTTGTTGATTTTTTGTCTAGAAGATCTATCCTGTGGTGTCATTCAGGTGTTAAAGTCATCTACTATGATTGTATTGCTATTTTTCTCTCCCTTGAAGTCCTCCAGAAGTTTAAAAATATATTTTGGTGCTCCTATATTTGGTGCATATATGTTTATCAGGGTTATATCCTCTTGTTGGATTGACCCCTTTAATATTATGTAGTGACCTTCTTTGTCTCTTATTATGGCCCTCATTTTGAAGTCTATCTTAACAGATATAAATATTGCTACACCATCTTTTTTTTTTTTTCATTCCCATTTGCCTGGAAAATTTTTTCCATCCCTTCACTTTCATCCTGTGTGAGTCTTTTGTTGTGAGGTGGGTGTCTTGTAGATAGCATATATATGGGTCTTGTTTTCTTATCCAGCTACCCTATGTCTTTTGATTGGAGCATTTAAGCCATTAATATTTAAGGTTATTATTGATAAATACTTATTAGTTGTCATTTTTATTTTATGCCTGTGTTCCTCTCTCTCTCCCTCTATTTCTTCTTCTTCTTACAACAGTCCCTTTAGCATTTCTTGAAGTGCTGATTTGGTGGTAGTAAATTCCTTTAGTTTTTTGTTGTTGTTGTTGTTTTTTGTCTGTGTAGCTCTTTATTTCACCTTCAATTTTGAATGATAGTCTTGCTGGATAGAGTGGTCTTGAATTCAGACCCTTGCCTTTCATTACTTTGTATACTTCATGCCACTCCCTTCTGGCCTTCAGAGTTTCTGTTGAGAAATCAGCTGACAGTCTAATGAGAGGTCCCTTGTAGGTAACTTTCTGCCTCTCTCTTGCTTCCTTCAAGATTTTTTCTGTGTCTTTAATGTTTGCCATTTTAATTATGATATGTCTAGCTGTGGGTCTTTTTGGGTTCATCTCGCTTGGGATTCTCTGTGTTTCCTGGACTTGTGTCACTTTTTCTTTCACCGATTTGGGGAAGTTTTCTGTCATTATTTCTTCAAATAGTTTCTCTATTCCTTTCTCCAATTTTTCTCCTTCTGGTACCCGTATGATGTGAATGTTGTTACGTTTTGTATTGTCTCAAAGCTCCCTTAAACTCTCCTCCTGCTTTTCAATTTTTTTCCCATTTACTGCTCTATTTGGGTGTTTTTTCTACCTTGTCTTCTAATTCACTGATTTGGTCTTCAGCTTCTTCTAATCTACTATTGAATCCTTCCAAGGTATTTTTCATATCAGCTATGTCATTCTTTATTTCCTCTTGATTTTTATTCATAGCTTCTACCTCTTTTTTTTTATCCTGATGTAGTTCCCACTGAGCTCTTTATAATTTTCATTAAGTTGCTTGTAGTTCTCACTAAATTGTTTGAGCACCCTTAAAATCATTGCTTTGAATTCTTTATCTGACAAATTGCTTTCTTCCATTTCATGTAGTTCCTCTCCTGGTGATTCCTCCTTTGCTTTCATTTGGGTGTTGTTTTTTTGTCTCACCATTTTAATAGTCCGGTAGTTCTAGGCCCAGGGTGGGATTTTGGGATGTGTAGCAGATCAGTGTGTATCAAATAAGACTGTCATGCCTCCCAGACTATTTTGGTGTGTGGTGCCTCTTGCCTGCTGTGGGTCCTGGAGGATTGACAACTGGCAGCTGGTATTGGTCTGTTGTGATAGGTGCTTCTGGGGTGTGTGTGTCCAACTGGTATGCTGCTGGTGTGCACTGCTGCCTGGTGGGGCTCAGCTCCTGATCAGTCACTGCTGACACTGCTGGGGGTGAGTGTCAGCTCCTGGTTTGTGCTGCTACTGCTACTCTTGATGCTGTTGCTAGGGGGTGCTGTCTGCTCCTAATCCTCTGCTGCTCTTGTGGGCTGAGGATGCTCAGCTCCCCAGACTTTCCTGCTGCTGGGGAGGGGCTCCACTCCAAATCCACTGCTGCATTTGTCAGGGGCGGGTCTTGGATGCCTGAGCCTTGCTGTTGATTGGGCTGGGGCACCACTCCTGATCAGCCTCTGCTGATGCTATTGGGAATGGGTCTCAGCTGCCAATCTGTGCTGTTGCTGCCTGGAGATTGATGTCTGCCCCCTAAGCCTCTGCTGCTGGATATGTGTCTCAGCTCCTGAGCCTCAGCTGCTGTTGGCAGTGGGGCTCCACTCCCAAGCCAGTCATTGCTGCTGTTGGGGAAGGTGCTGGGCTCCCAAGCTGGTATTACTGCTGCTGGCATTGGTACTTGGCTCTGATCAGGCTTCTGCTGTTGGGGATGTTGCTCTGCTCCACAGCTGGCACTACTGCTGCTGCTGTGGGGGATGGTGCTGGGCTCCTGCCAGTTGCTGCTTCTGAGAGCAGGTACCTTGACAGCACCACTACTGTGCACTGGCCAGTGTTGACACAGCAGAGTCTGAGGATGCAAGGCACACTAGTGGACTCAGGTCGCTCGACCCTAGCTGGTCCCCACTGCCTCCTCCCAGAGAAGACCAGAGGATCTTTCAAAATGGCAGGTCCTTCTGGCCACACAGGGAGAAGTTTCCTGACAAGCCACTTACTGCGGTAGCTGGCTGCTCCCCTGTCCACAGCACCAGAACCCTCTGCCCCACATTTCTGCACTGCTTGAGGTTGCTTGTCCACACTCTCACACTTGCTCACATTCTCACACACCCACCCTCACTCTGGTCCTGCCCGCCGCCATTTTTCTCTCCCAGACATTCGTCCCATGTCTGAAAATTAATGTTTTAATTGTCTGTTAATCCTCACCTGAGGATATTTTTCCATTGATTTTTTAGAGTGAGTAGAAGGGAGGGAGGGAGAGAGAAACATTGATGTGAGAGAGACACACTGACTGGCTGCCTCCCTCACAGCCTCAGTCAGGGCCTGGGAAACCTGCAACCCATGCACATGCCCTTGACTGTAATTGAACCCACGACCCTTCAGTTGGGGGGCCGACACTCTAACCGCTGAGCCAAACCAGCCAGGGCAGCAAGTGAACATTATAGCCCAAGAGCTTGCCAGTGGAGGTGACTTCACCTCAGACAACTGCCTCTGCTCTGGATTTGGACTTTGTTTTGGACACTTTCCCATTAAACAACTCCTGAACTCAGTGCTGATACATCTACTACCCAAGTTTGATCCCAATGAACTGCAACATTATATTGCCTTTTATGAACATGAACCCTGGGAGGACCATTTCCCTGAAATTACTAATTGTTTAACCTTGGTTCCTGCTCTGCTGAAACCTGCCTGTGAAACTGTAAGTTCAAAAT
The DNA here is from genome assembly GCA_030848825.1 of Tadarida brasiliensis. Taxonomy (NCBI): domain Eukaryota; kingdom Metazoa; phylum Chordata; class Mammalia; order Chiroptera; family Molossidae; genus Tadarida; species Tadarida brasiliensis. Next base: position 11,129,305 of record CM061275.1, on the reverse strand, counting down.
CCCATAATTTTAGAACAGTCCTGGATTGCATTAAGGTTTTAGAGGATGCAAAGCATTATACCTTAAATGCTACCCATCAGGGAATTTCTCCTAATATACATCTCCCTCCAGGCCTAGCCCCACACCCCCCAGATTTGTATTTCGGTATGCTCTTCTGAAAATGTCCCATGATTTCTGTTTCCCTAAAACACTGCCCATGGCAGGAACACTCACACACCCCAGCACTCCTGATGCTGACACCCAGGAGCCTATACTCCCATATACCACACCCATGAACACCTCTACTTCCTGTCTTTTCTCATATCACAACCACCACACCTCCCTGGTGACACACCAAGACCTCCAACCCCAATGCATAGACCACTGAAGTTTCAATCATGACCCTCACCCTTTGAAACTATTATGCATACTACCAAATTCCACTACACATAGGCCCTACCTCAGCATCCTCCCTGCCAGTGTTATACTAGACCAAGCTCTACAATGGCTTCCAAGGAAAGCCCCATTTCACACTGCCTTCATCCCTAACTGTACTCATCCAGGATGACTGCACATTATAGTCAAGTTATCCCCACAGGATTACCTCTTGTGTCCAGGAGTCTACTTGGCCAATTCCACATGCTGAGGCCTTCACCCTTCTTTATGATACCATGCTTTCAGGTACATTATGCTCTAAATAATGACACCATTGAGTTCTACTGTGGCCCAAACTCACAGGTATATCACCTTATGTGATTGTCCTTTGCCAACTCCCCCACATGTTTTTTTCTAGCAAAACCGTACCCCAGTATGCAGTGGTAACATGGGATTCCTTTAGTTCTTTATCCACAGGGTACTACTCCATTTCCATCATTGCAAGGCAAAATGGGCAATATTTCTTTTTATCCAAATAGGACTTGCCATAGCTACAGGAGCTGCCAGAACCAGCGCCAGAATAGCAGTCTTTGTCAAACAAGGTCAAACCATAACTGCCAACCAGCACATTTCAGTGGACCTTTCCAATTTTATTCAAAGGTTGCTTAAAACATTGTCCCTCATACAACTAGTCCATGAGTCTATAGCCCAGATAGTATTGGATAACATATTAGATCTTGTCTATTTACTAGCCAGAGAAGAAGGGCTTTGTGCCATTTAGGGTATCTACTGCTGTATGTTCATGAGTAGCTCTGGACAGATACAGGCCAAGCTATGAGCAATGGCCAAGAGGTAAAAGCCTTTCCCTACTTAACCTAAATCTTCCAATAGATTTTCTTAATCCAGAGGGCCTGGTTTTCTCCCACAAAGTAAGGTGCCTGGTTGTGAACTGGGTACCAAACTCTCATAATATATCCTATAGGACTTTTCCTAGTTGTCGCCTTTATTCAAATTTGCCTTTATGGGATAAATCAAACAGTTCCATTGACCTTTAACATGTTCACAACCCAGGTAGCAAGCATTATCCATCCCAATTAGTATCAATGATGTTGAGACAACACAGGATTGACTGTATTGTAAATTTTTGTTCATTTTTATTTATTTATTTATTATTAATTTATTTTTGTTACAGATTTTCTCCTTTTCCCCCCATTGACACCCTCCTCCTGATGCCCCCCCACCTCCACCCCAGCATTGTTGTCTATGTGCATTGGTTATGCATACATGCATATAAGTTCTGTGGTTTTCTCTTCCCTTCCCCGCCACCCCCTCATCTGAGGTTTGTCAGTCTGTACCCTACTTCTATGTCTCTGGGTCTATTTTGTTCATCGGTTTGTTTTGTTCATTATATTCTACAAATAAGTGAGATCATGTGATATTTGTCTTTCTCTGCTTGGCTTGTTTTGCTTAGGATAATACTCTCCAGGTCCCTCGTCTCAAGGGATAAGAGATCTTTATTTCTTACGGCTGCACAGTATTCCACTGTGTATATGTATCACAGCTTTTTAATCCACTCATCTATTGATGGACACTTTGGGCTGTTTCCAGATCTTAGCGATTATAAATAATGCTGTTATGAACATAGGGGTACATATATTCTTTCTGATTGGTGTTTCAGGCTTCTTAGGGTATATTCCTAGAAGTGGGATCACTAGGTCAAATGGCAGTTCAATTTTTAATGTTTTGTGTTTTCCCTAGTGGCTGCACCAGTCTGCCTTCCCACCAGCAGTGTACCAGAGTCCTCTTTTCTCCACACCCTTGCCAGCACGTGTTGTTTGATGATTTGTTGATGGCAGCCATTCTGACAGGTGTGAGGTGACACCTCACTGTTGTTTTAATTTGCATCTCTCTGATGATTGGTGATGTTGAGCATTTTTTCATATGTCTCTTGGCCATTTGTATGTCCTGTTTGGAGAGGTGTCTATTCAGGTCCTCTCCTCATTTTTTAACTGGGTTCTTTGTCTTCCTTTTGTTGAGTTGTATGAGTACTCTATATATTTTGGAAATTAACCCCTTATCTGATATATTGTTGGCAATTATGCTCTCCCATATACTGGGTTCCCTTTCCATTCTGATGGTTGTTTCTTTTGCTGTGCAGAAGCTTTTTAGTTTGATGTAGTCCCATGTGTTCATTTTTTCCTTTGTTTCTCTTACCTTAGGCATTGTATCAGTGAAAAATATGCTGCATGTGATGTCTGAAATATTGTTGCCTACATTTTCTTCTAGGATTTTTATGGATTCATGAGTCACATTTAAGTCTTTTATCCATTTTGAGTTTATTCTTGTGTATGGTGTAAGTTGGTGGTCTAGCTTCATTTTTTTGCATGTAGCTGTCCAATTTTCCTAACACCATTCACTGAAGAGGCTGTCTTGACTCCATTGTATGCTCCATTGATCTATATGCCTGTTTTTGTGCCAGTACTAGGCTGTTTTATTACAGTGGCTTTGTAGTATAACCTGATATCTGGTGTTGTGATCCCTCCTACTTTGTTCTTCTTTTTCAAGATTGCTGTAGCTATTCGGGGTCTTTTTTGGTTCCATATAAACTTTTGGTGTATTAGTTCCAATTCTGTGAAATATGTTGTTGGTATTTTGATGGGGATTGCATTGAATCCATAGATTGCTTTTGGTAGTATGGACATTTTAATGATGTTAATTATTCTAATCCATGAACAAGGTAGATGCTTCCATTTTTTTATATCGTTCTCTATTTCTTTTTTCAATGACCTGTAGTTTTCTGTGAAGAGATCCTTTACTTCTTTGGTTAAGTTTATTCCTAAGTATCTTAATTTTTTTACCATGATGGTAAATGGAATTGTCTTTTTAGTTTCTCTTTCTGTGAGTTCATCGTTGGTTTATAAGAATGTTGTTGACTTCTTGATGTTAATTTTGTATCCTGCTACTTTGCCAGATTAATTTATTAAATCTAGTAGATTTTTGATGGAGTCTTTAGGGTTTTCTGTGTACAATACCATGTCATCTGCAAACAATGACAGTTTCACTTCTTCCTTTCCAATTTGGATCCATTTTATTTTTTCTTCATGTCTCATTGCTGTGGCTAAGACTTCCAGTACTATGTTAAATAAGAGTGGTGAGAGTGGGCATCCCTGCCTTGTTCCTGTTCTTAAGGGAAATGCTTGTAGTTTTTGCTCATTGAGTATGATGTTGGCTGTAGCTTTTTCATATATGGCCTTTATTATGTCAATATATGATTCCTCTATTCCCACATTGCTGAGTGTTTTTATCAGACATTGGTGCTGGATTTTGTTCAATGTTTTTTCAGCATCTATTGATAAGATCATATGGTTTTTCACCTTTCATTTTGTTTATGTGGTGTATCTCATTTATTGATTTGCAAATATTGTACCATCCTTACATCCCTGGGATGAATTCCACTTGGTCATGATGAATAATTTTTTTGATGTATCGCTGGATCTGATTTGCTAATATCTTGTTAAGGATTTTGGCATCTGTATTCATCAGGGTTATTGGTCTCTAGTTTCCTTTCTTAGTAGTGTCTTTTTTTGCATTTTATCCTCAGATAGAGCGGGAGGGAGAGAGAGAGAAAGAAACATGGATGTGAGAGAGACACATCGAGTGGTTGCCATTCACACGACCCCAGCCGGGGCTGGGGACAAACTGCAACTGAGGTACGTGCCCTTAGCAGGAACTGAACCCAGGACTCTCTGGTTCGTGCGTGGGCCAACGCTCTAACTGTTGAGCCAAACAGGCCAGGGCTTAGTAGTGTCTTTATCCAGTTTTGGAATTAGGGTTATGCTGGCCTCATAAAAGGAGTTTGGAAGTCTTCTGTCTTCTTGGATTTTTTGGAATAGTTTGATGAGAATGGGTATTGGATCTTCTTTGAAATTTCTGTACAACTCCCCCGCGAAGTTGTCCGGCCCTCAGCTTTTGTTTGCTGGGAATTTCTTGATTACATCTTCAATTTCCTTAGTTGTTATTGATCTGTTCAAGTTTTCTATCTCTTCCCAATTTCGTTTTGGGAGACTGCGTGTTTTTAGAAATTTGTCCATTTTGCTTAGATTATCCAATTTGTTGGCATATAATTGTTCATAGTATGTGGAAATAGTGGGATACTGCTGCATGCACCTGAGGGACTTCCCTAGCCAGAGCAAGTGCAGAACTAATAAGGTACTCTGATGAGCACACACTGGGCAGCCCTGCCTGGATCAGAAGGGCTAGAAAGTGCACATACATCAAGCTGTCCTGCCTCAACTCTATTCTGGCTGTAGATCACCAGAACAACGGGGAGCTTCCACATGCATGTACACCAGTCTTCCCCACCTGGAACCCACTCCCGACCAGGCAGCACACCAGACACCACACATGCTTATCCTAACTATAACCAACTACAACCAACCTGCCAAAACCACTCAGCACACAGTTTACACAGAGATCATTTTGTCAAGATTGGGAGAGATACCTATTTCATCTAACTCAGGAACAAACACAGAAAGTCAAATAAAATGAAGAGACAAAAGAATATGCCACAAATGAAGGAACAAGAAAAAAACAAAAGATATAATGAAATAAAGATAAATAATTTATATAGAATTAAAAGAAACAGTTATCAGGATGCTCAATAATCTTGAGAATAGAATAGAGGGACTCAGAGAAAACATCAACAAAGTGTTAGGAAATGTAAGAAAGAATCAGAGATGAAGAATACAATAACTGAAATGAAGAATAGAAGGAATGACTATTAGTTAATACAGAAGAACAGATTAGCAATTTGGAAGACAGAACAGTGGAAGTCACCCGAAAAGAATAGTAAAAAAATTTTTTTAATTTAAAAATTAGTATAGTCTAAGGGACCTCTGTGACAACATCAATCACTATAATATTTGCTATAGGGATTACAGAAGAAGAAAAGAGAAAAAAGGGGCCAAAAGTATTTGAAGAAATAATAGCTGAAAACTTTCCTCATCTGGGGAAGGAAATGGATATACAAGTCCAAGAAGCACAGAATTCCAAAGAAGATGAACCCAAAGAGACCCACACCAAGACATATTGTAATTAAAATGGCAAAATTTAAGGATAAAGAGACAATCTTGAATCAACAGGAAAACAAGTCACATACAAAGAAAACTCCATAAGGCTATCAGCTGATTTTTTAGCAGCAACTTTACAGGCCAGACAGGTGTGACAGGAAATATTTAAAGTGATGAACAAAGGGAACCCACAACCTAAAATACTATATCCAGCAAGGTTATCATTTAGAATTGAAGGTGAAATAAAGAGTTTCTCAGAGAAGCAAAAATGAAAGGAGTTTACTGCCACTAAACCAGCTTTACAAGAAATGTTAAAGGCCTACTTTATATGGAAAAGAAAAGGCCATAACCAGAAATAAGAAAATATAGGAAAGAAAAAAAAATCTCACTGGTAAAAGCAAATATATAATAAACATAGTAAGTCAACCATTTAAAAAGTTAATATGAAGGTTGAAAGACAAAGTAGCAAAAATAACTAGGACTGTAATAAATAATCAGGGGATACACAAAACAAAAAGATATATAAAGTGATGTGAAAAACATGAGTGGAGAGGAAAATAAAAATGTAGTGCTGTTACAATGCATTTGAACTTAAATTCCTATCAACTTAAAATAGACTATAGATATCGAGGGATATATATGAACCTCACGGAAACCAAAAAATAAAGACAAAGGAACCCAATCAAAATGCTAAAGAAAACCAGCAAATCAAAAGGAAAGAGCTCAAGAGAAGAAAAAAGGAACCAAGAAGAACAAAAACAACTCCCAAAACAATAACAAAATAACAATATGCACATACCTATCAATAATTGCTTTACATGTAAATGGGCTAAATGTTCCAATCAAATGACATAGGATGTAAAATAATATTGAATGTCAACTGTAATTGAAAAATAAAAAACATAAGGTGTCAGAATGGCTAAAAAACCAGATCCATCTACTTGCTGCCTACAAGAGACTCACTTTAAATCAAAAGACAGACACAGAATGAAAATGAAGAGATGGAAAAACATATTTCCTGTTTTTACTTTGTCAGTGAAGAGAAATTTAAAGTTATACTACCTACATGGTCTTAAAATAATCAAGCAAAGAATTTAAAGTACGCTGACATGGGCAGCTTCCCCAAAAGAATGGCACAAGAAAATGCAAATAGCTAGAAAGAACACATGTATCAGTATTAGGATAAATAAGTAAATTATGGTATTATATAATGGGATATTACATAGCAAAAAGAAATGAACTCTTGCTACATTCAACAGTATGGACAAATATCACAGACATATGTTGAGCAAAGAAGACTACATATTCTGTTAAATTATATTTATATAAAAGTTAGGAACCAGCAAAACTAATTCATAGCAATAAAAGTCTGAATGTTGCTTATCCTTGGTGGTTGGATATTGAGTGGTAAGATATGAAGCCTACTAGGGTATGGAAAATGTTCTACACGCACATATGCATAAGTAAAATTTTTTTGAGTTGTATACTTAAGATTTATATAGTATACTGTATGTAAGTAATACTTTGATTAAAAACTACTTAATTTTATAAAGCAAATGAAAATTCTCTAAACATAAATGCAACCTAAAAGGACTAAAAAATTAACACAGTTTCAAGAAAATGATCTCACATTCAGAAATCATAATTAGAATCAATGAATAGCAGAATAAGTTCCTCAGATATTTTAGACACTGAGTCAAGCTATAAAAGAAATATGTTTACTTTGTTTATGAAAAAAATAGTTAAAAACATAAATGTGTATCAACATGCCATAGGCAAACAGAATTGAAAAGATGTCCTACGAAGGAAAATTATAAATACTGAAATTAAAGAATTAATAGACTCTCTTGAGAAAACTTCTTGTTCTGACCAGGGTGGAGTAGCTTATATTTTACTAAGCCTGTTTCATATAAATATACAAATACATATTTGTGTGTGTGTAAATTAGGTTCCCAGACCCAATTCCAATGGGTGTGTGGAGGTCAACAAGCAATTTTGACACTATCTACCTGGAGATAGAATCAGGTTACATAGGTAAAGGGCTCAGCCCCACCAGACTGCTCCTTACTTCAGATGCCATTTGCAAGCCCAGGTTGTTACCTATGCTTCCGACTGACCAGCTACAGATTGGAGGTTCCAACAACCCCTCCATCTCAGGATGGCGATCACAAGTGCAGGTTGTTGCCTGTACTGACCAACTGGTTGCACATCAGAGGTCCTCACAATCCCCTCCTTGGGTTTGATTAGTTTGCTAGAACAGCTTGCAGAATTCAAGAAAACTCATTTACTCACTAGACTGCCAATTTGTTACACAAGATATTAAAGGATATGAATCAACATAAGATGAAGAGATACATAGGGTGAGGTCCTGTTTTGTCTACGTTTTGTTGGGGGAGGCAGTAAAAGTAATGCTCCGAGACTGATTTTGTCTTTGCCAACAACTTATTTAGCACAGGTTTGCTATGGGAATTATAATAATTTCACAAGTCAATAGCATACAGAAGAATATCTCTTAATAAGCCAAATGAAGAGATAACATACTCCAAACAAATAAAAGATTAATCACACTATTGTTCTAGGCAAGGGGAAGTGAGAAGAATAATGTCCAACTTAAATGTACCTTGTTTTTATAAGTAGGCACCTGAAAGATTTGGAGACCAACTAAAGAGCTGATTTCCAACTGCCAAGACAAACTAAAAGTCCCCTGTTGCTAGAGCATGTTGCTAGAGAATGAAGAAGCATTGGTAGGCAGGATGATCTCTTTCACAGGGTCACTGCTTGATTTATCACCACTGTCCAGGAGGAATGCCTAGCCAAGACAGGAGCAAATGCCCCAAGGGTCTTTGGAGAGTTTTTATGTTAGCGAAGAGTCACCTCACTCAAACCAGAACTCTCAAATAGTCCTTATATACTCTCAGTATTTATGGTGCAAATACCCCCTTGCTGTAGTTTCTTCTCCATGCATTCTTAGCAATAAACCCCCAGCAGAGTCTCTCAGCATCTGGGATGCTGACAGCTTATCAATGACAACAGATGTAAAATGATGACACCATGGCACAACTTCCTCCATACTTATATCAAAGCAACTTTTTTCTTCTTTGTCATAAGTGGATTAAAACACTCCACCTGTCATAAACAAGAGGATCTGAAATTACGTTAAACCTATACACAACAGGTTCTAATCAAGAGAGTTACTGTCCTTGTGTAGCTTGGAGACCAGCATGGTGGCACATGGAAGCATTCTGGTTTCCCAATGTGGAAGCTCTCCAAAAAAAGGGACCTGCGAGCTATCCTTTTGGGGTTTTATGGAGGCTTCATTACATAGTCACGGTTGACTAAGTCATTGACCATTGGCAACCAAACTCAATTTCTAGCCACTTACCTCCCTGGAGGTCAGGGTGGGGAACTGAAAGTTCAAAACCTCTAATCGCATGGTTGGTTCTTCAGACAACCAGCCCTCACCCTTGGGTGGGGTTCAAATATTGCTTTATTAACATAACAAAAGACTCTTGACACTTAGAAAACTCTTGTGAGCCAAGAACTGTGGATAAAAAACAAATATCTTATAAATCATAATATTGCAGTCCACCCCCTGGTCTTCAAACACAGATCCTTCACAGCCAAACAATTATATAAGTCAAAAGATACTGGCACATTAATAGAACCTCATTTAGTCATTATTGCCTGTCCAGTCAATCCTCACATCATATGAAAATGTCACTCAGGATGATATCACTCAAGTTTTCAGGATTCCATTCAGCCTTGTCAGGTTCCAAAAGCAGGGGTAGTCTCAGCAAACATGGCATCACCCTCTCAGGCATCTGGTGTAATTGAGCTAAGAGACAATATTATTATTTTGCTCTCAGCCTCTCTCAAGGTATTAATAAAATGTTTGACTTACCTCATGCTTAACCCACTTATTCATCCCCTTACTCTCAGCTATTATTTCTACCTTCTCTCCATTTACCATTGCCACCCTTGGAAAGGACATTAGGTTTGGCCACCATGCTGGTCCATACTTCTGGCATCAATACTAGTCTACCAAGTGCCTCTCCTCAGTCCAGTTCCTCTTATATAGTGTAGCGTTACACAGGTCCAGAGATAGTGGGCTATCCTGACCATTAGGCAACACAGCAGCATTTGCTGTCAACCCCAACTTGGCCAGATGGGATGAAGGCATAATCTACCCTAACAAGCCTTAGGAAATCTAACATAAAGATTTAAAGGTGGGGTGGTGTGGAGGGCGGCTGAGCCAAGGTCCCTTGTTCTCAGGTCCCTGTTTGGGCACCACTTTGCCGCGATCTGCACGGCTAGTCGAACTAGACCTTAGGAGGGGCGACGGGAGACTGAGAAAAACACAGAGACCAAGAAAGATACAGAGACATTCTAGAGAGAAAAGCTGGGGCCAGGTGGGACACTGCTCTCTGCTGGAGAAACAGTGACCCCAAGCTTGCTCAGCTAGTTTATTATATAGCCAATTGAAGGTGGGGGGGGGCGGAGTTTAAAAGCTTCATTGTTCTCAAACACCAAATGTTTCCCTCGGCCTCTGAGCTCAAGGTCCAGACTGTCGGTACATTCTTGCCCGCGGCTCAGGACGCTCCTGTGTGGGCCATGCCGGCACACAGGAACAACAAGAGATCTTGGGCAGATGTTCCTGTGTAGGCCCTGCCAGCACGCAGGCTCAACAAGTGGCCTTGGGACTAAAGACTCCTGGGTGAGACCATGCAAACACCACAGGAACAAGGGACCCCATAGGAGGAGCTATCCCAGTGGGTCACGTATGAGGCCATATTTGAATGGACCTATGTGGGGCTGGCCCAGGAGCTGAGGGACTCTCTAGGTTTCTGGGCACAGTTCCTCAGCACCAGGGCTGGGCTGAGGCAATGGTGTTCAAGAGTTTATAGCATCTGAAAATCACAATGTTAAAAAAAACACACAGAACTTTTGTAATAATATTGAAGATCATTTCATCAATCTTCCTAGAAAAAGGATCTCTAATTTCACTAATAAGAACAGTCTCTGTTTCTTTTGTTGACAAGACAGTTTTTGTTGGGATTTTGTGCCTCGCAGGGTGCAAGAACAATGTATCTAGATGCAGCCCATCTCTGCATTGCTGCAGCTTCCCTGCCACGTCCACTCATTTCGTGGACCCAGGTGGCACATCAAAAAGTTCAGTTGGGCCCTGGCTGGTTTGGCTAAGTGGTTAGAGCATCGACCCATGGACCAAAGGATCTTGGGTTTGATTCCCAGTCAATCAAGGGCACGTACCTGGGTTGCAGGTTCCATCCCTGGCCTGGTTGGGGTCATGCAGGAGGCAACCAATCAATGTGTCTCCCACATCGATGTTTCTTTCTCTCTCTCGCCCTCCCTCCCCCTCTCCCTCCCTCCCTACCTTCCACTGTATCTGAAAAATCAATGGAAAAATATCTTTGAGTGAGGATTAACAAGAACAACAACAAAGTCCATTTGGTGGTTCCAATTACATTCTGAACCTGAAAGGGGGCTCTTCTGAAGAACATTGGCATGTCCTACTTTAGTTCACCCCTTAAATACCCAGAGTGATTTCCGGAGGGCCACACCCCATACAGGCATTTCTTTAATGGTCCAGTTTTCCATTGCCCATCTACTTGACCCTACAGCCAGTAAAAAACCAAATATAGGGGCTTTTACCACTGTTCAATTTTTCCGTCATTGGTAGGAAAACAGCATGCAATTCAGCCCACTGAGCCTATTTAGTCTTACCTTCCTCATTCAGAGTCTTGCCATCCACTGGTCTCAACGAAGCAGCTTGCCAAATATGATATTGTCCATTTATCTTGGCACTGCCATCAAAACCAAGCAGCTCTTTGTTATTCAGTACAGAGCTGTCCATGTGGCAATTGGTTTTCTGGCTCCTTAGGTGGCTCCAATCTATCTCAGAGGGAAAAAAGCTACCTGCTGGTGGATATGATGAGTGCCTCCTTGCATTCCCCCAGGAGCAAACTCCTATATAAATGATTTCCATTTTATTATGAAACTCTTCTGAGCACTGCCTTCCTTATTAGAGTGTTTCTCTGATATCACCCAAGACATTATGAATATCTCAGGTTTCATGATTATTTTATGTCCTTCAATCATTGAAGCAGTCTCAATTAATGTCCAATAGCAGGCTAATAATTGTCTCTCAAATGGTGTGTACCAGGTGGCAGCATCTGGGAATTTTCAGTCCAAAATCCCAATGTCAGCTGCTGGGCGGCACTCATGGGTTTTTGCCATGAACTTCAGTCTGCATGAGTACAGGTGGCAGACACTTCCAAAATCGTATCTGAGTGGGGTCATAAGGGCCCAAAGACAGTGAGAGGGCTACTGCCTTTTGTAATTCAGACATGGTCTGCTTTTGTACAGGTCCGCACTTAAGTATACAGTCGTCCCTTGCCACTTTGTGCTTCGATTTCCGCGGCTTCACTCTATCACGGTTTTTTCAAATATATACATTAAAAAGTTGATCAAGACAGTAAAAATGATACAGCGCACGCTTGGTTGTCTGAGTCGATTATACACCCTTGTATTACAATTAAAATTAAAATTACTGTATGTATGTATGGACTGTAAGCCTATGTATTTGAGCATCCCAGGAATCCTTCAATGCCAGGTGCAACTGCTCGACCACTCCTTGTGTGTAGGCAATAGCTTTTTTCCAAAAAATCAGGTGTGGTGAAACCAAGCCAATCAGAGTGTGCTGCTCACTGATTGGCTATCCTATCCTCTTCCTATCCTGGCCACTGATTGGCTCAGCCTCATGCAAGTTCCTTTCTCTCATACACACTTCTACATCGCTACATCAGAAGATCTTTGCTCTTGTAAGTGTTTGCGATTTCTGAGAACTTTTATCTAAGCCCCACGATGGCTCCTAAACGTGCTGCTTCCTCTAAGCCTTCTGACGATGAAACTAAGCACCACAGGAAGATGCTTACCATCCAGGAGAAGGTGAAACTCTTGGATATGATCAAAGATGGCAAGAAAATCGTGGAGGTTGCCCGCCTTTATGACTTGAATGAGTCTACCGTTCACTCCATCCGTAAAGATGAAAAGAACATCCGTGCAATGGCTACTGTCTCTTTCAACAAGGAAGCAAAGCGCATCGTGACAAGTCGTAATAAGTTCATGGTGAAAACGGAGTCTGCCCTAGCCATTTGGATCAGTGACAGCCGCAAGAAAAACATTCTGTTGGATTCGCTGGTCATCCGGGAGAAGGTGAGGCAGCTCTATCAGCGCTTTACAGCGGACGAACCTCAACCAGGACCCTCTTCTGCAACGTTCATGGATTTCACAGCGAGCAAGGGTTGGTTCGAGAAGTTCCAGAAGAGGTATTATCTGAAGAGTGTCGGAGGGTGTCAATGGGGAAAAAAGGAGAAACATCTGTAACAAAAATAATTTTAAAAAAAAAGTTCTAAATAAATGGAAAGATGCCCTATGTAAATTGGTTGAAAGACTTCATAAAATAAACATTTCAATTATTTCCAAATAGATCAACAAGCATTATGTAATTTTAATAAATATCTTATTATATATATATATAAAAAAAGTGTCATTCTCCACAGAGAAGCTGCCTCTGCTGACCAGCCTGCAGCAGAGGACTACGTGAACAACACGTTCCAGAAGATCCTTGAGGAGGGCGAGTATCATCCAGAACAGGTGTTCAATATGGACGAAACAGGACTGTTCTGGAAAAGAATGCCTTCCTGGACATTCATTTTCAAGGATGAGGCCAAGGTCCGTGGCTTCAAGGCGTATAAGGATCACGTGACTATCGTTATGTGTGGAAATGCTGAGGGATTTTTGCTCAAGCCTGCCCTTATCTACAAGGCCAAGAACCCTAGGGCCCTGAAGAATAAAAACAAGAACCTGCTGCCAGTGCATTGGATGCACAACGACAAGGGCTGGATCACGAAGCAGCTGTCATCAGACTGGTTCCACGGGTGCTTCATCCCCCAAGTCAAGCTGTATCTCGCGGAGAAGGGACTCGAGTTTAATGTCCTTCTCCTCATGGACAATGCTGGATGTCATGCACTAGACCTATCCTACGACGGTGTGCGGATTGAGTTCCTTCCTCCCAACATCACTTCGCTGATCCAGCCCATGGATCAAGGCGTTTTTCGCACGTTCAAGGCCCCCTACACGTGAAACACCCTGCAGCACCTCGTCTAAGGCATGGACCTTGAGGAGAACTTCTTGCTGAAGGAGTACTGGCGGCAGTATACCATCATGACCTGTCTGAAGAACATCCAGGCCGGGTTGAAGGACATAAAGACGGAGACCGTGAAGGCCAGCTGGAAGATGTTGTGGCCTGAAATTGTCCACGACTACAGAGGATTCACCCCAGAGGATAAAAGCAGCTCAGCAGTGGGTAAGGCAGTTAGGCTAGCCCAGATGCTGGGAGGAGAAGGTTTCACGGATATGACCCGCGATGACGTGGATGAGCTGCTGGAGACACATTCGGATCCCTTAACTGACGAGGATCTGGTGGAGATGACTAAGTCTGCGAGTGAGGAGGAGGAAGAGCAGCCAGAGGTTCCTGGGGGTCAGGAGGAGGAAGTTGGCCTTACACTTTAGCGTCTCTCGCAAGTCGTGAGAACTATTAAGGTAGTACAGGACATGATTGGCAAATGGGACCCACAAATGATGTGTGCATTGTGGTTCCGGAATGCACGTGATGGAGTGATAGAACCCTACAAAAGCCTCCTCATGCATATGAAAAGACAGCGCCAGCAACTACCTATCATGATGTTCTTCAGCCGTGCACCCAGACACCCACTGCCTACTCCTAGTGCTCCTTCAGCAGAAGAAGACAACGACGCACCTGCTGAAGATACTGCACCACCTGAAGACTCTCCTACTGAGGTCGTGCCTTCAGAGGAGCAGTAACCTTGCTCTTCTTTGCTGTGCAGTACATCTCTTCATCTTCATCGCTTCATCATCGAACAGGTTGCACTATTTACATAGGTTAGTGGTTGTGTGTAAGAACTGTGTGTGTGTAATTAAATGTACAATAATAATAATATATTTGTAACATTGAATATGTCTTATTTTCTCTTATTTTGTCTAATATATTGGGTAATACAAGTGTAATGGTGACTAAAGGGTGTTATTTCATGTATAGAGGGCTCTAATAATGTTAAAAAGCGTATGTAGAAGGTCGTAAACAGGTTTTCTATGCTCTAACTGTGAAAATATTCGATTTATAAATAAAGAATCCTACTTCGCGGAAATTCATTTATCGCTATAGAGTCTGGAACTGATTAACCGCGATAAACAGGGCCGACTGTAGCTTCCTTTCTTATAGATGGGAGCTAGCAATATTCCAAATGTTGAATATTCATTCTCCAGAATCCAAATAAACCAATAAAACACTTGGCTTCTTGTTTGCTCCTAGGGGTGGGTAGCGACAGCATTTTACTTTTAGTTGCTTATGGAATACACTGGGTGGCTCCTGCCCAGATATCCCAAGAATTTTACTATCTGGGTAGACCCTTGGATCTTTGCTGAATTTATTAACCCGCCCAGTTGGTCATGTGTGTCACCATTGCATTCAAATCAGTCCTAGCCTACTCTTTGGTTTCTGATATCATCATAATGTCATCAGTATAGTGTGTTATTACACTCAAAACCTGCATCACCTTCAAATCCCTTATGATCAAATTATGACAAATAACCTGGTGAGTTCAGATAACCCTGTGGCAGGACAGTAAAAGTAAACTGGGATCCTTCCCATGTGAAGGCAAACTGCAATTGGCTCTTTTCTGAGATCGAGACAGAGAAGAACGTATGTTCAAGGTCAGTCACTGAGTATCTGACTCCTTTAGCCTGCTGTACTTGGGTTGTGGTGGAAACCATGTTCAGAACTGCGGAGACTATGGGCAGTACTGAGGCAACAAAGTTTGAATAGGGAACAAAGGCCTCAAGCTCTATCCCTCTACTTTTCCACCCTGGCTCGGGCATCTCAGACATTTACTGACCACCAGTTCCTCCGCTTCCCCCTCTCCAGATTTGGCAGCCATATTGACCTAAAAGTGACCAACAGAGTCATTATAATGTCTTTATAATAAATTTGCGTTGCCGTTTTGGGACCATGCCACCATGGCAGAACTGCATCACCATGGCAGTTCTGGGAGGACCAAAAAAGAAATAGTCTGAAGAGGATGGATGAAGATGAGCCACATCAGCAGTCACTCCAACAGTGTCAGAAGCTGAAGACCACCCTATCACCCATGCCCCCTTCTCATGTTTAATGAAAACCTTCCACCAGACCCCATAGGGGCCTCTTGTTCTCTGAGGTGGCCTGCTCTCACTTCTTGAGTGTGTTCTTTTGCTTTAATAAACCTACTGTGCTTTGTTAAATCTTCTAGTTTGCTCAAGAATCCTTTCTTGTGCCATGACAAACATCAGGACCCCAGTATGGCTATAGGGTCTAGGGCTCCATTGGCCTCCCAGGGTGTCACCTGGCATCAACTTTTGGAGAACCAGCCAGGGGATCTCTTCCTTTCACAGCAGCCTTCTGCAAGACCTGCAACCAGGGACCAGCAAGTGGCTATAGCTTGTTCCTGGCTCCCTCTTGAGTCCCCCTCCCACATGAGCAAGAGCCTCAGACCTGCACCTCGGAAAAGTAAGTTTTCTACCTGCGGTTGCTGGTAAGTTTGCCCACATGAACATGCCTTGTTTTGCCTCTGCCTTTCATAAACACACCTTTTTTTTTTTTTTTAATCCTCACCCAAGGATATTTTTCTATTTATCTTCAGATAGAGTGGGAGGGAGAGAGAGAGAGACAGAGAGAGAAACATTGATGTGAGAGAGACACATCAATTGGTTGCCATCTGCACAACCCCGACCAGGACCAAACCACAACAAGGCACGTGCCCTTGTCTGGAATCGAACCCGAGACTCTTTGGTCTATGGGCCAGCGCTCTAACTGCTGACCTAAACAGGCCAGGGCATAAACACACCTTTTTCTCAGATTTCTCTCTTTTTTGGGAGACCAGATGTTCATGACATGGTCCATCATTTAGCTTCCCAACTGAACATGGCTTCAAAATGCTACAGTTGTGATCTTGTAAACCAAACTCAGAATTACTTATGCCCCCACTGCTCTTGTAGTGCTTTTGAGATGTTCATCCTCATTTTCAATCATCTCATTTCCTGCCACCCTATAGACATCTGCACTTCCTTCGGAATCCCCATGAACCTCGGTTTTACCTGGTCTGAGTGCAAGCTGGAACTTTTTCGATCTACTCTATGGTCCTGTGACCATTGTGGTCTTTCCCCAGACTGACCTCTGACCGCCCTGGCTTCCTGTTTTCTCGTTTCATTCCAAACCATGATGCAAATCACCACCATCAGTCCTTTAACTGGAATGTAGCTTCCTCACGGGACTTACATCCTGGCATTCCAGACTTAATCATTGGCCATGACCTTCATTGGCCCAAAATAGAAAGTATCACAGATCAGACCCCTCTGAGGATGTCCCTTCCTCTAGCAGCCTCCCTATGCCTGGACAAGTAAACAAATTCCCACTGTTGGAGGGAGCCATGGGCCCATGGTAGGAAGGACTACACTGGTCCAACCTGGGGATGCCTGGGACAGGCTAGCCAGACATATTAGTGCCAGGGATTCCCTGCCTCCTAGGTTCGAACCCTCTTAGCCCACCTTCAACAAGGGGTGGATTCTCAGTCCACCCCCCTTGTGGGAGGACTGGTTGGGATACCTAGCCCTCACTAGCATACCCCTTTTCTTTCCCCAGGCATTATGGGAAACTCCTTGTTCACTCCTGGGGACTCGCCACTAGGCTGCATGTTAGCCAACTGGAAAGACTTCAGATTGGATGGTTTAAAACAACAATAACAAAAAACACATTTTCTTCTGCAATATGGCATGGCCCCAATATAAATTAGGGAACAGGAAAACATAGCCTAAAACAATTAGATCTGTTCTGTAACTACCAGGAAAAATGGACAGAAATCCCTTACATACAAGTCTTCATGGCTCTGTTCCTAGACCCAGAGAAAAGAGGCTCATGTAAGATCTGCTATGCCCATTCCCCCTTTTTTAGCCCTCCCCAGGGGAATAGACATCCTAGATGACCCTTCCCTGTTGGGACCTCCATCATACCCAATAGATAATTCAGAAGGACATGAAGGCCAGGGACAAGGCCCCTCCCTGTCCCATGTGCCCCTGGAACACCCCTTCTTGCACCTTCCATCTTGTCTATATGGTCTCCTACTACACCTCCACCCTGTCACCACTGTGCCCTCTACTACCAACAGAGACTATCGAGCCCAGCCTTGCAGGGCATACCAGGAGAGGAGCTCTTATCCCCCAGGCCCTACCAAATTATGTCCTCTCAGAGAAGTTGCAAAACGGAGATGAGGGAACCATTAGGATTCATATCCCTTTTGGCATGACCAACCTTGCCCAATGTAAAATAAAGATGAACCGTTTCTTTCTGTCTTTCTTTTTTACTTTTTTTCTTTATTGATTTTTTTTAGAGAGAGAGAAAGGGAGAGGGAGAGAGAGATAGAAACATTGATGACAGAGAACATCAACTGGCCGCCTCCTGCATGCCCCCACTGGGGATTTGGCCCACAACCTGGGCATGTGCTCTGACCGGGAATCGAACTGGTGACCTCTTAGTGCATGGGTCGATGCTCAACCACTGAGCCACACCAGCCAGTCAAGATGAGCCATTTCTCAGAAGAACTTGGTTGGTTTGCACATGAAGTTCAAGCTTTGACAATGTCTTTTGACATGACTTGGAGGGACATTCATATTGTCCTGTCCACCTGCTGTATTCCTGAGGAAAAACACAGGATTTGGTTAGCAGCTCAGGGACACTGATGGAATAGTGGCAGCCCAACCAGATAGATACCTGGTGTGGGCTACTGCAGTCACAGCCTGAGATCCAGCCTGGAACTATTAGGTGGGACAGACAGACCTCACTAGGAGGGATCATATGATACACTGCCTTAGAAGTGGCAATGAAAAAATGTCTCATCAAGCTTGTAAATTATGAAAAAGTAAAAGAGGTAACTCAAGAAAAGGAAGAAAATCCTGCTCTATTTCAGGACAGACTGATGAAAACCCTTAGAAAATATACCAACATAGCCCTGGTCGGTTTGGCTCAGCGGTTAGAGCATCAGCCCGCGGACCAGAGAGTCCCGGGTTCAGTTCCTGTTAAGGGCACGTACCTCGGTTGCAGTTTGTCTCCGGCCCCAGTTGGGGTTGTTTGGGTGGCAACCACTCGATGTGTCTCTCTCACATCAATGTTTCTTTCTCTCTCTTTCCCCCTCTCTCCCCTCTGCTCTATCTGAAGATAAAATGCAAAAATGTTCTCGGGTGAGGATAAAAAAAAAAAAGAAAGTATACCAACATAGAAAGTATACCCTCTGCCCCTGAGAGATAAGCCTTACTCGGTCAACATTTTATTAGTCAATCTGTTCCAGATAACAGGTGAAAGTTGCAAAAAGTTCAATTTGGCTCTCAGACCCCAATGGCTCAGTTACTGGCAATGCGCTTCAGAGTCTTCAATATTAGAGACCAAACCAAGAGAAATGAAAGGGCCCAATGTGAGACCAGATAGGCTCGATTGGCAGCAGTAGCCATTGCTGGTGACTCAGCCTCAAGGTGACCCGACGGGAACATTGGGATGCCCAAGTAGAACACCCCCAGGGATCCCCAAGGGGGCTTGCTTTAAGTGTGGTAAGCTGGGTCATTGGAGGAGACAATGTCTCCCAAAGCCAGGACCTGGCATCCCCTCCCCAGGAAAGAGCCCTGTGGGCCTTGCCCTCTTTACAACCAGCCAGGCCATTGGACTATCCCCAGTTCTGAAGGGAGAAAGGGACTCCTGAACACATAATGGCCTTATCTGAAGAAGACTGAAGGGGCCTGGGGTTCCTGGTGGTTCCTCAGGAAAGATGTCTTGTGATTTTGGAAGAACCCCGGTGACATACCAGATAAAAAGTTAAGTTTTTAATTGACATAGGACACATCTAATTGGTCTTTTTTCTTTCTTTTTTTTTTAATCCTTACCCAAGGATATGTTTATTGATTTTAGAGAAAAAAAGGGAGAGAAAGAGGGAGAGAGAATCATTGATGTGAGAGAGAAACATTGATTTGTGGGGACCGATCCTGCAACCGAGGTATGTGCCCTGACCGGGAATCAAACCTGCAACCTTTTGGTGTATAGGACAATGCTCCAACCAATTGAGCCACCCGGCCAGGGCCCACCTACTTGGTCTTAATGGAACATGAGAGACCCTTGCCATCCGAGGCTTGTACCATTATAGGGGTAGAAAAGCAGCCTAAAAAAAAATTTTACCCCACCTCTCAGCTGTTGCCTTTAAGATCTTTTAGTTTCTCAACAAGTTCTGGTAATGCCAGAATGTTCTTCTCCTTTAATGGGGAAGGATTTAATGATGGCCATAGGTACTAATATCCAGTTTCTTAGTTTAACCCAGAGGAATGGCCACTCCATATTTTGTCAGTCTCTAACCAAGACTCAGCCCACCCTCAGACTCCATCCCAGCCCATATATAGTCTGCTGTTAACCCAATAGTCTGGGACAAGGGACTACCTGGGAGGGCAACCCAGGTATCCCCTGTACAAATTAAACTGAAAGAAACCCCTATAAATGACAGTATGCTCTGAGACTAGAGACCCATAGGGGATGAAAAACCCTCACTGAAAAATTCCTTCAGCATAGACTCATAATTATCTTGTCAATCCCCTTACAACACTCCTGTACTGACTGTATAAAAGCCAAATGGAGAGCATCATATGGTTCAGGAATTATGAGCCATTAACAAGGCTATGGTTTCCATTAACCTTATTGTACCCAATCCATATACTCTCTGATCCCAAGTTCCCCTTGAGGCCATATGGTTTATGGTGCTAGATCTCAAGGATGCAATTTTTTTTGCACCCCACTTCACCCAGACAGTTAGCCTCTGTTTGCCTTTGAATGGATGGATGCTGACACTCATCCAACAGCTTGATATACTTGGAATGTCCTTTCTCAAGGGTTTTGAGATAGTCCTCATATTTTTGAACAAGCACTTGGAAAAAGTCTCCAGGAACTACTGCATAGGACCATAATTCATTATGCTGATGATATTCTAATCTGTAGCCCCACCAAACAGGACTCTGACCACAGAACTATCTTAGTCCTTAATTTGAGGGGGGGGATACTGCGTGTCTCCCAATAAGGCCCGGATTTTCTCAACAGTCAAATATTTAGGCTACCACTTAATTCAGGGATCTTGCTCTCTCTCTCTAGAATAAAAAGAGGCCATTGTAAATCTTACAGTCCTCTACACAAAGAAATAATTAAGAACCTTTTTAGGAATGGTGGATTTCTGCCGAATCTGGAAACCCAGGTTTGGGCTGATAAGCTAAGCCCCTTTATGAGGCAATCAAAAGATTTGATTCTGTGCCATCTCAAAGGATAAGAGATCTTTCTTTCTTATAGCTGCATAGTATTCCACTGTGTACATGTACCACAACTTTTTTATCCACTCATCTACTGATGGACACTTGGGTTGTTTCCAGATCTTAGCTATTGTAAATAGTGCTGCTATGAACATAGGGGTACATAGAAGGACCTGGAGAGTATTATGCTAAGTGAAACAAGCCAAGCAGAGAAAGACAAATATCGCATGATCTCAGTTATTTGTGGAATATAATGAACTAAATAAACTGATGAACAAAATTGACCCAGAGACATAGAGGTGGGGTACAGACTGACAAGCCTCAGAGGAGCGGGGGTTGGGGGGGAGAGATAAACCACAGAACTTATATGCATGTATGCATGACCAATGGACATAGACAACAAAGCTGGGGATGGGGTGGGGGGAATGGGGAGGAGGGTGTCAATGGGGGAAAAAAGAGAAACATCTGTAACAAAAGCAAATTAAAAAAAAAAAAAGATTTTATTCTGAGCTATTAGAATAGAACCAGGGCTTAAACCAAGACTTCAAGACCCTCAAATCAGTCCTAACTGAGAACCCAGCCTGGGGCCTCCCCGACCTAGAAAAGTCATTTGCACTAGCAGAAAAACAAGGAATCGCCCTAGGAGTCCTAACCCAAAAGCTAGACAACATCCCTAGGCCAGTAGCTTACCTCTCAAAACAATTAGACTCTGTGGCAACTGGATGTCCGGGTTGCCTATGGACAGTAGCAGCAACCGCCTTGTTAACTGAAGAAGCCACTAAAGCTGATCGTAGGCCAACCTTTGGAAGTCCAAATTTCACATCAGGTTCAGTCTCCTTGAGGCAAAAGGACACCACTGGCTAACAGGAGGAAGACTTACTAAATACCAGGCTCTTCTCTTAGATTCCCCTGAGCTCACTCTAAAAGTATGCCAAACCCTAAACTCGGCTACCTTAATTCCTGACATGGGCCCTGAAAACCAGGACATCTTACATTCCTGTGTTGAAACTATTGAACAGGTATTATCCAGCAGACCTGACTTAGAGGACATGGCCCTTGACAATCCCAATGTAGAATGGTTCACTGATGGAAGCAGTTCTGTTCACCAGGGAAGGAGGGCAGGTTATGCAATCCTGAGTCTCCAGGAAACCACAGAAGCCAAGCCTCTCCCCCCGGGAACTTAAGACCAAACGGCTGAACTCATAACTTTGATCCGAACTCTTGTACTAGGAAAAGACAAAAGAATCAACAGTTACACAGATGCCAAATATGCCTTCTTTGTTTTACGTGTTCATGCTGCCACCTGGAAAGAGAGGGGACTATTAACAACAACAACAACAACAACAAAACTCCCCTATTGAACATAGCCCAGAGATTCTAAGGCTATTAGAGGTAGTAAACCTCCCCCAAGAAGGAGCCATGCTCCACTGTAAGGGATATCAAAGGGACCCAATTAAATACCTAAAGGAAACTCCCTTGCCGACAGGGCTGCAAAGGAAGATGCCAGGTCAGATACCTCTATTATGGCCCTAATTCCATATACTCTTCCTCTGCCCATCAAACCAAGTTATGCCCCTAAAGAAAACACCTGGTCAGAAAGGCAAGGTTTCCCCCTAAACATTGAAGGATGGTGTATGAGAGATCAAAGACAGCTTTTCTCAACAAAGGATCAATGAAAGGTTAGAAAATCCTTTTATGACTCTCTCCATCTAGTTTGAGATACCACCTAACCTTTTTGTTATTATTGTTGTTAGTCCTCACCAAAGGATTTTTTCCATTGATTTTCAGATAGAGTGAAAGGGAGGTGGGGGCTAGGGGGAAGAGACATGACCCTAACCAGGGTCAGGGATTGAACCTACAACCCAAGCATGTACCCTTGACCGGGAATCGAACCCAAGACCCCTTGGTCTGCAGGCGGACACTCTAACTGCTGAGCCAAACTGGCCAGGGCAAGGTGCCACCTATTCTTTACTATGAAAGATCTTCATGGGGACTGGCCTATATCAAGCCATAAAAGAAGTCACTCAGTTTTGTGCACTCTGTTTATTTAATAAACCAGCGGCTGAAATACTGCCCCCCCGCCCTTCTCAAGCCCATTCAGAGAAGGGGTACATTTCCAGGAGAAGATCGGCAAATAGATTTTACACAAATACCCTCCTCCCAGGGCTTCTGCTATCTCCTGGTATTCATAGACACTTTCGCTGGATGGGTACAAGCCTTCTCCACCCGGACTGAAAAGGCAGTCTTGGTAACCAAAGCCCTCTTTAAGGAGATCATTCTGAGGTTTGGATTGCTTCAAAGCCCCCAAAGTAATAATGACCCTTGAAATAATTTCAATCTTTTTGAATTTATTGACTTATTTTGTGTCCTAACATGTGGTCTATCTTTGAGAATGTTCCACGGGCACGTGAGAAGAATGTATATTCTGCTTCTTTGGGATGAAATGTTCTGTAAATATCAATTAAATCCATTCTACTTAGTATGTCATTTAAGGTCACTGTTGCCTTGCTGATTTTTGTCTGGAAGATCTATCCATTGATATCAGGGGGGGTGTTAGAATCCCCTATTATGACTGTATTGCTGTTGATCTCTCCCTTAATGTCTACCAAGATTACATATATTGGGTACATATATGTTTACAAGGGTTATATCTTCTTGTTGGACTGATCCCTTTAATATTATGTAGTGAATCTTTGTGACTTGTTATGGCCTTTGTTTTGAAGTCTATTTTGTCTGATGTAAGTATTGTTACCTCAGCTTTTTTTTTTAGTTTCCATTTGCATAGTATATTTTTTCCATCCCATCACTTTCAGTGGGTATGTATCTTTTGTTCTGACGTCGGTCTCTTGTAGACAGCATATATATGGGTCATGTTTTCTTATTTATTCAGCTACCCTATGTTTTTTTATTGGAGCATTAAATCCATTTAATTTAAGGTTATTATTGATAGGTATTTATTGATTGCCATTTTATGCCTATGTTCCTCTATATATTTCTTTTTCTCCTCGTTCTTCTCCTCATCCTCCTTCTTCTTTAGCTTTTCTGAAATTGGAGTTCCCATCCTATATTTAATGGAAATTAACATTTACCAGGTACATTTACGTACACTATAATACAGGAATGGTGTTCCTTAGCCAGAAGATAAAATTGTACATTTCCTTGCTATTTCTTGGTTCTAACTCTGCTTACTATTCTGAAAGTGGGCCCTTTACCATTTCTTGAAATACTGGTTTGGTGGTAATGGACTCTTTTAGTTTAATCCCTGCCCCCCTCCCCCACCCGGAAGCTCTTTATTTCGCCTTCAATTTTATTTTATTTTTTAAATTTATCTTTATTGTTGAATGTATTACAGATGTCCCCCCTTTTTTCCCCCTATTGACCCCCTCCTCCACAATCGTGCCCCCCTCCTACCTTCCCCACACTATTGTCTGTGTCCATTGGTTATGCATATATGCATAGAAGTTCTTTGGTTTATCTCTTCCCACCCTCCCTCCCCCTTCCCTTTGAGGTTCATCAGTCTAACAACCAATTTTCTAGTGCCAGGCCTGGGACCACCTAATGAGAGGTATGGGCTCACTGAGACCAGATACTGCTTGTTTGAGAGATTTTAGGAAAGTCTGAAGCAGGAGCCAAAACAGGTCAATCCTATGGTAAAGCCATTGGAAACAGCTTGGGTGGGCCTGAAAGTTGGGTGAGGCGGGGCCTCAGGGAATCACCAGGGCAGGGCAAACAGTGTGAGCCAGGTTGCTGGAGTCCCAGATATGGCGGCGTCTGCCTGCCCAGGGAAGGGCTCACCAAAGGAACAACGACCTCCACCAGCACGTCTGTCCAGGAGAAAGCTGCATCTCCAGCTCTTGCCCTGATGCCAAACAACTCAGTTCTTCCCCATATGACTCTGGTACCTTTTAAGCCGCCTCCCCCACACTGGAGCCTGGAGGGTGGGAGTCTGAGTAAGTCCATGTGCGGGCCCTTGAAGAAGAACTGCCTGCATCTTCAGCATTCTCAGCCTTGGTTCCTGCTGGTTTTACAGCCAGAAGTTATGGGGACTTCTCTTCCTGGCACTGGAACCCTGAGCTGGGAACCTGGTGTGGGACTCAGACTCCTCAGTCCTCAGGGAGGACCTTCCCAGCCGAGGTAGCCTCCTAATTTTTATCTGCCACACGTGGGACCAGCCTGTCTGCCTCCGCCCCTCCTACCAGTCTCAGTGTGGCTGCTTCTTTAATGTCGTAGTTGTAGGACTTCTGTTCAGCTCGATTTCAGGCGATTCTGAATGATAGTTGTTCTGTAGTTGTAATTTTGATGTGGTTGTGGGAGGAGGCGAGAATGCGTTTACCTATGCCGCCATCTTGACCGGAAGTCCTCTTGCCTTCAATTAAAAAAAATGTTTTTTATTTCTCACCCGAGGATATTTTTCTATTTATCATTAGATAGAGTGGGAGGGAGAGAGAGACAGAGAGAAACATCAATGTGATAGAGCCACACCAACTGGTTGCCTCCCGTCTCCCACCAACCCGCCGACCCAACCAGAGCCTGGAGGAACTGCAACCGAGGTATGTGCCCTTGACCGGAATCGAACTCGAGACTCATTGGTCCACAGGCTGACGCTAGCCTTGCTAGCTAGATTAGTCTTGGTTGTAGGTCCTTGCTTTTTATTACTTTGAATACTTTATGCCAATGCCTTCTGGCCTGAAGTGTTTCTGTTGAGAAATCAACTGACAGCCTTGTGGGAGCTCACTTATAGGTGTCTAACAGCAAGGTGTCTCCCTTGCTGCTTTTAAGATTCTCTCTTTGTCTTTAACTTTTGCTATTTTTATTACGATGTGTCTTGGTTTGGGCCACTTTGGGTTAATCTTGATTGTGACTCTCTGTGCATCCTGAAGTTCTGTGACTTTTTCCTTCACCATGTAGGGAAGTTTCCAGCCATTATTTCTTTAAACAGATTATCTCTTGCTCACTCTTTTCTCTTTCTGGTACCCCTGTGGTGCAGATATTGTTATACTTGATGTTGTCCCAGAGGTCCCTTAGACTTTCCTCATTTTAAAAATTCCTCTCTTTTTTCCTGATGCTCTGTTTTAGTGCTTAATATTATGTTACCCTCAAAATTGCTAACGCATTCCTTTGCTTCTTCTAACCTGCTGCTGATCCCTTTTAGTGTATTATTCATTTCAGATATTGTATTCTTCATTTCTGACTTGTTTTTTTAAAAATAATTTCTGTGTCCTTGTTATCTTTTTGTTTAAGTTCTCACCGAGAACATCCATTCTTCTCCTAAAGTCCTTGAGCATTCTTATAACCATTGTTGTTGTTTTTAAAATTTTTTCTTTATTGATTTTAGAAAGAGAGGAAGGGAGAGGGAGAGATAGAAACATTGATGAGAGAGAACATCGATTGCCCTGAATGCCCCCAACTGGGGATTTGGCCCACAACCTGGGCATGTGCCCTGACTGGGAATTGAACTGGCGACCTCTTGGTGCATGGGTCGATGCTCAACCACTAAGCCACAGCAGCCGGGCATAAACATTGTTTTAAACTCTGCATCTGGTATTTTGGTTGCTCCCATTTCATTTAATTCTTTTTCTCAGGATTTCTCTTGTTCTTTCATTTGGGGCATATTTCTTTGTCTCTCCAATTTGTGTCTGTGTATTAGGTGGATCTGCTATTACTCCCAAACTTGTTATGATGGCTGTATGATGTAGGTGTCTTGTTGGGCTCAGTGGCACAATCTTCCAGATCACCTTGGTGCTGCAGTAATGTTTCTTGTGGGTTATGTGCACCCTCCTGTTGTTGTTTAGTTTTGAATCCTGTTGAACCTTTTGTGGGTGGAGTTTATCCTTCAGGCAGGCTGACTGTAAGGATAAACCTTGATCACCGTGTATGAGTCTCTGTGCTGGGGCTGCTCCCCAAGATGGTGTTGTTTTCAGCAGTGTCTGGTGCCTGCCAGAATCCCCCCTTGGGTGTGCCACTTGTGTTGCTAGTTGGGTTAAGCTCTGGTGTGATCTGAAGCCCACCATTGATTGTATTGGTTCTGGGTTCACTTGAGTGTGATGCAGGTACAGGTTGATGTCAGATGCTGTGTATAACCAGCCTTGGGCTACCTGTCTGGAGCTACCACGCTATTCACTATTTGTGGCTGCATCTACTGGGCCTGGGTGTGTGTGGGAGGAGGAAATCTGTATATAAGGGTCGGCTTCCTCCAGCTTAGAGCTGGGGGAAGATTCATAAAAGGTCTGAGACTCTCTGAAATTTGCCTCCACCTGTCAGCTACTCTATCTTCCCCTGAGGTTGCCTGGTTTTCCTCCAGAGCCTTCCCAAGAAAGATTGTAGAGTAGGCCCAGGCTGGTCCACAGACCCTTCCACAGATCATGAACTTGGTAGGGTGGGACAACTGGGGTTGGGAGATCAGGAATAGTGGGTCCCCCATGCAGTCAGGCACTCAGTGAGGGGGAAAGTGGCCCCTACTCCAGAGCCAAACCATTTAGTCTCTGCCAGAGTCTCCAACTCTAGCTCCCCCAGGAGGTTGAGTGCAGCCAGCCGACCCCTCTGCAGGAGCAAGTTCAGCAGAACAGAGCTACATGGGCTAAGGGGGCAGATCAAAAGAGTCTCCCATTGTGGGTTCATCCCAGTCCCAGATAATAGCCCCAGAGGGAGACATACTCCAAATATCCCAGCTCCAAGCAGTTCTCCCTTCCCCTCCCGGAACTGAGCTCAGCAGGGTGGGGTTACTGGGACCTGGGAGGGCAGATCCAAACAGTCTGTAGGAGTGGGGCGGGCACTTCTTCCTTTTCCTGGGATAGCTTGGACTGAGCTCACAGGGAAGATAGGAGTGGCCCCCTTGTGATGTATCCACACAATCCAGCACCTGCCCATCTAGTTCCAGGACAAAAACCTCCCCGGGAGACAGCACTTTGAAAGTCCCAGCTCTGCACAGCATTCTGATCCCCCTGTGTGACTGAACTCAGCAGGGTGGGGGTCACAGGGAGTAGAAGGGCTGGCTAAATGATTCAGCAGGTGGGGGATGGCAATGGCCATTTGCTCAAGGTGGGGAAGAATGGTCCTCTTTCCAAAGCTACACAGTTCAATCACCATCTGAGTCTCTGCCAAGAGCTTCTCCAGAGAAAGGAAACCCCAGAAGTCCCTGCTGGGTGCCACCAGTAGACACCTCTGCAGGACCTGAGCACAACAGAGTGGTGTCACCAGTAGTTGGAGGGCTGGACAGTGCACTCCCCAGGCTAGTGCTGTAACAATAAGAGTGCTTGACCCTGGGAAGGTGGCATCTGGGTCTCCAGCAGTCTCCCTTCTCTTCTGGGTGGACTGAATCCCCACTGATTTTTACCACCAGATGTTATGCAGTCTCCTCTTCCCATCTCTGTTGCTCTGGGTTGGGGATCCCTGCATGGGGTTGAGACCTCATGCTCCTGTGGGGAGGGAGTTTTGCAGCCAAGATATCACTCTGGCTTCTCAGCCACCACACATGAGTGCATAGCCAGCCTTTTCGTTTCTCCTCCCTTCTTACCAGTATCCACATGACTTCTTTTGTAAATCCTTGGTTACAATATTTTAGGTCGGCTAGCCTTCACTTGGTTATTCAGGTTGATTGCTCTACAATTTAGCTGTAAATCTGGTTTGGCGCTGGCAGCAGGTTAGTGTAGCTTCCACCTACTATGCAGCCATCTTGGAATCCTTGTTTTATTTTCATTTTGGCTATTGCAGATAATAATAACCAGGGAATTGTATATTTAGTATGCTTATTATTTTGCATTTCCTTTATATCCAACTAGTCAACTCCTCGGGCGTTGGGTCTACTACCATTTCTATATTCCATTGATATCTTTTACCTTTAGTAACTAACTTCAGTGCAGGTGTAGTTTTATATCATGGGTGACTAGGTAGCCATTCAGGGATCAAAAGTTTATCATCTTTCCCCCTCCCCTCTTGTATCCTTTCTCTTTAAAAACCATGTTTTCATGAGCCAGAATCATTCTAGCAAATCTCACTTTACTGACACCAATTAAATTAGGTTCCAGGACCCAATTCCAATGTGTGTGTGTTGGGGGGGCGGCCAGGGGAAGATTTCTGACACCAATAAGCAATTCTTGGACATTACTTTTTTCAGTACTTCTTGAATTGAATGCTTAACTGATCTTTTTTTTAAACCTTATTTTATGACAAATTTAAGTCACTTAATTTCCATATTGTTTCATCTTTAATTCAAGGGTAATTTAGTAATAGGTGATTTAGTTTCTAAATATCTTAAAGCTATTTTTTATTATACCATCTAATTTAATCAATTTGTGGTTGGAAAACAGTCTGTATAGTATTACTCCTTTGGAACTATTAGAGCTCTAGCTAATATATGGTTTATTTTTATACATATTGTATGTAAGCTCAAAAAGAATTTGACTATCTGATGAGTGGAGAGTTATTTACATATCTAATAGCTTGATCTGGTTTATTGTATTATTTAGAAATTTGATAACTATGCCTATTTTTGTCTGCTTCAACTATTAATTTCTCAGAGCTGTGTCTATAAAAGCATCCTCTACATTTGTTGACTTATTAATCTACTCACTTCTGCTAGTTGTTGCTTAAATTTGTCACTTTATCTTTTAGCTCTGTATTTTAATATACTCTAATTTCTTTTTGGTCTCACTCTCATCCCTTCAACCATCCTGTTATGTTCTTCTCTGTGCCTCGATTTCTCCATCTCTATGTAATAAATAATTTTTATAGTTGTTAAGAGTAAATGAATTAATATTTGTAAAGCACTTAGAATAGTACTTGGCACATAGTGTTATATAAGCGTTGGTTAGTATATAAGGGTAGAAATGGTAATTCAAACCATGAGCATGGTTGAAATCACTTGAGAAAACAAGACATTTGAAGAGAAGAAGAGGATCAAAACTGAGATTTAAGGAACTTTCTTGTTTAAGGGCTGAGGAGGGAGGAGTAAATCTTCAAAAAAAACTGAGGAGTAGACAAAAATTCTTTAATCATTATTTCATCAAAAGAGCTGCTGAGGAAAGAGTTGAATGAATGTGAGATAAACATTAATTGAAACCGCTGGAATGGGTGATTTAATGAGTACAGTGGATGCTGTGATGCAGCTCCCTGACCTCCCTTCAGGAGTGAAGGTCTTGTTCTGCCATTTGCTGGAGTGCTGCCAGCAGACATGCCTCAGTTATCAGCCTCCTTGTGCAGTTGCCTTGGTTAAAGAGATGCTCAGTGCCTAAGGTCCTACAACCTTACTTGGCAAAACCCATTGGGGGAAAACTTCGAAAGTTTACCTCAGGCCCTGCCCGGATGGCTCAGTTGGTTGGAATATTGTCCCATACACCAAAAGCTTACAAGTTTGATCCCTGGTCAGGACACACACCTAGGTTGTGGGTTCAATCCCCAGGTAGGGCGCATACTCAGGAGGCAGCCAATCAGTGTTTCTCTCTCGCATCAATGTTTCTCTCTCTCTCCCTTCCTCTCTATCTAAAAATCTACTTTAAAAAAGTTTATCCCTGGCTAGTATGGTTCATTGGTTAGAGCATTGGCCCATGGACCAATGGGTTCAATTCCCTGACAAGGGCACATACCTGAGTTGCAGGTTTGATCCCCAGACCTCGTTGAGGTACGTATGGGAGACAACCAATCAATGTATCTCTCTCTCTCTCTCTGTCTCTCTCTGTCTCTCTCTCTCCCTTCTTCCCTCCCTTCTACTCTCTTAAAAAATAAAAATCTCTCACCCCACCCTCAGGAACACTGCCTGCCACACCCTGCATTTTGACATCTTGACAGCAGTAGTGGGCCAAACCTACAGGTTTGAACAGGCTTAGGGAGCATCAGTGACTGGCTTGGGAGTAGGGCTGTCCACTCCACTGCCCCAGGAACCTGTCTGGTGCTTTCCCCACAGGATTGCTGATAGAGACTCCTGGTTTCCAGCTGATCCCACTGGACTGCATACTAGGATCTCTGCCCATTTGAGGGCAGGGAAATATTCTAGATCACTCTCAGAGGAGCTCCAGCTCTGGGGCAGAAAAACACACCCACCACATTTCTTGAAAACTGAACAGCACCTCCCCCTCATGGGAGACCCAGAGGTTTGGTACGCCCGATTCTGCATAAAACCCTTTCAGAAACAGACTTTTCAGAGACTAAGAGTGACAGCTGGCCAGCAGGCAAAAGTGGATAGAGGCAGAGCCCAGGGAACCTGGGGAAGTTTGCTGACCCACCCCTGGGCTCCAATCTATGGACAGTTTGGTTTAGAGTGCAGCTTGGCCCCTCTCTCATGCAGCCAAGTTCTGTAGAGACAGACACAAACTGTGGATAGCTTGAAGCTCAAAACAGGTTGCTAAGAATCAAAGGAGGACAGTTTCTGACTGCAGCTATCACCTAAGTAGAGCAGGATCCAAAGGGAGCTCCCAGGAGGCACTAAAATTCTGCTGAGACCAATGCCATTTCACTTTTTCTTTCTTTATTTATTTTTGGAGACAAACACCACTTCATTTTTTTTTTTTGCATTATTTTACCTTTTTTATAGATTTGATATTTTAGTCTCTATTTTCTTTCCCTTTTCCTACTCGTTTTTCTTCTTTCTCCTGCTTAAACTTTTTTTTCCTTTTCTAATTTTCTACCTTTCTGCTTTCTCCTCTATTTTCTTTTTCATATTTTTTTCCTCTTTCTTTATACCATTTTTATTCCTGTATTCTCTGTTCTTATTTTATTTACTTCACCTCTGCCCTTTCATAATACTTTTTCTTCCCCTTTTCTTCTATCCTAGTATTTTTTCTTTTCTGCCATTATTCTTGTTATGTTCTCTTTCCTAATTCTCTCTTCTTTTCTGGTCACTTTTGTTGTAGTTGTAGAGGTCTTTTATATGTTTTTGTTATGTTGTGTTGTGTTTAGTTTTATTCTGTCAGCACCTGCACAACATCTTGCATGATGTGGTTGGGGGTGAGCCTCACAATCAGCCAGCCTGAGAGAAGATCACATCCACAATAAGACAACAACATTCAAGACCCAATTATAACAGCAAAGCTCAAATAAATCACACAAGGGTCATTCCTGGAGCACCCAGCTCAGGAGATCTAAGAGACTGCACCACTGGGTCCCACAAAACACTTACTACATAAGGTCACCCCATGAAGACTGGGAGGCTTAGCACTTTGATCTAATATAGAAACAAATACAAAGAGTCAGCAGAAGTGGTGACACAAAGAAACAATCCTCAAATGAAAGTAAAGGAGGAAACTACAGAAAAAGAGCTAAACAAAATGGAGGCAAGCAACTTATCAGACATAGAGTTCAAAATAATGGTTATAAGGATGCTCAAGGAACTTAGTGAGAATTTCAAGAAACCGAATGGAAATTACAACAGCATGAAACATGAAATAGAAAACAAAAATAAGAATCAGGTGGAAATGAAGAATAATATACAGACATCAAGAACACACTGGAAGGAGATTGAGGATGACTGTGGGCAGGACTGGAGTGAGGGTGAGTGTGTGAGAGTGTGAAGGAGTGTGAGAGAGAGTGTGAGTAGACGTGAGTGTGGACAACCAACCTCAAGCAGTGCAGAAACATAGGGCAGAAGGTTCCAGTGCTGTGGATGGGGAACAGCCGGCTACCACGGTAAGCTGCTCATCAGGGCGCTTCTCCATGTGCAGAAGGGAGGCCCCGCCATTTTGGAAGATCCCTGGTCTTCTATGGGAGGAGGCAGCAGGAGCAGCAAGGGCCCAGCAACCCGAGTCCACCAGTGCACCTTGCACCATCCGACCAGTGGACCCCACTGTGTCAACACAGACAAGTGCAGAGTAGCTGCACTGTCAAGGTGCGTGCTGTGGAAGCTGCAAGCTACTGGGAGCTAAGCATCATCCCCCACAGCAGCAGCCTGATCAGAGCCGAGAAACACCCCCAGCAACAGAGGCTCAGGACCAGACATTCATCCCCAGGCGGCAGCAGCACAGATCAGCAGCTGAGACCCATCAGCATCAGCAGAGGCTGAGAAAAAGCTGAGCCCAATCAGGGAGCAGCACTCCCCAGCCACTGGTGGTGGGATCCACGGCTCCAGTGGGACCCACGCGATACAGTAGCCTGTGGCACTGGAGGGGCCCACGGCTCTGGTGGGGCCCGAGAATACAGCTGCCTATGGCACTGGCAGGGCTGGTGGCTCCAGTGGGGTCCCTGTGATACAGCTGCCTGTGGCACCAGTGGGGCCCACGGTTCCAGCAGTAGCACCTACCAGGACAGACCAATACCAGTCAATCCTCCAGGACCCACAGCAGGCAAGAGGTGCCACACACCAGAATAGTCTGAGAGGCACAGCAGCTTTATTGATACACACTGACCAGCCTATACATCCCAACATCCCTCACCAGGTCTAGAACTATGAGATGGCTAAAATGGGGAGACAAAGAAACAGCACCCAAGTGAAAGAAAAGGAGGACTCACCAGAAAAAGAACTACATGAAATGGAAGAAAGCAATCTGTCAGATAAAGAATTCAAGCATGCCCTGGCCAGTTTGGCTCAGCGGTTGGAGCGTCGGCCTGTTACCAGAGAGTCCCAGGTTCAGTTCCCGCTAAGGGCACATACCAAAAAAAAAAAAAGAATTCAAGCAATGATTTTAAGGGTGCTCAAACAATTCAGTGAGAACTACAAGCAACTTAATGAAAATTATAAAGAGCTCAGTGGGAACATCAGCTTAAAAAAAGAGGTAGAAGCTATGAATAAAATAAAGAGGAAATAAGGAATGACATAGCTGTGTTATGAAAAATATCTTAGAAGGATTCAATAGTAGATTAGAAGAAGCTGAGGACCAAATCAGTGAGTTAAAAGACAAGGTAGAAAAAAACATCCAAATAGAGCAGCAAATGGGGGCGGGGGGGGGGATTAAAAAGCAGGAAGAGAGTTTAAGGGAGCTTAGAAACAATACAAAATGTAACAACATTTGCATCATAGGGGTACCAGAAGGAGAAGAATCAGAGAAAGGAATACACAACCCGTTTGAAGAAATAATGACAGAAATCTTCCCTAAATTGGTGAAGGGAAAAGTCACACAAGTCCAGGAAACACAGAGTCCCAAGAAAGATGAAGCCAAAAAGATCCACAGCTAGACACATAATAACTAAAATGGCAAACATTAAAGACAAAGAAAGAATCTTAAAGGAAGCAAGAGAGAGACAGAAAGTTACCTACAAGGGAGCTCCCATTAGACTGTCAGCTTATTTCTCAATAGAAACACTGCAGACCAGAAGTGATTTGGCATGAAGTATACAAAGTAATGAAAGGCAAGGCTCTGAATCCAAGACTACTCTATTCAGCAAGGCTGTCATTCAAAATTGAAGATGAAATAAAGAGCTATGTAGAAAGAAAGAAAAAAGGCTAAAGGAATTTACCACCACCAAATCAGCACTGCAAGAAATGCTGAAGGGACTGTTGTAAGAAGAAGAAGAAGAAACAGAGAGAGAGAGAAAGAAGAACACAGGCATAAAATAAAAATGGCATCTAATAATTATCTATCAATAATAACCTTAAATGTAAATGGCTTATCCAATCAAAATACTCCAATCAAAAGACATAGGGTAGCTGACTGGATAAGAAAACACAACCCATATATATGCTGTCTACAAGAGACCCACCTCACAACAGACTCACACAGGATGAAAGTGAAGGGATGGAAAAAAATTCCCAAGCAAATGGAAATGTAAAAAAAGGTGGTGTAGCAATACTCATATCTGATAAGATAGACTTCAAAATGAGGACCATAATAAGAGACAAAGAAGGTCACTACATAATTTTAAAAGGATCAATCCAACAAGAGGATATAACCCTGGTAAACGTATGTGCACCAAATATGGGAGCACCAAAATATATTTTAAAAGTTCTGGAGGACTTCAAGGGAACAATCAATAGAAATACAATCATAGTGGGTGACTTTAACACCCCACCAACACCACTGGATAGATCTTCTAGACAAAAAATTAACAAGGACACAGAGTCCTTAAATGACAAACTAGATTAGTTGGACTAAATTGATATTTACAGAACATCTCACCCCAAAGCTGCAGAATATACATTCCTCTCCAGTACACATGGGACATTCTCAAAGATAGACCACATGTTAGGACACAAAGTAAGTCTCTACAAATACAATATGATTGAAATCATATCAAGCATCTTCTCAGATCACAATGGCATGAAACTAGAACTCAATTACAACAAAAACATTCAAACACTTGGAGGCTAAATACCATGTTATTAAACAATGAATGGGTTACTGAAAAGATCAAGGAAGAAATTAAAAATTTCCTGGAAACCAATGAAAATGAACACACAACAACACAAAACCTATGGGATGCAGCAAAAGCAGTCCTGAGAGGGAAGTTGATAGCACTACAGGCCTTCCTCAAGAAACAAGAAAAATCCCTAATTGACTCTCTAACCCTACAATATAAAGATCTAGAAAGAAAACAAAAAGAAAAACCCAGAGCAAGTAGAAGGAAAGAAATAGTAAAGGTCAGAGCAGAAATAAACGAGATAGAGACTAAAAAAACAGTTCAAAAGATCAATGAAACAAAGAGCTGGTTCTTTGAAAAGAAAAACAAGATCGATGGACCTTTAGCCAGACTCACTAAGAAACAAAAAGAGAGGACCCAAATAAACAAAATCAGAAACAAAAGAGTATTAACAACTGACACCACAGAAATACAAACGATCATTGAAACCTACTATGAACAATTATACCCCAACAAATGGGACAATCTAGGCGAAATGGACACATTTCTAGAAACACACGGTCTCCCAAAACTGAACCGGGAAGAGATAGAAAACATGAACAGACCAATAACAACAAAGAAAATTGAAGATGTAATTAAGAAACTCCCAGCAAACAAAAGCCCAGGCCCAGAGGCTTCATGGGGGAGTTTTACCAAACATTCAAAAAAGATCTAATACCCATTCTTCTCAAAGTATTCCAGAAAATCCAAGAAGATGGAAGACTTTCAAACTCATTTTATGAGGCCAGCATAATCCTAATTCCAAAATCAGATAAAGACATTACAAAGAAAGAAAACCACAGGCCAATATCCCTGATGAATACAGATGCCAAAATCCTTAACAAAATATTAGCAAATCGGATCCAGCAATACATCAAAAAAATTATCCACCATGACTAAGTGGGATTCATCCAGGGATGCAAGGATGGTACAATATTCACAAATCGATAAATGTGATACACCACATAAACAAAATGAAAGATAAAAACCATATGATCATATCAATAGATGCTGAAAAAGCATTCGACAAAATCCAGCATCCATTTCTGATAAAAAACACTCAGCAATGTGGGAATAGAGGGATCATATCTCAACATAATAAAGGCCATATATGAAAAACCTACAGCCAACATCATAATCAATGGGCAAAAAATAAAAACATTTCCCTTAAGAACGGGTACAAGACAGGGATGTCCACTTTTGTCACTCTTATTTAACACAGTACTAGAAGTCTTAGCCACAGCAATTAGACATGAAGAAAAAATAAAAGGGATCGAAATTGGAAAAGAGGAAGTGAAACTGTCATTATTTACAGATGACATGATATTGTACACAGAAAACCCTAAAGACTTCATAAAAAATCTACTACATTTAATAAAATGAATTTGGCAAAGTAGCAGGATACAAAATTAACGTCAAGAAATCGATGGCATTCTTATACACCAACAATGAACTCACAGAAAGAGAAACTAAAAAAACAATCCCATTTACCATTGTGGAAAAAATATTAAGATACCTAGGAATAAACTTAACCAAAGAAGTAAAGGATCTCTTCACAGAAAACTACAGGTCATTGAAAAAAGAAATAGAGGAAGATATTAAAAAGTAGAAGCATATAACTTGTTCATGGATTGGAAGAATTAACATCATTAAAATGTCCATACTACCCAAAGCTATATATAGATTCAATGCAATCCCCATCAAAATACCAATGATCTACTTCACAGAACTAGAACAAATACTCCAGAAGTTCATATGGAACCAAAAACGTCCCCAAATAGCCAAAGCAATCTTGAAAAAGAAGAACAAAGTAGGAGGGATCACATTACCAGACATCAGGTTATACTACAAAGCCACTGTAATCAAAACAGACTGGTACTGGCACAAGAACAGGCACATAGATCAATGGAACAGAATAGAGAAGCCAGAAATTGACCCAAGACAATATGCTCAATTAATATTTGAGAAATGTGGCAAGAGCATACAGTGGAGTCAAGACAGCCTCTTTAATAAATGGTGTTGGGAAAATTGGACAGCTACATGCAAAAAAATGAAGCTAGACCACCAACTTACACCATACACACAAATAAACTCAAAATGGATAAAAGACTTAAATGTGACTCGTGATTCCATAAAAACCCTAGAAGAAAATGCAGGTAACAAAATTGCAGACATCATATGCTGCAGAATTTTCATTGATACATCACCTAAGGCAACAGAAACAAAGGAAAAAATGAACACGTGGGACTACATCAAACTTAAAAGCTTGTGCACAGCAAAAGAAACAACCATCAAAGTGGAAAGGGAAACCACTATATGGAAGAGCATAATTGCCAATGACACATCAGATAAGGGGTTAATTTCCAAAATATATAGAGTACTCACACAACTCAACAAAAGGAAGACAAAGAACTCAATTAAAAAATGGGCAGAGGACCTAAAGAGACACCTCTCCAAACAGGACATACAAATAGCCAAGAGACATATGAAAAAATGCTCAACGTCACTAATCATCAGAAAGATGCAAATTAAAACAACAATGAGGTATCACTTCACACCTGTCAGAATGGCCACCATCAACAAATCATCAAACAAGTGCTGGAGAGGGTGCGGAGAAAAGGGGACCCTAGCACACTGCTGGGGGAATGCAGACTGGTGCAGCCACTATGGAAAACACTATGGTGTTACCTCAAAAAATTAAAAATTCAACTGACATTTGACCCAGTGATCCCACTTCTAGGAATATACCCTAAGAAGCCTGAAACACCAATCTGAAAGAAAATATGTACCCCTATGTTCACAGCAGCACTATTTACAATAGCTAAGATCTGGAAACAGCCCAAGTGTCCATCAGTAGATGAGTGGATAAAAAAGCTGTGGTATATATACACAATGGAGTACTATGCAGCTGTAAGAAAGAAAGATCTCATCCTTTGAGACGACATGGAGGGACCTGGAAAGTATTATCCTAAGTGAAACAAGCCAAGCAGAGAAAGACAAGTATCACATGATCTCACTTATTTCTGGAATATAATGAACTAAACAAACTGATGAACAAAATAGACCCAGAGTCATAGAAGTAGGGCACAGACTGACAGTCCTCAGAAGGGGGGGGAGGGAAGGGATAAACCACAGAACTTATATGCATGTATGCATATCTGATGGACATAGACAACAAAGCTGGAGATGAGGTGGGAGGGGATAGGGAGGAGGGAGTCAATGGGGAGGGAAAAGGAGAAACATCTGTAACAAAAATAGTAAAATAAATATATATATATATAAATAAATATATATATATATATATATATATATATATATATACATACATATATATATATATAGAAAAGAAAAAAGTCAGGCACAAAAGGTGATATATTCTATGGTTCCATTTCTATGAAATATCCAGAACAGGTAAATCCACAGAGGCAGAAAGCAGATTAAAGGTTGCAAGGGGCTGGTGGAAAATAATCATGATATCCTGCTTGCAGGGTATGGGGACTCCTTTGTGGGTAATAGCACGTTTTCGAACTAGATTGAGGTGATGGTACAACACTATGAATGTAGTAAATGCCACTGAATTGTGTACTTTAAAATGAATAACTTTATACCATGTAAATCTTACCTCAATTAAAAAGAAGAGAAAGAAGAAAAAAAAGAAATAAGAATTAAAAAGCAGGATAGTTTAAGGAAACGTTGGGACAATATGAAACATAACAACATCTGCATCACAGGGGTGCCACAAAGAGAACAAAGTGAGCAAGGAATAGAGAACCAGTTTAAAGAAATAATGACAGAAAACTTCCCCAACCTTGTGAAGGAAAAAGTCAAATGAGTTCAGGAAGCATGGAGAGTTCCAATCAAGATGAACAAACAGACAAACAAAAACTGCACACTCCAATGCACATATTAGTAAAAATGACAGGCATTAAAGACAAAGAATCTTAAAGGCAGCAAGAGAGCCCTGGCCAGTTTGGCTCAGTGGTTAGAACATCGGCCTGTGGACCAGAGAGTCCCGGGTTTGGTTCCCGCTCAGGGCACGTACTTGGGTCGCAGTTTGTCCCCAGCCCCAGTTGGGGTTGTGTGGGTGGCAACCACTTGATGTGTCTCTCTCACATCGATGTTTCTCTCTCTGTCTTCCTCCTTCCCACTCTATCTGAAGATAAATGCAAAAAATGTCCTTGGGTGAGGATAAAAAAAAAAATTAAAGGCAGCAAGATTGAGAGACAGAAAGTTACCTACGGAGAAGGTCCCATTAGAGTGTCAGCTGATTTCTCAACAGAAACACTTCAGGCAAAAAGGGAGTAGCACAAAGTATTCAAAGTAACGAAAAACAAGGACCTGAACCCAAGACTAGTCTATGCAGCAAGGTTGTCATTTAAAATTTAAGATGAAGCCCAGCCAGTGTTGCTCAGTGGTTGAGCATCAACCCACGCACCAAGAAGTCACTGGTTCGATTCCTGGTCAGGGCACATGCCCAGGTTGTGGGCCTGAGCCCCAGTGGGGGGCATGCAGGAGGTGACCAATCAATGTTTTTTCTCATCAATATTTCTATCTCTCTCTCCCTCTCCCTTCCTCTCTCTCTCTAATATCAATAAAGAAAATAAAATTTAAAAAAAAATTGAAGGTGAAATAAAGAGCTTCTCAGACAAAAACAAAAAAAGGCTAAAGGAGTACATAACCACCAAACCAGCATTGCAAGAAATGTTAAAAGGAGTGCTATAAGAAGAAGAAATCAAGGATGAGAGGAACATAATTATAAAGGGGAAAATGACAATAAATAAGTACCTATCAATAATAATCTTAAATGTAAATGGACTAAGTGCTCCAATCAAAAGACATAGGGTAGCAGAATGGATAAGAAAACACGACCCATATTAATGCTGTCTACAAGAGACCAACCTCAAAACAAAAGACTCACAACAACTATAACTGATGGGATGGAAATAAATATCCCAAACAAATGGAACTGCCAAACGGCTGAGATAGCAATACTCATATTTCACAAAATAGACTTCAAAATAAAGGCTATAACAAGAGACAAAGAAGGACATTACAAAATACTAAAAAGATCATCCAACAAGAGGATATAACCCTTGTTAACATAAATGCACCCAATACAGGAGCAACTAAGTATATTAAAAAAAAACCCTTGATGGACTTTAAGGGAGAGATTGATAGCAATACAGTCATAGTAGGGGACCTGAACATCCCAGTGACATCACTGGATAGATCTTCTAGACAAAAAATTGACAAGGAAACAGAGACCCTAAATGATTCACTAAATCAGATGCATTTAATTGATGTTTACAGAACATTTCACCCCAAAGCTGCAAAATATACATTCTTCTCAAGTGAACATGCGACATTCTCAAAGATAGACCACATGTTAGAACACAAACAAAGTCTCTACAAATTCACAAAGATTGAAATCATATCAAGCATCTTCTCAATCACAATGGCATGAAACTAGAAATCAATTACAATAATAAATACTCAAAAACATTCAAACACATGGAGGCTAAATAGCAT
Organism: Tadarida brasiliensis; assembly: GCA_030848825.1. Taxonomy (NCBI): domain Eukaryota; kingdom Metazoa; phylum Chordata; class Mammalia; order Chiroptera; family Molossidae; genus Tadarida; species Tadarida brasiliensis. The sequence continues at coordinate 11,088,638 of CM061275.1, read as the reverse complement.
ATTACTAAACAATGAATGTGTTACCAATGAGACCAAGGAAGAAATAAAAAAAATTCCTAGAAACTAATGAAAATGAACACACAACAGCATAAAATCTATGGGAAACAGCTAAAACAGTCCTGACAGGGAAGTTCATATCATTACAGGCCTGTAATTAGAAATTACAAGAAAAATTTCTAATAAACTATCTAACCCTACAACTTAAAGAATTAAAAATATAACACATGAAAACCCCAAAGTAAGTAGAAGGAAGAAAATAACAAAGATCAGAGTGGAAATAAATGACATAGAGACTACAAAACCAATACAAAAGATCAATGAAACCAAGAGTTGGTTCTTTGAAAAGGTAAACAAGATTGATGAACCTTTAGCCATACTCAACAAGAAACAGAGAGGACCCAAAAAATTAAAATAAAAAAACAAAAGAGGTGAAGTAACAACTGACACCACAGAAATACAAAGGATTGTAAAAAAAATACTATGACAATTATATGCCAACAAATTGGACAACTTAGGAGAAATGGATAAATTCCAAGAATCATACAGTCTTCTAAAACACAACCAGAAAGAGTCAGACAACCTGAAGAGACCAATAACAACTAAGGAAATTGAAGAAGAAATCAATAAACTCCCAGCAAACAAAAGCCCTGGTCCAGACAGCTTCACATGGGAGTTTTACCAAACATTCAAAAAAGAACTAACACCTATTCTCCTCAAACTATTCTAAATTATTCAAGAGGAAGGAAGAATTCCAAGCTCTTTTTATGAGGCCAGCATAATCTCAATTCCAAAGCAAGATAAAGACATTACAAAGAAAAAAAAAATTCAGGACAATATCCCCAATGAACATAAACGCCAAAATCCTCAACAAAATATTAGCAAATCAGATCCAGCAATATATTTAAAAAAATTATTCACCAGGACCAAGTGGGACTTAACCAATGGACGCAAGGCTGGTACAATATTCACAAATCAATAAATGTGATACACCACATAAACAAAATGAAAGATAGCTCTGGCCAGTTTGGCTCAGTGGTTAGAGTGATGGCCTGCAGACCAAAGAGTCATGAGTTCGATTCTGGTCAAGGGCACATACCTCGGTTGCAGTTCGGTCCCAGCACTGGTCAGGGTTGTGCAGGAGGCAACCAATTTATGAGTCTCTCTCACATTGGTCTCTCTCTCTCTCTCTCTCTCTCTCTCTCTCTCTCTCTCTCTCTCTCTCCCCCTCCCTCCCACTTTATCTGAAGATAAATGGAAGAAATATCCTTGGATGAGGATATAAAAAAAAAACAACAACAAAAAACAAAATGAAAGATAAAAATCTTATGATCATATCAATAGACACTGAAAAAGCATTTTAAAAAATCGAGCACCCATTTTGTTAAAAGCTCTCAGCAAAGTGGGAATAGAGGGATCATACCTCAACATAGGACGTTTATGAGAAACATAGACAACATCATACTCAATGGGCAAAAACTAAAATCATTTCCCTTCAGAACAGGAACAAGACAGGGATGTCCACTCTTACCACTCTTATTCAACACTGTACTGGAAGTCTTAGCCAAGTGATCAGACAAGAAGGAAAAATAAAAGGCATTCAGTTTGGAAAGGAGAAATTGAAACTGTAATTATTCGCAGATGACAAGCTATTGTATATAGAAAACCCTAAAGACTCAATAAAAACAAATGCTAGATTTATAAATGAATTTGGCAAAGTAGCAGGATACAAAATTAACATCCAGAAATTGATGGCATTCTTATACATGAATAATGAACACCCAGAAAAGGAAAATAAAACAAAAAAAATCCCATTTACCATTGCAACAAAAAAATTAAGATACCTAGGATTAAACTTAACCAATGAGGTAAAAGACCTGTTCTCAGAAAACTACAGGACATTGAAAAAAGAAATAGAGGAAGATATAAAAAAGTGGAAACATATACCATGTTCATGGATTGTAAGAATCAACAAAATTAAAATGTCCACACTACCCAAAGCAATCTACTGATTCAATGCAATCTCTATTAAAGCACCAATAATATATTTCACAAATCTAGAACAAATACTCCAAAAGTTTATATGAAATTTAAAAAAAGGCCCCAAATAGCCACAGCAATGTTGAAAAAGAAGAACAAAGTAGGAGGGATCACAATACCGGATATCAAGTTATACTACACGGCCATCATAATCAAAACAGCCTGGTACTGGTGTAAGAACAGGCATATAGATCAATGGAACAGAACAGAGAACCCAGAAATTGACCCAAGACATTATGCACAATTAATATTTGAGAAAGGAAGCAAGAGCATACAATAGAGAAAAGACAGTCTCTTCAATATATAGTGCTGGGAAAATTGAACAGGTACATACAAAAAAATGTAACTAGACCACCAACTTACACCATACACAAGAATAAACTCAAAATGGATAAGAGACTTAAATGTAAGTCATGAAACCATAAAATTCCTAGAAGAAAATGTAGGTAGCAAAATCTCAGACATCACATGTAGTCAAATTTTTACCAATACATCACCTATGACAAGAGAAACAAAGAAAAAATTAAAATAAATGGGACTACATCAACTAAAAAGCTTCTGCACAGCAAAAGAAATCAGTATCATAATGAAGGAAACCCATTACATGGGAGAACGTATTTGCCAATGATACATCAGATAAGGGGTTAATTTCCAAAATATATCAAGTACTCATACAACTCAACAAAAGGAAGACAAATAATGCAATTAAAATGGGCAGAGGATCTGAATAGACACCTCTCCAAACAGGACATACAAATGGCCAAGAGACATGAAAAAATGCTCAACATCACTAATCATCAGAGGGATACAAATTAAAAAGACTATGAGGTATCACCTCACACCTGCCAGAATGGTTGCCATCAAGAAATCATCAAACAACAAGTGCTGGTGAGGTTGTGGAGAAAAGGGGACTCTGGTACACTGCTGGTGGGAATGCAGACTGGTGCAGCCACTATGAAAACAACATGGTGTTTCCTCAAAAAATTAAAAATGGAGCTGCCATTTGACCCAGTGATCCCATTCTTGGAATATATCCTAAGAAATTTGAAACACCACTATGTTCATAGCAGCACTATTTACAATAGCTAAGATCTGGAAGCAGCCCACATGTCCATCAGTAGACGAGTGGATAAAAAAGCTGTGGTACACACAATGGAATACTATGCATCTGTGAGAAAGAATGATCTCTTACTCTTTGCGATGACATGGAGGGACCTGGAGAGTACTATACTAATCGAAATAAGCTAGTCAGAGAAAGACAACTATCACACGATCTCACTTATTTGTAGAATATGATGAACAAAATAAGCTGATGATCAAAATAGATCCAGAGTCATGGAAGTAGGGAACAGAATAACAAACCTCAGAGGGAAAGGGAGTGGGGCTGGAAGAGATAAACCAAAGAACTTACATGCATATATGCATAACCATGGGACACAGACAACAGTGGGGGAGAGTGGGGACGAGGGTGTCAATTGGAGATAAAAGGAGGGACATATGTAATACTTTCAACAATGAACAAAAAATAAATAAAAATAAAAAATAAAGCTTAAAAAAAAAAGTATGGGCTGACCTATGAACAAATCTGAAGCTGTTTGTCAATGTGTATCTTTAAATGATTAAGAAGCAAAATAAAATTTTAGTTAAAAAAAATCAATGAAAAGTATATCCTCAGAGAGGATTAAAAAAACAAAAAAGTAAGAAAGTTTACCTCAGTTTTCAGAAATATGGGATAGGCTAAGGCATTGTGAAGACTGGGCATCACAACCTAACTTTTTCCTCTGCCCAACTTTTTCTCCTTTCCTTTCCTTCCACAGATTCTGATCCCTAATAAGCTTCCTGCATACCAAAGTTCATTGCAAGAGTTTGCTTCCCAGGGAACCCAATCTGTAACGATTAGTTACATTTATAGGAAGTGGTGATGGATATGAGAAGCCAGACTGCAAAAGGTAAGAAATAAATGGTTAGAAAGATGGAACAAGCAAAAATGTGTATCTTTTAATTTTGCTTTCACAGATAGGAGCATGACCAAAACCAAGACTGTATTAAGGGCTCACCACCCAATCCCCTGTTAGTATAGGGGATATTTGACTGAAAGATAAAATGCCAGTTACACAAACAGGATTCGATATGGTTTAAATTATCCTTTACAAGGAGTGAGGGCTAATTAGAAAGTATTACTTTCTGTTAATGTATCAGGACACAAAGTTCTTTCATCGGTATTAGTTCGTTAGGGAGTTAGGGTAATAAATAACCACCATTTTACAAAGATCGACATAAACTTTAAAATTGGCTACAAACTTAAAAGCTTCTGCTTCACCTAATACAACTGAGTGTTTAAACCACCCATCCCACAACTTCCTTCTAGCCCTTTCCCAGCTGAACTACAATGTCTACCCCTTAAGCCAAAGAATGAATCCATTTCTTGGATAAGTGTTCGAATGGCAGGAATCAAGAGACTTCTGAAAAGCATTTCAACGAAGATCCAAATAAAGATGCCAACAAAAAAAGATCTATATGGGAAATTAAACTTTTAGAGAATGAATGAATGAACTATGTGACAAAAATAATAATTTTGACCAAGGCATGAGCGTGGGGTGGAGAAAGAGGTTAGGTTAAGTTTAGACGCAAAGCTTCAGGAAAAAGGAAATAACCAAGAAATCCTCAGAAAGTAGCAATAATGCAGCGCTGGCTGCAGACAGGCGTCTAAAATTTTCTCACGCCAAAAGCGCATGACGATTCCAAGAACCCTCCGATGTCTGGCAGGGGAGGAAAAATTACAGTAGCGGCGAGCACAAAGGCAGAAAATTTACAATTGACCCCGGAAACATTTTATTTTGCGTAGGTAACTGGAGAAGTTTCTTTGGCGACTCGTTCCTTGATCCGGAAGAAGAGATAGCAAACTTCACTTGCGATTGGATCGCGTTACAAAGGCGGGGCTCTAGCGAGCCAGTCACCTTGACAACCGGATGTGACGATTCCGGAGGCCGCTGGCTGAACTTGGCTACAGCTGGCTGCTCCGGTGGGCGCGGTCTTCAGGAGGACCGAACAGTGCTGGGGGCGGTGCCATTAAGGCCACGCCTCCCGCGCTCTCTGTGCGAGGCTCTGGAGGGAAGTCGTAAGCTTTGGGGGGCGGAGACTCGGGCCGATTCTCTCAGAGCCTAGGGCCCGGCCAGCGCCGTCAGCGGCGTCCCATCCTTCCGGTTTCCGCGGCTGCGCCGCCTCCCTCCGAAGCTTGGAGCTACGCCCTCTGGAGAGCTCGCCGTCGCCCTCCTTTCAGCTTCGAACCCACTCAGAGTTGCTCCGGGGCAACTGCCGCCCAACATTTTCTCGCTCAGATTCTCGCCCCTGGGAGGACCCCGGTCCCACACTGCCCACTTTCTTGGATGCGCTGACCCCTCCCACCCCTCTAATATGTCCAATAACCTACAGGGAGTCTTCTTGAAAGCCGCAGAGGAAAAGTCGGGCAGCGCCTCACCCTGGTAAGTACAGGTTTCCTCCCTCGACACACCCGCCCCTCGCCCGTCTCTTAGCAGGATGTCGAGGCGGCCGTCGTTTCCTGTCGCAGTTCAAAGGAGTGTGACCCGCAGGGTGAGCCACTCCGGGAGGTGCTCGTCTCTCTGGCAGTTAGAGCCCTTAGAGCGCATCCCTCTTGGAAACGTAAATCGTCCTCTGAGCCTAACGCAGTCAGCCTCTGCCCTGGCGCCGCGTCTCCGATTTCACGGGCGGACAGAATAGAGCTCCACGGGCGAGGAAAACCAACATGGCCGACGCTCCTGTGTGACAGACCGTTCTGGAAGGTTCTCGCGCGCTCGCAGGAGAAACCAGCAGCGATCTGCGCGGATTAGCAAGTACAACCCAGGTGGCGCTGGACCTTCAGTGAAAATAGCCGTAATTTAAGAGTGAGAAGGAGAGGATATGTTTTCATGCCATAGATAAGCGTATATGAATTTAGAAACCGAGAAGTTGTTCTAGAATATGGGAATCGATTATTTTAAAATATCAAATAACAGCTTTATTTGGAGAGGAAGAAAAGTAAAAAAAAACCCCGGAGATTCTCATGTAAAGTCAATCTTTGGAACACCCTATTTGAAGCAGGGCTAGTGTCAATGCCATCTGTAACCGGATGTCTATGTAAAAGAACTATATTTGAATGGGGAGAGGCCAGTATTAAAGACATGTTTGTAAATTTAGAAAGTTGTTTACCCGTAACTCGGTAGGTTTGTTTTGTTTTGAAGCTTCTATTAATCAACAAGTGAAACTGAAACTGGAACAAAACTGTTAGCTCCGGTAGAATAATTTAAGTTGTTCGATCCACGGTTAGTGACGTGTTCTGAGTGGTACGAAAACAGTTGGGGGGCGGGATCCGGAGGAGGGTGTCAATGGGGGAAAAGGGAGAAACGTCTGTAACAAAAATAAATTGATAGATATACAAAAAAAAAAAAAGTTAATGGGTCTCTGCAGACGGAAAATGTGAAGAAGAAAGCGTGGACATTAAGATGTAAAATCCGTGGAAGAGGATTTATGAAGAAAATCAAACTGCCTAGGTTTAATCCTAGCTTCATGAGGCTAAGTACCTCAATTTTCATTCTGTAAATAAGGCCACCTAGAGATAGTTTAAGGATTAAAAGAGTGAATATACGTAAAGCAATTAGGAAATAGAAAAGCAGTATTTAAATGTTGTTACTATACGAATACAACTTTACTTCTGTACAAATTGCGGCCCAAGAACTAGGTTTCCTTTAATTACGAGTAGATTCAAAACCTAATTGTAATAAAGACTTTTAAAAAGCATGCGTAATATTCTAAAATGGGATGGTCACTAAACGCGGTGAGCTGAAACAATACTGAAGCACTGCCAAGAAAGAACTGTTATATTTCATATCATTAAAAGAGCCAGCTGTCGTGTATGTATGTTGCTTGTTGGATTATTTTTGGTGGAAGTTGGGGGAACAGGCAAAGATAGAGCTCTGTATGGATATGCAAATGTAGGATTACTTTTTAATGACTGTTTATGCCTTCTACCTTGTTTTTGTACCTGGATATTGATGACAGCTGACTTATCCTAACTTTAACGCAGTTTGTTTCAGGATTGCATTTATTTTTAATATCAGAAATAAGATAGAGTAAGAACTTTACATTTTTATTTATTGTGTACTTGAACTTTTTTATCCAGTTTCTAATCCTTTGGCTATCTATTTTTGGCAACTTTAAAACCATTACAGATTGAATTATATTTTGATTACAGTCATGAGTCATTTGGAGTTCATTAACTCATTGATTTATGCATTGTTTTCATAATCTCCAAATGCATTTATTTCTTCAAACCACTTTGGTTATTGGTTGCATGTTAGCTTCTGTTCTGTTTTGTAGGTAACAATCTGCATTCCAAATAGAATTTTGTAAGTCATTTGATTAATGTCAGTTCTTTATTGGAAACTTAGTTTTCTTATTTTTCTGATAATATTTTTGATGGTACTAAATCATTTATTTTCTTTATAAACTTAAAATGACATTTTTTGTTTTCTGTAGATACTTGAATTTTCTTGAGGTACTGATTTTCCTTTAGTAATTTTTTTTAGTAATATGATATAGAAAGTTTATTGTTTCAAGTATTTCTAATTCGTCAGAGCGCAAAATATAAAACTCACATTTAATCTTATAATACAAAGAAAAAATCTGGAAGAGATTTGTGATAGTAGGTATTAAGTTTATTTAGATTTAGGCTTTAAAAAAATTTTTTTTTCTTTATTGATTTTAGAGAGAGAGAGAGAGGAAGGGAGAGGGAGAGAGAGATAGAAACATCAATGAGAGAGAACATCAATTGGCTGCCTCCTGCATGCCCCCCACTGGGGATTTGGCCCACAACCTGGGCATGTGCCCTGACCGGGAATCAAACCGGCGACGTTTTGATGCATGGGTCAATGCTCAACCACTAAGCCATACCAGCAGAGCTAGGCTTTTTTTTTAACAAAGTAAGGCAGGAGTCAGAATGGTATAGTGGAAAGAGGTAAGATGTGGAGTTACAGAGACCTAGGTTTAATATCCTAGCTTACCACTTATTATCAGTATATTCAAATACCTGGTTATAAAAGCATTCAATGAGTGCCTACTCTGTGATAAACTGCACTAAATGGAGAGACCAACTAAAGACTAGAATATGGGCCATGCTGGTGAAAAACCTTACAATCTGGAGGGGAGATGATGTGTTACATTTTTTAGTAGTGTTGTGCACAGGATGTTGTGAGCACATAGAAAAGGGGATTGTAGGAAAAGTTTCTGGAGCAGCTGAGTTGGCAGAGGGAATTGGTAAAATAAAGCACCAGTATGGCTTATTACGAACAATTGGTATTTATTGTTTGATTCTCTACTACAAGCAGGATAGATAGCATGTGAGGGTTTGGTTTGTCCTGCTAAAGAGATTAGACTATCTCTTGGAGATTAGAGGATTTAAGAAAAGGATTGTCATGGTCACCTGTGCATTTTAAATAACTGAAATAACTGATGGCAGTATGGATTTGGGGGTGAAGGATCAGGCATCTAAAGATTCTATTTTAGTCCTTTCAGAGATGCTTACGGCCTGAACTACCTCATACAAAGGGTTGGATTCAAAGAAATATAGAAGGGAAAATAGACCTTGTCAGTGCATTGGCATGAGGAAAAGAGGATCAATTATGATGCCAATTTTCTGGGTAGATACTGGTAAATTGAGATGAACACAGCAAGAAAGCCATCTGAGAGATATTTGAACCTGAAACTCAAGCTCAGAGCTGAAAATAAAGACTTGTGAGTCATCAGCTTAGAGGTATTATAATAAAAGCCTATGATAATACATCCCACAATAATAGGAATTAGGATGTCACGTGATTGTCAGTTGGCATCTATCTGCCCTTTACCCTTTGTTCTTAAATGGGAAGTTAAAATAAGTGTCCTTAGCAGGGGGCTTGCTTTGGTTAGATAATGTTCCATTGTCAGTTCAGTGTGCATTTAGTTTTATACAGTGTAGGTGTTATTATGTTTACTTTGATGTGTGTGTGTGGGTGTGTATGTGAGAAAGAGAAACAGAGCAAAACAGAGACAGACACAGACACATACCATGCAGGCTAACTGAAATCTATTTTTCATTGATCTCTCAATTTATGCGTTGAATTTTTTGGGTGCTGGTATGTTGGGGTTATGCTAAAGTAAACAAGAAAATGGATGGGATTGCCCAAGAGAACATGTAATTCTGAATAAATTATTTAATATTACTAAACCTCTACTTTCTCAGCTATAAAATAGAAATGGCAATACCAACCTTGCTGGGCTGTTTATTGGAATTAGGTTAATGACAAATATTTATAATATCTATTATGTATATATTACTACATTATGTACTTATGTATAGTATATATGTATATTATATAAGTACATAATGCCAAGTCATAGATAGTAAGATGGAAAAGGTCTCCTAGCAGTTGAAAAAATATATTTTGCAAAAATATCTACAAACTGTTCATTGGCCTGCAAAATTTTTACCATTACATTTCTAATATGTGAATGCTTCACATCAATATTGGAGTAGTAAAAAATGTCAGTTACATACTATTATAAATATGTTTAGTATACCTTTTATTAAAGTTCTCATACCTTTTTATTAAAGTTCTCACATTTTCAAAAAACTACTTGATTAATTTGTTTATTCTTGGACACCAGTTTTATATATATATTTATTTTTTTTTATACTCACCCGGACATTTTTGCATTTATCTTCAGATAGAGTGGGGGGGGGGGGGAGAGAAACATTGATGTGAGAGAGACATCGACTGGTTGCCACCCACACAACCCCTACCAGGGCCTGGGACAAACTGCGACCGAGGTATGTGTCCTTAGCAGGAACCGAACCCAGGACTCCCTGGTCTGCGGGCCAGCGCTCTAACCGCTGCACTCAGCCAAACCGGCCAGGGCCAATTTTATATTTTGATGGAAGATGATAACTACATATATTGGGTGCTTATCATAATCCCAGCCAGTTCCTTCATTTACTTCCTCATAGCAAGCCTATTGTCCTCATTTTACAAATGAAGAGACAGAGATTCAAAGAGGTTAAGTAAATTTACCAATCAACTAATAATTGGAAGAACCAAGATTAGAAGCCTATAATCTTTCTAATGTATTGCCATTTTCTCTTTTAAAGCCTTAAACTGTATTATTTTTCCAATGTAGTTTCTCAGTTCAAACCCTAGGTAATTTAAGATAATTGGCATGTTGATGATTCTTTTTAAGTGACCAAACCAGAGCATGGGGTGCAGAATCTGATTCTAGTTTTAGTTCTTGCATTAGCTAACAGAATATGATCTTTAAGAAAACAGAATCTTTATAGGATTTTTAGTTAATCTCTTAAATGGAACATGTCTTCTAGATCTGGGGGAAAAAAGTGTATTGATTGAAGAAGTGTGAATTTTCACCCTGATGTATAATTTCTCTCCTTAGCATTTTGTATTTCAGTTTAATTTTTATAACTCATTCCATTGGATTTTTAAAAAAGTTATAGCTTGTAGAATTCAATTCAGCTAACATTGACTATGATGTGCCAGTTGCTGTATTAGGTGTAGAGGATATATATATATATATTGGATAATCTATCTTTAAGGAATTTATGGTCTCTGGTAGATTATGTGCATCTCTACAATATACTGACATAGAAGAAGCTGTATTTTCCTTTCATTTTTGAAGAGGAATAGAAAAGGGGGGGAGGAATCAATTATTAGATTTGAAAATCGAGTTTCTTAGGTCATCTTATTCTCACACAAAGACTGTTTCAAACCTTTTTGGTTCTCCTCAGATCTCTTATTCTTAACAGATAATATCATGCTCTTTTTCATAGAGAAAATAAAAGCTGTTAGATCAGAATTACCTCAACCTTCTGACGCAAAAGCTATAAACTTACCTGCAAGTGCACCTAACCTCTCTTCCAATTCCAATGGAAGGAGATGTTTCTTTAGCTCTCTTCAAGGTTCAGTCCCTCCACCCTGTCTTCTGGTTCCCATTTTCTACCTCCTTATCAAACCTTAATTATCCTGCTTCTTTTATTATTACCAGTCTTTTCCTCTTAATGACTCACTTGAACATTTACACATGCTCTTGTTCATCTAAGCTTTAAAAGAGAAGAAAAAGAAAGACCTCTAAATTGACCCCATTTTTAGCCTCTAGCTGCTTGCCAGCCTTTCTCTTACTCTTTACAGTCAAAGTTCATAAAAGAGTTGTCTATATTTGCTGTCTTCATATCTTTTGTTCATATTCAAGTATCCTACTTGACCTCTCAGAAATTTTTAATAGAATCACCCACTTTTCTTAGAACTCTCTCTTTGGCTTCCATTGCATCAAAATCTCGTTTTCTTTCTGCTGCTCAAAGAAAATGGGAAGCTGCTGAAATGTTTTGCGCAGGGAAGGGCCAATGGTAGTGTGCCAATTTGAAGGGGAGAAGATATGACTGAAGAAAAGACCAGTTATGAAGCTACTATAATAGTCTAAGCTAGAGATGATTGCTTAGACTAGAGTGAAGACAGTTAATTTGAAAAGAAATTAACAGATCAAGATTTTGTTGAATATAGATGGTAAGAAAGCAGGAATTACTTGTTCTGACTTAGACATCTAAGGTAAATGGATGCCATTTACCAAAGGGTGGGGGGAAATAACTAGAAAAGGCCATGTTGAGTTTTAGGTGCATTGAGATTCTGAATGGAAATGTCATGAGGGAAGTTGGATATATAAGCCTGAATCTCAAAAGAGATAAGATACGAATGTTTGGCTTATTGATATATAAATAAATGGTAATTTAATTGAAGTCATGTATATAAAAGAAATCTAGGGAAAGCTTACAGAATAGAAAAAAAAAGAATTCAGTCTAAGCTTTGGTGAATTCCAACATTTGAAGGCTGATTCAGATAGAAAGAGTAGGCAAAGAAGATTGAGGGAGTTACTACAGAGGTAGGAGAGTGTCATATCTAGGAAGCCTCGGGAAGAGAGTGCTTTAAGAAAAGGCACAGAAGACATTTTTGTGCTCATCCAAATATATCATTTGTCTCAGTTATAATGATCTATTTCCATGTCCATGTACCAGGAAGTTTAAATTCTTTTAGGGATTGTGGGTTGAACTAGGTTGGAGGCAAACAAACATTTTCTGGAAAGGGCCAGATAGTAAATATTTTAGTATCTTTGCAGGCCATATAATCTCTGTGGTAGCTACTCAACTCTGCTGTTGTAGCATGAAGGCAGCCATATACAGTACATGAAACAATGAGTGCAACTGCGTACTAATAAAAACTTTATGGGTACTGAAATTTGAATCTCATAAAATTTCCACATCACAATACTATTCTTGTGATTTAAAGAAAATCATTTAAAATATAAAAACCATTCTTAGCTTGTAGACTGCACAAAATCAGGGATGAGACTAGATTTAGCCTACAGGTTGTATTTTACTGACCCTTTCCCCATAACTGAGCCTGGTGCCTGAACCATAACAAATACTAAGTTCTGATCCAGTTTATGTGATTTTTGGAGGGTGGGAGGTGATGAGGTGGGTTTTCCTCTAAAAGCCCTGAAAGCAAGAATTCATGCTGTTTCTAATGTTCATGCTTCTCTTTAAAGATCAGTTTTTCATTTACTAAAAGTAAATATAACATATTGAAGCAATATCAAGTAGCCTGGAAGCTGTTTTAAATATTGTAAGATGAGCCCTGGCCGGTTTGGCTCAGCTGTTAGAGTGTCAGCCCACGGATCAGAGAGGCCCGGGTTTGGTTCCCGCTAAGGGCACGTACCACGGTTGCCGTTTGTCCCCAGCCCCGGTTGGGGTCTGTGGGTGGCAACCACTCGATGTGTCTCTCTCACATCAATGTTTCTCTCTCTCTCTTCCCTCTCTCTCCCTCCTGCTCTATCTGAAGATAAATACAAAAATGTCCTCGTGTGAGGATAAAAAAAATTATTAAAAAAAAATATTGTAAGATGTAGTTATGTTATTTTGGGTTATAGAAAGGTAAAACTGAATTCCAGTGCTTCCTGGGATGTATAGAATTTTTGGAATTTAGTGAAAATCAGTACTAAGGTTTAAAAACACCTATATGCAGTAAAACACCCCTTTACACTTACAAGAATTCTAATTATTATTATTTTTTGCCCTTAAATTTCTTTCTTCATTTAGTCATATAAGACCATACTGGTTTTGTAGGACATGGACTCTGCACTCATGTTGCTAGAATTGAGTATGAGAGACATTCTACAGACAAGTGAACAAACAGATTAATTTACACAAGATGACAGCTTGTGATATGTACCATGAAGGAAATCAACAGGTGTAATGTTTGAGACTATGAAGGAGGGGAAAGGGTAATTAAGGTGGTCAGATACTTGGGAAGTATCATTTATGCTAAAATTTGAGTTATGTAGGTGGGAGAGGAGTACCTACAGAAATAGCATCTGTGATGGCCTTGAGTCCCATGAGATCTTGGTATTTTTCAGGAACTGAAAGGTAGTTTTAGGAATGAATATCTTAAGGTGCCTGCATTCAGGAATCCTACAAATAATTGATTATTCAGAGATTGGTATGGGATTTTTTAAAAAATCAGACAGTCTGTACTAAGAAATAGCTTGTAAGGATCCAGATCAAAATTGGCTAGATTTTCTTAAATTACTAAAATAAATAAAATAAAATAAAAATTACTGACTTTTAGTGTGTTCCATGTTCATTGAAAACCATTCAGCTGAAATGACATTGCAGTTATATATGAATTGACAGACAATCAGAACGAATATGAGTAATTGCCATACCAAGTACTCTTTGGCACCAAACTTCAGATGTGCTGAGACAATCAGTAAATCAAAGAAAATGGTTCCTACATTGAGTAACTCAATTTAGTTTCTAAAAATGTGGCACATTAAGGTATCACCATAAGAGATGCCTTAGCAAAAGAAGAATGGCTAACAGTAGAACTTATGAGTCATTGTCAGTAGGAAGAACAGAATAGATGGTGGGGGGGGGGGGCGGGGAAGAGTGAGGGAAATAGAATAAGCATAAATGGAGGTGAAATGAGAACCCTGGTCCATAAAAGTAAAGGAGGAAAGACAAGAAGAAAGAATTCAAGGAAAAGGAGGAGTGAGGGTGCTAATAGTTTAAGCGGAGCATATTCTAATAGATATAATTTTATACAGGGTAAAACATTAGGAAACTCTACTTACAGTTTATCTATTGCCTAATCACGTGAGATCTAAAAGCTGTGGCCATATCTTTGACTATTTCTTCTACTTCAAAATCTTTGTTTTGTAATATTTCACTTTGAAAAATCAAAGTGACAAACGATATACTTTTATTATATTTTATATATTTTTTTAAAGTATTCGCAAATACTTGGTTTTAAATAAAATGTATGTACCATGTAGTATGTTGTATTTATTTACTCATGTTCTTTTAAGTGTTTCAGGCTGCATGTACCAAGTAGTTCAGACGGTTGGCTCGGATGGAAAAAATCTTCTGCAATTACTTCCAATTCCTAATTTCTCTGGAAATTTTATACCAGTAGTTCAATCTTCAGTTATGTCTGATGCTTTGAAAGGGAATACAGGAAGCCCAGTTCAAGTTACTTTTCAGACTCAGATTTCCAGCTCTTCCACAAGTACATCATCAGCTCAATTGCCCGTTTTTCAGCCAGCCAATTCTTCAAACTATTTATTTACAAGAACAGTAGATACAACAGAAAAAGTTAGAGTTACTACTGTGGGAACTGAAAATTTTACCTCATCAGTTTCTAAAGTTCAGAGTCATGGTGTGAAAATTGATGGACTCACCATGCAAACATTGGCTGTTTCTTCCTCCTCAACACAAAATGATTCATCTTATATTTTAGTAAATACTCAGAGCCTTCCAATGACTGTGAAATCTCCAGTGTTGCCTTCTGGGCATCATTTACAGATTCCAGCCCATGCTGAAGTGAAAACTGTACCAGCGACGTCATTGCCTCCTTCAGTTCAGCAAAAGATACTTGCAACTACAACCACAAGCACCTCAGGAACAGTTGAGGCCTCCCAAATACCATCTGTTATTTACGTATCTCCTGTAAAAACAGTGAAAAATGTAGTTACCAAGAACTTTCAACACATTTATCCAAAACCTGTTACAGAAATAGCAAAGCCAGTGATACTAAATGCCACACAAATTCCAATGAACGTTGCAAAAGAGACGCAGTTGAAAGGTGGTCAGCATTCTCAAGCTGCTCCAGTGAAATGGATTTTTCAAGAAAATCTACAGCCTTGTACTCCATCTCTTGTTCCTGTTAAATCTTCAAATAATGTGGCTTCACAGATTTTAAAAAGTTTTGTAGAAAAGAAAAGTTTGGGAGATAATACTGTGCATATGCCACCATTGAGTACCATCAGTCCTAGTGGGGGACAGTCCAAAAGTATGCCTATTAAAGATAATGCTTTGGTTATGTGTAATGGGAAAATCTATCTGTTGGCTAAAAAGGGGACAGATGTTTTGCCATCACAAATTGATCAACAGAATTCTGTTTCTCCTGATATTCCACCAAGAAAAGATATATCACAGATAGTGAGTTCAAGTCCAGTCACAGAAATATCTAGAAAGGTTGTCAATTTTGTTTTGGCTAAAAATAAATCTTCCCAGATGGAGACAAAATCACTTTCAAACACCCAGCTTGCTTCCATGACCAGTCTAAGGATAGAGAAGAATAAAACCGTGGAGACACCATCTCTTTCTATCCTAAACCCAAATAATCTGAACCCATCCATTAACTACTTAAAACAGAGTAAGCCTTTATTCATAAAGGCAGACTTTCCACATGGATTTAGTACAGGACAAAATGCCCCCCCAAAAGAAAATATCATCCAGAGCATAGAGAAAATAAGTTCCTCTGTTGATGCAACAAGTATTACTTCACAGCAATGTGTTTTCAGAGACCAAGAACCAAAGGTAATTTTCCCATGTCAGGGTGTTCTTTTTATCTGTGTAGAAATTTTTTTTTTTAATTCTCAAAGTTGTCTATAATACCTTTTCCTCCTTCCTTTCCCACCCTCCACTTCATCACACACATACCATACACACATGAATGCTTAATTAAGTCAAAGCTTTTATCTGAAGGAAATGTTTGAGGAGGAGTATAATTGAGAGAGTCCAAGCAGTATCTTTGTCTTGAATCATTTGGCATGCCACATCCTTAAAACAAAAAAATCACAGAGCAACAGAGTAAAGAAGAGTTGGAGAAGGATAATGTGAATTAAAAACTTAGCGAGAGAGAGAGAGAGAGTGTGTGTGTGTGTGTGTGTGTGTATTCTACACATTAGTACACACATGCATGCATATACACGTATATATATGTATTTAAGCCTGCTCGTAGTATATGAAGAGATCAGTATTATGCATATAGGAGAGCAGGGTGGGGGGCTATTTGTTTTGTGGTGGTATATAGCTGACTATTTTTTTTAGGTGGATGGAAGGGGTAGGACAGAGCCAATCAGTATCTTTCAAGTCATTTGTGGAAACAGGATTTATCAGCATCTTTGGTTGGTTTTTTTTTTTTTTTTAGTAGACAAGTTTTCCTTTTTTTAAGCTCTTTTTTTTTTTTTTTTTTACTCCTCATCTGATTATCCAACATATCCACATAGGAACCTTTCTGTTCTATTTAAGATACGCGTTTCTGTGCTCACTAAATATTTGTACCCACCTTTTCCTTACTTAGAGGTCTAATTAACAATGTCAGTGTTTCTCCCCTTTCAGTACAGAATTTATTGAACTCCAAAGATGTAAGGAGGTAAATCCTGATTATGTATAAGACTGGTTAAAGGTATAAGACTTTTTCAGAAGGCTATAATTTCCAATTAATGTCACATAGATTATTTTTAACTTGTCATTAGTCTGTATTCTCATTTCAGTTGTTTGAGAATTGAGTACCTGTTACCTTTCTAGTGTAAGAAGGTAAAATAAATGAGAAATTGCATGGGAAAATTTTAAGTGTACTCAGTACAGTTTTTTGAGTGTGGGTGGTAAGGCAAAGGTAATGCAAACCAACCACTTAGGACTTAAGCATGCTTGAAGTAAGATGAGGTAATCACTTAGTTGCCAGTCTGATCAAATAGTTTAAATAATGGGCAATATTGTTTATGTGTTTTCTTTTCCTAATTTCAGATCCAGAATGAGATGGCGTCAACATTAGAAAAAGTTACTCAAGAAAGAAATGATAAGAAAAATTCTCAAGGAAGAAGCAATAAGGCATATCTGAAGACTGATGCTGAATTTAAAAAGCTTTTTGGTCTCACTAAAGATTTGAGAATATGCCTTACTCGGATTCCAGACCATTTGGGCACTAGAGAACATTTTGATTCCTTGAAGAGTTTGGTGAAGAGTGACAATGAGACAAAATTTATAGTGAAGGAGAAAGAGAGAAAACAGGTAATAGATTTTAAAATGTTCTTTGTAGGTACTCTGAAGAGACATGAATGTATTAATTTTCTTGATTTGGTTTTTAGTCTTATGTCTTAATACGAATAATAGTTACCAACTTTGCATATATATGTATTATACCAAAATGGTGTTAAAAAGAACCATATATGCACAAGTTAAAAATGCATCCCTGGTTAATTAATGATGTTTAAATGTTTTTATTCACCTGCTATTTATTTTTTCATCATAAAATTATAAAGAAAATGACCATAGCTTTTAAATTAGTTATGTTACTTTGAAGACCCTATCTAAAATAAATAATCCAAGTGTAGGGAAAATATAAGCATGTAGATGTTCATTGCAGTATTACTATTAATACCAATGTCTTAAGAAATCTACATGGTTAATAATGATGAAAAGAAGCATCCCTGTAACTTTGCCTATTACCATTCTACCTATAAGATTAGAGATCAGTCAATCTTTCCTAATGAAAATCTCTCGTATGTGCCTACCATGCAAAGGGAAAACAAATCAGTTCTAGTTCTCAGGTTCTTCACAAATGGCTGTTATATTTTGGTGGTAGATCAGTATAGATTCTAATGCTTAAGCAGGAAAATCTGAGTTCAGCAATTTATTCTTAGTGAATTCCATTAGGACATTGCTTTTTTTTGGTACCATAAATATTAATCTCTTGCTGTAGTTGTTCTCAATATATTTTCTTGAGTTGAATTTAATTGCTATATATTTGTACCTGCAAACTTGTTAAATTTCAGAGCACACTCTATATATGGCACTAATAACTTGCTTTTTCATTGGAATCGTACCCAACATTGCAACAGAGTTTTGATAAGAAAAGAAAAGCAAAAATTGTCAAGAAGATGGATCACACAAAGAAGAGAAAAACCGAGAATGCTTATAACACAGCTATAAATGGAGGAACTAATGTCACCAGTTCCCAACTCACTAGCTGTATTTTACCAGCTTCAGAGGTATCACACCATATCGTCACAAGCTGCAACAAAACCAGAGAAGAAAAGAGAACTGAGGTGGAACACTGTACCCGTGAGAACCCTGAGAAAGACACATTGAGTTCAAATGCAGATTTTGAACAAAGTCATTCTTTTCATAAAAATTATACTGAAGATATTTTCCCCATGACACCCCCAGAGTTAGAAGAAACCATTCGAGATGAAAAAATAAGAAGACTTAAGCAGATGCTGAGAGAGAAAGAAGCAGCCCTTGAAGAAATGCGTAAGAAGATGCACCAAAAATAATAAAATGTTGCTATACTTAAAGACTTCAACGAATTAGCTGTTTTTACCATGTACTTTTTCATTAAGTTAACTACAGATGCATTCTGAAAGTGTCTTTGAATATGAAATTTCATTTTCATCAGTTGAATATAAAGTTTTGTTTAAGGAATGCAGAAAAGGTTGATTCATATATAACTTTTCAATAATCTACGTGGGATATCTAAATCTCTGTTTACCCTTTTAGAAGGAGAAATTCTCTTACTTTGTTTTGTTTTGTTATTTTAAACTAGAATTCCCCTAGTTTGAATATTTGTGCAGGATTTTTGTTATTGTTTGTATCTTTAGCTAAATTGCTCAGGTATACTATTGAAATTATACAATTCAAGAGAGGCAATCAGCTCCAGACTTGGTTTTGCCACTGGGCTTGTATATGTACTCACTTAGTCTCTTTACCCAAGACTTGATGATACCTTCTGTTCACCATTGTAATTTTTTTAATTTCATGAAAAAAATGTATTATGGCAGCATTATTTAAAAATTCAAACATTTTTCAAGACTGAGGGACACTTTTTTTGTAACTTTTACAAAATAATTTCATATAATCCAAAATGAGTTTTAGAATTCAGGCTATATAATGTATTGTTTGTTTAACGTGGTACGTTATTATTTCTAGGCAAATGCTTCTTTTTTTAATATGGACAAGTGTAACTTGGACTGTGTGAAAAGTAAATCTGAACAGTAGCCACATTTAATACTTTTTTTAAATGTAAAATGTGGTTTTCCTTAAGAGAAGCAGACAGTTTTCTATCTGGTTATCTTTGATTTGGAGAGTTTGGGAATGTGGGGAGGATAGGGATGAACGGGAAGGAAGAAAAGATTATTTAAAAAATGATTAACAAGTCCCCAGAAGTAAGGTCAAATAAAACCTGTACATTGACCACAAAATAGAAAACAGAAAATACTAAGAAGTAGAACAAATACAAAGTGTGATCATCAACTAGATTCTCTTGCCTTTTGTTTTTGTAATGGCTTTATTGAGATAATTCATGTGTCATAAAATTCACTCTTTTAAAGTGTACGGTCCAGTGGCTTTTATTATATTCACAGTTTGCAACATCAATATCTAATTATAGAACATTTTCATCACCATCACCCCCCACCCCGCCCGAAACTTCATATGAATTAGCAATTACTCCGCAAAACCTCCTCCCTTCAGCCTTAGCAACTACTAATGCACTTTCTTGTCTCTCTAGATTTGCCTATTGTGAACAATCATATGCATGTAATGAATCATTCAAAATACATTATTTAATGACTGGTTTATTTCTCTCTTAGCTAATGTCCAAGTTCATACATGCTCTCGTATATTTTAGTACTTAATTGTTTAATTTATTTAGTCTTGGATTTAAAAAAAAAACCCTTATCCAAGGATATGTTTTCTGATTTTTAGAGAGAGGATGTTTACTGATTTTTAGAGGAAGCGGGGGGAGAGAGAGAGAGAAAGAAACATCGATTGGTTGCCTCCTGTACATGCCCCAACCTGGGATTGAACCCGCAACCTAGGTATATGCCCTGACCAGGAATCGAACCTGCAACGCTTTGGTGTACCGGACATCACTCCAACCAAGCAAGCCACCAGGCCAGGACAGTATTTAATTTTTTAAATTGTTCAATAATATTCCATTGTATGGATATATATACACCACACTTTATTCATTTATGGACATTTGTGTTGTTTATGCCTTTGGCTACTAGGATGTTAAAACTTCATATTCCCACTAAGCTAAAAATGTTAATATTATTAAGATATTAAATGTTAGGGTTAAGAGATACATAATTAAAGGCTACCAGTAAATAGGTATTATTTAAAGTCATAGGTCTAGATAATATCACTTAGGAGGATAGTATAAACATGATAAAACTGGGCTCATCTCTTGTCTGACTACATTAAAAATTGGAAAAAAACAATGAAATGAAGTTTGAGGATTAGAAGAAGAGAATATTAAATGAATTGTGTTTATAAATTCCTGAATAGTCCCTGACTATTCAATATATCAGTGTTTGTTAAATAAATTCCACTAAAATTCATTGTATCCATCTTCCATTTCTCTCTCTCTCTTTTTTTTTACCCATTCGTTTCAGCCTACTTTGTCCTTTTGAGTTTTCTACTTTATTGTTAAGGTTTTGCTGCTCATGAAATCCTCAAGCACCCATATTTCTTCTCATTATATTTTATGATACAAAATGTGGCTTGAATTCTTACAATAAAATTCCCAAAATTGGTCTATGTCGATGGTCTCAAACTCCTACACCCCATTCTGAAATTTACTTAAATTGGGGTTTTATCTTTACCACTCCACTAAAGCTGTTTTTGTTTTTTTCCTCCAAAGTCTCCAACAGTTGCTATCTCATGGTCAATTGACACTATCTGTATGTCATTGAAATTTGTTCTTTGCTCTGTTTCCATGACACCATATTCTTGTTTTCCTACTACCTTATTGGCTGTTCCATCTCAGTCTCTGGCTGATTCCTTCCCTTCTCCATGATCTCGGTAATGTTGAAGTTTATTTTACATCTATACTCATGGATCAAAATGCCATCTCTGTCCAGGAACTCCAATATTGTATCTCCAACAGCCTTCTTGACATTTCCACTTAAAAGTCTAATGGGTATCTTAAAATTAACACAGGCCAACCCCAGCTTCCCATTATCTACATTTGAAGTTTGCCTCAACAAAGCTTTGTATCTCAGTTAGTGACATCCAAATTTAGGCTTCCACTTGTTCAAGTAGAAACACTTGGAGTCCACCTTGATTCCCCCCACACCCCCGCCACTTATATCCTGCAGTGAGACCGTTAGGACATGTTTTTGGTTTACATTCAAATTATATCTGGAATCTGACCATTGCTCACCAGCTCTACTGGGATTACCTTGCATTATCTCATCTGAATTACTGAAATATCCAACTGTCTCCCTCCTTTCACCAGCGTTCTACAACCTGTACTCGGCAAAATAGCCAAGTGGTTTTGTTAAAAGTATAAGGAGGGGGAAAAGACCAAAAATCCAATAGAAAAATAGGAAAAATACATGAACATACAATTCACCATAAAAGAT
This sequence comes from Tadarida brasiliensis, assembly GCA_030848825.1. NCBI lineage: Eukaryota > Metazoa > Chordata > Mammalia > Chiroptera > Molossidae > Tadarida > Tadarida brasiliensis. Next base: position 11,066,804 of record CM061275.1, on the reverse strand, counting down.
ACAAAAATGATCTTCAGCTCTGGCTGGAGTGGCTCAGTGGTTACAGCATTAGCCCCCAAAGTTGTGGGTTCAATTCCCGGTCAAGGGCATGTACCTGGGTTGCAGGTTCAATCTCCAGCCCAGGTTGGGGTGTATGCAGGAGACAATTGATGTGTCTGTCTCACATCGAGGTTTCTCTCCCCATCCTTCCCTCCCTTCAGCTCTCTAAAAAAAAAATGGAAAAAATATCCTTGTGTGAGGATTAACAACAACAAATGATGTTCAAACATGAAAATGTTGAAAAATTAAAAACTGGATAAATGCAAGTTAAAACCACTGAAATGCCATTTCTCATTTATCAGACTGGAAAAGATTTAAGAATATAATAACATTATGTTTGCAAGGCTGTGAGGACATAGTTATGTTCATATGTTGCTGATGGGACTGCAATTTAGAACAGTTCTTTTGGGGGGAAATTTGGCATTTTCTAACAGAGTGACATGTATTTACCTTTCAACCAGTAGGGCCAGCAATTCTATTTTTAAAAATCTATCCTAAAGACATGCCTGAAACAATATGAAAGTATATATTCAAAAGTTTATTAATTACAATATTGTTTTCAATTGCAAAGTATTAGAAACAACCTAAATGCCTATTGATAGGAGAGTGGTTGAAAAATCCATTGTATATCCACACAGAATACTAAGTAGCTGTAAGAATGAGGAAGAGCTCTATGAACTGATATGATCTCCAGGACATACTGTAAAATGAAAAACAAAGTACAAAAGAGTCTATAGCATGCCACTCTTCATATAAGAAAAAAGAGATAAAAGAAAATGCATAGATATGTTTATCTGTGCAAAAGAAATACAGAAAGGTTAAAAACTAATGAGACTGACTAAGGAAAAGAAGAGGGGAATGGGAATAGGTTAGCAGGGATGATGTAGAGTAACATTTCTCTGAACTTGTTGTATAGCTGTCACTCTTAAAATCACATCACAGTGTTATCTCACATACCCTTCCCATACTCCCAAATAAATAAGTGATGAAAACCAACCAGGAAATGAGGGGAACCCAAACTGGAATGCAAATACTAACAAATGAAAGTACACGTATTACAAATGAATAACATGACCACACTTAAGGGAATGGAAAAGACAACTAAACTAAGTAACTTAGCAGTATCTTCACTGGGTAGTGCAAAGTTCAAAATGTCAGTGTTGTAATCTCTTTAATTAGAGTGTTTCTCACAAGGGTATGAATTAGTAATCCTGAAACGACCTTTACATGTATATTAGATATACATTTTATATACTGTAGATAATGAAAGCCAGGTTTCTTACTGTTAGAGGAAGACATAAGGAAAGAAGGAAGGGTAAAATAAATAGTGTGGCAATGGATTAGAATAAGGGACATCAGTATAAACTCGTGGTTTTTACTATACATTCAGACAGATTAAGAAATGTACATATGGGGCCCTGGCCGGTTTGGCTCAGTGGTTAAAGCTTCGCCCGTGGACCAGAGAGTCCTGGGTTCGGTTCCCGCTAAGGGCATGTACCTCGATTGCAGTTTGTCCCCGGCCCCAGTTGGGGTCGTGTGGGTGGCGACCACTCGATGTGTCTCTCTCATGTTGATGTTTCTCTCTCTTCCCTCCTCTCTCCCTCCTGCTCTATCTGAAGATAAATGAAAAAAAAAAATGTCCTTGGATGAAGATAAAAAAAAAAAAAAGAAATGTACATATGGGTATATGGGTGGGTTAGAATATATTCATATGTTTCCTTACTCTGTTCACTGAGAGGGCCTAGCAGCAGTGACATTCCAGAACAATGAACACAACTAGCACCAGATCTTGGTTTCTAAACACCATTCTCCAACATAAGGAACCAGGGCTCTGTGGAGAAGTTGATTCCAGGGCAGGCTGGGGCAAGGAAAATACAAGATGATGCTAGACCATATTGTGATGTCAAAAGGTAAGGAAATACTTCTTTAAAAAAAAAAAAAAAAAAAAATGGAGGCTTACCAAAAACAGAGGAGGTGATCTGAAGGAGCTCCTATGGCCAAAATTGAAATAATTTGGACAATAAATAATGATAGTATTTAACTTTAATCCTTAGAATAAAATATACCCAGTGAGTCTATACCAATATAAAAATCAAACATAAATTGTGGAGAAGGGACGGCTCTTCCTTACAGTTGAATTTCAATTAAGAAATATAAATGGAAAGAGGAAATAGAGAATCGTCATTGCAAGCGCTCCAGTAATACTGTTTAGACAAGATTCACCAAAGGATGCTAACATGAGTGGACACAAGTTTAAGAAGGAAAAGGATTTTGCAGCCTCAAAGTATCTCCCCAAAAATACTTAACTATAAAGAGAAAGATAATAACTTTATAGTGGAGAAACCTAGCAGGCACCAAGCTATCCAAATGATCAAGGTAAATATCACCAATAACAAGAATCCCTTGATATAATGCATGTGTGTGGTAGTCTTTCCAAAAATACAAAATGTTTTAGTTATGGACTGAATGTTTGTTTCCTTCCTAAACTTTATACATTTAAGCCCTCACCCCTTGGTTTGGCTGCATTTGGCGATACGGCCTCTAAGGCAGTAGTTAAGGTTAAATGAGACCAGAAGGATGGGGCCCTGTTCCAATAGGATTAGTGTCCTTATAAGATGAGACATTAGAGTGCCTCTACCACCACCACCATCATGAATGCACTGAGGAGCTAGCATGCTCACACTGAAGAAAGGCCATATGAGGAGAGAACATAGAGTGCAGCCATCTGAAAACTGGGAGGAGGACTGTGACCAGAAACTAAATCAACTGGAACCTTGATGTTGGACTTCTAGCCTCTAGAACCAAGAGAAACAGATTTCTGTTGTTGAACCCACCCAGCCTGTGGTATTTTGTTATGGCAGCCCAAACGGACTAATACTCTCCAAGCACGAGAAATCAGATGAACCCAAATTGAGGGACATTTTACAGAATGACTCATTATTATTCCAAAGTCTCAGGGTCATAAGAAACAAGGAAAAGAGCGAAGAACTGTTGCAGACTGCAAGAGACTAAGGAAGGCAAAAAAAGGAAAAAAAGAATTACAATATAGGACCTAGAATGGGATTCTGGAACAGAAAAAAAGAACATAAGTGAAAAAATGTGAAATTTGAATAAGGTCTGTATTTTAGTTAATAATATTGCACCAATATTAATTTCCTGTTCTTGATGTAGAGTGTTAGCATTAGGGGAAGTGGTATAAGCAAACTACTATTTTTGCAATTAGATCAAAACAAAAAGTTTAAAAACAAAAGAAAAGCTTAAAAAATGTAAAGACCATCCTCTCTCCTGTTTTAAACCCTCTAGTGGCTTTCTATTCCACTTAAAGTCGATGCCAAATAATACACAATAACCTAAAAGCTCTGCACTCGTTGTCCCCCTATCTCCTCTCTCCCCACCCCCACTGAACTTCAGCTAGACAAGTTTCTTGCTGTTCCTTAGATATAGCAGGCACATTCCTGCCTCAGGCCCTTGCCTTGGTTTTCCCTCACTACCACTTATTATTCCTCCTGTAACCAACTGCATGACCATGCTTTTTTTTTTGGTCTTTACTCAACTGTCACCTTAACAGTGAAGCATTCGCCACTACCCTGTTTAATTTTGCACCCAACAACCTCCTGTAATTCCATTCTGATGTAATTTTTTCCCATAGCCCTCATTATTACCAATATTCTGCATATTTTACTTTATTACTTTATGTTGACATACCATAGAGTTGAAGCTGCACCCAAGTTTAAGTTAGGGGAGAGGTTTTTTGTTTGTCTATCTGTTTGTTTTGTTTTGATTTTGGTACCAAATTACTTTATTTGAAGGAATGGTACAAATGAAAAGATGTAAGTGGATGATTTGGTACACGTTATAGAAAAGGTAAAGGTAACTCCAACATGTATGTACTACTTTGGTGACCAGGGAAGTCACCTCCATGGCTTTGAGAAGCCAGTCTAAGGCTTAGCTCTCATCACTGTCTCCCAGGGTGTGCTAGTCAAAGAGATACTCTGCCATGCCAGTTTCAGGGGCCCCTAACCTGTGCAAGTTGGTTACGTGGTCACTCAATTCTTCGATAAATTTCACCTGCTCACTCAGGTAGTGAGTCTCAATGAAGTCACACAAGTGAGGGTCATTTTTGTCAGTGGCCAGTTTGTACAAATCCAGTAGTGGCTGATTCACATTTTTTCCAAGTGTAATGCACACTCTATTGCATTCAGCCCATTTTCCCAGTTGTCATGGTCTGGTTTCTTGATATCCTGGAGGAAGATTCGGCTACCTCACTGGTTCTACAGCTTCATCAGTGTCTCAGCATGTTCCCCGTCCTCATGAGATTGGTGAAGAAAATATTTGCCAAAGTTCTTCAAAGCCACATTATCGTGGTCAAAGTAGGAATACATGGGTAGGTAGACGTAGGGAGCATAGAGTTTCAGGTTGATCTGGTGGTTGATGGCGGCCTCCGAGTCCTGTTGGTAGTTCTGGTGCACCTGCAAGGTGGATGCAGTGGACGTCATGGTGGGCAGCTAAGGAGAGACGGCTGCCCGGCGCTGGGGTGGGGCACTTTGGGGCTGTCCGAGGCTCTGTGAGGAGGTGTCGGAAAGCTGGATCTGGGTGGCTGCCTGGGATAGGTAAAGTGCCCGTGGGTCCAAGCACGGTTGAAGCAGGACACCACGGTGACTCTCCGCGAAGACTGTCAGGGGAGAGGTTTTTGACTGTTTTGTTCATGGACTACTGTCAGTGAATAGGCATGGAGAATGAATAGTCATATGAATGTGCTTCACCTCCAATGTCTCATTCTAGTTTCAAGAGCAGGAAGAAAGAATAAAGGAGATATATTAGGAAAGCAGTACCTCTCTTCATGTGTTACTGTCAAACTGTTTGCAATAAAAGCTGAGAAAAAAATTTTGGAAAAACATTACTGTTCAAACAAAATTTAATTTCTGTTGGTGAAGAAGAAAGGGAGTGGATACTGAGTAGGTTACTGATAATGTCTGTGACAAAAGCTTTATCTACCATGTTTTTAACAAAGGTTTAGGTTATAAGGACAAAGAATAACTATAACCTATTCAGACAAAAAAAAATTAATGTTACCTAAAAGGGAGTAAAAAATGTTCATGAATTTCTACTTTTGCTTCAGTAAAACTAAGGGGAAGAAACAGCACAACTTTTACAGAATTCTGAAAGAAAAAATGTAAATCGAGACTTTTCTACATACCTAAGTTTTTAATAATATATGATATCAAGAAAAAATATTCTCAAATATTCAAGAGCCCTGAAAATATGCTTATCTTTTTTTCTTGAGTAAAATTAGTTAAACATGTACTATTACAACTGCTCATTGTGTCTTCTTTAAGAAAAATATTCCTACCTCTGGGAGTCTTTGCACTGTCAGTTGGGCTAGGCTGAACAACATTTCCCAGAATTCCCCTTTGCATATATTTCCAGTTAGAGATGCTTGTGGGAGACTTGAAGGGCAAAAGTGAAGCAGCATTTTGTAGCTCACACACACTCTCTCTGTTCTACTGGCTAATCTCATAGGCATGAGGCATGGCCAGGTCTGAAAGGACATCTTCTTCTGGATCTTTCTTTAGCTTCTCTTACTTCTTGGTCAGGTGACTGTGCTTATCTCTGTAATAAAGACCCTGTCTTCTGGAAGACATGCCTACCCTCTAGGTCAGAGACACCAAGAACTGACACAGATATTAATCTGCCCCATGGCCTTCAGCTTGTCCCTGTGTGTTCCAGCTTGTTCTTGCTCTAATGCCACATTCATCTTTTCTTCCTGACTTCCTGCCCTGTGGACTTCAAGTTCTAGGATCAGATGGGAATAAAATAGCTCCTCACAAGGAGGCAAGATGTCCAGATTCCTGGAACAAATTGTTTTACACACACATAAATATCCCCCTCCACACACACATATTCCACATTCTAGTGGTTTTGTTTCTCTGGTTGAATCTAGACTTATACACTACCCTGAACTTATAAAGAAATTCTCCAATAATTTCTTCTAAGAGTTTTCAAATTTTGCCTTTCAAAGATTGGATAAATAATGTATAATTTTACAAGTTAATACATATTTGCATGTATTTTAAATCATTACATTACTAAAAATAGTAATAATAAAGTGGGGAAGGGGTTAAAAATGATTGGTTTTTAATTCATCTCATATTTATTTTTGTGAGTGGTATGAATACGAGTACAGTTTTATTTCTTTCCATATGGTTAACTAATTGCCCCAGCATTCCTAATTGAAAAGTCCATCTCTTCTTGACTGACATGAAATACCAACTTTATCATATAGCAAGTGTTCAACTCTGTGTGGGTTTATTTTCTAGTCTTTCTCTTAGGTTCCATTGGTACATCTATGTCTCAGTGAGTACTTGGGTCTTAATTACAATAACTTTAATATAAAACTTGGCAAGTACTCTATTTACTCCTAATCAAAAGTGTCTTGGGAGACTGAAAAATGGTGGCAGAGTGAATGGAAGTGACACTGATTATCTCCCAGAACTAGACTGTAATCCGTAATTACAATTAAAATAAAAGTCATCCAGAGTAACCAACTGAAGACAAGCTGGAGAGAACCCTTCTAACAAGGGATGTAAAGAGGAGCCCAAATTGAGTCTGGTAGGAGGTGCAGAGGTGTGAGAGGGCTGGCTGGGCACCCATAGACAGCAGCTAAGGGCTCTCAGCTGTGAGAAGTTCCCCCTGAGAATTCTGGGGTTTAAACCCCAAGCCAGGCTCCCCAGCACAGAGTGGCAGAACAGGGAAAGGTGCCCACATAACACCTGGCTGTGAAAAACACCAGAGCAGAGGTCCTGTCCAGCAGGGAGAAGTGCTGGGAACATGGGCACCCATTTGAAGGGCCGTGCACTAAATTTCAGCTACAGCTGGGCTCCGGCAGAGGGAGAGCTGACTGGACTGGAGCTGTGTGTAGGGAGTTGGGAGTTTGTAGCACTGGGGAGAGAGCTGGGAAGGAGGCCATCAGGAGCCCTATACTGAGTCATTCTCCCACACTATAGAAACCATTTTTCTTGGGCAGACTTTTCCCATCAAAGTGGCTTTAGCCCAGGGGGGAGGAAACTGTCCCACCCATTGGAATTTCACTCTGCCCATAGCACCTATCACAGAACTGCAACCTGAGACTCATTAACTGTCAGAGACTATCAGCCAGGCTACAGGCAGAGACTAGTCTCTGGATGCTTTGAGCCTTGGGCCAGGCCTGTGGTTGTTAGGTATCATGGCTCTGGGAACTCAGCTGTGAAGGCAGCTGCCTGGGCTTCAGTGCTGAGCCATTAACCTATGCTGCAGAAACCATTTTTCTCAGGCACAGTTCTTCCATCAAAGCAGCTTTAGCTGTTGGGGGAAGAAACTGACCCACCCATTGGAATTTCACACCACCCACTGGAAGGAGTTAGCACCTAGAACAGAGCTGCAACCTGAGGCTTATTAACTGGCAGAGACTACTAGCCAACCTGAAGGCAGAGATGAGTCTCTGGGTGCTTTGAGCATTGGTTCTGGCTCGTGGTTCTGGGGACCAAGTTGTGAAGGCTGTGGACTGGGTCCAAGTGCTAAGCCATTAACCGATGCTGCAGAAACCATCTCTCTCAGGCAGAGATTCCTCTCAAAGCAGCTTTAGCCTGGGGGAAGCAATTTCCTCATCTGCTTAAAATCCTCTTACACTGCTCATTAGGGTGTGGGGAGTGAAGGTGAGAGCTTACATCCAATGAGGACTACAATCTGAGGCTCACTGAGTGACTGAGACTAAGTCAGCCTGCAGGCATAAGCGGATCTCTGGAATATTTGCACCTTTCCTGGCCTGTGTCTCCATGCAGGAGAGTAAGGCCAGACATTGGTTTACAACTTGGTCTCTTCCACACACATCCAAACCCAGCATAGGGAGCCACAATCTGCAGAACATTGATATACACAGGGAGATTTTGGCAGGCTCCAAACCCTGCAGATACAGTCAAAATGATGAAACAAAGAAACAAGTCCCAAATGAAAGAATGAGAGAATTCTCCAGAAGAAGGGCTAAATGAAATGGAGATAAGCAAGTTATCATAAAGAATTAAGAGTAATGATTATAAGGATGCTCAATAGCATGAGACAATATATAGAAACAATGAAAAATGACCAATTGTAAATCAAGAATGACATAGCAGAAATAAAGAACACATTGGAAGGAAAAACAAGCAGATTAGAGAAAGCTGAGGATCAGATGAGTGAATTAGAAGACAGTGTAGAAAAAAATCACTCAATCAGAGAACCAAAGACAAAAAACAACTAAAAAACAGGACAGATTAATAAAGCTGTGGGACAACATGAACTGTAACAACATCTGCATCATAGGAGTACCAGAAGAAGAAGAAAGTGAGCAAGGGTTACAGAATCTGTTTGAAGAAATAGTGGCTGAAAACTCCCTTAACTTGGTGAAGGAAAATGGCATACAAGTCAGGAAGCACAGAGAGCCCCAAGTAAGAAGAACCCAAAGAGGCCCACATCAAGATACATCATAATTAAAATGCCAAAAATTAAAGACAAAGAGAGACTCTTAAAGACAGCAAGGGAAAAGAAACAGGTTACCTACAATAGAGTCCCCATAAGGCTGTCAGCTGATTTCTCACCATAAACACTACAGGACAAAATGGAATGGCATGAAGTATTCAAGGTAATGAAAATCAAGGATCTGAATCCAAGACTACTCTATCCAGCAAGGCTATCATTCAAAATAGAAGGTGAAATAAAGAGCTTCCTAGCCAAAAAACAAAAAACAAAAAACAAACAAAAAAAAAACTAAAGGGATATATCACCACCAAACCAGCATTGCAAGAAATGTTAAAAAAGGACTTCTGTAAAAAGCAGAAGAAATAGAGAGAGTGAGAGAAACATAGCAATAATAAATAGAAATGGCAATAAACAAGTACATATCAATAATAACCTTAAATGTAAATGGATTAAATGCTTCAATCAAGAGACACAGAGTAGCTCAATAGATGAGAAAGCATGACCTGCCCTGGCTAGTTTGGCTTAGTGGTTGGAGCATCAGCCTGTGGACCAGAGAGTCCTGGGTTCAATTCCCGCTAGGGGCACGTACCAAAAAAAAAAAAAAAGAAAGAAAGAAAGCATGAGCCATATATATGCTGTCTACAAGAACCCCACCTCAGAACAAAAGACTCACAAAGGATGAAAGTGAAGGGATGGAAAAAAAATTTCCCAAGCAAATGGAAATTTAAAAAAGACAGGGTAGAAATTCTCATATCTGATAAAATAGACTTGAAGGCCATAACAAGAGACAAAGAAGACCACTACATAATATTAAAAAGATCAATCCAACAAGAAGATAAAACCTTGGTAAACATATATGCATCCAATATAAGAGCACCAAAATATATTTTAAAACTTCTGGAGGACATCAAGGGAGAGAATAACACAATACAGTCATAGCAGGGGACTTCAAAACCCACTAACATCACTGGATAGATCTTCTAGACAGAAAATTACAAGGAAACAGAGACCCTAAATGACACATTAGATTGGATGGACTTAATAGATTTTACAGAGAATTACACCCCAAAACTGAAAAATATACATTCTTCTCAAGTGCACATGGGACATTCTCAAGGATAGAACACATGTTAGGACAAAAACAAAGTCTCTGCAAGTTCAAGAAGATTGAAATCATATCAAGCATCTTTTCAGATCACAGTGGCATGGAACTATAAATTAATAACAATACAAATACTCCAAAACATTCAAACACAGGGAGGCTAAATAGCATGTTATTAAACAATGAATGGGTTACCAATGAGATCAAGGAAGAAATAAAAAAACATCCTGGAAATAAAAAATAAAAAAAATGAACACACGACAACACAAAATCTATGGGACACAGCAAAAGCAGCCCTGAGAGGGAAGTTCATAGCATTACAAGCCTACCTAAAGAAAAAGAAAATTTTCTAATAAACTAACCTTACAACTTAAAGAACTAGAAAATCAACAAAAAGGAAAACCCAGAGTGAGTAGAGGGAAAGAAATAATAAAGGTCAGAGTGGAAATAAATTATATAGAGACACCCCCCCCCCAAAAAAATACAAAAGATCAATGAAACAAAGAGCTGGTTCTTTGAAAAGATAAACAAGATTGATGAACCTTTAGCCAGACTCACCAAGAAAGAAAGAGGGAGGACCCAAATAAACAAAATCAGAAATGAAAGAGGAGAAGTAACAACTGACACCACAGAAATACAAAAGATTGGTAGAAAATACTATGAACAATAATATGCCAACAGATTGGACAACTTAGGTGAAATGAACAAATTCCTAGAATCATACAGCCTTCCAAAACTCAACCACGAAGAGTCAGAAAACCTGAACAGACCAATAACAACTAAGGAAATAGAAACAGTAATCAATGACCTCCCAGCAAACAGAAGCCCACATCTGGGCAACTTCAGAGGGGAGTTTTACTGAACATTCAAAGAAGTAACACCTACTCTCCTCAAATTATTCCAAAAATTCAAGAGGAAGAAAGACTTCCAACCTCTTTTTATGAGATCAGCATAATCCTAATTCCAAACCAGATAAAGACACTGCAAAGAAAGAAAATTACAGGCCAATATTCCTGATGAACATAGAGGTCAAGATTCTCAACAAAATATTAGCAAATCAGATCCAGTAATATAGTTAAAAAATTATTCCCCATGACCAAGTGAGATTTCTCCCTGGGATGCAAGTCTGGTACACTATTTGCAAATCAATAAATGTGATACACCACATAAACAAAATGAAAGATAAAAATTATATGATCATATCAATAAATGCTGAGAAAGCATTTGATAAAAGTGAGCACCATTTCTGATAAAAATGCTCAGCAAAGCAGAAATAGAAGGATCATATCTCAACATAATAAAGTACATATATGAAAAACCTACAGCCAACCTCATACTCAATGGGCAAAAACTAAAAGCATTTACCTTAAGAACACGAACAAGACAGGGATGTCTTCTCACCACTCTTATTCAACATTGTACTGGAAGTCTTAGCCACAGTGATCAGACAAGAAGAAAAAATAAAAGGGATCCAAATTGGAAAGGAGTGAATGAAACTGTCATTATTCACAGATGACATGATATTGTACATAGAAAACCATAAAGACTCCATCAAAAGATTTAATAAATGAATTTAACAAAGTAGTAGGATACAAAATTAACATCCAGAAATTGATGGCATTCTTATACAGCAATAATGAACACTAAGAAAAGGAAACTAAAAAAAAAATTCCATTTACCATTGCAACAACAAAAACAACAAAAAATAAGATACCTACCTAGGAATAAGCCTAACCAAGGAGGTAAAATACTTGTTCTCAGAAAACTATAGGACATTGAAAAAAAGAAATAGAGGAAGATATAAAACAGTGGAAACATATACCATGTTCAAGGATTGGAAGAATCAGCATCATTAAAATGTTCATACTTCCCGCCCTCAGCAGTTAGAGCGTCGGCCTGTGGTACAGAGAGACCTGGGTTCGGTTCCAGCTAAGGGCATGTACCTCGGTTGCAGTTTGTCTGCGGCCCTGGTTGGTCGTGCGGGTGGCAGCCACTCGCTGTGTCCCTTTCACGTCGATGTTTCTCTCTCTCTCTTCCTCTCTCTCCCTCCCACTCTATCTGAACAAAAAATGAAAAAATGTCCTCAGGTGAGGATAAAAAAAAAAAGTAAAATGTTCATACTTCCCAAAGCAATCTACAGATTCAGTGCAATCCTTATTAAAGTACCAATGGCATATTTCACAGATTTAGAACAAATACTCCAAAAGTTTATATGAAACTAAAAAAGACCCCGAATTGCCACAGCAATCTTGAAAAATAAGAACAAAATTGGAGGGATCATAATACTGGATATTAAGTTATATCAAAGCCATCATAATCAAAACAACCTGGTACTGGAACAAGAACAGGCATATGGATCAATGGAACAGTTCAGAGAACCCAGAAATCAACCCAACACATTATGCACAATTAATATTCAACAAAGGGAGCAAGAGCATACAATGGGCAGAGGACCTGAATAGTGACTTCTCCAAATAGGACATATAGGTGGCCAACAGACATATGAAAAAATGCTCAATATCACTAATCATCAGAGAGATGCAAGTTAAAAGGACTATGAGGTATCACCTCACACCTGCCCGAGTGCTTGTCATCAACAAATCATCAAACAATAAGTGCTGCCCTGGCTGGTTTGGCTTATTGGTTAGAGCGTTGGCTGTGGATCAGTGAGTCTCGGGTCTGATTCTGGTCGAGGGCACTCTACCTTGGTTGCGGTTCATCCCTGGCCCTGGTCAGGATCGTGGGGGAGACAACCAGTCGATGTGTCCCTCTCACATTAATGTTTCTCTCTCTCTCTCTCCCTCCCTCACACTCTATCTGAAGATAAATGGAAAAATATCCTTGGGTGAGGATTAAAAAAAAAACAAAAAACAATAATTTCTGAGGAGGATGTGGAGAAAAGGTGACTCTAGTACACTGCTAGTGGGAATGCAGACGGGTGCAGCCACTATGGAAAACAATATAGTGTTATCTCAAAAAATTAAAAATGGAACTGCCATTTGACTCAGTGATCCCACTTCTTGGACTATATCCCAAGAAGCCTAAAACACCAATCAGAAAGAATATATGCACACCTATGTTCATAGCAGCACTATTTACATTAGCTAAGATCTAGATACAGCCCAAGTGTCCATCAGTAGATGAGTGGATAGAAAAGCTGTGGTACATTTACACAATAAAATACTTTACAGCGGAAAGAAAGATCTCTTTCTCTTTGAGATGACATTGAGGGACCTGGAGAGTATTACGCTAAGCAAAATAAGCCAGTCAGAGAAAGATTAAGTACCAGGTGATCTCATTTATTTGTGGAATATAATGAACAAAATAAGTTGACGATCAAAATAGATCTAGAGACATGGAAGTAGGGAACAGACTGACAAACCTCAAAGGGAAGGAGAATGGGGGTGGGGGCAGGGTGGGAAGAGATAAACCAAAGAAATGGTATGCATATATGCACAATCAATGGACACAGACAACAATGTGTGGAAGACAGGAGAGGAGTAGGAGAGGGTAGGAGAGGGTCAATGGGGGGAGAAGGGAAAACATCTGTAATACTTCCAACAATAAAAAAAAGGATAAAAAAATTTATCACATAAAAAAAAAAGTACAATAACAACAAAGGAAATTGAAGATGTAATCAAGAATCTCTCAGCAAACAAAAGCCCAGGCCCGGATGGCTACACGGGGGAGTTTTACCGAACATTCAAAGAAGATCTAACACCCATTCTCCTCAAACTATTGCAAAAAATTCAAGAAGATGGAAGACTTTCAAACTCATTTTATGAGGCCAACATAATTCTAATTCCAAAACCAGATAAAGACACTACAAAGAAAGAATACTACAGGCCAATATCCCTGATGAACACAGAACACAGATACAAAAATCCTTAACAAAATATTAGCAAATCAGATCCAGCAATACATCAAAAAAATTATTCATCACGACCAAGTAGGATTCATCCAAGGGATGCAAGGAATGTATAATATCTGCAAATCAATAAATGTGATATACCACATAAACAAAATGAAAGATAAAAACCATATGATCATATCAATAGATGCTGAAAAAGCATTCGACAAAATCCAACACCCATTTCTGATAAAAACGCTTGGCAATGTGGGAATAGAGGGATCATATCTCAACATAATAAAGGCAATATATGAAAAACCTACAGCCAACATCATAATCAATGGGCAAAAACTACAACCATTTCCCTTAAGAACAGAAACCAGACAGGGATGCTGACTCTCGCCACTCTTATTTAACATAGTACTGGAAGTCTTAGCCACAGCTATTAGGAAGAAAACATAGAAGGAATCCAAATTGGAAAGGAAGAATTGAAACTGTCATTATTTGAAGATGACATGATACTGTACATAGAAAACCCTTAAGACTCCATCAAAAATCTACTAGATTTAATAAATGAATTTTGCAAAGTAGCAGGATACAAAATTAACGTCAAGAAATTGATGGCATTCTTGTACACCAACAACAAACTCACTGAAAGAGAAACTTAAAAAGAAATCCCAGTTAGCATTGCAGCAAAAAAAATTAAGACACCGAGGAATAAACTTAAACCAAGAAGTAAAGGACCTATTCAGAGAAAACTACAGATTACTGAAAAAGATATAGAGGAAGATATAAAAAAAGTGGAAGCATATACCTTGTTCATGGATTGAAAGAATTAACATCATTAAAATGTCCACACTACCCAAAGCAATCTATAGATTCAATGCAACCCCCATCAAAATACCAACGACATATTTCACAGAACTAGAACAAATATTCCAAAAGTTTATATGGAACCAAAAAAGACCCTGAATAGGTACAGCAATCTTGAAAAAGAAGAACAAAGTAGAAGGGAGCACAATTACGGATATCAGCTTATACTACAAAGCCATAGCAATTAAAGCAGCCTGATACTGGCACAAGAACAGGTATATAGATCAATGGAACAGAACAGAAAACCCAGAAATTGACCCAAGTCATTATGCTCAATTAATATTTGACAAAGGTGGCAAAAGTATACAGTGGAATCAAGACAGCCTCTTCAGTAAATGGTGTTGGGAAAACTGGACAGCTACATGCAAAAAATTGAATTTAGACCACCAACTTACACCATACACAAGAATAAACTAACAATAGATAAAAGACTTAAATGTGACTCATGACTGCATAAAAATCCTAGAAGAAAATGTAGGCAGCAAAATTTCAGACATCACAAGCAGCAGATTTTTCACTGATACAATGCCTAAGGCAAGAGAAACAAAGGAAAAAATGAACACATGGGACTACATCAAACTAAAAAGCTTCTGCACAGCAAAAGAAACAACCATGAAAATGGAAAGGGAACCCACTATATGGGGAGACCATAATTGCCAACAATACATCTAATAAGGGGCTAATTTCCAAAATATATAGAGTACTCATGCAACTCAACAAAAGGAAGACAAAGAACCCAATTAAAAAATGGGAAGAGGACCTAAAGAGACAGCTCTCCAAACAGGACATACAAATGGCCAAGAGACATATATAAAAAATGCTCAACATGACTAATCATCAGAGAGATGCAAATTAAAACAACTATGAGGTATCACCTCACACCTACCAGAATGGCTGCCATCAACAAATCATCAAACAAGTGCTGCCAAGGGTGTGGAGAAAAGGAAATTCTAGTACACTGCTAGTGGGAATGCGGACTGGTGCAGCCACTATGGAAAGCAATATGGTGTTTCCTAAAAAAATTAAAAATTGAACTGCCATTTGACCCCATTATCCCACTTCTAGGCATATACCCTAAGAAACCTGAAACACCAATCAGAAAGAATATATATACCCCTACGTTCATAGCAGCACTATTTACAATCGCTAGGATCTGGAAACAGTCCAAGTGTCCATCAGTAGATGAGTGAATAAAAAAGCAGTGGTACATGTACACAATGGAATACTATGCAGCTATTGGAAAGAAAGATCTTTTATCCTTTGAGATGACATGGAGGGACCTGGAGAGTATTTTGCTAAGCAAAACAAGGCAAGCATAGAAAGACAAATACCACATGATCTCACTTATTTGTGGAATATAATGAACTAAACAAACTGATGAACAAAATTGACCCAGAGACATAGAGGTGGGGTACAGACTGACAAACCTCAGAAGAGGTGGGGTTGGGGGGGAAGAGATAAACCACAGAACTTATATGCATGTATGCCTGACCAATGGACATAGACAACAAAGCTAAGTATGGGGTGGGAGGGGATGGGGAAGAGGGTGTCAATGGGGGAAAAAGGAGAAACATCCTTAACAAAAACAAATTAATAAAAAAAAAGTAAAAAAATAATTTTTTGAAGTAGAAAAAGCTCTGAAAAGAAGATTCTCTAGCTTCACACAGCAGCAAGCCTAATCTGACCTCAGCTCATTTGGTGGCAAAACGTGCCGAGAATGGAGGATGCTGATGGTCTCCGCATGTCCCACTTAGTGTGGACGTTCACGTGGACCTTCAGTTGCACACGGAAGGAGGAGGCGTTTGTGGGTTTCAGGTTTGCTATGCTACCCCCGGCCCCCTGAGGTGATTGTATAATGTACTCCTTTGTAGCATCTTGCTGAAAGTCAAAAAGAAATCCAAAATTTGAAAGAGCTGTTGAACTAGTTATCACAGATATGTGTAATTAAAAAATGTAGATCAAAAAAAAAAAAAAAGAAAGATCTCTTATCCTTTGAGACAACATGGAGGGACTTGGGGAGTATTATTCTAAGAGAAACAAGCCAATCACAGAAAGACAAATATCACATGATTTCACTCATTTGTAGAATATAATGAACAAAACAAGCTTAGGAACAAAATAGACCCAGAAAAATGGAAGTGTGGTGCAGACTGACAAACCTCAGAAGAGGTGGATGTGGTGGCGGGGGGGGGGGGAAGAGATAAACTACAGAACTTATATGCATGAATGCATAAACAAGGTCATAGACAATAATTGCGGGGAGGCGGGATTGGGAGGAGGGTGTCGATAGGAGGAAAAAAGGGAAACATCTGTAACAAAAATAAATAAACATTATAAGTAAATAAATAAGTAAATAAATAAAATATCATGTTGTTAATCTTCACCCAAGGATATTTTTCACTGATTTTTTGATAGAGAGGTAGGAAGGGGGGAGGGAGAGAGAGAGAGAGAGAGAGAGAGAGAGAGAGAGAGAGAGAGAAACATTAATGTGAGAGAGACACATCGATTGTGCCTCCCTCATGGGGCCCAGAATGGAACCTGCAACCCAAATACATGCCCTTGACCAGGAATCGAACCTGTGACCATTCAGTTCACAGGCCGATGCTCTAACTGCTGAGCTAGGGTGATCCTTCAATACTTTTATCTAAATTTTACAAGTATCTTTCAAATTCCATAATATAATCTGTTGGTCACATACTGGGCTTGAATGGAATCAATAGATTAATTTGGAGATAACTGACATGTATACAATGCTGATTGAATGATCTCTAAGCATGGTACATTTCTTCATTCTGTCTTCTGTAATGCCTCTCAATTGAGTTTTTAGTCTCTAAACAGGTCTTTCCCAAGTTTTTAGAGATTTATTTCTGGATATTTGATATTTTTTATATATTAAAAAATGTTTGGTGTGAAATATAACATATAACTCTAACAGTGCTTAACAGATGCATAGTATATGTATTAAACCAATATTATCGTTTAAAGATTCATCCAATAGTTCATTCATTTTTATTGCCATGTGATATGTTATTGTATGAATATATTACAATTTATCCATTCTATTGTTGATAAACATTAAGACTTTCCCCAGTGTTTGGCTGTCATAAACAATGCGTCTATAAAACAAATTTGTA
Organism: Tadarida brasiliensis; assembly: GCA_030848825.1. Classification (NCBI taxonomy): domain Eukaryota; kingdom Metazoa; phylum Chordata; class Mammalia; order Chiroptera; family Molossidae; genus Tadarida; species Tadarida brasiliensis. Next base: position 11,049,316 of record CM061275.1, on the reverse strand, counting down.
CTTGTGTACCTGTGCATGTACATATGTATTATTGTAGCATGCTTACCTAAGAGTGAAATTACTGCATCATAGAAAATGTCACACTGCTGTACACAGGAGTTGTATTAATTTATATACCCATTAGCAGTGTATAAGAATTCCACATTCTGTTCAACACAGGAACTAGTCAGTTTGTTTACTTAGCCAAAGTGACATGTATGCAGTGGCATCTAATTTCCCTGATTCCTAATTAGTTTGAGTAATTTATTATATATTTACTGGCCATTTTAATTTCCTGTTTTATAAAGTGCTGTGTCAAGTTCTTTGTCCATTTTCTATAAACTGTATTTTTCTTATCCATTTGTAGAAATTCTTTATATATTCTAATATGAGCTCTTTATTGATTACTTGTGATATAGATATTTTCTCCCCCTCTATGGTTTGTCTGCTCAGTGTTTGCAAACCTTTTTGATAGGTAGAATGTAATCAATTTATCAGTCTTGTTTTTTTGTGACTACTGTCATGTTTTTGAAAAGTCCTTATCTACCCCAAGATCATAAAAAAATTCTATATTTTCTAAAAGCTGTGTTTTTTTCTCTTATAGGCAGACTCATTTCACCTGGAATTGGTTTTTATAGGAGTACAATTATTTATTTCCATACTGATACTAAAATGTCACAGTAACATATATTAAGAGATCCATTATTTCTCCAGTGCTCTATAGTGCCACATCTGTCATATATCAACTTTCCATAAGTGCCTGGAGGTGTTTCTCTATTTTGTTTTCTATTCCTTTGACATAGCTATCTATCCCTATGCCAATATTGTGTTGTCTTGATTATCGTAGCCTTCTAATGTTTTTATACTTTATAGATCAAGTCTCCTACCTTATACTTCTCCAAGAGTATCTTCGTTATTTCCTATTCTTTTTATAAAATATATATTTTTATTTCTCAATTACAGTTGACACACAATATTATATTAGTTTCAGGTGTACACCCCAGTGATTAGACATTATATAACTTACTAAGTGGTCATCCCGATAAATCTCATACCCATTTGACACCATACATAGTTATTAGAATATTATTGACTATGTTCTGTATGCTGAGAGAGAGAGTGAAAGGGAGGGAGGGAGACAGAGGGACAGATAGAGATAGATGATGATAGATAGATAGATGGTAGATAGATAGATGGTAGATAGATAGATAGATAGATAGATAGATAGATAGATAGATAGATAGATAGATGATAGATAGATAGATAGATGATAGATAGATAGATAGATAGATAGAGATAGATGATGATAGATAGATAGATAGATGATAGATAGATAGATAGATAGATAGATAGATAGATAGATAGATGATAGATAGATAGATAGATGATAGATAAACATTGATGTGAGAGAGACACATCGATAGGTTGCCTCCCACATGTGCCCCAACCAGAGCCGGGGATTGAAGCTGCAACCTAGGCACATGCCCTTGAATCAAACCCCAAACCCTTTGGTCCACAGGCCAACACTTGAACCACTGATCCACACTGGCCAGGGCCCTCCTGATTTTTATCTGCCATGTGGGAGCAGCCCATTTCACATCTTTGCCCCTCCTACCAGTGTTGATGTGGCTTCTTTATATCTTTAGTTGTAGGACTTCAGCTAGATTTCAGGTGGTTCTGATGATGGTTGTTCTGTAGTGTGGTTGTAATTTTGATGTGGTTGTGGAAGGATATGAGTACCACATTTATCTACTCCGCCATCTTGACCAGAAGCCAGCTATTTCCAATTCTTTCAATTTCTATTTAAATTTTAGAATCATTTTCAGCTGTTGACTTAAACATACTTACACAATATTGTGCTTTGATCACAATAATATCTAAACTATAAATCAATTTTTTGGGAACTGACATTCTTATCAATCTTTTCAACCTATAAAATAGAGTATCCATTTATTTAGGTCTACCTTAAATGTTCTCAAATTTTGGTGGTTTTTAAAATATAATTCTTACAATCTATTATTAGATTTATTTTTTTATTTACTTGATTAAAAATACTTTGGTATCTAATTAGCATTTAATTTTCTATCATATTGTTGTTAGAATATCAAAATACAATTTTTGTATATTGATAGTATATCTAGCAACCTTACTAAATTATCTTATTAGTTCTAATAGTTTATAAGTAGATGCTGTGATTTTCCTATATACACGGTCACATATCATATGTAAATAATGGTGATTTTTTTTTCTTTTTTTTCCATCCCTTTTTCTGATTTACTTTCTTTGCTTTATTCTCTTGTGCCATGACCTGCGCAGCTAGTTGAACCAGACCTGAGGAGGGGGGACAGAAGATTAAGAAAGACACAGAGACATTATACAGAGAAAAGCTGGGGCCAGGTGGGACACTGCTCTCTGATGGAGGAACAGTGACCCTGAGCTAGTTCAGCATGTTTATTATATAGCAATAATGAAGGGGGGAATTTCAAAAGCTTAATTATCTTCAAACACCAGATGTTTCCACTGGCCTCTGAGCTCAAGGTTGAGACTGTTAATACATTCTTGCTCATGGCTCAGAATGCTCCTGCATGGGCCTTGCCAGCACCACAGGATCAACAAGAGACCTTGGCTCAGCCGCCCTCCACACTCTTGCACTAGAACCTCTAGTACAATACTAAATAATTATTTTCTTCTCAATATAAAAGGGAAAATTTAGACATCTCTCCATGAACAATGCTGTATTTTTTTTTAACATTAAAAAAAAATATCCTCACCCAAGGATATTTTTCCATTTATCTCCAGACAGAGTGGGGGGTGGGGGAGTGAGAGAGAGAGAGAGAGAGAGAGAGAGAGAGAGAAACATCGATGTGAGAGAGACACATCAACTGGCTGCCTCACGCATGACCCTGACCGAGGCCAGGTTCTGAACCGCAATGGAGGTACGTGCCCTTGACCAGAATTGAACCCATGACTCTTTGGTCCATGGGCCGACGCTCTACCGCTGAGCCAAACCAGCCAGGGCCAATGCTGTATTTTTTTTGTAAATAATCTTTTGTAGGTGTTTTAGGCTTCTCCAGTGAAACAGAACCACTAGACTGTGTGTGTATACATATACATATGTCATATATACATGGAGAGAGAAAGAGAAAAACATTTTAAGAAATTGGCTGATGTGATTGTGGAAGCTGTAAAATCTGCAGAGTAAGCTGCAGGCAGTCTGGAGACCCAGGAAAGAGTTGCAGTTTAAGTCTAAAGCAGACTATTGGCAGAATTCCCTCTTTTTTGGGGAGAGGTCAGTTTTTTTCCTAAGACCTTCAACTAATTGGGAAAGGTGAACCCACATTGTGTAGAGCAATCTACTTTACTCAAAATCTACTGATTTAAATGTTAATCTCATCCAAAAAATACCTTTACAGAAACATCTAGAATTGTGTTTGACCAAATATCTGGGTCTAACTTTGGTCTAACTAACTTGACACATAAAATTAACTATCACAATAGGTTAAGAAAGTTCCCTTCTATTACAAGTTTATTAAGAGGTGGTTTTTTTTGTTTGTTTTGTTTTAATAATTACTGAAAGTTAAAGTTTATCAAATGCCTTTTCTGCATCTATTGAAGTTATGTTTTTTCTCCTTTACTTTGTCAATATGGTAAATTACATTGATTTCCTAGTGCATTCTTAAGATAAATTAAACATGATCATAATGTTTTATCCATGACTTTATTCCAGAATTAATTCTGTTAATGTTTTGTATAAGATTCTTGCATGAATTCCCATGACTTCTTATAATTTTCTTAATCATATTTTTGTTTAGGTGTTTTTTTTTTACTTTGAAAATTATCAGAATGGTGATTTGGTGTTTTTTTTATTATTATTTTTTCTTTTTTTTAAATTAATTTATTTTTGTTCCAGATGTTTCTCCTTTTTTCCCCTTTGACACCCTCCTCCCCATCCCCCCCACCCCATCCTCAGCTTTGTTGTCCATGTCCATCAGTTATGCATACATGCGTGTAAGTTCTGTGGTTTATCTCTTCCCTCCGCCCCAACCCCCTCTTCTGAGGGTTGTCAGTCTGTACCCTACTTCCACATCTCTGGGTTTACCCTGTTCCTCAGATTGTTATGTTTATTATATTCCACAAATAAGTGAGATCATGTGATATTTGTCTTTCTCTGCTTGGCTTGTTTCGCTTAGGATAATACTCTTGAGGTCCCTCCATGTTGTCTCAAAGGATAAGAGATCTTTCTTTTTTAGAGCTGCGTAGTACTCCATTGAGTGTTATGTACCACAGCTTTTTTATCCATTCTTCCACTGATGGACTCCTGGGGAGTCTCCAGATCTTAGCTATTGTAAATAGTGCTGCTATGAACATGGAGGTACATATTTTCTTTCTGATTGGTGTTTCAGGCTTCTTAGAGTATATTCCTAGAAGTAGAATCACTGGGTCAAATGGCAATTCAATTTTTAATTTTTTGAGGTAACACCATAGTGTTTTCCACAGTGGCTGCACTAGTCTGCATTCCCACCAACAGTGTACTAGAGTCCTCTTTTCTCCACACCCTCGCCAACACTTGTTGTTTGATGATTTGTTGATGGCGGCCATTCAGGCAGGTGTGAGGTGATACCTTATTGTTGTTTTAATTTACATCTCTCTGACGATTAGTGATATTGAGCATTTCTTCATGTGTCTCTTGGCCATTTGTATGTCCTGTTTGGAGAGGTGTCTATTTAGTTCCTCTGCCCATTTTTTAATTGGGTTCTTTGTCTTCCTTTTGTTGAGTTGTATGAGCACTCTATATATTTTGGAAATTAATCCCTTATCTGATGTATCATTGGCAATTATGCTCTCCCATACAGTGGGTTGCCTTTCCACTTTGACGGTTGTTTCTTTTGCTGTGCAGAAGCTTTTGAGTTTGATGTAGTCCCATGTGTTCATTTTTTCCTTTGTTTCTGTTGCCTTAGGTGATGTATCAGTGAAGATTCTGCTGCGTATGATGTCCGAAATTTTGTTGCCTACATTTTCTTCCAGGATTTTTATGGATTCATGAGTCACATTTAAGTCTTTTATCCATTTTGAGTTTATTCTTGTGTATGGTGTAAGTTGATGGTCTAGTTTCATTTTTTTGCATGTAGCTGTCCAATTTTCCCAACACCACTTATTAAAGAGGCTGTCTTTACCCCATTGTATGCTCTTGCCACCTTTGTCGAATATTAATTGAGCATAATGTCTTGGATCAATTTCCAGATTCTCTGTTCTGATCCACCGGTCTATATGCCTGTTCTTGTGCCAGTACCAGGCTGTTTTGATTACAGTAGCTTTGTAGTATAACCTGATATTCGTAATTGTGAACCCACCTACTTTGTTCTTCTTTTTCAAGATTGCTGTAGCTATTCGGGGTCTTTTTTGTTCCATATGAACTTCTGAAGCATTTGTTCTAGTTCTGTGAAATATGTCGTTGGTGTTTTGATGGGGATTGCCTTGAATCTATAGATTGCTTTGGGTAGTATGGACATTTTAATGATGTTAATTCTTCCAATCCATGAACAAGGTATGTGCTTCCACTTTTTTATATCTTCCTCTATTTCTTTTTTCAATATCCTGTAGTTTTCTGCAAATAGGTCCTTTACTTCTTTGGTTAAGTTTATTCCTAGGTATCTTAATTTTTTTTGCTGCGATGGTAAATAGGATTGTTTTTTTAGTTTCTCTTTCTGTGAGTTCATCATTAGTGTATAAGAATGCCGTCAATTTCTTGATGTTAATTTTGTATCCTGGTACTTTGCCAAATTCATTTATTAAGTCTAGTAGATTTTTGATGGAGTCTTTAGAGTTTTCTATGTATAATATCATGTCATCTGCGAATAATGACAGTTTCACTTCCTCCTTTCCTATTTGGATTCCTTTTATTTTTTCTTCACATCTGATTGCAGTGGCTAAGACTTCCAGTACTATGTTAAATAAGAGTGGCAAAAGTGGGCATCCCTGTCTTGTTCCTGTTCTTAAGGGAAATGTTTTGGTTTTGCCCATTGAGTATGATGTTGGCTGTAGGTCTTTTATATATGGCCTTTATTATATCAAGATATGATCCCTTTATTCCCAAATTGCTGAGCGTTTTTATCAGAAATGGGTGCTAGATTTTGTCGAATGCTTTTTCAGCGTCTATTGATATGATCATGTGGTTTTTATCTTTCATTTTGTTTATGTGGTGTATCACATTTATTGATTTGCGAATATTGTACTAGCCTTGCATCCCTGGGATGAATCCCACTTGGTCATGGTGAATAATTTTTTTGATGTATTGCTGGTTCCGATTTGCTAGTATTTTGTTCAGGATTTTGGCATCTATGTTTGTCAGGGATATTGGCCTGTAGTTTTCTTTCTTTGTAGTGTCTTTTTCTGGTTTTGGAATTAGAATTATGCTGGCCTCACAAAACGAGATTGGAAGTCTTCCTTATTCTTGAATTTTTTTGAAATAGTTTGAGGAGAATGGGTGTTACTTCTTCTTTGAATGTTCGGTAAAACTCCCCCGTGAAGCCGTCCGGGCCTGGGCTTTTGTTTGCTGGGAGAGTCTTAATTACATCTTCAATTTCCTTAGTTGTTATTGGTCTGTTCAAGTTTTCTATCTCTTCCTGGTCCAGTATTGAGAGACTATGTGTTTCTAGAAATTTGTCCATTTCGCTTAGATTGTCGAATTTGTTGCCATATAAATGTTCATAGTATTTGTTAACAATCCTTTGTATTTCTGTGGTGTCAGTTGTTACTTCTTCTCTTTCATTTCTGATTTTGTGTATTTGGGTTCTCTTTGTTTCTTGGTGAGTCTAGCTAAGGGTCCATCAATCTTATTTATCTTTTAAAAAAAAACAGCTTTTTGTTTCATTGATCCTTTGAATTGTTTTTCTGGTCTCTATGTCATTTATTTCTGCTCTGATCATTACTATTTCTTTCCTTCTACTTGCTCTGGGGTTTTCTTTTTGTTTGCTTTCTAGTTCTTTAAGTTGCAAGGTTAGATAGTCTATTAGAAATTTTTCTTGTTTCTTGAGGTAGGCCTGTAGTGCTATGAACTTCCCTGTCAGAACTGCTTTCGCTGCATCCTATAGATTTTGTGTTGTTGTGTGTTCATTTTCATTGTTTTCCAGGAAGTTTTTAATTTCTTCCTTGATCTCCTCAGCAACCCATTCATTGTTTAATAACATGCTATTTAGCCTCCATGTGTTCATATGTCTTTGCATGTTCTTGTTGCAATTGATTTCCAGTTTCATGCCATTGTGATCTGAGAAGATGCTTGATATGATTTCAATCTTCTTGAACTTGTAGAGAGTTAGTTTGTTTCCTAACATGTGGTCTATCTTTGAGAATGTCACATGTGCGCTTGAGAAGAATGTGAATTCTGTAATTTTGGGGTGTAATTCTCTGTAAATATCTATTAAATCCATTTAGTCTAGTGCTTCATTTAGAGTCTCTGTTTCCTTGTTAATTTTTTGTCTAGAGGATCTATGCAGTGATGTCAGCGGGGGTTAGAGTCCCCTGCTATGATTGTATTGCTGTCGATTTCTCATTTGAAGTCCTCCAAAAGATTTTAAATATATTTTGGTGCTCCTATATTGGGTGCATATATGTTTACCAAGGTTATATCTTCCTTTTGGGTAGATCCTTTCAATATTATGTAGTGACCTTCTTTGTCTCTAGTTATGGCTTTCATTTTGAAATCAATTTTATCAGATATGAGTATTGCTACCCCAGCTTTTTTTTCCCTTTCTGTTTGTTTGGAAGATTTTTTTTCCATCCCTTCACTTTCAACCTATGTGAGTCTTTGGTTGTGAGGTGGGTCTCTTGTAAACAACATATATATGGGTCATGCTTTCTTATCCAATCCGCTACTCTGTATCTTTTTATCGGAGCATTCAGTCCATTTACATTTAAGGTGATTATTGATATGTACTTATTTATTGCCATTTTTGTTTAGTATGGTTCTATTTTCCTTCCTATTTCTTCTACTAATTATAGCAGTCCTTTTAACATTTCTTGCAGTGCTGGTTTGGTGCTAATGTATTCCCTTAGCCTTTTTTTTTTGTCTGAGAAGTTCTTTATTTGACCTTCTATTTTGAATGACTGCCATGCTGGGTAGAGTAGTCTTGGATTCAGATCCTTGTTTTTCATGACCTTGATTACTTCATGCCATTCCCTTCTGGCCTGTAGTGTTTCTGTTGAGAAGTCAGATGATAGCCTTATGGGGGTTCCTTTGTAGGTAACCTGTTGCTTATCTCTTGCTGCCTTTAGGATTCTCTCTTTGTCTTTAATTTTTGGCATTTTAATTACTATGTGTCTTGGTGTGGGCCTCTTTGGGTTCTTCTTACTTGGGACTCTCTGTGCTTCTTGAACTTGAATGCCTTCTTTCTTCACCAAATTAGGGAAGTTTTCTGTCACGATTTCTTCAAATATATTCTCTAACCCTTGCTCATTTTCTTCTTCTTTGGGGACTCCTATGATGCGAATATTATTATGTTTCCAGTTGTCCCACAGTTCTGTTAAGCTGTCTTCCTGTTTTTTCATTGTTTTTTCCTTTTGGTTTTCTGATTGGTTGATTTTTTCTACCCTGTCTTCTAATTCACTGATCTGGTGCTCAGCTTCCTCTACTCTGCTGGTTAGTCCTTCCAATGTGTTCTTCATTTCTGCTATGTCATTCTTCATTTCTTCTTGGTGCTTCTTCATTTCCAATTGGTTGATTTTCAAAGTTTCTATGTCTTTGCTCATGGTGTTGATGTCCTTACTCATGTTGTTGAGCTTCATCAAGATCATGGCTCTGAATTCTAGCTCTGTTAACTTGCTTCCCTCCATTTCATTTATCTCATCTTTGGTAGAGGTCTCTTGTTCTTTCATTTGGGATTTATTTCTTTGTTTCACCATTTTGGCTATCCTAGTGGGCTTTGGAGCCTGCCAAATTTTCCCTGTGGATGTTGGTGTTCTGTTGTTTGTGGCTCCCTCTACTGGGTTTGGATGAGCGTGGGAGGACTCACGTTAAACACCACTGTCAAGTCTTACTTTCCTGGGTAGATTTGCAAGCCCAGGAACAGTTCAGTTATCCTCTAGCTTTCTGCCTAGAGACTATTAGTCGTGGTTACTTGAAGAGCCTTGGGTTCTCAGTTGAATGAAAACCTCCCTCAGGTGTTCAGGGTAAGAGGATTTCCCGAGGGTGTGGCAAATGCTGGTAGTTAATGAGCCTCAATTTGCATTTCAATGGCCCACCTAGGTGTGCCTGAATCTCTGAGGGAGGGTCTGCCACCTCTCCCCAGAGCCCTGGGAAGGAGTAAGATGGCCACCATCCTGCGTGGCCACCACTCAGCAAAAGCTCTGAGGGCCCTCCAAATCCCAAGTGTCTTGATTCCATTGTATGCTCTTGCCACCTTTGTCAAGTATTAACTGAGCATAATGACTTTGGTCAATTTCTGGGTTTTCTGTTCTGTTCCATTGATCTATATGCCTGTTCTTGTGCCAGTATCAGGCTGCTTTGATTACTATGGCTTTGTAGTATAAGCTGATATCTGTAAAATTGTGATCCCTTCTACTTTGTTCTTCTTTTTCAAGATTGCTGTACCTATTTGGGGTCTTTTTTGGTTCCATATAAACTTTTGGAATATTTGTTCTAGTTCTGTGAAATATGTCATTGATATTTTGATGGGGATTGCATTGAATCTATAGATTGCTTTGGGTAGTGTGGACATTTTAATGATGTTAATTCTTTCAATCCATGAACAAGGTATATGCTTCCACTTTTTTATATCTTCCTCTATATCTTTTTCAGTAATCTGTAGTTTTCTCTGAATAGGTCCTTTACTTCTTTGTTTAAGTTTATTCCTCAGTGTCTTAATTTTTTTGCTGCAATGCTAACTGGGATTTCTTTTTAAGTTTCTCTTTCAGTGAGTTTGTTGTTGATGTACAGGAATGCCATCAATTTCTTGTTAATTTTGTATCCTGCTACTTTGCCAAATTCATTTATTAAATCTAGTAGATTTTTGATGGAGTCTTAAGGGTTTTCTATGTGCAGTATCATGTCATCTGCAAATAATGACAGTTTCACTTCCTCCTTTCCAATTTGGATTCCTTTTATGTTTTCTTCCTGTCTAATAGCTGTGGTTAAGACTTCCAGTACTATGTTAAATAAGAGTGGTGAGAGTCAGCATCCCTGTCTGGTTCCTGTTTTTTATTTGTTTATTTTTTTAAGCACATCTATCCCCCCACATATCCTCCTCCACCTCCCCTCTCCCTACAATTTCCACACTGTTGTCTGTGTCCAAGAGTTCTTTCTTTTTATGCTCAATCCCTACACCCTCCCCAGCCAAATTCCCCAACCCTGAAAACTGTCAGCCTACTCTCTATCTATGAGTCTGTCTATGTTTTGCTTCTTAGTTCATTCTCTTCATTAGAATCCACATATGAGTGAAGTCATATGGCATATGTCTTTCTCTGAGTGTTTATTTCACTTTGCATAATGATATCCAGGTCCATTCATGCTGTCACAAAGGGTAAAATTTCCTTGTTGTTGTTTGTTTTGGTTTTTGTTTGTTTGTTTTTTGATTTTTTTGTTTTGTTTTGTTTTTTCAGCTGATTAGTATTGTGTTGTGTAAATATACCACAGATTTTTAATCCACTCATCAACTGATGGGCGCTTGGGCTGCTTCCATATCATGGCTATTGTAAATAATGCTGCGATAAAATAGGGGTGCATATATTATTTTAAATTAGTATGTTAAGATTCTTCAGAAAAATTTCAGAAGTCGAGTCACTGGGGATACACAGTTCCATTTTTTATTTTTTGAGTTAACTCCATACTGCTTTCCACAGTGGCTGCACCAATCTGCATTCCCACGAACAGTGTATGAGTGTTCTCTTTTCTCCACATCCTTGCCAATACTTGTTGTTTGTTGATTTATTGATGGCAGCCATTTTGACAGGTGTGAGGTGATATCTCATTGTGGTTTTAATTTGCATTTTTCTGATAATTAGTGACATTGAGCATCTTTTCATATGTCTATTGGCCATCTGTAAGTCTTCTTTGAAGTATCCATTCAGGTGCTTTGCCCATTTTTATTTTTTTTTATTTTTCTTTATTGATTTTAGAGAGAGAGGAAGGGAAAGGGAGAAAGAGATAGAAACATCAATGAGAGAGAACATCGCTTGGTCACCCCTGAGGATTTGGCCCACAACTTGGGTATGTGCCCTGACCTGGAATCAAACCGGCGACCTATTGGTGCATGGGTCAATGCTCAACCACTGAGGCACACCGGCCGGGCCCTTAGCCCATTTTTAAATTGGATTGTTTGTAGGTTTTCTTGGTGTTGAGCTTTATTAGTTTTTAATAAATTTTTAATATTAAGTCCTTATCAGATGTATCAGTGAACATGGTCTCCCACTCAGTGGATTGTCTTTTCATTTTGTCAATGGTTTCCTTTGCTGTGTAAAAAATTTTTAGTTTGATGTAGTCCCATTTTTTAATTTTGTTTTCCATGCTTAAAGAGATATATCAGAAAAAGTATCACCATTAGAAATGTCTGAGATTTTACTGTCTATGTTTTCTTCTAGGATGTTTATGGTTTTGAGTATAACATTTAAGTCTTTAATCCATTTTGAGTTTATTCTTGTGTATGGTGTAAGAAGTGGTCTAGTTTTAATTTTTTTAACTTACCTGTCCAATTTTCCCAACACCGCTTATTGAATAGGCTGTTTTCACCTCATTGTATGTTCTTGCCTTCTTTGTCAAATATTAATTTACTATAAAGGTGTGTGTTTATTTCTGAGCTCTATTTTGCCAGTACCATGCTCTTTTGATTGCTATAGACTTGTAGTATAGTTTGATATCAGGTAGTGTGATTCCTCAAACTTTGTTCTTTTTTTTTTATTGTTGAAAGTACAACAGATGTTCCCTTTTTGCCCCCCCATTGACCCCTCCTCCCTGCTCCCACCCCACTCATTCTTTCCCCCACCTAATGTGTGTCCACTGGTTATGCATATATGCATATAAGTCCTTTGGTGTATTTTTTCCCACCTCTCCCACACCCCATCCCTCTGAGGTATGTTAGTCTGTTCCCTACTTCCATGACTCTGGATCTGTTTTGGTCAACAGCTTACTTTGTTCATGATATTACATAAATAAGTGAGATCATGTGGTACTAGTCTTTCTCTGACTGGCTTATTTTGCTCAGCACAATACTCTCCAGGTCCTTCCATGTCATCTCAAAGGGTAAGAGATCTTTCTTCTTTACAGCTGCATAGTATTCCATTGTGTAAATGTACCACAGCTTTTTTTATCGACTTATCCACTGATGGACACTTGGGTTGTTTCCAGATCTTAGCTATTGTAAATAGTGCTGCTGTGAATACAGGAGTGCATATATTCTTTCTGATTGGTGTTTCAGTCTTCTTAGGATATTCCTGGAAGTGGGATCACTGGGTCAAATGGCAATTCCATTTTTAATTTTTTGAGGTAGAACCAAATTGTTTTCCATAGTGACTCTAGCAGTCTGCACTCCCACCAGCAGTGTACTAGAGTCCCCTTTTCTCAACATCCTCACCAGCGCTTGTTTGAGGATTTGTTGATGGCCGCCATTTTAGCAGGTGTGAAATGATATCGCATAGTCATTTAAATTTGCATCTCTCTGATGATCAGAGACGTTGAGAATTTTTTCATGTCTCCTGGCCATTTGTATGTTCTGTTTGGAGAAGTGTCTATTCAGATCCCCCATTTTTAAATTTGATTGATTGTCTTCCTTTTGTTGCATTGTATCAGTACTCTATATATTTTGGATATTAACCCCATATCCGATGTATATTGGCAATTATGTTCTCCCAGAGAGTGGGTTCCCTTTTCATTTTAATGTTGGTTTCTTTTGCTGTGCAGAAGCTTTTTAGTTTGATGTAGTCCCATTTATTAATTTTTCCTTTGTTTTTTCTTGCCCTAGGCAATGTATCAGTGAAAATTCTGCTAAGTGTGATATCTGAGATTTTTCTGCCTATATTTTCTTCTAGGATTTTTATGGTTTCATGAGTTACATTTAAGTCTTTTATCCATTTTGAGTTTATTCTTGTGTGTGGTGTAAGTTGGTGGTCTAGTTTCATTTTTTAGCATGCACCTGTCCAATTTCCCCAACATCATTTATTGAAGAGACTATCTTTTCTTCATTGCATGCTTTCACTCCCTTTGTTGAATATTAATTGTGCATAATGTCTTGGGTCAATTTCTGGGTTCTCTGTTCCATTCCATTGATCTAAATACCTGTTCTTGTGCCAGTACCAGGTTGTTTTAATTATGATGGCTTTGTAGTGTAACTTATCTGGTATTGTGATCCCACCCACTTTGTTCTTCATTTTCAAGATTGCTGTGGCTTTTCAGAGCCTTTTTTGGTTCCATATACACTTTTGGAGTATATGTTCTAAATCTGTGAAATATGCCATTGGTACATTAATAGGGATTGCATTGAATCTGTAGACTGCTTTGGGCAATATGGACATTTTAATGATGTTGATTCCTCCAATCCATGAACATAGTATACATTTCCACTTTTTTATATCTTCCTCTGTTTCATTTTTCAATGTCCTGTAGTTTTCTGAGGACAGGTATTTTATCTTCTTGGTTAGGTTTATTCCTAGGTAGGTATCTTTTTATTTATTTATTTATTTATTTATTTATTTATTTATTTATTTATTTATTTATTTTGTTACAGTGGTAAATGGGATTGTTTTTTAAATTTCCCTTTCTGAATGTTCATTATTGGTGTACAAGAATGACACCAATGTCATATAAGAATGACATCGATTTCTGGATTAATTTTATATTCTGCTGCTTTGCCAAATTCATTTATTAAATCTAGAAGATTTTTGATGGAGGCTTTTGGGTTTTCTATGTACAACATCATGTCATCTGTGAATAATGACAGTTTCACTTTCTCCTTTCAAATTTGGATTCCTTTTATTTTTTCTTCTAGTCTAATGGCTTGGCTAAGATTTCCAGTACTATGTTAAGTAAGAATGGCAAAAGTGGACATCCCTGTCTTTCTTGTTCTTAAGGGAAATGCTTTTAGTTTTTGCCCATTGAGTATGATGTTGGCTGTAGGTTTTTCATATATGGCCTTTATTATGTTGAGAATGATCCTTCTTTTCCCACTTTGCTGAGCTTTTTTGTTTTTAATCATAAATAAGTGCTGGATTTTGTTAAATGCTTGTTCAGCACCTATAGATATGATCATGTGATTTTTTATTTCATTTTGATTATATGATGTATCACACTTATTGGTTTGCGAATATTGTACCAGCCTTGCATCCCTGGGATGAATCCCATTTGGTCATGGTGAGTAACTTTTAAAATATGTTGCTGGATCTGATTTGGCAATATTTTGTTGAGGATTTTGGCATCTATATTCATCAGGGATATTGGCTTGTAGTTTTCTTTCTTTGATTTCTTTATCTGGTTTCAGAATTAGGATTGTGCTGGCCTCATAAAAAGAGTTTGGAATTCCTCCTTTCTCTTGGATTTTTTGAATAGTTTGAGGAGAATAGGTGTTACTTCTCTGAATGTTTGGTAGAACTCCCCTGTGAAGCCATCATGACCCAGGCTTTTGTTTGCTAGGAGTTTATTGATTAAAGCTTCAATTTCCCTAGTTGTTATTGGCCTGTTCAACTTTCTGACTCTTACTGGTTCAGTTTTGGGAGACTGTGTGATTCTAGGAATTTATCCATTTCACCTAGGTTGTCCAATTTGTTGGCGTATAATTGTTCAGAGTATTTTCTAACAATCCTTTGTATTTTTGTGGTGTCAGTTGTTACTTCTCCTTCGTTTCTGATTTTGTTTATTTGGATCTGCTCTCTTTTTTTCTTGATGAGTCTGGCTAAAGGTTTATCAATCTTGTTTATCTTTTCAAAGAACCAGCTCTTGGTTTCATTGATCTTTTAAATTTTGTTTTTTAGTCTGTGTGTCATTTATTTCCCCTCTGATCTTTACTATTTCTTTCCTTCTACTTGCTCTGGGTTTTTCTTCTTGTTTATTTTCTAGTTCTTTAAGTTGTAGGGTTAGATAGTCTATTCGAATTTTTTCTTGTTTCTTGAGGTAGGCCTGTAGTGCTATGAACTTCCCTCTCAGGACTGCCTTCACTGCATCCCATAGATTTTGTGTTGTGTGTTCATTTTCGTTGATTTCCAGCAAGTATTTTTAAAATTTTTTCCTTGATCTCCTTGGTGACCCATTCATTGTTTAATAACATGCTATTTAGACTCCATGTGTTTGAATGTTTTTGAGTGTTTTTTTATTGTAATTAATTTCTAGTTTCATGTCATTGTGAGGATGCTTGATATGATTTCCATCTTCTTGAGCTTGTAGAGACTTTGTTTGTATCCTAACATGTGATCTATCTTTGAGAATGTCCCTTGTGCACTTGAGAAGAAGGTGTATTCTGCAGTTTGGGATGTAATTCTCTAAAATCTATTAAGTCCATCCAATCTCATGTGTCACTTAGGGTCTCTGTTTCTTTGTTAATTTTTTGTTTAGAGGATCTATCCAGTGATGTCAGTGTGGTGTTGAAGTCCCCTGCTATGATTGTATTGCTGTTGATTTCTCCTTTGAAGTGCTCCAGAAGTTTTAAAATATATTTTGGTGCTCCTACAGTGGGTGCATATATGTTTACTAATGTTATATCCTCCTGTTGGATAGATCCTTTTAAGATTATGTAGTGGTCTTCTTTGTCTCTTGTTATGGCCTTCATTTGAAGTCTATTTTATCAGATATAAGTATTGCTACCCCAGCTTTTTTTTTTCATTTACATTTGCCTGGAAAGTTTTTTTTTCATCCCTTCACTTTCAACCTGTGTGGGTCTTCTGTTGTGAGGTGGGTCTCTTGTACACAACATATATATGAATCATGCTTTCTTATCCATTCAGCTACTCTGTATCTTTTGATTGGAACATTTAATCCATTTACATTTAAGGTTGTGATAATTATTATTATTTTATCCTCACCTGAGGACATTTTTTGCATTTATCTTCAGATAGAGCAGGAGGGAGAGAGGGAGGAAGAGAGAGAGAGAAAGACCGATGTGAGAGAGACACATCGAGTGGTCGCCACCCACACGACCCCAACCAGGGCTGGGGACAAACTGCAACTGAGATACATGCCTTTGGAATGCTGGTTTGGTGCTAATATATTTCTTTAGCCTTTTTTGTCTGGGAAGCTCTTTATTTCACCTTCTATTTTGAATGATAGCTGTGCTGGATAGAGTAGTCTTGGATTCAGATCTTTGTTTTTCATTACCTTGAATATTTCATGCCATTCACTTCTGGCCAGTAGTGTTTCTGTTGAGAAATCAGCTCATAGCCTTATGGGGGCCCCTTTGTAGGTACTGTTGCTTTTCTCTTGCTGCCTTTAAGATTCTCTCTTTGTCTTTAGTTTTTGGCATTTTAATTATGATGTGTCTTGATGTGGGCATCTTTGGGTTCTTCTTACTTGGGGCTCTCTGTTCTTCCTGAACTTTTATATCTTTTTCCTTTACCAAGTTAGGAAAGTTTTCTGTCACTATTTCTTCAAACATATTCTCTAACCCTTGCTCACTTTCTTCTTCTTCAGGTACTCCTATGATGACATTTTGTTACATTTTATGTGATCCCATAGCTCTCTTAAACTTTCCTCCTGTTTTTTTAATTGTTTTTTCTTTTTGGTTCTCTGATTGAGTGATTTTTTTCTACCCTGTCTTCTAATTTGCTGATTTGATCCTCAGCTTCCTCTAATTGCTGGTTATTCCTTCCAATGTGTTCTTTATTTCTGCTATGTCTTTCTTCATTTCTGCTTCGTTGTTTTTCATATCCAGTTGGTTGATTTTCATTGTTTCTATATATTTACTCATGCTGTTGAGCTTCTTCATAATCATTACTCTGAACCCTACATCTGATAACTTGCTTATCTCCATTTCATTTAGCCCTTCTTCTTTAGAATTATCTTGTTCTTTCATTTGGGATTAGTTTCTTTGTTTCACCATTTTGGCTATCTCAACAGGGTTGGAGCCTGCCAAAATTTCCCTATGTGTATCAATGGTCCATAGATTTGGGCTCCCTCTGCTAAATTTGGATGAGTATGGAAAGGACCATGTCTAGTCTTACTTTCCTGGGAAGATTCTCAGGCCAGGCAACAAATTATCCCAGAGCCTTTGCTGTAGGCTGATTATTAGTCTGTTACTTAATGAGCCTCAGGTGAATGAAATATCTCCTGGATGGGCAGGGTAAGATTTCCAGTGGGTGTGGCAATTGCTCTCCCCTAGACTAAATCTGCTTTAAGAAGAAAATGGCTTCTGCAGCATGAGTTAATGATGCATCAATGGGGCCCAGGCAGCCACCTTATGAACTCTGACCTAAGAGCCTCCAAACCTAATGTCCCATGACCATGAGCTGGGCCTAAGGGTTGGTGTACCCAGACACTCGTCTTTGCCTATAGGGTAGTTGGCAATTTTTGGCAGTTAATGAGCCTCAGGCTGTGCTTCTCCTGGCCGGGTGGGGTTAGATTCTCAGGGGAGTGTCAGTTGCTTCCCTGCCCCACCCCCCCTGACTCCCCTGCTATAGTTGCCTTGATGGGAGCACTCTGCCTGAGGAGAATGGTTCCTGCAGCATGGATTAATGGCTCAGCATAGGAACCCAGGCCTAAGCCTTCACAGCTCAGTCCCCAGAGCCATGACACCCAACTCTGAAAGCTAGGTCCAAGGCTCAAAGCCTTCAGAGGCCCTTCTCTGCCTACTGGCTGCCAGGTAGTCTCTGGGTGTTAATGAGCCTCAGGCTGCACTTCTCCAGGTCAGGTGGTATTAAATTCTGGAGAGAGGGGAAGTTGCTTCTCCCCTGAGCTAAAGCCACTCTGATGGGAAAGGGCTTCTTGAGGAAGATGGCTACTGCCATGTGGAGGAATGACTCAGCATTGAGCTTCTGATGACCTCCTTCCCAGCTCTCTCCCCAGTGCCTAGAATCCTTGATTCTCCTCACACAGTTCTAGTCCAGTGTGCCCTCCCTCTGCTGTACTGCAAGGTGAGTGGCTGTAACTGTAATTTAGTGTGCTGACCCTTCACGGAAGTGCTGGTGTTCCCAGCACCTGTCTCTGCCAGACAGAACCTCTGCTCTGGTGATTTTCTCAGCAAGGTATTATGTGGGCACCTTTCCCTGTTCTGCTACTCTGCACTAATGAGCCAGCTTGGGTTTAAACCCCTGACTTCTCTGAGGGAGCATCTGATAACTAAGATAGCCCTCAGCTGCTGCCTGTGGGAACCCAAGCAGCCCTCTCACAACTCCATATCTCCTACCAGTCTCAATTTGGGATCTTCTTTACCTCTGTGGTTATAAGGTTTCTCTCCAGCTGCTCTTCAGTTGATATTTCCAGATGACTTGTCTTTATTTTAGTAGTAATTCCAATTTGGTCCTAAGAGACAGCCTGTGTAGCTTCCATTCACTCCATCACCATTTTTCCTCCTTCCTGTCTCAATTCTTAATAATTTTTACACAAGGGGCACCTTCATTGCACTGGACCCTTACATTGAGGATCATATCCTCAATGTAAGGCCAGTATAGAGAAAGTAGCATTTTATTACACCAGTGGGCTGTTACACTGGCGGGCTGAGGGGATACAGCTTCCCCAAATCCTCAGCCCCGAGCTTCCTTTCTTCTATGTTTATATAGGCACAAACTACAGAAGAAGAAAAAAAAACTACATTAAAAAAAAAACCCACATTCTCTTGGCACCGTGTAATTGGTGTCTGGGTTAGTACGAGTTGTCTCAAAGGTAAGGAGTCTGCTCCAGCAGAGGTCAGGGCCATCATTAATCTTTCTTCTCATGGTTCCTCTGAGTTTCTCAAGGTCCTCATGTTTACAAAAAAGAAACTGCCAGGGTGTGTACATGCAGTAACTGAGGGTCAGAATGGAGTTTAATTTTGTTAAAATATTATTAACCCTTTCAGTTGTGAGGGTTGAAGGGGGCTCCTGACTGTGAAAGGCCCAGCTCCATAAAGGGAAACCTATGGATCCACTAGCCTGATCTCTGACTTCCCTCCCTCTTCCCACCTCACTTTCAAAAAGCTCCATCTATGACTGTGTGGCCTGGGTCAAGTCTTGTTCTTCTTTATCAAGCTTGCTGTGGCTATTTGGTGTCTTTTGTGATTCCATGTAAATTTTTGCAATATTTGTTCTAGTTCTGTGAAATATGCCTTTAGTATCTGGATAGGAATTGCATTGGATTTATAGAGGGCTTTGGGTAGTATGGACATTTTAATGATGTTAATTCTTCCTATCCATGAGCATGATATATACTTTCACTTATTTGTATCTTCAATTTTTTCAGTGTCTTATAATTTTCTGAGGACAGCTCTTGAACATCCTTAGTTACATTTATTCTAAGGTATTTTTTTAATGCAATTGTAAATGGGATTTTTTTTCTTAGTTTCCCTTTCTGAGAGTTCATTATTGATATATAAAAATGCAACTGATTTCTGGATATTTATTTTGCATCCTGCTACTTTACTGAATTAATTTATCAGTTCTAGTAGTTTTTTGGTTGAATCTTCAGGGTTCTTATGTACAGTATCATGTCATCTGAAAACAATGACAGTTTTACTTCTTCCTCTCCAATTTGGATGCCTTTTATTTCTTCTTCTTGTCTGATTGCTGTGGCTAGGACTTCCAGTACTATGTTGAATAAGAGTGGTGAAAGCGGACATCCCTATCTTGTTCCTGATCTTAAGGGAAACACTTTTATTTTTTGCCCATTGAGTATGATGTTTGCTGTGGGTTTGTCATATATGGTCTTTATTATGTTGAGGTATGTTCCCTCTATTCACACTTTACTGAGAGTTTTAATCATAAATGGGTGCTGGATTTTATCAAATGCTTTTCCTGCATTTATTGATGTGATCATGTGGTTTTTATCTTTCATTTGTTTTTGTGATGTATCACATATATTGATTTGCAAATATTGTACCAACATTGCTTCCCTGGAATTAATCCCAATTGATCATGGTGTATGATCTTTTTAATGTATTGCTGGATCCAGTTTGCTAATATTTGTTGAGGATTTTAGCAGTTATGTTCATCAGGGATATTGGCCTATAATTTTTTTTTCTTGTAGTGTCTTCATCTGGTTTTGGAATTAGGATAATGCTGACTTCATTAAAAAGAGCTTAAGTGTCTTTCATCTTCTTGAATTTTTTGAAATAGTTTGAGAAGCATAGGTGTTAATTTTTATTTGAATGATTGATATAATTCACCTGTGAAGCCATCTGATCCAGGACTTCTTTTTGTTGGGAGTTTTTTGATCACTGCTTCAATTAGCTGTATTTGGTCTTTTCATGTTTTCTGAGTCTTCTTGATTCAGGTTTGGAAGATAGTATGTTTTTAGGAATTTATCCATTTCATCCAGATTGTCCAACTGGTTGCTATAAAATTGTTTATAATATTTTCTTGCAATCCCTTTATTTCTGTGGTGGCAGTTGTTATTTCTCCTTTTTCATTTCTGATTTTATTTATTTAGGTGCTTTCTGATTTTTTTCTTTTTTTTTTTTTTTTTTTTGTCGTTGTTGTTGTTTTAGGGTTTTATTAATTTATTTTTGTTACAGATGTTTCTCCGTTTTCCCCCATTAACACCCTCCTCCCGATTCTGCTCCCACACACCCTCCCCCCCCCAGCATTTTTGTCTATGTCTATTGGTTATGCATATATGCATATAAGTTATTTGGTTTATCTCTTCCCTCCTCCTATCCCCCTCTTCTGAGGTTTGTCAGTCTGTACTTTACTTCTATGTCTCTGGGTCTATTTTGTCCATCAGCTTATTTTGTTATATTCCACAAATAAGTGAGATCATATGATATTTGTCTTTCTTGGATTGGCTTCTTTTGCTTAGGATAATACTCTCCAGATCCCTCCATGTCATCTCAAAGGATAAGAGATCTTTCTTTCTTACAGCTGCATACTATTCCATTGTGTATATGTACCACAGCTTTTTTTATCCACTCATCTATTGCTGGACACATGGGCTGTTTCCAGATCTTAGTGATTGTAAATAGTGCTGCTATGAACATAGGGGTATATATATTCTTTCTGATTGGTGTTTCAGGCTTCTTAAGATGTATTCCTAGAAGTGGGATCACTGGGTCAAATGGCAATTCAATTTTTAATTTTTTGAGGAAATACCATGTTGTTTTCCATAGTGGCTGCACCAGTCTGCATTCCCACCAGCAGTGTACTAGAGTCCCCTTTTCTCCACACCCTCACCAGCACTTCTGGTTGGTGATTTGTTGATGGCAGCCATTCACGCAGGTGTGAGGTGATACCTTGTAGTCATTTAAATTTGCATCTCTCTGATGATTAGTGACATTGAGGATTTTTTCATATGTCTCTTGGCCATTTGTATGTCCTGTTTGGAGAGGTGTCTATTCAGGTCCTCTGCCCATTCTTTTTTTTTTTTTTTTTTTTATCCTTACCTGAGGACATTTTTGCATTTATCTTCAGATAGAGTAGGAGGGAGGAAGAGAGAAAGAGAAACATCGACATGAGAGAGATACATCACGTGGTTGCCACCCACAAAACCCCAGCCAGGGCTGGGGACAAACTACAACCGAGGTACGTGCCCCTAGCAGGAACTGAACCTGGGATTCTCTGGTCTGCAGACCAATGCTCTAACCATTGAGCAAGACCAGCCAGGGCTTCTACCCATTTTTTATTTTTATTTATTTATTTATTTATTTATTTATTTAATCCTCACCCGAGGACATTTTCCCATTTGTTCAGATAGAGTGGGAGGGAGAGAGAGGAAGAGAGAGAGAGAGAGAGAAACATTGATGTGAAAGGGACACATCGAGTGGCTGCCTCCCGCACGACCAACCAGAGCCAGAGACAAATTGCAACCGAGATACGTGCCCCTAGCGGGAACCGAACCTGGGTCTCTCTGGACCGCAGGCTGACGCTCTAACTGCTGAGCCAAACTGGCCAGGGCTCTGCCCATTTTTTAATTGGGTTCTTTGTCTTCCTTTTGTTAAGTTGTATAAGTACTCTGTATATTTTGGAAATTAACCCCTTATCAGATGTATCATTGGCAATTATGTTCTCCCATACAGTGGGTTCCCTTTCCATCTTGATGGTTGTTTCTTTTGCTGAGCAGAAGCTTTTTAGTTTGATGTAGTCCCATTTATTAATTTTTTCCTTTGTTTCTCTTGCCCTAGGCTTGAAAAGAAAAATCTGCTGTATGTGATGTCTGAGATTTTGCTGCCTACATTTTATTTTAGGATTTTTATGGATTCATGAGTGACAATTAAGTCTTTTATCCATTTTGAGTTTATTCTTGTGTGTGTTGTAAGTTGGTGGTCTAGTTTCTTTCTTTTTTTTTTCATGTCACTATCCAATTTTCCCAACACCATTTATTAAAGAGACTGTGTTTACTCCATTGTATACTCTTGCCACCTTTGTTAAATATTAATTGAGGATAATGTCTTGGGTCAATTTCTGGGCTCTCTGTTCTGTTCCATTGATATATATGCCTGTTCTTGCACCACTACCAGGCTCTTTTCATTGCTATGACTTTGTAGTATAACCTGATATCCAGTATTGTGATTGCTCCTACTTTGTACTTCTTCTTCAAGATTGCTGTGGCTATTTGGGGTCTTTTTTGGTTCCATATAAACATTTGGAGTATTTGTTCTAGTTCTGTGAAATATGTTGTTGGTATTTTAATGGGGATTGCAATGAATCTATAGATTGCTTTGGGTAATATGGACATTTTTTTTTTAATCCTCACCCGAGGATATTTTTCCATTTATCTTCAGGTAGAGAGGGGGAGAGAAAGGGAGAGAGAGAGAAACAGTCACGTGAGAGGGACATGTTGACATGACCCCGACCAGGGCCGAGGATGAACTGAGGTATCGAACCTGGGACTCATTAGTCCGCAAGCTGATGCTCTACCACTGAGCCAAACCAGCCAGGGTGACATTTTAATGATGTTAATTCATCCGATCCATAAACAAGGTATATGCTTCCACTTTTTTATATCTTCCTCTATTTCTTTTCTCAATGTCCTGTAGTTTTCTGCGAACAGGTCCTTTACTTCTTTGGTTACGTTTATTCCTCGGTATCTTAATTTTTTTGCTGCAATGGTAAATGGGATTTATTTTTTAGTTTCTCTTTCTGTGAGTTCATTATTAGTGTATAAGAACGCCATCAATTTATTGATGTTAATTTTGTATCTTGCTACTTTTCCAAATTCATTTATAAAATCTAGTAGATTTTTGATGGAGTCTTTAGGGTTTTCTATATACAGTATCATGTCATCTGCAAATAATGACAGTTTCACTTTCTCCTTTCCAATTTGGATCTCTTTTATATTTTCTTCATATCCAATTGCTGTGGCTAAGACTTCCAGTACTATGTTAAATAAGAGTGGTGAAAGTGGGCATCCTTGTCTTGTTCCTTTTCTTAAGGGAAATGCTTTTAGTTTTGCCCATTGAGTATGATGTTGGCTGTAGGTTTTTCATATATGACCTTTATTTTTTTAATTAAAATTTTTTCCCCTTTATTGATTTTAGAGAGAAAGGAAGGGAGAGGGAGATAGAAATGTTGATGAGAGAGATCATCGATTGGCCGCATCCAGCATGCCCTCCACTGGGGATTTGGCCCACAACCTGGGCATGTGCCCTGACTAGGAATCAAACCT
Source organism: Tadarida brasiliensis (assembly GCA_030848825.1). Taxonomy (NCBI): domain Eukaryota; kingdom Metazoa; phylum Chordata; class Mammalia; order Chiroptera; family Molossidae; genus Tadarida; species Tadarida brasiliensis. The sequence continues at coordinate 11,025,642 of CM061275.1, read as the reverse complement.
GCAACCTCTTGGTGCATGGGTCGACATTCAACCACTGAGCCACACCAGCCAGGCAGTATATGACCTTTATTATGTTGAGATATGGTCCCTCTAGTCCCATATTGCTGAGCGCTTTTATCAGACATGGGTGCTGGATTTTGTTGAATGCTTTTTCAAGGTCTATTGATATGACCATTTTTTTTTTATCTTTCATTTTGTTTATGTGGGTATCACATTTATTGATTTGCGAATATTGTACCAGCCTTGCATCCCTGGCATGAATCCCACTTGGTCATGGTGAATAATTTTTTTAATGCATTGCTGGATCTGATTTGCTAATATTTTGTTAAGGATTTTGGCATCTATGTTCATCAAGGATATTGGTCTGTAGTTTTCTTTCTTTGTAGTGTTTATCTGGTTTTGGAATTAGAATTCTGCTGGCCTCAAAAAATGTATTCGGAAGTCTTCCTTCTTCTTGAATTTTTTGAAATAGTTTGAGGAAAATGAGTGTTAGTTCTTCTTTAAATGTTCAGTAAAACTCCCCCATGAAATCGTCTGGGCCTGGGCTTTTGTTTGTTGGAAGTTACTTGATCACATTTTCAATTCCCTTTGTAGTTATTGGTCTGTTCAGTTTTCCTATCTCTTCCCAGCTCAGTTTTGGGGGACTATGTATTTCTAAAAATTTGTCCATTTCGCCTAGATTATCCAATTTGTTGGCGTATAATTGTTCATAGTATTTTGTAATGATCCTTTGTATTTCTTTGGTGTCAGTTGTTACTTCTCTTTCATTTCTGATTTTGTTTATTTGGTTCCTCTCTTTTTGTTTCTTGGTGAGTCTGGCTATGGGTCTATCAATCTTGTTTATCTTTTCAAAGAACCAGCTCTTGGTTTCATTGATTTTTTGAAATTTTTTTAGTTTCTATGTTGTTTATTTCTGCTCTGACCTTTACTATTTTTTTCCTTCTACTTACTCTGGGTTTTTCTTTTTGTTTACTTTTTAGTTCTTTAAGTTGTAGGCTTAGATAGTCAATTAGCAATTTTTCTTGTTTCTTGAGGTAGGCTTGTAGTGCTATGAACTTCCCTTTCAGGACTGCTTTTGCTACATCCTATAAATTTTGTTTTGTTGTGTGTTCATTTTCCTTTGTTTCCAGGAAGTTTTTAAATTTCTTCCTTGATCTCCTTGGTAACCCATTCATTGATAACATGCTATTTAGCCTCCATGTGTTTGAATGTTTTTGCGTGTTTTTGTTGTAACTGATTTCAAGTTTCATGCCATTGTGATCTGAGAAGATGTTTGATATGATTTCCATCTTCTTGAACTTGTAGAAACTTAGTTTGTGTTCTAACATGTGGTCTATCTTTGAGAATGTCCCATGTGCACTTGAGAAGAATGTGCATTCTGCAGTTTTGTGGTGTAATTCTCTGTAGATATCTATTAAATCCATTTTATCTAGTGCATCATTTAGAGTCTCTGTTTCCTTGTTAATTTTTTGTCTAGAGGATCTATCCAGTGATGTCAGCGGGGTGTTGAAGTCCCCTGCTATAATTGTATTGCTGTCGATTTCTCCTTTGAAGTCCTCCAGAAGTCTATAAATGTATTTTGGTGCTCCTATGTTGGGTGCATATATGTATACCAAGGTTATATTCTCCTGTTTGATAGATCCTTTCAATATTATGTAGTGGCCTTCTTTTTCTCTAGTTATGGCCTTCATTTTGAAGTCGATTTTATTGGATATGAGTATTACTACATCAGCTTTTTTCCCCCTTTCCGTTCGCTTGAAAAGAAATTTTCCACCCCTTCACTTTCAGCCTATGTGAGTCTTTTGTTGTGAGGTGGGTCTCTTGTAAACAACATATATATATATGAGTCATGCTTTCTTATCCATTCAGCTATTCTTGTCTTTTGATTGGAGCATTTAATCCACTTACATTTAAGGTTATTATTGATATGTACTTATTTGTTGCCATTTTTGTTTATTCTGATTATATTTCTTTTCCTATTTCTTCTTATTACAGCAGTCCTTTTAAAATTTCTTGCAGTGCTGGTTTGGTGCTAATATATTCTTTTAGCCTTTTTTGTCTGGGAAGCTCTTTATTTCCCCTTCTATTTTGAATGATAGCCATGCTGGATAGAGTAGTCTTGGATTCAGATCTTTGAAATATTCATTACCTTGAATATTTCATGCCATTCACTTCTGGCCAATAGTGTTTCTGTTGAGAAATCAGCTGATAGACTTATGGGGGCCCCTTTGTAGGTATTGTTGCTTTTCTCTTGCTGCTTTTAAGATTCTCTCTTTGTCTTTAATTTTTGGCATTTTAATTATGATGTGTCTTGATGTGGGTATCTTTGGGTTCTTCTTACTTGGGGCTCTCTGTGCTTCCTAAACTTGTATGCCTTTTTCCTTTACCAAGTTAGGGAACACTTCAGTCACTATTTCTTCAAATATATTCTCTAACCCTTGCTCATTTTCTTCTTCTGCACTCCTATGATGCAGATGTTATTATGCTTCATATTGTCCCACAGTTCTCTTAAGCTATCTTCCTATTTTTTAATTTTTTTTTTCGTTTCTCTGTTTGTAGGTGAATATGAGTTTATTCTGCATACAGATGAACTCAGGGGGTTAACAAGGATATTCTGCACGCAGAGGTCCTTGAAGTGCTGCCCACATTCTTAAGACTAAACAGCATGCCTTGCACGCAAGCATGCCTCCCCTTGCCTGCACGCAGGAAGGGCAGATTGACCGTGGGTAAGCACTAACCTTTTGTATAGAGAAGTTTTGGGTAAGTAGAAAGAAGGGAAAATAATGGAGATAAACCTTGTCTAGGGAGGCCAGGACCTGAGCCAAAATTCAGCTTTAAGAATAAACGGCTGCTAGCTTTTGGGGCTGCAGTCTTGTTTGTCTTTCTGTGTATGTGTGTCTTTCTTTGTTCATTTTGCAGACCCTCACCGCAACCCGCAACACTGTTTAGGTGATTTTTTTCTACCCTGTCTTCTAATTCCCTAATCTGATCTTCAACTCCCTCTACTCTGCTGGTTATTCCTTTCAATGTGTTCTTCATTTCTGCTTGGTGGTTTTTCATTTTCAACTGGTTGATTTTCAATGTTTCTACATCTTTACTCATGCTATTGAGCTCTTTACTCATGCTGTTGAGCTTCTTCATAATTGTTACTCTGAACTCCATGTCTGATATCTTGCTTAATTCCATTTCATTTGTCTCTTCTCTTGTAGAATTCTCTTATTCTTTCATTTTGAATTTGTTTCTTTGTTTCACCAGTTTGGCTGTCTCTGTGGGTTTTGAAGCCTGCCCAATTTTCCCCGTGGGTGTTGGTGTTCCACTGGCTATGTCTCCCTCTACTGGGTTTGGATGAGTGTGGGAGGACCCACATTAAACACCACTGTGAAGTCTTACTTTCCTGGGTAGATTAGCAGGCCAAGGAAAGGTTCAGTTATCCTCTAGCTTTTTCCTGCAGGCTATTAGTCTCAATTACTTGATGAGCCTTGATCTGTAGCCCTCAGCTGAATGAGAAATCCGTCAGATGTAAGAGAATTTCTAGTGGGTGGGGCACTTGCTTGCTGTCAGACTCTAGGTGTTAATGAGCCTCAATTTGCATTTCTCTGGCCTGGCCTGGTGGTGTTGAATCCCTGAGGGAGGGGCCATTGCTTCTCCCCAGGGCTCTGGGAAGGGGTCTTTGAATAAGATGGCTACTGTCCTATGAGGGAGTGATTCAGCACAAAACTCCCAGTGTCCTCCCCTCCAGCTCTCTCCTGAGCCAGGAGCCCTGGACTCTCTCTACACAGTTCCATTCTAGTCCACTCTCCCTCTGCTGGAACCCAAGATGAGTGGCTATATATGATTTGGTGCTTTTTAAAACCCCTGCTTTCTCAGTGGGAATTGCTCACAGATAAAACAGCCCTCACCTGCTGTCCGTGGGCTCCCAACCCACCCCCTCATGCCTCCGCAATTCCTACCAGGCTCTATTTGGTGTCCTCTTTTTGTCCCTGCTTATATAGCTTCTCTCCAGCTGCTTTTCAGTTGGTTTTCCCTGATGCTTTGTCTTTATTTTAGTTCTAAGTCCAGTTTGATCCTCATCTCTGAAGACCTTGGGACACTGCTCGTGTTGTAAGGACCTTGTACCAGACAAATGGGCTGTTGTCACAGGGTCTGGTCCCAGGATTGCATCTGTCTGCTGCCTCCTCTGACTTGCAGCCTCCTGCTGTTTCCATCCAGTGTTTCCTGTGCCTCACAGTGGGTACCAGTGAGGTACAGGCTAGGCCTGCCCTGATGACCAGGGCTCCTCAGCTCTCTTCTCACTAAATAAGATCCCTGGGGATGTGACTGTGAGAGGGCCCTGAGTCTGATCTTCTGTTGTTGTTGTTTATCCTCACCTGAGGATATTTTTCCAATGGTTTTTAGAGAGACTGAGAGGGAGGGAGGGAGGGAAAGAGAAACATCAATGTGAGAGAGACACATCAATCAGTTGCCTCCCAACAGGGGCTGGAGATCAAACCTGCAACCTAGGCATATGCCCTTGACTGGGAATCAAACCCATGACCCTTTGGTCTGAAGGCTGATGCTCTAACTGCTGATCCAAACCTGCCAAGGCTCTTTTTTTTTTTTTTTGATGAGTCTGGTTAAAGGTTTGCAAATGTTGTTTATCTTTTCAAAGAATCAGCTCTTGATTTCATTGGTTTTTTACATATTTTTAAAGACTTTTATTTATTTCTGCTTTGATCTTTATTATTTCTTTTCTTCTATTAACTTTGTGCTTTGTTTGTTGTTATTTTTCTAGTTTATTTAAGTGTAAAGTTAGATTTTCTTTTCTTTTTTTTAAATATGTTTTTGCTGATTTTTTCAGAGATAAAGGAAGGAAGAGAGAGATAGAAACATCAATGTGAGAGAGAAACATCAATTGGCTGCCTCCTGCATGCCCCCTACTGGGGATTGAGTCCACAACCCAGGCATGTTCCCTGACTGGGAATCTTATCAGGACCTCTCAGCCCATGGGACAATGCTCAATCCGCTGAGCTACACCAGCTGAGCAAAGGTTGAATTTTCTATTTGAAATTTTTCTTGTTTGTTGAGGTATACCTATAATGCTATGAATTTCCTTCTTAAGACTGCTTCTGTTGTATCTCATGAATTTTGGGTTGTTGTGTTTTCATTTTCATTTGTTTCAAGGTATATTTTGACTTCTTCCTTGATCTCATTGTTAACCCATTCATTGTTTAGTAACATGTTATTTAGATTCCATGTCTTTGTGTGTTTTTCAGTTTTTTCCTTGTGATTGATTTATAGTTTCATACCATTATGGTCAGAGAAGATGTTGACATGATTTCAATCTTCTTAAATCTCTTGAGACTTGTTTTGTGTCCTAACATGTGGTCTATCCTAGAAAATATTCCATGTGCACTTGAAAAGAGTATATATTCTGCTGCTTAGGGATGAAATGCTCTGAAGATATCAATTAAATCCATCTGATCTTGTGTGTCATTTAAGGTCATTGTTTCCTTGTTGATTTTCTGTCTGGAAGACCTATTGATTGATGTCAGTAGGGTATTAAAATCCCCTACTATGACTGTATTACTGTCAATCTCTCTCTTTATGTCCATCAAGATTTGCTTCATTTATTTAGGTGCTCCTATTTTGGGTGCATAAATGTTTACAAGGGTTATATTCTCTTGGATTGATCCATTTAGCATTATGTAATGTCCTTCTTTGTCTCTTGTGATGGCCTTTTTTTTTTTAAAGTCTATTTTGTCTGATATAATTATTGCTATTACAGTTTTTTTTTCCACATTTCCACTTGCATAAAATATCTTTTTCATCCCGTTACTTTTAGTCTCTGTTATCTTTTGTTCTGAGGTGGCTCTCTTGTAGATAGCATATATATGGGTCTTGTTTTCCCATCCATTCAGCTATCTTATGTCTTTTGATTGGAGCATTTAAGCCATTTACATGTAAAGTGATTCTTGATAGATATGTATTTACTGCCATTTTATTCTTTTAACGATGTTCCTCTGTTTCATTTCCTTCTATTTTTTTCTTAAATCAGGCCCTTTAACATTTCTTGTAATACATCTTTGGTAGTAACAAACTCCTTTAGCTTTTTCTTGTCTGGAAAGTTCTTTATTTCTCCTCCAATTTTAAATGATAGCCTTTCTGAGTAAGGCAGTCTTGGTTGTAGGTTTGGAAATATCTTTTTAGGACATAATTCAAAACACTTCAGCTACATTCTGATTAATTTCCTCATACAAATATTCCTGTTTATTAATCAATCTTTAGTTGTATCAAATCTTCTGCTTAACATATTTATTTAAGTTTCTAAAATTTTAATTGTTATATTTTTGGTTTTCAAACTGCTAAGTTTTTTCTCTGCACATAATTTAAAGCTGTTCTTATTGTTTGTATATAGTAAAATATGGCTATTTCCATTTTATGGGTCCTTTTCTATAATTTGTTGTTTCTCTTAGTTCATAGTACATTGTTATTTTTCCATTTTTTATTTCAATTTATTGGGATAACATTGTTTAATAACATTATATAAGTTTCAGTTGAACAACTTTATAATAAATCATCCGTACATTACATTGTGTGTTAATCACCCAAAATCTAGTCTTTTTTTGTCACCATATATTTGACCCTCTTTATCCTCTTTACCATCCTCCACCACTTCCCCCTCTGGTAATCACCATACTGTTGTCTGTGTCTATGAGTTTGTTTTGTTTGTTCATTTGTTGCTTTTTGTTTTATATCTCACATATGGGTAAAATTATATATGGTTTCTGTACTTTGTTTTGTTAATCCTCACCTAAGGATATTTTGCCATTGATTTTTTTTGTCTTTATTGTTGAAAGTATTACAGATGTCTCTCCTTCCCCCCTCCCCACTCTGCATTCACACCCTCCTCCCTGCTCCTGCCCACCCCTTTCCATTGGTTTTTTTAGAGTGAAAGAGAGGGAAGGAGGGGGGGAGGGAGGGGGGGGAGAGGGAGAGAGAGAGAGAGAGAGAGAGAGAGAGAGAGAGAGAGAGAAATATTGATGTGAAAGAGACATCAATTGGTTGCCTCCCGCACAACCCTGACAGGGGCCAGGGATCAAACCTGCAACCCTGGTACATGCCCTTGACCAGGAATTTGTCTGCAGGCCATAGCTCCAACCACTGAGCCAAATCAGCCAGGGCAGTTCTTGTACTTTTTTATATGATTTATTTCACTTAGTATGATACTGTCAAGATTCATCCATGTTGTCACAAATGACAATATTTCATCTTTTTTATGGCTGTGTAGTATTCCACTGTATATATGTACCACATTTTATTTATCCAGTCACTGGTCAAAGGACACTTATGTTGTTTCCATATCTTGACTATTGTGAACAATGCTGCAATAAACATAGGGTACATATATCTTTATTAATGAATGTTTTCATTTTTTTTTTTTTTGGTAGATACCCAGAAGAGGGATTGCTGAGGCATATGGTAGCTCTATTCTTAATTTTTTTAGGAACTTCTAGATTGTTTTCTATACAGCCTGCACCAATTTACATTTTTATCAGCAGTGTATGAGGATTCCCTTTACAAAAGTGGCTCTGATAAGGGCTAATATCCAAAACATATAAAGATCTCATACAGCTCAACAAGAAGAACAAAGAACAAAAAATCTATATAAAAATAGGCAAAGAACCTGAACACTTTTCCTAAGAAGACATACAGATAACCAACAGGCATATGACAAGATGCTCAACTTCACTAGCTATAAGGGAAATGCAAACCCAAACCACAATGAGATACTACCTCATACCTGTTAGTATGGCTATTATCAATAAGACAAGAAGTGACAAATGTTGGAGAGGTTGTGGAGAAAAGGGAAGCCCCATACACTGCTCATGGTGCCTTGTTTTCTCATGTGCTTAGTGAATTTTGACTGAGTAGTTTAATTTCATTGAAAATTTGCCTTTTGAGGTTCATGGGGACCTGGCATTAAGTTGGTTCCTTATGAAAATCTATGAATTTTGTTTTGCCAGAGCCTGGGGTAACTTCTTGTTTGGGACCACTTTAAACTAAAATTTTAGTTTGAGAGTTTGAGGATGATGCAGATACTATACCTTTATACTTTAAGTCAACATGATAGCCAGATTATGGATTCAACTTATTAAGGATGTTGCCTTCCTCTGCTAAGTTGCCCAGTTTTAGACAGATTTTCATGTAATCACTAGTGAAAAGGAATAGTATTTTTAGTTCACTCTTTCACTAAAGTAGAGCCCTTTGGAGTCTCTGACTTAAAAGAGAAAACTTAAACTCCCCACCTTAAACAGACACTGAAATTTGCCTCTTGTACTTTATGTGTCATGAGCCATGAAAACTGATACTCGAGTTGATCTAGTTTAGCAAATGCCCTTAAATTTCTCTTACCTCTCTGGTTCACACCATCAGTAGTCTCTGGCTTGTGTATTCCTTTCTTTCTAGTACAACAGTGGTCTTAATAAAATGTTTCAAAGTTTTAATCTAGCATTTTAGTTGTTTACAGTGGGACGTTTAGTCTAGTAATATTGTCTACTGTCTTACCAGAAATAGAAATCCTTTTCTTTTTTAATCTATTTGTATGGTTTCTATTATTTTAGAAAATTATCTGTAGCACTTATGGTTTAAAAAAGTGATTGGCCTAAATTTTAAAAATCATATTTCATTACAGGCTTTAAAATCTTAACTGTATCTGTGGTTATGGCCCAATTTTTATTTACAGTTTATTTGTACCCCTTTTATCTCTTTTTCTGACTTGATCAGGCCAAAAATTAATACAGGCAAATAAATGATTAAAATAAAAAGTGTAAGATCTATGAAGTTTCTATGAGTGTGTTAGTTATGGAGACATTTTGTCAATATTTAACTGGGAAGATGTATGTAAAGCTGTCAGCATGCTGTTTTATACTTGGAAAGACCTCAATTGATATTAAAAATGTATAGTACTAGGGAAACGTTTCTTAGATAAAGGAGAAGGTAAGAATTGTCCAGAGAATGAGTGGGGAAAATCGATTAGTATTGATAAGGCCAAGAACAACTAAATAAACTTTAATATAACTAATGCATAGTATGAGAGTGAGAATGGCCTGGTAGACATAATAGGGAACCTGAACTTTATCCTAAGAGAAACATAGTTATTGAATAGTTTCAAGCAGAAAAGTATCTCAATTATATTTGTTTTAGAAATATTGTTTTGGCTGCTATATGAAGAATAGTTCAGATGGGGCCAAGAGTGGATACTAGGGGAAAAGATAGTGGACTACTGAAGGAATACAGGTCAGAAATAAAATGAGGATAATGGATGGATTTGATATTTTTCAGGTAAATCTATAGAACTTCATGACTCACTGGATGTTGGGAGATAAGACAGTCTAGAGTTAAGGACAAAGCTTAGGTTTCTGGCTAGGACAATGAGTGGATGGGTGGGTGGTGTTATCACTCACTAATATAGGGAACAATGAAGAAGAACAGATTTGGAAGATAAAATGATAAGTTTCATTTTGTACATGTTGTATGTGAGATACTTTTGATACTTACAAGAATGTCTCCTCTGCAAACTTCTTTGCCTCAGGAAAGTGCAAAAGATGTAGGTTTCTCTATAAACTACTATTAAAATGACCGATTTTTCCTAAAGGGAAGTGGGAGATCCTACATAACACTTTGATAATAGAAACCAATTATTTCATCTCTTTCTTTGACTTCTTTGCATTTGGTTCTAGATTAGATATGTTCTGATTGTTTGCTTTACAAAATGTGATTATTATATAGATAATTTAATTCAGCCTATAGACAGTTCAATTTAACTTCTTCTGATCCAACAAACATGGTATGGTTGGCCACCTCTCATTTCCAACTCAGAGTATCCACACCCTTGTGTAATACCCTACCCTTGAGGATGGGTTGAACTTTTCAACTTACTTCTAAGGAATAGAATATGGCAGAACTTCTGTTAGGTTGTGAAAGGACTATGGCTTGTTTTGGGTGCTGTATTTCATGCTCTCTCTTGAATATCTTTCTATGGGGGAAAACCTACTGTCATGTCCTAAGGCAGCCCAGTGGAAAGGCACATGTGACAAAGAACTGTTGCCTGCCAAGAGCAATATGACAGAGCTCAAAAATGAATCCTCTTCCAGTTGAGCCTTGGAATGACTGCAGCAGTGGCTGACATGTTGATCATAGTCATATAAGAGATCACAGACCAGGATCACCCAGCTAAGTTACTCCCAGATTTATGATTCACAAAGACTGTGAGATAATAAATGTTTGTTGTTCTTAGCCACTAAGTTTTGGGGTAATTTGTTATGCAGCAATAGATAACTAGCATTCCTGACTTGCTGGCAAGGCAATCAGCCTGAGTAATAGAACGTGTATTTGAGATACAGGAATGGGAACGTAGTGATTGAGATCATATGCTATTTTATTTATTAAAGAGTTAAAATAGCACATAAACAAAACCTTATGTGATAAAGATATAACATCAGAACTCTTCTGAATGTGATTATCAGCTGAATCACCAGAGATACTGGTTCTGCTAAGTTCCTCCACAGTTATATAAATCAAAGGCTAAGAGATTGGCTGAAATCAGGATATGAATAACTGAATAGTTTCTTCTGGAAAGACAGAATGAATGAATAAGAAATTGAAATGAAACCCCACTATTTGGAGAAAGAATACTCTGTCATTTCTGTAGCCAAGATCCACAGTCTCAAGGAAACAGGGTTGTGACAATGATCTAGTAAGTCTGGCTCCAGAGGTCCCTTCAGCTTGTCTCTCACTTCACTTTGAGGAGTGAACTGGGTATGATTTAGAGATAATGGGAGGACACAAAAATTCAAGTCCTAGACCCATCCTTTGATCTTGAGCCAATAGTGCCACAGGTTCTCTTGGCCTCTCATGTCTGAAAAATGCTCAGGTATTAGTGTCCCCACTTTGAGTGACATGGCTGCCACCATGAGTGGGTGCTTCCTGAGATGAGAAGTGCCTGTCCAACACCCTCTTCTCTGGTTGTGTGAAACAAGGACCAAAACAGGGAAGAGATGAGAGGGGGACAAAGATGTCAGTCCAGGAGGTGATCATTTAGGCCTTCATGCTATAGGTGGTTTCAGATTTCCAGAGATGAAACAAGTCTTTTCAGCAAAGTCAGTAGCAGGTCACAGCCCTAGGGCCTGGCTGGTTTTATCAATCTGGCAGTTCAGAGTCAGCGCAAAGGACATCCCCAACACCTGAGAAGAGTTGGGAAAATATGAGATCTCTATAGGAGGAGCCATCTCTCCCACAACCTCTGGGATCAGCCCCAAAGTAAAAGAAAGCATCTGTTACACTGAAACCACTCTGCCTGCCATCACTTCCAATTCCTTCTCAGGTATTGTCTCCTTTAGCTTTATTATGGCAGCGGGGAGACAAGTGGGAGTGATGATGGCAAGACATAGGAGTATAAAGTATGGGGCCATCTCTTTTACCCTAAATCTTTAAGAAAGCTTAAGAAGCCCTGCTGATGGTACAGTCATGTTCTGCACAAGTCAACACTTCATGCAATGAGTCATCTCTGCCCATGCTCTAGTCCTCCTTGGTTTCCAAGCAGAGAAACTTTGTTTTTCTCTGAGTTCCTTGATTAAGTCTTAGCTAATCTGTGATATACCCAAAACATTTGGGTATAAAAATGGTAGAAATGTCACAATATAAAGAACACAAAACTGCCCCCAATTGAATCCTCATTTGTCAAACTAAGCAGAGAAACAACAAGGAAATTGATTATAATTTTTGTCACCAACTCCTGCTTAGCACACAAGGCCAAATTTCAAGTGGAATGTTTTGTCTATCACAAGCTTTTCTCTTAAGGATAAGTTGACCAGATAGATCTTACAGCATATTTTCTGTATGCCTTAAATTGGTAATAACATTATTTGCTACTTTACTGGGGAAGCTCACATTTATTGAGCATATATTATGTAATAGGTACTGTTCTAAAACCTTATATGGCTTAACTCCTTAAAATAGTCCTACAGTTAAGCTCTTACCTGGATCACACACACACAGATAGTGATGATGCCGATATACAGGAAGTTGGACTGAAACCACATTTTCGCTTTTACGTAGCAACCCTAGAAAAAATGATAAGTACAAATGATACCACTATATTATTCAACTTTATCAAGAGGCTTATTTGGAAGATAGTTTGTCTTTTGCCTTATGCCAAGAGATTTAAGCCAGGTGTTATATTTTGATTTTCTTTATATAAAAAAAAGGAAATAGGCATAAAGTAGAGAATATATTAAATGAGACTTTTTGGTGATGTTATTATTACAATGGCACCTAAAGTAGAAGTCTTAAATCCTTACACACTGAGTTCAACTAACTCCTAAAAGATATGTCAGCAATAGATTTCCTTATGTTCTTTGAACATTTACTGCTGACTTGGTATTAACAAATGGGAATATCGGCAATGCAATGTTAGGATTGGTTGCATTTCAGCTTCTGCTTCAAAAGCCAGCAAACCCATCATGGCCCTACCAAGCTCCAGGGTAGTTGCTGGTTGGTAGGTGTCCCAGTATTTTTTCAGACACCTAAAAAATTCCAGAGATTTCCAAACAACCCCAAGAGTGGGTAACATGAAGTAATAGGACCTTAAGGACTTGATCAAATTAGAAGATGATTTTAACTTCTTCTCTGGGCCTAGTCTAGAGGTCAAAATTAAGTGGGCATATTGTTTCAACAGTTCCACCAACTCTGTCTCCTCCAACTCCTCACTCCTTCTCTTATGATTCATTTCACTAAAGGGCTGGATGCTTCCATCTCCAAGGAAGGAGAGCAGATAGACAGGTTGAGGGAGAAGCTTTTCTACCCCAACCTTATAAATTTCACTTTCAACCATAGAGACCCACTTCTTGCTCAAGAAGAATCTAGACATAATCCTCTGCCACTATCACATAAATTTTCTCCTTCTAATGTAATAGTTTAGAGCACCAAGATTCTTAATGACATCTCTAGTCTAAATAAATTTGTTTTTTGTTGTTCTGTTTTTTTATTTGTCTAGTTACCTGGGTTGTTTCCCCAGTCTCTATTTTGTTCAAGGTTCTCTGTTTCTGGTTGGGAAGGCTGGGTCCTATATGACTGAAGTTTCTAAGGTAATTAAACATTCAATTAAAGAGGCCAATAACAGAAAAGTTGCCAAAAATTACCTTAACTTGTGGATCTGAAGGGCAAGTAGCTGGTGGGCCGCTGGTCCAATCACTTGTGCCATTTATACCACAACATTGCAGCTGAAAATAAACCCCCGCCCCCAAAGACGTGATTGTTAGAAAGTCAACAGAATTAAAACTGCAAGCCTTGGAGAAAAGGTGGGACCTTCATATCTGACTGTATAGCAGAAAATCCAGAATTGGCCTGAGTACTATAGCTCCTGAGAACAAAGTGCTTTCAAATCCATTATACCATTTCATTCACATAGACTCCTTGAAGTAGAGAGGGCATGTTTAGTTTATTCACACTTTGTAGATAAAAAATTAGGCACACAGGGACCTTTATAATGGAGGGATTAGGCTGACCGTACCTAGACCCACCAACCAGTCTTGAGATCACAAAAAGTAGAACAATCAGACATTATATGCCTGCTCACATGATGTAATGGGAAATATCAGCTATTTTCTATTGTGTCTCATCACAAATGGAAACTGCATCAAGCTTCCAGATTCACAAGTATGGGAGATAAAGACTCTCTGACACTAAAATATCTTGAGGAAGCAATTGGTCAGATCCAAAAAGTGGGAAATTCTATAAAACAATTGATCTATTTTCTTTCCACAAATAAATAGCATGAACAAAGAGTATATACTATTATAAATTAAAAGACATTTAGAGAGACATATCAACAAGATGTAACAAGTGAACCAGTTTGGATCTTGATTTGAGAAAACCAATTAAAACTAATTTTCTAGGTAATTAGGAAAATTTTATTGTAGACTATTTATTAGTGATATTAAAAATTATTAAAATTTTAGGTGTATTAAAGAGAAGTTATTTTACACAAAAGCTAAATAACACACTTCTAAATAACACATGTTCAAAGAAGAAATCTCAGAGGAAATTAAAAAATATTTTGAAGTAAATGAAAATGAAAATACAACTTATAAAAATCTGTGGGCTGCAGCAAAAGCAGTGCTTAGAGAAATTTATTGCGTCAAATGCAAATATCAGAAAAGAAACATCTAAAATCAATCATCTAAGTCCACTTTAGGAAATTAGAAAAAGAAGAGCAAATTAAACCCAAAATAACAAGGAGAAAAGAAATAATAAGAATTAGAGTAGTCCGGCTGGTGTGGCTCAGTGGTTGAGCATCGACCCATGAACCAAGAGGTTGCTGGTTTGATTCCCGGTCAGGGCACATGCCCAGGTTGTGGGCCCAATCCCCAGTGGGGGACATGCAGGAGGCAGCCAATTGATGTTCTCTCTCATTGATGTTTCTATCTCTTTCTCCTTCTCTCTTCCTCTCTCTCTCTCTCTCTCTCTAAAATCAATAAAGAAAAAAAAATTTTTTTTGAAGAATTAGAGTAGAAATCCATGAAATTGAAAACAGGAAATCAATAGAGAAAAATCAACAAAACAAAAAGCTGGTTCTTTGAAAATATCAATAAAATTGATAAGCTTCTAGCCAGGCTAAGTAAGGAAAAAAGGGAATACACAAACTACTACATCAGAATGAAAGAGGGACACCACAACAGATGCCATGCAAATTAAAAGGATAATAAAATGCAATGGAACTCTATGCCTACAAATTTAATAACCTAGATGTAATGGACTAATTCCTTGCAAAATACAATGTGCCAAACCTCATGCTAGAAATAGATGACTTAAATAGGGCTATATCTATTTTTTAAAAAATAGACTCAATAATATATAACCTTTCAAAACAGAAAGAACCAGGCCCAGATGGATTCACTGGTGAATTCTACCAAACATTTCACAAAGAAAGTATATCAATTCTCTACAGTCTCTTTCAGAGGACAGCAGCAGAGCCAATAATTCCTAATTTATTTTATGAGGCCAGCATTACCTTAATACCAAAATCAGACAAAGACATTATAAGAAAAGAAAACTAGAGACCTATGTCTCTCATGAATATAGATGCAAAAACCTTCAATAAAATATTAACAAATTTAATTTTAAAAGTATGAAAAAAATCATGCACCATGACCAAATGCAATTTATGCCAGGTAGGTAAGGCTGGTTCTACATTTAAAAATGAATAACTTCTAAAGATCTTCTATACAACATTGTACCTATAGTCAAAAATAAAAAATTGTTTTAAAATGTTAAAAAGAGAGAGCTGATATTAAGTATTCTCGTCACAATAAAACTGAACCAAGACTGGTTCAACATTAGAAAATCAATTAATGTAATCTGTTGCATCAAAAAACTAAAAAAAAAAAAAACCCACACAACTATATTGATAGATGCAGAGAAAGCATCTGAAAAAATGCAACAACCATTCATAATTAAAGAAAAAACCCTCAAAGTTGGAATAGAAGAGAGCTTGTTTAACTTGATACAAAAACCCTACAGTTAGCATCCTCCTTAATGGTGAGAACTTGATGCTTCCCATTAAGATCAGGTACAAGGCACTCCTTTTTAACATCATACTGGAAGTCCATATTAATGTAATAAGGCAAGAAAACTAAATGGAAAGTATACAATATTGAGAAGGAGAACATAAAATTATTTTTGTTCATGGATTATATGATCATCTATGAAGAAAATCCAAAAGAATAAACATAAACTCCTAGAACTAATAAGTGATTATAGCAAGGTTGCAGGATACAATGTTAATATGTAAAATTCAATTGCTTTTCTATATGTCAACAATAAATAAGTAGAATTTGAAATAAAAAACACAATACTATTTACATTAGCAACCCCCAAAATAAACTGCTTAGGTATAAATCTAACAAAATATGTACAAAACCTAAATGAGGAAAACTATAAAACTCTGATAAACAAAATAAAAAAAGAAGTAAATGGAGAGATATCCCATGTCCATGGATAGGAAGAATCAATATTGTCAAGATGTCAGTCCTTCGCAACTTGATCTATAGATTCAATGCAATCCCAATCAAAATCCCAGCAACTTGTTTTATGGATTTTGACCAACTGATTCTAAAGTTTATAGAGAGAGGCAAAAGAGCTAAAATAGGCAACACAATATCGAAGGAAAAGAACAAAGCTGGAGAACTGATCCTATCCAACTTTAAGACTTACTCTAAAGCTACAGTGATTATGACAGTATGGTATTAGCAAAAGAATAGATAAATAGATCAATGGAACAGAACAGAGAGCCCAGAAATAGGCCTATAAATTATAGTCAACTGAGCTTTGACAAAGGAGCAAAAACAATACAATGGAGAAAGATAATCTCTTCAACAAATGGTGCTAAAACAACCAAAAAACCACATGTAAAAAAAATAAATCTATATAGAGACCTTATACCCTTCTCAAAAATTAACTCAAAATGAATTATAGACCTAAATGTAAAACACAAAACTATAAAACTCCTAGAAGATAATATAGGAGAAAACCTAGATGACCTTGGTTATGGAGATACCTTTTTAGAAACAACACCAGAGACACAATTCATGAAAGAAAGAAATAAGCTGACCTTCATTAAAATTAAAAACTTCTGCTCTATAAAAGACAATATCAAGAGAATTAGAAAACGAGCTACAGACTTGGAGAAAATATTAGCAAAAGACATCTGAAAAAGGACTGCTACCAAAAATATACAAATAACTACTCAGCAGTAAGAAAACAAACAAACTGATTATACAATAAGCCAAAGACCTTAACACCTCACCAAAAATGACCTACAGATGGCGTAAACATATGAAAAGATCTTCAATATCATGTCATCAGGGAAGTGCAAAGTAAAACAACAATGCAATATCACTATGTTCCTATTAGAATGGTCAAAATCTGGAACCCTGACACTAAGTACTGGTGAGGATATGAAGCAAAAGGAACTTTCATTCATTGCTGGTAAGAATGCAAAATAGTACAGACACTTTGGAAGACTTTTACAAAACTAAACATACTCTTACCATGTGATCCAGCAACCATGCTCCTTGGTATTTATCCAAAGGAGTTGAAAACTTACACCCACACAAAAACTGCTCATAGATGTTTATAGCAGCTTTATATGTGCTTGCCAAAACTTAGAAGCAATGGAGATATCCTTTAGTAGGGGAATGAATAAATAAACTGTGGCATATCCAGACAATGGAATACTATTCAGTGCCAAAAAGAAATGAACTATCGAGGGATTCCAAAATGGCGGCGGAGTGAATGGAAGCTACACAGACCATCTCCCAGGACCAGACTGGAATTACAACTAAAATAAAGACAAATCATCAGGAAAAAGCAACAGAAAAGCAGCTTGCAAGGACCATACAACCAGGGACACTGAATCAATCCTGGTAGGATTGCGGAGGGGCAAGAGGAGGCCTGGGAGCCCACGGACAGCAGTGGCCTTAGCTATGAGCACCGCCCTCGGGGTTAAAGCCCAAGCTGGCTCCACAGCGCAGAGGGCCGGGACAGAGCGCTAAAATAGCTGCAGCCACTCACCTGGGCTCCGGGAGAGGGAGGGAGGACTGGACTGGAGGGTGCTCAGAGCTTTTGCTGAGTTGCGGCCATGCAGGACTGTGGCCTGGCCATCTTACTCCATCACAGGGCTCTGGAAAGAGGCCGCAGCCCCTCCCTCGGAGATCCAACCACACCCTAGTGTGCCATTGAAATGCAAACTGAGGCTCATTAACTACTAGCATCTGCCCTACCCTCTGGAAATCCTCTCATGCTGAACACCTGAGGGAGGTTTTCATTCAACTGAAAACCCAAGGCTCTTCAAGCAACCACAACTAATAGCCTCTAGGCAAAAAACTAGAGGATAACTTAACATTTGCTGGGCTTGCAAATATACCCTGGAAAGTAAGACTCCACAGTGGTGTTTAACGTGGGTCCTCCCATGCTCATCCAAACCCAGTAGAGGGAGCCACAAACAACAGAACACCAACATCCACAGGAAAATTTGGCAGGCTCCAAAAACCACTGAGATAGCCAAAATGGGGAAACAAAGAAACAGATCCCAAATGAAAGAATAAGAGACCTCTACCAAAGATGAGATAAATGAAATGGAGTTAAGCAAGTTAACAGAGCTAGAATTCAGAGCCATGATCTTGAGGAAGTTCAACAGCATGAGTAAGGACATCAACACCTTGAGTAAAAACATCAACACCATGAGCAAAGACATAGAAATACTGAAAACCAACCAAGTGGAAATTAAGAAGCAGCAAGAAGAAATGAAGAATGACATAGCAGAAATGAAGAACACATTGGAAGGACTAAACAGCAGAGTAGAGGAAGCTGAGGACCAGATCAGTGACTTAGAAGACAGGGTAGAAAAAATCAACCAATCAGAAAACCTAAAGGAAAAAGCAATGAAAAAACAGGAAGACAGCTTAACAGAACTGTGGGACAACTGGAAACGTAATAATATTTGCATCATTGGAGTCCCCAAAGAAGAAGAAAATGAGCAAGTGTTAGAGAATATATTTGAAGAAATCGTGACAGAAAACTTCCCTAATTTGGTGAAGAAAGAAGGCATTCAAGTTCAAGAAGCACAGAGAGTCCCAAGTAAGAAGAACCCAAAGAGGCCCACACCAAGACACATAGTAATTAAAATGCCAAAAATTAAAGACAAAGAGAGAATCATAAAGGCAGCAAGAGATAAGCAACAGGTTACCTACAAAGGAACCCCCATAAGGCTATCATCTGACTTCTCAACAGAAACACTACAGGCCAGAAGGGAATGGCATGAAGTAATCAAGGTCATGAAAAACAAGGATCTGAATCCAAGACTACTCTACCCAGCATGGCAGTCATTCAAAATAGAAGGTCAAATAAAGAGCTTCTCAGACAAAAAAAGGCTAAGGGAATACATTAGCACCAAACCAGCACTGCAAGAAATGTTAAAAGGACTGCTGTAATTAGTAGAAGAAATAGGAAGGAAATTAGAACCACACTAAACAAAAATGGCAATAAATAAGTACATATCAATAATCACCTTAAATGTGAATGGATTGAATGCTCCGATAAAAAGACACAGAGTAGTGGATTGGATAAGAAAGCATGACTCATATATATGTTGTTTACAAGAGACCCATCTCATAACCAAAGACTCACATAAGCTGAAAGTGAAGGGATGGAAAAAAATCTTCCAAGCAAATGGAAAGGAAAAAAAGCTGGGGTAGCAATACTCATATCTGATAAAATTGATTTCAAAATGAAAGCCATAACTAGAGACAAAGAAGGTCACTACATAATATTGAAAGGATCTATCCAAAAGGAAGATATAACCTTGGTAAACATATATGTATCCAATATAAGAGCACCAAAATATATTAAAAATCTTCTGGAGGACTTCAAAGGAGAAATTGACAGCAATACAATCATAGCAGGGGACTTCAATACCCGCTGACATCACTGGATAGATCCTCTAGACAAAAAATTAACAAGGAAACAGAGACTCTAAATGAAGCACTAGACCAAATGGATTTAATAGATATTTACAGAGAATTAACCCCAAAACTACAAAATTCACATTCTTCTCAAGTGCACATGGGACATTCTCAAAGATAGACCACATGTTAGGACACAAACAAAGTCTCTACAAGTTCAAGAAGATTGAAATCATATCAAGCATCTTCTCAGACCACAATGGCATGAAACTGGAAATCAATTGCAACAAGAACATGCAAAGACATATGAACACATGGCGGCTAAATAGCATGTTATTAAACAATGAATGGGTTGCTGAGGAGATCAAGGAAGAAATTAAAAACTTCCTGGAAAACAATGAAAATGAACACACAACAACACAAAATCTATAGGATGCAGCGAAAGCAGTTCTGACAGGGAAGTTCATAGCACTACAGGCCTACCTCAAGAAACAAGAAAAATTTCTAATAGACTATCTAACCTTGCAACTTAAAGAACTAGAAAGCAAACAAAAAGAAAACCCCAGAGCAAGCAGAAGGAAGGAAATAATAAAGATCAGAGCAGAAATAAATGACATAGAGACCAGAAAAACAATTCAAAGGATCAATGAAACAAAGAGCTGGTTTTTATAAAAGATAAACAAGATTGATGGACCCTTAGCTAGACTCACCAAGAAACAAAGAGAGAGAACCCAAATACACAAAATCAGAAATGAAAGAGGAGAAGTAACAACTGACACCACAGAAATACAAAGGATTGTTAACAAATACTATGAACATTTATAAGGCAACAAATTCGACAATCTAAGTGAAATGGACAAATTTCTAGAAACACATTGTCTCCCAAAACGGGACCGGGAAGAGATAAAAAACTTGAACAGACCAATAACAACTAAGGAAATTGAAGATGTAATCAAGAATCTCCCAGCAAACAAAAGCCCAGGTCCGGATGGCTTCACGGGGGAGTTTTACCGAACATTCAAAGAAGAACTAACACCCATTCTCCTCAAACTATTTCAAAAAATTCAAGAAGGAAGACTTTCAAACTCGTTTTATGAGGCCAGCATAATCCTAATTCCAAAACCAGATAAAGACACTACAAAGAAAGAAAACTACAGGCCAATATCCCTGATAAACATAGATGCCAAAATCCTGAACAAAATACTAGCAAATTGGATCCAGCAATACATCAAAAAAATTATTCACCATGACCAAGTGGGATTCATCCCAGGGATGCAAGGCTGGTTCAATACACCACATAAACAAAATGAAAGATAAAAACCACATGATCATATCAATGGACGCTGAAAAAGCATTCGACAAAGTCCAGCACCCATTTCTGATAAAAACGTTCAGCAATTTGGGAATAGAGAGATCATATTTTGATATAATAAAGGCCATATATGAAAGACCTACAGCCAACATCATATTCAATGGGCAAAAACTAAAAACATTTCCCTTAAGAACAGGAACAAGACAGGGATGCCCACTTTTGCCACTCTTATTTAACATAGTACTGGAAGTCTTAGCCACAGGAATCAGACGTGAAGAAAAAATAAAAGGAATCCAAATTGGAAAGGAGGAAGTGAAACTGTCATTATTCGCAGACGACATGATATTATATATAGAAAATCCTAAAGACTCCATCAAAAATCTACTAGACTTAATAAATGAATTTGGCAAAGTAGCAGGATACAAAATTAACGTCAAGAAATCGACGGCATTCTTATACACCAATGATGAACTCACAGAAAGAGAAACTAAAAAAATAGTTCCATTTACCATCGTGGCAAAAAAATTAAGATACCTAGGAATAAACTTAACCAAAGAAGTAAAGGACCTATTTGCAGAATACTACAGGCCATTGAAAAAAGAAATAGAGGAAGATATAAAAAAGTGGAAGCACATACCTTGTTCATGGATTGGAAGAATTAACATCATTAAAATGTCCATACTACCCAAAGCAATCTATAGATTCAATGCAATCCCCATCAAAATACCAGTGACATATTTCACAGAACTAGAACAAATATTTCAAAAGTTCATATGGAACCAAAAAAGACCCCGAATAGCCACAGCAATCTTGAAAAAGAAGGACAAAGTAGGTGGGATCACAATACCGGATATCAGCTTATACTACAAAGCTACTGTAATCAAAACAGCCTGGTACTGGCACAAGAACAGGCATATAGACCAGTGGAACAGAACAGAGAATCCGGAAATTGACCCAAGACATTATGCTCAATTAATATTTGACAAAGGTGGCAAGAGCATATGATGGAGTAAAGACAGCCTCTTTAATAAATGGTGTTGGGAAAATTGGACAGCTACATGCAAAAAAATGAGACTAGACCATCAACTTACACCATACACAAGAATAAACTCAAAATGGGTAAAAGAGTTAAATGTGACTTGGGAATCCATAAAAATCCTGGAAGAAAATGTAGGCAACAAAATTTCGGACATCATACGCAGCAGAATCTTCACTGATACATCACCTAAGGCAACAGAAACAAAGGGAAAAATGAACACATGGGACTACATCAAACTCAAAACCTTCTGCACAGCAAAAGAAACAACCATCAAAACAGATAGGGAACCCACTCTATGAGAGAGCATAATTGCCAATGATACATCAGATAAGGGGTTAATCTCCAAAATATATAGAGTGCTCATACAACTCAACAAAAGGAAGACAAAGAACCCAATTAAAAAATGGGCAGAGGAACTAAATAGACACCTCTCCAAAAAGTACATACAAATGGCTAAGAGACATATGAAGAACTGTTCAACATCACTAATCATCAGAGAGATGCAAATTAAAACAACAATGAGGTATCACCTCACACCTGTCAAAATGGCCACCATCAACAAATCATCAAACAAGTGTTGGCGAGGGTGTGGAGAAAAGGGGACTCTAGTACACTGCTGGTGGGAATGCAGACTGGTGCAGCCACTGTGGAAAACACTATGGTGTTACCTCAAAAAATTAAAAATTGAATTGCCATTTGACCCAGTGATCCCACTTCTAGGAATATACCCTAAGAAGCCTGAAACACCAACCAGAAAGAATACATGTACCCCCATGTTCATAGCAGCACTATTTACAATAGCTAAGATCTGGAAACAGCCCAAGTGTCCATCAGTGGATGAATGGATAAAAAAGCTGTGGGACATATACACAATGGAGTACTATGCAGCTGTCAGAAAGAAAGATCTCTTATCCTTTGAGACGACATGGAGGGACCTCGAGAGTATTATCCTAAGCGAAACAAGCCAAGCAGAGAAAGACATATATCACATGATCTCACTCATTTGTGGAATATAATGAACATAACAGTCTGAGGAACAGGGTAGACCCAGAGATGTGGAAGTAGAGTACAGACTGACACCCCTCAGAAGAGGGGGTGGGGGGGAGGGAAGAGATAAACCACAGAACTTATTTGCATGTATGCATAACTGATGGACATGGACAACAAAGCTGGGGATGAGGTGGGGGGATGGGGAGGAGGGTGTCAATGGGGAGAAAAGGAGAAACATCTGTAACAAAAATAAATTAAGAAATGAACTATCAAGCCATGGAAAGACATGGAAGAACCTTAAATGCATGTTACGAAGTGAAAGAAGCAAATTTGAAGCTATACACTATATGATTCCACCTATATGACATTCTGAAAAAGGCAACACTATGGAGACAGTAAAAAGATTACTGGTTGCCAAGGATGGGAGTAGGAGGAAAGATAAACAAGTAGCGCATAGAGGATTTTTAGTGCAGTGAAACTACTTTGTACGATATTTTAATGATGGACATATGTCATTATACATTTTCCAAACCCATAGAATATACAACACTGAGAATGAACACCAATGTAAACTATGGACTTTGGATCATAATTATGTGTAAATGTAGATTGATCCTTGGTTAAAAACATGAATGTATTATTCTGGTGAATGATATTGATAATGGGGGAGAATATGCATGTGTGGGTGCACAGGGTATTGGGAAATCTTTGTACCTCTCTCTGTTCTGTTGTAAACCTGAAACTGCTCTAAAAATTAAGTTCTTAATAAAGGAGGTTATTATCTTTATATTTAGTGGGTGAGATGATATAACATCTAGCTAGTATTTGCTTTAATATTTTCTAGCAAAAAAGCACAGGAGATTAGCTGAAACATTGACAAAATATTAACTGTTGAAGCTGGGTGATATGTACCCAGAGATCCATTTTGCTATTATTCTGTTTATTTTTATATATGTCAGAAAACTCTATAATAAAGAGGCTTCTAAACTGAATTGAAAAATAAAGAAAGAATTGGGGATTCAGAGAGGTTAAGTGACTTTCCCAAGGCCCCCTACTCCTGGTCTGGCTCTAATTCCTGTGCTGTTTCTTCTCCACACTGAGCAGGCACGGCAGGGCCACAGGCGGCTCCATGGGATCACAGTGGGGTTGTCTGCGACACAGACTATGCCAGTGCCAGGCTGGCGCCCTGACCCTTCTTTATCCTCCAACACACCAAGGCAGGGATGCAGAGTTAATGTATATGTTTGTGGGTGAGGAGGGAGCATGAGGAATGGGGTGCTGGTCTGCTAGGTATCAAGCAGGATTTGGGCTACTCAGGAATTCAAAAGAGATTTCTTGTGTTATGTAATTTCTGTTTTCAGAGAAATTTTGGAAAATATACAAACTAATATAGTATGACATGTTTGGGTCTTCCTTAGTAGGGCTTACACTTTGAGCCTATATGAATTGGTGAAGGATGAAAGAGAGACTATAGACAACTTGGTACCAATCAGAAAGGAAAGGAAGTCCCTTTTAGCCTCCAGGGACTGAGGTTGAAAAATTAAGTCAGGGTTGAGCTGGGAAGGATTCCATCTGTACTCACAAATTTCTGGATGGAGTCCCACGCCGCCTTGGTGCTATTGTCCGAGTGATAGCGCTGGATACTCTCAGTCAGGCCCTCACGCACAGACTCATTCAGCTGTGCAGGCCACATGCCAGCAGAGGAGACATTATAAAAAGCAGGTGAGTTCAAGGAACAAGAAATTTCTAGTATAGAAATTTCTAGTATAGTGAGTGGTCCCATTTGCTCCTCCCTTCCAAATGGTCTCCTCAGAGCTAAGGAAGGGAAGGAGGGACATTCTGACATTTGTTTATACAGGAGGAAGTGCTGAGGGTGAGATGGCATTGAAGGAAGAAGTGTACAGTGGTCTCTCGTGTTTCCAGAACTGGTTTTACAAAGGAGGAAAGGGGACAGTCAAAGCCTGGGCTCTCTTAGGCACCAAGACAGATAATCTGTATTGCCAAACACCTGGAGAAAAGTAAGTAGGGGGGAGATAAACTTGCTTTTACTGTTCTTCCCACTTATCCTTCAAAGAATCACACAAATTCAGTACACTTCATAAAAGTTTTTTATCTCCCCAACTATGATTACTCTCTTTCCTGCATCCTCCACTTTGCTTCTACCTCTAATTGTAGGACTTATTTTGTGCCAACTTCTTCACTATGGCCCACTCCCCATTCTCCGCAATATGA
The DNA here is from genome assembly GCA_030848825.1 of Tadarida brasiliensis. NCBI lineage: Eukaryota > Metazoa > Chordata > Mammalia > Chiroptera > Molossidae > Tadarida > Tadarida brasiliensis. Next base: position 11,000,570 of record CM061275.1, on the reverse strand, counting down.
CTACGAGCTGTGTTCTGTATGACTTACCTTCTGTTCATACATGAAGAGCAGGATGGCCAAGGTCACCTCAGCAAGGAGGATGATCAGCAGCAGGACAAAGAACTGGGGCAAAGCAGAGACATGCTCACAGCACGGACTCCAGTTCTTCCCCTATTCCCACTGCATCCTGGGAGCAGCCAGTCACGTCCCTCCCTGCACTTACGCAGGAGGTTCTTGTCCTGCCTTCTTCGGCCGTCACAAGCCTTCTCTTATTTTGTGAGGGATATGTATTCTTTTCTATAACTAGACTCCAAGACACCAGAGAGCAGATCAGCTGTTCTTTTCTTCCCATGCATCTATCGAGCTCCACGTGCATCATGTATATGCAATACCATTTGTTAAATCAGTGAAACAATTTTGGAACTAGCCTATCAAAACAGTTGAGCAGCCCAGCTGGTGTGGGTCAGTGAACTGAGCGTCGTCCCATGGATTGAGAGGTCCCAGTTCGATTCCCAGTCAGGGCACGTGCCTGGGTTGCAGGCTCGAACCCCAGTAGAGGGTGTGCAGGAGGCAGCCGATCGATGTTTCTCTCTCACATGGATGTTTCTATCTCTCTCACCATTCTTCTCTCTCTCTCTAAAAAATCAATAAAACATATTTTTTTTTAAAAAAAAACAGTTGAGCAAAAGACCAGTGTCTTTGGAGTTTGGAGCCTGGTCCTTTCTGCAAGAGCAGTGCTATTTTGTACAAATGGGGAGAATATGAATTAGAACCTCTAACCATGGTTCTAATTCATATTCATCTCCAACTTTAGATGCCTACTCCCTTTATGTTACTCATACACAACGGAAAACACATTTTCACTTATTCCTTCTCCTTTACCTCTTTACCCCAACATGAATTTTGACTACCTTAAAACCATTTTCCCATGCCTGTTATCTCCCATCCTTTGCCATTAGTCTGGGAACCATCTGAGAACAGGGACTCTCTGACCCATAAGGGAAAGAGGAACCGCATGACTTAAGGAAGAACCAAGATGACTGGGAACCCATACTAAGCTGTGTTCTGGGCACACAGAGAAACAGGGCTCTTCTTTCATAGGGCTTAGAGGCAAAACCTAAGCTTAAAGGTGCTTCTCAGGGTAGTTAGCAGAACAGGGACAACTGCAAAGCTCTGGCATCCCTCATGTTAGACCTCAGTGGCTGCAGCTGAGGCCCTCACCTAAACCAGGTCACGCACACTGTGCCGTATCTTGTGCAGATATGAGATCAGGAAGATTGCTACCATTTTAGAAGGGTCACCGCACCCAGAGGAATCCAGAGACTAGATTTTCTGTTAGTTAGTGACTCTGAAAATATAGCCTGATGTGAGGATTTAGGCAGATGCCAATTTTATGTTTCTGAGGTGCCAATCTCATGTTCCTCTGATTACCCTGTGCCCACATGTGAGCTGCCAAAAAACATCTGGCCTGGGCCGTAAGTCATTATGTCTCCCTCCCCCCGACCCCTTAGGGCACCACATCTGCAAGAGACTCACCGACATAAGCAGGCACTTGTTCTCCTTGATGGAGCCCATGCACCCCAGGAAAGCAACCACCATGATGATGGAGCCCACGATGACAAGCACGTTGCCCAGCGTGAGGGAGGGGAGGTTATGGAAGAGAACCCCGAAGTTGTTGTGGACCAGGAAGTATACCCCAAAGCCCAAAATGCAGCAGCCGCAGAACTGAAAGGAAGAATCCCACATTTTGAGATAAAACATGGTTCTTGAAGATCTCCTCACTCTCACTTACTTGAGATTAGAATCCCCTTTTTCTATTGGCTCTATCAGGACTCTGATGAACAACCTCTTTACCCAGCTTCCCCCATGCACCTAGAAAAGAGGTGGTCCCAGCTTCCTCCTGTGATGTCCCACTCATGCCTCATCCTACCCATATCAGATACCAGGGGAAGCTCACTCCTGTGAGAAACAGTATTTTCATGCTTCAGATCCCTACTCCTTGCCCTCAACTGCTTACACATGGTCTTACCTTTGGAAACCACGAGCTTGTGGAGGGGAGGCCCTATTTTAGAAGTTCATCTTGCTAGGCAGAAAGGTGGAGAAGCCAACTTCTAAGAATGTTCTCATATAGAAACACGAGTACCAACTCACCCTATATCTGAAATTCGATTGCTAAATTTGGTACAGTAAACCTCCCCAGAAAAGGTGGCTTCCCTTCCAAGCTATTCTTCTAAGATGTCCAGGGGGCACACAAAAGCTAGGAAAAAAGAGGTACTCAATACACAGAGTCCAGAGCCTCATGTTTCTCACACGTAGATGTCAGCAGTGAGCTGTAATAGCCTAAAGTCCCCAGAGAGAGAAACAACATCCCCATAAATAACTGCACTGGTACCTTTCAATTTTGCAAAGTTATACTGTAGCAGGATGCGGAGAGAGGAGGAAAGTATCACTCCCTTCTTCTTGGCTAGGTAGACTGCACATGACCCAAGGGTGCATGAATTCACTCCACACAATGCTCTTCGGTGAGAGAGAAGTAAAGCACACCTGTGGGAGGTGAGCTCAGCCACGCTCAGAAGAGACTAACTTACCCAAAATATCAAGTTGAAGAAAAACAGGACATACTTCAGCAATTTCAAGGTACTCATGCCCATTTTGGGATATACTTGCACTAAAAAGTGGAAGAAAATAAAGTGGATGTAAGTGACCTGGTTCTGCAAGGTGATTCCAAAGATCAGAGGGTACAAATGTTCCGGGTTCAAGGATCTCTAGCATTACCGTGGTTTGAGCTGTGACTCTTCTCTGGAAAGTTTCCTCAAACTCCCTTCTCTTTTAGTCTCTGAACTGAGGTACCAATTGGCTCATCTTGGACCTAACTTTTGCTTCAATTCAGCAAGCCAAGGATGCTTAACACTGAATTAAGCACTCTAGAAGTAAGCAATAGAGCCCTTCTTAGAGGAAGGTGAGTCACAGTGACACACACTAAGCCCATGCTCAGGGACCATTGCCTGGGCACTTACTCAAGAAGGCAGTCCTGGGGTCAGGGTTAGGGTTAGGCTGGTCAATCAGTTATGGATATGGCCAGTGCCTTGATCAGCCAGTCCCATAAGTGCCCTGAGGTGCACCTATACACTACATATGGTCAAAAGCCTCTCCTCATGGAAGTGGGGGAACATACTTGCGCCTCACTTATTCTTTTACTGACGGCATTTACGGTGTTTTCTGTTCTAAGATGCTGTGGACAGGCAACCATGACTAAGCAGTAGCTACACTTCAGAAGCTGTCAGTCTTACAGCAGAGCTAAAACTGGCCAGCAACTATCCAATAGAAAAATGAAGGAAGACAACAATCAGAACTTGAACTTTTAAAAAATAGATTTTTTTTTCTTGATGAGGACATCGTTTTCCAAAGTCTAGTCCTCAAGTCTAGAGATCCAGATACACAATTTTTAATTTCTCTCAGAGATAATAGGGTTCATAGAGTAACTCATATTTTTAAACTACACATGAGACTGATATATAAAACAATGTCATTTTTTGTGTGTGTTTTCCCCCATTAGAACTATGCCTTTTCTGGTGCACAGATTGCTTGCACAATCCATTGTACCCTCTTTGCAGTATCAAGGTGCCCCGAAATCAGATGGCCTTGAGGCATGGTTCATCCAGGCTGTGGATAAGCCTGATGAGCTACTTCTGTTCTGCAATAGAGTCATCTTCTCCATTGAAAAGACCAAATACTTATATCTACTCCATACTATTTCCTTTTTCCTTTCCTTTGTCCTTTTTTTTTTCTTTTCTTCTTGTCTTGACCATCAAAATTATTCTTATTCCTCATCATTACTTTAACCAAGTTAAAATAAAGTTCATTAGATTATTCGTGTATTTGGAGATATATATATATGATGGTCCCCCTTTATTTTCAGGGGATATGTTCCAAGAATCACAGTGGATGTCTGAAACCCCAGATAGTACCAAACCTTATATATACTATTTCTTCTTCTATACATATTTATCTATGATAAAGTTTAACTTAAAATAGGCACAGTGGGAGACTGACAACAAAATAGAACAATGATAACAATATACTGTAATAAAAGTTATGCTAAAGTGGTCTCTCTCAGAAAATATTTTAATTATACTGTATTCATCCTCCTTCTTTTTGTGATGATGTGAGATGGCAGTGCCTACAGGAGGAGGTGAAGTGAGGTGGTTGACGTAGGTCCTGTGATGCAGCGTTAGGGTTACTTAAGCACAAGCACTACGGTACTGTGGCAGCCGATCTGATCATTGAGATGCCTGCTAAGAGACTATTCAGTCAGGTAGCATGTACAGCGTGAAGATGCTGGACAAAGGGATGATTCACATCCCAGGTGGACAGAGTGGAATGCTGCCAGAATAACATGCATTTTAAAACTTATGAATTGTTTGTTACTGGAATTTTTTCCATTTAATATTTTCAGACTGTGGTTGACCATAGGTAACTGAAACCATAGAAAGTGAAACTCTCTCACCTAAAACAACCAAAAAAGGAACAAAGTATAAAATGAATGCTTGCAAGACACTGAACATCAGACGGCTCTCAAAACTCAATGGCAGTGGGAGGAGCAGGGTAGTCCGGAGGACGTGGAAGTGGGGTACAGGCTGACATCTGACAGAAGAGGGGGCGGGGGAGGGGAGAGATGAACACAGAACTTGTACGTATGTACTCATAACCAATGGACATGGACAACAAAACGGGGACGGGACAGGGAGGGAAGGGGAGGGGGGTGTCAACGGGGGAAAAAAAGGAGAATCATCTGTAACATAAGTAAATTAATAAAAAAAAAAAAAAAAGTAAAAAAAAAAACAAAAAAAAAAAAAAAAAAAACTCAATGGCAAGAAAGCAAACGATCCCTGTAAAATGGGCAAGAGATCCGAACACACAATTCACCAAAGGAGATACATGGATGGCAAATAAGTAAATGAAAAAGTACTCTACTTCAGCACTAAATTAAATGTAAATGTAAATTAAAACCACAATGAGATACCACTGTCCTCCTCCTAGAATGACTAAAATAAAATAAAACCAACTAACTATACCAAGTGTTGATGAGGGTGTGGTGGAGCTAGGACTCTCTGTGTTATCGGTGAGAATGGAAAGGGTATGTTCACTTTGAAAAACAGGTTGCCAGTTTTGTAAAAAGTGAAACATAACATTTATCATATGATCTAGCCATCCTACTCCAAGGTGTTTACCCAAGAAAAATAAAAACATGTGTCTATACAAAGACTTGTACAGGAATGGTTATAGCAGCTTTATTTATAATAACTGAAACCTGGAAAAAACCCAAAGGTCCATCAACAGCTGAACGGGTACATACACTGTGGTATGACTATGCAATGGTGTACTACTTGGGAATGAAAAAGAAATACCTGCTGATACATGCTACAGCGTAGATGAATCTCAAAAATAATTATGGTGAGTGAAAGAAGCTAGACAAAAAAAATACCTACTCAGTAATTTCAATTACATACAATTTTAGAAAATGAAAATTAACCTATAGCAATAAAAAGCAGATGAATAATTGCTTGGGGATGGGGATAAAGAAGAGTGGGGAGGAATAAGTAGTGGGGAGTAAGGAAGGGCAGGAGAAAGGGATTATGAAAGACCATAAGTATTCTTTTGGAAGTGATGAATGTTTGTCATCTGGACTATAGGGATGGTTTTAGGCATGTATACACACGTCAAAGACCCTTCCTAATTTGCACTTGTCCATCTCTGCAAACTCGTGGCAACAGTCCCTGTCTTATACTTTAAAATCTAACAAGCAACCTTGACTGCTGGTCACAGTGCCTTCTTCCTGGCCTTTGCTCATGTGGTTTCCTGGAATTTGCCACTTGCTGTCTCTCCAACCCCTCAGTTTGGTTAGGTATTAATCATCCTGAGACTCCAGTCAAGTATTGTCACTTTTCCGGGAAGCCTGCTCTGACTCTGTCCAATCCTTGGTGCCCAGTGCCCGCTCTGCACAGGGAGTGCCTGTAACTGTGCATCTCCGCTATTGTACTAAGCACTTTGCTTTGTAACTATCTCTTCTGTCACTAGAACGTGAGCTCCTTGAGGCTAGGAGCTAGTTTGTCTACTTTTGCACTCTCAAGGCCTAACACAGTAACTGATTACTCTAAAAAAACAAAAACAAAACAAAGTAAGATTGTTGAATGAACAAATGACTGGAATTTTGCTCATTAACCCTAAATAATCTGGTGTGTGGAATGACCATGAAATTGCAGTATCAGGAACCTTGGGCTTGACATTTATTCTTCTGGACATGGGCAAATAACTTACTCAGAAGGAGATGGGGCCAGACGCCTCCTGGAGTCACCTCCTCCCCAACAACCTGGGGTCCTGTGACAACTGCTTCAGGTGCCTGTCATCTAATTGTCCACAGAGTACCGACTAAGGAGGTGCCCACAAACCTGGGAATATCCCCACTGATTCTTTCTTTCACAGACAGGAAGAAGAACCTCTTCTTTCTCCTTCCCTGATTTTCCACTTACTCAGACTCACCCAAATTGAAGGATAAAAGCTGCCATTTGGTAAAGATTGTGACTACTTTTACTACTTGTAGTGATGGCCCCAGTTTTCATGTAAACCCAGAGACAACACCCCTCTATCCCCCCCTTTCCTTTCTTCACTGAGACTGGCCAGTTACTGAGCTCCCACCCCTTCACACCTACCAACCCCACTGCTTGGAAGTCCTGACACCCTCCACAGTCATAGTTGCCACACCCAGCCCCATGACTCATGGCTCTGTAAAAAAAATTCCCTGATGTCAGCTTCCAGGAAACCTCCGTGACTGAACTGCAGTTAGCTGTGGTTACCTCCCACGGCCCAGCGTGGAGGCCACAGATGAAGTTACCCTTCAGTTTCCTCCAAGGAAAGAGCTTGGGCAGGTAAAATGTCTTGTGCATTTCTAGCTCACACTCTCTCTCTTCTTTGACCAGAACTTGTTCCATCTGCTGCAGTCTTGAATTTAATCCAGTTTAGCAGTGGCTCAGGTTGGACAGAAAGCTTCAAGAAACTACCCATCTTTGCCTGGCCAGTGTGGCTCAGTGGATTGAGTGTCATCTCATGGACTGAGAGATCCTGGTTTGATTCCTGGTCAGGGCAAATGCCTGGGTTGTGGACTCAATCCCCAGTAGGGGCTTGCAGGAGGCAGCCAATCGATGTTCCTCTCTCACATCGATGTTTCTATCTCTCTCTAAAAAAATCAATAAAAACATATTTTTAAAAATCATGCTAATTTTATTTATTTATTTATTTATTATTATTTTTTTATCCTCACCTGAGGACATTTTTCCGTTTTTTGTTGTTGTTGTTGTTCAGATAGAGTGGGAGGGAGAGAGCAAGAGAGAGAGAGAGAGAAACATCGACGTGAAAGGGACACATCGAGTGGCTGCCACCCGCATAACCCAACCAGGGCCGGGGACAAACTGCAGCAGAGATACGTGCCCTTAGCAGGAACCGAACCCAGGTCTCTCTGGACCGCAGGCCGATGCTCTAACCGCTGAGCCAAACCGGCCAGGGCAAAGTCATGCTAATTTTAAAAAAAGAAGAAGAAACTATCCATCCTTGATCTCCAGTCTTATGTGATCTAATCTTAGAGACCAGTCTGGAGTCACAGCAAGATAGCTTTGATGCTGCACAGACTGTAATATTTATAAGATGTCAGTACGTGTCCCTCAAACAGATGATCTTGGAGGCTCATTTCCTTCCATTTGGAAGCTTAGCGAGATAACAGCTCAATAGAAAATCATAGCTGCTACTAGCAGCTGAGCTGAGACGGGGACCTTTACCACAAGGCCACTCTAATCAGGAACAGCTACCGCTGTTACAGAGCCAGTAGGTAGAGCTGCTCTTTCTCCACCCTAAAAATATGGAGAACTTTGTGGTGCAAGGTTCCTGTCTGCGAGGCCTGTCCATCGGGCACACAGGCTGTGCCCAGTGTAGGCAAGTCTCCCTCTGAGATAATGAAAGCCACTCTGTGGCATTTCTGTGAAAAGTTTGAATAACCAGAATCTAGACATGAGGAAACATCAGACAAATCCAAATAGAGGGACATTCTAGAAAATAACTTGCTTGTACTGGGAAAGAATAGCAATGTCATGAAACACCAAGAAAGACTCAGGAACTAGTCTAGATAAAAGGAAACTAGAGACTTGACAGTTAAAAGGCAACACATAATCAGTGATTTCCTTTTGCTATAAAGAATGTGAATGGGCCAATGGTAGAACCTGAATAAAATCTGTCGATTATGAATAGCACTGTATCAGTGTTGATTTCTTGGTTTTGATCACTGTAAAGTGGTTATGTAAGAGAATGTTTTTGTTTGTAGAAAATACACACCAAAACACATGGGAGGAAGGAGATCATGTAAACAATTACTCTCAAATAAGAAAGCCAGGGAAAAACAAAGAAATGTGACAAAATGTTAATATTTGGGAAATCTTGGTACTATTTTTATAAATTTTCTGTTAAGTCTGAATGTTTGTCAAAAGTTGAAGAAAAGGAGTTGAACATGAGTAAATGACCTAAGGGATTCTGATCTCAAAATCATGACAACTTAAGTCCCCGAGGGTATAAAAGACTGAGATTCTACCACAGGAACTTCTTTAGAAGAACAAACTATGGAATAATTCTTTAATGCCTCTATTTTCTCATGATATAGAGTGAATGTTAAGCCATAAGTTCAAATTTACTTGAACAAATTTCAAAAGATGTGAGGTGTCAAAATCATTCCCCCCCCCCCCCATTCCTCAACTAGTTCTGAGATAGGAAATGTCTAATAAAAGTTTGACAAATTAAATATTAACTATATGGTATTAAATATATTGATTTCAAATCAATTTGGTTTGCGATTAAGTTATATTTTTATTTTGTTTATGTTAAAATTCACTGGAAATGTCTTTATGTGAGCAAGGAATGCAGTCTAATGATGCCTATTTAATAAGAAGCTTATAAGAAGAGGGAGTATAGTGTAGAGGAAAGAGCATTCCACGGATAATCAAGAAATATTCTAGCCCTGGCCGGTTTGGCTCAGCAGTTGGAGCATCGGCCTGTGGACCAGAGAGTCCCAGGTTCAGTTCCCGATAGGGGCACGTACCAAAAAAAAAGAAATATTCTAAATAGTTAAGTAATTCTATGACTTTAGACAAGTCACCTTAACTGAAAAGTAAGTTGATTAGAATATTATAATAGCAAATATGTATTGGGCTTTCACTATGAGTTGGATGCTTTATATGAACCTAAACAATCTCTAAGTTCTCTTTAATAATAACATTCTAATACATGGAATGTAAGACCCTTATTTTAAATAATTCTAGAAATGTATCCTTGTGGCATCTTTACAACACTCTTGGCCAATACACATGATGCACTGATGCTGCTGCTGGTGAAATGGGGAATGAAGTGAGGCCTTGCCTCTGTATCCCAGCACAGAGGTGCATGGCCTCCACTCTGAGCGCTCACCCACCGGCATTGGAAATGTATCATCTTTTGTTTTCCCACAGCCTGCCAAACTGACCACCCAAGCTCCAGCTGCCATCCTCTGCCCCTGTGCCCACCCCGGAGGCCACCCCGGAGGCCCCCTCTGCACAGCTGTCTAGTTTCTGTATGTGGCTTTGCTTCAGCACTCTGCACCTGCAGTGGCAGCTGGGTCTTGGAGTTTCCTGAGGGCAAGTGCCCAGGCTCTAGGCCCAGGATGACCTGCATACATCAGATGCTCCCTCAGTATAGGAAGTGCTTATGGACTGACTAATGTAGGAGCATAAACCAAACCACCAGAACTGAATCAACACAGCACTTCCTGAAACAGAGGCTGAGAGAGAAAGTGGCTGTAACCTTGCACAAAACTCCACCCTTCACTCTAATAGAGCGCAAAATCTAGGTCAAGGAGGAAAATATCTCACCCTCGTTTCAGTCCATGTGCCATCAATTCTGCCATGTAGGGGATGTCTCCGGTGTAGCCCCATGTAGGGCTAGGCCAAGGACACGCTTGGTTAGTGATCTTGCCTTCCACTTTCAAGCCTGGGATTCTAGAAGCCCGGTAAGAGAAAGGGATTTCCACTTCCTGTGGTCCCGTAGCCATGGCTTGTTATATTCCAGTCTTGCTCGCTCTACTTTCTAACATACCTGGGCGCTCACACGTCTTTGAGTTGGCACATACTGTGTTCTGTCTGGAATGCCATTACCCAGACTCCATAGCAGACTCATACTTTGAAAACAGTCAGCCCCCTCCCAGGGAGTCTTTGGCACACCCCTAAATGCCTCCATTTTGTGCACACCGTCCCATTTATTGTAGAAAAGATCACATTGTGTTATGTTTGTGTCTGTCCTCCATGCTAGACTCTACGAACGCCGTGAATTTGAGAACCGTATCGGTTATCCTCGTCTCCAGCACTGAGCACAATGCCTGGCCACTGGGAGTGAGGCAGAGGAACAGACCTCGGGTCTGAAGTCTGAAGCACTCTGATTAGTCAGAGGTCAAACTGAGGACATAAGAAACTAAAGGCTACAGAGCTTGACCTTCCCACGTGGTGCCTCCCATCAGTTCCCAAAGGTGAAGTCCCTTAGGTGGTGGTAGTTGTAAAGAGATGGCCTTTGAATCATTCCCTGTGGGAATACAGGTGCCCCATCCTTTCATTTAAAGGCTAAATATTGTTAACCGACCCACACAGGAAACACCACAGGAAATCAAGTTTTAGCTCAGCCTCTGCTTCAATTCAACCGCAATTTCAAAACAGTTCAGATTCTGGTGGAAATTGAGAAAGCAAAACTTCTTTGTGTAGCCAGCAGCTAAGATTCTGCTTTTGCTCAACTTTCTTCCAAAGAACTTGCATGCGTGTCTAATATCTCTTGTCTCCTACAGGAGCTCCTCGAGGGCAGGATGATTTGCTGGACAAACATCCTCCTGCCTTGCCAGCCTGCCCGGTCCCCACCAGCATCTTCCAAAGCACAGTGCCTGGCCCCAGAGGGTGCTTAGCTCCTGATGACTAAGTAACTTTGTTAAAAAAAAAATCTAGTCTTTATTTTTAAATTCAAGGTTCAGTAGCCCCTGAGGTGCTTTGGGAATCTAGAGCCCTGTGCCAAATTCCCACTCCTCACTTTTAGGTGAATGGTTGTGGTCCTAGGTAACTTCCTTCTCCCTCCAGGAGAAATTCTTGCAGATCCTGGAAGGACAAAGCTCTAATTTAGACTTCCCTTTGGTGACCTGATCCCAAGCCAGTATGCTGTTCATAGAAAGCCAAGACCAAAGCTTGGCTATGACTTTCTGAGTACCTGAGACCCCAAATATTAGTTATGGGGTGTGGATTAGGAATCATTGCCATATCAAGTTTCATTGGCTAGTGCATGTCATATTTATCCATATTCATGTTTTGTACACCAAGGATAAGTTTATTTGGTGGAACTCTGAGGATCAGAATGCCCTTCCTGCCATTTGAAAACAACCAATCTAAGTATCCCTCAGAGATGTCTACCTTTCAGTTTGTGAAATACAGGTGCCAAGCACGTCCTGTGTTCCTGACTGAGCTGGGTGTTATGGTTTGCAGTAGTCCTTTTATTTAGTGGCTCTGAGGAATCACAGTAGGAGTCACTAACTTTACTTTTGAAATTTTCTCACGCCCTGACTGGTTTTGCTCAGCGGTTAGAGCGTAGGCCCCTGGACCGGAGAGTCCCTGGTTCAGTTCCTGCTAAGAGCACGTACCTCGGTTGCAGTTTGTCCCCAGCCCCGGCTGGGGTCCTGTGGGTGGCAACCACTTGATGTGTCTCTTCCACGTCGATGTTTCTCTCTCTCTCTCTTCCTCCCTCTCTCCCTCCCGCTCTATCTGAGGATAAATGCAAAAATGTCCTCTGGTGAGGATAATAAATACATACATACATACATACATACATACATAAATAAATAAATAAAATGTTCTCACATGTAGAAGACCTGCTCTCCCAGCTGCCTTTCTAAATGGCTCTGGTTAGTCTGGCTGGTGTGGCTCAGTGGTTGAGCGTTGACCCAGCACCAAGAGGTTCCCAGTTCAATTCCCGGTCAGGGCACATGCTCAGGTTGTGGGCCCAGTCCCCAGTGGGGGGCATGCAGGAGGCAGCCAATCGATGTTCTCTCTCATCAATGTTTCTATCTCTCTCTCCCTCTTACCTCCTCTCTCTCTAAAATCAATAAAGGAAAAAAATTTTTAATAAAATTAATGGCTCTGGCTGTTGTTTCTCTCCTCTCTTGAAAATTACAAGACCAGTCTTCTAAAGACCAGAGCTTGTAGGAAATCTTCCCCGCTGCATTCCGCACAGAAGGCTCCAGGCACCAGAAATGACCACACACAGAAACTCAAGCTCAGAAGCAGTCTAAGCACAGGAAGGCCCTGGACCAAAGCGGCATCAGGTAATGGGAAGCTGGTTAATCAAAAGTCTGTCTGACTGGCTTGCCTTTTGAGGGTTACTACAATCTTGCTGATCTTTTTACTTCCTTCATAATATCTGTGAATAGGAAGCAGGAGATTTTAGGGTGACTAGAGAGGTTTATGGAGACTCCTAAGAAGATACCCTATCTCATGTTACCTGGTTCAGGTCTCTGTTCTCAACCCAGATGAAAATGTCCCGATCTTACCTTTTGCAGGTGCTGTTCCTCAGTCCTTTAGGCAGAATTGATGATTACCCTCGAGGTGGCTGCGACAGGGCTGGTGACAAGGATATCCGGGGCTATTCGTGTAAAAGGAGAAGTGAAGGAGGACTGGATGTCATCACACTGTGATGACAGGAAGCCCAGATGAAGTGCAGGAGGAAGTGAGGCTGGGCCCGCCCTCTTTACACTCAGAGATGCAAACCATCCCCTGTGGCTTTTAGAAGCTTGCTCCCATGACCCGCCCGAATACCTAAAATGGTTTCTATGAAACACAGGAAAACTCGAAGACCTAGCTGGTTCAAGCCCTAATCTGTGAGCACAGTGGGTGCTGGGATGATTTGGGCTTTTTTTTTTTGGTCTAGAAAAGGACAGAGTTTCTCAGTCAAGGTGGCGCCTCAGAATCACCTGTGGATCTGCTTACGAATGAGTTTGTCTGGCTCCGCCCCAGCTTCCCACTCAGCTAGACTGAAACTGGACTGCAATCTCAGATTCAATATTTAAAAATTTTCTAGGACTGAGACTTAGGAATGTCTGTTAAGCCACTCTGCCTTCCCACCCTCCCTCTGGCTGTATTCTGGGAAATCGCTCATCTCCAGTTTGACTGGGCCACCATTCCCTGACTGCTGTGTCTCAGAAGCTGGACTGTCCTTAGGCAAGGGTAGTGTTGGAGGTAAACCCTAAAGCACAATCCAAGGGACACAGGTAGAAATGGTTGGGTTAATAGAGGGAGCCCCAGATGTAGATCCCAAAGATCTGGGTTTCAGTCCCAGCTTTGTCTCTGTTAACTGTGTGATACCAAGCAGAGCTCAGCCTCTCGGCTTCCGTGCATCAGTAGGAATGTAAGAAATCGTAAAGGGAGCCGGAGCTGCCACCCAGAGGAGCTGCCCTGCACGTCTTGCTCCTCAAACCTTTGAAATGTTAAAACTGGGCAATGACGACAGGAAAGATAACATGACCTCCCCGCTGAAAATTAAAGACGTTCTTCAGAAGTAGCATCACTACACCCTGGCCGAGTGGCTCAGTTGGCTGAGCGTCGTCCCGTGCACCAAAAGGTCACTGTTTCGATTCCCGGTAAGAAAAATAAGGGACGCTATAATAAAAGGTCTACTTAAAATAAAACATATGTGTGTGTTTGTGCCTACATATATAGCAGCAAAAGCAGCAAAAGTCTTTATTCAAATACAATTTTAAATAGAACAGCAATAAATAAGATAGATAAAAGCGGAACTGCGCGGGGAGCGAAGCCGTGGGGCTCAGAGGCTGCTCACCCTCTTCCCCTCTTTGGTGGCTTCTTAGGCAGCTTTGCCCAACTCTGAGGAGAGAAAACCACTGGTCCAAGTGGCTAGACCCCTGGGTTCTTTGCAGTGTTGGGGTTTATTTTCAGTTGTGGGCCCGGGTATGGCTTCTCCAGTCCTGCAAACTCACTAACTTGGAAAGAGAGCCCCCAGGCTCTGTTTCTATTGCCATGTCTCAACGGAGTAAGAAGCCAGAGCTGCACCCAGCAGCTCCTCTTCCCTTCTGGGAGGCTGGAATTGTAGCTTCCTGCAGAAGGAACAGCGGGGAAGTGTTCCTCCCAGCTCCAGTTGTGCTGGCCACACACATCCTGACGCATCGCCACCGATCGGAGTCTGTGAGCTTGCAGGAGGCGCAATGTGGCACTTGAAGCTGCCAGGGGATGTCAACAGCTCTGGCATGGCCATGACACACTACACTCCCTCCTGGCCAAGTATAACAAAACAGTGATTCTACAGGTAATCCTGGCATACACAAGGGGAGTTCCTTATGTGTCCCTGGGCAAGGAGAAAAGCCACTGAGTTGGCGGGTGGTGTGGCATAGGGGACAGAGGCCTGGACTCAGAAATGGAAGTGCCAGATTCTAGTCTTTGTTTTATAATTAACCAGGGAAAGTCCACCTAATCCCCCAGGGGATCACTTCCCGCTCTGTGAAAGAAGGTAAACTAGCTAATTCATACATTTTCTCTGGGCCTTAAACGTTCTGAATATTTATTACTTTGTAACGTAAAAAAGGAATTCCTGCTACATAATAGTTTGGCCAGAATTTGGTGCAGAAAGTGGAACTTAGAAGCTGAGTTACAAGAACTGCTCTTGACTGAGCTCAGCCTGTGGGCAGATTGCGCTGTCCCTGTTCCCACTTGGTGGCAGCAAGACGTTCCTCCTCTACAGACAAGAAAGGCCAAGCTCGGTGAGTTAGGGTAACTTGCCCAAAGCACACTGCTAGAAAGTGGCAGCGCCTGAATTTTAAACTTGCCCATGACACAAAAGCCTGCTGTTCTATTCAGCTACCCAGTTCCCCCAGAGCTAATCAGACGTGAACGCTTGCCACAGGTGAGTCACCGGCAGATAATTGAGAGCTGACTTTTACTTCACCGGGGGTACCATAAGATGATCTCACAGTATTTTCCTAGTTTCCAAGAGGAGCAAGCACAGGGCAATTGTCTCTTCATAAGGCAAAGCCTGAGAGTGTTTGCAGACACCCAGTACAACATGTGTTGTTTCCCAGCCAGGGTTTTGAGTAAACCCCATGAATGGCAAACATCATCTCTTTGCTTAACTCAAAAAAAGAAGGAGGAGGAGGAGGAGGAGGGGGGGGGAAAGAAGAGGAAGGGGAAGGGGAAGGGGAAGGGGAAGGGGAAGGGGAAGGGGAAGGGGAAGGGGAAGGGGAAGGGGAAGGGGAAGTAGTCAATAGAAAAGTTTAGGCAAGAGATAACCCTATCCTTGGCACCGGGAGAGCATACTTTGTAGGAGCCAGGAGGAGGCAGGCGGCATCCAAGAGTGTGATGCTGACCTCAGCTTCTCTACTCTGAAGTTAACTCAGCTCTTCAGAGTTGCACAAAGAACAAACACATGCCCACCACGCCCTGTGCCAGCAGCACAGGGAGCGAGTCCAGGCAAGATCCTGGCAGAGAGCCTGGCAGAAGGAGGTGGCACTGAATAAAAATGAAGCCCCAGCTGCCAACTGAGTCTGCCCCCATAGCAGCAGGGGAGACAGAGCTCTGCAGACGTTGGTGTGGGCCCTTTACCCCACCTCATTTCCCTGAGTCTTCATCTCTCACTTCCAGGCCTAGAGTGCAAAGGATTAGAAAATGCCATATCTCCAGAGAAATGGACTAAAGCTCCGAATTCTTGATGAATAATTAACATCTTATAATTATTATTACTATTATTATTATTATTATTAAATAAGCTTATTTTTTAGAGTAGTTTTAGGATGTCAGCAACATTGAGTGGAAAGTACAGAGATTCCCCACATACTCTCTGCCCCCACACTTGCATAGCCTCCCCCACTATCAACATGCCCCACCGGAGTGGTACATTAGTTACAATCACTGAATTTACACTGACACGTCGGAGTCATCCGAAGTCCATAGTTCACTGTAGGTTTCACTCTTGGTGCTGTGCTTTCCGTGGGCTTTGACAGATGTATAATGACATGTATCCACCCTGAGATTATCATACAGAGTAGTTTTACTGCCCTAAACATCCTCTGTGCTCCGCCTACTTATCTTCCCCCAGACCCTAACCTCTGGCAACCACTGATCTTTCATTGTCTCCATAGTTTTGCCTTTTCCAAAATGTCATGTAGTTGAGACCATATGGTATGTAGCCTTTTCATATTGGCTTCTTTCATTTAGTAAAATGCATTTAAGCATCCTCTATGTCTTTTCATGGCCTAATAGCTCATTTCTTTTTAGCCCTAAATAATATTTAATTGTCTGGATGTACCAGTTTATTTTTCCATTCATCTACTGAAGAACATCTTGGTTGCTTCCAAGTTTTGGCTATTATGAATAAAGTTGTCATAAACATCCATGTGTAGTTTTTGTGTAGACATAAGTTTTTAGCTCATTTGGGTAAATACCAAGGAGTGCGTTTGCTGTATCATATGGTCAAAGTATGTTTAGTTTTATAAGAAACTTACAAACTGTCTTCCAAAATGTCTGTACCATTTCACATTCCCACCAGCAATGAATGAGCTCTTCTTGTCCACGTCCGTGCCCGCACTTAGTGTTATCAGTGTTCTGGATTTCGGTCATTCTAATAAGCATGTAGTGGTCATCTCATTATTTTAAACTTTGAATTGCAAGTATAATTTTATATTTTTATATATATATATAGTTTCACATTAGTTATTTATGTTTTTCTTCCCCTTATATACTGTGAGTTCAGTGAGAGCAAAGACTGCCTCTGTTTTTGTTCATTTTATTACTTAGATGTAATACAATGCCCTGGACATAGTAAACCTCCAATGAATATTTGAATGAGTGAGCAACCAGCTTTATCAGCTTGTTTTGGATGTGAGCTTTGACTCAAGGATCCAGGTCTACCTGGGATGATGGAGCAGAATCTGACCTACTTAGACCATTTCTGGGACATCAGTTCACCTGAAGCTGCCACAACTCAACAGTGTCATCAGCCATACTCAGAGGCATCTGGTCACCTGGCTTTGGGAGCTCCTGGTTTAGGTAGCTGCCTTTTCGGTAGAATCCAAATGACTCAATCCAGTTTATCAACCCTTGGACAAATACAGCTTTTTTTCCTTTTGCTTCATCTGAGGAAACCTGGCTTCTTACTTAAGCAGTTTTTCAGGGCTTCATGAATGTCTCTGTTTCTCAGGCTGTAGATGATGGGGTTGAACATGGGCGTCAGGATGGTGTAGAGCAGAGAGGACCCTTTGCGCAAAAGTTGGGATGAATTGGCTGAGGGCACAAGGTATGTGGCAATCAGTGTCCCATAAAACACTGTGACCATGGTGAGGTGGGAGGAGCAGGTGGAGAAGGCCTTTTGCCGGCCTGTGCCAGATGGAATTCTCAGGATAGCAGCAAGAATGCAGGAGTAAGAAGCTGTGATGAGGAGAAATGGGACCAGAGTCACTGCAGAAGAGGTGGCATAAGCAATGGTCTCAGTCAGTGAGGTGTCCATGCAGGAGAGATGAACCAGAGGAGTAAAGTCACAAAAGAAGTGATCAATTTCATTGGGTCCACAGAAGGTTAGTCTAGACAGTAGGACCATAGTGATTGCTGTCAGGAGGAAGCAGCAGAGCCAAGAGCTGGCAGCCAGCCGAATGCAGAGGGGGCCAGTCATGAGGATGGGATAGTGGAGAGGCTGACAGATGGCCAGGTAGCGGTCATAGGACATCACAGCAAGCAAGAGACACTCTGTTGCAGCCAGGGATCCAAAGAAGTAGAACTGTGCCAGGCATCCAGCCACAGAGATAGTCTTCTGTTCAGCTATGATAATCAGCAACATCTTGGGGACAATATTGGAGGTATACCAGATCTCCAGAAAGGACAAGTTCACCAGGAAGAAGTACATGGGGGTATGGAGATTATGACTGAACAAAACTAGCAGGACAATGAGGGTGTTTCCAGAAACAATTAAAATGTAGAAAACGAAAAACATCATAAAGAGGAAAATATTTAGCTGTCGGGTGGAAGAAAATCCTCTAAGCACAAATTCCACTATTGCTGTTTGGTTTTCCCAGGGCAGGATCACCATGCCTTGGCTCCTAGGAGCATAAAACACACAAAATGCAAAAACTTCCAGCTTACACATAGCGCATGGACTGAAAGTCTATGATATTCATAACTCACTTGGGTGTTTGGAAGTTCTTTTTATTTGGGTGGAGAAGTAGCATCATTTTTTCAAGGCCTGAAATGGAAAACAAAAGAATGTGGACTAGAACCTGTGACCACTTCAACTTCCCCGCCTTCTTCTCCCACCTGTTTTTGTCTTCACCAGGAATAATGTCAGCAGGAAATGGAAGAAACAGGAAGAGGAATACAAAGGAGAGAAAGGAGGAAGAAAAAAGACAAAAGGAGAATCATCTGCTCTATGCCCTTCCCAATTGTACTATGGTAGCCTGGAGAGTTATGGAAGAAAATCTAAAAGGTAGGTGGACCCACTCCAAAGGTTTGTGAACTAGCAGACAGGAGAACCCCCCTCCCACCTCAAGCACTGTTTATCTTTAGGGAAATGGTCCCCATCGTATCTAGTATGTAGTCCTCTCCTTTCAGCTTCTTAGTGGGTTGAGAAGTTGAGTTTATTACCTCTGTTTTGGTTTCCATGATCCTATCAAGAGAAAATCATGTGAGTCACAGCATAAGCTGGTGTCACCCAAGGGCAGGAGTGCTTTCTCTCTCAATTAAAAAAAAAAAGTAAAATCAGGCCATTACAAAGATTTTATCTAGAGCTCCAGTAAATGGGAAAAGACGATTCAGAACCAGGTGGCCTAAGGCACTGTGTGAGTAGAAGAGCCTCCGGTTCTTTCCAGTGAGATGAGGAAGCCCAAGTCTCCTCCACATTCTATCCTGGTTTAAGCCAGATACACCGCCACTGAGCTCAGGGCAGGTAGACAAACTGCCCTCAAAACACTGCTGTTCAGAGGCTGAAACCACTTTGCTATCCTCCACCCCTTTGTACTGAATCTGCTCCTCCTTAACTACGGAGGGACCAGCTTGCTGCAAGTAAGCAAGTGGAGATGGGGAAACCCGCATGCAGGCACAGAAAGGTGGAGTAATTACACCATGTGGAGTAATAATGAGGCAGTTTTCATGAGCAACCAACAACCCTAAACAAAGCCAGGGGCTCTGCTTTATGAGTCAGACTTTGAACAAGTTGTTTAACTTCTCTGAGACAGAGTTTCTCATCTGTACAACAGGATACAGGGTGGATGAAGAACTTAACATGTTCCTAGCATGTGCAAAAAGCATACAGACACAAAGATTGGGAAATCACTGCTATTCCCAGCTGCCAATGTTACTTAAGTTCGCCCAGGACTGATTGCCCTTACTTTGAAGGGGGCATGGGCAACAAATCGCAGTCTCTTCTGCGGCATCCTGCAGTGTTTGTGCATGTAATTGTGTGTGTAATTCAGCTCTTCCTGCACACTAACAACCTTTGGCAATACAGTGATCTTCTTTTAAAATTGATCAAAAAAAAAATTGATCCAGGAATATAACCAAAGAAACCCAAAACATTAATTTGAAAGAATATATACCCCTATGTTCATTGCAGAGTTATTTACATCAGCCACGATTTGGAAGCAGCCCAAGTGCCCATCAGTGGATGAGTGGGTGAAGCAGCGGTGGTACATGTACACAATGGAATACTACTGGGCCATAAAAACAAAGAAATTCTTACCCTTGTGACAGCATGGATGGACCTGGAGAGTATTATGCTAAGTGAAATAAGCCAGTCAGATATAACAAACACTTACATGTAGAATCTAATGAACAAAATAAACTAACAATAAAAATAGGAACAGATTCATAGATAGAGGACAGACTGACAACTGTCAGAGGGGAGGAGGGTTGGCAGGCTAGGTGAAAAAGGTGAAGGGATTAAGCAAAAAACAACAACCACCTCTTAGACACAGACAACAGTATGGTGATCACCAGAGGGAAAGGGGGTTGGGGGGAGGTAGAAGAGGGTAAAGGGGAGATAAATGGAGATGGAAGGAGGCTTGACACAATATAATATATAAATGATGTATTATAGAATTGTGCACCTTAAACCTATACAATTTTATTAACCAATGTCACCCCAATACATTCAATAAAAAATAAAGTAAAATAAAATAAAATTGATCTGGGTCCTAGATCAATTGATTCTGCGGAGCCACAGTTTCGGCATTCCGAGTGGCTCACAGAACTAACCTGGAATCTGTGCTGACCAATAGCCCTGGTGCCCAGGGGATGCCCAGGCTCTGAGCTCACCGAGTGCAGCATGGGGAAAGCACGGAGAGGCCTCTTCACCCCTCACAAAGCACAGCTAAGGCCCTGAGATCTCAGAGAGAGGGCTTCGGCTCGCACAGAACACAGGCTCCTGGCTGTTTCTGCTTCTGTTGCTACCGCTGGGGAGGGGGAGGGTGCCCCCTCGACCCTTCCCGAGTTCCTGTGGCTGGACTAATAATAAAATTGGCATAAGACCAGACAGACTACAGTCGTCCCTCGCCACTTCGCGCTTCGACTTTCGCGGTTTTTCCAAATATATTCATTAAAAAGTTGATCGAGACAGTGAAAATGACACAGCGCGCGCTCGGTTGTCTGAGTCAATTATACACCCCTGTATTACAATTACAATTAAAATTATGGTACCTATGGACTGTAGGCCTATGTATTCGAGCACCCCAGGAATCCTTCAACGCCAGGTGCAACCGCGAGAGTCTGGAGGATTAACCGCGATAAACCACGGACGACTGTAATAGGAGAAAAAGCAACGTAATACACGGGCGTGGGAGCTCATAAATGATGATGCTATTCCAAAATGATGAAGCAGTTAGCTTTTTATATTTTTCAGACAAACAAGAAATTTGTGAAGAAATCACAAGAAAAAGACACTTAGGTTCAGGTGCTCATTACTGAGAATCTACACCAAGTTTGGGCTTGCGTAGTGAATGAGTAAAGGAGTAACAGGATTTTTAGGCAAGCTTCTAGGCTCTAGATTCCTTAACTCTAGCAATAGGGAGTCCCTCAGCCCCCCTGCAGCAAGGGGCATCTTTCACAGGGGAGATCGGCTTCCTGCATCCAGGGTGACAGCGGAGGGTCAATGTGCTTTTCTTGTGCTGGCTGCTTGTCTAGTCATTTTAATTCAAAATAATAAATATGCCATTGTGGGATGTTTGGGGGCTGCCTGCCCTGCACCCAAACACTGCTAATGATGACATTACTTAAACCCAGGCACTACTCTAAATGCTGAAAATGTATACCTCACTTACGCTTCACAACAGTCCCAGGTGGTGGGTACCCTGAACGTCCTTCCTTTCCAGATGGAGTCACAGAGAGGTTAACTAACTGACCTGTGGTCATCAGCTGGAAAGTGGCAGAGGTGAGATTCAGACTCACCCGGGATCCATTGCTCCTAACGACTGTCACTGCCTGGGGGCCTGGGTACATGGCCCAGCCTGCCTTATCTCACAGAGGTGGGAGAGGGGAGGAAGGTTCCACAGGGGAGCCTCTCATCCGAGTTTGAACTTCAGGGCAAGCGAGGCCTGCTTTCCTGGTTGGTGAGAGAGCCAGCCCATAAAGACTCAGCCTCTCCACCTGCCTCCTGGGCTGGCTTTCCCGCTGTGACTTCTCTGTCCTTTCTTTATCATCTTAAAAGAAAATCAGGTCAGTCTATTACCTTAAAGAAACCGAAGAATCCTTTCTGAGAACATGCACAAGAGTTGCCACTTCCCTTCTCCAGGCCCTCGCGTGCCTGCGGAGGCTGTGCAGAGACGCACGTGGGCGCGTGGAAAGCAGGTGACAGGCAGGACGGAGCTGACTGGAGAGGCAGTGAGGCTGCGAAAGAGCACAGGCTCTACAGGTACACAGGCCCGGGTTCAAGTCCCTGCTCACCCACAAAGACATGTGAGCAAAGGCCCCTTATAACCTTCAGGCCGGAGCAGAGGAGGCCTTCCGGGGCAGCACTGCCTCCTCCTCTATCTCCTCAGCTGAAATGAGGAATTGAAAAAAAAAAACTGGAAAAAGCTAGAGGTGTGGGCTTCGCTACCATGCTCCTGGGTTAACTTTGCTCATCTCTGATGCTTGACTGCAGAGCTGCAAGGCCAAACCAGGCTGCTTGTCTGTAATTCATGTGAGAATAGGATGCGTGCTCAGTAAACGGCAGTGTCCTCCCCTCCCAGCCAAAGGCAGATGGGCTCCCAGGAAGGCATCTGCTCCCCTTCACTGCAGATGTGCAGCGAGAACAACTCATAAAGACAGTTAAACAGACTGAAGCACTGGATCAGATGAGTTTTAGCTTCCCTTTAAAGTTGAATTTTTTTTTCCTAATTGGGAAGCATTCCATTTCCCCAGGACACATGCACGGAGCAAGAATGTAGGAAAGAAAAGAGGCTTATCACAAAGCAAAGTAAAAACACAAATACTCAGTGAATAATCACAGGCTTTGTTGCTTCCAGCAACAACAAACAAACAAAAGCAAGGGAGGCGTGGAGGGACTTAGGCGCCATCTGAACGGGATCTCTTCTCTTAGCTGAATTAAGTGCTCAGGGAATGAACCAATCAATTCAGCCAGCATTCGGTTTATGGGTGAGACTCTTGCTGGCTGCTGGTTAATTTAGGTGAGTGGCTGGCCAGCCAGGTAGATAAATAGTCTGCTTTGTCACTAAGTATGCTAGAAGCCTGCACTCCTGGCCTCATCCAGCACAGGACAGACTTAAAGCAGGGAAAGCTGAAGTGTACTCCGCAGAACAAAAGAGCGTTACCTGCCACGGCCTCCCAGGGGTTCACTCCTACTTTGGGGAGCCAGGCCATAGACACATGGCATGTCTATCTGTCCTGGATTCAGACAGCTGGGCTAGACATCTGGAATCCCGCTTTTATCCAGAAACACACCTCCCTGGGTACTTGACAAATACAAAGTTAAGGCTGTCTTAACCCATGACTCTAGGAGGCCAGTTGCATTTTGGCCCCAATTTTCAACCTCCTTCCTCTGTGTCAACTTGGGTCCCTCTGTGGGCAAAGCCATAACCTCCCCTGACACCGGTGCACATGGGCATTTCCCACAGGACCGTGGTGGGGATTGCTGTTTGTCTTGCAAATTACATGAAAGAAGTTACCTTCACCTTAGGGGAAATCTCTTTTGTCTCTTGTGTTAAGCTTCCACTTTAATAATGACCTTTATTATGACCTTTATAAAGAACTTTAATGATTGAAAATGCATGCTTATGTTATGTTTTAGGGTGGATTAAATAACATTTTTTGGTAAACTATGTTTTTATTGATTTTGTTTTGTTTTTAGAGAGAGAGGAAGGGAGAGATAGAAACACCAATGTGAATGATACATCGATTGGCTGCCTCCCACACTCCCCCTACCGGGGATCAAGCCCACAACCTAGGCATGTGCCCTGAGCGGGAATTGAACTGGGACCTCTCAGTCCATGGGACGATGCTCCTGCCAGGCAGGTTAAGTAACATTTTGAAGGAAGTATTCAATTTGTTTCTATCCTCAGGAAGTAAAATTACTGTGCATTTCCTTACTGTGTAGGTGTGGTAAGGAGCTGGAACAAGTATCTGCAATAGTAAACATTTATTGCTAAAGCCATTCATGAGGTTTCTAAAAAATTTGTGAACTCCTGGATTGTTGTCATTGATTAAAAATAGTAACTGACGCTAGTCCTGCTCTTGGCGGTGTACATTGGTGAGTGGCAACATTATAAAATTAAAGTTATCATTCACTGCCAGGCAGTAAGGAGCTGGAGAGATATTTGCTCAAAGTAACAAATTAAAATAGCTGTCCAACAAGTGGAACAGGTGAATCAGTGACGAAATGTCAGTGAATTGAAACCACCTCATTTGTCCTTTAGAATCGAACTGTTTTCTCTGTGATCTAGTACCCAGACTTCTTGAGGCCTTGGTGCTTGCCACAGCTGCGTTCACAGACAAATACTCCAATCTGCTGCGTAGGATGTCCTGACTGAAATCTACTAAGTAGCCACGGTGCCAGGCTTTTTTCTAAGCCTGTGTTATATGTAACCCTCACAACTCCTCTGCACATGGCCCGTCTTACAAATGGGGAAACCCAGGCTCTGAGAGATAGAGTGACTCGTTCAAAGTCACCCAGGCAGGAGGGCATGAGGGAGCTGGGATCGGACTGAAAGTTCCATGAGGACAGAGCATGTCTGTTGTAGTCACTGTCTACCTCAGAGCCTGGCACGTATTAAGATTTTAAATAAATATTTATAAAAAAGGAATGAATAAATATGGTAGCAAAGTCTGACTTCAAATCAATGTCCTTTCCCTTTGAGCAAACCCTTTCCTCCAGTTCACAAAAAGGTACCGTTCCCCTGTCGAGTTGGAGGAAGGGCTCTAGAACCCGAGTAGAAGCTTAATATATGGTAGAAGTGGCTACTGATGTTAATTTTTTTAAATGGCAAGTTACACGTGAAAAAGGAAAAGACCACCGATAAAATAGCAAAGGTCATTTTATTTAGAGCAAGACCATCTGAGAGAAGCTTGCTTCCGTATTTGAGTCAGTTAGTTATTCTGCAGCAAGGCTACGCTGCGATTTCTGAGAGGTTGTGAAACCATTCTCTACTCTTAAAAAGAAAAGATATTTATTTTTTTTGGAAACCAAGCCACTGATACAAATTTACTTAAGAATACGAGCTTCAAATATGTTCTAAAGCTGGTACCGATTCAGCTAAATACTTCAGTTCTCAACCCACATAGCACAGCACAAGAAACAATTACATCTCAGATTCTTTGATGTCAGGAAAGATTCAATTTACAGTGTCTATTGACTGTAAGTCTTAAAAAGGGCTCGATCCCCAGTAGGGGGCGTGTGGGAGGCAGCCAATCGATGCATCGTTCACATTGATGTTTCTATCTCTCCCTTCCTCTCTCTCTAAAAACAAAACAAAACAAAATCAATAAAAACATATTTTACCAAAAAATGTTATTTAACCCACCCTAAAACATAACAGGGTTAAAAACAAAGCATTTTTTAGCCTAATGTGTTAACTTCAGTTATTCAACATGATTGGGAATGTGACTTTGTGGATAAAGTAGCCCCCTTTATCCACTGAGGACACCTTCAGGACCCCCAGTGGGTGCCTGAAATCGTGGGTAGTACTGAACCCTCCTATACCTACATACCTATGATAAAGTTTAATTTATAATTAGGCATAGTAAGAGATTAACAACAATAATAATAAAATAGAATGACTATAACAATATACTGTAATAAAAGTTATATGTATGTAGTCTCTCTCTCTTTCAGCAAATTACCATTAGGAGAAGTCTCAGCATGCTGTCCACTCATCATATGTGCCAGCCAGGGGGTGGGGCTGGGTGTTGGCAAGGGAACGAGGGAGGAAAGAAGGATGAGGAAGAGAGGAACCCCAGGCCTGATCTCCACCTGTCCATGCTCACCCCTGGTGAGCACAAACTCACTTCCCTTCCGTCTGTCTCTTTATTTCTCTAACCTCCTGGTTCCCTCTCGTTCTCTGATCTCTCTCTCACTCCCCCCCCTCTCTCTTTTCCCTCGCCCTTTTATTATATCTTGTCTCAAATTGATTTCTCTGGGTCTCTTTCGATCTCTGATCTCTGCTTTGTCCTCCTCTTCCTTTCCTCTCTCCCTTTCTCCCTTCTTCTTTTTGACATTTACGATCCCTCCAAGGGTGCCTCCCTCCACTGCCTGTCAATGTGCCCGCACACACACTTTATCTTTTATACTGTATTCTACTGTACCTTTTATATGTTTGGACACACAAACAGTTACCACGGTGTCACAACTGTCTACAGTATGCAGTACAGTAACATGCTGTACCAGTTTGTAGCCTAGGAGCAATAGGCTAGACCCATAGCCTAGGCGTGTAGTGGGCTATACCATCTAAGTTTGTGTAAGTGAAGTTTGTGATGTTCACACAATGATGAAATCACCTAACAACACATTACCCATCATTAAGCAATATATGACTATAACCAAAGAATTGACTATTCACTTTCTAAACCTCTTGTCATTGGTTTCCTTTCCCAAAAGTTGTAGAAACTTTTGCCAAAAGGAACCTATAAAACACTCTCCCCCTGTTTGGTAGCCAGAGACAGAAGGCAGAGCAGAAGTTAACAGAGCCCCAACAGGTCCTCACACTCTTGCCATCTCTAGGTCCCCCTTCTTGGATGCTGTGCCCTGGTAGAGCCATGAGGCCACAATGCTCATGGCCACCTTAATGAGCTTGATCTCCATGGATGAAATCCAGCAAAGTCTTTCACCCTCAAGGTCACTACTAGATAGCAAACACTTCACCAGAGGAGCAAGTCAGATTTTGTTTTATTTTCCTTTTTTACAGTTTATTTATCTTGAGCTAATTATAGATTCATATGCACTTGTAAGAAGTAATATAGAAAGATCTCATGTACCCTTTCCCCAGTTTCCTCCAGTGAACACATTTGCAAAACTATAGCAAAATATCAGAACTATGATAGTTATTGATAGTCAAGATAAAGAATATTTACATCACCACAAGGATTCTTAATGTTGCCTTTTTATAGCTATACTCACAACCCTTTTACCTCCATCCCATCCTTAACTCCTGACAACCACTAACCTGTTCTATAATTTTATAATTTTATCTTCATTATTATAATTTAAACAATGTTATATAAGTGGCATCATACAATACCTAATCTTTTTGGATTTTTTTCACTAGTTCTCTGGAGATTCATCCAGAGAAGAATCTAAAGCTATTTATTATAAGTAATATTTTAAGTAAAAATAATATCCAATTACATAAGCATGATTTGGTCACTTATGGAATAGAACATGACAAAATGTTATGCATTGACTTAAAAAGATGTATTCAAAGAGTTTTATAGTAACAAGAAACACATGTGCTGCTATGAAAAAGAGCAATATATAGAATTGAATTGCATATTCAGAAAGGTCTCAAAAATGTAAAAAATATGGAGAAAAAAGACTCGAGGGAAAACTAGATATTTATAGTTGCTTGGAGATAATGGATTTATGGGTTAATTCTTTTTTTTTTTTTTTTTTTTACTCTTACAATCAGAAGATAAACTTTATCTTAAAATTTTTTCTAAAAATAGAATTCAATACTGCATTCATAGAGTAACTAGGACAGGCACAAAGACCAAAGATTCCACTCTTCTGGATCAAAGAGAATTAAAGGCAGAGGGTGTTCAGTACCCTGGACAGCTCACCAGAAGTACAGCTGTTCTGGCTGTGTGGAATCTGGCTTTCATCCTAAGAATGTGAGATTTACGTAGTTGGCTATATCTGACTAAAACAACTTTATTATTAGCGCATTCTTGCCTTTTTTTGCCAGTTTTTCCCCTTGGAGCTATGAAATAAATGTCATATTTTCAAGCTTTTCTTTGAAACGGGCCAATTTTAAAAATTAAAGGTCAGAAGCAAGGAAATTAAACCAAAGGAAGATGTTGGTAAACATCAAGCAGCATCTTGGAAAGTAAGGTAATTGTTGCAAGAATTTACCCCACTTGTCTTAGCCCAAACACAGTGTTCAGATTTGTTGTTTTAATCAGAGACTGTTCCAGATGTTATTGGCTAGTCTGTCTAACCCCTGGATATATATGGTCTTAGAATGTGATTCAGACTGAAATAGCAACCTTGATAAGGAAATGTTTTTTCTTCCTCCCTCCCTTCCTTCCTTTCCTTTCCTTTTTCTTCTCCTTTTTTGTTGTTGTTGTTAATCCTCAAGCAGGGATATTTTTTCCATTGATTTTTAGAGAGAGTGGAAGAGAGGAAGGGAGAGAAAGAGAGAGAGAGAGAGAGAGAGAGAGAGAGAGAGAGAGAGACATATTGATGGGTTGCCTCCTGCACACACCCCAACTGGGACTGGGATTGGAGATTGAACCTGCAACCCAGGTACGTGCCCTTGACCAGGAATCAAACCTGTGACCCTTTGGTGTGGGAGCTGATATGCTAACAACTGAACAACACTGGCCAGGGCTCCTTTTTCTTTTGATAGTTACTTTCCTCTCTCTGAGGTCACTGAAAAAAATACTGAGGAAGCTGAACTTTTTATGGATTTGTACTAAAACTGCTCTAATGGTGATGTTATGTTATAATCACCCTAAAAGAGGCCAAGGTAAACAAGAATGGAGTTTTATGTTTACTAGAGTTTTAAAGATTAAAAACCTTTTAGAAGCCAGAGGGCCATTTACATAGTTTCTCTTTATAAAATAAGTTAGCTAATCATAATTAACAAGGGAGAAATCTTAATTCTCGCAGGAAATCTAAAGAAAATCTATAATAGCCAACACAATGCCCAAGTCATGTTGCAGTGAGGAAAGAAACTTCATGCTAAGTTTTGTGGATCAGAAGGATACAAACACTGCCTGGGTCCTTGTGCCGTCTCTGATCCATGATATCATCTCTGAATTGCTTACTTCTAGACTTCTCAGATTTTTAGAAAAACAAACCTAGAATTTTTAAAGGCACTTTAGAGGGTTTCTCTAACTCGAAGCTAGATACATTCTTCTTATGAATGTAGGGTAGTCACCATTGGGGCACTGGGTTAATCAAGAACTCCGTACTTATTTATTATGTACTTTCTATATGCTAGGCAATGTGTGACACCCTACAAACACAAAGAAGGTTGTTTGAGGTTTCTGAGTGTACCTTCTTGCCTCTTTAACTTTTGGAAGCTGGGATGGAATAGGTATTCCTACATCTTATCAGCCTTCATAGGGTTGCAGAGCAACAGCAGAATACTATGAGCTTGGGAAAAAATGTAAAGAGAGGATACTCCTTAATTTAAGAATTCTTAGATTCTTTGGTCTTATAAAGGGAATTGACATAATGTTGATTAGGAGTATGGATTCCAGAATCAGAATAGGAGGTTCAAATTCTGGCTCTACCACATACACATTGTACGGCCTTGAGTCAGTAAGTTGAGCTTCTAAACCTGTTTCTTCATCTGTAAAATGGGAATAACAGTAGTACCTATCTCATAGCGCTATTGTGTGGATTAATACTCTAATGTACATAAAACATTTGAGAGTGTCCCTGGCATGAGCTCAGTGCTTAATATTTGAAGTATCATCATCACTATTATTATTTAAACAGAAACACAAAAATATAGCTGCTGCCTACATGTATTAGGGGAAGAGATGAATCACGGACTGTGCTGGAAGATGGGAGAACAGATGGGGTGGGCCAGGAAAGAGTTCATGGAACAGCTGTACTTCAGCAGTGCCTCTCTGATGTTGAGCCAATTTGAAGTCAGTTTCTCCCAAAATGACTGTCAACATCAGAGATCTAAACAAATCCTGTTTAGTCACATTCCATTCTAGCCATCAACCAACTTATTGGCTGTATGAGTGATGCAGGTCCTGGAGAAAGAGTCCAACCAGACAGGCATGAGGCAGCGACTTCATTACCATCTGGCATGAGTATCAGAGCAATCACAGGGCTTGCTAGCACATATCTGAGTTTTATACTTCCTCAGGGTGTCCACTTGAAATGTGAGCAATACACCATCTCTTCAAAGAAGGAAGGTCCTTCACTGGAACTGTTCCATCATTCACATTTCCCCAGGGACACATGTTCTTGTCACATAAAGAACCTGCCCACAGAGGATTGCATTTATTAACTCCAGTCATGTGTAGGGGAGGAGCTGATTCCCAAATCTTAATTATATAATCATTGGACCATTTTCTCATTAAAACCATTTAAGTCTAAACAAATCTACATTCCCTTGGTGTTTAACACTCTTAACTTTTAATGAAGTCCCTAAGGCTTCAGGTCAATTTAAACAAAGAGAAAAGTGTGAAACTTTTAAACAATGATGCATGGAACTCATTATAATTAATTATCTAATCTTCCCCTCTTTGCTAGAATTCTCTAAGACCGTCAATCGTTAAGAGCTTTTAACTCTGCTCTCTTCTTTGACCAAGCTATAACCAGAGATGTCCGGGAAAGATTCCCCCTCTATCTGTGCTCCTTTTACCGACCTTCCCTCTCTCATTCATAGCATGGGGTAGGAAGGTCCTGGATGATTACCTGAATTATACCCTTATGGGGAAGAGGTAGGTAGTTGCAGGGTTTCTCCAGCAGATCAACCATGTCAGGTCTCTGAGATGCCTTCTCAGCAATTCTTTGGATCTTTCTCAGCAATGGTCACAAGACTGCTGCAGTATCTTCAAGCATTAAAACAACCCCTTGAACAAGTAAGTATACACAAAAGCAGAAATGGAGAGGCCAGGGTTTCTCCACGTCCTTCTTCAGGAAGGAACATCTTCCCAGAATTCCTTCAGGAGACTACTCCTTATGTCACAGCCAGGATTGGGTCTATCTCATGTCCAAAGCTTTGGCACTTGCCTCCTCACGGTGATTTTAAATTTTATGAAAACTTCCATGTTAAAACATCCTAGCATCCCAATTTCCAGACTTGCTCTTTCCTTCAGCCACTGCATTCCTGACCACATCTTATACCTTATACTTTCTCCAACTTTGAAATGATGAGTGATAATGACTAAAGCCTGAGAACTGCTAGGTCTCTCATGTGATAATGACATTCCATCACTTTGTCTTTGCTTCCCCCTTGTCCTCAAAGTTGAAGAGTGACCTCCAATTTTGCTTTCACCTCTCTTCAAAGGAGACACCCACTATATCACAATTAACCCTCTCTTTTCAGCATTCTCAGCGCTCTTGTCTCATAGTCTTCCTGTGACATCTGCCCAAAGCATTGCTAGACACCATGACTATTAAAACAATCCATAGTCTCAAGGTGCTTAGGGGTCTCCAAGTTATAATTTGTCAACCCTTGATTCATCTTGTGGAAGCCACTGTCATTAAGGTCTTCTCTGAAGGCAGGCTCTCAAAGGGTCTATCTCAGATGACACTTCCCTTGCAGAATCTGTCTCAGAGAGGCCACCCAACCTTTGGCTTTGTCCCTTTGTAAGATTAAGGAAGCCTACTGTTTCCTGAGGCAATACTAGTCTCTAGTCACCTCTCTGCCTCCACCGACTACTATTTCGAGTCAGTAGAAGTAATAGCAGCATGATAGTAAAGTAATTAAGACATTCTTAGGTTCAAACCCTAGCTCTGCTACTTCTACCTGACAAGCTTTTTATTTATTTATTTTTCTTTATTGATTTCAAAGAGAGAGGAAGGGAGAAGGAGAAAGAGATAGAAACATCGACGAGAGAGAACATCGATTGGCCGCCTCCTGCATGCCCCCCACTGGGGATTTGGTCCACAACCTGGGCATGTGCCCAGACTGGGAATTGAACCGGCGACCTCTTGGTGCATGGGTCGATGCTCAACCACTGAGCCACACTGGCCAGGCTACCTGATAAGCTTTTTAACCTCTTTCCTCATCTGTAAAATGGGGATAAGCAGTTGTGAACATTAAATGAGTAAACATATCACAATAGTCTGGAATATTGCCTGGCACCACGTGAGCACTATAGAGGAATCTGCTGTTATGGTCACTTTGAACTTTAAAGAGGGTCAACATAGCATGGGATCCACCTGACCAGCCTGAGCGGTCCTCCCACAAGTGTAGCTAATAGTCAGGTTCTTCCCATCCACCAGTGGCTTTCTCTGACACCTCTTGACAAGTCCTGGTCCTAGGAGACCGAAGAAGAGAAACCTAGAGGACTGGGGAGATGGGAAGGGTAGAAAAATGGCCCTCTTAACTCCATAGCTAGGAACACTCACTCCCCCTCTGCTGCACCACGGGAGTTAGGGGGACCATTTCTTTAGAGAGCCTACCATGGTTTATACAGCAGAGCTGCGTGTCCAGGTGCCCACTCCGGCACTGCTCCTCTCTCCTGCCGTCTGCAGGAGGCCAGTGGGGACAGGGCCCTTCTCTTAGGGTTTTCAAGAGAACCCAGATCTGATTTGGGGCTCAAGTCACACATGCTCTTGGAATCAGGCACCCAAAGACACAATCATCTCTCAGATCGACCACCAGAGGGCAGAGCGTCACCACGAGAAATCCTCAGTCGCAATGGCTGAGCCCACCGCCAAGCGCTGGGAGAATCCTCAAGAACTCTTGGTTGCAGCTCTTCCCAATTCAGTTTCGCTGGGGCTTGGCTCTCTCGAGATCGATTTATGATTACAGACATTCCGCCCGCTCAAGCCCCTCACCCCAGGTCGTGCCCATGCAGGTGTCCAGACATTTCTGTCCCAGCCACCACTTGCCTGATAAAGAGGAAAGGGGGTGAGGGAGCAGAGTGGGGGCGGGGGGTGGCAGCGGGGGTACAGAGGGACAATGCTCTCAGCCGGCATCATCCTCCCAGGCCAGGGAACGTCACTTCCTGGTCCTCCTGGATATCTCGAGCATGTTCGTCTGATGCAAAGGCAGGGAAAGCAAGATGAGGGGCTAGTTTGACCCTCTCTGTTGCGGCCACATTTTCACACCTCAGACCCCTGAAAGCCTTGGCTCTAGTTGGGGGCTCTCACCTGGGCTGATTTAGTTGTAGCGCATTTGGGCAATCCTTTACTAGCTGGCAGATCGTGGCCTAACTCCTGAAAGAGCATCCCTATGTCCTGATCCTCCTCTCTTCCTCTACCTCTAAGTCATGTTGATCATGAAAACAGAGGGCGGAGAAGGGCTTGGGGTGATGGTGACAGAGGCCTTTGGACGCCATGCCCTTATAGGGAATTGATAGGTGGGGTTATCTGTGGCCCAGAGTGGTCCCACTCAGGTGACATGACGTTCTGACTTCCCATGCACAGGCATAAGACAGCGCCTTCCCCAGGCGGGCATGGGGCCAGGGAGCTGGGTTCCAGCCTCAGTTCCACCCCTGCCTTGCTGCTGACTTCGGGGGAAATTACTAGGCCGGTCTGGGCTTTTATTTCTTCCGTTTGGAAACGACATCTGCTCTGAAGGGCAGTGCTGCTGGGGAGGGAGTTCTTTTAATGTGGAATGTGGGTACTCCATTTCTAAACGATCTCTGCTCGAGCCTAGGAAGCTCTCTGAATGAAGCATGAGGAACCCAGTTTCGTCGAGCAGAGGTTGTCTGCCACGGTCACGGAGAGTGTGAGACGTCAGATGGGCTGATTTCGCCCTCTATTCCCGCATGCGCGGGCGCCTGCACGCTGCCCGTCCCCGAGCTTAATTAGTTTCCCCTGGCACAGGACACGGCACATCTGGATGCTGTTGGCTGCCCTGCACACACCTCACACTCGGTATCACTGACCTGCTGTGCGACTCCTCTTGTGATCTCACCCTTAGCAGCATCTCGCGGGAAAATCTCTGGCAGGAGATCTTGAGAGCAGTGTCTTGACCACATTCATGCCCACCTCACCCCCAACACTCTTTTCGTCATTTTCCCCTCAAATCACTTACCCAGTCGGTATGCACAGTAGTTTTGAATTCTGCTCCCTTGCTTCCTCTCTTGGTGCTCCCTTCCTTTCCCCTTCCCCGACGCCCCACACGAGGACTTTGCACTTCAGCCCCTCACAACTCCATAGTGTAGCCCCCTTTCCTGCCCTCATTCCAGCTTTGAATTCCCTTCCTTCAAATGCGTATGTTCTGCCCTGGCCAGTGGCTCAGTTGGTTGGAGCATCCTTCCACACACCAAAAGGTTGCAAGATCGATTCCTGGTCTGGGCACATACCTAGCTTGTGGGTTTCATACCTGGTTGGGGTGCGTACAGGAGCAACTGATCCATGTTTCTCTCTCACATCTCACATCAAGGTTTCCCTCTATTTCTCCCCCCTCACTCCCCTCTCTCTAAAATCAATAAAAACATATCCCCAAGTAAGGATTTTTTAAAACGTGTATTTTCCCACTAACTCTTGTTCACACACACAAGAAGGTCTCCCTGCTCAATCCCGCCACACCTCTCTGGGGGTGATGTCCCTGTTCTTCATACCCCTAGCACCTGCACGCCCTCCATCTCAGACTGTCCTTGTCTAACCAGTTTGTCTTTCCTTCCAGACCATCCGCTTCTTAGTGCATCCAATGTCGAGCACAGTGCTCTGGTGCTCATCACAGTCTTTTCTGCGGGTTCAGGTGTCAGCACAGATTTTCATGCTCTTCACCTGGGCCCTGCTTCGAATGTCAAGCACAAAGTCATGGCTATGCTCTTAGCTACTCCTGCTACTCTGGCAGAACTGTACTTTTTTTTTTTTTTTTTTTTAAGATTTTTTATTGATTTTCAGAGAGAGAGGAAGGGAGAGGGAAAGAGAGAGAGAGACATCAATGTGAGAGTAAAACATTGATTGCCTGCCTCCTGCACATCCCTGACTGGGGGTTGAGCCCACAACCCGGGCATGTCCCCTGACCCAGGGTTGAACAGGCAACCTTTTGGTGCACAGGACATGCCCAACCAACTGAGTCACCCTGGCCAGGGCAGAACTGCACTCTTGAGAAACCAAAGCTTTTAGTGCCCATCTCCAAACCTGGAGGTGTTTGTAAATGGTTTCTGTTGAGCACCGGAAACTTCCTAAGAAGAGGAAAGAAACCACGTCCATCTCATGAAGTTGATAATGTGCCCTTCAATATTCCAAACGAGCTTTAGATTTGATTACCTTCTTTGATGGATCAGGAAAGCAAGGCCCGAGAGGGACTGACTCATGGTTCCAGAGACAAGTAGTGAAGCTGTGACTAGAAGTCAGGTGGCATCTGTCCCTGGGCACTAAGTCAGGAAATAGTGCTTCCTCACTCTCTGCCCCCCCACCTCCCAGCCTCCTCCAGACAATGGTGTCAGTGCTGTGCCTTCAGGAGCCCCAGGAAGAGTCACAGTGGCAGGTGATTGCAGCAGACAGCCCTGCAAGCACCTGCCCTCTGGTCTCAGGGAAGAACACGGTGTGCTCCGCCCCTGCCCATCTCAGCAGAGCATTGATCCCACACTTGGAAAAAATCAATGTTGGTGAGGACAGGAGAAAGACTTGCGCAGACAAGTTTGTCACTGGAAGTACCTTCAGACATACTCACACGGGCTCTTTCCCCATCACGGCCACTTACTCATACCGGAGCTCCTGCTATGGGCAGAGCCGAGTAGGGGGACTCGGGACTGTGAAATGTCAGGGTCAGAGGGATCTTAGCGGCCCTGGTCCAGCTCCCTACTGCACAGTTGAGGAGTCTGAGGCCAAGAGGAGAGTGTCCTGCTCAAGGTTACACAGCTGGCAAGTGGCAGGGTCAGGATATGCATTCAGGTCTCTGGATGGCATTTCCCTGTCCCCAAACCTGGGTCACATTGTACATGTATGATCAATATCAGGAGGCCTCTTTTGCTTTCCTACAGACAACGTGTCAGCTTGTCCTGGCCCTGATGCCCAGCACACCTCTATCAGGATCCAATGCCATCACAGAGGGAGTGTAGAGCAATGGTTATCAACACAGGCTTGGGATCAGATGGACCTGAGGTTGACCTGTTCCTACCAGAAGGTTATTTAACTTATCTGTAGTTTCCATACCTGTAAAAACCAGGTCATGTGCCAAGGACTATTTTAATTATATGTGTTAACACCTAAAACCATTGAAACAACCCCATGAGATTGGGTCTGTTGCCTATGGTTACTTTAGGCACAGAGATTTAGAAGCTTGCCAAAAGTTACACCTCAAAAGTGGCCCCAGTGGGCCTTGACCTCTGGAGCGCATGCTTTAACTACCATGTCGTCATACTGTACACCAAACTCTCACTCCTACACCCACCCCGCCCAACCCGCGAGCACAGCGCCTGCCGCAGGTGACCACACATCTAGGTCGTGTCTACTCAGCTGCATGCCCGCGCAGTGGTCAGTTTGTCCCCTTGTTGAGAAAAGGAAGACCATTAGTCAGCCTGGCTGCTTTGGGGCCCACAGACTGTGTTCCTCCATAAATGTGCATTTCCAAGACATTCTTCTGTCACCAGAGCCTGGTTTGCTTTGGGCTGCTTTATTTCTGAAGCTGGACGCTGTGGCATCTGGGTATCCAGGAAACGCCTGACACACAGACGGCTGTCTGTGACCTTACAGAGTCCCACCGCCACTTGGCTCCATGGCGAGGGTGGCCAGGCTGGAGGCTCTCAAACTTCTCTTCACTCAGCTTATTTATTATTCATCATGTCCTTAAATACTCTCCTGTGACGAAATGCTAAGTGACATGTTAAGCATTCACCATGATGAACTTAGCACAGGGCCAAGGGTAGAATTAAGCAGAACAAATATGATTTCTGATTGCATCTCTTTAATTCTAGGCACCGAGCACCCAGGCAGCAGGACCCCACCCATTCTGAAAGAAAGCCAGGAAAGTAGATTCCACAACATCCCTTCATGCGCTGCCAAGACGTCTTCAGAATCTTGGCAAGAAGTTCTTTCCTTTTTCTTTCTTTCTTTTTTTTAAACTATTAAAAACTGAGGTCTAACTTCTATGCGTATGTGTACGCACCCACATACCCACCACTCGGATCAAGAGAGAGAACATTTCTAGCAGCCCAGGAGTGTCCATCAGGCCTCTCAGTCAATACCACCCCACCCCACACACAAGAAATCACTATTTTTACAAGAAATTGTTTTTATCTTTAAGTCTAACATAGACCCTTCCTTCTGTCATTTCTGTTCACTTTCTCTGTTCTTAATTTAAAGGCAAAAGCCAAGCAGTTATATTTGCCCATTGATTTGAAGTTCACTAGAGTCCAGGCCGAGATGAGGCAGGCCTGCTCTGGGGCAGCTGGAGGGGAGGTGGAAGGAAGAGAGACCTGTGGGATGTTTTGGAGGTAGAGGTGACAGGATTGGATGTGACAGTGAGGGAGAAGGTAAAATCAGGCATGGTCTACAGGTTTTGACTTAAGTTTCTTGTTGAAGGGTGATACCACTTGCTGAAATAGGGAAGACGGCAAAGGTTTGGGTGCAGGATGAGATCAAGAACTCTATCTGGACTCATCAACTTGAGACACCTGTTGGGCATCCAGGTATAAGGTCCAAGTCATCCAGAGCTCCGGGAAGGTGTCAGTCCTGGAGAGATGCATTTGGAAATCATCAGCCTATAGATGGATTTCAAAGCCCAGGACAGCATGGAATTACACAGGGTAGACACAGAGAACAGGACCCAAGACAGAGCCCGATAGTTGTCTTTGGTGATACCAATAACTTGCCTTCAATAAGCTCTAACTAACATTAGAACAGGGAAAATAAACGTCTAATAGGTAATTCGGTCTCAAGATTTAACAAATTTACTTTAACTTAGAAAAACATTTTCAAGTGATCTGAAGCCTTTCATAAAAATACAAGGGGATTCTAATTATTAATTGTGGTCAGATGAGTCACCCTACTGGGTCCCAGGGACCCCTAACCCAGTGAACACAGACAGACTTCTAGATAATCTCCCAAGCACTTTATATTATTGCAAAAAATCTTGATTGAACTTGTATACTTACCTACATAGAGATGTATATGCAAATCACTACATCAGATTTTTCTGCTGGTACCAGAATTGCACTGCTGGCAACATTGGAAATCGTGTGATAATCAGAAACATTCTTTGACAAACATGTCTTCAGATATTTTTTAAATGAGTAAATGTGGAAGAACTCAATTGATTAATGCATTTTTATTGATTTTTTTTTTTAGAGAGAGAGGAAGGAAGCGAGAGATAGAAACATTGATGTGAGAGAAACATCAATCAGCTGCCTCCTGCACGCCCCCTACTGGGGATGGAGCCGGCAACCCGGGCATGTGCCCTGACTGGGGTTCAAACCAGGACCTCTCAGTCCATGGGACAATGCTCAATCCGCTGAGCCACACCAGCTAGGCAATTAATGCACTTTTAAAGGAAGACAATTATTTTAAAGACTCTGGTTATTCATCTGTAAAAATGAGAGTAACAGTTCCTGCCTCTTTGGGTCGTTCTGAAAGATTAAATGAGATAATGTATGTGAAGGACACATTGTAAGTGCTCAATGCATAGTAGCGTTGATGGTTATTATTGTGAGTATTTTGGATATAACACAGACTCCAAAGGGAACAAATAGTTTAGCCCTTTGCATGAGAAGTGTGGTGACCACACTACCGTTCCAGTCATAACAGTCCATTGCACAGTTAGGGACCCCTGCTGCCAGCTCACATCTCTGTGTGTGTCTGCCGCACGCCCCACGTCTCCTCAGAGAGCCTTTCCTCAATCAAATTGTCAAGTCAGACAATTAGCCTGACTCCCTCGCAGCAGGGCCTCCCCAGTGTAGGAACAAGTCAGCAGCTGTAACAAGGAAAAGAGAATTCCAGTCTTTCCTGAGCTGGCTCCCAAGTCAGGCAGATGCAGTGGGAGGCCGGCGTCATCTGGCCTTTTGAAGTAATTTTAGCTGATTTGTTAATTTTTTTTTTTTTGGCAATAATGTTGTGTTTAAAACTCAAAAAATAACAACCACCACAATAATACAAACCAGGGCAATTTTTAACTTCTACTGTCAGAGCCAAGCCTCGAGCTTCCCACGCAGGAAATATCGCCTGAGAAACGGGATGGTGGGGTTTCACTGAGAAAGCGGGCAGGTGTGCCCAGCGCAAGGACGGGATGGCACGTTAACAAGAGCATCTAATTAATGTTTTCAAGTTTTTGGAGCACTTTCACATAAATCATTTCATTTTACCTTCCAAATGGCCTTGCCAGGTCTTCTACTCACTTCAGAGATGAGGATTCTGATGCTCAGAGAGTAAGAAACTTGTCCAAATGCTGGAGGCAGGACTGAAACCTGCCTCTGTTCCCACCCGCTGTCCTCCATGGGGAAGCTCCTCAGTGACCCAGCAGCCTGTGCACCCTCCTGGCTCCGTCAGGGAGGGTCTGCGTCTGTCCCAGCCAGAGGTGTGTTCCACAATCACAATAGGGGTATGGTCCTCAGGGGCCTGGGGCAATCATTTAAGCATGCTTTCAATGTTTGCAGTGACTTGTTTTAT
Organism: Tadarida brasiliensis; assembly: GCA_030848825.1. Lineage (NCBI taxonomy): Eukaryota > Metazoa > Chordata > Mammalia > Chiroptera > Molossidae > Tadarida > Tadarida brasiliensis. Next base: position 10,961,606 of record CM061275.1, on the reverse strand, counting down.
GAATAAAAACATTTAGTCAGACACTTGGATATTTTACTCTAGTTGGCTTCAACTACCTGGATGCTTTTATAAAAAGTATATATATATATGTGTGTGTGTGTGTGTATATATATGTATGTATGTATGTGTATGTGTGTGTGTGTATGTATATGTGTGTGTGTGTGTGTGTGTGTATATATATATATATTTGTTCTGTTTTCTTCCAAATATTTTGGTATTTACAATGCAATAATTCTGTCTCATTTTTATTTTGGCAGAAACATAAGATGCTGGAAAATTATGACTGTTCAGAGTTTGATTTGAACTACTGAATGGCGATGTAACCCACGGCAATCCACTTACCTGCCTAGACCTTCATGATCAATGGAAACTTTGGAAATGTCCTAGATCCACACTGTCGTATGGCAGCCAATTCTCATGAGTCAAATAATAAATTGAAATGTGACCACTGTGACTCAAAAACCGACATATAGTTTTAATGAATTTAACTTTAAGTGGCCACATGTGGCTAGTGGCTATTGTGTTGGAGAAAGCAATGCCAGGCCTACACCTTCACCTATAAAATGAAGTATTCATTCTGGAACCAACCTTTCTAAGCCTCCTGCCATAATTCTTAGCATTGTGGCACATATTAGGCACTCAATAAATATTTGTTAAATAGATATTTGTGGGATAAAAAATAGCAAATGAATAAAGAAATGAATAAATAAATTACAGAATCTTGAGGGAACACCATAAATGGAATTAATTTAGGATGACTTCCTGGAAACTCTAGAGTTGGGGGGATGAAGAGAAACACCGGCACTGGCTGCAGCAGGTGGGAAACCTTGACAGCTGTTCCCATGGGAACAGAACCAGGTACATCCCCATCACATTTGTCTTCCCACTCTCTCCGTACCCAGAAAAGCAGCTTCCTCCTTGGTAGTATTTTCAGAACCCAAGTTTCCAGTGAGAAGGAGTCTGAGTGCTAGACCCATGGGGCTGGGAAGAATGTCAGGAAAGAGGGTACAATTGTCAGGATGCCACAGGGATAGCTGCCAAGACTTCCAGTCCAACCCATGGGAAAGACTTCCTACAGACAAAACTTCAAATAAACCTGCCCCCAAACATGCTGGTTAAAATAAGTGGGTGAGTCACAAGCATCCATCGGGCTTTGCCCCTTCCCTTCCCACTTCTATTCTCAGGAGCGGCTCCCTTGCAGGTGAGGCCTGCGCTCAGGTACACTTCCTCTTCCCCACATGGCTTGTGCTGGGTGCCTGAGAAGTTTTCAGAGACAGATTTATTAATCGAGGTGAAAAACAAAAATCCTCACCAAACTTACTATCTCTGAAATACAGTGGGACTGCAGCCGGGTGGTCCGTGCAATACATTTCAGGGGAACTTACATTTCTATCTATATTGTGTATTATGTGATGTGGCTAGCCCATTTTTGCTGTGGTCTGAGTAAAGAGTTTACATTTTCCCTTTCACTTATCTTTGCCTAGCTTCCCTGGAGCCCCTATATACATATGATTGTGCTGGGGGCCGGGAGGAGATCAGGGGACTGGCAATAAACGCACCAGGTTTTCTCTAGCTCCATCTGCCCTGTTCCAATAAAAGAATCTTTAAACCTCGAATGCCTCAAAGGAGAGGTTTCTCCTCTCATCTGCCCTGAACCAATTGCCATTACTTTAAAATAATTTTATTCACACTGTGTTCTAGCAAATATAGAACTTACCAACCTGGTACCTTGTTTGACAAGGAAGAAACATTTAAAGCTGGAATCAGAGGCCATCCAGGAATTTTCAAATGAATTTATCATAGACTTCATATGGCCTTAAAAAAAACCACAGCCACAGGAGAGGACTTAAGGGTGCCTCTTCTATCCTCCGTGGACAGGAATTGGTTGTGAGAGGAGCTACGTGGTCTGGATCTTGACCTCTGGTTATTGATGTTTGTGCAGAACAAGCCTTTCGCTGCTGTAAGAGTTGGAGGACTTAGAATGTGATTTTGATGGATCTAATAGCACCATCCAAATGAAGTGAGATAAACAAGGTTGTGTTATGGACTTAAAAAAATTGACAAATGACTAATAACACTGGTGTGATACCCATACATTCCAATCACAATGAAGAGAATACAAAGATAATATTCTTTTATCTTAAAATGCCAAAAGGATGCTCAACATCACTAATCGCTAGGGAAATAAAAGTCAAAATCACAAGGCGATACCAGCTCACACCCATTAGGATGGCTGCTATAAAAAAAATTTTAAAAAGTAACCACATGTTGGTGAGGATTTGAAGAAATTGGAACCCTTGTGCACTGACTGTAAAATGGTGCAGTGACTGTAGAAAACAGTACAGCGGTTCATCAAAAACATAAAAATAGAGCCACCGTATGATCTAGAAATTCCACTTCCAGGTACATGCCCAGAAGAATTGAAAGCAGGATCTCAAAGAGATACTGATACAACCATGTTCGTAGCAGCATTATTCATAATAGCTAAAACTTGGAAGCAACCCAAGTATCCATCACTTAATGAATGGATGGATTAAAAATGTCATTTATAACAATGGGATATTATCCAGCCTGAGAGAGGAAGGAGATTCTGACACATGCTACAACATGGATGGACCGTGAAGACATTATACTAAATGAAACAAGCCAGTTACAAAAGGACATTTCTACACGATACCACTTGCATGAGGTACTAGGTGTAATCAAATTCACAGAGACAGCAAGCAGAATGGTGGTGCCAGGGGCTGGGTAAAGGGGAAAGGAGCTTTTGTTTAATGAGTACACATTTCAGTTTCACAAGGTAAAAATTCTTCTGGAGATGGATGGTGGTGATGTCTGTACAACAATGTGACGAAATGCCACTGAACTGCACACTTAAAAACAGCGAAGGTGGTAAATTTTATGTGATGCATATTTATCACAATTAAAAATTTTTGAATAACATTAATGTCATGAATTAGGAATACCCTTAATTGATAATTGTTTCTAGTGTCTAATTACAGACTAAAAGACTGCCGTTTCTACAAGTCAATGGTTTGGGCAGGAATCCTCCAGCATGTAACTGTATCTACTAACAGCCATACGCAGCAGGTTAACCCTTCCTTTCCTGGAGCATGTATGTTATAATCAGCTTATCTTGAAGGATGCATCGAGAGGGTTCACGGAAGGGTAAATGTTCTATGAATATCCCACTGAGAATTGTTATGGCTGAGGTGGAAATTTCACCTGCTTCATTTTTTTCTCTGCTAACTTTATCATGGCCATGCTCAATGACATTGGGTCCTTTATCATCCAGTTGGTGGGTCAATTGGACCCCCAGTTGCTTATTGGGGGTGTGGGGGTGTTGTGGCCATCTTCCAGCTAAGCCGGAGCAGCCTTCCTCTCGGCACGCATCCAGGACAGTTACGCCCCTTCGCGCCGGGATGCCAGTCCAGCCTCTCCGTGGTTGGTTGTCTAACTGGGCCAGAAAAGGCTTCCCAGAGACGGCGACATTTAAGCTCAGCCTTGAAGGAAAAGGGCAGAAGTTTTCCAAGCAAATAAGGGAACAGGGGGCACTGTGGTCCAAAGAAGAAATTGACACTAGATATTGAATTTTGAAATGCTTGGAACCTCTAAAAAGAACAAGTGGTTTGCTATGGTTGAACCTAGAAAGAGGTCAGTGTAACCAGTTGAGAGGCAGCCTGTTTCCAAGTTCTTGAGCACACCATCCCTAAAAGCCTCACTTGGCTTCATTTCTTTTTGTTGTTTTTTTTATCCTCACTCGAGGACATTTTTGCATTTATCTTCACATAGAGCGGGAGGGAGAGAGGGAGGAAGAGAGAAAGAAACATCGGTGTGAGAGAGACACATCGAGTGGTTGCCACCCACACGACCCCAACCGGGACCGGGGACAAACTGCTTCTGAGGTACATGCCCTTAGCGGGAACCGAACCTGGGGGTCTCTGGTCCGCGGGCCGATGCTCTAACCGCTGAGCCAGACCAGCCAGGGCAGCTTCACTCTTCACTGTCCCCGATGTGGGTCTCTTAGTTCCATAGAGAGATCAAAGAGAGAGGCAGAGGCGGAGACAGAGGCAGAGGAAGAGAAAGAGACACAGAGAGAAGCTGTGTGTACGGCAGACCTATGGTGGCTGGAATGTCCTGGAGAAAAACGCCATGGTCTTCAGACAGCATCTAAAGAAAGGGAGCCCTCTCCACCAGGATTGTCCATGCACATGAAGGAGAGGACATGTTGAGAGGCTTCTGCTTTACTGAAGTTCCAAATGGGTCCCAAAGGTCACCCAGTTCACTGACTCCTTACTCAAAAATTAAGCCACCCAGTGACTGGGTGAAGAATGACTCAGGGCTTGGCTCCAGGGAATTAGTAGGTACAAGTGTGACATGATTTGTTTAATCCTGAAATACTCCTCTTCCCAAAAATATCTCTCTGCAGCCTGCCAGAGAATATGGCATGCTTTTCATGTTAACTCATTTATTTCCCACCATTATCAAGTGATGTAGGTATAATTATCTCCATGTTATTGCTGAGTTTTAGACCCAGAATGGTAAGGAACATGCCCAGTGTTGCCAGCTATTGTATCAGTTAAGGGTATGATTGACTATGAAGAACAAACATCTGGAAAATAGAGGCTTAAATGAGATAGAAGTTCAAAGGCAGGTGATTCAGGGAAATGTGGCAATTGCATGGTCCCCGGAGATGCAGGATTTTTCAGGCTTTCTACTCCATCATGCTTGGTATGTGGCCCTCATCTTTGTGGTGCAAAGGGACTGCTGGAGCTCCAGATATCACACCACGCACCAAAGAGCAGGATGGAGAACAGAGGAAGAAGGGCTATTTCCAATATTAAAAAACTTCTGGAAACCCCACAGAATATTCACCTATCTTTCACTGGCTAAAATGTAGTCACATGATCAAATACTCTTTTAGACAGCCGATCATGTGTCCATCTAAAAGTCAGGATTCTGTTACTTTTAGATACAGAGAGAGTGGATATCCAGAATGCACCTGTAATATTTGGTCTGTCTGTAATATTGAGCAAGTTGCTTAACCTCTTTGAGCCTCCTTTTCCTCATCTGTACAAAAGCTAATGTAAGTCAGGTGCTGAAAACATCAAATGGCATATGGTATGCTCCATAAATTATTGTTGCTTGCTGTTGTCATGGAGCCAAATAGCAAGTGAAACAAGAGGCATTCTCTTGGGGCTAAGAGACAGCAGGAGAGAGTCAACTGGGGGCTTCCTCCCAAGCCCCGTGTACTTTGACAGAGTCTGGTCACTGGAAGGGTGCCTCCTTCCTGAAGCTAGAAGGGAGTAGGGATTTTGGTGAACTTGAAACAGCACTCCACTCCAGATTTCTCCTCCTCCCAGATATGTCTTTCTCCTTCATGGGCTCAGGCTCTGCACTAGATGCCTCCAGGCTCAAGATCTAATTTGTCTTCTCCGAAAACCAGGTCTGGACTGAGCTGAGACAGCACACTTTAATGTCCCTGCTCTGTGTCTGCTCCCAGGGGAAAGGAAGCCCATCTTGCAGCTAGAGCTGTGCAGCAGGACGGAATTACCCTTCCCATCTGGCAAGAGCCTGACAGTCCCCCACAGCTGCTCCTCAGGGCAGGAGGGCTTCCGTGGGCTTCTCCAAGAGCCTCAGACATCCCAGCTGCAGCTCTCGGCTTCAAGGAAGTGAGGACTGACACCAGCCAAGTTTAAAAGAACAACATCTTTCCAAGGGCCTTGGAAATAATTAATATAACTTTGAAAATAAAATTAATTTTCAATAACAGAGCTCTTTCCCCAGATAATACTTAGATTAGTTTGAGAAGGGTGTCACCAAGATGTAAAACTGGGTGCTGAAAAGGATTTCTTACTCCAGCAAGCTTGTGCTTTATCTTTCATGCAAACAGCAACAAAAGGGTGTTGACAGGTTGGTATCATCATCACCGTTTTTTAGATGAAGACACAACCTCTTGGAAGGTAATGGAGCTCAGTCCCAGGACTTCTGATACCAAAAGCTGGATAATTTCCTGCTCACCAGCATGTGGCGCTGTTGGCCATCACTCCTGGTAACTTTCCATTTGACTTCTGTGGTACTCAATTCCTCTGGTTTCTCTTACTATTATTTAACCGATTGCTATCAGCTCTCTTTACAATGTCCCTTTCATTGGCCCATCTTTCAGAGGCTGCCACATCCCAATGAGCCATTTCAGAAGTATGTCTCAAATCCATCTTCTTTCTTCTTTATTTTACATTTTAAAAAATCAAACACAATTTTAAAAGGCCAATAGTGCCCGGCCGGTATGGCTCAGTGGATTGAGCATCATCCCATGGACTGAGAGGTCCTGGTTCGATTCCCGGTCAGGGCACATGTCCAGGTTGTGGGCCAAATCCCCAGTGGGGGGCATGCAGGAGGCAGCCAATCCATGTTCTCTCTCATGTTTCTATCGCTTTCTCCCTCTCTCTTCCTCTCTCTAAAATCAGTAAAGAAAAAAAAATTTTTTTTAAATAAAAGGCAAATAGTGCTACAATGTTTATAATTGAATAGAACAGTCTCACATGAACCTGCCCCAATACTGGTCCTGCTCCCAAGGGCAGAGCTGCTGTGTAAGCCTGTGCGGGTTGTACCAAATCCCGCTTCGGGGTAGCATCTAAATGCTCTGAGCTGGGAACGGCACCCTCTGGAGTTGAGAAGTGCAAACCTCCACCACAATGTATAGTAGCCAAGCCAAGTTGTAACCACTTAACATTATTTTAGCTATGTCTTCTAGTATTTACTTTTATGATTCTAAATAATAGGCTTGTAGAGCTTTTTCCTGACTCTCCAATATATCAGTTATTAAATATTGATGTCCTATGATGATGAACGATTACTTAGCTCTCTCAAACTCCCCCAACCACTCCTGTGTCTTCTCCTCTTTTATCTTTTAAGCTGTATAGTTATATCACAATTTCACTTTAATCAGTATTCAATATCTATCTTATTAGGACCACATAAACGCTGTTTACTGCTGTGCCGAGTATTATTATGGGTGTTTCTCTGTTCAACTTTAGTTTTTTCACATGGTTAACTACTTGCCCCTCACCCTCACCCTCCACACCCCCCCATTTTCTTAGTAGTCTATGTACCAATGACTGGCTTTTCTCCCCATTTTCTTTTTTATTTTATTTTTTCAACTTTTATTAATTTATTTTTGTTACAGATGTTTCTCCTTTTCCCCCCCTAGACACCCTCCTCCCCATTCCCACCCCTTCCCCAAGGATTGTTGTCTATGTCCATTGGTTATGCATACATGCATATAAGTTCTTTGGTTTATCTCATCCATCCCCCCTAGCCCACTCCTCTGAGGTTTGTCAGTCTGAACTGCACTCCTTTCTATGTCTCTGGGTCTATTTTGTTCATCAGCTTATTTTGTTCATTATATTCCACAAATAAGAGAGATCATGTGGTATTTGTCTTTCTCTGATTGGCTTATTTTGCTTAGCATAATACTCTCCAGGTCCCTCCATGTTGTCTCAAAGGACAAAAGATCTTTCTTTCTTACAGCTACATACATAGTATTCCATTGTGTACATGTACCACGGCTTTTTTATCCACTCATCTACTGATGGACACTTGGGCTGTTTCCAGATCTTAGCTATTGTAAATAGCACTGCTATGAACATAGGGATGCATATATTCTTTCTGACTGGTGTTTCAGGCTTCTTAGGATATATTCCTAGAAGTGGGATCACTGGGTCAAATGGCAGTTCCATTTTTAATTTTTTGAGGAAACACCATATTGATTTCCATAGTGGCTACACCAGTCTGCATTCCCACCAGCAGTGTACTAGTCCCCTTTTCTCTACATCCTCGCCAGCACTTGTTGTTTGATGATTTGTTGATGGCGGCCATTCTGGCAGGTGTGAGGTGATACCTTATAGTTGTTTTAATTTGCATCTCTCTGATGATTAGTGACGTTGAGCATTTTTTCATATGTCCCTTGACCATTTGTATGTCCTCTTTAGAGGTCCTCTCCCCATTTTTTAATTGGGTTCTTTGTCTTCCTTTTGTTAAGTTGTATGAGCACTCTATATATTTTGGAAATTAACCCCTTAGCTGATGTATCATTGGCAATTATGCTCTCCCACATAGTGGGTTCCCTTTCCATTTTGATGGTTGTTTCTTTTGCTGTACAGAAGCTTTTTAGTTTGATGTAGTCCCATGTCTTGATTTTTTCCTTTGTTTCTCTTGCCTTAGGCGTTGTATCAGTGAAAATTCTCTTGCGTATGATGTCTGAATTATCTTCTCATTTTCTCCAACAACTTCTCAAATGCAGATATATATATATATATATATATATACACACACACACACACACACACACATATAATATATATATGTGTGTGTGTATGTGTGTGTGTGTGTGTGTGTATATATATATATATATATATATATATATATATATATATATATATTTTTTTTTTTTTTTTTTTTAGTCTGGAGAATTATCTCCTGAGCCTTTAATCTTCCTGTTCTGTGGATTGGTTACTCTCTAAGTCAGCTAGACAGCTCTTGTCTTGAGACTTCCCTTCTCCACTAGCCTGGAAATTTCCATCACCTCTCTCCTGTCCTTGGACCTCATGCTTCCTGGTTCCTTGTTTGGAGACCACATTGCCTAGTAGCTTCTTCAAACATGCTAAATTGGAACTAGGTTTGTTGAAATTTTTGTATGTCTAGAATACTTTTATTCTATCATCTTGATAGCTTGGTTAATTGTATAGTCTTTTTTCAAATTTATCTTTATTGTTGAAACTATTACAGATGCCTCCCTTTTCCCCCCGTTGACCCCCCTCCGCCCCACTTCCACCCCCCCTCCTGCCTTCCCCACACTAATGTCTGTGTCCATTGGTTATGCATATATGCATACAACTTTGGTTTACCTCTTCCCACTCCCCTCCTCCTTTCCCTCCCCCTTCCCTTTTCCCTCCCCTTTTCATCAGTCTAACAACCTATTTGTACTTCTTAATACCTTCATCCTTTTCACCCATCCTCCAAAACCCCCTCCCATTTGGTAACAAACAAAATGTTCTCTATATCTATGAGTCTGTTTCTGTTCTGCTTGTTCATTTTGTTTGTAGATTCAATTGTTGATAGATATGTATTTTCTGCCATTTTATTGTTTATATTTTTTATCTTCTTCTTCAAGAAGATCCTTAAACATTTCATAAAATTCTGGTTTGATGATGATGAACTACTTTAGCTTTTTCTTGTCTGGGAAGCTCTTTTAAATGTGCATTGACTCGCCCTGGCCGGTTCAGCCTGCAGACCAGAGTCGCAGGTTCAATTCCGGTCAAGGGCACGTACCTCGGTTGTGGTTCAGTCCAGGTCCTGGCTGGGGCCGTGCAAGAGGCAACCAGTCGATCTATCTCTTTCATATCGATGTCTCTCTCTCTCTCTCTCCCTCCCACTCTATCTGAAGATAAATGGAAAATATCCTTGGGTGAGGATTTTAAAATAAATAAATATCCATCGATTCTAAATGATAGCTTTGCAGGATAGAGTAATCTTGGTTGTAGGTTCTTGCTTTTCACCATTTTGAATAATTCTTGCCACTCTCTTCTGGCTTGCAAAGTTTGTTTTGAGAAATCAACTGACAGTCTTATGGGAACTCCCTTCTAAGTAACTAACTGCTTTTCTCTTGTTGCTTTTAAGATTCTCTCTTTGTCATTAACCTTTTGCATTTTGATTATGTCTCTTGGTATGGGCCTCTTCAGATTCATCTTGTTTGGGACTCTCTGTGCTTCCTGGGCTTGTTTGTCTGTTTTCTTCAGCAGGTTAGGGAAGACTTCTGTCATTATTTTTTCTAATAGGTTTTTCATTTCTTGTTCTCCCTCTTCTCCTTCCAGCATCCCCATGATGTGAATGTTGGTACTCTTGAAGTTGTCCCAGAGGCTCCTTACATTATCCTCATTTTGGGGGGATTTTTTTTCTTTTTGCTGTTCTGATTGGGTGTTTTTTGCTTCCTTATATTCTAAATCGATGGTTTGCTTCTTGGCTTCACCTACTCCACTACTGATTCCCTGTAAATTATTCTTTATTTCAGTTAGTGCAGCCTTCATTTGTGACTAGTCCTTTTTACGCTCTTGAGGTCCTCCCTAAGTTCCTTGAGCATCCTTATAACCAGTGTTTTCAACTCTGCCACTGTTAGATTGCTTATCTCCATTTCGTTTAGTTCTTTTCCTAGAGTTTTGTTCTGTTCTTTCTTTTGGGACATGTTTCTTTGTCGTCTCATGTTGGCTACCTCCCTGTGTTTGTTTCTGTATATTAGGCAGAGCTGCAACATCTCCTAGGCTTGGTAGGGTGGCCTATCATATAGTAGGTGTCCTGTAGGGTCCAGTGGCACAACCTCCCTGATCACCCCAGCTGGGCACTTGAGATGTACCTCCCAGGTGAACTGTATACCTTTCAGTTGTAAATGAGTCTTGATTGCTGTTGGCACATCAATGGGAGGGATTTACCCAGGCTGATCAGCTGCAAGGACTGGCTGTGCCCACTGACCACTGACCTCCAACCACCTTGGAGGATCAGCTGTGCAGGGACCCACCAAAACAGAGCAAGATTTACTTCAGCAGGGCTCTGGTACCCACTGAGCCCACCCCTTGAGTGTGTCACTTGTGGAGGCGGTTGCGTGGTGGTGCTTCGATGTGGTGTGAAGCTGTCCACTGGGTGTGCTGGCTCTGGGGCAAGGTCAGCCACTGCCTGTGTTCTACCCCAGGCCACCAGGCTTAAGCTACAAAGCGATCTGCCAATGGCTGCTTCTTGTGCTGGGCTTGAAGGTGCCCAGGCAAGGCCAAGCTATGAACTAAGGCCAACTTCTGCTAGTACTGGGCCTGGGGCCACTTAACGAGAGGTATGGGGCTCACCAAGGCCAGATTCTGCTTGAGAGATTTTAGGAAAATCCAAAGCATGAGCCCAGATAGGCCATTCCTATGTTAAAGCCACAGGAAACAGCTTGGGTGGGCCTGAAAGTTGGGTGGGGCAGAATCTCAAGGAATCACCAGAGTGGGCCAAACAGCATAAGCCAGGTTGCTGGAGTTCCAGATATGGTGCCTGTCTGCCGGCCTCATGGGGGAAGGGCTCACCAAAAGAGCAACAGCTTCCGCCAACATGTCTGTCCAAGAGAAAGCTGCCTCTCCAGCTCTCACCCTGATGCCAAACAACTCAGTTCGTCTGCCTCTGCCCTCCTACCAGTCTCGATGTGGCTGCTTCTTTAATCTCATAGTTGTAGGACTTCCATTCAGCTCGATGTCAGGCAGTTCTGAAGGATGGTTGTTATGTAGTTTAGTTGTAATTTTGATGTGGTTGTGGGAGGAGGCGATACTGCGTTTACCTACCTGCCATCTTGACCAGAAGTTGTTCATTGTATATTCTTAGAGTGAAAGTAATTTTTCTTCATAATACTAAATGTAGCTCTCCAGTGTCTTCTAGCTTCCAGAGTGGCTGCTAATTACTAAATTCGTACATAACCTCTTCTTCTCTCTGGATTGTCTTTCTGTTAATTCTTCATGTCTGAGATTCCATGAGGCTGTCTTTGTGCAGCTTTTAAAAAATTATTTTGGGAGGCCCTGGCCAGTTTTGCTCAGTGGTTAGAGCATCAGCCCGTGGACCAAAGAGTGGCGGGTTCAATTCCAGTCAAGGACACAAACCTCGGTTGAGGTTCCATCCCCGGCCCTGGTTGGGATTGTGCAGGAGGCAGCCAATCGATGTGTCTCTCTTACATCAATGTTTCTCTCTCTCTCTCTCTCTCTCTCTCTCTCTCTCTCTCTCTCTCTCTCTCTCTCTCCCCCTTCCTTCCCACTCTATCTGAAGATAAATGGAAAAAATACCCTTGGGTAAGAATTATAAATAAATAAATAAAAATAAAAATAAAAATAATTTTGGGAGGAATACTTTTTGGACTCTTAAGCTAAATGCTTTTGTACTTTGCTTTTCCAAAATGTCATCAACTTATTTCTCTGATAGTTCTGTTTCATCCATTGTCTCTGCTCTTCCTATAGTATTGGTTTGATATCAGAGGGTGAATCCTCCAATTTTCTCTCTTATTATTCATATATTTGTCTCTGTGTTCTACTTTCTTTTTTTTTTTTAATCCTCACCCTAGGACACTTTTGCATTCATCTTCAGGTAGAGCGAGAGGGAGAAAGGGGGGAAGAGAGAGAGAGAAACATTGATGTGAGAGAGACACATCGAGTGGGTGCCACCCACACGACCCCAACCAGGGCCGGAGATAAACTGCAACTGAGGTACGTGCCCTTAGCAGGAACCGAACCCGGGTCTCTCTGGACCGAGGGCCGACACTCTAACCTTTGAGCCAAACCGGCCAGGGCTCTGTGTTCTACTTTCAATGAAATTTCTTCAACGTAATCCTTCCATTCTTTTGAATTTTGGTTATATTGCTCATTTGCAAGAGCTTTTTCTTATTCTCTTGTTGTTCCTTTTTTCTATAGCATCCTCAATTCCCTGAGGTTGCTAGTTACTGTTTTCTTTAAAGCAAGTTTTCTTTTGCTCCTTTTTTTTCTTTTTCTTTCTTTCTTTCCTCTCTGTTTTTCATGTGGTAGGACTTTCTCTTTTCTTTTTTTTTTTTAATCCTCACCTGAGGACATTTTTGCATTTATCTTCAAATAGAGCAGGAGGGAGAGAGGGAGGAAGAGAGAGAGAGAAACATCGATGTGAGAGAGACACATTGACTGGTTGCCACCCACGCGACCCCAACTGGGGCCAGGGACAAACTGCAACTGAGGTACGCGCCCCTAGTGGGAACCGAACCCAGGTCTCTCTGGTCTGCGGGCTGATGCTCTAACCACTTAGCCAAACTGGCCAGGGCTGGTAGGCCCTTCTTAAAAAAATCTAGAACTCTGTCCGGCGAGTATGGCTTAGTGGTTGAGCATCAACCCATGCACTGGAAGGTTGCCGGTTCGATTCCAGGTCAGGGCACATGCCCAGGTTGTGGGCCAAAACCCCAGTGGAGGGCATGGCATGCAGGAGGTGGCCAACCGATGTTCTCTCTCATCCATGTTTCTATCTCTCTCTCTCTCTTTCCTTTCCTCTCTCTCTAAAATCAATAAAGAAAAAAAATGTAAAAAAAAAAAAAAAGAGTGAGACACAACAAAGACTGATCAGAAGCCCTCTGTGATTGGGTGAGGCTTGGTCACTGCTGGAGTTCAACTTACAGGCTGAATGTTTCCCTGGGGAAATGTACTGCATGTGTGTGTGTGTGTGTGTGTGTGTGTGTGTCCCTTTCCCTCCTCCTTCCAGCGGGCCCACTGAGATTCTCCAGAGAAAGATGTTCCAGTCTCCTCTTATGAGGCTATCAGTATGGCAGCGTGTCCTCAGGGGGGTATGGGAGGGGGACTGAGTCCCTTGCCATTCAGGATGCAGCCTTTCATGTAATTTCTCTTTTCAGTGGGCCACCTCATCCACTCAGAAGCCTCGGTCATAGACAAGTAAAGGAAGATAGCTACTCTCTCTAACTGACATCTGCTTCCCATCTGTCTATTAAAATTCTACCCGTGCCCTGGCAGGTTTGACTCAGCAGTTAGAGCATCGGCCCGTGGACCAAAGAGTCTCGGGTTCGATTCCGGCCAAGGGCATGTACCTTGGTTACGGTTCGGTCCCCAGCCCTGGTCAGGGTCATGCAGGAGGCAACCAATCTATGCGTCTCTCTCACATCGATGTTTCTCTCTCTCTCTCTCTCTCTCTCTCTCACTGTGTCTGAAGATAAATAGAAAAATATCCTTAGGTGAGGATTTAAAAATAAATAAATAAATAAAATTCTATCCATTGGAAGGCAACCTCAGGCAACAAGCCTCCTTTAGCTCTGTGTTGGAATTACTTTCTTTCACCTCCCACATTCCCCTGAGCACTTTCTTTTGTACTGCTATTAGAACATTAATATTAATCCAAATTACCTTGAATATGTCTGTCTCCCTCACCCGACAGAGAACTCCTAAGTGGTAGGGGCCACACAGATCTCTATTATATCAGGAAAGTGTTAGGGTTTTGTTTCGGCCAGTGACAAAAGAATTCACAACTGAGCTCAGAGGAAAGGGAGGAAATTGTTTGTCTGTCCCCATAGACAGGGAAAGGGCTGAGTCCCAGGTAGCACTGGGCAACAACAGATAGGTGAGTTGGCCTTTTATTGGAAGGGGTGTATTTTAAGTCACACAGGTGTCGGGGGTTGGTGGCCTTGAGGAGTTTCGGTTGTTGGTTCTTCAGGAGACAGTGCGGCCTGTGGGCCAGGGAGTTCTCATCATCTCCTCTAGCCTGTAAAAAAACATGCTGGGAAAAGGAGTTTCACCTGAAGGGGTTACAAAGAATTCAAAAGAGGCTAAGTGGCTGGGAAAGGGCCCCACCTGCCCTCATCCGTGCTACTGGTTGTGAAACTGGACAACGAATGGGTCCGGCGCCTGTCACTACTTGAGCCAATGAAGCAAAGACCAGGTTGAATCTGTTGCAATGTGTCAGCGAGATAACCAGAGACGCACGGCCGAATTGTAAAGGAGCACTTTATTACACCGGTGGGCTGTTACACCGGCGGGCTGGGGGGGTACAGCTTCCCCAAATCCTCAGCCCTGAGCCTTCTTTGTTGCCCGCTTTTAAAGGCACAAACTACAGAAAAAAAAAAAAACACAAAATTACATTCTTGGCGCCGCTTTTGGCACCGTTAAGGGGGGCTGATACAGAGAAGGGGGGAGAGGAGCAGGGCGACTATTAATCTCTTTTTTCTCATGGTTTCTCTGAGTTTCCCAAGGCCATCCTCAACCCCTTATCTTTACAGTTTTCTTTGGGTGTCTCAAGGCCCTTATGTTTACAGAAAAGAAACTGCCAGGGTGTGTCCGTGCAGTAACCGAGGGGCAGAATGGAGCTATTACAGAACCCCACCAGAGTTCATTCCAGTATTGCCGGCAGTGTGGGGGAGCAGTGTCATCCCGTAAAACCTGCTCTGCACCCCTCACTTGCCAGCTGCTTTTAAAGGGTAGAGAAACAATGACTACTTGAGAAAAGGCAATTAGGCAAAAAGGGGAAAAAATGGATAAAATGGTTACAGGCAAAGGGGGAGGAATGTGAGCTGGGGGCTGGTCACCAGTGAGTCACAGTCACAGGTCCAGTGTTCTGATAATCAGGTTGTTAATCCTTCCATGAGGTCAGGGAGCCCCCTTGTCCTCAGATCAGGAGAATGGACAGCATTGCCAAGGTACCCACCCCCAGGCGCACACCTCCTGGCCAGGTCAGAGTGGGCTTTTCCTCAATCAGAACAAAGCAACCACGATTAACATAGCAAAGGATGATTAACATTTTTCTAACTATGGCTAGTCCCCCACTATGATTAGTTTTCTTACTCTTCTAATATTTTCTATTAATTGTAATATTCCTTCCTGCCCTTTCAGGTGGGTAGAAAGGCAGGGTGAAGGTGCAGACACCAGCCAGCTCCATGTTTAATTACCAGGTGCTTCTCATTAACTGTGGAAAAAATCATTAAAAAAAAAAAAGAAGAAAAACCTTTTTTTTGGTCTTTACAGAAAGTGTTTTGCATAAAGCAGGAACTCCATAAAAATGTATTGGAAACATCATGTCTTCCTGTTACTGAATTCAAGGAAGAAATGTTCAGTTGGTGTTTACATAAGGGACATTGAATTGCTTTACTTATTCTTTTGACATTCAAGCATTTATTAATCTACTGTTGACCAGGTCTTGTAAGATGCACTGTGGTTACGAAGGTGAAATGGACACAGTCAGGTCTGGAAGTGGCTCACAGTCCAGCAAGGACGGTGGTGCAAACAATTGAAAGAAAGCCTGTGGTAGGTGCTGTACCAGAAGTGGGAGCAGGGCAGACAGAGCTTAGAACCCTGCAGGGTGGGGGCGCCAGAAAGAAGGCGGTACCCAGCTGAGATGTGAAGGATGGAGAACAGCTCCTTAGACAGAGAAGGGATGAAAAGGAAATTCTAATGGATGTTATTTTCACTTCTGGCTATATTTGGGGGTGGGGGAACCCTATAATTCTTGTTCAAACAGATTCATCTTTTCAATATTCAAATACTTATTAAGGACCTACTATGGGCCAAGTCCCATGCTAGGCAGGTATTTTTAAGATTAAATTCTCTAAAAAGTGAATAAAGGAGCAGTACATTTTAATTTAACAAAGGATTTTATAGAGGATTGCAATAATGTAGTCTAGTTAAGTGTTCTGATGATTTCTTAATTCCAAGAAAAAGCTCAGAAGAAGAATGTACGTAAATAACATCTCCATTAGGCAGTTCCTCTCCAATATCTCCTGTCCCCAGCAAGCATTTGGCAAGAGCTGCATTGCAATCAATTCCTGGTTGAATTCTGTCACGAGGGTTGGAAATGCCATTATTCTGAGTTGTTGATTAAAGAGGGATTCACATGCTTTGCATACCAGATGTGCAGGAGGTGGGGTTGACAGCCTGTGCTGCGATAGTCGGATTCATATTTGCTCTCAGAGGCAGAGGCGTCGAGTGTACTGCTTCCATAGGGGCTGAGGAGGAAAGCGTGTGTGTGTGTGTGTGTGTGTGTGTGTGTGTGCATGCTGAACACTGACCTCATGCCGGGCACTCCACTAGGCACTTCCATTATCTTCTTTAACTTTCACTGTGATCCTTTTGAGATAAATGTGTTACAGAGATACCAGCTAACACAGAAAGTATTTACTTTATTTTATCTACTATTGTTATTATTTATTTTATAATTTTAGCAGGGAAACTGTTGGCCAGTTCTCAGTATAGGTAGACGCAGTCAGCGTGAGACATATCTTCCTGTCCAGGGAGGAGTTACTTAAGCAGCCTCTCTTACTCATATAAATGTAAGACCAGTAGGCACTCCATGTCTTAAGGAAGGTAATAACAGCACCTGTTTTGTGGTTGACTATGTTTTTCCTCCTAATTTATCTGAATCTGTGGAGTGGGTAGGTAGAAAAAGACTGGGAATATCTGCATAGAGCCAAGAAGCTCCAGGGAGCTAAGCGGTGAAGACCATTCCCTTTGAGGTTCAACATTATTAAAACCGCTTTGAATGAGTGCCCCCAGTTTAACGCCAGCTCTACCAGAGTGGGGTCCGCCTCTGCACCCTGGGCCTAGATGGTGGCTGGCACACAGCATGTGCCCAGTAAATATTACTGAGTGACTCATCCCCCGGTTCTTCAGCCCACACCCCTCTGACCAGGTTTCCAGAATAAATTTTTACCCCTCCATTTTAAAAATTAACTCTCCATTTGCTAATATTCCTGAACTAATTAACCAAAAGTTTCAGCAGCTTCTGAAGCCTCTTTATATAATCACACTCATTTTAAAATTATAAAATCATGTCCTCAAATAGAAGAGAAGGTTTTTCTTGTTTGTTATAAACAGAGACTGTGCAACCAGATGATCTAATATTTATGCCAAGTTGTTTTAATAAATATGCTAAAAATATGTGGTAAGTAATAAGAGGGTGTTTTAAAACCATTTAATATTGGAATTGTATCCAATACTAGGCAGACCCAACTTCTGATTTTAGTAGTAACGTTTCTTCACTGTAAACTATGATATTAATACATTTATTTTTCTAAGATGACATGTTGTTTGTAAAAAAAGATTTAAACAAATCTTTGAATAGCTTCAGCTAAATTTTATTCAAAGTGTTTTTTAAAAGACTTTGTCATCATTATTTTGATATTCTTAGAACTCTTTAAAACCAAGAGATGGAGTTAGACAAATTTGATTTTAGCCTGTCAATAATCTGTTAATCTATGATTTGAGAGGAAGTCAATGTCTATTTAATTCAATTCAATAAACATACATTGAAAACCATCAGGCATCATGATATTAAAAAAAGATTTAAAAAAAATGTAAAACTTGGTCCCTGACTCTAAGAAGCTCATAGTGTAGTAGGGAGAGACGGACAACTAGGGAAGTGGTCACAGTGCAGAGAGAAGAGATGCAATCAGTCCAAAGGGGCTGCTGTCTGACAGCACAGGCTCAGTGCTTGTCCACTGTGAAGGAGAGAAGCAGAGAGCACATTTACAGACACAGGTCATTTCTATTCTGAGTTTAAGTTCACTCCATCTTCGTCTTCTTCAACTGCTCAATCTCTCCATTACTATTATATGTACGGTAAGATTTAGGGCAATAATATTTGGGTTTAGAATAAGTTAAAAGGAAAAATGCTGACCTTCAATCTTGTCCAAAATATCTATCTGGAGGGTTGAGATAAATAATGAAGAGTAGACAATTAAATAGCCAATAATGCTGGCTCCTTGGTTAGAGGTAAATGAAATTCCCTCTCAATTTATTCTTCAGATTATCATAAATATTCTTAAATTGCTATAATTAAGTGGCCTTGGTTGTATTTCATCTTTTGGTCAGGTAGCTGTTTTTGGAAAAAAGACCAAGATAGAAACCTTTGGACCAGATATTCTAGAAATCACTGCTGTTCTGGCAAACAACTCTGCTACACTAATATGTCAGTTGAGAAACATTTGAAAAATATCAAATTCAGGACGGTGTTTGATTTTCCATGACATTGTTACTTTTTAAACATGTCCCAGGGACACTACGCTAAGCACTTTCCTTACATTATCCCAATTAATCTCACAACAATCCTATAAAGAAGGCTCTATTGTCCTTTCTCATTTTATATGAAAAACATTGAGTCACAAAGCCACCAGGATGTAAGGTCCACGTGGGCAGAGATTGCTGTTATTTTGTTCCCCACTGTATCCTCAGAGCCTAGAACACAGCTTGGAATTACACAGATGCTCATAAATATCTGTTGAATGAATCAAAGGATGGAAGACTAAATGGTAAAAAACCTGCTCCAGGTCACACAGCTAGTAAAGGGTAGAGTTAGGACTCCAGCTCTGACTCGATGCAAAGCCTCTGCTTAACTCCCATGCTCCGTTATCCATCCACTCATGGCTGGACACTGCTTCTCCAGTCAATTCCAGACAGCTGAAAGATCAAAGGTCCAGTATTTTCAGAGGCGCCTATTGGCAGGCTGACCCAGTTCGTCTTTCCAAGAAGCCAGACTGGGAGTGAAGGGAGCAGTCTTTGTTTTAAGGGGACCCAGAGGCAGGGACAGCGATGACTAATTCACTCTTAGATTTCATCCAAGTTGGAGTCTTGTTGTGATGGTTAAGAATATCCTACATGTAATGACTTAGCCAAGTACTTGAGACATAGTAAGCACTTAATACATCATTGCAGGAACCAAGGAGGTGACTGTAAATTCCGTAGAACGTACGAGGTGCTAATAAAATTTTGAAAGCAAATAATGGTAGAGTTTTAAAGTGCCTTTAGATGGTAAAACAAACGCCCAACACGTTGCCTGATTCATATAATAAATAATCATTTGAAACACTAAATGTGTCTTTATTTGCCCTCCTGTTTTAATATAACAAGGATATTGGAAAATGTATTTTCAAATTTTAGTCTAAGGTCTTGACAAATCCTAACTCAACCTCATAAAAACCTTTGAGAGAGATGTTATTACAGATGATTCCACTTTACTGATTTGATTTCAGCCTGTTAGTAATCTGTTAATCTATGATTTTTGAGGAAACAGAGGCACAAAAAGGCTAATTAATTTGCCAAGATCACACAGCTAGCAAGTACAGAGGTAGGATTCCCTATTCCATTAAATTAGAATCCTTTGTATTCTCCTATCACCTTGAAGAAGGCAAAGATTACTGTGGACACAAAAAGCATTAGGCATATAAGAAAAAATGATACTCCATAAATATTTTAAAAATCATTTTATTTTATAAATATTTAAAATTTCTATTCATTAAAAATCATTATTAAGAAAGTGAATAGGTAAAAAAAAGGAAAGAAAGTGAATAGGCAGGCAGCCCTGGCCGGTGAGGCTCAGCTGGCTGGAGCATCATCCCGTACAATGAAAGGTTTTGGGTTTGATCCCTGGCGGGGGGTGTGCAGGAGGCAACCAATTGTTGGTTCACTCTCACACTGATGTTTCTCTGTCTCTCTCCCTCTCCCTGCCTCTCTCTAAAATCAAGATTAAAGTGTTTAAAAGAAAGTGAATAGGCAATCCATGGACTGGGAAAAAATATTTGCAATACATATATCTGACAAAGGACTTACATTAAAAATTTGTAAAGAATTCCTATGAGGCCCAGCCAGTGTGGCTCAGTGGATTGAGCACCATCCCATGGACTGAGAGGTCCCGGTTCTATTCCCGGTCAGGGCATGTGCCCAGGTTTCAGGCTAGATCCCCAGTAGGGGGAGTACAGGAGACAGCGATTGATGTTTCTCTCTCACATCAATGTTTCTATCTCTCTCTCCCTTCCTCTCTCTCTAAAAAGTCAATAAAAACATATTTAAAAAAATAATTCCTACGAATCAACAATAAAAGAAAATATGATTCTTTAAAATGGGCAACAGATGCTTCACAGAAGGAAAATGTAAATGGCCAATAAGCACAAGAAAAAGTGCTCAACATCACGAGTCATCAGAGAAACATAAATTCAAACAACAGAGAGGGACCATTTCACACCTACTGAAGTTGCGAAAGCTCAAGAAGACTGGTGACACCGACTCATGAGGTGAAGACACAGGACAACTGGAACAGGCTGTCCTTATGAATGCAAACATGCATCTACGATGCAGAATTACACTCCTAGGTATTTATCCCGAAGAAATAAAAAACGACGAGTGGCCACACACAGCGTCTACAAGACTGTTCCGAGCAGCCTCACTCGGAAGAACCAGATGCTGTAAGCCCCTTAATGTGCAGCGACAGGACAATGGACGTGTCTTCGCTCCAGACAGTGGACTGCTACTTAGCAATCACGAGGAATGTGCCACTGCCGCGTGCAATAACACGGACAGACCTCAAAAACGAGTCTAGGCTTTGGATAGCTAGTGTATAGTTATTGATGTTGAGTGGATGGAGACACAGAAGAGTGCATCTTCATGCTCACATTGTAGGATTCATTATGAAGTCCAAGGACAGGCATAGCTAACCTGTGGGAATAGTAATCAGAAATGCTTGGCCTCTGGGCTGGTGGAGGATGGGGGACGGACTGGAAAGGACACCTGGACACTCTGGAGTGATGACAACATGTATCTTGTTTGGTATATACATAGGTGTGTGTGTGTGTGTGTACAATTGTTACAACTCATCAAACTGAACACTGAGGATCCGTGCATTTTATTATATGTCAATGATAACTCAACTACAGACGTGCATGCGTGTATAAACACACAAGCACACCACACACACAAATGTGTTTCCTATTCTGCAGAGAAAGTCGCCTATCATTTCAACCTTTGGTTGGAGAGATCCAGTCTAAAACCCAGACTAAATGGAAAAAGGAAGATTCATTGTAAAACAGAACTGGATTCACTGACCCTCACTCCCCACCACCATCGCCTCCAGGGCAAGGCCATTGGTACCTTGCTGCGGTGGGTGAATGTTTGGGTAGATCCGGGGACAGATGCCATGGGATGTCTGACATGGCAGGACTAGGAGAGCTGTCAACTCCCCTCCACGCTGTGCTTCGGCTGCTCTGTCATCATTCTGGGGTGGGTGCCCTGCGTGGTCTGAGCTCACACATGGGTGTTTTCCTCTTCTCTGTCAATACCCTGAGTAATTCCGCAGCTGAATATAAGCCTTCTTCCCTCTTTCCCATCACCTCACCACAGCGGGTTTCCAGTTATTTTTATGAGAAAATTTCCTCCATGTCACCATATCTTGATGGGTAGAATATCTTCTTAACGTCCTCTGCATCTGTTCTTCCCTGTTTCTCATTTTACTTTCACAAATGTTTTTAAGACTACTTAATGCCTGTGCTTCTCAACTTTTCATGCATATGAGTCACTTATGGGTCTTATTAAAATCTCAGTGCTGATTCAGTAGGTCTGGGTGGGGCCTGGGATTCTGCCTTTTTAAGCTCCCAGGCAGTGGACGTGCTCGTCTGAGGGTCCCTCTTTAAGTAAAGGCGCTCTGCAGTATGCTGTGGGCTGTTCTCCTGTTTCTCTCCTTTTATTTGCAGGGTAGGGAGGTTAATGCAGAGTGTGGGATCAGAGAAAGATGAGGAAGGAAAAAAGCAATTCTGATTCTCCTTTGCTCTCTGTCTCCATCTCAAGCCCTGCCCTTCCTAGTTCTTGCCCATGTAACAAATGGCTCTGTTTTCCAAAGAGCCTTACACAGCCGCCCCCAGCGACAGCTGTCCTCCCAAGATGTATCAGGGAAAGAGGGAGGCAGCCTTACTCATGATGTGCCCGCCCACACTGCAGATGGGAAAACTGAGGTGTGAAGAGGCGAGTTGTCTGAACTATAAACAAATACAAAGTAAAGGGCTACATTCACAACCAGGGTTTTCTTACTGGCTTCTGCATTAAAATGAGACCATCTCCTACCATAGGGTTCTTAGGTTAAATCTTAGATAAGTCGGCATCCTAGGAGGGCTCAGGATAGCATGGCAAGTCATTGCTTTCCACCTCACAGCTTCCAGTCTCTGACTGATACGTATTGTTTTCGTTCGACAAACATGTCCTGAGCACTTAGTAGTCTAGGCTTTGTGTAGTTATTGTGAATACCAAGAAGAATGAGCTCACGTCTTATCCTGAAGGGGAGACAAACGCACAAATAAAGAAATGATGAGATGAAGGGACAGATAGTTATCAAGCAGCTACCACCTGCCAGAGCTGTTGCCTCCTTTTTCAAGTGGCCTTGATAGAGGTGGGCACAGAGGGTTTAATCCTCCCGGGGGGTGGAGACACTCTGGAGCAGTTTTGTTTGAGCTCAGCCTTGAGAAAAGACAAGGAGTCCATAGGGGAGAAGGCGCCAAAGGGCACCCTGGGCAGTGGGAGGATGGCAGGTGCTCGGATCCATGGTGCACTCGGGGTCAGGACCACGGGGAGAGGCTCAGCCCCTTCTGTTTGCAGAACTCAGTCTATGCAGCATCTTCTACACATCTTGCTCTGAGCAGCCTGTGCTTCCAACCCCAGCCAGAGCACTAATGACCTGTCAGCTGGAATGAAGGCAGCTCAGGACACACCTAGGAAGGGCTAGAAAGAATGTTAATCAAAGCCATTCTGAGAAAGTGATTAAAATTTCCAATGTGTTCTACAAGCCTTCTGCTTCTCCGGAAATTTCAATGCAATTATTATCTCATGCCTCTGGAGCCAGCAGCTCTCCAGAGAACGCTCCTGAGCAGCAGTGACATTTCAGAATCAGAGCCCGTGCTCCCAGCTGCCTGGGGCGGCCTGACAGTCCCCTCTGCATCTCCAGCAGCCGCCTGGCTGCACCTGGCCGCACCCTTTGTTTTGGACCCTAGCCCCCCCCCCTCCCCCGAGGGAGCACTCCAACCCCTTCAGGCTGCCACACACCTACACTCCATGGCCTCTCCTGTGCCTGAGGACTGCACAGTTCTCAAGAACCTGGCTGCTTAATGGTTCTCAAACCTCTGTGTATATTTCATGCCCTCAAAGGGCTTGTTAGAAGCTCAGGTGGTCTGTCCCTGACCTGGAGACTCAGATTCAGAGACCCTGAAAATAAATCTTCCAGATGACTGAGACATGAACCAAAGCTGGAGAAGAGTGGTGTTGGGGTTTTGAAATCTCTGTAAAGCAAGCATCTAGACTCTCTCCATCCACTTTATGTGTTTCCTTCACACACATCCGGGCTCAGTTTCTGATCTGAGACAAAAGGTAAAATTGGGAGTCACAGACTAAAGCTCATCAAGTCCCCTAGCCCACACCATGGCTCAAAAGCAGAGAGAAGGATCTTTATTATTCTCCCAGTCCATTCGCTGTTACATGCCCTTTTCGCCCATCACGTCTGTGACATACTGTAAGTGACCCCAGAGATACAGAGGACCCCTGCCCCACCCCGCGCAGTGCTGGGACCACTGCAGCTGCAAGAGGATAGTCTGAGCTTTCCCATCGGACCCAAGACCCCAGGCACCATCTGCTCTCCAACAGCAGCCCCTCTGACCCCACACTGCCTGTCTGAGAGGGGGTCTTGGAAAGCCATTTCCAGCCTGGCTAATGGTGCTGCACTCTGAGAAGCGCCACCAAGATGAAAAATAGCTCATCAATGGGGAATCCTCGTTATTTTCACCACCACAGCCGGCAAGAAGCTCCTGCCAAGCACGATCCAGCTTCTGGGGAATGTTTTGAAAAGCTGATGGAAACAGGGGCCTCTGTCACACTCTGTCACACGTCACCCCAGTGTGTGGGGAGAGTTCTCATGGAATGGATGCCAGTCGATCTCACAGACACATAAAATTGATGCCTTTTCCACCGCAGACTTAAAGCAACATCCTCTGGTGTCTAATGCAGGAAGGGAAGGGTTAGAGAAACCAGTTTTTCCTAAAATAATTGGAGTAGGTTTAAGATGCTGTCCAAAAAGATGTCTCCGACATCTGCCCGTGTCTACCTGAACCTGAGCTGAGCACTGCCTAATTACCTACATAATTTCCCTGGCTTCTGTGCTGGGTCCAGGTGCCCTCTGTCCCCTGGAAGCTGAGCCATCTGTCAGGCACCTGGCTCCTCTCTCACCTACACAACTCCATTAGCTTGGGAGCTGACAATCCTGCTATATTTGTTTTCCCTCTGACAGATTTTTCAGCTGAATAGGGGGAGGGGATTCCCCTGCCCAGAGCCAGCTTCTAGCCTTCCACTGTTTCCTCCTCTAATCCGTTAGAAAAAGAATCGTGGATGCAACTTAGAAAGGGAGGAGATACTGTTTTCTCAGCCATTGAATAATGAAGGTCAGGTCCTCCTTGCCAGCCATGAAGCAGAGAATTATCTGTTGATTTCTCTAAGTAGACTGTTTTTTCTCAGTGAGCAGCAGACAAATATAGAAAGGGGAATTTATACTGTGGGTATGACCAAAGGCAGGGGGAAAATGTGTCCTTTGGAAACGAGAAATAAAGCAACTGGAATAAAATGACCATCTTTAATCCTCCAGTTATTCTTCCCTCCACCACCCTTCACCCCCCATCTATCTGAGTTTTTCTGGGATTTAGGCAAAGTCTCATGAAAGAAATGAGATATAGCATACAGAGATGAGAGCAGTGATGGGGGCCAGGGGTGGAAAGGTGTGTACTCATCTGTAGATCACCCAGCGACATAAACCACTTAGACAGCCCACATCCAGATTAATTCATTCAATGAATCAATGACAGGCAGAAAGCAATTGCAATACAGTGAGAGCCCAAAACCTGGGTGTATGCTCAATTCTTCCTCCTCTCTCACCCTCCACATCCAAGCCATCATCAATCTTACACAGCCTGACTCTTAATATCTGTCAAACCCACCCACTCCTCTCCGTGCGGAGGGCTACTGCTGTAGTTCAGCACCATCATCTCTTGCCTGGATGGCTGTGACAGCCTCCTAAATTGGTTGCCTGCCCCTTCCAATCTGACCTTCACACAGCATCCACACAGATCTTTCATAAGTACAAATCTCATGTCATTTCCCCCAGTAAAACTCTTCAAGTATGTATTTTTCTCCTCTTCTCCCCAGGCTCTGCTTTTACCTCCAAAGCCCAAGATCCTTCATAAATTCTTGTGACTTTTTGCCTCAAACTCTAGGCTCCAGCCACCTAAGCTTCTCTTTTGTAAAACAGACTACATGCCCTTTCACTTTAGGGCCATGATGCATGTTGCTTTCTCTGCTTGGAGCAATCTTTCCAATGCTCCTAAGACCCCTTAATTAGCTATTTCCTGCCTGAACTTCAAGGCTCACGATAAGTCACTTTCCCTGGGAAACCTTTATTAATTTTCAAGGCAGCTGGGCAGCCTCTTCTCTGTGCTTCCTTCCATAAGACCATGCCCATCCCCACTTTATTCTGTAAGCTCCAAGGGAGCAGGGGCCATGGCACTGGGGTCACCCCTGTATTCCTGGCCCTGGAGAAGAGAATAAAATAGATCTAAAAAAGACTTTAAAATAAATATATAAACAAACATCGGTGTCTATGATTATATTTCTACTTAGTCCTGGAGAGACTATAACTATAGTTTACTTCTGTCTCATAACCATAAAAATTTTCTTCCTGCTTCATGGAATTCAAGATAAATTAGCACTTCCCCCTCTCCCTTCCTTTTTTCCCTGAAACCTGCCTGTCGGGAATTTTCTCATTGCATTTTGGTGGAAATTTTCATTAGTGCCTTCTTTGTGCCAGTTTACCCCTTGAGCAATACCCAGTCCAATTCAATCTCCTGAAATCAGAGGATAATATCTCAGAACCATAGCATTCTTGTCTGTACCACTTATTTGGCAATCAGTCAAGGGCTGCCTTGTGACAGCTCCTGTACTCTTGTCTTAAACTTGCTCTTATTACGACTCACCACCTCACAACTTCATAGCCTATCTCCCAACAATACTGTAAGTCCCTTTAGGACTTAATTTTTTTGGGTCCCCTCATAGCTTCCCCACAAGAAATCAAGCACACTTAACAAGGAAAAATATCATTAAATAATGCATGAATAAATGTTAGGTGTTCACTACAGATTAGATCTGTTTCTTTTTTAGCCAGTATTAAAAGAGTCCACAGCAATAGGCCTGATATAAAAATGCCAAGGCAAATAACTAAACTAAAACTTCATATATTCTCCCAACCCATATATATATGCAAGCCAAATAGAGTAAAGTCACACACAGATAACTGCTGTTTCTGTCAGCACCCATGAAAAGAAGAGCATCTCCATAACTGGGAGGGGATAGTTTCTATTAGGAGACCTTTTCTCAAAGTCCCCAAACCTCCACTGACCCTATGAGGGTTGCTGAGTGGAGCAGCTGAGATTCTGAGGCTTTTGTCTTTAATTTTGCCTTGGCGCTCTATCAAGCAATGAAAGGAACTCCGGGTTGGAGTTCAAGAGACCTCAGTTTTGTTTTCAAGATCAGGTATAACTTACATTGTTTTGCTGGCCAATACATTTAATGTCTCTGAGCCTCATCTTATATATTTATAAGGATTCTAATGCTTAGTCTGTCTACTCCTCTGCATTTTGTGATGACAAAGGAGTTGGATGTGATGACACTCTAGAAGAGTTTAACAGAAAACACAAATGTGAAATATTGACATTATTATCTCAGACACATTGGCTGACTTTCTTGGACTTCTCCCTGCAGCCAAAACCTTCAGTCTGGCAATAGAGCAATGATGGGATGAGTATTTGGTAAAGCTTTGATGTGACCTACCACTGTCAATCATTTCTTACTGAGAAGACGCTGTGGAGGGAAATGGAATCTTGCCTGTCAATGGTCTTTTCTCTAGATCTTTTCCACAGACAATCAAGTGTTAACTGTTTATTTCTATTTCCAAAATAATTTGTTGAGCACCCTCCAGTGCCAATATTATACTAGGTATTGAGATAAGATGAATAAATCCTAATGGGACTCATTATGTTGTAAGAAAGATCCATAAACATGCCAACCTGAGTCCTTAGAATATAAATCACAATCAGAACAGCATGGCAGCTGCAGAGGTGGAAGGAATAGGGAGCATGGCTTTACAGTCAGGCTGAATGTTGATAGTTTCACTAATGTGTATGTAATAAGAGCTGTTCTTGAGCTATGCACATGTTATCTTAGGGGCATAAAGGGGCCTGAGAGCTAAGAATGATTTCCCAAGCCACTCTCAGATACCAGTTTCAATTAAACACATATATGGGCCATTTTAATATTGATCACACCATCCCCTTCCCAATGAAAGTGGTGTGGAGTGCTATGTCTCACCACTGCCCCAACCCACCACCACATCTCTGGGACAACAAGCACTTCAGGGCAAGGGCTTCAATTTAGAGACTTTGTTTCAGCACCAAGGACAGAGGCACTCTGCACCGGTTTCTTCGGCTTAAGTTGACCATGATTTTGGGGCTGAATTTAATATTTCACCAGTCAGTTTAAAATGTGTTGTATTAATGTCCTTTCCCCACTAAGCTCAACAGTCATACACCTGAAGCACTGGAAATTTCTGAGGTTGTGTGGCCCTGCTGACTTGGACCCCGAGATGTATGCGTGATGTGCTCAGTGGCCATTGCCAGCTTTATGACCGATATTCTTGCTCACATACAACCTGGCTTCCTGGCCCTATGCCTAGTGCTTAAACTCCTGTCTCAAAAATTGCCTTTCCATGCCATGGTTTATTATTTTCTGTTCTACTTCACAAATCACATTTCCAGGGGCTAAGCCAGATGAATCCTATCAACACAGTAGAACTTAATTTATCCCTGAGGCCAGAGGGCAGATTAGATACCTGGACTATGTCTGGACTGATGGGGTAAGGATTAATCAGTAAGGTCAACAGAATGAAAGAGAGAGGACGGGCACAGTCAGCACTCCTCCATGAGACGTTTTCTAGTAGACCCTGAGCCTCTTGAGGACAGAGACAAAATCTTTTTACTCTCCTGTTAAAGTACCTGGTGCATGGTAGTCATTTATTAAGTGACTGTTAAATAAGTGAATAGTTGTAATATGTATTTCAGAGTCCCATGTAATTTTGATTTCATTTGAATAAGATGTGGTCCTATCTTCAAGGAGCTCACAGTCTTACAAGGTAAGACTTATAAACAAAGTCATAAGTATGCAAGTATAAAACAAGATTTAAAGTGCAGAGCTACACAAAGGTTCTATGGAGGAGTACCATATACAATACAGAATGAGAGTACAAGGCAAGGGGGAATTCAAATAAATGGGAAAAGCAGGGACTTTGAAATTAAGTAAATTACCCATCCATATGACCTGGAAAAAGTTAATTAACTTCTGGTCTCCATTTCATTATATATAAGATAGTGGTTTACAGAAGGCAAACCATTCCTGAGTCACTATATTCCCAGAAGAATCAGAGCTTCATACCCTCTAAACATGTACAACAAGCAAGCGTTTCTGGCTCTCAACCTATTCCTGTCCTGGGTCACTGGGATTTGACCAGTCAGAGAAGACTCTGGCTTGACTTTCTCATCCTGTCTCAGAACTGCTGCTCTGACTGCATGGGGCTGCTTCCAAGTGTGATCTGGAAGTCAGGAGATTTATATCTGGGTTCTGGCTTTGTCAGTGCTTTTGAACAAAGCAGTCTCCACTCCACCTTTCTTGACTGTTTCCCAGTACTGTCCAGGTGCTCAGGGAAGGACACAAACCAGATCAGATATTCTCTGATCATGTGTCATGTTTTCCTGCCTCCAAGTCCTGCTGATGTTCTCACACCTGTGGAAGACTCCTTATCCCAAACATTCTTCAAAGCTCATTGATTAAAGCCTTGAACGTTCCTTGTTCCACCCTATGGCCCTTAACTCTCTGCTCCTCTCTGTTCCCCTCACATAGTGATTCTCAACCCTGATGCCCATTAGAAGCACACGAGATAATGAAAACACTCGCTCCAGACCCCTTCAACCTGCACTTTTGGTGATGGAGTCACTATATAGTACCAAAGCTTTCCAGGTGGTTCTAATGCACATCCAGCGTTGAGGATGTTGCTACCCTAGCACAGCTTCAGTTCTCCTATAGTGTTTGACATCGGATCATAAGCTCCTTGTGGCAGAGACTGTTTACGCATTTTTCTAATTGCTCAACAGTAATTGTGGAATTGAATTGTGACACTCTGTATTCCATATGGTGATGATTCCTTGACTGTTTCTCCCTCCATGCTATAAAGAGGAAAGAGAGGAGAATTCATCTAGTCTCAAACCCCTGCCCACAGTGCCATTAAAACCACATCCTTACTTCTGATCAGCCTCAGTTTTTCCTTTGCAAAGTAAGAGTTCTTCCAGATAGCCAGGGCTTCTTCCTGTCCCAGGGTTCAAGAAGTATAATTGCAAAACAGATAATAAGCCTTGGGATTTACTGGGAGGAGGGGAAAGGAACTGTTCTTTCTTCCTCCTCCAAAAGACTCCTTGTCTTATTCCCATGCTACATACCACACCTAGCCCAGCACTCCAGCACCTTCCTGACTGTGGGAGGTGTGAAAGGGTTTGAACTTCTGCAGAGCTATTTTGGTGCTGCCTGGAGGGCACGTGAACTTGAGAACAAAGTAGGTGAAGCTGAAACCCAACTCACATCCTGCCTCTGCCTCCAAATCCAGACAGAAACACAGGGCAGTGTTCCTCCAAGCAATTACATCACCTAAAGGGGTGTTTTAACAGCAGCAGCTATAACCTCCTTTCTATGATCTTAAAGCCAGATCTACCAGCCAAAGGGAGATGCAGAATTGTAGCATGAAGCTAATTAAAGGCTAAAGAACCCTTGGGGGGGGAAAGTACTTAATGTGTTTGTTGTGGTTTGGCTTTATTATTATTATTATTATGCACAAGCTTATTTGTCTGTATATCTTGCCACTTCATTATGGTCAAGTTGACATCTTATTGCAAATTGTCTTATCTTCCTCTTAATGTTCTATCAGTTCCACACTGCCAGGAGTTGGTTCAATCTTTTTTTCTACATGTATATCATTTTTTTCTTTTTGCCACAACACCCAGCACAATGATGCTTCTGTATGACTATGTGGTATTACTTTTCCTATGGCTGCCATAACAACGTACCACAAACTGGGTGGCTTAAGCCAACAACTGTGTATTGTCTCAGTTCTGGAGGCCAGAAGTCCAAATGCCAGGTGTTCACAGGGCCATACCCCTCTGGAGACACTAGGGAAAAATCTGTTCCTGGTCTCTACCCTCACTTCCGGTAGCCTCAGGTGTTCATTGACTTGTAGGTACATCACTCCACCCCTCCATCTGCACATGGTATTCTCCCTGTGTTTTCACATCATCTTTCCTCTGTGCATGTCTTTCTGTGTCCAAATATCCTCCTTGTTATGAGAACATCAATCATATTGGAGTAAAGCTCATTCTCATGACCTCCTTTTTACTTGATTACCTCTATAAAGACCCTATTTCCAAATAAGGTCACATTCCAAGGTCCTGGGGGTCAGGACTCCAGCATATTTTTGGTAGGGGGACCCAACTGAACCGATAACACATGTCAATTCTTCACTCCTCTTGTATTAGTATACAAATGACCAAAATACTTTAAATAGTTGGCTGAATAATAAACTCCAACATTCCTGTTCTCCTATGCATTTGTGTCATTGCCTGTAAACATACAATTTCTGCTTCTTGGGACCAACCATAGTGCTGTTGAATATCAGGATCCCAGTGATCATCTGCCTCAACCACCTATTGATGATGGACTAAGTTTCCCTTGTAACATCCAAGACCCATGGCCACCCCAGCTCTGCTCATTCACCCCCATGCCAGGGAACCTGCTGGGGTCTTCAGTTCTGCCTGTGAAAAATTTTTTCCTTATACTGGACCTGAATCTCCAAAATTCTGTCCCAAAGAGTCAGACCCCTACTCTTGGGCTACACAGGAGGCCTTCAGATATTTCAGGGGTGTGAGGGTAGTGGTGTCCCAGACCCAAGCGGCCTCAGTTTCCTCCACCCAGACAGCACACAAGACTGGAGATATGATCTGTACAGAGCAGAGTAGAAGAGTTGTATCCTGTTGAATTTCTATGAATATGGCATGAAATTACATGAACTGTCATGGCAGACACCTTTCTAGCTCCAACTTCTCTTTTACACAGTCATGTTCACTTCCTGTTTCAGAGTTTGCATGACCAAGTATGTATCACAATCAGTTCATTTTCAACGTTTACTAATATCAATAAAGCCTTTTGTTAGGTACTTTCATTATCATTACACTGTGTCCCTGCATCAAAATTGCTATAGAGAGAGCCCAGTTTGTGGTGGCAATGAGTTGGGCACCATACAAAACAAGAGTCTATCCCTTTCAGATCTCAGGCTATGTCTACAAAACAAGAGTCCATCCCTTTCAGATCTCAGGCTATGTCTAAAATGCCTAAGTCAAAAATGTAGGTGAACAGCTGTTGGGTGTGTGCCATGGTAGATAACTCAGGTCCAAAGTGATTATCTTTCCAATAAATCACATCTATTGGTTAGATTCAAGAACTAGTGTTAAGCTGCGGAAAGTCAGGGTACAAGCCCACTTTGCAGTGGTACCAGCGTTGCTGGGCACCTCCTCCTTCTCTGCTTGTGCTCTGTTTGCATCCTTATCTCCATGAGTTGGAATTATTTGCAACTTGCAAGCCCTTGGGATATAGATATAAGACACAAACAATGAGTTATCATTCTTTGAGTTTCTAAAATATCATTGGCACTGTATTCAATCCTTCTCAAATGAAAAGGCATTTAATCCTCACAATTCTGTGACATAGGTACTGTCATTGTCCTTGATCAAACTATGAGGAATTGAGACTTAATGAGGTTAAACAAATGGCCATAATTGATTAAATTATGGTACATCAGTCACTATGCACACATTAAAAGAAAGATATATCTTTATGTACTGACAGAGAGAAATATACAGGATTTTCTAACCTCTGCTCTGTACTGTCAGCTGAAATTAAAAATACTCAAGTGATACAAAGAAATTAGAACCCTGATTGGATAAACTGAATACTAGGGTTTGTGTAAAGCCCACAAATAATATGATGTTGTAGATTGAGGAGTATGTATATGGACTCTTTCACTGTAAGTGACAGAGTCCCAGCCAAACTGGCTCAGACACGAGTGGGAATAATACATTCATGACTCCTGTGCTCGGCTGAATGACGGCACAGCAAGGTGTCCACATCCTGATCCCCAGTGTCCATAAATATGTCAACTTAAATGGCAAAAGGAGCTTTGAAGTTTTGATTTAATTAGGGGTTTTGAGATGAGCAGATTCCCTTGGGTTATCTGGGTGGGCCCAATGCAATCGCAAGGGTCCTTGTAAGGGAAAGAAAGATTTGACTGCAGAAATAGATGTAAGGATGGACTCACAGGGTGGAGTGATGTGAGGAAGGGCCAGGAGCCGAGGAGTTCAGGTGGCTTCAAGACGCTAGAAAAGGCAAGGAAACAAATTCTCCCTTGAAGCTTCCAGAAGGAAATGGCCCTGCCAGCACCTTGATTTTAGACTTCTGACCTCCAGAGCTGTATGAGAATAAATATGTGTTGTTTTAAGTCACACAAAAAAAGAAAATTATGCAGAATGTAATGGGAAATAAAAAGCTGAATAATAGTAAGATATAATAATCATTTGAGAAAAATATTTTTTATATTACCATATTCCTTAAAAAATAACGAAAGACTATATAGCAAGGCATCATCAGTGGTATCCTGGGGTGATAGAATTTTTAAGAAATGAACTTTTTATTCTTCATGTTAAATATTTCTGTAATTAAAAAAATAATTTAAATGAGTGTT
Source organism: Tadarida brasiliensis (assembly GCA_030848825.1). Taxonomy (NCBI): domain Eukaryota; kingdom Metazoa; phylum Chordata; class Mammalia; order Chiroptera; family Molossidae; genus Tadarida; species Tadarida brasiliensis. Next base: position 10,928,357 of record CM061275.1, on the reverse strand, counting down.
ACTTTTGTAGTTAGAAAGAAATTAGTTTAAATAAGTTGCCCACACAGCTAGTAAGAGGCATCGTGGAACTTAGATCTGTCTCTAAACCATGAATTCTTACATCCTAATGCTGAATTGATAAACACCACTAAATTACAGCATTAATGGCCCATTTTTCTGAGCTGAGCCTACTTTCTCCTAGAAAGAATGAGAAGTCATGGACTAATTCCTCTCCACTTGGGCCAGTTTAGGACAAGCAGGCTTAGGGACAGGGCCATGCTCAAGTCCGCTGGAAACGTGGACCGGGGTCTGAGCTCAGGGGGTGGGTCATAATCAGGGTCTTCGATCCCATAGACACTGGGGGCTTCACATTCTTCCCTCTCCTCCCAAAACCAGGAGAGACCCAAGAAAAAAAATGAATGAAAGCAGGTCAGGATACTTCAGTTCATTTAACATAATAAATCAGCTCCAACTAAAGACAAATATAAATGCTACTGAAAAGTCATATAGGTCAAACTTTCCATCGTCATTGTGTCTCCCCCAGGCCCTCTGTGCTAAAAAATAAGCAGAACCAGTTCCCCCTTGCCCAGTTGGTTGGAGCATCACCCTATACACCAAAAGGTTGTGGGTTCGATTCCTGGTCAGAGCGCATACCCAGGTTTTGGGTTCAGTCCCAGTCAAGGCACATAGGGGAGGCAACCGACTGATGTTTCTCTCTCACATCAATGTTTCTCTCTCTTTAAAAATCAGTTTAAGCCTGACTGGTGTGGCTCAGTGGACTGAGTATCGTCCCATGGACTGGGAGGTCCCAGTTCAATTCCTGGTCAGGGTGCATGCCCGGTTGCCAGTTCAATCCTCAATAGGGGGCATGCAGGAGGCAGCCAATGGATATTTATCTCTCACATCAATGTTTCTATCTCTCTCCCTTTCTCTCTCTCAAAAAAAAAAAAATCAATAAAAACATATATTTTTTTAAATCAATTTAAAAAAACATCCTTGGGTGAGGATTAAAGAAAAAAAAAACCAGAGAGGGATTCCTCAGACGCTCAGACTCTGGTTCCGACCCACTTCCTGGACAGAGCCCTAACTGACTAGACCGTATGTGCTCCTCCCCTGCCCCCTTCACTATTTGCCTCTGAACTCCTCAGACACCCAATTCAAGCATGGCCTTGCCCTTCAGCTTGGATGTTCCCTGTTGCCAGCCTGCATATGAGGTGGCTCTTTCTGACCATGGTGTCACCTCCCTCCCTGCAATGCACCCTCCCGGGGTCTGGGGCATTCTGCTGGCTCAGCAGGCCTGGAGACCCTGCACCTAGGCTCCAGCTTCCACAGCAGTCCACCACCCCCGAACAGAGAGGCTTGGGGGGTGAATTTCAGGTTCTTGTCAACAAGGCATGGCCTCTACCTCTGTTTCCCAATTCTTTTTTTTTTAAATCCTCACCCGAGGATATTTTTACATTTATCTTCAGACAGAGTGGGAAGGAGGGAGAGAGAGAGAGAGAAACATCGATGTGAGAGAGACACATCGACTGGTTGCCACCTGCACAACCCCAACTGGGGCTGGGGACAAACTACAACCGAGGTACATGCCCTTGGCCGGAATTGAACCCGGGACTCTTTTGTCCACAGGCCGACGCTCTAATCAATGAGCCAAACCGGCCAGGGCTCTGTTCCCAATTCTGAATCAAGTCTTCAAACCCAGACACCTTAATCTGTAAGCTCTCTCCCATGGAATCTCCCAGCCAAGGAAACATAACCAATAGCCTGGCTCCCTTCCCAGGGACTGTACACCCTTTGGAGGCACCAGAAAGACACATGCCGAGCTCAAGGGGGGTGGAGGGGCGGTCCATGAAAGTGGCTGAACTGTCCTGTTCTGTCAGATGTGTGGGGATGGATGACTAGCTCCTTCTGGTGCCTCCTCATGATTCTAGGTTGCTGGCACCTGCTCGTCATTTTGAAGGTTGAGAGTGGAGCATTTCCTTTAATTTGCCCATTTCTATTCTTCTCTGGCCTCTGACCAATCTCCTAATTCTAGAAGATCACCCTCCCGCCGTCTTTCGCATGTGCTCAGCTGTGCGCTCCCTGCCAATCACATGCAGCAAACAGCTCTTGTCTGTTTCGTACGTGCTGCTCCTCGTGTCTTTGGTTTTCTGCCTCCTTTCAAGTAATTCTTGAGTCCCATATTCTTTCCCTGACTATTCTCACTGACCCTCCTTTCGTCCTCTACACCTCACCCTTCCTGGGAAGACCCAGGGCCTGGCTGTGGGAATGCCACAGTTTGGGTGCAGCCTGACGGGATGATGAGAGCCCATAGGAACAGAAGGTGAGAGCCATCCACGGGGAGGGCTTCGGGCAAGGCGGGGGCAAGGAAGGATGGGACCCACCCTTCCTCTCTTAGCTCTGAGCTTCTCTTGTCCCTGATCTGTAGGATAAAAAAGCAAAACCAAACTACACTCCAGTTAAAGAGCTGGCTTTGCACTTTGTTTGTTTGTTTGATTGTAGGAATGTTGATTACCCTCTCCAAGGGATCTTACCTGAAATGGAAGATGAACATCGACGGTGTAGGACTGTTAAGAGCTAAAGGGGAGGCATAGGAAACAAGCTATAGCGCCCGGCCCATCTGACTCTTCAAGGCAGGGAGGCTTCTTTTGTCCTGGGGAGTCCATCTCTACTTTTCTTGAATATATTTATCCCAGGACACTCACCCTCTCATCCCAGCTTAACCCCTGAGCCAATTAAGAAGTGGGAGCAAGGGCCCTGCTGGTATGGCCCAGTGGCTGAGCAGTGACCCATGCACCAAGAGGTTGCCGGTTTGATTCCCAGTCAGGGCACATGCCCAGGTTGTGGGCCCGATCCCCAGTGGGCGGCATGCAGGAGGCGGCCAATCAATGTTCTCTCTCATCGATGTTTCTATCTCTCTCTTCTTCTCCCTTCCTCTCTCTCTAAAGTCAATAAAGAAAAAATATTTTTAAAAAGAAGTGGGAGCAAGGAAGGGCTGGGGAGCAGCAAGAGGGCAGCAGGTGAATGACATGAAGAGTAACCATCGGTCAAGGGCTATTGCTAATCCTCAAAGCACCCAGCAGTTACAAAGCTGGGGGTGCTGAGGGCCTGCTACGAAAGTAACTCACCCACATCACACAGCCCAGATTTGATGTGAATCCACCTGACTCCAAAGCCCACCAGCTTTTTAATTATATCTTGATGCATCCTGGGAAGATGGAGACATTTAGAGAGGGACGTAGAGGGAATGGAGGGAAGGATGGGGGGAAATGTGGGTAAGAAGGAGAGATTTAGGGAGAAGAGTGCAGGGGCGAGGAGAGCGGGGACTCCAGCGCTGTCCTGCTCTCTGTGCCCAGGGCAGCTGGCACACACACGCACCCCCCGCCCTAGCGTGGCCACTGTGGATGCTGCAGCCCAGGACTCTCGGTGACCCAAGGCTCCTGGGAGCTGAGTGAGTACAAAAAGAGATAGGTGACTTCTCTTTAGTTCCTCTCAGAAAGAGGTGGAAGGAACAGGGACATCGTTGTGGGGGAAGAGGGGAGAGGAGAGATCCACTCTGACACCCTGAGGAGTGTACCATGGAGAAATCAGATTTTAAGACTTCTCTGCTCTCTTTTGAGTGACAAATCTGGGAGGAGCTTCTCCTCTATTTCCTGCTTTTCTGCTCATCCTCTAACTTGAGAAATGTTCCAGCCACCCAGGAGCTCCCCTGTCTAAAGCCAGGAACGGGAAGAATAGCCACATGGAGCCAGCTTTCCACACCCAACCTGGACCACTGCCCCCACCTGTCATCCTCAATTCAAACTAACATCCTCTGAGACCCAGCTGCAGGGCAGCCTCCTCCCTAACCCTCTCCTAGCCCCGGGGCAGTCGGCCCGGCCCTCACCTGGGCACCGCGGCACTGTGTTCGCGCTGCGGTCACTCAGCCGCACGCACTGTGTGTGTTTGTTCTCATGTCTGTTTCCTCCGTTGGCCTTTGAGCACCTCGAGGGCAGAGGCTCTGTCCCATTTATGTCTGAACCCCCAGAACCCAACTCAGTGTCAGGTTCAGAGCAGAAGCTCAGTGAGTGAGTGTGGAAATGGTGTCCGTTGACCACCCTCTTAGAACCAGGCTCTGGGGACACAGATGGACACCATGCCCTAAGGTCAAGTTGTTCACGGTCCAAGGACAGATTTTTGAAGTACACAGTAAGTATGCATCAGCAGGTGCCCCAGCAGGAAGATCTTGTCATCACTGTCATCACCACCAGTGTCCACCTCACCCCGGGTTCCTTCTGGATATTAGCAAGAGGCTCCAGCGTCTTCCCCAGAGACAGCGCCACAGCCACCTCCCCCTTTAGTGCCAACAGCTCTGCAGCCCTCACGTCCCGACTCCACCTGCTGCTCAGGTGCCCTGGCACGCATGCCCACACACCCTCCGAAAGTGGTTCCTGACCTCCCAGCCCACCCCAGCCACCATTCTTTGGCCTGCCAGTACTTGCCCTCTCCTTCCCCTCCCTCCAGAGACAGCCCGTTTCACCATCTGCAGCCCACAAACAGAAATGACCTAAGAGCAGACCTCGATCAAGGAGGATGAGGATCTAAGGACAACTGGAAGAAGGGCTTCCGGGTGCTAACCAGGGAACCCCAGGTCACAGTACAGAAATGTCGAATCTAGGAAGAGCATTAAAACATTGGCTTGGTCTCTGGGCCACAGGGAAGGGCAGGTGCGGCCCAGGGACTGGCAAGCCTGGGTTCACCTTCTGAAAGGGGCAGGAGAGGGACTGGAACACCGCTCCCAGCGGCCAATGACCTCAGCAGACTAAGACCTGGTGCTGCCACCCAACTCTACCTGTTTTTTAAATTGGATTGTTCGTTTGTTTGGCATTGAGTTGTATGAGTTCTTCATATGTTTTGGATATTAGCCCCTTGTCTGAGCTCTTGTTTGTAAACACCTTCTCCCATTCGGTTGATCACCTTTGTTTCATTGGTGGTTTCTTTAGCTGTGCAGAGCTTTTTAGTTTGATAGTCCCATTCATTTATTTTTGTCTTTACTTCCCTTGCCTTTGGGGTCAGTTCATAAAATCCTGTCTGAGACCATGACACCTATGTTTTCTTTCATGTAATTTACTGTTTCAGGTATTATAGTTAGGTCTTTGATTCATTTTTTAGTTAACTTTTGTCCTCTTTTGGACACCTTCTTTTTGGATATGACCTGGAGTGGCAAGATGAAGGGTGATCAAATAAGTGGGCATTTGTGCCTTTTTCAGCAGTGATGGAAATGGGTGAGGGAGAGCTGAGACAGACTGAGAGAGCCTTGGCCCTGAGCCAGTCCTGCCCTGGCAGCAGGGCATTCTTGTCCTAATTTACGTCATGGAGCTCCAGGCAGCCCCACAGGAAGGAAGGACTTGGCTATGACCCCAGCCTATGCAGCTAGCCTTGGTTTCAGAACGGACTAACCCTTTCCTGCAGGGTGGTGGCTTCCCACAGAAGCAATCCTCAGGCCTGGCCTCCCCTGTCAGCCCTTTAGCCTGAGCCCAGTTTCTCTCAATGTTCCTGATTCTTCCTGTGCATCTGAGCTGGGTCAGACCAGTCCTAATCCTGGAAGATCCAGGAACCAATGACCCAGCCCTGCCCTTCCCACCCCACCCCACCATTCATACCCAACAGTGATGCTCCCAAAAAAGAACAACAAGGCAAAAAAGGGGGAGCAGGCACGGGATACGGAGGGTCAAGTTCATGTTTAAGAATAGCCTTTCCAGCCCCAGTGGAGTTGATGAGCCAGAGCTGAGCTAACTTCTTGTCTGATGTCTGGGATGCATCTGCCTTTGGGAGGAAAATAGAGGAAAAGAGGGTCAAGCTCTTTCTGGGAGTCATAAGTCTCCACTTAAAAGCCCTCAGACACATTTTATAAAGATCCACAGAAGAACTATTTTGAGGCTTTCTCTCCATTTCCTTTCAAAGAGAGGCTGTTTGGGGCACAGAAGTAGAAGCTGCTGGAGAGGCTGGAGAGATGCCAGGAAGGGTCTCGCTCTAGGGGGTGGCACAGCAGCCGAAGGAAACACTTGGAAAGAGCTGTTCAGGGTGAGGAAGGAGAGTGCAGCAAAGTCAGCCATCTCTCCCCACCCCGACCCCTCCCTTCCACCTATGCGAGTTATTCCAAGATCCTTAGAAGATGAAGCAACCTGTGCTTACAAGTCGGGCTGGAAAGAAGAGATGAGAGGGAAGAGGTGTCTAGAGAATAACTGGAGGGAGAGTTGGAAGCTCTTCATGAAGTTGAGTCTTGCTAAGGACTCAGGCTCTGAAGTTCATGTGGGTCCAAGTTCTGGCTGTGTCCCCTATGAATTGTGTGACATAAGCTTCCATTTTGCATCTGTGAAGTGGATTATCTACCTGGTAGGCTGCCTTGAGGGTTAGCTGAGATTATATACTTAAGGTAGCACACGCCAGCAATGAGTGTCTATTATTATTATCTCAGAAACCCTGCTCTAGACCTAACGCAGCAGATAAGCTGTCCAGACAGAGCGTTTAGGAAGAAGGCTCTGGGATGAGAGGGCATCGGAGGTTTGCTGGGGAGGTGCTCAGACCTGTCACACTGAGGAGAGTCAGAGGGTCTGAGACTTTGCTCTCTTTCCTCTTCCCCATCAAAATTTGCTTTGATGATGGTTGTTTACCTTTAAGTCAAAATTTAAGCTAATGTGTTATTGCCACCTCCCCAGTCATTTGCATGTGAACTCCTTGGTTTTTTGTTTTGTGTTGTGGTGGAAATAAAGGGTTGGCCAATTGTTAAAGAAAAATAAGGTAGGGAAAGTATTTGAAGGCAAAGAGAATTCCCTCACTGAATCATACCCTATAGGCAGTGAGGTATGTATGACTTGAGACCAAAGGAAGGTAGACCAGATAGCCCAAATCAGGGGAAGCATCATTATGACTTCATCAAGGGCTAAAAAGAGGAAGAATATTAAGATGGCCCTGGAGGAAGACTGGGGAACCCAGGCAGTCTCCCTCCGCATTCCTATTCATCACTTTTCCTCTCCCAATGTAGCATATCCTCTCCTTCATTGCATTTCTTATCCAATATTCTAACCAGTGGCTTTGAAGTTACCTTGTAAATATTTGTCAGATCTCACAGGCAGGAAAACATTCCCTCTGCCCACTGAGCAAGCATGAGGCTGACATTTCCCAGTGCCTGCAGTGTCCTTCTCCGTCCTCTTCACCCCAGAGCTCAGACAACAGCGTCTGCCTGCAGCAAGCGCAGACCTGGTCTCTGCAGACTCAGGCCACAGGGCAGCCCTAGTGAGACAGAAAGAAAGGAGCCTGCTCGAGTCCTTTTAGGGTTTGCTGCCTAATCAGTGAACACCGTGGGCAGGCTAGAGAAGAGAAGTGGGGAATTGAAAGAAACGTAGCAGGAAAAGTATACATAGCACTTTATATTTTCCCCATTTTTTATCTATTCTGCTTTTATGTCTGAATTAGGTTCCTAGGGCTAGTGTAACAAAGTACCACAAACTGGATGGCTTTATGCAGCAGAAAGGTATCCTCTCCCAGCCCTGGAGGCTAGATGTCGGCAATCAAGGTGTCAACAGGACCATGCTCCCTCTGAAGGCTCTAGGGAAGAATCCTCCCTTGCTTCTCCTGGCTTCCAGCAGTCCTTGGCTTTCTTTGGCTTATAGATGCATTGCTCCAAGTCTCGGATTTTGTCCTCACATGGCCTTCTTTCCTGTATGTGTCTCTGTGTGTCCTTTCTGCTTCTTATAAAATCACTAGTCGTTGGATTTAGGACCCACCCTAATGTAAGTAGTATGACTTCATCTTAACTAGTTACATCTGTAAAGACCCTATTTCCAAACAAGGGAATATCTTGAGGTCTGGGTGGACGTATGTTTCGAGGGAACACTACAACCCACTACAATATGACTCACAGGGCTCTTGTCTTCTAACTAGCACCTCCCTTCTCCCACCTCTGGCTCCAATTACTCAGTGGTGGAAACTTCCTTTCCATCCTGGCAGAGCCTATTCAAATATACTTACTCTAGATCGTGTCTTTTAAGAGGGGTTCCCTTAAAAGCAGACCCTGAAACAAAGATTTGACTATAAGTGGTTTATTTGGAAGGTGATCCCAGGAAGCACCTGTATGGAAGTGGGAACAGGGCAGGACAGGAAGTTAACAGAGGGTTTGCTATTGATCAGGAAGCTATAGCCTACCAGGCTTCACTTCCATGAGGAACGTCTGGGAGACTTTGTAGAACACCCTCAGAGTTGTTCCACCTGAGAGGTTGGAACTTGAGAGATCTAGGCCCTGACTCCCATCTATCATTAGCTGAGGACTGCTCCCAGGAGCACTAGTTCTCCTCACTTCAAGCCTGCACCACGCACAGACTGAGCTCACTCCTGGGACCAGACAAAGCCCCAAGGCAGAAAGTCACAAATGCTTCCAGTAAGGAGCTGGTGGCTTATTCAGGAAGCAGGACTGTCAAGAAGATGTGAACAAAGGAACTGACAGTATCTGCTACAATAGGAAGACATGTTCTTACCTAGGGTTTTCCAGGTTCCTCTTACATAGTAGGTGCCCACTAATGTTTGCTAGGTTGAAATGGCACAGAGCATTTGAATAGAGAACAAAGAAAAGCCCTGGTTGGTTTGGTTCAGCAGTTGGAGCATCAGCCCTCGGACTGAAGTGTCACGGGTTTGATTCCCAGACAAGGGTTGCAGGTTGGATCCCTGGCCCCTGTCAGGGTTGTGTGGGAGGCAGCCAATCAATGTGTCTCAGATCTCTCTCTCTTTCTCTCTCCCACGCCACCCCCCCCCCCAGCTCCATTCCACTCTATCTAAAAATCAATTGAAAAATATCCCTGGGTGAAGATTAACAAAACAAAACAAAAAAGAACAAAGAACATTAATTCAGTCATTAAACAAAGGTTTGTTTAGCATTTATCACATTCCACGTATTGTCCTAGACCTTGAAGATGCCAACCCTATGTAAATTTGAGCTTGGTGCAGAATTATTACTTTTAACCATCATTCAACCAATCCTGGCTTTTATCCATCATAATCAGCCAACAACCCTGAGGTCTCCAGAAGTAACCTTGGCTGAATCAATAAAAATAAGCTCTGTAACTATGATGGTGAAAATTCTTTGTAGAATCTGGGGGTGAGACCAACATGCCATGCTCACTCGTTAAGTTTCTTTATGCTCTCCAGTCCTCAGATTCAGAGAGCAGAAAAGTCCCTTACTGGGTCATCTGAACCAGCTGTGACAAATACGTCCCAAACATTTGCTGGCCTCTGTCCTGGGTTTCCACCAGTTTAGGAAGTTAACTTGGCAAATCTGAACCTCACTCCTGTGTAGACACAAGAGAAAATGCTGGTACTCTTGACATTGAGACCTCATCCACCCATATTCCCTAAACCCCAAACCATCCCAGACCAACGGGACTTACCGATCTTTTTGACAAGATGTCCTAGTACAGAAACTCTCTCCCTGGGCTCACTCTCTGCTCCAGAACAAATTACTCTCTCCTGGTCTCACTAATACAGTGTCTTTCGGTCATTCTAGAGTGGACCAAGCCCACAACTGTTCTAAATTCTTCAGACAATTCCAGAAACACCCCCCTCCCAACAGCAGAGTAGTCTAGTGAGCAAGAGTCCCCAGGGGCAGGCTTGTCGGAGACCAGAGCAGACCGGTCAATGGACCCTGCCTCGGTCCCTGCATACAGACGAGCTCCCTGTCTCCCTCGGTCCCTGGATGTGCGTGTTCAATATTCATCTCCTTCTCCCTCTCTTGATGGGAATTAAAAGAGCAACGTACGTGGCAAACAGGAGGAAAATAACAGATTGCTGCTGCTCATTCGAGCTCCAGCTCAGTACAGTCTGGTAAGAGCTACGGATGGGATTGGTTCCCTCCCAGCTGAGGGTGGGGAGTGAGGGGCTCAGCCATAACTCCGCTCTGCTCTGAGCTCAGGGGATTTTACAGATGGAAATGTATGTTCTTCCTGAAATGTTACTATCTGGTGAAGGCCCAGAGACTAGGCCTGTCTCCCCCATTTTCCAAAGATAATCTTAGAGGACTGACTTCACCTTTCTGGATTTCATTTTGTTTCTCCACCTGGAAATTTAAAAACAAAAACAAACAAACAAAAAACACTAATAGCCTCCTAGGTGGACTGTAAGGGTAAATAAATGAACAAACATGAAAGCAATTTGGAAGAATTACCTTTCACATTCTCTCCCTCTCCTCCCCCCACCATTAGCATTTAAACGACTTCCATTTGAACAAAGTCTTCCTCTAACCACAGGTCCCAGTTTAGCTGCCACCTATTTCTTTTCTCCCCTTTGAAGCCAAACCTGAGAAACGTTGTCTGTATTTATCTTCGCTTCCCCACCTCCCCCTCCTGCCTCCTCAGTGCAGTCTGGCTTTCACCCCCTCACTCCCCCGAAACTCTTCTCATCACAACCACCAATGACCCGGTTGCTAAGTCCAATTAGTGCATTTTCATTGGATAAAAATTTTAATACATTATTGTCTAATTTGACCATTTTTTTCCCAGGTGGTGATTCATTTTTCGTGTCAACAGAACCTCTTTCCTGGACATCCAAATATTACTTTCTCTAGGGTTTTCTCCTATGTCTCTGGATCACCCTTCTTAGAAAACTTCTTCCATCCCACCTTAAATGTCCGTGTGTCCCAGATGCTCTTCCCATCACTGATTTTCCTGGGAATAACTCCTATATTGCCAGTCTATATCTCCAGCTCAATCTGTCTCCAGAGGTGTTGACCCATATACCCAGCTGCTCACTGGATGCCCAACCGGTCCCTCAGACTCAGCGTCATTTCCTCCCACTCCACCTTTTCTTTTCCTGATCCTACTCCAGAGAATGGCTGGGCAATGACCCCATTCTCACGGTGGACTCTTGGAGTGGCTTTGATTTCTTTCTCTCCCTGACCTTATATATCCAATCTGTGCCCAAGTCCAGCCAATTCCTCCTCCATTCCATCACCTTCTTTCCCCCACCACATAATCTCCCCCACGGAGGCCCCACTCCCATTTCTTTGCCCCACTGGTTAGGACAGCCTGCCAAATGGCCTCCCAGCCTCAGCCTTACCACCTCCCAATCTGCTCTCCACACCGCTTCCAGAACCATCTTTCTAAAATGCAAATCTGATCAGGATGCTTTCCTTCTTCAAACAACTCAATGACTCTTAATGGTCATCAGGGTCAAGTTTAAACTCATGAGCATGGTAGCGAGGCCCTGCTTGTTCTCAACCTGTGCATGTCACCCCTGGGGCTCTATGCTCCAGGTCTCTAATAAACACTCGAAGGCGCGTACGGGATGCTGAGGGAAGATCATGACCACGGCACAGTACACAAGTCAGGACCCAATCTCTCCTATTTGGTTGAAAAAAAGGCTGTGGCACCAGGAAGTTGAAAGCATTTCCAGCAAGACTCCCGCTCGGCTGGGTCTAAATAGAAAGCACTTGTTACTGTCCCAGGCACAGAACACAAGTCTGCTTCATTTTTCTATCCCAACATCCATACCCATCTCCGAAGGTGTTCTTCCCCCAGCAAATAAATAGTCATTAGCTGCGTTTGAATTGAAAAGCCAGGGGAGAGGTGTTCACATTGGCTATGTCTGGGCAGGCAGGGTTACTGGACTCGTTTATGTCCTTTTTCTTGTCTTTATATTTTTATATTGAGCATGTGTTATTTTAATAACAAGAAACAGCATAATTGACTTCATTTGGGGGTTACAATTAGAGTAATATGAAGCTGAGTGATGATACACTTAAAAGGAGATTACAATTGGGAACATGCACAAAGGAAAAATGGACACAAGGGAAATGTTAGCTTAATTCGGCCCACAGACATTGGTCACCTGACGGCCACCACCTGTTGCTCTAGGTGCTACAGAGAATAAAGGCAGGAGCCAGGCCTGGTGCCCGACCCCAGCAGTGGGAGGAAGGTATCGCGTGGGCAGCTTTTATCCAGTTTAAGGATATGCCAGGCATCGTGCTAGGTGCTTGGATTATGCTACTTCTTATCATCTTCTCAACAACCCTAGGAGGTAGATGCTTTAATTCTGATTTTGTAGATGGAGAAACTGAGGCATAGAGAGGTTTGTGAGTTTTTTGTTTGTTTTTTTTTACTGACTTGCCCCAAATCACAGCTAATAAGTCAAGATTTAAATCCAGATATGTCTGACTTCATCCTGTTTGTACTATATAAAAGTGGCTTCGATAAGTATCTCATGATGGTTGGTTAATGCAGGGAAATAACACAAATAAGACAAGATGGGACAAGATTCGTTGGTCATGTGTTTCCTAGAACGCCATTGCCGCCTTTCTGTGGGATACAAGTGCTGGTTTGAACAGAAAGTGGCCTCTCCGGGCTGTCAGTGCCCCGAGGGCTCAGCCACACACAGCATGCTCACCCCGGACGTGCTGAGTCTCTCGGAACTCCCATGCATTGTCATTCCATGACAGCGTGCTGCTGGGACACGGCTAATGCTACACGCAAATGACGGGCAAGGAGCAGAGGCAGACACAGACTGTGCACACCTCCCCTGCCACACACATGCTCCATTGTCCCGCCAGACCGTACACCAAGTTGTGAGATACTACTGAGAATTTCAAGATGGTGACAACAGAACATTAAACCAGTCGCAGGGCCCCCTGAGGGCCAAGCCCTGTGTGGCAGGTTGTGTCCCAGGCAGGTGTGTGCCCAGGCAGCACCCCTGCCCTGCCCGCCACCTTGTGGCAGACGCACAAAGCCAGCCCTGGACAGCACCCAAGTCCCTCTGGCCCAGACTGTTCGCCCCGGCTCCTGGGCCCTTCCCGCTTCCTGAGCAACTCCTGTTCTCAGCCTCTTTACCTTCAGCCTTCAGTCCGTGTTTCTGCCCCTCAGGTTTGGGGGCTCATTCCAACACCCCTCTCTAGGAAGCCAGCTCCCTGCTTGTCTTCTGGTTTCTGGTTGGAACATTTCCCTCAGTGTCAGGGAAGAGGGTCCCTCCTCTACCCTCCGTCTCAGCACCGTCAGGGGCCAGCCTCGCCCTCCCCTCGGACCACCGCCTCCCGGACAGGGCAGCGGATTTCCGACACCAGTGTTCAGGTTAACACACACTCACCCCCATCCCCACCCCTTTTCTTAACAGGAGAAAATCAAGGTTTAACACATGCACATGGGAAGTTTACATAGCATTATAATCCCAGAGACAGCAAGGCAACATTGGGTATATGAGACATTTTTGGACCCAGGAGAAAGGGTGTGGGGGGAACGGGGTATTAGACTGTAGAAGTGAGAATGTGCGGTTTATAGGCAGTTGAGGAAGAACACACGGCAGGAAACTCCTTGCTGGGTGACTCAGAGACGGTGGGGCACAGGGGTATCTGGCTGACAGGGTCCTGTCTGAAGCCCTCTACTCACCACACTTAATTCAAATTAGACTAAGGTGACATGCTAAGATCTCTTCCTGAAGCAGGGTTCTCTGTCTGAATCTCTTGGGCAGGAAAAGGGGGAGGGTCAAAGATTCTTTCTGAGATTTGTTTCTTGATAAACAGCTTAAAATCGACATCCCAAAAGCAGCTTCAGGGTGGCAGAATTTTGGTCCCTTCAGTCCTGACTTTGAAACTTTAAGTGATAAAGTTTCACATCCTAGAAGCTAAGTTGGTAGATTGCTCTGTATTTCATTGATTCAATCTTTCAGTCTTGAGAATGAGTTAGTTCAGTTAAATTGCTGTGTCTCATTTCAGGAGGCGGTGATGCACATGGTCTCCCAAAGGGAGGCCACACTGGGAGGCCTGTGCAAGCAATCAGGTATTTAATAAGGGGGATGTCTATGAAAACAGCAGAAAAACAACAAAGGTTAACAATCAGAGCAAGTTGAAAACAGTTTCTGAGTCTGTGAGGCTCGGTCAGGAAGGTTTCTAGACGTAAGGCTCAAAGTTTCTTTTCCTGGAATGAAGGCAGACAGTGACCCTCTGATAGGTTCTCCTGGTCTGCCATGGAATGTCTTTAGTTATGTCATGGCTTACACAGCATCAGCCACTGAAACTGTTTAAGTGTGATCTGCTGTGATGATTCCTCAAGTTTGTCATGTCCTTTAGCTGGAAGGACTGCTGTGAACCACGTAAGCAAGGTACCAGGCTGTTTCCTCAAGGTTTTCATTGGCTTCCAAAGTCCATCTTAATTCCTTGGAGTTTTCTGGTGACATCCAGAGTCTATGCATGCCTCTCTCAAACATGGCATTCCAGTCACAGTCTTGATTAATAAAACCAAGTTTCTAATTGTGTCCACCTCTGCCGGCTGTTGTCAGACATCCATGACCTCCCAGCCGCAGCTCATGCATCCCTTTTGATGGTTTGTTGTTTGTCTTCCAAAGCAGTGCATGGCCTGGGTGTGGGTGAGGGACTGAGGGGACGGAGGAAGAAGAGGTGCTCTATCTCATTTGAAGAGCTCCCCCTCAGAGAAAGGACCTACAATCAGGCACCAAACAGCAGAGCGAGTAGAAATGAAAGCTTCTCCCAGGCTCACATTCTCCGCCTCACAGCCTGAGCCTGGCCTCTGCCCCAGGGCTGGTCAGCAGGGACTCAGGAAGCACAAACTCGTTCTAACATCAGCCTGAGAAAAACACTGTCTGGGGGGAAGATCCTGAACACCCCCCACCCCAACACAATGACACACCACTCGGCTTCCTTACAGAGGCACGTGGCAGGGTGGAAACACAATAACTGCTGCTCGGGGCGATGGTACGAAGACCCGTTCTCAGTGGATGGCTGCTGTCGAGTTTGTGTCTGCTTAGTGGCTGGGTCAGGCACAGTTTAGGACAGAAGATCCAGTCAGGAAAATGCATCCATGCCCCAAAGTTTAGTAGAGAGAGCCCAAGGAGAGGTGTCAAGACTATGGGTGGTTAGAGCTAACAGAGCAAACAGAGGGTGAAACAACTCTGAGATTAGCAACTACAGGAACATCTCACCAAACCCAGACTGGACAGAAGGGGCGGGTGGGGTGGTGGTGTTAACTTGTCCTGGGGCAAGGCCACCCCGTGGGAGCTGGAACGCAGACAGAGGCTGCCCCGTGGAGGCTGGGGTCATAGGAGATGCAGACTGTCCTTGAGATGCTGCTCAGAACAGCAACCAAGGAGAAGCACTTGGCCTCCCAGTTCTTGTGGCCTCCAATCTCCTGCCACCGCCTTTCATTCACTCAGAAGCCAGAGGACCCAGGAGCCTGAGAAAGGTCATTTTCAGAGGTTGGTCGCTGTGGGACAGAGCAGAGCAGGGAAAGGGCATTGGAAGGTCAGTATCAGTGACTCTTACTATCTCCACCAGCCCCCACAAATCACCCCAATGAATAACCTCATTTTTAAAAAATGCCTTCTGTATAATTTCAATGAAAGTGTTACCCTTACGTTCCTCTATAGAAATTCTAGAGCTGCTTGGTGCCTTCCCTGCCGTCTCCAGCCTCACTCCATTGGCCTATAAAGTAAGGAGGATGGCGATGCCTCGGGAGAAGATTTCACCTTCTCCTCAGGATGCTTCGGGCTCAGACGTCACAGCCTGGCTCTGACAAAGCCTCAGCATTCCATTGCCATGTGGAGCTGGACTTGGCCAGGCAATCATTTTTCACGTGGCTCTTAAAGGTCACAGAAGTCAGAGTTTTTCAATTATGAGCAGTCTGGGTGCAAAGGTAGGGGAGCTGCCAGGAAATGACAAGTGGTAGGCACAGTCTTTCCAGGCCAGGGCATGTCCCAGCTGCAGTGATGAATGTGCTCAGCCTCCTTGGTTGGCACCAACCTGTCAGCCCTTAACAAAGAGC
Organism: Tadarida brasiliensis; assembly: GCA_030848825.1. Lineage (NCBI taxonomy): Eukaryota > Metazoa > Chordata > Mammalia > Chiroptera > Molossidae > Tadarida > Tadarida brasiliensis. The sequence goes on along the minus strand of CM061275.1, from coordinate 10,912,590 downwards.
TCACCAAACGTTGTGCTAATATGAACAAGGAAAAATGGGATAGGGTTTGAAACACACTGCCTGGGAGCAATCCGAACAGACAAGGTGAGCAGAGAGGCCCTGAAGGACAAGTGGCCTGTGTGTCCTTCCTGCTGTCTCCAGTGAGTTTTCCTTCCCATCCACTTGATTTCCCTAAAGTAATTGGTCCTGCTTATCTCAGCAAGAAGGGACTCCAGGGGGAAAGAATGGCAAGGAGAAATAGGGTGAATATAGGGCCTGGAACACGGAGTGGAGACCAGGGGGCCACTAGGTTGGAAACAGACTGTGGGGGCCTTGAAAGCCATTGAGGAGGTTGGGTGTGTTTCTAAGAACAGAGGACTCATCAAGTACTTTCAAAGAGGTGAGTCACGTGACAATAGTAGTATCTCAAGAAAAGAAATCCAGTGGCACTGAGCTGCTGGGCAGTCTGTGGGGGTGGGAGTGGAGGCGGCAGAGACAGAGAACCCTTGGGAAGGTGGTTCAGAAATCCAGCCTTGCGCTGAGAGAGCGTGTGCCTGGGTAGGGACCGTGGGTGTGGGAAGAACACGTCTGATGTGAGGAAACTTGGATGTTTAGAACACACAGTGGTTTCAAAGCTAACTCACAGGTTCTGATGTCCATGACCACACTGATCAGCAGAAATGGGAGGCAGTTTGGTTCACGTATCACGTTGGGTGCTACACTTGTTGGGTTTAGGTTGACGATGAGAGGTCTAAGTCGGTGTTCACACCAGGCGTTGGATTCTAGAGGACTTACTAGGGGACTAATGCCAAAGACTTACTAGTCTTAGAGGGCAGAGCCGCTGTGAGCTTCTCAATGAAGGGGTAATGGGGGCACACAATTAACCTGGCCTGATACTCAGCAAGTGGAATAGAAAGCACTCCTATGGTCTGTGGTTCCTGGATTGATAACTTCAAGTTCCCCAAAGTCTCTAGAGATCATTTTTCACCCTCCAATCTTTCCCCTTTTGCTATCACCTCGAGGTGTGAACCACACCACTTCTGAGGTCTGGCATCACTGCTTAAGGGGAGGCCTAGGCAGAGTGAGAATCTCCATTCGCACCTCCCAGGATTAAAAAGGGGATTCTTGCCCTGGCCAGTTTTGCTTAGCGGTTAGAGCATCAGCCTGTGGACTGAGGGGTCATGGGTTCAGTTCTGGTCAAGGGCACATACCTGGGTTGCAGGTTTGATCTCCGGCCCCAGCCAAGATTGTTCGGTAGGAAACCAAATGATGTGTCTCTCTCACATAGATGTTTCTCTCTGTGTGTCTCTCTCCTTCCCTCCCTTCCACTTTCTCTCTAAAAAAAAAAAAATTAATGCAAAAATATCCTCAAGTGAGGATTAACAAAAAAATAATAATAAAATAAAATAAAAAGGAGACTCTTCTTAGAGCAGTCTACCTACCTGGCCAGGTGATTGAAGGAAGGGCAAAGCCAGCTTCCTGAGAAGTGTCATATGGACACCCGTGAGTGTGACCTGACCTCATGCCATTCTCTCTGCGGGCACAGGGAGCTGCTGTCCAGATGCCATCAGCCCCCTTCTCCAGATGAAATGTTCTGAGTGGCCAGTCACATCTCTGAGTAACCTGAGATTTCAAGGCCAAGAGGGATATTTTGATCTTAGGGGAGAAGAAAACGAATCCCTCCAGAGGGAACAGCACAGCAAGGAGCTCAAACAGCACCCGAGACTCAAGGGTACTGTTGGGGAAAGGACCCACTCAACAAGTTTGCTTTGATATTTCTCTTACGAGTGGTTTCAGAGTGTATAGGAATGAGAAGACTTGCTAGGATTTTGTAGAAGAAAGGAGACCAGTGCTGAGTAATCTGGAGGCACTCCCAGTCTGGCTTTTCTCAGAGTTTTTCTGAAATACTCTTCCCCTTCTTCCCCCCCACCCCTTTTTTTTGTATGGGCAAATTCCTCCTCGTCATTCAGTAGCCCTCTTGGACCAGAATACTTGGATTCAGATCTACGCTCCATTTGTTTATATGTCTGATTCCCCCAGCAGACTCTGAGCCCCTAAAAGGGAGGACCCCATCCTGTTCTTTGAAGCCCCTGGACCCAGAGCAGTGCTTGAGGGTCTTCTCAATCAACACCAGATGAATGAGGAACTAGGAAGCTCTGGAGCCGACTGCCTGGATTTGAATCCTGCTTCTGCCATTTATTGACTGAGAGATTCTCAACCTCTCTTTGCCTCAATGTCTTCACCTGTAAGATGGGATCATAATAGCACCGATCTCAGAGTGGATGTGAAGACGAAGCAGATTCCCCTACGTATAATGTTTGCAACGGTGATTGGCACAGAGGGCACCAGTCAAAGTCAGCTATGGTCACTGTTGGCACTCTCATGGCACCTCAGATGAGCCATTAGCTGGATTTTTAAAAGAACTACACATTAAATATAATGAGTTGGTTAATAATTTCTCTCCAGTGCCATGGCTTGTGACGAATTTGTGATTAGGTGAATTAATGATCACACAAACAAATTATAATTCAGGATTTCCTATAGCAATTTAGCCCAGACAGATGAGCTCTAAAGAGCCCAATTAGCTCATTTATCCCTGCTCCACGAAGGCCCCGCAGTAGAGGAGAATCATTCACCAACAAGTGCCATTAACAAGGGAATTTGTTTTCAAACAACAGCGATGGGGCTGTTTTGCACCCTCAGCTTCAGGTGATGCATTTTTGTTTTGTCTTGGGCTGGAGAAGAAGAGGAGGTTTTGGGGGAAGTGTGGGAAGTGGCAGAAAGCAAACACTGCAGGGTGCACGGGAAGTGAGTGTCCGCTAGGACTGAAGGCTGAGCCACTACATCTGGTTCACGGCCAAGTCACCACCAGCAGCAGCTTCCGGTTCAGGGAGATTAGAGCCAAGTTTGCGAGGAAAACTCACCCCAGAACACGATAACCCGGCCCGTGGCCTGTGCCGAGCCGTCAGCTGTGCACATATGTACCAGCGCATGGTCTCAAGGTCAGGAACCAAGACTTGGCTTCTCTGTCTTCTGTTGAAATGATGACCATTTGTGAGTGCTTAGAGCATGCCAACTATTATGCTAAGTGCTAAACATAGATTGCCTTAGTTTTTCCTCACAAAAACCTATGAGGCAGAAAAACCCTATTTTACAGATGAGTCAACTGAGGCACAGTGACTTCCCCTGGATACACAGCTAATCAGGCTTTGAACACAGAGAGCATGGCCCTAGGTCGCACACTCACGCGCTACACTTGCTGCTTTATACAGGCATCCGCTATAAGCAGCAGCCACTTAAAAATGTCATTGTTTGATTGACGGGTGAACAAATACATCAACGACCGAATGAATGAATGAGGCTGCTGTAGGATGGAGTCTCGAGTTCATCCTAGAACCTCCCCGACCGGGCTCCGGGCTCCGGGCTCCGGGCTCCGTGAACAGACACCCACAGTGAGATAAGTTTCTGCCTTTTCTAGGTCTTATTTTGGGTGATTAAAGCAATACTTGGACTCAGAGTGACCTTGGACTGTGAAGCTGCCCTGGAATCCACCCCTCGCTGGATTCACTAGCACAAGAGTGGCAACCCTCGGAAAGTCAGGTAGTACTTGTTGGAGTTTTATAGCAACCCAATTTTGACTGCAGATTTGCCCAGCAGTCATGGAGTCTTCCAGATGGCCAGCTCCCGGGTCTCTCCTCTCGTGTCTGTTATGCCACCAGATCCCTTAACCTGCTCCAAGAGGCTGTGCTTCTCCTTTGCTCACTGGGAATAAGAACAATGACTTTCAAGTATTTCAAGCTAATCTTCAAAGACATCATCACCAACAGAATCTGAGGGAACCAAATAGAAAGTAGGTCATTAGGACCCAGTAGCGCTGGCTAGAACCAGATGCACTGACAGATAACCTGACAACAGGCAAAAGCCATAGGAGTCCTGATGAAAAATGAGGACTCACCCTGGCTCCCCTGCCTCCTGCACCATCAGCTGCTCTGCTGAGGATGGATGGCCCCATGCGAGGGATGTCCCGCTCCCTCCCAGCCCACAGTGAGTAAGCGCTTGGTCTGTCTACCATGTTGAGGAGCGGTGGACAAGCCCCTCTCTTGCACTGGAAATTCACCAGCTGAAGAATCGCAGCTTTGTGTCAGCCCCATCGTCCAGGGCTACACGGATCTCTCCTGATCAGTTTCCAGCAGCTGGGCGCCATCTCATTCCTCACCCCTGAAAAGATGTGGGGGAAATAAACAGTGGAATTTGCCATGTTAATATTCTCTGCAGCCTGCAGGGCATGAGATGCATACTAAGCACTATCGGAAGCTCATTCACCCAGGATTGGAGGGGAACGTGGGCTCCGAGGGGTGCAAATGAGCTGGTCTGAAAAAGAGAGCCCCTCAGCTAACAGCCACCAAAAGTCCTCCCTCCATCCTGATTTCCAAAGCTGGCTAAGAAAGCTGGCCCTCCCAGCTGCGCCCTGGCAGTGACTGAGCCCCAAGCCTCAGGCTGGACCATGAGTCAACAGCCCAGTGCCACAGAGGCAGGAGGCCCTTTCAGGCTTATTTCTAAGCTCCGTGGTATTAAGATCAGCTATTTATTAAATACCCACTCTGATTCAGGCACTGTGTTAAATCCTTCACAAATAATATTTAATTTTAAAGTTATATTAATTACAAAAGAAATCCATGCTCATTATTTAAAAAGTAATATATATGAGAAAAATGAAAAAATAACCCCCCTGTAATCCCATCTCCCGAAGATAATCACCATTACCATTTTGGCATGTGTACTCTAGGAGGTGTAGATGTTACTATGCACTTTGTTGTTGAAGAAATTCAGGCCTGAAGAGGTCAAGTCCCCAGATAAAAGCCATCAGTTAGCAAGTCAGGATTGAAGCCTGGTCATTCTGTGTGATGGATGTCTACTCATTGTTCTGAGAGATGAGAGACAGGTTCTTAAGGAACAAGGAGACAGGGTTTCTGTCACTCAGAAACTGCCAATCTAGTGGGAGAGCCCATCAATACACAAATAGGTGATTGCCGAAAGTGACAGATGCCATGAAGAACGTAAAAAGAAAGCACTTTCACGTTAAGTGACTGTTGTAGGGGAAATAGTAACTCAGAATGGGTCAGAGAAGGATTCTTTGAAGAAATACATTTTAATTTTTTAAACAAACACTTAAATAGTGTTTACTGTATACCAATCAGTGTTTTAAAAAAATGTTGATGCAAAAAAAGAAAAAAAAATGTTGATGCATTTTAATGTCAAAAAATTTATGTAGGTATTGTTATCATGACTATTACAGATGAGGAAACTGGGGCACAGAGAGACTGAGTAACTTTTCCAAGGTCGCACAGCTAGGAAGTGGTGAAACCCAAGATTTAGATCCAAGCACTTTGGCTCCAAAGTCATGCTTGTGGCCATTACCCTCTAAAGCAGCGGTTCTCAACCTGTGGGTCACGACCCTTTGGGGGTCGAACGACCCTTTCACAGGGGTCGCCTAAGACATAACAGTAACAAAATTACAGTTATGAAGTAGCAACAAAAATAATTTTATGGTTGGGGGTCACCACAACAAGAGGAACTGTATTAAAGGGTCGCGGCATTGGGGAGGTTGAGAACCACTGCAAAGCCTCTGAGCTGAGATCTGAGTAGTAAGGCGTCATCCTTGCAAAGATCTGGAGAGAATACTCAAACAGAGGGGCAGCAGGGACAAAACACTGATGTGGGAATGTGCTCAGCATGTTTGAGTATCAGACAGAATAGCATCAGCCTGGCAGGCTAGATCACACAGGCCTTGGAGGCCAGAGGAAGGCCTTTGGATCGTATCTTACGTGTAATAGGAAGAAACTGGAGGTTTTCAGCAGAGAAGTAACTTGATCAAATTTGCATTTTAAAGAGATTCCTTTGCCTATTAAATAGAGACGAGGCTTTAGGGGGCAAATCAGAGAGGATCCGTGGACCAGGAAGGGGTCCGGACTAATGATGAAGGAGGCTTGTACTAGGATAGTAGCCAAGGAGATGGAGAAGAATGGGGGGAAATGGGCTGATCCAAAGTTATGCTTTTTCCATTTAAAGCTCACTGTCTTAGAGAAAAGCATTTTGGGAAAAAGTAAGGGAAGACCACCTTGTAGGGTTGGGTGGGATGCATTAAAAGGATAGAGGCTGCCCTGGCCAGTTTGGCTCAGCGGTTAGAGCATCGGCCCACAGACCAGAGAGTCCCGGGTTCGGTTCCCGCTAAGGGCACGTACCTTGGTTGCAGTTTGTTCCCAGCTCCAGTTGGGGTCATGTGGGTGGCGACCAGTCAATGTGTCTCTCTCACATCGATGTTTCTCTCTCTCTCTCTCTTCCCCCCTTTCTCCTTCCTGCTCTATCTGAAGATAAATGCAAAAATGTCCTCTAGTGAGGATTAAAAAAGAAAAAGGATAGAGGCTGGTCCTTTACAATTATGAGCTGGAAGCAATGAGCAAGTTTATCACAAAGGCACAGAAATAATACCTATCACTTAAGGAGTCTACTGTGTTCCGGGCTTCGTCCTACCTTGTTTCATCAAAGCCTCACAATTCCTGAGGAAGGTGTTTCCATCAATCCCATTTTACAGACAGATGAAGTCAAATCAATCAAGGCCACAAAGCTGGTAAGTAGCAGGCCTGAGCCTTCAACCCAGACAGTTGACCCGGACACCACGGCTGTCAGCCACTGCACTGAGCTGCTTTCAAAGACGTCTGCTAATCCACCCAGCAGCCTAGGGAGCTGACAGGTGCCGGTGAGCATGCACACAGCAGTGGCAGCGAGGGCCCCCATTCTTTTCTAGCAAGAATGATTTTACGTTTTAAAAAGGTACAGACAGTCATTCTTTCAGTGCTGGATTTCCCATAAACCGCATTTGTGCAAGCCCAGCTACCGCCATCAGCCCACGTCCAGTTTCAAGAAGGAGGGGAGGAGTGGGGTGGGCGAGGGAGGGGCAGTGCTGGGGGCAACGCGCACATGGAGGCGTCCGAGCTGGGTGTCATGCCTCGGCAACTTGGATAGTTGCTCAACTTGAATTGAAAACAAAACCAAAAACTTCCAAGCCAATCAACCTAAGACTGCAGATGATGAAAACGATAGCCCAACACACCCCTTAGAGCTAAAGAGTTATCGCATCAGAGACAGCAGCTTTGCCTCTGTCTGATGAAGGTGACATGTCTGTCTGTCAACAGATAAGCATTGAAACTGAGAGTAGAATCTTAGTGACTAATGAGAAATACCCTCAAGAAGCATACGTTTTGAAACCAAGTATGCTTAGCAACAGCTACCTTCCTTAGTTGCCAAAGAGCCTCCATGTCATGAGGTTGTAGATTTCATGTTCATCAGCTACCATAACTTAATGTGTGTATGCTATGGTGCTGGCCCACATCAGAAAAATGATACAGAGGAGATACAAAGGCATTTAAGATCAAATCCTTACCTCCTAGAAGCTTGTAATCTAATTGCAAAAAATAAACCACATCCACTCATCCATACAATTCAAGGGGTTTTGACTCATGCTATGAATGGTAAAGAATGCCAAGGAGAGACTTACCATACCTGTGTGGGCTGGTCAGGCAGGCCACTTGGGCCTTGAAGGATGCATAGAAATTACATAAAGGGAGAGAAAAAGAGAGAGACTGCCAAGCTGTGAAAACACAGGGATGCTCATGGGGTGATGGCAGAATGCTTGGCCAGAGAAAGAAGTAGTTGCTAGGGGATAAAGTGTGCCCTTCACATTTTATATGTTGAAGTCTTAATCCCCAATACTTGTTTAGAAAGAGCTTCTAATGAGGTGATTCCGTTCAAATGAGGCCATTAAGGTGGGCCCTGATCCAATCTGACTGCTGTCCTTACAAGAAAGGGAAATTTGAACATGCAAAGAGGCATCAGAGATGTGTGGGCACAAGGAAAGGCCATGTGAGGACACAGCAGGAAGGTGGCCGTCTGCAAGCCAAGGAGAGGAGCCTCGGGAAACACCAGGCCTGCTGACATCTTGATTTTGGACTTCCAGACTCCAGAACTGTGACAAAATAAACTTCTGTTGATTAAGCTGCCCGGGTTGTGGGATTTTGTTCTCAGCCTCAGCAAACTAATGAATGGATGTAAGGAGGCAGAGGAAGAAGAGGCTGGATCTGCCAATTTGGGTAAAATTGAGGGCCATTTGACCTTTGCTCTTCACCCCCCCCCCCATTAGATAGAATTCCCACCTATGCGTGCTGCTGGTCAACCAGATGCCTACTCAGGAGATGCAAGTGGGCCAATTGAATAATAAACTGGCCAGAATTCAACTGACTGCCCAGACTCCGGCACAGGGAAGTAGCTCTGTAAATGTTTATTGAAATAATGAATAAATGCATGAAGTAGACTCCAGTCAAAAGTGCAGATGGCAAGTAATGTTTCACAGGGGCAGCCAGGGACATGTCACTGAGTTTCTCTAGATTCACTCTCTTATCCCCTTACCCTCCTTTCATTGTCTTCACCCCCTTATTATCACTTCACTTGAGTAAACCTGTTTTTTAAGTTTGTCTTCCCCTGCTAGAACAAAAGCATCGTGAGGCTGGTCCCAGACTTTGTTCTTTCTCACTCAGCACTTATAAGAGTGACGGGCACAAGGAAGACCCTTAGTTAATATGTGTTGATTGAATGAGTGAAGGTGCCATTTAAATGGATCATTTCATTCACTCCTCACAACAATTTTGCCTGGTAGACAGAGAAGGACTTAGTATAGGGCCCATTTTATAGATGTTGACACTAAGGTTCAAAAAGTTTACATGTGCCAAAGTTTGGGCAGGTACAACGGGCCTCAGGCTCAGCTCCTCTAAGAACTTATCCAACCCTCTTTTCACTACACCATGCTGTCTTCCTAATGGCTTCACTGAGCTATTATTTAGTAATTCTATTGTGAATCAGTAAAAGAAACAGCCCAACAAAGAATGTCTCCGTATTACCTGCTGAATTGCTGCTGAGGACATTATATACCAATAATCAGACTCCTTTATATCAAGGATCCATGGAAATTTAGTGCCAAGAACAATTCCAGATCTCCTGAAAGTTGCTGTTTCCTCGTAGCTGACAGAAATTTATAAAACATGGGATTTTATTTCTCATCTCGGCTATCAGGAAGCACCAAAATTGAATTAGTGCTTAATTCCTATATGTGACTTCTGATCTTTATTTCCATTTTAACCAATTATGAGTATGGATACACAGTTTTGCTTATTAGCTGTAGCAAATCCTTCTCTGAAATAGCTATATAGGAAATATACAAAATGAGTAATAACTGGTGCTAATCAAATGCTTGCCATAAGCCAGGCGCTATTTTCTGCCTCCTAATCAACTGGGTTAGTGTTTGGTACATAGTAGGTGCCCAGTAGATATTTTCTGAATTAATGAGTTGACATGCAAAGAGGAGGCATATTTTGCTACAAACATTTGCCACATTTTGCAAATACACAAAACTAAAATATTCACTGTTGTAACATGTCAGCGAGATAACCAGAGACGCACAGCCTAATTGTAAAGGAGCACTTTATTACACCGGTGGGCTGTTATACTGGCGGGCTGGGGGGGTACAGCTTCCCCAAATCCTCAGCCCTGAGCCTTCTTTGTTGCCTGCTCTTAAAGGCACAAACTACAGAAAAAAAAAACTACATTCTCTTGGTGCTGCTTTTGGCACCGTTAAGGGGGACTGATACAGAGAAGGGGGGGAGAGGAGCAGGGCAACTATTAATCTCTTTTTTCTCATGGTTTCTCTGAGTTTCCCAAGGCCATCCTCAACCCCTTATCTGTACAGTTTTCTTTGAGTGTCTCAAGGCCCTTATGTTTACAGAAAAGAAACTGCCAGGGTGTGTACGTGCAGTAACTGAGGGTCAGAATGAAGTTATTACATTCACTGCAGTTACTGGACTTTTTTCTAAACTCCTTCCTTCCATCCACATACTAAGACTATCAGGTAAATTGAGTTAACACTGACTGGTTCCGTAGGATGAGATTGTCTGTGTGATTTAGGCATGTGGATTTTTCAGATATGCAGGGCATCTAGGCTGGTCAAGCTGACGCTCCCTCACTGCTGCTATAGAAGCTCTTTTCTCCCCAACACTCCTTCTTTCTAGATCTTTGTTATTTATCAATATCCCTGGGAACATGTGTTCTGCAACTAGGAAGGTGGGATACTCAGTTTTGGGGGGATGAGAGCTAGGCGCAGAGGATGAGAACAAGGAGGACAATGACAAAAGCAGAGACCAAGTATCTGTGTTCACTGCATCCTTGGCTTGTGCAAAAGTACCAGGCACGTTGTAGGCAGTCAGTGAAGACTGGCGCAGTGAATGGTTCACGGGGCCCCTTGGTCTGAGTCTGAATATGTAGATCTGAAGTCAGAAATTTTTTTGTTGGGAGCCTTTTGAGATTCTGGGCAAGAAATTCTCCCACCTTTGCCTAGAGGCCCGGGGGCTATGGAGGCTCCTAGAGATGGTGCTGACGTCTAAGAGCGAGCGGCACCAGCAGTGAAGCTTCTACTGAGGCTCTTGGGCAAGTAGGAATCACTTCCCGGTGGCTGCAGCTGACAGACGGGGTTGGGGACACACACCAGACACCCATTTGGGAACTTCAAGAAATAGTGGGGACACTTGGAGGGAGTGTGTTACTCCATCAGCATTTGTGGGCTGGTGGGGCTAGGTTTGAGTTTCAAATGACATCACAGAATTTAGATTTAAGGAGCTTTAGAATCATCTCAAGTAACTAGTCATGGGATCTAGAAGTTCCTTTTATCTTCATGGAAGAGGAAAAGCACATGAATACAGCTCAGTCTAGTCTCTCCTTTCTCTCATATGTGTGTCTTTGAGATTATCTAGATCAGTGGTTCTCAACCTTCCTAGTGCCGGGACCCTTTAATACAGTTCCTCATGTTGTGGTGACCCCCAACCATAAAATTATTTTCGTTGCTACTTCATAACTGTAATTTTACTACTGTTATGAATCGCCATCAGAAATATGTGTTTTCTGATGGTCTTAGGCGACCCCTGTGAAAGGGTCGTTCGACCCCCAAAGGGGTCGCGACCCACAGGTTGAGAACCGCTGATCTAGATGGTTGTAAATCATCTCAGCCCCATCCCACACCTGTCGACATTGAGAACTGCCTTCTCTCATCCTTTCTGGCCCTTTCTGGGGGTGAGAGCTTTGTTCCTCTCCCCTGGTGTGTGCCTCTCTGTTCACGCCCCTGCCAAGTATCTTCTTGCAGTTTTAATTGCTAGTCTTGGTATGGGGCGGCTCTCCTTCTCCTTTAGAAGAAAAAGCATTCATTTAATTTCTAACCCAATTAAACCATGAGCTCATGAGCTCATGCTCTGTGGGCCACAGTGCTGGGCTCTGGAGACATGAGCAGAATAGTAATTTCCCAAATTAACATGATTCCCTCTTTCCCATCCAGGAATGACTAACATGGGTGAGATTATGTTTGTGCTCCAGTAGCTTTTTTCAATGAATTAATCAGCAGGCACAAGTCTAAAAACAACAGCAGCAAGCTTCTGAAGATGTTGAGGGCTGGCTGGCATTCTTGGACCTCCAGGACAACGGCAAAGGGGATTCGGGGGGCTCTCTAAGTCCTGCCCTAGTGATTCTGAAGCTGACCCCTCCCGATTCCCTGATTTGTGTGTGTGTGTGGGGGGCCTCATTAAGCTTCAAAGAGTTACACAGATGATAAACTAGTCTCGAAGTCAGCAGATCAGAGTAGAAAGTTACACCTGCTCTGCTCCTGGTAGAAATAGAAAACGAACCCTCTTTAAGCCTCATATTTGGGCAGCAAAATGACAAATTGCTACCGAAGCACCTCTGAGTGACAGAGGAGCACTGAGCCAGGAGCCAGGGAGCAGCTTAGGTGTTTGCTAGCTCTAAGGACTTCGGTCAGTCTCTCAACTCTATGGTCGTCAGTTACCTTTTCTGTGAAACCAAGTGGCTATGCCAGAGGGTCTCAAAGATCCCAGTGGTCTTGACCCTTTCTGGGTGTGAATACTGGTGGATGGCACTTAGATAACTCTCTCTTCTCCAGTCCGCCTCCTACCACCACTTCCTGTCCATATCAGGCATCAGCATTAGGAAAATATTCTTTGAGTTCATTACCAGGGCAGCTTATGGAGGTTTCTTGAGTCCAGGGGATCTGCGAGCCAGGGTTCTGACCAAGATTAGGGGTAAGGAACCAGACATGCAGTATGGTGACAGGCAGAGGGAAGGGTGGTCTGGGAGAGTGAGGCAAGAGAAGTGGAGACATCTTGGTCTTATGGAATGGGCGAAACGATAAGATTCGGGGAAAATCTAACCCCACGCTGATCAAAGCTGAAGTCTGTAGCTGTGCGCCTCATTCCCATGCAGAGACCAAAAGAGAAGGAACTAGGGAAAAAACACGATGACCCAACCTTCATGAGGAGGGTGAAAATAGGATAAGACGCCAAAATTTCTCACCACAAGAATCAGAGCACAGAAGAGGCCAATGGACTAAAAAGCGAATGGCAATGAAAGGGACTGTCTGATGTTACAAACCTGTGACCTGTCCTTGGGTGATGCGAAGGATCCCTTACAGCTCTCCATAACTTACTGCCCGGCTTTCTTGGATCTCTCCCCCTACCCTGTCTCTCACACTCACTCACACACTCACCCACAGGGGTCAGCTTGTCCTGAACCCACTGCCTCGCAGTTTGACGTCTGGACAGTATGAGAGGGTGTGCTGACAGAGAAGAAAGTGTGAGCGTACCGTGTTCAATAGTGACGTCTCCCCACGTTTTGCTCCTGTGTGTTAGGAATAAAAATCAAAGCCATAGTGGAACATATGATAGAAATTCAACAGCTATATGAATCATGAAGGAGGAAATTCATGAACTAATTAATTAAATTAATAAGGGAATTAAAAACTCGTCTATTTATGGGGATTGGTTTCGTCCTGTGGCGAGGAGGCAGGAGCCCTGTTCTCTCACCACATATTTCCCTATTTTCCCCCTGGGACATCTCAGTAAACTTATTTCTCTGTGGATAAATCAAATAAATGCCTCTGAAACATTTATACCTTCTACCTAGAGCCTCATAAGGAAGAGGAAAGCTTGGAAAAGGACTGTCTCAAAGCCGGTTCACTCTGGTATTGCCACCAGCCAGGCTGAAACGCCGAGAAACAAATGTTCTCAATCATTTTGTATAGTTTAGTCGGCTCATTTTCCCACAGCTGTGTGAGAGAACAACAAGGAGCTGTTTTTTCCTGAGTAAACCAAATTCCTGTTGCAGGGCCTATCCCAGAAAAGACTCCACTTCAATGCAGGTTCTTATTGAGCCTTCTTCGACATACACCAATGAGAGAACACTGTTACTCTGTTTCTCTTTCTCTCCCAGTAACCCAGACAGCAAGCTATCAGCGTGTGTGTGTGTGTGTGTGTGTGTAAATGACTCCCATATAAAATTATGACAATGTACTGCTGAGTAGGGTTCTTTCAATAAGTCAAGAAATGCAAAAATCGAAGTTCTGGCTACATTAACCACTCTTTTTGCAGATGCATTTCCCACTCTGAGCCTCGCCACTGCAGGTCCTGTATTTCATCTCCTGGATGTGGAGGGATGACTGGCTGAGAACAGAGTGTCTTGAAGCATTGCAGAAGTGGTAGTGGTGCCCTCTTGCCTGTGCAGAGTTTAGGTCAGGAGGACAGAGACCAAAGTCAAAGCTCACTCTCTCTGTAGATTATACATACCACATCGGAGGGATTGAACATAGATGTCCCAAATGGAAGAAGGCAGTGGGTGCTCACTTCCAGATCATTCCACTAAAGCCTCTGGCCATCCTACACTGGGGGAGAGAGAGCATGCTTGGAGCAGCTAGCAATAATGAACTCCAAAACATCCTTAGGAAGATAGCAAAGTGGAGTGAATTCTGTTTCCAGAATTATAATGCCTTGCAAAGTCTCTTGGAATTGAGAGAGTAAGTCTCAAGAGTCCTGCTCAAGTCTGCTAACTGCCCCCTAAGGGGCGGCTCCATTTGACTGTAAGGTTTCTTTTGTTCTGCAAGAAGGTTGAGCCCATGTGGGCCAGAACTAAGTCTTTTGGGACAGTTGACAATGTGGGCTGTCTGCCAAAACTATTCCTCACCTCCAAGTAAATGAGGAGCAAATATTTAACAAATAAAGGTTTGAAGACCGGCCTAATGCTTAGTCTGGTTGACCCCGGCCATGCCTTGAGGCAGGGAGTTTTCTAGCTTTGTCTTCCCTCCCCACTCTCACTCAGCACCCTCCTTCACCATGGAGGCTGTGGTCCTGGGTGTTCTCGACGGCTCCCACTCATCTTCTCTGCTGGTTGGTAACCTTGGTCCAGTCAGTCTATGACAAGACACATTTGAGAACTCTCAAGATGCCACAGCATGGCGCCCCAGCTCTGTGCTCAAATCTTTGGCTCCAAGGAGCCCCCCCTGACAAAATGCTCTGAGTTGATCCCTAAACACCATATTCTCAACTGAAAGGATGATGCCATTTCTCAAGGTGCCTCACTAAAAACTCCAGGCGTGTTGAGCCAGTGGGAGAATATGGTTGAATGTTTTAGATCTGACATTTTCTTAAAAGCCAACACGGGTAATAACTGTGTTGTCATCTCCTCCTGGCATCTTAAGGAACCACAGACACACATGTGAGCTGGCAGTGGTTTGGTGTTGTGCACAGCAGTCAGTACTCGTTTGGGGGAACACTCAAAGCAAACTGGACTTGGATCTGGGGGCTTTGTCAAACACAGGTGCTCATGCACTGACTCAGTTTGGGTTGGCAGAGTAATGCCCAGCACGGGCAATCTTCTCCCTCTTGACTGAAGGTGTCTCAGATGAAGCCTCCCTTCCCACTCTCAGCCACTGACTCAGCCCAGACCCTTGTCATCCCTCGTCTTGAATACTGCAGTAGCTTCTCAGCTACTTCTGCTTCCAGCCTGCCCCCAACCTCCACATAGTCACCAGAGATGTGTCCTTAATAATATATCTATGATGTCATTTTCCTGTTTACATTCCTCTGTCAATTTTCATTTCCCAAAAGATCAGATTAAAATTCTGTACCATGGCACACAAGACATTTCTATTAGGTATTAATTTGTCCCTACAGTCCCATTTCTCTTCTTTTCTCCCTAATACCCAGTCACACCAAACTGCTCAGTATTCTCCACAATATGCTCAATATTGCCTTTTCATAACTCTGAGTCTCTGCATGAGCTGCTCTCTCTTCCCACCCTCTTCACCTGGAAAACTCCTACTCATCCTTTAAAACCCAACTTAAAAATTATCTCCTCTATCAAGCCTCTCCTGGCTTCCCGTCAAAATTAGATGCTCCCTCCTCTGGCCTCTCATAGTCTCATCTCTATTAAGTCATTTATAATTTGTTTCACATTTCTTTCTCACCCGCTCCCCCCTCCCCCGACTCTTTAGGGCAGTGCCTATATATTATTCAAGTAGGTATTCTCAAAGTCAGGCAATACTGTTTACTGAATGCCTGACCCCATCACAGCTGCTAAATTGTGTACACAACACCAGGAGTTGACAGCTATGAATATCAAAACTGAAATTAGGATTACCTCCTATGAATGGAGTTAGCACAGATCAAGCAGTAATAGGTGATAGCTACCATTAATGAAAACAACACATTGCCCGGCCGGTGTGTCTCAGTGGATTGAGTGTCATCCCATGGACTGAGGTCTCCATCGGATTCCTGGTCAGGGCACATGCCGGGTTGTGGGCTCAATCCCCAGTAGAGGGCATGCCAGAGGCAGCCAATCGATGTTTCTGGCTCACATCGATGTTTCTATCTCTCTCTCCCTTCTTCTCTCTCTAAAAAATCAATAAAAACATATTTTAAAAATATGAAAGTAACACAACCTCCGAAACTGTATTGGAAAAACACCCAAAATATAGTTATGGTGACTCAGATATAACCTCAGAGAGATTTATCTGGATTATGACTTTTACAATAATGTTCATTTGTTGTTTTCTTCTAATAAAATCAACATGTGATCTTATGATAATTTGTTTAAATATATAAATCAATAAGTAAAAAAAAAAAACAGGAAAATCCATTTACTCATAATCCAGTCATCCACAGAAAACTACATTAACATTTTGGTGAATCTTCTTTCAGACACACAAGAAATTGTACATATTTTTGAAGCATGCTTTTTCATTAACAATAATTGTAAATATTTTTATGTAATTAAATTTTATTCTAAACCATGACTATATATATCCCATTATGTGTGTGCATACGTAATAATGAATTTGTCTACTTCTATTGGACATCTGGCTGCTTCCAGCTTTTCGGTGGTATTAGTGCCAAGGAACACCTTGCAGCTACTGACACTTTGTGCTAAAGGTCCCCCAGAAAGGCTGTGCTAATTTTCCAACAATAAACCAAGAATAAGAATGTCTATTTCTCTAATATGCTTGCTAACTATTGGCATTCAAATTGGATTTTAACTAAAAATGAACAAAGCTAATCAACTATACTGTATTTTTAATGTAAAAATATAATTTATTTCTAGGATGCGGGTGAGGGCTACGGCACCAGTAAAGGGGTGTCAGAGAGCAGAGGTGGTCAGTGCACCAGGGCTCATGGACATGAATACCTGGCTATACAGCAGTACCTTCTGCTGGAGACAGATGCCTCAAGGGCAGTATGGTTGATGATCCTGACTCTCAGGATCAGCCAATCACCTCCCTTGCCTCTGGGTCCCCGGCCACCTGGCCATATTCAGCCTGCAGGGCAAGTATGATCTTTGACTAACACAAACCTAAAGCTTAATTATATATATATAGCGCTGCTATCAATTGTCACTCTGATCCATATGTCAGTCACCTGTGAGAATTGTGCTAAATGTGAGACCCTCTCAGGAAACTTATCACCTATGGCAAAAGTTTCTAAGACCCCCAATAGAGGTCAGCCCTCAGACAGGTTCCCAAACTTGATGTTCAACAGTATCATCTGACTAAGCATTTATTTAAAATGAGTTTCCAAGACTGCTCATCTTTGGAGACTTTGGTTGGGGGAGTTTAGGACAGGTCCTAGGAATCTCTCTATTGCTTAAGCCTCCACAGCCGATTCTGATGTAAGCCAGCGGTCGAGAAGCATGAGCCTTCACGGTGATGGCCCAACCAGGCTCTTCTTCCTTCCAGGGCTGGCTAAGAGACCAGCTGGCCCTGTCCAAATGACGGCCTTTGTTTCCCTCTGTGTCACCCTCAAATGTTAATAGGTAACACCAAGAATAATAACAATTCCTAAGATATCGAGTTCTGTGTCCTGAGCACTTTTCAGACATTATCTCATTTTATCCTCACATTTCCATGAGTCCTGAGGCTGTTGCTCCATCTCTAAAATGGGGATAACAACTTCCAAGTCAAGCTGTTGTGAGTAGTAATATTATCAGAGCTTTAATCTTCATCACAACGCCAGGCCTCGCTGTCATGAGGAGCAATATAAAGAGAAGCATGGGAACTGATCCTAGCAGCCGTTCTCTCCAATGGCCAGAATCAGACGTGGAGTCTTAAAGCAGCTGTATGAGGCGCAGCAACATGGGAAAAATATGGACCAAATGAAGGAACCTCTTGTTAGAAAAAGAGAAAGTCCCACCTTTAGGACCTTTTCCTTCTCTCAGTTTTGCCCCCTCAGTCTCCTGTGGATTCGGAGAACGCTGCTATTAATGTAGCTCCTGACTGTTTCTCTAATGCTGGCCCCATCTCTGAGGATGGGACTCAGTTGGAGAATCTCAAACCCAGCTACGCCAGCTGCTCTCTGCTGAGAAGGAGAAGAGTCGAGTCAAGGCCCAGACACAGCTCCACCTCCAAGCCAAGATGCTCAGAGCACCAGGGATAAAGACAAACAGAAAATTCAGAATGAATCCCTAGATTGTGCCCCAGTCAGGAATGGGGTCACTAACCCCTGAAAAGGTGAAGAGTGTAGAGAGAAGACTGTCAGGCAGCAGGTCGGTGAGTAGAGAAGCCTGCACATCACTTTAGTGCACAGAGCAGACCTAGATTTAACCTGCTTCATTACGATAACTCATAGAGCCATCGCTGATCTGGAAAATGCCATCTCAGATGATTCCACCAGCCATCATTAGGCCACGTGAGGGGTCTTTCCATAGGAAACAAGGTGTTCTCGGCATGAAACTAGGACCATTTCACACATTCCAATGGGCAGGTAGGTGATCCTACCTGAGAGCCTAACCCAGTACACACCCATCCACTGAAGGAACCAGAGCATCCAAAAGCTTGGGGTGGGGAGATCAACCTACCATCCTCTGCAACTCGCTTATTCCTAGGACCAGATTGGGACTGGAGCTGACCTGCCACCTGGAGTCCCTCAGGCTTACCTTTGTGTTGGACCTCACTTCTAAGGGTCTCAGGAGTCTCAGCCACAGAGGAGGTTCTGAGAACAAAAGATGGGCACCTGGTAGCCCCATCACAAGATCATGGGCGACGCGCGCCAAGTTCAAGGGAGAAACCATGTCTGCAAGGAACCTTCGTCGTGCTGTCCCTGGAGAAACCGTGTCTGCACGCACCTTCGTCGTGCTGTCCCTGGAGAAACCGTGCCTGCACGCACCTTCGTCGTGCTGTCCCTGGAGAAACCGTGTCTGCACGCACCTTCGTCGTGCTGTCCCTGGAGAAACCGTGTCTGCACGCACCTTCGTCGTGCTGTCCCTGGAGAAACCGTGTCTGCACGCACCTTCGTCGTGCTGTCCCTGGAGAAACCGTGCCTGCACGCACCTTCGTCGTGCTGTCCCTGGAGAAACCGTGTCTGCAGGCACCTTCGTCGTGCTGTCCCTGGAGAAACCGTGTCTGCACGCACCTTCGTCGTGCTGTCCCTGGAGAAACCGTGTCTGCACGCACCTTCGTCGTGCTGTCCCTGGAGAAACCGTGTCTGCACGCACCTTCGTCGTGCTGTCCCTGGAGATATCGTGTCTGCACGCACCTTCGTCGTGCTGTCCCTGGCTGCCAACCCCCACTGCTGTTCCTCCCACGGACCCACATCAGTGGCAATCAGAAGGCTGCCTGTTGTTAGACTCCTGGCTCCCTCCTTTCTCCTTACATTGGCCCCAGGAAGCCTGGGAAGGCCTGGGGATTAGAGCAGAGTCTGAGGAAGGCGAAAGGTAGGGGACCAGTGCTGAGCTGCAGAGTGACTGACTTTTGCAAGTGAGCAAAAAGAGTCGGTGAAATATCTGCTCCCAGCAGGCTGAGATGAACAGATTGATGAACTCTGGTGGTGACTAGCGACAGCTGTAAACATGCTTACAAAACCCAGATAATCTTGAGTTTGTTTTTCTGTTTCAAAAAGAAAAACATATATTTGGACTTTTTTTTTTTCTCTTTCTGGACAGAGCATTAGCTGGCTTCCTCCACAATAGTCACCCAAATAGAATGGCTGCGTGAGAGGTGGGAGCATGGGAGGACAGCCCAAAACCAAAATTAGAACCAAGTCCTGGGAGGCAGCAGAATCCTAGATTTTTCACAAACTCCGCTCTCCAAGTCTGGCTTCATAAGCACTGCTCTTTTGCTAAACTGGCAACAGTTACCACTAAGAGCCTCAACAGTATCTCACACTTGCCAATTCTGGGCTCCTTGACCATGATTCCATCTGGTTTGGAACTGGTGTTCGCTGCGACTCCCAACCCCCATCAGCTGTTCTCCCTAGACTTCTTTGATTTCTCATTCACTTCTCTTCTCCCGTTTGTCATATTTTTTAGGAGGCTACAGGCTTTGATTTCAAGGGGGAAAGGAAGGCAAGGCAAACGTTGCTTTTTATTCCCCAGATGTGGATAATGGAAGATACACCACCCGTGGGAGACGTAGGGCCAACCAGCTGAAATGGGCAATTTGTAGGGAACAGCCCTGGGCCTGCAGGGACAGATTAGATGAGCCCCAGCACACTCAGATCTTATTTCTGCGTTCAGTGATTTTCTTCATCTGGTTTGCTGATGAATCTGTGAATTTCATCGCTCAAGACAGGCCCTCAGTGTCAAACCATTTTTCTTGTTCTTCTGATGGGATGCAACTCAGCAGGCAGCGTCCTTTGAGTGAAGGTGACCTCAGATGGGATGTAAAGTTCTCCCAATCAGTTCCTGCCCTGTAGGTGGCTCTTAATCCAAGTGGGACTAGGTGTGGATGAAATTGTGTGGCTCAGCAAATCCAGGAGACTGAGCAGTCAGGGACGCTGCCTGGGAAGTTAATCCAGGCCATGTGAAGCTCTGAGCAATGGACAAAGTGCTGTGTGTGCACTTATTACTTATTGACGCAAATTAAATCAAACTGACTCAGGGCCAACTGTTGATACACAGCTGTCTCTGTCCATGGCCAGTTCATCCACTCAAGTGAGAGGTGATGCTGAACACCAATGCTTTACTTCCAGCAAAAATGGCTTTTAGAGCATGTCAGATCAGATATCTAATAGGCATTGTGCTAGGTACTCTGTGTTCTTATTTCATTTAATCCTCACAATCACCCTGTAAATTGGTTGATATCCCTGAATGACAAATGAGGAAATTGGAGGCTGGGACAGATTTAGGAACCCAGAGAGCTAGGATTCAAACCCTTGTCCTGATTCTCCCTATTGCCCCAGAGCTTCTCCAGACGTCTACCTGCACAAACACTGGGCAGGTTTCAGACTGCAGAAGCTTGGCACTAGATGGCACCCAGTGAAATAACCTGTGAACAAGCCAACAGCAAGAACATAAGCATTAACGAAGAGAAGGATACAGTATCTTATTCTACCATTTTAGCCAAAGTTGTGGATATTAAATGTCATCTATTTTTTTTTGTTTTAAGCAATTTATGTTATTTAGTAAAATTAGAGTAGGTAATGGAAATTACCAATGAAGGTTTTAGACACTTTTGTTTATAGTTTTCAGTATTTTTTTTAAAGACTTTATAAAAGAAGGAGATTTTTTAAGTTGGCTACCTAATGTGGAATTTTTAAAACACACACACAGAATACATAATCGGGAGTGATGATGGTAAAATAATTTCCTAGCACATAACCCCCAGTGCATATTTGAGGATGAATTTAATAGTGATATAATATAAAGATGGGCTTGAGAATATTTTAGAACTTAGCCTTAAGGAAATGTGCTAGAACCCATGTAAATATATCCATCAGCCCAGACTCTGCCACTTCATACAAAATAATGAAATGGGGTTGATTGCACAGGAAATCCCCAGAGTAGAAATGTCACAAACATATACGCAGAAAAATAAGCATGGGGCTTTGGCAAACATGAAAACCAAGGAATGTCACGGGGAAGCCCTTTGTCTCTAGATCTGAGGTGGCTTGACCTGCCCTGTGAAATGTCTGGGGACTGAGCCAATGCAGTGCTCTGGGATCACTTTGGAAGATCAGACACTCATCATATCATTAAGAAAGGTTTATGCCAGAACTAGAATATTATAAAGAGACTTGGCCAACAGGAGCCATGCATAAAAATGACTTAAGAGTGCCAGAAAATAATAATTATTATGATTATTAGTAATCATATATTATGAGAATATATATTTAAATATAGGCATGCATAACTATTATATATAAGTACAAATATATATATACTGGAGAGAGAGAGACAGAGAGTCAGCCAGTATTATGTGAGGTGCTTTGATGCTTTCAGTATATTGTCTTTACCGTTTTACATTTTACACAACAGCTGGCTAAGAATTTGATTAAACCAACTTCTTCCAAAGGTAGCTCTAATGTTCAGGTCAGTGTCCCACTCATGGGACAGAACCTCAGCCTGCCTCAAAAAAACACGAATCCGCATAAGCCACCATCCCAGCTTTTAAATGAAAAGAAAATTGTAAATGCTAAAATGTAGTATTAGTACTTTTTGCTGGTTGCCCTATTTTCAGGAGATGTAACAAAAATTATAGTTTGAATAACCATAATTTAATGATGGTCTTGATTTTTACTTTTGTAACAATATCCCTCTTCTCTCATTCCATTTTATCCCCATTTGTTATGCTAAATACTTGGCAGATGTGTGATCGACGTATCAATTGGTCCTCATGTAGCTAGCCAAAATTATTTCTGACAACCTTTTATTCCAGGCAGAACTCTCCAGTAGTCTGTTTTTGGAGCTGCAGGCAACCTTCAGGAAAATAAATTAGATAAATATAGCAATCTACAATGGTCCAACATATTCATTGTGGATGTTGCTATTCTTAGTGTTATCATATTAATACTTTTAAGCTGGATGGATTTATGTTAGTAAGAACTGGAAATTTTTAATCAGGATTTTTTAAATCTCCTGAGCATCTTTTAAAACATCATGCAGAAATTTGGTGATGAGCTTAAAAACCACCCTCAGCAATGAGGATTATTAGAATGTTAATTGGAGTTCCCTTCCTTTAGTTTAATGTAGTTCTTGGGGGTGGGGGCCAGGGGGATGACCAAAGTCAGACCACAAAAAGAAAAGTAATCACTGCTTGGTAATATTATTTCATAAGCCAGATAAAGATAGGCTAAAAGACACGTTTATCTCCTGCCAGAGACAGCTTCTTTGGCCTGCTCTCATTCGAAGCTAAATTCTGTACTCAGCTGTATGTGAGGTTCCCATTAAGAGCAGCGGTTTTGCATATGCTAGCTGATGGTGTAGCTGGAAACAAAATTGGCCCCGTAATGTGTTTTGTGCTGCTGGTCTCTGGTTGATAAGGTGCAGCCGCCAACAGGAGTCACTGGCCATGCATCACTGTCCTTCGTGCTTTTTCCATGTCTTCTTGTCTCCTGAGCAGGAGTGGCAGCTGATGGTTTTTTAACCGATGTCACAGGTCTGGAAACCTCAGACTATTGCATCCTCAATGGGCAGTACACCAGGGACAGTAGTGCAAATCAGTTAGACATATTTCATATCTGCAATTAAGTTACCTGATTCCCAACATGCCTTCTGTCCTCGAAGAATGAGACATTTATCTTCCTGCTGGTTTGGCAGAAATTGGGCCGACTGGAGTTGAAGGCTGTTTTCCAACTCTGAAGAATTGATCTGTCTCAGCAACTGAAACTGCTTTCTGTTCCAGCCCCAGGGCAGAAGGGCCCTGCTTTTTCCTGCCCTCTCTTACACGGGGTGGTACGGATTTTGTTGCATTTGGGCAAACTCCGTACTGTGGGTTAGGTGCATCTAAATTAGTAAATATCTTACTAAAGCTGCTATGAGGCCTTGGGGAAGGGTAGGTGGGTGGGTGGGTGCGGGTAAAGCTGTAGGGAAACATGATTTAAAATATATATCAATCTGTCTTTATGTTATTGTGATATTGAAATATACAGCTTGAAATCCATTACTTTATTCTTCTGAGGGTTATATTTGGGTGCAAAAAAGGCATTAATCTTGCACTTCACACTCAGTCTCAGAGATTTTATAGACATAATGCAAATTATAACTATGTTAAAATGGGGGAAATTACATAAGTGGTTGCAGGCTATGACCAAGACTGCGTTTAAGCAGCAAAAAATTATGGTAAAATTTACCAGTGAGCTGGCTCCTTTGATTAATACAGGAAACAAAAATCCATTAAACACTCTATCACTAGCTGTGGAGACCTGCTATGTGGAAAGGCACTGCTAGGCGGGAGGGTACTCATGGGGACACGGCCCCGGAACCTATCATCTAAATGGAATGTCCTAAACGTGTTTCTTTAATGAACCAAAAGATCATTCACCAGGTGAATTAAGAAAACCTGACAAACAAACAAACAAAACAGAAACAGACTCATGGATACAGTGAACAGACTGAAGGTTGACAGGGGAGCGGGCTCGAGGCTGAGTGGGGAACGCGAAGGGATTGGGAAGTACAGACCGGTCATCACAGAACAGTCGTGAGGTATACGTGCAGCGCAGGGAATACAGTCAGCAAACCTGTAATAACTCTGCATGGGGCCAGCTGGGTGCTTATCAGGGGAGACATTCTGTAAAGTACATGGTTGTCTAACCACCATGCTGTACACCTGAGACTAATACAAAATAATATTGAATGTAAACTATAATTTAAGAAAATAATTAGCCCTGGCCAGTTTGGCTCAGCGGTTAGTGCATCAGCCCACAGACCAAAAGGCTGAGGGTTTGATTCCTGGTCAAGGACATGTACCTCGACCACTCTATCTAAAATCAATGGAAAAGTATCCTTGGGTGACGATTAACAAAAATAATAATAATAATAATTTTTAAAAAAGAAAGCCTGGCCATGTTTTCTTGGTCTTGCCATTAATTTTCTGTTACCATGTTTATTTTCTTTGGAAAATGAACTCAGAAGATCTCATTTACAATATATTTTATGTGGCATATAGTTAAGATTTTTTTTTTACCTCCAAAATCCATTTGAATTCAGTAACAACTGACGAAAAAGAAATATGCAGTATTCCAATGGTTCTCAGCTTTGCTTCTGATTCAGGCATGCAGCATTGCACAAAGTAAGAGCTGTTCGCTTATTAGTTTCTCAATATCCGGGGTGGATAATGTAGCTGGACCACTCATGAAGCACTGAAGTACTCAGATGCACTTAAAACACACTCAGATTACATATTGGAACACAAGCATCTGGAATTTTCTCTTTAGTTGGCACCTTTGATTCCATTCTTTGTGCTGAGGTGGGTCCAGAGCCCTTGTGCTCAGAATTAGGAGTGATTGAGTTTCAGTCCATTTGTTTAAAAATCAACCTTGCAATGGGGTGTCAGGAGTACTTAGCAATACATTATCTCCCAAAGCGATGCGCCCAGTGTTTTCTGGGCAAAAGGGGCACTTATGTCCATTAATAATATATATTACCACAGCACACTCAGTTCCTACATCTCTTAGATGTTGACATTTGGGGACTGAATCTCTGCTTTGGGGTTTAGCTGTTTTATTCTCCTGGGTGCAGGAAAGTGATGGTCCCTGTGCCTAGCTCTGAAGCCTGTCATCCTGCTAGGATCTAACCTGAAAGGGCATGCCCTAAACATGGTAGCAGAAGAAGGGCGATCAACCACATGTCCAGTCATGTCCACACTGGAGTTGATGCAGTGGAGAAAATCCAGACCTCCTGAGAGTAGCTAGGCATGAGGCCATGGTTTCAGGAGGGTAGCCCTTGGAGAGCAGGCTCCAGGCAGCGGTTGGTGACACAGGTAGGGGGGCCAGTCTCCCACGAAGGACACTGGTAGGACCTGGCAGGGACGTATTCCAGTTTTAATAAGAGGAAAATGAGGCAGAACTCAAGTCTTAAGAGCTGGGTGAGTAGGACAGGAGGTGGGTGGACACGCAGACACCTCAGGGCTCATATCAGTGTGTCAGAATCAGGGTTTATGACCCAACGGGAACGGAGCACTGATCTTGTCAAGTGCAGATAGACTCTAAAACGCAATGGTTGAAGGCAGGGGTTGGCATGCTCTCCCCAGCAGGGGGCACCAGCAGTGTCACCGAAAGGGCAGACTCTCAAGCTCTGCGTAGATCTCTCGCTGTCCCAGGGTTTCGGGGCCAAAGGAGAGGAGTTCTAGGTAAGAAATTCTGCTTTATGAGTTGACTGATAAGGCAGGAAGCTGCAAAGAGTTTGTAGGAGTAAGAGGACTGAAAGGAGAAGGAAGGTAACCAAAGTTAGCTGCACATAAAGCGTCTGGCGGTGTGGATCCAGGCAGGACTGAGGGCGGGTCCAGACAGGTCAGGTCAGGCAAGACATCTTGGGCACAGACCAGAGCCAGGGCACATGTCTCGTTCATCTTCGATTCCAGTGTATAACAAGCATGGGTACTGAGGGAAGAAAAGAGAGGAGGAACAAAGGGAAAGAGGTCACTAAATAAATGAGAATATGAAAAAGAAGAAAAGTCGGGATGAAAGTTCTTTCAATTTGGCTGAAAATTAGTAACATTAGATTCTATTCTGACTCTGTCACTAATTAAATGCTGGACTTTGGACAGAAGTTACTTATATTTGAGACCATAGTTACTCCATCTATAAAATGAATGTGTTAGACTAGATAATCTTTCTCTTTTTTTTTTTTTAAGTTTACTCCAACAAAAATTTTTGAGTGCCTACTAACTGCCAAGCCCTGAGTTTTGAGGACACTTAGATGATAGCATTAGTACCAGGAAATACCAGACTTCTGATTCTAAAGGATGCCCTTTGTTCTCTGACTAGCTTTGTAAGCCCTGCTAAGTGTGGGTGTTCTTGGACCACAAGTTAATTGAAGCCAGAAGTGAGAGGCCTGTCCTTCTCTGAGATACAATGGAGAAAGGGTTCACCTTGCATGTGGCCTGTCGCAATCAGAAGTCTGAAAGCGCATCTCACCCGCGCCCTCCCTCGTGCGTTCATGTGTGGAGAGTACGAGTGAACAAACAACTGAACGCCTACTGTATGCAAGATGAGGTGCATCAGCTCATCCAACTCGAATTGCATGTGGCTTGCTTATCGTGTCCTTCATTTTACAGGTGAGAAATTGAGACAGAGAGGTAAAATGGGTTTGTCAAGGCCACTTCAACTCCAGGTAGTTAGAATCCGAGTCTGGAACCCTTTCTGCTACACTACAGCATGTCTTAACATTAGCTTGCTTTGAATAACATAACGAATAAACATGCTCAAATAATAGGCTTTTCTGAAAGCTAATCCTTGACATAAAGACATCGGCATGAAGCTCTGCTCACATGCGCATTGAGGCTTGCATCCTACAGGTGGATTTCGAAACTCAAATGAAGTGTGATGGGGCAGGAAACCAAGACAATGTATTCTTTGTGCAACTGAGACCTATATCTATATCTGTAGTATCTATATTTCTATCTATCTCTATACCTATCCATCTATCTAGATATTGATATATAGACCCCCATTTTACATTCACATGAACTGGTATGTATTATATCTGACTATACTGTATATATCAGTTCACTAAATGATTATATGAACAATGAACTTTGGTTTAAACTGGTTTGGCATTTCTAGCTGTGCATAACCACCTATGTAACTCAGTCATGAGGCCTTCTAGGACTTCAATAGTCTGGTTAGGATATGAAGCTGGGAATGGTAAGATTTGAGGCTAGGAGAATAAATTCAGCTTTAGCACAGATCCCCAAGGAATGTGGCCCACTCCTCAAGTCATAAAGTCCTAGGAGGAAGAGTGAGATTCCGGTGCAAGCTGAGAAAGCCTCGCTATCCACGGGGTCCAAACCAATGGGCTGTGGGCTTGGCTATGACAATGGCGATGGAAATCCTGGCAGTCAGGTAGGAGGTGGAAGCTGTGTAGCCCCAAAAGGCCCATCTGGCATAAATAAGAACTCCAACCCATGGTAGGGTTCAGGCTTTGGGGAGCCTACTGAGAGCTAAAAAGAAATGGAATCTCAAACAAGCCAGTTGAGGTTTCAAGAAAGGGCTTTGGTCTCAGTGGACAACCTGGAGAGAAGAGTAGCAAGGTGCTGTTGTCATGCAAAACATGGCAGGGGGTTGGACCAAGGCAATGGCGGGGAGGGGGGTAGCATCCCAGGCACACTGGGCTTAGGGCAACAAGAGAGGTTCTAGATCCACTGTCATGGGCAAGGATAAGAGTGAGATTTCATAATATATTCCAACAAGTTTGCTTAGGACTGGCTGAAGAACAGAGTTGTCCTGAGCGAAGCCTATAAATGAAGACTTTCAACACCTGTAGCTGCATCTGGGTCAGGAATGAATCGATACATCATGGTTTAGTGTTATTTACATCCATTTCACAACCAAGTAATGTATCCATTGCATTTCATCTCAGGTATGACAAAGTCCCCAAAGAATAGCATATATATTATTTTGTCATTATAATACTCAGTATTAATTAGATTATTCTGGGCCTTTATAGGCTTTCTTAACATTATTACCATTGTAATGAAAATTCAATATAATTGTAATGCTATTCAACAGACATGTTCTTGAATTGTTCTGTCAACATCATTGCAAAACCTAATGACAGTCATTGTACTGTAACATCGCATGTGTCATTAATAAAATGTTTTGGTTTTCACCAAGATGGCAATACAAAAAAACTTCAATTAAAATGTACCCTTGACCTTAGAGTATTTCAATAGAGTCCCATAAATGGCTACTAATGGTTTGAAATTTCATGTCAATTTAACTTGAACAGTTTACTCAATCAGGTGATTAAAATAATCCCTTTTAGTTCTTTTTCTTTTGCAATCCTCACCGGAGGACATGTTCATATGTTCATTGATGAGAGATAGAGAGAGAGACATCGATCTGAGAGAAACATCAATTGGTTACCTCTCGAACTCGTCCCAACCAGGGACCAAACCCGACCTCGGTATGTGCCCTGACGGGGCTCGAACTGACCTTTTGGTGTATAGGACGATACTCCAACTGAGCCACATCCTCCAGGGCCATTCCTTCTAGTTCTTGACGTTCATTTTATTGTGGCTCACCCACAGCCTCACAACCAAGCACTGCACCAACGGAACGTGAGGAAACCAAAGGAATTGTCGGTATATTTTCTAACATTCTCGGTCATTTTGAGGAAAACCATGGTAAAAGTGTTATTTGTAAGGCACAACTGGCTGAAAGAAAGTTGATGTGTTTGGTTGCATTCTTTAGCCATGCCATTGTAAATGCTGAGATTCACATCTGCAAACTGGTACATACAGGGAGCTTCAGTGCTTGTGTCGTCACTGTGATGAGACGTGTGACTGTGCTTGATTTTCAATAAATTAACCAGAACCAGGGAAGGCCATGTGGGTGTCCCGTGTCTGTTTGCCACCTCTCACACACAGGGGCTCAAGAAGACATATCGGGCTTATTTAAATGCTTGACCTAGCATAATACTTTTAACTCTTTGGTTAGCATACTTGCCGACAGAATTTCAGTCTTCTCTGAATAGATTTTTAGCACAGTCCTGGCTTAGCACAGAGTGTTTACTGCTCAGTGTGCTAGCTATTAGTATTATGGAGTTCACATTCTCGTGGAGAGAGAGCGTATCACATATACTAAATACAGTTCAGTAAAGCCCTCTCATGGGGCTCGGAACAAAATGCCCTAAGAGCTCTGATGGGAGAGAGAGAGAATCAGGAGTTCATTTACAATCAGTTTTATTGAGTTTTCTTTGAAGTGGTAATCATGGCTGACAGGGAGGGTGGGGGTGTCTCAAAAGAGGTGAGCTTTAAGCTGGACCTTGAAGAATGAATTCACCAGGGGAAGGTGGAAGGGATGTCCAGTGAGCAAGAGCGTGAGCAGCTAGCCTGAGCAAAGCTCTCGGGGTGACACAACCACACGTCCAGGAGCCAGTAAGTGGTGTGGAAAGAGCACAGAGATGCTGCCAGAACAGGCCAGGGCCCGGGATCAACCACCATGGCAGCACCAGAGAGCAGTGTGATCAAATTCGTTTTACAAAAATAACTTGGCTACTTCCTGGAAGATGAACGACATCAAAGAGAGACTGAAAGCAGGGAGCCTGTTACGAAATGATCACGGCAGCCTGGACGGGGCAGTGGCAGTGAGCAGGAGAGGCGAGGGCAGCATAGTGACTGAGCCGATGTGAGGGGCAAAGGAACCACTCAGGGATGACTTTGTATTCTAGCATGAAATAAGAAAAACAGGAAGAGAAGCAAGTTTGGAGAGAAAGATAATGAGTTCTGTGCTATAAATATTAAGTTTGGGGTGTCCGCAAGAGGAATATCCAAGTAGGCAGTTTAAAATATAATTCCAGAGATACCCACACAGGGGGGTGGGGAGAAGGGATAGTAGAGAAAAAGGAAGTTGTAAAACAAGTCTTGCATACCTGCACAGCCCAGCTGGAACCAGAACCGGACAGGTACCCCTCCAAACCTCCCCTCCGCACCAGTAAAACTGCTCCACTCACGCACCTTGATATGTCTGTGTGTTCGTCTGCATCTCTCCTTCCTTCCATTCGACATATGCTGATTAAGCATCTATTATGTGCCAGCCACTGTTACAGATTTTGGTGGCACAGAAGTGAAAAAGTCAAAACCCTGACATGGGGGAGTTTATGTTTTAGTGCAGGAGACAGTCATTAAGCACATAACTGAATAATATAAAATATAATTTATTATATTTTAATAAATATAATAAATATTATTATTATATTACATAACCCTAACCCTAACCCCTAACCTTAACCCTAAATTTGAGAAAGGGGGAGGGGGAGGGAGAGAGAGATAGAAACATCAATGAGAGAGAACATCAATTGGCCTCCTCCTGCATGCCCCCCACTGGGGATTTGGCCCACAACCTGGGTATGTGCCCTGACCAGGAATTGAACTGGCAACCTCTTGGTGCATGGGTTGATGCTCAACCACTGAGCCACACCAGCCGGGCTAAAATGTAATTTTAAGTAAATGCTATAAGGAAAAATAAAGCAGGTGAAAGGTTAGAAAGTTACCAGGGAGGGAGAGGAAGGGGAACTCTTTGAAATCAGGTGGTTATGGTCAAGTAAGCCATCTCTGATGAAGTGGCATTTCAAACAGACCTAAAGTGACGGAACAAGCAATGTGGAAGTCTGAAGGAAGTATGTTTCAGACAGAGGGAAGAGCGAGAACGAAGACCCTGAGGCAGGAACCAGCTCAGTATGACTGAGAAACAGCAAAGCGGCCAGCCTGGCTAGAACAGACCAAATAGTCACTGGGTATCTTGTGACATTTCTGATACTACTGTCTTGTGTTATTAACTAATACTCTTGTAAAGATTTTCATGCATTTATATCCTATCTTCCCAACTCTATGTAAGCCTATTGAGGGCAAGGTCTGTGTTCAAATTGTATACTCCCACAGTACCTAGCACAACACCTTGCAGGTGTTCTTTCTCCATTCATCTGTCTATCATTTTCATTGGTGGTGATCCCTAGGCCTCCCTTGCCCTACTCTCAAACACTTCTGGGCTAATTCCAGAGGTTGCTAACCCTCTGGCAAACCACTGGTGAGCTGTCTAATACTGTTGTGATTAGTGAGAAACTCAAGCTAAATCCACAGCACCATAGAAAGCCCATGCACCAAGATCTACCCTTGCTGTTTGCAAACCGGATCGTTCTCATACTGAAGACTGAAACGTGAGGACATTCTGCACATGCTCAGAGAAGCTGCTGGCTTTGCCACAGTTCTATGCTTAAACACTACAATAATATTATTATTATCTCACAGGGCTATCCTGGGGATTAATGAGATATTTTCAAATCACTTTGAGCTACTCCATTGGGGGTACTGAATAAATGGTATGTGTTCCTCCTGAAGTGCCACTTTTGACATTGATTTGTTGTGATGGGTTCTGCTGTCCAACAGGGCTGAGATTTGCCCACCAACTCATTTCCTATAAACAATAGACTAGCCATCAGAAGGCGGTGGTTTTCCGTTAAAATAAATATGAAGTGAAGTGAACTAGTCAGCAATCAGAAGCAAATAGACCGCTGTTAGAAATCTAGTGTTTATTAAGCACTCACAGTGATCAACATAAGAGCTTCACAGTGTGGTGCAGCACAGCGAACACTGGACTGGAAATGGTCCAAGGGTTCAGGCCCAGCTCTGCCACTAACTCGCTGTGTGAGCTTGAAGAAATTGCTAAACATCTCTGGGCCTCAACTACAAAGTAACGGTGGTTCCACAAAGCTCATAATCAGTCTTCCAGATAAGGTAAATACATGAAAGGAATGGAAACAGTCATTTCTGAAGGATAGCTACCTCACAGCAGGGAGAAGCTGTGACCATCTATCACAGCACCATCCTCTGTTCTGGTCTTCCTTGCTGCTGATTAATATTAATTTCAGTACTAATTCCTGCAAATGGAGAAATAAATCACTTTCTAAGTCAGGCAGAGAAGTGCATTAAACATTTGGTCTTTAAAAATAGGGTCTTTGCCTTTCTATGAGCCATCCTTGCAGTAAGCCCTCGGTCTTATTCTTAGATTTAAATATATGAATGATTGATTATACTGCTACCCTAATACCCAGCTCTAAAACAGTGTTCTAGTTTAGTGAGAGAGTGTTTTACAGTTGTCCACTTTTACCATCTGACAACATATGCTACTGCCTGCAGGGCCTGGCACTGACCTGGAGGCGAAGGACAGAAAAGAACACGGGTGCTTGTTGCACCCAGAAGAGGCAGAGGTGGAATAACCCAGCAATGTACTGTACCGTGAGCCCGGGTTCCCTCCCTCCCTCCCCATCCGAGCAATCCCAATGGTCCTGGGCTCAGAAAGAAGAAATGTTGACAATTCAGAGCAGATAGAAATGCAAAGAATCACTTATTGAGAAATTCAATTCAACAAACATATACTGAGTTCCTACTATATATCAGGCACTTTGCTAGTTGCTAGCTTTGTAAATCGGGTGAGACCCAGTCTCTATCCTCCATGACTACACATCATACTTACTCCAAGTCCAGTTAGCAGCTGAGGTATGACGGTGTGGGAGTTGTCTAGACAACGGTTCCTCTTTTGTAAATGATTCGAAGGATACAACAGAAAACACATGTCTAAGCCTGGGGTTGACTCTAAATTGGAGTTGCTAAAATGCTTGGAAACAGAAATTGTGTTCAAAGTGACCACATCAATTTGGAAAACTAGTTTAGGTTCAAAGGGGATAAATGTAAGTTACTATCCTCAGGCTAAAATCAAGCAACATAGATACAAGTTTTGGAATGAATGTTCTCCCAGTTTAACAAACACCGTGTGGCAAATCCCTTACTACAAGGCAGCAGTGGAACATTAAGTAGACCGTCGAGGTACAGGTTTCGATCCGTCCCTCCCACCAGAGATTTAAGACGAGATATGAATTTCCTCTGTCACTTTCCTCTTACTTCCCACTGACAGGAATTCTCACAGTACTGTAAAGACTAGGCTGCCCTCTCCAAGCCCCACCAGAAACGTGGTCCTTGATTCTTCCCAATGACTGCAATCTAAGCTATGAAAGTTAGTGAGAACTATTCACTACAGAAGCCAAGTCCCCGAATGCCATAATGACCCATTTTCTTCAGACTCCAGGTGGGAAACTCACCAGCACCCATGACTACTCCCTCCAGCTTCTCGTTCCAACAGGAGCTAAGTTAGAGCCCTCCAGGCCTGGAGGTCTTCTACCTCCTGTGGGCTCAGGATGCTGGGCGCAGGCTTGCCTCTTCCCCAGGGCACCCACCTGGCCTGCCACCCCCTTCCTGGCATGGCTCCAGATACAGGACACATCCCCACCTTCCCTCCTCGCCTGCCTCCGCCAGCTGCCCCCCGGCTCCTCGGAGTCCGCCTCCCCCGGGCCGCCCAGGTGGAGCTGGCGGGGCCGCGGTGCGGGTCCAGGGTGAGTGGAGAAGTCCCGCGAATGGGACGCGGCCTCGCCGGCCGTGGGCGGGCACACTGACCCCAAGCCGGCCGAGCCTGGGGCTGGGGTAGTGGTGGGGTTTAGGGGGGAACCGAGGGGCGAAAGGAGGGCGCCTGGGTGACTCAGAGAGGTTAAGGTCACGACGGTGAGGGGCGGGGCCGGGCGCGCGCCCGCGCAGTGGGCGGGGTCCCCGAGGGGCCGCGGAGGGCGGGCGCGCGCGGGCGCGGGCGCGGGTGGAGGGCGCGGGCGGAGGGAGCGCGGGAGGGCCGGGCCGGCGTCTGTCTGATGAGGAGCCAGCGGGCCGCGCCGCAGCCAGACAGAGCCCGGCGGCGGCAGCGGCAGCAACAGGCGGCGGGCTGGGCTCGGGGCGGAGGCGGCGCGGGAGCGGGCAGCGTGAGGAGCGCCGCGGCCCCGCGCGGCCCCGGGGTTCCCGCCGCATGGAAGAGCATCTCAGCCTGCTGAGCTCGCCGCCGCCGCCCTCCGCCCGCCACCGCGCCCACCCTCCCCAGCGCCCCGCCGGCCGCGGCGCCCGCACCCTGGTGAACCCGGGCTACGCCGAGTCGGCCGCGGGCCCCGAGCTGCCGCCCGACATGACCGTGGTGCCCGGGGACCACCTGCTGGAGCCGGAGGCGGCCGACGGCGGCGGGGACCCGCCTGAGGGCGGCTGTGGCGGCGGCGGCGGCGGCGGCGGCTGTGACCGCTACGAGCCGCTGCCGCCCGCGCTGCCGGCCGCCGGCGACCAGGACTGCTGCGGGGAGCGCGTGGTGATCAACATCTCGGGGCTGCGCTTCGAGACGCAGCTCAAGACCCTCTGCCAGTTCCCGGAGACGCTGCTGGGGGACCCCAAGCGGCGCATGCGGTACTTCGACCCGCTCCGCAACGAGTACTTCTTCGACCGCAACCGGCCCAGCTTCGACGCCATCCTCTACTACTACCAGTCCGGGGGGCGCATCCGCCGGCCCGTCAACGTGCCCATCGACATCTTCTCCGAGGAGATCCGCTTCTATCAGCTGGGCGAGGAGGCCATGGAGAAGTTCCGCGAGGACGAGGGCTTCCTGCGGGAGGAGGAGCGGCCGCTGCCCCGCCGCGACTTCCAGCGCCAGGTGTGGCTGCTCTTCGAGTACCCGGAGAGCTCCGGGCCGGCCCGGGGCATCGCCATCGTGTCGGTGCTCGTCATCCTCATCTCCATCGTCATCTTCTGCCTGGAGACGCTGCCCGAGTTCCGCGACGAGAAGGGCTACTTCGCCTCGCCGTCGCTGGTGGAGGCGGCCAGCAACGGCACGTCGGGGGCCCCTGCCGGAGCCTCCAGCTTCTCCGATCCCTTCTTCGTGGTGGAGACGCTGTGCATCATCTGGTTCTCCTTTGAGCTGCTGGTGCGGTTCTTCGCTTGCCCCAGCAAAGCCACCTTCTCGCGAAATATCATGAACCTGATAGACATTGTGGCCATCATCCCTTATTTCATCACTCTGGGCACGGAGCTGGCCGAGCGCCAGGGCAATGGACAGCAAGCTATGTCCCTGGCCATCCTGAGGGTCATCCGGCTGGTGCGGGTCTTCCGCATCTTCAAGCTCTCCCGCCACTCCAAGGGGCTGCAGATCCTGGGACAGACGCTGAAGGCTTCCATGCGGGAGCTGGGGCTGCTCATCTTCTTCCTCTTTATCGGGGTCATCCTCTTCTCCAGCGCGGTCTACTTTGCCGAGGCAGACGACCCCACTTCGAGGTTTAGCAGTATCCCGGATGCTTTCTGGTGGGCCGTAGTAACCATGACAACAGTAGGCTACGGGGATATGCATCCAGTGACCATAGGGGGCAAGATTGTGGGGTCACTCTGTGCCATCGCTGGTGTCTTGACCATTGCTTTGCCAGTCCCTGTGATTGTCTCCAATTTCAATTACTTCTACCACCGGGAGACAGAAGGGGAAGAGCAAGCCCAGTACATGCACGTGGGGAGCTGCCAGCACCTCTCCCCTTCAGCCGAGGAGCTCCGAAAAACAAGGAGTAACTCGACTCTGAGTAAGTCGGAGTATATGGTGATCGAAGAGGGGGGTATGAACCATAGCGCCTTCCCCCAGACCCCCTTCAAAACAGGCAATTCCACTGCCACCTGCACCACGAACAATAACCCCAACTCCTGTGTCAACATCAAAAAGATATTTACCGATGTTTAATATATGGCACAAGTGACACGCTGTGCTCAGTATTGTGTGGACCGTGCCCCCTTGGTCTGTGTATGCCCTTGTTTTATACATTCCAGACCATCCATCAAGGAAAGGACGTGAAGAAGTGGAAAGCACACTTCATTCTCGCTCCCCTACTGCTTCACACTGAAACAGGTGTCTGTTTGCAAACCGGCTGCATTCTCTCAGCTCTCCTTTTTTTTTTTTTTTCTTTTTTTTCCCCTCTCCCTCTCTCTTAATATTGCAAACAGCAGACTTTAAACTTGATTTCTAGTATACGCCCTATGAAAAAGAAACTGTACATCCTGGGAGGAAATGAAACTAAAGAACAGTTAGAGTAACTGTTTAACCTCAGAATTAAAAGACAGTTGTTTCTTTACTAAGTAAAGCAGGCACATACTTAAAAGATGTTTCAGTTTGATGGACCTTTCAACATTATTGAATATTTAGTTCAATTGCCGACACTGTGGATATATGGATGGAAAGTCCATTCAAAGAGACTTGTAAACCGACCATAAGTTTATTTGGTTTTTGACTGGAATTTCTATTCTGTTCAGAACCCCCTCCCCAGAATTTTAAGAATCTCTACAACTTCGAACAAAGGGAAATGCCCAAGATGTACTCATCTGACTAATTCAACTCTTTGGGGCTTGTTAGACATTTTGAAAGTATCAGACTAACAGATTCCTGTGAAGTTCTGTGTGTGTGAGTTCCAGCCACTAGAAACAGATGTTTTCAGTGCTGCTGAGAGAAACAAAAAAATTTCCTAGTACATCCGAGAGATAAGCTTCTGCAGTATCACAAGAAGATTAAAGTGGCAGACACTCCTTCCAGCGGAAGTTACTAATTCCAACCTGACTGATGCAGTTTCCATAGCAACCCATGTTTCCTGGGAAACCCGAAAAAGGTTGTCATGGCATCTCTTGCTCTCTATCCCCGCCCTCTAGCCCCTGCCGTTTCCACAGTAACCTTTCCAGATGGTTCCTACTTACCTGATTTCGTAAGAAAAACCACTGTTTGAATAAACCGCACAAATAAAGTGAAGTCTGAGATTCCAAGGTGGTGAAATGAATCACAAAATGCATATTTTTTTACTATAAAAAAATCATTGATATCATCCTATAATGACTGAATTGAGAAGGAAAATATCATCTTTGGGATTTTTAGATATATACCACATCAGACATGGTGTGAATTAAGTGCAGGTAATCAGGCAATAATTTCAAAAAATGCTTCTCCACTATTTTCTTTTGCCAAGAAGTTTCCAGCCAACAAATGAAATTAAAAAGCAAATATGAAAGTGTTCTGTACATAAGCAAAGGAAAGATTCAGTCGGTGTACCTGCAACCTTACTACAAGGGACCTTCAGACGTCCTCTTTAAAACAAAACAAAAAAACCACTCCAGATCCCACAACAGCACTGTCACCATCACAGCACTTGGAAAGCTAAATAAAATAGAAAACTATAAAGGATGCATTTTTAACTGAGGGAATTGCAGACAGTCAATAAAAAGGAGGGACGGGAAGTTAACCAGATCTTGGGGAAATACCTTCAAGTTTCAGCCATGTGCCAGGGTTGGCAGAAGACAGACAGAATCAGGTGAGCACTGTGTGGGCTACTGAGAGCACTTCCTTTTTGTCCAGGGAAGCAGGGAAATGCCATTCGTGTCTAGGTTGGTGATACTTGCAAAACCACTAGGTTTATATTATCTGCTAGGTGCCTTTTAAAGATCATTTAGAACACCTTTTCCATTTGATTTCCATGTTGCTGTCGTTTGGTTCCCATTGTTTCTTGCAAAAGGATGAAAAGAAAGGTCATTGCTCTTTATAATAGCCTTCACCCAGACTGAACTGAAGATGATGCCATTTCTTTTACTAACCCACTTAGCTTCTGAACAAACTGTCTCCCCTTAAAAAGGAATAAAACACAGAAGCTACTGCCATTAGATTATTGTTTCAATTTTAACTTACATATTATTAGGTAGTATGTGGTAGTACAATTCTTTGAGACAAAAATGGTTAAAATTGCAATAAAGGTAACATTTTAACAAATAATTTTACATACATGATAGACATTATACATTTTCCACAATTATACATTATCCACAATTATTTTTTGGTTTTGATAGGTTGTAACTATTCTAGAGTAAATGAGAGTAACTCTATTTTAATAAAGCTCATAAAGTATTTTCATGTACTCAGAAACCTACTTATGTTATTACTTGTGCATTTGAGACAGTGAAAGATAATGATTAAAATTATAAGAGGGAGAAGAGAAAAGAAAGCTGTATACCTAGACACAGAGTCATTGTTCCTAATCTGTGTGCATGGAAATGGAACCTTTTTATCTAGTTTCCTTTGCCCTTGTTTGAGTTACTTTTAACATTGCTCTACCTTTTGACCACATTTTTGGTATTGTTAACGACCAGAAATTCTTTTTATGACCCATTTTGGTGGTTATATGTTAGACACACTATAGTAAGAACATAAGAATAAATTTTGTATCTGTTTTTAAAAGCTCTTAACATAAAGATGAACAAAGTGCACTGAGAGTTATATTCAATTTTTCAGAAGATGTAGAAATCCTGATGAGCTCTATAAGTAATTAATGGCTGTGCCATAATTTTTGGAATTGTATGGTTATTAAATAACAGTAATACAAAGGAGACCCTTTTTTTAATTCAGAGGAATATGGCTTTTGAATCCTAAATTTGGGGTAGTGTAATAGTTTCCAGGCGCCATATTGTTAGCTTCTTCAAGGTTATAGGTTCTGTGTCTTGACAAAGTTTTAGATACACTTGCCTAGTACAGAATGTAGCATCTTGTACGTATTTAATACATATTTGATGAGTGAATGGCTGTCTTACATTAATGTTACTTTCAGGCTTTTAATGAAGTGGTTTAATGCATAAGCTCTGCAGTCATATTGCCAGAGTTTGAATCCTGACTCTGCTGTTTGACCTTGAACAAATTACTGAATCTCTCTGTGCTTCAGTTGTCGTATTTGTAAAATGAGGATAAATAGTACCTCATAGGGTTGTTGTAAATATTAAATGTTAATACAGGTATAATACTTAGAAAAGGTAATTACATGATATGCAGCAGAGATTTTGCTAAGCGATTACATTATTACGTTATATTATTTGCTAAGAGATTGCATTATTATTGTGATAATTATTCACATGCACTGTGTAATTAATACTGAACTTTGTAAATGATATGAAATACATAATCAGGTCTTCCTATTTACTTCTGTATAACATACTAATTACCACTTATTAAGGGTCAGCATGTCCTTGACACCTCTCAGCTCTGCAAGTTAGGTGGTATTAACCCCATCTTAGGAGGGCAAAAATAGGTGGTTAAGGTTAAATGATTATTCCTAAGACTTCACAGCTAGCATGAGATCCAGCTATAATTTAAAGCCAGGTCATTCTGGCCTCCAAACCCCTGTGCCTTTTATTGGATGACTTGAAAGAGATGGAGAAAATAAATTTCTTATGCTTTCAGAGTTGACTTCAGCCTATTTTACTAATTAATGAATTCTTGTAAAGAACATATCTACAGAAACCTATTTCATTCAGTATCCTGAAAATTAACCTTTTCTGATCATCAGATATTTTTAAACCATGGAGATCAAATATATGTTATTTAAATTGAATGAAGAGATGGACTTTTCCAGTAAGAAAATATTATTTTCTTATATGATTGCTTTATCTGGATTTGATATTATGCTCAAAAAGTATAATCAGTCACAGTAGTGGTACCTACTAGGACAGTGGATATTTTTCAGTTTTAATGTTAATTTCCTATTTCCATGTGTTTTCATCTGCAGTAGATGATAGAATCATGCAGATTGTTATTTTTCCACCTTATGCTTTGCTTAGGTTACTAGAGATCCATGCCAGAAGTGGTGTAAACATTCTGATTCTCTCTTATAAAGAATGGAGAAATTACTTAGAACAAAAGGATTGAAAGCAGGAGATTGCTGGTTCATTGAAATTTGTGACATTATTGCTTTATAAGAGCATCTGTCCTCAAGACAACGTTAGAATACAATTTTGTCCCACAAAACAGCTGTAGCCCCTTCTCTAAGGTCCAAAATCCAATTTAGTAAAATGAAAATGGATAGTGATTTGAGCTTAGAGCAAAATGCTAATGAGCCTAAGTTTGCACGGGCCAGATAGCCTTGCCAAACCGCATACTTCACTGTTGAGCTCAGCTGCGTGTCTTGGATGTTGGAAGGTGCACATACATATGTCTGTGTGCACAAGAGATTCCTGGAGGAGGGGTACTGAATCAGTGCACATCCATCCACACCCTGGGGGAAATCCCTGTACCCTACAGCTGGTGAATCTAGAGATAAATCTAACATTATTGTTACTTTATTTTTTTATGGTATTACCAAATTTAAATGCCCACCAAATATAATGACATAATCACAAACAGCTACGTATAAGAGGGATGTGTTATATCAGTTATTTCTAAACTTTGCAATAAAATTTCGGAGTTGAAATTTTAAATGCACAGTATGAAGAAATTCCAAGTTATGGTTTGTTGACATAAAACATGTTATTTACTCTTTGGCATATAACAAGTAATTGCTTTGCTGATAGTATATAAATTCAATATATATAATACATACCAATAGTCTATTCCTTCGAGAATCGTAACAGTAATTTACTGACTTCTATACATTTAAAATTTCAACATTTCCTGTAACAGCTTCCAAGTCCTTCCCACCACTCAGCTGTGAATAAAAGTGATAACCTCTCCCACTCAGAAATGCAAAGAAGCACACGCACCCCCCAGGCTGAAGACGTGCGGCAACACTGTGAGGTAGAGGTGAGGAGCCTAAGAATGGGGAAGGGGAGCTGTAGGGCTTGCATTTTAGGGTAGGTTTCTTTATTGCTGTCTTGTATTTGGCATTTTAAACTAAGGAGGCTAAAACTATTGCTTTTGCACAACTAATTTCCTACATTTTGTTTGGCAATTGTATGTATATTAACAAAATTGCTTGCTTTTTATAACCTGCAGGGAGTGGTGGATAACCTTTGAGAGAGGGTAGGTCAGAGGAGGCAGGAAGAAGGGAGGGGAAGCCATGTGGAGCCCAAACCTTACTACTGTGACTCATCTCCTGACCTCCTGCCAGAAAGTGGCCAATGCATAGAGTAAATCATAGTATTCTGTACATATTCATGTTCACCCTGAAATATATTTTAAATGATTCAGACAGGTTAGAAAGTTTTCAAATATTTGTCTTTGTTTTCAATGATGTCGTAAACTAATTTTGTCCTTGAAATGGTAAAGGAAAAAACATTTTACAAAGAAACATTTTTTTGGTTCCTTCCATCTCTCTCTCCCTCTCTCTCTCTCTCTCTCTCTCTCTCTCTCTCTCTCTCTCTCTCTCTCTCTCTCTCTCCCTCTCTCTCCCTCCCCCCTCCCTCCCCCCCCCCCCGGGTGTATTGTTTTCTTACATTTCAAATTTTGTACCATCAACATTCAAATGCATTAAAGAAGCAATTCAGAAAAGAAGCTGCATCATTTTCTTGGGAGTCATGTTTATTGTTGCAACAACCTAAATGGCCTGAAAAGTGAATCCTAGGATTCTTCTGGTTGTTAGTAAGATAGCACTTAAATGAACAAAAAAATGACGTTTCATCATATCTGAAGAATGTTGTGCAGGCAGGGCCCTGAGTTTGCAGACACGGGGTTCAGCCCCCACCAGTTGTGGTGGTAGGAAGTGGAGAGAGCACAGAGGCTCTTGGGACTCTGTTGAGATCCCCACCAACTTTTTCAAATGAAAGTTACATGGACCTCCATGTTACATGTCTACCAGCACTGCTGTGTCACTTGTTTTTCATTAAGTTTGTTTTAAACTCCTGTTCTTTGTGAAAATGATCTCTGATTCCTAAGGTTCTGACTTGTATGCATTTAAACATCTTCCTTAAATTAAACACATGATTTCATTTGGAAGCCAAGCCCCACTTGAGTCTATTCTCTCCATAGCAGCCAGAGTGATCTGTTCAAACTTTTCAGGTCATGTCACTTCTTTGTGGCAAGACCCCGGCTGGCTCCCCATTTCACACGGAGTATGAACTGAAGGGGCCACAGTGGCCTGCAGGCCCCCTCACCTAGCCGCCCTCCCCTTCGGACCTCATTGCTGGCTCCTTTCCCTTTGATCCCGTGCGGTAGCCACGCTGGCTTCCTTTTCTTCCTCAAGGCACCAGGCAGGCTGCACCTGAGGTCTCTGTACTGTGCCCCCGCCTGGCATCTGATACCTGTGTGGCTCACTCGTCAACTTCTCAGATGTCGGGGTCTCAGGGTAGCCTTCCCTGGCCGCTCCAGTTAAAACTGCAGCCCCCACAGCACTCCCTGGACCTCTCTCTGCTTTGTTTTCTCCTCTGACACATTAGACTTTTTACTTCCTTTGTTTATTGTTCATCTTCCTTTCCCTTCCGTGAGGACAAGACTTTTTGTCTGTTCATTGGTACTGTGTCCCTCAAGAGATGGAATATTATCTGGAATAAGGTTGGTTCTTAGTAAGTAGTTCTTCACGGGAGGGAGGAGAGGAGGGGAATAGCATTCCAATTTGAGTGTTTTAAAACTATAGACAAAGTTGACATGTTGTATGTCTGTGCTTCATTGTATCACTGTGAGGTTTATACTCCTCACCCTGCACTTTCGGATGAAATTCCTTGCAGTAATTGATTCACTGGAGAAGGTTTCCATTGGTAAAATGTGCCGGAAGGTTTTCCACACAAAGTACTATCCAATGTTGGAGGTGGAATGCCTTGATATAAATAACTTAAATATAACATGGTATGAGCTATCGCACCCAATCACCAGGGGTACCTGGGAGTTAAAATGTTTCAGAGACCATGCTTCCTCCCTAACAGCTAACAGAATGCTGTTTGTAGATGGTATTCAGTATGCACTTGTTGACTGATTGGCTCAAGTAGTACAGCAAAAAGCAGAACAACCTAATGATATCTTGGGACTTACCTATCTAGCAGACATTCTAAGAAACTTCCCAGTAATTCCGTCTTAGTTTCAGTTAATGGTGAGTCCGTAAGTATCCCTGGGGTCTTCATGACAGCGTGTGCTCGTTGAAGAAGGCATTAGAGATCTCATCTGTGCATCATCTGAAAGAATCACATTGCTGTAGATATGGTCTTGCTGGATGAAATGATTTCTATGATCAAATAATCTCATTTGAAGTGTAATTGTCCAGTTGGATGGTAGGATTACAAAACTTGGTGGTTTTTTAGAGTGCTTTTTACATATATAAAAAAAGATGGGGACATTGAATCCATGAGAATAAGAGCAGATTCTTAGAGTGACTTATAATGGCAAAACTTGGGTATTTCCGAATAAAATGGGTGAGAGGGACCAGTAGCATATGTTGGAATTGGGGAATTCCTAGCGGCTTTGAAAAACCAAACGTGTGTCATGGAATTACTGAAACTAATTAAAGCATTGGTATCAGTGAGTACTGCAGGCACAGTCATGAGTTTAGGTAATATTGTAACAGGTGCGCTTTTCCCTGCAGTAGGAAATGGGGATTCTTCTGGGAGGAGGGAGGACCTTCCTTTACCCTCACCCCTTCTGCATGCTCTCCTTCCCTGGATTTCTCAGGCCAAGCAGACCACAGACTGGCCTGGCTGTTGCCTCTGAACATCTAAGCAGCAAAATTTTCTTGCCGAATTAAAGAAAACTAACGTATGTGCTTGAGATTCCACAGATGTAGAGCAGGAGAACTTAGAAGCTCTTTTCCGTCGCTTTACACAGTTATGCCCACGCAGGACACAGTTTCTCTCCTCTGAGCACACATTGTTAGGACGCGTTTTAAAGAAATGACAAAATAGAGAGTTGAAATGAATACTTTTTGTTTTGTTTTGTTTTTCTTGTTTCGGTTAGGGAGCTATAACTTTCTGTTATTTAATTCAGTTTGGGTTTTATGGGATTCTCCGTTATAACCTGGTCTAGCCAAGGCATCAGATAATTAAGGGAAGCCTCATGTGCCATCACATTCTCTGTTTCCCAATTTCACTCTAGGACAAAAAATATCAGATATCCACTAGTACATTACTTCTGTAAGAAATGAAAATCAAAAGCATGGTCAACAAGAGCAACTGTGTGTCAGTTCAAAATGCAGTGGGCAACTGAAAACCGCACACAGAAATACTCCCCCACGTAAGAACTGTGCTTGAATTGCTTTATTCTGTAGATCTTTTACCTGCAATTATTTTAACTGTTTTCAAAAGATTGATTGTGAATTGAGGATGTCTATTATTAGTAGACCTGAATACTGCTCAAAGTAGTATTGATCACACCTCACAGCTCATTTTCCCGTGACTTTCAGATTTTTGACAAAGTTCACATCTTCGCATATTACCAACTTTACTGAGCAAGTTTCAACTGTTTTTGCTTGCCAAGAGTGCCTGGTTTCCAAGAGGCCAATCAGAATTATACATAATTGAACAAGAAGTCTCTCTAGTCCTTGGGGCTAATTCATCACTGTTTAGTTGGTAGAATTTGTAGGACTTTTAGGTGTGTGGCCATCTCTAAGTTATTTAATAAATGCCAAGTATAGACACATAAAAACGAAGTTCCCATAAACTTCATGTTATAGGATGATTCGGCTCTTTCCTCCTCAAACATCTTAGTAAGGCTAACAATTAAGTAAGCTGTGTTTCTGTGCCTCTTTCATTTAAGTCTTGCTGGAGGTATTAATTTCTTCTTCACAAACTTGGTAATTGTAGAAATTTGACTGTTCTTACCTTCTTTTGTTGCTTTATATTTTAGAACATTTATTTGGCCATGTATCTTCAATTATAGATCACCATTTTCTATTATACTTCCTTTGTCTCTTTTTATA
Source organism: Tadarida brasiliensis (assembly GCA_030848825.1). Classification (NCBI taxonomy): domain Eukaryota; kingdom Metazoa; phylum Chordata; class Mammalia; order Chiroptera; family Molossidae; genus Tadarida; species Tadarida brasiliensis. The sequence continues at coordinate 10,868,286 of CM061275.1, read as the reverse complement.
GAGTTGATTTTTGTTTTGTTTTGTTTTGTTTTGTTTTGTTTTGTTTTGTTTTGTTAATCCTCACCCAAGGATATTTTTTCATTGATTTGTAGATAGAATGGAAGGGAGGGAGGGAGAGAGAGAAACATCGATGTGAGAGAGACACATTGATTGGTTGCCTCCCACATGACCTTGACTGGGGCTGGGGATCGAACCTGCAACCCAGGTACATGCCCTTGACCAGGAATCAAATCCATGACCCTTCGGTCCGTGGGCCGATGCTCTAACCACTAAGCCAAACCGGTCAGGGCATAGAGTTGATTTTGATTCTTAAGGCAACGTCCCTTCTTAGCTCTTCAACTCATTCCTGAGCCACTAATATCAACACTATGATTACTATACAAACATCACCTTTATTTTTTTGTTTCTATTAAATTGCAACTCCATCCACACCCTACAGTCTAGGGTGCCAAACCATACAATACCTTTTTAATAATTCCAAGAGTGTTGAGACAGATACTGACACATGAGGTAAAAGGCCCAACCCCTTGTATAGAAAGAATGTAACAGTAGCAAGACAAGAATAGCTTAACAGAACCATCTAAGCTACAGTAGCACTGAGCCGAAGCTAGGCACTTAGGAAATAAAATCATTCATGGTGCTTGTAATTTCTTGTAATTAGTAGTCATTAATAGCTATTGGACCATTAGAATTTTCAAACTCTCCTAATGAAAATTGAACATGCTGTGATGCAAGAATATACTTTTGCTTTTTCAACAAAGATAGGTGGTGAGAAGTTATATCTTCCATGAAGGATGATCACATGTAATCCAGGTCAATTAGGAAAACTTTTTACTAGCTGGTTGTCCAGCACACAGAAGATATACAACATTTAATTTAGTGAGTAATTCTTCCATAAAAAGCGCTCAAATTCCAGATCACCATCGTTAGGCATTTCCCACTGGATTTGAGACACCTGCTGAAAGTAGTATATATGGGAAACAGTGTTCTCTAAGTATTATGATGGATAATATTCACATATGGAAACTGGAGTGGGTTTAGCATTTTCTAGTTTTGTCTTTAAAAGTATTCTTTATGCCCTGGCCGGTTTGGCTCAGTGGTTAGAGCGTCGGCCCGCAGACCAGAGAGTCCCGGGTTCGGTTCCCGCTAAGGGCACGAACCTCAGTTGCAGTTTGTCCCCGGCCCCGGTTGGGGTCATGTGGGTGGCAACCACTCGATGTGTCTCTCTCACATTGATGTTTCTCTCTCTCTTTCTTCCTTTCTCCCTCCCGCTCTATCTGAAGAGAAATGCAAAAATGTCCTCGGTGAGGATCAAAAAAAAAAAAAGTATTCTTTATATATTACATAGTTAGTGAATCTCTAGAGTGCATATATCTAATTTTTACATACCCATTTATTTATTCAACATATATTTACTGAGTACCTTCTATGTGTCTCGCGCTGTGCAAAGTGATAGGGATTGTTCATTCATTTAACATATGAAGTGTCTCCTATGGGCCAGACACCATCCTAGATTCTGGATGGAGCAGGGAACACGACAGCCATGCTGCTCGATGCCATTTTTAAGAGCTACTTTACTGTCAGCATTTCTAAATATCTTTTTTGTAATTGGGAGAGAGAAGCACCAAACCTTGAACTTTTATTTCTTTGTTCTCTACAGGCCTTGGTTAAGTGGTTATTGTTGTCTTAATTTATGATTTCTTAAAGTGGTACATAACTGCAGAGTTCACATTTTAAAGGATCAGCAGATTTTAAAGTTATTTGTTATGACAAGATAAACTATAGGGATGACATCTCTGGCACCTCGAATATGGTTTTCACAGTAGTCGTTTTGAAGCTGTTTCTCTCTCTCTCTCTCTCTCTCTCTCTCCTCTCTCTCTCTCTCCTTTTTTCCCCTCTCCATAACATTGAGAAAATTAATACATACATATTTCTGAAAAATAGTAGGCACTCAAACCTTTCCGATAATTCTAAAGATGCAGAGAAGTTTTCCTGTTCAAAAGCAAACAGTCACATTGGTTTGGACTGGATTTGGAGGTCGTTATTAATATGGAGGGGAAAGTTCATCACTCAGAATACTCTGACACTTTTTCTAAGTAATAGATTAAAAGCATTCAGTGTGTGGTTAAAACATTTAGAAAATTAAATTACTTGAACTTTTCAGGATAACAGCAAAAAATCAAAGTTTTGATTTTTTTTAAAAAAGTATAATGGATAGAATATTTTATTATATTGATGTAAGGTCTATAATTTAAAAAAAAAGAAAATATACAGTAAATTATTGTGTTTATTCTGTCCAACAGATACCTGAAGAGCCCTCATAAAGAGCTGCCGAGCTGCATCGACCAGTAGGATGCTCATGTTCTTCACTGTCTAGCTCAAGAAGGCCATGTTGGGTCTATCACTGATGGGCGGTGAGCTGTCTGCCAGCCGTATTTTGTTTCAGTTGACATTAGATAACATGTCCTAACAAATGCTTCTTTAAAGGAGATAGCTCTGAGGATTTTCTTCAGATTGTATGCAATATAAAAGATATTCATCAAGAGATCAAGGAGGTTACAAATATTAGGGTTATCATTTCAACCTTTTGACATTTTGATGAAATCCAATGATCCAAAAACTAATCAGTATTGCTGATAAAGAAAAAACCTAAATGTCTGTTTCCAACAAGCCAACTATTACTGTTTTTCTTCTTTAAGCTAATTCCTGGACTATGTTGAATCTCGAGATATAGTAATGTTATCTCTATGTTCTGGCTTATGTGCAACTTTATTCATGAAGCTGTGTTTTGTACCAAAGGCTCTCCTACATAGATTAGCCCCTGTACATGTGAGCAAGTGAAGTCTACACTGTGCCCAGATGAATGACGTTCAAGACAGACTTGCCTAAAAGAAATGTGCCTTGCTTGATTCAACATTCTTTTATTTTTTGATTAAAAGAATAGATTTGCAAATTAATCTTGTAAGCAGGTGTTAGCTGAGCTTAACTTAAAAAAAATTAGTACTTACTATATGTTTAAGTTGTCTGTCTTAACTAAAATTCAACATTTAGTTATGCTTATCAACAGTTTATAAATAATATACTCATTCAGTTTTGTTTTCATACAATGTTTGGTGTGGCGAGACAAAGCATATTCCTAAAGATATATATAGTATTTCATCTAATGTTTATAGAATTTACTTCAAAATTATATATGTAAAAGCTTTCTTGATTCGTTTTCTATTTTTATATTCTTTTTAAAATTAAACTTTTTTCAATAAAAAAGCAAAGTTTTAGTTGAAAAAGAGATTTAGAAGGTCATGAAGATGATTTCCCATTTGGGGACATTTCACTTCTGTGCCATTATTAATGTGTTGACTGTGACATTTCAGCAGAATGGTAGCTATTTGTATATTATTTAACAAGCCTTATGGAAAGTCAAACTGTGAACATTTCGTATAAAGAAGACTTTTTCTCATTTCCATATTTTATTTTCCAAATATACCTGAGCAAATACAAAACTTACCAGTCTCCTGTTATTCAAATGTATAACAATGCTAAGTTACAGTAAGAGCACTTGTAGAATTTTAATTACTATCAAAATATTTTGGTAGCAAAGCCAAGATTATAATACTTTCTGATGCCCTGTGGAAGGAAATGCAGGTGGTGATTTCATCATTAATATATATCAGTAACTGACACAAACTTCTATCAGCAGTAAAACAGATGAATAGGAGATACAATCCGGGTAACTTTCTTTTGAGGCAATGTCTACACTGAATTTTACATAATTTGCTGGTAATTTCTCTGTAGTTAAAACTGTGAGACCAGATCACTAGGAAAAAGTGAAGTCAAGGAGTGACTGTTATCTCCGATTTGAGCTATGTGAACCTCCAATCTGGACAATTTGTAATTAGAGTCGAATGATACCCACCACCATGTTTTTCTTCTGTGTTAGCCCATGTAGTAGAGACACTGGCCCAGTGCAGAGTCAGTCCATTCCAACCACTGTAAGTCTCATAACTGACAGCAGTGAAGTCACTCACATTAGCTATTGGGATGATTGACACAAAGCTATCAGCTGTCCTGTGGGAGGTCTTAGACATTCAGATGTTTTAGTAAGGATCTGTAGGTGTTACAGAAATAGACACAGAAACTACCTTCACAAAACACCAATGACAACTTGAAGCATTATAGTATATTTAATATCATCCCTGCATTATTATCACAGGCTACAGTTTCAAATAAAGACACAACCAGGACTTTTGCTATGAAAGCACAGACTGGTGCCAGATTAATAAAACTCTCATATCCAGTATGGTTCACTGAATGGGTAGTAAAAATAGTATTGGTCTGGATATCAGGAGACCAGAATTCTTACCCACATTACCTGTGGGACTCTAGATCAGTCACTTACCATTGCTAGGCTTCAGTTTCCTGAGTTGCCAAATGGGTGTGTGTGTTGGGTTGAATAAACTGCCAAAGCCCTTTTCCAGCCCCCTGATCCCCATTACACACAGTTGAAAAGGCTTTAAAGAATACTTAAGTGCTCGGATTTTCTTATTTATTTCTGAAGGAGAGAATAAATTGAAATGAGACTTGGGCCTCAAAAGTGTCACATCATTCTTCAAATTGATGGTGAGAAGAGGAAATAGGATTTTTTTTCTCCTGTAAAATTGTCACAGGTCTATAATGGGATCATGAAAAAGCAGACAAATCACTCTGCAGAATGAGAACAAATGAATGAAACAGCTGCAAGGGAGGGGAAGTTATTTGTTCAATTTAATTAGATGTTCAGGTGATTTGAAATCGTAGATGGGATGCTAAAACAGTAGCAGAGCATGACCTCACACCCAGCATCACAGTCCTGGGAGCCAGGAGGCAGGAAGCGGCGGAGGGATAGGAGTGTTTGCCCTGTGACCTCTTGACTCTTTGCGCAAGAAGCAGTTTGGTATGAGCACGTGTCTGCCGATAGTTCTCATGGACCCTGAAAAGTCCCTTTAACCTCTCTGTACCCGAATTTCTTTGTACAGTGAAGACTTTAAATTTAGTCATCTGTATGTTTCTTGCCCTCTTTGAAAATTCTTTAACATTTTCAGGTGGTTGAAGTATATGTTTACAAGTATGCATCGCTCCCCTCCAGTCATTAACATACTGCATATCTCTGCTCGTGTGACTGAACAGACTGCAGATCCAAACACTCCTACTTCTAATATTGCTAACTGACTTCAGCAAGACTTAAGAAAACGTAAAGATTACTTTTAGTTTTGACCATGGTTTATTTATTGTGATGTAGCATTTCATCTTTGAGTGTTGAGTTAATTATCTAAGCAAAATGTCCATTTAAGTGAACCCTCTATTTAAATTTTTGTATTTTAATAACCATGTAGCAAATCAGAATTAAATATACGATGCTTACCAATGACCAATGAACTGTAGCTGATTGCAAGAGACGTTTTTGTCACATTAAAAAGTCAATGCTCTTTTGGTCCCAGAAGCAATGGCTATAATTTAAAATAATATTCACAAAATTTTGTCAATTTTTGTGAATACAAACAAGTCCTGATAGAGCCATATTGTAATTCATTTTGCTCAGGAGTGAGAAACAAAATTCAGGGAAAACCCAAACGCTTCTGTTTGGCTTTAGTGGACAGTTGGAAAAAGAGGGTTATAGGTTTTGTACAACATAGATATTCTGGTTGCTGGTTTTATGGTAGAGATTAGAATAGAAAAATGCTACAATATGGATACTAAGGAAATTGTTAAAATGATAACAGTCCGTTCAAATAATACAGAAATATTTTGTCATACTGAGATTACTTGTCCAGTTTAGTCTTATATCCTCCCATTCATAAAAGGGGGCAGTTTTTCAAGGCCTCAATCATAATAGGAAATGTATATTTTGACTAGTGGAGCTGTTCATTAAAACATTTAATCTGATCATTCTGGTTTTGTGAATCTGAATTTTCACTTTAGGTATAATTGAATCTCCTGTGTATTAGTCTTAGTGATCTTTGTGAGATGTACTTTTACTCATTTTTTTAAAGTTGATGAAATTTGCTAAATGGTGATTCTAGCATTTGTGTTAATAGCGTATCTGACAACAATCTGTGAACTGACCACACTAAGACAAACCATAGTAATATCTTGTCTGGTAAATTATTTCCGTGGTGTGATCTCTTAATGCTGGGGGTGGGGGTGGGGGGGAGTTAAGTATTTCATTTACTTAAAACTGTCAAAGTGTTTTTCCTAAATGCCATAAAACTGTATGATTATAAACCAAATTTTTTCTTTTCAGTTTTAAGGGCACTGTATAGACCAGTTTTGGAACTGCCTCATAAAGTGGTATACTTTTTGTTTAAAAGTCCCTGCATATATATACACAAGGGAAAGCAAACTGTGTGTGGTGTTTCTATGTAATATGCTCCATGTAATAAGAATCCATTTTTGAAATTTTATACAGATAGACAGTAATTATGCAGATGTCAGAATAACACATACACTTCAATTTTTCATAGAATTGTCTAACATTTATGATCTCATACTTTGCAAAGATCCTTTACATAATTCATTTAATCTTTAAAGTATCTATATGGAGTAATAAGCCCATCTGAAGTTTAGAGTTTAAACATCCACGGTTTTTAGAAAGATCAAGTGACCCATCCAGGATTGTACGGCCAGCAAAAGGCTCTAAACCTGTGTTCTTACACTATTCACCTTCTATCATTTTTTTCCTATCACTGCCATTTTCTTTAAAACTTTGACCTAAATTTGATTCCGTATGATACATTGGGACATTTCAGGTTTTATCTACAAGGCAATGTTGCTGTTAATGTCAGAGCTTTTTAGATACTTCAAAATACAGTCCTTCCAAAGGGTGATAACTAAACATTTCCATTAAAAACACGTTAAGTCCACACACCCTAACCACAGGCATTCAATCCAGATGATGTCACAATGCCAGACTGAAAAAAAGTGATCTTCACTCATCTTCTCATTTCCTTTTTTTAAATATGTTTTTATTGATATTTTAGGGAGAGAGAGATAAAAACATCGATCAGCTACCTCCTGCATCCCCCCTACTGGGGATCAAGCCCGCAACCCAGGCATGTGCCCTGACTGGGAATCAAACCAGGACCTCTCAGTCCATGGGACGACACTCAATCCACTGAGCCACATCAGCCGGGCTAAAACTGTCCTTATTTTAAAGAAAACTCATTATTTCCTATAACCATTCAAAAGGAATTGGTTATCAAGTGTTAGAAAACAGTATTAGCATTTAGCCAAAGTTCAAATATATGGTAAAGTTTTATCTATGTATTTTTAATCCACTTAAGTGATTTCCCAGATAAAATTAAAATCTGATGACTGTTCAGTATGAATACAGAGAACATTTAGTGTTAATCCATGACCTAATGCTATATTTTTATTCTTTGTTTCCAAACAACATATAGACAGTCACTGCTTTCCCTTGCAAATCAGCAGTCTGTGGTCCATCCTGTCCTTTTGGTGGCAAGCCATGCGGTGTTCCCGTGAATACACAAATGGAACATGTGCTGTATTATGTCAGAATCTAAAATTTTCTAACCTTACATTTATTTAGTTCTCTTCATCAAATGGATAAGTCAAACAAGTACTATGTCGTATGGAACGAAATAAGAACCATTTTTAAACAGTGACATCATAACCGATATTGGAATTCTGAATGAAATGTAAAATCAAACGTATTTTATATTTGTTTCTATGTTGTCTTCTTTTGATATTGAAGTTTTTAATTTATCACATATTAATGTAAAGTTAAAATAAATTCTTATGCCATGTTCTCTCATGTTCTTGTCACAACCATTTTGGGCCTTCTCTGCAGAACCTGTCAGTAAATACCTGTGCGTTGATTATGTGATATTTTCATCTGATCCATTTTTTAAATTTGCCATTGGGTTTACAGTGCTTTCATTGCAAATGTTATGTGCAGAATTCAATAAAATACCAGAAAAAATCTTGTTACTCATCCAAAATTCTTTTATTTCTTTCCCTACCCCCTCTTTCCCTCCCTGCCTGCCTGCCTGCCTGCCTCCCTCCCTCCCTTCCTTCCTTCCTTTCTTCCTTCCTTCCTTCCTTCCTTCCTTCCTTCCTTCCTCTTTTCTTGCTTTGTTTTTGAAAACGAGGAAACATCCCAAGCTGGGCTGTTGCCCGCAGCTCCAGCACGCTGCGTCGGTCGCACTGCAGACCGCGTGGTCACGTGGTTGTAGAAGCCCGCTGTGCGGTACCCTGCGCCAGTCCTGGATGCCAACATTGCCTGTTTCCTCCTCTGCTCCCTGTCATGCCTTGTTGAGGGCCCAGAAAAGTCTGGAGGAATAAAATCTTTATTTTTAATAAGTCTGCCTTCATACGTGTGTCAGTAATACAAGAAAATTGTGGCAAAGCAAATATACATTATTTCACCCAAAATGTGAACTGAGCATCAGTTGTGTGCACCACCCTGTTCAAAGCACTGTGAGCGGATGAAAGACCCTGCTGTCAGAGAACTTCGAGTCTAGTGGGTGATGTATATATATTCCTGAGTTTGTAGGTTAGGATTCTCATTATTTAGATTCTGAACAGTGAAGTATTAAATGAGAACATTTTGTTTTCCATGTGTATATATTTTCAATATTTTTGTACCATGATAGACTGTAATTTCTTGTGATCCAGCTTTTACATACCCATTGTTCTTATTTGGGTGGAGCAGTGTTGACCCTGTCTTTTTCCTAACAGCAGCCAGTTACTCAGTTGTGTCTGTGCTTCTGGAATGTCAACAAATGGCTACATTGCCCACACAGAGGCCCTCTTGTTTCCATCTGGAATGTTACTTTGTCTTAAAAAAAAAAAAAAAAAAAAACTACAGAGTTAGGCTGCATTACACATGTAGTAATTAGCTATTAGAGAAAAGAACAAAACATATTTTTCTCAGCCTCCAGCTGATAGAAAAAATAACTTTTTCAACTTCCTGGTGGTGCAACTTTGGTGGTGGACTCCGTGAGCCAGAATTTGTATTTCGTTTTAAGGAACCACATCTTTTAAGTCCGTTGTGGACATTTACAGAGTGCGTTAAGCAACGCAGTTTGTTTCCAAGGGGTGAGAGACGGCCTCTTTGAACATGCCTCCATCAGACGGAATTCTCACTTTTCTGCTGGACTTCAACAGAGACGAATCAGTACGCAAGGCTGCTGCCCACCTCCAGTGGGTTAGGGCCCACTCGGTCCTCTATTCATTCTCTTCTCTATTACAGCCTTTATCAATAGTGTGCTTTTCTCTCCCTTAGGTTCATTTGTCATATATTTATAAGTTCCATCCATCACAGCCAACATAGGTTGCACTGTTATTTTTTTAATCCTTTGTTCACTCCAAAATTATTGATAACTTGAGTCATGATAGAGAAGAAAAAAAAGCCAAAAGAAGAACCAAATCCTCTGGGGACAACACTGTCTTTGAAAATTTAAGGTCATTGAAGTCATCACTTTGGAAATGAAGCCACAAGAGAAGGAATAAAGCAAATAACCCAGAAATCTGATTTCAAAACACACACTTGACAAGGAAATGAGTCTGTGTGGCCCAGTCCCTCTCAGTGTCTGGTCCAATTTGGCCTAATGAATGCTTCTGGGTGAAGATGAAGGACACAAATTGACTCATAGGCACTACTTCATTAACTTTGACAGTGTCAGTGAGAAGTAGATGCCAGGTATCGCCAGTCTAATTTATATCCATTATGCAAGCCATGAAAACTAACAGTTATTTCCACATCACCTGCATCTGAAAGCAGCCAGATGTTGCGTGATGGAAGTTAGTCCGAGGGCCTAATAGGAATCCGGGAGCTGGGCTGGAAGATGCTAAGCATACCTGATGTCTTTAGTTTTGTATATCTCTGTAGAGAAGCCGAGGAGCTCTGCAGAGGAGAATGCTATGCTGTCTTTTGATTTGTGGTGATGGGGATGGGATCATTAGGAAGGAGGGAATAGGCCTCACCATGTGGGTGCGGATGTTTGAGGCCGAGTTAATTTTTGCCTTATAGTTTCTGGAGGCAATTTATGAAGCTGATTGAACTTTCTATGTCCTGGTCTTGAGAAAGTAATTAGTCTTTCATTTTAATATGCTTCTCCCTCCAGGCACTTTCTATGCCGGCAGGAATGCACTATCTGTCAGGCCAAGCTCTCAACACGTGTAGTAGCCAAGAAGGAAGCCGGCAGACACGCCTCCAGGGCTGGGCCATGCATGTGCGTCCGGTCAGACAGGATTGGACAGCTCCCAGGGCGCACTGCACGGGGACCACATTCTCGGGATGCCTGGAGTGCACAGTAATGGGCCCTCCAGCTGAACTGTGCTTTACAACATTTACAACATTTCACTGTATATATATAGTGAAAAGCAATCTGTAATCTGTCAAATAAGCAGAGAAGCTAATAGCACACACTTTCCACAAATGAGGAAACTGGATGCACAGCTATGCAATTCGTCTACGGTCAACATGGCCAGTCAATTTCAGAAAGTGACTAGAATGCAAGGTTTTCCAATTCCTGGTCTGAGGTTCTTTTTGCACAGCTGCATTCCCCACCCCCACCACCCCTGCTATTTCAAATTCTGCTTCCCTAAGAAGTGAGGCAGCCGAGGGAGTTACCATCGGCTGTCTTAAAGGAGCACAGAAGACAGGCTTTCTCCTTGTATCTGTCCTAGACCATTCAAGGTGGTAAGCCAGTCTTGCCTCAACAAGCCCTCAAAGTGAGACCCCAAGAGAAATGGAAACCTAAGCTCTGCAAACCTCTCCATGAGTCTATTCATTTATTAGTCAAAAATATGTACTGAATACCTCTTATATGCCTCTTCTCTTTCAGTGAAAAGTTGTCCCAAATCTGGAGCTCTGGTCCATTGTGTTCAAACTTGCCTTCATCAAATATTGTCTGCCTTGACCTTTATACCCAGTATCTCCCCACCCCAGAATCCTTGATTAGTATAGAAATGTGTCCTCAACCATATATCCATCTTCAGCTCTAGTTGTCCCCTTTCATCCAAAGTCAAACTTTTTAAAAAGGTTGTTGCTTTTCCTATGGCTGAGTATACATGTACCACATCTTCGGCTGCCCTTTACAACACATTGGTGGACCTTTAGAATGTCATGCTAAGTGAAAGAAATCAGACAGACAAAGTTAAGAACCATATGGTTTCGCTCATAAGTGGGATATAAAACTAAAAGCAACAATGAACAAATAAGAAACAAAAACTCATAGACACAGACAATAGTATGGTAGTTACCAGAGCGAAGGGGATGGGGGAGTAAAGGGTAAAAGGGGTCAAGTGTGTGGTGTCAGAGGATGATTTGACTTTGGGTGGTAAGCACACAGTGCAATATACAGATGAATCATAAAATTGTGCACTTGAAACCTATATAATCTTATTAACCAATGTCACCCTAATAAACTTAATTTAAAAAATAAAAATAAGAAGTCCTTACTTCCTTACTGCTCATTTATTTGACATTCTACTTTAATCTCATTTCACTGTCATCTGGCTTCCACCTCCATCTCGTCACTATTTTCTCACTACCACTTTGCTTGTCATCCTTCAGATCTCTTACCCAATCGTTTCTCCTTATCTCCTTTGACACTGTTGACCCCTCCCCCCTTCTTGGTTTTTGTGTCACTATCCTTTTTTCTCTTCCCATCTCTTCTTAATCACTTTCACTGCCTTGTCTTACTCTTGTCGATTCTTAAATACTGCTCCCCACAGTTCTGATCTCAGCTGTGACCTTTTCTCAGAGTCTAAATTCTCCCGAGGTCATCTCAACAAATACCTTAGTTTTAACTACTTCCTGAAATACTTGTCTCCAGCCAGATCTATATTCTGAATACCACTCTTACTGTACTCCAGGGGCCAGTGTTTTTCTCAACCAATCATTTCCTTCCTGCCCACATCCCATTCTTAGAAAACCTGCCAACCCACAACCTAGAAGGGACAGCCCTAGAAACCATGTATACCCATTCTCTGCCCACAAGTGGTCACCTAACCCAAACTGAGCAATTAGATTATCTCTCCCTGAAATTTGTCATTGAGACTTGGAAACTTAGAGGTTGAAGCAATTAGGCAGAGATCTGAGTCAAATGGAGTTGAGACAAGGTCAGCCTCTTGACAACTCTAAATCCATGTTCTGGTAAAGCCTCAGAGAAGCTTAGAGGAAGAAACAGACACGAAGCAGAATAATCGTACTGCCCCACTGAAAGATGGAAAGTAGCTACAGACAAATCTCCAGTGTGTGGAGGCCCAACTCTGCCCTCTGCTTTGGGTTCTATGAGATTCTTCTACAATCTTCTAATAAGCCAGGATTTTGTTATCTTGCTTTATGGAGTTTCCTGACCCCCGTGGACAATTTATCTTTTGTATGCCAATCTCTCGGCCAGAAATGTCTTATTGGGTGGTCTCTAGACTATGCAAGGGGCCTCAAACTCAACAAGGGTCATCAAGAGTGACGCATTTCCTGCACTCAGCACCAAATGCCCTCTAACTGTGTTTCTCATCTAGAGAATGGAACCACTTCTCCTTATGTTATTGTTTGGAAATCTAAGACCATCTGATCTTAGACTTTTCCTTCTCACTTTTCACAGCCAATAAATTCTGGATGCAACTTCCTCTCCCCTTCACCTAAGAATTGTTTCTGCATCTTGTAATTTCTTGCCTATTTTGCCTCAGTTAGCCTCACAGTTTTTCATACAACAGCCAATGTGATCTTCATAAACTACAAATATGCTAATGAATCTCCTGCTAAAATACTTCAATGACGCCTCCTTTATCCTTTTAGAATAAAGGCCAAACTTTCTAGCTTGACATCCAAGGCCCTTCATAATCCATCTCTTCATCCCTTATCACCCTCCAGCAGGTACTGTCTGCTTCAGTCACCCTGAAAGAGCGTGGATTCCTTGTACATAATATGCTGTCTCTTTTCAACATCTTCTCATTTGCTGCTGCTCCCTCTGCCCACACCTTTTTCTGCCCCACTCCTCCCATCTACACTGTTCTCCTCATCTGGGTGATAGCTGATTCTCTTTCAAGATATCTCCTCTAGGAAGACCCCAGTTAAGTATCCCTCTGATGTACCCTCAAAGCCCTCTGTCAAGGAGCTTAACACAAATCATAACTGTCTACTCTTGTCTCCTTCTAAAAAGTGAGCAACTTGAGAGCTGATCCTGTGTCCTAGTCATCTTTTTATTAGTAGATGCTCAATAAACATTTGTTGAATAAATTCGACACTGAGAAGACATAACTTCTGCCCTCAAAGACCTCAAAGAAGTAGTGGAAAATGAGAAAGCCTATGATTATGGCATAGTGACAAATTCTATAGCAGGCAGGCTCAGGGTACAATGAGCAAGAAGGAAAGGACAATTAGCTCAGCCCAGGGGCCTTCAGGAAATAAGACAGGAGTTTAGGTTTGACAAGTGAGAAGAAATGACTGAGTGAGGTAAATGAGGAGGGGATGACTTTTTAGCTCCTTGCAGCCAGTGCCAATCTAGCTCTCTGTCACAGGTTGCAAAAGCTGCTCAGCATTCTATACTACTGTGTAGAGGCTCTCAACACTAGACACACAAAACATATGCTTGCCAAGGACTCTAGACAGTTGTCTTAGCAATGCAAAACCTTACAAAAAATCTCAAATTATTGCAGTACTTAAAAATATTTTGGATTCACTAAAACCCAAAATATGGCTCTCTTGGAAATTTTCCCTCTGAATTTTGAAATGCATGAGGAGTGTTGAGGACATTTATCTGTACTTTCAAGTCAACCACACTTACCTCATCTGGTTGCTGTTTTAGAAGATTTGTTTATTATTCCAGGAACCTTCAGGCTTATTGTAAGCTTTTAGACTTAGAAACAGGAAATCAGATTTTATCTCAAGTGAGATATTTAAACATTTAATAACCCTCGATATTTAAACATTTCCAATAGACTTCACCAGAGGACTACTGCAATCTCCAGTCCTTTGAAGTATTCAACTTGGACAAGAGCACTTGTGTTTAACTGTACAGAATTTGTCAGTTGATATCTCTAAGTGATTCTCAGTTCAAAAATATACACACATTCTCTTATTCTTGTGGAATCTACCGGAAGGAGGCACCAAACTTTAGAGCTATACAACAAGAACCACTGACTAACTTAGAGTAAGATTTTAGTTACTGGTAATTCTAAGCAAACTTCTAAGCAAAACTGAAAATATGGATTTTCCTACTGTGATAATAGAGAAAGAACATAAATTTACTGGAAAGTAAAATATTAACTCTAAAGGGTGCAAATGGGCCTCAATTCATATTATTCATTGTAACTCCTTCAGACCTATTAAAGAGGAATTTAGGGAGCCAAAGAGTGAGATATAATTAATGGAACTTAGTGTTGGTGATTATTCAGAGATAAAGTGTAAGGCTGCTATAGGTTCTCACTAGCTTAGAAGAAACAAAGCTCTTCTGTTCTAAGAGTGGGTTGTGATAGCCATTCTCAGATAAATCTCATTCATTGTTTCCCTGAGGATTATCTGCCAATGGAGACTTTAATCAGGAATCTTTTTGTGTGGTTTCCATTGGAAAAGACTTTTAACATCTAACGCTGCAGAAAAGCTTTGCATTTTGAAATCTACATTCCTTACTAGAACTGATAAATGAATTCAGTGAAGTAGTTGGTTACAAAATAAACTGTGCATTTTTACACACTAATAATGAAATATCAGAAAGGGAAACTAAGAAAACAATCCCATTTACAATTGCATAAAAAAAATATATCTAGGAATAAATTTAACCAAGGATGTAAAGAAACTGAATTATAATACACTGAAGAAAGAAATGAAAAAGATACAAATAAGTGGAAGCATGTACCATGTTCATGGATAAGAAGAATTAACATCATTAAAATGTCCATACTACCCAAAGAAATCTATAGATTCAACACAATTCCTATCAAAATACAAATGACTTATTTCACAGAACTAGAACAAATATTCCAAAACTTTATATGGAACCACAAAAGACTCCACAGAGCCACAGCAATCTTGAGGAAAAAAAGAACAAAGTTGGAGGAATCACGCTACCTGATATCAAACTATACTACAAAGTCATAGTGATCAAAACAGCATAGAACTGGAATAAAAACAAACATATAAATAGAACAGAATAGAGAACCCAGAAATAAACCCATGCCTCTATGGCCAATTAATATTTGACAAAGGAGGCAAGAACATACAAAGGAGTAAAGATAGTTGATGCAATAAATGGTGTTGGGAAAATTGGACGGATGTGTGCAAAAAATATGAAACTAAACCACCTTCTTAAACTATGCACAAGAATAAACTCAAAATGTATTAAAGGCTTAAATGTAAGACTCGAAACCATAAAAATCCTAAAATAAAACATAGGCAGTAAAATCGTGGACATTTCTCATAGAGATATTTTTTTCTGATATATCTCCTTGGGCAAGGGAAACAAAAGAAAATAAAAAATAAAAAGTCTTTGCACAGCAAAGGAAACCATCAGCAAAATAAAAAGACAATCCACTAAATAGGATAACGTATTCACCAATGATACATCTGATAAAGGGTTTGTATCCAAAATTTATAAAGAACTTACACAATTCAACACCAGAAAATCAAATAATCCAATTAAAATGGGCAAAGGATCTAAATAGACACTTCTTCAAAGAGACATACAGATGGCCAATAGACATATGAAGAGATTCTCAACTTCACTAATCATCAGAGAAATGCAAATTAAACCCACAATGAGATATCATATGTGTCAGAATGGCTATCATCAATAAATCCACAAACAACAAGCATTGGCAAGGAGGGAACCCGCATGCACTGTTGGTGGGAATGCAGATTGGTGCAGCCATATAAAAAACAATATGGAGATTCCTCAAAATTTTTTAAATGGAATTGCCTTATGACCCAGCAATTCCACTTCTGGGAATATATCCAAAGAAATCCAAAACAGTAATTCTAAAGAATATATGCACCCCTATGTTCATTGCAGTGTTATTTAAAATAGCCAAGATGTGGAAGCAGCCCAAGTGCCCATCAGTAGATGAGTGGATAAAAAAGCTGTGGTACATTTACACAATGGAATATTACTCAGCTGTGAAAAAAGAAAGAAATCTTACCTTTTGCACAGCATGGATGGACCTGGAGAGTATTATGCTAAGTGAAATAAGCCAGTCAGAGAAAGACAAATACCATATGATCTCACTTATATGTAGAATATAATGAACAAAAATAAACAAACAACCAAAATAGAAACAGACTCATAGATACAGAGAATAGATTGACAGGGAAGGGGGTTAGGGAGCTGGGTGAAAAAGATGAATGGATTAAGAAAAAAAAATCTTCATAGTCACAGACAACAGTATAGTGATTACCAGAGGGAAAGAGCTGTGGGGGGAAGTAGAGGAGGGTAAAGGGGGCATAAATGATGACGGAAAGAGACTTGACTTGGGGTGGTGAACACAAAATACAATATACAGATGATGTATCATAGAACTGTACACTTGAAAACTATATAATTTTATTAACCAATGTCACCCCAATAAATTCAATTTGAAAAAAATGAAATCTACATTTTTGTCCATCTCTGCTGTGTTTTCCCATCTCTCATGTCAGTTGTTACTAGTTGAGTAAACATCCGTGAGGGTCAAAGATGCCTCTAAAAGGGCAATCCCCCTTAACTGGCATCAACATACCTTGACAGCGGGCCTTTTTAGAGACGATGCAGACCTTGTCTAGTAACCTAACAGCAGTGACCACTGCTCCGCTCTAGGAGGGATACAATGCGGCCCTGTCATAAAGGGGTGGGTTACGCGGCTAGAAACCTAAATCCAGCTGAGATGACCTTTCTAATAAAATGTGCATACATCATCCTAGCATGCTCTTTTGAATCATGATCAATCTAGTATTATACTTCACATTTCTGTCTCTGATGTCACAGATTCCTCCAAGGAGTGTCTCTTCTCCAAAGAGAAGAGCACAACTCCTGGTATTCTTATGTCGCACAACGTGTAATTGTGAGTCACTGGCTGATTTATCTTGTGAAGTCGCTACACCTCTCATCTTGAAACAGGACCTTCCGTTCCCCATGGTAATTGAGAAGTGAGCTTGCAGCTGTTGGATCACCATTATTCTTAGTTGTTAAAAACATGTCAAGGCTTTTGTTTTGAGGGTGTGTGTGTGTGTGTGTGTGTGTGTGTGTGTGTGTGTGTGTTTTAACAAAGCTTAGACTGAAATGAGAGATTGCCAGAGGCTTGTAGTAGGAAAGTAATGCCTTTAAATGAGTCAAAATTTCAAGTTAGTGTTTTAATAATTATATCTGTATTTGGCTCAATTTCACTTGGATTTTTGTCCAACAACCATCTCTTTAAAATATTCTCAATAAATCAATGCCAAAACATTTCTAAAAATGATTAGCTTAACTGGGTTCTGAAAACACTTCAGAAACAAAACAGAATAAGGCGAGAGGAAAGCCCCTATATAATGTAGTCAGACACCTCTGAGTTTTCTGGCAAAGCTAACCAATTGCATATGGCTTTACTTGGTTTCCTTTGTCAAAAAGACCTCAGAACAAGAAGAGGCTTCTAGCTTCCACTGGCCATTCTTAATCTCACTACTTCATAAGGGCCCAGTCCTATTAACACTGGGTCATTCTAGCTTTGTATTTAATAGGAAATGGGAGGAACCTCTCCTCTAAACCTTCACTGCTCTTTAAAGGTGTCTTGGGAATAACTGGCCTCAAAAACCTCATATCTTGGTACTTGGTGGTCCCAGGGACCAGCAGTATCAGCATCACCTAAGAGCTTATCAGGAATGCAGACTCTCAGCCCTGGCCAGTGTGGCTCAGTTGGTTGAGCATGGTCCTGTGCACCAAAAGGTCGCTGGTTCAATTCCTAGTCAGGGCACATGCCCAGGCTGCAGATTCAGTCCTGGGTTGGGGTGAAGTTTCTCTCTGACATGGACATTTCTCTCTCTCCTTCTCTCTCTAAAGTCAATAAAAATATATTTTAAAAAATTAGAAATGCAGACTCTCAGACTCCACCCCAAACCAACCAAATGAGAATCTGAATTTTAATAAAACCCCCAAGTGATTCGATGCGCAGGAAAGTTGAGGAAATATTACTGTGAGAGTTCTGCTACACAGAAGGCCTCACTGGAGACTTTCCACCTGTGAGCCATCAGAATGGAGAAACAAAATCGTAAAGTCGAAATTAGATTTAAACTAAAATAAACCACCTTGCTCCTGTCTAAGTTTGTTTATATAAAGTCCAAGAACAATGTGGCAAAGAATGACTATTTTGATTATGGAACACTAAGAATTGAAAACTATACATTTTTCTATTTAGAATCAGATTCTGCTTCTCAATGTAGTCTAAATGCTTCCAGATTCCACAGCACAATGACCCCCAACCCCTCCACCGAGTCGGTCCCTCACCAGCTGCAAATCCCAGGAAAGCCCCAGGTTGGGACTCGTCTTTATAGATGTTGGTAAATTGGTAAAATTATAGTTCTCATTTCTCAAACACCAATAACAGTAGATGTTTACCAGGCACTGTTCTAAATCTTTACCTCTATTAACTTATTGGATCCTCAAAGCGACCCTAAAAAATAGGTTCTATTATTATCATCCCCATTTTAGAGATGAGGAAACTGATACATGTAGAGGTTAAGTAACTTGTCTCAAGTCATAAAACTAGACAGTGGCAGAGCTGGGATCTGAAGCTTATTGCAGAGCCCAGATGCTTAGTCATGAGGCTGTAGAGCCACCGAATGCCTGGGATGCCGTATCTCTGCCCCGCAAGGTGGTCCTCCATGGCTGGTAGTGTATAGCTGAGAACAACAAGGTCTCACAGCTAATCAATGACAAAGCCTCCATGATGTCATGCCTTCTAGCCACCTCCATGCCTGCAAATCCCACCTGTGCCTAATAGACTATGGCATCTGCACTTGGAAAAATGAGCCCAGGAGGTCAATTCCCTGTAACGAAGGTGAGAATGCCTCACTTCACACCTCCTCCCCTCCTGCCATATCTAACATGTATATTTTGTATGTATCCAGCATGTTATATGTTAGAAAGCTGGGTTTTCAGCCCTGTCAATGGTGGTTCTTCGTATATACAAGCCAAACCCTGGTCCTGAACACATATGTCTACCAAAACGCCTGCTCTCTGCTGGCCGCCTCCCTGGAGAGACAGATTTTAGTCATTAGCATTCTCGTCAGACAGGAAACCTCCTTTGCAGAGCTGCGGTGAGGGGGATGAAGCTTGTACACTATAAATAGTGATCTTATTAAAATGTAGAAAAATTGTGGAGGAACAGAAAAAAAAGAGGGGGTAGGGAGTTTCCATGGCAACTCAACCACCCATCCGTTTTCAAAGAGTGGGGAAGACTAAGGAATAGTAAATAAAGAAAAGGAAATAGAGGAAGTCTGGATGGCACGTGATCACAAACGGAGTGAGAGCTCGGGGAGGGGAGGTAGTGATGAGCTGGGAGGCAGAGGGCGTCTCAGGAGGGGCTCCTCCTCCTCAAAGAGCAGGGAGCCCAGCAGAAGTAAATCTTTGTCACCAGTTTTACTGCATGGCGCATCCACAGAAGCCACCGAACAACATGGCCCCTAGCAAATGGTGTAGTGATAAATGAGTAACTCTCCCAGGAAAGCAGGAATTCTCCTGGCACCCTCCCGGCAACTCTCCCCCGTGACCTCTGTGTGTATTTTTAGTTGTTGGTCTGCAATCCCCATTCTTCATGCCCACCCCTCACTCCAGGATTGTTGACTGAATCCAGGCAGATCAAGGATATCAGGACCATCCGGAACGCCACCCTCCCATGAACTCACATTGAACAAATCCAAAATATTATTATTCAGGAAAACTAGATAAAAGAATAAGCTTTATTCAGCACTTCACAGTTTACCAATACTGACACACCCTCTCATGTGATGTTTGACAGCTGCTTCAGCAACTGGGGTTCCTCAGCCCCACGGTAACCCGTGCAACTCAGTGTGCACCTCAGACTGAAGGAACGGAGTTCCCCTCCTCGTGCAAGAATGTCCCCTCTCTCCTAAAGGATGGAATTCATGCCAACGGTTTACAGCATCGTCAGTCTGTCTTCATCACATGTTGTGATGTTAGAACAATGCATTGTTCCCATTAACACTTTAGTTTGGGGGAATCCGTGTGTGTGTGTGTGTGTGTGTGTGTGTGTAGAGAGAGATGTTCACATAGATACAAAGAGCTCTATACCATTTCTGCTAAAGGAGGGGAGCAATGCTGGAAATAAACAAAAATTGTCCAAAGTCATTTTTAAGACTTTGTATTGCATGAAATATAGGGTGCCTCCCAAAAATGTATGCACAACTTTGAATAATTACAAAGCCAGTGTTTATTAAAATAGATTTTTTATTTAATTAATTTATTTTGTTACAGATGTTTCTCCTTTTTCCCCCATTGACACCCTCCTCCCGTTCCCACCCACCCCCCAGCATTGTTGTCTATGTCCATTGGTTATGCTTATATGCATAAGTTCTTTGGTTTATCTCTTCCCTATCCCCCGCCTCTTTCTCTGAAGTTTGTCAGTCTGAACCCTACTTCTATGTCTCTGGGTCTATTTTGTTCACCACCTTATTTTGTTCATTATATTCCACAAATAAGTGAGATCATGTGATACTTGTCTTTCTCTGACTGGCTTATTTCGCTTAGCATAATACTCTCCAGGTCCCTCCATGTTGTCTCAAAGGATAAGAGATCTTTCTTTCTTACAGTTGCATAGTACTCCATTGTGTATATATATCACAGCTCTTTTATCCACTCATCTATTGATGGACACTTGGGCTGTTTACAGTTTTTAGCAATTGTAAATAGTGCTGCTATGAACATGGGGGTACATATATTCTTTCTGATTGGTGTTTCAGGCTTCTTAGGATATATTCCTAGAAGTGAGATCACTGGGTCAAATGGCAGTTCAATTTTTAATTTTTTGAGGTAACACCATAGTGTTTTCCACAGTGGCTGCACCAGTCTGCATTCCCACCAAGAGTGTACTAGAGTCCCCTTTTCTCCACACCCTCGCCAACACTTGTTGTTTGATGATTTGTTGATGGCAGCCATTCTGGCAGGTGTGAGGTGATACCTCACAGTCGTTTTAATTTGCATCTCTCTGATGATTAGTGATGTTGAGCATTTTTTCATATGTCTATTGGCCATTTGTATGTCCTGTTTGGAGAGGTGTCTATTTAGGTCCTCTGCCCATTTTAATTGGATTATTTGTCTTCCTTTTGTTGAGTTGTATGAGTACTCTATATATTTTGGAAATTAACCCCTTATCTGATGTATTTGTTGGCAATTATGCTCTCCCATGATGAACATAGATGCCAAAATCCTCAACAAAATCTTAGCAAATCGAATCCAGCAATATATTTTAAAAAATTATACACCATGACCAAGTGGGATTTATCCCAGGCATGCAAGGCTGGTACAATATTCATAAATCAATAAATGTGATACACCACATAAACAAGATGAAAGATAAAAATCATGTGATCATATCAATAGATGCTGAAAAAGCATTTGACAAAATCCAGCATCCAAGTTTGATAAAAACTCTCAGCAAACTGGGAATAGAAGGATCATATCTCAATATAATAAAGGCTATATATGAAAAACCTACAGCCAACATCATACTCAATGGGCAAAAACTAAAAGCATTTTCCTTAAGAACAGGAACAAGACAGGGATGCCCACTTTCGCCACTCTTATTTAACATAGTACTGGAAGTCTTAGCTACAGCAATCAGACAAAAGGAAAAATAAAAGTGATCCAAATTGGAAAGGAGGAAGTGAAACTGTCATTATTCTCAGATGACGTGATATTGTATATAGAAAACCCTAAAGACTCCATCAAAAAACTACTAGATTTAATAAATGAATTTGGCAAGGTAGCAAGATACAAAATCAATATCCAGAAATCATTGGCATTTTTATACACCAATAATGAACACACAGAAAGAGAAATTAAAAAAACAATCCTATTTACCATTGCAACAAAAAAATTAAAATACCTAGAAATAAACTTAACCAAAGAAGTAAAGGATCTGTTTGCAGAAAACTACAGGACATTGAAAAAAGAAATAGAGGAAGATATAAAAAAGTGGAAGCACATACCTTGTTCATGGATTGGAAGAATTAACATCATTAAAATGTCCATACTACCCAAAGCAATCTATAGATTCAACGCAATCCCCATCAAAATACCAACAACATATTCCACAGAACTAGAACAAATACTCCAAACGTTTATATGGAACCAAAAAAGACCCCAAATAGCCACAGCAATCTTGAAAAAGAAGAACAAAGTAGCCCTGGCCGGTTTGGCTCAGCGGTTGGAGCGTCGGCCTGCGGTCCAGAGAGACCCGGGTTCGGTTCCCGCTAGGGGCGCGTACCTCGGTTGCGATTTTTCCCCGGCCCTGGTTGGTCGTGCAGGAGGCAGCCACTCGATGTGTCGTCCCTTTCACGTCGATGTTTCTCTCTCCCTCTCTCTCTTCCTCTCTCTCCCTCCCACTCTATCTGAACAAAAAATGGAAAAATGTCCTCGGGTGAGGATAAAAACAAAAAACAAAAAAAAAAAAAAAAGAAGAACAAAGTAGGAAGGATTACAATACCAAATATCAGGTTATACTACAAAGCCTCTGTAATCAAAACAGCCTGGTACTGGCACAAAAACAGGCATATAGATCATTGAAACAAAACAGAGAACCCAGAAATTGACCCAAGAGATTATGCTCAATTAATATTTGACAAAGGTGGCAAGAGCATTCAATGGAGTAAAGACAGCCTCTTTAACAAATGGTGTTGGGAAAACTGGACAGCTACAAGCACACACACACACACACACACACACACACACACACAAATGAAACTAGACCACCAACTTACACCATACACAAGAGTAAACTCAAAATGGATAAAAGACTTAAATGTGACTCATGAATCCATAAAAATCCTAGAAGAAAATGTAGGCAACAAAATTTCAGACATCACACACAGCAGAATTTTCATTGATACAATGCCTAAGGCAAGAGAAACAGAGGAACTACATCAAACTAAAAAGCTTCTGCACAGCAAAAGAAACAAGTATCAAAATGGAAAGGGAACCCACTATAAAATACATTTCATTTTCAAAATGTAATAGAATCTACAGACACCCTGTATACATTTGAGGTGGGGCATCCTGTATATTGTAATGGAAGCTATCAGCAGATGTTAGAGATAATTTTTAAATGAGGTTTTATTGCCCACCCCTACACACACACACACACACACACACACACACACACACAGAGTCTGAAAGAGATAGCAAGGGGGAAAAGCAGTCTGGGATTAAAAACTGGCCGCAGATAATTCACAGATCCCCTCGAAGAGCAGTGAGCCATATGTATACATCTGGACACAGCATCCATTCCACTGGTCAGACCTCGTGCACACTGGGCAGCGCTCAAGAATAGTGACATCATGGCTGAAGCTGGACCATGAATTTGAACCGTGCACCAAATCTTGTAGTCTGATACTCTCCGTGCTCTCATTTCTTGAGGTAGGGGGTGGGGAGGATAAATAGTCATTAATTAGGAGGACATTGTTACAAAGTAAAAGTGAAAGAAATCTGTGGCTTTGAACCATACATTTGCAGGTTTGGAAGGGGGGGGTTGATGAGGGGCACCAGAATTCACAACTGCAAATTATGAAGCCACAAGTTGGTGGATTTCCTGTACTGAAGTCAAACATGCAGTGGTGGGGTGAATCCATTTCTATCTGTCATAACATGCTGTCTTTTCCCTAGTTCTACTGTCTTCTGTGCACACACACACACACACACACACACACACACATATATTCTTCTGTTATTCCCCAAACCTCCAGTTTCTTTTCCCTTTTCTCCTTCCTTTAGTCACACAATCTTTCACTTCTATAACCAGCTGCATTTTTCTATCCTGAGCAAGTGTTTTGAGCATCTATCCAGCTAAATCCCAGGGCCCCGACTGCCAAACTGCTCTCTCCAAGACTATACTGACAGCCAAGAAATGCTTATAGCAATGACAAGCAATATTTACTGATCACCTACTTACCATGTGCAAGTCACTGGGATAATAACCCTCCTGCATTCGGATTCCTGAATATCTCATTCACTCTTTACTAGGCAATAACCTTGGGAAGTGTTACTATCACTAATAAACATGAGAATCTGAGACAAAGAGAAGCCAGTATTCAGAGAAGGCCACAGTGCTGGTAAATGACAGAGTTGGGGAAACATGAAATGCCTTCCCCTTTGCCTACCCAACACTTTAAATGTATTTGATGTTGTCTAAATTGTTTTCCTGAAGAGTAAATGTTTCAGTCATAGAAATAGAGCAAACAATCCTAAAAATTTGTATGGAACCACAAAAGACGCTGAATAACCAAAACAATCTTGAGAAAGAAGAGCAAAGCTGGAGGCATCATGCTACCCAATTTCAAACTCTATTATAAAGCTACAGTAATCAGCTGGTGGGAATGCAGACTGGTGCAGCCACTGTGGAAAACACTATGGTGTTACCACAAAAAATTAAAAATTGAGCCCTTGCCGGTTTGGCTCAGCGGTTAGAGCGTCGGCCTGCGGTCCAGAGAGACCCGGGTTCGGTTCCCGCTAAGGGCATATACCTCGGTTGCAGTTTGTCCCCGGCCCTGGTTGGTCATGCGGGTGGCAGCCACTCAATGTGTCCCTTTCATGTCGATGTTTCTCTCTCTCTCTCTTCCTCTCTCTCCCTCCCACTCTATCTGAACAAAAAATGAAAAAATGTCCTCAGGTGAGGATAAAAAAATTAAAAATTGAATTGCCATTTGACCCAGTGATCCCACTTCTAGGAATATACCCTAAGAAGCCTGAAACACCAATTGGAAAGAATATATGTGCCCCCATGTTCATAGCAGCACTATTTACAATAGCTAAGATGTGGAAACAGCCCAAGTGTCCATCAGTGTATGAATGGATAAAAAAACTGTGGTACATATACACAATGGAGTACTATGCAGCTGTAAGAAAGAAAGATCTCCTGTCCTTTGAGACGACATGGAGGGACCTCAAGAGTATTATCCTAAGTGAAACAAGCCAAGCAGAGAAAGACAAATATCACATGATCTCACTTATTTCTGGAATATAATGAACAGAACAGTCTGAGGAACAGGGTGGTCTTGGTAATAGTAGTCTGGATTTGACATCAAAAGCAAAAATAAGTAAGGGGAACTACATCAAACCAAAAAATATCTGCACAACAAAAGAAACCATCAACAAAATAAAAAGGCAACCTACTGAATAGGAGATATTTGTAAATCATATATCTGATAAGGAGGTTACCCTGCTGATTCATGCTGTTCCTACTACCGGCAACATTGTCTCTTTCAACACACACCAGGTCTTTCCTGATCTCCCCACCCACAACTCATGAGTCTTCCTAAGTGTTTGTGGTATTTATCATGTTTAATTCTTTGTTTTTATCTTATTATTTGTTTCACCTCCCTGAAGTAGACTATGGACTCCATGATTCAAGCATCTCTACTTTCCCACAACTCTTTTAGAAGTTTTATGGATTCAGGTCTTACATTCAAGTCATTAGTCCATTTTGAGTTAATGTTTGTGTATGGAATAAGACAGTGATCAAATTTCATTCTTTTGCATCAATCTGTCCAGTTTTCCCAACACCATGCATCATAAAAACTGTTCTTTCTCCATGTATATTCTTGGCTCCTTTGTAATAAATGACTTGAGCATGTAAGTGTGGGTTGACTTCTGGGCTCTCAGTTCTGTCCCATTGGTCTGTGCATCTGTTTTTATACCAGTACCACACCCTGTGCATGGCAGACCCTCACATGTTGGGACCCAGCAGCTGCATGGGAAGTACCTACTTTCCAGGACCCTCTCCTCTCCTGAAACTGGGCACATCTTCCCTTACTTGCCCCACTTTCCCATCTTAAAAATGGGCCTCTGTTTCCCCCCACGGCCTGAATGTCGACCACTTGCCTGTGCAGGCAGTGAGATCTTAGCTGGGACGGTCACAGCTACTGAGCACTGCCCCTGTGCTAGGCACTCTTCTGTTTCACCCCCCTGAAGCAGACTGTGGACTACTTCATCCCTGTGAAGTCGGCACTGTGATCCCTTTTTACAGATGAGGAGATGGAAGCACAGAGAGGTCAAATAGCATGCTTGGGCTCAAACAGCCAAAATGGAGGAGCCGGCTTGTCACCCTGGCCCTCTGCCTCCGGAGCCCATGCTCTGACCACCGTACTGTACCATATCTGCTGTTAGGAACTGGATACAAAGAGGGCAGATTTCACTTGTAGGTTTGATGCCCAAAACCTCAAAGCCCGCAGCCTGGGCTGACCTTCACATGGGAGACCGGACATGTACAGGTGCGACTGTGAGTGTGCACGAAGTGGAATGGGAGTGGGTGTCTGCATTCTGCTATGTAACTGGTGTTCGTACATTTGCTTTGATTTCCCCAACACGAACTTCCTGAGAGAAGATAGTACCTTCCATGACTGTTCTGCCACTGGGGTCGAATCCTCGGATCCTGACACCCGGGACTTGTCATATAGAGGGCAACCCACAGTTTTAGAGCTGAATTGTATTTTCACGTATAAAGTCCTGCCCAAGGCATGCATCTCCTTTAAAGTTTCTGTTGTCTGCCCCCAGGTCTCCTGGCTGCTGACACCCCCCATCTCACAGAGCAGGTGCCTTCGGTAGAATGCAAACAGAAGAGCTCTGAATGCCAATAGGATTTTACTCACTTATTGACGTGGGAAAACCAGGAGAACCGCAAATAAATGCCCCAGCGAGGTCATGCTGCGAAGTATGTGAAACCCTCGCAGATCTAGTGTTTCATTTAGGCTCTGCCGTCTGAACAGCTTCCCAGGTCCAAGTCAGAGGCCATCAGACATGGCATGGATGGAACTTGGCAGCTTTAGACGCCCAATGCAAAGGCCAAGACTGATTGAAGGGCCACTTCCCAGGGATAGGTGCCCAGAGGGCAGAGGCTGAAAGCTTCCCCAAAGAGACCAAGCAGCTCAAGCCCAGGAACCAAAGCCTGAGCCCTGACACCTGAACAAGCCAGGCTGCAAGTCAGGGCTTGGCCTTATGATGCCGCAGGAGGCCGGGCTCTAGACCAGCGTCAGCCTCCTGCTGCTCAGCTCAGATCCCAACGGGCTGCCTCCTGCGGCCTCCGGAGACCTGCTGGCCCTTCCCTGCATCTCCTAATCTGCTGCCTGTACCTTCTTCTCCTGCACTGAGGAGCTCATGGTCTGCAAGTCCCCTGTTCTTTCTCCTCAGACACCTCCCTGAGTAAGGCCGTGACTACTCTTGGTTCAGAATCTCAAGTCCATAAAGCAGACTCAGCTCCCAGAGTCAGAAAATACAGATTTTTCAAGAGGTTATAAATACAGATTTGTAAGCATAATCTCACAATTTGTATTGGTTACGGGTGTAACGTCTTTGAATCACAGTGCAGGCCAACACTGGGCGGGTCTCAGAACCACATCTGTGAGCAAATTCATGACGGTGCCCATTGTAATTCCACTCTAGAGCCCAGGGTCTCAACCACTGGGCTTTGCTGTCTTAAAATGACCAGATAGGCCCATTTCCAGTTAATTGCCATTTTTCCTTCTGTTGTTTCCATCTACTGGCCTCAGTTCTGGCATCTGGAGAAACAGGGATTCCAAAAGGATATTCTCCTGCCCCCTTCTCTAGACTAAACATCCCCGGCCCCTGCGAGCATTGCCTCGCAGCTTTGTTTGCAGGATCCTTGCCATGTCGGCCCCACTGCTCCAGGCTCGCCCCAGACAAACTCCTGCTTGCTCATGTGACTCTCAGAATCCACCCACTGCTTGACGCTAAGCCCTACCACCCACGTCTGGTCCATGCCATGCATGACCAGGCAGGCTCCCTGCCCCATCAAGACGTGTCCAAATGGAACCCAAGGTCACTTGACTTCTCCAGCAGCTGAGATTTGCCCCAGGTGAAGTGGAGAGGCCCTGGGCCCTCTCCCCAGTGTGGGGCCTCTCAGTTTCCACAGTGATCGTGACCACCAGCCCTTCCCCACCTCCCCAGTCCTTGCAGGGCCTGAGCCCCAAGGTCATTCCCCTGACACCCGGGGCTGTCAGGCCACACCTGGCTGAACTTCCCTTCAGAGAAGACAGCCCATGGCACCAAGAATCTATTTTTCTGATTGTGAACAAACCTCACCCTCCTTCCCGGTGCCTGCTTCCCAACATTTGGGGGATTTTTCCATCATTTATCACAGCGACTCTCAGATTCACCCGCATTTCCCGAGAGTCGCTGTCCACAGCGTACCACGGGCAACTACACGTCTGGCTATGGCCACCTGTGGGTCAGAGGCAAAGGGTGATGAGTCAAAGGTGAGACCCAGGGGCCGGAGGAAAAACCAATGGCTCAGCCAAAACCTCCACACTCTACAGCTGTGGCCTCACCACCTGCCACAGAGTGGGGCCTCTCTGGTTTCAGTCCCCCCATCCAACTTCCCCCATGACATAGGGAAATGCAAATCTGATACACGCTGCGGAAACCGAGGAGAGCGAGGGCCCATCCTCTCCTCTTGCCTGCCTCCTGGCCCTCGGCATGGCTGCAGGGGGGACTGAGCCGAGCAGCTACATTGTCCCCTGAGTGCTGACAGATGTGGTTTCTCTGGCACAGACTCTCAGAAAGGTCTCAGCTGAGAAGGTTTCCTGGTGGCCAAGTGATCCCTCCCAGCTGCCAGCCCGGCGACGAGGGATTCCAGCTGGTGCCGGTTGACGAAGAACAGGTCTGGGCCATGTCCCTTGGCTATAGGACCTGTCTGTCCCACTTGCTACACTCAGGATGTAATTCGTCATCAAGGTCACTGTGGAGTGCCCTAGGCCCATCATAACAATTAGTAAAAGCAGATTTCTGGGAGAGCATCACGACCACCACAGAATCCCACCAGCTCATCCCTGAGTGTGTGCAGAGAGGTCCTGCCTGTGTGCCCACCACGTGCCCAGGTATTCCTGACAGGGGCAAGCACATGCCACCAAGGACACACCCTGGGCCCGCGCCAGCACCAGGCTCATGCCAGGTCAGGGCCAGGCGAGTCCTCCTCCCAAACAAAATCTCATGCAGAATCAGTGTTCAGCCAGGTCCAAGGGCAGCTGCTCAGGGACACTGGGTAGAGCCAAGAATTATCCTCACTCAGACTCCCCACCCCTGCCCCAAAGGGGGCCCTGAGCCTCTTCCACTGAGTCACTGACATGGGGGAAACTGAGGCCCATAGAACAAGTGTGCATTTCCCAAGGCTACAGAATAAACATGTGTTACAGATTCAGCAGGAGGAGAGGGCTGGTAAACCAAGCTGTCCGCGAGCCAAAGCACCCACGCAGGCGGGAAGGAGTGAACACACACTGGGACATCCCAGCTTTGTCGCAGCCGCTGTCTGGCTGCTCAGGCAAGCCCCGCCATCTCAGCCGGCCTAAATCGGGGGCTAGAGCCAGTGGCCTCCTGAGGCCTCTCCTGCTCAAACATCAGCATCTAGAAAATGGCCTGGCCCCGTGAGGCAGAACAGCTCCTCGGGGTGAGCAGAGAACGGGGATCCAGACCAAAGGGCCCACCCAGGAGGCAGGGGCTCTGTACGGCCGGCCCTATCTGAGCCACCCCAGTGAGGGCTCAGCATCTCTCCTGCCACAGTGATCGGGCCACAGAGAGGTGTTTCGTTTGGGCGGTGGGAGTGGAGAACAAAGAGGAAGAAAAGCAGAGGGTAGAGGAGGGGCCAAGTTCCTGGGAGGGGGCAGCACCCAGAGCCTCCCACCTGCGACCAGGTTCTGCTCATCCTCCTCTCCCCACACTGCCCAGGGCGTCCTGCCTCCTAAATGCGCCCCTGCACTTGTACCCTCACCTGCCTGGATGATGCCCCTGCGCGCCTCACCTTACGGAAACTTCCCCCTCCCCTGCCAGAACCCAATCAGCAGCCCTTTCAAATGTCTACACTTTAGTGTCCCTCACACCCTCCCCAGAGCCACTGCCCCTTCCCTGCTCTTATGAGGTCCTGGGACCTGCCTACAGGACCAGCTTCCTTTCCTTCTTTGGTCGTCTGTCAACAACCCCTCTCCCCCCGCCCCACTCATCAAAAGCAGCCTTGGCACCTGGCTCACAGGCTTCTCCTCATGTCCAGGCACCACCCTGACATCTAGGCTCCTGTGCACCGTCCATCCGGCACTCTGACATCCTCTCCAGGACCCCACAGCTGGACTCCGCTTGGGCACCCCATCTAGGACCACAGCTGGACTTGGTGAGACCTGCTACTCCCTACTACCCTTTGGGGATTTTAAACTCAAACATCCCACTCTCAGCCCAGCCTTCAAGCTCTCACTCCTGGGATCGCTTGCACCTGGTCTCTGACGCCTGGTCACCCCCCACTTGATCACTCTTTCCCCAACCTCTCAGCCTCCTCCTACTTCACTCCTGTGAACAGATAGCTCAGAGCCCTGGACCATTGCTTTGAGCACTTTCTTGCTAAATTTTCAGCCCCAAGACCCCTCATTGTACTGCTGCCCCCTCCCTCCCCAGCAAAGTCACGTCCTGGATCCTGGCTGAGACTCTTTGTTCCTCACTGCAGGGTCCTCATGGGGACGATGGTGCCCACGAGGGCTGGGAGAGCTGCTACGTCCTTCCTTCCCACCGGGCTCTGGACAGAGCTCACGGTGCCTCCAGGAACGTCTTTCTGTTCTAGGCTCGAGTCCCCTGGCTGCATCCTTCACTGTCAGCCAAGGCCCATCCCGGCCCAGCCCTGCCTCTTCCTCTCTCACCAGACAGGTGTCCCAGGTCCACCTGTGCTCTGAACTCCCCTTCCCTCTAGGAATCCGTTCCCTTTACTTTTCCTGCATCCTCACTGCTCATTCAATACCCATTTCCCTGTGTAAATTTCTGCCATCTAAAAACAAACAAACCCCCCGGCTGGGTAACTCAGTTGGTTAGAGCGTCGTCCCGATACACCAGGGTTGTGGGTTCAATCCCTGGCCAGGACACACACAAGAACCAACCAATGAATAGGTAAGTAAGTGGAACAGCACATTGATGTCTCTCTCTCTTCCTCCTTTCTCTCTCTCTCTAAAATCAATAAAAATAAAGTAAAATAGAAACAAAAAAACTCCAACAAGACACTTCTTTAATCCAACATGTCTGTCTACCACCACCTACTTTCATTGTTTCCTTTACGGTCAGATTTCTTCAAAGGGTACCGCTGAGTGCCTTCCTACCTCCTCATTCCCACATGGGTCGACCTCCGTCCTACGCGACTCCGTGGCAGCCGCGCCCTCCCAATGCCAGGTTCGGTCTCGCCTCGCCTGCCCTCCCCGCCGCCTGCACCCTGGGCTCCTCTCTGCCGGGATGTTCCTTCTGTATCTCTGGCCACACCCTTTGTGGCCCCTGCCCTGCCCCCAGTGTCACTGCATCAGTGCAGACCCCAGGCCTCCCTGGGGATCCAGGCCAGGCCTGTCTCCTGAGCTCCCAGCAGGAACATCTCAACCGCACTGCAGTCCCCACTCGGGTACCCACGGACCCCTCAGACTCTACAAGGCCCACGGGGTCACTGGACAGTATCTCTTGCCAGTTTACTCACAGCATTGCTGCTTGGAGCCTCCAACAGCTTCCCATCTGGTCTCCCCACCTCCTGCACCGCTCCCTCTGGCCCATCCCCCCAAAGCCAGAGTGGTCTTTGACAGGAACCCCCAATCCTGTCACCCCTCTACTTAAAGTCCTTTCAGGCGCCCTAGCTCCAAGATGAAGTCCACACAGCCTTCGCTGAGCCTTCCGGGCCGACTGTGAGGTCTGGCCCCTGCTCCCCACCCATGCTCTGCCTATCTCGAATGTCTTACCCACTATGCTCCAGTCGTGATGAGTGACTTATAGCTCCCTTGACCTTCCTGTTGCTGCCCTTCGCGCCTTCATCAGTGCTGATTCCACTTCCCTACTCTGCACATGGCTAACCAGCTCCCATGGCCCTCAGCGCTCAGCTTCTAGGCTCTGATTCTGGAAGCCTCCATGGCTGCCCCAGCGCCCCCTCTCTGTGCTCCGGCCAGCGTTCTGCTCTCTTCTGGCCCCTCCCGCTCTCCAGTAATCAGCTGAGCACTCACCTGGGTCCCTATTAGGCTTTGGGGGCTTTGAGAACTGGCACGGAGTCTTGTCTGTGTGTTCCCAGTACGTACAGGCCATCAGTGCTCAGCACATTGTTATGAATGGATGAATGGATGAATGAAGAGATTGACTCTTCTTAGCAAGAAGGCACTGGATCTCCAAGAGGAATACAAATCCAATTTCTCTAGGACTTTTGGCTTTTACAGTGTCCTCCTTCCTGTCCTGTTCACCAAGGAGTCTCAGGGACACGAAGGGCATGAATTATTTCGCCTTAAGCTTCTCTCCCCTCATTCCCACACATCCCTCACAGACCTCCTTCTTTCTCCCTTCAGCCCATCAGTGACTGTTGAGGGCTTGGTGAATGTAGGGCACAGGCCAGGGGAGTGAAAAAAGACTCATTTGTCTTTTAAGGGAAACACCTGTTCTCGCCCTCCCTTGCTGGGTGACAGGAAATGTCTAAAGATTGCTGATAAAGCACCATGCAACCAGGTCAACCCAAACCTGACACTCAAGGAGCATTTACCAAGGAAAGAAGTATTGATGGGGGCTGGGGCACACGGCACAGTGATCCGCCATCCGGTGGCTGTCCAGAAGACTCCCTGGAGCAAGCTGTCAGCTGGGTTTCCCAGGGGTGAGAGAAAGGCAGGGGCAGCAAACATGAGCATGGATGTGTGGGCATTACCAGACCAAGAATGATGTGAGCAGAGACAGAGAGAAGATGAGTGGCAGGCCAGGCATGAGGAGATGAGCTTCGATGGGGCAGCATCTTCAGGGCCGGATGTGGGGTTCTGAGCTTTCACAGAAGCAACATGGGACCTGTAAGGGAGTGGAGGTGAAGGGAAGGTGTTCTGGGAGGGATTCTCAACAAGGATCCTGCACCGTCCTTCCAGTTTGGGGTTGGCAGTGGAAAGAAGGGGTCAATCCCAGAGCATTGACTGTATCTCCCAAACAGCATAGCAATTCCAGAGGGGCAGGGGCTGGGTCCCTTCCTCCGGGCTTTCGAAGACCCTGCACCAGGTTGACCTAACCCTGACTAGCCTTGAGCCCAGCAGTCTGCGGGCTTTGTGCTGCCATCTGGTGGTGCAGGAATGGAAGACCAGTCTTAGTGGTCCCAGGACTTGCTGCCCAGGGTGTGGCCACAGAGCATGCTGTGGGTGGATATAGGAGTTTGCTGAAGCCCTTTGGTGGGTGAAGGGGGAGGTGGTGCCAGTGGGGTCTACAAATCGTTATTCTTTCTAAAAGGTACAATTTCTTTGCACCTTCTTTTGTCCCTTTTTGCCCACCACTTAGCACAGGGCCTGGCACAGAGAAGGCACTTAGTATCTGCTGTTTTTCTTAATAGTAATGAATTCACATGCACCAGTTGCTCGTATATGCTACCTCAGTTTTTCCTCATAACACCCTGGGATGAGTGTGTTATGATGTTTTAATACAAGAGGGAACTGAAACTGTGAGCAATCCACTGAGTCACTCGGTAAGTATTTACTGAGCACAATTACGTGTCCCTGTGCTGGGCACTTGTGATGGAGAGACGAATGCCACGGGTGCGATCTGCCTTCCTAGAGCTAATTGCCTCGAGAGAAAAGAGTCATTATGCAAATAATACCATAGTCATTTATGGATTTTAACTTTGATGAATACCCCAAAAAGGAGAAAAACTGCAGAGTACTTACAGATGTCAACTAACTTTGAGCCCTTTGGATGAAGGCTATGCCCCTCCAGCCCGACTTGGCGCCACGCAGTGCACAGATGAATACGCCTTCCTCTTCCCCTTCAGCTTTTACGCCTGCCCCGCTTTTGATTCTGTCTCCTCCTAGGAGCTGTTCTCTTTCTCTCTTCCTAATTAATTCCTCTTCTCTGCCAATGCTACACCTTTCTGTCAGCCATTATCACCATTCATTCATTCATTCATTCATGGACACATTTATGGACACATTCATGGACACTTTAATGTCACAAACAAGTGTCCCTCATCCATTGTGGGTCAGACACTTGGCGTGCTTATGAAGATATGGTGTCTGCTTGTGAGTCGTTCAGTCTAGTGAGGAGGAAAGCATGGCAAGAAATGATCAAATACTGAACAGAAACACACAGAGGAAAGACAGAGCGATCGTGCTGCAGGGGAGGCACTCCTGAGCCTCTTCTCAGGGCGATCTGCACATGTTAGCAGCGTCTGGACCACGCGGCCATCACTCCAGGTCCTCTGCTCTTTGATACGTATCTACAGTGTTACCTCCATTTCCACTGGGTCAGAGGCATGGGTGCCCTTGTTGATTTAATTTTCTGGTTTCTTGAGACTTTTCAATGTCAGTAACGACAATGCAGTTCCCAAACAAGTGGTTCCAAAACATGGCTGCCCAGTGGGGATCACATAGCGTTCTTTAAAAATCACCGATGGCTCTCAGACATTCTGAGTTAATTGACCTGAAATCTGACCTGGTTATCAGGAATTTTAAAAGCTCCCACAAGAGAGTCTAATGAGCAGCTAAGTTTGGGAGCCGCTCTGGAAGGTCCTCGTGGACCTGGCCTGGGAGCAGAACAGAACCAAATGCGAGTCTCAGGAGAGCGTGTGAGGTCCTGCAGCCAGGGACTTGCTCCCGAGTTCGAAGGGCAAGACGATGACTCCCAGAGGGACCGGCTCTGCTGAGCTCTGCATTGATCAGCAGCGCTGCAGAGCCGTGCCCACTCATTCGACAGCCAGTTCACACTCCCTTTGGGCACAAGCCCTGCGCTGAGGACCGGGTTGAGGGAGATGGGTCCAAATGTACACGTGAATGTCATGCGCGTGTTGATGGATGTGACCGCAGTGGATGAGATGTGATCTGGCCCCCTGTGTCCTATTGTGTCATCTCCTCTTGTACAGTCCTCTGTACAGAGAACTCGACCAGCAAACATGTACAGGACACCTGTTATATGTCAGGTGCCAGGTGCCAGGCGCTGGGTGAGGCCTTGTACAGAGAGAGATAAGATGGGCCCCTGCTCTCAAGGAGCTCACAGACTGGGGCGAATGGAGTCTTTCCCTCTCGCACAAAACAGCTCGGGTGAATCCTGTCCCCCGAGGAGAAACCAGCGCTGTCGGAACATGGAGGATGGTCAGGTCAGCTCTGGCATCGTGAGGCTTTTTCACAGCAAACCTTAACAGAGGGGTAGGATTTCGGAGGGTGAACATGGAAGAATGGGCACCCCAGATCTCTCCCATTTCTTTCTTTCTTAAGTCTGTGGATCAAAACGGAGGTGCCAGCTCCCAATCAGGACACCCAGTGTGGAGGACCGAGTTGGGGACAGCTTCTTGGCCTGTGCATGACCCAGTGCACACTGCCTTCCCCCATCAGGGCACATGTCAGCCTGTGGTCACCTAAAAGCCCCTTCAACCACCACCGGCATCTCCAAGAAATAAGCTTTCACTGGTCACGGCATTTGGGAACCAGCAGTGCTTTTAGAAATCTCATAACAATCAACCATCTCTTACCAAATTCAGGAAAAGGGGGAACTCAACATTGCCCAAGAACGGTCCCTCTAAACACTTTCAATACCCTCTTTTCTATCCCCACGCTGGGTATTTCACTTCCCGTCCACTTCTTGGGAGTTTCTGCCTCTCTCACTTCCTCCTCAGCCCAAGTCTGGCACCAACGTTTTCTATAGTTAAATTAGTTTTTAGATGTCTCTAGTTTTATTTTAGTTTATTTCTTTCTCCCTTTTTCCTTTTCTCACACTTCGGTGAGGCAGTCACACCTCAAGCTGGCCGTTATAACTGTTCACAGTGACAGTGGGTAGCCATACTCGCCATTACACAATAAAAGCAGTTGGTGATTCGGGGCACCAGGGGTGGGGGTGGGAGATGGGGGATGGGGGTAGGGAAGATCATTTAAAAGGAGCCTTCAGTGGGATGACAGCAAGCAGGAGCTGTGTGGAAATGGAAGTACATGGGAGACTCGCTGCAGATGCTGCCAGGACCTGATGCTTGTACTCACCCCGACCCCCAGCCCCCACCTCACTCCCTGCCCTGCCCTGCTCAGTTCAGCCCAGCCCACCCTCTGACCCTGGGCCAAGTGAGGGCCTGTTCTTAGCGTGTTCAGCCCCTGAGAAGGGGCAGTGGGAATCACAGGCAAGGCCACGGGCAGCCGTGCCTGGGAGACATAGCTCCCTGTCACCAGGAAGATATTCCGCCAGGCATCCCAGGGGCCAGACCACAACGTGAGGACCGGGAGGGGGGTGGAGCCGAGGGCATTCATTTCCCAGCATGGGGGTGCTCCCAGGGCACGGCTGCGAGAGGACCTCTAAGTCACTGCCCAGGACGGAGGGCTGCACAAGGTTCACTCCACGGAGAAGAGGAGAAGAGAAACGGGTGTGTGAGCACGGGGAGTGAGCCTGGATGCTAGAGATGTCAGACGTGGTCTGGGGGCTGAGAAGTCTGGCAGGAGCCCCCTGGCCCAGGGTACTCACCAAGTTGGTGCCTAATCTCTCTCTCCCTCCCCCCCCCACCCCCTCCCGGTGTCTGCGCTCAGGGAACTCACACAAGCACAGTTGACAGCAGCGTTGCTATGGCAGGTGTGGACGGACATCAGCCACAGCTCCCGGATCAGACCCAGTCAGCCCTGTTCTGGGAGAGGGGTGTTTAGAGGGGCTTGTGTCACTGACCCTCACTAAAGCTCCAGTTTCTGGGTTTGGGTGTTTGGAGAATGGGGGGAGGGGGGACTGTTGTCAGAGACCTGACCTCAGGTGACCGGAGGTGCTGGGGTTTGGAGCTTAACAAATAGGAGGAAGAAACTATTATTACCTTCACATTTTTACCTGCTGTTTTTTAAAAAGCCCTCAGGATCTGGAATAGCGAACACACTGGAAGCGAGGTGCTGGTTCAGAAGCCCTGGCCTGCGAAAGTCCCGTCCCCCTCTCTCCCGCGCTGCACGGGCGAGGGTGGCCCCAGTTTCCCAGGTTGTGCGGCAACGTGCAGATGCTGGTGCGTCTGGCGCCCTCTGGTGGCCACAGGCAGCGCATGCGTCTGGCCCTTTCTGCAAAACTCTCTGTTGGTCCAGTTGGACTGACCTCTGGCGGTGAGAACAGATCTCATAGCCAAGGCAAGAGAGCTTAGGCCAGTCCACTGTTACATGCTGGTTATTAAGGGTGTCCTATGTGTTGGGCACCAGGTTAATACAGTTATTATCATTCACTCATGTATTCATTTGTTTATTTATTCCCCCAATATATGACAGGCATCTCCTAGAAAGTCATGTGTAAGCAGAGACCCTATAAAGGGAGAAAGTGAGCCCGGCCAGTGTGGCTCAGTGGTTGAGCATTGACCCATGCACTAAGAGGTCGCCAGTTCAATTCCCGGTCAGGGCACCTGCCCAGGTTGTGGGCCCAATCCCCAGTGGGGCGCATGCAGGAGGCGGCCAGTCGATGTTCTCTCTCATCGATGTTTCTATGTCTCTCTCCTTCTCCCTTCCTCTCTCTCTAAAATCAATAAAGAAAAAAATAAAAATAAAAAAGGGAGAAAGTGAGTCATGGGAATATTTGGGGAAAGTCTTTCTTCCAGGTCATGGGGACAGTGAACACACAGGCCCTGCCATAGAGATGTGTGTGCTGGGTTTGAGGACCCGCTGGCAAGGAGGCAGCTGGCCTGGCCGAGGGAAAGAGGGAGGGTGGTTGGAAATGAGGTCAGAAAGGTACTCAGGGCACAGATGGTGCAGCGCCTTCCAGGCCACAGAAGGACTGAGCCAGTCCTAAGGGCAGAACAACCATTGGATTTACGCTGTTAACAAATCACTCCGGCCTGTGCGCGGGGCTCAGGTAGGAGGAGAGAGCTGTTGGGAGCCCAGGTGAGAGATGAGCATGTCTGGGACCTGGATTGCTCCTTGGAGGAGACAAGACATCAGATACAGAATACATTTTGAAGGTAGAGGGAAGAGGATTTGATGATAGGTTAGTCAAGCTGTCTCCAGGGGTTTGGGTCTGAGCTGTTGGCTGAGGAGACATGCGGGAGGGTCAGGTTTGGAGCATGGGGGCGGGGGAAGTAGAATTCCACTTTGCCAAGTTTGAACTGCCTATTAGCAGTCCAAGGAGCGATGTGAGGTGTGTCTGAGCAGGGGTCTCTTATTCACTACATCCTCTCTTTATGTTCCTTTCATAACCCTCCCAGGTCTTTCTCATTGGAAGGCCATGCCAGCCCTACCCCACCTCCCCAAAGGAAAGCCCACCAGAGCAATAATTCCAGACAAAAGAACAGAGGACAGCAGGGATCTTCCAGGGCCACGCCTCACCTGAGCAACAAAGGCAGAGAGGAAGCTGGGGTTCTGGGCTCCTCAGATTCTCCAGAGCGGAATTAGAAGGGGAGAAAAATCTTTTATCAAGCTGACAGGTTTATCCATCTTTTATCAAGCCGTCCATCCTACTGTGGGAGCATGGGGTCTTGTGCACCCCAGCAGGGAGTGGTGCACCCCTACCTTCCAGGGCTGAGTCCTGAGTCCTCCACTCCACAGCCACCCAGCAAAGTAAGCCGGCTCCCATGGTATCTTAGCGCCCATCACCTGGCATCTGAAGGTCCGACTCCCCTGCCAGTCAGTGAGCCCTGTGAGGGAGGCGGTCACCATGTCCCCTCGCAGGCACAGTGTCGGCACTGCCACCCGCTCCACTGCCAGCTCAGGTCTTTCCACCTTGAAAACTTGCTCAAAACTGCCCTGGCTCCCCTTCCTGGGGCCCAAGTCTGGATACTTGGTCTCAGGTCTAGACACCGCCCACTGTCCCAAACAGATAGATGGAAAGGATGAGGCTACTTTAGATGAAACTCCAATGTGACTCTGCCAGTCCCTTTACGTATTATTTTCAGCTCTACAGACGCTAACAAATCATTTCTTCTTGCCTTAAGCAGAAGTCCTGGCCCTGATGTGGTGTGAACATTGACACAGACGGGGACCCAGTGCTATGGGACACTGCCACGCCCTGTGCTACTGTGTGGGACATCCTGTCAACAGAGGAGGTGAGTATGTCCGTGAGGCCCTGGCGCAGAGGTACTGGACACGGCTCTTGGGTCCCTGTCCTGCTTTTCTGAGCACAACTCCACTGGCTCCCCACCCCTCCTTTCCTTGCCCCAAAGCATGGGTGTTCCAACACTGTCTGTCTGTCCTGTCCTCTTCTCACTCCCTCTGCTCTCATTCTGGAAGATCTCTTTTCAAATACCCCTCCACGATGACAACTGTCAACTCTCCATCCCCAACCCCTAGCTTCTCCCGAGCACCAGCCATGCACTGCCATCTGCCTAGTTGGCCCTGGGCAGGCCTGTCGTAGCGGCCCCACAAACACCCTGTCTGACAGAACTATTCCCCTCCCCCCATAAACTCCATCCCCAACACACACATGAGCTCACACAACACAACACGCACGTGAACAGGTGCACACGCTACCCTCTGAGTCCCTGGCTTGGCCAAAGGCTCCACCACACTCCCTCCCCCTTAATGGACCCTGAAGCCCATTCCCCCCTGCAGTGGCTCCTGTTGGTGCTTTTCTCTGTCCTGCTGACATGACTGTGCCATCCCTTCCTCCCTGTCACCGCTCACCTGTCACAGTCTTCCCCAGTGACGTCCCCTGGCTCACTGTGTCCTTCCATGCCATTCGCCACAGTCTTACTATACGACTCGGTGTTCCTGGGACAGCTGAGACTGCTGCTGTCCTGCCCCTATGGTCCCCTTGTCCTGGAATGTACTCACCCACTGAGGCATTTATTTCACAACTATAGACTGAGCACCCACAGAGTTCCAGGCACAGGGGGACAGCAAAGAGCTAAATCCTCGAATTTGTCCTCATGGAATTTGCATTCTAGTGATAGGGGAATAAGACAATCAATAAACACTTATTTGGCAAGTTGGCAGGTAGAGGTGCATGCTCGGACGAGGAAGACAGCGTGGAAGGAGCAGAGCCATGGGTGCGTCTGACGGGCTGCTCCAGGCCTCCCGGTGCGCGTGCGCGAATGCAGCAAGAGGCGGAGGCCGCAGACTTCCGCAGAGCCCGAGCAGGGCCGCAGCACTCTCCAGGGCCTGCGGACATTCTCTCTAGACACACGTCAAATGCCCCCTCCTTTTTGAGGACTTTCCTTTTCTTAGGTACTTTTGTGTTTTCTTCCCCAATTTAAGCCAATTCATCTGCCTTGGGTCCAAGTTCATCGCTGACAACTCTGCTTCCCTCTTCAGCTCCAGGGAAGGATCTACTGATTCAACCAGTGTTTGCTGGGCAGCTCCTGTCCGCCAAGCTCTGCTGTCCCCACGGAGCTTGGCTCGTGCCTGGCGCAGAGCTGGGGCTGGTGAGTCAGACAGACCGAGGCTCAGCTCCTGCCCCTGGCATCTGGCTGCTGGCTCTGTGGCAGCTGGCAAGTCACTCAACCTTGAGAAGCTTCAGTGTCTATGTTTGTAGATGGGGATGGAAACAGTGCCCACCTCTGCTAGGTATTATCCTTGTCGCATAAGCCCGGAGAGAAGTTTCACTGGGAGCCTTGTTTCCAGGTCCTGCTATGTTTTCCTAGGAACCATGACAGCTTTTTGGATTCACTCTGCTCCCACAGGGAGAACTGCTTGTTTCCTGAAAGCTCATGGACCTTGGATAGGGTGGAGCTGGAAGGGAGGGGAGTGGTCTGCAGTCCATTGGAAATCGACTTCCAGCCCCTCCACCGCTGCCCCAGACCCCACTGCGCTGACCTCGCAGCACCCCCGCCCTTGACCATCATCAGATGACCTGGGGCGGGGGGCAGCTGGCAGCTGCATTCTCTGCCCCTCACATGCCAGGAAGAGAGGCTGAGGAGGGACTGTAGACCCCCTGGCCCTTCAGGTCCACACCCAGGGGATCTTGGGGATTGACAGATTAGGGAAGCCCCAGCCAGAGTTCAGAGAAGAGAGGACGTCACTGGGGTAGGACAGGCCCAGAGGCCAGTGGGGAGCCTTGCACCACATCCTCAAGGCAGGGAGAAGCTCTGAGTTTTCTCTTTTTCTGGCTGGCTGGGTACTTGTCCTCTCCCCTCCAGTTTCCCCTTCCCTGGGCACCTCCCTGTACCTCCCTGACATGGCCACTCGGTGGCACTGTTGGATGATGCTGGAATTTCAGCTGACAGGCAGGCCGACTGGGTCAGAGTGGAGGGGTGAGGAGACCTCGGTTCCACTCCCTATCCATCCTTTTAGCCTTCCCTCATAGCCTAGGACCTTGCATTTATAGAGTGTCTTCTCTTTCCCAGGTGCACCTTGGCTCTGCCGCACACGATGGCTCCATCTCCTCCATCTTCTGTGTTCTTTCCCCTTCTCCAAAGCCGGTCAGAGAGGCTGCATCACCCAGAACCCCAGGTCCGAGCTCCTGGACAAGGTCCCGCTGCCTCTCCAGACCGGGGCTCATTCCAGTCAACAAGCACCTGTCTGTTATCTGATAGTCTTCTATCCAATCCTTCACTAATTCTACTTCCTTAGCATTCTGGGGAAGTCCATACCTAAGTGGTATGTGACAGGCTGTTCTTCAAGGTCACCTTTTGGTCCCTTAGTCCATCAAATGGCCCATAGAGTCTGTCATTTCCCTCCACGTCTAAGTGAACCCCCTCCCTGCAGTTTGAGCCCTTTTCCCTCCGCAGGCCTCAGAATGGAAGGCTCCCCGAGTTCCCCTTGTAATGAATAACCCGTTGGATGCTGGGAACATCGTTGAGATGCACTGAGCGTCAGGCCTACACTGTCCTGAATTTCATCAGGACCCATCTCCAAAGTGACTTGGCATCTCCCAGTTCTTCCCTCCCTTCGAACACAGTGAGGCGTGTGGGGGCACTGCTGACCTGGGCATCAAAGCAGCCTGCCACTTCCTAGAGCCACATGACCTTGAGCAGGTCACGTGACCTCTCTGGACCTCAATGTCCTCTCAGTAAAATAGCTATAACAGGATTTCTTATGGTACTAATGGTCCCATTTCCTAGCCGGGGTGGAGTCAAAGAACTGGTCAGAGAACAAGGGGGTATATATAGTGTGGTCCAGCTTTCCCATCTCACGGATGTGGCCCAAAAAGGGGAAGGGACTTACCCAA
The DNA here is from genome assembly GCA_030848825.1 of Tadarida brasiliensis. Lineage (NCBI taxonomy): Eukaryota > Metazoa > Chordata > Mammalia > Chiroptera > Molossidae > Tadarida > Tadarida brasiliensis. The sequence goes on along the minus strand of CM061275.1, from coordinate 10,826,053 downwards.
GGTCATCTGCCCAAGGTCATCCAGGTAGTAGCAGAACTGGGGCTGACACTGCCAGGCCGATGGTCTTTCCATGATATCAACTTGCTTCTCCTTTGCTCTGCCCCCTTCTCTATGGACCAAAAGTAAAGGGGGCGGGGACGGACATGGGGTTATAGTAACAGTCGGGCCCAGACAGGCAACCACCTGAGGTCACGTGAGAGGCGAGCAGCAGAGCCGGGGCTCAACCCCAGGTCTGTCTGAGCTCAGGTCTTAACCTCATCCACTGTTTAACCCAGTGGGGCCTTCAAGGCAGTTTAGTTTGACGCCATAAAATGGGGACCAAGGGAGAGGAGGGAAACATCAGATCAGAAAGGGCTTCGCTTGCCTTTTAGGATGTGTAGGTTGTATCATAGCAACAGGGAGCCAATGAGGAGTTCAGGACTAAGCGCCAGATTGGATTTGCACTTTAGGAAGACCACTGCAGCGAGTGTGTGGAGACGAGACGGAGTGGGGGGGGGTGAGTCTGAAGGCGGGGAGCCGCAGCCCAGACCACGCCTGCTGGTGGCTTAAACCAGGGCAGCAGGGGAGGAACAGAAAACCAGAGAGAAGTGAACAGATGCCAAGGCCAAGTGAGTGATGGATGTGGGGGGTGTTGGGTTGCAAGAGCTGATAAGGACTTTTGGGTTGGTTTCCAGTTTGGACAACAGGGTGAAAGGTGGTGTCTCTCCCAGTGAGCGGAATTTAAAGGAGAAGCAGGCCTGGGAAGAGGGGCTGCTGGGTGTGCTGCTCGGGAGAGAAGCCCAGGCTAAGACAGAGCACCCAGGGAGCCAGCTGCGGGCAGGGCGGGGAGCTGGGTCCAGCAACCTTTGCTCCGGCTTTGACTTGACCCAGGTCAGCTGGCTCTCGGGATTGAGCTGGTCATCTCTGTGAGCGATTGGGGCTCCGTACAGATGGGAGCCGGCTGAGTTGCACACCATAGAACAGGAATTGTCCCTTTTATAGATGGGAGGCTGAGGAATTCAGAGTTTCCTCCCCGGACATCCAGACCATGCTGGGCAACCTGAGTGAGCCCCCACGGCCTCAGCAAGAGTCCTGAGTCAGAGAAGCCGAGAGACGCAGTGATGGAGAGAGGACACTGCCAGTGTGCTCGCGGACAGACCTCCTCGGGCAGCTGAAATTACAAGTGGCCTAGGGGATGTAGCCTGGAACACAAAAGGTATCTACTGTGACAGTCATCATAAACCTCTCCCTCTTCAGTCCCTAATAGAGAAGAGTCTCTATTGTTGGTGGCAATGCAGAGAAGATGACATGTTGACAACTAACCCTTAGGATTTGCTCTGGGACAGGCTGTTTTGAGTGCTTTACCTCCAGACACACGATAAAAATTCATGGCAAGGCGCTGAGGCAGAGCTTGGCAGGGCTGGCCTGGGATGAAGCCCTAGACCAGCTGGCACCAGTGGCCGTGCTTAGAGCCCACTGCTCTGCCTTTGGGTGTCTATCTGCCGGGGAGGCAACCAGCACAGTGCCTGACACGGAGCAGCAGCTACGCATGCAAGGGAGGGGCCACCCTTAGCCATTCTTCACCATACTCTTTGGCCAGGGCTTGCAGTAGAGTGGGGTGGCTGTTCATTTGGGACAGGGCCCGAGACCCAGGCCTCCACAGAGGAGTTCCTTAGAGGCAGCTGGAGTTAATCTCAGAAGGCTTCTTGGAGGAGGAAACCCTTAGGTAAGTAGGAGGCTGGAATGGCTGCTCATCAGGCATTCCAAGGGAAGTCCTCTGACATCAGGCCTAACACACTGGCAGGGCACAGTCGTGACAGCGGTGCCGACAACCACCGCTGACCAGGCTTTTGCTTCTCCCAGCACACTCCCATTTTCTCCTCTCTGATCCTGACAACTGAGATTGTAATAAACACTAACAATTAATGTCGGTTTCCTGCCTTCTTTCCTCCCTTCCTTCCTCTCTCTTCAAATCCAGTGAAGCAAGGCGGATGGGGGAGAATGTTATCCTTCCTATTTTACAAGTAATTTGCAGCACAGAAAGGTCAAGTTAGCGACCTTGGGTCACACAGCCATTCTTCGATTCCGAGGTGTGAACAGTTCATCACCACCAGCACCAGCCCCCTTCTGAAACAGACCTCTCAGGTCGGACATCCTCCACCAGACGTGGGACTCTGCCCTGAGCACCTGTGAGCTCTCCTGGACCGAGTCCATGCTCCTGAGAGCAGGAAGTGAGCCCAGAGGCCTGGCCGCCCGCTAGCGGTGGAAGCGGAGAGCAGAAGGCAGCAGTGATTTGTGGAGTCAGCCGGTCTTGAGTTCCATCCCAGCCTCACCACTAAATTACCCTGGACAGCGACTTGTCCTCTTTGAGCTTCAATATTGTCGACTGTAAGATGGAGATAATGGCATCCTTCCCACGGGGTGGCTGCAAGGATTAAATCAAAGGACTTATGAAAAGCTGTCGGCCCAGTGCCTGGGCTTGTACCCCACGCTTCCCTGCCCAGCTTCCCGCGGGCTAGAGGGGGCTGCGCGACCACAGCGCGGACAGGTGGGGTTGTGGGGGAACAAGCGTCAGCAGAGGCGACAGTCATGCAAGGAAGGCCACTGGTCTGGGAGTCACACCTGAGAAGGAAGCTCATGTAGGCTTCTGTGTTCGTACGTGTGACGGGAGACCTGTGGGGCCTGGGTCGGGGGCGTGCAGGGCCGTAACCCTCCTTTCAATGGCTGCAATCAGGGCAGGAACCAACTATGTCCCTGGGCGGTGGCAGCTCATGCACTGTGGCAGTCACCAGTCTTTGCCCCTGCTGAAGACAGGGCATGGCCCCCAAGCAGGAGACAGACTGAAAGGGAAGGAGGGGCTGGGGTTTAACCCACCCCATGGAAGGGGTCAAGGGGCACTCCAGCTGCTCTTTTCTGGCCAAAAATAAGAAACGATGACTGGAAAGTGAGCTGACAGTGACTAAGCCCCTAGGTCAAGCTAGCTGGCTGTCCAGCCCTTGTAACTCATGTCATCCTCACCACTTGGGGAGTGATTTGCTGTCCCACTCAACAAGTTAGGAAACTGAGGAGCAGAGAGTTTAAATAACTCGCTCAAGTTCACACAGCTAGCAGGGGTCAGAGCTAGGAATCAGGTCCATGTTTTTCTTACCCAGCACTGCCAAACCAAAAGAACTTTGGGGGCGAGAGCTACACCCCATACTACCAAACAACTGTTGTTACGTGTTTTTTTGTTTGTTTGTTTTTAAATATTTCCTTCTTTAGTTAATTCCTTTTTTGATGTTGTTCAGACTTAGGCTTTAAAGGGAGAGGTAGGATGTCATACCCCTCAGGCCATCAGATGAAACAGGGGTCAGAGGAAGATGCCAAAGAGGGCAATGAACTTCAGGTACTGCTCATTCAAGCACTAAAGTGTCAGGGCTGAGGGTACGTGCGTGTCCCAGAGTCTCAAAGACCTCATTCAAGTCTGGGAACCATCACTTAGTGACCTTGGGCAGGTTGCTGCACCTCTCTCTGCCTCGATTTCCTTTCCTTGGAATGGCGATGATGTAGAAACTACTAGCACTGTAAGGATTAAATGTCTCACTGGGCTGAGGTGCTTAGCAGTGTCCGACACATGGTAAGCACGTGTCACCAATTAGCATGATTATTAATTCTCCCTCGAGGGTTTTTCTTTGTCTGTGTCTTTTGTTTCAACAGAAGAGAAAGAAGAAAATATCTAGACACCATCTTTGGGCTTTAACTGACACGAGAACCCAATGCGGCCAGGAGAGACGGCCTGGGGTGCTGCAGGATTTGGGGTGACAGAGGTGGGAATGGCTGAGACCTCAGAGAGAGTGAGGGGTGAGGCAAGCTCATAAGCAGAGAGAATGGGCCAACAAAAACCTGGTGGCTGGCCTGTGGAGACATAGCCAGAAGCTGAGCTGGAGGCCAGGAGTTAGGTGGGGAATTTCACAGGGAGACAGAGTGAAGTGTCTGCTGGGTGCTAAAGTCTTTACATAAATAACTTCATCCTTACAACAACCATGAGGTATCTGCATTTTGCTGATGAGGACACCAAGGTCCAGAAACATGACTTAATTTTCCTAGTAACTGGGCAGGGATTTAAGGTCTCGGCCTGGCTGGTTTTAAAATACCCAGGCCATACTTTGGCTGGGACATTGACGGCCCAGCTTCAAGGAGCCCAAAACCAAACCAGCCCTGCCTTATAGTCATCGGTCATCCCAAGAGCTCACTGGGGTCACTGCCTGCCAGACCACCCCCCTCCCAGGCAGCTCTGGGTAGACCACCCAAATGAAAGGGCAGAATCCCACAGAGCTGGACCTTCTGGGCTCTGGGAGCTTCCATCACAAGCTGCAGGCCTGGAGAGGAGGTTCTCTGAGCAAGGAGGGCCCAGCAGGAGCCTTCCTGGGCCTCTGCATTGCAGTCTGGGCTCAGGGAACCACTGTCTGGACGAGGGATTCCGACAGGGATCTGGAGAACAGAACTCTCAGGGCCTTGGGGCTGTGTGGTGGCTCCCAGGAGCACCCTGGACCCGCCCAGTTCCCCCATCTGAGCAGAGGGCAGGCTGTGCTTCGCATACACATTCTTCTGAGAGCAAAGGGTATCCTCTCTGGCCCACCCCAGGACGCTGTGAGCTGCACTCTCCATTTCAGACCCCCCCAGTTCCAGCTGGCTGTGTAAGGTCTGTGAGGGGTCTGGTCAGTGAGTAGCTCGCCTTCCCCTAGGGCCGCTGCAGATCCCCCAGCCTTCCCTGCCCTGGCCCTGGGGGGAGGGGTCTACAGGACCGGCTCTGCAATTCCGCTGGTCCCTGCGGCTCCTCCCGGTGGGGGCCAACACAGCAGCAAGTTTCTGCCACCCTGCGGCCCGCACCTGCTGCGTTCCTCGTGGAGCCAAAGCTATGGCAGGGTAAGAGGGAGGTGGAGAGGCAGAGCTATAGGGGGGGCTAAGAGGGATCCTTAGATTCAGTCTGGCAGCATGGTAATGATCGGAACACCTGTCCGGAGGGGCTGGATCCCTCCTGGGCCGGGGATGGCAGCTATCCATTGTTTCCTCCTTGCCTACTTCATTATGTTGGCAGGAAACCCCCTGGCCGCTCCTCCACTTCTCCCGCTGTTCCCCGGCCCCAGCAGCACCCAGCTGAGTTCTCTACGAGGTCTGGTTAGTAAGCTGGCCTCTGCCAAAGAAGGGGCTGTTTTCCTGGTGGAGTGGGGACCGAGGCCCGGGGACTCAGCCAGGCGGCCAGCTCGGTGGTGGCGGCGGCGGGCGCGCGCCTCGCGGGCTCCGGCCCCGGTCGGCCCCTTTAATTCGAGTTCGCAGCCGGGCCAGGTGCGGCGCTGCGTGGCGCGGTGCGGCGCGGTGCGGCTGCGGGCGGCGGCCGGGCGCTCCGTACGCGCCGCCTGCGGGACTGCAGAGCCGGCTCCCGGCTGGCCGCCCGCACCTCGCTGCCGCCCGCCACCGCGGTTCCGCCGGCGCTTGCGGTCACCCAGAAACATGGAGGCTCCAGGTGCCCATCCGGAAGGGTAAGCGTGTCGGGGCGTTGGGCTGCGGCGCCCGGAGGGACTGCGGGGCACTGGGCGCAACCTGCAGCGCGGCGGGCTCGGGCTGAGTCCCGGGCGGGAGAGCCTGGGCCGCCGGGGCGAGCGAGGGGCTGGCGCCCTGCGGGAGAAGAGAACACCGAGGGGCGCGGGGACCCTCCGGGCTGTGCGTGGCGCGGGCGGAGGGTGCAGCAGGGAGCTGGCGGGTGATGCGAAGTGCAGCTACAGCATAGCCGTGTCTGGTAAATAGCGCCAGGTGGTGGGACCCGAATCGCTTGGGACGGCCGGGCTGCTCCTCTCGTGCTCGGGATCAGCACGGCTTTGCAGCCGAGAAGGGCTTTTCCGCTTCCCCGGGGCCGCGGGCTGCCGCGGAGCCTCCGCGCTCGGGAGGAGGCTGAGGTCTGCGGAGGCCGCCTGCTCCTCGACCCTAGAGTTCAGGCCCCAGTGTTTTCGAGTGGGGATGGAGCCTCGGTGGTTCCTCGGCTGGACCCCAAGGGCAAAAGAACCGGGCTGAGCTCGGCCCGCAACAAGAGCCCCCGCGGAACGGGCAAGAGAGGGTTAAGGTGGCGCTGGCCGCGGCGGCCAGCTGGTGAGTCTAGGCCGCCCGCGCGGAGCCGAGCGCAGAGCGCGCCCGGTGGAATCCCGGTCGGGGCCCGGGGCGCTGGGGGAGGGCCCAGACCCCTCCCTGCCTCGGGGCGGGAGGCATAGGGGGGCGGGATGGGGCGGGCAGGGGGCCCAGCTCGGAAGCTGGCCTCCTCCAGGCTCCCCTCTCGCTGCTGCTAGCCCGGCTGACTGAGCGTCCGTTCTGCCCTCCCTGCCCAGGAGATGGGAGGGATTTTTCTCTTGGGAAGAAATCGGTGGTCCAGAGCCTGCCCAGTCAAACGCCAAGCGCCTGGAGGGAGGCCTACAGCCTAGGGATACCCGAGGGCGAATCAGTCCTGGGCCCAAGCCAGCCAGTTTTGCAGAGCCGACCTTTCTGTTTGAGGAGTCTCCCTTGATGAGCTCTGAAGGAGTGTGTGTTGGGGGGTTGTGGGACTCTCCTTCCTCCAGGACCCTGCGGAGGTCAGAGTTTATAGTAGGCTGCAGGGTAGGAAGCTCTCCCCTTTCCAGATGCTGCGCCCTGCCTTGGGGTGGGAGGGCTTTGCCCAGAGTCCCTCCTGATGGCTGCTGAGGACCAACAGGGGGTCTGGCTGAGCCGGGGGAGGCCCCTGGAGGAGACAGACCCAGCCAAGCCTGAAGGCTTGTTCCCTGGGAGAAAATGCTTCCAGCTGATGGAAGCCTGCCCAGACAAGGCTGGGAGACTGAAGGGGAGTCTCAGGTGTGACACCAGAATGGAAGGGCTCATGGATGGGAGGCTGCCAGAGCCCTCCTAAAGCTTGGCACCAGCTGCCCCAAAGCCCTGGTTCCACCTGGCTGCTGTTTTTTCCAGGCAACATCACACCTCCTGAGGACTCCGGCTTTTGCTGACCTTTGCATCTCGCCTCCTTCCTTCCAAAGGCTCCAGACCCAAGCGCAGCTGTCCTGGAACCCTGTGTGCTCCTGACCAGGCACCCCACTGCATCCTGCAGCCCAGCCCAGACCTAGAGCTCACCTCCAGGACCTGGAGCCTGCCCTCCTGCCCAGAATGACTCACCATTATTTCTAGCTCAAATGCGAGAACGTGATGGGGAGTCAGGCTGCCTGTTTGTGTAGCTAGGATTCCCTCACCATCTGATCAGCTCTGCAAGAGCTTCAGATCCCTGCCTTGCCAGGTAAATCAGTCTATTATTTAATAACAGCCCTGTGTGGAGTCACTGAGGTGGGAGTAGTGAGGGAGACCCAGGTCCAAGATCTGCCACTACAAATACCTCCCAGGGGGCAGGTATCTGCAAGACATTAGTTCAGCACCTGCAGGGAGGCTCTCTTCCAGCCTCTAGTATGGGGTTATGCTCCTGCGTGCGGTGCAGAGGGGGTCTGTACTGCCACCTTCCCCTAGTGCAGGGCATTCCCGAGCTTTCTTGAGAGACTGCCACCTGTTCTTCCCCTATGGTCCCAGGCAGGTTATGAGGTGAAATTAAACTGTGCTTTTCGGTGGTGGTCATGCTTCTGAACTCTTGTCTGAGATATGGCAAACACAAACTGGCCACCCAGGCTGGGCTGCCAATGCTCAGTGGTCTCATGTCCTTAACTGCCTCTGTCTTTCAGCCAAGCTGTGTCTCTGGCTCTCAGAGAGCCCTCGGGGCTCTCCGGCGGGAGCCCAGGCCCATGCTCCGGTGTCGCCTGGGGCCGACAGCAGCACCCTGAGCTCCCTGCCACCAAGCAGCTGGAAGGCATAGCGTGAGGCGCTTCTTTCAGTCCCAACTATGACAGTGGCCACCGGAGATCCAGCGGACGAGGCTGCTGCCCTCCCTGGACACCCACAGGACACCTATGACCCAGAGGCTGACCATGAGTGCTGTGAGAGGGTGGTGATCAACATCTCGGGGCTGCGGTTTGAGACCCAGCTGAAGACCTTAGCCCAGTTCCCGGAGACTCTCTTAGGGGACCCAAAGAAGCGGATGAGGTACTTTGACCCCCTCCGAAACGAGTACTTTTTCGATCGGAACCGCCCTAGCTTTGACGCCATCCTCTACTATTATCAGTCTGGGGGCCGGCTGAGGCGGCCCGTGAATGTGCCCTTAGATATATTCTCAGAAGAAATTCGGTTTTATGAGCTGGGGGAAGAAGCAATGGAGATGTTTCGGGAAGATGAAGGCTACATCAAAGAGGAAGAGCGGCCTCTGCCTGAAAATGAGTTTCAGAGACAGGTGTGGCTTCTCTTCGAATACCCAGAGAGCTCAGGGCCCGCCAGGATTATAGCTATCGTATCTGTCATGGTGATCTTGATCTCCATCGTCAGCTTCTGCCTGGAGACCTTGCCTATATTCCGGGACGAGAACGAAGACATGCATGGCGGTGGAGTGACCTTCCACACCTATTCCAACAGCACCATCGGGTACCAGCAGTCGACTTCCTTCACCGACCCTTTCTTCATTGTGGAAACCCTCTGCATTATCTGGTTCTCCTTCGAGTTCCTGGTGAGGTTCTTTGCCTGTCCCAGCAAAGCCGGCTTCTTCACCAACATCATGAACATTATCGACATTGTGGCCATCATCCCCTACTTCATCACCCTGGGGACGGAGCTGGCGGAGAAGCCAGAGGATGCCCAGCAGGGCCAGCAGGCCATGTCGCTGGCCATCCTCCGTGTCATCCGGTTGGTAAGAGTCTTTAGGATTTTCAAGCTGTCCAGACACTCCAAAGGTCTCCAGATCCTAGGTCAGACCCTCAAAGCCAGCATGAGAGAATTAGGCCTCCTGATATTCTTCCTTTTCATTGGGGTCATCCTTTTCTCTAGTGCTGTCTATTTTGCTGAGGCCGATGAGCGAGACTCCCAGTTCCCCAGCATCCCGGATGCCTTCTGGTGGGCAGTCGTCTCCATGACAACTGTAGGCTATGGAGACATGGTCCCAACTACCATTGGGGGAAAGATCGTGGGTTCCCTGTGTGCGATTGCAGGTGTGTTAACCATTGCCTTACCAGTCCCCGTCATAGTGTCCAATTTCAACTACTTCTACCACCGGGAGACAGAGGGAGAGGAGCAGGCCCAGTACTTGCAAGTGACAAGCTGTCCAAAGATCCCATCCTCCCCCGACCTAAAGAAAAGTAGAAGTGCCTCTACCATTAGTAAGTCTGATTACATGGAGATCCAGGAGGGGGTGAACAACAGTAACGAGGACTTTAGAGAGGAAAACTTGAAAACAGCCAACTGCACTTTGGCTAATACAAACTATGTGAATATTACCAAAATGTTAACTGATGTCTGATTGCAACCTATTAACATACTCCCAGCTCAATGGAACTAAATGCAGATATTGCATAATAGCCTGCATTGTAGTCAGTCTGTTCCACAGTGTGTATCTGGTTCTGCATGGAAAGCAATAGTCGTACAAGTGACTTTTGATTTTTGATTTAGAACACAGAATAGCTATCCATGGCTTTCATGCGAATCTTTATCACCGGCTTAGGGGTTTCCAAAGATGGGAGTCGCCTATGGAGCCAGGATTTTGGGGCCACCTCATAGCACATACATAACATGAGATCCACCTTTCCTTCCTGATTAAAGGCACCCAGTATTCAGGAGATGCACCCCCACCCATCTGAGCCCACCTGCACAGAGGAGAACCATGGTGGCTTAGCTTTAAAGTGCTGGTAATTACCTGAGAGGCCATTCCCATTTTGCATAGAAAAGAGCACAGGGTCATGTGTGTGGGAATTTCTTTCTTGGTCACAGGCTGGGGTCTGCGAATTGCAGCTGCCAAGTAGATGCTCCGGAGGCTTGTGTTTCATAACGGAAAATGCTGCATTGGGTTTTTTTCTCTGCAGTGTCGATGAGAGAGGAAAGCCCGGGGGAGGGACAGTTAGTGTGACCGATCGTGAGTTGTCAAGTTTCACATTTGCTCCCTTAGGCCTATGGGGAGAAGCTAACAAACCCAGGGACCTCTCTGCTTCAGATTTCACCATTTTTGCAGGATTTAGGGTCACAAACGCACATCCAATTTCTTCGTTACACAGGAGTTTGCAGATGTCTGCTTTCCTAGCGCTGTGGCCCAGCTACACTGACACTGCAGGGAAATTTCCCAGTGATGCAACAGAGCTGCATGGGGGTTTGTTGCATGAATCTCAATATTTAAAACACAGGAGATAACCTATTTTCTTAGTAGCCTACACAGTATTCACATTTAGAGTATTAATAGCCTAGGAATGGCATTGAACTAGGGTTTTTATTTTCCCCCATCAGAAGATAAAAGCCCTCAATCAGGAGAAAAAATAGACTATTTGGAATGGGGACCCAAACTTCTGGCCCTCCAGCCCACCTGTTCTTCCAAATGGGGCACAGACCTCTGCAAAGCCAGGAGAGTGAGCAGGGAAGGCAGCATCTAAACACCTCACGTGACTGCACCTTGGGAATGACCCGAGCCATGGGCATGACTGTACAGCTGACCCGGGCATCGGGTCCTGAGGAAGGCGGGTCTGTGGATCCAGTGTATATAAATATATATCAAATATCTCTTTCATGAGTTCCTCTACCTAGCTAGCTCTAGAAACAATTGCATTTGAACCTTGTATAAGCTTATGCAATATTTTTGACACAGGGCAATTTATGCATGTGTTTGACTATGTGCACTATAGTGTATGTATGTATATGTACACATATACATACGTGTGTGTATGTTTACATGCACACACACTCACATATATATTCACTCTCTGGAGTTCAGGTTCAGGAGCAAATCCACTGCTTGGTGGGTTGGTTATCTAAGAGGCCTAATGGGTTAACTGATCTCATTGGTAACCCCACTGGGCCTGGGTTTGCTGCCATTGCCTCAGAGACTCCAGTCTCCATGGACTCTTAGACGTTAGAATTGTCTTTCTGCCCTCCACGTGCTGCAGCTTCAGTTTCCCATGGCTGAGGCTTGTCTACTGAGTGCACAAGGGCCCTACAGCCCTCACGGCTCCAGCGGTCCTGGGCCAGCCCCACCCCAGGCCTCCTCTCTACAGTCCTTCATGGTAACCGTCTCCATTCTCACCTTTCTCCACCCCATCTGGTTTTCATTGCCATGGGCTCTGCATCACTCACTCTCATGAGCCTTTCCCTAGAGGGCCAGAGTGGATCACCTGCTTTGAAACCAAGGACACCAGTGAGGAGGGCTTCTGGGGACCCAGTTCCACAGGCCTGGACTTAAAGGGAGCCTCCTCTATGGGGAAACTTCTAAAGCCCAGGATCAAGGGGTGGAGTCCCTAGATGAGCCACAGGCATCATTTTGATTGACAGGCTCAGACTCTCTCCCTATTAAATTGGCAACCAGAGCTGTTTCAACAAACCAAAGGATGGGTAGAGAATCGGTCCCCACCCCCAGAAGAGGTTGAGAGTGACTGAGCACTGCACAGCCTGCAGGCAGAGTTCGGGCTGGCCCTGGAACGGGGTGAGGTGGGACGGCTGTGCCTCACAGCCTGGGCTTCTTCGCCTTTCAATATAATAGCTTAAATTTCCCAAACACAGTGAGTTGTGTGGTTGGGCTGCCCAATCGTGGCTCCAGCCCTAGCCTTGCTGTTGGCTATTTAGCACCTACAGTAACCTTGGGGGTGGGGCACCAGCTCAGGGTGCTAGGCCCAGGGTGCTCATTAGTTCCTGGTCACCCACATCCCCAGGTGTCTGCAGGGCATCCCAGGCCCAGCGCAAAACCTCAGTGCTTCTCTTCCTCTCCTCATGGGAGATGGTGCTGAATTTCCAAGACATGGGGCAGGAGGGACCCAACCCATACCTAAGGCCTAGGTCAAGGGTAGATTTTTTTATCCCCATGTCCTTGACCTGAGATTACAAAATGTCCACACATACAGGCACACATGCGTGCACACCCACCACAAAAGGGGTACACTGTTGCCACATACACAAAGACAAAACATGCAACACATATGCAGAATACACAGAGTCCAAATTAATGACAAGGGCATACACAGAAGATGCATGGTTATACCCATATCCAAAATATGCACAGACATAGAATGGACTTACCAATACAGAACATATACAAAGACCTACATGCACCATGTACAAGGGCATGACCTGCAGCCCAGGTGCGAAATACACAAAAACTACATGAATGTGAATCTGCATACGAAATACAGAAAGGATAATTTGCTATTGTTCTGCACACAAAATATACACAAACTCAGTTTAAACACACAATGCATTTACTCGTATAAGACACACAAAATGCAGCACACACAACCAAGAACCCACAACACACATGGAATGCGTACATATACTCAGATCCATCGCTCTGCCCTCGGAGTTATAAATTACTAGGTACAAACAGAAGATTAGATTTAATCGCCTTTCCCTAGCCTGTGTCTGTACCCCCCAGTATCCTTCAAGAAGTCTCTTCCTCTAGTCTCTTCTCTCCCTCTCACCCCCAGATTTCACAGAAATAACCCCCAGGTTTAAAGCAGAAACATGGGCCACCACTGTCAAGAAGATCTGTGATTAAGACTGGGAATCTCGTGGGGTTTCTACCCATTCACCTTCCTCCCACCAGAAACCCAGATTCAGAAAGTGGAACGACCTGGGACAGCTGGTGGCCTATTATTACACCTGCTTGCCATGCCCTTACCTTCAAAGCCAGTCTACACAGAGAACCCAGTAGCCCAGGCTCCCCAGCTCCCAACCCCTGGGATCTCTGGATTCAGACCCGTTCTGTTAAAAGCAGCAATGGTTCAAGAAACCACGGAGTCCTGGGCCCAGAACCAGAGTGAAGATGCCCCAACACGCTCCCAGTCCACGGATGTTTTCACCCCTCCAACTCCAGTGGCTCTGTGGGGGCCTGGTCAGAAAGTCGAGACTACATACAGATTTATCTCTTAAAATGAGCCCCCTTCACTTGCTTGTGGCATCTCCCTTGCTCATGGGTATGAGCCCAGTGAGGTCCAATCCCAGGCATGCTCCTCCCCTCCCCGGGGCTCCGCCTGGATGCCCTGCCTCCCATCCAGGTCTGCACCTGGAAGAACCAACCGCACACCATCCAGCCTAAGTGAAACATGATTAAAGGCAAACCTAATGCTACACAAGCAAATGACAATTTTTTAAAGAGCCTGATTTTGATCCTATGTTCTAAGGCCCGATTTCAGTGCTTTGTAAGATGACCCACGGTTTTGGATTGCCCACAGAGCTGGTTCTTCCCACCAGGAGGACTGTCTAGGAGCTGGGTGCATTTTGGCAAAGGCTGCCCCTCAAGTGGATGTTGGGGGTTGAAGTCAGGCATCGAATCAGGCATCTCGGTCTTACCTGTAGGTGTTCCTACCCTGCTCTCCTAATGACTGGCATGGGGGGAAAGCAACAGCAGCAGGACCGGATGGATGGGTCCAAATTTGCACACTTAGTGCAAAATGCTGGCCTTTGTAGTATTTCCAAGTCAAGTAGCAATTTTCCCTTTAGCTTCAGCAGGTGCCTCTGCAGGGTCAACCTGTCAAGGAAGTTAGAGTTTTCAGGAGGCTAAAGAGAAAAGTCCAGGAAAGGTGGGCGGGTTGTCAGGAAGAGAGGGTAACTGAGCTGGTCAGACTTCAGAGTCAACTCCTCAGGAGCCAAAATTCAGTGAAGGGCCTAATTAAGGATTGGTGCTTCTGTGGCGTTTGACGCTCTCTTCCTTCTGCTCTGCTGCCTCCCCTGTCCCTCTCAAATGGGCTTCTGAGGATGGAGTAGGAGTGTCACCAGGAGGTGAGCCTTTCGAAAGGGGCCCAGAGGAGTATGTGTCCAGACTCCGATGGCTGATGTGGAAAGGGCTTCCCTGAAAGCTATGCTGGCCTGAGCCCCCAGCCTGGTGCCCACCTGGCCGCCCCATGTGGGGAGCACTGTAGGACTTGTGCGCCCTGTCTGCTCTTTCTGGACCTCCATCGTAGTGAGGTCTTTGGCCCACTGACTTCCTCATGTCAGCCATGTTGAGAAGGGGCAGTGCCTTCTGAGACTCTCAGGCTGGGGGGTTCAGTGCTGCCCACAGTAGTGGAGAAGAGAGGTGGAAGCTGACCTCCAAAGGGAACTATAGGACAGTTAGCAACCCATATGAGGCGGGACCGTACCCCCATGTCAGGCAGGAAGAGCACTGCTCTGAACTGTGAGCCCAGGAGTGGAGATGGGGAGCCCTGCTCCTGTTCTGGCTCTCCTGGGGGGCATTGCATGAGCCTTCATCTGGACAGTGGCTCTGGAGAGGCCATTCATCTGGAGAGGGCGGGTCCACGCGGGCTGTATGGCCAGGGTGCACCTTGGCAACACAATGGAGGGTTCCCCCAGCCTTGGCAAACCGTCCGTTGCCAGGTTTGAACCCATGACCCTAACCTTATTAAGATCATTAGCCATCTGAGCCAGCTAGCAGGGCACTGGATACAGGGAGGTGTCCAATGGCTATTGTGACCATCATCTATGTCCCCAGATGTGGCCCTTGTTGAGACCAGCCCTCTTCCCCCATCAAAGCAGCAAGTGGGGACAGGTGGAGGTGGCAGATGGGTCTCTTCCTCAAACTAATCGAGTTCACATTTCCCTTCTTTTCACTTCCCTTCCCACCAAAGCTCAGCTCCATCTCTCACAGTGTGTATTTGAATGTCTGTAAAGAGGAAAAGTGCAATAAAATAAACAGTGACTGTTTTCTTTAGCAATAGCTATTTCAAAATCTTGTTCTCAGGACTGAAAAGTGATAGTACCTGGATTATCAGATAATGCCCTTGGCTTCTGGGCATTAATTCACTGTCTCTGTAGTTCCCTCTTCTTCCCAGGGCCTCCCATCCTGAGGCTCTGACCCTCCTGGAATGTAAACATACGCACAAGGGAGGTCTAGGAGAAGACTTGCTTTGTCCCTGTCTCCTTCCCTCGCGCACTGCTCTCCAGTGCATCTCTGCCCCTGGCTCCCCGCCGCTCCCCCTTGCCTCTGCTCTCCCTCGGCATCTCACAACCTCTAAGCACTGAAACCTTGAGTTCCAGTGACCTCCGTCAGCCCGTCCCGCTGGCTCTCAGTCCTGGCTCTCAGTCCGCCTGGCAGGATGTAATGAAAGTGCAGAAAGCGCTCACCAATAGATAAGAATAAAGCATCCTGAGCCGTTTCAGAAGATCATTTCCATGCACTAAAAGCCATTACTTGATCCATTTGTTTCCTTTCCTCCCCTCCCCAGGGAAATGGATGCTGGGGGAATGTGGCCTGGAGGTTTGCACCTGGGATCGGTAGCCGGCAGATTTGGGGAATTGCCCCCTGGCTGTCCTTCAGAATAAGCTGACTTGCATAACCAAAGGGACTCCAGGAGAGCTATGGAGGGAAACAAGGTACTGTGCAGAGAGGTCCATAGGGATAGGGATTTGGGTTGTTAGGACGTGACATTTGTGACATAAAGGCCCCACCACCCCTGCGGTGTGCAGTTGCACAAATATTTGCACACATAATAGGGGCTTCAGAAGAGGCCCCTGTCCTGAGAAAACCTATGAGGTTAACTCTTCGGACTGGACAATCAGGAAGGGTGGCAGCCCCAGAGTCCCATCCCAGTCCTCTTCGGTCTACCTTGCTCTATACACGTGTGTACAGCGAAACCTCAGTAACTGACGGCGCAGTCCTCAGGGAAGGGCACGTCCTACTTTGCTTTGCGATTCTGGTTATTTGAGTGGGGATGGGAAAACATGTTCTGGTCCAACCTTTATATTTCCTAAGTAGGTTAGTATAAACTTTCCTGCCTTAGTAAGCCAAGTGCTCGAAGATGACGGAAGACCTTGCCTTGCTCAGGGTCAACGTTGTGAACCTCAGTGCTCACCTTACAGAAGTGTGGATGGAGGAGACCAAAGAGATAGGCATCATGTGAGCTGGCCGTCCGGGCATATCCTGGCTCCTCAGATGATGCCCTTGCCGGCATTTGCCTCTTTCCACTGAAAGTATAGTCAGAAAACAGATTCCTCATTAATGGGGGATTTGGTTCATTGGTCCTGAGTTATCAGAGGTTTTCCATATATACATATATCTGTGTGTATATATGTATAGTATATGTATATATGTATACCATTGTTTAAAAATTAGACAATTATACAGTAACCGATCCCCTTAGTCTCACTGATGTGGAATAAATTTGGCAATCCAAGAAATAAACTGAATTTATTTGAATTTTTCAAATGACCTTCCTTTGCATTCTCACCACTTCTCCAGTTCAGCTAACTCCTCCGTGTAGAGACCTCTCCTGAAGACGGGTCTTTGCTAACAAAAGACCAGGCTTGGGGGTCTTTCCCCTCCCTCCCAGGGGGCTGCCTGACTCAGGGATACGGGAAGTCTGACCTAAGGGCCAGGTGCTTTCTCCTTTGTGCTGTCCGCCTGGTTGGCTGTAACCTCATCGCTGAGGACCGGAAAAGTTCATCCAAACTTTGTAGCTCTGGGGGAGTGGAAAGCTCAAAGACCTGGCAAAGGACTGATCTGTGTTAGCTTTCTCTTTGTCATTTGGTGGAGGTGCCCTCAGCTCGGGGTCTGAAAGTAAAGTCCCTAACAAATGTGTCTGCCCCGTGGAAGGTGAGGTGGGTGGCGACTGGCGGAACGAGCAAACCCGTCCTGTTGTTGACTTGGACCAAATCTAGGCTGTGGATGTGGACAGTAGACCAGCTATAATTTAGTTGCTGCTTTGGAGAAACCGCTGGGTCCGAGCTGAACCACCTTCTCATCCTCCATCTGGCCTGGCAGCCTTAGATCCATGGGAGACAGTTGCGACCTCGCCTCCTGTGTCTCACTGTGTGCACTCTGCCTGGACGGGTGGGGGTCCCTCACTGTGTCTGGGGCAGTCGAGGTGATGCAGGGCAGCCTGCCATCTCCCAACACTCCCAGCGGCTGGCCAAGCTGCAGTGGTCAGACGGAGAAGCCCACGAACCAGACTGAGCATGACCAGCTGGTAAACGGGGCTGGGGCAGCCTGTCTGCGAGGCCACTTCTTACACTGGGTGAGCCTTGGCGTGGAGACAGGTGTAACTTGCTGTGCTCCTCTGCGCTCCTAAAATAGTCAGCTCTGTTCCAGATGAGTTTGCATCACCCCACTGCCGACTACGGGGCAGGTGTGATTGCATAAGTGTGGCCAGCGCTGCAACATGCAGATGATGGGGGGCGCTGGGGACAGGACTCTGCGCTAGGACCTTTGGTAGCTTCCCAGAGGAGTCAGTCCTGTGAATCTTCTCGTCCTTGTGAGAGGCCTCCAAGCCCCGCTTCATGAAACAATCCCCTAGACACTGACTTCCTCGTTTGTCTGAGCGCATAAACACTCTGGGCTGCTAGAGAAAGCCAGAGGAGGAGCTGGGAGAAAGAATATTCAAGGGCTTGCTCAGCTGCTGACACGACTGCCTTTGAGCTTGTGAAGTGCAGGGCAAGGCCAGTGCCCTGCCCAGTGGGGCTGGAACGGAGCAGGCAGCCACCATCCAAGTGGCAGAGGCGGGCAGGAAGCAAGGCCTGGCTGGCTTGGCGAGGTGCGCGTCGGCTGCAGAGGGTCTGAACATGCTCTGTGCTTGCCCCAGTTCTGCCTTCACGTGGGCTTCAGCGACCCAGTTTCCTTTGGTTGTCGTGCTTGGACGATTCCCTCATTTGAAGGGCCCCAGGAAGCTGGAAAGCCCCATGATCGAGCTCCAGCCTGCTGAGCAAACAATGCCCCAGCCAAATTGGCCTCGGCCTGGGGTTCTGCATCCCTGCACCCCTCCCTCCACTAAGGGCGATCTTAGAACGATCGGGATTAATGGTGCCAGCAAGTGAGGAGGGCTCTCTAGTTTCATCAGGGACCCAGCTGTGAGGCTCAGGAGTTCAGGATGCTCTCTCCTTTCCTAGACCCATGTGCTCATGTGCTTCTGTAGGCTGTGTCTAGAGGTCTTATATATCACACACATCACGTGGAAATGGCTGCTCGCATAGGCTCATGCAGCCCAGACTCTAATTCGGGTTGCACTGGCTTCCTCGCTGCTCGAGCATGGCTCCGTAGCTGCCCTCCCGTGTCCTGTCTCTAATGATGGCTGAAAACCCAAAGACGAGAGGCAGATAAATAAACCTCCCTGGGATCAATAGGAAAAGGAACTCCAAAGCGGATGGTAAAGCTTCGTAAGGATGATGCCAAAAGGGAACCGGGGTCTCCATGGTGATAAGAGGCTGGGGACCAATGGGAGCGCAAGGCGGAGCAGGACTTGTGGGGAAAAGTCACGGGTGTTGGGAGTCATTTAACTATTTGTTTGCTTCACAAAAATTTAGACACCAGCTGTAACTGCATTGCACAGGATGTATAGATATTATCATTCTTGCTGACATTTTCTGGAAGCTTTCAGCCCCACCAACACTGCCCCGCCCAGGACTTCTGCAGCTGAGAGTTCCTGTGTCAGTAGGGTCTGATATTTGTACATAGGTTATACATATACGTGTACATACGTGCCTCAATGAACATTGCCTGTCCACCTGATCATGGGTGTACATAGACTTCATAGAGCTCCACAGTCTTTTGTAAATATCAACACAAGTAAATAAGTGTATAAATATATATTACTGAGGATTTATTTTAACATCATTCTGTGTGAAATGAAATATAAAATAAAATTTTTGACAGACACTGAGCATTCCCACCTTCTTTCTCACCTGATTAGATTACTGTCCGACATCAAGCGTGTGTGACTTCCTGGCCGTCCATCACTCCGGTGCCGGCAGCCGTGAGGGCCCCGCCGGAGACCAGGGCAGGACGTGGGAGGCTCTCCTGGGCACCTCAAGGACCGTCCTGCGTCCAGTGCACAAAGCAGAGCTCGTGGACGGGAGGGTGGGCAGGTGGGTCTGAGATCCCTCCCGAGTTGGATCAGTGCTTCTTGTGTTTTCCGTGGAGGTGGGGGATGTGTGGGAAGGGAGACCAGATTGACAACCAAAGGCAGTCAGACCCTGGGAGTCATTAACTCCAACTGCACCCACCTTTGCAGGCCGTGTTCTCACACCGCCCCCACTTCTTCCGTTCTGCTGGTGCCCAGGGGTCTGGATCAACCATGCTCTCAGCTCTCACAGGAGAAGACGGGCTCCCTTTGCCTCCCCAGGAGGAGGGCCTGGTTCTCCAGCCATGCCGTGATGCAGTGGCACCTCGTTGGAGAAGATTCTCACACACACACACACACACACACACACACACACACACACACTGCTGAGGCACTTCCGTCTGATTCCCTCTCGGGGCTAGTCTAGGTCGAAGCTGGACTTCAGGCGGCTCAAAAGTGGCCATGGTGTGGCTCTGACTAGTCCTTGCCCTCGGTCACCGGCAAGCACATCCACCCCCACGCTCTCGTTGCTGATCTGCAGTGACGCCCCGTCGCCGTCTGCCATGCTCTGCCCCAGGAAACCCAGCGAGTGAAGCAGCTGGCACGTGGGCCTCCACCCAGCGTGGAGGGGAACCGTGGGGCGCCCAGAAGAGCTCTCGACTTCAGAGCAGCCCCAAGCTGACTAATAGGTTGGGGCTCCTTCCCCCAAAGAAATGGGAAACCGAGTCAGGCCCCCAAGGCCGGGTCTCTCCTGCTGGACATGGAGCTACTGCCTCCAAAGAGCTGAACAATGGAGCTGGTGAGGGTTTGCTCTGCCCCTGCCTGTCTAGGTTTTGCTAGGTAAATACACCAAGGGGGAAACGAAAGGAAGTGTGGAAGCTACATCAGGGTCCCCGTTCTTTCCTTCACTGTGGGGTGGCAGGGGCTTCCGTTAGTTCAGTGTGGAACCCCCATGCTGTTCAGGTACACTGGGCCCCTCCCGCCTGGGCTGGCACCTGCCCTGTGCACCCTCCACCACAAAGACTGGGCCCCTGGGCTTTGCCCAGCCAGTCTCTCCGGATGATGAGAGGTGCCTGAGGGTGGGGCAGGGTGTGAAGGGGCAAACCCGCCCGTCCTGGGCCAGTGTGGTGAGCAGGGGGAGCAAAGCTGAACAGGAACAACTGAGAAACAAAATTGACCCTAGAGAATCCCAGCTCTGTCACTCACCGGCTCTGTGACCCTGGGCCTCCGGTGTCTCCTTTCTATAAAAGGAACCATAATGTCTACCTTACCTCGTGGAGATTAAATGAATGCCTGGAGCATGGGGGAGCCCAACCAACATGGTGACTGCAGCCTCTCTCTCGGGTTCCCGTGCCCGAAAGTTCCAAGTGGACCAGGACACTCCAAAATCTGAGATGTGAGAGTTGAAGGACTTCCAACCTGTCTGGTCCAGGTTTCTGATCTGGGTTGCGAGGTCCAAGAATTGACCTCACAGGGTCTAGAAAACTCATGAAATTATGCATGACACCTGTGGTATGGGTGTTTTTCCACGGAGAATGTCCACAGCTGTCCTCGGCCCCAAACCTTAAAACTGTTGGTCAAACTTGCCTTGGCTGGTGTGGCTCAGTGGTTGGAGCACCGGCCCATGCTCCCTTCCACTCTATCTAAAAATCAATGGAAAAAATATCCTCGGATGAGGAGGAACAAAAACAACAAACAAACAAACAAAATTATTGGTCGAACTTAAACCTCCTCACCTTCTCCCCAGTGTCGAGGAAGGAAAGTGATTGTCCCAGAGTCACTGTCATTTGTTCAAAAAAATACTAATTAAAAAAATATTTCTGCACTTGCTGTTTAGGGTACTCTGCCCTCGTGGGTCTTCCAGGGGAAGACAGAATTCACCTGTAGTGAGTCAGGGGCTGACAGAGCGAGGCCTGACCCTGCTCTGAGGACGCATCTTTCTATTAACTGTCCCCCGTGCAGCAGCTGGGCCTGGGCCTCAGGCCTCGGATCCAGACCTGAAGTTTCCCCAGGCTGCTTAACACAGCAGTAGGGAAAGGACCGAAGATTTGGGTGTGAAATTTGTGCTATTTAAATGATATGCAAATAAGGAAGTCTGCATCTCCTTGACCTCAGGACTGGGGCATTTCTGAATGTGACTGTCAGCTCTGATTATCCTCTTCCTTTTGTTCCCTGAGGCCAACCCATCACCCCCACCCCTCAGGTCAGTAAGCAACACACCCACAGAGTCTTAGGTAAGACTCTGGCCCCTTACCTAATCCATCCTGAACGCCAGCCGGGCACCACGTTTCGTGGTTTGCAGCAAGGTTACAAGGAAATCTCCAGCTGCATGGCTTCCTGAACCACGGAAAACCTGCCGCTTACAGGTGTGTTCTGTGGGATCTGCACACTTTTCACTCATCGTCGGGGAGCCACCACCAACCGCTCGAGTGAAGCCACACCCATTCTGCCTGGGGGTGTGGCACCTTGTCTCTCCCAGCCCAACCAGGCATCTTTAAGGGTCCTGTTAATCTCTGAATTCCCAGCACCTAACACAGTGCCAGGCACAATAAATAGCCACGGAATGAATGAATATCTATATCACATAGTCACAGTGGTGGCCACGATATCCCTGTCATTGGGACAGCAAGATAGGGCCATGTTTCGGGACTCCCTTACCCCTGTGTCTCTCTCCGGCCCTGCAAGAGACCTCTATCCCATCCTCTGAGGTTAGAGTGGCCTGTAGGTACAGATGGTCGGATTACCTGAGTCAAATGTCAAGGTGCCACACATCTAATTACCTGTCCCCAGCACACACTCCCATAGGTCCCAGGGAAGTTGCCCTCCCAAGCTGGCCCAACCCACACCAGCCCCAGGGCCAAACCCTTCCATATCCCAAGGGACCAGAGCTCTAAAGGGGTTCTACAGGCTCCCAATCGAAGGACAGGAAGATCGTGGTGCCTTAGAAAACACGGGGCCTGGGGTCACTCCTGCTTTCTGTACCTAAACTGGAGAATCGATGCGACCCGAACAAGGAAGATGATATTATACACTTCTGTTTTTGTCTCGACTTGAGATTAAAATGCCTACCTCATGGGGTTGTCATGAAGATTTTTTTTAAGTTACATATATTTATATATTTAATATATTTAATATGCTGATTTATATGAAATATATTATATATACTATATATTATATTTATATACTCATATATTGTATGTGTAATTTGTATTAAAATGTATATATCACCATGTATGTTTCAGAGGCTTACTCTGTGCCAGAGGCTCTGTTAAGTGCCTGGGGTGAATTATGTCATTTAGTTATCACAGCAGTCCTGTGATGTGGGTGTTACCTCTATTTTATAGATTAGGAAACTGAAACTCAGAGAGGCTATGTAACTAGCCCAAGGTCACACAGCTCATAACTGGCTGAGCCTTTGTGAGGCCAAAGCCCATATCTTAATGAGTATGACAATCGATAGATAGTAGTCCTTCCTCCACCACCACCTGCTCCCTCATGTGGTTGAGCTCATAGATCCTTCTTGCAAGAAGACAAACAAGGAAACCTCATCTGCCTTGAGGATCTTGATACAATCGAAGCAATCCCTTCCACTTCGCCTGCGTGAACTAGGATGGAATGGCCAGTCTTCTCCCTCAGCCCTTCATTTTGAGCCCTGGGAAGTGGCGTCAGAGACTTGTGGGTTGGTGGGGAAGGCACCAACCCCAGGAAGAACTGTCTCAGTTCCTTCAGTCCTCAGTCATCTAAGCGTCCAGGCAGCAGGTACCAGATCCCACCCATCAGGCCTTGGCATGCCCAGCATCCTTGCTCCAGCTGGGGCCAGACCTCCCAGCAACACTGCACCCCACCTCTGCCCTACCAGCCCTGCTGCCCTTCCCACACAACGTGCTTCAGCTGGTGGCTGTGGCTCCTCCCTCAAAGGGTGCAGTTGGGACAGACCACCTGGGGACAGGTAGACATGGGTGCACACATACACACACACACACACACACACACATTATTAGACAAATCCTCACAAAATCCCAGGACCTGATTTCATCAATCTTAGACTAACCTCAGGCCTTGACACTGGAAAGCTATCAAATCAAGAAAAAGAAAGCTTGCTCATGCAAAGTGGATTTTCAGTAAATATGCTGACTGAATAAACGGGCCACATGCAACCGCGATGTAAGGAACGCCACCCATGTGAAGTCACTGTGCTGGGCAGTTTGCCTGTCTTACCTTCTTTAATCCTCACAATAATTGTGTAGGCTCATTGTCATCATCTCAATTTTCAGATGAGGAAGTTGAGGCTCAGAGAGGCATAGTAATTGCCCAAACTCACACAGCTAATGAGAGGGGCAAATATAGGACTCAGATCCAAGACAGCTGGAAGCCATCAAAGCCAAGTCTAATGGCCTTGGTATGACACCTCAGCTGCCAGGGCGGCCAGCTCCAGCTGGAGTCTTACAGTGACACTGCGGTAGAAATCGCCAAGGATTCCAACTCTGTCAGGGAGCCCTCTGTTCCCTGGGAGTCTCCAGGAAAAGAGAAGAATGAGGCATCCTGGGAAGAGTCTGGAAGTCTAGGGATTACAGGTGCGATGGGATCAGAACACCCTCTGGGGTATTTTCGTCCATGGGATTCACAGGCTGCAGGTTATCGATGAGCAATGCTCTATTAAAAGTTCCTGAGAAGGCTCTGGTGCCTTGGGCCTCAGCTCCTCAGAGAGAAAAAGGGAGGAAGCCTGGGGGCTTCTGCACCCTTCCCCCAGCCTCCCTCCTCGCTGTGCCTTTTGGAGTCAAGGTAGTGGGGGAAGGGTTTGCCTGCATGGCTCTTCCTCCTCCCTCTGGCAGCCTGACCCAGTCTCCTCATTTATAAAGCAGGTTTGAGGGTCGGGGATAAATACCCTTCACACTGGAAGGTGCCTGGCACAATGCCTGGTACACAGTAAGTGCTCAATAAATAGTATCTTCAGCTCTGGTCAGAATCCCAGTGCTGGTTTTCTGTCTAAGTAATTGAGCTCGCTGGATCCCAACTTCCTCATCTATAAATCGGGTGCTACCACCCACCTTGCAGAGGTGTCCTGGGGATAAGGACCTTATATGAAACGCCTCTCAGGGGGCCTGACAGGTGATCAGTCTTTCACAAATGCTGCCGAGTGCTGGCGCCCCCACACTGCTCATTCATTCACTCAGCGAACATTTGCGGAGCAGCTGTCAAAAAACCCCACCTGGTAAGATGGCTCCTCCCTCAGGAGAAAAAGGTGGATGACAATTAAATCCGGGGCAGGGAGGACATGAACCCTGAACCAGTAATTGCGCGTGAGTAGGCTCTTGGTGAACGATGGCAGAATGAATGCATGATTCCAGGAATGAATGATTTAAAAAATGCTTGCATCGTACCTACTCTGTGCCAGGCCCTACTCTAAGCACCTTACATGTATTAACTAATTTAGTGCATACGACTACCCTATATGGTAGGCACTAATTATCCCCATTTTACATGCAAGGGAACTGAGGCTCTGAGAGGTTTACATAACTTGCAGTGGCAGAATTTGAACCCAGGCCATCTGGCTCCACAGCTCACACTGCTAATGCTCCCTCTTAATCATGACCCGGACTCCGAAGCAATATCTCATCATTGAGCCCCATAGTACATCTATGTGGCAGCCGGCTGGGCATTATTATCCCAGCTCACAGAGGAGGAAACTAAGGCATTGAGTGGATGATCACCTGCCAAGGACAGCAGCTGGAAACAGAAAAAAGAGCTCCTGTCTGTGGTCACCACAACTGCCTCTCAGCAGGGGATGAGGGTGGGGAGATTGAGGGCAGTAGAATCCTGGGTTGTCTGATCTGGAAAGGGTCTCCGGGGTCAATTAGACCAATTGCTTCATTGTATAGGTAAGGATCAAAGCCCAGAGGACCGCAGCTTGCTTAAGGCTACACAGCAAGTTGGTGACTGGAATGCTAGTCTGCCAACTGCCAGTCAAGCCAAGGGCACCACGCTCTTCAGAAGAAGTCAAGAGCCACAGCACTGGGCAAGGGAGAGGCCCATGACGTCAGGCAGCAGGAAGTAAGCCTCTATCACGTTCCAGCACCTCACTTGGTTTATGCAAAGAATTGTACCCTTTTCTTGCTAGTCTGCGAATATACATAGGTAAACCAAGCAACCAGAGCTCCTGCCCTCATGGGGTTAAACAGATGAGGGGCTCTTTTGTGCAGGACGGGCAGGGAGGGTCTCTCAGATAAAGAGGTATCGAAGCAGAGCTCCTCAGGAAGCCAGGGAGATGACCACACAGATTGGTGTAGGACAAGCATCCCAGGCTCAGGGACCAGCAACGGCACTGTGCCAAGGCAGGAGAGGGTGTGCCTCAGGGGCCAGTCTTGCTGGAGCAAAATGGGCAAGAGGGCAAGCAGTCAGGGTGAAATGAGGAGGAGGAAGGGAGCTTGCGAGTCACAGAGAACCTTGTAGGCTAGGGAAAGGAGTCTGGATTCTACCTTGGGTAAGGTGGGAAGCCACGGGAGGCTTTATAACAGAAGATAGAATTGACTGGACATTTTTTCTGGGATCACACCAGCTGCTGTTTAGAACAGACTGCAGTGGGCAAGGAGGGAGATGAGGGACCCGTTAGAAGGCGGTGAGAATGCAGGTGAGAAAGCGAGGCGGCACGGGTGGCCGTGGCAGAGGAGTCGGTGAGAAGGAGCTGGAATCTGGATACAAAGATGAGCGAACAGGACTTGTGGTGGACTGATGTGCACTGGGAAAGAAACAGAGGTGGCCAGGGTAACCCCACGCTTTGGGCTTGAGCATCTAGAATGACCAGGCTGCTATGTCTTGTGACAGAGCCATCTGCACAAACCGAACAAGAGTCCACTTACCCAAGGGGGTCATCAGTCTCTCGCCGCGCTGCCTCCCCGCAGTCCTCACCTGAGCACTCTTGAGGGGCACTTCCTAGCCACCGACAGAATCAAGATAGCCCCTCTCATGAGATCCCACCCGGTCCCACCCCACCCAGCCATAAACCTCTGCCTTCTGTGAAGAAAACCCGCCCAGTTGCAGGAGCCCAGGGCCAGTCGAGCCCAAGCACGGTCAATGCCCAGACGTTCAGCCAGGCCTGGCCCTGATTTCATTGCGAGATCAATCCGACCAGCTTTCCTGCCAGCAGAAGTGCCCCTGGGGCGCAGCTTGGCCAACCCCTGGGGCACAGCTCCGGTGCCTGTCAGAGGGAGTTAGCCTCACACACCACACCCTGGGTCCCATCCAGCCGGCTGCACTGGCCCTGCCACTGGCCACCTGGAGTCTGAAAACAGTCGGTCCAGACCAGTCCTAGGCCAGTGCGTTTGGGGTGCAGAGCCTGCTGGGGCTTCAACAGCTAGGGCTCCTGGGAAAGAATAAGGACTGTCAGTAATGGACTTGACTCCAGGGGAGCTGACCGAGCTACAGGGTGGGGCGCAGGGGCTCCAAGTACTGATCTAGAAGCTCAAGCAGATGGCCCCTCCAGGACCGGGGAAACATGGAGGGGATGCCAAAACGATCTGCCTTTGGCAGTCAGACAGACCTAGGTTCCAATTCATTTACAAGCTGTGTGATTCTGGGCAGGTTACTTAACCTCTCTGAAACCACTCGTCTCTGTGAAAGGTTGGTGTGAGGGTTCGTGGCACACAACAGGGCCCCGAGGCTGCTAGTTCACCTCTGTTCCTTCCAGTTGTCCAGAGACAGGTACAAACCCGTGTCCAGCTTTCCTCAGGGTGGACCATGTAGGACACCAATGTCGCCCAGTCATTCACCCCATTGAGCACATCTTTGGAGAGCCAGCTCATGTGACTCAGCACCTGCCTCACCTCCAGAGCAGCTCCAGGGTCAGCCCACAGCCGGCGGCCGGCGTGTCTTCCCTCTGGGCCCCAGCCGTCCCCACTGGTACTCCTGCCGGCGGGCAGGCGGGCGGGAGGTGGCTGGTGCGAGCATGGCGACCGCCCCTTTCTATCCCGATGGCAGCTCTCACGTTCTAACCCTCATCTGTGCCTCACAGTGACGGCGGCGAGGTGGCTGTTGTTGGCCCTCGGGCAGGAGAGGACATGGCCCGGAGACAAAGAAACTCTGCGAGGCGTGCAGCTGGCTGGCCGTGACCTGGACCCATGCAGAGCCATTCGGAGCATTTTTACACCCGGTGTGTCGCAGCCATCATGGAAGGCGGGTGGGGACTCGTCAAGACCCCACGTGCTCCCCGGCCTGCCGAGGTCACTGAGCGGCAGGCAGCAGAGCCAGGACTGGCTTCCGAACCCCAGTTCCTGGCCTGGTACCTGATCCCCCTAAGCATGGTGGTCTTTGGGGTCAGCCACAGAGGGACTCGGTTCTGCGGCCTCACTGCCACAAGGAACGCAGTCCCGGGCCCAGGTCAGAAAATATAGCGACAGCAATAACAGGGGGCGAATTTTACAGGCCAGGCACTGGGCTGGTGCTCTATATACAGATTACCCCTCAGAGCCACCCTCTCACGGGGTACCATTACCTTCACAGACGAGGAGACTGAGGCTCAGAAAGAGTAAGTGACTTGGTCAGGGCGACAGAGCTAAGAAGTGCTGAGACAGGAACCCATGGCATCCGCCTGCCCCGGTCTGGGCATCCTGTCAGGGAGCAGGTCTTTCTAATCAGCCCATCTAAGCCGGGCCCCTGTGTTCTCCGCGTCTGCTCTGTTTTCTTCTAAGCGTTTATCACAATCTACAGTTCATTTCATTTTTTATTCCCCTGTTCACTTTCTGAGTCCCATGAGCACGCAGCTCTGAGAAGACGGAGACGGCGTCTGTCTTGGTTAGAGTTCTGCCTCCTTTCGGAATCTGGAACGGAGCCTGGCACACAGTAGGTGCTTGGGCGCACGCTGATGGGGAGAATGAAGGCTCCCCACGGCCACAGGGCGGGGCCCAGGGGCGGAGATCCTGCCTCCCTGCCTGTGAAGGGGAGGCCCCGCTGGCCCAGGGTGGGAGGGAAGTCGGGCACTCTGGAGCCAGCCAGACCCGGGTTCTAACCTCAGCATTTCCTCACCATGCAACCTTGGCCAAGCTGTAGTCCTAGGTTTTCTCACTGGTTCCAGGGGAACAGTAATAATTCCTCTCAAGGACTGCTGTGAGGATTAAATAAGAGAAGAGAGAACAAGAACCCAGATGGATCCTGGCCTATCCAGGCTCAAAGACAGAGTGCTCCCTTCCCCTCCCTGCTGACAACAGGCCTTGGGACTCCAGGCTGGGCAAGGGCCAGAATCCCACTTTCATTAAGAGGTGGCTGCTGCTGGCCGGCCTCAGAGCCTGTTCTGCTCCCCTCCCCCCACCCCCTAAGCATGCAGCAGCCAATTTCAAAGTATGTAACTATGCCAGGCTGCCTCCTCAGCTAGAGAACAGCTATACTTAGTGCAATTTGCATGTATTTTAAGCTGACTTGTTCCAGGCAAAGAAGCCGATTCATGAATTTAATAACATTCATAGATTCCCAGAATGTCAGCACTGGGAGAGACGTCAGAGACCGGCCAGCCCAGCCCCTCACTTGGCAGAGCAGGAGACCGAGGGCAGCAGGCGGCAATGTGTCCAAGGTTATGCAGCTGGGATGGAGCAGGGCTGGCAGCAGCCCCTCAGCTTCCAAGTCCAAGTGCAGGGCTCTTTTCAGGGCCATCTGTATTCACTCTCTGCCCTCCCAGCACTCATCTAAGCAGGTATGAGTTTGCAGCCTTCGAACCCTCAGGCTGCCTAGACCCCCCAGCAAGGGCAGCAGTCTGGCCTCTCAGGTGGCCTTGAAGGCAGGGGTGAGGGTTTGGGTGCGGTCTGGGGCAAGCGGAGGACCTGCTGTGTGTATAGGACAAGGCAGCCCAGTGGGTGCCCAGTCTCTGAATCCTGCCCTCCAGGGCACAGAGGGACCCATAGAATGAAATCTCATAAGATTCCCACTCCCCTCAGCAGCCCATTAAGATGATGCATTAGGTCATCCAGGGATTTACCTAGAGCATATTTTTAACTCACGTCGACAGCTATTGCATCTGCCTGCCTAGCAAGCCTTCTCCCTTCTGGTAACTGCACACTTCTTGCTTTATGGGAATGGTCCCCCCTCCTTGATTCCGCGGGGCTGTCGATCAAAGTGCCCTCAAGCCTTGCCATGAGGCTGGGCATGTGACCCAGACAATCTAGTCAGCTGTCCAAGGGTGGTCATGTGACCCAAACAATCCTTTTGAGGGAGTGAGATGCTTACGGCCACCTGGCGTTGCTCTTTTTTCTGAAGCAAGTTGTGGAATGATGCAAACTGGGTACTGACAACAGCTAGCTTTGCCACCACGAGGAGAAAGCCTGCCTGAAAAGAAGAGACAGTGCACTGATGCCATTGTTGAAATTCCTTGATCAAGCCATGCCTGAAGCCCAGCTCAACCCCCTTAGGCATTTTCTCTATTTTCTCAAGCTAATTTGAGTGGGATTTCTTCACTTGCATCTGAGACACTCTTGACTCAGTCACTAATCTGCAGCATCCCCTGAGGTAATAAGTCCCATGAAGTGATTCCTACCCTGTAAAATTGTACTTCTTTGGCAGAAGGGCCCTAAACTAACCTTCTGAAGCTTTATGAAGGTCTCCCCCATCTAATTAAATTATGTGCAGACTGCCCTTTGCCAAGTGCTCTCATGTTAAGTCATTTAGTTATCCCAACACTTCTCTGAAAAGTATTATTGTTATTATTGTTTTATTAACCCTGTTTTAGGGATCAGGAAACGGAAGCTCACAGTGGCCAAGTAACTTCACCAGAGTCACATAAGAACTAAATGTTGAAGGTGGTCTCAGACTTGGGCCTCCAAATGTGCTAATAAAAGCGTCATATGATGGTGATGATGGTGGGGGGTGGGGGAAGGTGATCACTGCTCTCATTACTGAGCACTTACCATGAGCTGGACACTGTGCTGAGCACTTCAGATATGTCAATTACTCCTCCCAACAATCTTGAAACTTTACAGCTGAAGAAACTGAGGTTCAGGGCACCTATGCAACTTGCCTGACTAGTCAAGGGAGCTGGGTCTGTTTTTCCAGTATTCTAGGTTATGAATGTCAAGTCTGTGTTCATACTGCTGAGACTCTTCCTGAATTTACTGACTCGACTCTCATCCCCTCTCAGCTTTTGTTTCTCTGGTCTAAGGAGAGACTCCCTGTCCTAGAGATGACATCAATTCCTCCTGGGTCGTCCACCTGGCCCTCGGGTCAGGCCTGAGCTGGCCAGGCTCACGCAGACACCGCTCACCTGGATCCTCACCCCAGGCTCAGGAGCCCAAGGCCAGATGCCACGAGCACCCTCCTTGATCGCTGCTACCAGACAGGGGCTAACAAGGGGCTGAACAAGGGTGGTGGGACCCATACCTGAGGTCACCCAGAGGTTGGTCATGGCTAGACACCAGGTTCCTGTCTCTCTGGCCCTCACCTCTCGGGAGCCCTGCTTGGGGGCGCTGGGCAGTGGCTCCACTGCGTTTATTTACAGAGCGAGGTCAGCGCCCGCCGGGAACACTGGCATGCCACCTACCTTCCAGGAATAGCTCGGTGACCTAGGCCACAGAGTCACCATATTTGGCAGAGGGAAGAAAACCTTCACGCAGAACAACAGAATGGTCCAGAATCACTGTCCTCTGCCAAGGCCATCTCTCCTAGACTCTAGGCCCCACTTTCCCAGCATGGACACCTCCTGACCCCTGCCAGAACCCCGCGATATCCTTCATGGTGACAGACAGACAACGACGGTCATGCTCTCTGCTGGCTTTCCCCCCCTGGGATGCCAAGAGGAGATGTAGGAACCCATCTGGCAGGCAGGAACTTGTTTTTTGGTCATCTAGTCATCCAGACGGCTTCCCAGGCTGGGAGTGACCTGAAAATGACAAAGTCAGCCTTGGAAGGAAGCATCTAGGACACCAGGGACAGATGGCTCCATCACGGCCAAGCAACGAGACTCTCCTTCGTGGCTAGCAGGGTCATTTTGTCCAGTCCCCAGGCTCCACGTCCTCTATGGGTGAAAAGTTGGAAACATTGTTTCAGAAAACACCATAGGAAGAACATCACAGAACATGGAATCTCCAGGCCCAGTCCAAGAGCCCACTGTCCTCTGGCCTCATGGAAGTCGACCTTTCACCTTTGACCTTTGACCTTTGTCCACCTCCATCCAGTGTGCCCTGAGCTTTGGGTCACCGGAGAGAGCTTTGGGAATATATAGAACAGCAGCTTCAGTGTCCAGCCTAGGTCTAAAATCCAATCCACCCGCTCCGTGGCCCTGAGCAGGCAACTTCTCTGAACTTGGTTCCCTCACCTGCATCAGAAGAGTAACGCCCTCCTTGCCAAGTGGCTGTAAGGATTAACTGTTCAATAAAGATAGTCATTACCATTTTTCCAATTATTTTTAAACGTTCTCTCTCTAAAAGCCCAGGTCTTCCTCCTCACCAGATGCCCGACCCACAGCAGCTTTCCCCGATGAACACTCCCTGGTGCCTGCTTCTCGTGCCCGTGCTAAGCCATCTGTCCCCTGAGACTTTCTGGAGACAATGTCCCAATCCCAGGTACCAAGTCCAACAGTGAGAGGTGTAGGGGTATTCTCACTCCCAGAATGCTTGGCATGGGAACCTGGTTTCTCTTCTCTGTCCATCCTCAGACCCCTAGAAAATCCCCCACGCCCCTGGGACGGGCCTTCTACCCTGGTCCCAGGCAGACCCCCTCAGCACACTCATGAACTCTCCCACCATATGCAAAAGTTAATTCAAAATGCATCATAGCCCTAAAGTTAGAACATAAAACTGTAAAACTTCTAGAAGAAAACTGGAGAGAAAAACATCTTTATAATCTTGGGCAAGGCAAAAAGTTTTTAGAGGTGGCACCAAAGCACAACCTATTTTTTTTTTATGATAAATTGAACTATATTAAAATTAAAAACGTTTACTCTCTGAAAGAGACGGTTAAGAGAGTGAAAAGACAAACCATAGGCTGAAAGAAAATGTTTGCAAATGACATATTCAACACAGGACTTGTATCCAGTAAATATAAAGACCTTTCACAACTCAAGTGAGAAACACAAACAGCCTCATCTCAAAATGGGGAAAAGGTTTAGATATTGTGCTAAAAAAGATAAGTGAATGGAAAACAAGCGCATGCAAAGGTGCTCAACACCGTTAATCAACACCAGGGAGTGGTTTTACCATATGTGTAGATATCTCCACACACCTCTTAGCATGACTAAAATAAGAAATCCTGACCGTAGCAGGTGCTAACGAGGATGTGGAAGGACTGGGCTCTCAGACATGACGGCTGCAAATTGCTGCAGCCACTTTGTAAAACGGTTTACTAGTTCCTTACAAAGCCAAACATAAACTTAATGTATCACCCAGCAATCCCACTCCGAGATAGTTACCCAAGAGAAATGAAAACGTACGTTCACACAAAAACCACTGTGTGAATATTTATAGTAGCTTTATCCATAATCACTAAAAGCTGGGAACAGCTCAAATGTTCTTCATCCAGTTCCTGGATAAACCAACACACACATCCAAACAATGGCGTATATTCAGAGATGAGAAGCAATGAGCTACGTTTACACATAATGACATGAGTGAATCTCAGATGCATTTTTCTAAGTAAAAGAAGCCAGACCCAAAAGGCTGTATAATATATGCTTTTATTTATATGATTTTTCTGGGAAAGGCATTTGATTAGATTTAGGTTTTTACGTTTACATGCAGTAAAATTCACTCTTTGTGGCATACAGTTCTATGGATGTTGGCAAATGTGCAGAGAGATATATCCACTACCATAATCAAGATACAGAATAGTTCCATCACCCCCCAAAATTGCCTTATGTTGGCCTTTTGTAGGCAACTCCTCCCCCAGTCCCACAATTCTAACCCCTGGAAACCGTTGATCTGTTCTCCAACCACAACCAGGTGGCCCAACAGAGTGTGTGGTGTGGGGGTGGGGGTGGGGGAGAGAAAGGAAAGGAGCTCTGTATTTTCTGTTTCTAAGCTTACTATGGACAATCTCTGGTTCTCAGGAGTAGGTCAATGCAGAAATTTCTGGGGAGTGACTGTCCTCAGCTGATGTGTCTGTGAGCTTTAAGAACAGCAAGCAGCACCCGCCAGAAGCCAAGCGGGATCTCCAACACAACACTGTCCAACTCGCAAGATTCCTCTGTGATCAGTCAGAAAACCACGATGTTCTGCTGTAAGGAAGGCACTCAGCAGCGCCTCCCACCAGGCCTGTGGTCAACTGCAGGATGTCTCCAATGGAGACAGTTGTGGCGGCGGCTCTGGCCCCGGGGTGCTGGCCCTGTCCCCATCAGCATTCCCACTGACCACCCGGATGAGGGACTGGATGGAAGTTGATCCAACCTGAGATGCAGGAAACCAGGAGAGATGTCAGCGTCCACCTTAAAAGATTCCATAGATTGGGACAACGGGCTACAAGGGAACAAGGTCAGCCAAATACAGAGTGGGCAATCCCTAACTGCCAGCATTTCTTCAGGCGAAGACTTGGGCTTCAGTTGACTTGTCTCCATATTAACACATCAATGACATGTCTCCCCAAAGCCATTAATCACGGTTCCCAAACACACCACCCTCACTCGGGTTTTGTGGAACCAGCTGTTTTGCTAGATGCCTGGGTATGCCTCCCCTTCTTTATCATGATACTCCTTCCTCAGGCCTTGGGTGTCAGCTCCTTCAGAAGAGCCCTCGGACCCCAGCCCCTCCGTGCTGTCTAAACCATTAGTCCAAACCTGTCATGGCTTTACCCCAAGTGTCCGGTAAGCAGCTACTTCCTCTCTTTGCCAGTGAGCCCTAAGCTCCCGGGTCTCTGCCCTCCGCAGCCCATCACTCACTGCGGCATCCGGGACACGTGAATAATGAATAAATGCTTCAGAAGTGAACGGATGGATGAGAGAGCCGAGCACAGTGGACCCTCCAGTGGGAGCAGCCAGACCTAGGGACAGAGGGCCTGAGTTCTGTGACCACATTCTCTCTAGACCACGTCCTCCCCGTGGTCAGTGACCTCGGCACTAATTCCAAGCTCCAAGGAACTTCGGATCGTTGGTGCTTCTGAGGATTTTCTAAGCAGCTGAACTTTGCCAACTCAGTTTGCTCCCTGGCGGAGTGAGCACATCGGACTGACGGACTCGCCGGCACACGGTGAGCCACCCAGGGTCCCGAGCTTGGAAGAACCCAGACCTGGTCCAAAGCTCGGCTGCTGCAATCTTGCCCTTCTTAAATTCTGAATAGGCCCCCCTCCACCCCCGCAACATTTCATTTCGCCATGAGCCCTGCAAATTACGTAGCTGGTCCTGTTCATCCAGGAGAGTGAAAGAACCCACTTTATTTTTACTGTTAGCTTAAACTATTCGATGATGCCGACTTGCCCTAATTTTTGTCAGTTCATTGAACAAATATTGGCCTACGTTTTCCGTAGTTGTCATCAGAAAATACAGACTGCTTAGCCCTTTTTTGGCCTATCGTTATTTCACAGGTACATACTTATCCTCCTGGTTCTTGACTTGGTTCCCACAGTTGTCATTTGTGATCGCTCCATCGTCTTCTAGGACGCAGCTGCACCGCGCATCTCAAGCCAAACCCCGACGGCTGGGCATTTGGGTTGCTTTCAATTTCTATAAATAGAATTTCTAAGAGCAACTAAGTACAAATTACTTTCTTCTCTCTCTCTCTCTCTCTCTCTCTCTCTCTCTCTCTCTCTCTCTCTCTCTGAGGCTATTTCCTCAGCGTATATTCTCAGAAGTGGAGTTATCAGGTCAAAGGGTAGGAACAGTTTTATAGCTCTTAAATCTTACTACTGCCTGTTCTCTTGGAAAACTGGACCCGTTCATGGAACCATCAGCAAGAGATATGTAACTGGTTCTTGAGTTCTGAAATCATTATTTTCTTTTACTAGTTTAATAGGCCTACAATGATATCTTAAACCCGAAAATAGCCTCAATGTTCAGCAATAAGGGTAGGGACTTTTAAAAGTATGGTAAGTCTCTATACTTCCATATGGTCAATAAAAGTCAGTTTTTAAAGGAAGCAGCTCTTTGAAGTCACCCAAATTAATTATTTCCTGAGAAAGAGACTTGGCTGTGCAGAGCCATACCCACCCTGACACTCATGTGTCGATGTCCCGTGGAAGCTCCGCTATTCTCAGAGAGGGAGAAACAGCCACGAGGACCTACCACGTGCCGTGAGCTGCTCGCCTTCCAGGAGGAAGTCAGCCAGGTACCCACTCCCACCTTCCCCCAAGCTCCACAGTAAGGCACATCTACCTAACACATGTTTGGAGGGAAGTTTCTGCGCACCAGGCACCGCTCCCAGGTTTCACCGAATTAACCCACTGGGCCATCCTAACGACGCAGTGAAGGAGAGACTGTCCCCATTGTATAGGTGGGGAAATAGAGGCAGAAGGGTTGAGTTACTTGCTCTTAACAAGCCACACAGACGCAGACCCAGACAGTCTAGCTTTAGCTCCAGAATCCACACACTTGTCCTACAAGCTGTGCCATCTCTAAATGACTCAAGGGACACCAAGAGCTAAGGAAGCTGAGAGCTCGGCAGGAAGATAACGTGCCCCAAGCAGGCGTGCCCAGTGGCAGAGCCGGAGGGCACCAGGCCTCCTGACTCCCAGGGCAGTGCTCTCCCCGTCACACCTCACGTGGCCTTCCGCTTCCCCAGGACCAGTGCCTGGGCTGAGAGAGGAAACCCCTCACCGCCCCGTCTCTGAGGGCTCATGCCAGGGGCCTAGGCAGTCTGAACGCTGCTGGAAAATCAGACTGGACAGCTCAGCTCTGGAAAAATCAAGCTGAGACTAGTGTTTTCTGGAGAAACGCCGAAGCCACTATTTGCTCTGGCCAAGAGAGCAGTTTCTTTGAGTTATTTCTGTCCAGAGGAGTGAAGGGCTGCATGAAAGAGTCACATTTCTCTTAGAGGACCTAAGGCAGAAGGACAGAGGAAGGAGAGGACTTTCTGCCAGGACCCGTGCCAGGCAGGGCCTCTCTTGCCCCCTCCCCAAAGCCCGGCCCTCCCTGTGTCAGGACACCTCTTGGCTCCTTCTGAGGTGAGTTCCATTCTTCCTCCCCATCCTCACCCTCTGCTGACATGCACCTTCTTTGAGCCTCTCCAGTTATAAATAAATGATGTCTGGATTGATTAGAGAATTGGTTGTCCCTCCAGCAACAACCCTGACCTCTTATTTCTGAAATCTTGCTGCCAACCAGCATCACTCAAATTTCCTACTGCAGAAAGAGTCCTCCCCTGGGGATGCAAGAAACTAAATCTGGAGTCAGGAAAGGAGGGTTCCAGACCTGGTCCTGCCCCTGACATGTCCTTGGGTAAGTCACCAATGTCCTGAGCCTCAGTTTGCTCGGCAACAGCACCACGGGAAGAGGTGATGAGACAGTGTGAATGCGGTGCACTGTACTCCAGAGAGAGGTCAGCTCCAGAGCAGCTCACCTTGCAGCTGGCCAGCTCTGGGACCCGGCGAAGTCCCAGAATTGCTTTGAGCGTCACTTTCCTCCCCACAACAGGGACAGTCACACCTACTCTTCTCCAGTGTTGTTCTGGGAACAAAAATGACACATACATGTAAACACACTTTTAAACAAAAAAAAGGCCCTCCTTATTTCCTGATATGTGGTGATTCTAAATAATGCTTATGGAGAGCATCTAATGAAATGAGGAAATAATTGTGCTGTAAGTTTCATCTTTCCTTCTAGTCTCTTCTATGTGTTTTTTTCTTTATATGCATGCATTTATATAAATACATATAAAGAAAAAAACACATAGAAGAGACTAGAAGGAAAGATGAAAATGCTAACAATAGATGTCTTCGTTTCTTCTACAATGAGCACGTATCAATAAGTAACAGGGTGGGGTTACAACGGTTTTTTTTGTTTTTTGTTTTTTTGTTTTTTTTATCCTCACCCGAGGACATTTTTCCATTTTTTGTTCAGATAGAATGGGAGGGAGAGAGAGAGAGAGAAAGAAACATCGACGTGAAAGAGACACATTGAGTGCCTGCCTCCCGCACGACTAACCAGGGCCGGGGACAAATCGCTACCGAGGTACATGCCCTTAGCGGGAACCGAACCCGGGTCTCTCTGGAGCGCAGGCCGACGCTCTAACCGCTGAGCCAAACCGGCCAGGGCTAAAATGGTTTTTACTAAGGTTTTATAAAAGTTGCTGGGAAGTCTTATTCTCAGGTTGCCCAGACAGAGACACAGCACTAACAGCCAGGTCAGCGCTGCCGAAGCTGCTGGGCACAGTGTGTTAGGGAGAGAGGCAGAGGGGAGTGGCCAAACAGCCAGCCCAACAGCCACAGAAGCACCTGCCTGCGACTCCCATGGGCCATCCCAGGACAGCAGAGCTGGCAGGAAGCTCAGACCCCTAGTAACCCCTCATCCCCCATGCCCACTATCTATATCAAAATTGGAGGCCAAGGTTGAGCAAATGACTTGTCTTCAGTGCCAGGGTCTCATCTCCTGCTTCTGCAGCCCTTCCATGTCACCTCTGGGGGACTGGGAACTATTAGTCCCCCGGGCTGGTGTCTTCTGCTCTTTAGCTGATACCCACTTCCCCTTTCCCTGGTCAGCCTCTCCGCCAGGGAGTCAGAATCACTAATCCAGACTTGGGCACAACATATTCAGGATGTGAACCTGCGGTACCCCATCCAGAAAATAAGGCCTTTGCAGATACAGCAGCTAACATACTCATTTACAGTCACAGAATGCAGAGATCTTAGAGAATTTAGCACAATATCTTCAACCTGCAGGCCAGGAGCCTGGAGCACAGCGACCTGGAGCGTTTGCACAGTTACACGGCCCGTCTGTGCAGGTGCCGAGGCCCAGGCAACTCTTTCTGTCCCCGTTCAGTTTCATTATATTGTGCAGCTCCTATAAAACGAGTGAATGATTGAAATACTGATAACGTGTTGTAATTTAATAGATAATCATTACAAAATAAAATTTCTAAAATATTTGAAGTATATAATAAACAAAGACTTAACATCTTAATATACACAGAATACTTACAAATCAATAAGAAAAAGATGACCTAATAGGAAAAAAAGGATAAAGGATACAAAGAGATAATTCACAGAAGAAGAATTATAATTAGCCAACAAATAGCCCTGGCCGGTTTGGCTCAGCAGTTAGAGCGCCGGCCCACAGACCAGAGTCACGGGTTCGATTCTGGTCAAGGGCACATACATCAGTTGCAGTTGGTCCCTGGCCCTGGTCAGGGTCATGCGGGAGGCAACCAGTCAATGTGTCTCTCTCACATTGATGTTTCTCTCTCTCTCTCTCTGTCTCTCTCTCTCTCTCTCTCTCTCTCTCTCCCTCCCTCCCTCCCTCCCACTCTATCTGAAGATAAATGGAAAAATATCGTTGGGTGAGGATTGAAAAAAAATAGTCGACAAATATATGTCCTACTTTTGCATGACATATTTGTCATAAAAAATTCAAATCACTCAAAAAAGGATTGGATGGGGGAGCTTGAGGGACCGTCTCCTTTCATATTATATGTTTCTGCATTGTTTAAAGTTGTCACTACAAACATTTTGGACTTTTTCTGAAAAGCTGGCTCTCTAAAATATAAAAATATATCATCACATGATTTCAACGCTAAACATTTCTTTGATGTTTGGGATTTTCTTTGCCAGTATTTGCCTTTGTCCACCCACATCGTAGACGTGCTCCCAGCAACAACGAAATGAGAGGCCAACCAGCAGCCAGAACTGGTCCCAGGTGTGCCGCATGCCAGCCGGGAGCGGCTTTCAAACGGCGCCCGGACGCAGAGAGAATGTGCTCTCGGGCTGAGAAAGGCTTTCCTGAGCAAAACGTGATTCCCAAAAGCAATAAAGAAAGAGGTGACAGATTTGACTAGTTACAAATTAAATTTTTTGTGCAACAATAGAAGACAAATGTGAGGATGGGAGAAAATATTTGCAATATATATAATGTCTAGACATTAGGTAATAACCTAAAATCAAGTATAAAAGATCAAACTTCTAATATGAATAAAAATAGGCAGAAATTATAAATAGGCAATTCAGTTAAAAAAAAAAAAGAAAGAAATGTAAATGGTTAATAAGCATTTTTAAGATGCTCAACCTCATTTGTAATCAGAATACCCATCAATATCCACTGAAAGTGGTTACAAATTATAATTCATACTATGGAATATTATAGAGGCTTTTTTTTTTTATTAAGGCCAATTTATATGTACAAACATGGAAATATCCCCAAACCTATTTTATTTAAAAAAAAAAAAATCACAGAACAATGCAAATAGTATGACCCTATTTGTGCTATAAAGATTTATATCTATTTTCATTTATGTCCATAACATGAAAATGTGTGGGCAAAACTCTGAAAGAATATGCATCGAATCGTTAACAGAGGTGTCTCTCTGAAAGAAGCCAAGCGGACATTCATCATTTACTTTCTTTGCTCATGTGTGTATTGCTTGAATCATTTGCAAAACTACATTTCTCTATGACCTGTGTATTATAGAAAGCCATAAAATAAAACAATGGCAAGGTCATCATGGCTGTTTTCTCGTGAACCAGACTAGCAGGAATTGTTTCAATTTTAAGTATCATCTCTCGAGATAGAAATGAGACGACCAACGTTAGAGGCATCTGGAAGTTTCTTGAGTCTACCCTCAGCCTTCGTGGCATGTGAATTTGTTCCCGCTGGTTCAGTCCTCAGGCTACACGTGGAAGCCACGCCCACAGCTGACAAGAGGGACCTCTTCAGACTCGCACACAGAAGGGTCCCACCCTACCCCTCCCACCCGCCCCACCACCCCACACCCCACCGGGCTCTCCAGTCCCTGCCTCTAACCAGGTCTCCCGTCCCTGGAATTCTCCTGTAGGAAGGGCATCTCCAGCTCCTTCGCCAGGAGAGCCCAGGCTGTAAACATTGCAAGAGAAGAAGCTTAACAACCCCAAAGAGAAGGTCGCCCAGAATCCCTGGTCCCATCCGTCACCCTCACCCAAGGAATGAGAATTCTCCACACCGTTGAAACGTGTCCGACTCAGAAAGGCTCTCATTCACTCACAGGGTGTGTGAGCACCCACTTACACGCCAGATGTCACAGAGGGCCTTTCATTTCTGGTGCTCATTTCATTCAGTCCGCACCCCAGTCTCAAGGTGAGCGCTACCATTTGTCCACATTTTACCAATCAGAAAACCAGGATCTGAAAGGTGATGTCACCAAAAATCAAACGTGTTTTAATCAGATGCCCTAGGCACAGGCACAGGTTTTTGGGACCCAGGAGTTCATAGTGTCAAGGTAGAGGCGCCCAACAATGAAGAAACTTTGGGGCACAGATGACAGGTACTCTGCAGAGAGGCCAGTGGCAGGTAGGGACTCACAGGAAAACTAGCTCAACAGTATGACTCAAAGTATATCCTACTGCCATATTGTGCTGCGTGGAGCTCAGACATGGATAGACGCACGTGCTGGTGCCATGCAAACACGTGTGAGCCAGCCCAGGGCTCAGCGAAGTCTTTCCACCAATGGAGAGCGGGGATCTGGATCCAAGCCTGGTGATGCCAGGCCTCACGGCCTTTCCACGCAGACACACTGCGAGATCTGCTCCTAACAGTGGAGTCTCGGGTGCAGATTATACTCGACAGGAGAGGTCAGTGTAGGCAGACAGATTGTGATGAAAACCAGCTTGAGAATTTCACCCAATGGTGCCCCTTAATGAGCTGTGACCCTGGGAAACACCGTCAAGGAGACCAGCTTTCTCCTTTAACCTTGACCTTGGGAAGCACAGCCCTTCCTCACTGTGTCTCTCGTGCAGTTTGGGGGCTGACGTTGCTCTCCGCACAGCCTCCAGAACTCCCAGTTCCACGGTGCCGTCTCCCCCTCCAGGCCCGCTTACAGACATCCCCCTACATGCCTCAGTCTTTCTGCTTTCAACTTTCGAGCTGGTCCTAATGGCCACTTCTTGCAACCTCAATCTGTTTATCAAGTAGTCTGATCTAATTTCTCCGCTCTTCACCCCTGCCTCTGGGACTGCTCCCAGAATCCACACACCTACAGCCTTCCCCACATCCTGGCCGCCCCTCTGATGCTGGCTGGGCCTGTCACATAACTCTCACATCATCCCAGCTGGGGCGGGCCACCGTATCCTTGTGTTAACTCATCATGAGTTACTTCAGTCCCAAACACGTTTCTGGTTTCCCGGCTCGGGGTCGACACATCTCTACGCCATGCCGGGTTAAGCCCACCACCCACATAGAGCACTCTCCGTACCAGAGAGGGAGGAGGCATTTCTGCAGTCACAGACCCATCTGGAATGGGGCCTGACCACTCCGGTGACCTACAATACTCTTTTGTCTTCCTTGGTGAACATCTCAACACACACACACCAAGCACATGCCCGCCACAGAGACTCAGCTGTTTAGACAGGCATTGTGCTTCAATTCAATGAAAGCCAGAGCTTCTGTGGGAACCCCCTCCCCCAAATGCAGACACAGCCCTTGGCCACCTGCCCAGGAAGCTCCCATCCGCTCCAGACCCTGCCCCTGGGTCCTCGAGGAAGGAGCACCCGACAAACTGACAGCAGCCACAGGCCATCCCACATCCCCCTCCCCAGCCCAGAAAACCCCATCTGCAGCAGACAGGGCTTCTTAACAAACAATTAGCTTGAATTTTTCATTAGCTGCAGCTTCCTCTATCCATTCAGATCGCCAAGCTCTGCAGTGGGGAGCCCGGACCATCACCGAGGAGAGCCCAGCGGATGCACAGGGCGCGGCCCCACGAGCCCACCTCTGCAGTGAGCCCGTCATGAGGCTGGTTACAGACTCAGTCCACCTCCTCTGTGGGCCGCGTGGCCTCCTTCAGCGGCGTTTCCGGGCCAGCATGAGCTGCGTGAACTGTTCCTCCTCCTGATGGTGAGGATGGCCATGACAGGACGATGAAGGTGACGGCGACATTTCCTTGACCCTCGTTTTAGCCTCTAACAACCTGGTGAGGTCATTGTGATCATCATTATGAGCTGGTGGTTTACAGAAGAGGAGACCAAGCTTCAAGGGTGGGTGACTCGTCCAAGGCTACGAAACAGAGGAGGGCTGAGGCAGGACTGGAGATGTCTCCCGACGGCAGTGCTAGGCTGGGATTTCAGATGAGGGGACCGCTTAGTTTCCCTTCCTCTCCGGGGTCCCAGGTCTGGGACACATTGCCTAGATGAATGGATGGATGGATTACTACTGACACCAGGTTTTGGGGGGATTTTGAAAGGAAAGAGAAGAAAGAAAAGACACTTTCTCAGTTCCCAGTGTATATGAAGACAGTGAGGGAGGAGCGCCCCAACACTGTACTGACCCCCAGTCCTTGCCTCCCCGCCACTGCCAAGGATGTCCACCAGGTGGAGGGCCTGTCCCTTCAGACCCACGGGAAGGCAGAACATCCTGGGAGGGGGAGAAAGGGCACTCCAGCCCTGAGAGGAAGACACCAGAGGGAAGACATCCCCCACTGCTCCCCACGACCTCCAGAGAGTGCCGCCCACCTATCAGCTCTGCCTGATGCCCTGGTTTGGTTCTGAGTGACCCATGGGCCCAGGGTAGAAGCAGAAGAGGAGCTGGTCACTTTTCTATTGATCTGGTTGCTTCGTGGCACCTAGTGGCTGGTCAATAAATGACCATTAATGATGACCAAATGAATGAATGAATGAATGAATGAATGAACAAGTGAGAGAAAGTCATTGAGAAGGCTAAAGCATAGCCTCCCACTTCTATCCACATGCGCTCCTCCCGCATCCATCTCAACATCACTCCAGAGCAGGTCCCAAGGTGGCTGCACCGTCTGCCACCTCTTCCCAGGACCAGCTACCCCTGTGGTCTGCAGAGGGTACACAAGTCCATAGAGAGCATGACCCAGCACCACGCCCCCACCAGAGATGACAGCGCCAGACCAGTCAGTGTCTTGACAGCCTGGGGCTGGGTCCACTCCTGCAAGGGTGTGGCCGGGAGCCTCCCAGAAAGGGAGAAGCTTCCTCGAGCCCAATCCTGGGAGTCTCTGCTGGGCCATGTCTGCCCCTTGAAACCCGTGAAATATTTCCAGCCAGCCAAGCAGGGAAGTGGTGGGGAGCTAGAACATGAATTATTGACGGCCTCACTCTCATCCTGGCCCAGGCTGCTGGGCCGAGCAGAGACCCAGGGGAGCCCCAAGACAATCTATGGGCATTAAGCAGAGTTCTTAGAGAAGCTTGGGCTCCTGACTGTCACAGGGACCAGAGGGGGCCTGAACAGTGTAGTCCCTGTCCTGGCCCCTTGGGGTGCCCAGTGTCCCTGAGAGGGTTGTAAGTAGGTGACTGGGCCCCAGACCCTGCTTCACCAATCCCAGACGAGCCAACCCCTCTTCCTCACTGGCTCCTCCCAGACGCCAGGAATGTGGCCTGTCAGGGCTTCACAAGGTCCCCGCAAGCTGCCCGGACGCCTGTCATTAGAGAGGCCCACTGCCCCCTCTGAGCTCATCGCAGACGTGGTCTCCACTCCTGCAAGGCACCAAACCCAGTTCCAGCCCTTGGAGCAGCCTGAAGAGCAGGCCTCCTTCGCTCACACACTGCTCTGCT
This sequence comes from Tadarida brasiliensis, assembly GCA_030848825.1. Classification (NCBI taxonomy): domain Eukaryota; kingdom Metazoa; phylum Chordata; class Mammalia; order Chiroptera; family Molossidae; genus Tadarida; species Tadarida brasiliensis. Next base: position 10,782,614 of record CM061275.1, on the reverse strand, counting down.
GGGAGGCAGCAGGGGAGGCTGAGCCTTCACCAAGCCTGGCAGAACGGCCCCTAGGCCAAGGCCTCCAGTGACCGCTCCCTATTCCAGCTCCCTGCCTACAGGAAGAGCTGGACCCTGCTGTGCAGGAGTCCGCACTGAATCAGGAGTCCGAAGACATGGGTCCGAGTCACAGCACTACTAGTCAGCCATGGACCCGAGCCTCAGTTTTCTTCTCTGAGAAATGGGTATAAAGATGGACCCTCCCAGCCTACCCCATGCAGCTGGCCAGCATCTCTAGGAAGGATCCTGCAGACGAGGGAATTGCTCTCACCAAGCCGTCCTCCCCCACAGCCTTGGCTGTAGCCAGTGCCTCAACCTTCGCAGACAGCGAAAGCCCGACAGCCAGGGTGACAGGCCACCCAGCCATGTGATCCGGCCCCAAGACCAGAAGCTTTTTATATTTTTACATTTGTCCTTCCAGGACATATGGTGTTGGGAGAAGCAGCCTCCTGCCAGCCCCCTCCCTCCTGCCTGCTGCACATGACACGCTTGTCCCGAGGTGTGGGAAGGAACAAGGTGGGGGTGGGGACACCGTTCTGTAGCCCACACTGGAACAGGCAGCAGGGTGGCCGCCCTCCTTCAGGGCTGAGCTGGGGGACTCCGGAGCCTCGTGCAGAGGGGAGGAGCCCTGCCTCCTCCAGCCACCTGAGGGAGCCAGACCCGCAAGCGCACGGTGCTGCCACTTCCCACTTGCTGTCACCTCGCTCCCCACGGCTCATGGCGTTCTGCGAACTTTCCACGTGAGCAACTTCTACATCTTCAGAGAAGAGGAGGAAGAGGGAGTGAAGAGGTCAGAGGTCTGGGTGTGGGGAAGGGAGCAGGGCTGAAAACAAACCTTGCACATTATTTGCATAAAACGTTCGATTTGACTGGACACGGTATTTCTCAAAGGGACACTCCTGCCTTTGGAGTGAGATCTCTCTTAGTGGTGTAGGACTGTCCTTCTCTGCAGGACGCTTGGCCTTCCTGGCCCCGGATCCTTTGGCAGCACCAACCTTTTGCCATGCTGTCGCCTCCAGCACCACCCCACATTTCCAATGGGCCATAAAGGACAGTCTAGCCCACTGAGAACCACTGTTAGAGGCTCCTGGGCCGGAGACGGGGCCTCTCTCTTCTCTTTCCTGACCGCCTCCCTCCCTGTCCACCGCACCAGTTCTCATCTCAGCCAGCAAGGTACCCACAGAGCCTGCTCCTACCTGCGGGCCCAGCGTGACTGCTGGACAAACTGTCTGTGCCTGCCGGACTGACTGACAGGCGCACTACAGGCTGACCAACTGGACGGACTGATACCTGCCTACCTGGCTGGCAGGAAAAGCAAGCGCTCCCTGAAACTGACACATTGCACTCAGCCACACTCTCTAGGGTGACAGACCCTCTGCCACACCCGACAGCGGGATTCACACTTGCCCTGATTTCCTTCCTGTGGGAATTCTCTGCCAACCCCCTTGAGGAACACAGGCCACTGGCCCTGGCCCCAGGTCCCCAGACTTCCTGCAATGAGACCCATTCCCCAGCCACCCACCTCCTGGACTGACTCAGCACCCTGCAGCAGCTCCGTTCTGCCGGCCTTGACACTGACCTCAAGGACGTGTCAGAATGACGAACGGCCAGCACCTTCCCTGCAGGTGGAGAGGTGCAGGAGCAGCACTTCCCCGGCCTCACCTGGGCAAGGTCAGAGGGGCCTCCTCAGCTGGCCCCACCCCAATTCCCACCTGCTGCGGGCCCTCTCCTGCCCACCCTCCCTGCCACCCAGTCTTCCACATCCTGGCTGTCACTCCAGCTCTTCACCCTCTGCCTGTCCGACCCACCCTTCCATCCCTACACTGTCATTCACTCAGTGTTCAGTATGTGCTGTGCGATGATGATGTCACACCTGCCAGGACCAGTTACTCTGACTTAACTAGCCCCTCATTAAAAAGACTGTAGAGTCGTTTTTTTCTGTCTCCCTGGGAGACTAGTTCTTCCGCTCATTCTGCATGTATTATTGAGCTTCTAGTACGTGCCACGCACTGTTACAGCTGCTGTGCAGTCAAAGCTGAGGATGGTACCTGCTTGCCACCGGCTTGTTTATCCCTGAAGAGACAAACAAGCAAACAAGCCGTTCAAACAAAAAGGGATGCACTTTAGGACAGCGATCAGCAGAGCGTGTCAAAGGAGAATGTCGTAACAGCAACGCTTAGCGCCTATGTCGGGCTCATGTGCCTGGCACCCTTGCGAGCACGTACCTATGTTAACTCACCACATCTGTTCTAGGGACAGAGAGATCTTAGACCACGGGAACAGTCTGTGCAAAGGCAAGGAGGTCACAGTGACTGCAGCACAGAAGACAAATGAGGGGGTGGCAAGAGATGAGGCTGAGGACACGGACAGGGGTCACAGTCATTCCCCCAAACGTCCCTGTGTTGGGACAGTGCAAACAGAGCCCCACCGCAGAGAGCTCACAGTCTAGTCTAGAGGATGGTGGGGGTCAGTGCACAGCAGAATCCGCTGAGGGCGGTTTGAAAAGGTCTCTGGATGATTCTGAAATGCACTCTCCACCCAGGCTGAGGGTGATTGTGTTACACGATTCCCAAACTCACTTCTAACTCCAACATTCTGTACAAGGGCAGATTAGAGAAAGGAGCCAAATCATCCTGCCCTAGAAGAATCTACGGGGCTGGTCAGGAGCACCACGATGGGTGCAGTGGGTGCTGTGTGCATCCCCTGATCTCCCCTTCAGGGTGGAGGCGAGTGGTGGCTGCTGACAGCTCACAGCCAGTCCCCCTCTGGACACTGCCCCCCAAAGAAGGGATCAACCTCCCACAAGGTCACACATACCCCAGGGCAGCCCAAATCCAATGACTGGTGGGGGGACACAAAGGCCTTGACTCCCCAGACTCAAATAGGAATCCAAAAGGTCGTGCCGGCTCCAGCGCTCCCCATGGGATCAGCAGAGACTCTGCTGCAACTGATCACAGTGCAACCTCCCCTCTGTCCGATCCCCTAGAGTGTCCATACCAAGTGCCCTCCCCAGTAATCCTCCTGCATGCCAGTCTGTGTCCTTGGGAAACTGACCTAGGACAATGGGCCATACTGAGCTGGGCCCTAGGGGGGTGCTGCCTTGACAAGCCTCCCTTTCATCCACCCTTCCATCTAAACTCTGCTTCCCACTGGACAGTCCCACTGGGGGGATCCATTCCCCTTTCCTTACACATCTTTGATGCTTTCATTACCTCTGTATGCCAGGAGCCACTACCAAATCTCCCCTGCCTTCAAATAATTATAAATTGGGTTGTCCTGCCCTGGACCTCCACCACCACCACTCACTACCCTTTTCTCTGTACCTCTTTCCTAAGAGAGGAAGAAAGATGAAAGAAAGAAAGAACTCTTGCCTGGCCGGTGTGGATCAGTGGTTGAGCATTGACCCATGCACCAAGAGGTCGCCGGTTCGATTCCCGATCAGGACACATGCCCAGGTTGTGGGCCAAATCCCTAGTGGGGGGCACGCAGGAGGTGGCTAATCAATGTTCTCTCTCATTTATGTTTCTATCTCTCTCTCCTTCTCCCTCCTCCTTCCTCTCTCTCTAAGATCAATAAAGAGAAAAAAAATACATTATAAAAAAAAAAAGAAAGAACTCTACCTCCTCCAGGAAGCCTTCCTAGACTTTCTTCTCTGAGCCTGATAAATCCAGAATCCTGGAGCACTTGAACTTCCAGCTGTTGTGAGTTTGGAAACTTTTGTGTGTTTATAGATGGTTGTTTAAAACCATGTTTGTGGGTTTCTTTGAAGTCTATATTTATGAATTTCTCTGCCCTCAGGAATGTATATTCTGCTCCTCCAATAAAGGAGGGGCAGAGATCCCCCAAGATCAAGGAAGTCCTTCATGTGAGTCTCCCCTACCCCCTCTGCTTGACAACCACTTGGCTGCCCACAGAAAACCAGTAAGAGCATCTGATGACAGCCCAATAACTCAACAAGAACTGGAAGCTGGAACACAACCTACTTCTAGCCTTTTATTCCCATCAAAGCCTGGCATGCACAGTCTCTCTAGAACCTCTGCGGTGGGGTGGGGGCGGCAGGACAGCTATCATTGTCTCCAGTTTATAAATGAAGATCCCAAAGCCAGATGGGTGAAGTGACTTGTCCAAGGACACCCAGCCAGCAAGTGGCAGTGTTTTAGGCTAGAACCCAGGCCTGTGGACTTCCAGGACTCCTCCTGTCACAGTCTGCAGGGGGGGGCAGCTCTTGGTGGGGAGACTGGCAGTGCGTGGGAGCTTGAGAATCTGGTCTGCAGCTGAGCAGCGTGCTCCCGGTGGGAGAAATAGCCCATACCCACCCAGGGGGCTGAGAGATGCTGGCAGGCACTTGAGGGGGCACCCAACTGCCACCCTTTTCCCATATGGCCATGTGAGAAGAGCTCTATCAGCAGACACAGTCAAGGAGGCCTGGGGAACCACAGCTGCAGGGGGACCTACAGAGTCCTCCAAGGACACGGCCAGAGGCTGAGCCCATCTGCGGGAAACAAGGATGCACCAATCACTCAGGACTTAATTGCCAAGGCTCCTGTCCCTCCTGGCATCGCTCGGACCCTGAGGAAGGGCCCCAAGGGCTCACGGGGGTCACAGCATCATTGCTAGTGAGACCCCTGAACCTTACTGAACTGTGGAGAGGGGCAGGACAACGCTCCATCAGGACCAGGCTCTCTGACGTGAGGCCCAGGGGTGGGCAGGTAACAGCGGTGTCTCGTGGCCCCACCCCTGCTATAGTGAGTGGCACGGACAGCTCTGTGTCCAGCCCTGAGCTCCACTAAAGGAGTCCTCACCTCCCCCTTGAGGACTTTGTATGTGACCGGAAGGACACCAGGGCAGTACTAATAATAGTACTAATAATAACAACAATAATAGTTAACACTGTGAAGCACTGACCCCACCGTGCCAGGCTCTGCCCTAGCACTGGACGGGTCGCAGTGACTCACTGGGCCTCACAACCACCCCACCAGCCAGGTGTTGTCATCATTCCTGGTACAGGTGAGGAGACAGGCAGACAGGCAGGTGGGATCAGTAGCCCAAGGTGACCAGCTGGAAGTGGTGGGGCAGGACTCTGCCCCCTGCAGCCTGGGGACAGCCTGGGCCTGCAGCCTTCTTGCTATCTCCTCGGCTCCTGTTCTGCGGGGTTCTTGCCTTAAATTCAATCCCTAAACTAAGCCCACAGAATTGATAGGGAAGGGACACCTCCACTCTCTCCAACCCCCCATACACACACGCTTTGGGATGGGGTTCGGAGGGCATTGTCCACCCTGGAGTCCAGGACAGCAGAAGCCTGCTGCTGGCCGCCTCTGGCCAGGTGCGGAGGCTTCGGGGGAAGTCAGGGCCCGAGAAGGAAAATTCCGGCCCGGCCACTGAGGAGCTGGCATCACCCACCATGCAGCCCCTTCTCCGCCCGCACCCGCAGCGGCCCAGCCAACAGCTCCGGGCCGTCCTGTGGTTAAATGATGAGCACCGCGACCTTCTCCAGCCGCCCAGCCAGCGGACTGCGGCAGGAAGGCACCTGGGCCGGGATGCGGGACGGGCAGCCGGCCACCGGTCCGCGCGGCATCTGCGCCACAGTGCCCTCTGCTGGTAGCGCTGGCTCCGCGCGGCTGCGAAGGCGCCTGGGGGCAGCCCACGGGCCTGTGCCTTCTCCCCCACGGGCCTGTGCCTTCTCCCCCAGGGCCTGTGCCTTCACCCCCAGGGCCTGTGCCTTCTCCCCCAGGGGCCTGCGCCTTCTCCCCCACGGGCCTGCGCCTTCTCCCCCAGGGCCTGCGCCTTCTCCCCCAGGGCGGCGCCTTCTCCCCCAGGGCGGCGCCTTCTCCCCCAGGGGCCTGCGCCTTTTCCCCCTGGGCCTGCGCCTTCTCCCCCAGGGCCTGCGCCTTCTCCCCCAGGGCCTGCGCCTTTTCCCCCTGGGCCTGCGCCTTCTCCCCCACGGGCCTGCGCCTTCTCCCCCTGGGCCTGTGCCTTCTCCCCCTGGGCCTGCGCCTTCTCCCCCAGGGCCCTGCGCCTTCTCCCCCTGGGCCTGCACCTTCTCCTCCACGGGCCTGTGCCTTCTCCCCCAGGGCCTGTGCCTTCTCCCCCACGGGCCTGCGCCTTCTCCCCCGGGGCCTGCGCCTTCTCCCCCAGGGCCTGTGCCTTCTCCCCCAGGGCCTGTGCCTTCACCCCCAGGGCCTGTGCCTTCTCCCCCAGGGGCCTGCGCCTTCTCCCCCAGGGCCTGCGCCTTCTCCCCCAGGGGCCTGTGCCTTCTCCTCCACGGGCCTGCGCCTTCTCCCCCAGGGCCTGCGCCTTCTCCCCCACGGGCCTGTGCCTTCTCCCCCACGGGCCTGCGCCTTCTCCCCCAGGGCCTGTGCCTTCTCCCCCAGGGCCTGCGCCTTCTCCCCCACGGGCCTGCGCCTTCTCCCCCAGGGCCTGCACCTTCTCCCCCAGGGCCTGTGCCTTCTCCCCCACGGGCCTGCGCCTTCTCCCCCAGGGCCTGCACCTTCTCCCCCAGGGCCTGTGCCTTCTCCCCCACGGGCCTGCGCCTTCTCCCCCAGGGCCTGCGCCTTCTCCCCCACGGGCCTGTGCCTTCTCCCCCACGGGCCTGTGCCTTCTCCCCCTGGGCCTGCGCCTTCTCCCCCAGGGCCTGCGCCTTCTCCCCCTGGGCCTGCGCCTTCTCCCCCACGGGCCTGTGCCTTCTCCCCCAGGGCCTGCACCTTCTCCCCCAGGGCCTGTGCCTTCTCCCCCACGGGCCTGCGCCTTCTCCCCCAGGGCCTGCACCTTCTCCCCCAGGGCCTGTGCCTTCTCCCCCACGGGCCTGCGCCTTCTCCCCCAGGGCCTGCGCCTTCTCCCCCACGGGCCTGTGCCTTCTCCCCCACGGGCCTGTGCCTTCTCCCCCAGGGCCTGTGCCTTCTCCCCCAGGGCCTGTGCCTTCTCCTCCACGGGCCTGCGCCTTCTCCCCCAGGGCCTGTGCCTTCTCCCCCACGGGCCTGTGCCTTCTCCCCCTGGGCCTGTGCCTTCTCCCCCTGGGCCTGCGCCTTCTCCCCCTGGGCCTGTGCCTTCTCCCCCAGGGCCTGTGCCTTCTCCCCCTGGGCCTGCGCCTTCTCCCCCAGGGCCTGTGCCTTCTCCCCCAGGGCCTGTGCCTTCTCCCCCACGGGCCTGTGCCTTCTCCCCCTGGGCCTGCGCCTTCTCCCCCAGGGCCTGCGCCTTCTCCCCCTGGGCCTGCGCCTTCTCCCCCACAGGCCTGTGCCTTCTCCCCCTGGGCCTGCGCCTTCTCCCCCAGGGCCTGCGCCTTCTCCCCCTGGGCCTGCGCCTTCTCCCCCACGGGCCTGTGCCTTCTCCCCCTGGGCCTGCGCCTTCTCCCCCAGGGCAGCGCCTTCTCCCCCACGGGCCTGCGCCTTCTCCCCCAGGGCGGCGCCTTCTCCCCCACGGGCCTGTGCCTTCTCCCCCACAGGCCTGTGCCTTCTCCCCCAGGGCCTGTGCCTTCTCCCCCACGGGCCTGTGCCTTCTCCCCCAGGGGCCTGCGCCTTCTCCCCCTGGGCCTGTGCCTTCTTCCCCTGGGTCTGCGCCTTCTCCCCCATGGCTAGTTTTTCTCCCTGTTTCTTCTTGAGAGAATTTTGGGAAATGTCCCCTGGTTAGCAGATACTCTCGGTTTCCTTCCTGAAATTCATTTTTCTTGCTTCTTTGGTAAGAGAAGCCCAGTTTTGTTAAACTATCCTTTAATCAGAGAAGGTGATAATAATTCTCATTTATCTCGGTCAATTCTGGCAATCCCATTTCCTTCCACTAACCTCTTCTTTCCCTGGATATAGTCAGGACGAGATGTGATGTGCGGGACTTCAGCAGCCATCTCTCAACTGTGAGGCAAAAGTTTGAGGTCCAGGCCCACCCCCAGCAAAGTGGGAAGCCGGAAGGAACCTGATTGCTTCGCGCTGGTGTGGAGCTCCTGCATTAGCTCTTCCTTCTACAGCTGGGTTTTCTGATACTGACAACAGAAAGCGTCCTCACACACTCCGCCTCTAACCAAAGGAAAACGCGTGTGCAGTGAACTGTGAGCAGGTTTCCCACACGGGGAATCATCCACTTTCAACCCATTCTCGAGGCCTATCCATTTTATCTCCTAAGTAATTCTCAGATTCATGCATTTGTCTACATCTGCACTGCCACCATCGCTATGGGAACTGTCACATGTACCTTTTAACTGGCCCCACACATGCGCCTGCCCTCCTCCTTACACCCCAGAGTGTGATCATGTCACTCTCCTGTGTCCAGCCCTTCAGTGACCTGCTCTTCTTCTAAAACAAAGTCCATGTGTTTTCCAAGGCCGTTCTCCTTGCTCATCATTGACCCCCAGCACCTTGCACAGTGCCTGGCACAAGTCCGATGCCCACCATGTCGTTGTCAAATGAATGAGAAACAACCACTCACCTTCTCGACAAGGAGGGCGCTGACTTTTCAGCTCCACCCCCAGAACTCCAGGCACATAGATTCCGTCAGAACAGTCCTTTCCTGGGAAATCAGGGGACCTCGTGCTGGGTGAGACCCAAAGAGTTCTCAGACACGCAGACCAAGGCTTCGGGCGCCCACTGGATGGCCAAGTCCCTGTGCTCCTCTCCTGCCAGGTGCTGTGCTGGCTGTCGAGTCCCCAGAATTAAGTAGGACAAGGTCCCTGCCCTCCTCGAACTCCTGCATGGTAGATTTTCCCAGTGTTTCCTCCTCTGCCCTCCCCTGACCCAGTTCTCCATGTGCCTCCGAGGCACTAAAGGCAGAGCAAGTGCGACAGCAGGACACCGTGGGGCTCTGTTCCTGCCTCGGATGACCTGAGGACTTCCCAAAGCTCTGGTCAGAGATGTCCAGGCAGTGCTGACCAGGGCCTGGGAGGAAGACTTCTGGCCAGTCCTTGACCATCAGCCAAAGGAATAAAATATCATAGGGGGTTTTCAGTGTACAATGGGTAGCTTGTGTCTGCCTCAGTTTCCCCAGGGTGACTTTCTCCCTCAGAAGCAAGGCTTTCTGGGAGATAGCAGGGGGGAATTTCAACCTCGCTGACCAGGGTGGAGCTGCCAGAAGCCCTCAGGCCTGGGTCAGTGGGGCAGAGCTCAGGTTCCGGGTGGGGTTGAAGACACACCGAGGTCAGAAAGCTCCTGGGGGCACGGGACAGAGTTAGACACAGAGCTGAGAGAGGTCTCCTGGCGTCTCCCCACAGTGGACTCTCCTGCTGGGCACCATCACCCCACCCAGGCACCACAGTGCAGCTTCTGGGCCCACCAATGCCTGTCTCCACCTGGCCCTTCGCCTCAGATGCCCCCGTGGAAGGTGCCCATTATCAAAGGGGCCTCCTACCGACTGGCGGCCTGCAGGGCTGAACCGCGACACTGGAGGGAAAGGCACGGCTTCTTTCCCTGACACCTCGGGGTTCGTCTCGGCAAGGCGGGCTGGGAGTAGTAGAAAATTGGGCGAGATGATTCAGTTAAGGGAAGAACTGCTCTTTAATTTCTTAAATACATTCTCTCTCTGCTTTTCTCCTCCTCCTCCCACTCCTTCTCCTCCCTCTTTTCTCCCTGCTCCCCCCACCCCTTCTTCTCCCTCCGTTCTCACCATTCCCCCCTCCTCTCTCTCCCTCTCTCTCCCTCCTCCCTCTTTCCCTTCTAGCACACACAGTCTTTACACAATTAAAGTAGGACAAAAATGTTTTCCAAGGCTTTAAAATATCCTTGTTAAGGAAATTCACTGGGAGGAAGAAACTCTGCTAAATTTCTCAGAAAATCAAAAGCACACAGCGGAAACTGCTGTTGTTTCTGTGTCCTCCCGTCCTCCTGAGGACAGCAACAGCTCCAGCTCACCTGTCAGGCACACCGGAGGGCCGAGGCCAAGTTTGCAGTGTCCCATCTGGCCCCTGTCCTGAGTTCTCCTTCACGGCTGAGTTTAGGGACCAGGAAAATGCCTTTGAACATGTTTGCTAGAGAAAGAAAGTAACAGCTCCTTCCATCTCCCTCAAGTGGTCCTTCTCTCCACACCCCGGGCCAGATCTTTAGTTAACCCACATGGGTCCCCACTGCACCCCAAATAGTCATTGCAAAGGCTCCCTGTGTAGGCCGAGGCCAGCTCTGGGGGGTGGGGCACACCTGACATAAGGCAGCGTCTGTACCCTCGTGGCCTGAGACATGGAAATGAGGGGCTAGTTTTGTGCAGTGAGAGTAGTCAGAGAAGGAAGGGTGCTTAACTTTTCTGGGTCACTTTGGAGATTTGATGAAAACTATAAAACCTCTTCCCAAAAAAATGTACACACAAAAACAAGACTTTTCACATGATTTCGGTGAGTTCATTGAACTCAAGTTAATACATTTAACCCTTAGACCCAGCCAAGAGGGGACCCTGCCCTGGGCCTCAAGCTTTAGGGGGCTCCACCCTGGCTGTTCTCTGCCCCGTCCGTCTCCATGGAGCCAAGAAGGTGCCCACACCTGGAGCGCATGCCCCCTTCTGGACCTTCGAGGTGCCTGGGGCCCTTGATTCTTTGCCCAAACGAACCCAAGCCCACGTCCACGTCCTGCGCGTTACTCATCACCTGATTTGTCCTCTCAAGGACGCACCTGCCACCTGTGTGCTGATCCCGAGGGCCCTAGAGCAGCTGTTTGCGGGGAGGTGGACTAGCACGCGGAGTGGCCGAGGACCATGAGAGGCAATAGTGCCCCCAGATGTCCATGTGCAACTCCCTGTGAATACCTTACCTTACGTGGCTATTAAACCTCTTGAGACGGGGAGATGATCCTGGATTATCCGGGTGGGCCCAGTATAATCACAAAGTCCCTTTAAGTAGAAGAGGGAAGCACAAGAGAGAGAGACTTGAAGATGCTGTGCAGTTGTCTTTGAAGGAGGAGGAAGGGCCACAGCCAAGGGTGTGGGCAGCCTCCAGAGTCTGGAAAAGGCAAGGAACAGATTCTCCCCTGGAGCCTCCAGAGAGAAACGCAGCCCTGACAACACCTGGATTTTAGCCCAGTGGGACCCAACCCCCGACCTCCAGAACCACAGGACAGTACAGCAGCAACAGAATACAGCCCCTCCAGGTGCTGGCAGAGCCCGGAGCGGCGAGAAGGGCTGTGGGCTGCGACTGGGGACAGGGCACAGGACATCCCCCGCAGTGTCACATGGAACGTGGAGCAACCTGGGGTTCCTGAACTCGACATGGCCTCCCAGGTTGTTACAAAGGTACATGTGTCAAGGTAAGAAGTGAACATATGTTCTGTAAAGCTGGTAGCTTGACTTGTAACTTTAAAATATATAGACATATGGCTCGTGGGCCACTGTTGGCACCCTTGTCCCAGGCCCTGCAATGGCCCAAGAGTCCCTGGCAGGAGAGCCTCAGGACTAACTCTCCTGGCCATTTACATCCAGGCCACCCGCTGCTATTAGAAGGCTCAGGCTCAGCAGCGAACGTGCTGTTGCCCATGGACGACCACATGACAGAGCCCGCCCACGCTCTGAAGGCTGCGGCTGTCCACTGCATGGTCCCACTACACTTAAGGGGCTTCTTACTGTGCTGGGAGCCGTGGTCACGAGACACCAAGCGTAGTGCTTGGTTGTATTTTTCTTGTATTTATACAGCCAAGTCACTTCTTACAGCTCTCATCTCCTTTGACATATCTCCGATGTGTATACTGAGAGACGTGGTCTTCTCATACCTCCTCCTGGGCTGACTCTCGGATCTATGAAGAGACAACGGTCCCTCCGTCTTCCCAGTAGCCGTGATTTCCTGCATCCTCAGTCCTTTTTCCTCCCAGCCCTAATGCATCTCACGGTCAAGTCCTGAGGTTCCGGAGCTCTCAGTCACTCTTTCCCAATCATCAAGTCCCTGTGTCCTCTGTCCCACGGAAATCCACCTGCTCCTGCTCTTGGTCTCACACCTGGTGGCCTGGCCTCAGAACAACAGAAGGCAGGGTGAATGCGAGCCCTCCTAGGAGCTCTGAATAGCAGCAGTAACATAAGGACCATGCGAGAGGCAGACCATCTCCACGTCCTGCCTTCTCCGTCTGGCCTGTCTTCCTCCCTCTCGGTGGGCTCCTTCCAGCCCCGGGTCTCCCAGCTTCTCTGTGGCTTCCTGGTCTTTGCACTAACCATGGCATCAGCTAATATTTATTGAGCACATTCTGCATGCCGAGTGGCTTGTACATGCACTGTATTTTTCATCTTTGCAGTAAGCTATGAAGAGTATATCAAGTCAGCAGGTGGGGTCCTGCACAGGCTTGTGTTCTGCTCTGTCCCACAGCCGATCAGTTGCAGTGGATTCCTGCTCGCAGCGTCTGCTCTCCAGTCGGTCGGCGTCCCACTGCTTTTTATCCACTCACCGAAGACTGATCATGGAACTCCAGGCTGCAGGCCACCAGACGGATAAAGCATTCCAAGGGCAGAAAAGTCTCGGAGTCCCTGCAAAGGTAGCTTCCTTCCTCTGCTCTGTGGGGACTTCCTCGTGGTCAAGGGTAGTTTGCCTCGGAGGCTCCTGCTCAGACTGTCCAGGAGAAGCAGACCCGCGAGAGCTATGGTGAAGGTCCAGGCAGTATGAGCAGATCTCACAAATAAAAGTATAGGACATCAGCCCGGCTGGTGTGGCTCACTGGTTGAGCGTCAACCCATGCACCAAGAGGTCGCCAGTTCAATTCCTGGTCAGGGCACATGCCCAGGTTGTGGGCCCGATCCCCAGTGGGGGGCATGCAGAAGGCGGCCAATCGATGTTCTCTCTCATCGGTGTTTCTATCTCTCTCTCCCTTCCTCTCTCTCTAAAAAATCAATAAGAACATATTTAAATCTATATATATGGGATATCTGGTTAAATTTGAATTTCGGATAAACAAAGAATCATTTTTACTGTAAGGGTTGCATCGGGCATACTCAGACTATATTGCACTAAAAATCATTCTGAGTTTCTCTGGAATTCAAGTTTGACTGGGCACCCTACCTTGTATTTGGCACCCTGGGCCCAGGCCACTCAGGGGTGGGCTTAGGCCTGGTGACAGGAAAGGCACTTGCTGTTCCTCCACTCAGCACAGGTGGCAAAGGCCTGCAAGGCAGGCTGCGGCCGCCCGCCCGGAGAGGGAACGGAGCCTGTTACCCCAGCCGCCGGCCCTTTCACCTGCTGCTTCTCTGTGCCCCCCCGGCCCCACTCGGCCTCCTCTGGGCCTCCTTTGTCCCTCCACTGCCCACGAAGCCGCCAGCCCTGTGGGCTCTCCTTTCCTGACCCCAGCACACCCAGGTCTATGCACCAAATATGCGAGTCAGCTCGGGACACCTTTTCCGTGACCCAAGGTGGCGGGAGCAGGCGGGTGGCAGGTGTCTGGGCCAGCACAGACTGCTTCCAGCCTGGAAAATGCCCCACAGCAAGCTCGCCCGGCAGAGCCACTGGCTGGTCCCTGGGCTGAGAGCGCACCTGGGGGAAGAAGGACCCCCGGTCCACTCACATTCTGTCCAGCCAGTCAGTCCCTGGGGAGCTGGTGGCGGGGGGGGGGGACACAGGACATTCCCTATTTCTCAAAGGAAACCGTGAGCAGTCAAAAGCAAGTGTTTTTTATGGTTTTATTTTCTTTGGATGAGTCTCTACTGAATACCTACTCTGAGTCAGGCACTGGGGGTCTAGCAGACAACAAGGAAAGATATCCCGCCCTCCTGGATGGAAGGAAGGACATAAGATGAACATGATAGCGATGAGTGCCAAGCGATAGCAGGTCAGGAAGGGAGGGGAGGGCTCGGGGGCGGGGCGTCTGCCCATTGGACAGAGAGCCAGGGTGGCCGGGTGGATTTGGCTCATGCAGACTTCTGGAGGAACACCATTTCACAGGGAGGAACAGCAAGGAGGCCGACAGGGAACAGGGTGAGCGAAGACAGAGAGCATGGAGACGTCTTGAGGGCTGGGTAGTTGACAGTCACCGAAAGGACTTGGACCTGTACTCTGACGTGTGAGCCACTGGAGAAGAGGAGACAAGAGTGACGTTGTCACATCATTTGGCTGCTGTTTGAAGAATGCGTTGTGGAGTATGGAGAGCACACACAGAGAGACCAGTCAGGAAGCTACTGGAACAGTCGAAGTGAAAGGTTGTAATGCCTTAGACTACAGAGAAAGGGTGAGGCGGCAAGGTGAGGTCCGGTTCTGGACGTATTTTGTAGTAGAGCAGTATGACTCGCTATAGACCGGACGTGGAAGTGAGATAAGGAGGAGTTAAGGAGAGCACCAGTTCTTGGCCTGAGCAACTGACGAAACTGCAGTTGCCACTGAGTGAGATTGAGAAGATGCCCAGAGAAGCTGGTTTGGTGGGACACGTCAGGAGAGCAGTCTGGACGTGCCAGGTGGTCGTGCCTGTCAGACGTCACGTGGAGATCCAGGGCAGGCAGGCAGATAGCCAGGCCTGGAGTCGGCACCGGAGTCTGGATGTGATCGCCAAGGGAACAAACGTGGATAGAAGAGAGGAGGTCGGGGCTGAGCCCTGGGTCACCCCCACGTTGAGAGCTCAGGGAACCTGGGGCAACGAGCCAAGGAGGCTGAGAAGGAGTAGCCAGCACGGTCAGCACACTCGGGGTGTATGACTGTGACTGTTTGTTGCTATGGACTGCATCGGTGCAGCCCGATCCGCACGTCGCATGATGCTGTCTAAGGCTTGCGGAGGGCGCCTGAGGAGCTGAGGCTTCGAAGTGTTCTCAGATGCATTTTCCATCAGACCAGGAGAAGAGCAGGACAGAAGAAACACATACTCAGCTGCATGGTGATGAAATCCGGTGTGAAAAGGAGGAGAGATCTTGCCAGGGAGAGATGGAAACAGGAAAACGTTCCCCAAGTATAAAAGGAAAAAGAGGATGCCCTGGCTGGTTTGGCTCAGCAGTTAGAGCATCGGCCCGCGGACCAATGAGTCACAGGTTAGATTCCAGTCAAGGGTATGTACCTCGGTTGCGGTTCGTCCCCGGCCCTGGTAGGGGTCACGAGGGAGGCAACCAGTCGATGTGTCTCTCTCACATCAATGTCTCTCTCTCTCTCTCTACCTCGCTCTCCCTCCCTCCCATTCTATCTGAAGATAAATATAAAAGTGTCCTCAGGTGGGGATTTTTTTAAAAAAGGAAAAAGAGGAGGAAGAAGGGGGAAGTCACACCACTTCCACCCCTGCAGCCACCCCCTGCCACCAGCTGAGTGACAGGAGACAATGAGAATACAGGAGTATTTTTTGAACCGCTGTCTTTATTTTAAAAGATCAACTATAATCATACAATCAAAATGTTTCATTTGATGGAAGGCTAAAAGTCATACTTGATTAGGACAGGAAACCATGAGCGGGGCCTCTTAGAAGCTGTTTCGTAATTATCTGGTCCCTCTGACTTACATCCCAAGGGCACTTAGGAAATCATGAGTGTCTGGCTGAGGCGCTAGGGGTTGTTTAGGTTCCCAGAGGGTGGGGACACCCTACGGATGCCGACGCGGTGGATGTTGAAACAACCCTTACACTGAGGCCCAGCTAACCCTCTAGGCTCAGAGCCAATGACTAGGCCTGCACCCGGCAAGATGTGGAGCAAATATCCAAACAGCCCACGTGCAGCCACCTGAGAGACGACAAGATGTGACAAGATCGCTAACGTGTCCTTGAGGAAGAGCAGAAAGTGCAAGACCAGCTTCAGCAACCTCGCAGGCCAAGGAGGCAGGAAGGAGGTGACGGATCGCGCGGGTCCTGGGGCACTCGGTTATTGTTCCCACGCAATCCACCTGTCGTGTACACATCACATGTAGATAGTGAAGAGAAGCTGCCTTTTACTGAGCGCGCAGGGGCACTGAACCCAGCCCTTATGTAAATTTCCGTATCTAATTCCAACAACAACTCTGTGAGGCAGGGATGGTATTGTGGCAGCCTCCCCCCTCCTTTTACAAATTAAGGTGTCTAGGAGGGGTCGATTGACCTTTTCAAGGTCACACAGGTAATTATTAGGCAGCTGAGTTGGACCTTAGACATGGAGCTGGCTGGCTGTAGCGGCCACACTCACCATACCTGCCCCCTTCCTGGGGTTTCCAGGCTCCTCATGCCTCCAGCCCCTCCGCCACTTTCTATGTGGCCTCTTCCGCCCACCGCAGTCCTCAGTGGTCAAGGCACGATGACAGGTACATGCTAAGCGCTCGATAGATACTTCCTGAATTAAATATCTAGTGTCAGTTTTGAATAGGGTTCCTCCAACATGGAGAGTGAGAAAACTCAGTCCTAAGGGAGGCAGAGAACCAAAGCCTTTGATGAGTGTGAGGTAAGCAGAAATGGGACCCTTCTCCACGTGGCTTTAAGAAATACCCCGAACAGACCCATAGGTTGCTCTCGGGCCATCACTGGCCTCCTGCCATTGTCCAGCTCCTCTAACGGCATCCGAAGAGTGACACAGTAACTGTGTGACTCACCCCATTCTGTCACCACTGTTGTGTCTACAGTCTCAAAGCAACTGGGTGAGTAAGTGGGGGTGAGGGGACGACCCCCCACTCTAGTGCTGTGTAGACACCAAAGTCTCACTTGTCTTATGTGTTGCCCTTGTTAACGCTTATGTTATATTGTGCGGGCAGAATCCACTCAGAATGCTTATTCCTTTGCCATTTTGTCCAGAGAATGGACGCTCATGCCCTCACCTAGGCGCCTCCAATCACAGAAGTTTTTCATGGAAAAGACAAATCCTGGCAATTCCTTATCCAGTAGCTTTACAGTCTCAACATGAGAGCTATCAAATGGGCTGTATCTGTGCTGAGGCTGCATTTTCAAAGCCAGAAATCTAGATACATAGTTAGACAAAAGATGATTGAACTACTTCCACAACCTAGGGACCCCCTGGAGATGTTGGCTAGTTGGGAAAATATTATAATTTTAGGGACATTGCAATGATTTATGGAATCCAGGTGAGAGAATATTTGAAATTGGGACAGTACCAAGAAAATCCAGAAATCCAGGATCTGTATGGTGATACCATCAAAACACAGACTGTCCATGGAAGACATTTTGCCAAACCATTCTGGAGACGTGGAAAATACAGATCAAATTCTGTAGCAATGGGTTTATGAAAGTCTTTAAGCCCCAGGTCTGTGGCCCACTTTTTGGAGCATTATCTTAGGATCTAAATCCTAGCTGTCAAAAATGTTCACAGCACCCCCACTCGGTAAAGCTAGTTCTTCTTTCCTGAATCTGACCTCAGTGCCAAGGACAGAGCTCACTTGATGGGAGAGTCCTGTTCAGTGTCTCAGTTCTGCAGACAAGACATTTTTGTGAGTTCAAAATGAAACCACAGAATATTATTGCAAGAAACAATTAAGGAGCTCAACATTTTCATTTTACTGATGAGGAATCTAGATTCCAAAGAAGTCAAATGACCCACTTAACATCCCAGAACCAGAGTCCTAGAACTCAGGCCTCCTCACTGCCAGCCCCGAGCTCTTCCCCTGCACCGTATTGAGACCTGGAGTCTCATTAAAAGCATCTTCTTGCTCCTCTACAGAAAGCGTCCCTGAGTTGTCAGGGCTCAGTCAACTTTAGAGCCAAGAATGAATATATCTGTGGGGAGGGAGAGAGGTAGAAAATACAGAGGAAAGAGAAAAGTCATTGCTCTTCAATCAGGAACATTTTGCTTATTACCTTCTGGGAGTGCAACCAGTTGGAAAGAGAGTACAGGTAATGAAGCACAAGTAAGTGGATTGCTCCTGCCAAGATCACAGCTTGAGAGAATGGATGGCAGATGGGAAGCCCCAGCCAGCCAAAGCCAGGAATGAGGACAGGGTGTACAGACCATTCCCCAACCCCAAACCTCAGCTAGTCAGCGGCACAGCTGAGACCCCAGCAGACATACACAATAATTCCTGGTGTTAAACAGTCATGGCCCCTGCCCTCAGAGACACATGCAGCCAGCATGCCACATCCCTGCTCGGTCAGCCTCAGCCCACACCACAGTGAGAACAAATCCACGCTCTCCCAAATGTGAATCCTCTCATAGAGAGGACTCAGGGGACTGTGAAATTGGACAACCTGTGGAAGTCCCTGAATGAAGTGAGCAGGTTGGACTGGATGGTCCAGAAGCACCCCTCCTGAATCACCATCCCAGGACCGTCCTTCTCAGTGAGATTCGGGGGCTGGAAGGATGCTGCTAGGTAATGAGTCTCAGGGCCTCCCTCCCCCAACCTTTCACTCCTCCGATCTCACCAGAGATTTATATATGCCTGGATAACAACATAACCTTAGAATTGGACGAAAGGGTGACATGAGTGCAGTGGCCACGTGAGGCCAGCTGGCTGGCCAGCAGAAGGCAGCTTTTATTCTGAGGCACTTGCTGTCGACAAGGTTCTAGCCCTCACCCAACAGACTGGTGAACTCAAATGCTATCAAGGCCCCAAATCAAATTTGATCAAATTGGGGATACTGACATACATTAATCAACCTTACATGAAACCTAAGACCGGAATGCCAACCAAATCACAACGAGCAATACAACTGTCAAATGGATTGGAAACTTATACAATCTCTCCATGGGAACCAAATTATAGAAACACTGAGGAATCAGCCAAGATGAGTTAATTAAATTATTTGATTGCTTAACAGCATCAGGCTTTCCTGCTTGCCATTTTCACAACTGGGGTTCACCTGTCAGCAGACCAGCTCCTCCCAACACCTGCCCGATGAGCTCCACCCAGACAGGGGTAGATGGGCCTGCTGCTTTCACCTGACTGAGTCTCCTGCCTTCTGCTTCTGTCTGTGACTCATTTCTCTTCCGACTGATACTCTCTTGGTGTGTGTGTGTGTGTGTGTGTGTGTGTGTGTGTGTGTGTAAATGTATTTACCATCCAGTCTCTTTGGTCTTGCTGGCATTCTCTTTCTTTAAGGTCACTTTGTGTCTCAGCTCTGACCCACTCTGTTTTGGTCACATAGTCCGACTATGACCTGTGTGCCAAGTCTGGGAATTAGAGGAGGGTACTGAATCGGTTAGATATGGCAACGCCACAGACCACCCTCAAAATCAGGCTCCAAACCACACTCGTGTGATTTCTCATGCACTGTGGGTCCGCTGACCACGCCAGGCCTGCGCCTACATCTGGGGGTCTGCTGGGAATCTTCTGATCGGAGTTGAGCTCAGCTGAGGCCGCTCGGGTCTTCGCGGCTCTCACCCTTGGATGGCAGGCTGGCTGGGCCATGTTTTTCTCAAAGCAATGGAAGCTGAAGGAAACCCAGCAGAAACCCACAAGACCACCTAAGACCGAGGTTTGGAACTGGCACACCGGTATTCCCACCTCCTTCTACTGGCCAAAGAAGTCACATGGTTGAACCCAACGCCAAGGGCTAGGAGGAACTGCAGAGTCACATGACAAAGGGTGTGGATACAGAGAGGAGTAAAGAATGGGGCCAATGACACAACTGCCATAGGCACCTTGCTCCTGTCCCGTGTCTCCTCCAGGCACGACCACCACTGCCTCATGTGACTCTCAAAGAAACCTCGTAAGTTAGAACTACAGTCGTCCCTACTTCACAAATGAGGAAACTGAAACCCCAAAGGATGTTGGTAAATTGAGATCAAGAGGTTTGATTTTAGCCCGGCTGGTGTGGCTCAGGTGGTTGAGCATCATTCCATGCAGCCGGTGTGGTACAGTTGGTTCAGCATCGTTCCATGTGCCAGGAGGGCATTGGTTCGATTCCCGGTCAGGGCACATGCCCGAGTTGCAGGCTTGATCCCCAGTAGGGGGCGTGCAGGAGGCAGCCGATCAATGTTTCTCTCTCACCAATGTTTCAATCTCTCTCTTCCTCTCCCTTCCTCTCTCTGAAATCAATAAAAATATCTTTTTTTAAAAAAAGAGGTTTGATTCCAGTTCATCTCTCTCCAGCTATATGCTCTTCCCACTGCTGCTCGGCTTCGCCCTGCCCTGGGGGAGCTTGATGCAGAATCAGGTGTCTCCTGTGCTTCTTGGACCCTGTGGCTGGGCCTCATGCTCTGGGCCTGATCCCAGACCCTTGCCCACCCCAGCTCTGAGTCAGCGGCCCCTTAGCTGACTCCTTGAGGTCCCTGTCTGGCATCACCCCGCCCTGCCCCCACCTGCCCACCCACTACAGTCAGCAGCCAGCACCCACACAGCCTGATCCCTCCTCAATCCACCATCCTGGGCAATGTCCTGGGCTGTGGGGCCCTCTGCCCCCTCCTTTCTTTGCTGCTTTTTCTAAGAGTAGTCAGGGTTTATGCACCACAGACTGTGCTAAAACTGTCCTTGAAAAGCAGAGGATTTGGGGCCAGCCTCTCGGGTCATACTTTTAGGGGCTCCCTTCTAGCCTATCCAATTCTGCATGCACATCATTCAAACTCAAGGGGAAGCATCAGCAAACATTGGGGACTTGCACCTCTCCTGGGGTCCCACCAACTTTGGACCTTTCCTGAAACCTGTAGTCATTTATCCAACAAGAATTGACTGGATGCTTACTGTTGGCCAAACCTATGCTAGTCAGAGATAATGCAAAGATGAATTAGATACTGTCCTTGGATATAGGAGGAAAGGACACAAGCCATTACAACATGACCACTGCTGTGCAGAGGAATGTCCCTGGTGCTGTAGGAGCTCAGGGGAAGAGGACCTGAGCAACCTTGTATGACCAGGAGGAAGCTTGGAAAAGAAAGTAGTGCTCTAGCTGAGTCTTGAAGGATACACAAGAGTTTGCCAAATGCACGAGCTTCGGGGGCATGGGGTGGGGAAGCATCCCAGATCGAGAGGATGGCACGGGCAGAGTCCAGGAGGTGTGTCATCCTGACAATGTTGAAGGACCCACACCGGAAGGTGGAGGAGCAAGATGAGTTGAGACTGATCTTGAGTGCTGATTAGTTGAGTTAGGTTTGACAGCAAGTGACAAAAACAAAAGTAGCTTAACAAGGGAGGATATCATTTCTCTCTTACATAAAGGCCAGGTATGTGACCAGGGCTGGTTTGGAGTCCACTGTCAGGGACCCAGGCTCCTTCTATCTTGTTCCTTCCCTGTGCATGGATTTGACCTCATGGTCAAGACATCACAGATAAGAAAGGGACAGAGCAAAGAGTGCGTGAGGGCAGACTCTTGACACAGGGCCCAGGAAAGCTGCCAGATGACAGACACCTCACTTAGGTCCTCCTATGTCACGTGACCACACCCAGCTACCAGGGAGGTTGGCACATGTGGTCTCTGTTCTTGCAACCTCGTACGTAGCCCAAAAGGCTGTTATTAAGGAAGAGGGAAGAACCAGCCTTCGAGGACAACAAGCCCCACGCACCGTGGAAGGAATGGCAGTTCTGCACCGTAGCAGAGAGTGAGTCACTGGAGAATGCTGAGGAGGAGAGTGACAGATCTGGTTTGCCTGTGGAACAGTCACTCAGGGTGCTGTGTGGAGGGAACACTGAAGGAAAAGGAGGAGAGACCTGTACAAAGGCCACTTCAAAGCATCTGTGGCCAGACAGATGAGGAGGGAGGAGGGCAGAAGGGGGATGACAGGGACGTGAACGTGAAAGGAGTGGGTGAGGACTCAGAAGAGGGGAGGGGCCTGGGAGACAGTCAGAAATGACCCCTAGTTCCTAATAAGACAATAGTAATGCTCAATACATTTTTGTTAAATGAAACAAAATGAAGAGTTGTTATGAGGGATTAAATAAAATAACATTGGTGAAGTGCTTAGAACAATGTCTAGCACATAGTAAGCACTCCGAAAGTGATGAACTCTGTGCTCAGAAAAGGCCCTAGCTTCACAACCTTTCCTACAGGGCAAGACGGCCTTCTGTGGCTCCCTGCTCCAGCCCACCTCCACCCTCCAGGTCCAGTGAAGGGCCAGCCAGCATCCCGGCTCTGATCAGGGGAGGCACGGCCAGCGTGGGTCACCGGACAAAGGTAAAGAGGCTGACCCAAACGGATCTGGGTCTTCAGCCCGTTCACAAGGACCTTGCCAGGCCCGCAGAACAGCCAAGCAGTTCTAGCCTGAATCCAGAGGAGACGGGATGCGGGGGAGGGTTTCTCGTGCGGCATGAGGAGGGCCGGTGGCTGCAGACGGGCATCACTTGCTCACAGCATGGGGGTACTTTTCCCACCCCTAGCCCAGCCAAGTCAGCCATATTTAGAATAAGAATGTTTTACACTCCTATTTTTCACCATTTTTCTATTGTGAAAGTGTGTTTCTTTTTAAATAAGAGGAAAATAAAATTGAAAAACATTTTTTAAAAACCCAAAATGCTATGAAAGGTGAGACCCCTGGCTAGAGAGAGAGCTTACTGATTCTTGTCAACCACCCAGGGCAGAGAAGCCCCCTCGCCCACCAACCCCTCTGCCAGGAGCCACCAAACCGCTCTTGGCCTGTGGACTCCCTTCATCCCACTGGTCAGCCCTGGACCCTGGCCTGCCCACGCTCCAACCCTGGGCTCATTTCATCAGCCATCTCTCCTGTGTGCCTCCTGTGTGCCAGGAGCTGAGGACCCAGAGATGACTAAGCCTTGGCCCGCGGCCTAGAGGCGCTCACACCGAGAGACCTTTTAGGACCGGCCTGCTTGGCGGTGGGAATCTGGCTGGAGCTGAATGTTCGCGCTCCTTTGGCAGATGGAGATGGAGGGGCCTGGGCCAGAAGGCATCACCTGCCCTGCAGGACGCACAAAGAAGGGATTCTGTGTTACCAACCCCACCTTCTCCTGGAAGAACTAGAGACACAGAATCCTGGACCTCAGCTGAGGAGAGACCCCGGTGCTCTGCCTGTACCTAAAGCACCGCCTCTTTCCACCGTAGGATTCAGCCCCAGACCTAGCCTTGTTGGACTGAGGGCATTATTCACTAGAGCGCCCCCTCCAGGAAGCTGATGAGAATGCACCCCTTCACAATCACACCCTCTCTGTCTCTGTGCTTCCTCGGGGCAGGGCCTCCCGCTCCCACCCTCACTCTTTTTTTTTTTAATCCTCACCCAAAGATAATTTTCCATTGTAGATAGAGGGGAAGGGAGGGAGGGAGAGAGAAACATCGATGTGAGAGAGACATCATTTGGTCGCCTCCCACACGACCTCGACCCAGGCCAGGGATCAAACCTGCAACCCAGGCACCTGCCCTTGACTGAGAATCAAACCCGGGACTCTTTGGTCAGAGGGCCGATGCTCTAACCGCTGAGCCAAACCGGCCAGGACCCCACTGTCACTCTTGAAAGGTGTCACTCTTGAAAGATTAGTCAGTGGATTGTTTTGTGCAGGTAAGAGGGAGGTAGGGCCTCCTGCGGGGACTGAGCTCCCGTCTGCCTTCATCAGACTACAAGCTGAGAGACTCAGAACCTGATCCATTGCGTTTTTTCCCAAACCAGTTCAATTAAACACAGTATCACCTGAAACCCAAGACCAGTGCATGTCCACAAGGCTTCCAGGTGGCTCCTTCGACAGGGACGCTCTCTCTCCCTGAAGCCTCTTGGAGCAAACCTCAACAGGCTGGGGCACCATTACCATGGCCGGAGCAGGGCCCGCACTGAGCAGGACCGAAATGCCACTCTGGAAAGTCTCGGGGCATCAATATTTCATGCCTCTGCAGCTGTCTTTGTTCTTATGCAAATTGCTCAGGCTACCAGATGGGCAAGGGCTGGCAGCCTCATCCATCACCAGGCTGTCCCCTCCTCCCAACCCTGCCAGGGCCCCACAGCCTGGCCTTGGCTGTGGCCCTTCCTCTCCCTTGGTCTGCACAGCAGGCCACTGCTCTGTCCTGAACAGTGGGGGACACAGAGGTAGCCAGAGGCCAGGTCGCTGTGCTGGGAGACTCACAGATGGAAGGACCTCCTGGCCAGAGGTCCAGCTCGTCACGTTAGTGCCAGGCTGTGCAGCTTTCATTTTAATGCACAAAGAGCCTGTGAGGTGGGCAGAACAGGGCTGATGGTCCCGGCTTGCAGGTGGAAAGTGGAGGCTCAGGGAGGCCAGAGGAATGGCCCAAGGTCACCCAGCAAGTTAGGAGCAGAGCTGCTCCAGGGTGCCCTCCTGTCATCCAGTCACACCTCTAATCTGGTGCCACTGTGAGCCATGACCTGGAGCCACTGCCCCTCCTGGCCCAGCCTGCCCGGGATCTGCATGCTTCCAGCTGCCGTGGCCGCCGTCCCACAGCTGGACCCCTGACCTTACTGGCAGCCTCCGTCAGGCCACAGCTAACCCTGCCTGGCTCCCAGAGCCTGAGCCTACATCCAGGAACTCGGCCAGTGGCCACTTCCTCCAGGCTGGGGGTCTGCCTCGCTCTGGCCAGTCCTTGCCCCTGAGGATCAGGAATGAGAGGTACCCCAAGGCTGACTCTTGCCTGGTGGCTCCGCTTAATGCCATGATTCCACGGGGGCTCTGGGCTCTGCCCTGTGGGGACCTGTAGCCACCTGTGCTACATGTCAGCTGGAATCACACACTCTTCTGAGGAGCATGACATCCTTCCTAAAACTACTGCCAGCCTACCTCACCCCTGTCGGTGGGTTTAGTCCCACCAGCCGGTCCAGTCTGCCCCTCAGCCCCAGTGTCCCTGACGTGCAAGGACAAGGTCCCAGTCACAGCACGCTGTCTTGCCTGGTCCACCCCACACCTCCAGGCTCCAGGGCAGTGACGGTGATGCAAGTGACAGTGCAGGACCCTCCAAGCACGCAGCCCTAGATCCCAGGGGCAGAGCCTGCAGGGATTGGTCGGCTCCCTGCGATGTCACCAGGTGAGTCAGCTCAGCAAAGGCTGCTGGAGAAGAGCCCTGCCCGGGGAAATCGGGAGACCTGCCAGTAACTCCCAGGGGACCTTGGGCAAGTCATAGCCCTCTGCGTCTGTATCACTTGGAAGTTAGGATCAGTGACGGCCAGGGCCCTTTCTAAGTGTCTGCATCTATGAACCAGTGGTCACGATTCCCAATCACTCTCCCCCTTGTTACCCCTCCCCTAGCACAGGGTCTGAGTGAAATGGAATAAATGGCACAGCGAGCGTCTCAGTGGCCAGTGGCCTTCGCCCAAGCCCAGAAGTGTCGTGCAGAGTCTGATGCCACCGGGCCAGGCTGCTGGAGGGACTTCTGCCCTGAGAAGGGGCTGCAGCAGACCTCTCTCGACATCTCCTGAATCCAGAACTCCTGGTCTGTTTCTGCACCTCGTGGAAGAGGCAGGAAAACTCCCGTGGGCCTGTCCTGTGACTGCACTGTTTCATTTCTCCCTGTATGACAACTATCTAGGAAGGTAAACAGTAAACTCCCCTTTTCAGCTGAGGAGCTCAGAAAGGCAAAATGCAGAAAGGTGTGAACCTGGGACTCCGAAAGGTTCAGAAACGGCCCCAGGCCACACCCCTGGGAACCCAGGTCTGAGCCCAGAACAGCTCCAGGGTGCTGCCCGGAAGGGACTCTGATGTCATGTCTGTCGGTGGGACATGCCTGAGTTTGGAATCTGCAAGTGAACCAGGCTTTCCTGTGCCGTCAGCCTCCTTTGCACCTGCTATTGTGCATTTGCCTGGTACACCCTTCTCTGTACCTTCTTCTCTGCTTCGGGAGATCCCCTTTTTCCTGCAGCACTCAGCCCAGGCTACTCCTGAGAGATGAGATCTTCCCCTCCTC
Source organism: Tadarida brasiliensis (assembly GCA_030848825.1). Taxonomy (NCBI): domain Eukaryota; kingdom Metazoa; phylum Chordata; class Mammalia; order Chiroptera; family Molossidae; genus Tadarida; species Tadarida brasiliensis. The sequence goes on along the minus strand of CM061275.1, from coordinate 10,757,049 downwards.
TGTGCTCCCGCAATAAATACTTCTATGTCCCACCCCACCCCACCCGCCTCCTCACTGCCCCCCCGAAACCAGCTCAGAGCTAGGTGCTGTGCCTACAATCGTCCTCCCGTCCTCTCGCCTCCTGTGAAGTAGCTCCGGATATTTCCATCTTACAACCGTAGGTCCACACCTTTTTGCTTCTGGTCCCTTCCGCCTACGACATCTGTCTCCACCACCGCGCAGTGTGGGCCATACACCAGGCACCCAGCCATCACGAGCTGTGTGAAAACCTGCTCGCACCGCTGTCCTCAGTGCTGAGAGACGGGTCCTCGCTGTGGAAATGTGAGCCGGCCGTTCAGACGTGGTAGTTTGCTCGCCGACCTGCAGAGAGCAGTTTCCTGGTCACTTCCACCCTCTGCCTCACCACCACCCCGCCCGCCTCCGGCTGCCGCGCTCTCCCCCTGCCGAGCCCAGGCCCAGGGTACACAGTGGGGGATGGAGGCGTCACTGAGTGCGCACTGCCCTGCCTGTCCTTTTGCCCCAGAAACTGGAGCACGGCAGCTTAGGTCAGAAGGCCAAGCCCAGACCAAAGCCCCAGAGGCCCCGGGATCTGATAAGGCAGCTTGTTTTTCATGGCTCGGTGTCCGGTTGATCAGATGGAGGCCCCGGGCCCTGCTCCTGGCCTCTGGCGGTAACGGAGCCAGAGGTCAGAGTGGAGAGCGAGGAGATCAGGTTCTTGGGCAGGGGCCAAATTGGGCTGCGTCACTAGCCTGCGTGCTGGGGAGCAGGGGCCAGAGGACGTATCCAAGTGGGGGGACCAGGGGGACTGGGAGGTCAGACCTCAACAGGGCAGCATGAGAAACAGTTAAGACTTTGGTCAGTGTGCTCCAGGGAGCTAGAGAGGTTCCAGGAAGCAGGGGGTTCGGGGGCCCAGCAGACGGGGTCAGGACCCCCACTCACCTCTAACTCAAGCAGAGCAGCTTCTCTCTACCCACTGTATGTACTGAACTTCCACGCAAAGTTTCCTTTGAAGAGAGAAAGGGCTGTGGTGATGAGGGGGAGGAGGCGGGAGGACTCAGCGCGCCCTGGACTGTAAATGCCCTGTGCTTTGGACCTCATCTCCTTCTGCCTCCTTGTCGCCCAGCGCTCTTCCTTGAGCTCAAATGCTACTTCCCCCGGGGCGCCCTCGCTGACTTCTTCAGGCACAGTGGGTCCCACCAACACCCACACACCCGCCCCGCCTACGGCGCGCACAGCAGGCCGTGTACACCCGCGGCCGTGTACACCTGCGGCTGTGTACACCTGCGGCGCAGAGGTGGAGTCCGCAAGCCAGATTCACATTTCAGCTCTGCTGTCTCAGGAACTGCATGACCTTGAGCAGACAAACACCCCTGTGACTCAGTTTCCCCGAACTTGAGATAACACTAGTACCCGCTACCATTGCTGGGAGGAGCAAATGGGATGGTTTATCTAAAGCTTGAGACCCTGGATCTGGCAGAGAGCAAGCGCTTAGTAAATGGTGGTTGCTGCAGATGTCCTCGTGGCCCAGCTCAGTCCTCGTGGCCCAGCTGTGTGCTCATGGTCCAGCTCAGTCCTCGTGGCCCAGCTCAGTCCTCATGGCCCAGCTGTGTGCTCATGGTCCAGCTCAGTCCTCGTGGCCCAGCTCAGTCCTCATGGCCCAGCTGTGTGCTCATGGTCCAGCTTAGTCCTCGTGGCCCAGCTCTGTCCTCATGGCCCAGCTGTGTGCTCGTGGCCCAGCTCTGTCCTCGTGGCCCAGCTCTGTCCTCATGGCCCAGCTGTGTGCTCGTGGCCCAGCTCTGTGCTTGTGGCCCAGCTCTGTCCTCGTGGCCCAGCTGTGTTCTCGTGGTCCAGCTCTGTCCTCGTGGCCCAGCTCTGTCCTTGTGGCCCAGCTGTGTGCTCGTGGCCCAGCTCTGTCCTCATGGCCCAGCCCAGTCCTCCTGGCCCAGCTCTGTCCTCGTGGCCCAGCTGTGTCCTCGTGGCCCAGCTGTGTGCTCGTGGCCCAGCTCTGTCCTCGTGGCCCAGCTCTGTCCTCGTGGCCCAGCTCTGTCCTCGTGGCCCAGCTGTGTGCTCGTGGCCCAGCTCTGTCCTCATGGCCCAGCCCAGTCCTCCTGGCCCAGCTCTGTCCTCGTGGCCCAGCTCTGTCCTCGTGGCCCAGCTGTGTGCTCGTGGCCCAGCTCTGTCCTCGTGGCCCAGCTCAGTCCTCGTGGCCCAGCTCTGTCCTCGTGGCCCAGCTCTGTGCTCGTGGCCCAGCTCCCAGGCCTGCTTCCTGCACCTTTTCCCCTCTGTGACTTTCACACACACCAAATACATTTGTGTTTTTGTCTCAATTTACTCTTTTGACAAAAATGACAGATTCCTGTGCAGTTGGATTAGAGAAGAGAAACAATGTCAGAAAAGGGGGGAAAATGAGAATGGTGACTTTTTTATAGTTTTATAGCAATCAGGAGAGTCTCATTTTCTCCACCGTGGAACAGCCTGCTTCTCAGCCAGCATGTGTGGCACTGTGCTCTTTGGCTGCGACTCTCATCGCCCCCTCGTGCCCACAGCTGCCTGGCCAGCCCCCCTGAGAAACAGCAAAAGGCCCATTCTCCCAGGGTGGCCCAAAATACCCACCAGTAGAGGCCCTTGTGCAGCAAAGGAACTGCTCCATGGACCCCAGAAAGTTAAGCCCTAATTTCCATCGGCCATTTCCCCAGGCCAGGCATCGTGTTTCATATGTATTAATTCAGGTAAACCTCACAGCACGGCTGTGATGGATGTATGATTGTTCTCATCTTCATTTTATAGATGAGGAAATGGAAACTCAGAGAGGTTAGGTAATTTGCCCAAGGTCACACAGCCAGTAGCTGAGCCTCGGGTTGGACCCAGGCAATCGGCTCTAGAGCCTGTGCTGAACCATGGTGTTGTGTTGCCTCCGAGAAATGAGGGGTATGCTCAAGGCAACCAGCTAGTAAATGTGGTAGAACTCAGTGTGACGTCTTATAACACCAGTGCAGTTCTATTCCAGCTCCCTGCCTCTCCAAATAGAGGCCCTCGGGACAGTGAGGTGCCCCCTATGGGGATGAGGGTCCTCTCTCGCAGTGCCCTGTCTCACACTAGCTGTCCCCCAGGCCAGGGCCTTCCCAGGGAGCCTGAAAGAGGTCTGGTTGGAGTTGGAGAAAGGGCCCTGTCCCCAGTCGGTCAGGTCACGGTCCTGTCTCCCAGGCCCAGTGGGACTTAAGCAACCCCCAGCTGTACCCTACTCTGGCCCTTCTCATAGGCATGTGGGAAAGGCCCAGACAAAGTCTAGGCCCCTGTCATAAGAACCTCAGTGACAGGGATCAGTCACTGAGGAGCCCAGCAGAAGCAGGACTGACTCGGTCACCCACCTGAGGGCAAGGTCTCCGAGCTGGGGGTGATGTTGGGAGCCACCACCGCCCCCCTCCGCGCCTACCTGTGATCACTGGCTTTTAGGAAACGATCCCTGAATCAGCAGCTGATTCAGGCTCTGGATCAGTGTCTGCTCTGTGCACCTTCAGCCATGAAGGTGGAGGGTCGTCCTTTCCCGAGTTCGCTTTGTCCAGTTTGCCCCAGTGCCCTGCACCTGCCCACCTCTGACCCATCCTCTCTCGGGCTTCCTCTGGAGAGGCACAGCAGGGTGATCCTGTTTCACAGAAGGATAGGATTTCTGAATCCAGGCATCAGCTGGCAAGCTTCTTCTGCCAGAGCTCCTGCCGGCCCCAGCACCAGCGGTCCCCTCGGCCATGGGAGCTGACCCAGCCGGAGCACCCAGGGCTCCCACGGGCCGAACCAGACGCACCTTCTCCTTCACTGCTCCTGCTGGTGAGTCCTTGGCCACATTTGCCCTCTGACCCGCCCTCAGTCTCTGCAGCTGGACCTTACCCGCCATCCTGAGGGGCCCTGAGCATCTTTCTCCTAGAGTTGCTGAAGCATCCTGGAGAAATTCAGGTGTGCGCATGGCAACAAGCATGAGCTACCCAGACTGGCTGTTCCCAGCAGGGTCCTAGAGAGGCACATTATTCTTATGGTCCACATTCCTAGCTCATGTGGCTCGGAGCCTTCTAGAATACCAGTTTCAACCCCCCACCGAAGCTTGGGCCTTATCTTTGCACCAGAAGAAAGTATAGCTGTCCCCAAAGCCCCACCCACAGTGCCCATTTCTGCTCCAAAAATTCTGGAGCTTTCTTGGGGTTTAAGGAGATCCCTGAGCTTCCACTGCCCAGTGGCCCCCATAAGGGCCCTTAGAAGAACAAGCCCGGGAGGCAGAAGCAGAACTTTAGCCAGAAGAGTAGACTGGCTTCTGTGGGGTTTGTCAGGCACGCAGGCAGCTTCCCCCACCCACCGCACCCCACACAGGCAGATACCCATGATTCCACCGTGACCACTGCGTTTCGTCAGCTCACACCTCCATGCACCAATCAATGAATTGTTCAACAAATATTTACAGAGGTTCTTCTGTGGGCAAGACAACATGCCAGGTACCGGGGTGATATAGGATAGGAATCCTTCCCCCAAATATCTCCATAGACACTATTATTATCCCGGCACACCAGATGAGGGAATTGAGGCACAGAGAGGTTAAGTAACTTTCCCAAGGTCGTACAGCTTAACATATCCTGGAACATAGCTATGAAGTGGTTCTTTAGGGAGGTGATCCCGAGAAAATAACTCAAGATTGGGGGCGCTTGCAAAAAAGGAGAGGCTGGCATTCGGCATTTTGGTGTTCGAGGTCAGCGCTTAAGCAGCAGACCTGCCTCCCAGGCCTTGGCTGCCTGTGCAGGAAAGGAAGGTGAGGGGAAGGAGTGGTGGGTGACTGCCGGACGGAGCAGGCTTCCTCCCTTCCAGTCCCTGAAGGATACCACATGTGGCCACAGGCCCAGAACTGGCTGCAGACACGGCTGAGGCCCTGTCCCGCCACAGCATGGGAGGGGAAGGGGTGCACAGCTCCAGGCGAGGGCGGTGTGGGCTTTGATCTGGGTGCGGAGGAATAGCTGGAGGCCGTATGCAGGAGTGGCTGCGTCCACCTGCTGTGAGCAGAAGCACCTGACAACCACATGGCGGCCATGGCAGCAATCCAGGCAAGAGGTGAGGTCTGAGCAGCCTGGCAGTGCCCGAGGAGGGGAGGGCAGGGTGGTGGATAGGACCTCACCGGAGGCAGATCCCACAGGATTTGAAAACGGATGGGGTGTGAAGGTTGGGGAGAAGGACACTTTTCCCTGAACAGAGAACTGAACTGGGCACAAACTGGGCAACAAAGAAGACAATGTGAGCTCAGACAATCACAGGGGCGCCCAAGGAAGGCCCCAGTGATGCTCTCAAAACCAGGCCAAGGCAAGGCAGCTGTCCTGATGCAGCCAGGCCCGGGTTCCCAAACACAACCTCCTGGGGCACTCACTCCTTTCATCCTCTGGACAGCCTTGTGCTCTTAGCAATCGTACAGGTGAAGAAACTGAGGCACAGTTTCTAAATGACTTGTGCAGGGCTTTGGGTCACAGTGGCAAGTTCAGGCCTGCAGCCCCAGAGCCCAGGCTTGTAACTACTGCACAAGCAAACAGGAGGGCAATGCGAGGCCTCTGGTGCACAAAACCGGGAGGTGCAGGAGGCCCCTCGCGTCCTGCTCCCAGCTGACTCCCGGAGCAAAAGTGTGCTCCCCAGTGTCAGGGGGGAGCTGCAGCAGCCTCGTGATGAGTAGCAGTTAAACAGTAGGCCCTGCTCTTCCTGCTGTCCCCAGGCTGGAATGAATGATCCTGTGGTCCTTCTCAGCATTGCTGCTGCTGCTTGGGTGTTAGAGGACAGAGCTGGTGCCCGTGTCATTCCGTCTCTATAGGAACGCAGCTCTGTTGTCCTTGAGTCGTCCCCGCGAGGAGAGAGACAGACAGCCCCTGCTGTGCCCACCCCACTGTAACAAGGGAGACAGCCACATGACGAGCGTCCCAAGCCCCTCCAGCCCTCCCTGTCATCTTTCCATGGCACCGAGTAACAGAACATCCTCCTGTCCCGAGGCAGACAGACTAGACGGGGGAGGGTCAGGGCACAGCCGGGACAGACAGCGGTGAGTGTGGGTGGGTCCTGGGGCTACAGGTTTGCACGTGGGAGCCCATGTGTGTCTCTGCATGTTTGCACATGAGTATGTCTTCCTTGTGTTCGGGTGTCTTGGTCATTTTACGTGCAGCAAGTATGTGTCTGTGACCATTTGTATGAGAAGGCACACGTCACCATCGTGATGTGTGTGTCTGAGTGTGTCTGTGTGACTGTGTGTGACTGTGCGTGTGGCCATATGCATAGCCGTGTCTGTGTGTGTCCCAGGCACAGTCCTGGCTGAAGGAGAAAAGCACCCGGCGGTGGTCTGCTCCCGCGGGACTGACCCGGAAGAGCGTTGGCTCTGGAACCAGAAAACCTGGGTTTGAGTCTCAGCTTCCTAACGCACAGCTGAAGGACCTTTGGGCAGTCACACACCTTTCTGGACCAGTTTCTTCATTTGTTAAATGGGAATAATGACCCCAGCTCCCTTAGGGGCCATGGTGAGGCTCAAATCCTGTGTGGGAACACTCGGCCAGCCTCAGCGCAGGAGACGGGGGTGGGCAGGCAGAGGGCTGAGAGTACCAACCACACAAGTTGTCCCCAGCCTCCGGTGGCTCCAGAAACCTCTGTCCCCAGGCTCGGCCAGAGCAAGGCGGCCTCCGAAAAGGCCCGCTGTCCTCATAGGTGTGTAGCACTCACATGTTACTAGCGCCAGGACAGGGGACAAGGAAATGGCCATCCCACCCTACACCCTGGCCTGGGGCCCCCTAACACACGCTGTGTACTTTCCACATGGCGTCCCCTCCTCCCCACACACAGGAGGCAGGCACTAGGAAGGCCACTCGCCCTGGGTCACACAGACAGTAAGTGACCAAGCCAGGTCTGAGAGCTGGCCCTCCCGCCTGTCCCAGAGCCTGAGATCTTCACTAGGATGGAGAGTCCGCGCAGGCTCACTGGGGGCCGCTCCCCGAGGACCCCCCAGCCGCTGGCTGCCTTCCCTTCCCCGCCGAGTCTCCTGGAGGGTGCTGCTCTTGGCTTCGGGCTCCACCCTCTGCCTCTGTGCAGGGAGGCTGGGAGGCCTGGGGGCTGTGGTCACCTCCCCACCACAGGGCTGGGGCAGCAGCTAAGCCTGAAAGTCTTGCCTAAGACTCCACCTTACTACTCCCCAGCTGGGGAAACTGAGGCCCTTGGAAGAGTGGGGTGAGAAAATCCGGACCACTGGGAAGGCAAACAGGAACAGAATCTCTATTCTTCACCCCGGGGGCTGGGCCAGTAGTTGAAGATGAGGGGAGAGATGGGCTTGGACCGGGGGTGGGCTGAGACCGGGACAAGGAGAGTGGTGGAGCTGCCTTGGAGGAGAGTCGGCAAAACCCCAGGCCTGGCTGAGTGAGGAGGGAAAGAGAGGCAGCACCCCAGAGGGAAGGAGGGGGCACTGTGGGACACCTACGCACAGTGGACCAGGGACTGGGTCCAGCAGGACCACAGCGTCCTCTTCTGTCCAGCCCTGTGCCAGCCCAAGGCTGGTCTTCCAGCCACTCCTTCCTCCCATGATCCTCCCCTTCAGTGACAGTGGGCTGTGGGCACCCTCCCTGTGCCAGGCCCACCTTTCCACCTTCATCCCCCACCTGCTGCCAGCCCTGTGACATCTGAGCTCACCCTCTGCACAGCGGTGCGTCCCCTGTCCCTGGGGCTCTCCGGGCCCATGCTCAGTACATACAGTTCTCTTTCCACGGTGTCTTTCATCCACTCTGGGACTCCTGCCTCACCTGAGTGTGTAGGAGGGGCTAAAGTTGCTAAACAACCAAAGGCAAGTGATGGGAAAGATCACAGGAGGGGCTCGGCCAGGATGCTCAGTGTTGCTGTGGCCTTGAGAGGCCAGACATACAGCCCAGCACTCCCACCGACACCTGCAGAACACCTGCTCGGGGAGACGCCCAGGGCTGAGCCCACGAGGCCCTGCCCGCGGGACGCCGTCGCGTCTGGGAACAGACCACCAGCACCACAAAGCCACGGGGGGCAAACGTGAAGTGCTGCAGTGCCGGGAGCAGCTGGGTCTCTGCCGACTCCATCAGGCAGCCAGGGACGCTTCCCAGAACAGACGGGGCTCCACCTAGGATGCCTACTATGTGCCAGGCACCCCACTCACAACATCCATCATCTCCTTCTCACCCGAGAACCCTGCGGGAAGGTGTCATTAGACCTGTGTAGAGAGGAAGAGAGCGGAGTTCACAGAGATGGTGATTTGCCCAAGACCACATACCCAGCAAATGCAGAGCGAGATTCAAACCCAGGCCTGTCTGTCTCGGGGAAAGGGGAGCTAGCAAAGATCGGAGGCGGGGGTAAGATTCACTGGGTCCATGCACGGACCAGCCCGCCCTCATGTACAAGAATGACAAAGCTCTGGAGAGATAAGACACGGATCAATAAACGTGTCCAAACCTGTCTAGGGGTTCCCAGGAGGGCAAGAGCACCTTCACCTGGCGTTTGTAGGGCAAGCTTCATCCTCAGGTGACGTCACACCTGCACAAATAGTGTCCTGGAGGGAGGAAATCACAGCATGTTCAGAGGGAACAAAGGTTGTTTTAACCCAATGCAGTCTTGGTTGGCACTGTGCCATGCAAGCACCGAGATGCTGAATCGAATCGGACACTGTGGGAGATCTGTGAATATGATGATCACTTCAGCCTTGGACGAGAATTCGGCCCTGACTACTGGTCACTCTGTTGGGTGGAGGAAAAAACGTGGGACGGGGGAAAGCCATCAAGGGCCCAATACCCTGCAGGCACAGTCTGCTCCAGGACCCTGCCCAGCGCAATGAGAGCGGGCCCCCAAAAGCCCTGCCCCTCAGCTGCACCCTCACCAGGTGCCCACCCCACCCAGAGCGTCCAGCTCCTCCCAGGGGCCAGGAGGGCAGCCCAGGGACAGAACCAACTCCAGTCTGGGCTCACATGATTACCGTCCTTGGTAGTGGCATAAGCGAACGTGGATATGGTCACTCTGTAACGCTGCAGGCTGTCCTTGTCGTCTGTCAGGGAGACTATCCCCAGGCCGGGACCCTCACCCCAGCCAGCCTGCCTTCAGTGTTCTAAGTTGAAATCAAAGCGTGAGTGGACCTGAGGAAGGACTCAGTCTATGTCTGTGGATATTCAGACCCAGAGGGCGTGCTCTCCCTATGCACCACACACACACACACACACACACACACACACACACACACACACACACGTACTTGCTTCTCACCTGCCTAAAATGATTTTTTAAAAATCAGATCATTCCCCACAAACATCCTGGAATTAAGCCACACACAAAAAATACCAATAGCGGTTGGCTTCTAAAGTTTCTGTTACGCGGGGAAGCTGACAGAACAATTGCTATATGATCTTTCCCAGGCGTTTAATATGCTCGCATTTATGTACCCGCGAACCAGCCCGGGAGTCCCTGTGGAGGAGGAGCTAGGGCACAGAGGGGTCACTAGAGGGGACCCTGCCGTGCCCACCAGCCTCATCCTCACGTTCTTCCTTCCCAACAGAATCAGTGGGGTTCAGGTTTGCACGCCACCCCATCACTCGGCCCAGGAGGTGGTGCTGGAGGTGATGAACAATGGTTGAATTCTAGACAGATTTTGAAGATATAACCAAAAGAATACGTGAGGGACTGGCTATGAGAGAAAAAAAGGAGTTAAGGATGAGACTGGGCATGGAAGTGCTGGGGACCCTGGAGGACTTCATACAAATGCAAAATTATGTTTTCATATTAGGAAACATTAACTTCCAAATAACTTAATTTAATCTTTTAGAAAAAGAAATGTTAGCTTCCTGTTTCATGATGGCCTCTATGTACTGGCATGCATGGAGGACCTCTTTGGCTAAGAAAGTTTTCCTTTCTCAGACAGACTTCTTCTACACAATCTCTTCTAGTTATTAGCGTGTGCACACTCGGGATATAAACTGATCTCAAGGGAAGAATGTTGCCAAAACAACCATGAGGTTCCTTCCCCAGCTAAACATAAATCACTCCTCAATCCAATGGCGTACCTTACGTCAATGATCAAGGGCCAGCTGTCCCCTATCCTGGCTCCAGTATGACACACTCCTTCCTCTCCGCAGCTCGCAGCAGACCGGGAAGACCGGAGGTCTTCATTCTGCTTCCCTGACTCCCCTAGGATGGATGGCTGTGGCTGGAAAGAAATGGAAGTTGCTCTGGTCAATTTCGATAACTCAGACGAAATCCAAGAACAGCCAAGCTACCCCACAGACTTCAACCCCACCAGCCCAAAAGGCCGGCCTGGGGGCAGCCCTTTCTCCAACTGGAGGCTCCTCATCAGTGACAGCACCAGCCACGAGACGGCCTTCTCCAAGCTCCCAGGAGACTACGTCGATCCCCCAGAGCCGGAGCCAGCAGTCATGAATGAAGGAAACCAGCGGGTGATCATCAACATTGCTGGGCTGAGGTTCGAGACCCAGCTCCGGACCCTCAATCAGTTCCCAGAGACCCTCCTGGGAGACCGGGAGAAAAGGATGCAGTTCTTTGACTCCATGAGAAATGAGTATTTCTTTGACAGGAACCGACCCAGTTTTGATGGAATCCTATATTATTACCAATCTGGCGGGAAAATCCGGCGCCCTGCCAATGTCCCTATCGACATTTTCGCTGATGAGATTGCCTTCTATGAGCTGGGGAACGAGGCCATGGAGGATTTCCGGGAGGACGAAGGTTTCATCAAAGAACCTGAAACACTGCTCCCCACCAATGACTTCCACCAGCAGTTCTGGCTGCTCTTTGAGTACCCCGAGAGCTCCAGCGCCGCCCGTGGGGTGGCCACGGTCTCCGTGCTGGTTGTGATCATCTCCATCACCATCTTCTGCCTGGAGACACTGCCCGAGTTCCGAGAGGACAGGGAGCTGAAGGTGGTGAGAGATCCCAGCCTCAACATCAACAAGACGATCCTCTCCCCCACCATGTTCACTGACCCTTTCTTCATGGTGGAGTCCACCTGCATTGTGTGGTTCACCTTCGAACTGGTGCTCCGGTTCGTGGTCTGTCCCAGCAAGGCTGGCTTCTTCAGGAACATCATGAACATCATCGACATCATCTCCATCATCCCCTACTTCGCAACAGTCATCACAGAGCTGGTCCAGGAGACGGAGCCAACTGCCCAGCAGAACATGTCCCTGGCCATCCTGAGGGTCATCCGGCTGGTGCGGGTCTTCCGCATCTTCAAGCTGTCCCGCCACTCCAAGGGGCTGCAGATCCTGGGACAGACGCTGAAGGCTTCCATGCAGGAGCTGGGGCTGCTCATCTTCTTCCTCTTCATCGGGGTCATCCTCTTCTCCAGCGCGGTCTACTTTGCCGAGGTGGACGAGCCAGAGTCCCATTTCTCTAGCATACCTGATGGCTTCTGGTGGGCAGTGGTCACCATGACAACGGTGGGCTATGGAGACATGTGCCCGACCACCGCAGGCGGGAAGATCGTAGGCATTCTGTGTGCCATCGCAGGGGTCCTCACCATTGCGCTCCCTGTGCCCGTCATCGTCTCCAACTTCAACTACTTCTATCACCGGGAGACTGAAAAACAGGAGAAGCGACACATTCCAAGAGAAATCCACAAAATCCTCAACAGTGTGGATTCAAGAATGGGCAGCACAGACTCTCTGAGTAAGACCAACGGTGGCTGCTCTGCCGAGAAGTCCAGGGAGTGACTGCAGGCTTCCTGGCTCCCTGTGTCTCTCTGTCTGTCTCCCTTCTCCCCAGTCACTCTCTGCCTCTTCCTCTGTTTTTCCAAAGACCAAAATGTATCTTTTGTGACCAACAGGCCATCTTTGCCTGCAAGCTGTTTTAATAAACTCGTTCTGCTGCATTTTTTTTTTGTTTGTTAATCCTCACCTGAGGATATTCTTTCCATTGATTTTGAGAGAGAGTGGAAGGAAGGGAGGGAGGGGAAGAGAGAGAGAGAGAGAAAGAGACATCGATTGGTTGCCTCCACACGCACCCCGATCTGGGCCGGGGACTGAACTTCCTTCCCAGGTACGCACGCCTGAACAGGAACCGAACTTGTAACTTTGGTGTGCCGGCCAGCGCTCTGACCACGGAGCCCTGGCCAGGCTGCTGCATTTTCTGAGCTGTTTGTTCTCAGCCAACCACAGGAAGGTTTCATTCTCCTTTCTGGTGAGGGGCAGTTTAGATCCTGCTTCTCACCTGCGGTTCCCAAGACCAGCAGTATTGGCATCACCTGGGAGCCAGGAGCTGCAGCACGCAGGCCCAGCCCAGACCTACCACCCAGAGTCTGCATTTCAACAAGATCCCAGGTGATTCACTTCCACAAGAACGAAGAAGCTCTGGCTTTGCTCGTCCTTGGAGGAAGCAGGGGCAAGGCCAGGGACTGCTATGAGCCGTGAGGAAGAGCTCAGGGTTGTTGAACAGTAACACTTACCCTGTGTGGCATTGCATACGTTTTCCCAAGTTCTTTCCCTACGTTATCACACTGCATCTCAAAGTAGCTAGTAGAGCAGATCTGATGGTTATTCTCACAGTACTTCATGGATAACAACCTAGGGGACAGCCACTTAACTAAGGTACCAGAAACAGTGACATAGTTAATTCTGGGACCCAAATGTCCTACCTACTAGTCTAGTGCTCTTTCCACTAATGGGTGTGATGGAACCGGGAGGGGGGGTGGGGCTGAGGGCTCCGTCTTTCAGAGGATTCAGACAGCACAGCCCTGGGCAGGAGCACTCTGCCCTGGGGCCCACGTCCCCACCAGCCTGGGAAGGCAGTGCCCTGGCCCTGGCTCCTCAGGTCCTTCTCTGAGCAGTGGACAAGCAGAAGCCCCCGGTGCCTTCCGCTGGTGCACCTCCGTGAGTGCGCACAGACCAGAGCCCCTGAGCGTGCATCCTTGGGAGGAAGTGGTCATGTCCACCTGCCTTGGGTTCAGCTCCCTTTGAGTCATCAGGAATTGACTTTCAGGGCAGCTGGGACAGGAGTAGCAGGGTCCTCAGGCATGTGCCCAGAGGCCAGGCCCCCAAGGAGGGCGGTTGGGACAGGCCACCTAAGGAACGGACCTCTTGAGAGAGGATCCCACTCAGCCCAGCCAGCTCCCAGGATGAGGGAACGCAGTTGGGAATCCCCAAAAGTCGGGGAAGGATTCTCCACTCTGTCTCTCCCCATTCACTCCCTCAGGTAAGGAGGCCCCCTGCTCTCCTCAACATCTGGCCACACCTCAAAGGTGACAATAGCCCCAGGCCACAGGTCACTGCACAGCTCCACTTCACAAGACCCAAAGCACACCCCACAAAACACAACCTGAGGACGCCCAGCGCCACACAACCCTGCAGACACAGTGCTGCAGCCGCGGTGGCCTGCACAATGCCCAGGAGGCAGGTCTGAGTCCCCAGGCTGGTGCCAGGGAGGGAGGCTCGAAGCAGGTTCTCCGCCCCCATGCCCCTGCTGCCAGTGGGGCAGGGCCCGGCCTCTGTGAGCCGCACTAAGTCAGCCACCCAGGGAGACAGGCTGTGGGCCCCTCCCACCATCTGTCTCCCAGCCTCCTGTTCGCAGGGAGATCTGATGTCTACAGAGGAGCACCCAAGGTGACTCCCTGTCGGGAAAGGAGAGACACGGGGCAGACAGGACAGGGCTGCCGAGGGGGTCAAGTGCAAAACACAGAAGGAAAAGTATTCCCAGTGCTGTCAAGGAGGGAAAGGCTTGTCGGCAGCCAGACTCAGAGAACCCCACGTTTGGAGAGCAGAGCACGGCCCAGGGCACCTCCTTTTAGCCAGTTCATACCTACTGAGCTCCTGCCGTGTGGCAGACACTTCACAGCCACTGCAAAGGGACACAGGAAGAACAAAAGGCTCTCTTTTCATTTTCATAGTAAAAATATGTAAATAATACAAGAGAAATGACAAAAACATTTTCACAGGTGCTACAGCCTGCACTAGGCTTCCACATCTCTGTTCCCACCACGTCATGCTGGCTGTCTCTGCAAAGAACTGCGCACAGCAAGACTACTAACAAGTGTGTTTTATTCATCATTTTCTTTTTAAAAATGATTTGTAAGCCATAAAGCATTTCAAAAACGTAAGGATTTTCTTTCTTTTTTTTTAGTGGAAAGCTCTCTGGACTTGGCATTTAATGACCTGGCTGTTTTTCCTAATTATATGACTTTGGTCCAAGTGAGCCTCGGTTGTCTTAATGGAGACTACAAATGCCCATCTCGCAGCAAACGTGACGGTAGTCTCTCCACCCTGCCCCACCCCAAGGAGCAGTCCCGAGTCGTCCCCGCTGCCCTCCCTTCACCCAGCCTGGCCAGTGGGACTCCACAGGCTGCCAAAGTGGCTGCTGGGGTCCTGCTCTCTGCTAGAGACAAGTCCCTTATGACTCCCTGCTTCCCGACTCTGCTACTTGTACTCACCCTCTTTGAGCTTACTTCCAAATCTAAAACGTGGACAGGATTAGACCTGCCTCGCCACGCTGGGAGTGCTCAGTGACGGCGTGTTGCTAAAAGCAGTTACGGCTGTAAAAGCATACGCAGTGAAGGACCTATCATTCTTTCAAAGCTGCCATTATTAAGCCCAATAAGCATGGAACCTGCCTTTACAACCCAAGTCAGATCCCAGTCTGGTTCACGGACAGAAACTGATTTCTAAGACCGTGGAGAAATAGAACTAACTGGCCTGGGGCTGGGGGAGCAGTAGGGCTGGGGGTCACTTCATGTCCAACAAACTGCCCCCGCTGGAGGCGCCCTCCTCGTGCTGTTTCATTTCACCTAAAACAGCCACTGCAAGGAAGTACTACTTCCATCCACGGACAAGGAAACTGAAGCTTCCGAAAGTTACATAAGTCCTCCCTACGTGGGGGAATCTTCACAGGCACCCCTAAATCAAGGCAGTGCAGGATCATGATGGTCAGACATCGAAAGTACCCCGGTTGTCACCCTCAATCCGTCGGCACCCACGTGCAAACAAACAGGTCGCACCGTCACATGGGACAGCAGCATTCCCCGGCTCCAGGATAGCAGAGAGGCTGAGGGTGGGACCCCGCCTCCTGCACCGGCCTCTCCTGGTCCACACCTGTGCCGAGGCCACTCGGGACCTCTGGGACAGCCTCCCAGGCATAGAGCTGCCCGCACTGTGTGGCCCGAAGTGGCTGCCACCCAAGGCTGCTCACACACAGGCTCCCTTGCCCTGCTCTCCTGGCTGGTCAGCAGCTCGTGTGATGGCACTGCCCAGCCCTCGCTCTGCTCTGGGCACAGTCCCCTCCCCACGACGTGCTCAGACCCTCTCCGAGGACGCGGGAGCTCATGCAGGAATGTACTGGACAGGACGCTGTCAGCTGCAAGTGGCAGAAACCCAGCTCATACTGAACCAAAGGAGGGGACTGTACCAGCTCACGTGACTGACAAATGCAGGAGGGGAACTGACTGTACCAGGGACTCCAATATCACCTCAGAGCTCTTGTCACCTGTGTGCATCTCCCTTCTCTGCCTGCCTCCGCTGGACGGTGCCCTTGAGGCAGGCATTCCCCATGGGGCAGGGCACATGGCAGCCCCAAGTCATGGCATGTCCCCATCAAACCAGAAAGTAATGATAAATAAATACATACACGTATATACACACACATATAATCACCTTTGTATTAATCATTACCTGTACTTCCCTCAACAACGTCAGATCCAGGGATCTTCCTCCGTCTGGTCCACTGCTGTGTCCCCAGGGCCTTCACGGCACACGGCAGTTACTCAAGAAATACTTGTTGCCCTGGCTGGTTTGACTCAGCGGTTAGAGTGTTGGCCTTTGAACCAGAGGATCAAGGGTTCAATTCCCGGTCAAGGGCACATACCTGGGTTGCAGGTCCGATCCCCAGCCCCGAGTCGGGGTCATGCAGGAGGCAACCAATTGATGTGTCTCTCTTACATTGATGTTTCTCTCTCTCTCTCCCTCCCTCCCTCCCTCCCTTCCACTCTATCTAAAAATGGAAAAATATCCTCGAGTGAGAACTTAAAATAAATATTTGTTCACTTAATGAACTGTCCCTTCAAGCCCTCCCTCCCAATTACCCTAAAGAGACCAAACTAAGCCACTCTGTAGGCCTGGCAAGATTTCATTCCCCCGCCTCCCCTCCCCCAAACCCTAGACCATAGGCTGAGTCAGACACTCCTTAGTGAGGGGTATGAGTGCGGGGGACCCTTGGAGGCATTATGGGCAGTGGGCTCTGGGCTTGGGGTGCAGATCAGGGAGGGGCATGGGGGAGGCCTAGCCTAGAGCCCTGCTGGCTCCCAGCACCTTCCCTGGGCTGCTCTGCCTGGTAAGGGCTTAGAGGGGGCAGGAGAGTAGGACCCCCCTCTTTGAGACCCCCATTTGCAAGGTCTCTCGGAAGGCTGTGTCTCAGACCCCTTCACAAGCTTTCCAGGGGAACACTGAGCCTTCAAAAGGCCACCCTTCTCCACAAGCATCCTGGAAGACCCACCCCCCAGGACAGCATGGACTTCTCCCCTTGAGCCCAGAGTCTGGCCAGACCCCACACACTGACCCAGCCGGGCCCCCTCCGCAGATACGTGCTCCTGGGGAAGTCCTGCTCAGGCCCCTGCACACCAGGGCTGAGGAAGGAGTGCGGTCCCTCCTCCAGTGACAGGGCCCACCCTCGGCTCCGTATCCCTCCTTCTTAGATCCTAGGGATGGAAGGTGTCCCTTTCCGCCTTGGCAGCGTCCAGCCTCCCAGAAATAAAATGCATTCACCCCATGGAGGGAAGCTCTCCAAAGGTCCTTTGAAGCAAGGAAGAAAGCCGCCCTGGTCTCCCCAGAGACCACTGTGTCACCCAGCGGCAGATCCAGAGACAGGAGACCGTCTGCTTCAAACACAGGGATGAAAAGGAACCGGGGGTGGCCGGCACTCAGGAGGTGGGTAACAGGAAGATCAGACAAACTTTTGTTATTGCTTCTCAGGGGAAGCAGAGGTAAAAAGCCGCCTGCGAAATGTCACCGGATAATGAATGCTCCTTCACTCGTCACTGAGGTGTCTGTCAGATGCCTGCGGAGAGAATGACAGCGAGCTCATTAGGAATTTTCAGTGGATCTTCTCTCTCTTCTGAGCCAGAGGGGCTACGGCTGAGCCCCCTGCTCCCTCCCACCACCACCCCGTTGTGCTATTGCTGACAGAAATAATACATGCAAATACAACAGAAAAAATAAATAAAACAGAAATAATAACACCAAGCTCCCAGGGTGACTGGGAATTAAATAAGGTAATATATGAAATGCCTTTGCAAAGGTGAAACATGGTAGACAAGGGATGGAGGCAGGTGCCTCCTAGGATGGGAGCTCACCTGCAGGTGGTGAGCCCTCCGAGGGTCACGGCCGTGCCTTTGTGGTGCTCTAATCCCAGCCCAGAGTCTGGGGCCCAGCAAATGAAAGAAGGGAAGAGTAAGGGAAAGAAATGGGGGTAACACAAAGATCGGATTATGTCCATTGAAAAACAACAGTGAGGCCCACCTAGCACGTGCCACGCACGGTTCTGAGATGCTCGATGTGAAGAACGAACTTAGCTTAGGACTATCATGAGCCTGTTTTAGGATGAGGCAGTGCAGGCACGGAGCAGTCTGGGAACTTGCCCCAGATGCTACAGCCAGCAAGTGGCCGAGTCAGGATTCAAACCCAGAGGCTCTGAACCCACAGTGTAGGTCTCTGTCCCAAGCCACCTCTTCTCACAGCACTGTCTCAGGAGAGACTTTATGGTTGAGCCCAGGAGGGTTTCTGCCTTTTGAACGCCTACCCATCCCTCCAAACACCCCTTCTTCCATGGGCTTGCTCTCGTCTCGCCTTGCCGGTGCTACGTCTGCCTGCCCTCCCTGGGAGCCGCTGGGGGTGGGAGCTTCCTGGCTCATCACCACAGTCGCAGACCCTGACACCATGTGCCTGACAGAGTCGATGTTCAGTTGTAGTCACTACATTAAAGTGTGATGACACTGTGGCTCTTGGGTGTTGAATGATACTTTACAGTGTGCATGAGCTATCTACTGCTGTATAACAAATCACCCCGGTAGCCTAAAACAACACGCATTGACTATCTCACAGTTTCTGTGGGTCCCGAATCCCCGCAGCTTAGCTGGGCCCACAGCTCAGTTTCTCCCCAGACTACGACCAAGATGTCAGCCGGTGCTGTAGTCCCCTACGGCCCAACCCCTGGCCCGGGCGGCTTCGGGTTTTTGAAGGCAGTTGGTTCCTTCTTTCTCTTCCCCCACGGGGGTGCCCTCCACTCGACTGAGACATGTGTAAGCCAAATACTCTCCTTCCTTTGTAGAGACAATTCTCAGTAAAGAAGACTGAGGCTCGGGCAGGGCGTGGCATTTGGGGGACAAGTGTGTGGCTGTGATGTCTTAGCTTCAGTTCTCGGTTCCCTGAGTTCGTCAAGGAGATCATCCTGCACTGGTGTCGGGGGAAGGGTACCAATGTCGGGGGCACCGGCGGCCTTCTAATGAACTTGGCCTGCAGCAGCCACAGAGAAAGGTCACCCCTGAGGAAGAGGACAAGGTGTGCTCTAAAGGAAGTGGATTCTTGGTGTCAGTCACCCGAACAGGAGGGCCCTGGGCAAGGGGAGGGGAGCCCCTGTCTCTACTAGAACCTCCCTCTCTTGCAGCTAGACCTCGAGGTGGGACCCCATCTGGATACGAGCTTCAGGGCGGAAGGCAATCCGATGATGTGAGAGCGAGAACAGCGGCCCCCAGAGATGTCCACATCCCAACCCCTGAAACTTTGAATATGTTAACACGGATTCTGTGGGTAACCACGGGGTCCTTACACGGGGAAGCAGGAGGTCAGAGTCAGATGTAACAACGGACGCAGAGGTCGGGGTGCTGAGGCCACGAGCCAGAGAAGGCGGGCAGCCCGCAGAAACCAGAGGCAATGAGACGGGTGCTCCCCCTGAGCCCTGAAGGAACGCATCCTTGCGGAGATAATAAATCGGTGTCGTTCAGGGCACAGAGTTTGTGCTTGTTTGTTGTAGCAGCAGCAGAAAACTGATCCAGCCTGTATCTGTGTAAAGAATCAGCCAGGAGACAGAGTGGTCAACAGCATAGCTCTTAGATCGAACATCTGGGTGCATTCACTTTGGTTTACTCCCTCTGCGGCACCCGAGCCCCTGCACGAGTCCTGCACCCAAACTCGAGCCTGGGACTTAAAGGGAGCAGCCCCTTCACAGACCATGTGGGGATGGCAGGGACGATCACCGGAAGCGGAGGTGACTTGCCTGCGAGGCCCAGCCTCCGCTGAGAGAGCCTCTGTACAAGGCCCCCCTAAAGGATCAGCCTTTATTTCATCAAGGAAAGAAGTCACGGCCTTTAGGGGCCCCTTCACAAAACCCCCTGCAGGGGTCAGGAGTCCTCAGCTCCAGGGCCTTGACATTGGGGGCTGCAAACTGTTAAAAAATAAACTGAGGCATATTTTAAATTTTTAAGAGTTTATTTGAGCAAAAATAAACTGGAATCAGGCAGCAGCCAATCACTAGAAAGGAGCTGTACAAAATGAAAAAATGTTATAGGCAGAAGGAAGCCAGAACAAGGAAGTTATCCCAGCAAAATCTGGGGTTAGTTATCGCAAAGTTACTTTGCTAAGTTTGGGGGTGCTGGGGCCCCTCAGGCAGATCTCTAACTGGTGCTGGTCAGGCAATTCCCGAGTGACTGGTGTAAGATTCCTCATCTGGAAGAGCCAAACTGTATTAAATTAAGTCCCAGTTCGTTTGGGGCCTGTTGTCTTGTGTTTAACACCACCGATGGACCTAAGGAGACAGTCAAAGCTGCCAACAGCTCCCAGGGCAAGTCCTAGGGACGGTGCCTCTCTCCTACCTGTCTCCAGTCTGGGCCCTGGAGCCCCGCAGCCACGGGAGCAACGCCCCCTTCCCGGCCCACCTCTCACTTCACAGCTCACGGCTGCCCTCTGGCTTCAGCTCTCGATCCTCCAGAGAACCCTGCTGGGACTATAAAAGCCACCTCTTGGGTGGGGGTGGGGGAGGCACTTTGTAGGTTGTCCAGAGGCTGAGAAGACCCGGGGCTTGTCTGGAGCAGGAGAGCCAGGGGAGCTGGTCCTAGGCCGGCCCCAGGGAGGGACAGGCTTCCAAAGTGCATGCTTGGGGACCAGCTGACTGGGTGAGGTTTCCAGGTGCCCGGGGGATCGTACCTCTGGACTAAAAACTGGAACACTCATTGGTGTAAGAAACGGTCTGGCAGAGGGAACTCGATTTCAGAATGACCAGCTTGTTTAGGACACTGCCATCAATGAGAGAATCACGGGACAGGATGTTTAAAACCTGAGCATGGCCCCTCCCAATAAATCTCACCATTGACAAAGCTGCTGATAACTCTCACCCCCACCCGCTCCACGAGGGGAAGACCGTGGCTTGCCCACTGCTGTGGCTTTAGCGCCTAGTGCTAGGTGTGCTCCGAAAGACTGATGAGGCAGTGTTCGCTTTGACCAGGCCCAGGCAGCTCCCAGACATTTGTCCCCGGACCTCAGGCCAGGGAGGCCAGCTGTATGGGAGAGACACAGTCTCCATGCCACCCTCCTTCATCTCTCTGGCTCAGGTACCTCCAGGGGGCAGGTGTTTCTGGTGCTGGATCCCACCAGGTACTTTTGTCCCTTGGGGTACGACCAGTCCCAGAATGAGCTGGGTGTTTCCAAGCTGGCCTGGGCAGTTTTCGCCCCGGGGGAGGGGCTACTTCTCAGCGCTAGATGGGGAAGGAGAAATGGGCAGAAGCATGGCGTGGAGCTGACAGACAATGGGGAGAAAGGACATCCCTCCTGCAACTGTATTATGTCCCTCTAAAGCCCATATGCTGAAGCCTGAGCCCCTAATTGACTAGATTTGGAGCCAGGGTCTTTAAAGAGGCAATTAAGGTTAAATGAGGTTATAAAGGTGGGGTCCTAATCCCATTTGGCTGATGTCCTTAAGAGGAAGAGACCCCGTAGGTGTTGGGGCACGGTGGAAAGGCCATGCGAGGACAGGGTGAGAAGGCAGCCATCTGCACGCCAAGGAGAGAGGTCTCGGGGGACACCAACCCTGCCGACACCTTGATCTTGGAGGTCCAACCCCCAGGACTGTGAGAAGTAAATGTGTGTTGTTTACACCACCCAGTAGGTGGTACCTTCTTATGGCAGCCCGACTGACTAACACACTCCTGGAGCTGATGAGGAAGACACAAACGGCAGGGTGGTCAGAGGAGACAGGGTCCTGGGAGACATACCCACAGTGCCCAGGGGCCTTCGCCAGGGAGCACCCCCTGGGCAGCAGAAAGCCCTGCCTCTCTGCTTAGGTCTAAATAAATCCTTGGAATCCAGGCCAAGTCCATAGCCCGGCTGCCACCAAGTAACTAGAGTATCTGCCTGGCACCTTCTGCACCTGCCTGTCTATCAATCCATTTATCAGACTCTCAGGCCCAAGACACTGATTTCTGAAGTTCCCCAGATGCCGATCCATTCACTCCCTAACTGGCCTGAGACTCCCTGGAAACATGGGGACTCAGGAAAGTACTTGGAGATTCCCTACTTTTGCGTATTATGCAAACCCACCAGGGCCACAGGCTAGTACTCGAGCTCTGGCCCAAGCACGCCTTCAGCTGGAGCTACCTGCCTCACTCCAGAAGCTGAGACCAAGAGGGTGGCCACTAGGGTCACTCAGGGAGTCCCAGGGACATAAGCCTGGGCATCTGGACAGCTAGTCTGCCCACAGTCCCCTGCATTGCTATGGATGACTCTCTGGATCAGAAATGTCCCCCAGGGAGCTGATGTGGGGCAGCTAGGATTTGGGCTGAGCTTGCAAGACTTCCCAGGCTACGGTTCAGAGCTGCAGGAGGTGTGGCTGGCCCCCACCCAGGACACTCCTGGACACATGAGAGGCCCGTCTCCAGAGGCTCCTTGTTCTCTCTCACAAACCCTAAAAATAAAGTTCCCAGGACACAGTTATTCTGGTCTCAGTGCTGAACAGAGCCCTGGAAAAGAAAGGGGCTCTCAAGTTTCACGGCTGGGGCCAGAGGAGAGGGCAAGGACAAAAGGAGGGGGAGGCTCCGCACCTACAGACGGAGCTGCAGAGTGGCACTGAGGAAACCAAGGCCACCAGCTTGGAGGAGGTGGCTGGGCCATGAGCAGGCCCCATAAAGGGGGCACAATTCCACCACTGAGAATGGGGAGACAGTTTTGTTCGCATCCCACCCAGCCTCAGCCTGAGACTGCAGGGAGCGTCCAATGCGCCCGATCCTGGCTGCCCTCCGAGCTCCGAGCAGCTGTGAGTCCTTGGGGTGAAGGGCTTTCCACAGACTTGGAAGGCTAATGCTGCCCCACGCCCCGTGGGCACACACAGCAGGCACATCCTTGCCAGGCCAGCTCTAGTCCAAAGTGTAAGTCTGGTATCACAGGTGATCCAGAAAGATCAGATAAGGAGGACACCAGAGAACACAGACTGAAAAAGGAGTTAACCAGGGAGACATCACTGAGTGAGGGGCTTCTGTGTCTGTGCCCCCTGCAGAAGCTGGCGTTGTGCCTTACGAAGAGTAGGCACTTAGTAAATTCTATTGTTTGGTTGGCCGCTGCCCTGGGAACCTGGGGTGGGGAGGAGGAACTTTTCAGGATAGTATGAAACAAGGTGTACCAAGCAGGCATTTGACACTTGATCACTAGAGGGCGCTCCAGGATCAGAGCTGAGTCCCTGCAGCCCTCGCTCTGGTTTGGAGCTCAGAAAGGAACAGTTTGGATTGTTTATTCATTCCAGTACACCTCCTGAACAATTCAGTACTCTGTGTCAAACATTTACTGAGAGTACAGAATGATTTTGATGTGACTCCTGCCCTCAACAACACGCTCATCTCATTAGAAAGATGAGAGGCATGAACAAAATTAACGCATCCTTGTTTGTCTACTGGTAACTTCTTCGCACACTGCACCTGGGATGCTCTTCTCTCCCTCATGCCTGCAGGCCTTATCCTCTCCTGTCTTTAGAGCCTTCCCTTCCCACCTCAGCATTCTTCTTCCCAGGACGCTTAAAAACATGTAACATGCTACTTGGTTACACATGCATTATCTCCATAGTCCGTGTCCCCCGCCGCCCTCCATGAGGGTCAGGGTCCCTCTGTTGTGCTCTCCGATGAACACAGGACACAGAACGGTGCTTCACTCAGTAGGTACTCAAAACACACTTTTTAAGAAATAAGACTGGCGACGATTCTAATTAGTCCAAAGTAAACCCAGTGGCCAGGAGTCAACAGCAATACTCCTGCGGTGTGAAGGGTTGCGGTGAAATGGGGTCACGTGCACTAGGAGTCTTCTCCGAGGAGGTGACCTTTCAGCTGGTTTTGAACGATGAAGAGCAGCTGCCCGGTTAGAGAAAGTGGGAAGGGCCTCAGGAGAGGGAACAGCATGAGCAGATGTTCAGAGGCCAGGCCTGCAGGGCTCTGGGTGTGGTGGTGACGGGGCAGACCAGATGTCCCTCAGCAGGAAGTTGCTGCATGCGCTGGCCATTCAGGGCCCCCAACCGTGACCAGGGCTACTGGTCAGTATCCAGGCTTGTCCCTCTGCCTGTCCTGGGCTTCCCCTCTCCCATGTTCCCCTGCACCTTCAGCTGCCCAGAGCTTTCTGACACGGCAACCTGTCTCAGCTCTATTCTCCTGCGAGCAAGAAACAAACTGCACAGCTCAGAAAACAATCCATCATTTTGTCATAATATTTCCATTTCAAAGACTTCCTTGCTAAGCTTCTCTCTGGCCAAATGCTTCCTCTTATTAGCATGAGAGGCACTGGCAGGAAGAATGAGTGACAAGGAAGGGAGAGGAAGTAGGCGTGGAGCTCTCGGGCCTCTAGACCTGAGGTCTCTGGCGATCTAGGCAGGGCAGGGAGGGGTGCTGGGTGCTGGGCAGGGCAGGGAGGGGCTGGGTGTTGGGCCTGACAGGGAGGGGCTGGGCGTTGGGCTGGGCAGGGAGGGGCTGGGTGCTGGGCTGGGCTGGGAGGGGTGCTGGGCGCTGGGCAGGGCAGAGAGGGGTGCTGGGTGCTGGGCCGGGTAGGGAGGGCGCTGGGTGCTGGGCTGGGCTGGGAGGGGTGCTGGGTGCTGGGCAGGGCAGCGAGGGGCTGGGCACTGGGTCTGACAGGGAGGGGCTGGGCGCTGGGCAGGGCAAGGAGGGGTGCTGGGTGCTGGGCTGGGCAGGTGCAGGGGAGTGGGGGTGACACAGACACCATATGTGTGTGTGTGTGTGTGTGTGTGTGTCTGTCTGTCTGTCTATGTGTGTTACTGTGTCTGTGTATGTATGTGTGTGTTTGTATATCTGTGTGTCTGTGTGTGCATGTGTGTGTTGCATGTTGTGTGTGTCTCTGTGTGTTTGTGTGTGGTGTGGTATGTGTGCCTCTGTGTGTCTGTGTGCGTGCATGTGTTGTGTGTTGTGTGTCTCTGTGCATGTGTGTTGCATGTTGTGTATCGCATGTTGTGTGTCTGTGTATGTGTGTTGCATGTTGTGTGTGTGTCTGCATGTGTATGTTGTGTGTTGTGTGTCTGTGTGTGCAAGTGTTGTGTGGCGTGTGTGTGTCTCTGTGTGTCCGTGTGTACCCATGTCTGTGTGAACTGGTGTCTCAGCTCTCCTGATTCATGCCAGTCGAGCAGAGACTTGCCTGCTGGTACACAAGGCATCAGCTCTCCCAGGCACTTGCTTGGCCTCCTCAGTGTGCCAGGAGCTCTCCTGGGTGCTGAGAGTCCAGAGGAAAGACTCGGGTGCTGTCCATCAGGCACTGGGGCAGAGACCGACCTGTAAGTAACTACAGCAGGGTACGTGCTAAAGTTAGGAAGTGGGAAGATGAGAGTCGAGGGGGTGGGGTGTCAGCTCGCAGGACACATGAGCTGGCCATGAAGTGCGAGGAGCTGTCCTCAGGCCACAGAGAGCACAAAGGCTCATGGGCAGAGGAACAGGCATGAGCCAGGCCCCAGGCCGGTCCTGCAGGGTGCTAGGTGCAGCTGTGGCAGCAGCTACATGGCAGCAAATTCATGGGGGTGGGAGGTGGATGACAGTGATCACAAGGCTTCCTGGGCTGCCCTCTCCCTACCCGGCTGGGAAACAGGGCAGTGAGTCAGCCCAGCCCTGCAGGGGCCCCTCCCAGCTCCCCACTGGCCTCGGGCGGCCCCTCATCATCAGGTGTACTGACTGGTCCTCCCACGGCCCCTTCATCCCCTTGCAGACCCCACAGACATCTGGGCCTGGTGCAGAGCCAAATGTGAGCCCCTTGGCAGAACCTCAGAACCCTGGAGGCAGCTCGGCCACCTTCTCTCCCCTTCAGTGTGCTCCCAAAGCACACTGAGCATTCCCAGGGATAGCAGAGGACTGGGAGTGTTCCTGGCTCGGGAATGGGAGGGTGAGGCAGGGCTGGGAGGCCATCGAGGGAAGAGGAGACTGCAGCAAGCAGGGTGACTGAAGGCGCTCCCTAAGCGAGTCATTCATTCATTCATACTAGAGTCAGGGCATTCCGGGAGCTAGGCACCCAACATATCGAGATGAGAGGAGCACAGTGTCCATGAGGGAGACAGGCAGGAGCCGAGTGTTAGAATACTGAGCACGTGCTGAGGAGAGTGGGGCACACAGGAGGGCACCAACCCAGCCTGGTCAGCAGCATCCTAAGAGATTCGGACTGAGGGGAGGTTTGAAAACAATGAAAAGTCAAAGGGTTGGGTGTGGAGAACACCACAGGCAGCGCCTTCTCGCAGCCAGGAGAAAGCCCGGGAGCAGGTGGGGCTGCCCATGTCCCACTGGCCCCGGGGGAGCTGCGTCTCAGGACTGGGGTGGCTGGTAGGTGGAGCGGGCCCAGGTGTGGCGAGGGGCCATGTGGTCCAAGCTCCTGATTCATGAATGTCATCATATTTAGACTTTTTACATTATCTCCGATCGAGTTTGGGGTGTTCAAAACACAATTTGTTAAGCACAAATCATTGAAATATAGCACAAGTTTCGTGAGCTTGTTTGGCACTTTTTTTAAATCTACAAAAAACTTAAAAATAATTAAAGTGGCCCGGTCCTGTCTCATTGTTGGCAGACAGACAGGATTGTCTTAGATAAGAAAACTGAGGCTTAGGGGAGTCTTATTCCTGGGCACCACGCTCTCCTCCCTGACCCTGCAAGGCTCAGACACCTGGCAGAGTCCTGCCCCCTCCTCCTGCCGCAGGCTCCTCAGCTCGCCTGGGACCACCGCCTGCGCCCCTCCTCCACATCCCACCCCAGCCCTGCTCCCTCCCTGCCAGAGGTCACCCATGCCTCCGTGACCAGCACTGGCCCTTCGGAGGGCATTTCCACTGCCTGAGGTCCCTCCTCTTGTTTGTCCTTGGGTATGCCTGAGAAACACCTCACGAGATGCCCCCAGAGGGGCCTGTCACCTGGACCCCATCTGCAGCTCCTGATGGGAGACACACACACACACACTCACACACACACACACTCCTCTCCGTAAGGGGAGGAGATTGCTGCATGCCCTCCTGCCCCTCAGTCCTTAGCAAGGCAGGTGTGGCCAGGATAAGGTGGGGCAGGACTCAGTAGTCACAGAAGCCGGATCAATTGCACTGTCCTCTGTTGGGAAAGACTAGCCCGTCCCATGGAGCAAGGGAGCCTCTGTCCGGGCACTGGTGAGTCAGGTTTGGAGCAGAACTGAGGATGGAACTCAGCTATGGTTCTCCCCAAGGTCAGGGCAACCCCAGGACCCACAGACCTTCCCAGATGCCCTCGGCCTATTCCCCTAACTGTCTTCTCATAGAAGCCGCGAGGCCCTTCTCCTGACAGACCCAGAGTCTTTCTCTGTGCCATGTTCTCTGCTCCGCCCCACATCCCAGGCCCTTGCTCCCCTGCAACAATCTCCCCTGCTGTGCCCTTTGCCCAGAAAGATCTAGAGTAGAACAGGGAGGCAAGATTTTACCTGACCCTGTGAGAGTCTCACCCATGTGGCCCCAGCTCTGCCAGACATACTCCATGACAGTCACACCCATGACAGTCACACCCCATGACAGTACAGGGCGTCAGCCCCAAGGAAAGCCAGGCTTTGCAGAGACAAGGTATTTATTGAGAACCATCTGCCCAGAAACCCAACCTGTGCGTGCGCGTGTGTGCATGCGCGTGTGTGCATGTGTGTTTGGGGCAGCAAGGTTCGTGGTCAGCGGTGCCCTCAGATGGCCTTGGCCAGCCCCACGCGGTTGTTGGCCCTGTCAAAGACGCTGAAATACTCCCGGATGAAGACATCCCCCAGGATCCACTGCTCAGAGCTGTCGTCGCCCTGGAAGCCACTGGTGCAGAAGCCCTCGTCCTGGAAAAGGTGAGGCAGAGGTGAAGCTGGTCCCAACCCCGGCTGAGGGGCCACAGGTAGGTTTTCCCCTCCCCCCCCATCACTCTCTCATCTATTGTTTCCTTTCATCCTTGAAGTCACCTGCCAAGGCAGAACAAGTCTCAGATCCATCTCACTAACAGATGAAGAAACTGATGTTCAAAAAATAAAGTGACGCAATCCAAGGCCACTGGTGGTGGCCCCTCAGCCCACTGCTCCCCACTTGTCTTCTCCAGCCCCCACCTTCCAACTCTCCTGGCCTCCGGCCTTGATGACCCACCAGAGCAACCTGGGCCCCGAGGCCTTGCCAGTTGGGGTGCTCGGGGTTAGTCAAAGCAGATCTCTGGGGATCTGGGTCCCCACAAAACCCAGGCTATCTGAGAAAATCCCAGGAGGAGCTCTAGGCCCCTGGACTTAGAAGCTAGAGCAGTGGGTGGAGGTTCCCACGGGCTCTATGGTCCTGCCTACCCCCTGCCTCAAGCCCCAGGGCTCTGTCCTTCCCATCTACCCCACTTCTCCCAGGACGGGGCTGTAACAGCCACAGATGTGGCCCAAGGACCACAGGGCCCCACTCCGAGGGGCCAGTTGGTCTAAATACATGTCCTGCATTATCCATCTAGGCCCTGCACTGATCACCAACTTCGATGACTTTCCAGGAGGGAGGAGGGGGAGCTTGGGGGCTGGGGCTCCCTGTGCTGCGACTCATACCTGGCTGGTGTAGGCAGAGGGGGGCAGGGGGTACTTTCTGCCGTCGATCTCGAAGACCACCGTAGGCATGCTGCTCAGGCTGCCGCAGTTGATGTCAAACTGAAAAACCAGCCAACGGAACAGACTCAGACAGAGGACACTGCCGGCTGCCAGAGGCGTGGCTGGGGCATGCGTGGGAAGGGTGAAAGGCCATGGGGTGGTATAAAGTTCAAGTTGTAAATGAAGTAAGTCTCCGGGGGTCATGTACAGCATAGAGAATAGTCACTAATATCACAGTAACTGTACCACGACAGAGGGTCACTGGACTTGTTGTGGTGGTCACTTCATAAGGAATATAAATGTCGAATCACTATGTTGTGTACCTGAAACTAACATAATATTGTATGTCGACCATACTTTAATAAGTAATTTAAAGTTATTTTTTTAAAAGACCAGAGGGAAGTCCTCTTAAAAGGGTGATGCGGCCCTGGCCGGCTTGGCTCAGTGGTTAGAGTGTCGGCCCTCAGACCGAAGGGTCACGGGTTTGATTCCCGGTCAAGGGCACGTACCCGGTCAGGGTTGTGCAGGAGGCAACCGATCGATATGTCTCTCTCACATTGATGTTTCTCTCTCCCCCCACCCCTTCCACTCTATCTAAAAATCAATGAAAAAATATCTTCAGATGAGGATTAACAAAAAAAGGGGGGTGGTGATGGGTGTGGTTGGAAGCAGCAGAGATGGTCCCGGGCTGGGACCCGCCCTCTGCACTGGAAGCCAAGTGCTGGGGAGGGGCCTGCTTTCTCAGAGGACCCTCGGGAGGATCTCAGGCTGAAGCATGGTCCCAAGACATGGTCCTTAAAGAGTCACATTGAGGGGGACCAGCTGTCAGCCAACCCAGAGATAGACCTCAGCTTAGGACAAGAGGTCAGGCTTGGGGGACAGGAGGTAAGGCTTCCCCTGCTGCAGGGGACCTGGGAGCAGTCTGAAGGCCACTGTGAAGGCCTCCTGGGGAATCCCAACACCTGTGGCCCTTGCCATTTCCCTTTGTCATTCTCCTATGGGCAAAGGGGTGCTCTCTTCAGGGGGGCTTGGGGGGGCGGGGTAAGGGCCTGGCCTCACCATGCCAAACTGGCCCTGCGTGGCTCCAATGGCCTTCTGGATGTGGAGGATGTCACTGCTGGGCCCGACCAGCATGGAGGTGCCCGTGTCCAGGATGGCCTGACAGCCGCCGTCACAGGCTACCACCACACCATCAACAGTGACGCTGCGGAGGGAGACAGGATGGCCTTGCAGTGACCCCGCTCTCTGGGTGCCCTCTGGCCTCCCCTGCGGGACCCCTGGGCAGGGTGGACTCCCAAACCCTCGGGCCCCTTGTTGGAGTCCCCACAACTTCCTGAGCTCAGAGCAAATACCTGAAACCATTTTCTCCCAACTGAGCGGCTAAATTAAGACTGACCACCTTCAATGGGACAAAATCTGCAGTAAAGCAGCAGCCATGTGCTCTCGGACTGGGAGGCACTTCAGGAGTCGCCTAAAGATCCGAGTCCTCTCCCCGCCATTTACTCGCTGCACATCTCGGGCAAGTTGCCCAACCTTCCTGCATTTTTAGTTCAAACAGTGCAGCTGGTCTTACTGATAAAGCAGAGCTGAAGGTGTGACTGTCAAAGGTCTAATTCAGACTCTGGTGTGACGGTCTGATGAGCTGCTGTGCTGCAGCCCTTTTCAGAGCCTCTGGGCTGACACCGGACCCTCACGTCCCCACCTGGAGGAGCCTCGGGTGGGCCGCCGCTCACCCACCTGTCCACGGTGAACTGCCAGTACTCCTGCACGGTTATGGGCACCCAGTGCAGAGAGCCCGTGTAGTAGGACGTGTCGATGGCCCCCAGCGTCAGCATGCTCCCCGGGCCCTTCCTGAAACCAAGGACAGGCACGTTATGGCACTTGGCACCTGGCGGCAGCCCCCAGTCGAGGCAGCACCGGGAGCTGTGTGAGGGGACGTCAGGAAGCAAGCACCACACAGGTCACAGGGCTGCCAGGCTCTGCTCAGACCACCCTCAGTTGTTCCCAGCTGTCGCCCTGTGCTGCCTGCTCCCCGCCACCCAAAGCCTCTGGCCCCTTGGCTGCACGTAGGAGAGAGGGTTGTCACCAAGGTCCTACATCCCATGGATTAAATCTGCCACCTCAGCCCAAGCCCCTCTGCTCCTTCTGGGCTCTGCCTCGTGGCCTGGAGACCTGGGCACACTGGTGTCACCCGCTTCCTACTCTGCTGTCCCTGTGCCTAGACCTCATCCATCTCCGTGCCCCCTCTGTCTCACCTGGACAGCTCCCGCTCGGTCTCAGCGAAGCTCCCTGGCCCCTCTACACACCCGCTCTGAGACCGGGCTTCCCTGTCATTATTCAGCTCTCATCCACGGAGACCTCCCCACGGTCAGTCCCTTTCCACACTTGTCGTCATAACCGTGTGTGTCACTGTTGTTGTCTGTTTCCCCTGCTAAGAAGCTAAGACTGCAGCGTCCCAGTCTGTCTTGTTTGCTGATCCCTCCTCGTCTCCCAGTCCAGCCTCTGTGCACAGCAAGGACCCACAAACCTCTGCTGAGTGAGTAAGTGAATGAATGAATGAATGAATGAATGAATGAGCCAATGTACCTCTACCTGGGTTCCCCCAACATCAGCCTTGTCCCCACAGTGCCCCGCCCCTCTGGCCAGCCGAGCTGCACTGTCACAGGGCAAGTGGGGAGACTAGGGACCACTCGGCGGGAGTCAAGAGCCCCGGGCTGCAGGTGTGGCTCGGCCACCAGCTCCCAGGGTGACTGTCCCTCCTAACCTCAGCTTCCCAAATTGTGAAAGGAGAAGGTAGGACTCCTTTGGAGCCTGCTCTAAAAGTCTGTGCATCTCAGTGACATCAGCAAATGATTACCATGGCCTGCCACTTTGGGGAACAGATCAAAGCCCCTATGCAGAGATGGGGTCAGGCTTGCTTTTTTAAGTGGCAGAAATGAAGGTCAAATTTCAGCCCCGTGGACTCTGGCTGCATCCATAACTGTGCTGGGGACCTTTGGGCGAGAGGTTGAATGTGCCTGGAGGCTGGTGACTCTCCTTGAGTTGCAGTGTCCCCCAGGGGTGGACACGACTGCTAGCCGCCAGTCCTTGCCGGGCTGTGGAGTCCGGCCCGGCTCCTACCTGCTCATGTAAACCGAGAACAGGTCTTGGGCCACCAGGTGCTCGTTCATCATGTTGTCAAACACGGGCACTGAGTACTCAGAGGCAAGAGAGGGGTAGGCCAGCCCCAGGATGCCGTCGAACTCAGAGTAGGTGAAGACGTCCCCAGGCTCCTGGGTGCTCAGGCCCACAGTCTGGTGGCGGTCTACAATGTTGGAGACCTGCAAGAGAGGCAGAGTGACCTCCACCAGGGCCCTTGGACCAGAGGCAGCAAGGTCCCTGGTGCCCCCTGCTAGCCAGCCCTCCCTCTCTAGGCAGAGGTGTTGTGTGAACTTAAAGAGGAAAACCCTCCTTTCCCAGCTCTGTGCTGTGGTTTTGAGGGAACTGGTTCAACGGGTAGGGGAGGAAGGACAGAGGACACGGTGGAGGGTGCAGACAGCAGTGCTCATGGTGTAAAAAGTTGGAGGACCAGCCCAAAGAAGGGGGTGGGACGAGGGATGTCCCAAGGCCCCCTGCCGGCCTGCACCTGGGCGTCCGTCTCCCAGGGAACAGCTGTGGGTGGACAGGAAGAGCGCACATGCGTTTTGCATCTGAAGAGCCACATGTGTGTCCCTGCAGCCTGTGCATATGAAAGCCCTCGATACCGTGTGACCTGGAACAATACCTCTCCCGGCCTCCGTCTCCTCCTGTTTCATGGGGCGCTGACCCTGCCCCCCCAGGCAGTGCTGAGCGGAATGACACCCACGCTGAGCATTCGCCCAGCACTGACTAGGTCCAGGCATGTGTCGGCACGCTGTGGGGTAAGCACTAACTGTGCAATAACCCAGCCATCTGCCCACTTCCCTGAAGGGCCCACCTGTCCCCAGCCTCCTCTGAGCCACCTCAGCGGCTCCTGCTTCCACTCTGTCCCCAGTGGCCCACCCTCCACACCGGCAGCCACAGTGATCTTTGGAGATGGATGTTGACTCATGTCACCCCTTGCCACACCCCTCCCGAGGCTCCCAACAGCACTCAGGATGAAGTCTCTGTCCGAGAGTCCTTGTGCTCTGGCCCTGCTTCTCACACCTCCTCTCAGTCCTCCGGCCCCTTGACTCGCCCACACTGATCTTCCAACTCACCCTCCTTCCACGTGAGCTGGCTGGGCAGGGCCTGGTCCCCAGGGCTCCCCGTCCCACCTACAGCCCACCTGAGAGTTTTCCCCTGAACCCAAAAAAGCAGAGAAAAAAGCAACAGTCCCAGGCAGCAGAGAAAGTAGGACCCCTGGGCAGGGGACTCGGCCTCCCAGAAGCCTGTCTACCGGGCCACCTCAGCCAGTGGCTCTGGGGCCTCCGCTATCCAGCGCTGACTCCAGGAAGCCTGGCCGGTGGCACCTGCTCAGCGGGGGGACGAAGCAGAGAAGGGCCGTGTCCTTCGGGGCTCACAGCCAACAAGACCTCAGCCAGACCCCAGGAACCCTGAGGAAGGTCAGGCGGTAAGCACCGTGGTGCCACTCCATTTTCAGCTTGGATGGTGAGTGGGGAAGGAAAGAGAGAGGCTAGCGTGCACTGGGCACTCACCTGGTGCCATATTAGGGACTTTAGGAGCCAAAGAGGAGAAAGGGGCCCTTGTCCAGAGGGCACAGATGCTCTGACCTAGAGGAAGACGCCGCTCCAGGACTCGGCCCAGAGTCGGAGCCTGGGTCTGACCCGGCGCCAGCTCACCTGGGCCTCAGACGCTCGTGGGACAATGGGGATAACAACCTTCCTCGAAGGGCAGTCGGAAGCAGTGGGTTTTAAATGAGGTCACACGTGAACCTCATGGCGAGGACGGTGAAAAAGCAGCTCGGGGAGGTGGAGACTGGATCTGGGGAAGCCCTGAGGTCGAGGTGGGAGGGAGAGGCGGAGGGAGGGGCAGCCCACACTGCGGCTGAACTCCTTAGCTACCCCAGACCAGGGGGGCAGGACCACAGGGCCCTCAGCACCGGCTGCAGCCTGCCAGAGCCTGCGTCTGGGTCGGAAACAGCGGCCTGAGCCCCACTCACAGTGACGGTGTCGTATCCCAGGACGCCCTCCATGCTGCCCGTGCCGTACTGAATGGTCAGAGGCTCCCCCAGGTCCTGGAAGGTAGAGGACTTGGACGGATCGAAGCGGTGGTGGTTTTCTGGAATACAGACCCAGGGTTGGAGGGAGCCATTGAATCTTCTCCTCCCTCAACAGTGCCAGCCGGGACTGAAACCCTCACCAGGCCTTGTACGAATATGGTCTGAACACACTCTCTCCCCTGCAAATAGGCAGCCCGCTCTCTCTTGAGCCCACAGAGTCTAACAAAGAAAAGTAGTCTTTGCTGCTCGACCCACCTCTCTGACCCCGAGTGCTATCTGTGTAGCTTCCAAACAAAAATAAGAGAGAAAAAAGCCATCCCTGTGGCTTCCTGGACCTCACCTTTATCAGCTTTGTAATCTTAGGCTAGTCTCTTTCTTTCTCTGAACTTCGTGTCCTCATCTGTTAAATGGGGGTGAAAAGAGCACACACCTCCCAGGATTGTTGAGAACTAAATTATAGCATGTACTGCCCGGCAGGTGTGGCTCAGTGGATGGAGCATCGGCCCAGGGACTGAGAGGTCCCCGGTTCGATTCCCGATCAGGGCACATGACCGGGTTGCGGGCTCAATCCCCAGTAGGGGGCGTGCAGGAGGCAGCCGATCAATCTTTCTCTCTCACATCGATGTTTCTACCTCTCTCTCCCTTCCTGTCTCTCTAAAAAAAAACAATAAAAACATATTTTTAAAATGATAACATATATTAAATGCTTTTTCTCATTAGTAAGAGGCCTTCTCACTGTATTTGCCCAGCACCCCCTGGCGTGTGGTAGAAACGCCATTATATAACTGAGGACCCAGGGCAGCAGGCAGCTCGCCTGGGCTCCTGCTAGAGAAAACAAAACGCAAGCTTCCCTCATCTCCAGCTGCTGCCTTGTGCGTTAGCCCCGAGACCCGCACACCTTCCAGTCGGTGGCCTTTTGCAAGGGCTGAGCAGGAAGACGGGGCAAGCTCTCCTGCCACCTCACAGTGCCCACTGGCCACCCGACCGCTGCGGGCAGAGTGGCCCGGGTCCGAGCTGGGGGGTCACTCACGGCAGGCGTTGCTCTTGCAGTAGACAGAGGGCACCCAGAGGTCGGACGAGCCGGTGTCGAACACCACGGTGAACTCCTGGGGCGGGGTCCCGATGGTGATCTTCCCAAAGTACTGACACTGAGGGCAGACGGCACGAGGGTGAGGGTGGGTGCTGGGCACGGGGCCTGCTCAGTCTGTAGGCCCCGTGCTTTCTGCCCAGAGACGCAGGAAGTTGAGGGGCAAGAAGCAGGAGGCTCACTGGGGAGGGGTCTCCAGCCCCTACGCCGGGCACCCAGCCCCAGCCACGCCTGGCCTGCCCCTCCCATGAGCCCTGCTGGCATCAGCCCCAGAAGCAGACATTAGACCAAAATTTAAGTCCCGCCTGGTAGGGACACTGGGCCACCCTGTCGGGAGCAGGGACAGAGAGGTGGGCACCAGCTAGGTACAGACCCCAAGTCCTCTCCGCACGAACCCCGCCACACCTCCTGCCCTGTGTCAGAACCAGAGCCTGGGGGGGGGTGTGCATGAGGGTAACTTCAAGGAAGAAAGGAGCACAGAAGCAAAAGGGCTGGTCGTTTACTGCCCAGAGTGACAGGTGAGAGAGGCTCAGAAAGGGATCAGGCACAAGGGGCTTCCTGCCGCGTCCTGGGCAGCTGCGGGACGGCCACCGGCTGCCCCGTGCCTGCCGAGCCCGGAGTGAGACACGGCTCCCTGGTCGGGAAAGGCAGCTGGATCTGGGAGCAGACAATGGACCTCGAGGGGTGTTGTCTGCAGGCAGCTCGTCTGAGCTCAGCCCCTTCCACCAGGGGCGTTCAGAGCCCAGCCCGGCTAAGCTGACAGGGCAGGGACTGGCCTCCACGCCCGGGACTGCATGGTCCTCACAGAGGGAAGGAAGTGGGGCTTGGCAGGGGTGGGGCTGTCCATCGCACACTGTGACCGTCATCGCACACTGTGACCGTCATCACGGGAAGGCTGGCAAGAGCACTCACATCCAGGTAGTTGAAAAGGGGCTCGCTGGCCACCTTCCCGGCCTTGTACTTGTTGCTGATGGCATACTGGTGTGTCCTCAGAAAGTCGTCCAGCAGCCCACGCTCCCTCAGGGCCTTCCTCACGGACTTGCCTTTGTGCAGAGGGACCCTGCGGAGACGGAGGATGAATGGGAAGGCGGGCGCCTCCCCCAGGGCTGCTGGCCTCAGAGAAGTGCCCAGATGCTCTGTAAACCACCCCCCACTTATTTCTCACAACCCAAAGTAAAAAGTATATTTGACATCAGTGCACAAAGCAATACCTTAATACCTTTAGTAAATGCTATTTTCTACTTCTTACTCTTTTTTAATGCTAGTGGAGACTCCATAGGTGTATTTTATAACCAGCTAATGAGTTTCGCAACTCTGAGGTTTGAGAGACTAAGCACGTGATCATTCCGTCTGCAAAGTCTTGCTGTGCACCTACTATGTGCCAGACACTACAGGGCACAGGGACACAGTCGTGAGTAGGTGAAGCCTCCACCTCGGAGCACACTGTCTGCAGAGGGAAACACTGTCCCCACACTAGCACGGGCCATGACAGCACGCCACCCTCGGCTCGGCTCTGAGTGGCCTAAGGTGGGTGGAAATTCTTCCAAGAGTTCCGGCACAGAGCAGGTCCCCAGGGAGCTCCTGGTACCGTTCGGGTGTTGGGTGGTGGTGGCACATCGACAGGAAGAGAATCAAGAGGGGAAACCACAGAAGCTAGTCTGTGGCACTTGGGTGCCTCCCCAAAGCCTGGGAGCCTCAGCTCCGTCCTCTGCAAAACGGAGTCAGTCCTTCCTTTCCAGCCGCCCTCCCGCCTGCCTCTGACCAGCCAGGCGGCTTAACCTCAGGGCCGGGCCTCCTCTCCCGGAGGGTGAAGGATGGAGCGTGAGGAGTCCGGTGTCCTTCGGCTCTGAGAGCCGCGTGGTCTCCTGTGGGGCTGGCGTGGGTGACTGGGCACTGCAGGTGGGCAAGTGCTTTGAGATCATAAAACGGCAGCAGTTTTGGACCCGGAAAGAAAGTGGGTTTTCGCGGGTTGTCACATGCCCAGTGGATCCCACGTGGGACAGCCTTGCATGTGAATCATGGGGTCTCCTCCCACTCCCACCCCACCCTCACCCTCCTGTGTGACTTCAGCCGGGACCTGACTTACAAATGAAAGGTTCACGAGCTGTTTCTCAGCCTTTGTCTCTGATGATAGAGAAGGAGGTAAGCCCTAAAGGAAGGAGTCTGGACGGTGCCTGGCACCAAGCCCTCCACTGCCCTTTCCTGTGTCCCACGTCCAGGCCCCCAGAGCTTCCTGCTCGCTCGGCTCGGGTCCCTAACCCACTCAGGATGGCCCACAGTAGTAGCTGTGACCTGCTGAGCTGTCCTATCTCAGCACAAGGCCCCAGAGAGCCTCCCCCAAAGGGACCTTGAACCTGGACACCAGAGACAGTGTGGTCAACAGTTCAAGTCCACATGGGAGGGAGTCCTGGCTGCTCCACTACTAACCGCGGGGTCTGGGGAGCTCAGTGACCGCCCCCCGCCCCGAACAACAGCTTCTTCGTCGGTAAAATGCAAATAATAAAGTCTACCTGACCCATGAGGATTCGTGAGAGTCTAGGTAAGACCCAGTTAAGTCTGGCACCCGGTAGCAAGCAGCTCAGTAAATACCGGGTATTGTTTTGGAAGGAGAGCCTGGGAACTTTATCCACGAAGGACCTGTTACATCAGAGAACTTCACTTTGTTTGACAAATGCACACACAGCTCTACAAAGCGCCAGGCGCCGGTCAAAGCATTGACGATTAACGCGTTGCTCCTCACCCGATCTCAGGAGAGACGCCTGCCGCCTACTCTGACAGCAGGCGGGGGACTCACAGAGAGCTGAGTCCACAGAGCTGGATCGGCGCGGATCAGGTCGAGAAGCCAGGCCCTGGGCGTCCTGGCTGCCCCACACCCTGAGTGGCACGCTTAGAGGAAAAAGTCCCAGAATTCACTAGCAACACTGACAGGGAGCAATGGTCCTGGGACCTGCGCATCTCCTCCGAAGACACCCCAGGGGAACCGATGGCAGGAAGACCAGGGAGGACCCACCAGAGAGGACGCATGAGACGCCTGACACCCACCTGGTGATCCCACCGCCCTGGGACAGAGCGAGGACTGCAAGGAACACCACGAGACTCCGCATCTTGGACGTCGGGCGGCCACTGCTGCAGCCGTGCCGGGGCCCAGCCTTTATAGAGGTCCCCTCTGGCCGGAGCCCAGGCCGCAGAGATAGCCTCTGACTTCAGGCCACTCCACAAACACACTACGATAGCACCGAGGCTCCCCAGCACCCACTCGGATAAGGCCCCAGTTCCACGGCTCAGGGACTTCAAAGGCCTCCCGCTCCGACTTCCCTTCCAAACAAGACTTCTTACGCTAACACAGGTGGGGCCACCTGCAGAAACCTGTCTTGTGTTCCAGGTCCTGGTCTGTAAAGAGGCCTATTTCCAAAGGACCCCACTCCTGCCCTCGGTGCCTTCCCCCAGGGCCTGACTTCCCGGAGCCAGTGGCTGGCCCCGTCCAGGGATCTCCCAGCCCAGCTTTCCAAGGGATACTTAGTCTGTTCCCTAATGGATTCTGAGGCAGAGAGAGTTTAACCTGTCACCCGATCTAAGACAGATGGCAAACCCGAGACGCCAGCACCCCCAGGGCTGTGAGGAGGGTCTTGGGAAGGTGAGGGGTAGGTGCTGCATCCCATGAGCATTTGGGAGGACCCAGGGGTGAACAGGGGAGGCAGACATGTGCCACACGAAGGGGAAGGAGGAAGGACAGGTGAAGCCAAGACTTGCCATCTGAGTCCCACGCAGGGGTCCAGCTTCTGGGAAGCTCACGTGCAGAGTCTGTGATGAGAAGCGGGGACCCGGGTCCAGGCCAGATAGGCCTGCAGTCTGGGAGCTCGGCAAGAGGGAACACAAAGGCTTCACCGCCCAGGGGTGAGGGGAGGCTGTCAGTCAGAAAATCAGGCTCGCCCTGGCCAGTTTGGCTCAGCGGTTAGTGTCAGACCGTGGACCAATGAGTCAGGTTCAGTTCCGGTCAAGGGCATGTACCTCAGTTGCGGTTCATCCGGCTCTGGCCTGGGTCATGCGGGAGGCAGCCAGTCAGTGTGGCTCTATCACATCGATGTTTCTCTCTCTCTCTCTCTCCTATTCTATCTGAACAAAAATAGAAAAATATCCTCGGGTGAGGATTTTAAAAAAGGAAAATCAGGATCAAGTTGGGATAAGGCAGGGGCTTTGGGAGCACGGGTGTGGGGGAGACCCTAGTGCCAGCTGCTGACACCCTGCAGGACAGACATCTACCTGGTGGCAGTGGAAGAGGAAGGTGTGGACCTGGAACAGAGAGGGCATGTGGGGGCCCCTGGACACAGGGGGGCCGAGGAGAGGGACAGACCCCGAGTGTCCAGTACCTGACTGGTGAGGGCCCCAGGAAGGAGCCTCAGGACGCCTGTCAACAAGGGAACTGAGTGTTCTATGACAGGAGTTAGGGAGACAGCCGGACCTGGTCCCTGCCATGGCACCACCCCCGCCTCCTTGTCCCTTCCCGGAAGGACGGACGGGACGCCTCTGCTCTTCAAGCCTAGGAAGGGGCCGGGAGCATGTCCTGCCGCCCTCATGGCACCTTCCCTTTGCAGAAGCCAGGAAAGCAGCCAGAAAAAAAACACGATAAATGGGACAGCTTGTTCCCTGCTTTCTTCCCTGAGGATGCGGCCTGTCCCAGAGGCCCTGTGTCTGTGTGGTGTTTTCTCCCACACACCGGCACCCAGCAGGACAGAGTAGCTGCTCAGTTCGTGTTTGGCTGAGCCGATGAACGGGTGGATGGTGTTTGCACTGCTCTTGGGGCGTGTGTCTTACGTCCTGAAGGTGAGGAGACAGAGGCGCAGAGAAGTTGAAGGGCTTGCCGTAATGAAGAAGAGTCCAAACGGTCACAAGACTGCTCTCCTGACACTACCCCCCAGGACCAGGCACATGATGGGAATTTCATGAGTTTACAATGTCAAGTCTGGGGGTAGCTCTGCTTCTAGCTCACGCCTCCCAGCCTCTGGACAGCCCTGGGGACAGCCGATGGCCCATCTGGGCTGGGGCCCTCTGGGGTCAGCAGCATCAGGTAGGAGTTCTGCTCCGTGTCACCAGCAGCCCAGGCTGACCCCGCAGCAAACACCCGGGACAACGAGCCCTGGAAGTGAGGTTCAGCCCCCTCCCCCCCTGCAAGGTGACCTCAAAGCCAAGAAACTAAGACCCGTTGGCACTGGGTGCTGTGTTTA
The DNA here is from genome assembly GCA_030848825.1 of Tadarida brasiliensis. NCBI lineage: Eukaryota > Metazoa > Chordata > Mammalia > Chiroptera > Molossidae > Tadarida > Tadarida brasiliensis. Next base: position 10,717,482 of record CM061275.1, on the reverse strand, counting down.
TTCACCAGATCGGGCCTCATTCTGACCACATTCGAGGACACGTTATCAGAGCACCGCCCAGGCTGCACAGCGCGCTAAGACTGTGCTCATGGGGCGGAGGTGGGAGGCCAGGACCTGCAAAGGCTCTTAGGAATGCATGATAAGATTTCGTTACTGGTTACCCAGCGCCAGGTGGGAACAACTCCTTTCGGTCTAGATGCCTTGTGCCTGAGGACTGAGCCACGAAAGTGGCTAAAACACAGTCATGGCCCAGGACAACCCCTGCACTCAGACGTGAGCAGCAGCAAAGCCAGTTCAACTCCGTTTCTTCAGCACCTGCTGTGGGTTCACACTGGACCCAGAGATGTGGGGCTGATGTCATCCACCCCTAGGGAGCCCACAGTCGGGTGGGGACAGACTGGATCTGTGACCTGCTGTGATAAGCTCTGTCGAGATGATCCACAGAGACAGACACCTGCTGGAAAGGGCAGGTGTGACTGTCCTGAGCTCAAGTCCTGGGTCTGCCACATAGTGGCATGGATGGCCTTGAGCAAAACCCTTTACTTCTCAGTGCCTCGGTTTCCTCTTCTGTGAAGATAGTGATACTGAGCGGGTCCCATGAGGATCAAGAAAAGAGAGTGTTGCCATGTGGCCGGCAGAACTTCCTGAAGTTTGGAAGCACGATGCACGCCGACGCCGCGCAGACCAAACAAATCATCTGCAGGGCAGCTGCAGACCCAGCCACCAGCCGGCGTGCGAGGCAGGTGTGCTGGAGGCCTCGTCCAAACTACCACCATCTGGCTGCCACACAGCCAGTCAGCGCCACTGTGGGAACCCGACCCAGGGACGCCAGGGCTGTGCACTGTCCAAGCGATACAGGCAATGCAGGTTTGGGGAAAATAGCAACTTCTGTAGAAGGGGAGCCCTTTGTTTTTACACTGTGCAGATGGAGTAAGACAGGACTGCAGGCACCCCCGCACCCCCCCCCCCATGGCTGTCTCCTGTGTTAGCCACTTCACTTGCTGGCAGAGCCCAGAGGAAGAGAAGTCTCCGGCTCCCAGGCCCTGATCAAACTAACCAGTGGTCTCTCCAGCCTGGACCACCGGGAACAGGAGCACCAGGTACAAGGAGAAAGGATGCCTGAGGGAAGGAAGGGCAGCAGGTCCTCAGGAGCCTCCGACTCAGGGTCCACTGACTTCCTTCTGTGGGGCCTTTGTCTGCAGCTACACGCATTCCAGCCACCCCTCACACAAATGCAGCCTTCAGTCAGAGGGTCTTTCCTCTGAGATGAACGTGTGTTAAAAATATCAAATGTTAATCACTGGCAACATTAATTTATAAGAACTCTTTGTCTCCCTCTCAACTTCCAAGTCCACATCTGGCGTGACTGCTTTGAAACTGACGCTGCTCCGTGGCGGGAATTATAAATAGCCGGAGTTAAAATCTTCACCTTGAGCTGAGCAGACTGACCCGGTGCAGTGCTTTGCAGCATGAAGAGGGCTGTAGTTGCAACAAAGAAAGTCCTGGGGGGGCTGTTCGGGGTAATGTTTAAAGCATTTCCCAGGCCCTCTCCAGCCATTAGGGTTCAGCAGCTCTGGGATGGGGGACAGGCCTCTGGGTACCTAACAAGCACCCCAGGAGATGCCTACCACCAGGGAAGGCTGGGGAAGCAGTACCATGGGTACCCCTCATGACAACCCCACAAGGTGGCAGGAATTGGTGCCCCCACATATCAGATGTGGAAGCAGACTCGGAGAGCGGCCCGACCCTCAGGGAGCTGAGCTGAGAATCTGAACCTTTGTTCCCAGTGCCGCAAGGAGGGTCTGGGCCACCAGACGGAGGGACAGAGGACAGAGGACAGAGCACCGTGGAGGGGAGAAGGCAGGTCCATGGGGAGGACAGCATCTGGGAAGGAGGGCAGGAGGTGCTGGGAGCAGCAGACGGCCCCATTTCTGATTGCCCCCAGCTCCCCAAGGGCTCAGGGCAACCCTGGGCAGCCCACAAAGCTCCTCACCCACTCGTTTTGCAAGTAGGCCATCTCCATGGGTCTCCCATCCCGGGCTCCCAGGAGGGTGCAAGCTGTCAGGGAAGGGGTGGCCACAGGCAGCCTTCCCCATTGTCAGAGGCACCCACAGACCCCTGACAGTACACCTCTTAGTCATGTCACAGCTGTGACAGACCCTGGGGCCCGTCTTATCCACCAAGCCTGCAACAGAAGTAAGGACCTTCGCTCCCATCTTTCTCCAGCTGAGGCTCAGCTGCCTGCTGGGACCAGTGTCCCGAGAACACTACGGTTCCTCCCTCAGGCTGAGACCAGGTATGACGAGCCTGGCAGGGTGGGCTCTCTGAGTCTCTTCCCCTCACCCTGGGAGGGAGCTGTGTGTGCCTCTGGCCCTGCGGCTCCTTACCAACTCACCTGCCCGAGCAGGTCCCCGGACAGGCAGGAACAGCCCCTAGCTGAGGGGCGTGGGCCCCCTTTTCTGTTGCCCTGACTCCCTAACGGCCCTCCAGACACCGAGCATCCCAGCTGGGCCCCGGATGGGAGCTGGGGCCCATTAGGACACGTGTCTGCCTCCCGGCTGGGCCTCGGAGCAGCCAGTGCGGGCCCCTCACCTGCACGCCTTCCAGCTCCCGCTGCTGGCCCAGCTCTTGGCCTTCGCGGGCGGAAATGGCAGCCCAGGGGGCCTCCTCTCTCTCCTCTACGGCTGCCCCCTCTTCTGTTCTTTGTCCATTTTGCCACTTCGGTGATTGAGATGCTCACAGGGACAGTCATCCCCACTTTGAAACCTAATTCTGGTGGACAGAGACCCAGGCACCGCCACACACACACACACACCCTTCTCCTGTCTTGCTAGTCCTTGTTTTAAAACGAAGACCACACTCCAGCTTGACTGGAGACTTTTCTGATGGAAACTAGCCTCTCTGCCCCTTGGAAAGAAAATCAGAATTTTCATTCTATGTCTCATTGATTTCCTGTAGAGGTGGACGCTGGGGAGGGCCGTGTTTCTCTGGGGGCGGAGATACAGGGACCACCTGCGTCAGTCACAGCTGACGGCTCCTTCAAAGCCCCGCGAGTCTGTCTCTGAAGGAGCCCAGGAGTCAGCATGTTAACACCGTCCTCTAGTGCTTCTCGGCCGTTTGGAAACTGACATTTCCTAGTACTTCGAGCTCCGGGGGCAGCCACCAGCCACTGTGACGCCTGTCTCAGGGGACACACGCGCTCTGGCAGGATTCGTTTGAACATAACCGAGAAGAGCTAGGAGAGAATTCAGAGCCCACCCTCCTGCTTTTTCTAGAACAAACAATGGAATAGCACAGGGCTAAGATCATGAGCAAACACTCCACTTTACTACGGAACAGTGACTCGTGTGTTTACTTAAGCAGGGTATCAGGCCGCACTTAGATAAGATTGCTGTATCTATGTTCCCAAGCGGGGCTTTCTGGAGCTTTGCCTACATAAACCCGCGCTTCTAAACCTCGTAGTAACAACAGCACAATCTAGACAGAGTCATTTTCCCCCACTGCGTTTGAGTTCTGGGGCTTCGAGGCACCTCCAGGTGAAGGTCTTCACTCCTTCCTGGCAGTGAAACCCCCAGTTTGCTTCCAGGTAACGCCGGCTGAGTGAGCCGGTCCCCAGAGGCACGGGAGCCCAGTGCTGACTTCCACGATGCCTTCGTAAGACGTTCCAAGGACCCTCTGCGTGCCGGCCATCCTAGGCACCTTGCACATAGTAGCTCACTCACAGCAACCCTACGAGGCAGGTACCATTGTTATTAATGCCACTTTATAGATGGGGAAACTGAGGCCGGGGGTTCAGTAACTTGGTCAAAGCCTCTACCTTGTTAGGAGCCCGGCCAGAGTTCAAACTCACGCAGTCTGTCAGTAGCCACCGGGCCGCCTGCCTGTGGGGAAACATCACCAAGGTATCCTTGCTGCTAATTCCACGAGAAATGTCAACCGAGAGAAATGCCAAATGACAAGCATATGTCGAGCTGCCACCTGACATAGTTGTCGCTTAGTCTTCGGGGCTGGTTTGTGATCGAATGTCTCGGGTCCCTCTCCGCCTGTCTCTGTCAGACTGCGCCCACGGCTTCTTACTCATCGCGTTTCTCTCTGTTTAGACCCAACTAATCCTCACTAATCTTCAGCCTCCACATGAAGTCCCCGGCCCTCTCGGGCAAGAGATTTCTCCTGCCCTGTCCAAGGTGGGGTGCCCGGGGGCTCCGAGCTCTTCTGAGAATCACACTCATGTTTTTCCTCCAAGTCATACATGAAACGAATGTCCCTGTGATCCGAAAGCAGCAGAGCCTTCCAAGGGCCGAGACAAGAAAGGCATGCCTCTGGACTGAAGTCGTACCTCCATGGCTCGGGCCAGTGGTCTTCCTGAGACCCTAGCCTGGTTCTCGCAGGCTCACGGCCACGGGCTCCCTCTGGGCCCTTTCTCTATGAACGCGGCGTGGGACGCGTCAGTGGAGGTGTGTAGAGGTCGGGAGGGGCCTCCGGAGGCTCAGGGGTTGGAACACAGAGTGGTTCATAGTTCAGCCTCATTCCTCCCCAGGGTCGTGGGTCCAGGGTGCAATTCTCAAGGAGGCCAGACAGCCTCAGCAGCTACCAAAGGAACTTCTCTGTCCCCGCCAACATGGGCAGGGCCCCCAGTGGAAAAAATTAACACATTCTTGCAGGAAACAGCCTGCCTCCAGCACACACCTGTGAGGCTAAGGTGACGCTCTGTGGGCTCCAGGCGCGGCCAGCTGGCACGAATTTCAAGATGCAGACACAGTTAGCGGGAGCCCCGAAGTGCACGGCGCCGGGTACCACGCTCTTGCCCGACTGGTGAGGGGTCTCTTTTACTACCTGGATCGTGAACGGGTTAGCATACCATTCGAGTCGTCCGGTATAGAAGACTGCACATTGCAAATGCTTCCTTTGGTGCATCCTTCTCCCCAGCCCACAAAATCAGGTAAATGAGCGCAAAGGGACACCAAATCCTGTCCAGCCCGCACTGCCTCAGTCCCGAGGACCTCGGGGTGCCTGGAGGCCCCAAACCGCCGAAGCTGAGCCCTGGTCCCAGTGAAGACCAGCCACTTTGTCCGGGTGGGCGCCGAGGCAGGCCCGGCCTTGTTCTCTCCTCCTGGGCGCGTAGCCACACCGTCAGCTGACGTTGGACAGCAGCTTTTTTAATTTGTGGATTTTAATATTTCTTTTTTAAACAGCTTTATTGTGATATCATTCACATTCCGTACCAACGCAGCCACTGTACGTGGATAAGCCCGTCGTCTTCAGGGTCCAGACATCACCACAGTGCGTCTGGAACACTGCGGCCACACACAAAATCTCTGCACCAGCACAGCCGCTCTCCGTTTGCCTGCCTCCGCCCCAGGCCACGGCCACGCTCCTTTCTGTCTCCGTAGATTTGCTTGCTTACTGTGGCCACTTCACATGAAGAGAAGCAGACAAGGCTCCTAGGCACAGTGTTTTCAGGGGGCGGCACTTCGTTCCCGTTTCGTGACTGAGCAACGCCCCATGCGCGGATACGGCACGTTTCATTCATTCATCTATCAGTCGGTGGAGCAAAGCTGTGTAAAGATGGTGCTTTGCTTTGCTTTCTAATGCCCAAAAGGGCACCCCTAGAGAAACCCTGACAAAGAGCGTGCCCCTGGGGCCCCCTGTGCCTCCCCATCTGGCGGGATCTGGTTTTTTGGGTCCACAGGCAAGTCTTCAGGCGACTCCTGAGCTGCTCGGAAGCTGATACAGGGCAATTCCCAGGCACCAGTTTCTCCAGCCCAGGGACTCTCACTGCCAAGGTCTGAAGGGGTGGGAATGCCAAGCGCAGCCCTGGGGGCCTTGAGGGCTTCGGCTACCCATCAACCCCCTTAGCCAAGGCCCCCCGAGATCAACACAGTCTGAGCAACGGAGAGAGTCTGTCGTGCGGGCTCAACTCCAGGCAAGTCCCAGCCCTGCCGCCTCCGCTGAGCTGGCCTTTCTCTCTGGCTGAGGGAGCCTCTGGCTTCTTCCTCAGGTCTCAGCTGTTCGCTGCCCCTGAGCCCGGGGACCAGAGCCCCTCGGAGCGGGAGAGGGGATGGGAGAGGTGATGGGAGAGACAGCAATCATTGTGGACTCCAATCTCCAGGACTTTGGAGAGAGAAACTGGCAGTGGACCCTGAGGCGGGGAGCAGTGGGTGTGGGGACTATGGGAGAAGGACGTGACAGCTGGAAGCCATAGATCCCCCAGGTCCTAGGGCCCTGAGAGCCTCCCCAGCCTGTCTCCTCCTAGGACGTGATGCCTTCATTCACTCATTCACTCCTTCATCAATGTTGATTCTGCTCTCTGCCAGGCTCCAGGCACCAGACACGGGGAAAGGCATCGTCTCCGTCTCCCAGCAGCTCACAGTTCCCTGTTTACCGTGCAGTACAGGGACCCTCAGCTAATAACCTAGGCTTAACCGCTGTTCCACTTCAGCTGACCAGAGACGTCTCAGCTCTCCCTTGAGACCTGCCAAGGTGCCCGCCACCTTCCCCATCCACAGCAGGTGCCCAGGCGTGGCTCCTGAAGGCCAGCCCCGCAGGTCCAGCCTTTCCACCTTGAACTGGGGAGGAGAGAGGTCTGAGCCGGGCAGACCAACCCAGAACACCCTGCCTCGTCCCCCAGCTCCCTTCTGCTGCCAGCGACAGACTGCGGTGCAGGGGCCCCTGCCCTGTGGAACCTGGGGTGGCAGGCAGACCCCAACGTTCTTCGTCAAGTACTCGGTACACCTTGGTATGGGCTGGGGTTTGGTCTGTGCGGAGAAGAAACTTTGGCCCTCAAGCCCAGAAGCAGCCTGTCACGGGGAGACCTGCTGTGATACACTGTGACGCTGGGGGCGGCCAGCAGTGGGCTGGGCCCCACTCCTTCCTACTCCTCTCCACCCCCTGTCACCACCCCAGGCCCCAAACCCCAGGGCTTCAGTCTGCTGAGGGTCTGACTGGGTTGAAAATAGGGTGTGATCCATGCTCAAGGCAACTCTTTAAGCTTTTTAAATTGAGCTACTTCTGAGGTGGGACTGGAGTGATGGCAGGGAGAGGCCAGAGCCTGCAGAGTGTGCTGGGCATGCAGGGGACCCAGGTCCTGGGGAAGTGATGCCACCATGGGGACAGGCCGGGGCTGGGTCTGGCCTCATGTGGAGCCTCTGACCTCAGGCTGTACAGCTGCTCCAGCCCTGCCCCCACCATTCTACCCTGGGGACACCAACAGGACTGAGACCCCGGCCTCCTTCTCACCGGGAAGGCTCACCTGGACCTGGGTGCTCTAACACAAGTGCTGGCTCGCGCCTGAGCTGTGCCCTGGGTGCTTGTGTGCGGACTGATGCAGATGGGAGCGGGGTGCATATGAGATGATCTTGAAGGGTGCACCGAGGTCACCAGACAGCAGAAGAGGAGCAGAGTCCCCACAGAGGGGACAGCCCAGGCAGACACGCGTGGCACCTTCCACACACTGTAGACAGTCCTGAGGCCAGGACGCCTGGTGGGTAGGGCCAGACCACAAGGGGCTTTTTGCTCTCTGCCAAGGGTTGGGCTGTTTCCTTGGTGCTGAGAAGCCGTGGAGGGTTTTTAACGGGGAGTAAACTGGGTGAGGGCACTGCCCAGAAGGATGCCTGGCAGACATAGGGGGGTGGTTTCAAGGGAAGACTGGAGGCGGAGAGGACAGGGGGAAGCAGCTGCCATGGACCATGCTGGGCAGTGCGACTGCTCAGACAGTGTGGCTGCAGGGGAAGGAGGCAGAGACACAGAGCTTGGTGACCAGTGGCAGGGAGCTCAGGGAGAGAAAACTTAGGCTGAGCTTGAACTTCAGACTTAGATACTAGAGGAAGGCACTGAGGACTAGTGCACAGATAGAGGGGGAGGGACAGCCAGCTGGCTTGTCTGACCCCACCCACCGCCACTTCCCTAATCCTGGAGAAGGGGTGAGAGAGATCCCCCATCCAGACGACAGCAGCTTCTAAGAAGTATCTAGGTGGGGCAGGACCCAAAGGGGCAATTAAACGTTTCTCCTGAGCTCCTTAGAATGGCAGCCCTCTTTCTGCAGGTGGAAGCATTGTCCCACTAAACCTCTAAGTGAGTCTAACTCTTGGGAGTACCTGGGGACTAGTCCCCATGGGCTTTGAGAAGGTTGCGTCTTTCTGAAGCTTCCACCTTTTTCCGTCTCAGCTTTTCTGTGCCATCCCCACTTTAGCCACTAGATGGCACCAGACTCCAGCAATTGGGGAGAAAAGGTTGGGGTGAATGGGGGAAGGCTGCCCCTGAAAGGCCTGCATCTGGAGGGGTGTCCGTTCCACCTAATCCTAATTTAATTCTTCTAAGATACATTCTTATCAATATATTCTACTTATAAATAATTTTTATATCTGCATGTAAGAATACATTCCTGAATATAAAGAATTCACACAAATAAATTTTTCTTAGCCTCCCATCCCCCTCTTCGTTCTTCAGTCTTCAGGTAAAACAGCAGGAACTGGGGCAGAAACCAATGATATATTCCTCGAAATTCAGATATTAAAAAGTGAAAATTGGTCCAGTTAGATTAAATGGCTGGTTCGGCCCATTGGCGGGTCTGCAGACTGGCCAGCTCCCAGGCGGGGATGCAGAGGGGCAGCTGTGGGCGGGTTCAATGCGCCCCATGCCATGGGCACCCTGGTGCTGTGCCGAGGCAGACACCCCTGCCCCCCCCAGGATGCTCTGCTCGCAGCGAGGGCACCAGGACACGGCCTGGCAGCAGTCGGCAGTACCTGGAGGTTCAAGGACGAGGATGGCAAACTGGAATCCCAGACGTGGAAAGGAACCCCGTGTCCAGTACCCGAGCCTGAAAGTGGCGGGAAAGAGACTTGTGGGCTGCAAGGAGGTGACCTCCATGTGGGCACCGGCCCGACCTGAGTGGGCCCTGGAATAAGCCTGTGCTGGGCACCCCTCCAGTACCACTCTGAGGGGATCAAGGGCAAATGAGGGCAGGCAGGAGTCCCCGGGCTCAGAAACCAGAGTCCTCTAGGAGGTTTCTGCGAACAGGAAGAAACAAGGTACTCATCCTACGCTTTGCATTTTTCTAGACTAGAAATTGAAGTAAGGAGCCCTAGGACCCATAGCGTGGCACTTGGGGGACACTCCCAGCCCCTGGGTTCAGACACAGACTCCACCCCTGAGACAGACTTTCTTATGTACATGGCGGGTCAAGTATTTGACACCAAGCAAAAGGGACAAAACTGCAGAAGTGGGAGTAGCAACCCATCCAGATGTCACCATGGAGTCTGCCCCCGATGCCAGTCATGGCTCTCTTCCTGCCTCCAACCACCAACACGGCTGAGCTGTGACCGTTGAGCTGCCTCTCATTCTTCATTCAAAGACTCTGAACCCACTTTCTCCAAGAAGCTGCCCTGGCTCGGAGGAGGCACGCCGTGGCATCCGTCCACCCACCTGGACACAGCAGGTCCTGCCCGAGTCCCCACACAGGCACAGCAGGGCACAAGGCCACTCGCCCCTTGTCCATGCTTTTATTCTGCAACCGGCAGGCCACAGTGCCCAGCTTCTGGTATCACCAGCCTGCCCCAGTGAGCCTCGGGCTGGGTCCCCAGGTGAGGTGCCTAGTGGGACGGGTGTTTTAGATGAGAATGGAGGCCGGCCACACAGCTCCCAGACTGCTGCGAACTTCAGATGCCCTTGCTTCCCAGAACAAGATGCCGTATCCATGCAGGGCCTGTGCAGCCTGGCTGTGGTCCCTGGGGGGCTGCCTCCCTGTGTCTGAAATCAGTGCCCCAGCCTGCCCCTTCTCCTCCCTCCCCACCCCTCTCCCAGATGGGCAGAGGCCCGTCCTCCTCAAGGTCACAGACCTGCTCTCAGGGGCTGAGCCTTAGAAAGGAGCTATTTAAGGTAACTCCCTAATTGCCTCCTAAAATGCTGCTTAGCTTGAATCCCACCGTTTGTCTTTTAGGGGGCAGTGGGAATTAGAGGATTCCTTGGTTAACGGGTAAAGTGTGCAAGGAGGGACCTTGAAGGCCCTGTGATTCTGGCCTAGTGGACAGGCCACTGTCTGGAAGCTGACCAACCTCCCTGGCTACTCCCATCTGCCATGAGGTCACTGTCCACTCCTCTCTGGGAAGGGCTGACCTCGGACCTATGACCTAAATATTAATATAAGGAGCCTGTCGATCAAAGAAGGATGAACCCAAGGTTCAGGCCAGGACCTGTGACTTCGAGGGGTGCACCCGAAGGTCTGTGCTCAGACATCTGGTCCAGACCCACGAGCACAGGTGGGGGAGAGAGGCAGGGCCCAGGGAGGACACGCCCCTCGGAGGAGGGAGGGAAGGAGGGAGGCAGGGCCCAGGGAGGACACGCCCCTCGGAGGAGGGAGGGAAGGAGGGAGGCAGGGCCCAGGGAGGACACGCCCCTCGGAGGAGGGAGGCAGGGCCCAGGGAAAGAATACCCTTCCTGTTACTTACAACCCTCAGGCAGCCTGAGCAGCAGAGAACCGGCCAGGCCACCTCCAGGACCACAGCCACAGCTGAGGCATCCTCAGGCTAGCCCAGCAGACCGAGTCACCCACATGTGTGGGTACACATGTACGTGCGGGGGGGGGAGGGATCAAGGTAGGCAGTGTGGGGAGCATCGATTGGGCAGCTGGGGGGTGGCAGAAATACAATAAAAGTCCATAAGACCATCCTAGGCTGTGTCAGCAAGAAGCCTGCTGGGTGTCTGAGACCAGACAAGCTCCTAAAAGTTGAAGTTCTTCAAGTCCATGGAGCAGCGGTACCTGCCGTCCGGGCACCTGGAGCACAGCAAGCTGGGCAGGCAGGGGCAGGTGTGGTGCTGGCGTTTCCTGAAGAAGGGAACCTGGGGACAGAGGAGAAGATGGCACCTTCACCAAAGGGACATGGGCCTCCCGGCAGGAGCCTCTGATGGCCCAGCCCTGGCCAGTGTCTCATCACCCCCACCCCAGCACAATAACAGCTATTGTAGAGGAGGAAACTGAGGCACAGAGTGGCTAAGCAACATGCCAAGGTCACACAGCTAATTTGGGGAGGAGCCAGGATTTGCACCCAGGCATTCTGGCTCCTGAAACTATGGGGTCAGCCACAGCACAAGGCTGTCCACCCCCAACCCTAAGACCCCACAAGCCCCCAACAATGCCCACACCACACTGACCCAGCACATGTGTGCACACACACACACACACACACACACACACACACACACACACACTCCCTGACTGAATATCACTTATAATTCATCCATTATGTGCCTGACACTGTGTTGGGTGCTGGGGAAGCGACTGGACAGGACAGACACTGTCTCTGCCCTGTGCCACCCCCAGAGGAGTGCTGAGCCATTGAGGTTCCTCCAGGGGGTTGAATAGGAGTGACTAAGAGCACGGTTAGTGTCAGACTGCCTGGGTTCACATCCCAGGCCTGCTGTGTGACAACTGGCGAATTATTTTGCCTCCCAACTTTGTTATCTGTCGAGTGGGTTAATAACAGAGCCGATCACCTATGGCTGTAAAGAGGCTTAAACTTGCACAGAGCACTTGGTGGGAAGAGAGGACCCAGTCCCAGCTCTGTCTCGTTGGCTGTGTGCCCCGAGCAAGTCCGTGCAGTACCTTGCGGCTGCCCGGGTGGCACTCCTCTCCTTCCCGTCCCAGCGGGTTGCAGGTCCGCACACCTCGAAGCCACAAGCTGATGGCACAGCAGGTGCCCGTCCCACACTGGACATCCCGCTCACAGGCCTGCAGGGGACAAAGGGGCCATTAGAGCCTATTAGTGCCACCCAAGAGGACCCAGAATCGAAAGTACACCCCAAATCCTTTGGGGGTGCTGAGAGCGGCACCCTACCCCCAGCCCCACAGGACACCTGGGGCCTTGCATTACTGCCCCTGCTCCCCTCCGGCAGGAGGCTGGGCTCCGTGGGGCAGAGACCTGGATCGGTGAGGCCACTCGGTAGGAGGCAGGCCTCCCTGCTGACAATCCGGAGGTTAGGACCAGCTTTCTGGCACCGTTGACGCTGGAGGAATTGGATTACCTCCAAAGGGGAGGAGCCCTGACAGCTGAGTTCCCAGTGGTCAATGCTGAGTTTCCCCGGACCCAGCAGTGACCCAGCAGCACCAGGGCTGCTGCCTCCCTCCCCATGTTGGCCCCCCACACCCTCACTTGATATTCCAGTGCCCAGTAAACAGCTGTCTCCCCCCAGATCGCAATGGACCCCTCTGGGCTGGGCTCCCAGGACAGGGGCTGAGCGGCCCTGCTTGGCTTGTGGGGGGTGCCATTTGTAAAGGCCACGCGAGCCTGCTTTAAACAGCAACCTGAATCGGGGAAACAGCTCTGAGATGCTCCAGACTCCGGTGCGCCTCGAGGGGGAAGCAGCGACCTCTCCCCTTCCGGTCCGGAGCTGGGTCTCAGTTGGCTCTTCTCCAACAAAAGGCCACAGAACACCCTGCCGCCGGTGGTGAGGTGGCAGGACCTGGACACTCCCCACCTGCTCAGCTCCAGGAGGAAAGAGGGGGCTGCTGGGCTGCTTGTCACCTAGAGCAGCTGCAGGTGGCAGTCACCTGGCCACGCGGGTCTCCAGCCCAGTGAGGGCACATCTCACACGCCAACCTGCCCCTGAAAGCTCAAGGTCAGGACCAAGTAGGCCCCACCCGATTCTCCGCCCACAGAGGTGGGGTGTCGCTGTTCCACTCTGGGAGAAAGGACCATCAGGCCTGAACTGGGCACGGTGAGCGTTTGGGGATCATAGGAGTGTGACTGGTAGAACCCGGCCCCTTCCTGAGAGTCAGACAGGGACAGACTGCCTGGGTTCAAATGGGCAGATGGACAGCAGAAGAGGCCGGGAGGTCCCCACTTGTCCCACGTCACGTCTGTCACACATTTCCTCCTCCCCTGGGTGACTCTCTCACTGTGCTTTCGAAGGGTCAGCCTGAAGGAAGATGTTCCCACCTGTCTAAGACCTGCCTCCTGCCAGCACTCTGGGCCAGGCGTCAGGGACCACAGGGTGAGGTGACTCGGGCATCGGCTCAACCTGCTGCTCCCACCCCTCTCAGTGGGGCGACCATGCCTCTCTCCTTTGCCTCACCCTCCCGACCTTCGAAGGACGACAGGGCAGCCGTCAGCGTTTGCACCCACTGGTACGGCGTGATTCTGCCCAAACAGTTCCGTGTGCGCTCTGGGTCTCAAAAGCATCGACTTGCCTTTCATATTTGTTCTTTGAAACTCAGTCTTTGTCCTTTAAAAGGGAGAAGAAAGGAGCTTTCCTGTCTGTGAACATGAAAATGAATCCAATTCCGGGAATGGTTTGGCATCTCTACATTTTCATTGTCTAGGGGAAAATTGGAGGAGGTGGAAATAAAAGTGAATTTCCTTTTTTTCCCTAGTGGCTTTTATCCAGGAAGCTCTCAGGTAAACTCTGACTTCGTGCTGTAATGAGAATGTCCCACCACCGTACACAGCTGTTCCCATCCGAGGGTGGCTCCCGGTAAAGCCACCCTTCCGGGACGGACCCACACCTGAGGGTTTGAACCCCTGTGCACAGAACCTCTGTGGAGACTGCGTTTCTCCCAGTGACCATGCTTGCTTTCGGGTGCCCGTGGCTGATGTCACCCTGTCCCTGTCAGACTGCGCAGAGTGAAGACACAGGACAGTCAGGGAGGGAGTTTCAAGGCGGCCTTTGTTAAGAGTGGAGAAAGCAGAGGGCAGCGGTGCCCACCAGATGCTAATAAGGTCCCTGCCTGTCACTAAGCCAACATGCTGTGTAGATTAAACGTGACACATGGACCAGACCGTATACGAAAACCCAAATTTACACAAAAGGTAAATTAGAAGATGTTCATCCGTTTTATGACGGTTAATTACACCAAATTGGAATCTCCATTTCACCAAAGGCCCGGACTTCCAAATGCTCAGCGCGCTCGGTGCCCTGAACAGCGGACTCGACCTACCCAGCTTCTCCAAAGCAGATCGGGCTGGTAGAGCGAGGGCTGCCTCACGTGGAAGTCCTGTGACCTGCCTCGGAAGTGCCGTTGGGTGGCTGCCCCCTGCCCTTCGGCTTGCCCCCGGCAGGTTCCTGGCTTGCTCTCATGCAAACCCTGACACCCTCCCCAACCCAGGGAAACACTAGCTGACTTACCCCGGTGATCACGGCACAGTCCGACACTGTCACCAGGAGGAGCATGACAGAGACTTGTGTGGCACCTCTCATGGTCACTTGGAGTGAAGGCAAATGCGGTCCACTCCGCGCCTCTCGCTTCCTGCTGCTCAGCCTCCCCCGCCAGCACCAGCGGAGGCCGGGCTCTGGGCCCCCTCCCGCCTCCCAGATATACGGCGATCCAGGCTGCCTGTCTCCTGTCTTCCTTTCCCCATCCCCAGTGTCACGCGGAGGATCTCAGACATAAAGATGAGACCTGAATCCCTAATGACATCAAATCACCATCAAAATCAATAAAAATGAATAGGTCGGGGGCTTTGACAGTTGCTTGAAGTCTCCCCAATCGCCCTGATCAGGCAGTTACACACATCGCTCTCCATGGTCCTGTCTGCCTCTGGGGTATATCTGTCCGCTTGGGGCAGGGAGAGGACTTCGCAGTGATTTACAGCCTCGCCATTTATCCACACCCGCGCCAAACCACGCAACAGACAGGACCTCGGTTCCCTCGCACTCAAGCCCACAAGAATCATGTGGGCGGTTACGGTGGGCTCAGCAGAAAGCAGGGGCGGCTGAGAGGACACAAGAGGGTCAGGTGGTGTCCCTGGTCCTCCAGGAGGTTCAAATGCCCATGGGGAGACATGGGACAGTGGGAAACAGGGCCAGGCTTGTGGGACGAGAAGCACACATTGCTCTCTAACAGTCCCGAGACAAACACCAAGTGTCACTTGGTACAGAAACCAAAGGGCAGGAGGTGAGCCAGCCCGGGTCCCTGCAGAGACGTGTGCTTGGTTGGGCTGGGGTGTGGTTAAGGGTTCCAGGAGCCTCGCTGCTGCCTTCCTGGTTTTTTGGGGTAAGCATGAGATGAGTGAACAGACACATTGGGCCCAGATGCCAGTCTCCTGGGTCGCTGACTCTGGGCATGCCTCCTCCTGCTGGAGGGAAACGCCTGGTCCCAGCCCTCCCCATGCTGGACAACCCAGAGAGGTCTCAGGACCCTTTATCAGATAATCTGCCTTCTCTTCACAATGACAAAAGCCGTGATTTCCCAAGGTCCTTTCTGCAATATGTGAATAGGTGTTACCTACACAGATAAATACATAAAGATTTCCACAGTCAAAGCTTTGGGAAACAGATTCTACAAGTTCAACCAGCATCTTTACTGCAGGACTTATCAGGGCCTTTCATATGCTAACAAGCATTTGAGACACCAAGTGGAGAAACCCAATTTGCAGTATCTTCCAAACAGGTGCGGCCAGGAAATCCTTTTTTTCTTGCAGCTGAGGAAGAGGGTGGCTTCGAGTGCGGAGAGCACCAAATGAAGCACAGGGCTGAGAGTGAGACCCCAGAGGCAGGCATTGGGACTTCGGATCCTGCCTGGCTCGTTGGCTTCATGACCCTGAGAACAGTGTTAACCCCTCTCAGCCTCAGTTTCCTCATCTATAACATGAGTGTAACAGTAACACTTACATCATGAGGTTTTGTGAGTATCTGTTCATTTACTTATTTATTCACAGATTATTTATTTATTTATGACTACTCTGTCAGCTCCATTCTTGATCCTGGAAATAGAGCTGTGAACAAAAAACCAGGTTCTTGCCTTCGTGTAACTTTGATTGGGAATTGATAAGCACATAGATTCATAATAAAATGGCTAGATGTGCTGAGTGCTATTAAAAATGAAGGCAGGGAAGATGACAGTGTGACAATGGGTGATATTGTGGATGGGGTGAGGGTGTAAGAAGACACTTGCAAAGGCCTGGTAAAGTGAAGGGGTGAGCTGGGCAGAGCCGCGGGAAAGAATCGGTGCAAAGGTCCTGTGGCAGGAGCAACAGAGAGCGTGATGGGCAGGGGAGGGAAGGGGCAGGGATGCAGTAGGAGCAGGAGCCTGGGGCCATGCCCTGCCAGCCTTGCAAGATGGGTGGGGGGCCTGGCTACAGCAAGGGTGACAGGAACCCTGGGAAGGCTTGGGGCAGGGGAGGGGCAGGGTGTGATTTACACTTTGAAAGGATCTCTCTGGCTGCGTTTGCAGAATTAAGTGAGACAGTGCGTGGGGAGTGCTTAGCACAATGCCTGGCACATAGCAGTGTTGGCTAATTATTGGCACTTTTTATTTTTTTAAAAAGATGAGCCTGTCTGCTTTAATATAAAATTCTGATAATCAAAATAATGAGTCCTGTACAGCCTACCTGAACACAGAGCCACTCCGCCTGTCAGGAACTCCGGGGCCCCAGGGAGAAGGCAGCGCGGGGGGGGGGGGGGGGGGTGCTCTGGGAGCTCCCAGGGCGGCCCCCAGGCAACCTGCGCAGACCGCCACCTCTCACAGGTCTCCTTCCGAGAGACCACATCTGATCCTCAGGCTGGTGTCCCCAGCCCTCCCCCACCTCCCACTCTCATTCCTCCCTTGTCAGCGCCTCCCCCAACACACAGAACGAATTACCCCACACAATGGACTGGAGAACAGCAAGAAATACTGTTCCGAGCAGAAGCAGGGTCACCAATGGAAAGCGTCTTGTTTCTCTTAAATGCTGGTGTGAGAGGACAGATCACTGTAACGGGGAAGGCGAGGGGCGATGGTGACTTGGTGGACACCCCAGAAGGGACTTTGGGGAGCTTCAGGGCGTCTTTACCCAATAAGTCAATCAAGCACCTTCCCCAGCGCCCTCCCCAGGGCAGGACCAGGGGGTCTGGCTCAGTGGGTCACTTTCCTCTGGAGCTCAGAGCCCTCCTGCTCCTGTGTGCAGGGGGTTTCCCTGCATGGACACGTTTGCACCAGATCGGGGGTACCTACTGGCTGACAGATGTCGTGCAGGAAAGGAGAGTGGGAAAGAGGGAAGGCCCTGGACTAAGCGGACAGAGGAAGGATGCCAGAGCCTGGGTGGTGGGAAGTGGGAAGGGTGGTGACAAGTGATGACAATGCACTCATGTCCCTGGAGGGAGAAGAGAGCTGGTGAGAAGATGTGCTGGGCCGAGGGCTGGCCTCTGCTTCTCTGCTTCCGTTTATCCAAAGTCACTATTTTCCAGGACTGTTTGCGTGTGTGTGTGTGTGTGTGTGTGTGTGTGCGCGCGCGCGGTGAGCAGGGGCCACTCTCGTGGGCATAGGGCAAACCCTGGCATGGAGGTCTGGGCCCAGGTCAGCCCTGGCCTGGCAAGCTCTCTGCCCACAGCAGCTCCTTCCCCTCGGCCTTGACCATTTCCCTGCTTCTCTCCTTTATCTTGTACCTCACTCCTCTCCTTCCTCTGCACAAAGTTTCTAGGCAGATAGACTGCAAACCTCTGCTCCTGTTCCCTCCTCAACCCACTCCAGTCTTGCCTCTGTCCCCACCACACCAGTGAAACCACTTTCTCTGAGTCACCCTTGGCCTTCTAAATGCCAGCTGCCAGGTGTCACTATCAGTCCGCAATCTATTGCACTTTGCAGCTTTGGACAGAGACCTCCTCTGTCTTCACCTTCTTCTCTTTTCCTCTCCATACCCTCCTATTCTCCAGGTCCCCCCTCCTTGGTCTCCTCCAGGGGTTCCCTTGCTGCTCTCCCTCCTTAAAGGAGGCTGATCCCCAGGGTTACACATTCAGTGGGCTCCTATCCCACCACATGCACCCAAATGAACTTCAAAGCCACCTAAATGCTGATGATGTCAGGTCTGTGTCCCCACTCAGTCACCCCAGGCTCCTGGCCCGCATGGCCAACAGCCCCTGGAGGTCACACACTGATCCCCTGCTGGGTCTCACATGCACACGCCCCACCCTCTACCCTTTCCCCACCCTCACCCTGAAACCCACTTACAGTGCCCAGGGTTGCAAAATAGCAGACTCCAGTCTGGCCGACCTCAGCAAAAAAGGGAATTGAATAAAGACTATTAAGCAGATCACTGAATTGTTTGGAGTCTTGAGAAACAGGATGGAGCTAAGAGGCGTCCAAGAACAATGCCCAAAGCCACACCACGGATCGCCCAGAAGGAAAGCGCTTCCCCAGCCAGACCTGATGCGGACCTCCAGGCCCCACGCGGAGCCTCTTCTCTGGTTGCTTCATCACTGCGCGGGCTGTCTGATCGCAGGCCTGGCATGTCGCCTGTCTGCAAGGGCACTGGGGGGCACGACTGCCCGCTGCCCGGTCTCCCTACCCTGTCCCACTCAGCTGGTGGCACTGCCACACTCAGTAGCCAAACCTGGGAGCTTCCTCGACTCCTGAATCTCCCTGCTTTGGTTAGTCACTGAATCCTGTCACTCGGACCCCACCCCCTGGAACTCAGATTCATTCCCCCTCTGGTCTTCACTGCCACTGTCTATTAACATCTTCCTGACTGGCAGACAGACAGGACAACTTCCTCTGCCACCTGCCGCTCACCAACTCCCAGGTCCCTCTAGAAGTCCAGCCTGCTAATCTCCCGGCCACCTTCCTCCCAGATGGCCCGTGAGTTGTTCTCTCGCCACCACCTTGTCACCTATCAGCTTCCAGACCCTCAAGCCCCAGATGGCAGAGTCCCAGAACCCTCACTGTCCCCTGCCCACGACAGGCCCATTTTCAGCTGCAGAGCGGGTGGGCAGGTCTTGAAATGGTGACCAAGCATGGGAAGAGCAGGAGCGGCCGGTGCTGGCCCGAGGACGCAGGCAGGGGGCCCCTCCGCTGTCATGCCCGCGGCTGACCAGCAGCGTGCACGGCCTGGTCTGATTCTCACAGCAGGCTCACAGCGGGGGCGTGAAGCTCTGCAGGGACCCACGGGCAGACAGACGGCAAGTGACAGAGCCGGAGCCTGGCCCGAGTCTGCCCCTCAGTGCCAGCCGCACTGCCTGGTACACGTCCGAAAGGCTGCGAGGAGGAGCAGGGGCAGGCTGGCGCTGCGTGGTCTCAGAGGGCAAACGGCGGCTCCAAGTGTGGAAGTTGCAGGGAGCGGGGTTCCGGCCCAGTGCAAGGAAGACTGTCCCAGCAGAGGAGGGATGGGCCGCCACAGAGGCAGAGAGCTTCCTCCTGTGCGTGTGTTCAGAGGCCCGTCTGGCAGGGAGGCCGTGGAGGTGATTCGGATTCGTGTCTTTGGGATCTTTTGAGATCCTAAGAGACTGAATATGCAAATAAACAATGGCCAGACCATATATGAAAATAGAACTCTGGCTCATAACCAGCCCAGGAAGCCAGTCCTTACCTCTACAGTCACCTGCCCAGGAAGCCAGCCCCTTATCCACAGTCACCAGCCCAGGAAGCCAGTCCTTACCTCCACAGTCACCTTCCCAGGAAGCCAGTCCTTACCTCTACACTCACCTGCCCAGGAAGCCAGTCCTTACCTCTATAGTCACCTGCCCAGGAAGCCAGTCCTTACCTCTACACTCACCTGCCCAGGAAGCCAGTCCTTACCTCTACAGTCACCTGCCCAGGAAGCCAGCTAGGAGTCACAAATGTAGGAAATCAAACAACCCCTGTCAACAATCAGCCCCAAATGGCCAGGACGTAATATTAATAATACCTGACAGCTTCCCTAAAAGTTGTCCTTGCTTCCAACTTGAGACCAACGAGGAGTAGTCAAATTGCTCCCCTAACCAAGCACACAGGAGCCCCCCTGAGTCAGCCCACCTGCAGCGTCCCCAGGACAACAGCCTCCAGGCAGCCCCTGAGGCCTCCCTTTCTCCCAACGTAGAGCTGCCCACCCCTGCCCGCCCGAGCCTCTGCCAAGAAGCATGTGATGGCCGCTGGCTCCCTTCTTACAGGAAACTCAGAAGAAATAGCCTTTGCTTTTCTCATTTGGTCTCTATTTCCATAATCCTTTCACATGCTGTGAGAGAGAGAGCGAGAGAGCCGGGAAGACTGTGTCTGTGATCCGATGCCAGTGTCAGACCGTGTACATCCGTGTACATATGTATAAATCTCCTGCGCTGTTCTTGCCTGTGGGGCCCTGGCTCCTGGGCCCAGCTCATTGCCTTTCTGAACCTCAGGTAAGTCCCTGGGGCCCCATGAAGTCATGTCCCTGGGCTCATCTCTGATTTCAGGGGCAGCTAAGGGTAGAAAGTTCCATGTGAGCTCAGATTTACCTGTGCTGACGGGTCTATCTGCAGAAGGTTCCAGTTCTTCTTGCTTGAGGCCCCAAGGCCTTCTGTGCCCTGCAGGAGCTCAGCCTGCAAGTGCCCGGAGTTCCTCCCACCCTATCCTGGGGAAGCCCTGACGGGGAGCAGGGAACCAGTGGATAAATGCACCAACCTGGAAGCCCTAGGACAATCCGGCCCGCAACGAGAGAACACATTCCTTACTGGCATTCCCTGCTGGCCTGCCCCCCTCCTGCTTGCTGGAATCACCCCCAAATAAACCACTAGCAAGCAAGACTTTGCCTCGGGCTCTGCTTCCTGAGGAACCCAAGCCAAGATGTCACTCAATACCTTAGGACTTTCTCTTTCTTCTCTACAAAATAAGGGGTTTTCTGACCCTGGGCCGCAGGGACTGCCCGGAGGAAGGGGGACCTCCCAGGGCTAGTGAGGCCCAGCCAAGGGCTCCGCACGGGTCTCACAGAGAAGCCGCACCTTCAGCTGGCATGTGCTGCCGTTCCACGTGAGGTCACTTCTTCAGAGGACTTGTGCTTGGACTTGCTGGAAGCCCCGAGGGCTGTTCCAGAAAGGAGAGCCCAGTCCCCGGGCGCCCTGCTCGGGCAGAGCCCCTCAGGGGAGGCAGCAGCACTGGGGCCTCCTCTCCCAGGACGCACGCCCAGCTTCTGCCCGGCTGCTCTTGAGACTGCATCGTAAAGAAGCATGGGTTAGGACAGGCCCTTGGCTGGATATTCCCAATAAATTCCTAGACATTCCTGTCTGGGATGGATTTCTTCCCACAGGAGGATTCCCAGGCACCAGAAAGCTCCCTGGTTCATTAACTTGTTGATTCCCCCTATAAATGTCAAAGCCATCCCTTCTATGGGAGTGATGTCTTTGAAGTGGCAGAGGCCATAAATGGGCAGGGCCGGAAGCTCTCAGCAACCACCCGAGAGCGCAGCTCCTTGGAATCTCGCCCCAGCTCCGCGGGAAGACGCCCGCCCGTCGGAGGGCGAGGAGGCCCATCCAAACCGGCGTAATGCGTGGAGAGTTTCTTCACGAAGGCGTGGGCCTGGTGTAAGGTTAGCACAAGGACTAACGCAGGAACCGGGGGCCCAAAACTGGGGGCCCGAAACAGTTTCTACTATCCAGGCCAGGAGACGGGGGTGCAGTCACCTGGACCAGAATCTTGCAGAGAGAGGTCTCTCGAGAGGATCTGTGACTCTTTGGCCAAGGGACAGCCAACCCAGGTCACCTCACTGGAAACATGCCAGAGGAGTAAATTCCAGTTTCATTTTCCTCCTTTCCTCCAGTCTTCTGAAAGCTCCCCACTAGCCAAGCTCAGCTAGAGGCCAGCCAGCACAGCCCCCTCCCCATGCCATCCCCAGAGCTCAGCCTCCAGGACACAGACCAGGGCAAAGGTGGGGAGCAGAGCTGAGGAGCACAGAGCAGATTTGGAGAAGTACAGCAGTGCAGAGAGACCCCCTTCTCTGCTGCTCCTTGCTGTGTGGCCTTGGCCAAGTTACTTAACCTCTCTGACCCGCAAAAAGAGGTTGAGGCTGGATACCTAGGAATCATTGTGGAAAGTATTTTGCTGTGGCTGCCACTTCCTAGAGAATGAGTAGCAGGAGCAGAGGGATTGGGGCACATGGGAAGGTCGAGGCAGGAGTTCAGGGAAGGAGCGGGGAAAGAGCCACCAGGGAGTCGACGGCGCCCTCCTCTGGGTTCCTCTGGCACTTTTTCTTCAGCTTCTCTCACAGGATCTTCTTGTCCCTGTTTCTATGCGCCTCCCATCAAAGTGTGAGCGCCTTTGTCCCTCAGCCATCTGGGCTGACAGTGCTCAGTCCGTGGTCGAGTGACTGAATCAGCAACACTGGGGCATCTGCCCCCTGAGAACTGGGGATGGGGCAGCGGCGCCAGCAGAGCGTAGAGGACAGCCCAGGGAAGGAGGTAAGGCCTCAGGGGGAGGGATGGCCACAAGCCCCTGCTTCCACTTGCCAGGGATACCCATGTGCCAGGCACTGCACTCAGTCTCTGGGCTTGAGAGACAGCCACCTGGACAAGCGTGACAGGTCCCCCATCCAGAGCTGTCCCCACGGCCTCTCTGCGCACAGAATGTTGGCAGTGTGGGATTAGGCAGGTTGGGAGGTGAGGGGGGTTGAAAACCATCCTGGGAATGAGCAGAACCTGACTTGGGTTGGCGTGGAGAGATGTGCAGAGATGAACCCAGTTCAGTGTTTAGAGCAAAAATTTGATACAAGGAGAGATCAGATTGGAGGAGATTGAGGAGGACCTGAGAGGCCAAACGTGGACTTCTAACCAAGTCCAAGGCATTGGGACCCCGGCCAGGTTTTGAGCAGGGGAAGCGCATAGCCGGGTGTGCTTTGAGGGGACTGCTGCCGCGTCTTTGATAACGCAGCTCCCAGATGGTCGTTACAGTAGTAATTACTGTGACGAGGCTTCTTCACGTGCAGCTTGCGGACTTGCAGGCAGGATCAAGGTCCCACCCAGCCCACCACGCTGAGGAGCAAAGCCCAGGTTCCTGGGAGGCAAGCCACTCAGTGAGCTGGCCCTCTGGCAGCTCGCCCAGCCCCGTGCGCCTCTGGGCACCGCAGCCGGCTCCGCTGGTCCCAGGGGCGGTGCACCGGGAAGAGCCAGCAGGAGCACGGCCCGCCCAGCCCCGCTCCCTCTGCGCCCCGCCTTCACAAACCCCAAAGGTTTCCCGGGGACTGTGGTCTGTGCGCAGCCACGAGGAAGCAAATGGTTGTTTGCACACTTGGGAAGAAAATTCAAGATGGACTGAACACGGTGTTGCAGGAGCCTCGGAGCTGTTGATGGAGCCCACGGTCAGGACACGGAGCCAGGGGTCACCCACAGGAGGGGTGCTGTTTCCACCGGGTGCTGCCTGAACAAGGCAGTAAACGGAAGCTGCAGTGGGAATACTGACACCCGGGGCTTCCTACCTGTGATAAATCCGCGCTGGCCGTTTCCCACCCAAGTACGGCAGCTGCACCCTGTGCCAGAGCCCCCAGGAGCCGGGCCCAGCGACAGCCCCCAGGGGCCGGCCCAGCGCCACCGCCCCGGTCCCTCTCTCCTTCTCATTAAAGGCTAATCCTCCCATTTCTGAAGCTGCGGAGAGCATTTGGATGGTGGCTTCAAAGTATTCTTTAATCCATGTACTTTTATGCATTTGAAATATTTCATTAAAAATAAATAAAAGCAATTAGATTAAAAACAAATAATTCTCTTGATGGCAGATTGGTGAACTTCTCCAGCATGGGGACATTTACTGTCTTCTTTTTCCCCATGTAGGACTGAATGACAATGCCTTTTCTTGGGGAACAAGATCAGGGGGTTTGCAGCCTCACAGCCGGGTTCTTTCAGGCAGGGCGTCTTGGGAAGCTGAGTGGCCAAGGGACACAGGACACGGGTACAGAGCTCTGCCCCTTGTCTGCCCTCAGGAGGAAGGGCCCCCCAGGACCCTGCTTCAAGCTGCCCTGCCCAGGGGTGAGAAGAGTCCTAGGTTGGATTAGGAACAGGCAGGAGTAGGGGCTTCTTGTGACAGTGTGAGCAGAGACACATCTCGCCTTTTTTTTTTTTTTTTTTTTTTTTTGTTATCTTTAGATAGAGCTGGAGGGGGAGAGAGGGGAGAAGAGAGAGAGAGAAACGTCGATGTCAGAGAGACACATCAACTGGTCGCCACCCACACGACCCCAACCGGGGCTGGGGACAAACTGCAACCGAGGTACGTGCCCTCAGCGGGAACCGAACCCAGGTCTCTCTGGTCCGCAGGCCGACGCTCTAACCACTGAGCCAAACCGGCCAGGGCACATCTAGACTTTTTACATTTGTTTGTTTGTTTGTTTGTTTGTTTGTTTTAAAAATCCTCACCCAAGGATATTTTTTCCATTTATCTTCAGTCACTGGGAGAGAGCGAGGGAGGAAGAGAGAGAGGCACTGATGTGAGAGAGACACATTGATTGGTTACCTCCTGCAGGAGCCTGACCAGGGCCAGGGACCGAACCAAAACTAGAATCGAACCCGAGACTTTTTGGTCTGCGGGCCGATGCTCTAACCGCTAAGCCAAACCAGCCAGGGCGACAGATCTAGTCTTAAATCAAAAAATGGTAGGAGCAGCCCAGCCTGTGTGGCTCAGTGGGTTGGATGTTGCCCCTGTGCACCAGGACGTCGATAACTGATTTCTAGTCGGGGCACTTGGCCGGGCTGTGAGCCTGGTCCCCACTGGGGAGTGTCAGGGAGGCAGCCGATTGATGGTTCTCTCTCACTTGTATTTCTGTCTCTCTCTCTCCCTTCCTCTCTCTGAAATCAATAAAAACATATATATTTTTTAAATATGTTTTTATTGATTTTTTAGAAAGAGAAGAAGGGAGAGAAAGATAGAAACATCAATGTGAGAGAGATGCATCAATCAGCTGCCTCCTGAATGCCCCCTACTGGGTATTGAGTCTGAAACCAGGCATGTGCCCTGATCTGGAATCGAACCAGGACCTCTCAGTCCACTGGATGAGGCTCAGGCCACTGAGCCACAGCAGCTGAGCAAAACATGTTTTTAAAACTCATCTTTATTGTTGAATGTATTACAGATATCTCCAGTTTTTTTCCCCCATTGACCCCCTCCTCCCCAATCCCACCCTCCTCCAGCTTTCCCCACACTATTGTCTGTGTCCATTGGTTATGCACATATGCATATAAATTTTTTGGTTTATTTATTCCCACCGCCCACCCCCCTTCCCTTTGAGGTTTGTCAGTCTAACAACCAATTTGTACTTCTTAATCCCTTCATCTTTTTCACCCACCCCCCCAACCCCGTCCCATCCAGCAAGCAACAAAAAGTTCTCTGTATCTATGAGTCTGTTTCTGTTCTGTTTGCTCATTTTGTTTGTAGATTCAGTTGTTGATAGATATGTATTAATTGCCATTTTATTGTTCATATTTTTATTTTCTTTTTCTTTAAGAAGACCCATCAACGTTTCATATAATACTGGTTTGGTAGTGAAGAATTCCTTTCTCTTTTTCTTGTCTGGAAAAACTTTTGTTTTTAAATGGTAGGACCAGAGCCCTGGCCAGTTTGGCTCAGCAGTTAGAGCATCGTACCTTGGACCAAAGAGTCTTGGGTTCGATTCCTGGTCAAGGGCATACACCTCAGTTATGAGTTCATCCTGGGTACCAGTCAGGGTTGTGCGGGAGACAACCAATCAATGTGTCTCTCTCACATTGATGTTTCTCTCTTTCTCTCACTCTCTCCTTCCCTCCCTCCCTCCCTCCCTCCCATTCTATCTAAAAAAATCAATGGAAAAATATCCTCGGGTAGGGATTAAAAAAAAAAAATGGTAGGACCAGAAAAAGACCCCTTGGCTCTCTTTAGCTCAACTTCCTCCATCTACTCCAACCCATCCCAGCCAAATATTCAATGGGAACTTGGCATACAATTCCTTCCCGTGATTATAAACGAATCCAGGCCAACGCTGGCTGACCATCATGGCTGCCCAGAGAAATGTGTTGAGTCTGAAGCCATCTCTGGGCTCCATGAGAAAGGGTGCCAATGCTCCCTGGTATATGTCACAAGTACGGATGAGGACATGTTGGCCTTCACGCCGTGTATATTCTAACCAGGGGACTCTATTCAGAAATAATCCATTTATGCAGGAAAATATCAATGAGATAACAACCACAGGCTCAAGTCAGTGGAGTTTCGACTCCCAGTAGGAGGCGGCAGGTGTGATTTGGCCTCCATCACGGAAATGAAGTCTAGCAATGACGTTGGCCTCCTGGTCAGGCCACCCGTTTGGACACACCAGTCCTCCCAATGAGAGCTATGGGGTGTTGGTGATGGGAACAGGGTTACAACTCATCCATGCTTTCCCCATCCCTACTGTTCATGGAATAAACTGCTTTTTTTAAAACCTTTGGCAAAGAAGCCAGGGCTGAACCCTGGAGACCCTGCCTCCTGGGATTCCAGTCCTTTCTAGGGAGGTCACCCCACCCCGGCCATAGGCCAAGCACCTTCAGGCCTCAAGGTCTCAAGGTCAGTGGTTCCCATCATGCCCCTGAAACATCACCTTGAGAATGGTCTTCCAAAGGCACACTGCCTTGGGAGCACCCTCCCATGAAGGACACTCTATCACGGATGTTCGGTCTCTCCCTCCTTCCATGTCCCTCTCTCTCTAGGGTGAGCTCTGAACAAGATAACAGGCCCACCCTGAGTAGAGTTTGGCAGGTTCACAGACAAAGGGGGTATGTGTCACTTACAAAGCAAATCCCTTGGGTATAAACAAGCTCAGTCAGCTGGAGAGGACCTCAGTGTCCCCGGAAAGGAGGCATATGACTGGACACAAAAGAAAACAAGGTTGGGCAGAACCTGCCTTGGATGAGAGTCTGAGCGAGAGACGAAGATCAAGCACTGATGCAGGGAAACGTTGACATTACACTGTCGCGTGGAAGAAGCTGGAAACAAAAAAAGAATGGACAATGTGATTCCATTTTGCACGTGTGTGTGCACACGCTCAGAGAGAAAAAGATTGAAAAGAAAGGAACTAAAATGTGAATATTTTATCCTGGCAAAGAAGAATTGCTAATGGCCTTGGGGTTGGTGTTATTTGTCTTGGTGGTTCATTAGTCCTCGTACATTTTACATTCTCAGTCTTCTCTTCGAGCAAGTGTTCTTTTTGTCATAGAACACTAAGTAAGTGTTACTCTTAAATAATTATAAAAGGGCAGGAAAGGAAAAACTTTTAAAGAACTTGAGTTTGGGGATTATTTAGAACTGTGATCAGCTAGATCCTCATTCTACCTCTTTTTGGCTAGTCTCCTTGGACAAATTACTTATTTCCCTGGGCATCTGTCTCCTCTCCCTAAAGCACGTGCTCAGACAGAGAAGCCAGGCCTTGGCTTGTATGGTGGTTGGTTGGTTTTCAGAGCAAGCGTTCCTGGGCAGCCAGCAGAAGAGGGCTGTGGTGCTAGGAAGAGATTTTGGTTTCCTCTGCGGAAACTGAGGATGCGGAGGAGACGTGAGGCAGCCTGGGGGAGCCCAGAAAATGGCACAGCTGGGGGGCGTCCACTGTCACTGACAAAGTGCCCAGAGGGCTCCAACCAGGCTTAGGGAGTGGAGAGCACCAGACACTTTCAGGACTTCAGTCAGCAAGATGCAGGCCATCTGTGGCCGTGACTAATGTGTGCAGACACTGAGAGTCCGGGACGCGGTCCCCCAGCGCAGCCGGCGGCATGTTCTCTGAAACAATGTCGGTGCTCGCAGTGGGGGGCTGGGCTGCGCTAGGAGGGGGCAGACGGACGAACTCGCCTGCAGGCTGGTGAGACTCAGTCCAGGGACACGTAGGGACACTGGGGTGAGACTGAGCGTGGCTCCAAAGGCTTTGGGGACATTGCACACCATGGGGAGCCGGTGGCCACATTCACAGTGGCCCAGCAGGGCCTCCCAGAGGGAGCAGTCCGGCTCCATCCTGCCACGTAAATCTCGCCCCAAGCACTGGAGTTCACTGCCGCCAGAGCTCCCCAGAGCGCCCACCTGCGAGGCTCGTTCCACGTCCTAATGGGTCACCCAGAGTCCTCCTGTCCCAAGACAAACAAGAGGAGGAGCAGCCAGAGCTGTCAAGAAATTAATTAAAAACAGCAATAAGAGTCTCATGAATACATAATAATACAGTAACTTGCTCCTTTCTCCGAGGCAGACTTAGAGTCTGGGAACTCGCCTCTGGGGCCTGCTGACCACCCTCTCACAGCCCGCTTCTGGGAGCAGCTCCTGCCCCCAGCGAACAGAGCTGCAAACAGTCCGTCCTCAGCCCGGCAGCTGTCACATGGCTTTAAGGGTGGCTCTTCCAACAAAAGCAAGAAGAAAACACTTCTGTCTACTTAATGCTCCTGAAAGAGGGTCTTCCGTGTATCCGTTGTGTCTCACTGTCATGTCCACATCAACTCCTTTGAAAGCAAGTTCGAGTGACTCCTTTCTTGTGCGGCTGATTAGACCAAACTGGAATCCAAGCATTTCAGAGCTGGAAGGAAACCCGATTAGACAGCAGCCCCAGTGCCCAGCACAGAGCCCAGGACTTGGGTGCAAGGTCCTCATCTGATGGGTGAGAATATGGAAAAGTCACAGGACTGGTCCTGGTCACAGACACAATGGAAGCAGGTCGGCTGCTCCTAACTGGTGCGACCACACTGCTCTTTCTTTCGGTTCTGTTTGACAAACCAGAACAGAGGTGGCAAAGATGAGTGAGACAGAGCCCCTGCCCTCAAGGAACTAGTTGGAAAGACAAGGACATAAATGACTGTGATGTTAAAAAAGAATACTAACCATCCAAATCCTGGATATGAGGCCACGAAAAGACAGTCTGTCCTTTGACGTCATTTAGCCATTGTTTCACTAGCCCACCCAAGGATTACTAATGACCTAGGGGGTGTATTTCTGTGTGCCTTGGCTATTTACCATTAATTAAGGGCTCAGACTCTGTTAAGTTACACAGTAACATGTGGATCAAGTCCAGTAAAGACATAAACAATTTATAACTAATAGAAAAGAAAACACCAAAGATTGATTATTTAGCTGCCCTGTAGGACATTAACCAGTTTTGTTTTCTTTTTTAATTGTTGTAAAATACACATAACATAAAATTTTACTACCTTAACTGTTTTTGAGTGTCCAGTTCGCGGATTAAGTGCATTCCCATTGTGGTGCAGCCATCACCACAGCCGTCTCCAGAACTCTTTTCATCTTTGCCAAACTGGATCTCTGTCCCATTAAACACTGACCCCCCATCCCCTCCTCTCCGGCCCTGGCCATCACCATTCCACTTCTGTCTCTAAGAGTTTGACCATGCCAGGTGCCTCATATCAATGGAATCACACAGTATTTGTCTTTGGGCTGGTTTATTTCACTTAGCGTAGTGCCTTAAGGTTCATCCATGCTGTAGCGTGTGTCAGAATTGCTTTCCTTTTTAAAGCTGAATAATATTCCAACCACCTTTGGCTTACCCATTCATCTGTCGATGACATTTGGGTTGCTTCCACCTTTTGGCTATAGTGAACAATGTCGCTGTGAACACAGGTGTACAAATATGTCTCGAGACCCTGATTTCAGTTCTTTCGGATATACGCCCAGAAGTGGAATTGCTGGGTTCTATAATTCTGTTTAATATTTTGAGGAACCACCATACTGTCTTCCACAGCGGCTGAACCGTTTTATATTTCCACCGACAGTGCTCAAGGGTACTTAGCCCGTACACACGAGGGCAATCAGTTTTCTTTTTTAACCTAAAGTTTTTACTCAAACATCTCCTTTTAAATGTTTAGCAATATCCAGTTCCTCAAACTGCTCTTTGACCCAGCTTTACCATCTTACTGGTACTCTCATCCCTGAGTTACCAAATCTTTGACACCTGTCCATTCCCTATTTTACGGAACAAATGTTTCGAAATGTTTGAACAGCATGCTTTGATAGTAGCGTACAGAGTGCTGTAGGTGTCAGGGTGAAGATCACTTCTATTTGGGAGATTCGAAAATCCTTTCAGGTTTGAGATCGGCCTTGTGGTTAATGGGTAGACTTTGGTAGGTAGAAAAGGTTTGGGGCACACATTTCAGACCCCAGGAATGGCAGGAAGATGCCTTCTAATTTGCTTGCTGTCATGTGTGTCTTAGTGAAATCTATGGGCAACACGGTGTGATACTTTTACATGAAAAAGCCTAGGAAAAAACTTCCTGCCTCTCATATGTTGTTTCTCTTCACAGCCCTTCACATAGGGTCCCCCTACAGCTCCAGGTAAGGCCAGCACCTCCCATGCCCCCACCCGCCATTCACCTCCTACCCTGCACCACGAGAGGCTAAAAAGAACCTGGGCCTTTCCATCAACACTTTGGATTCATCTCTGATTCTGCCTTCACTGGGGAATCGCATTTCCTGGCTGACTCCATCCCACCACGTGGGGCGTCCATGAAATATCTCCCTGACAGGCTCCAAATGTTACCAGCATCGATCACAGGGATAAACCGCAAATAAGCTCGAGACAGAGCAGCCATCTCTGGCGGATCCAAAGTGGAATTAATTAGAAAACGTATTTCTGGCCACAGAGGACAAAACTGCAGCCCTCGAGTGACCTCTGCCTCAGCAGTGCGTGTCACCAGCCAAGGCTGGTGGCAAAGCCCTTCCGTTGGGGCTCTTTATTCCAGAGGGTGCTTCTGTCCCTGGTTGAAGTGAAGAATCAGAATTTAATGCGGGGATTGTGTTTTCTGAGGACCTCAGGTGTGCATATTCCTTCTTTGGTTTTTGAAATCACATTGTTGTGGTCTCTAGACTGTCCTAACCTTAACTTCCTGACCCATGGCCATGACCTTTCCTCGGGCTCCCAGCAGCCACTGCAGCCTGCCTTGTGGCTGGACAGTCTGGATGTCCCAGTTCCGACTGACTGAGACTGGCTGTCCTCACCTCTCCTCTGCTGGAAATTCAGGCACAGGAGTAACCAAGGGAGCCTCAGCAGAGCCTGAGCCCGTGGGTGCTGAGACCACGGCCGCCCGCTGCCCGCCCCTCCACCCCTTCTCCAGCCCCAGCTGTCCAGACGCCCTGACTGAGGCCTCCAGGAGGTCCAGCCCCTCAGCCTCGGCTCAGCCTCTACCAGTACAGGGCACATCCCCCTTGGGGCCAGCAGGGCTCCCTAACTGGACCAAGGAGGGAGGGAGTGGAGTGGAGAAAAGGCACAGGGGTCTCAAAGCAGAGCAGCCTGGGCTTCTTCTCAGGTCAACAATGTGCACATACTGGGTGCGTGTGAGGGCAGGCGGGCTCAGGCCAGCCAGCTGTGTCTGATTTCACCTTCGTTAGCTGAGTGGCCTTGGGCAAGTCACTCAACGTCTGAGCCTCAATTTCCACATGTGTAAAATGGTGCTAACAAGAACACCTAGAAAGCTGCTGGATATAAATATAAAACACTTAGTACAGCCCCTGGCAATAATCAATCCTCAACAAATGTTTATTTCTTGTGGGTGGAAAGTGGATTTTGTCCTGTTTGTGTGGATGTGTGTGTATAAAAACAACAAAGTATTAGGAAAAGGACAAAAAGGAAAAAAAGCCAGAGAACTTGCTCATTTCCCTAGACATTCTCTTTGCTGATCGATGTTTCCATCAACTCATAACGGAGGTTAGTCCCAATTTCATATTCGCTGTCCAGAGTGATAAACTGTTGTCTCCTTAAAGTAATCTGTGCTGCCTTCAGATGGCCTTCTCCACCTTGACGGATGGGATTAGATCCCTCTCCCTACTCCTTTGGCAATTGACAAGATCAATGAGACATTAGTCTCCATGCCTCTGACATTCTCCTGGGGAAATGCCGATGGTCCAGAATTAATGTGGCGATTGATTTACTAGTGGTGTCTAAAGACACAGGGACAAGTCCTCCCACTGCTGGGAGGGGAGAGGAGAAGGCCCCGTGGGCCACCTGTGGGACTGACTCACGGGCCTGTGCTGTCTGAGCTGGGTGAGAAGCCAGCTGCAGCGGGGCTGACTCACTGGGGATCCCGTCCTGGAGACTGGCTGGTCCTGGTCTTAAAGTCCTAAGGCCATGGACTCTTTCAAGCTCTATGACCTTGCCATGGGGGCTTGGAGCTTTGTCACTGGAAGTTAGTTGACCTCTCTAGACCTGTTACTTCATCCACAAAATGGGATAGAGATTCCTCAAAGGATGACTGTGAGATTAAAATGAGATGATTTGTGTGAATGGATGCGCTTGGTGAAAGGTCTGAGACGGCGGGAGATCACATCCACAACGCAAGGCCAGTGTAGAGCAAAATGGCTTTATTGCATGTGCCTGGGTGCAGGCAGGCTGAGCCAAGAAGGGGTCAGCCTCGAATTAGGGTTGGGGTGTCGGTTATATACCCTAATTTTAGCTTCTGGCAGTTCCTGCTGATGTACTCTGCATGGCCCGTTGTCCACTTTGCAGTTGGACTGGTCTGGTATCTCGTCCAGCATCTGCTGGGTTATCCATTGCCTTGCTGGGTTATCCAGATAAACCGTATTCATACTCAACAGAAGGCTGAGCAAAGGTCATGCAAGCAACACAAATTCCACAGTCTCCACCTTTTGCAAACTTTTACCTTCACTCTTTAAAACATTACTAACCCTTTCACTTGGTAAAAGTTAATTTTTCATCTTTAAACACGAGTAAGTGCAATGTTCTTGAGTGAGAAACTGGTCAAGTTTACAGATGTTAAAACTGAGGCTTAGAGAGGTGAAACCCACAGCAGAAGTAGGTCAGGAAGACTGTCCCCCGCCCTCACTGCTGTTGACACAAGTGACTGCCCCGCTTCTCCTGGTTCCTTAGGGGCTGGGAGAACATGCAGAGGATGGTTGGAGAGGGTCGGTTTCCCGAGATTCCCACAGGGGAGTCCTTCTCTTACAAAACAGACACTGATTGGGCACCTTCTGTGTGCCAGATGCTCCACTGGGCACCCTGGGGGCAAAGACAGCACACCCAAATTCTGAAAAGGCCTTCACCCTGAGGGCTTGGTGTTTCTCTTTATTCTCCCTCCCTCCTTCTCTTTTCCCAGAAGCAGCCCTTCCTGAAAGGCGTGGGGAGGGAGCCTGCCTGCCCCACTCAGCCCTCTCCTTAAAATCTGGTGCCTGGAAAGGCAGCGCTGGCCCCGGCTCCAGGCAGGGCCGAACACACAGGCTGTCCCGGTCAGGATCTTTGGTCTGAAAAGTTTCTCTAATCCCAAAAAGGGATCATGGGTTTTTCCATGATCTCTAGCTTATTTACCATATAAAACTCAAGCTCCTTGACTGAGGAAGTTCTGCCCGGTTTACTGTTTTCTCCCAGCACAGAATCTGACAAAGCGGGAGTGGGAAATAGAGCGATGGACGTGCAGACACAGTGAGCCACAGCTCGAAGCTGGCAGACAAGCTGGCACACAAGCGGACTCTGAGGTGCTTAGGGCCATATCTACCCTCAAGCAGAGGAGAGGGCAGAAAGCACTCCCTCCCTTTGCCAGAGAGTGCACCGTGGTGCCCAGTGGCTCTCCGAGCAGTGCGAGGGGTTGGGGTGCCCAACCTAAGAGTGGGTCCTTATGCAAAGTGAGAAGCCCCATCTAGGAGACCCTTGACATGCTCCCATGAAGGCCTTCGCCATATCCAGGGCCCTGCTCACATTCCTGCACAAGACTGCCCTTCAGGGGCACCGGGAAATTCCACCTTGCTGGCAAAGCAGCAGCTGAGCAGGGGCACCGGGGTGGTAGGACTAATTCCTTCTGCAGTAGTGACACTGGCATTGCACGCTGCTGCGGGTGTGGTCCAGCCAGTGGTGGTGGCGTGGGTGTTTTCCTCATGGGGGGCTTAAAACTTTGTCACTGGAAGCTTAGACTGGGTTCTCCAGACGCCCCCCAACAAGCTGGGTAACCACGAGCTCCCCAATGTCATTTTAAAACTTCCTTTCCTACTCCAGAAGCCAGCCAGCTTCTGTTGCTTGCCACTAAGAACCCTCAGTGATAGGCTCATTCAAGTTTGCCTGGGCTGCCATTTCTGGGGGTCCTGGCAGCAGCAACAACAGCTGCCATTTGTTCAGTGCCTGCAACAGTCCTAGGAACCGTGCCATGGGCTCTGCATGCGCTGTCTCTGGAATTCTCACACCGCCATGAGGTAGGTGCTGTTTTTATCCTCGTTCATAGTGGGAGAACGGAGCTATCAAGGCATCAGAGGACTGGTGCAAAGTCTTAAAAGAGAGTCATTCAATGTCGTGAGAGTAGACAAGCTCTTGAAGCTAAACATGGATTCCAAGAGAAATGGAAGCAGCCAACAGGAAAGCTCTCGCTCCGCTCTCCATGGCGGGATGGGCAAAACTGGGCAAGTCATCTTGTCTTCACATCGTCTTCTGAAGTAAGGACCAGTAACACCCTACTAAGTTCAGAGGGTGAAATGACTCAGAGATATCTCACTGTCCAAGGGTTTTCCCAGGACAGTGGCAGAGGTTACTGGCAGTGGAATGTACTGCTACCCCACAAGTGTATTCTCTGAAACCCTCCAGGGCTGAGGGGCTGGACAGTGGTACATGGCAAACGGTGCTGCAAGCCTGCATTCGACAAGCACCAGTGCGCAGGTCTGCCTCTCCAACACATGCTAATATAGGTAATTCTTCTCCATTCACTTCAAGCACTTATTTGATTTGCATAATTCCAAGGCCAATAAATCTTAGCATTAAGGCTGATTTGATGTGTGATGCAGACAGCCTAATTAAGTTGAGGTATTTTATCAGCTCCTCTAAATTTTCTTTTCTCTGGTCTACAATATTTTATACTGAGTTGATCTTTTTTTTATTCATAAGGACTTCATTCCGACTTGCCATGGCTGCATTAACAGGGCAGTCAGTGACGACTTAGATGTGGAAGCTTGCATCTCATTTATCCTCAACAGCAAAATTAATGAAGCAGCAGAAAAACAGCTTCCTGTGCTGGAACTTCTCTAGCCAACTCTGAGTCATCTCAAATATATTTCATTTATGTCTTCCAGAACCGGGCTCAGCTGTAAATTCTAGGAGACAGTGTCCAACTTCACCTGCTGTTGACTGACAGCGCAACTCATTGCTCAGAGAGGCTTGGATCAGGGTGGCCAGGGGTGTATTCTCCCACTCATTCTCTCCACACACATTTAGTGAACACCTTCCACAGGCCAAGCCCTGGGATATAAAACAGACTCAAGGTCACAGTCAAATGGATCATGCCACCATGTATGCCACCACTGTTGGCCAATGTAAGAAAAATATCTTAACCAAGTATCAAGGTTGGGAGCAAGCTGGAAAGATTACCTGCTCTATCCTTTTGCCTCTGGGAAGGTGACCCTCCCAACTAGTTTTTCTATTACATAAGGGCTCCCAAATGCTGGTGATATCACAGACAGTGACTTTGTAATAAATATATTTATTAATATATGTGTAGTAATACATTGGCTTCCCAGGGCTGTCATAACAACATACCATAAACAGTGGCTTAAACAACAGAAATTTATTGTCTCACAGTTATCAGCACTCAAAACTGAGACTCAAAAATCATCAAATAGCCCAGCCAGTGTGGCTCAGTAGTTAAGTGTTGATCCATGCACCAAGAGGTCGCCAGTTTGAGTCCCGGTCAGGGCACATGCCCAGGTTGTGGGCCAGAACCCCAGTTGGGGGCATGTGGGAGGCAGCCAATCAATGTTCTCTCTCATCGATGTTTCTATCTCTCCCTCTCCTTTCCTCTCTCTCTAAAATCAATAAAGAAAAAACTTTTTTTTCAAAAAAAAGAATCATCAAATACTCCACAAGCTGAAGAAAGTAGAAAACAATTAGGGGCAAGACATCTCCTCCAACCATCAGTCCAGCCCCCAGCACTTCACCCACTTAGGTAAGCTACCTGGTTCTCTCTGTCTACTTGCCCAGGGGAGAAATAGCAACGGGCAGAGAAAGGGGATGGGATAGAGTACCTGCCCTCCCTCTCCAGTGTGGCAAGGATGCTGGAGCCAGTGGTCTTCCTCTTCCTATGCTCATTTTCCATTTCAGAGGCCTTCCTTACAGCTTAAAACATGACCACCAGCTTTTCTGAGAATGTTTTAATCACTGATCGGCTTTGAGACTATCAGGGATACCCTGGAGCAGCCCCGGCCAGCACGGTAGCCACCAGCCTAACGTGGCTATTGAGCACTTGAAATCTGGCAGCAACTCTGACTGAAAGGTGCTGTCAGTGGAAAATATAAGTCTGGAAGTGGAAGACTTAGCTGGGGGGGAGAGGGCATATAAAATATCTCAGTAGCATTTTTTTAAATGATTACATGTTGACATGATATTTTGGACATATTATTTGGATAAACAAAATATATTATTAAAATTATTTTCACCTATTTTACTTAAAAAAATTTTTTTTCTTTATTGATATTAGAGAGAGAGAGGAAGGGAGAGGGAGAGAGAGATAGAAACATCCATGAGAGAGAACATCCACTGGCTGCATCCTGCATGCCCCCCACTGGGGATCAGGCCCACAACCTGGGCATGTGCCCTGACCGGGAATTGAACCGGCGACCTCTTGGTGCATGGGTCGACACTCAACCACTGAACCACACCGACCAGGCTCACTTGTTTTACTTTTTATTGCTGTTACCAGACCACTGAAAATTATAGATATGGTTCACATTATATTTCTATTGGCTGTCATTGCCCTGCAAGTTAAAAAACCAGAGGTTGGGAAGCGGGAGCCCAGCAAAGCTTTACAACGCCTGGGACCACAAGGGGGCAGTACTGCAGCGCGGAGCTGCCTCCGGCAGGACTTCAGTAGGAAGCAGTCTGGCTCCGAACAGTTTCAGTCTAACGCTCTCCCAACTGAGCTCTTTCAGCTCGGCCTTGGCTCCTAACATTTTCTAATGCTGTCTTTTAAAGGCAATTTTAAACAGCTTTTTCTAAATTTAAATGGTCCATATTATGTTATCCCTAAATTTAATAATAGTAATAATAATAAAATAGTAATTTCTCTAGAGCAGGAGTTCCAAACTCCTGAATTACAACATTCAAGACGGGAATGTTAAGGAAGCTGCAAGTTTCACTATCACAACTAGGGAAGAACTAGAGGCAAAAACTATAAGCAACCCAACTGCACCATTAACAAGGGGCTGGTTAACTCAAGGTATAGCTATAATGTGGAATGTTTTGTATTACAATGGCTGTAAATGAATAGTTATCAACATGGAAAGACACTTATGCTAAACTCTG
Source organism: Tadarida brasiliensis (assembly GCA_030848825.1). Taxonomy (NCBI): domain Eukaryota; kingdom Metazoa; phylum Chordata; class Mammalia; order Chiroptera; family Molossidae; genus Tadarida; species Tadarida brasiliensis. The sequence continues at coordinate 10,680,610 of CM061275.1, read as the reverse complement.
TGAAAAAGGACAGCTACAGAATTGTATGCCCCGTGTGTATGTCAATTGTACTTAAAAATGAAAAAGAAAAAAAAAAACATTAAAAGCATATACTTGCAAAGACAATGGGCTGAGAGGATCTTGTCCAAGCGATTAACAGTCATCCCAGGACAGACTATGTGTGGCTTTCTTTCTTTATTTTTACACTGCTTTATAATTAACTTTTAAAGTTATTTTTTAAGTTGTCCTACCCATTCTTCTTTTCAAATGCCACCTTCTTTCCCAAACTGTCCTGAGCCCTTGCGAAAGGAAGAACCAAGGTCTTCGTTAAAATCCCGACACTTCCCCAGCACCTCGCTGGGGTTTTCAGCTTGTTCCACCTCGCCCTGTAGCCCCGTGAGCGTGTCGTCTCCCCCCCAGCCTGTGGAGGCCTTCGCTGGGGTCCTGCGCCTATGCTCGCTCCCTGACCGCCACCTGGGGCGGACCTCGCTTCACTGACCACCGCGTTACGGTAAACTAACACAAGATCTGGCCGACGTTTCGGAGTCGGTTGAATCCAAACCCCAAGGTTACGTCCCCGACACAAGTGACCGCTCAGGACCCGACGCTCTGAGGACCGGCTGCAGATCTCTCTCCTGCGGAACAGTCGGCACCGCCAGGGCCCGGAGCGCCGGCCACCGCTCGGGAACCAGCCCCTGGACCGCGCGGGGCGGGAGCCGGCTGAGCGCTTCCGGTACACAACGCGGACGCTGCCGTGAAGTTTGTCCCTTCGGAGGTGCCGTCGGGGCGCGCGCCCCGCTTGGGTCACGAGAGCGAGGAGCGCCGGAGGCCAGTGCTGGAGGAGCAAGTGGCGCGCGGAGGGTCCTGAGTCGGGGTGGCCCGCCGGCGGGATGGAGGCGACTTTGGAGCAGCACTTGGAGGACACGTGAGTGGTGCGGCCTCTTCGGCCTGTTCTGAGGTCGCGACGCGGGCACTTAACGGGACAAAGGGCGCGAACTGCGAGCCCCGGCCGGGCGGCCGGCGGACGCCGTGCGACCCCCAGGCGGCGGGTCAGGCGGCGAGCAGGTCGCGGGGCCGCAGGAGGCCGGTGACCCGGACTGAAACTCCGCCGGGCCCCGCACAGCCCCTCCGCAGCGAGGCTCCGCCCGAGCCCGAGCCCCGTCCTGCCGGAACTGCCTCTGGCCTGGGGGTTTCCGCGCGAGTTCAGGAGGTGGGTTAACTCGGGGGAGCGGCGTGCCGCTTGTGCAGACGAGCCCTGCCCTGTAGATACACAGCCACGCGCACTCTCCGCCGTGTGTCACCAGTTATTTGGTGCTTAAGAAAATGAGAGACATCCCTTCAGTTTTTCAACGAGGAATATCCACGCAGAGTCCAAAATCAGGGCGGGTAGGGAAACACCTCCGTCCGCAGCCGTGTGCCCCGGTTCCCAGCCCTCCCGGAGGCAGCCGTGGGCCTTGAGTTTCCGGCAGTTGTTTTAAGTGAGTTAGTATGTTAAAGCATGCGTTTTTAACGAGGGCAATAGATTCCTAGATGTTGCGATGTTTGTGGCCCTCCAAAGCTCCCTGACACAATCTTTCCTGTCATCAGAAACAAACTGGCTCAACTATTATATTTAGTTATTTTCGGGGTGGGGTGGTGATACAAAAAGGTCGAGAAACACTGATTTAAGCACTTACAACAAAGCCTGGTATCTAGAATGCGTGTGTGTTGTAATTATTTCATTTTCTCACATCATCTGTTCCTGGAAATAGAATGAAGAATCCCTCCATTGTTGGAGTCCTGTGCACGGATTCGCAAGGACTTAACCTGGGCTGTAAGTATCTCCCGTCTGCACTTTGCTGGGTTGCACAGCGTTTGAAGTTGACTGGGAGTCGGTGTGCTGTTACCCTGCCACTTTCTGGCTACTTTTGTGAGAGTAGAGATTATCTACAAATAATGAGATTAGAAAATTGAAACTTTTCACTTGGTACTTAGGAAGTTAGAAATGTTTCTTGCACTACACAGTTTTTTCTACTAACATAGTCTTTGACTCATTTCAAAAAGTGGGTCAGGGAAGGACTTCAGATGATGACAGCAGTTACATTGATTGAATGTGTGCTGTCTGCTTGGACTGCTAGGCTTCGTTCCCTAATCTCAATTTTCACGTTAATCCTGCAAGATGCTATTTTTTAGTCTAAGTACACTGAATAAGTGAGTAGGCAGTAAAAATGGGGCTTCAGAGTTGGACACCCAGGTTCAACCCCCTGCTCTTCTGTTTGCTGGGACCCAAAAGAACCTTTCTGAGCCTCATTTTTTTTTTTTACTGGGTTGTTGTTTAATAACGATAATAATTATTGAATTGCATTTATTGAGCTTTTACTGTGTGCCAGCCAGCATTCTAGGTGCTTTACATATACTAAGTCATTTAACCCTCATAACATGAGGTAGATAAAGAAATTAAGTGATTGCCTTGGCCGGTGTGGCTCAGTTGATTGGAGTGTTGTCAGGGCATATGCCTGGATTGCTGGTTTTATCCCCCATTTGGGCACGTTCAGCAGGGACCTGATCAATGTTTCTCACATCCACGTTTCTCCCTTTCCCTTCTTCTCACTCTAAAATCAATAAAAACATATCCTCGGGTGAGGATTTAAAAAAAGAGAAAGAAATTAAGTGGTTGAGCTGGGATTTGAGTCTGGCTCCAAAACCTCTTAATCACAATACTATAAGATTATATAATATGTGTAAAACACAGCACACAACCCAGATGTAATGCTCAATAAATGGTAACAATTACAGATGAAATTAATCCAGAGAGATACATAACTAAAGCATTCAGCTGATTAATATCAGAACTAATAAGCCCAGGACTCCTTACTCTTTACTGCAGGACGTGTTAAAGCTTTGAACTATTGCTGGGAGGGTGACTGAAAGATAATCTGTGTAACTAGGGTTTTACACACAAAATGAATTGAGAGAAAAAAGGCCAAAGCAGGGGTGGGCGGGGGGCAGAGTATGCTTGCCAGGCTCACTAATGAAAATTAAAGGAAATATAAAACTAAATGAGTTCCTTCAAGAAACCTTCAAGGCCAGAAAGACTGCACCTCCTTCATGTCCAGTTAATGTTCTATATACCAATAGTGAACCTGACAACTCTGCCCTAGTAGCCTGTTACCTGACAGTAGCTTGCATTGCCCTTATATATGCAAATATATCCTAAACTTAGTAATTACTTTTTGTACTTGCCAACCAAGATTTAGTTATTATTTACAGGCTGACACAAACAATAAAAAGCCAATTCTGTTGCTATTGGAAAACAGCCAGCTTATTCTAGTGGGACTAATTGCTCACAGAATATCCACATATGCTGTCAAGGTGGTCTTACAGCTGAACTCCTGAGTAAAGACTTTCATACCCTTTGAGGTTGAGCTCAATAAAGGGAAATCAGATTTCGTATGAGGAATTAGTTTCAACGGGTCTCTTGCCCTTACTGCTTTTTGTCGATCTCACCTCCACATTTCTTGTCGGTTTCAGCAAGGTTCCTATAAAATGAATTTATGACTTTCAGATAGACTTGAATTACAGCTTCCTTATATGCTTAAGAAGGTGTTTAGAGATGGTGATGGGAATGACTGAAAATTGAGTGTCTGTTATGGCTTCATTGATTTAGGAACTGATATCTGGCTTTCTTGCTGATGGGACCAGCTGAGTACAGCAGAGCAAAATCATTTCATGTCAGTAAATAACCTAAGGGACCATGAACTGAACTCCTACCATGAATAATTCAATGAGAGGTACTGCTATAGCTCTGCACTCATTTTTGGACAATCAGGCAACACGATATCTCTGTCTTCCAGGCCGTGGGACCCTGTCAGATGAGCATGCCGGGGTGATATCTGTTCTAGCCCAGCAAGCAGCTAAGCTAACCTCAGACCCCACTGATATTCCTGTGGTATGTCTAGAATCAGATAATGGGTGAGTAGAAGTCAGCAGGTCCCTTCCTTTCCTTTTTATTCAGAAAAATCCCTGGGAAACTTGACTGGGGCCTGCCCTGTGTTCCTCAGTGATTCTTCATTCAGAGGGCTTTAAGGACGTTCTTCACCCTTTGGACCATAGGCGAAGATAGGCTGATCTCTGAAGCTAGTGGGCTTTTAGACCAGTGACATTTAAATGAAGAGGAAGAACTGTCATGAACTATTGGTCTGTCAAGAAAAAGAAAGTAAAATAGAGGAAACCAATCAAAGAACAGAAAGTACTTTTGTAGTAATAGAAATACTAAAGATATTCCAAGTGAGTGTGCTCAGAATAACTGTGACACAAGCAGAATACAAACTATGTACAATATCATCACAGTTTTGTAAAAAGAGAAAAAATGTATACTAGTATACATGCAGATAAAACCAGGAAAATATTAATAGTGGTTGTCTCTGAGTGGTAGGGTTATAGGATTCATTTCATTTTTGTAGTTTATACTTTTCTGTGCTTCCCAAATGTTTTGTTGTGTTCATGTATTGCTTTTATACACAGAAAAATAATAAATGTATTTTTTGTTGTTCCTAAACCAAACTGCATCATTAATCTCACACTGCCACCCACCTGGAACACTTGACTGAAGATCTTCCGCTTTGTTTCAGGAACATTATGATCCAGAAACACGATGGCATCACAGTGGCAGTGCACAAAATGGCCTCCTGACGTCTTGCAGCAGTTCTCCAGCAGCCATCGTAGGGACTCAGCCTGTCTATGTTAATTGTCTCACACACTGTTGAAGTTTCAGTGGTTAGGCTATTCACTGTGCTTTGGGCACTTTTGTATTAATTTTAGGGTAAGTTGCTTTTGACATCAAAATATTAGTAAGAAAGGATCTTGTTTTGCAGCAGCGGGTCCAGGTGACTTTGTATATAGAATTCTGTTATGTTCAATAAATCCGGTTGGAGGAAAGCTTGGATCTTTGCTGGATTCTTTAAACTCTTATCAAATGTTCATTTTTTCAATTATGAAATTGAAAATTATTTAAAAGGTCTTTGTGCCAAATTACTCTTTTATTTCCAAAGTTTCCTGAAATATATATATTCTCACAGAAGTATCCATGGATATTTCAAACAACTCAAGCAACCAGGCCATGAGAGAGAACACTGATTGGCCAACTCCTACACGCCCCCTACTGGGGACGGGGCCCACAACCTGGCCATGTGCCCTGGCTGGGACTCGAACCGGCAACCTCTTGGTGCATGGGTCAAGGCTCAACCACTGAGCCACGCCAGCTGGGTAGAACCTGTACTCTTAACACCCAGACCACTATGGAAATTGGCCAGAAAACATTCAACCATTTGAAAGTACAGAACATTAATCTTCTTTACAACCTTCATAATTCTCAACAGAATGGTGCCCAAGCAGGCATGAAAGACCTCATTTTGTTGAATTTGAATGCAGCTTCTGTTGCTCTTTAGCAATTTAATATTTGACAGTATAAATAATTTTCCTTGCCCAGCCAGTGTGGCTCAGTGGTTAAGCATCGACTCATGCACCAAGAGGTCACCAGTTCGATTCCTGGTCAGGGCACATGCCCAGGCTATAGGCCTGATCCCTGGGGGGGTGGGGGGAGCATGAAGGAGGTGGCCAGTGGATGTTCTACATCAAAGATCTGCAAATAGAAAGTGCTATGTGAGGATACAAAGATTCTGAAGATGGCTCCAGCCTTAGAGCTTGACATATATGTTGTCTTCGCCTTACCAATACCTGACACAAAGTATGCCTATCTGTCTTATTGTTTGTCTTCACACTAGCACAGACACTTCAAGGGCAGGAGCTTTGTCTTATTCACAGATGTATTCCAAACACTTGGAACAGTCCTAGCCACATAGTAGGCCCTAAATAAATACCTGCTGAATACCCTGGCCGGTTTGGCTCAGCAGTTAGAACATTGGCCTGCGGACCAAAGAGTTGCAGATTCAATACCGGTCAAGGGCACATACGTCAGTTGCAGTTCAATCCTCAGCCCTGGTTGGGGTCGTGCAAGAGGCAGCCAATCGATGTGTCTCTCTCACATCGATGTTTCTCTTCCTCCCTCCTTCCCTCTGTCTGCAAATCAGTGGAGTATCCTTGGGTGAGGATTAAAAAAAAAAAAAATCTGCTGAATAGATGACTATAAGAAATACAAGGGCTCGGCTGGTGTGGCTCAGTGGTTGAGCATCTGCCCATGCACCAAATGGTCGCTGGTTCAAATTCCCGGTCAGGGCACATGCCCAGGTTGTGGGCCCGATCCCCAATGGGGGGCATGCAGGAGGCGGCCAATTGATGTTCTCTCATATCGATGTTTCTATATCTCTCCCTCTCTTTCTGAAATCAATAAAGAAAAAAAATTTAAAGAAAGAAATACAAAGGGGTTTGTGGTATGAACTGGGCCTTTCCAGGTGGCGGGAGTGGCAATAACAAAGACTGGTGATAAACCAGAAGGAATATTTATGTAATACTAAATGCTTTAGTTTGTGAGGTAGGAGGTAGAAAAGCAAAGGTAGGGCAGCTAACTCAAGGAACTGGGATATTTGCTTTTTTTTAAAGAATCCTAGGCCTTACCCTGTTAGAAGATGGGGCTTAGAACAGGTGAAAGGCAAAGTTGAGCTTTAAGATTAATATGAGGTAGACTAAGCTCATTTTTTCAAGGAGAAAAACTTCCTCTTGCTTATCTGTGTATCTCCAATTCCTAGGCCAAAGTAATGACAGCCAACCTTTAGTGAGTTTTTGCTACATGCTAGATGCTGTAAAGCAATTTACAAGCCTTTAGCTCATTTAATCTTATGAGGTATCATCTCCATTTTAGAGAGCAAGAAATAGACTCCACAAGATAAAGTAATTAGCTCAGAATCAAAATACAGGAGACTAAAAACTAAACAAATTTGCAGAAAGGTAAAAGAGAATGATTAAAGGTAACTGAATCATCTAGTGTAGAAAAGAGAAAGAACTGAGTGCCTTATAAGTCATCTTGGGAAGGGTTACAGAGAAAAGATGGCTGGGTTTGAGCTTGGATCTGTTGAAACTTCTGACAGGACATCCTTAATGCTCAATAACAACCGTGTTGGGCGCTCACTACCAGGCACAGTGCTAACCTCCCTTCGGGGACCTTCCATTGCATTTAGAACAAAATCCAAAGTTCTTACCATGGTCTCCCAGGCCCTATATGATCCAGCCTCTGCCCACACCTTTTGCCCCATCTCATGCCACCCTCTTACTACACATACCCCTCTGTCTAGCACATTGCCTGGCACATAGGAGGCAACTTCATTGCACGAAATGAATAAGTGAACGTACTTCCTTGTTTATTCCTCATATCTTTTGAGGTGGAGTGTAGTGCACTCAATTCTACCAATGAAACTATAAAATTTGGCTGGAAAGATCTCAGAGCTGATTTTTAGTCTGTACAGAGCTGAAGCTAAAGTAGGATTATATGGGGATTTCTGAAGACCACCCTGTGATGGTTAGTTTTATCTATCAACTTGACTGGGCCTCCAGGTATCCAGATATTTGGTTAAACTATTATGGGTGTGTCTGTGCCAGTGTTTCAGGATGAGATTAACATTTGAATCAGTAGACTAAGTAAAGCAAATTACGCAGTGTGCCTGGGCCTTATCCAATCCCTTGAAGGCCAGAATAGAACAAAAGGCTGAGTAAGAAAGAACTCTTTGTCTCTGCATGACCATCTTCAAGATAGGACCTCGATCTTCCAGGATCTTCTGCTTGGACTCAGACTGAGACTGAACTACACCATCAGCTCTCTGACTGCAAACCTTGGACTTAGCCTCCATAATTACATGAGCCAATTCCTTAGAGTAAATCATTCTCTCCCCCTCCACTCCACACACATAAATCTCCAAGGTTTTCTGTTGGAGGCTGATCACATAGGCACCCTCTCCCTGGAATTTGCTCAAAATTCTAGACTCCCAGAAGGAAAGGAAGTGTTTCACATAAACCATATTTTTTGCACAAATAGTTTAGCACAGTGATCTACTCATAATTTAGGGAATGGTGGAAACCCTCAAAATCTAAATTCCCAGATGCCAGCCAAAGGGCAACCTTGTAAGCAAGCCTTTCAAAAGACAGGAGTCTCAGGACAGCTATGATGCCTCTTTGTGCCAAGATGGAATGAGGACAGGGAAAGATTCAGCTAAAAATAAAATCTTTTAATTCTAGATGGTAGTGCTGTATTATACTCTTGAGTCCCTCAATGCTAAAAATTATTCATGTGCTCTATTTGACAGTGGAGTGAGGCTAATAGTGGCAACTTAGGAAACAAGCTGCAATTCTTGCTGAATAGCTTTTGCACCAAGTGTTAGAAGGTTAGAGGTTAAGGGACTTATTTATGTTTACTTAAAGACCCTATAAGTTTATTAAGTCAACTGGGTACAGATGCCAAAATGCTAATATCCCATCGGTGGCTCAAGGATTCTTTGCTTTTGATATTAGGCCCCACCTGATTAATAAGAACCATTTTTAGTGAACTAAGTAAGTACCAACAGTTGGGTCTAATAATGTGTAGTCATCCTATATATATATAGTCAGTCCTCACAACAAATATGCAAAATAATATTAACCACATTTTACAGGTACGGAAACATACTCAGAGAGGGTAACTGGCTGAGTGTTTGCAGGCTTAAAAGATGGCAAAGTTGAGATTCTAACCACATCTGCATTTCACACTACACCCCACAGCTTCCTCTGTGAAAGCTGTTTCAAGGGGTTCATCTCTGAGGACTCTCCAGCCCTCCTAGCCTCTGACTCATTGTTCTGCCACACAGAGCTCTCCATCATATAAAGCCTAGCCTCATCTTATCCTGCGATCAGAATCATAGATAGCCCTGCTTTAAAAAAAGCAACACGCCCTGGCTGGTTTGTCTCAGTGGTTAGAGTGTCAGCCCCTAGACCAAAGAGTCTCGGGTTCGATTCTGGTCAAGGGCATGTACCTCAGTTGCGGTTCAGTTCCTGGCCCTGGTAGGGGTCGTGCAGGAGGCAACCAATCAATGTGTCTCTCTCACATTGATGGTTCTCTCTCCCCTCCCTCCCTCCCACTCTGTCTGAAAATAAAAGGAAAAATATCCTCAGGTGAGGATTTAAAAATAAAATAAAAAAGCAACAAGTTCCCATCAAAAATTAAACCAGTCCTACAGATGTTTACTAAAAAAATGCTTTCCGGCGTATGTTCATAACAACAAACAACACTCTGAAAAGTGTTCACCTTCTCTCTTTGGGGCTTTCGCTTTCCACTGGAGGTTCATTTGGTCCTTAACACCAACACACATAACCGCACCATCTTTCCTATCACTACACTTACAAGGCGTCTCCCGAACCACTAAGCTAGGATTCTACTAGCACGTTCATCAAAAAGTATTTGAATTTCGTTTTAAGAGTCTGAGAAGCCTCTTACTTTTTAAAAAGGAACATGCATAAACATGATCAGGTTTTCCAACTAAAACAAGAAAAACACACTTTGGCCTAAAATATATTCATTTGGAACCAGGAATGTTGGTAAGGGGAGATGAATGGCAATTGCCTGTTGACTTTTTTTTTTGAGATAGAGGGTAGAACAGAGAGGAGAAATGGGATAAGAAGGCTGAATCATCCCAGTAATTTTCTAGGAGATTCAGCCTTAACCATTTCCAAAATGCAATAAGAAAAAAGTTTCATTGAAATTCAAGTATACACCTTCTCTGGAGATGTTTGGTGGTAAGGTAATCAAGTACAAAAAAACAGCAATTAAAATGAGGCCTGGTACTCGGCCGGGGTGGCTTAGTGGTTGAGCATTAACCCATGCACCAAGAGGTCGCTGGCTCAATTCCCGGACAGGGCACATGTGGGCCTGATCCCTAGTGGGGGGCATGCAGGAGGCGGCCAATCAATGTTCTTTCTCATTGATGTTTCTATCTCTCTCCCTCTCCCTTCCTCTCTCTGTAAAATCAATAAAGGAAAAAAAAAAAAAAAAAAAAAACAAGGCCTGGAACTCCACATTACTATCCAGATTCTTTAGTCAATACACAAACGTTCATGCAAATGGGCTTAACTTCCTGAGGGTTGTCATTTATATCCCAGGAAATGGACTTCCCAACACTGAATAGGAGTATGTCTTCTGTAAAATAAGCATGTCCTGAGGACCATCTGAGGAACAGCAGAGGCAGGGGTATCAGAGTCCTGGGGCCCCATTCTTTGCCTTGAACATGGTGTTAAAAGGTAAGCAGCCATATTAAAAAAAATTAAGAATTTATTTGAGCAAAAATCTATTTGAATTAGGCAGCACCAAACCCCAAGTAATTAAGAGTGCTCCACCAATAGCAGCTTGGGGAGAGGCTTTTATAGAGAAAAGGCAGAAGCAAAGCAAGAAAATGATCAGCTATCACTTAAGGCCTGGTTGGCTGTTTGTAATTGGTTGTCCTTGGGTTTCAATTTCTTCACCTTGAGGCATTTAAAGGCTTAGATTGGGGTTTGCTTATGTAGCCACCGCAGCGCCAGAGCCACCTCTGTACTGACCTCCTTGTTTAATTAATTCAACAGTAGTTACCAAGAGGATTTTCTACTTGGTTTACTCTGATACTCGCTTTCAAGCCTGTGGTGAAACACTCTACTTCCTCCGTCAGGGTGGGTGGTGGGAGGACCCAGAATGATGTCAAATCCTCCTCTCCTCAGGAAGTAAAGTCCACTGGCAGAGGAGTCCACAGCGGCCGTGGTGTCCTCGGCTCCCATAATGCTCACTTGTTCTCACAGTACAGCATTATAAACTACCTTGGAAAAAGAGTAACGTTCGGGAAAATTGCAGTTTATTTTTCTTCCCAGAGTGTCTCATCTGTAGAGGATTCCTTTGCTGAACACCACGTCAAAGGTAAGACAAGAACAGGATTGTGCATTGAGGTTGGTTTTCTATGTTTTGAAAGATCCACTGGCTTCTCTCCCAGCCCAGCCACTCACCACTCGGCCATTCCCTATACCCGGCCAGTGGATTCTCCTTCCAGTAAGAAACAGCCTGCCTGCCGACCTGGCAGTGGGAAATAAAGAATGTTGGACCCCTTCCTCAGGACACATACATTTTCTTTTTTGCTATTGCTCTTTATACTCTTTGTGAGGAGGTAGCAGACTATGACACTTGGTTCCCTAAACCTTTTCAGCACCTTCTCCTGTAGAACCACAAGACCACCACACCCAAGAGATTTAACTTCGTCTGCGACACAGTCCACATCCAAACTTCTCCAGCTGACCTCCTAAAGTCCTTCACAACTTCTTCCTGGTTCAGGGTCCATTCAAGGAATAGTTATGAACAGTAATTGCATTTTGTGGTCATGTCTATTTAGTCACTTAATATATTTCCATTTTAGCGAGTGCTTTGTACATGAAATTCCTAAACCAGAGGCACCCGCCCTTTTTTATTTCTCTAACATCAAGAGCTCACCCAGAGGACCAGAGGATGATGCACATTTTCCCCTAGGATCTGGCTAGCAGACCTCAGGGGAGGACACTGAGGACAGTGCTAGGAGCAGCCACCCTGCAATCAGTGAAGTCAAGCTTTGCAGTTAACTCCTTTGAAATTCCTGCCTGAAATAAACTGAGTGGTCACCTTGCTGCCATTCAAACTGGTGGTAGAGATTTCTCTGCAGTGGCTTCAAAGTCCCTCAAATCACTGTCTGTCACTAGCTTTTTCTTCCTTCTCTCATGCTGCTGCCTGGATCGTGATTATAGAATAAGCAGGGATAGGGGACATTATAGTCAGGCAACCTGTACACACGATTAGGACATGCTTCAGGAGGACTGTCAAAGCCATGTGAGTTTGCAGTGGAAGCCAGGCAGCAGGCCTGCAGAAGAGTCCCCAGAGATGGTACAACCTGCTTGCATTTTTCAGGTTGAGATTAGAGTCTATAAACAACTTTAGAAACAAGAGGAAATCATCTATTTTTAAAGAGGTAAGCTAAAAAAAAAATTACAGTACAAGTGGTTTTATACCACAGAGAAAAAATGAAAGTTTAGATCTGTTTCTTGCCACCTGAATCAACTACATTTTGGGTTCATCACAGGGACTTGCGTCATGCTGAGGAGGGCAGGGAAGACCCAACCTTACACCCAGGCCCTGGATGGAGGCTGGGGATGGATGACTGTGCTTCACTTCTTCCTGGTAAGAATTTACTTTCCCTCTCCTACTGCCTGAAAGCTGGAGAACGAGATCAGTTATGAAATCGTTGGCATTTGAATGGAAAGGGGAGCAGAGCAAGGCCAGGCCCTGCCAACGGTTGCTCAGGTCAGTGGCCCACAATGAACCCAGAAGGTTGAAAAGGTCCACCTTGAGCAAAAGCAGAAACATTGCCATCTGGTTTCCTTCTCCGCCTCCCTCCATTCCTACACCATAGAATGCTCCAGTCACCATCAACAGCTCTGCCCTGCCCGCATGGCAATTAGATTTGGGACAATCATACATTTAACCACCCCAGAAATAGCACTTGGAAGTGCTAAAAAGTGTTTTGGGGGTAAGGTCCCCAGCTCAGCCCAGCAGACATAATTGCTGGCCGCTACCTCTTTCACTCATAGGGGATGGGAATGTTTCCTCTCTGTCCTGCCTGCCACTCACTTCCCAACCCTTCCCCACCAACCACAATGTTTGCTAGAATTGGGCTGCATGTGTACAGTCGTCCCTCGCCACTTCGCGCTTCGACTTTCGTGGCTTCATTCTATCGCGGTTTTTTCAAATACTATACTATACTATATTTGAAAAACCCGCGATAGAGTGAAGCCTCAAGAGTCGAAGCGCAAAGTGGCAAGGGACGACTGTATATAAATAAAGAATTCTACTTTGCGGAAATCCATTTTTCGTGGTAGAGTCTGAAACTGATTAACGACGATAAACGAGGGCCGATTGTATTTCTACATGTCTGGAGAGGGAGAGGATGTAGATTCTGAAACGGGAGCCTGGTTTTTCTTTCATTCATAAGCAGTTGGACTGGGTACTCATTTCTTAATGACCTTCTCTCCCCCTCACCCTCCAGAAGCTCTTGGGGTTAAGTGACACAGCCGTGATCTGAATCATCAGCATGGTCACTCTAGAATATCGGTGAATCCTATCCTAGCTATGCCCCAAACAACCCTGCAGATAGGCACTAGTTCCACAGGTCCTTGTGTCCCCCAAGTCACTTAACTTTGAGATGTGCTCATGGAGACACCCTTTCCCTCCTGATCCTCCCCCTCCCCCCAGCCTTACAGTAGTTCATGCCTCCTCCCTGGTGATAGAGAAGGAAAAGTAGGGGCAGAGGTCCTCAGCCAGGACTTGTGTAATACAAACTCCCTAACCAGATGACTGTGAAATGTTAACTTCATTACCAAAGAATGTGGAATCTCAATGTTACTAGTAATCAAGCTAAGGACACCCTAAATCTGAGAGCCCTTCCTGTGGCTGGGCTATCCCACCCCCCAATCACAGGCTTTGCAGGACTGGAATTACTGATCTCCAACTGGTTCTCCCACCTTTCTCCCTAAAAACCACACTTATTTTACCTACATTATCCTCTGACAATAGGAAGTTATTTCTCTAAAATAGTTGCTGATACGAAAAATTGCCTCATAACCAGATTAATAAACAATGTCCCACTTGTGGGGGGATTTGATGCTGCTTATAAAAGCATAAAAGATATATTAAGCCCTCAAAATGTTAACAATTAGTTCCGGCTATTGGCCTGCGGTGGTGACATGGACATTCAGATGACTGCTTCGGTGAGTGCACGTGTTACAAGTATTTTTCTACAACAGACGTGCTCCTGAAAAGGTGAGTGAAAAATCCAACCACAAAATGTCCTCCAGGCACTCTCTACATTTTAAAAAGGACTCATTCTAAGCTGACACTTTATATCCTGGCATGTCTGCTTTCAGTAGTCAGTCTCACTGCACCGGATGTTACATGAGGGCAGGGACCACGTGTTTGCTCACCACTGTCTGCTCAGTACTGTAAGCTCAGACCCTAGTCAATAGCCTGGAACATAGTAGGCACTTAATAAATACCCGTTGGTGGGTGGACAGACTAACTGATGAACAGACTTATGAATAAACAAGATGGTACATGCTGACATTGGAGATGGGCTGGGGACTTGTATGGCATGTTAAGAAACTTGGTTTTAGACTGACAACCCTCAAAAGAGGGCGGGGGGAGGGAAGAGATACACCACAGAACTTTTATGCATGTACGCATAACTGATGGACATGGACAACAGAGCTGGGGACGGGGTGGGGGGGATGGGGAGGAGGGTGTCAATGGGGAAAAAAAGGAGAAACATCTGTAACAAAAATAAATTAATAATAATAAAAAAAGAAACTTGGTTTTTATCTTGAGGTTCTGAGGAGCTAGTAAAAAAAAAAAAAAATGAAGCAGGAGAGTAATGGGATCAGATTTGCACTCCAGGAAAATAGCTCTGGCTGCAGGGTGGATAATGGATTGCTGGGGGATAGGCCTGAAGCAGGGAGCTCCACTGGAGAGGTGTTGTAATAATCCAGGTGGGAAAACAGTAAAGCCCTAAGTTACGGAAGTACCAATGGGATGGAGAATACAGATCTGAGCGATACTGAGGAGGCAGACCTGTAAGACTTGGACAGTAACTGCAGTTCAGGGAAAGGGAGTCAAGAGTCCTGTGTTGTTGGCTAGGGAAACTTGGGAGGATGATGTATGCCATTCATTGAGCTGCGGGACATGGGAAGAAGCCAGGAAGTCTGCGGATGGCTTGGATGGTTTGATTTTTGGGCACAGTACGAGGGACATGTGGCATAACCAATGTGTTCAGCATAGTCTGAGCATCTGGAGCACAGGATCTGCACCCTGAAATCTGAGTCATCAGTATCCACAGTGGTTTGAATGATGAAACAGGGTAGGTCAAACCACCAGGGAGAGGGAGAAGAGCAACTAAGAGCAATTAACCCTGGGGGAAACAGATGTCTAGGGGACGGGTAGAGTTGCCCAGAGGAAACCAAGAAGCAGTCAGAAGTCAGCGCTGTCCAGAAATGCAGTGTCACTGAAGTGAAGGCAGAAATGTCTAGAAGTGATGAGCAGATGCTGCTGAGAAGTCAGGTACCACAGAAATGACAAGGGCTATTAGTGTAGCAACAGGGAAGTCTCTGATAGCCTTGGTAGGAGCTAGTACAGTGGGGTGCTGGGATGAGTAGAAGTGGAGATAACCTAAGAGACTATTCTTTGTCTGTGAAGGTCAGTGATCTAGGGTAGAAGAAAATTTGCTATTAAACAATAACTTCTGACAAAGCCTAATACTCTATATTCAAAAGGCGCCAATGTGGTGGACCCAGACCCAAGACAATATTTTAATTAAAATGATCTGGGTGAGGAAGCTCTCATGAGGCGGAGGCGTGCTCTTAAAGATAAAAGAAAATGACAGGGCTGGATCAGCCATAGGAAAATTTCTAGGGGCTTGTTTTTGGGGTGAGCCCATTGACAGTGTCTGATGTGGGCTCTGGGACAGGACTGAAACCCAGCCACCTTGGTCCAAAGCATGGGATGAAATATAGATTTATCTAGTCTGATTAACTAAGGGAAAATCCAAGCTTTAGGGAAAAGATTTTTAATATCTTTGAGTCAAAACAGAAACAAAGTTGGAAGGTTACAAGCTAAGGCAGGGAAGCAGGGTAGGTGCAAAGGCTGACCTTGGCTTTTTTGATTCCACAGTGGAAGACACAGACTCAGTTATTAGACAAGTCATATCACTCATTGCTGTTTTGCCCAGATATCAAAGCTGGACCAGAGAGGGCAGGTCTGAACTGGGGGGGCCAGTAGCTAGCCACATTCAGGATGTAAAGGTCAGCATCCTTTCGATGCCAGCACAGAACCCACGTCCACAGAAAAAGAGGGTATTTTCCGGAATGATGCCTCATTGTATGTTCCTTGCTCACGATGGGGCGCAATCACCAGTATGCATATTTTGAACTGACAGAAACAAGTCTGGGTCGTTCGGGGTTCTTTCAGGTTCTGCAGCCACATTTTCCTGATAGAAACACCTTTGGGAACATTTGGATGACAAACTGTCTGAATGAGGGCCTGATAAAATGTTTCACTTCTGAATATGTAGCCCTGAATCCACAGCACTGTTCACTCTAAATAATGACAAACTGGTAGCTTCTATCAAATCAAAATGAGAAAAATATATTAAGGGACCTCTTCCTCACCACCTGTAACTTTTGCAACCTCGCAGCACCACCAGATTTAGTCCCTTACTCCAGACAAGAAATAATACTAGTCTAAAATACAAGTCCAGCTGGGGATGGAGGGGGAAGGTCTTGATTATTTAGCGGGTAGGGGTTAAGGGAATGAGGTACCTAAGAGGAGGCAGGCTCTGACTCAGCTGAGTGGGTAGATGGTACCAATCAAAAGAGAAATGAAAAGTGGGCATGGGATAAGGGAAAGCTTTTCATTTGGAAGAGTTGATGTGAGTTAGAGAGATATGGTAGGCAGTTACACACTCAAGTTTGAGACTCTTGAGAAAGCAGAATGGTTACACAAGATAATAAAATCGTAAATAGTTTTGAGTATTAAGTGCTACTTCATGGTCCCTGAATGATGATGGTTTGACTTAATGATTTCTTGGCTTTTTGATGGTGCAAAAGTGATAATGACATGAGATATTCAATGCTTTATAAAATAATGTTAGATGATTTTGCCCAACTGTAGGCTAATGTAAGTGTTCTGAGCACCTTTAAGGTAGGCTAATCTATGATGTTCAGTAGGTTAGGCATATTAAATGCATTTTCAACTAAAAATATTTTCAACTTCTGATAGGTTTATTGGGGTGTAACCCCAGCATAAGTTGAGGAACATTTATATTAAGTATTTTACCAGAACTTTTTCAATTAGTCCTATGAGCTAGCTAATATTTACTTCATCTCCACTTTACAAAAGAGGAAGCTTAACTTCTGTGAAGTGGCTTGCCCAACATCACACCCCTCGTAGGAAGCAGAGCCAGGATTCAGGCCGAAGAGGCTATGCAGAGCGGTGCTGTTAACTACTGCACCGTTGAGTATGTGGGTGGCAATGAAAACTGCAAGAATGAGTCCGGCCGGTGTGGCTCAGTGCTTGAGTGTTGACCCATGCACCAAAAGGTCGCCGGTTCGATTCCCGGTCAGGGCACATGCCCAGGTTGTGGGCCCGATCCCCAGTGGGGGGCATGCAGGAGGAGGCCAAATGATGTTCTTTCTCATCAATGTCTCTCTCTCTCTCTCCCCCTCTCACTTCTTCTCTCTCTCAAATCAATAAAGGAAAAAAAAAACTGTAAGAGTGAATGACTTTCTATGGGGCAGATATAAAATAAAGTGAGATGACTACAGAAACACGGGAAACTTTTCACTAGGTCGACAGAGAAGTCAGGAAAGGGAACTCTGGGTCTGTGATTCTTAACCAACGCATGGCCAGGCTGAAAGCAGAGAAAGTGGCCTTGGAAATCCAAGGCCACTGAGAAAAGGAAAGGGGAAGACAGGAAGCGCGTGGAGACAAAGAGTGCAGAATCTGCCAAGTGGCTTCCCTTGGAGTTCCTCCCTCCTGACTCCTGCTCTTCACTGCCCCAAGCCAGTCAGAATTCCAAGAAACAAATGCTAGCACTCCACAGAAAGAACACCTGACCTCAAAGGAGCGTTCCTCCTAATGGATGGGAAGAAGTGCCGCAAGTAAGGAGGGTTAGGTGGGACAAAAGGATGGGCACATGACCCAATCAGGTCACCAGGTCAACCCTTCTTGTCCTGGCACAATTAATACCTCTCCCTTTTGCTCTCAAAAGTGTTTCAATGCCCTGGCCGGTTTGGCTCAGCGGTTAGAGCGTCGGCCTGTGGTCCAGAGAGACCCGGGTACGGTTCCCGCGAAGGGCACATACCTCGGTTGCAGTTTGTCCCCGGCCCTGGTTGGATCATGCAGGAGGCAACCACTCGATGTGTCCCTTTCACGTCGATGTTTCTCTCTCTCCCTCCCACTCTATCTGAACAAAAAACGGAAAAATGTCCTCGGGTGAGGATAAAACATTTTTTAGAAGTGTTGCAATTTGGATAAATTACATGGTCACTTTTTTTTTTTTTAATCCTCACCCGAGGACGTTTTTGCATTTATCTTCAGATAGAGCGAGAGGAAGAGAGAGAGAGAAACACATTGAGTGGTTGTCACCCACACGACCCCAACCGGGGCCAGGGACAAACTGCAACCGAGGTATGTGCCCTTCGCAGGAACCAAACCAGGGACACTCCGGTCCTTGGGCCAATGCTCTAACCGCTGAGCCACACTGGCCAGGGCCATGGCTACACTCTTTATATATCAAAGGAGGGAGTGTACTTAGCTCAAGAGCAGTTAAAGCAAAGCTAACCTAAGAACCGATAGAAACAATTCATCTTTTAGACCAGCACTCTCTCACAAAGGTAACTAGACCTGGCTGTTTAAGACATGTTCTTGGAACACAACAGTAGAGTAGTGGTTGGTCTGGAGTTAGTCTATCTGGTTCAAATCTCAGCTCCAGTACCCCCATCTCGAGCAATTTATAATCTAAATATCAATTTCCTGATCTCTAATACAATAGTGACACACCTTGTGATGATTCAATGGGACACTTTCATGTAAAGTGCTTAGAGAAGCTCTCAGGAGATGACCACCCCAAAAAACATAAAATGTATGAGGAATCGCCAGACAGGTAAATGCTGGCGAATGGAGGGAATCAGAACCTTGATCAGCTGTAAACTCCATAGTGGTTCACTCTCCCTCTGACTTGGACTGCTTTGATTTAAGGTCAACGTGCTTGTGCTGGGGATGACCAAGACTTTTGCAATCTTCTTTGTGGTTTTTCGAGAAGAATTTGAAGGCACCTCAGAGCAAACTGGTTGGATTGGCTCTCTCATGTCATCACTCAGTTTTTCTGCAGGTATGAAGCCAGCAATAAGCTCGCTGTCCAAGGAGAAGGACCACAGAGGGCCATTCCAAGACTCATCTGTCAGTCATTCACAAAAGAAGCGTTGCTAAATTCAGGTTCATTATTATGTATAGCTGAGAAAAGTAAAAACTTGCAGTGTTTAAGCCTCCATTTAACTTGGTAAAATGGGAAAAATTAGAGTTCAAACAAAGAAAGTTGAAGAATCCAACTATTTAATTCCATGATTAAATTTTTCTTGCCATGTTTCTTTCCAGTGCCTTAACCTAGGTTTATTGAGCTAGCCTGTCAACTGGGAAGTCAGACTATGGAGTTCTGATCTGATCATCTAAGCATACGCAAAACAAGTGGAGAACCAATTCCTTTCCTTTAGTTATATTTGGAGCTATCGTGTGCAGATTAACAAGCAAACCTTGTTCTAGTCATAGGCTACCAAATGCAATTTCAAACATTCTTTTTTTTTTTTTTTTTTTTTTTGCATTTATCTTCAGACAGGAGAGGGAGAGAGGGAGGAACAGAGAGAGAAACATCGGCGTGAGAGACACATCGACTGGCTGCCAACCACACGACCCCAACCAGGGCTGGGGACAAACTGCAACCGAGGTACATGCCCTTAGCGGAAACCGAACCCGGGACTCTGTGGTCCACGGGCCGACGCTCTAACCGCTGAGCCAAACTAGCCAGGGCCAAATGCAATTTCAATAAGCTTCCCCTCAAAACCTGCTTATTTACAATCCTTTCCTTAAGAAACAAATGTATTCTTCTTCCAGAAAGCAAAATAGTGTGGAACTGGGAATGGTAAGAAACCCAATCCAGACATCTTTTTGAAGGATACACAATACTCCAAAATGGAGTCCTGTTTTCCTTTGGCTGCTCATTTCAACTGCATGTCAGGAGATAAGGGATGCCAGAGCACACTCACCTTGTACTGCTTTTCTTTCTTTTCCCAAGGTCCCCTGGTTGCTATTATCTGTGACATATATGGAGAGAAAACCGCCTCCATTCTTGGGGCTTTTCTTATTTCTGGTGGATATCTGATCAGCAGCTGGGCTACAAGCATTCCCTTTCTTTGTGTGACTATGGGATTTTTACCTGGTAAGTCCACTGTAAAAAAGCTATAGAAAGGGAACTAGGAACCTTCCCATTTACTGTCCATGGGTCCAAAAGGCCTAGTTTCATTATCTGAAGTCTAGGAGAATATCTGGTCCGGACCAAGGCACTTCATGTAAGTGATTCCAACCTATTACACTTTTCTCTTTAGGTTTGGGTTCCGCTTTCTCATACCAAGCATCAATGGTGGTAACTAGCAGATACTTCAAAAAACGATTAGCACTTTCTACAGCTATTGGCCGTTCAGGGATGGGACTGACATTTCTCTTTGCACCTTTTACAAAAGTCTTGATAGATCTATATGACTGGACAGGTGAGTCATTCTAAGTTTCTGACCTATCAACTGCAAGATTTCAAGCTGTTTTCTCCCTTTGATGACTGGAAGTGAAGATGCTTGGAGTGAGAGTGGAAATTTCTAAAGAAAATACGCTCCTCCTCCTTGGAGAATACACAGTATAAGACAGCTTGAACTACTTGGAGGCTCTGCCGGCCACGCCAGCAGCTCCTAGTTCAGCACTGGGTTCCTGTCTGAGGGAACTGAGGGTACTGTGTGGGCTTGAAACACCCTGCAGGGACAGCGATACTCCTGGGGAGAAAAGGACACCCCCTTCTCCTTTTCCACCAGCAAAGCACTCTTTTCAAATTTTCCCTTTTAAGAAAAAAAAAAGCCTCCTCCATTAGACTCACTAAAGCCAAAAAAAGGAGGAAAAAAAATGGTTAAAAAGATTATGTTCCTTTAATACTTAATCTTTTATATACTATCAGCTATAAATTTTCACAAATGAATGAAAATCATTTACTCTACAATCTTCTTTGTGCCTTAGATAAAATATCTGGATTGAATAATCTTACATTACTGGAAAAATAAGATATACACATATGTATGTATTACGTCTATTTCTAGAGAAGTAGACAAATTCACAGAGCAGTTTTCCAGCAGTCTCATGGTGAACAGGACCGCTGACAAATCCACGACAGGGTGGCAGAACCTGCAGCCACGTCTGTCTCCAGAAGCACCACACACACGTTACAGCTTTAGTCAGGCCACACTGAAATCAAGAACTACTCAGCTTCAAAGGCAACAATGACATCTCTCTTCTTTCAAGGAAATTAAAATGTCATGAGATCCAAGGCTGTCCCTTCTTCCAAGGCAGTTTCCAAATGATTCCCATCATCAAATTCTGTATTTACTACACCTAAATTTATACCCATTTCACAATGTTTAAAATCCTTCTTTAAAACACAATGTAATTTTCTAACATTTGAAATACCTCCCCCTCCCTTATTATTTTTTCCTTTAGCACAAATAACACTCTCTCCTTTCACACCATCTATTTGGTGCAGCTTTCTGGTATTGTATTTACAAAGGACACCATTTTCACAAGAATACAGAGTATGTATGGCTAACAAGTCGTCAGATTTATTAATAAATACTTTCAGTTAAAATCAGGAGACAAAGTAGTGTACCTCAAGGAATAATCGCACTATGAGTATTTAGTAGTGGGGCTCTTCTGAGCCTAACACAGAGTGTTGGTGAAATAGAGGTAATTTCTAACAATTTCTCAATTTCTATTTAGGTGCCCTTATGTTACTTGGAGCTATCACACTGAATTTGGTGCCTTCGAGTATGCTCTTGAGACCCATCCACATCACAAGCACAAGCAATTCTGATAGGAAAGATAAAGGTAGCAGTCTGGCTGCAAGTGGTCCAGAGGCAGGGTGTGGGACAGACTCACCACACTGCAATGAGACACAAGAGTCTCTTATTAGGGGCAGTACTATGCAGAAGGCTGGACAAGCTGGTACAAGCTTAGAAGACTTGCAAAATCAAAACGAAGAGGTCAACAATAGGCCAAACAGGAACAGACTGTTCCTAATAACTAATGAAACAAGTTCTGAACAAAAGGTTATTTGGTGGAGCTGTAAACAAAAACCCTGTGATATTTCTCTTTTAAAGAATCCTTTCTTCTGCATATTTACCTGGTCTCTTCTCTTCAGTCAGTGGGCATATTTTATCCCTACCTTCCACCTGGTAGCCAGAGCCAAAACACTGGGGATTGACATGATGGACGCTTCCTACCTCATTTCTTTATCTGGTAAGAAAGCCTACTGCAACCTCATACTCAAACAAACAGAAGGGTCTTATTAGTTTTTCATAGGTGTCTGTCTGATACAGTAGACATTAAGTATTTGTTGGAAAAGACTGTATTTTTAAAAGCTGGTGCTTAGTGGCAACCGCCACTCAAGAAGACAAAATTCCCGGTAGATAGCATAGTGCAGTGGTTGAAAGGTTTGATTCTGGAGCTAGGCTTTCCAGGTTCAAGTTTTTGCTCTGTATTTCCAAGCTGTGTGACCTTGGGCAAGTTACATGCCTTCTCTGTGCCTTGATTTCCTCATCTGTAATATAGGGATAATAGTACCTACCCCAATAAGGTTATTAGGATTAAACAAGTAATGCATATGAGGTTTAGGATAGTGCCTGGCCCATTGTAAGTATTCAGTAATGTTCTACTAATATTTGTAGCTAAGTATTCTTTCCCTTGAACTCATAGTAAGACATAAATATACCTGTTCAGGTTAGTCACTAATGGATTGGCTGATATTTAAAATAAATTAGAATGTAAGTTAGAAAATAAAAACAATCATTTTAGTTGAGTGTAAAAATGTATGGAAACAGGATGTTGATCAAGAACAAATAGGTTTTCTCACCTGACAAAAGAAGAAGTCTAAAAAAAATGAGAAGGGATAAAATGGAACTGATTTGCTCTAGTTATCTGGAAATTCTCAGTAGCTCAACACTGACTTTTCTCTTGTTAATATCTTGCAAGACTATCAAGCCGTTACAAAACTGAATGCATTCCATGTCCAATTGCAAAGGTACTCTGCTTAAATCAAATAAAGCATATGTATACACACAAAAAACAAATATAGCTAAACTGCCTTTTTCACTCAAATGGCTGGTATTAATTTATATCAGATAAGGGCTATACAATGGAACAAAAGAACACAACATAAAGATTCAATATGTGTCCTAGGAAATAACTGTAAAAATACAGAAATGGTAGTATTTTATTTCCTTTGTGTGTGTGTGTATGGCGCAATTTGTTTCAACCGTAGGAAGGATTTGAAGTATAAAATCGTAGCTCACCTACTCTTGGTGAAAATCTCTTGGTATTTAAATGCTACATTAGTTTATAACAGGATAAATGATAAGAACGTTTTGGTATCATGAAATTAAGCAAAAATGTGGTTCTTACATTTTATTCAAGTTACATCATAGCTCCAATGTTCAAAATATGATTTTCCATTTCTAGACTTCCCATATACTTTCAAATTAAGCATAATAACCTTTGGAGGAGGAATTAATTATCGAAACCTCGTATGCAATTATAAGAAAGAATCTCAACATCTTTTTTTTTTTTAAACATACTTTATTATGTTAAATGATTTCTCTATGACTTCCCCAGAGCACTGGCCTGAGGGCCTACTAGTCTTTAAGAAATCACACTTTCTCACCTGCAGAACCTCTTTGAGGAAGGTTTCCTGAGGCCGGGGTCCTCTGTAAGCAGGGATTTTCAGCTTGGTGGTGTAAACTTTCTGGTATTTTATTAGATGTGTTTGGAATACTTAAGTAAATGACATATTAATATCTATTGATAGACAAATGAAACCATCTTTTTCTCCTATGTCCTAGCCTCAGGATGAAGTCATATTACTTAGGAAAAGAAGCCTTAGGCATTTACATGTATTAAATGACCTGAGAAAATGTAATTAGGATTTCATAAGACCTTTTCAAAATTGTTCCAGGCATCACTGAGGCTGTCAGCCTGATTCTCTCTGGATGGATTGCTGATCAAAACTGGACCAAAAAGTATCAGTACCACAAGTCTTACCTCATCCTCTGTGGCATCACCAACCTGCTCGCTCCTTTAGCCACCACATTCCCACTACTTCTTACTTACACTGTCTTCTTTGCCATGTTCTCTGGTGGTTACCTGGCATTGGTACTTCCTGTACTGGTGAGTAGACACACTCATTAACATCATTAAACCATTTAGCAAAAGCAAGGATTAATAATAATCTTGCCCAGAGAGAATCCATAGCCCTGGCCAGTTTGGCTCAGTGGTTAGAGCGTCGGCCCATGGACCAGAGAGTCCCGGGTTTGGTTCCCGTCAAGGGCACATACCTTGGTTGCAGTTTGTCCCCAGCCCTGGTATGGGTCGTGTGGGTGGCAACCAGTCTATGTGTCTTTCTCACATCGATGTTTCTCTCTCTCTTCCTCTCTCCCTCCCTCCCACTCTATCTGAAGATAAATGCCAAAAAAAAAAAAAAAAGTCCTCAGGTGAGGATAAAAATAAACAAACAAACAAGAAAAAAAACAACAAAAAAAGAGAATCCATATTTTGTATTAATTTTATAATTAAAAAACCACACCCAAGGCCCAGAAACCCTGTAGCTATATCCTGGTCCAGTTATTCATCTTACCTTGGGGGTTAGAATGATGGGAGGACTGTCCTTACGGAACAGGAAAGAAATGAAAACTTATGGGACCAGAAGGATTCCATTTTCCTTATCAGTTTCCCAGGTTAGGCTTCTGTTCACTTCTTCTGTTCAGCTCCAGAAACCTCCTTGGCTCCTTCTAAGACACAATATTGAAGAGTTCCTGAGAGAAAAAGGGCCTTCCTGACCAAGGTGGCTTTTCTCTTGAGAGTTCAGTGTATTTCAACAGGGACATTAAAAAAAACTCTTCTCCATTTTACCCCCAACTGACTGGACCTAAATGGCACTGACATACCAACTTCTGGGTTCTCCTCAGCACTAGGTCCCCAATATGCTGGAACACAATCCCTGGGAAAGTTCTGGCCTCGCAGTGATACTAGTGTCAGTGCTGCAGATCATATGAGGCTCAGGCAAAGGCCAAACTTTCTAAAGTTGAAATCAACTCCTCGTAATATCTGATTTCTTACAAACCAATGGTCAGTACTCAGCCTGAGGTGGATTCAAGAATACCACTGTCAGCTAGACTGTAAATAACATTTCCAACAGAAAAGAGCTGTGAGGTTCAGGGAAAAAAAGTACCCCCCGAACCACCAAAAGGACTAAAAAAAGAAACAAAAACATCAATGTCCTTACTAATAAAGGGGAGACACTGCCTGCCTAGCGAAATTACTGGTCCCTATTTGACTCAGCCCTTTGACAATATCAGGGCAAAAGGCCACCCAAATCACCCAGAAGTCAATGGTTCAGTTTGAGATGACATAAACAGTATTTGTCCCTTGGTAGGCATAGGTCTCCACAGAATTTCACCCTTAATCTGGCTAACACTGAATTCTAATCCCTACAGGTTGATCTGTCTGGAAATTGTATAGTACACAGGTTTATGGGACTTGCCAGTTTCTTTGTTGGGATAGCTGTCCTTTCTGGACCACCTATAGCAGGTAACAGCTTAGCCACATTCTGAGCAAATGAAAGAAAATGATGAACCAAGATTAATATGTAATGACAATATCTATCAGGTTAAAAGAAATGGGTATCTGTGCTGTCCCTGTACCAACCCTCACACTCCAACACCAGTCCAGGAGAATCTGAGGGTTAAGTCAACAGATATGCATTAAGTAGATTCTTATCCCCGTGGGCATCTTAGAGCAGGGATTGTCTACTTGTCTGGGAAGACAATCCAGTTTTATCACCTCTTCAAAGATCTATAATGCTTAAAAGAGAAAGAACCACTATCATTCTTACCTAAACAGTAGTCACTTTTATTTAGCTTGAAACTGCAAGCCTGACCTCCTCTGCTCTTCAGCCATGTCCAGGGCTTCTCAGTATCTCCGGTTCTCAGAGAGGGATGGAGGCCCTTCACTTTCTGTCTGTACCAAAGGTGGTAGGATACTTGGCCTAAAGGCCAGAATCTCTGTGGAGAGGATATGTGGATATCTGGTGAAAATTAAATACAAGTAAAGTAAAAACTGGGAGAGTTCTGATCATGTAAGTTAGCTTTAAGACTGAAGTGTGTTTTCACTCACTTTTTACCTGACTGGACAATTAATCCAAGACTATTAAAAGACTATTCACACAGAAACACTTCTAGGGAACAGACTTAAACTTTAGTATCTTCTATACTATAGTTGTGAATATATTTGAATTACAAATTACTGCAGCATTTCCAATCACCCACAAAAAGGAATGAAACCTAAAACTTACATTTGCCTCCTTCAGTTCTAAAGGGAGACAGAAAAAAGATCCAGTCTTGCCCACTATTGTTTTTTTATTTATTTTTGTTACAGATCTGTCTCCTTTTTTCCCCATTGACACCCTCCTCCCCATCCCCCCCACCCCGTCCCCAGTTTTGTTGTCCATGTCCATCAGTTATGCGTACATGCATATAACTTCTATGGTTTATCTCTTCCCTCTCCCCCCACCCCCTCTTCTGAGGGTTGTCAGTCTGTACCCTACCTCCACATCTCTGGGTCTACCCTGTTCCTCAGACTATGCTCATTATATTTCACAAATAAGTGAGATCAAGTGATATTTGTCTTTCTCTGCTTGGCTTGTTTCACTTAGGATAATACTCTCCAGGTCCCTCCATGTCATCTTAAAGGATAAGAGATCTTTCTTTCTTATAGCTGCATAGTACTCCATCGTGTATATGTACCACAGCTTTTTTATCCATTTGTCTACTGATGGACATTTGGGCTGTTTCCAGATCTTAGCTATTGTAAATAGTGCTGCTATGAACATGGGGGTACATGTATTCTTTCCAATTAGTGTTTCAGGCTTCTTAGGGTATATTCCTAGAAGTGGGATCACTGGGTCAAATGGCAATTGAATTTTTAATTTTTTGAGGTAACACCATACCACTATTGTTTTTTATTCATTTATTTTTATTTATTGATTTTAGAGAGAGAGGAAGGGAGAGGGAGAGAGATAGAAACATTGATGAGAGAGAACATCATCTGGCCGCCTCCTGCATACCCCCCACTGGGGATCGGGCCCACAACCTGGGCATGTGCCCCGAATGGGAATCGAACCGGCGACCTCTTGGTGCATGGGTCAACGCTCAACCACTGAGCCACACCGGCCGGGCCACTATTGTTTTTTAAAAACTAAGTTATGTAGTATTAGGTTTGCACCTCTATAAACTTAAGACTTAGAAAAGGCAAATATCAAAAGAAAATGTAAAAAAAAAAAGGCTAATAACAAAGACTATTATTGGAAGGAAAAAATGCACCACTCTCTGAGGTTTAGCTTAGGTGTACCTATTCTAAAGGAAAATTTTATACAAATATATAAACAAATCCTTATTTGCATGTATGAACACACATCTTCCCATGTTGTCTAACTCAGTCTATACCTCATACCTGGCGAGCAGGCTAGAATTTAAGAATCAAGCCAGAATTTTTCTACAGGGACTGGTAAAAGGAGACCAAACACCAGAGATGCCTGGAGAACTACTTTATGGCCAGTGCTCAGGTCAGTGAGCCACAGAAAACAGAGCTCAAGTACAGTTTGCTGATATATTTCTTTCCATCTTGATCCTTCCTTCACTGGCTGTCCAATGATGCCCTGGAACTTTGCAGCCTATTAGGCCAAAAGTATAGGGAGATGACAACGACCAGTGCACAGAACAGAGTATCTCCTTCAAATGAGAAAGGCAAGTAACAGAACCACAACATGTTTAGAGATTTCATGTTCTGGTTTTTGTATACATCTTAAAATAAAACAAAATATTCAAAGAGTTCAGTATATGAGAAGACACGGCAAGTTTTGTGAGGACCACTACCTGAAAAGGAAAAGCGGTAGATGTGTGGTGGGTCTTGAAATCAATTTGTTGGGTTGTGAGCTTTTTATCTTTTAATGAAAAAGGATAGACTACAACAGAGCAGATTAGAAAACAGTGCATCACTTTATTGTGAAACCCTTATTTTACACACACATGCCTATGTATTTTAAGTCTATGTGATGTAAGGTACATTTCTTATTGTCAATGAGTCAAAAAATAAAATAAAATTTATGAGCCTTTTGTTACCCAAAGTCCACAATACCCTGGGCTCTGTATGTAAGGAGAAAGGAAGCTCATGACAGATGAGTATATCATTTAAGCAACTATAAATTTTATAAGTTCTAAAAAAAAGTCAAAGGAAGTGTTAGGGCAGCTGCTGAAAGCTTACGTACAGAATTTGTAGTCTGAGAGTTCCTCAGAGTATCTTAAACAAGATGATGATAATATCTCTATACCATGAGCTCTCACTGACTGCAGTGCCGTACTGCGTACTTGATGGAAGGGAGAAACTTCAGGGAAGTCTTTGCCTCTGTAAACTCATTTCTCTGTGAAATGACAGAGGACTTGACAAAGGCCATTAGATTTGTTCCTAAATTCTGACTCTAGCAGCAACTACCAAAGAAACATCAGAAATGCTGACGTACAGATTCACTCAGTTCTCAACAGAATTGGGTAGTTCCATTAGTGCCTTTAGCTTTATATAAATCAACAGGTTTACTGTTTACAAAATATTAAATTCTCAACGAAATCTAGATCTTCAAAATTGTATGAGATTCTCATGTTTTTAAACTTACCTGTTAGCTCTGTTATTACCAAATTGCAAAAGGTGTAATTCCTATGAAAGATTACAGGCATTTTAAATTAGGAATCTAGCAAATAGTAAAACTTTCCACAGTAATTCTCAGTCAAACACTAGTTAATAATGGTAACATCAGTTACCTAAACAGTATTTTTCTCCTTCCTGTATGGAAATGAAAAAGAAAAATAAGTTAGTCCTATATAGCACATTTTAATAAAACAAAGAAGGGGGGGGGAAGCATAGAAAACGCAAAGGAATCATAACTTAGTTTCTTAAAAATATACTTTTTTCTTTTAAAAATGTAAATACAGCACGTGGGCAAGAAAATTATTTATACATCTTTAAAAACCATGATTATGGTAATATAGTAGCAACAAAATTCTTTATCACATCTTTGCTGAAACTCTCTGACCAGGGAATGAAATGGAGAGGTTTAAAATTACTCCCCAACAACACATACCTCTCTCTCCACAAGCCACGGCCATGCCCACTACACCCCACAGCCCACCCCTCCAGTTCCTCTGCAACACTTAGTGACAAATTCATAGTTAATAATATGGCCTGCTTCAGACTAGGTCAGCTTCAGGGTTGTTCTGACCTAGGCTGATCAGTAGACTTAAGTGTAGGCCAAATGTCATCACTTATCCAAACCCAACAGCTGGTTTGTTTTTTGTTTTTGTTTTTTGCTGGTAGCTGACAACCAGATCTACTCTTTGGCATCAAGATGGAAGCTCTGGAAGATTGTGGAAAAAGAAAAAGCATTGCTATTTTAAAATACTATTGTATTTCTAGAAGACTCTGTTAACAAAAGTGAACCTGCTAGACAGCAATATAAATACAAAAATAGTGCACTGGGCAAAAAAGCAACTATATAGTCAATCATATTCTCCAATACACAAGTCAGATGTAAGCTACTTATGTGAAATTCCTAATCTTCTATCCAAAGGCATTTGACACGTGAGCTCAAAACACAAAAGGCTGCCCTGACTGGTTTGGTTCAGCGGTTAGAGAGCATCAGCCCCGCGGACTGAAGAGTTGTGGGTTTGATTCCAGTCAAGGGCACTACCTCAGTTGTGGTTCAGTCCCTGGCTCTGGTGGGGGTTGTGCGGGAGGCAACCAATCAATGCGTGTCTCTCTCTCCCTCCCTCACTCCCACTCTGTCTGAAAATAAATGGAAAAATATCCTTAGGTAAGGATTAAAAAGAAAAACAAACACAAATGGCTCAGTTTCAGGTAAAAATAAAACCAAGGGTCCATATTAGCTGACTATAAAATAAAACTGAATGTAGTTCCCTTCTCCCATTCCCAGCCGATGACTATACAGAATATGCTCATATATATTTAAGTCAATCACACTTATCTTCTGAAAACTCCCTTAAAACACCACAGACAATTATTTGACAACTCAGTATTCATTCACTAATTACCAAGCACCTTATTAGCACAGCTCTGTGCTAGCTGCTATGTGGGACACAGAGAAGACACAGTTGTTCTCTTAATGTTCCTCCATAGCATACTGAGCAATGGCACAGCACTCACTCAGCCACACACACTGACAGGACTTAATACTGAAAACAGCAGTCTGCAACCTCTAAAACTGAGAATTAATGGAATGGGCATTCTTCTTCCACTTCATTAATAGAAATTTTAGGTAAGCCACTGTAACCCATGTCTCCATTTTCTTACCTTAAATGAAGACATTCTGAGCTGTGGTATAGAAAGAATGACCTTAAATTATATTAATGCTTCACTCAATCCAGCAGGTACTTCACAAAAGTGATTTTTTTTACAACAAACTCAAGGAAAGCCATTTCTAATACAAAATAATTATAGGTGGATTGTACGCTAGCACAAGTTAAAGTTAACCAGTTCCCAAAGGAGTACATCTCTCTCTCGCTATTATTTGCCAACCTCACACCTCATCAAAAATACCATGGAGTGAAACTGGTAATTCTGCACTAACTCTTTATCTGTGTTTTATGAGAAAGGGCAGTGGCTAGGTGGAAATTTATCCATCTAAATTTGCCTCTGTCCTACTAACATAGGTAAATTCATCTCCTTATGAAATGATAGGTCATTTCCTATCTCTCTTCCACCCTCACTTTAGATACAATATTAAAATATTTTTTTCCTTTATTGATGTTAGACAGAGAGGAAGGGAGAAGGAGAGAGAGACAGAAACATCGATGAGAAAGAACATTGACTGGCCGCCTCCTGCATGCCCCACACTGGGGATCTGGCCCACAACCTGGGCATGTGCCCTGACTGGGAATCGAACAGGAGACCTCTTGGTGCATGGGTCAACACTCAACCACTGAGCCACACCAGCCAGGCTAGATACAATATTAAACAAATATTCCACCCAGTCCTCATTCCACCTGTTATCAACCATACCATCTACATTTATCAGTCATCTTGGCCTATCAGTTGGGAATTTCTCTATGGCCTTAAATTGTATTTGGAAAACAAACAAACAAAACAACTCAAACTTTTGGTCCGCTATAAATCCCTTTGGAGGGTGGGAGTACATGGGGGACAAGTAAGAAAGCAAAATCCTGTCCTCTAAATCCCGAGGGATATATTACACCCTGAAGAGGCAAGGGAATATCGTGTAAATCATTTCTTTATGCAGTGACTTCCCCCACAAACCACAATGCCACACAGAATTTTATTTTGATTCAGTATATCTAGGACTGATGAATCCCTACAGAAACCTCAAAAATAAGTTCCAAATACTATAAACAAAGAATCCTACTTTGCGGAAATTCATTTATTGCTGTAGAGTCTAGAACTGATTAACCGCGATAAATGAGGGCCGATTATAGCTCTTTAGTGTGGTTTAAAAAAAAAAGGGGGGGGGGTGTTAATCCTTCCCTTGCAAATATATTCCTTTGCAAGGCCAAGGAATCAAGCTTCAAAATCCTTACACAGACCACAATCCTTTTAGTAAAACCCACAGCACAGAGCCAATATCCAAAGTATGCCCAGTAAATCTTACTGCAAGTTTCTAACATGGGGCCTTTAGAGAGTTCCTCTCTTAAAAGGCACTGAGGTTGAAATTTGCTAAACCACATCTCCCAAGATTTTTGAAAATATCTGTACGTACTTTCCCATCATGGCACATATAAAAAATATCTGTATAGCACACCCAAAGTAAAAGAACAAGGCTGCTGATTGCCAGCCAGCGTCCCCAGGGGGATGCGAGATCACTGTCTCTGTACACCTTGGAAGCCTGAGCCTGTATTGTAGCCCATCAGCTGCAAGTTCTGGCTCAACACCAGCTAGTTACTTACAGAATTCTCAATCGCTATCTTTAATTAGCATGAAGGAACTTTGGAATTAAGGGCCTTTTGAGTGTTATTTCAAGTTTTCACAAGATGACCAATAATGAACTTAACAGTACTAATAAAAAGGATTCATAACTGAGCTCAATCAAGTTCTGAGATATTACAGGTATACTTTTTATTATTTATTTATTTATTCATTTGGTTAATCCTCACCTAAGGATATTTTCCCATTGATTTTTAGAGAGTGAAAGGGAGGGAGGGGGAGAGAGAGAGAAACATTGATGTGAGAGAGACACAT
Source organism: Tadarida brasiliensis (assembly GCA_030848825.1). Taxonomy (NCBI): domain Eukaryota; kingdom Metazoa; phylum Chordata; class Mammalia; order Chiroptera; family Molossidae; genus Tadarida; species Tadarida brasiliensis. The sequence goes on along the minus strand of CM061275.1, from coordinate 10,648,473 downwards.
CAACCGGGCCCGGGAATCAAACCTGCAACCCAGGTGCCCTTGATTGGGAATCGAACATACAACCAAAGGCAGTCCACAGGCTGACACTCTAATCACTGAGCCAAACCAGCCAGAGCAGTATGAATACTTTTTAGACAGGATATGAAACTCATCTTTAAACATATATGGCTTAACCCATAAAATGATGCTAAATAGTTTTAAAATGTTGACATTTTATCAAATGAATTTAGAATCCTAGATTACATATCAAATTTGACAGATTATTCTAATCCCTTTTGTGTTGTCTATAAGAAAACTGGTTTGCAATACTACTGAAAGAAGCTGAGCCCTATCTTTTTAGTTGTTTTAAATTATCACAGGAGCCCAGCTGGTGTGGCTCAGTGGTTGAGTGTCTACCCATGCACCAAGAGGTTGCCGGTTTGATTCCAGGTTGGGGAATATGCCCAGGTTGTGGGTCAGATCCCCCACTGGGGGGCATACAGGAGGTGGCCAATCAATGTTCTCTCTCATCGATGTTTCTATCTCTCTCTCCCTCTCCCTTCCTCTCTAAAATCAATAAAGAAAAATAAATAAATAAATAATCACAGGAAACATTATTAGACATTCTTGCCCAAATCATGGGTTACAGCTATAGATATAAGGAAGTAATTTGAAGAACAATTTTTTTTGCCTAAGAATCAACTGGGTGCCATCCAGGGTGAAGTACACTTGAGGGGAACCAACGAATCTGCATGATTAACATGCATCTCAGGTGTCCAATGCAGGCAGTCTGGACACACCAAGGAAATGCTCACAGGGCACTGCAGCTTAGAAAGGTGCCAGCGTACCTCCCAGTGTTGGCTACATACAGGAACACCAGCATGGAGTGGATACTCAGATGTACACATACCTTCCTGAATTGTGGCTGGTACCTAGTAATGACTTTCTTTGCCATTCACAGTGCTTTTGCTATGACCACAAAGTAACCCAGTCTCTTGAATGTCAACTTATGTGTGTGTTTCCATTTAAAAGAGTTAAAATACAGTGGCTTTTACACTACCTACAATAATTTATTTAAAAAATATATACTCAGAAGCATTAAACTGTTTAGGGTTGAAAGTATATTGTTATACAGCTTTTTCATACTGTTATTAAAAAAGCACAGAGATCTGATAAAATCAGACCAAATATACAGGGTTCTTTTAAATTTTCAGTAGTGGGGAAAGGCTAATTATTCCAACCAAATAGAGTAGATATTTCAATATTAATGGAGTTCTGAATTTAACTTACCTAGGAGCCACTTAAAGCTAAGCCTGATTATGATAGCTAATATTTTCCGACCTCTTGGTGCATGGGTTGACGCTCAACTACTGAGCCACAGCGGCCGGGCTTTTCATTAGACAATTGATCAACAATACAATATAGTCCTGCATCCTACATTTTACCTCGTATTTGCTGTTACAAACGGACTTCTAAAACTAAATACTCAACTGCACATTATAATCCTACTGAATGGCAATGGGTCTTAAGAGGTAGGATAAAAATATATACTAATATCTCAATTATCAAGTATAAATAGGAGAAACATTTAAAACAAATTACTTCATTAAATTTTGCATGGAAATACATGGAAACAGTTCTAGAATATGCTAAGTGACCTCCTACCCTGGTAAGAAAATATATTAAATATAGTTTGATCTTTAATGTTTCTAAAGCAACATTCTGACTTTAAATGTGCGTATGTGGGTGAAATGAAAGGCTTATAAGCAGTTTTCTCTTAAACTGTTTTAGGTCCTCTGGGATTTCTTAAAAACAGCAGCAACAACAACCACCCCCCATTTTCACTATTTGTAGCTGTGTTCTCCTGACCTTTCAGCAGCACTATTTATATCCACATCCAAGAATTTCTAGTCTTTTCCCATAGTATTATTTCTAATACTGCTGTCTCATAACTTATAGGTTTACGTATATACTAGTAAATGTGGTGTAGTGGTGGGACTAAGTAAGGCAAGAATGACAAGGGATAAAAGGGGGTGCTGCTGCTTACCACATTCCCTCCTTTCTAGAAATTTCTAGAGGACATTTGAGAGATTGGTCATCTATTTCTCAGGTATATAATGGTCATTCACAATCAACATAATACAAGGACTTGTCCTAGTCAGTTTCACTCCACTCTTTCTTAACTCCAAGAAACATTTGAGGTCACTGATCAAACAAGGAGTCAATAAGTAAAAAGCAACTTCAAGTTAGCTGAATTTAAGAGGCTACAAAACATTCCATTCATTCAATACATTAAGAACAAGAAACATAAAGCTAATGAAACAACAAATAAAAAAAATTCATATCAGAGCCAAATAAGAGAACAAAGAGAACAGGAGATACTCTATACTTCCAGTGAGAAATCATGTTCCAAGATATAAACTAAAATCAAAAGACACAATGTAAGCTCCACAAGGTCAGACATTCCCATCTATTTTGTTCATCGGTATATCCTAGTACCTGGAACTGTGCCAACATACAGCACCAAAATTTTCTGAATGAGTGATCAGAATAACTTTAACTTTCTAAGTTTTGGGGGGGATTTTAAATATAAAAGTCATAATGTAAGCCTGCATCTACAAATATAATATGCATATAATCTCTAAAAAAGGGGCTGTCGAGTGTGGTCAGTGGGCCCCCGGAAGGTCTTGAGACCTTTTTAGGGAGTCTGTGAGGTCAAAATTATTTTCATACCAATACAGAGATGTTATTTTAGCCTTTTTCACAGGGTTGACTTTTGCAACAGTGTTTAAATAGTGGTACCTTGCAAATATTCTTTGCCACCATAGTTTTTTTTAAAAAGTGTTTCACTTTAAGTTCTAGTATGTGCCATTAGCCAAATGATTTTGAGGACCCCTCCCCATTCTTGCTTTGAAAGAGGATTTCAGGGAGAAGTACAGTCATCATTTAACTCACTTGACCAAATAGTTCCTTTTCATATACTATCAGGGCATCCAAACCGTCCCTTCACGGCCTTATTACTGTGTAATTTATGTGGTTAACACCTAACCTTCCACTAAACTGTACAGTGTGTGAGGTCAGGGGACCATGTTTGTTTTGGTTCATTAATGTATCCTCAACCCATAGCACACTGCTGGGAACATAGTAAATACTCAAACATTTGTTCAGTGAAGGAAAAAGAAAATCAGTTCTCTCATTTTCTTTCTTTGGAAAACATTAGGAATTCACAATTATTTTCTTTGTAAGAATGGTGGCCTTCTAATAAGATTCACCATAAAATGAAATGGTAGGCGTCCCAAATTTTCTCCAACTTTCATTCTAAGATCAGAGATGAGTTCTGTGTCCACAATAACTTTTTCTCCACGTGTCAAGTCCCTAACTCAGGTGGAACTGATATAAATAACTATCAGTAGAAAATAAGACAAAGTAAGGAGCTGGACTAACTTTCTAACGGGTCACAATGCAGACTGGTAAGTACCGAGGCTTCTTTCTTCGAGGACAGTTCATGGCTGAGAATGACTGATGGGAAGGTTTGCTTGGCTAACAGAAACCTTTCCTTCCTTCCAGGCTGGTTATATGATTATACCCAGACCTACAATGGCTCCTTCTACTTCTCTGGCACATGCTATCTCCTCTCTTCAGTTTCTCTTTTCTTTGTACCACTGGCTGAGAGATGGAAAAGCAGAGTCTGACCAGAAGGACTGCAATCAAGTGTGAGCTTAACAAAAGAAAGGCTAAACTACTAAGTCGTTGGAAACAAAAGAAAACCTATAGGAATATCACTGGAAACAAAAGCTCAGAACAGTTTCCTCACTTGTAAAATAAGAAGGGAAACCAAATAGTTTTTAAGGTTCCCTTTTCTTTAGCATTCTAAAGAATGTCTAATTGGTGGTAAGAAAGGAATAACAGCAACTGAAATCATGCCATTTGTTAGTACTTATAGGTATCAGTTAAAGCAGCTACCTTAGATATTAAATGAAAATCACAATGTACTGTAGTAATAAATTAACCCAATTTTCTTGTGCCATGGTAATTCAGACAATAAAATATGTAAAGACAGAAAACTATTTTCCTTAATTTAAATAAGTATTACATACATCCAATGACTGACTAGAACGCTGGAATCTGAATGAATATTAAATGTTATACATACTTCCCAAAAAGTTCATCTTTGCTTATTGAGTATAAGTATTCTTTATTTTCTTTGCATTATTTTGTTTCTTAAATTTCCTATGTAATAAAAAAATAAGAATTGCTCAGAATATATCTTTATTTCAAGATAATTTGAATAGTATTCCTGTCTATCCAAACAGTATTACATTTTCACTACATCTAATTATCTAAAATATTCTAGCTAAATATCTAGATGTGTCTTTAGTACTATAAGTTTTATATGAAAGTTGAATAGGTAGCTTTTAATAGGAGCTATCCTTAAACTAACCGATGTTTCTTAAATATGAAATAGTTATATTAACTAATGTCACTTAGACTAAGAAATTACATGTCAATAGAGAGCCCTTCATTATTTGGTAATTTTAAGAAGGAAAAAACACCTAGAGTTTTCTGTTAAAATCAACCTCATTTAGCATCTCCTTCAGAATGCTCCTTTAAACTACTATTGTTGTTATTGTTATTATTATTACATTCTTCCACTCTTTTATGTTTTAAAATAGCTATTGATTCCCCACAGAGAAAAATCCTAAACTGAAAGACTGGTTTTAGCTCCAAAGTGCCACACCTTCTCACTCCCTGTGGATGCCTCAGTGCAAGGTTTGCCACCAGCTACAATCCCAAAGGCTGGTTTTCCCCCACCAGGCTTTCACTTATCCTCTCCAACCTGATTCACTCAAAGGCCACCTCCTCTGGAAAACCTTCCCTAGCATTAAGGCATTCTCTCATCTGGAACCCCATCTAACTTTTAACAGAGTACTTTGTGAGCTTACATGTCAACCATCTCCATCAGCCTGCAAGATCAACAAGATGGCTGTTTTATTCATTTTCACATTCCCCAAGGCCCAGTATAAACTTTGAATCAAATTAATCTGGGTTTGAATCTCAGTTATCTTAAAAAATAGTTGATCCTATTTAAAATCGATAGGGTTGAAGACTTCCAGTCAAGATGGCAGTGTAGGTAAATGGTAATGGCCTCCTCCCACAACCACATCAAAATAACAACTAAACTACAGAACAACCAGCATTCAGAACTGCCTGAAATTCAGCTGAATGGAAGTCCTACAACTACGAAATTAAAGAAGAAGCCACATTGAGACTGGTGAGAGGGGCAGAGGCGTGGACAGGCTGGTCCCACACCCACGTGCGTGTGGCAGATAAAAATCAGGAGGGAGCCCTGGCTGATTTGGCTCAGCGGTTACAGCATCGGCCTGCGGACCAGAGTCCCAGGTTTGGTTCCCGCTAAGGGCACGTACCTCGGTTGCAGTTTGTCCCCATCCCCGGTTGGGGTCGTGGGTGGCAACCAGTCGATGTGTCTCTCTCACACCAATGTTTCTCTCTCTCCCTCCTGCTCTATCTGAAGATAAATGCAAAAATGTCCTCGGGTGAGGATAAAAAATAAATAAATAAATAAATCAGGAGGACTTCCGGTCAAGATGGCGGCGTAGATAAACACGGTATCGCCTCCTCCCACAACCACATCAAAGTTACAACTAAACTACAGAACAACCATCATTCAAAACCGCCTGAAATCAAGCTGAATGGAAGTCCGACAACTACGAAATTAAAGAAGCTGCATCGAGACTGGTAGGAGGGGCGGAGGCGCAACGAGCTGGTCCCACACCCGTGTGTGGCAGATAAAAATCAGGAGGACACCTCGGCAGGGAAGGTCCTCCCTGAGGACTGAGAGGTCCCCGTCCCACACCAGTCGCCCAGCTCAGGGTTCCAGTGACAGGAAGAGAATCCCCATCACTTCTGGCTGGAAAAACCAGCGGGAACTGAGGCTGAGGCTGAGGCTGAGGCTGCTGGAGCCCCAGGCAGCTCCTCTTAAAGGGCCCGCGCACGGACTTACTCGGACTCGCACCCTCCAGGCTCCATCGTGGGGGAGGCAGCTTGAAAGGCACCAGATTCATATGGGGAAGAACTGAGCTGTTTGGCATTGGAGCAAGGGCTGGAGAGGCAGCTTTCTCCTGGACAGACGTGCTATCAGAGGCCTTTGTTCCTTAGGTGAGAACTTCCCTGGGTCGGCAGAGGCCGCCATATCTGGGACTCCAGCAACCTGGCTCACACAGTTGGCCCCGCCTAGTGATTCCCTGAGGCCCCGCCCCACCCAACTTTCAGGCCCACCCAAGCTGTTGCCAGTTGCTTTACCATAGGATTGGCCTGTCTTGGATCCTGCTTCAGCTTTTCCTAAATTCTTTCAAATGAGCAGCATCTGGTCTCAGCTAGCCCCATACCTCTCGCTAAGTAATACACAGAAACAAACACAGGGAGGCAGCCAAAATGAGGAGACAAAGAAACAGGTCCCAAATGAAAGAACAGAACAAAACTTCAGGAAAAGAACTAAGTGAAATGGAGTTAAGCAACCTAACAGATGCAGAGTTCAAAATACTGCTTATAAGGATGCTCAATGGACTTAGTGAGAACCTCGGTGAACTCAGTGAGGGCCTCGGTGAACTCAGTGAGGGCCTCAAGAGCATAAAAAAGGACCAGTCAGAAATGAAGGACACACAGTCAGAAATGAAGGAGGCACTAACTGAAATAAAGAATAGTTGACACAGACTCAATAGTAGAGTAGGTAAAGCCAAGAAGCAAACCATCGATTTGGAATATAAGGAAGCAAAAAACACCCAATCAGAACAGCAAAAAGAAAAAAAGAATCTAAAAAAATTAGGATAGTGTAAGGAGCCTCTAGGACAACTTCAAGTGTGCCAACATTCGCATCTTGGGGGTGCCAGAAGGAGAAGACAGAGAACAAGAAATCGAAAACCTATTTGAAACAATAATGGCAGAAAACTTCCCTAACTTGGTGAAGGAAACAGATATACAAGTCCAGGAAGCACAGAGAGTCCCAAACAAGATGAACCCCAAGAGGCCCACACCAAGACCCATCATCATCAAAATGCAAAAGGTTCAAGACAAAGAGAGAATCTTAAAAGCAGCAAGACAAAAGCAGTTAGTTACCTACAAGGGAGGTCCCATAAGACTGTCAGCTGATTTCTCAAAAGAAACTTTGCAGGCCAGAAGGGAGTGGCAAGAAATATTCAGAATGATGAAAAGCAAGAAACTACAACCAAGATTACTCTATCCTGCAAAGCTGTCATTTAGAATCGATGGCCATATAAAGAGTTTCCCAGACAAGGAAAAGCTAAAGGAGTTCATCACCACCAAACCATTATTATATGAAATGTTGAAGGGTCTTCTTGAAGAAAAAGATAAAAAAATATGAACAAACAAAATGGCAATAAATACATATCTATCAACAACTGAATCTACAAACAAAATGAACAAGCAGAACAGAAACATTCTCATAGATACAGAGAACTTTTGTTGGTTACCAGATGGGTGGGGGCTGGGGGGATGGGTGAAAAAGGTGAAGGGATTAAGAAGTACAAATTGGTTGTTAGACTGACAAACCTCATAGGAGAAGGGGGTTGGGGGTGGGAAGAAATAAACTAAAGAACTTATATGTATATATGCATAACCAATGGACACAGACAATAGTGTGGGGAAAGGCAGGAGGGGGGCAGGAATGGGGGAGGAGGGGGGCAATGGGGGAAAAATGAGGAGCATCTGCAATACATTCAACAATAAAGATAAGTTTAAAAAACAAATCAGGAGGGATACCTTGGCTGTGAAGGTCCTCCCTGAGGAGTGAGGGGTCCCCGTCCTACACCAGGCCCCCAGTTCAGGGTTCCAGTGCCAGGAAGAGAAGTCCCCATCACTTCTGGCTGGAAAAACCAATGAGAACTGAGGCTCAAGGAGGCTGAGGCTGCTGGAGCTCCAGGCAGTTCCTCTTAAAGGGCCCATGCATGGACTTACTGGGACTTGCACCCTCCAGTCTCCAGCATGGGAAGGCAGCTTGAAAGGCATCAGAGACATACAGTGAAGAACTGAGTTGTTTGGCATCTGGGGGTGAGCTGGAGGGGTAGCTTTCTCCTGGACAGATGTGCTGGCAGAGGCCGTTGATATTTTGGTAAGCCTTTCCCCAGGGAGAAAGATGGCCACCATAACTGGGACTCCAGCAACCTGGCTCACACAGGTTGCCCCACCCTGGGGATTCCCTGAGGCCCTGCCCCACCCAACTTTCAGGCCCACCCAAACTGTTTCCAATGGCTTTACCATAGGATTGGCCTGTCTTGGATCCTGCTTCAGAAAATCTCTCAAACAAGCCTCTGGTCTCAGTGAGCCCCATACCTCTCAGTAAGTGGCCCCAGGCCTGGCACTAGAAGCAGCCAGCCTTGGTTCACAACTTGGCTTTTACTGGGCACCTCCAAACCCAGCACAAGCAGCAGCCATCTGCAGATCACTTTCTGGCTTATGCCTGGTGGCTCCGGGTAGAACACAGGCAGTGGCTGATCTTGCCCGAGCCAGCACACCCAGTGGACAGCTTCACACAACGTTGAAGCACCACCATCCAACCACCTCCACAAGTGACACATCAATGAGGGGATTGAGTGGGTACCAGAATCCTGCTGAAGTAAGTCTTGCTCTGTGTGTCAGGCCCCTCCACAGCTGATCCTCCAAGGTAGTCAGCGGCCAGAGGTCAGTGGGCCCTGCCAGTCCTTGCAGCTGATCAGCCTGAGTAAACCCCCCCCCCCCCCACCGCCACTGACGTGCCAACAGCAATCAAGACTCAATTACAACGGAAGGGTGTACAGTCCACACTAGGGGTGCACCTTGAGGGCCCAGCTGGGGTGATCAGGGAGGCTGTGTCACTGGATCCTACAGGACACCTACAACAATAGGCCACCCTATGAAGCCTAGGAGACATAGCAACTCTACCAAATACATAGAAACAAACACAGGGAAGCAGCCAAAATGAGGCGACAAAGAAACATGTCCCAAATGAAAGAAAAGAACAAAACTCCAGGAAAAGAACTAAACAAAATGGAGATAAGCAATCAAGCAGATGCAGAGTTCAAAACACTGGTTATAAGGATGCTCAAGGAACTTAGTGAGAACTTCAAGGAACTTAAGGAGAACTCCAAGGAACTTAGTTCTGAGAACATCAACAATATAAAAAAGGATGAGTTAGAAATGAAGGATGCACTAACTGAAATAAAGAATAATTTACAGGGAATCAATAGTAGAGTAGGTAAAGCCAAGAAGCAAATCATCGATTCAGAATATAAGGAAGCAAAAAATACCCAATCAGAACAGCAAAAAAAAAAAAGAATCCAAAAACATGAGGAGAGTGTAAGGAGCCTCTGAGACAACTTCCGGTGTGCCAACATTCGCATCATGGGGGTGCCAGAAGGAGAAGAGAGAAAGCAAGAAATTGAAAACCTATTTGAAAAAATGACAGAGAACTTCCCTAACTTGGTGAAGGAAACAGACATACAAGTCCAGGAAGCACAGAGAGTCCCAAACAAGCTGAACCCAAAGAGGTCCACACCAAGACACATCATCATCAAAATGCAAAAGGTTAAAGACAAAGAGAGAATCCTAAAAGCAGCAAGAGAAAAGCAGTTCGTTACCTACAAAGGAGCTCCCATAAGACAGTCAGCTAATTTCTCAAAAGACACTTTGCAGGCCAGAAAGGAGTGGTAAGAGATAGATATTCAAGGTGATGAAAAGCAACAACCTATAACCAAGATTACTCTATCCTGCAAAGCTCTCATTTAGAATCAGTGGCCATATAAAGAGTTTCCCGGACAAGAAAAAGCTAAAGGAGTTCATCACCACCAAACCAGTATTATATGAAATGTTGAAGAGTCTTCTTGAAGGAGAAGAACACAAATATGAACAATAAAATGGCAATTAATACATATCTATCAACAATTGAATCTACAAACAAAATGAGCAAGCAGAACAGAAACAGACTCACAGATACAGAGAACTTTTTGTTGCCTGCCAGATGGGAGGGGGTTGGGGGATGGGTGAAAAAGATGAAGGGATTAAGAAGTACAAATTGGTTGTTAGATTGATGAATCTCAAAGGGAAGGGGGGAGGGAGGGCAGGATGAAATAAACCAAAGAACTTCTATGCATATACGCATAACCAATGGACACAGACAATAGTGTGGGGAAGGCAGGAGGGGGGCAGGATTGGGGAGGAGGGCATCAATGGGGGAAAAAAGGGGGGGACATCTGTAATACATTCAACAATAAAGATAAGTTAAATAAAATAAAATCTACAGGGTTTACATTTAAATGTAAATGTGTAACATACTTTTTACATTTTATATGTAAGATAATAAAACAAACAAAAACAGAAACACCACTCCTCTCACACACATACAGAACAGCAAATATAGTTAATACTAAATTCCAGGTCTGCCACTTGTTACCATGTGACTCCACCTAAGTCCCAATTTCCTCCTCTGTAATCTCAGGATAATGTCACCAACCTACCTCACAGATATACTGTACAGATGAAATGAAAATATACTTGTACCAAGCAAAACACCCCTCATACACAGTAGCTTCTAATTTCCTTTCTTCTGCTTTGTATCAAAAGAGAAGATAAAAGAAATCAATAAATTACTAGGAACCACTCTCCTCCATCCCACCTTCCCTTTTGAGCAATAATTGTTTTCAAATGAGTCTTTAACTACCCAGGGCAACTCTGCTTTCCTCCTATGAAAGCAAATTGTACATTTTAAGCAGGACCAACTAGAGACCTCCAAGTTGAACTCTGATTTATGAATCTTATGCAACAGAGCTATTCTTCATCCTACTCAATGAGAATAGTCCTCCTAAACCTGGGTGGCGTGGACTAAGAAAAAGTCTGAATAATCTGTAGAATACAGGAAGCTGAAGACTTCTATAGCTAATGTATTCACTGTAATTAACTCATGATGTTACTGTTCACTTACTACTTTTCTTGGACAGTATTATAAGATGTCAACACATTTCCCAGATCTATCTAGGGCTTCAAGAAAAGCAAAATAGTACGCTGATTTCTGTTCTCATTTTCCTTCAAGTGGACAAAGAGGAAAACAAGTATTAGACTTTGGTTATACCAGTATGTGTGTTTGGAGTGGTAGGACAGTGAATAACTATTTCAACATCTAATACATAGTAGTTGCTGAAATAGGCACATTTTATATATATCATCTTATTTAATCTTCAGCAGATACTATGATGCCCATTTTACAAATGAGTAAACGGTCCAAGAAATGAAACACCCAGTAAGTGGTGGAGTCACAATTCAAACACACTGACACAAACCCCTATGCTTTCTTTCCTCTCTAGATCACCCTGGCTTCTTGGCAGTACCAGGAGTTTATGAAGCTAATTTAATTGAAAGCAGTTATCTTATAATAAATTTGTTCTAACTCAAATTGGCATAAAATTTTAATATCTAGATTGAAATGAAAATGGAAAGTACCCAGGAACCAAAACAAACACATCTGCTATAATGCGGTAACAATGCAGTTGCTAAGATAAGTTTTTTAGTCCTCCCAATATTCATCAAACCTGACCAAAGAAGGCAATGCCTAAGTATAGGCCATTATAATTCCTTAATATGAAATTAGCTTTAATAAATAAATTAATAAATTTACTTATTAGAAACTTATAATAAATTGTAAGCCTTGAAGTATATATATTTTATTTAGTAGAGCTATGATAATTTGAACATAAAAGTTCAGTACATTTTCTTCTCAGCTAGTGACTGGGTTATATTTAAAACTGTTAAGATCATTTTTTGCTGCTTACTCTTTTTTTTAATTAAAAAAAAATTTTTTTTTCTTTATTGATTTTAGAGAGAGAGGGAGAGGGAGACATAGATAGAAACATCAATGAGAGAGAACATCGTTTGGTCGCCTACTGCATGCTCCCCACTGAGGATCGGGCCCACAACCTGGGCATGTGCCCTGACCGGGAATTGAACCAGCGACCTCTTGGTGCAAGGGTCGACGCTCAACCACTGAGCGTCGGGCTCTTGCTGCTTACTCTTAAGAAAATGCCATATCATCATTGTTAAAGACAGAATTTTCTATAAGTCATTATATACTATTTCTGACACTAAAACTCTACTTTTAAGTTCTTTCCTACCTATGACCTCATTATCATCATGTTAATCCTGTGAGGAAGCTGAAAATCTATTATTTCTATTTTATAAATAAGGAACAAAAGCAAATTAAGACCAAGTTATTTGCCTCAAGTCATGAAGCTTGTCCTTGACAGAGCCACTTCTGAAACCTGATTACCAGTGTTATTTAGATCATGGCCCTTGGCTTCTCTTCTTTAATGATTCTCTAGTTTAACATTTAATAAAAGCAACAATTATATTTAAATGGACTGAAGTGATAATTTTGTAATCTTTTCAAATAATCTAGGCATATTAATATATATGATGCTATGTTTGCAAAAAATTAGCTCCTTAGTGAATAAACATGCCTAACGGTAAAATCAGCTCTTTCCATAAGAGAAAAAAACAGTCTATTAATATTTTACTTTAACTGTTTTTAAAAGAGACACAATACAAAACACGGACAGTGGTTTCTCTAAGACCTCAATATAAAACCAAAGCTCAATATTTTTAAAAACCTTGAGTGGTTTCTCTTAAGCCAGAACCAACTTATATGAGGTGTTCTGTCTACATATTTGCCTCATTTGGCTGTTCATTTGCCACAAATATCTACCCAATTGTCTCACATTTATCATCTCTGGTCTTAACATAGAGAAACAAATAAAAAATAATGAAAGTCCTTGGAATCAACTTTGAAATAAATCATTTTAGCCCTGGCCGGTTTGGCTCAGCGGTTAGAGCGTCGGCCTGCGATCCAGAGAGACCCGGGTTCGGTTCCCGCTAAGGGCATGTACTTCGGTTGCAGTTTGTCCCCGGCCCTGGTTGGTCGTGCGGGTGGCAGCCACTCGATGTGTCACCTTCGCATCGATGTTTCTCTCTCTCTCTCTCTTCCTCTCTCTCCCTCCCACTCTATCTGAACAAAAAATGAAAAAGTGTCCTCTGGTGAGGATAAAAAAAAAAAATAAATCATTTTAAAATTCATGTCTTATTTCTATGAGAAAGGTAAGGGGCCATTACCTAGGATCACTGAAACACATCTAACAAGCATTTCTAAAAAAAAAAAAAAAAAAAAAACCTAACCCCTGGTACATTCTGACAGAAGCTAGAATATTGTGAAATGTCCAAAATGACCAATAACAACCTTGTGAGGCCTTTTCAGGGATGCAGAGAATAAACTAAGAAAGGGTGACCAACCATCTGGGTTTGGCTGATGAGGGAGCTTCCTGGGACTCGGACTTTCAGTTTTAAAACCAGGATGAGTTGGCCAACCTTACACTGAGGACCATCAGAGAACCCATATGGATACTTGATATCATGCAGACAAAAACTAAAATTTTTTCTAACCACCTTCTCCCTCAAAAACCACAAGTTCAATTATATTTTTGCCTTATTCAAGCAACAGTGAGCAAAGAGAAATGAACAGGATACACGGTAGTTAAGGAAGGGAGGCATACATTTTTTAATGAGAATTTACTTTCAGGCATTAACTTGTGAAGTGAAATTTTAAAAAGTGAATTCACTTTCCCTATTGAAAAACTTCCAACTTTCACTTCTTATGCTATTTTTACAAAAGTAACAATTTGAGTTGAAATAAAGCCAAAATGTCCCATTCTGTGGTTTGTGTCAACCAACATTAATGTTCATTTAGCAGGGAAAAGAGAAGTCTACAAAAACATACTTAAGAGTAGCAAGCCAGGACCTAGGAAATGAGACAGATATGTTTTAAAGGACAAGAGCTAATACTATCTTCCTTCCAATACTTCAAAACTAGTCAGTTTAGCATGTATCATTTACAGACACCAACCTGTGGATCATAGCTTCTTACTCTTGATTAAACAATTTCAAGCCCTGGCCAGTTTGGCTCAGCGGTTAGAGCGTTGGCCGGCGGTCCAGAGAGACCCGGGTTCGGTTCCTGCTAAGGGCACGTACCTCGGTTGCAATTAGTCCCTGGCCCTGGTTGGTCGTGCGGGAGGCAGCCACTCGATGTGTCCCTTTCACATCGATGTTTCTCTCTCTCTCTCTCTTCCTCTCTCTCCCTCCCACTCTATCTGAACAAAAAATGGAAAAATGTCCTCGGGTGAGGATAAAAACAATCAAACAAACAAACAAACAAAAAAAAAACAATTTCAAGCCTAAATGCCCCAGCTATGCAGCATAGCCCTCTGATGCCATAGCAGTAAGATGACTCACCAACTGGCAGGTGTGTTAGGTTCTACGAATAATGGGTATCTGCCTGGATAAGAAGAAATATTTGTGTCCAGCAGATGACCCCATCCTGCTTGGCTAAGAGAGGAGAAAGACTGAAAAACTGGTCAGTAGTATAGTACTTGTTTTATAATGTAAAGAATCAGACTTTGCTCCAAACAAGAGACTTATAAATCATGTGGACTTTTAAAATGTCCTCTTTACTTAGTTTATATTCTAATGTCCACTTAACTGAAAAGTACAACAGAGTAAGATCTGAAAGGATAAAAATCAATTTTATGACCCCTAAATTAGAAATAACTGAAAATGAGAATTATACTGAGTTGTTTCAAGAAATTTGAAGTCAGAGTCATGAGAAAAATATATCCATATTTAAACCCTCCTATGATATTTAATGACTTGATGTCAGTTTCCACTCAAGTGAAAATTAGTTCATATTTAAGTTCTAGTTCCCTGATGGATATCTTTATGTGAAAACTGACACCGTGCCACAGTTAATAAGATATGGGTTTATAAATATGGAGTTTAAAAGAAACTTACCCTTTCCCTTTGTGCAGCTCTGACTTCCAACCGTTTCTATAGAAACAGGAGGACAAGTGCCAGTGCCAGAATTCTGCCCATTAGAACTCATCTTTTAGTTGCTGAATAATAAGGCCATATCCCAAAGTTGGCTATAGGTTTTTGATTGTCAGTAGTTCCTAAAAAGAAACCCAGGAGGAAAAAAAAGACATTTAACCAATTACTGTACTTAGAAATGCTCCCTCCTTTAAACTTGGCTATTAAAGTAGAGGAGGTAGATCCAAAAATATGTATTTTTTTAAAAATTGTATTAGGGCTTCAGACATCTATAAACTTAGGGAGCAGCAAACAGAAGCAAGTGTCTTTGAATGTTCAAAATCCCTTTAAATCAATACATTAAAGCAAAAAACCACCCTTGTATCACAGAAATAAAGTCTTTTCAACCACCAAACTTTCAAGTTCAGATGAATTCATTCCTTTTGTAGAATGAATTCTCAGTAAGAGTTTAACACTACAGAAGGTAAACTTCACAAATGAAATTTCTCAGGAGAAATAAACAGGTAAGTCTCCACTAAAAATAAACCTCTCAGGTCTCAAGAGAACTCTATAAATCACAAATAAACCCTAGAAGTTTTCTAGAGATGCTGACAGTGCTGTGCTTGATGAAAAATCCCTCCAAAACACATATGCCAATTGAAAAACTGTGCGATGTGAGAAGAGTCTGGCTCGAGAGTCCCGAGTTCGATTCCAGCCAAGGGCACTACCTCGGTTGCAGTTCAACCCCGGCCCCAGTTGGGGTCATGCAGGTGGCAACCAGTCAATGTGTCTCTCTCTCACATCGACATTTCTCTCTCTCTTCCTCCCTCCCTCCCGCTCTGTCTGAAAATAAATGTAAAAAAAAAAATATCCTCGAGTGAGGATTAAAAAAAAAAGAACCACTCCTCAATCCTGTCCATATCCATCCTCCCATTGAAAGCTCTAAACCTACCTCTACCAAATTTTCTAAATTAGGGGACATCTATCATCAAACTGCATCTCCAATATCCTCAACTGTACCTATAAAAAGTAATATATTCTCTCTCACAATGAAAAGAGTGGACGAGAACACAATAGGAAGGACAGAAAAAAAACATAAGCACAACAAAATAATCAAGAACCAACCAAGTAGGACAAGCAATTGTAACCCCTCCCCTGTCTTGGTGCCAGAGACCTCTGATCTCTGGCCACCAGAAGCTCACTACCAAAGAACTCTTTTGTTCCTACTTTTCTTGTTGAAAATATTTTTTTAAATGCTTTAAAGTAAATGTCATTGACTAATGCACAAATATGAGCATCTTACTCATAAGGGATAAAAGTCTAATCATCCATTTTTATTACACAGAATATTTATGTATCTACATCTTAAGCAGTACTTTTCAAACTTTAAAGTGCATACAAATCACCTGGGGAATCTCGATCCATTCAATAGGTGAGGCCCTGCCAACTGTATTTCTAACAAAATTTCAAGTGATGCTAATGCTACTGGTCTGAGGACCGTTGCCTCCGGCATGACCCTGACCAGGGCCAGGAATCAAATCTGCAACCCAGGTACTGCCCTTGACCGAGAATCAAACCCGAGACCCTTCGTTCTGCAGGCTGATGCTCTAACCAATGAGCTAAAATGGCCAGGGCGAGGACCACACTTTCATTAACAAGTATTCTAGAAGACTAAACAATAAACCTGCTGTACTGAACCCACATGATACTCTGAAAATTCTGGGTTTCTATTTTCAAACAGTCCTTAACAGGGTGATGGTGTGTGTGTGTGTGTGTGTGTGTGTGTGTGTGTGTGTGTGTGTGTGTGTGTGTGTGTGTGTTTAAGATTTGTCTCTGGAGCAATGGTTTTCAACCTGGCTGCATAGTAGAGTCACCTGGGCCATTGAAAACGAAACAAAAACAATACTGGGAACTTGGCAGAGTCCCACTTGACCTAAATTGCTAAACGAAGCTCTGAGCAAGTGTCCCAACTATTGATATTAAAAAGCTCCTTAGGTCACCCTGGCTGGTTTGGCTCAGTGGTTAGAGTGTTGGCCCGTGGACCAATGAGTTGCGGGTTCAATTCTGGTCAAGGGCATGTACCTCAGTTGCGGTTCATCCCTGGCCCTGGTCGGGGTCATGGGGGAGGCAACCAGTCGATGTGTCCCTCTCACCTCAGTGTTTCTCTCTCCCCCTCCCTCCCTCCCACTTTATCTGATGATAAATAGAAAAAATATCCTCAGGTGAGGATTAAAAAAAAAAAAAATACTTAGGTGATTCTAACGTGGAGTAAGTTTTAAGACCTCTGCTATAGAATGCAGAAAAATTCTAATTAAGGTGTCTAGTTCACTGAAGTGTTTCTACATACAAAGAATATACACACACTAGGTGCTTATCTTGGGAGCAAGGTAAAACTGTCTATTTCTATATGCTGAAATACAAATTTTATGGAAGACCAATTTTCCCAAGATGCTTTAAAATATGTAATAAAAATATATATCTATGTAGCACCTCCAAGTGTTAATTTTGCCTGTGATGACAGTTCTACTCTGGACATAGATGTATTAATATGCTTATGCATAAAATTTTTTCATTAAGTTCTTTTCCTGGGTAAAAGAATCTGTTGGTCACCTGGAAAAGGTCAGATACCAGTTTAGCACTTAAGAATTGTATAAACACATGTATCTGGTTTGCACAGGATGACAGCCATTCTATAGAAAGACCCTCTTAAACAGACTTTTAATAAGGAAATTTGGTTTGATACCAATAGAGAAATTTCAAGTTATGAAATACAGAAAGCATGGTCAGTATGTTATAGCATAAACTATATACGATGACTACGTATGACTATGGTGGAAACTCTCATGACAGTCTGATAAAAGCAGAGAGAATAAGAAATAACATAAGAGAAAATGAGGTACTAGGAGGAAGATGGCTTTGAAACCTCAATGTGGCCAACAATTATGAGCCCGAAGAAGAAATAAAATGTCTATTATGGTATTTAAACATGGAACACTGCTTATCTCTAAAGAACACAGTCTTACAAAGAATCTGAAATGTTAATTTATCTTTGAAGGAATTATCTTTGACTTGTAAATGGTAGAAAGAGTGAATTATCTATACTGGTCTACTATCTTCAATTAGTGTAGCTAGTTGAATTAATTCTTCAAATATTTGGGTACCTACCATATATACCAGGCATTATTCTAGATCTTGGGAATAACTGAAGGACATTTGAAGGAAATTTGTGTTACTTTCCTGAGACAGGCAATTACATCACTCCTCTGCTTAAAACCTTCAATAGCTTTCCATTGCATTCAGCAGTTAGAAAACAATCCAACCCTTTATTCCTTGGCAACAAGGCCTAACTTATAGTTTACTACCTCCCTTCTTCCATCAGAATGTAAGCTCCATGAGAAAAGAGAAACTTGTCTGTTTTCTTCACCAATACACTCCCTCAAGATCTAGAATAATGCCTGCTATACAATAGGTACTTAAATATTTGAAGAATTAGCTACATTTATCGAAGAGACGCAGTATAGATAATTCAAAATAGAAAATCTTTCAACCATTTACAAGTCAAAGATACACCCAACTTTACTTATAATTCCATTGTCTCTATTCTACTGGTAACCTAGTTAGAAGGTAGTAGATAGGTAAATGTTCATTCATGGAAAACAACTTGTATGTTTACATACACAGGCAATCCTAGAATCACCTTCAATTTTAATTTAAGTTAGACTATAGTCACGTTATTTTTAAATTAACATCTGAAAAATCAAGGACATCTCAATCAGTTCCTGGCTGTGTATCTTAGTCAAGTCACAAAACTTCTGGTATCCCTTTAGCATTCCATAAACTAAACAGTGGCCCTTATTTACTAACTGTTATAAGGCAAAATTAAATACTAAGCAAGATTGAATTCCCTGGAGAAATAATTACATGACTATAAAACTGTTATTTAAGTGACACTTTAACTGATAAATTCCATAGCATTTAGTTTCATTCTGCTTGTCTCTGCAACAGCTCTGAATTCATCTTCTGGAAGTGCCTCCTTCTCAGCTTCAGAGACAGAACACTATTCTGGCTCTTCTACTGGGGCCTCTTTTCCAGCATCATCTTCCCTTCCCATGTCTTAAATATGACACTACCCCAACTATATACTTTAGCACTCTATTCTCTGGGCCAGTGTTGCTCAACATGTGGCTACTGACTATAGACTACATCAGAATTTACCTGGGGGCTTGTAAAAGAACAGACTCCTGGGCCATGCTGGCCCTAACAAATCCCAAAATGTCTGGGGTTAAATCCAAAGGCCTGTATGTTTCCCAAGAACTATGAATGTTGATACACTCTATAGTCTGAAATCCACTGTCCATACTCTCAAATTTGCAGCTTTAATCCCATCCCAGCCCCCAGAAAGAGTAGTGAAGTGTGACAGTACAGTAACAACAAAGGCCTGGTTAGAACTCTGGCTCTGTCACTTATTAGCTATCAGATTATGGTCTGTGGTGAGACATGAGACAATGTGTATAGAACTCAGCAGAATGTTGGCCTGAAGCGGGTATTTCATAAATGATTGCTATTATTAGTACTGTTGCTTTTTATCAACATGTCTCAACTGATTATGCATCTTCACTCCCTGCCCTCCTCAAACTGGCTTGTCCTCAGGATTCCGTTTTTGTTGACCTATTTCCAAGCTTCAGCCTGCATCTTTTCCATCAATCAACAGGCTGCTAGATTGTTATTCATGCTTGTCTGTCTGACATCTCAATCTCAATCCCCCTCTCCCATTCTACATCCTAAAACAACTAATAAATTATTTTGTAAAGCCTTTCTTGACCATCCTAAATTAATCTGTTTATATATTCATTCATATACTCATATCATCTGTAAAAGTTAATTAGCAAATCAACTGAAATACTGTGACATCTCTCTTATAGTTGGTCTTAAACTGTGAACTTTCCCCCAATATTTAACTATTTACCTGTTTATATCTACTTTCCCCAATTAGAGGGTAACTTGCTAACTGAGGTACAGACTATCTCATACTTTCTTCTATATGCTAAGCACCTTAGTTCTTAATATACGACCAACATTCAAATGATTACACAGAAACTCTACCTGAAAGCTTAATATTATAGCATTCTGGTAGAAGCATGTTCAAGTCACTTTACTTCAAGGTCAAAATATCTTCTTGGTTGCTAAGAACAATCTTGCCTGAGGTTTGAAGGAATTTTGTTAATTCAGTAAATTCCTCTGCTAACAATTTAAAACTAGGTTATAATTCAAGTTATTAAGTAAAAGGTCTTTTAACCAGGGAAGTTTCAAGAGAGTAAGCTGAGAGATAAAGATGGTGGTCAGACAAGGCATAATCAGATATCCTGTTGCAAAAAGAAAAATAGATGCTATACAAGGCATAAGCACTAAATTTACTGACTTGGATAAACAACTTGGAAACAATGTGACTTATTTATAAAATCCAGGTTTACCAAAGTCAAGGTAATCCCTATTTTCAATTTTAATACTCACAGCCAGGCTTTCCAAAATGAGCACAAGTCAATTCAGAGGTATTCACGAAACTATTTCCTTTAGAGTAGAACCCTAAATTCAGATCATATGAAAGACACTAGGAAACCACACAAATATTTCAAAAGATCAGTTTCCAATTTATAAAACTAGAACTATAGATCTAACAGTCAACCCAATTAATCTTTTCTTCCCGGTGTAGCTGGAAATAAAATTTCTTGAGTAGTTTCAAAATTGTCATGCTGTGTACCTTTCCATTTTCCATCCAGTTTCATATACAACTAAACAAATACCTTGGCTCAACGTTTCTTCTTGCTCCTAAGAGAGGAAGCCTGAGATCTTAGAAAGATATCAAACATGTAGAAATATGTAAAGTGTAACAATCTTCCTCAAATCGCTACAGAGATTTAAAATCCTTGTTCAATAACTGGAAAAATTACTTAATGGGCTTTCAGTGTGAACTAGCCAAAGAAAATATACTGGAAACTGACATTCTCAACAGGGATAAAACCTTCAGACATGTAGATAAGCGATAATTTAGCAAAGCTTTAGATGGCAGCCAACTCATAAGCAAATGTTTAAAAATTCTTGTAAAAGACACACTGAGAACCTGAAGAAAAACTGTACACTTCACTTTTCCCCTTTGGAAAGAGATAAACAAAAATTTCATGAAAAAGAAAAACTCTACTCAAAATTTTCAACCCCATTTAAAATAAAGAAAACCTAAATTGCATTATACATTAAAAAATTGTGCTTGTGTTAAGTTGCCCAAACCTCACACTTAATTAATGTTGGGGGGAGGAGCTGGAAGGGCTCAGAAGGCTGGCAGGACTAAATAAATGGACCATGAAAATGATGGTAATAGCATTTTCAACATTGTCTATTTACTCCCCTAGAGTTGTAGTGGCCTAATTTTATAATTAAATTAATCTTTGTGGGACAAGAAAAAAAAAACACCTAACCATTTTGGCTAAATTATCTATCACATTTTTCTTTTTTCTATATACTGTAATTTTAACTTGGAGATTTATAGCAGGAAATTCTTCCAGCACCAGTAAATCACCACTAAGGGTGAAGGTCAAGGCTAATGGAAAATGTCAAAATTTTAAAGGACATCAAGGCTGTAGGTCCCAAATCCATAGCCAAGATTTCAATGCTTTGGCCCCCACATTAAAAGAATGTTTCCAAAAAAATAAAAATATCAGTAGAACAAGCTCTGACCTTGAATTTTACAAATACAACATTTTGGTGAAGGGGAGGTAGCTAGTATCAGCAGCAGAGTGCCTGATTTCCAGAGAAACATGCCCCCAACATTAAAATCCCTCACCCTACTAATTATAATGCATTTTTGACCTCTAAAACCCTCTTACCTGTTTACAAGAGTTTATACAGCTGTTTGCCACTGGAACACCACCTTGCAGAGTATAAGCGTGGCATCCTTTGTTGGTAATCACCTGTTGCCTAAGTAATCATCATCCCGCATGGAGACAGACAGCACTAGGGCTCTTCCATCCGAGGTTAAAATTCAAAACAAGCCCAACAAGCCTGCATTTCAAGGTGGTCTTCGTCTGCAACTAGTTAAGTTTACAACTGGCAAACAACAATGGTGTCTGAAGCCAATGGTGCAGCATGGCTGGCTTCCTCTTGAACTCCAGCGTTGTCACTGTGCACCGAAGTCTCCTGCTGCAAACAGGGGAGTTGTTCTCCTGTACTGGGAACAGCTTCCAAAGCTCAGGACCCCCTGTGCAGGATAATGCAGGAACTAAAGGCAAACACTTTTTTTCCTCCTTAAGGATGCCTCCATTTTTTTCCTCACAATCTGTACTACCAACCGAGGTGACTGGGCCTGAGTGTGCGTTCGTACCTACGAAACCGTCACGATGCATGCACATCCAAGGCATGTGGAACCACAGGTCAAATAAGGCACAGATACCAAGTAACGGTTCTAATTACAAACGCTAGCTCTCAGGAACTCTTCATCCATTCAGAACTAAACCCATCACTGCATACCTCTGGTGAGAAGCCCCTGGAGATGGAGGAGCTCCTCAAATGTGTCAGGAAAGGCTTTATTAACATCATCATTAACATTTAAAAAGCAAACGGAGCATTCTCCTTCTTTTGGCAATTTGGTGCAAATGTTAAGTGCAAGATAAAGCAATTGCAAACTTTTCTTCAAATTAAAAATGAAACTAAGGCCAAACGTGATGGGTGAACAAAATAAATCAAAACTTAAATTTCAGCAACTCCGGCTCTTCAAACCAGCAAAGCCCCCGACTCGTGCACTGTGGTGAGGCTTACGGTGCTTGCCCCGGCTTCTTGCGTGCCAGCCAACAGCACCATTTCCTCATCAAGTTGAGGACCGAGAAGCAAATGATCCCCTTCACTGCAAACAAAGGGGGTCACAGTAACACTAGTGATCCTTCAGAATTGACACACCGCGATAAGTCAAAATGATGGTCTCCCTGCTTCTTGCTCAAGACATACAAGATCTGAGCAGCAGCAAGTAACGCCTCAGCTGCAAACAAAGGGGTCAAAGGTTTGCCGTCAATTCACTTCCAGGCAGAAAAACATTTTCCTCAAAAGAAACAATTTATTTAGAATAAAACAAAAGCAGCTCAACTGTGAGCGCACGTTTGAGTGACAGCTACTTTTAAGCTGTGTGAGCCATAAAAAGGGTTTTTCTTTACTTTTCCAGAAATCTTGTGTACACAGCACAAAGCAAGAGGTCATTTTTCCACTTAAAACACCGGCATTGGCATCACAATAGCAGATACACAACTTTAAGCTGCCATTTTAGTAAAATGCACAAATACTAAACAGATTAGCTTTCTTCCATCAAGAGGCCCATGTAAACTCCACATAAGCCACAACTTCTCTTCGAAAAGTTCCATTAGAGCTTTGATTTCCGAATCTTCATCCACTGTTCACCAGCTTTGCTTGCAGGAGGGAAAAAAAGGTTATTCAGTAAAAATTTTTACAATATTAAAAATATATATATTTCCCCTATGCCATCATAGATGAACATAATGTTAACAAGACCTTCCTGGATAGTCCACCTTGACCTCAAAAAGCACCAATAATACCCATTGGCACAAACCTTGAAATGAATTTACTGTATGAACAGACAAATAACAAGTAGAATAGGGTGGATTTTTTTAAAAGAAGGCAGTTAAGTGAGGATTATAGGACTGAAAATATCCTTTACACTCATGAACTGAGTAAAACATATTGGAAAAAAATTCAGAAGACAGCAAGTTTATAATCAACCTATAATCAATATATTCAACATATAACTTAAAAAAAAAAAAGAAACCATAAAAAGATGAAATTTAGTCAAACTTTTACCCCCTCTATTTTCATTCTGTAAATTATATGGAGCAATACAGAAACTGCTCCATTATTACAGAGAGGGGGCAAGATACAAAGCCATTTAAAAATCCACCTTCATCTGTGTTATCAAAGACAGCAACTATTATTTTAAGAAAACACTCATACAAACCATTGCTAAACAGCCAAAGAACACTTTAGGACTTTTACTTTTTCAGTGCTGTTTAAATCACACATATAAAACTTTTCATTAAGCTGGACAGTCCACTATGGTCACCTGAAATCGTTTTCTCCCCTTAGGGACATCACTATAACCAGAATGTTAACAGGGTCACATCCATTTTTCCTCTACTTGTTCAAATACCTAACTCCTATCTATCTCAAAACCATGCACTGTGGCAGAGACAGAAAAAAAAATGTGCAGAAATTCTCTCCAAAAAACTTTTTCACATGAAAAGTCATAAAGGCCCTCTTCTCAAGAGGATTTCCTAATTCTGTTACCACAGAGTTTTTGGTGAATGGTTCCTATATGGACCCAAACTGCAATTCAAGCTACACCTACATAATGAGCAATTTCACTGTCTAAAAAAAGTGGATTAAAAAACAAAACAAAAAACAGCTAATGTCAGTGAAAACCTGCCCATAAAAGTTTTAAAGTAAACCTAAACAGTGTTTGACTCTGAAAGCAACAAACACACATCTTACTTTTACTACTGGACCCCAAATGATCTAGTTAAGAAGGGCCAGAATATATATATTACCTTCAAAATGTAACAAAAGCTTGTACCAGCCAGAGGATGGACATTTTAAGATATAATCCTTAAAGGGAAGCCTGTCTATGTTCAGTTAAGAGTCCAAGTACACATCTTAAACCAGGAATTTAAATTTTTGTGTGGAAAACTCTTTATATGAATCCCAGTTACAACCAACAAAATAATATTAAAAAATTGGCTAGGAGCTGAAGGATTGCTTAATTTTCCATAAGCTTTGAAGTGGTGATCCAAAAGTCTTAATTAGCTTGATGTTTTTCACCAGTAATACTTAATAAGTCATTAAATGATATACTGAAAAAATTCTTTCCATCCATTTGAACCAAGTTCCAGAAACATCAACTAAACAAAAGCATTTTTTTAAAGTATAAGAAAAAGAAAAACATTGGTTGTTATAAAGAACACCCAATGCTGAGATTATGAAGTTCTGACTAATCAGTATCAGACCCAGACAGTTTTAGACTTTTGCTTTCATTCCATTCTGAAAGTTTAACTCAATAGTTTACCAATATTATAAACCTGCACAACAGAATGGGCATCACAAATAAGAGATTCATCTGAAGATGGCACTCTGTAGGTAAGCACCAAACTAAAACATAATTCATCATTTATAATACATATGTTTAGAAATGGTATCAAGCCACTGTTTCAAAAACATTGAAGCACAAGTTTCCCAGATCTAACAAAAGCTGCAATGTCAAGTAAAGATTCAAACATGGAGCAAGAACCACTGAAAAAAAAAAAAGGGAAAAAAACCACACACGCTTTGGATTATCAAAAAATTAGATGTCACTCCTCTAAAAGAGCAAAATTATTTGTCCAGCCATCTTATCAAAAGATATTCAAAAGTTAATGGTTAGTGACATTTAAACTGGAAAAATGTATCTAGCCAGACTGTACTTTGACCTCATGTATGCAGACTGCACACTTTCTGAACAGGTATCTACGCCATATTACCATGTCAAGCTCGGCATTTGAAAAGCAAAAAGCACCCAAAGCCTTAACTGTAGGACTTTAGGTATTTTCCCTACAAGCTAACCAAGGGCCTTTGTGCTCATAGCCTAGTACTTTCCTTCTCTCAAAATGACAAGTTTTTCCAGTTTAAAACAAAACAACCCCACAAAACTAACTCTAAATCTAGAAAGAAAATTTATGAAGGCATAATAAAACCCCTCCCCCCTAAAAGACACAGCAATGATGAGGCTTTCATGCTGACATGCATTAGACACCTGTCATAATGGAAAATAAAAAATTACATGACATTTCCCTGGGTTATTATTGGTGCTATTTTAAACTACCAGCTTTGATAACAGAAAGAAAACAGTTGGGTTCTGCCAGGCTTTCAATAAGTCACTTTCACAGAATAGAAACATGATCATGATCCAAAAGGTCCTAAAGTTTCTAATCATAATTAAATATCAAGGGACTTAGCTAAAGTCCTCAGCGTTTAAATCAAGTGGGGAAAATATACTAATGACCTGAGAAACTAGGAGTGGAGGCTAAAGGATAAATGAAAAAAATCATCCATTGCTGTTAAGCAGCAAAAGCCCTTGTTAAGAACCAAAAATCGTTATTATCCTCAGCTTTGAAAAAAACCATGGGGGTGGGTTATCTTTAATTAATTCCAGATGTCTGGGAAAATAAAACGATAAAAAAGGATTTTTCTACACCGACACCAGTGAAAATATTAAACACAAGATTTCAAAGATATTCAAAACATTTTCAATAACGTAATGTCATCGCTACTGTTCAAAATTTTTAGAGCATGTCAAAGGCATTTCACGATGACTTTGAAACATTCTGCAATCTAGATATGGCTGATTAATGCCTACTGAAACAAAAGATGACTTATGAGCCTGCAGACAACAACTCTTCTTTCTATTATTGAAATCAGGAATTTGAATGAGTACAAAAACAAAAACTCCTCTTTGATAAGAAACACTTAAGTTTTGAAGTATGCACAATTAGAACTGTACCTGCTACACCTCTCTAAAAAGTCAGTAAAAACAACCCACACCAATAACTGACCAAAGAATTCTGATTTTAAGAGCACCTACTCACTTCTTGCATACTAGTATAAGCATAAGACACATGGTTTGTAACATACTCCTCAATTTTTACTGAACAGTTACAGCTACAAACCAGAAGTGCATATACGGGATACAGAACTCAAGAACCAGTGATAAAAATGCGTATGTTAAAGTAAACTCTCTGGAAATAAACCGTGTATTTTTAGAGAAATACTCAAATACCTGATTAAAAAAATTACATTGCTATACAATTTACCAGCTTATACTTTGAGGTCCCTGATAAAATTTTTTCATACAAATAACATTTCTAGTATAGAAATTGTTTACCTACATACCAATCAAGCCATTTTTAGGTGTATATTACCATCTTTATGTAGTCAATGGGCTTTTTCCTCCAAATTTTGACTTTTCAAAATTTTGGTTTTGTAACATTGAAGATTTTTTTTACACTCAAAAAAGAAAAAAAAACAAAGAGGAGGAAAAATGTTACTCATAAGAACTGGAACTGCTAATTAAAGTAAACCCATCTGCCTGCTACCTCCAGGGCATCTCTTTCACTTAACAGCTAAACTGTCCTGATGTCTATTTTAAAGAGGTTTATAAAAATATAAAAAAGAAAAAAGCTACAACTAAACAACTAATTAAAAAGAAAATTTCATCTAATGCTGTATCCCATTATACATCACAAAACAGGAACCATATCAAAGTAGTAAATACAAGTTACACATGGACTTTAGGACGCACCACGGACAATGATCATGACCAGGTAATCTTCTTCAGATTTGGCCAGAGCCTTGGCAGGAGAATCCAGGAACTGCTGGGAGAACTCACAGGGTGGGAAGGCATGAAGGACCCCGGTGTTTTCCTTGTCTTTGTTGCCCCCCACAGGGAGGCTGATCACCCCAGCGGCCTGCTTTTGCTTTAAATAGGACACCAGGTTCCTAAGTGGCCTCTGAGTAGAGGTGGCAGTGTCTGATGTGGCTGAGGAAGAGGATCTGCTGTCAGAACTTCCAGGCACAGCCAAAAGAATGGCATAACCATTGGGCCCTGCCACTTTGATGCGTCGAGTTACTTCATCCAACTTGGGCTGGTCCAAACGAAGACGCTGAGTGATCTTGAGCTGGGCAACTTTGCCTCCACTTGAGCCCTCCACAAGAAGACTACTGGCCACTTGGAGGTCACCCTGTAACAGATGCATGTTGGAAGGAAAGTTGCTGTTCTTCAATAGAAGCATGCCCTGCCAGGCCAAACAGAGCTTGGGAGAGGCTGCTGCAGCAGGGGCTGTCCCACCATCCTGTTTCTGGGAAGGGGACTTCAGCTTCGAGGAAGCAGTGCTGGTGCTGGCTGCACTCCCATCAGACCGGTCTTCTTTTTTCAGAGGGCTTTTTCCCTCAGTGGGAGCAGCAGTCCGGTGCTTCCTATCGCGTTCAACTGATGCAGAGTTTTTGCGGTCTCGCTTGTCACCCTGGCTTTTCTCCAAACTACCTCGTCTGTCTTTGATTGGAGAGGGCCTTTCCAAGAGCAGAAGACGGGAAGATCGATCATTGTCACTGTTGTAGCGATCCCGGCTACTGCTCAAGTCTGGACTGCGGTCAGGAGAAGGAGCGCAGTGACGTTTTCGAGGACGGTCACTCTCAGGAGACCTATCTAGATGCCGTCCCCCACTCTCTTCCGGCAGCCTTCGCTTCCTAGGCTGGTCTCTGCTGCTGGGCAGATCTCGATCACCTCTGTCCCGGTCCAAGGACCAGCCATCCCTCCTGCGATCCAGACTATCCAGCGGCTCATAAGCAGGCACAGCAGTAGGGGCAGTCCGAGTGCTGCGTTCCCGGACTGGGGGTGGAGGTGGCACCCAATCAGAGTCAGTATAAAGGTCCCTATCACGATCTCTGTATAGTAAGGGGGGTGTCCTATCCCGAGCACCCCTCAAAGGGTCTGGTGCTCGATGTCCAAAAGCATCTGTCACCAGCTCATAATGAGTTAAGGGCAGAGGCTGCAGATACTGCTGCTGGTACCGATGTTCTGTGTCTGCAAAGTCCACTCTAAGGCGACGATCTGGGCCACCAAGTGGAAAGCCCCGCATATGGGTCCAGGCAGCATGAGCTGCATCTAGGCTTTCATACTGGATATATGCCCAACTATCACCTTTTCGGTAGTCTATGGTACGTATGGTGCCAAATCGGTCAAATTCTCGTGCCAGGGCAGCAAGAGGCACCCAAGGTCCCAGGCCACCTACCCAGAGGCGGGTGGTGGGTGTAGCTTTACCATAACCAATTTTGATAGGATTCCGAATTATAATCTTGCCAGACATTGCTAGTTTGGCCCGATGAGACATGTCTAGGTTCTCAAATTTGAGAAAGCCATAGGTACTGGTCTGGCCTCGAGAAGGCCTCTTAATGTCTACTTCTGTAATAACTCCAAAGCGATCAAAAGCCCTTCTTAGATCACTCTCTGTCACAGTGATGTCTAGGTTGCCCAAGAAAAGCGTCCTGTTAGCTCGCTGATCATCCTCCGGTGAGATCTCATCCACTTCTCGGAAAGGAGCAGCACCTGCCCCAGCTCCCACCCTTTGCTCAAGACTGTACGCTGGACGTACTCTCTCATAGAACGGGTAGTCTCGCTCTCTCTCCAGGTCTCGGGGCAATGGTGGCAGAGGTGGAGGGGGCAGGCGGCCAAGAGCCAACTGCTGCAATCGGTAGTCTCTGTATCCCAAGGCCGCCCCACCTGGGGAAAGTGATCTCTGGCCTCCACCACCTCCTCCAGGAGGGTGCCGATGACCCCCTACAGAGGCCCCGACCACGCTGGATGACGGGGGATAAGTATCTTTGTCTAAGGGGGAGCGGCTGCGGCGCCGGCTCACATACACAGCTTCTATCTTCAGGGGCCGGTCATAGAGCACAAGGCGGCCTCTGGCATGCTTGGCCGCCCGCGCGTCCTCTGGCCGCCGGAAGTTCACAAAGGCTACGCGCTCATCCCCGCCGCCAGAACCCGAGAGATGGCTGATTTTGACACTTACATCGCCGAAGCGTTTGAACTCGTGAAACAGTCCGTCCTCCACCGCTTCGTCACTCAGCTGGGACCCCAACTCGCTTATCTTCAGGGTCTTGTACTCCCCGCCGTCAGGAGCTGAGGAGGCGGCCCCAGAGGAACGTGACTCCCCGCCTCCACCGCGGGAGCTGCTGCGCGACTCGCCCCCGCCCGAGGAATTTTTAGTGCTCGGGGAACTGTAACTATGTAAGCGGCTACTGGAGCTGCCCCCACCAGTGTCATACTCGCGGCTGCCACCTCGGCTGCTGGACTTGTCTAGATGAAGGCTGCGCCGCGACCCACCGCCGCTGTCGGTCTTTCCGCTGTTGCTCCCATTGCTGCCGCCAGAGCCCCCTAACTTCTTGCTACGCTCCCCGCGAGAAGTCGAATCCTCACCACCACGGGAGCGTTTGGACTTGACTGGAGAGCGCTCTTTCCCCTTCATTGTTGCGGGTCGTCGGAGGTCGTCTCCGCGGAGCTGATTAACCCGCCGCCCCGCGCTGGTTTCACACAGCGGAACCGCATGCCGCCATCTTGGACTCCGCCGCTGTAAAGGATCCCGCCCCGCAGTCTCCATTGGTCAAGTAGCTCCTCTCTCCTACAGTCTCATTGGGAAAACTACTTGTCTGTCTTTACATCTCCCCGCGCTCCGGGACGGCGCCCGCCCGACCACTGTTATTGGGTTCCCAACGCCTTGATCGGAGTACCTCATTGGTTACATTCGTTGTCCATCTTAACGGTTCCTCGCGCCAGGCTGTAGCTCCGCCCCTCGCACTCTATGGCCACCTGAACCAAAGTCTGGAGGCGTTGATTGGTCAAAAAGTGTGTCCTGTAACGGTACTTCTTGCGCCCTGAAAGCAATGATCCCACCTCCTCATCCCTTTTAGTGGTTTTCGACCCAGTCCTTTAACCCACTATTTGGGAAGTCAGGACATCTTTTCTGGCGTTTTTTTCCTGAGAGGCCGCCTCACAGCGATCTCACACGAAAGAGCGTCCCCTCTTTCGACCTCTTCTTCCAACTCCTCCGGCGGCTGAGAGAAGTTTAAATCTGATTGGATAGTGACGGGGAAGTTGATAGGCTGAAATAACTGTCCATCCCTCGCTTAAAGGGGTAGGCCCACGTACTGAGGGAGTGGACTGAAGGTGAAAGTGGAACACGCGATTGCTGTGCGACGTCACTTAGACGTCGCGAGATGGTGACCAGAATCCCGCTCCGCCTCTTCGCGCTTTCGGCGTTTTGCCCTCACACATTTGTTCGGTTCGGCAGCATAGTCTGCTGTTCTGCCGTGGGAGCGCGAAACTTCTGCGCTCCCTGCTTCCTACCTCCGGCTGCCGGGCCCACAAATCCTTCTGGGCCGTTCCCGGGGCGCCCAGCGGACACCATCTTTGTCCCTCTGGCCTTTTCGTGAACAGCTAGAAAAAGCCCTGCTCCCCGTGCGCGCGAGAGCGCCGCCTGCAGCCCCTGGAGCCCGCGGGCCGGCCGAGAGTTCACAGTTCACAAATCCCGGCCACGTTAACGTCCCGGGCGCGGTGGAGGTCGGGCGCCGCTCTCGGGTCCCGCAGCTGGGAAGCCGCGCAGCCCAGACGCATCCTCGCTCCGGAGCCGGCCCGCCTTGGCGCTCCCAGTTCCCACACAAGTGCCCCGGGTCCCCGAGGGAGGGACCGACGCGTTCAGCTTCGCCGTCCGCGGGCGTGGCCGTGGGCTTCCTGTTTTATGTTACGAATTCACATGGATTTGGGCTTTTGTAGTCCTGTGATAGAGCTGTTTGTTGTGTATATACTCCCCTCCCCGCTAAATAATCGGGTGAATTTTACGCTCCATGCAGATGTGTCGCATATTTTTTCTGTGGCTTCTTGCCCCTCCCCCACCCCCGCCCCACTATTGTATATTAGAACCCAGTGGCGCAACCTCCTTGCTGTCTGTAAATCCACTTCTTTGGGCTCCCTCCATCGTTATTTGCTTCAAAACCCAACTTTCATTCTTTCCAGAGACCCTAATTGTGTTAAACAACAGAGTACCTGTGCGAAGTGCTGGTGATACAGAGATCAGAACAGGTGCAGCCTCTGTCCTGCTCACCCTCCAGTGAAGGGTAGTAGTGCTGAGTTCATCACAGCCATTAGGCTTTCTGCAGTCCTGCCAGGTGTCCTGTGGGCAAAGGTTATGAGGATTCTTGTATTGATCCTCTCTTCAACCACATCTCTCAAGGTCCAATATGGAGTAGAAAATATCAGATGTTTTTAAACATGACCTTTTTCAAGGTAGCAATAATGTCCCCTAAACTGAAACCTAAACTTGAAAATTCTTACGATTAGGGGCTGCAACCTGTTTAGCCCTCCTTAGCCATGCTTCTCTTCCTAAATAATCTCGAGGAAGGTGAAGATGTAGGCCTTTTGTCTTGACTAGATCAAAGAAGCTTGAAAGAAGCCCAATATATAAAAACCTAAAAATTCACGTTAATGTAGTCCATAGACATACTCATTGTGTTAAAACTAGCTGTTTTAACTAGCTGTTAAAACTTTATAAGGCATAGAACAATTATATAGTATGCTGCCACTTGTGGTTTTAAAAAATGTCGTATGTGTATATATTTTTATATAAAGAAATTTCATTGAGAATCTTGGGAAATTGTTACAAGAACATGCTGAGGAGGGGGTGTCTCCTATCTAGGTCAGAGAAAGACTAAACTTTTCATTGTACAACTTTATGTATCATTAAAATAAAACTTGTTTTACCATGTACATGCTGTTACTGTTTTGTTTTCTTAATAGAGATTATTTTTAGCTTTCCTTAAAAGCTATTTTATGGAAAAAGTAAAAAATATACAAACGTACAATACTATAAAGAACTCCTATGTACCACCCAATTTCAACATTACCTCATCAATCTTGTTTCATCTATACTCTCTTCCCAGTTTTGCCCCTCTTGATTATTTTGTTCCAAGTTTATCTGGTACATTTTCTGTCCCAGATATGAAATCAGTCATTTCTCCAAGGAGTTCTGGCTCCTTTTAGTGGGAAATGATATTTCAAGATAAAAATCTGGATGTTAGGAGATAAAAAAGCAACAACAACCAATATATTTCTATGTTTTTTTCTTTATTGATTTTAGAGAGAGAAGAAGGTAGAGCGAGATAGAAACATCAATGAGAGAGAACATCAATTGGCCGCCTCCTGCATGCCCCACACTGGGGATTTGGCCCATAACCTGGGCAAGTGCCCTGACCAAGAATCAAACTGGCGACCTCTTGGTGCATGGGTCAATGCTCAACCACTGAGCCATACTGACTGGGCAAATATATTATTTGTAAAAGCACAAAACACTAAAAAAAAAACCAAAAAACTTTACATAGGAGGTTTTAATCTGTTTCAAGCTTATATTAATACAACACAAAATTGAATTTAAACCATTATCTGATTAGTTAAGGTAATAGCCAATGCAAATAAACCAGGCTCCAGAGTGTCTATTTTTGGCCTAAATGACCTGCTTAGGTGACTCACTGATGGAAGAAAAAGGTAATGACCCGATCAGTATAGTTACCCAAATCTCATGATAGAGAGTGAGGGAGCACAAAAGGGAATTAAGGGAGCTGCTACCAGTATGTGCAGTGGTGCCTCAGTTTCTGCCAGGCTTAGTGGCTTGCCATTTGAAATGCCATCAAGCTTAATGGAAGCTACTGCCCATAGCTGGCTGCAGCAGGAAGGCTTGCCTAAGGAGACTGATAACCTGTCTGGTGTCAAGAGGACTGGTAAGTTTAATGGGTAGACAGAAAAGGCCTGGATGCCATTTTGAGTAACAAGGCCAAAATACAGCCTATGATATGTGTGTGTGTCTATGACAGAACTGAATGATGACATAATATGTTGACCCAAGCTATAGTCAAAATAGTAATTTTTTCATTTCCTTTGTATTCTTTAAAGTATGAAGCTACTTAGTAAGGTTGAAGCAGCCTTTTTTCACACATGGGCATTCGAGCTAAGAGGATGAAAGTGACCTATGGTTTAGAGGGCCAGGACTTTGAACCCTTTTACTGGTGTTGGTGATGAAGTCATTGAGGGTTTCATCTGATCTCCTTGTGATCTATGGCCAGATTTGTGATGGCAGCTGACCTGGGCAAGGAAGATCTTTCAGTGGTCAGGAAACCAAAGTTAAGCTACCAGCAGATTCCCTGAGCATCAGAGCAGTGTTGGCCCCTTGGAGCTGTACAACTCAAAAGGCTGAGAGGACACAGCTCAGCGGGAGAACAGCCACAACTAGCTTTCTATATAAAGTACTTTCTCTATCTCCTTTAAATGTTTTGAATTTAAAAGGAAAAAGCAAAAATAAAAGTAATGCACATGGAAGAAAACTGTACAATTAAAGAATATATCTATGTTTTCAGTGAAATGTCTTCTTTCCACCCTCTTTCTTCCTAGGTTTTATTGTTTGTATATCCTCAATACACACACAGACAATTATACTTGCAATAGCAAAGGTATCTTGGGAGCTTAGAGCTATTCAATTTCCTGGCAGATACAAAAAGGCCTGAAACTGGGAATTGAAAAAATGTTCCCACCCATAACAGTGGATTAAAATGTTCTATTCCTTTATAAAATGAATGGTGTCCTGATAGTGAGGTTTGTTTGTTTGGTCTGCAAAAAAAGTATGTATTTTACTCATAGGCATATAATAAATCCCTAAAATAGCCAACAATCATTTAGGACCCAGTTTGCATTATATAGTCACTTATTTGTGGTTTGTGGAGTTTTCTTTTAACAGCTTTATAAAGATATAATTTACATACCATAAAGTTCACCCAGTTAAAGTATATAATCCAGTGGTTTTTTAGTAAGTACTTCCAGAGCTATGCATGTGGTTCATCCTTTAATATTATTACAGAAAACACTCTGCTATAACTTCTTCTAGGTGACTAAGACCTAATATAATGATCTCTTTCATTTATCCAGACACCTTAAAGGGCAGTAGTTAAGAGCATGGACTCTAGAACCAGCCAGCCTAGATTAAAATCCCAGTTCTGCTGTGAGCCTCTGCTGGTAATTTCTCTGGGCCTTGGTTTTCTTATCTATAAAAAATCATAGAATCTCTTCACCGGGAGGATTAAATGGGATAAAACATACACAGAGCTTAGAACAGTGCCTGGTACATGGTAAACATTATATAAATATTTGCTATTACTAATATATTTTCTCTTTGTACTTGAGTACATAGAATTAGATTAATCATAATCCTTAGTTCATAACACACAATCATCAGTAGTTCATCCATGGGCCTTTCAACTTTTCATTTATTTTTTTAATTTTTATTATTTTTTAATTTTTCTTTATTGATTTTGGAGAGAAAGGGGGAGAGAGAGAGAGAGAGAGAGAGAGAGAGAGAGAGAAACATCGATGAGAGAGAACGATTGGCCGCCTCCTACATGCCCCCAACTGGGGATCAGGCCCCCAACCTGGGCATGTGCCCTGACCGAGAATTGAACCGGCGACCTCTTGGTGCATGGGTCGATGCTCAACGATTGAGCAACACCAGCTGGACAACTTTTCATTTATTTATCAAGAACATAGTGAATATCCACGAACCTACCACACAATCCAAGAAAAAGAAACATCTACCTAAATGCTCCTCCCTTATCCAATGCCTACCCTCATAGGTGCTACAATCCTGAATCTGGTATTTAGAAATTCCTTTTTTGGTTTTAAGAACTTTAAAGAATATTTTAAAGGAATTTTAAAGAATTTATATATGTGTGTGTTTGTGTCTGTGAGTATGCATGTGTGTACATACGTGCATACCCATGCACCTTAAAAGTATCATTTTTATTTATTTATTTATTTATTTATTTATTTATTTATTTATTTATTTATTTATTTTTAATGGTACTTTTTAAAATGGGTGTTGTTTATTTATTCAAGAAGTAAATCTTTTCTTTTTTTAACTTACCTTTATTGAATGTATTACACAGGTTCCTCATTTTTCCCCTATTGCCCCCCTCCTCCTCATTCCTGCCCCCCTCCTGCTTTTCCCCACACTGTTGTCTGTGTCCATTGGTTATGCATATACACATATAAATTCTTTGGTTTATTTCTTCCCACCCCCCAACACCCCTGCCCTTTGAGGTTTGTCATTCTAACAACCAATTTGTACTTCTTAATCCCTTCACCTTTTTAACCCCTCCCCACAGACCCCACCCATCTGGTACCCAACAAAATTTCTCTGTATCTATGAGAATGTTTCTGTTCTGCTTGTTCATTTTGTTTGTAGATTCAGTTGTTGATAGATATGTATTTATTGCCATTTTGTTTGTTCATATTTTTTTATCTTTTTCTTCAAGAAGACCCTTCAACATTTCGTATAATAATGGTTTGGTGGTGATGAACTCCTTTAGCTTTTCCTTGTCTGGGAAACTCTTTATATGGCCATCAATTCTAAATGACAGCTTTGCAGGATAGAGTGATCTTGGTTGTAGGTTCTTGCTTTTCATCATTCTGAATATTTCTTGCCACTCCCTTCTGGCCTGCAAAGTTTCTTTTGAGAAATCAGCTGACAGTCTTATGGGACCTCCCTTGTAGGTAACTAACTGCTTTTCTCTTGCTGCTTTTAAGATTCTCTCTTTGTCTTGAATCTTTTGCATTTTGATGATGATGGGTCTTGGTGTGGGCCTCTTGGAGTTCATCTTGTTTGGGACTCTCTGTGCTTCCTGGACTTGTATGTCTCTTTCCTTCACCAAGTTAGGGAAGTTTTCTGCCATTATTGTTTCAAATAGGTTTTCGATTTCTTGTTCTCTGTCTTCTCCTTCTGGCACCCCCAAGATGCGAATGTTGGCACGCTTGAAGTTGTCCCAGAGGCTCCTTACACTATCCTCGTTTCTTTGGATTCTTTTTTCTTTTTGCTGTTCTGATTGGGTGTTTTTTGCTTCCTTATATTCCAAATCGATGGTTTGCTTCTTGGCTTTACCTACTCTACTATTGAATCTGTGTAAACTATTCTTTATTTCAGTTAGTGCCTCCTTCATTTCTGACTGTGCATCCATCATTTCTGACTGGTCCTTTTTTATGCTCTTGAGGCCCTCTCTAAGTTCACCGAGGTTCTCACTAAGTCCATTGAGCATCCTTATAAGCAGTGTTTTGAACTCAGCATCTGTTAGGTTGCTTAACTCCATTTCACTTAGTTCTTTTCCTGGAGTTTTGTTCTGTTCTTTCATTTGGGACCTGTTTCTTTGTCTCCTCATTTTGGCTGCCTCCCTGTGTTTGTTCCTATGTATTAC
Source organism: Tadarida brasiliensis (assembly GCA_030848825.1). NCBI lineage: Eukaryota > Metazoa > Chordata > Mammalia > Chiroptera > Molossidae > Tadarida > Tadarida brasiliensis. The sequence continues at coordinate 10,611,666 of CM061275.1, read as the reverse complement.
TTAGCGAGAGGTATGGGGCTAGCTGAGACCAGATGCTGCTCATTTGAAAGAATTTAGGAAAAGCTGAAGCAGGATCCAAGACAGGCCAATCCTATGGTAAAGCAACTGGCAACAGCTTGGGTGGGCCTGAAAGTTGGGTGGGGCGGGGCCTCAGGGAATCACCAGGGCGGGGCAAACAGCGTGAGCAGGTTGCTGGAGTCCCAGATATGGCGGCGTCTGCCAGCCCAGGGAAGGGCTCACCTAAGGAACAAAAGCCTCTGATAGCAAGTCTATCCAGGAGAAAGCTGCCTCTCCAGCCCTTGTTCCAATGCCAAACAGCTCAGTTCTTCCCCATATGATTCTGGTGCCTTTCAAGCTGCCTCCCGCACGCTGGAGCCTGGAAGGTGGGAGCCCGAGTAAGTCCATGCACGGGCCCTTTAAGAGGAGCTGCCTGGGGCTCCAGCAGCCTCAGCCTCCCTCAGCCTCAGTTCCCTCTGGTTTTTCCAGCCAGAAGTTATGGGGACTTCTCTTCCTGGCACTGGAACCCTGAGCTGGGAGCCTGGTTTGGGACAGGGACCACTCAGTCCTCAGGGAGGACCTTCCCAGTTGAGGTGTCCTCCTAATTTTTATCCACCACAGGCAGGTGTGGGACCAGCCCATCGTGCCTCCACCCCTCCTACTGTTGTGGGCCCCAAGGCTAAGGCAACTAGATTCCATTTTATGTGGGCCCCTTGGTTAGGGCGACTGAAGGACTCCATTTTGTCACCAGTGGACATTCCTCGATATTCTTCCCATAATGGGTTGGTTGCCCCTAGACGGGAAGGAATTTCTGCCTAAAGTTATAGTTGCCCCACGTGTTGGGGGCATTTGTGGTTCCCTGAGTATAGGTATCTGCAAGTACTTAATGCTAATTTTGACCTCTGTGATCTCTGTCACTCCCACTATTGTACTGGTTCCCTGAGGGGAGGGAGGCCTATTCTGTTTGTTTGACAAACAGGAGACCCCCGGGCAACTGTTAGATATGGATTTTGACAAATGTTAATCAACTGCTAACTGCTGATATCTGCTTCTGTGAATGCTGCTTGCTTGCTATAAAAGGCTGCCATTTTAGAGGCTCGGGGCTGCAGTTCGCCTCTGAGTAGGTTGGCTGCAGTCCCTGCACAGGTTGCAGGTTAATAAAGCTCCTAAAACTTATAATTTTGGTGTCCGAGTGAGGTTGATCTACTGGGTTACAACATTTGGAGGCCCCAGCGAGATCAACCGTGAGGTCCCCTCTTTTGGGGTCGACCTCCTTGCACTAGGCGGGAGCCTTCCCTCGCCTCAAATTTGTTCTGCATTCGACCCTGAGCCACTTCTGACTCGTCCGGACTCTTTAGGTAAGGAGAGCTCTCTTGGTTTCTGTTGTTCTGTTTGGGATCTCGAGATCGTCCGGGACAGAGCAGGCGGGACGCCGCTCAACTGCTCATCCCCAATTGGGACGGGACACCGTCTCCAATTTTGGGAGGTGCCGCTTTTGCGTCTCCTCATTTGGTTTGGTTGAAGGAGAGTGGCCACGAGTTGTTTGTCTTTGTCTGTCTTTTGTTTTGCGCCAGCGTTTCATTAGTTGTTTGTCTTTGTGTGTCTTTTGTTTTGCGCCAGCGTTTCATTCTCTTTCAGCATGGGACAAGGCGGATCGACTTCATCCACCCCGCTCCAATGTCTCCTCTCTAACTTTTCTGATTTCTTTCAGCGTTCTTGTGATTACGGGTCGCCAGCTAACCCTGGTTTTCTAAGGACCCTACGTGAATTGGAATGGCCTACTTTTAAAGTAGACTGGCCATCTGAGGGATCATTTGACCTTTCCCTCCTTCTTGCAGTTCGATCAGTGGTTTATAATGTCCCTCACCCTGATCAACAGGTCTATATTAATGTCTGGATAGATATTGTTACCAACAAGGCTAGTTATGTCAAGAAATTTTCTAAGCCTAAGGGACAGAAATCTATGAAGGCTGTTGATTTGAGGGGAGACTATGCCCTCCGCAGCCCGCCGGCGAAATAAAGTGCTCCTTTACAATTCGGCTGTGCGTCTCTGGTTATCTCGCTGTCAGGTTATAACATTATAGCGAGATCCCTGGTGCTTTAGGACAGCAGGGGATAGACGCCTAGGATGAACGGCCTCTCCCGGTCTGGCCACCGGATACCTGTAGTTCTTCAGGGGTGGTACCCCCTGAGAAGTTCCAGGGCCCCAAAGATCCTACTTGGATTTCCGGTGAGCGGTCGGGAGACGCCAAGATATCCCCAAAAAGATTCTGGTAAATTCTGGTTTGAATTTGGTCCGCCAACTGGGGCGGAAGGGGAGACTGATCACCTCCCCAGCGGCATAGGCACCGCTCAGGATGGAAAAAATCTGGAAGGAAATTTCTGGTAAGAAATACAGATGGTGTGTGAGTGTGACTGTGTGAATGTAATTGTGTTTGAGTGACTGTGCTCCATGACTTTGGTTATGGAGCCGAGTGAGTCCTCACCTGAACGGGAGCGGCCAGGCAGATGAAGCGAAAGTTCCTGTCTTGTGTGTTTTCCCTTGTTTTTGTTCTCGTCTGCCTCCCTATTGTGTCTCCCTCAACTTTGTTGCAGTTGGTTTGATCATGGATAGTGGCCCTGGTGCTCAGGTGGCCTAATTGGTTTGCATGCTGGGGCATTCTTGGGGAAGGATTTGAGGAGGGTTCTGATTAGGGCACGAATACTGGTAGTGGGCCCCAAACTGGGCCCCAGGGGAGGCCTGGGAAAAGGTAGGGAAGTGCCTGCAGGCCAGAGATAGAGCAAAAGGCCCGCCCGGTGTGGCTGGTGTGGCTCAGTGGTTGAGTGTCAACCCATGCACCAGGGGGTTGCCGGTTCAGTTCCCCGGTCGGGGCACACGCCCAGGTTGTGGGCTGGGTCCCCAGTAGGGGGCATGCAGAAGGCTAATAAGGTGTGGAAGCAAGGTGTAGTGAAAGACTTGAGGAAAGCCGAGAGGGGCTGTGAGTCCTTAAACACTCCCCCACTGTCTTCCGCTACAGCTGTGCTTTGAAGGCCTGGAAAGAGCTCCTAACAAAAGGGTGTGTGTGTGGGAAGAAGGGGGGCTTCATCCCCCCTCGCCCTCCAAGCCCCTGTTGGGGCGGCTTGCGCCGAGGCTGATGTCGTGCACGGGGCCATGCCCTGGGGACACGTGACCCACAGGACACCTTGGCATCTCCTGTCACTGCATGGGCAAGAGTGACCCAGGGCGCGAGGTTTTGGGGCTGCCATGGTCCCTTCCGGAGCTCCTTCGCGCTGCATGCAGCTCACGGAGGAAAAAAAAGGGGAAAAATTTTCTATTTTGTGGCTCGGTTGCTACAGGCAGTTAACAGAGTAATAAGTGATTCAGGGGCCAGCCCCACCCCGTCAAACAGAGGAAATGTCTGTCACCCCTGTTCGGGTGTTCCAGCCAGGGTGGAGGCCAGGACTATGATCGGGATCTCTACGGCGCCACCTCGGGGAGTGCGGGGCTGGACCTCTGCCACACCAGAGGTGGGGCCAGGAGCTATCCCAGCAGGGGTCTGTGGGCCACTGCCTGGTGGAGCCATGGGTTTGGTCTTGGGAAAGAATGGTCTCGCTGTGGGGGGTTCCAGGTGTTGCCTGGAGTTATTGGTTCTGATTATTTGGGGGGAATGGGGGTTGTGGCCTGGACCACTAGGGCCATTGTACAAGTTTTACCTGAAACTAGGATAGCACAAGTTGTAATTTTGCCGCATCAGGCGGCTGGGAAAGTGCTAAAGTGCTATCAAAGGAAAAGTGGGGAAAGGCAGGGTTCCCCAGGGAGGGCATCTGCCGCCTGGGGTTTGGCGCCCGGGGTTGGGGTTTGGTGCCAGCAAGTTTCCAACAGGCTTCTCTGAATTTTGGGGAGTTGAAAATAGGGATCCCAGGCACATGCACGAAGTGCTCTTGGAGAGTTGAAAAACACTCTGCCCTGTGTTCCCCTTTCCTGCGTCCTTTTGTAAACCTGGGGTCAGAGGAAATTTTCCCATCCCTCTGCCCACGGTGGGACCCAAATACTGCCGTGGGAGGGCTTCCTTGGACACTTTTCACCGTGTTCTCTGGTTAAGCCTATAGGCCCAATTGGTTTAAAAGCTCAAAAGGTATATAATAATAGGGACACCTCTGGGGAAAAACAGGACGAAAGAATAGCAAAGGTGGTAGTATCAGCCCTAAGGGAAAGAGGGCCCATGGAAAACGGCACCCTAGAAAGGGTCAGGATGGCAGGCCTAGGTTCCAATTAGGGATAGAAAAGACAAGGGCAAATTCAGGTGTAGAGGAACAGAGTAAAATCTTTAATTTGGAAAATAATAGGGCTGGGGTTCCTTCCAACTGAGCCCTCAGGAGCCTAGAATAACAAGACAATAGGGGACAAACTAGGTTTAGTTTTCTGGTAGGTACTGGTGCAGCAGACTCAGTCCTGACCAAGCCAATGGGCCCCTAACCTACCCCTGGACTTCAAAGAGGACTATGGACTTTGGGAGAAATACTGTGATCTTCTCCAGTGACTGTTCAATTACTGGCCACTGCCACTCCAGGCCATTGGCCATCGATCCTGCCAGCCTGCCTCCAGATGATGACCTGGAGAAACCTCTACAGGACTGCCTGGAGGTAATCGACATAGCGCAGACGGCCCGCCCAGACCTCAAGGATGTCCCCCTGCCATCATCAGATGAGGTATTGTTCACGGACGGGAGCAGCTAAGTCCAGGAAGAAATCAGGTATGCTGGGGCAGCAGTAGTAACTCTGGACCGTGTCATTTGGTTTCAGTCATTAAGTAGGGGAACTTCAGCCAACAGGCATGAACTCATAGCCCTAATGCAGGCTCTCTGATGGGGCAAGGGAAAGTCAGTAACAATCTACACTGACAGCAGATACGCCTTTGCCACAGCGCACTTGCATAGCGCCATCTACAGGGTCCGAGGGTTATTAACCTCGGCCGGGAAGGACATCGAAAAGGAAACTCTGGTGAGGCACAGGGAAATCTGCTACACCAGGAAGCTTGAGAGGCAGCCCTAAAACCAGTGGGGAATGACCTCTCCAGATACACTAGGCCGGAAAATGACTTGGCTGAACAGAAGCAAGCCACCCAAGAACCAAACGGGTGATGGACTCTGCCTGATGGGAGGTTGTTGGTCCCAGAGGCTCTAGGTCGGACTTTAGTCAACCAGCTGCACCAGACTACCCACTTAGGTTACACCAAGTGTAGTGAAACTCCTGAGAGGCAGGTAATGTCCAGTAAGGTCACAGGGAAAGAGAGAAGGCAGAGGGAAGCAGGAATGTGTGGGTCTGAGTAGGGAGGAGGAGCAGGAAAGCTGGGGGATGTGCAGACAGCAGATAGTTGAGCAAGCTCTCAGGTTAATGTCAGGGGAGGGACTAAGAAAGTTGCAGAGGGTCTATGCAAGTTAAAGAAGGAGTGTGTAGAGGGAGAGCTTGCCCCTGGTAATAGAATAACAGTCTGGGATGTAGTAAAGGGAGTAACAGGTTTAGGCTACTCCTGACCCTTGGATCAGACAATGGCCCCGCCTATATAGCAAAGAGATATAGGCTATCTCTAAGGGGTTAGGTATAAATTGTAAGCTCAATTATGCTTACCGCCCACAGAGTTCTGGGCAGATAGAGTGAATGAACAGGACCTTAAAGGAAACCTTAACCAATTTTACTTTAGAAACCGGTGAAAACTGGACCACTCTGCTCCCCCTTGCCCTCTTAGTTCTTGCAGGCCCTGCAGTCTGCCCAGAAAGCTGTCCGGAAACACGTCAGCGGCGCCCTGCCTGTGCCCACCTTGGACCCTGTGCACCCTTTCCAGCCTGGGGACTCGATATGGGCAAAGAAGTTCACCACCCAGGAACTAACTCTGGCCTGGAAGGGACTATACACTGCATCCTGCCTGCACCAACGGCTATCAAGGTCAACGGCATCCCGATCTGGCAGCACCATTCCCGGCTGAGGGGGAAATAGCAAAACGGACTGTTTAGGCCCTTCCAGATAAGACTCTTGTGTTTATTGGGACTTTGATTTTTCTGGTTATGACTATACAGGGGAGTCCTTATAGACCTGGGCACCAATGGAACTGAGAACTTAGAAACAGTCCTGCAGAACAGGAGAGGATTAAACCTCTTATTTCTTAAGGGAGGAGGATTATGTGTTGCACTGGGAGAAAAATGCTGTTTTTATGTGAATAATTCAGGGATTATTCAGGAAAATGTATCACTAGTTAGGAAAAATATCGAGGAACAAAAAAGAAAAAGGCGGCAATTTGAAAATTGACTTATATTATGTTTATTCCTAGACTTTGGGCCATGTCTAATAAAGGGCCTCATAAAAACTAAGTTGAGTCAACGATTTGACTTGTCAGGAAAACCAGTGGGGAATGTTGTGGGCCCCAAGGCTAAGGCAACTAGATTCCATTTTATGTGGGCCCCTTGGTTAGGGCGACTGAAGGACTCCATTTTGTCACCAGTGGACATTCCTCGATATTCTTCCCATAATGGGTTGGTTGCCCCTAGACGGGAAGGAATTTCTGCCTAAGGTTATAGTTGCCCCACGTGTTGGGGGCATTTGTGGTTCCCTGAGTATAGGTATTTGCAAGTACTTAATGCTAATTTTGACCTCTGTGATCTCTGTCACTCCCACTATTGTACTGGTTCCCTGAGGGGAGGGAGGCCTATTCTGTTTGTTTGACAAACAGGAGACCCCCGGGCAACTGTTAGATATGGATTTTGACAAATGTTAATCAACTGCTAACTGCTGATATCTGCTTCTGTGAATGCTGCTTGCTTGCTATAAAAGGCTGCCATTTTAGAGGCTCGGGGCTGCAGTTCGCCTCTGAGTAGGTTGGCTGCAGCCCCTGCACAGGTTGCAGGTTAATAAAGCTCCTAAAACTTATAATTTTGGTGTCCGAGTGAGGTTGATCTACTGGGTTACAACACTACCAGTCTCGATGTGGCTTCTTCTTTAATTTCGTAGTTGTAGGACTTCCATTCAGCTTGATATCAGGCAGTTTTGAATGATGGTTGTTCTGTAGTTTAGTTGTAACTTTGATGTGGTTGTGGGAGGACGCGATACCGCGTTTACCTATGCCGCCATCTTGACCGGAAGTCTCTATTATTTTATTTTTGTTTGTTTTTTAAACTTTATATACATTTATATTCGAACAATATAGTGTTTACAATCTTCTGAGACTTGCATTTTTCAAACATAATGTTACTATGATTCTTTCATGTTATCATATGTAGCTATAGTTTATTTCCATTACTGTAAAATATTCCATTGTATTGAATATACCACCATTTATATATGCAGTCTTCTTTTTAAAATGTTTTTATCGTTTATTTGGTTTTTTTTTTAGGGAGAGAGAAATATCCATGTGAGAGAGAAACATCAATTGGCTGCCTCCTGTACGCCCCCTACTGGGGATCAAGCCCAAAACCTAGGCATGTGCGCTGACCAGGAATCCAACATGGACCTCTCAGTCCACGGGATGACACTCAATCCACTGAGCCACACCAGCCAGGCTGCAGTCTTCTTTTGATGGACATATGGATCTGCTCCTGTTTTTGTGCTAGTATGGTCAGTGCTACCATGAAGATTCTTATTCATGTGTCCTGAGGCACACAAGCAAAAATTTCCCTGGGATAGGATAGGGAGTTGGTGGGTAGGTGATATCGAAGAGTGAAATTACTGCATTAAAGGGTATATTGAATGGTCAGTTTTTCAAGATAATACCAAATTGTTTTCTAAAGGGTTTTAAAAATCAATATACAGTCTCACTGGCAATGCATACGAGATCTTATTGATACATGTCATTGGCATTTTATAACTTTAAAAATCAAACAAATGGGCATCACATAGTCTCTCTCTGTGTTTTGCTGTTTTATTTCCCTGATTACGAGCGAAGTCGTGTATCTCTTTATAAGTTTAAGGACCATATACGTTTCTTCATCTCTGAAATATCTATTCATATCTTTTGCTTATCTATTGAATTATCTTTTTCTCATATGTGTAGGTGTTATTCATATAGTCCTGATTCTCATCTTCTGTAGGGTATATGGCAAATATCTGTTCATTTAGTTTAAGTTGTGTTTTAATAAACAAAAATTCTTAATTTAAATAAAGTTGTGTTTAACAATTTTGTATAGTCAGCACTTTTTGTATCTTGTCTAAGAAATCCTCTTCACTTCCCCCGACCCCATCACCAGTATTTTTACCTATATTATTAAAGTTCTTTCTCATACATTTTAGAATCAATTCATCAAGTTCCATGAATAGCTATGATTGGGGTGTCATTAAATCTATGAGTTAACTTAGGAAAAAGTGACATCTTTATGAAATTAAGTCTTCCTTTCAGTGAAGAGGGATTTTTTTTTTTCATTTAATTAGGTCTTATTTAATTTCCTTCAGCAAAAGATTTATAATTTCATGAGTACTCTTGAATGTCTTTTATTCTGGTTTATTGCTATTGTTAATGGTGTTTGTTTTGTTTTAAAAAGGAGGCAGTAGAGTCAAAGGGAAAAGATCAGTCACCCAATTATGGAGTACTAGCTTCTCTAGACAGAATCTATCTCCCACACAGTCCTATAATTCTATGTTCTGTGACTTTCTCTCCTTTTTTTTTTTTATCCTCTCCCAAGGACATTTTTTTTTTTTTTTTTTTTTTTTGCATTTATCTTCAGATAGAGCAAGAGGGAGAGAGGGAGGAAGAGAGAGAGAGAAACATTGACATGAGAGAGACACATCAAATGGTTGCTACCCAAACGTCCAGGGACAAACTGCAACCGAGGTACGTGCCCTTAGCAGGAACTGAACCGGGGACTCTCTGGTCTGCAGGCGGACACTCTAACCACTGAACCAAACTGGCCAGGGCTTCTGTGACTTTCTCAATCAGGCACTTAAATCTGCAAGGTGTGGGACCTAACGCAGGTCCACTAACTGCCACTGTGGGACGATTTCCACTACATTTCATATGAACCAGGTAGTTGGAAATAACTTGGCTCCCCAGCAGCAGCCTCTCCTTCCCACAAGTAGAAATCTGAGCAAACACATTGTATTAAATAATCCATTCATGAATAGACACTAAAAATAAAAGTCAGCCTTTACTGGGCACATAAGACATACCAGGCACTCTGCTGAAATTTTCCTCACTTTAGCGTACTTTACCCTCACAACAACCCATGGGGTTAGGTAGGCTTATAATCCCTTTTCTTTCAGGTAAGGAAACTGAGGCTTAGAGACCCAATATATTTTACAAATATTTAATTTAAGAAGAAGAATATGTATACTCTAAAAGACTGTTTTGTTTTGCTTTTCTCCAGTCTGTGAAAGCGTTTGAAGTCATCCTTACATATTATGGGTGACACTGCCTGTTGCCTAATCAATATCCATTCTCCCATCCCTTGTTGTGAACAGGTGCAGTACTAAAAATAAAAAAAAATTAAAAAGTTTATTTATTTTTATTTATTTTTTTAGAGAGAGAGGAAGGGAGAGAGAGATAGAAATATCCATGTGAGAAACATCAATCGGCTGCCTCCTGCTCTCCCCCTACTGGGGATCAGGCCAGAAACTGGGGCATGTGCCCTGACTGGAAATCGAACTGGGACCTCTCAGTCCATGGGAGGAAGCTCAATCCACTGAGCCACACCAGCTGGGCTGATGGGAAAAGTTTTAGAACAAATGGTCTAGATGATTCCATAGGTCACGAATAGAAGCTGCCCCATTAATGGAAGAATGAATCTTCAGCACAGTTTGTAGCATGATAAATGCTTGTTCAAGAGTGAGTGGAGGGAGAAAACATCTGAGGGGATAACACCTTAGCTAGTGGTCCCATCTTCTAATCGAAAGGATAACTGCATGGTCAAACTTCAAATTCAAGTGTGAGGAGAAGACATTTAAGCTTGATAGCTAGTGTGTGGGCATTTAAACTAAGCTATTTAGTGAACTAATGGCATAATAAACCACAGGGTTCAAAGGAGCTTACTCAGTAACTGGATTTAAAGAGGCACCACCAACACTCTGAGGGTAAGTAAATACTGTTCTTCACTTATTCGTTTTGTGATAAATATTTTGTCAATGGCTAGGATTTCACATTAACTTTTCCTTTGTCAACTCCAATATTTTCCCCCACCCCCATCCCCAGTGTTCACCCTCCTTGATCTTTTGGTATCTTTCTGAGAGTGTTCAACAACCCCTCCTTCTCAAAATTCTCTCTGTCCTTGTTTCTGTGCTTTGCACATTCAATTCAGTTGCATTTCAACCAATATTTATTGATCATCTGTGATGTGCCAGACACTGGGCTATCATCATTCATTTATGAACTCATTCATCAACATTAATTGAGTTCCTATTGGATCAGGCATGGTGCCAGTGACTGATACAAAGATGAACAAGAGAGAATCCCTGACCTAAGAAGTTGCATGGTCCAGTGAAGGAGACAACTAACATATCATGGAATGATGAGGCTTCAATGGAAGTACAAACTCAGGGGCTGTGGCCCTCAGACAAAGAATCAACTGCTTCTCTCTGGAAATGGGGATACACTGCATAGCACAGTGCCTGGCACGTGCTAAATTTCAATAATTATTTGTCAAAAGAACAAAAAGCCCTCCAGGCAGACAGACTAGCATGATTAGGGAGTCTTCAGGGAGCCCTACTGGCTGAAGTCATGGTGTTCAACTCAGTGGGGCAGAGGATCAGATTCTCTGGGGGTGTGGAAGGGTTAGTGATGGGGATAATGTTTATCTGAAAGAGAAATTTTTTCATCCTGTTACTATTTAATTTATAAATGTTATGCACATGCATATTTAAAAAGCACATTACACAAATTACTTACACCTTTAATTTTATACATCTATTTATCAAGAATGAGAATAAGATTGTTGTTTTTATAATATAAATTACAGGAACTAAAGCTCAAACTAGGAAAGCTGACAGATAAATATAAAGGGTACAGAGGTTCTTCAGCAGAGCCATCGTCCTCTTGAGGGGAGTAGTGAGATTTTTATGTTTAACAAGAGGGGAGGGGAGGATTGGGTTGTGAAGAACTATATCCTGTAGGTTACGGTTTCCCAACCAGCATCAAAATAAAATTACTTGGGGATCACGTTTGAAAAAGCCAATTCCTGGGCTCCACTTGTATTAGTCGGAGTTCTCCAGAGAAACATATATGTAAATAGGTTATATATAAATATATATAGCTACATATTTATAGCTAATGGCACCTGTTACTATGGCTACCTAACAAATGACCCCAGTGCTTAGCAGCTTGACACAATCGTGGATCAGGAATTTGAGAATGGCTCCACTGGACAATTAAAGCTTCAGGCCTCTCATGTTGCTGCAGTCAGATGTTGGCTGGAGCTTTAGTCATCTCATCCAGTCTGGCTATCCAAGATGGGTCACTCACATGGTTGGCAGTTGACATTGGCTGTCGCCTGCTACCCACGGCCTCTCCAGCAGAGTCATCTGAGGGTCTTCAGACTTCTATGTGGCATCTGGGTTCATTCCAAGAGAACCAGGCAGAAAGTTGCATGGCTTTTTTTGACCTAACCTCAGAAGTCACACAGCCTAACTTTCACTGTATCTTGGTTAAAGATGTCACAAATCTGCCCAGATTCAAGGGGGTGGGGCATGAAATTAGACTCCACTTCTTCTAATTTTATTATTTATTTGTTTACTTATTTATTTATTTTTTAGACTTCACTTCTTGATGGAGGCAGTGACCCAGTCACAGTGCAGAAGGGCACGTGGGATGGGAAATCTCCTCGTGGCCATCTTTAGAAGATACAGTCTGCCATCGCTCCCAAATCGACCTCTTCCATCCTGTTTTAGATACACAACTACCCAGAAGATATCTCCACTTGCAAATCTTGTTGTCAAAACAAACTCAAATCTAAAACAATTTATCACAATGCTCCATTCCAATAATCTCACCGTTTTGGTAATGTGATAACTTAAAAAACAACAACAACAACAACCACATAGACTAACCATTCAATCTTTGACTTTTCTTTCTCTGAAAAGAATCGGCTACCAAGTCCTGTCTTTTCTTCCTTCATATTGGCTCTTGGATTCTCTTCAGCCCCTTCCATCACCCTGGTCCAACTTCTCTTCACCTCTTGGCTCCCCAACTGGTCTTCTCACCTCCATCCTCTCCCTTGCTCCTACCAATTTTTCATGCCTCAGTCTGGTTAGTTTTTCCTAAATCCCACTTCCCAGTTCCCTACTAAACATGCTGGAGTGGGTCCCTAATGAAAGTCCATTTATCTGATTTTCTGATAGTGGGTTCGGTGGGAAGTGAACTCAGACAGAGTTAAGTATGCAGGGTGTTTCTTCAAAAGTGACTTTGAGATTGACACCTGTGGAAGGGAAGAGAAGGAACCAGGATTGGGAAAAAGAAAAAGTAGAGCTGCAGTACAGACCCTACAACAGCCTCCAACCCCCTGGAGAGCTCTGGAGTTAGCATGAACCACTAATTAGTGGCCTTCAGAGTTGTCCCTACTTCTCTCTACATAGTTCAGTCGTTAGATACATAACTGCCCTCAAGATATCTCTACTTGCAAGTCTTGTGGTCAACCCAAACTCAAGTCTAAAACAGAGTTTTTCCCATAGGAAGGAGCATTACCTTGGCCAAAGCAGCTCTCTGCAGTAGAGGAATCCCCTCAAGTGGCTGGTGTCCACTCCCAGGAGCTGGAGCAATTCCTCCACTGAGGGACAGTGGGCAGCCTGTCCCAGAGTCCCCTGTGTTCACCAGTACCCTTGGCTCTTCTATCCCACCACCCATGGCACACCTTCTCTTTGGTGCTTCTAGGCTCAACTTCAAGTCCTTCTTTTAGCTGACCTTCAGCAAACCCCATTCCACACTGGTCTTCACTTGACTTACCCTCAGATTATCTCACATACTTTTGTGTTGCCTCATTCTACCCCAGCTTGGTTACACATTCTTTGAGGCAAGGAATGGAGGCATGCCTTCCCCTCAGGATGTTCAGCACAGGGGTGGGGACATATATATTTCTAATCAGAGCTCAAGAGATGTTTGGGGACCCATTGACCAGAGTCTCTTGTTAATGTAGGGACTGTACTGGTTTCAATGTCCATTACCATAGCAGAGTGAATGGTGTAAGAAACCACCGCCTCATTGTCTTTCTGAGGGAGAAGAAAGAAACCCTTGCTAATGACCAGCACTTGCTCTGCTGGGTCTGGAGAGGGACCAGGGCCTGGGAACCAGCACTACTTTGATTTGAACGATAGCCTGAGGTCCTACTCCCCATCCCTTTGTTCCCAACCCCCGAAACAGATGATCTTTCTTGGACTCACAGGGAGCTGTGTACATCTAACTAATTAATGGTGATAGAGTGTTGCCCAAATGCCAAGTGAAATTACAGTGAGCAATTACTTTTGCCTGGAGAGGCAGCATTCCAACTATTATCAAAGGAGGGAGATACGCTGTTTACCTTCCCTCAGAAGATCGGGAACCTGGACATAGCTTTCTAAAACCCAGAGCACACCTGGGCAGGAATGCCCCACTGGAGATTCCTTACTGTTTTGGGGAGAAGGAATGGCATTCCAGAAGTGCATTGACAGAAGCCACCACTGAGGCAGCTTTGGTGTGACTGCTGTGTTCAAGGAACTGACAGGCCGTTACAAGGTAGACAGGTCAAACTTCTGACTGACTCACCCAGGAAGCCAGAACATGGTCTCTGCATGAAAATGATAACAGGAAGACCATTCTTTTGATTACAGCTCACAGAAAGTGAAAAGAGCTACTCTGAGAGCTAGTGAATTCCCTGTCACTAGAGGCATTCAAGCAGAGACTTGAGAGCACTCAATAGGGATGTGGTAGAAGAGACTATAATGAGGTAGGAGGGGAGGAACTAGTTGACCTGAGCCTGGGAAACTCTTGAGCTTCCTAGGAAGGCTGCATGCCTTGGGGGAGGGAGCACACAGGAAGGGAGAAAGGACTGCCAGGGGCGGGGGCTGGAGGGAGCCCCAGCTCAGCTAGGCCAAAGTCACTGTTTTGTCAAAGGCAGTCCCTGTTTCTTCGGAGGCTTTAGGCCCCAGAGCCTGTAACTGTACACAATCCACTCACTCACTCAGTTAATTCAGCAAACATTTACAAACCTGAGAGGCAATTCCCCACAGTGATCCCCTTGTGGGGTTGTCGATGCTCTCCAGCCTCCTGCTCAATGACCGGCAGAGGACAGCAGAGGCACGCGGATGCCAAACTGTGTAGCCTGCTGGATCAGCTTCCCTGTTGGGGAAACTGGGTCACTTGGTCCTGCCAAGCGGCAAACATGCGGAGGGGGGTGGGCACACTGGGCTTCCCAGTAAGGGCTGTGCAGCCCAGATGCCACCTGATGGGGCCATCGGAGCTCTCAGGCCTCTCAGAAGTAGCTGCTGCTTGCAGAAGAAAGGGTGAGACTGATAACATGGGATGGCTCAGGGCTGGGGGAGAAGGCTGGAGGGATCCCATCCCAGCAAAGGGTTTTGCGCAGCTGAACGCATCCCCAGGTCGCATATTAGAGAAGGTTGGGAGCGGGTCCGCCAACACTGGGATGTGTGGGGTGGTTTGCTTCAGGGAGTACCTGGGACCTCACTAAGGAGTGTGAGGCTCTCTTTAGGGCTCCTCACTGGAGGTGCGGAGGGGCTCACGGCTGGATGTGAGTCAGTGAATGCTAGACCTGCTAGCTCAGTAGTTAGGAGGCAGGTTTAGGGTCAGATTTACTTTTGTGTCCTGATTTTGCCACCTATACATTGTAAGACTTGGATGAGTCCTTTTCAGATCTGAGTTTCCTTTTCCATAAACAGGTGGCTCTATTATGAAGATTAAGTGGAAGGCTGATATGAGTGTGCTGGGTTTTGTTCTTCTCCTCCCAAGCCCTCCCCCATCCAGGTGGACACCATCTGCAAGGGGAGAACAATGGAAGCAGAGTCCTGTGGAGCACAGCAGTGAGGAGGGGATGCCCACGGTGCTGTTAGCCTGGGCAGGGTGAACTCATCCTGCAAGGATGCTGTCTTGGTCCATGGGGCCACCTCTCTCCACACCCCTCTCCATTCCATAGCACCTTGCTACAGAGAGATGCAAGGGCCTGGGGGAAGCAGCTCTGCCACTCTCAAGCCTGGTCTCTTGAGGCCTTTGAGAATCAAGAAGTTAAGGAGATGCAACAGATCTGGAATGAGGGGGACGTGGAGGATGGAACAAGGAAAGAGCTGCTTCTCAAACCCCATTTCTTCCCACGGACTCTGTGATGGCTAGAAGGGCCACTTGAACCCAAAGTCAAAGACCTTTTTATATATTCTTCCAGACTGTGTGCTTCCTCCGTTCACCTAAGACCTTGAAGCCAGGACAGTGCTGCCCCTTCCTGCCCAGCAGAGTGATGGTAGGGCGGAGGCTTCTACATGAGGGCTCAGCTCAGTGCTGGATCTTGCTGGTTGTTGATGAAGGAGGAATTTTGGAGCACTGATTTGAACCTCCAGCTTTACTGATTCAAACAAACAAACAAACAAACAAACAAACAAAAAACTGAGGCTCAGAGAACAGTGGGACCAGGGAAAGGAAAGTTCCTGCCCTTTTCAATTGCTTCTAGAATCTTTTATCTGTGACTGTTTGGAGAAAGTGGCTGGATCCCTACAGTGAGCTGCCCAAACCTGAGAGTCTCCCCATCTCCTTGGGGATTTCCCTTTGCCTGTGTGCTCCCTGCTTCACCTCTGGCCACTGCGTACACTGCCCAATTCAACCATGAGACAGACTGAGTTCTTCTAGCGCAGCCTGGCCTATGCAATGTGATGAAGCCATCTGCTTCAACTGGAACCTCCCCGCCCCCCCCACTGCCATGTACTAGCTGTGAGACCTTAGGCAAGCTACTCATATCTCTGAGCCTCAGTTTTCTCATCTATAAAATGGGGACAAAAATAGTATTTTCATCAGAGATACTATTCTTCCCAGTTCCTCTTAATCTGAAACTAAAAGCAATAATAAACCAAAGAGCCAGCTTCTTCTCTGGGAAAGCCAAAACAGCAGGACCAAGAAGGAAAGGGATGGAAGTCAGACTTTGGAAACTTCCAGTCCAGGCATAGGGAGCTTCTGGGTGGCAGAAATCGCTCAGAGGCCCAGCACATCTCTGCACCCACATTGCGTTGTGATAGGATCCAGGTTGCTGGGCCTCTTCAGCCCTTAATATCCTCCACTGGACAATGGGGGCATTGAGCTTGGTGATCCCTGCAGGCCTGCACCCCTGAGATTCTCAGCCATAGAGCTAGGCCCTCATTCTCTGGGATGTAGCCCAGAGCAGCTAGAGGCAGCACTTGGCTGGGCTCTGGCCCACGGCCCAGAGGAGGTCACTCAGCCCCAGGGAAGCCCCTGGTTTGCTGGTTTGGATGTTGTGAAGGGCCAGGCAACAGGAACTTTTGCCTATTGGCATCTGGCTCCAGCCATAGCTTTCCAGGGAAGGATGAGGAGGAACAGCAGGGCTGGCAGAAGCTCATAGTCTGTGGCCTTGCTTTGAAATCCACAACCTCAGCCACCTGGGAAAGGAAGACCTGGAAGGAAACAATGGCTGCGAGGCCAGGGGAGAGCTTCCTGGTCAAAAGACCTGGGTAAGGGATGGGTTCCATGTGAGGGGAAAGTATGGCAGGAGGAAGCTCTGGAAAGGCAGAAAGCAGGGGTCCAAACAGGTGCCCCATCACTGACTCAGTCAGTCAATAAGCAATGATTCAGCAAGTTCTCTGTGTGTGGCACTGGGTGGCAGCTGTGGGGGTGTCATCAGAGGGGTCAGAGAGGGCTGGCCTTGGAGGACTTTATGATCCATGAAAAATGTATGTGGTATGGACCATTCGGTGAGGCAGGGCAAGGTGGGGAGAACTGAATCCCAGGGGCTCCAAGGAGGTGGTAGGAGCTGGTTGCCCTCTTCTGTCAGAAGGTAGGTCAGTTTTCCTCCCCTGGGCAGTAAGCCATCCAGAATACCCACCTCATTCATTCAACGACAACCGGGCATGCCTGGTACTATGAAGTGTACCCCACGTATTGTCTCATTGGCTCTAGGGACCACTCTCCAGAGTCACTGGAGGCCAGTGTGATTATGACCATCCTTGTCCACAGACGAGCAAACTGAAGACCAATCGGAAGTGCCTCACCCAGGTCGCTCAGCTGCTGAGGCTGGGAGCTGGGATTTGAATCCATGTCCAACTATCTTCGAATCCTAGGTCCATTCCATTAAGATGCCCACCCTACTATTGCCCCCCACCCCCACTTCCTGACACCCAGCCCATGCAGTCTGGGCAGATTTTGCCAGAAATGTAGATATTCCCAGGGAAAATTGGCTGCTCTGGTTGTCTGTCCCCACTGTAAGCAGGAAAATAGCTCAGTATTTGCAAGATCACCAGGAAAATGGTTGGTGGCCTTCTCCTTCCACAGATACTTCAGTTGGGGACCAAATGTCCTCCGAAGTCTCCCTGAATCTTGATGGCTTCACTCCCACTTGATGACTTCACTCCAGAACTTCTTGGTGACTCACGCAGAGGGAAAAACATGGCTTTTCAAAGGCAGAACCCACTGGTGAAGGCCTTTCAGTGACCAGATGACCTTTAGCAAATTTCAAAGCCCTCTGAGCCTGGGCTCCCTTGTCTGTTAAGACAACAACAACCACGCCAAACAAAACTTACGACTTGGTTCTGAGAATTGAACGAGTGAACTTGTGAAGTCACCTTACTCTAAGAAGATATTTAATAAATACTATTCTTCAGGGAATAAGAGTAAGAGATTTGGTGACAAAAAGATTATGGGAATGACCATCACCGAGTCTTAAAACATAGTACAGGTACTATGCTTAACCCTTTCCTTATATTGTATTATCTAAGTAAGCCTCCCAACACTCCTACGAGGCAGGGAGTATCTCCCCATCTTGCAGATAAAGAAACTGAGGCTCTAAGATGTTAGGTTACTTGCCCAAAGTCAAGGTGATCAAGAATCTGACCTAGAGCCCAAGAGCTAAACATCTAAGCCTTTTTGCAACGATTTCCACGCTCCTGCAGTGTCTGGAGTTTCTTTCCCGGAAATTTGCTCTCATTCCATCCGCAGATTTTGTTTAGATTAACAAGACCCTCCTGAAGAGAGCTTCACACCCCTCACGCTTATTGTTACTCCTTCTAAGCATTCAGAACACTGTGGTTATGTTTATCCCTTACACTTTCCATGTATTACATGTACTTACACGTCTTCTTGACACTCTCTTTAAGGGCGTGGACAGAATCTTGTTTTATTTCTGTCTCCTCTCCAAGTAACTATTTCCCATAGTGCTTTGCATGCTGTAGGCTTTTGATAAATGTTTGTTGACTTGAGGGTTGGTGAGTTAGGCAGAGTGAGTAGAGAGCATGGCAGACTTGGGTCAGAATCCCTACTCCCACTGACTGTGTGATCCTGAGCAAGTTGCTCAACCTCTCTGAGCCTCCCTCAGTTGTCTCACTTCTAAAATGGGATAATAGTATCTACCACCATGGGGTGTTGTGAGAGTGAAATGAAAAAATGCAGCAAAACATTTACACAGTGCCTGGCACATGTGACACACTCAATGACACCTGAGGGGGGAGGCTGGACAAGGTAGATGGTAGTGACTAGGATAGAAGGAGGCAGCCCCAGGAGACAGGCAGAAGAAACAAGAACACTGTTAAAGACCAAACTTGCTTACTTCTTAGGGCATGGTGGACTAGATAGATAAAAAGGAAAGAGATATGTTAAGGAAAGTTCAATAAAATGGAGAGGAGCCAACAAAATGAGCGCAAGGCTGCCAGGGCAAGAAGGGGAAAAACTGGTTGGAAGCCACAGAAGTCTGGAGCAGCCCCTCAGAGACTGTCCAGGAGGAAAGAAGCAGCCTGGACAAGAGGGAGACGTGCTCATCCAACCAACGTAAGAAGAAGGCTGGGAGTCGGGGGTAGGATGGGGGTGGCTGGAAGGACGACATTACAGACCAAGGTGGCTGTGGGAGAGCTGTTTTTGGATCCCAATGGAGGATCTGAAAGCCAAAAAGGATGAATAATGCAAGTGTTGGGCTCAAGGCGAGAGGCAGCTATTCATTTATGGCTTGATGAACACTTGCCTGAGCCTCCTCAGCTGGTTAAGTGACTCCTTCTAACGCAGTTTGGACTGAGGTCTCTTTAGCTGGAGCATGTGCCTCATGAAGACCCGGCAGGAAAAGAGCAGAAGTCAGTGGGAGCAGAAGGACCCCAGACCTAAGGACATAGTTCATGAAGACTGCTCCCTGCTCTCAGCCTGAGATGGGCCTCTTGGTCCCCTCGAATGGATCCTTTCTGAGCTTCAAATCTCATCTCGGCAACTGATCAAAATATGCCGACACGGAGGCTTCTACCTACAAGAGGTGGGGGCAGGAGGAGGTCAGGGGCCTCTTTTCGTCTAGAAACGGGGGCTGCTCTCAACCAGAGCCCTGGCTCTGTCCTCTGACCTTCACTTAGCTCTGTTCTCCACAGTGAGGGAGGAGAAGCTTGCCAAGTGGCCGGAGTCGAGTCATTAACCTGCCTGCAGGGCCATAGATGTCTTTCTGACCTCAGGACCCGAGGGAGATTGTCCAAAGCAATTTGCAGACTAACCTGAAAGGTGACGTGGACAGAGAAGTGTCTAGGGAAGGAAAATTTCCTTCGTCCACGGAGTTTTGAGACAGATATGCCCTCCCTGTTAACCAGAAATAGTACTGGGAGCAGAAGCCAGAGGAGCTCCTCCAGCCAGGTGTCAGGGGACCCTGCGACAGACTGAGCGTGTGTGAGTGCCCCTCCCACTCCAACGCAGGCCCAGGTTGGTGGGCTGGGGTTCTGCTTTACTCAGTTATTCAGGGACTCTGGTGGCCCTGGTTTTGCCATCTTCCACACAAGGCTGCCCTGAATTCCAATGTCCAGCTGACGGGGAAAGAACATGGAGACTGCACCTGGGACATCTCTATGGTCAGGCCCGGAAGTGGTGCACACACCTGACACGCCACTGGCTGGAACTCATTCCCAAAGACACAGCTCAGCTGCAAGGGAGCCTGGACATGAAGCCTAGCTGCGTGCCCAGGAAAAAGGTGGACCAGACTTGGTGATCTGTCAGCAACCTCTGCTACGTGCCCAAATCACATGAGACAATTGGTGATGGAGGCTTGGGAAGAGGAACCAGAAAAAGAGACAGATGAAAGAGACACGCGGGGCTTGCAACAACATTCCACCTTGAGGTGGCCTTAATAGGTGGCCCCTTCCTTAGCCTTGGGGAAGGGGCCTTGCAGGAAAGACACGGTAGGAGTTGGGTAAGCTTTCACTTGGAATGTTAGAAGTGGAAAGCTATTGGCCTGGGAGAGGTGGCTCTGGAGGCCTAGAGGATGTTCTGAAGAGAGGGCCAGGGCCTGGTCGCTCAGGGCGAGATCTGGAGTCAGATGAGATAGGAACCTAAGGTCCAGCCAGGTCACCAGGGTAGAAAAGAAGGCAGGGGCCCAGGACACACAGTCCACACTGAATACCCGCGTGCAGTTCTCCGGTGCCCCATCTCTGTGGAAGGAGAGCCAGGGGGCCAGTGCCTAGGAGGAGGAGGAGGACCTTGAAGGTCGGCAGAGGAGAGGAGTGTGACTGCTCAGGGGCATCCGGCCAGGAGAGCAGGGAGCCCCCGAATCTGAGCAGGAGGGGCACTGAACTGGGAGAAAGGGAAATGGAACCGAAGAAGCCTCTTTGTACACGGTGTGAGAGGTGTGCTCTTGATTTTAATGCTGATGTTGTCACTTTGGGCATCACAGAGCTATCCAACAGCACTTCTGCAGCACTGGGAACGTTCTCCATCTGCACTGTCCCACCTGGTAACCGCGAGCTGCACGTAGCTCTTGAGCACTTGAAGTGTGGTTGGTGTAACCGAGGCGCTGAATTTTAAATTGCATTCCATTTTAATTCATTTCAATTGAAATAGCCACATGTGGCTCATGGCTACAATACCGGACAGCGCAGGGACAGTTTCAGCTCAGCGGAAGTAGGGATGGGTTGTCAGTAACTTCAGCTGAACTTCCCCATTCTCTACCACTCCTGGCACCCCAGCTTTGCCCTACAGATGAGCCCTGAGCGGACAGGTTTGGGCCTCTGAGATTCTTCCCACTTCCCAGTTCTCATCCCTGTGGGTCTCTGACACTGGCCAGCACAGTGTGGGGAGAGATTAGTTAGAGTGCAAGAGAGCTGGGGGCATTCTCGAACATTTGTGGTCTTCATTCTGAGCTCAAGAAGGGACTGGGACCCTGCGTTCTCTGCCTTTGATTTCAAGGTGTCGGTAGGAGGGTTGAACCCCTGAGGCCTGGCCGGGGCACTCTTCAGGATGTCAGAAAATTCAATGGCATCTGCCACTCACCTGTTCTGAGCCCACATTATCTAATGGGTAAATGCTTTGATGCTCGCTATTTTCCACCCCCTCGCTCCTCTAATCTTGCCCCGCCCCCTGGCTTCATTTTGAATCATCAGCACTTTGTTCCTTTCCAGCACATCCCTCTCCTGGTTCCTAGTCCACTGGGTGCTGTGTGCCAGGGTAGGTGCAGGGATAGATGATGAGTGAGAATGACGAAACCTCACACAGGTGCTTTGGCAGAACCAAGAAGGACCATAGCCAGTGGAAACAGCTCTGCTCCCAAGGCTGTTGTCACTGTCTGTCATCCTCTCTCATCACATCACAATATTGAAGGGGAACATTATTAATAGACGTGACTGTTTGTCTCTGTCCCTGAGGGGCCCCCAGGCCCAGGGCTACCCTGCCTGACCTGAGCAGCTGGAGTCTGCTCTGCCCTCAGGACTGCCTGCCCACCTCCGGGCCCAGGAACAAAGCTGGAGGGGCAAGACTGACAGCAATTCCTTCCCCTCCTCTCTCATCACACTTCCTTCTCCTCTGGGAAGAGCTGGTTTTCTTCTCTACGGGATACAAGGTTGGCTGGGCCCCAGAATAGTATGTAAAGGTTTTGACAGGGTCTCAGGAGAGAGTGGACAGGTGGCTGCAGGACCTGTGGGCTGGAGTGCAGGCGGGGTCTGGTCTGCTTCCTGCCCCCGCACCTGTTCAACTTTTCCTCAAGCCCAAGCTTTTCTTCCAGCCTTAGGCTGCCCCAAAGACCTGAACTGAAGCCACCCTCAAGCCTACATGAGTCCCCTGCCTCTGGTCTCACTAGGCCTCCCAGACCTTAGAATGAGCACCAGAAAGCTCCTTCTTTTTTTTTTTAATTCTCAACCCCAGGATATGTTTTCATTGATTTTTAGAGAGAGAGGAAGTGGAAAAGAGAGAGAGAGAGAATCATTAACTGGTTGTCTCCCGAATGTGCTGCAACAGAGGATTAAACCTGCAATCTAGGTATGTGCCCTGCCTGGGAATCTAACCCGCAACCTTTCTGGTGTACGGAGCGATGCTCCAACCAGCTGAGCCACCTGCCAGGGCCAGAAAGCTCTTTCTAAAGGGCAAAGCTAAGGTATCTTGCCCCATGTAATGTCTTCCAAGGGACCCTCGATGGCTCCTCAATAAAAGGTGCACTCCTCAGCGTGACGTATAGGTGTGTCAAAACCCATTCGTCGTCTCCAACCCCGTGCTCTAACCAGGCCAGATACTCAGCTTCTGTTCCCCTCTAGTTCACACATGCAGTATGATGGTCCTGTGGAAGGTCTAGTCCTCTGGGCATAGCCAGGATTCTTCAGCCCCGTGTGAGATATCTCTATGTCCACTCATTTCTCTTCTGCTCAAGAAACAATCTCACTCTGCATCACCCTCCAGCTCTGCTCAGGCACACCACCTCAGGAAAAGATTCCTTGTGTCCCTAGCACCAGATAGCTGGCTGTGGTCCTTCTCCGTTCTGCCAAAGCACCTGTGTGAGGTTTCGTCATTCTCACTCATCATCTATCCCTGCACCTACCCTAGCACACAGCACGCAGTGGGCTCATTCCCATCAGCTGGTTGGATGGAATGAAGCCCACCCTGACCACCAGCACAAGAGGTTTTCTCCCGGCTGGAAGCCAGATTGCAGTCCTGGCTCAGAACTGACAGCTGAGGGAATGAACACAGGACCTGCAGTTGATGTCATTTATCAAGCGCTCTTCACGCAACGTCTGGTCCTGAAAGCTGTTGATTCTCCTGCGTGCGCCCCCAGCCCCCACCCGCCCTCTCCTCTCTAAAGAGTGAAGACCCAGTTAGGGCTGGTATGGTCCCTTTCACGGAGCAGATGCTCCATAAATATTTATTGGATGATTAACTCCCAGTGCTCTGTTCTCAGGATAATGCTGGGCTCAGATTCAGTTTTGTTGCTGTTGTTTCCCTCTTTGTTATTTTCTGGCCTACAGGGAAGTGCAAAGGATGGTCTTAGAGAAATGGATGTAAGCCACTTCTCTGCCCACCGCCTCCTCTAGCTCTGGAGTCGGAGACTTCAAAGGGGGGCCCAGCAAGCTCTCCCGCTCCCTGGACTGCTCTCTTGGGACCAGCTTCCCACAGCCTCCCCCGTCCTCTGGAACAGCCAAGACGTCTTATTCCTGGATGCTCCTTCTGCGCGGGCTTTGGCGGTGGCTGCTCCTGCGCCACTCTGCCACTCGCTCCCTTGGGTCCCTGCCAAGCTTCCTCCTCCACACCTGATGGCGTACCTGGCCAGCTTCTCAGCCTCACTTGGAGTGCTTTCTGTGGTTCCGAGTCAGGTTGTCTTTCCTCCTCTGCTTGGAAGGAACGCCCATGGTGCCTGGACCGTCATCAGTTTGCCACCAGACTCCTTTTCTGTCCCTGGACAGAAGCACTGCTGGGCTTGCCTCATGCTGTTTTTAGCACCAAACCACTCGGCCTCCTTGAGTTCCGATGGAATGTTTTATCTCCCTCGGTCCTGGTGTGCGTTCCTTGAGAGCAGGTCTGGGATGAAGTACGGCTCTGTAACCTCTCACATCCTCCGTCCTGTCCCCTAGGACCTCGCCCACGGTAAGCTTTAATGCCTCTTTATTGATTACTCCGAAGTGGAGGCTCACTTAGGGGCTTTGTGAAACTTGGGATCTCTTCCATTAAGACAATGGAACTTGGGATCGCTTCCATTATGACAATGTTTCCCAATGTGAGTTCTGCGGGCTGCAGGATATTAATAGGTGTTATAGAATAAGGAGATCCATGATCAACTAAAACACATTTCTTCAAGCTCTTAATTATGTTAGCGTACACTGTGATTTTCCAAGAAAAAAGATGTAGGAACCTAAAGCCTCCATGGATTAGGGCCTGCAGACAGGGGACCCTAGGACAGGTACTTAGGCTGGTAGAGAACATCCACTTATCTCAGGTAGAGGATACAGGTGACTGGTTAGGGCAAAGACTAGAGTAAGGCCGGCAAGTAGAGCCAACCTCACAAAGATGCACCTGGACCACCGGGCTCACACAGCTAACACAGGTGAGGGTCCTGTTAGGTGAGGGGAGCATGAGTCTCCTCACTTTCAGGGGCTTTTCTCCCCCAGCCCTGGGAGGGGGGGTGGCTATCATCAATAGCTTAACCACTAAACCACCACTCAAACCACCTTACACTGGACCCAACAGCCAGATTCCAGAGACAGAATTTCTAACTGATCGAGAAATGTTCTAAACCAGGACTTATAGTAAAACAGGGGCCTTCCTGAGAGGCTGGACTGGCCACAGCCAGACAAATTTGGCTGAAAAACCCTTATTTTTAAAACACCTCATGGGATTGATGTTCTAAGAACACACCTTGGCAATGCGTCTTAGAGGCATCCGTGATGCTGACAGTCTTCACCATCAGGGAAGAAGCGCCTCTGTGGTCCTTTTGTCTATAAAGTACCACTTGGCATCTATTCCTGTCATATGAGTGTCCCACCCTTCCCCTGGATGGTGAGACTAGCATGGCCATGGTCCCAATCGCACAGGTGACAGAAAGCAGAGAGGGCACTTGGAGGGAGGGACCTGAGACACACACCTGTGATTCTGCTCTGCCCGTCACTGTTTGTGGGCTAGCTATCTCTGAAATGGGAAGTCCTCGCTCTCAGGGTTACTGACAGGATGAAAGGAACATGTGTGTGAAACAGCCCTCCAGTCTGCATGTAGCAGGCCCATGCTGTGTGGCTCCCCAGAAAGAACGGCTGCTGGTCACCGGGAGCCTGCTGGGTGCCATGCACTGTTCTCAACATGTTCCGTATGCTATTTCGTGTCATTCTCACAATAACACGGTGAGGTTGTAATCCCCATTGTATAGATAAGGAAACTGAGGGTCTGAGATTTGAGGAGATATGCCCAAGTTCATGTACCTAAAACAACAGTCAGAAAACTTGAACTCAGAGCGAAACCCAAAGCCTGCATTCCATACTCTTTAACATTAGGACCTAAGACACTAGTTCAAAAAAATAAAGTCTACCACCTGGCCGGTGTGGCTCAGGGGTTGAGGGTCGACCCATGCACCAAGAGGTCGTGCGTTCGATTCCCGGTCAGGGCACATGCCCAGGTTGTGGGCCCGATCCCCAGTGGGAGGTGGCCAGTCGATGTTCTCTCTCATTGATGTTTCCATCTCGCTATCCCTCTCTCTTCCCCTCTCTCTAAAATCAATAAAGAAAAAATAAATAAGTAAATAAAGTCTACCTTGCATGTAAAAACAAGCAAACAAAAACAAATTTAAAAATGCTGGTTCTAGGCGAGGCTATACATTGTTCTATAGAATAAACATGAACAGTATTAATGTGACTCTTTAAAATTAAAAACAGGCCCTGGCCGGTTTGGCTCAGCAGTTGGAGCGTCGGCCTGCGGACCAGAGAGTTCCGGGTTCGGTTCCCGCTAGGGGCACATAAAAAACAAACAAACAAACAAACAAAAAAATAATAAAATTAAAAACAGTAAGTTAGTGTTAAAAGAAGCATTCCCAGCCCTGGCCAGTTTCTCAGTGGTTAGAGTGTCAGCCCGTGGACCAGAGAGACCCGGGTTCGGTTCCCCCTAAGGGCACGTACCTCAGTTGCAGTTTGTTCCCAGCCCCGGTTGGGGTTGTGTGGGTGGCAGCCACTGGATGTGTCTCTCTCACATCATTGTTTCTCTCTCTCCCTCTCCCTCCTGCTGTATCTGAAGATAAATGCAAAAATGTGTTCGGGTGAGGATAAAAAAAAAAAAAAGAAGTGTGTCCAAAGCTGAGTTCCAGGATTTGCTGGCATAGCAAGTCTTTTTCCTCTCTGTCTCCCATTTCCCCTCTCTGGAAAATGGGAGAAATTGCCACTATTTCCCGAGGCTGTTGCAAGAAGAAAATTGACCTAGAATATGCGAAAGCAGCTCCAATAGAGTCTGGCTCTTGGCAGACACTCAATAAGTTTTAGCTGAATGAGATTCTTTGTAGCTTATAATCTAACAATGACACACGAACATACTGTAGATATACTGATTGTTAATACCACACACGATACCGGTGGACACACTAGTGCTCGTTTTTATAATTGCATTTTAACCATCCAGTGGAGAGATAAGAGGTCAGCGCAGGACCAGGTGGAGAACCCAGGGGTTAAGAGCCCCTCATGAACTGACCCAATCCACTGACCAGCTTTGGGCCCTTGGAAAGGTGACTCAGCCTCTCCATACTTGTTTCCTGGTCTGCAAAACAACAGGGTGGTGGTGAGGACCGAAAGAGTGAATCCATGCAAAGCGCTTAGAACCTTGACTAGCGCAGGGTAAGTGTTATATAAGCACCCCTTCCCCTACCAGCTCTCTCTACCTCCTCTGAACCCTGGAACTCTCATAAATGCCAACGTCAGGTTCAGATCAATTCCATGCATTGGTATTTTCTTTGGTGTGGACATGTTTTATCACTCCTACTAGATCTAAGACTTTGAGGGCAGGGTGATGTCAGATTCAGCTCACACAGGGTTCACACCAAAATAGGTTCTCATGAACTGCTGTGGAATTAGTGAAGAAAACAATGACTTAAAACACAGCCTTGGGTCCAGTTCTGAGGGGTACAGGGGCGGGGGGCTGCCGTGTGCTTCCTTCTCCCATCCAGCTTCATGGCTGGGCCCCTCACCACACTGGCACCCCTGGGTTTCTCTGCTTCTCTCCTCTTGTCCTGGCTCCAGAGGTCCCCAAAAGAGCACCTGTGCTCTGAAGGGGCTGGTGAGGCCTTAGAGATTCCACTGCTGCTCCCCACAATCATTTGGCCAGTGAGCCAGCACCCAACACCACAGGCCTGCCAGACAGGCCTGCAGATTAAGTGTTCAAAGCACCCAGGTGTTGTGATATAAGAAAGTGCTCCCTTGACCATGGCCTGAAAGTCCACAGCAGCCCTCCAGCACCCTCTGGGACACCCTCAGAGGGGATGAGCACACGAAGCCATTAGCTCCAAGGCTCTCCGTAGCTCAGGGTGCCAAGAAAAATGGTTCAGGCACCAAGAACTCGTGATGGGAGGAGGAAAAGAGGCACTCCTGGACCTTGGGAAGCAGGATTGCTCTCTCTCTTCTCCGGGAGCCTGGGTATCAGGGGAAAGGAGCTTAGAGATGTTCAGTACCCAACCCTCCTAGGGAAACGACCAGAGATGGCAGACTATATTGTTTACACATCTGTTCTCTGCTCATTCTTTTTCTTTTCTTTTTTGTACCTGAGGATATTTTTCCATTGATTTTTAGAGAGAGAGAAAGGGGTGGGGAGAAAGAGAGAGAGAGAAACATCGATGGTAGAAAGACACATCGATTGGTTACCTCCGGCATGTGCCCTAACCGGCGCCAGAATGGAACCTGCAATCCAGGTACGTGCCCTTGACCGGGAATTGAGCCTGCAACCCTTTGGTGCTAGGGCCGGTGCTCTAACCACTGACCCACACCAGCCAGGGCTCCAGGCTCATTCTTCACTCCTGTCTTCCCATTCGCTTCCCAGCCCCCTCCATTGCTGTTCAACACATGCGCCATCCTTCAGGAGGCCGCCTGGCATGGCTGCCCAAGCCTGAGCTTTGGGAACAATCAGACCTGATTTCAAATGAGGACTCTGCCAATTACTGTCCGTGTGATGCTGGCCAAGTTCCTTAACCTCTCTGGGCTAATTGGACTATTCCAACATTACAGTTTCACAATATTATTGAAATTGATGAGAGCTAATTACATTAAGTCTTCAATGGTGCCTAGCACAAAGTAAGTGTTCAGCAAATTATTATTGGGGGATACAGTCCCGGGTCTAGTCATATAGTACAATCAATCTTCCTTTCCCTCTGTTTTCATCCAACTGGAAGCTAGCCAGAGTCACAACAAGACATTCAGCAGCCAGGGGTGGGTGTAGGAAAGCAGGACAACCCTTCCTGTTGTCTGGGTGACCTGGTGGAGAAGGACAAGAGAGAGGTTCAGGCTGAGTGCTCAGCTGAACCTTGTGTCTGCATGTGTGCTGGGCAAGGGCATTTGCCAACCAGGCTGAGCCACCCTCTTGCCCTGAAACTATTCCCTCTGGGTTAGCTGCCTGTCTCCCCTCCACTTATTCCCTACTTGCCTTTCTCCAGTAAAAACCTTGGGGTCTGAGTAGAGGGGTTGGTTGCTTGATTCGGGGTGGGGCATTGCAAGACATATCAGTAACGATCAGTAACAATAGCAAACTTTTGAGGGCCAACTCTTTGCTTATTAGCACGACCCTAAGAGAAAAATGCTTTTATTATCCTCATTTTATAGATGAAACTGAGGCTCAGATAGATCCCAAAACTCATCCCAGGTCACATAGTTAACAAATCAGAACATGGGATTTGAGTTAGGCTGACTGCAGGGCCCACCTCACTAGCTGCCTTCACTTAATTTCTAATCTTTACGACAATCTTATGAGCTGGATATTCCTTTTTGACTATTAAGAAAACAAAGTTACAGAGGATAAGTGACTTACCCAAGGTCATGTAGCTGGTAGCTGTGGAGCCTGTGTATTTTCTCCAGGCTTCAGATTCAGCAGAGCTTGGAAGGGGAAGTCTGAAGGGAAGGGACACTGACCTTAATAAGCACTGAATATATGCTTGGCACTTTCACATAAGACACCTCATTTAATCCTCGCAACCACTCCATTAAGAGGGTATAATTAGCCCCAAGAAGAAAACCAGGCTCAGAGAGGTGAAGTGACTTGCCTAAGATCACATAGCTATGCCAAGTTCCTTAACTTGTAAAATCAGAATTTATATTCACTTACTGGCTCCTGAGGACTTGCTTTTTCTACTGGGGTGTACCATCTACAACACTCCCTCTGCTGGCTCTGTGATTTGCTTTGCTCCCAACCCAAGACCCATTTTCCATCTGCTCTGTGTTCCAGAAGAGTGACTGACCTGTCTGCACGGTATCCCTCTGCCTTCCAGTTTGGCTTAGATGGACAGGAAGCTTCAGCAGCTCAGAAGCCATCAGAAAGCAGTCAGGGTATTTATTCTGTCACTCCTTCCCTGCCTTGCATTGAGTCTATGACTAGAACTCCTTCTGGGCATTTCCTTGCATGGTTCCAACTCTTTTCATCCTGAGAACACCCTTTCCTTGGCGCATCCCTTCAGGCTTAGGGGTGGGAATGGCTTCCTACTGATGCTCCTCTCTAGCAGCCCTAACAGTCCTTGTTGATGACCTGCAAGTGTTCTTTCATTCCTTCCTAATTTCATTACCTTCCTAATCCCAGCCGAGTGTCTTTCTGTTTCCTGCTGGGGCCTGACCAACCCTCCCAACATCCATCTGAGGCTACTCCTCTTGGGGCTACTTGGAAGGAAAGCCAATGGCTTTTTTGCTGGCCAGACAGGTCCAGGGCTTTCCTGACTAATTAGTGATAGACAGGACAGTGGCCAGGGACTGGAGGCTGGCTCCTGATGGTGTTCTTGCCTCTGTCCATCTGGAACCTCAGCCTGGGGCCACTTGGCCTCTCCACTTTCTCCTCTTTAATACATGGGGTTTAAGCAGCGGCTCTCTCTGCTCCCTCCCCGCCCTGACACCCAGAGAGTGTAAAGGACTTGCCGACCCTGCACAGAAAGGCGATGGAGTGAGGGCTAGAACTCCTGCATCTTAAATCAGTTGCTGGTTCTCTGCTTTACTCTGCAGTGTTTTCCTTCATAGATCAATAAATATATCATCAGTGGTGACTCAAAATTATCGCCCCCTTCATGCCATTCCAGACAGCTTAGAACCTAGAAACTGTCACCACTCATTGACATATCCCTTTGCTTTGCCTACCAAGTCCCCATCCTCTCACCTGCCTCTGGCTTTCCTCACATGGGACAGCTGGTTGAAAGGCCCCATTTCCAGAGATTACCGGGGAGAAGCTCGGGGCGAAAGGAAGAAGACTGATCTTCAGGTGAAGACGGGCAGGCGAGCTGCCTCCACCCGCCTGTGTCAGTACCTAGAGGAGGTGAACGTGGCACTCTGGGAGATGAGCTGTCTTCTAGGACAGAAATACCTCCACTGATTGAATACATAAGCCACTGGAAAACATGGTCCTTAGCAGTCCTGCTATTGGGCTGTGAAAGCTAAACTGCCTTTGTTCCCAACCCATGGCCCTGGCTTTGTGGATTTTTAAATATATTTTTACTGATTTTTGAGAGAGAGAGAAACATCAGTGTGAGAGAGCTACATCGATCGGCTGCCTCCTGCATGCCCCCTGCTGGAGCCTGCAACCTGGGCATGTGCCCTGACCAGGAATCGAACCCAGACCTCTCAGTCCATGGGACATTGCTCAATCCACTGAGCCACACCGGCAGGGCTGGCTTGGTGGATTTGAGAAACAGCTGGGGAGAGGGTGAGGAGGAAGCAGGGCCTAGGATGTGTCTGGGAAGGGAGCGTGGGCTGGAGGTAGAGATGGTCAGGGGGCTATACCCCTCACACCGTTGGCAGTGGGGGGCATATAGAATGGCCTGTGGGGGACTGTACAGGGGCTAACGAGGTGGGCACAGGGTCAGAGGCCTCTTAGCCAGGCCCCATGTATGGGAAAATGTAACTTCAATGTTGCCTCTCCACTCCTCCCTCCACACTCTTCCCTGTTTACACATGAAGAGGCCATGTCTGAGGAAGGGCAGAGAGGACCCCCAGCAGCTCAGCTAGGAAGCTCCTGGGAGGGGGTACTAGGAATCAGCCTGGACCAGGGCCAGAGAGGAGCCGGAGGGAGAAGATCAATCAATGTTCGGTCCTCTGGGGGAGGAGTGTACTGCAGGCAGCTGATGTGCAGCGACAGCCAGCTAAGGGGAGGGCCTGGGGGGCGAGCTGCTGGTGGAGGGCAAACGGGGTGAGCCGAATGAATGGGGGAGCCAAGCTTCAGGTATAAGAGGGGGAGGCGCTGTTCCCCCATTTCCCTTTGGGCTTTTGCTGTTTAATTGAGTAATTCCTGGCCCTAGGGCAACTCAGAGAGTTTCTCTGGCTTGCACTAGAGATGTCACTTAATTGCCTTAAGATTCTGCTTGAGGTTTTTCCTTCTGAATTTCCTCAAATAGCCTGGCTTTTCCCTGACTGCCATGTTAGTGTGTTCTGTTTTCTCTGCCACCTAAGGTCCCTGAGGTTCCCAGCAGAGCACACCTTTCTGAAAGCCCAGACCAGGCCTGGGAAGACCCACTCATGGGTGCCTTGCCCCTCTCCCCCACCCAGTGCCCTCCTTCCTAGAACACAGACTCTTGGGCAGTGTCTGAAATGCCACTCAATTTTTACCTGATATTAATTCCTCATAAGAACGGGCAGGCTCCTCTTTAGACCTTGGATTTAAAACAGACTTGAGGTAGGGTAAACTGTCCTGCTAGCTGAGGGTGGATTTGTTCGCCAGGCAGCTTTCGTCCTCTAGGAGACACTGATCTGAAAGAGACCTGGAACTGCTGTCTCTGAAACTTCCATTCCAAACATGTCGCTCTCGGGCTACAAATCTGTCCTTTCCGCTTTTCCCTCAACGTGGCATTCTTCCTCAAGATCCTCAGTCCCAAGCCTCGTGAATCTATTGTCCTCTGACCTCGCTGCTTTCCTGCCTAGGTCTCCACTCCCTGGTTGATCATTTAACGCAACCTCCACCAGCCTCTTGTGGTCTGGCTGTCATAACAAAGTGCCATAAGCTGGGGGGCGGTTAAGACAATGAGTTTTTATTATCTCACAGTTCTGGAGGTCAGAAGTTCAAAATCCAGGTGTTGGCAGCGCTGCTCTCCCTCTGAAGGCTCCAGGGGGAAAGTCTTCCTTAGCTCTCCCGGCTCTCGGTGGCTCCTGCGGACCTTGGCTTATGGCAGCATCACCCCAATCTCTGCCTACGTCTTCACATGACCTTCTTCCCTGTGTGTCTTTTTCTGTCTTTTAAAATGACACCAGCCATTGGATTTAGGGCCCACTCTAATCTAGTATGTCTTATCTCAATTCTTACCTAATTGTGTCTGCAAAGACCCTATTTTCAAACAAGGTCACATTCTGAGATTCTGGATGGATGTGAATTCTGGGAGGATACTATTCAACCCATTCCAGACCGTTTTTTTCCTTCTACTGTACTGCCTTCCAAATCCCCAAGCTTGGCTCATGACCACAGTCAGCATCTCCCTTTTGAACTCAGGGCTGCTGAGCCCAGCTTCTTAGCACTTCTCATTCTTGGCTGATCTTCAGCCAAAAGCGGTCCCTCCCCAACTTCTTCTCTCCTTTCCCTCAGGAATCAGGCTTCACAGAGATCATGGAGATCAGTGGGTAGGAACTCCCTCGACTTCCAGGCCTAGGGCCCTACAAGAATATCCCTCTTTTCACCTACTACCTTCCTTCCATCTCATTGAAGGCTCTAGGTGTCCCTTCTCTTCTTGAAGCTTCATTCAGACCCTCCCAACAATTGTCTGGTGTATAGTAAATTATACAGACTATTTTTTTTTTTTTTTGCTTTCATACTAATCCCAGTCTTGTCTCTCCTCTTACACCATTCTGCTGCTTAAAAGTCATTCATTCATTCATTCATTCATTCATTCATTCATTCATTCATTCACTTATTTGTCGAGGGTCTACTATGTGCCAGCCATGATACTCCAGCACTCTGGACCCATTTTTTTTTTTTTTTTTTACAACCAGTGAGATCATTGCCTTTTCAGAGCTTACAAGTAGAGAAACAATTTTCCATGGCTGTGCTATAGGATCAAGTTTACGTTCTTTAGATTGTAGATAACCACCTTAATACATGATCCAATCTACATTTGACCTCTGTCTCCCACAGTCCACTTCTCTAGCCAGGCCATGTAGAACTCTTACCCTTCCGCCATGGTGTTTTCTTCCAATTGAAATGCCTGTCTCCTGTCTGCCTGGACATCTCCCAGTCATCTTCAAAGATTCAGTTCTAATGTTACCACCTCCTAAAAGCCTTCCTGGACAATCTTATCGTGGACACCCCTCCCCATTTTTGCCACATAAATCTCTTATTGCATGAATCACACTGCCTTGTGATGATTTGTATACATGTCTGTCTTTCTTTTCCCTCAAAGTCAAGGACAACATTTCATTCATTTTTATATCCTCTGTATCTGGAGTATGTAGACATTTAATAAATGTTTAAGTGTTTAATATAAGGGGTGGTGAAAGACTCAATCCAGCTGAAAACTGAACCTGCCTAGAAGAGGTGGAAACTCCTCACTTTACTCCACCCTTGCACTTGACCTCACTGTACAGTCTCCCGGGCTAACGACTGCCAACGAGGGTCAAATGGGTTAATGGAGGGGTTAGAGGTTGAACTCTGTTCCCCCCACCAAATTCATACATTGAAATCTTAATTCTTAGCAGCTCGGAATATGGTCTTATTTGGAACTAGGGTGGTTGCAGATGCAATTAGTTAAGATGAAGCCAATTAGTTAAGATGGAGTAGGCGGGCCCCTACTCCAACATGACTGGTGTCTATACAAAAAGGAGAAATTGGGACACAGACACACACGGGGGAAATGACTTGTGGAGACGAAGGCCGAGATCAGGGTGGCACTCTCCATGCCATGGAACACCACAGATTGCCAGCAAGCCCCCAGAAGACAGGGGAGTGGCATGGAGCAGACCCTTCCCTCATAGCCTCGGAAGGAACCCACCCTGCCAATGTCCTCATCTCGAACTTGTAGCCTCCAGAACTGGGAGACAATAAACTTCTGTTGTTTAAGCCACTCAGCTTATGGCATTTTATTACAATGCCCTAGGAAACTAACACAGGAGAGAAAAGTGCTCAGAGAAGACAATCATTGTTATGCCTTTGATCCCCACGTAAGACAGTGAGGCACGGTCCTCAGTAATTATTACCCCCCATTTCTAGTGTTTAAAATAAAATACATAAGATTATAAAGGAAATCAATGCCTTTGAAATAGCTATCAAAAATATTTAAAAATTGTGTGATATAATAATATATGTGCTTCATTACTATTAAATAGCATGATCTAGCTTCAGATCTTATAACTATTGTAATTTTGAAGTAGCGGTGAAATATATGGTATTTCAAGATATATCTAAAATCACTATAATGTGTTATGAAAATACCCATGATTTCTATTTGTGACAAAGCCAAAGTATCGCAGTACTTCTGTGCCTTGCTGTGTACATCCATAGTTGAAGTAAATGGTAACTTTTAGTTAGTGGTTAGTGCAAATGAAGATGTGATATTTATTTTCCCCATTCAAGTTCATGGTTCCAGGGTCAGAGCTTGTGCATAGGAATCACCTGGGGATTTTGTTAACATAGAGATTCTGATTCAGTAGGCCTAGGGCAAGCCTGAGGTTCTGCATTCTTTACAATCTCCCACGATGCTAATGGTCCCTTGGACAGGGACACACTCTGGGTAGTAAGGTGCTACATGATGGTCACTACCCAGAACCACTATCAGGAATCTGAGAGCAGGAACATCAGTTGCTGAGCCTGAGGGTGGGGTTAGGGCCTCAGAGCTATTGAATGAACTGTCACTTGACAGTAGTCCTAAGGTAACAAGGACATCCCAGCATATCAACTGAAGAGAATGCAGAGGACATGCCTGGTAAAGCTTCAGAGAACCTGCCATCTCTTTAATGCTCCAGTTTGAAGGACTGAGCCTTTAAGCTGTGGGATCTGATGTTTTCTCCAGGTAGGTAGTGTAAGAATTAAATTAAATTGAAGGACATCCAACTAGAGTAGGAAAATTGCTTGGGTGGTTTTGGGAAAACCCCACACATGGGAACTGGTGTCAGAATCACAGGACCCAGTCCATTCTGAGACACAATTGAGATACAAGACTTCACCGTGTCCCTTGATCCTTACACCCTGTGAGACCATCATTAACATCGCCATTTTGTCCCGAGAAAACCATGGCTTATGGAGGTTTAGTGACTTGCCCAAAGTAACACAGCTGGCAAGTGGCTGACCCAAGCCTCAAACAGAGACCCTAGTACACCCCAAAACAGCATAAAAATCTGGAGATCAGGTGGCCTGATTTATGGTTCATTAAAAGGACTCTGTGTACCTAAGGGGCTAAAGAAAGATATTCCCAGAATCTGGAGCTTAAGTCATTTTCAAGAAAGTAAAACAGCCAATAATTAACAAAAAATTGATACATTTAGCCATTTATAGAAAATAGTCACTCTAAATGATGCTTTGTAAATGTGTAATGAAGAGATTGGGAAATACCCAAGCCCCAAAAGGTGACCAGGACTAAAAATGTAGCTAGAGACATATGACCCAATCAATAGTTCTTGAACTGACTGAAGAAAGGGTATGGTAACTCAAGGTCTGTGGTCTGCCTGGAGCCCAGAAAGGGG
Organism: Tadarida brasiliensis; assembly: GCA_030848825.1. Taxonomy (NCBI): domain Eukaryota; kingdom Metazoa; phylum Chordata; class Mammalia; order Chiroptera; family Molossidae; genus Tadarida; species Tadarida brasiliensis. Next base: position 10,576,014 of record CM061275.1, on the reverse strand, counting down.
GTAATCAAAAGAGAACACCAGTCAGTGTGTCTCCAGCTCTACCTGCAAGATACTTTCTGGCTCTAGAGAGAGACACAGTGCTGTGGGACGGGCATAATTCATCACAATTTTCTAAAGCCTTGACAACATGTCCACTTGCTCTGTCCTCACTAAACGACCTTCTGGTTGTTAGTTTTCTGGGTTAGTTGGATACCAGAAAGGGATACCTGGTAGGAATGGTCATCCCTTTGACATTTGCCTTGGGTTTCTCAGTCTCTTAGGAGTTTAATGACTGTGAGTCAATCCCTCTTAAGCTTGGTCTCCAGTTTGATACTGGCCTCAAGTTCATCAATGTCATATGAATTCAGTGATTGTAAGTCAATGCTTCTTGAGCTAGAGCATTTACAAGCATGTTTAGAAATCCACTGTCTGGAACTGCAAATCATTCATGGTCCACAGCAACCCTGCAAAGGTGCCCTGGGAGACCCCCAACATGTACACAGTTGTCTGTAATGAGATGTTTCTTCTCTCAGTCACATACCTGCAGAGTCCAGTGAGGTGCACAGGTCACTTCAGTGATGCCCTGAGCTAAAGAGATGCTCTTGGATGCTCAAAATAACACTGACTTATTGGAAGAGGACAATGCTACAGGCACTCAATACCTCAAGGTAGAAGGAAAACAAAGAAAGGCTCTCGTCATTTTTCCTCCGCCTGGTCAGACAGGTGTGAGCCCTGCTCCTCTCCCTGGGCAGGAAGAGAAGGAAGCAGTGAGGTGACAGATGGAGATTGAGCTCAGGGGATACTGGAGTCTTGGTAAATATTGGAGGCTGTCTCTCCTCAAGGGAGAAGTCACCCAGGTTGGGGCAGGGTTCTCCAGCTCCACTCAAGGGATGACAGTTCCCTTTTGTCTCTTTCTCCCCTCTGGGATTTAGGGAGTGATTGAGATAATTTACCAGTTAATGTGGGCAGATGGCTTAATTAAGCAAAATCGAAAGGCATTAGCAGCAGGCTCCGAGTGTGTGACTGACTCAGGGCGGGTGGGACCCTGGGAGTTTCCTGCCAGATGTGCCCTTGGCCCTCTGCAGGGTCTCCTGCTTGGTCCCCAGGTGCTGGGGTGCATGGTGCCCATGGGGTGACTTGCTTGGGAATTTAGGATCATGACTTTGGAAGAAGGTTTCTCCTGCAGCCTCAGCCAGAGCAGCCTGGGAAGGTCCCTGCTCACACTTCAACTAAGGCCTCTGGTTCTGTGGACAGTCCCCAGGTCTAGGGACAGCAGCCGCAGAAGGAGCTGGACTCACCTCTAGGCTGGTGAGTTCTGGGTGCTCAAATACGCAGGCTGTGGAAGCCAAGTTCCTGCCCTCAGGGAGTTCGTGGTGGGGTGGGGATACCGAACTCCTGGGCCTTTCCAGGCAAGGACCGAGATTCTGGTCCTAAATTTGACAATGGAGCCACTGAGGCCTAGACAGGGAAGCAACCGACTCACAGTGAGTTGCAGAAGAGGTGTGAGCACCAACTTCCCAACTCCTGTGCTGAGAGCATGTGTGTGTGCATGTATCACGTGTGTGCGCGCACCTGCATGTGGGGGTGAGAATACAGAAAGCACAGCTTCTCTCATTCCTCCTCCTTCCTCCCAGCCCCACTTCCTGTCTTCCTCGGTGTATGGGGTTTCTGCCTGAAGGCCAGCCCCCTTCCCAGCTCTATGGCTGTGTCAGAAAGGAGGGCCGGCAGCCCCCCTGGAGGGGCAGGAGCCCCACTGCAGGCAGTGAGCTTCCAGGATCCTGCAGCTCCAAGCCCGGGGCTTCACAGCCTTCGGGAACAGGCCCCAGGTCTCAGCATCATTTCCTGGGTGAATTCTTCCACAGCTCATTAACCTGTCCTGTCTGCACTTGGGGAGAAACCAACAACAAACCACCCTCCTCTCAATCCCTCCCACCCTCACCCTCTGAACACCTCAAAATGATTGTTTGGCCCAGAGCCAGGGGAGTGATGTTTTCCAAACCGCCAGGCACCGTTCCTTGGTTCATTAGCTTCATTATTTTGCTGGCCAGAAGCCCCTTCATCATGCCCACGGGGAGCCTGAGTCTTGGACAAGGATGCTTAGGACCCTGTCCGCAGAGCTGCAGCTGTTGCTTTAAGGAGGCCTCCAGGAGACGCTCAGCTGGATGAAGATCACCAGGCACCTCTGGGCAGGGTGCACGGCACAGTCACGCAGGGGCCTGTGTGGGCCAGGAGTTTCCACTGGGGATAGGAGGGCAGGGGAAGAGGGGGTGGTGGATCTATAAACCAGGGCTTATAGGGTATCTGTACTCCCCATCCTGGGCCCCTAAGTCATTCCTCTCCCACCCTGGGGAGAGTCCCAGTTAGGTGGCGAGAACCTAATTCCTAACCAGGCCAACACCATGGGGCTTTTTTGTGCCTTCCCTAAGCTCACAGGCCCTTGCGGCTTCTCCCCTGCACAGGCTTGGCAGAGAGATGGACCGCTGTCTCCTCCCACCCTGAAACCACTAAGCACCAGCACCCAGATGCCTTCTCTTTGAACACCAGCTTTGGAGGCACACTGGCCTGGGTGTGAATCTGAGCTGGGGCACCCACTAGCTGAGCATCTGGGCATGTAATTAACTCCTCTGAACCTCCATGTCTGAGAAATGGGGGTAAAAAGAGAGCCGACCCATTGTGATCAACTAGTGGGTTAATGTTTATAAAGCTGTTAGAACATAGCACTCAATAAATGATAGCTTCAAATGCCAAAAGCCCTCTCATCACCACAGGGAACCAGGAAACAGATAATAAAAAATAATAAATGTGGGGAAGTTACAAAAGTACCAGATTCTTTCAAAGTTCTCATTCACAGCCATTACCCCTCTTATTAAAATAATGGAAACCAGCCTTCCTCAGTCCCCTTTGTACCTGAGAGTAGAGCTCACTAAATCACTTCTCCTCCTTCCTTCCTGCCCTTCCCCAGGATGGCTCTGTCCAGCTGTAGATCAGAAGATAAGCTATGGATCAGAGCCCATTCAGCCCCTGGAGCCAAGGGGGCAGCGTGCATTATAGGGAGATCACAAGCTGGGAGGCTCTTCATTTATTCAACAAACTTCTATTGAGCCTCTCCCGTGTATACTGGGAATAGACTAGTGAATGAAACAGACCTGGTCCTTGTCCTCATGGAACTTACAATCTAGTTAAGGGTCTCATCTCCTTGCCATTCACTTGAATAGTTCAGAGACTGGGATGGCAAATTGGTTACACTTAGAATGCCATCTCCGATCAATTGGAAGTGGCTATGCTGTGTGTAGCCATGCTCCAGTTCAATGGGGAAAAGGTTTGTGATTGATTAGTGATGTCTGCCATTGGTACAGGAGGGACAAGTGGTACCATGTGCCATTGATATGCACATTAAACATTTCCTTGCATGGCAAATCTTGGGGTAAAAGCTCACAGCTTACATACTGGTATCCTTTTTAGGACTGAATCAAGTCTCCTGAGTCCCCAGCTCAGATGCAGGTGAGTCTTGCAAACTGGCAGACATAAGTCCCAAAGGAAGAAAGAAATGGACAGTGAAATAAGATCACACTCCTGAGCGCCTGACAGATGGGAACAGAGTTCACCAGATAATGAGAGAAATCTGGTGGTGAGAAAAGTCCAGTGACAAGTGACAACCTAGCCAAGTGATGGAGTGATGCCACCCTGGTCTTTGACCCCACTCCCATCAGGCTTCTCTAACTGGGAATGCCTTCTTGATGACAAATGTTCTGCTAATGTTGAGGATGATACATAAGGTGACAGCAGATGGCCTTGGGTCTTGGCTTGGAAGGTTATCCCCAGGAGGTAGCGACAAAAGCCAGGTTCCTTCCTGGTACCTGAAACAAGTGCCTTGGGCCTTGCCATCAAAATTCAAGGGGTCCCAATTATGCATAGTCATGTGGGTCTTTAATACTCATGCAAAAGGGCAGATACTCCTGTAGCTCAAAGGGAACTTCGGTAATGAACTCCAGAGTTTCTTAGTCTAGACACTATTGACATTTTATTCTTTTTTAAAAATTGATTTTAGAGTGAGAAGAAGGAAGAGGGAGAGAGAGATAGAAACATAGATGAAAGAGAACATGGCCACCTCCTGCATGCCCCCCACTGGGGATCGGGCCGCAACCTGGGCACGTGTCCTGCCCGGGAATCGAACCAGCAACCTCTCGGTGCATGGATCAATGCTCAACCACTGAGCCACACCAGCAGGGCAAGACATTATTGATATTTTAAACCAAAGAATTTTTTGTTGCGAAAGGCCGTCCGGTGCATTGTAGGATGTCTAGCAGCATCCGTAGGTACCAGCGGCACTGCACACTCCCCCATAGTGTTACAACCAAGAATGTCTCCGGCTGCTGCCAAATGTCCCCTGGGAAGCAAAGGCATTCTGGTTGAAAAACAGACTCAAATCATCTTGATTTATGGATAAAGAAACTGAGGTCCAGAGAGGTGACCTGTCCAAGGAAACTTTAGCTTTTCTTTGGGGACTGTCTCTGGAGAATTCTTCTATAACACCTTACACAATGGAAAGAGGCTTGTAAACACACGCCTAATGTAATCGTGTTTCAAGTACAACTATGTAAAAACTTTTAGAGCTAGCTTACATGTAATCCTCTACCTTCTCCTGCGGTGGGGCGGGGCTGGGGCCTTCCCCAACAGGTCTTCCCACTCAGACCTTCCTGGAATCCGTTTAGAACAAAATGTACCAGGCTTTAGAAATGGAAAGTCACTCTCAGCTCCCATGGCAGTACTGCTGACTTGAATGTCAGACTTTATAGGTCTTGGTATCGAAGGGAAACGAAGGACCCTGATTTCACCAGGAAAGGAAGAATTCCTAGGTTAGTAGCAGGTGGGCTATTTCAAGGCGGAGAAGACTGAATAAGAAATGTGGCGGGCTGTCCATTTCACTCATACGTCTCATTTTCTTTTTCTTAAACAAAAGAACACCCCACTGTTAATTTGTGAGAGCCCAGGGTTGCCCACGGCCTTAAAGGCACAGGGAATAAATAGTGTGATCTTTCTATTATCTTCCCCATGCAGGCAAGACCTGCTCCTGCTAGCCTATTTCACATTCCCAGCTAGAAAGCAAGCAATTTCATGGGCATTTTGCTGGCCCTGACCATTTTTAATGATGTGTTCTTTCTTGATTTCACTTATAATACCACCCCATCAGGTGAGTGTAAGCCCCTGTGATGATTGAGATAGAAAAGGAGGTGCTAAATTGAGAGTTTGCAGGGTGTGGTAGGTAATGCAGAAAGCAGAGGCTTCAAAAGAAAAGGACAGTTTACATGTCCTTTGAAATTCACCTAAACTTGAGTCTCTAACTAATAAAAATGTGTGGGCCACATTGGTAAATACTGCCGAGCCAGGTCTCACCACTGTGGAGAACTTATTGGGGGAACTGCCTGTCATCAACTCAGTTCCGTTTGTTGATCTTTAGTTTGTTTTTGGCTTCGACACACAATTCACTGTTTTTGCATGAGGTATTAAGCTGTTGGGGCTGTTGGGACACTTATTTCTACGCTCTGTTGACTACAAAATGCCCTTCTCTGCCCTAAGACAATGCTCTTGCATTCAAATGCACTAGAGGACTAGCTCATGCCAACTAACCTCCTAAGAGATGGATGGTAAATCAGAACTGTCTTGAGAAATGTCACTCCCAAACCTGGAATGAAGAGTTTCTTGGGTGGTCTTGAGGCTGAATGTTGGGACAGGAGTTTGGCTTATGTTTTTGTTTGTTTGTTTGTTTGTTTGTTTGTTTTGTTTTGTTTTAGATAGAGTGGAAGGGAGGGATGGAGAGAGAGAGAGAGAGACATTGATGTGAGAGACACATTGATTGGTTGCCTCCCGCATGACCCTGACCTAGGCTGGGGATCAAACCTGCGACCTTTTGGTCCACTGGCCAATGCTCTAACTGCTAGACCAAATCAGTCAGGGCAAGGTTTATGTTTTGTTTTGTTTTGTAATTTTTATTTTCTTTATTGATTTTAGAGAGAGAGGAAGGGAGAGGGAGAGAGAGATAGAAACATTGATGGAAGAGAACATGGCCGCCTCCTGTATGCCCCCTACTAGGGATTTGGCTCACAACCTGGGCATATGCCCTGAGAATCAAACTGGCAACCTCTTGGTGCATGGGTCAATGCCCAACCACTAAGCCACACCGGCCAGGCAAGGCTTGTGTTTTTAATGGTCAATATATTGTGCCATGGGAGTCAGGTACCTTCATGTCTGCTCTAGAAGGATTTCTATCAAGGGGTCCAGGTACCCAGGTGGGGCTGGTCAGGGCTCCACTGACAAAGCTAGAGACGTGAATGTTCATTGGTTGTGTTTGTCTGGCCACCATGAAAACCACTCATTTCTACTAGTTCATCTTTTATGTATACAGGTCACAAAGCATGCATTCAGTTCTTAATGACATTTTAGTCCTGGGAGCATTCAGGTCCCTCTACAACTGGTTAGACTTTCAGGTCTGGATGACCCCCTCGGAACACATAGAGCAGCCAGTGAACTTTAGGATGACTGGTTTTGCTCCTGGCTCTACTCACAGAGAAGTGGCTTTATCTGTCAGTCCAGGAGGCACCACTCAACATACCCAGAGGGCATGTGCTCTGAGTCCTTCCCCCAACATGAATCTGAGTGGTTTCACTTACATTCCTCACCCTTCTGTGGTCTCCTTTTGTGACCCAGGAGCACATATTTCCAAGATTTGCTGGTCAGGGCCAGGGCAACCATCAGAGGACCTCAAGGAGGAACACAGTTCAAACCCACAGCCCAGAACTTCTAGTCAATTAATTCTCCAGTCACTTCCTGAGAGCCAGGCTCCACACCAGTCTCAGTGGGGGGAAGACAGATGATAACTCAGGGGCCCTGTTTTGTCTGGACTCTTCATCTCATAGAAGAAACCATCACAGAGATAGATACTGCTCGTGAAGCCAGACCATAAGGAAGGCTTAGTCACAGTCCCAATCAACCAAGTGCTCACACGTTTGTCTCCTTCACTGAACTGTGAGAAGAAACTGTTTTAGTTCTCTGTTTCCTCAGTATCAAACCGAGGGCCAGGCCATATCTGTGCACAATAAATGTTCATGGAATGAATGGAGGAACCAGTTGAGGAAACGCAGGACGCTACTTCTCTTGGGACTAAGCCAAGTCAATGAAAGCCATTTTCTCACTCTAACTAGATGCCTGTCCTCTTTTAGCTCCCAGGCTCGTTTTCTCCAGGAAACTTGCTATGCAGTTACAGACGTGAGCTTTCCTCCTTCCGCTCCTCACTCTGCTTCTTAATGATCTTTCATTCTGCCAAGGCAATTGTCATGGGAACTGTGGAGACTTAGGCAGACACCACCACCAACTCCAGGGAGATTGGGGAGTGATCATCTTTATAATACATGAAATCAGATTATGTGGAGACAAAGGCATTTTAGGATGGATTTACTGGATGCAAAGGACAGAAAAGCACTCATGCCAGCCAGAATGAAGGAGGTAAATAAAGTGCAGCCCAGTTTCTTAGAAATTGGATCTGGGAAATCTGAGGGCTTGAGGCAGAAACTCTCTTCAGGTCTCTTTCTCTGGGGCCTCTGTGGTGTTTCATCTGTTTGCAAGTGTGTGGCCTTTTCCTCTCTTCAGCTTACTCTAGAAGCTTCTCAGACTCCTGGTGACTTCGGCCAGTTCACAGCTTTCGTTTGTGGGGGCAGACCCAACTCTCCACAATCTCTGGATTCTGATTGAGGTCTGGCTCTGTAACACTTACTTAAAATTCTTGAGAGGGTGAATCTGATTGGTCACTGAGAAGCCAATAGATTGTACAGCACTGAGAGGACCTGATTCTGGTCCAATCAGCTGTAGCTGGGGGTCTCATGGAACAAATATGGCAGCTTAGGCTTGTGCTTTCAGTGGGCTTTATAGACTAAGACAGATCTCAGAGGAGAGAGATCCAGGTACCCCAGAACAAAATTACTATGTTAGGTCGGTTTTGAGGTCATCAAAGGTCCACAGGTTTAGGGGAAATTGTGGCAGGAAGAGGGGCTTGGTGTTGATGAGCTACAGGAATGTAGGGTAATGATGGGTGATTGTGTGGTATAAACTTCAGGCCACTATTAGCCTTTTATATGTAAGCAGAGCCTCCTCCTCCACCATAAGCTGCCTCCCTGAGTCACTCATTCTACAGCTGTCAGCAAAAGAGAAGATTCCCAAAGCATGTGCTGGGACAGTCTCCTCCCCCACTCTATAGCCCACCCCCTGCTGCCATACCCTCAACAAGAGACAACCCCACATGGCTGTTTGCTTCCCAGCAAATCTGGGCCTCAATGTCTCCAGGAGCAGCTAGCCCACTGCTGTTGGAATGGTCTTCTGGAGAAGGAGAAAGTGTCCATGCGCACCACAGAGGCTACGTAAATGCAACTATTTTGGATAGGAATGAACCAGTCAAAAACAGACCTGGGCTCAAATGAGTCCAGCTTCCCATTTTTAGCTTCTTACTCTTTAAGAGAAGTTTTCTAGACTAGATTTTCCTGATGAGCTGCCAGGATTCTGATCCTGGCTCTGATTCAAAATTGCGCTCAGCAGAGTCCGGAGACCTGGGTTCCAGTTTTCTCTCTGCTACTTTAGCTGTGTGCCCATTGGCAAGTCCCTGCCCTACTCTAGGCCTCGGATTTCTCACCTGCAGGAATTTGGAGTAGACAATCTCTCTGTTTTTTAAATTCTGAACCATCTCTCTCTCTCTTTTTTTAATCCTCACCCGAGGATTTTTTTTTTTCTTTCTATTTCTCTTCAGATAGAGTGGGAGGAAGAGAAAGGGAGAGAGAGAAACATCGACACGAGAGCGACACATCGACTAGTTGCCTCCCACATGACCCCGACTAGGGCTGGGGACGAACCGCAACCAAGGTATGGGCCCTTGGCCAGAATCGAACCGGTGACTCATTGGTCCATGGGCCGATGCTCTAACCGCTGAGCCAAACTGGCCAGGGCTCTTCTGATTCACCTTTACCAGGACCACACATCAGCACTCATCTGTCCTCACCTCAGCAGGAACACGCCCAGAGCTCACAGCCACCCCACCTCTGAAGGTTTAACTTCTTTCTTCTCTTTGCTAAATGTCTCCAGCACCTGCGTGTCCTCTGGCCCTGACCAGGCTGCACAAGGGGAATGAAATGCCCTTGACTCTGGAGAGTCATGTTTTATTTTTCTGTCTATTTCTACCTTCCACCAGGACTGTGGTCCTCAGCACGTGTCCAACAAACCCTCCTGAAAGGATCCTTCAGGAAAGTTCCAACCAGTACTCAGTAGCTAAATCTACTGCAAGGCTGGCCTTCCGCATCAGTAGACTCCTCCATTGTCCCAGAATGTGTAAGTCTGAACTGTGGCCACTGCAAAACGAGTCTGCAAGTGATGAAAGGGACACTGTGGCCACCAAGCTAGGCCAGGCATCCTGTGGTCAGACCCTCAGGGTCCTGGTTGATGCTGTGTGGCTGGATCAGAGGACCCAGGCCCACTCTGGCAGGTGATCCCGCCCCACTTTGCAGCTGTGAGTCCCAATCACATAGTCCCTCTGCTTGTCTTCCTCATCCCCAGCTCCTGAGTTCATCTTTTCACCTTCCTGGTGGGTGCTCACACTCTCCATTGAGCAGCTTATCTCCCTAAAGAAGCCCAGTAGCCACAGTATGGGGACAACTCACAGGACTCACAGTAAATGTGTGGATTCAGGGTCACCAGGCTGGTGGGCAGCCTCACTCTCAGTCCACCCCGAGGCACTCAACTCCTTGGCTTTGGTTTGAACTTTCCAGGCAGAAGCAAGAAACTGTTCCCTCCCAATCCCGCAGTCCTTATATCTCCCAAAGAGATTGTGCCTGGGGATCCACCAGCCATCACCTGGCACTAGAGGGGAAGGCCCTCTCTGCACTGTTTAGTCCCAAAAGAAGGAGGCTAACAGCAGGCAGCACTGTAAGAGAAAGGGACGAAAGAGAAGACTCTGAGGGTGACATGACTTTAAGAAGGGGTGAGGACAAGCCCTGGCTGGTTTGGCTCAGCAGTAGAGCGACGGTCCGTGGACTAAAGAAGGGGCGAGGACAGAGGTGGACCAGGTACTGTCCTATGCCTAGAAGGGAGTTGGTTGAATTAAAGTGTTTTTTCCAGGTGAGAGTGATGGAGCTTTAATAGTTCTATCCTCTAGAAATTGCCAAGTGACCTGGACAGCATGCATTCATTCATTCATTCATTCATTCATTCATTCATTCAAGTGATAAAGATTCACCGAGCTCCTCCCTGATGTAGTCTGTGTAGGCAGCATAGAAATAAACAGATCCCATTTTTGCCCTCTAGATCTTCCACCTGCGGGAAAGAAACACAGAACTAGATCACATAGCACATCTTTAGGCTGGGTGGAAGGTGGGCTGGGGAAACTGACAACACCTGATGCAGGTGAGGCTGTGGAGCACCTGGACCGCTCACACATCACTGGCAGAAATGCAAAATAAGACTTTGGAAAACAGTTTGGCAGTTTCTTAAAAGTTAAATATACACTTACCTTACAACTCAGAAATCCCATTCCTAGGCATTTACCCAAGAGAAATGAAAACATATGTCCACAGAAAAACCTCTACATGAATGGCTTATAGCAGCTTTATTCATAATTGCCTGAAACTGGAAACGACCCAAATGTTCTTCAGTTGATGACTGGATAAACAAACCGTGGTACATCCATACTCTGGAATACTACCTGGCATGGCAAAGGAATGAACTCCAGACACATGACACAACATGGATGAATCTCAGAAGGATTGGGCTGAGTGAAAGGAGCCTGGCTCCTGATTCTACCTATGTGACATTCTGAAAAAGGCAAAACTAGAGGGGAACAGAAAGTCCACCCTGATTGGTGGCTGCCAGAGGTGTGGTTGACTACAAGGTGTGATATGAAAGAAACTTTGGGGGTGATGGAATTTTTCTCTATCTTTTTAAAAAATATGCCTTTATTAATTTTTAGAGAGAAGAAGGGAGAGGGAGAGAAACATTGATTGGCTACCTCCTTCGCACCCCCTACTGGGGATCCCCCACAACCCAGGCATGTACTCTGGGAATCAAACTGGCGACCTCTCAGTGCATGCGATGATGCTCAACCAACTGAGTCTCACCAGCTGGGGCTGTTCCGTATCTTAATTGTGGTGATTATATGACTGTAGGTGTTCGTCAAAAGTCGTAGAACTGTATGCTAAATAAAAGGTTTATTAATTATACCTCATTAAAACTGACAAAACAAAGCAGCCCTGTGGTTTAGCTACTATGTTATAGGAAGGCGTAGGGGGAGGTCTTTGGGAAGAGCGGCAAGGAGATTCACAATGCCACTGAATGCAGAGGGCTGGTCCTGCTAAAAGGAAGAGCATAAGGACCACAGTGGCTAAGGGCATGGCCTAATCCTAAGAGGGGCTGCAGTGTTCCGGGAAGAAAGCAGGAGCCAGATGCTAAAGTATTTAGGAGGGCGTTTATGGGGGGTTGTGGGGGGCATCTTGAATGCACAGATTCAGGAAGGATGTGGGGGCCGTGGGCAACGCGGACAGGCCTTGTCCTCAGCTGAACCCTGTGTGTGAGCCAGAAATGCACTTCCGTGCCTGGGAGCCCACCAGTTTGCTTCGAAGAAAACCCCTAGACAGCAGCTCCAGTGTCAATAGCAAACAAGCCAACACCACGCTCCTCTGCAGGGAGTGGAGCGAGGATGTTGGCCCGGAAGCAGCCGAAGGCCTGAGGGAGGTCCGGCAGCAGCCCCACTCGTTCCAGCCCTCCAGAAAGCCCTGCTCCCCAGCACGGCCCACCCCGCAGGGTGCCTGAGCCAACCGCAGCCAAAGGAGTGAGGACTCGCAGCCCTCCCCAAGGACACCCTGGAGAGGCTCGTGAGCAGCCTGCTGGAAGGAAACTCTGGAGACCTTGGGGTTGCTACTGTTTGCTGTGCGGCAGGTCCCTGGCAGAGGCTGTTTGCTCTGGAGATAAAGTGGGGTGCCCCAGGGGAACTAACCAGGAGATGGTGAAGGGACCCCCAAAAGAGCAAACAGCCCCATGACAACAGTACATTAAGGCCTGGGGTCCTCAGGGGATCAGGGGATCCATGATTTCAGGGATCTCCTGTATTGGGGTACTTTGGGGTACAAATGCCAAGGACTTCAGGGGGAAAAAACGGGGCCCGTCACCAAGAGTGAATTTGAAACAACAAGTGCTGGCGAGGGTGTGAAGAAAAGGGGACTCTAGTACACTGCTGGTGGGAATGCAGACTGGTGCAGCCACTATGGAAAACACTATAGTGTTTCCTCAAAAAATTAAAAATTGAACTGCCATTTGACCCAGTGATCCCACTTCTAGGAATATACCCTAAGAAGCCTGAAACACCAATCAGAAAGAATATATGTACCCCTATGTTCATAGCAACACTATTTACAATTACTAAGATCTGGAAACAGCCCAAGTGTCCATCAATAGATGAGTGGATAAAAAAGCTATGGTACATTTACACAATGGAATACTATGCAGCTGTAAGAAAGAAAGATCTCTTATCCTTTGAGACGACATGGAGGGACCTGGAGAGTATTATGCTAAGCGAAATAGCCAATCAGAGAAAGACAAGTATCACATGATCTCACTTATTTGTGGAATATAATAAACAAAAAAAGCTGATGAACAAAACAGACCCAGAGACATAGAAAGGAGTAGGGTTCAGACTGACAAACCTCAGAGGATCGGGGCGTTGGGGAGGGATGAGATAAACCAAAGAACTTATATGTATAACCAATGGACATAGACAACAATGCTTGGGGGTAGGGGGCAGGATAGGGAGGAGGGTGTCTGGGGGGAAAAAGGAGAAACATCTGTAACAAAAATAAATAAAGAGTGAATTTGAGCAAAGGGGCCAATCAGGGCCAGAGTGTAGCGACACCAATGGTGGCCAGCATAGCTAAGAGACCGTCTGCACTCTGGGGCTGTGTGTCCTCAGGCAAGTTGTCCAACCTTTCAAGGTCTCCTGTGCAACGTGGGGGTAGCCCCCACCTCCCAGGGTTGGTGGAGAGACAAAGGAGTTGTTCCACTCATTCTCTCAGGGAGAGTGGGGAGCTTTGTACTCAAAGGAGAGGCAAAGCCCAGAGGTAAAGAGATGCTCGGGAATTGGCATCCAGAAATGAAGACCTCCCAACCCCCCCTCACTAAAGCTTGGAAGAGTTTGGTTTGGGTTTCGAGAGACTTGTTTTACGGGCCTGTATTTTTTTTCCCAGCGTAGTCTTCCCACTGGAAGAGCTGTTTCTTTTTCTATGTGTAAAATTTGACCTTGGAACTATCAGTCCTCCCATGAAATGTCCCCCTGTGACCAGGCTCCTTTATGTAAGGGCCACTTTGAACCCCAGAACAACTGTGGGTCAGATGATGGCCCTGTTTGGAGAGACCCATCTATTTCTGGGTGTCTGTCTGCCTGTCTTGTCCAGATTTGCTTTTACTTACCCTTGATAATCCTTGTGGACGAAGGATGCCAGAATAAATATCAGTCGTTCTATCTCCACAGCAATCTTAGATGGCCAGAGAAATGTCAGCCACAGAAAATAAATAGCCCTAATATTAGCCTAGACACGTGGACATGTTCCCCCAGCAGGTGTGGAAAAAGGACCCCTTAACTTTTCATGTGTTTTCAAGCAAACCTCATGCACCCAAGTCTCCTAGGAAGTCACTAACTGTACTTTGGCCCAGAACGGCAGTAATTACCGTAACTCTTACCCCAGCAGTGAGCCAGCGCCCAGCCCTCACCTCAGGTCTCTGGGCTCAGGTAGCCGGCTGTCCCCAGGACAGGCTGAGCAGCTCATGTCTCCTGACCCCACATGTCCCCTCTGCTACCAGGCAGCCAGCGATTCTGTCCTTCCACCATAGAAAATGTGCACATGTACAGATGCAGACAACTGACCACACTGCCACGCTGTCACCGGTGAGCATTTACTGTATGCAGGCGTAGACCGTCCAGTAAGGCATGAAGCTGCGCACAGCGCGCTCCGATGTTCCCAGGGCTCTGGGCTCTGTGCTGGGGCTACACCGAGGCTCGCGGGCCAGCGCTCACAGGTTTGATGAGACAAGACATCCTCACCATAAGTGCTGACAGTTCCAAATGGTGCAGATAACTGCTGGAGAAAAGCCCTCAGGGGAGGGCCTGGGAGGCCAGGCCAAAAAGTACAAGAAAGAATGGATGTGAGCAGGGTCGGTGCAAATCCAGACCTCAGATAAGTAGGGTGGAGGAAGGCTCCTGGAGAAGAATCGAGAAAGGCAGGTTTGATGAAGTTGACAGAGATCAGGTCAGGCAGAAGCACAGCTGTACTGCACAGAAGTTAGGGTTTACCTTGTGGTCATGAGGGAGCCAGAGCAGGTTAAAGAAACAAGTCTGAAAATGCAGGCTCGAGGACTGGGAAGTCCCTCCTGGCTTGAACTTTACGTTCCCAGTAAAAAATGTGGGACCTGCAGAACGACAGTAAGTGGGGCAAGATGAGGATGGGTGGGCAGGGGAGATGAGAGGGAGGGACAGGAGAACAAGAAACAGTCACCCAGCTTCCTACTGGGGCAGAAGACAAAGTGCCCTCCCACAGGATCAGACAGCCGACAGCACAAGGCAGTATGCAGTAGCCACCACATAATTGCTCTAACACCCAAAGTCTGTTCTTTTAAGCAAACAGAAACATTTCTGTAATTATTTATTATCATATTTTTGTAATTTTAATAAAATGAAGTCAAAATCTATGGAGACTTTTCATTTAAAAGATATAAAAACAAGTTAGAAAATTCTGTTTTCAGCTCTTTCTTCAGGGTACAGATATGAGAGAGTTAAAGGTATGACAAGCAGGGCTTTGGGCAAAATTGGATAACAATGGAAACATCCAAACATCTGTTTTCAAGTGCTTTTTCTTAGCATGAGTATATATTTTTAAGAGGCGATAAAGCATTTATTTGGAAGGGGCAGATTAAAAGTGCTTATTAAAAAAATCTGATAGCCATTTGTCGTCACAGAGAAGGGCAATAAAAATGGAACATTTGTCTTTATAGGGAAAACATGTGATTTATCTTTAAATTTGGTAACTGTTTTAAGAACTTGCTGTGAGACCGTAAAAAAAAGGAACTCTTACCTTTTGCAACAGCAGGGATGGACCTGGAGAGCATTACGTTAAATGAAATGAGCCAGTCAGAGAAAGACAAGTACCATATGATCTCACTTATATGTGGAATCTAATGAACAAAATAAACTAACAAACAAAATAGAAACAGACTCATAGATACAGAGAACAGACTGACAGCTATCAGAGGGGAGGGGGGTTGGGGGACTGGGTGAAAAATGTAAAGGGATTAAGAGAAAAAAACTCATAGACACAGACAACAGGGTGGTGATTACCAGAGGGAAAGGGGGCTGGGGGAGGTAGAGGAGGGGGACAGATGGAAAAAATGGTGATGGAAGGAGACTTGACTTGGGGTGGTGAATACACAATACAATATACAGGTGATGTGTTATAGAATTATACACCTGAAATCTATATAATTTTATTAACCAATGTCACTCCATAAATTCAATAAAAATTAAAAAATAAAAATTTGGAGACTTTGCAAAGTCTACCCCCCCCCAAAAAAAAGAACGTGCTGTGAGAAAACTGGAGAACTTCTCATGAAAGATCTCTCATGATAGATCTTCCTGGTCACTCCATATCCCATCAGAAAGTGGCATAAAGATTCTATTATATTTTAAAGACCTTAGTTTTATAAAATTAACATCAATGACGTTCATATGCACATCTGGATTTAACTTCTCTGCTGCCAAGTGAATGAATATCAAGTGTGGTTCTATCTTTGTAACCTCACCCCAGTTTCCTTTCTATTCAAGTCAATAGTTTCTTTTAAAGCATTTTTTTAAGGAAGTCATTGGCTCTTCTCCCACGCGTCTTTCCTTTAGTGGTTCAGAAATAGTTTTTTCTCCTGTATTTCTAGTATTTAAACAGAATCTAGCAAATCCCGTTAACTGAGATGTTAGAAATCTCTATTTTTGTTGTTGTTGTTACTCCTCACCCAAGGATATTTCTTCCATTGATTTTTTTAGAGAGTGAAAGGGAGGAAGGGAGGGGGAGGGGAAGGGGAAGAGAGTGAGAGTGAGTGCCCAGACCTGGCCTGGGGATTGAACTCACAACCCAGGTACAAGCCTTTGACCAGGAATTGAGCCCCCAACCCTTCGGTGCGCGGGCCAATGCTCTAACTACTGAGCCACACTGGCCAGGGCATAAATCTCTATATTTTTAATCAAACATAAAGCAATCTTCTTATAAGGTATAGTTTGTCCTAACATTGTTTTCTTAACATTTTCAGCAACATTTTCTATACATCTTTCTATAATGTCTGCTGACAAAAGATTGCATTTTTATTGCCATATTGTTTTTCGTGTATTATTTCAGCCATTTTCCATGGTAGAAAAAGCAAGTGTTTCCCTAAGGGCATGTGGCTTTTTGTGTTTTGCAATTATTAAGAAACATCGAAAGACTCTTGTATAGTTTATCATTACATTTAATGAAATTGTGTTAAATACTGGGGTAAGTGCTGTAATAACTTTAAGCATCAATAAAATAATTGAGAAGGTTTATGTTCATGGTCTGGATGCTTACTTTTTAAATATCTTACTAATTGGTAAGATTCCTGCTATCATTAGCTAATATCTCAAAACAAAAACTCTTAGGTCAATAACCTTCTTTAATAATAATAACTGTCAACCATATTTCAAGGAATTATCTTGAAAATGTTGAATTTTCTTGTCAATTTATTTTCAGATCCTGTGAAATTGTTATTGCTTTTGTAATATGGCTAACAAAGAGCTTATCCAGAAACAGAAAGATCATTTTCTTATTGTTTCTTATGTTTGCATTACTGATCTTATCTTGAATCTAGATGTCTTTGCAGGACTTTTTAAAAGCCATTTGCGCGTTTTGATTGTATAGATACAGAGTAGGCACTCAAAAAGATGTTGAATTGAGAAAAATCTCACAGACGATAGTCATCACTTCCTCCTTACAAAGCCCAAGATCTTACAGATCCACCATCTATGGGGCGGTCAGTGGGAGCAGCCTGGTGCCCTCAGTGGTGTGAAATGGTGAGGGAGAAGGTTCTATTGCTGGGTTTGGGAGGGGACAGAACCAAGACAACACTGCATGTTGGTTGGCAAGGCTGTGATCACAGAAGAAGGCACAAACCTTGGGCAATCTTTGGGCACCAGTTAGAACTGCGTTTGGCTTTCTGTAACAGAAATCCACACTGGCCTCTCCAAATTGGGTTTTTATTTTTGTCATTCAACAAGAAGTCAGGGGGTAGGTAATCCAGGGATGTTGCCAAGAAAGTCATGGAGAACCCCAGATCCTTCTGGCTGCCTGCTTGCCGCCCTAGCATGGGCTTTCCCTTTTAGGGACGTGCATTGGTTGCTTCATTTCCAGGCATCTCCTTCTCACTCCAGGCAGGAAGGAGAGGGTATGAGGCCAAAATGCAGTCTCCTCCTCCTCAGCCTTTGCCTTTGTGTGGAGATGGACAGCCTTCTCTTTTATTGCCCAGCCTTGAGGACATCTGCAGGTGAGCCCGAGGGAGCAGACATTTCCACTGAGCATATGACTGCTCCCAAATAATCGGTGTTCATTTAATGCAGATTAAGGGAAAATGGATTCTGGGATCCACTAGGAGTGTCTGACCTGATCCCATGCATGAACTACCTGTGCAGTACTTCAATTCCACATTGCATAGGCTGATCCTTGCTTTTTCACGGCCCCTTCTCAAAAACCTTTACACCACGACTTGGACAACATATTACTTAAAAATATTGTGGAGAAGCACTGCATGGGGAGAAAGTCTTGGAGTGGGTTCTCTGTGCTCCCAGTCACGGCCCATGCTGGCCCACGATCCACTCCTTCAGTATTTCCACGGAGGTGGCAGGAGTCAGGACGCCTGGGCTCCAGCTTTGGTTTCCTGTGAAGCTCCTCCATGTTCTTGACCTACCTGATGGGTCCTTGAGGACAGTTCCAATTCATAAATAACCGTGGCACCTGTGGGAGGCTAGGCTGAGCCCTCCTGGTGGATCCACAGTGTCCACCCTGCTGTTCATCATGACTCCAGGTAGGCGTGCAGCCCAGCAGCCAGCAGCGCTGCGTTGGATTTCAGGTGGAGGGGACAGTGTGTGGGAGGCACTCCCAGACCAGAGGAGCTGGGGGCTGTCGGCAGGGGGAGGCTCAGGGCTGGGGAGCTGGCTTTGCACCAAGCTATGCTTTTCTCTAGCTCCTTGGTGGATTTGCCACTTCTGCTCCCAGCCTCTTCCAAAGGTGATATATACAAGGTCTGTAGATTTCATTCAAAATGCACTGAATTGATATTAAGTTTGTTCAAATCCTGTTTTAAGAATTTTTGCACTGTCCTCATGAAAGTAATATAACATAGGTGACTCTGGGCAGGGCTAATAATCACCTGTGGGGAAGGAGGAGGGTGTATGGGTAGTTTTGTGTGTGTTTTTCTCATTGTCAAATAAATATACACACACTGCACAAAGTTTAGAAAGCACAGAGAAGTTTTAATAAGCAGGAAACAAAAACCCTTCATAAAATCTTAGGGCCCATACCATATATATATATAAAATCATACCTCGCCTAGTGAAATGCCTAAGGCAAAAATTGCTGGTTGCTCCCAACATCATTCTTCCATTCTTCATTCCTATCATAATCCCAATTTTATTTAGGTTAGCCATGTGCTCAGGTAAAAGATGGTATTTCTTAACCTCCCTTGCAATGAGTAAGTGTTAATGGGTTATAAGTGGAACTTAGATGGGCTTTCAGGAAGACTCCTAAAGAAGGGAATGGGTTAGACAGGGCAGGCAGGCATGCCCTTTTGTTCCTTTTTCTTCCTTGTTTTCCTACCTGGAATGTGGATGTGATGGCTAGAACTCCAGCAGCCATCTTTGGTATTTTAGGATTGAACCTATGTGCTAAAGACAGTGATGCAGTCTTGCCAGTGTGGCTCAGTGGTTGAGCATCGACCCATGCACCAAGAGGTCGCCAGTTCGATTCCCAGCCAGGACATATGCCCAGGTTGTGGGCCCGATCCCCAGTGGGGGCATGCAGGAGGTGGCCAGTCAATGTTGTCTCTCATCCATGTTTCTATCTCTCTTTCCCTCTCACTTCCTCTCTCTCTAAAAGCAATAAAGGAAAAAAAGATTAAAAAAAAAAAAAAAAGACAGTGATGCAGAAAGCTAGAGGGAACCTGCATCCTTGAGGACTTGGTGAAGCTGTCACAGCCCTGGAATACCTGCCCCTGGACTTCTCTTATAAGAGAGAATACATCTCTAGTTTGTCGAAGTCACTGTGGTCATGTCTCTGGTAACAACAGCTGAAGGTAAATCTTAGCTGAACTAGCACCTGACACAGAACGAGTGTCCAGTAAAAGTTCGGGGCGGCACGTTTCTCTGGAAAGAGCCTTGGGTGATGTGAAGAAGAAAGGGCAAAGAATCCTGGCCCTCCCCCACCAACTCCTTGAGTGACCAAATTGTGGGCTCTCTCTGGGCCTCAGTTCATTTTCTGTGAATGCGACGGTCAGGCTAGTTGCTCTCTAAGAGCTTCGCTGGGCTCTCATCCCTCTGACTCTGGGCGGACGGACCTGAGCACTCTTCTGATTCTCTTGCTAGCTTTGTAACTGTTGGTGGGTCACTTGGCCTTTGGAGCCTCAGATTTTCATCTCAGTTGCCTAGAGTATCAGGCACACAGGAACTGTTTGTTGAATGAATGAGGAAAGTGGGGGCCTGCCACCTGTCTTGGCTACCTCCCCGGATGATAGCAAGGATAAAATAAGACAATCTGCAGAGTCATCCAGAAGAGTAGGTTACTATAATTCCTTGGTTCCAGAACTAGGTTGACCTGGCTTCCCCCAGCCCCATACAGAGCTTGTGTTCTAGGTATTTGCCAGGACTTGTTTCTGCTACAAAATGGCCCTGCCACCTTCCCCACCACGCAGCTTCCAGGCTACGTCTTGGATGGCCAAAGTCCTTGGCAAAGGAACAGGGAGAGAACCAACCCAGTCCTATGGCAGGTGTGAGGAAGACATAGAATCAACCCCTCCCTGAATGAAATCCCACAGACTGTGCTCCCTCTCGCAGCTGATCCCTTCTGAGAATACCAGGGCCTCTGCCTTCAGGTGAGGGGGCTATGGCTATCCAAGGAGCTCCTGGCTTCCCATTGGCCCAGAGATGTACCTGGGCCACTGTTTCCTGACAGGAAGTTCAGTTGCCCTGGCCCTCAATCTCCATGGCAACCCTTCCTTCTCAGACACTGAGTGGAAACTGCTGGTGTGGGGAGGCCAGTAGCAGAATACTGATTTGCCCGGATGTCTGTAACGACAACTGCATCTCAATACCTTTCCACATACCCGAAGAGCTAAAAATACACCCAGCTCTGTCTAGGGCCCTCCAGCCAGGCTAAGCATCTTCAAGTGCATTTGGTGACAGTGACGTGCTCATATTATTATATTTGGCAACTTGGGCTTGGGGAACTTGGAGTGGGGCACTGTATGTAAAACCAGAGCACAGGTCTGGGGTGGGGACTGTGTTGGAGAGAAGGTGGAAAGGTGAGGAGGCTCTTTTGAAAGGAAACTGTGGGGTTTTGGGGAGACAGTCAGCAGTGAGCTCATTGAACCCAAACTCCCTGCGGGACTCTGGTGAGCACGCTGGTCCAACTCAGATGACCCGGGCATTTGTTCATTTACTCGTTCAACAAACGTATATTGAGCCTTACTGTGTTCCAGGCTGTCAGGCACTGGGATGACAGGTGTGAATAAGAGAGCACATGTGTTCCTTGTTCTCAACAGAGCAATGCGTGAAATCAGCATCATTTCTGAAAGTGCAGACACATTGCGTGTGTGCCTGGACATCTTTGCTATGCAGTGAGTCTCCCAACATGACTATTTTGCTTACAACCTTGGCAGTGTTTCAGCACATAGTAGGTGATGAGCCAATATGGAATGGACCGGAACAGGATGGCACTGAATGGCACTGCCGTGCAGCTGTGGCCTGTGCTATCCCAGGACAGCGGCCCTCTCTGGGGGCCTCCCAGAGGCTCTGCCTCTGCAAAGGGCATGCTCAGGCTGTGAGGTACTGTATTTAGGATAGAAAATGTGACTGCTCCATTGACACCTGCTCAGGGGGCTCAGTATACAGTGACAGGTTTAATTAATTCCTAGTCTCCTTGGCAGGATCGACAGACAGTCCTCCCCCACCCCATCTCCTTCCCGTAATCCTGCACATGTCATTCAATTAATTGTGCATTTCCCAGAGCAGGAAGCTGTGCAGAGTGTAGAACAAGCAGTCCTTGCCAGGGCTGCTCTCAAAAAGCAGGTGTCACACAGTCAGCCCCAGTCCCAGCTCCAACCCCAGCCTCATCCACGAGGTAGGAGAGATGGAAAGTGACCACGACTCTTTGGGACTGTCCTGGGATATACAGTAGGTGCTATGCAGGCATATGAGGATCCCACAAATGATGCACCAGGTCACTTGAGGGTGCTGTCATGACCTGACCACCCTCCTGAGCCTTAAGGGGGTCAGATCCAGCAGCTGACTGGTTGGCTCGGAACAGAGAGAAGGGGCTGGGCTCCTGGAAGCATTCCAAATCCTTTGGGCTCTCCGGCTGGGATGGGAGTGGTTCCACGCAACCTAATCCTCATTTTTGGGAAAACAGATATGCCGGTGGGGGCACCCACTGTCTGAAGGGGTACCCATGGCTCTGCTTCTGGTTCCTTCCTGCACCTCTATGGGCAAAACAATAGCACCTCCTTCTTCCCTGACTGCTTCGTCTTTCGAGTGAGGCAGGGGCATGTCCATGAAGGTTTTCCTTTCCCCTCCTGCAGGAGGAAGGATGCTGTGGTGACCTGGGGATTGATCTGTAACTGATCACCTGTCTTTACTGGTGGCTCTCCGCATGGCCATGAGGCGAGGCAGGGACCTGCAGACCAAGACCTGGCATGAACCCTTTGGAGGGCAATGGGAGTGTCCGCTCTTGGACCAGGACCTCACCTTGCCAGGTGCTGGCTTCAAGCACCTGCCAGAACCTCATGGCTCTGCGGAAGAAGAAACAGAGGAGAAATCAGCTGATTAGGGACATGGTTCCATGAAGCAGTTGATTACATGTGTGTGGCCAAGGGTCAAAGTCTGGGTCGCAGTCCTGCTGCCCCACTAACCAGCTTGTCACCTTAGCTATGGCTAGCCCCTCAGGACCTGTACACC
Organism: Tadarida brasiliensis; assembly: GCA_030848825.1. NCBI lineage: Eukaryota > Metazoa > Chordata > Mammalia > Chiroptera > Molossidae > Tadarida > Tadarida brasiliensis. The sequence goes on along the minus strand of CM061275.1, from coordinate 10,553,744 downwards.
CACCTCACTAGGTTCTCAGGAAGACTCATCAAGATAACGACATTCAGGCCCTGGCTGGGTAGCTCAGTTGGTTAGAGCATCAACCCAATATGCCAAAGTTGCAGGTTTGATCCCTGGTCAGGGCACATATAAGAAGCAACCAACGAATGCAGAAATAAGTGGAACAACAAATCAATGTTTCCTTCTCTCTCTCCCTCTCCCTTCCTCTCTAAAATCAATGTAAAAAAAGATAATGGAGCCCTGGCCGGTTTGGCTCAGCGGTTAGAGCGTCGGCCTGCGGTCCAGAGAGTCCCGGGTTCGGTTCCCGCTAAGGGCACGTACCTCGGTTGCAGTTTGTCCCCGGCCCCTGGTTGGGTTGTGCGGGGGGGCAGCCACTCGATGTGTCCCTTTCACGTCGATGTTTCTCTCTCTCTCTCTCTCTCTCTCTCTCTCTCTCTCTCTCTCTCCCTCTCCCTCTCCCTCTCCCTCTCCCTCTCCCTCTCCCTCTCCCTCCCACTCTATCTGAACAAAAAATGGAAAATTGTCCTCGGGTGAGGATAGAAAAAAAAGATAATGGATATTCAAATGCATTGAACAGTAACAGTGTGGAATTTATTTAACATCTACTTTGTGGTTGCACAGTGCTGGATGATGTGACAGATACCGAGGGGTGGCCTCCCCCTCAGGAAGCCTGAATCATCTAGAATTGACCTCTCGGGGTCGTAAGCAGAATGATTTCTCAGATGACAGGTTGTTGTTTAGGGAAGGCAGGAGGGGGCAGGAACACTGTGGAACAAGCTGAGGACACACAAACAGATCATAATTAAGTGCCTTCTGTTTACAAAATGCCATAGGAGAGTGGGAAGGAGAGAGAGAGCCCAGTGTGTCCCGGCTCTGTGGGGGAAGCCCTTTTAGGCTGGACTGCACAGCTGGGCCGGGAAGGTAGTCACTCCAGAGTGGCTGAGAGGCGGGGTGTTGAGGGTGGCGGGGACATAGTAAGCCACCGTAGGGCCCACTATGGGTGTCTGAAGGAACACAGCCTGCCCGAGGCAGTGGGGAAACCACAAGTATGCTCTGGGCTCCGGCTGTAGGTCCATCACTGAGTTTTTGCCTTGGACACGCCGCTGAGCCCGAGTCTCAGCTCTCTCACTTATGAAAAGCTGATGACAATACCGAGCCGAAATGACCGGAGTAAAGATTCTACTGGATCCCGGCCATGGTTCTACAAGTCACTAGCTGGCTGCCCCACAACTTCTCGGAACCTCAGATTTCTCATCTTCAGAGAGGGGGTTACACCACCTCCAAAGGGAGATGTTAGATTGACTGAGCTAATGTATGTGGAATATCAGCACGGAGGAGATGCCCGGGGAACGTGATATGCGAGGTCCTCTCTAGGGAAGTGGAGCATTGGGACGCTCTGAGCAAAGAGGAAGGGTCTGAGCTGAGCCCTCCACTCTCCCCCCTCTGACCAACGAACAGTGCTTCTGCGTGCTCCAGCTATCAGGAGGGAGAGTCCAGTGGGGAGCGAAGCCTCTCTCTACCCCTCCCAGTTACCCAGCTAATCAGTTAACTTAACCAGGCCAGCCACAGCCCTGAGGGGTGGACTTTCATGCCCTGAACCCTAATGATCAATTTAATGGCTGTGAGCAAGGCAGGAAAGGAACTCAGAGAGGGCTCTCCTCTGGCAGCCAGGGATGGATGGTCAACCTCATTTCTTTGTTGGAAAGAAAAAGAAATCACTTTAGTGGATTTATTTTCTTGCGGGCACACTGAGTCACAGACCTGGACATCCTCCTCCAGCCACGAAGCCTTTCAGTTTCCCAAGCCACCTCTGCCAATGCCTGGTAAGATAAATAAATGCACTCGAGCTGCCAGGGTCACTGGGCCATGGGCACCTACAGGAAGAGTGGGGGGAGGGTAGACTGCACAGGCCCCAGGGGACCTGGAGCCTGCCCCCACCCCTAGAGCAACCACATAGCTCAGCATCATGGGCTTAGTCTCACAGTGCGGGACCCCTCCTTGTACTCACGTGGTCAGGGAAGCAACATGGCGTGAGCAAGGACCCTGGACCACGGACAGAAACACTGTCTCCTTTACTGATAACTGAGCAGCTGTTTTCTTTGCCTGCGCAATGGGGTGGTGCCCTCTCCTGCTCATCTGTTAGGGTTGATGCGAGGGCAATGGGGTTAAGGTCGTCATCCTAACACCTTACAGATAATCATGAATGATCAAATCATTTAAGGCCTCCTCTCTTGGGCAAATAAGCTCAGTCCTTGCCCTCCAATCAAATTCAAATCCCGTCCCTTTCTGCTGCACATTTTTAGGTTCCTCGCCTGTGAAGCTGTCTAAATGGACAGGCACTCCCCTTCCCCTCTGGATGTAAGCAGTGGCCACACCAGACACCTGGCTATGTCTCTGTTTGCCTGCTGTGCCCCTCCCTGTGTCCCCCACCCACCCCTGCATGCTGTGTGGCCCTCGTCCATCTGTCCTGTCAGCAAAGCTGGAGCATTAGCCCAGCCTGCATGTGAGGCCGATGCTTCCCAAAGTTCAGGGCCTGGGCTTCAGAAACAGCCAACTGCTTCCTGCCTGTTGGCTGGACTGAGCCTCCCCTGCCCAGCCTCTGTCCTCCTCCCAGAGAAGCCCTGGGCCTCTCCTAGGTGGTGGGGCCTCTCTGGCCGAATGGCTGTTGTCTGAGCACACAGCATCTCAGGAGTGGGGCTAACCTCCCTCTTTTCCCTCAGGTGTGAGCTGGGTGCTGAGCTGGTGTCTGGCTCAGAGCAAGTGGGCATCTGATAATTGGGGTGACTGTGTGAATGAAGGAATGAATAAGTCATTGCACATATGGTTTGTCCCCTGGGGCCATGGTTGTCCTCCACCCGTGAAATCTCATGTGGAAGGCCCCCTCTCTCCTTCCAGGAGGGTAGTTCCATCACTGTTCCTGGGAGTTTCCAACCCCCAAATTGCTCAGGCTTGTGCAGTGGTGCCCAATGTGGCACAGAAGTTATTCTGAGCAACGCACAGCCTGGTCTTACACAAATAGCAAAGTAGAGGAGGAGAATTCTGGTTTTCTCTTTCTTCATTCCTGTCTTCCTTATTGTCATTGATTGGGTGAGTCACTCATTCATTGATTCCAACAGCTACAGAGCACTGGGCACTGGTAGGTGCAGGTATGCAAAGGGACAGTGTGAACTGAGCCCTGAGGACCTTGCAGCCAGGAGGGAGTTAGTGGGTAAACCAGTAGTACAGAGTGCAAGGAGGCTGGAAGCCCAGGGAAGCAAGGAGGGATCACCCCTCCCCAGGGTGTGGCTGGGAAGACTTCTGGGTGGAGTTGAGGCTTGAGCTGAGTGGAGTGGACCTTAGCAGTGAATGACGGAGGGGAAGGGTGGGAGGTCAGGGCAGGAGGACCTGTGTCTGGGAACCATCTGGAAAACAGTGTTACATTATGAGAAGACAGAGTGATGACCCAGTCTTCTCTCAGCAACTGGTTCCTGTTAAGGTGTTAATTGTTAATTAGGGAAAAGTGTTAGCAGGCTGCTAACAGCCTTTAAGTTGTGGCCCCTCCTTTTGAGGACCATGTTTTCATTCCCCAGCTGCCTGGGAAGAGTGTGGCTTTGGAATCAAGCTGACCTGGGTTCCAAACTTCTGCTGCTCATTATCTATAACCTTGAGCAAGTCATTTAGTTCTGGATACTTCACTTTCTGTAAAGTGGAGACAATACCTGCACCCGCTGGGGTTGCTGTGTGGATTGAAGATGTCATAGGGACAGGGCCTAGCTCTGAGCCAGCGTAACGTATTCGTGCAGCCACTGTTCACAAGAGCCGAAGCTTGGGTTGAAATCCACCCAAGTGCTCATTAACAGAGGAATGAATAAACAAAATTATATATACACAGTAGTCCCTATTTGCCAATTTGCTTTCCCCGATTCAGTTATGCACGGTCAACAGAGGTTTGAAAATCTTAAATGGGAAATTCCAGAAATAAATCATTCATAAGTTCTGAGTAGCATGAGGAAATCTCGTGCCATCCTGCCCAGGATGTGAATCCTTCTTTGTCCAGTGTCTCGCTTTGTACATGCTCCCCACCCGTTAGCCACTTAGTACCTCTCGGTTATCAGGTCCACTGCCAAGGCACTGCAGCACTTATGTGCAGGTGACCCTATTTTACTTAATAATGGACCAATGCCATTCACATAGCTTTTATTACAGTGTATTGTTGTAACTGTTCTGTTTTATTATTAGTTACTATTGTTAATCTCTAATTGAGCCTAATTTATACATTTTGCCTAAAATAAATATCTACATGTAAGAAAAAACATAGTGTTTTATGTATATATGTGGGGTTTGGTATTTTCCTCCATTTCTGCCGTCCCTTGGAGGTCTTGGCACATATCTCCCGAGGATAAGGGGGACTACTGTACACATAATGGCATATTTTCAGCCTTAAAAAGGAAGGAAATTCTGACACATGCTACAATATGGATGAACTTTGAGTACATCATGCTCAGTGAGATAAGCCAGTCACAGAAGGGCAAATACTGCAGGGTTCCACTCCCACCAGGAGCCTACTCCGTCCAACTCCCAGAGACAGGAACTGGAAGGTGGCTGCCGGGGCTGGGGAGTGGGGCACAGGGAGCTGCTGTTTGACAGGCTCAGTGCTTCATTTTTACGAGATGAAGAGTTATGAGGATAAATGGGGGGGATGGTTGTACAACAATGTGAGTGTGCTTAGTGCCACAGAACTGCACACTTGAAAATGGTAAATTTTATTCTCTATATTTTACCACAATAAAAAAATGTTGCTTTTATTCTTCTTCTCTAGCAGCAGAGTCTCTATCAATGACTTTTCTTTGTAAGGAGAGTGGACAAGGGCAGGCTTAGTGAGACACTTCTAAAAGGTCACCACCCTGCGTTTGAGGCCTAATTATCGGCATGTCCAGCCCAGACTCCCAGCGGGGATGCTGATGAGTCCGTGTTCTGTGCAGGCCGGGGGCCCAGACAGCAGGCTCGTTGAGGGAAGCTGGAGCTGACAGACGGAGGAGAGTGGGGTTAGCATTCACAGAGCGGCCACTGTGCACCCCCAGCAAAGTGCTCAGCGGGTACCAGGCATACAAATGACACACCTGCCCTCCAGAAATTCTCAATCAACTTCTACCCCAACCTGCCAGCCAGCCATTCCCACTGTGGAGATGGCAAGCAGGGCAAGGAGAAGAGACCGCGTTTGGCAATTGTCTGCCTGGACTCAGGACCCAGAGATTTTCCAGGGCCTCCTGCGCCCTGCAGCGGAGCTTCAACACAAACGTGCTTCTGTGCCCAGACCCTGGGGAGCAGTCGGTGCTGTCTGGTAGGACCTTCATGCTGCGGAGGTTTTCGGAAAAGGAGGGGCATGGCCAGACTTGTCTCTTAGGAAGACCCTCCAAGGAGCTCTGGGCCCTGCAGCTGGCGAAGCCTCCCAGCTTCCTACCCTTTCATTGCCCAGTTGTGAATGGGGATGGAGTTTGCGTCATGGTTGGAAGCTAAAAATATTTTATAGGCATCAAGTTACAGATGCGATGCCCAAATCCAGAGTGAAGAAAACATGGGGGCAAGGTGGCTTCTGAGGTCAGGACAAAGCCAAGATGACTTTTATGGGTTGGTGGTTTGGTAGCTGACACCCTGGCAGCCTTTGGGGCAGGTTAGTACTGGGTGAGAGAACTCTTAGCCTGGCCTGAACTCAGCCGCTGGCCAAGTGAGGCAAGAAAGAGCACGTGCTTGGACTGCTCGGGTCCAGTCATCCGATGGAGATAAGAGCCGGCTTTAATTTCTCTGGCCCTTTACTTCTGAGAAGTTCCGAGCACTTTAGGGCATTGCCTAAGATGCTGGTCTCACTCCTGCAAGAGGCAGATCAAACAAGGGCAGGCAGGGCTGGAACAGGCACGCATAGTGCAAAGGACCAAGGACTCCTGAATTTCTGAAACATTCCCCTTGATCCCCCACCTCACCGCTGTCAGAGAGGAGGAACTGACTTGCTTTACTTCTAGTTAGTCCTACCCAACATGCACAGAACAAGCGACTTTAGGCCGAGAGGAAAGGGAGAAACGGTGTGGGGAAGGAGAGACTGCAGGATGGCCTTTCAATCAAGCATCCCTCCGGGTGACGGGTGCACGCATGCGCTAAGAGGCGGGGGCTGTGGGGGTTTCAATCAGCTTCCTTATGGCTAATGTGTTTCTAAGCAGCCAGTCTGGGAAGGCAGATGACTCTATGGTCCTTTTTCCACTTGGGGGTTATATAATCACCATGTTCAGGACTAACCATTCAGTCAAAACAGGAAAACTCTGATCTAATCTCCGTGGAGATAAGACTTCCCCTCGATGTTTGCCATGAACTGATCACCAGCTGGGGCTTCCAGTGAACGTCTTCCGATGAAAGCTGAGGCCCAGAGAAGCACAGGGAACTGAGTCGGAGCTTGGGGAAGGGGCCCAGGCCTGCCAGCCCCAACCTCATGTTGGGAAATGAGCTCTACAAAATGTCAGATACATGGTTAAAGGCAAGTCCAGTGTGACGGCAGCTGCACTCCAAATACCAGAGGTGAATTTGGTCACCTCTTCACCAGAGTCGAGACCTTGTGCTCACTCAGATCTTCCTCTCCCATCCTCCACCAGATCTAAGCCTCTAGCCCCGGCTCCTGCTGGAGAGACTGTGGGCTGACCTGTGTTCTTTCTCTCCCCAGCTTAGGGTTCTGCAAAGGGCCTCTACCTGCCCAGTGGAATCTACCTATCAAATTTGGAAAGGGCCTTGGGGTTCCTCCGGGAAAGAAAGGAGAGGGGAAGTAAGGAAATGAAACTTTATAAAATGTCAGTTACTGAGCTGAGTAGTAGACACGGGATCTCACCTGAGCTTGTGAGAACCTGCTACGGTGGGCAGTGTTATGCCCAGTTGTACAAATGGGGAGCTGCCGCTCAGCCAAGTCAAGCGAGCGGCCCAGGACTGCACAGCCAGCGGCGGAGTCCAGGCCAAAGTCCCAGCCCCTGATTCCTGTCCACCTCAGTCCCACATTAGAGCTGATCCAAACTCCAGAGAATTCCGTGCTGGAGCGAAAGTTCCAAAGTGAGGACTCCTCAGGCCAGGCTAAAAAGCAGTCACCAGGGGGCGAGATTGGGAGGAGGGTGTCTGGGGGTGTTGGGGGGGGGGAGGAGAAACATCTGTAACAAAAATAAATTAATAAAAATTGCAAAAAACTAAAAATAAAATAAAAAGCAGCAGCCAGGAGCCACGGGCTCCTGCGACCTTCACAGCCTGTGCTGGCCCAACCTCTAATGTCTAAATATTAGTTCTTCATATTGGAGTAGGGTGGGGATGGGCACAAAATCTCTGAGAATCTGATAAAAGGGCTGGATCCTGTCTCTAGAAAACATATATTCATGCACACATACATACAACTTTGGCTGGAATTTTAGGGGTTTCATGGGCCCCGAGAGTCAGCAAATTCTCTTTGCAACCCAGGAGTTTTCATGGGGACCTCGTTGGGGAAGGAAAAAGTGGAAGAGGGAGGAACAGAGTGCTATGGAGCAAAGAAGTGGTGCCACTGGTGGTCAGCACGTGGCAGAGCCTCAGGTGGCCTTTGTTGGCATCAAGTGTGGTCATCAAAAGTCATGGGAGCCCTGGGGGGCTGAGAGAGGCAGGGCCCCCCAGGCCAGTCCTGAGCCTCCCGGGTACTGGGCTTATTCGAATAAGGGAGGTGATATTCCATCACACCGCTCAGATTCCTAAATCTCCTTTTGGAAAGCGGATTAAGATCCCTTTCCCTGAAGTCAGCAGCATCCACAGTTAGAACAAAAACCCTGAGTGGTCTTGGTTTCAAAGTAACCCAAAGCTTCCACGTGCCAAGGATGGGGTGGCGTCAGGCTAATCCAGCCACCGAACCAGCCTGTTAAAAATAATGATTACGTAAAGAAAACATCCTCAGAAAAAGAACCCCGGCTAATCTGGGCTGGGCTGGAATGAAGGCCTCCTGTTCTGACCTACCTCTGCTGTGAAATGATCTATTCCTTCCCTGAATGGCGCCCCCAGGTCTGTTCGTTCACATGTTGCTCAGCAGACACCCAAACAGAGCGTTTGGGGTTTGCCCAGCTGTTCTATTTCCAGCATGTTCAGTTCATTTTAGGTCTCACTGCCTGGATTGGTCCCTCCTCCTTCCCCCTCTTCCCCTCCCAGTCTTTCCCTTCCCGCTTTTTTTCTCCTCCTGCCTGGTTTCCCCTCCCACACCTCCGTCTTCCACTCTTCCTCCCCTTCCCCTCCCCCCTCCTCTTCTTCCCCTCCTCCTCCTTCCCCTCCTCTTTTTCAAAGCTCCCACTCTCTGTCTCTCTTACCTCACTGCTTCCTTGCTTGCCATTCCCAGTGGCTCACAGGTGTGTGTGGGAAAGACCTGGGGGCAGCTCCTGACCCCCGGGCCGGGGGCAGAGAAGATAGAAGGAGAGACAGAGGTGCCCCAAGCACAGGTGGTAGCCTCTGGAGCAGGCAGCTTCGAGGGCTTCCCCTGACTTCTCACTGCTTTGGGAAGCAGGTACACAGGTAGCACTGCTCTGAGTCACCAAGAGGGAAATGGCACTGCCAGTGAGTCAGCTCATGAGCAATCACGTCCCAGGGCCCTGCATCAAGCTAGACACAGCCACTACCCCATCATCTGCATGGTGAGTGGCCCTAGCAGGGACATTCTGGAAAAGGATTTCTAGTACTTTCTGTTGTAGAAGTCAGGCCTGCCAACCGCCACTCCTCTGACTGTTTCTCTAAGTAGAAATGGAGAAGGACACACTCTGAGCACCATTCACCTGCCTGAGTCAGGCCACCTCCATTTACGCCTCCTGGCAAAATCTGCAGGAGATGTATCATGTTCCCCATTTCACAGATGGAAGACCATGCTCAGAGAGGTTAAGTCCTTTACCCAATGTCACACAGTTCATAAGCGGCAAAGCCAGTGGCAGTAAATCAACGAGAGTGGTGCTGAGGGCCAGCTCCTTCCTACCGGTGGCTGTGTGTGGCCATAGAGCCAGGGCCCAGCACATGTGCAGGGGCCAGAGCCAGGGTGGATGGGTTCAGGTCAAAATCAGGCTCTGCAATCTACTATCTGTGAGATCTCTGTCAAGTTCATTTCTGTGCCTTGGTTTCCTTGTCTGTAAATGGGAGTGATTACAGAAGCCCTTACATCCTGGATTTGTTCTGAGGATTAATCCACATAGAAGGCTTAGAATAGTGCCTGGCCCAGCATAAGCACTCAGTGTTAGCTATCACTATTTCCTGAGTTACCAGCTCTCTGTCCTTACAGGTCCCAGAAGACCCATCCACCCACTTTCTCATTTAACCTTCATATCACCCTTGGATAAGGGCCGAGGAGATTTAATTCCCATTTCACAGATGTAGAAACTCTAGTCCAGCAGTGTCATGGGACTGGCTCGGGCCCCTGTGGGAAAACCCTTTCAGCCTCTCCCTCTCTCTCTCTCTCTCTCTCTCTCTCTCTCTCTCTCTCTCCCCTTAAGCAGCAGAAATTTTGCCCAAGAGGGAAAATCTGAGCAACCACACTGACACTTGGAGAGCTGGGGAGGGCACCAGGCTCATAAAAGAATACCTCACGAAGACTGAGGAGGAGGAAGATGGAGAAGAACCCAGGACGTGAGCCCCTGGTATTCCGAGTGGACTCAGTGCCAGTCCGGAGCCATGAACAGCATGAAAGAAAACCTAGCCTGTCAGAGCCTGGGAAGCTGGGGGGAGTGCGAGGCTGTGGAAGGGGTGCTGACGGCAGTGGGAGGTAGACTGGCTGGCACACGCTGGCCAGGAGGTAGGGGGAGAGGCCCAGCGGCCCACGGGCTGTTTTGGACAAATGAGACCCAGACATGGGCTGGAATGATAAGTATGAATGACAGAAGTCAGCAGCAAGCAGCTAACTCATTCATTCCTTCATTCATTAGTTCACTGTTGAGATCCTGAACACTGAGCAGGGGCTGGAGATGGAAGTGTTAAAACATGAAGCATCTATAAACAAGAAAACAAACAACACACTATCACTATGATAAGCACTCTAATGGAGGGATATACAAGGTGCTGTGAGAACTTAAAGGAGGAGTCCAGGAAGGCTTCTCAGAGGAGGTGACTGTTGAGTGGACCTTGAGGGATAAACGAGTTTGCCAAGCAAAGGACTCAATACTGGAATGTAGAAAGGAAACAAATAGGAGAGGATCTTCTGTCCAGAGGCAACTCCTATTGTATATCATTTCTGATTTCCCTTTTGTGCTCCATTTCTTTTTTGTTAATGAGAGCCAAGCCAGAATTCCTTGTAGAGCCCTGTAATTTGACTCACACAAGGAAGCGCCTGCTTTCTTTCTCCTCTGAACAAAAAAAGTATCTACCCTGTTTTGAGCTCTCTGGTGCTAGGACTTCCTGTAACAGAGAACAAGGCTTTCATTCCATAAATTGATAGGGGGTCTAGTAATCCCATGTCCTAGGAAATAAAATATACATGAGCCCCAATTTATACTAGAATGTGGTTGACTGATACAAGATATTTTCCTATACATGAATTAGAAAATGGAGAAAAGGTGAAGAGAACAGAAGGATCCTGGAAGTGTGTGTGTGTTTAAAGATCAGTAAGGGGGTGGCAGTTAGTGAGAGCCCCTGGCAAAGGGAGAGGAAACCCCAGGAAGAGAGATGAAGAATACTAGAGATCAGCTTTCCAGTCCTGTCCAGGGAAACCCAGAGTGTCACAGTCCAGCACACTGAGGCCTAGAGGGAGAATGGTACCACTGGTGCCTTCTTACCTACGCCCTACCCTCAACATTCCACCTCGAGGGCCCCTGGGACCTGGTAGCCATCTCTAGTGGAATTCTGAGAGAACCGAGGTCCCTGATCCGTTTCCAGGAGTACAAACAGTCACACCCCAGGGGAGGGGGTGGTTCTGAGGCACAAGTCTGGATGCAGCTGGGGTGCTAAGAAGGGGGCTGGTTCTAACTCCTGTTCCTCAGCCTGGTGCACTGAGAGGGTGTCACAGGCTGGCCACCAGGCTGATCATCCAGAGGCCTAGAAAGGGTTAAGGATCCCGGGACAGCTTCTCCAGGGTGGTGGTGTTGGCAAAGGCACAACTCTGCTCCCATAACAACTTGGGAGTCACCACCCCAGGGAGAGCCACCATGGCTACAGCTAGTCCTGGGGCAGCATCTCTGGGCCTCAGAGCTTCCTGGGCTGGTCCTGGCCTTCCCCAGGGGCATCTGGCCCAGCCCAGGCCGTGAGGATGGGGCTGAGGGCTTTTGTTTGTTTCCCTTTGTTTGCTCCGAACATTTGATCACTGATACTGAATTTAAAGGAATTGTCCTTAGACCTGGGACCTAAATATGAGGATTGGAAGGAGGGGCTACAGGAAGGAGTCTCTAGGGACTTCAAGGATGGAGTTGTGCCTGGGGTTAAGGAATCTCAGCTCTGGTCCCTGTAGAGGTCCTCTTAGGGGCCATCACACCCCAGAGGCCCCAGGGTCTGTGCTGAGGGTTCAGGATGCCACTGGAGGATCCCCAGTGTCCCACCCAGAGGCTTGAGCAGGACCAGGAGGCTCTGAGTTCTGGGAAGGTTGCATGGGGGTGGTGGGACTAGCTTGAGGGCCCTGCTGGGCCAGGCAAGTCATGCTGGGCCAGGCAAGTCCTGGCTCCAGGTTTTCCTTCCTTCTTTCCCGCGTCCCCACATCACTTCCCTCCATCCTTTAGTTCATCTCTTCATCACTCCCTTGTTGCCCCTCCTTCTTCTTCTTCCTCACCCCTTTCTTTTCCAGCACTTTCTTCATTCTCTTGTACATTTCCCTGAGCACCTACTGTGCAGTGAGCTGCTGGGCCCTGAGGGGGAGCTAGGATGAATCAGCTCCCTGGGGAGCTCACTGTGGGGGTGGGGAAACCTTACAAGTATGCAAACCACCAGATACAAATGCTAAGTTCCAAAGGAAGAGAAAGGAAGGGCCATGGGAACTTCTCTCTCTTCCAACCCTTCTGATTATTCTGATAGTTTCTCAGGCAGGAAATGCATAATGTAAAGAGGAGAGCTTTCTGAGTTGCTCCCTGGGGCTCCCAGGAATGCCCTAGAAGTGAGGTACAAAAGCCAGCTGGAGCCAGAGCTGGGGAGGAAGACGGGAGGCTGAGCTCAGCAGGGCCATCTCCACGGCCATTCATTCATAAAAGATTGATGGGGCCCTGAGCACTGTGCTAGCCCCCATTCTTGCAGGGAGGCAGGCAATAAGCAAATATGCCATTACAAAGGGTCTAAGTACCCTGGAGAAAATGAGCCAGCTGCAGTGACAGAAAAAAACACAGGGGGGAAAGGGGACAGCCTCACCAAGGACATGACATTTAAAGCTAGACCCGAAGGGTGAGAATTCAGCCAAGTAAAGGAGTCAGGGGGAGCTGGGGTTCTGCCGTCCGCATGAGGATCAGCATGTGCAAACCACGAAGGTGGAGAAAAGGCTCGGGCAGGAATGCTTTGCAGGGGCAGGCAGGGCCTGATGAGCCTGCTTGAATTTTATTCGAAATGCACTGGGAATCCAGCCAGGGGTAACACCATCCGGCTCCCAGCTTCCGTTTTAAGCCGCGCTCTCTCTGGCTGCTGGGTAGAGACTGGGTGATATCAGGGCAGATGGGGTCCAGGGAGGCCAGGTGAGAGGCCATGATGGAGCCCCACTGCTGTCTGTGTCGGGGTGAGAACAGGAAATGAGGATTATGTGAATATATTTCAGAGCTAGGAATGATAGAGCTTGTTCGAATGTGGAAGATGTTTTGTGGTTTTTTTAATTGGCTGATCTTTGGCTTACTTGCCCCATTAAACTGTAATCTCCATGAAGGCAGGGATCCTATCGGTCTCGTTCACTATCAGTTCCCTAGGACACAGTCCAGTCATTTAATAAAGTTTAATGCATGGTGAGTGAGTGAATTAATGAATGAGAGGGCAGACTTAACAATGACACCCCAGTTTCTGGCTCAGCCTTGGGAAGGATGGTGGTAGCGTGCAGAGAGGGGAGGGCCGAGGCGGAGGGTGAAATCAAAGCCCAGGGTCAGGAGAGCGTGGAGGTGCCAGCAAGGGCCAAGCAGGCAATGGGAGTGAGTGTGGACAGCAGGAAGGGGGAGGGGATGGTTATTTGGGTCTCCACTGTACCCCCAGCATGGAGAGCAGGATCTGGAATAGGGGCTCAATGTGTGTTTGCTGAATGATGAATGAATGGACGAATGGATGTATGAATGGATGAACTGATAAATGAATGAATGAAGTTGGGAGGAGAGTTCCAGGCTGGAACTATAAATGTGGCTGTCACCAAAACCTGGAAGGCGTTTAAGACTGTGGGAGTGAATGACATTACCTAGGAAAGTGTGTGGAGAGAGAAAGGAAGGGACCCCTGCTAGCCACCCCATCTCCCCAAGCCGGGTATTGCTGATTTAGGAAGCAGGGTCCCTAACCCAGCCAAAACCAGAGCCCTAGAATTCTGGTAGACTCTTATGGGGTAGCCCTAAAGGCAGGCAAATATGACAGAGGGCAGGGACTGGCCCCACAGCCCAATGGGAAAACAAGGAGAAGCTTCCAGAACCCACAGAGAAGGCCTCTGATCCCTCTGACCTGGACCCACAGGTCTCCTCCTGGCTGCCTCTCCTCAGACTATGAGGCTCAACTGAGGTTGCCCAGGAGAGAGCAGGTCCGAGTCCCTGGCAGCCCTTGCTGGCCTCTGGAGCAACACGTGCTCTCTGGGGCACAGGTGTAATTACACAGGCCCAGGTGGCTGAGCCAGCTCATGTGCCACCTACTATGTGGGTGCCAGTGTGCACAGAGGCCTGGAGCTGGGCATGAAGGTGGGTGCTCACTGTGATAAGGCTGGAGGGGGAGGCATGCTGGGTACAGGCTGTCAACCCAGGCCCATGGTATCCCAGTCCCTGCGGACTAGATGCACCACTAATGCTGGCCTCCACCCTGCCATACACCAGGGACTGGCAAGGAAGAGGCAGACGGGGAGTCTGGCAGGGAATTCCACCTAGAGTTAAGGGTCTAGAGGAAAATCATGCTGGGAAAGGCCTTATCGAAGTCCTGTTCAGACCTGGGTTCTGGGCTTGCCTTCACCACTAACTAGCTGGGCGGCCCCACGTGTGTCAGAACCTCTTCCAATTGGAAGAGATCTAACTCTACCTTCGACGGTGAGCAGAAATTCTTCCCACAACCCCCTGGCACAGGATCATCCAGCATCTCTCCAAACTTCCAGGGATGGGAACTTCTCTACCCGCACGGCAGCCCCTTCTTATTGGGCAGTTTTGTTAGAAAGCATCTCTACCGACTGGAGGGACTCGGTTGAGCACCGTCCTGTCTGGGCATGTGCCTGGGTTGGGGTTAATTCCCAACCATACAAAAAGGTAACCGACTGATGTTTCTCTCTCTCTCCCTCTCCCTTCCTCTCTCTAAGCATGTCCTTGGGTGAGGATTAAAAAAGAAAGTCTCTCTTTTTCAAAGGGCCTGGAAGGACCCAACACCAGATGTCAACAGTGTCACCTCTAGGGAGAGTGGGTTTGAGGGGGAGGGGTGTTGCCCTGTTAATTTGGTATGAGATGCTTTTGATACCATGTGTTAAATTTTCAATGGCAAGTAAAACAAAAAGCAAGGTTCTTTATTAGAACCCAGTCTGCCTTCCTAACATTTCCACCTACTGGGCCCAGGTCTGCTCTGGGGGACCAGAAAATAACCTAAACCCACTTCCCCTTGGATGTCCTTCAGGTACTTGAAAGTGGGGATCACGTTTCCACTGAGTCTTCTAACTTGGTTTCCAGACAGGTCCCCACTGGTCATCCCTTCAGAGCACAGACAGTAAAACTCAGAGGGTTGCAGAAGGAAGGAACCAATCACTTCTTGAGTTGGGGGTTACCTCCTTCTAATTCATTAAGGAAACCCGAGAAAACATCCTTCTCCCTTGTATGTGTGTGGGGGGCAGTGGGGGGCATGATCAGGTGGCTCCTTTCCTCAAGCCTTGGTTTCTCATCTATAAAAGGGAAAACACCACCTTTGCTATGAGAATCAACTGATAGTAAGAACATAAAGACATTAAGAAGCACACATCCCTACCCTAGGGGCTATGACTTAGGTGCCCCATTCTGTTCAGACAACAGCTAAGTGTTGGGCCCAGAGAGCCAGACTCCTTGGGTTCAATCCCAGCTTTGCCACTTATCGGCTGTGTGACCTTAGAGAGGTGACTTGACATTGCTGTGCTGTTTTCTCCTCTGCGAAACAAGGATGACGACACCACCAATCTTGGAATGCATTTTTAGGAGCATTAGAGGTATTGCCTAGCACACAATGTCAGCTGCTTGGTATCATGACCAAGTCTTACTCCTTCACCAGGAGATGAGGGTGTTACCGAAATGAGGCTAAGTCATAGCACCTGCTGGAAAGGTGAGGTCATCCCAGCAAACTGATCATGTTATTGAGGTGAGCTGTTCACACCTCCTCCCCATGTTTGTAAGCAATGCTGATGAGGTAGGCACTATGCTCAGGGCTCTACAGGTTCTGCCTCACTGAACTCTCCCAACAGCTTCAGGACGGCGAGAACGTCGTTACCCCCATTTCACAGATGAGGAACTAGAGGGTCACATAGCTTCAGTAATTTGCCCAAGGTCACACAAGCAGGAGTGATGGAGCCAGGACTGGAACCTGACTCTCTCTGACTACCGAAGTCAGTCACGATCACCAATGTCCTGCTCTTTTAACCATCTCCCTAGCTTGGGCTTCCCACCGGTTTCCGGGACCAGAGGAAGCCAAGCCTGGTCCTGGTCCTCCTCCTGGACAGAACTGCCTGCGGTTTCTGGAAGGTGGGAGGAGGGGCGCTCTCCTGCTTCTCACTGAACTCTCTGCCTTCATGCACACGGCCCCTCTCCCCTCCAGGGTCACCAGAATCCCAGCTGCATCCTTGGGTGCCCTCAGGACCACCCTGGCAGCTGGTACCCAGGACTGCTTGTTGGGTTCTCTGCCCCGATCATAAAATGGTTCCACACGATCTACAAAAAAAAAAAAAAAAAAAAAGGAAAAACCCAGCCATTTTGGACATGGGCCCTGAAGCGTAACATCGTTAGGGAGCCAGCAGTGCATCCCACCCATTATCACCGGCCAAGCTTCTCAAGGCCAGCCTGGCTGCAAATTGCTTTCTCCTGCCTGGGGGGTGGGGGTGGGGGTTAAAGCCCCGACTCACCCTCCACTGCCAGAGGAGAGATTTTATCTTTAATTGACAACTGGCGGCCTGCCATTGCCTTGCCTCTGTGGGCCCAGGCTCCAAGCCCAATCTTCCCTTAGCTTTAGGAACAGGCTTCCCCTCACATCTTCCCCCCCTCAGCCCCGGCGTCCTCCTCCCCTGCTCCCAGTGTGCTCTTGTCCCTCTTGGTGTGGCTGGACCCGGAGGTGGCAGAAATCTGGGAGAAAAACCTGAGAGCTGCAGGAAAGGGTTGGGGCAGGAACTGATATTATGGTGCATCTACTGTATGTCACATATAGACAAAGGACACTGGGCCAGGTCTTTCCACTTGCCGTCTCTGAAGTAGAGGCTACCATTATCCCCATTCTACAGACAGGGAAACTGAGGTTCAGTGAGTTGTCCCAAGAGACCCCGTAGTAGTGGCAGGTCCAAACACTAAACTGAGGCCCTCATGACTCTTACGCCTGGAGCAGGAGTAAGAAGTCAGACAAGAGGAAGGAGAACAAACACGCACCCAGCCCTGGCTGCGTAATTCCCAGGGCCCAGGGCCACGTGAAAAGCCAGGGTCCCTTCTTCAATAATCATTAGTCATTTCAAGATGGCGAAAGCTGAGATCAACTCAAGTGTGGGGCCCTTTTGAGCAACTGCCCAGGTCACACCCCATGAAGCCAGCCCTGTGTGTGCCCCTATGTGAGTGTGACAGTGAGGGACCATGTCTGTCACTTCCCACCGCCCCACCACCTCTGGGCCCTGGAGGCGTTCACTCCCCAGCCCTAAGTGGTCCCGGTTGTGCCACCAGTCCCTTGTCAGCCTCGGTTCGTCAGCCATCCAGGCATCGAAAGACTGGCATCCCCAGGGCCCTGGCCCACATAGAAGCGGTGCGACTTCAGGAGGGGAGGCCCCCGCACAAACAAGTAGGAATCCACTGGACTTGCCGAAACACGCCAGCCTTTTCTTCCGTGATGGCGAGAGGCCACATGGCAGCAGTAGAGCTCAGAACACTGCCTGGGACCCAGGGGTCCCAGCTTGGTGTGTGACCTGGGGCAGATCACTTTCCCTCTGAGCAGCAGTGTCTAGCTCCAAATGGATGCTTCCTGGTGGGGGTGGGGTTATGACAGGAGAGTGCTGCCTTTCTCAGGGGGTGGGATGGAAGCCCAGGGAGGTCCCCACAGACACAGAGCCCGAAAGGAGAGGCGGAGGCAGTTAGTCACACAGCAGGAGCAGCTGGACGCTCCAGATGTCTTTATTGAGGGTCGAGCACAGCATGAGTCAAAGGCATGCAGACAGGGTGACAGCGCCCTGGCCTAGGCTTGCCTCAGACACACAAGAGGGGACAGCTTTAGAAAAGAACTGACCAACACCGGGACCAACACCAGGGAGGGGCAGGGCAGGGTGGGAGTGGCGAGGGAGGGCAGAGGCCGAGGTCGAAGGGGTCACCTGGCCTCTGCTATTGCACACATCCTCTGGCCACCAGCCAGGAAGTACAGTATTGCAACTGGTCTCCACTCGCCCGAGGCTTCCCCTTCTCAGACCCCTGAGCCCAATGGGCAGACAGACCCCTTCCCTGCCCATCTGCCCAGCAGCATCTTTAAAAACAAACGGACGAGGGAGACAGAAAGACCAAAAATAAATAAAAAACAAAATTCCCCCCAGTCAAGAACACAGGTAAGGTCGGGGGGGTGGGGGTTGGAAGAAGCTGTAGAGAAACCCCTGGAAGTCCCCCCACAACTGGGGCGTGGGGTGGGAGGTAGAACCCCAATCTGGGTGGGGAGGGGCTAGTGGAGCAGTGACCCTGGGGGCAATCTGGCCTTCCACAGGCCACCAGCCCACAGGGGAGACACACCCAACAGGAAGAGTCTAGCCTGGGACCACCCAGCTAGACTGGCAGTTCCCAGGTACACTTTTCCTAGGACATTCCACACGCTGCACGTACAACAGAAACAAGGAATCAGTGAAGGGAGGGGAATGGGGGTTGGGGGAAGGGCAAGGGCTTGGGGAGACAGCTTGACGAAGACAGACCACCAATAGCACGTGCACTACACACAAGAGTACAGTATGTATGGATATAAATACTACATGTGCATACAGATCTCCTCAATGTACAACAGAACAAAACGTCAGACCCGGGCAGCTCCGGGCCCGAGGGCCACGTGGGAGGTTTTCCATCAGTCCTGTGCAAACAAGGATATCTGAGTCTTTCCCAGCAAAAGATTCTTGCCTGGGTTCCAGAGTTTCCCTAAGCCTCTGGCTTTCTGTCTGTCTGCCTGTCTCTCTCACGTTGGTGCCGCTTTAAGACAGGGTGAGGACTTCAGCCTGGGCATAGTTGGACGACAGGGCGTCTTGGCAGGTCTCTGTTTAAAGAGCACAGGTGTGAGATACTGGGAGGCACGCTTTCGGCTCAACATTGCCTTCAGGGGATGGAGGGCAAGGAGTTCAGCAAAAGAAAGGGAGACACAAAGAATGAGATGTTAGAAGGCAGGCAGCTGCCGACCCACAGGCTGTGGGCTAGAGAGCAGGCCAGGAGCAGAGCTGGACAGCATGGGGACCCAGGGCTAAGGCAGAAGAGAAGGGATGGGTCAGAGTATGGAGTGAGCCCCTTCATCACCCCTCTGCCGACCCAGCTCTGGGCCAAGGCGATTCCCAGGTGATGCTACAGCTCATCTCCATACCTACTCAGGTAATGAGCTCCAGGAACCACTAGCCCTGGAGAGAGGGACCCCAGTCCTGCCACCTGGCATGAAGCAGTGGGACAAGTTCCTGCTTGTCCTAGAACCCATGAGCCATCTCCTGGGCTGCTGCCTGCCCAGCTTGGGCTCCCCCCACATGGCTCCATCTGCCACCACCACCTGGGGCCCTTCCATTGTTCCAGGGGGCTGAGTGTGCTGCCATGGACGCCCAGCCCCGCTTCCTCACTCTGGCAGGAACACAGTCCCAGAGCGTGAATGTGCCCACCTCAGGAGAGAAGGCCAGAAAGCAGCATCTTGTTGAGAAAACAAACCCGATTCCAGCTCACAGCCACTCCTCTCAGAAGCCCTGGGGGCTGAGAAGTGGCCTCCAGGGCTGCCAGGAGCTCTGGTACAAACTGGAAGGTAACTTAACCCCTATCAGGCGAGCTGCTCCCCTGCTCTGTGGGGACAGGCTGGGCCCCAGCTCTAGACAAAAGGCTTCTAGAAACCAAGTAATGGGTACAGGTCCAAGTCAAGAGCCAAGGGGAAGTGAACAGTGCTCTCAGATTGTGGGGGAAGGGAGGGCATTCCCGGAGGAGGGCGGGCCAAGGCCTGAGCCAGCCAGAGGCCCAGCAGGCAGCTGCCTCCCTGGGCAGAGCCGGGGTCTCTGTAAACTCTGGAACCTGCTTTGCCCTTCCCCAGGACCCCGGGAAGGCCGAGGTCCTGAGAGGTAGAGGCAGGCAGCCTACTCAGCTCTCCCTTAGCTGGCTGCTGGGTCTCCGCTACAGAGGCCAGGGGGCCGGGAGGGACATGCAGGAGCCCCTCTCCCAAGGCACTAGGGCTCCAGCCTGGCACTCCTGCACCATGCGGCCCAGGGACATCTGTGCCCACCACAGGGGTGCCGTGAGCTTGCCCGTCGATGTGGGAGGAAAGGAGGCGGTGGGTGCCGTGGAAACTTGGGCTCCTGACAACTTGAGGGCTGCCACAGAAATAGCCGCCTCAGTTCCCTGAACCAGAAACACAAGTCAGAGGAGAAAATAGCTGTGGCGCCCGTGCTAAACTGGACACCTAGCTCACTGCGTCCCCGTCAGAGCCAGGACCCTGGTGCCAGGAGCCCTGCAGGGCAGGACTGAACTGTCCTCATGAAGGGGCAGCTGGGCCCTCACACTCAGCTGCGAGGGGAGAAGGTACCTGGCGTCTCCATCCTGATCCTGGGCTTTCCTGTCCCTGTCCCTGTCCGGGACCTGTTCCTTCTTGAGGGTGGTCGCATGAATACCCCTATATCTTCTCAAATCTCAGAGGTACACTTCATTCTGAGAGAAAGTGGGAGTCAGTCCCCAGAGACCACAGCAGGCCTGGGCTATCCCTGCTCCCACCTGGAATACATCTTTCTGGAAGGCACATTCTGTGTCTGTCCAAGGCTAGGATGCTCACGCACTCCATGAGATGATCTGACCTTTCTTCTCAGTTTGCCTTGTGGGGTATTTTCCCAGTGTCTTCCCGAACACTGCCCTGCCATACCTATCTTTGCCCACCCTGGAAGAAGCAGATACAGCTTACTTAGTCATCCCCTCAACAAAGTTGCATAATCCGACTCTAAAAATTGCCAGGCACACAGCTACACTGTCAGGTCTCATTCCCATCAGGTGGAACAGGAAACGCCTGGGCTGTGGTGCCCTGGTCCTGGCACTGTGGAGGGCCTGCCTGAAGAGCCCTGCTGTGCGCTGCTGGGGGAGGGGAGCCTGTGGCTCAGTCCTCCTGGGGATGGCAGGGTGCCCCTGCTGGAGTGGTGGGGGCACAATGGCTCTGTCCCCACACTACCCCTCGGCTGCCCCTCCCCAAGGTGAAGCCCTGCTCACACAATGACTCAGAAACCTGTTGTGCTCCTGGGCTCGTTAGGAAAATGAACACACTTAATTATAGAAATTAGATGAGTCTCCAGTTCTGGCAGCAATACAGAGCGCAGAGGCTGGGTGGGAGCGGCAGGCGACTCAGAGGCTGGGCTGCAAGTGTGAGGCAGCGGAGAGGGAAGGAAAAACTGTCGTGGAAGCAGAGGAAGCAGCAGCGTGGTGAGGTGCTGAAGCTTGGGGTGCAGATGGGATCCTGGGCTCCACTGCTGAGTGTCACCTGGAGAGGGGAGCCTCCCCATGCACACACGGCCAATCCTGGGGCTGACTCTAGGGTCCCCAGAGCTGGGAACATCACGCCTCTTCTCCTAGGGTGGCACTGCTCCCCTCGGGAGAGAAGCCCCCTGGGCACCAGCAGAGATGCCCAACGGGACAGCCTTATTCCTTGCTGGTCTAGGTGTGGGATGGACAGACAGAGACATTGGTTGCAGGCTGTTTGGTTACTGGTTGAAGGTCACAAGGAATGGAAATGTATTTGCTGTGATTAAGGTGGGACTCTCCGGGGGAGGCAGGGCTCAGAGACACAAGTCCTGGGGGTGCTAGCCTCTCCAGCTCAGGATGGGGGGCCCCAAGAGTAATGCCCTCTACTCTCAGGCCCCAAACCTGAGCATTTGGGGGAGCTGGGTGCT
Organism: Tadarida brasiliensis; assembly: GCA_030848825.1. NCBI lineage: Eukaryota > Metazoa > Chordata > Mammalia > Chiroptera > Molossidae > Tadarida > Tadarida brasiliensis. Next base: position 10,532,353 of record CM061275.1, on the reverse strand, counting down.
GTGGAGGGGAGGCTGAATGTCCCTGTATCCCATCGGGCTCCCTCAGGCCCCAGGAGTGGGGACTAGTGGGCATGAGCGTGCCTGCTTACATGGGCAGGTACAGAGATGGAGAGCCGAGGTGCAGCTAAGGGGCAGAGTGTCCAGGAGGTGGACTGGTGAGGGGGTGGGTGGGGAGGGAGAGCAGCTTTCTTGGAGGGTAGGGATGCCCTCCGAGCTGTATCGGGATGCCAGTGGAGACAGCCCGACTGGTTCCAGCTGCTCCGGCTATGCTGTTTAGACTCCTGGACTTTTCACAGCCTTGGTAAAGAAAAGGCACAGGGATCAGAGGGCACACTTCTCACCTGAGTGGCTCCATGGCATCTGTACTCCAGCAGGCAGCCCAGGCTGGGTGGAGGGGCTGGCCTACCTGGGAAAAGCTCCCTGACTTTCCCTGGTCTCTGGGTCACCTGGGCTCCTGAGGACAGAGTCCAGGGCCACATATCCAGCTGACCTTTGCCCTGCTGTTGTCCCCAGCTAAGTTCCCCTCCAGCTGCACGAAGATCCCAGGACCCTCCTTTCTCGACCCTAAGAAGCCCTACTTAGCACCTGCCACCTTCTTCCCCGGGAGTTCTCACTCTGATGAATGGGCAGCTACAGGCTAACAATGGGGTCTGGGCCAGCAGCTGGAGGAGACCTGGGCCCACTCACTCCTCGTCCTAAATGAAGCCCGGGTGCAGAGAAGTGAGTGCAACGTGGTCTGGCACAGGGAAAAGTTGCCGAGAGCACACTACACGGCCGGTTTCCCGGCAACCCACCTGTTCCCTCTCGAAGGTCATTCTAATTGGCTGAGTTACATGCTTGTTGCCAAGAAGCAGTGTGGAGGCATCTTGAAAATAGAGCAGCCAGTCCTCACAAGCACCCAGAGAGATATAGTGGTGGGACACAGGCCCCATGCAGGCACATGTGTGACTCCTTCCCCAGGGGCCACGGCTCCCCACACCTCATAGCCCCTCCTGATGTGCACCCTCACAGCCTCTTCCACTCCATTACTTCCACTGAGCCCCTCAAACATGGAATGAAAGCAGGGGTGCTCCAGTCCTATTCGAGGTTGGGGTCCACCCTCCTTATATTCTAGGCTGGCCACTTAGTGATCTCCAGCCAGAGTAGGGTCTGGGTCTGACCAGAACACAGTGGAAGCCACTGCATGTTTGGAGTAGGGAGCAGCAGAGACACTTCCAGAGCCAAAGGAGTGGGGCACGCAGAGGTCAGGGGTTACCAGAGGGACATAGGAGAGGGTGCAGTGGTCTCAGCACAGCCATCTGCAGCCCTTTAGCTGGGGCCTCTGGGCCATCTCCTTCCAGCTGCCGGATCGAAGCTCCTGCTTCTGACACTAACAGGACTTATGCTGACACACATCTCTCAGGGCCTGGTTAGGGTCAAGGCGCATGGGGATCCTGTGGGAACAGTGGCGCTAGGGCTGGGAATGGGGCCTGGAAGGTGGTTCTTGAGGCCACAGAGGCTGGACAGGCCAGGGGACATCCTTGGGGGGACTGAGGCATCATAGGCTATTCCTGCAGCAGCCACTGCCCCTGCCCCATTCAACCCAGATTTGATCTGGGGTTTGGAGACAGTGGGAAGTTGCAGGGGGGATTGGGCTGAAGGAGGGCTAGTTAAGAAGTGGCCCAAGCCCGGCCGGTGTGGTTCAGTGGACTGAGAATCGTCCCATGTACTAAGAGGTCACAGGTTTGATTCCTGTTAGGGCACATGCCTGGGTTGCAGGCTTGATCTCCAGTAGGGGGTGTGTAGGAGGCAGCTGATCAGTATTTCTCTCTCACTGATGTTTCTCTCTCTATCTAAAAAAAATCCAAAACAATAAAAACATATTCAAACAAACAAAAAACAACCAAGAAGTGGCCCAACCAAGAACCAGGGGAAGGTTTTGTTTGGGGGAAGTCAGGGTTGATTCTGAAACTAGGCAGGGTGTTTAGGGAGATCAGATCACAGGACAGGGCAAAAAAGACCCCCCAAAAAGTGATCAGGGACTGGGCAGAAGAAGCATCTGGTCCTGAGATCCCGGTCCTCAGCCACTACTGGCCCTCAGCCACCCTTGATCATTTCTGCCCTCCTTGCAGGCTAGGAACCCTAGCTCCACTGTGCACTTCTGCCGGGGCCTGTGCAGGCTTGAGGTCTGCTGATGGCACTGCAGCCTTCTGTGACAGGAGGTCAGGGGCTGCCTCTTCGCACTCTCCAAATCCTTCAGAATATACTTCAGAGGGGACCCACTCTCCCCGTACACCCCTCCCTTGTCACCCTCTGTGTTTACTCAAGTCACATCCCAGGGACTGGCAGAGCTGGGTCAGCCCCTCCTGGGCTCCAGGCCGCCCCCCATGCAGGATGGAGGAGGTAGGCCTATGCCAGGGGACCTCACACCAGCACCCTGTTCTTACCCTGACTCCTGAGTGTTATTGGGACTACTTACTTGGGGAAGCCTCAGCTGTGTTTAAGGGAGGCCAAGGGAAAGGCAGGCAGTGACCCTGGGAAGCCAGGACTGAAGGTCACAGCAGGAACCAGAGGAAGAGAAGGGAACAAAATGGAGGGGAGTAGCAGGGACCCCTGATCCCATGTCCCCTTGCAGTCAGCACTAGTCTTCCCTGTGGCCACCTGGGAAATGGGCTATGTGTTCCTCCTGGGGATGCTGCAGGCCTTTCTAAGGACAAACGGGACTGGGAGATCAAGGTACCCATCCTAAAAGTGGGGGTGCATCCAAGGCAGAGGAGATAATGGCCATGGCCTCAAGCTTTGTGGGGGACACTGAGGAGACCCAGCTCTGTGGGGGCTCCCCACCTGCCCAGCCTGGGGAGCCATACCTTTCCGGACACTGCCATCGGCACAGGCATAGTCCCCAGCACTGAGCAGGAAACAGGCGGCGGCCCTCTTGTTTCTGTCTCGAGTGCCGGAACGTCGCAAGGCCCGGCGCTCCTCTGAGGTGGGGGCAGAGGCCAGGGGCTGGGTGAGGCCAGCTGCCTCCTCATCAGACAGCATTGCATTGGCATCTCCATTCTGCTTGGAATCTAAGGGGTCAGACAGAAAGGACGCACATGAGGGCTGCCTGGGCCTTCCTCACTGGGTCACATGGGGTCGCCCAGATCCCAGACCTAGTATGTCACTTCTCCAGCCTGAGGAAAGGACCCAGGGAGTGGGCCACAGATGCCCTAAACAAGGACTCCCCAAGTCTGCTGCTCCATGAGATTAGGCCCGGCAGGAGGCAGACTGCTTCCTCCTTGGGTCTGGCTCAGGCTGACAGTTGATGAGTTTGTATTCCCTCAGAGACTGCCTGGTTTGTTGGAGCGACAGTGGCACTGCCAGGGTTATACCAACAGAGTGGCTTTCACAGCTGTCTGCCTGGACCACCTGAAGGAAGTTACTCTTGTTCACAAGGCATCCAAGCTGGAGTCGAGCGCCTGAAGGATTCAGAGCTCTCTGCACTTGGGGCTCACCTGCGTCTGGGGGACCATGGTGGGGGGAAAGGCTCCAATTCAGCTCCCACCGCTGTGGGCTCTTGGCCCCAGGGTCCTGCTCCGTTAGGCAGCTGCCCAGGTGAAGCTGGGCCCTTGGATCTGGAGAAAGGGAGCTGTTTGGTCTGAAGGCAGTGGTCCCGGCATTGGCCAGTAATGCCCTTACTGAGGGTCACGGCTGATGGCCACAGGTTACTGTGTGCTGAGCAGCTGGCCTATGGACTTATATACCCTGTAATATTAGTTTTTCCTCTGAGCCCTGAATGGGCCTTGGGGTACAGCTGCAATTCCCTGGGGGTACTTGCTGGGAGATTTACATTCAGGGATAGGGGAAAGGGGTACCACTTTGGTAGGAGAGAGGAGGGGAGCCTGCTGGGTGCTATTCTATCAAGGTCTACGGAAGACCCAGGCCCCTGAATGGCCCCTGGCAATGAGTGGCTTCAGCATGTATAATGGGCACCAACCAACAGGCCACAGGTGAGTGCCCCAAGTCAGACACCTGTCCTGGAGTACAAGTCCCACTTTGCCCACAGAGCCAAGTCAGGAGCTGCTACCTTAATGTCCTGGCCTGCCCCCAGCTCCGCGATGGCCTAGCACTCAACGGTCCCCCATAATATGAATCCCGACTTCCCTTAGGAGCCCATCCATACCCAACAGTTAGGTTTCCATTCTCTGACCCAACTCCACATTGCCAAGGAGTAAGCCAATCTCCTTTCCCATTTCCAGACTCAGGTGGAGGCAAGCTTTTCTGGGTGGCTTTTCCCATCCTTGAAGAACGGGGTTCAGATCCTCAGGCCCTCCCCTTCCCGGACGCAGACACCAGCACTGTCTGGGCTGCTGCCTCTGGGTTCCCGTCCGTCCATCCCATCTTACACCCCGGGCCCAGGACTCAATCTAGCTTGTGCTGAACTGGAGGCAGCCTCCTGCTGCTGTCACGTTATCACACTGATTCAGCCAAGAGACAGCAGACTCAAACGTTCGGAGAGAAATGATTCATGAGTAGATGCACCTTGAAAGAACAGCTGCCCCGCTCTCCAGCTAATAACGACAGTGCCTGATGTTTGTAGAGCGGTTCTAACGTCTCAGAGGACGTTCATGTCTGTCATTTGTTTGGGTCCCATCAAAGTTCTGGGGATAAAATGTTAACATCATTCCTGTTTTACAGGTGAGGAATCTATGCCCACACAGGGTGAGTGACTGGCCTCAGGGCACAATAAGGTGTAGTTAAGATGAGATTAGAAACCTAGGCTTCTAATTTACACACCCATGTATGGCCCCCTGCAGCTTTAAGTTCAGTGGGATACTCACTCCACAGACCATGATGTTCAGGAAGCTATCAGAGAACCAAAGGATAGAAAGATTCGGCCTCAGCACTTTGCCCTCACTAAGGCACGTGTTACAATAGGGAAGCCCAGAGCAGTAAAGCAGATTTTCAGATTCCCAGGGCTGAGGAACACCTGGGGACTCCCCTGGCCACTGCAGAAGAGGTGGCCTTCCTTCCCAAACTCCAATCTCACCTGCCCGTTTCCTCTCGACCATACCCTCTTCCTGGCCAGCAGGGCTGGTATCACTGTAGGTGCTGTCCCGGGGCGAGGTCTCCTCGGACTTGCAGTAAATGGGTGACTCGAGCTGGGCCGGTCGCGGCACATGCTTCTTTCGTTTCTTGGGCAGCTTCTGCTTGGCCATGGCTAGGGAGTAGTACATGCCGAAGTTGTTGACAATGACCGGCACCGGCATGGCGATGGTGAGCACCCCGGCCAGCGCACACAGCGCCCCCACCAGCATGCCTGACCACGTCTTAGGGCACATGTCCCCGTAGCCCAGCGTCGTCATGGTGACCACGGCCCACCAGAAGCCGATGGGGATGTTCTTGAAGTCGGTGTGGTCATTGCCCCGTGGGTCGGAGGGCCTGGCGCCGATGCGCTCGGCGTAGTAGATCATGGTGGCGAAGATGAGCACGCCCAGGGCCAGGAAGATGATGAGCAGCAGGAACTCGTTGGTGCTGGCGCGCAGGGTGTGGCCCAGCACGCGCAGCCCCACGAAGTGTCGCGTGAGCTTGAAGATGCGCAGGATGCGCACAAAACGCACCACCCGCAGGAAGCCCAGCACGTCGCGGGCCGCCTTGGACGACAGGCCACTCAGCCCGACCTCCAGGTAAAAGGGCAAGATGGCCACGAAGTCGATGATGTTCAGCAGGTTCTTCACGAAGTCCAGCGTGTCTGGGCAGCACACGATGCGCACCAGGAACTCCAGTGTGAACCACAGCACGCACACGCCCTCGATGTATGTCAGGATGGGCTCCGTCTCCACCTCCCGCCGAAAGCGCACACTAGTGGTGTTCCCCACACGGTGGATCTCTGTCACGTTGCGGTCAATGTTGAAGGCCTCATGGGTCTCCAGGCAGAAGGTGGTGATGGAGACCAGGATGAAGAAAAGAGAGGCAAAGGCCACCACCTGTGGGTGGGGTGGAGAGTGGGGGCAACTGTCAGACAGGGATGGGTGGGCCCAGCAGTGACAGGGACTTCTGCTTGTAGAGGGTGGGGACATGGGTCACCAGGCAGTCCATTAGCTAGATGGTGAGAGGTGGGGTTCAAGTACAGTCAGGAGCTAGAATTCCCTCCTCACAGGGTCTTCACCCATCTGCTTGGGTGCTTTAAGGCAATACTTCCCCATCTCTGTCACAGTGCCTAGAAGTTTAAGGTTGTTCTTGGCTGGAAGCAGCTGCCTAGCTCTGCCCATCTCTAACCCAGTTGTGCTTTAAGGCTTCTCAAACTGGCATGGGTGTGTAAATCACTGGGGAATGTGTTAAAATGCCATTCTGATTGTGGTGGTCAGGGCAGGACCTGGGATTCTGCATCTCTTAACAAGCTCTGAGGGCTTGCTGCCTGTCCACAGGCCATGCTTGGAGCAACTAGGCTTCAAGCCAGTGTTCCTCCAAGTGGGGCCCTGGACTGGCAGCATAGCATCACCTGGGAACTAGTTAGAAATGCAAATTCTCAGGCCCCACCCAAACCTACTGAATAAGAAATGCTGGGGGGAGGGCCCAGTGATCTGTTTTAACACATCTTCCAGATAATTCTGAGGCACACTAAATTTTGAGGTCTACTGCATATGGGATATGCCCTGAGGCAGGGGGCTAGAGGGAATGACTCTGGGCCTCTTTCCTTTTTACTTTTTTTCTTTATTGATTTTAGAGAGAAGGGAGAGGGAGAGAGAGATAAAAACATCGATGAGAGAGAACATCGATTGGCCGCCTCCTGCATGCCCCCCACTGGGGATTGGGCCCACAACCTAGGCATGTGCCCTGACCAGGAATCGAACTGGCAACCTCTTGGTGCATGGGTTGATGCTAAACCACTGAGCCACACTGGCCGGGTGATCCTGGGCCTCTTTCCATCAGCTGAGCCTATTAAGCTCCAGCCATGACCCACATCCAGGAGCCCCAAGTCCAAGCCCCTCTTTCTTGCCCCTCACCTTAGGATGTCCCAGCCCACTGCCCCCGACAGTGAGAAGTGCCTGAAGGAAGACAACATACTCCACAGCAGGAAACAGGGTGGTGTGCCCAGAATAACCACCTCTCCCCCTCCCCAGAACTGATATTTCCTGGACCCTGAGCTCCAAAGAAAAATAAACTGCACCCAATAGGATCAGAGCCCGGCAGCGGCTGGTCCAGACAGCTGCTGGTATCTCGGCTAGAGTGATGACAGTGGCACTCGGCAGGGAACGGCTGGATTTAAGTGTCCAATCATTATGAATGGAGATGAAATGCATATGTAATAACACCAATTATGGAGCCTTTATCTGTTATTCATGCGATGCCATTCACTACTGTCAGGGTACCCGCTGCTGGGGTTAAGGGCCCATGATGCTCCCTGTTCTGCTTGGTGGGTGGGGGTGGGCTTCTTCCCTGAGCACAGGGCTGAGCCAAAATCGGTGGGTGAGAGAGGACCGTGGTCCCACGACCACTTGGCAACCCTCATGTCTGCACCCATGCCTGATTTCTATCTGCCCTATCTAATGACGCTCTCAGATCTGCTCTCCTCCCTGGGAGTCTGCACCGGGACGGGGGTGGGCAAAATCCTTGCTCTTAATGCCATAAAACACCAGTGGAAACACAGAGGGATCTGGGAAAATGAAGCAAGCAGCAGCATCTCCGTGGCTTCTGGAGCAGGAGCAAGTCTGAGGAGGGAACTTTGGGAATGAACATGCATCAGCTCCTATTCTGTGCCCGGCACAGTGAGGCACTGTGTGTTATCACCTCCAGTCCTCCCAGTGACCCTGTATAGCAGGCCTTATCATCCCATTTTATGAAGCAGAAATTGAGGATCAGAGAGGTCATATACTTGCCTAACATCACATAGTCTGGAAGGGGTAGAAACAACTTGAACTCAGCACTGCTTAACTTCAGAGACTATACCTTCTCTTCATATCAGTCTGCACCATCTCCTGGCCAGGGTCAATTCACAGGCCTGGGAAAGTCTTCTCTGAATTGTCAATACTGCTCCCTGATGACTATGTCACCCTGAGGGATGTGGACCTATGGCTTAGGACAGACACCTATCACACACTAAGACTTAACTTATTTACTTATTTATTGACTTATTTTAGAGAGGGAGGAGAGACAGAGACAGATAATCATTGGTGTGAGAGAGATACATTGATTGGTTGCCTCCTGTATGCGCCCTGACTGGGGACAGAACCCGAAACCTAGGATATACCCTGACTGGGAAGCGAACCCATGACCTTCGGGTGCATGGGACAATGTTCCAACCAACTAAGCCACACTGGCCAGGGCAAGACATCTTATTTACACTCGAACACGGACAGGCTGATCAGGTAGAGCACAGAAGGAAAAGGCTGGTAGCAGACCAAGGACAATTCCCCACTTGACAACTTTGCTTTTCCCCCATGAAGGTAAATTGCATGTTCCTTTCCTGGCCTCATTGTTCTCCCCCTGAGAAATAGGCTGTCAAGAAAATACAAGCTGGTGTGGGTAATGCATTAGGAAAATGGCTCCAACCTATGAGTTCTTCATGGCCGTCCAGAGATGAGCTGCTGTCCAGTGGCCACGGTGATGCTGGGAACCTACAGTCCTGGCGCCGCCCCTCCCAGCTCTGCCAGGAAGCATGGGAAGGAGGAGCTTGCTCTCTCTGAGGTAAAGTTAGCCAGGAGAATTGGCCCACCTGGGAGCTGAGCGTGAAGGTAACGAGTGATTTGGAAAAACAAGTTCAGGAAGAGCTGCCAAGGGGTGGAGCAGAGGGTACAGAGAGGGGGGAGGGAGGGAGGGAGGAACCTGTGGCCTGGGCTACTCTTACCCTGCTCCAGCCTCCCTCCCCTGTGGCCCCAGGGTCCTTCTGCAGTGGGCAGCCCAGTGAGTTCAAAGCGCCCCTCCTGCATCAGGAAATAGCCCCTGAGTTCCTACAGTGTGCACTCACTTTAGCTTTTTTTTTTTTTTAACAGAACTATACCATCTAGACACTTCTACCCCTCACCTCCACCTCTCAGAAGATGAGGGCAGGTAAAGAGGAGCCGCATGTGCCCATTTCTCAGGGGCAACAGAGGCACAAGAGAGTGCAAAAGAGTCGCTCGGGATCGAACCGAGGCCAGGTCTCCCGCCTTAGCTTAGAGCTCTTTTCAGCTGGCCCTCCAACCAAACGAGTGGGGACAATCCACTCCTCTGGGATGAAACCTGGTGGGGCCTCAGTCTCCCCCTGGGCTTCTCCAGGGCTGGCAGCACATGCCAGGCAGGCCCCAGGAAGCCCTCACTCCCCGAGGAGTCAGGCAGACCTGAGTCTGAGCTGTGACAGAGGCAGGGACCTGGACTCTGGCACGCTGCCCCAGGTGGGTCGCCCTTCAGGGCCCAAATTATTCCTTTCTCCCTTAAGTCATCGTCCACACAGAATTATTTTGTAAGTGATGGCCTTGCTTGCAATAGCGGCCTTTCACCAGGCCGCTCCCTCTGGTGGCAAGCACAGTGCTTTCTTTCTCCTACTCTCTTTATTGGGGGCTTCCTGGGACAAAAAAGGCCCAGGGGGGATGCAGCATCACCTTCGTTAGAGGTCAAGGCCTCGAGCCTCCTGTTCAGCCCCCACCAGGCCATCCCATCCAGCTGGCAGTATGCACTAAAGCTTCCTTCCCATCGGTCCCTACTAAAGGGGACTATGGGCCTCAGGGAAGCCAAGATGGAGGGCGAAGGACAGCTAAGGAGCCCTGGCGTCACACCGCCTGGGTTCCTCATCCCGGTCCCGCCACTCCACCAGCTAAATGGTGTCCTTTGTGCCTGTTTTCTCTCTACAAGGTGGGGACAATACTAGTACCGACCTAGTATGTTACTGTGGGATTAAATGAGCTTCTGTGTGGCAATTGCCTGGTGCACAGTAAGTGCTCATACACAGTGACCGAGCTGAGGGGTGCGGGCCTCCATGACCCTGCGTGCAGCTTCTGAAGGCGAGTTGGATCTGAAATAAACAACATCACAAAATCCTTGCCTTTTAGAACTGAGAGGGATTCAAAAGGTCACCCCGTTCAAATCCTTTCCTGCTGTTTTACAGGTGAAGAGATGAGGGCCTGGTTCCCATGGCCGAAGCTGTCAGTTCTTCTCACTGCCTGAGCACGCAGGGTACGATTCTGCTGGAAGCCAAACCTGCCCAAGCAGAAAACTGCTCCGTGAACTGGCCGAGCGGGTGTTGGCTCCCCTCCTGCCGGCTGGGAGGGTGCAGGAGGGTCTCACCACCTGGGACAAGAGGTGCCTTGGTGCTGGGCAGGAGACCACTGCTCCTCCAAGCTTCCTGCTCCCCTTGGGCCCCTCATGCTGGCTGGCTAGGGACCTACCTGTCCCCAGAGAATGGGGAATTTCAGCTAGTGGGCCAGCCCTGTGACCAGCCTCTTCCACCAAGCTCATTCTAGGACTGTCCTTGATGGAAATATAAAGTCACACACTTCTGGGTACAAGTTGGGCTTATTCTGGGATACTCTGGGCAAGTTTCTTAACCTCTCTGATCTTTGTTCATAAAATGGAAAGTCGAACACCTACTTGGTGCCAGACACTGTTCTGGGGCTAATGTTAGGACAAGACAAGACATCCCTGTCCCTTAGACCTTACATTCTAGTGGAGCAAGACTGTCAACAAATAAAAAAATAAAATACATAGTATGTCAGATGGTATAAGCATTAGAGAGAAAAATAAAGACAAAAGGTGGTAAGGAGTGTGAGGGTGGGGAGCTATTTCAAATAGGGTGGTCAGGCAAGGCCTCAATGCCAAGGTGACATCTAAATAGAGACTGAAGGAGTGAGTTATGAGACAATCCGAAAGAGCTGAGAGGCAGCGGGAACAGGCAGTGCAAAGGCCCTGAGGCTATAGCATGCTTGATGTGCTGAGAAGATGAGAACAGTACTTACCTTATAGGGCTGTTCTGAGGATTAAAAGAAATGATATTTGTAAAACTCAATACAGAGCCTAGAGTGTCCCAGGAAATCTGGCACAGGCCAGGGGGTGGTTGGGAGGTGACAGACACCAGTCATTGGGAACTGAATACAACCAGCGGGGGCAGGGGAGGGGAGCCCAAGGAGGAAGGGCCAAGGAGACAGATGGACAGATAAACATAAGGAGACTCATGCCCAAAAACCTATATTAAGGATGAAGTGTAGGAGAAGAGAAATTTGAGAACACAGCCGAAGACACTTGCAGAGGAATATCTGTGGGGATGAGATGAGGAGCTGAGCCTTTTGGGGATGCAAGATCCTCATGCCCAGGAAGTGCTGGGAAGGAAGTGGGCAGCCCTGGGTGCTAAGAAAAGGAAAGGAGCTGCAGTCTGCAAGGCAACGCACCTCTGAGCTGTCCCCGAGCTCCTGGGGGAGGGCCTGCACTATGAGGCCCCGGTTCCAGTCAACAGACCCTTGCTCCCCTAGGAGGAGAGCCTGCCCCTGGGCCCTCCCATCCTGGGCCAGGACCCACTGGCTCCACTGTCCAGCGCCAGCCTCTACATAATCCAGCTCTTGTGGCCCTTCAGCGCCACTGAGCTGCCCCTGGCCAATGAGTCCCTACCCCAGAAGGAATTCAGTCCAGCCCAGATCACTGGCCAAGAACTTATCCAGCCAAATACTGCCCATCCGTGTCCCAAACTGTCCTATCTCTGCTCACGCCAGTTCCCTGGCCAGAAAGTTCCCCTCTTCCCTAACTGCATGGGTAAACACTACCCACATTGAAAACTAACTTATTTATAACCTGCCTCCTTCTAGTAATTATTTAAGGGAGCGAAGTCATTACTCTGCAGGGCCTCCCCAGCTTACCTTCTATTTCCTTGTAGACGCTTCCTTGCACACCACCCCCAATCCGGTTCCACGCAGAAGGGGAACGTGTCACTTCCTCCTCTTACCCCTATTGAACTTTGTTTTCTAAGACTACTGGGACACCTCTCCCGGTCTGTCTTGTATTATCATTACTATTTCCACCGACTGGCACCTACTGTACCTGACTGGGCTCTTTTCAGGAATAAGCACCACCTCTGACTCGTCTTTATGTTTACAGAGTCCAGCTTGGTGCCGGGCATGTAGTAACCGCTCAATAAATGTTTTCTGAACGACTGGAGCCAAGGGGGCTGCCTGCTCCCTCTCCTGGTCCTGGGGAGCCTGTCATGAGGAGAGATAGTCAGCCCCACTAACAAGGGTTAGATGTGACACAGGTTCCTGGGCCAGGAACACCTCAGGCACCTGGGCTCTGAGTTGGGCCAAGTCTACTGACTGATGGGGACCCCTGCTAGAGGCCAGGTAACTATCCCCCAGACTGAAAAAAAACAAGCAGGGAGCTGGGCAGAGGTCGTGCCCAGGCACAAGGATGGCATGAGTGTCCTGGTGCCCAGCATCCCAGGCCGACTGTGTCCATGGCGGAGGGAGGGGCCTGAGGACTCCCTGTTCCCAAGGCCCAGCTGCCTGACTGTTCTTGCCTGCTCTTCCCCGAACTCCCCAAAATAGCCCAAGTTTATTTTATCCCCTCCCCCACTTTACACCCAACCCTAAACGGTGACAGAAACACCTCATCATCCAGAGACAAGATGTTCAGGAGGCAAATGCTGGGCTGTTAGCACCAGAGAAGAAAACACAAAACCAACCCAGGAGGACAGGGAGGCTGCCTCAGGGCAAGGGGCGGGGGTGGGGGGGTACGGTGGCCCTGGGCCTGACACTCCTCTTACTCCCTTCTGGGGGTTTGGAGGAGGAGGCAGGGCAGCCAGCACCTGGGCTTGGCTTGGTGGCTCTCCCTAGCCCAGAGGGCAAGGGACCAGTGAGTCCTGCCCTCATTCTGAAACCTGTCATGCCCACGGACCAGCTGGTCCCAAGCAGCGCCTGGGCTGAGAAGCCGGGGACCTTCAGCAGGGGCAAGAGAACTGAGTTCTGCATTGCCTTTCTAGAAGGCCTCTGCCTTCAGTCTTCTGCCTGGGCCAGAGACGCCTAGTCTCCTTTATTTTTGTCCTATGAAAGTCCTACAGTGAGAGGAAAGAGAGTGAGCAAGCTCAGATGTGAGCAATTCTGGGGATGGAGGGGATGGGAGCTTTAGTTCGGAGGGAGGAGAGGGAAGGGCAGAGGACAGCAGAGGGCCCTCTGAGCCCTCCTAAGTCAGAGGCCTCCAGGCAGAAGCCTGGGCAGGCGCGGGCACAGTGGTAGAAGCAGGTGTGGATTCATGAGATCTGGCTTTGGATCCTAGTTTACCACCAGCTGAGGGACTTTGAGCAAGCCCCTCTGGGCCTCAGTTTCCTTCTCTGTAAACTGATAATAATCCCTGCCTCACATGGGCCAGATGAGGTATCAGAAGAAAGCAGAGGTGACACCTGACGCATAGCAGATGCTTAATTGATGTGAAAACGCAGCTCCAGCTGCCTTCCTGGGGCAGCGGGGATCCCGTGCGTCATGTCCTCTACCTACAGGGGAAACATTGTGGGGAAACTCAATCCAGGTACTGATTGAGCCAAAGGAGCACTACCATCCTTAAGAGAGCTGATAAGTGAGTTAAGCCAGCCCAGACCCTGGCACCTCTGCAGACTGGGGGCGAGGGAGGGGAGTGTCCTGGGTCCCATTCATCAGGCCTCCTGTCCACCCAGAAAAGGAGGAAGGCCTGAGATTCTACAGCTCTGGATGCTGCCAAAACCGCCACTGGTCCCTCCTGGGAAGCCACTCAGGCTGTTGCTGAGCCTCACTCTACCTGGGACTGAAGACACTGGGCAGGTGGGGACAGGACCAGCCTGTTCCTTGTGCCACTCTCAGATCAGGCCAGAGAAACGGAACCACAGCACCACAGCCCATGGGCCTGGCCACAGTGAAGGGAGCAGGGGTGAACACCCCCTGCCTGAACTAAAAGGCTGCCTAGGCCAGGCCAGTAGCTAGGCAACAGGCTCCCACAATCAACTCAGTTCACTTCCCGTTGGTATCTGGTTTGCTCCTGTCATAATGCACTACTCAAACCAGATGCTATGTTCGAAGAGATGCCTGGGGCAGAGCCCGCTCCTGGGCCCTACTGGCCCTCAGTGAGGCTCCTGAGGCTCCTGCCAGGGAAGGTATGCACAGAGACCCAGGTGTCAGAGTAGGGAGGGCACAGCCCCAGAACCCCTGCACCTCACATGGGCCAGATGAGGGGTAAGAGAATAAGTGTCGCTTCTGATGTCACCATCTGCTCCTGGGTTTTCTGTCATCCACAGGAGGTGCAGACCCTCAGAACACCTCCCAGGCCAGAGTAAGAAACGAACCACCTTTCCACCTCAAAAACAGCCTCTTTCAGCGGATTAAAGATGTTGTAATGGGAGGAGCAGGGGCTTGGGGTCAGAGAGCCCTGGCTTTGATTCACAGCCCGCCACTATCTGGATGTGTGATCTCAGACAAGTTATTTACCCTCCCACAGCCTCAATCTAGTAAATGGGGATAATACCACCACTGTAAATTTACTGGGAGGATTAGAGATTAGTGCAAAGTATATGCATGGAGTGCTCAATAAACAGCAGTTGTTAATAACTAATTTTTAAAAATTCTGTATTTTCATTTGAGTCCCAGGAACAGCTGAAGGCTTGCTTTTGCCTGGACTCCTTCGCAGGAGGCAAGTGCTCTTTGGCAGGGGTGCCACCAACGTCCCAGAAAGCTGCATGCATCAGTCCCAATGACCAGAAGGCTGGAAACTCAACTCGGGTGGGTTGCTGGCTCTGCTATTAGTTCACTGTCTTTAGCAAGACACTTACTGGCTCTGAATCCTGGTTTCTGCACTGCTTCAATGGGGAAAATGAATCCTGCCTGGCCCCAAACTTCCAGCCTCAACTGGAATGACCTGACTGATGTGGCTTTACACCAAAAAGGCAAAGGATGTTAGGCTCCTGGAGGACTTACTCAGAGCCCCTTGGCTGGGCCACTCTTTGATGAGTTGAAGAGAAAATAAACTCATTGATGGCAGGGCCCCTTGGAATCCAAGAGGGAAAAACCTGAGAAAGTGAAAAGTCTCCAGAGACCCTAGAATGCTCAGGAGTAGGGCCTAGTTCCTCTAACCACCTCACCCATTCCCGCCTCCCATCTCTATCAACCTAAATCTGCCTCCTGCTCCCTGGCCCCTCACTTTGTGTGAGCCTGAATTATCTGTACTTGTCTCTCCCCTGCTAGTGCACACAGCCAAGAGTTGACACTAGCAGGGTCAGGGAACTGCACTGAGGCCCATGGAACTCACAGCAGACCCAGGCTGGGGACATGACTGTGCCCTCATCTTCTGAGTTGGTCTGGGGCTGCAGGGGAAGAAACAGGGCAGGTGACCCTAGCTTCACTCTTAGTCCTGAAGAAGGTCCCTGCCTTCCAGGGGCTGCCCTGGGAGGCCTACAGGCCCAGCCTGGGATGCCATGGCCACTGATATCTCTGCTCCTCCCTTCTCTTCCAGGCAGAAGATCCATCTATCTTGGCCTAGAGTCCAGCCTGGCCCCTCCCTGTAGCCCCATTTCCCCATCTCCTGCCCTCCCCTGGAAGGAGTGTGGAAGGGAACTTTTCCTTCCATGACCAGGTTCAGGCTCAGCAGAGAAGGTGCTGGGGAGGGCAGCAGGGCTCTGAGACTCATTAGCATAACAACTTGGGATGCCAGAGGTGACAGGACTAGCTTCCACAGCAGTAGGCAGTCCCCAGACCCAACACATCAGGCAGTCCCCAGACCCAACACATCGTGTCCCAGACAGACCCCAGCCAGGCTTCAGGCTGCCAGCCATAGATCAGACCAGCCCCCAGAGTTCTCTTTTTCAAAGAATCTAAAGCCATCCTTCACAGTTGTATTTTAGCTGCCCAAGCACATCTCCCCCATCACCCCCTTCCACCTAAGGGGGTTTGGAGAAACTGGACTGACTTGGGGAGGGGGTTGTGGGAAGGAACTAAGCCACCCTCACTTACCCCATACACCCACTTTAAGCAGTACCCTGAACCAGGGCTTTCTGGGAAGCCTAGAGGTGCTGCAGCAGGAAGAAGTGGCAACAAATCTGGGCTCATCACCAGGCAACCTGTGGCTGGCCACTGGCCGTGGGTGCCTGCAGGGCCCAGGTATCAGGTCCTTCCTGTCTAACTCTCCCCTCAACTCAGCTGAGGCCGGGACATCCCAGGTGTCCAAGAAGCCTTAGGGGCATGGTATAGGACAGGCATCTTGTCACTCTGAAAAGCGGCCTATCCCAAACCAGGTCCACAGGTGTGAGTTACGGTCCAAGATCTCCCTTTTATGAGCAAAAGAGGCCGAAGCTGGTGTCTCCCTCTCTAAAATTCCTAGTTCCCAGCACTCTGAGTTGCTGGGAGATTTAAATGAGGTGGACTATCTGGAGGCAGCTAACCAAAGGCCTACCACAAAATAGGTGTGTAACACTCTAGTTTTCTTCCCCGAGACCCTGCCTGACCCAAGCAGAAGGCCTAACTGCAGTTCTCCAGGACTCTGACCCTGTGGAGGAGTGGGGGTAAATGAAGATAAGGAGCCTGTGCAGAAAGTAGGGGTTGGAAGAGCTCAGTTAAGGGCACCCCACTCGCTGGGAGGGGATGCAGCAAAGCAGGCTGTTCCAAGAAGTCAAGTGTGTGCAATCTCCTGATGAGGTATGCAGGGAGACAGGTGTGTGTGTGTGTGTGTGTGTGTGTGTGTGAGAGAGAGAGAGAGAGAGAGAGAGAGAGAGAGAGAGAGAGAGAGAGATCCCTGGGAGGGGGGTAGGGCATGGAAATTGGGAGGGAAGCAGTGGAAAGTCAGTTTTGATCAAGCTCCTCCCTGCCCCTACCCACCACCACCATGTGCCCCCTTGCAGACCTGAGAGATGACCCAGGCTCCTGTCACTCACCCTGGCCGCCCTGGAGGAATAGGGATCCTCGAAGAGTGCCCACATGCGGGGTTGCCAGCCACGGCAGCCCCCGGACCCAGCGCCAGGGCCCGAGCCTCCCTCGTGGGGCCCCAGGCGCTGCAGGGCCAGCTCCCGCTCGTCGTCGCCGGCCTCATCACCGGGCCCCGCTCCACCGCCGCCTCCGTCCGGGTTCTCGAAGATGTCCAGCGCCTCCTCGGCGTCGCGGTGCTGCCGGTAGGTCATCCAGCAGCAGGGCTCCACGTCGGTCTCATCGATGCCCCAGAAGGTGAGCTCCTCCTCGAAGAGCGGCCCGCACACATCAGCGGGGCAGTGCAGCTTGCCCGTGCGGTAGTAGTTGAGCACGTACGCAAAGACGCCCGGGTGCCGGTCGAAGAAGAACTCGCAGCCCCCACCGCCGCTGCTGCCGCTGCTGCCCGCACCGCCGCCATCGGACTCGTGCCTGCCCCCGCCGTCCGGATCAGCCAGCCAGGCGAGGCGGGTGCCCGGTAGGGTGCGCAGGGTGCTGCGGTAGGTCTCATGTCGCGTGCCGCCCACGTTGATGATGATCTTCTCCGACGCCTCGCCCTTGGCCATCTCCTCCTTCAGACATGTTTTGGATGGAGGCTTGTTCCCCGACTTGCGCCCGCGGTAGGAGGAGACACACACCGAGCTGATCATAAGAAGCGCTGCGGGGCTTCGGCTTGGGGCGGCCGCTGCCCTCCAAACACCCTTCCCGAGGAGGCAGCGTCAGATGGGGGAGGGGGAGGAGACGACAAGGAGGCAGGAGGCGGCGGCGGCGGCGGCCCCCTCTGCGGCGGTGGCCCTGCCCCTGCCTCCCCCCCAGGGCGCGGAGCGGGAGGAGTTGGGTTTCTCCGGTGCACAGGTGGTTGGGGTTTGGGGTTTGGGCACGCAGCGCCGGGGAGGGAGGCAGGAGGAGGAAAGAAGGGCCAAGAACCCCAGCGAGGGGCCAGAGGGTGGTGGAGGGCGGAGTAGGAGCAAGCACACACACACCCCCAGGTAGGACTGGACACTCAGACACTCTGGGCCCGGGGCACTCCTCCCCTTTACCCAGCAAAAGACGAGGAGGCTCACAGTCCAGGAGCACTGCGAGGCTCCGGGGCGCGCGCGCGCTCACACTCACACGGGCCACCCTCCGGCTCCCTGACCGCGCTGAGCCCCGGGAGCGGCCGGCTTCCCCGCGGTAGCGGCGGCGGTGCAGCAGCAACAAGTCCTCCGAGCGGCTGCCGGGGCCGGGACGACGCTCTCACGGCAGCCGGAGCTCCGCGGGCCCGGGCTCCGTGCGGTCAACACGAGGCGGCGGCGGCGGCATGGGGCCTCTTCCCCCCATTCATAAATCCAGCGCAGGGCACCGATGGCGGGCGGGGTTGAACGGAGTGCGGCGATCTGGCGGGCTGGGGCTGCGCAGGGCGAGGCGGCCGCAGAAAAACAAGCGCGCCCGCAGGAGCGAGCCTCCGGGCTGCGTCCGCGGCTCGGCAGCGGCTGGGAGCGGCGCCGGGCTGGACGCTGCGCGGCGGGGGCCGCGCTGGGGCAGAGGGGGCCTCAGACGGGGCGTCCTGCGCTGCGCCGATCCCGGGAGGCGGGGCTGCTCCGGTGAGCGGGGCTCTGGGCACCCGCGAAGGAGTCTCCCGGGTGGCGGACGGGCGGCCAAGGACACCTGCAGGCTTCCCAGGCTGCTCCTAGCGGGAGCCTCAGCGAAGCGCCCCAGCACCGGGCTCCTGCGATCTGGCGGCGCTGGGAGCCACGCCATCCACGCGTCTGCCCATCTCCGGGCGGGGCGCCGGCCTTGGCTCGCGGCAGGGGGCGGGCAAGAGGTGGCCTAAGGCAGGGGAAGGGGGGCACCGCGGCGCCGGGGAGCTGGGGCTCCTGGGGCTCTTCGTCTCCCTCCGGAGATGCTACCGGACACCACTCTACAGTGGCGCCTTTTCCTCTAGGCCCCGCCTCGACCGGGCGCGCCCTCCGCTGGGCGGGGTGGGCGGGGCGGGGCGCGGCGCGGGGCCGACCGGGCTCGCTGCAGGGCCCCAGCGGCCCAGAGCTCAGCCTTCTCCGCCTAGCCGGGCCCAGCCGAGGCGCGTAACCCTCTCGCCGCCACCGCCCAGCCGAGCGCGCCACCTTGCGCGCCTCCGCCACCTTCCCCTCTCGCCCCCCTCCGCCCGGCTCTCTGCCTCCTCGGACCCCGCAGCTCCTCCCACTGCAGCCCGGGTGACCGCCAAGCGCTCTCCAACCCTGACCTCTAACCTCCGCTCGTCCTTCTGGCTGCTTCGGTTGTCCCCTCCCCGCCAAACTGGTTGCATTGTTGCGGTTTCATTGCAGCTGACTGGAGGCAGAGGAAGAAAGCGAGTGGAGAAGCGATGTGTCGAGGAGGAGGCAGCCCCCTCCAGACACACTGTTGGGGCCTCCTGACCACCCCGCCCCCATCCTGTGCCTTCCAGGCCCAACAGGCCCAAGATGCCCGTGGTCTTGATGCCTACCGTGTCTGCCACACTCACCGAAGCCCCCGTGGTGGAATGGGTGACCCACCTGGCTCCTGGTATGGGTGGAAGGGAACTGGAGTCCTGGTGTTGTTATGGGTGTTAGGTGGGTGGACCTGAAAGATCATTAGGTTAAGCCAAGGCTCATAGTTGCCTGGGGACACATAGGAAGTGCCTGGTCCTGCCTTGTGAGCCCCCTCCTGGTTCTACTGTTGTTTCACTCTGCAATTTGACTTTGCCCTTTTTACGCCTTATCCACCTCTCTGACCCTGAGCTCTTCCAGGCACTGCTTTTTCATCTTGATAGCTCCCACAGTGCCTGCCTCTGAGAACTTGTTTGCTAAGTGATTGAGAAGCTGCCATGCCCAAAACATTAGGCATCGACCGACTTTACTGGCCTCATCCCAAGAACAATTTCCAGATTCATTTGTTTTTATTTGTATTTAAGTCCAGAACCTCTTCTACATCTTTAAATTAAGCCTCATTTTTTTTTTTTTAACAGTTTCAGGAAGCGTCTATATCCGTCTGGATGATGTAAGAAGATCATTAAAGCAGAAATGCAAGGTAATTGACACACCTGCCCTGGACACCTGTGCACCATTGATTTCCAGATTAGGAGTACCTGGTGATACTGGGACAAACAAGACAAGGGCCTGGGAGTGCTCTGAAGAAAGGTTTAAAAAAAAAAGCCCAGTGCAAATTCAAGGGATTCTTATAAGCAAAAGTCTCATTAATAATGAATTCAGAAAACCAAAATGACAATGATCTTTGATGATCTATATACTAATATGCAGAGGAGGTAGGTACCATCTGGACTGTAATCAGACACACACATTTACTGGCACCCCTTTTGTGTCTAGTCCCCCCCCACCCCTTGGACCTGATGTCTGCATTTGAGAGTTTAGTTGGCTTTGAGTTTGCTGCAGCAAAAAAAGAAAAATCCCAAATGTGACTGGGAAGAGAAGACCCAGGCCTGGCCAGAAGCTGGAGTGTGGACGGCAGAACCATAGTGAGGATGTTAACAAACTGACTGTAATGAATAGCTGTCAGTCCTATCTGGTTGGGTACTGGCTGACTCCCTTGGGATCTCTCCCCCGCTTTCCGTTCTTTAGGCTGCTCGGAACTCAGTCATTCTAAGAAAGGGAGAGGTTGGTGGGAGAGGTGAAAACCCATCCTACTCCTGAGTCATTTGTTCATTTAATTAGTATATCTTGAGTGCCTACTGTGTACCAGAAGCTGTTCTAGTCACAGAAATCAATCAATAAAACAGAGCCCCACCCCCATCCTTGCCCTGGTGAATCTCTGCCCTCTTGTTGTTCCCATTCTGGGCTGTTTTCCGATGGTGATAGGCATGTGGGGACATAGGTGGAGGGAGAAAGCTGCCAGGAAAAAAGGAGGCCTGGAGGGGAGATTAGAAAGCTGGGGTTGAGGGTAAGGAATCCAGGAAGGAAATCAGCAGGCCCAGCCTGGGAGACGCAGCAGGATGGAGGTGCCCTGGGTGGGAGGGCCTCTGACTCAGTGCACTGAGGAGCTCCTGGATTGGGGAGCCCAGCCTCAGACCACCGCCCTCCAGAAAAGGCCTCACCCCTTTCTGAAGGTTTTATTCTAGAGCTGTGGGCTAACCTGTTACCTGGGCCTTTCTGGAATTTTCTGGGGAATTCAGTGTGCTGCAGTTGGCATCATAGGGTTTGTCCCCATCAGTTTTGTGTGTATGAGGTCATGTTATTTCCCCAAAGCACAAAACCCAGGAAGGGGAGGATAGCCCCCTGCTTGCCTGCAGTGAGTCTACTGTGAATGGGAGGGTGCTGCCCCCTGGTGGTGCTAGGAGACCCTGAACCAGACCTCACCTCAGCTCTTGGTTGTGGTGATGAAAAAAATGGGCTAATGGGCTGGGGTGACAACTGGTTCTGGACTTCTTGTCAATTCCAGGACCTCATGTATCTCTGGCAGCATAACTCTCCCATCTGGGACTTTGCCTGTTCCTTCACTTTTCCACTTCTCCAAGACCCCGATAACCAACAGGCACAGTTGGAAATTCCTAAATCTGCAAGTTTCTTTCCCTCCATTATCACCTTTTCTCCACCTTTGTTCCCTGGGTGCTGTGGTATCTTTTGGCTGTCAGGAATGAACATCTGTCTAGGAGCCAGTTCAGGCTGAAGTGTCAGCCACAGTGGGCTTCTCTCACCAGGAATAAAAGTATGGAAAAGACGAGGAAAAGAAGTTTTTATTCCAGAGCGACACTGATGGGGGCTTTTAAGCACCTATAGCTTTTCTAGAGGCCATCAAATACGGCCCTTGTTCTCAGAACTGAGACTGAGCCCACCATGGGGGAAGCTTGAGAGCCTGATATCAAGGCCATTTCCCCTTCCCCTTTCCCCATGGGAGCTTGGTGTGGGGCTCAGCTGCTTTGGGGTGACAGAAGCCATCCAATCTCTTCTTTGGAATCTGCTTGTTTTGAGGGGCTCCGGGCCTAGGAGCAGGCCCCATGGCTGCCAAGGCAAGGTCCTATCTGTTGCCACTACCTCCCCCCATTGGTATTCTAGCTCCTGCCAGGGACCAAGCCCTTCTCCCTCAGGTCCAAGTCAAGGAGCCAGCATCCTTTCCCGGCCTGCCCTGCTCTCCAGCCTGGTTAATTGGATTGCTTTATCAGCCATCATCACTGAGGGGAGGGTGATAGGGCCTTTCCCCTCATGGAAAGAAGAGAACGGAGGGTGAGAGGAGGCTGCAAGCTTCCAGTTTGCTTATCAGTTGATTTAACTCTGCCTCCCACCCCCACCCCCAGGCAGCCTGCAGAGACATGCAGGCTCCAAATCAAATGCGGAGAGCCTTCCGGGGAGGGGGCTGGGGACCCAGCCTAGAGGACAGCCCACGGGCCTTGTGGAAGTCAGCTAGTACGGCTCTGCATAAGGGCTGAAAGCAGGGTTTGGGTTTCTGTGAAAATCCTAGTGAAGGTGCATTTGGGGCTCTGGGGAACTCCAAAGATGGCCTTTGATGGCCCAGCTCTTAAAGGACCAAAAGGGTGCAGGCCACAAGCTCAGGCCTACCCAGGACTCAGCCTCATAAACCATGGACTTGAAATCAAAGGGCTGTAAGGGACCTGAGTGCCAGCTCACAGGCACATTCTCCTTGAGAGACTTCAGGCCTAAGGAGCAGCAGAAAGCTCTGGGCCTGGGACTGGGCTGAGGGCAGAGAATGACATAGGGGCCCATGTGGCCTCTGCATGCAGAACAGTGTTCATGGAAATCACAGGACCAGGGCCAGCTAAGTGGACCCTCAGAGTCCTCCTTGCTCAAAGCTGCTGGGGTAGAGACCCACCCGGCCTATAGCCAGAGAGCATGCATGCACAGACATTAGCTCAAGGCCCAGCTGGCGAGACTGGTTGGTACTCAGCATGTCTCCATCTAGAAAAGTACAGATTCCTCCCACCTGAGCTAAATTCCAGCAAAACTGTTCATTCCATTAGAATAGTACATTAGTCCTGATGGACTCGGTCCCCTCCAGCAGTGTCCTGCAAATGCACAGCTTCTCCAGCATGGCAGTGTCAGGGTAGTTGCACTTCTTACATGGCAGCTGGGTACCCCCAGAACTAGTACCCCTAGAACACCTCAAATGTCACAGAACATCACTTCTGCCATACTCTGTTGGTCAAAGGAGGCCTTTGCTCACCCAGATTCAAGGAGGACATGCAGGATCAGTGAGACCCACAATCTGATACTCCCTTTCCTGGAAATGCTGCCTTCTTTTGCCTCCTTCCAAGGCTTCTTTGGGTTTTAGACTGAAACTGTCCTTTCTGAGAGAAGTCTCGTTGCATGGGTGATGGGGCCTCCAGGATGAAGCAGGCCCAAGGACTTACAGACGCGAGAAAGAAGCTAATATTTAATGAGTACATATTATATTCCATATGGAAAAGAATTCTATACTATATTCCAGAAAGGGTTCTTTTTTTCCCCTCACATCATCCTTGCGAGAAAGAGATTTTATTGTCATTCTCCTTTTACATTAGAAAATGCAGGTTCAGAGAGTTTAGTGGCTTGTTCAAAGTCATATGGCTGAGGACAGAGCTATGATTCAGACCTCCCTCATGCCACCCGCTTCGGGCAAACATGAGGCAGAGGAAGCTGTCTCTCCTTTCCTCCCATGTCCTTCTCTTCCTCCCTGTCTGCTCCCTCCACCCAGGGCCCAAACTCAGCTACTCACCTCCCTGTCAGAATGTCCCTGTTCTGTGTCTCTAAGCTGATATCCCCTTAGGAAAAAGTACCCTCCCAGGGGCCAATGACTGGAAGTCCCTAGCACCCTGGAATAGGGCCATTACTTGGACAGTCACACATTCTTTGGCTCCCTTCCTATTGACAAGTGGGGTCGCTATGCCTTCCCATTAACCTTGGGTAGATGCTGTGACCCATAGTATATGGCAGAAGTGACAGTGTTCTATTTTTGAGGCCCAGGCCTTAAGAAGTGGCAGCTTCCACCTCCTGTCCCTTGAAACTGTCTCTCTGGGCACGCTGAGCCATCACAGAAGTCTGCCACCCAGAGATGAGTGATGCTCGAGAGGCCAGTTGTAGGAGCTCCCCTGGTGGGCCAGCCTTGCAGCCCTTCTCAATGGGGCGCCCGCCACTGAATGCCCGTGAGTGAGGCTGCCCTGGGTCCTCCAGACCAGGTCATCTGCCATTTGAATACCACTAAGTGACCTCAGTTGCCACCAGGAGAGTCACTCAGACAAGCTCTGCCTGAATCCTTCACTCAAATGCCACAAAATATAATAAAACAACTGTTTTAAACCACTAATATTTGGGGTAACTTGATACACAGCAATATGCATCGTCTCATTTCAATCCATTCATTATACCTGTTTGACAGAGTAGGAAATGTAAGCTCAGAGGCCTAGGTTTCCCAGGAAGCAGAATGCCTCGCTGGCACTTGAACTTGAACTTGGGAAGTTGGCTCTGTAACTCCCTCACACCCAAGCCCTTGTTATACTGCTTCTTAGTGGGTTTGTGTGTCCCTCCTGACAGGATGGTTGACATTTCAACCAAAAACATTACCTTCAACCAAAGGGTTGAATAAATTTTCAAGGGGTGACATTTCCAGCACCAAGATATTCCCATTTGAGAGACATATGGGGCGATTTGGAGTCAGGGTAGGGGAGTGGGTAGAAGAGGGGTTCCCTTCCCTTTCCCATACTCAGGACAGTGGGGGATGATTAACTTATCTTTGTGTATCCATAGCTGGCACAGAGACTCTCACAGTGGATGCTTAATGTTTGTCTGCCCTGCCAGGTAGCTCAGTTGGTTAGAGTGTAGTCCCAGTAGGCCAAAGTTGCGGGTTCGATCCCTGGTCAGGGCACATCCAAGAATCAACCAATGAATGCATAAATAAGGGGAACAACAAATTGTCCCCCCCCCCCCTCTCTCCCTCCCTTCCTCTCTCTCTCTAAAAAAAAACATCAATTAAAACAGCCCTGGCCAGTTTGGCTCAGCAATTAGAGTGTCGGCCTGTGGACCAAGAGTCCCGGGTTCGGTTCCCGCTAAGGGCATGTACCTCGGTTGCAGTTCGTCCCTGGCCCGTTGAGGTCGTGGGGGGGGTGGCAACCAGTCAATGTGTCTCTCTCACATTGATGTTTCTCTCTCTCACTTCCTCCCTCTCTCCCTCTTGCTCTATCTGAAGATAAATGCAAAAATGTCCTTGAGTGAGGATAAAAAAAATAAAATCAAATAAAACAAGATAAATGTTTGCTGCACAAATAAACTAACCCACAAAGGAGTAAGTGATGGAGGGTGGACCAAGATCTGGATAGAAAGGTTTTCCTGCCATCTGCTGGCTATTCCTGGAATAACTCTGTCTTTTCTGGCGGGAGAAGGAAATGGGGAGTTCCTTGGGGGATCTTGGCTCTGTGTGGACATCAGGCAGCATTACTCCAGGCTGGAGAAGGGTGGAGTGTGGGTGGGGCCTTCCCCCTCCCCCAGGACCCAGACCTCTTGCTTCTTCGGTTGTCTGCACTCCTTGAGGGCAAGGCAAGCAGAAGCGCTTCCCCCTTCCCGCAGCTCCTTAGGTGCTTAATAAACACTTGAGATTGAAATGTGAGCAAATAGGTAATGACAAATCCTCTATTTCTTCTTTACTTTCCATTTGAAGAGAAGTCCGCTCCCTCACAACTTAGAACATGGCTTGCTCCCGTGAATCCTGGAGTCCCCTGCTGTCCCCTACCTGGCTCTCAGGCCTGCCCAGCCCCCCACCCTTCCCTGAGGTGGCCCTCCATACCCCCCACCCTGCAGAGCTGACAGGTATAGCTCTTCTTGGTAGTAAGACAGGGCAGGAATTTCCCCTCAAGGCCCCTAAGTTGACACCAAGCACCATCCTCACATCGATGGAGCCTCATGTTCCTCAAATGGAAAACCTGGACCACAAAAACCTGGATGTCAAGCCGACCTTGAACAATGCAGTCAGAAACCCATGTGTGGCCAGGTCCCGCACAGAAATGGCATAGAGCAGTGAGAGTCAGGCTTCCCACCTGCAGGTGGAAAGCTCTGTGTGCGACCCAGATGGGTTGCATTCCTGGACGTGAAGCCCGCCGTAGGAGAGCCGACTGCATATCATCGGGAAGAACCCGTGTATAAGCGGTGCCGAGCTGTCCAGAGCCTGTTGTTCAAGGGCGAGCTGTGTCTTCCTCAGAGAGCGGCTGCAAACAGCACCCGAGACTGCACGTGTAGAGTACCTGAAGCCCAACAAGGCTTGCCACAAGGACACCCAGGACAATTCCTAGGAGAATAAACACACGTCCCTCCTCATCCTCCCCAAGTTCCCAGCCACCTGCCACACCCACAGCTCCCACAGCATCCCATCCTAGCTTTTACCCCAACGCCCACCCCCTCTCTGATCCCCAGCATGTCAGAAAGGCAAGAGAGGGGTGGTAAGAACAGACACTTTATTGCACACCATGGCGGGGGGGAGGGGTAAGAGAGGAAGGAGGGGCTCCAGCAGGACAATGCCTCATCCCCTCCCCTGGGCTGAGTCAGCCATGGGGTACATGGACTTGAGTGTTCTGAGCTTGCGCCAGAACCTAAAGTGATGCTCACTGTGTGCACTCGGGTCTGTACAAAGCAGTGCTTAGGATGAGGAGGGACCCTGGGCCCTCCTTCCCCTGCCCCAGTCTTTAGGCCCCAGCGAAGGGGCAGCAGGCCCTCAGTTTCGGGGGCCTAGTGGA
This sequence comes from Tadarida brasiliensis, assembly GCA_030848825.1. Classification (NCBI taxonomy): domain Eukaryota; kingdom Metazoa; phylum Chordata; class Mammalia; order Chiroptera; family Molossidae; genus Tadarida; species Tadarida brasiliensis. Next base: position 10,505,860 of record CM061275.1, on the reverse strand, counting down.
CACCCAGGGAGTCAGGTGCCTTCCAACCTGTTCAGTCTCTTCTCTTTCCCACTGGGGTGAGCACTCTGGAGCAGGGGTGCAGCTGCGAGGGGGTGCAGAAGGGCGGCTGTGCCCGTGATGCTGCAGGCCTGCTCAGGTGGGGACCACGCAGCTTCCAGCCCCCAGCATCCCGGCCGGTGGCAGGCCGGCGCAGGAGGGCTTCTCCTGGCACTAGGAAAGCAACAGTCTCTGCAGATTTATTGCTGGAGGGCAAAGCCAACCTCACTGGCACCAACTTGTGTCCCCACCTGCCCAGCCCCATCTGGGCCTCAGGCTTCAAGTTGCCTCAGTGGAGATGGCTCCCTGAGCAAGAAGCTGGTGGTTGGCTGGAGAGCAGGGGCCAGGGGACCCTTTCAGGCACACCCTGCTCTGGCGTCCCCTCTGCCTCCTGGCACTGCATGGGCAGCACCAAAGCCGGGGTGGGGGGCCCTGTACCGGGACGTGGGCCCACCTCCTGCGCCCCGGGGAAACCTGGGGCTGGATCTTACCTGAGCAGAGGCCCCACCTGCCCTGGCCTCACCCCACTTTCAGCTCCCCTGAGGAGTGAGCGGAGGTGTGAGTCAGAAGCACAGGTGACGGCAGCGGCCCCCCTTCTGAGCGCTGTCAGGACTGCCTCTAAGATGGATGCAGGACACAGGCGCTGTATGGTGCCCTTTTGGGGGGTCTCACCATCTTAAGAAGCCCAGGACTTTCCTCAGGATGAAGAGCTTGTGACTCCAGTGGCGTCGGTAAGAAGGTGACTGGAAAGTAAATTTGGGGGCTTTTCCAGCCCCCCCAAGGCAAGCCCCGTGGCGGGAAGGCAGTGAGTCACCGCAAGGAAAGCCTGCCTTCCCCACAGCAGGGGTTCCCAAAGGCCCTGCCCTGAGGCCTGGCTGAGAGGGGGAGGCGGGAACACGGTGAGCACTGGGGTTCACAAATCAGCACCCCACGCACACCCACACCCACGTATGTGCACACACCACACACGTACACGCACGCATGTACACCAAGCTCTGGGCCCTACGACTAACACAGCAGAGACAGAGCTGGACGGGCGGCCTACAGCAAAAGGCTAGGAGTGCACCCCAGGCCCCAGGGAATCTGTCGCAGGCTGGCGGGCTGGGGCCTGGCCCAGCTACAAGCTACAAAATTAAAAATATATCAAATATACAATGAAAATAGATCTGTACAGCACTGAGGATGAAAATAGTCCAGCAGCCACAGTATAACATTGGGTTTGTCATTTAACAGCATTTACACCCACATGTACAGATTGAATATACAATAGAAATAGAATACACAGAAGAGTATATATAGCAGACTGTCTCTCCTGGGGCCTTGCTTTTCCTGTTGCTAAACTGGTGGGACTAGGCATGGGGCCAGGTAGGAGGTGTTGTCAGGTGAGGGAGCCTAAGGCAGCGTGTTGTGCTCCAAGGCGTCTCTGGGGAGACGAGGGCCTCCTCTCCCCTCACACTCTGGAAGGGCAGGTGGGGCTGAGAGGGCCAGAAATGGACGGAGTGAGGGAGGGGCCAGTGAGGGAGATTGTGGGTGGGGGGACGGACCTCGAGGCAAGGGGGGCAAGGGGCTAAGGGGTGAAGGAGGGAACCCTGGGCCTAGGCTGTCCTTCCCCTCTGCCCCCTAGTGCTGAGAGCAGTCAGAGTCACAAGTGACTCAGGACCCTCTGTCAAGGAACCCAGGCCTAGCACTGTGGCCTGTTCCCTCCCTGCCCACCACAGCTCTAAAAGAGGTTTGCTGTCCCAGCCAGTCTTCCTTCCTTCCTACCTTCCATTTATCATCCATCTACCATCCATCCATCCACACATCCATCACCCATCCATCCATCCATCCTCCCTTCGGTCCATCCATCACCCTGCAGACATTTTTCTGTGGTCAGGTTCTGTTCTCCCAGCCTATACTCTGAGGGCAGCTCTATTCCTGGCTAGGCCAGAAAGTAAGAGTGGGGGCGGGCAGAGACCCAGCCCCTCCCCTGGCAGCATCCCCTTGGCACTGCCTGTGGCCCTGACACCATGGGTCGGATAGCTGTGCTTATGCAACAGAGGGTGAGTGGTGGCCCAAAAGGGCAGTGGAAGTATCTGTTCCCCAGGGGCGAGGCTTCCTGTGTGAGGCCCCTGAACTCCAGGGACCCCGTTCCAGGGGAGAAGCTGCCACTAGAGAGAAAGTTGGGTCCCAGACGAGAAGAAGGGATGTGCTTTGCAATTGTGCTCCAAACGATCCGAATTGTGCTGTGGACAGTGTGCTCCGGAAATCTCAAGAAAAAGGCAGAGGCCACCACTCTGGGCTCCAGGATGGGACAGGGGCGGGGAAAGGACAGGGAGATGGCTAAGCCCTAATGGAGGCAGGGAGGGTTCAGCCTAGTCATTGCTCTCTCAGGCAAGATGCAGGAGCACACCCCACCCACCCAGGCAGGGCCTAGGACATCAGAGATCCCACCTAGAGCTGGGGGTGGAGGAGCCCCCCACCCCTCTGCTACCGAGGCACCATCTGCCTGACACAACAGAACTCCACCCAAGCCTGAGCCCCAGGGCCTGGCATGTCTGTCCCATCCGCAGCCTTAAATCAGGCAGCCTCTGGGATATCCCGCCCCGCCCCCGTGTGGCTTCACCACCACACCACCTGGCAACACAGAGGCCTCTGAGACCTAAGAACTGCAGGTAGCAGGTAAGGGGGAGAGAAGGAGGGTGGGGTGACCCCGAAAGTGGCCACTTGGGAGTCTCTCCTGTGCTGGGAATCAGAACTTCTGGATTGTTCCAGTTATTCGGCTGCCATTTGGACCTTGGAGGGTGAGATGGCGCGGCCCCCACTCAGGTCTGGGGAACAGAATCGGTTGGGACTGGGGTAGGGGCTGACGCAGGGCAGACCCCTCTCCTGGGAGGAGTAGCCAGACTGGGACGGGGGACTGGCTGGGCATGGGGGAGAGGCGGGCAGGGGTGGGGTGGTGGTGATCACAGCTCCGACTCCGGGGTGCTGGCCAGGAGATAGCCACTCCCATAGCGTCCATTGGGGTCACCACTGGGCTCCAGGGGCGATGTGCTGCCGGGCCCCAGGTAGGAGCGGTGAGTGGGCATGGGGGAGGGCGCCTCACTGGGCACCTTGCTGAGGATGAAGCGGGTCTCGTCATTCTCTTCCAGGTTGGAAATGTCCTTCATCATGCGGCCCTTCTTGTAGGACACGGAGAGGGTATTGGAGCCGTCAGAAAGCAGGTGGAAGTGCCTCAGGATGAACACCACCGGGATGGGCAGGATCGCCACGATGATGAGGGTGACCAGGAGTACCATGGCCCAGTTAGGGAAATACAGGTAGCGCTCGGCAGCCTAGGGGCGGACAGGGGTTAAGGCTGCTGCCCAACACTGCCTCGGCCTCACCCGCTCAAGACCAACTCTTCCTGTCCTCCCCCCATCCCACCCACCATCCCGGCACCAGCAGAGATGAGGGTCAGCAGGGTTGCTACTTGAGTTAGCTGGTCACCTGCGTCCCAGGTTCTACACTTGTAACAAGGACGGTGATTCTACTCCACACACGGAGAGAAAACATGGGTTAGAAAGACTGGACAAGTGCGTTAGCCTTTCTGACCCTCAGGCTCCCTATCTGCACAATAGGGATAATGCACCTCTCTCTGGGTTGTTGTAAAGGTTATAGGTCGGGCGTGCGTGCCCCTGGCAGGGCCTCGCACATAGCAGTTGCCCCACAAGGGTTTGTTGCATCAAAGGCCTAGAAAGGTACCCATGTCCCTGGGGTTCTGGGCTGCCACCTCTCACCTCCTCTTTGACCCAGGCGCTGTAGCCCGGGGGCGTGACCCCCAGCTGGATGATGCTGGCAGTGGTGAGTACAGCCATGCACAGCGGAGACACGAACTTCCACATGTAGAAATAGAAGCGGTAGGGCCGGAAGCCCAGCATCTCAGTCAGCTCCTGCATGAACCTGCCAGGTGCAGTAGAGGGCCCAGGAGTTGGCACCCCCGCTGTGCCTTCACATTACTGCATAGCCTCCTCCTCCAGGAAGCCTTCTCTGACCATTCCATCCCTCCCAGGCTCTTCCATCCTTCACATTCAATGCTCCTGGTATATTATCTGTGGCCTGGCTGGCCTCTGGGAAGGCTCTGCTGTCTTCCTCTAACCTCCTCTGACTACATCAAGTCACATCCCACCCAAGGATATGATACAACCCAGGCGACACCCTCCTCCCCCACACCTGCCCAAACACATGCACTGGCCTGGCTCTAGACTCCCCCTGCTGGAAAATAGGTAGAAGTGCACCTTCCCTAGTGTCCAGAATGCTGCCCTGACTGGGGGTTTCTAACTACCCTTCCTGTGGGTAGAATTCTAGGGGGCTAGCAGGCTGTGTCCATGAATGGCATTAAAAAAATCACCTTTACGTCAACAACACCTAACTGAAATCTTGCAATTATTTCTGTTATAAATGCAAGCAACCACAGTAGTATTAACAATACCTGTGACTCTGTCAGCAACTGATTAAATCTGGTATTTTCCCATCCATTACAACCGAAGATGCCTCCAAATATCATTTATGCTCACAGCTACTTTGAAATTATCATTGTTATTAGAGCCATGGCTAGATCTTGTAATTTAATGCAGTAAAAATGAAGTACATAGATATTGCTACATCTCAGATTTGAAACATTATTTTGCTAATTTTCAATATAATGAGTTGTCTTACAATACTATATATTTTATCATATGCATTTAAAAATAATATTCTGAGACTGCCAAAGAGTCAGCTCCTTCTAGCAGCGTGTTCCAGCCCTGGTCACAGGATCACTCCGTCTCATCACCAGCCCCTCCTGCACTCCCAGGAAGTGGGTGACTGTATCAGCGACAGTGAGAGCGCCTGATTCTAAGACCAGGTCCAGACATCAGGGGAGGGTCAGGCTGAGTGAGTTAGTGAAGCCCTGGCCTTGCTGAGCGAGTGAGAGGCACCTGGTCCTGGGCTTCTGGGGATTCAGATTGGTTCTTAAATGAGGAACGAGGCCAGAAGCTGACAGTGAGCATAGTTCTGCCCTAAGCTCAGGCCACGAGACCCAATCCTTTCTTATTGCTGAATTCTCTTACCCACCCGATCCCAAACTTAGGGCCCAAACCACACCTGTCTCACACCCCCATGTAAATAGCCTTACGGCTGTGAGTTAGGATGCTGAAGTCTATGGTGCTTGGAGGGTAGGGCCCCTTGTTACCCACTGGGTACTTAAGTTTCACAGAATTCTGAGAAGTTGGTACCAGGAAAGGTGTTATGATAATTTCATGTAGCTTAAGGTGATGTTGGGACCTGGCTCTGCCTCTCCCCAGCCAAGCGCTCCTGAGCAGTGATGTCCTCTCTCTGAGCGTCAGTTTCTCTAGCTGATCTGCAGGAGTACGTTCGGCTCCGACTTCTGACTCTGTGATCTCCTGCCCCACTCACAGCAGCCACGGGGATTCAGTGCTCTCAGGGGAGTTGAGCTGGGACAGACCTCTCCTCCTGCCCCCACCCTCCCCCACAGCCCCCTTACTTCTTGGTTCCATAGATCCAGGCAACAGCAATGTTCTCGAGGATGACAATGACGGTGAGCGGCAGGGTTGCTGAGTAGTCATCAAACATGGTGACAAAGTAGTTTCCAGAGCGCTGGACGAACAACAGCCCCACGAAGAATGCAAAGACACAGCAGCCCACTACAGAGAGCCGGGAGGCCGGTGTGGTGGCAGAGGTGCAAGTGGGTGGGGCCCCGGGGTCTTGGGGGCACCCAGGCCTCTCCCATTTCACCCCTCCCCCCAGCAGGTCTACAACCCACCCTCCAGCAGGTCCAGCCCTGTGGGTCAGAAATGAGTCAGCCAGAACCCAGTGTTTCTAAGTCAGAGCCACAACCCCGTCATTGTCCCCAAGGGCAGCCCACAGGCCAGTGGAGGCTGCCAGGAGGAGTTACCTGTGAACATCTCCTTGGGCACCTTGAAGGTGTCGATGATGGGCGTGGTGATGCCCGCCATGGTCCCGATCATACTGCCCAGGCCCAGGTTGATGAGCATTAGGAAGAACATGACAGACCAGAACGGGGAGGCAGGGAAGTGTGTCATGGCCTCGGTGAAGGCGATGAAGGCCAGGCCTGTGCCCTGCACGGACTGCGGGTGGGGTGGAGAGCAAGGGCTCGGTGAGGGCCCATGCCCACCCTAGGAGCCCCTTGATTCCAACTCTACCCTCAGAGCTTTAGGATTGACTATTCCCTCTTTCCTAGGGGTCTCCACCCCCACCTACATCCTACTGCTTTGGCCAGTGGGTCTCAGACTTGAGTGGGCATCAGAACCCCTCCCCCACCAAGGGAGTAAAACAACCAATTCAGGAGCTCAGCTGCGGGGTCTGGAATCTGCAAGTTGTACAAGGATCCCAGGTAATTCAGATGAAGAAGCTCACTTTTAGAAACACACCCAGCTCAAGACATTCTTCCTCTAAGAAGTCTTCCCTGATTGCTCCCAGCTCTGAGCTCCAGACCTTAATGTACTGATCTCAGCCTCCACTGCCCCATGGTCACAGTGGAGCCTTAAAGGCACCAATGCCTGGGTCTCCCCCAGGGACAATGATTTGATTGGTCTGGAGGTAAAGCTGGGTATCAGGGTTTTATAAAGCCCTCAGGGACCCTGATGGGCAGCCAAGGTATAGAACAACTGTAGCAATGCTTGGGCCCCTGCTCATGGGGCAACTGCCCACGCATGGACATCACTTCTGCATTGTCCTATACTGTCCGGTGACTGTAGGGAGCACCCCCCCAATTGTGTGTGTACTTCTTGTCATTTGGATGTTATCAAGGTTGTAGCATATAAAAAACCTGCTATGATCCTAGTTTTATTCAGAGGACCAGGCCACGCCCATAAGAATGGGGCAGGGTCTCATGGAAGGGGGAGGTCCTTGATGCTGCCAGTCACCTGGGGATGAAACAGGGCAAGGGGCCTCAGAAAGGGCCCTTTTGCTCTTGCTCACATGGGAACAGATCAGGGGACACAGAACACAGCTCCCTCCGTGTCAGGATGGTGCCTGGAGAAAGCAGCTGACTTAATGTGGAGCTCAGATATCTCATAGGGACTGTCACCTTCCTCTGCCCCTGGAGAAGTGCAGGGTTGGCTTAGGTGGGAGGGAGCTGGCTCTGCCCCCTGTGAGCCTTGGTACCAGCTGGGTCCCAAAACCCTGTGGGCATGTCTCTCTCCTGTTCCCCCTTCTAAACGAACAGTCGTTTGGAAAGTTTACAGCTGTACAAATAGGGACAGAGCAAGGGGTCCTGGACTGGGCAGTGGGGACAGCTGGGGGAGGTGGCAGCTGTGAGATCTCGACCAAGCTGCCAGCTTACAGGCTACTCCCCTGTAAAACTGTGACAATATTAACATTCAACTCAGCACTCTGTCAGGAGGGCCAGGGGGGACAGCAAAGGGCAGACCTAACGTAAACAGTGATTTTCTGTGGCTGTTACAAGGCAGGGTTCTGCGTAAGACACGTGGCAGTGACTGGTGTGCAGGAAACCCATTCAATAGACATGAAAGTTGTCCTGTACACTCCCTGTGACTCCTGTGATGTGTGTGTCAACCTCGTCCCCTCCCTAAGACTCAACTTACCTCAGGGCAGGGCTTGGGCTGATACTTTTCCTCTCTCCCTGTCTGGACACATAGTAGGTCTTTCTTATCAAGTAAATGAACGAGTCCCCGTTGGCTTTCTGGAGCCTGTACCCAAGCCCCAGCCACCTATGGTCTGTCTGCCTCCCAGCCTGTCCCACACCTTGTCTAGCTCGTCCTCCAGCAGGCAGGGATCGAGGCCCAGGGCTGAGAATTGGTCCTCCTTCACGGTCATGATGACCTTGTACATCTCCTCGTAGTCCTTGGTGGTCAGGTGGGAGAAATTGACATGGGGAGGGATGAGGTCCTGGCTCAGGACGTTGGTGTGGAGGTACCCCAGGATTTTCTCGGCATTCCTGCAGCATAAATGGGAGAGAACAAGGTAGGAAGGCAGAGGTGAGCACGATCCTGGGGGTACCTCTCAGGCAACCAGACAGGACCGCCCAGCCATCAACACAGACATCTGTGAATCTGCCCTTGTGGTCCAGGACTGGGGATAGAGAACTCCTCTGATCACCATCTTTCAGCCCAGGGAGACAGGGACTCCCCATCCACAGCCCACCTGCCCCTCCTGGGTACAGTGGACAAGGAGGAGAAAGGACAGGAGAGGTGCCACCTACTCAACCACGCATTTCTCGTTCATGATGTTGGCCTTGAAGCCCAGCACAGCAAACACCACGAGGGTAGCCAGCACCGAGGTGAAGAAGTTGATCAAGGACACCAGGGCGGCATCAAAGTGGCAGTTGTTATCCTGCTTGTTGTAGCTGGAGAAGGCGATGACGCCCCCAAAACCTAGTCCCAGGGCGAAGAAGACCTGTGTGGCCGCCTCTCGCCATACCTGCGGGTCCAGCATCTTGTCCAGCTATGCAGGAGGGGACCATAGCAGGGGGGAGAAAAGAGACACACAGTAATGGTTTTGAGTGCAATGGAGTCTCACCATACCCCCTTTCCTCAGCCTCCACAGAGTTCAGAGGCACCATGGCACAGTGGGAAAGAGCTGTGGCTGTGTGACCTTGGGCAAGTCCCCTAACCCCTCTGTAACTTTCCCCATGTGTAAAACACAGCTACCAAGAATATCAACTTCAGAGGATCATTGTCAAGCTTGGGTAAGATAAAATAAACACTGCGTGCTTGTATAGTACAGTCTCAGTTCATTATAACTGCTGTCATTGCTTACCACGGAGCTATCATATGAAGGAACATCACCAGGGCCATCAGGTATGATGTGTGGTGCACAGCTCTAGGGAGTGCCACTCACTTAGACTAGAGTGTGAATGGTGCCTCCTAGAGTTGTCCAGTGTACAGCCTGCACAATAGTACAAGAGAATTGAGAACATCCAGGCCTCCCTGAGACCTCCTCCACCTCAAACCATAAACAAAGACACCAACATTTTCCTCCTGCCCACCTGCTCTCCTTTTCCCAGAAATAAAAGGCCCAATGTTCATTCATACACACCTACATGCTCCAGGTCAAGACAAACCCCACCTCACCCTGCCCAACCTGAAGCACAGGTCCCAGACGCGTCCTGGAGAGAGGAGGCCCCTGCCTGACGCCCCTGCTCTCAGACCTGGCAGGACCCTGAACCACAACAGCATGGAGATGGCAGTGGCAATCTCCAAAGCATTTCACATCCATTCTCCTTCTACTATCTGTTACTCAAAGTAGGGGCCACAGCTTGGACCCAGCACAGGGCTTTAGAGTCAGAGAGGCCGAGTTCTAACTCTGACTCCCATCTTTACTTAGCTGTGAAGATTTAGGCAAGTGGTAAGACCTGTTTTATGAGCCTCAGTTTCCTCACCTGAAAAGTGGGAATAATAATAGTCTCCCTCCCAGAGTGAGAATCAAATGTACAGCCAGCAGTCACACCTGGCACCTAGCAGCACTGAGTTCTGACAGAATGCCTCCAGCCTAGGCGGGACAGAGGGTGGGGGGGGAGGGGCAGGGATTATTATTCACATTCTGAAAGAGTAAACTGAGGCCCAAAGGTGAAATGACTTGCTCTAAGTAATGGGCTTGCCAGTTGGGGCAGAGGAGTTTCTAAAACATAGACCGTCTCCGCTAGGCCAGTGCCCTCCTAACACCACCTCCCACAAGGCTGGCCTGCCAAGCAGGAGGCAGAATCACCTGCTGGGGGCCAGGTGTGCTGGGAGGGAGGGTCTGACCATTCAGACAGGTGACAGCGCTCTAAATGGTCCCAGCAGAGCATGGACAGTGAGGCCCCCAGAGGAATGGAGCAGGTCATCTTCATTCCAAAAGGGATACAGGCCCCCATTTCCTTACCCAGACGCCTGGGGCCAGGCTGGCTTTGGAAGGCAGGCTTCTGTTGATGGCTTTATGGTGGAAAGGTAACAAGGTGCCTATACCACATAATTACGTAGAGCCCCAGGCGGGGTCTGGGACAAACCTGTAATCAAATACATTCGTATTTCTGCCGCAGGATTATGACTATTCCCACCAAGTGAATCAATGAAGACTATAAATAGCCTCACATCTGCTCAGGTCATTTTGCCACAAAATGAGTTCCCGCAGAAAGAAAAAAAAAACAAAAAAACACCACTTTTGTTTTTCAAGGCTATTTGGATTCGGGCATTGTAAATAAGGAAATAGGGGCCTCATGCTCCTAATAGAAGTTTGAAGATTTAAAAAAAGAAAGAAAAAAACACAGTAGTCCTTCCTTACCCGTGGTTTTGCTTTCTATGCTTTCAGTTACTTATGGTCAACTGTGGTCCGAAAATATTAAATGGAAAATTCCAGAAATAAACTTCATAAGTTTTAAATTGTGCGCCATTCTGAGTAGTATGGTGAAATCTCGCTGTCCAGCCCGGAAGGTGAAACCCCTTTGGCCAGCGGATGGATGCACACAGTACGTTACCCGACTGTTAGTCACTGGAGCCCTCTCGGTTACCAGGCTGACTGTCACAGTAGCACATATTTGTGTTCAAATAACCCTTATTTTACTTAACAATGACTCCAAAGTGCAAGAATGGTGATGCTGGCAATCAGATGTGCCGAAGAGAAGCCGTAGTGCTTCTTGTAAGTGAAAAGGTGTGTATGCGTAGGGAAAACTATGGTGCACGGAGGGTTCGGTACTATCCACGGTTTCAGGCATCCACTGGGGGTCTTGGAACGTATCCCCTGCATATATGGGGGGATGACTGTAACCATAGTCCCACTGGTAAAGGACTTCTGCATCTCCTCTCTCCTGGGTGGGTTTTTTTAAAAAAGTTCCTCCCAAAATGTTCCAGAAATGGGCAGAGGGGTCACTTATGCTGGCATTCACTGATGTGATAGATGTCAATCATGACAGTTCTGCCAATCTGGAACCTGGCACCTCTCTCAGGCTGGAAAACGACCTAGTGGGAGGGCTTGGGTGCTGAGTTCTAACTAGAAGAGGAGAAGATGTTGTAAGAGGGCAGGCTGAGCTGGACCTAGCTCTGGTCATGCCGTTTGCATGCTGAAAAACCTCTGCTGGTTCCCCACTGTCAGCTAGAACATTTCTCCCACTCTGTTTTGAACTCTGACTGCAGTGAGCTTACTATTCTTTAAAAGCATTGTGATCTCCTACCTGCGGTCTTTGCCCAGGCTATTCCCTCTGTCTGGAATCTCCTTCCTCCTACTCACTGTCTGGTGAACTCCTATTTATAGCTCAAATCCCAGCACAAATATCACCTCCTCTTTGAAGCTTTTCCTGACTGCCTCTAGGCATGGTCCTAGGCTCTCACAGCTCGTGATACCCAAATTACTGGAGTATGTGTCTGCCTTCCTTTCTACACTTCGTGCTTCTTAGGGAGGAAGCCCACCTGCTGTCATCGTTGTATGAGCAGTACCTGGCACGTGGAAGAAAAGGAAAGAGTGGGGTAGGGGAGGGGGGACGAGAGAGACAAGCAAAGGCTGACCTGTGTTCCAAAGTGAGCTGAGTCAGGCACCTTCAGTACTGAATGCTTGCTGTTCCTTGAACTTAGAGGGGCTCTTTCAGGATTTCTGAGGTGATGGTACATGATTTCAATAAGGTCCTGATCATAGTGTCAACAGAGAATGAACCCATGGCCAGACCTAAGGAAGCTCAGTGTCCTTTCCAGGCATCAGAATGTGGCTGCAAGGGGAGATGTGGCAAACGGGCTTTCCCACCAAAGACAAGCTCACACCCTTCTTGGGGTGCCCCCTGGCAAACAGCAATGGCTTCCTGTCATATCCTCAGCACAATGGCTGAGTCACTTCCTCACGCAGGGAACAAGGTGTTTCGTGCCATTTGATTCCATGGCATGAAGAGACGTTCTGAATCCACAAGCATTGTTCCCTAGCACTGCCGGGCACCTGCCTGTGTGCGAGAGCCAGACAGACCGCAGGACGCCAGGTGGCACTGGAGCACCCGGTTCTCACTGCCTAGGAGCAGTGTCACCTTCACGAGGCACGAGAGTAATGACAGCTAACGCTCACAGCGCGCTCTGCACACCAGCAGCAGCCCTACGCACGCCCTCTCCTGACTGCGACAGCCACCATGGTTCACCCCATCTTGCAGCTGAGGAACTGGGGCCCTCAGAGGCCAAGGAACTTGCCCTCTAACTGCTGAGCAATGAGCTGGGACATGCACGGGATCATCTGGCTCAGAGCCCACCCTCTGGCACAGGCTGGCTGCCCTCGCCATCCTGCTCACAAGCCTTGCTCTAACCGGGAGCCCAGAAGTTCCACCATCTGCCTCCACACTGGCCTTTGGGACGTGCAGGAAGCCCGCCTCTCTTCTCTAAGCGTTCACACACACCCTTGACCCTGTGACCAGTGTGGCTCCCTGACAGGACCGCTCACTTGTCTAGACCCCAGAGGCAGTAACGCCCGAAGCTCAGCTTGTGCTGGTCCCAGCCAGGAAGGCTGGTGTGGCTTCTTCCATTGTGACTGCTTACAGGTAATGCAGTCGTGTGGTTTAATTTTTTTTTTTTTAATCCTCACCCGAGCATATTTTTCCATTGATTTTCAGGTAAAGTGAGAGGGAGGCAGGGAAGGAGGGAGAGAGAGAAACATTGATGTGAGAGAGACATCGACTGGTTGCCTCCTGCGCGACAATAACCAGGGCCAGACCGAACCGCAACCAAGGCACATGCCCTTGACCGCAATCAAACCTGAGACTCTTTGGTCTGCGGGCCGACACTCTAACCTCTGAGCCAAACTGGCCAGGGCAGCCATGTGGTTTAAAACTCCAAAAGGGGAAAAGGGTCCACAGAAGGGTCTCCCTTTCCTCACTTGTATCCCAGGTGCCTTCTTCTCTTACCTACAAGTAATCATGACAGTTTCTTGCGTGCCCTTCTGGTGATATTTAATGCAGGAGAGTACACACACACACACACACACACACACACACACACAGGTATCTGTACACACCTGTGTGTGTGTGTGTGTGTGTGTGTGTGTGTGTGTGTTCCTCCCCCTTTGTACCCTACTGTCCACATCAGAGATGTCCAAGGAGCTCTCCACCCTCCTGGGCCACCGCCCTAGCCTCTAGCCTCGATGTTTCCTCAGTGTGCTGAGCTGGGAACCTGCAGAGTTCCAGGGCTCCTGGCAAGCTGCCCCCTATGCCCCTCACTGCCTCATCCCCATGGTCTGCCCAAGGGACCACCAGGCCTGGCCCCTTAGTCCCTGGGCCCCATGTACCTCGGCTGCTGCAAAATGTCCATGACTCCAGGGTCATCCTTCTTCATCTAGACTTTACCCGGGATGACTGGACCTGTCCCTGCTCTGACTCAAGCCTCTGCCCCTGCCTAACTGCTGGCACCCTGCCATCCAGCCCCTGGAACTGTCTGGCATCAGCAAACCCCCCATCTCCACACCCTTCTCTGGAAGCTTTCTCACCTTCTGGCTCCGACTCTGGGTTCTCCAGCCTGGCTACATGTTAGACTCACCCAGCGAGCTCGGAAGAACCTGGACACCACCTGGCACCACACCCGTGCTCAGGTGAACTAGTCCGCTCGCTGGCTGTGACTGGCAGGGGTGGGCCCGAGCAGAGCACTGCCATTCCCCTTGTGGCTACAGCTCCCAGGGGAACCTGCTGTGCAGGGCAGGGCGGAGCAAGCCTGGCTCCGGGGGCAGGGGCCAGCAGTCAGGCAAGGTGGAGGCCTGAGTCCCAGGCTTTCCCTGCACCCTCTCAAGGGAAGGCTGTTTTCTGGCGCACCCATGGGACATTTGGGCCTGGAGGTGGCCACGGTGCTGCCTGTCCATCCAGGTCACTGCCCCACAGTCCACTGTGCACCGCTTCCTCTCTTTCCAGTATAACCTCGGCCTTCCTTCTGCGTGATTTCAGTATCTGGCTGCCTCTCGGTCCCTTCACCACCTCCCGTCCACTGACCTTGGCCCTCCCCCACTCCTGTGGTTGTGCTGTGGCCTTTGTCATAATGTGTGTGCTCCAACTATAACTTTAATGTTAAGGACCCCCACACTGCAAAGCACCCTGCCTTTCCAGCTCACTTCCTCTGGTACCTTGGCTCCAAAGTCTTCACCCCACTGGGATCTACCCTCACTCACTGCCACTCACCCTGTTTGTGTCCTAACCTCCCCTCCTCGCCAGCTTAGTCCACGGGCCATCCTTTTAGGCATTCCCTCGCTGACATTCTCAACTCCCCTGCATCTCTCCATCGTCATCCCTTGATAAACCCCTCACCCTGGTGACATCCAACCCGCCACCTACTTGGGGCTGTCCCCAAGAAGCTAAACATAACAGGAAAATTCACACCATGCACACCTGGGGCCCTGGTCAGGCGGGACCTTGGACAAGTCAGTGAACCTTTCTGTCCTTCAGTTTCCTACGTGTGAAATGGTGGTAATGACGACTACATCCAGGGTTGGTATGAGTTTAAATGAGCTAACATGCGGGAGGTGTGTATACAGGGCCCGGCACACAGTAAGCACTGTCCGCTGTACAACACACAACTGTTCTGCCCGGCCGGTGTGGCTCAGTGGATTGAGCGTCGTCCCATGGACTGAGAGGTCCCAGTTCGATTCCCGGTCAGGGCACATCCCCGGAATGCAGACTGGATCCCCACTGGGGGGAGTGCAGGAGGCAGCCCATCAATATTTCTCTCTCATATCGATGTTTCTATCTCTCCCTTCCTCTCTCTCTAAAACAATCAATTAAAACATATTAAAAAAAAAAAAAAAAAAGAACCCACAATCGTTCTAAGTGCCATGCTGGCCCACTTCACGGCACACTCCTGACCCCTGACCTCCGGGAGCCCTGGGTGCTGCGCACACTCCACCTCGTGCACGGTTACTCCACACTCACCCCTAGGCCTCCAGCCCTCCTCCACCATCGCACTGTCAGCTGGTGACCTTGCTTCCTACTTGGAGAAAAATGACACAAGCAGAAGAGAACGCCCGCGATGAGCATTCCTCACCGCAGCTCTCAGCTGCCAGCATCTGTGCCCACAGGCAGGCCTGACCCTCCTGCTCCTGTGGGGCCAGTGTGTGCCCACTAAGACTGATTCCTGCACTTGGGCATCTGGTCCCATCGCTCCTGCGTATTCAAGGACATTGGCTGCCTTCTTTCTGATAGCATCAATTTCCCCCTTTATTGGATTTGTTTCCTGTGTAATTCAGTGGTTTCTGATATATCACAGAGCTGTGCAGCTGTGGGATTGTGGTTGGTAAGATACTCGGTCTTCGTCCACAGTTCCCCTCCATCCACAGCTCCTGAAACCCTTGGAATTTCCTGTGCGGAGAGGGCTAAAGGTGCCTCGTGTCACGTGAGTGAGGTGACTTTTGGACCCTAACTGACAATGGCGGCTGGTTGCCAGGAGAACCAACTAGTGATTAGAGGGTTGGAACTTTCAGCCCCCCCCCCACCTCAGGGAGGGGAGGGGGACTAGAGATTGAATCAATCACCAGTAGCCAATGATTTAATCAATCGTGTCTGTATAATGAAGCCTCCATAAAAGCCAAAGAGGACGGTCCCGAGAGCTTAGGCTGGTGGACACGTGGAGATAAGGAGACAGTAGCCACCTGCAGGCCACGGAAGCCCCGCACCCCTCCGTACCTTGCTTCATGCAGCTCTCCTGTCTGGTTGTTCCGGAGTTACATCCTTTTATAATAAACTGGTGAACTAGTAAGTAAATGTCTCTCTGAGTTCTGTGAGCCTTTCTAGCAAATTAATTGAACCCAAGGAGGGGGTCGTGGGAGCCTCTTATTTATTTATTTATTTTGTATCCTCACCCGGGGATACTTTTCCATTTATCTTCAGATAGAGTGGGAGGAAGGAAGGGAGGGAGGGAGAGGGAGAGAGTGAGAGAGAGAGAGCAACATTGATGTGAGAGGTACACATCGAGTGGTTGCCTCCCACATGACCCCGACCAGGGCTGGGGACAAACCACAACTGAGGCACGTGCCCTTGACGGGAATCGAACCTTCAGCTCATTGGTCTGTGGGCCGATGCTCTAACCACTGAGCCAAACCAGCCAGGGGCGGAACCTCTTATTTCTAACCGGTAACAACCTGGGCTTGTGACTGGCTTCTTCGGTGGGGGGCAGTCTCATAGGACTGAACCCTTAACCTGTGAAATTTAGTTCTATCTCTGGATAGTCTGAGAATTGAGTTGGACTGAGGTGAGCTCTCAGACACCCAGCTGGTGTTCCGAGAACTGCTTGTTGGAGGTGTGAGAGACACCTCTCCTCATATTGGAAATTAAGTCTCAGAACACAGTTTAACAGCCATCACCACAACAGATTTTAGGACATCTAGCAGCCATTACCATAATCAATTTTAGAGTATCTTCATCACCCTGAAAAGAAAGCCCATAACCATTAACAGTCACTCCCCATCTCTCCCCCAACCTCCCCACAAACCAGCCCTGAGCAACCACTAATCTGCTCTCCGTCTCTACAGATTTGCCTATTCTGGATGTTTCATGTAAATGGAATCATACAACATGTGGTCTTTTGTGACTGGCTTCTTTCATTTCACATAATGTCTTCAAGGTTCACCCATATTGTAGCATGAATCAGTACTTCGTTCTTTTTATGGCTGGATCATAATTCCATTGTAGGGATATACTATCCTTTATTTTTCCATTTGTCTGTTTATGGACATTTGAGTTGCTTCTACTTTTTGGCTATTGCAAACAATGATGCCATGAACACTTGTGTACACGTTTTTGTGTGGACATATGTTTTCAGTTCTCTTGGATATGTGCCCAGGAGTGGAATTGCTGGGTCATATGCTAACTCTGTCTAACCTTTTGAGGAACTGCCAGATTGTTCTTCCAAAGCAGCTGCACCGTTTTACATTCCCACCAGCAGTGTATGATGGATTATTTTTATCATAGAAAATTCTGAAATAACACCTTTGATCCCATGGCCCTGTCCAGTTAGCACCCCATTTCTCATGTCTCTGCCCCCTTTTACAGCAAAACGCCTGAAAATAAGTAGTCTCTGTTACTTGTCTCCAATTTCTCACCTTCAATTTTCCCTTGAACCCATTACTACAAGACTTTGTCCCCAGCACTCCACCAAAAGAACTCCTGTCATGATCACCAGTGACCTCTCTGCTGTGAAGGGCATCCATCAGCCATTTCTCAGGCCTCATTGCCTGGTCTCTTGGAAGCTCTGGATATGGCTGACCATTCCCTTCTTCTTCAAGAACTTTCTCCACTTTGTTCTGGGATGGATGTCTCCCTCCTCCTCCTCCTCCTCCTCCTCCTCCTCCTCCTCCTCCTCCTCCTCCTCCTCCCTCATTGGCTATCTCTCCCCCAACCTCTAAACTCTGGGACCCTAGTGCTCAATGCTCAGACCATGTCTCTGTCTCCCTTCATTCTCAGGGTGGCTATAACCAGTCCACGACTTTAAATTCTTAGACTCCCAAATTTATACTTCCACCCAACGTCCAGATTCATCTATCCAACCACCCACTCAATATCTCCACTCAGATGTCAATCAGACTTGAGATCTGCTGTGTCCAAAACAGTACTCTTGGTGTTCCCCACCACACCTGCTCCTCCCACCATCTTCCCCCATCTCCATCAATGTCAACTCCATCCTAGGTTGCTCATGCAAAAGGCCTCGGAGTCATCCTTGACTCCTCTCTTTCTCTCACACCTCACATTCAATCCAACAGCAAATCACAGGAAATAACTTTACTTCCTCAATATATCCTCCATCGGACCACTTCTCATCATTCCCATTGCCATTACCTGGGCTCCAACCACAGGCATCTCTCACCTGGAATGAATTCTAGCACCTGGATGAATTCACCTGGATGCAGCCTCCTAGTAGGTCTCCCTGTCCCGCCCTTGACTCCTCAGGTTCTCTAAGGCAGCCAGTGATTCTTTGAAGATGAAGTCAGATCATGTTGCTTCTCTACTCAGAACTCTCCAGTGGCTCCCATTTCACCTGGAATAAGCACCTAAGTCCTTACCTGGCCTACAAGACCCTCATGATCTGGTTTCCCACTGCCCCCTGACTACATGTCCTACCTCTTCCCACTCCCGTTCCAGCAACACTAGCCTCCCTAAGTGTACCAGACACATCCAATCTCAAGGCCTTTCATGTATTGTTCTCTCAATGGAATGTGCTACCTCCAAGTATCCACACGGCCTGCTCCCTCACTTCCTTCGGCTCTTCACTCAAATTCACTTTCTCAACAAGGCCTTCCCTGAGCACACTATCTAAAGCAACCCCTTCCCCCAATACCCCTCAATCCTTTCCCGCTCTACTTTCTCCTTACCAACACGATCCAACATCTCCTTTATCTTACGTTGTCTGTCTCCATCACTAAAATGCAAGCTCCACGAGGGAGGAGGTTTGTCAGCTTTGTTCGCTGCTGGATCCCAGGACCCACAACAGTGCCCAGAACATAACAGGCATTCATTGAACCTTTGCTGAATGAAGGAATAAATGAATGATAGTCATTTGGGTTTTCAGTCTTTTGCTGCTAAAACAAAATGCTGTAACGACCAGTACTGTGCATAGATCACTCTGCTTGTGGGTAAGCACATCTAGGAGTGGAGTCACGGGGCCGAAGGACATGAGCACTTGCAATCTTGATAAACATTCCCTCGAAGTTTGGAGGGTTAAAAAATCTACCATAATCCACTACTTTATCTTGGGCAAATCACATGATTAATGGCATGGTACCCACATGGACATAGGTTTTTAACTGGATAGAAAGTAATCAGGAGAGAAGTGGCCTATTCAAGAAATTCATTAGCCATTAACATGAGTTAGTGTCCCATCAAAAATGCTACTGGTCACCATGGCATCCTGACCTCAGTGCATTTGTCATGCTCAGTAACTACTTGAAGTCATGGGCTGAAGTCCAGGTCCTACAGCTTGGATTATCTCTGATGTTGGAACACTGTATAGGAGGAAGCCCCTTCCAGGCCATTCAGCACATCCATGGAGAACCTACGTTTCTTTCAGGATTCTGAGATGCCTTGGCTGAAAATCTTCTTGGACTCTGACATGGCTGCCAAATGGCACGACCCGTCGTTTACATTGTAGTTGGTGTGAATGGGGCAGCGCACAGCCTGGGCAGCCGTGTGCAACCATGACCCTGATACTCTGTAGCACCATTCCAGAGCAAGAAGTTAAAATGGTTCCAGGGGTCCTCACATCTCTCCAGTCCGTGCTGGGACAGCCACGGCTCTGCAGCAGCAGGCTGCCACGTCTGGGCTGTTGGACGATTGTTTCCGGGAGTGGGTATTTTTGCAGATGACGCGGAGGGATTTTTACATAGGAGCCTCACCCCAGCCATCACTACTGGCCTTGCCTGCCTCAAACAGTGGCACAGGTTGTGTTGATGATCCTTGATGGAGGAGTTTGGCCTCTGAGGCCCTCAGGCCCCCTTTCCCTGCTGAATACATCCCTCCAGTGTCAAGGGCAGGAGCTGCTCCACAGAACTGCTCAGTGGGCAGGGTCTCAAGATGGGCCCCACAGATTCTGTCACAAGAGCTAAGTGAGCTAGGGGCCACACCTGCTGGTTCTTGGTGACCTGGCTCCTCTAGGGCCTCTGGATTTCTTTCTTTCTATTGATTTTTAGATAGAGAAGAAGGGAGAGGGAGAGAGAGATAGAAACATCGGTTGGCTGCCTCCTGGATGCTCCCCACTAGGGATTTGGCCCACAATCTGGGCATGTGTCCTGACCAGGAATCAAACTGGTGACCTCTTGGTGCATGGGTCGACGCTCAACCGCTGAGCTATACCGGCCGGGCTGGATTTATTTCTTTATACTTTACCTCATGAAGACTCTGGCCTCTGCAAATGCTGAAGTGGAATTACAGGTGTCCTGAACATCCAGGACAGGGTTTTGGAAAAGAGGCCCCTGCTGTTCAAAGTGCACACAACCATTTTGCACCCATCTGGTTGACAATAATTGAAGTCTAGCTAAAGTGGGGCAACTGGGACTCTCATATACAATTGGTGGGAGTGTTAATAGATGCAACCACTTTGGAGAGCAATTTGGCCAACATCTAGTAAAACTGAAGATATGCATACCCTTTGGGATAGCAATTCCACTCCTAAACACATACACCCTAGAGAGATTTGTGCATACAAACATCTGTGTAATAATGTTTATCATAGCATTATCAGCAATGGTGAACACTGGAAAAAACTTAAATGATCATCAACTACAGAGTGAATAAATCAACTTTAGTTCAGTGCTATAATAGAATACTATACAGCAGTGAAAATGGATGCACTAGAGCTACATATATCCTTAGAGCTAAATCTTGAAAAACAGGGTGGAGCAAAAATAAAAGCAAGCTGCTAAAGTTTGCATAGAAAATGATGCTATTCATATAAAGTTTAAAAGTATGCACAAATGACTATATGCTGTTTATGGATACACATATATGTATTACAAACATTTTTAAATGTTCCAGCAGGATAAATCCCCAATTCAGGATAGTGGTTATCTTTGGGGAGGAAGGGAGTGGGATCAGGGCAGGCTATAATGATCTGTAATATTTTATTTCTTAAGAATGTTTATTATATTATTATGTATGTGTGTTTATATGCCTGAGATATTTCATAAATAAAAAGGTGTTTTAAAGAGTATCTGAATCAAATGGGAGCAGTGTTGTCTGTGCTGGGACCAGCAGCCGACATGACTCAGTTCCCTTGCTCCTGATTGAACACCGGGCCTTCCTAACACCCCACAGGGCCCATCTAGAGGCTGAACGAGGCCCCACCTTTGCCACCATCTCCAGAGGATCTCATTTCCTCATAAAGCTCAGTAAAGTATAATTGAAAGACTCAAGTGTACACTTTAGACTGATTCTAGAAATACAGTTGAAGTCATTCATAAAACAGTTGGTTTTCTTCTCATAGCTGGTTTCCCCCAAAGAAACCAGGTTTGCATTTTTCTCCTTAGTCAGACACCACGTGTTCTCAACAACCCTGCGCCAGCCACGCGGCCCAGGAGTCACACTCAGGCCTCCGGAGATTCACTAAGTGCTTCATGAAGTGGATCTCCGTGGTGGTTCCCATAGAAACCTCAGAAGTGACTTCCCAGCATGCCGAGGCGGTTTCTGTGGTCTGGTGGATACAGAGCCCCGGGTCTTGCACATTGCCGCCCCCAACCCCCCAACACCAGGAGCTGGGAATTTCAAACCCCACTAGATCAGATTCTTCTCCCTGTGTCATCTGTATGAACTTTCTGTGTATTTTAAGTGTGAGTGTATGTGTGAACACATGTGTGACATGGCACTATTGAGGGCCAATGTTAAAGCCTCCAGCTGGCAGCAGGGTTCGGACCCACACCTGTGCACAGGAGTCTCACTAGGCCCCTGCCAGTTGCTGATCGGTCAGCTGGCATTTGGAGGTAGGCTTCCAGCCTGCCTAGCGAGGTTACTAATTACATTGCTTGGGGCACCTTGAAGGACACTCCGACCTGCATTTGAAATTCTCTTACTCCTCAGTGGACTGGCTCGTGTCAGCTGTGCCCAGTGGTCTAACAGGGAATAGAGAGGCAGGGCACATGGTGGGCAGAGAGCACTGGGAGGAACCTTGGTGACCATCGCAGGACGCCTCTGCAGGCCTGTGAAATGGGCACAGTGGTCCTGCTTCGCCCCTTTTCTGGGCTGCTGGGAGGAATGAATGAGAGGAGATGTGGATGGATTTGGTGAGGGTAAAATCACTGACATGTGGTCTGTTACCTTTAATAAAATAGTAACATTGTTTCCCTGATTTGGGTACAAGCTGGGATTCCTCCGGAAGCTTGCTTCTCTTAGGCATCTTCTTGGTTTCTGCTGTCACAGATGCACCCCAGGAAACCCCCACCACTCCGTCCCCACGCCCCAGCCAAACCTGACTTCCCACCATTGCCTCAAGCACGCCCAGTGCTTCTCCAGTCTTGCTCCTGTGGTTCCTTCGACTGCAACGAACTCCTGACGCTCACTGAAATCCTATCTGCTCCCGAAGCCTCAGTTCATGTGCCACGTCCTCCCTGAAGCTTCTTCTGATTTCACCCAAATTAATGTAGTGTCCCTCTCCTTGGGACCCTGAGGGCAGGGCCCAAGCTCGCGCCAGTGCATCCCTCCAGGGCCTGACACAGCAGGTCCTCCGTGGGTTATGCTGCATGGGCTGACAGGCTGCTGGAGACGCGGGCACCCAGACACCTACCTTGGGAGTGAACATGTGCAGGATGCCATCGACGGCCCCTCGAAGCAGCAGCCCCCGCACCAGGAAGCAGGCCAGCACCACGTAGGGGAAGAGGGAGCTGAAATACATCACCTGTGGAGAAGACAGGGACCCACCGTGGGGCAGGGCCCCTCCTGCAGCTGGCACTTCCCTCCCTGCTCACAGCTGGGGTACATGAGCCTCCTCTGAGAGCTGCAGAAAGCAGAGCCCTAGGACCCCTGGGCATGGGGCCAACCCCACTGCATGTCTGGTCTTGAGCCAAGGCAGAAACAGGAGCACAGAAAAGCTGGAGTCAGCATGGCTGGGCCTGGGACTGGTTTTCTCCTTTCAAGGGCTGGCAGGGCTGGGCCCACAGCCTCCCCACCCCCACGGGCTGCCAAGGGGGTGAGGAACCTTTTGCACTCCCTTCCTGTTTTTTTCATGTCTCGAGCCTCTTTTCTGTCCCTGGCTTTAGCGGATCCCCTGAGGGTCTCCCCTGTCCTTAGAGCTCCGCTGACAGAAGGCATCCAGGAGGTTACGGTCATGGCTCCCAAGCAAAAACATCAGAAGAAGGTCCTGCCTCTTGTGATTATAAATCACGTCCTATTTTCTAGCATGTGTGTTTCTTGCGCATTTCCATATCCCCATGTGCCTGGCACAGAGCCTCACGCAAAGAAGATGCACGCACAATGTTTGTACTGAAACAAGTCGGGAGGGCTGCTTGGGCGGGCTGGTGTGAAGGCCAAGAGCGTGCGTGTCCACAGCTAGACCGCCTGTGTTCTCATCCTGGCTCTACCACTTATGAAGCACCTGACCTTGGCCTATCTACCTAGCCTCAGCATGCATCCATCTCCTCATCTATAAAATGGGTACAATAACTCCCAACTCATAAGGTTGTTGTGGCTCTTATCATACACTGATAAGTGCCACAAAGTGTCAGCTACAATTTTGGCCTTTAGAGAGGGAAGAAGAGGTGGCTGAGACCACGCTACTGTTTCAAGGCTTTGCTTCCTTGCTCTTCACCACTGGTAGAGAACCTGGGGCCTCAGACAGACAGCCAGGGCTCTAACTCCAGCTCCAGGACAGACAGACTGGCTACAGGATCTCAGGTGAGGCGATTTCCCCTCTCTCAGCCTCAGTTTCCTCGATAAATGAGTGAATTTGGCTACAGGATCCCTAACATCTTTTCCAGCCCTGGAAGTCCATCAATACTGACATGGGACAAAGAAGAATGAGCCCTCTTTGGAGGGGATCTGAACTGTGGGGAGCAGGTGCATGGGGCTCGGCTGCTCTGTACCCACAGAGACCTGCGAGGAGCCACTCAGAGGGGCTGTCCACCAGAAACAGTACTGTAGCAATGACACTCCATCACCTCCTCAGGGGCCTGTGTCCTCATCCTGAGTCATCCAGAGGCCAAGCCCACCCACGAGACCCTGCATGGGGCAACCAGATTTCTCGGCCCCCTGCCCTCCATACTTTTCTCAGACTGTGTAGGTTGGAGTGCCCCCTCCCAACTCACCTTCCCTGAGGACTGGATGCCCTTGACGACGGCCATGCCCACAATGGTCCAGGCCACAAGGAGGCACAGGGTCATCTTCCAGTTGAGGCCCCCACTCTCCGAGATGGAGTTGGAGATGTCCAAGGCCTCTCGGTACCAGAAGTAGGTAGTGGCTGAGCTCTTCTCACACTCTGCCTCCACCACTGCGACAGCAGCAAAGGTCTCAGTGACAGGGCTGCAGGGCCACCTCCTCTGCTGGACCCCCACCCGGGGCAGCAGTGGGCAAGGGGACAGCTGAGCCCGGGCAGCAGGGAGGGTTAGCCAGGATCTGACAGAACTTGAGGACTCCTGGGCTCCCGACAGGGGCTGGGAGGCTTCAGGACACACTGATCTAATCCCCACTCATACCAGCCCTGCCCATGTCCGCCTGAGCAGGGCAGGAAGGGAAGGCAGAACTGGCCTCCAGCTCCTGGGAAGGTCCTGAGCTGGGCACTGAAGACCTGAATTCCCTCTTTGGTTAAAGCAGTGGTGTGACCATGGGGAAGTTGTTTCTGGGCCTCAGTTAGCCCATCTGTGAGGTGGAATAAATCACAGACCTTTATGGAGATGGCATGCAAACTAAGGCTGTTTTCAGAGAGGAGGAGATTGAGTAGCACAGGGTAGCTGACAACAACTAAAGAAGAGTGCCTATTGCCAGTTTTACCTGCATTCACTAGTTCATTCAGTCCCCACAAGAACTCTGTGGGACAGGCTGGCAAGAGGGCATCGGAAGGGAAAATGAGGATCAGAGAGGGCAGGTGTCTTATTCAAGGTGACACAGCAAGTCAGTGCAATCCCAAATCTGTGCCTAAGCCTCTTAGGCTCATTTGACTCTTTCCACGAACAGGGCTGGCTGGGGTCCCCAGCTGGTCACACTCAGGGGCTCCCGTACTTGCCTGCCACAGTCCCGTTCCTGACGACAGGACATTCACTCCAGGGCAGTGGGTACTGGAAGGACTTGAAGAAGTAGAAGATGCTCCACCCGATAATCACATTATAATACAGCCCAACAAAGAGGCAGACCTGAGGATGGTCCATGGGCACGGGTCATGGAGGCGGCAGGGAACTCCCACCCATCCCCCACCCCACCCAAAGAGTCCTGCTGGGCAGACTGCACACAGCTCATAGCACAGCCTTGGAGGAGGGGAGGAGGGGGACGAGGGATGAGATCAGGCAGCTGAAGGCCCCTCCTAATCCTTCATCTGGTATTCAAAGAATCCACAGAGGAATGTTTCCGATATTAAAGTTTTCTCCTTTAAGCAATAAACTCCTAACATGTTAATCCTTTCCAGTATGAAATTCTTCTAGGATGCTTAAAGCACTTCCCCATCATTTCCTGATGACTCGCGTCACAGTTCCAGAGCTGCCCCAGGACCGTGGGGACATGCCCAGCGGCAGTCAACTGTGCCCAGATCACGGTGCCGTTTGAGACTTTCTGGGTGCTTCTTATTGGTTTCCTGTGTCCACCCTTCTCTCAGGACACTACTCTCCGTGGTGCTTTCTGCAGCCTGCCTCTAGAAAGACGTCACTTCTCGTTTCTTGGAAGCATGATAACTGACTTTGTAGAACTGACAGAGGGTCCAGGTCCAAGGCGCTTCTTTGAAAGCAGTGCTTTCTCGTGCACAGATCTGCTGCACGGATGGTGACAGGTCCCTTCCACCTCCCAGGCCTCGGTTATATTAGGCATCGGTGACACTGCTGGTCAGTGTGACAGTTGAGGTCCCCTCGCTTTATTGACTTCACCTGAGCCCTGGTGTGTGGGAGCAGACACTCCTACAGCATACATCACTGGGGACAGAGGGAGAGGGACACCCACTGCCTTTACTTGGGTGCTTTCAGTCCAAGGGGGACCCCAGTCACACTCATGGCCGACCCAGCCGAGTGGGCTGTATGCGGCCATGTCCAGCTGGGCAGAGGCAATGCCCAGCATGAGAGGGGCAGCTGCACAGACCCTCTCCAGGTCTCTGCCCAAGCCAGGTTTGGGCTGGCCCGGCTGCCATGCCTGACAGAATCCTCAGTTCCTTCCAGAAGCAGATTCTAGTTTTTATCCCAGGTGTGAGCACAGGCATCTGTGGGCTTTGTCTCTAAGGGAGGTTCGGTGTCCTTGCCTAGAGCACTGAGCCGAGAGCCCTCACGAGGCTCCCCATCCAGGGCTCCTCTGCCTCCTGCTGTTCCAAAGCCTCCCCCCTCCTGGGTCGGCTCCTATCCCAGGCCTCCTCCAGCTCTGCTCACGAGCACAGCAAAATGGCAAGGAGACCATGCCCCAGGGCTGCCTGTTCCTGCCACCCACTTGCCCAAGAAAAGAGGAAGGGTGTCCCTCGGCAGGAGCTGATGGGCTGGTAAGCAGACGGGTATCCGGGGTGGTCTGCATGTCCCCAGAAAACCAGCAGGGCGGCCCGGTCTTTCCTCCTTGATAACAATCCCACATTTACACCCTGCTCAGGCGGCGGAGCCAACTCTCAGTTTAGGAAACAATGTGACCCTGAGACACCAGCTGGGAGCAATTCCCACGTGGAAGGTCTCCCCTGCCCCGACCTGGCCCAGGACTAGTCTGGAGACCCTGTACCCAAGAGCAGCCCCTCGGCCCCCCAGTAAGTGCCCAGTGCCAGCTCCCGACTCACAATGCAGCTGGAGAAGCCGATGCCCCCCAGGCGGGGACACACGTAGTGCCACACGCCGATGCTGCCCCGGCGGATCCTCTGGCCCACAGCCAGCTCCAGGAAGAAGAGCGGGATCCCGATGGTGATCAGCAGCACCAGGTAGGGCACCAGGTAGGCACCTAGGAGGAGGAGAGATGTCAAAGGTGTCTGAAGCACGGCACCAGGGTAACAGAGGGCTGGCAGCCAGGTCCTGCAGTCCTGCCCATGTCTCTGATCATCTCAAATTGTCACTGGTCTTTGTGATCCTCCAGGGATGGTCTGGCTCATACGTGTGACCTGCCACGCACTGGTCACCTCCTTCTTCCCCTTGACTCCCTGACCTGAAACACTAACGGAGGATCCAGAAGTACATCAATGCCTCCTGCTTACGAGGCTAGCCCCAAAGACAGACAGAGAGACAGGCAGGCAGGCAGACAGACAGATACTGTCTTGCCTCTCAGAATCCACATGTCAAGTCACACGCCAACAGACACACTGACCTCGTGATGTACTCTGTGGACACCTGTTCACACCCCCTCCCACCCACAGAGCAGCAGCCCAGACGGAGCGGCCCCCGGAGGCACAGACCCCAGGCCCAGCCTTCCCCGTGCCGGAGCCAGATGCCGACGCAGCAAACTGGGCAGCTCCGGGGAAGCAGAGCTTGGCAGCTCTCCAGGGAGAGAGGTTCTGACCAGCACGGCCATTAATCTATAGCTAATTGGGAGGAATGGGAGAGAAATTAGCAGTTCAGGAAAGTGTAGCTGGGAGGACCATAAAGGACAGAATGGGTATCGCTAAAGATTCCAGATGATAAATGAAACTCACTGTCCTGGGCCTCAGTGCAGACAGTCTTGTCTCCAAGTGACAGGGCATTTAGCAGGAGAATTAAAACCATGTCTGGACACAGACGAGCGATCCCACTGAGAGCTGTGCCAATGACCTAGTCCTATTAGCAATGCTGCTGGCACAGCCCTGCCTGTCCGTCTATGGTGTCAGGCCAGCGCTGGTCACCAGGGCCCTGATGGTCACCTAGCACCCCCAGACCAAGCCCTGTGAGCTAGGAGTCTCCAGAAGACCTTCTAGCCACACTACTCTGCCCCCCATAACATGACATCCCACATGCTCCCCAATATGTGCTCAACCTGCCAACAAAGGGGTGAGCCTCTCCAGGGCACACGGCCCGGCACTTGGCAATGGTCCGCTGTTATCCACTCGGTACATATGCAACGAGAGGACATCAGGACAACAGAGGCTCAGACACTATCCCAGGAGAGCTGGCAGGACCTCCAGCTTCACATGAGCAATGTCAGCACGTGTGGGCACAGACACACACACGCGCGCGCGCGCGCGCGTCACACACACGTCACACAGAACCAGCTGACAAGAGAGCTACTTGGGAAAGGCTTCCAGGGCAGGCAACCTACTGAGACTTACAACAGCATCCAGTCACTAACACAGACGTGCACAGTCACACGCACACATCAAGTCCACTCGTCACTGACAAGCAGCCCCATCATGGCACCCAAAGGAGGCAGGTCTTGTCCTTTAACCTAGCCCTGTCTCTCGGTCTTGGGCTTGGGGAAATGGAAGAGGACAGGAGTGACCTGCAGGACAGCAAAGGGAAATAGCCACGCTGGTTTAGTATTTCTCCTGCATGTCCTTGGGAGGGCAAGACGTTCAAGGAGATGGGTTTCAGGGTACTGGAGAAGCAGATTGGCATCTTCTGTAGATGTTTCCCTCCTCTCCCCAAAGAACCAAGGAAAGCCTCTAGGTAAGTACTGTCCAAAAAGGGGTCCTGCAGAAAAGACCAGCCACCCGCCACCCTTCACTCAGGCCCATGCACCTCAGCCTGGCCCAGGGTGCTGCCTTGACTGCTGGTCTCCCCACCGGGCCGAGGCTTTGCTAACTACAGTGCTCAGGGGATGTGGGCTGGGAGGGCGGAATTTCTGGGTGATCAGAGGTGCTTTTTCATATCAACCCTTGTTGAAATCCTTGGGAAATGCACCCTCTTTCACCTTAGAAAGTACAACTTGGGGCTGCACCTGGGTGTCCTGTGGGGCTGCAGGGCCTCCGGGAGCCCAGGCGTCAGTTTGAACAGCAGGGAGCGCTGCTCAGGGCAGCAGGAAACTGAGCGGACACGGCTGCAGGAACTGCATTCCGGGATCCCTGAGGTCCCCGGGACGGCTGGCAGTCTACGTCTCGGTCTACACATTGGGTCTCATTTCTGCCAACCCCAGGGTTATTCCTAGGATTTGAAAGACCACCTTGGTCTGGGGGTTGAGACCAGACTCTGGAGAGCAGAAGGGGTTTGATACCAGAGTAGGATCCTCTAGGGGGATTCAAACGCAGGGGGCAGCATGAGGGCCCCTTCTACCTGGGAGGCAGTAGGTGTGGTGATGGTGTGCACAGGCCCCGGGGCCAAGCTGTCCAGGTTTGAATCCTGACTTTATCACTAGCTGTGTGACCTTGAGCAAGTTAGCTAACCTCTCTGTGCCTCAGTTTTGCAGTCTCTAAAATGAGGATGACAATAACATGGGGTTGCTGGGGGGAATTCAATGGTTGAACCATATGAAACCAGGGCTCTGATTGTTCCAAGATGCTCAAATATCAGCAGTTTCATCTATTTCAGACTAATATCCATTAAGTGCTTAGGACAGTGCCTGGCACCTAGTAAGCATTTAATAATAACGGCCAGAAGCTGCTCTTTACACTGTGTAAGACACCGTGTAAAGCGTTCTACATGCAAAGCTCTTTTCATCCTCCCAACTATCCTGTAAAGCAGGAAATACTATTATTCCCATTTTACAGATGGGGAACGGAGAGGCAGAGAGATAAAGCTGCACGCACAGAGAGCTGGCTGGCTGGCCAGGGAACTTGACCCAGGCCATCCAGGTTCTTAATAGCTCTCAGCGCTGAGCAATTCCTGAGGAGCCTTACTCTGCAATCCTGAGCTTCAATCTACAAGGTCCCCATTTGGCCTAGGTCAGGGGGTGTTCCTTTTCACCCCTCAGCCCAGACCATGTGCAGGGCACCCCAGGGCCAGTAGGCCTGCCTCTTACCGCCTCCATTTTTCTGGCACAGGTAGGGGAACCTCCAGATGTTGCCGAGGCCCACGGAGAAGCCGATCTGGGCCAGGATGTACTGCAGCTTGCTGTTCCAGGCCGGCCGGTCCTCAGCGTCCAGCTCATCCTCCGCCGCCTCCTGCTTGCCACCTGCCCTGCCTGCCACATTCAGGATGCTCTGCTTGTAGTCCACGGGCTCCTCTAGGGCCAGTAGGTCAGCCACCGACTCCGTGACATGCTCGTTGCTGTGCTCACGCTGGGTCACCTTGCTGTTCTTCGGCATCAGTGCCACTGGGGCCACGCGGCCCTGCTCCCCAGCACACAGAGAAGGCGGGACTCCCTGCTGTCAGCTCCTTCTCATCCAGGACCTGTGAAACCAGGTGAGCAGGAGAGGATTAGCTGGCCAGGTGGGAAGCTCAGGTGGACACAACCAAATCAACTCCTTGTCACATACACAGAGCTGGTCAGTGGCATGGAATATTGAGCTGGCCTTCCTCCCCATCGGGGATGCCCACTGAGGAGCTCAAGGTCTGCAGACTCAGTTTCTCCACAGGCCTTATCTGAGCATCATTAGAAAGGCAAATGGAATGAGGCCAAAGAGGCCACACCAGACACCAAACCCAAATCAAGGGTCATCCATGGCAGCAATGCCCACTTTCACAAATGCAGATCCGAGTGCTCAAGACCGCGTGGGGGTCCCACAGCCGTCCACTCCCAGGGTTGAGCAGGTTGTGCCAAGTCCAAGTCCTCTGTGTTCTATTGAGAACCACCTGGTGGGACCCAAGGAAGCCAGAGGCTACCTTCTCTAGGGTCTTTCTATTCAAACATAGTGGTAGGCCAACCGCATCACCGGGACTAGTGAGAGATGCAGAATGTCAGGTCCACTCCAGACCCACTCAATCTTTTTCTGAATTTGTATACGATCCCCAGGTGATTCAAAGGGATATTGACATTTGGGGGGGAAAGGGTCAGAGTTCTCACTGTGAGGCCCCTGGACACCAGCATCCGTGGCTCCTTCATTCCCCGGGCAAGAGCGCTGACCAGGCTCGGCCAAGGATCTGGCACCAGAGTCCTGGAGGTGTTTGCTTGGTGCCAACAAATCCTGGGTCATCACTCACCAACGACATTATCTGAGGGCCACAGCAGCCAAGAGCTGGTTCTCCATCCTTCAGTAACAGTTTTACAGCAGATAATGTCTGCACAGTGGGGGCGGAGGAGACAACACCCTCCCCTGCCATTTCTCATCCATCTTTCATGCTTCCCCTTAAAGAAATAAAGCACCAAGGAAGCGAGTCTTTGAAGGATCCTAGCACTCTGCTATATTTCAAAGCACTTCCTCATTAAGGGGAGGTCAGAGAATTTAAAATTAAACACATGTACACCTGGCCTGCAGTTGCCCTGCATCTTTCCAGGGATGTAAATTACCCAGCTCTGTAATTACTTAACTAAGGGAGGAGCTGCCCCTGGAAGCCGGCTCCCGTCTGTTCTCCTCAGACGTGCCACCTGAACGGCATGGGCAAGGTCTCTGCACAGCAGAAGCATGCCTGGCTGCCTCCCTGCTTGACCCAGACCTTCTGACTGACTCCAGCAAAGGCTGACCTTTGAGGGGACCTGGATAGCCCATGCTGCTAATGAAGTTAGGAGGCCTGGCAGGTGGGGACAACTGTCCATGTTGGTCTGCGGGTTAGCCAACCCTTCCAGGCCAGGCCTTGGACCACATCAGCAGGTGACACTTCCCTGCCCTCCTCATCCAAGTGGGACAGTGAGTCTTTAGTGACTGCCCCCAGAAACCCCAGGAACAGTCAGGGTCTTGGGCTTTGGAGTGACTGGGACAGAGACAGCTTGTCTAGAAGACCCCAAAATTCCCTACGAGGAAGGCAGCTCTCTGTTGGGACTCTACAGTGGGTCAGCTGAATATCCCATTGTGTCCTGGAGATGCTCCACGGTGGGACTGCATGTCTGTGGACTCTTCAGTCCTCAGCCTCTGCAGACTGCTGCCCTGCCCATGCTACCCAAGCAAATGGTGCCCCAGGGCATTGTGCAGTGGAGAGGCCTGTGTTCTTGCCTGGGCTTCCAGGATGAGCCCCTCCCCCTTCCCCATCAGCAGGTCCCGGTCCCCAAGGCACTTAAATGGAGCAAATCTAAGGCACATGCAATGGCTGCTTATCTAGCTACCCCACCTCCACTACAGCTGACGTAAAGAATTTTTATTAAAACTAGAGCTGGGGAGAAGGGCCGGGGTCCTGCTGGAGACTGCAATCGGCAGGGTGCCTCAGCTCAGAGCCAGTCTCCAGGTCTGCCTGCAGCAGGATCTAATCAGAGCGATCTGCAATGCATTAGGTTTGATTTACTGCACATCCTGCCACAACTGAAGAAAAGCAAGGGGGATTCCGCCAGTCTGCAGAATTTATCTTGATGCTGACCCACTGGAGAACACGCTTCCCCATAATAGCCTAGTGAGTGGCAGCTCTGGTCACCAATATGAGAAAGGGCTGGGGTGGGGGGGTGGGGGTGAGGGGAGCATCATTTGAAACTAGGAGGACTCAAGGACAAAATTAGCACATTGTGGTAAAGCCAGAGAAAGATACCACAGCAGCATCACAAAACCCACAGGAAACAGCTCAGTACGAGCTGAGCTTCTTCCTTCTTCTCAAGACATCACTGCCGTGCTGAGCACACCTGCAGTGCAGGAGGGGGCTAGGGGCCTCCTGTGCCATCAGGTCTGCAAGATGCAAAGTGCTAGTGTAAATGTGCAGGGGGCTGGGCTGCAATCATGGCTGGAACCTTCCGTGCCCAGTGAATGTGCTCAGGTGACAACACCTGAGTCTGACACTTAAAATGTGAAAGCATGCCTGGCAGGTGGGCTCAGTGGATTGAGCATGGTCCCATGGACTGAGAGGTCCCAGTGTGATTCCCGGTCAGGGCACATGCTCTGGTTTGGGGCTTGATCCCCAATAGGAGGCGTGCAGGAAGCAGCCAAGCAATGTTTCTCACATCGATGTTTCTCTCTCTCTCCCTTCTCTCTCTAAAAAAATCAACAAAAACATATTTTAAAAAAATATGAAAGCTTGAGGGATCTTAGCACCATTCTTATTTTGTATATGAGGAAACAGAGGCCCAGAGAGAGGGGAAGAACAGCCCCATGCCGCTGGGTCAGACTCCTCGGGGATGGGCACAGGAAGAAGACGGGGCTTTGAAGTCAGACAGGCCTGGGTTTGAGGGCCCCCATTTCATTCATTCATTCACCCACTCACTCACTCCGCCACTCACTTGACATACGTTTCCTGAGTGCCTCTGCTCCAATGTGCCCTCCTCAGGGTGCCTTTCCGGACCATAAAATAGCAGCCCTACAGGCTGCAACCCCCGGGCCCCACCCCATGTTAGTTCTCTTCATAGCAAGTATCACCACTGGCCCTTATATGTCAATTTCTTTCTTTAGTACCTGACCCTTTTATGAGAAATATATAAATTCCACA
Source organism: Tadarida brasiliensis (assembly GCA_030848825.1). NCBI lineage: Eukaryota > Metazoa > Chordata > Mammalia > Chiroptera > Molossidae > Tadarida > Tadarida brasiliensis. Next base: position 10,472,932 of record CM061275.1, on the reverse strand, counting down.
AGAAGAAACATTTGGCTTATTTTGTTCGTTGCTGTATCCCTCACACCTAGAACAGAGGGAAGACAGCACCGCACACGCGGCACAGCTGTCAGCACCCGGGTCTCCTCACTCCTGTGCTCTCTCTCTGTTTAAAGCGGAGGTAGTTCCAGCAGCGACTTGGAACAACCCTCCCTCCCCAGCCCACCCTACCCCACCTGGAGTTCCTGTGCTGGCGAAGGTCGGCTTTCAGACCAGCACACGGGAATCCAATGTGTACCCAGCCAGTGACCCCTAAGCATGGCCTGGGACAAGCACCAGGATCAGAGAAGGACCCAGGAAGGGCGGATTCCTCTCTGGTCCTCCCTTTGCAGGTCGAGGAGCCAGCCATGACCCAGGTATCAGGAGGCTGGAGAGATGCTGGGCCTGACCCACCACCAACCAACCCTGCAGACTGGCACCATGCCCTGACTTCTCCCTGTGGGTAGAATGGGTTGGTCTGGATGATCTCTGAGCTTCTTCAGCTCTGCATATATCCTGGGAGTGCCCCTCATGCATGTGGGTGTGAGTGAGGCCTGCCGTGCCCTGGGCTCTGGCCGCTACAGGTGCTTGGGCCTGTCATGCCACCCTAGTTAGTAGAGAGCTTGCTAGGGTGTCGTGGGGATGCTTGGACAGCCAGCCCGGCTTAGCTGGAATCATCCTCCAGGAGTAGCTGGGTGGGTTTTAAGGTGCTTTCGTGAGCAGCACGTGAGATGTGGTTCCACCACACTCTGAAAGGAACGCCTCCATCACCTCAATGCAGGGGGGCTCAGAGCTGCGCGCCTCGTCGGTCACCAAGCAACGAGCAGCTCACAGCTCAGAACAGCGCGCGTGAGAGGCAGCACTGAGCCAGTGAACTGTGCACCTTCCTAAAAAGGGAAAAAGGGCACCAACTAGGAGGCAGACAAGTAAAAATATCTCCTGCCCGGGGGCTAGGGCTCCACAACTTTTCAAGCACAATACTCAGCAGTTAGCTCAAGGGTGCAGGTAGCTGCTCGCCCCGCCAGGGCTAGCCGGAGCGCCTCCAGCCCACGGCAGCCAGAGGCCCTCAGAGCACCCGCCTCCTGGGGTCAGGTGTCTCTTCCTTGGGAAGGCTGTACCACGTAACTCAAGGGGTCACTTACTTTCCCAGTCAGACCCTAGGGGAACTGAGTGGAGACGTCACCAGCTTCAGAAAGGCAGACAGCTGAGCTGACTGCAGGGCGCACGGTGCCCTGCTCCTCTGAGCCCCACGGGCTACGCCTAGCTTTCCTAGCCTTGGGTCTCGCAGCTCCAGGACGAGTGCTACACATTCTTAATGCAAGCCTCTTTGCCAAGGAAGCCAAAGCAGTGAAGAGCCCCCAGACCCCCAGGCCCTAAAGCCAAGGTCCAATTCAAGACTAGTTCGCAGTGAGAAGGAAGCGAGGTTGGGTCCCTCTCTCCTAGAACTGGACAGCTTCCCGATCTCCGTGACCAGCGGTCTCGGCGCAACAGCTCTCCTAATCACCTCAGAGCCTCTGGGCTTCCACTGAGCCCAGAGCACGGACTGTTATCAGAGACACAAATTGTCCTCTGAATTATTTTTGTTTTACTAGACCTCTGGCAGTCACCTGGGGCAAACTGCTCCTGACAGGCCCTGGCCTTGACTTGGTGGCTGCCCTCCTTGGGTTTCTCGCCTGGACACACAGGCAGGGACCCCAGCACTCTTCTTGACCTCGCCCTCCTATATCCTCCATCCAAAGCTGCCGAGTCCTATCAGTGTATTCAGCTCTGCCCTCTTTGCCACCCCTCAGGCTCTAGTCCACACCTTCCCTCTGTGAGACGCAGGCAGCCAGCTCCTGCTCACTTTCCTGCTAGGCCTTCAGAGGACGCTTCCTGACATACCTCGCTGCCTGCCTCCAATGCGTGCACTTACATCTCCTCCCTGGGCCCCTCCATCTCCTGTGCCCCGCCCACCCACCACTCCCTCTGCACAAACCCCTCCCCATCCTCTGTCTACTGAAGCTTCCAGTGTCTGCAGGTGCAGCTCATGGTCCACCGTCTGGCCTCCATGCCACTATCTGAGGTATTCTAAGTGAGAACGAATGTCCTTCTTCCCCTTCTCAGCCGGCTCCTTGGCATACTCTTTCACACTTTTACCATCTGGCTTTCTAGTACAGCTGGTTGTTTACATGACTGATTCCTTTTCTAAGTGTCATGCCCGGCACACACAGGATGGAACGTGGTACCTACAGATGTCCCAGGGTCCCTGCCTTCCCACCCTCCAAGAACAAGCTGCTTTCTATGTTGAAATCCTGTCCACTGCCTTCACCTTGAAACAAAGAGGCAGGCCTGGAAAACGAACAGATCTGACTAGGGAGACAGTTAAACCCCCTAGGAGGTCTGCACGCCCAGCTGGGGGGATACTCTGACAGAGCGCAGCCCTGCAGCACATGTGGGGAGGACCCTGGGACTTGGAAGCCAGCTTTCCATTCCTTATTCATCTGCAAAATAAGGAACAGTGCTTACCTACCAACTGTGTCTGGTTACCACATGGACAGAAGGGCAAAGAGAATGAAGAGCTGATCGAGAAGCTGAGCAAACAGAACGGTCACCTCTAACTCCATTTTACTGATTTGCAGGGTCTGACACCATCCTTGCTTCTACAAGGCCAAACCCTGGTGTCTTACTATTACATGTGCTAATAAATATGGTATGAATGAGTGAATCAATGAACTGATGCTTGAGCGCTCCAAATTTTCTAGAGTCTGATGTAATTTCCAGCTTCAGTTTCCCCCCCATCTTCTGCTGCGATATTCTGGTCCCGAGAACATCGGATGCCCACAGAGGCCCTAAGCGGAAGTTCAAAGCTAGAAGAAGTCTGACTGTTGCTCATCCACTTGCTTCTTACAAAGGAGCCGCCCACTTTCTCCACTTTGTAGAGAGCTTCCATCCTCACCTCCGGGAAATGAACACGGGATGGGCACAGCCTTGGCACAGAGCACTGCAGGGGGCTGGCGGGACCATTCCAAACGATGGCTCAGGCAAAGCAGCCAGCGGAGCCTTCTGCAGCCTGACTCGCCTGCCTGTCATCTTCTCCAAGCATGTTCTCTGCAGTCGGTATTTTGTTTTCTTAGTCCAGGAGGAAGGGAAGCAAGAAGGCAGGCAGATGGCTGGGAGGGGCGGGGGGCAGGAACTGGCACTGGAAAATGTGGGCGGGGCCAGTGCAAACCAAATCTTTTGGTTCCATTTTACCATGTCATCTGGAGGGAAATCCGTGCGGGGGGGGGGGGGGGGTGCAGCAAGACTAGCACCATGGCTGCCCCACAGATGCCATTAACCTCACACTAGAATTCAGGTAGAGTGGGTGCAGTAGCAATAACAACGACAACATCATACAGGTGATACTTCTTGAGGGCTGACTCTAACTGCCATTTTGTGGAGCAGCCATATTTCCTTCAACCCCCAGTAACAGTCTTACAAATGAAGGAGGGGCTTAGCGGGATTAATGACCTATGTTTCATTGAACTTAAGGCCCTTTGATGCAGGTACTTCATCTTGAACTTACCAGAAAGGCCAGTGGAAGGTGTTTACCCAACTAGGTCACCACTGCCTTCTGACAACACCCGACTTGGGACGTCATTGATTGCACATCGTGTCCTGATTTTAAGATGTGACAATGTGGGAAAATATGCATCTTGGAATTGATGAAATAAGGCACACAGTCAGACAGCATCTATTCTCCGAGAAGTAAGCACTGATGGGCACAGTCGTGTGCACACAGGAGGCTCCCATACCCAGCCAACCCTCCGACTCTAGAACCACAACACCGTCACAGAAAGATCATGGGTTTGGGATCTGGGGGAACTTGCATTTGAGTCCTGGGGCCTCTTACTAGCTGTGAGTCTTTGGGAAATTACACAGCCTGTCTTGGTTTCAGCTTCTGGATCTGAAATGATGGGGATGAGGCTCCTACTCACAGGGTTGCACGAGGACAAACTGAGATAATGCAGGGGACATGCCACAAACCAGCAGCAGGACCACGTGAGAACATGGGGAGATGGGCTCACGCAGGAACAGAAGCGCATCCACCCACTGTCCCGCAGTGTCCTGAGACTGATGTGGGAAAACATGTAGGTGCCTGAGGACGCAGGAGCTGGTTGTGGGATGCAGGGGCCCGGTGCTCCAACTGACTGTCAGCTTCCCTCTTGGGCTGAAGGAGAATGGAGCCCAGAGACTCTTGTGAACTAGAGAGTCTGCTGAAATAGAAATATGGGATTCTAAAAACCCCTCTCTATATTTCCCCAACCTCTCTCCCTCCTTCCTTTCCTCTACTTTATTCAACAAATATTTACTGAATATGAACTATGGACCAGGCCCTAGTAGAGCAGAGAACAGAGCAAACAATGTTCTGGCCCTGTAGGGTTTACATTCCAGAGCAGAGGGCCACATGAATTAGACAAATATATAATTAATAGTGTATAGATAAATACTATATCTATAATATATAAAGATATGAAATAAGTATATAATAGAGAGTAGGAGGGGATGGAGTGAGGCGAGGATGCTACAATATATAGAGATGTTAGGAAAGCAACTCTGAATAAGACCTGATAGAGTGAGAGAATGAGCCATGTGGATATCCTGGGAAAGCACTCAGGAAGAGCAAAGGCCCTGACAGGACCAGGCACGCTTAATGCCAGGAGAAAGCGTCCCATGCCTAGAGCATCCTGAGCAAGGGACAGCTGGGAGGTGCTGAGACAGGAGGATAGCCAGAACCCCAAGCGGGCAGGCCTCAGGCCATAGAAAGGACCCTGGGTTTCCTTTCAAGGCCAACAGGAAGCTGTTGGGAGTTTTTGAGGAAGGGAATAACGTGACTCACCTGTATTAAAAGGGATCACTCTGGCCCTGGCCTGTGTAGCTCAGCGGTTAGAGTGTCAGCCCACACACCAAAGGGTTATGGGTTCAATTCCCAGTCAAGAGCAGGTACCTGGGCTGGAGGCTCGATCCCCGGCCCTAGTTGAGGTGCATGTGAGAGGCAACTAACCGATGTGTCTCTCTCACATCGATGTTTCTCTCTCTCTCCCCCTCCCTCCCTCCTTCCTTTCCACTCTCTCTAAAAATCAATGGAAAAAATATCCTCAGGTGAGGATTGACACACAAAAAAGGGATCACTCTAGTACAAGTGAACAAACAAGGAGGGTAGGTAAGAGATGATGGGGACCTAGGCCAGGCTGTTAGATGAAGTTTAGGTTTAAACAGAGAGTTAAACAGATGAGTCCAGGGTGCTGCAGGGCACTCCAGGGCCCAGACAGGTAGACGGTCCCAATTTGGAAAAAAAAAATTTTTTTTCAAATCAGATGTGAAAATTAAAAGTCCAGAAGCGATGAGTGAAGCCCTCCCTCTCTTCTTCCCTCATTCACGGGAGGCCCTTGGTGGTGACAGATGGGTCCTCACAGCATCTGCCCAAATCCTCTGACCTGGATTTTCTTAAAGCCATTATTTTCTCTTGTCTCTGAGAGAGAGAGAGACAGAGGGAACTAAGGGTGTCCAATTACCTGAGTTATCCACCAGACTGCTGAAGGGCACTTGAAGGAATAGTGATCAGGAACCCTTAATTACAGTCCCAACATGATGTCTCTTTCCTGAGAACCAGAAACGTTTGTCTGTTTCCTCACCAGCCATCAGAGCAGCTTTGTGGAGGGCTGGGCTGAAAAGCACTCCTATTAGAAACAGGTCGTAAGACACAGCAAAGAGAGCAAGCATCTTTGAAGACCTGCTATGCTTATATATGTTATTTATCCCCCCAACAACTTGGGGTAAAATGTAATTCTCATTTTACAAACAAAGAAGCCTAGGCTAAGACAAGATCAATATCAGGTACGAGATTACCCAGCCATGAAGGGGAAGAAGGGGAATTTGAACTGTGATCTCCCAAACTCTGCAGCCCACGTTCTGTCCAATATACTAGTGCTGTTTCCAATTTTTTGCATGTCTGACCCACCGAGAAGAGCAAACTGGTATGGCACATTGGGGTACATGAGGGGGCTTCATTACCCTAGGCTGCTCCAGGATACTCCAAAGGATGAAGGCATCCTGATTACTGGGCCACAAGCCACCCATCTGTGGCACTGGTAGGAAGTTCCGCAACACACCATGCTGCACTGCAAAGCAATACACCCGAGTCTCATTCAGCAAGTCAACAGTGGGACAAGTCCAGCTACCACCATTTTCCCCTGAGGTCAGGAGCCTCCTCATCTGGTCAGGTCCTTTCCCAACGCCAATGACATAATGCAATTTGTGAGACTGGTTATGGAGATTTTTTCCAGCTGTTCTAAAGGAGTCCCCAAATTACCAGCAGGCAGATTGTCTCAGCAGTGTGCCAGGACCGTGGACAGCGCCCACCAGGCCCTTCTGGGAGCCAGTGCGGGGTTGCCCAGCACAAGAGAACCCACTCTCTGTTCTCTGTCCTTTAGACAAATGGAGGGAGAGTGTCCATGTCCTCACTGAATACTCACCTGGAAACACCTGACAAAGTCACTCCACCAGGTGACCATCCACATCTCCGGAAGGGGAGCTGTATCAAACAGTGCTCCCCACCTGGAATGGGATTTAAAACCACAGGAGCACAGGAGTCTTATAATTAAAGAGAAGATGCAACCAGTAGGAACTTGGAGTATGGACCAATGAATTCTATTTGCAACTGAAATAGGTGGCAAATTAGCGGCACACAGAATCCAGTAGAAATTCTAATTAAACTGGTAATTAGAAATGATGGACTACAGTGACAGGCAACTTGTTATCTTCCAGTGAGCCCTGTGTTGGCTCTGGAAGGTAGAGTGGCAGCTCGGTGGGACCAGTGTGGCTGGTGAGATGACCTCAGGCCTGGGAGTTGGGGCGTGATTTCCTCTGGCCCTATGCTTTCCCCTCGAGGCCACATGTAGGGTCTTAAGTCTCACCTCCGAAGTTGGGGACTCGACGTGGGCTGCCCAGTACTCACCTGACCCAGAATTATCCTCTAACGAATATACTAGGTTCTGAATGAGAATAATGCAGTGCAGTAATCCACCTTGCACTGGAGTTCCTGTTCTCACATGTGAGTTTCTGTACACAGTGAATATCTAATTATGTTTTTAATACCTGGATTTATCCATAGATGAACAATGTTTTAATTTTTTAAATCAGTCATGCTGGGGGGTGGATAGCAAAGGGCTGCATCACCACAGAGTGGCTGTCTATGGAGCACGGGTGTCTGGGAAGACCCCCATGGGTGGGGAGCATGGATGTTGACATTCCAATTATCACCCTCCCTTATGGGAACTTCCTGCCGAGATCAGGGTGGTTTGCAGGAGCCAGGCAGGCTAGGACAGTATGGGCCTATTCCTCCAGGGATGGTGATTTCTCAGAGAGAGAAGGGATGGAGAAGAAAGAGGAAGCAGATGCCACTTTTCCAAGAGTGCCAAGGACGCAAAGGGCAGAGCCTCAGAGGTGAGGAGGGTGAGCTGTGCAGGGGACGAGCCCAGGGAACAAGCACGTCCCTCTGCAGCCCATGCTGGCAGCTGCCGTAAATAGCCCTGAGAGTTAGCAGTCCCACTCCGGGGTCTCACCAGAAGCTTCTGTCAGCCCTGGCTCACTCTCTCGAGCAGAGAAACCTGACACACTAGAGTTCCCACTGCGACTGGTTGTCCTGACTCTGCAGATGCAGAAATCCTCTGGGCCACATCCAGTCTGCGCTGACTCTTCCCCTCACCGCTCCCAGCACCAACCCTGGACTTGGACAAACTGTGAGCGAATGAGGTCAGGGGAGGCAGAAGTCAGGAAGAGAAAGCCAGACATGACCATAAGCACCAAGATGGAGCCTGGGCCCTTATTCTGGACTCCAGCCCTGTGGAACCACATACCACATTCCCCAAACCTTGCAAGGTTAGGTCTGTTCATTCTCTACCAACTTCCCACTGGTGGAGGCTCACTGCTCCCTTTCTCAGGGATGAGCTCAAAGAACTGGACCTGCAGGTTTAGACAACCTCATTTGGGTAAATGCCTGGGTGGTCAGCAAACATTTACAAACAATTTATGATGGAGACATAACACATGGTGGTCAAGAGCAGGAAGTTTGAAATCTGACAGACCTGAGTTCCAATTCTCAGGTTGCCACTCATTACTTGGGTGACCTTGATCAAGTTATTTAACCTCTCTGAACCTCAAGATTCACATCTGTACAACTGCCAAGACCAATATCTGTCTCCTGGGATGGCAGCAAAGATTAAACAAGATGGTGTAGGAATAAAGCACTTAGCACAGAGCAGAAGCCTCAGTAAAAATCTGGATATTATTGCTGGGTGCCAAGCATGGCGTGAGCTGCTGGAACCACACCCACCTTTCCTAAAAGCTCACAAAGTAGGCATTTCCCCACAGATCATGGTCCCACTTGAGTCTGGGAGAGTGCACTGACAGATCTACCCACGGCACCGTGCTGTGGACCTCTGAGAGCCCAGGACACCAGCCGGGGAGGCTGATGTAAGAGGACTCTGCAGGGGCTGAGTAAGTTATTTTCCCCATCCTGGCACTCCAGATGTGTGGCTCTGAGGACTTCTTGCAGCCCATCCTGGCAGTGAGTGATAACTCAGACCTGGTTTTAGAGAAAAAAAAGCCCAAATTCGTCTTCCCTTTAAAGTATTCTGCTGCTGCCCTGGCCGGTTTGGCTCAGTGGTTAGAGCGTCGGCCTGCGGTTCCCGCTAAGGGCATGTACCTCAGTTGCAGTTTGTCCCCGGCCCTGGTTGGTCATGCGGGTGGCAGCCACTCGATGTGTCCCTTTCACGTAGATGATTCTCTCTCTCTCTCTCCCTCCCACTCTATCTGAACAGAAAATGAAAAAATGTCCTCGGGTGAGGATAAAATAAATAAATAAATAAATAAAGTATTCTGCTGCTTATCTTAGCAGCTTTAAAGGGATTCATGATGAATTTTCCTCCAGCAGCAAACCCAGACAGGAAAGGGGCATGAGGGAAGGGAAGGTACCCAGGCAGAAGGAGCCTGCTTCTTAGGAATCCTCTCATCTGTCTCTAGCACCCATGGAATTTGCCAGACCCAATAGGAAGGGCATTGATTCCCAGGGTGCACATGCACACACACATTTCCAGGAGCAATTGGAGTTCTCTGGGTCAGCATGGTTTTCTTGCTGCACTGGGGATCCCCTTATTTCCTCCACTCTTGAGGCAAACACATCTTAGCTCAGCACCAAGTCTAGACACATCACAGAGGAGGGAGCCAGGGGCCCAGGGTTCTTCAGGGAAGGCAGGGAACACACTCCATTGCTTTGCAACTTGCAACTCCACTGCAGATGGGACAGGTGGGAAGGAGGATAGCAAGACCTGACCAAAGGGCAGGGACCCCTGCAGTCCACCCAGCAGGTGCTGTAACTTGGGACTAGGCTACAGTCATGAACAATCTTAAGGAGTCAAGGTCTGTGCTGGAGTCTCACCCCTGAGCCATCACAGACAGCCCAGGGCACCCAGCAGACCCAGCACAGGCTGCCCACCCCTCCCTAATAGCCCTGCTCTTACTCCAGCTTCCCCATTCAGGGTCTCTGGGGAGAAATGAGGGTTGGAAGTAGGTCAGTTTGCAGCTGAGTTGCTTATAGGTCCTTCTCAACCATGTGTGAAGCCCTGCCACTTTTTGTCTCCACCCCCCTCTCACACCAAGGAGCAAGGGCAGGGAGAGAAAGAACTGCTTCTAGTTAAGGCCCGTAAAGAAAGAGGTGGGGAACTCACATTCAATGAGCATCTGCTACATGTCCAGACTGGGCTCAAAATAAGCCTGCAGCAAAGGCACCACAGGCATCCTTGTTTTTCAGTGGAGGAAACCAAGGCTCCAGAAGTAAAGGGACTTGCCCAGGGTCACCCTGTGCTGGCACATGGCAGAGCACTGGGCCGTTCTGACCACAATCACAGAACCTCCCCTGAAGCCTCTCCTCCACCTCCCCACCCCCAACCTGTCCCTGCTTGCCTTTCCCAGGGGTCAGAGCTCTAGAACCCTTACCCAGGAGCAAGGCAGCCTGAGTTCTGCTTAGCTCCCTCTGAGGACTTGCCCACTTCTGGGAGTTCTGGCCATTCCTACTCACAAGTCCTGGTACTGAATGCCATTCAACTCACCAGCAGCTGACACAACTCTGCCTGTGACTCAGGCCAAACAAAGTCACTCCAGTCAGAGCAGGTGGGCACAATTTGCCTCCTGCACTGAGTCACCTCCAGGCTGAGCTGTAGGAATTCGCCCAAACTCACCACCTACTTAGCCACAGTAGCTCCATTTGAGAAAAAGCCAGCAGAGGAGCTGGAGCCTCCAATGGTCCCCATGGCTGGGCCACAGCCAAGGAGAATGAAGTGTGACCTCAAAGCCCTTCCTGCCCAGGTGATGTATCCACCTCACCAGACCATGGGATATTGTAAGCACAGCATGAGACACGAGAACTCCCACTGTTAACCTCCATACACTCTGACCTTGTTCTCCAGACATCAGTCAGTAAATCCTAAACAGCCTAACAGGATCTAACTAAAGTTTTGATTGAAAAAAAATTTTTTGAGTCGTTACAGGATCTTCTTAGTTTCTGAAAGTTCCTATTAACAAGGGGAGTGCCCTGGAATGAATCTTCCTATCTCCCCAACCCAACCCCACCTGCTTCGTGTTCACAGCTGAATTGCCCCAAACATAGCCTTGGTTAGAAGTGTCCAAATCCAAAGAATTCGTTAAAATATTTCTAAAAGGAAAGAGGAGTGAATCAAATAGGTTTAAAAACATTCCTCTTGACAGCGACTGGGTCCTGTATGGTGAGTGGCCTCGGGATTTCTGATCACTTGGAGCCCTGACCGGGCTGTGTGGGCTTTAAAAGGAAACACGGGGCTTCCTTCCACCGTGGCGGCGTGCCTGGAGTACTGTGAGCATCAGCATCGCTTGAGAGCGCAGACCAGTGTGCACGGGTATAAATGTGGCACAGGCCTCTCTCCCGAGAGGGAGCCCCCTCAAGACCTGCACCCCGCGCACGCTCCCCATCTCCGCCATTCCGCTTTCAGATGCCTTCCCTCCAGGGAGTTCGGGCTTCCTGCTAGCTCCACATTCAGCGAGGACTAGCCCCAGGACTGGGAATTAAATATTCATCTCGGGCGTGAGCGCTCTGCTTCTCCCGCCAATGACACCGTCAAGGTCACGGGCCTGAAGCCGAGCTGCCGGGGCTGGGGTCTCCAGCCGCGCAGGAGCCTCCCCCGGGACTGCGCCCTGAGCGCGCAGCTCCAGGCGGTGAGACCGGCTGGGCCTCCTCCCCGGTTCTACGCGGGCACTTGCCTCTTCAGCGCTGCCTCATCACCTCCGGAGTTCTTGGGCCCACCTGAGCCCCGGAAGCTGGCGTCAGGTGTCCAACCCGTGAGCACAGCGCTAGGCACCCCTGATGCACCGGAGGAGCGCGGCCCCGGGGCGCCGTCGCCAGGCAACGGAGGCTGGAGAGGCGGGAGGAGCCGGGCCGCGCAGAGCCGAACGGATACCCGGAGCGCCGCCTCACACCCCGGTTCTTAGGCCTTGCTGGCGGGGCGCGGCCGAAACAGCTGAAGTTGCGGTTCTGACCCGGTAAAGCCAGGCAGGGCGCGGCCCGCGACTCACCTGTCCCGTGTGAACCGTCGCGTGGACTCGGTCCCTGCGCTCCCGCGGAGCAGCTGTCGTCCCCGACGGGTGGCGGGCGCACAGCCCTTCCCACGGGCAGCCCGAGTCTGGCGGTGACGGGCACCGGCCGGGGCTGAGAGGGGACCCGGAGCCGCGCGCCTGCGACTCGGCTAGCTTGTCGCTCCCTCCCTCGCCGCCGGTCCCGGCCCAGCTCCCGCCCGCGGCGCACTCAGCCCTCTGGGGAGCGGTCCGGCGACCCAGGTCCCGCGGTGGACGGAGCGCGTGGGGCTGCGGAACCCAGGGCCGAGTGCCGCCCTCCCTGCGCCCTGGTCACTCCGGCTCTGCGGAGCGGAACGGAGCTGGGCGGAGCGCGGCTTGCACTGTTCCCTCGCTTTCCGAAAGGCCACCCTGGCGGCGGGGCGCCGTGACGCAGGCTTGACTCACGCGCGGGCCCGCGTCAATGCGAGACTTTGGGGCCGCAAGCGAGGCTCTGATGGCCGACGCAGGCGGAGGGGGTGGGCAGGAGGGACAAGGGCTGCCCCGCATTAGCCTCTTGAGGCCCCTCATCAAGGGAACCAGGCTCTGGGCTTCTGCCTTCAGAGAGGAATGGGACCCCAATGGCCAAGGCCCTCCTGAGTCCTGGGCTTCATCACCTTTTCAGGCCCATCTCTTTGCCCCGCCCCCTTCATAAACTCAGTCCCACCCAAAGTGGTTGTTCCTCCGCCCTAGCAATTTGCAACTCCTTGCCTTTGTTCCCTCTCTTCTCACTTGGAATGCCTTTTCTGCTCCATGTTCCTTCTATCCCATCATCCAGCAAGACCATTCCCTGTGCAATTCAGCTCCTACTATGTGCATGGGCTGCAGGAGTTGAGATCACAGAAATGATGGTAGGGAACCTCTAGGAAAGGCAGAGTGGGGTTTACCCAGGTAGCCACAATACAAGGCAGAAGGACTGAGGACCCTAGAAGATAAGGAAAGTGGAGGACAGTGAAGGGAGAGGGAAGTTCTGACTGGGCTCTGGGCAGACCTTATGGAGGAGGTGAGACAGGGTCCTGGCCTCAAAGGATATAAGGGGAGAAGGATGGCCCTTGTGTGTGTGTGTGGGGGGGGGGGGCCAACATGACAACAGCAAAGATACAAAAGAGTGGAGGTGTGCAGAGGGGAATGATTGCCTGAGCTGGACAGGGGTGGGTGAAGGTAGGGAGGTAGGAACCATGCTCCAGGGCTGTTTATGGAGTCTGGGATGAATTATCTCTGGTCTAGAAGACATTAAGGAGATCTTGGCATTAGAGACAGTGTTTGGGAAGGATGGGAGGTGGAAACTGTCTCAATAGTCCTACTGAAAGTCAATAGGACTATGGTCATGAACTCCAAAGGCTCTGAGATTTTACCCTTGCAGTCTAACAAGTTAGCCTGCCATGGTTTTATGGATGCTGACAGAAGACATGAAACTCCTGGGCCAGAGACAGAGAACTTTATAGCTGAAAGCACAGCAGGAAGCTTGAGCTTCACAGTCAGATCACTGTACCTTAACCCCAAGTCCGTGGGAGGAAGTGGTGCTCTGCTCCAGTTATACTGCACATGCTGGGGAACTCGGAGCTTGGGAAACCCCAATCTTTTCTAATGGGCTGCAAACAAACCTTCCCAACCTTTGCCCTGGATAGTGTTATATTTATTATCATTATTATACTGGACAGCAAACAAAACTGTCCTCCACGGGGGAGACACTATCTCCAACTTTCAAAGCTGTTTGCTATGCAAACATCTTCAAAAAGATAGTCTGGAACAAAAAGCCATTAGTGCCTCTTCTTTTAGAAGCACAAAGATGAGTGCACCCTTCTCAAGCTTGCAGTTTTGCCCCCATCTTTAACAGGTCCTTCAAGGCCCCTCTTCATCCCTAGCCTCATTTCACACCCCTCTCCCCATGGCCTTTCCTGCAGCCCACTAGCTACACCAACCTTCTCTCAGCTCTCCGACTCACCCACTCCTTCCTGACTCAGCCTTCAGCCCATGTGCCCTCTCTGCTGGGAAACCTCTAGGTCCCCCTCCTCCTCTTCCCTCGCTCCCTGCCCACTCACCCACAGAGTTCACTTCAGACCCTAATTCTTCATGCCTCTCCTGACCATGGAGAAGAATGTGGTCAGTCTCCCAGGTGGACATTGCTTCTCCTTAGTAGCCTTTGTCACAGTTGTAGTTAAGTATTTAATGGCGTGACAGGCTGCTGAGTGACAGTCACCTTGGCTGAAGGGCACATTCCACAGAGCAGAGACCATGCCCATCTTCAACACAAAATGGACTCTCCATACAGCAGTGGTTCTCAACCTGTGGGTCACGACCCCTTTGGGGGGTCAAACGACCCTTTCACAGGGGTCGCCTAAGACCATTGGAAAACACATATTTCCGACGGTCTTAGGAACCGAGACACCGCTCCTCTATCCGTCTCCAGGCAGGTCCGCCCACATGTAGATACGCCCACATACAACATGAGGAACTGTATTAAAGGGTCGTGGCATTAGGAAGCTGAGAACCACTGCCATACAGATTTGCTGGAAGAATAGATAAAACATGGTTAGAAAAATGGGTGTCAAGTCCAGGAAAGAGGGCTAGAGAAACAGACTAGGGATCATAAACATAAAGAGGGAAAGATGGCGCTCCAGGGAAGCATGGGGGAGATGGTCAAGAGGACAGAAGCGGGGGCAGCGCTACTGCTCAGGGACGAGGGGAGCCAGAGGGGTCAGGAAAGGAGCCAGAGAGGAAGAGAAGACAGTGCCTATCACAGAAGAACCAGAAATGTTCAAGAAGGAAAGGCAGTCCACAGTGTCCAAATCTACAGCCAAGTTAAAGAGGAAGCCTGGACAGCATCCTCAATGACAGCACCCATGGGGTGGTGGGCAGGATGCCATATTGAAGGCCCTGAGATAGAAACAGGAAGTAAGGCTTCCTGGTGAATGAAGTCTTCCTGAACCTTCCAGCACTCAGTGACCACCTGTTCTCTAAATATCTAGAACAATGGTTCTTCTTTTTGTCAGGCCTATAGAAATATATTTAAATTATATAATATAACAGTGTGAGGTAAGCACTATTAGTCTCCTCATCTTACTAATGAGGGAACTAAGGCTTAGTGTGGTTAAATAATCTGTCCAAGTCATACAATGAGGTCCATCCTGGTCCAAATTTCTTGCTCTCAATCTTGACATTGAGGGCTATATAATTAGGTCTCCCTTCATATGTCTATGCCCTGCCTCTCAAATTAGAGTATGACTGGGACCTTAAAGGGCAGGGACTTCCTTATTCATCTTTCCGTGCCTCACACCCCAGCACAGTGACTTACACACAGTAGGAGCTCAGTCAGGGCTAACAGGCTGGGCAGCCCTTTCAAACATGGTGGGTCGGGCACCGCGAACTAATCCATTCTTCTCTCAACACTGGTCACCCAAGTTGAGTCTGTGTTTCTGAGTATCTTAAATGCACAGATGTTAAGCTATGACCTCTCCTTTGTTCTACGTGGCACAATTACTAGTTTTACCAGTGTGGATGTCTTTAAAAATGGCCCCCCAATTCTTTGACCATGCTCTCTTCAAGAAAGGAAGTCTGTATCTCCTCCCTTTGAATTGGGGCTCTGTGACTTCTTGAAGAGAAGTAAGTAACGCTGTGCCTATTTCTGGACCCAGGTCATAAGTGAACGGTAGCTTCCATTGCTCCTAGAACCTAACTACCATTCTGTGAGGAAGCCCACGCTGCCCACGGAGAGGTGCACATGGGGAGGAACTGAGGCCCCAGCGCCCAGCCGAAGCTGGCCCCACCTGCCAGCCATGTGAATGAGTCAGCTGGGAAGCGGATGCTCCAATCCATTCAATTCTCCCCAGCTGACGCTGCACGGAGCAGAGACAACCTGCCCAGCCAGGTCCTTCCCAAATGCCTGACCCACAGAAACCATGAGAGACAGAAAAATAACCATTGTTTTATGCCACTAAGCTTTAGGGTGATTTGTGACACTGCAATAATAACCAGAACAGCCCTGTCATTGCTGAACTGTGGAAGTAGCAAGAAGTTCCGGGACCACGTGCTACTCTCACACCTTTGAGAACTCCGTCACCCCTGACTTAGAAGCAGTGATGGGCCTCTTCCCACAGCCACCCCCAGGTTAATTGTGTTAGGTCAGCAAAGAGCATGCGCGAACCTCACCCAATTAGGGTACAAAATCTAAATCTAAACAGCGGACGAGAAGGTCCCCACCCACCTCTGTTAGCATGGGTTTCTTTGGAAGACATGCTAGGCTCACTGTGGCTCCCTGAGATATGGTTCTGTGCAGCGTCTGAGGGTCAAGCCAGCTGCTGTGTGCATGTGGAATTTGACCTGAAGGAAGGGGCAGATGCCAGCTTAACTCCCAGAGGGAAATGGAAACTGGAAGCGGGAACATGAGCTCCGAGTGGCTGCAGGGCTGGCCCACATCCGTGGCATTTCTGATTCCTTGCTTCCCTTCCCTGTCCCATGGCCGCCATCCCCAGTAAACTGGTTTGCTTTTCCACTGAGACCCCACTTGGCTTTATCATCTCAGCAATCTGCTGGAGTCAGCAGAAGACACAGGTTATATTTGTGGTCCTGAGTTAGGAAATGAGAGAGAAAGTGAGGTGTCTGCTCTGCAAGCAGGGAGGAGAGAGCAGCGCGGTCCCTGCCAGAGCAGGGCGGTACCGCAGTGCGTGACTGCGTGCGTGCGTGTGTGCATGCGCACATGTGCATGTGGTTCAGAGCTTGGGCCCTGAAAGTCATGGTTCAGTCTCACCCCGTAGTACCAGAGTGGGACCCCTCAAGGCTGCAGCGTCCTCACCTGTGAAATGGGAATTATAATAGTGCCCACTCATAAAGTATTGGGTATTAAATGAGATTTTGCCAAGTAACACATTTCTATGATAAAGGTTACATTTCAAGTGAATTGGGGAAAGACAGATTTTTAATAAATGGTATTGGCTTGGCCATCCGAAAAAAGTAAATTTGAATCCTTTTCTTATTCCTTATACCAGTATAAATTGTAGATGTATCGAGGCTAATAAATGTACAAAAATAAGCCATAAGAATGCATCAAAAGCAGTACTTAGAGGGATATTTATCGCCGTAAATAGATATATTAAAAAGAAAAAGACTGCGAATCAATGAACCAAGCAACCATTTCAAGAACTTAGGAACAGAAAACAGAGGAAGGCAATGATAAAGTCGATATCAAAATTAATAAAATAGGAAAGCAAACATACAATAGAGAGGGTCATCAAAGTCCAAAGCTTGTCCTTTGAAAAGTCTAATTTTTAAAAAAAATGTTTTTTCTTTATTGAGTTTAGAGAGGAAGGGAGAGGAAGAGAGAGATAGAAACATCGATGAGAGAGAACATCGACTGGCCAGCTCCTGCATGCCCCCCACTGGGGATTGGGCCCACAACCTGGGCACATGCCCTGACTGGGAATCGAACTGGCGACCTCTTGGTGCAAAGGTCGATGCTCAACCACTAAGCCACACTGGCCAGGCAAAAAGTCTAATTTTTAAAAATGATACCGTAAAAGCACTAAAAGAAAACACTGGAGAGATTGTCATAATGTTGAGTGGGGAAGCCCTGTGTACGGATGACAGCATCGCTGGCACTCCCTTTTCTGTTCTCCACGTCACTAGTCACCATCTGACACTCAATTCACGTTCCTGTTTATTTGCTTGTTGTTGGCTCCCCAACCAGATAAACGCTGCATCACCAACACCTAGAACAGTCCTGCACTATCGTAGGTGTTTAGAGATATCTGTTGAGTGACTGTTTAAAAATCAGGGGAGGGCCTGACCAGTGTGGCTCAGTGACTGAGCGTCGACTCATGCAACAAGAGGTCGCAGGTTCGATTCCCGGTCAGGGCACATGCCCAGGTTGTGGGCCAGGTCCCCAGTGGGGGGCATGTAGGAGGCAGCCAGTTGATGTTCTCTCTCATCGATGTTTCTATCTCTCTCTCCTTCTCACTTCCTCTCTCTCTAAAATCAATAAAGAAAAAAAAAGCAGGGGAGGTATTTCTTTAACGTATAAAGAGTTCCTAAAAATCAATAAGAAGAGAGAAAGACATGAATAAAAAGTTGATAGAAGATAAAATACAAGTGGCTCTTACACGCATGAAGTACACTCAGTTTCATTCATAATAGAGAAACGCAAATTGAAAAATGAGATACCATTTTTTACCTACTTAATATGTTGGCAAATAATTTTTTTAAAGGTCAATAACACACGTGCTAATGGGAGAAGAGTTTAATTGTACAATCTCTGTGGAAGATAATTAAACCATATTTATCAGAATTACAAAGGCACATACCCATGGCCCATTAGTATCTATCTATCAAAGCTTTGAAGGCACAGCCTTTATGTGTTTTTGCACATGTGTTGTCAAAGACATTCATTTAAAGATACTCCTTGTAGCCATGTTGGCAATTTTTAAAAATGGAAACAATTTAGATGCCTATCAACAAGGAAATAATTCATGGTACCTCCATGCACTGAAATTCTTTGCAATCATTAAAATGAACAAGTCTGCTCTCTATGTTCTGATTTGGAAATATCTCCAAAATGTACTGTTAAGTTTAAAAAGGAAACAAAATGGTGTGAGAGGAGGTGACCATTTGTGTATGCTGCACATACTTGTAGAAACATAAAATATTTCTGGAATGATACATAAGAAACTTGTAACAGTGCTTGCGTCCAGGCCGTGTGGCTGGGGCAAGCCTAGGAGAAAGATTTCCTTTTGATCACATACCTTTTGAGTTTTATACCATATTTGGTACCATGTATATTTGATATATCCCTACCTGCTTCTATATGCATATGAGATCTTTGGAAAGGGATGCCTGAAACTGGTCACAGTGACTTCCTCTGCAGAGGGGACTGGAGGCTGGAGGCTGGAGGACCCTGGGAAAGGAAACTTGGTATTGGACTGCCCTTAGTTTTGTTTTAATTTTTCTTTGATCCTGTGTATTTATTACCTGTTCCTTACAATAGCAAAATGCATTTCTCCTTGCTCCTCTAGACTGCCCCTCTCTGCCACTCTCTCCTGGGTCCCCGCCTACTCTCCTGTCCCCTCTGTTCAGGCACTTTGCGTGGACTGTGGAATCAGACGGATCAGGGTTCTCATTCTGACTCGGAGCTCCTCGTCCTCATCTGTAAAATGGGGATAAGAGCAGTATCTATATCACTGGATGTGGTGAGTGTTAAATGCGATAACATGTACCTTGTGAGTGCTCAATAAACAATAGACACTGTGAGCGTTACCTGGCTTTTCTGGAAGATGGCTATAAGCCCTGGAGGACCCAGCGGCTGAACTCTTCCAAATCTTGCTTCCAAGCATAGAATGTACACTTCCTCCGTTTAGCAGTTTCCTCCAAACTTAGAAGGAAGAAAGAAGTGACCGAGGCTTTGAGTAATCACAGTATCGTCTAATATTTACTGAGAGCTGTGAGGACATTCCTCTTGTTGGTACTTGGGGGAGTGGTGAAGGAGGGTGTGCCCAACTGCCCACATGCCCAGCGTCCTGGGACCCAAACTCCCAACTTGGGAGGAAGCTTTGTTTGTAAACAGAAGGGGGGGTCTGCTGTAGTAGGAGCAGCAGCAGCTGGGAGTGGGGTGGAGGAGGGAGTGTGCCAGGACACAGAAGAAGGGAGGGGCTGTGCACTTCCAACCCAGGCTTGGGGAGGGAGAGGCAGATGTAAAACCTGCTTCTCCCAAGAGCCAGCATGGAGCTTTTGGTACCTGAGTCAAATATAGACCCATTTCCATAAAAGCACCAGCCTGCTTCTATAAATACCTCAGCCAATTTTCCGGGGCTCTCATGTGACTTTGATGCCTACCTCGGTCTGCGGGGATCCGTTGCCATGGTGACCAGGCCATGTGACCAGCCACTCTTCATTCATGGCAAGTTGCCGCATCCTGGATTGGGGGTGGGGTGGCGAAGGGGGGCTAGCGGGAGGGCTGAGGATGGGATGAACAATGAATAAAGTGCCCAGTCTCGGGGGGATTGCAGGATTCTAGCCTTTCTGCAAGAATGCTCTGAAAGAATTATTGATCTCCCCAAGCTGCTTGTCAGGGGAAGGACATTTCATTTATGCAGCTGTAGACATCTTGTCTTTGAGTCAGAGAAGTAAAGGTTCAGGCCTGGAAGGCACCTTAACAGTCCTCTAGGCCACTACTCTTGTCAGGTGAAGAAAGTCAGGCCCAGTAAGGTTGAGTGACTTGTCCAAGGACACACAGCAAGTTGGTTGCAAAACTAGGGCAAGAACCAGGGTGTATCATTAACAGACTCCTCTCCACCTGATTCAGACTCAGCTCTGGGCTGGGAGTTGCCAGGCCCACAGAGATGTGTGACTCTGGTGAGTGGAACTTTAGACACCTTTGCTCCCAGGTTGCCCCACCTGGCTGGAGTCATAGGGCTTCCTAGACAGGTGAAAACAACTCATTTATTCTGTACCAGGACTCAGCCCTGGCCCCCACCTCGATGATCAACGAGGAGAGAGGGACTAATAAATCATGAGAAGCCCCACAGTGCCGAGCAGAGGCAGGTGTCATCCTCGGTACTCTATGGGGATCATCTAGCTAAATCCTTCAGACATCACCCTGTTCTTTGTCCTCCCAGCTCAGTGCTGGGGGTGAGATGAAAAGGCAGGAAAAGACCCTTCCTGCCCTCACACAGCTGCCATGTTAGGTACATATGGAAAGTAAATAGAAGAGAATCTTATTAACCAACAGCTGTGCTCTGGGGACATTCGGGTCTGAATGCAAGGTGGGTCACAGAAGTCAGGAAAGGCTTCCAGGAAGAGGGGGAGGAGGGCTCAGCCTTGCAGGTGGATGGGAAGCGTTCTCAGAGATACCTGCTGGTGGCAAAGGACCTGGGTATTCGGGCAGGAGGACAGCGCTCTGACTGAGGTGGGCTGAGGGGGAAATGCTGGCCAAGTCTTGGGATAGGACGCTGCCGACCTTGGGCTGATTCACGTGATCCAATCACATGGGCTCGAGCAGCCTGCAGTGAATGGGCCAGGAGAAGACGGATTCAGATTAGACAAAGAAATGCTGGCCTTGGAATATTCCTGGAGGAGACAGAGCACAAAAGCAGACATCAGCCGTGGCCTCTGTCACCACCTGGCCTTGGGAAAGATGTCCAGCAGGCTCCACGGAGATTAAAACCCACTGGAGGCTGGTAGCAGCTAGGTGGACCAGGACAAGGCTCAGTCTCCCTTAGTCATCACCTATGCCACACCAAGGCTTAGCGGGCCGAACAGGGGACTGCCCCCAGCCCCCAAGGTGAGAGCAGTTAGTCTGATGAGGGAAGCTGTGCTACCCCATGTGTGGGCACAATCGGCTGAGCAGCGTGTGTGTTTACCAAGACCTCCAGCTGCTGGAGTCAGAGACAGTGCCCACCCTCTTTCTATAACCCTCCCCTGGCTCACAGCAGGGCGTGGAATGGCAGCACAGACTCATCCAGGGCTGGTTGGGGTTAGCTTGGGGGTGCAGACAGAGCACTGCTTTGGAGACAGACCTGACTCAGTCCTGGCTCTGTCCCTCACTCGTATGGCCTCAGGGAGCTTGTTGACACTCTCTGGGCCTCAGTTGCTTATCTGTAAAAGGGGATAATGTTACTTAGTTTGAAGAGCAGTTGTGAAAATTAGAGACAGTGGCCCTGGCCGGTTTGGCTCAGCAGTTAGAGCGTCGGCCTGCAGACCAGAGAGACCTGGGTTCGGTTCCCGCTAGGGGCACGTGCCTCGGTTGCAGCTTGTCCCTGGCCCTGGTTGGTCGTGTGGGAGGCAGCCACTCGATGTGTTCCTTTCACATCAATGTTTCTCTCTCTCTCTCTCTCTCTCTCTCTCTCTCTCTCTCTTCCTCTCTCTCCTTCCCACTCTATCTGAACAAAAAATGGGAAAATGTCCTCAGGTGAGGATAAAAAAAAATGAGAGACAGTGATTACAAAGTTTCTGGCACATAGAAAGTGGTCTTAAAGTGGTCGCCTCTGTTGCAGCGGGTGGATGAATGGGTGCACTTCCTTGTGGATGGGTTCCCAGCTTCCATGCTCACGCACCCCAGAATTCTCCTGGGTCTTCCTGTGCACCAGCCAGTCTGCCTAGAAGCTTCTCCCACTTGGCTTCGCTCAGCAGAAGCCGTTTTGTCCCTCAAAGCCCCATTTCAATGCCACTATCTCCTGCTGTCCTTCAGCACAGAGCACACCCTGCCTTTAATAGCAATGATAACAAGAACTATCATTATAGAACACCATTTACTGCACTAAGAACCTAACACTCATGAGACTCAGAGAGGGTGAGTGACTTGTCTGTGGTCACACAGCTAAAAGGCAGTAGAGCGGGATAACCCAAGTCCACCTGGTTCCACAGCTTCTGCATCCTCACTGTTGATGTTACTCTAACTTGACATCTTCACTCTGTCCAATGACTTTATAAGCCAGTGTGGTATGGCAGAAAAAAATATGGATCCTGGAGTCAGCTAGAAATGGGTTCAAAGCTCACCTCTGCCACTCACTAGGTGACCTTGTATAAGTCCTTAACCTCTGCAAATCTGTTGTTTCATCTAGCGTTGTGAGCCATTCAGTTGGATGATGACATACAGTGACTAGCAATCTTTTTTTTTTTTTTTTTAGAAATATCAATGTGAGAGAGACACATCAACTGGTTGCCTCCCGCACAACCCCGATGATGGGATGAACCGCAACCAAGGTACGTGCCCTTGGCCGGAATCGAACCCGCAACTCATTGGTCTGCGGGCTGATGCTCTACCGCTGAGCCAAACAGGCCAGGATGTGACTGGCAATCTTATAACAACCAACATCGCCACTCACTCGCCCCCAGGGGGCAGGCTGCTCATCAAGGCGGGGCTGGGGCTTGAGTGCAGACCTGCACCTGCACCATTCTAAGGGCTCCTGTGCATTGTCTTCCCAACAACCACACCACAAATCAGACACTCTTAGTTACCCCATTGCACAAACCAAAGCTGGAAGAATTAAGAAACTTGCCCAGTGTAACATACCAAGCAGCAGAGTTCGGTTTGACCCAGATCCAGCCGACCGTGACTCCATGTGGCATCTCCACAAGGTGAGTGATGGACGATTCCTCTTCCACTTCTGCTGTGAGAGAGTTCAAGCAAGAACCACAGATCCCATTTCACAGAAGGAGAAGTAAAAGCCTGAGGGTGGTAAGTGACTTGCCCAAGGTCACAAGCCAGCTGGTGGCAGGGTCGGGTCTAGAACTCAGGACTCCTAAACGCAGTGCTCTGCTTTCTCCCTCGCTCCCTGCTGCTTGTGCTGAGATTCTCAAGAAGGAGACACTGAGCATCTGGGACCTGGGCCAGGAAGTTGGCCACAGGCCTCAGCCTGGGCCCAGGAAGCTTCCAACCATGGAGGAATTTGCTTTGAAGACAAAGGATGACTGACTTCTGGCAAGGAGAGTTGTTCTTATTTCTGCTCCAGACAAATGGGAAGCTGCCACGGACTCCATGATAACTCTCTTTGCTAAAGATGATGCATCACTCTGGGT
This sequence comes from Tadarida brasiliensis, assembly GCA_030848825.1. Classification (NCBI taxonomy): domain Eukaryota; kingdom Metazoa; phylum Chordata; class Mammalia; order Chiroptera; family Molossidae; genus Tadarida; species Tadarida brasiliensis. Next base: position 10,449,772 of record CM061275.1, on the reverse strand, counting down.
TGGTAATGTGCACAGTCTTTGGATGTATTACAAGTCAATTACCAAGTTCTCAGCACTAAGCAGATATTTTCATTGAGTGGTCATGATGGAGAGAGAGCTTCCTAGGGATCCAGCTGGGAAGTGAGTCCACTTCAAGTTGATGGGGGTGACAGCACAGTGGTGAGACTGCCAGGGAGCCCCACAGGAAAGGTGTCCCCCAGTCCCATCATGATGGCTTCCACTCTGTTTGTCCCTGAAGCTATCATAGGCTGCTGGGCCAGCCAGGATTAGTCTGCCCAGTTTAGAATCCCCAGCTTAACGTGCCCTCACTCTCAGCTGCCTGGACTTGGGGAAATAAGTTACCATTCCAGGCCAAACGCTAAGAACAGAGCTGCAGACAGGGCCTTGTTTCCCCAGCCCCGAGTCTCAGAAGCACTTCCCCGTACCCTGCCGAGCTGCTTATCTGAGCCCTGAACACTTCCAGTCATCATTCTGTCCCCACCAAACCTCTCTGGCATCGCAGCTTGCTGAGGCTGGCCCCTGGGAACAGCTCTGGGCCAGCAGATCGGCCTTCCCTCCCCCCTTCCCCCCAAACCCTAAGTAAAGCACACACTGCTCCTCCAAGGCCAGAAACTTTAAACCTAATGTGTTTGTTGCTCCAAGTGGGCCTTCCTCTGGCCTGACTGTGCCATTCAGTGTTTCAGGACCAAGGTTTGAGATCCTAGCAAGGACCTGGGAGATGTGGGCTTCACTTACTGCTGTATGACCTTGGGCAGGTCTTTAACCTCTCTGTGCCCCAATTTTCTCATCTAAAAATGTGACCAGTGGTTTTTCCTGGATCCAAAATGCTAAGATTCACCCTCTGAGTTTCCAAGAAAGCAGTTGAAGATGGTTGGAGCATAAGATGAGGGGGCTAGGGGTGGTAAGAAATAGGGAGGGGAGAGAATAAACAAAGAGGGCAGAGGTCTGAATCACAGAGAACTTGAATGCCATGCTTAAAAGCTTAGGTTTTATTTTAAAGCTGACGGAGAACCAGGGGAAATTTTAAGCATGGGAATAGAGTTGCCAGACTTAGCAAATAAAAAATGCCAGACATCTAGCCAGAGTCAAACTGGGCCTCTGTATTTTATCTGCACCCTGCCCGGGAGTGATAGAGAACACTTTGGCCGCTGGGTGGAGGAGGTATTGGAGGGGATAAAACTGGGAGCAGAGAGACCATTTAGGAGGTTATTATATTTTCCAGGCAATAGTTACAGAGTTTTGTTGAATGCTTATTTTTTGCCAGGCACTGTGCTAAGTATTTTATATGTATAAATTCATTTAATTCTCATAACAAGGTGTAGGGTCTAGTATCAGTCCCATTTTATGGGTGAGGAGACTACAGCACAGAAAGGTTCAGGGGCTTGCCCAGGTCACACAGCTAGTTAGTTGCAGAACTGCGATGGAAGTCCCAAGCCCACATGCTTAACCAGTATGACATACTGCCACCTTTAGGGGCCATGAGAACCTGACCACAGGCCATGAGTGGGAACTGGGTGAGAGTTGGAAGCAGTTTGAAGCCCCAGTCCCTGGGTGGGGGTTGGGATGCTGTGACTAATGGAGAAGAGAAGGGAGGCTCAGGGGCCTGGCTGTATTCAGGTCACATGCTCAGATCACTGGGTATGTTTCAAAGCAGGAAGAGGGGCGGGTAAGAAAAAGAACCAATGCTTCTTCAGCACCTACCAAATACCAGACAGGTGTGCAGTGGTCCTCCAGGTATAGAGGAGGCACAATCAACAGGATGTGGGGTGAAGGGGAGAGTGGCGTGAAGGAGGACTGCTTTGGGAGGGCTGGGGACAACATTACCAAAGACAGCGTTTGAGATGATAAGTAGCCTGGGGTCTGGGCCCCAAGTGTGGAGGTGGAGAGAAGATGAGTTCAGATCAGGGCATGCTAAACTTACCATGTCCAAGACAATGAGGCAGTCAAGGACCAGAGGGGTTAAGTAACTATTCTGGAGTCACACAGAGGTAGATGTTAGGATAGAAACTGGGACTGAAGTCCCTTGACTGTTTCTGGGGTGCCCGGCACAGACAGAGCCCTAGTCTAGGTTGAAAAATGGGGTGAGAATGGAGACACCCCCAAACACAAGTTGTGGTCAGTATTCGGGGGGCCACTGTCTGATGCAGATTGTGTCCCTTCAACTCTGAAACTGCAGTGCCAGCCGAGGGCGGAGCTGGGCTGAGTTTGGGGCACTGAGACAAGAGCAGTCTTTCTGCAACAGTCTTTCTCCATCTGTTAAAAGGAAACAATATCCACAGCAAAGTCATTATGAGGATTAAAGGAGGGAAATAAATAGGAAAGCGATGCCCCGGCAAATGTCATTTGTGATTATGCTATTTATTCTGTTCTCTTGCCTCTGCCACCACCCTTCACTCCTCCCATCCTCCTCCATTTACCTCTCTCCCCAACTCCACCAGCCCATGTCCCATCTTCCCTCCCTCTTTTCAGGTCCCGGACAGAACCTGGTCCAGGGAGCATCTGCAGAGCTGCAGCTAGAGACAGCCTGTGGCCGCCCCCTCAACCTGCCTCCCTGCCCCACCCCCACACTCTCGCACACAGGACAGCCCACCACCTCGCACCAGCTGGCCTGCCTTCTCTCCAGGTGACCAACCCGTAGGCTCCCCTCCCCACCCCATGCCTGGCTTTCAGGGAGCCCCGCCCACTGTTGCCCCAGGAACCAGCGGAGGTGGCAGTAGGGATGACAGGAGAGGCCCAAGGGGATGGGGAAGCTCCAGCCCTGATGGCCTGGAAATGTACAAAGCCGATCCCTGGAGGCCAAGCGAGAGAGTGACGTCAAACTGAGGCTGAAAATATAGTCTAGAAAGTCACGCGGCACCGTGAAAAATGAGCCATTCTCCGGCCAGAGAGCGCAGAGAGGGGACGAGACATAAACGCAGGCGGGCAGGCTCGTTAGAGTCCCCACAGGAGAGCTGCCCTGGGAGCCTCCGGAATGCCTGCTGAGAGGTCACGGGCCACGGACGCCCTTCGTGGGCCCAGGCACCTGCAACACCCCCATTCCAGAGAGCAGCTGGCACTCTGAGACTTGAGGGGTACAGAGGTTCTAGGGGGTGGTCCAACGCTCCTCTCCCACCCTCATCTCTGCCCAGGGTGTCTCAGGCTAAGCTACAGTGTGGTGGGGACACCCAGAGGGCCCAGAGAGCCAGGACCAATGCCTCCATGTGGGGTCAGTGCCCTGGTGAGCACTAAGCTGTGACATCTTTGTCTCTGGGGAGCCTGCCTTCCTGTCTCATGTTCTCCACCAGCTCACTCCACAGTACTTAGGAGCTGCCCCTTTAATGCAGGAGAAACTGAGGTCTTGTGTTGTTGAGTGGCCCGGTGCCTATAGGCAGTCCCTGTCACAAAAGGCCCCAGAATCCTTTGGGGGATGTGGGTCTCAGAGACCAGACTTCCTGCCACTCTCAGATGTCCAAGTGTCCCCTCAGACTGGTGGGAAAGGAGCAGAGGATACTGGGCCATGAGGGCCAGCCATGGGATTGGGGCTTTCTGACACCCAGCAGGGCCTTCAGGGCCAGGATGTCAACGGCGAGATCCTGCCCCCATTCCTGCCCTTACCCCCCACCACTACCCCCTCCCCCCGCCACCTCCCCACACCCTATCTCCAACCCCCACCCCCACTTCTTGGCTCTCCATAAGCTCCCAAGAAGTGACACAGTCCCAGGGAAAGTGATGGGGTTTCACCCCAAAGTGACTCTAGCAATAAAGACAAGAGAGAATTTAAGCTGTTTTTTAAAAAAAGAAAAGGTAATAATTTTCACCCCTGAGTTGGAGATTGAGATTCTTACCTTCTACACACTTTCACATCACTGTCTGTTCTGATCTGGCCCTCCATCCTCTCTCTTTAACCCCCCAGCTCCGAGTTGTCCACCATCTGAATGCCCACCCCCACTCCCATGCCCAGCACCGCGACCTCTCCACAAGAACTGCTCTCTTCTCGGCTTCCCCACAGGTGGCCTCCTCACACCTCACCCTCCGGTGTCACCGCCGGCTGTTCCCTGCACAGGACTCTTCCCAGCCAGAAAGGCGCCTCATCTCTGCAACCATCAGGGCTCAGCCCAACCCAGCCGGAAGGAGGGCTTGGCTCACATTCCTGGAACCTAACCAACAAGGTTCCCTGGGGCCGGGCACTGGTGCCTGCTGGTGCCCTGGGAGCACACACTCTTCCTCAGGCCCAGAGCATGGACCAAGCAGCAGCTGCCCTCCTGAAGTCTGTGAGCTGGAGTATTGCTCAGGACAACCGGGTCCAGCCAGGAAAGCCAGTGCCAACCCGCAGCTTCCTGAGGTCCAGCATTCGTCCTCGCCCTGCTGTACACCCCACCCGTGGACTTGAGCTCCAAGAGGGCAAGGGAAGGATCTGATTGCCCTCTCTTAGGTCCCCATCCCCAGCACTGTGGCCTGGCCCAGGAGAGGCACCTGACACACAGGTGCTGGAGCCCTTCCTATTACCCCAACTTTGTCACCAAAGCCCCCCTGGAGTCCCTGTTCGTGTCTGTGTGTGGAGGAGGGGAAGTGCACTTGGAGTTGGTCAGGGAAACGAAGTGGGAGGAGCTGGGGGAGCCTGAGAGGACGAGGCTTTCTCCAGCGCACCAGCATTCAAGTTAAAGTAGCAGCAGTGGTCTGAGGTTGACTGGATGAGAAGGGGACCAGTGGGTGTCTCCAAGGGCCTCCCCCCGCCGTCTCTGATGGACAGGGGCTTTGATCCTAGGGTCTCTGGCTCATAAATAATGTCCCAGGCGCGGGTGCCCTGGGACTTCTCCAAGGGCAGATGGCTGACAAGGCCGTCGTTCTGCCTCAGCGGGCAGACCGGGCGCTGCAGTGGGCTGTGATGGTTTAACGGCAGCCAGCAGACAGTAGTTACTGCAGATTTATCACCCTTCCACGAGGGCAGAGGGAGCTGCTAAAGGCTGCCAGGGAGCCTTTAAATCACCCTGATGGGAAATGCTGTCGCTGGGGGCACAGGACCAGTAGGTAGGAGCCATCCTGGGGGCTGGGGCTTCCTGCTGGCTCCTCAAGTTACAGTCCTTTCCAGAGGGGGATTTACAGCCCCGGAGCTGAGCAGCTCCCCAGGAAGAGCCAGGAGGACTGCAGGAGCTGAGCCAGGAGAGAGGATGCCCAGCGCCTGTTGCGTTGGCCTGGGCAGAGCCGTGACAGGAAGTACAGGGACCCGGCTGTGAGAGGCGGCTTGCTGCCACAGCCACTCTGCCTGACTGTCCCACTTCCCAGCAGCACGTCCATCTGGGAGCAAGGCTGCTGTGGCCACCCTGTGTATGCAGATGTCTGCGCCTTTCCTGGGTGTGGTCCATTCTGAGGTTCATACCAGCAGAAACGCATGTGTGCAATGAGGCCATTTTGCATGGTACCTGAGCCCTGGACTGGTGGAGGCACTGAAGGGTCAGCATTGCACCTGTGACAGGAGGGGTGGAGGTGGGGACATGCCCAAAGGGAGTGAGATGTGGGCCCCTCCTGTCCATGCCTGCCCACTGCGTGAGTCTGGGTAAAAACAAGAGAAAAGAACACAAGGGAGACAGGAGAAGAGCTGATGGTGTTTAATACAAGGGCAACTACTGGAGAAAGGAATGGGAGGGAAGAGAGGGCAAGGGTGGGTGGAGGGAACATAGGAACAGAGAGAGAAAGAGCTGAAAGGAAGCACCCAGATGTTGTACACAGCACAGCCAACTCGTCCCCAAATGTGGTCAGAGAGAATGGAAGGGAAAGGGTAGAGAAGAGGTATAGGAAGAAAAGCTGAAAAGACGGAAGAGGGGAAAGGTGACACAAGAGGGGAGGAGGGGACGAGGCAGCCGCAGGGTCACCATCTCTCCAGAGGGCACCAGCCAGGGTTCTGCAGGACAGCAAGGGCTTTCCCACCCCTCCGCTGTACGGCGCAGCCACAGACAGCAGGGGGCGAACTTCTCTCTAATGGGCTTTCTAGTGAGACACAGCTCCCACCAACCTGAGTCCTTAGCACATATTAGGGCTATCATCCACCTTCACTGATGGAAGAATAAAGGACTGATGAAGTAGCACACGAACCAGAAAGACTATTTTGCCAGGAACCCGGGGACCGAGGGTGCTGGCCTTCAGGTGATACAGGGCAGAGCTAGGAGAAGCTGGATTGCTCTGTGGATAGGAGCACAAAGCTGGAAACCTGGATGTGTGCCTGTCCTGAGATGCCTCCTACTTGAGCAAAGTTGTTACCTGTAGGGACTTGTGTGTCCTTTCCTGGTAGGAGCGAGGTGCTGCAGTTTAAAAAGAGTGTCACCCCCGTTCCCACCATCCCTCAGGTGGAGACAGCAGGAAAGGGAACGGGGAGCCTTCAGCTGGTGTGCTGGCACAGGTTTAAATCCACCTTTGAAACAAGGTGAATCTGGGCACAGAGGAGGGTCTCCACGGCAGGCAGCCCATGAGCTGGGGCTCTCCACACAGAACAGGATTCGAACCCACTGCTGGAGCACGAGGGGCGGCTCTGCCTCCAGCCTCCCAGTATAGTCTGACCTCCAATTTCATCCAGTAGGGGACAAAGCCTGTCACCCCACCCACTGAGTAAAACTATCGGGGAGAGGGGACAAACAAGTTCCCATTAAGTTCCCAGTGCTCCTACACCCTGGGGAGGGACAAAAGCAGGGTGGGGGTGGACCTTGGAAGGGCGGGGTCAGCGGGGAGGCAGCCAAGGCACGGAAGGACAGAACAACTGTCCTTCCTCCTGGTGGGACCGGAATCCTCCGCTGCGGCACTGGGGACAGGCTGTGGAGGTGGCTGCTCTTAGCCAGGACTGACACTCCCACTGACTAGAGAGAAAATAAAGGCCCCCACACAGTCCTTCATGTCAGCTTCTCTCAGCAAAAGATATAAAACGGTCCACTTATTTTTATCGCTCACAGATTTCCTGGGAAATGGGCTATTAGTTCCCTTAATGTAAAGATAATAGGCTCATCCCCCTTGCGAATGGCACAGCCCCAGCACCTAAGCTCACAGAGCCAGCAGGAGGCCTTCTGCAGGACCAGGGGCCTGGGAGCAGGAGCAGGAACCAGGACGCTGGGGAGCCCAGCGATAGCCTGAGGCTCCCACAACCGGCCTGCAGGTGCTGGCTGCAGCCACCCCGTGCTGAGCTGTTCGAGCCCAGAAGAGATCATTTATGTCCTCGGAGTCCTTGACTTTCCTCTCCTCCTGGATGATGGGGACAGGAAATGGTCATTAGCTGAGTAAGTGTGGTCACTGCCCATCTCCCTGGCAGCGTGGCTGTCAGGGTCAAAGGAGGCAGGTTGACTTCCGGTCAAGACGGCGGGTAGGGAACCGCGGGATCACCTCCTCCCACAACCACATCAAAGTTACAACTAAACTGCAGAACAACCATCCTTCAGAACCGCCTGACATCGAGCTGAATGGAAGTCCTACAACTACGAAATTAAAGAAGAGGCCACATCGAGACTGGTAGCAGGGCGGAGGCGCGACAGGCACGTGTGGCGGATAAAAATCAGGAGGACACCTCGGCTGGGAAGGTCCTCCCTGAGGACTGAAGGATCCCTGTCCCACACCAGTCGCCCAGCTCAGGGTTCCAGTGCCAGAAAGAGTATCCCCATAACTTCTGGCTGGAAAACCAGCGGGAACTGAGGCTGAGGCGGCTGGAGCCCCGGCAGCTCCTCTTAAAGGGCCCGCGCACGGACTAACTCGGACTCACTCCCTCCAGGCTCCAGTGTGGGGGAGGGAGCCTGAAAGGCACCAGAGTCATATGGGGAAGAACTGAGCTGTTTGGCATTGCAGCGAGGGCTGGAGAGGCAGCTTCTCCTGGACAGACGTGCTGGTGGAGGTCGTTGTTCCTTTAGTGAGCCCTTCCCCCACAGGGCAGGCAGACGGCTGCCATATCTGGGACTCCAGCAACCTGGCTCACACTGTTGGCCCCGCCCTGGTGATTCCCTGAGGCCCCGCCCCACCCAACTTTCAGGCCCACCCAAGCTGTTTCCAGTGGCTTTACCATAGGATTGGTCTGTTTTGGCTCATGCTTCAGATTTTCCTAAATTCTCTCAAACAAGCAGCATCTGGTCTCAGTGAGCCCCATACCTCTCGCTAAGTGGCCCCAGGCCCAGCGCCAGAAGCAGCCAGCCTTGGTTCACAGCTTGGCTTCGCCTGGGCACCTCCAAGCCCAGCACATGAAGCAGCCATCTACAGATTGCTTTGTAGCTTATGCCTGGTGGCCCTGGGTAGAACACAGGTAGTGGCGGACCTTTCCCCAGAGCCAGCACACCCAGTGGACAGCTTCAGACCACTTCAAAGCACCGCCACCCAACCACCTCCACAAATGACACACTCAAGGAATGGACTCAGTGGGTACCAGAGCACTGCTGAAGTAAGTCTTGTTCTGTGTGGTGGGCCCCTGCACAGCTGATCATCCAAGGTAGTCAGAGGTTGGTGGTTAGTGGGCACAGCCAGCCCTTGCAGGTGATCAGCCTGAGTAAAACCCTCCCATTGATGTGCCAACAGCAATCAAGACTCAATTACAACAGAAAGGTGTAAAGTTCACATGAGGGGTGCCCCTCAAGGGACCAGCTTCGTGCTCAGGGAGGCTGTGCCACTGGACCCTACAGGACACCTACTACAACAGGCCACCCTAGGAAGCCTAGGAGACATAGCAACTCTACCTAATACATAGAAACAAACACAGGGAGGCAGCCAAAATGAGGAGACAAAGAAACATGTCCCAAATGAAAGAACAGAATAAAATTCCAGGAAAAGGAACTAAACAAAATGGAGATAAGCAATCTAACAGATGCAGAGTTCAAAACACTGGTTATAAGTACACTCAATGAACTTAGTGAGGGCCTCAAGAGCATAATAAAGAACCAGTCAGAAATAAAGGAGGCACTAACTGAAATAAAGAATAATTTACAGGGAATCAATAGTAGAGTAGGTGAAGCCAAGAAGCAAACCATCAATTTGGAATATAAGGAAGCAAAAAACACCCAATCAGAACAGCAAAAAGAAAAAAAGAATCCAAAAAAAATGAGGATAGTATAAGGAGCCTGTGGGACAACTTCAAGCATACCAACATTCGCATCATGGGAATGCCAGAAGGAGAAGAGAGAGAGCAAGAAATTGAACACCTATTTGAAAAAATAATGACAGAAAACTTCCCTAACTTGGTGAAGGAAACAGACATACAAGTCCAGGTAGTACAGAGAGTCCCAAACAAGATGAACCCAAAGAGGTCCACACCAAGACACATCATCATCAAAATGCAAAAGGTTAAAGACAGAGAATCTTAAAAGCAGGAAGAGAAAAGCAGTTAGTTACCTACAACGGAGCTCCCGTAAGACTGTCAGCCGATTTCTCAAAAGAAACTTTGCAGGCCAGAAAGAAGTGGCAAGAAATATTTAAAGTGATGAAAAGCAAGGACCTCCAACCAAGATTACTCTATCCTGCAAAGCTATCATTTAGAATTGATGGCCATATAAAGAGTTTCCCAGACAAGAAAAAGCTAAAGGAGTTCATCAACACCAAACCAGTATTATATGAAATGTTGACAGGTCTTCTTGAAGAAGATAAAAAGAATATGAACAATAAAATGGCAATAACTACATATCTATCAACAATTGACTCTACAAACAAAATGAGCAAGCAGAACAGAAACAGACTCATAGATACAGAGAACTTTTTGTTGGTTGCCAGATGGGATGCGAGTTGGGTAAAAAAAATGAAGGGATTAAGAAGTACAGATTGGTTGTTAGACTGATGAATCTCAAAGGGAAGGGGGAGGTGGGTGGGAAGAGAGAAACCAGAGAACATATATGCATATATGCATAACCAATAGACACAGACAATAGTGGGGGGACGACATCTGTAATACATTCAACAATAAAGATAAGTTAAAAATAAATGAAAGAGGCAGGTCACGACCCCCAGGACCTAGCAGTGTGTCTGACCCACAAAGACCTTCCATGTGTGTTTGTATAAACTTGTCAATGTGAGCTCTGTCACCCAACTGTTGGGGAAAACCCCATGGCACCTAGAAGCGTGCCCAGGAAGTGATTCCCTCTGGCTGGGGTGATCCCGGGGTGAGCTCTGCTTGCCCAAGTAAGCAGGCAAAGCAGCCCTGTGCAGACCTGGCGGCCAAGGGGAAGAGGCACGAGAAACGCTTGCTGATAGCTGGGGACTTGGGTTTTGAGGAGTCTCCGACCACTGCCTAGGGCTGCACAAAGGGCTCATCAGAAAGATCCTTACAACTCTGCCCACCTGCTCCCTGAGAAAGTTATCAGTCACTGCACTTGGATAACAACAGGCTCGCCTTCTGGGCGAGGCTGGGGGAGAAACTGAGAGACACAATGAGAAACTGAGAAACAGTGATGGAGATAAAGTGAGCAGAAGACAGACAGATGGAGTGGCAGAAACAGCGGACAGGGCAGGGGAGGGAAGACTGGGAGGCTAGGCCAGGAGATGCTTAGAAAGGGATGAGTGCAGAAGGAGGAAAGGGAGATGAGAGAAGAGAAGGGCAGGGCAGAAACAGTGCACCGGGCAGAGGAGGAAGGTCTGAAAGGACACTTGTGCCAGGAAGGAAAAGACAGGGCAAAGAAGGAGCAGGAAGGACTCGTTCCTGCATTTAAAAAGTGCAACACCGCCCGGCCGGTGTGGCTCAGCTAGTTGAGCATCATCCTGGGCACCAAAAGGTGCCCGCTCAGGGCAGATGCCCCAGTCGTGGGTTTGATCCCCAGTGTGGGGTGTGCAAGAGGCAGCCAATCCATGTTTCTCTCTCACATGATTCTCTCTCCCCCGCTTCCTCTTTTTCCTCTCTCTAAAATCAATAAAAACATTTAAAAATAATAAAATAAATAAATAAATAAGTGTCTGGCTGGTGTTTCTATCTCTCTCCCTCCCTCCCACTCTATCTGAAGATAAATGGAAAAATGTCCTCGGGTGAGGATTAAAAAAAAAAAGTGCACTACCTCTGAAGGCCTCCCTGCTGAGAACACTGTCCCTGTACCCTCTCTGACTGGCCAGAAATGGCTCCTGGAAAAACTTGGGCAAAGAATATGGAGTCCGGGTAGCTGTTCATTGACAGAGGGCTGAGAGCCTGAAGTTGTGGGTCCAGCACCCCCGCCTCCTCCTCCCCATGCCAACCCCACCATTCACCAGCATTTCCTGAGCACCCACGACACGTGTGCACTTGGCAAGACCCTGCCGTGGAGACAGATGACCAGCAGGCAGGTGACTCCAGCAAGTCCCCAGACACAGACTGTGGCAAGGGCTGCCCTCAGGCCCACTGCCGTGCTACTCACAACCCCATTCAGCCTGTGCCACCTCCTAGAGCTGTCACCAAGGACCTCTGCCCCTCTGAGGGGTCCCTGGGGTGCTTTGTGCCCAGTCAGGCCTGACCCAGGGCAGGACAGGCAGGTTCTCAGGCTGCCCTCTAAGTGCCTGGCACACAGTGAGTGCTGTGTAGATACATGAGGCCCACTGACCGCCACTCATCCACTGGCTGGCACGGGCTGTCTCAGCGGCTACGCCAAAGTGGGTCTGTGGCTGCTCCAGTGAGGACCCCAAAGCCTCCAACCCATATCTTGGGAGCTGAGGCTGAGGCGGATGGGCCTAAGCCCGGAGCTTGAGGGCAGCAGATGGCATGGGGCCACAGGAGCTATCCCGGCCCTGCCCTCACTGACTGTGGGTGGCCTAGCATCTGTCCAGGCCTTGATCCTGGCACCCAACCCAGGTACTGCCCTGCACTGCTGTCCTGCAGCCCCTAAGACATCAGACACTGGCTGGGGCACCTCAGAAGCAGGGCCCAGAGATCACGTGGGACTCAGACTTATCTCCTGGAAAACTTCTCGGGGTTGTGTCCTGCTGTGACCACTAGATGTCACTGGTGACCTCCCAGGCCAGCTCCAGAATCTGAGGCCAACCAAACAGCCTGGGGTTCCCACCTCCTTGGGGCCTGGGACCCAGGACCGGAATGGGCCCAGAGCCTCATTCAGACGTGAGTCCCCTCCTCCAGCAGACTACCAGTCATCCCCTGCCCGCCCTCATGGGTCATGCTCCCGGCAGCCATGCCCAGGGTGCACACTGAGATGGGCGCTGTGCCAGGGGCTGAGGCAGGAAGAGAGAATAGCAAGGCACGCCCGTCCCTGTGGGGGAACAAACACAAACCCATCAGTTTAGCATATGCATAAACTTTACCGCGGAGGGGAAGGAACTCCTGATCCAGAGGAGGTGGGGCCAGGGCAGAGAGGCTTCGCCAAGGAGGAGCTGTCCCAGTGAAGAAGGCAAGAAGGGCATCCTGGCTGAGGGCCCCGCACCAACAAGTCCTTGTGGAAGCGTGTGGGACTCAGTGGGGGGTGGGATGAGCAAGGGGTGAGAGATGGGGTAAAACAGGCAGGGGCCAGTCACTTTCAGAGAAGTGTTCTTACTGGGGCCAAAACTTCTCTGAGTTAGATATGGCACACCCTAAATCCCCCTGGTGCACAAAGCAGTCCCAAAGGAACAGCCCACAGCTATGGCTCGCTCCCTCTTAGGCACACACATGCACACCCACGTACACACACGCACACACATATGCACGCACACATGCACGTGTGCACACACACACACACACTCTGCCCACCTAAGCAGGGATCAGTGAAGGAGCTTTCTTTCCAAACTCTCTCTGAGCTCTACCGGGGCTGCAGGAACACCAGGACCCCTGCCCAGCACTATGCTACCAGCCGTGCTGCCCAAGGTGCAGGGTGCTTCAGCCATGACCTGCAAGGGGCATGCATCCCCTCGACCCATCTGCATTCAGGGCTGTGTGATTCCAGCTGATAAAAAAATACTCCACTTCAGGCTGTAGCCGCAGTACTGTGACATTCATTTCAACAAACTAAATGTACTCTGAACATTGGGGAGTGGTATTCTAAACCCTCAGGGGCTGGGACTCAGCAAGACACCTAGGAGACAGGACCACCCCAAGCACTGGGAGGGGAAGGCTCAGATGGGCGGGGCGCAGGGCTGGTTCCTCACTCACACGTCCCTGATTGCCACCCAGACATTCTTCACTCACTAAGTATGTGCCAGGTGTTTGCACTGAATTGTGGAGCGTAATCCCTGCTCTGCAAATCAAACAGGCACAAGAGTGCCCGGCCGGTGTGGCTCAGGGGTTGAGGGTCGACCCATGCACCAAGAGGTCGCTGGTTCGATTCCCGGCCAGGGCACATGCCCAGGTTGTGGGCCCAATCCCCAGTGGGGGGCATGCAGGAGGAGAACAATTGATGTTCTCTCTCATCAATGTTTCTATCTCTCTCTCCCTCTCCCTTCTTCCCTCCCTTCCTCTCTCTCTCTTAAAAAAAAAATCAATAAAGGACAAGCAAGAGGTGGAGCTCAGACTGGACTTAGAGCTGGCAGGTGGGACAATGAAAGGGGTGGGGGGAGGGGCAGGTTTCTTCAGTCCTAGAAAAAAGACAGGCCTGAGAAACTCTGAGGGGAAGCTGAGGCAGAGCCCCCTTTGCCAGCTCCTCCATGTCCCTCAGGACAGAGGGACTGCTACGGAGAGCCTTCCTGCAGGCCAGCGACGAAAGCCCTGCAGGAGGCTGTGCGGCACCCGCTAGGACAGTGATGGGGGGGTGTCTTTGGGGCCAAGCAGGAAAGTGCCTTTCTCACTTGGGGCCAGGGAATGGGAGAGCTGAGGGCCCTGGTGGCAGAGGCGGGGCTGACAGGCCAGGCCAGAGATCCTGACCGGCAAGAGTCTGGTTCCTTAGGTGTTCTGACTCCCCACGTGTCCCCAGGTTCCTGAGTACGAGTTTCTCCTTATAAAGTGCTTCCTGAAAAATCTGTAATCTTGTCCTGGTTGCAACAATAAGAAAAACAGATTTATTCACATCTAAGCCAGATTAGTGGAGAAGCAAGGGGACTCTTGGGTCAGAGACCCAGCTGAGGGCCAGGGGGATCCTGGGGGTCTGACGTTGCCGGGAACAGCTTTGATGAATGCTCTTCTCCCTCCAGGGGTGACTGTTCCTTTGAAGATTTGCGTCATCAATCAGAGTGACAGGAACCCTTCACCATGCAGCGAAGAACAAACATGATGCATGAGAAGTGAGGACAGAGGAGTGCCCACACAGCCCCGCCCTGAACTCCTGCTCTCACTGGTCACGCAAGTCCACGGCCAGGTCTGGACGGAGAAGCCTGTGGCCACTGGAAAGATGCTGCCATACTGGTTCCAAAGGGGCTCCTTGTTGCTCCTGGAGAGATGCCAAGGCTGGTCCTGTTGGCAGCTGTGCCATCTTTCCACCTGGCTGTTGGCCTAAGGGTGCTAAGGCCAGTCCTTGGATGAGACCAGGCTGGGTTCTTTGCCAGGCAGGAACCAATGGTCCAAAAATGGGGTCTGGCAGGAATTCTATGCATTGGCCAATAGGCTAGTCTCTCCAAGCTGTTTCAGGGTCACACAGTGGTTGGTGCAGGAACCCCTGAGCTGTCCAAAATCACAGTGCACCCTCCCAGGCTCCCACTTATATCTGACCCCTCCCCTCTGCCTGCAAAGGCAAGGCTGGGGAGACGGGTGACAGGAGATATAAGTGGAGAAGGTTCAGGATAACATTTAGCGAGACATTTCTAACATGAGGCTGGAATTCTGCTTCCTGTAAACTTTTAGCAATAAAGAGAACAAGCCCTGTTTAATTGAACCCAATAGCCAGAAGCAGGGGATGGGCAAGATGACCATGACCAGCACATGACCATGACAAGCCTTCGTGGTGAACACAGACAGGGGTGCCCAGGAAGAAGGACCCCTGCACTTGTCCATCGGGCCTCATGCTACTGCAGTGGGAAATGCCAGCTGAGATGTAATCACCCAGTAGAAGAGGTGGCCCAGTGGTCCTGCTGTAGCCTAGCCCGGGGACACTGGGTTGTGGAGTCACAGCTTGGCACAGGGGAAAGGGGGCTGAAAGAGCAAGTCTGATATCCCATCAAGAAACTGGGGCCCAGAGAGGTAACTTGCTCACGTTAGCCCTGTTTTGGAGGGGTTTCCACGCCCATGGACCCCTGGGGTGGATACCTTCCAGGAGAGGAGCTGGCACCAAGCCCAGGGAAGTGAGGCAAGACAGCCGTGGGGAGCTGGGTGTGGGGAGTGGTCCCCAAGGCCCCAGCCAAGTTTCTGGGCCCCAGATGAAGAGTGAATCACTGGTTCCCCCTGGAGGGGACCAGTCAGTCACTCCGTAAAAGTTTATTTTTATTCATGTCTGATCTATTTCACATCCGCTCCAATATTTTGACACACATACAGGAAATGTAATTCTCCCCCATATGGCAGTGTTTGGTTGACCAGACCTGGGGAAACTCAATAGGGTCACAGAGGAGCAGAGGGGAGTTGCAGCATCAGGAAAAAATGCCAGAGGCCCAAGGCCACTGTGGGCACCTGGGGCCAGCAGGCTGGGGCAGGGATCACGGTGAGGTCAATGCAGAAATCCCCCTGCCTGGGTACAGGAGCCTGCGTGTGTTCTGTCTGCTGCGCCCCAGGAGGGATGGACTGAGGGTGAAGCAAGGAGAGGACACCAGAGCAAGCGGCCCAGGGGACGGACTGTTGGAAAGACAAAGGCCAAGACAGCACAAGGTCAGCAGGGAAACAGCGCTCCCCCCAGTTCCCAGCATCCTGGAGCAAAGAGGTCAGCAGACTGACAGCTCAGAAGAAACAAAGGACAGGGAAAGAGCTCTGCTCCTGCGTGGGCATTGCCCACCTGGACCTTCCCCAAGCCACCGCATCTGTGGGCCTCAGTTTCCTCATATACAAATTGGGGTTGATGTTACCCAACTGGGGGGCTGGGAAGATTAAAGGGGAGAATGCACAGACTCTTCCTCCAAAGGGTCTGGTCAAGGAGAGCAGCTTGGCGGGTGCCAGTTGTCACGCTCCTGAACCGTGAACTGGGGGAGGGACACGCATCTCCCTTGCAGGCAGTGGCAGGATGACATGGGACAGTGTGTGGATCGCCATGTCATGCCTGGCTCCAGGGGTGGCCAGTAACCTTGGTTACCTTCAGTTCTGGTCACCAGGCACCGAGCTCACAGGCTAGAGGGAGAGAGACCCCGGTGGGTCTTTAAACGATGCGGACAGGTCCTGCGGGGCTGTGAGCCCGGAGCACCGTGGAAGACCAGGGAGGGCCACCTCTCTTCCCATAGGGGCAGGGAGGACCCTTCCCAGCTCTCCCAGAGAGAAAAGTAAACTTAGTAACACACTAATTTTGGGGGGGCGGGCGGTGGCATTTTTGCATTTAAATTCATGGACATCACATTCCTACAAGTGCCCTGTGGAGGCAGGTTCGTGGATGGGCCTTCCTAATTCACGGAGAGGGGTAGATACCTGCTCTCTCTCCACGATCCCCTGGTGTTGGGATCATACCTGGGGCATGGGCAAGACTGGCCGTGGAACATTCTCTCCAGATGAAGCCATTGGGAAAGTCCTAGTCTCTACACGCTGGAAAAACACAAGGCACCTGGTGTCCCGTGTACCAAAAGGCCTTGGGTTCAGTTCCTGGTCAGGCCACATACCCAGGTTGTGGGTTCGATTCCCCATTAGGGAGCGTACAGGAGACAACTGATCAATGTTTCTCTCCCTCTCCCTCCTGCTCTCTCTAAAATCAATTTTTAGAAATAATAATTCAAAAAAGCACAGTAGCCTGACCTCTGCCTCTGTCTCCAGGGGCTCCTTCCCCTGCTGTGGGCACTGCTGGTCTGGAATGCGTCACTGCCTGCGTCACCACTGCCCCAGGGAGCTGGTTCAGCTCTCGAAGGACCAAGGTGGAGTCTCCTAGTCCTTGCTTGGAAAGCGGACTTCCACAGCCAAGAAGTTGCCAAGCGCCCCTTCCTCCTTCTCCCCTAGGGGAGTGTCAGTAGGTGGAGGCTGCACTTGGCCTCACCTCACCCCGTCCCCACCCCCTCCCCGTAAATCCTGGCGACACAACAGGAAGGCCCTTTAACTAGCACATAAAGGTGCTCTGCCTTTCAAAGGCCCACTCTGCATTTATGGGCGCCCGAGACGTTTATGGGCCATTTCCAGTCCCCTGCCCCATGACCGACTGATGCGACTTGGTTTCTAGCTGCGGTGTGGGGAAATGTCACAGCCCAAACCCAGTGACCATGGGGCAGGGAAGAAGGATGAGAGGCCCCTGAACCTGGGAGGCGAGCCAGGCAGTCTGCTGGATCCCCCTGACTGGCTCTCTGTCCTTCAGAGAGGGCACACAGTAAGGTCTCGCCAAGTTGTTACTTTATTGTTGACCAAATGTGGCCACAGTAACTGTGGGTCAGGCCTGGAAGGGCCCTGTAAACAGCTCTGAAGGGCAGTGAGGGTCTTGCCCCAGGAAGGACCCTGCCCGTTCTGGAGGTGGCCAGGCGGACAAGCTGTCCAGACTAGAATTCAACAATGGATCTTTACAATCTGGTTCAGCCCAAAAGACTTCTAGGGATTTGGGGGAAAGAATTATTAAGCATCTCTCCCATGCAGAGCTAGAACTTCCCTAGGCCAGTAGTCTTGCAGAAGGACCTGCTTCTAGCTGGTCCAGGGGCCCGTCTGGCTCTAAGTGGGTGAGGGGTGCAGGGGGCAGCCTTCTAGCCTGAAAGCTGCCAGAAGCCAGCTGGAGTAGGGGAACGACCAGGATCTCGGCTTGCTGCCTCCTCCTCCTGCTCCGAGACCTCGGCCAGCCAGACACCCAGCCCCCCGGGCTCCCCAGGTAGACACCAGACCCCTCCCTGGGGTCTGCCGCCATGCCCTCTCCCTGGGGTCTGCCGCCATGCCCTCTCCCTGGGGTCTGCCGCCATGCCCTCTCCCTGGGCCCCTTCCCACATTCCCCACGGCCCTTTCCTTCTCGACTCTCTTCTATCTAGCTTTTTTTCTCTGCTTTTTTTCTTTTGGCAGTTTTTCCTCTCCCTCCTCTGCTTCTCTTTTCACATTCTTTAGCCTCATTCCTGCAGCCATTCTCCGAACCACTCCATTTTGTCTTTACCTTTCCTTCCTCCTCTTTCCCTTCCTGTCTTTTCATTTGATGGGATTATCTTCCCTCCTCTTCTGGACAAGACTGTTGCTTAAAGTCTCACTTAACAACGCAGTCACCTAATATTTAAGATTCAATAAACACATGCCATAAACAGTGTTAGGCCCTTTAGTGTTTATTATGACAGTTAACCTCAGCACCATCCTCTGAGGTTGAGTTTGCTCCCATTTCACAGACACTAAACTGAGGCTCAGGGAGGGGGCATGAGTGACTTAGGACCACACAGCTATTAGATGATGGACTAGGATACCTCCACCTGCCTCCAATAATGCAGGAGTGATCAAGGCCTCCTGTAACGGCAGCATACAGTGTGGGCCAGCCTGTAATCCAGCACATGCCGGCTAGATGCAGCACACAGCACAGTGCCCACTGCTCTCGGCGTGCGTCCTGAGCACACACATCCTCACAACAGCCCTATGAGGTAGAAACTACCACTGACCCCATTTCACAGATGATGAAACTGAGGTTCAAAGAGATTAAATTACTTGCCCGCAGAGCCACGACTCACAAGTAGCAGAGCAAGATTCAAACCCAGGCACTTGGCCTCCAGACTGCGTAGACTCATCACTGGACTCCCCCTCTCCTCCATGCTCGGTGACGGGGAGTCCCTCCATCAGGAAATTGAGCCTCTGGTTCAGACAGTGACAGAGTTCTCCAGAGCCTGTGAGCCTCGCCTCTGAGGGGAAAAGGTATCCACAGTGCGTGTCTGGGTCTGTGTCCTGAGGAAATCCAAGGCCAAGTGTTGGGGAGAGATGTCACAGGAAGGGGTCAGCTGAGACAAGAGGACCCTCTGTTTCCAGACTAGGGAAGAAGGGCCTTTATTGGGAGCCCTTGGCCCCCAGCTGGGAAGCCCTGGACAGTGTACCCTCCCTCCTGCCCTGGGCAGCAGCTGAGTCTGGCTCAGGGAGGGCCCAGCCGCCACTGTGGGCAGCACCCTACTTGGACCCTCGGGCTTCCCAGCCCCTGGGGGCTTCCTGGCCCATACCTGGGCTGGCTCCCCGCTGGCACAGCCAGGAATGCGCCTCTGTCATCCTATCCTCCCTCCCGGACCCCAGCCCAGCGCAGAATTGGATTAAGAACAAAAATATGAGCTATGTTTGTTTTAATCAGCTTCAAGACATGGGGGCTTTTCAAGGGAAGGAGAGCTGGCCCGGGGCCGCCGAGCGGCACTGCCCTCCCGGGGTCAGGGCAGCTGTGCAGGCCGGGCATCTGCAGCTCAGATCCTGGGACAGATAAGGGCTGTGGGGGAGGACCTGGGGCCGAGGGCGGGGGCGGGGCGAACGGGAAGGATGGGAAGGAAGAAGGCGAAGACAGGGCCACCACCCCATCCCGGAGTGAAGGGGGAGGGGAGGGAGGAGGCTGAGGGAGCCCCTCCCCGCCCTGGAGCTTAGAAAAGCCAGCAGGGAGCAGCAGGGAGTAATTTCTTCCAGAGGAGGGGCTTCCTCCTGGCCTGTGGATTGAGGGATGATGGGAAGGAGGTGAGGGAGGGTCAGTGATGGTCTCCACCATCCAACCCCAGGAAGAGCCCAAGCAAAGGTGTCTGGACTCACAGTGTGTGCCCACATGTGCCGGCACCAGAGGGGACAGGCGCTTACATTAAGTCAAACATGCGGAACCCAGTGGAAATGGGAGGGTTAGGGTCTGGTTGAGAGAACAAAGGCCTGATGGAGCAAGAGGCTGGGAGACAAAAACGACATCCCTGTGCAGATTTCAAGGTCAATGAAGACCTGGAGGCTGCCGGGTGTGGAGGGAGAGCTCTGAAGTGGGAGCCAGGAACCTGAGTGCTCTGGGGTCCTGGGACATTTAACAGCTTCTTAAAAAGAAGCCCCTGTGGCCATACAACTTGCTATAAGTGGCTGTACTCACATTCCCCAGTCAGCGAAAGGGGGCCCGGAAATGTTCAGGGACTAGTCCAAGGTCACACAGCCTATAAGAGAAGAGGCTAGTACAATTAGCTAAAGCTCAGGATATCTAACGTGTGTTCCATCCCCTGTTGGTCAAAACTTGGCGAGTTCTCAGGTCAAAACATCCAGATAGAAACAGTGACCCCAGGAGGCAGAGCGCCAGTGGTCCCTCCCACCACCTCCCTTCCCTGGGCACCAGGCACCAGAGGGCCTGGAGGGGCTCTGGCCACACAGTCGCCTCCAACACTTTCGGCCGCCTTGGCTGGAGGGCGCTGTGAGGTGAGGGCTGGTGGTGGGGCCAGTCCCTGCCCCCCCCAGACCAGGGCACAGGCTCCTTGGGACACACCTGGGTCTTCTCATTCAGGTCCACAGAAGGGTCTGGGTCCTTGATGGTGCTTTTCCCAGTCTGAGGTGAAAGAGAAAAATCAGTAGTGAATTCTTTATATGGTTACATTTAGTCATCTTTTAAATTTGACGTATTATCTCTTTTCTGATTTTTTTTTATCCTCACCTGAGGACATTTTTGCTTTTATCTTCAGATAGAGCGGGAGGGAGAGAGGGAGGAAGAGAGAGAGAGAAACATTGATGTGAGAGAGACACATCGAGTGGTTGTCACCCACAGGACCCCAATCGGGGCCAGGGACAAACTGCAAACGAGGTACATGCCCTTAGCAGGAACTGAACCCGAGACTCTCTGGTCCGAGGGCCGACGCTCTAACTGCTGAGCCAAACCGGCCAGGCCTTCCCTTTTCTGATTTAAAATGCTCTGTCCTTCTTGTCACAAAATGTGTTGAAAGTAGGACTTCTAGAAAGTCTATTCTTGGCAAAATTAAAATGATCAAACCTATGTCCATCTCTTCCACGAAAAGTAATTTTTTTGTTTTGTTAATCCTTACCTGAGGATATCTTTTCATTGATTTGCAGAGAGACTAGAAGGGAAGGAGGGAGAGAGAGAGAGAAAAACATCAGTGTGAGAGAGACACATCAGTTGGTTGCCTCCTGCAGGACCCCGACTGGAGCAGGAGATGGAACTTGCAACCCAGGTATATGCCCTTGACCAAGAATCAAATCCACGGGCCCACACTCCCACCACTGAGCCAAACCAGCCAGGGCTGAAAAGCAATTTTTTTCTTTAAATATGTTTTTATTGATTTTTTTTTTTTTATAGAAAGAGGGATAGAAACATCGATGTGAGAGAGAAACATCGATCAGCTGCCTCCTGCACGCCCCCTACTGGGGATCAAGCCCGAAACCTGGGCATGTGCCCTGACTGGGAATCTAACTGGGACCTCTCAGTCCATGGGATGGCGCTCAGTCCACTGAGCCACACTAGCCAGGCTGCAAAGCAATTTTAATGGGTCCATAAAACCCCCAAGTTTGGGAACAACTGTATTATTTTATTTGGAAACATTGAGCCCTGGCCTGCGGTGCAGTCCAGGGCTCTGATGCTGCAGTCCTGTTAACAGAGCCTGGGATGGGAGGTCTGGGGTCTAGAACCTGAGCATGTTACTGCCTTTGTAGCCTCAGTTTCCTCTAGGAGGAACCCCAGCAGCAACATTCCACAGCTCAAGGAAGGTGACTCTGAGCTCCTGGAAAGGAACACCCCGGGCCAGTCTGAAGCTCTGAGCAGGCAGCTGCGCCCCAGGAGGAAGACTTAGTGGGGAGCAAGGGTGCACGTGCTCAGCGCCCCTGGGAGAGAAGTTCTGGTGACAACAACAAAAAGTCTGTCGGCCAAGAGAAAAGAGCTTCACTGGACATCAACCAGGACTTAAGCCCAAACCAAACACATGGCCACTTGCCCACTGTCCCGAGCCTCTGGGTGCATCTCCCAGGCCCTGCAGGCCTGGACCAGTCTCAGAGCCTCCCTTTCACCGTGCGACCTGCCACGACCCCACTGGAGGTCAGCATGATCCAATCCGTGCAGCACAACTCGACTTAGCCCTGCTCTGTGCCCAGGGTGGGGACACACCTCTATCCAGGGAAACTTCATATGGCGGTGCTGAATCACTGAAATGTAGAAAGTATGTATTCATATGTATCTACTGTATCCAAGCCTGTTAAGAGGCAATTAGACTAAATAAAATGTGACCAGTCTCCGCCCTCAAGGACCAGTCCTAGTTACCTGAGGGGGATACAGAGGAGAGGGGAGACCCAGGCCTCCCCAGGGGGCATTCTGGCTAACATAGACAGTGCACAGGACCAGCAACGAGGTGAAACCTGAGGCCGAGGCACGGACTACTGGCCAGTGATGGGGCCCAAGACAAAGACGCCTCTCTGGATGCCGGAGCTCTGCTGGAATGGCCAGGGAGGGGCTGCGGTCATCTGCCTCTCCCTGAGGCAGGGCCCTCACACCACTGGAGGTCAGAGGGCTTGTGCCTGTCCAGCAGGGCACTGTCACCCCAGGCGCTGCCTCCAGATGTGGGTGACTTTTTCCAGCCTTTCCTGGGAGCCAGAAAGAGGTATCTTCGCCAGGCTCCTTGGATGCCAGGGAAATGGGCACAAGGGACTCCACTCAGTATGGAAGGGACAGGGCAGCTGTGGGGGCGGGGCAGTGGCAGTGCCTCCCCAACCCCCGGGGCAGCCCGGCTCTGTACAGTCTCAGCCCCATTCCCCAGACACCAAGGGACACCCGCTGCTGACGCCATGGCGTTGGGTTTCCCCTGGACTGGTTCAGGCTACTGTCACCAGGCCTGCCAGGAAATTGCTGCTGACACTCAGGGAAGGGCCCCGGGAATGGGGAGGCTGGGATTGTGAAGTCGGTGAGTTCTGAGCAGGCTGGAGCAGAGGAGACAGCTGTAGGTCTGAGGGGGATTCTGGTCATGCAGGGCGGAGTCCTGAGTCTATCCTGGCCCTGCCCCTCTGGCTTCCCCAGGAGGCCAGGGAATCTTGGAACTTGTGACCAGCCTGGCTTTGTGGGGTGAGATGGAAGAGAAGGAGCGGCAGTGTCTGAGGTCACAGGATCCTCCTCCACAGATATGCCCCTTAGCATCCATCCAGGAGGAAACTACACCCCACCCCAGTTAAAAGCCTCAGTTCTGGACTCTGACATTATCCACAGCTTTGATCCTGGACTGCCCCCCAACTCCAGGCAGGAGGAAGAGGAAGGAAGCCCAGAGGGGGTTGTAGCCCCCGTGTTAGTGTGGGAGGGGGCTGGGCCTGCTGGGAGAAAGCTATAGGGCAGTGAGGCCTGGCTACACGGTAAAGATGGTGATGGAGATGGGGCTGTGGAGGTGACATCTGCGTGAGTATGGGGTGGGGGTCATGAGAATCCAACCCTGTGGTGATGGACAGTTCATGGTATCAGGCTGGCAGCCTGGGCATTTGACCTCACCAACCAGCACCTTGGAGCCTCCACCCCAGACAAAGGCAGGCCTCTCTCTCTGCAAGGGCAGAAATGGGTCATCCACACGGAAGACCAATCCATCCATCCACCCATCAGCAGGTGCTTTAAATACCTGCCATAGGCCCGACACTGTCACAAACATGAAGAATTGTCCCCCAAAAGCCCACTTCCATCTAGGAGACTCAGGAAAGCACTTCAGAGTAGGACAGGGAGGGGGGTCTAACTTAATGGTTCCCAAATTTGGTATTAACAGACTGCGAAATTATAATGTAATGTTCTTACTTTTCATTTAACCAAATAAGAACATTAAAGAACTGACGAAAGGTATTTTAACACTTTTTTTTTTTAAATAAAGAAGAGAAAATAAAAGACAATCCTTTCCAATATCAATGAGTGACAGAGGTTAAACTCAGAGTTACTTTGGGGGAACTGACTGAAAGGGATACCAGGAGGTCTGGGGCGCTGGTCAAGGACTAGTTCCAGATCTGGGAGGTGGTCACAGAGGTGTGATATACACATAAATAAGCAAATAAGTATATAACACAATGTCATCAGAGAACACCAAGAAGGATAAGTACCCAAAAATCTACATGTGGGTATACCATTTTCAAACTGCAGAAAATCAAGACAAATAGCAAATCTTGAAAGATGGCAGAGGGGAAAACACGTTTCACCTCTAGAGGACCAAGGAGAAGAATCACATCAGACTTCTTTTCAGACAACATGCCAGCCAGATGAAAATGGAACAAAACGTTTAAAGTATTGAAAGGAAAAAACAAACTAAAATTGTGCATGCAGTGAAACTGTCCTTCAAAAGTGAAAGAGAAATAAAAACGTTCTCAGAGGGGAGAAGTGGGTTCAAGAGTTAGGGAATGTGGGGAAGGTGCTGCCCAGGGACCTTGAGAGAACTCGCTATGGAGGTGCATTTCAGTGGAGACCTGAACAAGGGCAGGAGGGTGGCAGAGCCACGTGAGGATCAGGGAGAGCTCCAGGTGGAGAAAACCGCAGGGCAGAGGCCCGAGGTGGGACGGAGTGCTGGAGCAACAGGAAGAAGCTGGCGTGACTGGAGCATAGTGAGCCGGGGCAGAGGGTTCGAGATGAGGGAGGAAAGGCCAGGGCCCAGGCCACGGAAGGAGCTTGGGCTGTGTTCTGGGAGCCATGAGAAGCCACTGGAGGAATCCGAGCTGCAGGATCATGCAATCAGATTTATGTCTTCAAAACACTCTTGGCTCTGCTGTGTTGACCAGGGAGGAGCAGGGAGACACATTGTCCAGGCAAGAGATGGCGGGGCATGAACCAAGACGGTGGTTCATGCCTCGGGGAGGTGGAGCCAATAGGATGATGGATGGGTTGGATCTGGGTGTAAGGACAAGAAAGTGGCTGAATGGGTTTTGGGCTTGAGCAACTGGAGAGTGGCATGCCTTTAGCTGAGATGGGGGACCAGGGAGAGAAGCAGGTTTGGGGCGGGGGGAATCAAGAGTTCTGCTTTGTTCGGACATGATAAGTTTGCAATGCCTGTTAGGCCTGCACATGGAGAGGACAAGTGGACAGTTGGACAAACACATCTAGAACTCAGGGACATGGACAGAGCTGAAAATACCCTTTGAGAATAATCAGCGGCAGGAAGTGCCACTCAAACGCCCTGCTTGCTCCCATGCTTGGGTTTTTCTTGTAACCATTATGGAAAATTCCCTGTAGCTCTGCTAAGGAAAGTGGAAACAGTCTTTCTAGGGTTGTCTCATTAAGGTTGGAATATTCTGGGCAACATCAGAGAAGGCGAGACTGCCCCCCTCCCCACCTCCAGCAACTCCATCAGGTCCGTCCTCTCCCTGTGGGCAGAAGAACGCACAGGTGGGGCAGATCTGAGGACAGAGAGCTGGGGGCAGGATCAGCTGAGAGGGATGCTTTAGGCCAGTGGCCAGGGAGCAGTTCCTCCTGGGCAGGCCCACTGAGTGCTCCTGGGCGAACCTGGACAATCTTAGGTGGCGCCCTGAAGAGAGAGTGAGAAAATTGTTCCTCTCCAATTCTCTTTCATATGTGATTACGATGTGCCCTTTCAGTAATAGCTGCACCTGGTCACTAAAAACATGGCCAGTGGGGCTTTAACACCCTCTAACACTTGCTGACATTCCTGTGCAAGGAGAGAGAGCGGACCTGAGCCTCCGAGCCTTCCATAGGCCATTCCAGCTACAATGTAATCACGCTGCTACGATTTCATTTTATTTGTTTTTATGGCTACTCTGTTTATGACAAGTGCTACTAGTCTTCCATTTATGGTAAGGATGTAAAATTTCCTCTTAAAAGATATTCCTCTGTGTGTGTGTGTGTGTGTGTGTGTGTGTGCGCAGAGTTAATTTAAAGAAAAATGTTAATAGTGCAAGTGGTACTCAGATGTGGCCAGAATCGTGAAGGTGCTATTCACGTGACTAAAATCTGAAATAAAACATGGCTATAAAAGATGCAAGGATGAAAATCAGAGCCCTAAGCCTCACATTCATACACAAAGCTCATAATCACCCAAACCACTCCAAGATCAAGGGCGGGACACTTCCTTTTCCCTCCCCGCCCCTGCAGGCTGCAGGTGGATGACCCTTGACTCCTGCGTGCTGCTGTCGGTGGCTGGACTTCACTGAAGGGGACACTCTCTAAACATACAATCCTCACCATCTCCTGGTCACAAAATTGATGTTGTTACCAAGGATATCCCCCCAAACGCTGCAAATTCATGAAATGCCTTCTGAACCAACAGATTACAACATGCCCTTTAAATGACAGCTGCATCCAGTCACACTTCTAACTCATGGAGATGGAAGCTCTGGACAATAACGTCCCCAAATGGTGGACCTGGGCATGACTCAGGATCTTGAGCACGACCTGGCCCAGACCAGACCTCAGCTGCTCCACGAACAGCACCAGCCGTCGAGTCAGATGACAGTGGCCGTGCAGGGTCCACAGACCCAGGCAGAGAATGGAGCTGAGGAGAAAAGAGGACAGAAGGCGTTCAGATGCCAGTCCTGCTGACCTCTTGGGATCCCCATAAAAGCCACCACACCCTTCCCTAGAGACCTTTTGGCCCAACGATGTTATCCCAAAAGCAGGAAGCGTGGGTCCGGGTCTCAGCACCCCCAGCTGCATGGGGCGAGGGAGGCACAGCTGTCTTGCCCAGGGCTGTGTCTCTTGTGAAGGAGAAACATCCGGCCAATTCCATCAAGAATGTCAGTCAAAATGCAGGGGAGCACTCGGTCAGCTCAGCCATCCTATTCAGCCGTTCTTAGGTCCTGAGAGCAGGAGCTTGGACCATCCTCGGCCAGGACAGGGAGAGGCCCATCTCCCAAGAGCTGTGGTCTTTCCAGCCCCCTCTCCCCACAGTCCTTGGGCTGGTGGCCTGCAGCCTGGGGGAGGCACAGGGACGGGCAGGACGTGGCCCAGGATGTGGGGACAGGCAGGCTCCGGGGAGAGATATGTGGAGGTGAAAGGGCAAACCTGTTTCTAGTCTCCTTATCAGGAATGGCCCAGCGAAAGGGAAGTGGGCAGCCCTGGAGGTCAGGCTGGGGGGTCATGGCGGGGGCAGAGCTGGGCCCAGGAGATCTGAGAGGAGACCCTGCTGGGCAGGAGAGGAGAAAGGGGGTAGGATGGAGGGAGGGCCAGGATGAGCCAGCTGCAGGGACCTTTCCGAGGGGAGCAGCAGGCAGGGTGGCCAACTATCAGGTTTGCCTGGGGCTGAGGGCTTCCTGGGAGACAGGACTCCAGGGTTAAACCCA
Organism: Tadarida brasiliensis; assembly: GCA_030848825.1. Classification (NCBI taxonomy): domain Eukaryota; kingdom Metazoa; phylum Chordata; class Mammalia; order Chiroptera; family Molossidae; genus Tadarida; species Tadarida brasiliensis. The sequence continues at coordinate 10,422,735 of CM061275.1, read as the reverse complement.
GGGTGGCGGGGCACCCTAGAAGTAGCCCTGGCTATGGGACTGTCAGACAGCCCCCCTTCACTGTCCCCGGCTCAGCCCACCACCTTGTGTGAAAACCTCCTCACTTCTCCCACCTGCCTCTGTTCATTTCACATGCAGTAATGAAGTGCCTGCTGGAGCCAGGCACTGGGGGCACGCTCCTGCCGGCCGAGCTCAAAGCCCCACTGGAATCCTCGCTCCCTCTGCCGCCTGCTCGCCAGCCCGCTGCTCAGTGTCTCTGGGCATGTTTCTGGAAAGCTCTTTTTTGTCTGTCCCTCTAATTCCCCAAGGTGGAGTCTATGTCTAATTCCTGGCTCTACCTTCCACTGAGCTGGGCAAGGGCCCTGGCAGGACAGGTGCTTCATATTCCTCTTTGATGGAGGGGCTAAGGTACTGAGGGCAGGGTGCAGGTGGGGACACCTTGGCCAACCGAGAATGCCCGCAGCCCCTCACTCATGCCACCCCACAGCACACACATGTGCACATAGGGCACTCCTAGTCTCCGAGTGGCAGGCCTGTGAGCAGACCCCAGCCTAGACTGGGGGACGGTGGTCCTCGGGGTAACGAAGGAACAGGAGAAGGCTTGTTTTCCCCTAGCGGAGAGGTCAGAGCCTCGGGATCCAGGACCCTGTCTTCTCAGGGCCTCATCTGCCAGGAGTCAACAATAGTCAATGTGTCCCCTGTGTGTCTGGGATCACCATGGGGAGGCAGAGCCAAGCCTAGGCTCCCTTGGCCTTGGTCCTTGTAGCTGGAGAAGCCAGTGGGGACCCTGAGCAGAGGCCAGACAGCTAGGGCACAGCAGAGACTGCTGGGAGGGGAGGGAGGTTGCTGGAAGAGGCTGGGGTTCCAGTACAACCCTAACAGACTCTGCTGTCCACTTAAGGAGTAAGGACCTATATCACTGAAGTGACCATGAGACTGGAAGCTTCCTGCAGGCAACAGCTGTGTGCAATCATCCTTGGCTACCTGGCAGGGCAGTACTTAGAGTGGGCTCTCCACATTTTCCATGGACACCACCAAAATCAAGCCTGGCCCTCAGAGAGCAGAGCCCTACGTTTCTGTCCTGCCCCCTGGTGGCACTTGGTCATATTGCAACTCACAGGATACTGGGGAAAAAAACAAACGGCTGGGATTTCTGACTGGGGCTGAGATCAGGCCACTGGACATCCCCACCTTTTGAACCTGATCTTGGGGTATCATTAGTATAGGGCCCCTCAGTGTTCTGGAAACAGCTGGAACCAAGTCACTCCTAACCAGCTGGGGAAGGGGGGAAAAGAGCAGGATGTGAGAAGACAACACCAGAGAACACGCCAGCCTGGGACCTGATGCTCTGTCCATGGGCCACAGACAGGGAAAGCAGAGCAGGGACCTTGAGAGCTCTTAAAATTGAAAGTCTGTGCTCAGAGTTGGATTACGGCCCAATCATAGTCTTTGGTTCCCAACACATTTGCATGCTTCCAGTTAGTTAATCTTTCATTTAGCTATTTTTCATCATGCACAAGCACCTATGAACCTGGAGTTTTTTCCTTCTTTCTGTCTTTTTAAGCAGCAGAGCCCCACCTCTCCTTTTCTAGAGGAAATTTCACATTGAAGCTGGTACATAAAAAGTGCAACTGCTCCAGCTGCAGGGAGGTGGGGGCTGGCTGCTGCCTGCCTGGCCCCCCTCTCACTGCCTCAGCAGCCCCAAGTAAGTTGTGCCTTAGAATTCTGTAGAAGGTGATCTATACCAACAGTGCCCAGGAGGGCAGGAATCTGTCTCCTCCATTCTTATCTCCCCCACACCCAGCGCATGCCCAGTTTGGTGCCCCAGTTCAACAAATGTTGGGTGAAATGAATTGAATGAGAGATACTTGTTCCATCAACTATCCAGGTCGAATTTGAGGAGGAGACTCTGCCTCCAAAGTCTCCCCCAGCAGCCTACCACAGTGCCTACCGTTCCCCGATGACCACGCTGTCTAACCCTGCATGTCCTCCAGGACCTCCAGAACAGACGCTACCTCCTCCATGAAGCTTTCCCAGATGTCCCCAGCCAGAGTCATCTTGCTGCCTTGGAACGCTGGAGCCACTTTATTACACCTCTCGCTTCCATTTCTCACACTCACTCAGCCTTCAGGCCAAGCTATCTGCATGCACGCTTCATTTCCGCAACAATGCCGAGGCTGCATTCCTCAAGGGTGGGGGCATTTGATTGACTTCTGCATCCATCTCTGTGCCTTCACACAGTAATAGTCAATGAATTTGTTTGAGAAAGAAAATCTCCTGATGCTCCTGAGGACACCATGTCTCCAGAAGGGCCTGTTAAAATTCTGCAAGAGTGGCACCTGGAATTCATTTGACCTACTAAGACATTAGTGTGGTTTATCGACTCCACAAACTGTCACCAAGCAGAAAGCATGAAAGGGATTTAGGACAGGGACGTTTTGGTGAAAAAGAGACATCCAAGGCCCCACTCATGCCAGAGCTGCATGCAGAGGATGGGTCCCTGGTCCTGAGAAAGAACCAGAAGGCGTGGCCAAGGAAGACCTGCAGGTAGGAGGAGGGTCCTGGGTCCTGAAACACTTGAGTTTGCCTCCCCATGCCTGTCTCCAGTGCCTGGCTGGCTGCGATGGAGGAGACTAGTTCCCTTTTTCTCCCCAGGACATCTGGGGCTGCATCAGACATAACGATCTGGTAAAGAAAATTGTTATGGAAATCTGTAACCGTGAGACGTTATCAAAGGCGTCTTTAAAGTCCCTTCTCAACCCCCAGCCGGGTGGAGGGAATTGGAAATTGGAAAACTGGGAGACGATTACAGGACCATCAAAGTGGCCGAAATTCAATCCAATCTGCAGGTTTAAGGATGGCTAGCAGACCCCTGCACCAGCCCAGAAGGCTGCAAACTCACTGTTTAAAAACCAAATCAACGGCATCACCAGATCCGGGTCTGGAGCAAACAAACGGAGCCCACAAAGGCTTCCCTGGATTTCCCTTGCGCTGGGGAAATCTGAGAAGCCAGGCCCTGGGGAGGCACCGAGACCTGGGAAGGCTCCCAGCTTCCAAGCCTCCTATCTTCTCCTCCCCACCCCACCGCAGTCTGGGCTCCGGCTCTTTGTCTCTCCATCCCGCTTGACGTCTGCCTTCTACTGCTACTCTTTGTCCTGCATCTGTCCGTCTCTCTTCCTCTACTTCACTTCGCTTTACATATTTCTTTTTCTAACAGTGCTCTTTCTTTTCCTTTTCTGTTTCCCTCTCATAATCTGCCTTTTTTTTTTTTTGGTGATAGTTTCATCCTTTTTGTGTCTTTCAGCACTGTATCTGTACCTTTGCATTTGTTTTCTTCACCTCTCTCTCTCTCATTATTTCACAGCAACAACCTCTTTTCCTTGACCTCTCTAATTTTTCTGCCCTTTTCCTGCTTGTGAATCGCCTGTAATTTCAGACTTCATATGAGGCGGAATCCTCCTTGGCTGGTTTATTTACCAGTGTGAGTCCTAGGTATTCTCCCCAGGTGTCCAAACACAAATGGCCCTCCTTGCGTGCCATCCAGGGACCCTCTCCCAACGCCTGTCACCGTGAACTGTCTATGGTGGCCATGTAACTGTGCCAACAGCACATACAGGCACTCAAAAGAGACATGTGGTTTCACCTATGAGCAGGCTCTGCAGACATGGAAATTTATGTCCTGGTGGGTGGAATGCTACAGCACATAAAACTGATACACGTAGAAAACGCCCGAAATTTACAGTTCCTTTTTATGTGGGGTGAGAGAAAGAGGCTATAATTTTTCTACTAATAAAGTTCTCCATATTTATCCTCAAAAAGTGAGGGTTTATCTTCATTCACATTTCTCCTGGTGGTAACTTTGAAAGCTGTTAGATGGCAATTCGTAAGTCTCACTGCAAACCTCGGGGGCTTTATTTCCGACCTGCAAAATTTGTCAGGGAGCACGAGAAAAAAAGCTCCAAATTGAGTCATTCACCTTAGAAGAATCTGGAACTGAAAGCAAACTCACACGTCAGTTTATCGAAGAATGGAGCTGAGAAAGGGCCGGAGAAAACGAAAGCGGACGCCCGCCCTCGCCGCAGGAGCCGGGGAAGGCGCGGGAGCTGGCGCGGCACGGACAACCGACGGGCGCGGCGCTGCGCTGCCGGCCGCTCCCCACAGCCCGGGCCGGACGAGAGCCGTGAGTGCGGCAGAGTCCGGGCAGATGGCACCCGCCCCCTCGTCTGGCCGTCTGTCGGGTCATCTGTCTATCTCGGACCCCGAGCGCCGCGCTCCCAGCTCCTGCGCCCTCGGCCGCCAACTCCCTCTCCGCGCCCCGCTGGCCGGGCTGCGCGGCCGACAACCTGCGCGCTGCTGTCTGCTCACAGGCCCCAGGTTCGCGGGCCTGGTGCCGGTTCCGCTCGCGTGCGCTCGGCCCGGCTCAGGCCCCGCTGGAGAGAAGAACGCGCCAGGCGGTCACGGGCTCAACTCTCGGGGCTCCCCGGGCCCCAAGGCTCCCGGAGATCCGGGGAGAAACCGAGCGACTGTTCCTTTTGATCTGGTTTTATGGAGACTTGATGTTGACTCTACACTTCGAATGCTTTTCTCCCCTTCAATCGTATTCCCACTTTGGAAGGGGACTCCTGGGCCGGAGGGCGAACATTTTCTGCGGGCTGGTGAGGGCACGCGAGCGGGATGCTGGCTCTGGGCACGGGGATCCGTTGGGCAGCACAAGGGTGCGGGGGTGACGCTGCACACAGACCCCCACCCACATCCACCAGCAAATCCCGCTCATCCCACACGTCCCCCCTTCCCGCTCTCTCCGCAACGCGGGTGCCGAAGGCTGCGGCGCCGCAGAAAAACGCAGGGCGCGGAGCAGAGGAGCTGGAAGCCGCTGCCACACCGCGCCCTCCCTCGGCAGCCCCCATACCCACTCCGAGAGACGCAGTGACGTACTCAATAAATACATCTTTCGGGGCAGGGGACAAGTTAACAGGGGCCAAACTCAAATCAGTGGACTTCACGTTCATAAAGAGAATGACTGCCCTAAAATCCCGCTCGGCTTTGGTGGAGCCGGGAAAGGAGGTTCGGGAACAAGGTGTCACTTCCTGGGATAACACTGTCCTTGGCTGGTGGGGTGACCCAGAGAGTCTCCCAGTCTCTTTCTATCTCCGTTCTCCGCACAGCAGATCGGAATCAACCATTACCCGGCTAGGATCCTGGAGCCCGGGGGAGAGGCCCAGTGGAAACAGAAAGCTGGCTCTTCCTCCCCTCCCTCTTTTTCTCCTTTGTCTCCATCATTCGTTGCCCAACGTTCTCTTCATCTGAGATTTCCAAATCTGGTTTTGCAACACTCCAGGGGAACTCCAATTATCTCTAGGGCTTTGTGAAACGCTCAAAATGAAATAAATGTTAATTAACTTTAATTATTTAACTGCAGGTTAGGACCCCCGATGGGGCAGGAGACCTTCACAAATCAAATACACCATCCCAGGGTGTCACAGCTCACTGAAGGTGAGGATTTCAGGGCTCAGGAAAGGAATACCCAGTTCCCAGGAAGGCAGAGGGTTAGCTTATGACAGTTTTGGGCCAGGGCAGACTCTGACAAGAGGAGCCAGGGGCTCTGTCCTGCTGGGTTCCCTCCCCACCCCTGCCCTCTTGCCAACCATCTCCATCTAGGCCTGCCTCCCCTCTCCACTCCCATTTAAATCTTCAGTAACATCCTGTTCACACTGGACAAAGCAAGCTGGTTCCTTCCCTGTTTGCTAGGGAATTCAGACCACAACAGAATGTTGGAATGACTTGCTCAGGCATTTGGGCTGCTGTAAAATGCGCTCTATCATGGTTCTGTTCTTTTAGAAGAGTTACTCACCCCAAAGTCTCAGAGGGCCCCTCACTCCTCCTCACACCACCAGGTCTACGCAACTGCCCTTCTCCTGAGTTCAGGGATGGGAGCCCTCAAGAGGTGACCAGATGGCCCTGGTGGAGGGCAACTGGCTCGGCTGACAGGGCCCACATGTTTCCCTTACAGAGAACAAATCTGCCCCATTAAAGCGTTACTCCGTTGGGGAAAACTCTGATGCAATATTGGAAACATGCTGGGCGCACTGAGAGCCGGAAGGAGAGGCAGGTCTTCGCAGCCGGCAGAGAAGGCCAGTGGGTGAAACTGATCCTGCGTGTCCACCCTCGCTTAGCCGCACATGAGGGAGGGGTTACTGACCAAAACACCCACACTAGGCAAGCCTGCGGGGCTGGCGGTGCAGTTTCAGAGACAGCATCTGGGGACAGACAGGGGAAGAAGGTGCTGGTGACATGGGGGCATTGGGAGATAGCGGCCTGGCTGCCTGGGCTCAGGCCCAGTTGGAGAGTCCACTTTCCAGAGCCTGAACTTTATAGCAAATACTTCCATGGTTTGGGCCCCAGTGACTCTGCTGATCTAAATAGCTTATTAACAAATGGAAAATATATAAACACATAGCAATTGCCTCTAAGAAAAAAAAATCATTAAAATCCCCCCATGGTATTTGGAAAAGAAATAGCTGAGACCATATGGGTGAGGAGAAAAGTGGCCGAGTCCTAATTAGCTGTATGCTCTTGGCAAAAGTCCCCTCTTTGGGCATCCATTCCCTCATTTTGAAATGAAGATGACAGCCTAGATCAGTGGTTCTCAAACTGCATCAGTATCATGCGGAACAATACTGTAAAAACAAAGATTGCTGGGCCCCACCCCCAGGGTTTCTGACTTAGTAGGTCTGGGGTAGGGCCAATAATTCGCCTGTGTAACAAGTTTCCTGATGCTGATGCTGGCCTCAGGACCACACTTTGAGAACCTTGGGACTAGATGATTTTTAAGCTGCCACCCAGAGCTAACATTCTGTTCTATCTCCATGCCCTCGCATTTCCCCACACCAAGTCTGAGAGGGCTGGTGGTTTTGGAACTAAATAGGAGAAGGCTGATGTTTTTACACTCAAGCTTGTAGCCCCTGTCATCAGTACTGAATAAATCTTTCAGGGGCTGGTCACCCTGCCCACTGAGGGATTCCTGACCCCTCGGCGTGATCATTCCACTTCGAATTAACCCCAGCTGGCTGACTGCAGGGCCTGAATCTTCCAGTGGAGAAGGCTGGTTTTCCTTTGTACCAAGCAGGGCTGGGCCTAATCCGAGCTAAATCCCACGCAGGCCTGTTGTGTAGAGGACTGCCTTCAGAGTGGCTGGCAAGAGCCCAGGGTACATCTCCAGGCCCCTCGATGTGGCCTAGTGTCTGCCAAACACTTGTCCCAATACACACACATGGACACGCACACACTTCACCACACACGGAACCCCTGGTCGTCATGAAAACTCCTTTGACTTTGATGTACCTCTCTCTGCACATTTATTTCAGCCCCTCTCTTGGAGCCATGGCCTTATTTATCTTCTTGGCATGGGTTCTTAGAACACTTCCATTCAGGCAGCAGCAAAATCACTCAGCTCCACCGTTTTACGAAGTTTATCAAACAGCAGAATATCCGGTCTCTTTGTCCAATGGATCTGGCGTGAATGTGCCTACAGAACTGCTTTCCCCAGGCGCAGTCACACACTCCCTGCGCGGACCCCGCAAAGCCCAGGGCTTGCCTACTTAGGCTGTGAGGGCCCCCCAAAGCAGATGCACGGCTTTGAGGCTTCCAAGTAGGGAGACGCAGCCACACATAATCCACACATGCACACACTATGTTCACACGCCACCAACAGGGCCTCAGGCTCCCAAGGCAGGCAAACAAGCCTCTGCTCCCCCCTCCAGTACCCTGGCTGCCATAGTGCCCTTGCCCTCAAAGCAGGGGCTGCTTCTAACATCATCACTGTCATCTCAATCCCAAAGTTTGGGACCTTTGTGGAGAGAGCCACCTCCCTTACCGCTGAGAGCTTGGGCCCTCACCACCCATTTAAAGGGACCGAGTGTTTCCTAATCTCCGCAGGTGGACTCAAGGCAGACACAGGCCTGGTCTTCTCCACTGCTTGCCTCCTCCCCGCAAGCATCCTGCTGGCTTCCCAGGAATCAGGCCAATCCCAGGGTTAAGCTCTCTACCTCTAACCCCACCTGAGGCCTCTCAGCCAGGACTGGGGGGAGGGGGGCCTGTACTCTCTGAGGGACCAGAGAACCAGTAGCCAGATCACTCTCACTTGGCACCTGGTGTACCAGTGCTGTCACCAGGATGGCACCAATCACTGGGTTCTAGAGCTTGGCAAGTCCACTCAGAGCCTTCCTTCCTCTGCCCCCAAGTCCAGAAAGTAGCCGGGGCTTTGCAGATGCCCTGACTCTGTAGGTGACAATGTATACTGTGGGAAGGACCCCTTTCTGGATGGAACCTATCTCAGAGGTTCAAATGTCCCCTGAAAACATATCCCTGTGCCCTGTCTCTGCAGTCCCCCCTTCTCTGGGTTGGTGACCATCCATCGCCTCTACCTTGACCCATATGGCATAAGTCTGGTCATTCTTCCTACTAAATACCTCTTCCCTCCAGCCATTCTTCTTCACGCCTTTGGCCACACCCCAGTTCAGGCCTTCGTCATCTCATGGTACCTGGACCACTCTCTCACACATGGACTGTGTCCCCTTCTCCTATGTCCCCTGGCTACTTTGGGCAAGTTACTTATCCTCTCTGTGCCCTGGTTTTCTCATCTGTAAAATGGAGATAATGGTATCTCCTTCATAAGAAAGTTAGACATGTCTGCTGCTCCTTCACAAAACCCTCCGCTGGACCCCGGCCCCGCTCAGCCACTACCTCCTCTCCATCTGGCCACATGTTGCTAGCCTGCCACGTTTTCTCAGGCTACAGTTCAGAGAGCTCCACGAATTCTCTGTGACAGGGAGTGGCCCTTTGCGTTGGTCCCCGGGGCTGTGCAGTCGGGGGCCCAGGGATTGCTGCTGCTATGCTCACGACCACCCAGTGGTTTTCTTCTTTACCTGGAAGTGACCCTGGAGAACACCTGCTCCTTCCTGTGCATGTCTGTTCCTCAGCAAGGGCAGCCAGTCTCACACTTCGAAAACATCTTGTATTACTGTGTAGTTGTCCATGTGTCAAAATCTTGTGTCCCCAGAAGAAAAAAGCCTAGTAAGAAGGATCTACCCCAGCTTTGGAGTGAGGGTGCATTTTTAGCACCCTGCCCCCTTCTGCCCAGCACGGTCTCTGCCCCACCAACTGCTCTGATCCATTGAAGACAAGCAGCAGGACACGCTGGAGATGGTGCCAGCTCCTGAGGCCACCTGCCTGGGAGTCCCTCCTGGTTCTGTCACTTAGGAAGTGTGTGACTGGTAGACAAGTTAATTTCTCAGCACTCTGTAGCCTCGTAAAGTAGAAATAATATAGCTACTTCCTGAGCAGATCATATGACATTTTAAAATGTAGAGAGCCCAGTTTGGACCTAAGTCACATGGGCCCTCAGCACCACCTCCCTTGCCCATCACTCAGCTCAAGGGCTAATGTCAGGGCTCCCTTTGCTAAGCCTTGAACAATGCGAATAGGGGATTATAACACCCTTCTCAGAGAAAAGGTGAGTCTGCTTCCTTCTTTCACCCACATGAATGAAGAGCCCCCGTGGAGCCCCGAGATCAGCCCACTGTGCTGAGGGACCCCTTGGGGTTCCCTGCTGTGACAACCGAGCCCTCAGGCTGCAGAAGAAAGCAGGGCACAGCTTGTCCCCATCCCGGGACCTCCTCAGTCTTCCTCAGGACAGGCAGTGTGGTTCTCACTGCCCAGTGGGCTTTGCCACTTGCCTGCCAGGCACCCCATCATGCCCCTTTAGGTCCTCTTCTTCACCTATCAACACAGCCTCTCCTTCGGACCCAACACTAGCCCTTGGAGCCTCGCCTTTGGAGGTAGGCAACTGGGTTAGAATCCAGCTGACCCGAGCCGCGGTGCGGCCTCAGCAGTTTTCTGAACCAGTCTCCGGGAGCAGCCTCCTGCATGGCCACACTTGTGGGATCTTCTACATGAAATCTACGTGACCAGTAGAATACGGCAGACGTGACGGCATGTGAGTGAGGCCTATGTCATAAAAGGCATTGCAGCTTCCACCTCGGTCTCCTGGATCCTTCGCTGTGAGGGAAGCCAGCTGCCAGGTTGGGAGGACACGCAGCAGCCATGTGGAGAGGCCCACGCGGCGAGGAACTGAGGTTTGTCATCAGCAGCCAACACCAACCTGCCAACCACCTCAGAAGCAAATCCTGCAACCCAGGTCAAGCCTTCAGAAAACTGTAACCCTGCCATTATCTGGCTTGGGGTCATGAGACACCCAAAGACAGACCACTCAGCCATTCTGCTCCTGAATCCCTGGCCCACAGTCACTGACTTAGTTTGAAGTCACTACGTTTTGGGCTGCTTGGTTACACAGCATTAGGTAACTAATACACAGACCGATCTCAGTTTCTCCTTTTGTGAAATGGTATTATTAATATGGACTTGATAACACTGGAAAGGTGAAGTGAGATGGCACTGGCCTGGCCCGCCGCAGGTGTTCTGTCAGGGTGGATGTCATTATCATCCCCCATCCTCCACTGGAGACTCCAGGGGCTGGGCAGGACACCCCTTCACTCGCTTTTCTCCCGGTCTCTGGTCAAGTTCAGGCCTAGTCCTGACTGTCCCTCTTCCTCCAGCACAAAGCAGACCCGGCCTGGAGTGGATGTGTCTGATTTGGTGGGGAGCTCCCCCAGAACTCCGGGGTGGGTCCCAGCGCCATTTCTCAGGGTGCTCGTTGGCGTGTGCTTGCGTTTCCTTAGAAGAGCCCAAATGCGATAACTACATACTGGTTGGCCCTGTAAAACAACAAACCTGGAATCTGCACTCTGGAACCAATGGATTTCCGGCTGAAATGAGTTCAGCCAGCGCCCTGGCCGGCCTTCCCGTCAGAGCCAAAGCTCTGCCCCAGACGGCCTTGCAGGTCACCCACCGGGCCGCATCACAGGCTCCTCGGGCCCCCACTCAGCTCTCCACCTCACAGCTCCCACAAACAAATGTGCTTCTGTTGTTGTTGATGTTATTTTCAGGTTTTCTTAATATCTCCCTGCTGGGCGTGGTCCTGGGTTCCCCCTCAGAGTAGGGGTACTTCTAGAGCCTGGGGCTTCCTCCTCCCTGTCTCCCACTAGTGAATCCGAGCCAGGCTTGGCAGACATGGACCGCTGTCTGTGGGTCCATCCTGCCTTCTCCCTGGAGTTTCTCTTGATTTCTGTGGACACCATTGTCTCTCTTCCTTCCAGCCCAACCTCAACTCTTCCTGCCCAGGCTCCAGCAATACTCAACAAATCCAAGCTCCCCAAACCTAGCTTCCTCTCTCTCATGCCTGGGCTGTTCTCTCTGGAATGCCCTCTCTCCCTGCCCCTCCATACACCTTCCTCAGGTTACCCCCACCCCCCACCCCAATTTGGAAGCATTTTATGACCAGCTGCCCCCAACCCAAGGCCGGGGAGGCGCGTGTCTCCCAGCTCCACGGCGCCCCGCGCTCTCCAGCTCCTCGGGAAGGCCCTGAGAATACGCGGTGTTGCCTGACTCTGCCCTCACTGTGCAGCCCCACTGGCTGGCACATGCCAGGCATTCAGTAAAGGCTTGCTGAATAAATGAACACACAAGATTAATTGATCAAAGTGCTAAAATTGCCAAGAAGTTTAAACGTGCCCCCTTCTGTTTTACACCAAGCATGAGTTCATCAAAAACTCCCCCACAAAATGACTTCTGGTCCATGCTGGCACTTGCCACAGAACCATTTACAAACTTCACACAAAGGCAATGAGGCAGATGTCAGGGCAAACCACCCTCAGGACACAGCTCTGCCTCAGCCCCAGGGAGGTGGGCAGAGAAAGAGCAGAGAACCAGAGGTTCAGGGAGAAGTCAGCTCAAGAAATGTCTGGTTCCATCCAGTAAAACTGAACTAAGAATCATTCCTCTCAGTTTTCCAGGGGAGAAGGTAAGGCACAGACAGGGTAAGCGCCTCTCCTAGGGAAACGGAGCAGATCAGCAGAAGGGAAGAAATAGCTTCCTAACTTACTAGAAATCCAAAGCACGGACTTCAGCCTAGGTTGTGAGAACCACATGCAAGGATTCTGGGAATCCACAGCCCAAAGCCTTCCCTCCCCCCCCCTTCTTTCTTTTAAATATCATGGGTGAGGAGGAAGCACTGGATCTGAACGTTTATTTACCATTCCTTAGCCTGACCTTCCAGGAAGAATGTCACTAATGAGAAACAATCTACTTGGGCTCCCAAACCCAGAATTTTCATAGGGATCAATTTAGGATTTCAGAGTCTAAACATGGCAAGGGTGATACCGACTGTCTTCCCTTTGAAGGAAAAAAAAGGCAACTGAGTTTTTCCCGTCTGGAAGGAAGTTTTGTATATGCCAAACAAATGTCAGGCACGAGGGTCTATCTTTCCTGTTGTTCTGACCCCTCTGGATCTCCACTGGGAGTAAAGGAGGGCACTCACCTTCATGTGGTGCAGGCTGAGGGAAGTCGAAAATAAAAGGAAAGTGCTGGTAGGGACTGAAGTTTCCCTGATTCAAGAACTGACCTTACAGGGGGGCTAAAAGCCAGGAACTCTGCTCTCCAGACCAGATTCCAGTCTCATTCACATCCAAATGATGATTGTTTTCGTTATGGAGGAGACACTGCCACCCCAGCGGAGTGTACACTCCATGAAGACAGGGGTCCATCTGTCTTAATCTCTGCTCTATCCCAGTGCCGGCAAATGGCTCTCACATAGTAGGTCCTCCAATTAAATGGATGAATTAAACAATTAGCCAGTGTGAAACAGCCACATAGAATCAAATAGAAATGGTATCATTTCCATCTTAAAAGTAATTTTTCTCAGTGGGTGCAGAGATTTCTTCTTTAAGTTTTTCACAGCAGGACCTAGAATTTCCTGGATCATCTGGTCAGTCCATCTCGCTTGGTCTATGAACAATACCTCAGTGACAAACGCTTTGTAATCCAGCTGGTTATTTCAACAGTGTGAACGGTGAGCTTACAAATTCTCTTTAAACTCTGCCTCCCATCTGGCTGTGTCGGTGGGTCGTAAAACCGCTCAGGTGTTAGATGCTCTGTTTCATTTAGTCTCAGCTTAGCAGAAACCACTCTGCTCCGACCTCAGGCCACCACAGCTGGGCGCCGCTAGAGTCTCAATGAACGGCCACTTGGTGATCAGGAAGGCAGCGGTGTGGCTCCATCCAGGACCAGCTCTGTCCCACAGCACTCTGGCCTCAACGTCTTCCCTTTCAGGAAGAAGCCCTGACTTCCTTCTCCGGGGAAAAGGAGAGTGTGCCTTGAGTGATTTCAGCTGCGTTGTGTGAGCTGAAGAAGGCCTGGGAGACCATCACTGTTGGGTGAGAGACCACGGATTTGAGCACAAATTCTGGTTCTGCTGCTAAGTGGTTGCGTCCACCCTGGACAGCCAGCTCCTTTCTGTGGCCTCAGTCTCTGTCTTTGTAAAACGGCGATAATTGTGCCTACTTCGTGAGGTAGTAATGAGACCTAAATAAATCAGAGTTTACAGACTGTGTGCGATAGCGCCTGGCACGCTGGAAGTGCTCTGTGTTAGTGTTTCTGTCTGTACAGTGAAGGCCCTGATTCTCCAGGACCTCTCTGCCCTCCTAAGGAGAACTCAGTAACTGCCCTGGCTGGTTTGGCTCAGCAGTTAGAGAGCATCCTCGCTCAGACCTGAGGGTCTCGGGTTTGATTACCTGGGTTGCAGGTTCAATCCCCAGCCCTGGTTGGGGTCATGCTCGCGCTTGTGCGAGAGGAAACCAATCGATGTATCTCTCTCACATTGATGCTTCTCTCTCTCTCCCCTACCCTCCCTTTCCACTCTATCTAAAAATCAGTAGAAAAATATCCTCAGGTGAGGATTAACTAAACAAACAAACAAAAAACTCAGTAACTGCAGTTGCCATTTTTGTGTGTTTTCTATGCACCTGCCCCATCAAACTCTTCCTGGACCATCTGTGGATCAAGGTAAGAGCTTGCACTAGTGACTTACAAGGGGAACAGCCAAAGCTCCTCTATGTACTCTGTTTCCCACAGTCCTAGGACAAAACCTCCCAGAGGGGCAACTCCAGGGACCCATGCAACCTGAATGTAAATCTATCTGGGGCTTCCTGCTGCCTCAGTTCAACTGGCAACACCATCTCAACATGGAAATTGGTCTGTCCAGAGTGGGAGAGTGGCAGGAGAACTTCTGGGTTTGGGAAGCGGTGGAGGTCCCTAGGTATCTCTGTTGAGCCCCAGCCTCTGGCTGTTCAGTCTGGGGTCAGGAGCCTTCCATCAATTCAGTGACATAACCCAGAAATCTGGGCTGCTGTTTCTGAATATTGTCACAATAATAATAATAATCTCTTAAATTAATACAGTTCATCACATCCATTGAAACATAAGTACTTTTCAAATATCTCTCATCGATGTGCGTGGCTCATTTTTATGATGAAAAACCTAAGGCTTAGTTTATCAGCTGAGGCAAAACGCTTGGCCTTTAAGCCAGGCTGCCTGTGGAAACCGCTGGTGGGAGCCTTCTGCTGCGTCACTCTTGCACCTCCCACAGTACTCCGCTTGCTTCCTTTGTTGGACAGATGAAGGTGTCTTGAATCGGCACTAACATCCTCCTAAAAGAAAAACAGTATCCACAGTGCAACCCAATAACTACTGAAAAACATTATGAATGGTCCAAAGTGATCATACAAGTTGCTTGCCCAGAGTGGGAATCCACTGGATCCCAAAGAATGGATTCTCATGGTGAGGCCAGAGAGGAACTTAATTCTGAGCCTAGCCTTCCTCTTGGCTGGAAATCCCAGCCCCAGGTGCTCTCATCTCACTGCCTGTCTGCAGTCTGTGATTAGGGGCCCTAATGGCCATAATGCCTCCAATGTGGTGTTTAAACCAATAAGGCTTCAGAGAAGTTACGGTATGTTTAATAATGGCTTAATGACTACTTGCGAGATGCAAGGCTTCTGGTTCCTGTTTGGCCTTGATTTATAGCCCGACTCCGGTTGAGGACAGCGAAGAAACCCCCCCTAGGCCCCCAGCGGAAGAGGGAGGTGTTCACACCAGGCTTCTTGGATTCCTTTAAAAACTGAGAATTCAAATGAAATACAAATGATGTTTGACTCCCCACCCTTCTCACTGGTCTCTTGAGGCATTGTAAATTTAAAATGGTGTGACCCATACTTAGGACTCCTCAATCCACAGAAGAGGGCCCTTTGGTATTTCTTACCCCATCTTAGGTAGGGTGGGGGTTGATTCTCTTTTCAGAAACTCTAAGCTACTGTGCTAGTCCTATGCTTCCTTTTGGCTGGAGAGCCCCAACTCTCAGATGTGATCTTACTCTCACCTCCTTGCAAAATGGCAGGCCAGGGGCAGCAGAGCCCTAAGGTCTGAGCTGCAGGCAGCCTCTCTACAGTGGAGTCCCCCACCACTTCCAGATCATCTGCCCACTGAAAGGCATTCACACCATGCCTGCTGTTCAAACTCAAAACCGGTTCCATACTCCACCACCTGCTCCAAGGGCAGCCTCTCTTCAGTCCTGAGTTGCCTCTGCAAGTGTCCCTGTCTGCTCCAGCCCAGCCACTACTTCAGACCCACCAGGAATACTTAAAAAAGGCTCTGAGGATGGACTTGGTCTAACCTCCACAGTTAGATGAGGACAACGGCCGGCTGTTTCAAGGTCCCACAGCCAACTAATGACAGTGCCCACCCCCCAGCCCCCATTCCCAGAGCAGAGCTATTTGCACACAACACTCCCAATAACTCCTATCCCAGTGAGAAGCAGAGATCTCTAAGGGAGGTGTTTTTGCTGGAGGCAACGTTTACCCAGCTCCCAGCAAAGAGTTACGTGAAGTCCCAGCCCTTACCTGCCTCGGCCCTTATCCCAGGCTGTCAGGAGACTAGGCCTACAAGTTCTTTCTTGGGGTTGGAGGGAGCACTCTACCCCAAACTGCCTCACCCCTCTAGGGGCAAGAGCCTGTAGACCGGATATCAGGACCAAGGGTACTGCTCACCAAGATGGGCAGACAAAAGGGTCTCTTCCCTGCTCCTCCAACTGCCTCGGATACGCGGGCTGGGGTGAATCAGGGGGCTCCCGGGCTCCGAGGGGTTAACCCGCGCGGGGCCGCACGTGACGTGGACGGTTCCAGCAGAGGCGCTGCCCCCTCCCCTGTACCCCGCCCCCACCCCCGGCGGCGCACGCCGCTCCCGGGGGCTCCGCGCCCCCGCGTCCAGGTCCCTCCCCCTTGGCGGGTGCTCACAGGCCGCGCGGGCAGCGCGAGCCCCGGAGCCCCGGCGGCCTGTGTGCCCCGAGCCGGCATGAATCCCGAGCGCTGCGCGCCTTTCGGCGTAGGGCCGGGGCCGGGACCCGACCCCTATGCGGCCGCGGGGGACGAACCCTCGGGCGCCCAGGGAACCTCCGCCGCTGTGCCTCACCTGCACCCCGTGCCGCCCCGCGGCCCACGACTGACCCGCTTTCCGGCCTGCGGGCCCATGGAGCCCTACCTCCCAGAGCCAGCCAAGCCGCCGGCCAAGTACCTGCAGGACCTCGGGCCCGGCCCGGCGCTCAACGGCAGCCACTTCTACGAGGGCCCTGCGGAAGGTAACGCACAGTGCAGGGTGCAGCGCGCAGCCCGCCCCGCTCTTCTTCCCGCCCCGGCCCGCCCCAGCCTCCCTGCTTCCCTCTCCCGTCCCGCTCGCCCATTTCTCAACACTGTGACCCTCTCGCACCGCGCCACGGCTCCCTCGGAAGCGGGACCCGCTCTGGTCCAGGCCGGGCAAAAGCCGGCGAGGTGCGGGAGACAGAGTCATGCGTGCCTTCGGCTGCGGGAATGGGAGGCGGGAGGTCGAGAAAGGGTGGAGCGGCGAAGGCTCCGGGCCCAGTGGGGCCCGAAGGCGGCCAGAGCCGGGAAGGAGAGCTCCTGCTTAGCCGGAGTGGGGCTGGAACTGTCACCTACCCAGAAGCCCGGACCGGGCCCAGGGCCCGGGCGCCACATTGAGCCCTTGACCCCAATACGGGGAGAGAAGAGCAGCTTTTTTGTTTCTAGCTCCTGCTGCAGCCCCGAGATTGGGCCCCGGCCCAGAATGGCCAAGCCGGCACCCCCGAGGGCTGCGGCCTGGCCTCTGCCGGCCTCCCCTCCCCAGGCCCAGCCTCCGCGGGGAAGGCGCTCGCGGGGTTACGGCGGCTGGTCCCGCAGTGCCGGGGACATGCTCACGACGAAATAACTGTGCTCTTATTTCTTAGACTGACCTGGCCTCCCCGTCGTTATGCACGGCGATGGCCATCCTTCTCGCAGTCTTGGCTTCCTCGCACTGGATCGTCACCTCTGGGCCGTCGGGAGCAGCCTGGGCGGCCTAATCCCCGGGCGCCTCGGTACCCTGTGTGCTAAGGCCAGTTGAGCCGCGCCATCTCCTGAGATCGCGCCTGAACGCCGGGGCCTGGCAGGCGGTCCGCAGCCCCGCCAGCGCCTACTGCACGGGCGGACCTGTAGGAAACTTGGTGCTCCCGCCCGTCCCATCTGCGCTGCCACATCCCGCAGTTTAGGCCCAGAGCTAGATCCTCCGAGATTGGCCCAACCCACCTCCGCCCCGCTGGCGCCTCGCGGGCCTCCGCGGAGTGGACAGGCAGCTCCGGCCTTCGCCCAGCCGGCGGTGGGAATGTGTGGAGAGCGGGAGGTGTGTGGGGGTCAATGGAGGAAATGAGCGAGGCCGCGGAGCTTCGTGTCTGTGCCCTTTGAAAGAGGCTCTCCTGATAAAAACCACAGTTGGGACTTAATGAGAAGCAGTTGGCCTGGCTCCTCTGATCCCAGCCAGAGGCAGCGGTCGCGCAGCGCCGACAGCACCGCCGGGGACAGGTACCAAGCCTAGCTGGGAGCGCGGCGTCGGGCAGTACCCACTCCCCCGGCCCGTGTCCCTGCTGGGCGCGCCGGATCCCGCACCGACCGCGGGGCGCCAGAACCCGCCGGGCGCAGAGCAAACCGTGGAGAGCGCTGGAGCAGTAGGAGTGGCGGGAGGAACAGGCGACCGCGAGTGGGGCCAGCAACGAAATGGGCGGAAAGAAAACCAAAGAGTGTAAACAACCAAAAAGAAGAAAAAGGGAATTGAACAAAGCATCGGAGGAGAGGGGCGATAACGAAAGGTAGAGGCGTTCGGCGAGCTGGGCAAAACGGAAAGGAACAAACGAACGAACAAGAGAAAAAAAGCAAGAGGAGATCGAACGACGCGGGTAAATGGAGGAGGGAAAACACGAAGAGAGTAGGAGCAGACAAAACGAAAGAAAATGGGGACATCCTAAACGAACAGAAAATAGCAAAACGAGAACAAGTGGGAGAAGAAAATAAACGATTCAAGCTGAGCGGAGACAGGCCAAACGAAAAGGAGACGCAGCGGGTGCGAGCGGAGCCTGGGAAGGGCCCTAGCGTGCCCGGTGCTCCGGCTGGTTCTCGGCGGGCGGGCGTCCCTGCGGCGGAGCCGGGCTGCTGGGGAAGGGGCCCTCGGAGTTCGGGGCGCGCAGTCTTCGTGTGGGACGTGGCGGGCAAAGGAGGAACCCGCCTTATTTCCAGGCTTTTAAAATAACGGGTACGGATATTTCCAGTTCAGACCAGTGAGCGCGCAGCTGCTCCCCATCTGCGGCGCGATCTTGGCCGCGGCCGGGCAGTTGCGCGCCCCAGAGCCTAGCGCACTGCGCTCCTCTATCGCCCTTGGCCAAGAGCGCCCAGCCCTGCTCTGGACCCCGCTGCGCCCAGGCGGTGCCGGTCACCCTCTGCCCTCTGCGTGTGGGCTGCTCAGAGCACCGGAGAGATGCCCGGCGGGTCCTTCCTGCTGTGCCCGGGACCGCGCAGTCTGTCCCCTCGCTTGGCCCCCTGACCTCGGAAATCGTAACCAGGCACGGAGACCCTGAGCTGGGTAACCGTAGGGACCGTGCTCCCGGGGCGGACCGTGCCTCGAGGAGAGTTCCAGGTCATCGGCCCCCGGTAGAGGCCTCTAGGCCAAGGCTGGGAAACTCTAGGGATAGCACCAGGCCCCACTGGGGTCCCACATGCGGCGTTTATGTGGGAGCCCAGGCCTCCGCTAGCACAGAGGGTCGCTTGGGAAATGGCGCGGGCGCCCTGCAAGCTGCCGCGAAAGCTCAAAGCCGGGTGGTTGGTCCTGCGGCCTCAGTGGACAACATCGTGGGGGCAGTGGGGCTCCCGGTAGGTGATCTGAATGGTGCGGCCCCCGAGGCTGCCCCGGCTTGGAGGCTGCGGCTAGTAGGGGCCCCGGCAGCCCCCGGGGTGCGGTGGGAGTGCTGTGAGAGCGAAAGCGAGTCAGGGACCGAGCTCCGTGGTCCCTCAGAGGTCCGTGTTCCTGGCTCCTGTATTTCAGCAGGACCAATGGCTGCTGTGGTGCTGCGGTTATGCAGCCCCCCCCCCCCCCCCAACCACCACCACCACCACACACACCCAGGCATTGAGCTCCAGGCTCCCAGTCTCCAACCTGAGCACTCCCTTTACCGCCCAGTGTCCCTGCCAGGTGTAATTCACTTCTACACACAGCCTGTACACCCTGCGCCTTAGAGCACATCCTTCCCTTAGGAGCTTACATTCAAACTGCTGGCTTGCTGAACTGCTCTGCCTCTCACCTCCACCTCGTTTCTGGGCATCCATCCTCAGGAGGCTGCTTGGTGTTCTTTGAGGCCTGCCCCTGTCTCCCAAAGAGGGGTAATGCTCCAGGCAGATGGGGAAGGTTTCCAGGGCAGTGGCAAGGAGGGAGAAGTTTTCTGGTCCCCTGCGAAGTCTGTGGAATGGGCAGGCATGGGAGGCCACCCAAGGCCAGCAGGCTGTACCCTTTTGGGGGTAGCTATCCTGAGAAGTCCTGGTGCACACTCATTCCTGGTCCTGGGTGGCTGATGGTTAGGAAGGCAAGTCCCACAGCGCCAGATCTGGTCACTTCCTCTCCGTAGATCCCTTTGGAACAGATACTGAGCGCCCAAGAGGCAGAAGAGCAAGCTCCAGAGCTCTGAGGTGATGTCCCTGCCCTCTGCAGTGATGACAGCACTCCCCTGGCCCCCATCCCTGAGCCACACTCACCCTTTTCTCCCAGAGTCGGGCAGGACCTCCCTCTGAACCCCAGACACCAAGACCCTTCTATCTCAGGCCTGCTATGTGTGGGGATCCCCTTTCAGTCTGCCAGTCTCTCCGACCATTTCCAACGATTTGGTTCAACTTCCATAAGTCCTTCTTCCTAAGCTTCTACCACATGGAATTGCCCCTGGAACAACGAAACATGTGGCCCAGAATGGAAGCCAGGGCCTGGAGCATTTTCTCCATTGTCTGTGCTCCCCCGAGCTGTGAAGGAAACCTGGGCCTGGCCTGTCATTTGTGCACAGCCCCAGGGCAGGCCCTACTTGACTCTCCCAAGCCTCCAGGACATACAACCTGAAGCTTATTTCACCACCTGGGTGGTCCTGCTAGGTCTTTGACCACCTTCCAGCTGAGGGGCACCTTGTACAACTTGTCCTCCACAATGCAGACAGGGATTCATCAGACCCAGAACCCCAGAAACCCATCTCTCCACTCCCAGCCTTCCCTGACCACAGCTGTGATCCTGACACCAAGGCCTGGGGAAGAAACTGCCTCCTGGTGCCAGCTGGCTGGGCCTCCTGGGAGCCAGGCCCTGCTGGGGATGGGCCCAGGGCCAGGGAAGGGGCTGTGTGAATCAGTGGGGTGTTTTTGTTGCATGCTCCTCCTATCCCAGCAGACCACCGAGTGAAGATTTCACAGTGACACTGCTGGGGGTCCTCACCAGAGGAAGAGAGCAGGGCAATTGGGGTGACCTATTTCTCACTGTGCCCTGGCAGCGACAGGACCCTACCAAGCTTCTGGAGTGAGAGTTAGCGCGGGGCTGCTGGGGACTATTCCCTGTCTGCAGTCCGGTCCTCCCTGCTTGTCAGAAGCTCTCGAGGATGGAGGGGACAGACTGTGATGAGAATGATGGGGTTGGGAGCTGTGCCCTGTTTCAACACTGGTCACCCAGCTCTCTCCACGCACAGCCTGTCTCTGGCCTCTGCATTGCTGGAACTTATGTCTTTACCCAAATATCACAATTTTGGGAGGAATGACACAATCCCTCTGGAAGCTTCTTTGCCCCATCTTGCCCTTCATATCCCAGGGCTAGGGAATTTGACTAAGCCCTGAGACCTGGGGTCCAGAGAATGAGGCACAGCCAGACCAGCCAGAGGTTGTCAGAGCATCCCTGTCAGTATCCATGTCATGGGCACGAGGACATGGGAACCAAGGCCCTGCAGAGTCAAGGACAAGGAGGCACTTTCTGGCAGGGGCGGGGATAGATGTCAACTGCCCATCCTCACCCCCTCCTGCCGCCCCTGCACTAGGCCCTGCCATGGCGCCAATCCTGGCACCTCCACACCCTGTGGGATGTGCCACCACAGAGCACTTCCCCGAAATGAAACCCCTCTGGCCCCAGCAGATCCGCCCAGACCACAGACAGCATGGCTCCCCTGGGCCCCCTCCCCAGCTGGAGGCGCAGCAGGAAGGCCTCCTAATGCCAGGCTCCCTTGGAGGGTGGCTGCTGGAGGAAGGGAAGAAAAAGGAAGGGGGAGGCGGGGACTGAAGCGTCAGCAGTCTTCCCCTCCCTTATCCCACCCACAAAACCCTGGTTCGGTTTCCATCCTCCTTTCTGTGTTCCATTGCAGCCGAGGAGAAGGCCTCTAAAGCTGCCAACTTCCCCCAGCTGCCCTTGGACTGCCGAGGGGGCCCCAGAGACGGGCCCTCTACCCTGCAAGGCTCCCCAGGCCCTTGCCTGGCTAGCCTGCGCATCCCTCTGTCCCCGGGACTCCCTGACTCCATGGAGTTGGCCAAGAACAAGAGCAAGAAGCGCCGTAACCGCACGACCTTCAGCACGTTCCAACTGGAGGAGCTGGAGAAAGTCTTCCAGAAAACCCACTACCCTGATGTGTATGCCCGGGAGCAGCTGGCTCTGCGCACAGACCTCACCGAGGCCCGGGTACAGGTGAGGGCACCCTGGGCTCTCTGGCTGCCTTGACCACCCAGACAGCGGGCCAGGCCATGGAAGGGCTAGGAGAGATGGGTGCTGCACCTCACAGAGCTGCCTTTCCTAGGTGCCTGCCCTCCTGGGCTTGCCCTCCATGCCCAGCTCTGCTGGGGCCATAGGCTGGCAGCTCAAGTTGAGGCTTATGCCTGGGTCTTGGGGTGATGGCCTCTGGGAGTCAAAAGACCTTTGTGGCAGTCCCATCTCTGCCACGTACTAGCTGACCAGGTGATTTGGGATATGCCATTGGATGTCTCAGTCTCAGTTTCCCAATTTAGGAAGAACGATAGTACTACCTACCTGGGGAGTAGCCTGGAGTAGCACTGATGGGGCAGCACTTGGAGGCAGTGAAATGCTGAGCACGCATCAGGGCTGCTCCAGAGGGGGCTGCCCTGAATGGGCGGGGCCTCGCTGGGGGTCTTGGGCTCAGTGATACCCAAAGCCATCCTGAACCAGTGACCTTCAGTCCTACCCACATTCAGACCCTGGCTAGGAGCCCCACCCCACCCAGAAGACTCTCCCAACAGGGATCAGGCCCCAGACTTCCAGGTGGGGCTGTGGCCAGCTTCATAAAGGGTGGAACTCGGCCTGTGGGGATGCAGGTGGGGATCGAGGGGTGCTGGGAACAGGGGAGAGGGAGAAAGGAAGTCCATGTCTAAGACATTTTGGAAGTGAGAATGACCTTGAAGGTGGCAAGCAGGGGGTGGGGATGGGATGGGAGGCTTCAGTGAGTCTGGCCCATGAGGAAGGTGGTCTCTGTTCCCTTGCTATGAGCCGGCTTGGCACACAGCAGGTCCCTGACCTGCCGAGTAGAGAGGCTGAGTAGGAGGCCGTGGGAGAGGGGATGGTGTGGGCCTCTGGGAAAAGGCAAGGAGGTGACCTCTAGACAGGAGACTTCCGAGGAGCAGAGCTCACTCTGTCACCCCTGTGCGGGGCCTCTCTAGAGTCTGTGAAGTCACGGGGCAGGGCAGCTCTGGCAGAATATGGGACTGTAGGCCAGCTGCCATCTAGCAGAGAAGGCCCTACAGCTGGATTCCACTTAGGACCAGAGGGGCTTAGGCGGTCTCCCCTTCTCTGCTGGGTCCTCCTGCTTCCATGTTTCTTCCAAAGCAGATTTCTAGAACTGCCCACCAGCGCTCCCCAGGGCCTGGGGCCGTCAGAGTGAAATGGCCCACAGTCACAACACCAGATCACATACATCACGGAAGTCAGAACATCAAGTCTCCGGAGGCCTCAGCAAGCCTCTGGGCTGGAGTCTGACTGGCTACCCCTATGGAACTGCTTTGGGACATGGACCCCACTCCTGTCCTTGGCCTTCTCAACCCTGAAGGGTGCAGGCATAGCCACAAGCCCCAGACCCAGTCCAGAAGCTTCCCTGATGATCAAAGCCCTGGAGAAGGGATATGTTCTCTGACAAGAAGGTGTCACCCCCTCCACAGGCCCCTGTGGAGAGGAATAATAAGGCCACGTGTGGATAATACAGAGGGCAGGTCCAGAGTGCAGGTGGCAGCCTGCAGTGGGGACCAGGGAGAGCAGGTGGCAACAGGGAAGAATTCCCAGTAAAGAGATCAGCTTCTCTGGCTCCAGGTGCCTTTATCTGCCTGCAGGGGAGGGAGAGTAGAGAAAGGAAGGCCAGGAGCTGGACAGGTGGAGTGGCCCTTCCCTGAGCTTGCCCAAGCCTGCTGTAGGGTCTCTGCAACCTGAGGTTAGCGAGTAGGGGTGTGCCCAGCTTCTTAACTCAGGGCCTTACCTGCCTGCATGGATAGGATAACTGTGGGAGAGTGTGAGGGGCTGGGGTGGGGTTACTTTTGTGAGTACACACACACACACACACACACACACACACACACACACACACAGAGCTGCTTCTGTTGCAGCCCCAGCTAGGTTCCCTAGAAAGCAGGGGAATGGTTTTGGTTTGGTTCAGTTTTGGTATTGCCAATGTCTAGCCCAGAGGCCGACACATAATGTTCATTAAATGATGGCAATGCTGATGCAGGCACCCATACACATAAATATAACAGTCCTGGGGCAAATCCACCACAGAGATGTACACAGATGTGCACAGCATACAACATGCCACCCGCAGCTGCCAGGAGCTCACAAATGAATAGGACAGACAGACTCCAAAACAAAGAAATGCTGGGATATCACGGAGTCCAGCGGACGGTGTCCAGCTCAGACGCGTGGGGTTCAAGGGGAATGGGTCGCGCAGGCAGGGAAACCTGGCAAAGGCAGGGAGGAGCAGGGGCAGCTGGGGTGGAGGCTGCTAGGAAGGATGGAGTTGCCACTCAGCAGGAGATGAGGCTGTGGAGAGAGGCAGGGCTGGTTCAAAAGTTGGGCTCTGAGCTGAGATCTCCAGGAAGCCCCGAGGGTTTAAGCAGGACCAGGACCTGAACAGAAATATCTTTAAGATTCCTCAGACACCATGAGGTAGGCAGACTGGAAAGGAGATGAGGCAGGGGGCTAGAAACCCAACGTCTGTGCATTGCTACACGTTGGAAGAGGCCACAGAGCCCCACGATACCCTCACCAGACACAGCCAGGCTGGAGAATCACAGTGGCTCAGCCTGGGGAGTGGGGGTTTCTCCCAGGCTGAGAACGATGTAGATTTACAAGCTCCTAACATTCAAGATCTTCCAGCCCAGAGCCAGCTCCCACCCTGTGGGACACAACCATCAACTCTCTCCCCGTCCTGCTGCAATTCTCAGGGCCTCTTTATCACCCCCTCAACCTCTCCCCTCTGCCCCCAGGTCTGGTTCCAGAACCGAAGAGCCAAATGGCGGAAACGGGAGCGTTATGGGAAGATCCAGGAGGGGCGGAACCCCTTCACATCTGCCTATGACATCTCTGTGCTGCCCCGAACTGACAGCCACCCCCAGGTGAGAGGCCCCCCTCTCGTGCCCCGAGTCTGGACCTGACCGTGTCCCATGGGGTAGCCAGTAAGAGTGTGAGCTCTGGCCCTGGGGAGACCTGGTGTGGCATTGGGTCCTGTGTAACTGTGGGCAAATCACTTCCTCCTCTGCTCTGTGGGGCCCTTACTGTGTCCTCGGTGATGCTTACGGGCAGCCGGCACAAAGGAATCACAGAGGAGAGCGTCATTTTGAGAAGCAGTGGCAGGGGCCTCCTGAGATGCCTCTGCGAATGTTGGGGGTAGGAGGGGAGCAGAGCCCAGGCCTGGGCCAAGTGGAGACTTCTTGGAAAGTGTCTGGAGCCCGAAGGGCAAAGAGAGAGCCCTAGTTAGGGAGGCAGCCCCTGGCGCTACTGGTTCATGGGCCTCTTTCTCTTTTCAGCTGCAGAACTCCCTGTGGCCCAGTCCAGGGTCTGGGAGCCCAGCCGGCCCCTGCCTCGTGTCTCCAGAGGGCATCTCCTCCCCATGCATGTCTCCATACTCCCACTCCCACGGGAATGTGGCTGGCTTCATGGGGGTGCCAGCCTCCCCCGGAGCCCACCCTGGCATCTACTCCCTCCACAGCTTTTCCCCTGCCCTGGGGGACCACAGCTTTGAGCCCTCCCCAGATGCCGACTATAAGTCTCCAAGCCTTGTCTCGTTCAGGGTGAAGCCGAAGGAGCCGCCCAGCCTGCTGAATTGGACCACGTGATCAGACGTGTGGACATGCAGACTAAGCTGCCACCCCCTTTCCTGTTCCCGGCTGCTCCCACCCACCCTGGCTAGGATGCCAGAGGACACACCTCTGCCTCCAAGGCCCAGATGGTTCCCGGGGGGCCGGGCAGAGCAGCTGGGACCCTCAGCCTCTCACTGAGTCTTTTCTCTTAGAATAAGGTGGGGCTGCCCAGGAGAAAGGGGACTTCGAAGCTGGTAGGACTCTTCCTACCACACACTGGGTCCCATCACCTGAACGCTGGGCTGGGCTGGGCTGGAGAAAGACACCGTCCTGCTTCCTTCAGACTCGTCTGAGTTTCACTGTTATTCCTCCAGTGAAACGGCTTCATTGGCTCCTCATTCGGGGAATGCAGGAAAATGGGAGGAGGACACAGGTTGAACCAGGAAGAGTTCTTGTGACTTAGAGGAAACCAGAATCTTGTATGACCACCTAGGGAGCATTCACTCCCCGCTCCCACCACCAGGGGGCGCGCACCCAGCGTCTGGTGCTGACAAGGGCCTGGAAGCTGGAGGTCAGTGTAAAAGGTGCCTGTCTCCCTTGCTCCAGTCATCCCTTACTTCTCCCCTGTGCCCTCTCCCCAACATGCTGTGGAGTCCTCTCCCCACTCCAAAAACCACCAAATATTTGGCTTCTCCTCCATGGGATCAGGCCAGAGATA
This sequence comes from Tadarida brasiliensis, assembly GCA_030848825.1. NCBI lineage: Eukaryota > Metazoa > Chordata > Mammalia > Chiroptera > Molossidae > Tadarida > Tadarida brasiliensis. The sequence goes on along the minus strand of CM061275.1, from coordinate 10,396,425 downwards.
TGCCATGGAGACCCTAGATTCCCTTGGTTCACTTACTGGGCGTTGGTAAGATTAAAACAGATTCCCACAGACTCTGAGCCCGAGATTCCAACCTATACTTTTGTAAAGATGCTTTTGTAAAAACAAAAAAAAGTGTGCTGCCCAGCATAATAAAGGTGGCAGTATTTTTTGGAGCTGGTGACTGCATGTTTCAGAGTTTGGTCCTGGGTTGCTCTAGGACTGGTCTGTGCTCTAGACTGGTCCCTGCCGGCCAGGCCATTCGGAGGGGCCAGCAGGGACACCCAAGGCTGGGGAGGGTGGGCCTGCAGCAGAGCCTCAAGAGTGGTGCATGCCATGCCTGGCCCTGTCACCTGCTGTTCTCTGTGACTTGGGCTGGTGTGGGAGGCAGGGAGAAGAGCTCAGCTCTAGGGCTGCCAGGCTCATCAGGAAGGGAAAATTGGGGGCGGGAAGAGGAGTGAGAGAGCAGAGTAAGCTTGTGGCTGAACTGACAATGGAAGGGGAGTGGAATGGAAGACCAGGGAGCCCACTTAGGGCTCTGAGTTCCCCTGGGCCAGGACCCCAGAGCCATGGGGGTGGGGCCGCTCCCTTCCCCCAGACGCCCCAGGAGCATGTCTGAGCTGTGGGGCAGAGACGAAAGCCAGGACTCTTTCTTGTGGTTTCAGAGTATTACCCATTCTATCCTTCATCCCCACTTTCTGCCTTATCTCCGCAGCCCTAAGGCAGGAAAAAAGCAGTGCTGGCCTCCCACCCTCCAGTAAATACCACCACATTGCTCAGAGCTCAGCCTCCCTGCAGCCCCACCACTCCCAGGCCTCCTCTTCCAGGCGCACAGAGAGCCAAGCACAGCTCCCAGCACAGCCAGCAGCGCTGGGCTTATTCCCAAAGGGGAGCAAGGCCCCTATCAGATGGCTCTTCCTGCCAAGACAGTCCCTGGGACTAGGAAACCAGTGCCCTCCTTCTCCCTTCCCTTCCCTCAGGGCTTGGCTTCTGGTGATTTCTCTCCTCTCAAGGGAACGGCTGGCTCTGAGCTCCAGGTGAGCCCTGTGTCCATCAGGAAGGAAGTGTTTGAGTGGAAGGGAGAGGCACCCAGCCACCTCCACCCAGCTGGTCAATGATGGCCTGGGGCACAAACCCACATTTCTAAGAGCAGGGCTAAGACCACTGTGCCAGAAGTTTCTTCTCACAAGGAGAGGCCAGCAAAATTTTGGACTTTCTGTCCCACCAAGTCAGAGAGATGCATAGAGAGAGTAGTTTGTTCTACAGATGTGGATTGAGTGCCTACTCTGTGCCAGGCATTGTGCTGGGTGCCAAAGAAAGAGCAATGGTCAAGCACAACTTAGAAAAAGAAGGAGAGGGAAGAGGTGAGGATCTGGGAAAGCAAAGCAAGCAGAAATGGGAACGGACAGACAAGAGAAGAAAGCAAAGCTGAGCCCGAGATCACTGCAGCCGGAGTGGGAGGCGGGCAGAGGCCAGGAGGGGCCTGCGGGGGAGGGCACAGAGAGGCCGGAGACCAGCTACTGGCTCCCATCCAGGGGCATCTGCCCACAGCTCATATTTTTCTGTCCAGTGACAGCTAAATGAAGGGAAAGCTAACTTTACAACCGCCCGCTTCACACATAATGAATATGAATGGGCATCCCGGAGCCTGTTCCCTGGGATTATCTGTGCGCTGATGGGTTCTCCCACTGACGGGGCCATCCCAACCGGCCTGTCCCTTGGCTGGGACACAGGCACCCTTCCACCTGCTTCCCATTAGCCATCCTCCCATCCCCCCTCCTCCACACTCTAGGCCTCTCACACTAAGGCACAGCCCCCAGGTCTCCAGATGCCCACGGCCCAGCCTCACTCCAGAGATGAACTCAGCTCTCAGCCTAGGCCCCATGCTTCTCCAAGGCCAGGCCGAGACTCTGGTCACCTCTTCTGGAAAAGGAAAGGGGATGTGGCCCCTCCTGGAATCCTAACTTTGAGACAGTGGCTAGCCTTTGCTAAGGCTCCTCTCTGCCCCCGTGAGGCCCACCTAGAGAAGCCCTAAGTCTTGGTCCTGGCAGGGGCACAGACACTAGGCCCAGAGTGGAGGGCCCTAGCCAGCAGGCCCTCAGGCTAGGCTTCTAGTCTCAGTCCAGCACCGAAATGCTTCTCCTGAGAGGCATTCAGACTTCCTTCCCACCTCCTTGTCATTCACACATCTATGTGAATTACAGCCCTCAAGTGCAGGCTCATCCTGGCCACGTGCACCACGGGGACAAGGAGCACAAAGCGTCTACACTAGGGCCCTTGTTCCTGAGGCTGGGGTCCCTCCCTTCCCACTCACCAACTACAGGCTCCCCTGCCCAGTCTCTTCTCCAGTAGGACGGCACTGGCTGGGGCCAGTAGGACCCGTGTGGCCCTGCAGATGTCTGTCTCTACATTACTGCTCTCACTGGTGTTTATGGCCATCTATCAACTGTGAGCTGGTCAAGGAAAGGGAGTGTTGTGTTCTGTTCTCCTGGACACCCAGGGCACCTGGAGGCCCAGGACAGGCCTTCAAGGCATGATAGCAGGCTTGCTAGATCAGGGGCTGACTCTTTTGAGTCTTCTGTATTCAGAGCAGTGAGCTGGGGCTGTAAGTCCCTTGAAGAGGGTTTGTTTTCCAGGGGACACAGGAAATGAATGCAAATTCATAGAAGGTTAGAGTTGGAAGGGCCATTAGCAATACTAAGAATAGCTGCCATTTGTTTATCTGTGGTGTTTCTTGCCAGCCAGGTGTGTAGGTCTGTTATCCATTACCTACTCAGGCCTCACCACCACCTTGCTGTTATTAAACCATCATTTACAGAGAAATCAACTGAAGCTGAGCTTGAGTTCAAGGTCCCTCAGTGATGAAACATCAGAGCCTGGATTGAACGTCAAGGCCATTCAACTCCCAAAGGGTGCTTGTTTCATAGCTGGCAGCCTAAGGCTAACTGTGCCAAGTGCCAAGTGAATGGCACAGCCACTGCTTCTCTGAGAAGTCAGGTCATCAGAGGATAGACAGAAAACCAGCATCCCAGGAGATAAACCTAACAAGTATGGCAGAAGCAGCCACGTACAAGTCCTCTGGGACCCGGGAGAGAAAGACACTTAGGCTTGGACAGTAAAGGAAGAAAAGGTAGCAGTGACAGCCCCCCAAGTTTGCTTGAGGGGGGTACATTTGGGGCACACTAGAGGCCAGGCTAAGGCCAAGCTTGGGTGGCCAGTGAGGGCCTAAATCAACTGACATTTGCCAAGAATCTTTCCAGGGCCCACACTTGAGCAAACACTAAGTACTGACTAAGGCGAATAAATAAGCAAATGAAGACTCTGCTGGTGAGTGCTGGGGAACAACACTCATGAACAGGGAAAGGGTGTGTGGAGTGGAACGCACACACATTGCAGAGACCTGGGTTTGTATCCATTATTCTGTGACCTGGGGCAAGTTCTTTACCCTTTCTGTGCCACTTTCTCATCTGCAGAACGGGCATGGCAATAATGCTATCTTTCAGGGCTATTATAAACAGTAAGACTTTACACAGAAAGTGCTTAGAGCAGTGGTTGGCACATAGTAAACACTCAACAACTGCCGAGGGCTGGCAGCGGTGTGGAGAACAGGCTTTCAGAAGGCCCATTCGCCCCGGTGGTAACTCTTGATTAACAAGTCAAGTTCCCATCCTCAGAGCGATACGGCCACAGGGTGATCTGTTCCTCAGTGCATTGAAGGAGCACTGGGCCCGGAGCCTGGCTAGCAATGATCAACCTTTCATGTATCTCAGCCATTTACAAAGGGCCTTCACGTACCCACCCATCTCATGACCCAGACGAGATATAAAGCCACAGAAAAGTGGGTGGCCACTGGTTCCAAAAGCCACTTCTGTACAAAGACCTGGGTCAAATGGCCAATCTGCCATGAGCACACTCTGGCTGTGAGGAGGCTCGTCCCCGTCTGGGCGGCCCCTGGGCCTGGATTCCCGCCCAGGCTCTGTGGCCCTCAAGCTTTGCAGTCTGTGTTCTGTTAGCACAGATTTAGAGAGAAATTTACAGACTTTTGCAAACCAAGAGGAAAAATGGCCCCTCTAGCTCAGGGCAGCTTCAGAGGAGGGATTGGGAAAATCAAAAAAGGAGAACACAACCTCAGGCAGGCAGGTTGAGTGGCTAGGCTGCCTGGGGGAGTAAGAATGGGCAAATCCATCTTACCCAAACTGAAACCTCACAGTACATACCTCCTATAGGTCCTGGCAAGAAACAGCAGAAAATCCATCATGCACACACGAGTTGTGTCGAATTCCCTTGTTCTGTGTAAGTTACTTTGGGGCAAAATGGCACAGTCCCAGGGATGTCCCATCTCAGAGGCTGTGTGACTTACGTAAGAAGCACACTGCTGGCTGCCACCCCCACTGCTCCTCACCACGCTGGCACATCCCGGAAGCCCAGCTCCGGGCCTGGACGAGGGGTCAGCAGAACACTGACCAGAAGAACCAACACAGAGGAGGTTCCCTTAGAATACATTGCCTTTAGAAGTCAAGACCCCTTGGAGACTGAGGTTTGTACACATGCCTACAGGTAAGATAAGGGAACTTGAAGAGTTCTGCAAAGAAGATGCTCCCTTTACCAGTATCAGAATGGGAAGATTCCCAGAAATAGAGACTCAGGACTGAGTGAGGAGGAGGCAGACACGTCCAGGGCTCGGAAGGCCAGGTGCAGGCTCCAGGCCTCAAACTCACAAAAAGTTTTCCTTGCGTCCCCCTCAGCCCTGAGGCTCCTGGGCCCTCCGACACTCTCCTTTCCACTGTGAGGCTGACTACTGATGGTCTACTTTCCCAGACTCAGGGCACATACTTTTCCTCTCAGTCCCAACCATCTGCCCCAGTGAGGACCCAGAGCACCTGACCCCTCTCTGACCAGCCCCTCCCTCCCTAGCACTGACATTGGTTTGCCTGAGGCCAGCTCTGGAGTGTGATCCAGAGAAACATGGGGCTCCTGACCAAAATGACATCAAACTCAGGGGTGCAGGATAACATGTCACTCAGCAACCCAGAGCCCTGGAGCTGAGCTGCAGCCACTCCAGATTGATGTGGGGAGAGAGAAAAGTTTGGAGAAGTGCCTACTCCCCCCGCCCCCATATGGGGAAGGCAGGCAGCTGGGCAAAGACAAGTGGGTGACCTATGAATGCTAGCAAGAAAACCCACTTTCTAGACCTGGAGGAGATATTCAGGGGCCATATTTTCTGCAGACAAAGCCACTGGGATTATTTTTGCTTCCTTTTAATGTAAACAGAATACACAAACACAGTAAAAACCCCACATGACACAGAGAATACACACAGATTTATATATAGATATTTACAGACCCTTGCAAACCATGAGGAAAAATGGCGCCTCTGATTAAGGCAAGCTTCTCTTCCCACCCCAACCCTGTCCAGAACCCAAGTGCTGAGGGAGCTGCAGGAGCCTCTGCGACTGCTTCTGGAGGAAACAGCAGGAGGCTGGAATGACATCAGAAACCCCCAAAGCAAAACCAGGATTCTGGTTTTCTGGCCCTGGCCCTAATCCTAAGCCCTCCTCCTTGGCAAGTGGGCCTGCCAAGGATTTGCATGTCTCAAGGAAAGTCAGCGTGAGCCCCGAAATTCAGATGTGATGGGTTCCCAGCCCGTCACAGCTTTTCCCAGCCTTGGGCTGAATGAGAAATGAGCTGCAACCAACCATGTCCAAGAGAGGAAGGTGGGAGGAGTGAAGAGAGAGGATGGGAAGCAGAGATGACTGCTCCCAGGCAGGATGCTGGGATCAACCAGAGGCCAAGTCCAGTGCTGTCTGGGGAGAGAACAGAGGGGCTGTGCTGCCACCTGGAGGGGGACGCACGCACTGCAGTTATCCAGGACGGGCCCCAGGGCACCTGGACATCACCTTCTTTCCTCTTTAGTCCCCTACCCAGGAGCCTCACTGAAGCAGCTCTTCCCAGGAAATGGGCTTGGAGAAGACCTCCCTTTCTAACCAGAGGTCGTAGTTCATCTGGAAGTCTTCAGGGAGGTCGACTCGCTGGCCCAGGACACTCTGCAGGCAGTTGTCCACAGGCAGGAAGTCGGGGTTGCTGTGGGCCCGGTCGTAGCGCCGGGCGTTGAAGCGTTCAATGTTGGCACGGAGGGCACACTCCTCTGCCTGGAAATCCCAAGGCCGGGCATCCAGATCTGGGACAAGGCAGGAAGACACAGTCAGGAGCCAGGCCCTCATGGCAGCTGCCCCTGCATTCACAAGGTAACGGCCTGACCACCCTGGCTTGACACATTATGTCAACCTCCAAGCCCCACCCTCAAGAACACGGACAGGATTCCTTTTCCAGATACGAAGGAAAGTCAGGTGAAAGGAGAAAAGCCAGATCTATGGAGGAGGACACCACACTGCAGTCTGTGTGGACCAGCGAGGGACAGCCACAGGTACCACATGCTTCTCCGAAAGCCGTTCTCCCTGGCTCTGGGATCAGAGGAGGAGTGTGCGGATTCCCTCATTAGCTCTTTCTCTCAACTCCCTGCCCAGGTACAAATTTAAAGGGCGAAGGGAACACAGTCACTTGGCCATGGTGTGCCAACTCAAGACTGTAAGGGTGCAGCAGTGTGGTCAGGGGACACCGCGAAGAACCCACTCTGCCCAGGAGGCTGAGGTGGCTGCCCAGACTGAAAAAAACCCACAAAGACACAGGACAGCTGCAGGGTGCGAGCGCGCAGGGGAGGCACCCTGCTGGGAGAAAGAAAAGAACTGGGGACCACAGGCGTACATACACAGACTGAGTGCCCCGTGTGCCCGGAGAGCCCGGTGTGACAGGCTGGGCTGAAGAGAAGCTGGGTCAGATAACAGAAGAGGGAGGCGATGTGGCCTCATGTGCCTTGCTTAAGTTTGGCTCTAATTCTAAGGGCACTTGGAGGCCAATGAAGGACTTGACTCAGGTGCTAACAGACCCATACTTTGAAAAGATCACTGGAGCAGACTTTGAGGCACTGATGGAGGGGAAACCATTAGGAGCTAAAAGAATTTGTGGCCAGAACCAAAGTGCAGGGGGGGGGGGAGCTCTTGTGACAATTTCTGGAAAAGAAAGGACTTCGAGGGAGGGACAGAGGAATGGGGGATGGTCAGACACCAAGTCTGGGCAGCTTCTCAAGGTCCTTCCTAGTGCTCCCATCCTGACTTCTCAGAGGGCAGCCTAGAGCAGAGAGGGCAAGATGTCACCTCTCGACACCCCCCCGCACCCCAGAGCGCAGGGCCTCACCATTGCCATAGGCCCAGTCGTCATTCAGCCGATGCCGCACCTTCTGGTAGATGGCAGACATGGTCTTCATGTTGCTCTTGCGCCACTGCCGCCCCAGGTACTTGGTCTGCACCTTGAGCAGCTTCAGCACATAGAGCTGCATCATGGCCTGCTTCACCTTCAGTGCCCGCTTCAGGATAGGGGCGGATTTGAACACCACCAGCATCTGGAAGGACACCGGGCAGGCTCAACTGGAGGGCACAACTAACACCTACACCAACACCCTGCTGCCCACCCCTTTTGGAGTCATGGGCAGGGTGACCCAACTGTCCCAGTTTTCCCCAGACTGAGGGGTTTGCTGGGACATGGGACTTCCACTTCTAAAACCGCCGAAGTCCCAGGCAAACCAGGATGGCTTGGAACATGAAGAAAGCTTTTAATTCCTTCAGAAATACTGCTATGTGCACACACCTACAATTTCGGAGGATTCATCACGGCCCTCCCCACCCCAAAGGCACCCACAGACTTGGGGTTAAAGGAGACTCCCAGACCCTGGTTAGAGGGAAACCCCTTCTGTGAGTGTGGATTTGTTTCAGTGCACGGCCGAGCTTCTTCCAGCCTCCAGTTCAACTCATCAAGGAACCAGGAGTCAGCCCTTACAATCAAGGGTGTGGCTGCAGGGAAGTTAGGAGGGAAGGATGGAACCGCAGCAGCGAGCCCACCCTGGGGACCCCTGCTCCTGTGCGCAGGGTATGGGACAGGGTGTGGCACTCTGCTTGGAGCTCCCAGCTCCAGGCCTGCCCACTGCACTGACTCACCATTGTCCTTGAATGCTTCCATTTGGTCAGCTTGTTCAAGATCCGAAGGAGGTTGATACAAGAAAAGAGGTTTCTCCAGCAAAACTGGTTATTGTCACCTGCTTCCTGCAGGAAAAGCCCAGGAACAACCATGACCCTCAGTGGCAGGGTGCTCAGCAGCTTCCAGGGCCCTCACACGTATGACCTCAGACCTACGGGTCTCTCCATACCAGGCACCCACTCCTTTTCTCAGCCCACAGGAAACTCCATCCCAGAAGTTGGCAGGGGGTGTGGGGGGCTCCCTAGAATTTTCCTGCAGGAAACATAGAGCATGATATTGGGGGCTGTGGCCTCAGCCCCACAACCTGGGGTTCCAGGCTCCCTCAGAGCTGTAGCCTCACAGAGTTCCAGTGTGGGAGAGAAGCAACTCGCCCCAATGAGCTCTCAGTCATCAGTCCCTGAAGACCATGCTCTCAACAAACTAATCCCTACACCCAAACCTTTCTGCCTTGCAAGGTCCCTCCCCAGCCCTTGTATGCAATTACAGTGCTTTAAAAGCCAGGTACTCAACAAGGATCTCATCTGTGAAGACCCCTCTACCCCAGTGTGGAGGGAGCCAGGCTCCGCGCTACAGACCCTCACCCAAAGGGGACAGCGGGGGAAGGGCCTCGTCACTCACCAGACTCTCGGCAGTCAGCTCCGGCAGCTCATGCACCACGCAGTGAGGGTAATCCAGGACAGAAATACTGCAGAGGGCAGGAGAAGGCAGGCGCCCACCATGAGCACAGGCAGGTGGCTGGCTCCTCGCTTTCCTCTCTCACTTGTTGGAATGGAAGCAGGAAACTACCTTGTATGTACCACTCTGGTTTCCCAGCTCTAAGGTGAGGAAACACCTTCCAAGAGAAGTTGTAAGGTCCCTCTGGCCAGAGGCCAGCTTGTAACCTTATAAGGGGTGGAGACCCTGCTTTCCCCACAGCAATGAATCTGGGACTGGGGAGGGACTTCTGAAGGAAATGAATTTATCCCAAGCCCCTTCGGGAGACAGCGCCTGGCTGAGGGCTCACCCTGTGATGTACCACACTGATGAGCTGGCACAGTCAAGTATAGCTGGAACCAGGCGAGAGGGGTGGGGGCTAAGAGTCAGCAGACAGGGCATGACAATGCACATGGCTGAGCTCCTTAGAGAGAGCAGGCAGCCTGGCTGGTCTCCTTAAAAAAAAAGGCACTGGAGCCCAGGATGAGACCCCTTCCAGCCAGGCACAGCCTGAATCACCCGTCATAGACTAGCGAGACTCAGACCTGACACACTGGCATTTTCCACAGGCAGGGACCATGTCTCAATCATCTCTTTGCCCTGCAGTGTGGCAGAGTGCTGGCTTGTAGGTGCTGAGTGGGCTTAGTGGGAACAGCCAGCTGGGAGCCCTACAAACCTGCCCTGTACTACCCCCCTCCTGACCCCTGGTCCTTATCACCTGTTCTTGGCAGTGATGTAGGACATGATGTTTTGATTGAAGAACTTTAGAATCAAAGGGATGCAGTTGGCAAATACCAGGTGCTGGGCCATGTATTCAAACTGAAACCAATAGAAAAAAAGTAATAAGCATGCCCTCTGGGACCTCGCCATCTTCCCTCCAGTGAAGACTGAGTCTTAGAACATTCAGGCAGAGCTCAAGGGTGTTTGAAGGCCAAGGCCTCCGTTCTTCAGGGCTGGAGGAGCAGCACTGCCCGAGGCCCTGGCCCAGGGAACAGGAAGGAAGGAAGGCCTTACAAGTACCTGGTAGACGTGGTTCAACTTAAAGTGCTTGAGCAGCAGCAGCAGGACAGTGGAAATGGCCTTAACAATGACCTCTTTGTGGCGGTTCACATCCACCCCCAGCTTCATGCTCTGCAACACCGTGGTGCTAGAAACACAATTATCCGGGTGAGCCAGCAGCCTGTGTAGCGCCCCTCTTAGATGCTCACAGGAGAGGGGGTTCTGGAGCCTTCTTTGGGCAAAGGTTCCCTTTACAACTCCCACCCATGACATCTCAGAGGTCAGGCCCAGGGTTCTTCCTACCTACCTCCCAAGAACAGCAAAATTTTTCTTCCTTGTGATGCCCCAAACACATTCTTAGCCTATTTCCCTGCTTTCCTTCCAATAATGAACTTCTTTTCAAGATCTTCCCTAAGCTTCTACCACCATGTGAGCTTGTGTTCTCAAGCGTGTTCTGTGGATACCACCACACAGACGTTTCATGTGATGGGAAGGATGGGTTTTAGAGTCAGATTCACTTAGGAAGCAGTGAGTTAAATCAGTTTCTTTCTTTTTTAAAATTTATTTTTCAATTGCACTCGACACACAATATTATGTTAGCTTCGGGTATACACCACAGTGATTAGACATTTAAATCAGTTTCTTAATTCAGGACTGCTCACTGTTAAAAGAGGAAGTATAATATTTGACTCTGGAACCCCCTTTCCAAGGACCATCACAATGGCCATGTTCTGTGACACCCCCTTTGTATTAACTAAGTCCCGCCTCATCCCTCACCTGGCTACCACACCAGACTCCAGGAGCCCAGCCCCAGGGAATTGGACAGTATTAGTGGGCAGGCAGGAGACTAGGTCAAGGCCAGGTCCCTCTCAAAGAACACGATCTCTGTTTGTACTCTCACATCAAAGAGATGCAGTCAGTGCTCCAGGGAGGACGAACCCCCAGGGTTTCACTGTCACCAAGATGTTCACAAATATCCTGCGGGCCAGTTCACTGGTGAACAGGAGAGAACCATACCCCGCTGAGGCTCAGCTGCTGGCTGGCAAACTGTTCAGCAGCTGAATCTCCACATCCTGGATGTCCCAACCACATAAGCTGTGGAGGGAGGGTTTTGGGAAATGTTGAACACAACCTGACTCACTTTGCAGAGGGGAGATGACTCTCCCAATTCACTCAGAGAGAGTCTACACTAGAATCCAGGCCAGCTGGACTAAGCCTTCTCCCCAACCAGTAAAACTAAATATTCCATCCAGTACTTTTGTTTTCTTCTGAACCTGGAATACTCTCAACTTAACCGACAGAGAAGTTGAGTCAAAAAAAGAAAGCAACCTAGCAAACAGTGGGACTGAAAGGAAAACACTTCCTATTCTGCGGCCTGGTCCTGCTCCATTTATAGGCTCGATGATACTCAATTTACAGGCACAATGATACGCACGGCATCTCCTCAGGCAAGACGTCTGCTAGGATGTTGATGGAGTCTGTTTTGGCTTTTGAGGTGGGAGCTGCAGCCAGCAGGATCTTCAGCAGCGCGATCTGGGGAGGATGAGAGTGCCCAGGTGCAGAACTAAGCCCTGAGAGGTGGTCCTTCTGGAGGGGCTCAGTGGCAGGAGGAGGAACTGAAGGACATTGGCAGGGCATGCTCCCAAGGCCAGTGTAGTGGGGAGGGCGATCTCATGGCAAGTACCTACTGATGGCCACCAAAGGGGTCCCAGAGCTGGAGCCCTGAGGAGGAGGCACTTACCATGTACTGAGGCAGGCTGGGGAGCAGGCCTTGGTAGAGGGTTTCTGCGGGGACTTGCTCAACTTCCTCTTCTCCCTTTTAACACAATGGTACAAATATAAACCCCAGTTCCGACCAGTCTCCTGAGCCAGCTTACTTACTGGCTGGAGGAGAATCTGTAAGTATCAATGTAAATAATGATGTCGATAATGATAGCAGACCTTGAATGATACAATGTACCAGGCACTTTACTTGTAAGAGCTCAGTTAATCCTCACTACAACTCTGCAAAGAAGGTGCGATTATTATTCCCATTTTACAGGTGAGGAAACTACAGCACAAAGAGATCCAGTCTCCTGCTAAGTCATCACCCACTAAGTGGTGGAGCCAGATTCAGAGGCAGGTGACTGGCTGAGTCTGTGCTCTTAACCCCTGCACTACACACAGGCCACCCCTGCAGTGGGAGCGAGACTGGAGGCTTTGAGGGCAGGGATGGGGGCAGCTTCATGGTCTAGGGCCAGCACTGGGCCTTGGAAGGGCTGGGGATCGTGTTGGCTGAGGAAGGCCCCAACTCACCCCTGAGAGAGGAGAGCGAAGGTACTCCTCCTCCATCTGTGCCTGGACCTCTGCAATCGACGTGTACTTGTGCTGGAGAAAAGGCAAGAAGGAGCTGGGGAACATCTCCCGTTTTCTCGCTAAACAGCCCACACCTTGGGCAAGACCCCATGCAATTTTCTTCAAACAATCTCCACAAGGATTGCTAACATCCTGAACCAAAACTATTTTTCTTTTTTTAATTTTTTCTTTCTTTATTGATTTTAGAGAGAGAGTAAGGGAGAGGGGAGACATAAACATTGATGAAAGAGAACATCGACTGGCTGCCACCTGCATGCCCCCCACTGGGGATCGGGCCCACAACCTGGGCATGTGCCCTGGAATTGAACTGGTAACCTCTTGGTGCATGGGTCAGTGCTCAATCACTGAGCCACACCAGCCGGGCCCAAATTTTTTCTAAGTGAGTACCTGCCTCTTAAAACCAGTGTAAAAAGCATTCAAAAGATTAGAAAAAAGCAAATTAAGGGAGAGCAAGGGGCTTTCAGATAGTTACAATGACACAAAAACTAGTACAAGCATAATCAAGTACTCAAAAAGTCTAGCCGCAACACATTTCAGAAATATGTTTTAAAAACAAACATTTACACTTGAGATATGTTGTTAGAGGAGACAACTCTTTCCCACTTTTAAAAAAAAATATTTTTAGAGAGAGAGATAGAAACATCAATGTGAGAGAGAAACATCGATCAGCTGCCTCCTGCAAGCCCCCTACTGGGGATCGAGCCTGCAACCCAGGCATGTGCCCTGACCGGGACCTCTCAGTCCATGGGATGATGCTCAATCCACTGAGCCACACCGGCTGGGCTCTTTCCCACACTTGATGTTCTCTGCCATGTGGAGGGACATGCATGTGCAAAACACCCCAGTCTCTCCCAGCCCCTCCCACACACCCCTGCCTCGCTGACTGGTGAGTACAGGAGAAACAGGACATTCTTAGTCCACCCCGTTCTCTTTTCTCTTTAACAAAAAGAAAAGCCTGTGCTCTCTTCTGCTGCTGCAGCAGGCTTTGCAAGGTTTCAGCACTGCCTAGGTCTGGGTGGAAGGCGGGATTAGGACACCTATTGCTGCTGTGTCCTTCGCCTCCTTCTCCAATTGCGCTGTCAGCCATAAAGCTGGCGTTTCGATCTCCATCTGCCTACTCCTCTATCTCAATTGCCATAGAATTTCAGCAAGGAAAGGGGGTAGGCTCTTTAATGGGCCCCTTAAAACTCCAACAACTGTCAGGTAATATCATCTTTAATGAGCCACCAGTAAGTCCCCAATAAAAGCTCAGCTAGAATAAGTAAAACTTATGAAGAACAGTTGAAAGGTACTGCCACAGTCCACCCATCCCACCAGCCCAGGTTTCTTCAGGCAGACAATAGTCCAAATGGCTTCTCCCAATGGGCTGGTCTCACTTTACTCACTTGGGACCAAACTAGGCCAAAAGCTCACCTGTTTCAGAGTCTTGATGCTTTCGTGGATTGGCCTGGGCAGCCCCACCACTGTGTTTGTGTCGCTGGAGAATAAAGAAGGCCCTGTGTTAAGCCCAGACATCAATCCACCTGGGTCCCCAAACACCAAAGGCCAAGAGAGTGAATTTCTCAATACCTTTCTTCAAAGGGAACTCAGATCACACTCACCTGCCCAGAGTGTAACCTATGAACTTGCTACGGCTGGACTCGAGGAACATCTCAATGTCTTTCTCTCTGCCAAAGCAAGAGAGCAAGCTTTTTATTAACATTATTTCAGTGTGTCATGGTTAATAAAGTACAGAACAGCCAGAAATCATGAAGCCAGAAGAAAAAGTCTCCCACAATTGTTTTTCTTTATGGAAAAAAGAAAAACACAACTAAAACCTTCAGACTATTTAATGTCCTTCACAATGTTGTTGAATCAATAACCTGAAATTATATTACATGTAACTAGTTTACTTGTAAAATTAAAGTGATACATCAAATTAAAAGTATACTTTATTCAGATATTAATAACAACTTTATCAGTAGAACCCCTCAAATATTTAAAATTTTTACAATGAGAGCTGTAAGCGTCTGATTTTTTCATGAGTCACATTTTCCTATCTCAGTCAGTCGGCATATCTTGCATTTTCTGATGACCTGTGTGTATTCCCATCATGGATCACTGAAAACTGAGGCTTTACCTGGATCAAGAAAATGACTTCTATATCCTCTCACATGTTCACCTAGCTCTTACTTAAGTTGGTGCCTTTTCAAACAGATACCATTTCTACATATCCAGGTACCTTTCCATCCATTGATTCATGCACATATATCTCAAATATCTTAATTATGGTTCTAAAGGGGCTCTTCCTTAATCTATAATTTTTCTGTTAACCATAAAGAACCCCAGGGTGCATGGAGATGGGTTCATTTAAATGTCCTTGTTTTCATTTTACTCATCCCCCTTTACTAGTTATCATGTCTAACCAAGAGCCAGCTCCTATTACCTACTCAAGAGCCATACAAGGGCCTCTTTGTGTAAGGCCAGCAAGGCCAGCCCCACAAGACCCCCAGGCCAGCACAGAGTACTTTGAGAGAGGCTCATCCCAGAGTCAAGGTCAGCCTGTCCCAGCAGAGCACCTCTTGTGACTCAGGCCAGGTGTCAGGCCTGCAGGTGTGAGGGTTCTGGTTTCAGAATTAAGAGTGTTCCAAAAGTCTGAGACTCACCTGACCTTGGGTGCCCATGGGAGCCCCTTTGGACAGGTAAGCCTGTCAGTCTGGGGGTGCTGTAATGGGGGAGGCATCACTTCATCCCGCTCAAGGGGGAACGTCTCCCCCTCCAGGCTGTTGTCATCATCATTCTCCTCTTCCTCTTCTCGAGAATCATCAGTCTTGTAGGGATCCCGCTCATTGAAGGCATCCAGGTTGTCCTGCTTTATCAGAGCCTTAAGATGGAGGGAGGGGAGAGCAGGCAATGAAGCCAACGGAGGAACCAGAAAAGGGCAAGGAAGCTACAGAGGCTGCAACACACAAAGGTGGTAGATGGAGCACCAAGGGCAGTGGAAAACCAGACAGGAAGTCAAGGTTGGGACCAAATGACAAATCATTTCTTGCCCTAGTCCCTCAAAGTGCCATGTCCTGAGTACACACTGTAAACTGGGACCCTGGACTGGGGATGCAGTGTCCCTGCCAGGAGGCCTTCATTTTGACTAGCCGCTCAGAGATAATTCCCAATCACGCTCATCCAGGGACCATGCGCTGCGTGTGTGCACCTTGAAAACCCTCGGGGGTCAAAGGGACCTCTGTCGCCCTCACCTTGTGCTCCCGGCGGCCCCGTTTCTGCTGCTGCTCGATCAGGTCGGAGGCAGACGCTGGCGGAGAGGCGGCCCTCATGTTGCGGATCACTTTGATGCTGTCCTCAGGCAGCGGGGGAAGGCCCAGCATGGTGCGCTTCTCGGCCTTCATGCTCTGCAGCTCCTCAAAGCCGCCCAGTGTGCACTGCATCAGACGGGGAGCAGAGCTGGAGTCAACGTGCCCACAGGCTGTGTCAGACTTGGGAGCACCCATGACTCACATCTTTAGAGACCCTCACGACCTCTGAACAAGGGACTAGATCCACCCACAGGAGAGTTCAGAGACACGGGAAGGGAAGGAGAAACAGGGGCTGACTGAGCCTAGTGCACAGACACGTTCAGCTCTACATGTTCAACATGCTCTTCAAGTGAAAAAAAAAAAAAGGCAGACTGCAGAGCCTAACCCTTCAAGCTCCTAAAAAGCCGGTGAGACTCATGCTTCAAAAGCTGTACGTGTCAGACTTTCAAAATCAAATTGGAAACACAGTTGACCCTTACACAGGCGTCAGGGTGCGATACCCCGCGCAGTTCAGAACCCATGTGGAAATTAAGTTGGTCTTCCACCTATGGGGATTTGAAACTGAGAATCAAAAATACAGTTGGCCCTACTAGTTTGGCTCAGCAGTTAGAGCGTCGGCCCGCGGACCGGAGAGGCCTGGGTTCAGTTCCCTCAGGGGCATGTACCTCGGTTGCAGTTTGTCCCCGGCCCCGGTTGGGGTTTTGTGGGTGGCAACCACTAGATGTGTCTCTCTCACATCAATGTTTCTCTCTCTTCCTCCCTCTCTCCCTCCTGTTCTGTCTGAAGATGGATGCAAAAGTGTCCTCGGGTGAGGATTAAAAAACAAAAAAATACAGTTGGCTCTTGAACAACATAGGTTTCAACTGCATGGGTTCACTTATAGTTTAAAAACCCACATATAAGTGGACCTGCACAGTTTAAACCCGTGTTGTTCTACGGTCAACTGTATATCATAGGATATTCAAATAAAAAAATTTTAAAAAGCCCCTGGCTGGGTAGCTCAGTTGGTTAGAGCGTTGTCCAGACACACCAAGGTTCCAGGTTTGATCCTTGATCAAGGCACATACCAAGAATCAACCAATGAATGCTTAAATAAGTGGAACAACAAATTGATGCTTCTTTCTCTCTCTCTCTCTCAAAATCAATCAATAAAATTTTTTTTAAAAAGCTTCATCTAAACATCCCCCTGGAAGCCAATAGTATCCAGCAATTTCAGGCCACTTAGTTTCACTGTTTCTGAGCAATTCAGCTTTCCTCTCTGGCTTCGGTGAGGCTTTGGGAGGAACTGACAGGATGTGTGGCCAAGATCACATGTGTAGAGCACTCTAAGAGGCCGTAGCCTCCCTGAGCCCTGGCTCCACAGGGTTGGCCCATTCTGAAAGAAGGAAGGATGAGCCCCAAGGAGAACAGTAGTCCAAGCCCCTCTTCTACCCTGTCCCCAGCATCTGATTCCCCTTCAAGGAGGTACTCACCAGTACTGTCTTCCAAAGCAGCAAGAGAACCTTCTTCATGGGGAAGTGAGGCGCATGGCCACTGCAAAATTTGGTCACCATGCCAAATAGCATGATGGCAAATGGCTCGTTGTTGTACAGTGGGGAGCCTGGAGACGACACAAAGGCCTCAGGAGCACAGGCAAGAACAGGACCTTCCTAAAGCCCACCAGCCTCGGCAACCACAAAGGGACTCAAGACAGGATCCCCAAGGTCCTACCCAGCTCAGCCCTGAAGGTCTGTCGCATCGCCCTCCACTCGGCTTTATCACCCTCATACTCTTGGTGAACAGTCTCCACAATCAGGTACATGATGTTGAGCAGGACCCTGGGAATGAGATACCAGGGCAAAATGGGGGATTAAGGGGGCACCCTGGCTTCCTCACACCCCACTGACATGAGAAAAGCCTGGACACAAAGGCTAGTGGATACGGAGAACTGTAACCTTCAGGAAACCCGAGTCCCACAGAGCACTTAGTGCTTCCTTCTCTGTCCCGTGTTGCTCAGGTTGGAACCAGATCTGCTCTGTATCTCCAGTGTCTAGCAAAGTGCTTACTCAAAGCAGTTGCTTGGCAAATGGTTGCCGAATGGATTAACATGAACAAGAATGACCAAATGCATTTACTGCCCTGAGCTTCCTGGAATGAAAATGACAGAGGTGGGAGTGAGCTACAGAAGTGGGGGTTGGATCCACCAAAGATCAGGGTGGAAGTGAGAACAAGACGTGTTTACCATGGTGAGTGCAAATCAGGAATGAGCAGGGTGATGCATGGGGCCCTAACTACAGTGAGGGCACCAACACCCAGTGTGAAAACTTCCAAATGCTCAGACAGACTCTGATTCTCACAGATGGGCGACAGTGCTCTTGCTCTCGAGCAGTTGTGATTACTTCATGCACAGCCACAAAGCATCATGAGTTGTCAGGACCAACCCTATGTAGATGGGGGTCAAGCTGTGCACAACAAGGTGGGAGCCCAAGGAGTCTCATCGTGTGTTCCTTCCAATACAAAATGACAAACCGAGCTCTCAGCAGCACTGTGGTTCTGTTATAGGTGACTTCACCCTGGATTTCCTCTGGGAGACTCAACCCAGAGCTCCCCTAGGGAGAGCCCTCAGCAGGGCCGACTAATCCCACACTGAGCCCATCACACCTGCAGGTTAGTGGATGAGAAGGAACGCGCACACAGCACACAGCAAGAAAACCCAAGGACGACCCTCCCACGCCCTGCTCTGACCTCACTCTGATGAACATGGCCTCACCTCAGGTCTGTGCTGTCAGCCAGGGAGATGGCCGGCTTCCTCACCGCACTGCTGCAGGCGGCGCTGTTGCTGCAGGAGAGACTGGAGTCAGTACCTCCCTCCCCACCCCAGGGAAGAGAAGGGGTTCCCCTGCCCAGGTCTGCCCAATCAGGGAAATAAAACACTGTGACGTGTGCTTAGATGGTACAAGATGCCATACGACTGAGTGAGTAAGAACTCAGGCCCCCAACCAGACTCTCAAGACCAGTAGTTCTGTAGCCCCTCCCCCCCAAGCCGCTCAGGAGAACTCACTCTATTTCCATGTTCAGAAGCTCCACCAAAGCATGGAACGTCCCCACCTCCAGGAGCAAAAAGATGTTGTAGCGCATCCAAGACTGCACCTCTGCCTCTGAGCTGCACTCCCCGAAGGTGCCTGCAGATCAGAGCACAGCTCACTGAGCCCCTTCCGTATCTGACTGGCACATTACTGAAGGAGGCGCTCGGAGCCCTGGGTGCCCACTCAGTACCTTGGGCAACGTAGAGAATTGCCCGAGCCACCTTGAGTCTCTTCTCCCTGGCAGTGACTTCCAGGCCGTCCAGGAGCCTCATGGCATGGGTACGGTGCTGGTTGGTGTCCAGCTCGGTCCACTTCTTGTCTGTCACTGCAGGGCAAGAGACCAGATACACCAGAGCCCAGAAAAATCCTCACAATGGACCAGATACCAGGTTAACCCACCAAGTGCAGGACTGCCACAGGACCAGAAAACTCAGAAAGGTCAATTACTCTCTCCATAAGGGCCAAGGCCCCACTGCTGCTCTATGAATTTGAGTTTCCAGACTGAAAAAAATGCCATTTTTGGTGTAATTTTAATCACATAAAGTTTCTTTTTTTCCTAATACACTCTGAAAAGCCACCACCAGAGTGCTTGCAAGCTCACCCTAACTGCCACATCTGGCTTGGAACACCTGTGGCTCAGCAGGCTTTGTAGGCCACTCCAGGATGACTGAAGTGATTCAGATGACTAAGAGAAACCCTGCAGCTCTCATGATACAGGGTGAAAGGAACCAAGAAGTGGAGGGAGTCATCTCACCATGGATCCGGAAGTCCTCTTCGAAGCATTTTCGATTCATCAAGAATTCTGGCCCTTCCGTGTAGCTGTAAAGCTCTGTTAAGAAAAAAGTCTCATTAGCTCCATGCTCAGATTCCCCACCAGGCCTCACATGTAGCAGACAAGGTAAGGCGTTTGCTTCTAGGCCCAACTCTGTCCCTGAGCCACAGTCACTCCTGAACTGTTTTGTAATTACTAAGGGGGTCTTAGTGTTCTGATGAACAGGATGGAGAGAATGCTGACTTCCCTTGCAGCTGACCACCAGCATGATAGTTCAGCACAAATGCGGGCATTCCCCGTCTGGTGCACACTGATCCCAGCATGTCGTGCTAGTGATTGACTGCCATCGTGAACGTGTGGCTCTCAAGTGGCTACTACCTCCTGAAAGAGGACCTGTACCACGGAGGCTTGAGGAGCAGCTCAGGCTAATCACACATTACACATGAGCAGCAGTGGCAGTGACAGAAGCGCACAGATCCAGGCACACTTGCTGGCATTCCTCACGGCCCACTGCTCTGAGAGAGACCACTGTCAGGGGGACAGGGTATGGCTAAGGAGCATCTCTGTCCACACTGGGGTTGGGCCACAGCCAACTGAGCTGATCGCACAGAGATGCTTCATGAAAGTAAAGGACAAGCCAAAGTTATGAGATACACAAAGTGTGAATATAATAATTAATATGTTTTATATACATCATTACTAAGACTAACTAGGGGAAAAAATGAACTCCAAAATGGCATTCACTCTTAATTTTATTAAAGACCAAAAAGGAAAAAAACACCCCCAAATGACATGAAGGCCTACGCTTACCCGAGAGCTCTGCAGCCCACTTGTCTGTGTCAGCGTACTCGAACTCCAGGTCTGGAGCCTCGGAACAGCCCTGTTGAGAACAGGGGAGGGAAAAAAAAGATCGCCATGTTTTCCAAAGGAAGAAACATGCTTCCAGAGACACTGTTGTGTTAAGGACACCACTGCCTCCACTTTTCTGATGTTTTGTCACAATATTCTATCTCCCGGGCTAACTCAGGTCTCTCAGAGCACCTCGCACTTTTCCTTCAGAGCACTTATCATCTTATAATGACACACTGGCATGTGCATTTGTTAAGTGTCTGCCTCTCCTTGAGACTGCAAGTTCCTTGAGAGGTGGAACTTTGTCCACTTTGCTCACCAATGATTTCACAATGCCCAGCACACTACTTCCCGTGAATGAGTGAATGAATGAATAGTTTATAATCAAATAAATACTTGTTGAGTGAATGAACACAAAGCTTCTATGTATTCTATGCAGTGAATGACCATTCATTCCATATGGTGCTAAGATTCCAGAAGCCTCAGTTCTTCAGAGGCTAGTGGGCTCTGGAGAGAATAAATATTGACACCCTTGGTCTTCCTCTCCTTCTCTCAAATTTCAGTGAGAACTGATGGACAGAGAAGGCAGCAGCTGAACAGAATGGCTTCCCTCCCACACACAGGAGAGAGTGTGACAAAGAGAAACATTTTATTGCTGGGGACAAGCGATCACTGAGAACACATCACCTTGCAAGCCTTATTCCGGGAAGAGAGAAGTAAAGAGATAGGTGAAGTTCTCAGGCTTAATTACAAGCTACTTGGGAAGACAGAGACCACCCACAAAATGACCTACTATACCCACAAACACTGAATGACATGAAGAACACTACTTCCCATTCAGAGGCAACAGAGTATACACTTCACAAGGTACTGAACTTCAGTTTCTTCATTTATGGAATGGGGGTGACAAAAATCTCCCTGGAAGGTTTTTAAGCACTGCAGTCGTCCCTCGCCACTTCGCGCTTCGATTTTCCCGGCTTCACTCTATCGCGGTTTTTTCAAATATAGTGTAGTATTTGAAAAACCCACGATAGAGTGAAGCTTCGAGAGTCGAAGCACCAAGTGGCGAGAGACGACTCTATATAAATACAGAATCCTATTTCGTGGAAATTCATTTATCGCGGTAGAGTCTGGAGCTGATTAACTGCGATAAAGGAGGGCCGACTGTAATCAAAATTAGGTAGCCCACTGCGGGCTCTCATCCAGTGTCAGCCTCCCTGTCCTCCAGGCACTGCTCAGGCTCCCAGCCTACTGATTGCAGCTATGACTCAAGAATGAGCTGAGACAGCAACAGTATCTCTAAGAAGATGAATTTAGACAGGTCTCTCAGCTTAAATGTGCTCACTAACTGACCTTCCTTATGCTGAGCCCAAATGGAAATTAAAGGATAGAAAGAGAAATTTAAATGCATGAAAGGGTAGTTATTTGACCATTTATGGCTACTTAAGAAAATGTAAAACTCTTTTCAAACTATAACTCCTCCCATGATGAAGGCAGGCTCACCCACCGCTTTCACAATCCTCCACATTGAAAAATTAAGTAGCGGCCACTGCCGTTCCATCACCCCACCAAGCAAGGGCTCCTAAGAGCTGGGTTTCTTTGCTTTTTCAAATAATTCACGTAGAGCTCAGGGACTGTCTGCATTAGACTTGTCAAGTTTTGACATGTTTTACCAGAGGTTTGCACTTACCAACAAAAACCAAAGCTTGATTTCACATGTCCGAAGATAGTATCATCACTCTCTGATATGACCTGATATATGGTACATTATGCCTGGACAGCAAGGAATTCCCTCTCATCAGTAAGTGCCTGACTGATGAGCCTCAGAACTGTCACCGTCAGAGTAAGTGCTTTTGGGGGAACGTGCTGATTAAGAAACCCCAAAACGCTGCGACAGGAGTGTCTTCATTCATGAATTCTACAGTGGGAGGCAGTGGGAGGAATTATTTAACTCGGGGTGAGATGACTAGTCAGCTCTAGACTACGGTGTCTCCGGAAGGGGAGGAACAACCCACTAGCAAGAGAGAAGGGAACGCTGAGCCTTCACTCCAGTTTAAAATGTGTATTTCTGATCTTTAACAGTTCAGCATCGGGCGCACCGGGCGCACCACCACCAGGCACTGTCGCACCGCGGCCTGAACCTCCCGGCTCAGGTCGATGGAATGCTCCCCCTCCTTCTCTCGCAAACTCCGGGCGCCGTAGTGCTATTAGTGACAACTAGCTCCGTCCGGCCCCCACCGGGCCCCCACCGGGCCCCCACCGGGCCCCCACCGGACCAGAGGCCGAGATGAGTAAGGGTCCGGGTCAGCCGCCCGGTCCCCTGGAGCGCGCTTGGGCCACCGGCTCTCCACCCTCGAACTGGGGGGGCGGCTTCCCAGAAGCTGGGGCTCCGAGGGCGCGTCCACGGCTCCGGCCCCGGAGGAGCAAACGACAAGCCATCGGCTCCCGGAGGTTCCCCCGGGCGGCGAACCTCGGGAGGGGACCCCGGCTTCACGTCCCCGGCCCCGGGGTGCCAGCCTTACGTTCTGTTTCTTTCGCTGTAAAATGACAACTCCCGGCCAGGCCCTGGCGAACCCTCTGGGAAACCCAGCTTGGACCCGAGAGCTGCGCCGGGACCGGGCCCCCCGCCGCCGCCCGCCGGTGCTAGCCTCGCCCCCCGAAGCGCCTGACCTCCGAGTCTTTGCGCTGGTTGCGGTTGAACTCTCGGGCTTTGCTCCCTGGCAGGAGACCCCCGCCGGCCCGCGGTGCCCCGGGTGGCGGCTGCGCGGTTGCCGGCGGCGGAGGTGGCGGCGGCTGAGGCTGCTTGTTGTTCATGATCAGCGGGCCGGGGCCGCCGGCTGCCGGCTCCATCTTGGCTGTTCCACACCCCCGGCTCAATTCACGGACAGTATCTGAGATGCCACTCTCGCGAGATTTCTTCCAGGAACGCGTTCTAGTCGCCATATTAAGTGTGGCGGCCAGTGCTGAAGCCATCTTGGCTGCCCAACACCTCGCGAGATTCCCTCTGCTTGAAATCTTGCCTTTTTGGGTCCTTTTGGTTTCCACTTCATTTCAGTCCCAGTTTAGCTGTCCTTTTATCTGTGAGGATCCTTTAGCTCCTCCAATCATTTTATTTGCCCTCTAACTTCCTTTAACATGGACTTGCATTTGTCATTTTTATAGTCCTGTTCAATCTTTAGGGGACATAGTGAACAAAATGGACACCTTTCCAGTCTCCATGGAGTTTACGTTCATATGGGAGAGATGTTAAACAAACGAATAAATCAATAAAACAATTACAGTTGTGACACACAGTCATTCATCATTCATTTAACAAACTTAGAATGTCTCCTTTGTGCTCAGTCAATTGCATCGTATAGTGTCTGTGGGAGAGACAATGAGCACACAGATATGTATTAGAGAAATAAGTGCAGGAAAGACACAAAAAGCAGTGGTGATGGGAGGAGCATGGCTATATTAGGTGGGCTGCCCAGGGAAGGCAAGCCTGAGTGTGTGATCTTGCATGAGTTCTGAAAGAAGAGAGAGCGAGCCCTGCAGAGATCCCTGGAGGTGGGGTGGGCAGAGAGACCAAGGTCACTGAAGAGGCCCTAAGGCTGGTGTGACAGGAACTGAATGAACCAGAGGAAGTCTTGTAGGAGGTGAAGGCCAGATAATGGTGGGGCCAGATAAATGCTGGGTCTTGAAGGGCATGGAAAGGAGTTTTAAATTTATTCTAAGTGAAATGGAATGCCACTGGAGGTGTTAACCAGGGAAATGTTATGGTCTGATGTTTAAAAGACCAATCTGGCTACTTTTGGAGAAGACATAGAAGAGTTGCAAGAGTGGATGAAGGTTGACAGATTAGGAGATTATACAGATGGAAATGATGGTGGTTTCCACCAGGGTGGAGCATTGGGTTGATATATTTCTATATTGTGTAGGTAGATTCAACAGGACTTGCTGAAAGGCTGGAGAGAGGAATAAAGAATGAGTCCTAGCCCTGGCCTGTGTGGCTTAGTGGTTGGAGTGTTGGCCCAAACACCAAAGGCCTGTGGGTTTGATTTCTGGTTAAGAGCATGTACCTTAACCTGTGGGTTGCAGGTTCAATCCTGGCCCCAGTCAGGGTATGTATGAGAGGCAACTGATGGATGTGCCTCTCTCACATTGATGTTTCTCCCCTCTCTCTCCCCCTCCCTCCCTCCTACTCTCTCTAAAAATCAATGGAAAAAAATATCCTCGGGTGAGGATTAACAACACAAAAAAAGAATGAATCCTACATTTTTGGTTTGAGAAACTGGGTGTATGGTTATATTGCTTATAAAAATAGGGATATCTGGGAGAAAGAAAAAAAACTGATTTATGGGGAAGATGAAGATTTTTGTTTTGGACATGTCAAGGTTGAGGTGCCCATTAGACATCTTAGAAGTGATATGTAATAATTACATTACTATGCTGTAAAGTCCTTAAAGGCATTTTATCCATCTTTCTCTCTCCAGAACCACATCTTGCTTGGCTGCTCCACATCCCCCAGCTTTATTCTTGGAAAATCTCTGTGATGCAACTTTTGCACGATTTCAGCCCAGGTCTCTCCTAGTAGGTGCTTCAATGTAAATGAGCATTTCATCCAAGCTGGGCTGGACCAAGTTCATAGGAAAAACTACGGAATTTGCAGGAAAAGGACCAATGCTGAGAGGCTTCTGAGATAAAGTCAGCAAATCCCATACACAACTGACATCTAGTTTAATGACTATAGTTTGGTGAAGTTCTAAGACTGACTTACCATAAGCTCTGTTACCTGGGGGGGGGGGGGGGGGGGGGATTCAGACCTCTAAAGACCCTACACTGTTTTGGCTATATTTAGAATAGGGACAATTTTGGTTCAGTAATTTCATTTCTAGTATTAGATCCTAAGGAAATAATCAAAGATTTAGACAAAGATATATGTATGCTGATGTTCCAGGCAGTGTTATTTTCAGTAGTGTAAAGTTGGGACCAACAAAAACAACAAATTGGACTTCATAAAAACTTTTTAAATGTGTGCATCAAAAAGGCACTATCCACATGCCCTGGCCGGTTTGGCTCAGCGGTTGGAGCGTCGGCCTGCGGACCAGAGAGTCCTGGGTTCGGTTCCCGCTAGGGGCACGTACCAAAACAAAACAAAAAAAAAAAAAAAAAAAAAAAAAGGCACTATCCACAGAGTAAAAGGACAACCCACAGAATGGGAGAAAATATTTCCACATCACACATCTGATAAGGGATTAATATCCAGAGTATATAGAGAACTCCTAAAGCTCAACAAAAACCCAAACAACTGCATTAAAAAATGGCCAAAGGACTTGAATAGACATTTGCCCAAAGAAGATATACAAATAAGCACATGAAAAGATACCCAACATCACTATCATCAGGGAAATTCAAATCAACACAATAAGATACCACCTCATATCCATTCAGTTGGGATGTCTACTCTCAAAAACCAGAAAACAAGTGCTAACAAGATGTGGAGAAATTTGAATCCTTGTGCATTGCAGGTGGGAATGTAAAATGGTACAGCTGCTGTAGAAAATAGTATGGCAGTTCTATTTTAAAAATTTAAGTTACCATATGATCCAGCAATTCCACTTCTGGGCACATACCCCAAATAATTGAAAGCAGGGTCTCAGAGTTACTTGTACACAGATATTCTTAGCAGTATTATACACAATAGCTAAAAAGCAGCCCGTGTCCACGGATGGATGAATGGATAAGCAAAATATGGTACATACATATAATGAAATATTATTCAGCCTTAAAAAGGAACTTCTGCAATAAGCTATAACATGGATGAACCTTGAGAACATTATACTGAGAGATAAGCCAGTCACAAAAAGATGAATACATATGATTCCACTTATATGAGGTACCTAGTCAAATTCTTAGAGACAGAAAGTGTAATTAATGGTAGTTGTGAGGGGATGGGGAGAGAAGGGAATGGGGAGTTATTGTTTAATAGGCATAGTTTCAGTTTTACAGGATGAAAAGAGTGGAGGACAGATGGTGGTGATGGCTGCACAACAATGTGAATATATTCAATATCACTGAACTGTATCCTTAAAAATGCTTAAGATGGCAAATTTTGTTATATGTATTTTTCCACAAAAATTTTTAAATTAAAAAAATCAATTGAACATAAACATTTCTGGAAAAAATGGTAGAGGTTGGGGAATCTTCATATTATTTGGTTGTATTTTCATACGACATTTGATTTTGAGAGGGAAGTCAGAAAAGAGCAAAGACCTTGTTGACTGCACATTAGCAACCCCCCTGCATAGATAGGAAAAAGCCACAGGTGATAGTCTGCTCCCCACTGTACATGTGGCAGAGAAAGGCAGTTCCCTCCTTATCATATCTTACCATTAGACTTGAGATAAAAGTCTTTGCTTGAAAACAAATTTACACAGACCCATCCCGTTGCCAAACTTCCTTGAAAGCAAGCAGTAAGAGCTAGTGCACCTCAGAGGATGCTGTGCTGTGGACCTTCAGTAGGGCAGCTTGCTCATATTATCCAGTTCAAGCTCCTTACTATACTTCTCCACTAGGTGAGTGACCCTTTGGAAGTAATGTGCCCAGACAGAAATACAAAGGCAAGAGAATCATTGAAGAAAACAGACCTTTTGTTTGGTGTTTATGCACTGAAGTAGTGGATTCAGTGATGAGTATGTGTGAGAACTTTTGTGATTTGAAACCGATCAAAACCAGTGCACAAGGGCCCAGCTGCTTATCAGTGAATCTTGGGGTCCCAAGAGTGGGTACATTGCAAGCTGGTTCTGGCTTCGGGAAGCAGAGCTTAGTGGACTAGGAGGCAGCAGGTTCCCTGGGTTGTCAGGACTATTCAGGAAGCATGAGGAAAGTCATGGCATCTGCAGTTTGGGTCTTCATGTCCACGCCGTTCTTCTGCTAAAAAAAATCTTTGCTGAAAAATGACATCCATGGGGAAACTGCCTGCAAGACTTGGGGTCAAATCCTAGCTCTATCAACCACACTGTGAACCTGGAGAGATATTTAACTTCCTCATGGCCCGAAGAGTTTGTTTCAGTAGGTCTGGGACAGGATCTAGGAATCTATTTTTAACCAACCCTACATGTAACTTTGATACTGGAACCCTGGTTTGAGGCTGTTTCCTAGAATCGATATGCCCAGTGGTAAGCATGGATCCTGGAGCCAGACTATCTGGGTTAATTCCAGCTCCACCAATTTAGTTGTGTACCCTTGGACAAGTTACTTCATCCCACTGCTTCAATTTTTTCATCTATAAAATGGGGATAACAGTAGTACCTGTCTCATGGGGTAATTGTGAAGATCAGTATGCTAACTGTGCAAAGCATGTAGAATGGAGCCAGTTACACAACACTACGTAAGCGTTACTCGAATTATTCTAGAGCTACAAGCCTTTATTCACAACTCCAAAATTCAAAAAAAAACTTTTCCTGTAGTTTGGCAAAAATTAATTTGGCAGGAAAACCTGATCTGAACTGATGGGAGGCTATTAGTCGTTATTTTTCCCTTATTCTGTGAATATTAGTAAACTTAATTGAAGAAACATAACACATTTGGTATGGAATACTACTCCACATCCCCCTAATAAGTATTACCTAATGTACTGTATATTTGTGTATTTAATACAAATCTGAAATATTCTCAATTTCAAAACACAGGGGTTTCAGAAAACGGATTGTGGACTTATATTTTATTATCCTTTGTTGGCCAGAGATCCTGCATGACAACCAGACAATGAGAAAATGCGCCATCTGGCGGTTGAAGTGGAGAACCACAGCTAAGGACGGCAGGATGAGGGGGCAAGGCCAGAGGATCACAGACAAGTACCTACCCTCTGGCCCACAATTCGGAACAATTCTTTTTAGAGGACATTTTAAAATGTCTTCAAGGGCTGCTGTGTCGGTGGAGAAGACATCATTTCAGTTAAAAAAATAACATGTAATTTATTAAAGCAATAAATTAAAAACATTACTTAGGCTTTTATTTATTTAAAAAAAATTTTTTTTTATTGATTTTTTTAGAGAGGAAGGGAGAGATAGAAGAAACATCGATGTGTGAGAGAGAAATATCAATTGGCTGTCTCCTGCAGGGCCCCCCCCCCCAACCCAAATGGGGATGGAGCCGTCAACCCAGGAATGTGCCCTGACTGGGAATCAAACTGGGACCTCTCAGTCCATGGGACAATGCTCAATCCACTGAGCCACACTGGCTGGGTATTAGTTAGGCTTTTAAACGTTGTTTATAGCCCTGGCCAAGTGGCTCAGTGGGTTGGAGCATCTTCCCATACACCAAAAGGTGCAGGTTCGGTCAGGGTGTATACAGGAGGCAACCGATTACATTGATGTTTCTCTCTCTCCCTTCCTCTTTAAAAGAAATCAATAAAAACATATCCTTGGATGAGAATTCAAATAATAAAAAATAAAAATAAAAATTCAGCTTATAGATCTTAATGTATTTATAAATCTAGGAAATGTTAATCCCTTTTAAGGGGATTTTGAATAGCCAATTTATAAACATAAACACCTTTAAACATTTCCAAATACATTTATGCATTTAATGTATATACTGTTTTTAATTCAGCACCCATTTTTATTTATTTATTTACTTATTTTTTAGAGAGAGTAGGAAGGAGGGAGGGAGGAAGGGAGCGTGAGAGAGAGAGAGATCAATGTGTCCATTGATCAAACCTGCAACTCAGGTATGTGCCCTTGACCAAAATCTAACCTGTGACCCTTTGGTCCACAGGCCAATACTCTAACTGCTGAGCCAAACTGGCCAGGCCTATACATTTAATATATTTGATTTCCTTTTCTGAGCACTTCAATTCCAAACCAAATACAAAAATAGAAAACAAGATACTATTAAACGTTCCAATAGTGTATAGTGTCCAGTAGTACATATGTGTGTGTATTATGTATATAATTGATTGCAACTTAAAATTACAAAGTCTAAATTTATTACTCAATTACACATTCTAAATTGCAATCATAAATTCCTTCCCAAGTAATTTTTAAGTTGCTTTATCAGTTTGCTGAGATTTCCTAAGCCCAGAGTGAATCCTGGCCAGGATGCAGGTGGATTTAGCATCTGCTACCTAGACTAGAATTCTTTGATGTCCCTTAATTTCTAATGTTTTTATTCTCTTAGTTTCTGTCCTCAAAGAGATTCCCTCTTATTTCCTACTAGAATGCAAATCCAACGCCTTCCAACACATCTTTCCCTTTATACCTTAACAATCTTCATGCCTGGGTCAGCAACCTTTTCTGTAAAGGGCCAGAGAGAAAATATATTGGACTTTGTGGGCCACTGGTTTCAGCTACTCAAATTTGCCACTGAGGCAATGAAAGTAGCCACAGAAACTACATAATGAATGAGCAAAGCTACATTGAAAACTTCTGAAATTTGAATTTGGGTTTATGTGCATGGATAAGGTCTCACAGAATGAACAACACTCATTTTACCGTCTGTGCAGAAATCATCAACATTGTTTGGGACCAATTTAACAAAATAGAAAAGGTATTACTTTAGAACAATATTAATAGACACATTGTCACATCAGAAGACAAGTGACAACTTCAGAGATGGGGACAGGAGCTTCAGCTTACGTAGCTCTGGAGGCATTCTTTAAGGAAAAGAGTTAGGTACAGGGTCTTGGAAGGGGACTATGAAGTGAGGAGCCCTGAAGTGTAAACAGCAGGTCTGCTTTTTGAAGGAAGTGAGGATGGAAGTGCCTTGGCACAGAGGAGGCATACAACACTTAAGATATTACTGAGGAGCTCTGATTCCAGCCTGTTCCTCTACTAGGTCCTCAACAAATCTCTATTAGATACTGCTGATTGACATTTGTCCCAGCCTAGAAAACAGGTTCTAATGAAGTTTTACTGTTCAACCAAGAATGACACAGATTTCCAATAAGGTCTTATCATTTTAATTGACTTTAATGATTATTGCTCATCTGCAAGGATTAATATTGCATTCATTAAAAATCATTCAATACAAAATAAACTTGTTCCTCCCAAGTTGCTCTCCACATGCTCCCTCTGATGCCAGACATTTTCCCACAGTGTCCTTGTTACATGGCTTGACAGAGACGGAGCCCTTACCTATTATTCCTATGGACACAGTAATAGATATGGGAGCAGGGGCAGGCCAGAGGGCAGTAGGACCTGTAACCCTTCCCTCCAGCAGAGCTGACACAATGGATACCCCTGTTGGCCAGGTTACTTCCTCTAAAGGATGTGGTGTTCTGATTGGCTGGTTACATGCCCTGGGAAAAAGGGCTTGAACCATTAGCATCTACAGAGAAGCAAGCATGGTCACACTGGCAAGGAGTGAGAAAGGGCTGTGTGGGGAGAAACAGGAGAGGAAAAGGAAAAAAGTTTGGCAAGACCATTGTCCCCTGGTAGGAAGTGGCAGGGTGAACGCTTTCCTTTCTTATATTCCTGTTTTATTGTCTGTCTCTCTGATCAATGGCAAGAGAGACATGAAAATTCCTAGTACCTAGCACTAATGCCTGACCCAGTTGTGAAGATCACAAGCTAGAACAAGTTGAGGATTTAGGATCCTGGATAATATATACTTAAAGCTCACGAGCATAAAGCTCACATGACCATGCAGAAATGCTGGTGAGCAGATGCACGGCACAGGGACACATCTCTCTGACCATGGCAAGAGCCTCTCTGGGGAATTCTTTCAGAGCATGAGCCAGGATGTACTGATCATTTTCTCTCCACACAAATTGCCCTTTAAGATCTTAGTTCAGAAACTTTTTGTGACACATGTCAATCAAAAGTGGTACCACTTCTGCAAAACTAATGCTATACAGGGCCTAAAGTCCCAGCAAGTTATCTGAAGCTAGCTTTCCCTAACCATGGCCCAATGTAGATATATCCTTCCTCCTCCCCCCACAACTCCTCCCTTTAAATATTTTAGGTTGCAGAAGCATAGCTGACCAGAAATTTGCTCTTGAGGGATAAATCCTAAAGATAGAGCTCAGTGCTTTATACTGAATCAGGGCTCAAGAAACTCGCCTTCAGCACAAGCAGCATGGAGCAGAGCTGACAGAATTGGCATTATGGCCCCAGTTCAGTGAAGCTATAAATTGTGGGCTAGAAACAGGGATTTATCAGAGTTTGAGACCCGCATTTCTCTAGACTCAACTCTGCCCTCTTAGCCCCAAAGCTTTAAAAGAGAAACTGATATCAACTAGCCACCCAAGCAGTTTCTCAGCATTAACACTAAACACATCTCATGTTTTTTTGGTACAACAGAAATAAATGCTAGAGGACAAAATTCAACTTAATAGAGTGCAGTCTGGTTAAAAACGTGGAAGATGAGAAAGTCTGGTGGGAGTGGAGGAAGGGCTGTACTAAGCCACATGGGCCTACTGGATTAACACTCACTAGTGCACATCTCTGAACCAGACACACCACCTTCACACAGGAAACAGGGCTTGGACATCTAGGGGGAATTAACATGCACCACCTATGTCTAACCTACCTGGCTGGTAGGTACCATCCCTGCTCCTCTGAAGAAGTCAAAGAGCACTGATTTCAGCAGCTAAAAAATGGGCTCTTTTAAGGCAATTTAGACATTGCAGATTGTTCCACCTATAAGGTACCTTACATTTCCTATTAATAAGGTACCCAATTAAGACTAAAGTCCCCAGAAATGGTAAAGAAAGAATCACCTTTCTGGGCTGGGAGAGTAAATCCTTTAGTGCCTAAGGTGAGGACCCCTGAACCTCAGTTTCATCTAAAGAGCCATGAAGCAAGTTCCTGTGTAGTCTGCAGAACTTGGATAATGAGATGAAAAAAATAAGAATGAAATTATAGAAAAAAAAATCAAGAGGAAAGGAGTAAGAAGAAAATAAAAGTTATCTTAAAAAAGATTTCTTTTAGACTTGTGTGGTTCATATGGACTGGTCCTTGGTAATATGGTCCATTAGTATCTGTAAAAAAAGAGATGGATTGCTTAGCACTGTGTCTTCCACATGGGAGTTCCAAGAAAATAAGAAATAGACACACTGTGCAGGGTCCCTCCCTGGCCCAGGCTGGGGTCCCTGCAGTCACTCCCCAGGGACTACGCTTCCCTGTGCTTTCACAGGGTTTCTGACAATGCCATTTCTGGTTTCATCCCATTTCCCGATAATAGGAGTCAGTGGTTTTCAACTATGACTGTATATTAGAATTATCTGGGGAGCTTTTACAAAATAAGCCTGGGCCCTATCCTAGAACAACCACATCAGAATCTCTAGGGGTGAGGCCCAAGCCCCAAAATTTTAGAAAACCTTTACTTCTTTACATCTGCTAAGAGATATATAATTTTTCTGCCCACCTTGTCAGTTTGGGGCAGAGTTCTTGAACTCTTCTAATTCAGGTATAACATTAGCTTTATTTAAGAAAGCTGGATAGTTGGCTTGGTTTAATATTGGGGAGAAGAGCTTTTCACTTGCTTTCCCCAAAGTTACCTGTAATAATTGGGTTTGAATGGCCCATTTTTGTTGAGTCCCAGATATTTCGCTTGGTCATCCGTCAGCTCTGTCAGGTGTGCATCAAACGATGGCAGGTGCAAGCTGGCAACATATTCATCTAGGAAGGATAAGGTGACAGTGGAGCAGACTCTGTTTCAAATATGCCTCTTGGAGTATGACCTCCCCCTATTTACATCTGAAGCTTTTTGAGAACAGACAAGGGATGGAGTACCTCTGGAAGAATCTACAACTTGAGAATTTGCTTACAACCCTCGACTTTGCCTTTTTAAGCAGTGTACTCCTCTCAGTATATCCACAGTGCATCTAGAAAGCCATGTGCCAGGGTGACAACATGGGGTAAACTTGTATACCCCATCCTTCTCTGGCAATGCGTTTGGCTTCACCACAGTGGCCAGCATGCCATGAACTACTCTCACCTTCCTGCAGCATCGTCCCTAACTGGACTGCAGTCAAGTTATGAATCAAAGTGGACACTAGGGTGCTCAAAAGGGCCTTATGCCATCAACACTGATTTAGGACAAGATCCACAAAAGCCTCTAATCTTAGGATCAGGGATTTCTAAGGCAGCTGGCACAAATTTATTACTTTTCCATGGATAAGCTTCCTAGACTTTATCTTTATGAATATAAATGAAAAACAAAAAAACAATCTCAGGTAAGCTCTTGGAGGTGATGAGAACAAGAAGTTTTTCAGCTTTGAGAGGACAAGGCTTTGAGATGATCAATTATAGATGGGAGGTGGGCACACAAATCAGGAAGGTAAAGAACTAGAGATGATATATTATGTCACACGAAAACAGTACAGCTGTCCTCTGGAATGACAAGAGGTTGTTTGCACATCTATACAGAGGATGAACAATAAAGCCCATATTTATTCTTTTTCTCACTTTGGTCCAAAGCTGTACTCAGCAGTAGAGTGGGAAGTGTACTGAATTTCCTAAGGCTGCACAGAATAAGAGCATCTGCCCATATCCATCGTGCTGAGCACTTTTACTTATTAGCTGTAATTCTTACTACAATTCTGCAATGTCTGCAATAGTCTTCTCACTTCATGAATAAAAAACAAAAACAAAAAAAGACAGAGGCTCGTGGAGATTAGAACTTGCCCCGAGACCCAAAAACCTCAGTGCTAGAACTCTGACTCTAAATCCCAAGATTTTCATGATACTCACTTTACCAAACCATGCATCGGTCTCCAGGATCAATAGGGGTTTCTACTGTTTCTCACTCACCCATTTTCTTAGGAAGCAAGTATACATCTTGTTTGTAGCGTCCCTCGGGTGCATTATAGAGCTCTATCAGTGCCAAAGCCTAAGATGGGAAAAGAAGGTCAGAAAACACAAAAATACTTCTTAGCGACATAGCAGGGACCACGCTCACTGGCATGCTGTCACGTACCTGTGTGGTAGCTGTGATGGACAGAACAAAGGTGGGAACTGTGGAACAGCTCAGGTTGAGCAGACGACCCTGGAAAGGTAAAAGGGAGCCCTGGGATGAGGTGTGCTATCCCTCTGCTCCACATTCCAATGTTTCACTGGTTGAGCAAATGCAGGAGAAACCTGTATATCCCTCTGGACACAGTTGGTAGAGGGAGAGTTACAGTTCCAGACCAGGTTTTGTCTCATTTTCTGCAAGTCCACTGAGTCTGACAATCTGAAGACTCAGTTGTGATCAGGAGGTAGTAAGTGACTTAGTAAAAAGTAGATATTGTTGTGATTCTATTCTGGGGACCAGATCATTTGAGAAATAGATCGCTACCCAAAGACAGAGGCCAGGGAAACAGGCCCAGTATTTTTTCCCTGCCTCCCCTCTCCCCCAAGATCTAACTACAGGCCTGTGTGGCTCTGGAGAAGCCCTGCTGTGTATACCTCTGCCAGGAGGACGACACGTTTGCCATCTGGCCAGATGACATGGTCCACCTGAGAACGGACTCGCTCCCACGTCAGCTCTGGAGTGCGGAGGCTAGTCTGAAAGGCAGAGGCACAGGTGACTGACTGGCTCGCGTGGAAGGAAGAGGACAAGGCCTAGCAGGAAATGCGCGAGAAGCCTCACCACATCAATTTCCGTGTTGGAGTGGCCCATGTTGCATACGATACAACTGTTTTTCATGCGGTCCAGATGCTCCCGCGTCACTACATTCTTATTTCCTAAAAGTAAAGGAGGGTGGCTGAAGAAAGAGATGCTGGGGAACAAAGGTACTGAGGAGTTTTCAGCTAGAACATGGAGAAGAGGTTTGCTGGCATCAAAGGGCACGTACACACTGTGAGAAAAGAAGTATGCAGTGCATAACAGCTCTTTAGGCTACATTATTTGGTTTTAAAACTAAGCAGTATAAAAAGCCATCAGGGAAAAAGGCTCTTTGTTCTGGAGAACATGTTAGGGTTCTGACAGTTTCCTCTAGTTCAGAGACTTACACTGACCACAGGTCTCACTTTATATGAAAGTCAGTCTGATCACTTTGAAGACAGCCCCAGAGTGAACACTCCTCCATGCAGGACAAAGCACTGACACTCACCTGTGCAGGTGATCACAACATCAACTTGCCGGATGACTTCATTTAGCTTTACCACCCTGAACCCATCCATGCTGGAAGAAAAGGAAGGACACTTTGAGCAAAGCAAGGGGGCAGGGGGATGGAAGATGGTCACAAAATGAGACTAGTAAATTCCTTTCTAAAGTAAGATCTAGTGCCACCCCTCAGGGATGGTAAGTGACAAGCTATGCTAAACTACACACACTGGCCTCTTCAGACTCCCCAAGATTCCCCCCCAGGAAGGGAAGGTGCCAAGAAGCTCCAAGAGGGCCCTGGGATTACAATGGAGGGACAGGGCAGTCGCTGCCTCCTTCTCCTCCGAGAGATCTTGGCAAGGAATGGTTAATACGATCACTCATGAACTCTCAGAAACATAAAGAACCTAGAGTGAATCGAATACTCTGTTCTTACCAGGCCTGCAGAGCACAGATGGGGTCAATTTCTGTGATGTAGACAATTGCTCCGAGGGCCTTGAGAGCAGCACAGCAGCCCTTTCCCACCTACAGAGCATAAGAAAGAAGTCAGGTTGTCAGGTCCACCAAGGCCTGGGTACTGGGGCAGGGAGGCTCTTTGGGAGGTGGGAATTAAACTTCTGAAATCACCAATCATCTATTGAGCCCCTGCAGGAAGGCTCCAACCCAGGCAGAGCAGAAACAGATCCAGATTATGCTGTGACCCTTAGTCAGACATTCCATACTGCACAGCAAGGGCTGAGGCTTGAGACAGTAAAACAGATCAAGGGAATAAAAATGTTGTCATTAGGAAAACAAGGCCAAGAAGAGTAACTACAACATCTAGTTTCTTAGTCCAGAAAGACCCGGTCACTCTCATTTGAGTTGCACTGAACTCAAGGACAGCCTAGCAGCTCAGGAACTTCTGTGGACCATCACTGATGACAATGAAATCTCCTTCATCTACCCCAGTTTAGAGACAGTCAACTACATGCCACTTTGGATTCTACCCTTCACTCCACTGCCAATCACTTGTGGGGCTAAAATGCTCCATATACACTTGAATAAAGTCTCAGAAAAGGTTGTTGTTATAAGTGGGGGGAAATGATGCCAACATTCCATTCCACAAGACAAAGTGGTGAAATCTGAAAACTCAAGTCATTTTGCATGTCTTTATTCATAAATCTGAATAAAGGACTTTTGCTATTTTTTTGAGATACATTATCTAAAAGAATATTTTAAACCCTGCTTCAGTGACTCCACCCTGACAGCACAAGTCTTTACTCAGAATTTCTGGTAAGTCCACGAAAAGACAGGCACTGCAGCCCAGCTATTTACCTCACCATAGCCACACACCACCACTTGCTTCCCACCAAACATCACGTCTGTGGTCCTCTTCAGGCTGTGAAAACAGACAAGGGCTTAACTTGAACATTATTAGCTCAAACACAGTCACTCTGCACAAAATGAAAAGTGTGGGGCATGGCCCACAAGAACTCCAACCAGAAGTTGGCTAGACGTGGTATGAAACAGACCCCTCAAAGTCAAAGGAAAACCAGGGAACAAGACTGGACTGATACAGACTAACTGCAACCCAACGCAAATCCATGCCTGTAAGCTTGAGTATCTGAACTCTTCAACCTACCCATCCAAAATGGATTCTCGGCAGCAGTACAAGTTATCAAACTTCTGTTTGGTAACAGAATCATTGACGTTCATGGCTGGAACACAAAGCTTCCCAGCTTTGGAGAGCTGATAAAGCCTAAAGGGAGAAGAAGCCACAAAAACAAAAACAAAGTTAGCTGGTAAAACATAGTATGTGGCAAAATCTGCCTAATTCTCTCCAAGCTCCATGCTGCCCTCCCCAGCTTTATTCATGCCCAAGGATATTAGTAAAGAAGATCATTTCCTTGTCATCCCTCCTCACTTCATCTTCTCCATCCCCCTCTCCCCCTTTTTGGAAGGAAACAAATCCTTCCAGTTGAAGAAATTTACTTCTCTTCCATAAAAGGGGATGTATTTCCTTAGACCAGCATTTTCTCAGTCTTTAAAAAAAACAGAGATGATCAATGATTCTGATACGGTTCCCTTTGTGTGTGAGAGCAACGTGCCACGTGCCCCCAGCTGAGAAACACTTTTGCAGGTATCTTTTAGGTACTCTGACAAGCCAAGAATATTTTGCCCAGTTTTACTTTTTGTACCATATCTAACGTCCAGTTTTACAATAGAATTTTTTCCTATTTCAAATATAAAATTGTAATACAATATTGAATACAGTTTTCCAAGACATACTCACTCCCTACCTCCCAACACTGGTTGAGAATCACAGTGGAATAAGTGGGAGAGAAAAATGTGTAAACTAGAACCTGAAATAACTGCCTTTATAGGGTCTCCTTGATTTTTCAGAGTAATAACTCAAAATGTCTTATCTAATGAAAACACTCACACTGAGTTCCTACAGGTCTGAAACATGGCCCTGCAGCCTGAGAGAGCCCAGAAGAACTTGCTGAGGCAAGGACACAGGGGCAACTACTCAAGTCTGTTACCTGTGCACACCAGTCACGCTCTCTTCCACAATGCCTCGGATCTTCTTAAACACGTTTGGATACTTCTTATAAACCCAGTGGGTTAAGTCTCCCCCATCATCCAGGATCTACAGAACAGCCAGAAGACTTCTATGGGCATTCAGGCTGCTAGAGCTGGGGGGAACTTTGAACCCACTTTCTGTACTAGTAAGAGAGCCCTGTATGTTTTGGAAGAGCACTCCTCAGAGCTCCTGAGAGCAGGTTGGGACAGTGTAAACAGTGAAATTTGTTGGTGTAAAATAGTTAAAAGGATTCCTAAGTTTGTTCTAGGCTCTACTGAAGAGTATGAGGCTAGTTCACACACTTATTTTTAGTCAAGTCTTGAAATATATAGCCCCTTTGAATGCAAAAGAGAGCTGGGGCAGGAAGGAAGAAACGAGAATCCTACTCCATAGAGGTACCACATCATTTCCTGCTATTTCCTTCTGCTATGTTTGAGCCACATGTGTTCAGTTTGTCTTACCATGCCCCCACCTGTCCATTCAGTACTCAGACCCATTCTGAATAGGTATCAAGCTAAACACTTTGGCAACAAAGTAAGTGCGTCAGACCGAACATTCAAAACATATTCAGGGAACCATGCTTTGAGTGAAAAAAGGAAACAACTGTCTTGTCAAAGTGTAGGATGAATGTGCATGGTTACCATGTTGGCTTGCCACCCGTCCATGTTCACACAGCGGTCAATACACCACCAGAAGTCATCTTCCGACTCGCCCTTCCACGCAAACACTGCAACTCCTGTACAGACGACACAGATCAGCGGATTCCTCCTCGGGGCACGTCCTATACCAATAGCACTTTCTGAAAAGGGCTACAGAAACTATGCTGGAAAGGAAACAACTTAGGAAGGGCAAAAAGTCAAAACAGCACCTATGAAGTAAAATCACATGTCAAAGTAAAATGATGCTGTCAAAGTTTTCAGTGACAGGGAAAACTACTTGTGATGTTATACTTAGGTTATAAAATTGTATACATATTGAGATTTATTTCATCTCTGTAAAAAGTGAATAGAAAAATGAAAAAAATTGTCAAATATTATTATCTCTGTGTAGCAGGATTATGTGTTTTGTTTTGTTTTGGAACCTCCTGAATTTTTTGCAATAAATACACGAAAAGAGTAACTAAGAAAAACAAGTGTTATAAAGCTGCTTTCTGAGGATCCTAGGGAGATATGAGATCCTTAAACTTCATGGTGATTTTCTTTTGAACATTTTAACAATAAAAATCATTTTAAGTGTAATTGAACTCACAAGTGGCCCATATATTTTCACAGTAACAGTGAATACCAACTCATCCAATGTGCTATCAACACAGAAGGCACTTCTTGTGTTCTCTCAAAAGAGATGAGACTTCAGTGAAAGGAGACCTGCTGAGCTCCTACTATATAAGCTCATATATTTTAACATTCTTCCTCATTCATTTAACATTAGAATTGAGCATTTCCCCATGCAATTAGATTCTTTTCAAAGATCACAGTTAATGACTAATTACATCGTGGACATGAACCTTAATTTTATTATCCATTTTCTTCCTGTTGATATTTTTATTTCCTCCAAATTTTACAGCACCCAGACAGACATGACACTGTAAAGACAATTGTGTACATAAAAATGATGTTTGGAGGCAAAGATGGTAATAACAACACAACACAAGCTGAACTTACCAGCCTCAGCCAGTGCCGCAGCCACTTCGTTCTGAGTGGAGTAGATGTTGCAAGCAGACCAGCGGCACTGAGCCCCCAAGGCACAGAGTGTCTCAATCAACACCTACGTAGATGAACAGGAGGACAGGGTGAGCAGGAGGGCAGGCAGCAAGTGCATATAAGAGAACCACACCCAGCAACTCTGAAGCAACAGGTGTTATACTGGGAAGTTATAAGAGGGTGTAATCCATCAAGGCAGAACATTGTATCTAACATTACCCAAAAGATATGTTCCTAAAAGTCTTTATAACATTTTTATAACAAGTCAATTTTTGTAAATCTAGATCTCCCTAAGTCAGGTTTGTTAAAAGTAGGTTACACCCATACAAAGTAAAAAGCTCCATTATTGCATAACAGGGAGGTCCCGCCTAATAGCATTTGGAGGTTGAATAGATAGGGAAGGAAAAGTAAGTAAAAAAAAAAGTTGATTTTGCCCCCCTTCATCAGAAGTCCCTCTGTTTTCTCCCAACAAACTCACCGCAGTCTGGGCTGTGATATGTGTACAGCCCACTATTTTAGCACCAGCCAAAGGCTTCTCCCCCTGAGCACGTTTCCTGAGTGAAATCAGAGCAGACATGTCTGTGAAAGAACAGAGGATTTGAGCTAGGTCTGCACTAGCAGCATCACCAATTCCTGCCCAGCAACAGCGAGGGCGGGTCTGGATCTGTTGAGATATGGCGAGATAAGTTAGAAAAACTCTAAGCATATTTCTGATCTGATAACTGGCAGCTTCAGCAGCAAAACAACAGTGAAGGGTTGTTATCCAATCACCTGGAATTTCTCTCTTCCTCTATGGCAGGGGTGGGGAACGTCTAGCCCAAGGGCCACATAAGGCCCATGAAATCAATACCAGCTTACATCACACACCTCATGAAAGTAGCCTGACCAAATATAGCAGGCTAATTTTTTTTTTTTTTTAATGCAGGCTAATTTTTAAGTTGATAATTTTGTATGGCCCGAGAATGATGTTATAAATATCCAAATGGCCGTTGGCAGAAAAAAGGTTCCCTACCCCTGTTCTATGGTTTTAGCTTTATATGCAGAGGACTGAACAGAGAATGAAGTAAATTCTCAAAACTGACCAAATGGAGGGTGAGTCTCATCATTCATTTGGGAGGAGAGGGACTTAGTCAAGGCATTGACTAACTGTGTCCTATATATAACCACTGCACCAGGAAGAAAGCTCTCCCCTCAGCAGAAGCCACATGCTTCTGTTTTTCTATGCTGTTTAACCCTATTCTCTCAGTCTCTTTGGTTTCTGTACTTGGTCCCAGTACAGAACATGCTTTCAATGGGAAAGCAACACAAGGATAAGGAGACATTACTGGGTGTGAGATGGAGAAACCAAGATTTAATTGACTGTCAGTCACTTTTACTCTTGCTCCAGCAGAGGGTGCTCAGGACTGAAGACCAAATGAGACCCTAGGTCACCCTGTCCTGCTGAAAACCCTCCCACATCTGCTGCTTCTGGGAAATCTGGGTCTCAGAGATTGGCAGCTATGGCAGAATCCCAAAGAATTAACCAACTCGTAACAGTGATCCCAGACTTACTGACTCTGCAACTAGATCTCTGGATATGGTGCTATGGGGGTGGGGTGGAGTGGGGGAACAGAAACTATTCTTTCTATCACCACATGCTGAGAACAGGAAGCAGGGAAGACAAGAACAAGAATCCTGAGGCTCAAACTCCATACAGAGATCTGATTGTCCAGAAGTCTAGGATACTGGGTTTTCCCAGGAGACTTTCACATTAGCTTTCAAGCCTCAAGCTGTTTATTGATCCCAATGACCAGCAAGTGGTTGCTTCTAGTCGCCTACCCACTCCCTTCCTTTACCTTGCTCTGCAATCTCAATCTCCCGGCGTCCAAATTCTGCCTGCTTGATGTTCTTCACGCAGAAATTGCTGCTGCCCTTGGAGTTGGTTTGCTGCTTTTCTCGGGGGGAAACCTCATCATCAGAACTATCTGTGTAGGACGCAGCTAGAGCCAGGAAAGAGAGAATGAGGACAGGAAAACCTTAATGGCCCCAAATCCACAGAGTGTGGCCCCCCAAGGGACTCTCATGTAAATTAAGCTGACACTCTTCATTGCAGCCACCTTGACATCACTCCCAGCTCTTCTCCTCCAGGGTCTAATAAATGGCAGGAATGAAACTGCTGTGGACCTTTCAGGGCTGTGGCCCTTTTACCCACCGGGATGATACTCTGCCATTAACGCCTGTGATGAGGAGCTACTGATCCCAATCTGGCACCAGTTCTAGTGAATCCCAGATAATTGGGTACTTGGTCCCCATCTGAATTGGAACCAGACATGGCAAAATGGAAGAATAATTTAGGGCACATAAAGAATGCTACTTCTACAGATCATGGGTCTCAAACTTAAGCACCTACAGCATCTACCAGAATCATGTGGAAGGTTTGTGAAAACACAGTTGGCTAGGCCCCACCACCAGAAACCCCCTTCAGAAGGTCTCAGGTGGGACACAAGAACTGGTATTTCTAACAAGTCCCCAGGTGGTGTTAATACTGCTGTTCAGAGGACAACATTTTGGGAATGACGAAAATGGTATCATCTTACAAGGGCTTTTATGCTGGGTTGTGCTCAAGAAATACAGCAATGGAAAGAAATGGCACAAAAGATGAGAAGCTCTGGTTCTAAAAAGCAGCTTCACATAGATACAAAAATTTCCTTTCAGATAGATATGCAGGAGGATATATAACAATCACTCCTTACCTCTCAAGTCATTCTTTCCTGTCTGAATGGACAATTTCCCTGATCACTGTCTCTGCCAGTGCACCAGGTCTCTCTTACTGACTTCTATGTACTACCAGCAACACAAGTAGTTCTGTCTAGATAGCAGACACTACTAAAGGCACCTACCCCACTAGAACAACTTGACTATATCGTTAAACTTTGAAAAATGCTCTAGTAGGCTCCCATAACACACAGCCATCAAGATCTTTGAAGACTTTGTCAAAGCCTTCTTCACTCATTCCATCTTTCTTCCTCTTATAACTCAGTCTTTCACAATTAATTCTTTCTTAGCTATGAGTAGCCTGCTTGTCATCCACCACCTTTTGTATCTGTCACTCCAAGACACCTTTTCATCTATGACAGCCATTATATTTGGGACCTCTTTTTGCGCACACAGGCCCACAGTGAATCTGTACATTCATTTATTTCAGTACTTAACCTTGTGTACCACCATTTGCCCTTGTCTGCCTATCTTGTCTATTTTGCATTATCAGTGGCACAGGGTGAAGAATATGTTTTTTAAAAATATGTTTACTTGTTTGTTTTTTTACATTCCTTGTACCTCAAGCCCAGTCCTTAATAAGATAGTGCAAACAATATTCTGACAAAAGACAATAAATGGCTTTGGTACAAATCTCTTTGTTGACATTAATCACAACCTCTGACCATTTGCAAGCCTCTCAATCTTTTAGCAGTGCTAAAAGTGGAACAGGGAACCTGGGTGAGGTGCCCCTGGGCATCATCCAGTGCTGTGTCCCTCCAGCACAAAAACCCTCAGCTTCTACATCTTTTCCAAGTTACTCTTCCAGTATCAACTCTAAAGGTGAGAAGGGCACCAAAGACCACCTACATGGGGCTGAGACAGGAGAGAAGAACTAAGAAACAGTAGAGTAGTTTGAATCTTTCCTACTCCAGAGGTTAACAGGGGAGGATACTTCAACAGAAAGAATAACCTAGTAAATGAAAGAAGCCAAAATACTAATGTTCACTGGTACTATTCAAGAAGTCTTGGAGACAGGAGAGAAAAAGATAGGAGGCAGGGTATATCTCATATGAAGAAATTAGAAATTATGCTTTCAAAGTACACCTCTTGTCAAGGCCAGTTCTGTCAGCCAAAATACCATCGATTTTCTCCTTTAGTAATGTGGGCGGATGAACAGAGAGACGTGGGAATGGGAACCCACCCAGAACTACCAACCAGGCACTGGCCACAGACCACACACAGAGACAGTCAGGGGAAGAAAGCCTCAAGATGACAAAGCGTCCCCAGCGACAAGGCTGGCTGGGAACATTCCCATTGCCCAACCACTAATTATCGGCCTTCAGCACAAAGATGGGCAGCCCTGACAGGAGGTGTTTTTAGATTCTAGATAAGAACCCAGGGAGAGAACTTGCTTCAGGCTCCAGAACAGGGTGGAGAGAGCAGCGTGTA
Organism: Tadarida brasiliensis; assembly: GCA_030848825.1. Lineage (NCBI taxonomy): Eukaryota > Metazoa > Chordata > Mammalia > Chiroptera > Molossidae > Tadarida > Tadarida brasiliensis. The sequence goes on along the minus strand of CM061275.1, from coordinate 10,352,854 downwards.
CTTGAAACTCACACCTACCTGAACTGTAGCTGTCAGTGGAGGACTGAGAGATGGACCGAGACAAAGATCGGCGGCCAGTCTTGGTGGGGAATTTGGTGAACTCCTGCATATCATCAGCAAACTGGATTTGCTATAAGAGGAAGACAAAAGTTGCAAGCTTACAAAGCTTCTATGAAATAAATGTTCCATTTTTAAGGCCATATGTTGTCTTCCCTGAAAGCTATTATCATGTGCTCCTACTACTAAGCCAGCAACTCTCCTATCAGAAATGAGGACAGGCAGAGGCTACCTTCTGACTCTTCCCAAAATGCCAATTAGTGTCTCTGCCCAACTGTTTCAGCAGAATTTTGGGGAATGGGGGTGGGGAGAGACTTAAGACCCAAGTTCTTTTGGCTTCTGTCCAATTTCAAATTTTACTTCCTATATTCCTTAAAGTTTTCTTTCTTCTTATATCCTTCATACATTAAACACTTTACATACACTCTACCTCCCAACTCAATAAAAAAACAAGCATAATCTCATAGTGCTTTTGTGTTTTTTTTAATCCTCACCCCAGGACATTTTTGCATTTATCTTGAGATAGAGCAGGAGGGAGAGAGGGAGGGAGAGAGAGAGAGAAACATCTACTTGAGAGAGACACATCAAGTGGTTGCCATCCACATGACCCCAACTGGGGCCAGGGACAAACTGCAACCGAGGTGTGTGCCCTTAGGGGGAACCGAACCCAGGAGTCTCTGGTCCTCAGGCTGAGCCAAACCGGCCAGGGCTGGTTTTTTTTTTTATTTTTTATTTTAAGAATATTCTCTTTTAGCACGTTCTTATCCTGAAGTTAGCAATGGTGTTTTTGGAAAGAATTATGAAGAGATGCCTTGATGGTGATGAGCACTGGGGTCACAGGCCAATCATATACCTATACTTCACAAAGCCAATGTAGTATCCCAGAACCTTCCATATCCAGTAAAATACCAGAATACTCTAATGAAAGAGAAATTAAAAAACATAAATACCACAGTAAATTCCAACTAACTGGGACTAATTTGAAAGAAGGAGAAAATAATGACTTGGTAAACTCTGCACTAAAAACTTCCTTAAATGAAATAAACTGGAACTCGGTAACTGTTTAAAAGATACTTGGAAAACTGGCTTTAATAAACATCAAATAGCTATAATTAACATTATTTATAGGTGTGCTGGCATGTTTATAACCCCATAATTGATGATTGGTAAATTATTGTGCTAACTTGTTTATAGTTCCATAATTGATGATTGGGAAAGTCACTGTGTGCCCTCTAGCTGAACTTCTTTTGTAAAGAATTCAATCAACAGGCTTGCATTGTGTTTGTGCAGCTCAGGGCTAAGTGTGACCCAATGTACCTTGAAATACCTGAGATAACAGACTGGGTGTTCCTGGGTGGGCCTGGGTGTTCCTGCTTTCCCAGCAAGGCAAACTAATTCTATACAGCATTGTTGTAGCCCTGGGCATTATATCAAGAAAATCCTATTTTCTGTAAGGTATAAAAGGCATGTAATAAAGCATATCGGGGCTGGTCTCTGAGAACTCCGGATCAGTTGCCGGCTGGCTTTGCTCTCTATCTGGCTTTAATTTGGCTCGGGTGGTCTCTGGGTTCTCTCACACCACAACATAGGCAAATTAATGGGTGTTTCTTATGTTTATGAAAACACTTTCCTCTGTAAATGGTTTAAATCTTCCTCCTGAATTCCTATTTACACCCTGATAACCCTTTCTTTAAACTTCAGCCCCCTGAAAAAAGAATGGGTTGAGAATCTGAATTGAGACTTTCCTCACAGTCTGACTAAACCTGAAAACATTCCCATGGAGTACTCATTAAGCTAAGTCTTCAGCAAACATCTCTGGAAATGTAAGTGATCACAGGTCAAAATCTCTCCAGAATGCTAGCAACATGGTCAGAGCCACTTGAAGCCAGAAGAGTAAGCTGCTCATTAGTTACAGCTCCAGAAAGTCCCCATCCTGTCACATGTACTGCTCTGGCCAGGGTAGCATCAGTGGCAGTATAAGAACCAGGTTTAAGTGTGCAGTCTCGGCCTGGCAGCTAAGATGAACACACCGGTTAGTGAATTAGGAGGACTCCACAGGTAATGAAGCCATAGCCCGGAACACAGACTTGGCTTTCACACCAAGAATGAAAGCAGAGAATTGCCATTCAGTAATAGCCACATATACTACTTTTGGGCAGCAGGACTGAGAGAAAAAGCTGAGTGTACTTCTACTTAAATCCTGCCTTGGCTCAACATCCAACCAGGCAAGTTTTCTTCTTTAGGCTACTCTGTGGAGTAAGGAGGGAGAGTCCACAGCCTGCTGCATTGTCTAAGGACAGATCCTAAAGGCAAGTTAGGGAAAGAGCTACACATCCTGGCATGTAGCCCAGGGCCTGGCATATAGAAAGTATTCAATAATTATCTACAGAATAAGTGAGCCCTGCAAATGTCTTTTTTTCTGTAATATCAAATCATTAAATTTCAAAAATAAGTAAACAATAAAGACTCAAGCTAAACAACATATACTGCACCAGAATTTCTGAAGCCTCTCTTTCACTTTAGGTGCTAAAACTTTAACTTTAAATAGCTTAAATGTGTCCAGCCAGTGTGGCTCAGTGGTTGAGCGTCGACCCATGCACCAAGAGGTCACTGGTTCGATTCCTGGTCAGGACCCATGCCCAGGTTGTGGGCCCAATCCCCAGTGGGGGGCATGCAGGAAGTGGCCAATCGATGTTCTCTCTCATCGATGTTTCCATCTCTCTCTCCCTCTTATTTCCTCTCTCTTTAAAATCAGTAAAGGAAAAAACAATCCCCCTCCCCCCGATTGAAGTGGCCACAGCTCAGCACCTGCCCTTCTACACAGGATTTCCCACTGCATGTTCACATGACTTCTGCAGTCAGCAAAGCTAGTTTTACTGAGGAGACTAATCCAGGACCAAGGTAATGACTTTCAGCCCAACATGCAGTTATTTTGGTGGCAGAAAAAATACAGTCAGTCAAGAGACCATCAATGTCTTTGAATGCTCTCCAGATGCAGCCCTTCCTCCCTCAGCCTCCTTGCTCTTCGCTGCTCTCTTTTTCTGGCTGTTACATAAGGCTCCCTCCCCTGTTCATCTGTTTTCAAAAGGTTCCAGGTATATTCCCAGACACCACCTACCAAGGGTGGGGGAGGGAACTGCAGTAATGTTTGCAGTTTTTAAAATAAAAAAAATAGAGGGGCAGCTGTGGCAAGATAGAAGTGTGTTTCTTCAGCACCCTAAGAACTGAACAGTCATCATCCATCTGTATTAACACAGCTCCTCAGTCGCCTATAGCTTAGCAAACCTTCCCCATCTAAAACTATTAGACTGGGACTGTGTTGCAAGCAGCTTACAAATCAGTGCAGAGCCCCACCCCTTAAATTATAAATACAGTCCATACTTGAAGTGGGCAGAATGTTGTTAACTCAAGCCACGACATGAATGGTGGCTGTCTATTCTTGCAGTTATTTGATATTTTCACTGCTTATAAGGCAGTCCAGCAACAAAGATGCATGATGACCTGGACTCTTTTCCTACCCTCAAACCTCCATGCTGAAGAGAATCTGTATCACAAATGCACAGCTAGGAGCTCTGTCTTCCCTGTAGAGAAGTACCTCCTGGAGTGTTGTTCAACTTCACAGTATAAATAAAAACACTGTTGCCAAAATCAATTTTTGGACATCACAAGGTTTTCTCTCTAGTGAAACCATATCTCAATAACAGCTTCTAATTGGGTTGGCCTCACTGCATTTAAGCCAAGTCTGACTGCAAAGTTGTTCTGTTTACAATACTTCTCATTATCTTGATTTCTTCCAATCATTATTAAATCTTAAATAGTATCCTTTAGTATTTCTTCAAATCCAGATCTGTAGGGACATGCTAGGACTAAATATGACATAGGATGGGGAAGTTGAGGAAGGGAAAGGAGATAGGTAGTTGAAGTCCAAAAAGTATCTGAAAATCAAAAAGTCCTGCTAAAGAACTATTTTGTATTTGGATACTCACCACCTCATAAAACAGCCTTACCCACAACACGCACATTAGTGTTCCATTCTTGAACTGCTACTACATCTGAGAGGCTAGGTCGGACTGACACATTCTCCAAATACAGACATCTACTTGCTGTGCCTTCAAAACTCAATTAAATATCAGGCCAATTTAACATGCCATTTTAGAGTACCTCTTCAAATAGCTTAGTGGGTACAATAGTTGACTCTCTTCCATGTGCTACTGAGAATGGTAAAGAAAAGCTCTATGGAAGAAACAATGTGGGGTATGGTACATCCACCTACTGGTAAGTCTGGTGACAGAGCCAGCTGAAAGAATTGCTATACAAAATTCACCAAGAAAAAGGGATCACAGGCAACCCCAAACAGTTGTAAGCCTCCAGAGAAGAAAAATGGTTGTATACCACTCATTCAGTTGATCCTAATTGATGTATTTTTTTTCTCTCTTTATTATTTTTTTTATCCTCACCCAAGGACATTTTTCCATTTTTTGTTCAGATAGAGTGGGAGGGAGAGAGAGAGAGAGAAACATCGACGTGAAAGGGACACATCAAGTGGCTGCCTCCTGCACGACCCAACCAGGGGCCGGGGACAAACTGCAACCGAGGTACGTGCCCTTAGCGGGAACCGAACCCGGGTCTCTCTGGACTGCAGGCCAACGCTCTAACCGCTGAGCCAAACCGGCCAGGGCTTGATATATTTTTTTTAGCATTAGAAGCTGAGAAGTTTACTTCCACAAACACAGCGTCTGTCTACTAAGATGTTAAATAGCTTAGCTAGACTACTTTCCAGGTCCCACCCAATTTTGCCTTCTAGCTCCTGAATCAGAAAGAATTAAAAACCACCAGAATTCCACTATGACACACTGGCCAAGGGATGGTGATCAGGATAATACTCATAGAATACTGATTCTTTAGTCAACACATTTGGTAGGCACCAACTAAGTACCCAGTGCCATTCCAGGAAAGATCTATGACAGGAAATACGGTCCCTTCCAGTCTATAGATGTGTTCTGACTCACAGTGTAATTAATGATAACACAAATGGTTTTGTCATAGAATATTACTGCTTCTATAGGAATATACTAAATACTGATATCTTCACAGCCTTATCAGGATTTTTTAAACTCGGGCTTCCAAAAGTCAGAAGTTAGGCTAGACATCTTATAAAACCTGTTACTTCACATGTCTATCTAACAGCTTCTAAGTTCCTCAGAAAGTCTTCCTCCTAAGGATGAAGAACTCGATTCAAGGTAAACAGCAATTATTAGAAAAACAAATAATTAAGAAAGCAGAGCTAAGAAGTGAGTAGAGGAATCGGTCCTTCTTACTGCTGAGGATTATTTGAAAGGGCCAGTGTCCCTCTTACGGCATGCTTTCTGAGACATTCCCAAATGTATATAATCTGTCCCAGTCTCCTCTAGCATACATGTGTGCTGATTTTTCTTTTAAAAAATTGTGGTCAGCATTTTCCTTAGCTAACATTTAGCAACTGAGCAAAAAAGTGATTATTAGAAGCTAGAAATATGAACAAGGTCAATTACTGAGAAGTGTGCTGTAACACCTCCCAGGATTCCCACCACATCTTCTGTAAGCCCTCTTTCACACATCTTCTGGCTAATGTACTCTTTCTCTACCTATAAGATCCTATAGGTTCTTCTCTCACCGGCTCATTTTTCAGAGGAAAGGAAGAAAGTATGGCTGTCAGCCTAAACAGGTTTAAGACCTTTTCTTGATACCACTGATCAGTCCAATTCCCATTTCAAATGAATCCAAAGAAACAGTTACCAACAAACACCAACTTCTTGGTATGAAAACTATGTAAGTCCAAACATCTTTCAGACTTTCAATTAGGTAAAAGAAATGTCCCCAAGAAGGACATCCCCTTCCCAACACGTTGCCTTTGGGTACACCCCCAGAAAACAATTAATCTCAAGGGAATCATGCTCAGGCCACAGAGTCGAATTTACAGCCCTCTTCACTCACTTCCTTCCATTCCCAGAGCAGAAACCAGTCTTTTGAGAAACCAGGTCCTCCCTCCTGGTCTCAAGTTTCTTAAGTTCTCAGTTTCCCCAGATGCGGCTGAGCTTCTGGGGGGTAGGGACTGGGCAAGCTAATCACAGCACACGTCTCTCCCCCACTGCACCCGCCTCCGTGTCTAAACAGTAACAGGATATAACACACACTGCTAGAATCCAGTTCCAGTCAGAACACTCCTTTCAGAATGGGATTCAACTTGATATTTCATCAGCGTCCGGGGGAGGAAGGGAGAGGCAATACCAGGGCCCACACTGCTGAGTCACTTAATGGTGAGGAAGGAACGTAAAACTTCAAAAATTCTGCCAAAGAGCAGTTTTACCCTTATCAGCTACTCCATTCTCTTCACAGGAGACAACACACTTCACTGGTTTCTATTATCTCCTAAACAGGGGTGGGGAACGTGGGGCCCTCGGCTGTATAAGGACCACGAAATCAATACCAGCTAACATCACATGCCTCACCAAATTAGACTGACCAAATATAGCAGGCTAATTTTTAAGTTGATAATTTTGTATGGCCCACAAATGATGTTATAAATATCCAAATGGCCCTTGGCAGAAAAAAGGCTCCCCACCTCTGTACCTAAAGTAATGCAGTAAAAATGAGTGATCTGGGCTTCCAACTGCCAACCAGAGGTAAAATAAAGAGGTTAAAAATGGCTACCAGTAGGGCAGGGAAGGGCTTCCTAATCTTTTGAAAACCACAATTTACAACAGAGCACAACACACATCCGGACTATGTTTCAATGTCTATTTGGCTATCGACCTGTCCATACTTTCTCATCCTCAAGCCAGTACCAGTACTATATGAAAACATGTCGGTCATTCTTCCTTGTGCCTGACATTGAATTGTCATCAACACTACATAAACTTTTTTTTTTTTTTTTTGTACAGGTGACTGAAGAAATCTAAGTTCCTGGAACATACCCATGACTTTAGCAATACACCAAAGGACCCACCCAATCTTACCCCCCACCACCGCTGCTACCCTTTCTATTTATTTTTCCAAGTTTATTATGATCATTTTCAACATACAAAGATTTTAAAATAATAATATAACAAAACCTATATCCCTCCACCTAGATTGAATCTTTCCATTTTCCATATTAGGTTTCTTTCTCTGTATATATAGACATACAGACGCATACTTTCAAATGGTCCTACAAAAAAAAAAAAAAAGGTGGCAAACATGAAGATTCACTAACAAATTCTTCAGCATGCATCTTCTAAGAGCAAGGATATTCTCCTACAGAACCACAATGACATTATCTTTAAGAATATTAACAATAATCCTCCATCATCAAATACCCAGTATACATTCAAACTTGTTATCTCAAGAATGTCTTTCATAGCTGTAGACCCAACAGCCTCCTCAACTCTTCCAACCCAGGATGGAATCAAGGTTCACTAAATACATTTGGCTGTTAGGTTCCTTTAGTTTCTGCTAATCTAGAACAGCCCCCCCCCCCCCACTGCCTTTTTTCTTCCTCCTTGTGATACTGACTTTTCTTGAAGAGTCCAGGCCAGTTGCTCATAGAATCTCCCATTTCACATAGTTTCCTTCCTGTAAACTGGAAGTTCAGTTTTGAGGTTTGATTAGAAAGAGGTTAACGTTTTGGCAGGAATACTTCACAGATGATGTTGTATAATTCACTTTGCACCGTATCAGGTGACACACAGCATCGGGTTGTTCCACTATTAGTGTCATTAAACTGAACCCTTGTGGTTAAAGTGAGGCTGTCAGTGTTTGAAAGGTATATTTTCTCCTTTGCAAGTAAAGGTTAATTTGTGGAGTGATACTTGTTAGCCTGTGAATATCCTGTTCCCTAGTGACTTTACCATTTGTTCATAATCCTTGCCCAAACAGGTTATATTGGGGAAGGGGGGGTGGCTTATAGAATCATGATTTCTTTTTCTATCATCCCTTCCAAATATATTATTAGTTGGCATTCTTTGGTTAAAAAAAAAAAAGATTTTTTCTCCCTATCTTTTTCTTTTTCACTCGTCATTCATATTTTTATGTATTCAATGTCACAGTCTATTACACAATGAGTGCAACTGTCCCAAATGAGACCAGTGGGAGCCTCCTTCAAACGAACTCTTCCGCTCTTCTGACATGACCCCATTTCAGCACTTCTTTCCTTTCAGACACAAGATACACCAGGCTCACCTTGTCCTTTCTCTGCTCAGACCTGGAACTGGCCACTTCTTCAAGGAGCCCTGACTTCTTCCAGAGGGGAATTGCATTTTGAAACTGACACCTGGGTAGAAGGTGTGCTAACTGCCACCAGAGGAGTCAGTGCTTCCAGGTTTTCAGTGGAGACAGAAATCAATCTGTTTGTTTTACTCACAAATTCATAGGGATATTTCCATCCCAAATTTAACATGACCATTTGTGTGTTTTTTTATCCTCACCCGAGGATATTTTTGCATTTATCTTCAGATAGAGCAGGAGGGAAAGAGGGAGGAAGAGAGAGAGAGAAACATCGATGTGAGAGAGACACATCGAGTGGCTGCCACCCACACGATCCCAACTGGAGCCGGGGACAAACTGCAACTGAGGTACGTGCCCTTAACGGGAACCGAACCTGGGACTCTCTGATCCACAGGCTGACGCTCTAATTGCTGAGTCAAATTGGCCAGGGCTGACCATTTGTTTTTAACTTTAAAAAAAAATTTTTTTTTTCTTTATTGATATATTAGAGACAGAGGAAGAGAGAGGGAGAGAGAGATGGAAACGTCGATGAGAGAGAACATCAACTGGCCGCCTCCAGCATGCCCCCCACTGGGGATTGGGCCCACAACCTGGGCATGTGCCCTGACCGGGAATTGAACAGGTGACTGACCTCTTAGTGCATGGGTCAACGCTCAACCACTGAGCCACACCAGCCAGGCTGTTTTTAACTTTTAATTTTAATTTTCCTATTTGTAACTCTTTCCTCATGTTGACAATCTCGGTCTCTAATAGAGAAGTTAAACTGGCAAGGTATGCTGGTGTATTCTTTAAGATGAAAACTTGTCAACTGCTTACAAACAGGTAAATCTGTATTCTTCAAATGATTTTTATGAGAAAAAAAGTTAGTTCCGAAAGCAAGCAATCAGTGGACAGCTCCAGAAGGAAGATGGAGTCTCTCAGGCATTTTGGAAGGTAGCCATGCAGACTGAGTAAATGCCACATGTATGTCTTAGCCTACCAAGAAGAAATAAAGAGTGGAGACATGTAAGAATAATTCTTTTTCCCTTGATCTGGAAGTCTAGCTTAAGTGAAGTTGAAAGCTAATTACATCTTACAAATTCAAACTCTCTTCACATTATTTGCGTGAGTGAGTAACTCCCACCTGTAAGTCAGCTCAGCATTTGGGAAGGCCATATCTAACTAGAGGTGAACAACATGCAAGTCCTTGCCAAACAGTACATGGCAGAAGAACTACAAGCAGTTCCCAATAACTGGCAGCTGAGTTCATGCAGGTCAGCTTTCCGAACCCTAGACTAACACCCAATAAAGTTAATGAGATGGAAATCATATCAGTTTTTCAGTCAGCATCCACCATGTCCCATAAAGTAGAGGCTCAAGGGAGGAAAAAGCCATCAAAACTCAACACTAATAATCTGACTTTATTTAAAGACTTAAATGCTAAATAGTAACTATGTAATAACAGGTATTGTGAGTGGGATGGACCTTTCAGAATCCATTCTGTAGTGAGACTGGATATTTTCAAGTCCAAAAGGCAAGGTGAAATTACTTTAAAGATCAGCTAGCTGCAGTTGGCTTTAGTTTCCACAGTTCTTGAAAACAAAACACAAAAAAAGCCTTTAGAAGGAGAGACTACAGACACAATACATGGACAATAATCTATCAATGACAGTCACGTCAAAAACATAACTGCATTTTTCATTCTAGAGAGGCAATATTTGCCATCCTTCTTTTAACTTGAGATGTGTATGTTCAATTTTATTTATTAAAAAACCTTTTTTTGTAATCCTCACCTGAGGATCTTTTTCCATTGATTTTTCAGACAGAGTGGGAGGGAGAGAGAGAGCAAAACATCGATTGGTTGCCTCCCGCATGACCCTGACCAGGGCCGGGGACCGAACCACAACCAAGGTTCATGCCCTTGACCAGAAACGAACCTGCAACTCTTTGGTCCACAGGCCAGTGCTCTAACTGCTGAGCCAAACCTGCCAGGGCTGTATGTTCAATTTTAGGTAAAAGTCTCAGTATAGCCCTGGCTGGTTTGGCTCAGCATTTAGAGTTGGCCCATGGACTGAAGAGTCTCGGGTTTGATCCCCAGCCCCAATGGGGGCCATATAGGAGGCAACCAACTGATGTGTCTCTCACATTGATGTTTTCTCTCTCTCTTCCTCTCTTCCTCCCTCCCTCCCTCCCACTCTATCTAAAAATCAATGGAAAAAATATCCTCAGGTGAGGGTTTGGGGAAAAAAAAAGTCTCAATATAAAATCATGATCTTAGACAGTCTATATGAAGCAAGCTGGATGAAAGGAATTATTGCCTACAACTTCTTTGGGGTTATTTAAAAAGAAAAGCTACCCCTTTGCTTGGTAATGAATATAGTACACCTTCACCCCCCAGATCAGAATATACAAGTATGGGTTTTCTTGACTTAGGACTTTCTGAACAGCCATTTTTCTAATGAGTAGACAGACACACAAGGATAAAAATCTCTTGCTTTAGGCTGTATGCAAACCAAAAGTCAACATCAAATGTAAAAGAAAAGTTATTCAGCAACTTTTATCAATAAAGAACACTACTAGAACATCACTGATCTATATAGTTTCAAATCACTTTTGCTTAAATCTTGACATAAAATAACAAGTAAAACCATCAGTAAATTAGGATTTTTACTTAAAGCTGATTAGAAGTTTGAAATCCCTACTTACTAGTAGTTGAAAACCAAGGCCTAAATGACTAGATTTCTATGACTTCTAGTTTAAGCACTCTACATAACATTAGTAGCTTATAGCTATGACTTCCTTATACTAGAGGATTTGTATTTTTCACAACATTTTGGAATCCTCTGGATGCCGGATCTACCTGTCACAGATGACAGAACACAACAGAGGTGGGGGTTAAGTGATTTGCTCAAGGCAAATTTGCTTCCAACATCAAGATTAAAAAAAACAAAGAAAAAGCAAAAAATCCTTCCCCAAACCCTGCAAACCCAGTACTATTATCCTTCTTTTGGAAAAGGCTGGGGGAAACAGCAGCTTTCCCTTTATTTTTTCAATGGGGTCAGCTTACAATGGTGTACTACTGCACTGAAGCCTTCTGGGTTTATACCAGATGAACTTTTGTCAGCTTAGGGAAGGAGAAGAATTCTCAGTTCCAAAATCTAGGCTAATGTAGGGAAGAAGTGAAATGATGCAAAAAATGTAATATAGGGTGTCCCCAAAAAATGTATACACAGCTTTGAATAATTATAAAGCCAGTGTTTATTAAAATACATTTCATTTTCAAAATATAATAGAATATACAGACACCCTGTATACATTTTTTAAAAGTTGCCAATGAATTGCCATTAAGAGGTACTGCTGCTTAGACTTGGAAAGAGTGAGAGGGGAGAACAGAGCCTAAACACTCATTCTGGCATGTGCTTCCACTGTCTTTGGGGATGGAGGGGGAGAAGAGAATGTCTGGGCCGTCTAACCCTGACCATTTTACTAATGAGTCAAAATTTCCTACTTGCATCAAAAGCAATTTAGCAATACCACCTGGATTTCTTTATATAAGGTTTTCAGTTTTGTATGGTTCAAACTGACCAATGATTTTTTTTTTTTTTCTGTCATCTAGGAAACTTGCTGGCTATTTTTTTAAGAAATGAGTATCCTTTAAAACAGGCAACAGAGCCCTGGCCAGTTTGGTTCAATGGTTAGAGCACTGGCCTGTAGGCCGGAGGATCTATGGTTCGATTCCTAGTCAAGGGCATGTGCCTGGGTTGCAGGTTCGATCCCTGGCCCTAGCTGGGGTCGTGCAGGAGACAATCGATGTGTCTCTCTCACATCGATGTTTCTCTCTCTCCCTCTCTCTCCCCCTCCTTCTCTTCCACTCTATCTAAAAATCAATGGAAAAATATTCTCGGGTGAGGATTAACAAAAATAAATAGATAAAAAATAAAAATAAAACAGGCAACAGAGAATATATTTTAAATGTGCTTTTTAAGGTACTTTATCCTATGCAGAATGGTGATGGGGAACTTTTCTTTCACACTAATACTTAGTACAAACAGACAACATGCCCTTAAATTGAGAACACTGCACAAGGTTCCTTTCTCATCTGTAGGCTACCACTCAAACAAGACCTCTCCAAGTCACCTTGCATCTTACAACATGTCTGAAAGATCTAGCAAAGTTGGATTTTCCCAATAGAAAACAATTTATATTAAATTTGGGGACCCCAAGTAAAATTTTTTTGAAAAGAAACATTTTGTTTTCCACTTCCCTGACTCCACTACAACTAAAAAAAAAATGTTCTTGTAAGGTTGTCAATTTTATTGAAGTATTCTGGGTTTAAGTAACATGATATGTGATTACTGAATCTTGGTTTCATATCCACGGTAGACATTTATTTAAAGTATTCATTTACTGAATGAAGAAAAAAAATTCTGGTTATATGGTTTTTAAGAATAGAATTTTTCTAAAAACTGAGTAGCAGAGTTTAACTATATAGCTCCACAAGCTGAACAGAACCTCTAAACAGACCCAGGAAGGGAGGTCTGAAATTCCTTTGATCATTTTAAAGGGTTTCTTTAAAAACAGAAAACAAAGATAACTGAGTGTGATGATTTTCCCCTGGATTAGGTAGCTTTGGCTTTAATGCACCATTGAGCAAACAATGAGATGCCCTTACAGTAACAGCAGGTTGGAAGGTTTCACAGCAGAACAGTTTTTCCATATTCTGGAGAGCAGTTTTTAGAGCCTCCAGGATCCTCTGGGGAGGACTATGGGCTCTGCTCTCTAATGGGCTCTGAGTTTATAGAATTTTGGCCCGAAGGCCTTGAATACAGCACTTATTCTGCAATCCTTCAGTGTGGGTCTGGAAAGCTTCCCTTAGACCTCAGGCAAAGAAACAAGAATATCCCTGTAAAGACCACCTGGTTACACTAAAAATCAGATTTCTGGGAGGTGAAGGAAACTAGCCCAGGACTCTGCATGCACTTTGGCTTAAGAAGGAACCTGCTCTCCCGGCTACCTGGCTTACCAGCTCAGTCAACTATCTTTCTGAGCTCCGCCCTACTTTTTTTCCTACCATCCTTTCTCTAATCTTTACTCTTTAACTATTTTCTCAGCCCCTCAATCAATTCCTTCGGGGACTCTCTGTGTTTTGAAGCCAGAATTTCACTAAAATACTCTCTCATGATTTTTATAATTTTACTATCACTATTAGTCCAGGAATTCGTAATACAATTGATCATGTTAAGGACATTTTCATATTCTAACCTGATTTTTAATCCATTGAGTCCAAAAAGCTCAGCCAACCAGAAACTAGAGGAAGGAATGGAGGCAGGGAGTCAAAATCATCCTTAGGATTTTAAAGAGAACAGACTCAAGAAATGCTATTGGTTTAGTGGAGGCCTAGCCATTCCTCATACTCACTTTTTCTAGAGACACCCTCAGGGTCTCTGCAAATTGCCTTGGCTGTACAGGTAAAGTAACTACAACCAGGTGTGGCTAGGAGATAATAGTCCTAAACACTCAGCTCATGGCCTAGCTTTAACCACATTCTCAATTCTAGGCAAGTATTCTAGGTTTTAGCCTGGGGTCCAAGGATGGGCTTCAGGCTGCCAACTCTCCCTTATATGCAAATTGTTACCTATATGTACACATTTCTGGAAGATGAACAGCTCTCATAGAGCTCCAAACCCCAAATGATTAAAAACTGCTACACAAGACTTACATGAGCCAAATAATAACCACAGAGGAATGTAAGCTGCACAGGATATGAATCACTGTACTCTTCACTGATGTATTCTAAGTGCCCATCACAAGCTGGGACACAAGGCAGCATGGTTTCTGGTCATAGCTCACTCTGAATATCTTGGAAAAGATTAAGTATAGGTCATTTTCAAGACCTTTCACATGGGACACATGATTCTTCCTCAAGGCCAAAGTCATCCAAGATAGGTGGTAGCTGCATCACCAGCCCAATGTCAGATTTCATAACAACCCTGGCCAGCCCTGCTAGGCAATCTAAAAGTGTGGTTCCAAATCTGGGCTCCTTCAAGTTCAGTCTGTTACAATGCACGTTCCATCACATTCTCTACCTGCCTTTTACCCTCAACACCTCCCCATTCTGATTAAGTAGGTCTGGTTTAGGGCCCTGGTAACAAATATTTTGAAAAAGTTCCCTAGATGACTGATATCTTCCATTCCTTCCCACTCCATGAGAAGTACTGATCAGGGACAATTTCAGCAGAATCTGAAAAAGCAAATTCAGACACACCGAGTTTACCAGGCTCTCAAGAAAGAGACTCAAGAAATGCAGGGAACAAATGGGTTAGCTATATCTTGTTCAGAGATAAAATAAATAAAGCAAAGGAAGTAGAGAATCTGCCTTTAATAACACCTCCACCTGTCAGGTATAGACAATCCATCAGATGAATCCACAAGGGGTCAGGAGAACAAGACAGAGCTTGTCTGAGGAAGAGACTATATTTTCACAATGGCTTAGTACAAATTCAGTAAAAACTGGCAAGGTGCTCTCATTCCACACATGCCCAGCACTCAGCTAATCCCCTCCCTGTGGAGTCAGAAAAGAATGTGCAGAATTCTGAACCCTCTACTCCCCAGATAGGAGTTCCTTCCCCTGAATGTAAAGGTTGAAACTAATCTCATCAACTCTCCACTCTCAATTACAAATTAGGTAGAGAACTGAGGTGCCTCCCAACATGGATGCTCCCCTTCTAATTTTTATGATTCGGAAACAGCCTTTACCCCATATCTTACTAAAAGCCAAGCCTTTGCCAACCTCAATTCATCCTCAACTGGCAAATAAGAACAGAAGCACCCCCAGAGTAATGCTTCCCTCTAGGAAATCCTGGGGAAGGGGTGCAACAGAGCCAGTCCCTCCAGTACACATTTTCCTTGGACTCACAATACAGTTTATTACACTCAGAACACCATGTTCCCAACCAGCTTGGTCTCTTTTCTGTAACAAACGTGAAGTAAACAGATTCTACAGCAGCTACAAGTCTGTTACCAAGGCCACTGTATTGATCAGTATAATTAACATTCACAATTCATCTAATCCAGCACAAGCCAGCTGGGCTGCTCTCCATAAGAACTGAACATTGGGAATCTTTGTGTCTTGCTTGCCAAGAAGTCTGGTGCTCTGAAGCTGGGCACAAAAAACTCCAACAGTGAATCAGAAGTTGGAGACCACCTGGCCACCCACAGGAAACAATCCGTTACCAGAACAAATGAACACATCTGCCATCTCTATGAAGCACCTATTTCTATTTCCAAAGCTGCAAAATTCTGAACGTCTCCCTTTTCCCTGAATCCTGTCGAGGTCACATACTTTAGGGAAACGTCACACACAAAATCCTCAGTGCCAAGTAGAGTCTGAGTTCCTGGTTAGGATAAGCACTGGCCCAGCTCCCAGAAGACTGGAGCTCTAAAGAAGGTATATTTCAAAGACAAGGGCATAATATAGCTTTTGAACATTCAGCTCAGCCTTTGGTTCAGAAGGGCAGCTGGGGTTGCAGAATGAGAAGAATCAGAAGTTTGCTCAGCACTGCTGGGCAGCAGAGCTGTTGTTTATTACTTCCAGGACTCCAACACACATTCCAAAATGAAACTGTTCAACTCACCACTGGTCCTCAATCTCAAACATCCTAAGAGTAATAAGCCTCTATTCTTTAAATCAAGCGCATGTGAAAATCAGCCTACCAGTTTCAACTTTGGTCAGTGTCCCTAATGCTAAGGGTTTAAAAACTTGATAGCAAATTTAAGTTACCGTTTCCATTATGTCTAAGGATAAATATCCCTAAGCTTCCAGCCTCCTGCCCTGTAGTTCTCATGCTACTGAGCTGAGAAGCCTGGGGCCACATATTCTCAAGTCTCCTATCTTACCTATTTCTGGCAGTACACAGGGATCTATTAAGGTGTTGAAAATTCTCATCAATTTCTCATCTGCAGCTGTTGGTTCTCCATTATCACCTGCGTGGAAAAGGTCTAAGTTAGAAAAAGAGCCCGGGCCAACAGAAGGAGAAAGTGAGCCAAAGCCACCAAGTGAATCCAACTCACTCTCTCCTAGGGATAATCATCTCACAGCATTTCACTCAATAAACAACTACTGACAGTATTATGTGCAGGCACTGCATACCATTCATATATGTGAGGTACGGTCCTCGCCTTCAATATGCTTGGTCTAGAGAAATCAAATGAAGAATAAGATTCAGATATTAGTCAGTCCTGAAAATAGTTTCAGCACAAAGCCCCCCAAAGTTGCTGGTTTCAGTGTGCACAAGTTCCTGAGGTGAGCCCTCAAGGCCCTGCTAATGAGTCTCTTAGGAAGCCGAGGAGCATCCTAAAGAAGAGTGACAAAGAATACCAACAACTTCAGCTTTGTTCCAAAAACAAACTACGGGCTGGAAACTTAATCTCAGCAGTTTCTGGATCTGTAAAGGAAAGAGAAATCATGGCTTAGAGGCCTGATTTTCTAAATCAGGAATTTTTAACCCAGGATCCACAAAAGAATTTCAGGGAATACCATAAATCCTCTGAAAGTGTATGTAAGTTT
Organism: Tadarida brasiliensis; assembly: GCA_030848825.1. Classification (NCBI taxonomy): domain Eukaryota; kingdom Metazoa; phylum Chordata; class Mammalia; order Chiroptera; family Molossidae; genus Tadarida; species Tadarida brasiliensis. The sequence continues at coordinate 10,336,011 of CM061275.1, read as the reverse complement.
TTGTGCTCCTGAATTGTACTGAGGAAAGACCCATGATTTTCCTAAGATTCTTAAAAGGATCTGTGACCCAAAGATTAAGAACCATTGTTCTAGTCTCTTAGTCCAGTGAACATCTCAGGAGCAATCCCTCAAACTGGCAAAAGAGAAATCTATTTAAGTTCTCCACCTTCCACAGAGATCTATACTGACCTCTCTTCTGAAATTAGAAATAGAGATGAGATGCATACTTTGAAAATTCAAGGCAAAGAGCTCCTTTCTACAACTCCAAAATAAAGCTAACTATATGAGAGCCCAAAGAGGTTTTCCTTCAAGCCTTTGAGGAAGGCTATGGGATGGAGGTGGTCAAAGAGGGTGGAGCAGAATCTGTAACTAACTTCTCTGACAGGTCCCTTTTTTATTTCAGGATCCTAAGATCATTAACAGGAACAAGTCACAGCCCAAAAACTTTGACTTGAGATCAAGTTAGTCCTGTGGGAAAGGGATAAAGTACTTTCCATTATGCCCATGGAAACCTGTGTCCCAAAGGTTCACCTTAATACAATTAATTGGCCCTGGCCGGTTTGGCTTGACGGTTAGAGCGTCGGCCTGCGGTCCAGAGAGACCTGGGTTCGGTTCCCGCTAAGGGCACGTACCTCGGTTGCAGTTTGTCCCCGGCCCCTGGTTGGGTCATGCGGGAAGGAGCCACTCGATGTGTCCCTTTCACATCAATGTTTCTCTCTCTCTCTCTCTCTCTCTCTCTCTCTTCCTCCCACTCTGTCTGAACAAAAAAATGGAAAAATGTCCTCAGGTGAGGATTAAAAAACAAACAAACAATTAATTGAAGTACTAGAAGAGTTGGAGACATTTACTAAAAACTTTCCAAATCCTGACATTACTCAAAGCACAGTGATATGAACAGCTTCACTCAGGAGGCCAAAATGAATGACACATGGTTACACTCATCTCCTCCAGGCCTGTAACCCCTTACTTCTGCCACTCATTAATTCACCTGCCCGCTCACAGAGCTGCACACCATGCAGATCAGCACCTGAGCCTTTCCTTGGCACCTTGAGCACACAGGCTCAGTGGGATTCCACTGATGCTGCTGCACACACACAGGTTCAGGAAAGAAGAGAAAAATATATCAACAGAGCTTGCTCTGGCTGGGCAGTTCTTCAGATTGTAAAGGACTAAGCCTGCAGCATGTCCAAGATGAACAGCATGGAAGTGGGCAGTCTCCCCAGCTCCTTCTGTTTAAGCCTCATTGTAGCACACAGGTGAGTAGAGGGTATCCATTTTAAAAGACGTGAACTGTTAAAGGAGAACATTTTAAGCCCAGTCAGCCCTACAGAATACAGGTTGAATATAGAGGCACATTAGCTAAGGCACTGAAGCTTTTGTGGCAAGAAAGCCAAATAGCATATGATTTCACTTATATATGGAATCTAAAAAAACAAAACAGAAACAGACTCACAGATACAGAGGATGAACTGATGGTTGCCAGAGGGGAGGAAGGGGGAGGGATGGGCAAAAAAGGTGACGGTGATTGAGAGGTACAGTTATAAAATAAATAAGTCACGGGGATGTCATGTACAGCATAGAGAAAATAGTCAATAATATCATAATAACTTTGTACAATGACTAGTGGTTACTGGACTTGCTGTGATCACTTTGCAAGGTATATAAATATCAAATCACTACGTTGTACACCTGAAACTAACATAATATTGTATGTAAGCTATACTTTAATTTTTTTTAAAAATGAAAGAAAGCAGGAACACGCTTAGACAGTTCTAGATTTGTGGTTCTGCCAGTCCTTTCCATTCTCTACCCCAGCACTCCAAATACTACCTTTTACCAGTTAATTAAGCTTTTTTCCTTTGTGTCCTGTTTGGGCAGTAAATGATTAAGCCCCACTGTATACTGCTAAGCAGTACCAATCATTATAATACATTCGGAAATTTAGGCACTGGACTGAATCCTCTAGAAAATGAACAGAGATAAGAACAAAAATGAAACCAGTCTGAGTGTCAACAAAGGTCTGGGTGTTCCACCCTAGTTGTGTAATTGCTGTGGAGCAAAGGCCACACATTTCTGTAGGAGAAAATCAGTTATACATAATTAGGAGCAGGCTGTCTGGAGCAGAGAGAAACACTGCCTGGGGGAGGACGCTGCAGAACATAGAGATGCGATCTGAAGGTGACTACATAAGAAGATAAAAGTCACAGCTCAGAGGAATCTTTGGAATGGTTTCATGTAATTCCAGGATTCTAGTTTGGGAATACTCCCAAACTATTGCAGATTGAAGAAATAAACTCCTGGTCTGAGCTAGCCAGGGTCTGACAGACACACCACCATTCTATGCATCGTGTGGTGTGGGGAATGGGGTGGCAGAGTGGTGGGGTAGAGCAGATCCCACTTCCATCACAAGCTCTAAGTTCTCCCACTGTCTATGCACCTCCTGAAAATCAACAACTACTTTAGTGTTCAATAGGCATAAGTTCTACATAAAATAACATTTTTGTAAGGGAAAAATTTCTTCCTGTTGAAAAGATGTTCCAATAGAAACATCTTTGTTTTGGCTCTTTAAGGATATTTCAAATAAGCCAGGGTACTTTTCACAGTGTTAAGAAGGCACTCATGGAACAGCATGCTGGGATAAGAGGTATAAACCAGAACTGTACCAGGCAAACCAAGATATATGGTCATCTTAGTTATAAAGGAGTAAATACACTAAATAGCTTTTACTAAATGTTAATCCCCTCAACAATCCTGTAGTGCTATTACTATTCCTTATTTTACAGATAGGAAAACGGAGGCTCAAAGTCCATGTCCTTGACCAGTCATATACAGTTGTAAAAAACTTAAAAGAAGCTAAAAAAAAAAAAAAAAAAGGGTGTGTGTGTGTGTGTGTTTACAGATCACCTGCAAAGAAATAATTAGAAAGACACTGACTTTTATTTAGTGATATTAAGGCCAGGAGGTAATGGAAACATACTTTCAAAGTGTTGAGAAAAATAACTGTCAACCTAAAATTGTGTACCCAGCAAAACTCTCTCTCAAGAATGAGAGTGAAATAATTTACAGATAAAAAAAAAAAGAAAAAAAAATGACACAAAGAAAGAAAAATGAGGCTCAGACAGGTGAAGTCACTCGTCCAGTCACAAATCTTTTAGATAGCCCTGGCCGGTTTGGCTCAGCGGTTGGAGCGTTGGCCTGTGGACCAGAGAGTCCCGGGTTCGGTTCCCGCTAGGGGCAGATACCAAAAAAAAACCACAAAACAAATCTTTTAGATAGTAGAGACTGAAGGTAAACTTCACTCTAAAAAATCAAGTGCTTGACTTACATTGTACTACTCAGTTTTAGGAACAAAAAGGGAAAGTTAAACACGTTTCATGTAACAGCCAAGCAACAGTTGGAAAGCAAGATAACTCCCTGAATGAGTCAAAGGGAAATATGGTATCAGAAAATGTGACCACAATCCTATATGAATTTTTAACTGTTTGCCATATGCAAGGCACTGACACTGCTGACAGGTGTCAGAAGGAAAACTTGTGGTAAGAATGTGTCTTTAAGTTTGGATTCTCAGATTTCAGGCTGGAAAAAACTCTGGTCAGTACAAATATGTTGTTTTTCATACATGATGGGGATGCTTCTGACCCACCTCACTATGGTGTGTTCTGAATTATTATACCCAAAATAATAAGAGTGGCCCTTCTTTATAAAAATTTAATATTCAGATTCCCAAACATGAGAAACAGAGAGGTATAAATGATACTCCTTTACTGGACCAGTTCCTTTATGTAACAGCCCCAAGAAAGCATTCACATGCTTGTTTACAGATCATAACTACATAAGGTGACAAAGTAAACTTACTAGGAGTCACAGGCAACTAAAGATTTACATTGTATGTATCAAAATACATTAAAAACTTTGTAAATAACTCTACAAGAATATTACATTGGGTAACACACAATGGATCCAAAATGATACCCTCCTGTAAAACAAATGGTCCACATTTGTAATCTGGTCAGCAAGGGACCTATACAATGAACAGATTGCTCTCTGTCACAAGCTAAATGTTTAATGAACTTAGAACAAAGTGATATGGAAACTAACTAAACAGAATCAAATAAGAAAAAGAGGTGATGTGTATCTGTGGAGAAATCTAAACAAGATAGGATCTTCTTACACATCTGACTCTTGTTCAAAGACTGCCACTAAAATAGTAGCCATTCTTAAGAGAATCAAGAGATACTAATGATATGTGGAGAAGACAGGAGATGTCAACTTATTAAATCTCTTCTCAGTAACTCTAAGGGTCTAAGTACTGGTGTAAATGCTATAAAACTGCACTAGGATTCCACCGAATAGGTTAACATCTAAGCAGTACTCACTGGGGTTCTACCTGGTATGCTTCCTAATTCAGCTGACCCCTTTGATATATATGCTTTATTCAAATAAAGAATATCCTACAAGCAAAACTAACTTCTTTTGTGTTCTTTCTCTTCTTGCCCCTCTTGTACTGGTGGTAAAAGTCTGACTGCATAAATCCTAGGGCAAATGCCTAATGTGTCACTCCAAAGAGTCCCTCCAAATGTTCAGAAGTACAGAGAAGAGCAAACATCCTGATAGGCCTTCCAGAGAAACATGTCTATTTTAGTAAGTTTCCTCAACAAGCTGGAGATTTGGTTTTATCCTGTGGGGGTGGGGGTGGGGGGTGGAAATCAACTTGATACAATGTCAATTTCTAAAGGCCCAAGGATTGCTATTACCTCTGCAACACAAAGTAGTAGAAAAATAGGGGTAAACAACCAGTGATTATGGGGAACCAGATGACTTGTTTGGTTCAACTAATAACTGCCAACATTAAACAAGGATCCTCTTTAGTTGTGGTACAATGTACAACTAAAGCACTCCTTTTTTTCACCTCAAAATTCCTGGCCATACCATCTGAAATCACCAGTGACCACCATCTTGAACAAGCCTCACCACATGAATCATACTACAGCTATTAATACTGTCCTAGAAAAATTTCCTTTGGAACTTAGTATCAGTACAAGTTGTCTTCCTGAGGAATTGGTATTATTTCCTATGTCTGCTAATGAGACTATAACACTGGGATTCCCTTTATCCTTGGGCTCCTAGGAAGCGTTGAGTTACATGTGATGATCAGCCTCACCAACTGTCTTAGCCCTCAGGGTTAACCATATTTTTGCTTCTTTCTAGTTTTGACTTCCTATCTATATTGTACGAGTCCTGTGTTATAAGCAGCTCAAATGCTCACTAAAAAGAGGGAGTGTAACCTACTAATATTCTTTTAAAAAACCACTTTTGCTTGGTTCCCAATGTGTAACTACTTCCCTTGCTGCAAACAAAAAGCACTTATTTGGCAGATGAGGAAACTGAGGCACAGAAGCTCAGTTGCTTGAGGTGGCAGCCATTTAGTTGGCTTCTTGACACCCAGGTCAAGTCTTGAATCAAACCAACAAGTTCTATCATCTACATAGCACTGTGGCAGACCCTGAGGCATATAAAATTGAGTAAGTTATTATTATAGTTGAAAAATCTCATATCTATGATTTTAATTGATGGAACATCAACTCTTCCCCAAAGTGAATAAAACTTCACCAGTTACACTGAAATCTGATCTGAGGAACATCAAGGTCACCCTGAAGTAACCTACAGCCTCTGACTGGCACCAGAAATGTCCTCATTTCCCGAGGGGCCTCAGGGCTTGGAATGATCCACAAATTACTTGGTCTGGAGCCACACCGGAACCCTCCCAGGTGAAGGACAACACCATCTGAAGAGGCCTTTTTCTCACACCATTCAGTACACACCAAGCTACATTTTTTTCTGTTTTTCATGCTTTCTCACAGTATCAACACATGGCAGAGGTACAAAAGTGCCTTAGGTCATAATGTCCAATTCAGCTGAAGTTCTGAAAAAACGATCACCTAGGACTTGCTACTATATGACCTTGACTAGTCCTCCACCAACTCATTAATTAAATAAATGCTTTTTATCAAGACTAGGAGAAAGGTAATTAGTTATCACTGAACACTTTAATAAAGTGCTGTGTAAATGCTAAACAATAAAGCTCAGAGAAAGCAGGATTAACAAGAAACACAGGGATACATTTACCAACAAATGGAAATTTACACGGGGTCTTCCCACATTCCTACTCCAGACTGCTTCTGTCAGCTAATGGAATATGAGTCTTTAAACTCATTAGCACTTGGTCTGACAATAATACACATTAGCAATATTACTCTAGGGAAGAAAAGAGGAAAATGGATATTTCTTCCTGGTAGGCAGCCATACAGACATCTGGATTACTAGTTAGCCAGGTGGGCAATTAATATTTGAGTACCTACTATATGCTAGGGACAAAGCCACGAACAATGCATACAATGGTGCACAAGAGTCCCTGCCTCTATGGAGTTTACAATCTACAATACAAACTTTGTCTTATTAATAGTAGCACTTGCAAGAATAAAGGCAAGTACGGATAAATGCGCCTAATCCCTGAAGCAAGGAGACAAAAAGATACGCTAACTGGGAAAGGAAGAGTTCAGGGAGTTAGGGTACCAGGGCTTTCCCAGTCTTTCCCCTAACTCATCATAGGCACTACTCTTAAGCATTCTACTTATAAAGGTTGTGACTGTCTCTAGTGCAGATTACAAAGGGCTACTGCCCCTACAAAGTCAGCTGAACTGAGAGCACTAAAAATAAGATTAATCAAGGTATCTTCCACAACCTTTTTAAAGGCATTCCATTGGTACCATCTTAAGTTCATGGAGAAATGGAGCTAAAGCACACAATAGCGACCTGTCTTTCCAAGCCTGCATTTGATTTCTGGAGTGTTAGATTAATTTCCTTAAAAAAAAAAAAAAAAAAAAGCCATCTCTCCCACTTATGACAGCTTAACTAGTGCAGGTGTAGGAACCTCAAAGACTGTAACTGTTCTGCAAACTTGGCTTTGTTCAGCTTATACAATCACTGCATCCATCAAACACAGCAAGCAGACAGAGAGACAGGCGGCCTTGAAACACTGTTTTTATACCTGTGGGAAATATTTATCCACGTTCTCACTGGTCTCAAAGGTTCTCTGGTCTACTGTTAACTGGGTGCCAGGTATGTGGAAAGTCAAGATGTGGTTGGCAGCAAATGTTCAGAAAGCACTAGGGATCCCAGTTCCACCACTCTGAGAGCTAGTTAGACTGAAAGCTCCAAAGCTTGCCATTTAATCTTCCACAACAAGAGAATTAGAAGGACATCCTTTGAGCTCGACCCACAGCACAATAGACGAAACTTGTTCTGCCTCCCTAAGAGCCGTCAAGAATGAGCAATCATGCCTACCACCCACCCGTCCAACTCACCCCAGCTCCCTTCTCAAGGGAAGTCTAAGTGATCTATTCGCATGACCTCACGATCAGTTTGTATCCATGACAGTGTCTGCTGTCACCAACCCCCAAATGCTGATTTCTTACGTGTGGAAGAAGTGGACGCTCTGAGAAGGTGAAAATCTTAGTCTTCTTTTCAATCTCACGCTGCCCCCATTGCTTCCACGCATTTTTCTCTCTTGCCTTCAAGCTAGCACGCAGTTGTTGGATAAACCGGCCACTGCTCCCAAAGAAGCTCTACCTGATTTCCCTATTTACCTGAGGGGAGGTTTTCTGTATACCCCCAACCCCTGGGGCCGGTCACAGGGGTCAATTGAGTTGGTTCACCCCCTCCCACTCTTCGAGGCCCTTCCTCCAGGAAAAGCCAGGGGCAAATTTAAGGCCCAGCCCTGTCGGTTTCAGAAAGATCCCAGAGGATTAGGGCCTAGGGACAAAGAAAAGTGAGGTGAGGGGCGGCCTTTCCAGCTCGGGGTGGGCCTGGGGGGTGGCTCACCCGCCACCCCCACACTATCCCAGACGTCGTGTCCCCCCCAAACTCGTTCCTGAAGTCGGGAACCAGCTGGAGGACAAGGCTCGCTCGCGCCGCTTCCGCGAGGCCCCAGCCCGGGCCCCCGCCCGGGCCCCCGCCGCCACCCAGAGACCCCGCACCTTCTTGGGCGCCTTGGTGACGGTAGCCATGAAGGAGTACTTCTCGGCGTCCTCGATCTCCTTGGCCTGCTTCAGCTCCTCCCCGACCCCGGGCAGCGGCATCGCGTCAGGCATCGACATTCCCCGGCCGGCCGGGCCCGCTGCTGCCCCGCCGCCCCCGCCTCTCTCGCTCTCGAGCGCTCGCCCGCCCGCCCGCGCGGCGCCCTCCGACACGCGCTCGCCCACCCTCCCGCCGGGCCCGGCGCCGAGCCGCGTCGGGTGCCGAGGTGCTGGGGCGGGCGCCTCGTCCGCTCGGCCGTCCAAGACAGCCGGACAGCGACAGCGGCTACAGGAGCACCAGCAGCAGCAGCGCGGAGCTCCGACCGGCCCGCGCTGCCACCTCCGCCGCACGCACACACGCACGCACAGTAAGGGTAGAGGGAGGTGACGCCACGTCGGGTACTGGCAGCTCCGGGGAGGGGGAAGGGGCGGGCAAAAGGCGCTCGGTCATGACGTCACCACGCTGGACCGGGCCGCCGAAGCCTCCCCCTCAGTTTCCGGGCCCAAAGGGTGAGTCAGCCCCTTTGCGCCGCCAGGTGGCGCCATCAGCCCTGTGAGCGGCGCGTGGTTCCTGCAGGGAAACGCAGCACTGGAGGGTCTTTGGGCTGTGGGGTTCCGGGAATACTTGGGAGCAAAGACCAGAGCCCCACGTGACACACCCTGCAGCCAGTCCTGGAAACATCTGCGGCCCAAGACAGCTCACTCACTCAATGCCCCCGTCCCAGGACTTTTGGATGAGAAACCCCTAACCAAGGGGCAGTGTTTGCCCCCTTGACTCTGTAAGGATGGGCAGACTCAGAGCAGTGTCTCCTGCACAACCTCTTCCACCACTGTCTCCCCTGGGCCTTGCCTGTTTACAGATGTTTAGGCCACAGAGTTGGTGTTATCTGGCCATTGGGATAGGGCGAATGGGTCAGAGGATGGAGGTAGGAGGAGAAATTTCCAGATTGAATGGTTTTCCTGCTTCAGCGTCCCTCCTCCCCCGCAAACATTAAACTGTCAGTTCTCAGAGCGACACTGAGGGCGTCCATGGATCATTCACATGCTTTTACTGGGCCCTACTATGTGCTTTCCCCTTGCGGCCCTCGATAGTGAAGAGGTGTGTGGTACATTCCATGTTTTGCAAGGCTTAGTCCAGCTGGAGAGGCAAAACCTATTTGTAACCTAATGTCAGCTGAGGTAGCGTGTCCTTTGAGATTCAAATGACATTGGCCTGAACTCCCATGTCCTGTGGAAAGCTCAATGCCCTCCCCGGGATTTCTGTGAATTACTGGGGGGACTTCGAGTTTGTGGTTACCTCTGGCTCTAATTTTCTGCCTCATCGAAGTTTTATTCAGTATTCTGGTCTTGTGGCTGTTTCTTTAGTTCCTACTGTCAATTCACATAGGAACACAGCCCCTGTTCCTTCCAACCCCCACCCCAATTCCAACCACAGAAAGAATGCTGTAACATGTAGCAGAACTTTTAATGAAAATTTGTTGGCCACAGGGGAGAGATTACATCACACAGCAAACAATTTAAAGTCACATTTCTGAAATGTTCTGAAAAGTTATTTTGGCTCTCGGGTCACCTGGGATTTCTCACTGGCCACACCACCCCACAAAGCTCCCTGGCCCATTTCATCCAATCCAGCCTGCCCCCGTTACACCCGTCCCATCCTCCACCTCACCTCCCTTGATTGACTCCGGGAAGCCAGATTCCTCCCTACTGTGCTGAGAATTCAAGTCTTTCCAGAATTTTCTAAATTCCCACCCCCTGCAAGCTCACATTTTTATATCCAGAATCCCACTAGGTCTCTCAACTCTTTCGAGAAAGAGTTGTGGTTTGAAGCAACACTTTCCCCACTAGTTTACGTTCAAAGTTGGGAAAAGTGAAATACTTGCCTCTGGGGCCCCAGAAGTCTTAGTCAGAGAAGCCCCTGTTCCAACCACACAGCCCAGGAGGCCGTCGGTTCGAAGTGGCCTGTGGAAGCAGCTGGAGGACATGCATGTCTGCAGACCCTGGGCTTCACCTGCTGGGTTCTCTCATCTGCCCATTCTCCCAAGCCCCTCGACTTCCCTCTCAGGGGTATTCCCATAGCAGAAAGGACAGAGAGATGGGCACCAGAATACCAGGTTCCTGCAGAGGTGCCAGACTGGTACCTTTCTCCTCACCTCTCAACTGAGGCCAGGAGCCACAACTGCCCACCCAGGACACTTTACAGCCTGAAGTGGTTTTCATTCTGTGGGTTTCCCCGAACTGTCGTCAGAGGCCAGGGATCAGAGTTGTCTGCTCAGAGAGCAGAGGCAGAGCCACTGGGAATAGAAGTGAAACTCCACATCCTTTGAATAGGAAATCACGTGGCTTAAGTTAGCTTATTTAAATAAATAAATAAAAGCATATGTATGCCTGTCCTCTGGATTTGATTTTTTAAAATTCTCATTGTCAGAGAGGTTAGCATTCAGACATTGAGATTCAGCCTCTCTTTTACTCCTGGGTGGGGTGGTACCAGGTTTCCCCTAACACCAGGCTCACAGAAGGGGCTGTCGCTGAGGATGGGGAAGACAGGGCCAGGCCTAGAGGAAGCAGTACCTTTATAGTTTGAGTTAAGAAGGAGACCAACAGGTTCAACTCCACTTACCTGAGTGCCTGGCCCACGGGAGGGTGGGGAGGTTGGGGAGGCTGACCTAAGGGCGTTGGGAGTGCTTTGACTGGAAGGTGGGACGAGCAGCAGGCCAGGGCCATGGGCATTCCTGGAAACCAGCCTGCTGCGGAGGACATGGGTGGCTGCATCCCCTACCGTGTGTGGGCTGGAGATCAAAGAGCTCGCCTAGCCAGAGAGCGTGATGACATAACATCTGTGAGAACCATTTCATGCCATCCCCACCACTCCTAGACAACTCCACAGGGCCCAGCGAAGGGGGTTGCCTCTCATGGGTGACAAGATTGATCTGTCTTCGGCCCACCCCACCACCTACCTGACTCAGCACCTCTGCACTGAATCAAGTGGGTGAGTCAGGGCTCACTCCCCTGAGTAGCACAGTCATCACACGGATCAAAGACCAGGGGCCAGTGTTTGAGAAAAACAGGGACCCAAGGATCGTTGCATCTGTTGTGTGTGGAGCTGGGTGGGGGAGGTTTCCAAAGGGCCTTGAGACCAGAGGGGACCCTGCTCTAGAAAGGGGTGGCCTGAGGGTAGAAATGCCTTTGGAAATGTCACCAAAAATGTGGTGGCACTGGGGTACCACATGTGGGCTTGATCTGGTTAATTAAGTTCACTTTGTCTACCACCAAAATTGCCCTTCACATTCATTTTCTTTTCTTTTTTTATCAGCGAGAGGGAGGAAGAGAGAGAGAGAAACATCGATGTGAGAGAGACACATCAACTGGCTGCCACCCACACGACCCTAACCAGGGCCAGGGACTAACTGCAACCAAGGTACATGCCCTTAGCGGGAACCGAACCCCGGGTCTCTCTGGACCGCAGGCCGACGCTCTAACCACTGAGCCAAACCAGCCAGGGCACATTCATTTTTTTTACTTCATAAAATATGCATCAAATACTGAAGACACGTGTCTTCAGGAGCAGCGCTAGGCACAGGAATGCTCTGTCTACCTGGGGACAGAGGGTCGGGTGGGGTGCGGTGAGGATAAAGGGATGAGCAGAAAGACTTCACAGACAGCGATGCTGCTTAAGCTGCCTCTTGACAGATAAGCAGCCAGACAAGGCAGAGAAGGGATTCGATGCTGAAAGAATAGCATGAGAAAAGGCAGGGCAGCAAACCAGCTTGGCGTATTACGGGAACTGTAAATATTTCAGTATGGGTGGAGCATGGGGTGTGAGGTAGGGCGTAGTGAGAGCTGATGCCAGGGACAGATCCTACAGAGCCTGGAAAGCCATGGCGAATGGTGGTGCCAGCCACCAGGATGGGGAACACAGGAGGAGGAGCAGGTCAGGGTGGAGGGGCTGCTGAGATAAGGAGTCAGCCTAAGACACGTTGAGTTTGATCTGTCTGTGAAGTGCACCGTCCCTGGGTTCCCAGGGGAGCCTAGGTTGGTACCTTTCACACCTGCCTGCTCCCTGCAGGCTGGCATCCTCCACAGCAAGGTTGTGCTCTCTCTGTAGGCCCTTCACCTCCTGTAGGCTAGGTCCCACTTTAGTCCTCTGAAATGAAAGGTGCAGAAAGCTTGCATGAGATCTTGGGTGACATCCTGTCTTCCTTCTGTCCCAGAACCCCCATGGTGCACAACTCTGGGAGGCACCACTGACATTGCTAATCTGTCCCACTGGTTCCCAGGGCCTCTGCTGCTCTGGGCACTGGCTGCCCCGGCTGTGCCTGCCTCCTCCTTCCCACAGCTCCCTGATTCCCCTGCAACCCCTGCAGTTCCAGCCCTTTCCAGAAAACGGGCAGTCCCCTGGGGACACAGAAAGACTCCTCCTTCTCTGCTTATTATGATCATATCTATTTATTTTGCTGTTTATTATTGTTTTGAGCATAATCTTTATAGGAAATATAAGCCCCATGAAGATAAAAATATCTTTACATCTCTCTAAGTCCACTTCTGGTTCTTATCAATTTGCAGACACTCACTTTGACATACCTGTGATCAGCATGTCATTTTGTGTTCTGCTTTGATCAAATCACAGTATTTCGAAATACATTCTCCCATACGGAGATCACTTGCATACTTGTCAGCATGTCCCGAGCGTTCCCTCATTGACACAGGAGTCTGCTTAACTGTTTTCTTTTGTTGGGCATTTCAGTGGTTTCCAACTTAGTGCAATAGAAATAGTGTGTCGGAGTAGGAATCAGAGGGGGAATGGCTTTCAGGAAAAGGGACAAGGTTGGGTCACAGCACCAGGTCTTGCAGAGAGAAGAAGCAGAATTGTAAATAGTGGGGCCAATTGTCCTGGCTGTACATAGGGCCTGGGAGAGGGCACTTTGTGGCTATAAAGGGACATGAGGTGCAGTGCCCAGAACTCGTGACAGCTGACTCATGGGGAGGCTGCCTGCTGTGGAGGGAAGCCGGGCATCTGGGCAGATGTGGAGATGTGGCCTCGGGTCTTGACTCTGCTACCAACTTGGCCACTAGAAGCCTGGACCTTTCTGGGCCTCTGTTTCCTCATGCAAGACAGGGTGACAGCTCTCCCTCTAGGGCTTGTGATGATCCCATCCAACAAAATAATGAATATAAAAGAACTTTGAACAAGTTACAAGTATTGTGCAAATGTAAGTTCCTAAGATGTGAAGCCAGGTTAAAAATCTGGAGGGGAAAGGGGTTATTGTCATGAATTTGGAATTCCCTCTGCACCCTGCTTCCCAGAAGGACAAGAAGCAGCAGAACCCTGCTCGCTGCCACAGAGGATGGTCATTGTTGGCGTTGAGCTTGTTCATGCTGGCGTTGGACTTCCTTGAAAAGAAGAGACGGAATTGCCCCAGCCATGAGCGACTACCACTACCCTGGCCCGACCTGGCCCCAGGTCTGGCTACTGCGTGTCCAGCAGCCCCCCAGAGCACCCTCACATTCTTTATTCTGGCTTGGACCAGAAATCCTGATGTATCTTTCTTCAGTTCCCTAAGCCACAGCCTGTAAACGTTAAGGCTGAGAAGCATCTAAAAATAATATTCAAGGAAATCTTCTTCTGATGATTCTTTGTGCTACTTTGTATATTTTTCTTTCTCTCTCTCTCTCTCTCTCTCTCTCTCTCTCTCTCTCTCTCTCTCTCTTTCTCTCTCTGTGTGTGTGTGTGTGTGTGTGTGTGTGTGTGTGTGTGTGTGTTGAGAGTCTACCACAAAAGCAAACTACAGAAATTGTGAAACTGACCTTGGACTTCAGCCTGCCAGGTCTCTGCTGGTCGGTTATTTATGAGCACAGGCTTTGTGTCAAGAGCTGTGCTTGGCGCCAGGGAGCCTACAGTCAACAAGAGAGACACAGTTCCTGTCCTCACGGGGCTTAGAGTCAATAGCAGGACTTGGTCACAAAATCTGGGCCCCACTAATACCTTCTCAGAAAGGGGCTCTCTCCTTACTCTGTCCTGTGCCCCACCCTGCAAACTCCTTCTTAGAAATAAGTGGCATACTCTCTCTGTCTCTGAGACTGTGCCAGACCCCAAGGTGGGGACACCAGTCTATCTCGAGTTCAGATCAACTTTCCCACCTTTGGAATTGCCCTGCGGCATTTAGAAGTTTCTGGAATACAGTGATCCTGGCAGATACCCTGTCCCAAGACAGTAGAGAGTGGGCTGGTCAGGTGGAGGTGCCAGCTTGCCTGGATCAGGTGTTGCTTTGCCTGTCTGTGCTTCTCACAGGCACAGCCTCTCCACCCCTGCCTGTTACCTGCCCCTAGGACTGGAACCGGTCCTAGAATGGGCAGAGGTGAGGGTCGGCTGCACCGGCTGCACCGATTAGACACCCTGTTGAGGGCTAGCAGAAGGGTTTGCCTTGACTGGAAAGGCATGGGGAGGTGGATGGAGTGGACAGGCAGAAGTGGCAACTTCCCAAACCTCGGGTAGCCAGGGTCTTGCCCACTTTGCCCCAAAGGCCCTGCCCTGTGGCTGGTTTGTCGGAGCTGGAGGCGAGTGGTCCCCCTTTGGGAGCCCGCCTTCCTCACCCTCTCTGGTGTGCAGGGCGGGTCCCATTGCGTCACTCTTGGAGCCTCTGTTCCTGGCTTTGTAGCCAGCTGGGCCCCTGGAGGAGGGACTCTCCTTGTTTTTCAACAAACCATTAACCATTTCACTCTCGTAATCCTCCCCATGGCCAACTTGAGTTCCCAAGGCTGTCCCTTATGCCTGTCTGCCTGGACCTTGGAGACCTCCCTTCTGCTCCATGATGCACAGGGCTTCTTTCCAGGCAAGCTTGTGAGGGCTGCAGGCTCCACTTGACCCAGTGCCAGCCTGGCCTCTTCCCCAGAAAAAGAGTTAACCTCCCTCATCCCCACCCTCAGCGTGTGTCCCATTCTGCAGCAGTGAGGGAAGACTCAGCCCATAGGATGAGCTCATGCCCCTTCCACACTCCAAACAGCCCAGATAAAGGGCCAACACGATGTTTTAGACCAAGAGCAAGCGTAGGGCCCAAGCCAGAGACCAGGAGCTTGGACGTTGGCCTCTCCGCACAGCCCCTCTAACCTGCAGACCCACTTGGGCCTCTGCCCTCTTTGGAGGGACCCAGGGACAGAGTGGGTGGAGCTAGAGTCCTAAGGGACCCAAGTCTGATGGAAGAGCGTCCCAAGGACACAGTGTTTCCTGCTCTTGGTGGGGGCTGGTGGAAGAGAAGGCAGCAGCAAGGAGGGTGCAGAGGGGCCTTCCTGAAGAAAGCCTCATTCCCACTCGTCCTTCCATCTCTCAGCCCCAGCACTGCCTTCACCGCCCCTCCCGTTCCACTCCAGGGCCTGAAATAGCCCGGGCGCCATCCAAGCCGAGGCCCGAGGCCCACTTTTAGTTCCACAAACATTTGGCTGCACTTTAACTTGAGAGTCCTGGGCTGGGTCCCTTGGGGGAGGCAGGGATGAATGAGGCCCAGCCTCTGCCTTCAGGGAGCTTGCAAGGTGTCCCCCCTCCCCCCCCATCGCTGCTGTCAAAGGCATGTGAAGCCTGTGGAAGGAGAAAGATGGTTTCCTAGGGAAGAAACAGGGCAGCCTGTGAGGAGAGTGGTTTTTGTTGAATCTTAAAGGATCATCAGGATGTCAATAGGCAGAAATGAGGGGCACTCATTCAAGGGGAACAGCAAGAGCAAAACTATGGAGGTGCCAGTATGTTCTGGAACATTGCCTGCCGTCCGGTTTGACTAGAGCACAAGGGATAATATCGACCTGCTGACGGTTTCCATGGACATGTCATTTACTTTGCCAGTGAGTTTGTCTAGACTTCCTATAGGCCGAGGGTTCCCAAGGGGCAAAGACCTATTGGTTCACAGATCTGTACAGACCAGAGAGTGGAGGCGCAGAGAAGTGAAGAAAGTTGCTGGGAACCATAAAGGACATTAGTGGTTTAAGTGAGTGATTAGCGGTTAGTGACTAAGGACCAGAACCAGGGTCCCACCCCTTTCTGTGTTGGCCTAGATCAGGTCCCTCAATCCACAGAGCTGACTGGTCCAGCAGAGCTTGTCACCCTGACAGGCATAGGAGACATTTGAAGTGAATAGCCCACGATCAAGGACGAAAACAGAGATTTAGCCGCATGAATCTTCCTCATGGCGTTGCATATAAGGAAGGGATGAATAGCTCCATGACGCTTGTTGGGAAAGAAATGACAATATTCTCTATTTTTTCGATCTGGTGAGTAGGTTAATATCATCATTAGGGCTTCCTCCCTTGGCTTATTGAATCTGACAAAAATAAAAAACAAAAAACAAAACCAGAATAAGCAAAGGGCTGGATCTTGTGGAACTGGGCAGCTGGTCCCTCATCAGTGGAGATGGTCACAGTTATGGCTGCTCCCTGTGCTACGTGTTCAATGCTGGTCCTTCCTGTGTGTGGCACTACTTCTCGAGGCAGGCTACTGAGCTACCCGCTCACAGTGGCCTCTGCCAGCAGCTGGCCACCTAGGGGTTTTTTCTTCTTCCAGCCTCCTCCTCACAGCCATCTCCACACCAGGTTTTGGCATGCTGTGAGGTGAGCAGATGTTTGTATGCCAGTGGGGTTCTCAACTTCTGCCACTTGTGGGGTACCCTCTTCTGTGGTACAGGAAGCCACTGCCCCACAGGTGAGGCTACTCCCACTCCCGAATGGGAAAACCAGCTCCATCCTCTTTGCCCTCTAGGGCTGGAAGCTTTTGCTGCCCTCCTGGGAGGATGTGGGAAAAATACTTCACATTCTTTCCTGAAGAATTCACAGCCAGGAAAACCAGATATGGCTGATTTATCAATCAGGTTATTCTGCCACATTCAATGTTTAATGAATCACCCTGTTCCACTTCCAATGGCAAAAGGAAAGTTCAGCAGGAGACAACCAAAAATACGGTAAATGCAATACTGTGCAACCAGGCTGTGTGGTGACATGGAAAGATGGCAATGATGAAATTACTAGCTGAAAAAGCAGCTTTTAAAACAGCATTACAGCCCTGGCTGGTATGGCTCAGTGGTTAGAGCATTGGCCCATGCACTGAAGGGTCATGGGTTTGATTCCCAGTCAAGTGTACCTGGGCTGTGGGATCCCCGGCCCTGATCGGGGCATGTGCGGGGGGGCAACCAATCGATGTGTGGCTCTCACATCAGTGTCTCTCTCTCTCTTTCTCCCTCCTTCTCTCCTTCCCTCCCTTCTACTCTTTCTAAAAAAAAAAAAAAAAAAATGGAAAAAATATCCTCTAGTGAGGATTAACAACAAAAAACTGCATTATGGTGTGAACCAGTTTTTTCATTAACTCAAATTACATATTTAGACAAAGATAAAAGAACTGAGAAGGTAAAAACCAAAATGCTATGTCTTCTGCATGGTGAGGCTACCGAGCATTTTTCTTTACTCATTTGAGCTTGTTTTCCTATCCTAAAAATTCTACAGTGAATGTGTACTATCTTTTCTTGGTGAGTATTTGAAGAAAAATTTATTTTCAATGATAAAAGTAATGCAGACTCATGAAACAAATCTAAGCAAACAGATGTGTATGTTCCATAAAAGTGAAAACCCTCTTTCTTGATTCTACAACCCCTCTTGTGACAGTTTCCCAGTAAAATCCAGACAACAATGACACCTTATGGGAGGTTTGTTACAATGAAGTGAGTTAATATCTGTAAAGTGATTAGAGCAGGGCCTGGCATATAAAAAGCATACATTAATTTTAACTCTTTGAATGTATTTATTATTTTATTTCCCATTCAACTTCATAGACATCTCTTTATATTAGGACCACATCAACTGAATACTTAGAAAAATTTTTAAATCATTTTTTGAAAATGAAACAAAACAAACGAATAGCTGACTTCTTACCTCTTCCTCCCATCAGTTAGAGAGGGCTGTGTGGCGGAACATTCCCCCTTTGTCTACTTTCACACTAATGACCTGGGCTGGCCTTTACCATGGGCCTCAGGTGGGCTACCTATTCAGCTAATATCTGAACCACAGTCGTCCCCCCTATCCACAGGAAATAGTTCCAAGATCCCCAGTGGATGCCTGAAACCGTGGCTGGCACCAAACCCTATATATATGATGTTTTTTCCTGTACATACACAACTTTTCACTTAAAGGAAGCACTTGATGGCATCTCTTTGGCATACTATTCCAATCTAATTTTAATTTGGCATATTCTGAGCCAGCATTACTACTCTTACACTTTGGGGCCTTTATTAAGTAAATAAGGGTGACTTGAAAACAAGCACAGTGATGCTGTGACAGTCAATCCGATAACTGAGACAGCTACTCGGTGACTAATGGCCGGTAGCACATACGGCACAGAAACGCTGGGCAACGGTGAATCACATGCTAGGCAGATGGAGCCCAAGGGTGCAAGATTTCATCACAGCACTCAGAACTGCATGCAATTTACAACTTGCAAATTGTTTATTTCTGGAATTTTCCATTTCATATTTTTGGACCACAGTTGACCTCAGGTAACTGAAAGCACAGAAAGTGAAGCCACAGATTAGGGGGGGCTACTGTATTTACACCTTTCTGGATGAGAAGGAAGTAGAAGTCCTTCTAGAAATCTATGTAGTGCTAAACTGCACAGAAGCCTTAACTCACCTGGTTGGTAGATTTTGTCTTACTTTAGGTGTGGCTGCAAAACAGAAAAAGGAAAGAGATCAGGTTGACTGATGTAGGGAAATGTAAATATGTGTTGCATCAATCACTAAAATTGTGTCAGCAGGGAAGACCAGTTTTAATAATTGGCAATAAGATAGTGATATTACAAAAGTTGGTTATCACTGCAGTCAACATTATTACCATCTGTATTGTGGATTCAGGAGCAAAACATAAATGAAATTATATCCAATTCATAGCCCAGCAAATGGCACTGGCTCAGAATCCAGGAAGTGTCTTAACTAAGATGTTTGCAGAATACTTATCATTTCTTAGGTTCTATCTTTTTTTTTTTTAAGCTGGTTTTCAAAAAAAAAATTTTTTTCCTTTATTGATTTTACAGAGGGAGGAAGTGAGAGGGAGAGAGAGATAGAAACATCAATGAGAGAGAACATCAATTGGCCGCCTCCTGCATGCCCCCAACTGGGGATTTGGCCTACAACCTGGGCATGTGTCCTGACTGAGAATCGAACTGGCAACCTCTTGGTGCATGGGTCGATGCTCAACCACTGAGCCATACCAGCTGGATGGGTTCTATCTTTTTTAAAAGAAAGGATTGGTTCATTAATAGGATATTGTTATACTCATATCAGAAAAAGATATCACAAGAAAAGAAAATTACAGACCAGTATCTCATGAACACAGACTCAAAAATCATCAACAGAATATTAGAAAATCAATTCCAACAATAATAATAATAATAATAATAATAATAAAGAATAATATACCATGCCATTGGGTTTATCCAGGGAGTGTAGGGCTTGTTCAATATTTGAAAATCAATCAATATAATTCCCATATATACTATTTAAAGAAAAAAAAAACCAGCATGAGTATAGCAGTTGTTACATAAAAAACATTTGACAAAATTAAACATCTACTTGTGATTTTTAAAATAAATAAAAGGCATACGAAATGGAAAGGAAGAAATAAAACTGTCCCTATTCACAGAGAAGCCCAAATAATTCACACACACACACACACACAATCACCTAGAACCAATAAGTGAGTTTAGCAAGATAGCAGGATGTAAGGTCAACACATAAAAATCAATCATATTTCTATATATTAGCAATAAAAATTGGAAACCAAAAGTTAAAAAATATATTATTTATAATAGCTTAAAAATGAAATATTTAGATATAAATCTCCTAAAAATATATAAAATCTATATGCTAAAAAGTAAAAAACATTGATGAAAGAAATCAAAACTGCAAAACACTGATGAAAGAAATCCCCTAAATAAAAGGAAAGACATACCATGTTTGTGGATTAGATGATTCAGTAGAGGGTAGATTTGACTCTCTCCAAAGGGATAAACTGAATTCAATACAAATAAACACTTAAGCAGATTTTTGGTAGATATACACAAATGTATTCTAAAATTTATACTGAAAGGCAAAGTAACTAGAATAGCTAAAACAATTTTGAAAAAGAAGCACACACACACACACACACACACACACACGAAAAAGAAGCACAAAGTTGGAGGAATCACACTACCTGATTATAAGACTAACTAAAAAGCTACAGTAATCAAAATAGTGTGGCATTGGTAACAGGAGAGACACAGATCAGTGAAACAGAAAGACACACAAATATGGCCAATTGATAACTTACAAAGGTGCAAATGCAATTCATTGCAGAAAGGGATATTTTTTCCCAACAGACTGTGTTGGAACAGTTGGACATTCATATGCAAAAAAACAAACAAACAAAAAACCCTCACACCTTATACAAAAATTAACTTAGAATAGACCATGAATTTAAAATATAAAACTACAAAACTTTTAGAGAAAAACAGGATAAAATTTTCATGATCAGGGTTAGGCAAAGAGCTCTAAGACTTCACAAAAAAAGCATGATCCATAAATGAAAAATACAGATACATTGTATTTCATCAAAGTTAAAAACTTTTGTTGTAAAAGAAACAAGAACGAAAAGACATGCTACAGACTAGGAGAAAATATTTGTAAATCATATGTTTAACAAAGGATTTGTATCAAGAATATATAAAGAATTCTCAAAACGTGACAGTAAGAAAGCAAATAATCCAATAAAAATGAGCAAAAGACTTATACACTTTACTAAAGATAAACAAAGCAAATAAGCACATACAAGTATTTTCACCATCATTAGCCATTAGTAAAATATATGTTAAAACCTCCATGAGATAACGTATGTTAGAATGGCTAAAATAAAAATGTTGACAATACTAAATGCTGATAAGGATGTTCTTATACATTTGAGCATTGTTCCAATATATTGCTGGTGGGAATGCAAAATGGTACAGCCACACTGGAAAAGAATTGGACAAATTCTTATAAAATGAAACATAAATTATCATATGACCCAGCAATCGTACTCATAGCTGGTTACCCTAGAGAAATGAAAATTTACATTCACACAAAAACCAGTTCAAGAATGTTTATTGTAGCTCTGCTCATAATTGCCAAAAATTGAAACAATCCAAACATCCTCAGTAAGTATAATAAATTATTTTCAAAAACCGTGGTTCATCTATATAATGGATTAAAGTGGAATAAACTATTCATGCATTAAATAACTTTGATGAATATCAAGGCATTATGCTGAGTAAGAGAATCTACTCCCACTTTCATTTTTTTCTTTTTTTTTTTTTTTTTATCCTCACCTGAGGACATTTTTTCTTTTTTTTTTTTGTTCAGATAGAGTGGGAGGGAGAGAGAGGAAGAGAGAGAGAGAGAAACATCGACGTGGAAGGGACACATCGAGTGGCTGCCACCTGCACGACCAACCAGGGCCGGGGACAAACTGCAACCGAGGTACATGCCCTTAGCGGGAACCGAACCCGGGTCTCTCTGGACCGCAGGCCGACACTCTAACCGCTGAACCAAACTGGCCAGGGCCCCACTTTCATTTTTTAAAAAAATATCTTTCTTTATTGATTTCAGAGAGAGAGGAAGAGAGAGAGAGAGAGAGAGAGAGAGAGAGAGAGAGAGAGAGAGAGAGAGAGAGAGAGAGAAAGAAACAGCGATGAGAAAGAATATCGATTGACTGCCTCCTACATGCCCCTGGGGATTGGGTCCACAACCTGGGCATGTGTCCTGACTGGGAATCGAACTGGTGACCTCTTGGTGCATGGGTCAGCACTCAACCAGTGAGCCACACTGGGTGGGCTACTCCCACTTTCTTTTGATTAGTGTTACCAGTGTTGCCCATTTGTTTAATTTTAATCTATATTCATATTTATATATAATCCATATTATACTTAAAATGGGTTTCTTGTAGACACATACAGTAAGGAGTTGTTTTTGATCCACTCTGACAATGTCTTTTCATTGGCATATTTAGATCATTAACATTTAAAGTGATCATTGATACATTTCAATTAAGATCTACCATATTGTTACTATTTTCTATTCATTATCTTTATTTTTTGTGCCTATTTTTGTCTACTGGCTGCTGTTTTTTTTTTAAATCCTCACCTGAGGACATTTTTATTGATTTTTAGAGAGAGGGTAAGGGGTGGGAGGAGAGAGAGAGAGAAAAAAAAACATTGATCGGTTGCCTCCCATGTGAGACCCAACTGGGAATGGAACTTGCAACCTAGGGATGTGCCCTGACCAGGAATCAAACCCAGGACCTTTTGGTGTATGAGACAATGCTTCTATCGACTGATCCACACGTCCAGGGCTGGCTATTGTGGTTTTAATTGAGTGTTTTATATAATTCCATTTTTTCTCCTTTCTTAGCATATCAATTATACTTCTTTTTAAATTTTTTATTATTTTTATTATTTTTTTTAAATCCTCACCTGAGGATATTTTTCCATTTATCTTCAGATAGAATGGGAGGGAGGGAAGGAGAGAGAGAGAGAAAGAGAAAGAGAGAGAAACATCGATGTGAGAGAGACACATCAATTGGTTGCCTCCTGCATGCCCCCAATGAGGGCGAGGATTGAACCTGCAACCCAGGTACGTGTTCTTGACCAGAATCAAACCCAAGATCCTTTGGTCCATGGGCTGCAGCTCTAACTGCTGAGTCAAACCAGCCAGGGCTTAACTCCTATCTTGGGTCCTCTATAGGTAGAGTGTTTTTCCTTTGGCTTCTTACAAGATTTTTTGCATCTTTGATATTTATGCAATTTGAATATGATATGCTTAGGTGTGGGTTTTGGGGCATTTACCCTCGTTGGTGTTCTCTGAGTTTTCTGGATCTCTGGTTTGGCATCTGACATTGATTTGGGGGAAGTTCTCAGTCATGACTGCTTCAAATATTCCTTCTGTTCTTTTCTCTTTTTCTTCTTTTGGTATTCACATTATGCAAATGTAACTCTTTATATTATCCCATAGTTCTTGGTTATTCTGTTAATTTTTTTCCAGTCTTTTTTTTTTTCTCTTTGATTTTTAATTTTGGAAGTTTCTATTGACATAGTTTCAATCGCAGAGATTTTCCCTCAGCAGTGTCCAGTCAACTAATAAACCCATCAAGCACATTCTTTTGACCTGTAGCATTTAAAAAATTCTTTCTTAGACTTTCCATCTCTTTGTTTACATTACCAATCTGTTCTTGCATATTGTCTACTTTATCCATTAACACCCTTAGCATATTAATCATAGTTGTTTTAAATTCCTGGTCTGATAATTCCAACATTCCCTGCCATAGATGTCTGGTTCTCATGCTTGTTCTTTCTGTCTCTTCTAACTGTAATTTTTGCCTTTGGTATGCCTTGTAATTTTTTGTTGTTGTTGTTGAAAGCCAGGCATGGTATATGGGGTAAAAGGAGCTCTGGTAAATAGGCCTTTACTAGCGGGGTGGTGAGGTGTGGGGGAGGGGGAAGTGTTCTATAGTCCTGTGAATAGGTCTCACTCTTTCAGCGAGTCTGTGTCCCTGAGCTGTGAACTTCACACGTGCTTCTCAGTTTTCTCTCCCCTTAGGTGGGACAAGATGGCTAGAGTGGGCTGGAGTTGGGTATTTCCCTTCCCCAGGTTAAAACCTCAACAGGTTAAGCTCTGATAAAAATAGTTTCTCCTGAAAGCAGGCCTTGTGAAGAACAGAATGCTCTGGCATATTTTAACACGGTCACTTTTTCCCTCCCCCTGCTGGAAGCATGAGGGCATTTTCTCTGTGAGAACCTGGTAGAGCTTCTGGAGCTAAAACGCAACAAAAGCATAGGGATCCCCCATGACTGACCCCCTTGGAGTTTTTAACTCAGGCCCGTCCACACTTAGCTCCCAACAATCTGTCAATTAGAGTTTAGGTTTTCCTACTTTGCTGCTGGTTCCCACGGAGGTTTCTGCTCATGAGTTTCTGCTCTGGTAAATTGTGATCATCTGTATCGGCCTGTCTGTTTTTCTAATTTTGAGGGCAGCAGTTTGCCCTGTGACCTCACTTCGCTGCTGAATCTAAGAGTTTTTGAATTTTCAGTTCGTTCAGCTCATTACTTGTTAGAATAGAGTGATGATTTCCAAGCTCCATACATATGCTGGACCGGAAACCAGAAGTCAACTGTATGCTAATTTAAAAAATACAAGATTCTTAAAAATGGTTAAAAGGTAAATTTTATGTTATGCATATTTTACCAGAATAAAATTTTTGTTGTTGTTGTTAATCCTCACCCAAGAGTCTTTTTCCACTGATTTTTAGAGAGAAGAGAGAGATACATTGACTGGCTGCCTCCCGCACGACCCCAACCGGGGCTGGGGATCGAACCTGCAACCCTTCCATCTGTGGGCTGACACTCTAACCACTGAGCAAAACTGGCCAGGACATAAAAATGTTTAAGTAATTTTTAAAAAGAAAAGAATGAGAAATTATAACTGGGGGACAGGGTATAAGGAATAAGATGATTTTTCCAAATGCTTGCAAGATAGCTCTACTTGATAATGCCACCAACACACCAAATTAAACGTATTTTGAATCCCTTTAACTTATTTTATCCCCTATGTTGCCCCCCTCCCCAAATTCTGTGTTCTTGCTTTTCACTACAATGATACCTTTCTGTTGGTCACCCATGCTCTAAACCTTACGCCACCTTGGACCACACTCTCTCTCAGCCTGTCTTTCTGTTGCCATGTCATGTCTACTAGGTGTCCATAAATCAGCTGTACATCCATTTCCTTCCCTCCTGTTCCTCCCTCATTCATTACCAATTGTCAGGACTTTTGCAATTGCTTCCTAACACCTCCCTCCCTTAAGAGTCGGCTTTGGAGTCAGACCAACCTGAATTTAAATCCTGGCTCTGCCACTTATCGCCATTTGACTTTGGGCATTTAATATGTAATCCCTTTGAACCCCAGGCATCATTTGTAGAATTGAGGTAGTAATATATTCCATTCACAGGGTGATTGTGAGGATTGGAAAACACCATGTGCCAGGCACTTAGTCTTAAATGCACTATTACTCTTATTGAATGAGACAGTGTATATAAAGCGCTTGGCATGGTGCTGGGTGCATGGTAAGTTCCCAATCATTGCTGGCTGCTTTATATAATTATTCTTTGTCTCAGTCCATTCTAGGCACTACTGTCAAATTAATTTTTCTGACAAGCAGTTTTGATTGTGTCTATCTCTTGTTCAAAATCTTTCTTTGACTCCCTCTTGCCTATAGAAATAAGCCTAAACTCCTTTGCCAAAAATCCAACAACTTCTTGATCGGTATCCTGTTATCTTCCAGATTTTATCTACTGAATTCCACTGCTCACTGGGCCCATTACATATCTCTAGTTTTCCTTCCTCTTTAGCTTTGTTTAAACTGTTCTCTCTCCCTGGAATGTCCTTCCTCCTCCCCTTTTGCTCAGTAAATATTTGCTGAGTAATTAGATGTCCTTTGGAACAGCTCCCCTAGAGAAGCCAGTTCTTATCCCTACCATATACCCATTGTGTGGTGGAGACACACAGGGCAGGTTGTGTTGTTTTCAGCAGGACTCTCAGTGAGGGAGACATATACACAAATGGAGAAGTTTTAAAGAAGTCACCCCAGCTCCATAAGCCCCTCAACCCTTCCTGGATACTGATGCCACATAATACTGATGCCAAGAGGTGAGATTGCTCAACTCCTCCTGTTCAGTGAACCTCTCAGTTCAGGAGATAGAGTATCTACTGAGCACCTGCCAAGTGCTCTGCAACTTACTGGGGGCTGTGGGAGTCCGAGCACCTGTAAGACCATCTGGCTGGTGGAGAGAAGGCTTGCGTGACAATGGCAAACAGTGCCGGGAATTCAGAATCCAGTTCTAAGTTCTGTGATGCCAAAGAGAAATCTTTGACCAGGATGAGCCTGTGCATTTGACAAGGGGTCAAAGGGGCTGCAGGCAGAGGAAGCTTTGTGACAGCCGTATCTGGGGTGAGTCTCCATGTCTTGCATGCTTTGAGAATGCATGGTATGCTAAGGCAAAAACATCTGATGTGTGCTGGGGAAATGCAAACCAAAGAAATTCTCTATTCATGTCACAAGCCAGGCAGCTTTCTGAAAACCAGTGGTAACATGCTGCTGTTGATGGGATGGGTACAGGTGAAGACCTTTTTCCCCCAGAACCAGCTCCCCACACCCACTGTAGTCCACTTGGTCCCACACAATTCAGTTGTTTAAAATGCTAAGACATGTTTAACAACAGTCGGATCAATAAGAACAAGTCGAGAAAAAAAAAAGGCGGGGGCAAATGTAGCCTTGGACTTTATTCAAGACCTTAGCCCAGCTTAGCTCACTGCCTAGGTTCTTTACAGGTCTGGAAACTAGGCTTTATTCCCAGAAGATTCTCAGATCTTGGGTTATTCATATAGGTTAAGAGTTAAGCCTGGAGCACAAGCTTTGAAACCAGATGGATTTGGGTTGAATCCAGCTCAACCCCTTACCAGCTCCCTGACGCTGAAACTCAGAAGAGTGCTCTAAGGTTCAGTCTCCTCATTTTGGCAACTGGGTGATACCACTGATGTTAAGGTATGTTGTAAGGATTTCGTGAAATGATGTGTGTGGAGTTCTGGACAAAGTAGGTATTCAATATTTGAAGGTTATTATCACCATAGCAATTACTGGAGGTTCCCCCCCACCTCCAACACTCTATTCCATGCCCAAATTATCTCTTCCAAAGCTACCTAAACTCTAAATTTAGCATCTTCCTCTGTATTTCCCCCACACCTCCTAATAATAACTAATAATAATAATAATAATAATAATAGCAACAGCACAACTATTATAGAGGGGATACTACATGCCATGCCCTGTGGTGGGACTTTCAAAACCTTACATACATAAAGTTTTCTCTAGAATTGCTTGGATCTACCTTCCGTTCAGGACCTCAGTTGCTTGCTCAATGGAGTTTTCTGGCCACTGCCCAAGTTGCTTTGTCCCCAACAACTCTGCCTAGTTTGTCCTCCACCAGGATGAAGGCTGGGCTAGGGCCACAGCTGCATTGTTGCTGGATCTGGAAGGTGTGACTCTCCCCTCTTCTGGGCTGAGATGAAGCACCATGCTGCAGGACATAGGATCTGACTTCCCCACCAGCTGTGCAGCGTGCTGACCAGGAGTGCAGGGCAGTTAATGCTCTGCAGGGCAAATGTTGACCTATGAGAGAAGGCAGATGGGAGGGAATTGACAGATGAAATCCTTTCCTCCCCATTTCCTCACCATCCCCCAGCCCTGAATTGACATAACAGAGATTATCTCTGTTTGATTGTCTCTGTTTCCTCCTGAGTAGGTGGCCAGCTCCATAATGTACCACTTTGCATTTGCTTTCCCTTCCTTGTGGCCTCCCCTCCCCCTCCCCCTCACTTTTGCTGTCCTGAGCTTCTGCTCCCCCAGCAAAGCACGGGCATGGAAGGTTTGTCTCAGCCTCTGTGTCCTAGGGAATCTGAGCCACAACCATGTATGAAGAACCATTAGAAGACAATATGAAAAAGACCAACAACCCTATAGAAAAGTAGGCAGATATGAATAAATAGTTCACAAAAAAGTAGCTATGCAAGCAACAATCAATAACTTTTTACAAATGTGAAAAGATGATCCATCTCACTCATAGTAAGAGAAATACAAAAGAAAATTACAATGGAAGATACTTTCCCACCCATCAAATTGAATAGTCTGATAAGACTGTGTCAGCAAGGGTGTGCAAAAAATAGGCACTGTCATTGCTGATGGAAATATGTATTAATATAACCTCTATGGAGAGTAATTTAGTAGTATCTTTAAAAATAAAAACTGCACATACTCTTTATTTTTTTTAATCCTCACCTGAGGACAATTTTTGCATTCATAGAGCGAGAGGGAGAGAGGGAGGAAGAGAGAGAGAGCAACATCGATGTGAGAGAGACACATCGAGTGGTTGCCACCCACACAACCCCAACAGGGGCCGGGGAGGAACTGCAACCGAGGTACGTGCCCTGGGAGGGAACCAAACCCGGGTCTCTCCAGACCAAGGGCTGACACTTTAACCGCTGAGCCAAACCCGCCAGGGCAAAAAAATGCACATACTCTTTAGCCCAGCAATCTAAGCTCATTGTTGTTTCCTTTGGGAAAAAATTATAATCTAATGTCCATCAATTAGAAACTGGTTTAATAAATTATGGTACAGCCTTTAAAGGGACAAATAAGAAGAGTTATTTTTAAATGTACTGATGTAGCCCTGGCCGGTTTGACTCAGCGGTTAGAGTGTCGGCCTGCCGACCAGAGAGTCCCAGGTTCGGTTTCCGCTAAGGGCACGTACCTCTGTTGCAATTCGTCCCTGGCCCTGCTTGGGGTTGTGTGGGTGGCGACCAGTCGATGTGTCTCTCTCACATCGATGTTTCTCTGTCTCTCTCCCTCCCACTCTATCTGAAGATAAATGCAAAAATGTCCTCGGGTGAGGGTAAAAAACAAAAAAATGTACTGATGTAAAGATATTCGATTTATATTAAGTAAAAATATCTCTGGAAAGGTGCACAGGAAACTAACTGGAAACAGTGGTTGCCTGCCTCTGGGATGAGTCGGACTTTGTGCCTTTTGTATCTTTTGGATTTTGTACCATGTGAATCTATTTTTTCTTATCAACTTTGTTGAGGAATAATTTATGTAGAGTTAAATCACATACATTTAAAATGCACAGTGCAATGAGTTTTGAAAATTGTATATGCTTATGAAACCACCACCATAATCAAGAGACAGAACATTTACATCATCCCCCCTCCCCAATTCCTCATCCCCTTTGCTGTCCATCTCTCCACCCTGGCCCCCCACAACCACTGAACTACCTGTCAATAGAGGTTAGTTTGCATTTTCTAGAAATGGAACCATACAGTACACACTCTTTTGTATCTGGCTTCTGCATGCTGCATGATTTTGAGATTCATTCATGTTGTTATGGGCATCAATAGCTCCTTCCTGAATAGTAGTCTATTGTGTGGTTATACCACATTTTGTTTATCCAGCCAACTCTTGATGAACATTTGAGTTGTTTACAGTATGGGCTATGCATATAATGTTGTTGTTAACCTTTGTGTACAAGTCTTTTTTTTTTTTTAACTTATCTTTGTTGTTGAATGTATTACAGATGTTCCTCATTTTTCCCCCATTGACCCCCTCCTCCCCATTCCTGCCCCCCTCCTGCTTTTCCCCACACTGTTGTCAGTGTCCATTGGTTATGCATATATACATATAAGTTCTTTGGTTTATTTCTTCCCACCCCCGAACCCCCCTTCCCTTTGAGATTTGTCATTCTAACAACCAATTTGTACTTCTTAATCCCCTCACCTTCTTCACCCCTCCACCCAGCCCCCACCCATCCGGTACCCAACAAAAGTTCTCTGTATCTATGACAATGCCTCCGTTCTGCCCGTTCATTTTGTTTGTACATTCAACTGTTGATAGATATGTATTTATTGCCATTTTGTTTGTTGATATTTTTTTATCTTTTTCTTCAAGAAGACCCTTCAACATTTCATATAATAATGGTTTGGTGGTGATGAACTCCTTTAGCTTTTCCTTGTCTGGGAAACTCTTTATATGGCCATCGATTCTAAATGACAGCTTTGCAGGATAGAGTAATCTTGGTTGTAGGTTCTTGCTTTTCATCACTCTGAATATTTCTTGCCACTCCCTTCTGGCCTGCAAAGTTTCGTTTGAGAAATCAGCTGACAGTCTTATGGGAACTCCCTTGTAGGTAACTAACTACTTTTCTCTTGCTGCTTTTAAGATTCTCTCTTTGTCTTGAACCTTTTACATTTTGATGATGATGTGTCTTGGTGTGGGCCTCTTGGGGTTCATCTTGTTTGGCACTCTCTGTGCTTCCTGGACTTGTATGTCTGTTTCCTTCACCAAGTTCGGGAAGTTTTCTGCCATTATTGTTTCAAATAGGTTTTCGATTTCTTGTTCTCTCTCTTCTCCTTCTGGCACCCCCAAGATGCGAATGTTGGCACGCTTGAAGTTGTTCCAGAGGCTCCTTACACTATCCTCATTTTTTTGGATTCTTTTTTCGTTTTGCTGTTCTGATTGGGTATTTTTTGCTTCCTTATATTCCAAATCGATGGTTTGCTTCTTGGCTTTGCCTACTCTACTATTGAATCTGTGTAAACTATTCTTTATTTCAGTTAGTGCCTCCTTCATTTCTGACTGTGATTCCATCATTTCTGACTGGTCCTTTTTTATGCCCTTGATGCCCTCTCTAAGTTCACTGATGTTTTCACTGAGTTCACTGAGGTTCTCACTAAGTCCATTGAGCAACCTTATAAGCAGTGTTTTGAACTCAGCATCTGTTAGGTTGCTTAACTCCATTTCACTTAGTTCTTTTCCTGGAGTTTTGTTCTGTTCTTTCATTTGGGACCTGTTTCTTTGTCTCCTCATTTTGGCTGCCTCCCTGTGTTTGTTTCTATGTATTACTTAGCGAGAGGTTTGGGGGCTAGCTGAGACCAGATGCTGCTTGTTTGAAAGAATTTAGGAAAAGCTGAAGCAGGATCCAAGGCAGGCCAATCCAAGGTAAAGCAACTGGCAACAGCTTGGGTGGGCCTGAAAGTTGGGTGGGGCGGGGCCTCAGGGAATCACCAGGGCGGGGCAAACAGTGTGAGCCAGGTTGCTGGAGTCCCAGATATGGCGGTGTCTGCCGGCCCAGGGAAGGGCTCACCAAAGGAACAAAGGCCTCTGATAGCACGTCTGTCCAGGAGAAAGCTGCCTCTCCAGCCCTCGCTCCAATGCCAAACAGCTCAGTTCTTCCCCATATGACTCTGGAGCCTTTCAGGCTCCCTCCCGCATGCTGGAGCCTGGAGGGTGGGAGTCTGAGTAAGTCTGTGCACGGGCCCTTTAAGAGGAGCTGCCTGGGGCTCCAGCCGCCTAAGCCTCAGTTCCCGCTGGTTTTTCCAGCCAGAAGTGATGGGGATTCTCTTTCTGGCACTGAGCTGGGCTCCTGGTGTGGGACGGGGACCCCTCAGTCCTCAGGGAGGACCTTCCCAGCCGAGGTGTCCTCCTGATTTTTATCCGCCACACGCGGGTGTGGGACCAGCCCCTCGCGCCTCCGCCCTCCTACCAGTCTCGATGTGGCTTCTTCTTTAATTTCGTAGCTGTAGGACTTCCATTCAGCTTGATTTCAGGCGGTTTTGAATGATGGTTGTTCTGTAGTTTAGTTGTAACTTTGATGTGGTTGTGGGAGGATGTGATACCGCGTTTACCTACGCCGCCATCTTGACCGGAAGTCGTGTACAAGTCTTTTTATGGAAATCTGTTTTCATTTCCTTTGACTAAATACCTAGGAGTAAAGAGGCTAGGTTGTATGGTAAGTGTATGTTAACTTAAGAAATGCCAGTTTACCAAAGTAATTGGACCATTTTCCATTCCCACTGGCAGTGGATGAGAACTCCAATTGCTTTACATCCTTGTCAAACTTGGTGTTGTTGGTCTTTTAAATTTTATAATGAGTTTATACTGGTGTATTACTTATTTTACAAGGTACATTTAAAATTAAAAAATAAATAAATAGATAATTACTTATAGCCTCTGACTCACCAAATCTGTAATTAATGTGATAATAAGAAAGTTGGGTGTTGAAATTTTGAGAAGGGAGGTGTATTTATTTTCTGTTGCTATGTAACAAATTATCACAAACTTAGAGCTTAAAACAACATGGATTTATTATCTCACAGTTTCTGTAGGTCAGAAATCCAGGCGAGGCTTTGCTGGGTCTTCTGTTCAGGTCTCACAAGGCTACTCTCCAGGTTTCAGCCAGGACTGTGTTTGTTTATGGAGCTCTGACTCCTCTTCCCACTCAATGGCTGTTGGCAGAATTCAGGTCCTGTGATTGTAGGACCAAGGTCCCTGTTTCCTTGCTGGCTGTCATCTGGGGCCTGCTCTCAGCATCTAGATGTCACCCATGCTTTCTGGCATATGGTCCTTTTATGGGCTCTCACAACATGACAGCTTACTTCCTCAAGGCCCACAGGAGAATCTCTCCAGTCCTCCGAGACAGTCTTAAATTACGTAACGTAATCACAGGAGTTATCCATCGCATCACCTTTGTCATTTTCTTTTGGTTAGATGCAAGTCACATATTCAGCCCACACTCAAGGGAGAGGTATACACGAGGACATGACTCATTAGAGGACAGACACCCTATGGTGTGTTCAATACAAGGGGCATGCTGTGTCCAACTTGAGCAGTGGTTCTCAAATTTGGATGTGCATAAGAGTCACCTGGGGGGACCTGTTAAGATTAAGTTCAGATTCCTGGGGCCTATCCCCAGAGTCTAACTCAGTAAGTCTGGATCAGGCCCAGAAATCTGTTTTGTTAGTGAGCAATTTCTCAGCTATGTCCGAGGCAGGTGGTCCCCAGGTCACATCTACAGAAACACTGTCATGGGGGTAACTGCACAGCTTGGAGAGGGGCATACTTGGATATGAGCCACCCCTTTGTCAATAAGCAAGTGAGACTGACCGATTCAATCTTCTCTTCTTGAAAACCAAATGAGAGGCTGTTACTACCTATCAGCAGAACTCTACAGAGGCAAAGACCACAGCCAGGGACAAAGAAGTCGACAAAGTTAGAAAAACCCTTAGGACAAAGTCATGCACTAGGACACTGTTACATGCAAGGCCAATGAATCAAAGTAAAACCACCGGTAATATCATATTTAATAAAGTTTAAATTATGATTCTACCACTTACTAGATGTAAAGCATTGACCACCCTCTTAAACTCCCCAAGCCTCAAAGTCTGCAAAATGAGGATAATAAAACCTATTTCCCAGATTTGTTACCACATATCAAGGTGACACTGTAGGCCAAAAACAAAAACACACACAAAAGAACAGCCTGCCTTCAGAATTCAGATATTTGCCAAATCCTGCCTAAAAAACTAGACTCTGAAAAAAGGATTCTAGACTGTCAAAGTAGTTTCACAAAGGTTGGTACTTCTGTTTCTCCACAGAGACAAGTTAAAGAAAACAGGGAAGTTTTTTTAAAAATGATGCAATAAAGATAAATATAAGGGACAATGAAAGAGCATACAAGTTTATCATTTATATTACATGTCAAGGAGATAAACTTCCCTATGAGAAGAAAATAAATTTAAAGATTGGGTTATAAAATAAATATAACTAGTCATTACGTGTAAGAAAAATAATGAAAATCAAAAGATTTTAAAACATTTAAAATGATGGGACTATCCTAAATTCTCTCATGAGTGTGTAATAAAGTAGATTTTTACAGTTACAAATAGTAAGGATGATAACATACCTTGGACAATGAATGCCTACCAATTCTCAAGTCTGAGGCTCTAAATAATGTAATAATACTGACATGACAAAAGCTGGTAAAAATGAAAGAGGAAAACAAAAATATAATTGCATTTGGATTCCTTAGCATGTCGTTAACTAGCTCATTTTCATTTTAAAAAGAGAAAAAGGAGAAAATAAAATCATGAATGGACAAGAAAAGCAATTGTAAAGCATATGATCATATATTTAATAGTTGTGGAAACAATAGTCAATAAAGTTTAATATTTATTTCTTCTTAAAGCTTTGACATAAGATGTGGAGATTTTTATTGTTTGATGAAAAGAGCCGTGCACTCATTCTGGAGAGCCAATGTCACGCTTACTAGAGATGTACGAGTTCCTTGCCTTGAAAGTAGGACCAGAAGGCTCACCCAGAGCTGTTCTTTTCAACATGGCATTGGGAATGCTGGTAATAACTATTTGGGAAGAATATAAAAATATAGAAATAAAAAAATTACTACTTTTGTAGTTGACATGATTATATAGCTGAAAGTTCCAAGAAAAGCAGCCCCGCAATTACTAGAAGTAATAAATAAATTCAGCAAAGATGTAGCCAAAAGAAACCCACATAGAACAATCGCATTTCTATCTGTCAGTGAAATAGAGCTGTATGTTAATAAAAATATAAAATAAAAACAGAGAGCCCTGGCCAGTTTGGCTTAGCAGTTAGAGCGTTGGCTCTTGGATCGAGGGGTCGAGGGTTCAATTCTAATCAAAGACACATACCTAGGTTGGGGGTTTGATCTCAGCCCCAGCTGGGGTCGTGCGGGAGGCAACCAATTGATGTGTGTCTCTACATCTCTCTCTCTCTCCCTCCCTCCCTTCCACTCTCTCTAAAAATCAATGGAAAAAATCTCCTTGGGTGAGGATTAACAAACAAACAAAAAATAGAGAAAGATTCCATTTATAACCAAAAATAAATTTATTTGAGCATTTTCTTTGAGCCATCTGATTTATTCCAAGAATATTATTAAACCATAACAGGAAAAGTAAAGGAGGATGTGAACACAAAGAGAGAAATACCAGATCATTATTTAAAAAACAAAATTGGCCCGGCTGGTGTGGCTCAGTGAATTCAGCATCGTTCCATGGACTGAGAGGTCGCAGTTCGATTCCCTGTCAGGACAAGTGCCCGGGCTTGGTCCACAGTGGGAGGCATGCAGGAGGCAGCCGATCAATGTTTCTCTCTCACATCGATGTGTCTATCTCTCTCTATATATATAGAATTAATAAAAACATATTTTTTTAAAAAATGAATAAATGTGACAGGGCTTTCAATGTTAATAGCTATAATGCAATATTAGTTTAAAGCCTTTTGGAATAATTATAGAAGCTGAATAATTGATATCAATTTTATAGAATAATAGGAAAAAATAAGGACTCTCTCACAGGATTTCAAATGCCTTACAGAAAGCACATTTATCAAAACTATAGGTCAACAAAGAGAGAAAGAAAAACACATCAGTGGAACAGCTTCATTTCGTATACATCTTAAGCTTAAAACAGGACCAATTCCAAAGCACAAACTGTTCCTCCTACACTCTAGTGCATCTCAGTAAATGGCAAATCCACCCTTCCAGTGGTCTGCCAAAATATGTGGAGTCATCCTAAGGTCAAAAGTAGAGCCAGAATCAACCACTTCTCACGACCTCACCTCCACCACCCTGACTGAAGCCACCATGACCTCTTGCCTATTCCACTGTTGGGGGCCTCCTAACAGATCTTTGGGTTCCACTGCATTCCTCCAGGCTTTCTCAGCACCACAGCCAGAACACATCAGACACCTTGGTCCTTAAGGAACTTAAAGTTCCTTTACAATTGCTGTTCTCTCCACTGGAACCTACCACCGCCCCCCCTCCCCAGGTATTTGCATGCTTGTCCCCTCCCTTCCTCAGGTCTTTACTCAAATGTCACCTCCTTACGTTCCTCGTTCCTCGTTGAAAATTTCAACTTTTCACCCCCACGCCAGGCTCTCTATCATTCTTTCTTACCTTACTTGTTATTTATTTACCATCTATCATCTCTTCTTAAAATTTCTCTCCCTTTCCCCACTTCTCCAACAGATGTTTGCTTTGTTCACCGTTGTATCCTGAGCACCTAGAATAGAGCCTGGCACATAGTAGGGCTCAATAAATATTTGTTGTGTGAATGAAACAACAGAAATTCCTGTAGCACAAATGTCTTACTTTATGCACTTATTTACCACAAAGGAGAAACAATGCAATGCAGAGAGATTTCATTGCTAACTAATTATTTGGGCAATGGGATAATAGAAAGGAAGTTAATTACTCTAGAGTAATACATCATATCACATGGAATAATAAATTATAGATGGATTAGAATAAAACATACAGTGGCATGTTTAAGAATTGGAAAAAATAACATGGCTATCTCATGTTTGAAGGGCTGATAGATGTCTGACTATTGAAGAAATAAAAAATATTGGTAAGGACAAGATATGAATATATAAAGATTATTCTAAAATTTATGGTAGATTCATATAAAACAGGGCTATAAAATAAAAGCTATGTGAAAAATACAACTATTAGAAGTTTATTTTAAAATAGGAAAGAATTGATACAATTATATAGTTCATGTCTAGATTTCAAAGATGAATAGTTTATTCCCAAATAAAAAGAAAGAACAAATATCACATAGAAAAATATACAGCCTTGAAAGCAATAAAGAAAAGTATATCTAAACAACTTTAAGATATTCTAGATAGAGAGCAGACTGACAGCTGTCAGAGGGGAGAGGGGCTGTGGGGCTGGGTGAAAAAGGTGAAGGGAGCCCTGGCTGGTGCGGCTCAGTTGGCTGGGCTTTGTCCTGTGCACCGAAAGGTTTCAGTTTCCATTCCTAGTCGGGGCATATGCCCCAGCTGTGGGCTCGATCCCTGGTAGGGGGCATGCAGGAGGCAGCTGATTGATGTTCCGCTCTCACATGGATGTTTCTGTCATAATCAATAAAAAATCTTAAAAAAGAAAAAGAAAAAGGTGAAGAGATTAAACAAAAACAAATACACAACTCATAGACACAGACAACAGTATGGTGATTACCAGAGGGAAGAGGGGGACAAGTTAGAAGAAGGTATAGGGGTGACAAATGGTGGTGAAAGGGGACTTGACTTGGGGAGGTGAACACAGTACAATATATAGATGATGCTCAACAAAAGGAAGACGAAGAACCCAATTAAAAAATGGGCAGAGGAGCTAAATAGACACCTCTCCAAACAGGACATACAAATGGCCAAGAGACATATGAAGAAATGCTCAACTTCACTAATCATCAGAGAGATGCAAATTAAAACAACAATGAGGTATCACCTCACACCTGTCAGAATGGCCGCCATCAACAAATCATCAAACAACAAGTGCTGGCGAGGGTGTGGAGAAAGGGGGACTCTAGTACACTGCTGGTGGGAATGCAGACTGGTGCAGCCACTATGGAAAACACTATGGTATTACCTCAAAAAATTAAAAATTGAATTGCCATTTCACCCAGTGATCCCACTTCTAGGAATATACCCTAAGAAGCCTGAAACACTAATCAGAAAAAATACATGTACCCCCATGTTCACAGCAGCTCTACTTACAATAGCTAAGATCTGGAAACAGCCCAAGTGTCCATCAGTAGACGAATGGATAAAAAAGCTGTGGAGTACTATGTGGAGTACACGATGGAGTACTATGCAGCTGTAAGAAAAAAGATCTCTTACCCTTTGAGACGACATGGAGGGACCTGGAGAGTATTATCCTAAGCGAAACAAGCCAAGCAGAGAAAGACAAATATCACATGATCTCACTTATTTGTGGAATATAATGAACATAACAGTCTGAAGAACAGGGTAGTCCCAGAGACGTGGAAGTAGGGTACAGACTGACAATCCCCAGAAGAGGGCAGGGGAGAGATAAACCACAGAACTTATATGCATGTACGCATAACCAAATGGACATGGACAACAAAGCTGGGGACGGGGCAGGGAGGGAGGGGGATGAGGGTGTCAATGAGGGAAAAAGGAGAAACATCTGTAACAAAATAAATAAATAAATAAATAAAAATATATAGATAGATGATATATTATAGAATTGTGCACCTGAAACCTATATAATTTTATTAACCTATGTCACCGCAATAAATTCAATAAAACAGATAAAAAAGTTATCATTCTAGAACCGTTAAACTAGTAAAAGCAAATAAAAATGATAAGCTCATGTTAACAGAATTATGGGGAAATATTTTGCTGGTGATAAGATGTGTTTGTGTAATTCCTTAAACAAATAATCTAATTATATATCACAAGCTATAAAAATGTAAAAATGTTCATATCTCTGGTCTATTTATTCCACTTTAAGAAACTTATCTACAAGGAAGTAAATAAACCAAAAATTAAGCAAAAAAAAAGTTATCTATGTTATACTGTGTAGTAAAGTGAAAAATTGGAAATGACCCAAGTGCCAAACAATAGAGGAATTTCCAAGCAAACTTTCTTATAATAACACAGTGGACAATTAAAATGGACAATGTGGAGCCCTGGCCAGTCTGGCTCAGCAATTAAAGCGTCGGCCTGTGGACCAAAGAGTCACAGGTTCGATTCCAGTCAAGGGGACAAACCCGGCCCTGGTTGGGTTGTGTGGGAGGCAACCAGTCGATGTGTCTCTCTCACATCGATGTTTCTCTCTCTCCTTCCACTCTATCTGAATAAAAAAAAAAATGAGGATTTAAAAAAAAAGGACAATGTGGAGAGTTTTTAACATGTGAATATTAAATGTGAATGACAACTCAGCAGAGCCACCATCCAAGATGCTGAACTCACGGTGTGATCTTTCTGTAATCTAGCTGATGTCACCTTTGGGATCAGAAATCTAATCTTTGGGACAATGCACCGAAGGTTAGACTGACTGTACCAGGTGAAGCACCATCTCACCCAGGGTTATGCCAACTCTTCAGACTGAAAAGTCTAAGAAACTTCCTGGAGAAGCTCGTGATTGGAAGTAGGTATTCAGCTTAGCTTTTAGGTGCTTTGAACTTGGCCTCATGGACACACTTGTCCTTCAGTAAGTGCAAGGGAGGAGCACGGCTGGACAGGGAGGACTGGAAGGTTTGGAGGCTGAGCCCAGCCTCATATGTAGACACAGAGCCCTCTGCCTATGAGGCAGGATGCCGGAAAGCCATATAGAACACACGTCAAAGTGGAGTCCAACTCACAATCCAGTAATTAGGAAGATGAGGTGTTTTGCCTAACTGTGTGCCAGACTGCCTGGAGGTGAATTCTGACTCTACTACTTATTAGCTGAGTGACCTTGGGCAGGTCACTTAAACTTGCTGTGGGTAGGTTTCCCCTGGGAAAAATGTAGGATGACAAGAATACCTACCTCACAGGGTTGGTGTGAGGATTAGGTGTGACAAAGCAGGTAAAACCCCTACATTGCAACTCTTGTCATTATTATACACTCGGGTGACTTGCACACACAGCAAAGTGCCTACAAGCACAGCTTGGAGAATCAGAAAGGGCTGGATCACATCAGAGCATCAGGAATTTACAGCTGAGAGTTTCTGAACCAAGTGAGATTTCACCCAGACTCATACTTTTGGTTGATGATGTTAATTTGGGACGAGGAAGAAGGAAGGCCTTCAAGGAGATGCTGGGCTGGCTTGGGGAGGTTGGACGTTCCTGAGAACTTTGGGTCAGGTGGGCTGCCAGGCGGGTTTCACCCCTCACCAGAGGCCTCCTCAGAGTCAGCCTCAAGCAGTTCCCCTTCCGTTGCTTCTTGCGACAGAGGGCTGGTCTTAAATATGCTCCAAGTAGGACCGCTGGGGACTAGACATGGATGCCTCACAGACCCTGCTGTGGCAGACAGATCCAGGAACACACCCAAGAATTTAGGAAGTGGATAGTGCTTTTTTTTTTTTTTTCCATTAGTGATAGCCTGCTGATTGGTTGAGAGTGGGTAGTGTCAAAATTAAATCCTGATGCTTGTGTGTTTCCCTGGGAACAATTACAAATTTGGCTGCTGGGGGCAGTGGTTGGGCAGGCAAGTGGAGAGACTGAGTGAAGGGGCCTGGAGGAGAGGGAGAAATGTCTCCAGGGTACTTTTAGGAAGCTTTGCTATTTAATGTGCTGCGTGACTTTCTTCTCTAGGTCTCCAAGAGAATTTTGCTAAGACTGACTCATCTTTTAAGGCTTTTTTTGAAGTTAGATTTAGATTTATTTGGAATGTTGTACTGTGATGGTCCTTCAGGCAGAAGCAGTCCATAGACATGATATTATTTATTCATATAATTATTTATTAAGCATTTACTGTATGCGAAGCACCAAATATTAGGAGCTGAAATATAGAAGTAAATAAGGTACAGTCCTTGCTCTCAAGTTTCTGAGAGTATGCTAGAGAGAGGGAAATCCACAATTAAAAGGTAAATTTTAAGTGTCCTAACTGTTGCAGGCTGAAGAATGCCTCCTAAAGGTGCCCAAATCCTAGTCCCTGTGAATGTCACCTTATCCGGGTGGGCCTGGAGTCACAGGTGTCTGTAGAAGAGAGAGGCAGAGGGAGATCTGATACAGAAGAGAAGGTGCTACGAGGATGGACACAGGGCTTGGAGCGATGCGCTGTGATGCCGGGGGAGGGGCCGCGGCATGCAGGTGGCCTCTGGAAGCTGCAAAAGGCTTCTCCCTTGGAGCCTCCAGAAGGAAGCAGCCCTGTGGACACCTTCACTTTAGCCCAGTGAAACTGATTTCTGACTTTGACCTTCAGAACTAAAAGAGGATAAATTCATATTGTTTTAAACCACCATGTCTGTGGTAATTTGGCACAGCAGCAACAGGAACTGAATACAATCTGTTAAGTGGAATAAAG
The DNA here is from genome assembly GCA_030848825.1 of Tadarida brasiliensis. NCBI lineage: Eukaryota > Metazoa > Chordata > Mammalia > Chiroptera > Molossidae > Tadarida > Tadarida brasiliensis. The sequence continues at coordinate 10,295,670 of CM061275.1, read as the reverse complement.
GGACAGAAAGGGATGGATGTCCTGACTATTTTCCTGTTGGCACAGTGCATACAGGCATCAGAAGGGAGTTCACAGAGGCGTTGCCATTGCCTTCCACACTGGGAAGGACTGGTAAAGCCATGTTACCTCGTACTCTGAGGTGTGGATAGTGATGGCATCGTCCAGGGTCCTACATTCATTCACTGAGCAAACATTTATGGAGAGTCTGCTCTGTGTTGAGTTTGATGGGGATCTGAAGGTGAATCGGCAGAGTTCCTCTCCTCAAGGGGCTTAGGTGCAGCAGGGAAACACTTGGCATAAAAGCCCTGGGTTGTCATTGCATCAGACTTAACCTCTTTGGGTTTAGTTCCTTTAGTGTAAATCATAAAAAGAGCTACTTCACAGATCAAGTGATAAAATATGTGCAAACTTGAAAGACTGGCTGAATCCCAGTCTTTCTTCTTAATCTGCAGCTTTCCCTGGGCTGCCCCATGTCCACCACAAACCCAGGCTGTGTGACTCCAATCAGGACTCGACTCCATCACTGCTGCCTCAACAGCAGGCACGTGTTTGTTTGTTTGTTTGTTTGTTTGTTTGTTTGTTTTCTTTATTGATTTTAGAGAGAGAGAGGAAGGGAGAAGGAGAGAGAGATAGGAACATCGATTGGCCACCTCCTGCATGCCCCCACTGGGGATTTGGCCCAAACCTGGGCATGTGCCCTGATCGGGAATCGAACTGGCGACCTCTTGGTGCATGGGGCGATGCTCAACCACTGAGCCATGCCGGCTGGGCAACAGGCACGTTTTTATTAGTCTTTTTTTTTTTTTCTTTAAAAAAAAAAAAAATGCTGCTCAAGTTAAAAAAAAAAAAATTATTTTTTAATGGGAAAATCACTCCTTGTCAAATCATGTAAAAAATGAAGAGAATAGTTTCTGGGCAAGATGATCTATCATGGTGAGCCAAAAAGTCAAATGCTGTTCAAGTATGTTCTATTTGGACCTCTGCTGATAGCCCCGTATCAGGTTACATTGTGCTGACAAAACAGTGAAGAATGCTTGCACTGGAACCAAAGTCTCAGCTCAGGCTTTGCTTCCTGGTTAAAATTAAGAAGGAAATCATTGGTTGAGAAGTTATAGTTGTCTTCTCTTTCTGTTCTGTTCCCTTCGGCTCCTCAGAGGTGAGCTGAGTGCCTTCTCTGACCAGCCATGTGCCACGAGGTGGTCAGTGAATGGAGTTCAAGTCCGGTGAGGGGGGCAGTCAGAGGTGATTCCTTTCCCTCAGTATTTGAACTTTTAAATCGAAGGGCTGTGATTTTTAAGGAAGATTCTAAAGCCAATTCAAATCTTTCCTCCTCTGTGAATTCTGCCCTGATCATTATCTAGAATGACTCTGTCTCTCTCTGTCTCTTTTTGTGTCCCTTTGTCTCTCTTTCTCCCTTCCCCACCCCCTTCTTCCAAGGGCAGCTTTTAGTCTGTGTCTCCCAGGACAGTTCAGATTTCAAATATTTTGCACCAGAATCCCTACATTAGAATGTGCTAGAAATGTAAATATTTTGACAACCAAGCAACAGCTTCTGAAATACTTTGTATCCCCCCAAGTAATAAAACAGCAAACACTTGCATAGTGCTATTTTCTAGACAGTCTAGAGACAAGTACTATTACCATCCCCAATTCACAGAAGAGGAAACTGAGGCACAGAGAAATTAAATGACTTGCCCAAGGTCACCTTGGTCAGATCTTGTGAACCAATTTTCAGCTGAGAAACTGTGGTCCCCATAGTCACCCTTCCTGACTTTCTACTCCGCCATGGCCTGGTCTGAAAGCTTTTGGTGTCTGATTTTCTTCTCCTCACAGATAGAAACGTTGTCATAGTCACATGCCTTTGAATGTTCACCGTACCTGCCACATACATACTGGAAGCTCAGTAAATAATAGTAGCTTGCTTAATTAGCTCAGAAAAACACAGCAGATAAAGAGTAAATTCATTACAATTCTACACAGAATTGTAATGATATAGGGAAGGGTTCTTGATTATGATATCAAGTATAAAAGTGACATAAAACTGCCCTGGCAGGTTTGGCTCAGCAGTAGAGCGTCGGCCCTCAGACCAAAGAGTCACAGGTTTGACTCCAGTCAAGGGCATGTGCCTCGGTTGCGGTTCGGTCCCCAGCCCTGGTCGGGGTCCTGCGGGAGGCAGCTGATCCATGTGTCTCTCTCAAATCGATGTTTCTCTCTCTCTCCCTCCCACTCTGTCTGGAGATAAATGGAAAAATATCCTCAGGTGAGGATTTAAAAATAAATAAATAAAAAAAATAAAAGTGACATAAAACTATATATACAATGTGATATCAACTATATAAAAATATAAATACACTATTCAAATACTGGAAGGAAATACAACAAAATATTGGCGGTAGTTATCGCGGAATGATGTGGCTAAGATAGTGATTTCTATTCTTTTATTTATACTTTTTAAAAATTTTTCCCACTTACCTGTAATCAGTTTGTGCTAACTAGATAAACAGAAAAATAAAAGTTTTAAAAATATCACCCACTTAAAGGGACACAAGAACAACATGGAAGAGACTGGGTGCCTGGAGGGTCGCCTTATGGTCTCCCTGGGAGCTGAACTGCGTGAGTGGAATCTGGGTTGCCATGTGGCTCTCACCAGCTGTGTGTGTGTGTGTGTGTGTGACATCTGTGCCACAATGTAATGGTATACATGTGAGGACATGTATAAATGATCACTTATGAATGAGGGGGAAAAAAATCTCTCTCTCTCTTTAGCATAGTTCAATGGCCCAGGAACTTTGGAATGGGTCCCTGAAAGGATTAGAGTGTCAGAGCTAGAAAAGGGCCTCTGGGGATCTTTAAATCTAATTTTCTGTTCATGTAGATCAATATCTGATGCCAGCTTTGTTCAGGACATTGATCTGGTTAACCTAGACCGAGAAGCAGAAGGTTGAAATCATAAATGGAATTCTCACTTCTTTCTTTGTTTGGCTCAAACCTACAGTCTGGTCCTGCTGTCCTGGCCGAGGGACCCCCAGCATGCCTGTGATGGTGGGCTGCTGCCTTGGTCTAGCCCTGCTTGAGGCACTTGGAGTTGTCTCCAGTTGTCCTCGCTGCTGGGGGGATTGTGTCTCGGTGGTTTTATGTGTGAGGACTTGTGATGAGTGATTTGAAGGAAGGCTCAGGGCAGTGGCACTAGGCTTTCTGAAGACCCAAGCCCACCAACCAGACCAGCTCAGCCAAAGGCTCTTTCCTGCTGGCCTTTCTGATAAATTGTTCTCGACTCCTGCTGGGCCCACGTAACCAGCAGATTGGTCTTTGTAACCAAAATCAGCATTCAGAGACATCAAACAGCCAGTGACCAACCAGCAACTGACCAGTAATTTGTTCAACTGGTCAAACTGCCTTGTATGTTTAGATCCTGCCTCAGAAGGTAATATTTTGTGGCCCTGTGGATGACTTCAGGAAAATCACAAAGTGACATACAGAGTTTTACAAAATATTTTAAATTATTTTTTCTGATTATAAAGTAATAGGACCAGGCCTGGCCGGTTTGGCTCAGAGGTTAGAGCATCGGCCTGAGGGCCAATGAGTCTTGGGTTTGAGTCCAGTCAAGGGTACGTACCTCGGTTGCGGTTCAGTCCCAGGCCCTGGTCAGGGTCATGAGGGAGGCAACCAGTCGATGTGTCTCTCTTACATTGATGTTTCTCTCTCTCTCTCCCTCCCACTCTGTCTGAAGATAACTTGAAAAATATACTCTGGTAAGAATTTTAAAAGTAAATAAATAGAATTAAATAAATAGATAAAAATAAAGTAATAGGAACATACTAAAACTTGAAAACTAGAGAGAGAATAAAGAAAGAAAATAAATCCACCACAATTCTAATCCTAGTAAAAGCCTCTATTAGCATAATTATTAATTTTTTAAAATTTATCTTTATTGTTGAGTGTATTACAGATGTTCCTCATTTTCCCCCTATTGACCTCCTCCTCCCCACTACTGCCCACCTCCTGCCTTTCCCCACACTGTTGTCTGTGTCCATTGGTTGTGCACATATACATAGAAGTTCTTTGGTTTATCTCTTCCCACCCCCCCTTCCCTTTGAGGTTTGTCAATCTAACAACCAATTTGTACTTCTTAATCCCTTCACCTTTTTCACCCATTCCTCAACCCCCCTCCCATCTGGCAACCAACAAAATGTTCTTTGTATCTATGAGAATGCTTCTGTTCTGCCTGTTCATTTTGTTTGTAGATTCAATTGTTGATAGATATGTATTCATTGCCATGTTGTTTGTTCATATTTTTTATCTTTTTCTTCAAGAAGACCCTTCAACGTTTCATATAATAATGGATTGGTGGTGATGAACTCCTTTAGCTTTTTCTTGTCTGGAAAACTATATGGCCATCGATTCTAAATGACAGCTTTGCAGGATAGAGTAATCTTGGTTGTAGGTTCTTGCTTTTCATCACTCTGTATATTTCTTGCCACTCCCTTCTGGCCTGCAAAGTTTCTTTTGAGAAGTCAGCTGACAGTCTTATGGGAACTCGCTTGTAGGTAACGAACTGCTGTTTTCTTGCTGCTTTTAAGATTCTCTCTTTGTCTTGAACCTTTTGCATTTTGATGATAATGTGTCTTGGTGTGGGCCTCTTGGGGTTCATCTTGTGTTTGGGACTCTGTGTGTTTCCTGGACTTGTATGTCTGTTTCCTTCACAAAGTTAGGGAAGTTTTCTGCCATTATTGTTTCAAATAGGTTTTCGATTTCTTGTTCTCTCTCTTCTCTTTCTGGCACCCCCAAGATGTGAATGTTGGCACGCTTGAAGTTGTCCCAGAGGCTCCTTACACTATCCTCATTTTTTTGGATTCTTTTTTCTTTTTGCTGTTCTGATTGGGTGTTTTATGCTTCTTTATATTCCAAATAGATGGTTTGCTTCTTGCCTTTATCTACTCTACTATTGAATCTGTGTAAATTATTCTTTATTTCAGTTAGTGCCTCCTTCATTTCTGACTGGTCTTTTTTTATGCTCTTGAGGCCCTCACTAAGTTCATTGAGGTTCTCACTAAGTCCATTGAGCATCCTTATAAGCAGTGTTTTGAACTCTGCATCTGTTAGGTTGCTTATCTCCATTTCGCTTAGTTCTTTTCCTGGAGTTTTGTTCTGTTCTTTCATTTGGAACCTGTTTCTTTGTCTCCTCATTTCGGCTGCCTCCCTGTGTTTGTTTCTATGTATTACTTCATGAGAGGTATGGGGCCAGCTAAGACCAGATGCTGCTCATTTGAAAGAATTTAGGAAAAGCTGAAGCAGGATCCAAGACAGGCCAATCCTATGGTAAAGCAACTGGGAACAGCTTGGGTGGGCCTGCAAGTTGGGTGAGGCGGGGCCTCAGGGCATCACCAGGGCGAGGCAAACAGTGTGAGCCAGGTAGCTGGAGTCCCAGATATGGCAGCTGTCTGCCGGCCCAGGGAAGGGCCCACCGAAGGAACAAAGGCCTCTGATAGCACGTCTGTCCAGGAGAAAGCTGCCTCTCCAGCCCTCATTCCAATGCCAAACAGCTCAGTTCTTCCCCATATGACTCTGGTGCCTTTCAAGCTGCCTCCCCAATGCTGGAGCCTGGAGGGTGCGAGTCCGAGTAAGTCCGTGCGCGGGCCCTTTAAGAGGAGCTGCCTGGGGCTCCAGCCGCCTCAGCCTCAGTTCCCGCTGGTTTTTCCAGCCAGAAGTGATGGGGACTTCTCTTCCTGGCACTGAGCTGGGCGCCTGGTTTGGGACGGGGACCCCTCAGTCCTCAGGGAGGACCTTCCCAGCCGAGGTGTCCTCCTGATTTTTATCCGCCACACGTGGGTGTGGGACCAGCCCGTCCGCCTCCGCCCCTCCTACCAGTCTCGATGCGGCTTCTTCTTTAATTTCGTAGTTGTAGGACTTCCCTTCAGCTTGATTTCAGGCGGTTTTGAATGATGGTTGTTCTGTAGTTTAGTTGTAACTTTGATGTGGTTGTGGGAGGACGCGATACCACGTTTACCTACACCGCCATCTTGACCAGAAGTCAGCATAATTATTTTTCTTGCAATTAGTGGTTTCTTTACATCTTTTCCCTCTGTATAGATATATGGCATACCATGAGTTTTTTATTCCTTCCTTTTTTCTTAACATTATATGATAAGCCTTCCCCATATCACTCAATATGTTTTGAAAACAATGATTATTGATGACTGCATAAAATTCCACTGTAACAATGAACTATCAGACTAACCCTAGTATCAGACTTTTAAACTGTTTCCAAGTTTTACAGATAAAAATGTCATGAGGACAAAGGAAACGATCAGCCTGATAAACTTCCTGATCTAAGTACACAACAGCACCTACGGAGTATGCCTGTCAAAAAACTGAACCTGCATCTGGTTGAGTCTTCAGATTTAACTTCCCATTATAGGAACAGAAGACACACTAGTAACACAATGACAAATGACACATTAGTGACACTATGGCCCTGCAAGCAGAAAAATCCAGATTCTGGGAAACAATACAGCACAAATGAACTTTTTTTTTCCCCAGCAGATAAACTGCTTGGGGATGGGAGGAATGAAAGGGGAGGGGGAATCTATAGAGGAAAACTACCAATTGCAATGTATGCATAATATTTGGGTCCACATTCAAACAAACTCTAAAAAATATTTGAGACAGAAATTGAAACACTAACTTAGATCCTTGATAATATTAAGAAATTATTGATTTTTCAGAAGTGATAATAATATTTGTGGTTATATTTAAAAAACAAATCCTTACCATTTAAAGACACCTATTGAAAATTTCACATTTGAAAGGATATGTTTGGGATTTGCTTCAAAATAATGGGGGGCAGGCAGGGGATAGTGTGTGGGGATACAGAAGGGTTGAAATTGGCCATAACTGTGGAAGCTGAGTGATGGGTACATGGAGGTCCCTTTTACTATCTCTTTACTTTGGTTCATGTTTGATATTTTAGAAAAAGGAACAAAGGACAAGGAAGCCAGCATCTTGGTAGCCAAGTGCTAAGCTGAACTATGGAGGAAGGAGCCGTTACTTGAACAAGACAGACCTCATTTTAGTCTCACCTTTCACTCTTACTGGCTGTGTGTCCTTGGGCTATTTACCTAACCTCTCTGAACCTCAGAGACCTCACTTATAACACTGATATTATAAAGCCTGCCTCAGTGTTGTTTTGAAGAGGAAATATGGTCTTATATGAGAAAGTGCTTGGAAAACTAAGGAACATTGGGTATTTTATCTTAAGGGATGGGTGGTACAAGCGGTCAGGGGGCAAGGAGAATAAGCACCCCTCCACTCCTCAGGCAGTTAAGGCTCCCCAGTGTTTCACTGACAACTGGACAGTGAGGCTTTCAAAGAAAAATACTCAGATACATCATTTTAATTCCCATGTCATGTCTTTTATTATATATTATATATTTTCTTTTTTTAAAAACTTATCTTTATTGTTGAATGTATTACAAATGTTCCTCATTTTTCCCCCATTGACCCCCTCCTCCCCACTCCCATCCCCCTCCTGCCTTTCCCCACACTGTTGTCTGTGTCCATTGGTTATGCATATATGCATATAAGTTCTTTGGTTTATTTCTTCCCACCCCCCAACCCCCCTTCCCTTTGAGGTTTGTCAGTCTAACAACCAATTTGTACTTCTTAATCCCTTCACCTTTTTCACCCATTCCCCCAACCCCCCTCCCATCTGGCAACCAACAAAATGTTCTCTGTATCTATGAGAATGTTTCTGTTCTGCTTGTTCATTTTGTTTGTAGATTCAACTGTCGATAGATATGTATTCATTGCCATGTTGTTTGTTTATATTTTTTATCTTTTCCTTCAAGAAGACCCTTCAACATTTCATATAATAATGGATTGGTGGTGATGAACTCCTTTAGCTTTTCCTTGTCTGGGAAACTATATGGCCATCAATTTTAAATGACAGCTTTGCAGGATAGAGTAATCTTGGTTGTAGGTTCTTGCTTTTCATCACTCTGTATATTTCTTGCCACTCCCTTCTGGCCTGCAAAGTTTCTTTTGAGAAGTCAGCTGACAGTCTTATGGGAACTCGCTTGTAGGTAACAAACTGCTGTTTTCTTGCTGCTTTTAAGATTCTCTCTTTGTCTTGAACCTTTTTAATTTTGATGATGATGTATCTTGGTGTGGGCCTCTTAGGGTTCATCTTGTTTGGGACTCTGTGTGTTTCCTGGACTTGTATGTCTGTTTCCTTCACAAAGTTAGGGAAGTTTTCTGCCATTATTGTTTCAAATAGGTTTTCAATTTCTTGTTCTCTCTCTTCTCTTTCTGGCACCCTCAAGATGCGAATATTGGCACGCTTGAAGTTGTCCCAGAGGCTCCTTACACTATCCTCATTTTTTTGGATTCTTTTTTCTTTTTGCTGTTCTGATTGGGTGTTTTTTGCTTCTTTATATTCCAAATAGATGGTTTGCTTCTTGGCTTTACCTACTCTACTATTGAATCTGTGTAAATTATTCTTTATTTCAGTTAGTGCCTCCTTCATTTCTGACTGTGCATCCTTCATTTCTGACTAGTCCTTTTTATGCTCTTGAGGCCCTCACTAAGTTCATTGAGGTTCTCACTAAGTTCATTGAGCATCCTTATAAGCAGTGTTTTGAACTCTGCATCTGTTAGGTTGCTTATCTCCATTTCGCTTAGTTCTTTTCCTGGAGTTTTGTTCTGTTCTTTCATTTGGAACCTGTTTCTTTGTCTCCTCATTTCGGCTGCCTCCCTGTGTTTGTTTCTATGTATTACTTCATGAGAGGTATGGGGCCAGCTAAGACCAGATGCTGCTTGTTTGAAAGAATTTAGGAAAAGCTGAAGCAGGATCCAAGACAGGCCAATCCTATGGTAAAGCAACTGGGAACAGCTTGGGTGGGCCTGAAAACTGGGTGAGGCGGGGCCTCAGGGAATCACCAGGGCGGGGCCAACTGTGTGAGCCAGGTTGCGGGAGTCCCAGATATGGCGGTGTCTGCCGGCCCAGGGAAGGGCTCACCAAAGGAACAACGGCCTCCCACAGCATGTCTATCCAGGAGAAAGCTGCCTCTCCAGCCCTCGCTGCAATGCCAAACAGCTCAGTTCTTCCTCATATGTCTCTGGAGCCTTTCAAGACGCCTCCCCCACACTGGAGCCTGGAGGGTGCGAGTCCATGGGTGGGCCCTTTAAGAGGAGCTGCCTGGGGCTCCAGCCGCCTCAGCCTCAGTTCCCGCTGGTTTTTCCAGCCAGAAGTGATGGGGATTCTCTTCTTGGCACTGGAACCCTGAGCTGGGAGCCTGGTGTGGGACGGGGACCCCTCAGTCCTCAGGGAGGACCTTCCCAGCCGAGGTGACCTCCTGATTTTTATCCGCCACACGCGGGTGTGGGACCAGCCCGTCCGCCTCCGCCCCTCCTACCAGTCTCAATGGGGCTTCTTCTTTAATTTCGTAGTTGTAGGACTTCCATTCAGCTTGATTTCAGGCGGTTTTGAATGATGGTTGTTCTGAATTTTAGTTGTAACTTTGATGGGCTTGTGGGAGGACGCGATACCGCGTTTACCTACCTGCCATCTTGACCGGAAGTCTTATCTATTATATTTTCCTAATGGTTGCCCTGGGGGTTACCATTAGCATCTTAAGTGATAACAATCAGTTAAATGAACATAAATTTAATTCTGATGGTATACAGACTCTTTCCTGGGCTCCTAACAGGGACAACCTGCTCAGCCCAGGTGCCTGCCGACAGCGACCTATCAGTGTGGACTTTCCTGTGTCCTAAACCTGGGACGGGCCACAGCAGCCACAGCCCCTGCAGAGCCCTGGGAGCGAGCCTCTCTGTGGCCCGTCACTTTGCCATGGGGCTTTCCAGGCTGGCGTGGTCCATCTTGCTCCCTCAGCAGTCCCAGCATCCAGGGCAGCAGAGCCTGCTCGTCCCCTCTTCCCAGAAACTGGAGCGGAAAACCAGGGGACAAAAATGCTGCCCTGGCATAGGGCACTTCACTGGAGTGAGGAAACATGGGCTCTTTCCCCCCAGCTGCCCAGCATCTGACCGGGCCTTGGGGCTGCCTGGTCACTGCCCACACTCCAGCGACTTTCACGTCTTGTTCAAGGGGTCATCAGACACCCATCAACCCCTTCCTTACCATGGCCCACAGTCTGCATGAGGTTAACCTCAGGCTTTTTCCTGGTCTCCTCTGATTCACTTTCCTTTCTCTGGCCGGAAACGGTTTGGGGTTTGGCTGGGCCCTTCTGCTTACATACTTGAAACCAGAGTTCCTGACCCTGCCTGTTAATGGGCACCCAACCCATCCCAGGGCCACTTTCCCCTCTGGCCTCCTACCTGCCCCCTCCCTCCAGCCAGAAATCCCTGAAGTATCTGAATCCTTACTCCAGCAGGAAGCACCCAGCTCTGCCACCTGCTACTGAGAACAGCCAGGCCCTGGTATCATCCTGGAACCCCAGTGCCTGCCCAGAGGGAGCCGTGTTAGGTCTGGACACCATGAGACCTGCTGGTAGGGCAACACCAGAACACACTTAATTTGGGGGCAGACCTTTGGAGTGCCTGCCTTCATTTAAACCTCAGACCAGGTGTACCTGCCTGTGTTCTTAAAGTAGTTCTACAGATGAGAAACTTGAGGTCCAGAGGTTAAACACCTGCCCAAGTTTGTGGCTAAGCAGTAAGAGATCAAAGCCAGCTTCCCAGTCCTCTTGCTCTGAGTCCAGAGTGACTATTGTTCTATACATAGGACACTTCTCAAGCAGCCCGTGGTGTGAAGCCCAGGAAAGGCTTGCTGACATTCTCTGGCCTTTGTTTCTGGATACCTCCTGGGACTTCTGGAAAGGCAGGTGAGTGGCAGGGTTTATTTGGTTTGGGGGTTTTTTGTTTGTTTTTGCCAATCCTTGCTTAAAGGCCTTGAAACATACATTCCATCCAGAGCCCATCAGTCAGGGTTCTAACCTAGCCCCATCTCCATCAGAAGTGGGGGAAACCCTTCTGCTGACAATACCTTCTCTGCTTGGCTAAGGAGTTATAGTTATTCAACATATATGCTATCGGGTAATACCAGTAAGGCCCTGGAAAAGATCACCAATTAAATCTTGTCAGAATTTGCATCACTACGCCCCTGTTCATGCATTCAGGACTGTATCAATCTTTTATTGCGTGCTTACTGTGTGCCAGATACTCTTAGACACTGGGAGGCAAGGTGGAGTGCAGGAGAGTTCCTGCCACAGTTCAGCCTGGTGGGACAGACAGATACACAGACTCAGGGCCCTGGGTCCAGCTAGGAAAGCTTCTTAGAGGAGGCAACTTTTAAGTTGGGCCTTGAAAGGAAGGATACGAGTAAGTTTCTTTTCTGAGGTGCTTTTGATGAAAAGGGAAGAGCTAGCTTAAGGGAAACAATGAGGACAGGGTGGTAGTGGGGGTCATGGGCACAAGGAGGGATGACTGAGACACCTGGGAAATTAGATCCTGGCCCAGTTTGCTGAGTGCCATCCTCCAGAACCTTGGTCCCCTAAGTGCAGGGACCCAGTGTTTTGGGCAGCACTGTCCAATAGGAGTTCCTTGATGATGCAAATGTTCTGCTTCTGTGCTATGGAACCTGTGAAATGTGGCCAGTGCGACTGAGGAACTGAACGTTCACTTATTTCATTTTAATTAAACTTAAATAGCCACTACGTGAGCTCTACATGCTTCTCACTCCAGATACATTTGAATCACTTGAGATGTCTTTAAAAGTGTCTGACGAGGGTGTTCGGGAAGCACCGATGCGGGGCTCTGCTAACAAGGCTGGAACCTGGAGGGAACAGTCCATCCCCGTGCATGTTAGAAAAAGCTTTCCGAACGGGGTCTCACCCAACAGCTGATGCCCACTCACCCCCATTTTTGCCACCCACGGCCCAAAACAACTTTTCTCAGGACTCACACGTGGCAGCTTGTGCACTTCTTTTATTATTAAATATATAAGCAGCTTCCTATTTCTTAAATAGATATTTAAATGACTTTATATAAAATAATTCACCACTTCCAAGTGTAAAAACAAAATCTCACAGTGTGTGAGCCAATGTTCCCTCTCGGCTTTCTCAGAGAAGAAGGGGTTCCTGTGCAGGTGGTGGGGGAGCCACCCAGAGTGGCTCTGGGGCCCTCCCGTGCCTGGCTCAAGAAAGCAAATCCAAGCATTGCAGAAGCTCTTTGCTTTCTTGACTTGGAAAATACTATACGTTTAAGGGGTGGGGATGGAGAAGGAATGCCTTTTTCCTGTTTGTTTTTTTTTCCTTCCACTTTTAAATACATACTTTCTAGCATCAAATATAGAGTCTGTGACTAGGAGGAGGAGCCCCCAGGGAAATTCTCTGTGTTCTTCCTTCAGCTGTGGGCAGCGGGCAGGGGAGGTGGGGCCAGGGGACCTTCACTATCGAGGGAAGGGAGGGAAGGTGGTGGGCCCCGCCCGGCAGCCAGGTAGGGCGAGGTCCCTGTGAAGGGCCCAGGCAGCAGGAGAGGAGAGACACAGCAGCACATAGAGACCAAGGACAATTGACAGCCCTGTCACCTGCTGTCCAGTTCTGGAACCGCAGCCTCATGGGCTGGCCCAGGAAGCGGAGGCCCGCAAGGCACACTTGGAAGCAGATGCCTGATCCCTCTCCCACCCTGGCTTGCCTGGTCAGAGAGATGGTGGTCATGGGTGGGTGGGTGTGAGAGCTGGAGGTATCACTGCCTACCAGGCTCTTAACAGGGACAACCCACTCAACCCCAGGTGCCTGCGGGCAAGGGCCTTGCAGCTGTGGTTGTGGCAGGGGTCTGCTACTGGGGTCAGGGGTGAGGACACTTTCCCCAACCTCAGGGGCATACATAATTCAAAGACCCTCCCTGTGTCTGTCTCTGCCCTTCCCACCCTACCTCCCTCTCACTAGTCACTTCCCTCTTGGGAACTTCAAAGTGCAAAATGCAGAAACCTGGGCCAACAACACAGCCTAAAGACCTGCTCTGGCTGGCGGCCCAGGCAGTTCTCCGCCCCGATCCACCCCAGGGGTCACAGGTCGGATCAGCAGAAGGTCAGGGCTCAGGAGTCCCTCAGTCGACAGGCGAGGCCGGCTCGGGCACTCAGTGCAGAAGCTGGGGAGAGGCTGGAGGGCAGGAGGACGGACGGATGTGCGTTCACGGATGGCTGGGCAGGCTGGGCAGCAGGCAGGTCCAGTCTTCACAGTGCAATGGCTTCCCTTGTGAGGGGAGCCCCTGTGTGGCCTCCCGGAGAAGCTCTGGCAGGTGCTGGAGGGGCAGCAGGGCAGAGGCCAGACTTGGTCTTCACCTTGGCATCACAAGCCAAGCAGGTCCTGAGGGCAGGGCTGGCCTCCCCTCTCCGCCTGGCACGCAGCAGAGGACTGACGAGTGGAGCGGCTGTCAGTGCAGCCCGGCAGGCCTTCTCCTCCTGTCTCCTGGGCCGCACACCTCTCCAGGAAACCCAGCCGATGCTATCCTGCCCTGCGAATCTCATGCATCTCTCTCTCTGCGACAAGTCCCTGCTCCTTGGCACCAGACAGGTCCTCTGGGCACAAGGGCTCTTCCATTCCTCAGTGCCCACCCTATCGTCCACATCCACGTGCCTCTGGGTCCCTGGCCCAAGTGCTGGTTGGAGGGGAGTGGGAGAAGAGCACAGCCCCTGAGGGGCGGAGGGTCCTCAGCCAGGCTTGCCAGCCTCCCTCAAGCGGATGGGAGCCTCCAGGGCCCACCATAAATATCAGCAGCATGGGGGGCGTCCTCCAGCCCTCTCTGAATCAGTCCAGACTCTGGGGGTCAAGGGTGGATGGACCCCAGCCTGGCTGCTCTGGTCTAGTCCTGGCAGGCAAGAGCTCTCATGGTGGGCAGGCCATATGCCCAGGAGAATGGCTGAGGAGGAGGGGTGGATGTCCCCATAGCGTCTCCTGCCATGGAGAGACTGTCCTGTACGCCCAGCTGTAGGGGAGAGAAAGAAAGGCCTGTCAGCCGAGTGGGAGTGGAGGGAGGGGTCGCTGAGGACACGAGTGGGGGAGTGGTAGCGTTTCTGTGGGCTGTTGGTGGTGCTGCAGGCAGGACTTCCTCCCGTCCTTTCTCTCCTCTTCCCAGCCACCCCAGACACCGCAAAGAACCAGGCAGCTTTCTCTGGCAGTAGTCCAAGCCGCTGGCCAGACTGCCCTCACCTCCTACCTCCTCCTGGGGAACCAGGGACCACAGAGGGAGGTAACAGGGCCTGATGGAGGTCTGAGCGGGGGTGGGGGGCACTGCTTAAGCAGAGGGATCTGACAGGGAGGGAAGGGGGCACTTGTGTGTCCTTAGACCCCTCCTCAGGCAAGACCATCTCGCTGGCCTTGGTCCAATGAGCCAAGGGTGAATCACACTAACTCTAGCAAAGAAGATAATTCTCGTTCCCACCTACACACCAATCATTACAGAGGTCGCCACACACAATATTGGGGACAGCAGAGCAGAGGTAACCAAAGAGGAAGAACTAGAGGTAGTTCCCGGATAAGGAAACCCCCTCCCTATCACTTGGCATGCTCACCCCTAAATAGCCTTCCTTCCGGATTGGCCTCCCTGCATCTTCCATGGGAGTCAGGGCCCTGCTCTCTCCCCACCCCACCCCCATCCTTGTCCCCTTGCCCGGCATCCTCAGAACGCTTTGTTCTCAGACCAGAAATCCCCTGGACTCTGGCCAGCAGTTTGACTTTGGACCCTGTGTGGAGCTCCCCTCCCTGACCGTCCATAGGCCCTACTGGCCAAGCCTGTGATGGGCAAGGGAAAAGATGGGACCACAGCCTCTGGCTCCCAGCCCATTCCCATGCTCTGGAGGGAGAGGAAGGGAGCCACGCTGGGTACAGCTGGGCCACAGGCACTGCTGGGGCCAGGAGGCAAGAAGGACCAAGTGGGCGAGCTCCGGCCTGCGGCCCTGTCTCCTGGTTCCCCAGACTGGAGGAGCTGGTGTTGTGTTTTCTCTCTGGGGGCCCCTTTCCCACCTCTTTTGTCAGAGTGGCAATTAGTCTGGGGCTGGCCCTGAATCTCCCTGAGACTCCTAGTGCCTGGCCCAGGGGCCACCCTGCCAGTGTCCTGTCTGACCCACTCTCCCTGTACCCACAAGGTAGACCCCAGGATTCCAGATGTTTTATTTTTGCTCTTTTCTGAATAGGCTCCCCTAGTTTGGAACATCTGTCAGAACTCCTTTCTCCTAAGAGTGGCCCAGACCTGTCACCCTACACCTGGGACGGCCCTAAGACGCTGGCTTCCGTTTGGCATGGGGTGTGACTGGAAACTCCCAGCCAGCCAGTAGATCAGGCACTCAGCCTGCTGGTCAGTTTGCCAATCAGCTCCCCAATCAACAACTAACCAGTTGGGCGGTTACTAGCTAGTCAATTGGTCAGCCAGAATCAGTTAGGTAGCTGGTTGACCGGTCAGCTAGAGGCTGGTCAGTTAGAGACAGCTGGCCGGAGTCGATAGCTCTGTCAACCCTGAAGCCAGTCGGTCAGTGTTTATT
The DNA here is from genome assembly GCA_030848825.1 of Tadarida brasiliensis. NCBI lineage: Eukaryota > Metazoa > Chordata > Mammalia > Chiroptera > Molossidae > Tadarida > Tadarida brasiliensis. The sequence goes on along the minus strand of CM061275.1, from coordinate 10,280,174 downwards.
GAGTTCTTGGCAAGTGTAGAGAAGCCCTCTTTGTATTAGAACCCGGGATAGAAAAATAAATGCCAAAAAATGGAAGACATGGTCCCTGCCCTCAAGGGGCTTACAGACTTCTTAGGGGTGTGAAATGTACACGTACACATAAAATAAGAATTGAAAATGTATAAAAACAACATCCAGGTAAGTGCAAATTGATACAGTATTAACCGAAAACGAGAGCAGAGGGGTATGAACGAAAGGAGGGTGGTGGAGAGAGCAGGAAGGAAGACTTCCTGTGGCTAGTCGTGGGTGGAGGGGAGGGAAGGAAGGAGGACGGGGCTGTGGGCCCGAGAGCCAGAGGCAAGGAGTAATGAGGGTCACATCTTTATCAACAATGTGGGCGAGGACAACAGAAGGCACCCATCAGTGTGCAGGAGGCACCCTTGGGAGGGCCAGGAAGACAGAATTAGGATGGAAAACAATTTCAGTAGGCTCGGGTGATGGGCAGAAACCAATGGGGTGGTTTTAACAAGGATGAATATAAACTCCTGCTCTTTGGTTAAAACAATTAAGCTGTCCAAGTACAGGACAGAGGTCTGGCTTGACAGAGGTTTATGGGAAAGGGAACTAAGGGTTTTAATAGATCACAAGCTAAATATATGACAACAGTATGATGCAGCTGTTAAAAACACAGAAAACTAATGCAATCTTAATCTGTACGAATAGCAGAATACTGTCCAGATCAAGGAAGGTAACAGTCCCACTGTACTCTGAGCTGGTCAGACAACGTCTGGAGCACTGTGTCCAGGGCTGGGCGCCACATTTTCAGAGGGACATTGACAAACGAGTGTGTCCAAAGGAGGGCGACCAGGATGGTGAGGGGTCTGCAAACCATATCATATAAGGAATGTTTGAGGGACTTGGTCACACTTAGCTTAGAGAATTCTTAAAGGGGACATGGATAACTGACTTCAGATATGGGAGGACTCTCATGACTACAGGAGGGAGGACATTCGTGGGGGATGAGAGGTGGCAGAAAACTGGCTTCAAATGAGGAAGAACTTCCTCGTAGTGCTATTGGGAGATGGCCAGCAGCTTGCCTGGCTCTCAGACCATGTGATCGGACACTGTGTGACTCCCGGTCAGGGAAGCAGAGCGGGGAGGCCCCTTTGGGGTGGGACAGTAGGCAAATGACCTCTGAGAGCCCTTCCAAGACTAAGGTTCTGTGGTTCCATGAATCTAAAAGCAGGGACGCAGGAATCATCTCGGCTGGGGAGAAGGGTGGAACCAAAGTGCAAGCAGAGAGGAAACTGGCAAATGAGATACGCGGGGCAGCGGCTGCTGGAGGAGCTTGGGAGCAGAGCTGAAAAGGTGGGTCTGAAGTGGTTGGCAATGCACAGCTACTGAAATTCTCCAGGGGGGTAAAGGCCTCACACAAGAGGATTTGGGTGGCTCTGGTGTGGATGGTGGCAGCAAGACTAGAAGCGCAAGGCAGAAATGATAACCCATCACAGAGGGAACAGTGCTCGGCTCAGACAGGGTGGAGGGGATGGAGGGGCCCCGAGGACCCGGAAAGGAGAGGGCTGGCCAGTCCTGGTGATGGACGGAAAGAAGAGAGAGGGGTGCGAGTTAAAGGTGTGAGCCTCCAGGGAGTTGGTGGTATCACCAAGTTAGGGTGACTGGGAAAGGATGTAGCTAATTTTAAGGGGTGGAGAGAAATCCAAACTCAGAGTCTTACCTTAGAATTCCCTCTACACTGGCATTTCCACCTGTCTGTCCTCATCCTGGGTCAGGGGGCTGTGGGCCGAGCACAGGGCTGGCATCAGACTCCAGCAGAGGCTGGGGAGTGAGGAAACCCCCTAAGTTGACCCCCCACCCCCACACATGTGCTCTAACCCTCCCAGGTTCAGGAGACCCAGAACTACCTAACCCTATGAAGAAATCAGGAGAAATCCCAGCTATCTAGGAAAGAAGAGACACCCTTCCTCCTCTCCACCCCCCCATCCTGTTCCGAGCTCCACTGCCTCAGAGCAGGTGGGAGAAAGTCTCCCCCAAATCTAGAGGGGAAACAGGTGCCAAGACAGGTCCCTGTGCCTACAGAGCCACCCCAGCCCAAACTCTCACCTGCCCTCTGGTCGCTCCATGGGAGAATCCACTGCCTGAGGCTCTCGATGGCTCTGGGGACAGAAAAGAGCAGGCTCACTGAGGAGCTGGGGAGGTTGGGTACCATGGCCCCATCCCCAGGCAGGGCTGTCCAGGCAGTTGATGAGAGAGTTACCAAAGTCTACGCCAGCTGCCCAGAAGTGGGGATCAGCCACAGGGTCAGGGGAGCTTCCTGAGGCCTCCCACTGATGCCTCGTCTCCTCCGCCCATGCAGGTTATCTCCTGTCCTAGGGTCCCCTGGCCCCAGGCTCTGCAGAGCGCCCAGGGAACACCCTGCCCTGGCGCCCACAGCATCCTTTCCTCCCACCTGCTTCTGGCCCAGGAATATTCTCTCCCATTCCCTGCTGCCCGGCCCTTCTGGTTGACCTTATAGCCTCAGCCCTCCCCAGCTGTGAAGAAACCCTCCATTTCAACCTCCCCACCTCTGTGCTCAGTCAGCCTCCTGTCTCTGAGCCTCTGAAGAACCCAGGCTGAACCCAGCCAGCCTGCCACCAGCTGGACCTGCTCCTCCACCCGGCTGTGCCACTGTCCCCAGGAGGTGCCTGCCCCTCCATCACGGGGCTCTTCTTACCCGCCGCCTCCACCTGTAGAACAGCAGGCCTCCGACGGCCAGCAGGACCAGGATGACGCCGGGCACCAGCAGGCGGAAGACAAAGCCGCGGGGCCGGGGGTCGGAGGACTGCTGCTCCTGGCCTGCGTCAGTCAAAGGAACGGAGTTAAAATGGGCGCGGGGCAAGGCCGCCCCCTCACTTGCTCGTCCTCCTTCCAGCCTGGCAGGGCTCCTCCGTTCCCTGGTGCTCCTCCTGCCCTGCAGCTCCCCAAGGGGCAGCATATCGCCCCAGGTGTGGCTGCTGGGAAGCCTCGGCTGAGCAGAGAGGGTGGAGGGATGGATGAGGCCTCTTGGGTGCAGTGACAGGGTCCTGGCAGAGCCTGGCTCCTGATGGTCTCTGGGCGGCACAGATGGACGGTCTGTCTTCTCAGGTGTGTGACTTTGGACCTGGCCAGTGGGTCTCACAGGGCCCACCTTGGGCAGGGGGGTACCAGTTCCATCTGCTGGGGGCTGGCCCTTGGCCGATCTAGGGAGTGGAGATGCTGAGATGAGGTTGCTGGGTCTGGTGGCCTCTGCCTGGACACTGCCTCCTCCCAGCCTGGAGGAGGAAGGCTCTGACCCTCGAGGTGCAGGATCCTCACTGGCTTCTCCGGAGGCCTCTTCTAGGGCCCAGTCAGTGCTCAATGCAGAGTCAAGAATGTCCTCCATCCCGAAAATGGGGGCTCCAGCAGAGGGGTGGGGCTGAGGTAAGCCTCCGGTGGGGCCTTCCTCGACGCCTGGGGTCTCTGGTGACTCAAAGCTCTGGCAGGTGCTCCTGGGTGGTCGCTGCTTGGCATTGCCCAGGTCCACTGTGCGAAGGGGCTGCTCACTGGGCAAGAGGGAGCTGCCCTCTGTCCCCTCAGAGTCAGCCCAGGTCAAGCCAGACATAGGGGCCATGGAGGGGGCAAGGGGCTGCTGAGGGGAGACAGAGGCCAGGTCACTGCTAGGGGTGGCTTTGGGGTACAGGCAGTTGCAATCAGGCTTGGTCACCACATCTGAAAGAACCACAGAGAGGAGAGAGAAAGACGGGAGGAGATAGAGTCACGAGCCTCCAGCACAGCGTCCCCGAAGGACTGGAGAGGGGCTATGGGTCTGGGGGTCCCCGCACCCCCTAACTCAGCCCTGGGGCTGAGGACAGGACTGGAGCTGATGGTCATGTCACTGGCGCAGGCAGGGAAGGTGCAAAGTGCAGGGTCTTATGGGCAGAGAACAAAGAGCAGGGTTTAGAGGCACAGCGGGGGTCAGGGTCCGGGAAGACCAGAACACAGCCCTTCCTGGTGTTCCAGCCGGCCAGACACCAAGCCAGGGCTGAGCGCAGGCCAGGAGGTGAGCAGTGGCCTCAAGGACTAACACAAGACACCCTCAAGCCCCAAAGACACAGTGGAAGCAGCAAGGTGGTTTCATGCACAGCAAGGGCCACAGCCAACAGGTGGGAATAGGCTGGGGCTGGACTGTGGCCAAGGCTTGAGGCCTTGGGATTGAAACAAGGAGACTGGACGTGGCTATTGGCAGGTGGCAGGGCTTCAGTCCCTGCCTCGGGGAGCAAGGTTGCATGGAGGAGGGCACACGTGACAAGGACGCGGAGACGAGGACATGGAGGGTACACGTGTGCAGCCGGTGCCAGCACTGGGAGAGTTTGAATGATGCTCAGACTTCAAATCCAGCCTGTCCCTTGAGGGGACACTCAAAGCATCCTGAGGACTTCTGGAGCCAGGGTATCCTGGAGATTCGCAGCAGGGTTCCTGGAGCTAGGGCCCTGACTCCCAGGTGGAGCCTCTGCTCTCTCCACAGAACCCCCCACACGTTCGGCCAGCCTGCAGAGCCGGAAACCCCCATGCCTACAGGGCTCTCTGAGAGGGGCCCCTCCCACTCCCTACTCTCACAGCCACCAGCACGATCCTTATTGGTGCCTTGACATGCAGACACATATAGGTGTGCACACACATGTCAGAAGAGACATGTGCCAAGGACTACCCAGAGGTACACGAAGCCACATATGTACACAAAACAAGCACAGCTACAGACACAAGAGCACGAGTAGCAGCCAGGCTGACTCCCAGGGGTCCCTCCAGCCCCATGTCCCACCTCCCAATCCCTGCTCTCTTCCACACACCCTCTCCCCGCCTCATACTTGCTGGCCCCTTTGGTGCTTACCTGGCACGGAGCATTCAGCAAAGCTGTCGCTGCAGTTCTTGCTGAAAATGTCCTGGTCCTTTTTAAGGAGATTCTTTGTTTCATTAAAGACATTCTTGATCTTCTCCAGCAACCAGAGGGGTGACTCAGAGAAATTTTGGACACAGGCCTGGAAGGAGAGCAGGTCCCCCCTGGGTGAGGACAGGTCTCCCCATGTCTCCAGCTTATCTGTCTAATTCCCTTTGGCCTTTCTCACATCTGCCTCCCTTTTCTCTTTCATTTTCTCCCTCCCCTCTCCCCTGGTTTGCAGCAGAATTAGTTCTGAGGCCACATTTACTCACAAATATATGTCAGGCGTATGGTAAAGACCTGGGAATCATGCAATGAATGAGAGAGGTGGCCCCTGGCCGAGTTGGACATTGAGCCCAGCAAGGCACAGGCACGAAAGCCGTTGTTACAAGTGTGACTACTGTGAAGGAGTACTGAATGAGCTGAGAGTATATAACAAGGGCTCAGGGGGAATGGCCCTAAGAACCGACTAAAAGATGAGCAGAAGTTAATCTGCAAAGGAGGTAGAGTTGGAGAGAGCTGTCTAGGCAGTGGGAACAGGCTGTGCAAAGGTCCTGAGGCAGGAAAGAGCCTGAACTGTTGAAAGACTAAAAGAGGACTAGAATGGCTAGAGTTCTGCCATCCAGGAGGAGCGTGGTGAGAGATGCAACTGAGAGAAGTCAGCAAGGGCCAGCCTGCAGGTCCTTGTTGGCCATGTCAAGAACTGTTAACCTTATCCACAGAGCAAAGAGAACACATCTGAGGGGTTTTTGGGGAAGTGGGTGGTTGGTGCCACGGTGTGGAGAGGGGCTGTGGGTTCTTCCTTGGTATTGGTGTGTCTTGGAAGGAGGTCCAAGGCTGCCCCAGCCCTGTCTGTCGAGGTACTCTTTTCTCTTCTGCTCAGGGGACCCAGGCTCCCCACACCCACTGGAGCTCTGAGAAACCTCACATACGCTCCTGGCTTCCCTCCCAACTCTCGGGCAGCTCCTTCTCAGTCTCTAGACCAAGCTCCCCTCCTCCACCTGATTTCTAAATGCTGGCATTCCTCAGGGGTCTGTCCTGGGCCCACCTCATGTGTCACACACACCAGACAGTGCCATGCACGCCTATGGCTTCATCTCTAGCCTACTTGCTGACAACCTCTAGAGATGAAGCTTTCCCTAACTGAGCTGCACAGGGAAGGACTTTACAAGGTTGTGAAGCTGCAGGCATCGCTGCATGACCATGGCCTGTGCACAGTAGGCCCTTAATCAGGGTTGACCAGGTAAACGATGCAAGGATGTAGGCGTGAGAAGACCTGGGCTCAGTTCCATTGCTCACTAGCTAGGTGACACTGGCCAAATGGACTATCCAGTTTGGTCCCATTTCCTCATCTGTACAGAAAGTCAAAACAACGATCCCTGCCAGCCTCCCCCAGGGCTGTTGTAGAAAGAGCTGCACTGGCTCCCCTGCCTTTCTTCATGGAAAAGACAGAGCGCATCAGACAGAAGGTCCAGATGCCCACGTGTGTCCACAGAAGTTGTGTCTTCTTTCCTTGGGAGCCCCGAATCCCTCCCCAGACGTCCCCGCAGGAAACTGGGTCCTCTAGTGTCCAGGGCTTTCTTATTTAAAAAGGTTTCCTCCCTCAATCCCACACTCCCTCCAGCGACCTCTCTTTGTCTGCGTCCTTCGGAGCCGAGTTCCTCCACAGTGTAGGAGGAACTGGCACCATCCACCGACACTGACCTTCACGTGGCCAAATCTAGTCTCTGGCTGGGGCTTCCTGCTGGTCTCCCAGCCTCCAAACCTGCTCCCACGGTCCATTCTCTGCACAGCAACCAGAACAGTCTCACCACGAAAGTTAGGTCAGATTGCTGGCCTGTTCACCATGGCTGTCTCACTCTTTAGACCAAATTTCACATCACTAGGACCCAGGTGATCTGGCTCCCACCTCCTCTCCTCTCTGCCCTTCACCTGCATGCCGTGGCCATGCTGCCACCCTTTGGGTCCTGAACGTGCACGCTCCGGCTCACCCACGGAGGCTTCACGCATAGCATTCTCGGCTCGGGAATGCTCTGGCCAGCCTTATTACTTCCTCACTTATCCATCATTGCGCCTCAAATGATTATTTTCTTACTCAGAAGACTTCCCTGTCTTTTCCTTCCCACCTCCTTTTAAATTGGAGTCCCCGTTTCTCCTCTCAGATGGGGCTCCTTCACGGCTCTGCCCTCACCTCCTTCAGGTCTTCCTGTCCCTGGTTTTCCCTTCTGCAGACAGCTCCCACCATCCGACATACTACATAGTTGATCTACAGCCTGTGAACTGTCTCACCGCCTCCAAATGTCAGCTCCATGGATGTGGGGCTTTTTGCCTGTCTTTTGTCTCCTAGTGTCTAGGACAGTACGTGGTACACAGTAGGCACTCGTTAACTATTTGTGGAATGAAGGGAGGGGCCTCATGGTTTGTGATTCTGTTTCCTCGTGTTATTGTTTGTTTAATGGCTCCAATCTCACTTAACTACAAGCTCCATGAGGTTCGGAGCCAGGTAGTTCTTGTCTATGAAGAAATTGTCAAGGCCTAGCACTACGCCACCTGCATGGTAAGTCCTCAGCAAAGGTCTGTGGGATGAAGAAATGAATGAGAGTGTGAGTGAGCCCTGCCTTGACTCAGGGCTCCCGGCTCCAGGACCCCCTACCTTGTCCTGCTCTTCATAGACCTTGGGGAAGCAGTCCTTCAGCCTCACGGAGAGTTCCTGGAGCTTCACGAGGGCAATGGCATTGGAGGTGTTGTCTTTGAAGCTTATGGTCTCCTCCATTATGTCTTGCACCAAGAAGAATGCTTTCTTAATGTAACACACGGGGTCTTTCTGAAAAGGGAGAACCTGGAGTTGATGGTCTGGCTGATGTGGCCCAGGAACCCCGGCTGTGCACCAGAGGTGCCCACCCCAGCAGATGGCGGGCTGCAGCCTGCCCTACCTCCTGACCCCGGGGTGCAGGGGAAGAGGCCGCACCATGCATGCTAAGGAGGATGCTGCCCTCAGCTCGCCTTTCATTCTCTCTTTGGGACCTGGCACTGTGGGCACAGGGGTACAGGGAGGGAAATGTGGATTAGAGAGAGCTTCGGATTTCTGAAGGAGCATAAGAAGGGTGGGTTCTGGGAACTTCTCTCTCTGTCTCTCTTTTGGCTTGCTTTTACCACATGCTTCCTTCTAATCCTCCAGGCCACAAAGGTCCTGGAAATGCTTCATGGTCCAAGGAATAACCTCAGTGTTATTCTCCCTGAAGGATGGTAGTTGTCTCAACAGAGACTCCGCTTTAGCTCTGTATTCCTAGCACCAAATGAATGAAATCCAAAGGGCATTCTTTAGACTGGGACGTGTCTCCAGATCTACCAGAAGTATGTATGGGTCAGGTGTGAAGAAATTTAGAGATAGGAACAACTTCTGAGCATCAGGGCGACTTTGTAGGAGGCACAGAGATGAACAAACTTGGGATAAGGGCTGGGGCGGGGGACGTTGGCAAGGCATTACAGGCTTGTGCAAAACTTTGGGGCAGGAAGGAGCAGGGGATGGGGGTAGTGGGTGGGGCTGCGTGGTGGAGACTGGTGCTTGTAAACCCCAGGCTAGGCAACCTAGGCTTTCTTCTGGAGTGAGGGGGGCCCCTGACAGTTTGGGGAGGGAAGAGGAAGTAGCAGGTTAGGGTTCCAAGAGCTCCCCTTAGTGGCAGGATAAGGAGTGCACTGGCAGCAGCAAGGACATTTGGGAAGCTCTTGAAATTGTCCAAGCAACTTATGGGGAAGCCGAACCAGCATCACTGGGTGTCTGGTTAGGGGTGGGGAAGGAGGGAGAGGGAAAGGGCTGGACTGATGGCCTGGCTGCTGGTCTATCTGCTGGGTGGAGGTGACCTCCGTAAGCAAAGCATGTGACCCAGAAGTATTGGTTGCCTTAGGCCCTAGAGCCAGCCTGCCTGAGTTCAAATCAGAGCTCTACCACTTATTGGCTGTGCTCCCTTAATCTCTCTGGGTATAATAAGCAAGACGAGTGTGCCACACAGTGGTTCCATCAAGATTAAATTAGAAAAGTGCCTGGCCCATAGTAAGACCTTGACATGTGCCAGGCTAGGAGACGGTAGCAGCAGGGGACTTTAGCCCCTCACCCTGCCCAGCCCTGGAACCTGGCACCCCAGACTTGAGCACCCAGGGATCCTCATACCTCACCTTGCCCAGCTCTAGGGTTTCTCCAGCCTTCAAGCGCCCACATATACCCACCCTGAGAAGTGTATCCCAGCTGGGCCTTATAAATAACCATAACTCACCAACTGGTCCTGGGCTACAAACACAAAGGGAATTTTGCACGAGGTCTCCATCTGACTGTCAATCTGTAAGAGAGAGCGGGCCAGTGGTAGCAGGGTGTCCACAGCTCCACTGAGCGTGCCTAGCAATGGGGACTGGAGTTCCTGGGTGGATCAGGGTTTGATCCTCATCCACCTTCCCCCAACCACACCTGGAAAGACAAATAGGGGAAGACCTGTGCCTCTCACATGCCCAGGGGAGGGTTGTAGAAGGATAAGAAGTCTCTTCCTTCTACTACCCACTCCATGAAATCTGACAGATGCCAGCTTGTTATATGGAAGAACTATCTAATGGAAAATACAGGACACATCTCCTGTGGGAGGTAGTGAATTCCCTGTCATGGCAGGAATTCAAGCAGAGGCTAGACAAGTTCTGGGGATTCAGGATCTGTGGGAGCTGGATTTAAATGCTCTAAAAGCCCCTGTTGGCCCCCCAGGGAGGAGGCTCTGTGATTCTAAGCCTCGGAGAGTGGCTCCTGGTCTCCCCTGGGTTTCTGTGGCAGCTACATGCAGGAGGAAAAGTGTAGGGGTTAGAGAGGCAGGACACCCAGCCTACAGGCTTGGACAAGCTCAGGGCCCTGCAGCTGGCCTTCACCAGCGGTGCCCCACCCTGCCTGGCTGGCCAGAGGGATGGTAAATTCTCCTCTGAGCAGGACAGCAGCCATGACAGCAACCTTATTCTACTTGGCTGAACCATGCTCAGAATTGTTGATGGCTCTGCTGGTCCGATCGGGAGACACAGGCTCCTTCAAGGTCAGGGCCAACAGGCCATCCTAGCCATAGGGCTTGGGCAAGAGCCAGAGCTATGAAGGCAGAGGGCTGGGAGTTAGGGGGGAGTCTCTGCTTTAAATCTGGCTGAGGCCATGGTGCCACGTTTGGGAGTCCAGGAGCTAGAGACAACATCTGGACACAGCAGGCAGACTGGACTGGCTCCGCAGAGGAAGCATCCCATTGAGGGACAGACAGCAGGCTCCATGAGACTTTTCAGAATCCCCAGTTGACATTCCAGGCAATCGTTCCCCTAGGCAACTAGCTAGAAGCCCACCCTGTCCCCTGCCTGCAGGGGAGTCAGAGGCCCTGACCTTGAGATGGTCGATGAGGGGAGCATCAGTGGAGCCATGTCCTGCACAGTCCTATTTCTCTGCCTGTCACCCCTCTCTTTGACCCTGCTCCTTGGCTCCTGCCTCAGTGTCTTCAGTGGGGAGAAGGTAGGATAGGCTTGGCCACACACTCACCAGCTGCTGCAGGAGCTGCAGGTGTCCATCCCCAATCATGTGGCTACAGTGCTTCGACTCCTCCTCGGTAACACTCCTGCTCACCAGGAGACAGACCAGCAGTAGCCGGGGGCCCAGCCATGTCTGTGATAGAGAGAGCATCATTTCTCCTCAGCTCTTACTCCCCAGAAACTCCCATGCCCTCATACCTACAAGGCTACAGCCTCTGCCCCTCACTCCAGGATGCAGGGTTCCCCAAATCCAGCTTTCTCAGGATTGCCTAACAGCCACGGCACAACCTTGCTCTCCCTCGATGACAACCCAAATGCCATCTTCTCCAAGAAGCCTTCCCAGATTAACCCAGGCCAAGCCTTACTACACATTGAACTGTAAAGAGGACATGGAAGGTATGCTACCAGTCTAAATTCCAGTTACACAGGCAACTCCCTGAGTGCAGAGCTTGCTTCTACCCATTTTTCTGTTCTTGCAACATCAAACACTGAGCCAGTCTTCTTGTGAGCTGCCCATTCCTCTCAAAGTCATGTTCATGCACTGGCTTCCAGACTTTGAGCCAGAGACATTTCCTTTGGGCCCAGCCCTTCCTCCCACCTGGTTCCACACAGGTCTGGCTCCGCTACTGGAAAAACCAGGGGCCCAAACTCAGTTTCACTGGTAAGATATCCCATGCTAGAGACCTCTGGAGCCCTGGGTGTGTGTTTGTCAAAATTAATCAGAGGCAGCAGCAGTGCCAGCTCTAGGCCATCCCGGTTGGCACCTGCCTGTCAGAGCCCCATCAGGCTGTACAGCCAGCCAGCCAGCTCTTAATATGGCCAGGATGCTTTCTGAGATCTCTCCTCTCTTTCAGCACCCACCCGGCCCAGAAGCTGCTCACCCCTAGAGTGATGGGTCTGGCTGCTGACACCCAGTCATTCCCCTTCCTTCCTCTCAGCCCTCTCCCTGGCCCTAAGTATCCCCTTCTCCAGCCAGAGGTAGAGAGAAAAACCCTTGGGCATTCTTTCCCCAGCTAGAGGTCACCTCCTGGCAGCTGATGCCCCCAGATTCAGAGAAAGGATGTCAGGGTGGGGTGAGGGCTGGCACTTCCCTGGGCTCTGGGCTCTACCTCAGTAATCCAGATGAGACAAATACTGCAAATAAATAGTGCATTGGAAAAGCTCAAGGAGGCTATGAAACAGCTGATTTACACTTAACTAAAAGCTTAAATGTTTGCCAGCTCTTACCAGGAAGAAGAGGCCCTGGCTGGGCTACCATGGAGTTTGCAGGGAGGAGGGGCCTGGAAAGATGCAGAGAAATTGATGGCAGAGTGGGAAGGGAGGACCTGAAGGGAAGGCACAGCATGGCCCAATCCCATTCAGCACAGGGATGTGGTGAGGGTCCTGGCCTGACTTAGGGGAGGGAGCATGTGAAAGAGAGGAGAGTCATGGTGTGGGGGGCACCTCTGGCTCTGGTGGGCAGTGAAGAGGTAACCCTGGGTGGGAATGACTGTCCAGGTCCTCAGGAACCTCTGGTTCAGGACCCACTGGGGGAAACTTAGCCATGCAGAAGATGTATCTGTCCCAGTCTGGCTGCCACTGAGGCCCCGAGGGCCTGGTGTGAGTGGTATGGAGGAAAAGACCCAGGGGAAGGGGATGCTCAGGAAGACATCTTGTCCCAGGTACTTCAAGATAGTGATGTTTGAGGACTGCAAAGGGAGGGCAAAGATTAACCTCAAGGGCTGCCTGGCTTTTGGAGCTATTTCAGGCATAGGTGTGAGCGTGCAGCCACCACGTGGGAGGGGGACTTTGAAGAAGGCCAAAGGGGGCCAAGCCTGCCCCTGGGGCTCCAATATTGCCTCAGAGGAGGATCTGGATGGGCACGCAAGTGTTAACACTCTAGCTTGCATCTGGCAGGGCTGCCTTCTCTCCCCCTTCCTTTCTTCCTCCCACCCACCAGCCTAGGCCTCTAGGGCACCCAGGAAGGAATCTCTGCTGAGGGCTCAGAGAGATGCTGGGACATCTCCGCCCAGCTGTACATCCTCACCTGCCTCCCATCCTGTTATATTTTCCCCATCCACAAAGTCCCTGCAGAGACCTTGGCATAAGTGGACCCTCAGGCTGTGCTGTCTAAAACTAGCCCCCTGCCTGGGCCAGGTGACTCAGTTGGAGCATCGTCCTGTACACCAAAAGGTTTCAGGTTCGATTCTTGGTCCTGGTCAGGGTGCGTACAGGAGGCAACTGATGTTTCTTTCTCACATCCATGTTTCTCTCTCTGTCTCTCTCTCTCCCTACCTCTCTCTCTAAAATCAATAAGAACACACCCTTTGATGAGGATTTAACTAACTAAATAAATAAAATAAAATAAAATAATTTTAAATGAAATCAGCCCCTTTACTTTCCACCTCTTTCCTCATGGTCTCACCTCCAGCCCCCTGTCTTGGTCTTACTGTCTATCAGCTTGCCCTCCCCATTTCCCTTCTCAGCCCTATCTCCTCTCTCTCACAGTGGATCTGCTCTGCCCTCCCTCTCACTCCACCTGCAACCCCCTCATTGACCCTCCAAACATTTTTCCCTGCTTCTCTTCTCCCAGGTTTCTCCTCCCATTCTCCTCCAGGGCTCCTCAGAAGCAAACCCACTGGGAGACCACTTACAGTTCCTTAACAATGCCACCCTGCACTTTCTGGGAGCTGTGGCAGCTACTGCTGCAGTGGGGGGCAGGACTGTCCCCATGCAGTCCTGAGCAGCCCCCAGCCCGTCCATAGTTCCCCAACACCAAACCTCCTCCCACCTTCCTCTACCACCACCAAGCCCAAGATCTCCCCAACGAACTGCACCTGAGTTTGCATAACAAAGATTCAGAGCTAGCCTCAAGCAACTCTGGGGTCCGAGTCCCCCAAAACAGACTTGACCCAGCCACTCAAGTCCCCAACAGCTCCATCTGTGAACTGGAACAAGTAGCGGCTTGCCCAGCTCCTTCTTTCTGCCAGCAGTTCCTTGGCACAAGCCCTGGCATTCTATAAGCTGATAACCGCTGAACTTTCTCCATCCAGAAGCGCCCACTCCCCAGTAGGGCCTGGAAGCATGCGTGGGGTCGATGGGGAAGGTGCCCACTGGGGAAGGCTTCACACTGAGCTCACATCCCCTCTGCCTGTGCCTTGGCGGTGGTCCGTCAGAAGGGAGAGAGGCAGGGGCCCCTGGCTGACACGGAGCCCCTGCCCGACACGGAGCCCCTGCCCGTGGCTGCCAACCCTTCTCTCCCGCCAGCGGGTAGCTCAGTGTATCCCTCCGTGCAGTGGGGTGAGCAGCCTTTCCTTTCCCGGGGAAGCGCCGCAGCCCCAGGAGCAGCTGCAGGGCTGCGCCGGGTCTCAGCACAGGCGCCTGGGGCCGCGGGGCAGCCCGCATGCAAAGATGGGAAGGCGACTGGAGCCCAACGGAGAGCCTCTGCAGCCGGGGCCCGCGGGGGAGCCTCCGCAGCCGGGGCCCGCCGGGAGCCTCCGCAGCCGGGGCCCGCCGGGAGCCTCCGCAGCCAGGGCGCGCGGGAGATCCTCCGCAGCCGGGGCCCGCCGGGAGCCTCCGCAGCCAGGGCGCGCGGGAGAGCTTCCGCAGCCGGGGCCCGCCGGGGAGCCTCCTGCAACCGGGGCGCGCGCGGGCAGCCGGGTCCAAGGGGCCGCGCGGCCGCGGAGCTCCAGCCCCAACCCGGCCCCACGCTGCACCGCCGCTTACCGTGGGAGGGCAGCGCCCGGCGGCGCCCCGCGCGGTCATACGGGCAGCTGGGTCCCGGCCGGGCGCGTCGGCCGCCCTCGATCGCTCGCTCGCTCGCTCGCTGGCCGCCGCGGAGTCCGCGCCCGCCGAGGGCCGCGCCGCTATTCCCGGAGTTCGGAGAGCCGGCGGCCGCGCCGAGAGCACCGAACTTTCACTTTCCCCAGCCGGCTCCGCCGGCCAGCTCCTCGGCACAGCCTTTTAAGCGACTTAGGCATGTGGTTTATGGGAAATTACGTTGGCCAGGCGCCAGACACACACACACACACACGCACACACATACACACACACACACAAGCGCACAACACACACACTCCAGGGGCCCACTGAGCCGCCTCCCCACCCCCACCCTCGGGCTGGGCTTCCCCGCCTGTCCTCCAGTCGCCTCTTCTGTGCTCAACTCCAAAGCCTTCGGGAAAGTAACGCGCCCTCCACAGCCGCGCGCCCGCTGCGGACAGAGCTTTCCTTTTCTTCCGCGCTCTCTAGGCGGATCCGGTGCTCGCTCGCTCTCTCTTTCTAACATTCCTCTCAAGGGACTTTCCCCTTAGGCCAGAAAATTCCCAAATCTGAGCAGGAAATGGGCTGATAGCAGGGGCAAATACTGAAGACTGGGGCCTCCCTGGCTGTGCACTACGCGGCACCTGGTGGAGCCTGAGTCAGCAGGTTTTCAGGCAGCTCCCTCCTTCCTAGGAGCCCCTGAGCAGCCCGCCCAGCTGCTGTCTCCAATTCTGAGGGCAGGGTGAGACAGGGAGGCTAGCTACCTGGCCAGGAGGGGCGGGACTGTGTCCTGGAACAGGGACCTGGGAGGCTCTGCTGTGTCCCAGGTGACACTCCCTGCACTCGACCTGCGGATGATATAAATGCTGGCTGGTATCCTGCTCCCTCCAGACCGCCAAAACCTGGGGCGATTGGCACCTGGGCCCTAGATTTCCTTTGGTGTTTTTAGAAATACATTTACTGAGAAAATTAGTCACATGTCTCTACACAGAATGACTCGAAATGGAGTCTAACAGGATGAGTCTATTAATTATAATGCCAACTTCAGGAGCTTTTCCTTTCTCCAATTCATTATGATTCAATGCTTCAATCACATTTTGAGGCCACCCACATCCACCTCCTGGGAAATATAGGATATATGGCCTTGTCCCAAAGAGGCATTTCTTGTCACTTGCTCCAGCTTCAAGCAGGAATTTTACACCTACATGCCCTTGTTCATTACTGGTCCCTCTGCTTGAAATGCTTCTTTCCCGCACCCGTCTTTAAGGCAAACTCCCCATCCTCCAAGACTGAAATCACACCACGTCCTCCACCAGCAAAGCCTTCTTTGACTCCCCAGACAGATCAATGGTTCCTTTTCTTGTATTCCCACTGGCTTTGGCTCCTTCCTCCCTGGTGGCTCTGATAAATTGTTTTTCATTCATTGATTGATTCATTCTCTACATTATTCTAAAAAGTATTTAAGGTGGTACTGACAGTTATAGTCTGCCACCACTCTGGACTAAGACTTCCTCCAAGCTGCTTCCATGTTCACTTATCTCCCAATCAACAGTGTCTAGTATACAATTAATAGTGATTGAGTGGAATGAAGCTATGAGAGAATCATTCATTCATTCGGCAAATGTGCACCATATGATGACTATGTATGTGGCGGGCACTGTGCTGGTCCTGGGCATGTGATAATGGACATGCCAACACGATCCCTGTTTTCATGGGCTTGGGAGCAGTCAGAACGAGGAGTGTGGGGTAGCGATGGGTGCTCAGAGCCTTGAGGAAGGAAGGTGAGAGACCAAGCCCAGCCAAAGGAAGGAGGCTGAGGGTTTACTTCCCCCAGGCATGTTTGTCAAGTGGTCCCTATACAATAACAATTTAAGATAACAGATTGACACCACAGTTCTTAGGACTGATAAGCAGTTTTTGGAAGTACAGTAATGTGAGGAGATAAACCTCTTGATATGTTGGAAAGACGTCAAATTTTACCTGCTTCCTCCTCCACCAACCCAGCGCGGTGAGGGACAGATCGCTCTGCCTCTGGCCGGCAGCCATCCGCCCTGTCAGCACAAGGCTTGGATCCCCCTTCCTTCTCAGCTGAAATTCTTTACATACCCAGGTTTGAACACTGACTCCACCCTGACTCCATGAGCTGTCTGACCTTGACACTTCTGTCATTTGTGGTGTGACTTCGGACAAACATCTCTTGGCCTCAGTGTCTTCTTCATCTATGAAGGGAAATGTTCATTTATCTTTCTCACCAATGTGTTCAGAAAGGAATGGGGCGATGCCTGAGAAGTGTTTAGCACAGAATCGGAAGGTAGTAAGTGTTATTCTTATTATTATCTGTCACTCACATGGGTCTTAAGCAGTGACACAACATAGCGCCATGGATTTGGGAGTCCCTATGCCAGATTTTACTACCAGCTCTGCCGCTCATTTGCTGTGCAACTTTAGACAAAGCCCTTCATCCTTCTGAGCCCCTCTTTCTTCATTTGTTCAATAGCAATGATAAGCTCTTTTTTCCAAGAGTGGTGGTGAGGTCAAACATGACATATGGGGGTCTCCAGGGCAACGAACAGCACAGAAGAAATGCTTAGTTATGAAAGAATCTTTGGAATTGTAGGCTGTGGGACGCTAGAGCTGTAGAGAGGTTACAGGGCCCCCTGAATAATTGTGACTCCACGGAGAAAATTGCAGCTGTCTCATCTGTTACTGTAAAAGGAGAGGTTGTGAATCTGCTTGACCTCAGACGAGCTTTACCATCAAACAAGGGGACACTGAGGCTGGAAATGCTGATGGTGTGCCCATCAGCTGGGAGGCTGTCTCTAAGCAGCAATACTCCTGATTCCTACCTCTGGCTGGCAAGTCCCAGCTGGATCTCAGGGCCAAGCCAGCAAGGTGGTGTCACCTGCATGTGGCTCCTTAGCTGGTCACACCTGTACATTGCTCGGATGAGTGAATGGAGGCCGACAGGTGAAGCCCCCTCCCCCAGAGTCACGCATGACTTGGCACAGTTTAGGGTGTAGCCCGGAGTGAACCAAGTCCCTCCCATGAGCTTTCCCTGGTCATATTAGCTGCTGTTCTCTCTGCTGACTATCAGTGGAGTCATGTCCGGAGCTGGTCCTGGGGGAGGCATGGAGGAATTTGGAACAATCTGAGATTTGGGGTTTCAGTGATTTCCTAATGTAACATCATCAAGAAGGCAGCACTCAGCTGACCTGGGAGGAGGGCAGAAGGGAGTACCGGAGGGCTCTGCTTGTCAGAGGAATGAACGGAGGGTGGGAGGAGAAAGATTGAAAAGAGAGAAAATGGAGATGGATGGCAGGAAGTGGGAGGAAAGCTTTATTTGCTGGTTGTCGAAATGTCATTTCCTTGAGATTATTTGACAGGCAATTTCCCCTTGAGAGCTTTTCGAGAGAGTTGAGTTCTATCACAAAGAGCTTGTTTCTTTGCTTTCCTTTCCTTTTCTCTTTATCCCTCTCCTTCTCTCACTCCCTCTCTCCTTCCCTCCTCTCTCTCTCTCCTTATTTCTTTCCCCCTTCTGCTCTCTCTCTTTCTTTTTTCCTTCCTCCCTCTCTCCTTCCCTTTCGCCCTCCTTCCTTCCTTCTCTCTCTCTTCCAAGTGGCCCATGACTCTTTGGGGTGGACAGCAGCAGCCTTAGAAGCCTGGGGCTGCGGAAGACATGCTGCTTTCTGTCCCCGTGTTCCTGGCAAGGTGCTTCAGGGAGAGCCAGGTGTCCTGAGACCCTGGCCTCACCCATCCCCATCCTGCCCACCTGGGCCTTTGGCACTGCAGGGTGCCCTTTAATCATGCCTTTTCTCTTGTAAATCCGGGAGGAAGTGTAGCAGCAAAGGTGGTAAAGCAGCTGTAATGGAGGGAAGGACCATTGGATTGGCTTTCTTAATAATTAAATGGGAATGGTAGCTCCCAGCCAGCTGGCTTTCCAGGGCTGCTGTGAAGTCCTTGTGTTTGGAAAACCACCAATGTAGATGTTGAGACTACCCTTTCCCCTGGCTGGAGGACAGCCAGCTGTCCCCCTGGTCCCTACAGCTGCAGAAACACCTGTGCTGGCTTCAGAAAGGAGGCTGGGAGGCTGTCTGTTGCAGAGGCCCAGCTCTGTCCTCTGCCCAGAGCTTTCTGCCACTGTCAGGCCGGGCACTATCTCCTGGACTGGGACAGGATAGGCTCTCTCAGGTGGCTCTCAGGAACCCCTCAGAGCTAGTCAGTGTACCAAAAAATCAAGAAGTCATTTATCCACAGTGAATTTTGGCTTCCTGAGTTCCCTCCCTATCCTCTAGACTCTAGAGTCTAGAGTCACGACCCCTCAGCCAAGGACCCTTCTGGAATGAAAGTTTGTTCCAAACCTCATGGGGAAAAGAGCATCACAGAGAAAGCAGGCCCACTTCCTGTCTTTGGCCTTGAGTGACTTCAGAGCAAATTAGTAGAGAATTATCTGGAAATGGGAAGGAAGAGCCTGCACCATCATTAATGCAGTAACCACGGGGTGCCTGCTGTACGTGGTCCGTGCGCATCCCGGTCCATTAAATCACATGCCCACTCTGCTCACCGACCGCCGGGGAGACACATGGCAGGGACAGTCCCACATGAGGCCGTGAGTGTGAGGATGGGGAAATGTCTGAGGTGCCCCAGGGGCCAGAGTGGCATGGCTTCTGGAAGTCACTGAAGACAGCCATAAACCCAGAGCAGAGAAGAGCCTAGGAATTGGAAGGGGTCAGGTCCCACATACAGTTGGGGGACAGACCCCTTTCTTCCACCTCATGTGATTTAAGGTTGTTGCTGGCCTGGGTTCTCATTCTTGGTTCTCTTGGTTGCCAACTGGGGAGGCCAAAAAAAGGCTTCCTCATGTGAGCGCCCGCCAGGCTGGGCGGATGCAGAGAGAAGACTTTGCAGGGTTGCTCTATGTGAGGGGAGGAGAGGCCCGAGGGACTCCCACCCCAGCTTACAGCATTCATCTCTGCAGCTGCCCCACATCCTGGCCAGGGTCCCAGCCCAGCCCAGGTCCTCCAGCCGGGTGGCAAACCTCCTTTCCCTCAGCTGGTATAGGACATGTCTCCCCCAAGGAGTAGAAAGTCACCAGTGGAGCGTGGGGATGCAGAGTCAGTTCTGCTGCCATACTTCTTGGGTGACATCCCGTCTCTGCTTCGTGCCAGCTTTGTGACCCTGGGTAAATTACTTCACCTTCCTGTGCCTCAGTTTCCTCATCTGTAAAATAGGGATGATAATGGCATCTTTCTCACAGGGCTTCTGTAAAGTTGAGTTGTAAAATGCTTAGAGCCTTGCCTGGAATACAGTGGGTGCTCTCTCTGCAAGCGGTGGAGCTATCATTATTAAGGAACTAGTGAGGCCAGAGGGCACTGTACCTGCTGTCTGCTCGGTGCTCCTGCAGGCTCAATTCAAATATGACTCCAGGGCACTGTCGTTGCCAGGGAACAGTGGGGGAAGGGTGGGGGGCACACGGGCCAAGGCTGCTTCCACTTCAGGAAAGCCCCTTTTCTGCTGTGAATGTTCCTCAGGATCCTGTGTAGGGGCAGGGAGGTTTAATCCTGGAGCCAGAGATGGACATGGACAGGGTCTGAGCTCACACTCGCTCAGAGCACTGGAGATGCTGACAGGAGCAGGAATGCACTGTTCCTAGGAAGATTCTTCCCTTCCCCTAACCACTATTGGCCCACATAACAGCCACGAGACCGCTTGTCCATTCATTAGAAAGCCTCCTGTTGGGAGCCCAGCATAGCTCCCGCCCCTCACATTCCAGCTCCTGGTGCTGCTGGGCTCCTGGCCCTAAAGCAACCTGGCCATCAGGCCTGGAGTGTCCTTCCCCTTTCCTTCCAGGGACAGGAGGCTGGGGCAGAGTCCTGGCAGGGACACGGTGTGGCAGGAGGGCTCTTAGTTGAGAATTCTGTTCCCAGAATTGAATTCCTTCCACGAGACTACAGTGCCCACCTCTATGCTTGAAGCTTTTAGAGGCCAAACTAGATGATCTGGCCCTCCACGTGCTGTAGCAGAAGGAACACAGGATTGGCTTCAGCTCAAATCTTTTTTTTAAATCATCATCCGAGGATATGCTTTTTTATTGATTTAAGAGAGAGAGGAGGGAGAGGGAGAGAAACATGGATGTGAGAGAGAAACATCGATCCGTTGCCCCCTCTATGCACCCCGACTGGGAATCAAACCTGAAACCTAGGTATGATCCCTGACCTGGAATCGAACCCGTGACCCACTGAGCCACCTGGCCAGGGCCAGCTCAAATCTTGGTCATACCTTTACTAACAGGGACTTTTGACAACTTGCTGGAATGCTCTGAGCCTGTTTCCCCATCTGTAATATGGGGCTTATGATCGGTGTGATCTCACATCGTTAGTGATAGAATCAAATAAGAAATTTCCTGAAAAACACTTTGTACCCTTGGAAGACTCGTGCCAGTGTTGGCTATCATTAGTAAAAGACTTTGGGTCTGAAATCAGAACTCTCCATTCAGATTCCAGATCTGCTAGCTTCCAGCTATGAGACCTGGGCCATGTAGGAACCTCCTCTGAGATCCAGGGTCCTCACCTGTTAAGTGGGAATAGTACTACCTGTCTTAGGGAGTTTGTGAAAAGTCAGTACAGGGTATCACCCTTGTTGTAGAGTGGACGTCCAGTGAATGTTAGTTACAATTATTCACAGGAGTTATAGCGACGATATGGTCAGAAGGAACCAAAAAGTCAACCAGGTTCACTTGCATCTTCTGTTCCACTCGGCTGCAGCTCCCATGCTGTAATCACTCAGATGTTTGCAGACTGATTGAGGATGATTGATCCTGGACTCCCATAACAACACCCCTTAACAACACTGGAAACCCCAGGCCTCCCCAAGCCTGCCCTGGGCCTGTCTCCCCTGGAGCCCTCTCCCCTCTCTTCACCCACCTTTGGTCAGATATTTGCTTCCCTGAAAGCTCATAGAACATATTTCACCAAAGTGTGCTTTCACTTATGCAAGAAGACTGAAATGCCAAAGTTATTTTATTATGAAGAGAGCAGAAACCCATAGAAAAAATATTTTTAGAACACAACAATAGAAATCATATTCCAATTTTTTTTCTTGAATTTAAAAAATAAGATCATGGACTATATACCTAATTTTGTTGTTGTTGTTGTTAATCCTCACCCGAGGATATTTTTCCATTTATTTTTAGATAGAGTGGAAGGGAGAGAGGGATGTGAGACACATCAATTGGTTGTCTCCCTACTGTGGCCGGGGATCAAACCCACAACCCAGATATGTGCCCTTGATCAGGAATCGAACCCGTGACCCTTCAGTCCATAGGCCAATGCTCTAATTGCTGAGTCAAACTGGCCAAGGCTACATGCCTAATTTTTTAAGGCCAATTTCAGATAGGGGTCTTCCTGGAGCTGAGTTTCGGGGGCTCCTGGAATGTGGGCTCATGTCATCTTGGACACTCTGTGCCCCTAGGGAGTTTCACCCCTTTTTGCAGGCGGGAGCCAGGACTTGAGAGAGAACTTGAAGCTGTGCTCTGAAATCACTAGCATTTCTCCAGACATTCATTAACTGTTTCATTTAATGAATATTGAACACCTACCAATTGCCAGGCCTTAGGCATTAGGGCTAAAATCAGTGAACAGATCTATCCTACCCTCAGGCTTGTAAACACACTGCTCCCACACAGAGCAACAGTGCTGGTCGGGGTTAGGAGGAGGGGCTTGGGGTGGGAAGAGTCTAGAGGGCTTCCAGGAGGAGGAGACCCTTGAGCTTCATTGAGCACAGAAGTGTACCACATGCAGAAACGGGGAAGGGACGATCCAGAAGTGGGACCAGCATGCACAAAGGCCAGGAGAGGTGAGAAACAGTGTAGTGGGCTTTGTAGAATTATTCTGGAATGATTGCAGCTGGGAAGGACAAATAGAACTGAGAGGGATGCCAGATCAGCCCCCTTCCTCGGGCACCTGTAGGTCACACACCTGACATTTGACTTCACCTTGTGGAGCTACTGAGGAAGCTGGGAGTTGACGGATCCGATCCATCCATTCATGAGTGTTTTCTGAGCTTAGGGTGCTGCCCTTACGTTCTGAGGGGCCTGTGTGCCACTTGCATGGACTTTTGTCCTCAGGAAATATAGCATCTACTCAGGGGGGTTGGGGGGAGGGGGAACATACCAGAGACTTAACCACATTTGACAGCTACAGGGAAGGACCTCAGAGGAAAGAGGCTAAACAGATAGAGAGACAGAGGCTCCTGAAGGAGCAGGGTCCTGGAGGTGGGCAGGGCTAAAATCAAGGGTGCAAGGAAAGGTTGGTGGGGTCAGGAGAAGGGATGTTTCCCCTTTGAGGTTAAAGATGTGGGTTTGGTAGAAGGAAAGGGGCCCAGGAAACTAAGTGGTGTTGAGAGAAGCTCAGGTGCTTGGTGGTGGGACCAGGTGGGAAGGGAAGGAGGAGGGGCCAAGAGAAATTCACTGCCTCCTTCAACAAACAAGACAATGATTACTTAGCACCGCCAGGGACCAGGGACAAACCAGACCTTTGTTCCCACCCCAGGAACTCTCCATCTTTCTGCCTAGCCTGCTGCTCTGCCCCACTCCTCCCAAGTCCTCATGATGAAATCATGTTTTTGAGGCCATCTGAAGGTCCCCTCCTCAGGAAATCTGTCTGCTACTTTCTCTCTCTTCTGAATCTCAGGGTGCTCTGGTCTCTGTCTCTCTCATGTGTGTGTCTTCCTTTTTCTGTGTACACTTCTTGCCTGTCCTGCAACTAATCTATGAGATTCTTGTGGACAGAGACAGCTTTTTATCTCCCCCAGGATGCAAATATGCTAGAGCTCCATAAAAGGTTGTTGGATGGATGGAAGGATGGATGGATGGATGGATGGATGGATGGATGGATGGATGGATGAATGAATGAATGAACGAACTTCAAGAACCCAGGTCATTTCCGATCTTCCCTGGCCTGTTCCTAAGCTGAGCTCCTCCCTTCCACCCCACTGTAGCCTGTCCCAGAGCTGGCTGCTGCGTCACAGGCTTGTCACAGGCCATCTGTACTGGGGTGAGGTCATGGGCTCTGGTAGGATGCCCGAGCTCACTGTCAGTGAGCCCAGGTGTGAGCAGCACCTGGGGGCCTGTGCAGGCTCACCAAATGCTCTGGAGACCTGCGTGCTCACCAGGATGCTGGAACTACCCCCGGCCTTCCTTCCTGGTGCTCTCTCCTTTCTCTGCTCTGGCCCTCATGTCCCTCAGGCCGATCCTGTCAGGGCACCGACAGCCACGAAGGCTCCACGCACGCCCTTGTCTGACGGCAGGCCTCCCTCAGGTTGGTCCCAGTCCCTGCTTCAGTCTGTCTTCTGTCATCTACCGCAGGCCCCACAGAAACTGGATACCCATCCACTTGATAAATCTTGACTCAGTGTTTACTATGGTCTGGCTCAAGGTTAATTGATGGAATTTCCAAGCTCGTACACAGTCGGCTCTCAAGGAGCTCACAGTCCGGCAGGGCGGGAGGGGCGAGGCAAGTAAGCAGCTGACTGCACGGCTCTCCTGCCCGTGGCAAGAAGCCCAGGTTGACTTGGGAGCCCCAGGAGAGAATGGGGAGTCAGGAGGGTTTGCAGGGGAAGGGTGGGGAGAGCCACAGGAAAAAGACAAGGGGGGAAGGAAAGGGGCAGTCCAGGCAGAGGGAGCAGCAAAGGCAGAGGAGCAGAGGTTCTGGATGGCCTAGCATGGGATCAGGAGGTTTGACAGGAAGGGGACTGGCAGGGCAGGGCCACGGAACTGTCACTACCCCATCCCCACCTGTGGAAAAAACCCCTCCTTAAAGCCCACTCAGCTGCCACCTTCAAGAATTCCTATTTCACCAACCCTCCTTCTCAGGACCTGATGGCGTTTGCATTCCTCTGATAGCCCCTTGTCGTGTCCCAGCCTTATGTGTGTACCTTCCCTGTCACGCTCACCAACCAGGAACTCCTCCAGAGCCAGACATGTCATTTTGTTACACTCCACAAAAATCCAGAGAGGACCTATGTGGGCCAGGTTTGGGGTCCTGGAAATGCAGCAAAGACCAAGAGAGACAAATTGAACAGAATGCCTAAGTCCCCACCCAGATCACCTCTATCCCTTTATCAAGCTCTCCAGTGAGTGATGGGGGGGGGGGGGGTTGCTTGATAAACAAGGAATCTGTCCAAAAGGAAGGCAGTTGTGTGGTGCCACTTGCTGTGTGACTTTTGGCAAATCTGCAGCCTCTCTGACAGCCATAGCAGTAACTCCTCCCTCAGGGCCTTGCCCTGAGCAAAGGCGATAACAAGTGTGGAAGAGCTCTCTCTTTATGGAGGTATGCTTTACACGCCAAAACCCATACCTACTTAATGTATGCAATTTGCTGAGTTTGGACATATGCATATACCTGTGAACTCATCACCACAGTCAAGGTAGTGGACATCTCCATCACCTCCACAAGCTTCCTTGTGGCCTTTGTGTGTTGTTCAGCTGTGCTTTGTTCTTGTGGTGAGAACATCACTAGGAGCTGGACCCTCTGAACAAGGCTGTAAGTGCAAACAGCGCCGTGCGCTCCACACACGGCAGCCTCCTTAGACAGCATTCTGGCTCACGGAAACCTGGGGATGGCCTCGCCCAGGAGCCAGGCCACTCGCGTGAGGTCACATTTATTTAGGACAGATTCTCAACTCCAACAACTTTTGGAGTTGGAGCCAGCCTGCCGCCGTGATGGCTGCAGTGGGTAAGCCCTTGCCAGCGTCTATGTCAGAGGGACACGTTTTCTGACTTGGTCCTAGCTCCAGCTTTTACCCTCTGGGATCCTGTAGCCCTCTGTCCCCTCCTTCAGTCCTCACTTTTTTTTTTACGATTTTTAAAAATTGATGTTTAGAGAAAGAGAGAGAGAGAGAGAGACAGAGAGAGAGAGAGAGAGAGAGAGAGAGAGAGAAACATCAGCTGCCTGGTGCATGCCCCCTACCAGGGGTCAAACCCGAAACCTGGCATGTGCCCTGAACAGAATCAAACCAGCAACCTTTTGGTGCATGGGACGACGTCCAACCAACTGAGCCATGCTGACCAGGGCAGTTCTCACTTCTTTAAGAAGCCTTGCCAGACTTTGTCCCCAGCTCTGATGTCCTCACTGGCTCCAGCATCCCCCTCAGAAGGCATGTCTCAGAGTAGCCTGGGGCTGGAATGGCACCTCCTCACTCTTCTGTGGCCCTCACACCTCCCCAGTTGGTCGTGACAGTGTTTCCAGGGCTGCCTGACTCACCAACAACTGATACTGCCAGGCTGGCTGTCCTGTGACACATTGGGTACCAAGAAACTAGGTGGGCAGCATGGGTTGGGACGGATGCCCAGGGCCCATTCAGGGTGCCTCCCTCCCACTCTTTGTTATCCTGTGTTGCTGTCTTGGTACCCAGGACTCTGGCCCTGGAAAGGGAAAGTCTGACCTCTCTTCCTGTCAACAATGACTTTCTGCTTGGAGCTGACCCCTCTGGGGTGAGTCACCAGGAAGGACAATAACCACCCCATACACACCTCGTGGAAGAGGAAGCACTAGTTTGAGAACCAAGGCTGCCAGATGTCTGCAGCTGGACGGGGGTCTTCCAACTGAAAGAGGTGCTCAGAACAGGCTCACTGGCCCCCAGAGTGGAGGTGGTCTCCAAATGCTCCTCTCTCCCCTAGACCCCTGTGGTTTGACCTGCAGACCACACCAGAGTGATGTTCTTAAACATGGCATTGACCATGCCACAGTTTGCTTAGACTCTTTGGAGGTTCCTCACTGCCTCTAGTCTAAAGTCCAAATGCCTTAGCTTGACCCCAAGCTCCATTCCTTTTTTTGTCTTTTAATCCTCACCCGAGGATATTTTTCCATTGATTTTTTTTTTTATTTTAAGATAGAGTGGGAGGGAGGGAGAGAGAGAGAGAAACATCAATGTGAGAGAGACACATCGACTGGTTGCCTACCCTCACCCATGACCCCATCAGGGATAGAATCCAAAACCGAGGTACGTGCTCTTGGTCCGAGGGCTGATGCTCTAACTGCTGAGCCAGACCGGCCAGGGCTGCAAGATCCCTTTTGACCTCCATTGCTTCATGCCCCTCATACCCTGTGCTCCAGTCAGGGCGGCCTCCTTGCTCCTGAATGTGACAGTGCTCGTGGCCATCTCCACACCCCTGCCTTTGCTGTGCCCCTTCTTTGTCACTCCCTATGCCGGAATGCCTTCTTCTTTGCAGATGCTCCCATCCTTTGAGCCCCATTTTCATTCTCACATCATCCACCCATCCATTCCAGAAACATTTGTTGAGCACCTCTACATGCCAAGCCCTGTGCCAGGAGCTGAGGTTTCTACCCCCGCCAAGCCAGACAAGCTCACGGACATGCCTCTGTGGACGGCGCAGAGGCATCAACAGGTCCTGCAGTGAGCAAGGTGGGCTCAGGATACCGAAGGTCATGGAGGGCTTGTTAGAGGAAGTGACTGCTGATTTCCTGAGGAGCGAGTAGGATTTAGGTGGGCAAGGGCAACAAGGAGAGAAGCGGGCAGCAAGGGTGTTGGCTCAAGTGGAAGCAGAAAGCTGAGCAAGAGACTGCGCGTTCCAGGAGCTGAAGGTCGGTCGAGTCCGGATTGAGGGTGTGAGGGGGTGGTGAGAGGAGCTGAGCCAGCCAGGGCACAGCACAGCGTGCACGCACCCTCGGAGTCCTGAGAAGCGATGGGCGGTGTGCGGCAGAGGCTCACGGTGAGCAGGTCTGCGCCTTAGATGGTCCAGGTGACTGGAGTGTGGACCACAGACTGGAGCAGGGCACGCAGCGGCTCCGGGCCCAGGAAGAGGCAATTTATGTAGTCCGGGCTGGAGGAGGTGTTGGCTGGAATCATGTGATGGCCGGGGAGCTGAGGCAAAGAGGAAGAGTCCAGAGCTCTTTCTAGTTACTAGAACTTGGTGATTGCTCAGGCACAGGGTGGAGGGCAGAAGAGTTCAGCCTGGCTCCCAGGTTTCTGATTAAGTGGGTGGTCAGTGGGGCCATTTTACTGAGAGAGGCAGGTGTGTGGGCAAGGGGATGATGAGTGAAAACTTGGATATGTTCAGTGTGAGCTCCCAGAGGGGTAGTCAAGCGAATGCCCAAAGGGGTGGACAAGGCTAGGTCTCCAGAGAGAGGTCTGTGTTAGACGGATAGACTTGAGGCCCCCACTATATATGGTCATTGAACTGGGAAAGGATGAGATCGCCCTCTTCCATGAAGTTAGCCCTGCTCCCTCCGGCTCCCTGCACCCAGCCCTACCTACCCCCCCTTGACATATTACATGCCACCTTGTGCTTTTTAGTTTTTCTCTATGTATCCTCTTTCTGATCAGAGAACTCCCAGAGGTCAACAATGTCCTCATGACAGAGATGAGAACCTGACCCAGAGAGGAGGCAGAGAGGAGAAATGTTTTAAAAGGGGGGTAAGTGGGACTTGCAATGGCTAGGTGTGTGGGGTGAGGAAGAAAGGAGTTGCAGCTATTCCCAGCTTACCAGCACGGGACAGTTTAGACCAGAGGAGAAGCAGGTTTGGGGAGGAAGAAAACAGGTTAGGTTTTGGACCCACTGAGTTTGTGGTGATGCCTGCACAACCCCTAACTGGAGGATTCCAGTATGTCACCGGACATTGGAACTGGAGGCTAAGAGAAGACTGGAATTACACACAAGGCAGCTTCATCCACCACCCCCTCCCGCTAATGTGGCTCCAGCCACGTTAGCCTTCTTTACAAGCTCATATCTTACCTCAGGGCCTTTGCACGCGTTCTTTCCTCCACCCAAAACTCTCTCTCCTCAGACATTCACATGGCTTGTGCCCTCAAATAGTTCAGGACTTTATCTGGAGTGCTCCTAACCCTGTGCCTCTATCTGCTTACTTCGCTTTCATTTGTGTCACAGCATTTATCCCTCCCCAATGCTCTACCATAAAGTTGCTTATTTGTTTTTCTGCTCCCACTTCAGGGCAGTGGTTCAGTCTTTCTGGTTCACCTTTACCTAGAAGGCACCCGAGGAGTGCCCAGAGTGGGAGAACCCTGGTGACAGAATGACTCACAGGGAGTGTGTGGGACCGCTGAGCCAGCAGCAGTGGCAGGAGGTGTCTCAGTGGAACCAACCACAGTCAGAAAGGGAGGAGAAGGGATCTGGGGCAGAACTTGAGGGCTGCAGCACCAACATCTCAGGCAGGGGAGAGGAGCCCCCAGAGGGGGGGAGAGGCCAGTTGAGAGGAGACCTCGTACAGATGTTTGTGTTTGCACCTCGAACAGGAGCCCCACACAGTATGGGCAGTGCCAGAATGCCCAGGGCACTGAGAGTACCAGCAGGCGGAGGGACCAAGAACACAGACTGCTCAGAGAGGTCTAGTCTGGAAAGGCCCTTGGAGTAGGCCACTGGTGGCAGTTTCTGCACAGAGTGGAGACACTACAGGCATGGTGGGGAGTAGACCCGGTGATTGGAAGAGAGAGGAGGAGCTGACCCTGTGCCAGGCTCTGGGATGGTAACTGGGGGTGGGGATGGAGGTGCAGGGGAGTCAGTGGTGATACATAGTGACCACAACCTCCCAACTGTTCTCCTGCCCTGGCTCTGGCAATGAACTTCCAACACAGAGTAATCTGAAAAGTCTAAATCAGATCATGTCACTCTCCTGCTCAAACCCATTAGTTAGAATAAAACCTAAACTCCTAACATGATAAACAAGGCCCTACAGGCCCCAACCCTGCCTTCTTATCTGGACTCTCCCGCTCTGGCCCTGCTCACTCCCTCCAGCCAAACAGGCTCCGCTGGTCCTTGAGCCAAGAGCCTCCCTGCCTCATGGCAATGGCACTCCTGTACCCTCTGCCTGGCAGCTGTCCCCCGGATTGTCACCTGGCCCTCTCCCTTTCTATATTCAGGTCTCAGTCCAAATATCACCCCCTTCTTAGAGGCTTTTCCTGAGCCTCCTAAAATGGAATCACCCCACCCTCTGTCGCCTTACCCCGCTTGGTTTTTCTGCACTGCAGTAAATTATGTTGATAATATATTAAATACTGATTCACTTGTTTGTTAGTCTCTCGTTCCTGTTCCCCACGACAGTGGGAGCTCAGGACAGGAACACTAGTCGTCTTGTTACTGCTACGTCCTCAGCTCGGGGAGCGGCGCCGGGGGTAGTAGGTCGCTGTAAATACTGTGTGGATGGGGGTTTGATCACTGAAGGACAAATCTGTAAGGCTGATTTGCAGGGAGCCCTTATGTACAACTCTTCCCAGCGGCTTTGCCGAGGGGCACCCTCATGTTACAGCAGAGCAAGCCTAGGCTGGCAGCACATGGGGGACTCGCCCGAGCACATCCAGCGCCCATGACCCCTGCAGGCAGCTGAGCGCAGACCAGCCCCCCAGCCCCTCTTGCTGTGAACCCTGCGGACCCCCTGCAGAGAGAGGACGCCTGGGACTTCCCTCACTTTCTCCTAGTCCAGGTGGGGAGATGAGAGGAAGACTTAGAGAAAAAAGGCTGTGCCAGGGAGGAGGTTTGGGAGGGAGGAGGAGGAAAAGGAAGCTTGAGGAGCCAGGAGGGGTGGGGAGAGGTTGGGTGGAACCGTGCACCCTATTCTACGTCTGGAGCCTGGAAGGGGTACCTTTGATCTCAACAGCCCACTTCTACCTCCAGGGGGTAAGCAGGGACTTGCCTCAGCAGGGGATGCCCTTGACAATGAAGTCTTGACCTTCTGGTGCTTTCTCCTCCCCCCCCCCAAAGCTGCTGGGAATTCCCCACTTCCTGGTAGGAAAGTTAGAGCCCTGGCGGGATTTTCCTCACCCCAGGAATTTAGGACACTTTCCAGCTTTTTCCATAACTTCACCCCCTGCATACCAGCTCCCCCACACACAAATGGGGGTGTTAGGAAGGGGAGGGGAGAGTCTCCTGAACTCTGCCCCAGAAGCAGATACCCCCTCCGCACACCTTCCCAAACATAGGGAACAGGTCCACTCTGTCCTCTCCTTAAAGTTGGTGACTCAATGGCTGACATCACAGCTGTTGAACACACAGCCTCCCAAAGCAGGATGGGACCCAATCCACAGCCAGGGATGGGTTTCTCCTGGCGTGTCCCAGCCCTCCCCTCTGCTCTTCCAGTGAGTTCCTGACCCGGCCTCTGCTTGCTAGAGGTGTCCCTTGCCTGCGCCTGGCCACGTGTAGGAGGGAGTGGCTCCGGGGGGCTGGGAGGTCTCGGTCAGCCAGCCAGCTAGGGGCCCATGGGGACGAGCAGTGACACTGGTGTCTGGGTTTCAACAGCAGTCACATGAATCGTAAACATATCCCAGGCCAGCTGTTTACTACAGGTCCCCGTAGCACCTGCTAATTCTGAGCAACTCTTTCTATTAATTCATCTCAGCAACTGCTGACTCCACCAGCTAACACAAGGTGGGAAGGGAGAGGAATGGAGAATGAAGACCACGCAGCTCCTACCTCCCAGGAGCCTGAGGTTCCCCCTAACAAACACATACGGTGCTTTTGTGACATGCCAGGCTCTGGGAGGGCGGGGGACTCGGAGATAAATTAAACATCTTTCTAAACTCAACGGACTTAGATTCTAGCTGTGGAGACAGACATAATCTGGTAACTACGTGGTGGAATTACCTGGTCCTTCCCTATCTCAGCATGTGCCACAAACAGCATCACGCTTTGGCATTGCCTGTCAGCTCGCCAGCACCCCCACCAAGACACGAACACCTTGAAAGCAGGGACCAGTCGTCTCTCTTTGTAGCCTTAGCATCTCACACAACTAAACATATCTGTAGAAGTGTTACATGAACGACTTCTAAACAGTTACCCATTATTATGAGACTGAAAATACATGCTAAACAGAGATGCTGGCAATTTCCCACCTTGTTGCAGAGAAAGGGCTGGTCATTCTGAGCGGGGAGGATCAGGTGAGGCACCAGGAAAAAGGTATGATTGTAGCTAAGCCCTCCAGGCTGCCTATGGTGAACAGAAGGACATCGCTGGCTGAGGGGACAGCAGATATAAAGTCCCAGAGTCAGGAAAGGGCATGGCTTATTACAGCCCGCAGGGTACATGGAGGTAGGGATAGAAGATGTGGGTGGTGAGGACCACAGGGCCAGGTCAAGAGCCATCGTGAATACCATGCTAAGAAGTTTGATCTTTGTTCTGTAGACAGAGATCCCCTGGGAATTTTGAGTGTGGGAGTCACATAAACTAAGCTGTGTTTTAGGGAGATGATACTGATGGCTGAATGAAGGGTTTATTTTGAAATGGCATTGCCAGAAGTGTCCTCTCCTTGGCCTGAGCTTCTTAGGAAGTAGGAAATGCTGGGGAAAGTTGGGCGGGGTGGGGAAGGAGTGGAGAGAGTGGAGACATCACTTAAGAAGCAATTGTCATGTTAGGAAACAGATGACAACAACATGAATCAGAACTGGACAGCGGGAATAGAAAGAGGCAAAATTCATGATCAATTGGATATGGGAAGTGAGACTGGAATTTCTATCCAGAGCGGCCAAAAGAACACAAGAGAAGGGGCAGGCTCTGGGGGCCAGGGGGCACACCGTTCTGGGTTGTTACCAGGACACAGAGAGAAAGAATTGTAGAGGATTCTCTTAGTTCCTCACATGTAGATAACAGGCTGTGGATGCCTTCAGCCCAGGAGGACTCAGAGGACTGGGTTTTGTCCAAAGCTTACACATAATTGCTTTCTATGGAAACATTTCACCATCCCCTCCCAGTTTTCACCCCACCACCTTCCCTCTTCCCACCCACCACCATAGCAACCCATGTGGCCTGACAAACAGGGAGGGGTTGCCAGGAGAGGTGAGATGTGTGAAGGACACCGTGGATGACTTCAGTGTCTATGAGTGACCCAGCCCACACCCTAGCCTTTCAGTTGTTTGGTTGGCCCATCTCAGACAACCTTCTGTCCCACTGTGTCTTGGCCACTCACTCCCATCACCACTCCCCAGACTTAGTCACCACCCAGCACTTCCCTATCTCTGAAACTACCAATTCTGACCTCCTTCTATTCTCTCTGCTTATTCACTCAATCACTTTGCCTACACCTGTCCACTGACCCCTCTACTGTCTCCCAGTCCATCAACCCCCTTCTTTCTCCTTTCTCATAGCTTACATTGCAGAGCTCAGATTTTTTTTTTAAGCCACAATTTATAGATTAAGAGCAATTAAAGGTCCTTCTTCATATAGTTCATGGCTTGGGGACTCAGATGACTTTGTCTAACATTTTCTTTCCATTCTCAGTGAAGTGACCCCTCCTCAGTGGGTCTTAAGCCTCACCCCCTTCTGTAAGGCCTTCCCAGGACCCCAACTCAGAATTTTATTCACTTTTCCCTATAATGTAGCACCTTGCAAAATGTCAGCTGTGGATGAGCCAGCTCTCTTTTCCCTCTGAACTATACTTACATGGCAGGTGATACCTGCTGGAGAAGAGCACACGGCAAGCTGCCTGGATCCACCATCACTGGTCGTCACCAAGCTTGACTGGGTCCTGGACACTGCCTGCTATGTTTTCCCTAATCAACACCTACTCAACTCTTTGTACAACCATATTTTTAAGACTTATCCCCTGTTCTCAAACCCTCAACATATTTCCTTCCATCTTAATTCTCAGATGATGTCACCTTTCTCTTCAAAGATAAAATATGAGCCTTGAGGCATGAAATCTTTCAATATCCTGCCTCTCCCTCCACAACCTGCCTGTACTTTCTTTTCCACATTGTCTCCTGTTTAATGGAAGTCCATCTAATCTCACCACTTATGTTCTGAGTTCCAGCCCTTGCTGCCGTCTCGGGGACCTTGCCTCTCCCCTCTTTCCCTTCATGTTCAACTTCTCCCTCTCTATTCATGTCTTCCCATCAACATTTAAACAAGATCAAGTTTCTAATACTAAATCAAGCCCCCACTGATTCTACCCCTTCCTCCAATTACCACCTTCTCTTTTATAAGAAAACATCTCAAACCCTCTCATTTGCCCCTCAACTCACTGTGACATGTTTTCCCCCATCACAAAACACACAGAAGCTGCTATCACCAAGACCACTAATGACTTCTCCATACATTCAGTGAATGTGTTTAACCCTTGGGTGGTTGATTTTCTGCTATGGATCATTTTTCTTTCTATTACTCTTAGCTTCTGTGACACTCTCCTGTTTTTCCTTCTCCTTTCTCCTCAATCCAAACCCTAAATGCTGGAGTTACTCAGACTCCATCATAGGATTTATCTCCTCTCTATATTGACCCCAAGTCCCCTTATACATCCGATGCTTCAAGTGCAGCTCTCTGCTGACAATTGTCAGGCATACACCTCTGTCTAGACTTCTCTCTTGAGCTTCAGATCCATGTATACAATTTCCTGTAGGGTTGTCAGATTTAGCAAATAAAAATATAGAATGCCAGTTAAATTTCAAATAAATGATGAAAAAAATTTTAGTATGAGTATGTCCCATGCAATCTTCAGGACAGATTCACACACAAAAAGGTATTTGTTGTTTAATCTGAAATTCAAATTTAACTGGACATCTTATTTTATCTGGCAACCCTGCGTGACTTCAACGTCTTTATCTGAGGCCCCACGGGCACCTTCACTCCATGTATTCACACCTGAACTTCCCATGGGACAAACTGACCAAATGCTGAGTTATACAACAGAAAAAAGCAAAATTGTCCTTGACTCCTTTGCTTTTCTGTAACTCCAGAATCCTCCTAAATATCCCTAAAATCTGACCATTCCTTTCCAGTGACAGCTATCACCCTAGTCCAGGCCACCACCATTTTTACCCACCACAGTGTCCTCTCCTTTGGACCCTACTAGACTGCCACATAGTAGCCCAAAATATCTTATTGAAATGTACATTTCATCATGGCTCTCACTGGTTTAAATTCTAAAGTCTGAAATCCATGTCTCTCCCATAACCTGCATGATATAGCCTTTGCTCACCCCTCCCTCCTCTTTATGGGCCACGTTCTCACATTCTGCAGCTACTCTGAGCTTCTTTTAGTTCCTCAGCAGTGCTGAGCCCACTCTTGCCTTGGGCCTTCCCACATGCTGTTCCTTCTGCCTGGAACCATCTTCTCTTTCTCTTTTCCTTTTGGCTCTCAGTAATCCATTAATCTCAGCCCCTGTCCTTCACTCCTCTTCAGTTTCATGCTTCTTTTTGGGGACATTTGTCACTTTCTAATCACCTGCTGGATGCTGGTCCTCTGTTAGACTGTGAGCTCCCTGAGAGCAGGACCCTCTCTGTCTTCTCCATTGTATCCTGAGCTCCTAGCACAGTCCCTGGTCCAGAGAAGGAGCTCAAATAATATTTCAGGGATGAATGAGAATAGCCTTTCTCCCCATTCAGCCTGGGAGGTCTCCTCTTATCTTCCTGTGAGCTCTCAGGACACAGCACTCCCCAGAAATGGAATGGTTTCCAGATGGATTTAGAATTTATTCACCACTATGTCCCCCAGTGGGGTGTCTCAGTCCTCCAGGTTCAGCATCAGTAACTGAGACCCTGTCAGGGTTGTCTCAACCCTGTGTGTCAATAGGGAAAAGCAGAAGGCAGAATGGCCAGAGACAAGAGAGAGGGCAGGCAGCCTCCTGCAGGATGATGGTGGGCCTGATGCTGGTGAACCAAGGCAAAGACCCAGCCACCAGGGCAGCCTTGTGTCCAGGCCCAGCTCCTGAAGTGTGGCCTCCAGCATGGCTCTCCCAAGTCCCATGGAAGCTCCCCAATGATGGATGTGTTGAGCTTGGGGATTGTGGAGGCTTCCAAGTGCACCTGTCTAGCATGCTCTTGCCAATGAAGGCCTAGAATTGCAGGAGTGCTCAGGGCTGCAGAGTCACCAATAAGCAGGTGAACATCAACACTGCATGAGGGGTGAGGGCACCTGGAAGACCATGGGATGTCAAGGAGAAAAGACCAACTGTGGAATGTGGGGACACCTGGCTTAAGGGATTCAGGAAGAAGAATGAACTACCCAAGAAATGGAGAAAGAGGAAGTGGAGGGGTAGAGGGAGAACCAGGAAGGTGCAGAGACCGGAAGCCCAGCAGATAACGTAAAAGAAGCACAAAGGTTGAGCAATGTTCAGCTGCCCCAGGAAGGTGAGTTCTGAAAAGTGGAAGCTGGGGTCGGAAAAAGAGACGTCAGTGGTGACCTATGAAGAGAAAGGTTAGCTTATCTTTTTGGTTCCAGCCCTTCTCCCTTCACTCTGAAGGCCCCTCCCTGGGCATGAAGAATGCTGTTCCACCTGCCCATTTATAAGGGGGGAACTGTTCATGATTTGGGGACTGGTCAGGAGGAGAAAGAAAGTCAATACCAATCAAGTAAGGTCATGGCCAGCCCACAGTTAGTGTCCCATCTCCAGAGCCTGGGACTTTGCTGAAGAAGGTGGGGTGTGGTCCCCACATTTCAGAGGCTTGCCATCTAATGTAGGTTTCCGAGCACTGCTGCTCAGCTTTGTCCCTTCTCAGGACAGGGGGTTTCCTGGCTGACCCTTTTTTTTAATCCTCACCTGAGGATATTTTCCCATTTATTTTCAGACAGAGTGGGAGGGAGAGAGAAACATCTATGTGAGAGAGACACATAAATTGGTTGCCTCTCACATGACCCCAACAGGGCTGGGGACCGAACCACAACCAAGGTACGTGCCCTTGACCAGAATCGTACCCGAGACTCTTTGGTCCTCGGGTTGACGCTCTAACCGCTGAGCCAAACTGGCCAGGGCTGAACATTTTATCTTAAGAGGGCTCCTGCAGTCCTTCTCTGCACCCCTCCTTGCCACCACCCACTATTTTACCTGGCATTTGCCTCCCACCTCCTCCCTCTCAGATCCCCAGAACCTGCCTATAGAAAGGGCCACACTCTCCCCAGTTCTCCACTTCATTTTACCCCCAAGACAAACCCACAGTTAAACAAACAGACGTTAAACAACCAGTTCGCCCCAGTTGGGAGTTAGTAATAAGGTCTGACAACCTTCCAAAGCATGTCGTTCTGGTCTTTGCTCCTGATTCCTCCTGGGAATCTCCATGGGCCTTGACTTCATGGCTTTGTTCCTGAGGGTAAGGCCTCCTTTTCCTCTCCACCTCAACTCAGACATGCACACCTCTGTCCCAATGGCCTCATCTTCGGCGGGTACTCTGTCCCTTGGAGCCCTTAAGACTGAGAGACCCCATTCCCCAGAGCTTCAGACTCATTCAGAAATGTCCTAAGAGGAGGCATTCCCTCCCAGAAGGACACAGGACAGATGAATCTTTCACAATCATATTTATAAATACCACTTTTATCCATGGCACTTCTATACTCAAAAACTTTCCATGGCTCCCTGTGGCCTGGGAGTTGGGGTGGGGGTGGGGACCTGGGGTAGGGGGTGGAGAGGGGTTGGGAATCCTTCACTGGTGGTTCACTCTATCAGGCTCCAGGAGGAGAAAGTGCCTTCCTTGGGGAGGAGAGAGATAAGAGGGAGTCCACTGGTTTCTCTTCCCCAGAGGCCCCGCTAAACCAGGGCATGGCCCCTCCTCCACACTGTCCCGTGGGCTTCCCGCACAAGCGGAGTGGCAGTTTGGCCAAGGAGGAGAGAAGGTGTCTGGAGTCAAGAGTGAGCTCAGAGACCTTGGCCTTGGGCTGCTGTATGGCCAACTGTGCAGGATTAGAGACAAGCTCAGCAGCTGAGCCTCCAAGGCCTGTCTGAACATCTGGCCCCAACCTGTGGCCCAGCAGTCAGGAGGCTTGAGCTCCATCACCTCTGCCAAGAACTCCCACAGACCTTGGGCAAGTACTCTTTTCTCTGGCCTTAGCCTCCTCAAGTGAAGACGAGGGAACCAGAGTCTTTGACCCAGTCCAACTCAGCCGTCCTACAACACCATGAGTTGGCCTTTTTCCCCTCTTTTTGAAAGAAGCCTTCCAGCCTAATCCATTTTCTTAGGTCCCTGAACACTCTAGGCCAGAAAGGGCCAATAGACACATCCCCACGTGCCAGCTTGGACCCGCTGGTGATTGCGCATTGAGAAGGCACCTGCATTCAGAGTCGGTGGGAAACAGTGCCATAGTCAATTACCAATGGATTCCATGGTGCCACATTTGCCATGCATTTGCCAGACTCAACCTATGGTCTTTCACCCTTCTGCCCAGGACCCGAGCCATTCCCCTTCCTGGAATTCTCGCTCCTCTTCTCTACCTGTCCCACCCCTCTCAATAGGAACGTTCTTCAAGAAGCTGGGGTGCCTCCCAACCCTCCTCTGCACTTTTGAAAGGTAATGACTTTTGGGGGCCCTTTGGTTTGTTTCTAGTTTTTAGAGATGATGGATAGAGCTGCTATACACAAAAAAATTAAATTAAAAAAAAAAACAAACTAGAAAAGGGTAATGAGTCTTCTGCTCATTTGATTTTGAGCCTGGGCTGCCTTGCGAGGTTAGGTTTATTCTGGTGGGTTTATGTGTTCTCTCCCCAACGAGAATGTGACTTCTGGGCAGCAGGGCCTCCCTTGTACCACTTTGTCTCCTGCTGACGTAGCCCAGACGTAGGCACAGAGCCAGTGTCAGAAGAACTTGCTGAATGGAAAATGTTTATATACAAGAAAGACCAGACACCCAGATCCTGGCCGGTAGGGACTGACAGGTGGGTTCCTGAGCTGAATAGGCAGACAGGAGGCAGATCCAATGGGCTTAGTCAGACCTAGTGAGACCTAGAGACCGTTTCCCTAGAAGTCAGTTTCAAAATAGAGGAGGAACTTGTCTGTGAGAGGAGGTGGGGAAGTTCCAGATAAAGGTTCAGAAGTGGAAACCAAAGAATCTGCTTGGGAAACCTCACTGGAAACCAGTTCTGATTCTGTTCCTTCCATACATGAAGCCATCTGCACTTGGCCACATTGCTCTGTTTTTTCCTGCCTGTGTTTCATCTTTCCCCAGCCCACGTGTGCTGGCTGCCCCCACGCTGATAATCAGTCCATCAGTCACTAAACGGGAGATGGTGGTGGTGCTGGGGTTGGTGGTCAACAATGTGAGTGCCCTGAGAGTTGCAAATTCAGGAGTGAGCTGGGATGTTGCCAAGGCCTCATCCAGTCTTGATTTATGGGAAGTTATTCCCTAGCTTCTGCCGGCTCTGTTAAGTAGGGACACTGTGGCTGGCTGGCCCCGGGTGGGGGTGGGGGATGGGGAATGGTAGAAGGAAAGAAAGGAAATAAAAGACCAGATGCCTGATGTTTAGGCCCAGTGGGTAAGGACCCTCCCCCACTGCCACCTATTGTATTTGGTCTCCCATGGTTTGCTATTTAATCATTCTGAACCAAGACCTGATTTGTGTGTTCTTGTTTACTACCCAGACTATTTTATAGGCCCCTGAAAGGCAGACACTGGCTTCTATTTCTGGTATCTGCCCCCCACCCCACCCAGGCAGGCCCCCAGCGAGACCCTGGCCTCATGAGAAGTCTGGATACTGCCGGTTACTGGGACGACTGGTTGGCTGAGTGGAGAATAACAGGGGTTAATTAATCCTAGAAGGAAGGCCTCCCAGAAAAGCCCCAGCCACCTGCTCCCCAAGGCCCACAAACCTCTCTGTGGCACCCTCTGCCAGCTCAGTGCCTCCCTTGCCTGATCTTGCCACTGCTGGTTCCCTCGGGCCTTCCTCCCCGGCTTCTCTGGGGAGACGGCGCTAGTCTTAGTTCAGCTCTGAGTATTTCTGCTGGCTCTGTGAGCAGGGCCTGCTCCAAAGCCAATCTGAATGAATTTGGCCACCTCCCTGTTTTTTGAGTCCTGGCCCTACAAACAGCTCACTGCCTTCCTACATAATCCGTGGCTCCACTCCCTCGGAGAGAGACAGCCTGAGATGTCCTTAGCCTGTTTCTTCTCCAGGCCTTCACTCATCCCCTTTCTCATCCGGCAGAATTTGCTGGGCCCTGACTCTGGGCGTGAGTGGGGCAGTGACTTGGGCAGAGGTTAGAGAAAAGCAAGGAGAGGCCCTGCTCCCCCACAGCTCCAAATCCATTGGGGTGACCAGACGCAAAGCGCATTGCGAAACCCTTCGAGGCAACGCTTGCTTGATAAGCACCACATGTGTGCAGACAGTCTTATCCCAGCCCAGCCTGGGCTCTCTTGGGTGGGCCAGGGGCTGGGAGGGACCCATGTAAAAAAATAGGAAGAACCTTTTTCCAAGAGCATGGACAGCCAACCAGTTCATCTACTCATCAGCTGTGTGACTTTGGGAGAGTCACATAACCTCTCTAGATTCGAGTTCCTTATCTACACACCAAAGCTCCCTGATAGTCTAGGCTTCTGACAGTATGTGGCACAGAGCTGCAGCCCAGATGCTAGGCAGACAGGGGCTTTGAGGACTCAGAGGCTCAGGCCAGCAAGGATGGGAATGGGACCTGACTTCCCAAGACCATTAAGAGGAAGGGGTCACACCTGAGAGGCCATGGAGCAGTCCTCCCAACCCCAGTTCCAAGGCTACAGTGGCCAAGTAACTGGGGGAGGGGGTGGGAACTGCAGGAGCCTCATCAGCACCAACCAGGACAAACAAAGACAAGTTCTTCCTTTAGCTTGAGGTTGTTTATTTGCAAACAGCAGTGTTTGCATTGGCCACTGTTCTCTGGCCTCCCAGGCCAACAGAGGCTGTCTGTGTGCCTGCCCCACCCCCTCCCGGGCTTGTCTCTGGCCTCCACCAGGGCCTAATGCCTGTGCAAATCCCCTAGCTCTTTGCAGGGACGCCGGCACTTGGAACCTGAGCAGACTCCACTCCAGACCAGTGGAGTAGTCAAGGGCAGTTTAGGAGGGAGTTTGGAAGGGAAGGCATCCAGCCTTAGGGGACAGCCGGCGGCACAGTAAGCAGGAAAGGCGCGTGTTCTGTCACAGCCCAGGTGTCTGACTCTGACCTCACTCAGCATCCCCACCCCCACATCGTGTCTCAGGGCCAAGGCTCAGAGACGGGCCCTGGTCATCGTCCAGCAGTGCTGGAGATTTAGGGCTACGAGTATCTCTGAACTGGCCTCCTGAGGTCCCAAAGCCCTGAACCCAGGAGGTCAAACCTCCCTGAAATTTTGGCAAAGTTGGGGGCAGGCTCTGCACAGTGTCCCTCTGGGGGGGGTCAAACAACTTTGGTAGGGCTTTGTTTGGGCCGGTGACACAGGCTTGTGAAAGAATTCACAACAAAGAGAAGAGAGAAAAGGGAGGACATTTATTTTGTCTTTCCCCATAGACAGGGACAGGGCCGATGCGCTGTCAGGCATACAAGGGCCGCGCTGTGAATTCTTTCACAAGCCCACGTCACCGGCCCAAACAAACCCCTAACAAACCTCTGTCCTTTGGGATAAGTACCTTCCCTATAGGGCTGCATCAGGTAGGCAACTACGTGTGGGAGAGGTAGTCCCACCAACCAAGCAAGAACGTGTTTTCTTCTCTGAAGGAGAAACTGGCCTGAGATGCTGGGTAGGGTCCAGGGGCTTGGGCAGAGGAGAAACACCCAGGGGAAGGGGGAGGGAGGCCTAGCAGCAGGGCCAGTGGGGACACCTGGTCTCCCCCTTGCTGGAAGTGAGCCCTGAGAGACTGGTGATGGCTCTGGAACAGGGCTTAGGTGTGCGATGAGGAGAGAATCAGTCTAAAGATAATAGGGGTTCAGCCCCAGGACCAATGCCCTAAAAGGACAAATGCCCTTTCCTTGCCCAGTTGCTCGGTTCCTGACTGCTCTCTGCCTCAAAGGACAGGGAAGTAAGAAAAATTCTGAAGATATGCCAGCGCCGCTCCCTCCCTTCCATTCCCAAGGCTTCGGCCACTAGCAGGCTGACCCCCATCCTGGGACTGGCGGGAGGCTCCAGAGACAGTGAGGCCTCTGGTACGAAAGCTGGATTGGCCCAGGACAGCTTCTCAGCAGACTTATGGGCCCAAACAGGAAGGGGTTGGAGGGGGCTGAGGTATGGGTGCTGGAGATCTCAAAGACCTTGGGCCTCAGGAGCTTTGAAGTCAGGCAGCTGAAAGGACAACCAGTGACCCCAGCTGTGTGGCCTCTGAACCTCTCTTGACCTCTCTGAACTTTAGCTTTGTTCAAGTGGGGATGATCCCTACTCCACAGTTATGAGAATTCAAGCAGGGTCTCTGTGTATGTGTGTGTGTGTGTGTGTGTGTGTGTGTGCATGTGTGTGAAAGTGCCTGGCACAGTGTCAGTGTTTATACATGTTTACAGCCTCCCTTATGACTTGGGCAGGGGCAGGGTTTTACATCCAACTCCTTAGCATGGCTTTAGTGAGGAACCCAGAACCGCGCAGGAGCCCGGGACTGCAGTCCCCCCGAGTCGGCCCTGAGCAGCCTCATGTGGAATCTTTGCCCAGGGCCAGGCCCCGGAGGGCAGGGCTCTGTGCTGACATGCAGGAGAAACCTCTCTGTGTCTTTCTTGAAGTTGCCCTCAGAAGGAGGTCCAGGGTGTCCCTGGGCTTGGGTGGTGACATTCAGGTCCCTGAAGTCATGCTGTAATTGTGGATTTCTTTTTAAGCTTTTGTTGTTGTTGTTAATCCTCAACAGAGAACATTTTTCCATTGATTTTTTTTCTTTTAGATAGTGTGGAAGGGAGAGAGGGAGATAAATATATATATATATATATATATATATATAAATAAATATAAATAAATAATTTATATATAATATATATAAATATATATATATAAATATAAATATATAAATATAAATATATATAAACATATAAATAAATAATTTATATATAAATATATATAAATAAATAAATATATATAAATATATATATATATATATATATATATAGAGAGAGAGAGAGAGAGAGAGAGAGAAACATCAATGTTAGAGAGACACATAGATTGGTTGCCTCCCACATGACTTGACCAGGGCTGGGGATCAAACCTGCAACCCGGGTACATTCCCTTGACCTGACATCGAACATGTGACTCTTTGGTCCACAGGTGACACTCTAACCAATGACCCAAACCAGCCAGAGCTTGTGGATTTCAATCCTTCCAACTCTCCTCCCTACACACACGCACACGCATGCACACACAGGCACTCACTGTCCCCATATCTGAGTGAGAGCAGGGTCACCCCTCTGAGTCCACCTGTTTTGCCCATAAAGCATGAATCTCATGGTCTGGAAAGCAAAGGAAATCTGAGGATAGGAAAGCATCATCTCCAGCGTGGGCACTGTGACGATGGGCATGGTGTCTCAGGGCTGACTATATTCACAAGAATCCCACATTTGTACTTCGACAGCTGCTGATTCTCCCTGCATTCTCCACCCCTTGTCACCTCCCTGACTCACGGGCCACCTGTCTGCCCAAGACCTCTGAGGAAGTTCCCAAGCATTCTAGTCCTGACCACCCACTACTTAATTTCACATGTCCAAATAAGGAGCTTTAAAGTGTGTCCAAAAGAAGCCCCAGCATATCCAAAACATCAGGCCTTGGGTGCTCTGTAGCTCAGAGGCAGCTTGATGTGAGGGAAAGAGGAAGTGAGGTGCAAGGTCACACAAGGTAAGGCAAAGTGCAGGAACTGCTGTCTTGAGTCCTGGGGACAGGATGTCCCAACAACCCATGGGGTCAGACCAGGTTGGAGCATCTGGACTCTGCCACCTGCCTACTGAGTGACCATGGTCAGTAAGTTACCCTCTGTGGGCTGGGGGGACTAGTTCCTACCTCCTGGGCTGTAAGGATTGAATGAGATCAGGATGCAAAGTGGTTGACCCAGGCCCTGGCCTGGAGTAGGTGGTCAGTAGCTGCAATAACATGCATGATGTCAGTTAATGGCAGCTCCATCCTTCCACGAGCTCGGGCCAAGAACTGTGGAGTCATTACTGACTCCTCTTTCTCTCACATCCCCCACCCAAACTACCAGCAAACCCTGTTGTCTCTCCTATAATCCACATCCCACCTCTTCTTGCCACCTCCTAACACTCTACCCAGGTCCAAGCTGCCATCGTCCCTCTCCTGCATTATCACAGCGGTTTCCTGTCAAGTCTCTCCTTGCCCCTTCAGTCTTTTCTCAGCATTGGAGCTATAGGATCAAACCCTCCATGGCTCCCGATTTCACTTACCAAGTCTTTGCAGTGGCTGCTCATGATCTGCCCCCTGCCCCGCCACCTCTACTCCCCCCGCTCTCCCCTCTATCCCCCGAGCAACTCCTGTTCCTCAGTACTCAGGGCATGGTGTCCCCCTGCCTGGGGGTGCACGTTCTCTATACCCATGCTACTCAGCATCCCCTTCTCTGTGAGGCCCACATTGCCCCTCACCCCAACCCAGAACCCTCACACCCCCTTACTGTGCTCCACAGCACTTCACACCTTCTAGAATGGCGTGTGACTCACTGAATTACACTGGTTAATGCCTGTGGTCTGTCTTCTCTCTGTAGAACGTAAGCCACATAGACCTTCATTTTGTTCCCTGATGTATCCCAGGTTCCTAGAACTCAGTAAATATTTGTTGTGTGAATGACAGAATCTCACCACAACCCTATGAGGTGGTGAAGGCCAGCAACTTCCTTTAATGACAGACAACCCCAGGCTTTCTGCAGTTAAGTTCTGTTCCTCCCCTGGTAGCTGGAGTCAGTGGAAAAACGGCTCCCTGTCGCCTTGGTCCCCTCCTCTTTATGGCTCTTCCGCCCTGGGCTGCTGCCCCTTCGACGCTCTGGTGCAAGCGCAGATGAAAACCCATTCCTTTGGCTCCTTCCTGCACAGCTGAGGCCAACTGGAACTTTTCTGCATTTTTACTACTTCCTACCATGGGAGAAAACTGGGGAAATTAACACTGAAAACACAAGAATCATAAAAACGATCTGGTTTATGGAGTGCAGAACTCTGGTCCAATCCTCAGAGCGTGTAGACTCAATCTTGTTTCCAATACCTTCTGAGATGTCAGCATTCTTGCCTCAGGTGCCTGGCCTGGGTTCCCTCCTCCCTGGGTCCCACC
Organism: Tadarida brasiliensis; assembly: GCA_030848825.1. NCBI lineage: Eukaryota > Metazoa > Chordata > Mammalia > Chiroptera > Molossidae > Tadarida > Tadarida brasiliensis. The sequence goes on along the minus strand of CM061275.1, from coordinate 10,236,083 downwards.
TCCAACCATCTACCTGCCTCCCTCCTTCTCCCTCCTGCCTCTGGAGCTAGAAACCTAACCTCCCTGTTTTCTAGTTATGAGCAGAAAAAGTCACTTCTTGGGGACAGTTTCCTCTTCTGTAAAGTGGGCAGGGGCCATGCTTGGAGGTTCCATCAAATCAGTACAAGATCCCAGGGGAGCTGATGCCCTGGGAGGGGTGTCTTTGGAAACAAAATCCTTTTACCTTCTTGGGAAAGTTTACTTGGCATAAGAAAATCCATAAAGGACCTCCTGTGTGTCAGGCACTGTGCTCGGTATTGAGGGTACCGCAGTGAACAAGATGGACAGGGCTGCTGTCCTCGTGGGGCATACTGTCTTGAGGTGAGGTAGACATTAAGCAAATGCACGAATAATGATTATTAACCACAGAGGCGAGACCTCAGAAGGAGAGGCACACAGTGCCATGAAAATGTACAACAGGGGAACTTGACTTTGTGCAAGGTGGGGGAGGGGATGTCAAGGCTTTGAACTGAGAACTGGCTGCAGGGCACTGTTTGATTATTTCTAGCAAGTCAAAACTGGACTCCCCATATATCCCTGCAGGTGACTGGACAGAGAGTGAGGCCCTGAGGCCCTTGGCGGAGGGCAGACCCCTGCGTAGGGGGTAAGACCTGGCTGTGACAGGGCAGGGAGGTCCTGAGGGTACAGCCTGGGCTCTGTCCCACATTCCTTCCAGACCCAGCCCAGCCCCCAGCACACCGAGCCAGCCAGCAAAGACTGCAAGATCCTGGCTCTCAGCCATGTAGATGCAGCGGGGCAGGGCTCTGTGACCTCACTGTAATGGTGTCCTACAATCCCGCCAGCAGGAGCAGAAAACAAACACCGAAAAGTCCCCCAGCACTCCCAGATGCCTGTTCAGGAAGACTCAGGGCTCAGGCTGTGGCAGTGTGCCTGGCTCAGGAGGCCTGAATGGAATCTGAAAGTGCTTGTTTCTTGCTGAAAAATACCAAAGATTGCTCAACATTCCTTTGACCCCAGGAGCTGGGATTTGGCAGGAGGTAATGAGAGCTGGGGACCTGGAGCCTGTGGGCCTGTAATATGGCTCAGGACTGTCAGCAAACAGCTCTTCTGCCCTGCTCCCTGGGAGGAGGGGCTGCTGTAAAGACTCCTCTCCACATACACACAGGGGTACTGAGGTGGAGTGGATTCTGATGGGTCTGGAAGGAGGATGGAGGCTTCAGTAGAGGAGAAAAGCCCCAAATGACCTGTCCTCTGATGACAACTGCCATGTTCCCAAGAGGACCTGAGACTCAGGCTCTGGTGCAAAGTCCTGTTTTTCCAGCTCTCAAGAGTAGCTCTCAGAGATCAGCTCTCTGTAGCCACCAGGGAGATGAGCTCTCTCTTCCCAGATCTCTGTCTGAGCAGCTTGGCTCAGATGCCCCCTCCTCCAGGCAGCCTGCTCCTTGCCTGGATTGGAATCATCTCTAATAAGGCACTTACCACAGTACATCTCAAATTGTACAGTGTCACTAAATGACAAGGAGACATTCTGAGATATGTGTCCTTAGGCAATCTTGTCATTGTGCAAACATCACAGAGTGCACTTACACACACCTAGATGGTACAGCCTCCTACACACCTGGGCTCTATAGTATAGCCTATTGCTCCTGGGATGCACACCTGTACAGCACGCTACTGTACTGAATACTGTAGGCAATTGCAACACAATGGTAAATATTTGTGTATCTAAATTTAGAAAAGGTACAGTAAAAATACAGTGGAAAAAATAAAGTGGTGCACCTGTGTAGAGCATTTACCATGAATGGAGCTTGCAGGACCGGAAGTTGCTCTGGGTGACTCAGTGAGAGAGTGGTGAGTGACTGTGAAGGCCAAGGACAGTACTGTACACGACTGTAGACTTTATAAACACTGTACATGTTGGCACACTATGTTTATAAAACAGCACAAGATTAAATCAAGCACAAGACAGAGTGCTGCTATCAAGAGATGTGGTAAACATGAACCGTATGATGTATGAGTCTGCTGCCAGCGTAGCCCAACACACTGCTTTACAGCAAACCATTTTTATAAGTAGAAAGAGTACACCCTAAAATAATGATTAAAATAAATACGTAGTCCAGCCAGTGTGGCTCAGTGGTTGAGCGTCGACCCATGCACCAAAAGACCGCTGGTTCAATTCCAGGTCAGGGCACATGCCCAGGTTGTGGGCCTGATCCCCAGTGGGGGGCATGCAGGAGGCGGCCAACTGATGTTCTCTCTCATCGATGTTTCTATCTATGTCTCCCTCTCCTTTCCTCTCTCTAAAATCAATAAAGGAAGGAAAAACATTTTTTAAAATAAAAATAAATAAATACGTAAACCAGTCACATAGTCATTTATTATCATCATCAAGTGTTCTGTGCTGTACGTAACTGTAGGTGCTTGTGTAGGACTGGCAGCGTTGTTTGTTTCCGCCAGCCCCACCGCAAACATGTGAGTCATGCATGCGCTTGTTACGATAGCTACGATGTCACCAGGTGACAGGAATTTTCAGCTCCATTATAATCTATGGACCACTGTCGAATATGCGGTCTGGTGTTGACTGAAACATCGTCACGTACTGCATGACTGTGGTTGTCTCTCTCTCTAAGTGTCTGCTCTCCTCCACTGAGGAAGAAACGCTCTGGAAGTCAGAAGCCTTTTGGTTCATGTCTGTATAATTCTGTAGGACCCAGAGGGCACGAGCTGTAGAAGCAAAATACTCACCCAGCATTGCTTACAATAGTGGGAAACAGCAAATTATCTACATGCTCAAGAACAGAGACTTGATTAAATAAGTTAGAGTGTACCCATAAGTTGGAATGCCGAGCAGTCATTGGCAATTACATTTTCAAAAATATTTAAAGATATGGAAGTATATTAAAATCTTCAAGCATCCGACAGAGCTAACCACTATTAACCTTTCAGTGTGTTTCCTGTATGTATTTTTTCCTATGTAGATATACAAACTATCAAATTCTACCAGAATGTAATATGTGTGGAGATAAAAATTAAGTTGTGTTAAGTGTGGGGTTACATTATTGTGAAAGTAATGGAAAATGGCAATTGGGATGGAATCCATATTGACACAAAAGGCACAACATGAAGATGTTGACAATTATACTGCACTCAGCACTCTGCACACTGGACTGAGAGAAGCCCCAAATGACCTAGAGGCTCTCACTTCCTAACCTCACCCACCTCATCCTCAGAAGGGCAGGGCAGTGGGTAGCCAGTTTGAGAATGAGGGTGGGGTGGGGCTGGGGGGAGGGAGAGTGGAAGCCCATTGATTATATCTAATTTTGCATAATCACTGAATTTGACATACTTTTAATGGTTTTAGAATCATACTGTATATAAATGTGTTTCATAGCCTCTCTTATTTAATATTATATGTTAAGCAACATTCCATCTTATTAAATATTGTTTTTAAATGTACTTTAACTGTCCTTGCTTTAAAAAAGTCTTTTTAAACTTATCTTTATTGTTGAATGTATTATAGATGTCCCTCCTTTTTCCCCCATTGACCCCCTCCTCCCTGCTTCCGCTCCCCTCCTGCCTTTCCCACACTATTGTCTGTGTCCATTGGTTATGCATATATGCATAAAAGTTCTTTGGTTTATCTCTTCCCACCTCCTCTCCCCCATTCCCTTTGAGATTTGTCAGTCTAACAACGAATTTGTACTTCTTAATCCCTTCGTATTTTTCACCCATTCCCCACACCCCGCTCCCATTTGGCAACCAACAAAAAGTTCTCTGTATCTATGAGTCTGTTTCTGTTCTGCTTGTCCATTTTGTTTGTAGATTCAATTGTTGATAGATATGTATTTATTACCATTTTATTGTTCCTATTTTTGATGTTCTTTTTCTTCAAGAAGACCCTTCAATATTTCATATAATACTGGTTTGGTGATGATGAACTCCTTTAGCTTTTTCTTGTCTAGGAAACTCTTTATATGTCCATCAAGTCTAAATGATAGCTTTGCAGGATAGAGTAATCTTGAATATTTCTTGCCACACCCTTCAGGCCTGCAAAGTTTCTTTAGAGAACTCATCTGACAGTCTTATGAGAGATCCCTTGTAGGTAACTAACTGCTTTTCTCTTGCTGCTTTTAAGATTCTCTCTTTGTCTTGAACCTTTTTAATTTTGATGATGATGTGTCTTGGTGTGGGCCTCTTGGGGTTCATCTTGGTTGGGACTCTCTGTGCTTTCTGGACTTGTATGTCTGTTTCCTTCACCAAGTTAGGGAAGTTTTCTATTATTTTTTCAAATAAGTTTTCAATTTCTTTCTCTCTCTCTTCTTCTGGGTCCCCTGTGATGCAAATGTTGGTACACTCGAAGTTGTCCCAGAGGCTCCTTACGCTATCCTAATTTTTTTATTCTTTTTTCTTTTTGCTGTTCTGATTGGGTGTTTTTTGCTTCCTTATGTTCCAATTCGATGGTTTGCTTCTTGGTTTTACCTACTCTACTATTGATTCCCTGTAAATTATTCTTTATTTCAGTTAGTGCCTCCTTCATTTCTGACTGTGCATCCTTCATTTCTGACTGGTCCTTTTTTATGCTCTTGAGGCCCTCACTAAGTTCATGGAGCATCCTTATAACCAGTGTTTTGAACTCTGCATCTGTTAGATTGCTTATCTCCATTTCTTTCAGTTCTTTTCCTTAAGTTTTGCTCTGTTCTTTCATTTGGGACATATTTGTCTCCCATTTTGGCTGCCTACATGTTTGTTTCTATGTATTAGGTAGAGTTGCTCTGTCTCCTAGGCTTCCTAGGGTGGCCTATTACAGTAGGTGTCCTGTAGGATCCAGTGGCACAGCCTTCCTGATCACCCCAGCTGTGCCCTCGAGGTACACCCCTCATGTGGACTGTACACCCTTCTGTTGCAATTGAGTCTTGATTGCTGTTGGCACGTCAATGGGAGGGTTTTACTCAGGCTGATCACCTGCAAGGACTGGCTATGCCAACTGACCACTGACCTCTGACTACCTTGGAGGATCAGCTGTGCAGGGGCCCACCATACAGAGCAAGACTTACTTCAGCCGGGCTCTGGTACCCACTGAATCCATTCCTTGAGTGTGTCACTTGTGGAGGTGGTTGGGAGATGGTGCTTCAGCGTGGTCTGAATCTGTCCACTGGGTGTGCTGGCTCTGGGGCAAGGTCAGCCACTGCCTGTGTTCTACCCAGGGTCACCAGGCATAAGCTACAAAGCGATCTGTAGATGGCTGCTTCTTTTCCTGGGCTCGGAGGTGCCCAGACAAAGCCAAGCTGTGAACCAAGGCCGAGTGCTCCTAGTGCCGGGCCTGGGGCCACTTAGTGAGAGGTATGGGGCTCACTGAGGCCAGATGATGCTTTTTTGAAAGAATTTAGGAAAATCCGAAACAGGAGCCAACACAGGCCATTTGTATGGTAAAGCCACTGGAAACAGCTTGTGGGCTAAAAGTTGAGTGGGGCAGTGTCTCAGGACCTCACCAGGGCAGGGCAAACAGTATGAACCAGGTTGCTGGAGTCCCAGATATGGCACCTGTCTGCTGGCCCCATGGGGAAGGGCTCACTAAAGGAACAACAGCCTCCGCCAACACATCTGTCTGGGAGCAAGCTGCCTCTCCAGCCCTCGCCCCGATGCCAAACAACTCATTTCTTCCCCATGTGTCTCTGGTGCCTTTCAAACTGCCTCCTCCATGCTGGAGCTTGGAAGATTCGAGTCCAAGTAAGTCCGTGCTTGGGCTCTTTAAGAGGAGCTGCCTGGGGCTCCAGCAGCCTCAGCCTCCCTCAGCCTCAGTTCCCACTGGTTTTTCCAGCCAGAAGTTCTGGAGACTTTTCTTCCTGACACTGGAACCCTGAGCTGGGAGCCTGGTGTGGGACGGAGACCCCTCACTCCTCAGGGAAGATCTTTGCAGCCGAGGTGGCCCTCCTGATTTTTATCTGCCACACGTGGGTGTGGGACCAGCCTATCCATGCCTCCGCCCCTCCTACCAGTCTCCATGTGGCTTCTTCTTTAATTTCGGAGTTGTAGGACTTCATTCAGCTCAATTTCAGGCAGTTCTGAATGATGGTTGTTCTGTAGATTAGTTGTAATTTTGATGTGGTTGCGGGAGGAGGTGATACTGCGTTTACTTACGCCGTCATCTTGACCGGAAGTCCAAAAAGTCTTTGTTCTTACTTTTGATTCCCCTCCCCTCTTATTCATAAGGTGCAATTACTGGGTCAAGGGGTGTAAATATTTTTAAGATTATTGACATATATTTCGAAATTTCCTCCAGAAAAATTATTCTAAATTACATTCAGCAACAAATGAGAATGTTGCCTGCAGCCTGTGAATGGATGGGTTGCATCAGAGAGACACACTCAGGTAGAACTGATGGGATTTGATGGCTGCTGGAGTTTACTCAAGGAGTTGATGGTATTGAAGTCCTTGGCTTGGGTGTGTGTAAAGATGGTAAAGCCTTTAGAAGAGAAAGGGGAAAAAATGAAAGAGGATTGGGATCTGGAGAATAGAAATTTGGTTTGAGAATACTGCATATTTAAAAGAAACAAAGGAAAAAACCACATAAGACCCAAGAGATAAATAAGCAAAAACATTTCCCCAAAAGGAAACACACAAATAGCGAAAGAATAACCAAGTGTCAATCTCATCATTCCATTAACTAAGATTTCATTGGTTGAAAATAATAGTAATTTGTCCAGCCAGTGTGGATCAGTGGTTGAGCGTTGACCCATGCACCAGGAGGTCGCCGGTTTGACTCCCGGTCAGTGCACATGCCCAGGTTGTGGGCCTGATCCCCACTGGGGAGCATGCAGGAGGCGATCAATCAATGTTCTCTCTCTCTCTCCCTCTCTAAAAAATCAATAAAGAAAAAAAGAAAATAATAGTAATTTAAGTCTTACAAGTTTAGTTTAAGTGGAGAGTTTAGAGAAGCTTCACAGAAGACTGGAAGAGCAGATGTACAGCTGGGACCAGATCCTCACACACTGCAAGGTTCACTCTATCTCTTGTCTGTCTTTCTCTACAGGTCACCCTTAATTCTCTCTCAGGCTGGCATTGTCCATGTGGCAGGAACGTGGCTTTAGAAAGCATCTGTGGCTCACTGTTCACAGATTTGCCTCCAGAGAGCTACTAAGACCTGCTTTCTCTGGTCTCAAGGTCAAAAATGTCAAGGAAGGGCTCTTATTCACCACACAGGGTCCATCAGCCGAGGCCTAGGGTGAACTATTATGACTGGCCACCTTAGGTCAAGTACCCTTCCTTGGGCTGATCAAGAGTGTCTGGGGGCAGGATTCAGAAGAGAATGGAGCTCACATGTGAACCACATGGTTAATCAGGAGAAAATGCCGCTCAGAAGACGGCGATGCTCTTCTGGGCACACAAAGCAATAGATAACTGGATTCTCAGCATATCCTCATAGTTTTCTTTCCACACAGATAATGCCCTTTAATGCCCTTTCTTACCCTAGTGCAATCAGCGCCTTCCCAGTGGGATGTAACTCGCGGTCACCCAGCTACTGCAACTCCAAGTCCAGAATCTACTAGATGGAAAATCTCTTTTTCCTCAGGTAGTTTTTTTTGCTGTTGCTGTTAATCCTCACCAGAGGATATTTTTTCCATTGATTTTTAGAGAGAGAGTGAAAGGAAGGGAGGGATGGGGAGAGGAAGAGGGAGAGAGAGAATCATCGATGTGAGAGAGACACATCGATTGGTTGTCTCCCGCACGACCCCAACGGGGGCCGGGATCAAACCTGCAACACTTCGGTCTGCAGATTTTCCTCAGGTAGTTTGAAAGATTTTTTTTGTTGTTTATTCTTGATGTTCTGCAGATTTAGAGTAGCATGTACAGGTGTGGATTTATTACTTATTCTATTTAGCATCCAGTGAGCACTTCTGCCTGAGGATTCTGCAGACTTTTTTTACTGTTATCTCTTCGGTCTTCCCCATCTGCTCTAATCCTTCCTTTTGAAACTCCTCCTGGATGAAGCCTCTCACACTCTTTTCCATGTCTCAGAATTTGTATAATTTCCCATGTTTTTTAGATCTCCTGTGCTGATTTTGGGTGAATTTCTCCATCTTCCAAAGCACCAATTATTTATTCAGCTATGTTGAGTCCAGAGCTTCCCTCATCTGTTCAGTTTTTATTTCAAGTCCTGGATTTTCTTCATTTCCAGGGTTTCTGATTGCTCCTCTTCCATATCCACTGACTCATTCATTTCTCCCCTCCTCTTTTGAGGATTCGAAACACGCTTATTTTACAATCATTTTCATCTTGCTCTATTATTTTCTTTTCATCTGGAGGCAGTTTATCTCTTACTGATTGCTTTGGTTGGCAGCCTTTCATCACATTAGTTTTCCTGTTTCTTTTGTTTCCCAGCCACTGAGATGTTTATCTTCTTTTGAAATATGTTCTTGTATTTTCCTCTCTTTCGTATGTCTCTCTTTCACTGCAGAGGGAAGGCTCAGAGCTCAGGCTGCCTGTGTGCAGATCTGGGCCCCATGGCTTAATAGTTGCCTGACCTTAAGTGGATTTCTTCATCTCTCTGAGCCCCATTCCCCTGTCTGTAAACCAAGGGGTAATAATAACACCTACCTTAAAGAGCTATCAGGAGGATCGAGTGAGCACTCCAACAGTGGCTAGAACGTAGTGAGTGTTTCATACATGTAAGGTTTTATTTCTGCATATTTGGAAAAAAAGAGTGAGCTTGGGTGTGGATAGGAGTGTTGTTTGAAGCATTAACTTAGAGGTCGTTTGACAGCATGTCCAAGTCCAGGGCTCCTGAGTGTCTCTTCCTCATTGTCAAGTCTTCTCATGGCTCCTCACGATCTCGCCCTTGTTGGCTATTTGATTACTATACCCACTAACCCCCTCCAACTCACCTCATGTTCAACTCTGGTGGGAAACAGGGCAACCACTGTAAATGCTGCCATTTAAAGGGAGGCGACAGCCCTGGCCGGTTTGGCTCAGCGGTTAGAGTGTCAGTCTGCGGTCCAGAGAGTCCTGGGTTCGGTTTCTGCTAGGGGCATGTACCTCGGTTGCAGTTTGTCCCCGGCCCTGGTTGGTCGTGCGGGAGGCAGCCACTCGATGTGTCCCTTTCACATTGATGTTTCTCTCTCTCTCTCTCTTCCTCTCTCTCCCTCGCACCCTATCTGAACAAAAAGTGGAAAAATGTCCTCGGGTGAGGATAAATAAATAAATAAATAAAAAGGGAGGCGACATACAGTGGTCTCCGGTCCAATTTTTAAACCACACTCGGCTAGACAGGGATGGTGAGGTATCGCTACATCTTGTCACAGAGAGAGTTAGTTCTCTGGTCACCAGTCTGACTCTCCAGGTTTGCCTGTTGGGAGCATTTCCCTCGCCCACATTCACAAGACCCCTCATGAGAGCAGATGAGGGGTGTGTATGGAGAGGATCCCCCTAATCAGGGCTGTGCTATCTCACCAACCACTTCCTTCGGTCTAGGTACCTGGGAATTACCTCATGAAAGAGTTTCCCAAACCAGCTGGATGGTAGGAATCTTCTGGGGAATTTGGTGAAAATACAGATTTTCAATCACACCCCAGATCCACTAAATCTCCAAGAAGAGGTGCTTGGAAATCTATTTTTAATAATCATCCCAGGTGATTCTTATCATCAGGAAATTTAAAAAATAACCACCTTCGAGGTTAAGCAATCACACAGCTCAGTTTGGCAGATAGGTGTTTTGTTTTGTTTTGTTTTGTTTTGTTTTAGCTCTTCAACCCTGAAAACCTTGATCATCTGACTGTGAGTTTCATTGACTGGGGGTCTCTGTTGGCCAACAACCAACCTCAGAAAGTTGGAGGGCATGAGTGACATACTGGACCCCACCCACATGGCTCTAGCTTCTTAGAGCAGCTTGGAAGCCTCTGTTCTGGCCTTGGGGCTCAGTAGGAACCATGAGGATGAAGGCAGGGCTGCCCTGTCCTCAATGTTGTCCCTGCTCAGGGACATTCGTATCCCAATGGGGGATGGGGGGAGAGGTTGGGAATTCCTCCTCAGGCTCAAATGTTGTCCCTGCTCAGGGACATTTGTATCCCAATGGGGGATGGGGGGAGAGGTTGGTAATTTCTCATCAGGCAGGGAACATGAGGTGCTTGGCTGGCTGTGTCCTTCCAGGTACTACCATTCTGATTTCCAGGATTTCACGGCTTCTTAATCAGTACAGAACTTTTAGTATGGGGCAGAGTATTAGACTTTTGCTTTTGAGAAAAGAGCCAAAGGTCGTGAGTCTGTGACCTTGGCCATTTGGGACTGCTGACTCCAACCAAAGACCTCTCTCAAAGCTGTGTCCGTCTGCCAGCAGCTCCCTGAAAGCTCATTTTTCCTGTCTTCTCTTCCTCTGTCTCACATCACTGATGTCTTCTAGTAGCCTGATATTTTTGTGCCAAGGCTCCCAAACTGTAAGTCTAAATGGTACAGGGTCTGAGTCCCAAGAGCCCTTGGAAAATATGAACTAAGGAACACAGTTTTCCTGGCCTAGGATCTGCACTTGCTCATGGCACCACCTCAATTCATCCAACCTTGATCCAGCGGTTTGGGAGCTCGTCAATTTCTGTGCCCTAGTCTAGGTTCCAATGTCTTTCTCTTTTGTTAAAATATGTTTCTATTGATTTTTTTTTTTTTTTAGAGAGAAAGAGGAGGGGAGAGGGAGAGTGAGAGAGAGAAACATCAATGAGTGAGAAACATTGATCAGCTGCCTCCTGCACACCCCACACTGGGGATCAAGCCAGCAATGCGGGCATGGGCCCTGACTGAGAATCAGACCTGCTCTTGGTACATGGGATGACGCTCAACCAACTGAGCCACAATGGCCAGGGCCAGGTTCCTATTTCTATATTAAGATTCTTTTACGTGGTAAGTGATGGAAACACAAATTAATTTCTGTAAAAGAAACATATTGCAAGGGTCACGCTGCCAGAAGAGCAGGGACGCAGCTGACATTGGTGACCAAAATGGCTGAGAGTCTCCTGCCCCTCTTCTTGGCTTTCCGCTCCACAGCAGCATCTTTCTCTCCACCAGGTTTTGTGTGAGGGTAGAAATATGCCCCTGGCAGCTGCCACGACTCATCCCTCCCCTTGCAGCGATACAAAAGGATGGGCTTGTTTCCTCTAACTGAAAAATGTCAAATGACAAAGAAAGGCTCTAAAAGGCTCAGGTATCCAAGGGAGCACTTCCCAGAAGAGTCTTTTCTGTGTGTATGTGCTCTACCTTCAAACTCAAAGAAATACAAATGACACTGGCAATTAAATACCCTTGGAATGGAATGAAATGAAGATACCGTGTGTAGTTTTCCATTGCTGTAATAACAAATCACCACAAATTTAGTGGCTTAAAACAACCCAAATGTATTCTCTTACAGTTCTGTAGTCAAAAGTCTGACACAGTCTCACTGGACTGAGATCAAAGTGGCACAGGGCAGGGCTGTGTTCCTTCTGGGGTTTCCAGGGGAGAATCCATTTCCTTGAGTGTTCCAGCTTCTAGACATCTCCCACATTCTGTGGCTCGTGGCCTCTTCCTCCTTCTGCAGAACCAGCATCGGGGTGCTGAGTTATCCTCACACAGCTGTCTTTCTGGTTCTCTTCTGCCTCTGCCTCCCTCTTCCACTTTTAAGGACCCTCGTGATGACCTTGGGCCTGTCTAAATAATCCAGCATAATCTCCCCATCTCAAGTTCAGTTGATTAACAGTCTTTTTTAAAATTATTATTGATTTGAGAGAGAGAGAAAGGGGGAGAGAGAGAGAGAGAAACATTGATATGAGAGAGAAACATCCATCGGCTGCCTCCACTATGCACCCTGACCGGGGATCAAACCCACAACTTGGGTGTGTGCTCTGACTGGGAATCAAACCCAACACCTTTTAGTGCATGGGTCAACGCTCCAGCCAACAGAACAGTCCAGCCAGGGTCTGATTAACAACCTTAATACCCCTTTGCCACCTATGGTAACATACTCATAGGCTCCATGGATTAGACGAGGACTCTTTGGGGGCCCGTTCCTCTGGCCACCACCGCTGGTAAGGACAGTGAGCAGATCCTCTCAAATTCTTCTGATAAAAGTATATATTTGCATAAAATTTCTGGGAAGTAAGTTGGTAGTTTGGTAAAATAGGCCTTAAAATATTCATATTTGTTCATCCAATAATTCTAATAATCTTTCCTAAAGAAATAATGCTAAATACATATGTATATGTGTGTGTGTATATAGATATAGATATATATAAATATATATATATGGGGGAATTTACACTAAAATGTTCATCTCCACTTTATTTATACCACCAAAAAAAATTGGAAACAAACCCAGCGTCCAGGGGCAGAAAGGCTAAGTAAACCACTTTCTATACATATAAGGAAACATTATGTTGACAATAAAAAGTTTTGTTTCTGAGAAGCTTTTTTTTTTTTTTATCCTCACCCGAGGACATTTTTGCATTTATCTTCAGATAGAGCAGGAGGGAGAGAGGGAGGAAGAGAGAGAGAGAGAGAGAGAGAGAGAGAGAGAGAGAGAGAGAGACATCCATGTGAGAGAGACACATCAATTGGCTGCCTCCTGCATGACCCTGACCAGGGCTGAGGATGGAACCTGCAACTCAGCTATGTGGCCTTGACTGAGAATCGAACCCATGACCCTTCCGTCCACAGGCCGATGGTCTAATACTGAGCCAAACCAGCCAGGGCTCATGACACATTCTTATCATTAGTTAAGGCATGGCCACTTTTAGTTATTTATTTGGTTAGTTTGCCAGTTGTTTTGATCATGGTATAAGTACCCAGGATCCTTACACTCAAAATAAAACATCTCTAACCCTAACCCCCCACATACATACACACCCTTCAGGCAACTCTCCCTATTCAAGACAACCATGATCTCAAACCCCATGTTTATCTCTTCTTTGCTGTCTTAGATAGTTTTATTGCATCCAGTGTGGGATTGCTGCTCTAAACATTTTTGTGTGTGTGGAGCTAGTCTTCAACTTGGTGTGGTTAATGCCAAGGAGTGGGATCGCTGGGTCCTATGGTACAAGGATGTTTAGTTTTATAAGAAACTGCCATACTGTTTTCCAAGGTGGCCGCACTGTGTTGCAGTCCCACTAGCCACGAAGAAGAGTTTCTGCAGCTCCAAGTCGTCACCAGCACTTGGTGTTGTCAGTGTCCTGGATGTGGCCATTCCAAGAGGTGTGTAGTGTTATTTCACTGTTGTCTTAAATTGCAAATTCCTAATGACTATGATGTTGAGCATCTTTTCAGATGCTGTTTACCATGCGTATATCTTCTTTGCTGAGGTGTCTGTTCAGATCTTTTGCCCATTTTTTTAACGGAGTTGTTTCCTTCTCCCATTTTGACTTCAGTAAATCCTTTCTACCTATCCCTTAGATCTTAACTCAGTGATCCCTTCTGCTATATACCTCTTCTTCTTCACAATTACAATAGTTGCAAATTTATAGGTATTTGTTTATTTTTTTGAATGCTGACTCTTTCCCTGAGTCTGTAAGAGCAGGCACCAACCTGGCTTTGTTCCCTGGACGTGCCTAGCGCTGTGCCTGACACATGGTAAGTGCTGCACAAATATTTGTGGAGTGAGGAATAATAATAACCTCATTGAGAAAGAAGGTGGAATGGGGGAGGAGGGGTTATCTAAAGAAACCACTGCAAATGCACAGTGCGACCAGAATTTCAAAGAGTGTGTATGACTGTGGGAGGGGGCAGAGGGCCAAAACCAAATGCCAGAAAGCACAAACCTGTAGGACTGCTGTCCGGAATGCTAATGTGTAAAATGAACTGAGGCTTAAACATATGACTAGGACCGCAGAAAGACTGTTTTAGAAAATTATTTGGAGCAAGAAAAATAACAAGGAAGAGTCAGGCCCCACACTTAGTGGGAGGGGCATCACTTCTCATGCATAATGTTTTTCTCCCTCAAGGACAGTAACTCTCATATCTGAAGGTGTAAAGGCAAATTCCAGAAGAAGACTGTCAGGTCCCCGATCAGTGGCAAGGTGTGGGAACCTCTGGGAGCCTCTGGCCACATCACATGAGCTTCGGTTTGGGATGAATCTTCCAGAACTTGGAGATATGACTGCAGAGCCACAGCCCGTGATTTGTGAGAAATCTGTGAAAGGCACCAATAGCAGGGAAGTGTGAACTGTTGCTCAATTTTCAAAAAGGGAAAGAATATGCATTCAGGTAAATTTAGTTACTCTGACTTCAGAGCTTGACATTGATTCATGGCAGAGAGAGTTTGGAGAAGGAGCTCACACGTGGCCCATGTAGACAGCTGGGTGTGGCCTTCTGTTGCCAACAGAAAGAATCTGGGTTCCCTCGGCCAAGCACCGCATAGACTGAACAACCACACATAGGCAGCAGGGAGAGAGATTTTTGTTTAGCCATTTACTGAACTGAACAATGTTCCCTTCCTCCCTGCAAATTTATGTCCACCTGAAACCTCAGAATGGGATTTTATTTGGAAATAGGGTCATCGCAGATGTAATTAGTTATGATGAGGTCATACTGGAGAAGGGTGGACCCTATATCTAATACAGCTGGTGTCCTTACAAGAAGAGAGGCGAACACATAGAGATAGCCAGGGAAGAGGGCCATGTGACCATGGAGGCAGAGACTGCAGTGAGGATCCACAGAGCAGAGAACGCCAAGGACTCTCAGAGACCCCAGAGCCAGGAGAGAAGCAGACAGCACGTTCTCCCTCAGAGTCTCCGGTGGAACCAACCCCACCAACACCCTGATCTCAGACTTCTGGCCTCCTAAACTTGGAGGGAATCTATTTTTGTTGTTTTTAGCCACCAACTTTATTATGGCCATCCTAGAGACTAATTGATGTGGGTATGCATGTATTCAAGAGGTTAATCTGGAAAATGAGATCATTAAGCAGTTGCTTTATCTGTTTTGATAAGTCAAGAAAATGCTGAAATAACATCTTGTAGTATTTCTGTGGAGAAAGTAGAGAAGTGTGGGTGAAATGATGATACAGGTATAAGGGTTTGCAGCCAGCTCAACTGGACCCGTTCGTGCTGACCTGGGGAAGACTGCAGGCCTCGTCCTTTCTAGTGACTCGGATAACACTTGACTGTGATCTTATCAAATATCTAACTAATACAAAGTTGGTAGGGATAATATGATAGATGTCAGATTCCACATTTAAATTGATCAAGAGCTGAAATGATGAACCAAAAGCCCCTAGACAAAATTTTATGGGGAAATATAAAGTTAAATCTTTAGGCTCAAAAAGTCAATTTGCAAGAATGAGCTGGAGGAGACCTAGATGGAAAACAACTCATATGGGAAATTTTCTGGAGATTTGCAGTTGATATATCAGCTTCAAAGGACATGGCAATATGACCTGGTTACTCAAAAAAGTAACAAAAGCTTAGACTGCATTGATCTAGATGTACTAATAACATTAACTCATTAGTCAAGTTCCTTACCAATAGATTAAAATAATTTAATACAGTTCATTGAAGAGCTTACTGGGAAAACCAGACAATTAAGGACTCATGCTGATACACAGGAGTAACGAAGTGAGTGTACCCATGAGGGAAGGAAGACAGTTTCCTAGAAAGTGCTCAGCTTATAAGAAGTATCAAATGAGCAGCCTCAAGATCCCAAACTGTTCCTTCCCAGTGGTGCCCTTCCAGGCCAATGAGTCAGAGAAGCTGAAGTTGATCAGATAGGACCTGCAGGTATGGCCACTGCCCCAACCAACAAGGTAAACCAGCAGCTAAGCAACAAGGTGTGAGCTGCAACAGCGCCCCCACCTGTCCCGACCTGCCCAGCACTCTCACTTCTGCCTTCTCATCTCCTGCACACATCTCTATAGCCCACCCAGCTCCCAGCTATGCAGAGAAGGGAATTCTGGGAAATATAGTTCCAGCTAAATTGATACTGTGCAAATCAACATAACATAGGAAAGACTATTCTGTACCTTTTCACCTAGAAATAGACTTATAGAAAAATATTATGAAAAGAATTCCTGTATACCCTTCACCTAGCTTTCCCAAATGTCAACATCTTACACAAGCATAGTATAATTATCAAAACCAGGAAATTAACCTTGATACTACTAACAAATTTACAGATCCTAGTCAAATGAAGTCAATTGTCCCACTAATCTCCCCTTTCTGGTCCAGGGTTCAATCCAGGCTCCCTCACAGTACCTATGTGGCACATCTCCTTCAACCTGGGACAGTTCATCTTCATCAATCTTCAGAGGGACTTCCTGAGTAAATGTGGTGAACCAGAAAATGTCTAAAATGGTGAGGGTCTGGAGAGCAAGGACCCAGGGGAACTGTTGCCAGAATGAGCTGTCAGCCTAGAGAGAGAAGTCTTAAGAGGACACATTAGTTGTCTTAAAAGTCACTTCAAACACTGGAGGACCATCATGCAGAAGATGGAGTAAGTGTTGCCCCAGGGGATGGATTGAACCAAGAGGTGCTTGGCACTCTGCAACGCAGAACATTCCATCAGTGAGAACCAACTAACTGTACTCTGGGCCTTGGCAGCACTGAGCTGAATCAGGGCAGACAGATAGGCCTGAATAACAAGAAGCCAGGCAGAGGCAGGTTAGGGGTGCGGGGTTGGGGGAGGAGAAATAGCCATGGAGTAGCTGGCCAGGGCCCTGGTGACTTAGGGGTGTCAGACTTGGGGGAGAACAGAGCAGACAGAGGCTTGATTGGTAGGCCCCACAAGAAGGTTGGGAGACAAGAGCAGGAACAAAGGGCACCTTCTCTAACAGGTTTGCAGCCAAAATCCACTATTAACAGACAACTTGAGACATTGCCAATAGACCAAGCAGCAGGGCATCTGTCGAGTCTGTCCACTCTTACAAGTTCTCTGACCTCTCATGAGAGTGAGGGTGCCTCTGAAGGGGAAGAAATTGTGTTCTTTAGTCTGGGGGTTCTGAGTTGGGAATAGAGGCACAGAGACACCTCCAAGGGAGTACTGAGGCATGCTGGGGGCTGAAAAGTCACCAAATCTGGGACACTGACTCAAGTCTGGGAAGTTTCTGTGGCTTCTTGGCCAGGGTCCTTCAAAGGGATGTTAACCACATGTATTTAAAACGTCTATCATCGCTGAATAACAAAGCCAACTAAATGGAGCAAGGAAAAGCAATTAGCTAATGCAGAGGTAAAGATCTCGTTTACATTTCTGTTCTTCAAAATCAATCAATAGTTGAATTTTTTTCTGCTAGGTTAGCTCAGAAAACATTTAGTTAACAAATATCCTCCTGAGAAGTAGCTAATGACTGTATCACAATGCAGCACCTTCAATACTGTGGCCTCATCCACCTACCTGGCCACAAATCTGTAGGTCTATCTGACATTCATCCATCATCTGTCCCTCCAGCCATCCGTTTATATCTTCATCCATTGAGCCAACATTAGTTTAACTTCTACTACGTGCCAGATTCTGTGTTGACTGCTGGGGGCAGAAGAGGAAGAAAGAGGAGGAGGGGAAGGAGGAGGAGGAAGAAGAGGAGGAGGAGGAGGAGGAGGAGGAGGAGGAGGAGGAGGAGGAGGAGGAGGAGGAGGAGGAGGAGGAGGAGGAGGAGGAGGAGGAGGAGGAGGAGAAGGAAAGATCTTTCCTGATCTCGGGGGCTTATGGTTTAGTGGAGGGTGGGGGGATGGAGGTAACAAAACAATGAAACTGTCACTGGGTGAAACAGACTTAAGCTAAGGAAGATTTGATTTCCATGTAAAACTTACCCAACTGAGCAATTGTTACAGATGATTCAAAGTCATCTGTAAGGAATAAGTAAAGTTATTTGAATTTCCACAGGCAGGTTCCGATTTTATGTGACTCACAAGACAGTTCTTGGCACTGGAATCAGATTCAATGAGATTCAACTTAATAACTATGTATTGACCGCCAACTAAGAGGAAAAGGATCCATACCTCAAAGCCTCCTTTTTCAGACTCAAGATTATGAGAACCTTTCTGATGAGCTAACATGGTCCCACCTGAGGACCAGTGGTGGGAAAAGCCACCAAGAGCTGCCACCAGGAGGGAAGGGGACTATGAAGAGATGACCTGACTTCTTCTGACCCAGTTACCCTAGCAAGGAGCCAAGTGCAGAGCTTTCTTGGCTAGGCGGAACACTGAGAACTTGGGAATGTCTTCTTCTGAAAATCACCATGGCCTGTACACGGAAGGATCTGAAATGTCAACACCACTGCAAATCTGACCTGGGTGGGACTGTCTGTGGTCAACGGTCAACGCTCATAGTCAACAAAGGACCTGAGTTCCAGGCACTTTTCTGTCACTCACTGGTCATCTGAGTTGGCTCAAATCCCAGCTATAAACTGGGGACATTACAATTAGTTCTTTGGAGGCTTAAAGGCTAGATTGAGAGGCTATGTGGGAAGGCTCTCTGTGACTAAAACAAGGGTGTGTTTCAGGAACCAGCTCACCAGCATTTTCACATTCTTAGATAGGTAATCAAGCATCACCCGATACTAATTTTCACTTTGATCTTGGGTGAGAAATGGTTAACGGAGCCTTACATCATTCATTCTGTTGCCCTACTTTAGACAGTAGCGTTCATTGCTTTTTTTTTTTTAATCTAACGTTTCTAAGCCTAACTTTGCTGTAAAAGAGGGTAACTCAATGTACCTCACAGGGTGATTGTAAAAATTAAATGAAGTATCAAATGTCTACCACAAGGCAGGGTGTGCTACAGGCTTGCTATGTGAAATCAATGCCTCCCCCTCTGGTCTTGATCAAATCATTATGTATGCAGAGTAGATACTTAAAAACAGTTAATGCCCAGCCGGTGTGGCTCAGTGGTTGAGCGTCGACCCATGCATCAAGAGGTCACCGGTTCTATTCCTGGTCAGGGCATATGCCTAGGTTGTGGGCCCGGTCCCCAGTGCGGGGCATGCATGAGGCAGCAAATCAATGTTCTCTCTCATTGATGTTTCTATCTCTCTCTCCCTCTCCCTTCCTCACTCTCTAAAAACAAACAAAACAAAACAGTTAATAACAGCAAACATTAACTGAGCACTTCTTAAGCTAGGCTCTGTGTTATGTGCCCTCTTTTTTTTTACTTTTTTATTTATTAATTAATTTATTATTGTTACAGATGTTTCTCCTTTATCCCCCTAGACAACCTCCTCCCTATTCTGGCCCCACCCCCACCCCCCATATGTGCCCCTTTTGTGTTAACTCATTTTATTCTCACAACAGCCCTATGGGATGTGTACAAGTACTATCCACAGTTTACAGAAAGGAAATTATACAAACCCACAATTCTGGCCCCAAAGCCCTTGCTCCTGAGTGCTGAGCTATACTGCCTCGTCATTGTGGGGGAGACATAAATCCAGTCCCAACTCAGCTGGAAAGTGGCTGAGAGTAATGAAATGTAGGTTTCTTTGAATTTGTGCTGAACCTTGTCCAAACGGGGCCTAGTTCCACCTGTTTTTCTAAATCATCTCAACAGCTTGTCTCCCTTAATTTGTTTGTGCTGCTCATCTCAAGTCAGTGCTAAATGGTCACTTTAATGGTGCTAAATGGTCACATGCAAGAGAGGGAGAGAGCTGGGGGAGAGAAACAAGATTAACATGATACCATGTATTATAAATAATAGCTTGGGTCCAGCTGGACATAAAATCTCAGGCCAAATAAGGGGAAAAATGAGGATCCTCTTTTGAGTAACATGTTCAGAAACTAACATTATGCCCCTGAGAGGCACAGTGAAAAACAAGATTTTCCCATGTCAAAGAAGCCTGGGAATGATAGGGGGCAGGGCCCCAGAGACGATCAGTATGAAACAGAAAGAGAAGTCCGATGCCCTTGGTACCAAGGTGGAGAATGCAGGAAGGAAAGACATAGAAGCAGGCAGGAAACCATGTCACCATGGAAACCCACAGTGCTGGGAGATGCTGCCCAAAGCAAAAGGGAAAGGAAAGTGCAGGCCAAGACATGGGTGAGCAGGATTTACTCGAAGGAGCTCTGCCTGGCTCTGTGCCCTAGTATCAGAGATAGGACCTACCCTGGTTTTCTTAAAAACCAGGTGAACTCTCCCACATTTATGCTTTGAGCACTGATTGTGCATCTGCCCCATAGTGAGACCAGGATTCAAAGATGAACCCAAGATTGCACTGCCCTCGGGAAGTTTGCCATCTCCTGGGACAGAGAGCAGCAGGCATGTGATGGCCGTGTTGTGTGCTGATTGCTTTTGTGGACTTGGGGAAAGAGGACCAAAGAGGAAGCAGGTCCAGGTCCAGGGAAAATAATATCTGGGCTGCAACTTGGAGAATAACATGGTGTTTTTTAGGTGGGTGGCACTGACATTCCTAGCAGAGGGAACTTCATCTGCAAAGACACTGGAATCTGAGCTAGTGTGGCCTGTTCTGCAAGGCATGTTGTTAGGTTTGATGGGAGCAGAGGGCCTGTGTGGGAACATGGTAATGGATGGGGCTGGGGGAGGTGAGCAGAAGTCAGATCGTAGGTGATGATCATCAGTTTATCCACTCATCTCTGATAGTCTGTTAAGAACTCTGAACAGGGCAGACTTTGCCCATCTGGGTGCTACTGTGTTGAACTTGTCAGCACTTTTCAAAATACAGGTCATGCCTGGTTGGTGTAGCTCAGTGGTTGAGCATCGACCCATGCACCAAGAGGTCGCTGGTTCGATTCCCAATCAGGGCACATGCCCCAGTTGTGGGCCAAATCCCCAGTGGGGGGGCGTGCTGGAGGCGGCCAGTCGATGTTCTCTCATCAATGTTTCCATCTCTCTCTCCGTCTCCCTTCCTCTCTCTCTAAAATGTATAAAGAAAAAAAAAATCAAACTATAGGTCATAAAATCAGTTTAGTGTTTTAAGACTAGAATTTATTTTAATAATGAAATTAACCAGAACATTGTCTTTCACATGATCTCTCATGGACAATCTGCTTCATTTTTTAAAATTCCGATCTGTCACAGACCAATGATTTCATAAAATACAATCAAACAATAAAAACGAATGACTAGAAAAAGGATCCTGCTCTTGGACGTCACAACAATGTCAAATTGCTGTAAAAATTTTTAAAAACACTCTGTTATTTAGCAGCTTTATGGAAGTATAATTCACATATCATATTAACCCATTTAAAGTGTACAATTCAATGGTTTTCAGTATATTCACAGAGTTGTACTCCATCACCACGCCAATTTTAGAACATTTTCATCACCCCTGAAAGGAGCCTTCTGCCCATTAGTAGTTAATCCCTTTTCCCCTCCAGACCCCTACCCACCATCTCACGGCTGCACCCCTGAGCCATCATCAGTTAATGGACAATTGGGTTGTTTCCACCTTTTGGCCGTTATGAACTATGCCGCTTTGAACATTCATGTTGGGGCGAACATATGTTGTCATTTCTCCTGGGTAGATACACCTGGGAGTGGGATTTCTGAGTCCCATAGCTCTGTTCTGGAAGGCATGCTGTTTTCATAGCAGCTGCACCATTTTATATTCTCACTGCAGTGTCTGAGGGTTCCAGCTTCTTCAGATCCTCTACCACACCTCTGACTGTGGCCATCCGAGTGGGTACGAGGCGGTATCTCACTGTGGTCAGTATTTGCATTTCTTTGATCGCTAATGATGTCAAGCATCTTTTCGTGCGCTAAGCACTAACCCTGAATTTCTGCACGTTATGTTCTCGCTGGCTGGTCATAAGCAGTTCACAAATCTCATTTCGAGTAGCACTGGACTAGAAAGTATGAGAGCGCCTCATGGAATGAGGTCAAGTGTTTTAGAAAACGTTCGTTTCAGTTCAATACGTGTGTTTTTGTGTTCATGATCAAGATATAAAATGTACTTGTATTTCTTACTGCTTGAAAACCTTCCCCACATCCATTTTCAGCCAGAGTCAAACAGGCCACCCTTGAAGAGGGACTTTGTCCTTCCAAACACAGGGCATGGCCAAGTGCCACTGCCCAAGCCCTGAGGAAGTCTGACTGGCAGCTTCAAAATATGAAGCTAATAAAAAGGGTTGAAGTCCAAACCAATTTAATTAATAAAATAGACTCACTATTTTGAACTCAATGAGACATTTCTAAGATAATTTAAAAGACTATTTCCATTGTGTTTTGATGCTCTATGAATTTGATATGTTTTAAAAACCTGACATTATTTCATGAAAATGTGATTGCTGAAAAGAGTTGGTTTGCTCTGAGAAATTCCCAGAGGCAGATTGTGCCTGTGTGTACCCTCGGTGGGGGCGTGTTCATGTCTTCCCACAAATGTGTTTGCCTTGACAGACGCTGCTGCTCACCATGTTCAGAGAGCATCACAATGCTAAGCAGTGGAAGCAATCCAGATGTCCACTGAAGGATGAATGGATTTTTAAAATGTGATACAAACATACAATGGAATGTTATTCAGACTTTAAAAATTAGGAAATTCTGCACATGACACAACACGGATAAAACTTTATGACATTATGCTAAGTGAAATAAACCAGGCACAGACAGACAAAAACTGTATGGTTTCACTGACAGGAGGTACCGAAAGTAGTGAAGCTCGCAGACAGAAATGGAATGGTGGTGGCCCGGGGTCGCAGGAGGGAACAGTGGGAGTTGTTATTCAGTGGATACAGAGTCTCAGTTTTGCAAGATGAAAATATTCTAGAGATCGGTTACACAATGTGAACATACTTAATACCTCTGAACTGTACATTTAAAGATTAAGATGGTAAAGTTTATCTTCTGTATTTTTTTTTACCGCAATTTAAAATTAAAAAAAAATTAAAAAGATGATGCCACATGGAAGTCACACCACTGAACAGACACAGAACTTGGGTGTTGGGTTGTGCACAACTGGATTTAAGTCCCCAGTCTCCCTCTGCAGAGCGCTGTCAGCCCTTGACACCTGAGTGCTTTCGAATAAGTCAGAGAGCCGGTTCTCAGTGCATCTGGAGGGTTAGCTCAGCGTCAAGTGGCTGGTGAAAATGGAGGGAAATCCAAAGAGCTATGCTTTCCATGTGCTATGATATGCAACCTACAGCCCCTTCCCATTGTTCTCCTGTCTGTCTGTCTTTTGGTCTGGGAGCCGGTGGTGCGGAGCAGTGGTGGGACCACCTGGAATCCCTGTGCAATCACAGTGAGCCTCTCTGGGGCAGCCTCCTGCCACCACAGTCTATGTTACCCTCTCTGCACACAGGACTTTCTGCTCTTTGGGAAATTCTCTGAACTTCTGTGGGGTCTTGACTGTGGGATTCTGGTGAGAGTCTTTTGCCAGCTTAGCCTGGCATCCAGCCTCATAGGAGGCAGCCAGAGACCTGTTGTGAGATTTTTAGGTGTGTTCCAAGAGGACCATCGGGGACTCTCTGTACCCAGGAAAAGTCCGCAGCCAGTCAAGACCTCATCCCTTGGCTCTAGGCTTTGCTCTCATAAAACGCATGCATTCCTGAGATCATACTAATACTCTTACAATTAAATAACTTCAGATTCCCAAGAGTTTCCATGTACAGAATAGCCATCCAACCTTATCATACACTGTGGGGTTGGGTTATAATCTCTGCTTTTACAGATGAAATTTTGAATGAGTACCTATCACATGTCAGGCACTGTTCTAGGCTCATTCTCCCAAGTTATCTTCCTCCATTTAGTAAGTGACCCGGGGAGGACCCGAAGCCAGGTCTTCCATGCATGGTGACTTTCCCAGAGCACCTTCGTTTTTGCCTCAATGTGACCATCAGACCCCTTGCAGGCAGCAGGTTTTACTGGAGCAAATCTATGGCAGGAGGGTACCTAGAAGAGACAGGCCTGCCAAATGGAGGTGTGTGCAGTCAGGGTGGCAAGATGACAGGCTATGGAATGGGACCCCAGGACTATGCTGGTCTCGACTCTGAGCCAGCCCGCCCTGCTTGAGTTACCTGGGCTCTTGGTCTCTAGCGTGAGCCCCCTTCTCTCTCTGATGTAGTGGGCAAGGTCACTGGCTTGAGAGGCAGAAAGATCTGGACTCAGATCTTTGCTAAGTTCTGGCCTCCCCATCATTACAGTGGGGATAATAACAGAACCTGGCCCTCGGGTGGTTGTGAAGGTTCAGAGAATGGCGTACACAAAGTGCTCAGCCCCACTCCCAGCACATGTAAGAACTCAGTAAATGCTGCTGTGGCTGAGTCAGCCCTCCCTCAGTGGACTCCGACCTCTGGTCCCACCACATGTCCTTCTCTTGTCCCCCTTTTCTCATCCAATCCTGCTCCAGCCAAACCTCCCCCCTTGAAAACTGCAGAGAATTGCATAAGAACCAGGGAGGTGGCTAGAACAGGAGTGGACAGAGGCAGCAACGGAGTCCCTACCATGTCCCTCTCCTCATAGAGGACAGGCTGACCCCTCAGGCATGGCGTTGGGGACTAAATCCCAACTCCCTTTTTTCTGTTGACTTCATCAGCATACTGACATTTAACTTGGCCCAAGGGAGAGGAGCTGTGGGTTCAGCCTCAGGCCCTAGGCTGGGAAAGCCACTGGTCCCAGCCTCCCAGGGGCCTGTCCCATCCTGCAGAGACAGGCTAGTAGCAGAGGAGATTTGGAGCCACACAAGCCAGAGGACTGGCCTCGCTGGGCTCACACCCTCCAAGGAGCATTCTGCACATACTCAGTCTGATGGGGTTTCCAGCACCTCTAGTGCTGGTGGTGACATCCCAGAGAAAGTCACCAGTCCTTCAAAGTCCTGCCCCGCTTCCTAACCCCATGAGTCCCACGTGCCTTGGAACAGGTTCACCCTGTGAGAGAGTACCCCACTGTAATTCATGAGGAGGTACCTTAACTCACACCCCATCCAACTTGGGGTCTCTTCGGCAAGACTATAAAGAAGTGGTCTCAATGTGGACATAGCGTGGCACCATGGGAAAACCGTGGGGTCTGGAGCCACGCTATTCGCTACAAGTTCTTCAGCCCCGGGAACCTCCATTTCCTCACGTCCACAGTGACTAGAATGATACCCACTCCACAGGTTACTGTGGGGATTAAATAACACATAATATGTTAAAGTACCTAACACACTGGGTACATATAAAAGATGCTCAACAAGGGTCTTCTCCCACTTCTTCTGGAGGCCATAGCTTACTCGACCTTAGGCCATAGCTCTGTCAATCAGCCACAGCTTAGTCCAGGGTGGGGAACATCCGGCCCATGGGCTGTAGAATGTCTGCGAAATCAATACCAGCTAACATCACACGTCTCACCAAATTAGCCTGACCAAATATAGCAAGCTCATTTTTAAGTTGATCATTTTGTATGGTCTTCAAATGATGTTATAAATATCCAAATGGCCCTTGGCAGAAAAAAGGGTTCCCCACCCCTGGTTAGTCAATCAGCCAATTAGCATCCTATTCCTTTCAGATTATTATTCCATGTCCTAGAAATGATCAGAGGGAGGAGGAGATATTGTCTCAGCCTGGAGAAAGCCCCAGGTGGGTGAGGGAAGCTGTAATGCACACTCTGCACTAGCCCACCAGGATGGAGCCAGGCATGCCTGCCTGCCGGCTGCAGGCATTGGGAGGCCACCCTGCTGCTGTCAGTGGTTCCTGGCTGGCACAGTCACAAGGAGTAGCTTTCTGATCGAAGTGGAGGCTGCAGCACTCACTGAGGGCACTCTGCCCTCTTATCCCAGAGGAACTCCCCAGATAGATCTGTTAACTACCCAAGCACCTCTCCTGAGACGGAGCTAGGATTTCACGAAGACTCTGGCAGAGATGCACCTTTGCAAAGCAGGCTGCTGTGAACAAACGTGCTCGCTGCGGAAGGAACAGGCCGAGGAAGGGCTCTGGCAGGGTTTCTCTCCATTTGATCCCCAGGCCGAGGGTGGGGCCCTGAGGACTAGTTCTCGAGAGGCCGGCGAGACTCTAGACACAAGCACAGCTGCTAGAGAACACAGGGGACAAAGTGAGGTACCAAGGTGGGAAATGGCAACACTTCTGATGGCTGTGCTGATGGTATCTTGCCCTCCCAATGTATTCTGTAGGAAGTAGTTGCTGGCACATAGGGGAGCTGTTGATGGCAGGGCCCCAAGTGCCTGGGTTTGGGGCAAGTCTCTGCCTTAGCTGCTTTGTCTGCAAAAGAGGACGGTAGTTCCCCTCTTGGTAATGGGGTAGGGCCTGGCACAGCCTATGTGCTACATAGTGGCAGCTGTTATTTTTTAACCACCTAAAATATTTGCCTTTCAGTGAATTCTCTCATGTTTTCTAGTCATGAGATTGTATCATCAATGAATAATGAAAAACTGGCCAGTTCTCTTCCTGTTATCCAACTTTCTATTTCCATTCGCTGCCTTACCTCATTGGCTATAACGCAGGCCCTTTTGGGGAATGGTGAACCATGTGGAAATTTCCAGCAGCTAAGGGAAGGATGCATGTGAGACGAGAGTGCTTTCAAGCAGAGTGATGTCTAAGAAGCTGCTGAAGTAAGTTCGTGAGATGGGACCATGGCTCGCTGTGAAGGGGACCTTAGCAAACAGTTGGGAGACACCAGCTGAGACACCTATGAATAAGTTGGCCGATGGTGATGGTACTGAACATAAAAACAAATGACTAAGACTGACCATCAGAGCAATTCTATTACAAAGTATTCATCCGAAAAGAAAACAAAAGAAAGAATTTGGGAGACGTTTTTAAATACTTTTGTTTTCTACTGGATCACCCCAGTTTGCCACAAATTAGCTATTTCCAAACTAGTTTACAATTCATGAGTGTTTGGAAAAGTGTTTGTAGTTGACAGAGCAAACTTACACATGTAGCCGTATTTTATCTTCCCCAGGTCCCTATGGTAATTAGTCTGCAACTACTAAAATGTTGACTGTTGTTCAAAACTGGTTTTGCCCATGAAATGTTCCAAAAAGTACTCGTTTGGTTTTACAATTCAGATTTTTAAATCATCCCCAAAAGAGAGCTGTGCCAAAAGAGAAACAATTGGCGTGGGTGATAAATATACAGTTTGTTATACTTTTATGTTGGCATTACATAGGTCTCAATATTTCTTTTTTTTTTTTATCCTCACCCAAGGATATTTTTCCATTTTTGTTCAGATAGAGTGGGAGGGAGAGAGAGGAAGAGAGAGAGAGAGAAATCGATGTGAAAGGGACACATCGAGTGGCTGCCTCCCACACGACCCCAACCAGGGCCGGGAACGAATCGCAACTGAGGTACGTGCCCTTGACTGGAATCGAACCCATGACCCATTGGTCTGCGGGCCAACGCTCTAACTGCTGAGCCAAACCGGCCAGGGTGTCTCAATATTTCTATAATAATGGTTTTAAAAAATCCCTATGGTAGATATTACTGAAGCATTGATGTGAGGCACTATAACATAGTGGTTAAGAACATGGACCTGGACTTTAAAACCTGGCTTAATAGCTGTGTGACCTTTTATAAGTCACTTAACTTTTCTGTGCCTCAGTTTCTGCATCTATAAAATGGAGGCAATAATAT
Source organism: Tadarida brasiliensis (assembly GCA_030848825.1). Taxonomy (NCBI): domain Eukaryota; kingdom Metazoa; phylum Chordata; class Mammalia; order Chiroptera; family Molossidae; genus Tadarida; species Tadarida brasiliensis. Next base: position 10,208,637 of record CM061275.1, on the reverse strand, counting down.
GATTCTTGTCATTGGGTTGCTCAGTAGTATGGTAAGTTCCCTATAAAGGTCACTGTTCTTATGAATGTCTAGAAACGTTATGGCTTGCAAAGCTCTCTCCCTCTCTGACCTCCCCTGATGTCCCTCACCCATTCCCTTGCAAGTCACACTGCAGTTAACCTGTGGACCCTCCCGCTACCTGTGTATCTCGTGCATCAGCCTCAATCTTGAAACCTGCTTCAGTCAGGAGATGGAGGCTCCCCTGGGTGCAGGAGGCTGAGACCTCAGCATGGGCTTCGAGAGAGAAGAGGTGTGGCTCTGGCTGAGTTGCCCTACTGGGCCCTGGAGGCATGGCATGCGCTCAGTTCTCCACTCATGGGGACCAATGACAGTCCCTCTGATTAGGGTGGTCGTATATATAACTATTAAATAATTAGTCCAGGGCAATGGGTTAGAGCCAGACCCGCCCTGGGCAACCAGGTCATGTGGTCGCCTGGTCTATGAGAGAGCCTCTTTCTCCCCACACCACAGTCTGGGTCTCCTGTGGCTCAGCCTGGCCCTGGCCCTTTGCCTTTCTGTCGCACATGGGCACGCAGGACCCTGCTTCAGGGCCTGTTCACATCAGTTACACCACTGAGACCCGCACAGAGGAAGGAAAAGCCATGGATAAACAGATGGCAGAGGCCACTTAGCAACTGCCAGAGCTCTCGGGCGGGCGAGGGTCCCAGGGAGGCCGCTGGACACCTGGGAAAGGAGGCAGGTTTTGGGGAGCCATCTGAAGGGTTCTGAGGAGGAGCAGCGTGTGGTCGGGGAAAGACGGGACGCAGAAACTGCCTAGGCCCATGGCAGGGCTGCGAGCAGCTATTTGGCTGGTGGAAAACCCCAACCAGAGTCAAGGATTCAATTCAACAAATACTTACGGCACCTACTCAGTGCAAAGAAGAGTGTTCGGCTGTGTCCCTGGGCAAGGCCCTGTCCTGGCACCTCAGTGCTGCTCACAGACGGACCTCGAGGGCCGCCGGAGCAGACAGGAAGCTCCGAGAGGCTACAGAGCCAGGCTGGGTGCTGAGGACCCGAGCGATGCCTGGGCCCTGTGGGGACCTGAGCTCGGCAGCCAACTAGGGCCCCACCCTTTGGCAGAGAACTTGCTGAGTCATGGACCACTGGGGATACTGCCCAGGCCGAGGGATGCTGGGGATGGCAGGGATGGAGGGGACTCAACTGGCTACCAAAATACAGCCTGGGGCCAGCAGGCCTGAGAAGAGGCAGCAGCAGGCACTGGAGCTAAAACATCCACTTCCTTTCTCCCCTCCAGCCTCACTTCCCCACTGAGGGTGCTGAGACTTGGGGGTGCGGGGCCATGGGGGCGAGGGAGGTTCAGGAGCACTGAGGCCTCGTGTGTCCTTTTCTCCACAACCTCGTGGTCTGTGTCACCAACCCACTCCCAGCCTTGCTCACCTGTTGCCCCACTACCCTATTTTGCCACAGGGTCCCTGTCTCACTGTGTATATGCTGGCCCTCTCCTGCCTCACTGTCCCAGAGCTCATGGCCCCAAGACCCAGAGGTCGCACCAGAGCACCCTTCAGTTCTAGATTCAGGCTTCCATCCCCTTCCCCGAGCTCCCCACAGCACACCCTCAAGGCCCTGGTGGGCAGCAGGCCGTCCCAAGCAACGCAGCCCCACAGAGGGCCTGGAGGTCAGCATGAGCACAGTGTGCTGGGGAGAGCAGCGTTTCGGGGCGTTTTCCGGGAAATGGCACCTCAGAAGGTCGATGCAGACGTGGGCTGTGCTGAAACGCTATCCCAGAGATGCCTCACGTTGGCAGAGCTGGTTCCAGCCCGAAAAGCACTGTCACAGACATCCCAAGTCACAGTGCTCCCACTGTACAGATGAGGAAACTGAGGCTCAGTGATGTTAAGTGGCGAACGCAAGTTCGGCAGCTGTTAAGTGGTAGAATCTGGACTCGAACCCAGGCCTGTCTGATTCCACACTTTACATTAGACCAAGGTCCTCTCTCACTCTTCACCTGCCATCAGGTCCAGATGATGGGTTGGTGATTGCTCCCATCTAAGGCAATCGTGCCTGCTTACTCCTGTCCTAGCGCCCAGCACACCCTGCAGGCAGCTCCCCCCTTGTGCCTCCTTCAGTTACCCTAACCCTGGCAGGGAAGGTCCTTGCCTATTCTCTCCTTGCAGCCAGTCACTACTCTTTCTTTAAGAAATGCCACCTCCTCTGTGAAGCCCTCCCTGTCAAACCCAGTAGAGCCAAACCCTCTCTCTGGGGCCCCACACTTCTGTGCTCCGGGACCTCGGCATGCTGTGACATGGACCCACTAGACAGGAATCCCCATCTGTGCCTGTGCCCTGCACTCCCCCAGCAGCCAGGAGCCCTGCTCCTCTCTGTCCTCATGGCTGCTGAGGAAGGACAGGAGGAAGGGAGCCCAGTGTCGGGTCTTGTGTCATTCAGAAGGAGCTTGCATCAGGAGGGCACCCTGTCATCTAGAGAAGCTGGAGAAGCCGAGACCAGCAGAAAGAGTGACTTCACTGGCCCCCAAGCTACCTGAGGGTAACATGTCCTGCTCATTTTTTGGCCCTCCCCCATGAGGACATTACTCAGCAACCCCTCAGCTCCACCCACTCCACATTGCTTTACTCAAGGAAGGGAGAGCAAATGAATCATCTTTCCTTCACTGCCCATGGAATCTCCCTGGAACCACCTTGTCCCCCATCCCTGTCCCTGTCCTCTGCCTCCAGACAGCCAACCTGGGCTCCCCCTCAGACCTCTCTCCCGCCCTCAGATGGAGCCAGGGAAGCAGCCAAGTAGGAACCGGTGACTCACTCCAACCTCTGGGGCCCTGTGTTTGGTGAGGACAATGGCGCCAGTGGTCTTCTTGCCCTCCTTCCCTCGAGCCAAGGGCCAACACCACCACCCTCCCTCCTGCAGAGCCAGCCCACTCCCCTGGGGGACCCTTGGAGCACAGCTCCAGAGAGCCTGAGAGAAAGCTACCCCAGCTTGTGGCCTGAGTAGCCTCAGACAGGCCGTGTGTGCACAGGTGTGCTCCCCTCCGCCACTGACACTACCATGAGAAGCCCTTTTTCCGGGGAGGCCCTGGCTGCAGCCACCTTCCTGGGAAGGCCATCTGATCCTGCACAGAGATGGCAGGCAGGTCTGCAGGAGGGCATCAGCTCCAAAGCGTGGCTTCAGGACCAAGAGTGGCTCCGGGATCCCCAGGCTGGGAGAGCTGGAAGCCAAGGTCATGTTTACATGAGAGAGAAAGGAAGTAAAAGCTTGACCTCTCGGTCCTGCCTGGGGTGCCCCTGGATGTAAGGACTCGGGGGGGCATGACATGGCTGGCACTGGAAGGGTTAACCTGGGCTGCCCAGCTTCCCTGCAGAAAGAGTCTCCCAGAACCCTGGCCTCCTTGTAGAGGTTAGAACCAGGCTGGCCTGGGTGGTTCTCCAGTGCGGGCTCACACACACACACACACACACACACACACACACACACACACGCCCTCCCTATTCCTTGAATCCTTGTCCCAATCCCAGGAAGCCACTAGTGCTGGCCCGGAGCACAGGCAACTGACTCATCCACACCAAAGACAGCCTCCTCGGCCACATCCCACCAGCATCTGTTTCTCAGCTCCTGCTCAACTCTCCAGCCAACCCGGCCCCCCTGGAGCTGAGGGGAGGACAAGCGTCTGGCCCAGGCCTGGACTGTTGCCCCACTGGTCCCAGTCACTCGGGGCACTTGTCACAGAATTCTTCCATGAAGTGTGTGGATGCTGTGCTGGCCCACTGACACCTCTGAACTGCTCTCCGCATACCACTCCTGGCAGCCCAAGTGGGCTGTCCCCAAAGCAAGCGTGACCACGTTGCACTCCTGCTTAAAGCCTTACAGTGGCGGCCCGTGGCCCTGGCATAAAGGCCTTGCCCTGCCTCCTGGCATTCGAGGCCTCCATAGTCAGATGGCCAGGATGCCATCCACCTTTCCTCCGTGCCTCCCCTCCCATCTCCTCTGCTCCATCCACCCAGAATACTCACAATTTCCTGAAAAGGCTCTGCTCTGTCACCTGCCCTTGTCCATACTGTTCCCACCCACGGCAATGCCTCTCTCCTCATTTCTGGTCCGGCTCTTACATTCTGAAAGCTTTTGCCCTCCAGGCCTTTCCTGACCTCAGCAAGGTAAGATGCTTCCTGCAGCCTCCTGAGACGGCAGACGCCACTCTTCGAAGGCAGGGGCCTCGTCCCAGCAGTCTCCGGAGCTCAGCAGGTCTATTGGTGGTGGCCTCACGACTTGGATGCCGGAAGGATTTCAACCCCTCCAAGAAAAGAGTAAGAAGTGTCTAGATAGTGTCTGGGGCCACCTTCATTAGCTGTACCCCTGAAAGACCAATCCCTCCCTCCTCACTTACCCCCACCCTGGCTGGGGTCACTAAGCAGGAAACACCTAGAGGCACCCAGCCTGGGGTAGAGACCTCTTTTGTGCTCACCCCAAGACTTTCCTAAACCCTTCTCCCTCCCCTCCCCCTGACCCTCTTTTAAGGGCAGGAGAGAGTCCCAGCTGAACACAAAGGGAGAATTCCTTGGCTCCCCAGGAACTGAGACTATGGCTCTCTGAGGGGTCCTGGGGATAAAGGGTGGGAAAAGCAGTCTGATGACCCCTAGGACCACCCATAAATGTCTGATGGAGTGGGGGATGGTGGGAGGGGAGGGGGACCAGTTACGCTAAGAACAGGGACTCTGGAGTCATACTCACCTGATTCAACTCCTGGCCCTGCCCCTGGATGAGACCTCCTCCTAGTCCTGGTCTTCTCATCTGTAAAATGGGCTAACAGTATTGCCCATAAGATGTTTGGCACGGAGCCCAGCCAAGAGAATTGCCCGGCCGGTGGTAGTCACTGCCCCGGAGGGAGACTGTGGGCAGGCCCCTGCCCCTCTTCAAGCTGCTGCCAACCAGGCAGCACAGCAAGGATGGGCCCACATACTTCATAGGCTGTGGCAGAATCGGTAGGTTCATGGGTGGGAGGGGTCCCCATGGTCACACTTAGGCCACCAGGCCCAGAAAGTACATACCAACCCCAGCTCCTGAGCAGCCACAGAGAAGAGGAGAGAGTCAGGGATGCATGGCCAGCCCACGGGCTCATCCCCTTAAGCACTTTTCCCACTGCCCAGGTACCCCAGGCACCTAGCCCTTGACCTTGGCCCCCTGTCCTGCCCTTTCCTCCCTCCCCTTGGTGTCCCCAGAAGCTGGTCTCTTTCCGCTGCTAAGCATGCATGCCTGCCTTACTTCCTGATGCCTGTTGGGGCTGGCTCATGGTGCTACTTGTAAAGACCAGAGTATTTACAAGTCTGTGACCATTTGGGTCTTCAAAACCATTGTCCAGTACTGTGGGGGAGAGCTCTTCTCTCGGATCCCCACCCATCCCCACAGTCATGGTATTCCCAGCAGAGCAGTCAGGATGGGGAAGGGATGGACACAGGGTGCACATACACTTACTAGCTGGGTGGCCTTTCTGTAAAAGGAGGACACATCCCTCCCAAGGATGGAGGCACAGCCATCACCCTACTTGCTGGTAGGAAGCTTGAGGTGGAGAAGGGGAGTCTGTCTTCTTCGTGCTCAGACCAGCAGAAATTGAACTGCCAACCTACCTAAAGAGAAAGAACAGAGCCAGGCAGCACAGGACACAGTGCCCAGACGGAGGTCACAGGATGAGGACAACACTGGGAGCTCTTGTCCCAAAAGGCAGACCCAAGAAGATACAATCTTTTAATTACATGCTCAGGCTTCCTGGGCTGCTGGCCAGGGTACACCCAACACTCGGCCTCCACCTCGGGCCCAGCAGGGACACTGCCTCCCTCTGTCCTAACCCTTTCTAGAGAAAGAGGGGTCTAGGGAGCCCAGGAGAGAGAAAAGGAGAGAGCAGACCCAGCTGAGGCTGGACTTGGACTCTTGTCCCTGGAGGAGCAGGAGGAGGTGAGGGGAGGTCAATGGGATTCAAATCAATTCAGGACTCCCCTCATAACACACCCACTCAGGCTCTGCCAGACTTGGGTGGGACTGATTGAGCAGAATCATTCCTGCCTCCCTGGGACACACAAACCCTCTGGTCCAGATTCTCTGAGAGCCGACTCATCGCCCTGTGCAAGACAGCGGGGAGGGGTGGACTGGAGCGGGGCACCCATCCTCTCCCACCCAAGGTTCTCAAGAAAGTCTTTTTTTATTTTTTTTAATATATTTTTTTTATTGATTTTTTTAGAGAGAGAGGAAAGGAGAGAGAGATAGAAACATCGATGTGAGAAACATCAATCGGCTGCCTCCTATACATCCCCTATTGGGGATCGAGCCCACAACCCAGGCGTGTGCCCTGACCAGGAATTGAACCAGGATCTTTCAGTCCATGGGATGATGCTCAATCCACTGAGCCACATCGGCCAAGCAAGAACATCTTTTTAATGTGCCTGTTTTTCCAGGCAAAAAAAGTGTGGTCAGGCCTGTACAGGTCAGAGCTGCCTGTCTGTGACCCCTTCAGTTAGTTTCCTGTCATCTCCAGAGGATCCAAGCACTGACTCCACCAGCCCCATCTGCAGCCAGGGAGCCGGAGCTGGCTCTGGGGGTCCCACAGGGCAGATGCTCTGCCCTTCTCAGCAGGAGCTTTCCTGGGCAGTGTCTCTAACTCAGGCAACTACTCTGAGAAGAGTCTTTTTTAACCCCTAGTTTGCCAGTGAGGGAACAGAGTCCAAGCCAGAGACGGTGAGTGGCAGGGGTTGCGGACAGCAGGGCTGGATTTCCCTGCTTAAGGCTCGCTGCCTCTCAGGAAACAGCACAGGGCTTAGCTTGCAGAGCAGTGTGCTTTGCAAAGGGCTTTCACATATCAAAGCACACCTGATCCCTTGGGTGCAGGGGAAGTCGGATACAGAGACAGCGATACCTCACCTCAAAGCTGGAGGACGAGGACCAGAGGCCAGGTCTCCTCGCTCCAAGCTCTAGGCTCTCTGTTCATCTCAAGCAGCCCAGCCCGCCCTGCAGAGGCAGCCAGCATGGGTGCCCGGTCTGTTCACCCCAGAGTCCCTGGGAAGGCCGCTCCTCCCCCACTCTCCTCCTCAACTTCCCCAGGGAAGGCAGAAGAAGGAGGCTGCTGGGGTCACCTTCTGGTCTCAGCACCCATGCCATCCTCAAGGTACCCGGTCTATTTATCCACCCAGTGTCCCGCCACCATGAGTGGGATAAGCTAGGTTTGGCCCACGCCCCAGGCTGAGGTTTCTCTCCAGCATCCACCTGAGGGCCGTGCCCCGAGTCTGAGGGCTCAGATCCCACCCTGCTGACAGTCGCAGCCTCGGCAAAGGCCCCAGCAGGAAGAGAACACGGACAGCACGGAAGTAGAGAGGATGCTGGGCAAACACCTCTCCAGGCCCCCGCAGCCCTGACCTGAGAGGCCTGGATGGCTTCTCCGCCGGTCAGGCCCGAGTCTCAGCCTGGCCCCTGCTCAAGACAGCTAACTTGGCCACCAGCTGGCCAGTTGTAGCCCCCTCAACCCACCCCAAAAGGCCAACATGCTGTAGAAGGTGAGAGGACCCTGGAACCCTCCAGCCTGGGTTCAAACCCCAGCTCAGCCACCCCTTAGCTGTGGGACTTTGGGCAAGTTCTTAGCCTCTCTGTGCCTCAGGCTTCTCACTCTCAAAATGACGACAATAATATAGTACCTACCCCACAGGACAGGGATGAGAAGTGTATGAGGTAATACAGGTAAGGTGCTTAGGACACATTGTAGGAGCTACATAAGTAGTTGACTTATTATTACTATTATTGTTATCATTATTTTCTGACCCAAGAGAGACTATAGATATCAGAGCAGGCAAAAACCTAACACTCTTGGGAGGTTTCGTGGGAGGAGGGGAGGAGGCCTGTTATGCAAGGGACGGTCACCCTCCACAGGTGGGTAGCTTACCAAGGAGGTTACATCAGATGGAAATTGCAATTAATAGTGTTTCCTTCCTGGGCTAGTCACAAACCTACGGAGCACAAGGGGTGAGAAATATTGCTGTTATGAGTGTGGAAACTGTTACTACTGGGCAGCATTCTGTTTTCAGAAACTGGGAAGTTATTTTGAGTGGAAAGTTGGTGTTCATTATTTTTTTTAATAGCCTCTGCACTCTAACAATACAGTCACGTACTCGCTCTGGGGAGAAACCAGGGCACAGTGGGGAGCCCTGCCATGCTTCTGTGGTTGCTAGGCAACGCCTCTGGCCTCCCACCCCAGCTGGTGCCTAGTGGAGCGCCAAGGGTGGGCTCCAGGAGCCCCCACAGCCCCTCGTCACAAGTGCCAGAGCACACGAGACGTCTCTGAGGCCCTCTCAAGTGGGTGTAGAGAAAGCAGCTCATTTTCTTCCAGCCTGAGCAGTGTGTGATGTGGCAGGCGCTTCGCAGGAAAGAGACTGTACAGCCGCAGGCACGCCTCCGCGTCCAGAGCTATATGTCCTAGTTTCGTGTGGCTGCCCAAACAAATTACCATGAACTTGGTGGCTTAACAAAAATTTGTTCTCTCTTGGTACTGGAGGCCAGAAGTCCAAAATCAGTATCACTGGGCCCAAATCAAGGTGTCAGTAAGGCTATGCTCTCTCCAGAGGCTTTAAGGGACAATCTCATCTGTTCCTTGCCTCTTACAGCTTCAGGTGGCTGCCGGCATTCCTTGGCTTGTGGCTGCATCATTCCAGCCTCTGCCTCTGTTGTCACGTTCCCTTCTCCTTTTCTGTGTCAAATCTCCCTCTATGTCTCTCTTATGTGAACCCTTGTGATTACATTTAAGGCCTACCTGGATAACCCAAAAGCATCTCCCCATCTCAAGAGTCTTAATTTAATCTTATATCTGCTAAAACCTTGTATAAGGTAACATCTGTAGACTCCAAGGGATTTGGATTTGAGATTTTTGGGGGGTCAATATTGAGCCCACTATCCAAGCCAATTATTTCCTCCAACAAAATTGGTGAGTCACCCCCATCTCCCTGGCAGCTGCCCCACCACTCTACCTGGCACCACACGCCAGGGTAGGGACAACTGAGCGCACGGTGCTGACCCCAAGGCCCTGCCAGTCCTGGAAGTGTCTTGTATGGACCTGAAACAGGTCAGGCCTGGAGCTGTGAGGAGGGGTGTGGGACTGAGGCCTCCAGTTATTCCCACAAAAGAAAATAAGGACTAAAAACCAGAGGCCAGAACTGTAAGAACTTTAGCAAAAAAGCTTTATTTTTTATTGCACCATAAAAATTCAATAAAGAAATGGAGAAAATCGAAAATTCTAATCCTTCAGAATCCTAGCCTCCAGAGACGATAATAATTTTTAAAACTTGTTGTATAAAGCAATCTTCTTCCTCAACATTTTTCTATTCAGGTAGAATGAGATTATACTTATATTTTTAAAAGTGAAAGTGGAATTATACTATACATTCTGTTCTCTGACCTGGTTTTTTCAATAAATGGCATATTTGCAGCGCCTTCCATGACAGTACCTGTAGCATTTCTAAAGGCTACTGAAGATACCACTGTGTGGCTGGACCACGAATAAGTTACCTATTGATAGGCATTTGGGTTGTTTCTAATTTTTCTGCTGAAACACATGGGATGAGGTAATTCAGTAAGACACTAGTATCTGACTTGCTACAGGAGGCTCACAAAGATGGGGAGGCATCTTTCTCTTTCTTCCACAGACCACCCCAATCGCTCCAAAGCAATCAAACCTTGGGTGAAGGAAGTCAGGACTTCCCTAGCTCCCGGGAAGAATTAATAGGCTTTTGTTTTCCAAGGCTGAGCCTCACAGAGACAAGGAATCAGATTGTCTAAGAGGGGGAAGGGCTCTGTGTTTGTGGGAGGCTTCCACAGCAAGCACACAAACAACGCCTCCCGAACTGACTTAGACAATAGAGGGAATGTATTGCCTCCTGCATCAGAAAAGCCCAGGGGCTGGGTGAGATTCAGGTGTGGTTTGATCCAGGGGTTCATGATGTCATTGGGCCCTGGTTCTATTTTTCTGTGAGTCTTTTGGCTCAGTTCTGCTCTGTGGGTTAGCTTTGCCCATAGACTCATTTCCTCCTTATAGTTAAAAGGGCTATAGCAGTTTGGGGCCCACATCCACTCATTGCACTATCCATAGGAAAAGAAAAATATCAGTTTTAGACTTCCAGCAAAACTCTCTAGATGCATCTCGAATGGACCAGTTCAGGTCATGTGCCCCTCACTGAACAATCACTGTAGTGGGAAGACGGAATGTCCTGACAGCCTTAGTCTAGGTCAGCCAGCGGGGTTAGAGGTACAGATGCTTTTCCAAAGTAAGAGGGATTTTCCAATGAAAATTAGGAGGTTGGGAAAGAGGAAGTAGTGTAGGGTGGGAAATGAGGAGGTAACCAACAGAAGTTTGTGGGAGTTGTTAGGGGGATTTTATGGACTGTGTAAACCCCACGCCTTGGTGCCTGTATAATCCCAAGCAGGTAGAGCCCAAACACAGTGTATGAGGAGCAAATCCAGCTCCCCAAAATGCACCATGAGCATCCTGGGGTGTGAGTGTATACACCCTTATTCCGGATAAATTCCTATAAATTCAACTGCCTGGTCAAAAGGCTTGCGTATGCAAACTTTAATAGATATTGCTAAATTACCCTCCAGTATGGCTTTTACCCATTTCTCCTTCCAACAAGATAGCCTAGGAAAATGTCCACTGGCTCACATCTTGGCCATACTAAACATTATCCACCTTCCTAATGTTTGCCATCTTGATAGATTTAATTTGAATTTTTTTAACTCCAAGGTATGGTGGCCATCTTTTCATACACTTATTACTGATTAGAATTCTTCTTCTGGGAATTACCTGCTGGAGGCCTTTGCTCCTTCATATTGACTTGTGAAAGCTCTTTGTAGATTAGGGATATAAACCCTTTGTTCAATCTGTTGCAGATATCTTCCCCAGCGTGTCCCTTGTGTTTTGAATTCCTATATAGCGCTTTTGCTGTCCAGAACTTCACAAATTCTATGTGGCTCAATGTATCAGGCTTTTCTGGTTTTCTGCTTTAAAAGGTTTTATCCACTCTAAAATAACCGAACAAATGGCCACTCAGGTTTTCTTTCATGACTTCTGTGGTTTCTTTAGATGTTTGCATTTCTTCTCTATCTGGAATTTATTTGATTATATTTTATACATGTGAGGCAGGGATGAGTTTCTGTTTTTGCAATGGATAGCTGATTAAGATGTAAGGACTTTGTGAGACTGCAGAGCCTCTGACTGTCCGGGGCTCTGATTTTGGTTAATATCTCGTTTCTATCGAGTGACTAGAAAGGAATTAGGAGAATGGCTGTGCTTGTCTTCACGTTCAGGGGCAGCCAGGAGGCGGGGGTGGAGTGAGACTGGGATGCGGTCCTCAGACAACGCTCAGAGAAGGGGTGCTGTGCCCAGAGGTCGGGAAGTGGCTGAGCCCCTGTATCGAAGAAGCAAGGAGGGCAGAAGAGTCGTGCTCCTCTTGAGAAGAGTTTAGGGAGCCAGAGAAAGGTGTCGTGGGGTCCCCCGCACCCATACCCCATACCAGGGCGCTGTCTGTACTGTTTACTTCCTGCTTCCCAATCCTTCTGCCCAGAAGTCTGGGCTCATTAGTGTGTGTTCTTTCTGCAAGTATTTACTGACCACCTGCCCTGAGCCCAAGAAAGGGTCCCAGTGTCTGGTTTAATGACAATGGGAACACTTGTGGGGAATCTGCTGTGACACTGGAGGTAGGAAGTCATTTTAGAAAGATTTTCTTCCAACACAACTTTTAAAGTTTTGTTCTTTGGATCTGAAGAAGGAACTCCCTGACTGTAGGAAAACTGAAAATGGCTCTGTCATTAACAGTCGCACCCACCTGTGCTGTCCCTGGGGGGTCGCCCTGGCTGGGCTACTTGCCTCCTTCAGGGGACATCGGAGGTCAGGAGCACCCTGAGAGAAGGGCACCGTCAGCAGCAGCCACCCTGCCCCCACCACAGGGGCTGGAGGTCAAGGGCTACCAAGCAGCTGGCCCAGCAGCTCCCACAAGAGCATGTGCACCTGTGTCCCTGCACGCCCACAGCGCTGTGGGACCACCTTACAGGAACCTGCCCCACCGAAGGCACAGAGCGTGCGTCTTGGTGAGGCAGTGCTCCACAAGCAGCTGAACGAATGAATGCATGAAGGGGTCATGATGGTGGGCAGCAGGGTATAGTTCTGGGCCACAGGGCCACCTGTGCATCCAACCTGCCTGAGGACCACATTTCGGGCAGAGGCTCACAGCAGGTAAGGGAGGCCTGAGCGCAGCCTGTGCGGGAGCATGGCCCCTACATCTGCTTCCTTGCAAACAGGGTTGGCTGAGAACTGGCCATCACCACCCTGTAACCCTCTGTCCTCTGTGTGGGGACCTGTGACAGGCAGCCCCTCACCATGAAGGGCAGCTGCTCCTCTCTCAAGAGCTTCAGCAGCCACAGGCCTTATCGGTCACCCACCCGAACTCCCTGAGCCCTTTCCTGCTGACTCACTATGGGCCCTGTCCAAGCTTCCTGCCAACGCAGCCAGCAGAGGCTAAAAAGGAAGGAGGGAGGGGGCTGAGGAGACTGCATCAGGACCCAGGAATGCTCTGCGGGGCAGGCAGGGGTACAACTTCCCAGTTTCTGCCGCTCTGGAGGGAAACAGACTGTCTGAGAGCCCTGGTGAGCCTTCCTTGTCTCTGACTCAGGCACAGCCAGGCCCTCACAACCCCTTTTCCAAAGAACAAGCCTCTCCCAGCCCCTCCCCCATTGCTGTGTTAAAGCATCACTCGCCACCACCGCTGTGATGGCATTTCCCACATGACTGCCTGTGCAGCCATGTGCAATTGCCTGCGACTGTGTTCTCATGTGTGAGTGAGTGTGGCCGAATGTGACTGTGGCTGTGCACAGTGGTGTGAGCCTGTGTGAGTGTGTGTAACTCAGAGCCCTGTCACACAATCCCTGGGCATCGTGCTGTCCAGCTGTGTGTGACTGCCGATGAGTGCGTGCGCGTGAATCACTGTGTGCAAGTGTGTGATTTCGGTGACTGGGTCCTGGCCTTGCTCGCCTGTGCTCATGGGTGATTCTGTGCGGCTGCTGCTGTCACCGTGTGTGGTGGAGCGTGTTTGTGGGTGGGTGGGTGTGAGTGGCGACCTTTGTATTACTCTTCAAGAACACGTGTGCGTTTTGTGGCCCAGGCCCACGGCGGTTAGAGGCCTGCAGCACCTATTCCATCGTGGGTGGGCATAGGTGTGTGTGTGTGTGTTGTGTGCTCTCCCCTTTTCTAGGTTCTACCCCTCAGGTGCTCATGATGGCTACCACTTATGAAAGGGCGTGGATGGAGATCTACCCTGGGGTCACGGATAGGTTTTAGAGTGTTTTCTTGGAAGCCAGGCTGGGGTGATGCGGCCCATCTGCACCCTGGCTCAGGCCCAGGCTGCCTCCCACCCCCGCAGGGACAGCCAGCTCCTCCCAGCCCTGGCCAGCTGCTCCCACCCTCCCCATACCTAACGTGGCTGCGAAAGCCGAAAGCCGCACCAGCACCCAGATGCCCTTCTTTTCCCACCTTGTATAAGTCTATTTACTTCGTGTATTGTATGGAGAAGGTTGTTGGTTGCTTTGTTTTTTTAAGGCTTTTTTTGTTTAATTGCTCAGACATCACATGCCTTTAAAAGGATGTAGTTTACCACCAACGCCTTCAGGGAATGCAGAGGGCCCAGTAAAATCATCCCACACAAGGGACTTCAAAATGCTTCCAATTTTTTTTGGTAAATCCTCACCCAAGGATATTTTTTCCATTGATTTTTTTAGAGCAAGTGGAAGGGAGGGAGGGAGGGAAGGAGAGAGAGAGAGAGACCGATGTGAGAGGGACACATCGATTGGTTGCCTCCTGCACACGCCCCAACTGGGGCTGGGGATCAAAACTACAACCCAGATATGTGTGCTTGACCTGGAATCAAACCCGAAACCTTTTGGTTTGAATGCCTACACTCTAACCACTGAGCCACACTGGCCAGGGCAATGCTTCTGATTTTAAAAGCTCTCACAGCCCTGGCCCCTGGACTACACCTTCACTTTTCTACCTGGTGAGTCAGGGGGAGGGGGGCTCCTGGCTGACGTGCCTTAAAGGGGCCCTCCCTCCCCCTGACAAGCGAGCCAACCCAGGCAAGACCCTGGCTCACCACCCCTCCCAGAGCTGAGGCGGCTCCTGCCTCTCTGAAGGGACCCCAACTCTCAGAGCCATGGCTCTGCCCAGAAAGGATCCCTCTGGTTTGTCTTCTGCAGCTCAGAGTTGTTCAAAAGCTGCCCAGATGTGTAAGCCTCAAACTGCTTCTGCATCTGCTGGGAAAGAATCTCTACGCTCAGGGTCTCCGTGTGTGCTCATCGTCTGCCGGGGTGGGCATGGGGTGGGCTGAGGATGAGTGCTATGGTGCAGAGCCAGCAGGAGTCGGGAGCACCCTGACGGGAGAAAGTGCTGGAAGCAGGGTGGAGGGACAGCAGGTGCGATGGAGGGTGAGGAGCCAGGCCGCCCTGGAGAGAACTGGGCTGGGGTGTTCTGCTGGCACCTGTGAGCCTGCAGGCCCAGTTGGCAGAGCTGTTGTAGAGACAAAACCCTGGACCAGCAGTTCAGGATACCTAGGTTCTGTCTTAACTCTGCCACCAGGAGCTGTGTGACCAGGAGAAGCCACTGTCCCTCTCTGAGCTTCAGTTTATCCACCTGGAAGACTGAAACAACAGAGGAAGTAAATATGCGAAGTGCAGAGCCCAGAGGCACCAGTAGGTACTAGACAGACAGGACTCCTCACTCTGCCTCCTAAAGATGGGGTTGGACCCCTTCCCAGCCCAGGTGGTCTATGTCTCTGAAAGAATCCATCCTTTCTTCCCCATTAGAACTGGTAGGTTCCCCACACTCAGATCCCACAAAGACCCTGCTCAGAGGGAGTGAGAAGGAAGGGAAGAAAGCCAGGGTGGAGGGAGGTGGGCAAACATGGTTGCAAGGGCTGGGGGCACTGGTACCGGCCAAGACTTTTCCTGCTCCTTCCTGACTTGTCCATCTGACCTGCACCTGCTCCCTCCTTCCTCACCACCTACCATGTGTTTCCTGGGGCTATAGCTCTGGGCTCAACTCATTCTGGTTGATGCTGTGGCTCAACACTCATGGAGCATCCAAGCCCAACTCATCATCCTAAAGCAAACAAGCTAAGCACCAGAGGCTGGAAAAATTAGTAAGATACAAGCTTCACCTTTCAAGAACTTTTAACGACAATCGTAAGAACACCTATTGATTGAGAGCTAATACCATGTGGCAAATTCAACTGCCTTTGATGTCCAAACAGATTATGTAAATGGCTGAACCAGCCCAGTGAAAGCAATAGGGCATGGTGGGGCCGGAGGACCAGTTGTGAACCAACATATCCTATTTCAGATTGGGCCAGAGAAAAGACAGCTGCTCCTAGCTGCCTTCTATGACATTGTCTGAGTTAATAAGTGCCAGGCACAGTGTGAAACACTTATGTGCATTCTTTCACTTAACTCTCTCAAAAATTCTAGGAGATAGAGATTAGTATTGTAAGAGACAGACTCTAAGGTGACCCCACAATCCCAGCACCCTTGTGTTTATGTCTTTGTGTCATCCCCTCCCCTCAAGCATGGCCAGGACCTGTGACTTGTTTCTAACTAATAGAATTACCAATATGCCAGTACTGTATCTAGTCAACATTGGCAAAGGTGGGGGATATCACTCCCGTGACAGCGTTATGCTATGAAGACCCGTTCTTGCTGGCAGACTGCACAGAGCTGCCGTGTGCTGAGGGCATGGAGAGCGCCCCATGGCAAGGAACTGGGGTGGGGGCACTTCTAGGAACTGAGAGCCCCCAGCCAACAGCCAGCAAGATTTCAGTCCTGTTACCATAGGAGATGAAGTCTGCCAACAACCTGCATGAGCCCAGGGCCCAGCAGGGACCACAGCCCAGTCTCCAGACTTCTCAGGCCCATGTTCTCTCCAGGACCCAACCTGTCATGCGGGTCATTGCTCTCTCAGTGACCACCTAGGCACAAAGGAGTGACCTGCACGGTATCAACCGAAGGATCATTTTTCCATTTCAGTTCAGCAATGCGTTGCACCCTCGCCATGTGCCCAGCACTGTGCGGAACTGGGTATACAGTGGTGAGCAGCACAGACACAGACCTGTTTTAGAGGAATGACGTGGAGGATGTGAGCAATGGACAAGGGATGATGTCAGTATGATAAGAGTTACCAAAAAAAAAAAATCAGGAGGGCTGGACTAGGCTGGGAGCATGGGGCAGGCAGCCAGCCTAAGCCAAGGGCCAGGGGCAGTCTCCTTGAGGAAGTGATGCTCCGTCCCTTGGGAATGGGCCTGGTGGGGAGTCAGCCTCTGTGTTGCAAGTGCGTGAGTGAG
Source organism: Tadarida brasiliensis (assembly GCA_030848825.1). Classification (NCBI taxonomy): domain Eukaryota; kingdom Metazoa; phylum Chordata; class Mammalia; order Chiroptera; family Molossidae; genus Tadarida; species Tadarida brasiliensis. Next base: position 10,192,228 of record CM061275.1, on the reverse strand, counting down.
TGGGTGCTTGAGCTTTCTGGTCAAGAATCCTCAGGGAAGGGGAGTCTCCCAGCAATGTGACATCACCCTGTTTCTGTGCACTGGCTTCGAAAACACCTTGTCCCAAGGACCCAGGGCCTCTATGACTGGCCTGCGAAACCCAAGACCTCGGAGCACCACTTCCTGGATGCATCATGCGTGGACAGGGTGGGGGCGGGGGCTGCTTAGCTGTGACACTCCTCCCCTAAACAGCCCCATACATCTGGCAGGGGAAGAGGCACAGGTGGGGGTAGGAGGCAAAGCAGGCAGATGAGGGATGTGGGGGGATGAGCAGAGCCAGAGAGAAGAGCAGGAATGAGGAAAGAGTCCCCCCCACTTCCTGGTCCCAGCTTCAGCCCATGCTGACTCAGCAGATCTAGGGGTCCTTGCTGGTGAGCTGGCAAGGTCCCAGAGGAAGCAAAAAGCACATTTCATAAAGAGATTTTTTCTTCAATTTTATTTTTCAATTACAGTTGACATTCCATATTATTTTGTATTGGTTTCAGGTGTACAGCGTAGTGGCTAAATAATTATATACTTTACAGTGATTCTTCTGATAATTCCAGTACCCACCTGGCACCGTACATAGTTATTACATTATTATTGACTATATTCCTTGTGCTGTATTTTACATCCCCATGACTATTTTGTAACTGCCAATTTGTCCTTTTAATCCCTTCCCTTTTTTCACCCAGTCCCCCACCCCCCTCCTCTCTGGCAGCACCAGTCTGTTCTCCGTGTTTATGAGTTTGCTTCTGTGTTGTTTATTTTGTTCATTAGACTCCACATATAAGTGAAATCATATGGTTTTAAAGAGATTCTTTTCAAAGGTAAGGGCAGGGCCTTGGAAAGGATGCAGGAAACATCCCCCTGCTAGGGATGTAGCCAGACTGTGGCAGCCCCACAGAGGTGTCAGGAATAAGAATAAGTGCCCTGAACTCTCTCCCCTCTCTGCCTCCCGAATGCTGTGGGTGCTCCCCGCTGGTCAAGGCCTCCACAGGCCAGTCTCCCAGGAGGCATGGCAGGGTAGAGAATTTGGGGAACAGACCTGGAAATGAGAAGAGACCCGATCCCAACTCCACCAGCTGGGGACTCTGGACAAGCTTCCTGGGCCTCAGTTTCCTTTTTTGTAAAGGATGGATGGCGAGCATCCTTATGTTGGTCCAAATTTGAAATATGATCACCTATTTAAGGATATCAACTTAGAGCACCTTGTATTGGCTGGCTGCCAGCATTTGGTTTCTAAGAGTTAGCAATAAGAACACAAAATCAAGGCCACTGAGATGCTAGATGCCAGCCCAGAAACCCTGGCCATCTGAACAATGCATCAAGAGGCCCACTTTGCAGGTCGTGCAGTCCCTGCCAGGGCTGAAACCTAGAGACCTCTCTCTGCAGGGCCTGAGGGGCACACACACACTCAAACTCACACACCACTCACACCCAGCCTGCAGCCTCTTAGCCTCTCTGGAGAGAAGCAGCATCAGGCCTGCCCGGAGCCCAGAGGCTGCACTCAGGGCCTGTCTCAGGTGGCCGGAGGGGCAGACAGTGGGACCAGGTGGCCTGCTCTGCCTAGTCATGGGCCCAGCTAGGAGGAAACTTGCAGCACTAGGCACCTCCCATGCACTCCTGACAGGTGTAATGTAGGTGGGACCCTGGGAGCAATGGGGAGGGAGCTCACACCCCACAGGGCACCCAGGGCAGCTGGGCAGCCTGACTACCAGAAAGTACTGCCTGCCTCTGATGCCCACTGGCGTAGAGGGGACCAGCCCCAGCTGTGCCTGGAAGAGCCTCCACCCCACCTCTGCCTGCCTCTGATGTTGCTTCACTGCCAGTAACAAAGAGCCTTGGTGACAACCACAGACCTCTGCCCTTTATTTCTTTATCACCACATCTCAAGTTCACAGGAAAAGGGTTTCTTAAAGCATCAAAGTCAGGTCTCTACTGCGGTCAGATTTTTCAAAATAAAGGAAACTAAAAGGGATCAAAGAAGTGCAGGTGCAGCAGATTAAGGTCCTGCCAGGGGCGGAGGGGGCGGAGGGAAGGGTTTGAATACCTGGGGAAGAGACCGGCTGCTTGCCCAGCTCTCTAGGGCCCAGAGGTGAGGTGGAGGGGCACTCAGTCTCCTCCAGAGAAATAATGAGGGAAAGGGAGAGGCAGGGCTGCCTCCACTACTGTTGAGGCTAAGAGATGACCCCCCTGTGAAAGGACCAAGCACAGCTCTGGCCAGTATAGTCCAGTGGTTAGAGCGCCGGCCCGTGCACCAAAGAGTCAGGGGTTCAATTTCAGTAAAGATCCTGTACCTCAGTTGCAGGTTCGATCCTCAAGAGACAATCAATCGATGTGTCTCTCTCACATCGATCTCTCTCTCCCTCCCTTCTACTCTCTCTAAAATTCAATGGGAAAAAACTCCTCAGCTGAGGATTAACCAAAAAAAGAAAGGACCGAGCACAGAGGAACAAGGGTCACGTGGAGGAACGCAGCCCTGCCCAGCACCCACTCCTCTGCCCAGGGAGGCCCTCTTGGAGCTGGGGTAACAGCCTCCTTCTCCCCATACAGCCAGAGCTCTTGCCAGCTCCCGCCTGCATCCAGTCCTGCTTCCAAGCTTCATTGACCAATTTCCTTTCTCCAAGTCACATCATCTCTTGTGTTTGTTACATCTCAGGTGCATCCTAGAACTCCAATGGGAAACCTTAAGTCTCCATACGGCCTGTGAGACTGAGATTACACTGCCCAAGCTGCTTACGTGCAGGGCACCTGTCACTGTGCCGGGGCTAGAACCTTGTTTACTTACTGCCCTTATGTTCCCTTCGCTTCATCTTTCTGGCTGCCTTTTCATGTTTTATCTTGTTATATTGAATGAATTTTTTCTTTAAAAACTTTTTTAATGTGAAATGTTTCAAATATTAATATTTGGAAAAGCATAGGGAAGTATACAAGGGCAGCCTGGTATCCACCAACCAGCTTTATCAATCCTTAACATGTTGCCAAGTAAGCATTTTTTTTCTTTTTACTGTGGTAAAATGTACTAGCATAAAACTTATCACATTAATCATTTCTATTCCCTTTAGAAACCTAACACTTTATATACAGTTAAAGGCCCCTGTGACCTCCCCATCGCTGTTCCTGCGCCATCTGCCCAGGCGCGATTCTGAACGCGATTCTCCTATAAAAGGGGTTCTTGTTTTCCAGGGAAAACAATCCTCATGGTGGGCAAGGGCATAAGCAAAAGTGAGAGATCCTCCTGCTCCCCCTCCAACCTCAAATTCACTCCACCTAATTAACCATTGTGAAAACTTCCTATGACTCTTTCCAGGTTTGTTTGTTTTTAATCCTCACCTGAGGATATCTGTCTATTTATCTTCAGACAGAGTGGGAAGGAGGGAGGGAGAGAGAGAGAAACACCAATATGAGAGAGACACATCAACTGGGTGCCTCCTGCATGACACCGACCAGGGCCGGGGACCGAACCGCAACCAAGGTACGTGCCCTGGAACCTGAGACTCACTGGTCTGCAGCCAATACTCTAACCACTGAGCCAAACTGGCCAGGGCTTTCCAGGTATTTTTTATACCTAGAAATTATATGAGCTTGTTTTCTTTCTGAACATAAATGAATTTGCACTGTGCATACCATTTTCCAATGTACCTTTGGTTTCCACATTTATTGCTCGTCCTTGGACTTTTTTCCATGTGCATATTAATAAATCTACCATATTCTTTTTAACAGCTGTGTGTAATTCCATTTAATTTAACAGTTTCCCATGAATGGGCATTTAGGGGGTTTCCAGCAGCTTAGCTCTTCTAAACAAGCCTGAGCTGACCGTTCTTGACAAATGGTTTTGCTCACTTGCAGGAATTCTGTACACCTATAGAATAAATACCTACAAGAGGAGTTTGTGGATAAAACGGGTTGAACATTGGATGTCTTGAAAGATATTGCCAGATTGCCCTGCTAAAAATGATCAACTTAGACACCAACCAAGAACACGTGACAGTTCCCGCCTTGCACATCCTCAAGAGCACATCTCTGTGCCATTATCAGCCTCGTTCTTGAACTGCTGGCTTTTATCCTTGTCCCCGGTGGAATTAATTTTAGATGGAATGAGATAGCTATTCTTCTCAATTAACATGTATTGATGTTTCTACTCTGTAAATGGATTGAATCAAGTACCAAGATAAAGGAAAAGCAGATTTCTCCCCACTCCTAACAGGCCACAGTTACCTGATTTTGCCTCTCCACTTAGAACTCGCTTACCTGGAGGCTGTAGGTTGAGTAATGGAATATCCATGATGGACACAGGCGTTCTGCAAGCATCCAGTCAAGTCGGTCATTCCAGTGGCTGTAGTCATTGGAACTTTGGTTTTCCCCAAGGAGAAGTAAGTTGCACATGTGGGAAGAGGGGTACACACATGTCTGGTGGCCAGAGGAGTGGACTGTGGCAGACTGCAAACAGTCTACCCAAATCCATTCTCCCTCTTCCATTGTAGCAGAGTTGATGCTGGGCACATGGCTGCCAAACTAGGTACAGTGTTTTCAGCCTTGTGCATTGAGATGGGGCATCTGACTACATTCTCACCAAGAAATGTGCCCCTTGGTCTACCATGGTTTTAAAACATGACACAAATTCTTCAGACCTCTTCCCCTCAAGAGGGTGTCTATGACCCTCCACTTGAACTTGGGCAGTCTTCAACCAAGGACAAAGTGGGAAGGAATGGGACTTCTGGCCTAGAAGGCTATTCACTTCCACCTTGATCTCTACTTCCTCTTGGAGCTCTGAGCTTCCATAAAAGAAGCTCAACCTCCCCAAGGCCACCAAGTGGGAGAGGCCACGTGTTGGTGCAACAGTACAGGCCCAGATGAGCCCAGTCTTCCAGCCAAGCACCAGTGGATGAAGGAGACACTAGATGATTCCACCCCAACTGTTGGAGTCACCCTCAGAGTCACCCTCAGTCATCTGAGTCTTCCCATCTGAGGCCCCAGACGTCATAGAGCAGAGAGACAAGACATCCTCCCTCTTTTCGGTCCAAATTCCCCAGCATTCCTCCCAGCCCTACAGAATCTGAGAGGATAAGGACATATTTGGTGTTTTACAGCACTACATTTTGGGGTAGTTTGTTATTCAGTAATAAATAATGAATCTAACCAAGACCTAGAAAACTCTTCTCCCTTCCTGTTGGCTCCAACCCAGATGCAGCAATGACCCAGCCTCAACTCTGCAGGCGACCGCTCCCAGCGATGACGGAGCCACAGGATGGAAGGAATGTGGATACCCAAAGGACCGCGTGGAGCATGGCTGCCAGCTGATAAGAAACACACACCTCAAAGATTATGTGAGAGAGGAATAAATGTCTTTATTCCAAGCAAACAAAATGGAGATACAGTAGTGAACAAGGCAGACATGGTCCCTTTGACTGGAGAGAAGTCCCAACAACAGATCAAGTCCCCCAAGTTCTACAATTGGTCATCTAATGACAGTTGTAATCCATTCTAAGCAAAGAAATCTGTTCTAAGCTGTGAAATCAATTCACAGGGGCTCTGACCCAGGTGGGTGGACTTGGGAGGTAACCCTGAAGCAGTGATGTTTTGAGACAAGAAGGGTGAATAGAAATTAAAGAGGATGGTGGGGAGGGAGGCAGGGAAGAGTGTACTGGCACCAGAAGTGGGTAGAGCATGTTTAAAGGCTCTGAGTCAGGAAGGAAAGGGTGAATTTGTGGGGGGGAGGGGGGGGGAGGGAGACAACAAAAAACCAATGTGGGCCTTATGGGTCAGGCTAAGGATTTCAAATGTGATCTCTAAGAAATGAGAATTAATGGGATTGCTCCAGGAGAGTGACCCAATCAGGTCACCCTATGGAAGCTGTGTGGGGAACAGACGGGGGGCAGGGAGACCACCAGGAAGCTGATGGAGACCCTGTGTGTGGGGGGGGGGAGCTGGGGAGACAGAGAGAAGTGATTAAGTTTGAGAGAGATCAGGGAGGTGGTTGATAGGATTTGGGGGGTAAGGAAAACTTGTTGAGAGACAGAAGTCAAAGATGAAACACCAGTGAGATGATGTCTGGTCTATGAGTAAACGATAATGTCATGGCCAAAGGAAACCTAGACATGCCCAAGTTCAAAGGCAGCTCAGAGCAGGAGAAGGCAGATCGGATTTGTGAGTGGGTGCCTTTGAACAAGTAACATTTCACATCTTTATATCCTGGTCTATAATATGGAAACAGTCTACTACATAGGACTTCATCTACAACACAGCTTTAAGCATAAGGCCAATGGCTGCATTCTTCACCCAAAAACATTTAGTGAATGGTACCTATGATGTGCAATAAATAAAATTAATACATGAAGTGCATGGTGTGTTAGTGACAGTGTCAAGGAACATACAAAGCAGGGGAAGGAGATAGAAGGAAGAGGTCAATTTTCAGATAGGATATTGAAAGTATACTCCTGAGCAGGGTAATTCTGTTTTTCAAATTTCACACAAAAAAATATGTGGCCATATAAATAGATTTCTAGGGCCATGGATGGAGCAGGTGTGAGGGGCCCAGTGCATAAGTTTCAAGTTTCTCAGTAAGCCCAGCTCCACTTGTGAGTAACAGAGCTGTGGCAAGGGGAGGTGTGCGACTGTGGGTGTCACATAAAGAACCTGTTTTCTGACTTAGAGCAAGTCATTCAATTACTCTGACCCTCAATTCCTGATCTGTAAATAGGGAAAACAATATGTCCTTATAAGGTTTTAAAGAGTCAATAAGAGAATGTAAGTAAAGTTTCTGGCTCATAGAAATAAGTGGTAGTTGTGTTGAGTTTTATTCCTCCCACACACAGATGGTGAACAAGTCAGCCTTGGGGAGGGACCAGAAAAAAGCAAAATAAGAAGGAGATTGTGAGCCCCCACAGTAGGCAGTGCGGGGCTCAGTGGCTCCAGGATGTACACACTGTGTGGCAGCTTTGACCTGTGTGTGGTCTGTGGTCTGTGGCCATGGCCCTCATGTGCTACACTCTGGAGCACAACCCGGGGATCACACGTCCAGTGAAGACCCAGCTGCCCCCACAGGTGTGGATGTGTGAATGGCATGAGCAGAAGATTGGAGGCTGGGCATGCAGCTGGCTGACATAGTCTTCTGCACACAAGTCTTACAATCGTCTCCAGACACTTCTCTCCCCTGTGGGCAATGGCAACTCTTAAGGAAAAACTGATTGTTGCAGAAGAAGAAGCAACAGTCCCAAACAAGAAGGTCACTGTAGCAGTATCAGACAAGTTGATATGGCGTGTGCCATCAGCATTCAGGAAAAGCCTCTGGCTGATGAACTTGCCCTTGTGAGTGTTTTGGAAAATCTAAGGAGAAATGATGCACCTACAGCATGAGAGCTTTTTTCTTCAGACACCTAAAAGTGTGGCAGATAAAGATGGCTCTGCTCACCAATTCCAAGATTGTGTATTAACTGAACCGTCCTCTAGCAAGAGGGAAAAAGTTGTCTTAGTCTGATGCAGAGGAATGTTAATGTCTTCAAATTCATTATTCCTCAGCTCATCAAGTCCAGTCCTGATTGCATCATAATTGTGGTTTCCAACCCAGTGGATATTTTCACATGTTACCTGGAAACTAAGTGGATTTACCCAAGCACCATGTAATTGGAAGTAGGTATGCTCTGGAATCTGCCGGATTTCCCTATTTTATAACTGAGAAACTGGGCATTCATCCCAGCAGTTGCCACGGATGGATCTGGGGAAAACATAGCGTCTCAAGTGTGGCTGTCCTGGCCGGTTTGGCTCAGCGGTTAGAGCGTCGGCCTGCGGTCCGGAGAGACCCGGGTTCAGTTCCCGCTAAGGGCACGTACCTCGGTTGCAGTTTGTCCCCGGCCCTGGTTGGTCATGCGGGTGGCAGCCACTCGATGTGGCCCTTTCACGTCGATGTTTCTCTCTTTCTCTCTCTTCCTCTCTCTCCCTCCTGCTCTATCTGAAAAAAAATGAAAAAATGTCCTCAGGTGAGGATTAAAAAAAAAAAAAAAAAAAGTGTGGCTGTGTGGAGCAGAGCGAACGTGGCAGGCATTTCTCTCCAGCAACTGAATCCAGAAATGGGAATGGAAAAGGATAGTGCAAATTGAGAGGAAGTGCATCAGGTGGTGGTTGAAAGTGCCTATGAAGTCATCAAGCTAAAAGGATACACCAACGAGACTGCTGGATGAAGTATGGCAGATTTCACTGAGTTCATTGAAAATCTCTCCAGGAGATTCAAGGAGTGTCAACAGTGGGGGTGGGGGCAGCATATGACATTGAGAATGAAGTCTTCATGAGCCTTCCATAGATCCCGAGGGCTCAGGGATTAACCAGTGTTACCAGCCAGCAGCTGAAGAATGATGAAAAGTGCGCATGCCCTGTGGGACTTCCAGAAGGACCTGAAACACCTGTGACCTCTGGGTTCTAGGCTGTAGAAACTCAAAAACTCCAAGTGTTTAACCATAAACCTTTTGTTTTTTGTTTTGTTTTAAGGCTTTGGTAGTTTGTGTTTTTTTTTAATACATTTTTATTGATTTTTTTTTTTAGAGAGAAAGGAAGAGAGAGATAGAAACATCGATGTGAGAGAAACACCGATTGGCTGCATCCTGCACGGTCCCTAGTCCCTAATGGGGATCGAGCCTGAAACCTAGGCATGTGCCTTGACTGGGAATCAAACTGGGACCTCTCAGTCCATGGGACGATGCTCAATCCACTGAGCCACGCCGGCTGGGCTGAACCTTTAGTTTTTATCTATGTATAAAGATCACAATTTGCTTTTATCTTCCTAGATATGTAAATTAGGGCTCACAGATCCAAAACCCAGGCTTGGTTTAATGCTTGCAATATGAACACTTGAACAAATAAAATTGACTATTGTAGCCCTGGCCGGTTTGGCTCAGCGGTTAGAGCATCGGCCTGCAGACCAAAGAGCCGAGGGTTCACTTCCGGTCAAGGGCACATGCCTCAGTTGTGGTTCGGTCCCCAGCCCTGGTCAGGGTCCGGTGGGAGGCAACCAGTCAATGTGTCTCTCTCATGTCAATGTCTCTCTTTCTCTCTCTCTCTCCTCCCTCCCACTCTGTCTGAAGATAAATGGGAAAAAAAATATATCCTCAGGTGAGGATTAAAAAAAAAAAAAAAAAAAGAAAATTAACTATTGTAAAAAAGGGCGGGGGGTGCTCAGGCAGGCCTGGATTCCAGTCCTGCCTCTGCCAGCCTGTGAGCACAGCCAGCGCCGACAGCGCCGACAGGTCACACTCGGCACAGGAGATGTGAGGATGCAGTACGCAGGCTACTCCTGCCGTTTTTCTCTTCCCCATCAGACATGCTCCAGGACCTGGACCAAGTTGGAGCCGAGGCTGTGATGGCCTCAGGCACCCGCTAACTGAAAGTTCTCCCAGACCCCCAGTGCACAGCTGCCATAGCAAATGCTCTCAGGCATATAACAAAGCAAGCCTGGCCTGTGGTGGGTGCTGGTGACATTCAATTACCTAAAACAATTAAACCCATAATCGGAGGGTGCTCCAACTCGGCTGCTTGTAGGTTGGTTTACCCATGAGTGACAGTCATCTCCTGGGAGTGTCCATGGGCCATTAGAGTTCTGTTGCTAAGAGATTATGAACCAAATGGTGTTGCCAAAAAAATAAGCACTGTAAAATGTTCCAGGATAGAACCATAATACAGCCCAAATGGCACAAATGTACTGTTATTGATAACACCTATAAAGAGCTAACGGATGGGTTATCTGGGAGGTAGCCTGGCCATACACAACCTGTGTAAATTACTGGTTTGCCAAGTTTTGAATATAACAAAATAGACTCAGTGAGAAAACCGTAAGGGACATTATATAACATCTTCATGATTCCAAGAGTTCTCCGATCAGCCAAGATGGGTTTATCAGGGGCCTATTATCTGCCTATTCCGTGCAAGTGTATGACCATCTCAGTCACATATAGTCAGTCACAGGCAGTGAGTAAGTCTAACATAGCTGTAACCACCCCTGGTTGGCACCATGCCTGTGGGCAACAATTGGTCAAGTGATTTAACACAGCTGTTTAAAGCCACCTCTATTATCGCTCTGTTGCTGAGGCAACAGGAACCAGTCACCTAACCAAAGCCCAAGAGAGACCAGGATAGAGCTGCCATCAACAGGGATGTCAGCAAACAGGGCACTGGCAAAACAACACTGGGTGCCATCCGGCACCTTGAACAGCTCTGCCTGGAGGATTTTCCTGGGAATATGCAGCTATTCTGCACTGTGTACCCACCAAAGGCTCCTGGGTCACCTCCAGGTGATTGCAGCAAGCAGATGGATTGATGCAAAGTAGCTATCATCTGTTAGGAAAGGAAATCCTAACAGATAACACCTCTGCCTCTCTCCTGACCTGGGAGCCAGGTAGCATGATGCCAGCCCAACACTCCCTTGCTCCTCCCCCTCAATCCCCCACCAGCTCCCTCTGGCTAGGCCCCTGGTCTACATTTGACCTCAGTGGGTAGGTAAGGGAAGGCAGTAGTCTTCTTTCTCATTTTACAGTGAGGGAGCCAAGGTCCAGAGAGACAAAGTGAGGTTTCAAAGTTGCACGGCTAGGAAGTCAGGAGGCAGACACGTGCTCCTAGCCCCAAAGACCCCAAACACCCTGCAATGCATTGCATAGGAAACTGCTGGCTATTGCAACGGCTCCCAGGAATGGGTCACTGTTTCCATGGGCCAACCTTGGTGACTCTCGGTCACTGTGGGGCACCCAGGGATGAGGGCAGAGCCACAGGCACTCTGCCTTCCTCCTTCCTCCTTCCTCCAAGGGGCAGAAGAAGGGGGTCATGGATCAAGCAGATTGTTAGGATCCCGGCCTTGGAGGCTTCTTCTGTACTCACTACCTGGGTGACCTCAGGCAAGTTACTTCATCTTCTACAATGCTGTTTCCTTTCTAAAAAGTAGGACAAGACTAGTACTAACCTACTTTATAGGGTTAGAATGCATGAGATCAAACAGGCAGAAGTGGTTAGCAAGGTGTGTGGGAAACACTGATCATTACTAACAGCAGCAACAGCCACAGTTATAACAATATTGTCATGTTCACCATCACCATCCTCCACTTCCACTCAGGACCTGGGGTGCCATGTGGGCAGGAGGCTGGTGCCAAGTGGAGTGCCATTGTAGTTCCCGGTGGTGACTGGCCTGTACCATGAGGGCATCTGGTGATCAAGGGACACATTTCCCCAGGGTTCCTGGTGATAGATCCTTACTTTTTTAGAAGCTGGGCTCAAAGGATAGAGAAGCAGCTCTGTGAATGTCTGTGCCTGTCTAAACACATGTGCTTCCAATTGACTCTCCTGGGCTGGAATTCCCCCGGGCCCAGCCCAGGCCAGCTCCCTCTGCTGCCCAATGCCCCCACCCTCCATCATGCTGGGCTCCTGCCCTTAGCCAGGCCTGGGGGGCTCAGCAGCAGGCTGCTTCCTCCCCATATTTATCAACTCCATCCCCATGAGTGGGAAAGAGCCAGCAGCCCAGGGCCCCTCCCAAGTCTGTCTGTAAGCTGCTACTCTGAGAGTCTGGAAACCCTGCTTGGAGAAGGGCATCTAAAGGAGGGCTGGGGGAGGGGAGCTGAAGGGGAGTGGGTTGTCATGAATTCGCCAGTCCTGCCAATTGGCACCCACCCCTAACTCCGTGGCTCCAGTTATCCTGTGGGGTCAGGATGCTGTTTCTGCCGAGTCATCCTTTCTTGCCCAGAGGGATCCTGGCCCAAAGCCACATTCCTGGTAGGGTCTGAGTGCCACAAAGCAAGGAAACATCCTTTCTCACCAGTCCCCAGATCCCCAGCCCCACACACAGGCCGGTCTCTCAGCAGCCTCTGCTGGCAGCAGGCATTCTCCTCCAGGCTGTGTGCCCCTGAGCTCTGGCCCACCCTAGACCCTGAGCTGCAGGAGAGTAAGAACATTCCACAGGAGGGAGCATGCTGGGGTGCCAGTGCCAGAGGGAAGGGAGGAGAAGCTGCACTTAGGGGAGGGGACAGTGGGGGGGGGGGGTTGAGGAACTATTCATAATTTTTGCCCACTTGGCAGCCCTCCTGCCAGTGGAGGTCCAGCAGGCCCATTGGGAAGGAGCCTACTGTCCCAAGACAGGCCTGGGCAGGGACCAGATCTCAAGCTCGGGGTGAGATGAGGCAGTCTAGAAGGCTTCAGCCTTGGGCCCATACTGCCCCCCACCCAGCAACTTCAGCATCCCCTTATTGTGCAAAACCTCAGTGTCCCAGACAAGCAAGCAAGCCACACCTTCTGCAGAGCTCATGTCTCAAGGACATGATTTGAGCACCTGCTATGTGCCCAGCACTGTACTGGGCACTAGCCCCTCCGCAGTGGACCAGGCACATGTGGCTCCGTCCGATGTCTCCCCTTCGTCTCCAGGCCCACCATCCGTGCCTCCACTCAGGATCCCATTGCAAACTGCTTGGCTCCCCACTGCTGGTTGTGTGACCCTGAGCAAGTCACTTTACCTCTCTGGGCCTCCACTGCCTCATCTACTAAATAAGGGCAAGTTGATACCTACTTCACAAGGACATTAAGAAAGGTGAATGGGTTCATAATATATGTGAGATGTTTAGAACAGTTCGTGTGTGTGTGTGTGTGTGTGTGTGTGTGTGTGTGTGTGTGTGTTCTTGACTGTGCATTTGCTCAGGCTGTTCTCTACCTGGAATGCCTTTCTCCTTTTCTGTGGGAACCTGTAAGTTCAGCCAGGGCAGAATTTCCAGACGGGAGGACCGGGGATCAGGCCCAAGGTCAGGCCATGACCCTGCTAAGGTCACCAACAGTAGCAGATCCTGTTTGCCAAGGGTTTTTACATCCCTGTGAGAGAGATGAGGGAAGGGGGCTCCGGGAGGTGCCACTGCCCAAGCTCAAGGTTCTAGGTGGCGTTGAATCTGTCCATGGAGCCTGGATCTTCTGACTGCAGGTAGCCTGTCCCTGCCCCACCTCCTAGTGCTGGTCCCTGGGCACCTTCAGACACCTGAGGCCATCACCAGAATCTCAAAGCTCTCTCACAGCTCAGCACCCAGAGGATGGGGACTTCCGGGCCTCTCAGAGGCCCTGGAATCAGTAGGGTTTGTCTCTCAGAGCCAAAAAGGGCCAAGGAAGTCCACAGGACAAGGGTCGCTGGCCTCAGGACAGGGATGCTGAACTCAGGACAGGGGTGCTGGCCTGACAGAGCCCTGAGCGGGCCCCTGCAGGAGGAGCCCAGCCCAGGAAACTCTGAGCAATGCCGGCAGACCACAGGGCCCCCAGGCTTCCTGCCCTCTCCACACAGGCTGCCCTGTCAACGTCAACGGGTTTGTGAAATGCTGTCGGGAGGGCAGTGGGAACGCGAAGGGCCCCAGGGTTCACTGTCTGTGGTCATCTTGTTCCTTCACAGTCCAGGGAAGGGTGGCTTTCTAAAGACCGCTGTCCACACTGTAATTGGACCCAGCTGCTGCGGGATACAGGCACCTGATTGTGGCCCCGCCATCTCGGACCCTGGCCTCCAGACCCCAGGGCTCCCCCCTGAAGGCCCATATCTCTGGAGCTCCCACAGATGTCGGGATTCCTGGGCACAGCTGTAGCGTGGGATCTGGGTGAAGGGCTTTGGATTGAGAACATGCGTTACAAGCCCAGTGGATAGCTTTGCTGGCCGTGTGACTTTGAGTAGGTTGGTTAACCTCTCTGCCTTGGTTTCTTCATGTGTAAAATGGTGATAAAAAGCACCTAGCCCATTGCAAGGATTAAATAAAATAATGTAGCTGGCATGCTATGAGCTCTCAATAAATAGAAGCTGCTGTTTTAACAGAAAATTGGGGTGCAATACAGGGTTTTGATTAAAATTGCATTTCTTTCATTTTTCAATTTTAGTTAAAACCATCCAGACCCGATCAACTGTACTTGATGGAAGTCGATACCTTCCTCTTGAAGCTTCCTTTCCCTTTGAATTGTTTAAGAACCCAACGTCATACATGTGCTCAAAGGCGGGGGTGGGGGGTAGGAGAACTCTGAGCAATCCCACCGCCTGTTGACACTATTCCCATTAAGCAGAAAGAGGAGGCTGGTCCTGTGCCACCGAGAGCCCCACAAGGCCACGTCCGAGGGATGACTCCAAGTATAGCTCCCAGGGTCACTACCCGCCCACATGGCTTGTTCATGTCCATACGTGGCCATTCCCAGTGCTGGGTCCCTTTTCCTTCCCCAGGGTTTATGCTTCTGCTTTCCAGACCCTACGCCATGAACAATCTCATTATTCCTATGTCTGAAAGTCCCCAGAAAGCTGCACATCTTAGCCACCCCCAGCGTCCGCCCTCGATGGTTCACCTCAGTGCCAATTTCTCTGCCCACAGACTCCCAGGGTACCTCTGGCACAGACCAGAGAAGAGCAGTCTCCAGTGGGGCTTCCTGCCATGTTTTCATCTCATAACTAGATGGCAGGGAGAAGGCAGAGTTGGGGCCAGGGCAACAGAAGCGGCTTCTCCTCCTCATGCTCCAGGAGCACCAGATGGCAGCGTCTGGAACAGGGGCCAAGAAGGTTGCATTCCGGTCCCCCAGCGTCTGGTTCCAGAGCCTGAGCCCCACCAATATGACCATATGGCTCAGTGAATGCTTGTCAGGGTGCAGTCAGGGTGCTGCTAGGGAGGCATCCTTCGGAGAACCCTGGGGATCTCTGGACTCCTCTGGTGCACAGTGGGGCTGGGGAGCATGACGGCAGGACCTAGTGGAGGTGGCATCTGCACAAGGGGGGGGGTGGGCAAGGGGCTCCCAGGGGGATTCAGAGACAACCATCAAAATCATAACTCCCTCTGTGAAGGGACCCTGCGTTCAGCAGCAAGCACACCACCCTTGACAGTGTCCAGAGCTCAGGCTGCCTGAGACAGGGCTCCCATTGCCCAGAGCTGCCCCACCATTCTCAGTGTCCAGCTCAGTGCCTGTGCTAAGCCGCTGGTCCCCAGGAGCCTCTGGGACTTGAGCAGCCTGGAGCTGACCTGGGCGCCCTCAGGAGCAATGAGCACAGGGCATGTCTGAGGGGGACAGGAGCCGCAGCCACGGCCCACTGCAAAGGGCCATTGGAGTCATGGCCTCTAGATCCCGGTAACTGGTTCAAATGCCAGTGCTGACTGCCACCTACCAGCCGTGTGTGTGACATAGGACCCTCCCTGAGCCTTGGTCATGCACCTTGGGCCTAGTGAAGCTGCTTGTCAGGATTCAGTGGGAGGACAGAAAGCATTCAGTACAGAGGCCAACACATGGCACATAGGACAGTGGTGGCCTATTTGCAATTATGCTGGTACAGGTGTGCCCAGGAACCAGGTAAGGGTGACAGAGACCCCTCCCAGCTTTGTGCCTTCCAAGAACCTACTGGGCACCTCTCCCTCTTCCAGCTGGCACTCCAGGCTGGGCCTTGGCCGGGGAGCCCAGGAGGTTTCTCACCGTGGCAAGGAAATTGCTGGGTTGGGGGTGTGGGCAGCCACAGTGACCGTCTCTCTGCAGGACGGATGCGGCTTTGCTGACAGAGAGTCTGCGGCCTGGACATGCCAGCGGTGCAGGTCTGAGGTCAGCAGTGGGGAGCCAGGCCCACCACGGCCTCGCCCGCGCCGCTCCGGGCAGGGCCCCACCGGGGAAGGCATCTGCTTGCAATCAGCTGCCCCTGGGCCCAGGGAGAGAGCAGGGGTTTGAGACCTCCTCCCAGGCCCAGTTTTCTCACCACACAGCATGGACACCCCAGGCAAAGAAGGCAAGGAGGAGCTCCAGAGACCCAGGTCAAAGAGTAAAGGACTTGAAATAGAAGGTTATTTGTTTTAGGTTCCTTCGTTAGTGCCCTTTTGTAAGGCCATGTCTGATCAGCCCAGTCAGCCCCCCAGTGCCACCAAGCTGTTCTCCACTCCAGGGGGCCTGTGCCTGGTGCCTTTTCCCCACCCTCTGCACAGCTGACATCCCATCCTTCAACTTACATCCCATTTCCTGACCCCATGTTTGATCCCTGTTAAACAACCTTGTAGGGCTCAAGTTGCTTTGGGCTTCTGTACAGAGTGGGCAAAAGCAGGTTTATAGTTGTGAGTACACAAAACACAGTTTATTCTTCTATTATGATTTATTAATTATTGTATTATTTTCCATATGAACAACTGTAAACCTACTTTTACCCCACCCTGTATTTATCTAGGTCTAGTTCTCTAACTTCTCATGTTCATTCATGCCTCTGAGCGCTTGCACAAGTGGGGCCTTGGCCTGTGGTGCCTGTCCCCATTGTGGGGACTGTGCTAATGCCCTCTGGTCTTCAGTGTAGGCTCAAGGCCACCATGGTGGTGGAGCATCCTGCTGCCATCCCAGGCAGAGCCAGCAGCCCTCCGTACCACCAGGACCCGAGTGCCCCAGGCTGCCCAAGCCGTCCCCCTGCTTTCTGCATTGCCCCACCGGCCAGCGGGTCAGGGGTCATAAGAATCACATCTTATTCTCCCTTTATCTCTGGGACTCTCAGGCCTGTGTCTGGACCTAGAACACAGTATCCTGGGCTTAGCTCAGTACATTCCTTGAGGGAATGAATTAAACAGAAGCCTTTGATTTCATGGGTGGCAGAGGCATTAAAATATCCCCAAACCACACCAGACACATTGAGAAGCCTTAGGTTTATTGCCTTATCACGGGCTACATTTGCTCACATCTACCCCCAACCGCACACACCACGCAGGCAGCTCCAGGACAGACCCTGCCTCAACTGGGCCAGCTCTAGAAAAACAAGAAAATGGGACAAGTGTTATTTTTGGAGACTCTACACCACACACACACACTGACATCAGCCACACACACATGCACACACACACAGGGCCACACCAGCTGTGACGTTACCCTCACAGCAGCCCAGCGGTAGGTCCTGCCAGGCCCCTTTTGCAGCTGTGGGACCAGCCCACAGAGCCCGCTCCCATGTGGCAGGGCCAGGTTTGTCATCTGCTGGCTGAGTCTCTGAAGCTGCCATGTTTTGAGTGTCAGCACCTCCTGTGACAGGTGTGACGAGGACCAGGCTAGAGGAAACAGAAGCTAATACAACTACTGAGTCTCACTGTACATGGAAGTACCATTACAATTCATTGTCCTGGTCGCCTGTATATTAGGGAGATAATCCCCCCGGAGACAAAAGTAGCCCATTGGGAGAAGGGGTGGTGCTTTCTCACCACCTCCTCAGAGATGCCGCGGGCCAGGTGTGCTGCCCGAGCCAAGGAGATAACATTTAAGGAGCAAAGTCAGGCGCTGTCTGTTACCCCCTGGCCCTGTTTTAAAGACCAAGCTCAGGCTCTGCAGGTAAGTCACTTGCCCAGGGAAGGCTCCCGGGACAGAACCCAGGTGGGTGGGCCTGCCTCTGGCCCTTGCCCTGGCTGTGCGCCCTCCCAGCCTCCGGTCTATGAACAGGGCAAGGCCTTAGGCTGGAAGGCTGGGGGCTCCAAAGGGAAGAGGCAGTAGAACTTCTCCCCCACCTCAGCCCAAGTGGGCGTCCTGGGTTCAGAAGAGGTGCCAGTCCCTCCAACGCCCACACAGCCCTGGGAATCGGGGGCTCCAGGAGTGTCAACTCTGAGTTCTGCCTCCTGCTGCTCCCGCTACCATAGCTAACCTCATGAATCACCTTCACAGGCCACCCCCAGGAATGGGGCAGGCTCATAAAAGTCAAACCAACCAACCCGGAGACTTCCCAGTCTGCCACAAGGCTCCACCAGGTTTCTGGCCTCCCTCGGCTCTGTCCTGCCCCCACTGAGATCTCAGAGTCACCTCCCACACACCCCAGAGCCAAGAGGGAACAGTGTCGCCTGGGAGGTAGGCACCTGGCAGCCCCCCCCCACCCAGGGCCTCCCCTCCCCACCTGCTCCCATCTTGCCTCCCATTTCTCCTCAGAAAGAAATGGTGTCTAGCTCCCCACTCTTCAATCTGGGGTTCTGCAAACTATCTGTTATCCTGCCCCAGGTCCTACACCCACCCTCAAGGAGATAGCTCTGAGGAGATTTCCCTAAGAAAATGGAGAGGCCAGAGGGATCGGGGCCACCTGGGAAGCTCTTCCTGCCTCCATCCTATCCTCCTCCATCTCCTCCCAATCCCCAGGATTCAATCAAGTCCCACTGGGCCTGGCCTGGGGGCAGGCTCGGTCCTGCCTCAGGGACTTTTGGGAAGGGGAAAGGGACCCACACCCCTAAGTGCCTGTAAACCAAGGGAAAAATATGCAAGCCACTTAAAATACTTCAGAAAACCTACAGACATCCTACATTTAGCCATGCTAAGACTTCTGGAATACACAAAAATTCCAGGGCTTTGCTTTTGGCTGGAATTATATCAACTCAATGCAGAAACGCTGGCCACTTGTGCTGATAAATATCCCAGGGGTCCACATATAAGCATCGATGGAGAAAGTAATAACTGAACAACTGCCTTCTCACAGGATCTTTCAAACATGGAGTTTATAGTAGATGGACCTGAGATGCTTACTTATTTAATACACAAAGAGCTCCTACAATTAAATGAGAAAAAGATGACTTCCGGTCAAGATGGCGGCGTAGGTAACTGTGGTATCGCGTCCTCCCACAACCACATCAAAGTTACAACTAAACTACAGAACAACCATCATTCAAAACCGCCTGACATCAAGCTGAATGGAAGTCCTACAGCTACGAAATTAAAGAAGAAGCCGCATCGAGACTGGTAGGAGGGCGGAGGCGCGACGGGCTGGTCCCACACCCACGTGTGGCGGATAAAAATTAGGAGGACACCTCGGCTGGGAAGGTCCTCCCTGAGGACTGAGGGGTCCCCGTCCCACACCAGGCGCCCAGCTCAGTGCCAGGAAGAGAATCCCCATAACTTCTGGCTGGAAAAACCAGCGGGAACTGAGGCTGAGGCGGCTGGAGCCCCGGCAGCTCCTCTTAAAGGGCCCGCACACGGACTTACTTGGACTCGCACCCTCCAGGCTCCAGTGTGCGGGAGGCAGCCTGAAAGGCTCCAGAGACATACGGGGAAGAACTGAGTTGTTTGGCATTGCAGCGAGGGCTGGAGAGGCAACTTTCTCCTGGACAGACGTGCTATCAGAGGCCTTTGTTCCTTTGGTGAGCTCTTCCCTGGGCCGGCAGACGCCGCCATAACTGGGAATCCAGCAACCTGGCTCACACTGTTTGCCCCGACCTGGTGATTCCCTGAGGCCCTGACCCACCCAACTTTCAGGCCCACCCAAGCTGTTGCCAGTTGCTTTACCATAGGATTGGCCTGTTTGGATCCTGCTTCAGGTTTTCCTAAATTCTCTCAAACAAGCAGCATCTGGTCTCAGCCCAATACCTCTCGTTAAGTGGCTCCAGACCTGGCACTAGAAGCAACAAGCCTTGGTTCACAACTTGGCTTTTCCTGGGCACCTCCAAGCCCAGCACAAGCAGCAGCCATCGGCAGATCACTTTGTAGCTTATGCCTGGTGGCCCCAGATGGAACACAGGTAGTGGCTGACCTTGCCTCAGAGCCAGCACACCCAGTGGACAGCTTCAGAACACTGTGAACACCACCACCCAACCACCTCCACAAGTGACACAATCAAAGAACAAATTCAGTGGGTACCAGAGCCTTGCTGAAGTAAGTCTTGCTCTGTGTGGTGGGCCCCTGCACAGCTGATCATCCAAGGTAGTCTGAGGTCCGTGGATAGTGGGCACAGCCAGTCCTTGCAGCTGATTAGCCTGAGTAAAACCCTCCCATTGACGTGCCAACAGCAATCAAGACTAAATTACAACAGAAGGGTGTACAGTCTACACAAGGGGTGCACCTCGAGGGCCCAGCTGGGAGATCAGGGAGGCTGTGCCACTGGACCCTACAGGACACCTACTACAACAGGTCCCCCTAGGAAGCGCAGGAGACATAGCAACTCTATCTAATACATAGAAACAAACACAGGGAGGCAGCCGAAATGAGGAGACAAAGAAACAGGTCCCAAATGAAAGAACAGAACAAAACTCCAGGAAAAGAACTAAGCGAAATGGAGATAAGCAACCTAATAGATGCTGAGTTCAAAACACTGTGTATAAGGATGCTCAGTGAACTTAGTGAGAACTTCAATGAACTTAGTGAGGGCCTCAAGAGCATAAAAAAGGACCAGTCAGAAATGAAGGATGCATAGTCAGAAATGAAGGATGCACTAACTGAAATGAAGAATAATTTACACAGATTCAATAGCAGAGTAGGTAAAGCCAAGAAGCAAACCATCAATTTGGAATATAAGGAAACAAAAAATACCCAATCGGAACAGCAAAAAGAAAAAAGAATCCAAAAAAAATGAGGATAGTGTAAGGGGCCTCTGGGACAACTTCAAGCATACCAACATTTGCATCTTGGGGGTGCCAGAAGGAGAAGAGAGAGAACAAGCAATCGAAAACCTAACCTATTTGAAACAATAATGGCAGAAAACTTCCCTAAATTTGTGAAGGAAACAGACATACAAGTCCAGGAAGCACAGAGAGTCCCAAACAAGATGAACCCCAAGAGGCACACACCAAGACCCATCATCATCAAAATGCAAAAGGTTCAAGACAAAGAGAGAATCTTAAAAGCAGCAAGAGAAAAGCAGTTAATTACCTACAAGGGAGTTCCCATAAGACTGTCAGCTGACTTTTCAAAAGAAACTTTGCAGGCCTGAAGGGAGTGGCAAGAAATATTCAGAGTGATGAAAAGCAAGAACCTACAACCAAGATTACTCTATCCTGCAAAGCTGTCATTTAGAATCAATGGCCATATAGAGTTTCCCAGACAAGAAAAAGCTAAAGGAGTCCATCACCACCAAACCATTATTATACGAAATGTTGAAGGGTCTTCTTGAAGAAAAAGATAAAAAATATGAACAAACAAAATGGCAATAAATACATATCTATCAACAATTGAATCTACAAACAAAATGAACAAGCAGATCAGAAACATTCTCATAGACACAGAGAACATTTTGTTGGTTGCCAGATGGGAGGGGGGTTGGGGGAATGGGTGAAAAAGGTGAAGGGATTAAGAAGTACAAATTGGTGGATTCCAAAATGGCAGCAGAGTGAATTGAAGCCACACAGACCATCTCCCAGGACCAAATTGAAATTACAACTAAAATAAAGACAAATCGTCAGGAAAAAGCAACAGAAAAGCAGCTTGCGAGGACCATACAACCAGGGACACTGAAACGATCCTGGTAGGATTGTGGAGGCACAAGAGGGGGGCTGGGAGCCCACAGACAGCAGCGGCCTTAGCCGGGAGCAGTGCACCACCCTCAGGGTTAAAGCCCATGCCGGCTCCACAGGGCAGAGGGCCGGGACAGAGCGCTAAAATAGCCGCAGCCACTCACCTTGGGCTCCAGCAGAGGGAGGGCAGACTGGACTGGAACTGTGTGGGGATACTCGGGATTTGGAGGGCGCTCAGAGCTTTTGCTGAGTTTCGGCCACTGGGGACTGTGGCCTGGCCTCTTACTCCATCCCAGGGCTCTGGGGAGAGGCGGCAGCCCCTCCCTCGGAGATCCAGCCACACCCTGGTGGGCCACTGAAATGCAAACTGAGGCTCATTAACTACCAGCATCTGCCCTACCCTCTGGAAATCCTCTCACGCTGAACACCTGAGGGAGGTTTTCATTCAACTGAAAACCCAAGGCTCTTCAAGCAACCACAACTAATAACCTCTAGGCAAAAAGCTAGAGAATAACTTAACCTTTTCTGAGATTGCAAATATACCCTGGAAAGTAAGACTCCACGGTGGTGTTTAACATGGGTCCTCCCACGCTCATCCAAACCCAGTAGAGGGAGCCACAAACAGCAGAACACCAACATCCACAGGGAAAATTTGGTAGGCTCCAAAACCCACTGAGATAGCCAAAATGGTGAAACAAAGAAACAGATCCCAAATGAAAGAACAAGAGACCTCTACCAAAAATGAGATAAACGAAATGGAGTTAAGCAAGTTAACAGAGCTAGAATTCAGAGCCATGATCTTGAGGAAGCTCAACAGCATGAGTAAAGACATCAACACCATGAGCAAAGACATCAACACCATGAGCAAAGACATAGAAACACTGAAAACCAATCAAGTGGAAAGTAAGAAGCAGCAAGAAGAAATGAAGAATGACATAGCAGAAATGAAGAACACATTGGAAGGACTAAACAGCAGAGTAGAGGAAGCTGAGGACCGGATCAGTGAATTAGAAGACAGGGTAGAAAAAATCAACCAATCAGAAAACCAAAAGGAAAAAACAATGAAAAAGCAGGAAGACAGCTTAAGAGAACTGTGGGACAACTGGAAACGTAATAACATTCGCATCATTGGAGTCCCTGAAGAAGAAGAAAATGAGCAAGGGTTAGAGAATATAGTTGAAGAAATAGTGACAGAAAACTTCCCTAATTTGGTGAAGAAAGAAGGCATTCAACTTCAAGAAGCACAGAGAGTCCCAAGTAAGAAGAACCCAAACAGGCCCACACCAAGACACACAGTAATTAAAATGCCAAAAATTAAAGACAAAGAGAGAATCCTAAAGCAAGAGATAAGCAACAGGTTACCTACAAAGGAACCCCCATAAGGCTATCAGCTGACTTCTCAACAGAAACACTACAGGCCAGAAGGGAATGGCATGAAGTAATCAAGGTCATGAAAAACAAGGATCTGAATCCAAGACTACTCTACCCAGCAAGGCTATCATTCAAAATAGAAGGTCAAATAAAGAGCTTCTCAGACAAAAAAAGGCTAAGGGAATACATTAGCACCAAACCAGCACTGCAAGAAATGTTAAAAGGACTGCTGTAATTAGTAGAAGAAATAGGAAGGAAAATAGAACCACACTAAACAAAAATGGCAATAAATAAGTACATATCAATAATCACCTTAAATGTAAATGGATTGAATGCTCTGATAAAAAGATACAGAGTAGCGGATTGGATAAGAAAGCATGACCCATATATATGTTGTTTACAAGAGACCCACCTCACAACAAAAGACTCACATAGGCTGAAAGTGAAGGGATGGAAAAAAATCTTCCAAGCAAACGGAAAGGAAAAAAAAGCTGGGGTAGCAATACTCATATCTGATAAAATAGATTTCAAAATGAAAGCCATAACTAGAGACAAAGAAGTTCACTACATAATATTGAAAGGATCTATCCAACAGGAAGACATAACCTTGGTGAACATATATGCACCCAATATAGGAGCACAAAAATATATTAAAAATCTTCTGGAGGACTTCAAAGAAGAAATCAACAGCAATACAATCATAGCAGGGGACTTCAACACCCCACTGACATCACTGGATAGATTCTCTAGACAAAAAATTAACAAGGAAACAGAGACTCTAAATGAAGCACTAGACCACATGGATTTAATAGATATTTACAGAGAATTACACCCCAAAATTACAGAATTCACATTCTTCTCAAGTGCACATGGGACATTCTCAAAGATAGACCACATGTTAGGACACAAACTAAGTCTCTACAAGTTCAAGAAGATTGAAATCATATCAAGCATCTTCTCAGATCACAATGGCATGAAACTAGAAATCAATTGCAACAAGAACATGCAAAGACATTTGAACACTTGGAGGCTAAATAGCATGTTATTAAACAACGAATGGGTTACTGAGGAGATCAAGGAAGAAATTAAAAATTCCTGGAAACCAATGAAAATGAACACACAACAACACAAAATCTATGGGATGCAGTGAAAGC
This sequence comes from Tadarida brasiliensis, assembly GCA_030848825.1. NCBI lineage: Eukaryota > Metazoa > Chordata > Mammalia > Chiroptera > Molossidae > Tadarida > Tadarida brasiliensis. The sequence continues at coordinate 10,168,527 of CM061275.1, read as the reverse complement.
AGTTCTGAGAGGGAAGTTCATAGCACTCCAGGCCTACCTCAAGAAACAAGAAAAATTTCTAATAGACTATCTAACTTCACAACTTAAAGAACTAGAAAGCAAACAAAAAGAAAACCCCAGAGCAAGTAGAAGGAAGGAAATAGTAAAGATCAGAGCAGAAATAAATGACATAGAGACCAGAAAAACAATTCAAAGGATCAATGAAACAAAGAGCTGGTTTTTTGAAAAGATAAACAAGATTGATGGACCCTTAGCTAGACTCAGCAAGAAACAAAGAGAGAGAACCCAAATACACAAAATCAGAAATGAAAGAGAAGTAACAACTGACACCACAGAAATACAAAGGATCGTTAGCAAGTACTATGAACATTTATATGGCAATTAATTCGACAATCTAAGTGAAATGGACAAATTTCTAGAAACACATAGTCTCCCAAAACTGGACCCGGAAGAGATAGAAAACTTGAACAGACCAATAACAGCTAAGGAAATTGAAGATCTCTCCCAGCAAACAAAAGCCCAGACCCCGATAGCTTCACAAGGGAGTTTTACCAAACATTCAAAGAAGAACTAACACCCATTCTCCTCAAACTATTTCAAAAAATTCAAGAAGAAGGAAGACTTCCAAACTCGTTTTATGAGGCCAGCATAATCCTAATTCCAAAACCAGAAAAAGACACTACAAAGAAAGAAAACTACAGGCCAATATCCCTGATGAACATAGATGCCAAAATCCTAAACAAAATACTAGCAAAGCGGATCCAGCAATACATCAAAAAAATTATTCACCATGACCAAGTGGGATTCATCCCAGGGATGCAAGGCTGGTACAATATTCGCAAATCAATAAATGTGATACACCACATAAACAAAATGAAAGATAACAACCACATGATCATATCAATAGACACTGAAAAAACATTTGACAAAATCCAGCACCCATTTCTGATAAAAACGCTCAGCAATTTTGGAATAGAGGGATCATATCTTGATATAATAAAGGCCATAAATGAAAGACCTACAGCCAACATCATACTCAATGGGCAAAAACTAAAAACATTTCCCTTAAGAACAGGAACAAGACAGGGATGCCCACTTTCGCCACTCTTATTTAACATAGTACTGGAAGTCTTAGCCACAGCAATCAGACGTGAAGAAAAAATAAAAGGAATCCAAATTGGAAAGGAGAAAGTGAAACTGTCATTATTCGCAGACGACATGATATTATATATAGAAAACCCTAAAGACTCCATCAAAAATCTACTAGACTTAATAAATGAATTTGGTAAAGTAGCAGGATACAAAATTAACGTCAAGAAATCAACGGCATTCTTATACACCAATGATGAACTCACAGAAAGAGAAACTAAAAAAACAATTCCATTTACTATCGCAGCAAAAAAATTAAGATACCTAGGAATAAATTTAACCAAAGAAGTAAAGGACCTATTTGCAGAAAACTACAGGACATTGAAAAAAGAAATAGAGGAAGATATAAAAAAGTGGAAGCACATACCTTGTTCATGGATTGGAAGAATTAACATCATTAAAATGTCCATATTACCCAAAGCAATCTATAGATTCAATGCAATCCCCATCAAAATACCAGTGACATATTTCACAGAACTAGAACAAATACTTCAAAAGTTCATATGGAACCAAAAAAGACCCCGAATAGCCAAGCAATCCTGAAAAAGAAGGACAAAGTAGGTGGGATCACAATACCGGATATCAGCTTATACTACAAAGCTACTGTAATCAAAACAGCCTGGTACTGGCACAAGAACAGGCATATAGACCAGTGGAACAGAACAGAGAATCCGGAAATTGACCCAAGACATTATGCTCAATTAATATTTGACAAAGGTGGCAAGAGCATATAATGGAGTAAAGACAGCCTCTTTAATAAATGGTGTTGGGAAAATTGGACAGCTACATGCAAAAAAATGAAACTAGACCATCAACTTACACCATACACAAGAATAAACTCAAAATGGATAAAAGACTTAAATGTAACTTGTGAATCCATAAAAATCCTAGAAGAAAAGGTAGGCAACAAAATTTCAGACATCATACGCAGTAGAATCTTCACTGATACATCACCTAAGGCAACAGAAACAAAAGGAAAAATGAACACATGGGACTACATCAAACTCAAAAGCTTCTGCACAGCAAAAGAAACAACCATCAAAACAGAAAGGGAACCCACTGTATGGGAGAGTATAATCAGATAAGGGGTTAATCTCCAAAATATATAGAGTGCTCATACAACTCAACAAAAGAAAGACAAAGAACCCAATTAAAAAATGGGCAGAGGAACTAAATAGACACCTCTCCAAACAGGACATACAAATGGCTAAGAGACATATGAAGAAATGTTCAACATCACTAATCATCAGAGAGATGCAAATTAAAACAACAATGAGGTATCACCTCACACCTGTCAGCATAGCCACCATCAACAAATCATCAAACAACAAGTGTTGGTGAGGGTGTGGAGAAAAGGGGACTCTAGTACACTGCTGGTGGGAATGCAGACTGGTGCAGCCACTGTGGAAAACACTATGGTGTTACCTCAAAAAATTAAAAATTGTATTGCCATTTGACCCAGTGATCCCACTTCTAGGAATATACCCTAAGAAGCCTGAAACACCAATCAGAAAGAATACATGTACCCCCATGTTCATAGCAGCACTATTTACAATAGCTAAGATCTGGAAACAGCCCAAGTGTCCATCAGTGGATGAATGGATAAAAAAGCTGTGGTACATATACACAATGGAGTACTATGCAGCTGTCAGAAAGAAAGATCTCTTATCCTTTGAGACGACATGGAGGGACCTCGAGAGTATTATCCTAAGCGAAACAAGCCAAGCAGAGAAAGGCAAATATCACATGATCTCACTTATTTGTGGAATATAACGAACATAACAGTCTGAGGAACAGGGTAGACCCAGAGACGAGGAAGTAGGGTACAGACTGACACCCCTCAGAAGAGGGGGTGGGTGGGTGGGGGAGGGAATAGATAAAACATAGAACTTATATGCATGTATGCATAACTGATGGACATGGACAACAAAGCTGGGGACGGGGTGGGGGGATGGGGAGGAGGGTGTCAATAGGGTAAAAAGGAGAAACATCTGTAACAAAAATAAATTAATAAAAAAAGAGTTAAAAAAAAGTACAAATTGGTTGTTAGACTGACAAACCTCAAAGGGAAGGGTGGTGGGGGGTGGGAAGAAATAAACCAAAGAACTTACAGTTGGTCCTCATTTATCGTGGTTAATCAGTTCCAGACTCTACCGAGATAAATGAATTTCCGCGAAGTAGGATTCTTTATTTATATACTGTATATGCATATATGCATAGCCAATGGACACAGACAACAGTGTGGGGTAAGGCAGGAGGGGGGTGGGAGCGGGGAGGAGGGGGTCAATAGGGGAAAAAGGAGGAACATCTGTAATACATTCAACAATAAAGATAAGTTAAAATAAAATAAAATAGTCCGGCCCATGTGGCTCAGTGGTTGAGCGTTGACCCATGCACCAAGAAGTCGCCAGTTCGATTCCTGGTCAGGACACATGCCCAGGTTGTGGGCCCGATCCCCAGTGGGGGGCATGCAGGAGGCAGCCAATCGATGTTTCTCTCTCTCTCTCCCTCTCACTTCCTCTCTCTCTAAAATCAATAAAGGAAAAAAAAAAAAAAGCACCAAAATAAAATAATAATAAATAAATGAGAAAAAGATGAATAATAATCATGCCCAAATAGTCAAAGGCCAATAAGAGGGATTCAGAAAAAATGAAGGAAAAAAAAAAGAAATTCAAATAGCCAACAAATACAGAAAAATCTGCTCAGCCTCACTCTTAAAGGAATTTTTTTTTTCATTTTAATGAGATATCATTTCACCTATCAAATCCGCAGAGTTAAAAGTTTGCTAACAGCAGCGGAGCTGCAGATGGGAAACAATGGGTATTCTCACACACTACTGGTGACACTGTAAACCAGGACAGGGTTTTTGGAAGGCAATTTGGAAACATATATTCAAATCTTAGTCAGCCGACAATGAATCTACAAATCTAGTTGTTCACCTCAGCACCACTTGTAATGGCGAAAAAAAGAAGCAGCCTAAATACCCATCAAAAACAAACAGCCCTGGCCGGTTTGGCTCGGTGGTTAGAGCATCGGCCTGCGGTCCAGAGAGACCCGGGTTCGGTTCCCGCTGAGGGCATGTACTTCGGTTGCAGTTTGTCCCCGGCCCTGGTTGGTCGTGCGGGTGGCAGCCACTCGATGTGTCACTTTCACATCGATGTTTCTCTCTCTCTCTCTTCCTCTCTCTCCCTCCCACTCTATCTGAACAAAAAATGAAAAAATGTCCTCGGGTGAGGATTAAAAAAAAAAAACTGGTCACTCAAGTCTTTACAATGGACTTTGCAGTCATTACAGAGAATGAATGGGTAGATCTACAGATATTGACATGAAAAAGATATGACATTAAGTAGGGGAAAAAAGTGAGCTGTAAAACAATGTGGTATGGTCCCATTTTTTAAAGAGCACATATAGTGACTTGTAGCTATGTATGCTTATCTCATAAAGAACTATCTTAGGGATAAACAAGAAATCCTTAAAAGTGGTTCCCTGAGGAATAGGATGCGGCAAGGGGAAAGGGTGGGTAGAATGCTTTTAATTTTTATATGCCCTTCTCCATTAATTAGCGCAATTTTTATAATTTTTAATTGATTTTTACTGAGGTATGATTGATATATAACATTATATTAGTTTCGGGTGTATAACATAATGATTCGATATTTATATATAAATTGGTTCTTGCCCCTGGCAAGAACAGGCTGAGTGCCGCAGGTCAGAAGGACTGGATGATTACTAAGCAGGCACCATGGAGGACTGGAGGCTGACTGCACCAAGGCCCAGAGTGGGGAGCTTGCAGGGTCCTTTGCAGAAAGGGAGCCCTGTCCAACCAGGCCTCTCCTTCCTCTTGAAGAGGACATCCATGGAGGGAGATCTGCCCTCGCAGCCCTCCATCCTACTCAGACAGGACGCCAGTGGAGACTGGGGAGAGAAGCCAGCTCTGAAATCCTAGAAAGCCTTGGAGGGGCAGGCTGACTTGCCCTGGGGATCTGATCCAGCCCTCTCTCCCCTCACCTCCCCCAGGGTCCTCCTCCTCTTTCTCTCCGACCCAGGCCTGGACAAAATATCTGACCCACAAGAACAGGATTTGCACAAGAACTTCTCTGAAAGGAAAGAAAAAGTGAAAGAGCCAACAGATAGATGGCTGTTCAAGAACAGGCTTCTGTCCAGATCTTACAGGCTGGCCAGAGATTCTGGGACCAAGGGTGGGTCCTCTGGGTGAGGAGGACTTCCGAGGTCTTTGTGTGACTCCTCCCGCCCACCCACCCCCACCTTAACTCCAGTCCCGTGGAGGCAGAGTGCCGTCTCATAGGCCTAACTCAGATGTCAGCCTCTGAGCTTCTTACCGGGCTGTCACTTTGCTTCCTGACCCTCAGTCTTTTCTTCATCTGTCAAGTGTGGGATCATGGCACCTTGAGGGTTGATGTGAGAATTAAAAATAGCATAAATAAGATATATAGCCCTGGCCAGTTTGGCTCAGCGGTTAGAGCATCGGCCCGCGGACCGGAGAGACCCGGGTTCAGTTCCCGCTAAGGGCATGTACCTCGGTTGCAGTTTGTCCCTGGCCTCGGTTGGGGTTGTGTGGGTGGCAACCACTCCATGTGTCTTTCTCACATTGATGTTTCTCTCTCTCTCTTCCTCCCTCTCCCCCTCCTGCTCTATCTGAAGATACATGCAAAAATGTCCTCGAGTGAGGATAAAAAAAAAGATCTATAGCATGATGTTTGCCATGCAAGTGGTCATTAAAAAGCATATAGTTAACCAACCTGATTGTGGTCATCATTTTGCAATATATACATACAGGGTGGGATAAAAGTAGGTTTACAGTTGTGATACGGGAAGCACAGACCTTATTATTATATTATTCATTAATTATTGTATCATTTTCTGTACAAATAACTGTAAACCTACTTTTGCCGCACCTCATACATGAATTCATGTTGTCCACCTTAAAAGTACTTAACGTTGCACGTCAATTATATCTCGGTGAAGCTGGGGGAAGCATATGTAATTATATCTGATCATCGGTATCCTGTGAACAGCCTCACCTCTGTGCCTTTGCTCAGGCTGGGCCCCCTGTCCAAGGTGGCCATCCTTTCTCTCACCTGGCAGAATCCTAGTGTCGCAGGCCTGGCTGCACCACCTCCTTTGTCAGGACTTCCACAGGCCTGACGAGCAGAAGCGTTCTCTCCTCCTCTGGGCATCCGGGCAATCTGTTCCTGGCCCTTCCAGCCCTTACCGCTGAGTCACAGGAGCTGTTTATCCTGTGTCCTGGGGGCCCTGGGCCATATCTGCCTTGGCTACCTTTCCATCTCTGTCCCTGTCCCCAGCACAGAGGCTGCTGGATAAGTCTTTGTCAAAGCCCTCATCCTGACAACCTTCCCTCAGCCTTGAGCACAGGAGTGGGACTTCTTTCTCCCTGGTAGCATTCCTGGATTTGGTTTGGTTCCCAAATCAGATACCTACTGATGCTGGGCTCCCTCCACTGGGAGGGAGGGACTGGGATACCAAAGGCAAAGGGGTACAGCTGGAGAGCTGACTCGGGTGGGGGTGTTATGCCCAGGAACGGAGGGTACCCACCCTAGGGCTGTCCCATCAGGTCACCTGACCTGGCAGCTCAGTGGCCCCACACTGGCCTTTTGAGGAATGGAGCAGACCTACCCCACCCCCACCACAGCTGTGCACAGCTGGCTTGTTCCCTCTGGACCTGGTGTTCCTCCCCACTCCCAGAAGGGCCACTCCACCCCAGACCTGGGCTAAGAAAAACGTTGTAGGTCAGTCCTGCCCCCTGCCGGCCTCTAAAGGAATAGTGAGGTTGGGAAGAAGCTGCCAGGACGTGGTTCCAAAGTCCCTTTGCAAACTGATTTCCCCATCACTCCTTCCCAAAATGCCTGGCCTCAGGAAAAGCAGCTGCTGTTTGACCCTGAACACACTCACCTGTGTGCCCTGACCTCCCACCTCTGCACAGACCATCCTCTCTCCAGCAATGCCCTTGCCTCGACTCTCTGCTCAAGATCCCGTTCAAATCTCACTTCCAGCTGACTACCCAGCTCCAGGTACCCTCACCCTGCTGCCCTTTGTCTGCTAGCACTCCATCCTGTCCTCTACGGCTTGTGCCCATCCTAGTTCCATATGCAACTAGACCAAAGGATGATCCCACTAGAGCATGCACAAGCTCAGGGGGTCAACACAGGGCCCTGCACATAGTCAGCGCCTAATCAGTGCTGCATGGGGAAGATGATCAAGCCCAATACTTCAGGCTTGGATTCCACCAGCCCCAAGAGCCCTGGGGAGGCTGGCTGATCCTTCTGGACAAGGATGGTCTCAGTTTAATGTGTAGGTCCCTGATCAGCCTCCAGGCCCCTTGCCCTCTGGGAACTGGTGTCCAGGAATCACCAGCTGTCAGGGAGAGACAGGAAAGGGGGAGAGGCCCCTGACATGCAGCCGGACATGGGAGGGATTTGGGTCCAAGAGATTTCGACCCCTCCTCAGAGCAGGCTCCTGAGTCACTCTCTCCTTTTCCACCCCTTCTTCTGTCCTAACCCCTGGTTCCTATCTACCTTCTTCATTCATTCATTCATTCATTCATTCATTCATTCATTCATTCACTCACTCATTCATTCACTCACTCGTGATCACCTATGAGATGCCAGGTACCAGCTTGGCTATGGGTGTTACCCAGGAAAGACAAAAGTCTATTGTCAAGTATCTCATTGTCTAGTGGCAGAGAAAGTAAGATCTTCATCAACATCCTATATTAAGGCCTCTGATAGAGATATAAGAAGAGAGTACATCTCAGATCACAACCCCTGGAACAGCAGAAGGGTAAGGGGGGGGGGTGAGGTCCAGGGCACCTTCTGGCTGAGGGCAGGTTTGAGGAGAGATGGGAGAATGGAGAGGCCTTAGCCAGGCAAGTACAGGGAATGCAGACACCAGGTGAGGTCTGGAGTCCGGGTGGAAAGGGTGTGAACCGGAGAGGAGGCAGAGGCAGACCTCAAGTGCCATGGGCAAAGCTGAGGCATTTGATTGTTTTGGGTGTTGCTTTTCTTAAAGCAATGGGAGCATCTGAGGCATTTGTAAGCAGGGGCGTGATGTGTGTAGATCTGAATTTTAGAAAGATCTGTTGGCAGAGGTGGGAAGGGCCAGAGGAGACATCACTGGGGAGGTTTGGGAGACTGTGGTGGAATAAGGGGTTGGAAGGGGAATGTCTGAATTAAGGCAATAACAGCAGAGAAGGATACCCATGAGCAGAGTGGACATTTAAAGAAGAAAAACACAGGACTCAGTGACAGGCTGTGGGGAGTGGATGGTGGCACCACAGACTAAGATGGGGATGCAGGAGGTGGAACAGGTGGGGGCCGTGGGGAGAGCAGACTCAGCTGGGATCATGGTGAACTTGAAATGTTTGAGGGACATCGGCCAAAGGTGACCAAGAGATGGCCATGTAGTTGGGTCAGAGGTGCAGAGAGACCAGGCCTGAGCCATCAGTGGAGACATCTTCAGCTCCCAGATCATGGCTGAAGCCACAGGATGAATGTGCTCGCCCAGGGACAGTGGGTAAGGAGGGGAAGGAGGTCGAGATGGGAGGTCCTGTTCATTTTCAGGGCTCCATAGCTGATCACTGAGGGGACAGGGGTGCAAGAACAAACTAGAGGCAGTGTGGTCAGTGGAAAGGCATTCACATCAGAGAACATGAGTTCACACCCAGGTTCTTCTAGATGTGTGACCATTTCCCTACCTCTCCAAGCCTCAGTTTCCCCATTCATGAAATGGCCCTATTAATAACCACTTTGTAGTATTACTAAATGGAAACTGGCCTCAGTTTCCTCTTCTGTAAAACACTAGGCTGGACCAGGCCATCTCTGAGGTCTCTCTCCCTGGGACTGGAATTCCCCCTTGTCCTCTGCACTCCTGCCTGCGATTTACCTAATTTCCAGCAGAGGGAGCACGCACCTCTTCCCAGGAGGCCTGGAGCTTTCTTACAGAAACACTGCTGTGCAGGGCATATGCCTCGCTTAGTGAGTGTCTAGCCAGGGCCAGCATTCAATAAGTAATAGCCGTGGTTGCCTCCATTTCACAGATGAGGAAACTAAGGCTCCAAGAATTTAATTTGGACCCAAGGGTTCTGGCATTGATGATAATCTGGGCAGCCTCAGGAGAGCGTGATACTATCTCTAAATATCTGAAGGCTTGCCTTAACAGAGGGGGCCCTTTGAGTGGATGTTCCAGGGATGCAGGCCTGATGCTGGCCTAAGGAAGAATGTTCTATTGGTCAGAGCAGGATGGCTGGGACAGGGACTGCACTGTCCCAGGGAGTGTTTCAGGGAGTCAGGAATGAAAGAATGGGGGGTCTAACTCAGGCCCCCTCCAGCCCATGGGGCCACATTCTGAGAGAACTGAAGGGCCAAGCTTCTGCTCTGCTCCACCCAGGGCCTTGGTCTCAGGCTGTCCACACCTTTTCTCAGATGTGGTCAGCCTCAGGGCTGAAGGGACCTGACATTTTCTCTGCAGGTCGGGTCCCAGGCGCCGGCTGAGGGGCAGCCCCCACCAGCTGTTCCACAGGTGGCCCCTCCTGCTGAGGGCCTGCTCTAGAATCCTGGGCAGGCCTCTCAGAGGTCTGTGGTGGCCTGGGCTCTGTGCTCCGTCCATGGAGCTCAGAGCCCTCCAGCCTGCTGGGGAGGACAGCAGAGACACTGATCGGCTAGTCAGGGTCATTCTGGGAGCCCCGCCAGGCTGTCTGCCCGATCCTTTTCATCGACAGACATTCTAGGCACAGAATGTGGGGAGGCCGAGGCTTCTGGCCCCAGCTGTTGCCCAGTTTCAGAGCAGAGCATGGCAGGACACCAGAGGGACGCTGCCTGTCTGTGCACAGGTACACCCAGGGGCCTGAGTGGGGAGGGCAGGAGGCAGCCAGAAGGACAGCCTCTTAGGTCCGAGCTAGCCAGGCAGAAGCCTAGCACTGGTCACTTCTGGGCTATACACTTGAGGCAGGACATTGCTAACTGGAGGACAGTGGGGCACTGGCTCCCAAGGGAAGCCCCGAGGAGACTGTGAAAATGTGCGTTCTGGAACTCCTTTCTGGGCCTCCATTCCTGGAGTCTATTACTTGGCATTTTCATCCAGGTTTGCCAAGGATTCCCACAGAGCCAGCGTCTGAGAAACTGCTCCAGAGGGACGAAGATGGCTGAAGGAGCTGAGGAAAGCCCTCCTGGAGAAGCGATGTGGGTGAGCAGGAGCAGCGGGAAGGGCGTACAGTGAGACCCACAGCGGACAGTCATGGAGCCCCCCTCCGCTCCAGACATGTGACCCATGCGGTTGTGTGTAATCCTCACAGTCACCACCAGTCCTCTGACACATGGTGAGCCTGAAGCTCAGACAACTCAGCTTCCAGGGCCACACGGCTAAGAGCCAGAGCCAGGGTTCGAACCTAGTGTTTCCGACTGTCAGGCCCTCACTCCATGAGGTGTAGAGTCCCACATGGGCTGCACTGCCGCTGAGGTAGCGAGCACCTGGTCACTTGGAAGGTCCAACAGCAGCTGGATGCTGCAGGGGGAACCTTGCTTTGGGGGTTGGTGGTATGGAGGCCAAGAAACAGAGGAGAGGCTTCCAGAGCCCTCGGCTGGCTGTGTGCTCCCACCTCCCAACACACACACACACACACACACACACACACACACCCTCTCCAAGGCTCAGGGAAGGGCAGGACCACATGTTCATCACCTCTCAAGGCCAACCAGGGTGAGGCCTGGCCCCAGCCCAAGACCTGGGTGTCCTCAGTGGGGAAGCCTGAGATTCCTCAGGTGCATAGCCCAGTACCTCTGAGTCCCCCCAAGAGGCCACAGGGGGAGAGCTGAGTCTCCCACTGGCCTTTCCAGGCCCCAGGCCACTGATCTCAGCCTTCAACAACCACCCTTGGGCAGGACAGAGTCCCAGGGCTGTAGGAGGAATATCTTCCTGGGATATTTATGATTTGTTTCGTTACTTTAAAGATTGCCATTGCCCGGCTGGTGTGGCTCAGTGGATTGAGTGTCACCCCATGGAATGAGAGGTCCTGGTTCGATTGCTGGTCAGGGCACATGCCCAGGTTGTGGTCTCGATTCCCAGTAGGGGGCGTGCAGGAGGCAGCCGATCAATGTATCTCTCTCACGACTGTTTCTATCTTTCTCTCCCTTCCTCTCTCTCTAAAAAATCAATAAAAACATTTTTTTTAAAAAAATCAATAAAAACAATTTTTAAAAAAATAATAATTGCCATTGATTTTGTGTGAGGGTGTGGGGGGTGGGAATGGAAAGATACTGGTTACAAAATTAATGTGCTCTTTGGGAAAAGGTTGGAAAACATAGAAAAGCATGAATAAGAAAGTAAAACCACATAGATGTCCCCATGCAGCCCTAGAGATAACCGATCACGTTGTTTGTGGTGTCTTTTCAAGACAGGCTTCCCAGGTTCAAATCACACTCCTGCCATTTATGAGGTGTGACCTGGGACAAATGACTTACCCTCTCTGCCTCGTTGTGCCTCTTTCTTCATATGTAACTTGGAAATGAAAATAACACACCGTCCAGCCAGTGTGGCTCAGTGGTTCAGCATCAACCCATGCACCAAGAGGTTGCTGGTTTGATTTCTGGTCAGGGCACATGCCCAAGTTGTGGGCCGGATCCCCAGTGGGGGGCATGCAGGAGGCGGCCAATTGATGTTCTCTCTCATCAATGTTTCTATCTCTCCTTCTCCCTTCTTCTAAAATCAATAAAGGGGAAAAAAATTAAAAAAGAAAATAACAGAACCTACTTCAGAGAGCTTCTGTAATTTTCCACGTGGTGCTAAATAGATACCTAGATTCACATGATGACATTTTTTTCTCTGTTTAGATTTTCATGATTACAATTTGTTTTTATAAAATTGAGTATTCATTTTGTAACAAGCTTCTTTCACCGAATACTATATCATGAACATTTTCTGTACTGAGATTCTCCTGACAGCAATGTTTTCTGTTTAGATTTATGGTATTACAAGTTTTCTTTAGATTTTTTCTGTTTCCATGTATACGATTTCAGAGGATTTACTTATTTCACAGAACTAGAATCGGACGGCAGCTACTGTGTTGCAGCCTGTCTTTTGATCTGCTGCTGCACAGCAACCCCCGCCTGGCGGCACTGACTAGCTTTCAGCGTGGTTTTGAACGGCGCATGGTGGTCGCCTTGGGCAGTGGTTTGAAGTAAAGGCAAGAGCAGACCCGCGTGATGGAGGTGCTGGTCAGGCCCCCTGCCCTCTTAGCCATGGCAGTCTTCGAGTCAGGCCCAGTGAGGGTGACCCAGGGCACTGTCCTTGTGGGGATGGGACAGACGGGAGCTGAGCCCAGTTCAGGCCCCTCCCTTAAGGTCACGGAGGGAATGCCCTCCCCAGAGGCTGCCCCTTCTTGAGCAGCCCTTCCCAGCCTGGCCAACGGTCCTCTCCAGCCCAGCTTGCCTACAGGCCTGCTCTGAATCACAGTCCAAGGTCAAGGCCTCCTGTCAAGGGCTTTCCAGACATCCCTGAGGGCCTTTGCTCCAGGGCTGTCTGGGCAAGGGGAGCTGAGTGAATGGGGGCCCAGGGACTATCTACCACCCTAGATGAGGGGTGGGATGCAGAATGGAGGGGAGAGAGAAGGAGGCATGTGTTGGAGTCACTCAATGGACCCAAGACTGGAGAGAGGCAGACCCAAAGTCACTGGGAAACATCTAGAATGACATCCTAGTGCCAGGGAGTTAGAAAAAGGTAGGGGAAATGAGGCCTGCGTGCTGGCTTTAGGTTTGAGAGTTTAGGAGACAGGGTCTCAGAGCAAGTTAGGCAAATGGGGGGAGGTCTGAAATTCCAGCCCAGTCTCCCAGTCCCTGGAAGGGGCAATTCCCAGGAGCATCTATGGCTCAGCCTTTGATCCTGAGAACTCAAGACCCTGACAGCATACTGGTCCCAGAGACCTGACCGTAGGCCCTCAAGTCACCCCTCCCCCAGCCTCCTCCTGCTGCCAGACCCCCTTCCTTCCTCTGCCTGTGGGGGGAGGGGGAGAAGGAGAGGAGGGAGCAGAGCAGAGCTCCCCAAGGTATTCAGAGGCTATGTGCCCAGGAGCCCCAGCTGGCTTGGGCCCCTTCTTTCCCAGTGAGGCCAGCTCTGCCATCTACACTCTGGACCCCATACTCTGGCCCCTTCCCACGGTCTGCATCTTCCAGTATCTCTGCTGTCTTGCTGGTAGCCTGTTCCCACTAGCAAGCATGCTATACTGTCTCCCATCCTGGGTCTGTGCCTCCACCCCACTCCTCAGCAGCCTCTCTCTATGTCCTGAGAACCAGCAAGTAGCAGGGCCTTCACGGGAGACAGGACACCAGCCACATCCTGGACACACCTTTGTGCAAAACCATTCAGTGACTCCACTCCCTGCCCACTGATAGACACACATGTCCCATCACCTGCCCCACCTCCCTAACACACACACACACACACACACACACACACACACACTCACTCACAGTTCACCCTCTGGCCATACCCAACTTCCCATCCACCCAGCAGAATTGCTACTCCCTCCGCCTGGCCTTCCCTCCCCACTTCATCTCTTGGTCGGACTCCTACTTGATTTTTAAGAGCTGGCCCCAGCATTCTGTTTCAGGAAATCTTCCCTAATGCCCCAAGCTGAGTATGCTCCTTTGTGCCTGGGATGTCACAGTGCATATATTTGTCCACAAGTCCTTTTTTTTTTTTCTCTAGACTGCAGCAAAAACTGCCCTGGGTCCCCAGAGAGCCTAGTCTGGTAAGGACGTGCTCCTCTATGTGACTCGTGCAGTAATGGAGGGACAGGTGTGCAAGTTGTCTGGGAGCCAAGGGCCAGAGTCCCCAACAGTCCTGGGCAGTGGGAAGGCTTCCAGAGGAGGTAGAGTTTACATGAAGACATGAAAGCATCTTAGGTGTTTCCCATGAGCAAGGAAGAGTCACGCTTTCCAGTCAGAGAGAACAGCAGGTACCTAGGTACCGAGGCATGACTTGATTGGAATCACAAGTCATTCTCTAGGCTGAGGGTAAAGTTCAAAGGGCAGGGAGTGGAGAGAGATAAGGCCGGACACAGAGGCAGGAGCCGCAGGTTCATGAAACCATTCCACTCGGTGGGAGATAAGGTGCTGTTTTTGACATTTGGATAAGAGTGAATACAAATCTCTCATCATCTATTCAGGATTTCATGGGCCACCACTGACTAATTTATCAAGGCTATGGTTCAGGATCAAAATCATGCCAAAGTGGTCCAAGTCCCAGTTATCAAAGAATATAATACTGAAAGCTTTTTAAGGAATTCTTTCTAAATTCTTTGAAATCTAATTCCTGGAACTTCTCATTTTCCTAGAGTTAATAAGAATGTATCCCGTAAATGGTAAATATCTTCAAAGTTTTGATAGATTTATGCATCAAGGATGGGTTCTAGATGGAGGAGTGATCAAACTTTCAGTTCAGGAAGATGCCCTGTCTGTAGGAGGACGAAGGACCGATAAGAACAAGAGTGAGCCCAGCCGGTGTGGCTTAGTGGTTGAGTGTCACCCCATGCACCAGGAGGTCACCGGTTCAATTCCTGGTGAGGGTACATGCCCGGGTTGTGTGCTTGATCCCCAGTGGGAGACAGCCAATCAATGTTCTCTCACATCTATCTCTCCCTCTCTTTTCCTCTCTCTCTAAAATCAATAAAGAAAAATTATTTTTTAAATAAAGAACAAGAACCCTGGATAGTTTTGCTCAGTGGTTAGAGCACTAGCCAGCGGACCAGAGAGTCCCTGGTTCGGTTCCGGCGAAGGGCACGTACCTCAGCTGCAGTTTGTCCCCGGCCCCGGTTGGGGTTGTGTGGGTGGCAACCAGTTGATGTGTCTCTCTCACATCGGTGTTTCTCTCTCTCTTCCTCCCTCTCTCCCTCCTGCTCTATCTGAAGATAAAAATGCAAAAATGTCCTCAGGTGAGGATAAAAAAAAATAAATAAAAATGAAAATAAAAAATAAAAAAAGAACAAGAGTGGAGGCAGGGAGGTTGGAGACTGCCCTGTGGTCACAGGCTGGAGCAGTGCGGGGTGAGTGGGGGGTGGATCTGTAGTAACTTGCTAAGGAGTTAAGTCTCACGGATGGGCAGTAGGGGCTGTGGGAGGACTCGGGGATGGTCCCAGTCCCACGCTTGGATGCTTGGATGGGTGTTGGTGCCTTTGTTGAGCTGGGAATGTGGGAGGAGAGGCTGGGTGTTTAGGAGATACTGAACTCAGGCTGAGTTCCAAAGTGTCTCCCAGCATCTAGCATAGTGCCTGGCAGACAAGAAGTTCTCAATATATAACTGTGGAGTGAGTGAATGAATGAATGAATGAATGAATGAATGAATGAGGTCTCACAGCCTTCATAGCTTCATAATTGAAGGAAATGCCCTCTGTCCCCACTTCCTTCCCCTCCCACCTGAGTCTTGGCTCCTGGGGCCCCAGCCAGGATGACTTTGCCAAAGCATTGCTCTGGCACCTGGAGCTTTCTTTGCACAGAAGCATCAGTTATGGCCCCAAATCCCCAGGGGTGGGTGGCCTGGCCTCTCCATCCCTCCTACTATCCCTCTTCCCTGGAGTGGCTTCACTCTAGCAGACGTCCACAATGCCTGACACTGAAAAAGCCCCAGGTCCTGCCCCACCCAGGATGCAAAGTGTTCTCAGGGCCACCCTTACAGGGTGCTACAGAGGACAAGACGCTGAGGATACCCGGAGGGTGCCCCCTGGTTTCCCTGCCCAAAGGTTCCACATGCATCCCTGCGGGGGGGCGGGGTTCCCCTGCCCCAGTCCTCTGCTCAGAGAGGGCTGTAGGAAGGACAGGACCCAGCCTGAGCTGGGCAGGAACAAGGTCTCGGCTGGGCACCCAGGGCAGGACTGGGACTGGGACTGGGAGAGGCAATGAAGGGACAGGCAGTCCTGTCCTGAAAGAAGCTGAAGGACCAAGAGGCTGAGACCCAGAGAACAGAACCCAGGGAGGTCATGAGGGCTGCTTCCCGTGAGGCCATGGCTAGGGGCCAGCCCAGCAGGCACTTGGTCCCTGGGCCCCTCAACTGGTTGCCCGATGGAGTCTCGAAGGTGGTAATGCCCCTGGCCAGGATCCAACTCCTGGACTCCAGGCCTTCCAGGACAGCGTTGACTGGGGCACGGGCAGGAAATAGGCCGAGATCTCCCTGGATGGCCCCGGGAAGCCAAGGATGGGAGTGAGGACGCAGGCTGTGCTCCCAGACCACAGGACTCTCCATCACAGACCCTCACACCCACGGGAGCCTGGCTCGTCTGCCCATGAGACCCACCACCACACTGACATCTCCCTCCTCGCCTCTTCTCCTGCCTTGCTCCCTTGATTTCTGTTTCCATGCCCTGCCTCCCTTGTTAGACTGTGAGCTCCCAGAGGGCAGGCAGCCTGACCCTCCCTGGGTACCAAGGAGAGTTTTCAAATAGAGTGAAGCACAGGGACTGGGTAGGTTCATGAAGAAGGTCAGAGGCAGGCCTCAGTTTCCCACCTTTGCCCAAGCCAGCCAAGCATCGACCAGAGGTCTGAGGGCCTGAGGTAGAGTGGAGGAGATAAGAGAGTAGAAGAGCAATAACTGGGGGGGGGGGGGGGGGGGCTGTTCCTGCTGGGGGGGAGGGAACAGAGGAAAGGACGGAATGAGGTAGGCCCCGTCTGAAGGAACCCTCAGCCCTCCATGTAACACCCACAGTGGTCTCAGTGCTCTGTCCCCATCTGCTCTTACATGAGCCATTTCCTGCTCCTAGACACCACCTAGGCACACGTGACCGCGCACCCACACGCAGCACCCACAGGCACACGCGCAGCTTACAGCCTCTCCAGCCGCCTGTCCCCAACCACAGAGGTCAGACCCTCCTGGGCCGCGAGTGCCCTCTCCTTCTGGTCCCAGTGCCTGATGCTGACCTGGGGCCACAGAAAAGTTACCCAAAAGGGAGAGGGAAGGGGAGCCACTACCTAATGCCAGAGGCAAGCAGAGGAAGCTGGGAAGCAGGGTCTCTAACTAAGCTTGGGACACCTGTCAGCACACACAGTGCGTCAGGTCTAGGCTTCAGTGTTGGGCAGATGGTAGCCTAGGAGGCCTCCCCACCCACCAGAGTCCAAAGAGCACAGGTGTGGCCTCATCACGGCCCGCCTGCTGGGCCAGGGCTCGCCTCGTCCAGGGCACTAGAAGAGAGGACGCTGCCTTCCCACCACCGGCGCCGGACCACCAGCCCCAACAGCAGCCCCCTCGGGGGACCAGCCATCAGGCCTCACTGGAAGCCAGGTGAGGCCCGGCCCTCAGGAAGGTCAGGGCCCTGATAGCTGCAGGGGACCCCCGGGTGGTGGAGGCAGCTCAATGACTTCCCAGGCCAGGGTCTCCAGCCCACTCCTAGATGCAGCCAGGAGGAGCGGCCCCACGAAGGGCGTGGGACTCAGCCGTTGCCTGGCTGGCTGGGAAGAAGGCAAGAGAGCCAGGGCTCCAGAAGTTTCTCCCAGTAGCCATGATGTAGACAGCCCTTCCCTACTCCAAGCCCCTAAACTCAGGGGTAAGTGGGGGAAACTGGACTGCCATAGCCCCTCCCCCGCTAGGCACAAGACAGGCCAAAGCTGCCTCCTTCCCTCTCCTATTGTCGGGGTCTTGAGCTACAGAGCTGCGGCGGGGAGGGGGACCCAGGGGAACCCACAGGGACTGTCCTGGAGAGGAGGGGATGGGCACGGGGTGTTGACCATGGCAGAGCTTATTTTCTCTTCTTTCTCTTCTGTATCTAGAAGCGGGAAAAGTTGCAGCTGGGGGAAGGGTGTGGCTGGGAGAGGGGGCGCAGGCTTCCAGCACCTCTTACCCTTGGGGAGGAAAGGGGTGCCCCCACACAGGAGCAGAGGCCCAGCGCCACCTCCACAATGCCTTCACTGTTTACTAGCAACTCATTTCCCCACACTGAGTCATCCTATCAGATCCTCAGCTATTTTCATAACAGTCCCAATAAACAGGGGTGTGGGCTGCTCTCTGACACTTTGCCCAGGATACTCCAGGGCTTCCGTACGACACAGGCATACCTCATAGATGCATGGACACCCACAAAGCTGATACCTCTTCATGATGCCTCATTCAAACAACACATACCCTTGACCTACACTCTCAATTAGGTCCCCCCGCAGCCTGCATGAACGAACACACACACATACCGTCACCCATTTCAACATCTCCGTTTTCCAGGACCCTTGCCGGAAAGGCACTCGGGAGACAGCAGGGGCAAGATAAGTCTGTCCTCAGACACTCACAGCCCAGTGACGGAGGCACACGTACGAACAACTCCAGCGTGGGGTTGGCAGCCAGGCAGGGTGGGTCCATTCTCTATTGAATACCCACTTGTGACCTCAGGCTTGTTACCCTTTTGAGCTCCAGTGTCCTTATCTGATAAATGAGATAATAACAGTACCACCAAGTGAGGACATTTTGAGGATTAAACAAGCTGATGAAAGTAAAGTCCATAGAGCAGTGCTGGGCACAAGAAAGTACAGGCGATCGTAGTGACAATTCGATGACATAATGTTCATCAGGGCCTTGGCACCAGCTCGCAGCACTAACTGGGTGGCTTCTGTTGTTAGAGGAACAGACAAGGTTCTGTCTGGGTGGCATTAGGAGGGCACTCTGGGAAGGATGGAGTAGACTAGTCAAGGAGGGCTTCACTGAGGAGGTGATCCTTGAGCTGAAATTTAGGGTTGAGGGGGAGGGGCTCTGGGCAGAGGGTTCAGAGTACGGAAAGACAAAAAGACAGGAGACCCCGTAAGACATTTGGGGGAATGCAGATCACTGACACAGGGCCCCATAAATGCACATGATGTGTGCTCACGCGCGCACACGCCCCTCCTAAGTGGTTCCCCAGCTTAAGAGCCAACATGGACCTCCCAACTTGCAGAACTGAAACAGGCTTAGAGAGAGGCTTGCTTCGGCAGGAAGGCGGCTAAGCCTAATTCCTTGCCCCAGCAGCTGGGTGCAGCCCACCCCTCTGGCATCTTTCACACTATGGCCCAGGATGGGATCTGGTCCCAAGTCCCTGTCCACCCAGCCTTCCTGGGCCCATTGAAATGAGCTTTACTGACCAAATAATGGAGGCCAGGAGCCTGCCATGGGATCTCCCGGGCCCAGCCAAGATGGAGGGCTCCTCTAGGGAGGCGTGGCTGGGGACAGCTCTGGAAAGGCCCAAGCCAGGGCCTTGAGTCTGGTCTCAGAGGCCCCAGGTGAAAGCCTGGTGCAGGCCTCAGGCTGGGCAAGGACCAGGTGGAGGATCAGCCTCCTGCCCCGCTCTGCCCTGGGCTTTCTCTCCCCAGCTGATAGCTGTCCCTTTGGCTCAGTTTCGGTCCTAGGGAGTCATCTCAGCAGCGTCACCATGTCCCGGCCCAGCAGCAAAGCCATTTACAGTAAGCTCTCCCTCCAGCCTCCTCTCCCTGGCCCTCCCCCCTGAGTTCTCTGAACCCCAGCCCTCCCATCTCTCCATCATCCCCATGCTGCCCACCCCCTGCACTTGCCTGTGCCTCACCTGGTTCTTCTGCACCCCTTCCCCATCCCTTACATTGTGGCCCACAGTGCACCGGAAGGAGTACTCACACAACCTGGGCTCAGAGCCCACCTGCCTGCAGCACAGAGTGGAGGTGAGTAACCCGGGCCCAGATAGTTTCCTGACTCAACCCAAGTTTCCTGTGTGCCCAGCACCTTGCGCTGCCCCAGATCAGACATTCAGACAAGTCCTGCCATGGAAGCCAACAGCCAGATCAGGTGGGCTTGGGTCCCACAGACTAACTGAGCATCAACTAAGTGCTGAGGAGGCCCGGGCAGCTGGCATCAAGAGGGAGGCGGACTGGAGGTGAATGGGAAGATGTCCTACCCCTAGGAAGGAACAAGCAGTGGAGGCATGGGTCAGAAGGCACGTGCAACCCCCCACCCCCAACTGTCTCCAGACCCACCTCCTGCCACACCCGCCGGTCCCCAGGGAACTACTCTTTGCCCTGGGTCTGGCACGGTGGGAAGAGGGAATGTGTGAGGTCAGCATTCCCTGCAAGGGAAGGGCCTGGGCTTGAGCTTCCAGGGTGGGCAGGCACAAGCTGCTTGGAGGCTCTGGCCCTGCCTGGGAGGAAGACACTGGCACCGTGACATCTAGTTGCCTAAAGGGCTGTAGACACAACCAGCACGGCACAGACTAGAAGACATGGGGAAGAGCAAACACCTGGGCAGAGCAGACTCAAGACTGTCCCGGAGAAGGAGGGGGTCCTGGGGGGATAGCCTGGAGGTTCCCAGGGCAGCAGAGGTAGGGCTCTCCCAGGGGTTGGGACGCAGGGTCCTAGGATTCATGGCAGGGGTGCGGGTTGGGAACTGCCTTCACTTAGACCCAGCAGGTGAGAGCAAGAGGAGGCATGTCCAGGATGCCAGGGCATTTGCTCACGATGCCAGGGGCCCCAGAACATGCCGCAGCTCCTCCAGGAGAGGAGCTGGGACCTGTGCAGAGAGCAGAGCAGTGGGATCAGGGGCAGACGGCAGATGGCACTCCCCCAACCAGGGCCTGGAAGGGATGGTGAGGGGCAAGACTGTGACTTGTGAAGGCTGCATGTAGATGGGAGGAGGGGTTTCTCTGAAGAGGGAGAATAACAGCAAAGACCTGTCAGGTGAACAAACCAGCTGAGTGAAGGGCCTGAGTGGAGCCTGAGATCAATATGGACCTCACTGGGCAAGAATCAGGGAGAAGGTGGGGCCTGGTCTTCTTCCCAAGGCACTGGGTGGTGCTAGATGAGCAAAAGTGGGAAGGGGTATGGACACCAGCATGAGCAGAGGCCTGGAGACAGGAATGCTAGGTCAGTGAGGACCAGGCTGGGACAGTGGGTTCCCAAAGCAGCAAAGGAAGCCAGGGACAGAATTTGAGGGTCCTATGTCCCACCAGAGCAGTTCACACTTAATTTGTTGCATGGCTGGAGCCCACAGCTACCGCCATCCTGCCCCCTCGGCTGGCCTGCACTGCTAAAGGCCATGTCTTTTCTCTGGAGCCCTAAACCCCAACGTGCAGCCCATCAGACTCCAACTTGGGGGCCCTATCCTAGCCAGCTCTGGCCTTCACACTGGCCCTTGAAGGCTGCTTTGTGGGAAAGCTGCCTTTCCCCACCCCTGTCCACCCCACCCCTGGGACCCCCCCTCCAAACCTGCTTCCAGTCCTGGGCCTCCTCCTCTCCCCTCAGCACCTGATGACCTGTAAGCTGGGTACTCAGAGAGTCCGAGAGCCCAAGGATGCCATGCAGAAGCTGCAGGAGATGGACGCTCAGGGCCGTGTATGGAGCCAGAACTTGCTCCTGCAGGTCAGAGATGGCTGGCTCCAGCTACTGGACATCGAGACCAAGGTCAGCCCTCCCACCACACCCCGTGATGGTCATAGCTAACCCAGGCTGTGGAAAAGCAAGCACCGGGCATAAGCTCCACTCCTCCATGCCCCAAACAGCAGCCAGCCCTCCCCATATGCAATACACATCCAGGCCTAGAAAGAGACTGGTCACAGAGGCCCAGGGGTCAGGGGAGTTAATACTCCAGCCTCAGGCCACTGGAGGTCTGGGGCGACCCAGGTCAGGAACTCCCAGGAGCCACCCTGGCTCTCAGTGACCTCACAGCCGACCTTTCCACCTGACCCAGGAGGAGCTGGACTCTTACCGCCTGGACAGCATCCAGGCCATGGACGTGGCGCTCAACTCCTGCTCCTACAACTCCGTCCTGTCCATCACCGTGCAGGAGCTGGGCCTGCCAGGCAGCAGCACTCTGCTCTTCCAGTGCCAGGAAGTGGGAGTGAGTGGCCAGGGGTGGGGTCGAGAAGACGGGGGGCCCAATGACCATCACTCTCCCCCAAACACACACACAGCCTGCCTAATTGCTGCTTCCTCCAGGCAGAGCGACTGAGGACCAGCCTGCAGAAGGCCCTGAGGGAAGAGCTGGAGCACAGGTAGGCAGCCTCTGCCCCAGCCCACCTGCAAGATCTCAGAGCTTGGGCCCGGCTGGACCAGACCCTGGCCCCACATCTGGCTAAGCCCAGGAGCCTGTAGCCCAAAGAACCGGGGCCTGGAGCTGGGGAGGGGCCAGGCTAGAACCAAGGTGTAGATGGGCTGGGCCGGGCCCATGTAACACCAGAGACTGTCCCTGGAGCCTGACAAGGTACCTGAGAGAGCTCAGAGGCAGGCAGATGAGGCAAGGTGAGTCAGGGAAGGTTCCAGATGGAGACCTGGAGAAAAGTGTGGGCAGAGCCTCTGTCCCAAGAACACTGTCAGACCTGTGTCCCCACCCTGTTTTCAACAGACCCCGATATGGAGCCCTTCACCAGGACAGATGGAGGGGGGCTCCTCTGGAAAGGCCACTGCCCAAGGAGCAGGCACCCCCCCTGGAACAGGGGCCCCCTCCAGAACAGCCCCACTGGTTGGCCACAGAGCACAGTAAGTTTGGGGTGTGGGGACAGGTGGGAGAAGGTTTAGATCAAAGATCAAAGAGGCCATGGTCCTCTTACATTGCAGACATACCACCATCCCCAAGGCCCCTGCTACGACACTCCAGTGCCCGAGAATCAAGCACCTTCCCCCCGACTCCTCCAAGGCAGCCCCCACCCCCGGAGGATCCAGCGAGGGACGAGGTAACTGCAGATTGTCTGGGCTTGCTGAGCTTTCTGAGCCTGGTGAAAGGGAAGATGCTAACCTTTCCCCTCCCCCTAGGAAACCAGGTCCCAGAATGGCCAAGGCAGGCCTTGGGCTGAGAAGGGACAGGGAGGCTCCAGCAGGGGAAGGGTTGGGAGTTCCAGGGTGGGCCTGCTTACCTGCTCAAGGCCAAAAGCTCTTTGTGGTCCAGGAGGTGCTGAACCACATCCTAAGGGACATTGAAGTATTTGTGGGACAGCTGAAGAAGGCCCAGGCAAACACCAGTCTGAAGAAGAAGAAACTGGGCAAGAAAAAGGACAAGGATCAGGGGGGTGAGTGCTGAGGGCCAAGGGAGAGGAGTGGGGGTCTTGGGATAATCTGTGACCCATCGCCTTCTCCCCTTCCCCCTTAGGGGCGATACGGGCCCAGTACATCGATTGCTTCCAGAAGTTCAAGTACAGCCTCAACCTCCTGGTATGTAGCTCCCCACAAGTTCCCCAGCCCTTCCTCGAACCACCACTTCTAGTACCCCCTCTTCTCTGGTCTCATAGGCATCCCAGACTCCTCCAGCTTCTCCTCTGGGACCTCCCCTTCCCCCCTCAGGACTTTTGGAGAGTGTCAGGCTCCCAACCAAGGCCAAGAACAATGATGGGCCCTGGGGTCCTGGTGAAGGTGTGATGGGATAAAGGGTGGTGACAGTATCCCCGTGTGTCCCCAGGGGAAGCTGGCCCTCCATCTGCAGGATCCCAGTGCCGCTGAGCTGCTGCACATTCTCTTCCATACTCTGGACTTCGTGAGTTGGGGGAGGACAGGGTGGTGAAGGGGTGCGAACTGAAATGTAAACAAAGCAGAGGCCAGGGTGGCGGGCAGAGGGTTGAGGGAAGCTGTGGGGTCTGCCCTCACTCACCTCAACACACCCTCCTACCCAACACACCATCCCACTGTGTACAGCACCCCTCGGCCAACTAGAGGCCTGGGGTCAGAGCCAAGGACAGCAGGGCTCAGAGGGAGCCGGGAAGGAGCCGGGAAGGAGCAGCAGGCCTGAGGCAGCGTGGCATTGCAGAAGTGGGCACAGGGACTCGGGGCCTTTCCCACTCCAGTTGGGCCCTGCAGGAACCTTCCATCCTTCCTGTAGGTCCTGACCCAGTGCCCTGAGCATGACCTAGCAGCCCAAGTGATCTCACCCCTCCTCACCCCCGAAGCAGTTGACACACTGCAGTTCTATCTGAGCCCACCTGACCGCAAACTCTGGAAGAGCCTAGGCGTGGCCTGGACCACAAGCCGGTGAGTGAAGACAAGGCCTGAACTGAACTCAGGGCAGGGCACATGGGGCATAGAGTAGGACATTGGATGTGGCGAGCTCTACGCTGTCGCAAACCAGAAACATCTCAGAACAAATTGGCAGACTCTAATGGAGTCTCAACTCTATGTTAGATTAAGTACAAACAATTTCTTTTTAAAACCACCACTTGCCATCACCCGCCACTGAAGAAAAGGCATTCTCTCAGAAAAAAAAGAACAATTCTTCCCAAGAAAGTAGATTTGGCAACCTTCTACTAAAATATGTTCTTATCTTCGTCAAGGACAAAGTGAAAACTCTGTCTCAATCCGGCCCAGAATTTAAGAATTCCTGCTGTAAGAGAGGCTGCAAACGCAACACCTGTAAGACTTGGCAACCAACTGGCCGGGGAGTCACGATCAAAAGTGAGCCCTGGCCAGTTCTGAGAGGTTAGAGCATCGGCCCTCGGACCAAAGGGTCTCAGGTTCAATTCCCAGTCAAGGCCACATACCTGGGTTGCAGGTTCAATCCCCGGCCCCAGTTGGGGTGGTGTGGGAGACAACCAATCGATGCATCTCTCTCACATCAATGTTTCTCTCTCTCCCCCTCGCTCCCTTCCACTCTACCTAAAAATATCAATAGGAAAAAATATATATATCCTTAGGTGAGGATTAACAAAACAAAAAAAAATTGAGATTGCATGCCCGTGTAACCATGAGACGGGCAGTTGGACAAGGTCAATACGATGAGAGCCATGGGGAGTGGGGGATAAAAGCAGCTTGGATGTGCTGCGCTGAGGTATCAGTGGGACCTTCCACAGAGACAGGGTGGCCCAGCCCTCAGGTAAGAGGTCCAACCTGGCTATGTGGGTTTGAGAACAGTCAGAGAGAAATGATGGTTGGTGCCACTTAGGGGTAAGCATTCCAGTGGGCAGCTCTGGAACTGACCTTAATAAACAAGGTTGCTCTGTCCCATGAGAGAAGGGAAACTTACGTGTATAGTTGGAAAAAGGAAAGGGGGTTAAGGAAGCAAAGAGAAATTCCTGAGAGTTAAAAGATGAAACAATCCCAGTCAGTGTGGCTCAGTGGACTAAGTGTTGTCCCATTGACTGAGAGGTCCCAGTTCGAGTCCCAGTCAGGGCACATGCCCGGGTTGTGAGCTCGATCCCCAGTAGGGGTGTGCAGGAGGCAGTTGATCAATGTTTCTCTCTCACATCAATGTTTCTATCTCTCTCTCTCTCTTCCTCTCTCTCTAAAAAAAAAAAGAGAGAAAGAAATCAATAAAAACAAAGAAGAAGAAGAAACAGAAAAGTAGAGGCATAAAAACCAAGAGAGAAGAGGATTTTAGAAAGAGAAGCCAACCAGGAAATAAGCCTAGTATCTTGCCTAGTGAGCAGTTCCTTTCAATTCAGCCCCATTAAAGGGTTTGTTGTTCAACTCATCCAATGACATAAATTATCATTCAATGTAATCTATCTCTTTAATTGTGATAGAATATACATAAAATTTACCATTTTAATGTTTTAAGAGTATAATTAAATGGCATTAAGTACTTAACAATGCTGGGCAACCATCATCACTATCCATTTCTAGAACTTTTCATCATCCCAAACAGAAACTCTGTACCCTTTCAGCAATTAACAAAACTGTACGGATTCCTCCCTCTCCCCAGCCCCTGGTGATCTCCTGCTACTTTCTGACTCTGTTTTTCATTTTAAATATAAAATTAGGTCCGATGTGCCCTGAAATGTGTCCTGATTTCTTAAAATAACAAAAAATTAGTGAATGAATGAATTGAAAGACAAAAATACAGAAAATAGGCTAAAGAGGATGTAAAAACCCTTAACAGAGTTGACTTTCAGGCAAATTATATTTAGGTGACTTGATTTGAGGCAAATTGACCCAAAGCCATAAATAATGCCCAATGCTGTGGTCCAGAAGGGTTTGGATCATAGAAGGCCATTGGATATGGCAATCAAGAGGTGATCAGGACTTTAGGAAAAACTGGTTTCAGTAGAATAATGGCAGAGGTAGAAGCTGGTTTCAAGGAACAATGAAAGAACCAGGGGAAAGAAATGTCGTAAAGAGAAGGTAATAGGACAGCTTAAAAGCAGTAGTAACAGGGTCAAGACAAGACCTGGGCATGTTTTTAGGGCAAAGAGAAGGAATCATTTAAAAAGATTCACTCCCTGACTGGTTTGGCTCAGCAATTAGAGCGTTGGCCTGCAGACTGAAGGGTTGCTGGTTCGATCCCCGACCAGGTCTGGGTCATGCAGGAGGCAACCAATCAATGTGTCTCTCTCACATCAATGTTTCTCTCTCTCTCTCTCTGTCTCTCTCCCTCCCATCCACTTTATTTAAAAAATCAGTGGAAAAATGTCCTTGGGTGAGGACTAACAAAAATAAATAAATAAGTAAATAAATAAATAGATTCAGAAAAGAGAACAGTTTATTTGTTTCCACTGAATAAATATTTGTTAGCCGCTGCCTATGTACCCTCCACTGAAATCAGGATAACAGCTCTCAAGGGACATGTGAGTTATGTGCAGTACAGTGTGAGAGAAGCAATAACCCTGGGTGGCCCAAGTTCAGTGACAGTGCAGAAGAGGAAATATTCACCTCTCCCCCCACCTTAATTTGAACCTCCAATCAGTGCAATCAAGTGCCCAGCATGTTCTTGTGGAGTTGATATATCTGAACTTCACGGGCAGAGGTGAAGCTGGCCACAGATCCCTGCACTGTGGGGTGTGTTCTTGCCTAACTTTGTGCTCCTTTGTGGGTGTTCTGGGGCCTTTCATCTGGGCACATGGGCTGTGTCCTCCATGACCTAGAAGACCTCCAGGCTAGCTCAGTCTGCTCCTCCATCCCACATCCCACAGCCTGGCACTGAGTGGACTCAGCTTGGTTCTCTCCCCAGGGACAACTGGACAGGCAGTGAGCCCCCACCCTACCAACCTATGTTCTATGATGGTTGGCAGCTTCCAGAACCTTCCAACCAGGTAAGAGGAGCTTAGCACAAAGCTCTACTCAAAGCCCTGGTCTCTGGCTAGTTTCTGCCTTCTCAGTCCAAACCATGGTTCCATGGCAACTGGATATCCATATCTGGGCGGTGGGCAGGCAGTTGAGGGGACGTGAGGTAGCTGTGTGAGAGTGGGTCTGTGGTCTGATGCCAGCTCCCTGCCTCCATGCTGGCTGACCCCCTATCCTTGCTCACTCTGTTCTGCCCCCACAGGCACCCTCAGGATACCAGGACTCTGCTTCCCTCCAGTAAGCATGGGGCTTAGTGGGGACCATATGGTTATGGGGAGGGTGAGACGGGGCCATCCCTGTGGATCAGTGGATGCTACATCTCAGAGACCCTCTGGGCTCTCTTTTAGCCAGAGATATACATGTACAAACACATCCCTTCCCCACCTTGGGTGAAAAGCAGGTTTTTACCTTCCCAGGCTCCAATCCCTCTTCCGCCCATCCACGCCTCTGATTTCCCAGAGCTCAGGGATAAAGGACTCAGAGGAAAGCCCAGATATAGGAAGGTCCACAGCTGAGTCTTCAGATATCAGCCACAATTCAGACCCTGCTGCCTGCAGAAAGCTCCACCCTAAGCCCCACTGACACTGACCTATCATTAAACTGTGGAAACCTAATAGTCACCTCCAGACTCCAGGTGGGAGATAGCTGGGGCTCTGGGGCTGGGCCAGGGAATCCATTTCTCCAGCCATCTGGACTCTCTCTGGGGGTGGGGCAGAAGTGCTAGGTCAGAGAGCACCTTACACTTGGCCCAAGAAGAGACACAACCATGGCCCTAAGTGTGGGACCTCAACCTTGTGCTCTTTACCCCAAGATCTGTCAAGCCAGCCCTGAAAATGCAAGTCTTATATGAGTTTGAAGCTAGGAACACAAAGGAGCTGACGGTGGTCCCAGGAGAGGTGCTGGAGGTGAGGCAGGGGCTTGAACCTAGAAAAGGAGGTGGTGGTTGGTGGGAACTACAGGCAGCCTGGGGTGGGTGGTGCAGGGGTGGGGCTGCTGAGGTGGGTGGCCTATAGAGAGAGAAGGAAAGTGGGGAAGGGCCAGGATGTGGTGTGAGGTAGGGGGAGACCGGCCAGGCAGAGGCTCATGTGACTGAGGGTGACTCTTGACAGGTTCTGGACCACAGCAAGCGGTGGTGGCTGGTGAAGAATGAGACTGGAGAGAGTGGCTACATTCCCAGCAACATCCTGGAGCCCCTACAGTCAGGGGGGCCTGGGAGCCAAAGCCAGTTGGCCCCTCGGGTACTACTCAGCCTAAACTTTCCAGAAGCTCTGAGGCCTGAGTCCGGGGTGGGGGTGGGGAGGAGTCAATGACAAATGGAGAAGATGGTCCTGGTTTGATTTTATCTGTATTATCACATGCTTACCATGTGCCAGCTTTGTCATGGAACCAGAACAGAGACTAAGCCTGGTCTCTGCCAGACGAGCAAACCATGGAATGACCTAGTAATCTGATGGCAGCCCAGAGAAGGGACCCAGATGATGGGGGCTATGGGTGGCTCTGAGAGGAGACGACCTCTGACTCCCAGTGCCCCAAATTCTAGGCTCCAATGCTTCGACTTAGCTCAAGACCTGAGGAGGTCACAGCCTGGCTGCAAGCAGAGAACTTCTCCACTGTGTGAGTGCCTAGCCCCATGGGGTGTGTTGGGAGAACCTTTCTGAAGAGTTCAGACAGTAACCAAGGACACTCAGAGCCCCAGAACATACCAGCTGCCCTACACAGTACCTACGAGGTACCCACATGGTACACGACAGCCTCACAGTTGCTGCCCTGTCACAGCACGGCCTCCACTGAGTTAGACAGCAGAGAGGGGCTGTGTTCGTGCCTCCATTAGAGCGCCAAGTGGGAAGGTGCCATGGGAAGGTGGCAGGATCGGGGGAACTCAGGAAGAACCTCGTCTGCCACCCCCCCATACTCCCACAAGATTCTCTTCCAGGGCACCTCTCCCTTCCAACCCAGGAGTTCTGAAATTGGTTTAAGCAAACATGTGTATCTTACTCTTTCACCTCCAGATACCCTATTCCATTAATTCTCCTGTAACCCCAGCCTCCAAGCCCAAACAGCTCATTCTCTACCCAAAGACTTGGGCCCAAGTCCTCTGCCTCACCACTGACAGTTTCTCTGTCTTTGTTCCCAGAACGGTGAAGACCCTTGGGTCCCTGATGGGGACCCAGCTGCTTTACATGAGCCCGGGGGAGCTACAGATGCTGTGTCCACAGGAGGCCCCACGGGTTGTGGCACGGCTGGAGGCCATGAGAAGGATGCTGGGGGTGAGGACACCCTGGAGTCCTAACTCCCATTGGAAATGTGGGGTGCTCCCTGGGTGACAGTGAGAGTGCCGGGTAGGCAAGCCAGCCAGCCCAGCCCTGGAGTGGAACTGAGTATGCTCAGGCAGGCCTGGAGGCTCCAAGCTGAGTGTTAGCATGAGCTCTGGGGGTCCCTTCCCTGGCACCAGCTTCATCTCAATCCTTCTTTCCTCAGATAAGTCCTTAGGCACCAACTCAGACATCTCCAAGACCAAGGCCACCTCACAGCAAGATGGAAGATCTGATACTCTTTAGAGTCCCGATAATTCCTCTTTCAGGTCTCCAGTTTGCAGTGAACCTCACACCCAGCTCACACAGCAAAGAGGATGAGCAAGTCCAGAGGTTGGGCAAATGGTGCCCCCTCTTGCTGTGTTGGGAGCCCTCTCCAGTTACCATCTATTTATTGTCTCTGTCCTAAGCCTGGAGCACGTATGCCTAGATTTGTCAGGATTCTGTTTAGCCCTCTACTCCTCAATAAAAGCATCTTCAAGCTTGGTGTGTGCCTCCATTGAAGCTTCTTCTGGGCCTGATGGGGGCCAAAGGCAGGGAGGCAGGAGGAGCTAGGACACAGCATGACACAGCAGCCTTATATCCACCACTGGACCAGACTGAATATGAGTGGGAGTGCCCACTGCAACCTGGAGAATCAGAATTTGAGAATTATGGCCCAAGCTCTGCTTCCCTTCTTTCTAAACAAACTCCCAAATAAGGGCTATGCTTACCATCTTTGTCCTATGTATATTTCTCCCAATATATTCCAAAGCACCCAGCAGAGCCGAGGGCACAACACTTTACAGGAGCAAAGAGTGCCAGGGCTGCTGACAGTGGTAGGTTTTGATCAGCCGCATAGGCTGATGGTCCAGGAAAGCACTAATAAGCATGTCAGGTGCTCCAGACTCTACTTGGTAAGTTTCCTCTTTTACAACTTTTGTTCCCTCCTGTTGGGTGAGCCAACCTTGAGCTTCCTCCCCAGCTTGTCTCTAGTGGAGAGCATAGGGAACATTGGACTGGAAGTCAAAGTCCACCAACTGGCTGGCGAGGCATTTCACTCTGTAGGTCCCTATTTTCTCAAAGGTAAGTGAAGTGTTTGGGACTGTCTGTAGTTTCCAGGATTTAGTATACACAGCAGTCTTTAATCTCATAAATGTCACGGACCCCCCCCCCCCAACATAACAGAGGTTGTACTTTTACTGGTTCAGTCCACATATAAGGCTTGACGTACCTGTGGATCAAGGGCCCCTGCGGGGTTCTTGAGATGTTTCCATAAGTATCTCTTAGCTGAGTTTGTCTAGGACCTTAACATTGCCTAGGCCCCAGATTACCCTAGTTTTAGACTGCCTATGCCATTCCCTCAGAAAATCATCTCCTTTCCCTCACAAAAGAGAAAACAGGTGAGACCCTCAAGGTCTGACTGTCAAGGGCAAAAGTTAATCAGAAAAGTTAACCAACATATTTGAAATACCTAGATGATTACCTGGCATATCATCGGTATTCAATGAATGTTAGTCTTATACCTCAAGTTAATTTGTGACTGGCCTTTTGTTATCTTGGGAGGAGAGATTCAGGCATTATTAATTTATCTGTTCCTCTGGGTTGCACTTTTTTCCTTTCTTCTTTTAGTGAAATGTCCTTTTTAAAAGTCCCAACCTTGCCTCAGCCAGACTAATGGAGAAATATGATGGGGGGTAGGGGCTTCGGTCCTAAGTGGCCATGCTGTGTAGACCCCCGCACCAGGAAACTTGTGAGTAGCTCTGGACCCCTGCCCGCCCACCAACATGCACACCAAGGATGGCGATTTCCTGGTGGTCAGAGCCACGGTATTGCCCATCTTCCTTCGACCCCCACTCCACTAGATAAATATTTATAGTATGACTCTCACTCTCCCGGGGTAACCAGGGCCCTCACTACTTGGGCTGTGGGTGCTCTTCCCACCCTGACTGGCTCTATTAACGGCGTGCGGCTTCCACTCCTGGGGATCCCAGTCCCAAACTCAGGTCCCCAGCGCGCATGCCGCTCCCCTCCCGGGTCTCGCCTCGCGGGTCGCAGATCCCCCGGGCCTGCAGAAGTCGTGCCTGCGCGGGGCCCTGGGGACTCGGTTAGGAGGGGGCGGAGTCAGGGCCCCACGTTGGCCCCGCCCACTCACATCCGGTATAAATACCCCGCCCTTTCACGCTCTACCGAAACAGCTTCACCATGTCCTCGTCTAAGTCTGCTATGGTCCTGGGTTACTGGGATATTCGCGGGGTGAGTGCCCTGTGGACGGCCGAGCCGCTTGGTCAGGGAGATGGACGCAGAGGCGGCTGGGTTCTCAGGGCCAACGGCCTCCCCGAGAAGGGGCTCCCTTCGGAGCCCAGCTCCCCTCGCCGCGACGCGCCAGCCCCGCCGAGCTCCCGGCCGCGGAGGCCAGGCCGACCCCTGCCCCTCCCCTGGGGTCCGGCCGCGGAGAGCGGCTGAGGACGGCCAGCCGCCAGGGCTGGTCCCGGGCCTGCCTTAACGACCGACGCGGCGGGATGCAGGGTCTCGGGTGGGGGACGTTGGCGGGCTGCGGTTGGGGTCGGTGGGAGCTGCGCAGGCGCCGACCGGGGGCTGTCTTCCCCAGCTGGCCCACGCCATCCGCCTGCTCCTGGAGTTCACGGGTACATCCTACGAGGAGAAACGGTACACGTGCGGGGGAGGTAAGGCCGCTCTGGGTGCCAGTGCGCCGTGAGCTCAGCCAGGCGGGCCCCCCAACAGTCCCTGTCGTCTTGTGTCCCGAAGATGGCATCACTCCAAAGTGGGGTGGGACTAGTGTCAGGTCACCTGGAAGCTCTTATCTAGAGCTGGGATTCTCCCTCTGCCGT
This sequence comes from Tadarida brasiliensis, assembly GCA_030848825.1. Lineage (NCBI taxonomy): Eukaryota > Metazoa > Chordata > Mammalia > Chiroptera > Molossidae > Tadarida > Tadarida brasiliensis. Next base: position 10,136,265 of record CM061275.1, on the reverse strand, counting down.
AGCCCAACCCAGTCTTAACGCTTAATCGAATCGGTTCCAGAAACTACATGGTTCAGTATTGGGGGCCTGGGAATGTGAGCTATGTAGACTAGGTTATTTCTTTAGATCTTTCCACTGTCCTCAGGTGGGATATTAAGGAGGTTGGGTCCCACTTCATTCTCTCTCTTACAGCTCCTGACTATGATAGAAGCCAATGGCTGGATGTGAAATTCAAGCTAGACCTGGACTTTCCTAATGTAGGTGGTTTAAGAGAAGAGGGCAAAAGGGAAGGCAGTCATGTCTATCTTTGCTTCTTCCCTCTCTGGTCTAGCGGGATCTAGAATAAGGGCTCTTAACCAGGATAGAATAAATAGAATTCACGGGTTCTTGAACTTGAGTGGAGAACAATTTATTTTCATTTCCATTAACCACTAACTACAAGTTAACAGCTCCTTCTATTGTGTGTATAGGCAATAAGTGACACTGGTTTTTAGCCATGTCTGTGACTTTGTCAGATATTTTCATATTCTATTGGATGTATTGTAGATATTATAAATAAATATTTACATTCTTCATGCTTTGAAATTGTGGTAGTTATTCCACCTGCTTGTTATTTATTAATTCACTAATAGACACATATTACTGTTACAACTTTGTTTCTTAATGTTTCTATAAATTGTATAAATATATGTAATTTGCTTTATGCATTTAAAAACCTATTCTGCGCACACACACACACACACACACACACACACCCTTGTCTAAATTCAGGTAGGGACCCAATCACTACCTTCTACTTATTTGCTTCTTCCTCCTAACACGGCGTTTTCTCTCTACTGTTCACTTCCCTGGAAGTCTCATCTTACCCAGGAGACAGTCAGGCTGTTCATTTTTCCTTTTCCTTCCAGCTGCCCTACCTCATGGACGGTAAGAATAAGATCACCCAGAGCAATGCCATCTTGCGCTACATCGCTCGCAAGCACAATATGTGTGAGTGGGGTAGGGTTGGTGAGGGAGACAAGGCTGGTTGCTCACCTGGGAGTGGATATGCCAAGAGTGATTTCTTGTTGTTTGGCCTACAGGCGGCGACACTGAAGAAGAAAAGATTCGAGTGGACATCATGGAGAACCAGATCATGGATTTCCGCCTGCAACTGGTTCGACTCTGCTACAACTCTGACCATGTGAGTTTCCTCAGCAGGCAGGCACCAGGAAAGGAGCTTTTCAGAACCTAAGGTTAATTCTCCATTCTGCTGCTGCTACCTTCCACCAACCCAATCTGTCAGAATAGAGAACAGAACTCTTATTTGGTGGGGGTTTGTTTGTCATATAACTCTGGTGTTGGCTCCTCTTCCTTTCCAAACCCCTCCCTTCCATCCTGCCATCCCTACTGGAAGGCAGTGAGAGAGAGGAAAGTGCCTGGAGAAGGCACCCCTAAGTGTCCATCCCTGGCCCGGGCCCTGCTTAGCTCTGAATACAATGACAGCTATTCTCACTCTCTCTCAGGAAAAATTGAAGCCTCAGTACTTGGACCAGCTACCTGGACAACTGAAACAATTCTCCTTGTTCCTGGGGAAATTCTCGTGGTTTGCAGGGGAAAAGGTACAAAGAAAGGAAAGGGAGAGTATACTTTTGTCTCTGTGGTGCTCATGAACTAACTCCCCAGACCTCACCATCTTAATTGTCCCTCTAGCTCACCTTTGTGGATTTCCTCACCTATGATGTCTTAGATCAGAACCGTATGTTTGAGCCCAAGTGCCTGGATGAATTTCCAAATCTGAAGGCTTTCATGTGCCGTTTTGAGGTGATGGATGCTCCCTGCACCTTTCTCTTACAAAAACACTCACAGGTTCCCCTGGGCCCCAAGGAAGTCCACTGTGATAGATTCTTGCCCAACACCAGCTTTTGACTAAAGGGATCAGTGGCTGGGTACCTCCAGACCTTTAAGTCTTGGGAAGGGCCTGGCTTCTATATCCTGCAGGCATTGTCTACAAGAAAGGGTGGGGAGGACAGGCAGCTTGTGAGTGTCACTGGTTTGAAATGGGTCTGTTGGGCTGCACTAGTCTTATAAGGTTTGGTGCTTTCCCTTCAGGCTTTGGAGAAGATTGCTGCCTACATGCAGTCTGACCGCTTCTTCAAGATGCCCATCAACAACAAGATGGCCCAGTGGGGCAACAAGAGAATATGCTGAGCAGGAGGCCGACTTGCACTGCTTTTTCTGCCCCTCCTGCCCCAGGGCGCCTGTAATGCTTTCTTCTCTGCTCTTTTCAATAAATAGCCCTTAAGCTTCTGATGTCCTGCTGGATTTCTCTTGGGAGTAAAGGCCGGAGGAGAATGAGGATATGTGGAGAATTACTGAGATGTGACTCAGTCCCTGCAACATTGACACCCACCCCCAATGACGTTCAGCAGCTAGAGGGTCTTGCCTAAGCCTTGAGGGTGAGCACTAGAAATAAAGATGAGATTGCACAGTTGTAGAGAACAGGTGTGTTACATGGGACTGAAGCCCCTGTGAAGACCTGGTGGTGACATCGAGTAAAACTGTGTGGTGCTGTGAATGAGTTCAGAAACACACCCTTATCTATGGGAATTTAGGGTAATGATGTTGTAATGTGACAGCGAGATAACCAGAGACGGCACAGCCGTATTGTAAAGGAGCACTTGATTTCGTCAGCGGGCTGCAGAGGGCATAATCTCCCCTCAGATCAACAGCCCTGATTCTTCTTGCTCGTCCCATTTTAAAGACAGAAGCCCCCTCCTCCTTTTGCCCCCCTCCCCTCAGGGGACAAGTACAATAGTGTGAGTGACAGAGATTACAGAAGTCAAAATTAGCATTATTCACCGACAGCACAAGTACTTGCAAATACCTATACTCAGGAAACTGCAAATGCCTCCCAATACATGGGGTAACTATAATCTTAGGCAAAATTCCTTCACGTCTAGGGGTAATTAACCTGTTATTGGAAGAATATCGAGGAAGGTCTATTGATGATAAATGGAGTCATTTAGTTGCCTTAGCTAAGGGTCCTACAGTTGCCTTAGCCTTGGGGCCCAGATCAATGACAGCAGTATTTCAAACCAGTGGGCTAACCAACAAACACAATTGGAACAATTACTTAGCAATTGAAAATAATAGAACCCTGCTTCACACCACTCACTCCAAAGCTGGAGAAGTATTAATGAAAATGTAAGAGTATTTGTGATCAGAGGGTGAGGAAAGACAAAAAGGAAAGCCATAGGAAAAACTTGAACACTATCAAGTTTTTATATTGATCTGGGCCCCAAGGCTAAGGCAACTAGATTCCATTTTATGTAGGACCCTTAGCTAAGGCAACTAAATGACTCCATTTTTATCATCAATAGACCTTCCTCGATATTCTTCCAATAATAGGTTAATTACCCCTAGACGTGAAGGAATTTTGCCTAAGATTATAGTTACCCCATGTATTGGGAGGCATTTGCAGTTTTCTGAGTATAGGTATTTGCAAGTACTTGTGCTGTCGGTGAATAATGCTAATTTTGACTTCTGTAATCTCTGTCACTCACACTATTGTACTTGTCCCCTGAGGGGAGGGGGGCAAAAGGAGGAGGGGGCTTCTGTCTTTAAAATGGGACGAGCAAGAAGAATCAGGGCTGTTGATCTGAGGGGAGACTATGCCCTCCACAGCCCGCCGGCGAAATAAAGTGCTCCTTTACAATACAGCTGTGCATCTCTGGTTATCTCGCTGTCACGTTACAAAAATATCTTTTTAACTTTTGTTTTCTTTATTGATTTTAGAGAGAGAGGAAGGGAGAGGGAGAGAGAGATAGAAACATAGATGAGAGAGAACATTGATTGACCGCCTCCTGCACACCCCCCACTGGGGATCAGGCCCACAACCTGGGCATGTGATGTATCCTGACCGGGAATTGAACCAGCGACCTCTTGGTGCATGGGTGGATGCTCAACCACTGAGCCACATCAGCCGGGCTAAAAGTATCAAGTTTTTAAAACTTTCTATGATAGTGAGCAAAGAAGCAAAATTCAACAAGTGAGATGAAAACAAAGGACTCATTCAAAGACCATATAAAGGACTCCTATGAATCATGAAGACAACTCAGTTTTTAAAAATGGACAAAAATCTATGAACAAACAATTTACAGGAATAGAGATATTCATAGCCCCACCAAAAAGTTAAAAAGATGTTTATAATCCAAGGAACTGCAAATTACGATAGAGGCTATTTTTCCATTTTTCAGATGAACAAGAAGTCAGAAGTTTACAAGTATTGGCAAGGTTTGGGAAAATGATACGCATTTCCTTCTGGGAAACTTAGAAATAGGTGTCGCTACTTTGGAGGACAATTTGTCAATATCTTCTAAAAATCAAGTAATATCCAGTGACCCAATAATTCCATTCTATTAAAACCACACTTGAGGTATACACTAATTTCGTGGCATTGTTTGTAACCACAGAACTGGAAGTCACATCAATGCCCATCCATACTATGGAATACCAAAAGGCAATTTAAAAATATGTTTTTACTGATTTTTCAGAGAGAGAGGGAGAAAGAAATAGAAACTTTGACGTGAGAAAGAAACATAGATTGGCTGCCTCCTGCATGCCCCCCTACTGGGGATCAAGCCTGCAACCTGGGCATGTCCCCTGACTGGGAATCAAACCGGGACCTCTCAGTCCATGGGACTGATGTTCAACCTGCCGAGCCACACCGGCCAGGTGCCAAAAGGGAATTAAAGAATGAGATTGAACTGTATGAGCTAGCGTGGGAAGATCCCTGAGACATGTTGAATTTTTTTAATTAGATTGCAGATTAATATGTACAATATAAAACCTTTCATGTTTTAAGAAGGTAAACCTTAAGGTAAGCATTTTCTATAGATACATTTCTGTATGTGAAACGCATAGAAAAAGGTCTGGCATCCCTAACTGACAAGAAGGCTTGGGAGAAGGGCCCAGGTTCCAGATGGAAGTTAAAGAAGACATTAGAGAGAAGCTAAGGATTTCTTTTTCTTTTTAAATTTTTTTCCTTTATTGATTTTAGAGAGAGAGAAAGTGAAAGGGAGAGAGAGATAGAAACACTGATGAGAGAGAACATCAATTGGCCGCCTCCTGCATGCCCCCCACTGGGGATTGGCCCCTCAACCTGGGCATGTGTCCTGACCAGGAATCGAACCAGCAACCTCTTGGTGCATGAGCCCTACTGGCAGGACTCTTTTTTCTTTTTTAACTGGGGAAATGCGTTCATGTATTACTGTGTAATAGAAGCTAGTTTTAAGAAAAGAATGCAAACTTAAGGGAAACTGACTGCTGTGGAGATTAAATTGGCACCACTCTCCATACGCAAAGTCTTTGAGTAGTTTCCAGCCTAAGACAGTGACCTGAGGGCCAGATTGCTGTACCCTGTTGACCAGGAGACAAAGATCTCCCTAGGGAGGGAAGGACAGAGGGCCTCAGTGCCCAGGGGACCAGGTGATGTCAGGAGGGCTGCCTCAGGAGGGATTAGTACAAACACAAGGTAAGCATTCAGTTCAACTCCCACCTTTTGCCACCAGTAGTCAGATACCCAGGCCAATGTCTTGAGTCCAGGAAGCCTTTTGCCAGAAGATGTAAAGCTGGGAGTTTCTCTGCCATCTGAGAGCTATTGAGGTGAATTTCCATAGTGTGAGAGAGCGAAGTGTGCCCTAAGGGAAGGCCTTGTAGAGTGGGGCAGAGAGATTGAAGATATATCTGTAACTGGATAACTGGATAGAGGATGTGATCAGAAATCTGAAAGGGAATGTATTATTTATTGCTGTGTAACAATAGTACCACTAATTTAGAAGCTTAAACCCACACACATTATTTCAGTTTCTGTGGGTTAGGAGTCAGGGCACAGCTGCACAGGGTCCCCTGCTTCAGGGTCCCATATGAAAGCTGAGCTTCAAGTGTCAGCCAGGGCTCGCGTCTCATCTCAAGGCTCAATTGGGGAAGGATGGGCTTTCTGAGTTCACGGGATTGTTGATGGAATTCAGTTCCTTCTGACCTGTTGGACAGAGGGCTCCAGGTTCCTGCTGGCTATCAGCTGGAGGCCACCCTCAGTTCCTTGCAAGGGAGACCTTGATTCATCCAAACCAGTAAGGGGGATGGCTGCCTGAAAAAACACTACAGCCCTATAAAATGGAATGCAAACATCCCATCACCCTTGCTGTATTCCATTACAGTGTGGTCCTGCTCACACTCAAAGGAGAGGATTTCATAGGGGCATGAGTACCAGAAGGTGGGATTATGGGGGGGCCATCATAGAGTCTATTCACCACAGGAAGAAGGCAAGCAAACAAGAAATCAGCTCTGTGGAAAGAATCCTGGGAAAGACAGATGACAGAAGACAGCAACGTGGCAATTGGAAGGGAGCAGTTTAAACAGCGCAGGTCTGCAGGTGGAATGTATATTCCATGAATTCCAGATAGACAATAAACAAATCACATGTTCCAGCTTTTTCTAGTTACCAGGTTTGTGAGTGAAAATCCACTTAACAGTTCTCTAAAAACAATGACCTTGATGGCCCGGAAAGCAGGGAAAGCCACTGAGAAGAACAGATCCATCCCACAGGAGATGTGGTTCCCCCAGACCCCAGACCCCAACTCTGATTCCAACATGGGCCAAGAAGAGAATGCTGTCACAATGGCTGCCTTCAAGCCAGGAAGAGAAGTGGACACCCTATCATCCCAGAGGCGCAGACACCACACAAATGTTGAGAAATTAAGTATACTAGTGATGGCTTTGTGCAAACACCATCGGTAAGAGCTATTTAAAAATGCGATAGGAGCCCTGGCCGGTTTGGCTCAGCGGTTAGAGCGTCGGCCTGCGGTCCAGAGAGACCCGGGTTCGGTTCCCGCTAAGGGCACGTACCTCGGTTGCAGTTTGTCCCCGGCCCTGGTTGGTCGTGCGGGTGGCAGCCACTCGATGTGTCCCTTTCACGTCGATGTTTCTCTCTCTCTCTCTTCCTCTCTCTCCCTCCCACTCTAGCTGAACAAAAAATGAAAAAAAAATGTCCTCGGGTGAGGATAAAAAATAAATAAATAAATAAAAATAAATAAAAATGCCATAGGAGCAGTTCCCCACAAAAGCATTAGAGATGCTAATTTGTATTCATTGTTGAAGGCTGAGCTGAGCGACTAGATTAGGCATTTCCAGTTCAGAAGGCAATAGCTTATGTGACTCAAGAAAAATGAGCTGTAGTTTTGTTTCACTGATGGGATGGGTGGAACAGGGGCCACTGACATGTATGGACATGGCTCTGCCTTTCAAGCTAGCTTAAGGGCTTGGAACACCGATGTCTGGGCTTCGAACAGAAATTGCACATCCCTTATCCTTCAGCAGCAGGACTAGGTTGAGCAGTGAGCCACACTGATGAAAGGGGTTAGGGGTTCGGAAGGATGGTAGGGAAGACGGAAAGAATTGGTGTTTAGTCAGTGATTTTTCCAATGTGCAAATTTACTGTCTGCCCAGCCGGTGTGGCTCAGTGGATTGAGTGGGGTCCCATGAACTGAGAGGTCCTGGTTCGATTCCCAGTCAGGGCACATGCCCAGGTTTCAGACTTGATCCCCAGTAGGGGGCATGCAGGAGGCAGCCGATCGATGTTTCTCTCTCACATCAATATTTCTCTCTCTCTCCTTTCCTCTCTCTATAAAAAATCAATAAAAACATCTTTTTTTTTAATTTGCTCATGTCAGTCTCCTGCTTAAATACAATTACTGGATTCTTAAGCCTCTGGGGGAGGGCAACAATCTCTTCCAGTTTACAAAATCCTTCATAATCTCTCCACTTCCTGTCTAGCTACATCTCTTGGTGGGTGCCGCCTGCCCCTGTCCTGGAGCACGGGTTCCGGCCTTTCTGAATTCCCTGAGGAGCCACACAGACGCTGGAGTCAGGCTGCTTGGGTTCAGATCCTGGCTCTGCTGCAATAAACTGGCCCCCTGCCCTCTCTGATCAATGAACCCTCCTCCACTGGGTTGTCATTGTTGTAACGTGTCAGCGAGATAACCAGAGACGCACGGCCACATTGTAAAGGAGTACTTTATTACACCGGTGGGCCGTTACACCGGCGGGCTGGGGGGGTACAGCTTCCCCAAATCCTCAGCCCCGAGCCTTCTTTGTTGCCCGCTTTTAAAGGCACAACTACAGAAAAAAAACTACATTCTCTTGGCGCCGCTTTTGGCACCGTTAAGGGGGGCTGATACAGAGAAGGGGAGAGAAGAGCAGGGTAACTATTAATCTATTTTTTCTCATGGTTTCTCTGAGTTTCCCAAGGCCATCCTCAACCCCTTATCTGTACAGTTTTCTTTGGGTGTCTCAAGGCCCTTATGTTTACAGAAAAGAAACTGCCAGGGTGTGTACGTGCAGTAACTGAGGGTCAGAATGGAGTTATTACAGTCATGAGAAGTATGCCACTCTTTCTAGAGCACCTAAAACAGACCTGTTATATAAATGTATACATATAAGTATCCAAAAGCACCAGGTTCTCTTTGATCTTCATGCTTTTTTACTGCTGTTGCCTCTGCCTGCACTGCTTTTGCCCTGGCCCCCTCAGCCTGCCTAATGCCTGTTCATCTTCCAAGGTAAGCTCAGAAGTCGCTGCCTCTGGGGGCCACACTGATAACCCCGTGGAAACCATCAGCGGTGGTCAGCACACATTCCTGCTGCTTTCCTTTGCGGAAAGCTTCCCGACCCTCTGGAACTTAAGTGCAGCTTTGTGACTTGCTTTGGCCAGTGAAATACACGCACTTCCAGGCAGTCTTTAAGAGCCAGGTACGTGTCACCACTCTATCTACTTCTGACTGCTGTGAATCCAGAGCTAGCAGGTGCCCAGTTGAAGCCCCCATTAGTCTGGGTCTCTGGCCCACCACAACCAGCAAGGCCCCTGTTGACCACATGGGACCTGAAGCTTGAGTTAGAAAAAAAAAAAAAACATATTCAGCCACTGAGATTTGTTTTATCTTGACCAACATTCTCCCAGCCCCCCAGGCTAATTTAAATGCACCCGTTTTAAATCTGTTCCCACAGGATTAGACCTTTCCCTTGATCGGTACTTACCACACTGAACTCTAATTGCTCGTTTAAATTTCTGTCTCCACCACTGAACTGTAAGTTGCCTGAGAGCAGGGACTGTGTCGTAGGCCAATTTGTGTACGCAGTGCTTGTGGAGAGCCCGACACAAAGCAGGCACTCACACAATGCGTTGCTTCCCTTTGTTCTGATGAGAATTTGGGACGAAAGAGCCAATCCAGAGATTGGCTGATGTCAATAAAAATAAAAGCCTTGGTTCACAGTAGCTCTTCTGAATCATCTCACCAAAGGAGGGCACCCTATGAGCATTGTAAATAAACGCAGACCAGTTCATCTGCAAACCTGAGTGCAGCTGCTTCCTACTGCATCACAGAGCTCTCCTAATTTTCCCTTTTTTCCACCTTCCATTCCCTTACCTTTTTATATAGGGTGAACTGGGGCTTGTTGACATTATGCTTGAGTCTGTCATTTTCAAAATATCAATCTGAACGTTACTCGGAAATTCCCAAACTTGGAAGTGGGCACAGTAGTTGATGACACTTTGGGTTGTCCCTGTTTGGGGCAAAAGAGGGTGGATGTGTTTTTGTTTGTACGGGGATGGCTGCATTATGTTAGGTGGGAGCATTTTCTGGTGGTGGGTATCGTAATGATTGTTTGGAAATGCACATATGAAAAAGAATATGTGTGTGGTGGGCATCTATCGTCTGTATCCGTGAAACATCCTTCTTATAGGTGGGGAATGTCTCTCGTTGTGAGCCTCACCTCCGCAAGATAGAAGGCTGATTAGCTGACTCTCAGTATTCACCTCCCCATCTTCTAGTTGTCACATTTCTGCTGGGCACGCTACTTCTCAGGCGAAAGATATCATTTCCTTTACGATTAAGTTCTAGTCAATGAGATATATAAATAGAAGTGTTATGTTACTTCCAGGAAGTTTCCTTAAGAGGGAAAGAACAGCTCCCATTCCTCTTTCAGCCTCCTGCTGCTTGGAACGCAGATGTAATGAGGCTCTAGCAGCCATTTTGTGCTATGAGGCAACAGAGAATGGAGACTTCATGCTGAGGATGAGGGAGCAGAAAACTATGAAGCTGAGTCCTTAAGGCTACTATGAAGCCAACGTTGCCGGTGCTTAACTGTCCACCTTCAGATCTGTCCTATTTTAAGCCACTGTTGTTGTTTTAATCATACCCAGCAGAACTTAATTCTTGCTAATTCACTTGCTCTTCCAGCCTCCGTATGGCTCGGGCATAAGCCTGGGACCCAGGTTCTGTGAATTGCACACAGGTGTTCAGGACTTCAATCTTAAAGGAGCAGTCCCTGAGAATTCACTTTCTGGCAAGAATTGGGATTTTGGAGACAGCAGTGGCGAGACATTAGACCTAGTGCCATAGGTCAGGGGCAGGACCTCGGGTGACTGTACCCAGCAATGGCTGTGGGGTGTTCTCCAGACCAAGCCCACAAGTAGTTAGGCCCATTCCCAGGCCGACCCCCTGACCCCCCAGGGATTCCATGTGCTACCTGATACCTCTAATAAATCCTTTTCCTGTTTCAGCCACAAGGAAGTGATACGCCACTCCCCTTGCGTGTATCTGAAAATAAGATCTTATCTTTAATACCTGATCCTCTATCCTACCTGCTTTAAACAACTGGCTTAACCCCCAGGTTTCCTCTAGACTGGAACTTAACTTTTTTTTTTATCCTCACCCGAGGACATTTTTCCATTTTTTGTTCAGATAGAATGGGAGGGAGAGAGAGGAAGAGAGAGAGAGAGAGAGAGAGAGAGAGAGAGAGAGAGAAACATCGACGTAAAAGAGACACATCAAGTGGCTGCCTCCCGCACGACCAACCAGGGCCGGGGACAAACTGCAACCGAGGTACATGCCCCTAGCGGGAACCGAACCCAGGTCTCTCTGGACCGCAGGCCAACGCGCTAACCGCTGAGCCAAACCGGCCTGGGCTGGAACTTAACTTTTATCCCCACTTTTCTGCGCGTGGGAGAGACTGCAGTTGGCCACCAAAGTCCATTCTTTTAAAATATGGTCTACCCCTGTGTCTAAGTAGAGCCGCACATCTGAACCTCACGAGTAGAATGTGAACAACTGTGACATGCAACTTCAGCCTGGCTTGCAGAGTGGGAAGTTGTTTCTCTGGGTTTTCTCTATTTTCCTTCCCATACTCATGACGTAGCTTTGACCAAGGAGATGAGGAAGCACCCTGGGGATGTCAGAGCCACAAGAAGGAAGGGGCCTTAGTCCCCTAAATAACTTCATGGAGCAGGGCTGCCCCAATAGCCTGGACTATTACCCATGGAGCATGAAAGAAGAATAAACTTCTATTTTCTATAAGTTGCTGTCTTAGGGTCTCTATCAGCTTTACCTTTCTCTGCTAATACAATAATAATGGAGGAATACTGGGCAGGGAACTTGTAATTAACAACAGGTGATTAAAGACCTCTGCAGGAGACACCAATGCCGTGTTCTCAGTGTGTCGTGTGTTCCCATTCTAGAAGGGGCAGATATACCCTGAACGATATCTAAGCACTGTCACAAGGCACCCAAGAATCCCAAGTCTTGGGGCCTCTGCTGGATCCAGCCACAATCAAATCATCTATTTGGTTGCCTCAGTTTTGTGCTAGGCAGCTAGACATGAGCAGAGCAAGGACGATGGGCCAGGTACAGAGGGCACCAGAGTGAAAAGCCCCGGATGCCTAGCAAACAACAATGTAGGGTGGGACCTCGCCCCCAGGGTGACCTTTTCTCCCCTAACATATCGCTGGTCATGCGGTTTGGACCCCCTGACCTTTCCTCCCTAGAGATAACATCTAGCCTTCAGTTGTATCTCAGGCCCAGGCCAAGAAAAGCAGCAAAACCAGACAAGTGACCCCACAGCTGACCTCAGGACCAGCTGCATTGGATAATGACGCCCTGCCCTGATGCTGACCAATCAATCAATGGTGATCTAGACCCTGAAAGGACGCACCTGAAAAGCTGCTGAATAGTCTATTGAGATATTCCCCTGGGACCTCCCCTAAACTCTCCACCCCTAAAACCCTTAGGACTGAGAACCCATATGTTCTCCCTCCTGGGGAGCCTGCCCCATGCTTTTCCCCTCCTCCCTCCCCTCCCCCTTCCCCCAGCTGTGTCATCTTTACCTTCCTCACTTCTAAGCTCCAAGGGCCCTTCCTTTGCCTCTGTAACTTGTTTCCTAAGCCCGTTTCTTCTACAAATTACTTCTTCCACCTCTGTGATGTTATAAGTAAATGTTCTCTTATAGTTTAAGTCTTGGCTCTGAATCTTTCCTAGCCAGAACTCAAGTACCAAGGTTGCTGAACCCAGGTCTGGTCTGACTCTGCCCTTCTAACACCTGGTGCTGTTCCTACCACCCCCAAGAGTTTGAAGTACATACATTCTACTCTTTCTGCCTTACTCTTTAAAATACTTAGCTTTTATCATTTTGACCACAATGTTTAGAAAATTATTTTCATTTGTAACTATCTTTGTTATCACATCTTCTCTTTCTTTTTTTTTATGTGTTTTTATTGATTTTTTAGAGAGAAAGGAAGGGAGAGATAGATAGAAACATCGATGTGTGAGAGAGACATCCATCGGCTGCCTCCTCCACGACCCCCACTGCAGATCAAGCCTGCAATGCAGACATGTGCGCTGACCAGGAATCGCACTGGAACCTCTCAGTGCATGGGACCATGCTTAATCCACTGAGCCACACCAGCTGGGCCAGGCTTCCCTCCTTTTTAAGGATTAAATTCTTTTGTCCTTTTTTTCTTTAATAATCAACTATTACATTTCAAATATAATATTTAGGCTTTAATATAGCTGTGCACTTTTAACCTGAGCTTCCAGGTCAGGAGTCGGGAAATGTGGGCCATCTGTGTTTGAAGTTCTGTTGGAATGCAGCCCACCTATTCATTTATGTATTGTCTATGTCGATTTTCACAGAGACCACATGACCCGAAAGCGGAAAGTATTTACCATCTAGACCTCTACAGAGAACATTTGCCAGCCCCTGTTCTGGATCTGGATCTATTTTACTCTGATTTAATATTTTTATTGTCTCTGCTTATCTTTTATCATAGTGTCACCCCTAATTTCCATTACTTCCCTTTTTAATCCTTAACCCTCCTATCTTTCAGTTAAAGTTTAATAAGCTTTTGACGTAAATTTTATGTTTCATAATCTTTGATTAGCTTTGCTGAACTTTTATCTTTCCAGCTCTAACTTTTTAATCATTTATTTCTTAATGACTTTTAACATTATTCCCATGGCTCCCTTTTTATGTAATAACTGCAAATACAGTTGCAGACAGAGATCATCTGGACAAATGCCCAACAAGACTTTTCTTCAAGTCTCCTATTATGAGCCAAGTCTCAAGACTGTGCCTTAATAAGGCCCAGCTCGCCCTGGCCAGTTTGGCTCAGCGGTTAGAGCGTCGGCCTGCGGTCCAGAGAGACCCGGGTTCGGTTCCCGCTAGGGGCATGTACTTCGGTTGCAGTTTGTCCCCAGCCCTGGTTGGTCGTGCGGGTGGCAGCCACTCGATGTGTCCCTTTCACATCGATGTTTCTCTCTCTCTCTCTTCCTGTCTCTCCCTCCCACTCTATCTGAACAAAAAATGAAAAAATGTCCTCGGATGAGGATAAAAAAAAAAAAAAAAAATAAGGCCCAGCTCTGCTATCCAGCCACTGTTTGAGGACCATGCTCATCAGACGGCTATCCCAGGAACCCTACACCTTTGAAGGTGTCCTACCATCAACGCCACACTACCTTCTGACCACAGACTGGCTGGCATCTGGCCCAGCACACTAGGCCTGCTGAGGTCAGGTTCAGTTATTCACAGAACAGCTAAAGCCTATTTAATGCTTAAGTTAGAAAGAGCTAATGGCTCATTCTCCCAGACCTGTGCATGTAAAAATCTTCTGAGCTGTATTTTGTATCTCTGGTGGCTGAGATGAACTATATCCAGAGCTCTAAGTCCCAAGAATGGTTGTAGAGTTTGCCAGAGTCTTACTAGATATAATTCAAATTTCCAACTGTTGTTGAATAAAGTTTCAGGCAATGTGCTAGATATAAGAGATTAAAAGTCCAATAAACATGGATTCTCTCCTCAATGAGTTTCTGATAGAGTTGGAGAGGAAAACAAGTCAAATGACCATCATAATACAGTGGGGTGTGTTTCACTGAGATATGTTGTAAGAGCACAGAGGAAAAGTGTCTACAGCAGAGAACACTCAGGGAAAGGTAGGCCACTAGGATCCCATACCCCTTCCCCACCCCAAGAGCTCCCTGAACCATGAGACAGAGTACTACAAGCTTATAGGAGGCATTCTACAAATGCTGAAATTAAGGAGGGACCCAGGCACAGGAGGCCCCCTCTTCAGTAGAGACCCCAGGCTGAGGCACGCAGAACATGGAGATAGAAATGAGCCAGAAACCTTATAACCCTACCTGTCCGCCTCCCTGCCACCACCGCACACAGACACCCCACAGCCCAGCCATTGTGTACAACAGAGAGAAAATGGACACCCCCAACCCCAACACAGTGCATTCTGAGTCCAGTGGCCAAGAAGGAATTACAAGACAAGCAGGTGTGATTAGGCTTTATTGGGGATCAGGCAGGGCTGGGCAGGAACCACTCTGGGGAGCAGGGCCTGCACACCCAAGCAACGCTAGTCTACAGGGCAGTGGTGGGAGAGCAGGGCTGAGCTCCTCAGGCCAGGAGTCTGGTTGGTCTCCTCGAAGCAGAGCAATCAGTGAGGGGAATGTCGGTCTGGTTCGCTTTCCTACAAGAGGGTTAATGTGGGCCGGGGTAGGAACATCACTGAAGAAAAGTGGGAGCTGAGCTTAGAGGGCCTGGATGGAAAAAGGCTTGAGAGGCAGATAAGGGACTAATAAGACATCTAGTCGGGGTAGGAGGGGGAGAGAAGGGAGTGAAAAGAAGCAAAGCAGATGGGTCTAAGAATGCAGAACCGTCCAGCTGTTCTGCAGGCCCCAGTGTGCTCCTCGTTCCCACCTCCTGCACTTACAGGCCCTACTTGTTGCCCCACATGGCCATCTTGGAGTACACAGGAGTTGGGAGGAAGCGACTGGACTTCATGTAGTCAGAGATCTTCTTCAGGCCCTGAGGGTGGAAAAAGAAGACCAGATCTCAATGTGTGCTGCACAACTGGGCTCACACAGCCCCACTTCAGACACTCCAAGTTCAGGATCCAGGCAAGACTTCCTTGTGGGGTCAACTGTGGGGGCATAAGACAGTCTTCCTGGGGCCCCCAGCTCTGCTAAGTTAACTCTTACAGTTTCCTGCAACTGGTGTGATAGCTTAGTAAGAGTTACCACATGAGACTCTACACTGTGCTAGGTGCTTTATATCCATCAGACTATGATACAGGTTCACAACCTCCACACCACTGCCTACAAAATAGGTTCTGCTACCACCATTTTCACAAGGGAACCTGAGGCACACACAGCTGAAGCCCCCTCCTCGTGTCACACTGCTAGTTAGTGGAAAGGGCTGGAAGGCAGCCTGGCTCTCTCCCCCTTTCTGTGTTCTTTCTGCTGCACTCCCCTCCTCCCCTCCCACACAGGAGGCCTTGACCCTCCCAGTCTGTACAAACAGTTTCCTTTTTCAGAGGGAGGCTCCTGGCTTCCCAGGGGCTGCCCAAGGAGGGACCCCAGGGAGAACAAAGGGGCTCAGAATGTGCCTGTGCAGCTTGCACAAGAGGCCAGATCTCACCCAATGACTCAGCAAAACAGGGATGAAAGCTGATAGGAGGATGTGGAGCAAGAATGCCAGGCCAGGACCTAAGGAGTCCACTTAAAGGAGAAAGTCCAATTGTTTGGCCTGGTTCCTGAGCCCAATCGCACTGGGCCTTCCACAGGATTCAAAGGTCCTGGGACTGCCTATAACCAAGGCCTGGCCCCCACAGGCCACAGACTACAGCCCACAGCTGTCCCTCATCCCTCCCAGCCAGTCAGTCATCCCAGCTCTGGCATAATATCCAAGGCTGATCACCCTGGACCAGAACCAGAGTAGATAAGAACTAGCTGGCAAAGCTGATCTCTCTTGATGGGGAGTGGGGAAGGGAAACAGATTGTAAGCTGAAAACTTCTTGAACTAATAATGCCTCAAATTCCGAAATCTGTAATAAAGCCGACTTCATTGATCTTCTGTGAGTTGACCACGGGTGACTAGTGATAAGCTGTGAGGTGCGGTCTAGGCTGTGCACCTCTAGCACCCAGGTGGAACCGCAGTACACAGCTGGGACTCCTGTACTTCTCCAGCTGCACTGACACCAGCAGGGGGTGTTCCATGGCTGGCTCACCTTTGCATACTCACTGTGTTTGACACAGTGCCTCACACAGAGGAGAAGGGCACATCAGTGAATATAACTGAAAATAAGCACACCATCTCATCTCTGAGACAGTATGTTGGATAACTGCAGGGAAGAAGGAAAGGGAGGGGGCAGGAGAGGGATGTGCCCACCACAGAAGACATCGACATAAACTCCTTCTGCAGGAGCACCCACATGTGTTCTCAGATCCCAGCACCAGCAATAGCCCAGAAATCTCAGCACTGCCCAGAAGGGATCCCATTCTGCAAAGATGTCTGGAGATAGGGAGTTAATACTGTCTGTGTCTTTGGACTTAATATCATTCCTACCGTGTCTCAACTCTACTAATTCTGCTACATACAAACTCCTGAATGTTCTGCTTCATCCACAATGTCCCGAGCAGTGACCGCAGGCTGGAGAAGGACCTGAGCTCTTCTTTCTGGCACAGGAAAGGGGGGCCACTGGCTGCTGCCCATGGAGCCAGCACTGCCTGGGAGCCCAGCACAGCCTGTACTGGCTCTGTGATCTTGAGCAAATGACTCCCCCTTTCAGCCTCATGTCATTATCTGTAAAAGGGAGGTGAAAACTCTTCTCCCATGTAGGAATGTTTTAAAGATTAAATTGAACCCAGTATATGTAAGATGCTGATCAAAGATCCTGGCATTAAGCAAGTCCTCAATGAATGCTAGTTGAGCTTCATTTTAGCTCCAGGACTAGCAAAGCATGAGAGAAAAGAGAGAGACAAAAGGGATGAAATAGTGAGAGGATCAGTGGAATCACCTCAAAGCGGACCAGGAAATCTTTCAGGCTCGAGAACGCATCCAGGCACTTGGGATCAAACCTTCGCATTATATCCAGTAAGTCATAAGCCAGGAAATCCACATAGGTGAGCTGCAGACAGGCAAAAAATGAATGGGCACCAGACCCTGAAACTGGGAAAATGTCAGCTCCCTGACCCCAAAGCCTTTTCCTTACCTTGTCCCCTGCAAACCAAGACCTCTTGCCCAGGAACTGCGAGAAGAGCTTCATCTTTTCAGGGAGCGCCTTCAAAAACTCAGGCTTCAGTTTCTCCTGAGGCACAAAACAGCTGTCACCACCCACAGACACAGACTCCCTGGGCAGAGAGGCAGGCCTCCCAGGGCTGTTCCTGACCCCCAGCTGCCACAGATGGGCAGCCACGGCCCCCAAGGGAACCTGGGTCAGAGCCCAGGATATAATTTCATCCAACCTCTGTTCATTAGACTCCAGCTGGGTACCACCTCCCATCTGTGAGAGGCAATTGGGAAGGCAGAGAAATACCACCTTTTCCCTGAACCTGTCTCCACTCATCTCCAAACACCTTCCCACGGGGCAGACCCAGGAGTGCTGAGAGAACCTGGCAGATCCCTGGACTCGGAATTCAGGTGGAATGGAAGAGCGAAGAATTAAAATGTTCTAGGGAAGGACATGACAGCTGGTGGGTGAAAGAATGGACACTTGAGCACTTTCTGGACAGATGGGGACAATCTGAGAGGCTGAAAGGAAGGAGGGAGAGGCACAGAGGCCCTGTGGGTGCCCCACTGCCTACCAGGAAAATTGCTGATGCCTGTGGGTTTCAAGGAGGAGGTATAGGGCTAACAAGCAGAACATACCGTTAGACCCTGAGGAGTCTAACCTCCATATAAAGGTTGCTGGGAACAGAGTCAGAGATTTCATTTGGGACAATTGGGGGTTATGTGGGTTACTCTGCCGACAGTATAGAGACCAGCTTGGAGGATCAGAAGCTCCCAGGAGTTCAAATGGCAAACAGGACCAGCAGATGGGACACAAAAGTCCTATCTCCTATCAAAATCTATCCAGCCTAGCCTTGCCAGAGGGGACTCACATAGTCAGGGCTGTAGCAGGTCCTGATATGGTACATTCGGGTGTCCATAATCTCATTCTCCAACATGTCCATGCGAATCTTCTCTTCCTCTGTCTCTCCACCTACAGCCACACAGCAGAGACTCTCCCTCAGCATCCCACTTCAGCTAGCCCAGGGGCAAGGCCACCTGTCCCCCTGCGCCCACCCCCAGCCCCACTCACAGAGGTTGTGCTTGCGAGCAATGTATCGAAGGATGGCGTTGCTCTGGGTGAGCCTGTGAGCCCCATCAATTAAGTAGGGCAGCTGGAAGGGTAATAGGGCCAGGTCAGTAGGCCACAGGCTCCCCTGAAACCCCTCCTTGCATTTGGGGCAGAGATGAAACCTGGGCTCTCAGTGTCTGGCACACAGTAGTCACTAAGCAAATATACTATAAAAGTAAAGAATGAGCTGAGACAAAGAGCGTCGTAGAAAAGCAGTGACAAGAACCAGGAAGCTGAGGGGCTGAGCAGAGGGCTCCAGATCCTGAGACCCCTATCTAAGCTGGGAAAGGAGATCTCAGAGTAGAGACAAGGTTCACTTACACCCACTGTCCCCATCCCCTGCACCTACATTGGGGAAGTCCAGGCCCAGCTTGAATTTTTCACTCAGCCACTGGCTTCTGTCAAAGTCGGGAGCTGTGATGGAGAAGACAGAGTGAAACCAGCACCCCTGGGGCCCAGCCCTCTTTCCCCGGATCCTACCAAGAAGTCAGTGGCCAGGCCTCTGAACTGGTGAGTCTGAAATCTGAGCATTAAGTCTCTCATTCAGATTTGGGGGAAAGAACACTTAAAAGTCTCCGGAACCTACATGGATAAGGCTTCCTCAGTGGAGGCAAACCCTCGGGGAAGCCATCGCACTTGCTGACACAGGGGTTCAGCAATCTCCTCTCTGGTCTCGCCTGGAAGGCCAAGGCCCACCCCCAGAGGATAAGGAAGGGGCAGGGCCCTGCTCAGCCTGTGGGGGGCGGCACAGATGAGCTGCAGGTGGCCAGGGCACTGGTACTCGGTACCAGATCAGCAGGAGTTGGGCCGAAGTCGGAACGCGACAAGAATGCCATTACCGTCCCCCATCGTGTACTTCTTCTCCTCATAGTTGGAGTCTGTGTACTCCAGGAGCAGGCGGATGGCGTGTGCCAGCTGGGAGGGAAGGCCGGACAGAGGTCACGGACCCAGGGGCCCCACTCGGGGCTCCCTCTGCTCCAACTACCCACCCCCGCAACACACTGACACCCCAGGCGCCCGCGCCCTCGCCCACCTGAGGACAGGCGGCGGGATGGGGCCGGGTCCAGCCAGACCTGCGGAGGACCCTCCAGGTAGAACCGCCCGGCTGCTCAGCATGGCCCGGCCCGCCCGCTCCCTGCCACCCGCCCGGGCGGACCCCTCGCTCACCCCTCGGATGTCCCAGTAACCCAAAGTCATGGCCATGGCGCTGGTGTTCGCGCTCTGAGTGAACGGGCTCTTTCAAGCTGGACTTAAAAATTATGCTCAGTCCGAGAGGAGGGGCGGGGCGGGGCGGGGCCTACTGTGCACACAGCCCCCTGATTTCGTCCCTAGTCCAGGCCCCTAAGCCCGGCCACACCCACCACCCTATCCCCGAGCCCCAGTGACTCCGGCGGGGCTGCAGCCTCAGAGCAGATGGAAACAGTCCCTGCCCGCCACCCAGCCACGGGATTGGGGAACAGTCTGGGCGCCAGGACGCCAAAGGCCGCCGGGCTGGGCTCGCCTGGGTGCCCCGGCGGCTCCGCGTCTTCCCTCCCGTATCCAGACCTCGGCTCGGGCAGAGGAAGTGGGCGGTGCGCTTGGGAGACAAATCTGAAACGCAAAAACAGGAAGACTCGGCTCACTTCCTTTCCCCTCCAGGCATCGCTCAGCTTCGCCTCTGGGCTGCAGAGTTCCCAAGGGTTCAGGGAGGCTCCGACTGCCAATTAAACCCAGAGTGTGCCCTCAAACCGAGAGTTCAATCAGCACCTGGCACTGGTAGACAAGCCAGTCTGAAAGCTTAGAATCCCTGATGGCACGTGTCTTCCAGACCACAAGATCAGTAAGATAGCAACACCCAGGACAAGGACTGAGAAAAGATGTGGTCTCAGTGTTTCCCTATCTGGGACTTTGGAGGACCCAGCTCTTAAGTCATGTGTCTAAAAGTGATAATCAAATGTAAATTAATCAATTGGCTTTATGCTTGAAGTTGTTTATTAAAATCCAAAACCAACCCTTGCAAAGAGGCAGGATATGGAAGTGTAGCCCCAGAGATGTGCTGCCAGCCAGCTAGATGTCCCTGATATTGACCAGAACAGTAACCAGGAGCATGGTGGGCGCACAGGGCATATGAGTGAAGTGGGAAGAGCTGTCCTCAGGGACCAGCTGCCTGTGCTGCTGCAGAGGGCATCAGAAACGGGTCTGGGAGAGGTCAGTCAGGAGCCTGGAGGACTGCCCCCAGGACCACAGTGTGGGTCTTGCAGACCCTCAGCTGTCCAGGTCCATGGATTCCAGCCCTGACCCTGGATCCTGACACACATGTGCTTTGAGGTATGAAAGAGTGGCTCAGGTGGCCTTTGAAGTCCCTCTGTGATCTGTGGCCTGTGATACAACCTCCACAAGAATATGTCCTGCCTGCCAACTTCCACTTGGAAGGGAGAACACTATATGAAAACTAAGAGAATAGGACACAGTTTGAGTTGTGGTTGTCCTGTGTTTTTTAAAGGATATTACAAGGTTGAGTGCATATGTGAAAACAGATGAGTGGAACTTTTAAAAACAAATGCACTCACAAGTTAGAGAGCAATTTTAGCTAGCAAGAAGGAGACCAGAGCATGCACTCCCCTGGCCACCACCTGATAGAGAGGGCTGTCTGCAGGGAGAACCTGGAAACAGTCTTGCCCTGGGGTCACTGCAGGCACCACACTGCTAATCAGGGTCAAGACAATGAGACTTGGACAGGGAACGTGTTTGGATGGGCCTGGCAGCCTGGTCCTCCAAGATACACAAGTGGTGTAACTCTGGCTGTCAGACAGCAGGCTCCGCAAACTCCTGCACGTTGTTCCAGGCCCGCATACTGGGGCCTGTGTCTGCTATGGGGAGAGATGAACGATAAACAAGAACATGCAAATAATATAATATACAAAACAACATATATATAGACTTCACATGCAGTAAAGTGCTCAAATTTTACATACTCTATGGCTTTTTACATACAATACTCTTTTTTTTTTAAATAATTTATTTTATTATTAATTTGTTTTTGTTACAGATGTTTTTCCTTTTTTTTCCCCCATTGACACCCTCCTCCCCCTTTCCTTCTCCTCCTCCCCATCCCTGTTGTCCATGTCCATTGGTTATGCACCCATGCACATAGGCTCTGTGATTTATCTCTTTCCCCCGCCTCCCCCCCTCCTCTGAGGCCCATCATCCCATACTCCACCTCCATGTCTCTGGGTCAATTTCGTTGTTCAGTTTACTCAGTTCTCCTGTGTGTTACCGGCTTCCTCCGATGGTGTGGGGGTCGCTCGGCTCCCTCGCCCGGCCTGGGCCCCCCCATTGGTGCGGGGGTCGCTCGGCTCCCCCGCCCCACCTGGGTTCCCGGGTGGTTGGGGGGTCGCCCGGCTCCCCCGCCCTGCCTGGGTTCCCCCGTGGTGGCGGGTCGCGGCTCCCCCGCTCCGCCTGCATACAATGCTCTTGTGGAATCACCACTGAGAATGAAACAGAGACCATTTCCACCCTTCACAAGTTCCCTTCAGTGAGCCACCCCACACACAAGGTTACCATTTGGCTGACCTCAGTCACCTTAAATACGAGTTTTGCATGTTGACTTTAAGGTAAATAAAATTATATACTGCGTACTTTTTGGTATCTGCATGCTTTTGATCAACACTGTATCTGTGAGAGTCATCCATGTTGTTGCATGCAGCAGTAGGGAATTTATTTTCATTACAGTATATTCACTGTAGTATTCCATCATATGAATAATAGAATTATAGTAATAAACAAAGATTGTCCATTCTCCATTAATAGACATTTGGATAGGTGCCAGTTATTGGCTATTTCAAATAAAGCAGCCTTGAAGATTATTGTACATGTCCCTGGAAGACATAGCACTAATCCCTGCTGGACTATAACAGGAAGTGAAATTCCAGGGGCATAGGGTTGATGTATATTTAATTCCGTAGGTATGCTGGTATCCCAAAGTGGTTGTGCCACCAGCAATGTATGACAGTTGTCCATCCTTTTAATTTTTCCTATGTGGGTATGTAATAGAACCAACTGCGTTCATAAGTTCTTCAATATCTAATGATGTTCAGCACATTTTCATGTGCCAGTCGGGCTCCTCAAAGCAGAGCAATCAGTATGAGGAAGGTAGGTCTTGTTGGCTTTAGTGCAGGAAGGACAGTGTCAGAGACTTCACTGAGCAAAGGGGTGCTGGAGAGCTTTAAGATCCTGGGTTAACTGGGATTGGGAAAGAAAAAGGCACCAAATAGGATCTGAGTGTGGGTGAAGGAAAGAATAGGAGAAAAGAACAGGAACCTGGTTCCATGAGTCCAGGGAGGGCCAGCTGTTCTCCAGGGCCCCATGTAATCCTTGCTCCCATCTACTGGACTTACAGGCCCTACTTGTTGCCCCAAACAGCAGTCTTTGTGTAAATAGGTGTTGGGAGGAAGCGGTTGGACTTCATGTAGTCAGAGATCTTCTTCAGGCCCTGAGGGTGGAAAAAGAAGACCAGATCTCAATGTGTGCTGCACAACTGGGCTCACACAGCCCCACTTCAGACACTCCAAGTTCAGGATCCAGGCAAGACTTCCTTGCGGGGTCAACTGTGGGGGCATAAGACAGTCTTCCTGGGGCCCCCAGCTCTGCTAAGTTAACTCTTACAGTTTCCTGCAACTGGTGTGATAGCTTAGTAAGAGTTACCACATGAGACTCTACACTGTGCTAGGTGCTTTATATCCATCAGACTATGATACAGGTTCACAACCTCCACACCACTGCCTACAAAATAGGTTCTGCTACCACCATTTTCACAAGGGAAACTGAGGCACACACAGCTGAAGCCCCCTCCTTGTGTCACACTGCTAGTTAGAGGAAAGGGCTGGAAGGCAGCCTGGCTCTCTCCCCCTTTCTGTGTTCTTTCTGCTGCACTCCCCTCCTCCCCTCCCACACAGGAGGCCTTGACCCTCCCAGTCTGTACAAACAGTCTCCTTTTTCAGAGGGAGGCTCCTGGCTTCCCAGGGGCTGCCCAAGGAGGGACCCCAGGGAGAACAAAGGGGCTCAGAATGTGCCTGTACAGCTTGCACAAGTGTTGGGAGCAGTGTCACTGGAACAGCAACCACCACGGTTTGACATAGTCCCGGGTGAGCTCCATGGTTTGACATAGTCCCTGGAGATACGAGGACCACCACGGTTTGACATAGTCCCGGGTGAGCTCCATGGTTTGACATTGTCCCTGGAGAAGTGGATTCTCTGCGTGGCAGGAATCACCAAGAACAGTGACTGAAGATATAAAGTAAATGGGAAAATAAAAATGCAGGATGGCAACTGAAGGAGACTAATCTTTGCTTTCTCTATCTGTTAGCTGTCTGTTAGAAATTATTATAGAAGTAACATATAGATGACTAATGATGTAAATGGTGGAAAAGTTTGCAAGAAGAAAAGCAAGAAAGTAATGAAGATTTAGGATAGAAATGTGGAAGCTTAAAAGGATCTTAGATAGGAGGAAAGGTCAGGAGTTTTAAGAGGATGTCTGGATGAAGGGTGAAAATAGTTAGTAATTAACATGTAATATACATAAGAGTTGGGTAAACAACCAAAAGAATGTCTGTACTTTTTTGCCTAAAAGGTTTGGGGGAAACAATGTAACCTGTGGATCGATATACATAATAAAAAACTCTCTGCTAGTCTGGGGCAGGAGCAGAAGCAGAAGCATTAAGACTAAGCAGAAGTAAGATCAAGGATTTTCTGTTTCCCACGTTGCGTGCGCGCTCTCTCTCTCTCTCTCTCTCTCTCTCTCTCTCTCTCTCTCTCTCTCGCCGACTCCGTCCACACCTTTGGGAACCCCTGGACCTGCCGAGGCTGGACCCCGGCACACAAGAGGCCAGATCTCACCCAATGACTCAGCAAAACAGGGATGAAAGCTGATAGGAGGATGTGGAGCAAGAATGCCAGGCCAGGACCTAAGGAGTCCACTTAAAGGAGAAAGTCCAATTGTTTGGCCTGGTTCCTGAGCCCAATCGCACTGGGCCTTCTACAGGATTCAAAGGTCCTGGGACTGCCTATAACCAAGGCCTGGCCCCCACAGGCCACAGACTACAGCCCACAGCTGTCCCTCATCCCTCCCAGCCAGTCAGTCATCCCAGCTCTGGCATAATATCCAAGGCTGATCACCCTGGACCAGAACCAGAGTAGATAAGAACTAGCTGGCAAAGCTGATCTCTCTTGATGGGGAGTGGGGAAAGGAAACAGATTGTAAGCTGAAAACTTCTCGGACTAATAATGCCTCAAATTCCGAAATCTGTAATAAAGCCGACTTCATTGATCTTCTGTGAGTTGACCACGGGTGACTAGTGAGGAGCTGTGAGGTGCGGTCTAGGCTGTGCACCTCTAGCACCCAGGTGGAACCGCAGTACACAGCTGGGACTCCTGTACTTCTCCAGCTGCACTGACACCAGCAGGGGGTGTTCCATGGCTGGCTCACCTTTGCATACTCGCTGTGTTTGACACAGTGCCTCACACAGAGGAGAAGGGCACATCAGTGAATATAACTGAAAATAAGCACACCATCTCATCTCTGAGACAGTATGTTGGATAATTGCAGGGAAGAAGGAAAGGGAGGGGGCAGGAGAGGGATGTGCCCACCACAGAAGACATCAACATAAAATCCTTCTGCAGGAGCACCCACATGTGTTCTCAGATCCCAGGACCAGCAATAGCCCAGAAATCTCAGCACTGCCCAGAAGGGATCCCATTCTGCAAAGATGTCTGGAGATAGGGAGTTAATACTGTCTGTGTCTTTGGACTTAATATCATTCCTACCGTGTCTCAACTCTACTAATTCTGCTACATACAAACTCCTGAATGTTCTGCTTCATCCACAATGTCCCGAGCAGTGACCGCAGGCTGGAGAAGGACCTGAGCTCTTCTTTCTGGCACAGGAAAGGGGGGCCACTGGCTGCTGCCCATGGAGCCAGCACTGCCTGGGAGCCCAGCACAGCCTGTACTGGCTCTGTGATCTTGAGCAAATGACTCCCCCTTTCAGCCTCATGTCATTATCTGTAAAAGGGAGGTGAAAACTCTTCTCCCATGTAGGAATGTTTTAAAGATTAAATTGAACCCAGTATATGTAAGATGCTGATCAAAGATCCTGGCATTAAGCAAGTCCTCAATGAATGCTAGTTGAGCTTCATTTTAGCTCCAGGACTAGCAAAGCATCAAGGATAAGAATGAACACAAAAGAGATAAAATAGTAAGGGGACCAGTGGAATCACCTCTATGCGGGTGATGAAGTCTTTCAGGTTCGGGAATGCATCCAGGCACTTGGGTTCAAATATGCGGTGCAGGTCTAGGATGTCATAAGCCAGGAAATCCACATAGGTGAGCTGCAGACAGGCAAAAAATGAATGGGCACCAGACCCTGAAACTGGGAAAATGTCAGCTCCCTGACCCCAAAGCCTTTTCCTTACCTTGTCCCCTGCAAACCAAGACCTCTTGCCCAGGAACTGCGAGAAGAGCTTCATCTTTTCAGGGAGCGCCTTCAAAAACTCAGGCTTCAGTTTCTCCTGAGGCACAAAACAGCTGTCACCACCCACAGACACAGACTCCCTGGGCAGAGAGGCAGGCCTCCCAGGGCTGTTCCTGACCCCCAGCTGCCACAGATGGGCAGCCACAGCCCCCAAGGGAACCTGGGTCAGAGCCCAGGATATAATTTCATCCAACCTCTGTTCATTAGACTCCAGCTGGGTACCACCTCCCATCTGTGAGAGGCAATTGGGAAGGCAGAGAAATACCACCTTTTCCCTGAACCTGTCTCCACTCATCTCCAAACACCTTCCCACGGGGCAGACCCAGGAGTGCTGAGAGAACCTGGCAGATCCCTGGACTCGGAATTCAGGTGGAATGGAAGAGCGAAGAATTAAAATGTTCTAGGGAAGGACATGACAGCTGGTGGGTGAAAGAATGGACACTTGAGCACTTTCTGGACAGATGGGGACAATCTGAGAGGCTGAAAGGAAGGAGGGAGAGGCACAGAGGCCCTGTGGGTGCCCCACTGCCCTCTAGGAAAATGTGCTGATGCCCGAAGGTGTCAAGGAGGCAGTGCTGGGATAACAAGTTGGACACACTGTTAGAAACTGAACTTCCACCCTGGGGAGTCTGTACTCTATCCTAAGATTGAAGGAAACTGAGTCAGAGATTTTATTTGAGGTAGTTGGGGGTTACGTGGGTCACTCTGCTGACAGTATAGAGACCAGTTTGGAAGATCAGAAGCTCCCAGGAGTTCAAATGACAAATAGGACCAGTGTAGATAAAAGTGTCCACGTTCCTATCAAAGTCTGGCAAGTCCAGCTCAGCAGAAGACAACTCACATAGTCAGGGCTGTAGCAGACCCTGGCCAACTGATTGGATGTGTCCATAGCCTCATTCTCCAAAATGTCCACGCGAATCTTCTCTTCTTCCGTCTCCCCACCTACAGCCACACAGCAGAGACTCTCCCTCAGCATCCCACTTCAGCCAGCCCAGGGGCAAGGCCACCTGTCCCCCTGCGCCCACCCCCAGCCCCACTCACAGAGGTTGTGCTTGCGAGCAATGTATCGAAGGATGGCGTTGCTCTGGGTGAGCCTGTGAGCCCCATCAATTAAGTAGGGCAGCTGGAAGGGTAATAGGGCCAGGTCAGTAGGCCACAGGCTCCCCTGAAACCCCTCCTTGCATTTGGGGCAGAGATGAAACCTGGGCTCTCAGTGTCTGGCACACAGTAGTCACTAAGCAAATATACTATAAAAGTAAAGAATGAGCTGAGACAAAGAGCGTCGTAGAAAAGCAGTGACAAGAACCAGGAAGCTGAGGGGCTGAGCAGAGGGCTCCAGATCCTGAGACCCCTATCTAAGCTGGGAAAGGAGATCTCAGAGTAGAGACAAGGTTCACTTACACCCACTGTCCCCATCCCCTGCACCTACATTGGGGAAGTCCAGGCCCAGCTTGAATTTTTCACTCAGCCACTGGCTTCTGTCAAAGTCGGGAGCTGTGATGGAGAAGACAGAGTGAAACCAGCACCCCTGGAGCCCAGCCCTCTTTCCCCGGATCCTACCAAGGAGTCAGTGGCCAGGCCTCTGAACTGGTGAGTCTGAAATCTGAGCATTAAGTCTCTCATTCAGATTTGGGGGAAAGAACACTTAAAAGTCTCCGGAACCTACATGGATAAGGCTTCCTCAGTGGAGGCAAACCCTCGGGGAAGCCATCGCACTTGCTGACACAGGGGTTCAGCAATCTCCTCTCTGGTCTCGCCTGGAAGGCCAAGGCCCACCCCCAGAGGATAAGGAAGGGGCAGGGCCCTGCTCAGCCTGTGGGGGGCGGCATAGATGAGCTGCAGGTGGCCAGGGCACTGGTACTCGGTACCAGATCAGCAGGAGTTGGGCCGGAGTCGGAACGCGACAAGAATGCCATTACCGTCCCCCATCGTGTACTTCTTCTCCTCATAGTTGGAGTCTGTGTACTCCAGGAGCAGGCGGATGGCGTGTGCCAGCTGGGAGGGAAGGCCGGACAGAGGTCACGGACCCAGGGGCCCCACTCGGGGCTCCCTCTGCTCCAACTACCCACCCCCGCAACACACTGACACCCCAGGCGCCCGCGCCCTCGCCCACCTGAGGACAGGCGGCGGGATGGGGCCGGGTCCAGCCAGACCTGCGGAGGACCCTCCAGGTAGAACCGCCCGGCTGCTCAGCATGGCCCGGCCCGCCCCCTCCCTGCCACCCGCCCGGGCGGACCCCTCGCTCACCCCTCGGATGTCCCAGTAACCCAAAGTCATGGCCATGGTCAGCGTTTCCTGGCTTCGGCGCACTCTAGCAGCGCGGGGCTGAAAGTTGGTCCCGGGCCCGGGTCGGGGGTGGGGCCTGGTGGAGGCCCCGCCCCTTCACCCGGTACGCCCCGCCCCTGCTATTACCCAATCTCCTTGATCTCCTGGTGACCCGGAGGCTCAGGGGCGCGGCGTTTGGGCCGTGGGCCGGCGGGCGCAGAGCAGCTCCGCCACCCAGCCGCGGGCATTCGAGTACGGAGGTCGGACGCCGAAGACCGCCGGGCTGGGCTCGCCTGGGTGCCCCGGCGGCTCCGTGTCTTCCCTCCCGTATCCAGACCTCGGCTCGGGCAGAGGAAGTGGGCGGTGCGCTTGGGAGACAAATCTGAAACGCAAAAACAGAAAGACTCGGCTCACTTCCTTTCCCCTCCAGGCATCGCTCAGCTTCGCCTCTGGGCTGCCCAGGTCCCAAGGGCTCAGGGAGGCCCCGACTGCCAATTAAACCCAAAGAGTGGCGCTCCTCAAATTGAGAGTTTCAATCAGCACCCGTCACTGGTAGACAAGCCAGTCTGAAAGCTTCTCCAAGACCTTAGAATCCTTGACACCACGTGTCTTCCAGACCACACGATCAGTAGGATGGCAACACCGAGGACAAGGACTGAGAAAAGGAGATGTGGTCTCAATGTTTCCCTTTCTGAGACTTTGGAGGACCCAGCTCTTAAATTGTGTGTCTAAGAGTGTTAAGTATAAAATGTAAGTTAGTTAGCTTTACTGTCTAAATTGTGAATCTAAATCCAGAACCAGCTGCTGCAAAGAGGCAAGGTATGGAGGCAGGCTCCAGAAATGTTTGCCAGCTAGGTAGATGTCCCTCACCTTCACAGGGACAGTGACCTGTGGCATGGTGGGCACAGAGGGAATTTGAGGGAGGGGTAAAAGCTGTCCTCTGAGGGGCCAGGAGCCTGTACTGTTGACAGAGAACACCAGAGGTGGCCAGCAGGAGCCTGAAGGACACCTCACAGGACCACAGAGAGTGAGGGCCCTGCAGACCCTGCTGTCCATTTCCATGGATTCCAGCCCTGACCCTGGCTCCTGATTTGGGGTAATGAGAGAGTGGCTCAGATATGCCAGAAAGAGACCATAAGCCAGGAAGAATGTGCTGGAAAGCTTCAGAACAGTGCATTGGGGCATAAAAATGTCACTGGGCTGCGAAGGCCCTTTGTAGTGAAGCTTTGGACTTTTGGACAGCATGAGATTAGTGAACCTCTAAATACAAAGAAAGTGTGCAGAGAAAGGGTGGGGCCAGGTGGGTGAGCAATGAGTTGGATCTAGCAGAAGCACAGAGCAGGTTATATCTTGGCCCCAAGAGGCAGGAGCTGGACCTTATATGTGTTCAGGAGGTCCAACCTGAGGTGGAGGAGAAGCAGAGATCCCAGGCAGGTATAATGGGGCGGGGGGAGGGCTCTGCCAAATGTGGAGCATGGGGGAGGGGTCCCCAGAAGACAGACAATGAGAGTTCGGGTCTCAGTGGGGATCTGGGATTCCAGGCTGACTCCAGTCTGGCTGAAAACTGTCCAATTAAACAGGAAGCAGAGGTGGGGCAGGCTCTTGCAGACCTGGTGCAAAGGAACTGCTGTGGCTTCTGGCTTGGAGGAGTGAGGACACAGTTCAGATTTCCTGATCCCAAACCGTCAGCAAGGAGGCCAGCCCCAACCCACCAGCTGCTGGGTCAGAGCTTTCTCAGGCTTGGCCTGCCTCTCTGCATTGGCCGGTCTCTGAAGGCTTTGGCAAGGCTGTTGCTGCAATACTTAGGGCTGGCTGAGCCCTCTGAGCTCACTGCCAAAGGTGCAGCACCCCCTTTAGAGTAGAGGGGGGCAGGCAAGGGAAGAAAAAGCCATCCTTTCCAGACCCCAGTTTTGGGGTAGGTGATGATAGTTTCTCTTTGACTCAGGGCAGGGGTTTGGGGGTGGAAGGCATTCTGCTTTCTCTAAGTCTTGGAAGAGGGTTGCACTTAGACTGTATCTGTTATAGCCACGGAGTAACAAATAGTCCCTAGGAGGAAAATAATTCTACCTAGGAGCCAGGAGGCAGTAAGGAAGTCAAGGAATGACCCCAGGGAAGAAGAGGTGTATAGGTGGGACATTCACAGGGAGCCCAGAGATGAGGTTTGGGTTTGGCAGGTGTGAGACAGAGAATGGGGATTAAGAATTGCCCCTAGCCCTGGCCAGTTTGGCTCAGTGGATAGAGCGTCGGCCTGCAGTCCAGAGAGACCCGGGTTCAGTTCCCAATAGGGGCGCGTACCTCGGTTGCAGTTTGTCCCCGGCCCTGGTTGGGTTGTGTGGGTGGCAGCCACTCGATGTGTCCCTTTCACGTCCATGTTTCTCTCTCTCTCTCTTCCTCTCTCTCCCTCCCACTCTATCTGAACAAAAAATGGAAAAATGTCCTCGGGTGAGGATAAAAAAAAAAAAATGCCGGGGTCCAGCCTCGGCAGGTCCAGGGGTTCCCAAAGGTGTGGACGGAGTCGGGGGGGGGGGGAGAGAGAGAGAGAGAAAGAGAGAGAGCAACGTGAGAGACAGAAAATCCTTGATCTTACTTCTGCTTAGTCTTAATGCTTCTGCTTCTGCTTCTGCCTCAGACTAGCAGAGTCTTTTATTATGTATATAGATCCTCAGGTTACATTGTTTCCCCCAAACCTTTTAGGCAAAAAAGTACAGACATTCTTTTGGTTGTTTACCCAACTCTTATGTATATTACATGTTAATTACTAACTATTTTCACCCTTCACCCAGACATCCTTTTAAAACTCCTGACCTTTCCTCCTATCTAAGATCCTTTTAAGCTTCCACATTTCTGTCCTAAATCTTCATTATTTTCTTGCTTTTCTTCCTGCAATCTTTTCTACCATCTACATCATTAGTCATCTATATGTTACTTCTATAATAATTTCTAACAGACAGCTAACAGATAGAGAAAGCAAAGATTAGTCTCCTTCAGTTGCCATCCTGCATTTTTATTTTCCCATTTACTTTATATCTTCAGTCACTGTTCTTCGTGATTCCTGCCACGCAGTGAATCAACTTCTCCAGGGACAATGTCAAACCATGGAGCTCACCCGGGACTGTGTCAAACCGTGGTGGTCCTCGTATCTCCAGGGACTATGTCAAACCATGGAGCTCACCCGGGACTGTGTCAAACCGTGGTGGTCCTCGTATCTCCAGGGACTATGTCAAACCATGGAGCTCACCCAGGACTATGTCAAACCGTAGTGGTTGCTGTTCCAGTGACACCGCTCCCAACAAAAAAAGAATTGCCTCTAGTTTTGACTGGGTCACAGAGACAGAGCAGCCCCAGGGGTCCATCCTAGAGAGCAGGGGTTGTTGACCAGGGCCCAGGGCTGCAACCACAATCAAGATGGCCTACAGGTGGAAATCCACTGAGAGGAGTTGGTGAGACCCAGGACCTTGACCACCTTGTGCACAGAGCACAAAGGAAGAGACAGTGGGGCACATAAGATAGAGCATTGCCTCTGGAACCACACCTCCTAGGTAGGCATCCTGGGCCCACCACTGTGTGACCCTGAGAAGGTTACTTAAGTTCTCTAAGCCCCATTTCCTTCTCTGTAAATGGCAATAACAATAGCACCTACTTCATAGGGCTGATTTGAGGATTAAATGAGATCAGACATGTAAAGTTCCTAAAACAGTGCCAGGCATATAGTAAATGCTCAATAAATGTTGGCCATTGTCATCATTGTTCCTGATGACTAAATGCAGGCCCCAAACTCCCTGCCACTGCTATTTACTGGGCACCCACAGGAAGCAAAATACTGGACTAAGCACCATAGGACCAGCCTCCCATGCCAGTGGCCCCCAGCCCCTGCTTCTAAGAGAGGCAAGGAGACCCCTCCAGTTCCCATCCCAGGGAGGCACTGGCCCATGGGCCAAGGGCACTGCTGTCCCCTTCTCTTGTAGCCTTTGAGACACTGACCCCACACCAGAAGATGAGGGGGAGACAGCTCCAGGCTTTCTTCATCCCTCCTTCTCCTCCAGGCAGGTTCTCCCCACCCTTGCAGAACCTGGTCAAAGTCCACCTCCTCCTTTGGGTCTTGCCCAAGTGTCCCGGACTCCAGAGTCCCCCCCCACCCCAGCCCATATGAGTCTCTGCAAGGGCTCTTAGCAAGGGGCCCCATCTCTTCAACTAGGACTGGGGTGCAGCCAGTATGGGGAGTGGTAGAGGGGGACAGTTAGACCTTTCTCAAGGCTCTGGGGGTTATAGGGAAATCCACTTGGAGGAGACAAAGTGAGCTCCTGCAGAAATCTTCACAATAAGAGGTGTTCCAGAGGAAGAGCTGGGGCAGTCGGGAAACCCAGTCAGGACTTGCTGAATGTAAAAGGTGTGGCTACTCACATGTGGCCCCAGACCCAGAGGAAGAATGTGTAACGAGAGAATGGGGTGGTGCCAGGGTCTAGGACAGCACAGCCAAAAGGCCAGGGTGTAGGAGTCTCCAGCCTTGCCCAGGAGATAGGGTGTCCACATCAGCCAGTCCCTGGGCAGCACTCCTCCTAAGGGACCCCTGGTTTAGCCTACGCCTTAGCTCTCACTGGGGGGATTCATATGGGAGCCAGCCTATGTAGTGGGCTGGGAGGTAGGACCTCACAAGTGCCCACTGCATGAAACAGTGAGCATGAATGATGTCTGGAGAGGGTCCCCATCAGCCCCCAGCCGAGCTGCAGAAGCTACAGTTCTCACAATGGTCTCAGTACCGCCACCCTATGGAAAAGTTGGGAACTGCAAAGAGCTGAAATCCAGCCTACAACCAGGAACTTGATCTAGCACAGCTGCAGCCACCTGGAGGGAGGAACACTCTTTTCTCTCCCCAAAGGTGCCATGGGTTCTGTGAGCTATCAGAGCTGTGTCTGCTCAGAGGGTCCACCTTTTCCTAACTCACACAAAGGTGGCAAGCGGGTGAGCATCAGCCCTGGGTTTGTACATGACCCAGGTGCCCAAGCAGTCCAGCAAGGTACCTGGTGCACAAAGACAGGATGTACGGGATATGGCGGAGGGGGAGGGAGAGAGCCACGCATCTGGATGCTTCACAATGGGGCCTCCAACACCCAAGGCAGACTGCCCTGGGGACACCTGGGAATGAATACATGCACCACCACCCCCAAAAGCACTGAGGCACCCAGGCAGCTCTGTGGGCACTGAGCCTTGTTCAGCTACAGGACAGGACTGGAACAGAGCAGGGGTGACTGTAGCTTCAACTGATTTACACACCCCTGTAGGGTGCTGCCTAGAACTCCCAGATGTGGGTGCCAGTACGTCAGTGATAATGCAGCTGCACGTGTACCCTCAGGCTGCATGTGCCCAGGGACCCCAGGGCCAGGTCATCACCTACACTAGGCAGGGTATGCCGACAAGAGCCCCTAGGTGATCAGGGACCAAAAGCCAGCCTGTACTCTGCTCGCCAAGCTATGCTCCCTGGCATGAGGCTGTGTCTATCCAAGGAAGGGGAGAACTTTTCTAAACACACAAAAGCATTCTATGAGCTAGCAGGGCTCTGCCCAGGGGCACATGGGGGCAGAGGAGAAGGAGGCCCAGGGC
This sequence comes from Tadarida brasiliensis, assembly GCA_030848825.1. Lineage (NCBI taxonomy): Eukaryota > Metazoa > Chordata > Mammalia > Chiroptera > Molossidae > Tadarida > Tadarida brasiliensis. The sequence goes on along the minus strand of CM061275.1, from coordinate 10,102,426 downwards.
CAACACAGGCAGTTCACCACCCTTGTTTCTTTCTTTTTTTAAAAAAATATATTTTTATTGATTTTTTTAGAAAGGAAGGGAGAGATAGAAACATTGAGGTGAAAGAGACACACCGATCGGCTGCCTCCTGCACGCCCCCCACTGGGGATCGAGCCTGAAACACAGGTATGTGCCCTGACTGGTAATCAAACCAAACCTCTCAGTCCATGGGACAATGCTCAATCCACTGAACACCACCACCTGGGCCACCACCCTTGTTTCAACTCACTGCTACCAAACCACTACTGGGGGACTTTTGAAAAAAATCTTGTGCTTGGAGTTTTGATTCCCCAATGCAAGCTGGTAAGTGGCTTTCCAGGTCTGCTGCATATCTCCTGTGAGCTGGGTCAGAGGGAGTCAGTTTCTGTGCACTGGTCATCTCTGGACGCCATGACAGATCGATGCTCTGGTCTGCAGGACCACCTCCCTCCCCCAGCAGCCCCTTGAGCACCAGCTCCATCTCCAGATTGACCTCTGCTAACCCATTTACCCACTGAGGCCCCTGATGAGAACTGCAAAGGAGCTTCCCCCTCTCTCCCCTCCCCCACCTCTGCCCAGCACAGGCCTCCACCCCAGCAAATCTTCCCTGACTCTGGGATGTGAGCACAGAGCAGCAGTAGGCATTGGCCCTGTGGAGGGTGGGCGGAGGGGGGAGATGGAGAAAGCAAGGAAATAGGGCCAGTGGGAGTGGAGTCACCCACGCCATGAGGCAAGACATTTTCCTGAAAAAGGAGCAGTTGATGGGCCTCAGAGATATCAAAGAGAACAAAGCAGAGAACTGGCCTTGGAAGGGGAGACCAGTAGGGACAATCTGGGAGATGAGGCAGAAGCCCAAGGGTAGGCAGGGGCAGGGGGACAGTCTGATAAGGAAGAGGAGGCTAGAACGGTGCAGGTCACTTTATTAAAAAGTTCTTCAGGCCCTGGCTGGTTTGGCTCAGCGGTTGGAGCGTCGGCCTGCGGACCAGAGAGTCCCGGGTTCGGTTTCCGCTAGGGGCACATACCAAAAAAAAAAAAAAAGCTCTTCAGGCTCACCCCTCACAGAGCAGATAGTGCTATACATAGGGTGGCCCCGCCCTCCTAACTGAAAAAGAAATGCAGGCTGCTGGTCAAGACAGGCTACTCAAAGGATTGACACAGGCAGCCTGTTGTGCGTATTGTCCAAGGTGCTTCTCTTCCCCTTGACAAGACCGAAAGGCAAGTCATCTCAGCAGCTGGAGGTCACCGTGTCTCAGATGATGTGGAATTCAGCTCTCCCGGACAGGTTGGTCTTTCAAGATTCTGGAGTTTGCCAGTGCTCTAGAGACATCACTTGTGCTTCAGCTGGGAATTTGGAGTCAAATAGACTTGGATTTGAATCCTAGCTCTACATGCAAGGCTGGGAATGGGCTGTACTCTCTCTCCTTTGCACAGCATCCCAAACCTGGGAAGTCAGGGGGAGCGGGGACTTGCCCCACTAATAAATGAAACACTCAGGTTTCAAATCCAGGTCACTTTCTTATCTGCTAAATGGAGCCAGAACCTCCAGCCACACATGGTCATTCACAGATCTCAGAATAGGTGCTCTGAATCTGTGCAGCCTGGTTAGGGAGACAGGGGGGCAAAAGGGGCCAGGCTAGTTGGTCCTGGGCCTGGAGAACTGAGGGCAGGGCCATTTTCAGCCCTTCACAGACCCTGCCTCAGATTCTCCAAGGCCCTACCCTCCTTGCAACAAAAGTTAAAATGCACCCACATTCCCTCATTAAATATAACTCTTCTTGGCTTTCAATGTAACAGGGCTTTTATGAATTTGCTCTTGAAATTACTTGATGAGTAACTCATTTAATTTACTATTGGCTATGATGTCTCTTTTTTTTTTTCCGTCTTATGATTTCTCTTTATTCTGCATAGTCTGGAACTCTTGCCAAAAACCCAATTTACAAATTGTTTTCAAATATAATATTTCTGTGGATGCCAGACTTAGCCAAGATTAAAGTTGACATGCAGCTTTCAGAAGGCATTTAGTTAAACACTTATCACTTGTGATGTTGTGCTTTTCATATTTTTCAGCCCCCAAAGTTTTTCTTTCCAGTCTTCACCATTTCCTAGGCCTTTGACATCAGCCCTGCCCCTGGATAGAAGCCAAGGCACTTGGATCCTCCCTAGCCCCCTGGAGGCACAGAGAGGGAAAGTAACTTGCCCAAGGTCACATAGCCAGAAAGCAGTGTGGCTCCAGAATGAATACTCACATTAGGCCATAGTTTTTCTTAACCAAAAAGAGCTATGATGGTTAAGTTATGGTGAGGCTCACCATAGTATAGTGAACAGTAATTAAAATTTATAAATAGCATTTTCATGAAATATGGAAAGATGTTAAAATATTTTAAAAACCACAAAATATACATATATCTCAACTCAAAAATGCCGTTTTAAAATATGTTTTCATTGATTTTAGAGAGAGAGGAAGGGAGGGGACAGATAGAAACATTGATGAGAAAGAAACATCAATTAGCTGCCTCCTACACATCCCGGTAGGGGACTGAGCCCATCACCTGGGCATGTGCCCTGACCAGGAATTGAACTTGCAACTTCTCCGTGCGTGGGACAATGCTCAACCCACTGAGCCACACCTTTTTAAAAAAGAACTGAAATAAATAAATATACTGTAAAACATATTATCTCAAGCATGTAGATGATCAGCAAGTATTTGTTGTTATTGGTAGATGAGTGGGCTTTTTTGTTGTTGTTGTTGTTCCAATTTTTGTATATTTTCCAAATTTCTGGAATGAAAATTTTCTTTTCAGATAGGAAAAAGTATTAAGGCCTTACTGTTTCAAAATTATTTTCTCTCAATAAATGTTTGAAAGAAAAATTTCAGAGAACCAAAAAATCCAGAATCAAGTTGTTTAAAAAAATAAAAATAGTGGGGAGTTTTCTAAGAAACTCTTTAAATTGGTAGTGTTCTTAGGGCTGGGTCTCAGCACACACTGAGAAGACTGTACAAAGGATGAGAAATGGCATGAAGTACTCTACTATATGACAGATTCAATGAGTGAACATGGAGTCCTTGCTGTCCAAAGTGCTGGCATGAGACAGGCAGTTCTTTCCTTCAAGGAACTTCTAGAAAGATCCTCTAATCCTGCTCCCTTATTTTACAAATGAGAGAAGACACAGTACATTTTTATTAAATGTATAGACCTCCTTGAAAAGTAAGTTCCGCCCGGCCAGTGTGGCTCAGTGGTTGAGCATCGACCCATGCACCAAGAAGTCACCGGTTCGGTTCCTGGTCAGGGCACATGCCCAGGTTGTGGGCCCAATCCCCAGTGGGGGCATGCAGGAGGTGGCCAGTCGATGTTCTCTCTCATCGATGTTTCTATCTCTCCCTCTCCTTCCTCTCTCTCTAAAATCAATAAAGAACAAACATTAAAAAAAAGAAAAAAAAGAAAAGTGAGTTCCTTCACCCTGGAAAAGCAGTTTCCTTCAGGCAGAGACACCCAGCGTGGGGTGGTGGGACCCGGACACTGAGTTCCCCTGGCTTCCAGTCCAGGTTCTGCCACAGGCCACTTGCACCTCCTGTTTCCCCAACAGAAATCAGCCAGAGCTGTACAATCTCTAGCCCCTCATCCAGCTCTAACACTCAGTTCTGATATGGCAATGGCTACAAGAAATCGACAAGAAGCTTTCTGGAGACTGAAGGACCCTGGGTCTTGGGCAGGAATGAGCTCGGCCCTCAAGGGCCCTCAGGAGGCAGGGGCATCAGGAGAGCTTCTGCTCGGTAATGCTGTGCGCGTCATGCCAGGAGGAAGCTGGTGCAGACGCAGCAGGCTGGGCCAAGCAAGCTGGCAGGAGGGGAGGAGGAAGCCAGCTCCCTTACCAGGCCCTCAATTACTCAGGCTCACGGTGTTCGAGGGCTAACTGCTTCCGAAGCAGCCAGCCTGTTGTTCACCCCACTCAGCAGCAGCAGCGACAGGCTTCTCAGTGCCAACCCAGGACCCTGCATGGCACAGGGCACTCTACTTTCCTCCTTGGAGGTGCTCCAGAAATTGTGTATTAAACATGGAACAGAAGTCAAGTTGGTTAGATTTCGACGCTACACCTTCCACTCACTGACTCGGAATCTGAGGGGGGGACCTGGAAATGGCATTTTAAACAAGCTCCCCAGAAAATGCAGACGTCCGCAGAGTTTGAGGACCATGGGCCTAGGTCTGCTTGTAAGTGCATACTCCCACATCTCCCAGGCGGTCCCAAGAGGCTGGAAGTAGATGGAAGTGTCCTCTTCAGAGGGGGCAGGCTGGATGAGGGCATGGGGACAGCAGATGAATCCCCAGGGGGCCTCTTCTCCCTCCTACAGCCCCCACATGTACAAGCACACAGACATCAGCCAAGCGCAGCTGCACCCCTCAGAATTCGCTGTCCCTCCATCCAAAGTGCTCCTGGCCCCCACCTCAGCCACCCCCACCTCAGCTGCCCCTCTCCCAACAGAGAACCCATCTGCCTCATTACTTAAATAATCTTTATTTGTCATGCACTAGGAAAGATGGGACTGTATGAAACACTGCATTTCACAGCAAAGGCCTCAGTCCAAAAAACAACACAGGGGACCAACCAGGATCCAGGTCTGGTCAAAACTATAGGGACCACATTGGGGATACCATGCCCAGGGCTGGTGGCAGACCCAGGACCCTCGAGCTGCAGTGGCCCCAGACATGGCACAGTGCGGCTGCCCCCACCCCCAACAGAGGCACAGGAAGTGGACACCAGAGCACATGGACCAGAGGAAGGGCGGAGAAGGGTGCCAGGCACTGACTTGGCAGAGGCAGTAGTCCAACACCTCCCAGGCCCGAGTCCAGGATACCAGGGCTACTCCTGCCCTCAGCCCAGCTCCACCCACCACAGAGCGGCAGAGCCCCACAGACCCCCAGCAGCCCCGTGCCCACAGCAGATGTGTACAGGCTCCACCTTGCACTTCAGCCACATAAACAAGACGAGAGCCTAAGCAAACCCCTGGCCAAAGCTCAGACTTGCCCAGGCAGGACTCCAAAGGCTGGAGGGGCCAGCCCCCCACAACCATTCCCAGCCAGGCTTCAGAGGATCTTAGGGCAGGGCCACCAACAGGGCAGCCCTCAAACTTGGGCCATCGGGTGCCACCTGAGCCAAGAAAGGGCAGAGCACATCCTGGGCCCTGCTTTCACTGGGGAGGCACAGAGACAGACAGAGGTCGGAGACATGCAGGACAGAACAAAGAAGAATGGACACATGCAGAGACCACAACAGGGTGGTAGGGGTCCAAGGACAAAACGTGGGCAGGGTGCTGAGATGCAGGGGCACCACGTGGGCCAGGCTCACTGAGGCCCAGGGCTCATGGTGAGACCTGGCTCCTCTGGGATGGTCTCCAGCATCTCACTCTGGACAGCCTGTGTGATGAGCGCCAGCTCCTGACACAGGGTCTCGTGGCGGTAGCCCACGCGGATGTCTGGCACGTTGGTGCGGCGGATGTCATTGCCCTCAGGGCCCTCTTTGGTGTAGTTGGGTCCCAGCCAGTGGCTCTTCACCTGCAGGGTGAGGGGGTATCGGGCAGGCTGCAGCTGGCTCTGAAGGGTCATGCCCCAGGACCCTGGGACCTTCCCAGTGCACAGACAGGGAGGGAGAGAGGGTGGTACCTTGTGGGAGAAGCCGCTCATGAGCACACTGTTGCGGGCCAGCTCACACATGTCACAGGAGCTGAGCTTCCACACCTGGGTGGCGATGCTGTATTCCTCCATCAGCGGCTCCTGCAGGGACCAGGTTCCCTCAGACAGGTGTACCAGGCCATGTGGCACCATCCCTCCCAGGGGATTCACCATGTCATGCTGCACTCCACCAGCAGGGGGCAGCACCAGTCCTGAGACCCCAGTGCTGGGCTGTCCTGGCCTGTGGCCCTAAATTCTGACCTTGGTGAAGTGGAATTGCAAGGGGTCATCGGTGGACAATGAGACCATGAGGCCGCGGGACAGGTACTCAGGCAGTGGGTTCCGGTGGTAGCTGAGGAAGAGGCTGTTGTTGCTGAGCGGGGACATGGCAATGCCAATCTGGGCCAAGTAATACAGGTACTGCAGGACCGGGGCCTGGGCAGGAGACAGGGAGGGAGGGCCAGTCAGGTGGCCTCAGGGCTGGAGAGCATACTTGGTTCTGCAGGACAGAGGCCACAGTCGTGTTGCGGGGAGTCCCAGCTGAGTCTGATCTGTGGAGGGTCAGTTACAGCAGGCTCCAAGCTGGGATCTCAGTGTGGAGGCTGGGGCATGGAGCAGTCCAGACGGGCTGTTGAGGAGGGTCAGCTGCTGAAGGGGCCCAAAGGGTCGGGAGGCTGGGGGTGCAGACCTGACCTTGCGCAGAAGCAGCCCATGTGAGATGTTCTCAGCCAGCATGTAGGCTGACACCAGGTGGTGGATGGGCCCAGCCTCCCCGCAGTGCGGCCGCAGCACAAACGTGTGGAAGCCCCTCTGCCTGGGGGGCATGAAGACCATGTCAGTTCCCCAGCTCACTGGGCTTCCAAGCCCCCACCCTGAGACTGTGTGGGCCTGGGAGAGGGGGCAGGGATAGATTATTGGCCGCAAGGTGAGAGCCATGGAGCCCCAAGGGAAGAGAAACAACCATCAGGTCCGTGGGTGGGGGCAAGAGGTGGGTCAGTGTTTAGTGGGCCCAGCTCAGGGCAGGCCCGTGGGGGAGAGGGGGGAGAGACGACAGGGCGAGCAGAGCCGTGGCCCCGGCGGAGCCCGCACCTGCGCAGGTGGTTCAGCATGGCCATGTTGGCAAAGGTGTAGTACAGGTAGTAGGCGTAGGGTGGGTTGTCCTCCTCCACCCAAGCCTCAGGGAGGGGGCTCTCCAGGTTGAAGACATGGTTCTCGGGCTTGGACTCATCATCCACACTGTCAAAGCCATCCACCTGGCACAGGACCCTGGGGTCAGGCCTGGAGCTGCCACAGGGCCTGAGGCAGGCCGTCTCCCCCACACCCAGCTGTGTACCGCCCCCTCACATGCTCCAAGAAGAGGTGCAGCTCTGGGTGGCTGGCAGGGTGCACAGTGGCCTCGAACAGTGGCAGGAAGATGTTCTCCAGCATCTCCTGAAAGTTCGCCAGCTGGCCCTTGGTACGGTACACATCACTGCAGGTGAGATATGGGCACACAGGTGCATGCAGGTCAGGGCCAGTGTGAAGACACCAGCAGGTCAGGAAGGGTCGGAGCTTGGCCCGAGATCACAGAAGCACTTGTGAACCATACTGGGTGGGCCAGGCTGGAGAGACCATGAGTAGAACCAGGAAGAGTCCTCTTTCTACTGAGAAGACTCAGCTGGGACAGGAGACAGTCAGCCATCCCAGGAGGGCAGGAGGCAGGCCCTTGCCCCTTGAACTCTGTCCCCCATATTTGCTCCCACTCCCAAAGACACTCACAAGAGACGGGGCACCTGCACGAGCCAGCGCACGTTGGGGGAGTGCACGCGGTGCATGACGGCCCAGCGTGCCAGCTTGTCCCACTCGTCCCTTGAGCGCCCATAGATGGAGAGCCGCAGCTCTGCGTTCTGGTATTTGCTCTCCTCCAGGTCCGACATCACCTCCTAGAGACGACATGCACAGGGCAACTGTCACGGTAAGGCTTCCCAGCTGGCCCTGTGTTTGTACCCACTACTACTACCTCCTCATACCTCTAACCTACCCTGCCCACACACCGTGGAACCCCCAGATACCCAGGCTCTCGCTGAGGCAGAGGGAGGGCTGCCCCCATGCCTGGGCCCTGGCAGCCACATGTCCTCACCTTGATGATGTGAGCAAAGTACTTCCCAGAAACCCTGTTGTCCGTCTTGATGAAGATCTCTCGGAGGACGGACTCCCCAATAGGGTTGTATTTGGCATTGAACTTGTCAAATCGATGAAAGGTGTTCCTGTCCTGGGGGAGATGAGCAGGTCAACCCCTGACCCCTAGCCTGTATGCTGACCCCCCCTCAGCCCCCGCCGCTGGGACAGACCGCGTGCATGTCGAGCGTGTCCACACTCAGGTCGTAGGCAGTGAGGTTCATGCTCTGGAAGACCTCCCGCAGCGTCTGCTCGCGGCCCTGCTCCACGTGCACGATCTCCTCCAGGTGCCGCTTCATCGCCCGCTTGATGAAGCGCAGTAGGTGCTTCTGGTTCATGCAGGACGAGGCGTGGATGTGCGTGTCCACCTGGAGTGGAATGGGGGCTGCTGGGTCCAGCAAGGCCAGGAAGGTCCAGGGCCAGCAGCAGGATGGAGAGCCCTCTCCTACCTGGTGCTGGGTGGGGACAGGCTGGGCAGAGGTGCAGGCCCAGCCCCAGGTGACAACCCACCTTTCGGATGTTGTAGAAATCTCGGTGCGGCACCTTCTTCTGGGCAGCCAGCTCCTTCATCTCGTTGAGCAGCACGTGCATCTGGAACTTGGAGCTCAGGTACTGCAGCCGGCGGTAGCAGAACGACTTTCTGGCAGGATGAGAACCAGGCGGGGCTCAGGGCCTGCAGGGAGGCACCTGGGAGGGTGCAGGGTTGAGGCTACCAAGGGGGCAGCAGACAGTGGAGAAGTCTAGGACTCGGTGACTTTGAAGTGGGGAGAGACTATTGACAGGGCTGGGGCTGGAGAGTCCGGGCTGGGAGGAGACTGGTGGGGACTCACATGGGGCCGTTGATAATCAGGGCCATCAGCACATTGACATCAGCCACAAACTCCTGCAGGTCAGGGTACGGCAGCTCCACCTCTGAGCAACTGGCATGTGGGGGGAGCTTGGGTGAGGAGAACAAGCCAGCCCTGCAGGCCCCCCAGCCAATGCAGCACCCCCACAGCTTCCCCACAGCACACTGCACCCCCTCTTACTGCTCATCGGGCTCCCTGTGGGTGTAGACGTGCACTACGCCCCGCACCATGCGCAGACCCAAGCCCAGGTCCCCAGGCATGGTGCTAGGCTCACAGTGCTCATAAGGGTGCTGCTCCAGCGCCGGGGGGTGCACCGGGGCGTCTGCAGGGTGGAGGGAATGGAGCCAGTGTCAGGGATCTTCAGGGCCACCACGCACTGCCCAACCCAGAGGCTCCCCAGAGGGGGAGACATCAAGGCCCCGGCAGGATGAATCCTGTCCCTGCCTCCACCCCCACACCAGGAGGCTGGAATGAGGCTAGGTGTGGGAAGAAGCAGGCCGGGGAGAGGTTCCTGGGCTCTGAGCTCAGGGAGCCTGGGGCACAGGGCACTTGGAGCTGGGCAGGGTTGGGGTCCCACCAGCGGACACAGGGGTGTCGGGGCCCTGCTCGTAGGTCCGCGTCTCCAGAGGCTTCTCGGCCAGCTGCTGCAGGTACCGGCGGGTGGTGGGGCAGAAGCTCTGCAGAGACAGCGCCATGTACTTCTCCCGGATGAAGAGGGCCCGCACCACACTCTTGGCTGCGTCTAGCAGGTCTGTGAATGGCACCTACAGACAAGGACGTGTGATCACTGTCCTTGGTCTCAGACCCAGGCCAGGCTCACTCTCACCTGTTCCCTGAGGCCTTGCCCTCAGAAACACTCACACCTTTCTGTTCCCAGCATATCAACTAGCTCCCAAAGCTTCCAGAGAAACAAATGCCCTCTCTAGACTCACCCCAGCTCCTCAAACTAAGGAAGCCCACAGAGACCCACGGCCCTGCCCACTCACCCCACACTTCTCCTCCCCGGAGATGGAGACACGCTGAAATTCCCGTTCCAGCACAACGTCGCGCTCTCGCAGGCCCCGGTCTCCTTGCCCTTCACCCTGCTCCTTGTAGAGCCTACCAGGAGGGAGGTACAAGGAAGGGGCTGGAACCAGCAGTGGTTCAGGCCCCAGCCACATGTCCCCAGTGTCCCCGCACCCCTCTGGCCTCCTCACTGGAGGTCCGAGTCACTGTCTGTCTTCAGGAAATCTTGCTTGGCCCGAAGCAGGATGTCTGGCTCCAGCCTAGAGGCGAGAGGATGAAAGGTCAGCAGATGACCAGGGAGGGCCCTTGCTCCCAGGTCCCTGCCCCGAACTAGGTGCTGTGTGTATGCTGTCACCGTGGTCCTCACGGGGCTGTAGAACCCGCACTGTGGGTGCTGTTCTTGCCCCGCGTTAGAGATGAGCACACCCAGACATTAAGCACCATGTTCCAGGCCACACTGGTAGCAAAAGACAGCACCAGAAGCCAGGAGCCTGACCCCAAGGCCTGCACTTCACCCCACTGCCCTGTGCTGCCTCCCCATGGGACTCCAACAGGGATGGGGTGGGAGAGGGGCCAAGATGAAGCTCTGAAAGCATCCAATGGAGACAGAAGGATGGTGAACAGGCAGATTACCCTGTACCCCTCCCCACACACATACACACAGCTGCCTGGCTGTGCCCCCACACACATACACACAGCTGCCTGGCTGTGCCCCCACACACACACACACACAGCTGCCTGGCTGTGCCCCCCACACACACACCCACACACACACAGCTGCCTGGCTGTGCCCCCCCGCACACACACACAGCTGCCTGGCTGTGCCCCCCCCGCACACACACACACACAGCTGCCTGGCTGTGCCCCCCACACACACACACACACACAGCTGCCTGGCTGTGCCACCCCCCCCCACACACACACAGCTGCCTGGCTGTGCCCCCTCCCCCCCCCCCCACACACACAGCTGCCTGGCTGTGCCCCCCCCCCACACACACACACAGCTGCCTGGCTGTGCCCCCTCCCCCCCACACACACACACACAGCTGCCTGGCTGTGCCCCCCCCCCCCCACACACACACACAGCTGCCTGGCTGTGCCCCCCCCCGCACACACACACAGCTGCCTGGCTGTGCCCCCTCCCCCACACACACACACACAGCTGCCTGGCTGTGCCCCCTCCCCCACACACACACACACAGCTGCCTGGCTGTGCCCCCCCGCACACACACACACAGCTGCCTGGCTGTGCCCCCCCGCACACACACACACAGCTGCCTGGCTGTGCCCCCCACACACACACACACAAACAGCTGCCTGGCTGTGCCCCCCCCACACACACACACACACAGCTGCCTGGCTGTGCCCCCACACACACACACACACACAGCTGCCTGGCTGTGCCCCCACACACACACACACACAGCTGCCTGGCTGTGCCCCCCCCACACACACACACAGCTGCCTGGCTGTGCCCCCAACCCAATGGCTGCCTGCTGGCAGGGCTCCAGGCCCAGGGCTCACTTGACATCCTGGCTGATCTGCCGCTCCAGGCGCTGCCTCCGTTCCTCCAGCTGCTCAATGGGGCTCTCCTCGGGGAACTCATACGGGGCACTGCGGAGCTCGCTCTCAGCCAGGGAGCGGCTGAACAGCTCCTGGTGGCAGGAGGGAAGGCTCAGGGAAGGCTCAGTGTGGCCTGGCCCTCAGGCCTGGGCCCTCCCTTGCAGAGTCTGGGGAGGAGTTGAGGGCTGGGGTACCAGGGAGAGGCTAAGGGTCAGGGAACAGCCAAGCATGAAGTCAGGGGACTGGGAGCAGAGACAGGGTATGGGGACAGCATGGGGATCACAGGGTGAGATACCAGGCGATACCTCCGCTATCTCCTTGCATTTGCCATCCATAGACGTGCGCAGGTCGAGCGGGAAGTGCTTGAGGCAGGGGGCAGGGCCTGGCAGAGATCGGGCAGACTGCAGCGGAGGGGCCCCCAGCCCACCCCGAGCATCTGTGGAGACAGTGACACCAGGGTCAAAGGTGGAGGGCAGAACCAGGGTGCACTGGAAGCCCTGGGCCCCTGCCCACCACAGGCCAACCCCAGAGAGAGGCCAGCACTTGGAAAGTGGGCAATCCCTTCTCAGAGGCTGAGGAGTGAGCCCGTGTCTCCCAAAGGACCTTACCTTCACAGTCTAGCACGGGGACCCCTCACCCATTCCAGGCTTGGGAGTGGGAGTCCCAAGTCTGCCCCTAGAACAAGTGATTCATTCACTCCAGGAATCAGAATCTGAATCCTGGACTAGGGGCCCCTCCCTCAGGCCACGAGAACCTCCATGTGAGCACCTCCTGCATGATAAGGACCTGGTGGCCACGAGCGACCCCCAGCCTGCAGCTTCCAGGGCAGGCAGGCCAGGATCAGACCTGCCCCTGGACTTGCACATCCTCTTCTCAGAGGGCCAGGGCCCACACCCAATGTCCCAGATGGACAGAGCATGGAAGCCACAGCTGCCACTCAGCTCTGACCTAGGGACCAGCCCTCAAGGGAAGAGGAGGTAGGACATGGAGGATCTGGTTGGCAGCAGGAACCCTACCACCTCCCCAGAGGCCTGCCCTCTCCCCCAGGACCCCAGGGCTGCCAAGACGTGGCCTGGCCCCAGCCTGCCCCTCCCACTGCTGGCTGCCCCTCTAAAGGGAGCTGCCACAAACAGTCTGCGCCACTCAGAGGTCCCGGGATCTGGGCCAGAGGCCCCAGGAAGGGCCTGGGGAAGGGAGTGTCAGAGACCAGGGTCTCTCCTCATTGAGGGCAGAACTCAGCTGCACCACCAGGAGGCTGACAAGAAAGGCCTTGAAGCTGCTAGTCTAGAGGGGCTGCCCGAGCTCCCAGCCCACCCTAAAGGACCCTCCCTGGGCTCAGCACCCCCACCCTCCCAGCAGGAAGCTCTCCACACCCAACTGGGCTCTCCCAGACAGCTTGGGGGGAGGGTCCTCCTCTCCAGAACTCCCCTTCCCTCTCTGTACCATGGCTGAGGGACAGACTGGAGGCTCTGCCCAGGTAAAGCAACTTGAAGTCTCCAGGCCCACTCCCCAATGCCCCAGAGTTGGGTCCCAAGGCTGGACAAAGGGAAGAGGAGGTGCCTGCCCAAGATCCAGGACCCAGCACCCACTCGTCCTCATGCCTGCCTGGGTCCTACCTTCAGAGTTCAGGCAGCACAGGCCAGCGGCCCTGTGCCCCTTGCCTGCCTGTTTGCTGAGTGGAGCTGCAGCCAGTCCCCCAGGACAGCTCAGGGGCTGGCTCGGGCTGTACCAAGTGCAGCTGCATGCAGGGGAGACCCTGGGATGACGGTGAGCAGTGGGCTGGGGGAGCTCAGGGGAGCCCAGAAATCAAGGGAAAGAGCATCAAAGTTTGGGGATAAGAGGAACCCCAGAACGGAACAGGGCCTTAACCTCTACAGTACCAGGGTGCAGACCAAAGTGGGGCCCCCAAGGGGGTGGAGCAGGGTGGGCTGATATGGGCAGGAGAGGCTGACAGGGAGGGACCAAGCCACCTTAAAATGTACTGCCCTGGGGTATAGTGAGTGAGTAGGACCTGGCTGCCCAAAGGAAGAGGGGGGCAAAAAAAGGGGGCAAGCAGTCCTCATCTCCACAACCAGCAGCCCCAGGCCAGCCTCCTCTGCCCAGTGGCTTTGTTTTCCTTACCACTGACCTCTGGGGCCCAGTCTGTGGGGTCCCTTGGGAGAGACAGGGCCTCTGCCTGGGAAAGGAGCTGGCTGGCAGCCGGGAAAGTAGCTCAGTCCAGGTAGGAACAGTCATTGAACCTCCCAGATGCCTAGGGGGCTGTTTCATGGTCCCCTAGGCCTCCAACCCCCTGTTCTAAGCCTATCATTGGGGACAAATTGCCCAGGAGAGGAGAGAGGTTTTGGGAAAAGGGGTACTAGAATTTGGAAAACTTGAGTCTGACTCTGTTCCCACTTACTCTCAAGTCTACCTCCCGGAGGCTTCAAGTCCCGTTTACAATGGGGTGATAAGTGGGTCATGTCCTGTCTAGCCACAGCTGCCATAAGGCTCACAGAGATACGGCTCTGTGAGTATTCTGTAAAACACCATAATCTGCAATTATGAACTCCTGGGACCCTCCAAACACGTCCCACACGCAGTCCCACCCACTGGGGAGGGTGAAGGTTCTTGAGCCCAGCACAGGCCAAGGCTACTGAGCAGTGAATGACAGAAAGGGAAAAGAACTTGGCAGGGGTGGAGATGGGGGTGGGGGGTGACATTATCTCTAACTTGGAAGAGGGCAGAGCAGGAAGAAGAGGAAAGACAGGCACCTGCTCTACCCCCAAGAAGTGAGACAGAGCCTAAGGTCCTTGCCTGCCCAAGAACTCTGACCCTACACAACTTCCCACTTCTAACCTCCTCCAGGGGAGGCCAACCACAAACCTCCAGGGGTGGTCTGTAAGGGGTCAGCAGGAGCCGAGTCAAAGGCACCAATCTCAACCTCCTCTTCTAGCAGGGTGGCCCAGGGCCTCCACAGAAATGCTGGGTGACCAGGACAGGTTCCAGCAGCCAGAGCCATACCCCTAGCCTGCCAGGCCACTGCACAGGGCGGCCCGGGTCCACTGGAGGTGACAGACAGTGACCTCCACACTCCATGAGGCCAGGCCTGGAAGACCCAGCTGCCTGCTGGTCCCTTCTCCCAGGGTCTTTGTATAGCACCACACAACACACATGCTCTCATGGAGGGTGGGGGGTCAACCAAAAGCCAGCCACTCCCACTCCAAGATTCTTGGCATCCCATCTACCCTCTTAACCAGGAGCCCCCTCACTCTCTGCAAGGATTACCTCAGTAGGCAGAGAGGTGCCCAAGGCTTTGACCAACCAGTAACAGATGCTCCCCCATGTGACCACTCCAAGGTATACAGATCTAGCCCCAGGGGACACACTCTCTGGATTGTACAGACCTGAGCACAGAGAACACAGACAACCCTCAGGACAGTATAGGCCAGGCCAGCATCTTCAGTGTCATAAAAAACACAGAAGGTGGATGGCCAGACTACAGGTATAGCTGCTGAGGGTGGGGGTGTGGGGGGAGATGGCTCAACCTAGTCGCCAAAGTAGGGGTGGCCTTTCCTTAGCCACAAGGCCTGGGGACAGCAAATGGCAGATAGATATCCCTCAGCAAGCACAAACCCAAGCAGCAGAGCCCTTAGGGAGCTGGGCACAGCCACACCACACTGTTTGTTCCAAATGGTGCAGAGATGCCTACCACAGTGGAAGCCGGACCAAAGGGTGCAGGAGCATAGTGGATGGGCAACAGGTCCAGCCTGAGCCCCACATAGCCCAGCCCAAGGACACCCCATACTTCTGAGGAAGCTCACAAGACAGACCAACAACGAGCACACACAGCAAATGATCCATACAGTTGAGCCCCCAGCCCTGGGACTCCAAGCAGCAAAGAGTGTGCCCTAACATCAGACCCCCAGTGAGGAGGATCTGAGATCTGGGGTCCTAGAAAGAGAAACTGGCCTCAGGAAGACAGCCTGAGCCTGCCTGGCAAAGGCCCAGCCGCCAGCAGTGTGGCCAGTGGCACAGCAAGCAGTCCCACACACCCTCACTCCATTCACACACTCCACAAGCAAACAATCTTAGCACATCCGCATGCTGACACGTGTGCAAATACACCTCTTGCTTCACCCACACCCATACCCACTCCTCGTTACAGAAGACAGCGTCCCTAGCATAGAAACCTGTCACCCTCCACCCCACCTCTCTCTCCACACCACCTCCCAAGCCAGCTGTCACCGGCACTAAGGACAGGGAGCATCACCGCAGAGAGAGTGCGGAAGGGGCCTCCCTCTGAGGGGACCAGTGGCCAGGGAGAGAAGTGGTAGAGCAGAGCCAGTGCCTGGGCCAGGATGCTTACACTCACCTGGTACTGCAGAGGAGGCCTGCTGGCTGGCACGCTTCTTAAAGGGATATTTGGCCTTGGGTTTGCCTGGGCCGGATGGATAGGATGCCATGGCTCTGGCCGCGGTGATGGCGGGGGAGTCAGAGCCGCACCAGCTGGGCCTGCCTCTGCCACATCCAACCCCTTCCTCCGCCCCGCCCCCAGCGGGAGTGACTGAGGCAGGAAGCCGAGGCCCCGCCGGCGGAAGAAGCCCCGGCCACGATTTCTGATGTTGTCTAGGCAACCTCCAGAGGGGGGCCGCCATCCTGCCCTTGATCCCTCACTTCCCCTTCCCTCCCTTCCTCATCCCTGGAGTGACGTAGGCCTGGGGTGTGGAGGTGAGGACAAGACAGGGAAGGGCCGGCACCCAGCACTCCATAACCCTCCCTGGAGCCCTCGTTCCCTGCCAGGGCTCTGAGGCAAGGACTCAAAGTCCAGGCTAGCTGGTCCAGCCAGCCTGGGAGAAAAAGATAATAATAAACAGGAATCCAGTCCAAGCTCAGAACACATTCGGCTCAGGGCAGGCGCAGTCCGTGAACACCCAGCCCCTCTGGGGCAGAGTCCCTGTTTTTTCTTCTCTCTCTGAACCCCAGCCCCAGGGTAGCCCAGCTCTGGGAGGATGGGGTAGAACCGAGAACCCCAGCCCGGTAGGGAGGAGCCTGTCTTGGGAAAATTCCACTGTCCTGCAAGAGCTACCTTCTAGGAAGGCAGGGAGGCCAAGGCAGGGGCTTGGTGGGGTCTGGGAAAAAAGACCCCAGTGTCTTCCGACTCTTCCTGTCTTTTCACACTCAGGCTCAGCTCTCCCAGGCCCTCCCCAGGAGGAGCTGGCCGCCTTCCCTAGGTCTGCTGGCTGTACTGAGACCCCCCCCCCCACCTTCTTGTCACCCTGAACTGCACTTCTCGGTCCCAGAGCCCCTCCCCCCAACACAGACACACACGCACACACACTCACCTGAGGCCATGCTGCCCGAGCCCTGAGGGGGACCGGGGAGGCTGTCTCCCAGGGTCTGCACGGCAAAGGAAGCCCGGGTCGCGAGGGAGGGGACGGGGGCTGGAGCCCAGACCCCGGCCAAGTCGCTCCAAGAGTCCTTGCCCTGGCACTGAGATGGGGAAGTAAGGCAGGTCCTTCAAAATTGCCGGCTGGCAGGAGGCAGACCCCCGCTGACCTTGACCGCTGCACTGGCCTGGAAGACCCCCAGCCCCGCACTCGAGAGGCGGGCAGGCCACGTGCTCCCTGCAGAGCGGGACCTGGAACTCGCCTGGGCTTCCCTCCACACACTCTGGGTGTTCGGGGTCGGCCCACCGTAGCCGGATCGTGGGGTAGTTCCGCAACAGGTGCGAGCCCACCGAAACCTGGCCGGCGCGGTCCCGCGTCTCAGCAGCCCCAGGCCCCGCCCCTATCCGGCCGGCCCCGCCCCCGCCATCTTTTCTCTTCCTGGCACCACGTGGGCTGCTGCCCCTCCGCTGTCTGCCCCGCGGGGTTTAGTGCAAGTTCTGTGAGTCCGTTTTCTCATCATTAAATGGGATGGGACAATTGCACTACCTCACTCAAAGGAGTTATTGCACAAAGTCAGCGCCCAATTGAAGATAGCTATTATTACCGTCCCAGGATTCACTTTTAGCAGAAGTCCTACCCCCCGCATTCTCACTCTGGGTGTCTTGTTTTCTCCTGGCAGGCGTAGGTAGGCAGGGTGTGCCCTGCATTCTGGCTCCCCTTCCCACATTTATTTCTATATTTGTTGGTTAAGATCTTAGGCTCTGTGGCCAGAATGCCTGGGTTCAATTCCAGACTCCTCCACCTACTTCCTGACGGACTTTGGGAAATTAACTTAATTTAGCTGAACTTCTATTTTCGTCTGTAAAATGAGAGTAAGAGACCATGCTTTATATGGTGGTTGTTAGGATAAATGAGCTAATATAACTGCTTGGAACAGTGCCTGGCCTGTAGTTACCACCCCGTAAATATTTGTGTATTATTGCTTTGGCCTTGGCATTGGTTCCCTATTAACACTCCCACAGGTTGATTGACCTTGCAGCCTACAAAGAAGTGGAGTTGGGCTGTTTTGGGGACTGCAGACACCCCACCCAACCAGCACCCTCACTCCCAAATGGCTGAGAATCCTATCCAAAGGGAACTTGCTGGGGAAAGTCCCTAAGACTTCACTGAACATAATTAAGTGTATTAGCAGCAATTAGTCTTTTTCTGATTTCCCCACCTTGTGGGAGCCCTTTGCCCCCCCACACCCAGTTGTACTAATGCTGTTTGTCCAGCTCCTCCCAGTTCTTACCACCCCCACAGTCAAATTCTTTCCCAAACTCTGCCTCCCCCATCTCTCCCCAGGCTGCATCTGGTGTCACCTCTGTTGACCCCTGCCTACTGCCCCTCAGGCTGGACAAACTAAAAAAAAAAAGGCCTCCATAAACATGGGGTGGGGTTCACCTCACCAAGAATCAATAAAACTAAAAAGAGGACAAGGAGATACCACATTCACCCATTGAATTAGCAAAGATTAAGGGGGGGGGGAGCCCTAATACAGGCAAGAGGGTAGTGAGCTGGGAGACGCGCATATACTACTGGTTGGCATAAACATTGACATAATTTTTCTGAAAGCCATTTAGTAATATAAGATCAATAATCTTTTAAATTTTTTTTCCTTTATTGATTTTAGAGAGAGAGGGAGAGGGAGAAAGAGATAGAAACATGGATGAGAGAGAACATTGATTGGCCGCCTCCTGCGTGCCCCACACTGGGGATTTGGCCCACAACCTGGGCATGTGCCCTGACCAGGAATTGAACCTGAGACCTCTAATGCATGGGTTGACACCCAACCACTGAGCCACACCAGCCAGGCTCAAGTATCTTTTTAAAATTCATATATTTTAACTCAGTTATCCCACTTCCAGGTAATTGTACTTCTAAGACGCGGTGCCGGAAAAACACGCACGGAGTTGTTGATCACTGTAATGGTTACACAGAAGGGCTGGCAATTTAGACAATTTACACAGTAGGGGAATGTTCAAATTATGTCATATACATGCCTTGAAATACAGTCATTAAAAATTATTCTTGAAGAATTTCTTACTGAGGTGGAAATGTTTACAATGTAAAATGAGGTGAAAAATGGATGTTAAAATCTGTACACACAGTATGACCCTAATTGTGTGACATATATGCATAGGAAATAAACACACCAAAATGCTGATAAACAATTACCTGTGAGTGGCAGAATTATGGTTTATAATTATTTTCTTCTTTATAGTTATCTGCATTTTAAAACATTGTCTACAGTGCATATTCATTACTTTAGTAATCCAAGGAATGGGGAAAAAAAAACAGTCTGTAAAAATATTTAATAGCCTCCATATCCCACCCCCAAAAGACTCTCCTGGGTCTTAATCCAAGACTAAATTGGTCTTGGAACCCTTAGGAATTTTAAAGTCACTGGGCTCCCAACAATAAATAGCAAAATAAATTTCAAAATTAAAAATCAACACCAGATAACCACATAGAATGTCAACTATATTCTGATAAAATGCAAATTTTGACATAGTTTTAAGGGGTGGTGTTTTGCATTGGGCCAGGTCTCTAGGATTCCCCCTAAATCCAGACCTACCTACCTATTTACTTACCTAACCAGCCCATAGTTTGCAATTCCTGCCCTCCACCCTACCCAGGCAAACTGGTTCACTAGTCCCTTCATGCTCCTCCCTAGTCCCATGTGCAACACACCCTTCACCCTGTAACCCTCCCCATTTCCAGGCCATCTGGTACACTGTCCCTGCTAGGAAGTCTGCCCTGATTACAGCTAAGCATCAATCTCCCCACCTACACACCACCAGCAAGAATCTCAGTGGGGTTCCAGTGTCTATGTAGAACACAGTTTGGGAAATGGAGTGAGTCATCCCCTATGGATGTTGAGGCCTCAATGTTGTTTTTGAGCCTCTGGGATCTTCCCCTACCTCTAAACACAGCTTCCTCCCCTCGTAGCCTATTCACCAGATGGTTCCTTAAATGGCCCTCCCTGAACCCCAGCCCCTCCCCCCCCCACATACACACACACACACACACACACACACACTCCTTAATTTTCCTAAGATCTGCTTCTCCGAGCTCTGGCCTGAGCTCACTTGTGATGTCAGCCTCCTACCTAGGCCAGACCACTCTCTGTAGATTTTAGACTTGGAAGAGAACATCTGCAGCCTCAAAAAGATCCTTGGCCAGGACAATCTCTCAAACCATATTCTGTGCCTAGATCCTTCTAGAACCAGGCTATTCAGCTCGTTTCTCAGCTTGTCCCAGCAGCCACCCACCCCCATCCCAGTCACCCAGCATTGTTTATAGCATCATGCAGCTGTGTCCATCTATACTTGTTTATACGTCTTCCACTAATTTTAGCCACTTTGTTGTTCAAGACCCTTTCACTGGCTAGCCCCAATTTCCCTTTCCTGTTCAAATCTCCCAGCCCGCCCCTCCATGTACCTTCACCCTTTTACTCCAGTCCACTCACATCAGACCTCCCAGTCTTCTCTGAGCACACTCTGTACCTTGTGTCTCCATGCCTTCCTTTCCGCGTGCTCTTTCCTCCCGAAAATGCCTGTCCCTCGTTTCTACTGTGTTCTGCTTCTCTGCTGAAAGTCTGTTCAGTTTACAATCACACCCTCCTTTCTTCTAGTATAGAATTTATCAGTCTGACAGTTAGCTGTGTGAATCATTGTCTTTCCTCCCGGGGTGGAAGCTAGGTTTTAAACAGCTCTGAATTCTCCAGCACGAGCACAATGTTCCTTTCATTAAGTTGTTTCTCTGTGAATTTACCCTACCTACCTCTTTCTTTGGACTGAAAGGTCCTGAAGGCAGTTCTTCATTCTTCATCTCCCCCTCTTCCCACTCCAGCTGAGACAACACTTTACCCAAGTTCCTACCACTGGGTGTAAGACAGATCCTGAGGTCTCCCCTTAGCTCAGGAAACAGGACCAAATTCATTGGGAAATGGTGATTCGTTTTTGTATTTTTCCATTGATATTTTGAGAGAGTGGAAGGGAAGGAGAGAAACATCGATGTGAGAGATATACCAGTTGCCTCCCGCACAACCCTGACTAGGGCCAGGGATCAAACCTGCAACCCAGGCACGTGCCTTTGACCAGGAATCGAACCCTCAACCCCTCGGTCTGCTGGCTGATACTCTAACCACTGAGCCAAACCGGTCAGGGCTGGTGATTCTTTTTTTCATTCAAAATGATTTGGTTATAAGGGCTGTGAACTAGGACACCTGAGCTCTAGCTGGTTCTGATGCTAAGTTGTTTATTAATATTGAGACAGTACAGGGACTTGGGCCTGGGAATGGAAAAATACCCAGGTGGCCAGGAAGCCAAGTTGAGACCAGGTGGTCAGAAGATGTCAAAACCACTGTTCCTTCCACCTGTGCAGTTGATCAAGGTTTGGCCACTATCTGACCTTCCTGGGGTGGCAGTAATGAGCAACACCACCATCTTGCCCTCACAGCACAGGCACCAAGCAACCTGACATGAGGAGGAAGTAACCCACCCTTACATGTTAAATTCCACTCCTCGAAAGCGTCACAAGCCCACCTTTTTGAGAAAGTCCACGAAAGACTGCTTTGTCCCCAGCTTATAAACACAGCCAAGAAGAGCCAGCCCTGGAGCCAGTTCAGAGGATCTTTCTTTCTCTGTTATGCTCGAACATAATCTTTTTCTTTTTTAATCCGCACAGAGGATATTTTTCCATTTATTTAGACAGAGTGGGAGGGAGAGATAGAGAAAGAGAAACATCGATGTGAGAGAGATACATCGATTGGTTGCCTCCCACACAAGCCCGACCAGGGCCGGGGACCAGACCACAACCGAGGTACGTGCCCCTAGCGGGAACCGAACCCGGGACTCTCTGGTCTGTAGGCCGACGCTCTAACTGCTGAGCCAAACCAGCCAGGGTTTGAAACTGGTTTTGACTTTGATCTAGAACTGGCAGATTAATCTGAAAGTATTGTATGTTTCGGTGGGGGTAGGAATGTATGAATGTGTGTAAGTGAAATATGTTGCTTGTTTTTGTTATTTAAATGATTTGACTTTTAGGAATTATATTTCTTGGTGACCAGAGCAAACTCCTCTGTGAGAGCCTTGTGACCCGGTAGAAGACAGGCACTGCTCTCTCCCTCTGGCCCCTTGAGCAGTTCCCAGGGGACTGGAGACTTCACACTCTCCTCCTGGGCTTTCATGGTACATGGCAAAGCCACTAGCAATGGCAGCCTGTTGGGGCTACTGTTGTCAGTGCCAGAGAGGAATCCAGATGGCAAACATTCAAACTTTAACCCACACCTCCCTGGGTTCTAATAGTTTGGATCTGGTGCTCTTACCGTGGCAGCCCCAGTTCAGTTCCCAATCAGAGTTTATCCCATTACTGGTTTGCTGCCGGCCACCCTGAAAGGGGAAAAAGCCCTCTCCTTTTTGCAGTTTGCCCCCAATGAGAGGATCAAACACAGGGGTAAAATGGCATCTGAGGTTTCTTCCCTCCCCCACCTCCATCTCCACACATGTGGGTGGCTGCCATCCTGTGCTCAGGCTCCATCCCAGCGCCATCTTCCTCTGTGAAAATCTGCCACTGGAAATGCAGGTGTTCTCAGGCTACTCCTTTTACTGGCTTGGCTTTCCAACTTTATTGTGCACACTCGCTTTCCATTTTCTGTTGTTTGTGTTTGTTGACAAATCTACCTGAGGGGGCACCCTTGCAGGAGAGGATCCCAGGCCTCTGAGACAATAGAATGCATTCTATGATTGGTTACAATTTTAAAGTGGCTTTAAAGAAATTCTTACAGCATGCAAAGCTTAGGTCATCTGAGCCAAACCTTAAATTAGTAACAGGCGAACCCAAATACTCTTATAAGTTCGTGTTATCTCTGTTGCAAAATTGTCAACAAGAAAAATAACTTGGTATAATAAAAATTTTCCTAAGTAATCTAAACTTAATTGTTAGAAACAGGTACATTAAATAAATGTAAGTGGGATAAAAAGTTTCTTTTAGGTTAACTCTTTAGCAATAATTATATTGTAATTAAATGGCTTTATATATCTCTTTGGCAATTTAAAACTTTAAAGTTTTGCTAACTAAATTAAATGATGGATATTCATTGACTAACTACACCACTTCCAAATAAGATAAAATAATGAAACATTAATTACTGAAATAGTTTTATCTGTTTATTATAGAAAAACCAAAGACATTT
Source organism: Tadarida brasiliensis (assembly GCA_030848825.1). NCBI lineage: Eukaryota > Metazoa > Chordata > Mammalia > Chiroptera > Molossidae > Tadarida > Tadarida brasiliensis. The sequence goes on along the minus strand of CM061275.1, from coordinate 10,079,565 downwards.
GGGTCCATTAGTAAACATGTGTTATGCCACATTAAAAAAACTGTACTATGAGGAAATATATTTTTTAAAATCATGTCATAAATGTGTCAATTTAAAGAACACTAATTGCTTACCTTTTAGTTGTCACTAGAAATTGATGTTCCTAAGAGTTAAGATTTCTAATTAAGAAACTATATGTTTTTAGTAATAGAAGGCCTAAGGAATGGAAATATATTTTGAAGGAATTAAAAGAATGTGGTTTGTCCTACAATAAGGTTGGTTATCTCTGAATGTGGAAGAAGAGACAAACTAAGAGACACTAAGAAAGCTGTAGAACGTTTGTAGAAAAGGAATCCTGAGAAAGAAAATTTTATGTAGAGTTTAGTTCTTTTTCACTCTGTTAAAGAGAAAAAGTTTTTTCCTGTATTTGTTCTACCAGATAAAATTATAAAAAGATTTCTGTCTACCATAGCAATCAGACAAGAAGAAATTAAAAAAAAATTCTGCCTAGAAGCACAAATTCTACGTTTATTTAAATAGTTTTGTTGTCTTAATCAGGTCCTTGATTACTTAAGAAAACAATCTTGCCCTGGCTGGTTTGGCTCAGCAGTCAGAGGGTGGGCCCTCGGACCAAAGAGTTGCAGGTCCAATTCCAGCCAAGGGCACGTACCTCGGTTGCAGTTCGTCCCTGGCCCTGGTCAAGGTCGTGTGGGAGGCAACTAATTGATGTGTCTCTCTCACATCAATGTTTCTCTCTCTCTCCCCCTCCCACTCTATTTGAAGATATTTGAAAAAATATCCTCGGGTGAGGATTAAAAAAAAAAAAAAAGAAAGAAAACAATCTTACCAATACTAAGAACTAACGTTTTGCTAACCTGTATTTTTGTTTGATGCCTTTTTATTGTCACTTTGGGTAAATGAATAGTTTAATATTGTTTCATAATGATATATGATCTTTTTGAGCAAATGTGTTTGACAGACTTCCCAGGGTCTAACATTTAAAAGGAGGCTTTTTCTTTTTCTTTTTTTTTTTTTAAAAGAATTTTTTTTCTTTATTGATTTTAGAGAGAGAGGAAGGGAAAGGGAGAGAGAGATGGAAACATCAATGAGAGAGAACATCGATTGGCCACCTCCTGCATGCCCCCCACTAGGGATTGGGCCCACAACCTGGGCATGTGTCCTGACTGGGAATCGAACCGGCGACTTCTTGGTGTATGGGTGGACGCTCAACCACTGAGCCACACTGGCCTGACAAGGCTTTTTGTTAACCTGGAAAGTTTTGGGTTGTTTCAATGGCCCTTGGAACACCTCAAAGGGTTTGTTCTCTCTCCTTGCAAGGGAAAGGTTTTGAACTAATTAGTCCTATTTAATATGCTTGAATTGCATGGGAAGCTTTGTCAACTAAGGAAATAATTCGGCTGTATTTGTGTATACATGTTCTTCTTATTAAATGGATATTATATATTGGAGAGTGTATGATAATCTCCAAGAGTATACAAAGTCTTGAAACAATACTCATTTGTAATTCTTGTTATCTTAAAATGTTATGTTATACAAAAGCAAAGTTCTTTGTCAACTGTATTATAATCAGCTCTATAACCATGTCATTTAAAATTTTGTCATTTACAGGCAGTCATTGTTGACTCTGATGCTTTTGCAAATATGTTTCATTTCCAGAAAGATTCATGGAGAAAACTCTGGCCTATTTTAAAATACAGGTTTCTAAGAATTTTTGATCATACCTTTAAACTAGATGAGGATTTATAGAACTCTAAGGAATAACTAAATGCATAGAATGCTGGTAGTTGACCAGAATAAACAAGAAGTAATTATATGGCACTGAATGAACTAAGAAAGATTATAATTTTTATAACTTTTTTGTTGGAAATATTGCTGATTTTTAACCTTCTTGTTTTCCAGATATAAAGAAACTTGTTTTCTCTTAAAATACCTATGATTTAGTTTGGTAAATTATACCTTTGTAAAATAGTGAAACATTTATATTTTTCTCCCTACCTAATCCCTCCAGGAGTTTGGAGACTCTGAATGAGTATCATTATTTTCATGGCAATAGGGTTGTTTGCATAAACTTGATAGAAATCTATTTTCTTTATAATAATAGGACACAATTGGAAACTCTTGATGAGGCTTTGACTGGAATGCCATGTTTAAAAAAGACACACATTGCCCTGGCTGGTTTGGCTCGGCGGTTAGAGCATCAGCCCGCAGACCAGAGAGTCCTGGGTTTGTTTCCAGCCAAGGGCACGTACCGTACCTTGGTTGCAGTTTGTCCCTGACCCCAGTTGGGGTCATGTGGGTGGCAACCAGTCAATGTGTCTCTCACATCGATGTTTCTCTCTCTCTCGCTCTCTCTAGCCCTCCCACTCTGTCTGGAGACACATGTAAAAATATCCTCGGGTGAGGATTAAATAAATAAATAATAAATAAATAAATATGCAAAAAAATAATAAATAAATAAATAAAAAAGACACACATTGACTCTGGATCTCACCAGAAAGCTCTAAGGAATTAAGATTGACTTTGGAGGCTGATAAAAGCCACTTGGAAAATAGCCTGGTACCTTGCTTACACTATTCACAGCAGTCTTTCTAGGTAAAAAAACAAAGGTTGTTTTCCTAGGAGATGGCAAATGAAGAACAAGGCTTTTTTTTTTCAATCTTCACCTGAGGGTATTTGTCCATTTATCTTCAGACAGAATGGGAGGGAGAGAGAGAGAAACATCGACGTGAGAGGGACACATCGACTGGTGGCCTCCCGCACAACCCCAACCAGGGCGGGGGATGAACCACAACCGAGGTACGTGCCCTTGACCAGAATCGAACCAGTGACTCATTGGTCCGGGGCCCGACACTCTACCACTGAGCCAAACTGGCCAGGGTGAAGAACAAGGCATTTTGAGAAACCTTGAGAACCTGAGTAATTCACCCAAATTGGTAGGTATTACAGGAAAACGCTGATGGTAACTATGTGGCTTGACCTCTTAGCCCTGAAAGGCTAATTAAACTTCAGTCTGGAGATTCCTTATGAAAGTCCAGCAAAGCAGATTTTAAAAGAGCCTATATGAGCCAGGCTGGTTGGCTCAGTGATTGAGCATCAACCCATGCACCAAGAGGTCACCGGTTCAATTACTGGTCAGGGCACTTGCCCAGGTTGTGGGCCCAATCCCCAGTGAGGGGGCATGTAGGAGGTGGCCAATTGATGTTCTCTCTCATCGATGTTTCTATCTCTCTCTACTTTTCCCTTCCTATCTCTAAAATCAATTAAAAAAAAAAAGTTAAAAAAAAAAAGAGCCCATATGATCAACTGCTATTTTTGTTGTACTTATGCAAATACCAAGCCAAATTTATTAAAACTAGACTTATGCAATGAATTAGTCTTCACTTGGCTATTGATAAAATGAGAGTGATTTTAGAGAGAAAAATTATGTTTTAATAGAAACTATAATATACCTTTGTACATATTAGATTTTAGTGCTGTTCATGTATGTCGTTTGCGATTTGTTTTCTACTTGTAAACTGGACTAGATCCTGAATTCTTCTAGTTTCCTCCAATATCTACGTATGATATTCTAAATACGTTTCTAATTTTTCTCCCATCCTTTGCCTTGGAATTATTGAGGACTAATACTATTTTTTTTCTGAGTCTCCCAATTACAGATTGCAACTAGACAACATCATGTAAACTTCAGAGAAATCATCACAAAAGGCTACCTGTTTAAAAGGAGAATATCCTGAGCACCAGAGCTCAGTCAGAACATAATGTACTATAACAGCTGATAAGGGGACTCCAAAGCTGAAATAAATGGCGTTGACAATGAGGACCTATCCAATATAAAACTATAGATATTTTGAAAACATTAGTTCATTTGGTTGAGCCTCATGCAAGCAATCACTCAAAACTGAAAATAAATGCAAAATCTTGCTCAAAAAAAAAAAAAAAAAAACCTGACAACCCAACTCAAATCTGGGAAACCATTAAAGGTTACCTGCCCTCGCTTACCTGGTTCCTTCTTTTTTTTTTTTTTTTTTCCCAATCCTCACGGGAGGATCTTTTTCCATTTATCTTCAGAGTGGGAGGGGGAGAGAGAGAGAGATAGAAACATCAATGCGAGAGAGACATTTTCAACCGGTTGCCTCTCACACGACCCCAACCAGGGCCAGGGACGAATCACAACTGAGGTACATGCCCTTGATCAGAATCGAACCCGTGACTCTTTGGTCCTCAGGCCAACACTCTAACTGCTGAGCCAAACCGGCCAGGGCTGGTCCTGGCCTCTTTAACCTTCTCGTAATGTTTGCGTCTTCCAGGTTGCAAAGGTTTCATGTTAAGCTGATGGTCATGCAAGGCTTCTGGCCCATCCCAGACAAGGAAGACATGTGTCCTTGCTGCTCTTTAAATCAGACAAGACAATTTTATTCCTCCCAAGTGTAGGGACAATGTCCTTGTTCAGCAAGAAGTAGTTATAGGAGATCTCTGACCCTAACCTGTTAAGAATAAGGAGGATAAAATCTCTCAGCGGGGAAATGACAGTATTGGAACTTGGGCCCAGGAATGGAAAAATACCAGATGGCCAGGAAGCCAAGTTAAGACCAGGTGGCCAGAAGATGTCAAACCACTGTTCCACATGCTCAGTTGATCAAGGTTTGCCCACTGTGCAGCCTTCCTGCAGTGGCAGTAATGAGTACTACCACCATCTTGCCCCCACAGCACAGGCATGGAGATAGTTGCCAAAAGAAGGAAGATGGAGTAACTCCATCCTGACATGTTAAATTCTACTCCCTGAACCCTTCACAAGCCCACTTTTTCCTGCAAGCCCATCTTTTTTTTCTGCACAAGCCCGCTTTGTCCCCAGTTTATAAAAGCAGGCAAACAGAGCCAGCCCCTCAGCCAGCTTACTGCTGTCTCCCTTGTGCTCGAGCATAAACTTAATAAAGTCTGTCTGGGGATTTTTCTGGGGCTTCCTCTTGATTTCTGTCTTGGGGAACCCAAGAACCCCAATGCCACTAACAATATGAGGATCACCTTTCTGTTATTCTGTTCACTTACCTCTAAAATGGGAATGGTACCTACATGCTTTCCCTATTCCACCAGGACACTGAACTCAAATGTAATCATAAAGTAGAACTGCCACAGGTAAGGCACAGGAGCTGGAGACAGGAGGCAGGTCACTGGCATCAGGATGGTGCATGCATAGCAGCAGCTTTGTACAATCAGACCAGGTGAGAACCAGGAGTTCCCTTACTCAGCAGAGTCATGGAAAGGGGAACCAGCAAGCTAGGAAGCAAGCAGAAACAGTAGAGAAGTTTGCAGAGGTGGTAGCTGGAAAAGGAACAAAACGCAAACATTTTCCCCATGTGTGAAACGAGTCAGGAGTTCCTTTAACAAGGCAAGTGCTGCTTTTATTAAGCTCATGCTTTTGCCTGTCATTTTTGCCCAAGTGTTCTATCTTTGGCTGCTTATGTGGGAGTAATAGATCACCTGGTATGTCTGTTTACTAAGCTTTATGACATTGAACAAGTTACTTAACCCTCAAGTCTCAGTCAGTTATCTGGTCTGTAAACTGGTTACAAGAGCACTCAGCTTGAATTTACTCTGAGAATTGATTGATATGAGCCCTAGTACATAAATTGTCCTAGTACAGTTCTTGGCATTCGCTTGCTGTGGACAGTGCAGGCTGCAGCACAACTCTGGCCTAGGTGTAAGTTACCAATATTGTAGGTAGGGTAGGGCAGGTATTACTGAAACCTTATAGCCAAGATTCCTAGACAGTCACAATTTCAAAGACACTTGCTGTTTACCCCTGTCAGTAAGCACTTGTCAATTTTTGGTTGGGAAAACATATCACCATGGATGGCACCTTGGTGGGTGCCTATTTTTCCATCAGCCCCGAGAGTCTGGGCTCCAGGCCCAGTGCTTCTCAGTCAGATCCCAGGTACGCAGCTGCAAGGCAGTAGGGAGGAGGAAGATGGTCAGCAGGGGCTCAGGGTTCCTGCCTGGCAGGTGGGAGACTTAGGTTCTCCTCCCCCTTTCTCAGTCCCACTGGCCACCACTGCACAATCCCAGCTCTAAAAGGAAAGAGAAAGTTAAATCCTTTGAGCTCAGTGGTTCCCTACCTTGGCTGCACATTAGAATCACTGAAGGAGATTTTAAAATCTTCATGCCTGGACTACATTCCAGACCAATTAAAAAAAAAAAAAAAGCTCATTAAGTAACCTCCAATGTACACCAAAAGTTGAGAACCACTGCTCTGGATCAGGGTTTTTTAAAGTTGCCACATGATGATAATTACCTATATTACTTTAAAATACAGTTGCTCTGGCTCTGGAATTAGCATTATTACAAGAACTTATTGATTCTAAAACACACCCTTTAAAAACATGTATAGCCCAGCCGGTGTGGCTCAGTGGACTGAGCATCGTCCTATGGACTGAGAGGTCCCAGTTCGATTTCCGGTCAGGGCACATGCCCGGGTTGCTGGCTTGATCCCCAGTAGGGGGTGGGCTGAAGGTAGCCGATCGATGTTTCTCTCTCACATCAATGTGTCTATCTCTCTCTCCCTTCCTCTCTTATAGATAGATAGATAGATAGATAGATAGATAGATAGATAGATAGATAAAAACATGTATGGCCGCTCTGGCTCAGCAGTTAGAGCGTCGGCCCTCGGACCAGAGTTGCGGGTTCGATTCTGGTCAAGGGTACATACCTTGGTTGCAGTTTGTCCCCGGCCCTGGTCGGGTCGTGCGGGAGGCAACCAGTCGTTGTGGCTCTATCACATTGATGTTTCTCTCTGTCTCTCTCTCTCTCCCTCCCTCCCACTCTATCTGATGATAAATAGAAAAGTATCCTCGGGTGAAGAATAAAAAATAAAAACGTATAACATTTGAACATCTTTGAAATCAGGTCATCTTCCAATCAGTAGTACTCAAGTTTTGATGAAATACACAAGCATTCCAGGTGATTCTTATCATTAGGCAAGTCATAGGAAAAAAACAGTTCCCTAGTACTCCCCAGGCAGGGCTTCCCAGCCCTTACTGTCCTTGAAGTCACCTGCAATCCTGTTAACAATGCAGGTTATGAATGAGACGGTCCGGGTTAAAGCCCAAGATTCTGCATTTATAACAAGCTCCCAGGTGTCTTGTGCTGGGCCTTGCACCACATCTGGGTAGCAAAGTTCTAAAGTATCTCCTTCTGAGGAGGCTCCCCCAGCAACTCATTTAAGTAAACTGAAATAATTGGTACAGAGAAACACAACCAATAGGGAGGGTTTCGATATGTCGGTGAGGCAATGGCTAGACTGCTCTCATGTGTCCCCAGGATGTGGCAGCTGGGCTGAGGGCCAGAGGGAGGGCTGCCCCAACCATTGAAAAGCCAGAGGCTAGAATCCAATTTCCCAAAGATGCAGTTTGCTACGTGAGGCAGCACGACCCCCCAGTGAGTGGGTCTCAGCTGGCTTTAGTGGGTCAAGAGGAAGCAGCCCCATTCTTTCCACCACATACCCTTTTTCCTTCCTTCTTCCTTCCCCAAACCTTTATTGTGGATCCACTAATAAACCACAAGGTCTGAAGGATTCAAAGAGGAGTCAGATTTGGTCTCTGACTTCCAGGGTGAGGAATCCGGTCTGGGGGAACCCCATGTGTCACACAAAGTACAAGTGGTAAGGGCTCATGACAAGTGTATACAACACGATGAGCCAACAGAGGGAACAATGCAAGAGCTTCCTGGTACAGCAGCCACTGGAGGAGCTGGGAGAAACATTTCTAATCTTTCCAAGGAAGGGCAGCAACCCCAACCAAACTTCCTTGCCGGGACCAGCTGCTGTGACAGAGGAGTGTGCTTTGATGGCTTGAAGTCCTTGAAACCAAGACCCTAGAATCTGGACTCTGGAACTTCCTACGTTTGTGCCTCTAATCTCTAGCTCTGAGATGCAAGTGAATCTGGGAAAGACTTTTAGGGAGTCCACCCCTCAAAAGGAGGGGCAGCTGTTCTCTTATCCCAGAGCTCCAGCACCTACATACTACCTTCCTGTGTCTGAATCAGCAAATCACTTCACTAGTCACAGAAACACTAAAGTCTATGCCCTTTGTCATACTGAGCTCTTAATCGGCTTGGCCCAAAACATTGCTAGATGTAAAGGCTACAATCCCCAGACTAAGTAGGTCTCCAGCTGGGTAAAGTCTCGACCAAGACGGCCAGTGAACAAGATCTGGAGCCTGCTCCCTCACCCAGCCCCCTGTAGACCCACTTTTTAGGACTGAGGAACTGGTACGCAATCCCAATTTACTTTTCCCTTATCTTCCTTCTCACAGATAGGAAACCCTAGAGGTGTGAGGGCCAGAGGAAGCAGCCCGGGAGGAGACAGCGGAAAGATGGGGAGTGGAATCAGTGCTGAGGACAAAGAGCTGGCCAAGAGGTCCAAGGAACTGGAAAAGAAGCTGCAGGAGGATGCTGACAAGGAAGCCAAGACTGTCAAGCTGCTGCTGCTGGGTGAGTGAGATGGGATGAGCCAGAGAAGGTCCTGCTCCTTCCTGCCTATCCTGGATGGAGGTGGATTCCAGTCCACTTCCATGGGGAGGCAGGAGGAAGGGTCACTGTTCCTCTCCCGATTCAGTCTCAGGCTAGGGGGTCAGGAGCTCTAGGGTTGAGCACGGCCACCCCAACGAGATGCAGAATGCGAAAGCTACTCTGGAATTATTTTGCTAGTCCTTGAACCAGGAACAGAACCAGGGCCAAGATGGACCTGTCCATCTCCAAATCTAACCAAAGCCAACAACACCTAATGGTTTGGCAAATACCATGAACCCTGGGCTTGCAGACAATGACTCAAACTGCAGTCAGAGTATTCTGAGTCAAGGACTCAAAAGAGGACAGTGGACTTAGAAGTCCTGCCATCTATATAATCAGTGTCACGAGATCTCAGGGACAGGCCCACTTGCCAAGGAAACTGGTTCCTTCTTGGTCTCAGTAAAAATACTAGAAATGGGAGCCCTGAGAGGGAGGAATGGAGTTCTTAGCGAGAGCAGTGCTCTGCTGGCTTTCTCTTCAGTAGCTGCCTCTAAAGCCACTGCCAGACAGGAGGTTCATATACTGATGAGCTCCGAAGCAGATCAGGGGTTTGGGCTGGAAAAAAAAACACCTCAGTGGTCAGTCAGAGAAACTGATCATGGCTGTAACTAGAACCAAGACAATAGAGTTTGGGACACCTGGTTTATTTACTTTCTATTTATTTATTTTTTCATTTTTATTGCAACCTCCCACCCACAGCGGAGGTTCCCTCCCATCTTGGGACACCTGGTTTAGAAAAACCCCAATGGCAGTAGAGAGGAATGCAGCTGGGGCAGGTGGAGTCTGTGCAGCAGAAGACGAGCTGGCTGCGCAGGGTGTCCAAGGCCTGGGGCAGCCTGGGAACTGGAGCCCCAGGCTAAGGCACCTCCCCACTCCCCTGATGTGTGGCATCGCCCTAGGGACACACTAAAGGAGCACACCTCTGTGGGCCCAGACTGCACAGAGCACGGGAGGCTACAGAAGGGGTAGAGATGGCCAGGCCACTAAGAGATCTTTTAAGCCTAAGCAGCTTTCCTTTACATTCAGGATAAGCAGCTCAGCGCAAACAAGCACAGGCTAAGGGGGAGGGGGTAAGGTGCTGGGCAGGTATAGAATGGGGAAGAGGGCCGAAGGGTATGTGGGTGTTGATGGAGGGAGAGTGGAGTGTGAAGGAGGCTATTAGGGCATTTTAGTCAATAAAGGAAACAGCATGACAATGAAAAAAATAGTATTTCAGTGAAGGGATCCAACTCTCTCCAATCCTGCCCCAAGATTGCTCTCCCAAGTAAAATGGTCAGAGAGGAGAAATGTGTTCAAGGAATTCCTCTGAATCTATCAGTGGTTCTCAATGAGATTTTGTCCCCACCCCACCATGGGACATTTGGAAAGGTTTGGAGGCATTTTTGGTTGTCACAACTGTAAGCATGGAGTGCTACTGATGACTAATGGGTGGAGGCCAAAAATGCTGCTAAACACTCTCAATGCATAGGACACCCCACCCCAAATAAAAGAATCCTTCAGCCCCAGATGCTGAGAGTGCAGAGGTTGAGACACTCTGCTCTGAATCCAGATCGAATCCTGAGCTCAAGGCTGGCAGACACTGAGGGCAGCAGCCATCCTTGCGTTGTCCCTCACAGGGCTCCCAGGCGAGCACGGGCCTCTCACTGGAGGGGGAGAGGTGCGAATCTGGAGCATGAGCATTTCTCCCTGCAGGTGCTGGGGAGTCAGGAAAGAGCACTATCGTCAAACAGATGAAGTGAGTAGGAACAAAACCCCGGAGGACCCAGGTAGGGTGAAGAAGTCGCAGAGCCAGCAGAGCGGAGGGCTCTTTGGTCTTAAGAAACTCTGATATAAAGGATATAAAGGACCCGATGCCCCTCATCTGCACGTCCCTTGCCCCTCTAACTCTCCACTTGGGGTCAGCAGTAGAAATATAGAGATCAGGCCCTGGCCGGTTTGGCTCAGCGGTTGGAGCGTGGGCCTGCGGACCAGAGAGTCCTGGGTTCGGTTCCCGCTAGGGGCACGTACCAAAAAAAAAAAAGAAATATAGAGATCAGGTGCTTATGACTCTTTAAATCCTCCCAGATTCCCAATCCCTGCGGTCTGACTGCTCAGGTCCAGCTAAGGGGCGGGTGTGTACTCCCTGCAGGATCATTCATCAGGATGGCTATTCACCAGAAGAATGCCTGGAGTACAAGTCCATCATCTATGGCAACATGCTGCAGTCCATCCTGGCCATCATCCGGGCCATGTCCACACTGGGCATTGCCTACGCCGAACCAAGCTGCGCGGTACGTGCTGGACAGTATGTGGTTGAGGGTGGAAGGAAAGTAAGGCTAATAAGAAGTGGACCAGCAGCCAACAAGCTATGAGGAAACACGGGTCAGAAAAGTTTGGTATAACGAAAATCTCACCTGCTGAGCTTCAAATCTTTTACTTCGGCCCTGGAGAAGTACGCAATTCCTACCTTCATAGTAAATGTTTACAAAAATCTGCTGATCGTTTTCTCTGCCTTTTTGTCTGATTTTGCCATTTAATTACTCTCCTTGGGCTCCTCACCCTGGCTATGGAACTTTTATAAGCTCAACCCCTAGTTGCAGTATTGGCCTTTTCCTACACTTAACAAAGGTAACAGTTCCTTCTCCCATCATGTCTACTTCATGGTGAGTCTGGTCCTCAAACTTCTGGTCTCCCTGAAGCAGAGGACATGTTCTGTGGCAGCTTGCTTTTGGACTAAGGATAGAAGATGGAAAAACACAGAGGAAGCCCCTGGGACCTCTGCTATCCTCTAGGCACCCAGCCAGGACTGGACAGACTGCCACCCTCTACATCTCAGAAGCCCACTCAAAAATTAATCAGTATGTTTTCTTAGATAGACTTCACTGGATACCACCTCCACCTGAGGCTTTGGTAGCAATGCAAATGCTGCCCTTCCAGCACAATTCCCAGGAGCCTCCTGGGAAGCCAGGACTCCTGTGTAGTTCTCAGCCAGGTTTCTGCCTTACAGGATGACGGGAGACAGCTCAACAACCTGGCTGACTCCATTGAGGAGGGCACCATGCCTCCCGAGCTGGTGGAGGTCATCAGGAAGTTGTGGAAGGATGGCGGGGTGCAAGCCTGCTTCGACAGAGCTGCAGAATACCAGCTCAATGACTCAGCGTCTTAGTAAGCCTCAGTGGGGCAGGGGTGGGATGAGGCATAAGCCACCTTCTAGGAGAAATCACACCCAGCCTGAAATTCCAGGCACTGAAAGCTGGAGACCCAAGGACTGAATGCAGCCTCTGTACCTGTTAGGCTTCAGTAGTGTTTCACTGTGCTTTGAATTGAATGCCTTTAGACCGGGATATGGGCCGCAGTTCCCACCACTCCGTATTGCTTTACATTGGCCTACAAAGCTGAAGATCTAAAACTCTAAACACAGGTGTGCTATGGAGCAGCCTTCACCTGTCCCCTTAATTCATACACGCAGCCTCTCCCTTCAGAACCATGAACACTAAGGAGGCCCTGCAGTCTGTCACACTCTCCCAGAAGGCCCGAGATTCATGATGGCCCTTTGAGGGCTGAATCTTCTAGTTGGTAATCCAGGCTCTACTTAGGCCACTAAGCAGAAATAAAAGTCTCCTTCACTCATACCATCTTGTGCCAGGGTGCCAGGGCATGGGACACAGAAATTGCCAGGGCAAACCAAAGGTAACTGGTCAGGGATTAGAGGGAAACAACTTTGCAAAGCTGGCTGCAACAAGATGAGGCACACAGAGTTTACCCATCAATCTACCTCAAATAGCAAAGCATCATAGACAAGCATGAGCTTTGTAGTCAAGTAGACCTCGGCTCAGCCTTGTCCTGTCACTTAATCTTGTAATACGGTTATCCTGTACTGTCCCTGGAGCACTCACTCAGGGGACCAGGCACTGCTAGACACACTAGGTACACCATCTCACTTAACCTGAGTAAGCCTTCAAGGTAGATCGTACTTTTTATTAGCCCCATTTATAGATGAAAGACTGAGGTTCAGAGAAGTTAATAAACTTGCTCAAAGTCATATAAATAAATGGCAGAGGCTGGATTTGAATTCAGGTCTATTTGACCACAAAGTCGATTTTTTTTTTACAAACTACCACAGTACCTCTTGACCCTGGACAAGTCATTTAACTCTTCTGAATTTTTCCTTCATCTGTAAAATGGGATATGAAACTTAGTCTTATGAGATGAAATGAGAATTTAAATGTGAAAATGCCTGGCATACAGTAGGCATCTGTGTTAATTTTCTTTTCTTTTCTTTATTTTTTAATTTTTTTTCTTTTTATTGATGTTAGAGAGAGGAAGGGAAAGATAAAAACATCGATGAGAGAGAACATCAACTGGCTGCCTCCTGCATGCCCCTCCACTGGGGATTGGGCCCACAACCTGGGCATGTGCCCTGACCGGGAATCAAACCGGCAACCTCTTGGTGCATGGGGTCGATGCTCAACCACTGAGCCACACTGGCCAGGCTGTGTTAATTTTCATTCCCTCTTTCTCTCAGTTCCTTCACTTCACATCTGCCTTCCTCCTGCCCCCACCTCCTTTTTTAAACTTTTTAAAATGGTAACTGACAAACATATACAAAAGAAGAATACAATGAATCACCTAGCTTCAACTGTTATCAATTCATGGCCACTCTTATTTCATCTTCATCCCCCACTGGATTATATTGAAGTAAATTCCAGATATTCTATCATTTCATCCTAAAATTTTCCTTATGTATCTCTAAAAATAAGGGCTTTAAAAAAAAATCATAACATAATCACTATACCTAAATATTAAATAACTCCTTAATGTCATCAAATATCCAAACCAGTGTTCATTCAAATTTCCCCAATATGACAACTGTCTTCCCCACAATTGGATTCAGAATATAAACAAGGTCCACATATTGCAGTGATTCACATCTCATGTGTCTCTCTCTAGACTTTTTAAAATCCATTCCTATTTTTTGATGGAACTTCTGGCACCCATTTAAACCACCAAATCTCATTCAAGAGCCTAGAAAACCCTGCAGTCAAGGGAAATGTATGAAGGTTACTGAGTTGACTTAAATGAGGCAGAACCATGGCCTCAAATGGGCTTGGCCCTCAGCCCACCCCACACTTCCTTTTGAAGGACACATGAGGGGCTAAAGAACCCTAGATTTAACAATATGGACTCTAGCCCAGCCGGTGTGGCTCAGTGGATTGAGCGTCATCCCATGGACTGAGAGGTCCTGATTCAGGGCACATGCCCGGGTTGTGGGCTCGATCCCCAGTAGGGGGGTGTGCAGGAGGCAGCCAATCGATGTTTCTCTCTCACATCAATGTTTCTATCTCTCTCTGTCTTCCACTCTCTAAAAAATCAGTAAAATCATAAAAACAAAACAATATAGACTGCAGTCCTGGTTCTATCACCAAGTTAGTTGTATGTCTTTGGGTAAGACTTGACCTTTCTTGGCCTTGGCTGTGGAAAATTTAATGTCATCAATGCCAATCACTTTTCTCTAGCTACCTGAACCAATTAGACAGGATTACGGCTCCTGACTACCTCCCTAATGAGCAAGATGTGCTACGATCCAGAGTCAAAACCACAGGCATCATTGAGACCAAGTTTTCTGTCAAAGACTTGAATTTCAGGTGAGTATGTGGTCCCTGGAAGGCACCACAGATATACCTACGGTTCCCTGGGGGCACCTCAGATATCAGAGGGCATGGGCATGCTTCCTGACATTCACTAAAGCCCAATCTGAATCAATGTCCTACTCCCCCCCAACTTCCCATCTTACTGTCAACTGGCCCCAAAGTGGCCACCTCCCTGGGGGTAAACACCCAGAGCATATGGGTCAGAAGCTGGGCATACCTATGAGAACAGCTATTTCTTCCCTCAGGATGTTTGATGTGGGAGGGCAGAGATCAGAGAGAAAGAAGTGGATCCACTGCTTTGAGGGAGTCACTTGCATCATTTTCTGTGCAGCCCTCAGTGCCTATGATATGGTGCTGGTGGAAGATGACGAAGTGGTGAGTGGCCTTTGCACTTTGCAACCCTGACAGATAGTTCCTCCATGACCCTTCCTCTAAGCTTTGTGTCACTCCAATGCCCCAACTTGGGTGATTTCAGCTAACAGTGACACTCAACCAATCTTCTGGCAGACCAATCAATATCGTAAGCAAATAATTCTAGAAATACCTCTTCTTCTGCAAGTTCCAGGTTCTAGGTTAGCACTGTAGAGCGCCAGATTTACTGAGAGCGAGCCTGTTCTCGGATTAGACACCGAGTTATCACTTGGATAGCACAAAGCTTATGAGAGGAACTGAATATTAAAGGCATAGGGATCATCAACTTGGCAAAGCAGAGGATTTACACTTTGTACTCTCCCAGGCTGCCTGTGGAAGTGAAGGGTAGGAGATGAAAACAATAGAGTAGAAAAAACAACGTATGACGTGCACACAAGTCCCAGAAGAGATAGCAAACGGGTTTCTCACATACCACTTAAATTGGCAGCTGGAGGACTACCTGGGGGTGATTCTCTTGAGCCTGTAGTTTTATGTCAGGAGCTCTGCAGGACAAGTGTCAACCCAGAGAGTTACCTTCTGAGTTTAAGATAGAGGATGTCAAAGGTATGGATAACACCAATTTCACATAAGTATCCGCTCCATAAATGGAGGCCCAGAGCTTACTGACAGAAGACAAACCTCCTATCCTTTGCTCCAGCTTTTCGCCCTTCTCCTTGGTAGTTCAAGTTCACATCAGAGCACTCTAAATACCTTCTAGCCAAAACGTCTTACAGGTCTGTTAATTTTCCAAGATCTCTTCAAGTCTATGAGATCTAACAGGGTTTTGCAGGAGTATTAGCAAGGAGAAAAGGCTACAAATTAGATTTTCTTTCTCATTAGATGAAAAGATAAAACCAAGTTAGCTAACAGCATACTTCAAGACCCTAAAAGCCTGCTCCCTGAGAACAGGCTGGTCTGGGGCACTGGGCACCCTCTGGGCTCTGCAGATACATAGCACCATTTCTCCCTCGCTCAAAGTGGACCTCAGAGAAGGAAATAGGCAGACATGCTTGTGGTGTGACACTGGGAAATTCTCTAGCCCTCACCATTTGGTACCAGAGCCAAAGAATCCCTATTTCGTTCCTGCCAAAACTGATATCTGGGACCCCATAACAGAAGCCTATCAAAATCATCCTGGAGATGCAAATGGGCATATGCTAACTCAGGGTCAGTTTCAATCCTGTATCAGTAGCACTTACGGACGTCAAAATCCTTAGCTGTGCCTTGGATGCCAAAGACCTGCATAACATTCTTGACCTTCACTATCACAAACATCCTCCATACATGATCTCACTTAACTTGCATAATAACCCTAAGAGATAGGGAAACAGACTCAGAAAAGCTAGATAATTTTCCCCAAGTCACACAGCCATGATAGAAAGAGCATTAGAAGGAAGCCAGATTTCTTTGGCTGTACTAAAAAGAAAGAAGCTATTCCCTATCTTTCCTTGCACATTTGCAGCACTAGTCTCTCTAAGAACAGGAGGTAAACAAATATCCCATAAGCCCAGCCTGATATCTCTGATGGTATTTCCTCTCACTAGAATCGTATGCATGAGTCGTTACACCTGTTCAACAGCATATGTAACCACAAGTTCTTTGCGGCTACTTCCATTGTCCTCTTTCTCAACAAGAAGGACCTCTTTGAGGAAAAAATCAAGAAAGTCCACCTCAGCATTTGTTTTCCAGAGTATGATGGTAAGTGTCAGGGGCTGGAGACAATGGTGATGTCTTCTTAGTATGACTGGTGATTGCCTCGTTTCCTATACCAAGGAGACATGAAGGAACTTGTCTCTGAGGAGTACTAAGTAACTTCACCCCATGCTTGTGCCAAGTTGATGATCCCTTATCCCTTTAATACTCCTTCCTCTTAGGAGCTTTGTGATGTCCAAGTAATACTTGGATGTCTAATCTGAGAAACATGGGCATTCAGTTATAGGTTTAAATTCAGATGTCTTTGGAACAGAGCAGACATTAGATGCGGGAGAGCCACCGACTATTCCAATGGTACCTACCAGAAATGAAGGGTGGAGACATAGACATCCATTTCCTTGCTCAATTCAAGTGAGAAATGCTGGAGTGAAATACAGGAAAGGACCCTCCCTCCAAAAACAGGCCCCGCAACTGCAGCTAACACAACATTTTTGAGGATCAAGTCAGTCACCTAAAAAGTAAGTGAGCAACTAAGAAGGGTTAATTTCTCCCACTTCTTCATTATTTTTCTGGAAAACCAGGGAACAACTCTTATGAGGATGCAGGGAATTATGTCAAGAGTCAGTTCCTTGACCTCAACATGCGAAAAGATGTCAAAGAAATCTACAGTCACATGACCTGTGCTACAGACACACAAAACGTCAAATTTGTATTTGACGCAGTTACAGATATTATCATCAAAGAAAACCTCAAGGACTGCGGGCTCTTCTAATCTTCATCATTTCTCAAGTATACCTACTACCAACAGGCTTGGAATCTGGGTGATTTCAAGTAGAAAATGACAGGTCACGACACCATAAGGAATGAATGCATTCTCCCTTGGAGATGGAATATGCGTGATTGCCACGGTCTCTCCCACATTCCTTTCTAAGCAGGGTAGCTAGTGCTAAGTTAAAGAGCCCAAGGCCAGGAGCCAGAAGACCCTGGTTCCAGTACTGGTTCTGCAACTTACTACAAAATGTAAATATTTCATTTATCTGAGCCCTGAGTTCCTCACCCATAAAATGAAGATAATTTCTGTACTACGTCACAAGATTGTTCTGATGATCACAGTAACTGAAGGGAAGGCACGGAAAGGCTGTGTGGTTAGAGTCACAGAAATAAATCCTACGTAAAAGCTGCCATTTATGAAATTCAACACCAGGTTTGTAGATAAACTATCCCAAGCAAAAGAGAGAGAAAAAAATTAAAAACGAACCCTCAATAAACCCACCACCCACTTTTACTTACAGACCTCCATGTGCCTTAGCTCAGAGATCTGGATCACTGAATAGGTGTTAGCTTCTAAGGCACATAAAAATAGTCATTTTATTAAGCATAAACTATCCCTCTTCCCCCAAGCTGCCAAAAAGACCAAGTTTCCTTTATCTGTAAGTAACTGTTTCCCAGCTATACATGACACTTTCTAAATAAACTTGGAGAATATCAACACATTTTCACCTGGAGTATTAACGATTTTATTGCTGCTACTTCTCTATCGTAGAGTTTAGAACAAGTGAGCAATCCTAAAATTCTCATTTCAACTGCTACATGTTTCAGAACAAAAAAGGCAGCTGATCTTGTTTTAAGCCAGTGGTTCTCAACCTTCCTAATGCTGGGATCCTTTAATACAGTTCCTCATGTTGTATGTGGGCGTATCTGCACGTGGGTGGACCTGCCTGGACAGGGATAGAGGAGCAGTGTCTCGGTTCCTAAGACCATTGGAAATATGTGTTTTCCGATGGTCTTAGGCAACCCCTGTGAAAGGGGCGTTCGACCTCACACAGGTTGAGAACCGCTGCTTTAGGCAATACGTATCTTTGCAGTTGGATTCACGTCATGCCTGGCTTAAAACATCTTCCCAAACAGACCAGTAAGTAAATTATTCCTTTTAACTCCTTTGAGGGGACATGAAGCTTGCATTTATCTTGACAAGAGGTGGTGAACTATAGATTTAGCATTTACAACTACTAGTGAGGAAGGCTCTTGGCATCGATCTTTTGTATATAAAAGAATGTGTCAATTAAAATGAAAATATGCTCCTTGCCAGAAACACACACTCACACTTAGGCTGCTACTAGCAATATTGATATTGGAGAGCCATATGAGCTTGAAATACACCGAAGAAGAAATTTGCAGCTGTTAAAATTGGATTCATTTAATAGTCTGATTCCTTGAAAAGAAACCAACTTGGGAGAATTACGATAATTAAGGGAAACTACTCAGGCTGCTGTTGATTTAAAAACTTAAGCCAGCCCTGGCCGGTTTGGCTCAGCAGTTAGAGCGTTGGCCCATGGACCAAAGAGTCTTGGGTTCGATTCCAGTCAAGGGCATGTACCTCGGTTGCGGTTCAGTCCCCGGCCCTGGTTGGGGTCATGCAGGACGCAACCAGTCGATATGTCTCTCACACATCCATGTTTCTCTTTCTTTCTTTCTCTCCCTCTCTCCCTCCCACTCTATCTAAAGATAAATGGAAAAATATCCTTGGGTGAGGATTTTAAAAAAAACCTTAAGCCAAAACAAAGAAAAAACCTGGGTAAGACTTCTTGTATCGAAGAGCTGTTCAAGGACTTTTCTAAATGGCTTGCTCCGACTATGACTTACCTGTTTAATTCCACATACAGGGGTTCTGAGTTTTTGTTGTTGTTTTTGTATATGGATCCCTCTGGCAATCTAACAAAACCTACGGCCCTTCTCAGAATATTTAAAAAGGCATAAAATAAATTCAGAGAATTACAAAGAAAATCAATACATTGAATACAGTTCTATCTTTGCAGTTCGAAGCACCAGGTTAGAATCCTCACTATAGCTATGACCTTGCCTACACAGGCCTCAAATGTAAATTTATCCCATTTAATCCATCTTCAAATAGAGAAGTCTCCCCTCCCCCCCCAAAATCATACCGGATTGTTTGCTTCTTTGATGAACTTTTCATTGACCTCTGACTCTAGGCAGGAATTAGTTATGGGCCGAACTATTAAAGCCTAACCCAGGCTCCCGGGTTACTGATTTCCTATACAACCTGCCCTACAGTACAAGCATGGAAACAGAGCCAGTGGGACAGGTCTCCTGGTAAAACGATCTCTAGCAGAATAAAACAGTGCTTTTTAATTCTCCTCTTTCCTCTGGTTGACATTCCAACTTTTATTTTTATTTATATATTGTATCCTCACCTGAGGATATTTTTGCATTTATCATCAGGTAGAGCAAGAGGGAGAGAGGGAGAAAGAGAGAGAAACATCGACGAGAGAGACACATCAACTTGGTTGCCACCCGCACAACCCCACCTGGGGCCGGGGACAAACTGCAACCGAGGTACGTGCCCTTAGCGGAACTCGAACCCAGGACTCCCTGGTCCGCGGGCCGGTGCTCTAACCACTGAGCCAAACCGGCCAGGGCGACATCCCAACTTTTAACTGGTAATAAGCAAATTCACACAAGTTACCTTGTATGAACACTCCACAGAGTTTATTTTGGAGGCAGAAGTAGCAGTGCCTAGAGCAACTGTGTTCTATAGCTGCTGCAGGATTGGTTACTCATCTTATGCTTTCAAGCTCAAACTCTTCCAGCAAGTCTGCATGGGATAAAACTTTGGGGCATTGGTCATCCATTCACCTGTACCTTAGGACAAAGTCAAAATAATTTTCTGAAAATCTTGGCCAACATTGGGCTCTCCTCTGAGTAAAGGTCAAATGCTCTGGATAGGCTTCCCAAAAAGGCATTTGTCCTTACCCCGGCTTAACCGTCAGGCCCAGAGATGGCCCCCAAACTTTACACTGTTAGAGCTAGAGACAAAGAGCACTGGTACTTCCACACAATTGGTTTATTTTTATCTCATGGACTTTTTGATTAGTGTGCATGAAAAGTTGTCTTTGCATAAAATAGCAGTTAGAGTGAGCCATATACTCACTCTGCTGTCTTTGTCTTCTTTTGCTTTATTTTAAATTTACACTATACTGTTGAATTTCAAGTACTTTTATAAGTGATCAGAAATTCTTTTTTGTAACAAGTTAGGTCAGAAACAAATATTCAACCCTACTTTCATAAACTGCAACCTTAATTCTTAGAATGTTAAAGCTAGAAAGAACTTAAAAACATTCCAGGCCCATCACTAGCAATCTATAGATAAGAAACGAAGGCCCAAGGAGGTGGAATGTCTTTATCAAGATCACATCGCTAGGAAAACAATATGGTGTTTCCTCAAAAAATTAAAAATGGAACTGCCATTTGACCCAGTGATCCCACTTCTAGGAATACATCCTAAGAAGCTCGAAACACCAATCAGAAAGAATCTATGCACCCCTATGTTCACTTTTTTTCTTTCTTGATTTTAGAGAGAGAGGAAGGGAGAGGGAGAGATAGAAACATCGATGAGAGAGAATATCCACTGGCCGCCTCCTGCATGCCCCCCACTGGGGATGGGGCCCACAACCTGGGCATGTGCCCTGATCAGGAATCGAACCGGCGACCTCTTGGTGCATGGGTCAACGCTCAACCACTGAGCCACACCAGCTGGGCTGCACCCCTATGTTCACAGCAGCACTATTTACAATAGCTAAGATCTAGAAACACAGCCCAAGTGTCCATCAGTAGATGAGTGGATAAAAAAGCCATGGTACATTTACACAATGGAATACTATGCAGCTGTAAGAAAGAAAGACCTCTTACCCTTTGAGACGACATGGAGGGACCTAGAGAGTATTATGCTAACAGAAATAAGCCAGTTAGAGAAAGACAAGTAT
Source organism: Tadarida brasiliensis (assembly GCA_030848825.1). NCBI lineage: Eukaryota > Metazoa > Chordata > Mammalia > Chiroptera > Molossidae > Tadarida > Tadarida brasiliensis. The sequence goes on along the minus strand of CM061275.1, from coordinate 10,058,528 downwards.
CACATGATCTCACTTATTTGGGGAATATAATGAACAAATTAAACTGAGACATGGAAGTAGGAAACAGACTGACAAACCTCAGAGGGAAGGGGATAGGGAGCAGGAAGAGATAAACCAAAATTATATGCACATATGCATAACCAATGGACACAGATAACAGAGCAGTGAAGGGTGGGGGGAACCTCTGTAATACTTTCAATAAAGATAAATTTAAAAAAAAAAATCACACTGCTAGGAGGTAGCAGAATGAGAATTTCAAAACAAGTCTTCTGAATCCAAAGCCACGTATACACCAACAGCCCAGTATACACCATAAAGTCTACGTCGATTTCCTCATTCTCCTAAGCTCCTTCCATTCCCAACCAATTGGTTATTGTCTAATTGTGCCATCTCTAGATCAGAGATATTTAACAAAATCAACTCCAAAATAAATACAAACAGGTCTCAAATGAAATGTGAAATTAGCATAAAATAACAAAAATAAAAATAGCATTGTTTGTTGAAGGTATAATTTCCTGTTCACATCCTTAGAGGGCAGAGACCACAGTGCACTTCCCTTGCATTGCATGATCACTGATGACAATAAACCATATGTAAACTAGTTTCCATGTCATATGTAAATCTGATAAATTTTTTTTTTTTTTTTACAAAAATACAATATGATTGACACAAAAGGACTTATACCACTTACATGAGGTAGAATGATGGTTACCATGGGCTGGGCGAAAGGGAGTTAGTGTTTCATGGGGACAGAGATTCAGTTGGGAAAGATGAAAAGTTCTGAAGACAGATGGTGGTGACAGTTGTACAACAATGTGAATGTAGTTAAGGCCACTGAACTGTATACTTTAAAATGGTAAGTTTTATGTTATGTATATTTTGCCACAATAAAAAAATGGAAAAACATACAACATAATTGGAAATGCGCTTTTATGTTTCTGTGGATAAGGATGGATGAAAGAGGCACAAAAATTCAGTCTTAAAAGCAATGTTAAAGACATTGACTTATAACAGGTTCTACCCTGATTAAAAATTCTTTTACATGTACCCCAAGCAGTCCAAATCAGGGCAGCCCCATCCCCAAGGTGAGAAATAACAACACTCAAAACCCACTCTATACTTGGTGATGTGCCATAGACCAAAGTGTGCCGGCCATGCTGGGTGGAGGTGGTGAAGGGTGAAGAGCTCCTACGTCCCACTGCCCTCTCTACCCAGCACAGCAGAACTGGCCCTGGCTGATTTGGCTCAGCAGTTGGAGAGTCGGCCCATGGGCCAGAGTTGCGGGTTCAATTCTGGTCATGGGCACGTACCTCAGTTGCGGTTTGGTCCCCGGCCCTGGTAGGGGTCATGCAGGAGGCAGCCAATCTATGTTTCTCTCATGTCGATGTTTCTCCCTCTTTCTCTCTCCCTCCCTCCCTCCCTCTCACTCTGTCTGAAGATAGATAGAAAAACATCCTTGTCCGGCTGGTGTGGCTCAGTGGCTGAGCGTCGACCCATGCACCAAGAGGTCGCCAGTTCGATTCCTGGTCAGGACACATGCCCAGGTTGTGGGCCTGGTCCCCAGTGGGGGGCATGCAGGAGGCGGCCAATTGATGTTCTCTCTCATCAATGTTTCTATCTCTCTCTCCCACTCACTTCCTCTCTCTCTAAAATCAATAAAGGAAAAAAAAAATCCTTGGGTGAGGATTAAAATAAATAAATAAATAAACTGCATTTAAATGCAAAACAAAGACCTTTCACCTGCCCCACATATAGTTGAACTTCATTTCAGGTCTTCAAAATGAATATGGGAAATGATGCTGAGAAAAGACAACTGGCTACAATGACTTTTTTGTAGTGCAGTATAATCTTCAGTATCATGAATACTTACAAAGCACTTTTAAATGTTATTTCTATTTGATGAGAACCATGGGACATCATAGTTGGAAGATACAACTAAGCCCGCCTTTAGTTAACAGAATAGGGATGTAACACTGGAAGATTTCATAGCTAGTTGGAAGCAGGTAAGAAAAAAACAGAACCCAGCATGCCTAACTCTCCCACCTCCCAAGATTCTGGGGTCTGAGGACCCTTATCCCACATAAGCAAGAATGAACAATTAGAACAGGTAATTTCCTGCGACTTGTTATGTTTACTGGGAACCTCTCATACATGGAATATGGGCACATGATGGAGGGTAATGAGGTTAGGAGATAGAAAACTCAGGTTGTACAAAATTTAATATTCCAGCTCTCAAAGATCTTACAGCTTAGTGAATGCTAATCCACTGAGATGGTGTACTCCAGCTGTGTACTTACTGATTATTTTACTGTTTCTGCTCCCTTGTTGATTGCCACTAGACTGCAGGCAGAGAAAACATTAGCACTGGGCATACAAAGCCTTTAATATTTGACTCTTGAATCATTGCTTTTACACACACCTTCCCAGGCCCTCTCAAAAAGACTTATTTTAATAAGAGTCTTCAAAAAGACTCTTTATCCACCAATGGTAAATATTCATGTTACAGTCGGCCCTCGTTTATTGCGGTCAATCAGTTCCAGACTCTACCATAATAAAGGAATTTCCGCGAAGTAGGATTCTTTATTTATACAGTCGTCTCTCGCCACTTCGCCCTTGGACTTTCGTGGCTTCACTCTATTAAACCATGATAGAGTGAAGCCGGGAAAGTAGAAGCATGAAGTGGCGAGGGACGACTGTATTCCATCCATAGCTCTGTCACAGGAGTTTACCTTGACTTTGGTATGCAAATCTTTCAATTTCCACTGCATAAATAAATGCAGTGAAATAAATTAATGTTTAGAAGCCCTCGTTTCTTGTTTTGTCTTAATTTTGTATAAAAACTACATACTCTGGCCCGGCCGGTGTGGCTCAGTGGATTGAGCGTCATCCCATGGACTGAGAGGTCCTGGCTTGATTCCCTGTCAGGGCACATGCCTGGGTTGTGGGCTTGATCCCCAGTAGAGGGCATGCAGGAGGCAGCTGATCTTTGGTTCTCTCTCACATTGATGTTTCCATCTCTCCCTTCCTCGCTCTCTAAAAAATCAATTAAAAAAATAATAAAAAAATAAAAACTATATACTCTGTATCTAAAATGTAGGAATGTTGTTTGACCAAACAGTCCTCATACTAATTTTTTTTTTTTTGTGGAAGACATTGTAAGTCATGTACAAAAGGAGCTTCTTACTGGCAAATAAAAATAACTGTTGTTCACTAGTGACTTTGAGGTTACCTGTCCACTATTTGTGTTTATTTAATATTAGTTCCTACTCAGTTATCCTCAAATGTTGGCCCAGGTTAGCGGCATGAGAACCACCTGAAGAATTTATTTTAATTAAAAAAAAATTTTTTTTTCCGTTATTGATTTAAGAGAGAAGGAAAGGGAGAGGGAGAGACAGAAACATCGATGAGAGAGGATATCAATTGGCCGCCTCCTGTATGCCCCCACTGGGGATTGGGCCCACAAACCTGGGCATGTGCCCTGATCAGGAATCGAACTGGCGACCTCTTGGTGCATGGGTCGATGCTCAACCACTGAGCCACACCAGCCGGGCTGAAGAATTTATTTTAAAATACATACTCCCAACCTGACTGGTTTTGCTCAGTGGTTAGAGTGTCAGCCCACGGACCAATGACTGTTGGATTTGATTCCGGTCAAGGGCACGTACCTCGGTTGCGGTTCGTCCCCAACCCTGGTCAGGGTCGTGTAGGAGGCAGCCAGTTGATGTGTTTCTTTTACATTGATGTTTCTCTCTCTCTCTCCCCACCGCCCCACTCTATCTGAGATAAATGGAAAAATATCCATCACAAATTTCCAGCATTCTTCACAGACAAGACACAAGGCAACTTTTAGTTTCTTTGATAACAAATATCAATCCTTTTTCTCCAGGCTAGTAGATATGATGTTTCATCCCCACATTCTAGCTCTGCTATAAGAAAAATCTTTTATTTCAAAATATGATAGTGATCTGTAGGGCTGACGATCAGAATAACCTTTTTAAAGTTACAGCTTGCTAGGCTGCTGGCCAAGAGTCAATCTGTGAGATGCATCCAGGTGATTTTAACCTAAGGTATATTTGAAAACCACTGACTTAAACTGTGTCCCTGTGTCCACAAGGAATGTACATTTAGGTAAGCTGTCTGGTATGGTGGGGTAGGGGTTGATCTTCATGTAAATACAGAACAAATGTAAACAATGTAGAGGCAGGAAAGTGGAAAACTACTATTTTTAACTAACAGAAGGGCTAAAAATGAACATATCAGAAGTATTCAAAATGAAAATACAAAATGCATTTCTAGTAAAATTAACTTTTTTGGGTTATCAACACCACCATCCCATTAGCCAGACTATAGAAAGACTACAGTTAAAACAACACTGGAGCAGTTCTCATTTCCAGATGATTCTATTTACAAAATACAATAAGCAAAAGAGATATTCAAAACAAACAAGAACTATCAACCCTATTTACATTGGGGGCATAAGTCAATCACCAATTAAAGCTGATAATTTTCTTTCTTTTAGATCCAGTGTTCCCAACCCTGAAAAAAACAATGTTAGATAACACAGTTCACCATATGCATAGTTATACTTTTCCAAAAGGATAAGAAAAAAGAAAATCTACCAATAAAGGCACTGAACTACTGTGGTTTCCTTTCTGAACCAGCTGTGATGACCACCAAACATTTTTTTTCCTTCTAAATTAGTGAAAGGTCACATCAAAAGATGAAACAGAATCCAATGCTAAAAAATTGGACCCCAAAAGGCACTGCTTAAACTACTGATATGGAATGCTCAGAATGCACTCTCTTCATCTGCCTCCCGCAATGCACCATTCAGTATGTAATAACATTTGTTGTACAATGTACAAAAGGACCTGCAGGCTGAGGTGAATACAGCTCTCCACACAACCAAAATGTAAATCTGGAAAATGGACTGTGACTGTATGTCACACAGATGGAACATAAGACCTTCAGGCTGGCCAAGATTTAACACTAGCCCTTCAGGGAGCCTTTCTACCTAAACCCACTCTCAGACAGGGGCCAAAGCATACTCAGCAGGGCAAAAAGAAACAGAGAAAAATATTTCCAGAAAGGACTAGTTACAAACAGGAACAAACCTGGACTCTTTACTCACCATTTTAATACTGCTGCCAACTATAACAGATTAAAATCTGTACACACGACAAAGTGGAAAAAGGTCCCAAATGCAATGGTTTCGGCAAAAGAAGGTACTGACTAAAGATTACTACAATTAACATTGCTACAATAAAAACAATGGCAAACAGGGATTTGGCACCACATTTACAAAGTAAAAGCATGCACTGTTAATACACTTTAGATGTTTCCCAACAGAAAAAGCCATAGAAGATGAAAAACAAGTGGTATCAGTTACAAAATTCCCTATGACTGAGACAAACAAGCAAGGATCAAAGTGGCCAATTTAGTAGGGATGTAGCAGCAAAGTCACTGGTTCAGTTTGAAATTTAGCAATTTGCATTTCTTATTGGCAGCTGCCCTGGGTATGTCTGTATCCAAGAAGTTGACTTTATCATACTACAGAAGCATTTATTTAGTAATTTGGTAATCAGCATAAACCCGGTTAAACTTCAACCCTAAGCTTGAAAAAAAGAGCTATACAGAATTCTCCAATGTAATTACCATTTAGAAACCATAACGGTTCTTTCAACAGGATAGTAACACAAATTTCATCCAAAAAAGCTGTAATTACAGCCCCAATAACTAAAGAATTATATAATTACAGAAATATTATATTCTGACCATACCAAGAGTTAAAAAACAAAGAGTTCCTACTAAGAGGAATATTTTCAAGATGATTTGCTCATATGATGTGCATAGTTAAGACTGTGTGTGTTTTAATAAAGATTCTTTTGCAAACAAAGAAATAAAATTTAGTAGTTATTCTTGATGGAAACAAATTTTTTTAAATACACTACTGATGGTCTGTTAACAAGGAAAAAAAAAGGAATAAGCTACATATTGAAGTTCTGGAATGCAGCACCTCAACTTCACATCTGCCCTAAACATTTGAGATTATGAAATCCAACTGATGTCTTGATTCATACTTTACAGTTTGCTCCAATTCCAATATTTGACTTAAGCATCTCGTGTCAATTAAGTTCCCTAATACAGAAGATTGTGCTAAAGAGTGCTAAGATTCTGCATGCTGCCACCATCCTTGGTCCCGTTCATGCTCGCTGCTGTCCATTGAGACAGCAAGAGAAGTCTGGTCTCAACACTCCACACTGTAATAACTAGAAAAGAAGAACATTCTTAATTAGAGAAAGTTGACTAAGTCAAGAGACATCACTGTAGCACTGTTAATGAAACTGTCCACAGTTTTACCTTTTAGTCACATCCACACATTTCAATAAAGTCCACACTCCTTTAAGTTGTTTTTAATGATGACATCTGTAACAGCATCAAAAACAAACTGCACATTCTTGGTGTCTGTGGCACAGGTGAAGTGGGTGTAGATTTCCTTGGTATCTTTTCTTCTGTTCAGATCTTCAAACTGACACTGGATGTAAGCAGCTGCTTCTTCATATGTATTGGAACCTGAAGCAAACACTCAATATTCTCAGTTCAAATTAAATAGCTGCCTGAATTCAACTAAGTCAAGCCATCATCATTTACTGATGGACAGGGAATGTGAGCCAACTGAATGTAGACAGATTTCTACATTTCTATAATCATTATTAGATCTTTCTTGAGAGCATACTCTTATCATTATAAATTAAACAAAACCATCACACACAAAGATCCAGGACAACAAACTTTTAAGTATCCCTTAACCCCCTTCATTTAGACTTTTTGACTAAAAACTCAAAAAAATATAAAAGGAAACTAGGGGTGTAGGGAGATACATTTCTATAACACAGTTGTTTAAAAGGTCACAAAGCCTGTGCTTCTTGAAGTGATCGTGAAATAATTCAAAAGGTTATTAAGGTCATGCTTCTTTTCAAAATCATTCCAGTGTTGAGGGGGCTTAGCCTCAGAGCCTTATGGCAATAATTTAAATAACCAAAGGTAAACTAACAGATACAAAGGTGGCCGAATTATACACCTTTAAGTAGTCAATTTTCTGGTATGTGAATTGTATCTCAATAATGCTGTTATTTTTTTAAAGGTGGGGGGACCAAAAGTAAACCCCATTTTCAACATTTGTAATTAACACCCTTAATCACCTGCTTCCTACACCATCTTATCTACCTGTGAGTCTTTAGAGTAGCCCTAGAAACTGGCTGCAGAATCAGGGAAATGCAACAAAAACATAGTTATTTCTGTGAACCAGAGGCTATTTTCAGTGACATTAAGCATGACAAAAAAATACCAGCAATTAAATATATAAACACTAAACAAAGAAATGGGTATTATTTCAACAGAATATTTAAAGAACTGAAGGAGGATAGCTTGGTGGGTGCTTGAAATGGTTTTCTTGAGATCTGTAGAACTTCTGTAATTTAAAGGAGACAGATGATTGAAAAGGTAGGAACAGCCCAGCTGGTGTGGCTCAGTGGTTGAGCATCGACCCATGCAACAAGAGGTCGCTGGTTCGATTCCCAGTCAGGGCACATGCCCAGGTTGTGGGCCAAATCCCCAGTGGGGGGCATGCTGGAGGCAGCCAGTGGATGTTCTCTCTCATCGATGTTTCTATCTCTCTTTCCCTCTCCCTTTCTCTCTAAAATCAATAAAGGAAAAAGAAAAAGGTAGGAACAGATATTGATACTTGGGAAATCAGGACTGTGAGAATCCTTAAGAATAAAGTCAACGGAAAATAGGCTTGGAAGTTCACACACACAAAAAGCCGTGACATTCAGGGCTCTTTGCTATGTGTGAAGATGATTCCCAGCTGGAACATTAATGTCAATCCTTTTACTTGTCTTAAGACTTCTCTCTCATCCTAAAACCTGTCTACTTTCTATATAAACTCACCCAGCTCTCACCTCCCGCCTCACTCTTAACAGATGACCACATTTCCAACCTCCCTGAGAAAAAGAGACCGTGGGGTTTAAACTATAATCTTAACTTTTTCGCTCAACACCTTACTTAAAAAGTTACTGCTATTGCCCTGGCCAGTTTGGCTCAGCGGTTAGAGCATCAGCCCTCGGACCAGAGTCTTGGGTTCGATACTGGCTAAGGGCTCGTACCTCGGTTGCAGTTCATCCCCGGTCCTGGTTGGGGTCATGCGGGAGGCAGAGAGTCGATGTCTCTCTCTCTGTCCCACTCTATCTGAAGATAAATGGAAAAATATCCTCAGGTGAGGATAAAAAAAAATTTTTTTTAAGTTACTACTATCTAAACTTATTTTTGTACCTTTGGTCTTAGAGGTATCTTCTCTCCAGTTCAAAATTCAATTGCTGTACCTAGACTCTCTTTTTTTTTTAAGTTGAGGTAAAATTCACATAGCATATAACTACTTTAAAATGTACAATAAGGTAGCATTTCCTGTATTCACAATGTTATGCAACCACCACCTCTCTCTAGTTTAAAAACTTATTCTATCAGTACTTTTGTTTCTTTTTATGGCTGAACAATACTCCATGGACATTCCATTCTTTGTTCATCTATTCATCCTACCTAGACTTTTAAAAAAATGTTTTTTATTGATTTTAGAGAAATAGAGGAAGAGAGAGAGAAAGAAACATAGACATGAGAGAGAAACATCAATCGGTTGCTTCCCCAAACACCCCAACTGGGGATCAAAACCTCAACCTGGGTATGTGCCCCAACCAGGAATCAAACCGGCACCCTTTGGTGCATGAGACGACTCTCAACTGAGCCACACCGGCCAGGGTCCTACCTAGACTCTTGATTTCTTCTTTTCCCACTTGCCTGTAAATCTCACTCCATCAATCACATTGACTTTTTTTAACTTTTCTTTTGCTATAGGCTCTTACCTCTAAGCCTACAAACATTCACCTTGGCTCCACTCTTATCACTCCACTCACACTGCTCTCAGTAACAGCCAACTCCAGAGGCCACTTTTCAATGTGTATCTTACTTTATTTTTCTGCATACAACATTGTTGACCACTCCTCACTTCTTTTCTTTTTTTAATCCTCACTTGAGGATTTTTTTTCCATTTATCATCAGATAGGTTGGGGGTGGGGGGAGAGGGGGAGAAAGAGAGAGAAAGAGAGAGGGAGAGACAGAAACATCGTGAGAGAGACACATCGACTGGCTATCTCTCGCACGACCCGACCAGTGCCAGGGACAAACCGCAACTGAGGTACATGCCCTTGACCGGAATCAAACCCGTGACTCATTGGTCCTCAGGCCAACACTCTAACCACAGAGCCAAACCAGCCAGGGCCACTCCTCATTTCTTAAACTCTCCTCTTAGTTTTTGATACTTTGGCTCTCCTGGTTCTTCTCTTTGGGTCCTCTACAAACCTTTCTTTCTCTCCTGCCAGTACAGGCTGGTACTCTCTTCTTTCATCCATCCTTTTCTCTCCACATTCTATAACATTATCCTAAAGTCATTGTTTTCATTTCTACACTGTATCCCATATCAATATATCTCAACCCTCAACCTCTCCCCAAGCTCCAAGGCCACGTATATAATTGCCTATTAGATATCTCCATCTGGATGTTCCACAGACACTTCAAAATCAACATTCCTAAATATTAATTTAGAGAACAGCACCAGCACTCAATTAAGACAGAACCTCTGCGAGTACCTTTGACTCTTTCCACTTCCTTACACTAGCCTTACTATAGAAAGCATTTACAGTGTCTGCTCAGTGAATAAGAGTTCCCTTTCCTTGGAAATACCCAACTCTGATCTAAAGGTCATAGTGGTGCGGCCCTGGCAGTCATGTCTTTCGCAGGAATTTGAACCTGGGGCAAACTGATTCCAGTTTAGCCTGGTCTTTAAAATGGAGAAGATATAGAAACTGTGGAAGGACCATCTTTTATCACATAAACGGAGGAGCAAAGTTGGTAAGGAGAGAGAAGAATAAAGAAAACACAGAGAGAGGAGGAGAGAAAAGAAATAGGGAAAGAAATGTTTCAAGGGTTCTTAACAGCTTTGTATTTCCTAGTTCTAATTGCATTCATAAGACATGCCTGTATTCTTGCCCTTGGCTTCTATGATATATCCTTATATCTTTTTTTTCCTTTATTGATATTAGAGAGAGAGAGGGAGAGAGACAGAAACATCGATGAGAGAGAACATCGATTGGCTATCTCCTGCATGCCCCCCACTGGGGATCAGGCCCACAACCTGGGCATGTGCCCTGACTGGGAATTGAACCGGCAACCTCTTGGTGTATGAGTTGATGCTCAACCACTGAGCCACACTGGCTGGGCCCAACTACTATCTATCTTTATTGCCATTTATTACATAATCTTTTTTAAAAATATTTTTTATTGATTTTTTTGGAGAGAGGCAAAGGGAGAGATAGAAACATTGATGTGAGAGAGATACATCCATCAGCTGCCTCCTGCACACCCCCTACTGGGCATCAAGCCCACAACCCAGGTATGTGCCCTAACTGGGAATGGAGCCGGGACCTCTCAGTCCATGGAAGGACACTCAATCCACTGAACTACAGACACTCAATCCACTAAGCCACACCGGCCGGGCTACATAATCTTTTTGAAGCACAGTTCCTACACTATCATGTATCCCAATTAAAATCCTTCAATAATTCCCTACTTTCTCAGCATGAAAAACTAGGCCCTCCATGAACATCCCCGCCCATCTCTCCAACCAGTTCTTAACACCACTTAAAGCTCCAGCAATACCGCCCAGCCAGTATAGCTCAGTGGTTGAACAGTGACCAAGAGGTCTCCAGTTCAATTTCCAGCTGGGGCATGTGCCTGGGTTGCAAGCTTCATTCTCACTGTGGATGTGCAGGAAACAGCCAATCGATGTGTCTCTCTCATCTATGTTTCTCCCTCTCTAAAAATCAATAAAAACATATAAACAGTTCGGCCAGTGTGGCTCAGTGGTTGAGCATCAACCCATGCACCAAGAGGTCACAGGTTCAATTCCTGGTCAGGACACATGCCCAGATTGTGGGCCAGATCCCTAGTGGGGGGCATGCAGGGGGCAGCCGGTCAATGTTCTCCCTCATCGATGTTTCTATCTCTCTCCCACTCCCTTCCTCTCTCTCTAAAATCAATAAAGAAAAAAAAATTAAAAACATATAAACAAAACAAACAAATAAAAAAGCTTCAGCAACACCAAATTCCTTCTAGGTTCCAGAACAAATCATGTCATTTTTTTTACCTCTGTATTTTCATATATGCTATCGCCTCTTCCTAAAATGTTTTTATGCCCTGGCTGGTTTGGTTCAGTGGTTAGAGTGTTGGCCTGAGGACCGATGAATCGCAGGTTCGATTCCGGTCAAGGGTACGCACCTTGGTTGCGGTTTGTCCCTGGCCCTGGTCGGGTCAGGCAGGAGGCAACCAGTTGATGTGGCTCTATCACATTGATGTTTCTCTCTGTCTCTCTCTCTCTCCCTCCCTCCCTCCCTCCCACTCTATCTGATAATAAGTAGAAAAATATCCTCAGGTAGGGAATAAAAATTAAAAAAATGTTTTTATCCCCCCATCTGCCTGGTGATTTCTAATTCATCCTCTTACTGTTTCACTCCAGGTATAATTTCCTCTAGAAAAAGACTGCACTGACCCCATTGAGATAACCACTGCTTCTGTTCTTCTATTAATGAACATTTTATACTACAATAAAATTCTTCATGTGTGTCTCTCTCTCTACAACTAATGTCAGTTTCCTAAGTGCAATGACTGTACTTTATCCTTGTATTTTCTTGAATGTATTTATACCAAATTTTGATTTTTATCTTTCTCTATATTCCTCAAAAAATGAGAAGGACAGAAATATAAAACAAACTGGTATACTCAGCTCTGACAGGTTTGGCTCAGTGATTAGAGCCTCAGCCCTCGGACTGAAGGGTCTTGGGTTCGATTCATGGGCACATACCTGGGTTGCAGGTTTGATCCCCGACCTGTCGGGGTTGTGTGGGAGGCAACCAATCAATCGATATTTCTTTCTCTCTTTTGCTCTCTCTCTCCCCCCCTCCCTTCCTTCCATTCTATCTAAAAATGAATGGAAAAATGTCCCCCGGTGAGGATTAACCAAAAAATACAAAATAAAACAGGTACACTTGTTTATGTTTGGAATGGCACTTTAGACTTAAGGGGTCTAATCACATATTTATGTTGATACCACTACCCATGAGGATAACAGGCATTGTTAAAAACAAAAGGCAGTTGTAGAAATGTCAATGAAGTGCTGATCTAAGGTGGGTACCTGCAACAAAATCCTTCATGACCCCTTACCTGTGTATTCTGGATAACAGATAGTTAATGGACTCCTCTTTATTTTTTCCTCAAAAAGATCTTTCTTGTTGAGGAAGAGAATGATTGAAGTGTCTGTAAACCATTTGTTGTTACAAATGCTGTCAAACAGTTTCATGCTTTCATGCATTCGGTTCTAAAAAAGAAATAAAGGATGATAGGTCAGTAACAAAAAGGAAAGGTGGATTAACTGTTCATTAAAAAAAACGACCAACAAGTTTTAAAAGCAGTGAATGGCACTCATGGAATCAAGTCAGACACTGATAACACAAAGCTGGGCCAGTCCTCATTTTTTTAATTCTTGGAAGGTGGGAGGTGGGAAGAAGGACTGGCTGACAAGAGGACTTAATCCTGCCGACATACTCAATGTGCTGTCATTGTCATCTCTTAAGAGTTAATAGGGCATGAACGAGTATTTCGAAAATCTAATCTCACTGACAAGGAAAACGGTTAAGGATATTAAGTTTTGATTCAATAAGCACATGGATGCACAAAGTCTTCCTAAGAGTTATTTTCCATTTCCTGGACACATAAGACAGGGTTTTTACCAGAAGCTCCAACATACCATCTCCTCATCCTCAGCCAGAACAAGGTCATAATCACTGAGGGCCACACAGAAGATAATTGCTGTCACTCCCTCAAAACAGTGAATCCACTTTTTTCGTTCTGATCTTTGGCCACCTACATCAAACATCCTGAGGGGAAGAGGGGCGGAAAAAAGCACAAACTCAGCAAGATCACACACACACACCTCTCCCTAAATTGAAATGGTTAGGGAATTTCCCACTATTACATATTCCAAACCCCATTTGCAATAGAGAAAACAAACAAAGGAACAGATAAAGTGTAGTCAAAATATTACCTGCGGTTAAAAGTAAAACAGAACATGAGAAAACAAACTTGGAATAATCAAACTTCTCATTTTAGAGAAATAGTTGAGCCTCCTGTCTATCACAGCTTGTATCAGATGTGCCAAGCAAGCAGAATAAGCATTGAAATGGATTAAGGGAAGGAGAAGAAAAAAGACAGGAAAAATAAAAGGCTGAATGATATAACTTAAGACAATAACAATAATAACTAACATTTTCTGAGTGCTTACCATAATGCCAGACACCATCCTAAACATTTTAAGTACATTAACTGATTTAACCCTCATAACGCTCCTGTAAGTATATCCATTTTACAGATGAAGAAATTAAAGCACAGATATGTTAACTAATTTGCCAAAGGGCACACTACTAATAAATAGGGACTGGGGATCTGAACCCAGGCATTCTAACTCCAGCACCCAAGCTCTTATCCACAACACCACTGCCTCTCTCAAATGGTTTACCTCTTTAGTTAAGAGAGGACAGAACAAAATATAAATCCCCAACTTGTATTCTCTTCCATAACCTCTCCCTACTGATTCAAAAGTTTGTTTTCTTTACTTTTTTCTTTTTTTAAATTGAGATATAACTGAGATATGTTTTCCTTCCTTAAAGAAAAAAATATTTTAGAGATTATGGAAAAAAGTAAATTATATTTTATGGTAGAACTCTTAAGAACCCAGTATCAGCCAGCCGGTATGGCTCAGTGGATTAAGTGTTGTCCCATGGACTGAGCAGTCCAAGCTCGATTCCTGGTCAGGGTACATGCCAGGGTTTTGGACTCGAGCCCCAGTAGGGGGCATGCAGGAGGCAGCCAATCAACGTTTCTCCCTCACATCGGTGTTTCTATCTCTCTCTCCCTTCCTCTCTCTAAAAAATCAATAAAAACATATTTTTTTAAAAAAGAACCCAGTATCTAAAAACAAAACTTAACAAATGTTTCTCAGTCCCAAGTTTTATTTGAACCTAATTAATACTATCAAAGCCTCAAGTGTTCACACGTTTTATGTTCCATCCAGATTAGTTTTAGTCCACTGTTCCCTTCTGGGGGCTTACTTGATACCCTGACTCAACTGCTGAACTTCTGTCAACAATGTCCTCATCTATCTCTTACAGAACCAGAAGCACCAGCACGGCTGTGTCTCAGCTGGTACTTGGGTCTGAGGAGGTAGGCATACAAATGGTTAGACATTCTTAAGATGTATGTTTGATGATGACAAAATGTTTAAAGGTTAAAACTCTGCCAAGCTGGTTTAGTTTATCAGATCTATAGTGACTAGGGATCTAGTTCCAGATATTACTTTTCTCAATGTGTGTTTGAAGAAAATAGTCATCTTATCTCCTTATGACCCAACTTTTTCTTCTGATTGATCTTAGTGTTTTTCAACCTTTGGTCATGATACCTATAATAATGCAATCATTAGTTGGCTTTAATACAGGGTCATACTATAGGTTTTAGGAAAGCTAACATCATATATTTCACCATGGAAGTCTTTCAAGGGGAGACACACATTGGTAAACCTATAATTTCAGTTTACTCTTCCATTTACTTCTAAAAAGTCTATAAAACTGGTCGAACACTATAAAGTTTCCAACGTGGGCTTTTAGCACATATTGACATTTCCAATATCATTCACTAACAGATCAACATTTTATAAACATCACCTAATAACCGAGAGGCAAGTAAGCAATTACACAATGCCTTGCATATAGTAGATGCTCAATAAATGTTTGAATAAATGGACAGTGGTTTTGCCTAGAGAGAAGAAGAAAAGAAAGAAATGACAGTCCTTTGTAAAAAGATATCTACATGTCAACAACAATGTGGGTGCAGCACCTTAATTAGATCTGGCTATTTATCCTGACATAAGAAGACCAGTAGGATTTACCTAACTAATGATCAATCTATGTCAACATCAACAAGAAAGTTTCCCACACTAAATAAAGGTCTTGACATTTAATTATAAATGGATTGCTAATCTTTTTTTTAATGTGTTTTTACTGATTTTTTTTAGAGACAGAGGAAGGGAGAGAGAGATAGAAACAGCAATGTCAGAGAGAAACACTGATCAGCTGCCTCCTACACGCCCCCTATCAGGGATCAAGCCCGCAACCTGGGCATGTGCCCTAACCAGGAATTGAACCAGGCTGGATTACTAATTTTATAGTACACAAAGAGACAGCTCATTCTTATGGTTTCATGGGTGATAATTTAAGTGGCCTCTGCTACTCTTTTTTGTGTATTTTTTAAATCCTCTCCTGAGGATATGCTTTTATTGATTTTTAGAGAGAGGGAGAGAGAGAGAGAAACATCGATTGATTGCCTCCCAAATGCACCCCAACCAGGGACTGAACCTGCAACCTGGGCAAGTATCCTGACTGGGAATTGAACCTGCAACCCTCTGGTGAACAGGATGACACTCTAACCCACTGAGCCACACCAGTCAGGGCCTCTGCTACTCTTGTTAAATAAATTCACCAGTTCTCAAGATAAGTAGCTCTCCTATAAATACTCAGCTGAACTGCTACTTCCTGTATTTCCAGGTTTCAAATCTATTTAGGTGTATTAAGATCTTAAGACCTCAACTGGTATCTAGTAATACTTAAACTGTGTGGATTTCACAAATCTTCTGAATCATTTTTTTTTAGAGAAAAGAAAGATCTGAGCTAAAAGTTACATTTATGCGCAACAATGCCCACTATGACCTTCTACATATAAGCATAAAGAGGTAGCTAAAAAGAACATCATATATTGAAGGGGGAAAGTTTACTTCTAATCTCAAAGGTCACAAAAGCAGAAAACAGGAACCAAAAATAGTTCCAATATTTACAAAAGATCATAACACAGAAACAAGCTGAAGCCTATTTTAGAATTACGAACGCTGATGAGAAAATCCTTTGTATTAAAATACTAGAATTTTCTCTAAAATAACCACTGTTTGTCATCATACCTCTCCAAAATATCTTTATCCCCAGACTGATTTTCCATTCTGCACTGTATTAAAAACTTACTTGTGCATGATACTGTGCACATATCAGTCTAAGAGTCATGACTACATTAGCTCCATTCCATTAAACTTGAAGGGATATGCAACCCAGGAAGGATTGCCACTGGTGAGAAAAACATTTCTATTTTAATGTTAAAATGGCAGAACAAAACCAAAATGGGTTTCTGCCCTTTTAGTATTGTTGTTATCTTTCTAAACACTCAAAACCTGTTTTGGTGGTTCCAACAAAAAAGCTGCTGAAAAGAATTAAATTAAAAATAAAATACATTGGTAACCATATGACTACTTTTATTAGTACTTAAGTTACAATTTAATTTGAATTTAGTCCCTCCAAAAATGGGCAAAAACATTTATGCTACTTGGAGAAAAAAGAAATGTGTGTTACCCTGATTAAGAGATACCAACTAAAGAAAAGATGTTTGTGTTTGGCACATCCTACCAAAAGGCTAATGACTTACTTGAAGTAAAGCTCTTTGAAGGTGAAATGCGTTTCCACAATGCCTGTGGTCTTCACTCTTGTCCGCAGGACATCTTGCTGAGTTGGAATGTAGTTGGTTTGGGATATTCTATCCAAATCATTTAGGTAACTAAATAAAATAGACGTTTATTTTTACCTGGTGAAGCCAACCACGTGTGTAGTAAGTCAAAAGACTATACTAGTTCCTTGCCAAAAGCAGATCCTGAACTAAAGTGGCAGAATAGAATCAGTTCTTCAGTATCACAGAAATGATAAGGAGAAGAAAATGTGAACCTAGCACAGGAAAATTAAAGGTTTTCTATACACTACACAAAAGTGGTTTTAATTCTGCCAGAATCCAACTGTGAAGGCCAATTAAAAACAAACAAATATGGAAATGTTATTCTTCTTAAATAAAGACTCCTGAAATTTAATACTAATTCAACTGTGCATTGC
Source organism: Tadarida brasiliensis (assembly GCA_030848825.1). Classification (NCBI taxonomy): domain Eukaryota; kingdom Metazoa; phylum Chordata; class Mammalia; order Chiroptera; family Molossidae; genus Tadarida; species Tadarida brasiliensis. Next base: position 10,041,393 of record CM061275.1, on the reverse strand, counting down.
ACAGTACAAAAACCAAAACACAAAAGCCTCCGACATTTAAAGTTAATGGATCATTTGTATGTTCAAACATTTGCTAGGACTTTAGAGAATGGTGTTTGAATTACTAAAAAGAGAACTATGCACAGTAAGAATGAGTATTTCCTGTTTTTATTTTTGAATCTAAAAGTTGTGGTTTTTAAAAAAATGTAAGCCAAAAACTGTAAACGCCTTCAAAGAAATTTGTCAGTAAAATAATTAAAAGACTGCTTCAAAGCTAAATTAAATTCTTCACTATTTCAGGGCTTCTAAAGATTTTTGGCCAGACAAGTGAAGAACAGGTGGCACCATTGTAATAAATCATTAATAAGGAATCAGCTGAACTTAGATCCACAATTATGAAAAAAAAAATCTATAAATCACATGTCTTTAGGTATAGTTGGAGGATTCAGAGTTTACTGAATGTATGATGAAAAAAAACAATTACAATCTAGCTTTGATGACTACTGGGAGGATTATTTAACCTACCAATATATACAATTTTAATATATTATTAAAAGATGGGCAAGAATCCAGAAATGCTTCGCAAATCAGATTTTCTCATAAAAAATAAGTTTTCAAATATAATTTAATTTCTTCTTATAACAATTTAAGCTAGAACGAGGATGGGAAAAGTAGGAAAATATAATACTGGAGAAATTACCTTGATGTTTAAAAGTGTCTTCATTTAGTAAAGAAATGAATATGAGTAACAAGAACTCACCAAGCTCCCAAAGTGCATGTTAAAAAACATTCTGAATATAGATCTTATAAATAAACATGTTGTAAAAGAAGCAAAACAGGATAGCATGTTATAGCTTAACAGAAGTATTAATTACAAATTTTCTGAAACTACGTAACACCCAAGAGAATTTTCTTGAAAAGCAGATGCTTCAACTTCACTCCAAGACTCAACATCCTTTCTATATAAAGTCTGCTATTGTGATCTGGCAAAAGATTTATAAGTGGTGACTAGTACCAGAGAAATCCATAGTGCAACTCAGATACAGAGTTAGATGCATGAAAAGGGATATCACAATTCTAAATTCCTTCATTAGCTGGCAATCAATGCAAAGCCCTGATGCAGACAGAGTGAACTTACTGAGCTGGAAGAGAACCAGGACCCAGCTGCAAGAGATGTCTCATCAATTTCATTTGCTGATTATAAACTACCATAGAGCTACTTTCATGGTGCCAAGTTTCCCATTTACATTCCAAGAGGAAACATTTTTCTCATACAAAATGACCAAGGGCTCTACAACTAAACTGAAACAATCAAGAGTGTCTGCTACTCCATTTCCTCAAGGATGGGCAATGAACTTTCTCTAGAGTCACCAAGTTACTTTCTGTGATAGTTTCATGGAGAAAAATTACTTACTATGAAGCAGAATCATTGAGCTGGTACTCCCTGGACCTGCAGAAGCAAGCCTGCACGCCACCATCTCGCCATAGCCGTCTAATCACTCCTGCCAGTTCTGGGGTCATGACTCCTTCCTCAGCACTGCCAGCTAAGACAAATAACTGCCGGGCATCATCCTGAAGAGAGAGAGACAGATGACTCTCCAGTTCTTAAAGACTTGACAAGTCTCTTACTTACACACACACACACACACACACACAATATGTCATTATTTTTAAAGAGGCATTAAAGAGATCTTTGCTGGCAGAGCAGGCAGAGAAATCACAATGAAGTCTCACCCCTTCTCCACTATAGTTAGAAGTGCTGAGCTGAGGAATGGTTTCACTCCCTCTACCCCTTCCTACCACTTCTCCACGGACCACCATCCCCTGCAAAGACTTCTTCCGACTGACCTACAAATCTCCATCCTGGTCACTCGTAAATTTTGACAGAAAAAAAACTGGCCCGTGAGATAGACACCTGTAAGTCATTTGCATTCTGTTCAAGGAAGCCTCCAATAAAAATAGAAATGAAGACTAGCACGTTAAGAGGTGAAGTCTACACACGTCAAAGGGAGCAAAACAAGTTTCAGGAAAAGTGTTCTCGTCTTTCCCCTTCAGGTCAGACAGAGGAACAGGAAGAAGTGGAGACTGAAGCATTTTAGAAGTCTGGAAGTCTAGTTGGGGAAATAAATCCCTCAGAGAAAATTCAGTCTTTAGATTTTCCCAGAAGAATAATAACCCTCTAAAAAAATAGGGGAAAAAGGCAGCAGGAGGAAAAGATAGTTACAAAGAAAGATTTGATCAAAACTTCATGAGTCACAGACATAGCTTTTAAGTGGTTCCAGTTTTTAAACCTAAACTATGGGAGGGGGAAAGAGTACCAAGATGGGCTATCAGAACTGTGACTGTTTTGCTTTCTTCTTCTCAGCCCGAATTGTCAGATGGTACAAAAATGAACAAGTCTCATGGGATGATTCCCCACTCAAACCTAATATCTGCCTCAGGAGATTTCCAAATGACTATACAAATGCAGATATAAAAAAGCATATTTTGGGAAAAGAAAAAATGAAGGGGGAAAAGGAGCAATCAATTGCATCACAGAGGCCTGCAAAGAGCATTTCCGAGCATAGGTGCACTCACTGCCAAAATCTCCTGAGACTTGTGTATCCACCTACACAAGCAAAAAAAACTAACCAGAGTGCACTCCAATTAATTCTGCCAAACTCCGGGTCTTCGGCCTTATGGCATTTGCTGAGTAATATTCCTCCTTTAAGATCCTTTCCTATATTCTTTATTGTATTTTGTAAGGCCCAACCCTCTCTAAGAAACTTTATCTAACATCTGCATTCTCTCCCTCTCTTTTCAGAGATATTTAACACAAATGAATGAATGAGAAAAGCTGAAAAACTACATAAATTGGCAAAAACTCAGCAGTGAGCAGGCCCTTCTGTGTAGATGGCGTAGTGCTTTATTTAACATCTGAAGACTTTATAAGTCCCTCGGTTCTGAAATTTGACTTAGACTCACGCAGATATTAATAAAAACTCAATAAGCGTTACTTTTTTATATAATATCATGATTCTAATTTTAGAAACTTAAAAATAAAGAGAGCGCTATTGCTACATAATTTTGCTGCCTGACTTTGTAAACACTGTTTTAGGAGGAAACACTTTCCCTTTACCATTTAATCTCTTCCACTGACCAATATTGCTTCCCCATAATAAACCTTTCTTATAAAGGCCTATAAAGAGGCTCCTCTCTGCAATGAACTTCATACCTTCACCCTAAGCAGACCATGAAAAAGCAACCTGTCCCACATCCAGCTCTATTCTTTCACATTCTCCCTCTAACCTACCATAAATTACTAGAGAAGGATAATAGAGGAGCTATAAATACAAATTATTACACATAAAAAAAAACCCAGAGAAACTTCAAAAACTTATATAGAATTGCAGATTAGGATGGGTGGATGCTGGAAAGCTAGATGATTCAGGAGGCCTGAGAGGAATTAATGATGTCAACTATATATCAGGTGACACAGAAGTGTTAGGACCCAAAGATTAATGATACCGATTTGATAAACTAAAGAAATGAAAGAAAGGATGATATGGTCTAAAGGTTCATGTCCCTCTCCTCCATCCCGCCCCAGGCCCAAATCCTAATGCCCAATGTGATGGTATTAGGACGTGGGGCTTTTTTGGGGGGGGGGGGGGTGCTTAGGTCATGAGGACGGAGCCCTCATGAATGAGATAAATGCCTTTATAATAGAGACCCCAGAGAAATCTCTTCTTCTTCTACCATGTGAGGACACAAAGATGTCTGCAACCTGGAAGAGCCTCTTGTCCGATCATGCTGGCACCCTGATCTTGGACTGCCAGGCTCCAAATGTGTGAGAAATAGATTTCTGTTGGTTATAAGCTACTATGATATTTTGTTATAGCACACAAACTGACCAGGACAGAAAATGTCCACTTGCATCTGGTGACAAAGGAGCGTCAGGACCCAAAGATTAATAACAACTAATTTGATAATGAAAGGAGGGATGATCAAGAGTTATAAAGGAGCCCTGGCCGGTTTGGCTCAGCGGTTAGAGCATTGGCCTGCGGTCCGGAGAGACCCGGGTTCGGTTCCTGCTAAGGGCATGTACCTTGGTTGCTGTTTGTCCCCGGCCCTGGTTGGTCGTGCGGGTGGCAGCCACTCGATGTGGCCCTTTCACGTCGATGTTTTTCTCTCTCTCTCTCTTCCTCTCTCTCCCTCCTACTCTATCTGAACAAAAAATGAAAAAATGTCCTCGGGTGAGGATTAAAAAAAAAGAGTTATAAAGGAGAACAAAGAGTGAAAAATAAAAAAAGGAAGAAACTAAGAGAAAAGGTAAATAACTGAAATGGAGAAAAAGCCAACAAAGAGAGGGGAGAGAATAAACACAGTATTACTGACCAGTTATTGGACACTATAAATACAGGGCGGGGCAAAAGTAGATTTACAGTTCATATGGAAAATAATACAATAATTAATAAATAATAATACAAGAATAAACTGCTTTGTGTACTCATAAGTGTAAACCTACTTTTGCCCCACCCTGCACAACAGAGAAGAAGCAGTTAAGAGATGAGAAGAAATGAGAAAAGAGAGGGAGAAAATAAACACAAGAGAGCTGGTAGAAAGAGTAAAAATAGGAAAGAAAAGAAAAGAGAAGGTGAGAGAATAGAAAGAATTAAGACAAAAATAAACTATTTATTCCTGCCTTAGCTTTCACATTTTCCTTGCTCAGAGGCTTAGACAAACAAAGACTCTAATTTCTGTGATGTAGTACCTTTTTACAAAAACCTCGAGTCATGCCTCATACATTTCCTCTTCCCGTCTTCTTTTGCTATCTTCTCTCCATCATTTTACAATCCTTCCTCTAGCTCCTCTCTTCCCTTATGCCACTTCTAAGACCTCCTAGTCCAATACCATCCAATTATAGCCACTCTTGTATTATTTTTCCCTTCAACAATTTCCCCACTTATCGATATTAATTTGCATTTGATGAGTTGAGAGTTGCTTAGAAGAGTCCCAAAGATACTTCACTAACATATAGGCTTTGCCTTTCCAGGAAGCCTCCCCAAGTCACTTCCTTTTATTGCCCATAACACCTAAGTATGACACTCTGAACACAGCTGATGACTCCCTTAGTTACAAAACATCATTTTATAAAGGACCTATTTGCAGAAAACTACAGGACATTGAAAAAAGAAACAGAGGAAGATATAAAAAAGTGGAAGCACATACCTTGTTCATGGATTGGAAGAATTAACATCATTAAAGTGTCCATATTACCCAAAGCAATCTACAGACTCAATGCAATCCTCATCAAAATACCAACAACATATTTCACAGAACTAGAACAAATACTTCAAAAGTTCATATGGAACCAAAAAAGACCCCGAATAGCCAAGCAATCTTGAAAAAGAAGGACAGAGAAGGTGGGATCACAATACTGGATATCAGGTTATACTACAAAGCTACTGTAATCAAAACAGCCTGGTACTGGCACAAGAACAGGCATATAGACCAGTGGAACAGAACAGAGAATCCGGAAATTGACCCAAGACATTATGCTCAATTAATAGTTGACCAAGGTGGTAAGAGCATACAACGGAGTAAAGACAGCCTCTTTAATAAATGGTGTTGGGAAAATTGGACAGCTACATGCAAAAAAAATGAAACTAGACCATCAACTTACACCATACACAAGAATAAACTCAAAATGGATAAAAGACTTAAATGTGACTCGTGAATCCATAAAAATCCTAGAAGAAAATGTAGGCAACAAAATTTTGGACATCATACACAGCAGAATCTTCACTGATACATCACCTAAGGCAACAGAAACAAAGGAAAAAATGAACACATGGGACTACATCAAACTCAAAAGCTTCTGCACAGCAAAAGAAACAACCATCAAAATGGAAAGGGAACCCACTGCATGGGAGAGCATAATTGCCAATGACACATCAGATAAGGGGTTAATCTCCAAAATATATAGAGTGCTCATACAACTCAACAAAAGGAAGACAAAGAACCCAATTAAAAAATGGGCAGAGGAACTAAATAGACACCTCTCCAAACAGGACATACAAATGGCTAAGAGACATATGAAGAAATGCTCAACATCACTAATCATCAGAGAGATGCAAATTAAAACAACAATGAGGTATCACCTCACACCTGTCAGAATGGCCGCCATCAACAAATCATCAAACAACAAGTGTTGCGAGGGTGTGGAGAAAAGGGGACTCTAGTACACTGCTGGTGGGAATGCAGACTGGTGCTGCCACTGTGGAAAACACTATGGTGTTACCTCAAAAAATTAAAAACTGAATTGCCATTTCACCCAGTGATCCCACTTCTAGGAATATACCCTAAGAAACCTCAAACACCAATCAGAAAGAATATATGTACCCCCATGTTCATAGCAGCACTATTTACAATAGCTAAGATCTGGAAACAGCCCAAGTGTCCATCAGTAGACGAATGGATAAAAAAGCTGTGGTACATATACACAATGGAGTACTATGCAGCTGTAAGAAAGAAAGATCTCTTATCCTTTGAGACGACATGGAGGGACCTGGAGAGTATTATCCTAAGCGAAACAAGCCAAGCAGAGAAAGACAAATATCACATGATCTCACTTATTTGTGGAATATAACGAACATAACAGTCTGAGGAACAGGGTAGACCCAGAGATGTAGAAGTAGGGTACAGACTGACAACCCTCAGAAGAGGGGGTGGGGGGAGGGAAGAGATCAACCACAGAACTTATATGCATGTACACATAACCGATGGACATGAACAACAAAGCTGGGGATGGGGTCGAGGGGATGGGGAGGAGGGTGTCAATGGGGAAAAAAGGAGAAACATCTGTAACAAAAATAAATTAATAAAAAGAAAAAAAATAAAACATCATTTTATACATTCACAGCCTTCTCTGGGAATTTAGCTGACCATGATATAAAAGATCCCATGCCCTCTTTGGCCCTCTCCACACTGTATCAAACATCCTAATTTACAAACGAAATCTTCAGAGCCCACTAAGTATTATAATGAATCAACACAACTTCTGACTATCTGCCATGCACAAGAATTATACTAGGACATGGTAGAATCCAGTTCTACAGCCTACAGTTCAATATAGTACAGGGATAGTATTCTTGTATACCTGAAAATGGCCTCCAAAATTTAGACTTGGTGTTCATGTCCTTACCAAGCATATTTTGGGAAACTGAAATTTGCCTTTAATCTCTACCTGTAGAAAGCAGAGCTACATATCATGGCAACCTCTTTTAGATCATATCAATTTGCTATCACTTGCTACTATAAAATAATAAACAGTGATGTAAAAGAAGTGAATGAATAAAAATTATTCCAGAAACCTCCAGTTATCCACAGAACTCATTTCCTAGATACTTCTTTGTGTAGTAATCTATTATGTCCTAAACAGATTGCTAACACTTCTCAAATGAGCACATATTACTTTGCTACATCTTATCTTGTTGCTTAAATTCATTTCCCTAAAACACGAAGCAAATTTTGCTTAACTGCACCTCCTGAAAAAGAGCAAGTGAAGAGGAAATGAGAAACACTTACTGCTCTGGCAGCTTCCCCAAAGTCAATCTTTAGACGTCCCATGGCTCTTATGATCGCAATAATGGACTGTATCGTGTTGCTGTAGACAACCACTTTATACTGTTTACATTCTTCCTCTGAATAGCCATCCTCATGAATGATTCTTTGAAAAAAAGAAAACCACAAATCATTACCATGGACCTAAAATGAAAAGATACCATGGACTTGCATGTGTTATGAGGAAATGCAGTCTTACAAAAGGCCATGTCTCAACTTACTTCATCTGTTTCACGATGGTGCTTTTACCAGATTCTCCAGCACCTGAAAGAAAAGAAAACCAGACTTTGAATTCATCTGGATTCAAACACAAAAGCATGAAATGAACATGAATGATAATTCATGGGTTAATGGAAACCACAGGTCCTAGGAAAAACTTTGGTGAGGCTTTCTATCAGGAAAAACCACTGAACTTCTTTCTCCATTAGAGTTTTGTTTTCTGGGTTTTTTTTTTTTAACTTTTTTAAAATAACTCAGCAACCAAATAAAATTTATGGAAAGTGTCCCAGGGCCTACTATATACCACTTGTGTAAAGTAGACATTCTCAAGGAGATGAGCCAAGACCTCTAAGAACTCATCCTCTACATGAAACAGGATATAGACACTGAACACAGGCAAAAATGAAACGATTCATTCTGGGCCTATTCACTTTGATTAATTCCCCTGTCAACACCCAGGGAGCTGAAGAATGTTCCAAGAACAATCCTCTCAGCCATGGGACTGAAGAGTTCAAAATAGAAGCAGCAGTCCACAGACCGAAGGGTTGCAGGTTCGATCCTGGCTCCAGTCAGGGTCATGCAGGAGACAAACAACTGATGTGTCTTTCTTGTACTGATGTTTCTTTCTCTCTCTCTCTCTCTCTCTCTCTCTCTCTCTCCCACCCCTCCCTTCCACTGTCTCTTAAAAAAAAAAAAAATTCGACTTCTAGTCAAGATGGCGGCGTAGGTAAACGCGGTATCGCGTCCTCCCACAATCACATCAAAGTTACAACTAAACTACAGAACAACCATCATTCAAAACCGCCTGAAATCAAGCCGAATGAAAGTTCTACAACTACGAAATTAAAGAAGAGGCCACATAGAGACTGGTAGGAGGGGAGGAGGTGCGACGGGCTGGTCCCACACCCACGTGTGGCGGATAAAAATTAGGAGAATACCTCAGCTGGGAAGGTCCTCCCTGAGGACTGAGGGGTCCCCATCCCACACCAGGCTCCCAGCTCAGGGTTCCAGTACCAGGAAGAGAATCCCCATAACTTCTGGCTGTAAAACCAGCAGGAACTGAGGCTCAGGCAGCTGGAGCCCCCACACCTCCTCTTAAAGGGCCCACGCACGAAATTACTCCAACTCGCACGCTCCAGGCTCCAGCGTGGGGGAGGCAGCTTGAAAGGCCCCAGAGTCATATGGGGAAGAACTGAGTTGTTTGGCATTGCAGCGAGGGCTGGAGAGGCAGCTTTCTCCTGGACAGACGTGCTATCAGAGGCCTTTGTTCCTTCGGTGAGCCCTTCCCTGGGCCAGCAGACAGCCGCCATATCTGGGACTCCAGCAACCTGGCTCACACTGTTGGCCCCGCCCTGGTGATTCCCTGAGGCCCCGCCCCACCCAACTTTCAGGCCCACCCAAGCTGTTGCCAGTTGCTTTACCATAGGATTGGCCTGTCTTGGAGCCTGCTTCAGCTTTTCCTAAATTCTTTCAAACAAGTAGCATCTGGTCTCAGCTAGCCCCAAACCTCTCGCTAAGTAATACATAGAAACAAACACAGGGAGGCAGCCAAAATGAGGAGACAAAGAAACAGGTACCAAATGAAAGAACAGAACAAAACTCCAGGAAAAGAACTAAGCGAAATGGAGATAAGCAACCTAATAGATGCTGAGTTCAAAACACTGCTTATAAGGATGCTCAATGGACTTAGAACCTCGGTGAACTTAGAGAGGGCCTCAAGAGCATAAAAAAGGACGAGTCAGAAATGAAGGATGCACAGTTAGAAATGAAGGAGGCACTAACTGAAATAAAGAATAATTTACACAGATTCAATAGTAGAGTAGGTAAAGCCAAGAACCAGACCACCAATTTGGAATATAAGGAAGCAAAACACACACAATCAGAACAGCAAAAAGAAAAAAGAATCCAAAAAAATGAGGATAGTGTAAGGAGCCTCTGGGACAACTTTAAGTGTGCCAACATTCGCATCTTGGGGGTGCCAGAAGGAGAAGAGAGAGAACAAGAAATCGAAAATCTATTTGCAACAATAATGGCAGAAAACTTCCCTAACTTTGTGAAGGAAACAGACATACAAGTCCAGGAAGCACAGAGGGTCCCAAACAAGATAAACCCCAAGAGGTCTACACCAAGACACATCATCATCAAAATGGAAAGGTTCAAGACTAAGAGAGAATCTTAAAAGCAGCAAGAGAAAAGCAGTTAGTTACCTACAAGGGAGTTCCCATAAGTCTGTCAGCTGATTTCTCAAAAGAAACTTTGCAGGCCAGAAGGGAGTGGCAAGAAATGTTCAGAGTGATGAAAAGCAAGAACCTACAACCAAGATGACTCTATCCTGCAAAGCTGTCATTTAGAATCGATGGCCATATAAAGAGTTTCCCAGACAAGGAAAAGCTAAAGAAGTTCATCATCACCAACCCATTATTATATGAAATGTTGAAGGGTCTTCTTGAAGAAAAAGATAAAAAAATATGAACAAACAAAATGGCAATAAATACATATCTATCAACAATTGAATCTATAAACAAAATGAACAAGCAGAACAGAAACATTCTCATAGATACAGAGAACTTTTGTTGGTTACCAGATGGGAGAGGGGTTGAGGAATGGGTGAAAAAGGTGAAGGGATTAAGAAGTACAAATTGGTTGTTAGACTGACAAACCTCAAAGAGAAAGGGGATGGGGGTGGGAAGAAATAAACCAAAGAACTTATATGTATATGTGCATAACCAATGGACACAGACAACAGGGTGGCGAAAGGCAGGAGGGGGGCGGGAATGGGGAGGAGGGGGTCAATGGGGGAAAAATGAGGAACATCTGTAATACATTCAACAATAAAGATAAGTTAAAAAAAAAAAAAAAAAACCCCGGCTGGTTTGGCTCAGCGGTTAGAGTGTCGGCCTGTGGACCAGAGAGTCCCGGATTCGGTTCCCGCTAAGGGCAGGTGCCTCGGTTGCAGTTTGTCCCCAGCCCCGGTTGGGGTCATGTGGGTGGCAACCACTCGACGTGTGTCTCTCTCTCTTCCCCCCTCTCTCCCTCCGGCTCTATCTGAAGATAAATGCAAAAATGTTCTCAGATGAGGATAAAAAAAAAAAAATTCAATGGAAAAATATCCTCAGGTGAAGATTACAAAAAATAGAAGCACTGTCCCCAGCCCTTTTTTACTCTATACCACCCTCACCCCCCACCACAGTTCCCTCCTCATCCAGTTAGAACTACTTTAATGACCACAGTGTCAGATGGGCCCTCTGAAATCCTTGACATTCCACCTGCATTTCCCTAGCCAATTCATTCTTCCACCTTCCAAGATGCCTGCTTCACACTACCTCCTCTCTCTCAAACCTTACAAACCTCTTCCCAGTTCTGACTCTCAGCTGATAAACCTGCCTCAATCTCTTTTTTTTTTAACCCTCACCTGAGGATATTTTTCCATTTATCTTCGGATAGAGTGAGAGGGAGGGAGGGAGGGGGGGAGAGGGGGAGGGGGGGAGAGAGAGGGAGAGAGGGAGAGGGAGAGAGGGAGAGGGAGAGGGAGAGGGAGAGGGAGAGAGAGAGAGAGAGAGAGAGAGAGAGAGAGAGAGAGAGAGAGAGAGAAACATAGAGGTGAGAGAAATACATCGACTGGTTGCCTCCCACAGGACCCGGACCACCAACCAGGGCCGGGGACCAAACCACAACTGAGGTACGTGCCCTTGACCAGAATTGAACTCGTGACTCTTTGGTCTAACCACTGAGCCAAACTGGCCAGGGCTAACCTGCCTCTCTTTTATTGGAAAAATTAAAGTACCAAAAAAAACCTCATTTTACCATAACCAAATCCACCAATCTACTTGTACCTCCATGAATATTCTTTACCTTTATCAATGGATGAACTGTCTCTGCCAATGTCTAAGACTAATCTCTTCAACTATGCACTTATCCATCTCATTTTACCTACTCAAGGTTTGGTTGCTACAATCATCCCATGTCACTCAAATATAATTGAGTTTTCTCTTCCCACTGGGCCACTCTCATCAGTATACAAACTTACTATATTACCTTCCACCTTAAAATCAACACACACCCCACTCCTGCCTTCCCTGATTCCAGGTTCTTCCTCTGGCTACCACTCCATTTTTTCTCTTCCTACCTGGGATCGAGCCCGAAACCCAGGCATGTGCCCTGACCAGGAATCAAACTGACGACCTATCAATTCATGGGACGATGCTCAGTCAACTGAGCCACACCAGCCAGGGCTCTCTTCCTCTTTATATCAAAATGCCTGAGTTGTCTATACTCATGTTCTCCAATTCTGTGCCTCCAATTCTCTACTTTACCCACTCCAGTCAAGTGTTCATACCCACCATTCTATTGAAACCACATCTCAAGGTCTCCAACAACTTCCATCTTAATAAACCCAATGGTCAATTCTCAGTCCTCATCTTAATCTCTTAAAGAGAATTTGTCCAAGCTGATAACTTCTTCCCTTGAAATATTTTCTTCACTAGGCAGGCTTCTAGAGCCCACAACCTCCTGGTTTGACTCCTACCCAATTCCTTCTCAGTCTCCTCCCTCCTGTCTCTGAATTCTAAAGTTGCTATTATTTCCTTGGCCCTTTTCTCTATCTACATTCATTCTCCAGATCACCTCATCTAAACTAGTCGTTTTAAACACAATTCACAAACTGATCATAATAGTTAACATCTAGTGAGTACTGAGTGTCAGACACTGTTCTAAGTACTTTGCTTGCATTAACCCAGTTAATCCTCACCATAACCCTGTGCGGTAGATACTATTATTATCCCCAGTTTATAGATGAGGTAAATAAAGCAGAGAGATGTCAAATTAATTTGTCCACAATTACAGTCAGTAAACGACAGAGCTAAAATTTTGCATTCACAGTTTGGCTCCAAAGTTACTGTATATTGCCTCTATGCTAATGATTTCCAAATTTAGATCTCTAATCTTGGCTTCTAACCTTCGCTCCAGACTCATCTATCTAAGCAACCTACCTGATATATCTATCTCATTAGATTTCTATTAGACATCTGAAACTTAAAATGTCCAAAATTGAGTTACTGCTTCTCCACCTTCCTACCAAAGCCTGCTCTACCCTGTATCGTCATCTCAGTAAATGACACCAGCACTGACTCAGTTGCTCAAACTAAAAATAGTAAATGGCATATAACTAACATACAGATGAAATGTGGATGCCAGAACCAATATGTATATTAAATATTAGGAAAGTTTAAAAAAATTTTTTTTTACTTTTTGTTAATCCTCACCTGAGATTATTTTTTCCATTCATTTTTTTTTTTAAATTGTCACCTGAGGACATTTTTGCATTTATCTTGAGATAGAGTGGGAGGGAGAGAGGGAGGAAGAGAGAGAAACATCGATGCGAGAGAGACACATCGAGTGGTTGCCACCCACACAATGCCAATTGGGGCTGGGGACAAACTGCAACCGAGGTATGTGCCCTTAGTGGGAACCGAACCCGGGCCTCTCTGGTATGAGGGCCAACGCTCTAACCACTGAGCAAAACCGGCCAGGGCTTTCCATTCATTTTTTAGAGCAAGTGGAAGGGAGGGAGGGGTAGGCAGAGGGAGGGAGAGAGAGGGGGAGAGAGGGAGGGAGAGAGAGGGGGAGAGAGGGAGGGAGAGAGAGGGGGAGAGAGAGAGCAACATCGATGTGAGATACATGGATGGGTTGCCTCTTGCATGTGCCCCAAATGGGGCCAGGGATCAAACCCATAACCCAGGTACATGCCCTTGACTGGAAATCAAACCTGCAATCAACCCTTTGGTGCACAGTTCGGTGCTCTAATCACTGAGCACACCAGCCAGGAGAGGAAAGTTTAATTGTTTAAATAAAGAAATAAATATATAGTTCTAACAGGCTCTTCTTGCACCACAACAGATCGTCATGAGCACAACGGAAACCACAGGCTATTACTGCAAAATCTTCCTCAATGCTCCAATGCTTCAGACCCTGCCTTTTCTATGGTCAGTATTCCACTCAGTAGCAGGAATGAAGTTTGTAAAATGTAAATCAGATCGTGTCACAACTCTGCTCCCAACTTTTCCTATAGCTTCCAAATATACTCAAAGAAAAATCCATGAGCAGGAAGGCCCACTGTGTGGCCCCTGCCTACCTCTTCACCCTCAACTCCCATCATTCTCCATTTTGTTCTCTCTGCTCTTGTCAGACCAGCTTTCTTGCTTTTCCCCGAACATACCAAACTGGTTCTCAGTGAGCTTGATCCTGACTCATGGTCTTTGTATTCACTATTCCCTCTGCTTGGAATAAGTTTTTACAAAATGTTCTTCCTTTAGAACAGCCTTCCCAGACTAATCTACCTAAAAAGCCCCACCCCATCACCCTCTCTCCCCTCACTCTGTTGTATTTTCTTCAAAGCACTTGTCACTTCCTCACAATACATATTTGTTCTTTTCCTGTCTTCTCCCTTAAAATATAAGCTCCACAAAGTTTATGTATCCCTGTAATCCCAGGGCCTAAAACTGGGCCTGACATAAATTAGTCATGCAAATAAATATTGCTGAACAGATAAATGACTAATGTTTAATACGTATGATCCTTTACTAAATACTTCTCAACTCTATCAACCAAAAATGTTAGTTGAAATAAAATTCAAATAACTTAAACATTCCAGACATCTACATTCTTACAGAATCAAAAGGGACATTTACATGTGACCTCTGTTATCACCTAATCAATTATCAGGGGTAGCACTAAAATAGTTAATATTCAAGTAGAACACAGAGAACTTTCTAATGACACTGTTAGAAAGAAGTGATTTCTCCCATGCATATCTTTAGAAAAAATGCTAATGATCCTATTTCAATTCTGGGAAAGAGAATACAAAAGTATACCCATTATATTTTAAATAGTTTAAAAGAGAATGACCAAATTATCCCATGTTTGCAACAGCAACTAAATTAACTAGGAAAAGTAGAGATTAATGAAGTAATCTGCAACATTCCTTTATATATTAAAAACAGCATTTCTACCACATATGTTGGATTATTTTGAGTGAAATAATCAATAACTCTATTAATCTCAGAGTATATTTCTATCCATCTCACAATAACTCTATTAATCTCAGAGTATATTTCTATCCATCTCATTAAGTTCTATCCTATGAAGGTGCTGATTAATATATGTAACTATGTTGCCCTACCTGTTTTTCCACGGCTTCCTGATAAAATGTCAGTTTGTCTCTCTTCATTATGACACTACATATACATATACACACACACACACACACACACACATATATATATATATATATATTTTTTTTTTTTTTTTCCACCCAAGCTTTTATTAGGTACCCAGTTCCATCTCTTAAAAGAAGGCACCTCTTACTGACCACAGAATCGAGTAGGATTTGTTTCAGTGGCTATTCCAGGGTATTTTATATAGTCTTCAATAAAGACTTATCCACTTTCTACCAAAAGTCTTGGACCTATTCATCTTCTAGATCACCATGAAAAGTGCCACCATCTTACCTTTCTTCCAAGTACGAAATCTAAGAGTCACCTGGAACCCACTCACTCTTCTCTCCTTACATCAAGCTGTAATAAAATCTTCTCTCTCCTTATGCATTTCTCAAATTAATCCTTTCTAACTCCTCACACGTTTAAGCCTGACATTGTACCTATTGTGTATTGCTGCTGTAATTTTCTCAAACTTCTAGCTCAAAGCCCCCCTTTCCTTCTCATCATTTCCAAATGGCACTATTTAAAAAGCACCAGTTTACCTAATAATTATTCAAATTCTAACATTTTCTATAACCCTTTCTTATTAGGTCTGAACTCTTCATTTTTACCTCATTCCTCTGTGCTCTATTGCTTCAATAGTGAGTTCCTCCTCTAATAACATCTCACTCCCAGGTTTTTCCCACATTGCTTCCATGCCTCACCTCCCTCTCCCAATACATACATGGTATGTGGAACTTCCTTATTTTATCTACATCTAGTTTACCTACCTTCCTTCAAAATTCATCACAAGTTTTAAGGGGAGATTCATCTGCCCATCTTCAATCTACCAGGGTAGTAATCATAAGGCTATAAAGAATAGGACTGATGCAAAGGGAGTGCAAAGACAGAATCTATGGCTTGGAGAGAACTGAAGAGGACTCCGTAGACCAGGGGTGGGGAACCTTTTTTCTGCCAAGGGCCATTTGGATATTTGTAACATCATTTGCAGGCCATACAAAATTATCAACTTAAAAATTAGCCTGCTGCCCAGCTGGTGTGGCTCAGTGGTTCAGTGTCTACCCATGCACCAAGAGGTCACTGGTTCAATTCCTGGTCAGGGCACATGCCCGGGCTGCAGGCTTGATCCCCAGTAGGGGGCATACAGGAAGCACCTGATAGGTGTTTCTCTGTCATTGATGTTTCTATTTCTCCCTCTCTCTCTTTCTAAAAAAAAAAAAAAAAAAAAAAAAAAAAATTTTTTTTTAAAGAAAACTTAAAGCTAGTCCACAGAAAAGTACATGAGTATATTCTGCTCCTTTACACTTCTGTGCCTTCAGGAGTAAGATTTACTTACTTGATGTTAAATGGTCAACTGAAGATGCTTAGAACAGTGCCTGATACTTGACAAATATTCAATAAATATTAACCAGCTTTATTATGAATGCTGTTTTCACTGTCAGAATACCACCATGTAATGTTAGGGCCCAAAAAATGTAATTTAATAAATTCTCCTTGGACATTGATATTGGTTCAAAATCCCAGTAGCAGCTGTTTCCCAATAATCAAACCCTAGATGGAATCTGGATTCACACTCTTAAAGAGCAACTTATAACCTAAAAACTACAGCAAACTATGCCAAAGCATGAGTCATTTTTTCCATTCCACCCAGAGGAACAACAACAAAAAACCCTCTCTCCCTTAAATATATTTTCAGTTCTAGACAAGCCTGTCTACTACCTCCTCTCCCACACTTCTCACCCATAGGTAACCTCTCCAGTTTTCCTTGTGTTTCCTCCTTGTACCACAGCCTTGTGTACTAGTGGTTATTCCAGTGACACCTGAAACATCTCCTTCTCCTTTTCCTTTTAAATATTTGTTTCTGAGGAGAACTTCTGAAGTTTCTAAAAGCCCAGAATTATAACTAGAGCACTGCCCCTTTTCTGGAGGTCTGCAGAGTTAATTCCTGACAGGGCACTATGTGTGGTCAATTAGCCAATGCTAGACCAAGACACTCTCTGGGCCTCTCTACAGGACCCCATTATCAGACATATGGGAACACAGGACTAGAATAGGGTAGACTTCTGTCCCACAGCAGTTTGAAAACTTGACCAGCAAATAAATTTGATTTTTCTTTCTACCTTATCTTCACCTTTCATTTACAACTCAGGCACTTGAAAAGAGTGTTTTAGCCCTGGCCACTTTGGCTCAGCAGCTAGAGCATCAGCCTGCGGACCAGAGAGACCTGGGTTCAGTTCCCGCTGAGGGCATGTACCTCATTTGCAGTTTGTCCCCAGCCCCAGTTGGGGTCATGTGGGTGGCAACCACTCAATGTGTCTCTCTCACGTCGATGTTTCTCTCTCTCTTTTCCTCCCTCTCTCCCTCTCGCTCTATCTGAAGATAAACGCAAAAATGTCCTCAGGTGAGGATAAAAAAATAAATGAATGAATGAATATCCAGCCCGGTTGGTATGACTCAGTGGTTAAGCATTGACCCCATGCACTGAGAGGTTGCTGGTTCGATTCTCAGTCAGGGCACATACCCGGGTTGTGGGCTTGATCTCGGGTAGGGGGCATGCAGGAGGCAGCTGATCAATGTTTCTCTCTCATTGATGTTTCTATCTATCTCTCCCTCTCCCTTCCTTTCTCTCTAAAAATCAATAAAAACATGTTTTAAAAATTTTAAATGAATATCCATAACTAAGGATCACAGTCCATGCTAGCTCCAATCATAAAATTATCTATGGCTCCCATTGATTCCTTTTTATTGACAGGCATAAAGTAGCTAACAGAGTAAAAATTCAGATTAAGGTGAAAATGACATTTCATTCAAAATGCTTTTCAAGGTACCACTCTTTTTTTTTTTTTTATTCCTCACCTGAGGATATTTTCCCATTTATCATTAGACAGAGTGAGAGGGAGGGAGAGAGAGAGAGACAGAGAGAAACATCAATGTGATAGAGCCGCATCAACTGGTTGCCGCCCTCATAACCCAACCAGGGCCGGGGATGAACCGCAACCAAGGTACGTGCCCTTGACCAGAATTGAACCTGTGACTCATTGGTCCTCGGCTGACGCTCTAACCGCTGAGCCAAACCGGCCAGGGCCAAGGTATCATTCTTAATACAAAAACTGGTCACTTTCTAATTCAGTAAAAGAAAAGGTCAGCAGAATTACAGACGCGAAAAATGTCAAAGAGCAAATTAAAATTGTTCCTCAGTCTGCCCTGGCCAGTTTGGCTCAGTGGTTAGAGCGTCAACCTGCAGACCAGAGAGTCCCGGGTTCGGTTCCCGCTAAGGGCACGTGCCTCGGTTGCAGTTAGTCCCCGGCCCCGGCTGGGGTCGTGTGGGTGGCAACCACTCGATGTGTCTCTCTCACGTCAATGTTTCTCTCTCTCTCTTCCCCCCTCTCTCCCTCCTGCTCTATCTGAAGATAAATGCAAAAAAAAAAGATCCTCGGATGAGGATAAAAAAAAAAAATGTTCCTCAGTCTTTTTTTCACAAACATTTTTTTGTATGTGTCAGAAACTGCTAGGCAGAGACTTCAAATACAGATAAGCTTAGGAATTCATGGTCTCATGGGAGAAGTTAGAAACTACTTCTCTTGTGAAATTAGCAAGATTCCTTAGCCTAAAGTACCAGAATGATTTTTTTCCATCCAGTCCACTGTCCCTCCAAACATGCCCAGCCTCTGCATATAAACCTCCTTGAAAACCCCATTCAGTTCAAACTTCAACTCTTTGCTGAAGCCTTTGCCATTCTCTCTGCACATTATTACTCCCACTCTGGTGGCTGGCATAGATTATTCATTGCCTTTCAACATCCGTCCCAGAGGTTAATTTCCAAAATTAAGTTCTAAACTGTCCCTCCCAGTCAGCTCACCTTATTTTTACCTCTAGCCGACTCTGGCTACTTTACAAAAATTATTTGACTATCTTCCCAGCTCCTAATCTCCTCACTTTTCTTAAGCTGCTAACTGGTTTTCTTGGTCTTGATTAAAATGGCAATGAAACTCTTTGGTACCACCTGAAAACTCTTCCACATCTGTGTACTCCTCCCTCAAGGGCACTCTGATCAGGCTCAACCTGATCCTACAGGCTAGTGTCAAACACCATCACACTAATACTTGGTCAAATTATTGTGATTAATTGGGTTTGTACTTGTTTAGATCTCCAGCAGTCCTGCGCTCAAAAGCACACTCTTCAAAAGCACAAAACAGTGCCTTCTTTTTGTGTGTCCCTCTCCCCCACCCCTGCATCTAGCCACAATCTAGGACAGGTAGGCACACGATAACTGCGGGAATGATGAATGGCTTGAGTTTCCATGAGATTCAGTGGTTACCTAATCATATTTTGCAAATGCCAGTTGCAATGGGTGGAATTTTCAATGTGGGCAGTTAACAGAAACAGAAGACTTGCATTCCTCTGCTATTTTTACTCAGCCCCACACCCATTCCTGGCTATGCCCTCACCTCTCACCCCACAACTATACCTGACAATAAATTTGGACTTGCTCACAAGCCTCCTCCTGTTCTTTCCTCTAAACCTTACTCTAAGCCTGTCCCAGCTCCCTTGCACCCACCATCCACTTCAGTGGAAATGCTACGAATCTGTCCTGTCCACCCTGTATCCCAACACCTAAAAGAGTGCATGAAACACAGTGAGTTCTCATTGAATATCTGTTCAGTGAATGAATACCTTAAGGCAGCGGTTCTCAACCTGTGGGTTGCGACCCCTTTGGGGGTCGAACGACCCTTTCACAGGGGTCACCTAAGACCATCGGAAAACACATATTTCTGATGGTCTTAGGAACCGAGACACCGCTCCTCTATCCGTCTCCAGGCGGGTCCGCCCACATGCAGATAGGCCCACATACAACATGAGGAACTGTATTAAAGGGTCGCGGCATTAGGAAGGTTGAGAACCATTGCCTTAGGGTAAAAGATGGCAGTGAGTTGGGATTGGGACAGAGAAAAGATCTCATCTCTAAAAGAGTTTTTCTAGGAAGCAATCACCAAAAAGTCTTAAAGTGTATATAAGAAATTTTTGATAAACCCTGGCCGGTTTTGCTCAGCGGTGAGAGCGTCAGCCCACGGACCAGAGAGTCCTGGGTTCGGTTCCCACTAAGGGCACGTGCCTCGGTTGCAGTTTGTCCCCGGCCCTGGTTGGGGTCTTATGGGTGGCAACCACTCGATGTGTCTCTCTCACATAGATGTTTCTCTCTCTCTCTTCCTCCCTCTCTCCCTCCCGCTCTATCTGAAGATAGATGAAAAAAAAAAAGAAATTTTTGATAGAACTTAACTGATATGTCAACAGAATTTCAGAATATCTACCTTCCCATAACTACTTCTACAGAAATCTCTATTTTGATTCCTCAGTGGGCAATGGCCTACAGGATCTGGGCCACACCCCTCCCTATGACTGGATCAGGAAGTAAATAAATATCTGACACAGGCTATAAAGCAGAAAGCTAACAGCCACTTTAACATTCATAAATCACCTAAGGAAGATGTTGGCTTGATTAAGAGGGAAAAAAAGAGGCAGCTCACTTAGCCAAGGAGCTCTCCTCAAAACACTATCACTTGAGAATATGAAAGAGGTAACTTGAGTTCTGCCAAAGATCAGGTGTTCTCTTTGGGCAACTGGCCACATAACAGGGACAAGTGGGGGGCTCCTCCTCACTTTTGCAGAATATAAAAAGAATGCCTGAGGGAGCAGTCACTTGTGAGCAAGGAGGGGGATTAACACTGCTGCCTCAGTGTTCTAATTTTGGCTTCTGGTGAGTAAGTTTCCTTTTACTTCTTTGAAAGCAGGTCAACAAAAAGCCATTTTGATGCTAACACTAAATTATACGATATGTACACATGACATCACTGAAAACTAATTTTGCAAAGGTACATTTCTTATGAGCCGTACCTCAAAATTTTGTGAGCTAGAAATGTAAAACACTAAAATCGGCACTCTTCTAATCCCCTGCATATCTTTCCAGACTTACCTCCTCCACTCCTATACCAACCGTGCATTCCAGGAAAATCTAATTATTTGCTCACAGATATTTTTGAGCTTTTATACAGCTCCTAATCTCCTCACTTCTTCTAATCTCCTTCTGTCTGGATGTGCTTCTTTCCAGTCTCTGCCTTAATGGTTCCTATTTATCCTTCAAGGTCCATCTCAAACATCGCCTCCTCTGGGAGGACTTCCCTGATGTCTCTTCCTCCTCTTCCTTCCAGAATTTGGCTACTCCTTCTGTAACCACATTCCAGATATATCATCACTGTTTACTTGTGTATCTCCACAGCTTGAATTGCTTAAGAGTTCTATTTCTCAGTTATTTTTAATCTCCAGGCTAGGAAAGATACCTAATCATAAGTAGTTTAATAAATGAGCCTCCTTTGGACAGTGCAACACTGAAAGCCAAAAGGCTCAATTGAAAGTGGCGCTGACCAAATGCAATGCAGTGTCCTAGATTGGATCCTGGAGCAGAAAAAGGACATTAGTGGAAAACCCGCTGAAATCCCAATAAAGTAGAAGTTTAGTGTTGACAAACATACCACTGCTATGGAAGATGTCAACACTGAGGAAAACCAGGTAAAGAGTATACAGAAGCTCTATGCACCATCTTGTGGCTTTTCTATGAAATCTAAAATTATTACAAAATAAAAAATTTATTTAAAAAACTTTTAAGTAGTCTAGAAAAAATTGAAAGAACTACAAAATACTGATAAGGACATGAATGTGGATTTAATTACAACCATAATAACAGAAATATACTTCTCTTCTTAGAAGTAGAGGAAGGAAAGAAATTATTTTTTAACAACCTGAAATGAACTAAAATATGTGAGGATTTATTAACGCTGCAAAATGGTGAAAATGATTTCCAATATTAAATCAAAGTAGTTCAATTTGTTATTTTCCCAAATACGTAACTCAACATCGAAATGACTTCCACAGAAAATTTAAGGTTGCACTATAATATCAAACATCAGAACTACACTAACTATGTAAATCGTGCTAGTAATTATATCATTACCTCAAACAGAGCCTTGTTTTTTTTGTTGTTGTTGTTTTTATCCTCACCCGAGGACATTTTTGCATTTATCTTCAGATTGAGTGGGAGGGAGAGAGAGAGGAAGAAAGGGAGAAACATTGATGTGAGAGAGACAGATCGACCGGTCACCACCCACACAACCCAACCAGGACCCGGGAAAAACCTACAACCGAGGTACGTGCACTTAGTGGGAACCGAACCCGGGACTCTCTGGTCCGCAGGCTGACGCTCTAACCACTGAGCTAAACCAGCCAGGACAATAGAGCCCTGTTTCGAAGTTAATGATTCCCATGTTCTAACATCAGGAAACAGAGGGGTAAATGTTCTATTAAAATTATGTCCCTCTAAAACAATCCTTCTGGCCCAGCTGGTGTGGCTCAGTGGATTGAGCGTTGTCCCATGGACTAAGAGGTCCCAATTCGATTCCCGGTCAGGGCACATGCCTGGGTTGTGGGGGGATATGCAGGAGGCAGCCGATCAATGTTTCTCTCTCACATCAACGTTTCTATCTCTCTCTCCCTTCCTCTCTCTCTAAAAAAAAAATCAATAAAAACATATTTTTAAAACATCCTTCTGTAACTTACAGTAATTTCTAAAATGTAATTTTCAAGGTCCTGAGCAAAATCAATTTCCATACAACAATATACATTTAATAAGAAAATATTAATATTTTTTAAACGAAGGATAGCAATACATGACTACAACAGAAAACCACATACAGTGCAACATTTCCATAAGTTTTTAGAATTCAATGGAATACTATTTTAATTTTAAAATCCAACTATTACAGGAAGATTAATTACAAGATGACAAGAATCAAGCTACCTCGCTAATTTTAAAGAAGTCTGATTTAAATGGTCCTTATATCACCAGTGCAGTAGTGTTAACATCAGGCCACATGAACAAAGCAGAAGATACAACCACAATTTAAATATACAAATAGAATGTATGTTTTGATCATGGTGAGACATGCCTGACTCCACAGCTATAGATTTACATAAGCAGCTGGAAAAAATTTAGAACACTGTCTACTTTTAAGGTAAGCAATTTTGAGATGTAAAATACTAATAGTATCATTCAAAAAACAAAGGCTTTTGTATGAATATTAAAAGCATTAACCCATTTAAGTAGACTTAATGACAAAAAGAAATCCATGGCAGCAAAAAATGAATACAATAATATCTCAGCTAATCCTTAACAATCTTTCTTAAACTTTAAAGTATCTTCTGAGTCTGACTTGGAAATCAAAGGAAATTCATGTCTAAAGTCTATATCCTCCTGAAACTTGGCTTTAAGATGACTAGGCCATTCGTCAGGTACAAGTCAAACAAATTTGATCTTTTTGGAATCCTGCTTTGCTTAGTTCATATCAAATATATTCATTTCTGTTACAACTTAATATCAAAACATGGAAAATAGGATATTTCATTTACATAGAGCACTGTATCAAAACTAGAACAATTAAAAAAAAAAAACTAGAACAATTAAACAGAGATCCTAACACAACGTTATTCAATTCAAGTAGGTTGAATTACAGAAATGATACAGATGATTGCTAAGCAGGTAACAGAATAGCCTGGATAGATAAAGGCTTAAAGATAACTCTAACCTGCTAAACACTGAAAAAGAAACATAGCAAAAACTAAGACAGTTTAAAAACTGGAGGTTAAAATCAAATACTAGAACAATTTCTTTTCTTTACATTCTCTTGAACATTTACACTATGGGCACTTTATGTTAATTTATGTCTTTCAGGTTTTTAACCTGTTTTTAACAATCTTCCCAAACAGCTTATGTTAAACTAACTTCAATCAAACTCAAGAATAAGAGAACTGCCCTGGCCGGTTTGGGTCAGCGGTTAGAGAGTCAGCCTGCGGTCCAGACAGACCCAGGTTCGGTTCCCGCTAAGGGCATGTGCCTCGGTTGCAGTTTGTCCCCGTCGGTGTTTCTCTCTCTCTCTCTCTCTCTCTCTCTCTCTCTCTCTCTCTTTCCTCTCTCTCCCTCCTACTCTATCTGAACAAAAAATGGAAAAATGTCCTTGGGTGAGGATA
Source organism: Tadarida brasiliensis (assembly GCA_030848825.1). Lineage (NCBI taxonomy): Eukaryota > Metazoa > Chordata > Mammalia > Chiroptera > Molossidae > Tadarida > Tadarida brasiliensis. The sequence continues at coordinate 10,017,304 of CM061275.1, read as the reverse complement.
AAAAAAAAAAAGAATAAGAGAACTGACAATGTAAAAACATCCCTCTTTATAATTTGCTAAAACATTCCATCTAGCCCTGGCTGGTTTGGCTCAGCGGTTAGAGCATCGGCCTGCGGACCAGAGAGTCCCGGGTTCGGTTCCCGCTAAGGGCATGTACCTCAGTTGCAGTTTGTCCCTGGCCCTGGTTGGGGTCGTGTGGGTGGCAACCAGTCGATGTGTCTCTCTCACATCGATGTTTCTCTCTCTCTTCCTCACTCTCTTCCTCCCGCTCTATCTGAAGATAAATGCACAAATGTCCTCAGGTGAGGATTAAAAAAAAAGATTCCATCTAGTTGATAATATTAACTCCACAGACAAAGGACCCCTGAGATCAGACCTCATTATGCAAAACAAGGAAAAGGAAGCTCAGAGATTAGGAATGATCTCCCAATTTTCAGTCTCCTTGCTCTTTTAAAGGCCTCATACTGCATGGTACCTCCTATTTTTAAATTGAGTTACCAGTTCAAAGAGATGTATTTTATTAGTGCTACCCTACTGTATTCTATTTAAAAACAAATTTTAAAACAAATTCCAGTAATCTGAACAAATTTAGTGTCCACTGCTCTACACATTTCTTGTGAGACCCACACTGCTATTTTTTGTCTTTATGGCTAACATCCTAGGTCCCGAGTACTCAAAGCCATCTCTTCTTCTCCACTTTCCCCTAACAAACCCTAAACCCTGATAAAACAAAACTACACTAACAAAACATGATAGCTCATATCTATGAGCAATCTGCTTTGTCAAATGTTTTTACCTACTCCCTAAAAAACAACAAGCCCTGGCAGGTTTAGCTCAGCGGTTAGAGCGTCGGCCTGCGGTCCAGAGAGACCCAGGTTCGGTTCCCGCTGGGGGCATGTACCTCAGTTGCAGTTTGTCCCTGGCCCTAGTTGGTCATATGGGTGGCAGCCACTCGATGTGTCCCTTTCACGTTAATGTTTCTCTCTCTCTCTCTTCCTCTCTCTCCCTCCCACTCTATCTGAACAAAAAAAATGAAAAACTGTCTTCGGGTGAGGATTAAAACAACAACAACAAAAAAACACTAAGCAAGATTTTTTTTTTCTTTATTAATTTTTAGAGAGAGAGGAAGGGAGAGGGAGAGAGAGACAGAAACATCGATGAGAGAAAACATCAATTGGCCACCTCCTGCATGCCCCCCACTGGAGATTGGACCCACAACCTGGGCACGTGCCCTGACCAGGAATCGAACCGGTGACCTCTGGGTGCATGGGTCGATGCTCAACCACTGAGCCACACTGGCCAGGCTAAGCAAGATTATTAACAAGGAGCAAAACAGTTTGTTTTACCTCTTCCCTCTGCTTTGGACAATTTTCTGGTGCTCATAAAAATAGTAGGGAGAAAAAACAGCCAGGAAAAAGCAGGGATGATGAAGCACAGACCCTGTACTGATTATATGCATTAAAAAATTAATTCCTGAATTAAAATAGAAAGTAATTAACTTCAGGTGAATTTAATTCAGTTATTTAATAGTAATTAAGGAACTATTCTGAGTTGGATGTGTTGATAATGAGAGTTTAGAATCCTGCTCCAGGGGTGGGAGTGGGGAGGGAGGATGTCAATGGGAGAGAAAAATAGAGGAACATCTGTAATATGTTCAACAATACTTTTTTTTTTAAAGAAAAAAAAAATCCTGCACCCTACCTCAAGTTGAATTTAATTACATGTGCCAACCATACAAAATGACAATTTAAATTATTGTCAGGCATGTTCTTGTGAATTAATGAAAAACTAAAGCAGGGATATGTTTAGTTCTTCAATATTTCATCTCACTTCATTAAGTTCAACTTGTATTTTAAGGAGTGTCTAGATGGTAGGACTGTCATCTACTAATCATTAACTCTCTATGCATACCTTTTTAATAGATAATTTGACCCACCCAGTCCTTGAAAGGGTCAGTCTTATGGAATTCATAATACCCATCAACCCTGCCATATTCTCACCACAGCTGGCTAGACAGTGGTGGGCACCTGACATGGCTGGGCCAATCTGATATTTTTTCCCAGGAACCTGAAAGGGGGATCCTAGGAACCTGAGTCAGATGATATGAAGCACTTGAACTACCAGGTCAGGCAGTGTGTGAGCCAGAGGTGTCAGAGTACGCCGAAGCTGAAAACTGGGGGGTGGGGTTGAGGGCAGGGGCAAAGAAGTCATAAGTGAGCAGAGAAAGCTCATCTGAAGAGTTGATTTAAAAACAAAGCACAACAAGTGACCATTCTGTTCTCAGAGAAATGGGGGAGAAGGGGCACCTATCACAATCCTTGCACAGGCGACCTGGCTCTATTTCATTTCTTCTCTATCCTTGGATGTCTGTCTGATGCCTATGAAGTTGCCCACTGTGTCCTTTCAATAAACTCCTCCTTGATTGGAACAAGTATGAGTGAGTTTCTGTTCCCTACAGGCAAAACACCTTAGCATTATATCAGGTCCTGCAGCAGATATAACAATGAGAAATACCTAGTTCTCTCAGCTCTCAAGGACCATGTAGTTAGGAGCAGCTAAGTATACAAATAACCATACTATAAGGCAGACAGACTAAAAGAGGCATAAAAAGTACTATGAAATTTCAAAGAGAGGGGCAGATCACAGCCAATTCAGAACATCAAAAAGGTTTCATAGCCCAGCCAGTATGGCTCACTGGTTGAGCGTTGATCCATGCACCAAGAGGTCGCCAGTTCAATTTCCGGTCAGGGCACATGCCCAGGTTGTGGACCCAATCCCCAATGGGGGGCATGCAGGAGGCGGCCAATGGATGTTCTCTCTCATCAATGTTTCTATCCCTCTCTTCCTCGCTAAGACTCAATAAAGAAAAAAAAAATTGTTTTTAAAACAACAAAAAGGTTTCACAGAGGAAAGGGAACTACATAGTAATAATAATAGATGGTACTTTGGGATATTTAAAAAATGTATTTACTAAGAAAAAAGAAAATGATGGAATCCTAAGTCAGTCAACAACAAAAAACTTAATTTTACGGGTCCATGAACTCCAAATATCTGGTAGCAATGGAGTCATAGGACTTGGCAATTGATTGGTTATAAGGATGAGGACAAGAGAAGAGTTAAAACTGAATTCCATTTTCAGCCTAGATGATTTTGAGAAAGATGATGCCAGAACAAGCAATTCATGACAGGTAGACTTGGGGGAGAGAAGTGAAGTGGGGAAGTAAGTTCTATATTGGATTTATTGACCTGAGGTAAGCGGCAGCCAGTAGTTCATTAATTCACTGGGGAAACATGAGAAAGATGAGCCATCTGAAGTACAGAGAACAGATTTCTCACAAATTCCAAGTAAAAAACTGTCCTCTAAAAGAGGATCTAAAGACTTTTCACAGTGCCTAGGTTTTTTCTTTTGCAGTTTGAACTTTCCATTTTTGCACAGCTACTGATTTTTCTGGTCCCAGTGAGGGACTTTAAAGAATGGAGGGTAGGTAGTATTGTGGAAGAAGAATTTGATGAAATTTATGGCTCCTCTCCCCAGGAAAATGCTATAACCACAAATTTTGCTTAACAATTTTTAAAAAGCCATGATCTTCTGAAGCTCTAAGTGGTACACACACCCCAGGTTGTTTGTTTGTTTATTGATTTTAGAGAGGAAGGGAGAGGGAGAGAGAGATAGAAACATCGATGAGAGAGAACATCGATTGGCTGCTTCCTGCATGTCCCTACCAGGGATGTGGCCCACAACCTGGGCATGTGCCCTGACCGGGAATCAAACCGGCAACCTCTTGGTGCATGGGTCAAAGCTCAACCACTAAACCACACCAGACGGGCTTGTTTGTTTCTTAAAGCATGCTGTGGAAGAAACCAGAAAGAAAAAGAGAGGGCTGGGAAAAAAGAGGAAGTACCTGCCAATCCCATCCACTCCCTTTTCCTTTCCAAGGAACTAGGGGATGAGATAGGTTAGTACCATGGGGAGAAACAGTAAGGAGCACAGGCCTTCAGGTTTCACCAACCTTCTCTAAAAGAGGAACCGCTTTCATTGGAGACAACTGCCACAAAACTAAAAGACTTTTTTGTAATACTGCAAATAAGTTTAATAGGCTAAAAATTATTTTTAAAGAAACAAAGATGCAGCCCTGATTAAAAGGTTACATGCCCTGTAAATTCTAGTAAGTACTTAAGCACCCTACTCTCTCTGTCATCACTACAGAATTAGCCTATTCAGGAAAGATTACAATCTTGTAATTCCTAAAAAGGACTACTCTGTCAGACTGAAGAATGATGAATGCATTTAAACAAAAGACACAAAGAACAGTAAGTGCTTATAAAAAACAAACCCATTTTTAAAATGTAAATTTCTATTTTTTATGCCAGTTTTGTGTGTTTTTTCTCAGATACAAGATGCATCCTCACAAGAAATTTAACAACCATCTATGAATCTAATGGCATAACATTGTAAAGAATGTCATCCTATGAGGATATAATGTAATATGGTATTTATCAAAGGACTGCCTTATTTTCTTTTTATTCCTCACCCGAGGATATTTTTCTATTTATCATCAGATAGAGTGGGAGGGAAGGAGAGAGAGAGAGAACATTGATGCAACAGAGATACATCGACTGGTTGCCTCCTGCACGAACCGCAACCGAGGTACGTGCCCTTGACCAGAATCGAATCCGAGACTCACTGGTCCATGGGCTGACGCTCTAACCGCTAAGCCAAACTGGCCAGGGCAGGACTGCCTTATTTTCAATAAGCATATTCAGCCAGTGATACGCAGATACTTAAATGTGATTCATCAACTGTATAATACAGGGTTTAAGTGAATTAGATTATTCCAATTCTCTGCATGCAACTTAATTTTTGCCATGCTACCAAGGCAAAATTCTATCAATCTCATTTTGTATGTTTTCTCAAGATCTACTAAGGGGAACTATCAAGAAACAAAAATCGGCCCTGGCCGGTTTGGCTCAGTGGCTCAGTGGTTGGAGCATCAGCCTGCGGACCAGAGAGTCCCGGGTTCGGTTCCCGCTAGGGGCACGTACCAAAATAAATAAATTAATTAAAAAAAAAAAAATCTGCCCTGGACGGTGTGGCTCAGCGGTTAGAGCGTTGGCCCACAGACCAGAGAGTCCCTGATTCAGTTCCCACTAAGGGCACGTACCTCGGTTGTGGTTTGTTCCTGGCCCTGGTTGGGGTCGTGTGGGTGGCAACCACTCGGTGTGTTTCTCTCACATTGATGTTTCTCTCTCTCTTCCTCCCTCTCCCCCTCCTGCTGTATCTGAAGATAAATGCAAAAATGTCCTCAGGTAAGGATTAAAAAAAAGAAACGAAAATCTGGAGATAGTACAGGAGATTGTGCATTAACTTACAAAACTAAATGATAATACAAGAGATTGATACTTATTAAACTTCCTTAAAGGTCTTTAAAAAGGGTATATTAATATTTGAAAAATAATTAAATATCTCCCTGAAACACCCTTGAAAAAAGTAGTAAAAATGGTAAGCTTTACAAACATTGTAATAACAGAGGTAACCATTTACTGAATATTTGCTAAGTATTTTACATACATCATCTCATTTCATATTATAAAATGGGCATCATTATCCCCACTTTATATGTGTGAAAATTAAGACTCATATGGTTACGTTACATGCTCTGGTCTCATACCGTTAATAAATGGAGGTGGGAATTGAATTCTGTTTTACATGACTGCAAAAGCAGTGCTCTTGTCCATTATACCAGTGCTTCCCAACTTTGTTACATCATGGCACACACTGAAAATGATATTTGTGAGGCTTACTGAGGTAAGCTGGAGGGCTTGGTGAAAATAATATATATTTTCATATATTAAAGAATTATGGCATGAAAAATAAAACACAAAGTATTACAGATGATATCAAATACTAATTGGTATAAACCTTCCAAATGAAAATATTTTCAATATCAAATTCAGAAAGTTTACAAAAGGAATCATACCAAAAATATCATTTCAACTCTTGTAATGAAAAATTATAAAATACGATTTAAAATTTCAAAACTATTTAAAAATTTTGCTAACACACTTGTATGCCATCCTATGTAGTGCACTCTGGTTGGGAAGCTTTGCAAAACATAATTTTGTCTCTCAATAGAATATTATGATTAATCACTAATTTGGCATATCAAGATAATCCAAATAACAGATCTAAAGAAAATTCAAACCAAAAGTAATCAAAGAATTGTAACACTGAAGTCTTCCTTAACTAATTCAGCCCACACTAGTTTCTTAATCTGAATTTCATAGTACCTGTCATTTGTAACATTCATTTTGATTTCATAACAACAAAAATAACTAATAGTCACTGAGCTAATACAGTATACCAAGCTGTGTCTACTTCACATTATTACCATATTTAATCCTCACAGTAATCCTATGAAGTGCCTCTATTTTCTCCATTTTAAAGATGAGGAAACTAAAGAAGAGAGAAATTGCATAAATAACCTTCCCAAGGTTGGAGCTGGTGAATGGGAATTAGAATTTGAAACAGTCTGACTTCAAAGCCCATGCTGTTAAACACTATGCTAAACTACATCCCTGCAAAGAAGAAAACACAGTAATATTTAATGAACACCTATTTGTGCCAGGAGAGACAAGAGCAAGTAGATCTCAACTTCGACTGCATTCGATTGCTTCACTGTGAGGCAGTAAAAATGATTTACGTGTACATCAAAGGAGGTATTCTACAGCAAAAAGAAAATTCTTTGTATACTGTAATGGGTGCATTTTGCTTATAGAAATAGTAAGGGAGAAAACTTAAATTTCATATGTGCGTTATGACTTGGTTCAAGCAACAGTATCTGTAACCTATTTGAATTGGCTGATTAAATTTGCTCAAGAATAATAAAAAACTTACTTAAAACAATGAAACGGATAAAAATGAAAAGCAAATGCTTTAGTATTTGGAGTTTTTTTTCACTTACTGCTTTTGAGGTTCCCTAAGTCATCAGGTGTTTCATTTTGTTTTTAATTAAATGCACTATTTATAAAGTCCTGAATAAAGATTTTTGTAGACATTTGGACAAGTTCTGCTTGCCCAAGTTCCGCCTGCCAAATCCTGCCACTTGGAAGAAAGCCTCACAGTTTACAACTCAATTATAACAGGCTAATGTCCTGAGGGGATCTCTGATGGTCAATATAAATCAAAACATTCACAAAATATGAGATATACCTTTAATTTTATAACCAATTGATCAATATAGACAATATTAATGCCTTGAGTATTGTGGTTTATACCAAACACCTGAAAGATCCCATGGAGCAATGTCCAACATAAACAGTATTTAAAGAGCATGTGCCAGGGACCATGCTCACTCACAAATACTTGTTACACAGAGAGTGGCTGTCTAGAACTAGAATTTGAATTCACGCTTTCTGAAATATCAGGTATTCAAACAGAAAGCCCAAGCTCTAATGTGTAACTTTCACCCCTACATCCAAAAGTTGTTACCAGTGCTTCTACAATCTACAAATCACCAAAAAGGTTAATATGAAGAGAACAGCATGGGACCCAACACATTTTGGAGTACAAAATTAGGTTATGGTGGAGCACATCTCCTAAAGCAACTTTTGCTCAAAAATCAATCGTTTTAAAAAGTAAAGTTCTCCTGCTTACAGAAACCATGACTCCTACTTATTCTTCTCCAACGGATCCCTAGAAAATACTTATAGTGAAAAAATGTGACTTTGTTTATGGTAAGCTGATGCTAGGGTACTTTATAGGGTTTACTGAGCTTCTAGAAGACAGCCTCTCAAAAATTTTAAAACTAGCCCTGGTCAGTTTGGCTCAGCGGTTAGAGCGTCGGCCCTCGGACCAGAGAGGCCTGGGTTCAGTTCCTGCTAAGGGCACATACCTCAGATGCAGTTTGTCCCTGACCCCAGTTGGGGTCGTGTGGGTGGCAGCCGCTCGATGTGTCTCTCTCACATCGATGTTTCTCTCTCTCTTCCTCCCTCTCTCTCTCCCGCTCTATCTGAAGATAAATGCAAAAATGTCCTCAGGTGAGGATAAAAAAAAAACTAAGCACACTGAGTAAAATGCATATGACTGTACCTAAAATCCACTGAAAACGAATGTGGGGTAAAATAAACAGTAATTCCTGAAACCAGTGTTTTTCATTTGAAGCGACCAAAAAAGATAAAACAGCTCACCAGGAGTCTGTCAGTCTTTACAGTAAATGTGTCCAGCTCCTTAACTTATCCTAAGGTAACTCCATTCCCACTGCACATCATCCCTAACAACTATTCAGCAGCCACCAATGTGTAATTTATCACCCAGTATGTCTTTTGCCACAAACATCAAGCAAGGCAGTCCTTAAATTTCCTCAGCTCACACCATCTCCTCTTTACAAAAAGAAGGGAAGGGGGGTCATAAAGCCTTAAGAGAGCCGGCAGGTGTGGCTCAGGGGATTGAGCGTCATCCCATGGACTGAGAGGTCCCAGTTACATTCCCGGTCAGGGCACATGCCCTGGTTGCAGGCTCGATCCCCAGTTGGGGGCATCAATCAATCCAAGTTTCTCTCTCACATGGATGTTTCTATCTCTCTCTCCCTTCTTCTCTCTAAAAAATGAATAAAAATAAAAAATAAACAAAATCCTAAAAAATAAAAACCTTAAGAAAATAAAAATGATAGAAAAAGGTGGAAAACAATAGGCAGCCTCTGCAACCAAGCTCTTTTCCTTTATACCTGAGAACTTGTCATTTAGCTCGATAAGCTAGTGTTCTTCCACCTTACCAACAGTTCGAACTGCCCACTCTCTAATAAATGACAGGATCCTTTTGTGACCACTCTGGCCCAGCCCCTCTATTTATATTAATCATTCAAGCCACCCAGCTCTAACCTGTCATAAAGTATCACCACGCTCCAAACTCCAAAGCCCGACACATTCTATCCCGTCCTCCTTGCTACCAACACACTCCAACCCCTTGCAAAACCCTCCTTTGTGAGCTTTTCCTATCTATCTAACACAGTCTCAATGTCCTATTTCCCCACACTTCCAAACTTTCTTTGCTAAATGCAATTCCAGCACGGAGTCACACCCTCTCTAGCCTATAACCTGAAAACCCCACCCGCTCATCACGCCCTCCGGAGCCTCAGCCACCAACCCAACACCCCACCCCACGCTCGTCACGACCTCCACCCACTTCGGGGTCCTTTCCGCCATCCCAGCCTGACTCCACTCAAAGCCCCCAAGAACCTAGGCCTTCCCGAAAGCCCCGCCAGCCCCGCCCACAGGCCCTCACCGAGTAGCAGCAGCTTCACTTCTTTAGCTGCTTTCTCCCCGTCCTCACGCAAGTTGCGGTCGATCATCTTGCTCCGCTCCACCGCCGCCTTGTCTTCGGCGCTCAACGTGCAGCCCATGGCGGCGGCGGGAGAGGGGACCGGGCCGAAGCTCACTCACACACCGAGGGAACTGCGCTTCCAACGGCTGAGACGGCGTCTACTGCTGGGCGGCGGCCCTCTCCGTCAGCTCCTGGAGCTCCTGGAGTTCCCGGATATCCGGTGTTTACGACACTTCCGGCAGCGCCCCGCTGCCGTTACTGTTCGAACTTTTCCAGCTGGGGTACTGTAGGTGCAACCGGAAGCGGAAGTACGGGGAGGGGGACGGCGAACCCCGCCTGTGGTTCCGCGGACTACCCAGGTCCTGTGAAGCTCGCTTTCCGGTGCTCAGTCTTAGTCCTTTTTCATGTTTTCGGTTGTCTTCAAAAAAAAAAAAAAAAACTAGGGACTGTCTTCTTCAGTTCATAGCACCCTCCCAAGGTCACACAGCCCTGCTTTGGATGAGCGTTGGTGGGGGTGGGGGGTGGGATACCCGATAAGAGCCCACCACCCGCACGGGAATTTCTGCTGGGAATTTCTCACTGGCCAAACTCGGGGTCCCTGGCCAAGTGTAGGACACGTTCTCTGCTGGGATTTACTCAGCCAGATCTATGGGATGGGAACAAACTTCAGAGCCTGGGTCCTGGCCACATCCGAGATCTGTAAGACCGACCACGCCTAGGATTTTAGCGATCCCTTTCTGCCGACTCGCCCACTGCCGCCTGCTCGCTGGTCCTGGTGCCGTTACGTGCAAATTTCTGTGGGCTTGAGAGTTGTCCAGCTACTATGTTGTTGGCAAAGGGCCACCTGAAATCGCTAGCAGATACTACCTGAAAGGTAACCGTGCAGTTCCTCCATAAAATTTCCATGCTGCCTTTCCCAATACATAAGAGCCCGTTTTAGCGCTCCACACACAGATCGTTCTGCGTAAGGGGCTTAGGACTTGTACCAAGATTAGTCAACCTCAGCCCCACACCCCAAAACAAACCAGTGCAACCTGTGAATCTCCTAAAATTTCCTGTTGCGGTACCACACAAGAAGGGAAGGTCTAGTAAAACGTGCCTTTCAGTTCTAGCATTACTTGAAAATTAATAAACCCCCTATGAAAGCCTCAGACTGATAGCTTTTTTCACTCGTAATCCTGGGTACTACCATGAGGGTGACCCTAAATTACCTTTCCCATCAATAGCCCCACAAATACTCTTCACCATACAGTCTAAGGAGAACTCTTATAGCCCCCAAAACCTTTCCCTGTGATTACATAATTTTTCCCTAATATAATCTAAACCTTAGAATATAAGGTCCCAACAGAAAGGTCTATATGGTGATGCTTTAATAATTAGAAAGGTTTCATGAGAGCCACCTTAAACAGCCTCAACCCCATAACTTAATACCAGTTTTTCAAAGTTTGAAAAGACTCCTAGTCATTCCCTAATAACTGTTAGAATAAAAGGGAATGCTTTCCCATAATCAATACTTATGGGAAAAAAGGGCAAAAGGAAAGGGAAGAAAAACCAGTATTTATTGAGTACCTATTTGCCAGGTATGGCTAGGTGCTTCCACATGTCATCTCTTTTAATCCTCACAACAACCCTGTGAGGTAGGTAATGTTAGCCCCACTTTTACAGATGAGGAAATAGGCTCAGAGAAGTTAAGCATCTTTCTCAAGTTCACACAGTGAGTAAGTAGATCTGACTCCCAAATTCACCTCTTTTCTATCATGCCACTGTAAGATGTCACCTGGGGAGACCTGACAACAGAAGGTTTTCATGGAGGATTGAGAGTTATCCCAACACCACCAGGGCGCAGGAAAAAGCAACTGACAGGCCGGTTGTCTCCACCTGCTGATTCTTCTGGGTATTAGGGAGGTCAAATTTTGTCCAGGAACAACTTTCACAGCTAAGGATTACATATTGAACTTTAACAAGTGACCCTGGCGAGTAGAAAACTCCTGGAAGGTGGTCATGACAGAAACTATTGGGAAAGTTCTCAGCATAAGAGAAGAGAAATTTTTATTTCCTTCATGATCCACTCAGGAAAAAATAAATGGCAAACGAACCAGCGTATGTCAAATTCTGTAATAAATGCCAGTGAGATCACAGTGTTAGGAAATTTCAGCCTGAAATTAGAGTTATCCTTGCACTTAAATTTTTCTTCTTTGATGTATGGGAAGGAAGGGTGGCAGGGCAAAGTCAAGGGAAAAGGCAAAATAAATTAACAAAATGGCAGCCAGGCAATGTTTAATGCCCTCCCCTCTCCACCCTTCGCCCTCCCGGCTCCTCCCCTTTACAGGCACCTTACCTATTTCCACTGGATTCACACTGCCATCTACTGGCAATGCTTAGGGCCTACTAGCAGATCAGTGATGTTTGGAAGAGTTTTTTCCCTACCTAGGAATGAGATTTCACCTTTAGGAATTTATCTTAAAAGGGAAGAGAGAGGAGAATATGTTTTGCAATCACAAAAGACTCTCCTGGGTGTATATAGTATCGAAGGAATTTCCTCAATGTAATAGACACTAGACTAGGAAGACAAAAACCTGGGGAATTTTCCTAGATCTAAAGGGAGAAAGCTGTTTGCCCAGTTTCATTTAATAAATTATTTTTTTTAACTAAGGTTTCATTTACAACCTGCACACTTTCCATAATATGCAGGAAACCTCCGTGTATGCAGTATCTTACTGCAACTGACTGAACTCTCAGAAGTTAAAACCATAAACATATTTTCTCCAGTATATTTTTCTCACAACTCTATAGAGCTTTACCAGATGTAAATGCTCTGTAAAAATATAAGGTAGTTGGTCAAATTAGACTATGAACTCCTTGAAGACAGTGACTTCACATCCTCTATGTGGGACCCAGAGAATATTAGATATTCAACTATGATGCACTGAATTGAACTGAAGGAGTCGATGTTGATATCAGTATAACCTTTATAATAAAAAGTATTTATTGGCTGTTCAAAGGGGAAACTATCCCACTCCCACCAGGCAATCTTCCCCTTTGATGCTCAGTGAGCCAGGACTTTGTTCAAATACAGACCACACCACCCTCTTGGTCCTGCCTCAACCCTGTAATGTTACCTGATTCAGTTGAGGGAAGTAGTAGTCCCAGATGGATGTCCTGTCCCATTTGCAATGATTCCCCCTCCCTTGAAAATACCACCACCACTACCAACCAACACAGTTCCTACAATCTCAATCAGTAAACAGCTGAGCCCCACTCCTGTGCCCTCTCCCCAACCCAGGTCTGCAGATAGGAGAGAGATTTAAGCTTTTGTCACTGAAGCTAATTTTGAGAGCGATGAATGGTAGTAAGGAGGCATTTAATGGATCATGGAAACCCCACCCGACCCATTCCCAACCTTAGTCTCTGTACCCGATTGTCCAGGGGGCTGGAGGTGGATCACTGCCATGAGGAGAGAGATCAGGGAGGCCAGTCCTAGAAAAAAAGAAAAGATTTACAGTATTATTGGTAAAGGTGATGACCTAGCCTCTCTGTATCCAACCACCTTAACAATTCAAATGCTAGCCCTGGCCTGTGTGGCTCAGTTGGTTGGAGCCTCATCCCATACACCAAAAGGTGGTGGGCTCGATTCCCAGTCAGGTCCCATACTAAGGTTTCTGGTTTGAAACACATGCGGGAGGCAACCAATTGATGTGATGTTTCTCACATGGGTAAGTTTCTCTCTCAAATTAAAAAAGGCTAACCCCCACCTTCAGCCATCCAACCCCCAATCTTTCCATTTCCTCATCCTAAAAGAGCCATCCTGTCTTATTCTTGACTCTGCTGAGATAAATCCCCAAGCTTGATTCCCATGTGCAGGAGAGAGACAGAGCAATAGAATAGAAGGGCTGTTCCTGTAGGGTAGGAGAGAGAGAGCTGTAGTCAGCTCTCCTGTCTTCTCCTCTATGTGCCCTGATTGCTATTTCCCATTGCTTCTGGCCAGACTCAGGAAAGGACTGTATCCAGCTGGTCCTCTCATTTTAAGGAAACCGCAGGTCTAAAGCTAGAAAAAGGCCCTGGCCAGTTTTGCTCAGTGGTTAGAGTGTCAGCCCGAGGACCAAAGGGTCGAGGTTTTGATTCCTAGCCAAGGGCATATACCTGGGTTTCAGGTTCAATCCCCACCCCCTATCTCACATCAGTGTTTCTTCTCTTTCTCCTCCTCCTCCCTCCCTTCCACTCTATCTAAACACTTGGCTGTAGTAATTGTTTTTAAACCTAGCAAGGAGATGAGAAGATACATGTCATTTTCTTAACTTGCTTGGGTGCAATTACTGACATGGACAATTACACTGAAAAATGAAATATCCTAAAGGGTCCCCAGAATAACTCCAAACCCGGTCTGCTGCCCTATATCTTCCAACTCCTACCCTTACAGAGTTTCCCTGCTTCCTGAGGCATGAAAAGTTCACTGGTCGAAAGACGTCAATCTTCTCACCTTCGTGACCCTTTACTCTCATCACCATCTCACCAGGTTCCCTCCTCTAGTAGTCAAGGATCATAGCCGTGTCCAAGGCTTTTGCCACATGTCCATCCTGTTGGCTGTGTTCCTGACCCAGAAATCACTAAACAAAAGCTGTGTGCAGAGAACCCAGCCCCAGCCCCAACTAGCTGGGAAAAGGTGATCCCACAAGGTGCTCCTTGCAGTCCTAACCAGCCCCCAGCCCCATCTCCCTCCATGTGTCCAGCAGCCCATCATGATTCAGGTCGAGGTGAGGGGGCAGGGCGGAGGTAGCTGTCTGACATGATGATGTCGCTGGTGAGTTGTTGCTCCAGGAACTCAGAGGTCTCCTCAGCTATCTGGCCTGGAATCCGAAAGTCAACAGCAGCTGGCTCCTGCTTGGGGCTGGGTAGGGGTCGGGACACCCAGGACTCTGTGGAACAGCCAGTCCCCTGAAGGAACTGCAGGAAGTTCTCCTCAATGGAGCCCTCCCGGCTAGGTAGCCTCAGCTCCTCCTCTGGGGCCTGTTTGAAGAAGCAGACAAACTGCTTGCTGAGCTCTCCCCGGATCTGCCGGTTGAGACATCCATAGAAGAAAGGGTTGGAAGTGAAGCAGAAGTAGCCAATCCAAGTCACCACATTCTCCACCTGCCCGGTCGACATGGGCTGAGCGCTCAGGGCAACATATAGGTGGAAAGAAAAGTAGGGCAACCAACAGAGTAGGAACTGTCCCCCCACAGCCAAGAGGACCACTGCTGCCTTCCCTCCCCCAAACGTCCGGTGCGGGGTGGTCTGGTGGGCCCCGGAACTGGTGACCATAGTGGAGCGGCTGCTGAGAGACTCAGAGCGCTGCCGGGGCGTCTCCATCCACGTGGGCAGTGGTCCATGCTGCATGGCAGCCACGCGGGCTACTCGGAACATGCTGCAGTAGACCACAAGGATGAGGAGCAAGGGCAACAGGAAGTAGAGGACAGCAAAGACCACCACGAAAAGCTGGCAGTAGGCACTGTGGCTCCATTGGAGTGAGCAGCCTGGGGGGATGCTGGGAACTCCCTCCTCCCAGGAGACCCTTCCCAACACTGGCACAGAAGCCATGGCCAAGGCCTTCACCCACACACCCACTAGCACAGAGGCCACCAGCCCCAGCGTCATGCGCACCTCGTAGCGCATGGGGTGGACCACATAATAATAGCGCTCCACATTGATAGCAGACACTGAGAGAATGGCCAGGCTGACAAAGCATATGCTCAGGAACAAGTAGAGGCGGCAGGCGACCTCCCCAAAAAGGTCATGGTCAAAGAGGGCTGAACTGGAGAGCATGGCCAGGGGCATGAGGGTCAGGGCAGCCAGCAGGTCCACCAGGCAGAGGTGGAAGACGAAGACAAATTTTCGGAGGGCAGGTGTCTTGGCGATAACAGCCATCACAGCAGCATTGCCAGCCACAGCGGTCAAATCCAGCAGGAGCATGAAGAAGAGGGCCACAGATTCTGAAGCCACATCCCGCAGCCCCACTTCCGGGACCCCACTGGCAGTAGAGGGACCTGGGGTTTGAGGGGTCCTCCCCAGAGTGGAAGAGTTCCCTGATGACTGGGGGATGGGTGAAGACTCCATGGGGCCGAAAGAGGACACCCAGGGCACCTCCTGTCACAGGCCCATCCCCCATCCTAGTCCAGTGACCCTGGGATGGCAAGCCCAGGCCCAGGCTTCCCAATGCTCTGTATGGAGGTGGGGGAGAGAGCACCTCCTGCTGGAGTCTCTCAGGCAGACTCTAGTGGCCAGCCTTGGAGGCTGGGCAGCTGGTACAGAGGGCCAGGCCAGTAGCTGAGGTCTCAGGAGCTCATCTCTCTGAGAGGAGGTAGCTCCGGGTCTGCCTTGGTGACTGTGACGACATAGGAGACAGACATGAGGGAAGGGGGAGTCTCGCCCACTCAACACTCCACCTGCTGACTGTTCTCCGGCTCCTTCTTCGCCACTTTCTTTCCTCTGTTGTCCATACACTTCTCCCCTTTCAAGGATTGTTATCCAGAAATTCTAATTCCTCTGTTCCCCTTTCCCAGGGTCCTGCTGCGCTGCGGGACAGTGCCCCAGTTCTAAGGTTGTTTATGTAAATATCCTGATTTCTTGTCTCCTCAGAATGGCAGGTGCTGCTGGGGGCAGAAAGAACACAAGATTTGGCTTCCAGTCTCAGTCTGGGAAGTACTAACTCGGTGACGCTTCTGGACTTCAGTTTCCTCATCAAGGCATCTGTAAATGAAGGGAATAATACCTACTTCACAACCGTGTTTGGAGGATCCTGTGAGATTTATTAGTAAGAATACGAGTAATAAGAAGTGTCATTATAAATGCTTTCCATATACCAGGCCCTGTTCTAAGCACTCTGTATATTAACTCATTTAATCCTCACACAACACTGTCAGGCAGTATTGTTCTTATTCCTGTTTTGCAGTCAATGAAACTGAGACCTAGAGAGGGTAAGTAACTTACCGAAGGTCACACAGTGGTGCCCTCCACAGTGGCTAGAATGTATCAGCATTCAGTAAATAGCTGTTGAATTTGAACCATCTGTAAAAATGTCTCTTGTTGCTCTGGAGCTACAACTGGGAAGAGATTCCCTGAAAAGGAGACAGACTGTGCTTTAGTCTGCTCTAACAACCCCCCTCACCTCAGATAAGAGCTGACACTTTGATAGTGTTAAGAAGGAACAGCCGGCCCTGGCCAGGTAGCTCAGTTGGTTAGAGCATCATCCTGATATGCCAAGGTTGTGGGTTTGATCCCTGGTCAGGGCACATACAGGAAGCAACCAATGAATGCAGAAATTAGTGAAATAAGTGAAACAACAAATCAATCTCTCTCTCTCTCTCTCTCTCTCTCTCTCTCTCTCTCTCTCTCTCGTCAATGAATACAAAAATTTTAAAAAGAAACAGCCGGAAGGAAACTGAGAGGTCAGTTCATTGAGCTTCTACTTCTCCCAAAGCTGGAAGGGCAGAAGTCACTAGGAAGCTGTCCTTCTGCACCTACTCATTAACTTCTCAAGGCCACCATGCCTCTGCAGGTGGGAGAGGAGCTGTCCCTAACCTCCCACTCCCAAGGGCCCCAGATCTCTGGTCATTGGAGGTGACTGACCCCTGGCCCAAAGCCCTCTTATTCTGAGACTGTTACCACATCACAAAGGGGTGGGGGAGCAGGTATCTGTGTAAGGTAGGTGTGAGAGTAGGTAGATGACTGCAATCATAAAAGTGGGTGAGCATGAGCCAGAGAAGAAACCAGAAGAAACTGGGAAAGGAAGTCAGGGGTTTCAGCTTCTCGCATGTCTCCTGATCAAATGGCAGATCAAATCTGTTTCATGCGCCTCATTATCCACACTGAGTTTGCATACAATTGAAATAAGTTGCCTGATGTAATTGTCCATTTTTTTATCTCCATATACCATTCCTGCAGTCCAGATACCCCCAGTTAGTGTGCTAAGGTCTGCAACTGAGAGGCAAACTATGGACATGCCAAGTCAGATGGGCTTCCTGTAGACAAGTCACAATTACCTGGGTCCCAGTTTCCTCATCTGTAAAAAGGGAGGATTGGACTGTACGACCTCCAAGTTTCCCATATATGATAACATTTGATGATTGTGAGCTCCTGGGCTACAGAGGGCCTGGTGGTTGCTCAATTAAAAAAAAAAACACATCATTTCTCTGACTGTAGTAAAGAGGACCATGTGGGGCAGACAGGTCCCAATCCCCCTCCATAGTCACAGCCAAAATCATCCTTGGTTTTGGGCATTACTACCAACCTTGTACCATTTTAACTTCGAGCATGCCATGCAGGCAATAGGTGCTCAGTCCAATTTTGTGAATTGAATCAAACTCAAATTGATCATTTGAATCCCTGCTGCCAGTACATACTCCAAGAATACTCAGTCAGCTGTGTGCTAGCCAGGATCCTCTCTCCTGGAAAGGGTAACCTGGGCTCCTGGACTCAAGGCAGCCCTAACTTTGGACAACTGCCCAGAGACGTGCCTCTCCACAGGGATAACAGAAAGCTCATTTCACAGCTAAAATGGCCACGTAGACTCAGGCTGCAGAGAAGGTGAAGAGAGCCCCAAAGTGGAGACATCAGCTTCTCATAAGGCAGTCTATCAGAAAAAAAACGAAGACAGAAATACTCAGGGAGGCATCCTTGCCCCTTACTACTCTCCATGTCATGACTTCCACCCCTTCTACCTAGGAGTGGGGCCCAGGACACGTGGCTCTGAGGCCCTGGGAGCTGAAGGAGTAGAGGCCCACCAGGTCTGCATGGACATCAAGAGTCTGCCAGCAGGGCCCACCAGGGTCCAAGACTGAGGGAAGCAGACTTGGTTGCCATGTGGAGAGGGGGACAAGGGGGTAGGTGCTGTGCAGACATATGGAGCCCAAGAAGAGAAAGCTTTGGACATTCCTCTTTTCCATAGCTCCCTCGGCCTTGCCAGGATCTCCACACTGACTCCTAAATTCCAGGATTCCAATTTACCTCCTAACAGATGGACTGATATACCTGCTTCCAGCACTCTCTCACTGATGGGCTGAGGTTGAGGAGCGGAGGGCTGTGCTGTACCGGTGTCCAAGAGAAGCCCGAGGCCTCAGTGCTCTCCTAGCTCATATCATCGTGCCTTCTCAGATGTTCTTCTCCACTGTTCCTTCCAGCATCCTGCCCCCACCCTCATCTCAGGACCTCTCAGTACCTGAAGGCTTTGCCACCCTAGGGGCTGAGGTCTGGGCATCTAGCAAGGACATGGTCAAGTACAAATACCCTCATTGCTGGGTGCAAGATACACATCATTGCCCAGCCCAAGGCCAGAGGCACCGCTGGGCTGCGCATGCACCTGTTTCCCAGATGCAGAGCTGCCATCCCAAGGACCCAAGCCCAGCCTTCCTTTAGACAAGAACATGCCCCTCCTAGGTCAGGGGAGATTTCCAGGGCTCTGCAATACCTCTCCCCAGCAGAGTTGCTCACACCCAGGACACAGAGTTGCTCATCGGCCTGGATGCCAAAGGACCCATTCCTAGGATGTGGAGCACCCATCTCTATGACATGGAATGAGATAGATGGAGAACCCTGTCTGCCTGCAGAATGTGGGTACATCTATTGGCAGGAGATCAACCCCCATCTCCAGGCTTTGGAGATGCCCACACCCTAGTACTGCCATAAGGATGCCTCAGAGCCATCCCTGGCATAAGGTAGGGTGGGCTGGTCCCTGGGTCGCAGAGCGACCCTTCCGTAGGGCACCTCAGCACCCAGCACCAGGCCCCAGGTCTAGCCCCTGCTCCTGGCCTAGTCGGCAACTCCTACCTTTGCTGAGCAGCTCCGGGTTCCCATGTGATAGCTCCTCCTGGCTGATGCTTCTCCAAGGCTGCTGAAGCCACTGCAGTGAGTGTGAGAGGCAGCCGGCAGAGCAGGATGCTCCGAGAGCCTCTGGGTCCTAATGGCCTCCCACTTCCCACCCAGCCCCTTGGAGCCACTTCAGGCACCAGTGCCCCCAGGCAAGGCACCAGGAGCTGGCTCTGCCCTTCCCACTTCTCTCAGGGCTGCTGGAGTGGCATCTCAAAAGCCTAGTGGGACCGCAAAATGGGAGACCCTCCTGGTCAGCCAGATGAAGTAAAAAGAGTACTGGGCATCAGAAAATCCACGTTTAAGGGCTGGTGCTGGCACTTACTAACAATGTGACCTTGGGCAAGTCATTTCCTGTTTCTGGCCTTTCTTACCTGTTCAAGGAGATACAGGATAGATGATCCCCGCGGCTCCTTACAGCTCTGGGTTTGCATGGTTCTGGGCAACCTCAGAACCAAGGTGCTTTGCAGCACACCAGTCAGTGCAGACCCAGAGCCTGGGAGGGCCGAGGCTCCAGGGATGATGCCCAGAGTCTGGCTTCTTCAGAAGCTGCAGAACGTGTGTGGAGGGCAGGTTTCAGAGTTACGGTCAGGTTTGAAGGGGTGCTAAAGGCCTTGTCCTAAGCCTGCTCTTGCCCCTCAAAAGCACATTATTGTTCTCTTGGGTTATATGTTTACTTTGTGTGGGGCTGTGAGAGCTGATGGAAATGGGGGTCTAACATCCCCTTGAGCCACCCTGTGGTGCCACCACAGCTGCTCCCTGAAGGCAGAGTCAGGCACTCAGGAAGGCTCCGATTGGTCTAGATCTGTAGGATTGAAGGGTCTGAGGCCAGGTGATGAGCCTTTGGAGGTGAGAGGAAGGGGCGTGGCTTCCCACTAGCTATGAAGACAATGGTCAATGCCCCTAGGTATAGAACTGACACCCAGGACAGGATCCTAATTTTGTAGGGATGTAAGATATCCTACAGGCCAAGGCGTCCATGTTTCTGAGGACCAGAGGGGTGAAGAGATTGCCCAAAGCCACACAGGGCAGAACCATGAGCCTAGACACAGAATTCAGGCATGATACCCATTCTGGAGCCCTCTGCCCTTAGATATGCCCATCCAGAAACTCCTTCTGTCTCTAGAAGGGAAGAAAGGGAATTCTGGAATTATTTACCAGATCCAACCCAAAGAGTCATAAGAACAACGAATTACTCAGGGAACTCAAGAGGGGGCAAGGTGGCTGCCCCAGGCCCCAGATCCACAACAAAGAGGCCATTGACCAGTCCAGACCTGACACAGTGATTTCCTCTATCCCCAGCAACCCTTTCTTGAGCCCTTATGATCGCCAGACCCTTGCCATATGGTCCCTCCAATTCTCACACCAGTTCTGTGAGGCAGCCATAACTCACCTTAGTTTCCAGATGAGGAAGTGGGTGCCCATGGTCATGTGACTTTCCCCAGATCACATGGTGAGTAAGTGCCAGAGCCAATATTTGAACCAAGGTCTGTTTGAAACCAAAACATTTACTCCTTCCCACATGTCCCCATGGCCTCTCTGGAAGCCTAATGTGAGACTCTGGGCTGAAGCCCTTAAGTGGCCATTGTCTTCCAGGAAATAGCCTCCAACAAAACTGGATACTCCTGACTATGGGAAAATCAAATTAAAATGTCAAATTAAACCCTGTGGACAGCAAAGTA
This sequence comes from Tadarida brasiliensis, assembly GCA_030848825.1. Lineage (NCBI taxonomy): Eukaryota > Metazoa > Chordata > Mammalia > Chiroptera > Molossidae > Tadarida > Tadarida brasiliensis. Next base: position 9,996,466 of record CM061275.1, on the reverse strand, counting down.
ATTTTTATCAAACCCTGTGCTGGCGTGTTAGCAAGATTATTTTGGTGTCAGTCACATCCTCTGGGATCAGGTAAAGCCTGTGCCTGCTCAGCACCATCCTCCCAAGGGTCCAGAAGAAGCAGAGCTGACTCAGACTCATCAGAACAGGATTAGAGAAAGAGCATTGGATTGGTCAGAAATGCTTAGTTCTAATTGAGCTCTCCTCTATTAGTTGGTGGGAAGATCTGGCCTGTGAGTTGGCCATCTGTGCCTTAGTTTTTCTATCTATAAAATGGGCAAAAGACTTCACTCTCCAGCTAATCTAATAGGGATAGGGAGCCTGCAATACACACATAGCCTTGCGGAGCTAGTGCAGTTAACCCTGGCTAGCTAAACAAAGTCTCCGGGTCCTGAGGCCCCTCCCAGCGAGCCTTTGGGAAAGGGGGCTCCAGGAGGCAGTGGATGCTAGAGGGTCCTCTCAGTTGCTAGAAGCCTTCTTGGCTTGGGGGAGGAAAAACTGCCTATCCTGGCCTGGAGGCAGCTGACGACGATGATGACAAAGATGACGATAATAAAAATAGCAATAATGATGATAATGATGATACTAGTTATTGAAGACCCAATCTGGGGAGGCACTTCTTCTGCTGTATCTCATTAAATTATCTCAATCAGGGTTTGAATAGTTGTTGAAATTACATCCCCACACACCACCCTACCAGTCCTTCCTTTTAGAGCCTAGTACAAGGGAGGAGGTGGGAAGGACCAAGGTGGAGAAACGGGGTGGTGCCACGAACCACACCAGAGATCCATGGCCCGCACGCTGCATGCATACCCGGGAGTGGCTCCTGTTACAGGTCCAGAGCAGTGGCACCCCTCTCTTCAGTATGGTGCTGGAGCCTTTGGTGCTGAGGCCTGCTTTCTCCATCCCAGACTTCCTCCTTGCTCAGCCCTGCCTGCCCGTGCCCATCAACATTTCTTGACAGGGCTATGTCCATCCCACCCACCCACACATACTCCCACCCTTTCCTGTCCCTTCAGATGAGACCTTGAAGTGGACCAAGTTCATCTTCATCCATCCACCCATTTATTCAATAAAATCTATCGAATGCTCTTTATGCGCCCACAGCCCCCTCCCTATAGCCCTCGCAGGTTTCCTGGCACCCACGCCCTCTTCCTTTGCTCTCTGCCTCTGTCAGAACCTGCTCTCAGGAAAGAGGCGGATACATCCATTCACACTGAGCAGCTTCACGTGTTGTCTCCCAGAAATATTAACAATTTAACAGGGAACAGAGGGAAGGAGCTGAATGTTGGGATTCCAGTACCGGCCAGGGGTGTCCCTGAGATCCCATATCATAGACTGCGTCTGTTCAACCGCCTACTCCCAGCAAGCCTCACACCCAGGATGCCAACATTAGGTCCTCCCTGCACCCACCTCCATCTTCATGGACAGCCAACCCTCTCCCACAAATAGCAGGCTCACAGCTGGAACCTTCCCCCTGCAGCTCGGCTCCCAGCTGTCCAGGGCCCCCAGTGCCTGCTCCCCAGGCCTCCACCCCTCTGCCCACCATCTGGGCGCCAGGCTGAGGGACTGAGGAGGGAGATGAGGAAAGTGGAGGTAAGAGCCTTTCCTTTCCCTTTATTCCCCTACAGTCTGGCCTACACCCCCTGCCAGGAGCCAAGATCCAACGGTATATTCAGCCTGCAGCTGCCACTGGTCATGTGAGCCCATTGCTAGGTTACAGAGACCCAAAAATAAATCCTTCCCAACCAGATTAGAAACTGGGGGCCTCAGATGAACCAGGCTCAAAAGAGTGGCAGGAACACCCACAGTGCCTGTGCAGGCCAGGCCTGCTGGGAGACCAGGGAGCCTTCCCCAGGCCGCCCACCTCCATCCGTCAGCTGTGGCTCAATGCTGAACCCCCAAAGAAAATTTCCCAGAGAGATCCTGGGCCCTTGAGAACTACATAGTAAATAGATCTACAGGCAGAGTGGCCTTTCCTCACTGGCAGTCAGGGACTATTTGGAAAATACCCCTCTGCCTGTCTTCCCATCCAAAACTCCCCCCACTGGCCTGACAATCTGAATGCCCTACTCCACCCCCAATGCACCATGAATCATTTGTTCTGTGGCCTGCCAGGCAGTCTGTCCCAGTTGTCCCCCTCCCAACTCAGAAGGGAGATCTAGCAGGAGGCACAGCACTGGGCACTTTCACATGAGTAGTTTTATAACAATCTTCTGAGTTTGTTTCAATAACTCCATTTACAGATGTGGAAACAGGCTCAGAGAGGTTAAGTGACTTTCTCAGAGCCACACAGTTGAGCAGCTGGGATTCAAATCCCAGATCTGTATTTACTGAGTCGTGGAATGGGACAAGGAAGCACAGTGAAAGAGTGTCCCTGCAAACCCTTCCCTGGAGCCTGAGAACTGGGCACTTCGCTTGCTCTGAATTGGAGGTGCTATTTCCCCCTGCCACCCCTCCACATTCTCTGAGCCAAGCCATAGCTTACTCAAGCCACATGTCACCTTCATGGCTTTGGACTCTGTCATCTCCTCTGGTCCAGGACCTAGGTGGAGTCATTCCTGGCGCTCAGGCCTGGGTGGGGGGAGTCATGTACAAATATCCATTGAGATTTACCCCTCTACTTCTGAACCTCAAAATAGAGTCAGAATAGCAGAGCTGAAAGGGTCATAGGAGGTCGTATATTACAAATGAATAGGCCAGAGAGGGTAAATAACTGTCACAAGGCTACACAGCTAGAGGGTGAAGGAGATGTGACCAGAATCCAAGCCTCCAGATTCCTACCCCTTTTGTGTCTGTCACTAAGGATGCAGATAGTTTGGGTCCATCATACCTGGAACTAAAGCTAACTTGTAGTCCCCAACACCCGGTGTCCTTCTTTTTTTTTTTTTTTTTTTTTTAATCTTTATTGATTTCAGAGAGAGAGGGAGAGAGATAGAAACATCGATGAGAGAGAACATGGATTGGCCACCTCCTGCACGCCCCCCACTGGGGATCCGGCCCACAACCTGGGCATGTGTCCTGACCAGGAATCGAACCGGCGACCTCTTGGTGCATGGGTCAATGCTCAACCACTAAGCCACACCGGTTGGGCCGGTGTCCTTCTTTAACCCACCATATCTCCAAGGCCCTCCCAGCTGCCTATTCTCTCTAGCAAAGTGGTCCTCCCGTGGTAAGGTTCTGAGGAGACCCAGACTCCCCACTCACCTCCCTGAACAGGTCCTTGCCTCGCCATTCTGAGCATACTCTTATAGTCTCCTGAAGCCTCGGAGCCCCCCTTCCTACCTCCTTCAGCTCCCAGTAGCCCAAACTGCAGGCTCCATTTCACTCAATTCAAGATATATTTATTGAGCACCTACTATATGTAAAGCTGTGTATAGGGGGTAAGAGAGAGGAATACATAGATAAAACAAATACAAACCTTGCCCTTTGGTGCTTATAAACTAGGATAGAGATGAAGCAGGTTATAATCTTCAAAGGAGAGTCAAAGTGCTATGGAGATTCAAAGGAAAAAGTGAACCCACTCCCTCAGGAAATCTGGGAAGGTTTCATGAAAGAAGCATCCTGGGTCTTGAAGGATAGGGTTTTAAGTGGGAGTTTGAAGGAGAACAGTCCAGGTGGAAAAGTAGGCCTAGCAAAAACATGGAGACAGGCAAATTCATGGAATATTAGGGTACTGTGAGTTGTCTGGTTTGACTAAAAAAGTATCTGTGTGTAGGGGAGATGTGGAAATAGAGAGGTAGATTGGCTGGACTGGAAGGCCTGGTAAGCCAGACTGAAAGGTCAGCACAATAAAATGTTTTGAGCAGGGAAATGTAGGGCCACAGATGTGCTCACCTCCTGTCTTTTAGTGAGTCAGTCAGTAAGTATTTACCGAACCCACAAGTTCCAGAGTGAGGAGGTGAACTCGAGGCTGGGAATTTTCCTTGTCCTTCAGGCCCAGAGGGAGGGGAGAAAAACATATGGATCATCAAGGAGGTAGTGCCTATGAACACACGTCAGAGGGACTCAGAGGAAAGGGGAGGTCAGAGATGAGGGCTGGAGAGATCAAGGATACTCATGCTTCCCAGGTGGGGCCCTCAGAGGAGTGGGACTCCCAGAGCACCAGCTCAGGTCCCTGAGAGTAACCTGCATGTCCATTCTGTGGGGGAGGAGGCCAAGGGTAGAGTGGTAATTTGATTGTCTGGGAATTCTCCCCTCTAGATTCATGGTGTCACAAGAAGTTGCTCAGCCTGAACTACAGGGACATGGCGCCCTGAAATACCCAGCTTCTCATTCCAGCATGGGCCACCAGCTCCTGCCAGGTCCTCTCTGGCCTATGAAGTAAGCTGGGCTGACTTTCCCAACTTGGGCACTCTCAGCAGTGCCTGATCTCTGACTCTGGGGGGATCCCCTGCTCTACATCTCTAGGACAGTCCCCTCAAAGTGACCAGTCCTTAGCCCAGCCAGCCCTGCTGAGCCCTTGGGCAGCCTGGCCTTTCCTTCTGCATCATGGGCACCACTGGGCACAGGGATCTGGGCCCTGTGGCCTCTTTCCCAGACATTCTCCTTTCCTTCAAAGTCCTCTCCTCGCATTCTTAATCCACCTAAAAACAGACCCCCCCCCCATTTAACTCTCATGCCCCTATGTCTAAGGAAGGGCCAGACCCCTAGAACCAGGGCTCCTTAAGAATGGAGAGATGGCTTGTGAGTGCCTCTGTGTGTGGAGGGGGGGCAGCGGGGGGGGGGGGGGGTACGATGGTCAATCCTGGCCCATGTACCTGAGGACCGTATTGGAGAATGGTGAATGAAAGCTCAGTCTCTCTGATGGCCTAGCCTGGAAGGGTAGCCCTGAAGTCTAAATCAGCCCTGCATTGGGGCAGGGGTCCCTGGATGGTGAGGACCTGGGTGAGAAAGAGGAACCAACAACTACACCATTTCAGGGCCCGTAGGCTACCCTGACAGTCAGGAGCCACATGAGGGCAGTGTTGGCCAACAAGCCACAAAGCATCAACTGCAGTCTTGGGGGATGCATCTCCCTTCCAGACCCACAGGCTTTGCCCCTCCTGGGGGACTTGCTGTCCTATGGGCCCCAAAATTTCACCTTTTGACCTCCCACAATCTCAGCTTGGAGGGTCAGGCAAGAAGGCCAAGGCTCCCAAGAGAAAATCCCTCCTACTCCTAGGAGGTAGTTAGAAAGAGATGGGCGGACAGACGTCCTGGAATGACCACTGAGCTCAGAGTCCAGAGGCTGTATCTGCCTAAGTGTGCAGAGCACCTGGGGCAACTCTCCTAGCTTCTCAGAGCCCCAGCTTCAAAGGAGGGATTGGACTAGGCCTGTGGACACTCACTAAGCTCCTCTGCAGCTCTGGATCTTGAGTCTGAGTCAGCAACTCCTTGAGTGACTTATTTCTCCAGGGCCCTGACAGCTTGAGAGATTCAGGCGGGGGGTAGGGGGATGGAGTAAAGCAGGGCGTGGGTGCAGGAAACAGCGGTGGGCACCTCTGCTCTCCACAATCCAGGTCATTCCTCTGGGAATCACAATCAGGAAGAAATTCCATCTTAGGACTGGGAATGGGCCCTGGAGGGATGACCAGAGTCCGCTGGGCCCCAGAAAGACCCCTTGAAGTGGCTCCATCTGATTGGCTTGTGTGTGACTATGTGAACAGTAGGAGGATGGGAGGCTGGCTAAAGAATATCCCCTCCAGCCCTGGCCGGTTTGGCTCAGCGGTTAGAGCGTCGGCCTGCAGTCCAGAGAGACCTGGATTCGGTTCCCGCTAAGGGCACGTACCTCGGTCGTTGCAGTTTGTCCCCGGCCCTGGTTGGGTCATGCGGGAGGCAGCCACTCGATGTGTCCCTTTCACATCAATGTTTCTCTCTCTCTCTCTCTCTCTCTCTCTCTCTCTCTCTCTCTCTCTCTCTCTCTCCCTCTCTCTCCCTCCCACTCTATCTGAACAAAAAATGGAAAAATGTCCTCGGGTGAAGATAAAAAAAAAAAAAGAATATCCCCTCCAGCCCGGCCAGTGTGGCTCAGTGGTTGAGCGTCAACCCATGCACCAAGAGGTCGCCAGTTCAATTCCGGGTCAGGGCACATGCCAGGTTGTGGGCCAAATCCCCAGTGGGAGGCATGCAGGAGACGGCCAATCGATGTTCTTTCTCATTGATGTTTCTATCTCTCTCTCCCTCTCCCTTTCTCTCTCTCTCTAATATCAATAAAGGGAAAAGAAAAAAAAATTTTTTTTTTTTAAAGAATATCCCCTCCAGGCCCAGGCTACCAAAAGCCACAGGACCAGATTGGGCTGCCCTAAATTGGAGGCTGCAGAAAGTCTAGACCCCCTCCCCCCAGCCTTTTCACTCCAGAGCCCCCAACAGTCACCTACTCTTCTTCTCCCCCACATTGCCCTGACTCCTGCTTCCAGCTCCTTGCCCACACCCTCACCCCCAGAAAGCAGAGCTCATAGGCTTGATCCTAGGGGAGGGTCTCTGCCTAGCTTTCCCATCTCTAGACTCCACCACCCCCTATTCCCTCGGGATAGCTCTGTTCTCTGTGCTTCTTTGATCCCAGGCATTCTCTCCTGACTCCTGTAACTTCCCACCGGGCCCCTGGACACTGCCTGCCTAGCACCTCAGCTTCCCTGATAGGGCATTTGATTGGGCACCTGGGGCCTGACCCCACCCAGCACAGGGTGTCCTGCTCCTTGTCTTCCATCTCCTCTTTCTTCCCTGGTGGCCCCATTTCTCACTTTTTCTGTCTCTTAGTTGGCATCCCTCCTTTGATCACTCTCATCTACTCTCGTATCCTGTTCTCAGAACTCTCTGAGTTTCATCCTCCTAGCCCCAGTCCTCTGCTCCCCTGCCCCTCTGTCTCTCTGCCTTAGTATACACCTTTCCCTTTCCATCTCTCTCTCCACCCTCACTTCCTCCTCTGCAGTGAGTACATTGAGAATCCAATCCCTCCCTCCCTGGACTGAGGGTATAAATAGCAGAGGGAGACCGGGCTGGGAGCCAAATTTGCTACCAGCCTCTTTCTTGCAGCCTGGGACTAGGGCATCCAGGAGTAGTGGTGGGGAGGGTCCTGGGCAGGGCTTTAGGGGCAAGGAGTTGGAGGGTTGGGACAGAGTGACAGACCCAGGCAGAGAGAGGGATGTGGCAGTAAGCTGGGGGTACAGAGAACTTCACATGCAGGCCTGGTTCTCCCCACCAGCCTGTCCACCACCTTGTGACATGGTTATGGAGTTAGAGACAGGGCCCTGCATCAGAAGACTCCCCAGGACTGCTCTATGGCCCTGTCCCCTCCTCCAGGGCGCAGATGCGTGGGCCCAGGTGGCTGCCAGCAGACAGCAGCTGGGGACTGGAGTGGAAGTGGTACCCTCAGGAAACAGGCCACACTCTCACCCCAGCCAGCTCCCAGGCCTAATTAGAGACCGGAAGGGGCATTGATCGTCCCTGAGCTCATTATGTCACAGCTGAGGAACAGCTGGCTAGTTTTTTCCAGGCCATTAGCTGCGCCATGAAGTGGAGAGAGGGAGAGGCGTGCACAGGATCAATACCCCGTCTGTCTGTGGTGGAAGCAGCCTGGTGGCTGCCTCCTTTGGCACTGCGGGCTGTACTTCTCTCCAGGGCTGCCCTATGCCGAGCCACTTGGAGTTCACACACGAAAACTCAGCTCTTTCTATTCTGAAGCCTGGGCAGCCAGACTCTGACTTGTGGCTTCTGGACTGACCCTGACCTAGCCCACTCGGACCCTCTGAGTCTTCTATCTCAGGGAATTAGAAGTACAGCAAAGAGGTTCAGGTTACCCACACTGGTCTCAGATGAGACCTTAAAAGTCCAGTTCCCCCCCACCCCCACAGCAAGATGACACCTAAGGCAGCTGTTTCTGCTGGCCCAGAGCCCACCGCTCTGCACCCCTTGGCTCAGCCGGGTTTGGTTTCTTGTGGGTGGGGAGATGGTAGGGGATGCTCTGACCCTTGGGGTATGGCCAGTGGTGGAAGGAGGGAGGGAATAGACCATAGTTCTTACTCTGTTTCTCCCTTTCCCTGGCCCAGGAAGCAGGTCAGATGGGCAGCATCTGAGGCAGGGGAAACTCCACACTGCTGACCCCAGGAGGCCCACTGCCAGAGTGTTAATGAGTGAACTGGCTCTTTACATATGGAGTTATAAAGTGTCAAGGCAGGAGGCCATACCCCTCATTTTGTGGAGGGAGAAAGCAAGCTCTAATATGCCTGGCTGCCTGCTGTGAGTGCTTTATTCTAATCCCCTCTGTTTCATACAGAGTGCTAATATAGCCAGGGTCTCTCCAGCCCATGTCTCAGTCCGCTGGTGCAGGCTTGGCTCACCAGTAGAGTTGTGGGGTCTGTGGGCTCCCCTCATCCTGCCTACACCACCCCCACCCCAGCACCACCATGGGGGATAGCACCAACTGCTGGCAGTCCTGTTGGTTCCCACTGCTGGGTTCCTGGGCAGTTTCTCTACCCTGCTGAGCACAGGCCAGCCTGGGCACAGTGCCCTCTGCTCCCCAAACGCCCCACCATGGCCTCTGCTTCCAGAATCAGTAGAGGCTAGAGCACAGGAGTCAGAGACCTGGATTCCAGACTTGAGTTCCTTCCAGGCCCTGGAGAGCCAGTAGACCATTATAACTAAAAGTCCATAGAGGCCAGAGGGGCCTTAAAATTGATTCCTCACCATACACATGACAAAACTGTGTCCCAAGGAGGAGGAGGGATTTGCTCAAGGACACGCAGCTGCTGGAGGCACATTCGAGACCGGGTTTGCCAGATCCCAGGTAGTCAGTGTTGGTTTTATTCTGCCACGGGGCCTAGGCTCTAAGTTCAAAAGCCACTGATTAGGGTTCAGGGGCTCACCCTCGACCCATTCAGCATATCCCAACAACCCAACACACCAATCCCTAACAAATCCAGAGGGCATCCTCCTTCTTAGGGCTGTCAGGACAGAGAGGGAACCTGGGCCAGGCAGAATGCATCCGGTCACACCTCCGTCAGGTCAGGAGAAGCTGCTTCCCAAGGGATCGAGCCGAGACCAAGGGCAGGGTGCTCTGCTGTGTCTAGTGTAGATCTGTCTGTCTGGGTGTAAGAGGTGCTTAGGGAAGAGGGAGCCTAGTGATAACCTGGCATTGTTGGAACTTCCTCCGGCCTGATTCACAGCGATGGACTCAATTAGAAGGAGTTAAATACTGCCCCTTCTGCTGGCATTGTGAAGAGAGAAATTTCCACACGGACTATAAAATGACACAGCAGCTGGCCTGGGAATCAGAGAGGCACACAAATGATTCCTGGGGCCAGCTTCTTGAGGCCACTGGTAGGAAGCCTCACCCTCATTTTCCTCTCTTGGCTCCAGAACAACCTTAAGCAGCAGGGGCTAAGATGCTGAAGCCCTGCCCAGCTGGTGTGGCTCAGTGGTTAAGTGTTAACCCATGCAGCAAGAGGTCGCCGATTCAATTCCTGGTCAGGGCACATGCCCAGGTTGTGAGCCCGGTCCCCAGTGGGGGGCATGCAGGAGGCGGCCAATCTATGTTCTCTCTCATCGATGTTTCTATCTTTCTCTCTCCCTCTCTCTCTAAAATCAATAAAGAAAAAATAAAAATAAAAATAAAAAAGATGCTGAACCCCTGTGCTTCTAGGCAGAATGTGCAGGGAAGGAGGTAGTCAGACAGCCTGGAGAGGGAGCCCAGCATAGGGTGCTTCTTGGGGGTAGGGTGGGGGAGGTAGAGCCTTGTGGCAGAAAAGCTCTGAGAAGCCAAGGGCAGAGGACACAGCGCCCCCTCAAGGTAGCAAAGGGATGAGAGAGGTGCCAATGACAAGCCATCTCTGGTGGGAGTGTTGTTCAAGTCCTGGCTTGATGTCCCAACCATGTCATTTACAAGCCCTGCAGACTGGGGCAAGTCCTGGTCTCTGTGACTGCTAGGCTGTTCTGACCTGTGAAAAGATGCCAAAAGCAGCACTTGCTGTAGTTTTAAGGCTCCCAGGAGGGAATGGCTGTGAGAGGTTTCAGAAAGCGTATAAAACAGCAATGATGATTTTTATTACCCCATGCTGCCATCTATCAGCCTATCTGTGTTGTGTGGCATTAGGACCCTAAGTTGCCAGAGGATGGTTTGTGTCACAACACCGTGTACACAGTATTTTTGCCGGGAGTGACAAGCAAAGAGGCTTTCCTTCTCGAAGAGACTACCCAGGCCCCACTAGCAGGTGTTTCTGAATTTGTAGCAGCATCCATCAGTCCCCACAGGGTCTCTCTGTTCACAGGCTTCCAGGACACGTGTGCGTGCACACACAGATGCAGACACATGCATCATGGCAGTTCCCCGTGGCTTTGTCATCAACTGTCCCCTTTCCCGGGCACCAGGCCTCCTCAGTTCTCAGTCCATAAAGGGAATAATCTCTCTGAGAATAAAAACGTCATGATGGTAACTAGATAAAGAACTAAAAGGAATGTTGGGACCAAAGAGATGGTTTCACATTCATTAGTTGTAGTTTTCTAGGAGAAAGAAGATACTACGAATGATTTATATTCACTATCATGTTTTATGACTTACAAAGAGCTGCCACATGCATTATTATTGAAGCCACGTGGCACTCTTATGAGACGCATACTATTATCAGAGGCTCAGAAAAGTGGAGTGCCTTTTTCTGGATCACCCAACTGGTGGGTGACAAGATCAAGAACCAATCTAGGTCATTTGTCCCCAACCCTGTGAGTTTTCTGTAACACTTTACTGCTTCTCACCTCTTGTTAACTTCCACCTCTCACCACGTGTCTCTCCTGCATGAATCCAAAGGCACAGATGTTCTATATGTTATACAGTCTGTGATCTTTTTAAACTTTTTGTTTTGCACTCATTTCAAATTTAGAGAAAAATTGCAAGAAGGATACAAAGAACTCCTATATACCTTTCAATGAGTTCTTCCATTTGTTTTGTTTCAAATTTGAACACACTTGCCTCATTGTGTAGTCCCTTCCCTCTCTCTGTCCCCCAATATATACACATATGTGTAATTTTTGATCCATTTAGGAGTGATGCCCCGTTAGCTCTTAACGCTTCAGTGTATATTCCCTAAAAACAAGGGCATTCTCCCACTTAACGGCAGTACAACATCACAATTAGGAAACTGACATTGATACAAAATTACTATCTAACCCAGAGACCCCATTTAAATGTCATTAATTATTCTAATAACATTGTTAATAGGCCCAGGATCCAATCCTGGATCATGGGTTGCATTTGGTTGTCTTGTCTTTTTAGTGTCTTTGCATCTAGAGCAGTCTCTTAATCTTTCCTTGTCTTTTGTGATCTTGGTATTTTTGAAAAGTATAGTCCAGTTACTTTGTAGAATGTTCCTCACCTTGGGCTTGGCTTTTGTTTCCTTAAGAGAGAGGATTCGGGTTCTGTGGTTTTGTCAGGGGTGCTACAGAAGTGAAGCCCTAGGTTCACCTAATGCTCATTTCATAGACAGGGAATCGAGGACCAGAGTGATTAAACAGCATATCCAAGGTTACAGAAGTAGTCAGGTAGCACTAGAACCCAGACCCGTCAATCCAATACCAGTGCTCTGCACCTTTCTCCTCTGCTTGCAAGTCTGATGGGAACCACTCAGTTCAAACAGTTGGAGTAGCAGATGTAATTAGGATACTAAGTGCTGGGAAGCGTGGTCCCTGAGGACCCATCTCTCCACGACCTTGGCCAACCCCCAAGCCTCCAGGAAAGCCTTTCCCTGCTTCTACGAGAAGCCCGCTCCCATCACCCACTAAAGTCTGACACAAGCAGTATGTCTGGAGTAAGTCTGAATTCCAAGGTGAAACAGGAGTGGAAACACCTCCACTCAGAGCTCCAGAGCAGCTGGGAAGGGAAAGTGTCTCCAGACTGGAAAAGCATGGACATTTCCCTGAACCCTGAAGCATGCTTGGAATAAGATCAGCTGCAGCGTCACTATTCCAGCCTGGCCTTGTTAGTGAGGCAAGCCGCAATCAGAAGATAATTAGCTTGCTGTTATTTATTCCCTGCACTAATCAGCAGCCCATGGTGGAGAGGGCTCCCACCCCCAGAGCTGTGGGGGTTCTCAGGGACCTTTAGTTATCAGCCAGGAAACAAGTAGCAGAAGACAAAGGGCTGGAAGAGGAAAAGAGGGAGGAGGAGACCTGACCACAGGACCCAGGCGCTGCAGGCTTCTTGCACAGCACACAGATCCCTGGGGGAGAGGTGGCAGGATCACCAGGAGCTCCAGGCAGCTCTACCTCTTCACTTTGTTCTTGAGGTTGGGCTCAGGTCGATAAAGGGTGGCTGCTGTTCAGCTCCCTGTTCTGCCTCACTGCAGTCAAATTGCCTTTTTCCAAGGCGACTTTCAAAAAAAGATGACATTTATCAAAGCCTGCTGAGTGGTGACCTTAGTAGGAGGGAGAGAGGGCAGGTGTACTATCTGTGGAAGCAGCCAAAGAAAATGAGGAAGGAAATGCTTTCAAATCTCAGAGTTGTCAGGACAATCATGGGGAGATGGCTCTAGGTTTGAGGTTGTGCTCCACGCACTCCTGCCTGTCCCCCTCCTCATCCTCACCAGCACTCCTCACTGGATGTCCCCGCCTCTCTTGCCCAAATAGTAGATTGAAGATGGGCCATTCACATAACAATCTCTAGGAAGGGCTCAGACCTGTGACTTGATAGCTTTGCAAAATATAGAACCTTAGAATGAGTAGCAGTTCCAAAATTTCTATATAAAACAAACTAAGAGGCTGTCATTTTGTTGAGAGGCAAGGGAGTGAGGGGAGCAAGAAGACTTGTCCTGAAGCTGTGCTTGCATAGCAAGTACATTGGGTTTTTTTGTTTTGCTTTTACATATATTATACATCTGTTTGGAGTGGCTTAGAAGAAGCCCTCCCAAGCTACTCCCTGACCCCAGCACTGCATAGGATACCAAAGTTGGAAGAGGACTTAGGAGTCATCTGGTCAACCTCTAGCCTTACATAGGACTCCTCCACAAGTGTGCTCCCTTCTTTTCTCTGGCCTCCTAAGCCCTTTACATACAGATTCTTATATCACCTGTCACCATGCTTTGTGACCACCTGTGTCTCAGTTTCAATCACCAAACCATGGCACCTGAGAACAGACAGTTTCTTATATGTCTGTCTTTGTATTTCACTCCTAAACACTCACAGAAGTTCCTCTTATATGTGAATGGGTGTGTGTATGATAGAATGAATGAACACACAAATGAAGAGGCATCTGTGCAAAGGAGTCACCCAGCCTCTATTTGAATGCTTTCTGTGATGGTGAATTCATGAGGTCAAGATGAGAAAGATCCATGATTGGATAGTTGAAATGTCAGAAGATGCTGCTATACATGGGGTGGAAATCTGCTCTATGACACTTCTACCCAGTAGGATACTCCTTCCCTACAGAGGCTCGGAAGAACAAGGGTCCTCAGTCTAGGAGTCCATGGAGAAGCCTTATGAGATCCCTGCCCTCAAGAAATGTGTGTAAGGTGGTTTCTGTCTGCCCAGGTACATACAGGACAGAATCCAGTAGTTTCACAAAGAAGTCTGTATTACCAAATTTTAGAGCCACACTTCATTTGTTTATTCCCTCTTCCTTATGAAAATGTATACGAGACAAACCAAGAGGCTTCAAAATGCTTACTCTTAGATTTCCCTCCTTACTTTTCTAACGAATGCAGATCCCAAATTGTTACTTAGCTTGAGAAAAACTAACTCTACTGCTCTCACCACAGATGATTGAATGGGGATTAATTCACATACTGAAGTTAACCATGTATGGGTGGGGCACACAGGAGGCCAAAAGAAAGGGCTTCATAGGAATTTTGCTCAAAAGGGTGCTCCATACTGGATGATAGCAATTTGACTCATTCAAAGTCTAGTGTTACCCATACAAGATGGGTACCTTTGGGGTTGCAAACCTCTTTCTGCCATTTTAAACTACTATTTTAATTCTTCAAGTCTTGAATTCAACTTCCTAACTACAATAAACCTCTGTGGGGTCCTGCAGAAGTGGTTATTATGAATTCCTCCCAGAGTAAAATGTTCTTCTTGCTAAGCCATCCCTTATATATGAGCTACCAAAGTGTTCACGTACATCCTCACTTAATCCTCAGAAAAATCCTATCATGGTGGTCCTCAAGTTTGGGGGTACAAAGGATCACCTGGCTTTCCCTTAAGTATAGATGCCCAAGCCCCCAACTCCAGAGGTTCTAAGCAAGTCTGGTGGGCCTTGAAATCCTATTTTGAAACAAGTCCCTTTAAGATTCTAAGGTAGGCAGCCTGAGGCCCACACATTTTGACTTGATGATCAAAATGCTTCTCAGACTCCTCCCATGAAAATTCTGACTCAGTAGATCAGGGGCTCTGGGATTTGTACTTTTCTTTCTTTTTTTTTTTTTTTATTGTTGAAAGTATTATAGATCTCCCTCATTTCCCTCACACATACCCTTTACCCACCTCCACCTAGCCCCTGTCCCACACCAGGCCTTCACTACACTATTGTCTGTGTCCATGGGCTATACATATGTGTATAGAAGTTCTTTGGTTAATTTCTCCCCGTCCTCCCCCTACCCCGCCCCTCTGAGCTCTGTCAGTCTGTTCCAAGCATCCACACCTCTGGATCTATGGGATTTGTACTTTTAATAGGATAGGTATCAGAACTTCCATTTTATATGTGAAAAAACTGAGGCTGAGAGTAACTTATGCTCAGTTGTTCAGCTGGTTGATGACAGGGGTGAGACCAGAATCCAGCTCTCTTGGCACTCAGCCCAGTGCTCTTTCTATTGGGTCACAAAGGCCATACCACCTACATAGAGTCCTAAACATGACAGGCAATTGATAAATGTTTGTTAAGTTGAATAGAATCCACATACTTTCTTTCTAGGTCCTAGAGGGAAGAAACTATTTCTAAAGCATATTTACACCCTCTCCACCCAGACTCACCCTAAGTATATAACACAGTGGTCTGCCCTAGGGGCTCAACAGATGTTTGTGAGACAATGCCTTATGACATGATTACTGGACTGTGTGCTGCTTCATCAACTACCTCTGGCTGTGCTCCAGATTATCAATGAGCCACACAGAAATGAACTTGATACACTAGCTATGGTCTGACCCAAACCGAGTACATCAGGAGCTCCTTCACCTGTGTGTTTGTTTTTTTTGTTTTGTTTTGTTTTTTAATCCTCACTCGAGGATATTTTTCCATTTATCTTCAGATAGAGAGGGAGGGAGGGAGGGAGGGAGGGAGGGAGAGATAGAGAGATAGAGAGATAGAGAGAGAGATAGAGAGAGAGAGAGAGAGAGAGAGAGACATCGATGTGAGAAAGACACATCGATTGGTTGCCTCCTGCATGACCCCGACCAGGGCCGGGGACGAACCACAACCGAGGTTCATGTCCTTAGCCAGAATCGAACCCGAGACTCTTCGGTCCACGGGCTGATGCTCTAACTGCTGAGCCAAACCAGCCAGGGCTGTTTGTTTTTTAGGAAAATTTTTATTTATTTTATTTTTTAGGAAAATTTTTAAAAATTGCTTTTACAGAGACAGAGAGAGAAACATCTATGTAAGAGAGAAACGTCAATTGGCTGCCTCCCACACATGCCCCAACGGAGGATAGCACCTGCAACCTGGATATATACCCTGATGTGGAATTAAACCCACCACCTTTCGGTATACAGGACCACGCTCCAACCAGCTGAGCCACACTGGCCAGGGCTCACCCGTGGTTTTACTGCCTGTTCTGGGGAGCTGGACCTTGCCCTTCCTTCTAGTCTGGTATGTGTCCTCATGGAATCAGCAGGAACTGACTGCTCTCTTACTGACTCTGGGCCCTTCTCACGCCTCAGCCTCTACTGTGGCTTCCTAACCCTAGTTTCCCATTCATCATCAAGATTTACATAGCGAGCCCTGGTCAGTTTGGCTCAGCGGTTAGAGCATCGGCCTGCGGTCCAGAGAGACCTGGGTTCAGTTCCCACTAGGGGCACGTACCTCAGTTGCAATTTGTCCCCAGCCCTGGTTGGTCGTGTGGGAGGCAGCCACTCGATGTGTCCCTTTCACGTCGATGTTTCTCTCTCTCTTTCTTCCTCTCTCTCCCTCCCACTCTATCTGAACAAAAAATGGAAAAATGTCCTCGGGTGAGGATAAAAAAAAAAAAAAAAAAGACTTACATAGTCAAGACTTAGAACCCCGCTATGCCCAGAACCTGGGCCTGAGACCTCTGGAGAGCACAGGCCACAGATTTCAACTCTCCCCCAGTTCTGCTTTGCACTATCCCTGGAAATGGTATGGTGCATTAAAAACAAGGGTGAAGGACACAGCCCAATTCCTCCTCCCCATATGTATAGAGTGCTGCCTGTATGTTAGAGAATTTGTTAGGTACATGACTCTTTAAATCCTCACAACATGAGCATTCTTATTATGCCCATTTTACAGATTAAGTAACTGACTCAAGTCACCGAGTGGCACAACCAGGATTTGATCCCAACTACCCTAATTCCAGAGACTATGCTCTTAATCACAAGCTACACTCTCTCTTTAGGTTAACTCAGCTCTGCTGTGAACTTATCTTGTGAACTTGACTGCTAAGGTACCCTCCAGCACTGGTAGTCTAAACCTATTTCATTATAGCTGTCTGGCCCTTCCATAATATTATGATTAGCCGAGAAGAAATTTAAGAGCAGAAACTTCAACATAAATGACTAGGTAAGGACTCAAAGAATTAGTCAAATGGCCTTACGTTAGGAGGTGGAAATCCTTAACTATGAATTTAGCATTTAGTTTAACCATAATCCTTTCCCAAGTCCTAAAAGAACTGGTTTCCTAAACTGGAATATTAACTTTCCAAATAGACTACAAACTAGTCAAGGATTCATATGATACAAATTAGCTGAGAAGTCTCACATTAGTTAGGATTTAATTGTAGATATAAAGCCTTTAGAAATCAAAAGAGAGTGTTGCACATACAAGAAAAAATATTGTCAGACTTATGACAAAACCTCTTAATAACAAAATTACTGAGCTCGTTTTGAAGAACCTCCTGGTTGCCCAGGCCCACACTGCAGGAGCTCCAGGTGAGTCATATTTGTTACAGGGCCTTGGAACCAGTCTTCTATCTCCGGGATGTCTGGTCAGCTGCAGGCTGACTGTGGTGGTAGAACCCCACCCTTGAAGACTAAAAGAACATTTTGAACCATGAACTTATTTGTCAGCAATATTTCAAAGGTGCGTCTATCTGATGACTCAGTGCAGGACTGTTTCAAGATGACCATATGTGGGTGTCAAAAGTCAAGAAAGTGCTCATGATTTAGCCATCAGGAATGATCACCTCTGTGGAAGCAGAATAACCCTGACCATAAACATGAGCTGTAGATTAAATAAGGTGCCTGACAATTTATTTGACAAACCTGAAGAGCCCAGGACACTGAACAGTGTCTATGGCACCCCTCCATCTGCAGCGATTCCTCTTCTGCCCCCAGTTAATATCCACACCATGTGGTTTGTGCAGATCAAGTGTGCAGGGTTGGGGTGGAAAAGGGTAAAAAGTAGCCAAAAGGGCGTCAGATGTCAGTTGTCCCAAAAGAGGAAATATTTGCCTCCTAGAGAGAAAATAATGGGTGAGTATACTAACGGGCAAGTTAAATGTTAAAAGGGTCAGTGAAATGAGTGACAGTTTATGGAGGTGGGGATGGGGGAATGGCAACAGGAATCTTCCAGACTGAGCAACTTCGGGGACAAACCAAAAATGGAAACATGGGTGAACTGCTGTAGAAAGGGCTCAATCCAATGGTAAGGTCTTAAATTTCAGCGCTTTAAGCAATACTTAACAAAGGACTCATCTTTATTGCAGCTCCTCCCAGAAACAGCTTCATTTTAGAGCCTCCTCTTTTTTTGGAGATACTCCAAGGCTAACAAAAACTGTGCTGTTATTAGTAACATCACTGGGGTTCTCCACAAAATGCAAGAATGTTTTTAAATTAAAAAAAAATTTTTTTGTTTTTATTTATTGAGTTTTGGAGAGCGAGGAAGTAAGATAAAGAAAGAGAGAGGGAAGCATCAATTTGTTGTTCCACTTATTTATGCATTCATTGGTTGATTCTTGTATGTGCCCTGACCGGGGATCAAACCTGCAACCTTGGTATATTCGGATGATGCTCTAACTAAATGAGGTACCCAGCCAGGGCCTTAAATTTTTTTTAAATTGAAATTATATTTAAAATTTGTAAATATTTTTAAATTAAAATTTTTTTCTATATTGATTTTAGAGAGAGAGGAAGGGAGAGAGAGAGAGAGTTAGAAACATCAATGAGAGAGAACATCGATTGGCCGCCTTCTGCATGCCCCCACTGGGGATTGGGCCCACAACCTGCGCATGTGCCCTGACCGGGAATTGAATCGGTGACCTCTTGGCGCATGGGTCGACGCTCAACCATTGAGCCACACCAGCCGGGCAATATTTTTAAATTATAAAAGATAGTTAAGCCCCAGCTGGTGTGGCTCAGTGGTTGAGCATCGACCCATGCGCCAAGAGGTTGTGGGTTCAATTCCCGGTCAGGGCACATGCCCAGGTTGTGGGCCCGATCCCCAGTGGGGGGCATGCAGGAGGCAGCCAATCGATGTTCTCTCTCATCGATGTTTCTATCTCTCTCTCCCTCTCCCCTCCTCTGTCTCTAAAGTAAAAAATAAAATAAAACCCAGCTTTAAAAAAAAAAAAATGGCCCTGGCTGGTTTGGCTCAATGGTTGGAACATCAGCCTGTGGACCAGAGAGTCCTGGGTTCGGTTTCCGCTAGGGGCACGTACCAAAGGAAAAAAAAAATGATAGTTAAGCCAGAGAGGGAGAACTTAAAAAATATGAATGAATCTTCAAAACGGGTGACACCCTAGAATGTGGCAACAAGGCAGACAGTTGTGTAAAGTAATCTGTACACACATTGACATCAAGACCAGGCTCTCCTAACTCTGATGGAGAAAACTAAAAAATATAGAAGGTAATACTTATGTCCAGCCAGTGTGGCTCAGTGGTTGAGCACTGACCTATGCACCAGGAGGTCACCGGTTCGATTCCCAGCAGGACACATGCCCAGGTTGTGGGCTGGATGCCCAGTGTGGGGCATGCAGGAGGCGGCTAGTCGATGTTCTCGCTCATCGATGTTTTATCTTCCTCTCCCTCTCACTTCCTCTCTCTCTAAAATCAATAAAGGAAAAAAAAAAGTTTTTAAGGTAATAACTTATAAATGATAAAGCACTTTCACAACTGTTAGTTCATATGATCCCCCAAATAACCCTATGAAACTCAGGTGCTAGTCTTGTTCTCATTTAACAGATAATGGAATGAGGATTTGGTAGAACAAAGTGAAATAACCAGTCACACAGCCAGTATACAGCTGTGACTTGCCCAAGCCCAAGCCCTATACTCTATCCTTACTTCTATACCAGGTATCAGGACTAACATATAATAAATATGCTAATTTAATGTAATTATCAATTAATGAATTCATTCAACAAACATATTTTGAATGCCTATTAAGAGCCAGACCTAGGGCAAACCACTACTCTTGAGGAGTTTGCAGTCTAGTGAGGAAGTGGACATGTACGCAGACAAAATAGTAGATAAAAAGTTCTATAAGGCCATATAAACAATGTGAAATGGACACCTAAGTGTGCCCAGCATATTAGACTACATTGTCCTAGAGAATGGTGACCAGCCACATGGAGTCTTTGAAAAGGAGTCAACAGATAACTTTTTTTTTTAATCCTCACCTGAGGATATTTTTCCATTGATTTTCAGGTAGAGTAGGAGGGAGGGAGGGAGAGAGAGAGAGAAAGAGAAACATCAATGTGAGAGAGACACATTGACTGGCCACCTCCTGCACGACCCTGACCAGAGACAGGGACAGAGCCAGGGCCAGCAATCGAACCGCAACTGAGGTACATGCCCTTGGCCGGAATCAAACTCACAATTCTTTGGTTCTTGGGCCAATGCTCTAACCACTAAGCCAAACCAGCCAGGGCAACAGGTAGCCTTTTTTTTTTAATAAAGAGGTTGGAGCACAGCCACCTTTTTTTGGGTTTGTTTATTGATTTTGGAGAGAGAGGAAGGGAGAGAGAGAAAGAGATAGAAACATTTATGAGAGAGAACATCAACTGGCCGCCTCCTGCATGCCCCCCACTGGGGATCAGGCCCACAACCTGGGCATGTGCCCTGACCAGGAATTGAACCTGCGACCTCTTGGTACCTGGGTCAACACTCAACCACTGAGCCACACTGGCTGGGCAAATAGGGTGTCTTTCTGCAGTCTCCAGCTCTGACTGAGGAAAAAAAAAATACTTCTAGTATAGAGAAAAGCAATTCATTCAGTCTCATAACCTGGTAGACATAGCCAACCTCTTTTGCTCAAATGCCCAGCTAGCCCTGGCTGGTTTGACTCAGCAGTTAGAGTGTCACCCATTGACCAAAGGGTTGTGGGTTCAATTCTGATCAAGGGCATGTACCTGTGTTGCAGGTTTGATCCCTGGCCCTGGTTGGGGTCATGCAGGAGGCAGCCAATTGATGTGTCTCTCTTACATCGATGTTTCTCTCTCTTCCTCTCCCTCCCTCTCTTCCATTCTACCTGAAAAAAAAAAAAAAATCAATGGAAAAACATCCTTGGGTGAGGAGTAACAACAACAACAACAAAATGCCTAGCTAACCAAACAACCTTTCATGTAGGAACAACTGGGTTGATCTATTCCAGCAAGAGGAAATAAATACTCACTATAAACAACCTGTTGCTATTTATCCTGCCAAGGTTCCCTTTTTGTTGTGAATTAATAGGTGGTTGTTCTGGTCTAGAAGGCAGCTGTGAGAAAGTCATCACGAGTCCATTTTCTTTTTTTTTCTCTCTCTTTTTTTTTTTAACTTATCTTTATTGTTGAATGTATTACAGATGTTCCTCATTTTTCCCCCAATGACTCCCTCCTCCCCATTCCTGCCCCCCTCCTGCTTTTCCCCACACTGTTGTCTGTGTCCATTGGTTATGCACATATACATATAAGTTCTTTGGTTTATTTCTTCCCACCTCCCAACCCCCCTTCCCTTTGAGGTTTGTCAGTCTAACAACCAATTTGTACTTCTTAATCCCTTCACCTTTTTCACCCCTCCCCCCAGCCCCCACCCATGTGGTACCCAACAAAAGTTCTCTGTATCTATGAGAATGTTTCTGTTCTGCTTGTTCATTTTGTTTGTAGATTCAATTGTTGATAGATATGTATTTATTGCCATTTTGTTTTTTCATATTATTTTATCTTTTTCTTCAAGAAGACCCTTCAACATTTCATATAATAATGGGTTGGTGATGATGAACTTCTTTAGCTTTTCCTTGTCTGGGAAACTCTTTATATGGCCATCGATTCTAAATGACAGCTTTGCAGGATAGAGTCATCTTGGTTGTAGGTTCTTGCTTTTCATCACTCTGAATATTTCTTGCCACTCCCTTCTGGCCTGCAAAGTTTCTTTTGAGAAATCAGCTGACAGTCTTATGGGAATTCCCTTGTAGGTAACTAACTGCTTTTCTCTTGCTGCTTTTAAGATTGTCTCTTTGTCTTGAACCTTTTGCATTTTGATGATGATGTGTCTTGGTGTGGGCCTCTTGGGGTTCATCTTGTTTGGGACTCTCTGTGCTTCCTGGACTTGTATGTCTGTTTCCTTCACCAAGTTAGGGAAGTTTTCTGCCACTATTATTTCAAATAGATTTTCGATTTTTTGTTCTCTCTCTCCTCCTTCTGGCACCCCCAAGATGCGAATGTTGGCACGCTTGAAGTTGTCCCAGAGGCTCCTTACACTCTCCTCATTTTTTTTTTTTATTCTTTTTTCTTTTTGCTGTTCTGATTGGGTGTTTTTTGCTTCCTTATATTCCAAATCAATGGTTTGCTTCTTGGCTTTACCTACTCTACTATTGAATCTGTGTAAATTATTCTTTATTTCAGTTAGTGCCTCCTTCATTTCTGACTGGTCTTTTTTATGCTCTTGAGGCCCTCTCTAAGTTCACTGAGGTTCTCACTAAGTCCATTGAGCATCCTTGCGAGTCCATTTTCTATGCACTGCCGTCCAATGGAACTTGCTGTGATTATGTTCAATAGCGCAGCCAGTTGCATGTGGCTATTCATCATTTGAGAGGAGACTAGGGAAACTGAAGAAGTGATTTAGAATGTTCTTTAATTTTAATTAATTTAAATAGCCACAGGGAGCTAGTGGCCACCACTTTGGACAGCACAGCTCTAGACCCTTGGAATTCAAAGTGTGGCCTGTGGACCTGCAGTGTCTGCATCACCAAGCTTGTTAGAAATGCAGAATCTCAGGCCACACCCTAGAATTATCATGTTAACAAGATCCCCAAGTGATCTGTACACACATTAAAATTTGAAAATGGCATGGTTATTTCTGAATGAGCTGGGGGTGGGGGAGAGGAACGACTAAAGACCATATCTGTGGTGACCTCACCAAACAGCAGACAACCACACTGGAGACTGGTATCTAGCATGAGGGGTCTTCTTTCTTTGTATCTGTCTCTCCTCCATCCCTTAAACATAGCAGAAAGGGGAAAGGTGAGAAAGAGCGAGCCTGGAACACTGCATCTAAGGATAGCTAGAGGGATGGCATGGGGGTGAGGTGGGCAAGGTATGTGTTTCTCAGGAACACATTACAAAGTAAAATGATGAGATGTCCTTAATACTTTTTGAATAGGGATGGTGGTTATATGGGAATTCAGTGTATTATTTTCTCCACTTTTGTGCATGTTTGAAATTTTCCAAAATGAAACAATAGATGTGATGTCAGAGATAATGTATGTGATAGCCAACCCCAATGATCCTCTCCTCCTGTTATTGATCCCTTGTGTACTCTCCTTCCATACTGAATCAGGGCTGGTCCATGTGACCAAAGTGGAGGTGACAGGTGTGACCTCAGAGGGCTGGGTCAATGTGACTTCTGCCTTGCTCTCTCTTGGATATTTTGCTCTGAAGGAAGTCAGCTACCAGGCTGTGAGGACACTCAAGCAGTCTTGTGGAGAGACCTGTATGAAGAGGAGCCAAGGCCTCCTGCCAACAGCCAGCCGCATGAGTGAGTCATGGAAGTGAGCCTCTGTGGAAGTTCATTCTCCAGCCCCAGCCAAGCCTTCCAGTGACTGTAGCTCTATCTGACATATGATATGCAACTGCATGAGAGACGCCCCTGCCCCCAAAAGCCCGAACTGCCTGCCAAAACACTCTTGAATCTCTGACCAAAAGAAACTGTCTGTGCAAGACAATAAGTGTATATCATTGTATTAAACCACTGAGTTTGGAGGTAATTTGTTATGCAGTGATAGAGAACAGATACAAGGTCATTTCAGGATTTTCCACTCCCTGATACCTTCTCCATCTTATCACAGATGCCTGGACTGAACAGGAAAAAGACCTTTTCACACGATGCATAAAGTTAGCATGCTAATATCCCTTAAAGAGATACTGCATTCACTTAAATTCATGGTAAAACATATGTGACAGATATAAATTTTCTTTAAAACTCTTAGCAGGCTAATGTACTGAGACATTGCTCTTGCTGTTGTAAGAAACTAGAAGGAATAAAAAGGTAATTTCTTCCTCAGGGTCTTCCACTCCAATAGCTAAAGTCTTTTTTTTTTTTTTTATCCTCACCGGAGGACATTTTTCCATTTTTTGTTCAGATAGAGTGGGAGGGAGTGAGAGAGAAACATCGACGTGAATGGGATACATCGAGAGGCTGCCTCCTGCACTACCCAACCAGGGCCAGGGACAAACTGCAACTGAGGTACGTGCCCTTAACGGGAACCAAACCCAGGTCTCTGGACCACAGGCCGACGCTCTAACCGCTGAGCAAAACCAGCCAGGGCTAAAGTCTTGAATCATAAGTTCTAGGCTCTTCTTATACGTCCCTCATCCAGAGCCTAATCCCCAATAACACATACTGTGAACAGTTTCTTTGGTGTTTCCAGGGTCCCCCTGGAAAGAAGACCCCCCGCCATTCATCTTGATGATTAGGTAATAGAAAAACCACGCTGGAATATTGCTCCAGAAGGGGAGGTGAAAGAGCTGGCATTGGTTCAGAAAGGGTGCTAGTGGCCAGGCCTAAGGGATGAATGACCCCCACTCCCAGACTGGGGAGGGTTTCTAAGTTTCTAGGAATAGAAACCTGTCCCTGGCTTGTATGCAGCCCTGTGTGTGTCAAGGGTGCAGTGGGAATTGCTGAATGGGGTGTCTGAGGAGGGGGATCCTGGGGCTTGAGCATGCTCCAAAGACCTCCCCTTATCCTCCCCTCCTGCCCAGCTGCCTTGTAAACTGTGGAGCCGTACCCTTCCTTGGTACCCCAAGAGTGGTGGAATAGTGGCATCAAGACTGGGGGGGAAAGGCCCTTCCCTAAGTCTTTCCACAAATTTTGGAGACTTCGCAGCCCTAGAGAAAGGGGAGGGGGAACCTAAAGAATTTCCCGCCAACATTGAGCTAGATTTCTTTAATTTGTAAAATTAAAAGACCTGTGACGCTCCTTGCCCAGGAGTCAGTTACAACTAATTCAGTTAGAGTTACTGTCCCTGAGAGCGGTTTGGAGGGGCGGAAGGAAGAGGATGGAGGAAGGTGGAGGAAGTAATAGAGGAGTGAAGGGGCCAGTCTCCTTCCTGACAGTTTCCGTCATCAGATAGGTCCTGTCACCACATAGGTCTCGGCCCCCGACACTTACCCAGAGTCACTGACCCGCGCGGCCGTCCGTCCGGCTCCTACACAAACACACGCACGTGCGCCCCGCCCCCGCGCGCGCACGCGCCCCGAGGCTCCGGCGGCGGCGACGGGCACGCGCGCGGTGCTTGCTGCCCCCACGCCGCTCCCTCCGCTCGGATCGCAGCACCTCCGGCTCCCCGCACCGTTCCACGCCGGACCCGCGGACCCGAAGGCGGTGGCCGTAGTCGGTGGGCTCCCGCGGGCGCAGCGGTGCAGGCGGAGGCGCCCGGGAAGGGGCGCAGCGGAGCCCGACGAGTTTCCGGGAGGGATGTCGCTGGGCGCGGGCCCCTGCGTAAGGAGGGCGCCGCGACAGGCCGGCCGTGGAGGCCGCGACGGAGCGCCCGGACCTGCCATGGGCTGAGACACGTCCTCGCCAAGCAGGTGCAGTGACTAGAGGTCCCGGGGGGAGCCCACCCCGACAGGCCCCGGGGATCCTCAACCCCATTGGGACGCCCCTGCACAGCCGGTGCCCTGTTGACCTTCCCAAGGCACTGGAGACCCCGCCTCCAAACCTGCCCAGGCAACCTCTGTGAAACCAACAATGCCTGACATCCCGGGCATGTCCCCATCCTACATTCCTATGACCCCGGCCCAGCAGGCCTTTGTGTTCACCCCCTCCTCTGTCCCAGTATTTTGAGCCCACTGCCTGCACAGTGCCTGGGAACTACCCGCACCTCTTCCTTTGACTTCTAGCCTAATTGGGGGGAGTGGGGGAGGGGGAGAGTGGGTCTTTCTCTCCATTGGTCCTGGTGACCATAAACCCATTCTCTCTTAAGCCTGTAGTGAAAATGACCCTTCTTTACCCCACCAGAACATGCCTGGGTGACTCCCTCCCAGATCTTCCTGGTGGCCTTCCTCGCCCTCCCCAGAGACACTATGCAACCCCTGTGTGACCTGCGAGGCCTCTGGCTCCTGCTGCTGTCCTGGTTCCTGCTCCTCTTTGAGGTGGCCAGAGCTGGCCGGCCAGTGTTTAGCTGCCCTGCTGCCTGCCTGTGTGCTAGCAACATCCTCAGCTGCTCCAAGCAGCAACTGCCCAATGTGCCCCACTCCTTGCCCAGATACACCGCCCTGTTAGACCTCAGCCACAACAACCTGAGCCGCCTGCGGGCTGAGTGGACCCCCACGCACCTTCCCTACCTGCACTCCCTGCTGCTGAGCCACAACCACCTGAACTTCATCTCCTCGGAGGCCTTCTCCCCAGTACCCAAACTGCGCTACCTGGACCTCTCCTCCAACCAGCTGCGGATGCTGGACGAGTCCCTGTTCAGTGGGCTGCAGTCATTGGAGGTGCTACTGCTTTACAATAACCATATCATGGCAGTGGACCGCTCGGCCTTCGAGGATGTGGCCCAGCTGCAGAAACTCTATCTGAGCCAGAACCAGATCTCCCGCTTCCCTCTGGAACTGGTCAGGCTCCCCAAGCTGACACTCCTGGACCTCTCCTCCAACAAGCTGAAGAGCCTACCGTTGTCCGACCTGCAGAAGCTGCCCGCATGGGTCAAGAATGGGCTGTACCTGCATAACAACCCTCTAGAGTGCACCTGTGAGCTCTACCAGCTCTTTGCACACTGGCAGCACCGGCAGCTGAGCCCCGTTGTGGACTTCCAGGAGGACCTGCACTGTGTGAGCGCCAAGAAGCTGCATAGTGTCTTCAACCTCAACTGCAGCGAGTACAAGGAGCGTGCCTGGGAGGCCCACCTGGGTGACACCTTGACCATCCATTGTGACACCAAGCAGCAGGAGATGACTAAGGTGTGGGTGACACCCAGCAATGAACGAGTGCCAGATGCGGCCAACAGCACAGTGAGAGTGTTTGAGGATGGCAGTCTTCATTTCCAGCAGGTGCAGGTCGAGGATGAGGGTGTGTATACCTGTTATGCCATGGGGGAGGCTTTCAATGAGACACTGTCTGTGGAGTTGAAGGTGTACAATTTCACCCAGCACGGACACCACGACACCCTCAACACAGCCTATACCACCCTCGTGGGCTGTATCCTCAGTGTAGTCCTGGTCCTCATATACCTGTACCTCACGCCTTGTCGCTGCTGGTGCCGGGGTGTCGAGAAGCCTTCCAGCCACCAAGGAGATAGCCTCAGCTCTTCTATGCTTAGTACCACACCCAACCACGATCCTATGGCTGGTGGGGACAAGGATGATGGTTTTGACCGGCGGGTTGCCTTCCTGGAACCTGCTGGACCCGGGCAGGGTCAAAATGGCAAGCTCAAACCAGGCAACACCCTGCCGGTGCCCGAGGCGACAGGCAAGGGTCAGCGGAGGATGTCAGATCCAGAATCAGTCAGCTCGGTCTTCTCTGATACACCCATTGTGGTGTGAGCAGGATAGGTTGGTGGGGAGATTCTGCCCCAGGAGAGGTAATGCACCCCTGAAGGATTTGAGGGGATGGAAGAGAGGGCTGGCTGCCCAAGGGAGTGGGTTCCCCCTGGCCTGGAGAATTGGTCACGGGTACAACAGAAGGCAAGACCCAACCATGGTGTAGCTGCCATGATTTTCAAATATGGATATATCAGTCCTCAGGCAAATGCTACACCCCTCCCCAAAGCCCTGGCATTTATCAAAGTGGTGAGGAGGAGGAGCATGTCTGAGTTGGGTCGGAATGAGGAAGGGGTGGGGGGAGGAGCAGACTCCCTAAACTTTTTTGAGGTCATCCCTAGCTCCTTAAGAGAAACTCATTTGGGGGGATCATTTTTTTTCTATCTCTGCCCACCCACATCTGTGATGTTGGGTGTGTTGGGAGAGCTTCCACAGGAGCTATATGGGGGAAAAGCTCTAGTATCTTCTCTGGCCAGGAAGTCACACTTCACAGCTGGGGAAATTGGAAACCTTTGGAAAAATGAGTTAGGAAAAAGGGGAGATCTCAATCAATAGCACTCCCCCATGCTGCTGTGAGATTTCCCTTAATGCCTTCGTTTTTCCCAAGGAGCCTGGCTTCTTGTCTGAGATGGCAGCAATGTGAGATGTGGTGTCTGTGCCCAGTCCTGGGACCAGTGGTACAGAGGGGTTCACACCACAGCATAGGTGCAGCACAAAACTTGTAGATGGGGGAGTGAACTCCAGATTGGCTAATTTCCTGGTTGGTGAAATTCTGGATTAGCATTGGGTTCTAGCACCTGTGTGTCAGGCCAGGGTGGGGGCTGCTGAGGCAAAGCTTTTATGGATGGATGCCTGCCCCAGACGTGGGATGGGGGGCTACAATGCACGAAGACTAGGAGGGTACATCAGTCTCGCACAGGTAGCATCCAGCTGGACCCACCTGACTTTCTGTGTATACCATCTCTTCATTTAGTCTCCTTATCAAGCTCAGGTGGGATTCTGAAGTTTCCCTAATATGCTGCTCTGCGGAGGGTAGAGTCCTGGAAAGTCTGGCCCCAGCTAGGTTAGACTGGGCTTGGGGACACAGGGGGATTAGTTTGTATCTCCTGTGTTGACAAAGCTACCTTGCTTCGCTCAGAGATCTCCTGCTGCAAAGCCAAAGCATGGATTCCATCAGCCGAGGGGTTGGAATTGTGTGATCTTTGCCCCAGAATGGCAGTTTGGAGTGTGGCTTAGACTTCTGTATCTCCACAAGGTTCCAGGCAGTCTTGTAACAGAGACAGTCAGTGGCACTAACTTTCAGAAGGGAAGCTCTGCCACCCCCAGCACTTTCAGCCAGAGGTCTGTGCAGTTGTGGTCGGCAGGCCAGAGGAACTTAAGAACAGGCCAATATTCCATTCCAGCCAAGGTTACAGAGTACTTCGGGTATGGGACCCAAAGTACTCTGTACTGAGGACCACGGGAGGTTTGGGTATGGAGATGGACACTCCCTTAAACTTCTCCCTTTGACTAGTGTAAGCCCTGGGAGATGGCTGCTCTAGTCTTTGTCAAGGGTACGAGCAGGGCAGAGGTGAAAGTGTTCTCTGATGTTGGTCTTTTTCAGTCTGTCCCCTCTCTCTCACCAAGTTCCCTGTCCAGTGGAAGTTCTCCAGATCTTCTGACCTGTTCCTTAGGTTCCAAAAGGTGTTGTTTACCTGTGGGTGAGGGCTGCTTGCTAGGAGGGCCTGACTCCCGCAGCCTGTTAAGATTGGGGAAGGGGACTGAGAAGTAAAGGCTGCTGTCCATCCTTTCTTAGCACCCAGTTTTGTTGAAAGGTGCAATGTTTCCCTCAAGTACTTGCATGCTTATAGGTACGCATGCTTCTAGGTATGCATGCACACCAGCACCTTGACTCCCATCAGGACAGTGATTCTTCAGTCCCCACTACGATCCATTTCAGAATGGTCTCCACCTATGTGCACAACTTCAGGCACACAACTTTCTTGCCCTGTAGGAGACAGTGATCATGCCAGGCTCCCCAAATAAACTCTTGTACTTTTAATTGATTCTGAACTCTCTGAAGCTTCACCCACATCTCCATGGCACCAAATAACTTATCTGCAGGGCCTGGAGTTAGGAGAACCACAGGCTGAGGACCATGGGAGAAGGGGTGATGAGGAGCTAGCCAGTTCTTCAGACCCTCAGAAACCTTCCTTGGATTAAAGACATAGTGTCTTTAGATGAGACATAGATGAGACATAGTGTACAACTAGGTCAAGGAAGGACCCAGAGGAAACTGGCAGGGGACCAAGCAGCTTTAAGTTGCTCTTCCTCTTAACTGCCCTGGTAAAACAGAGGCAGGAGGGTAAATTTGTCTGGTTAAGTTCCGGACGCCCGTGGGGATTTTGTAGTTACTGGAGCTGGAGGAACCAGGACTCCCTGCTCACTTCCCAGGGAGCCTGGGAAAATCTCATCTCTGTGCTGGAGCGTCCCCTCCAGGAGCTATCTAGGGCGCTGAAAATCTTAAGTGAGTATCAAATGAAGCAGGCCTTCTGGGGCTTTCTAGCTGAGTTCCTGAGGACTATGGAGGGCCATTTTCTTCAGAAGTCCTACCCAAGTTGGGGAATAAGAAAAGGCCCCGAGCCCGGCCAGTGTGGATCAGTGGCTGAGATGCACCGAGAGGTCGCCAGTTCGATTCCCAGTCAGGGCACATGACCAGGTTGTGGGCTCGATCCCCAGTGGGGGGCATGCAGGAGGAGGCCAATGTTCTCTCTCTCATCGATGTTTCTATCTCTCTCTCCCTCTCCCTTCCTCTCTCTAAAATCAATAAAGAAAAAAAATTTTTTTAAAGAAAAGGCCCTGAGGCTGTAAGTCTCCCTACTCTGTCCACTAATTTGAAAGGCTGGTAGGTGTGCCTGGCTGCCCCCCACCCCCACCCCAACATACTGCAGATTAGCCTCTTCCGTGGTTTCAGCTGATAAAACCCAAAGGTCGCTTTCTCCTTGGGGGACTGAGTACTCAGCATGTGTAAGCTCCCTAGAACCCCGTGTAGGAAAACTGCCAGGTCGGGTTCTAAGAACAGGCTGAGATCACCCCCTCCACTCCCCCTCACCACACCCATAAACCAGACATGTCTCCCAGGAAGCAGGTGTCCCTGGAGACGTATGACAAGGCTCGGCAGTCTGTCTGATTATGACCTTTTTTCTTTGCCTGTATTTATGGGGCTCCTAGGAAGGGGCCAGGAGAAGGTACACCCCAGCTGGGGAGGGCAAAGCTGACTGATTAGTTTTTCTGTGTGTTCTTACCTCTGTACTTCCTCGGAGCCCTGCTGGCAAAGCAAGCTGGCATCCCTGTGTCCAGGACCCTGTTCCTCCCACTGTGTATACCCAGGTTGGCAAACCTTGGAGCCTCTGGGCTCTGAAAACTAGACAATGATCATTAAACCTGGCTTGAGTCTCTCTGTTCTGGCTTAGTCTGTGAGTGGTTTATTTCTCTTTTCAGCCTGTGGGTGGGGTTCACTGTACCTCTCAAGGGTGTGGCCTGTGTAGGGAGAGAATATTTCAATGCTATCCTAAGGGCACGGGTAGAATCCACATCCAGGCATTAAGACAGACCAGGGGTCAGCAAACTTTTTCTGTAAAGAACCTGATAGTATGCAGTCTTTGTGACAACTACTCAGCTGTGCCCAGTGTAGCAGGAAGTCACAGACAGTAAATGAATGAATGAGCGTGGCTCTGTTTCAAACTTTTTTTATGGACATTGAAATTTGGAGTTCATATCATTTTAACATGTCTTCTGTGTTTCTTCAACCGTTTAAGGTGTAAAAACTCTTATTAGCTCAGACCATACAGACCATACAAAACCAGGCAGTGGGCTGGTTTGGGCCAGCAGACCATAGTTTAGATTCTCAAAAGAAATGTCACTGGCACCTTAGCAGGAGAGTTTAGAAATTCCATGATGTGGGCAAGAGCCTGTAGATAATGGAGGCTTTCTGGATCCCTGGGGAGGAGGCTGGCCTCCCTGCAGAGCTCTGTTAAAAGTCTAGAACAAGCCTACTCAAGGTACTATGGGAAAATGTTTGGACTGGGTTAAAAGAAATGGTGGGAGCGGCTCACTTTCACAATATTTTATTACCTATATACTTTCACCTAAATGGTGACTATCTTAGTTTGGCTAAAAGTCTATTCACCTAACGGGCAGGTTAATAATCCCCAACAGTTAATGTGTACCCAGCATCACGTAGAACAGAGAAATGACTTCCCCATTTTCTTGGTACAAGCACAGCCCACCAGAAATTGGACTGGATTCTACTGAACTCGAACATGCAAATTCTTTGGCCACTCTCTTGGTACTTCTGGAAGGGGACTGTCATGGTAGATTACATAAGGGGAGAGGAAATGGTGTAAGGAAAAAAGAAATGAAAAGAATTCAAATTTGAAAAATTACCTAATTTTTTCCATTGATAAAATCTTAACTAAAGGGCAGCCCTCCTCTGTCTGGAACATTCGTTGTCTTTATCTCGTAGGGAGGAGCAACCCAAGTGGTGAGGGATAGAGACAACTCACAGACACAACACCTTGGCAGTCAGTGAAATGACAGATGTTGATGCCAAAGCACCACCACCCCCAGTCTACATGTAAAGCATTTTCCATCTTTTCAGAGAAGTCTTTTAAATGGCTGAGTTTGGCCAAGAGGATGAAGCTGGTAGAAAATGCGTCTGCGGCAGACTACTGGGGGTGCCCCCTCTCTTTTGGCCTGTGCTGAGCCCTGTCTCTGAGCCTGAAAAGTTTTGATACTTCTTTCCCCATCATCCCATGGAAGTCCATGGATGCATCTCCTCCCCACTCCCCAACCACTAGTTTCTGGCCAAGATGTGCACTTTTGCCTGCCATGTCTGCAGCACTTTCCCTAGCTCCTCTTAGGCAGTGCCTGAGGGGAATGGATGAGGCTAATGTGACAGTCTCACCTTTCCTTGTCCTGATCTCTCAACTCCTTCCCTTTCTGCAGTTGTAGTTCTTGGATGGCTTTTCTTGTCTCCCAGGAAACCAACATGAAGCTTCACTTTCCCCACCCACACTGCACAAAAGGCTCCAGCCTATGCAGTAGGATGGTGGATTTTTCTGGTCTGGCTACAGTGAGCCTGCTGGATGCTTCCTCTCCTGGGAATTGAGAGAAGGCAAAAGCAGCTGCAAAGTTCAGCCCCTTCATCAGGCTTATACACTGTTAGGTGGAAAATATCCAGTGATAAAGATACTTAGACCTGCCCTGAGGCCTCCCAGTCTGTATCAGCTGAGTTACTGTCCCAGAATCAGAGGGGGTGGACCCATGCCGTTAGTGAGCCAGGGTGTGGAGCCCATAAGGGGTCTCCCAGGCGCCCTACAGCGCTGGCACACAGGTCAAAGTCAGTGACCCCAGAGTTAAGGCTCTGTGTTTGCAAGTGCACATGTAAGTGCACAGATATGCACGCAGGCCAGGAGCATCATACCTGGATGGAACTTTGTGCTGCTTTTCTCCCTCCTCCCCGTTCCCTCACTTGGTCTAAGCAGCAGGGCCTAGTCAAGTCCTGGGCAACCTTAGAAAGCACCGTGAGATAATTGGGACTCTGTTTAAAGAGAAGGGAGTTGGGGTCCCCTTATGTATACTCAGTGAGACAGAGTTGAATCCTCTGGTACCAAACAATAGCCTGAAGTAGCTACTTAATCTGCTTTCAACAGAGATTTAAAAAATCATCTGGGGGGATAAAAGGGGGACATCTGTAATACTTTCAACAACAACAACAAAAATCATCTGGGAAGTTCTGACAACAGCAGGTAGATTTAAAACTGGGACTCTTGCACTGGCCGGTTTGGCTCAGCGGTTAGAGAGTCGGCCTGCGGACCAGAGAGTCCAGGGTTCGGTTCCCACAAAGGGCGCGTACCTCAGTTGCAGTTTGTCCCCGGCCCCGGTTGGGGTCGTGTGGGTGGCAACCACTGGATGTGTCTCTCTCACATCGATGTTTCTCTCTCTCTCCCTTCCTCTCTCCTTCCCACTCTATCTGAGGATAAATGCAAAAAAGTGTCCTCAGGTGAGGATAAAAAAACAAAAACAAAAACAAACTAGGACTCTTGCCCAGCCGGTATGACACAGTAGTTGAGCATTGACCCATGCACCAAGAGGTCGCCAGTTCGATTCCCGGTCAGGGCACATGCCCAGGTTGTGGGCCAATCCCCATTGGAGGGCATGCAGGAGGCGGCCAATTGATGTTCTCTCTCATTGATGTTTCTATCTCTCTCTCCCTCTCCCTTCCTCTCGCTCTAAAAATCAATAAAGAAAAACAAATCAACCTGGGCATGTGCCCTGACCGGGAATCGAACTGGCAACCTCTTAATGCATGGGTCGACACTCAACCACTGAGCCACATCGGTCAGGCAAGAAAAATATTAAATAAAAATACTCTTGCCCTGGCCAGGTGGCTCCTCAGTTGGTTGGAGTGTCATCCCATACACCAAAGGGGTGTGGTTTGATCCCCAGTTCGGGTGCATACAGGAGGCAACCAATCAATGTTTCTCTCTTTCTTTCTCTCTCTCTCTCTCTTCTTCTTCTTCTTCTTTTTTTTATCCTCACTCAAGGATAAAAAATATTTTTTTATTTTATTTTCTGAACCACACCAGCCAGGCCCAGGGATATTTTTTTCCATTGATTTTTTTTAGAGAGACAGGAAGGGAAGAAGGGGGCGGTGCAGAGAGAGAGGTAGGTAAACATCAATGTGAGAAAGACACATCAATTGGTTGCCTCCCACACACACCCTAACCAGGGCTGGGGATCGATCCTGCAACCCAGGTACATGAATTGAACCCGAGACTCTTTGGTCTGCATACTGATGCTCCAACCACTGAGCGAAACCAGCCCGGGCTCTCTCCCTTCTCTCTAAAATCAATGAAAGCATATCCTCAGGTGAGGATTAAAAAACAAACAAACATAAAAAACCCTGGGACTCTTGGCACGGTGGTGACTAGCCAAGCCTTGTGCGTGGCTAGAGGTATGTGCTTTAATCTTAGTCCGTGCTGGAGATGGTCCACTTCAAACCACCCCCCAGGGTGGCCCAGGGGCACTGTCCTCCTGCCTGTCAGCTCCATTTTCCTGGTGCCTGTGCTGCAGATAATTGCTGAGGCTATGCCCACAGTGCCTGACTGGTGGTCCATTCCTAGATCCTGGGGCAGAAAAAAACAATTCAGATAGAAGAGTGAACCTGGAAGCCTCTGCACAGAGGTTGTTCCTGCCTCTGTCTACTCTGGGCAGACTGCTGGCTGTTCTCAGATGAATGGAATGGAAAGTATCCTTCCCTAATTTAAAATTTAAACAGAACTGCTTTCATGGAGTGAGTGTGTGTGTTTTAATTCCAATGAAGTGCTTCAAGGAGGACGGGACTGTGACCCTACTCCAAGAGTTTAAAACAAGGAAAGAGAAACCTGTGGACAGCCAGGGGCCATGTCTCTCAGCTTTGTCTCCAGCACCTGGCATGGGGGCCTGGGGTGGGCAATGCTCAGCCTGTGACATGGGGTGGGGGTGAGGGGGTTGCAGTGCTGTGTCTATGACTGCTCCTCCCTCCCATCCTGGTTTGTCTGCTCTTGTCAGAAGAGCTGAAGTGGGCAGGAGAGAGACCACCCAGCCCAGGGGCTCCAGGCTGGACCCAGGGGATGACTGACTCCCAGATTTCCCATGAGCTCCATGACTTGAAGACCCCAGGTAGGAAGCACTGAGGGCAGGATCCTGAGAGTTCCTGGCAGCAGTGGATGAGAGCTGACCTTGCATCCAGAAGGAGGAAATGGGTGTGTCCCCTCACCACAGCCAGCATTACAGCTCTTCTGAGACCTGGGTCCCCTAAGTGTCATCCATAACTGTTTACTGCCTCCCTCGATGAAGCACAGAGCCCAGGCCAGGCAGAGTGAGAAAGAGAGAAGGACCAGAACGTAGAAATACCACCTGTTTACATGTGTTTAATGCTTTCAACTTTCCAATGTTGATTAACATGCATTCCTCTCACCCTCACAACATCCCTGGGAGGTAGGTTGAAAAGTAAGTGATTAGCTAGCTCATGGCCACATCCATGTTAGGAGTCCATCAAGAGGGCAGGTTTGCTAGTGCCTGGGCCAGCCCACTTTTCACCTCATGATGTACAGACTCTTTCTGCCAACCAGACACTGGCTGTGGGAGCCTCCTGCTCCCTAGGCCTGCAGGGGGCCACCAGAAAGGTTGAGTTGGGGGATCAGGACCAAGGTTTCCTTTGGAGGCCAGGTCAACAGAAGGAAGGGTAAGAGTACTAGCAGGTCAGGGTCAACAGCCACCAATGCCACTAACTACCAGCGTCAGCGGGGCATGCACCTACATCTTTACCTTTGTCAAGTGAAAAAGCCTTATTCGTGTATTCAGAGGACTCTCGGGGCCCACTGCCAGAGGACAGATGCCTCAAGCCATGGCTGGGAGGTGGCAGTCCTGACCTCTCCTCCCTCCCACAGTGCCTCCCATTCGGTGACACTCCAAAGCCCAGGAAGAGGGGGAAGGTGAGGGCTGGCTGACTCAGCCCGCCAGTGCTTGGAGGTCTGGAGCTGAAAGGCCCAGCACTGTTCAGCTAATGATTATTATTAACTCTGAACAGACCTTGGCACGGCAGCCAGCTGGCTCCAGGAGGACGCCTGGATCTCCCACAGTGAGGTTTAAAAACAACACCCATGGCAGACGTGTGTGGGGGTGGGAGGGTGGGGACATGAGAAAGAAGGGACAGGCCAGTGTCAGGGAGCAGGGTGGGGTAGTCTGCCCCGTGAGAGGGTGGGAAAAGAGGAGGCCCAGGCTGACAAGAGATACCAGCCTACCTTTGATGCAGCTGAAGACCCAAGAAGATGAGGCTGGTAGACTTCCCCAGATGAAGAGCTCCTGCCATTCAACAGCCCCCCTCACCTCCACCCCTTCCATGGTGGGGCTCAAGGGAAAGGGAGCTTCCAGAAAAGATGGGGCTGGGGGCATCTGAACCCAGAGTGGTAATCCTATTACCATCTGGATCTAGATACAAAAACCTTCTCTATCTTTAATGTCCTCAAAGTTGAGTTTCAATATAAT
This sequence comes from Tadarida brasiliensis, assembly GCA_030848825.1. NCBI lineage: Eukaryota > Metazoa > Chordata > Mammalia > Chiroptera > Molossidae > Tadarida > Tadarida brasiliensis. The sequence continues at coordinate 9,960,313 of CM061275.1, read as the reverse complement.
TATATTTGGAATCAGGACTTAGTGAGCCTGACATGCAAATTTGTGCAAGTGACATGTTTTTTTTGTTTTTTTGTTTTAATTTGAGCACCCTGCCTTTTTTAAAAAAATGGCTAAACAAGCTGACTACTAGCAGCTTTCCTTAGTCAGGCGACAAGGGCAAAAGGGCAGCTATCTGCTTCTCCCCCAAGGCCTCTACCTCTTCACTGAGGCACCCAGCTAATACCCCAGATGGGGAGATACAGGAGGTGGGGGGAGAGCTCGTGGGGAGGAGGCATATGCAGCCGGCAGCCACTGAGATCCCAGCTGGAAGATGGGTACCCTGGCACCAAGGGCTAATGGTTGTCCAGCTGCTGCCCAGGATGTGAAGGCAGGTGGTGAAGGAGGGAGAAATGCCGAGGGGAGGGGAAGGAAGTCCCCCCACAATCTGGTCAGCAGGGAAGAAGGGCTCCTCCTGGTGACCTACTCCTTATACTGCAGTCAGACCAGCTAAACAGACTACTTGTGCTTGTCCTCTGCCCTCTGCCCTCTGCCCCTGCCCTCTTGGCCTACTGGTCAGAGAGGTTACAGCTGCAGCCCCTTATTCCTGCAGAATATAAATGACTTCCCCCTTCCTCCCAGGGCTGGGAATAGACATCAGCTGGCACTGCCCACGCAAACTGCCGGCTGTCAGCCCGTCAGCCCGTCTGCCCGGCCGCCCACCAGCCCTCAAACCACCTGGGAGGAGCCAACACCTCAGGCAGGCAGGCTTTCTGGCATTGCCTGCTTGGCTCTTATAGCAAGCTGGGGAACCTTACCCAGCCCTCTCTCCGTGCTGCAGACAGAGTGAGATTCCCAGCACTGGCTGTAACAGGTGGAGAGGAGATGGGATGCCTGATCAAAGTGACCCCAGATGAGACTCCACACTGCAGGGCCCCCTTCAGATGTGCAGGGTCTAGAGAGCTCCTAGGAGATGCCATTTGACCCAGGACGAGCCCAGTGAGTCCACTCAGGGGATGCTTCTGCCCTTGTAGTCTCACTCCTGTACTTCTGAATCATACCAACTCCTTGCTTCTAAGCCACCCAGAGAGGAGATCTTGAATCTTCAAAAGACCTGGGACTTCCCAAATGCTGCCATGTAGGAACACCTTCCCCTGGTCCCAGGACCTGGACCTCTAGCCCCCACACCCTAGGCCTCCCAGAGGCCTGTGAACTGTTATCACCTGCCTCAACACCAGCTCTCCTGGTTCAGCCACCTTCAGTCCTTGCCATGATCTATGGGGATCCCATTGCTCCAACTGAGACAGATCACAGTTAACCATCCTGGCATCCAGCCCTCATCGCTGAGGGCAGTCTGGGGAACTGCTTTCAGTTTGGAACAAGGAGGGGTCTCTGCAGGGAAAAGGGCCTGGCCCTCACTTGCCAGCTGGCACCAAACTCAGTCCCCCTACTGGGCCAAAGAGCTGGCAAGAGACGAGGATGACAGTGAGGAAAGCTTAGTGATGAGAAAGAGGGATCTTCGCTAGATTAGAAGAGCTCTGCCTGCTTTCTGGGCTCTTATTTTGTTCTAAAAGCTTCGGGATAGCTCCACAAACTACGTCCTAAGGCAAGAACCCGAGTCCAAGAAGGGCAAAACAAGAGGTGCTCAGGACTACTTTGCCACCAAGAATGGATGTCAAGGGAAGAAGCACATCCCTGTCCTGTGGCCCTCAAAGCCCAGATCCTGAGGTGAGTTGAGAAAGATCTTAGCTGGGCCAAGCAGCCCAGCCAGGAGCCAAAGGCTTAGGTAAGCCAATGCCCTTCTGCTCTCCCAGAGCTTTAAAGTGACTTTAGTGCCTTTACTGTCTTGGAGTTCAGGAGACTCTCACTTGGGCCCCTTCTTTCCACAGTGCCTGACCCTTTGTGCCCTGGTCTGGGGCCAAATCAGCATAGATTCCTGACAGGCCATGAGGGCAGACCTGTCTCTCCAGAGTGGAAGGGGATAATGAATGTAAGAATTACATCCTAAGTCTTCTGAGTGGTCCAGCCCATGCTCCAGAGCTGGAAGGGTGTTCTGTGACATCAACCCGATAGACACTGAATGTTAGAGATCATTCAGAAATGCTCATTACACAGATAAAGAAATCGAGGTCCTGAGACATGTGACTTGCCTAAGGTCACATAATAGACCTTGTGGGACCAAAACCCACAAATAGGACCCATGGGCTCTGTCCACTAACTCCATACTGCTTTCTCAAAAATGACTCAAAGAACCATAGCTGCCATTCATAAGTTACAGGAACCCAACCCTTCATCAGGCATGCAACCAAGAAATGACTATACCACCATCACCACCAGTGCCCAACCCTTCTGTCTCCCATCCAGAGCAGAGGCTTCAGGATAAAGCTCCCCATCACCTTTTACTTGCTCCCAGTACATTTCCCCATTTCGGTCCACTGAGTCATCCATCGTCAGTAGCAGTGGGTTTATGCAGCCCCAGGCCCAGCTAAAAGTATAAAAACCCTACCACTTTGGAAGTGGAGCCCTTGAAAGTCACCAAAGAAACCATTGAAGTCCAGGGCAAGTGTGCATCTAGATTCAGAGTTCGGAGGGAATCACATTTCCGTTTTCTTCCTTGGCAAGTAGGAGCTGGAGATTTGGTGCATGATCACCAGGGCTGGATAGAGGGGCAGCACCAGGCACAGGTACCAGGCTGCACCTTTGATCTGGGCCTGGAACCACACGGAGTACATGCCCAGGAGCACCGTTACTGTAGCCATCAGGTAGACCACCAATCCACATGTCAGATGGTAGAGTTTGAGGCGAGCCACCCTTGAGATCCCGGCTGCCCGGGGAAAGAGGAGGCAGAGCCCACACAGTGCCTGGCCCCCAGTGGCCAGCAGTGTCAGAGCCCCTACCCAGCTGTGCCAGGACACCAGGTGGGGCAGCTCACTGCGGGTCCTGCTGGCGATGATGAAGCCCAAGCCCAGGGCTGCACAGAGGATGGCTAGGGTCTGCCCCACCCAGTGGAGTCCGATCCGGGCCTTTCGGGAGCAGAAGAAGAACAGGGAGTGCTCAGGTGAGAAGAGCAGGATGGCCTCGGCCATGCAGACGCAGAACTGTGAACAAGGAGAGGGCCAGTGAGCCTGAAGCCCAGCTTAGAGGCCTAAGAAAAAGGAGGTGCTCTCATACATCCAAACAAGGAGGACAAAGGGTAGGGGCTAAAGAACTCCCACCAGGACCTTCTGCCTCACAGGTCAACACTGCTGGGCACAATTGGGAATCCACACGTAAATTAAAGTCTCTGTCATTCAGGCTGACATCCAAGTCCACGCTCTCCCCCCTCCCTCCCTGCCCCCAGACAATGATTCCCCATTTCTTGGCCAATGGAAACAGCAAATGTTAAAAACTTCCTCCTGGATTGGGGGGGAGGAGCAACTGGATATTGCCCCTTCCACTTCCTCCTTTTAGGCCCTAGTGGATAAATACCTTCCATACCCTCCCACCCCCATTAACTACGTGACACAACTCAGTACCCCTCATCAGTCCTTGTTTCCCAATCTCAAAGGTTGCAAGGAAAGTTGGAGCCCTGTCTGCTTCCCCCACCTCTATGAGCCTTAGCAAGGCTGAGCCTTCTGAAGGCTAAATGTTTCCCTAGGGACATAGCCAAACAAATCAGCTGCACAAAGAAGCCCAAACTCACCGCCAAGGCCATGAATACAGGGTGCCAGGAGAAAAGACCTAAGAATCAAAGAGAACAGACTGACGGCTGGGCACCAGTGTTTCTGCCCCTGAGGCTGTCTGGAGCCCAAAGAATCAGGCTACAGGGGACAGGTCAGTGTACAATCCCCAAGCCCAATCAGGAATCAGGATCTCGGGGCAACGTGGAGCAGCCAAAGGGCTTTAGGGTGAGCAACCATGAGGACGAACCCACACCAGTTCAGCCTGGGTTCCCCATTGGGCACCTTGCAGCTGTCAGCCCAGTACCCTCAGACTGGACCTCAGCCTCCCTCCCTGTATCTTCAATGAGGGGCTCTGCTTATGAACTAGTGAGTTCAGTTCAGTCGTCTGCCTCTCCTCCCCAGCGCCCAGAGCTATGCCCCACCAGCCTTTAGTACCCCTCATCAGTCCGTCCCTCCACTACAAAGGTCCCCACTCCCCGTCTCCTGGTGATCCCAAGCGCTGCCCCTCCAGAATCTCAGCTCCGCCCCATCCCTGGCCCCGCCCCGCCCCGCACACTCACTGGTTCCCGGCCGGGACAGCACAGTCAGAAAGATGGTGAAGCCCAAAGCTACCAGGTGCGCCAAGATCGCACTGCCTCTCCGCAGCCAGCGGGTCAGTCTCGGCTCCCTCGCTGGAGCGGGAACCAGACCTACCTCCAGGGTCTGCATGGCCGGACCGGGCCGGCGCACACTCCCGGGTGCCAGAGCGTGTCTTCCGGGTTTGCGATCTCCGAGCCGCCCTGGCTAGGGGAGAGGCTCCGCCCCGGACGCCTGGCGGGGCGGTGGATGCGCTCACAGCGCCCCCTGGGGGCTGGGGGGCAAGTGAGTCGCCGGAGAGAGCCCCTAGGGCATAAGGCACTGGACAGCTCCTGGCCCATTATGTTTCTTAAGCTAACCTCATAGTATCTTTGTCTACAAGGGTTTGTGTCTCATGTAGCCTGTGGAGATTACATTTATGGCAACTGATTTCACCCAAACCCCCAAATCACAAGTTTGCTACGCTGAACCAAGACTGTGGAACCAGTGTTTTGAGCAGTTTTCCAAGAATACTGGAATTCCCTGGCTGCCCACTCTCTCCTACCATCCCTTCTTCTGTCTTACTGGAATAAGACTCCTCCCTGCCTTAAAGCAAGGAAATGAAAAGGAAAGGACAAGGGGGAAAAATAGCGCCCCGCACTTAAGTGATTCAGGTTTGAGGACCAACAGTCTGATACTCTATCTGCACAATAGTTGTCCCCAGTGAAATAAATGGAAGAACTAGGACACTCTCAGTCCCTGCCACCTCCACACCATCCACTCAGCCCTGGGGAGCCAGGTGATCCTAGGGGACCACAACCTCCCACACCAAGGGAGTTCTGTAAGTGATCGTATCATTTCCCTTCCCGCCTCCCAAAAAGGTGTGGTTCTGCTCAAAGAGGCCTACCTGGGAGAGGCTATACCCCTTCCTTAAGGTCAAACCCACAGGCCAGGGGGAGAGAGGCCAAAACATGCAGGGGCATTCTGAGAACAGCTACCATCTCAATCCAAGCTCCCACTGTGGTGGAGAAAATGAGGCTGTTAGTAAGAGGCAGGAAGAGCTGAAGAAATGAAGTAATGATGCAGAGACACGATGGAGGCCCAGGGTTGCTGAAAGACCATGAAAGGGCCACAGGCCAACTCCCACAGACTCTCAGGGCAAAGATCTAAGAGCAGTATCAGAGATGAGGCTCCCATCCCCGTCAAGCTCCCTTCCCAATGGGGCTAGTCGGCTCTGGGGGTCAAGATTCTGGGGAGCCTTGCTCACTCAGAGCCATGCCTCATCATCCTGTCTGGAAGGAAGACTCCCCAATGATACAAACCCCAGTCGTTCCACAGTTTCCAGGGGCAAAGTGAAGGAAGCTGAAGTCTAGCTATCTATCATCTCAGCCTCCTGGGGTATGGTTGGGAACAGTAAGGACACTCATTTTGTTACATTTTTTCCCTTCTTTTTCTATGTTTCTGTTTTCATATTTTCTTAGCAGCAACAGAACAGGGAGACAGTCTTGAGGTATTTTAGAGTTTTTTTTTTTCTTAAAAAAAATAATATAAAGTTATAAAAAGCGGCAGCAGCCTGGGGCCCGGATCTGGAGGGGAGGAGGTGCTGGCGGCTCCATCGCAGTGGGCAGGCACTTTCTCATTAATGGGCTTTTGACTGCAGGAAGACAAGAGGCAAGAGACAAGGTCAGGCTGGGGGCCTACCAGTCCTCTTACTCAGTGTACTGTGTGGACCACAAGAGCTAAGGCTTGATTTCCTCCTGCTGGCCTGGTGAGTAAAGCTGGGCACGGGGGAAGATGAAAGCCAGCCCCACAGGGGCAGCTTGGAGAATACCCATGCACACATGTGAACACACACTCTCAGACCGTGGGCAACTGTCACACCACTGTCATATGGGTACCAGAGGTGTTGGTATGCATCTCGCCCATGCCTAAACCAGGAGATCATCCCCCTTTCCCACCCCCAGTAACTCCCTCCTGGCTGAGATCCTATGGACAGCTCCTAGCATGCTCTTCCAGGGCTCCATCGACAGAGGCAAAAAAAAAAAACCAAAAACACCTGGCTCCTAGCTTTACCAGAAACCCTGGAAAACTTGCCTGGCACCCAACAACCTGGAAGTGGAAACATGTGCAAGGTGGGCATGCACATATATGTGGACCTTGAGTTGTGTCCCTGCCCTTCCGTGCCCTGATGCCCACAGGTAAAAGCAATGAGTGAGACCGGCCCACCCACCCTGCTGTGCAGCGTTTAGGCCACAGCTCAGAGACCCAGGCTCAACCCCACTGCCCAAACCTTTCTTATCAGAGTTCATGGAGTCCAACTTCCTTTCCTTCAGGGAACAGAGGTAGCTCCAGTTCCTGGAGTGAAGGCCACAGCCAATTCAGAAAGTGGCCTTTTGATTACAGCAAAAGTCAGGGTGGGGAGAGGGAGGCAGAAGCAGCATCTCCTCAGCCCGAGGGAGAGGGCTAGAGATAATGAAAGGCCCATCAAGTGAAAGCTGGGGTCACCTTGCAATAAGCTAACCCACTTCTCTCTAAAGATGGCCCAGGAACTCTCTCAACCTCCCCTTTCCTCCCCTTCCTGCACATTTACTCAGCACCTTGTCTGTGTCAGGTTCCCACCGTGCACTCCACCCTCACCCATCCTGACCCTTCCCTGCCCATGCTCTTCAGGGAGCTGGGCGGGTACCTTCAGTGCAGAACACTTCTCCTCAAAGGCCAGGGCTGGACCTGGCTTCTTGCGGCGCACAGAGCAGGCCGCATCGGCTGGGGGGCCAGCCTGGCAGTGCTTGGCCTTCACTGGCCGGCAGTAAGTGGCCAGGTTTTTCCGCTTCTTGGCTACCTCCTCCTCAGAGAGGCAGTTGGTCGGCAGGGCCTTGGCTGGGTGTCCAGCCGCTCCCCGGTTGTCCAGCTGAGAAGCCTTGACTGGTGTGGAAGGCTGATGAGGGGAACCCCGACAGTCCAGGGGCCCTGACCGCTTCACTCTTGGCCCCACCGTCCCATTGAGCCCCATGCCCAGTGCTGTTTTAGTCTTGGTGGAGAGGCCCCGGCAGCCAGAGGGTTTGCCTTTTCCAGTGGGCTCCAGGATGCAGGTCCGTTTGAAAGTCGTGGGGCCAGGAGATAACTTTCGCTTTCGGGAAGGGGCCTCCACCTCAGCCCCATCCTTGCCTTTGGATGACTTGCTGGCCTTCGAAGGTGGGAGCTTGCTGAAGGACGGGGAGGGCGTGTTAGCAGGCAGCGGTGATGTGATGGCCTGGCTCCCGCCCATGCACTCCGCCTGGCTGCAGGCAGCTGCCACACTGGGGGAGCCTGCAGGGTAGCTGGGGACAAGGCTGTCCTTGGTAGGGGGCATGGAAGCTAGGCAGGCAGGTCTGGGGGGTGGGCCTGGAAGGTGGGGGCAGCTGCCCATAGAGGATGGGCTCAAGGGAACAGATAATGGGGAGCTGGCAAGGTGGAATGGAGGCTCAGCTGCCGGTGGGATCTTCCTGCAGCAAAAAGAGAGAACCACTGTCATGTCAAACAAACAAGAGGGCCTCTCCATCAACATACACCAGTCTCTCTGCCCCACCTAGATATGGCCCAGAGCCCTGGTGTGCTGCCACCTGCCGGGAGACACTGGAACTGAGGGTTAGGAAGAAGGCACAGGGATAGACAGGCAGGAATGAACTAGCATGGAGACCCACTGAGAACATCATTTTAAATGTTTGCACATCCCCTAACCCTAGTTACCTAAAGGCTACTGGAAGTTATGGATAAGAGTTGAGAGTCACTCCCAGACCACCATTCATGCCCTGCCTTAGCCCAACTCCAGGCTGCCAAGTTCCCCCACCTCTTCCCTCAAGCTGGGGTCTTCCTGGCAAGCAGCCAAGCCACATCAATGGGTACTTGCGAAGAATTAGGACTTCTGAGGCCCATGGATGCCTGGGGCCTGGGGAGGGAAGTTCTGAGCCTGAGAAACTCACTTCCACATGTGTGAGCTGAGGTGCCTTTCCAGCATGGAGCTCAGTGCCGAGCAGAACCGGTCCAGCCTGCGGCTAAACACATAGCACCCTGGACTCACCAGCCGGCTCCCAAAGGTGCAGAACTGAAGATGGAAGGAAGGTACATACATGGTTAGTGGGGCTGAGATGCAGGGAGGGCACGTGCACATAGGATCTGACCTCCCCCTCACATTGTAGGTAAGGAGGGCTGGGCCACATCCCCCCCAGGTCCCTACCCCAGGTCCTTACCGCCTGTGGCCTGGGGGGCCGGGTTGCATAATGGCAGTCAGGGGGGAGGTGGAGGTCATCAGATGTTCCCTCCTCCTCACTCTCCTCGCTGGAGGCCTGGGCCCCACCCCGGGGCAGGGGGAAGGGGAACAGGCCTGGGTCCCCATCACCACCACAGGGGCCTTCATCATCCAACTCACTCTCAGAGGAGGCCCGGGACCTGAAAGCGCCAAAGGGGATGTGAGGGCCATGTGACAGGAGTGGGTCAGGGTGGGGGTGTCCCTGAACCCGCCAAGCTCAAAAAGCTAGGGTGACACCCTGCTGGGCCATCAGACAAAGAGGAAGGGAGGAGAGGAAGGGAGGGAACAAGAGAGCTCACAGAGTAAGAGCCAGAAAGGTCAGGGGCCACAGCTCCCAAGGGATTCTCTCCCCAGCCCCTTCACTTCCCAGGCCCTGCCTCCTGGGGGGGTGGGGAGGGGGAAATCTGCTCCAGATTTGCCTCCTCCAGAAAATCTTCTGAGTTTAACTGCACCCAGCTCTGGTCAGCCCAGTCAATTCTCTCAACCCCCTTCTTGCATCACATATTCCTGTGAGCCTGTCTGGGAGCTGAGCCTGTGTCTCGTGTCTGCCCCTCGTGTTACAGGCAGAGAGGCGTGTGTGTCTCCTTCGGCAAGGTAGGCTCTCCCCAGGGTCCAGCGCAGCCTCTGCACACGAAGGGGCCAGCGAATGAATACACAGTAGGATGGCTTCGCCCAGGACCCTGACCCTTTCAGTTCCCTGACCCTTTTGGCTCCCCAGTTACGTTTTGGCCTGTTGGAAGCAGCTGGGAAAACGATTTCATCCTGGGTGTTGGAACTGGCACACTACAGAGACTGGGGCACCATGGTATGCTTGGTTAGAAACAGGGGGTCACCTACTTCCGCACCCACCAGGGCCCCAGGTCTCCCCCCACACTCGGGGAGGAGTGAGTAGCACCTTCCAGCACGCTCCCTGGGCCTGTCTCCAGGGGTCCCTGATGGCTTGGGGCCAAGTGACCCCAGGTGAGATGGGGCTGGATCCTGGACATACCTGGGCAGTGCACAGTATGGATAGGTCTGCTTGGCACGAGCAGAGAAGGTGCTACTGGGAGCAGCTGCCGCTGCCACAAACGGGGCTGAGGAGGGGGGCTCCTGGGAGGGGCGCTCGAGAGATGGCTCCTTGCGCCCTGGGCTCTTCTCCTTGGGGGACTCCCCTTTGCGGGAGTTGGCCTTCAGCTCTGCCACTAGCACGTCAAAGTCCTTAGCCCGGCCCTGGACCTCCCGGCGCTGGTGCACCGAGTGGATCTAGAACACAGCAGGATGGAGGGGTGGGGAGGGGGGTGTGAGCTGAGCAGGGGTGAGGGGCAGCGGTGTGCTCTGGCCTGGGCAAGCGGAGAGAGAGGGGGTGTGAGTGTGTTTGTGGGTGTGTCTGTGTGTCTTTGTTTTACTCCCCCACAGGGCCAGAACCCTCCTTTGGGATGGGGGATCTGGAAGCCACCCCCTGCCTGCTGCCCCTGGGGGCATCCTCCCCTCCCCTTGCCTGGTCTGGGCTTCACCCACATCCCTGGATCTGGATCTTAGAGAACATCTCAATTCCTCTCCCTGCCCAGGGCCCATGTCTGTGCCGTGCTCCCTCCCTGTGCAATGGGAGGGGGTTACCTTGCAGGTCAGCAGGCGGGTGCAGATCTTTTTGGTCTCTGGATTTATTACCCCACACTGTCTGTTGAGGTCGCACTCCTTCCCTGTTGGGAAAGCGGTTCCAGTGAGCCTCAAGGTCATTTCCAAGAGGCCCACAGGAGGCGAGCTGGCCTAAGGCAAAAAGCTGCCAGCCCTCCAGTCTGAGGCTGCAGGCTTCTGGAGAAACATCTCTGGGCATCAGCAGCTCTCTGCTGGGCACAAGAACCATCCCCGTCCCCATTCACAGCCCAGACACTCCTTTTGGGGACTCCAAGCCCAAAAGAGGACAACACATATCAAAACACAAAAGCAGTCACAGACATCTGGGATGCCAGGGAAACCAGCTGTGGAGGGTGTCTGGTGCCCAGGGTCTAGGTGAGAAAAGATTCAGGTCACCAGCCCAAGGTGAGGAAAAATAATGTCACCTGCTTGGGCATAGGCTCCTTAGCCTTAATTAGGAGACCTGGCTGGAGAGAAGCTTCCCAGAGAACAAGCAGGTCAAATCATGGGGTGATCAGGGGCTCCTGTACCCTGGCAACCTGTGATGGCCAGGTCCTCTCCTTTCTGCCCCCATCTCCATCAGGTCCAGGGACAGACCAGCAGGAGTCCCCACTCTACCTTCCTGACCCGCAAGACCACGACTACTCACGAGCCATCTTCCGGTGGGTTTTAGGGGGCAGCCTGGCCCCCCCAGGCTCCTTTTCAGGGGGGCTGCCTTCAGCCCGGTGACTGGGGCCCTCGCTGGGGGTTATCTTGATGCTCTCTCTGCCAGGAAGTTCCTTAGAAAGGGGCGCCATGGGGTTTTTTCCAGGGGAGTCCTTGGTGAGGCTGCCTGGCTGGCTGAGGAAAGCAGAGGGCGGGGCCACCCTGATTCCATGTCCATCGGGCTTCGGGAGACCGGACATCTTCTCCAGATTCACCACAGGCACGAAAAGGCTACACATGGAGAGAGGGTGTGGACTGGGGGCAGGGAGGCTGGGCCTGGGTCCTGGGCTCCAGCCCAGAGCCAAATCCTTCCCAGCCCTGGAACTTGGGTGGGCTCCAACAGGGATGCAGAGCATGGGAAAAGGGAACCCCATATTCCCTGGAGCACACGAAAGGGGGCTGCCAATGGAGCTGGCTGTCTGCTGCCGAGAACAGTGCCCAGCGACCCACAGCTGCCTCCATTTGTCAACCCCTCCCTGGGCTGGGGTCAGGACAGTCTTTAGGAGTCTGCAGCCTCTCCTTACCAGAGGTTGTCCTTCTGGGTCTTCTCAGGAGGTTGGTGGCCACGGCTCCGGGACCCCTGGCCCTTCTCCCTGGAGGAGGTTTTGGTGGAACCTGGGGCCCTACAAGCTGGGCCCTGCCCATTCACTACATGGCATTTCTGAGAGCTGGCAGGGGCTGGAGGTGGGGGTGGGGCCCGGGCGTAAAGCTTGCTGAGGGGCCCATGTCTTCTTTCTGTCACCAGGAGGTGGAGAGAGTAATCGAGGTGAGTAACCAACTGCCTCCTACCCAACCTGCTAACCCTGCTCACAGACTCAACACAGAGAATTTGGAGTTTAGATTGCAAATGTGTCTCCTTCCCCTCGGAATCTGAGCCTTCAAGACTCAAAATTCTAGGACCCAGCTTCCTGAATCTCTTAGCTCTTCCCTTAACTCCACCAGAAAGTACTGGAAGTTTTTTCAAACTATAACCCCAACCTGCCACAATCTTCTGAAGCTGCCCCCCAGGACCTTCCAGTCCCCAAGGCCTCCCTCCATTACACACATGACCTCCCGACTGACCCTGTCCTCAGAGTTCCCGTTCCACCTGCCCCTGCCCCTCTATCTCCTCCCTAGGGCTCCCCTCACCGCAGTGCTTCTGGAAAGCTTGAGGCTTCACCACTTGGCTGCAGTGGTTACACACAACCAAATAGAAGTCATCATGGGCAGGGCAGTGCCCGAAGATGGACATGTCTGCAATGATAGAAGCCCTTATCACTGGGGCTGGGGACCCCAGGGTTTCCCTGTAAGTGAGCACTCCCACCCCATCACTGAGAAGACATGACAGGCTTTGTGCTGGAGGCTCCCAGCTTCCAGAGTTCAATTTAACCAGTCCCTAAGAATGTGGGCTTTCAGGTGAGTAGGCATCAAACCCCTATGTTCAGGATCTCCTACAAAGGTCACATCAGCCAGACAATGGGTTGACTCAGACCTAACAAAGTAAGGATCCCAAACCTGCCCCTGCAAGCAGCCACCTCCTGGGATGTGGTGGAAGAGGGGAAGGTGGTCCTGTCTGCCCTGGGCCCCAGCCCTAACGTGTACTGACTCCCACCTTCTTTAATGAGGGTCATGGCATCCAACTTCTTCGTGCTTTTGTTAGTCTCCTCCAGCTCAGCCCCTGGAGGAGAAACACAGCTCAAAAGGACCACCCTCTTCCCAGAGGCCCCATCTCCTACCCAACCGGGGCCGTGCCGGGGCCTGGAGCCTGCAGCCGGGCGGTAGGAAGCCCACACTCCCTGATGAGGTCCTGATGCTCAGGACCACTTGGAGAACCTTCAGTGGGTCACTCTCCAGTGCCCCTTCTTCCTCCATCTGCTACCTCTGGAAAGAGCTGGTCCCATTAGGAGGGATCCAGCCACCTTTCTTATAGACCCTTTACTTCAAGGTGAACTTCAGGGTTCCACTGACAATTAGTTGAGTGACTGTGAGTAAATATCTTCCCCAGTTAAAAACAGTCCTTAATGTACTTTACTATAGATCCCTGAGTCCCTTCTTGAGATTTCTCAGATGGGTTCTTTCTGCTACTCTGTGGCATCCCAAACAGAAACTCTCCCAGGCCCCCATTATCACGAACTCAATTTTGTTCCTCCTGGGTTACCAGGGCATTGTCAAAGTTACACCCAGCTTCTCAGGTTCTGCATTGTTAGGATGGCCACAGAGCAGAGAAACTATTGTCTTGGGGCCCTCTGGCATCTTCCAAGTCCCCTTGGTCAGTGATGCAAGCCCCTTCACTCTTTGGGGGTTTGGGGCAAGGGTTGCCTTCGTACCTCCCAGTTTCTGGGTGGATGACAAAAACATCTTAGCTGTGCAAAGCAGCTTTCCCCCCATCCCCCTACCTTACTCCTCTCCTCTCCCTCCTCTACAACCCCTCCCTGTCCCTTGGAAAAAAAAAATCAATTCTGAGTCACCAAACCCGGCTGATTCCATTTCCGGTTCTCAATGCACCCAGACCCCGACAATGGCCCCATCCTAGCCCACCCAGCATGGGGCAGTCCCAGGTGGCCTGGGCTCCCACTTAGGTCTGCTTCTGACACCTATTCATAGATTTGCCCCTCTCTAGGTTGAGAAAACTGTTGACAGTCTTATATAATCTCCAGATATGAGGGGTGGTGGGTTAGGCATGCAAGAGACAAGGGGCAGCTCCCACTCTCAAGTCGTTTAAAATGCAGTGATGGACAGAACTGAGCTGGGGGAGTGGGACGTCTCAGAGAAGAACAAGTGTCATCAGAGACCGCATGGAGCGGTCCTCCTCCTCCACCTCTTCTTACTTGCAAACTTCTTCAGGGGCGTGATGCCTGCTGTCACCCCAAAGGCCACGAGGCCAGGTGCCCTCTGGGGCCCAGGAGACAAAGATCAGGATAAGGGGGCTGTCAGCCCGATCACCTAAGGCACCCAGGGGCCTGGAGAAGGTGGGGTTCAAGGGAGAGAGACAAGAGGCAGGGCAAGAGGCCCGGGAAAGGACGGTGGGTTGGAGGCGTGGAAGGATGGACAGAAGGAGGGAGGAGGGAGGATAGATAGATAGATAGACCAACGAACTAACGCAGAGAAGGCGGAGGTCCAGTAGCATCTCAGCCAGCAGGCAAAAGCCGAAAAGGAGCAGGATGTGTGGGGCAGAAGGCAAAGGAACAAGGGGGGCTGAGAGTGGGAGGAGGGCACAGAAGTGGGGTGCGTGGGAAACACGTGGAGAGGACCGTTGCAGATGGGGAAAGCCCAAGGCAGGTGCAGGAGGGGCGAAAGCTGGAGGACAGCAAGCATGGAGAAAGATAAAAGCAAGCACATGTGGGGCAGGTATTGGGCACCGGCTGAGGCTGAGGTGGGCAGGGTGGGCTGCAGGCGGCGAGACGGCGCTAGGACCCGGAGGCGCGAAGGAGGGGAGCAGGCGGGCACTAGGACCCGGTGGGTCCTTTGTTTGGGGGGCCGGGGAGCCGGACGGCGGCTCCTGTCGGCAGCTCCCCTCTGCTGGCGGGGACCCGGAGGGGGGGAGGGGAGACAGTGATGGGGTCCCCGGACTCTAGGGGAGCTTCACTCACCGTCGGCCGCGGGCAGGTCGGCCCGTTCCACCCACGAGCTCCAGCTCTGTCCCGCGAAGTCATCGAGACTCGGCACTCGCCGCTCCAGAGCGGCCATTGCTGCCGCCGCGCGTTCACGCACCGCCATCACCGCCGCGGACGCGCGCCCGCCCCGGCGCCGCCGCCGCGCGGCCCCCACCCCCAGTCCCGCCGCGGGCACGCCTTCCCTCTCCCTCCCACCTTTCCAGCTCACTCTGCACAAGCGCAGCACAGGTCGCCTTCCCCTCACCCTCCCTCCCTCATAGCCTTCTGGGAAATGTAGTCTTGAAGGAGGTGCTGTTGCCTACGGAGCTCGCGGCGAGAGCCCCTCCGAAATGCGTAACTGCGGGGGAAAAAGAGACCGAAGCCCCAGGACCTCCTTTCCCAACCCTTGTGCACACATTCTTTCTGCTACCAGGCCACTCTCTCAAGTTCACGGCGCACACGCCCCAGCCCCTCTAAGCCGTGCCTCCGCCAGCTGGCTGACGCCCTTTCCCGGGCTGGCGGCTACCAAGCGACTTCGCTCCCCTGTAGAGGGAATGGGGTAGGTGCAGGGAGGTGGGCGCTGTGAATCAGAAGGGCATGGTGAGGGAGTCTGTAGGATGTGCTGAAGGACACAGGGGTTGGAGTGGGGGAGGGTCCGCGGCTTCCGTGTTGTGCCTCCTCCGTGGGAACCCCACACTGATGCAGAGCAGAGGGTTGGCGAGGCGTTGTCTGGGTTTGGGGAACCTAGCCGAGCTGACTGAGATCACCTGTCAGGATGACAGAAGGCTACCTCGGAGCCAGAGCCAGCCTCGGAACTGGGTTTGCAGCATCTCTGCTGATCATCTCTCTCCTCCTGAGCACTGCGATCGATACCCTGTACCGCCTCTTCCCAAACCCTGGCTGGACCCTGACTCCATCCATCACTTGGCTTCTTTTCCTAATGAATATTTTCTCTGCTGGAAGGGCTGCTACCAGAGCCTCGGCATAGGGAGATTTCTCATCAGATCTGTCATTTTCCTTGCTAAGGATTGGAAAATACCTTAATCATCCACCTCTTTCTTCTTCTCAGCTGATAACATTTTTTCCCACCCTCACACATCAAGAGACAAATGCCTGCCCCTCCCTATCACATCAGAAGAAAGATACTAATTCTCTTTTCCCTCCAACCCCTCAGACTTCAGCCCATATTCATGCCTTCAGCTAAGGGGGAATCAAATCGGAGGTAAATAAAGCAAGGTCTGTGACTTCAAGACCTCAGACTTCTTCTCACTTTCCCCTCAAGAATGAACTCTGAAGGCAGGGATTCTTAACCTGAGAACTAGAGATGATCCCTAGGGTGTCCAGGAACCTGGTGAAATTGAATGTAATGTGCCCAGATGTATTTTTCTAGGGAATATAAATGTAGCATGTGACTGTTAGAGGGGGGAAAGAGGTGCAAGTTTGTTCAGCAAGAGCCTTTATAGTTAAGAGGGCAGGCATATGGCCCCCTTGACTCGACAGGGAGCTTGTCTAGGTCACAGATGGTAGGAGAACAAATGAAAACAGCATTGTGGAAGTCTCTCTCTCTCTCTCTCTCTCTCTCTCTCTCTCACACACACACACACACACACACACACACACACACCTTTTTAGTTTGCTCTACATTTGTTAATGAGTCTCAGTTACTTGGGACTAATTGATGCCACCAAAAGAGATGTCACCAGACTGGGACCAGCCAGGAACAACATCTCAGTTTGTATACTTTACTGCTTGGGTACAGAGTGGAGAGGGGTAGAATGATATTTTGGTGGAAATGCAGATATTTGTCCAAGAACTTAAAGTGAGGGGAGGAAGAGAAAAAAAAATCCCCAGAAGGGCTCCAGTCTTGGCTCCTTCATGGCAAATGCTTGAAGCACTGTTTATTCCAATGTGTGATAACAAGCACCAGAAAACAACATGCAACATTCTCCCCCGACCCCTGACCTGCAATCCCAGAGAGAGAGGAGACTTATGACCATGATGGTGGAGGGAACTCATGTTCAGGAAAGGTACTAGGTGGGCAACCTGGCAAGGTCAGAGTTTACTAGGACAAAGGGCCCTGCCTGTTAGCCTCCTGCAGCAGCTGGAGAAACCAGACACCTTCTTCTACCTCTGGCCTCACTAGGCAAAGTGGTGATGCCAGCCCCGGTTGGAGGGGACATGAATCCTATGAGGACAGCCCTGTCCTTGGGCACTTGGCCTAGCCCTGCCCTCTGGAGGTAATGAGGTGAAGCAGCCTTTCCTCTTAGGGAGAGAGGCCATAACCTAAATCAAGGCTCTTCTGGCTGAGCCAGCCTTTTGAGGAGAAAGAGCCTTCTCTGCTCCAGGGGAAGTTCTGGGCTAGGAGTCCTTGGCAGAAGTGCATACCCACCCACTCCCATTTCCCAAGTGAAGGGTCAGCTGCTAACTTCGGCCCCCAAATGAGGACACTTTATCCATCACATTTTAAATAAATTACAAATATGTACACAGAATCCAAACAAAGTTCCAGTAGAAGCTGCTGACAGACCCCCACAGGGGCCAGCTTGAAGAAAATGAAGGTCACCCCTTTGTTCTCTGTCTTTGGAGTTGTAGGCAAAACTGTCCCCCCTTGTCCTTGAGTAACCATGGGGACAGCTCAGGACAGAGAGGTTCAGACTTAGGAACACTCATCCCTGTCTCCTCTCTTCCCTCCTCAGATCCCTTCCCCTAAATAAAAACAACAACAACAAAAAACCTAAGTCTTGAACTGAAGGATTCTGCAGCATTTGAGGGTGTAAATCTACCCCCCTGTGAAGTTGGGGGAGGGGGACTCAGCCCCAGGGAAGAAATGATTGGCTCAAAGGCAAAGGTCCTGACTCCTAGGTGCCCCAGTAATGCACATGTTCCTATGAATGATGTTTAGGGAGGTGAGGTGGGAGGGGTTGACTCAGTCCTGAGCAGAGACTGGCACAGGGTACATTCGCCTGTGGGATGATAATGGGCTAATTGGCACTAGATTGGAAAATGGCTGTATTTAACCTTCTTTATCCTTCCCTGGGCAGCCCTATGGCCAGGACAGACTAGGTAGGAGCTGGGTAGGGGACAGATGGCCCTTACCTAGTTGGCACTGTGTCTTAGGCCCTGCAGTCTGGAGACAGACTAAAGGAGGAATCAGGAAGAGGAGACACACCAAAGACAAATATGGAACTGGGTCCCGAAGTGAAGAAGCACCAATAGCATCGGCCTGCCCTGGATGGGGTGGAGGTGTAGAGCCTGGGAGAGATGAGGCAGGAGGGCAAAGGGAGAGGGTGTGTCTTTTCTAAGGTGAGAAGGGGAAGTATGAAATAAGGGACAGAGAAGGAGCAGTGGTGGGGGTGGGGGCAGAGAATGAAGAAGAAATAGGCCCATCCATCCATGTTCTGGGGTTCCTGGGCGACTGAGCCTCCTGATGGTTCTTTCAGCCCTTCCAAAGCCCCTGTCTGGCTCCACAGGAATGAAAGGAAAGCCTAGCCAGATTTGGAAAAGGATCTTGAATGCCTCAGACCCAAGAGGCTGGGGGAGGGAGATGGGCAGAGAGATTGGGGGAAGGCTGAGATGGGCATGCTCCTAGACCCCTCCTGTTGTGTCCCAAGTGTGAGACCAAGCCCACGAAGGAGGGCAGAGAGGAAGATAGGGAGTTTAGGGCCAGTGTGAGTTTAGAGTGTTGGTGGAAAGAGCCCCAGCTTGGTAGGGCAGGAGGACTGAGGGAATAGAAGAAACTGACACCTCAACAAATTTCCTGGCTTTAGTTTCTTGAATTTCAAAGCAGTTGCAATTTATCTGCTCCCCACTGAGTCTGAGGCCTCATCGGGACCCTCTGAAGGCTGTTTTCCAGGCTAGTGGGCCTCCCAGGTTCACACATGGTAGGCTCAGTGGCAAGCAGAGGCCAGAGGACAGAGTGGGAAGCATATTGAGCTAGGGCTGTCTAGAGATCAGTGCAGGCACGGGGCCTAGATGGCAGCCAATGAAGAGGGGTCTCTAAACCACTGGTGGGCCCTCCATGCAAGGGACCAGGGAGTAGGCTGCCAGCCAATTTTCCCTTCCCCTACTTTTATTGAAGCTGGACAGGTTGATAGAGGTGGCTGCTAGGAACCAGTCTCAGGACTCTGGTCTCCTGCCCTCAATCCTTACTTGCAGCAGAAGCTGTGAGGGTCTGTCGACCCCAAGTAAGATGCCTGGGTCCAGACAGTAGACAAGAAGCACTGAGTTCCTGCCATCTGGGGTGCCAGCAGGAGGGGGGACAAGAAGCCACTGGGAGGGCTGCCCAGGTTTCCGACAGCTGCTGCCTGCCCATCCATCGGTGACTTCTCAAAGCTCAAAGCCCAGAATGGAGGGGGAGGGGAGTTGGAGGAGGAAGAAGAGAGAGGTCCTGGAAGCCGGAGGTGGTTGAAGAGGTGCTGTCCTGTTCGGGAGTAGCTGGGTAGGGGCTGCTTACTGCTTCTCCACGGCTCCCTGTTCAGCTGCACTCTCTTGGCTGGGGCCCTGGCCCTGGTCCTGGCCCTGCCCGTGCCATGGGGTCTCCTTGAACACAAACCAACAGTTCCCAGCCCACAGGAAGAAGTTGATAAAGCCGAAGAGCTGCAAAGACATCAGGGGAGTTTATGAGAACAGTAAGGGGGCATGGTGGGAACAGGGAGGGGAGTACCTGTGGTGGGGGGGCAGACGGGGAGAGGTACAGTGTGAGGGCTACAAAAACTAAAAGACAGAAAACTGGATATTGAGACAGAGTTCAAGGCCATCTCTCACTAAGGGGTTCTCTGGTGAAAGTGTTGAACTCTGTGTGCAGATGCACCCAAGATGTAGCTTGGTCACTAAGAGACTCTGGCTTCTGGAGTGGAGCACTGTGCAGAGCACAGCAAGGAGCAAGGGCCCTAGCTGCTCTTCCCTCAGCACCAGTGGGGCCCTGTTCCCCAGTCTTCTGCGGGGTGGGTATGGCCAGAGCTGTCCAAGGTGCTCCTTCCCTAGGGGCAGCAGCCTGGCCAGAGAACCAGCCAGGGTTGCATTCAAATACTTATTCAAAATATTTAAAAACCTATCAGCAGGAAGTATTTAGGGGGAAGTGTACTGACGCTTTGCAATTAGCTTTGAAGCGCATTAAAAATCAGACAGATTAATAGATGGAGAGAGGCGGACAGATACGTGATAAAGCAAGTCAAGTAAAATGTTCATGGTACAGTCTAGGTGATGAGTATGTGGGTGTTCATTGTAAAATTCTTTCAACTCTGCTGTATGTGTGTAAATTTTTACAATAAAAGTTGGGGTGGGGAGGGAAGGGTGAAACCTATCAGCAGGATTCCAGCAAGGTTTAGAAGGCTCCCTAATGAGTCAGACATTAGACCCTTCAGTTGCTGGGCCTCGGGGAGGTTCAGGCCATTTTCAGGCTAGGGCTGAGGTGGCTGGGATGACAGGGGACATTAGAAAAGCTCAAGGGCTCAGCTATTTACCAACTGATATGAAAATATTTCAACGCTGTAACAACTGGGATGGCCAAAAATGTGCATACCAGCTGGACCCACCACTGCCCAAAGTCCTTTTCCGGTCCAGAGGTCTGAGCCCCGTCTCATTCACTCTAGGTCTGCTCCCAGCTTTTAGCACAGCACCAGCCCTGGGCTCCCCTTCACACTCACACACACTGTGAAGAGGCAGGAAGAGTTGGGCATGCATGCCTGGAGGTGAGAAGAGAAGGGAAATGGGGAGGCAGTGTGCAGAAGGAAGAAGGGACAGGAGGCTAAGTGGCTCTTGGGATCTCCCCATTCCAAAATGTCTTCTCGGGGTCAGCTAGGAGCCAGCAGCCAGCATTAGGCACAGGGGGCACTGACTCCAGGTGTAGAGGATACCAGCTGTGGGGACACCCTCTCTGTTCTCAGAACCTGCTGCTGGGACCAACCTGGGCAGCTGGGATAGTACTGCCTCCCCCAGACCCTCTGGTGGCTGCAGGTCTCACCACGGAGATGTTGACCAGGCCCATGGAGGGCGTGGCCCCGGCACTGCACACTGCTTCCTCTCCATGGCACACGGACATGGCGGCAGTCAGGCTGGATGGCCGTGTGGCCCCCTTGACGTCGGTCAGGCCCTTGCCCCAGGCAGCTGCAGCTACCAGCCAGAAGAAGGTGAAGGAAACAGTCACGCAGAAGTCCTGGGAGGAGCAGAGGGACAGGAAATACAATCATAGTCCAGGACTCCTCACTTCTTTTCCTCTTGCTATAACGCACTGGGATCCTGGAGTCCCAGGACAGTTGCCTCTTCCCATCCTACCCAGAGGCTCAGGGAGCCCGACTGTCTTCGGGAACCTGTTCACTGCCACCAAAGGAATCCTGCCACCAGGACTACCCCTGCCCATGCCCTCAAACCGAGGTCAGGTAATAATGGACCAAGGCAACTGCTAGTCAGTGTCACCCCAAAACCCAAGTGGCCTAAACTCCCCACTCTCCCTTCCCTGCCTTTACGTTTTTTAAAAAACATTTTTTCCTTTTTTTAAACTTACGGTTTGTCAATTACAGTTGACATACACATTATATTAGTTTCAGGTGTACAACGTAATGATTGGACAGCTAGCCTCTCCTTTGATCAACCACTGCCCAGCTACAACTGGGGAGACTTCAGGAGACAAATGGGGTCCCCCTCCACCCTGCATGCCTGGGCTAGGGAGAAAGTAAAGGGGGAATAATATTAATAATAGCTAACACTTAGCGAGGCTAACTATATACCAGACATTTTACATAAATTTTCATTTCATCCCCCAGAACACTATGAGATAGGTATTATTTTATTCCCATTTTATAGTTGAAGAAACTGAGGTTTAGAGAGAGTAAAGAACTTTTCCAAGAGCTAGTAAGGGACAGTGCCAGGATTTGAACCCAGGCAGTCTGACTCTAGAGCCAGCTTTTTTTTTTTTTTTTTTTTTTTTTTTTGATGTTTTTATTGATTTTTAGAGAGAAATGAAGGGAGAGGGAGATAGAAACATTGAGCCCACAATCTGGGCATGTGCCCTGACTGGGAATTGAACCTGAGACCTCTTGGTGCATAGGTTGACGCTCAACCATTGAGCCACACTAGCTGGGCCAGAGCCTGCTTCTTTTTTTATTTTTTATTTTTCTTTACTGATGTTTTAGAGAGAGAGGAAGGAAGAGGGAGAGAGAAATTAGAAACATCAATGAGAGAGAACATCGATTGGCCACCACCTTCATGCCCCCCTACTGGGGATCGGGCCCACAACCTGGGCATGTGCCCTGCCGGGAATCGAACTGGTGACCTGTTGGTATATGGGTTAACATTCAACCACTGAGCCACACTGGTCAGGCCCAGAGCCTGCTTCTTGATGCTACTGTGCCTCCTGTGAGGAGACCAAGTGATGGGAGGTTGGCAGAGGCAGAGTCCTGAGACAGGTCTTCCACTAGCCTCAGGAGCTGTGGGAGCCACAGTACCTGAAGGGGCCAATAGCAAAGAGCAGGCAGGTGTCAGGGACCCAGGAAAGCCACCAACTCTGACCTCAGTCTCTCCACCCCATCCCTTCTGGCTTGTGCCCACTCACCACCAATGGGAAGCGCTTGTTCTCTGTGTAGAGGTTGTGGAAGCGCAGGTAGAACACCAGTGCAGCCATGGTGTAGAAGAAGGAAAAGATACCCAGGGTCACGAAGAACTCGGCGGGGGCAGAGAAGTCCCCCAAGAGGTGCATGGTCTTGGAGGTGGACTCATCATCACAGAGGGGCATCTCATACTGGACCCGGTTCAACCTGCAGGTGGCAGGGGAGGCCTCCTGAGCTCCAGGCAATCCTGCCCTAGGGAGAGTCTGTGCTCTTCTTATCCTCAACTCTTACAGAGCCAAGAAAGAAATGTGAAAGGAGATATGTTCCTGGAGGGAACTTTACAACCAAGATAGGAACTTCCCTGGGATTCTGGTCACCCCACTGGTCATTCCATTCAGCTGCCACCCCACACTTATCCGCCCTGCCCAGGTATGGTGACCCTGTACTTCCAAGCATCTCCAGGGCCCTTTAGGTCACAACCCCAATATATACAGTCCATCTATTTCTGGTAGCCAAGCCACCAGAAGATCAGCTTCATTCTGCCCCAGGGAAAGCACAGGCCACGCTGGCCAAGTTAAGGTTGGACTCACCCATTCCCAGGCCTTCTCCAGGCCCCAGTGAGACTATACTGGACAAAACAAAGAGAGGAAAACAAACATCCTAGTATATACAAGAGACAGTTAATCTAACTTGGCTGCTGCTACTAGAAATTGCTAAAAAGGTGAGCCCTGTCCCCACTGTGCTCTGAACACTTGGGCTCTCTCCAAATACCCAGGAAAGACTATTCTCTTCTACCTCCTGGGCACAGTGTGCCTCCTTGGATTCTGGTACCAGGTAAGCAACCACATCAACTCTTTGGGATCTAAGTACTAACAAGCTTCCTTACCTCCAAGGCAGGGAGGAGGCTGCTAAGGGTCAGAGAGACCTGTCCAACTTGCCCAGACTTCTGCGATCCTCCACGCCAAACTGCATGGGTTCTTTCTGTAAGGCTGTTGTTACCTGCTATTGGTTATCTGTGGACTGGAACATTGTTACAACCATGGTCTACCTGATTTCCCTTATATTTTTCTCTGGTCAGTGTGTCTGACATTCCTAAAGGGCAGGAAGGACCCCAATCTGGAGTGACACACCACGAAAGGTCTATAGGTGTCTGGAAGAGGAAAAGACCTAGCAGGTTCTCCGAGCCAGTGAGAGAGTCTGTGCAGGGTTAAAACCAATGCCGCTCACCTGAAGGGATAGCCGAACAAGACAATGATGGAGCTCACATCCTTGGCTTCGTTGTTGCAGCGAACCATTGCTCCCGTTTCCCCGCTGTAGGAGCCGCAGCACCCGAAGGCGAAAATAGCAAAGAGCTGAGGGAGAGTGAAGCCCTTTGAGTCAGAAGGCCTCAATTGGCTGAGGTCTATCCCTTCAAAACTACCGTCTGATTCTATGCAGTGCAGTATGGTGTGTGTGTGTGTGTGTGTGTGTGTGTGTGTGTGTGTGTGTGTGTGTGTGTGTGTTCCCTTTAATCAAGTCTCTCCTGGGCAGAGACCCATGGCTCCCATTGTCTTCCAGCCTCGGGGTGCTGTTTTTAACGTACAGAGTGCTGGACCAAATAGCCAAATGAATAAGGCTGACTTTGAATGGTGTCTGAGAGGGAAGAGAGAAGAAATGGATAGTTCCCAGATCTCCCCATTGGATGTGACCTTGGGGACCACAAGTAGCCTCAAGATGATAATTAGCACAAAGCGATTTAGGCTTTTGGAAACTTCCAGCTCAAAGTTGGCCTCAAATTTCCTTCCCAATGGAGAGGCACCCTGGAAATAGATTCTCCTGCACCAACCTAGATTGGGCACACTTGGAGTTCTCTCCATTTCTCCTTTGAAGCCATCACTGAATCTTGTTATTACCTTGTGACTAACTTCCAGTGGCTTCCTGCCTCAGTGGGGGCAGAGCTGAAGGGGACAACTTCTGCCAAGCCTTTAGAGGGGCCAGGAGGGCAGGGTCTGTGCTGCTGTCCCACAGTACTGCCAGCCTAACCCCTCTTCCCCCAGCAGAGCTGGCTGGGACAGTGCCGAGGGTCTTGGCTCAAACCCAGAGAAAAGCACCCTCCACTTGCCTTTCCAGCCTCCTCTATTTCCCCAGTGGTGTCTGCCTTTGTAATCAGTTGATGCTGCCATTTCTCAGGGTTAAGAACCAGAGGTGTTTCAGGCCACTTGAATTGTTTTCCTCTCATTTTACTAAACCTCCTGTCTTAAGTGAAATGAAATGCCCTCCTCCCATGATTTTCTTTTCTTTTTTTAAATTTTCACTTTTTTTAATTTATTGATTTGAGAGAGAGAGAGAAGCATTGATTTGTTGTTCCACTTATTTATGCATTCATTGGTTGCTTATTGGAAGCTTATCCTGTTAATAGTCTGTTTTCTGTATGTTTCTCTGTGACTCAGTCTCTTGGACATTAAGCACCTAGAAGATAGCTAATCCACACCCTCACCCTGCACCCAGAGTTGGAAATAGAGTTGTGTGCACATTATTTGGCTAATGCTCAATAACGTCATGGAGTGAGAAGAGACCTGGATTAGGAGTCTAGAAATCTGGCCCTGTCACAAATTAGCGGGGTGACCTCGCTCTGCTCTCTGAGTCTCAGTTTCCTCACCTGTAAAATGAGGGGTTTGGAGGAGGTAATCTGGAGACCTTTCCAACTCTGCAATTCTCTCACTTGCTGAGGGTGAGGCCATCTGTGTGGTGTTGGCAGGACTTGTAGCAGCTGCACCTGGCTCAGGGTGGCGTCTGGTGCCACAGTCCCGCCCTGCATTGCCTGTCCTGGCACATCCTCTCCATGATGGAGCCATTGACCCCCCTTTAAAGGTCATAATGGGCATCTCTCTCTTTCTAGGATGTTTAGTTCA
Source organism: Tadarida brasiliensis (assembly GCA_030848825.1). Classification (NCBI taxonomy): domain Eukaryota; kingdom Metazoa; phylum Chordata; class Mammalia; order Chiroptera; family Molossidae; genus Tadarida; species Tadarida brasiliensis. Next base: position 9,935,509 of record CM061275.1, on the reverse strand, counting down.
TACAAATAAGAATTGTCTCCACTTTTCAAACATCCAGGGAAGGAGACAGTATAACCTCTCTCCAGTACCTGAACAACCTCCTCCTCCAGATGAAATTTCCGAGGCTGCTGTAGAGCCCTGAGTGCTCATCTTCCTGATGGAGCTGCAAAGAAGTCGCTCAATGCCTCTTGTCATTACCCTTTACATACGCCCAGTCGCCTCACTGGTGTCCCAGTGGAACTTGTCTCAGACGCATCCTCTCATCTTTTGTCAGCTCTGTGCTTCTCTGATCGCTCTTAGAAGTTTCTTTATTCCTCTTGGCTTCTGATATTCAACTGGACACAATTAGGGTGTCATGTTCTAGGAAGGGCAGCACGATTGGATGTGTTTTGACCCGTTGGCAGTTAGTCAGTGAATGGCCCCAGATCAGTTCCCTGAGAACGTAGGGACAGTATACCTAACTTGGGGCAATGGAATGGGCAGTTATGAAACTTTCTCTTCACCAGTGTTCTCTTGAAAGGCACTTCTGACGTCTTCAGAAGGTGACATTTATTGAGCATCTACTATGTACCTGGAATTGCTCTAGGCATTAATACTCAGCAGTGAACAAAAGAGAAAAAATCTCTGTCCTCATGGAGCTCATATGCCATAACAGTAACCACTAGCCAAGTATGCCTATTTAAATTTACATTCATTCAAATTTAATAAAATTTAAAACTCAGTTGCTCGGTCACACTAGCCACACTTCAAGTGCTCACTAGCCACATGTGACTAGCAGATGCCATACTGGATGACATATTATAGAATTATTTCATTATCACTGAAAGTTCTATTATGTCTAGGTGACAACCTTGAGGTTCTGACAGTCCTGAACCCTGACTTGTGAGTCTTTTATGGGCAAATATACCCATAATAACTTTCACCGTAACTGTGTCCTCTTCTATTCTGATTCTGTGAAAGTCAGGAATCTCTAAACACCGTATAGAACACTTTATTAACCAGAATATATGATTAAGTCTAAACATCACAGTCAGCTGGTGCCAGGTAACAGAAGGTTTGCTATATAAGTGGAGGAAGAGAGAACTTGGGGGAGAATCTCACAGGTTCACAGAGCAGATGAGCAAAAAGGATCTCAGATATTATCGAGCGCCATGGTCTCATTTCACAGAGGTGGAAACTGAAGTCCCAGAAGATTAAGTGACTTTCCCAAGGTCACACTTAGCCAATGTGAGAGCCAGGCTTAGAATTTACATATCCTGATTCCCTGCCCAGTGCTCTTTCTACTGCGTTCATTCATTTATTGACAAATAGTCATTGAGTATCTACTTTGTGCCAGGTGCACAAAGATAAATAAGGCTCTGCTTGCTCGTAAGAGTTTTCATCCAGAAAAGAGAGTGTCATGCTCAAACAAACAAATAAACACCCTGTATCACAGAGTTACTAAGGTTAAAAAGATCTCGCCCTGGCCAGTTTTGCTCAGTGGTTAGAGCGTCAGCCCGCGGACCAGAGAGTCCTGGGTTCGGTTCCCGCTGAGGGCACATACTTCAGTTGCAGTTTGTCCCTGGCCCCGGTTGGGGTCGTGTAGGTGGCGACCAGTCAATGTGTCTCTCTCACATTGATGTTTCTCTCTCTCTCTCTCCCCCTCTCTCCCTCCCGCTCTATCTGAAGATAAATGCAAAAAAAATGTCCTCGAGTGAGAGAGAGATCTCTACTATGTGCAGAGAAGATTGTATGGAGGGAAGGTGTAGTTCTGACCTGGGATGCAGGAACACAGAGAGATGCCCCTCCACCTTTCCGTACCTATTTCGCTTTCTTCTCTAACTGTGCCAGATGACTGAGCCACAGGAATGAGCGGGAAAGGACTGAAACCACCACTGTCACCAAGCACAAGGCTCTGAGTTGAGCCAAATGGTCATAAAGAACAGGAACAAAGGAGAGATGGAATTCCTGAGACAAGGAAGGGGTGGGGTGGATCTCTGGAGTTATGGTGCCAACCAGCCTTCCTCCTCTTGGACATGCATTGCTGGGGACAGTGATGACACTGCCCACCACCTCCTCTTCCTCCCGCTTCTGCATCTCCTTTGGCATGATGTCAGAGTAGCCTTGCCAGTTTAAGGATGTAACTCCACTTGGGTGCTGACTTGCTTGTTGGGGATACTCCTGTGTCAGTCCCGAGAACACTAGCATCCCCAGTTAATGTTAGTGTTCTAACCAGGAAGACAAGTTCTCCCCCCAAATCCTACTTCCACCATCATCTCATTGGTTTCATGGGCTCTGATGGGTTGCTTTCACATTCCCAACACTTACTGAAATAGCTGCTTTTTATTACAGATACCCCAAAGCCAAATAAGTGATTGTGGCACCTCAAAGGTGAATTATAGATCTGGGGTAAACCCAGTTAATGATAATATGACTTCTTATGGCAACAGTTACTCAGTAATCCAGGAGATTCTTTTGTATCTTACCCTCAAAGTGAGGATTTGGCAGTGACATTTGAATAATCTCACCAAAGGACAAGTCTAGTTGACAGTCTGAAAGTTAGGGGACAGGGAGGTTCGGGAATAGGAGGGAAGGGAACCAACACTTAGGGAATACTCCTTAGACTGCCAGGCTCACCATGGTCCTCCTGAATGCTCCAATGCTTTACAGATATTACATCCTGAAATCCTCCCAGTCAGCCCATGAGAGATCTTACCCTCATTTACAGATAAGAAACTAAGGCCCGTAAAGTTTCATCACTTACCCTAGGTTCCACGGCTAGAAAGCAGAGGAGACTGGATTTAAACCAAAGCCCATCTGACCTCAAAGTCTGCCTTTCTCTTTAAAAAAAAAAAATTCATTCCCCAACAACTGGTCTATGCCCACGTTATTTCACTAGCTTAGTATAGATTTAGCGAGTCCAGAATTTGAATAGAGGTGAGATGAATTTTTGAATTTTAAAGACACATTAAACCAAGTTCCTGACGAATAAAAAAATAACATTACTTTCTTCTCACCAGGATTACAGTAAAACCTTTGCTTTTGGCAGTAACGACAACAAAAGTTTTCAATTATCAAGATTTGTGGGGTTTTTGTTGTTGTTGTTGTTGTGTTTTTTTGTTTTCCTTTTCTAGTCAGAAGCATTTGATTTCTCTAAGCAGGAAATGAGTGAAAATCCCAAATGACATTTCACTCTCATTTCTGGTGCTAGTTTCTATGTACTTTTACATTAGCTCATCTGTAGAGACTTGGGGTAATGAAACACGCTCTGAGGTTGGCAGTAAAAGCAAATCAAGTCTCCTTAAGATGCTGCCCTTCTAATGAAGGCTGAGTTCAAGTTCCAGCCTTGGGCCCTTGGATTTTGCACTATGGGAGAAAGGCATATCCCCTCTCTAAGAGATTGGGGATCATAAAAAGGCCATCAAGATGGGTCAACTCTGAGGGATCAGTGCTGAACTTGGGAGAAGACTGGATCATTCTCCTAGGCATTGCTTTGTGCAGCCTTTGTAGAAATGTTGCGGGTATTGGGGGCAAGGGGTGGGGGAATGGTTGAAAAGAAGATAGAAGGGTTGAAGAAGGAAGCTTTACAGAATCCCCCCTTGGAAGATGATTCCATGGTCTAATAACCTCATTGTTTCCCTCATCCCTTGACAGTCTTTCTCAAATTTCCCTTAGATCCATTTGTCTAGTTTAATGATAAAATTGTACTCTTATATTTCAGGCTCTGCTCCTCCAGATCGCTCATAATGGCTCCCTAGTTCTGGATGGCAGTCACATGGAGCCTTAATATCATTCTTATATGGCCCTCTCTGGTACTCAAATGGTGGGTCAGAACAGGAAAGTGGGAGGAGGTGAAAGAACTCAGTCAGCAGTTTATCCAACTGCTCTTGAGGCAGCAGGGAGAGTGGAAAGTCCCCACTGGGTCCCAGAGTTTGCACTTGGAAGCTCTGCAGGCTGGCTCGTAGCCCCAGTCAAGGTCTCAGATATCCAGAGATAACCCCAAATGCACTATTGTCCCTGTATTCCAGATTTGATGATTCTCATCCAAATGATGACTTAGGAATCAATGACACTGTGCTAATTCCTGTCTCCACTGAGTTAAAAGCCCTTTAGAACTCAATCCTCCTTAGTATTAATGGTAACTTATTCCCTAGCTGAATTCTGTGCTGAAAGCACATTAATAAGTTATTCACACACCATTTGGTGTGTGGATGGTCTAACTAAAATCTCTTCTGTGACAGTACACTAAATGCTCCCAATAAGTCTTTATGATTTGAAAGACTGACTGCACCTGTCCACATTCCTAACTTATACTCAGGAGGCCTTGGACACTGGGAAGGACAAAGAGTATGACAATGCCTCAAACTACCAGTGAAGCAAGGAGAATGTATTTCCCCTAGACCATTACAGGAGAAACTGAGGCCCTGGGCAGGTGATTTCTTCAAGGTCACAGGGTAAGTCTAATGAAGGGCAATATTCTAGCATGCCAACCCATTTAGAGCAGAAGAGGACCCTAGGGTTGTTATGATCAACATCTGACTAATGCTGGAAACTGAAGTCCAAAGAAGTGACTTGCCCAAGGTTACATGGCTGGAAAAGGCAGGTCTGGATCTGGAACCCAGGGCCCCAGCTTCCCAGCATAATGGTCTATATTATTCTACAAGCCACATTTTGGCCACACTGAGATTTTTATTCTATCTTTTTTTTCTGTTATTTAATCCTGGAGCCATGCACCCCATTCATTCATCCATCCACTCCCTCACTCAGTTACAGGAACCCAGATTACTCTAGTGAGGTCAACAGGGCAACCGCCAGCCAGGACCCTGTTCCCTGAGTGCACCTGCAGGATCAGCCAGGTCCTGGTGGGTTTGGGTGCAGATGGTTTCCATCCTCTGCCTCCTTCCCTCCTCTGCCCTCCGTGGCGTTCATCATCCCCTTTGTCCTCCTCCCCCTCCTGCCACCGAGGAGTGGTATGTGCAGGATCAGAGTTCTGGAAAGGTTACACCCGGGTCCTCTTGCCTGTGTGAAATGTGAGCGCCTTGGGCAAAGTCTCCTTGCACATAGAAGGACCGAATCCCAGACTCCGCATGCCTCACTTCTCACCCTCCTGCCACCAAGTGCTGGAGAAGCAACGGCAGCCCGCCCCTCCCCCGCCCACCTGTCGCCGCCCCCCACCCTTCCGCGGGCTGCGGGCCGCAGGACCTCCCTGTCCCCCTCCTCCCCCCCCCACACAGTCCGGCCACATTGCTTCGGGTCAGCGTCACAGCCCAGGCTCCCGAAATAGCCCACGGTTTGGGCAGCAACTCACCCACTGGAGAACTTTGATGAAGCCCAGTGGCTCCTCCAGCCGCTGCCAGCGCAGCCCCACGAGCAGTTGGTCCACCTGCGAAGACAGGGAGGTCCAGGGGTCAGGGCGGTGGGGAACCCCGGGAAAGCGCTGGTCCCCCTCCTCCTACCCACACATAGGAGAGGGGACAGAATAAGGGTCCCGACACTCAGGAGGAGAAGGGTGGTGAGAGAGCCCCAGGGGCGCATGGGGAGTACCTGCTGGCGCGGCGACTTGTCCGCTGGGCGACTCGAGCTCTCGGTCGAAGACATGCTGGCGCAGCGAGGCCCGGGCGCAGCGCGGGGGCTCGGCTCCCTGGCCCGGAGGCTGCGGGGGCCGCGGTCGGGCGGGGGGCTGCTGACCAGCGGCGGGGGACGCGAGTGGTGGCGGAGCGCGAGCGGCCGGCGGCGGCCCGGGATCCAGGCTGGCGGGGTGGGTCGCGGGGGCGATGCTGCTTGCGCTCGCGGAGATCGCGGCCGCCTCGCTGCCCCTCCGGCTGCAGAAAGCCCCCGAGTCCGATTCAAACTTCTGTCAAACTCCGCAGCGAACTTGGCCGCCCAGTCACGTGGCGTGCGCTCGGGAACTCTCTCCTCCCGCCCCCTGCGCCCCTTTCTCAGCCCGCAGGGCTCCTTAAAGGGACCTGTAGCCTCTACTGGGTGTTTGGCCGCGAGGGGGCTCAAGTTCTTTGCCAGAAGCCTCCAGGGCTAGACTAGACCCAAGGGAAACACCACGGCCTCTCCAACCCACCACCAAAGTCGGAAACTAGTCTGGCGCTGGGACGCACCGGTTCCTAGCGTATCTTTCCCTATTTCCCTGGATTTGGAGCCGTTTTTTATTTCTTCCACATCGCAATACGCAGAACCTAAAGGATTTTAATAAAGCATTATCAGTGCTGAAATCTAAATCTAAGGTTAACAAATCGCTCACTTCCAAAATCTTGGAGAGCCAGTTCAGCCGAAAAGGGCAATAGAATATAAATTGCTCATTTTTTATTCTGTCGTTAAGCGTTGCTTTTAAGTTTTTAACAACAAAAGGCATTTGTATGTCATTATTTAAAAATTATTAATCTTTTAAAAGTATAAACTCAATCTCCTTTAAAATAGCCATCACGATTTAAATTAGAGTGAAAATAAAGTCTGAGGAACTAGGGGGCTCAGAGAATATAATTTGTAATGAAAAGTTGGCATTGTTAAATCGGTCCCTAACTTTCAAAAAGTGTTCAACCCCAAGAGAGCAGTGAAGAATTTTACATATTCGAGTTTGTAACTGTGCCTTAGGAATATAACTCTGGCAGCCAATTGTATCAGTGATGTAAGCATACAGCTTTCCTTCTTAAACAACCAAGACCTTTCAAGGCTTGTGCCGAGGATATTTCAGAAAGCAGAATTTCTAGGCAGAATGACATGTCTCTGAAATTGAATTAAGATTCAGAGGATACTCTGCAAGTCATGATTGCATTACTGTTTCTATATTCCACTATACTATTTTTAAGCACCAAAATTCAGGTATTTTTGTTGGTGTAAGACCATTATCTTAGAAAGTGGTCAGCAGCTTCCCTTAGCTCAGTCTTCAAACCCTCCTTCCTTCTCCTGCCCAAACCCCCTCCTTATCACTATCACCACAAGCCCTCTCATCCTCTCTTTACCACCCAGTTCCAGCCTCTTACAAATTCCTTCACCCTCCACTACATTCAGCAAAAATGCTGACCTAGGACTCGGCAAGAGTAGCCTTTGAAGTAGGAAAGCTCCCCATAGGGGATGGGGAAAAGTCAGACCCAGCTCGGGCCATCTCTCTTGGGCTCACAGGAGAGAAATAATTTTCAATCAGAGGCAGTAGTGCTGAAAACTCCGTGGGGAGCTTAACTGGGCAGGAACGTCTTGAACTTTTCCAGGCAAGCTACATCAGAGATGTTGTATGTGTGAGTGTATGTGTAGGGGCAGGGGAAAAGTAGAGAAAACAGTGAAGTTGCAGAAAGCCACAGAGCAAGTGGTGGCCAGAAAGACATTTTGTGAGGTGCTCATCATTTTTGTTTTAAAATGTGTTAAATCATATTTACTTTCATTAACTAAAAAATTTTATAAACTGATGTGAAAAATAAAATCCAGTATTTTGGCTTTGCAGGAAATTGAAACAAAAAAAACATTAATATAGCCCTGGCCAGTTTGGCTCAGCAGTTAGAGCATCAGCCTTCGGACCAAAGAGTCACGGGTTCGATTCCAGTCAAGGGCACGTACTTTGGTTGTGGTTCGATCTCCAGCCCTGGATGGAGTCATGTTTAAGGCAAACAACTGATGTGTGTCTCTCACGTTGATCTCTCTCTCTCTCTCTCTGTCTCTCTCTCTCTCTCCACCCCTCCCACTCTATTTGAAATCAATGGAAAAATATCCTCGGGTAAGGATTAAAAAAAAATTAATAATATAGTTTTGCTCTATTATTGTAACTACTCACTGAAAGAGGAATCAAAGATGGTTCAACCTTCCTAATGCTGTGACCCTTTAATACAGTTCTTCATGTTGTGGTGACCCTCAACCATAAAACTATTTTCGTTGCTACTTCATAACTGTAATTTTGCTACTGTTATGTTTTAGGCGACCCCTGTGAAAGGGTTGTTCGACCCCCAAAGGGGTCGCAACCCACAGGTTGAAAACTGCTGGTTTAAAGTGTGAAAGAACGTTGAGGACAGTTATAAAAATAGGGAATGTGATCAGGACTTTCAGATATTGTACTGTACTATAGATATGGTGTCATGATTAGGGTCCCAAGTGTTTTCTTTTTTAATGAGAGAGAGAGAGATTGGTTGATTTTGTAGTTTTCCTTTACCTTCCTTTGGTATCAGCACCAAATACCAAAGCACTGGATTTTATTTCACTAAGTGTTCAGAATTTATAATATTTAAAAGAATCAGTGAAACTGCTAATTCACATGCCTCCAAGCAAAAACCCTCTTCTATTGTTGCTTCTAATTTGTTTGATCAGAAAACTAGATGAATTAGTTAAGACTCTTTTAGTGCAAACACCCAACTCAAACAGGCTTAAGTAAAAAAGGTAATGTATTGCTTCCTATAACTGAGAGGTCCAAGAGTTTTAGTCATGACTAGTTCCAGGGGCCCAAATGATAACATCAGAACTGGGTTCTGTCTCTCTGTCTCTCCATCTCTCTGCTCTGCTCTCCTCTATGTTGGTTTTGTTTTCCAGCTAGATTCTCCCCCATGATAGCCCACATCAGTCCAGCCTTTCCCCTTAACCTAGCAACCCCAGGAGAGTTTCAGGCAAAGTTCTGGGCAGGGTTCTCAGCCCAGATTGGGCCACATTCCCAATTCAAAATCAATCACTGTGGCCAAGGAACTGGCCAGATCTTGGTCATGAGCCCATTCTTGGACCTTGTGAGTAGTATCAGTCTTACCCAAACCACAAAACTGAAAATTAGCGATAACTAGTTTCCGCAAAGGAAAATCCGGGTGCTTTTGCCTAAAGAAATAGTGAACAAGCAAAAACAACAGATGTTCACTACTTCAGATAACTAAACCTGTTAGAATTGCATCTAGAACCGTGGCAAATAGGCTCTAAGTGAGGCCCTAACAATGTTTCCCATAAATAAAGTCCATGAACCCCTGATAATATAAACTTCATGACAGTTATTTTGGTAGTTTCCGGTAGTTTTGCAGAGCTCAGGGCATAGGGACATTCTTTTGAAGAATCATTTTCCTCTGTTCGCTCTTTAAGTGTGGTCATTTCTTAAGGTTTTATTCTCTGAGTAATTGTCATACAAATGATGTCTGGAGAAGATGAATTGTACCATAATCTGACAAGCTACATTTCTCTCTTTCAGAATTACGCCAGCAAATCACTAGGTTGTAAAAAGAACCTCACAGGATACTGAAGCCCAATGGAGTAAGACAGACTAACTCAAGTGTAGAATTTAAGAACTAAAGGAATCTGGGATTGCTTTCCAGAATGCAGCTAATTTCAAAATGAGGAGTCAATTCAATAAATATCAACTGAACACTGTTTCATTACTGCTTCCACAGTATTCATTTCCCCAGTTTTCCAACAACAGTATCCAGATTTTGCTTAAGGCAAGCCATTCATGGCCAAATGGTTTGGGTAAGATAAATCCTATCTCTGATTTTAGAAATAGTCTCTGATTGACTTATGGCAATACTCCTGGTCATGGTAATTCATTTAAGGATGGGCACATGACCCAACCCAGGCAAATTATATTCAGTTCTTGGACATCTATATGAATGTATAAAAATCAGTCTCTCTCTCTCATTGGATGTAAATCATGAGCACATAACTTCAGGAACTACTGGTAGCCATCTTGCACCAGGAAAAGAGAGTTTGCTGAGAATGAAGCCAGTCTCAAGAAAAAGTGAAAGAGAAAAGCCAGATCCCGGTCACATTATTTGAGTTGCTGGATCAAGCCATACGTGAAACCATACACTTGTGGTCTTTTGGGTAATGTGTACTAATAAATTCCCTTTACTTTTTACTTTTTTTTTTTATCCTCACCTGAGGACATTTTTGCATTCATCTTCAGATAGAGCGGGAGGGAGAGAGGGGGGGAAGAGAGAGAGAGAAACATCGACTGTGAGAGAGACACATCGACTGGTTGCCACTCACACAACTCCACCCGGGGCCCACCCACACAACTCCACCCGGGGCCGGGGACAAAATGCAACCGAGGTACTGTACCCTTAGCGGGAACCGAACCCTGGACTCTCAGGTCCGCGGGCCAACGCTCTAACCGCTGAGCCAAACCGGCCAGGGCTCCCTTTTCTTTTTAAAGTCAGTTTGAGTAGAACTATTACCTGTTATTCTGACACCAACCCCAAAAGTAATACAGTTCTGGAGTTAGTGTCACACTCCACAGATTTAAGGGCAGAGTCCTTAGCAAGATTGCCTTTACTTCAGGTGCAAGCCACACTTTAAGGACCCCCAGGCCTCTCACAGTTCTGACCAACTGGTGAAAATTCAGGGATTCCCATGATCCCCTCAGGTTTAATAACTACCAAGAATGACTCACAGAACTCGCCCTGGCCGGTTTGGCTCAGCAGTTAGAGTGTAGGCCTGTGGACCAATGAGCTGCGAATTTGGTTCCGGTCAAAAGCACATATCTCCTTGCGGTTGATCCCCAAGGGTCGTGCAGGAGGCAACCAGTCGATGTGACTGTCTGTCTGATTGTCTCTCTCTCTTTCTCTCTCCCTCCCTCCCACTCTATCTAGTGATAAATAGAAGAATATCCTTTGGGTGAGGAATAAAAAAAAAAAATTAAAAAAAACCAGAATGACTCACAGAACTTGAAAAAGTGCTACACTTACCATTACAGTTTTAAAGGATACAAATCAGGGCCAATCAAATGAAGGCACAAACAGGGTGAAGTCTGGGTCTTCTCCCTGTAGATTCAGGACATGTGACCTTCCCAGCACACCTGTGTTTACTAACCAGGAATTCCTCTGAGCCTCGGTGATCAGAAATTTTATTGGGATTTTATTATGTAGTCATGATTGATTGAATCATTGGCCACGTGACTGAACTCAATCTCATTGTTAGAGATGTTTCCTCAAGCTCTCCCTCTGTGAGTTCTCTAGAAATTTGATTATTTAGGCCTGGAGCTCAAGAGAGAGGTGGGGATGGAGAAGCAGATACTGCAAATATGGAAGTGAATAAAATTGTTTGGGGAGAATGAAAAACAGAAGCCAAGGGCAGAACCCTGAGGTATCAAAAATTTCAAGGGAATAAGGGGAGAAGATTCAGTAAGGAAGACTGAGAGGAATGTCCTCTATTTTCCAGTTTTTTTATGCCCATAGCACACGGCACATGGCTTCACCTCTCATGACTGGAAAGCCTTCCCTTCCCTGGATTCATACCCATCTCTCATAGGACTTTATACAAATCTTTATTAGCACTTATTTCACTGCGTTTACATTATATGTCTGCTTCTTCCACCAAACCGAAAGCTCCCTCTGCCAAAAACTTTATTCTCTTTTTATCTACAATTCTCAGCATGATACATAGTAAGTGTTAAATGAATTGATGCATGCAGCAGGGAGAAGTTAGTAATCCACAAATAGAGTGTGTAATATATAAGCATCAGAAAGTGTGAATATGCTTTCTAAAAGAAGTAGACATGTTGGAAAGAATTCACCAGCAAAACCATCTGGAGCTTTCTTTTAAGAAAGGTTTTAAATTATGGATTCAATTCCTTTAAAATATAAAATTTTATATTATTGCTTCAGTCTTGTTTTCTTTTTCAAAAAAATTTTCCATTTCATCTGAATTGTAAAATTTATTGGTATAAAGTTTTTCATAACATACTCTTATATTTTTAATGTCTATAGGATCTGTAGTGATGTTCTTTTTTTTATTGCTGATATTGGTAATGTGTTTTCTTACATTTTTCCTTCATTAGTCTTGCTAGGAGTAGGTGAATTTAAAAAATATATATATTTTTATTCATTTTTTAAGAAAGAGAGGAAGGGATAGAAACATCCATGTGAGAAACATCAATTGGCTGCCTCCTGCATGCCCCGCATTGGGGATCAAGTCCACAACTCAGCATGTGCCCTGACTGGGAATCGAACTGGAACCTCTCAGTCCATGGGACGATGTTCAATCCACTGAGCCACACCAGCCGGGCAAAGTAGGTGAATTTTTTTAGTCTTTTTGAAGATTAATAAGTTTTGGCTTTGTCAGTTTTCTTTCTTGTAGATCTACTTTTTATTTCATTGATTTCTTGGTTTTATCTTTATTTCTTTCACTTTGCGTACATTTACTGTTTCTTTCTCTAAATTTTCCCTCTGAGTTCTGAATCCTATGGTAGTTCTCTTGCCAAAGGGGCCCATTAAAGGAGTCCCCAGTCTTGAAGGAATGAGGCTGCATTATTACTCCACTGTGCTCAGTCATTAGCTAGGAACAAGTTGTGAGAAGTGTGGCCTCAGTTGTGAACACATTGGCGGATCCAGGTCAGTAGCTGGGGACATCAACAACCATGCTGTGCACAACAGGAAATCCAATGGCCCATTTTCAGAACCACCATAGTTCACTCCTTTGCCCCACAGACCTACTTCTTCATGCAGTTTTGGGGAGAAGCCTTCCATGGTTCCCACGGACCTTTCTTCCTGAAGGGAAACTTAGAAGAGAAAGGTCAGTGGAATGAACTACAGCAATTGGCCTGGAGGCCACAATTGATACTCGTCTTCTCCTTTTCTAGTATCTACTCTAAATTCCCCTCACCCTCAGCTATCATCTTAGCAGGTCTTGGTGGCTTATGTGGTGGTGTGATTCCAACCTTTATTCCTGAGGAGTCTGAACTCCTGGTAACCATACCCTTCTCAGGTCAGGGTTGCTGCATGTATTCACATTTATAATGGGGCAAGGGAATATCAGGAGATGCTCAAGTGGACCACATAGATTCTGTAAAAAGCAGTACTACAGGGGTCAATTATCCTTGTCATGATGATGACTCCACTTTTTGCCTACTGGTCCCTGAAATGAGTCCCAAGTGCAGCAGCAGTCAGAGGTTGTAGTTCAATGGGACCCTTGCTGTGTCCCTTAACAGGAGTGCAACCCCTTTGGGGACAAGTACTGCCAGCCCTATAGATACCAGATTTGTGGGTATGGAAAGCACAAAGCCTCTAGTGGTCATCGGTAGTGAAGTGGGGCTATTCCTGCATCCACTCCTTGATAAGTGGACTCATGTATTTTTTCCTTTTGGGGGTCATAAAGCCCTTTGATTTAATGTGGATAACACACTCTGAATGATAGCATCCAACTTTTTCAGAGTGTTGCCTCTGACTGGCATTTCACCTATGCCTTTAGAAAGTCATTCTAGTCCTGGCTGGTTTGGCTCAGTGGTTAGAGTATCGGCCTGTGGACCGGAGAATTCTGGGTTCAGTTCCCACTAAGGGTGCATACCTTGGTTGCGGTTTGTCCCCGGCCCTGGTTGGGGTTGTGTGGGTGGCGGCCAGTCGATGTGTCTCTCTCACATCGATGTTTCTCTCTCTCTCTCTCTTCCTCTCTTCCTCCCTCCCACTCTGTCTGAAGATAAATGCAAAAAAAATATATATATATATCCTCGGGTGAGGATAAAATAAATAAATAAATAAATAAATAAATAAATAAATAAATAAATAAATAAGAAAGATATTCTAGCTCTCTATGAGGTTGGCTTTTTCTGGATGGTGTGATATGGCCAGTGGACCCCATGGTCATAGGTCCACTTCCACACCTCTTTTACCATGAAGCAGGTGACCTGTCAAATGTTATGTTACACAGGCTTTCCATAACTCCAATATAGTAATGCTGGCTGAGTATCGGGGGCTAGAAAGAACCTGATGTAGTCAACTTGTCAACAAATAGCCAGTTGGACTCCTTGAGTAGCAGTGCCATACTTGGGGCTCAGCATTGGTCTCTGTGGTTGATAGGTTGAAACCTTTGGGTATCAGTAGCTAAATCAGCCTTGGAAAGGTGGAGTCCATGCCTTTGGGCCCATACATAGCCTCCATCTCTGCCATTGTGGCCACTCCATTTATGTGCCTCTATTAGTTTCTTATGGCTGCCTTAACAAAGTATTAAATACTACAAATTTAGTGATTTAAACAACAGATATTTTCTCACAGTTCTGGAGGCTACAATTCTGAGACCAAGGTGTCAGCAGGCTTGGTTCCTTCTGAGGGCTGTGAAGGAAAATATGTTCCATCCTTCTTTCCTAGCTTCTGGTGGTTTGCAATCTTTGGCATTCCCTGGCTTCTGCTGCACCAACCTGATCTCTGCTTTTATCTTCACATGGCATTCTCTCTTTGTATCTCTGTCTTCACATGATGCCTGCTTATAGGGACACCAGTCATGTTGACATAGGGGCCCACCTTACTCCAGTGTGACATCATCCTAATTAATTATATCTGCAACAAACCTATTTCCAAAGAAGGTCATATTTTGAGGTATTGGGGGTTAGAATTTCAACATATTATTTCTTGAGGGGCTTGCAAGAATCAAGGCTACTAGCCGATGTGGCTCAGTTGGTTGAGCGTTGTCCCATGCACCAAGGGGTTGCAGGTTTCAATTCCTGGTCAGCCTGGGTTGCAGGCTTGATTCCCAGTGGGGGGCATGTGTGGGGCAGTTGATTGATGTTTCTCTGTCTCCTTTCCTCGCTCCCTCAAATAAATAAAAACATATTTTTAAAATATAGAAAGAAAGAATCAAGGCTAGTTAAACCTCTCAATATCCTTGGCTAAAAGTCTTTGCTTATTTTATTTTTTATTGTTATTATTTTTTTATCCTCACCCGAGGACACTTCTGCATTTATCTTCAGATAGAGCGGGAGGGAGAGAGGGAGGAAGAGAGAGAGAGAAACATTGATGTGAAAGAGACACATTGACTGGTTGCCACCCACACAACCCCAACTGGGCTGGGGACAAACTGCAACCGAGGTACGCGCCCTTAGCGGGAACTGAACCCAGGTCTCTCTGGTCCGCGGACCGATGCTCTAACTGCTGAGCCAAACTGGCCAGGGCTGAATACAGAACTTTTATTAATGTCCAAATGATCTGCATTTCTTCACGAGGAAAGTCTTTCTTATCTCTCAGTACTTCACCTAAAGTGATTGTAACCAACAAAATTCTATTTTACAAAACAAACAAACAAACAAAAAACCCACAGAGGGAATAAAAGGAAAAGAAGAGAAATACCAGTTTTAAAGTGTCAATTTGAAATACTGACTTTTCTACTTATTCTAATTCTCCAAATGACACATATATTAATCTCTATGTGGCTAGTATGTTTATAGCAATCAATAAATACTTGTTTATTTACTCAACAAATATTCTTTCTTTTAAAAAAAATTTTTTTTTTTTAATCCTCACCTGACGATATTTTTCCATTTTTGTTCAGATAGAGTGGGAGGGAGAGAGAGAGAGAGAGAGAGAGAGAGAGAGAGAGAGAGAGAAACATTGACGTGAGAGGGACACATCGAGTGGTTGCCTCCCACACGACTCCAATGAGGGCCTGGCCGAATCGCAACCAAGGTATGTGCCCCTGACTGGACCGAACCTGCGACTCATTGGTCTGCGGGCCGACGCTCTAACCGCTGAGCCAAACCGGCCAGTACTCAACAAATATTCTTAAAACATCTACTATATACTAGTTGCTAGGCTGAATAAGACACTGAGACACTGGTCCTCAAAGAACTCATATGTCAATTACTTTACTTTTTCAAAAAATTTATTTTTATTATACTAAAATACACATAACATAAAATTTACAATTTTTTTAGGTGTACAGTTCAGTGGTATTAAGTACATTAACACTGTTGTGCAACCACCACCACAATCCACCTCCAGAACTTTTTCATCATCCTCATACTGAGATTCTGTACCCATTAAACAATAATTTTCCCATCCTCTCTTCCCCTGCCCCAGGTAACCACTATTCTACTTTCTGTCTTTATCAATTTGACTATTCTAGGTTAACTCATATAAGTACAACCATATAATAGTTGTCCTTTTGTGTCTGGCTTATTTCACTTAACGTAATGTCTTCAAGCTTCGTCCAAGTTGTAGCGCGTATCAGAATTTCAATCTTTTTAATTTTTTTTATCCTCACCCGAGGACATTTTTGCATTTATCTTCAGATAGAGCGGGAGGGAAAAAGGGAGGGAGAGAGAGAGAAACATCAACATGAGAGAGAGACACACATCAAGTGGTTGCCACCCACACGACCCCAGCTGGGGCAGGGGACAAACTGCAACCGAGGTATGTGCCCTTAGCGGGAACCAAACCCAGGTCTCTCTGTGCCGCGGGCCTACGCTCCAACAGCTGAACTAAACCAGCCAGGGCAGAATTTCAATCCTTTTTAAGGCTGAATAATATTCTCTTGTATGTATATACCACATTTTCTTTATCCTCAATTACTTTATTTTTTAAACATCTAATCTTTTATTTCTTTCAAAGAGACACCACGAGGTTTTCAAAATTACTTTTTTAAAGGTAGTGTCTATAGATTACACAGTAGCTGTCCAGATCCACCACCTACTTTTGCTGCCACCACCCAAAGTATGAGGTGCTTTCTTTTATGGTTCGAATCTTGGAAACAATTCCGGAACCTTTTCTTCTGTATCTCTCTTTATGAGTCATCAGAACAGTTATGCACACTTTTATGTGTCTTTTTTTTAATGTAATAATTTCTAGTTTACCTACAATCAGAAATATTTACATAAAGAGTAAGCTTGGACCCTGGCCAGTTTGGCTTAGCGGTTAGAGCGTTGTCCCGTGGTCCAGAGAGACCCGGGCTCGGTTCCGCTAAGGGCGTGTACCTGCGTTGCAGTTTGTCCCGCCTGGTTGGGGTTGTGTGGGTGGCAGCCAGTCAAAGTGTCTCTCTCACATCGATGTTTCTCTCCGCACCCCTCCCCCCCATCCCACTGTATCTGAAGATAAATGCAAAAAATGTCCTCTGGTGAGGATAAATTTAAAAAAAAGAAAAAAGAATTAAGCTTGGGACTCAGTTTTTACTGCCTCCAGTCCATCCTGACTATTCTGCCAGTTTATTTTGCTCCAGGACCCATGCGCTTAGCTCTCCAGAATGTTTATATACCTTTTGCAGTTTCTGAATCTAGCTCATTCTCTCATATTTTATTATATTCCTTTCCTTTCTGTCTTCTATGGCTCCTATATTATTTTTCCCAGAGGGACACCTGGTTCACCTAGAACTTTACTTAAGATACAGGCCTGAGGTTAAGGACTTGACCAATGGTATCGTATTAACTGGAAATGGAACCCTGGCATTTTCCTTTCAGTCATATACTACCCATTAAATGACTTAACTGGTTCTTTTTCTTGAACAAATAATTTACTTATGGTCTTTCTACGAAGCTGTAAAGTTGCTCTCTCCTACTCTAGGGAAGGGAAACGAGGAGCATAAAAATGGCAGCACAGTCAGTTAATTCTTCATGAATAACAGAAAAAGCAGTGAACAATTTGAATTCCGGATATGAAGCTGAATCACCAGGTCTAAAACCTGCACTAGGGGCGGGGCATAGGCGAATGTAAGGAAATGCTGGTAAAACTACCCTGACCACGTGGAAACTTGAAGACCTTGGAACATCCTAAAATCCACCACTTTTTTCAATAGTCATAGCAGGGGAGGCTGAAGCGAACAGACTGTAGCGCACCCCAACACCGCCCAAGTCCAGTCCTGGAGCCCTCACACAGGACCTCACCGAAGAGCGCGCCAGAGCGGCAGAAACCGGGAATGAAAGAGCGGCTGAAAAGCTTAGAAAAAAATGGGACCAACGCGCTCTGGCGAGGATTACGGGAGCCGGCTAGGAACCTATCAACTCAGTATTCAGACTGCCCAGCTCTCACACCTTCTCTAAAAGAACAACTCTCACCACACGCCTGTCGTTCCGAGCGCCCCTAGCAACCACCAGCAATTTAAAGCGGAAGGACGACCTTTGTTACACCCTCCCAGACCAACCAAAGCCTGGCGAGGCAACTCGTTGGTCCAATCATCTCAGCGGGAACTACGAACAACCAATAGGAGACAGGCACAGGGAGGCGGGTTGAAGGGGTCGCGGGCGCACGCGCAGTTGGGAGCAGGGCCTCGGTTCTGTGGCAGTGTGGGGAAGTTGGGTGCCGGTGCACTCGTGTTGGCCCTCAAAATCCCCGTGTAGTCGCTGCCGCCTTCTCCTGTCCTCGCCATGTTCCTCACCCGGTCTGAGTACGACAGGTATGTGCGGCAGGGAAAAATGGGGCTGGAGTTATGGGTGGGCAGGCCAGGGGCCCAGCCTCGGCCTGGGTTCTGCCGTGTCATGGGGCGCCCCAGGAACCCGTGTTTCGCCCAGTGTGGGGATCTCTTGCCCTCTCGAGTGCCCGCTGTGATTCCCTAAATTAGACTTATGCCAGTCGGCCACCCTTGTCCTACCGCTGAGTCATTGCTGAGTCCTAACTTGGTGCGGAAGCGAGAAGCTCTGCTTTGTGCTTGGGGAAGAAGGCTGGGGGGCGGTACTCCGACCTTTAACCCGGAGAAGGCCAGGGTTCACCCCCTTCTCGTGCTGCCTTTTTAAAAAAAATGTAAACGTGCTGCTTGGAAGAAAAAGCAACTAGAGAGTATTTACTGGATTTGATCATTTCAGCTCCCTTTTTCTTCAAGGAGAAGAACCTCGTTTTCCATGTTTTAGTTGTGGGATTAGAGCAACCTTTCTGTTGATTGAGATGTAACAGGACATACTGGGACGTATAGTTTCTGCAAAAGCGGGAAGGCAGCCCCAGTTGTGCCCAGATACATTGTCTGGAAACTGATTTTATAGGGACTGGTCATTTAGAATGGTTCTCAAAAGTTTCCTCATCATGCTGATTCCACCAGCCCTAGGCTCTTCTGACCCTTCAAAGAGTTTAAAGCAACTTGTGTTGAAGGCCAGATCTGGTTTCTAAATCAAAACTGAGATTGTATTAGAAAAAAAAAACTTTTCAGGGCTTGGAAATGTTAAGTAATATTAAATTGCACGTATGCTGCAGACATTTTTACTTTCAGTTTCTGTTTTGATCAGTTAATTTTAAACATAGCTTAAAAAACTTTTTTTTTTTTTTTTTTTTTTTTTAAGGCTAGACAGATGTTTTCTTTGTACTAGGTGTCTGGAGAAGCTGCCTTTCTTGTCAGGTTTTCATAGACCCTGTGAAAAGTTTTATCACCTGGAACTACATTATCCTTTTACTGACTCATAGAAGATGTATGTGGAGTTTTAAAACTGACATCTTTTCCTACTGTCCTATAGAATGACTTTGTTAGTCATTATTTGGCTTCCAGAGCATTGAAGGTTTACTAACATCTTTATTGCTGCTTTATGTTTTATTCATTTTGGTATCTTCACCAAAAGGGCTAAAATAGAGCCTGTTTTTATTGAAAACTTAGCTAATGTACTTGGATGTTTGCTGTGTACAAGGCACTGTTCTAGTTGCTGGTCATATACAGCAGTGAACAAAATCAAGAGCCTTGCCCCATATGGGGGAATGTCTTTTAAAGAACTATTGACAAATGTAACTACAATATGAATCAGAAATGTATTCATGTCATTGGAGAAATTCAAATCAACACTGGGAATTTTGGTGAGATTACAATTCAGTATTAGGGGATCATGGAAAAAACTTCACAAGGGAGCTATTTAAACTGAGTCTTGAGAAAGCAAGATTTTTTTGATAAATATGGACAGTGAAAGTCAGTAGTTTTGAGGCAGAGAATATAGGATTTAGGAAATTCCAGTCTGTCTGGAATATGATACATGTATGAGAATAGTGGGAGATGCAGGGAAAACAGGATGGTGCTAAATAGTGAGTGGTTTTAAATATGAAGTTAGGGAGTTTGGGTCTTATTCTGTAGGTAACTGGGTGCCATAATTTTTGTTTTAAGAAGTTACATAGCCCTGGCCAATTTGGCTTAGCGGTTAGAGTGTTGGCCTGCGGTACAGAGAGACCCGGGTTCGGTTCCCGCTAAGGGCATGTACCTCGGTTGCAGTTTGTCCCCGGCCCTGGTTGGTTGTGCAGGTGGCAGCCGCTCGATGTGTCCCTTTCACGTCGATGTTTCTCTCTCTCTCTCTCTCTCTCTCTCTCTCTCTCTCTCTCCCTCTCTCTCCCTTCCACTCTATCTGAACAAAAAAATGAAAAAAAAAAAATGTCCTCAGGTGAGGATAATAAAAAAAAAAAAAAGAAGAAGAAGAAGAAGTTACATAGTCCGGCTGGTATGGCTCAGTGGTTGAGCATCAACCCATGCACCAAGAGGTCGCTGATTCAATTTCCAGTCAGGACACATGCCCAGGTTGTGGGCCAGATCCCCAGTGGGGGGCATGCAGGAGGCGGCCAATCAATGTTCTCTCTCATAGATGTTTCTGTCTCTCTCTCCCTCTCACTTCCTCTCTCTCTAAAATCAATAAAGGAAAAAATAAAATAAAAAGTTACATAGTCATAATTATTTTATAGCAATTAATTGACTGGATTAGGGGCTAGAGTGAGTCAATACCAGTTAGAAGGCTGTTGTAATAGGTGAAAGGTAATGAGGGCATTGAGAATGGAAGGAAGAAAGTGCTGAGTTACTCTGTGGGAGGAATTGATATGAATTGATATGGCTTGTCACATGGTTGATATGGGAGAAGATGGGGAGGAATGAGTCAGATCATTAAAAACTTTCTAGCTTGGGAAACTGGGAGATTGGAAGTGTTTTCAAATAAAAATGAAGTAGGAATGACAGGAGATGGAGTTGATTTTGCAAGGACAGTTGGATTTAAAGAGATATTTCAGATTGGAAAATGTTGAATGTTGGGTGCTAAGGGGATATCTGAATGGAAATGCTCAGGAGGCATTTAGATTAATAAGGGAAGAGGTCAAACTGGTAATAGAGCCATGGCCAGTTTGGCTCAGCAGTTAGAGCATCTGCCCACAGACCCAAGGGTCTCGAGTTCGATTTCTGGTCAAGGGCACATACCTGGGTTGCAGGTTCAATCCCTGGCCCTGGTCGAGTCATGCGGGAGGTAGCCAGTCGATGTGTGTCTCTCTTACATCGATGTTTCTCTCTCTCTCTCTCTCTCTTTCTCTCTCCCCCCCCTCCCCTCTCCCCCTCCCTCCCTCCCTTCCACTCTATCTAAAAATTAATGGAAAAATATCCTCTGGTGAGGATTAACAATGACAACAAAAAAAAAACTGGTAATAGAGATTTGGAAGTAGGAGTTGGTATTTGGCGTAAATGAAATAACCTATGAAAGCAATCAAGTTTGAGAAGAGGGCCAAGAGCAGAGCCTTATATTAGAGAGGACATAGTAGTACCTAAACTAGAGTTGAAATTCCTGAATTAGGATGAAAATACTACATTGGAATAGTACTTTACATTTTACAAAGTTATTTTACACTCTGAAATTCAATACTGATTTGTCTTGTGACAGAGGCAGGATCAGGTTTGTTTTTTGTTTTTCTATTTGAGGGAATTAAAGCTAGTAAGTGGCAGAACTAGAAATTAACCCCAGGTCTTCTGTCCTTGGACTTTTCTCCCAGTGATTTAAAAAACTGTTCCCTAGAGTCCTAAACTTCCTTTTAAATGACCTCAGGGATGTTACCAGGTGGCTGGGATGGTGGGATTCTCCTTTCACCCCTAATTTAGCCAGAATAATTCCCAGAGGCAGTCTAGTGGAATAGTTGAAAGCTTGGTCTCTGTAGTCAGATTGCCTAAATTCTAATTCCAGCTTTGCTTCTTCGAGCTGAGTAACTTTGGGCAAATTGCTCAACTTCTTTGTGCCTCAACTTTCTCATCTATAAAATAGTATCTACTTTAGAATACTACTTCATAGGATTGTTTTGAGGATTAAGTGAGTTAAATCATTTAAAGGTTTATAACAGTACCAAATATTTTTAAAGTGTCCATTGTGTGCTGAAAGCTTTTCAAGCTAAGAGTATTATCAATGCCTCTTCTCTATAGGAATTTCCAACAGACTGGAGCAATGAGGTAGGGAGGTGTTTTAGAGAGAAAGGCAGTCTGGCATGTAATTGGTATATATATATATATTGAGTGAATAAACTAGGTTTGGCTTTAGGAACTACACAGATCTCAATCTGTTGTTAAGGTAGCAATATTAATGCATACAAATTAATAGAGGAAACCTGTGACTGACTTTTACTAAGAAGTAAGATATTAACATCATATACACGCAGTGGGAGGAGGATAAGAATAAATGCACATTTTCTTGAGAATGGCCTGATAGTTTGGGGGCATGAATTTTTTAAAGGAATTCCAGATTGATTCAGGATTGAGGCAGAAAGTTGCCTCCTCTCCTTGGATCAGTTTGAAGATTTTCTGGGAGTGGGGCAGAAGTGTTCTCTTTATAGGTTCTATTCCTTGAAAAGCTCTTAATGTAAAAAAAAAAGCTACAGATTGTTGTGGGAAAGAAGAATAATGACGGTGTGTACATCTTGTGGCCATTTGAGCTAGATGTCAAGGGACTTGAGTTTAGTGTCTCTTTGCTTATTTTTTCTGACAATTTTTAATACCCCCCCCCTTTTTTTTAACTATAGGGGTGTGAATACTTTTTCTCCTGAAGGAAGATTATTTCAAGTGGAATATGCCATTGAGGCTATCAAGGTATAGTATCAAGTGGCATAGTTTTTGAAATTTCATGGGAACCCAATGCTTTCCTGGCAGAACATTTAGAGTAAATGTGTTTTTTCTATTCTTTTAGAAAATGTTATTTATCTCCCGTTAACCAACAACTATTAACCATTTTAATATCAATTTCAGTTGCATTCCTAAAATATTATTTTAAAACTTTTTGAGCAGATAATGGCTTCATAATTATGTAAGTTGCTTTTTCTCAGTGGATTGGGAGGGATACATTTGTGTTGAGAATCTTCTTGGCTATAAAGAGTGAGATATAGAAGTCCAGAGTTAGCACCTGGGAGATGTGTTTAACAAATCCTTTAACTGATCACCTGTATTATTGGTAAGATTGTACATTTGTATTAGACTGAATAAGAGATGTGTTCTATAATCTAGTAACAAAATGGAATAGTTCAAAACCAGTATTCAAAAAATTAGTTAGAAAATAAGCTAAAGTTCTCATGTAGGAACTATATTTGTTGGGTTAATGATGATCTAAATTCTGATTTAGGTTGTCCAGGATGAGGTCCAGGCATCAGTATTTTTAAGAACTCCCCTAGTGATTCTATTGTTGAGAATCACTGACCTAGTCCAACCCTTCTCTTTGTGCTTCAGTCACCTCTATATCCCCAGGACAGTCTCTCTTTGTATAGTTTTAGTGACAAAATATATTCTCACTATATAAATCATTCTGTTTGAAAATAGTTCGTAATGTTTTAGAAATTTATCCTTGTATCGAATCAAAAGTCTAACTTCCCAAAGTTTCCTTTAGTTCTAGTTTTGCTCTTGAACCACACAGAAAGCTTAAACCTCTTCCATAAGACATTTCCTCACATAATTGAAGAGAGCTATTGGGTTTCCTTTTAAGTTACTTCTTCTCGAAAGAATGTTTTGGTGGAAATGGCTGTATAAGAATCCGGAAAAGGGGGAAAGAGATTCTGATTAGTTGGAGACATAGAAGTGAAGGAGGAAGCATTGTTATAGATAGTGGGACAGAAAATGATGATGGGCCAGCTTCAAGTGCCTATTTCTGTTTCTGATCGTCTTTGTGCTATATTGAACCCATACATTACTATGAAGTATGAGACTATCAGAATTCCAAGCTGTGGCATTTATTTTGAGCCTCAGCTAAGACAACAGTTCTCCCCAGATGTGCAAACCAAGAGTAAGTAAGCCTCAGTTTTGGGGGTTCTCCTTTTCCCTTACTGCTAGTAATTTCTAGATTGCTTGGCGATAATGAGATGGTATGTGATGTCCTTAGCCCTAGGTTGGGCTAGGATAGAGATAGTGATGTGGCCCTTAATGGATAAAATTTAACCTTTGTAAAAGTTCAGGCTCTTTGGTGTTTAAATAGCCTGGCTGTTGCTTTGACAACTTGTGAGTAGCTGATGAGAAAGTAGTTTGATAACTGTAAGGATTTAATAGTATGAAAGGAGCTGGAGAAATGACTAAAAATGGCTAACAAGTAGAAATATCACTTCGAGGTACCGTATGGATGGCATGGGTGAGATATAGGCAGCAGTGGTGGGGGGAATGCCTTTAGAGTAGGTTTCTTGGGAGAAGGAGTGGAAATCTATGTCAGTGTCAAAATTATTGTATTATACTGAGCATCTGGACATTAGTTACTATTCTGATGAGTTATATTAAGCACTACAAAGAGTCAGTTTAGATGTTCCCTCTTCTCCCTCTCTCCAGTCTCCATAAAGCGGGGGGGGGGGGGGGGGGGGGGCTGAAGTTTAGGCAGAATTGTAAAATGGAAATATCTGGGGGTAAATGTAAGTGTACAAAGGAAAATTATCTTGATTTTGATATATTTTATAAAATAGCGTGTCGCATGCATACATGTTGAGCATGTTAAGCATAATGATTCATGGAATTCTTTGGAATCCTTTGCAATAACAGGCTCCAGGTGTCTGATGCTCACACTGGCAGTCACTGTTTTGTAGAAGTAACTAAAGATAATGGTGATTCAGAGGCGAGAGCACATAGTCTTGGAAGGCTTTGTGAATGATGAGTGGATTTGGATAGGCAGGGAGACAGCATGAGCAGAGGTGCAAGGGTAGGGGATAATACAGCATAAGAAAATGGGTTGGGCTATATACCTGGGGGATTTTTTTTGGAAAATAATGAGTAATGAAGTTGGAAGAGAAAAATAGGATTAGGTTTTGAGGGCTCTGGAAGCTTATTTGGATTTGATGTCACAGGCAATATAGGGAAATATTAGTTTTTCAGAGAAGTAGTATAATGAAAATGGCATTTTATTAAATCCGTCAGGAAAAATACATTGGGGAGAGACATTAAACGTAGGAGGCTGTTTAAGTAAGGTAGGCAAATAAGAATAACTAACATTTGTTGCTTATTTATTATGTGCTAGGCACCATTTTAATGTATTAATTTACCCTTCTCAATGTATTATTATCATCCCCATTTTGCAGACAAGGAAACTGAGACAGAGGGGTAGGTGACTAGGATGGTGGCATGGAGATGGAGAGATAAAATTATGCCAATATTGTGGACTGCTAGTGACCTGGAAAAAATATTTTTGCTTTGGTAGTGGTGTTTCCTTTTTTTTTTTTAATTTTTTTTTTTTTTTTCCAATCCTCACTTGAGGACATTTTTAAAAATGTATCTTCAGATATAGTGGAAGGGAGGGAGAGAGAGAGAGAAATATCGATGTGAGAGGAGGGACATGTCGACTGGTTGCCTTCCACACGACCCGTCCAGGGCTGGGGACAAATCACAACCAAGGTACATGCCCTTGACCGGAATCAAACCTGCAACTCTTTGGTCCACGGGCTGATGCTCTAACCACTGAGCCAAACCGGCCAGGGCTCTCCTTTTTTTTTTAAGTAAATTATTTTTCTGGAGGTCACATAGATTTGAGGAACATCCCCTTTTGGAACAGATCAAGATGGCAGAAGTGAAAAGAAACCTGGTCCAGAAAAAAAATTAGAGTTTTATTACTTCCTTGCCCACTATGTTAAGAACTTTAGAATCTGTTCCTCTCCAAAATTTGGCATTAAAGTTGATAATTTTCCAGATATTTTCAAGACCTTGTTGAACTTCCCCTTTAAAAGCACAAAATTCTGTAAATGAGTGTTCTTGCCATCGACAGCAGCAGTACATTACTGATTAGGGTGCTCCTTATTCTCTCTGTGTACTAGCTATTGAAATGTCTATCTTGTGAGGATATACAGAAAGATTACTGGTGAGTATGTGGGACTGTTCTTTGACATGTACATGATAACCATAACTTGTTTCTCTTTAGCTTGGTTCTACAGCCATTGGGATCCAGACATCAGAGGGGGTGTGCCTAGCTGTGGAGAAGAGAATTACCTCCCCACTCATGGAGCCAAGCAGCATTGAGAAAATTGTAGAGATTGATGCTCACATAGGTAAGGAACAGGGAAAAGCTGCTCTGTAGGACCTGGCCTAGGTTAATTAGTCATCTTTGATGTTCCAAGGGAGGTTCATTAGATGAATGTCTTATCCCCTTGTTAGCTGTTGATTTCCAGGCAGTAGGCGAATATGCATAATATAGGAGTAGGAAGCAATTGTAGGGCTCACTTATTCCCAGAAGTTCCTTTGTCCTTCAAATTTAGACTCTGCAAATGTGATGGTTGTTGAAATATGTAAAGGTTGAATCATAGACCAGCTTCCTATGATGGCTGGGTCTTCATTGATACATAACATTAGCCCGAGTAGGAGGCCACCAGGGGCTGAGCATTCTGGTGAAGCAGAAGATGGTGTAGGAAGCTTGGGGTGTTCACTAAGAAAAGAGGAATTCTGCCCTGACCTGTGTGGCTCAGTAGTCAGAGCATCAGCCCAAGCACCAAAGGGTCACCAGTTCAATTCCTGGCCTCAGTTGGGGTGGGTTCAGCAGGCAGCTAATCAGTGTCTTTCTCTCAATGTTTCTCTCTCTCTCTCTCTCTCTCTTTCTCCCCCTCCCACTTTTCCCTCTCCCTCTCCCTCCCTCCCTTCCACTCTCTCAAAAAATCAATGGAAAAAATATCCTCTGGTGAGGATTAACAAAATAAAAAAGAAAAGAAAGGAGGAATTCTAAAGATCTTCAGAGTGACTAAGGTTCAGAGAATATAAGAATAATAGACTTTGCCCTGGCCGGTTTGGCTCAGCGGTTAGAGCATCAGCCCACAGACCAATGAGTCGTGGGTTCGATTCCGGTTAAGGGCACGTACCTCGGTTGCGGTTCGTCCCCGGCCCTGGTCGGGGTTGTGCGGGAGGCAACCAGTTAATGTGGCTGTATCATATCGATGTTTCTCTCTGTCTCTCTCTCCCTCCCTCCATCCCACTCTATCTGATGATAAATAAAAAGTATCCTCAGGTGAGGAATTAAAAAAAAAAAAAAAAAGAATAATAGACTTTGACCAGATCAGTCCTCTTCCTCTGTTTTCAGATTTATCTTTTTTTTTTCTTTTGGCAAATTGGCAATATATTTATTGTTGAAAATATTACAGATGTCCCCAACCCCCTTTTTTTTTTTACTCCCTATCTCCCCCTACATCCCCTGCCCGTTTCTTTTGTTGTTGTTGTTTTTGTCTCTGTTATAATTCCCCTGCCTTAGCTTCGGCATCATTGTAGTGAGTAGTTCTGCTTATTTATAGCATGGCATTTTATTTGGCTGTCCACATTTTCTTAACCTATCTAGTCATCTAATTAATGAAACATTGCTAAAATAATTAATTGCTGGAAGGCAGCAGAACCAAGTGCCGTGACAACTCTGGGAACTCGACATGATCTCTTTCATAGACATAGAAACTGAGATTTAGTCTTTTAAGATTAGAATATGGTGTCGAATTATCTCAGGTCACCTGTCTTTTGGAGGTAGGTCAGTGTCACTTCAGTCAGCATATTGAGAGCCTACTATGTGCCAGACATTGTGCTCATCACCATGGATACAGAGAGGAATGAGACATGGTCTTTGTCTTCTGGAAGCATACAGTCTACTCCTGGAGGTGGACATACAAATAAGTAAATGCAATTAAGTGACATGGGTATTAAGAAAGGCTGTTGTATGTGTTCAGTAAGGGTACAAAGGAGGAAATAGTTTTGCCTGAAGCCAGTGGTGTTGGGGCTTTCAGAAAAGGATTCCATAAAGGTATTGCTTGAGGTGAGTTGAACTCTACAAGATAAGGAAGTTTTACCGAGTGAACAAGTGTCTGGCTATAACAGAGGAGAGCATTCTAGTCAGAGGGAATGGAAATGAGCAAAGCCTTGTGTAAAATATAAAATACCCTGCATAGCAGTTTGATACCACTGGGAGGTAGATGGACTGTAGCAAGAAATGAGTCTAGAATCAGACAGTAGAAGTCCTTTTTACCATGCCAAAGAGCTTAAACTTGATCCTTTTGCATTGATGGGAAAAGTTTTAAGCATCGAGGTAATACCAAGTTAGGGTTTTAGAAAGACCATTCTGGTAACAGTGTTGAAGGCAGAGTGAAGTGGGCTGAGACTGGAGGCAGGGAGACCAGGTAAGAAATTGTTTTTAATCCAAACAAAGAGATGAGGGCTTTAACCAAGGCCAGGGCCAGAGAATGGAGAGGTAAGGACTAATGCCAGAGAGGTTAATCGCATAGAGATTGGTAGAATTTGGGATCTGATTGGTTGTGGGGGCCAAGGAAG
Organism: Tadarida brasiliensis; assembly: GCA_030848825.1. Taxonomy (NCBI): domain Eukaryota; kingdom Metazoa; phylum Chordata; class Mammalia; order Chiroptera; family Molossidae; genus Tadarida; species Tadarida brasiliensis. The sequence continues at coordinate 9,907,459 of CM061275.1, read as the reverse complement.
AAGATGGAGTCTGATGTGAGTCCATGGTATGTCCAAGTAGATACATTAAGGGAGTCATTTGGCTTTATAGGTCTGAAACATTTAAGTGAGACCTGGGCTAGAGATTTAGATTTGTCATGGCATATGAACTAACAGCCATAACCTTGTAATCTTGGACCATCAGGCAACTTCCCCTCTAATATACGAGTTGGTTTGTGTTTGGTCAGGGAAAGGAAAAGGCTTTGATTTTATTCTAGGGTGTTTCATTGAAGCTCATAGTAAGATAGTTATTTTTTTCCTTATTTCTCCTGTTGAGGTGTTGGTGTTGCTTAGTTTAAAAGTGCATCATGGTCTACAAAGAGTACTAAAGGGATACTTACGGATATAATATGTGGAAATTTATGTTTGATTAGCTGTTCTTCTCTGTCTTCTATCTTAATAGCTGGACCTCTGTGTCATTGTGGATTTTTTTATTTGTTTGTACTATAATTATACTTAGAGTTCAGTGCAGATAATTTCCCATCTGATCTCTTGGGTATATTACTGTGGGATTGCTGAATGGCACCACGGTTCCACTCCAGAATTTCAGTATTTCCTGAGTGAATGAAGGAGTTCTACAAGGATTTAGCCGCTGGGTCACTGTTGCTTTTACATTACAGGTTGTGCCATGAGTGGGCTAATTGCTGATGCTAAGACTTTAATTGATAAAGCCAGAGTGGAGACACAGGTAAAATTAGCATCATCTCTCCTTTCTACCATGGTGCTTGACTTCCTTGTTTAGTGATGCTATAGCTGTGTGAGCTGTGTTGCAGGCCTCTGTGCTCCTATCAGATGTAGCTCCTGGGCGTGATTTGGGTAGAATCCCTAGTTATAACTTTCTGAGGCTTGGAGTCTAGACACCCAGCCATCGCAGCTTTAAGGGAGCCAGGTAAATAGTGCTGACAGTCTCTTGTTTCTTTTTGATTTGCCTTCTGTAAAGCAAGCATTGCACTACATTCTGTTCCCTAATTGACTTTCTGTGGGAGCACCATAGCAGGAGGTAAACATAGCTAAAGGGCATTTCCCCCCAGCTTCCTTTGCTGCTGGGCTTGCAAATAACATTTCTCCTGTGGTGAGTAATGATAGGTACCAGGTGACAAATGCTGGTCAGGAACATTGATTTTTTTTTTTTTTTTTTAAACTGAGCACCTGCCGCCTGGAGGGCAGGCTAGTAAGAAAAAAATATGTAATGGGTAAATTTTTTTGCGCTTATTTGCAAGTTTGCTGTCAGTGCTTATATGAAAATAAGTAATTTAATTTAAACACCAATAGAATGATAAGATAGGGCAAGCGGCACTCAGCTATTTGCATTTACTTTGTGAAAAGACGAAATTTGATGCTGTGAGGGGTTAACTGTTTTTCAAAGGAATAGTCTTCCAGTCCAGCTCTGCTTAGAGTCCTTTTGGTAAAAATTTATCTCCAGAGCTATTTCTCTTTCTCTCATGTAGTCCCAAGCATTTGAGTTTAGTGTTAGGGGAAATACCCTGGACATTGAGGCTTCAGTGTCTAAGCACAGTTCAAAGCGGGTTGTGTGTAGTGGGCTGGTGGGGCTGCTTTAATGCCCTTCTTATTTGGAAGGTAGACCATGCTTTGCTCCTCTTCTAGAACCATTGGTTCACCTACAATGAGACAATGACAGTGGAGAGTGTGACCCAGGCTGTGTCCAATCTGGCTCTACAGTTTGGAGAAGAAGATGCAGATCCGGGTGCCATGGTGAGTGTGAAACTGTGTTAAGTTTTCTTGCTGTTCTATGGGAGTTAGGATATTTGTCCTCTGAGCCAGTTATCTTAATACCTCCTCTTGTTTTTTTGTTCTAGTCTCGTCCCTTTGGAGTAGCGCTGTTATTTGGAGGAGTTGATGAGAAAGGACCTCAGCTGTAAGAACCTTTTTGCCATATTCTTCCTGCTTTCTTTTTGGGAGAATTATTTTAATTTGGGATGGAGACTGGTAGTTTAAATCAACTAAGATTATTGTAGAGTTGTAAGAAGCGAAGGGCTTCTAATTCTGTAAAATTCAGCGATTCTATAAACTGCTGTTTATACAAAGATAGATTTGGGGATCCTCTGAAGAACTTCCCTATTGGAACCAGTGCTAATTCTGGAAAGAAATAGAAGAAACTTTGTTACTGTAGCCAGAAGGTGTGCTTTGGAGCTTTGCTTTGGAATGTTGAGGATCCCTGTCCTCAAATATTATTTAGATAGGCATGCCCAAGTGCCATATTTATATATACTATACTTCTTTCTAAATCCCCCTTTTTAAGATGCTTTTAGTTTTAAACAGTTTTTAAAAGATTTGGTTTCTGCAGGCATAGAACATCTTTTGGATCTGTGCCTCCATATTTCGGTGGAGTTTCCTGACTGCAGGCCAAGCATTTATATTTTTTAGGACATGTTTGTTACATAAAATGCCACCACTCTTAAGCATTTCAATCTTCTTTTGGGGGGTTTTGCAGGTTTCATATGGACCCATCTGGGACCTTTGTACAATGTGATGCTCGAGCAATTGGCTCTGCTTCAGAGGGTGCCCAGAGCTCCTTGCAAGAAGTTTACCACAAGGTAATTAAGCATTCTCACTTGTGGTATGTACATCTATACCACATCTATACTGATAAAAATTCTGATTTTATTATTTTTAAAATCAAGATAGTAGAGTTCTACAATTATATATACCCTTGTCTTCACCAGCTAAGGTATAGAACACTTCCATCACCCTCCAAGATGCTTGTCTTCTCTCTCCCTCCCTTGCAACCACACTTACTGCTATAGATTAGTTTTGTCAGTTCCTGTACTTTTTTTTTTTTTAATTGATTTTTAGATAGAGTGGGGGCGGGAAGGAGGGGGGAGAGAGAAAGAGAGATCGATTGGTTGCCTTCTACATGACCCCCACTGGGCCAGCATCAAACCTGCAACCTGAGGTATGTGCCCTTGACCCGGAATCGAACCCAAGAATCTTCAGTCTGTGGGCCCATGCTCTAACTGCTGAGCAAAACTGGCCAGGGTGCTTCTTGTACTTTTTATAAATGGAATCATACAATTTGTATTTTTGTGTCTGCCTTTTTTGTTCAACATGCTGGGTTTTTTGTTTGTTTGTTTTTTGGTTGTTGTTGTTGTTAATCCTCATCTGAGGGTATTTTTTCCATTGGTTTTTAGAGAGAGTGGTAGGGGGGAGAGAGAGAAACATTGATGTGAGAGACACATCAATTGGTTGCCTTCTGCATGCATCCCGACCGGAGCTGGGGATCGAACCTCCAACCCAGGTACATGTCCTTGACTGGGAATGGAACCCACGACCCTTTGGTTTGAGGGCTGATGCTCTAACTACTGAGCCACACCAGCCAGGGCCAAATGTTTTTTTTTTGATCCATTCATATGTTTGTATACATCAGTAATTTCTCCTTACCGCTGAGTAGAGTGCTGCAACATAGATGTACCAGAATTTGTTTATCCTTGATCTTCACATCTCTGCCTAACAGGTTATACTTTCTAGTCTGCCTCTTGAAGCAAGTGGGCTTTTGACACTTTTTATCTTTGTGGGATGGGAAGACTTGGTTTGGGGTAACTTTGCCATCATTTAGGTGGTTCATACAGGGATCACTGCTCATGTCAACCTCTAGTAGTATTGATTTTATGTCTGGAGGAAATGAGGCACAAAACGTCATAAAAAAGAGCAGATTTTCTAAACCTTTGGGCTACCTTCTTAGATCATTTAGGAATTATTATTCATAGTATATCACCAATATAATCTTCTAAATTAAAAGAAGATAAGTATAACCCCTCTCCCCTTCTTCAAAGATCACTTACCTCATGAAAGTTGGTGACTTTGTTCTAATGCAAAGTAAGACTTTTTCTCTGAATAAATGTATTATACTTATTTACCATTTATTTGCATTCTGGAGGTACTTATGATGCATTGTACTTGTTTTTTGATTTGTTAATATTTGCTAAATTGTTTCTTCAGGGAGGTATAGGGGAACTCTCTGAAGGAAGGAGGGATTCTGTACAATTAATGGTTACTCTTCTTGCCCTTTTTGTTTCAAGTCCATGACTCTGAAAGAAGCCATCAAGTCTTCACTTATCATCCTCAAACAAGTAATGGAGGAGAAGCTGAATGCAACTAACATAGAGGTATTTTCTGTTTCACTGTTTGTTATTCAGATATCTTAGCTCCCATTGCTGAAGATTGAATAGATCAAGAAAATCACAGTTTTGTATGCTCAGGTCTTAAGAAGTTACTGATATCTTTTGAATAAGCAACTTTAGTAAAGCAGTAATGGCAGAAGCCAGAATTCGATGAGTTCCAGAGTGAAAGAGAGGTGATGAAATGGACCAAATAAGAGTGTGCTGCTTTCTCAAGATGCAGTGACAACAGAGGGCAGCATTAAAGAAACAGATTTTTGTCTTTTTTAAGGATGGAGAGAGACTTGAAAATACGTTGTGGACTGAGAAGAAACTAGTGGATAGAAAAATGTTAAAAGGAAAGCAGAGATTAAACAGTGATGGAAAAGTTCTAGAAGAAGGAAGGCATGGTGCAAATGAAGGAGTTAGTTTTGAAAAGTAGAATTCATTCAGCATTATATGTATTGAATACCCATTGTATGCCATGTACCACGATAGATGCCAGGGATACAGACACAGAAAATCCAGTTCCCATTCAAGTTGTACACTGTGTAGTATAGAGGACATACAGATAATAATAGCTTGGGGTGCCAACTCTTTAATAGCAATAAGAATGGATTGTCACAAGGACATATAACTTACACTGGGGCATTGGGAAAGCTTACTGAAAGAGGGTCTCTGGAGAAAGGTTGAGAAGGGTATTCCAGGAAGAGGGAACAGCCTTGTGCAAAGGCTCTAAGATGTAAAACAATATTGTGCATAGAAGGGAACTTTGAGGGTTTTGTCTGAATGCTGGGGTGTGAGATGTAAGATAGGGAGGTGGCAGGAGATGACACTGGAGAGGCATAGACCAGATTCTGAATGCCCTTATTTAGGATGCAAAGAGTAGATGGGAGAAAAGGAGGCAACGATGAGTAGAGATATTGTAGGTTTGGAGGTGAATTGGGAGAGAGGTCCTATACGTGGTTAGGTCTGTGCTGAGGGTGGGTGGATACAACAGCGAAAATTAAGAGAATGGGAAATATTTGTGAAAGCCAGATGGGTAGGGAAAAGGGAAGATAGGCATGAAAAAAAGGATTGCTGGGTCACATTAAAATACTAGCTGAGCCCTGGCCAGTTTGACTCAGCGATTAGAGCGTCAGCCCATGGACCAAAGAGTCGCAGGTTCAATCCCTGGCCCTGGTTGGGATCATGCAGGAGGCAACCAATCGATGTGTCTCTCTCACATTGATGTTTGTTTCTTTCTCTCTCTTTCTCTCTCTCTCTCTCTCTCTCTCTCTCTCTCTCTCTCTCTCTCTCTCTCTCTCCCTCTCTCTCTCTTTCCCTCCCTTCCTCCCTCCCATCTACTCTATCTGAAAAATCAATGGAAAAATATCCTCAGGTGAGGATTAAAAAATACTAGCTGAGGCTGGAATCACAAAACAAATTATAAAGTCAGGATAGTTGTTACCCTTGGAGGAATAGTATGTATGTGTGTATATTACTTTTCAGTTAAAAGTTTTTTAAAAGGCAACTGAAGCTGTAATCACAAATCAGGAATTAAACCATTCAGCTCTTACCAGGATGTTTGTCAGCTGTAGTCTGCATAGACTGAGAAAATGTATGTTTGTGTTGATCCCTAGCAGAGGACTGACTGGTTGAAGGCAGAAGAACGGAGAGTACTGGAGGGTGTTGTTGGATATCTCACAATAGAGTCAAGTTCCATAAGCTGCAGTGAATGGGGCAAAACTGGATTCCAGAACAAGGGGCTGGCCTAAGGAAGGTCTGAGAAGAGTTGGAGAGAGGATGGAGGGCAGGGTGGGGGACAGTTGGCTTGTTCCTTGAGCAGTAATGGGGAGAAGGGGATTTGGGATAGAAATGGAAAAGCTTACTTCCTAAACATGTTTTGTTCACTTTCTTAGCAAAGATTTGAAAAATACTTACCTTCTTGCCAGTTGCTGAGACAGTGAGGTGCAGCACTCCAAGTGAGACACTAATCTTGACCCTCAGGAGATTTTTGTCTGTTTCTTTCTAGTACTTTGTTGTGTTTGGTACTGAATGGGATAGGGTGTTGGACATTTCTGCCAAGGCTATCTCCTTGCCACCTCAGAGTAATTTAAATGTAGCTCTGTTCATTTCACAGTGAAGGTTGCCAGGCCTGCTGTGTTCAAAGGTATTTAACGCAAAGGTATTTAATAGCTCACTCAATTTCAATGCAGCTATAGTGCTGCTTTGAAAAGAAGTGAGTCTCATCCATGCCCTACCATTAACTGCATTAATTCCTGACTAGAGTTTCTCTTCACATTAGAAAAAGGGCACTTCGATTGTCTGAGATTGTTTACGCCACCCATGCTCTAACTCATGGTTTCCAAACCTGAATGTCCATCAGTCTTTGGAAATGATGCCCAGGCCTGTCTGTTTTTGAAATCTCCATGGGTGATTCTGATGGTCAGCCTCAGGTCAGGCATTAGGCAGCCACTGCTCTAGAGCCCATCTCCTCCATCTCTTTAGTCCCTGCTCCATCAGTCGTCCCTGGAATCACCTACCTCTCCTTCTCTATAGCTGCTTCCCCTCAAAACAGGAAAATGTCTAAGTTCTTTCTTTAGAAAAACAAAAATAAAACCTACCTTTGTTAACCCTTCCTCCTACCTAGTATCTTGTCCTTTTTTTTTTTTTTTTAAAGTCAACTTTGTTGGGAATATAATGTACATCCTGTAAAAGGCACCCATTTTAAGTCTACAGTTCAGGGAATTTTGACAAATGTGTAACTCTCTCTGCCACTACCATCAAGATATGGAACATTTCCATCATCCCAGTTTCCTCATGCCCCTTTTCAGACACTTCTTTCCCACTTATCTGCTCTTTGTCACTGTAGATTTGTTTTGCATGGTCTAGAATTTCATGTAAATGAATCATACTCTTTTGTGTCTAACTCTTCCACTCAGCATAATGGTTTTGAGATTCATCCAAGTTGCCTGTATCGGTAGCCTGTTAAGACTTTATTGCTGAGTGCTCTTCCATTCATCTTGTTTTTTTATTGCTAGGTCTCTTCCCAACAATCTATATTCACTGTCTTACCTCACTTCTCATTTATTCCTCAATCACTACCATTTGTTTCTGTTCTTGTTACATCCCTGAGACTGCTCCTTGCTGAGACAAGTCCTGTTTGTCAGATTTCATGTTCACTTTTTAGACCTATTATTTAACCTTTCTGAAGAAGACACCTCAAATTTTTAACAGTTCAAAAACTAAACTTATCTTTCCCCAAAACCATTTCCTCTTCCCATATTTCTAATCCTGGTGATGGACCACAGTTCCCCTGTCATTCACAGCAGAGGCCTGGAAGGCTGACTTCGTATTCCCTTCCCTAAATTGTCTTTGCCTCCTTATGACTAACTCATACCAGTGCCTCTCTTCATCCCTACCTTCCAGTGCCTTCTTTTGTTCCAGTCCACATTTCCTCCTGCCTCTGGCCTTGCCCTCCTCCACTTCATTCCATTCATCCTCATCGGGCTACTGAAGAGGATTTTCTGAATTGCATATCTAATCTTGATTGTTTTTCACTTAGAACATTTTTTTCTGGCTTCTGTCACAAGGTAAATTCCAAATTTCTTTTCATGGCATGATAATTCTCTACTTCTTAAGTCATGTTTAATTTGTTAGGCAACTTGCTAAGCATTTTCCATGTAGTTATTTCTTTTAATCCTCAAAACAACCCTATGAGATATATATTTCTATTTCCATTTTACAGAGGAAGAAACTGAGGCTTTGAGAGGCTAGGACCTTCCCCAAAATAACAGAATTGGTAAATGGTGGCATCAAGATTTGTTGTTGTTTTTTTTGTTGTTTTTTTCATCCTCATCTGAGGAAATTTTTGCATTTATTTTGAGATAGAGCGGGAGGGAGAGAGGGAGGAAGAGAGAGAGAGAAACATCAACATGAGAGAGACACATCGACTGGTTGCTACCTACCCCAACCGGGGCTGGGGACAAACTGCAACCGAGGTTTGTGCCCTTATTGGGAACCGAACCCGGGACTCTCTGGTCCGCGGGCCGACACTCTAACTGCTGAGCCAAACCAGCCAGGGCATAGTGGCATCAAGATTTGAACCCAGGTCTGGGTTTGGGTCCTTTCTCTTTTTGAGCTCTGACCTCCCACTCCATTTCATCTCTGCCCTAGCCATTCAGAGTTACTTTCAGTTTTGCTAATATACCTTGTTGTGTGCTTTTATGCATTTGCACAGTCTGCCCTTCTGCTCCTTGACTTTCTGACCCATTCGTGCCATGTTTTAAGACCCAACTCAGATTGCTTCTCCTTGAAGCCTTCCTGGACTCCCCTAGATCACTCCTTGTGCATAGCTCTAACACTTACCTGATATTGAAAGCATCTAATATCTAGCAACCTTAGTGAATAAGAGGCTTTCTTCATCTTTTGATCCCTGGTGCCCAGGACAGCTGTAACTAGTACACAGGTGCTTAGTCATTAATTATTGATCGAATCAATGAAAGAAAATATTTATCACCTTCACAGAGGTTTTTCAAAAGTAAAGTGAGATAAATAGAAAATTATCTTTCATATTCATTAAGTAAATTTATCATTATGCAAATATAAGAGGTTACTTTTACTCATCTCATGATGAGTACCTTTTTGAAGGCAGTACTTGGTTTGAATCCTGTTAGTATTGATTTGCAGCTGTTCTATTCAGCTATTCTGGTAGCCCCCTGTTAATGGTTTGGGAGGACTAGCCTGTAAACCATGACTGATTTGACAAAAAATTCTGTAGGCCCTCCCTCTTCTCTGGTTTATTGACCTTATATGTCTATCCTCATGTCCTTAAAAGAAGCAGTAGTAACATTTCTATATTTTAATTTCCTTGGAATAGAACTTATGGTCTATATGGACATGAGTGAATTATTTAACATATATTTTACAAATATATTTGGGACTCTCTGACATTTTATGTAATTGGATAGATCTTTGGGAGAATCTAGTGGAGACTGCAGACTTTGTTCAGCCTGTTCCAGACCAGAACTTTAGGTGTTTTAGGATGTAGTGTTTTTCTAAATTTTATGTGTACATGAGGCAGAGAATAATAAACATCATGGAACTGGATTATGCTAATTTTGGAAGTTTTCAAATAATATTAAATATCAATAATGAATATTATTCAAAAAATGCCCAAGTATGCTTAAAGTTAAAAAAAAAAAAAAAAGACATGCTCAGGCTAGTGTGGCTCAGTTGGTTGGGCGTCAGTCCCATTCACCAAGAGTTCGCCAGTTCGATTCCCAGTAAGGGGACATGCCTGGGTTTCAAGCTCGATCCCTGGTAGGGGCCGTGCAGGAGACAGCCATTTGATGTTTCTCTCTCTCTCTCTTTTGCTCTCTCTCTCTCTCTCTCTCTCTCCCCCTCTCTCCCTCCCTCCCTCCCTCCTCTTCCTCTCTCCCTCTGTCTCCCCCTTTCCCTCCCTCCCTCCCTTCCTTTCTCTCTCTCTAAAGTCAGTAAAAACATATTAAGAAAAAATGTGAGAAAATTACATTTAAAACAAATGGAAACACAACAACTTTTTAGGCAAAGGTGAAGTGGCACCTGTTCCTCAGTATTGCCCCCAAATGGGCACTGTGTTTTAGTTAAGTTTGAAACTAACCATCTTCTCACCGTAGTTTTTTATTGCTTAAATAGATTATACTCTCAACTGCTTGTTATTGCTAATAACTTTAGTTACAACTGATTTCCTGTCATTGCTAATAGAATCTTTTCATGGCCAGTCCTTTTTAACAAACAAAACAAAACCTTTTTATTAAGTTGCCATATGGACAGTTTTAAAGAAAATAATCCCTAACAATGATAGTTAACAGTTATTTGGTGCTTATTATATTCTAAACACTGTTCTAAGCACTTTACATATAGTGACACTTTTTTTAAATGGTTTTTTTTTTTTAAAGATACGTTTTTATTGGTTTGAGAGAGAGAGAGAGAGAAACATTGATCAGTTACTTCCCGTATGTGCCCCGAGTGGGGACTGAGCCTGCAACCTGGGCACATGCCCTGACCAGGAATTGTACTGGCAACCTCTTGGTGTATAGGACAACGCCCAACCAACTGAGCCACACCAGCTAGGCTGTTAACACATTTAATCATCATAATTACTCTATGAATTAGGTGCTATTATTATCCCCATTTTACCGATGAAAATTGAGGCAGAGGGTGGTCAAGTCACCTGAGGTCACACACACAAGCTCAACTTGCAAGTGTGTAAATATGCTTTTAATATATTTCTGAAGGAAGCTTTAACAGAAAAAAATACTGACTCCATGTAACTGGCTGCTTCTTTTGTGATCCTTGTTGAAGTAACTTCAAGAAGTGACAAATGATGACAGGCATTTGGTTTAACCTCAAAATAGAAAATTTAGTCGATAAGAATCTTTATTTTGGAGTCAAAGAACTATCTTTGGAAGCTGCTGCCAGAAAGGATATCCCTGGGATAGCAGGGTCCTAATGACCAGCTGTATCACCAACACAGCTTCTCTTGCCCCTCAACAGGTTGGCCCAGCTCAGCTTATTAACCCTTTACTGTTTTCTTTACAGCTAGCCACTGTGCAGCCTGGCCAGAATTTCCACATGTTCACAAAGGAAGAACTTGAAGAGGTTATCAAGGACATTTAAGGAAATGTGATTCTCAGAGCTTCTCGGGGACAATTTCAGTTTTCCTGATTGCTCTTAACTTTTATTTCCAGCTCCTACTCCTTGAAAAATCTCCAGCGTATGTGCATTTTTTTATGATATCTGTACATAAAGGCAGTTCTGAAATAAAGAAAAACTTAAAATATTTGTGAATAGAGTAGTCTCTTCTAATACAGTCTTTTGTTCACAGTGCTTGTGTTGGGCAAAAAATCAACATCTTTCCTAAGGTTGTCTTAGTGGCTGTCCACAACAGAATCAGCTATATCATGAGTCTATGGGTGCTGGCAATGAACTCAAAACTAATCCAGCTCCTTCCAGTGGTTTAAGATATTAATACCACTGTAAACTCATTTCAGTCCTATAGTTAATCGTAAGTAAATAGATATTTTTGCTTCTTTCCTTATATGAAGAAGATGCTACTAATTGACCATCAAAAGAACATGTTTTGAGGTCCTCCCCAAACACTGATGGGTTGGAGTAAGCCAGCTACAGTATTGTACCAGTTCTGGTATCTTAACAGACAATTGGGAAAGAGATTTTTTTAAAAAGTGAAGTTAAGGACTATAAAAATTGAATTCATGATCTTGGCCTCATTGGCAATCAATTAGAAATCAGGAAGAGAGAATGGTAAATTCAGAAGTAGTTTACATTAAATTTGGAATGTACTATGAACTTCCCCCATTAGAGCTGCCTTTATATGAGACTGGTTGAGATTATTTAAAGAATCAATCTATTGGAGCCTCATAAATGGCCATATGAGGTAGATATTGTTATCATACTTAACAGATGAAGAAACTAAGGCTGTGTGACTGGACACAGAAAATTAAGCTGTTGGGCCCTGGCCGGTTTGGCTCAGCAGTTAGAGCATCGGCCTGCGGTACAGAGACACCTGGGTTCAGTTCCTGCTGGGGGCATGTACCTCGGTTGCAGTTTGTCCCCGGCCCTGGTTGGTGGTGCGGGTGGCAGCCACTCAGTGTGTCCCTTTCACGTCGATGTTTCTCTCTCTCTTCCTCTCTTTCCCTCCCACTCTATCTGATCAAAAAATGAAAAAATGTCCTCAGGTGAGGATAAAAAAAAAAAAGAAAATTAAGTTGTTGGGAATTGAACTCAGATTTTCTGATTTTGAATCAACTCTTGATTTTACACCAGGTCCCTTGTAACCTAGAAACCTATGCAGTAATAGGGAAATCTCATTGAGATTTGAAATGTACTTGGCACTACCCACGTGTGGAAATGGATAAAACATGCTGATTTAGGGAGAAGTGAAAGTTGTGTGAGGCCATCTGTATTACGTAAGAATAAAAAAAAAAAACCAACAAACTAAGGAATGGCCCTAAGCGTGTCTCTTAGCTTCAGCTTGTACTGTCTGGGCAGTGTATTTGTACCTTAGACAACTGCTAAAACAAATTTCATACCCTCTATAATTCTAATTTTAGAATTCTTGAAATAATAGAATTATAGCATTCTTGAAAGAGAACTTAGGTTTTCTGTAGAATTTAAAATTTTTCTACAAGGTTTCTTCTTGTGTACCATTTAAAAAGAATCAGAGAAGTGATCTTACTAGGATAATGGTTTTGTGATATGTAACTGCTTTCTATTCATCTTTTTGCTGTAGAGTTTATCGGGGAGAAAAGTATGGTTTTTAGTAGTAAGACAGATTTACATGCCCTGGCCGGTTTGGCTCAGCGGTTAGAGCGTCGGCCCGCGGTCCAGAGAGACCCAGGTTCGGTTCCCACTAGGGGCATGTGCCTCGGTTGCGGATTGTCCCCCTCCCCAGTTGGGGTCATGTGGGTGGTGGCCAGTTGATGTGTCTCTCTCACATCGATGTTTCTCTTCCTCTCGCTCTTATCTGAAGATGAATGCAAAAAGTGTCCTCCGGTGAGTATAAAAAAAAAAAAAAAGACAAGCAAATTTACTTATTTTAGTCCTGCAAGTCAGGTAAGATTTTATGTACAGTATTTCACAAAGGAGATCTGACAGTGTAACTTTTGTATTTAGTGCCTGTGTCATTAGACTGAAATATTAAAACAATTTATTCACTCAAACATTTTCTCACATATATAAGATACCATGTCCCGCCCCGCCAGTGTGGTTCAATGGTTGAGCGTCGACCTATGCACCAAGAGGTTGCTGGTTTGATTCCCACGTGTGGAACCGAACCCATGTGCCAGTCAGGGCACATGCACAGGTTGTGGGCCAAATCCCCGGTCGGGGCATGCAGGAGGCAGCCAATTTATGTTCTCTCTCTGATGTTTCTACTTCTCCTTTCCTCTCTCTAAAAATCAATAAAAGAAAAAAAAATTTTTTTTTATCCTCACCCGAGGACATTTTTGCATTTATCTTCAGATAAAGCGGGAGGGAGAGAGGGGGGAAGAGAGAGAGAGAAACATCGATGTGAGAGAGACACACTGACTGGCCGCCACCCACACAACCCCAGCTGGGGCCGGGGACAAACTGCAACCAAGGTACGTGGCCCTAGCAGGAACTGAACCTGGGACTCTGGTCCGCAGGCTGACACTCTAACCGCTGAGCCAAACCGGCCAGGGCAAAAAAAAATTTTTTTTAAAGATACCATGTCGCCCTGGCCGGTTTGGCTCAGCGGTTAGAGTGTCGGCCTGCAGTCCAGAGAGACCCGGGTTCGGTTCCCACTAAGGGCATGTACTTCGGTTGCAGTTTGTCCCTGGCCCTGGTTGGTCGTGCGGGTGGCAGCCACACGATGTGTCACTTTCACATCGATGTTTCTCTCTCTCTCTCTCTCCCTCTCTCCCTCCCACTCTATCTGAACAAAAAATGAAAATATGTCCTCGGGCGAGGATAAAAAAAATAAAATAAAAAAAATAAAGATACCATGTCCCCAGCAGCTGATTAAGGTTTGAGGAAGGAACTGTATATTCTGTAAGCATATAATAACTAAAAGCTATGTATTATAAAGTGAAGGTATAGATAATTGCAACAATTAATATTGAGTTAAAAAGTGTAAGTGTATTTAGTAATTTCTCCAGGAGATGGCACTGTTGAGTTGGCTTTTTTACTTTTCAGACAGGAAGACAATAGACCATTCATCTTTGTGTCACTAGACAAAGAAATATTCCTGTATGGCCCCTCTTCTCCCCACAGCTAATCACATGCTACTGGAACTGACTGTCTTGTGATCTACTCCATAGTTGGCATAGATTAAAAAATAATCTGTATTTTAAAAAATAGTCTGACACATGGTCATTGATGGAAAGGAACACATTGTTCACGTTTTCATCAAGCTTTTATCTTGTCATTTCAGTAACTGACAACCATGAAGATATTATAGTGATTTTCCCATTCTGCTCAGATGCTATTCAAAAATATTTTGGTGGGTGGGAAGAGATAAACCAAAGAACTTATATGCATATATGCATAACAAACGGATACAGACAACAGTGCTGGGAAGGGGTGGGGTGGGGCTGCAGCAGGGAGGAGAGGGTGTCAATTTGGGGGAAAAAGGACACCTGTAATACTTTCAACAATCAAGATAAATTAAAAAAATTTTTTTTTCACTTCTCTTGTCTTACTATGGTTGTTGAGGGGGGGAGTAAATTTGTAAATCTTTGCAAATTAATGTGAGTAGGATTTTACTGTATACATTGGGTTGGGTGCAGTGCACCATTTTGCTATACAATGAATAGATTCACATTTGGGTTTACCTCCAGTTTATAGTTAAAAGTAATTTTTAGTAGCTTTCCTCATCTGGGGGTTATGTTTTGCATTCTTGGTATCTTTCTGTTTGCTGCCTTTTCTGCTGAACAACATCTATCATTCTGAAGGGATGGAATCAGTTAAAGTTAAGATCCAGAACTGGCCCAGCCGGTGTGGCTCAGTGGTAGAGCATTGACCCATGCACCAAGAGGTCCCGGTTAGATTCCTGGTCAGGGCACATACCAAATCCCCAGTTGCGGGCATGCAGGAGGCGGCCATCATTGTTTCTCTCATAGATGTTTCTATCTCTCTCTCACTTTCTAAAAGTCAATAAAGAAAAAAAAAAAAATCCTGAACTGGTCTTACCTGGGCTGCATGTTCTAGAAGTTATGAGTACAGTTTCTGCAATAAAGGGAATGGCATAAGAGTTTTGTTTTATTTATTGTGGGCGGGGTGCTAATTTAGGACACATCATATACTGAAAAACCAAACTTATGCAGATGAACCCTGCAGGGTTCAGGCACTTTGGCAGAGATAAATATTCATCTATGAAACGATCATGTCTGAAGTAGGCATTGCGTGATCGTCCTGCCCACTCTGACCTACCCCTAATGTCTAAGCTACTTTCTACATCTCTGGCCTACCTCCATGCAGAAGACGAAGGTGAGTGTGAGGCCATACGTGGTGGAGGGACTTTAAGTTCGCATGAGTCACGAACGCCCTGATTCTATCTTCTCTGTAGACTTTAGCCCACACAATTCGCATTCACTTTCTTGGCAGCAAGGCTGCTGCTTCATACGACAATGGGCGCCCCAGTGCGCGGGGCTTAAAACCTGAAGCACAGGTTCATGACGAAGCCCCGTTTTCCAGCTAAGCGAGCTCAGGGATTCCCTGGGGAGATTTACCCGGCGCTGCCACAACCCAAAGAATTTTTGGGGTGTCTCTCGGGGAGAGAAGACTAACCCAGCCCAACTCGAGGGTGCCCAAAGGAGCCGCGAGGGGTCGGGCGCCCCACCGCGAAAGCTTCGCGGGCAGAGGGGAAGCTCCTACCAACTCTGGAAGTTCGGCCCCAGAGACGCCGGCGAGGCGGGGGATGACCTCAGCCGTTTCTGCCACGTTCCAGCCAATCAGTCCCGCATTTTGGCATCCGAATCCAGGACCCCCGAAGCCGGAGGCGACGCGAGCCAATGAGGAGCGCGCAGGGAAAGAAGGACAGGAGGCCGGCCTATGGAGCGGAGAGGCCCGGCTGCGCGTATCCAAGGAACGCCGCGCTCGGGCTCGGGGGTGTGGCGCGGCGCCGGCGGGGGTGGGCGGGCGCCGGGCGGCAGGTGTCGGCGGCGACAGCATTCGGCGGCGATGGAGCGGCCCCGAGCAGCTGCGGACGGCCTCTCGCGCTGGCCCCACGGCTTCGGCCTCCTCCTCTTCCTCCTTGGCCTCCCGCTGCTTCCGCGGGCCGCGCTCGGCCAGGACCGGCTGGACGCGCCGCCGCCGCCCGCTCCGCCCCTGTCGCGCTGGGGCGGCCCCGTCGGGGTGAGCTGGGGGCTGCGCGCGGCCGCGCCCGGGGGCCCGTTTCCCCGCGGCCGTTGGCGCCGCAGCGCGCCCGACCAGGATGGAGGCTGCGGCCGGGTCCCGGACTTCGTCGCCAGGCTGGTCAACAACACGCACCAGGTGAGCGGGCGCCGGGCCCAGGCGCCGCCGGGACTGCGAGGTGCTGCCCCGCCCGCGCCTGGCGTCTCCGCGGAGCCGACTCCGGCCGCTCGCCGCCCGGGCCGCCCGGGCCCCCCGGGCCGCGACCCCGAATTTGCGGCAGGAAGGCGGGCGGGGTCCGGCCCGGGAGCGGCCCCGGGACGCCACGGCTCGCGCGGCTGTGTTTCGTCACAGGGGAGGCCAGCCGAGCCTTTCTTTTTATCAAGTTGTCAAGACGTCTTGAGTGTCGTTGTTTTTCGTCTGTATAAATAATCGGGACCCACTAGCGCTGTACCTCACCGGGAAGGTGGAGGAATAGTGATCTCTGAAGTGTTTGCAGAAAAGTTGGGCTGCGCAGAATCCAAGGTGTGTCCTCTGGGTCAGTACTTTCAGGGTGGGTAGGGGGTGTTCAGAAATCCCAGAGCAGTTGTTAGGTTACCGAGTTTTTTTGCATAGGTACAGGAACACGCCTGGGAATGGGATGACAGTATATATGTCATCTCTCTTAAAAACGCCTTCAATTTGACCTTCTGTGGTGGCATCGGAATCTGACCAGGAAGTATGTGTTCTGTAACAAGGTTTTCAGCAGCTAAGAAACACGTCGTAGATCTTCTGCTTTGAGATAGGTCCTAGTGGAAAACTTTTAAAATCGTGGTAGTCCTGTCCCTGGAGACAAGCAGGCCAAGACCCTTGTGCCTCACTAGATTGACAAAGCCAATTGTTAGGATTGTCTTGACTCCTTTTTCCAGTGCAATTTGGGCATCTTCCTCTTGTTTTTTTCTAGCAGTAACAATTTAATTGTTGCTACCCATATTTGCATAACATATTTTCAATTTAATATATTTTCTCTGGTATATCCCTTCCTCTCATAAAGAAAGATACACACGGGGACAGAGATGAGTGGCTAACTGCACTTGTCCTTTTATAGCCACATTCTAATCAGCTGAATTTCAGTTTCCCCTTGAACTGTCTCCCTCTCCCGGGACTACTTGTTACCTGTGCTGAGTTCTCAGATCTGAGATCCAGGACAATTGCAGTCAAGGCACAGGCAGTCAGGGTTAAGTCTGATTAATGCAGTCCAAGCAGCAGTTGCAGAAAGGTGGCCAAGTTAGTGCGGACAGGTGGGACAGGTTGGGCGCAGATAGGATGGAATGAGTACTGGAAAGTCTTCCTTTTTGACGAAGGGGGAAACTTTTTGTAGACTTCCATCTCTGTGCAGTGGAGTTCAGAAAGGCTTGGAAACACAGATGCTTAATTTATAACGGGACCACTTCCTTCCTTGAGCCTGCTGGACACAGCATTCTTACCCCACATTTCAGACTCTTCTCTTCCTGGTTGATAGGATCTGCTGCTACTTCTGGATTCATTCCTTTAGTTGAAGTCTTCCCTGGTTAGTTGGAATTGATATGTGATTTGTAATACATTGATTTCTGTAGCAAGAAGTTGATAAAATTGGCTTGGGGAGTTCTTAGGCCAAATCAAGAGCAGATGTGAAACCTTATTCGAAGTCTGGTATGTAAAGAAACTTCCTCTGTTTCTTTCATTTTATTTAGCTACTATTTCCAGTGGGGTTTTTTTTGTTTGTTTTTTAAGATTTTCTTTTCGCCCTGGCCGGTTTAGCTCAGGGGTTAGAGCATCTGCCTGCGGACCAAAGAGTCACGGGTTTGATTCCGGTCAAGGGCATGTACCTTGGTTGCAGTTTGGTCCCTGGCCCTGGTCAGGGTCGTGTTGGAGGCAACCAATGATGTGTCTCTCTCACATCGATGTTTCTCTCTCTCTCTCTCTCTCTCTCTCTCTCTCTCTCTCTCTCTCTTCCTCCCTCTCCCTCTCCCTCCCACTCTGTCTGAAAATAAATGGGGAAAAAAAAAAGATTTTCTTTTCAGTCGTCTTCCAGTGACCTAATTTTAAATTGCTACTTTTGCATTTGTTAATCAATTCATGGTCAGACACACACACACACATGAAATAAAACAAAAATTTAAAAAGATAAATAATGCCCTGGCCGGTTTGGCTCAGCGGTTAGAGTGTCGGCCTGCGGTACAGAGAGACCCAGGTTCGGTTCCCGCTAAGGGCATGTACCTCGGTTGCAGTTTGTCCCCGGCCCTGGTTGGTCGTGCGGGTGGCAGCCACTCGATGTGTCCCTTTCACGTCGATGTTTCTCTCTCTCTCTCCTCTCCCTCCCACTCTATCTGAGCAAAAAATGAAAAAAAATAAATAAATAAAAAGATAAATAAAAGCAAAACGACATAAAAAGAAAAAGAAAACAAAAATATCATGGTCTCTTCTTCAGAGATCCCATCCTTTTTGGATCCTGCATATGTGGTATGTAGCCATTATGAATAATCTTCACTTTGAACTGTCATGTAGTAGTAGTCTGTTCTGCTTTTCAATTCTGTATTTTTTACAGTCATAATAAATCATCCTGAACTGTATTGAAGAGATCTGATATTTTAGGACCCTTTATAAACAAAGTGAAATTAAAAATATCAGCATGCCAGAGCCACTTTTTATTAGTGATGTTGTATACTTTTGTACAGCTGGCAAAGTGCCATTTAGAGTCGTTTTTCATAAGATGACAGGATTCATTTCCCAAGAAAAATCAGAAGTTCTTGGTTCTCTTATTACTTGTTATAACTGTTGCTCATGTCAAGCCCCATTAATTCATAATGTATGTGAATACCCTCCAGATGTTCAAGGCACACTAGATGCTGGGGTGCTGAGACCCGAAGGAAAGATACTCAGACTGGAGAATTTGGCTTGTGGGAATATATTGGCATTTAACTAATCTTCTTAAGAAAGCAAAAGTAAAGCTAAAGCCTGATAGTGCTTTTTTATTCCTCTGGTTTTAGGAGACCTGTGCCCTAGTGACCTATAACTCAGGTTTCTTCACTCATGAAATCCAACAAGTGTGTATGTGTATTTATAAATGCTCTTTTCTTACACTTGATAAATAACCTTCCTTTTGCCTGTAACCCCAAACTGTTTTCATGCCACACTTTTAACTGATTTCCTTCCTTCAAGTGCTTGGAGTGCTCATGCCATGTATAACCTTTGATTTTTGTTTTGTTTTTAATCCCCACCTGAGGATATTTTTCCATTGATTTTTCAGATAGAGTGGGAGAGAGGGAGGGAGGAGAGAGAGAGAGAGAGAGAGAGAGAGAGAGAGAGAGAGAAACATCGATGTGAAAGAGACACATAGATTGGCTGCCTCCTGACCAGGTTGGGGGATTGAACTGCAACCGAGGTACATGCCCTTGACTAGAATCGAACCCGAGACTCTTTGGTCCCCGGGTCAATGCTCTAACTGCTGAGCCAAACCAGCCAGGGCAAACTTTTGTACTTGAGAGAAATGAAACGAGCCTAGAAGATTTTATTAATGTTGGTTGCTAAGTTGGATTCCTTCAAAACATTCTTCCTGTAAGCACCCCTTTGAGGTTAGGCATGAAACTCTGTCTTAAAGAAACAGATGAAATGCCTTGGCCAGAGTTGCGGTGGTGGCTGACATAATTTCCTTATTTCTCGTTCCTGTGTTCAGACCATTTGACAATGTCCTTAAAACATATGATTAATAAAGCCAGGAACTGTTGCTCATTCTCTGTCCTCCCTCTGCTCCTGTCACTAACTACTTCTTTACATATTACTTCCCAACTTGTACCCCAATATCAAAGCATCTGGTTTCTTAAATAAACAGGCCCCATGGAGAGTCTGTGTGGAATAGATGTCAGCCCAAGAAGAATGTATGTGTTTGTCTGTTGGTGCTGGCAGGGCTGTGTCCATGCTGACAGCACTGAATGTGCCTGAGGGAGGCTTCAGGGGGCTGCCACTCCTAGCCTGTTGTGGATCTTGGTCACACCTGGAAATCTGAAGGTCGGTGCCTTGAACTCCTGAAACTTTCTAACTGCCTCATTTATTTCAAAATACTCAGCCTCTCTTTATACTGCCTTCCCCAGGACTACCACCCTCACCCTCCAGTTCATCTTCTCTTGAGTCCTATTTCATTCATTCATTTTGGGGTTAAGGAATAGGAATTCTGTAGGATCTCCTTCTTGGTCCTGGTTGATTCTGCTCCCGGGCAGTAGAGTGATCAGACCTTTGACCCGGAAGGGGTGTTAAAATGACTTAGGCATTGGGGGTTTCAGTTAGAAGTATCAGCAGATTTGGTGAAGTATATTTATCTGGGCAAAAGTTAGTCTTCATCTGAGGTTTGGTTGAGGTGAAGGTAGAAGGCTAGCCAGATGGGACAAAGGGCTCAAAGGGAAAGCAGTGTTACAATTAGGTTGCTTCTCTGCTGACTCAAATATTTGACTCTGTGCATAGTGATTTTTAATTAGAAATCTGAGTCTCCTGTCTGTGGAAATAATTGGAAGAAGGCTTATTCTTCTGGTCAATCACTAATGCCTATTTTCTTTTTGTAATAACTATAATAGGCTCTCCATCCTGCTGTTTCGATCTGGTCTTTCATGTCAGGTTCACAGAGGTTATTAACAGCTCCTTCTTCACTCTGCTGGTTTCCAATCAGCTCTTGCCAGCAAGCTTTGGATTCTCAGTGGGTGGCTGCATACACTGTGCTCTCCAACTTTGTCCTAGGTGGCTTGTTACCCTTGTGTGATTCTCACATGAAGGGCAATGCTTAACAACCTCGAGTTGTAGTGGTCAGAGCAGGAGGGTAATGTTTCCTCCTCTTCCTCCCTTCCCATCCACTACCACCCCTCAAGTTCTGTCCGTATAGAGAGGGAACTGAGTTTTGAGGCTAGAGAGATCATGCTCAGATGGCTTATATGATTAGAAGCTAATATTAAGGTAGACAAAACCATCAACTTTGACATGTAATTAAAAATACAGCTTTTCTCTCAAAGAGCTGTGTGGCAATGGCTGCAAAAATATTATGAAATAGATACTGGATTTGTAAATTTCTAGACATTTTTAATTCCCTTTCTTTCCCTTTTTAACCACTGTTTCTATTACATCTTTTACTCTTTTTTTAAAACTTCATGAAAATTTGTTCTTCCCACTGTATGTGGTCTCACTGATCTGTATGTAGGTGGTTTTGAGGACGAATGGGGCTTAAGGAACAAGCGGCTCAGTTTCAGTCCATTCTAGGCAGGTTTTTTATTGTCATTGTAATGGTGACTACAGTCAAAGTGAAGGTAGTGATGTGTGGCTTTGAGCCAGCTGGGTTGAATGGCTCTTCATGACAGACCCTTCAAACCTATGGAGGATGTTAGTGAATGCTGAGCATGTGGGGGTGTTTAGTTTTGTTTTGTTTTGTTTAAGGATTGAGGCTATTTTACCCTCTCTGCCTTCAACCCCAGCCTCAGGAAACTACAGTAAAAACAAAATCTTCCATTCAGAGCCTGTGGTGTTCTACTGAGAAACTTTTCTGTGAATGCAATTTATTTTCTGTTTTGCCTTTCAGTGTCTGGTCCACAGTTCTTCGTCTACAACGTGAGAAGTTTTGGACTAGATTTTAAATGTCTAAAATAATTCCGTGATTCATAAGGAAGAAGAGGAAGCCAGAGGCTGTGATCACAAATTATTGGTTGATTCCAAATTTAGAAGCAAATTGGGGCTGTTCTGCTTCCCACTTGAACTTGACCATAGCCTGGATTTCACATCTGGGGGTAATTTGTCACCACCTCCACAGCTTGCTTCAATGAAATATGAGTGTTCTTAAAGATAGGAGGAGTATTTTTCCCCCCATATAATCATGAAAGACATTTGACTCTTGTTTTTTTGTGTAATACTTTATCGTTCCTTGTCAGCTGAAAAATCTATAATCTAATCAAAGCTACTAGCGGGGATAGTCCAAAAACAAATCCAATAGATATATAGCAGTAAATTTGTTTTTTTCTTTCCTACAAGTACTTGCCAAAACGGGGGCTTTGGGGGGGATTTCTGGCTGCTTGTGTATTTGAAAGTAGATGGTCAGCTTACCATTAGTAGACTCAGCCCTGTGCTGGTTAGATCTTTGTGTGAGTCACTGGCTTGGTTTCTTTTCTTTTCTTCTTTTTTTCTGTTTATCTGCAGATAGAGTGGGAGGGAGATAGAGGGAGAAAGAGGGGGAGAGAGAAACATCGACGTGAGAGGGACACATTGACTGGTTGCCTCCCACACGACCCTAACCAGGGCCAGGGACAAACCGCAACCGAGGTACATGCCCTTGGCCAGAATCGAACCCACGACTCATTGGTCCATGGGCTGACCTCTACTGCTGAGCCAGGGTGGCTTGGTTTATTTTCATCAGAAGAAAATGGATGTTCTTTACCTGCTAGGGCTTATGACTACTCTCTCTCTCATATCTGCTTTTGTTAAGAGCTTTGTTCTTTTCTTCCTGTGTGTTCAAAAAAATGAAGTGCTAATACTGTACTTGAGCTAGCTAGCAAGTCTGGTTTAACAGTAAGAGCACCCCGAAGGACCAAGAGAAATTGGATGGGGAAGTAAATTTTAAATTAACTTTAGTACTTCCCAGACAAGATAGTTCAAATCAAATGTTTATCTGGTACCTGCTGTTTATCAAAGGGACTCAAATCATAGACATAGTAGTTGTAAACAGAACTACTCAAAGGAGATGTCTCAATAACCAGGTTGAGTCCCAGCTCTGCTGCTTCATGGCTTTGTAACCATGGACAATCACTTAACTTCTCTGACCTTCATAGTTTTGGGTTTTGTTTGTTTGTCTGTTTTAACTAGAGAAGCAGCTGTAGGATTATTTAGAGGAGCAAATGAGAAGTTCTGTGAGAATGTTTTGTTAAATGTAAAGTATTTGCATTCATTTAAAGTAGATGTCATTCATTGAAACACCTACTGAACTATGGACAGTGAAGTTCAGTCCTGTGCAGAAGCAAAGTTAAACATAAAGGTATTCACTTTGATGCCACTTGAAGGATTTAGGTGTTCAGAGAATGCTGGCTGAGAGTTTGGAAGAATTTGTGGAGAAGGCATGACCCCTACAGTGTGGTGGTCTGGGAAGGACTCAGGAGTGAAGAGAGGATCAAGCTGTGAGATCTGTTAAGACATGGAGATAAGAAAATCCAGGACATGCTCAGGCAAGGTTTCTGTTGGGGAGAACTGGTTGATGAGTATGACTAAGGTTTCCAGGAAAACATTTAGAGAGGTCAAAAAAGACAGCTCTTTGGGTGGGGGGATGGAAAGAGAGGGAGTACAGGTGGGGTGTTTGGTATTACAACTTACTGGGGAAAGTGTTTGTTTTAACATAGTGCTAGACATGAGGCTAGCTAGAGCTGAAGAAGCTAGAGGTGGAGAATGGGGAGCCAAAAGAGTTATCTTTGTAGACGTTGACCATTGCTGTGGTCTTGGAAGAGGAGAGCAGAATAGAGAGCAGGGTGGACCATCTTGTACACTTGATGTGCTAAGGATTTCAAGGAACACTCTTGGACTCCTGGACCTTATTGAAAGGCAAAGTGATCCAAGGCATAAGAAACCCAGGAGCTGTATGACAGTGAAGCTCATGAACAGACTTATCTTTTCTGCATATTTGTGAACAAGGATAAGCTTGAACTCTTGCTGAGAATGTGCTTAATTGAATCATAGATTGTTAGGCTGATTAGCTGGTCAGATCTCTTTTACTGATGAGGCTAAATGACTTGATTACGGGCCAAGAGCTGGAGGTAGAGCACATGTCCTGACATGGTGCTCCTCCATTTGGAAGTGTTTCATAGAGGTGTTTCTTTTTGTTTTGTTGTTGTTGTTGTTTTAATGTAAAAAGTTGATTTCTTTTTTTTAATTGAATTTATTGGGGTGACATTGGTTAATAAAATTATATAGGTTACAGGGGTATGATTCTATAATATGTCATCTATATATTGTATTGTGTGTTCACCAACCCAAGTCAGGTTTCCTTCCATCACCATTTATTCCCCGCCCCCACCCCCTTTACCCTCTCCTACCTCATAGAGGTGTTTTAAATCAGTGCATTTGCTTTAGGGATAAGTCCAAGTTACAGACCACCATTGTAAATCATATACTTGTGAATTCTTCTCTGCTTGTTAAAGGTCATAGTACCCTCAACAGAGCTCATTGAGCTTTTCTATGCCTCAGGTCCCCATCACATAAAATGGTACATTATCATGAGACTTTGAAGAGAAAATATTTTGAAAACCTTGGAGTACCATATACATGAGATTTATGTCATTTCTTCATAAGCCTGTTGAGCTATTATTGGGTCCACAGGGCCCAATTGTCAGCCAAGTAATCCTAATAAATAACAACTCCAGAGGAACATGTCCAGAAAAGAGCACAGATGAGGCATAAATGTATTTGGTTTTATCATTTGGCAGGGTTGGGTGACAGGCTTGGGTGGGGTGGCAAGAATGAGATGAGTTAAGATCGGCAGAAATGTAAGAAGCGTATGTATTCTTTTTTTAATCTTCATGATCACATCAAAATTTTAGCTTGTTAATATGACTGACAGTTTTTGGAGGCAGTGGTTAGTAGGGAACGTGGTCTTAGGTCAGACCCGCATTCACTCGTCATTGATGACCATGGACAGATTAATGTCAATGAACCTTGGCTTTTTCATCTATAAAATGGGCATATAATACCTATCTCTTAGGGTCATTGTGAAGATTATATGAGACAGTGTGGGACTTAGTGTATATTCATCTGTTATTGAGGGTATCTTACAGTGTTTATCTCCATAAAGCTTCTGGTGCATTACCAATTAGATGCTCAAATAGTTGTGTATGTGCTTAAATTTATTTCTAAGAATTGTTATGGGTATTCATAGGAACCAAATCTGGATTAAGAAACATATATTTGTCTTTGGACTCAGGGTTAGGAAAAGGGGTACGGTAAAGGGGAGAGATCATCTATCCGAAGTGTCTTTCTTGAAGCTGTGGGAGATGGAAGAGAAAATACTAATCCCATCATCATTAGGTACCTGGTCATCTGGTTATGATAGTTTTAAGTATATAAAGTTATTTACTTACAGTTTTAAAGAACTTACAGTTACAAAAAATAAGACTACTTATAATTTAATAACTATTTTTCTTTTTCATTAAGCTTTGGTTTATTGGAGTTAGTGACTGGTTTTACATTGATTGCTCTGAAATAGCACCTTGTTGATTTCACCCTCATTCATGAACTGAGCAGCCACAGTAGGCTTTGCCCTCTACTGACCTCTGTGAAGTTTTATAAATATTGAGATGTGGTAGGTACTTCTCAAGAACTTTGTTTGGAAGCATAGAAGACCAGAATGTCAACCTAATTATTTTATCATGTGCTTATCTCTTTAATATTTCACCACTCCCTGGCCTGTGTTAATCCTCTATTCTAGGTAAAATAACCTTCTCACCAGTCCCTTGTGCTCACCATGTGCTATGCTGCTTCTCGGCCTTTGTTCAGAGGGATGCACTTCTAGCTGGTTTGTTTTTTCTCGTCTCTCCTTCAACATTTAACTATACCATGTAATCTAGCACTTAACTATAGTATTCTGGCTTGTGTTCACTTTCATTTATTAAATGTTTATTCCCCAGATTATAAACTCTTTAAAGGTACAGGCCACGCTTGTTCTAGGAGTCCTTCATTACTTAAGTTTCACACAGTGCTGGAGAAAGAGTAGTCATTAAGTGTGCAGCCTGGAGTCAGACAGATGAGTCTGAATCTTTGCTCTGCCACTTACCAGCTGTGTGACTTTAGGCAAATTACTTAACCTCTCTGAGCCTGCTTCTTCATCTGTAAAGTAACAGTGGTGTCTTACATATCACCAGTGTTCAGTAAAAGGTTCAGTACTACTGTTAGCCTTTAGTTCAACAGTTGGTTATTGAGCACCTACCACATGTTGGGCATTGTACTGGCTCCTGGTCCTGGGAACAGATGTGGAACACAGCAGACAAGATCCTTGTAGAGAAAATAGACATTATACAGATATGTAGTTATCAATATGATAAGTAACTACAGGAGAATAATGGAGAGAAGTTTTTTAGTCTGAGACAATAGGAAGGACTTGCTGAGAAATTATTTAAACTGATAATTGAAGATGAATAGAATTTTTGCCAGTAGGAGTATCCCAGGCAAAGAGAACAGCATGTTCAAAGGCCTGGGGCTAGAGAGTGCTTGGTGTGTGCCCAGAGGTCTGGAAGAAGGTCAGTGTGGTGGCATAGGGAGTGAGGAACCTTTATGGTTCTGTCAGCTGGCGATTGGGACACATCTCTCCATCACTTCCTTCTCTGAAATGGGACTAAGATACAATAATTGAATGCTAACAGTTTTGCAATGTAGCTCATTTATTGGCCATGATTTGAAATGAAGGAATTATCCCATGAAAGTGAATTTTTCAGAAACAAAGCCTACCCTTTTGGGTGCCAAAGGTTTTGTTTTTGTTTCAGTGGAAATTTTTCTAAAGTACTTCTCTGCCTTCTTAGTCATCTGAGTGATCCGGATCATTGAGATTACATTATGCTTTACCACAACTCACATTAATGGCACTGATGCCCTCAAGGACTGATGAGATATATGGGATTATTTTCTCCCCTTTCCAGCAGCCCAGATATACAAGCCTAGTGCCATTGTCTTCTTGTTGAAATTTACTTTTCCCCCCTGCAGAAATGATAGTCCCTTTGCAATATCCCGTCCTTTTGCTTCTCTCCTGTCTCTAGATACACTACCCCCAGATTTAATTTGCTTTTTCTAATGTACACTAAGAAAACAGGTGACTGATTTTAGGCAATTCTAACAGGCTTAGCAAATTGATTTAGAGTGATGGTCTACAGGTTTCTCTTAGAGGTCAAATGCATGGATTTTATTGCATGGATGGTGGCACCAGAGATCTCCCTCGCTTCCTCCCAGTGAATGTCCAAGTTGTTGAGGCTTCTAGATGGTGGAGGTTGCTGTTGTCCTTTGCTTTTAACATTAGAGTATTGTCAGGCAGGGAGCTGGCTTTTTTTTTTTTTTTTTTTTTTTTTTTTTTTTTTTTTAATGAAGACAGAGCAGTGGAAAAGCAAACTGAGAGATTAAGTTAATGATGAGTCATAGAATTTTAAAGCTTATAGGGACTAGAAATGTTGTCATTCCAGCTTCCCCTTGCCTTGGTGGTGAAGTCAGGTTGAGCTGCTCAAGTTCATGAGGCTTTAGGCACAGCTAGAAATAAAATGCAGGTTCACTACTAGCCCAGTGCTTTGCCTCTGTATCATCCTGCCTTGCAGACAACTCTGAATAATTGAACAGATTTGAAAACTTGAATAAGAGTTTATGTTTAGCCTTTTCATTTCTAAGAATAGTCTCCTTGAGAACTGGAACATTTGTGATCTTATTTTTGGCTCATGTTTTTATACCCTAGCAGTGCCATACTCAACAGAATGGTATTCTGGTAAGACTTTCTTCCTGCCTGCTAGAGCATCACCCAGGTCCTCTTCCAGGCCTCTCTTGAACATCAGTGTATCCTATCTATCCCTGTGCTCCCTGTTAGGGTTGGGAAGCCTAAATCTTAAATTCCCATTCTTTGTGGGATCACCGATGCCTTACCTTTGTATGTTATTTCATTTGATTCTTATTACTCCAGTGAGTGAAACAGCATAATTCAGTTTTACTCCTGAGGGAATGGATTCTCAAAAGAGAAAATGATTTGTGCCTACTTCCCCAACCAGTTAGTTACTGCGCTAGGCTTTAACACCCTTTTCTAGCTTTATTTTCACTGGGACAGGCTGTCTTCTATAGATTAAATGTCTAGCATGTTTAGCCTTAATTTTCAGACTTCTGTGACAAGTGTGTTTCAAGCTCCATGAGCACAGAACGTGCTGTTTCCCCAGCGCCCCAAGTAGGGTCCTGCACATGGTAGCCCCCCACATACACTCCATGTATTTGTTGAAAGCAGGAGTGTGTGTGAAGGATGCCATCACTCCCTTGTTTACTTGCCAGAGAGGTTATTCCTGATGGCAAGATGGCCATCTGCATGTGTCTTTTTTTTTTTTTTTTAGTTGAGTTTATTGGGGTGACATTGGTTAACAAAACCATGCAGGTTTCAAGTGTGTCACTCAACAAAACATCATCTGCACACTGCATTGTGCACTCATTGCCCAAAGTAAAATCTGTTTCCATCCCTATTTATCCCCGCTTTGCCCTCTTTCACCTCCCTCCCCCCGCCCCCCTTTTCCTCTGGCTATCACCATACTGTTGTCTGTGTCTATGCACGTGAGATATATATATTTATATATATATATATATATATATATATATATATATATATATATTTTATTTTTGGCCTAATCCATTCACCTTTTCACCCAGCCCCTCCAACCCCCATCTCCTCTGATGGTTGTTTGTCTGTTCTATGTATCTATGCTTCTATTTCTATTTTGTTTGTTAAATTATTTTATCAGATTCCACATATTAGTAAGAGCATATGGTATTTGTCTTTCTCTGACTGGCTTATTTCACTTAGCATAATAATCTTCAGGTCCATCCATGCTGTCACAAAAGGTAGGATTTCTTTCTTTTTTACAACTGAGGAGTATTCCACTGTGTAAATGTACCACAGCTTTTTTACCCACTCATCTACTGATAGGCACTTGGGCTGTTTCCAGATCTTGGCTATTGTAAATAACACTGCAGTGAACATAGGGGTGCATATATTCTCTTGAATTGGTGTTTCGGTTTCTTCGGATGCATTCCCAGAAGTGGAATAGCTGGGTCATAAGGCAGATTCGTTTTTAATTCTTTGAGAAAACTTCATACTGTTTTCCACAGTGACTGCACCAATCTGCATTCCAACCAACAGTGTACGAGGGTTTCCTTCTCTCCACGTCCTCGCCAGTGCTTGTTGTTTGTTGATTTATCGATGGTAGTCATTCTGGCAGTGTGAAGTGATACCTCATTGTGGTTTTAATTTGCATTTCTCTGATGATTAGTGACACTGAACATTTTTTCATATGTCTATTGGCCATCTGTATGTTGTCTTTGGAGAAGTGTCTATTCAATTCCTTTGCCCATTTTTAAATTGGATTTTGTTTTCTTGGTGTTGAGTTAAGTTATTTTTGTTTGTTTGTTTGTTTGTTTATCCTCACGTAAGGATATTTTTTCCATTGATTTTTAGAGAAAGTGGAAGGGAGGGAGGGAGGGGGAGAGAGAGAAACATCGATGTGAGAGAGACACATCAATTGGTTGCCTCCCGAATGCACCCTGACAGGGGCCAGGGATCGAACCTGCAACCCAGGTATATGCCCTTGACCAGGAATTGAACCTGAGACCCTTTGCTGTGTGAGCCGACACTCTAACCACTGAGCCACACCAGCCAGGGTGAATTCTGTAAGTTCTTCATATATTTTAGATATTAGCCCCTTATCAGATGTGTCATTGGCAAATATGTTCTCCCACACAGTGGGTTGCCTTTTCATTCTGTTAATGGTTTCTTTTGCCGTGCTGCATGTGTCTTCTAAACTGGGACCTGCCATGTGACGCTGACCTTGCTCTGGTGTGCCTGAGACAGTTCGTTCAGTATTTAATTTTGATCAGGTGTGTAACTAAAGATAGGCAGAAGTTTCTCATTACCGAGTTTTTTCCAAGCTTACAGTGACTCTTGGGACCAACTTTAACTTCTGCAAGCTCTAGTAACAGTAATTTAATTAGGCTTCTGGTTTAATTAGATATGAAGACAAAGTTATTTCCATGAAGAATGTTGTGTTTTAGGGATTGGCCACATAACCCCAGAACTGGACATCTTGTTAGTTCATAGCTCTAAATTGTGGGGCTCTCTGGCTTTAAAATGACAGGCAGTAAACACGTGGATGAGTCTTGCAGTCAGTAGCTTTCAAGGTGGGTGTATTTCAGAGGAGGCAGTACAAGCTTTCCCCCTACTTTCTAACATAATGTCCCTCCCCCCAAACCATTGACTCCCTGCTGCCTACAGCTCCCCTACTATAGGCAGTAAATGGCTGTCAGTGTCATCTGGGACACTGGAAATCACTGTTCAGGTGATGAAAAAAAGACTCTGAATGTGGCTCTGGAAAGGTCAGTGTGTCAGCAAATAATGATGGTAGGATGCCTACCTTAAATTAAATGGAGACCACCGGTGTTAGTGTGGCTCGGCGTAGCAGGGGCTCTCTGACCTAGCCATCTGTTAGCCAGTGTAACAGAAGAATACACTGACATGGTCTATGAGTACTTTTTTTTTTTAATCCTCACCCGAGGACATTTTTCCATTTTTTGTTCAGATAGAGTGGGAGGGAGAGAGAGGAAGAGAGAGAGAGAGAGAGAGAGAAACATCGACGTGAAAGGGACACACCGAGTGGCTGCCTCCCACACGACCCAACCAGGGCCAGGGACAAACTGCAACGGAGGTACGTGCCCTTAGTGGGAACCGAACCCGGATCTCTCTGGACCGCAGGCCGACGCTCTAACTGCTGAGCCAAACCGGCCAGGGCATGAGTACTTTTTTTTTAATCCTCACCCGAGGATACTTTTTCCATTTATCTTCAGATAGAGTGGGAGGGGAAGAGAGAGAGAGGGAGAGAGAGGAATATCCATGTGAGAGAGACACCATCAGTTGGCTGCCCCCAAACTACCCCAACCGGGGCTAGGGATTGAACCCACAACCCAGGTATGTGCCCTTGACCAGGGATCAAACCCACGACCCCTTGGTCTGCAGGTTGTCACTCTAACCACTGAGCCAAACTGGCCAGGGTATAGTTTTATTATTTTTCTTTAAATGAGTCCTGCTAATTCGAGGTGAGATGGGGAGTAATTCAGTCAATCCAGAAAAACTATAAAGAAAAAAGCATCACCACTTAGAGATAGTTGCTGTTAATATTTTGAAGAACATCCTTCCACATACCTTTTTCAGCATAAATACCCACAGACAGGATTTTACATGCTATTCTGTAACCTACTTTTTACTCAACATGCTATGAATATCTTTCAATGTCAGTAAATACCTGAAAGATTTTCAGTAGCATCTGGTGTATTGTTTTATTGCATAACATAACTTAACAAAGTTTCAGTTCTTCATCTAGAATGTGCAGATATGGTAATATCTTGGGGGGTTGTTATGTGGATTAAGCGATAACGTGTGTAAGATGCTTAGGATAGTAGATGGATGACCTGTAGAAGTGCTCAGTGGTTGTTAGCTTTAGTAAACAGGTATATAATGTCTTTAGCAAAGGTGTGTAATTATCCCCCAAGGATAAACTCCTAAGAGTAGCTAGCATTTTTGGGTCACATGGTGTGGGCGTTTTCAGTTCTGATTCATCTCACCAAATAGCTCTCTAGAAAAGTTGTAGCAGTTTATATATTTCCACTCACAGTGCACATTAGTGTTCTGGTTGCCACCCTTAACTGATAGATATTAGGGGGACCGGAAAGTAATGTCGTTTTTTTACAGTAGATTCAAACAGATAAGTTTTTAACAAGATTTTATTTTTAATCAATGATGTAATCACCCTCGTTATCAACAACCTTTTGCCATCTAGTGTGCAAATTTTCAATGCCGGATCGATAAAAATCAATTGGTTTTTGAACAAAATATCTGGAGATGGCATTTTGGACATCATCGAAATTTTCAAATTTTTTGCCACTTAGAAAATGTTGTAGCAATCGGAATAAATGGAAATCTGATGGCGCAATATCGGGCGAGTATGGTGGGTGAGGCAATACCTCCCACACCAATTCATTAATTTTTTCCAGGGTTCGTCTTGCGCAGTGCGGTCTTGCATTATCGTGTTGCAGAATAACGCCTTTTCTGGTGACAATCGCTGGGCACTTTTCAATTAAAGATTGATTTACTCTATCCAATTGTTCACAGTAAAGGTCTGCATTCAGTTTGTCCAGGTTTCAGCACTTCAAAGTGAACGACCCCGCGAATACTCCACCAAACACACAAAAGTGCATTTTTGGGGTGTAAACCTGGCTTAGCTGTACTTCGTGGCGATTCCTTCGGAGAGAGCCACTGCCTTTTGTGTTTTGGATTATCATAGAGGACCCATTTTTCATCTCCAGTGATCAAGCGATCAAAAAACGCTTCTGTATTGTGCCGCTGAAGCAATAAGTTGCATGTGGTGGACCGGTCAGCTTTATTTTCTTCAGACAGATTATGCGGGACCCAAACACCTGCTCTGCTTACTTTACCAATCTGCTGCAAATGTTCTTGGATGGTTGACCAAGGTTGGTTAAGAGTGTTTGACAGTTCCTCAATTGTCTGACACGAATTTGCTTCCACTTCCGCCCTTAACGTGTCATTACTTTAACGACATTACTTTCCGGTCCCCCTAATACATTTTTGTCAAGCTTTCCTGAAAGGTGGAAAATGTTATTGCATTATTTTTCTTTGATTTTCTTTTGATTACTAGTGAGATTAAATAACTTTTCATATGTCATTGGCCATTTCTGTGTTTTTTTGTGAATTGCTATTTTTCTTTTGAGGGCTTTGCCTTTTTTTTCCCCTTTATTGATTTTAGAGAGAGAGGAAGTGAGAAGGAGAGAGAGGGAGAGAAACATCAATGAGGGAGAACATCGATTGGCCACCTCCTGCATGCCCCTCACCGGGGATTGGGCCCACAGCCTGGCCATGTGTCCTGACCGGGAATTGAACTGGCGACCTCTTTGTGCATGGATCGATGCTCATCCGCTGAGCCACACCAGCTGGATGGCTTTGCCTTTTTCTTATTGATTTGAAAACTCTCTCTAAATTAACCCTTTGTTATGTTGCAAATAATTTTTCCTAGTTTTTTTTTTTTTTTTAACTTTCTCTTTGGTATTTTGCCATTAATTTTATATATATATATATATATATATATATTCAAAGGCTTCTAAGACTATAAAAATCTTCACTCATACTTCTAGGATTTTTATGATTTAACTTTTTATATTTAAATCTGTTCTATGTGGAATTTATTTGGGAGTGACGATAAAAAGGGAGTTAGGGATATATCTTTATTTTTTTTTTAAATAGCTAGTTTTTCCCAGCTCTTTGACCACTAACTTGCAATGCTAGCTTTATCATTCACCAGCGATTTTCAACTGGTGTGCCCCAGTGTAGCAAAAAATTTTAAAACATGCAATACCTGACTATTTAGTCAGGAGCACTGACCTCTTTTCTCTTAGATTGTCAAATAAAAAAATGACAATAGCCAACACAGCAGTACCCACCTGGTGTGAATGAATCAAAATTTTACTTATTTTTCTTGTCAGATTGACAAAAACATAGAATATATTTTTTTGGTGTGCTGCAGAATTTTAGTAATTAGTTTGTGTGCCATGAGATGAAAAGGGCTGAAAATCACTGTCATACACTAAACAAAACCTCACCTAGTCTTGCACTTTGGCTTGTCTCTTCCTGTGCCAGTAACTGTGCTAGGGATTAGTCAGTCTCTCTCTAGATGTGGCAAGTTTCCTGCTCATCTGCTCCTGATAGATCAAGTGACATTTCACATAGCTAGTCTTAAACTTCCTGGTTTCTGAACTTCCTACCCTAGGATGTGATTAAGTAATCTAAATTACCCTGTTTACCATGTGACCTCTCTAGATACTGGCTTTGGCTTGTTAATCACTCAAACAGCATATTTACATGGTTTTTCTTTTCTTAAAAAATTTTTTTTAAAAATATGTTTTTATTGATTTTTTAGAGAGAGAGGGGAAAGGAGAGGGAGAGAAACATTGATGTGAGAGAGAAACATCGAATGGCTGTCTCCTGCACACCCCGCACTGGTGACTGAGCCTCTGACCAGGAATGGAACCCCAAGACCTCTTGATGCACAGGACAACGCTCAATCCACTGAGCAACACCTACTGGGCACATGGTTTTTCTTAATTTTGACTTTCTAGAACATACATTTGGCTGACTGCTTAGGAATATGTAGTGGCCAGATCATGTTCTCTTTATGCTAAATAATCTATCTCTTGCCCTGGCCGGTTTGGCTCAGCGGTTAGAGCATCGGCCTGTGGTCCGGAGAGACCTGGGTTCGGTTCCCACTAAGGGCACGTACCTCGGTTGCAGTTTGTCCCCGGCCCTGGTTGGGTCGTGCAGGAGGCAGCCACTCAATGTGTCCTTTTCACGTCGATGTTTCTCTCTCTCTCTCTTTTTCTCTCTCCCTCCCACTCTATCTGAACAAAAAAAAAAAAAAAAAAAAGGAAAAAATGTACTTGGGTGAGGATTAAAAAATAAATAAATAAATAATAAAAAAAAATAATCTATCTCTTATGTATACTACATTAGAGCAACACCGCTATTGTTCCCCAGAAATAAAACATGCTTCAAATCTCCTCCACTTTGTCCATTTCAATTGTCATGTACACAGAACAGCTAACACATAACATCATTTTGTAACAGTGCTTGAGATAAACATTCACTCTGCCTTCAGTTGGCTGGACTTGACTCCTAAATGTTTTTGTATGTTCAGTATTTTAACATATTTTTATTTGTTCTATATTTTAATATTACAGGATATTCACTGGTTATATTGTATTAGAGGTTTGGGGTTTTCTCTTCCTAAAGAGATTATTCTGCCTTTTAGTTCTTGGGAGCTACAAGCTTTGTCCTGTGCTCATATTTCTTTTATTCATCTTACTTTGCCTTGATTAGAACAATTTAGCCATAACTTACTGGTTGATGTGTTCAACTGTATATATCATTGGAAATGATTCCATTTGAGCCGGTGATCCTATGACCTTGTCTCAGCTTTCTTGGGTATTTCAAGCAGAAGTACTTTTCTTCTCACACACATTTTCTTTTCTCTTTTTTTATTTCTCTTTGATTTCCACCTTAACTTTGTTTATCCTGATTTGAAATTCTTATTTAACAAGTACTTATTAGCATCTACTGTATACTCAGCACTTTACTAGTTGGCAATATTAATATATTTTATTTGTATTACCCTTTGAAAATTTTCAAATTCCTTATATGTCTTCATGTTTGTTCTTCCTGCACAACTACCTTCTACCTGACATCTTGCTATTGCTTCTGTATGCTCCCTCCCGTAAGGCCTGCTTAAATCTCAGTGTGCAGACTTTTATTTCTTCTCACTCATATATATAGTCTACTCCTGGCCAGTGCTTCTAAACACTTTGATGGGTTCAGGGCATCTTTACCAATTTGTGACCATGTGGACAGAGTTGATGGGAACTATAGTCGATGGTGGCTATAGCCTTTATGTCCTCCCCAGACCGCCAGCTCATTTCTTCAACTGAAGGAGACATCTGAGCTCTGCCTGGGTTCCCCTTCCTGCACTGTGTCCTGGACATTCTCTCCAGACAGTAATTTAGGGCAGATGTAGGCCCTTATTTGTTTCTTGTCTGTCAGGGATCACTCTCTTTTGTTGCCTGAAGTCCATTGTCTTAAAAACTATCGTTTTAGTCCAGCTAGTGTGGCTCAGTAGATTGAGCATCATCCCATGGACTGAGAGGTCCTGGTTTGATTCCCGG
Organism: Tadarida brasiliensis; assembly: GCA_030848825.1. Classification (NCBI taxonomy): domain Eukaryota; kingdom Metazoa; phylum Chordata; class Mammalia; order Chiroptera; family Molossidae; genus Tadarida; species Tadarida brasiliensis. Next base: position 9,871,946 of record CM061275.1, on the reverse strand, counting down.
TCAGGGCACATGCCCAGCTTTCAGGCTTGATCCCCCATTTGGGGGCGTGCAGGAGGCGGCTGATTGATGTTTCTCTCTCGTATCAATGTTTCTCTCTCTCTCTCTCTCTCTCTCTCTCTCTCTCCCTTCTCTAAAAAAATCAATAAAAATATGTTTTTTTAAAAAGAAAGAAAAAAACTATTATTTTATATCATTTGTGTTTTTTCTGTTGTTTCAGGTGGGAAGCTTAATCTGATCCCTGTTGCTCTATGTTGGCCAGAAGCAGAAGTCTTCTCAGAATATAGCTTCTTATATTTTATACTAATTTCTCTCGTGGGGAAATTAAGTGGGTCTGGCCTTCCTTATCTTTTCATCATCTTCCTTTTCTGAGCTTCACAAGTAATAATTAAAGAAAATGAATTTAATATTTATTGAGTGCCTTTCATGTGCTATGTTATATATGTTTTCTAATAAGAGTAGGCTTGGTCCCTGTACCAGATGGGTTTCAGGTCTGGTCATGGAGACAGATAATGTTATCATTGCTATAATTAAAAGTAATACATATGCCCTGGCTGGTTTGGCTCAGCGGTGGAGCATCGGCCCTCAGACCAATGAGTCACAGGTTCGATTCTGGCCAAGGGCACGTACCTTGGTTTCGGTTCGTCCCCAGCCGTGGTTGGGGTCGTGTGGGAGGCAACCAGTCGATGTGCCCCTCTCACGTCGATGTTTCTCTCTCTCTCCCCCTTTCTCTCCCTCTCTGTTTATCTGAAGGTAAATGGAAAAATATCTTTGGGTGAGGATTTAAAAAAAAAAAAAAATATATATATATATATATATATATATATATATATATATATAAAGTAATACATATTTCACCCTGGCCAGTTTGGCTTAGCAGTTAGAGCGCCCACCTGTGGACCAAAGGGTCTAGGTTTTGATTCCTGGTCAAAGGCATGTACTTGTGTTGCAGGTTCAATTCCCAGCCCTGGTCGAGGTCATTTGGGAGGCAACTAATTGATGTGTCTCGCTCACATCAATGTTTCTTTCTCTCCCTCTCTCCCTTCCCCTCTTCCTCCTTCCCTCTCTTTCTCCTTCCCTTCCATTCTATCTAAAAATCAATGGGAGACTTCCGGTCAAGATGGCGGCGTAGGTAAACGCAGTATCGTGTCCTCCCACAACCACATCAAAGTTACAACTAAACTACAGAACAACCATCATTCAAAACCGCCTAATATCAAGCTGAACGGAAGTCCTACAACTACAAAATTAAAGAAGAAGCCCCATTGAGACTGGTAGGAGGGGTGGAGGCAGCGATGGGCTGGTCCCACACCCACGTGTGGCGGATAAAAATTAGGACATCACCTCGACTGGGAAGGTCTTCCCTGAGGACTGAGGGGTCCCCGTCCCACACCAGGCGCCCAGCTCAGGGTTCCAGTGCCAAGAAGAGAAGTCCCCATAACTTCTGGCTGGAAAAACGAGCGGGAACTGAGGCTGAGGCGACTGGAGCCCCCAGCAGCTCCTCTTAAAGGGCCTGCGTATGGACTTACTTGGACTCGCACCCTCCAGGCTCCAGCATGGGGGAGGCAGCTTGAAAGGCGCCAGAGTCATATGGGGAAGAACTGAGCTGTTTGGCATTGGAGCGAGGGCTGGAGAGGCAGCTTTCTCCTGGACAGATGTGCTATCAGAGGCTTTTGTTCCTTTGGTGAGCCCTTCTCTGGGCCGGCAGATGCCGCCATATCTGGAACTCCAGCAACCTGGCTCACACTGTTGGCCCCACCCTGGTGATTCCCTGAGGCCCCGCCCCACCCAACTTCCAGGCCCACCCAAGCTGTTGCCAGTTGCTTTACCATAGGATTGGCCTGTCTTGGAGCCTGCTTCAGCTTTTCCTAAATTCTTTCAAACAAGCAGCATCTGGTCTCAGCTAGCCCCACACCTCTTGCTAAGTACTACATAGAAACAAACACAGGGAGGCAGCCAAAATGAGGAGACAAAGAAACAGGTCCCAAATGAAAGAACAGAACAAAACTCCAGGAAAAGAACTAAGTGAAATGGAGTTAAGCAACCTAACAGATGCTGAGTTCAAAACACTGTTTATAAGGATGCTCAATGGACTTAGTGAGAACCTCAGTGAACTTAGTGAGGGCCTCAAGAGCATAAAAAAGGACCAGTCAGAAATGCTGGAAGCACAGTTAGAAATGAAGGAGGCACTAACTGAAATAAAGAATAATTTACACAGAATCAATAGTAGAGTAGGTAAAGCCAAGAAGCAAACCATGGATTTGGAATATAAGGAAGCAAAAAACACCCAATCAGAACAGCAAAACGAAAAGAGAATCCAAAGAAATGAGGATAGTGTAAGGAGCCTCTGGGACAACTTCAAGCGTGCCAACATTCGCATCTTGGGGGTGCCAGAAGGAGGAGAGAGAGAACAAAAAATCGAAAATCTATTTGAAATAATAGTGGCAGAAAACTTCCCTAACTTGGTGAAGGAAACAGACATACAAGTCCAGGAAGCACAGAGAGTGCCAAACAAGATGAGCCCCAAGAGGCCCACACCAAGACACATCATCATCAAAATGCAAAAGTTTCAAGACAAAGAGAGAATCTTAAAAGCAGCAAGAGAAAAGAAGTTAGTTACCTACAAGGGAGTTCCCATAAGACTGTCAGCTGATTTCTCAAAAGAAACTTTGCAGGCCAGAAGGGAGTGGCAAGAAATATTCAGAGTGATGAAAAGCAAGAACCTACAACCTAGATTTCTCTATCCTGCAAAGCTGTCATTTAGAATCGATGGCCATATAAAGAGTTTCCCAGACAAGGAAAAGCTAAAGGAGTTATCATCACCAAACCATTATTATATGAAATGTTGAAGGGTCATCTTGAAGAAAAAGATAAAAAAATGTGAACAAACAAAATGGCAATAAGTACATATCTATCAACAGTTGAATCTACAAACAAAATGAACAAGCAGAACAGAAACATTCTCAAAGATACAGAGAACTTTTGTTGGGTACCAGATGGGTGGGGGCTGGGGGAATGGGTGAAAAAGGTGAAGGGATTAAGAAGTACAAATTGATTGTTAAACTGACAAACCTCAAAGAGAAAGGGGATGGGGGTGGGAAGAAATAAACCAAAGATCTTATATGTATATATGCATAACCAATGGACACAGACAACAGTGTGGGGAAAGGCAGGAGGGGGGCGGGAATGGGGAGGAGGGGGGGCAGTGGGGGGAAAATGAAGAACATCTGTAATACATTCAACAATAAAGATAAGTTAAAAAAAATAAAAATAAAAAAAATAAAAATCAATGGGAAAATATCCTTGGGTGAAGATTAACAAGCAAACAAAAAAAATAATACATATTCTGAAATATTTATGATGCCACACAATATAGAGTGACATATACATTATGTTAAATATGATAAATGATTAAGCATTAGGATTTTGCTGACATCTGTGAATTCTATCTCCTAACCATGACCAGAGTTGTTCACCCTTTCCTGGACCCCTGTAATCCTCCCATTGAAGGAGTAGAATTATATCTGTGTTCTTGGTCCCCCAACTCCCCTGGATTTATCTCCTCTCCGCATGACCTTTTCTCTCCACTTGAGCTGATTTTATTTTTTTGCTTTTACTTACACCAGTATAAGAATGTCAAAGACTGAAATGTAAAGATTAGCTGCATTTGCTGTAGATGGATGAGTTTTTTCAATGAGTTTATTTTCAAAAGTAAAATTTGATTGGCTATTGGGAAGGGAAGGGAGAAAAGGTTAAGGGTAGTGGAAGACCACAATTATAGTTAATAAATCTGGCCTACATTTCCAAAGGTTCTCTTTGGATGATGAATGAAGTGAACTGTTCTTTGAGTTGTTTAGGTGAATCTGCGCATTGCTAGTGACATGTAATCATCTTCCCCCTTCTGTGACTGGGCACTAGGAAATGTGAGGAATGCCATTGTGCACTGACTGGGTCTTAGAAGTGAAAGGTGCTGACTGATTGGTTCAAGATGAGCAACGTGTGGCCTAATCAAGATAGCCAGAACTCCAGTGGTGGGATTTTTCTTTCCTCCTAGTTACTTGCTATGACCAGAGCCTTCCTTGGAAAGATTGCCCACGTTTAGATGACTGTTAGCCCGTGTGGTCTCTCTGGTGCTTATAGTAGCTCTGGATATTTCTGCTTCTCCTCAAGGAGCTCATTGATGTAATTTCAGACACTATCCTCACTCAAAAGAACATGCCATCTTGCTGTGTGTGGAATATCTTACAAGACACATTGCTGTGTCAGTTTTTATGCTCCTGGTTCCAGATGTCTCTAGCAGCCCTCCTTTTTTGCAGACGCTTGGCTAGTGTGTGTGTATGAATAGCCTTTCTGTCCTGCAGAGGCTATGAGCTCTGCCTGAACATTTGAGAGTTAACTAGCGTTTACTGAGCAAGCCCTCTGTGCGGCACTGGTTGTACAACTTACAGAGGTTGTATAAGAGACTCTGCTGACCTTAAAGGTACTTACAGTCCAGAGGGGAAATAGAATAAGTGAATTCAGAGGCCCATTCAGGAAGACCACCAAAGAAATTTAGAAGATAAGCGACACAGTATTTTGAGTTCTGTTTCTTCAGACATCTCTGTTGGGATTGGTGGCTCGAGTGACCCAGAGACAGGCATCCCACCATTTGTAGACATGTGCTATTTTGAGATTGAGTTTGTGGTTCGGGAAGGATGTATAACCATTTTCAACAAACGCTTATTGAGTGTGCAAAGTATCGTGGTAGGCACAGGGAACACCAACAAGTATAAAGTTATATCTTCTGCTCCTAAGGAACTGCTCATGTTTTGAAAGGCAGGGCATGTTTAAGATTTTTAAAATCTTAAGGAGATATAAGTCTTCATAAGAGAAAAGCATAATTGTCAATAATAAGTAGAAATATATACTAAACTGTTAACCCCTCTGGGGAGTGGGGTTTGGGTGGTGGGGCATGTGGCAAAGAGGAAGGATCTTCACTTTTTCTATATACATTTCTGTATGGTTGGAAATTTTTATTAAATGCCAGCATGGCCATTTTGGAATTATTTCTTTATCAGCTAAAAAACAAACAAAACCAATAGAGACTAGAAGATTTTAAACATAATGTTAGCCTTGAACATTTCTGTGTGATAGGATTATGAAAGATTTATATTTTCTTCATTATACCTCCTATTGTCTACATTTTCTATAATGGATATACATTATTTTATAAATAGAGAAAGAAAGTATTTAAAAACTGTAACCTAAAAGCACCTACAGTGATTATTAAATCTACATTTCAGTATGCTTACCATATTTTGGATACAATACACCAGCTTTCCTTTTTTTGTCTCCTCACTCTCACCACAACTTTATTAAGGTTGTTCTATTATTATTATTATTATCATTATCATTACTACTACTATTTTAAAAGGTGAAAGAAGGGCATTTGCTCTTGCTTCTCTCCCTTGTCATTTTGAGTGAGCCTAGAAGCAAAAGGAATCCAGTTATTAACTATGCACCTATAATATGAAGGCTGCCTAGAAAAATTTAAATTATGCTGATTGGGTTGCAGTTATATCTTTCACTGTGGGCTGTGATCCCTTGTTTTAAAGCATCCTAAGAATACTTTCTATATATTTATATTTAGCTCTCTTGGAGAAAGCAGTGAGATTATCCCATTTCCCATCTGGTGCAATAAAGAAAACTCATCTGCTTGGCTTACTTTGTATGAGAGAATTAAAATCTCCAAGTTACTTGTAATTCAGGTTAAGTAGTTAAGTCCTGTCCTCCAAATTTTGTACTGGGAATCCATGTCCCTTATAATACGAATTTAATTACTTCAAAAGTAATAGTGTTCTGGCCTGGCCGGTGTGGCTCAGTGATTGAGCATCATCAACCCATGCACCAGGAGGCCGCTGGTTCGATTCCCGGTCAGGGCACATGCCCAGGTTGTGGGCCCATTCCCCAGTGGGGGGCATGCAGGAGGCAACCAGTCAGTGTTCTCTCTCATCAATGTTTTTATCTCTCTTTCCCTCTCCCTTCCTTTTTTAAAAAAAGTAATAGTGTTCTGAATTATTTAAGGAAGTCAAAGATTAAAGGAAAGATATCATTTCTAAATGAATTTCTTTTTTTTCCATTACAGCATGTGTTTGATGATCTCAGTGGCTCGGTATCCTTGTCTTGGGTTGGAGATAGCACTGGGGTAAGTAATATTTTGAGGCTGTGAATTCAACTCAGCAAGAAGAAGCTGGAGATTTGGGGAGTTTAAGCACTGAATGCTGTCACTTTCTGAAACTTTCTCCAGCCTCAGTCACAGAAATGCATGTTTCCAGGACAGAATCACAGGAAACTGTGGTTGGTTTGGTTTTGCTGTAGAATGGGAAACATTTTGTAACCACCTTCTTCCGTAATGGGAAGACAGATACCTTTTGAGTCCTTGGTGGCTGCTTGGCATCAAGATGAGCAAGAAGAAGAAAGAGGGAAGAGTGTGCTATATGCTGAGAAGTGAGCCTCACAACACTTGGGAAAACCCACGTAGAAGCTGAAACCTGCACATTGCACATCTTGGCATTTTTTCCTCCAAACTGCATTTTTCCCATGTCCTTTCCCACAGTTAGTGTTGAAGGACAGTGGCGCCCATGGGTTTATGGCTGTTTAGCTCCATCTGTTGTCCCTTCCCCTACCACAAAGGAGATGCTGCCAGGATTGGGGGAATGGAAGAAGCATCAGTCAGCTCCTTATCCCTCCTGGTATGTAGTCCATCTCCCAGTAGGAGGGTGCACTGAGGATGCATTGGCCCCAGGTCTTTAATCCAGGCTTGGTGTTAGCTGGCTCTGTTATTATCCTGCCTGAACAAGGGCGAGGCCACAGCGCATACCCTCTGGTATTCCATTAATGTATGTATCAGCACTGAGGCACACGATGGCTGTCAGGACCTCAAAGAAATATAATTTTGGTGCTGAAGAGCAAGTTGTACATTTATTATCTTAATCAATTTTTAAACTTCTAGTAGAATTTCTTTAAGCATGCCTCAGTTTCTTCTATAATTTGAGTTGTGCCCTAATTTCAATGATTAATCCATTTATTTAAGATAGTTGGTATCTCCAAGATTTCTTGTTATATAACTATTTGAGACTCCCTCTTGTAATGATCTATCAGAATCTGTCCTCATGCATATTTTTTATCTAGAAAAATATTTATTTAAGAAATTAATTTCCTTTTAAACAACAATGAGGTATCACCTCACACCTGTCAGAATGGCTGCCATCAACAAATCATCAAACAAGTGTTGGCGAGGGTGTGGAGAAAAGGGGACTCTAGTACACTGCTGGTGGGAATGCAGACTGGTGCAGCCACTATGGAATACACTATGGTGTTACCTCAAAAAATTAAAAATTGAATTGCCATTTGACCCAGTGATCCCACTTCTAGTAATATACCCTAAGAAGCCTGAAACACCTATCAGAAAGAATACATGTACCCCCATGTTCATAGCAGCACTATTTGCAATAGCTAAGATCTGGAAACAGTCCAAGTGTCCATCAGTGGATGAATGGATAAAAAAGTACTATGCAGCTGTAAGAAAGAAAGATCTCTTATCCTTTGAGACGACATGGAGGGACCTGGAGAGTATTATCCTAAGCGAAACAAGCCAAGCAGAGAAAGACAAATATCACATGATCTCACTTATTTGTGGAATATAATAAACATAACAGTCAGAAGAACAGGGTAGACCCAGAGATGTGGAAGTAGGGTACAGAATGACAACCCTCAGAAGAGGGGTTGGGGGGGGAGGGAAGAGATAAACCACAGAACTTATACGCATGTATGCAGAACTGATGGACATGGACAACAAAGCTGGGGACAGGGTGGGGGGATGGGGAGGAGGGTGTCAATGGGGAAAAAAGGAGAAACATCTGTAGCAAAAATAAATTAATAAAAAAAAAAAAAGAAATTAAGTTCCTGGAGAACTAAGAGCAGGGAGGAGAAAAGGAGGGCTATATGTGACACAGTGATTTCTGTCAGAGCATCTGCACTGCTCTAGCGTCTGTGCCTGAGAATATCTTACAATAATATGGATACAAAATAGTTCAATCCTTCCTTTATTGTAATGTGTAGTTGATTAGCTATGCCTCACTACAAGTGTACGTGATGGAACCATCACAACCAAATGAGTTGAGACCTTGAATCATTGCAGGCCCTAGTAATTTTTTGGTTTTCTGACATATTATAAGCTATTGCAAAGCAGAGCTATTGGCAATCTTTGAGATGTTGATTTAATCCCATCACAGGCAAGCATGTGATTGGACTAGCTTTCTTTTTGACATCGTGCTTTTCTCTCTCTCCAGATCATTCTAGTCTTGACTACCTTCCATGTACCACTGGTAATTATGACTTTTGGACAGTCCAAGCTATATCGAAGGTGAGATGAGTAACATATGATTGTGGCATTGACTGACTTAACACGTTGTGAATGTAAGTCCCCCACTTTCCTAGACATGATGGAGTCTAACAGTTGATTTAAAAGGTCTTTTAGTCATCTTAAATTTTCATCAAACTGTCACGTTCAGCACACTTTTAAGTATTTACTTAACAGCCTTAAGAAGTATGAAAAGGAATCTAGTTCCAAGATGATTAGGTTGACCTAACTGAATGGCAAAACAATAAAGGAAGATGGAGAGTCTATAAGGGTGTGTGTTCATTAATTTAAATGGATATTTATTTGTGGGAAGGTAGCATGGAGTTCAACAACCTTTCTATTTATCATAAGCACAAAGTGGTTTTTATGTCCCTGAAGTAACAATCCTCACTGTACCTTCCAAGTAAATATATTATCTAACACTATGAGCTCCAAACAGATTATTTCTAGATCAGGAGGAGGTTCTCAGGTCAGACCTACCAAAGTGCCTTATAGTGTTCATACCGGTAATATAATGGTGGCAGTGTATGTTCTGGAACCATACTGTGACATTTACAAAATTTTAGATTTGTCTTCTCAGAGGTACAGATTAGTTAAATAGTAGGTTCTTTTCCTTAACTGTTAGATGCAAGACAAGCTAACTCTTAGAAATTGCTGATGGTCTTCTCAATCGTTTTGCATGTCTAATTTTCCCCCAAGGGACCTAAAAAAATATGGCATTCTAGCAGATGACATAGAAAGTACCCTCAGGGCCAAGGAATCCCTCAGCAGCTATTGTACTTTCTCAGGGGCCCAGGTGGGAGTAAACCCGTGCTGAATCTCTGAGATGGATTACACCTTCCCCAATAGGTGTAATCTGGGTTGCTGATTCTGAGCCTAGATCCAGTGTTCTCTGCCCTTCAACACAGTGATGTTGGCTTAAAAATAGGCTAAGAAGGAATTATCATCTTGGAATTGCTGTAAGCTCCACGAAGCCAAGGTTCTTGACTAACTTGGTTTCTCCAGCAACTAGCCAAATGAGTGATTCAGAGTAGTAGGCAGGCAGTCCATACTAATTGAATTAATGAATGCCTTGGCTTCTCTTTTTTTTTTTTTTTATTTTATCCTCACCTGAGGACATTTTTTCATTTTTTGTTCAGATAGAGTAGGAGGGAGAGAGAGAGAGAAACATCGACGTGAAAGGGACACATCGATTGGCTGCCACCCGCACAACCAACCAGGGCCGGGGACAAACTGCAACCGAGGTACATGCCCTTAGCGGGAACCGAACCCGGGTCTCTCCGGACCGCAGGCCGATGCTCTAACCGCTGAGCCAAACCGGCCAGGGCTGCCTTGGCTTCTCTATCATTTTTAGACTGATAATTTTCTTATTTGTTTGATAAGGATTGACAATGTATTATAGAATCCTAGTGCTAGAAAGGGCTATAATTTATAGGTGATTTTGTTCATTCAATTAGAATAGTAATGGAACCATTTCAGACAAATGAAAAGTATCCTGTTTGGAGAGGGAAAACATAAGAAATTATAACTTCAAAACTCTTTCCAGTGTTTAAGAAACCTTGCTGTCATAAAATTTTTCATTATGATAGTTTTTTTTAACAATTTATCTTTCATAATAAAAACAGTATATTATACTGTATAACATTTGGGAATTTTAAAGGAAAGAAATTTCACCCTAATGTCAAGTGTAATCTTAATTTATATGCAGTTTATTATCTTGATTTTCTCCTTTAATATTATATCATATTGCTGCATAGTTTCCGGAAGCAACATGGTACAGTGTAAAGTTGCCAGGTTTTGTTGAAAATAGGCCTAGGATTGAATCTCAGCACTATCGTTTGCAAGCAGAATGAACTTGAGCAGGTTACTTCACCTCCCTGAGACTTTTTGTTATCTAAAAGAAAGATGATAACAATGATAACCTTAGAGCTGTTGTGACTTACGCTTTGCAGTGCCTGGGGTGGAGTAAGAACTTGGTTAGCAGCTGCCATACCAGCAGCCAGCAAAGGCAGGTAGCTAGACTATACTGACACTGCTGTGCCAGTTGTTAAAATGAACTGAAAGCTTTCTATGCCAGTTGGTAAAAAGTGATTGTCTGCCCCCAGATGCCTCCATGGCTTCTAGAGATGCATGCGCACCCCTGCCCTGCCACCACACAAGCGTCACTAATACTTGGCATTATGACCCGTATCTATTCTGATTGATGCTCATACCATGATATTTTTCATATTCCCTCTGCCAGTAACCCATCATTTTTGTTAGATTGACGGAATTTACTAAATCATTATTCTCTTGGACACTTAGGTTGCAGCTAAATTTTCACTATTAATACTGCTGTGATAAATATCACACACATATGTATAAGAAGATGCTAATTTCCAGTTCATTTTTTAGTAGCAAATGAAAACCTCTTTTCTTATTGATCCCTAGATGTTTTTGAAGGCTAAGCTCCTCCTTCTCCAGGTTAAATGATCTTCTATACTTGTTGCTTCAGCCACTTTTTTTTTTTTTTTTTTATCCTCACCCGAGGACATTTTTTCATTTTTTGTCCAGATAGAGTGGGAGGGAGAGAGAGGAAGAGAGAGAGAAACATCGACATGAAAGGGACACATCGAGTGGCTGCCACCCGCACGACCAACCAGGGCCGGGGACAAACTGCAACCGAAGTACATGCCCTTAGCGGGAACCGAACCCGGGTCTCTCTGGATCGCAGGCCGACGCTCTAACCGCTGAGCCAAACTGGCCAGGGCGCTTCAGCCACTTTTTTGCTTGCCTTCTGAATTCTCTACATTGCTGTTTAATCGAACTGGACTTGACAGGTTCCTAGTTAGACCCACAGGGAGTGAAATGTGTTTTCAAACTTTTTTCCTACCCTTTTGCTTTTCAACATTGTGCTTACTTTAAGACCACCAAAACCAAAAACCAAACGGTTTAAATACCTACCACCATCTGACTCAGCCCATTTCATCCTCTGTCTGGTCTGTGAGAAACCCCCAGCATACACTTTACTAGTGAGCACTCCTGTTTGTTTCTGGGATAGTGTCATGTTAACAGCTAAGGTGCTTTTTCTCCATGGTGTATAGCAGTTTTGTTGTTTGTTTTTACTGAGGTCATTTTGCATATGAATTCTTTCCGCCTTGCTGTGAAGTGAAAAGTCTTCCAGAGTTTAGGTGGAAACTGTAAATCTGCCTTGCTGCCTCTCTGTCTGGCCAGGCCTGGCCTGATGTGACTCATGTCGTGGAACAGCCAGCCAAGAACACATGTTCCTTCAAAAGCGGGAAGGGAGGGAGCAGTTTAATCAGAATGACTATGCTGAGGTTGCCCAAGTGAGAAATAAAATAAAAGCCTGTTGCCCTGGCCGGTTTGGCTCAGCAGTTAGAGCATCGGCCCGCGGTCCAGAGGGACCAGGGTTCTGTTCCCGCTAAGGGCGCGAACCTCAGTTGCAGTTTGTCCCCGGCCCCGCTTGGGGTAAGCGGGGTTGTGCAGGAGGCAGCCACTCGATGTGTCCCTTTCGCATCCCCTTTCGCATCGATGTTTCTGTCTCTCTCACTTCCCCTCTCTCCCTTACTTCCCCTCTCTCCCTCCCACTCTATCTGAACAAAAATGGAAAAATGTCCTCTCGGGTGAGGATAAAATAATAAATAAATAAATAAAAATAAATAAATAAAAGCCTGTTGAATCTACTCTGAAGACTTTTGTTTTTCACAGCGTTAATGCTCATATTATTTATTGGATTATCTTTTTCCACTAAATTTTATGTGGTCGGAGGTTTATTTGGGATTCAAATAAAGGCAGCAGTCACATGCCACCTGCTCTGAGTTGTGCAGCATGGAGGCTATCAAAAATAGAAGGAAGTTGTTTCTGTTACCTGTGCCCAGTTAGTAGGCTTTGATCTGTAAGTTATGAAAAAGAATTGTTGAAAGGTTTGGGACATAATAACTAAAGTCTCTAGACATTAATGATTAGGTTAAGATGAATAGTATGCTAATGTCTTCAGTTTTAAGGAGTCATGTTTAAATGGTATAAATTTTGATTCTCTATTAAGGAATATTCGTATAATAGATTGTAAAGTACATTTGCCTCTCACTTGCAGATATGAAGTTAAAAAAGAAACAAGCTAACTATAGTTAGGATGATAATTTGATTTTTGGCAACTGAAAGGTGTTCTGTACCTTTTGTTCTGTGGCTCCTTGGGTGTAACTTCAACTTAGTGAAGCACATGTGAGCATTATTGTACACCAGAATTCTATACCTAATTACCAAAAAACTACTGGACCATTTTATTTGTGATTTTTATTTCCTGTTGAGAGTTGTTCAAATTTTGGAAATTAATAGGAGAATCTCTAAGAGATTTCACATCAAAGTTTATTTCATAGTCAATGTAAGTTTTTTAGGAGGTTACTGAGGTTAAAAAAAAAAAAGGATAACTTGCCCAGCCAGTGTGGCTCAGTAGATTGAGCATTGTTCCATGGACTGAGAGGTCCAGGTTCGAATCCTGGTCAGGGCACATGCCTGGGTTGTGAGCTTGATCTCCCGTGGGGGGTGTGCAGGAGGCAGCCAATTGATGTATCTCTCTCATATCGATGTTTCTATCTTTCCCTTCCTCACTCTCTCTAAAAAAAAAAAATTAATAAAAATATATTTTTTAAAAAAAGAACTTAAAGGTATACAACAGATAGATATTGAAGCAAAGTACAGTAAACCAGCTCTTCCAGGGCATGTTGTATGACAGCTTTTTAAATTATATGCTTGGTTCATTTTCACTGCTTTTAGACAGTTGGGGTGAAAAAAGAGACTGAAGTATAATTGGGAGTTAAGTTTACCTATAAATTGAAATTCTGCCAGTTTTGTCTGTCACTGTTTTCAGGTCTGTGATTCCTTTAGCACATTTTAATAAGTTACATTCTCCCTACTGGTCTTTTAACTGGAAATCTCAATATAGTCAATTCTCATTCTTCACCATATTTATGTTCTCCATAGTCCCCATGAATACTGGGTTAGTGAATACTAAACCATTGTTCCTAGGAGAAATTCTGGGGTAGGTGCTTGTAAACCTCTGATCACAACATTCATTTTCATCAATTGATTAGTATATGACCTTGTTTTATATGTATTTCTGAATAAAGTTACCTTATTTCGTGTATATTGTTGATTCATTAACATTGAGCTCACAACCAGCTCATGTCCGAAAGAAGCTTATCTAACTCGCGTTATTTTCTCATGCTCAAGAGCTCTGAACCAGCATTTCAACGCTATGCTTCGGGGGCCATTTTAAACAGCAAAATTGCCAATAAAAAAGCACAAAAATGCACACTGTGAGGTACTAAATAGACCATGACAAAGACACTTATTTACAGTGTAAGAGCTGAAATAAGAAGACAGAATGTCCCCTTGTTGGACCTCAGTTGGGAACATTGTGCACTGGGTGACTCAAATTTTTCTCCACCCTGCATGTGTCTGCTAATGACGCTGAACGTGCCAGAGTATTGATTTGGGGGTTACAAATAAATTTTAGTGAGTAGGCATATTCACAAATACAGAATCCCTGAATAATGAGAATAAACTGTATAAGCTTTCCCAATTAGTGAAAACTGCGAAACTATAATTATTATTATTTTGTTGTTGTTGTTAATCCTCACCTGAGGATATTTTTTTTCATGATTTTTTTTTTTTTTTTTTTAGAAAGAGTGGAAGGGAAGGGGGGAGAGAGAGCGGAAAAAAAACATTGATGTGAGAGAGACACATTGATTGGTTGCCTCCTGCACAACCCCAGCTGGGGCCAGGGATCACACCTACAACCTGGGTATGCACCCTTGACCAGAATCAAACCCAAGACCGTTTGGTTCCAGGGCTAATAATCTAACTGCTGGGCCAAATCAATCAGGGCTATAATTATTATTATTTTTTTTTTAACCTCACCCGGGGACATTTTTTTTTTTTTTTTTTTTTTGCATTTATCTTCAGATAGAGCGGGAGGGAGAGCAGGAGGAAGAGAGAGAGAAACATCAATGTGAGAGACACATTGAGCAGCTGCCACCCACACGATCCCAACCGGGGCTGGGGACAAACTGCAACCGAGGCACGTGCCCCCAGCGGGAACCGAACCTGGGACTCTCCAGTCCGTGGGCCAGTGCTCTAACCACTGAGCAAACCGGCCACGGCTATAATTATTTTTTATTATTATTTTTTTTTGTTCAGATAGAGTGGGAGGGAGAGAGAGGAAGAGAGAGAGAGAGAGAAACATCGACGTGAAAGGGACACATCGAGTGGCTGCCACCCGCACGACCAACCAGGGCCGGGGACAAACTGCAACCGAAGCACATGCCCTTAGCGGGAACCGAACCCGGGTCTCTCTGGACCGCAGGCCGACGCTCTAACCGCTGAGCCAAACCGGCCAGGGCTATAATTATTTTTTAAGAGTTTGTTGTCATCCCTGTTATTTTTATGTTGCAGTTTATAGTGACTTAACCATGGCAAAAATGAACTAAAGGAATGGAGAAATGGTTAGGCTTGAAAGCCAACCAAACAAGGTTATCTGTATTGGTTTGGTTGTTGAGAAAAGTAATATGTAAGATTCTCTGAGATATTATAGGACTCTTTTACAGTTATTTCTCATTAAATGTCTGCAGGTCAAATGCCTGGTGTCAGAAGTTCCTATATATGACAAATGAAAAGTGCACAAAAACAAGGGTGTAATTCTAGGCTATGGACATTTGGGTTAAGTGTCAACATGTGAGTCTGCTGGAGAAAACCCATTCTGAGTGCTTCATCTCACTAAGAATTCTGATACTACATGTTACCAGAAGTCCATATGATGATTACTTCTTTCTTCATTTATTTCAATGATTTCTAGATTTTTCTTGTTCTTAGGGGTATTAGGCTCTATTCCAAAAATATTTATATTCTACCACTATTTTCTTGAGTTATAAACATGCATATTCTTGTCTGTGGTTTATACCACAGATATATGCAAAAGTGATCATTTATTTTTGGTCACCAGAAAGAACAGAGATTAGAGTTGATGTATAGAATTGTTTTTTAAAAGACTTGTTTCTAAAGTAGATGGTTTCACAGGGTTTTGTTAACTTTTCATTTGACTACTGCTCATTACTCTGTTAATTATCACCTGGATTTTGAAAAGTAGAGTTATTTTTCAAGGTGTTTCATATATTTCCTCTTTATGGTATATGTTGTATGCTGATACATACGCTGATAGAAAATAAAACTACTTGTATTTAAAAAAATTTTTTTTCTTTATTGATTTTAGAGAGAGAGAGGAAGAGAGAGGGAGAGAGAGAGAAACATCAATGAGAGAGAACATCGATTGGCTGCCTCCTGCATGCCCCCACTGGGGATTGGGCCCACAACCTGGGCATGTGCCCTGACCAGTAATCAAACCGGCGACCTCCTGGTGCATGGGTCCACGCTTAACCAACTGAGCCACACCGGCCGGGCGTAAAACTACTTTTAAATAAAGTGTTTTGTTAAAGTACAAGAGTGGGCAAAAGTAGGTTTAAGTTGTTTGTGTGGAAAATAATACAATAATTAATACATAATAATACAAGAATAAGCTCTATGTTTTGTGTACTCACAACTGTAGACCTACTTTTGCCCACCCCTTTATATCCCTGAGCCCAGTGTGGCCTCAACAGAACCCCACTTCAGTGCTAGCAGGTTGACCCACTGTGCTCCATTTGTTTAACTGGCTGCAGAACCAGAGTATTTAGCTGATGATTTTTTGTTTTGCTCATGTTGCTTTCTTTTTCTGAAGGGCAGGGATGTGCTTATTGTGCCAAGTTCTTAAAAAGCCAGCACACTTGCCAACAGGTTTGTGGAAGTTCCCTGGGGGATGTGGTGAAGGAGGGGAGATTTGTAAGCTAGTGATAATCAGGCTGCTGCCAGCCCCTTTGCAGATTGTCTGAGCTGTTGATGACATTAACACTGGAGAGCGAGGAACTGTTTACACATCCCTTGACCTGCTGTCAGGAACATAGGAACTCGTCTTGTATTTCAAAGCCCAAAAAAAAGGTGGGGGGGACAATATAGGAATCTGTTGGATGGTGCCTGGTCCCTCTTTTATTTGTCTAGGAATTTTGTGTGTGCATGCTAAGAGATGGGACGATATTCAGACAACTTAAAGTCATGTGTAGTTTGCTTTAGCATACTGTCAGGGTCCTAAACAGACACTCCCAAGATACTTCTCTCCTGTGTCTCCAGTTTCCTCTTAGCTGATCATTGCTGCCAGGTCATAAGCCCTGGCAAAATAGAGGAAAACTGCAGTTTGTAAGGGAAAAACTCCTCACAAATCATTACAAGTTGTCTCTAGTTTGGGGCTGAGAGTTAAGCGAAGTGGATTATAGTTTCAATTTTGCCCTTAATTAACTGGTTGGCTTTTGATAAATTGCCTCCTCTTGAGCCTCCTCATCTGTGAAATGAGGGAGTTGGACAAGATGTTCCCTTCAGTCCCTCGCATTTCTCATGTTCTCTGGTTCTGTGATTATTTGTCAAGGCTGCTACCAAATTGTACCATCTTTTAAGTCATAGTCTATCAATGAAGACCACTGCACATTGCATTGGCAACTAACTTGCAATATACAGTGGTCTTCACTGATAGACATTTAAATATAATGACTATTAAGATTTTGCATTCTGTATTACCTTTTTTTTTTTCCTCTGTCACTTTTTAAGAGAATGGCACATATTATTAATCCTGTCAGAGCTAGACAAGCTACTGATGTTTTTGCTTGTATTTTTCAAAATCTAAACATGGAATTGACTACCTCTCAAAGATATTGTTAAAATGAACTGGGAAAATCTCTAACAACCAGAGAGCTAGGGTTAAGTTTCTGTTTCCCTAGCTGTGTGCATTGGAGACTTGTGACCAGGAATGGTAACCTCTGGGGGGGAACTTCAAGTCTCCTGCTACATAACTTAGCTTTATCATGAGTACTCTGCATTCATAGATTAGTTAGGAGGCCTCTTTGTACATTCAGTAGAGATCCCAGCTCAAACTAGCTTGAATAGTAATGGAATTAATGGCTCATAACTAAGTACAGAGGAAGGACAGGCTTCAGGGTCAGTTCAGTCCAGTGTCGTGGGTGCTGCTTCTCTGGATTCCAGAGTTGCCTCTGCAGTGCTCTCCACTAATGTTGGCT
Organism: Tadarida brasiliensis; assembly: GCA_030848825.1. Taxonomy (NCBI): domain Eukaryota; kingdom Metazoa; phylum Chordata; class Mammalia; order Chiroptera; family Molossidae; genus Tadarida; species Tadarida brasiliensis. Next base: position 9,854,393 of record CM061275.1, on the reverse strand, counting down.
TCATCTTCAGGTTGTGCTCTCATTGCATCAGGATGCCTATAGCAACCTTTTGCTTTGCATTAACATACTCTAACGTTGGGGACTTTCAGCCTGAGCACTGTGGACATTTGGGGCCAGATAATTCTTTGTTGTGGAACTTTCCTGTGCATTGTAGGATGTTGAGCAACATCCCTGGTCTCTACCCATGAGTTGCCACTAGCATCTCCACCCTGAGTTGTAAACATCAAAAATGTCTCCGGATATTACCAAATGGTTGCTTGGAGGGTATGTGTGCAAAAATAACCTGGTTGAGAGCCACGGGTCTAAAGAAAGATAGACCATTTATTTCATTAGGTGGCTGTCTGAGTGTGAGAAAATGAGTTTCCTAATAGATCCCAAATTTCCCCCTTTGTCTCACTGCCTCAATCTGGGTCACTCCCCCATTCCTGACTCCAGCACATGTGAGGGCGTGGACTTTCCTTCAGACTAATCAAGTCCGCCACCAGAGTTAGGGATGGAATCAGCTCCCCTGAGACATGTAACATGTCAGCGGAGGTTGAGTGCCTGAATAAAGTTAGTGAAGGGGATGGAAATTGGGTAGGAACCCAACAGTGTCCACTACCACTGCATTCTAAACTTGTCTGTATTTTTCCTCCTCTCAGTGAGGACTATGGAAAGAGCTTTAAGGATATTACAAATCTCATCAATAACACCTTCATTCGGACTGAATTTGGCATGGCTATTGGTCCTGAGAACTCTGGAAAGGTGAGATTCATTTGTGCATGTATAGAGCTGTGCTTGATACCATATGCGGGCTGTCAGATAGTAATATTGACATGATCCAGTGATACACAGCAATGTATTGAGTTTACAACTACTTTGTTTTGAAATTAAACATAATTTAATACTGATCACAAAAGAATGAGATTCAGCACACATGTTCCTTTTGGCCCCTGTCCATGATGTACCCAAACTCTTCAGGTGGCAGTTGGTTAACATTACAATGTACACTCCTTAAGATAAACATTAAAAAAAAATTTTTTTTCTTTATTGATTTTAGAGAGAGAGGAAGGTAGAGAGAGAGAGAGAGAGAGAAACATCTATGAGAGAGAATATCGATTGGCTGCCTCCTGCATGCCCCCCACTGGGATTTTGGCCCCCAACCTGGGCATGTGCACTGACTGGGAGTCGAACCGGCGACCTCTTGGTGTATGGGTCAATGCTCAACCACTGAGCCACACTAGCTGGGCAAGACAAACATTTTAGTCTTTGGGAAACTGGTTGATCTCAAACCGACCAGGCTCAAATTCATAGGTATGCACTAGCTCAATTCAGGATATTATTTTTTGATAAGACTAATATTTGAGGAGGAGTGGGGTGCACTAACTAATCTGTTTTTATAATAATTCTTACTTTTGGAACTAAAATTTTCTTAACTGATATCTTGTGGAAGTGGTGCAAGACTTCCTGTGCTTTTATAGTGTTACACCCTAAATCTGATCTTTCTTCTTCCGAATCAGGTGATTTTAACAGCAGAGGTGTCTGGAGTAAGTCACAGAGGAAGAATCTTCAGATCATCAGATTTTGCAAAGAATTTTGTTCAGACCAACCTCCCATTTTATCCTCTGACTCAGATGATGTATAGCCCTCAGAATTCTGATTATCTTTTAGCCCTCAGCACTGAAGTAAGTCTAATTGAAGAACTTGTCTTGCCTTTTGTATTTTTATCCTCTCACAACATATTGTCTTAAAAGGACCCTGTAAGTAATACTTTTTTATACAGTATTGGATTGCTTTCTAGTGACTTCGTATGTCATGAAGAATGTATTTTTATCTTTCTTTTTTCTCTGTTTGGTTAAAGGCACAATTTCCTATGTTATGTATTCCAGATAAGTATGTCTAGTTGTCATTACAAATATTTTTTAAAAGTGAATAGACATGTGCTATTGGAAAAATGAATTAGAAAACAGTTTAATGTAATCATTCTTGTTCTGCAAGGGACAAGCATAGATTGTCACAGTCCTGATGTTACTGTTCCTTCCCAGTGGCCAAACCACATCTTTATGATATTTACTTTTTATTTGTTACATAGTATATCAAGCACATTGATTTCTGTCTACAACACTCATATATTAAGTATTCAGAATCTGAAATCCCTGCACCCCTACCATATTCCTGTACTCTCCCCAGAAACCAGTATCCTTCCCCTTCTCTTCTGAAATTCCCTGAGTAGCATATTTAGCTTTCCTTTCCTAAGGACTAGTCTCCTTTATCATGGATGTCAAGGGCCCAGAGTGGCTGAGCTGCTAAACTATGATAATCACAGTTTATATTTCTATGGCTCTCTCTAATCTTATTTCTTAGAGTGTGTTCTACTGACCAACAACATCAGAAACCCCAGGAAGCTGGCTTAAGATGCAGATTCCTAGGCTAACCCTGATACAATACATCAGTGACTTCTGGTTGTGAGGTGGCTGTTGTTTCTAACCAACTCCCCAGCTGAGCCAGCCCACTAAAATTTGAGAGCCATTGCTGTGATGACCGTTCTGGGGACAGAAACAGGATTATCTGATGTGGACAAGTCGGACTGAGCAAAGGGGGAGGCAAAGGGAAAGTGAAGGGCACTGGAAGACAGGTCTGGGTCCTGGGTCTCTGTGGGCAGACCTTTGAGCAGAATTAAGGCTGGAGGGCTCAAGGAAGGTCAGAGTTAAGCTTAACCAGAGGAGACCAGAGGAAGGAACTAGCCTGCTGGGTAGGCTTCAGATCTTCAAGAAACAATTCCTGGAAATTCCTTGCAGCAGCTTAAGCTGAAAGCCCTTCAGGGAGCAAAGCGATCCCTTAGGAAGGGACGGAACCATCGATCTCGCATTTGACCACCCCATCGCCATTACCAAGTTATCTTAAGGTTATTAAAACAGGCTATCCTCAGCAAGAGATGGGCATAATCTGCTTTTATACCTGACATTTCTTCCAATTAAGGGTAAGTTTGAAGTACAAATATTGAGGTGGAGAAGATGGATGGACCAGTTTGTACTAAAGTGCAAATAGGTGATATCAGACCCTTTCCTGTTTCTAAATAGAATTAGGTAAATTAGAAATGCTGGGAAGTGAACATTACCAGAGGAGGAAGATTAAAAGAAAAAAGAATGGGGGAGGGAGGACACTAAAGGGAAATTATGCCTGGAGCAGCCCCATTTAATTTCAGCTGTCCCAGGACATCTCTGACCCACCTCTACTGAATCTGGGTTCAGAGTAACTGACCTAGTCAGTCTTGATCTTAGTCTTTCTGCTGCATTTGGAAGTTTTGGCTGTTCCCTCCTTTGGAACTGTGCTTGCTTGGCTTTGGTGACATCATTCCCTTTAGTTCTTTCCTGTCTTCTAACCATTCCTTCTTGGTCTCTTCCTTCGACTTCTTTCAGTCTACCCTTAAATTACTACTGCCCATTCCACTCCTCAATTTCTTCCACTCATACCATTTTAACCACCACCATAACATGTAAGATTCTTGAGTCTCTGTCTCTGCCCCCTGAGTATCTCTAGCTGGATGTCCCACAGGCACCTCAGACTCAATCTAAACCACTTATTTCTGCTCTTCTCTCAGATATACTCTTCTTCTCTTAATCCTTGTACTGATTGAAGATTCCACAGTGCCTCTCATCCCTCAACCAGAATCCCAGAGGGACCAACGGCCCCCACACATACACATCCCATCCTGCCCTACAAGAAAAGTCCAGTTCTACTGAACCTAACTTCTACATTCTTCCTGAACCTGTTCCTCACAGCCATGGTTTAGGGCCTCACTAACTCTTAATGAATGAAATGTGGCAGTTATTCCCTGCTATTCCTGCTTCTGGTTTGAACTCTGTGCAATCCATCTTCCCCATTGTCATCCAAGTATTCCACCTCCCCTCTCCGTGCATGTACTGCTTCCCCACACCGTGAATTGTATGCTCCAGCAACTGTCTGAAGGCTTTGAGCTCTTGCACACAGTGCCATGTTGATCACCTCTCGGCCTTTGCTAGTCCTAGTCTGTCTTTGCGCCCTAACATCTCATCTCCCATTTGCCTTCTTTTGGTTACACTGCTCATCATTTAAGACTCAGTCCAAAAACCATCTCTGCTACAGTGTCCCTCTTTTCCCTACTCTTAACCCAGAGACCATGTTTCTCTAACAGTTATCCCACAGTATCACACTTATTATCTGTGCCCCTTCTTAACTGTGAACTTGAGAGCAGGGAGTGTGTCTTATTCTTCTTTGTATCCCCATTGCAACATCTGGTACAGTGCCTGGCCAACAGTAGGCACTTCATAAGCATTTGTTATTTGGAACTTCCAAGCTCCCAAAGAGTCCCCTGAAGACCGCGTGTGTGTGTCTGGAGCTCAGGCAGCTCAGATAGAACTTCAGTGTGTGTACTGTCCTGAATGATTAGATATGAATTATTAAAGGTCATACAAGCAGCTGCACAAGATAAAGCTGGAATTTTGATAAGTCATTTATAATCTTTCAGAATGGCCTGTGGGTGTCCAAGAATTTTGGGGGAAAATGGGAAGAAATCCACAAAGCAGTGTGTTTGGCCAAATGGTGAGTAACAGAAGACTCCATCTGTGCAGAGCCCAAACCTTTTCTGACAATGCTGCCAAAAGTCACATGAGTAAATATTGAGCACTTACTATGTGCCAAGTACTCTTCAGGGTGCCGCAAGGAATATGAGAGAGGGGTATGACACAGAACTTGACCTGGAGGAGCTTCTAATTCTGTCAGGAAAGAAGACTTTATCTCACTAAACATTAGAACATGAAGTAGAAAACAAGGCTCGTGACTGAGTAGCTGCTACCTATAAAAGGTTTCTTCTCCATAAATGATGACATGAGTTGGAATAGCATAAACTACAGCTTTGAGTTAGGAACTTATATACTTCTCAGCCCCCTTTATGTAAAGCCTCTCATCTAGAGATCCATTTATTTCAGTTACGTGGAATGGAGTGAGGAATCAGGAAGAAAGCCCAGAGAGCTTCCAGACTGCAAGAGTCACACTGTCTGCACACCAAAACTCATTCACTTCTCTTAAAGGGACACCCCCCCACCAGGTGCCTCCTTAAAGGTGGTGTAGAGGGTTTCTTACTAGGGAGTCAAGTCACCTTTGTCTTAACCTGGCTGTGCTGCCAGTCAGTGGCTTAACCTCTCTGGGCTTTAGTTTCTTCCTTCTGTCTATGAACAGAGATTTGTTTGAGGAATTTGGAGGATGCTTGAACAAGAATTGAATTGAAGAGTCTTCATACCTCTAAAATTCTGATTAGGCTCAGACCCGTGCTTAGAGCCTCTTTGTTCTTTCTCTGCGACTAATTTCAGCAAATTTGTTCATCTGGTTTCCCAGTTAATAGCAGATTGCTGCCAGAGGTGGGGTATATGAGTGCTAACAACAAGCACATGCCAAGAGAAGTGTGGGAGCAGGCAAAACGGAGAGAACATAATAGGACGCAATGAGTTAGTGCTAGATCAAGAGTACACACATACCTCAGGAACCTCTAACGGGCACATTGTGTTATCATTTCATATGGTTGATGTCCAGTGGCCCATAATCCCAAGGAAGAGTTTAATATTTAATGTCCTCTACTTAGGGAGTCAGGGAAAGCTGTAATATAGACATTGCCAAATATATCTACCAAAATTAACTGAAATACTAAAAAATGTTGCTTGAAGTGGGCCTTTTTCTAGAAAATGCTGGTTAAATTAGGTTTTTACAGCACTGCTCTGGTACACGTGCCATATCTGCTTTCATTTTATGGGTTTTAATGAAATGTGTTTGTACCTTATATGGTCTTTTCAGGAAGGAAGTCATTTTTAAAGTAACTAAGTTAACAAATTGTTTCACTGTAGGATATAGTCAAGTAAGACTCTAGTAATTTTGATCATTAAAACTGATCTTTACGGCCCTGGCCGGTTTGGTTCAGCGGTTAGAGCGTTGGCCCGAGGACCAGAGAGTCCCGGGTTCGGTTCCCGCTGGGGGCACGTACCTCGGTTGCAGTTTGTCCCCGGCCCCGGTTGGGGTCGTGTGGGTGGCAACTGCTGGATGTGTGTCTCTCTCACGTCGATGTTTCTCTGTCTCTCTTCCTCCTTCTCTCCCTTCCGCTCTATCTGAAGATAAATGCAAATGCGAAAATGTCCTCAGGATAAAAAAAACCAATAATAATAACTGATCTTTATGTACATATCACCACAATGTACATTTTAAATATCTTACAATTTTATTTGTCAATTATACCTCAGTAAATCTAAAAGAAACAGAAAAGTCATCTTTAAAAAGTTATTTTGAGCCCTGGCCGGTTTGGCTCAGCGGTTAGAGCATCGGCCTGCGGACCAGAGAGTCCTGGCTTCGGTTCCCGCCAGGGGCACATACCAAAACAAAAAAAAAAAGTTATTTTGAAATAGTGTTTTATTTTATATTCTATACAGGACTTTTTACTTTTGTAACTCCTTTCTTTGATTAGTGTCTAAATATAAGCAAATCGGGCTGCTAATAACTGTTTACTCACCTTTTAGATCTTTGATTTCTAGGACCTGACAGCCTAAAGTTCTGAGAGAACACACTCAGAGACAGCCCTTTTGCTGGTACTAATCTATAAATACTATCAGAGTCTGAATCGAGTTCCCTGTAAACTCCCTTTCCAAGTTAGAATTTAAATAATTCAACCTCTGACCCAGTTGTCTGTTTGAGATGAAAGAACTAAATTATTTAGCTCATACAAAGCATTGAACTAGGTTCTGAGGGGAAACAAAAAATCATAAAACTTAGTACCTGCCCTGAAGAACCCAGCGGTATAGTCGAAGAGATAAGACATACATTGTGTGATTAAAACCAGTAAATAGGAGACAAAGGAGTGCTGAGTGACTGATACGGAATGACATCGTGCTCTCCATCAGTTTCTCCACCTCAGCACTAATGACATTTTAGACCCAACAGTTCTCTGTTGTGGGGGCATCCTGTACCTTGTAGGATGTTTAGCAGCACCTCTGGCCTCTACCCACTAGATACTAGTAATAATTTCCCTTCCCCCAGTTGTGACAACTAGAAATGTCCTTTAGGGAGCAAAATCGCCCCTGACTGAGAACCACGGCTCTAAAAGTTTGCAGCACATAAACCTTCTAGTTGGAGTGACAGGAAAAGCTTCATGGAATCTCTAGATTGTAAGCTAGAAACTGAAGGCTGTGAGGGTGAGATTTGGTTACATGAGAGAAAAGCATTTTAAGAAGGAAGCAGTATGAGCCAATGGAAAAGGCATATTTGGAGAGTGTAGACCAGTTCGAGCAGCTAGAAGAGCTGACAGAAAGAAGTGTAGTGGACTATGGCAAATGCCTGGGACCAGGCTGTGGAAAACCTTGACAGGAGTCTGTGAAAGAATCCGCGTACAGCATCTGAGGTGGCTGTTTTGGCCAGTACCTATGGATGAGGCTTATTAGACTTGCTTGGAGCTTTGTGACTAAGGTGGACATAGTCTGTTAACATCTTGAACCATGTGTTTTCTCTGTGTTTGCCTCATTGTAGGGGATCAGAAAACACCATCTTCTTTACTACCTATGTGAATGGCTCCTGCAGTAAGTATATTTTAGTCCCAAAAGAGTGTCCTTTCCATTCATGGTAGAATATTCTGGGTCGTAAGAGATAGAAACATCAAAGATCCTTCCATTCTTCTATAATTTTAATAGCTAAAATAGCTTATGACTTTTAAAATCGTGAAAGTACAACCAAATTACTGTTCTGTGCCTAGATCAAATAAAAATGCAAGCTGTACACAGAGACACTATACTTCATTTCAGCAGTGTATTTACATAAAGTAAATATTAAGCTATAACCAAGGACAAGTTGAAATGCATAGTGATTTCTGCAGAAGATCATGGATTGTGTTTGTCAGTGGAAGCCAGTGGCTTTCCTATCAGTGGCACAGTTTCAAAGCAGAAAGCACGATTTTTCATTCATTCATTCATTCATTCAGCAAATTCATTTATTTATTCATTTGAGCACCTGCAGAAGTATGCTAAATACTAGCTAAGGATGGAGGGAACAAACCCAGGCCTACTCTCATAGAGCTAAATTCAAGTAGGGATGATGGATGATCAACAAGAAAACCAAAACTCAAGCAACTTAAAATATAATAATTTCAAATGATGTCATGAAGAAAGTAAACAGGATGCTGTAGCTATGATGTTTTTATGCAGCACTGTATTGGAATTAAGTAAATGCTATCTTTCTGCCCAATGTAAAACCTCACATGTATAAAAATAAAACCCAAATGTGAATCCCCTATGTCTAATGCCATATCAGTTTATATTCTCACTTCATTAACATGCGTAGGATTAAAAATCATGTAGCTATAAAATTAAGAGCAATTCTAAAACAGTTGTTTGAACTAGAGGCTCACCAGTAAGTGAAATTTTAATTAATATTTTGTCTTGTTTAAGAAGCTGACCTCGGGGCACTGGAATTGTGGAGAACTTCAGACTTGGGGAAAAGCTTCAAAACCATTGGTGTGAAAATCTACTCATTTGGTCTTGGGGGACGTTTCCTTTTTGCCTCTGTGATGGCTGACAAGGTGGGTGTTTGCCTCTTCTCTTTGGGTTCTGATATTTCTGTAAATATGCCTCCAGTAGATCCCTTTTACTGCTTATACTGACAGAGTTGCTTGCCTTTTTTCAGTATTTATTATCACTGTAAGATTTGGTGGTGGTTCTTTTTATAGAGGCTGATTGGCTCTTCTGGGCTTTTCTGCATTTAAGCTTGTCATTACCACAAAAATTCTGGTATCTGTTTTGGGATATGTAGACCCATGTTTGGGCTTTACTGAGACATGGATATCTGAAAAAAGCAATCCATTTGTTTGTTATCCAGTAGTAATAATAGAAATAGGTAACATTAATTGAATACCTAGCAGTAAACAAAACAGATAAATGTCCTGTTCTCAGAGCTTATAGTTAAGGAGGAGAGATATGATGTAATATCAAGTAATGATTAAAGCTGTGAAGAAATCTAAAGCAGTGTAAGGAAACAGAAAGAGACAGGAATTAGAGCAGGGATGTTTTAGGTGGGGTGGTTTGGATATGCTCTCTGAGACCTGACTGAGGCGAGAGAATAGCTATGTGGACATCTAGGCTGAGGAAAACAGTAGGTGCAAAGACCACAGGCTGGAAGCACGCTTGAAATACCGAAAAAAAGTGAAAAGGGCAGTCCAAAGAGGGGGAGCCAGCAGCCAGATCATACAGGGCCTTTATAGGCTGTGACTAAGACCTTGGCTTTTATTATTGTGTTGGGAAGCTGTGAAAGGGTTGTGAGCAGGGGAGTGGTGTAATCTGATTTCTCTTTTGACAGAACAGGTATGCACAGAATAATCTATGTCAGGGCAGAGCAGCTGGAAGGCTGTTAGAGCAGTGTGAGAGGTGGAAGAGGGGGGAATGGTAAGATGTGGATATATTTTTCATTGTATTGCCAATAGGATTTGCTGATGGATTAATGTGGATTATGAGAGAATGAGAGGAACCGAGGATAACTTTAGAGCCTTTGGCCTGAGCAACTGGATGAATGGTGGTGCCATTTACTAAGATGGCAGAGATTGTGGGAGAAGCAAGTTTGGGGGAGAAGGATTCAGTTTTGGATACGAGATGCCTATTAGATGTCTAAGTGGCAATGTCAAGTAAGCATTTGGGTATAGGAATCTCCCAGTGTTATATGGTGTTTAGAGCCATGTGACTAGATGGTATCTTCGAGAGGACTGAGTAGGTAGAGAAGAGGTGGGAGGACTGAGCACGCCCTGAAGCACCCACCACTGAAAGGCTGGAAAGAGATGGAGAACCTAGCAAAGAAGCCTGGGAGGGAGGGACAGTGAAGCAGGGTAAATAGGACAGTGTGAGATCATGAAAGCCAAAGATGTTTCAAGAACGATGAAGTGATCAGCTGTGCTAAATTCAGCTGAGATGATGAGTTAGAGGAGTGCTGAGAATTAGCCACTGGAGTTGGCAGAAGTGGAGGGTTTTTTTTTTGTTTCTTTGTTTTTAAATCACTGGAGGATATTTTTCCATTTATTTTCAGACAGAGTGGGAGGGGGAGAGAGAGAGAAACATTGATGTGAGAGAGATACATTGACTGGTTGCCTCCCACACGACCCCAACCAGGGCTGGGGACCAAACTGCAGCCAAGGTATGTGCCCTTGACCAGAACCGAACCCGTGATTCTTTGGTCCACAGGATGATGCTCTAACCACTGAGCAAAACCGGCCAGGGCAGAGTGGAGGTTTTTGGTGGGCTTGACTGAGCAGTTTCATTGCAGTACTGAGGTTAAAAGACTGATTAGAGTGGGCTCAGAGAGACTTGGAGGTGGGTTAGCAGACACAGTAACTACAGTAACTCCCTCAAGCAATTTTGGAATAATCCTCCATGAGCTTATACTGTTATGAGCTTATACTGTTACTTCGATTTCTATTTGAGGGAACTGAGAAACTTGCTAAGGGTCACCCTGAGGTGGAACCGTGGTGGAAATCAGACTGATTCAAGGGGTAGCCTCCTACACTATACAGTCCCTCGCCACTTCACGCTTTGACTTTCGCGGCTTCACTCGATCGCAGGTTTTTCAAGTACATTCATTAAAAAGTTGATCGAGACAGTGAAAATGATACAGCGCACACTCGGTTGTCTGAGTCAATTATACACCCCTGTATTACAATTAAAATGAAAATTACTGTACGTATGGACTGTAGGCCTATGTATTCGAGCATTCCAGGAATCCTTCAACGCCAGGTGCAACCGCTAGAGTCTGGAATGGATTAACCACGATAAACGAGGGACGACTGTACTGTTCCTGTCTACAAAACTAAAATTCCACTATGTGCTTTTAAACTCTAACTTCTGCCTATAACAACGAGTAAGATTCAAATTGAACATCTAGGTATAAGTTTTAGAAAAATAAGTTAAATGTACTTGTCACTGAACTTTAAATAGCATTTGACATGAAGGCCCTGGGAGTCAGTGCCATGCCATGGCTAATTGTGTCTAGTAGCTATTTTAAACTATTCATCAAAAAGTAGGTGTTAATTGCATCCTTAACAGACTCCTTTTCACAGCTAAACCCCTAATCAGCTTCCTTTTGTTAATTTCTGATGCTCTTTGGCCGCTTCCTATCCTGTGCACAATCCCCTCATTGTGGCTGTTCTGAGAGACTTCCTTAGAGATGGGTCACATCTTAACTTCCCTTATGATCCCCCAAGCATGGGTTTCATCTCCATTTTCTAGATTCTTAGTTACTTAATTCTTTGGATTATCTCAAAGGGACCAAATCTTTATACAGCAATCATTATTTAAGAATTATCTGAGCACGCACATGTGAGTGGCTATAAAGCCAAACAGATGATGGTCCCTTCACACCCTTGGCTCTATTGAAGGAAATTGTAATGTCAGAGATTAAGAGGATAATATCTTACAGGCCCTGCCAGAAGAAGCCATAGAAGAATCCAAGATAGCTTTGCTTACAATAGAATGGATTGTCCCATTGACTGGAACTTTGCTAGAGGTTAGAAATTGCTAGATAGTTGGTACTAGGACCTTTCATTTTTGATAGTTGAACCCAGTGAAGAAATGGATAATGATATTTATAATTATTAATAATAATGTGCCTAGTTTATCCCTGCTCATGGCACCTTGGCAGAAATAAAAAGATAAATGTTGGCATTTGTTTCAGGATACAACAAGAAGGATTCATGTGTCAACTGATCAAGGGGACACATGGAGCATGGCCCAGCTCCCCTCTGTGGGGCAGGAGCAATTCTATTCTATTCTAGCAGCTAATGATGACATGGTGTTCATGCACGTAGATGAACCTGGAGGTAAGAGCTTTTTAGTGGTCCACCCTTGAACTCAGAGATACTTAAGCTTCAAGCTCTACTTTCAGTAGCTTTCCTCCTTATATGTCGATTTTTCTAGGAATTGATTAGTGCCCTACTGAATATTCTGTCTTAAAATGTTTGTGTGCATATCCAGGTGCCTAGAACAATGCTGCTCAAAGAATGCTCAGAGGACTGGTACTGATTTGCAAACTCTTTCACCAAATAAGTATAGGAAGTGAGAGCAAGCATTTAGAAACTCTTACAGCCATTTGACAAAGTAATTTTATATCTGTTAAATCTAATGATAAAAGTTGATGAATATATTTTATCTTTTGTGTTTTCTTTTTCTAGTGATTAGTTTTTATTGTATTTTACAAAAGCATTGGTTTGTGACATAATGGAAATTAAAAAATTGATCCTTCATCACAAACAGTTTGAGAAACGTTCCAGAGTGTAAAGATGTAGAGAGATGTGTAAGATGTAAGAAGAGCTTTTTCTGTAGCATCTGATTAATTCATGCAGCAAACTCAGCATCTACCATATTCCTGGCACTAAGTAAGATGGGTACTAGAATTAAAGGTGGACATAAAAATCTTGAGTATCAAACCTTGATTGAATCCCAGGTCTACGTCTACATCATGAAGAGAGATGTTTGGCTAATGTGCAGTCATTCAGTCATGTGTATGGTTAGACATGCTGCCTCTCTATTCCCTCCCAAGACTTAGTGTTTTTGTTTGTTTGCCTATTTGAGATACCGGGTTTGGCACAATCTTCACCTCTGACGATCGAGGCATTGTCTATTCCAAGTCCTTGGACCGACATCTCTATACCACCACAGGTGGCGAGACAGACTTTACCAATGTGACCTCCCTCCGTGGGGTCTACATAACAAGCGTGCTCTCTGAAGGTGAGTCTTGGCACACCTGTCCTTCAGCTGAATGTGTTGGGAATTGAAGCTTTTGGAGAGACTGATGATCCTCTTCCCCAGTAACATTGCTTACCTGGCCAGTAGCCTGCCTATGTAAATTCTGGCTCTCTACTTTAAGTTGTGGCAACTAGAACTAAGAAAGAGCAAAGCAACCACAGGTAGAAAGAAAGATTTTGGGGGCCTCAATGTTATTTAGTCTATAAAATAAGTCTTCTGCATTAGGAGGTTCAGTCCTACAGGTTTGAGCCTGAGTTTGACCCTCTTCCTGCTTTTCTCCTTGTAGAGGGCACAGCAACAGCCAAGCTTCTGCTCAGTGGTTCTAGAGTGCTCACCTTTACTAAAGTTCACCTGTACAAATAAACACATTAAAGTACAGAGACTCACCACCCTAAGGAGACTCTTTTTTGTTTATTTATGTATTGATTTTTTGATAGGAGGTGGGGGTGTTTGTTTTTTTAAAGGCCTTGCAGTGCTACAAGGTCAAGTGAGGTTGGCCCCCTGTTTCTTCCCTGACTTCAACTCCCACTCTTCTCTCCTACTCTCCCTCTACTCTAGTCACTCCAGCTCTCAGTTCTCTTCCAATCCCCTTAAACCCATCAGGTTCACACACTTGTGGTTTGGAGATTTGCACTGACTGTTCTTTGTCTTCCCAAATAGCTGTGGGCTGACACCCTCCTCCTTCCAGTCTTTGCTCATGTTTACTTTCTGAATGAGACCTGCCTTGACTATTTTAAATTTCTGTGTGCCCTTCCCCACTCACACACATTCTGTCAATCCTCCTTTAGCTATGCAGGTTTTTCCATAGCACTTATTTTCTTTTTAATATGCTTTTATTAGATTTTTTTTTAAAGAGAGGAAGGGAGAGAGAGAAAGAAACACTGATATGAGAAACATCGATTGACTGCCTCCTGCATGCCCCCTACTGGGGATCGAGCCTGCAACCCGGGCATGTGCCCTGACCGGAAATTGAACCGGGACCTCTCAGTCCATGGGGCAATGTTCAATCCAGTGAGCCACACTGGCCGGGCCATAGCACTTATTTTCTAATGTAATATGTAATTTACCTGTTTATGACGTCTAGTGTTTGTCTCACCCTACTAGCATGTATATTTCACAAAGCTTTTTTTCCAGTTTTGTTCACTGATATATTCCCAAAAGTTTACAACAGTTTTCACATAGTTGGCACACAAAAATATTTATTGAGCCCTGGCTAGTGTGGCTCAATTGGTTAGAGCATCCTCCCATGCACTGAAAAGTTGCAGGTTCGATTCCTGTTTAGGCACATACATAGGTTGCGGGTTCGATCCCTGGTCAGGGCACATACAGAAGGCAACTGATCCATGTTTCTCTCTCACATCAGTGCCTCTCCCTCTCTCTCTGTCCCTCCACCTCTCTCTGTCCCTCCCCTCCCTCTCCCTTTCCTTCTTTCTAAAAAAATCAAAACATATCCTTGGGTCAGAATTAAAATATATATTTATGGAATAAATGAATTTGCCTTGATTTGCTTTCTTGTTTGATTTTCCTTGGAACACTCAAAGCATATTATCTCTGAATTTAAACCTGCAACAGTTTATATCATTGAAAATAGAGAATGGGGAAAAGACATGGAGAAGAAAAAAAAAGAAAAGGTGTAAGAGGGATAGGATATGGAGTAGTGGAGAGACAAAATTTAGGAATTATTAATTCAGATTTATGCACATAATTCAAATCTTGAAATTCCCTAAAACAAGCCCAGTATCATGGCCTTGTCTGTGAAGCTGAGTATGCCTTCCCATTGTAGTTTACTTCCAAAGCAAGCAAACAAGGAAGGATAATGGACATCAGCCTGTTTGCATTGATAAGGAAATAAAAGGCATCTTTTTTCAAGAGTGTCAGACTAGATGATTTCTGGAATCCTATGGGTCCTGTTCAGGTGGGAAGCCGCCTTCAGATACCATGTTTAGAGTGCTGCTCGGTTACTCACCAACACTGAGCCGTTTTGTTGGGTGTTATAAGCTTAGGGGACTCCAGGGTTACAATGATGTTATATAGTCTCAGTTAGTAGCAAGTTCTGCAATGAGAAACTGAACTTAATAGGGTTTTTCCAGTGTATCAGGCTTAATATCATTCTCTTCCCCTTTAGATAATTCTATCCAGACTGTGATCACTTTTGACCAAGGAGGAAGGTGGAAGCACCTGAGGAAGCCTGAGAACAGTGAATGTGACGCTACAGCAAAAAATAAGAACGAGGTTAGTTTTACTCCAACTGTCACATGTATTTAGGTCAAAGCAGCCACTCTATTTTGCTTGTATTGTGCCAGGCTTTTGAATAATGAAGTTTCCTGCTTGACTAGGGTCCATAGGTAAAGGTGGAAGGTTTGGAAATGAGAGTAATGAAATTAACTTAGAATGTAGGAACTTGGAACTGCAAATAAAAGCCAAATACTATGGATTGTTTATCTTACAAAGAAAAACAAAACTGAGGGCTAGCAGTTTGTGTTTTGATAAATTGCGCAATGAAAACAGAATGGACAGAAGGGTCGGTGATTAGTTAGGAGTCAGCAGGTTGGCTGTGAGACATCAGGGATTCTACAACAGCCATAGACCCAGCTGTTGGTGAGCAGTGTGAAGCTGTGCTGGCCAGAAACTAGAGCAGAGAGCTCGGCCTTGTCTTCCCTCTGCCTGGGTGCCACATGGCTGATGGGTGTGGGTGGTGACCCAGCAGTGCATGTGAACGCAGGAGCTGACCCTCTGAGGAGAGACCAAGACTAGAAATGCAAAGGCGTTGTTCCAGGGGATCCCAGATTCTAGGAGTGACAGGTCTTGAGAGGCATGAAAAAAAGAAAAGAAAAACAAGCTTTATGTCTGGCTCTTTCATAATTGGAGAGGAGCTTAGGGGAGCACTAAGAGAGTTTTCTTTAAAAAATGACAGCGTCGGTGGCTCTGAGTTCTTCTCAGCATACCTGTGGTTAATACGCACTCTACTGTTCTAGGCTGGGTTTTCTGTTTTAAGAGCCTCACACAGATTAAGTGTACCTACCCTACCCCCCAACTCTCTCTCCCTTCTCCACACTCATCAGTGCTGTTGAGTCTCTCCTTCCTGCTTCCTTTTCCCCATACCCCTGTGTGCCCCTGCCTTGCGCCTGTCCTCCTTACCTTAAGTCTTGGCTGCACAGTGACCTCTGCTTACCTTGCTATGCTACCCTCACATTCCCATGTTTCTCCCTCCTCAACACTCTTCCTGGCTCCCATTTGCCTCTGAATAAAGTCTTTGACCTGGTGACCAAAGGTCCTCTCTTTCCCTGTCAGGCTCTCTTCGGTGTCACTGCCCATTTTATAACTGACATACCCCTTGTCGTCATCTGCTGCTCCTTCAACACCCTCATGTGCCCTGCCTCTGGGGCCTTGCCCATGTTGTTCTGGGGAAGCTGGGCCTGTCTCCCCCACCCCAATTCATCAGAATTTTTAGAAACCCTAACCACCCTCACTGCCCATCTTCAGTTAGAACTAATCATTCCTCTTTTTTTCGTTAATAGTTTGCTTGAACCTCTTTTTTTTTTTTTTTTTGCAGTAAAATATACATGACATAAAACTAACACTTTAACCAATTGGAACCTCTTTTGAAGCACTAAATTTCATTTTGCTTTATACCTCAACTAGTTTTAGAGAAATATTCCTTAAAGACAGGACTGGGCCCTGGCCAGGTATCTTGGTTGGAGTGTTATCCTGTATACTAGAAGGTTGCGGGTTCGATCTCTGGTCAGGGTGCACATGGGAGGCAACTAATTGATGTTTCTCTTTATCTCTCTCTCTCTCCCCCCTCCCCCCCTAAAGATATCCTCCAGTGAGGATTAAAAAATATATATATATAGGACTAGGTCTTATTTCCAATCACCACCACATCTTATACAATACCTGAAATACATCAGGAGTTCATCAGGTTTATTTGTGTGGAATCATACTTCAAATATTGACCAGAGGCTTTGGTGTAATGCAGGAATAAAATAAGCTAAGATTACACGTGAGAAAATAATTGCATATTGCTCCCAAATATACTAATGCATTCCAGAATCAGGAATCTCCCACTGAGCCTCTAACTCAAAAATTTAAAAAACAACCCAAATTAAAAATGAGCAAAAGACTTGAATAGACAGTTCTCTAAAGAAAATATTCAGATGACCATAAACACATGAAAAGATGCTCAACATCACTAATTGTTATGAAATGCAAATCAAAGCCACAGGAAGAGATCACGTCACACCCATTAGGATGGTTACTATAAAAAAAATAAAAAGCAAGTGTTGGCGAGGATGTAGAGAAATTGAAACTCTTGTGCACTGTTGGTGGGAATGAAATGTGATACAACTGCTATAGAAAACAGTATGGAGATTCCTCAAAAAATTAAACATAGAACTACCATATGCTCCAGTAATTCCACCTCTGGATATGTATCCAAAAGAATTGAACAGAGGGCCTCAACGAGATATTTGCACACCCATGTTCATAGCAGCATTACTCACAATAGGCAAAAGGTGGACACAATCCAGGTGTCCATTGACAGATGAATAGATAAGCAAAATGTAGTGTACACTTACAATGGAATATTATTCAGCCTTAAAAAGGCAGGAAATTCTGATACATGCTAAACCATGGATGAACCTTGAGGACATTATGCTAAGTGAAATAAGCAAGTCACAGAAAGACAAATATGCTTGTTTGAGGTACCAAGAGTAGTCAAATTCATAGAGACAGAAAGTAGAATGGTGGTTTGCCTGGGGCTGGAAGGGAGGGGAGGAATGGGGAGTTACTGTTTAACAGGTACAGAGTTTCAGTTTTGCAGGATGAAAAAGTTCCAGAGAAGGATGGTGGTGATGGTTGCACAACAGTGTAAATGTACTTAACAGTGTTGAACTCTACACTTAAAAGTGGTTAAAATAGTAATTTTTATGTTATATGTATTTTATCATCATAATTTTTTTTTTAAATAGAGTATCCCACTGAGGTCTGGGTTAGGTTTATTAGAAGGCTCTGGGAGATGAGTAAAAAATTACACCTTTGGTTTTAATCTAAGCTTTGGTTTCTTTTCACAGTGCAGTCTTCATATTCATGCTTCCTACAGCATCTCCCAGAAACTAAACGTTCCAGTGGTCCCCCTTTCAGAGCCAAATGCCGTGGGCATAGTCATCGCCCATGGTAAGGAGCCCTCCCCTCCCCTCCCCTTTCCTCCCCTCCTTGGAAAGAAGTAGCTGAGCACACTGAAACTCAGACTTATTCACCCTATAAGAAAACCGCTTTTACCATCGCTTGTAGAATTTCTTGTGTGATAATGATACTTTGGGTATTTCATAGGCTCCCATCAGAGAGAATAACATGACCTCCCCCTTTCCCAAATTTTCAGTGGCCTTTTTGCTATCACAAGAGGCATGATGGGAAATAAATTGAGCCTCTGGCAGTAAATCCTCTGTTTCATGGCTGATCTGTACTGAGAAGCTGGTGGATTGTGTTGCAGGTAGCGTGGGGGATGCCATCTCAGTCATGATCCCGGATGTGTACATCTCAGATGATGGAGGTTACTCCTGGGCGAAGATGCTGGAAGGACCCCACTATTACACTATCCTGGATTCTGGAGGCATCATTGTGGCCATTGAGCATAGCAGCCTTCCTATCAATGTGATTAAGTATGCATGAGCTCAGCTCCACCCACACTTTCTGCATAGAGGGCAGTTGTGGGAAATGTTTCAGTTTGTTGGGGGGAAGTTACAGACCCTGATTTAAATTTGTGCATTCTGCAGAACTGTAGGGAAAGTTCTTAAAGGGATTGCATTTAGAGCAACTCAGATTAAATGGCTTGCTTTTTCCTCAGACTCTCTCTAGTTAACACTTTTTGTCACTTTAAAAAATATTCTTTCCACAAGAATATTTTGGAAGTGTCTAAACATTCTGGATGGGGAATGACTCCTTAAGTAAAAGTTCATATAAAATAATTTCTGTTTGTTGATTGGGAAGCCCATTCTTACATGGGTCACTACTTTCTCTTTCCTTTGAAAGAATGTTTATAAAGGCATTTTTTCCCACACTCTCTGAATGAATCCCTTTTCCTACCTTGTTAACTATAGGCATTAAAAATTGATATAATTGGCCCTGGCCAGTGTGGCTCAGCGGTTAGAGCGTTGGCTGCGGACCAAACAGGTGTGGGTTTGATTCCGGTCAAGGGCACGTACCTTGGTTGCGGTTCGTCCCTGGCCCTGGTTGGGGTCGTCCAGGAGGCAACCAGTTGATGTGTCTCTCTCACATCGATGTTTCCCTCCCTCTCTTTCCTCTCTCTCTAAAAATCATTTATTTATTTATTTATTTATTTATTTATTTATTTATTTATTTATTTTTTCCATTTTTGTTCAGATAGAGTGGGAGGGAGAGAGAGGAAGAGAGAGAGAGAAAAACATTGATGTGAAAGGGACACATCGAGTGGCTGCCTCCCGCACGACCCAACCAGGGGCCGGGGACAAACTGCAACCCAGGTATGTGCCCTTAGTGGGAACCGAACCCGGGTCTCTCTGGACCGCAGGCCGACGCTCTAACCGCTGAGCCAAACCGGCCAGGGCTTTAAAAAATTTTAAGAAAAAAAAATTGATATAATTGTCAGTCAGTAAGCCATCACCTAAACATGAGGGTTCTTTGGTTTGGGACCTAACAGCAGAGTGGTTTCCTGATAGTCTCATAAATGTTGATCCTCTATCATGATGTTTCTCTCATTGGGGTTTCAGGTTCTCCACAGACGAAGGTCAGTGCTGGCAAACCTACACGTTCACCAAGGACCCCATCTACTTTACCGGCCTCGCTTCAGAACCTGGAGCGAAGTCCATGAACGTCAGCATCTGGGGTTTCACAGAATCTTTCCTGACTCGCCGGTGGGTCTCCTACACCATCGATTTTAAAGATATCCTTAAAAGGAACTGTGAGTGTCTCCTTTGACCTTTTCTACCAGAAACTTGTAAGCCCATTTTTCTAAAGAACCAATTCAGTTTAATTTCTTTTCACTGGAAGAAGAAAATGCATATGAAAGAGGATGGAAAGATATTCCTTATGGGCAGTCAGTGGAATTTGAACAGGCACTGTCCAAGAAAAATAAAACGAGGGTCACAAATGTAACTTAAATCATTCTGTCAGCTACATTACAAAAGTAAAAGAGGTGAAAGTAATTTTAATAATAGAACTAATATATCTAAAATATTATTTCAACATGTAAGCAGTATTAAAAATTATCAGTGAAATATTTTACATCCTTTTTCTTTTAAGTCTCAAAATCTTGTGTGTATCTTACACTTATCCTCAAAGTAAGTTTCAGTTCAGCCACATGTAGCTACAGCTGTCATATAGGAGAGTATAGCTTTGCACTATTAGACACTGTTTCTGCTTGTAAGGATAATGCATGCTTGTGTTTGTCTAAAATTACTTCATAACATTTGAGGGTTTAAATCCCTGATTACAGCAGAACTATAAAGAGGAAACTTGAGAGAAAAGTGTATTGCAAGCACATTGTAATCGATTGTGTGTGTGACTTATCAAAATGTTGAACTGAGGAAGTTTTCATGCCAAGAATTTTGACTTGAATGCCACTCACAGGTGAAGCTCTAGAATGGCTACTGGGCAGGTGTGGAGCCCACACTGACCATTTCAGAGTTCTGTGATTTCGAATTACAAGGCACGTTCAAGGCCCAGAAAAGGGCTTCAGAAAAGGAGTTAAAATATTAATTGCAAGGTATTTCTAAAGAATCACAAGCACACCCAAGCCCCAGTACCAAAGATGCTGACATTGTACTGAAAAATATGGAGGGGAAAAGAAAAACTGGAGGAAGGTAACCATGCTGTAACCTGTAGTTATGTGTTGACATTAAATGGTAAAAGACTTAAAGATTCAGGACACTTTGGTTGAATTTTGGTCCTAATATTAGACTGTATTACAGGTCCAGTTCCTCAAAATGTTAATTAAGTGACTCCTGGAGGAAGCTGTCATTTGGACCTTATTTTTCTATAAGATATTTAAATATGATTTAATAGTGGAGAGTCATCATTATCTAAATTCATTAAGTAGGCTATAACGGAGCTGGCTTATGAGTTTTCCCCTCAGCAGGCAGCTCTACAGTTATCCCTCAAGTTTAACGTCATTAAAAGATTTGTTGAGCACCTGCTCTTTAATAGGCTTAGTGCTGATCTTCATACCCCGAAGGATAAAAACCAGATCCATAGTCTTTAGGCCATAGCTTTTGAGTCATTTTTCCAGGAGTGGATAATACAGCATACTAAGCCAGGTTAACTGTCATCAGCAGTCTTCATTTGACATCCAGTTGACTAGAGTTAAAAGTCTAGAAAGAGAATATTTTCCCTTCTGTTGGAAGCAAACTATCCCATAGTGAAATTGAACCTATGCTTTTGGCTCATTGGTGTCTTGTCCTAAAGGATAGCATCTAGTTGCTGATCACTGACAGTTACTGCTGACCGAGGGCATAGGTGCACAAGACGTATAGCCAGTAGCCTCTCAATTTGGAAGAAACCCTAGAGATCCTCTATCCATCTCCCCACTTCAAAACAAATAAAGGTTTTCCTAATACTCAAATGAGGGGTGAGATGCAAATAAATCATCCTTTGGTATGAGGAAATGCTAATTGCTAGTAGGCTCCAACCAATGTAACTTTGGTTCACAGTTCCATAATGAAGCAATGGGTTGAGTCAGACATCCTCACTCTTCCTGTCCTTATTCTTCTCATCACCTGGCAGCATCCTCATGTAGGTGGGTTCTGTGCCATGTAGTTACCTGAACAATCTGTCTTTCCTTTAGGTGAAGAGAAGGACTATACCATATGGCTGGCTCATTCCACAGACCCTGGAGATTATGGAGATGGCTGCATTTTAGGCTATAAAGAACAGTTTCTACGGCTCCGCAAGTCATCCGTCTGTCAGAATGGCCGGGACTATGTGGTGACCAAGCAGCCGTCCATCTGTCTGTGCTCCCTGGAGGACTTCCTCTGGTATCAGCATCCCTCAGATCCCTGTCAGCCCCATTTCCTGTGCTAGAGGAGGTGGAACACAGTTGTCTTATAGGACTGAAAGATATTTCAACCCTTTTCTTTCCCTTCTTCCCCAAGAGCAGAGAATTGCTGCTTCTTATTGAGGAAAAAATTGAGGCACAGAGAAAGGGAACCAAAGTTGTTAATAATTGGAAGTTAATTATTGGGCAGAACCAGCAGCAGCCCTCAGAAATCCTGACTTGGCCATGGTAGGAAGGAGGGAAGTATATAAGGAGGACGAGAATGTAAAAAAAGCGAGAAGAGGAGGTGATAGGATAAAAACACCAAGGAAAGTGGTACAGGAGCCAAGAGGACATTGGACTTTAGCAAACAGCCTGACAGCTTGAGTTCAGCAGGTAAGGCACTTAGATTTTGGGTCATCTGCAAGACTGAAGGCAGAAAAAGTGGTTCTATCCTGAGATACAAGGTGACAGCAGTATATTTATGCCTAAGCAAGATAACTTAGGGCAAATAAGAGGGACTGCTTCAGATCACAGGTAGTAATCTTATGGAACTCATTACCTGCAAAAGATACTGACAGGAGGTAAAGGATTTAGAAGAGAAGGCAGGCAGATAGCAGTCATGTCCTCCCATGTCATATTCTCTCAAACCACAGATGACAGAATATAGAACCAAGCAAACCCAAGTCTGACTCCATTTGGGTCCTCCTGTGTGGCTCATATCTGTCTGTGAAATGGCCAGGGGGCTTCCTCTCTCTTTCTCCACAGGGAAAATATCACTCAGAACACTTAGTTTTGTTACAGTAGGGCTAGAGCTTGCTGATTCTGTGAAACTCTTAAGGGCTGGCTCTTCATTACTGAGTTTCTCCTGGTTTCCAGACATGCTGTGCTTCTTCAGAGCTCTGAGCCATTGGACACGCTGCTTCACCTGCCTGCAAAGTCTTTCTACATTCCCTGTTTGACCCCCAAGCCTGGTGGATTCCTGTTTGGCCTTTAGTGCTTAGTTCAGATATCATCTCTTTTTTTTCTTCTTCTTTTAATTCTCACCCGAGGATATTCTGCCATTGCTTTCCAGACAGAGTGGAAGGGAGAGAGGGAGAGACAGAGAGAAACATCAATGTGAGAGAGACACATCAATGGTTGCTTCCCACACAATCCCCACCCAGGCCGGGGATCAAACCTGCAACCCAGGCACGCATCCCGATCGGAATCGTACCCGAGACTCTTCGGTCCTCGGGCCGACGCTCTAACTGCTGAGGCAAACCGGCCAGGGCCAGATATCACCTCTTTAAAGCCTTCCCCAGTTTTCCCTCATCTAGGCTCCCACAGAACCCCTATCACAGCACTTACTGTGTTTTAATCATTATGTGTAGGCTTGCCTCCATCACTAAACTCTAGACTCCTTGAGGGCATATTACATTTGATCATTATGTAGTAATAATGATAGCAGCTGGCATTTTTTGCGTACTAACTGTACTAGGCACTGGCTTGAGCAATTTTACACTTAATCTCAGCAGCCCTATGAGATGGGTATTGTCATTTCCATTTCACAAAGGGAAGAAGTGAAAGAAAGTACAGAGAGGTTATGACTAACTTGCCCACAATCACTTATCCAGGAAGTGGTGGAGCTGGTATGTGAACCTGGCAGTTGAGCCCTAGAGCCCATACTCTGTACCACATATGCTTGAGAAATGTGCACGTGTGAGTGGGAATGGTACTCTCCCTGAAATTTTGGATTGAATACCTAAAATTTTTACCAGAAATTTTCCCCTGCTCTTGAGTGGTGTTCTCTACATCTTTTGTTCTCTCTACCCTCTCCCCTAAATATTTGTCAGAAAAACCTTAATGTATAAGCAGCATCTATATATTCCCCAAGCATTCATTGAGTATTTGCTGTGTATGCCCTAGCCAGTTTTGGTCAGTGGTTAGAGCGTCGGCCCGAGGACCGGAGTATTTGCTCTGTACAGGGCAGTGCAAAATGAAAACAGAAGGTTTGTTGTGGACTCTCTGGGTAAGATTCACCTAATTATGTTGTGAAACAGAAGATAGTAAATGCCTCAGGGATTTAGGGAGGGAAGACACTACTCCAGCTAGAGATGAAAGGAGGTGGGTCAAAGAAGGCTTTGCTGAGTAGGTGGCATTTGAGCTGAGCCCTGACAAATGGTAGGATTTGGCCCTCTGCATCTGGGAAGAAGCAGGTCATTAAAGCCAGTGGACAGGTGTGAGTGTGATTGGGAAGGGTATGCTGGAAAATGGGTCATGAGAGAAAGTCACAGTAGTTATGATAAAAAAGTGAATAGGGTCCAGATCGGGGAAGGAAGGTAGTGTCATGGACAAACCTAAGGAAATGATAGGAACGGCTGGCATGAAGGAGAAAAGTTGATGTGTTTGGAACATTTTGTTTAATTGAGGTTCTGCTGGCAGATAATTTAGGTGGTGATGTCCAGCAGGTATTTGGAACTGGAGGATTAGAGCTCAAGAGAGGTAAAACCTGGAAGTTTTTGTTGCAACAAAGGGAGAGGGGATACAAAATAAGAGAATGAGTTTTAGAACTGTGGAAAACATCTGCATTTATGGGTTAGGAAGAGAGAAGAGCCCTTAGTGTCAAGAGAAACAGACGAGTACAGTTTTACAGTGTGGAGCTGGGTAGGAGCACAGTGGTGTGTCAGGTGGTCAAGGTGAATGAGGCTAGAGAGGGTTTCAGTGGGTTGAATGACTAGTGAGCAAGCCCTTGGTGCGGCGGTGGAGGCGGAAGGCTCAGACATTCATTTTCAAGGTTGCAGAGGGGGGTTGAAGCCAAAATGCACAGAATTAAGAGTAAATGAGTAAAATAGAACAAGTGAAAAATATTTTTAAAAGGAATTTGGCCAATATGGCAGATTAGGGTGAAGGGAGAGGACGAGTGCAGGCTAAGGAGAAGCCACAAGGTGAATAGGACTGATGGTTCCTCCCACACTGTCAATGAAGCAAGGCCCCAGGGCAATGGGAAGGATGAGGCCAAGGATGCTCATGCAGGGGGTCAGCTCAGAGAGGAGGCAGTGTTATTTCTTTGGGGAAAACAGAAAAGAGAGCAGATGTGTGGTGCTATGGAGAAATGACACAGAATGGAGGGCAGGACAGGGCATACACATTGGCAGCAAGGACTGTCTAAGAAGCTAAGAGGGTCAAAAGTGGGGAAGGCAGGAAAGGTTTGCACATACCCCATGGTATACCTCCAAATGAATAATGAATTTATTTGGAGGTAAATAAAAGAATTGCTAAGTTTAGCTCTGTCTTAGTTGCATGAGTCCCTACTCCA
Organism: Tadarida brasiliensis; assembly: GCA_030848825.1. Classification (NCBI taxonomy): domain Eukaryota; kingdom Metazoa; phylum Chordata; class Mammalia; order Chiroptera; family Molossidae; genus Tadarida; species Tadarida brasiliensis. The sequence goes on along the minus strand of CM061275.1, from coordinate 9,829,321 downwards.
TGCAGGCTGCAGGCATTCCCTACCTGGAGCCTGTGATCTGTGCAGAACTCCCAGCCTTGGTACTTCCGGCTACTAGTCCAAAGTCCACCAGGCCCGATCCATAGCTATTTTCCCCCAATTAAACCCTCTCTATGTCTGTTTTCCTAAATGGACTTTCTTTATAGATGCCATAGGCCTTCCTGAGCTACTTTCTGGCAACCCAAGACTGGAATATTAACCATCCACTGCCCCACAAAAACCTTCAATGCTAGTCAGTTACTGTCTTTCAGCAACTTTAAAAGATACTTCATTTGTGGACTCTTGCAGTGATTTTGGCTACTTCCGTCCAGAAAATGACTCCAAGTGTGTGGAACAGCCAGAACTGAAGGGCCACGACCTAGAGTTTTGTCTGTATGGCAGAGAGGAGCACCTGACAACAAATGGGTGAGTGGCGTTTCTCCTTTGTGACTGATGAATCACCCTTGTTCAGAGTGAAAAGCTGCTTTTCTCCACACAGAGAGATGCTCAATGTTTTAGGGTACTCTAGAAAAATACTATCTAATAAAACTTTCTGTGATGATGGAAATGTTCTATGATCTACTGTGTCCGGTATGGTAGCCACTAGCCCTGTGTGGCTATTGACACTAGTGAGACTGAGGACCTGAGTTGATTTCAATTAATTTAAATGCAAATAGCCATCATATTAGAGTAGCTCCAGAGGAGCCTCATTGCCTCCCTCCCTGTATATCCTTCCCCTCCGATTTCTGAACTCTGTGTTAACATGCTTTCCTGGATCACAGTTCCTGGCACAGTCTCTTACGGCAGAAAGGCATGCATGTCTCTGCAGCAAGGCCGGGCATGCTTGGTCTGTTGAAGGCCTGAAAATACACAAAATATCCCCAACACATCCCTTTGGATCTCCCCCCATGCCTGAAAGATTAGGTGTAAGGATGAGAAGTTTTTCTTTCTTTTTTTAACTTCTCTTTATTGTTGAATGTATTACAGATGTCCCCCACTTTTTTCCCCATTGACCCCCTCCTGCCTTCCCCACACTATGGTCAGTGTCCTTTGGTTATGCGTATATGCATAGAAGTTCTTTGGTTCGTCTCATCCCGCCCTCCTTCCCCCCTTCCGTTTGAGGTTCATCAGTCTAACAACCAATTTGTACTTCTTAATTCCTTCATCTTTTTCACCCATCCCCCCAGCCCCCGCCCATCTGGCAAGCAACAAAAAGTTCTCTGTATCTATGAGTCTGTTTCTGTTCTGCTTGCTCATTTTGTTTCTAGATTCAACTGTTGATAGATGTGTATTAATTGCCATTTTATTGTTCATAATTTTGTTCTCCTCCTCCTTCAAGAAGACCCTTCAACATTTCATATAATACTGGCTTGGTGGTGATGAACTCCTTTAGCTTTTTCTTGTCTGGGAAACTCTTTGATATGTCCATCGATTCTAATTGATAGCTTTACAGGATAGAGTAATCTTGGTTGTAGGTTGCTGCTTTTCATCACCTTGAATATCTCTTGCCACTCCTTTCTGGCCTGAAAGTTTCTTTTGAGAAATCAGCTGACAGTCTTATGGGAGCTCCTTTGTAGGTAATGAACTGCTTTTCTCTTGCTGCTTTTAAGATTCTCTCTTTGGCCCTGGCCAGTTTGGCTCAGCGGTTAGAGCGTCATCCTGCGGTCCAGAGAGACCAGGGTTCGGTTCCCACTAGGGGCGCGTACCTCGGTTGTAGTTTGTCCCCGGCCCCTGGTTGGGTCGTGCGGGAGGCAGCCACTCGATGTGTCCCTTTCACGTCGATGTTTCTCCCTCTCTCTCTCTTCCTCTCTCTCCCTCCCACTCTATCTGAACAAAAAATGGAAAAATGTCCTTGGGTGAGGATTAAAAAAAAAAAAAAGATTCTTTGTCTTAAACCTTTGGCATTTTGATGATGATATGTCTTGGTGTGGACCTCTTTGGGTTCATCTTGTTTGGGACTCTCTGTGCTTCCTGGACTTGTATGTCTGTTTCCTTCAGCAAGTTAGGGACATTTTCTGTCATTATTTTTTCAAATAGGTTTTAAATTTCTTGCTCTCTCTCTTCTCCTTCTGGCACCCCCATGATGTGAATGTTGATACGCTTGAAGTTGTCCCAGGGGCTCCTTACACTCTCCTAATTTTTTTGGATTATTTTTCCTTTTTGCTGTTCTGATTGGGTGTTTTTTGCTTCCTTATATTCCAAATTGATGGTTTGATTCTTGGCTTCACCTGCTCTATTATTGATTCCCTGTAAATTATTCTTTATTTCTGTTAGTGCATCCTTCATTTCCGACTGGTTCTTTTTTGTTGTTGATGTTCTCACTAAGTTCCTTGGAGGTGTCCTTAAGTTCTTGAAGGTCTCACCAAGTTCCTTGAATGTCTCACTAAGTTCCTTGAGCATCCTTATAACCAGTGTTTTGAAATCTGCATCTGATTGATTGCTTATCTCCATTTTGTTTAGTTCTTTTCCTGGAGTTTTGTTCTTTTCCTTCATCTGGGACATGTTTGTCTCCTCATTTTGGCTGCTTCCCTGTGATTGTTTCTATGTATTAGGTAGAGTTGCTATGTCTCCTAGGCTTTGTAGGGTGGCCTGTTGTTGTAGGTGTCCTGTAGGGTCCAATGGCACAGCCTCCCTGATCAGCCCAGCTGGGCCCTCTAGGTGCACCCCTAGTGTGGACTGTACACCCTTCTGTTGTAATTGAGTCTTGATTGCTGTTGGCATGTCAATGCGAGGGATTTACTCTGGCTGATCAGCTGCAAGGACTGGCTGTGCCCACTGACCACTGGCCTCTGACTACCTTGGAGGATCAGTTGTGTAGGGGCCCACCACACAGAGCAAGATTTACTTCAGCAGGGCTCTGGTACCCACTAAATCCACTCATTGAGTGTGTCACTTGTGGAGGTGGTTGGGTGGTGGTGTTTCGATGTGGTGTGAAGCTGTCCACTGGGTGTGCTGGCTCTGAGGCAAGGTCAGCCACTGCCTGTGTTCTATCCAGGGCCACCCGATAGCTACAAAGTGATCTGCCGATGGCTGCTTCTTGTGCTGGGCTTGGAGGTGCCCAGGAAAATCCAAGTTGTGAACCAAGGCTGGCTGCTTCTAGTGCCAGGCCTGGGGCCACTTAACGGGATATATGGGTCTCGCTGAGGCCATATGCTGCTTGTTTGACAGATTTTAGGAAAATCTGAAGCAGGATCCAAGACAGGCCAATGGTAAAGCCACTGGAAACAGCTTGGGTGGGCCCAAAAGTTGGGCAGGGCAGGGCCTCAGGGAATCACCAGGGTGGGGCAAACAGTGTGAGCCCGGTTGCTGGAGTCAGCTGCCCTAGGGAAGGGCTCACCAAAGGAACAAAGGCCTCCGCCAGCACATCTGTCCAGGAGAAAGGTGCCTTTCAAGCAGCCTCTCCTCCAAACTTAGAAGGAGCAAGTCCGAGTAAGTCCGTGCCTGGGCCCTTTAAGAGGAGCTGCCTGGGGCTCCAGCAGCTTCAGTCTCCCTCAGCCTCAGTTTCCGCTGGTTTTTACAGCCAGAAGTGATGGGGATTTCTCTTCCTGGCACTGGAACCCTGAGCTGGGCACCTGGTGTGGGAGGGGGACCCCTCACTCCTTAGGGAGGACCTTTCCAGCTGAGGTATACTCCTGATTTTTATCTGCCACACGTGGATGTAGGACCAGTCTGTCCACCTCCACCCCTCCTACCAGTCTCGGTGTTTCTTTAATTTTGTAGCTGAAGGACTTCCATTTAGCTCTATTTCAGGAGGTTCTGAATGATGATTGTGCTGTAGTTTAGTTGTCATTTTGATGTGGTTGTGGGAGGAGGAGATACCACGTTTACCTATGCCGCCATCTTGACCAGAAGTCCCGGATGAGAAGCTTTTCAAATCTTGTTTTCAGGAAGTAGGCAAGAATCCAGTAATAAATTCTTGTATTCTGTTAACAAATTTTCTCTGCCTTTCAGGTACCGGAAAATTCCAGGAGACAAATGCCAAGGTGGGGTGAATCCAGTTCGAGAAGTAAAAGACTTGAAAAAGAAATGCACAAGCAGCTTTTTGAGTCCAGAAAAGCAGGTATGTTAAAGTCAGTGTGGTTTAGGTACAAGTGGGATTTCATATTCTACCAGGAATAGTCAGTTACAGCATCAGGAATTTTATCACTGAATGCAACGTGGCCAGACTACTCCCATGAGGCTTCCCTTTGCACAGGAAACTGTGAGGATGAAGGATGGGTCATGTTGACCAGTGATAAGCTCATCTACTGAAAACTTTTTTGTTGGGGGTGGAAAATAGTATTCTGTGAAGTTGTTCCAAGACTTAGAAGCACAGAGTTGAGGACATTTCTGAGGCTCAGGGTCATTTAGGAAAAAGACTGACAAAGTTGAACTGTAAAGGGCTGGAGTTTTGCATGTGTGGAAGAGAAGAGCACTTGACCATAGATAGGGTGGATCTCTATGCCAAGTCATGCGAGGTGTGTTCACAATGCAAAACTAAACTGTGGTAATAATGGACTGTTTTTGATTTAGAAGCAAGTTATGGGACTGACTACAGGTCTGTAGTACAGAACTGTCTGGCTGGGATTTGGGAGTATGGTAAAGAAGAAACCTCGATAAAGAAGCACTGGACCAGCAGTGTGACTTGGGGCAGTAAACTGTGTGCCCCAGTTTCCTAATCTGTAAAATGAGAGGTGGACCAACTGCAGTCCCCTCCTCTCTGACTTCTAAGGGATGAGAGCCTGACAAGGGGCAGGGTGAAGAAGGCAGTGGGAGAAGAATGTGTGGGTGTGTGTACTTGTCAGGGGGCAAGGTCCTCCTCTGCGCTCCGCCCTGCACTCCTGGTGGCTGTCCTCAGAGTGTTTGTGTGTGTGATTGCACAGGACTCCCGCCCACAGGGACACAACTTGTCCCAGAATCCAGCTCCGCCTCCTCTTGGATACATTGAAAACACACACTCTCTATCTCCCACCCAGAAGCAGGTAGGTCACACTCAAACAATGATATGAAAAAGCTTATTTGTAAAAACATACCAAAAATTAAGTAAGAAACCTGGGTGTCATATGATGGCCTGCGTGATATAGCATTGGCACAGCTTCTTTCCAGCTGATGACCCCGTTCTAGACTCGTTCAGCCCACTGTTATCATCATCTCCCTTTCCTGCTCCACCCTTAAAGGCTCTAAGACTTATCAACAGTGGTAGTGGGGAACAGTTACAGTTAACATTTGATTTAGGAAGTTGTCAAGGCTTCCAAGGTAATTTTGACATTGAAGTCACTGAGTTCATTCTGACAGCTTCAAGGCAGTGGATGGTCTGGTGACCCTCTGCCAGCTATGATATTCTCCTGGTTCATCCTCCTGAGATGGTTCATTTGGGGGTTGGAAGAGTAACATCATGAAGTGCCTAGAGACTGCAGATCACTCAGAGGAATGAGGGGAATCGGCAACCTATTTGAATTCAGTCCTAGAATATGCACACCTGAAATGTTGTGTTTGTGTTTTAATTTGTCAAGAATTCCAAGTCAAATTCTGTTCCAATTATCCTGGCCACTGTGGGATTGATGCTGGTCACAGTCATAGCAGGAGTGCTCATTGTGAAGAAATACGTCTGTGGGGGAAGGTAAGGAACATGGAAGTCAATCAGAGGTGCTGCAGTCAAACCAGAAAATCAGCCAAGGGCATATGGTTGAGTCTGCCATTAACAAAAGAAGTGATGTTCCTGAAGCATCAGGCCCAAATCTTCTCAGATCTTGTATTTTCCATATGCCAACTATGGCAGTGCTTCTTATATGTGTGACTCATTCTCTGAGTGTATAAAACTTGGAAAATCCTGAGTCCTGTAAGAAATACACCCCTCCTTACCACGTTGGGGTTAATGAAGGTTTCTGTCCACAGGTTCCTGGTGCATCGGTACTCTGTGCTACAGCAGCATGCAGAGGCCAATGGTGTGGATGGTGTGGATGCTTTGGACACAGCCTCCCATACTAATAAAAGCGGTTATCATGATGACTCAGATGAGGTGAGACTATTTCTTCTTGAGGGATGATCCAGAAGTGGGGGAAAAAAAAAAAGTGATTTTTTTCCCTATGCACAATCAAGATATGAGAGGCAAATGAGGGTATAAGCTGGAAGCAGACACTTAATCACTGTAGACTCAGCCAGAAACAAGGTAATTGCTTTCAAAATAGGAAATTTTTAGTCCGTTAAATAATATGGTCTATGTCTTTTCAGGACCTCCTGGAATAGCTCCTCAAAGGAGCTGGGACTGAGCACAGATGATGGAAACGCAGTACCTGTTACACTCCCTGTGGTTCCGACTTGGGGAAATAAATTTCCCATTTCGAGGGATCCAGCTCTGTTTCTGCTGCTTCTGTCAAAGCCAGAAGGACTTCCACTAAAGAAATGCAGGGGGAGGGGGTGGGGGCGAAACCCTAAACACTTATAATTGGCTCTGAGAAGGGGGGCAGATTTTTAAATCTTTACCTTCTTATTTCAAGTTCTGCCTTTTTGCAAAGTATGGGCTCTTTTGGTTTTGATTTTGTTTTTTAAGGGAAATGAAATGGAATTTTAAGGGAACATTTCACTAACTCTACTCCTGCATGTTTTGCATGGCGCCTGCCCCAGGGCACCTGCCAACTCCAGCATCAACTCTCACAAAGTAGTCCCTAGGCTCTGCTGGTGACACGAAGCAGCTGTAGAGATGAACACCAAGGCTGTGGTGACTGGCATGACCTGGGCAGCCTTTCTGTGTTTGGGGACAGCCCTGCTCCAAGAGTGTTGCACACCAGCTCCTTGCACAGATCCCCACCTTTTTTTTTTTTTTTCAGGGACCATAGATCACAGTGATTTTTTTCTTTTTCCTGTTTAATTAGGCAATACCCTTGTTAATTGCCCTTTGGCGACTAACTTAACCATGTGCTTCCAAGATACTAAATCAGGAGAACTTAAAGGGCAGCATTTTTAACTGGGGGCAGGAAGAAGGGCGCAGCAAAGAATTGATTAGATTTAGCACCTAGTAAAGGAGAAATCTTCCTTCCTCCGAGATCTTTCAAGCCATGCTTTGTGTGTGTGCCTGTGGACTTGCTGAAGGACAGGGTGCAGGGCTTGCCCTGGGTGTCTGCCCAGGCTGAGTGATCTCTCTGCTAGAACTGATGGTGGCATATACGGTGCAGCCCCTGAGGACTGAACATGGTCTTCCATGTGCCCTTCTACCTGCTGTGTTGGCTCGGTGGTGAGTCATTCAAATGGCTGCTTACTTGCTTCCTCTTAGGTGGCTTGTTGTACATGGAGCCAGGATGTTTTCTGATTTATAGGCTTTTTTTTAAAAATCAGAATTTTATTACCAGGTTCTCTTCCTTACCCCTTTTCCCCAGCTTTGCCAAGTAAGTTATTGGCATGAAACTTTTAGCTGAACCAACTGAAAACACTTCTAGTATAGATGATGTTTTGTGTGATACATTAAGTTCATATTTTAAATTTAAGGGAGTTTTCTATTCAACATTTTTTCAAATTAAATCAATTATAGAAAGCAGTGAGGTGGATTTTTGGGTGGCCATATAGTCATGAAAAGCTGCAATAATTAGTTTTAATACAGCTTGAATATTTGCTATACAGGAATATGGTATAGTACGTTTTTGGTCTTAGCATACCTGCTGTGCTGGCCACGGTTTCTCTCGATCATTGTGATTGGGACATTCTCTGCTAACTGCCATTTTGCTGCTAGGTCATTTTATGGCCAGAAAGTCCATAAAAAGTAAATGTGCCAAATTAACTTTTATCAGAATGCGTGAGCAGATGGCTGAGTTCTCTCCTCACCAGAATGGAATGACAGCAGCAGGGAAGGGGGAGGGAGTGGACGGAGAATTCTAGAGAGTTGGAAACTACAGTAAATTAAATGAGTCAGGGAGCTTCGGTTAGAAAATAATGTTGAGGGCAGTTTTTGTGAAGAGAATTAATATTCGTTAGAGCCAGAGAACACTCGTCTTAGTTAATGCGCGTTCACTTTGCATGGCTTTTAAATTAAGAATAATTCCAAAGATAAACGAGCTCACAAAGGACTTGGTGTCAGCCTTTGTCTCAGACACCCTCACCTCCTGCCCAAAGTGGATTTGATGCCCAGGAAAGACTACTTCACCTACACCTTTTCTCCTAGAATATACTCACTGGGTACGTGTGCTGAGATGCAGTGATTCTCTGATCAGCTTTAAGATGTAGAAAAGTTATTCTTCTTCTCTAACCATATAAGAGTAGGGCTCTTTGCTTATAATGATACCTGGGATTTCTATAGAAATTAGCAATTTTCAGAACAGTTTTACTTGTAATATGTCATTTGAACCTCAACATTTTTGTGGAAAAAAAGGCAGGGTCTATAATCCTCATTTTGAGAAAATGGAGCTGCAGTACAAAAATTGAGTTATTGTCCAGGGCCCTGTGTGTCACAAGCAGCGCTGGCTGGTTGTCTTCAGAGCTGTGGGACATTCCGTGCGTGCAGATGCTGCATGCCTGGAGCAGGGCTCCTTCCTCAAGGCTGGCTGTTCTGTAGGCAGGAATCAGTGGCATTTCTTTCAGAGCAGTGTTTAGCACCCTTTTGCCATCTTGGTAAAAATGTTATTCTCTTGTATTTCATGGCTAAAAACAAAGTATTGATCATTTTGAATATGTGTTTAGAAACTGCCTCTCACCTCATTGAGGGCCACTGTTCAAGAGTACAGGAATGGACTTCCTCTGATGACTCACCTTCTCCAGTCTCCTTGTTTCCCATGCCTGGCTGGCTAGCTGGCTCAGGTAGTTGATTTGAGGACTGCTAACAAGCCTGGCTTATTCCCTTTATCGGCTAGTTAGCGTTCTACATCAGCCTGCTCACTCACAAGTATATGCCCTCAGCCAGTAAGTAAAACAGCCTAAATCCATGATTGCATCTAAGAAAAAAAGATCTCTAATTTGTCCTACTGATGTTAGGTTAGGAGCATTGTCTTTGAAAGTAAAGTATAGCATTTCATTATGTCAAGTCCCAGGCTTGATAGTAGCAGAAGAGATGATTTTTGGTGGTTTCAGCAATAGAATGTAGCATCATAAGATAGGTTGGACATATCAGACCATCCAAAGTAGTCTGAGCTTTTAAATCCAGGTGGAGAACTTGCCATGTTTCCTGCTCTATGGACAGGTGTCTTAGACCGTAGGGGGCTTTTGGTTTTCAGTGAGACTAGAAACCAGGGTACATACACCTAGGCTGTAATTTGAATGGAAACACATTTAGAAGAATAAAAGTGTCTAGAGGATGTGGCAGTTCTAGGCTGGGCTCAGGAGATTCAAAAATTAGCTATAACTGAAACGTAGAATTTACCATCTGCCTCTGAATAGGTATGTGTGTGTCTCTCTCTCTTAGGTTTGCCTCTGGGCCTCTACATGCCCCAAATAGCCTTTCATCCCTGGCAGATTAGTAATACATCGGCCACCTCCAGCTCCTGCTGGTTCTCCCATGGCCTTTGTCACGATACCAGGATACAGAAAGGAGTGCCAGGTTGTCCACACCCACCCCAGGTGGAGGCCTGGCCTGGCTTTAGTCATTTCTTTATTTCCCAAGCAAATCATCCAGGTAGAGATTCTTTCCTTTTAGGAGAGCTCTAAAGGGCTCCCTAAATGCAGTGGCTCAGAGCTCACCCTGCTCATTGTCGGTACAGCCCCCTCGTCCCACATGAAGCCTGGATACTTGGAACTGCTCAAATAGGAAGAGATTCAGCCTTTCCACTTTGCTACTACCTTCTCTCAAGCAGGAAAATAAACATGGATTTATATGTCCTTTGAACAAAACCAAAGTTTAAGATTTGCCACATGATGGAGTGATTGGGGGCGGGGAGGCAGACTTTTCAGCGCTGGTACTCAGCAGGTGCCAGGCTTTCTGTTCCATCTGCCACCCTTTGCCCAGCTCAGGCAGCTCTGGGAGCACTGTCTTGCCCTAGCAGAGCCCAGGCCTTACTCTTCTGGAGGATAATTGAAATTGCAGCAGCATGTTGATTTCCTGGTTATATCACATACAAGAATCAGAACATGCATTTGAAATTGTCTTCAACTTGCTGTATGCATTTTTTTCACACCAGTGCATTCTTAAGCGCTCTTGTTTATAGAGAATAACAAACTAATCTGTACCTTTATATATATGTACATATATACATGTATAAACTGTATAGTGTACATGCTAATGATTTATTGATGTGTCCCAAAATCTTGACTGCAGTTCTGTTCCTCCGCATGCCCTCAGTTTGCAGTCAGGTGACTTGAATGTTCCCTGATATTCTGCCCACCTCCTATGTTTAGACATCTAGGGAAGAGGGTTTTAGTCGTACTCTCCTTATCTTCATGCACAGAAATGCTCAGGGTCCCCATGTGCCTGTTTTCACCTCTCTCGTCTCGTGTGTGCTTTCTGAGCATGTGGTCCCTCCCTGTTCCATACCTTCTCTAACTCTTCCCCAAACTATGGGACATCTGCCTTCCTACTAGAGAGTAAAGCAGTGTTAAGATCACTACTGCATGTGTGCTAAAAACCAACCAGTTTTCTGTTCCCTTGAGACAGAAAATTGCATGTGAGGTGGGATAATCAAGTCTCAATGACCCATGTCAGTTGCACAACAAAGCCAGACCCCATAATAAAATTCCACAAAATGGAAATAATACTCAAAAGTTCTTTAGCATTGTGTAAATAAATCTGGATGTGTTTAACTTTGTACTGGTAATTTTCTGTATATTTGCAATATTTGGGTTAGAAATAAAACAGACTGGGACTTTGTTACCTGACCTACTGAAATGACTAAGCTACAGTTTGTTAATATGATAGCTTTTCCAGTTTTCTAGCTTCAGCAATCAAACCAAACTGGAAAGTAAGCCAGTTAAATAGCCAGGACTGCATTTATTGCATGAAAGGTATTAAGATAATTTATGGGGGAAACCACTCACTTTTTTCTTCCTCTTTATGTTCATAGAGATCTACTTCCCATGAGTACTTGTGAGACCAGCTTTCTTGTTTCCCCCAGAAAGTCTAACTGACCCACTCCACATACCTTCTCAGGTTTCAATCCCTTTACTCTTCTTTTGGACACAGCAACATACAATTACTCTCCTGAATTATATGTTCCTTATGGCAGGTTTGACAAATGACAACACTGAAGTTTCTTTGGTATCTTTTTATTTGCCCCTCTTATATTTCTCTTGCTTCTCTTACACATAGTCCTTCCTGATCCATTTCATTTAAGGACCTTCAAAGAGTTGTAGCTTTCTTCTCTTCCAAATTTTCTTTTAGGAGAGGCTCCTGCCAACCCCCCTTGAGCCTTTAGGTTGAGCTGGTTCCTCAGCCTTCGTCCTGGGGTGATACTTCTGTGGCATACTTGCCCTGGCATCACAGTCTGAGAATGACAAGGCCAAGCTGTTGCTCTTGAGGAGCCTGCTGTCTGCCGAAAGAGTCCCTCCCCCGCATGATTTAAGGTGGTTTTATTTTCAGGAATTTATCCAAAATAGTGTTCTTGGACTTCCTATACCAGAATCACTAGGTTGCTTTTAAAAATGCAGATTCCTGGGTCCCACCCAGACCTGTTAAATTAGACTGTTCTAATGGACAAACCCTAGGAGTCTGCATTTTTAGTTTGATTCTTACACCCTTCGTTGCAGCCAAGGGCTAAGACTGAAAGCCTGGGTGTAAGAGGTGGTATTTAGAGTCCCCTGGTGTGGGGACTCTCTGTGTTTAGAAGGGCTCTGGCTAGGTCAGGCCAGAGAAGTAGTCAGAGAGGCTTTCACACTGATCCTGATGTCCACGGGTATAGCCTCTCACCAGCCAGCCCCAGAGGTCAAGCTCCCCGGTTACCCTCTTTGGCCTTCCTTGCTCCTGATAAACAGGTTCCTGGGCCTGAAGTGTGTCCACAGTTTGTCCTGGCCCCGAGCCCCTATATAAGTTACAAAGAGGGTTTCTGTCCCACACCCCAGGGCAGTGACACAGACTACCAAGATCCTGTTGGCTCCGCCCCCAAATTGAGGACTAAAGGGGAAACATGAGTAAGGAACCTAGCCTATTCATTCAACCACACACTTCTTTCCATTAAAAAATAAGGACCTGCCCTGGCCTGTGTGGCTCAGTGGTTGAGCGTTGACCCATGCACCAAGAGGTCACCAGTTCGATTCCCGGTCAGGGCACATGCCCAGGTTGTGGGCCCAATCCCCAGTAGGGGGCATGCAGGAGGGGGCCAGTCGATGTTCTCTCATCGATGTTTCTATCTGTCTCTCCCTCTCCCTTCCTCTATAAAATCAATAAAGGGAAAAAAAATAAGGACCTGGTGGGGAGGGGTGTATGGGAACTCCATACTTTCTGTTCAACTTTGCTGTGAACCTAAACCTGCTCTGAAAGTCTGTATAGAAATATATGCAGAGGGGAAGCTGGCTTCTGGAGATAAAGACGGATAGGAAACCAGGTAATTTGGATGGAGCTTACAGCACATGTGTATGGATGGTTTGGTAAACCTGGAAATCATATAGGACCTTTAGTTTGTAACTAACACCTACTGTGGGTTGGCCACTTCCGTACATTTTTATCACTTTATCCTCAGCCCATCCCTGGCCTCATTATCCTTTGTTTCATAGACCGAAGACCTGTGGTTCAGAGGGAGTGGTTTGCTCAGGGTCACCTTGCTATGAGTGAGCAGTGTAGCCAAAAGTCGCACTCAAGTCCTCTTTGCTCTCACTTCATTTGAACTTTATTTCATAGGCGAGGGAGCTTCCAAAGGGGCAAGTGGCCTGACCTAAAAATAGCTTACATTTATCAAGCACTTAGTTGGCTACACTCTGCTAAGCACTTTACACAGATTACCTCTTTTAATCCTTACGGCAACCCTATGGTTATCATCTCTATTTTTCAGATAATGAAACAGACCTAAGACAGACTGGGATGTGTTGCAAGTCACACAACTAGTTGGTGATGGGGCCAATGTGAGCCCTGGTGGTCGGGCTCCAGAGTTCAGACTGTACCTTCCGTTGTCACTAGGGGGAGGTGGAGAGAATGGTCCCACACCCTTAAAGGTCCTGTTGACAAGACTTTACAACTCATTGAATGTGGGAGCCGAGAAAGAGCAGCTTAGAGATGTGTCTGTCACTTAGCTAATCCTGGGGCCCCTTTCTTTGAACCTGAACACCCTGTCAGATGATCTGGAGGTCAGGACTCAAGATGTTACCCAATCCCACAGAAGCCAGAGGCCCCATTTGGATGGTCTGTGCGTGGAGAAGTGGGAACTGTTTGAAGCTCAAGCTCTCTCCTCCCTCCCTGGTGCTGTGTGAGGGGTGTCATCTCCCAAGATAACTGGGCCACCTCAGCCTTCCTCCTGTGGCTATTCTGGGCTGCTGTCTGATCCCCCTCTCCCCCCAGCCCCTGCTTCAGCCCTTCTGCTGGGAGTAGCTGGGTGGGGAGAGGCCAGCCCGAGTACATAACCCAGTGGCAGGAAACCCTGGAGAGCTTGAAGAGCAGGTGTTCAGCCCCTCCCTCAGTACCAACAGTGAAAATCAGCCGCTGGAGCCCAGCCTCCTGTGGCCTAGCATGGAGGGAGCCACAGCACCGGAGGTGGCCTTGGGACCCACGCTGAAGATGAAAGAAGCCAGCCCAGTGGATGCTGAAAAACCCCAGACTTCACCTCAACAGGGGGCTGACAGCCCCATTCCCCAGCTCCTGGCCCCTCTAGAAGGTGACCACGGGGATTGGGGAGGGTGGGGAGGCTGGGTGGTGGGAGTTGGAAGGATACCCCGACACCCTGATGGCACCTCCTGAGCTTTGTGCAGAGCTGCACAACTTCATGGGTGGGGACTGAGGACGGAGGACATGGTCAGAGCCCTCACCCCCTTCCTTGGTGGATTCTTGCTATTCAAGTGTCTACTGGGATTTTGCTTTTTTAGCTGAGAATTCAATGAATGGTGTTTGTGGCACTTGACAGTGACTAAAAATTATCTGTTTATATTTTTACCTTTAAAAAATGTCTGTCACAGGGACTAGGAGGACCTGCTATACTAATGCTGGTCAGAAAGGGATTGAGGGGTGAGATAGTAGCTGTCTAGATTAGAAGAGGAAAATGAAAAGCTTGTAGCAACTGGAAGGCTAAGTAGTGAACAGTCCGTGACACTCTACTTCTCCCAGGGCAGCGCCATGGGTCCAGAACCCACCCAACACCCCACTGGCTCCCACCAGAAATCCCCACCTCTCGGAACCTGAGCTCCATGGAAGCAGAGCCCTCCTGGGAGAAGCATTTGGCTTCCTCTGCATAGTGGTCTCCGAGCCTCTCTGCAGGCGTTTGTGAGCTAGGAGGTGGGAGCAGTTAGCCATCTCCATCATAGAGGCCGGATGAGAGAATGGGATGCTGAAAATTCAGATTGTAGAGGAGCTGCAGCTATTGATCTAGAGAATGACCGGGAACGAGGGTGAAGCAGGAGAGGACAAAATTCCTGGAGGAGTGGCAGGCACGATGTAAGGCCCGGCAGAGACTGGAAGGATGGCTGAAATCCCCAGGAACCGTGACTGGAGAGAGCCATGGGAGCCAGGGCTGAAGCCATCAGCAGGAGGGGAAGACTGCCGCAGGGGAGGGTGGCAGTCTTCTCAGAGAAGTGCTGCCTATGTCTGTGTCCTTTTATGTTTTCTGGCCTTAGTTTCCTGTCTTCAAGAAGACACTTTTGTCCTTCACAAGGTGCTCCTGAGGTCACCACACTCCTTTCCCGTCACACTCCTCCAGATAGGTTTCTGATAAGACAAGGCCACATCCTGAGCATCTGCTAATTTTTCTCTAAGAAATGCTGGTACTTTTTCGATCCCTGGAAATCTCTGGTTATGTTTCAAAGCCATAGCTCACCTGGTGCATTCACCCTCTTCTGGTAACCATTCACTCTCACACATACACATATAGTAAGTCTCACACACACTTGCGTGCACGCACACACACACCCTTCACTCTTCAGATGTGTCCATCTTGTATTTTCACTCTCCAGACCATAATTAATACATCAATCTGAACTACACAGCCCTTAGGGAACTGCTGGAGGAAAATCTTTAACCATGTGAAAGGAAATTATGAGAGGATATGAACAAATTTTCCCATGAGCAAAGAATAAGGAAATGGGCATGAAATTCAGCAGAATAAAATTAGGAGGAATTTTCTAATCAAGAAGGGTCAAGATCTTTGGACTTTAGGTAGTCTTCTCTACTAATTTCTAAGAAAGGGACAACATCCTGTGTGAGAGAAACACAGCACTGAGAGACAGCTCGGAGCCAATGGCTCTCAAATGACTTTTCAGAATGCCTTTTCCCCAAGACTCTGTGAAGGGAGTACACCAAACGGTGGCCGTCTCACCCCTGGTCTTAGAAAATCTAGGTTCTGCTTTCGGGCTCCAGTCTTTGGTTCACATCCCTCCTGGCATGTGGGGAGGAGAAAGCCATGTTTACCCAAGGTCAGCACAATTAACACCTGGCTGGACTGTGGAGGTGTGAAAAGAGATGCCCAGATGCCTCCTATTAACATTCCCAGCAAAGGGTCAGATGGCTATTTGCAGGGCAGACAAGAAGGCTGGCTTGAGCTGGGGAAGGGCTTGCTGCTGCCCGAGCACCTGGAGCTGTCAAGCACTCTTCTGCCACCTCCTGCACTTTGGCAGCTACTTCAGCCTTAAACCCTTCCTCTGCCCTCCCACCGGGGCCTGGGAGCCTGCTGAAAGCCATATCCTCACCTACTAATCCTCAGTTGGAACATTCTAGTAACTTCAGTTTGTCCCCTATTGATTCATCATTGTGTCAGGGAATCTCATTTATAAGCAAAGAACTGGCACAGGAGACCTCCATGGGGAGACCACCACCTAGCTGTCAGCCTGTCTTCTCGCTCTGCCCCTGTTGGGATCCCTTCTGGGTCTCAGGGCCATCCTGCTCCTGCTCCTCCTCCTCCTCCTCCTAATTCCCCCACCTTAGCTCATGTTCCACCTAAACCTATTTCTTTCATTTTTCTCTTTAGTTCAGGTGAAACTAACATTTTCCAAGGTATTTTTCTAAGAAATAAAAGGAACACCAAGTGGGAACAAACGTATACACGAGCACGCATGCACCAATCTATAGAAGGCATTGCCCTCCTGAAGTCTAAGCAGAGCAGAGCTCAGGGTGTACATCTTCTAGGTGTGACAGCCTGGGCTCCTTTTCTCACCTCAATCTTTTCCATTCTTGAAGGCGTCCCTTCTTTGCCACCTCCCTCCAGGGACAAGATCACAGTCAGAGTCCTGCCTGTGGTGCCCAGTGCCAGGTGGACACTGGAGGACAGATGAGTGGACAGATTCGCCATGCTCAGAGAATGGGTCCCTCAGACACACATTCCTCGATGGGGAGGCAGGAGTCCTGGCCCAGCACAACTGTAACCAGCCTTGACACTTAGCAAATCTGTTTCTGTCTCCAAGCCCCTTCCTTCCAGTCTGCGCCTTGTGCTGGGTGCGCATCAGGCCCTTCATAACACAAATGTTCTGTCGGCAGAGCCCAGGATAGCAGAGCCTGCTTCTCTCCAGTCCTCTGCCCAGCAACTGTGAGGGGTGATTTCCCCACCAAGAGTCAGTAACCAAGCCCAACAAGATGAGGTTTTGACCCTCCTTTTCAACTGCTGCCCTCTTTTCAGAAGAGCCTTAAGTCACATCCGCCTGTTCTCAATTCCTTGGTGGCTTGCCAAGATGGCCCCAAGAGAGGAACACATCACACAAACACTTCTGTTTTTCATGCCCTGCCCCCTCCCAAACCATCAAAGTCAAACAGAGGGCAAGCAGAGCAGGGTCACTCAGCTGCCTGGGCCCCGTGGCCGTTGTGTTTCTCCTGAGCCTGGCAGACCCTGAGCAGCTGAGGCAGGACGGGCTCAGAGCACTCGAGGCCCCGTATCCCTTCGTTCCTGCAGGGTGAGGTGCAGTCTGAGACAGCACAACCCAGGTGAAAACATAAGGCACACAGCAGAAAAGGAAACTAGGTAAATAAAATGGATAATGTGCACTGAGTATTTGTGTTTATGTTTGTTTACAAAGGCCAGGTGACCTCGAGATCGTAATGGGGGAACTGTGGGGGTGAAATTATTGGTCTCTAGACAATGATCTACAAATTGAGATGTAGAAAGAACATAGCAGAACCTCTGTTTATTTTAAATTTCACCATTCAAAATTTTGCATTATATAATATACATATTTAAACAGTTCAATTTATACATTTACAGGGAAATGGATGTTATCAAAAAGTCTGGAACCCACTATCAAGCAGTTGTGCTGTTTCCCACAGTGTGTTCTCAGGGGGAGTTTTTCCAACTGCTAGGAATGCATAGATAGGGGGAGGCTGGGGAGTTGGTGGGAACTGAGCACTGTCACGTCCCCCTTAAGAGAACAGTGGCAGGGGCTGTATCTGCTTGAGAAAGGAGGAGACAGGAGCCCCAGGAAGGCTGGAAAAGGGTGTCATCTTAGCTGGGCCCCCAAGGGAACCCAGGTGGGATGTTTGCACTTTCTTGGTCACGGCAGCCTGAGGCCAAGTAGGGAAATTATACCTGGTCATTTTCCAAACCTCATACTCAGCACTTTCCTGAGCATCTCCTGTCTTCATCCTGGAAGCCAATAAACATAATTTAATCTCTCCTTTCATTGGAACAGACCTGGAAGATCAAGGGGAAGTAAGCAGTGGACCTAATATTTCCCAGATTCTGTTTGTACAAAGTGATCCTCCACAAACCAGCAGAACTCTGTGCAGGCGCTAAGCAGGGCAGCCATGTAGAGGAAGGGACCCAGACGCCTGCAGCCTCTGCAATGACATCAGTGCTGTGCTAGTGGGTCCAGGGTGTTGATTCTGCCTGTGGAAGGGAAAGCTTTCTCCTTGGGTCTGGCACCAAATGGCGGGACGGGGGTGTGTGTGCTGACCCTTGGAGGTCAGGATTAACATTGAAAGTGGCCTTGCCCTGGCTGGTTTGGCTCGCGGTTAGAGCGTCGGCCTGCGGTCCAGAGAGACCCGGGTTCGGTTCCCACTAAGGGCACGTACCTCGGTTGCAGTTTGTCCCCGGCCCCTGGTTGGGTCGTGCGGGAGGCAGCCACTCGATGTGTCCCTTTCACGTCGATGTTTCTCTCTCTCTCTCTTCCTCTCTCTCCCTCCCACTCTGTCTGAACAACAACAACAAAAAAAAATGGAAAAATGTCCTCGGGTGAGGATTAAAAAAAAAGAAAGTGGCCTTGACAAAAGGAGTGTTGTTAAGGCTAAATGTAGTTAATGGGTGGAAAGATAAACCACACAGACTGGACTGGTCTGTGCACAAACAGAAAAAAGAAATCTTAGTTGATGGGAAGTCAGGAGTTGAGAGTTACAAGTTAACAGCAGCATCAGGCTCATGCTCCAGTGCTCTCACTGCCCAGACTGAATTGAAGCTCTCTAGAGGGTCCTTTAGCCAGTCGCTCGTCCCTAAACCCAGCAAGATGATAGGAGCAATCCTCCCACTCCCCATTCCCTACAAGAGAACTTAATTTGCTGAGCAATGCCTGGGTCACCTGCCCATCGAGCACAGCTGAAGGCACTACCACTCCCTCTTAGTGCCACTCTTCCCACCATAGGAAGCTCACCACCTCATTCTCTCCCTTTCCATCACTCAGAGCAACCTAAGATCTGGCTACCTCGGGCCCTGAGGCAGACCTACATCCGGAAGGTTGGAGACACTGTGAACCTGCTAATTCCGTTCCAGGTGATCATGCCCCAGCCCCACACTGGGTCCATGGCTAGGACCAGAAAAGGGTTTGATTTGGAAACAGATACCAACAGTCCTGCTAGCTGTAGGGCAGTCGTCCTGGCCTTCAATGAAGGGAGCCAAGTCACCAAAAGTCTGAGGCCAAGTGGGCTTTCCATCTGCACTCCTGAGGGTGGGTTGGGTTGGGCCCCATGTGATGAGGTTAGGTTAATCCATGTCCTTCAGTCAGCAGAGGTCGGGGAGTTCTCAGTTGGGAGGGTTCTCGGAGTCTGGGCAGCTATTATTAGTCCCAGCTGCCCCCCATGTCCATGACCTAAACTCACAGAGGGGAGGAGACTCAATGCCATCTCCTTTCCCATGATCCTTAGGCTGTTGCTGAAAGACGAGAGTCCCCTGGGAGAGTCCACCAACCTCTAACTCAAGGAATTTTCAGCTGCAAGTCAAGTCACCATGTGGCACTGGGGTGGCAGATCAAGCCCCTCTTGGGGCTGCTCACAGCCTTATCCCTATTTTTCAGGGGAAACCCAAACCTCGAGCCACCTGGACACACAATAGCTGTGCCTTGGATGCCAGTCGTGTGAGCGTTCGGAATGGAGAGCGGGACTCCATCCTCTTCATCCGAGAAGCCCAACGTGCTGACTCAGGTCGCTACCAGCTCAGTGTGCAGCTGGGTGGGCTGGAGGCCACTGCCACCATTGACATCTTGGTGATCGGTACGGTGAGGAAAGTAGGAGACGGGGTGGTCCTCGGGGGCTCCCTCTCCAGGCTAAAGAGGAGCCATCGCAGAGAGCTGGGGAAGCCTGGGCGACTCCCCCACACCCAGTGTGAAACACAGAAGTGGATGAAGGGAGGGGTAGCTGAGCAGAAAAAGGAAAGGGGCACTCCTGAAGCGATTTCCATGCATGTGAGTTGTACCATGTCCAGTGCCATACTTGGCCCTTTCAGAGAGGCCAGGCCCTCCTCAGAGTATCAAGTTGGTGGACGTTTGGGGCTCCAATGCTACCTTGGAGTGGACACCTCCCCAAGACACGGGCAATGCAACACTCCTGGGATACATGGTGCAGAAGGCTGACATAAAATCTGGGGTGAGGCCCTGCTGGGAAGGAGGGAGGGAGGGACATTCTGGAATGTGACTCTGATAGCTCTAAATGGTGGGCTGAGGTGGACTGAGTTCACAAAACAGGTGTCTCATTCATGGCATCTTCTTGGGACCCCAAAGCTGTGGTTCACGGTACTGGAGCGCTATCACCGTACCAACTGCATAATCTCCAACCTCATCGTCGGCAACTCCTATGCATTTCGAGTCTTTGCTGAGAACGAGTGTGGGCTCAGTGAGACAGCCCCCGTCACTGCTGACCTTGCCCACATCCAGAAAGCAGGTAAGATTGTGGAGAACCTGAGCTGGGAAGTGAAGGATAAAGAATTGAAGGAGGATGGAGATCTCAGGCACTACATCAGGGCCCTTCTTGGTCACCTCAGCTACTGTTTATAAGACCAAGGGGTTTGCCCAGCGAGATTTCTCTGAAGCTCCCAAGTTCACCCAGCCTCTGGCGGACTGCACTACAGTCACCGGCTATGACACCCAGCTCTTCTGCTGCGTCCGTGCCACTCCCAAGGTGAATGGGGAGTTCTATGGGTGACTGTGCCATGCTGCTTCCTGCACCTGCTCTAACCTTAGCTATGTCGAAGAGCATTCTAACCAAAATGGTTGTTCCCATCACCATCATCTGCTACTTCCACAACAGGTTCTGTAGGAACAGTCAGGGCACTTGGAGTCCAAGACAGGCCAATGTGGATAATATTCCCAATATTCTTTTTAGTATTTGTTCCTCATGTATGAAGTTGTCACTTTCTGACCAGCTGGCAATTGGGCATGAGCTTCAAAGTTGCCTCTCTGGCAGGGGTGATGGAGTCCCATTGGTTTCTCCTTGTTCACCCACTACATCTCGTCTGATCAGGACCATGCACATGCGAGCTTCCTAGAGTTGAGCCTTTGGTCACAACTCTGAGCAAGGTTGTCTATTTACAACCTATTCATTACACACATGGCATAAAACCTTTACAAAGTACCTCTTGTGTATTAGTCCTGGGCCAGACTATGTGGAGATAACATCTCAGAAAGAAAATATCAGTAAGTCCACTCTAGAAACTACTTTCTAACCAGAGGGGACAGGAGTAACTCCCAAATCAACAGTGGGAGTAGAATATGAATGATTCAATAATGTATATACAAAAAAGAGGTGAATCTGATGCCCAGTGCTTCTGGTCCATTAAAGGGCTGCTTAAGTAGGATAGAACAGAAGTTATCACCTCTCTTCTAGTCAGGAATATTTGGTGATCAAGACAAGGTACCAGGTGCTCTTTCCAACCAAGAGAAAGAGCGTGGAGGCTGTTGAGGGTACTGGAAGTGCAACTTCTTCCCAAATATAAGGAGTGGGAAGCAAGGGACAGGGAGCTATCTAGAAGTCATTATCTCTTCTAGATCCCTGTACCATCTGTTCCTAAAGCAACCTACCCCTCCTGCTCCTCTGGCCAATGTGTCCCCAAGCCTTGTAGGCAAAGCGTCCCAGAGACTGAGTACAGAAAGAACAACTGGTTCTTACCACTCCTTGCTGCCCTTCATCTTTTTTTTTTTTTTTAATTAATTTATTTATTTTTGTTACAGATGTTTCTCCTATTCTCCCCCCCACCCCCACACACACACCCTTCTCCCAATCCCCACCGCCCCAGGTCTGTCAGTCCAAACCGCACTACTTTCTCGGTCTCTGGGTCTATTCCGCTCATCAGCCCATCCCGTTCATCATATTCCACACATAAGCGAGATCACGTGGTATCCGTCTTCCTCTGACTGGTTTATTTCACTTAGCTGCTGCTGCTGGGGTGTCGCTCAGCTCCCTGGCACCCATAGCTGTTGCTGGGGGGGGGGGGCGCCCAGCTCCTGGGCGCCCACGGCTGCCGCTGGGGGTGGTGCCGCTAGGCCCCGCGCGCCCAACTGCCCCCTCATCTTTATCTTCCAGCCAAAGATTATCTGGCTAAAGAATAAGATGGACATCCAAGATAACCCCAAGTACAGAGCCCTCACTCAGCTGGGAATCTGCTCACTAGAAATCCGAAAGCCTGGTCCCTCAGATGGGGGCATCTACACCTGCAAGGCGGTTAACCCCCTGGGGGAGGCGTCGGTGGACTGTCGAGTGGATGTGATAGGTAAGGGAAGAACTTGTGCCTTAGGATGCAGTCATGTCCTTTCTCCACAGGTGAAAAAGTTGGGGTAGACACACAAGCCTAGATGGATAAGGGCTTAATTGGCTTCCCACTTCAGGTCCTTTCATCACTGTCAACATCAGGATGTACTGAGGAGCTATTTTTATAATCCACGATCTCATTTCTCTCCATCATAATTCTACAATATAGGAAGAGTTGCTATTTCCATATTACAAAAGAGAAACTTGATGTACAGGGAGGTGATTGGATTACTCAAGATTTCCCGTGTTGGTTAACTGAGGAGTTGGCACTATGGTGGAAAGAGCCCAAGTTTCCTGGTCCTCACATAGATCGCTTTTTTTTTAATTAAAAAAAATATGTTTTTATTGATTTTTTTTTCTTTATTGATTTTAGAGAGAGAAGAAGGGAGAGGGAGAGACAGAAACATCAATGAGAGAACATCAATTGGCCGCCTCCTGCATGCCCCCCACTGGGGATCTGGCCCACAACCTGGGCATGTGCCCTGACTGGGAATCGAACCAGTGACCTCTTGGTGCATGAGTTGACGCTCAACCACTGAGCCACACCAGCTGGGCTGTTTTTATTGATTTTTTAGAGAGAGAGAGAGAGAGAGAGAGAGAGAGAGATACAAACATCCATGTGAGAGAGAAACATCGATAGGCTGCCTCCTGCACGCCCCCTACTGGGAATTGAGCCTGCAACCCGGGCATGTGCCCTGACTGGGAATTGAACTGCGACCTTTCAGTCCATGAGACGACGCTCAAGCCACTGAATCACACCGGCCGGGCCACTTTTTTTTTAAACAATACAATCTTCTGACTCAGTCCAGGAAAGATGCAGCTGTTTAATTGGGCTTTTAAACAAACCAGAGGACATTCCCCTCTTGTTTGTTAAAAGAAAATATTGCACATCATTCCACCTATTTTAAAGCATTCATTTACTATCACCTTGTTCAGATCTCCATCATTGCATTTAGCACTTTGGTTTTTTGTTTGTTTGTTTGATCCTCACCCGAGGACATTTTTGCATGTATCTTCAGATAGAGCAGGAGGGAGAGAGGGGGGAAGAGAGAGAGAGAAACATTGATATGAGAGAGACATATCGACTGGTTGCCACCCACATGACCCCAACCAGGGCCGGGGACAAGCTGCAACTGAGGTATGTGCCCTTGGCGGGAACCGAACCCAGGTCTCTCTGGTCCACGGGCCGACGCTCTAACCACTGAGCCAAACGGGCCAGGGCTAGCACTTTGTTTTTATAATTACCAATTTACTGACCTTTTTCCCCATTCAAGTATGAGCACTATGAGAGCAGGGACAGTTTTATCCACCTTTGTCCCCTCAGCACTGAGCCCAAGTTTCTGACACACAGTGGATGCTTTTAACTGTGTAGAATGAATCAGAAATGAATGGACTATTACATGTCCTATTCTTCCCTGTGCATAGACTCCTCATTAGCACCATGGACTCCTAAGAAAACAGACATTCCCTACCCAGGACTCTAAAAGAAGGTTTCTCAGATATTTTTGAGATATTAACATTGAGAAATGTCTGAATTCTTGCAGCTCCTCTTTGAGGTTCCCTAAGAGGACATGGGCAACCCTTGAGGAAGGTAAGGAAAGAGAAACAGGGTGTCTGAATTTATGTTTATGGCCAGTGTTGTTGAGACTTGGACAAATGTGTATTGCTGAGCTTTTCAACCCTGCATTCACTGGTGACAACTTTTCTTTTAACTATTTTTTTTTTTTTTGTAAGCTAATACTATCATCCCCGTGGAGGAAATTTACCAAAAATGAAGTCTACTTTTGTCACATCTTCTATCTATCTATGCTCCTCAAGTTCATGATAGGAATGTATGGTCCTCTGAAGAAGAGTGATGGCATCTGCCCAATTGTCAGGGGGATCTGTGGAAGGGAGTGGGCAGATGCTGTAAGAAAAGATGTCAAGGGAATAACCAGGAGTGGAGGCTGGATGAGGGTGGCAGCATGGAAAAGGAGAGAGGAAGCTGCTCTTGTCAATTAAGTGTTTCTACCTCAGTATCATAAGCATGGTGAGAAACAGATTCATTGCCTGTTTTTTACTTTGAAGTTTGTGGATCCCTTCTCCTGTAAGAGAAGAAAACCATCACTATCATTACAAGTCAATAATAACTGAACATGTGGGTATGTGGTTCCAAGCAGCACATTACAGGCAAAGGGCAGCATAGATCATTGTTTAGAATTTGATAGTGCCTTCAAATTCTAAATCATTCACAGTACAAATGTTGTGCACAAACTGATGAGTGAGGTGAGAAAGAATCTCAAGAGAGAATTCAAGAGAACGGGTTCCCAATGTCTCCTCTGAGCTGCAGCTCCAGGCTGATAAAAATTGAGAATGAATTCAATCCCAGAAGTAATTTTTTAAGCCTACCATTGATAAATAGTAAATGAAAACCCTAAAGGATTCATTAAAAGTACAGACTTCTCACCATGGCCCATGTGGCTCGGTTGAGTGGCATCCCATGCACCTCGGTTACCAGTTCAATTCTGGGTCAGGGCACATGTCAGAGTTGCAGGCTGGATCCCCACTAGGGGGCATGCGGAAGGCAGCTAATCCATGTTTCCCTCTCCCTCTCCCTCTCCCTTCCTCTCTCTCTGAAAATCCATATATATATATATATATATATATATATATATATATATATATATAATCCATAAAATATATATATATATATGTTTGTTTTTTTTTAAAGTACAGACTTCTCAGAACTCTCTCTGCCAGTTGGCTTACAAAGATTGTTCTCTCGCCATCCCACAATTCCCTCTCTGTGTCAGTGCTGTTGGGTTAGTGTCAGCCTTCTTAGTGTTAGTTGTCCTTTCACCTTTCTCCCAGCCAGTGCCCAGCAATGAAGCAGGAAAGTAGAGAATTCATAGCATGGGGTTGCCTCAGAGCGCTGTATGTGCTCTGGCTGTTGGCCATTATGGCCATAACACATTCTCTCTTTTCTGTGCCTCCAGGAAGCCTGACTGTGCTGAGATTGTGTTCTTAAGGAGCTCCAGTACAACATCTGGTTTGGACTGATCTAAATAAATGTGAGGCTCCTCAGTGCACAAGTGTCCATCTGTTTGTGCCTTTCCATGTGGGAAAACCATTTAGAAAGTTGGAATCTCAGAAAACCTCAGGCTCCTCTTTTTCTTCCCATATCCACTTTCTCTTCCAGAGAGATTTCTAGCACTGTCCTTGTCCCTAAACAGTGTATGACAGAGCTGAGTTCAACTCTATTCAGTACCAGGTGCTGAAAGAGATGCTGAAGATAACTTGCCTCTTCCTCTCTGGGCTTTCCAGTAAAAGTTGGATAACAATAGGAGGCACATCCATCACAGAGACGCAGACAGCAGGACACATAAACACATACATAGCTAATTAGAGACAGAACATTAAAACTTGAGGGCTTGGAGATACTGAAGAAATTGAAGCATGTTCTTATTAAGCCCTTGGGAAAGAATTAAGGTGAGGTGTCCTTGCTTACATTTGTTTTTATTCTTATAACAAATAATATATTAAAGGCATTCTGTGGTGGAATCTGCAAAAGATAGAAACAATTCCTCCCATTGTAGGATGGGCATGGTGATCTTCCCATCAAGAGTTGGCATCGCCCTGGCCAGGTAGCTCTTTTGGTTAGAGCATCATCTAATATGCCAAGGTTGTGGGTTCGATCCCTGGTCAGGGCACATACAAGAATCAACCAATGGGTTGTGGTTCGTTCCCGGCCCTGGTCAGGGTTGTGCGAGAGGCAACCAGTCGATGTGTCCCTTTCACATCGATGTTTCTCTCTCTCTCCCTTTTTCTCCCTCTCTCTCCCTCCCATTCTATCTGAAGATAGATGGAAAAAATATCCTCGGGTGAGGATTAAAAAAAAAAAGAATCAACCAATGAATGCATAAATAAGTGAAACAACAACTCAGTGTCTCTCTCTCTCTCTCTCTCTCTCTCTCTCTTCTCAAATCAATTAAAAAAATAAAAAAGTTGGCCTCAATTTCTCCTCCTCATGAATCTGGGCTGACCATGTAACCTGCTTTGACTAAAAGAATGTAGTGGAAATGATGCTGGGACAGTTCTAGACCTGTTTTTGCAAGTTGGCTCCCATGTAAAGAATCTCAGAATAGATTGCTGAATTATTTTTTTTTATTTTTTTATTTTATTATTGTGAGAAAGGAAAGGAGAGAAACATCATCGTTGACTCCTGTATGTCCCCTACTGGGGATCAAGACTGCAACTGGTGACCTCTTGGTGCATGGGACAATGCAGAGCAGAACCAACGGAGCCGACAAATTTAACTTTAGATCACTCACATGACAAGTAATGTACAAATACTTGTTAAGAACTTACCAATCTGTCAGTCATTCTAGAGAGCCCATATAACAAATATTTATAACCAGAAACTGCACTGAATGATAAGTAGACACATTAGTTTGTAACTCTACCTGAAAACATGCCGTTTTATTAAAACAAAACCCCAAAAAACTTAAATCTCAAGTTACATGGTTTTACAGTCCAGTCTCGCTGAAGTAGCACACATTTCCTATCTTGCAGACAAGTTAATATGCAGGAAGAACCCACAGAGAACACACTGGCAATCTGATAAATTATACTATCTAAACTACAAATAAGTCATGAAATTCATCTGACGAATGCCAAGGAGTTACCAGAGAGATTATGTAATGGCCTTGATTTTTATTTTTCATTACCTAGAATTCTAAAAATTCTAAAATTTATCAATTGATGTATATTTTAAATAAACAGCACCAGTCTTGCCCATTGATATAATTAAAATTTGACTTTCTCAGTTCTTAGTTCACAAGTTTATTATGAAAAACACTGCAGTGCTCTTGTGCAGTTAACATTGTCTTACAGGAAGGGGAAAAAAAACAGCTCTGTTCAAAACAACTCACCAGGTTCTGACAATAACAAAGAACAACATGAGGCTGAGATTTGAGAAGGGAAATAAACTGAGTGCAGACAAATCATACAATTAAATTAAACAGTATCCCTGAAAATAAACAGAACAATTTCAAAACTCACAAGTAGAGGGGAGGCCTTGGTATTTATTTTTAAAAATGTTCATTAAGCTCCAATGATTGTTTGTTGCTATCCTTATCTACAGTCATGCTGAGTAAAGCTATAGCTAAATGGAAGTTAAATTGTATTCACGAGGTGTTAATGTTTACATCTTATTATCTGCAGTCTCTCAGAGAAAGCAAAAGTAACTACAAATAACGTTATGCCAGAAACTGGTTTCTTGACCAACAATGTCGCTTCAGCATGCAATGAACTGGTTCATTCTAAAGTGGTCACGGCTGTTGATGACAAGAGGCTTTGTATTTTTATATGGCACATCTTTTGGTCCATGTGAAAACAAGTTTTTGAACGTTAACTATTCTCTGACACTTTGGAGTTACTGTTGCTCTTCCCATTTTCATTAGGTCAATATATGGTTCATGGCAATACTGTACAAGTTTAAAATTTCATTACAGGAAATAGTCTGGGGTACGACGAGTAACATGTGGCTCGCCCCTGCGAGGTGCTGGGTCAAACTGCAAGAAAGAGTATTTCAGAGTATCATCAAGTTCCATGATTGCAGCTTGGTTACCACAACGATAACAATAGTTTGGAGCACTGAAAATCGTCACTACATTCCTGTCATGGCACCAGTTATATCCCTCCATCACCAGCTGGTGAGCTCTAGACACCAACGTGAGGCCATTGGCATGATTAAATGTCTCAGAAATATCTTGCCCAAAGGTGTAACCAGCTCCTCGAGGAGATATACCCCAACCACCACGGTCATCTGGATCTGACCACAGCAAGTCACACATTGGACCCTCATGGGGAACTTCTTGTAGGCGATCAAGTGCTCTGATGTGATCCAGTGTATCTATGGATGGCGAGAGGCCACCATGTAGACAGAATATCTGCCCATCCACCAAAGCAGTGAGAGGAAGATAGTCAAAAAGATCTGTAAAATATTTCCAAACATTTGCATTTCCATACTTCCTTAAACACTCATCATAGAAACCATATACTTGTGTGATCTGTCTGCTCTCATGATTTCCTCGAAGAATAGTGATGCGTTCACGGTAACAAACCTTAAGAGCTACAAGCAGAGTAACTGTTTCAACTGAATAGTATCCTCTGTCAACATAATCTCCCATAAACAAATAATTTGTATCTGGTGATTTGCCACCAATTCTAAACAGTTCCATGAGATCATGAAATTGCCCATGCACATCTCCACAGACGGTGACTGGACATCGAACCTCTTGTACGTTGGATTCTTTTGTCAGGATTTCTTTAGCCTTCTCGCAGAGGCTCTTGACCTGCGGCTCAGAGAGCTGTTTGCACTCATTCAGCTGCTCGATCCACTGGTCCAGTTCCTTGGTGAACACCTTCTCGTCCATGATGCCACCCGCCCGAACCGGCTGCCGCTCCGCGCTACTCCCGCGCCGCCGCCCGCACACGGGCCACACGCACACGCCGCCGCCGGTTCCCGGGGTACTTGTGTGGTTACTGGCAGTTGCTCGGCGCTAGCTCTGGCCCACTGGCTCTCCCCGCAGTGCTCGGCCACCGGCCGCTGTCCTCCTCAGCTCCTAGATTGCTGAATTATTAAACGCCATATACAGGACAACCAGGCAGCCTAGCTGACAGACAGAACCAAAGCTGTAGACATATGTGGTCACCTTGGATCCTTCAGCCATAGTAAGTCCAGTCTACTCCTTGTGGAATAGAGACAAACTGTCCCTGCAGAGCCTGCCCAAATCATGAAGTCATAAGCAGATAAATGGTTACTGTTTTTTTATCCTCACCCGAAGACATTTTCCCATTTTTTGTTCAGATAGAGTAGGAGGGAGAGAGAGGAAAAGAGAGAGAGAGAGAGAGAAACATCAACGTGAAAGGGACACATTGAGTGGCTGCCTCCCACACGACCCAACCAGGGCCGGGGACAAACTGCAACCGAGGTACATGCCCTTAGCGGGAACTGAACCCGGCTCTCTCTGGACCGCAGGCTGATGCTCCAACAGCTGAGCCAAACCAGCCAGGGCAAATGGTTACTGTTTTTCAAGCCACTGAATATTGGGGTGGTTTGTTACACATAGTAATAGAGTGGGGCAAAAGTAGGTTTACAGTTGTGATTACATAAAACACAGTTTATTGTTGTATTGTTTATTAATTACTGTATTATTTTCCATATGAACAACTGTTAACCTACTTTTGCCCCAGTATGTATATAACTAAAACAGCCTTCTATGCAATTGTCATTGAACTAAGAGCTTTGTCTCTTTAATATTCATTTTACAAATGAGTGAACTGAAGCTCATAAATTGCTCCAAGTATGCAGGTGGTAGTAACAGAGCTAGCATTTGATCCAGGTGTGTGTGACCTCAAGCCTTCACTATTTCCTCTCATCTCTTTTACTCAGTGACTCCCGCTGTAGTATGTATGGGCTTAAGAAAAAAAAAGATTTCCAGGATCCAGTAAATATTAGACAAGGTTTTGAGGCGAAAGGGGATGTATTTTGGCTGAGAAGAGTGTGAAAGGCTTTTCTGTTCAGACCAAAGGTCTATTTTAAGTTGAGGCAAAGTATCTGTTCCAGCCTTTCTCAACTGAAGTTCTATGAGAATTAAGTGCTAATGCCCCAAGGCATCCATTGTATATCATAAATTAACTTCTTCCTATGCTTCTAGAACATGGCTACTTATGTACCATCCTTGGGAAAATTGAGAAAATAGTCACATAAATCATTTGTAGGGTCTAATGCATGTAACCCCTGCTGAGACTGTTGGGGGTGGGGTGGGGCAGAGTTCAGAGCCAGCCAGTCATGCACATAAGGGCCAAGAGGGAGCTCCAGCCAAGCAGGGCCTAGGTCAGGAAGGAGTGAAATACTCCTAGCTATGATGCCCTAAGGATCAGTTAGACCTCTGGCCTCAGCCCACAGACCCTTGCCTCTGCTGTTTGTTAAACTACTCAAGGGCCATCCCTTAAAGTTCATACATTGTTAACCTTCATGGTGAAAGGATAAAATTTTCACACTGAACAAGACCCCCAGTCATAGTTACCCTTTCTGCGTTCAAGAACTGCACTGGAATCTTTAATTTCTTCATTTATGCATTCAACACTGTTTAGCACCTTTTGAACTAAGGCCTACCATGTGCCTGGGAGGGGGTGTAATTTCTTCATTAATTCACTTTAGTATTGATCCAAAATCTTAAACACCTATTCATACATGTGTATCATTTGGGGTTGAGCTAAGGGGGACAAATATTTCCCAGTTTAGTGGCTTTATGCTAAGTGAAGAATTCTTGTGCCTAAAATCTGTTATTTTCTGACTTTGTTGTCATTTGGAAGAGAAAGTTGTTCCATTGCTTTTTTTTTCTGGTACTACAACAGCTTTCAAAATCATAATTCAGCAATAGAAAATGGAGATGAGTTTCCTTAGGAGAAACCAACTTTCAATTTGCTAAAACTGCTTCCTCGTAGGTGGGTGACGAAGTAAGTGCAGCATTTCCCCACTCAGGCTGCTTCTAGGGGAAGAAAAAGTGCAGTTAATTAACAGCTTCTTTCCCCCAGATCTCCACTTTGCCACTATCTGACTGGAGCAAGGGAGGCGTCTGGCTCTAGTTTTCCCAGAACCTGAATCCTATAAGCAACCAAAATTCCACTTTCACCAGCAAGCCTGAGGAATAAGAAGCAATCCTCCTCTCTCAGGTTTTCCTCACATAAGCTTGCAAGTTCTGGGCCTCCCCACCCTTTCCATATCACTCCGCTAAATTCCAAGGCTCCTTTGCTACCTGTGGCATTACAGCAACACCTCACTGCTGCAACCCTCACCATCTCAATGGCACCACTAAAAAGCAGGAAGTAAACAAAAAACCCCATAAATGGCCCAAATAATTGTCACAAACGCTGGAGACTAAAGTTCAGGCTCTTTGTTTCCAGGAAAGGTCTTCGGCCACTTTTAGGATCTTTTAATTTTTAGAACATTTCTAAGAAGCCCTGGTGGCCCCGTCTAGTCACAGTCAACACCTGGAAACAACAGAGAGAAAAGCCCTAATAAGTAGGCTTAAGGGGTTTACAGACACAGCTTTGAGTTTAGAGGCAGTGAGTTACAAACCCCCTCAAAAGCCCCTAAGGCACACGGTATAAAACTTGATATTCATAATTATGCTCTGAATCATATCACTGTGACTGTCACTATCTTTCCTTTATAGATAATCCAGGGGTCAAATATAAAAATAGACTCAAGCCTGCCTCCCATGTAAACCCAGGAGTCAGGGTTGATTTGAATCCAATTCTCCTTGTCTTTAAAGCCCATTGTTTTCCTTTTTATTTCTTTTCCACCACTTTACTTTATTTAAAAATGTTTTTCAATTACAGTTGACATTCAATGATTCGTTTCAGGTGTATAGCATGGTGGTTAGATGTGTATATAATTTAGGTGAACGCCCTGATAAGTCTAGTACCCACCATACAGTCATTGCAGTATTATTGACTATGTTCCCTGTGCTGTACCTTACATCCCCCTGGCTATTTTTTTTTCTTTATTGATTTTTGAGAGGGAGAGGGAGATACATGGTTGAGAGAGAACATCCATTGGCTGCCTCCTGCATGCCCTCACTGGGGATTTGGCCCACAACTTGAGCACGTGCCCTGACCCGGAATCCAACGGTGACCTCTTGGTGCAGGGTCCACGCTCAACCACTGAGCCACACAGGCTGTCCCCTGGCTATTTTGTAACCGTCAATTTGATCCCTTGTTTTCTTTACACCTTGACCGCCCCAGGTTCTGAACGTTCTTGCTTTAAAAGCCGTGCAAGATGTACTCCTCAGACAACCTCAACATACCTAAATGATCAATGTTTGTAACTTGGAAAGGTCACCCCTGAGGAAATCTGGCAAACGCGGCGCTAGCACGTGGCGTGAGGCAAGGAAACGAATTTCCTCAGGCGAGGCGTCAGTTTCGGCCCGGCCGCGAGGGGCGTTAGGGGACCACGCAGGCCCTTGGGGCCACAACCCCGCTCCTCCAAACAGGACGAGGAGAAGGAGAAGAGGTGAGACAGGGAGTGAAACCCACGCTCATTGGCCCGCGAAGGTCTCCCGGGCACGCGCGCGGCTCGCGGCCACCGGCTCCAGCCTCCCGGATGGAGTCTTTCTGGGCAGCGCCCTCCACCCGCCCCAACCTGCAGACTTCCGGCCAGCTGCCCTCCTCTGCCCCGCCCCCGAGGGCTGAGGATGCAGGAATCCGCCAACCACTGCGCGTAGGTGGTCGGAGTGGGTGGGGCCTGAGAGATTTGAAAGGAGCCCCTCCCCCTCGGAGCTGATTCCCGGGACTAAGTTGTGGGAGAAAAGCTCTGTCGGCGGGACGTGCGGCGGAGCGGGGGTGAAAACTCCGGTTAGGCTGTGGGTGTGGTGCCGCGAGGAGTGGAAAGGTGCCTTGGGGGAGGGGAAGAACCCGGAGGACGGTGGCTGGGAGGAAGATAGGGTGCGTAGAGCGCCCCAGTGAGGAGAGGCGGCTCGCAGAGGGGCGGGAAGGCAACCTGCGGAGGGCGATAGGGCCCTAGGGGGAGCTCTTCACAACTTCCTCGGAGATAACGGTGGCAGACCGAAGCAGGTGCTACTCCTGGGACGCCTGCTTTACTCCAGCGTGACCCCAGCCCCTGGCTTGCACTGAGCCTAGTTGGGAGCCTTGGGCAGGATGGAGACCTGAGGAAAGGTATGCTTTGTCCCCAGTTCAGGTCTAAGATGACTTCTGCTCCTGCTGACCGGAACATGGGAGATTTGCCGGAAGGTAGGGGAATCCTGGAGGGAAGATTGAGACCCTGCGATTGAGAGCCGTGTTAGGGACCCCAAACTGGCATTCATTCTTTCCTCCCCTATAGATGTAAAGTTTATAGTGGATGAGACCTTGGACTTTGGAAGGCTGTCACCATCCGACAGGTACCAGCCTCTTTATCCTACTTATTTTCCTCCAACGATGCCTCTGTCACTAACCCCTTACTGCTGAATTTTTGGCCTCTGGGGCCTGGGTTTGGTAATTTAGCAAGGTTGGGTGCATTGGGGCTGCTGGTGGCTGGTTTGCTTGGCCCTTATGACACCACTACTGGGCAAGGGGAGAAGGGAGAAGTTGGAATGAGATTGCAGGGTGTTAAGAAGGATAAGTGGATTTGCTGCATCTTCATCCCGGCATAATTTCCAATGCCATTAAATGTTAAAGGCCTGTTAGGTCTCATAGAAGAAGATATCACCTAGAGGCCAGCGTGGGCATCGGGATTTGGGGTTGTGTCCCTGGCTCTGTTGTGTCCCAGTCTCCCTTGCACAGTCTCCTGCTCTCTTCTGTGTGGGCACGGTGCCTGGTTTGTTTTCTGTCTCAGTCGTGAGGAGGAAGACATAGCAGTGTTGGCGACTCCAGAGAAACCCCTCCGACGAGGCCTCTCCCACCGAGGTGGCCTAAATGCAGTGGCCCCCAGCCCCCAGGGTGTGAGGTTCAGCTTAGGCCGCCTCAGCCCAGAGAAGCTGGAGGAGATCCTCGATGAGGCCAACAGGCTGGCAGTGCAGCTGGAGCAGTGTGCCCTGCAGGAGCGGGAGAGGACAGGCGAGGGCCTCGGGCCTCGCAGGGTGAAGCCCAGCCCTCGGCGGGAGACCTTTGTGCTGAAGGACAGTCCTGTCCGAGACCTGCTGCCCACTGTGAGCTCTTTGGCTCGGAGCACCCCCTCTCCAAGCAGCCTGACACCCCGACTCCGGAGCAGCGATAGGAAGGGGTCAGTCAGGGCTCTTCGGGCAACATCTGGAAAGAGACCCTCCAGCGTGAAGAGGGTGAGTTTAGAGGATCTGGGCTGGATGTGTGGCCCCAGGTACAGTACAAGCATAGAGTGGTTTCCTCGTTGGTAAAATGGGGATAGTGAAATTCTACCTCATAGAATTGTTGTAATTCAACGAGATACCGTAAGGCATGCACTTTCCACTGTGTCTGTGCAGAGCTCTAGAACATAATAAGCTCTCAATAAATTGTGTTGGTGGTGATGATGATGTTAGCAGCTAACTTCTGCCCTTACTGGGATCTAGGCAACTTTCCACCTCTATCCCTTAATCAGCCAGCAGAACAGATTCTCTTTCCATTTTAGTCTCTTTTTTTTCTCTATCTCTCTCTTTGTGTTTCAGGAGTCGCCCACTTGCAATCTGTTCCCCACATCCAAAAGCCCAGCATCTTCTCCCCTTGCCCGATCAACTCCTCCAATCCGGGGAAAAGCTGGACCCAGTGGGAGAGCAACAGCAAGTAAGAGGACCTGGGCAGCAAAGCTGTGGGTGAATGGGAGTAGGGAGCATGTGGAGCTTACCCTAAAATTCCTCCACCCTCTGCACCAGGCCCCCCTGTTCCCGTCAGACCAATCTTGGCCCTACAGCCTTCTACCAGCAACTCTCAGCGCCTGTCTCGGCCACAGGGAGCAGCTGCTAAACCTTCCAGTCGACTACCTGTTCCCTCAGCCATCCCCAAGCCTGTCAGCCGAGTGCCACTAACTAGCCGGATTGTACCACCCAGCAAAGGTGCCCTAGCTTCAGATTCAATGTCAACTCGGAAAGGACTTCCAAGACCAAGCGCTGCAGGGCACAGAGGTAAGAAAGAATGGACATAAGGACGAGAAGTCAGAAGTAAGAATACCTACCTTTGCCCAGCTTGACTGTACCCTCCCAGAGATGGTAACAGTGACCACTTTATCCATCTTCATTATAACTCTATTCGAAGCTGGTGAGTTAAGGAGAGAATGTGGGCCTGAACCAAGAGTTTGAGCCTTGGTTTTCAAATACTTTACCTTGGGTGAGAGGGAAGGTACTAAACCTAAACTCACCCTGCCTTCATCCAGTATTTATCTTTGTGAGGAGGTCACTTGAACTTTTTGCTAACTCATTTCTTTTGTTAACCCCCATCAAGTTCCTGTTTCCCAACGACCAAATCTTCCTAGTGCCACTCGCAGCAATCTGCAGCCCCCTAGAAAAGTTGCAGTTACAGGACCGACCAGGTAAGGCTGGTTGAAGTGCTGTCTCCCTCCCCTGTCGTTTGGGCTTTGAGCTGTTAGGCACATCAGCCCTAATCCTGTGTGTCAAGTACGGGGAAGAAGAGGGGAGCCTGGAGGTTTGGGTGTCCCGTTTCTTCCTGAGAAACTTGAATTCAGCTGGGTGACATGGGCTTGAGGAAGAAGGGCAGTAAAGCAGTTCCTCCTCCTGTCTCTAGGTAAAGAGATCAGGACAGCAAGCAAGAATTCAGTAGCAAACCACTACAGTTACTGCCTGGACTACCTCTTCTCCGGCCTCCCCAGTGCTCTCATCAGAGGCAGTTCCTGACTCCTGCAGATTCTGGCCCTGGGGCAAGAGGAAGAGATGCCACCAAGCCTGGTGCCCCAGGGAGATGGGGTAGATTAGGGTTGAACTGGAGGGAATGCAAATTTTGGATTGAAAAATTAGGGAAAAGAGTCACACCCTAATTAACAAACAAATGAGCCCTGGCCAGTGAAATGCAAGAGAGTGGGTTGTCCTCATCCATCCCTGCTCCTGCCCCCCTCCTGTGTTCATCCCCACAAGAGTTTGATCTTCATCCCTGGCAGTGTTCACTGGGCATTTACATGTGAATGGCCTCTGTAGCTAACCCCCCTGCTCTCCCTGAATCACATCCTCTGCTGGACTCCAGCCTCTTTAGAGAAGCAGGGGCAGGCACCTGGCCCCCAGAACTTGTTTCCTTTGAATTCTGTAAATCTTAACAGGCCAGTTTATGATAAGCTTACTCCTTTGGCCTACATTTTTCTAAAATAAAATGAGTGTATTTTTATATTCTCTGTATATTTGAAAGTAAATTCTGCTCCAATTTCTAACAAATTTGGAGTGAACGCCTCTGTAATTCCAGTGAGGGAGCAAGGATGGGCTTCCCAGGCAGAGGAGCCTGAATAGGCCCTAGGGCCTTGAGATTCCAGCTAATCAGGCTGTAACTAACCCTCTGGTTGGCATTAGATGGGAACAGTCTGCCTTTTCCCAGGGTTTGAATGTTATTAAAAGGTCCAGATCAAGTTAAGTATAGCTTAATTCACAGTATGTGAGACTATCAAGCCAGGGTCTTGGAGATTATTATTTATATCTTAAACTTGGGTGTCCTTTCATGTAAAGAGAATGGAGTCTCGCCCTGGCCGGTTTGGCTCAGCGGTTAGCGCGTCGGTCCAGAGAGACTCGGGTTCGGTTCCCGCTAAGGGCATGTACTTCTGCTGCAGTTTGTCCCCGGCCCTGGTTGGTCGTGCGGGTGGCAGCCACTCGATGTGTCACTTTCACATCGATGTTTCTCTCTCTCTTCCTCTCTCTCCCTCCTACTCTATCTGAACAAAAAATGAAAAAATGTCCTCGGGTGAGGATTAAAAAAAAAAAAAAAAAGAGAATGGAGTCTCCTAGGAACTCTTGAGCATCTTGTCTGCTGTACTTATGGGCTTAGGGGGCCCTTCATTGGGTACCCTGGTATTCAGCCTCCTTGATTGCCGCAGGCAAAAGATACCAGGACACCTCCTCACAATCTCCTTTACTTCATTAGAATTGTTGGTGTTCTCCTCTTATCTTTATAAACTCAAGGACTGGCACCAGGGCCTAGTGTTGTGATTTGTATGTGGCAGAGAATCTCATTCATTTATTGAAAAAATATTGAGTGCAAGATGGGTGGTAGTTCAATGAATGACAAAGGCTCTTATAGCAGATTTAACTGATGGTCTCCCTCTTCTCATAGCCTTTGACTTTGCAACCAGAACCAACTCAGTTCCTTGTGAGTTTTGAGAGAATGTCCCTCCTTGAAGGCCAGGCCATGACTTAAGGAAGCCAGCAGGCAACTGGGTGAAGGAAGTGGATGCCAGCTGGTGCCCACCCCACCGAGGTTTATACACCCATAAGCGCTGTACTTAAGTACCGAAATGCTCTTCCTCTGTTCCCAGGCCAGAGGCCCTCCACTGCTTTCTTCTCTGTGGCTGATCCTCAGGTTCATTTCACACATTCACCTCTATCACACTGACATCTGCCTAGATATTAACTTTTCCCTCAGCCTCTGGCAGCAACTCTTGCAGCTGTGGGATTTCAGGAATTGAGTTGGGGGAGGTGTGGAGACACACAGTATTTGACTCCAGAAATTTGGCAGAGGTATCACCTCAGGTGTGTTTCCCAGCTGGATCCTACACTGGTCTAGTGAGCAGGACCTATTAGTCACCACCCGCTCTGACAGAAGCACTGGAGGGTTGGCGGTTGGCAAGCCTAGGCACACACATAGGTGTGGCCAGCAGATGGCAGGTGTGGCCTGGGTCTGGGCCAGGTCCTGGTGGGTCCTCAGAAGCAAAGGAGCAGCAAACCCATGTGCTGTTGCCACCTGGTGGCCAGAGAGGACAAGTCATGTTCCTTTGACCTTTGTGGTCTGTCCTGAGTTTTGTGCCCCCCCCCACTCCTATCCACTCCACACCTGCTTGAGCCACATGCAGTAGGCAGTGCCAGCTAGGGAGGAGACCTGCCTGCCACAGCCATCCTTGTTCAGCTATCTGCTTACTTCTTTCCCTTGGGTCTGGCTTTCTATTTTTCTCTTTATGCATCCACCCCTGTCCCCAGCCAGTAGCAACAACAAGGGAAGGCAACGTTTATTGGCCTCTTACTTGCTATGCACTGTGAATTGTCCTAAGCACTTTGCATGTGTTAACTCATTTAATTCTCATAAAAGCTCAATTAGGCGGATGTTATTGTCATCCTCATTTTGCAAGCAGAGAAGCTAAGGCCCAAAGAGATGAAGTCACTCAATCCAGTTCCTGGGTTTGTGTGTTTTTTGTTATTGTTGCTTTTTTATTTTTATTTATTCACTTTAGAGAGAGAGAAGGAGAGAGAAACATTGATCTGTTGTTCCACCTATTCGTGCATTCATTAGTTGCTTCTTGTATGTGCCCTGACCAGAGATCGAACCCACAACCTTAACTTATCGGGACGATGCTCTAACCAACTGAGCTACCCAGCCAGGGCCTAGGTTTGTGTTCTTAATCACTACCCTCAATTGCCCCCATGTTAGATCCTTACCTGGTTTGTTGAACAGACCTTTGAAAAACATAAAACTTGGGAATAGAAGTACTGTTACAGAGTACATAGTTGGCTTGGAGTATGAGTAGCTGCTTCATTTCCACTGGGGGAAAAAACACAAAATGGCCCAGAGAAGTAGAGTTAGGAGGTACCATTACTGAGCACCTTGAAATTCCCACCAGCTTCTCAACTCAGCCCTCCCTGTCTCCTGAATTCTGCCTACAGGATGTAAGCCCTAAGGGGTTGGGCTGGAAACCTGCCTGCTCTGTGCAGCCTCCGCTCCAGCTACACAAGTTCCTTCTTACGAAAATGATACTTTCCTGCCACATCTTCCTTGGAAATGCCAGGACATGGGCTCTGTGCTGATGCGGCTATTTGGGGAACACTGCTGGGATGTTGGTAGTGTCTAGTTCGTACCAGCAGCCGACCTCCTGGTCCTGCCTGCTCTTGTTTTCCAGAGGCCAGGCCTCCCTCCCTCTGGAAAGATGGGGTACCACACAGAAGCAATGGTGATGATGCTCAACCCGCACAGAACTAGTTTATTCAATAGTATGGGAAAATGAAAAAAAAAAACAAAAACCACAAAACCCTACAATATTTACAGTAACAATCAAACTGTACAATCTGATGGTTAGTGTCAAGTTAGCATCCAGCATCTTTGTATTTTTTAAGTCAAGTCATCAGTAGTGAAAACCAGTGAAATTTTTAAACTTTTGCAGGAATTGCTGAGGGGAGGGGGTCAAGGAGAATCCATGGCAGGAAAGCCAGAGACCAGCCTTACAAATGAGAAGCAGCATTTTCACCTGCTCCAGAGGAAAGTCCATGACAAGTCTGGAATACATGCTTTGTGTAAATGGTGACTGAAATGAACAGCAGTTGGCAAAACTGAGGAGAGGGGAGGAGAGGTGGGGAGATGACAGCCTGGAGCAAGGGGAAGGGCCTCGGGGCCCACACCAGGACTGCTGGGTACACACCCAACCTGTAACAGCCACATCAGACCCCCGGGACCGGATACGAACCCATCCCAACACAAAAAAGCAAATAAATAAAAAATATATATTAACTCTCTCTTCGCAGGGAGCTGGGGTGGGGGGAGAAGGAGAAAGAGGAACAGGACCTGGTCCTTTGAAGAAGAGAGCCAATTCCCAGAAGGGGTTAAAAATAGAACACATCTCAGAGGCCACAGCAGGTCAGACAAAGTGAGATCTGTCTGATCTTGGGGGGTGAGGGTGAGGACCCCAGAACCCAGACTTGAGACCGGTGCTGGGAGCAACTGAGCAAGCACTAAATTTACTCTTCCTCTCGGTCCCACCCACACAACAGCAAAGAAGCGCAACTTAACATGACTGGCCTTCCCCACGTGCGGGTCCGGCAGGGAAATGAAGCACTTTTGGGTCAGCAAACTGAGCAAACGCCTGGGCTGCAGCACATGGCTGGAGACCAGGAAAAGGAGAGGAGCTGGGGTGGCCCGGCCACCGCTGGAGCACGGGTTCCCCTCAAAATGTGTTCATGCAGCATTTGGGGGTCCGGGGGCACTGAGTCCTTCTGCCCCCTCTCCGGACAGGGCTTCTTCAGTTCCTGGGAGGGGTGGCACAGGCGGGGTGAGGCACTCCCTCTGCCCTGATACCCTCACCACACTGAGGCCCGCCCGGGGCAGCCTGCAGGGCTGAGCGCCCTGGGTGCATGTGGCTTTGTCCTTTCCTTTTGGTGATGGCAAATGAGGGGAAGGTCCCCCAAGAGTCCCTCTCCTCCCAGAGGCACAGCAGATGGGAAACCGAGGAGAGGCTGGGGAGCATCCTGGGAGGTCCTATCCTCTTTGGGAAGGGAATGGGGAGTCAGTTTCCAGCATATAAAAAAAATTAATCCCTGAAGTCATGAAGAGTGGAGATCCTTTTTTAAATTCATTTTTTCCGCTTTTCTGAAAAACTTTGTCTTGGAGATGTTGGCCCCAGGGGTCCAAAGTGCAGTGAGGGGGTTGGTGGGGGAGGGAGTTGGCACTAGATGGCCTTGGGTGGGGTGGGTGCCCCTCCTGGCAAGGCCCAGGCTCCTCAGATGGACGTTTCATCGCTGCGGGCAGGTAGGCAGGCGGTGGGAAGCGGGGGCAGGATAAAGCACAAGACAGGAGTGGGGGCATGAGTGCCGCTGGGGAAGGCAAGGGAGCCTCAGGGTGTAGGAACCACGGCCCAGGGTTAATGCAGGAAGTTAAAGAAGAGAAATCTGGAGAGGCAGGAAAGGAAAGTGACAGAAAAGGCAGACAGAGTTAGTCAGAGCAGAGGAGACAGTGAGAAGCTATCACCAGAAGAAGGAAACAGAAAAGCAACCCCAGCTCCCCACCCTCCCTCACTTTGCCTGATGCCAGGCTGCACTGACCCCACCGGGCATTGTGGTTTATGGGCATGTTGCAGTGAGGGAGCTGGGAGCACACTCTGCCCCTTTGTCCTCTGACTGCCAACCAGAGCAGGCTGGGAAAGCCTGGAGGCAGCTCAGAGCCCAGCCGGGGCCACTGCACCCTGTCCCGCTCACCCAGCCACACTCACTCGGAGCCTGATGAGTCCTCATCCACCGTTCCTGCCTTGATGCTCATGGCAATGGGCATGACCCCATTCAGCTGCTCCTGGAGGCTCTGTCGGGGTGGTGGGCGGGGAGGGGGCCCGCCCCGGCTGCCCTCGCTGGCTGAGGAGCCCCGAGAAGACGCTGTGCCCTGCTCCAGGGGTAGCCGTAGGAGACTGCTCTTCTCACTGATGGTGGGCAGACATTTCTTCTTGAGGATGCCTGTGGGCCAGAAGGGCAGGTGCCATGAGAAGCAGGTGGTGGGAGCATGGGGCTGCCCTAGAGAGCCCCACCAGCCACAGGGCAAGTGTGAGGTGTGAGGTGTGAGGTTGCCCACTCACCTTTGTGAGGTTGGGCAGAAAGGCCTGGAAGGGGGCCCAAGGACCCCTCCCAAGGCAGGGCATCTCCATTCTCCCGAGGCCGCTCCTCAGAGACCCCATTGCTACCACTTTCCTTTGCTGTGGTCCCAAAGTCTGGCCAGGGGATCTTTCCGGCCCCCGGCACCCCATCTGATGGAGGAAGGAAGTAGGTGAGTCCCAGAGATGGCAGACAGCTAAGAGAGTCACCACCCTAGTGCTGCCTCCCAGGAACCCCAGGCCCTTTGCCCTCTCACTGCCCCCAAAGGCCACAGCCCTGGTGCTGGCCCACCCTTGGGGGTACTGTGCAGGGGCGGTCTCTCGGCTCCGGGCCCCAGCAGGCTGTCCCAGCCTGGCTCTCCAGGGAAGGCGACTGCCTCCTCTTCCTCTTCCTCCTCTTCGCTGTCTGACGAGTGGGTAGAGGCATAGGAGCCACTCTGGTCATCTTCTAGGGACAGGTCACTGTCAGAGTCTGTGTCAGGATCTGGGAGGTAGGAGAGAGATCACAGCTGGCCCACCTGCCTCTGCCCACTCTCAGCAAAACCCAGGCAGCTACACCCTGCCCCCCACCTGACTAGCCATCAGGGGCATCTGTCCTCACCATGCTGCTGGTCTTGACCTTCCAGGAATAGGCTGCTTGGGTCCCCCAGGCCAGGGGGCCCTTGACCAGGGTTCATTGTGGACTCCTCCCTAAGAAGACAAGACCATACTGGATGGGTCAGCCTGGCCCCTTGCCCAGTGTCCCATTCTCCTGGGTTTTCCATTTCCTGCCCTGTGTCCCTTCCTGCTTCTAATTCAAGTTGTCACCGGTGTCAGCCATGCTGTGCACTCTCAGCAGCTGGCTGGCCTGGATCTGACATGCACAGTGCTCTTCTCCCCTCCCCAACCCTCCCATCGCCAGGGCTCACCTCAGCAAGAAGGGGATGTAGCTGGGCTGACTCTTGCCCGAGCGGCTGGCGCTGTGCAGAGAGCCAGCTGAATCTCCATAGGGCTGGTACAGCCGCCCATCTGCATATGGGCTGGGGCAGTTGTAGGACTAGGCAGGGAACAGAGAGGTCAGTAAGTGGAGGAGCAAGATGGGGTGGTCCTAGGCTAGAAATAGAAGAGCTGAGGGAACCTACCCTAAGTTCTACCTCCACACTCTCAGGTCTGTAAGAGAGAGGCCCACATCTCTACTGCCCCCCATCGCAGGGCCGAGTAGTGCTTCTGGCTCTGCCATAGCTGTGCCAGTCCTACGCACCCCAAGTACCCTGGACTTGGCTGTATAAGGGCTTATTGGTAAAAGATGGCACTAGGAACTATCTCCTGAGAGCACACTGGGAGACAGAGAAAATTTACCAAGAGTCCCAGAGGATTCTCAGGTATTGGGCATTCATGACCTGATTACCTGTCTTGACCACTTCCTCACCTTACTCTTTCAAGTTCCATGCCCATCTCTCCCAAATCAAAACCCTCCTCCCCAGCCCTCAGGTCCTGCTCTTCCCAGGCCACACCTACCACTGCATCGCCCCTTCCTTCTTCCAGGAAAGGATGTAGGGATGGAGAAAAAGTGGGGCCAGAGAACAGGCTCCTAGGGCCTCTTGCCTCTTCCCCGACCCTCCAAGACCCCTCCACCTCCCTGAGCCCCGGCCCCCTCACCGAGGTCAGGGTAGACTTGGTGGTCAGAGCAGGGTCAGGGCTGGGCTTACGGCTGCAGGCAAACTTGAGAGCTTTCCGGACCTCCTTGCTAAGCACCACGTAGGAGAGGAAGATGAGGGGGCCCTGGCAGGCAGGAGGTAGCAACTGTCTCAGTGCTTATTCAAGCATCCACAACCACGCTTCCCCTCCCGTCTCCATGGGGCTCCCACAAGCATGGGCTGGGCTGGGTACCTGGATGCAGTTGCAGGCAGCAAAGAGGTAGTGGAAGAGGAGGGTGTCACTGTTGACGGAGAGCAGTGCCAGCAGCCACGCGGCACTCAGCAGCAGGAGGACAGCAAAGGAGGGCCTCAGGCCTGAGCTGGGGAGAGGGGCAGGCTGTGAGTGGGGCCATGAGGCCTCCCACACCACTGCCCACCCAGTGCCCAGGGACCCACACCCTGTACTCACACAGGGCCTTTCTTCTCAAAGCCCTGCCGATGGGCAGCACAGGAAGCGCGGGCCGCCAGGATGTACAGGAAGACGCTCATCTAACGGGAAGGGGAGGCATGAGGGGGATCATCACGAGACAGATAGCTTCCACCCCACAGGCCTGGCAGCCTTGGCTGTTCCTAACGAGG
The DNA here is from genome assembly GCA_030848825.1 of Tadarida brasiliensis. NCBI lineage: Eukaryota > Metazoa > Chordata > Mammalia > Chiroptera > Molossidae > Tadarida > Tadarida brasiliensis. The sequence continues at coordinate 9,786,129 of CM061275.1, read as the reverse complement.
ATCCCAAGGACTCACCTACCCGCCAGTCCACTTTCTAGCACTCACCGAGACAGCAAAGGCCACAGGGCCAGCGAAGCTCCAGATGAGGGTATCATAGATGGAGAGCCAGCAGAAGTCGGGGTTCCCGTAGCCCTCAGGGTCCAGGCCCACAGCTAGACCTGGGAGCATGGTGACAGCAGCAAGGGAGGGGTGGTCAGTGCTGGGAGTTACTCAGGTGGTCAAGTGGGCTCACAGGGCCAGGAACAGAAAATGACAGGTGCAGCCCACCATCTGTCCATGCTGTCCTCTCCAGGACGCGGGTCCCAACCCCTGGGTGGGGGCTTCAGGGGCCAGGTTCAATCAGAAGGACACCTATGGAGAACCTGACCTGGGGCATCGGGATGTGGGGCCTCTGGGCCTGGGATATGGGTGGGGAGAATATGGCATGATGGTGGACCATGAAGGGAAGTAGAACCTCGAGATCCGGAACTGGGGTGGGGTACCTGTGATGAAGGCAGGCACACCCCAGCCCAGCATGTAGTAGAAGCGCATGGGGCCAGCATTGACGTCGCGCACCTCGGTGAGCGCCCGGTACAGGTGCAAGGCCTCCAGCAGAGCCCAGGAGAAGGTGCAGAGGAACAGGAAGTGCAGCAGGATGGCAATGACTGTGCAAGCGAACTGAGGGCCCGGGCCAGGTCAGCGGCGGGCGCCCCCAGAGGTGGGCTTCTGCTCGTCAGGCAGAGGGCAGGGCCTGGGTATTGGGAGGTGCTTCGGGGGAGTCTGGGCCAGAGGAAGGTGCTGATAGGGTGCTGGGGAAGTAAGGGGAGATAGGGAAGAGGAAACCACGGGCCAGGCTCGGGCTGGGCTCTTTGTGTTACTGCTGCAGGAGCCGGGTTGAGAGTGGGGGTGGGGAGGACTCATAGGGAGCCTGAGAGCTAAGAGCACTGGGCACTGGGTAAGGAGGGACATCTTACAGGGAGGTCAGCCTGGTTGATTCCCAGGAGGAAGACCAGCTGAGCCAGGCCCAGAGCAGCAGTCAGGTTCCGCCGGATGCCGTGCTGGTTGGAGCGCAGAGCACGCAGGAGAGTGAGGAAGAGGAAGGTGAGCAGCAGGGCAGCCAAGGTGACCCCTAGGGCCACATATGTCAGTGTCTTCAGTGGCAGAATCTCCCCATTCTGCAGGGTGGGTGGCAAGGGGCCAGGGGATTAGGAAGAGCAGGGCCTGAGCACCCAGCACAGTGCCCTGGGCTCCCACCCCCAGCTCTGCCGGCCCCTGTGGATCCAACCTCCCGCCGGGACACATCCATGAGCACAGCGAAGCTTGTCATGTGGTTGCACTGGCAGCTGACATGGCTCTCGTTTCGGAAGACGACTTCACAGCCTCGGGCTGACCAGCCACCTGTGCCACCGACCCTGCAGGAGGGAGGCAGGGTCAGGAGCCAGGAGGGTGCGGTGCCCAGGGGCCCAAAGCCTCAGGGGGCAGGGCAGTGCAGGCTCACAGGATTGAGTGGTTCCAGAAGACACAGATGGGCTTGGTCCGCTCCTCTGTCTCCAACAGCCGGAACTGCACAGTGACTGGCTTGTCCAGGGTGCGGGGCAGAAGCTCTTCATCGTCATGGACACTGATGCTCACCACAGGGGTATTGATGACAGGACGTTTGGGAACCCTGATGGAGCAAGCAGGTACACAATCACCATGGTAGTCGTGTGACTGGGGCACACCCCAACCCCTGGCCCTGCTCTATGCCTCCGCACTCACCCACCAGCCCGCATGCTGACCCCCACCCCTCCTACCCCTTGTCTCCCCAGCTGCTCACCTCAGGCTGCGTTTGTCCGGGTCATAGTTATGGGGCAGCAACCCAGCCAGGGTGCGATAGATGATAACACTGGCCACAGCCTCACCCTGGCTCAGCTCTGGGTGCCGCCGCTGCCGCCGTGCCAGCTCCTCTGGCTCCTGGGCCTCTCCAGGGCCTGCGGGCCTGACCACGGGGGGTGCTTCTGGGATAGGAACAATGTCCATTCAGCAAGGCCCTGCACGGACACTCCAGCCTGACCTTTGACTCACCCTTAGACCCCCACTGACCTCTGAAGACAGACTCGGGCAGAATGACCATTGTCTCTAGGTCCGGGGGCCGCTCCCCCCTCAGCGCCTCGTAGCGGGGCAGCTTGGCCCCAGCGAAATTCCCCTTGTCCAAGCGAACTACGGAGATGACTAGGGAGGGGATGCAGGTCAATCAGATCATGGGTGAGGCAGGCAGGGCCCCAGCACAGCCACCCTTGCCAAGGACTCTTTCCACGAAACCCTCTCTGCCTTGGGCAGCAGTCTCACCAATGTTGGGTGTGACGATGGTGAAGGGGCTCAGGTAGGTGTGCCGCATGTTCTGGGCCAGGACACTGGCGTAGGCCTCATAGTGCTGGAGCAACCAGGCCGTGCCGCCCTCTGTCTGCTGGATCAGCTCCCAGTGCCGCTTGTTGGCCGCGTCCAGGAGGGCACTGCCCACCCGCAGCAGATTCTGGGGGTGGGCATCATCACAGTGGGCTGTGCCCACAGCCCCACACCTCTCATCCCCACCACCAGGCCCCAGCCTGTGCCTAGACCAGCCCACCTTTCCCTCCCTCTAACTCTTCCTCTTCATCTTTGAGAGCTGCCCAGGCCCTGTGCCTGGACCTGCCCAATGCACCAGACACTGATTCCTCCTCCCGCTGGCACTGAGGGCAGAGAAGCCTGGTCAGACCAAGCTCCAATACAAATATTAATTTTCAAGGGCACCTTGCTAGGAAAAGCATTGAGAAGAGGTGTTCTAAGTTACCCAAGTGCTGGACCGTGGCTCAGGAGATCTCATGAAGGTCTCATGCCAGCTGGGAGCTGCCCAAAGGCAGGAGTAGGGAGTGCTCCCAACTCTGCCGCCAGGTTGCTAGGAGCAGACTCACTCACTGAGACCCCACCTAACTGCCAGACACCACTGCTCTCTCTGAGCCCCACCTCGGTGAAGTGCACATCCTGTGTAGCCGACAGCCCAAAGCCCCGCTGGGCACTCTCGTGGGCCAGCAGCCGTGTGGCTAGCTGGTAGGCCACCTTGACATCACTGCCAAAGTAGCCAGCTGTGTGCTGTGTGGCATTGCGCAGAAGCAGGGCCAGCCGCTGGGAACGCCCAGAGTCCAGGCCTGACTCATTCCGCTGCAGCCGCTCAGCCTAGGATGAAGGCAGAAGGAAGGGGAGGGTGGGGGGTCAGCGCGGAAGGGTGGCAGGGGGTCAGTGCGGAAGGGTGGCAATGAGGTACAAAGAAGGCATAACTGGAATTCTGGAGTACAGGGGCCTCAGCAAAGGAGAGAAATGGCTCCTCCAAGTGGGGGCCTCAGGAGGCAGGGGCTGGACTTGCAGGATCCCTTTCTCAAAGTTGGGTGGGCCAAGTGAGACTGGGCAGGGGGGAGGGGAGGGAGGAGGTGGAAATGAGGAGGTTCACTTACAAAGCCCTTCAGCTCTGAGAAGGTGATTGATGTGCAGTTGAAGAGGTTTGGGGGGAGCCACCCCCTGTGCTCGTCACAGTGGCGCACAGCAGTCCCTGGGGGAAGGAAGCCAAGAGGGTTGCCTCAGGAAGAGACCACAGGAGGCCACTGAAACCTCATGGGCTAGAGGCAGAAGACAGGCAAACAAGGGCCCTGCCCTCCTATAGCCCAGATAAAAATGAAAAGACAGGTATGTAGAACACTAAAGCCAAAGCCTCTGCCAGATCAGCCCAAACATGGGCTACAGGAATACGGGGGCATGACCTCTTTGAGCCCCCTGATGTCGCTGCCTCTCTCCAGCCACCACCTTCTGCTCTCAGCCATGCTCTGCTTGAGAACTGTTCATCATCAATCTGAGGACCAGCACCAACACCCATCCCAGGCTGGGTCCCCTGGGACAGTACCCAGACTATCTGCCTAGTGGCATGATCCCAAAACAAGGTGATGAGCTCAGGCTGAGAACCCTGGGGATTCATCTTTTTTTCATTATTGACATTTTTAGAGAGAGAGAAAGGGAGAGGGGGAGAGAGATAGAAACATCGATGAGAGAGAACATCGAATGGCCACCTCCTGCATGCCCCCACTGGGGATTTGGCCCACAACCTGGGCATGTGCCCTGACCAGGAATTGAACTGGCGACCTCTTGGTGCATGGGTCAATACTCAACCCCTGAGCCACACCGGCCGGGCCTGGGGATTCATCTTTGAATCACCAGCACCCAGCCCTGTGCTGGGCACACTGTGGGCCTCTCAGCACTTTTGTTAAGAGTCCAAGATGTAGGCACCCTTCATATGGGCACCCTTGGGAGCAGAGGAACCATGATCCAGGGAACGATGGGACATTGAGTCTCCTGGACCTGGAGGCCAGAAAGGGTTCACAGGATCTGCAGCCAGGGGCTTTCCACCCTCACCCCACCAATGAGAGGCTAAGTCCTCCATATCACATTCTAGGCCTCCAGCACCTACCAAAGGAGCCTTTGGGGCAGGGGGCAGCAGCAGGCAGCCCGAAGCGGGTACGCGGCCACCAGATCCCAGCCTCAATGGCCCGTGGGCAGCTGTCGTAATTCACTGCAGGGAAGCACACATGGTTACCCGGAAGCAGGTCTCCCTCCGCAGCTCTGCCCCAGCTCCCAGCCCTCCCTCAGGTCTGCCACCAGGGCCTGCTTCTGGCCTCCCAGGACCTGGCACACAGTGGGGAGGGCCACCCACCCATCGAGGGAGCCTCACCTTCACAGCCATTGGTGGTGACCTCAGCAAAAGGGTTGTCACAGTGGTCACACTGGCGCCCAATGACACCTGGCTTGCATGGACACTGGCCATCCTCAGGGTCACAGACTCGGGACAAGGAGCCCGTAGGGTAGCAGTCGCACAGGAGGCAGGTGGGGCTGCCATGGGGCCGGTAGTGGTTCTCCTGAGGTGGGGGGGGAGAGGGTTACTGGCTCAGGCTCTCTTTCCTGGATGTTCATGGATCTTTTCAGGTGTGGCCCCTCTGGAGAGAGGCTCCCTGACCTCAGGTTTCCCCTCACTAAGAGTAGTATGCAAAATGTTTAACAACTGACAATAATTGGGAGTTTAGCCCATCAGTAAGACACCAACCAGTCAGAACAGGCAGCAAAACAACCAGTCCAGCTGGCCCAGAGCTCACTAGTTAAGTATCATCCTGGGTCCCCCAAACTCCCAGACACATGAGGACAAAGAGCCACTTGCCCACCCCATTAGAGCAAAGGTCTCCGTCTCTGCAGGAAGTCTTTCCCCACTGCCCCCTCAGGGGCCCAGGAGGTGTAGAAAAGAGGTCAAGGCCTAGCTCAGGGCTGTCACCTTGCAGTGGCACTCGCCGCTTGTCTTGTTGCAGTCTGGGTCGAAGCCTTTGCTGACATCACAGTTGCATGGGCCGCACGTGGGGTGTCCCCACCAACCTCGGGGGCAAGGCTGGTCAATCCTGCAGAGAGGGGCCCAGGCAGGCATGAGGTCCCTCTGCCATTCTTGATTGGTGTGGCCTTCTGACCTTGGCTGCCACTTAGCTAGGTTCTCAGTGCTCTGAGGGACACACCAGAGATAGGTAGGAGCCACTGGGACCTGCTACTGTGTGCCTATTCCACTTACCTGGTCTCACAGTATGGCCCAAGATAATTTTGGGGACACTCGCAGGTGTAGCCATGGGGGGCACTGGGTTTTCGGATACACGTGGACTGGTGCTCACATGGGTTCAGGTCACACACATTAGTACAGTTGTCACCATAGTAACCTAGGACCAAAAGGATGGGAGAGGCTCACTTCCCACCCTCCCCCAGCACTTTCTTCCAACCTGCATTCATCCACATCCTTCCACTGTGAGCATCCCACCAGTTGGCTATTGCTTTGTCGTGCAGGAGACTGAGGCTCAGAGACATGATGTGATTGGCCCCAGGTCACACAGCAGAGCCAGAGTGAGACCTCAGGCACCTGCTAACCTGCCCCACTTCCTTGGATTCCTGGCTCACCTGGATCACAGCTGCAGGAATAGCTGTCCCAGTCATCGCTGCAATAGCTGTTGGCAGGACATGGGTTCGAGTCACAGGGATCTGGCAGGCTACAGCCCGGCTCCACATTGATGCTTTCCCCGCGGCTGGGATCCAGACTACTAACACCCTTGGGCGTCTCGCTCACCCGCACACCCTGGGAAGGACAGGAGCAGTGTTGGCCCTCCGTGGAGCAGGCCTTCAGGTGGTGGTGGTGGAGGGCTGGGAAGGTTGGGGAGGATGCTCACCTGCAAACAGCCCCGGAAGCCTCGAGCCACACCACTGGCTGGCCCAGGCACTCCTCCCACTGTAATGTTGCTCAGGTGCAGCCCGTGTAGCCGGGGGCCCAGGTTTCCCTCTGCCTGCTGCTGCCCATAGTCAAAGGACAGGATGGCATGGCCAGGTCCCCCGCTGGCTCCAAGTGCCAGCTGTGCATGGTGCCAGTCACCGTCATTGGCCCGACCTGGCTCCAGGCGGAGAGATGAAGCCTGGAGCCCAGTACCCTCCACACTCAACACCACATGGCCCTCTCGCAGCTGGCACAGGGAAGAAAGAAAGGAGAGTCATCAGACCACCTTAATTGACTTTTTCCAGCCTATTGTCCCCATTCCTGGACCACCAAACCCATCTTGCTTCCCCACTGAGGCCAGAGGACAAGGTGTTATTTCCTTTAGGCCCAATAGATGGCAGCAGTGACCCACCAAACCATCTGCCTTTTCATTTCCAGGAAAGAAAAGACCCTGCCTGGCCATCTCTGACCAGTCTCCTGGAGGCTGCAGCAGCCCTGGCCAGGGCCCACCTTCCTCTACTCCTTCATGAATCACCTGCAGGGTGATGGTGCTTCGCCCCCTGGTGACGGCCTGCAGCAGGACACCGTTGGCCTGGCGTGTGCGGAACATGAGGCTGAGGTGCCAGGGCTGGGAGATGGGCAACGAGAGGCCATGCCAGGCCACCAGGCTGCTGCCCAGGAAGCGCTGTGGGTTGGTCATTTCTGGGGAGGCAGATAAAGGCAGACTGAGGGGTGGAGCAGCCAAATGCCTCAGGAGATATGATGCTCAGTGGTGGTGGCTCCCTGGGAGGCAGGGTACTGCCTCTCCTAGTGCCCACACCCTCGTCGGCTCCGCCCTCCAGAGCATTTACCTGCCCTGGCACCCCCCCACACACACTGCCCAGGCCTGTCTATCACTGGGCCCTTTGTCTCCTGTGCTACCCTCTCAGGGCTCTGCTCAGACATGCTTTTCCACCCACAGCGCAGCTCGACTGGGCCCTGCCCAGTGCCTGTCCCTGCCAGGGTTCCCAGCACTATTGAAAGTTCCCAGGCCTCAGCCTCTCCTCCTACCCTGGGCACAGCTTTTGCCCCCGAAGCCCAGAGGGCACTCGCAGCTGAACACATCCCACTGGTTCACACAGGTGCCCCCATTGTGGCAAGTGTTGCTGTCACACACGTTCTTCTTGGCAGGGCAGCCTAGGATGGAGAGAAGGGGGCTCAGGTGAGGATTCTGTGGCAGTGGCTGGAGGGGTTTTGAGACCCTGCATTTAGGTGTCGCCATACCAGGTATAGCCACTCCTCTGTGCATGGGGCTCCTGGCCTTGCCCCACCCCAGGCTCCCATACCAGGCACAGTGCCGTTGTTGGCGATGAAGTCGGCCATGTCCACGTGCCGACTGTCCACTTGCAGGTTCCGGATGCAGCCCACGAAGTGCCGCGTCCGGACAGGGAAGCTCTCAGGCAGGTCAGGCACCCCACCCAGCAGGAGGGGCCCTGTCAGATCCAGAGACCTGTGGGAGCGACATGAGGCAGAATGGGCAGCTTGTGGCTCTTCCTTCTCCCCATACCCTGCCACACAGAGGAAGGGCCTCAGAGTCCAAGCGGCCCTGGAGAGCAGTGCCAAGGGAAGGGAGGCACCCCCAGTCTGGAGCTGTTCCCACCTCATACCCACCTCCTCTCTACACCAATCCACAAGGCCCTGCTCTAATCCCCCAGTCTTGCCTGCTCCCATCCGTAGAGGGCTGAGCAGGCGGGGGAAGCAAGGTGATGGCAGGCCCCAATCTAGATTGGTTCCCATTGCAGGGCCCCCAAAAGCCTCCTCTCGACCATCCCTCCTTGCCTGGCCCCGTACCTCACCCCAGCACTTGGCCCTCTCCCCTGCTTACTTCTTGCTGCCACCCTGGGTACCCTGGGCAGCACAGGAGTAGTTGCCCAGCACAGCTCCGAAGCGCAGGGCCACCCCTGTGTCACAGCTATCCACGGTCACCACGGCCACCTTCTGTTCTGATGGGCCCTGAGGGAGCCCTGTCTGGCCCAATAGTGGCTGTGGATGGGGAAGGGCAGAGAAGGGAAACAGTGGGCAGGGAGCCCACTAGGTTCGTGGGCCAGGCACAAAGACACCAGAGCACAGTGTGTCAACACGTGTCGACACATGTGCACACATGTGCACTCACATGACTTTTGCGCTTAAATCAATGTCCATTCGTGTTTGGCCAGCCTAACTGAACAGGGAGTATCTAGTACTGCCCACTGGAATGGAAATGCCCCAGCAAGGTGGCAAATGCCCACCCTTCTCTCCCTTTCAGCCAGAAGTGCCATGACCCACCCCCTGGAGGAAGTACCACCCAGGTCTGGGTGAGCACCTAGGACAGAATCCTCCAACTCCCTGGTCCCCTCTCACACCTACCTTATTGTAGTACTTCAGCTGTACTGTGTGCCACTGGCCATCACTGACCCCTCCGGGCACGAATGGGGACACGGTGGTGGTCGACTCCCCTAGGGAAAGGACCCAGGTGAGCTGGGACACCAGCTGAGGGCTGGGAATGGGGACGGTGTGCTCATGGTTGGTCCTGGGCCCAGGTTTGGCTGGGAGAGTGTGTGACTTGGGATCTGTGGCTGAGAGGCATGGGCCTCTGGGAGATGGGCAAGGACACAGGGCACCAAGATCACCTGCAGAGAAGGTGAGCTGGATCTGTTCCTGGATCACCTCAAGGGCCACAAAATCATGCTTCTCGTTGAAGCGCCCATTGTATAGCAGTAGCCCGTCACGCTCCTTGGTGGCAAACCTGTGTGGGAGTTGGGGATGGGGGCAGGGAATGGGGCATCCAGTGGGATGCCAGCACCCCAGCCACCCAACTAACCCTGGATCGTACTCAGTACCATCCAGAGGGCTGACACCTAGAATGTGAAAGATGAGCCCAAACCAGAACCAGAACCAGAATCCTGGCAACCTGGCTCCCCACCCTCTAGGGCTGAATGGGAGGAGTGACAGGTGGACCCTGGTGGGTGAGGAAGGTCTGCTGGCAAAGTGCAGACAACTCCAAGTGCTTAGACCTGGTTCTGCCAATAACCTGTTCCGAGCACTTCTGCTGCCTGCCCGCTCACCTTGTCTGTAGAACAGGAGGCACCCAGGCTCCCACCATTCCCCCTCAGCCCCCAGGCCCAGCCACTCACGAGAGGGCCAGGGTGAAGTGGAAGCGCTGGCGCAGGCCACGGAAGGTGATGAAGGAGCGAGCAGGGAAGCTGCGTGTGGTCACCTGGCAGTAGGGCTTCTCAAAGTCTCCCAACGGGCAGTCGCACTTGAAGCCACCTACCAGCAGGTTAACACAGGTGCCCCCATTCTTGCAGACACCTGGACTGCAGCGGCCTGAGCGGGCACTCACCTCACAGTGCTCACCTGGGCAAGAGGGAAGGCAGGGTGAGGCCCTGAGAGGAGGTGAGCAGCTGGGACTCCTCCCCACCCAGTGATACCGCCCATGGTGTCCTGTGACCCCACAATACTCCCAAACTCTCCTAGCATCCCTCTTCTTCCTCCATCTCCTCTGAGAAACCCCAGCCTTTCCCAGTGCTGTACCTGGCCCACTGGGCCATTCTCACCACAATGCCATATACTGCTCCCTGCAAGTCCCTTGAAACTCCCAGTCCCTTCCATGCCCCATTTGGGCCTCAAGAGCATAGGCCTGCGAGGTCCCTGATCACAAGGCCCAGGTCCTAGTAGCCTTTGGTACCAAGCAAGCTTGGGGGTGTTCTGGCCCCTGCATGGGTGAATGTGCATGGAAGGAAGAGCCTGCAAGTCAGCACGAAAGCTGGTGCCAAACCCCTTCTTCCTTCCCTCCCACTGGTACTTTTCTCCCCGTCAGGCACCAAGATCAGTTTCCCTACCTGGAAGATGAGACCAGGCTTCTACTTGGATTTGTTGGAGTTATGAGAAATGTGTGTGTGTGTGTGGGGGGGAAGGTGGGGACTCCCCAGTAATAGGTCAGGGAACTCTCACCCTGAGCCCTGGGGTCCAGAATGAGGACTTCTGTGCACTTGGGAGATGCTAAGTTCGGAACTGAGCCCTGGGAGCAGACCAGGATTCAGTGGAGGAGCTGAAAATTCCAACGGGAAAATCCACCCCTTTCTCTCCCTCCCCATTCCCAGATTCTAGAGATAGGTTCCCAGCTCCTGTGCCTAGTGACTGGCTCTTGTTTCCATGGAAACTGTTGTTCGCCTACTCTAAGCCCTCCCCCTTGTCATCCTCCTGGACAAAGACCCTCCCCCCCCCCACCACCACCACCAGCAGCTGAGAGGAGTCAAGTCTGGGAAGTTCTGGGCAGGAAGGTGCAGCAGGAGAGGCAATGGCGCCTGCCTGCCACTGCTGGCTGAACCGTGGGCATGGCTCTGGAGGAGAGGGAGCCACGCCTAAGGCACTGGGAAGGAAGGGCCATGGGGGAGAGATGAAGGGGTGCCCAGAGGAGAAATGAGAGCCTGCAGGGAGAGGTCAGGAGCACAAAGCTGAAGTAGCCATGGGATGACTGAGTCACAGGCCAACAGGGAGGCCTCCTGGTCAGGACCCTCTTTTATACATCTGGACAGGGTGGGGCTATTCTGCTCAGGGTTGCACAGGTGCAATGATCTGAAACACCCTTACCCCACACCTGAGCCCCTCCCATGTTCCCAGCTCTTCTTGCCTTCCCCTCAATGCCTGGGGAGAAAAGAAAAGCACTTGCTGTGCTCAGACAGGTAACTTACACAGTGTGTGTGTGTGTGGGGGGGGGGGGCGATCAGAGTGGAGGCCCGGCCTCACCTCTAATCAAGGTGAGACCTGGAGCAAATCACCTGATCTCAGCATTCCCTTAAATCACAACCATTTCCCACAGACCAGCTCTTTCCATGTATTAAATTAATTAAATTAATCCTCACAACTGCCATATGATGTAAGCAGATTGATCATTTCCATTTTAAAATATGAGGCAGAGAGAGGTTAAGTAACCTGCTCAAGAACACACAGCTACTAGTGGCAGAGCTGGGATACAAACCCAAGCAGGTTGGCTCTAGAGCTAATACGGGCCTCAGTTACACTGCTTGAGGTGCAGGGGGTGGGTGGTAGAGAAGGACTCCCTTTTCTGCCTTCCTCAATAGGCTAGTGTAAAAGAGCAAGTGGGGTTTGTGAACGGCCAGGCTAACGTGTACCTTACTCTGGAAAGGAACGAAGCAACACCCTCCCTGGCTCACCCGTGTAGCCGTCGCGGCAGAGGCAGGTGTAGCCGCCCTCGCGACTGCGGCAGCGCCCATGGGGCCCGCAGGGCCTCGAGTAGCAGAGGTCCACCTCGGTCTCGCAGTAGTCGCCCGTGAAGCCAGGCGGGCAGCGGCAGCGCAGCCCCCCCACGGGATGGATGGGTCGGAAGAGCACCGACGAGGAGGCGATGAAGGGCGCCGAGGAGTCGAAGCGCAGCACAGACACGCAGCGCATGTAGTTCTCACAGGGCTCGCGCAGGCAGATGTTGTCGTCGAAGGGCAGCACGCGCTGGGCCGAGATGGCCGTCAGCAGGCTGCGGTTGAGGTACAGGCGCTCCTGCAGGTCCTCCGAGGGCAGGAAGGGCGGCCCGCCCCCAGGACCTGGCGGCTGGCCCACCGACAGGCTCACGTTGAGGATGTGGCCGCCAGGGGCGTCTGTGTCCCGCTGTACGTTGAAGACCACCACGTGGTCTGGGGGCGTGGCCAACGTGGCCGCCACGGCCTGGATGAAGAGGCCCAGCAGCGGCGACAGGAAGCGCTCAGGCGACATGTCCTCCAGGCGCAGCGTGATGCTGTGCGTGAGCATCTCATCCGTGATGATGGTGACGCGCAGTGCGCACTGGGCAGTCACACTGTGCACGCCATCTGCAGAGAGGCAACATGGGTCAGGACCAAGAGGGAGTGAATGGGGCTGAAATCCAGCCCCACACTCTTGCATTGCTGAGTTGCCAAGGAGGGGCTCCCTTTTCTAATTGGCATAAAGGTGCCCAAGGACATATGTCACCTGTAGGCAAGTCACTCCTTGAGGATCAGACCCCATAGGTTATAGGGGATTCGATTTTCAGAAGTTCTCTTTCCCCAAACCCTCCGGTGTGAAGCACCACACATTTTTTAACACATGTGCACCTTTCCCTGCTCAGGCCATGGGTCCTGCTCCCTTATACCAGACTTCGGGTTTCCCAGCATGAGAATTCTATTTTGCCTTTTTCTTTTCTTTTCTTTTTTCTTTTTTTTTATAGAGCAATACTGATTTTAATCCAACACAAAGTAAACTCTAGGCTTCTGTCATCTTCCAGCCTAAAAATTAACCAAACTGTTGAAACAAGGCACAATTTCCCCCATTCTTGTTGTGTGGCTCCATTTACAAAAAAAAAAAATTATGAAAATGGTAAAACAAAAATAAGTGAGATTTTTTTTTAAGTGTACAAAAAAAAAGAAAAACTCCCAGAAAACCTGTCGTTAGTCCTTATTCTACAAAATAGCACCAGTAAGAAGAGTAAAAGGTGTTAAAAACCATTATGACAGCATTTCTGAAATGCAGCTTGTCCAACCTCCTGTTATCCCTAAAAATGATTCATCATGGAATAAGAAAGGACTTTAAAATCTCTGCAGGGAGGGTCGGGCTTTCATTGCAGTTTCCCCCTTAAAGTCTCTTAGAGGAGGGGAAAGTGAGGAATGTGCGTCTGCCCTGGGCTGTCACTGCTTCTGCGTCTAGAAAAAGGCTGAGGGTTAGGGTCGTACTTCTAATCTGGGGGACCTGTATCTGGAGGATGCATGGGGGTGGGGGGAGAGTGGAGGGGGGAGGGTCCTTACCTAAGCCTCCCCTTTCAATCCCCTCACAGGGGAAGATCATGAGGAGCCATACCTGCCAAGGTAATATATAGCAACATATAACCCAGCCTACCCCTTCCTGAGCTCGCTGGAGGGTTCTATTGCAGTCACTGGGAGGGATGTAGCTAAGGGTGGCCCTTGGGTCTGTGGGGTATTTTGCCTTTTTCTTACCTCTCTATAGGACCAGAACACCATGAGAGACCCACAAATATAACCCTCCCACCCCCTCAGCCTCTATATCTCAGCACTACCATAACCCTGACCCTGGCTGTGCTTTCCCCCTCCCCCACCACAGCAGAGAGTGGGGGATGAACTGGGTCAGTGGGCCACCTGGTCCTCCTCCCGCTGAGCCCCATGGCTGCTTGGGCACAGGCCACTATCCCCATGGCAACACCCTACACAAAGCATTCTTCCCACCCAACTCTCTGGGCTGCTGAGGGTAGCCTGGGGAGCTCCACCCCAGGAAATTCAGCTGAACCACCTAGCCAGTGGCAGCACCACCCACTGCTCTGATGCTGTGGGGGACTGGGGGACACAGATGGAAAGGCCTGGGCAGCTGAGACCCTAGACAGAGCCCCACCCAGCTGAAGTCTTCTCTGGCCCTAGGGCCTCTAGCTATTCATCACCCGTGTGGCTCATGGCATTACACCAGGATGCCGGCCACACACTCACAAACAGCTAAGTACTAACACACTCTGCTGTCTCACTCCACCCACACATCCTAAGCACAGCAATGCCATACACACCTGAATGCAGAGAACATGGGAATGGGTCTTATGCACCTCAGAAATGAAAGCTGGAGGTCAAGGAGAGGGGGAAATGGCTTGGCAGGGCTATAAGTAACATTCATATTTTTATTTACTACAATGTCCTGCATATAGGGGTTGTTCAGTAAATATTAAGACGTTGATGAGAATCTATTCAGTCTTCATCGTGAAGAAACGGTCTTTAAAACACAGCAGGAGGGACCCTCAGTAGATATTAAAAAGGGGGTAGGAGATGGTGTTTCTGGGGTTGGGTGAGAGTAGAAGAGGGTGCCTGAGTACATCAGGTGGCTCAGCTGAGGCTGGGAAGGCCATCTCAACCATGTCCTGGGCCCACTGCCCACCTGTCCTTCAGCCTCATGGCTTGAGATTTTGAGGCCTACCTGCTCTCACAGCAAGCCTACTTGTCATCACCCACGTCTGCTCCTCCTACTCTTGTCTCACAGGCTGTTCCTTCCTACCTGGCCTACCCAGACATGTACACTCACCTACTCCAGGAAGCCTACCCAGATCTATGACCTCTGGCTCTACTTTTCTCTCTTTCAGACCCCCTTGCACTCAGGTAGGGTGCTGGCACAGGACTCTTGTTTACCTGGGGCCTCTACCTGATGATTCCTTGAGGTTATAGGTCCTTCAGGCAGAAAGCAGCCCAAGAGTCTACACAGAGTGCTCCTAACTGGTTAGGGAGGGGAGGGGACAGTCAAGGCCAAGGAGCAAGAGAAACCTCACCACCACTCAGTCCTGGGAACAAGCCTCCTCCCTACATCCCCCCTCCACCATTCCAGGCCATGCCCGTGCCCCTCGCCCACTGTGTCTTTGTTGCTTCCCATCTGGTCTACCATCTGTGGCCACCTGCCTCCTCTGCTATTGTCCCCCACCCCCAGCAGTTAACCTACTGCTCTCTCCTTCCTTTTTTTAGTTCTTTTTTTTCCCATTACTGATTTTAGAGAGAGAGGAAAGGAGAAGGAGAGAGAGATAGAAACATCGATAAGAGAACATGGATTGGCCGCCTCCTGCATGCCCCCTTCTGGGGATTTGGCTCATGACCTGGGCATGTGCCCTGACCGGGAATCGAACTGGCAACCTTTTGGTGCATGGGTTGACGCTCAACCACTGAGCCACACCAGCCGGGCTCTCTCCTTTTTTTTGTTCCTCTCCCCTGCTTTGACCTGGGTTGCTGCTCAGGTGCAAAGGCAGTGGTAGGAACAGGGGTGGGTGGTGCATTGCCTGAGCCATCCTCCTGGGCACAAAACAGTTGGGATAGCCTCTGACCCCAGAAAACACTACCTGTGCCCAGAGCCCAGCCAGCCACACCTGGAAAAGTGCCAGGTCCCAGACTGTGGCAGAATCAGACTCCAAGTCTGTCTTCCCCTGGCAGATGTGCCAATGATCTTTGTAGGTCTGGAGGAGGTTTGCCACTCTATGGGCTGAACAGGCCATGGACAGGAGCTCCTGTGTGTCCTAGCAGAGTAAGAAAGAGGCAGGGATAGATCAGCAGGACTGCCATCGGCCCAGGCTGGAGCAGCTGCAGCCAGTGGGCACAAGAGAGGGGAAATCAGAGAGACAGAAACACGGAGACCAAACAGGGGAAGACAAAGGCACAGGAAAAGAGCCAGCAATGGAGAAAGTGGGAAAAGAGGAAAGACCAACACAGGAGAGGGGGAGAGGGCACTGGAGAGGGACAGTGCAGAAGGGCCCCTATGGGCAGGGGCGGGAAAGAAAGAAGAGACAAAGAACAAGAGAAGGAAAACAAAGGGGCAGTGGGAGTCAATTCCCCCTCACCCCAGCCTCCATGAACTTTGGGGTTGCCTTGGTGACTGCCTCCAAGGGTCAGAGCTGAGGGGAGAGGGTGGGGCTAGGGCTGGAGGGCCAGCTAGGCCTTCCCCTCTATCCCAGGTCTGGGGCTTGGCCCTGATAGGAGCCCAAAGGCTGGGTGGGGCCTCCTCTGCCCCCATCCCTCAGTGTCCTGCCACATGCACTTAGGGCAGGCTAGGGTGAGGACAAGAGGGAGAGGCTATCCTTCCCACTGCTTGGCCTCCCAGCACAGTGAAGGACACAGGATATAGGAACCCCAGCCTCCCAATTCCTCCTCCTGGAGAGGAAACTGAAGCTTCGAAGGTACAGAACCTTGTTCATGATCTCTAAAAGCTCCCACACCCTGGCTCCCATGGCCATCAGAGGAGTGGGCAGGGGAGGTGTCTGTCCAGGAAGGACCACTATTTGGAAGGAGAATGAAGCCATGCCCTGCATCTCTCTCCTGCCTCTTCCTCCCCTCAGGCCTGGACTCCCCTCCCTGATATGTCTGGAGTGGAGGTATGTGATCAACCTATTCCTAGGGTGCAGCTAACGGTGGGTCCTCACAAGGACCCCAGTTGTTCCCAGGTTTGGGAAGGGGCTCAGCATCCTAGGGCTGGCCCCTCCTTGCTGATGGCGCTCACTTCCCATAGCTGTAGAAAAGACACAAGGCCACCCCCACCCCAAAACTCCTCCCCTTACCCTTCCATCCAGGGAGTCTACAGGCTGAGTGCTTGGCCAAGCAGCAGGAATGCCCCGTCTGGGTCCTGGCCAGGCTCCCACACTCCAGGACTCTGTTCTCTCCCCACTGGATCAGGGGGCTCTGCCCCCAAAGACCATCCGTCTCCTAGCTCATCCTGGTTCCCACACCTTATTCCCAGAGCCCAGGATGGTCACAGCCAGCAGGGAATACCTGGTGTCCTAAGAACAACCTATGTGGTGGCAAGGGGTCCCAGGAGGTCTCAGCCTGCCCCGGGATTCACTGCAGCCCCTCCCCCAAGCTGGACCGAACCAGGGCCTTTGACAGTGGGGTCTGTTTGGACAGAGACAATGAGCTCTAGCCTTACTTCCTGTGGGAGCTTTGAAGGGGAGCCAGGCCAGGCTCTTTCTGCCTGGAGGGAAAAGAATGCTTGAGACAAAGTCCCCCTCAGCTGGTATGCAGCTCAGCCGGGAGCCAGAAGGGGCCCAAGAGGCCTAACAGCAGGGTCCTGACCCTGTGGCGGCAACCCTGTGCCCCCATAGCTCTCAGCTCTGTATGAGATCACAGGAGTATCCTGCTGGAGTGAGGGGTACTGAAGGGGCCCACTGGCCTCTCTTCCCCTCCTCCGGCTCTTTGCCCCCTCTACCCCCCCACATGCCTTTTTTCATAATTCTTGGCAGCTGTAGCCAGGGAAGCCTCACAAGACTTCCTCTAGCACGTCCCAGGCTGCTAGGCAGGGGCAGCCAGCCGAAGCAGCCCAGCTCACCTCTAGTGGCTGTTGGGACCTGCACTAGCTGCCAGGACTCTTGGGGCTCCTTCCTAACCAGCTTCTGCCCCTCAACCTCTGTGCCAGGCATCAGGCAGAACGACGGGTCAGGAGTTCCTCCTTGCTGGCTGCCAGGCCCACCCCCACCCGTGTCACCTGGACCCTTCCTTACCTGAAACCAGCACACTCATGATGGCCTCCAGAGGACGATTGTTGTCCAGGGCCCGGCTCAACCTCAGCTCCCCGGTGGAGGAATTGAGCAACACCAAGCTGAGTTCATTTCCCCGTTCAAAGCTGTAAGTCAAGCTGTCTGAGATGTCAGGGTCATGGGCAGGCACACGGCCGATGGCACCCCCAGGGAAGCTGCTGGAGCGGTTGGTGACATAGTTGTTAAAAAGGATCTCAAAGTTGCCTAGCACTGGAGGGTTGTCATTGCGGTCAAGCAGGCGGACGTGGACTGTGGCCCTGCTCACCAGGGGAGCCGATGTGGCCTGAATGACCAGGATGTACTCAGGCCGGTCCTCGTAGTCCAGGTCCACCAGAGCGGTTAGCTCCCCTGAGAAGATGTCCAGCTGGAAGACCTCAGGGATGTTGCCCTCTACAATCTGGTACATGATCTGGGCATTGGTGCCTTCATCAGGGTCTGTGGCTGTGACCCGGGCCACAGCCAGCCCAATGGGGCTGTTCTCTTCCACAAATACATCAAACTCGTCCTGCTCAAAGACAGGTGGATTGTCGTTCACGTCCAACACAGTGACCGTCACTTCCATGGGCGTGCGGGCTGGAGGCATGCCTTTGTCCACTGCATACGCCCGCAAAATGTACTGGGCCACATTCTCACGATCCAGCCTCCGAAGTGTCCGCACAATGCCCGACGTGGACTCGACGATAAAGTCACCATCTCCATCGTCACCTCCTTGAAAGGTGTAGAAGACCCTGCCATTAAGGCCAGAGTCACGGTCAGTGGCTGAGATCTGCAGGACACTGGTGAAAGGGGGCACATCCTCATAGATGCTGCCCTGGTAGGAGTCTCGTAGGAACTGAGGGGCATTGTCATTCACATCATTCACCAGGATCTCCAGGTAGGTGGTGTCAGACTTCTGGGGAATGCCATTGTCCCGGGCAGTGATGGCCAGGGTGTAGGATACCTGGTCCTCATAGTCCAGCTCTGCCTGGGTCGTGACAGCCCCTGTGTCTGCGTCGATACGGAACTGAGGGATGCTATCCTCCATAAAGTAGGTGATGCGGGCATTCTCACCTGTGTCCTCGTCTGTGGCACTGATCAGCACCACTGTGGTGCCTGCTGGCCGGTCCTCGTTAACATTCACCGTATAGTGGGAGCTCTGAAAGACCGGACGATGGGTGTTGGCATCAGTGACATTGACCACTACCTGTGCTGTGTCCTGCCGCGTGCCGTCGGAGGCAGTGACAGCCAGCACATATTGCCGCTCAAGTTTATAGTCCAGTGGCAGAGCGAGGGACACCAGCCCACCACCACTCTGGCTGGTGATGGAGAAGCGGTTCCGGGTATTGCCACTGGTGATCTGGTAGGTGATAACGCTGTGGGCATCACGGTCCACGGCCGACACGGTCACCACACTGGTGCCCACAGCTGCATCCTCATTGAGCCGCACCGTGTACTCTGGTTGGGTAAAGGTCGGGTTGTTGTCATTAACATCCAGGATAGTCACACTCACACTGGCTGAGGCAGTGAGGGCTGGGGTGCCATGGTCTCGGGCTTCCACCCCAAAGCTATAGAAATCAACTTCCTCCCGGTCCAGCTCAGCAGCCACGGAGATCCAACCTGTGCCATTGTTGATGGTGAAGGGGAAGTCAATCCCAACCCCAGCGAGGCAGTATTCCAGGCGGGCATTGTCACCAGCATCAGCATCAATGGCCTGGATGTGGAGAACCAGGTAGCCTAAGGGGACACTCTCCAGGACAGTAGCCTGGAAGGGAGTGCTGACAAAGATGGGAGCATTGTCATTGATATCTAGGACCTGCACTGTTACCAGGCCAGAGACATTGGAGAGCGGGGGGCGGCCACCATCCTGTGCCCGAACCCGTAGGGTGTACTCCTTAGTCGTCTCATAGTCAAGAGGGCTCACCACATCCAGAGCCCCAGTCTGGGCATCCAGGTAAAACTGTCCCCGAGCATTGCCACTCATGATGCTGTAATGCACTAGGGCGTTGCTGCCCTTGTCTCGATCTGAGGCTGTGACTCTGAGTACTGGGGCTCCCGGGGTCACATCCTCCCGCACCTGGACCACGTAGCGCTTCTCACTGAACTGAGGGGCATTATCATTGTCATCCTCCACAGACAAGAAAACGGCGGCTGTGGCACTCCGTGGACTGGGGTCCCGACCCTGGTCACTTGCTTCCACTGTCAACTGGTAGGATTCCACCTCTTCCCTATCCACAGGGCCACGGGTTCGGATCACCCCAGAACGAGGGTCAATCTCAAAGACTTCTGAGGGGCTGCCCCCAGGCCCCTCCAGCAGGCGATACAGAATATTGGCATTGGGAGGGGCATCACCATCTGTGGCTCTGACAGTAAGCACCTCATAGCCAACCTCCAGGTTTTCCCTGAGGCTCTCCTTGTATTCCTGCTGCTCAAAAACAGGGTCATGATCATTGGTGTCAGTCACCAAGATGGTGAGTGTGGCTAGGGCACTGCGTCGGGGCATGCCATGATCCTGTGCAGTGACCCTGAACACGTGGGTGCTCTTGGTCTCACGATCCAGCTCCTCAGCTGTGGTTACAGCGCCAGTGATTGGGTCCAGGGAGAAGAAATGGTTGGAGCGGCTATCGAAGAGGGCATCCATGGTGTACTCAAGCCGACCCGCCTCACCCTCATCTGGGTCAATGGCCCGCAGGGATGCCACAGGGGTACCTGCTGGCTGGTTCTCAGGCACTGTAGCCTGGTAGCTAGGGGGCTGGAACTGGGGTGCTGTATTCACATTCCTTTTCCGACGCCCGCCCGTGGACTCTTCTGCTGACCTTTCCCCTGCCCTGAACCCTGGGGTCTGCAGCAGCTTGCAGGACTGGCATCTCAGCCTGGGGGCCTTCAAGCATGGGTGCTCATGGGGCAGGGTGAGCTTGCCCTGTGGGGAAAGGTGGCCTCCAATGCCCAGGAGGCGACAGCTCCAGGGGCAGTCTTCGGGGGCTGGCGGCAGGGGGATGTGGGCCCCGGATTCTGGACACCAGACCCTCAGCCCATCGTGATGTGGCACCAGATGGCCAGTCAGCTCGGTCCCCGCATCCCTGCAGCGGCTGGTGTAGAGCCAGAGGTTCGAGGCTGAGGCCGGACAGAGCCAGCCCACGGGGGCGCAGGCCCCGGAGGAGCCGCGTCCTCCGGTACCCAGGGAACGACAGGGCCCCACTTGGTCTCCCAGTAGTGGCGGAAGCAGCAGCAGCAGCAGCAGCAGCGGCGGCGGCGGCGGCGGCAGCGGCGTGGGAAGGCGGGTGCGGGCCGCCCGGCTCCGCATCTCTCCCTGCTCCCGGCCAGCCGGGTCAACGGCGGCGGCGGCTCCTCCTCCGGCTCCTGCCGGCCCCGCCGCGCCTCATGCCCGGGCCGGGGCGCTGGTCCCCGGGGGCCACTCGTGCGCCCCGCGGGGCCTGCGCCTTGGTGCCTCGGCAGGGCCGGCGCTGTGCCCTCAGATGCGCTCGGGGTCCCGCCGTTCCCCGCACCGGGCCAGCGCCCGGGTCACCCCGACCACCCTGGGTTGGCGCTGCGCCTCCACTTGCGCGCCCAGCTCTCGCCACCTGCGCCCGCGGGCCCCAGGCCCTGCCGGCCCCCCAACCCCCGAGGTGCCCCCTCCGCCTCGGCTAGATCGCCCACCTGCGCCCGCGTAGCTGCACACCCGGACTCGGCCACCCCGACGGCTCCGCGCCGCCCGCTCGCGCCTCGCGTCCCCGCCGCGGCTGCTGCTGTCGCCGCGGCCCCGGGCCTAGCCCCACGCTCCCTCGCCTCCCCGGCGGGCCGGCGAGGTCTGCAGAGCGGCGGCGGCGGCTCATTACCATAGACCTGCTCGCGCCGCCGCCGCCTTAAAGTGGCGACGCCAGCCGCACCGAAGGAGGTGGGCCCCACCCAGCGCCCAGCGCCCTCCTCCGCACGGCTGTTCCAGGATTCCTGTTGTCCAGAACACCCCTCCATGCACACACACCCCAGATCCCTACCACCGTCTAGAGAGGAATTAACGATCAGAAGCCAGACAGCGAATGATAATAATAGTGGCCCTACCCTAAGTACGCTTAGAGGTTTTCAAAACATTTTGAAGGGCTCTCAGAAGCCAAGTGCCCACCTCACACCACCTGTAACTGCTGGCTGCTGCTGGCTGCTAATAAGAGCCCTCCTTGCTGTCCCTTCCCACAGGTCTCAGGTCAGACTGAGCTAAAATGGCCTTTCTCAGCAGTACAAAGCCTCCCCATCTCCCAGAGACACCCGACCTCCCTGGTGTGGTCTTGAGCCACTCCCCTCATCAGGCTGTGGTCTAACCAGGTTGCCCCTTGGGGTCCCCCAGTGCTGGGCAGAATGACCCCAGCATCAGTTGGATACTATCTGGGTTTTTCAGGGGGAGGTGAGCTGGGAGTATTGGGGCAGAAGCCAGATGGTATAAACATGCCAATACTGCAGTTCTGAAGCCCAGAGAGGGTGAAACTTGTACAGGGTCACAAGGCTGGCTAAGGGTGGAGCCAAGCTTTAACACAGGCCTCCCAGGTCCTAGGCCAGTGCTTTTCACTGCCCAACAGGGCTTTCTGTCATCTGACCTCTTGCCCCTCCTTCCTTCACCGTCAGTGTCCAGCTATCACTCCCCTCCTTCTACCCACAGCTTTGTGACCAGCACACAGCCCTGCCCCAGTGCACAGGGATCCTGAGCCTCTTCACCTGCTGGCCCATGGACTGGCCCTTCCACTTGAAAGGGAATTTCAAGAGTTCTGGGGAGGTTCCTGCATGGAAGCTGACCTTGAAGAAGAGGCAGCCAACGGTGCCCCAGAAGGGGGTCCCCTTTCTCATACCACAACCAGGGCCACCATCCAGGGTTTGCAGGACCAACTGGGTGAGCAGCAAGGGGCCTGTTGGTTATAAGGGCTGGCTTAGAGAGGAGGCCAGGGCTTTAGTCCACCACCCTCTAGCTATGTGACCTTGGTCAAATTCTTGTGCCTGAATTTCCCTTTTGTAAAATTAGGGGTTTGGATAAGGTCAATGGTTTTCAAAAGTTTATTTAGCAGTAGAATCCTTTTTTTTTTTTTTTTACCCAAGTGAAACATGAAGTAGAAGCTCCAAATATAAAACAGATAAAGGTAGTGTTTCGGGGTGGAAGAGGGAGACAGAGACTTGTCCCATCTCCATTGCTCCCCCAACAGAGAAATCCCTGAGCCACCCTGTGGAAACTGAGGGTCTGGAAGAACCCAATTTGAAAAGCATGGAACCAGACTCTCCCTTCCAACACTCTGGTCACAGCAGGGTCACTCTCTGGGGTCACAGCAGAGGAGCCATAAATCCCAGCACAGGGGCTCCCAGGCCCAAGGAACTTCTGTGTAACCACCCAGTGATGCCAAGAATGAGAAATCAGCTCTTCTCTCTTTCCTCAAGGGTAAAGAAAGGAGATGGGCTTTAGGGACAGCAAGAGGGATTGGGGTTAGACTACATTCCTGGCAATAATGAAGAACAAGGAGAAGGAAGTGGGTAGAGGACCCATGGCTCAGGGGAATCCTCTCCCTTTAACCAAGATGAGCTTTCCTTTCCTAGTCAAGGCCAAGGGCAGTTCCAGAGACAGAGAGGTGGCTCTGCCACTCTGGGCTTCCTTTGACTTTGTGGTTTGGGAGGATCTAGGGGCTGCGTGGGCATTTTGCTCTTCACCTAATAGCTATGTGGTACGGAGAATGCTCGGAAATTATAACATCTGTTAATTATCCTTTGAATTGGGTTGGGTAATGAGACTCTCATTTCTGCTGAAGGCTCAAGCCAACACAAGGAGAAACTGCAGCTCTCCGTTCATCTCTCTCCTTCTGTACTAAAATGAGCTCCTGGGTGGGAGAGAGCAGCAGCCTTGGATCTGGATCATGGAACATTGTTCTGGAGCCTAGCACCGAGGCAGGGGTTGCCAAGGAAGGCAGGAAGGGCCCCTCCAGGTGAGTGGCCTTCCTGCCTAAGGGCAAACAGGTTGAGGGATGCAAGGAACCCCTCCCTTCATCTCCAAGCATGCTTTGCAAATAGTCCTTAATCCTCTCCCCGCCCTGTCCCCAGGGGCACAGGACAGAGCTGCCTCTCCAATCCACTCTCACCTCCTCAGCTATGTCCACTTCTCAAAAGCAGGAAGGAAACTTCCAAGTCTTCTATACATCAGAGTCTCAAACTAGGGTTTGCCCTGGTGGTGTCCTCCATGATCCCTAGGGGAAGGGCTGTCTACTTCATGGAACTTTCCAGCTTTAAGGACTTTTTAGACCTCCCTCCTGTGTGGGACAAAACCAAGGTGCAGCAAGATCCTGGAGTCTGTTCAAAGGGAAATTGCTGCTCTTCTAGGCCAAGCCTTCTACTTGACAATGGAGGCTCTGGAAGGAAAGTGACCTATTGGGATAGCCCCATGGTGCCTGATCCTGTTTCTGGGCTCAGTGTTGCTTTATAAAAGGCACAGAGACTGGGAGGGAGGAGCTCAGCCAGGTGGAGCTCCAGACACTTGCTCTGGGACCTTGGGGTGGGGTGAAATGGAAGGTGACAAGGAACCAGCAGAGGGAGGCAGACCTTGCATGCTCAGTCTACTTTCCCTCACTTTTCTTTGCAACTGGAAGGGATGCTCCTTGAGGGTGGGCACTGTCGTTCCTCAGCATCCTAACTCCATGTCTGGCACAGAGAGGGTGCTCAGAGTTGTGTGGAATCTCCTTGTGGTTGCTTCCCCTCCAAACCAGTCTCCACTTAGCAGCCAAAGTAATCATTAATAAATTAGTAATAATTAAAGTAATCATTAATAAATGATTAATGATTAAAGTAATCATTAGTAAATATTTTTTAGATTTAAAAAATCTCTCCCAATTTCTTATTTTGGAAAATGTCAAGAAAAAATTACCAAAATGGTATGATGCATCCCCACTGACCTTGCACCTAGATTCAATAACTGTTGACACTGTGTTCTCTCACAATTTGTAGAGAACGAAGTGAAAGTGAGGTGCAAACGTCATGACACCTCACCCTCTGCCCCTCAACGTGCAGCTCTTAGGAGTCAGAATCAGACCCTCTCCCACACCCCACAGGACCCCTGCCATGCCCAGAACCCGAACCATGATTCCTGATATCATCTAATATCCAGTCAGATTCAAATTCCTTACTGTCCCTCAAAGGGCTTTGATAGCTGCTACTTTTTTTGTAATTGCTATTTTAGAGAGAAAGAGGAAGGGAGAGAGAAACATCAGTTGGCTGCCTCCTGCAGGCCCCCCGCTGGGAATCAAGCCTGCAACCGGGTATATGGAACCAGGACCTCTCAGTCCACAGGATGATGCTCAGTCCACTGAGCCACATGCGCCAGGCCATAGCTGCTACTTTTAAACCAGAAGTTTATGCATTACATTAGGTCATATGTCACTTTAGTTTCCTCCCTCCCTCCCTCCGTCTTTTCTGTCTCTCTTTCTCTCTTTCTTTTGATATTGGATATTGACTGAAGAGTCCAGACCAGTTTTCTTGTTGAATGTGCCACAGTCTGGATTTATCTGATTCAAGGACCCCTCATGGTGTCCTTCAGAGAGTAATACTGTAAAATCTGAATCCAAGCATGTTGCTCCCTTCCTGAAAATCTTGCACTGGGCTTTTCTGTTGTGCCTTGAATAAAAGCCAACTTCCTCATACTGGTCCACAAAGCCCGGTGTGGAGGGGCCCAGCCTCTTCTTACTCTTCCCCCTCCCTTCACTCTGTTCTGGGCATCCTGGCTTCCTTCCAGCTGTTGAATTTGGCAGTCTTAAATGTTCTCTTCTTCATGGCAGGTACAGCAATTTGTAATTACGTAAAGTATTTATTTGTTCATTTACTTGTTTAACATCTGCTTCACCCACTAGCAAGCAGTAAGATCCAGAGGCAAGGACAACACGTGTGCCTTGAAATCCTGGCACCTGGCATGGTACCTGACACATAGTAGGCACTCCGTAAATATTGGTAAGATGGATGGATGGCATAGAGGAGTGACCAGGTGTCCCTCCATTCCTGGAGCCACCATCTGGGAGGCAGTTGGGTCTCTAGGCTCCTCTGTGGACAGCCTTGTATTCACTCACTTTAACCACAGAACTGCATTCCCAGTGCCAGCTGCAGTCAGGAGTCGTAGGCCTGATGTCCCAGCCAAGTGACATAGACTTTCTCTGAGGCTCATTAAAAGATGGCGTTGGTCCCTGGCCGGTTTGGCTCAGCGGTTAGAGTGTCGGCCTGCGGTCCAGAGAGACCTGGGTTCGGTTCCCGCTAAGGGCACGTACCTTGGTTGCAGTTTGTCCCTGGCCCTAGTTGGGTCGTGCGGGTGGCAACCAGTCGATGTGTCTCTCTCACATCGATGTTTCTCTCTCTTTCTCTTCCTCTCTCTCCCTCCCACTCTACCTGAACAAAAAATGGAAAAATGTCCTTGGGTGAGGATAAAAAAATAATAATAAAATAAAAATAAAATAATAAAATAAAAGATGGCGTTGGATGCCTTAACCCAGTGATAGTTTCAACCCACAGTGCCAGCACTGTTCGCCGAGGGTGGCTCAACAGGCCAGCATTCCATACAGATGTATAGTTCGTCTAAGATTCCGCTGAGATCACTTTTGGCTCCTGAGCACAGAGGGGAAGAGAAGGAGCCAGGGGCTGAGCCATGAGCAGCAAATCCCAAAACAACACCATCAATAATTTAGTTGTTCAGTTTACCAGAGCAGGCCGAGGGAGAGCCCTAGCCATGCTCTGGCACCAGGTGAGGTGTGAGAGGGACGCACATAAACAAAACTCCAGCTCTGGCCTCAAGGAGCAGCCAGTCCAATGTGGACAGAGACAAATGCGTTGGTTGAGTTGTATTCATTAATATTTCTATAAGGGGTGGGAGGGGTTAGGGAAGGCTGTGGAAAGGAGGTGGCATTTGAACGCCCTTGAAGGGGAAGGAGGAATTCCACAGACAGGCAGCAGAAATGGCATTCAGGCAGAGGGAACAGCGTGAACAAATATGGAGGGTTGCCATGCATGGTCAGTGGTGGGAGAGCTGAGCAGTCAGGTGGAGCTTAGAGCTTGAGGTGAGGACAAGCAGAGAAGGGCCTGTTTATCTGAACTGTGGCCACAGTTGGGTGGAGCTGGACTGTGGCTGAGAACATCCCAAGTGCTTTGGCGAGGGGAGGGACACAATCAAGGCTGTAGCATCCACAGACCACTCCAGCACAGTGAGTAGTGCCATGGGAGGAGGGACTGGGGTCTGGCAGGCCAGCAGGAGGAACAAGCTGCTGAAGGGGCAGATCTGAGTGATATAGGGACTCAGTGGGACTGTGTGAGGCTGGCTGCTGCAGATGAGGGGGTGGTCTAGGGTGACTCCTGGGAGTTTGTTTTGGGTATCTGAATAAAGACGAGTGGATCAGATAAGAAGTTAGATTTGAACTTTTGGGTTTGTGATCCTGGTGGTGAAGAAACTCAATGTGTATGTTGGGAGGTGTGTGTGTGTGTGTGTGTGTGTGTGTGTGTGTTGGGGGGGGGCGGGGGCTGAAGCCAGAGATGCATAATCTCCTGAGAGATCCTGAATTTGGGGTCAGAAGTAGAGAGCATGCAGAGGAAGCAGGGAGAGGCCAGCACCCTGGGAAACCTGAGAACTGGCACTCAGGGATAGGCACGAACTCTTTATCCTGCCCTCTTCTCTAGCCTCTATCCCCCTTCCCCTCACTCTCTGCGCTCTGTACTCAGGCCTTCTTCCTGCTTCTTCATGCTGTTCCCTCTGTCTGGAACATTCCACCTTCCCTCTGAGAGGGTGGAGCCCAGAATGTCGATGAGGTACAGAGCCTAGAAGTGCCCACTGTTTATCTTGCAGGGAAAGGAGCCAGATGGGATCAGGATTGCCAGCAGGGGCAGGGCGGCGGGAAGGCTGCTTTAAGGTGGGGGAATGTGAGCAGGTTGGTGTGTTGAGGGGAATGGGTGGGGAGGAGAGTAATGGGAAAGCTAGCTGAAGAATGGGGACTCGGCGACACCGGAGGACGGTGAAACCCAGGGCACAGATAGACAAGGGCTGGTGGGAGAAAGGATAGAAAAATATTTTATTTTTTCTCAGAGAAGATGGAAGGAGAAAAGGATTGAACGCTATTCTAAATGGGTGCTAAATTCTTTCCTTTCTTCAGGGTTTAGACAACCAGTCTCCCTGGAGGGTCAGACCATCTTTTCAGCAATTTACACTTCAGGAAAATCATTTTCCAGACCATTTCTGACAGCAGGTTTACTGGGATGGTGGGCAGCCCAGTTCTATGGAGGGACCCGGACAGCTTTCCAAAATGCAGGGCTTGTCAGCCAAACAATCAGAGCAGCGAAGAGGAACTTCCCTTCCAAAAAAAAAGGCTTCTCAGAATCAGAGGTCGCTGGGACCCCTACCTCTGTCAGGAAGGTCCGGGGACCTAGAGGATGAGAACTGGCAGGGTTGGTGGCTGGGTCTCCTTTCCTGCAGGTGGATGGGGAGCTCAGTGCTGGGATTCTGCAACATGAACCTGCCTGCAGCAACCCCGCCTGCGTGTGTGGGGGGGCTCTTAAAAGGGCAATGTCGGAGGCAGCGGTGTCCGCCCCACCATCCCTCCGCATTGGAGATGCAGGGTTGTGCTCCGCCTTCTGTGTGTATCTGGGAGGAGCTTTAGGGGAACCCCATGTGAGAGGTGAGGAGGGTGGAGCAGGCCCCTCTCCTGGCACAGGCTCTGACTTGCAGCACATTTCTGTGGGGCCCATCCCAGCTCTGCTTGTCACTCTTCCCCGGAAGTGTGCCCAGGGAGGTTTGGGGGTGGAAAGAGAGGAGGCTGTCTGGGGACCCTGGGCAAACCAGAAGCCCTTCAGGTCACAGGGCAAGTTCCCAGGAGTGATTTTACCACTGGGGTGTTTGGCTCCTTAGTGGCTCGCTGACCCTCCCGGCAGATGGTGAGGGCAGGCAGGCTCGGTCTCACACTGGGTCCCACACAGGTGCTCTCTTTAGAATTTTTCTGGAAGTCTGGTTCCTGGTTGTCTCTGTCTCTTGCCTGAAGCACCCAGACCTGCATCTTGGGCTCTGAACTCCTAGGTGTGGGAACCAAGGGTTGGTGAAGGACCCAGGGCTGTGACTCACACCACTCAGCCTGTGGGGGTTGTTTGCTAACTTCGGTAACTTGGGCAGCTGAGATTGGAGATGGGGCAGGTCAAGGTGCCAGGGATGAGGGCATCAGCCGTGGGTTGCCAAGGTAACAACTGCCAGGGTAGAGTCCAGGTTATCCGGGCCTGGTCCCAAGTGCTCAGCTTCCAGGCCAGACAGCCATTCCTAACAAGGCCCGCATCACCAGCCCATCCCACTGCTGCAGGGAGGGAAGCTGTCAGGTTTTCAGCTCGCACTGGAGCAAGGCAGGCCATACCTTTCCCAATGACTGAGAGTTCTTTGAGAGCAAGGACTGTGTCCCATTCCTGCTGTAACTCCTGCTTTTAAAAAATATTTTAATTGATTTTTTAGAGAAGTGAGAGGGAGAGAAACATTGATGTGAGAGTGGAACATTGATCAGCTGCCTCCAGCACAACCTCACCAGGGATGGAGCTACAACTCAGGTATGTGCCCTGACCAGGACTGAACTGGCAACCTTTTGGTGCACAGGATGATACCCAAGTAACTGAGCCACACCAGCCAGGGCTGTAACCCCTGC
The DNA here is from genome assembly GCA_030848825.1 of Tadarida brasiliensis. Lineage (NCBI taxonomy): Eukaryota > Metazoa > Chordata > Mammalia > Chiroptera > Molossidae > Tadarida > Tadarida brasiliensis. Next base: position 9,757,181 of record CM061275.1, on the reverse strand, counting down.
TCTTAATGGTGTCTGGCACAGGGTCAGCACTCAGTAAAGAAGTATGTGTACCCATGGGCTCACCAGCTTGTATTCTAGTGATGACCTGCAGGGAGGGTCCTCAGCCCCAGGGTCACCCTTTCCTTCACAACTACTGGCTATTTTTCTCCTCTGGCTTCCGGAAGAAGGGGGGATAGACTTTCTACTAGCAGACTAGTTGGTTCACACAGCAGCTATATGTTGAGCCTCCATGCATTCCTTTTCACTAGGCAGGCTCCCAGGCCAGTCCACACCTTGACCCAGCCACAGGACAGGTAGGGGAAGACTGGCATGGGGAGCTGGGCTGCCAACAGCTTAGGGCAAGAAGTTCTTTACATAGAGCAGCAGGGAGTTTCAAGTGCAGCCAGCTCCAGAAAACTAGTCATATGAGAAGAAGGTAGTCAGCTAGTGCAGGGAAGCCAAGGGCTGGGCCCAAGCACCCCTGGGCTCAGGGCCCCAGCTTCTGCCTTCCTGGTGGAAGGTCACAGCACCAGGAGCTGAAGAGGGTAGGAGTGGGGAGCAGAGGGGGCAGCTGTAGTGACCTGTATGGCTAGATGGGAGTGCTAACTCCAAAGCCCAATGGGCTTTCGAACAGGACGTTGTGGTGGTGAGCAAATCCAGCCTCATGCTCCCTGTGAACTGTCTTTCTTCAGACCAAATAGTTGAAGCTACAGGAATGTGTTCCTGGTCCTTCTGAGTCAGTGGGAGCAGCGTGCTCTTGTCCCCTAGCCCTGGATTTGTTATCTCGGAGCTGAGGGCAAGGGGCTACAATAGAGGCAGGCTGGCTGAGCCTGCCTGTGGCAAGAGCCACTGCAGTCACCCTTTAGGGTGCCCCAGTTTTGATAGCGTTTCCAGCAGCAAGATTAATAGGATCAGTCCCAAGTTCCCAGTGGAAAATCAAGCACATGGCCGCTTTCCTGGATGCCAGGCTCCAGCAAGCCTGGGGAAATTGCTGCTTAGGGAATGAGGAAGCTGAGATGACATAAAGGCTCCTGAGTGATAGCCAGTTCAGAGTCCTCCTCTCATCCTCCCAAAGGAACACAAGCATCAGAACTCCTGGCTTCCATCTGGCTGTGTCTCATCTCCCTCATCCACCTTGTACTCCGTCTTCCATACAAAGGAATGGATATAATCAGGTCCCCACCCTCCCTTCTGGGACTGTCACAAAGATAAAAGAGATCATCTATAGGAAGTATTTTAGGCTCCTAGGAGAGAAGCACTAAATTAACAAGAGGTGTTATTAAAGTAAAGTGTTTGGAGATTGCAGATGAAAGGCAGCAGGTAAATAAAGAGTCTAAACATCACCCTCTCCAGAGCAGGGGTGAAATGGCTATTGGGCCATAGTGGGAGCGCCAAAGAGACTGAAACATCCCCCTCCTCCCCACCCACCCCCTATTCCTACTGGCTATCCCCATCCTTTCGAGTTGCTGTGCATTTGGTCTCCCATTTTGGAATGACTGGAAAGAGAAGCAGCTGTTAGTAAGGCCCTGCCTCGTGCTCCTGAATCTAGGCCCTCTTGGATTAAATATAGTCTCATCTCCCCTGAGACATCACAGCCTCCCTCCCTTTCCAAAGAGCCCTTCCTAGGGAACAGAAGTGCTAAGGGGCTTTTTATATCAACTGGTCTCTAAGCTAATCCTACTTAACTGCTTTTACACAGGAGCAGGTTTGCCTGGAAGGTGTGGCTCAGTGGATTGAGCATCAGTCCCATGGACTGAGAGGTCCTGGTTCGATTCCTGGTCAGTGCACATGCCCAGGTTTGCGGGCTCAATCCCTAGCAGGGGGTATGCAGGAGGCAGCCGACCGATATTTCTCTTTCTCTCTTAAAAAAAAAAAAAAAAAAAAAATCAACAACAAAAAATAGAAAAACAGGAGCAGATTTATAAAAGAGGAGTCCTGGCCCTTGGCCTACGGCTTGTGTGTATAAGACTCCAAGTTTTCCCTTGGTCCTTGAGCCTTTTCTAAATCTACCCCTGCCTTCACCTACCTTCTCAAAGGCTCTCTGACTTGCTAAATGGAACAGCCTTATCTAGAAGGAAAAGCAAAAGTGAATCTGGTTTAAGGGAGAACTGTGAGACAGGGTTTAAGCCCCAGGCAAAAGACTAGAGGAGCCCTAGCCTTCCCCTAGAGATGCTTTATTACATGGTTTCATCAGTCATCAGTGACTGGATCCTAGGCCCATGTGAACAGACAGGAGAGCTTTGTTGTGCATGGCAGATGGTTTCTGTTTTAGCAATGCAGTCAGACGGGGCGGGTGATGAGGGGGTAATCCTGGGCAGGCTCTGGGATCCCAGCTGACAGAACTGGGAGGAAGGAATGTTCAGGAATCAGTGACCTCCATGTTCTGCAGCTGGCTTTCCAGGGCAACATCTCTTGCTGCCCCTTTCTTTTGGCTGCCCTCATGCTGCTTCTTCTGCTTCTTTGATGGCTCCTGGTCAATGGGTGCAGGCTTCACAAAGGGAATCAGTTCTTGGAGACCTGGAAGGTAAGAGCCAACCAAATAATCTATCGTTTTTCATAAGTCAAAGCCCACAGACCTCTGGGGTGAGTGCCAAAAGACAATGATGCCTTTGAACAAAAGGGCACCCACGATGGGCACTGGTTTCATTCATTCTTTCCTTCCCCAATCTGAATTTTAGCTGCATTTCAATAGAATATCATGCCCATACTGGCTACTTTCTCAGCTCTGCCCCTGCAATGTCCAGCACCAGAACACAGGTAGAGTTTTGGGGACTGTGTGTGAACAAGAAAACTGGGTCCACTCTGAAGAGGGGCCTGCTATTCAGAAGTGTGAAGACAGAGAAGAGGAGGAGGCTGGGCTGGGCTGGGGTCTTACCTGGTGGCATAAACTCCTTCAACTTCTCGGGCACGATGATACCCTTCTCCGTCTGGTAGTTCTCCAGGATGGCGCAGATGGTGCGTGTAGTGGCACACATGGTAGCATTGAGCATATGGACAAACTCCACCTGTTAAGAGAGTTCAACTCAACCCTCAGCTGGTCTGACGGCCAGGAGCCATCACCCAGCCAGACTCCCCCACTGCAACTAAGCAATTCAAAATCATGGCTTCTACCTGTTATTGAGCATTTTCTAACCCTGAATTCTGTTTGGTATTTACTACCTATCAGATAACTCCAGGAAGATTCCTCTGGTCTCCATGAGTGACATGTGGTAGGTCTCAGCATTTTGAGGAGAGTTGGGTTCTTTGAAGGAAAAAGAAAACACTACCACAGGGGCCTCTCCTTTTAACCCCTTTCAAGTTCCTGACTTGGAAAAGTGGGCCTGGAAATTGGGTTTGAAGAGATAAGCTTACAACTCAGACCTCCTTGGGTGAGAAGAGGGAAGGCATTGCCTCCGACTTGTCTGGGAGACAAATGGGGATTATTCTTTATTTGGAGTGACAGAAAACAAGGCCAAAAAGAGCAAAGTTAGAATGACTTTATGGAATGGAACTAGATTCTAGTTCCTACCTAAAAGGACTCAGTCCTGATTCAATAAAAGTCATTTTTAGGTTCCCTTTCTAATCTAGATTGAAAAGCCCAGGTTTCCCCATGATGTTGGGAAATAATGTACTCCAAGGGCTGAGAAATAAGGCCAATCTACTCTGCACCGAAAGCCCTGCTGTCCACCTCCCCAGGGCCCTCTACCTTGTCCATCATCTTCTTGGTTTGCCCGTATCGGATTCGGAGCCGGCGAGCCTGATAGTCTGTGCAGTTAGAACAGGAGACTAACTCACGGAAGGCTCCTGAGCCCGGAAACCAGGCCTCTAGGTCAAGCTTCTTACTGGCAGCGTGATTCAAAGAACCTGTAAGGAAAAACCCCTAGAATTCATGAAGGAGGGATGGTATTTCAAAGGCTAACCTTTAGCAAACCTGAAGAATTCTTTAATTCACATCCTATCCCCAGAAGTGAAATCACGCCCAGATATTCTTATCAGCAAACACTCGCAAGTGAGAAGAGTGTGCTCTTTTAATTAATGTGGGCAATTAATTGGATTGTGAGCTATTTCTTTGTGTGGTGCGGGTGGTGTTTGTGGGATGGAGGAAAGGGAGGCTGATACCTGAGACAATATTCACGATGTGGTACGGGATCCCCAAAGACTGGTAGAATTCCTCTGCGGTGGTAATCATCTCTTCAAACATCTCCCAGGACTTGTTGTCATGCGGTGAGGAGTAGACAAACTGTTCAATCTGCAAAGAGGGACCCAAGGAGACAGCAACAATGGGACAGGGTGAAAAACTAAAGGACCAAAGTGGGAGATATTCTTGCAGTGAAGACCTCTTCCTATACCAGTGGGAGTCAGGCAAAGCTGGGGCCCCCAGCAAGACAGACGGGGGCTGCACTGGACTGGGTGTGCAGCAGGAACACGTGCTTCTACAGGGAGCTTACTGCACACGTGCCAGGTACTGCTCTAAGTGCTTCTCACATTAACGAGTTTAATCCTCACAGTGGGCCTAGTGAGGTGGGTCCTGTTATTATCCTCCTTTTACAGGGAGAAAACTGAGCACAGAGTGGTTAAGCAACTTGTCCATGGTGTCACAGCTGGTAGGTAGAGTTGGCATTTGGATTTGGGCAGCCTGGTTCCAGAGTCTGTGCTGGCAGCCACTCTACCACGTGCTGCTCAGGCTCTTCCCCAGAAACAAAGACGTAGGCACCAGGAGGAAAGACTAAAGCCAGGGTAGGCCTGAGCAACATAGCTCCTGTCTTCCCTCCAACTTCCCTGGACAGATAGACAGAAGGGTCCTACTCCTCACCCTGACTTCTCTACTTACCTTCTCAAACTGATGGACTCGAAAGATGCCACGGGTGTCACGGCCATGGGAGCCCACCTCCTGGCGAAAGCAGGTGGACAGGCCAGCATACTTGATGGGCAAATCCTCTGGCCGCAGCCACTCATCCCGGTGGAAAGCAGCAATGGGCTGCTCGGAGGTGGCAATCAGGTATTTCTCATCATAGGAGTTGTCATCAGACCTTTCACTGCCTTTGCCAATCACCTAGAGGAGAAGGGACCTTTGCAAGTTAAGAGTGAGGGAGGAGGACCTCAGCTACAGCAGAAACCACAGGGAAGATAAGAGCGATAGGACAGGGAGAAGTTTCCTTAATCCCTGCCTGGGAGTGAGCAGGGGACACTAAAGATAAGGAAGGGAATGGGTCAGTCCCAAATGGGGTCCCTAATAGAAATGAAAGAAAAGCAAATTAAAAGATTAAAAATTCTGATATTTTTAACTTACTATAAATAAATAAATTTGTAAATGATATATAATGGCCAATGGTGGCAGATGTATACAATACAACCTGAGGCGGTAGTACTATAATGTAATCCACTCAATAAACGTGAGGCATACTAAGGGCCAAGTCCTTTTTTTTTGTTTGTTTGTTTTTTGTTTTTTATCCTCACCCGAGGACATTTTTTCATTTTCTGTTCAGATAGAGTGGGAGGGAGAGAGAAAGAGAGAAACATCGACGTGAAAGGGACACATCGAGTGGCTGCCACCCGCTCGACCAACCAGGGCCGGGGACAAACTGCAACCAAGGTACGTGCCCTTAGCGGGAACCGAACCTGGGTCTCTCTGGACCGCAAGGGCCAAGTCCTTTTTGCCAATGCTGGGCAAAAGAGACATGGTTTCTGCTTTCTTGGTGCTTATGGGTTAGTCTAGAGGTTATAACCCTCAATCACGCTGGTATTTAGTTGATTAGAATGACCTTCTGAACCTCGACCTGAATCCTCTGGCTCTCCCTGAGATGGTCCATGGTTGACAGGAGCCACAAACTGGAAGCCATATCTATCCCAAGGAAAACATGTCTTGCCCTATGGAAGCTTCCAATCTGGGGTCAGGAGTGGGAGGATATGGTAAGACCAGCCACTTCTATAATTTCCTTTCGTCCAACCACTCAATAAATGAGCTTTTCTTCTTTCTTCTTTTTTTTAATCCTCACTTGAGGATATATTTTCCATTTTTGTTCAGATAGAGTGGGAAGGAGAGAGAGGGAGAGAGAGAGAAACATCGACGTGAGAGAGACACATCGACTGGTTGCCTCCCACACGACCCCAAGCTGGGCCAGGGACAAACGGCAACCGAGGTAAGTGCCCTTGACCAGAATTGAACCCATGACTCATTGGTCCGTGAACCAAACCAGCCAGGGCTGAGCTTCTTTTCTGAGCTCATAATGTTAAAGTATGCTCATTTAGATACATCATACAGATCACCTGGGGAAAATATCAAATAGGCTCTAGGTCTGCGCTATCTAATATGATAGCCAGTGGCCACGTGCAGCTATTTAAATTAGAAAAATGTTTTAAATTAAATTTTTACTTCCTCAGTTGCATTAGTCACATTTATTTATCTTTAATTTTTAGATACAGTAGAAGGGAGGGATGGGGAGAGAGAAAGAGAGAGAGACAACGATGTGAGTTAGAGAATCACATTGATTGGTTGCCTTTCGCATGACCCCAACTGGGGCTGGGGATCAAACCTGCAACCCAGGTACATGCCCTTGACCAATCATTGAACCCACAACCCTTTGGTCCGTGGGCCAACACTCTAACCGCTGAGCCAAACTGGCCAGGGCTCCTTTCATTTTTATTTTTGTACTAGCCATATTTCAAGAGCTCAATAGCCACAGATATAGACCATTTCCATCATCGCAGGAAGTTCTACTGGACAGTGCTGCTCTGTATCTTTGAAGTTAAACTTCTCAACTGAAGAAGTCCTTCTGTTACACTGCCCCAGGCTACTCACCTTATAAAGTTCTTCATCAAACTGGCTGAGCTGTGCCACCTCCTGCATGACCTCCTTCCTCATGAAAAATGGGGTATATATGGGAACGTAGCCCCGACTTCCCAAGGTGCGAAGGGCATACTGGATGAGTGCCTGTTCCAGGAACACCAGGGCCCCCTAAAGGAACAGAGACAGCACTGGGTGATTGGGTTCTGTCACCATCATGTTCAAATGCTAGAATTCACACTCAGAGGCAACTGGACCAATATGATTACCCAGGGGCACACGTTCAAATGTCAGAGTAATTCCCTTTTCCAGACCCCTCAGGGCTCATCCACCAGAGCACAGACCACAGAACCCCTCACTGTTACCTTGTTCCCCAAATACCATTTCCATGTCCTGTAAATGTTCATTGTTAACTATCCTGTATCCACCAATGTAAAAGAAGTGCATGTCTCTCCGTTTTACTTTGTATCCAATCCCAGAGATTTCACCGCTTTGCTTTCTCCTGCCTCCCAAATAAACCACCAGTGGATTTCATGTAACCCTCCTTATGCCTCCTCCTCTGATTCTAATGAATACAAGAAGCTGCAAAACTGCCATTCTCCGGAGCATTTTCTCAGTCTGTTGAGGTTTTGCTTCCCAACAAATGTCATCAGTTAGGTTCAAATAAACTCATAAAAATTCTCTACAGGTTTGGACATTTCTTATGTCAATAGCACTCATCACAGTGGCTTTTGACTCTGTTACTTGTCTGACTGATTATACTGAGCTCTTCAAAGGAGAGACTGTTCTGATTCAGTCAGCAAAACATACATTCATTACAGGCATCATGCAGTGGCTTTTGTTCTGGGGATTCCTGATCAGCACTCTCCTGCCTTAGAAAGAGAACTGCATCTAATTGCCAATAAGTTTGTAGTAGAAAGGTGAGCACAAATGATGGATTTGTGGGCCTCCTTAAGTAGGCTGTTTTCTGCCTGGTATTATTTATTTATTTATTTATTTATTTATTTATTTATTTATTTATTTATTTATTTATTTTTTAAACCCTCACCCCAGGATATTTTTCCATTGATTTTCAGATAGAGTGGGAGGAAGGGAGAGAGAGAGAAACATCGATGTGAGAAAGACACACTGATTGGCTGCCTCCCACATGACCCCAACCAGGGCTGGGGATGAAACGCAACCGAGGTACGGTACGTGTCCTTGACCAGAATCGAACCCGAGACTCTTTGGTCCGCGGGCCAAACCACTGAGCCAAACCAGCCAAGGCTGCATAGTATTTTTTAAATTCCTTCTTTATAATCCCATCCCCACTGGTTCCTGACTTACCTTCAGGAAGTACCCTCGACTCCCAGCCACCACGACCCCTTTTTCTCCTTCAAAGCCATCGACCATCACCACCAGGTCCACATGAGAGTACTTCTTCCTGACCGTACAATCACCCCAAATCCTCTCTACTTTGTTGTCCGCATCCTAAGGAAACAAGACCAGGAGAGAAAGATACACAATCTCTGAATTCTATAACCTCTATCTTTCCAAACCCCTTGTTCTAAGAACAACCTAGAATTTTGTGAAGCCAAGGCTTAATTCAAACATGAGGTTTTGGTCATCGTGTCCAGAGACCAGAGAAGGAAATTTGCTAGAGAATTTGTGTTCAATAGAGAAATAATCATTTTTAGATTTCTAGAAGTGATACTAGCCATGAAACTGAAATCATGATTTTTCCAAAAGATCTGTCACTTTTTTAAACCCTTTTCAATGCCCAGCACAAGGACACCTCTACCCTGGACAATCAACATTGCCTGGGGTGCAGGGGAGAAGGTAGATTTTTTTTTCCCCCAGGCTCTCATTGGTCCCAGGGCCACATGAGGGCGGGCTCAGGGCCCGACCTCCCCAGTCTGCCACCCCAGCCTGCAGTGAGTTTAACATTCTGTTCACCAGGGAATGAATGAAAGAGGCACAGATGGGCCCCACTCGGGCAGGGGTGTCAGGGAACAAAGGCTGGGCTCAGAGCAGCTTTGTGCTGGGGAAGCTCCCACTCAGCAGGAAACTTTTATCATGCAGATTTCCCTTCAACCTGCAGCTTCCCAGCAGGGTGTGGGTGAGGGGTGAGGTTGATTTAACAGATCCCTCCCCTCCCCAGGACTGGCTGCTACCAAGGGCAACAGTGGAGGACAGCAGCCTGATTTAGAAGAGATTTCTGTGCCAGGAGTCTCGTACCTGTGGTCTCTGCCACTTCCCAATCAGGCAAGGATCTGACACTTTCAATTCTCAATTGGTGGGCAGAGCAAATACACAAAGGGCCTGCTTCTGATACAAGGCCCATTATACGGAGTGTCAGTGTTTTCTTGTCCTCCTTCCAACAGAGGAGCGATGTTAGGCAGCTGCCGGCTGTGGCACCTACGCCTACCTCATCATTACTGATGGGCACAGAGGGATGCAGAAGGTTCCCGATCTCTCGGAGGTTCTCAAACCGCTCTGCCTCCAGCTTTATCCGCTCACCGTCACACTTCAGGATGGCTTCATCGATGAGGAGTCGGAGTTTTTTGATCTGTGACACTTTCAGGTTCTGTAGATGGACAGGCCAGGCCCACACCCAGGTCATAGTGAGTCAAGGCCAGAGTAGGAATAAGATTCTGTCGCCTTAACCCTGTTGTGCTCTGATGACAACCCTTTTAAAAACGGACAATGAAGGCTTTCAAAGCGACCTTTCCTTACAAATCCATTGGCATTTCCTTTTGGGGTGCCTAAGGCAGAGATGGATCGATTCTGGCCACTCTTCTAGTTCCCATATATCTTGGGGATTTTAACTTTTTTCAGAGCTCTTTCTTTCTGATTAAACCAATTTAGCACTCTATTATGTACTGCACTCAACTGTTCTCTAGAAAGATTATACATTTATTAGGAGCAAGAGACTGTCTTAAGCTAATTTTGTATTCCTACTGCAAGTGTTTCAAACTGTGCTCTGATTTCTTGGGGGAGCCCTTAACAGGTAGGTCTGCACAAGAGGAGCACCCCCAACCCAGCCCTTCAAGCACAGCAACACTGCTTGTTTTGTGTTTATGCTCTTGCTATGCTTTCGTGTTATGGGTTTAGAAAGAGTTCAGTGACTAAAAACTTGAAAATGACTGCTCTCGGCCCATTATATAGTGAGTATTTACTGAATTGCAATACACTGAAAAATTCCTTGACTTTGTGAAAATAGAATAATATAAACTAAACATAATTCAGTTCTTTTTTCTCTTCTTCCTACCCTTGACTTTTCCAGCCCATCTGTCTCCAGCTTTGCTGTCCCATAAACAAAGGACAGCGTATATAATAAGAGTCGCAGGGACATGTCCTGTCCCAGCTACAGAAACTCAAGGACACCACTATGTATGTGGTGCAGTTTCAGCATTTACTTGTCTAAGAAGAAAATCTCAACCTAGAAAAGGACAATAACTTACAGCTAAAGTGTCTGAGGTGAGGTCATCGAGATTTAATACATTCTCCGGAATGGACACATCATCTCCCAATGGCTCTTTTTTCTGCAGAAAAAAAAACCCAACAAACAATACTACTAAATTAAAAAAAAAATCCGACATCATTTTATAAGCGCACACCATATCAATATCATATAAACTTCACAGAACTTCCTACATCACTCTCTAAAAAAGGCAACACCTGGGTGAAATATTAGTAAATTGGAAGTGAGAGAAAAAAAGTTTCAAGTCTCTGTTCTGCCACTTTCTAGCCTTTAAGAAAAAAAAAAAAGTGTTTATTTATTTTGAGAGACAGAGTGATAGAAATATCGATGTGAGAGAGAAACATCAATCAGCTGCCTCCTGCACGCAGCCGCTCAATCCACTAAGCCACGAGCCACACCAGCTGGGTGTAGCCTTTTTTTTTTAATCCTCCTCCAAGGATATGTTTTTCATTGATTCCAGAGAGGAAGGGAGAGGAAGGGAGAGGCAGAGAAAGAGAATAGATTGGCTGCCTCCTGCAAGGAGATCAACCCTGCAACCCATGGACCGACCAGGAATCAAACCCACCAACCTTTGGTGCACGGGAAGACGCTCCAACCAACTGAGCCATACTGGCCAGGGTGCCACTCTCTAGCTTTTTGATCCTGGACAGACTGATAAACCCATCAGGGTCAGAGGGTTGACTTTGTATGCCCTGGACATACAAGAGTTATGGGCGCTGAGAATAGGTGAGAACACTCACATGCTGGGTACTCAAGAGCCAGCACTGGGGCAGAGGCCTGGGTGGGAACTGGCAAACCCCTGCCTGCCTACCTGCTAAGAACAGTCCCAGCACTGAGGCTGAGCGGGGAAATGGATGGGATGATGGGATGTTAGGAAGGCAAGGAAAACAAAATATTTTAGGGAAAAAGTCACAAAATCTGGAACTAAATTTAGAGTAGTCAATGCAAGTTGGCAAAACAGCAGGGATGCACCCAGCACTCGATTTTTCTCCCTCTGGTTTCTTGCCTCGCCCTTCTTTATGATATTCTGCCAAATCAACCATTTCTAATCCTTGTCCACAGCCATGGGGAAGATAATTTTAATTAATAAATTAAATGATCAAAGGCCACTATAACAAGACATGTAAGACTTTAGCAAAACTTGTATAAGAACAAGTTGAGATTTAAGGTCTGCTTTGCAAGTATAAATAAAACAACATGTAGAAATCATATTCAATGTCTTAAAGATTTTTAAAATTCTATATACACAATAATAGGCAATCATGTTTATACAACCTCATATCCACTGCACAAAACTGAATCATCAGAAAGGATAAAAATCTAAGAGCAAAAGCATAGAAATCCATCAGACTCATTACATATTCTCATCCACTGACGTAAGAAGTCAAGATTCCAACCATAACCCAACTCACACCCTTCAGTGACTCAGCAAAATCATCTCAAAAAGTTGGAAAAGTCTGAAAATATCAGAACAAGTCTTAAGAACAAGCATAGACTACTGAAGTAGGAAAAAAGTGGTCTAAATCTCAATATTTTCCATTTGGTAGCTGAGGCTCCCTTGCTATCTAATCCCTTGGGGCAGCAAATTCAAGTTCTGAGTTCAAGTTCTGACTCTGCAGCTAATGTAATTTTAGGCAAGCCCCTTATTTTCCTCAGACTATTCCTTTGCCCTTTAAATTTTTAATTTTTTGTTAATCTTCACCGGAGGATATTTTTCCATTGATTTTTAGACAGAATGGAAGGGAGGGAAGGAGAGAGAGAGAGAGAGAGACAGAGAGAGAAACGTCCATGTGAGAGACACATCAATTGGTTGCCTCTCGTACAACCAGGACTGGAGATTGAACCTGCAACCCAGGTACGTGTCCTTGACCAGGAATCGAACCCTCTACCCTTCAGTCCACAGGTCGACGCTCTAACTGCTGAGCCAAACTGGCTAGGACTTCCCTTGCCTTTAAATAAGGCTGATAATTATACTACGTACACTCCAGGTTTACACCAAAGATCAAAACCAAAATGAGATGTATATAAAAGAGTTTTTAATACTTTTAAGTGCTATACAAATGAAAGCTAGTACCATTCCAAGGGACAGCAAAGGAGAACACTCCTTACAGTGTTAGCAATAGAGCAATCCAAGAATGTTACTATAAATGAAAACACTCTCATCCTTGCTATGAAAAATGCTTGGCTGTCACTATCTGTGTATGTGCTTCAGAGAACACACAGGCAGGTGTATACGTGGCAATTAACAGATCATGGGGCCTCTGGCATGCAAATTATTAAGCATCATGGCTCCCACAGGCAAAAAACATTATGATTATCTATATCAATTTCTACAGCCAGTCACAAGCTGAAAGCATAACAAAATACTGTGAAAAGAAGGATTCAGACTAGCAGGAAGTGTAAGTTGCTAGAATCCCAAGGGAATCTTTTTGTTATGTTCTTTACTGGTTCAGGTTCCTAATTTTTAACTTTTGGGTTTAGTTTAGGGGTTTACAACTTAAAAATTAGACTATTAAGTGTATTTAATATGTTTTCAAAAAGTGATTGAGGAGCTAAAAGGGTATCTTTGAAGAAAGATTAAAAACATGTATTATTCTGAATACCAAAAGAAGGCAGAACTGAAACTTAATATTCTTTTTTTACCCCTAGATAGAGTGTGGGGGAGGGGAGAAACATTGATGTGAGAGAGACACATCGATTGGCTGCCTCCCGCAAGACCCCAACCAGGGCTGGGGATCGAACCACAACCTAGGTACAAGCCCTTGACCAGAATCGAACCCGCGACTCTTTGGTCCGCAGGTAAATGCTCCAACCGCTGAGCCAAACCAGCCAGGGCTGAAACTTAACATTCTTTAAGCATGGAAGGATTTTTTGGATGAAGGCCATCCATTGTTACTTACAATTGCTGAATAACTACAATGTTCTAGGCATAGTGCCAGGTTCTCTACATTTAAAAAATTTTGTTCTCACAATTCTGTTCTATGAATGTTAGTATTGTCATTTCAGATGAGAAAATTGAGGCTCAGAGTTAATTTGCCTCAAGTCACATAGCCAACAGTCCAGGACTTGGAGTCTACCAGAGGTGATTAGGTGAGAGGGCTCGCTGGCTCCTTCCGCTGTGTGAGGACACAGCAAGGAGACTGTTTATGAACCAGGAAGTGGAGTGGGCCCTCACCAGATACCACATCTGCCCATGCCTTGATCTTGGACTTCCCAGCCTCCAGAACTGTAAAAAATAAATTTCTGGCCCTGGCTGGTTTGGCTCAGCGGTTAGAGCGTTGGCCCGCGGACCAGAGTCCTGGGTTCGGTTCCTGCTAAGGGCACGTACTGCGGTTGCGGTTCGTCCCGCCGGTTAGGGTTGTGTGGGTGGCGACCAGTTGATGTGTGTCTCTCACATCGATGTTTCTCTCTCTCTTCCTCCCTCTGTCCCTTCCACTCTATCTGAAGATAAATGCAAAAATGTCCTTGGGTGAGGATAAAAAAAAATTTCTGCCCGGCCAGTGTGGCTCAGTGGATTGAGCATCATCCCATGGACTTAGCGGTCCTGGTTTGATTCCTGGTCAGGGCACATTCCTGAATTGCAGGCTCGATTCCCAGTAGGGGGCGTGCAGGAGGTGGCCGATCAATGTTTCTCTCTCACATCAATGTTTCTATCTCTCTCTTCCTCTCTAAAAAATCAACAAAAACATATTTAAAAAATAAATAAATAAACGTCTGTTGTTTATCAGCCGACCAGTCTATGGCAGCCAAACAGACTAAGGCTTATCTGAATACAGAAGATGGACTCATCCCCTTAGTTCCCTCCCTGCCTTCTTTCCTTTCTTGTTAAAACAATTCACCCACTTTGGCAGGAAACTGGGTATCCCATAGAATCAGACACTAAATTAGAAATTATGTATTGACTAAGAATAAGATTAAATACCTCTCTGATGAAGTTCTCAAAGCTATTAGTTCTCTTACCTTCATTTTCTCTCCAATTGTCTTGCTGCATAGGTTCTTCAGCTTGTTCAAGTTGTCTGCCCGAAATCTGCCTGAAGAATAAAGAACCCGAGAATATTCCAAAGATAAGCATATAATTAAGATTCCTCCATCTCCTAATCATGGCTCCTTAGGACTGATCTCAGCCCAAGACCAGAGTGCAGGCAGAACTATGGGATGGATCTGCCTCATGAAGCTGTGAGATGTTATAGCTTTATAGCTTTAGTTGGCATATATTGTGACAACAGAGTTCTCCAGCATTGGGTGACAGGGAAAAGGCCGCTCTGAGACTGAACTTAAAAAGTATCATAACCTGGATGGTACCACTGCAGAGTAACACATCTGAGAAATCTGGAAGATAATCAAGTAACTATAACCTGTTTAATTACCTTAAAATGCATTTAAGAATTATGTGGTGTGCAGGGGAATCTAGAAAGAGGGCAGTCATATTTCTATTCCCATGAACTTGGTTGCTGCATCTGTATGCTAGAAATGGTTCATGTTACTCCCTTTGCTTTGACACAATGCTCAGGTGGCAGCCTTTAGATTAATTTAATTCTTATATTTTGGTTTCTTTTGGGGAAGACAGTGTACTAATCAGCCTACATAGGTATTCTGGCCCAAATTAACATACTGGTATTGTGTTTCATTAGTCTGATTCTTGATCTAAGCTTTTGGAGCAATATGGTATAAATCAAGCTTTTAACAGGTGAAATGATGACTAAAAATGAGATAGTATCTAGACACAGCTACTGTTGAAGGCTTTGCCAAACTAACTAAATTTAAACTATACTTTACACAAAATAATACAACTACCTTCTCATTCACTTAATCACATTGACTACAGAAATGGAGAACAGTCTAGTGGCTGCCTTGAGTTAGATGGGGCAGGGGTAAGGGAATGGACTACAAAGGTATCTCTGTGGTGGTGGAACACAAATCTACACATGACAAAATCACCTAGAATAACACACACACACACACACACACACACACACACACACACACAAAAATGAGTGCATATAAAACTGGTGAAATCTGAGTAAGGTCTGTGGATTGTAGCAATGTCAACTTCTTGGTTTTGATATTGTACCAGTTATGTTAGATGTTATCATTGGGGGAAACTGGGTGAAGGGTACCCAGGACCTCTTTGTGCTATTTTTGTAACTTCCTATAAATCTATAATTATTTTGAAATAAAAAGTTTAAAATTTTTTTTAGTTAGTCCATCCTATTTGCAAGGCCCTGTACTAAGGGTTGGCAATATAAAAGAAAACACTGTGGTAGGTGCTGGGGGGAAAAAAAGGCAATTTAAAAAAATATTATAGCCCTGGCCAGTTTGGCTCAGTGGTTAGAGCGTTGACCCGCAGACCAGAGAGTCCCGGGTTCAGTTCCTGCTAAGGGCATGTACCTCGGTTGCAGTTTGTCCCTGGCCGGGTTGGGGCCATGTGGGTGGCAGCCAGTCTGTGTTGTCTCTCTCACGACGATGTTTCTCTCTCTCTCTCCCCCCTCTCTCCCTCCCGCTCTGTCTGATGATAAATGTCCTCGGGTGAGGATTAAAAAATATGTATGTATATATTATAACAATGAGGAATGTTTCAATCAATATTGTATATCCCTTCATTATCTTTAATTTCTCTCAGCAATGTTTTATAGTTTTCAATGTAGAGATCTTGAGTGTCATTTATTAAATATAGTTCTAGGTATCAGATACTTTTTAATTGTTACTTGTATATAGAAATATTACTAATTCTGTGTATTTTGTACAGTGACTTTGCTAAATTTACCTAATTTTAATAATTCAGAATCAAACAAAGTCATCTGGAAATAATTACAGATGACTTTGTAATTACTTCTGTTCTAATCGTTTATTTCTTTTTCTTGCCTTATATAATACTGTCTGGAACCTTCGGCATGCTGTGCATTAGAAGTGGTGACAGTAGACATCCTTGTCTTATTCTCAGCCTCAAGGGGAAAGCATTCAATATTTCACCATTAAGAATAACATTAACAATGGGTTTTTCAATAAATACCAAGAATCAGATTAGGAAAGTTCCCTTCTATTCCTAGTTTGCTGCATCTTTATCATGAGCAATTGGATTTCTACATAAAAAAATGAACTTTGATCCCTTTCGCATATCATACACCAAAATCAATGTGAGATAAATCATCTACCTAAATGTGAAAGGTAAAGTAACAAAACTTCTAGAAAAAAATCGGAGAATCTCTTCAGGACCTTGAGATATGAAAAGATTTCCTAAGCAGAACACAAAGCACAAATTACAAAAGAAAATTATATATATAATTTTAAATATAATTTTATATGCATATAATTTTATATACATATATGTGTATGTATATATATATACACACACAGGGTGGGGCAAAAGTAGATTAAGAGTTGTTCGTATGGAAAATAATACAATACTTAATAAATAATAATAATACAAGAACAAATTGTTTTGTGTACTCACAACTGTAAACCTACTTTTGCCTATATATGTACTGTAAGTGTAAAACTATACACTAGATTTTGATGACCTATAAAAAAGAAAAAGAATGTAAAATAACTCAATTTTTTTATATTGATTACATGTTAAAAAATAATAATATCTAGATCTATGGGTTAAATAAAATATATTTCTAAAATTAATTTCATCTGTTTTTTCTTTACATTTTTGTTGTTGTTGTTAATCCTCACCTGAAGATATTTTTCCATTGAATTGTTGTTTTTTTAGAGAGTGGGGAGGAGGGAGAGAGGGAGGGAGAGAGAGAGAGAGAGAGAGAGAGAGAGAGAAAAGCATGGATATGAGAAAGACACATCAATTGGCTGCCTCCCACACGACCCCAACCAGGGCCCGGGATCAAATCTGTAACCCTAGTATGTGCCCCTGACCAGGAATCGAACCTGAGACCCTTTGGTCCACTGGCCGATGCTCTAACCACTAAGCCAAACTGACTGGGCTCGTTTTTTTTGTATTTGTTTTTTGTTAATCCTTACCCAAGGATATTTTTCCATTGATTTTCAGATCGAGTGGGAGGGAGGGAGGAAGAGACAGTGAGAGAGTGAGAGAGAGAGAGAGAGAGAGAGAGAGAAACATGATGTGTCACACATCGATTGGTTGCCTCCAGCATGACTCTGACCCCAGGAATGAACTGCAGAGGTATGTGCCCTTGACAGGAATAGAGCCTGTGACTCTTTGGTCCTCCACAACACTCTAACTGGTGATGCTCTAACCGGTGATGCTCTAACAGGTAATGCTCTAACCACTGAGCCCAACCAGCCAGGGCTCTTTACATTTTTTAATTGGCTAAAAGAAAATTCAAAATTACTCCTGTGGCTCACATTGTATTTTTACCAGACAGATTTAAGGTATGTATGTCACTGCAAGACTTAAGCCTAGAAGCAAAATGATAAGATTTTCATTCCAAAAAGGTCACGTGTCATGGGTATGGCCCAAGACTGGGTGAAAGGGAAAGCAGTTAAGAATGTTATTCCAATGACAAGGGCCTGGCCGGAAATAAACTTTGTTATTTCCAAAGGTTAAGAGGAAATAACAACTTCAACTTATAGTAAAGAGAAATCTCATTCAGAATAGCACTCTTTGGGGGAGGATAGAATTCTGGTAGTTAGCAGATTGAAAGAAAGGTGGAAATTTGGTGGCTTTGGAAGTAGTCGAGAGAAATGCTTATCATGTGCCCAAATGTGTCCTCAGTATATTACTCTGAATTAAAAAGAAGAAATCACAGTTTGAATCCTTGAAGTCAGAAAAGCCATGGTAAACTCTGTGGTGCTAGGACTCCACGTTTTTTTGGACTCCTTTGAGAGTCCTAGTGTCACCTTGGAGGTCTATAGGCAGACAAATAGGTACAGTTGTAATGGAGGGCCTTGTGAAGCTTGCTGTGTGTCCTCAGTCAGGGAACATGACAAGTCCTTTTGTGGCTTGCGGTTACAAGTCTTTGTTGCAGCCAATGACAGGAGAACCCCACTTCTGATCTGAGGTTCGCATACAAAAGAACTTTGATACAAGATCTGTCAATGTCCTACTCAGGCAGGGAAAAATCATTACTCCCTTTGGCTGCAAAGAGAACACTGGTAAGGAATGTCAAGTAGAAAATAATCAAATTGATAGATGTGTTGAAAATAAAGGAAATAAACTGCTTTTTATACAGAAGGGCAAAGTGCCCTGAACAGAAAAGATATTCATGAATTCAAAAAACCTTTGTCAAGCCCTTACCAAGAAGCAGGTGCAGTGCTAGGTACTGGGATTATATGGATACATGTATAACCTGTATGTATATGTATACCCTAGGTACTGGGACATACAGATGCATAAAACACAGCAATGTCCCTGAAGAACTCATCCCCTCACCATAAATCCATTCATTAGGAAAGGATATTCATGAAAACTCCCTGTTGATTTGTATATTATACACAACAGGCAAGCTAACACATTCAAAGTCATTTAGTGCTGAACAATGGGTAACCTCATACAAAAATCTGATACTTCTCATTCAGTGGCCAGTCCAGTTTTTTCTTTCCAATTAATTTAATTCCACTGCAACTCAAAGCTTCATATTCAGGTGGTGGGATCCCACAGTCACAAACTACCACATTAGAGAGACTGAGACACAGGCAATCAACAGACAACCTAAGTCAAACAAATACTCTATTGGTACCCAATAGTCTTATACATTTAGGAAAATCAATGTTACCAATAGAAAGCCACCACACTCTTGGACAGTGACTGCCTTTGCAGTGTGCTGTCACAAATTTGGCTCTCAGCTGGTTGCAGACTTATTGCATCAGACAAAACTAATCATGTATACTTCACAGCATCTGGCCAACCGGTGACTACTCCAGTTAATCTAGGCAGACCGTTCTCTAGTTTTATTTTCAGTTTCAGGTTTTAGCCAAACTCTGCCAATGTCTTTTCCGGAAAACTTCTACAAATCACAATTACACAGCCTCAATACTTACAAGCTTTTTCTGCCTCGCTGCACCCCTCTTTCCATGTCTGACCTACCATGAAAAATGCTTTTCTCTATTTTTAAAGGCATAATCACAAACCAGGGGGATGGCTTTCCCAAGAGCTCCGGGATCATCGCTTTTAGGCAGGAGCAGCCTCCAAAGACCTCAAATACTTCCAATATGGGTGGAGTGAACCTATTAAGCTGCAGATGTGACTCAGGCTGGAGCCTCTGAACCTATCAAAATAGGAGACCACTCTGGCCTTGCTGAAGATGGGGAAAAGACCATAGGCGACCAAAGATAAGTGTTAGGAAAGGGGAAACCTCCCGCCCAGGCTTTCTTCTGGCTACCCCTGCGGAGGGAAGCCTTGACAGCTCTTGATGCGCACGCGCCATGCTCCTTTCCCAGACTTAGACCGGCGAGTGGCACTGAGCGAGCGTGGAAGACAGCGCCAACCCGGGGGACAGAAAAAGTGCGGCTACCGAAGCATTTGGGGCAGTGGTTCTCAACCTGTGGGTCGCGACCCCTTTGGGGGTCGAAGGACACTTTCACAGGGGTCGCCTAAAACATAACAGTAGCAAAATTACAGTTATGAAGTAGCAACGAAAATAATTTTGTGGTTGGGGGTCACCACAACATGAGGAACTGTATTAAAGGGTCGCGGCATTAGGAAGGTTGAGAACCACTGGTTTGGGTGGATAGGGAAAGCTTCGGAGCCACTGCAGTGGGGGGAGGGGGGTCTAACGAGGAGAGGAAGCTGTGGCTTCAGGGGCGGTAATGAGGTCAGAGAGCTGAAGTTGGGATTAGGCTCGGGGGCATCCCGGTACTCACATCTTCGCCACTCGCCGTCTGCCTTCACCAGCTGATCCACTAGTCCAGGGTCCTTGAAGCGCTTCTTTTGCGTCTCTCGGACCAGGGCTGGGTCCCCTCCTTTATCAACCCGAAACAAATCTAGATCCAGCACCATCCTTCCTTCTCCCGGGTCAACCAGAAGGGAAAGGAAGATCGTAGCAAGACAGGCAGCCTGAGACCGACGCACTGCGCCGGCGCGCTGACCCGCCCCACCCCGCGCAGGCGCGGCGGGAGCGCTCGGGCACACCTTCTCCGCCGGAAGCGGCTGTGCTGCGGCTGTGCGGTGCCGGGCGCTGGCTTCTCGGACTGTGTGCGGGTGGGCCCGGCTCCCGCTCTGTGCCCTCGTAGGGCTTTGTGCCCAACTCTGTCCCCTCCCTGTGGGGGCTCTCACTGCCCCGTGAAGATGAGCGCCTCAGTTGCCTCCTCAGGTTGAGGAACATAGACAGAGGCCTGCCAACGTGATAGCTGGCGCCTCCAATAGGTGCCAGTTACCCGCTCACACGCTTGGGTCCTAAGACTGGGCCCTCTCCCTGAACGAACCTCTGCTGTCTTCTCCGTCTTGAGACAAGAAAAGTATGGCTACATTTTTTTAGTCCCCGGGTTCCCTCAACTCAAGATTCCTGCTCTGGTGCCTTAGAGCCCTTAGAGCCAGGATACATTTTTTTCTGTTTTTTTTTTTTTTCCCTTTATTGATTTCAGAGAGAGAGGAAGTGAGAGGGAGAGAGAGAGAAACATGGATGAGCAGGAACATCAATTGGCCTCCTCCTGCATGCCCCCCACTGGGGATCAGGCCCACAACCTGGGCATGTGCCCTGACCAGGAATCCAACCGGCGATGCTCAACCACTGAGCCACACCAGCCGGACCAGGATACATTTCTTAGTCTGATTATTGGGTAAACCAGATTGTCCCTTTACCAACCCTTAAGATCCTAGAGTCGGGAAAGTGCAATTGGAATTTTTTGGAGAGAGACACGAGGAGACTTTTCCAAGGGGGAAGTATTTACTGTGAAGGCAGTACAAGGTGCTGAGGTCATGTCTTAGGATATTTGAAAACCTGAGCAAAGATTTCATCATACAGAGTTCTCTGAACTCTGAGGGCAAGGTCTTTTAAGGGGGATAACTGCCCTGTGTCAGGGAAGGCACTGCCAAAGTGTATTGTCTGCTAAGTTTCAGAACAGTGCTGGGTGTCGGGAGGAGGGCCACTGTGCCAGTCATTTAAGGAAGTCATTAATATAATTGAAAGGATGGCCCTAATGTTCTGACCTCTCCACATTTCCTTAGGGATTTTCACCATTAGACTTATCATTAGATTACAAACATCTTCCTTTAAAGAGCTCATGTCATCTGATAAGTATAAAAATTACCATAAGGGCATACTTCATTTGTCAGGTTAGAATCAGGATTTTTAGAGCTGGAGGGGAATCTTAGCTATCTGCTAACCTAATAATTCCTAATCTTTCATCACTTTGTCCCTCGTGATTTGAAATACCTTTGTCTAACAAACATGAATTTAAAAACTAATTCATTTTCCCTTCTTATTAAGACACATATGGCTGCAACTAGATTTCTGATGAGCAGGGAATAGTAAAGTAGTAACTGAGTAATTCCTGCCAGAGCTAGCACAAAAGCAAATCAACATGATACTGTAGTCATGGAGAAATGGTGTGACGCCATACCACTTTTAGATGTGTGGTTTTTGTTAGCCTTTCATATTGAGACGAGCTCATGGGTGCTGTATCTGAGGACTTGGGGGTTCAATGATCCCCAACTGGAAAACAGGTAGGTCAACCCCTCTTCTATATGAGGAAACTGAGGACAAGGGAAGTTAAGTAATGGAGCCCAAACCTGAATACTGGTAAATGCCTAAGTTTCATTTTGGGCTTGTACCTTTGTTAATATTCTTTAGCAGAAAACAGGGCCTTGAGGAACTTGTTTAGTAAATATGGCTTTTTAAATGAGGCAGATACTGTTGGATATTTGTATATTTCCACAGGACCTAGCACAGTGTCTGACACATGGGAGATGCTTATTACATCCCCATTGGGTGAGTGACTTGCAGGGAGAAGGCTGAGGGTAGAAGCTTGTTGCAGGTTCAGGGAACAGAATCCTAGGTGAGCGGCTGCCCTGGAGGCTCTGGACAATTAGTGGGCAGCCCAGGAGGAATGAGCACCTGCAAGGAGGGAGCAAGTAAAGGGGTGGGGAGCCCAGCCATAGATGCCATCCTCAGTGTTCCCCAGTTCAGAGCTGGCTAATGTGGGAGGGCTGTCTCTGGCCTCAGTTTAGCACCTCTTTGCTGTTTTTGTTCCTCTTTTTATTTTGATTTGGAATAGGATTTCTCAGTGTTTGACAAGTAAGCCCTAACCTCTCACTTCCCTGTTAGAAGCCTTCAGTGACTACCTGCTGCTCTCAGGAGAATGTTCAAACATAGCTTGCAAAGCCTTTAATGATCTGCCCCTAACATGTCCCCTCTTTATCTCTTGGCATCCCCCCCAAGCTACTTATGGCTCCCCGTCTTTGACTCTGAGCCTTTGTACAACAAGCTCCTTATGCCTGGAACTCTTTCCCTCCACTTTTCCTCCAAACTGGCTAATTCATTCTTCCTCCTGGAAGTCTTCTCTGATGCTCTCTTCACCCTCCCCCCATATTGGTTTGCCACCCTTCTAGGTTCTCACAGTATTGTGACATTTATTCTACTGTTTTAGGAGGAACTGACAACCCAACCTCCAGTTCTTGGCTGCCCATTCCCTTTTATCAGAGAGACACAGTAACCAGAGAAGTTGATGTTACTGTCCTTGGGCAACCAAGGAGGAACCATATAAAAATAGCATGGTTCAGGGAAAGCTGCCAGGACCTGGGTGACTTTGATGCTGCCTCGTCCTCTGTTAGAATTGGAATGAAGTGTCAATTACCCTACTGCACTGTATTGGTCAGGGAATTGTATTTTATATGGGAATGTTAACTTCAGCACTAAAATGAAATTATATTCCAGACTCTCCGATAGCTCTTCAGTTATCCATAAAATATTGTATGTGCAACCCTCTATTTTTTAATTTGAGAGAGAGAAAGGGAGAGAGAGACATTGATTTGTTGTTCCACTTATTTATGCATTCATTGGGGATCAAACCCACAACTTTAGCGTATCAGGACAATGCTGTAACCAGCTGAGCTACCTGGCCAGGGCCTCCATCAATTTATGTGGTTCTCAATCAAATGTCTTCTTTAAGTTTTAGACCAAGTCATTAGTATCTTTTTGCCTGGTCCCTGACAGTGCCTTTTACTTCTTTGTCAGTGATTAGGAAGTCCTTAAAATCATTCATACATTGCCCCCCCCCCACCCAGTTTCAAGCTGAGTCATGTCTGCTTCTTGTTTGATGCATTGGGACACTGCATAGTATAACATATGGCTGAATTCATATAAATTAACTGCACTATGCCCATATAATTGTTTCTTCCCTATTGTATCCCCAGTGGGTGAGTCAGGAAAGGTTTCACAGTGGGGTGACTTTGGAGACGGGGTGAGGTCTCTCTGGTGAAAAGGGGAGAGCAGAAGCATACACCAGGCAGGGAGATGTGAAACAGCTTATGACTGAGGGACAGTCTAAAGTTCAGTGTGGCCTGACCAGTGTGGCTCAGTGGTTGAGTATCAACCCATGCACCAAGAGGTGGCCGGTTTGATTCCTGGTCAAGACACATACCCAGGTTGTGGGCCAAATCCCCAGTGGGGGGCATGCAGGAGGCAGCCAGTCGATATTCTCTCTCATCAATGTTTCTATCTCTCCCTTCACCTCTCTCTAAAATCAATAAAGAAAAAAAATTTTTTTTAAATAAAGTTCAGTGTGGTTAGATTGTAAGGTTGGGCTGTTCTGGACCTTACATGCTTACATGCCGCATGACTAAATCTGTTGGAGATGTATTTTCTTCATCTATTATAATGGAAATAATACCTGCCTCTAGGGCTGTTCTGAGAACTAACTGGGTACTGCTATGAAAGACTTAGTTTAGACTTGACACATAGAAATGCCACATTAATGGCATCATTTTCTACTTTCCTTCTTAGGAAGAAGGTAAATATCACCCCTGCTTACAGACTTTACCATATAAGCAGGGGTTATATTTAAAATATTTAACTACCAGTGCAACCCAGGTACCACCCAGTCAAAACAGATGTAGGTCACAACCAACCAGCTGAGGGAATTCTTTTGAGGGGAATTCCCAGGAAAACCCAGCTATCCTGGGAAATGGTTCTTGAAACCCTCTAGGATTTTGTCCACATCTAGTCTATATAATAATCCACCTCAGCCCCAAACAAGCTACTTTTACTTGTGTTTGTGGACACTTTGTTATGTGGCTGGCCTCAATGCCACCAGAGAGAAAGCTCAGCTGGAAGGGAAGGGAACTAACATGCTAAATGTTTTATGTGTTCTCTCGTTTGGACCTCACTTAATCTTCGGAGGTGAGGCATCGTTAGGTGTATTTTATATTGTAGAAACAGAGGCTTTGGTCATTGGCTGATTCCTCTACAGGTTGGTAAGAGGCTGCTAGCCCAGGTTCACGTTGCCCCAGAGTGTGCTCTTTTCTCTGTTACTCTGAAGGATCCAGAATCCTTCTCTGCAGTTTAAGCTTCAAGGACATTTACCATTTCTCATTCACCCATCCAGCCATCCAACTCATGTTCAAGAAAAACAACTTGAAAGGTATGTTTTTATTTCACACACAAAAAATGTGACATGCAATGCCCATCCCCTAACAAACTACAAACTCTTGGAATACAGAGTAAAAAAGGAAATCCAACCAGTCTTGATGAGACAAAAAATTTGGTTTCACAAAGCTGAAAAAATCCGTTACAAAGTCTCTGTTGTATAAATATAGTCAGTCTTATCTTTAATGTAGAGTCGGGGAAAAAAAAAAAAAGAAGAAGAAGAAAAAGGTTTTGTTGGCATAAGAAATCCCCTGGTCTTGACTATGCCACGATGCAGGTGACATCTATGTGATGAGAATTACTTATGTGTTCTAGGACTTCAGGTAACCAAATGGGGTTTAAATATTTTATCTCCTGAGCCCACACTGCCTGCCCCAATAGTTTATACAAACCACTATAGCCTTAGTTGAAGAGCATAAGGCTTTTCCCACATACCATCTAACGTGTCTATTCTAAAATTGATCGTGGTGGTAGATGCACAGTTCTGTGAGTACACTAAAATCCATTGAATTGTACATTTTAACTGAGAGAATTGTATGGTACTTGAATTACAGCTCAAAAGAACTATTAAAAAAATATCTAACTTGGCTGGTGTGGCTCACTGGTTGAGCATCGACCCATGCACCAAGAGGTCACTAGTTCAATTCCCGGTCAGAGCACATGCCCAGGTTGTGGGCCCGATCTCCAGTGGGGGGCATGCAAGAGGTGGCCAATTGATGTTCTTTCTCATTGATGTTTCTATCTCCTTTCCTCTCTCTAAAATCAATAAAGAAAAAATATTTTAAAAAAATATTTAACACATCTCAGTTGCCCAGGGAGCAACAAGTAACCCCAATAACATAACTCAGGAGTCCCTGGCAGGACACAGGGAAGAGCCACAGAAATCAGTATACTAAAGGATAGTAAAAGGAGATCCATAAAGTATTATGACTAAATCAGTGGAGTCTGAGGTTGCTCTGGGGGCACTCAGTTTCAAGATGTCAGAATGAAGAAGTCAACAGGGTATATACTTTGTCCTACTGCTTCTAGAATAGTCTAAAGATTTTCTGTAACCTTTGTCACAAAAGCAAGTTATTCAATGGGCAAGCAGATGCCCAGGGTGTTGCTGAGGCTACAGAAAACCTTGGGCTGGAGCTCAGGAGCTAGCTCTCTGCATCCTTTTGGAGGAAATTCAGCATGGCCACAGTTTCTGAGATCCTGACTCCTACAAGAGGAGGGAGAATCTGGATACCCATAGAAAAGCTTCTAAATTTATTGAATCTAAGGGACGGCCTGCCTTTAGTCACGGCAGGGCTCCAGTTCTCACTGACCCTTTTGTAAGACCATCTCTGGGACAGCAATAGCCAGTAAGACCAGCAAACCATTTTGAGGTGGGAAAACCACTTAGAAATGCCATGTCCATTCTATACCTACCATCTGGTCACCAATAGCCACTCAAGAAGGGAGACAGGCACAAGCCATGGGCACCTGGGCCCTTGACCAAGGGTTTGGTCATTCTAGCCTGATAGTGAGGGAGGGAGAATTGTCAGTAGTAGAAAGAAAAAGGAAATTTAAACATTTGCTCTGGTTTTACCATTCTAGTTAAGTTCATTTATTATAGTTGGTATAAAAGTGGAGAAAAGGGACACAGAGGACACTCACTCAACTTTCAAAAGAGATGCTGCCAGAAATCGGGGTCAGAAATCTTTGTAGTTTTTTGGCACGCAAAGAAAATTAGAACAGGAAAAAGGGACGGGCAGGGTCTTGAAAGTGTGAAGTGTCGCCCTGCTGGTGTGGCTCAGTGGATTGAGAGTCAGTCCCATGGACTGAGAGGTCCAGGTTGGATCCCCGGTCAGGGCACATGCCCAGGTTGTGGGCTCGATCCCCAGCAGGGGACGTGCAGGAGGAAGCCGATCGATGTGTCTCTCTCACATTGATGTTTCTATCCCTCTCCTCCTTCCTCTCTCTCTAAAAATCAATAAAAATATATTTAAAAAGAAAAATTATGAAGTGTCCCAGTTTGGTGAATACCTTGTTCAACTCCTCTCATTTTCCTCCTTAAAGATTGATCTGGTTCTGCTGCTGGGGTTTGGGCCTGGGAGTCAATTACTGTTTTGGCCAGCCTAGAAGTTGTTTATTCTGTGGCTGAGTAGATGAATTACACTTATAAGCAGACTTCACCACCTCAGGTCCATTCTACTGTGGGCCGGGTCCCCCAGTATGGCCCCATTAAAACCGTGGCCTCATGTTCTTTCAAAATATGGTACCCTTGTTACATGATATGGCCCAAGCCTCTAGGAATGGGGCACTCAAGGATGGGGAATTGTCCTCACTGGCAGGGTTTGTCATCTCTGTGGGTAAAAGGAAATAGAACATCCGGGTTTGGGGCTTACCTGGTTTTCTTTAGCGTCATATGGAGGTAGTGGGAGATTAAAAAAAAAAAAAGTAGATCCACCAGGGCTTTGTGCATTTTCTCGGTGAACTCTTTCCTTTGGCTCCAGTGAGAAATTTATCTCTTAAGAAAAGAGAATGCAGTACCTACTTTAAAGAACAAAACAAAACCTTCCTTATTGCTTCTCTGTGCTTATCAAGCCTTTTCTTACCCAGGCCTTACTCACTCAGCCCTCAGCCTGTCCATTACACTCAGTTTGAGCTATTTATCCAGGAGAGATGAATCCAGGTGACCATGAAGATGGCCTGTCAGGGACACCAATACCCTCCTCACCCAGCCTCTCACCTAAAGAGATATGAGCCAAGGACACATGATCAAGGAAACTCCCAGCTGCTTCTGCCCTTAAATAAGAGGACAGAGGAATAGTTTCTATACTTAAGAGAAATCTTTTCATTCTAGGGCTGTAAGAATTATGAGCAGATGAAGCTATGGCTCTGGCAGCTGGACCATTTTGGGAAACAAGATGCAAGCAAGGGAGTAATATATAAAGTGTGGGTATATTTGGCAGGTTTGAGGCAAGCAGAAAGGAGGGTTTGGGTACTCTATAAAAACAACAAAAGATCTGAAAGTCAAACTTCTTCTGATAAGGCCACAAAGAAGAGATTTCCAGCAGTAGGTGTTGCAGGAAGCTGGCACCCAAATCGCCACAGGCTTGCAAGGTGGTGTGCCAAGGTGAGGAGGCAGGGAAGGCAGGGCAATGCCTCTCACAGGTCCATGTCCGGGCCTCCTGAGGATGTCTTCAATGGCACTGAGTCAAATCCATCAGGAGTCCTCTGAAAGAGAGATGGTGACAGGAGCTGGCTGCTGCACAGGGACAAGTTTGAGGAACAAAGGAGAGAAATGGAAAATAGATGACAGGAGGAACCCTATGGAATTCCTGCTTTCAGTGGCTTTGTGGAAACACAGATATAAGCTACCCTCAAGCTCTCTTCAGTCAGCTAGAGAATAAGAAAAATCTTCAAAACCCTCTGCTTTGCATCTTTGCTGAAGTTCCAGAAAGACTCAAGAATCCCAGGGTAAATTGTTCTCCCACCAATAAAAAACAAACAAACAAAAAAACAAAACAAATCAAGGTCAAAGGAGGCCAAGGGAGTCACCCTGGTAGGTCAGCACAAAGGAAATGAGATTTGGTGATCTAAACACCCACCCTCCTTTCTTTCCTCACCATCCCTCCTGTTTTACCACCCTCCCTGCCCACACCTGTTTGGATGAGTTAGTTCAGGGCACCAATGAGGTGTGGATACTGGCTGAGTGGGGCTGCAGAGGGCTGTGGCCCCACGCCCAGCAACAGTGCTGTCTTGAGTTTATGAGCTTCAAACTCACTCACTCACCCATGCAGGGCTATGAGTCAGCCCCCAAGGGACCAGGGCCAAACATCTGGTGGACAGCACCCTCCACCAGCCAAAGGAGAGCCTCACTTCTAGCAGAAGTTGATCCTAGAGATCACCTCTTCCCCTCCTTCCAAAAGAAAAGTAAGGGGGAAATGATTCTTACAACATGGATGGTGCACTACTCCTTCTGGAAGTTAAAAGGCCCAACAGTTCATCAACTGGAATGCATGTTGGGAGAGAAAGAGCCTGGTCAAGTAGCCTTGGCTCCTGGCTAGTGTGGCTCAGTTGAGCATCATCTCAAGCACTATCCCATACACCAAACAGTCGCTGGCCCTGATTTCCAGTCAGGGCACATGCCAGGGTTTCTGGCTCAATCCCCAGTAGGGGGCATGCAGGAGTCAGCCAATGGCTGTTTCTATGTCACATCGATGTTTCGCTCTCTCTCTCTCTCCCCCTCCCTTCCTCTCTCTCTCAAATCAATAAAAATATATATATTTTAAAAGAGTAGCCTTGGGCCCCAGGGAAAAGAGTATTGGTGTGAAAATAAAGAGGGCAGAAACCAGGATTTTCAGGGTGGTGGGACAGAATAATATGGCAGGTGGGGAGCAAAGCAGTGGTCCTGGAGCACTGTGGGGCCATTCAGCGAGCTAGGACTGGTGTCTTTTCCAGCCCTCCAGGCTGACCTCAATGCACTGGCCAGACTCCCTACCTTGGAGGTAAATGATTTGATTTTCCCAAAGAGGGACTTCTTGCTGGTATAGATGAGGTCATCCTCCACGTCCTCGCCTTCCATGATGGCACAGCTGTCGGCTGCTGGCAGGTCATAGTCCTTGAGGGAAGCGTTCATCACCAGCTTGGAGTACTTGTACTCTAGTCTGTGAAACGAGGATGAGAAAGACAAGATACCAAAATGTGGAATAAGCAGAAAGAGGGAGAGAAGGTAGACTACAGTTATTCCCATAGCATAGGTAAGTGGTGTTCGGCTAGGCATATAGCTAAACAATCTTGGCTCCCAGGTCAGTGATCATTTTTCCTTAAGGCTGGCTGTTTCTTTGATCTAAAAGCTTAATAGAAATATTGGAATTTTAAAGTCATTATTATTAACAACAACAAATTAAGGATACTCTTTGCTTTGCTTTTAAGAATCTAACAGTCATTTTTGACTGCCTTGTGGTACCATCCCTGCTCAGGAGTCAGGACAACCAAGGCATACACTGGATAAGTGGCTCAGCAAGTCTCTGGCCAGAGTCACAGTGTCTGTGGCCAACTCCAGAAAAAAGCCCCATGAATTTATCCTTTTAGATGATCTCCTCCCAGCTCAATAATCCAACTCTGTCCATCCCCAAATTCCAATACCCCATAATCATGTACTTTTGATTCTTTTTCCAAAAGTAGCAGGTCAAGACGGTGAGCAGGATGGCAGTACAGGTGCCTGCAGAGATGCCCACTTTCAGCCAGAAATCTATCGTTTTGCAGATGGTGATTCTCTGCTCAGGCAAGGAGATGCCACTCATGCATAGCTTTGGTTCTCGCCACACATAGGTAGTCTTCTATTGGGGAGAAACACAAGCAATTCAGATATCACATTCCCTTCTCTCCTGGGAAGTCTCCAAGCAGAGAAACCTACCTGGATCCCAGCCACGCAGCTGCTGACGATAGCATGGTAGTCAGCAGCCGAGCAGATTGGACAAGCAGCTATGCTCTCCCACAGGAAGTGGAAGGTACAGCCATCACAGGTCCCATCGGAGCACGTGCTAGAAAGCAAAAGGAGACTTGAGCTCACTCACTGGACTGGTGGGGAAAATCTGCTTGGAGCCCTGTCATCTCATAGCTTGCCTGCCCAATCCTCTCCTTGCCAAACTGATAGCCCCACCAGGATCCTTCCAACTAATCCTTAATTCAAGTTTTGCTCTCTAATTTCCCTGACAACAAGAGGCCTCTCTGACCTCCACTAGGCTCCCCACCCTGTCTGTTTCTGCTGACATCAGATGAGAGCTAATGTAAGGTGTTTGAGCTCTAGCATGCTGCCCAACCAACCCCACAGAGGCTCCTGTTCTCCCCATGGCATGTGACATTTTGCAGAAGCCACTTTGATGCAGCTTTCTGGGGGTGGGGTTCAAAAATGGACTTTAGGTCCTGGGTATCTGTTACTTTCCTGTGGTATTGATAACAAGAACAGTGATCTTACATTATTGGGTCAAATGTCCTGCTTTGCTCCCCATCTCCCTGGTCAGTTGTTTGAAAGCAGCGTTTCCCAAACTGTCCTCATAAAGGAACTAGTGCCCCTTGAAATGTTAGTTGGTGTTACGTGGAAAAAAAGGTGGGGGGAGGGGAGGTGCTGTAATCAAATTAGCTTGGGAATTCTCGATATACTGCACTCATCTCTTAAACTCAGAACTGGATCTTTTAATTGTGGAGAGATTTCTAGGATTCTCTAAACTTTTATTAATCCTAATTATAGCAAGTACATGCCAGGCACCCTGAGAAGTCCTCAAGTCTCATTGTCTCATTGAATTCTCACAAGAACCCCCTGAGGGAATTTATTATCCTCATGTTATAAATAAGGAAGAAGAAGCCTACAGAAGGTGAGAAACAGCAGAGCTAGTGAGTGGAGGACATAAATCACATCTGGCTCTCAGCCCCAGCAGTTAGCCACTTTGCTATGCAGCCACTCCTGTAATGTGAAGGCAACTTTGACTCTTCCTTCTGCCCCATTCTTAACATCTGAAGAAGGAAGATTTGGAGCATGACCATGACCCCAAGAGCCCAATAATGGATCTCAGACCATTTTCTCTTTTTCAGTAATCTTTGGCTCTTGGGATGGAACAGGTCCAAGGAAGGGTGACTTTGTTATCCCTTTACCTGGGCAGTGACAGACTTCCAGGGGCAGGTTTCATAGGACTGCATCTGACTCGGATGGTGGTGGATCTCCCAGAACTGCAGGACTGAGTCACCTCATTGGATCTGCAGTGAAAGCCAGCCCCCATGGGGGGAATGAGTCACTCATTTGTGCCATTGGAGAGTCACTAAATGAAGTCAACATGGAACAGGTCCCTTGCTGGGGAAGTCAGGACTTGGGCTGTAGCCTGACACACAGGGAGTACATAGGCCTTGGTTTATACTTGGAGAGAGTAGAATCAGGAAGATCTATCTGGTCAAGGGGAAATGCACTGGTCTAGGAAAGGTTAGCTTGTGCATAACACTGAAGTGTCCTTAGGTGGGAAGGGAAGTCTACAGATCATCATTTCTGCCTGCCTCCAAGGCAGACCTGCCCCAGGAATACCCAAGAAGTTGGGATCAGGGAACTTCCAGCCTTTAGCTGTCATTGCTGTGCAGACCTGCTAGACCCTTGGAGATGTTCTGGCTTGATAAGTATTAAGCGGCTGGGGGTGGGGGATGATACAACAGAAACTGTGGAGGAACCCCAAGTTTCACTTGCATTAACCTGGCCTCACATATTCACCTATAAAAGAAGATCACGTCTGGTATTCCCAAGGACTCCAGGTGGAAAAGTTCAGCTGGGGAGGTGATTCCATCCAGAGTCATATCTGTTGTCACCCCTGCCAAATCAGAACTCCTAATTAGTTCTCACTAGTAGCATTAGCTGGCAGCCACTTCAATTCTTTCAATACTTGTCAACATCCGACCTTCCTTCATCTTATCACATCCCCTAGTGGCTCATGAAAGAGTGAACTGTAGGTTTGTCAGAGGCCCCAGGGGCACTTGGCATCCCAGGAAGGACTGGAAAACAGGTCAGGAGGTGGGGCCCCTCCTCTGCGGCCCTTTACCTCGGAGCCTGGGAGCCTCACTCTCTCTTACATACACACTCAAACAGACTGGAGCAGTTGGGTTACTCACCGATAAGTCGATCAGCAAGGCTGACAGGCTGAGAGGACACTCCAGCCTTGTAGCCTGTTACCTCTGGAGGAATGATGAGTGCCTGGCAGACGTAGGCTGTGATGGATTTGGAGAAACCTGACTCACTCTCAGGAATCCGGAGGTCAGTGACATTCTCAGTGCACACAGACATTTTCTTACCCTGGGCAAGGGGAGGAAGAAATAGGAAGGGGTGAATGGTCACAGAGCTCCCAAAAGGGAACAGGGAACCATTGTGTGTGTTTTTTTTAATGTCTAAACTCTTTAGCTTTCTTTCTTTCTTTTTTTTTTTTGTTCAGATAGAGTGGGAGGGAGGGAGAGGAAGAGAGAGAGAGAGAGAGAAACGTGAAAGGGACACATCGAGTGGCTGCCTCCCGCACGACCCAACCAGGGGCCGGGGACCGCAGGCCGACACTCTAACTGCTGAGCCAAACCGGCCAGGGCTAAACTCTTTAGCTTTCTAATGGTATGTTGCAGTGGAATGATTTATCCCAGATCTAATTAAAAAATAGGGCCTGGGTGTCCCAGTTTCTGGAACTCTAGCCCAGAGGACTCCAGTGTTTTTGTTTCATTGGAGTCATGTGGGGACCATATATGAGCAGGGTTGTAATGGTGGCAACTGATTTGGAGGTTTAATCTATCAGTTAAGGGCCTTCCTTATTGTAGTCCATTTTCTAGACAGCTGAAATATGTAACTGATCCCATGAAATTTTTTGAACATCTGGCCTGGTTCACATTCCTTCTCTGTGCTTCCCTTGGTGCAGTGATTCCACCATGCTTGTCCCAGAAAGTATTTTCCAGACAGAAACTCCCAGGGGTTAAAACAGGCCCCATAACTAGCCCCTTCCCTGCCTTGAGATAGGACATCTTAGGACCAATTGGAACCTATACCTTTTTTTTTTTTTAATCCTCACCTGAGGATATTTTTTCTATTTATCTTCAGACAGAGTGAGAGGGAGGGAGAGAGAGAGACAAACATCAATGTGAGAGAGACACATTGATTGGTTGCCTCCTGCACGACCCTGACCAGGGCCAGGGACCAAACCACAACCGAGGTACATGACCTTGACCGGAATCGAACCTGCGACTCTTTGGTCCGACTCTTTAGAACTGGCCAGGGCCCTATTCCATTTTTTAAAAAATTATCAGGAGAGAGTCTGCTTCTCCAGTTTTTAGCAGCCCGCATTGTATAGGAAATCTGGAAGATGGTAGGAGTTGAGATTCCTTCCTTGAGAATTTGTAATAGAGGAAATATTGAGATATTGTTCCCTCAAAAATATTAAATTTATGGAATATCAATCTATAACTTGTTTGATAAGAGAAAATCATTTGTTCAATATTTTATTTTATTTATTTATTTTTTAAATGTATTGCTTTTTATTTATTTATTTATTTTTTATCCTCATCCGAGGACATTTTTTCATTTTTTGTTCAGATAGAGTGGGAGGGAGAGAGGGGAAGAGAGAGAGAGAGAAACATCGACGTGAAAGGGACACATCGAGTGGCTGCCACCCGCACGACCAACTGGGGCCGGGGACAAACTGCAACCGAGGTACATGCCCTTAGCGGGAACCGAACCCGGGTCTCTCTGGACCGCAGTCCGACGCTCTAACCGCTGAGCCAAACCAGCCAGGGCTGTTCAATATTTTAAATTTAAGTGGACTAAGCATTTAGAATGTAAGATTTTCAATATTATACATTTTATTGCAAATCGAGCTAAATTGCTAAATCTGATATCTTAGTGTATTTTCTAGATTGTAAGAAATAAAGAACATGAGATCAGAAAGAAACCTTTAAATAATAAAACAATAATATTGTATTTGAACTGAGGGTCTGTAGTGTGACAACACAGTAAGCATTTCTGAAAAGAAAAATGGAGTGGAAAAAAAATGGACACAAACTCTAAATTCTCCATCTTCATCTCTCCCAAATCACTGGATGAAACTTTTGCTATGTTGGGCTTTTGTTAGTCTCAATTCCTGAGTTATCACTAACTGTCACTTCTGTAGCTTTTACTTTTCCAAAGACTTTTTTAAAAAAGTGTTAATTTATTTTAGAGAGGAAGGGGGACAGAGAGACAGATAGAAACATCAATGAGAGAGAAACATCAACATCAGTTGGCTGCTTCCTGCACAGCCCCGACCAGGGATCAGGCCCACAACCTGGGCATGTGCCCTGACTGGGAATTGAACCAGCGACTTCCTGGTGCATAGGTTAATGCTCAACCACTGAGCCACACCAGCCAGGCTTCCAAAGCCTTTTATAAACAAGATAGAGACATCTATCTCTAATCTTTCACAGACTGCTTTATTTCTTGACATGTTCTCCATGTAAACACAATTCAACTTTTTTTTTGCATGCTGTAGAAGATGGGTAGAAGCCATGTGGTTTCAAGGCCTTACCTCCACACAGTCACAAACTAAAAGCTCAAGATACTCTTTATTTCATAACATTGGAAACTAACTTTCCAACTGCTAATCCTGGCTTGTTTGTAATTTAATCAAGTGTTGTAGTGGTGTGATTACCCACTTTTGCCTTTGAGTTTTGGATACAAAATATTTGCAGCAGCATGAAATGACTGGTGCTAACATTTTTTCCTTAGCATATAAATAAAGCCTTTCACGTTATTTACTTTTGTACTGTCAGCAAAGGTACATGTAGATGAACTAAGAATACTTAATTTTATCCACCCTCTAGGAAACAAATGACAAGTGCCATGATTACTGAAAACTGCCTTCTTAAGGAAAAAAGAAATCTTCCTCCTGCATAGTTTTCATATACTCATTTTGAGGAAATAAAGGTCAGGGAGGAGTAAACGCACACCTTATTTAAAACACTTTTATTTTCCTAAATATTTATAATCCAAATGATTTAATTTTTTTTTAATCCTCACCTGAGGATATTTTTCCATTTATCTTCAGATAGAGTGGGGCGGGGGGATGGGGGGTAGAGAGAGAGAGAAACATCGACGTGAGAGAGACACATGGACTGGTTGCCTCCCTCATGACCCGGACCAGGGCCAGGGACCAAACCACAACTGAGGTACGTGCCCTTGGCTGGAATCGAACCTGCCACTCTTTGGTCCACGGGTCGAGGCTCTAACCATTGAGCAACCGGCCAGGGCACAAATGATTTAATTTTAAAGGAGAGAATACTCAACGAGAATAATAATCATTTAAAAACTTTTCATCTCCTCAACCCCTTGCTGCCTGAAGTTTTGTTAGCTTTTCTTCTGTGTCCATCTCTGTCCTCCGGACCACTGGTAACCCCTTTCAATTCTCACACCATCAGCACTTGCACACTTACCCGGTTTCCACAGAGACTGAAGGTAAAGTGATGGAAATATTTCAGCCCTTTGGAAGTGAAGCTTGGCCCTCCAGCCAGGGAGACAGTGTTTGCCAGAGCCGAGAAGTTGTAGTCTAAAGTCCTGCTCGGAGTGCTGACTGAGAAGGTGCAATCGTTGTAGCACAGAGAGTGGATCTGAGGGAAAAGGGGTTGTCAGGCCAGCTGCTGGGACAGGGACTTTGAGGGGACCACAGCAGAGACCCAGACTGGTCCAGCCCAAAGAAGAGGAAGTAAGGATTGCAGGTGGGCACTAAAAGAAGTGAAGCAGTGGCTGTGGGGTTTATGTACATCTTGCCATTCAATTGTTAGCACATATATGATGTACCAACCCAAACCTGTTATTTTCCAGTAAGTAGTTGGATCAGATTCTATAGCCTTGTCCCTATGCTGAGATTATAGAACTCTCTCAAGGTACAAAATAGCCCTTCTTCCTTTCAAGCAAAAGATAACGAGGTGCTAACTGGAAGAAGGGAGTCCAGGATGGCAGGAGAGAAACTACAAGCCTTGACCCTCCCCCCATTTCAAACTCACTGAACCCTGCTTCCTCTTTCCCAGGGTCTTGGTAGGAAGCTGAACTTCAAAGGGGGCTTTCTTCCCCATAAACTTCTTCCTTGTTCCATTTTAGGGTCCTCATTCAGTAGCTGCCTTATACAACTGTCATTCCTTCCCTTGGCAGCAGAGGGAGCCCCAGAGGAAGAAATGTGTTGCAAAAGTCCAGGGTGCCCCTAAAAGTTTGCCAGGGGTCTGTAGAATTGTTGCACTTACTGCACAGCTAAACTGAGCAATGTTTGCAGACTATACATAATACCTTACAGATGTATGTCCATGTGGTTGTGGTCGGTAAAATACAAATTCACTTAAAAGCATTAATGAATGCTAGAGCTTTTAGTTATAGTACTTTCTTAGATTCAGACAGTACGTGGCCAACGGCACTGAAAACCACTGGGATAGAACACAGCAATGTCAATTAACCATATGTTCCAGTAAAGGTGGGTTACCTCCCCAAAGGAGAGGGGGCAAGTTCCCGTGATAACAGGCTGGAGTGAAGTAGGTCTGAATTTGAGCCAGGTCCCACTATTTCTTCCCTTTAGGTCTCACACAGATGCCAAATAGCCCTCTGGACCAGAGGTCACCGATTTCCCTTACCCATCTCTTGAAGATGAGACCTGTCCATGACTAAGGCCTAGCCCCTAAAAACCAACTGCTGCAGGTAAGAACTTGCCATCCATGGTTACAGCCTGGATGAGTGTCCTCCAGGACTCCATCCTGGGAGTATGCTACAGGGAGTGCTTGAGGATCAGCCCCTCAAGAACCTCGTCTAGGACCTGGCACCCTCTGAGGTGGTTCATCCCATAAGGCCACAGTTAGGATGTACAACATATGGCTGGTACCTTGTTGCTCTTGGTCCCTGGACCGCAGGGCTTGCAAGCCTGGACTCCATAGGGCTGGTGGGCTTTCAGGATTGTGTTAGGGGGGCAGGAGTGGCAGGTTCCTGAATCCCGGTTAATGTAGTAGCCAGCAGGACAAGAGGTACAGGAGGAGCCCATGTCAGAGGCTTCCAGGGCACAGGGCCGACAGTAGGATGCCACCCCATTTATGACATTGGTGACATTGATGGAATAGATCTTGGTGATATCATTGGTGTACTTTCTGCCCTGGAAAAAGGAAACAAGAGGAGAGAGGACAGAGGCTGAGACACAAGCAGCAATAGAGTTCTCTGGAAATAGAAAATTATTACTTCATCTTTTTTATCTTATAATACTTGAGAAAAATCTGATTAGCATCTTATTTTTTTTTACTCACTTAACAGTAGCTCCTTATGTATATTTTGTGTCATTTTATTTTATTATTATTTTTTTTCTTTATTGATCTTTAGAGAGCGAAGAAGGGAGAGGGAGAGAGAGATAGAAACATCAACGAGAGAGAACATCGATTGGTCACCTCCAGTATGCCCCCCAACTGGGGATTTGGCCCATAATCTGGGCATGTGCTCTGACCGGGAATTGAACTGGCAACCTTTTGGTGCATGGGTTGACGCTCAACCACTGAGCCACACTGGCCGGGCCATTTTGTGTAATTTTTAAAATTTTTATCCTCACCCGAGGACATTTTTGCATTCATCTTCAGATAGAGTGGGAGGGAGAGAGGGAGGAAGAGAGAGAAAAACATCGATGTGAGAGACACATCGACTGGCTGCCACCCACACGACCCCAACCGGGGCCGGGGACAAACTGCAACCTAGGT
This sequence comes from Tadarida brasiliensis, assembly GCA_030848825.1. Classification (NCBI taxonomy): domain Eukaryota; kingdom Metazoa; phylum Chordata; class Mammalia; order Chiroptera; family Molossidae; genus Tadarida; species Tadarida brasiliensis. Next base: position 9,719,248 of record CM061275.1, on the reverse strand, counting down.
ACGTGCCCTTAGCAGGAACCAAACCCAGATCTCTCTGGACCGCAGGCCAACGCTCTAACCGCTGAGACAAACCGGCCAGGGCCATTTTGTGTAATTTTAAAGCAAATCTGAACCACTTAAAATGATGTATAAAAATATTAAGTGTCATGGGGGAAATATGCAGTAGATGCTATTATATGAAAAAAGCAGGTCTTTCCCTGGCCAGTGTGGCTCAGTTGGTTGAGCTGTCCCATGCACAAAAAGGTTGTGGGTTCGATTCCTGGTCAGGGCACAGACCTAGGCTGCGGGTTCAATCCTTGATTGGGATGCATGTGGGAGGCAACCGAGTGATGTTTCTCTTTCACATTGATGTTTCTCCCCCGTCCATTCCTCTCGCTAAAATAAAATTTTTTTTAAAAGAAAGAAAGAAAAAAGCAGGTTTTTTCCCTGTGAAAGGAAAAAGGATTTGTAGATTATCTCCTGGATAGGAGATCCTTAGATGTTAACTGGGTTATCTCTGGGTAGTAGGTGATTCATTTTTCCTTTTGGCTTCTTTCTACCTTTTATGTTTTCTGCAAATAACCTGCATTACTTTGAGTGAATAAAATAAAATCAGAGTTATTATTATTAAAAACAACGACAGGGATGAACAGAGTGTACCAGGTGAGGCACCACACATGTCCTCAGGGCAGGATCTGCTGAGGAGAGACAGGTAATTTAAGGAGCTTAGCTGGAAGTTATTTGGACAATGCTAGATGCTTCTCAGGGGACTGGAATAGGCAGTTCTCTGCTTGACTCCTTAGGAACCTTCTAATCCTTGGATTCTGAACCTCATACTCCTACTTAAACTAATGCTAGGAACCCTCCTGGGTTCAGAGGTCTCTTCTGGGAGCCAGGGATCTGAGGAAGGGGAGGAACTTACTATCTCATGAAAACTGGTCCTCTGGAAGGCCCAGGTGAAGCTCACAGTAGCGTTCTTCTCAATGATGTAGGTAAAGGACTGCTTGCCTTTAGAACCTTTCCACGTCTCCACGGGGGTGTTGGTCCTAGAATTCATACCCTGAACCCAAGACAGACAAGTGAAGAATGCATGATGGCTGGGTGGCTGGTGGGGAAGAGGGTGCTCATCACGCCACCCATCCCAGGGCCATCACAGTTGGCCAAACCCACATTAAACTGGGCCCTTCCTCTGTGAAATCATTATAAGCAGGGGTGTCTGTTATGTTGATGCACCAATGGGGCTGAGGGGGCCAATTCTCCCAATAGCACTCCCTGGGAACCTTACAGCAGGCAAAGAAAGGAAAACATACCACCATGAAATAGAGCTCGCAATTCACAGAACAGATGGTCTCGAAGACAAATGTGATCCTGGCCACCTCTTTATTCTCTGTGTCTGCCATCACCGACTGTGGAGGTCTGTGGGCCAGAAATCAAAAGTCAGTTCCAGAGGCAGGTGGTGCCTATTGAAGAGCCCAGAGAGCAGCAAAGGGTCTGCTGGGGGACAGGATTAAGTTCCGAGTATGCTGGAAAGAGCACAGACGAAGTCCTACTCTTCCACCTTAGCTGTGTGACCTTGGCATAGCCAAACTGTAGTTTTCTCATCTGTAAAATGGAGGTAATAATATCTTTCCTATTTACCTCCCATCATTGTGGTAAGATCCAAAGTCATATCAGATGTGGAAGTGCTGTGTAAATGCTATATAGACTCACAAGCAGAGTGTGATCCCCAGACCAGCAGCATTGCCATCACCTAAAGCTTATGATTTAAAAAAAAATTTTTTTTATTGATTTTAGAGTGAGAGGAAGTGAGAGGGAGAGAGAGATAGAAACATCGATGAGAGAGAACATTGATTGGCCTCCTCCTGCATGCCCCCCACTGGGGATTTGGTCCACAATCCCGGGCACGTGCCCTGACTGGGAATCGAACCGGCGACCTCTTGGTGTATGGGTCAACGCTCAACCTCTGAGCCACACCGGTCGGGCACCTAGAGCTTATTAGACACGTAGAACCTCAGACCCCTCCCCAGACCTCCTGAGTCAGAATCTGCACGTTGACATGATCCCCAGGTGATGCATAAGGACATTAAAGAGTGAGCACCACCACTGTCATGAGATGCAAATTGTCTACATTCACTTAGCAGCTCTCTCTGGGATGGTGGGAGCTTTGCCTGGGTTGAATGAGCAGATAGTTCAACTTGTAATCTCTTCAGCAAAGTTCTCAGGCTGCTCCTTCCTTTGCGGAAGAGAGAGCCATGCACAAAGCCAAAGGGGTGGAGGGGGGTGGAGGGGGGGGGAGGGGGGGGAGTGAGTGGGTGAGGTGCAAAAGCCTTTACTGTGGTGATCAGATTTGCAAATTGAAAAGTAATTTTGGGAATGTTATCCTCAAAAAAGCCTAAAAAAGCCCTGGCTGGTTTGGCTCAGCGGTTAGAGCGTCGGCCCCGCAGACCAAAGAGACCCGGGTTCGGTTCCCGCTAAGGGCACATGCCTCGGTTGCAGTTTGTCCCCGGCCCTGGTTTGGGTCGTGTGGGTGGCAACCAGTCGATGTGGCTCTCTTACATCGATGTTTCTCTCTCTCTTCCTCCCTCTCTCCCTCTCACTCTTCTCTCTCTTCCTCCCACTCTATCTGAAGATGAATGCAAAAATGTCGAGTGAGGATAAAAAAAAAAAAAACCTAAAAAGTTTTCTTACCTCTCAAACATGGGATATATCTGCTCAGCCCTGAGTAATGTAAACGAGGGGAAAGGACACTAATACCTTCCAAGCCACTACCACGAGCTGAGCACTGCGGCAGGGATGGAAAGGAGGGAGGTTGAAGGTGGGAATGGAGAAGCCAGACTGGCAACCAGGAAGCCCATCTTTAAAGTGCACATGGGCAGAAGAGTTCACTTTGGCTTGGGAAATCCACTTATGGCTTTTTTCTGGCTTTGGCTATTTGCTTGAATTCTGAGGACCTGCAGGTCCAAGCTCCTGTCTACACAGCTGCGCTAACAAATGGACTGGACGACTCATCTCAACCTGAGCGAGTCCAAATTCATAGACTGTCAATCCCCTTTGTTTTACAGACCAGGAGTCTAATGCCTGTAGGGCACGGTGACTCCCACGTTCACAAAGCCAGTAGGTGGCAAAGTTCAAGTGTCCTGTCTTCCAGTCCAGTGCTCATTCCATCGTACCACACTGCCTGTAGTGTTTTTTGTTGGTCTTTTTTCATGGCAAACAAATGGCTTTTTGTCCTAGGTCTTCTTGGGGAAAGGGGATAAATATAATGACAAGAACAATCTTCTTGCTCCAAATAAAGATGAATTGTCTATGAGCACTTCTAATCTAGCCCTATTAAAAAAAAACAACTTAAAAAAATCTTATCTGATGCTGTGAAGAGGAAGAATTAAGTAGCATGTGGCCAGTTAATGCAAGAAACTAGATGGGATGGGAGAGTAGCAGGTGGATTAGCATGGGCAGCGACTCAGAACCCGTGTCAGGGTCAGGTTCACATGGTCAGGCCACCGCCATGCTCCCTCTGTCTGAGCTGCTACGTCAGCACACCAGGGCCCTCTCCCCACAACTTTCCAAGGTGTGTGGGACTTGGATGTGGCCAACGTGGTGGGGGCTTCCCCTTAGCTTTGCATTCCTCACCTAAATCCTGGAACAACCAGAGTGAGAATCATGAAGTCATTGTCTGAGGCTCCAGCAGCTGTGTAAATGTGATCACCGGCCACCTCCCAGCCTGGAAAGAGCAGAAAGTTAATGCCCTGGTGGTGTCGAGTGCAGGGCAGATGTGCACCCAAATGACACTCTGGAACCACTGTCCAACACAAACCACGTTACACTTATCCCACTACTTTGGTCAAAGACTCTGAAGCTCTCAGAGCAAGACCTTTGGTGGCGTGTGTGTGCTGTTTCTAGTTCAGCTCCTGTCTCTGAAATGAGATTTGGCAGAATATATGCCCATGAGGAGTGGGACTTTCCAGGGAACATATGGTCTGATTAGCTCATTTTTCTCCAGACATCACGAGTATGAAAACAGGTGACATGGGAAGAGCCCCTGTGGGCGTGCAGGGAGCTCAGAGTGCACATGGTGAAGGGAGAGGCCCTTACCTGTCATGCCCTTGTACTCAAAGTTGGTCCCGCTGAGAACGGTCGTTTCCATGTTCGTGGGCAGCGTGTTCCACCATTTGTATTCGAATCCCACAACAGGTTCAGTCCCAGCTGGGCAGTGGCTACAATCTGGGGGGACCATAAGATCCATGCATTCAGCAGGAAGGCTGCAGCCACCCTGACTGGAGCTGCCGGCACACAGACAAGTGGCAACAGTCGTGGGCAGCCAAACAAAGGGGGTGCTGAGCACTGTTGCACAGTTATATCAAGTTGACCCAAAACATTCTGGCAATGTATTCAACAAACTCAAACTGAAAACACTGACCCTTCCTTTCCATGTTCCAGCTATCCTCCTTGCCCACCTCATTTTTCCTTTCAAAACTTAAACGTATCTTCTAGTCTGATCCATATAGTTCATGTTATTTGTCACATTATGAGCAGTAAATGCCTTCACATGAATAGTTACACAAATTCCCCCCAACTCCTCTCTGCAGCATGGCTTACAGGCTCATATGTGTCAAGCTGGTCATCCCAGCTGGTCATCCCAGCTCCCCAAACCTTCTGGTTAGCATCCCTGCTACATGCTGGAAGCCTTTGTGGTGAGGATGGGGCACCTGCAGGCCTGAGTCACAGTCACAGATGGAATGAGAAGAGCAGGCAGTTCTCAAGTGTGGCTGCGACCTACAGACAGAGCCCACCCTGACTGCTCTTTTCCTGAACTTAGCCCTCAGGGGCATCCTGGCCCTCACTGCCTCCCTTGGAAGAACACCTGACCACCCTGAGCACCCACGCGGCCTGCTCCCATGGGTGCTATGGGAATGGATGAGATGCAGGGACCAGGCAGCAAAGTGGTTACCAGAGCCATTGGAGTAAGAGCCATAAGGGCAGGGCTCGCAGGTGCTGTTGTCGGTTTTGAAGAAGCCTGGGTTGCATGGCGGGCAGCGGGTCTTCACGCCAGAGGCGGGCAGCTTCACAGCCCCCTCGAGATCCTCGTTACAAATTTTCGGCTGGGCCCATTTGTACATGAGCTGCGTCTGCAGAAATGGATCAAGAACGGCTCAGCCTGTGCACACTTACCACATCTTTAGGAAAATTGACTTTGAGGACGGGGAGATTCTGGGCTATAGTGGAAGCTCCACCAGGATGAGGATCTTTGTTTTGGTCATTGATGTATCCCAAGCACCTAGCCCAGTGCCAGGCACAAGGTTGTGCTCAATAAATGCATGTTGAAAGCATGTTGACTGGATGACGAGGGATATACCTAATGACGACTTGTGTGACGGGGGTGGGGGGACCAGTTGACTTAGAAAGCTCTGATTCCAATGTGGAATCTTATTACTACCAAGGGCACAGGAAAAGCAGCTGTTAAAAATCCCAGAACATGCCCTGGCCGGTTTGGCTCAGCGGTTAGAGCGTCGGCCCGTAGACCAGAGAATCCTGGGTTTGGTTCCTGCTAAGGGCACGTACCTCGGTTGGGGTTGTGTGGGTGGCAGCCAGTCGATGTGTCTCTCTCACATCAATGTTTCTTTCTCTCTCTCTTCCTCCCTCTCTCCCTCCTGCTCTATCTGAAGATGAATGCAAAAATGTCCTCGGGTGAGGATAAAAAAAAAAAATCCCAGAACACAAAAAAGCATGATGGAGTAGAGGTGGCTTACACAGCCCCTGGGGAAAGAGGGGGTGTCCGAGGTGTCCCGATTTGTCTTCTGGGTGTTTTCTTTGATTTTTCATTCATTCAGTAGACACTTACAGAAAGTTAATACATCTTTATGCCAGACCTGGTGACTCAGAGATGAATGAGAGAGACATGGCCCTTGTCCTCCAGGAGCTCATCATCTAACAAGGGCAACAGTCACATAATAACAGTCCACATGGGGGTATGGCCACTGTGTTCTGGGACATCAAGGCAAGAAAGACTATGTTGGTCAAATGGTACAAACTTCCCGTTGTAAGACGATAGGTTCTGGGGTATAATGTACAGCACAGTGATTACAGTTACTAATACTGTATTATATACTTGAGAGTTGCTAAGAGTGTAGATCTTAAATGTTCTCCCCATAAAAAAAGAAATGGTAATTGTGTGATGTGATGGAGGTGTTAGCTAACACTGTGGTGGCCATCATTTTGCAGTATGTGAGTGTATCAAAATCAACATGCTGTACACCTAAAGCTTACACAGTGTTATGTATCAGTTGTATCTAAATAAAGCTGGGGGTGGGGAGGAAAGAGGAACAGCCATCAGGTCAGTGGACAAGAGAAGCAGTACACAACAAATCTAGAAGGCCTTGGCCTAAGTGGGAGGGAGAGAGTGGGGCAGAAGGGAGCAAAGACAGCCACATGATGTGCCCAGAGAGGAGCAGAGGAGCAGAGCTGTCCTCATGTAATTGGTGAGTCAACTGAGGCCAAGAAAATGACCATTTTTACAAGGCCACACAGAGCAGTCACTCCAGAACTGAGTCTGAGGTGCAGCGGATAAGATGTATAGCCAATCTCACTTGGCTGCTGGGGAGGGTGATGATGCTCCAAAAATGAGGGCTGGGGTGGGGGTGGGGAATGAGATGGAAAAACAAACACTGTTAGGACCAGCCTTTATCTTATGCTTAGCGGAAGAATTCAGCCAGCCAGCCAGCCAGCCAGCCAGCAAGCATTTATGCATGCTAATAGCCAAGCATATGCTCAGGGCTATGTAGATTTCCCGGCTCCTAATTCTGACTTCTGCAAAGGCAGACAGTTCATCCAGAGTGTCTAAACTAAGACACACTTCTCCACTTGTGCCCTTGAGCTATCCCTGCTCACTACTGCTGTTCCTCGAACTCACCAGGCACAAGCCTGCCTCCTGTACAGCGGCTGTGCCCTCTGCCTGGACAGTGCTCCAGCTCTCCCCTCACCTCACTCAGGTCTCTGCTCAATTGTCACCTCCTCCAAGATGTCATCCCTACCCTCTGTACAATAGCTTCTCCAGCCTCTGTCATTCCCTGTCTCCTAATCCTGTGTGATTTTTTCTCTCTGCCACTTATTACCATCTGATATTACACATCCATTTGTTATTTATCTGTTGTCTCTCTCTCCACTTACTCCCCAACAAGAATTAAGCTCCCTGGTTTTGTTAACTACTGCATACCTAGTGCCTAGCACAGTGACGGTTGAAATAAACAAGTGACCTCCTCAGAGAGGCTTTCCCTGGGGAGTCCTGTCACTCTCTTCTGGGGTCCCAGTGCCCTGCACATCTTGTTGCCTTGGTAGGAGCCTGTCAGAATCTCTGATTCCCCCTCTGGAGCATAATGCCTGGCACAGAGGTTAATCCTCAGAACACGCAGACTACAGAGGAAGGTCCTGAGGCCGAGAGCCTGGGGGGAAGAGGGAACCAGCAGGGACAAGTCAGGCCATTCTCCAGTGAGCCAGGAAGAGGGGACAAGTCTGATGAGTTCCATGAGGAAATAATGTGCATGGACAGGCAATGATTGTCCAGAGGGGCTAAGTGAAGGAAGAAATCGAAAGAGAATGAAATGGCTCTTGGAAACAGAGCCTATGAAACGGTGGGGAGACAAATGAGACAAAAACAGTTTCTGGCCTGAAAATGAGTGAGGCCATCTTGTTTTGCCCCCACTGGCCCTGGAGTCACTCTGTAGGTTTGTGGGGTTTTCTCTGGTGCCAGCTTCAGTGACCGCTGGAACTCCAAATGTGGAAAAGCCCAGGGAGTGGGCAAAGGGGCCCCGAAACTGTGCTACCCACCTCTCCATTGGCATCGCAGGCCGTGTGCGTGTAGAAGTAATCTTTGTCTGTGCAGGCTGGGCGCATTTTGCAGGAAGAGGATCCTTTCTCTAAATTGCAAAAGCAAGGACAAGTACTTGAAGTTATAGAGGAAAGCAGAGCTCTTGACCACTTGCTCATGGCCCTGTGGACCCCAAGACCCACCCTGGGGTATGGCATGACACAGATACTGCAGAAAAGCCTGCACACAGACCCTTCCCTTGGCCTCAGTGGCAGAATTTACAGTCCCTAAAGCCCTGCTCAGAGAGCCCCATGCACCTGTCCCTGGTGCTGGTGAGAAACCACTGGGCCTCACTGTGGGGCAGGGCGGGGAGAAGTGGAGTAGCCAAAGGACCAGCAATGAGGGTGGGTAGCTAGCAAGAGCATCTCACAGGTTAACCACCACCAACCAAGTTCCCTGAAACCCACCACGTTCCAGGTGTCTCAGAATCCTGACTGTGCGGTTTCTACTCCTGAGGGGTTGAAGTGAAACAGGAAAGCTCAGGACAATGCCTTCATGCTCTTACTCTAATTCTTTCTCTGAATTTTCTCTTAATATTTTCTTTCCACTCCCCCAACCCTAGGCATCCTTGCACACTCTGCACCTAATGAAAAATGTTAACTCTCGTTTTATTCATTCTGCTTTCTGTGTGTTCTCCTCAGGTCCATGTTAGTTCTGCTCTAACCCTATGAACCCCTGGATAGCAAGAATTGTTTCCATGAATCCCTCCGTAAAGCAACAGATTTTACCTTTTTAAAATTATACACCCTTTTGAGAATTTGAAAAAAAAAAAAAGACCTGTTTTCTCTATCCAAAAATATACATAACTCATGCATTAAATTTCCAAGAAATTTACTTTCCCCAGAGTAAAAACCACTGCTTTATAGAATGCGAGCACAATACTAGTACTACTGCTGGCACCACTATCTACGATGACTACGCGTCACCTGCAGGTAAGCACTTGATCATGTGCCTCACTCTCTGTTACCTGACGGGCCGTGGGTCTGGATCCACCTAATTACTTAGTAGCCTTGTCACTTCAGGCACATTACTTGACCTCTCTGAGCCTGAGTGCTTTCATGTGTAGAGAAGGAATAATAATATCTACTTGGCTGGAGCCAGCACATACCTGGCACATTGTAAGTAAGGACTCACTAAATGCTGGTAATCTTATTACCTGGGTTTGTAGGAATTATTTTTACTTGGTAACTATGACAGGATTTTTTTTTTTTTTTTTTTTAACGTGCCCCTAGCGGGAACCGAACCCGGGACTATCTGGTCCGCAGGCCGATGCTCCAACCACTGAGCCAAACCGGCCAGGGCTGACAGGATTTTTAATACGGATTAAAAGTCTCTTTCTCTCCCTTTCAGTTAAGGGCTTATTTCTCAACTGATCTCTTCTTCTTCCCAAGGCACCAAATGAGTTTCTAGATCAGAAAATTTCCCAATTACTGCCTGTTGTCTTGTACTGGGGAGTTCCCACAAGCACACACCTCCACGCCTTTCTGTCCCCGGTTATTAGCTTGGGCAAGAGGGAACTACTGGCTGAGAAACAGCTGGGGTCTTCTTAGCTCATGTACTTGGTTAACAAGCAGAAGGCCTAATTCAGCATGGAGGGATGAGGGACACCTGCTTTTGACTGACTTGGCCAGGAGAAATTTGGGGGGAGGTGCTGAAAACACACCAATTCCCAGGACCCTTGCATGTTGGGGTCTAGCAGATTGCAAGTTGCCTGTTAGAAAGTGCTCCACACAGGGGCCTTTCTCTGCTTGTCAAATATTTGCTTAACCTGACATGCTAGCTCCAGGTTTCAGCAAAAATAGTCCAGCTGTTTACACATTGACAACTGCTAAGGTAGCGTTAATAAATGATTAACCCAAATGCTGAGACAGACCTCACTTTCCTGCCTCAGGTTTCATCGTGGTGTTTAAGTTGGGTGCTATTCAAGTTGGAAAGATCGGCCTAGATGTTTGAGAAAATGAAAAGTGATTCCTGTAGGACTGGCCCTGGCCTAAACTGTAAGGAAATAAAGTTTATCTTGGGGGCTCCAACTCCTCTTTCTGCACCTTCCTCCTCCTTCCAGTGTCTTCCCCCTGCCTCCGGGAGTATAGTGTTCTCATTCTGACACACTTTATCAAAGGAAAACAGGCCCAGCTCAGATACCACCTCAGTCTCCGAGAGGCAAATCCCTGAGCTTCTCTGAGCTGTTCTTTATTCGTTTGTAAATGGGGAAGCCACTCTTGTACTATGCTATGAGTGATAAATGAGATAATATTTTGTAATCTGTAAAGTACTAGACAAGGGCCTTTCTCTGATAACAATATTATTGTTATCTATTCCAATAGTATCTTTATATTAGCAGAGGACTGCTGGGACAGGCCTTAATGTCAATGAACTAATAAAGTTAGGGCTCACTACATGCCAGGTACTGTTCTAAATCCTTTCCCTGTGTTATTTAATCCATACAATAACACTATGAGGTAGATATGATTACTGTCATTCTATTTTATAGGTGACGAAACTGAGGCACAGACCAACAACTTGCCCAAGGTGGCACAGCTAGTCCAGGTGGAGCAGGGATTTGAACCGTAGTAATTTAGTTCTGGGGTCCATGCTCTTAAATCCCATGCTATTTGCTTAGGAAATGAATCCCTAACTATTAAATGTAACACAAAGGAATTAATCCTAGTGATCAAATTTTAGATATCAATGAGATAGATGCGTCCAGTCAAGCCTTTGTCCTTAACATCTCCACCTCCAGTGGCTCTGCCTCGGTCCAGGTCCTGGATAGCGGCAATGGTGCCTGTTGCAAAATCTCCCACCTGGGACCTTTGCCTCCAGCCAGCCATTCTTCTCTTCCTCTATTTTCCAAATGGCAGCTGAGGTGGTCTTTCAAAAGCACAAGCCAGATCATGTCCCCAGCTTAAAATTCTTTTATGACCCCCGCTGCTCAGTTTTTGAGCAGTGGCACAGAAGGACTGATTCATAATCTGTTCACTGCCCACCTCTCAGCCTTGGAGGTGACTTCTCTTCAAGTAAGCAGCCATGCTAGTAACTCAAAGTTCCCCAAGCCTTCTGGCTTTGTCTCACACTTCTTCTAGAACATCCTGCCCCATCAAATCACCAACTCATCTTTCAAGACTCAGCTCATCGCTCAAGACCACAGCCTTTCCTCTCGCTCCAGAGAGGAGTGACCACTTCTCTTCTTTGCCTCCACTGCACGCTGCACTCAGCACTCCTATCCCAGCACCTCCTACCCAATGAAGTTCCTACACTTAGATGTTTCTATAACCATGTTTCCCATTTAACATAAGCTGGAAGGCAGGTACCAGCTCTAACCCTAGCACCAAGCTCAAGTCCTGGCACCTACCAGGCACTCAGGACTTATTTGTAAATGGGCGACTAAATGTTCCCAGGCCTTCTGTCACTTCCTTCATGGGCATTCCATCACAGGCTCTCATCAGACTCTCTCTGCTTTTCCCAGCTTCCCACTGACCCTGTATTCTGGACAAGTCAAATCCCAAAGAAATGTAACTCGCTTTGTACCCCCAGCTGGTAGGTGGTCGACAAGCTGACCTTATCCCTTGTAGCAAAAACTCACTCCCCAGCCAAAGGGGTGGAGTGGGAAACTGATGGCAGAAGGAGAAGACTCCAAGATTTCAGACTCCCAACCTAACACTTTCATAACAGCTCTCTGGATAAAAGTCGGTTTACACAGAGTTGATCAAAACACTCCTAGGTGGTTTTTTCTAGAACCACCTTGCCATTCAAACCCTTGTACAACAGCTGGGCTAGAAAGGGAGCTGGAGAGTTCGACTAACAAGGCTGCCACTGACAGAGTGGGGAAAAGGAATAAGAAATTCAAGTGGAAAAACAGGAATTTAGACTTATAGGTAAAAACTTCCCCCAAGGTATAAACATTCCTGTTCTTGCTGAAATCTATACTCCTTTGGCAAGATCTGTGTAGCTAAACAGGACTTTTGTATAGGAATAGTGTAAAAATAAGCAGTTCACGAGGTCAGGCAGGTCTTGGCTGAGCAAACACATACTGTTACACCTGTGTTAAGGGTGGGTGTGTCTGTATAGGGATAGGGGATCTGCTTGAGAGAGGGCCCCAAGCTGGGTTTGTATATGGTTCTGTGGAAGAAAGAAAAAATGAAATAGTTGTGAGTGTTTGCAAGGGGAGAAGAGAGACTCTCTCCCTACTAGTTTTTTTCAGAATCTGTCTTGGAGATTGGCCCCCTTGCCAACCACTGGACTGCCTGAGCACAGGGCCCTCTGGGAGCACGGCCTATCTTACACCAAGCCCTGCTGCCCTGAGACCCCATCAAATGACCAGGTCCTGTTTCTTAAGTCGGGATGCTTTGGGAAGCTATCCAGAGGCTGTAGAAATAGGCTACTTCTAGCTGTCTTATTTTCCCTTAGAACAGTGGTTTTCAAAATGTGTTCCAAGGAACTCTGGACTTCTCCAAAAGTCCTGCTGTGAATTCAGTGGATGCACAAGCTGATAAAAGATTGTAACTGCCATCTTTAGCCCTTGCTATCAAAATGTTTTGTTCATCAATACAGCCTCATGGCTCTTCTAAATTAACTTTGATAATAATTGTTATAAATTAAAATATACATATACCTCTTATCTACTGTAGCTATTATTTATAACTATACTCTTATAATACATGTTTCATTTAAAATATTTTACTGCTGCCCTGGCTGGTTTGGCTTAGCAGTAGAGCGTTGGCCCGCAGACCAATGAGTCACGGGTTTGATTCCAGCCAAGGGCACGTACCTTGGTTACGGTTCGTCCCCGGCCCTGGTCCGGGTCGTGTGGGAGGCAACCAGTTGACGTGTCCCTCTTATGTCGATGTTTCTCTCTCTCTCTCCCTCTCTCCCCCTCCCACTCTGTCTGAAGATAAGTAGAAAAATATCCTCGGGTGAGGATTAAAAAAATAATAATAAAAAATAAAATATTTTACTGCTTAAAAAAAGAAAGAAGATTGCAAACTCTTTCCCTGCCTCTCTTAAGCTCTCTCATCCTAAGTTGCTTTTCCTTTTCGCCATGCAGTTTTTACTGTCTAACATACAATATAAATTTTTATATATTTATTGTTTACTTATTATAGTTATTTTTTATTGTCTGTCTTACCCCCTCCAGAACATAAACTCCAAGAAGACAGGGCGCTTTGTCTATTTTGTTCACTGATATATTCCAAGCCCCTAGAATGGGGCCTGGCAGATAGTAAAGGCTCAATAAATACCTAGCAAAGTATTTCATTTTTATTTCCAGAGTGATTGGTGGACTGTGGATTGGCATGGTTCTTCCAGGCTCCACAAAGCAAGGGTTTAAAATGATCTGTCTAGAGCTCGACCAGGAGGGCTCTACTGCCCGTTTCTCCCTGTGCTTGTCGATATCGCCCACCAAACCCTTCCTGCCCTCAGAAACATCACCTGAGTATTTGTCAGGGTCACACTGGTGGCAAGAAGTTTCTTCCTTGTTTGAATAAGAGTTTTCTGGACAAAGTTTGCAGAAGGAGGAGCCCTGCTTGTCTGCGTATGTGCCGGGTTTGCAGGGGAAGCACTCGGAAGTGTAGGCCACCCCTAGGAAGGAAGAGCATAGAAAAGTAAAAATTGAGCATAGAGACTGAGCCCCTGGGGACTGAGCTCCACCCTCCTCCTGCAGAGTTGCTAGGCCAGCAATTCAGAGACAGACCCAGCCCCCAGCCCCACTTTCCATACCTGTTATGACGATGTTTCTCACCAGCACGGGCTTGGAAACTTTGGACCACACTGAGAAGGCTGTGGTTCTCCAATAGAGGACATTATTGCCTCGATTTAGCTTTACCTAAAAAACACAGACAGGAATAGTTCAGTCTCAGAAAGCTATTCCTAATGCACTGGATTGGCCTCTTGTTGGGACCCCTCCTCTTACAGTCTGCATGGCAGTGCCCATCCTGATCCTTCCCTCACTTCCTCAGCTTTACTCTTCCTCCCTTCTTGGCTTGGCTACTCTGTCCTTCTAAGCCTCCTCTACTACCTTCTCCCACCCTGTCCTGCTTCTCCCTCAATCACATACACCGTGAGCAACTCTGTGGTGAGACCGAGGAAGGGCCCTGGAATTCCTTCATTCTTCTCTGGTTCTGTTTATCCATCTCCCATCCCCAGAAGACCTGGCCCTTAAAGCTGGACAGCTGCTGATCCTTGGAGTGAAGCCACTGGTGCAACAAGTCAGCCCACACCCATATTCCATTAACTCAAGAGGAGAGTAACCACAGCATCCTCATCGTGTCAGACCCCTATCCGCTAGGGAGAGAGGGGTGGAAGCCCAGACTGGGAGGAAGCACTCCTTAGAGGAAAGGCCCTTGGTCCCTTTTCTGGGATTTCTAGGAAAGGTTGGCATCTCCAGCACAGGCTGCAGAAAGCCTGGCACGATACTCACACTGTGAAATTCCCATCCTTTCTCTGTGGTTCTCATCCACCTGGAGTCATCTGCATTGGGCTGGCACTGGTCATTCTGAACCTGAGGCAGCAGGAGTTTGGGATCAGAGTCTCAGCCTTCCTTTTTTTTTTTTTTAATTCCTCACCTGAGGATATTTTTCTACTTATTATCAGATAGAGTGGGAAGGAAGGAGAGAGAGACAGAAACATCGATGTGATAGAGCCACATCGACTGGTTGCCTCCCGCACGACCCGACCAGGGCTGGGGACAAACTGCAACCGAGGTACGTGGCCTGGACCGGAATCGAACCCACGACTCATTGGTCCACGGGGTGACGCTCTAACCCCTGAGCCAGACCGGCCAGGGCCAGAGTCTCAGCCTTCTAAGGAAATGGGTTCCTTCCCCCACACTGCAGCAGCTTTCCAGAGGCCCCTTCTTATGGCAGAAGAGTTGCCAATTTCCTTTAGGAACAGAGCACAGAACATACGAGCCTTGAACTAGAGCAGGAGCTAGTCACACACACAAAATGTCAGTGCACTGACACCAGAGACATAACTTGGAACTCAGAGAAGCCATTACATGCTGTGTTCATGTCTGAGCAAGGCAAAACCCCTACATCTCCCAGACTCTACTCCACCCGCTCAGCGTCCCTCGCCTCTTGAAGCCTCAGCTCATTTTGCCCACAGTTCCCTCCGGAGGAAAAATAGCGTTGGAGATTTCCCAAGCAGGACTGCGCTTGTGGTTCCTGCAAATGATTCTGAGCCATGGAGAGCCTTTACTTCCCAGCCTTCCCCTTGACCAAGGGCTTACAAAAAACTCAAAGATGATGCTGGAGTCTGCGTAGTAGTATTCGAAGTTGACAGTGCCCGACTGCTTCAGGTTGACAGCATACATCAGTGTGGCCGTGCACTCGTCCGTGTTGGAAGCGATGTAGTCGCCCAGGGGAACCCACTTGGACCTGTGGGTTGGAACAGGGGTCAAGTTCATTGTCAGGGGCATGGCCCACCAGGTTTTATATGATCTTCTGAGTCTCTGGTGGAATTCTAGATTTGCAATTCACAAGCAGAAGCTTAGACCTAAAAATGCTCAGTAAAGAATGACGTCTAGATCAAAGAACCAACAACAGGTGCCGCTACTATTTCACTGTTTTGCTTGAAACCAGCTCAGGTCTCCAATTATTAATAATGTCCCATTAAAGGGACCCCAGATTAGTCCACTGGCCTCCCCCTGTGCTTGTCAGAATAACATGGAACTTCCAGCTCTTAAACACCTAGTGCTATTCTTGAATGGAAGATATCCAAAGTACCTGTACTGATCTCCTCCGAGACACCCCAGCTAAACTGATGGCATTGATTTCTCCTGTTAAAACAGACAGCACTTAATGCTGGTGTGCTCCCCAGCATCAGCTATAAATAATTCCTGAAGTTTGATGAATAATTAAAAGGTTGCCATAAGTGGGTTACATTTGCAAAATGCATCACAATTTGGTGTTTGTCAGAGCTGTCTCTGTGAAGATCACAGTCAGAACAACATGTCTTCATTGATTTCTAGTGCCAGGCATTGCTTCAGATTCTTACACCTATCATCTTATTTAATTCTTGCCACAATCTATAAGAGTACTATTTTTTAGGATGAGGAAACTGAGGCACAGAAGTGATTAGGACATTTGCTCATCGTCATTTAGCTGTGATCTTCTTATACCTGCTTTGTTTTACCATGGCCCTGGGGAAAGAGAGGCAAGTATTCTTTTTTTTTTTTTTAATTTTTCTTTATTGATTTGAAAGAGAGAGGAAGGGAGAGGGAGAGAGAGATAGAAACATCGATGAGAAAGAACATTGACTGGCTGCCTCCTGCATGCCCCCCACTGGGGATAGGGCCCACAGCCTGGGCATGTGCCCTGACCGGGAATCGAACCGGCAACCTCTTGGTGCATGGGTCAATGCTCAACCACTGAGCCACACCGGCTGGGTGAGAGGCAAGTATTCTAAGAGGAATTCTCACATGGTGGCCACCCAGACACCCCACCTGGCTCATGCTGTGTAGCACTGTTTTATAAGTTCAAGTTAGCAAGAAGAAACTGCACAGGAAAACTTAGAGGCTTCCAATGTTTGAAACCCTTTTTAATGTTTACATCTATCTTTCTCTCATTCTTGTTTCACCTTCCCACTACTTGGGTTCTGTCCTTTCTTCTCTGCACTCCTATTCCCACTTGCTTACCCAAGTCTTGGATCTAGGGGCTGTTTCCAGCACCTTGGTCCTGGGACACTTATCCAGTAACCAAGGAGGAGCTCCTGAAGGCTCAGGATCTTCCCATGGAAACTCGTTGGATTGGCTTCCTCTGTTCCCAATTATTTATTTCATGTTGACTTTATGCCAGATGTTAGATGCTGGGCATACAACAAAAAACAAGACAGACCTGGCCCCCTCCCTCTTGGAGCTTGCATTCTATTTATAGTTGAGGAGACAGAAGTTTAACTAATCACACAATTAATCACATAGTAATAACTGTGATAAGTGCCATAAGAAGAAATACAAGAGGATACAAGAGTGTGTAAAAGAGTCTGTGGGGTCAGGAATGGCTTCTTTGAGGAAGTGACATTTGCTAGAAGAGTTGGAGAAGAGTGTTCAGAGGTCCAGAGGAGTGATGGAGCATGGTGGCCAGCATGGCTGGAGCATAGTAAGCAAGAGGGAAGGTACTTGAGAGAGGTTGGAGGAATGGGCAGAGGGCAGAGGCCAGAAGGGGTAGGGCCCTGCAGGCCATGGCAAGGTACTGGATTTTATTCCAAGAGCAATAGGAATCCATAGACTCCATAATTTTCAGCAGGAAAGTACTATGGTTGGATTTGTGTTTTACGATCAATCTGGCGGCTGAGTGGACAGTGGCCTGGAGGAGGCTGGGAGTGGAAGGAAGGACTAGCTAGGAGGCATTAGAGGCAGAACAGGCTGGAGGTGATGGTGGCTGGCTTAGGTTGGAGGCAATGGAGGGAGTAAATGCCAGACATTTGATATCTTGGTACCAGTTCAATTATTGCCTTTGTGTGGGGTGGTGAGGAAATCACAAAACCTCTCTAGACGGCCATCTGCTCTTCATTTCTACAGAGAAGAAACATCCTTCCCCCACTTCCAGGGATGCCTTGGACTCTTTTGAGATCCAGGCCCCTCAGGATCTATGTTATGGAAACACAAGTTGTTTTTATTAACCAGCCCACACCCTGCCTTGCTTAGAGGTAAAGATTTCTGGACTTTAGTGCAGTCCCTAGACAGAGAGAAACTCTTTCTTTGCTCAAGTAGGAATTGATTGAGTGAGACAGGCCTGCACCTTGGACACAAATGGGGGTTGGTTGTCTTAACCTACACATTCCCTCTCCTTCCAGCTTTAATCCTCTCTGATGCAATGTTGTCATGCTAACGATTTTGACACATAATTTGTACTCTGAAATAACATTAAAATTGGACTATGAAATACCTGCTACCTGGCTCTGACAATGATACTTCTAGGAGATTTGAGTATAAGAACGGGAGACATTGCTCCCAGTTTTAGAAATCCAAGTGTAATACAATTACTAACTCCTTTTTATCCTTTGATTGCTTGGGCATAAGAGCCATTTTCATGTATGTACTTTTCTCCCATATTCTTTGTCAATATTTAACAAAGAGCAGTGGATGATTATCTTTTACATCTATGCATCCTCCCATTTTTCTTCCCTAGGACCCAACATTGCCTTGCATACATTGAATTATTTGAAGGTAGCATCTTGGGCAGTAGAAAGCTTGGCACTAGGTGTGAATTCCAGGCTTACCAGCTGTAAGCTGGGTAACAAAGGATGAGTCACTTAACCTCACTCACTGGCCCTCCAGTTCCTCATCTGTGTAATGGAACAGTTATACCTAATTTACAGAGTTCTCATGAGGATTATAGAAAGTAATGTAGGTAAAGCATCCAGAATAGTGCCTGAACAGTAGAAGGCATATCTTTTAATTCCTACCCCTGAAATTATGTTGATCCAAAGAGTTTGACAAGGAGAGCTCACCAGTTCTACAAGCACCCTGTGCTGAGCTTTTCAATTACTGGAAATATCTCCTTTTGAGCTGGAAAATTTTTAGTCAGTGGGGTCTCAAAGGATTTGAAAGATCTCAACCACCACTGACCAAAGCTCTGGTCCTGCTCTACCTCCCCCCGCCCCCAAACCTATGAACTCAGGTTTGGCAGACCAGTTTTATTTATTTTATTTTTTATTTTAATTTTCTTTTCTTTTCTTTCTTTCTTTATTTTTATTAATTTATTTTTGTTACAGATGTTTCTCCTTTTTTCCCCATTGATACCCTCCTCCCCATCCCTCCACCCCATCCCCAGCTTTGTTGTCCAAGTCCATCAGTTATGTGTACATGCATAAAAGTTCTGTGGTTGATCTCTTCTCTCTTCCCCCACCCCCTCTTCTGAGGGTTGTCAGTCTGTACCCTACTTCCATGTCTCTGGGTCTACCCTGTTCCTCAGACTGTTATGTTCATTATATTCCACAAATAAGTGAGATCATATGATATTTGTCTTTCTCTGCTTGGCTTGTTTCGCTTAGGATAATATTCTCCAGGTCCCTCCATGTCGTCTCAAAGGATAAGAGATCTTTCTTTCTTTCTTTTTTTTTATCTTCACCTGAGGACATTTTTTTCATTTTTTGTTCAGAGTGGGAGGGAGAGAGAGGAAGAGAGAGAAACATCGACGTGAAAGGGACACATTGAGTGGCTGCCACCTGCACAACCAACCAGGGCCGGGGACAAACTGCAACCAAGGTACATGCCCTTAGCGGGAACTGAAGCCGGGTCTCTCTGTACCGCAGGCCGACGACGCTCTAACCGCTGAGCCAAACCGGCCAGGGCAAGAGATCTTTCTTTCTTACAGCTGCATAGTACTCCATTGTGTATATGTACCATAGCTTTTTTATCCACTCATCTATTGATGGACACTTGGGCTGTTTCCAGATCTTAGCTATTGTAAATAGTGCTGCTATGAACATAGGGGCTCATATATTCTTTCTGATTGGTGTTTCAGGCTTCTTAGGGTATATTCCTAGAAGTGGGATCACTGGGTCAAATGGCAATTCAATTTTTAATTTTTTGAGGTAACACCATAGTGTTTTCTATAGTGGCTGCACCAGTCTGCATTCCCACCAGCAGGGTACTAGAATCCCCTTTTCTCCACACCCTCGCCAACACTTGTTGTTTGATGATTTGTTGATGGCGGCTTACAGACCAGTTTTAGAAGTTAGCACCAAAGCTAGGAAGATACCCAGTGCTTTACACATTGTGTTGTAATCAAGTTGAGGATGTTTATTGGCTGATCCAGAATTCCATGGTGGAGATCCAATTGAATTTTGTTTTAAACCGACTGGGCCATTTAACCCTTGGCCATCTTATCTTCCTCTCTCTATTTCCCCATGCTTTTTACCTGACACAAATGCCTGTCCATCACTAGTAAGCTTAGGTCAGAGAATGGGCTGAGGTGGATAGACGTCCCATCCAACAGTGCTTTGGGGACCTGCTCCAGCCCTCACCCTGGCAGTGTGGCTCCCTCTTCTCCATCCTCCCTTCCCAGCCTGCAGAGCAGGAGAGGAGTGCTCCCTGAGCCCCTTCCCCAGCACAGGGAGGAGGGAGCCTGGGGGTGAGAGAGGACAGGGAGAGGGGTGACTCACAAAGTGCAGTTCTCGGTGGACTCATTGGTGCTGTCATTGATCTCCATGTTGGTTGAGAGGCTGGCAAAGCCGTGGGGCAACTCATCCCACTCGTCGAACCGGATGCCCGTGCCAAGGGAGTAGCGGCCCTCAGCGCAAGGCTTACATGACTGGTCCTTCATGTCCAGAAACTCCCCAGCTTTGCAAGAAAAGGCTGGAACACAAAGCAAGGACAAGGGTGGGGTGGTGGGGCCACTGCTGCCCCAGGAGAAGTGGGCGGGTTGTGGGCATCCTAAAGGGAGGAAGCGAGGGTGAAGATCTGGGCATTCGGCCCACTAAGATGTAGAGCCACGGCATGTGTTGTATGAGTCCATTAACAGACATGCAAATCCACAGAGGCAGACAGTGAATTTGTGGGGCCAGGGACTTGGGGGAAGGGCATGGGGAGAGATTGCTGATGGATTTGATGTTTCCTTTTGGGATGATGATAATGTTCTGAGATTAGATAGTGGTGATGGTTATACAACTCTGAATATTCTAAAAACTAGTGAATTTTACACCGTAAAGGGGTGAATTTTATGACATGTACATTATATCTCAATAAAGCTATTATTTAAAAAAGAAAAAGATTTAGGGCTGTGGAAGTTCTGCCTTGTTGAGGGACTTGGGCTTATCCCTGTCAATTTTGTTTCCTAAGGGAGTAGTCTTGGCCATTCTGAGACCTCTCCAGTGAAGAGGATACCATGGTCTCTCATGCAGACCCTTCTGAACGGCACCTGGACCTTCAGCTTTGAATTTCCTCCCTGAATCTCTGGTCTCTGTCTCCTTTCTGGTTCCACTGCCATCATATTGGTTGGGATTCTCATGACCTGTTAGCTCAACCTCTGCAGTGTCCTCTCCTAACTAGTTCCCTGTTTCTTGTTTCTGCGCATTTTGTGGTCAGAAGTATTATTCTAAAACCCTGATATGTACCATTACTCCTGTTAATTAAAAAATAATCAGGTACTCCCCTTTGGTTATAGAATTAAGCTCCTAGCCTGGCATTCAGTCTTCTACACTTTTCCTCGAACCTAACTTTCCAGCTTATCTCCCACTGCAGACCTTTCTCCACCCAGCCCCATCCATCACCTTGCCTGTGTTGCCTTCACCCCAGATCACATGTTCTTCTACCTCCAAACTTTTGCTCAAGTGATTCTGATCCCTAGTAAGTATCCACACCTCCCATTCTTTTTCACTTTGAATTAACACATCATATTGATGGGAGCCTCCCACTAGGCTCTGAG
Organism: Tadarida brasiliensis; assembly: GCA_030848825.1. NCBI lineage: Eukaryota > Metazoa > Chordata > Mammalia > Chiroptera > Molossidae > Tadarida > Tadarida brasiliensis. The sequence goes on along the minus strand of CM061275.1, from coordinate 9,698,047 downwards.
CTCCTCCAGGAACAGTGGCTCAGTGACTGACAGACAGAGCAGGAGCTCTCCGTAAAGGTTTTGCTGAAAAATAAATAGGTATATGCACATAGGAGGAGCTCAATAAAGTTGGCCTACTTAACTGAAGATGGCTCATTTGTTTCCACTAGTCACACCTCAGTTCTGCTCAAATCTTAGCAATATTCATTCATTAATTTAACAGGTATTCACTCACTCACTTATTGAACCAAAGAGACACCATGTTAAGCTTATTTTAGGATTTAAATTCCCTCAGTCTCCTTTACAAATATTCAAGTGTTCTAAGCCTAGCTGGTGTGGCTCAGTGGTTGAGCGTGGACCCATGCACCAAGAGGTCGCCGGTTTGATTCCCGGTCAGGATACATGCCTGGGTTGTGGGCCCGATCCCCAGTGGGGGGCATGCAGGAGGCGGCCAGTTGATGTTCTCTCTCACTGATGTTTCTATCTCTCTCTCCCTCTCCCTTCCTCTCTTTCTAAAATCAATAAAGAAAAAAATCATAGAAAAACAAACAAATATTCAAGTGTTCCTTGATTCTGGTCCCTGATTTTTATTGTTACTCCCTTTGCATATCTAAAAAGAACGGTGCAGGGAAATGAGCTGCCAATTACAGAAAAGTTCTGACTGTGAGTCACAGAGGTAGGGACAGAAGCTGCAGGCAAGTCATTGCCTCACTGATTGCACAGTCAGCTCCATAGTCAGGGAAGGTTCTTGGTCCCTGAAATGATGCCCAGTGCATTTTAGAGGTCTATCTCTGCGGAAATTCATCTTCTCTGGCTTCCTTTTCAAGAATGAAAGCAAATTACAATCTTTCTCATGACTGACTGTGGCTGGTGAGTGTAGATTGGAGGGAAGCATAGGCCAAAAAGAAAATGTATGCACACTGGAAAAAATATCTGCATGGCACACAGCTGGAATTACTTATACTTTATACCCTAATAGGATTTAAATTTAAAAAAAAAGCAAATTCATGCCCTGGCTGGTTTGGCTCAGCAGTTGGAGCATCGGCCCGTGGACCAGAGAGTCCCGGGTTCAGTTCCCACTAAGGGCATGTACCTTGGTTGCAGTTTGTCCTTGGCCCTGGTTGGGGTTGTGTGGGTGGCAACCACTCAATGTGTCTCTCTCACATCAATGTTTCTCTCTCTCTCTCTCCCTCCTGCTCTATCTGAAGATAAATGCAAAAAAAAAAAAAAAAGCAAATTCAGATACCCAGTTTGCATCTGTGAAATAACATTTCTGCACTAAATTTCAAAAGGGCCTAACTGGGGAAATGACCTGGTTCCTTAAGGCTGCTGCACTGTCAGGAAGGGCCTAGCTTGCATGGCAGGAGGCTTGGGGCAGAGGCCAAAGCTGAGTGACGGGGTGGCCCTGGAGCAGGATGGCTGCTTACAGCACTCGGTGCCCTTAACGGGGTCGGGGAGGCTGGTGCACAGGCCTGGGGTGTGTGGCACGGCGACCCTCCACCTGGAACCCGTGCTGTCACACGCGGTGTATTCGTAGTGGTACTCAGACTGCAGGGGCGAGAACAGTGGGCAAAATGCACATTAACAGTGATCGAACAGTAACAGCTTCTCACCCACTTCCTCCCCAGCACCATGGCTACTGACCCTCAACAACACAGTAATTGGCCCTGGGACCCTTGTGGGGAACAAGGTATCATGGGAGCTATAATTATTTGGACCATTCCTCTCCACCCAGCCATGGTCTAGCCCTTAGAAAACCCCCCTCCCCTCCTTTTTTTTTTTTTAGTGTGACTCTCTTTGCTGTTCTGTATAAGTATAATTATTTGGACCATTCCTCTCCACCCAGCCATGGTCTAGCCCTTAGAAAACCCCCCTCCCCCCCCTTTTTTTTAGTGTGACTCTCTTTGCTGTTCTGTATAAGTAATGTCCTGATATACCAGAGGATTGTGAGAAGGTAACTAAAGAACAGGTTAGAAACAGGGAGTTTTTCTTATTCCAAACTGTAGAATTTATGAGCAAGGACTGGTCCATGAGAAATTTCCGAAGGATTGTCACAGAAGCTGTATTTCTTTTTCCCTGTATTCGTCACATTCCTTTCTGTCCAGAAAGACTATGAATTCCCACCTCACATTTTATGAAAATGTCATATTTAGACCATGCAGGTGATGTGCTCTCATCATGTGGGTCTATTTGTGCCTGATTTCTCTGTGCAATGGGAAACTCACAGTTCAGTTGCCTTACCTGAACTAAGAATAAGCTAAATAACAAACCAGCCAACCCAGCCACTAAATAGGACAACAAAAACAATAAAAACCACCACTTGGGAGAGAGAAAACAGAATAGATGTGCCAACTGTTCCCTAAACATTTATTCTTTTAAGTCTTGTAATAAACAACACAGTATAGAATTCATTGACTTTGGCTCTGACAAGTATTTTACAATCTGCACTAAAACTATATTCAAGTGCAGAACTACCTTGTCTTATTGTGTCCATAAGAAAAATAGATTTAATGTCCCCTTTCAACCCATATGAAAGCATGATTGCATAACATGTATAAATGCAAGGAGTTGAGCCTAAACAATGAGAATTAATCTCAGAATGCATAAGAACCAAAAGGAGAAAGCTTTACCTTTGGAAGAGGTGAACATACTGCATTTCATCTATTCTAAGATGCCTGTCTTTCCCATTTTAACATCTGTGAAATCAAGATGTTTGGCTTATAACTGATACAACAAGTAAGCATTGTGTCATATTTTAACTGAGAGAGCCTTTTCATTCTTTGTGGTACATAGAAAATGGTGTGTCTTAGAAGCAATGGCATCTCAGACTTGTGGAAATATGATAAATATGTATCTTGATCTGTAGTTTTAGACGCTTAGGATGACAAGAGAACAACTGTAGAGCTCCGTTTTTATTTTCCTCTATTATAAATATTTACCAAATATATACTGCACATCCACCACTCATGGGTACCAGAGTTGTGCCCTGGGTGGCTCAGGACCGCCACACGTAAACTCAGCACTTCCATCCAGAGGGAAAAGATGTAGAGGACAAGGGGACAGTTTGGGGAACTGTGAGCCTAACTTTTGGTGAGAATCTTTGGCTTTGCATTTAGATGTCAATGTCATCTAGGAAAGAAAGAGCACCAGGATGGGAATTCTTTGTGCCTTTGGCTAACATTTCTCGGGGTCTATTTTTCCTCCTAATTTCAGTCTTTTTCTTATCTCAGAGGACTCTGAGATAAATAGGGCAATTCCACATATACCAGTTCTAGGCCTAAAAATGATGCTCTCCAAAGGGTTTTGCTGCAAGAATGAGGGGTAAAATCTACTGTATGAAAATGAAATGGAGAACTGAGTGAAGCACGCAGAGAGGATTCAACGTTCTGCCTGTGAACGTAATTATGCTGGTCATTTGCGTAGGGCTTTCACAGTTCCCAAACACTGGTCATTTGCTCTTCAATTTCCCCAAGCAGAGCAGGATTGTTCCCTTCACTGTACAGATGAGGAAACACTCTCAACTGGGTGAAATGTCTTGTCCAAGGTCACACAGCTGGTAAGTCACTGAGGCAGAACCCAGGCCTTCCCACCAGGAATCCCCCACCCTCATACCTCGAATCAAACCCAAACTCACCCTGGGCCAAATCTGAAAATTAAATAAGACAGTGTTGGTTGTCTGCCAGCAGCCAGGCTCACTTCTGAGGCCTGGGAATTGGTGTTAAAATATCTAATCTGTTCAAGCAGATAATTTCACTCTGACTGCATTTGGTCCTTTGGAGACACATGGGCCAAGTCCATTTCTTTTCATGGTCTTTCATGGGATCCACTCAGTGGGGAGGTTTGCTGGGCAAATGGTAGTTCCAAGCTCCAGAAAATTTCGACCATGTGCTAATTTACTTCATGTCATTTGGGGATATTTCCACCATCCAAGGCGGCCGGCTCTGCTGCAGCTATGTCAGACCTGAACTACACTTTGCAATCTCATCATTCAAGACATAAGCTTAGATAGATAGTTAAATCACAGACATAACTGGCAGCAGTTCTCAGTTATATTCTGTGAACAAATCAATTCCCCAACAGTACCTCAGTTTACCCAGTGAACTGTCTTTGTAAGTGTATAGTCTGCATAATGCACAGATTCACAAAAGAGACACACAAATATATTCAGTGCCTATGTCCAGCACACAATTCCTTGCTCCCTCTGCACAATGACACAACAATACCTGAATCTTAGTTTTAAATGGGGCACAGTAGGCAGTGGCTGCTGCCCGTTCATCAGGAAAAGAAGGGAAGGGTATTGAGGGGTGGGCACCTTAGTTAATCTACCCTTCCCAAAATCACCCAGCCACATGCAGTGTTCCCGGGAGCATGAGAAAGAAGAGAAAAAACCCCAAAGTTGGAATCTGCCTTGCCAAATTTTGAGCTATCTGTAAGTAACACTAATCTTTTGGCCCCAGAGGAAGAAAGATTTACTCAGACCCACATGTTTTTAGTCCTTGCTGTCTAGGTAGTGAGAGGACTGCTGAAATGATAAAATAATGGCCAAGTCCGGATGGTACCTGGATGGAAATGTGTCCTTCCTTCCACTTTCACCCCATTCTTTCAAAATAACATTTCTAGCCCTGGCCGGTTTGGCTCAGTGGTTAGGGCATCGGCCTGCGGACCAATGGGTCGAGGGTTCGATTCCGGTCAAGGGCCTTGGTCGGGGTCGTGCAGGAGGCAACCAGTCAATGTGTTTCTTTTTTTTTTTTTTCTTTATTGATTTTTTTTTAGAGAGAGAGAAAGGCAGAGGGAGAGAGAAACATCGATGAGAGAGAACATCGATTAGCTGCCTCCTGCATGCCCCCCACTGGGGATCGGGCCCACAACCCGGGCATGTGCCCTGACCGGGAATTGAACCAGCAACCTCCTGGTGCGTGGGTCAACACTCAACCACTGAGCCACACCGGCCGGGCGTCAATGTGTTTCTTTCACATCGATGTTTCTCTCTCTCTCTCTCCCCCTCCCTCCCATTCTATCTGAAGATAAATAGAAAAATATCCTCAGGTGAGGATTAAAACAAAACAAAATAACATGTATTAGTTTTTAAAATGATCATCAAAGTAATACATTAGAGATTGGTGGTAAACTATGGATTGGGTGCTGGAGAGGCATTTGTTGTTATTCACTGAGGAAAGTGTGGAAAGTGTAAGCTGATGAGCAGGTGGCAAAAGGAGGCATGCTGGGCAGTGTGCCCTATCCTGGGGCTGATCTGCTCCCAAAGGAGGTGCCCTTTTCCCATATGTAATAGGTCAGTTGTGAGCATAAATAAGATGACATAGGTTAAGCGCAGTAGACTTTTTAATCTTCAAAATAACCTAATGAAGTAGGTACTATTATCGTACCACTTTATAGATGGAAAAACTGAGGCATTGAGAGGTGAAGTAATTTGCTCAAGGCCACACAGCCCGGAGATTGCCAAGCTAAGACTGAACCCAGGCAGCCTGAGTCTGGAGCCTGTGTTTCAGGCTGCTGGTGTTGAGGGCAGCCTGTTTAGGGGCCAATCATATTCGCAGAGTGTGTCTGGGCCCAGCACTGCCTCTCAAGCTACAGAAAGCTTTGCAAGGAAAGCCAAGAGTACAAAAAATACTTTGCAAACAGGCCCTAATGGGGAAAGAGTCAAGTTCAGAGCCCTGTGGAATGGGGAGGCTGAAAAGCACTTTAAACCTCAGTGGAGGACCTCCCTGTCCTGGACTTTTGTTGTTTTTGCCTACCCAGCATGCATTGCCCCCTCTGGCAACAGAGCCTCTCTTGGAGGATGAATCCGCTACTTATTATATTCAGTCTTGGTGGAATCGTCAAATGGGTGGGCAGCGCTCCTCTGCCAAAGCATGGACACATGCCCACATGAAGCCAATCAGATGCTCTCCGAAGGCAGATGGGAGATGGGAGGAGGGAGTGAAGACACAGCCATGCATAGGGACGTGAGGTGGGTAGGAAGTGAGGGAAGGATGGGGCAGGGAAAGGTCCTCAGGGAAGTGACCTTCAAGGGGGTCATTTAACTTCTCTGAGCCTCAATCTTCTAATCTGTGAAGTGAGAAAATTGGACTTAGGCAATTTCTAATTTCTAAGATTTCTTCCACTTCCAATATCTTATTTTATGGCTGATATCTGCATGGAAATCTGTTCTTCCTTCCACCCTCCCCCCTTCAAAATGGCACATCTCAGATTTAAAAATAATCTTCAAAGCCATACATGTTAATTCTAGAAAAGATGAAAACATGGGCTAGAATAAAAAAGAAAATCTGCCATAAGCCCACTGAGCAGAGACCATTACCTGTAATATTTTAATGTACTTCTTTCCAGATTCTTTTTATATGCATGTGTATACATTTATAAAAACAAGATGAAGATCATATGGTATGTTGTTATGTATTCTGACCCCTCCCCTTCTTTTTACATTTTAGGTCACAAGCACTTTCCTATGTCTTTAATGGTAGCACCATAGCTTCTTTAACCATTCTCCTACTGTTGGACATTGACTTTTGTCCAGTTTTTAATCATTTTAAATAGCACTACAATGCACCTGTGTATCACTAATTATTTCCTTTGGATAGATTTCCAGAAGGGGAATTACTAGGGTAAAGAGTATGAGTTTTCTTAAGATTCTTGATCAAGAAAGGAGATTTCTAGGAAAAAAACCCAAAAAATTTCTAAGTCTCTTTTTTAAAAAACTTATGGGCCTGGCCGGTGTAGCTCAGTGGCTGAGCGTCGACCCATGCACCAAGAGCTCGCCAGTTCGATTCCTGGTCAGGGCACATGCCCAGGTTATAAGCCAAATCCCCAGTGGGGGGATGCAGGAGGCGGCCAGTCAATGTTCTCTCTTTGATATTTCTTTCTTATTTATTTATTTATTTATTTATTATTTTTTTATTTTTTTTTAATTCTCACCTGAGGATACTTTTCTGTTTATCTTCTGATAGAGTGGGAGAGAGAGAGGGAGGGAGAGAGAGAGAGAAACATCAATGTAAGAGAGACATATCAATTGGTTGCTTCCCGCACGACACTGACTAGGGCTGGGGATGAACTGCAACTGAGGTATATGCCCTTGGCCAGAATTGAACCCGCGACTCTTTGGTCCACGGGCCAACGCTCTAACCGCTGAGCCAAACTGGCTAGGGCTCTCATCGATGTTTCCATCGCGTTCTCTCCCTCTCCCTTTGTTTCTCTCTAAAATCAATACAGAAAAATAATTTTTTTAAACTTATGGTAAATTTTAAATTTTAAATATATATGTTATTTATTTATTATTTTAAAATTTTTCCAACATATATTTTTAGCAAACAGAATATAATGCCCCCCAGGTACCCACCACCCAGCATCAATACTTACCAATTTCTGCCATTCTCCACCCACTCCTCCCCACTGGAAGTTATTTTTTTATAGGTTTTGGTTTTTTTTAAGGTAAAATTTGTATACATTGAAATCCACAAATCTTAACTGTACAATCTGGATAATGGCACACTTGAGTGAAACACTGACAGGGCTAAGACTCACTGCCCAGAGACTGCTTGGACAAGGGACAATTCCCCTGCCACCTCCACCCACGGACGGAACAGACAGAGTCAAGCAGGTGTCTCACATCCTGAGCCTTAGACTCACGGAGCCACTGATGCAGAAAGTCACAACTACCCAAGGAAGCAGGGGATCAACATGATGGGTTTGTCTTGGCTGGGACACAGCCTGCGTCAAGAAACAGGTTCTTAAGTAAACCCGGATTTTGACTAGAGGCCTTAGGGTCTGGAGGAGGTTGTGTCCTGCTCTTCCCCCAACTGCTGGCTGATCCCTCAACTGCAGGCTGGTCCCTATCTCTTCACTGTCCCTGAAAACCAGATCTTTTGGGGAGAATGTCATGATGGGGGCAGGATAGGCCAGGCAAATGCCCCAAGCTTGGTATAGTGGGGTCAAATAGGTGTTTGCTGACTCAGTTGCAAACACCTCTTTTGCTTGGAAAGAACCTGAATCAGACAGAAGCAGGTCCCATTCAACAGTCCCAACTGTCAAGGAGAGGCTAGCTCTTTGCTGGGAGTTAGGAATGAGCTAGCTGACTTATCACAGAGCATGGGAAACCACGGAGAAATGGGTCAGAGTTTGAGCGTGCGACTTCCTCTTAGGCCCAGTCCTAGTTGGATGGTTTCCCAGACTCCTGTTCTTTGTGGTGTGTGTTTGTTTTTTCTTTTGGAGTATCCTCAGTCAGGTTTTGGTTTTGGCTGAGGCTCAGGGCATAGTGACCTTGCTTTGTCCCACTGTGAAGGGTAGGGTGGAAGGCACAGGACCTTTCCTATTGTTCTTTAGCCAGTCAGACTGAGGAGTGCAGTAGGCCTTCTCCCTCTCTCCCTCCCTCCTTCCCACACTCATTAGAACTACTGACCCAGTAGCACTGTCTCCTGAGCCCTAGGGCCCAGACATCCCAGCTCCAGAGCTCTGGTGCCCAAACCTGCATCTGACAGATCATCACTACTGCCTGGGGTCATGTTAAAAATTCAGTCCTGGGCTCTCGTTCTGGTTTTCCATTAGATCTTTTTCTGTCCTCCCTCTTTCAAAACTCACTCTTCTAAGCCTCAGGACTTAAGTATTTATCCCATTTGGAAGCAAATCAGATAAACCAATTTCCCACAAGACAGGGGCTCTTAATCTACAGTCCTTGGACCACTTCCTCCATACAACCGGATGCAGAATTTTAGGTATGTGAGGGGAAAAATAACTTTAGGTATGTGCATTTTTCTGGGCAAAGGGTCTGCAGTTTTCATCAAAGCTTCTCAGGAGTCTGTTATCTACCTTCCTACACACAGAAAACATTAAACTCTGTCATAATGTATTAGTAATTTTAAAATAGCTTAATATTTTACCAGCCCAAGGCTGTTCACTTTTTAACAGAGGGCTGAAATATTTTAACTAGAGGATTTTCAAATTATGCTCCTGAGTCTAGGAATTTAGAAAGCCAGATCCTTTGATTGGGGGAGAGGGGGGATTCAGAATTCCCCCTTTTAATGGAGCAATGTTGTTTCTTCAATTTCTTTTACATGTTTATTCTTCTCAGTTAAGATTTCGTTTGAAACAAGTTTCACACACACAAAAAGTTTAATACCACAGTCTTAAGAGCAAATCTCTCTAAGGTGGAGTTGTAGGTGCTGAGGCAGACTCAGGGTCAAGCATGCCTTTTGACCTTCACCCCACAGAGTAATTTTCTTTACCTGAAAGTAATGCCCCTTCTCCCCAAAAGCAGGCACCAGACCCAGCAGCAACCAAAGCAAACGGACCCCAAGCAGGCTTGCCCTGCTGACACCCCTGCTGATGGCCCTTAATCTGTGGGCTGTTGCCTAGCAACACAGTGCCAGGAGCCCCAGGACTCCCAGTCTGAAGGAGTATGGAGGAGCCTGGTCTTACATCGCCCTTTTTTCAGCATGTGCTATTCTACTCTGGGTTTCCAGCTTCCATTTTGACTAAAAACAGCAGGGACAGTGCTCGGTCCCCCGACAGGGCCTGCCCTACTGGTTTGGCAGTGGACACATTACGCAAAGCAGATTCTAGGTTTCAACACCCAGCTGAGACAGTTCGTGTCACTGGGATTTGGGCCAACCTGTCTGTAATTTGAGCTGCCTGACCATTTGGGGCACAGCCTTAGTGTGGAGGCTCCTGGAAGACAAGCTAATGAGGAGGTGGGACGGGCGTGGTATTGACAGCCACCATTTGTGAGCACACGTGAGCACCCATGCTCCCAGGCTCCAGGTACTTCACATGCATCTTCCCCTTTAGCCCCCCAAACCCCTCTGATGGGATCCCTACTGTTGTGACCTCCTTGTTCACAGTTGTAACAAGCTCCCCTCTGTTCCAGTGATCCTCACTTCCTGAATGACTTTTTTCCATAGCACTTACCACCTACAAACACACTTTATAGCTCAGTTATTCAGTATGTGTATTGTCTATTTCTGCCCCTGCCCCAATTCAGATCAGACATAAGCTCCACAAGAACAGGGACCTTTGGTTCTGTTCATTGATGTGGCCCACGTGCCCAGAACACCACCTGACACATGGTAGATGTCGGTAAGTATTTGCTGAGTAACTGAGTGGTGGGACAAGGACATGACTCTAGAGCAGCTCTGAGGCTGTGCAAGGCACTCTGGATTAAAGCCAAAGAAATGCCACCCCAAAACTGCATGATCATAGACCCTTTACTAAACCTCCCCATGCCTTGGTTCCCTTGCCCATAAAACAGGGATGATAGCACTTTGCTAAGATGATTAAATAGATTCTCCCCCCAAAAAAACTGAGTAACATCAACCTCTCAGGACAATAGATTATGTTTTTTGTAAACTAGTTACAAAAAAAAAGCAGTCAGCTACTGCTATGACCCTGCCTAGAGAGGGCTCACAGAGGGGGCGCCCAGGCCCTTCTCTCCTCTTTCTGGCAATAGGGCTGGGATAAGGGGGCCTGATGACATTTCTTGCTTAACAGCGATGATGACAGCAGCAGTGAGACCCTCCCCAGTTCCCCCTGCTGTTTACTGTGTGCCCTGACTCACCCTCTACTCTGATGCATCGTCTCATACATATGAAACAACATCTGTGTTTTTTCCACTTTCCCTCCCCTAGCAACTCCCCCAAAGCTAATCTCTCCAAAAGAAAGGCTGTTCGCTGACATTTATGACACTCAATAACTGTGGCCAGTCCATCAGGGGCAGAAGGCTTTTCAGTATTGCTTGTAAATATCCCTAGGACTGAAATGGCTTTGTCGCTAGGAAACAAAATGTCCTTTTAGAAATTCCAATCCCTTTCTGATAGGTGAGAGTTTGGTACACACATCTATCTACAAGGCAGGACTTTATGAGATTATATTTCAAAGATGTGCTTTTCTTGTTTTTTAATGAGATCAAAATGTTCCATTAAATTTTTTCACCTGAGCTTTTAATCATATATGAAAGAAACAGATCAACTAGGTCCTGGCCTATGCAAAACTCTCCAAGGATGGCTTAGTGTTTTGATGTGCTAGCTGCTTATGATGGAGATTGTGAACCTGGAAGACAGACTTCCTGTCTTTGCTACCTCCTCTCCTCCAAGCCACTCTCCAGGCTACAGCCAGAGTGACCCATCTGAACTGCAAAACAGAATGTATCACAGCCCCACTGCTGCCCTCAGAGCAAGCATCAGACTCCTTGCCAAGTTTACAAGGCCCTTCACTCCCTGGCCTGCTTCTCTCTCCAATCGCGTCCCTCTTTATTCCGACTCTAGGCCCCACCACAATGCTTTGAGATGTCACCCACCTTACATCAAAGTAATTCAGCTAAAAGTATTCCCTAAGTATATGGGGAAGGGATACAAATGCAATCAAGGCAGTCCTGGTATTTACAGGGACCACCATGGACAGCTGTAGAGGTCGCACACTGCACAGTCCCCGGGTGTGCTATTGACATAATGGCATGCAAGGCACTGCCCTACAAGATACATACCATAGAATAAAAATACTATCAATATACATAAACATAACACCAGGTAGAAAAGAACAGATGAGAAATAACGTGCTTTAAGAATTTTTAAAAACAAGCTATTTCTTTAATGCCTCCTAGTTTTCTTTTTCCCTCCAGTCCATATTTATAATCTCCTGACTTAAAATTCAACTCCTTCAATCCCGATCTGAAGAATTAAAATTAATTTAAAGGCCCCCCTCATCATTTGTGTGTTATACTTCAATTTTTGTGACCAGCCCATTGTTCCATGAGCTTTCTCCTGCCTCCCAGAGAGAGAAGCCGAAGGTCAGGGTTGCCATCATATCTTCTGTGTACCCCCAGTGTGTACAGGGTGCCCCAGGAGTGCAGGCTAACTTCAGTCCTAAGTCTGAAGGCAGCAAGGGCTGCTTCCCAGCCAGGAATGCAGGTTACAGGGAGGGCAGAGGTGGGAGGAACACTTTTTATTCTGTACCCCCTTATGCTTTTTGAATTATTATGTAGATGAGCTACTTGTTCAAACAATTTTCTTAATCAAGTCTTTTTTTTTTTTTTTTTTTTTTTAAGTTAATGCCTTTCTTGGAGAGAAGCTTTTTTTAGCAGGATTCTTGGAGCTGGGGGTATGAGGCCTGCCAGGCGAGGGGAAGCCTGCAGCCGCATTCTACCATCCTGGGCAGGAGCAGACACTGCTGTTGTGTTTCTCAGATGACTCTGACCTGTGACCAAAGGTTCTGTAGAGAAAAAATTAGGAAATCAGGAAGTCATAGCCTGCTGGTGGAGGGAGGGTGACAGAAATAGTTTCTCTTACTGTCTTTGAAGTCTTATCTGTGCCTCACAAAGGAATCTGGTCAGCTGTGGGCACTGAGTGTGACGTGTGAGTGCTATGAACCAGAGAGGCTGGACAGACACCCGGGCGAATGTCTCTTGTCCTATAAAATAACAACTGGTGTATCTGTAGACACCTGAATTATTTGTAAAATCTCCAAATACAATTCCCAGGCCATTCTGTGGGACAGTCTCACTCTAGGCCATTGCCAGGTGTCGCTACCTGAAATTCTGGCCAGCCTTCTGCCTTCCCTGGGAAACTGGAGATGGGTGAGTGGACAACCAGTTTTGGGCACCAGGCCCCTCTGGTTAACCTGATCCTAAAGGCTTACAAAAAGGGTTAATTTTATTTGTCAAGAAAGAACTGAATTGTGGCATCTATCAGTAGATGAGTGGATAAAAAAAGCTGTGGTACATTTACACAATGGAATACTATGCAGCTGTAAGAAAGATCTCTCATCCTTTGAGAGGACATGGAGGGACCTGGAGAGTATTATGCTAAGCGAAAATAAGCCAAGCCCTGGCCGGTTTGGCTCAGCGGTTAGAGCGTCTGCCTGCGGTCCAGAGAGACCCGGGTTCGGTTCCCGCTAAGGGCACGTACCTCAGTTGCAGTTTGTCCCTGGCCCTGGTTGGTCGTGCGGGTGGCAGCCACTCGATGTGTCCCTTTCACATCGATGTTTCTCTCTCTCTCTCTCTCTCTCTCTCTCTCTCTCTCCCTCCCTCCCTCCCACTCTATCTGAACAGAAAATGCAAAAAAGTCCTCGGGTGAGGATAAAAAAAAAAAAAAAAGAAAAGAAAATAAGCCAATCAAAGACAAGTATCACACGATCTCACTTATTTGTGGAATATAATGAACAAAATAAGCTGATGAACAAAATAGAGCCAGAGACATGAAAGTATGGAACAGACTTAACAAACCTCAGAGGAAAAAGGGTGGGGGATGGGAAGAGATAAACCAAAGAACTTATATGCATATACGCACAACCAACTGACACAAACAACAGTGCGGTGGAGGCAGGGGGTGGGCAGGAATGGGAAGGAGGGTGTCAATAGGGGAAAAAAGGAGGGACATCTATAATACTTTCAACAATAAAGATTAATTTTTAGAAAGTGGATATGCTATAAAATTTTGCTAATTGAATCAATGTGTGCACTAAATGTTTCCTTGAACTGGAATATTTTTAAAAGATACAAAGATTTCATTTTCTTTCTTCTTTTTCTTTTTTTTTTCTTTATTGATTTTAGAGAGAGAGGAAGGGAGAAGGAGAGAAAGATAGAAACATCGATGAAAGAGAACATTGATTGGCTGCCTCCTGCATGACCCCCACTGGGGATTGGGCCCACAACCTGGGCATGTGTCCTGACCGGGAATCGAACTGGCGACCTCTTGGTGCATGAGTTGATGCTCAACCACGGAGCCACAACGGCTGGGCACAAAGATTTCATTTTCATCACAATAATCAAGGTGGCAATGAGTCCAATCTTTGATTAAGATTATGGATTATTTTTTAGTTAATTTAATTTCTTAACATACTTTTAAATTCCCCAGTATTCTATAATGAAAATACATTGCTTTTATAATAAGAAAAATAACTTTCATGGAATCTCTAATCATTCCTGATGAAATCAGGAAAAGCTTGCAGATATTAAAAATACTTTTTCACCCCCCTCAAAAAAAACTGAATCATCTCAGTCTTGAGCCAAGTGATTTAATTATATGCCACTGCATCATACAAGAAAGTCTCTGTACATAGTCATTGCGGCTCAACAATGTGATGTCAACAGTAGTGTCATGCATGAATTTTGTCAAAAGCAGAGGGTTTAACAGCTGCCAGTTTGAGGAGTTACTGAACGATCTTGACTCTGAGTGTGGTGATCTGGTTTATCACTGTGAAGTGCCGTGGCTGAGTCTCTGGAACATGCTCATGAGGTTTTAAGAACTGCGGGATGACGTCACAAACAGTTCATGGAGATGAAGGGAAACCCTGCCAGGGAACTCAATGATAGCAAGTGGCTGTGTGATTTAGCGTTCATGGTGGACATTACCAAGCACCTCTCAGAGCTGAACGTCAAGCTTCAAGGTCCCAACCAGCTTCTCAGCTCCCTGCTTTCTTTTTTTTTTTTTAATCCTCATCGGAGGATATTTTTCTATTTATCTTCAGATAGAGTGATAGGTAGGGAGAAAGAGGAAGAGAGAGGGAGAGAGAGAAACATTGACGTGAGAGGGACATATCGACTGGTTGCCTCCCGCATGACCCTGACCAGGGCCGGGGATGAACCGCAACTCAGGTACGCGCCCTTGACCAGAATCGAACTCACGACTCTTTGGTCCATGGGCCAACGCTCTAACCACTGAGCCAAACAGGCCAGGGCCCAGCTCCCTGTTTTTAAATGTGAAATCATTTGAAGCTAAATTAAGGCTATGAAAAGTGCAACTTGAAAGGAATAACACAGTGCATTTCCCCACTTGAATATGCTGATGAATGTGTGAAACTAATTGAGGCATTTAATGAAAGATTCAAGGATGTGAAAAGTAAGCAAATGGAATTGAACATCTTTGCTACATGGTTCAATGTGGAATCAGCTGATGTGCCTGATAACCTACAACACGAAATCATTCAGCTGCAAAGCGATGATGAGCTGAAAGCTAGGTACAACAACCTCCCCCTGCTTGAGTTCTATAAACGTTACATAAGCAGTGATAAATTTCCCACTTTGAGGAGATATGCATTGAAATATGCATCTGTGTTCGGAACAACTTACTGCTGTGAGCAGTTCTTTTCAAAACTTACCATCACAAAGAGTGGACTGGGCTCCAGACTGACCGACACAAACCTGGAAAAGCAGTTGCGAGTAGCAACGTCATCAGTACCAGCTAACATCACACGCCTCACCAAAGGGAAGCAGTTCCAGCCATCACATTAGGGGTGGGGTAATTAAATGTTTGACCAAATAAAGTAGGCTAATTTTTTTTTTTATCCTCACCCAAGGACATTTTTGCATTTATCCTCAGATAGAGCGGGAGGGAGAGAGAGAGAAACATCGATGTGAGAGAAACACACCAAGTGGTTGCCACCCACATGACCCCAACTGGGGCCAGGGACAAACTGCAACTGAGGTACATGCCCTTAGCAGGAACCGAACCCGGGACTCTCTGGTCCGCGGACTGATGCTCTAACTGCTGAGCAAAACCGGCCAGGGCGCAGGCTAATTTTTAAGTTGATAATTTTGTATGGCCCGCGAATGATGTTATAAATATCCAAATGGCCCTTGGCAGAAAAAAGGTTCCCCACCCCTGCTCTAAGCAAAAGGGTCAGAAGAGAGCATTGCACCCTCTCCTCCCATCCCACAGAGTGACCTGCGTAGTCCTCTTCACCCCTCACATCCCACCAGCCCCAGCTGAGGTACCCTTTCCTGGTCCTTCAGGAAACGGTCCCTGATCCTTCTAGAAGGTGAGAGCTCTGTCACCTCACGGATGTGGAGGTTTCAGAAGGTTCCCCTGGGCCAGCCTGGAGCTCCATTGCTGGGAACTGAGTCCACATTAGCTTCTGGCTTTGTCAAAGCAGAAATGGCCTGGGGCCGAGCGTGAAATGTGGTGGGAGACAGTAAGGCAGGATGCCACTCTTCTTAATTTTCAGAGAGGCCTCAAATGATCCCCAGCTTTTCAGCAGCCACAGAAGGAAACAGAACAAATTCTCCACCTCTGCATTTTTGTTGTTCATCTTCACCTGAGGATATTTTTTCCATTGATTCTTATATAGAGTGGAAAGGAGGGAGGGAGGGAGGGAGAGAAACATCGATGTGAGACACATGGATTGGTTGCCTCCTGCATGACCCTGACCAGGGCTGGGGATCAAACCTACAACCCAGGTATGTGCCTTTGACTGGGAATCGAACCCAAGACCCTTTGGTCCACGGGCCAACACTCTGACTGCTGAGCCAAACTGGCCAGGGCACCTCTGTATTTTTATATCTACTGATAAACAAGCATTCTTGCCTTTTCCTCCCACTGTAAGCAGTACCAATTTCTGTAATGGTTAATAGATGGTCATTAAACATCATATCTCCTGCTATTTCAATTTGAGATCAAAGGAAATCACTCTGGCCAGGTGAGGACACAGAGAGATGTGCAGAGGAAGCCATGTGATGATGGAGGCAGAGACTGGAGTGAAGCAGCTGTAAAGTCAAGGAACGCCAAGGCCTACCAGCAACCACCAGAGAAGCTACAAAGAAGCAAGGAAAGATTCTCCCCTAGAGCCATCAGAGAGAGTGTGGCACTGTCCACACTTTGATTTTGTACTTCTGGCCTCCAGAACTGTGTGAGAATAAATTTCTGTGTTTTTTTTTTTCTGAACCCAGAAAAAGATAAGTGCTCATATATTAGCCACAACTGTTACCAGGCCCCATTTTAAGTGTTTCTCATGGTCTGTCCCCCCCCAACTCAGATATGCACTATCATGAAAACACTTTTCAAACACATTCTGGCTTCCTGAGAAATTTCTGTTGTTTTAATACACCTAGCTTGTGGTGCTTTGTCACCAAAGCCCTAGCAAGCTAATACAACTAGTCAATGTTCACATCTTATTTCTCATTTCTGATTTTCACAACAATCCTTCAATTAAATCTGGCAGCTCCTTTGATACATCAGTCTCACAGCCCGTGAAGCTCCACTTGGGATATGAACTCAGTTTCCAGAGGCTGTGCTCTGGCCACTGATCCTTCCTATCTGGCCTTGTTCCATCATGCACTTGATCTGTGTGTGTAACCACTCATTCCCGTAAAGGCTGTAATGTGCCATCGGTGTTGGTTTCATATCATACCTGTGTCTCCTTCAGTCTATTATGTTCAAAAAGTACTTGGTGAATGAATTATTTTAAACTTGACAGGATGTAAAATAAAAAATATAAGAGAAAAATGAAGTATTTAGTGGAGAAAACATGATAATGGCTGATGATCACTAGAGCAAATCTGTCACTGATGTTTTCAAACTGACAGTGTTCTGATAATACCTGCTCTCTGGGACTAGGTACCAATATGGACAGTATCCATCAAATTTCCTAAGAAGCATAAAAATAAAGGGAATAGGGTGGTGGAATGAATATCAGAAATAATGGAGCCAACAGGTGACCGGTTGTGTTACTTAACAATTACAAATGTTTAAAAGAGAGTATATTTTATTCCAATGGTAGGGGTTTACTCTAGAAATAAGGAGCTTCTCATGATCTGGGGTAAAAAGTATGCTTTTAAAAATATTTGTAGGACTTCCGGTCAAGATGGCAGCGTAGGTAAACGCAGGATCCCCTCCTCCCACAACCACATCAAAATTACAACTAAACTACAGAACAACCATCATTCAGAACTACCTGAAATCAAGCTGAATGGAAGTCCTACAACTACAAAATTAAAGCAGCAGCCACACTGAGACTGGTGGGAGGGGCGGAGGCGGACGGGCTGGTCCCACACCCTCGTGTGGCAGATAAAAATCAGGAGGGACACCTCGGCTGGAAGTTCCTCCCTGAGGAGTGAGGGGTCCCCGTCCCACACCAGGCACCCAGCTCAGGGTTCCAGTGCCAGGAAGAGAAGTCCCCATCACTTCTGGCTGTAAAACCAGCGGGAACTGAGGCTGAGGGAGGCTGAGGCTGCTGGAGCCCCCGGTAGCTCCTAGCAAAGGGCCCGTGCACGGACTTACTCGGACCCGCTCCCTCTGAGCTCCAGCACGGAGGGGAGGCAGCTTGAAAGGCACCAGTGACATATGGGGAAGAACTGAGTTGTTTGGCATTAGGGTGAAAGCTGGAGAGGCAGTTCTCTCCTGGACAGATTGTTGGCGGAGGCCATTGTTCCTTTGGTGAACCCTTCCCCCACGAGGCCAGCAGACGGGCACTGTATCTGGGACTCCAGCAACCTGGTTCACACCGTTTGCCCCGCCCTGGTGATTCCCTGAGGCCCTGCCCCACTCAAGCTGTTTCCAGTGGCTTTACCATAGGATTGACCTGCTTCAGATTTTCCTAAATTCTCTCAAACAAGCAGCATCTGGCTACAGTGAGCCCCATACCTCTAGTTAAGTGGCCCCAGGCCTGGCACTAGAAGCAGCCAGCCTTGGTTCACAGCTTGGCTTTGCCTGGGCACCTCCAAACCCAGTACAAGCAGCAGCCATCTGCATATCACTTTGTAGGTTATGCCTGGTGGCCCCAGGTAGGACACAGGCAGTGGCTGACCTTGCCCCAGAGCCAGCACACCCAGTGGACAGCTTCAGACCACATCGAAGCACCACCACCCAACCACCTCCACAAGTGACACACTCAAGGAATGGACTCAGTGGGTACCAGAGCACTGCTGAAGTAAGTCTTGCTCTGTGTGGTGGGCCCCTGCACAGCTGATCATCCAAGGTGGTCAGAGGTTGGTGGTCAGTGGGCACAGCCAGTCTTTGCAGCTTATCAGCCTAAGTAAAACCCTCCCATTAACGTGCCAACAGCAATCAAGACTCAATTACAACAGAAGGGTATAAAGTCACACAAAGGGTGTACCTCGAGGGCCCAGCTGGGTGACCAGGGTGGCTGTGCCACTGGACCCTACAGGACACCTACTACAACAGGCCACCCTAGGAAGTCTAGGAGACATAGTAACTCTACCTAATACATAGAAACAAACACAGGGAGGCAGCCAAAATGAGGAGACAAAAAAAAAACATGTCCCAAATGAAAGAACAGAGCAAAACTCAGGAAAAGAACTAAGTGAAATGGAGATAAGCAATCTAACAGTGCAGAGTTCAAAACACTGCTTATAAGGATGCTCAATGAACTTAGTGGGAATTTCAAGGAACTTCATGAGAACATCAAGGAACTTAGTGAGGACCTCAAGAGGATAATAAAGGACCAGTCAGAAATGAAGGATGCACTAACTGAAATAAAGAATAATTTACAGGGAATCAATAGTAGAGTAGGTGAAACCAAGAAGCAAACCATCGATTTGGAATATAAGGAAGCAAAAAACACCCAATCAGAACAGCAAAAAGAAAAAAGAATCCAAAAAAATGAGGAGAGTATAAGGAACCTCTGGGACAACTTCAAGCGTACCAACATTCACATCATGAGAGTGCCAGAAGAAGAAGAGAGAGAGCAAGAAATTGAAAACCTATTTGAAAAACTAATGACAGAAAACGTCCCTAACTTAGTGAAGGAAACAGACATACAAGTCCAGGAAGCACAAAGAGTCCCAAACAAGATGAACCTAAAGAGGTCCACACCAAGACACATCATCATCAAAATGCCAAAGGTTAAAGACAAAGAGAGAATCTTAAAAATAGCAAGAGAAAAGCAGTTAGTTACCTGCAACGGAGCTCCCATAAGTCTGCCAGATGA
Source organism: Tadarida brasiliensis (assembly GCA_030848825.1). Lineage (NCBI taxonomy): Eukaryota > Metazoa > Chordata > Mammalia > Chiroptera > Molossidae > Tadarida > Tadarida brasiliensis. The sequence goes on along the minus strand of CM061275.1, from coordinate 9,678,406 downwards.
TTTCTCAAAAGAAACTTTGCAGGCCAGAAGGGAGTGGCAAGAAATATTTAAAGTGATGAAAAGCAAGGACCTACATCCAAGTTTACTCTATCCTGCAAAGCTATCATTTAGAATCGATGGCCATATAAAGAGTTTCTTAGACAAGAAAAAGCTAAAGGAGTTCATCACCACCAAACCAGTATTATATGAAATGTTGATGGGTCCTCTTGAAGAAGAAGATAAAAAAATATGAACAATAAGATGGCAATAAATACATATGTATCAACAATTGAATCTAGCCCTGGCCGGTTTGGCTCAGCGGTTAGAGCATCGGCCCGCGGACCAATGAGTCGCAGGTTCAATTCCAGTCAAGGGCACGTACCTTGGTTGCGATTCGTCCCAGGCCCTGGTTGGGGTCGTGCGGGAGGCAGCCACTTGATGTGTCCCTTTCATGCGGATGTTTCTCTCTCTCTCTTCCTCTCTCTCCCTCCCACTCTATCTGAACAAAAGTGGAAAAATGTCCTCGGGTGAGGATAAAAAAAAAAAAAAGAAGAAGAAAAAACAATTCAATCTACAAACAAAATGAGCAAGCAGAACAGAAACAGACTCAAAGATACAGAGAACTTTTTATTGGTTGCCAGATGGGAGGGGGGTTGGAGGGATGGGTGAAAATGATTAAGGGATTAAGAAGTATAAATTGGTTATTAGACTGAGGAGCCTCAAAGGGAAGGGGGGAGGTGGGAAGGGGGGCAGGAAGAGAGAAATCAAAGAACTTACATGCATAACCAATAGACACAGACAATAATGTGGGGAAGGCAGGAGGGGGGCGGGAGTAGGGAGGAGGGGATCAAGGGGGGAAAAAGGAGGGACATCTGTAATTCATTCAACAATAAAGATAAGTTTAAAAAGAAAAAAATACATTTGTAATGGTTAAGCAACATAACCCACCTGAGGATAAGCACCCACTCTGCTATTTTAGGGAGCTGGGGAGGATGCCTTGGGTCTGTATCACCACCAAGATCCACCCAATGTCAGTATTTTATGAGGTCACAATTTTCTATCTAAATAACACTCCTTAGAGTGAACCAACATGTTGATCTCCTTGTTCTTCAGTTTCTGCAAGTATAAAATTAAGATCTTAATAGAAATGAGATGAGATCAATGACTTTTTAAAAAAAAACTTAGATTTTTACGTTATCTAAAAATTAAAAGGATGTCTCCTCTTGCAGAGAAACTCCTGAGCATCTGTTTGCCTACCCAGTGATATCACCATTATCCTCATACTCATTCATGTCCATTCCCTTCACTTACTCATCATCTGACTCAAATGAGGATGTATAAGCCATTGCCTGCATTGAAGACCATCAAGGGCATTGGCCACAGTCACACATTTTTCTCAAATCTTACATGATTTTTCTCCACATGGGAAAAACTAGCTGGTGAATATAAGAATCAGGAATAGCCTTTTAGATAATCCAGGATTAAAAACTCTATATGTTCTTTTAAAACTGTGCCTCCCTCATCCCCTTCCCCCACCAGAGTCCCCTAACTGCTAACTTGTTACTGACTTTATATTTAGGCCCAGCCCCTCTAGTCTGTGTATAAGCACAGGGCTTGATGTGCCTGACTTTTCCCAAGTGCTGCCCTGAGCCAGGACCATCTTTAGGAGAATTTGAACAAAGCCAGGTGAACAGATAAAACTGATGCTCCCCTTTTCTTTTCTCTTGGTGGCTTACTAGCCACTCTTTATTTTCACATGATTGGGGTTGGAGATTGAAGTAATCAATTTCAAGCAGAAAATTAGCCAATTTCAGTTTCCTTTCTAATTCAGAAACAGATTTCCTTTCTTATTTTTCATGTGGTAAGGAGCTGGATATTCCAATTAGCATGCAGGCTTATTACATTAAAGTCCAATTATTATGATTGCTGTTGTTATTTGGCCTTTTGTATCATCAATAAGATTCAGATTTAGAAAATTGCATTAGGCCTATGAAACTCTATTTATTTATTTATTTATTTATTTATTTATTTATTTATTTATTTATTTGAGAGAGAGGGAGAGATAGAAACATCATTGAGAAAGGACATCAATTGGCTGCTTCCTACATGCCCCCCACTGGTAATCAGGCCCACAGCCTGGGCATGTGCCCTGACCTGGAACCGAACCAGCGACCTCTTAGTGCATGGGTCAACACTCAACCACTGAGCCACACCGGCCGGGCTTTCAATTTATTTTTTACACCACATTGTTCTGTGGGTCTTTTTAAAATGCCTTTAATAATACATGACAAATCAAAGAAGAAAAATAGGTGATAACCTCATATTAGGCTTCTCAGGTTTAAGGGGATCTGAAAAGTGGAGAGCCAAGGAGATATGAAAAATATATTTTCTTTTAGCAGCTGTCAAGCACTGACTATAATTATCTGTTCTGTGCTCTATCTGGTATGACATAAGAAAGCTTAGGAAGAAATGTGACAAATGGCACAATTTTTATCACTTACCAGAGTGACAATACAGACTGAGGAGCTATGAGTTTGACAAAATTGTTTTCAGAAAATTTGGCAAAATGAGCCGTCAGGTCTGTCTGCCTGACTGGGACCAGCTGGCAGCTTGATAAAGCTGGCAGGCTCTTCAGCGGCCCTCGGTGTCACAGTGGTTCCCGGGTGAGAAGGAACCCAGGCAGCAGCCCTCACAGCCAGAGCTTCCCTCCTCCTCCTCCTGACTACAGATGGAAAAGACTAATGCTGTCTTTAAAATTCCATTTGCCAACTTGACATATGTCTATCAAAATGTTAAACATTTAGACTCCTTGACCCACAATTTCTCTTTCTTTTAATTCTTTAATCCTCGCCCAAGGATATGCTTTTAAAAATTATTTTATTGATTTTTAGATAGAGAGGAAGGGAGAGGGAGAAAAACACTGATGTGAGAGAGAAACATCTATTGGTTGCCTCCTAGAGTGCCCCGACCAGGGATCAAGCCTGCAACCTGACCAGGAATCAAACCTGCAACCTTTTTGGTGTAGGGGACGATGCTCCAACCAACTGAGCCACCTAGCTGGGGCCTCAGTTTCTACTTTTAAGAATTCATCCTACAGCCCAGCTGGTGTGGCTCAGTGGTTGAGCATTGATCCATGCACCAACAGGTCGCCGGTTTGATTCCTGGTCAGGGCACATGCCCAGGTTGTGGGCCCGATCCCCAGTGGGGGGGCATGCAGGAGGCGGCCAATTGATGTTCTCTTTCATCGATGTTTCTATCTCTCTCTCCCTCACCCTTCCTCTGTCTCTAAAATCAATAAAGAAAAAAAATTAATAAAAAAGAAAAGAATTTATCCTACAGATAGACTCAAACAAGTATGCATCAATACACGTAAGAAGATGTGCTCTGCAGCACTGTTACCATGTAAACAACTGGACTTGACCTGTGTCAAGTTTCTATTTCAGTAAATTATGGTCCATACATATAATGAATCACAGTTTAGTTGTTAAAAGTAGAGGTGTAGCACTATAGTAACGAAAACAGTAAAATACAGCCAAGGACTAATATTCTGTTCTGCTTTGTACAGAAAATAAAATAAGACAGACAGATGTGCTTGTACAGACACTAAACATTTCAGGAATATATTTCAAGTGATTTTTTTTGTTTGTTTTGTTAATCCTCACCAGAGGATTTTCTTTTCTTTTCTTTAGGTAGAGTGTGAGGGAGGGAGAGAAAGAAACATCAATATGTCCACATTGATTGGTTGCCTCCCATGTGACCCCAACCAGGGCTGGGGATCGAATTCGAAACCCAGGTATATGCCCTTGACCGGGAATCAAACCCGCAACCATTGGGTCTTTGAGCCAGTGCTCTAACCACTGAGCCAAACCGGTCAGGGCAATTACATCAAGTGTTGACAAAGGTTGCCTTTGAGGATTTGCTGGGGGTGGGAGACTTTTACTTTTCAGCTTATGCCCTTTGCACAATTTGGACTGCTAGCATGGATGGGCAGGAAATAGCATGGTGGTTATGAGTCCAGCCGCCTGAAGTCCTGCTCTTTTACCAGCCAAGTAACCTCGGATGGGCTAATCCCTCTGTGCCTTAGTTTCATCATCTACAAATGGGGATTCATTCAAGAAACTCTTTGAGTATCTACTATGTGGCAAGCACTGGAAATACAGAAATGCAATACTAGCTCTCAAAGGATTTCCATTCTCGTCAGAAGAGACAGACAATTAAAATACACACACACACACACGTATATATGTAAAATACTGTCAGATGGCAAAGGGTACTATGTAGCCCTGGCTGGTTTGGCTCAGCGGTTAGAGCATCGGCCCATAGACCAAAGGGTCATGGGTTCGATTCCCAGTCAAGGCATGTACCTGGGTTGCAGGTTTGACCCCTGGCCCCAGGATATTTCTCTACTGTGTTGCATTTTCTTGCTGTATTCCTGAAGCATTAATCTATACCAGCAGATACGGTGGTTAAAAATTCTCAGCTGTCATCTTTCCAGCAATATGCTTAAACTATATAAAAGATCCTGTGATACGCTGTAAATTAGTTCTCCTTATAATAATCTCTCATCATACCTTTCACTTTTCTGTCATAGCCTTAACCAAATTTATAGCTATGAGTTGGTTGGAGTGGTTATTTGTGACTATCAACTCTAGTTTTCACAGCGGTATACTGTAAAAATGGCAACAAAGTCTTTCCATCCCTATATCTATGCCCCTTTGAATGTGACTTTGCAGGGCCTCCCATCAAGAGGTGGAGTCTGGCCCTGGCCGGTTTGACTCAGTGGTTAGAGTGTCAGTCCTTGGAACAAGAGCGTGTACCTCAGTTTTGGGTTTGATCCCTGATGGGGTCGTAGGTGGGGGGAGGCAACCAGTCGATGTCTCTTTCTCATATCAATGTTTCTCTCTCTCTCCCTCTCTCTCTGTCTCCCTCTCTCTCCCTCCTGCCCTCCCACCCACTCTATCTGATGATAAATGGAAAAATATCCTTGGGTAAGGATTAAAAAAAAAAAAGAGGTCGAGTCTGTTTCATGGCATGATAATGTGACTTGCTTTGGCCAATAGGACATTCGCAAACATGACACAAGCGGAGTCTTGAAAAGAGCTTGCACATTGGGGCTTGCTGTCTTACTGCACTTGAAACTCTGAGATCACTGCATAAATGAGTCTAAGCTAGCCTGCTGGAGACTGACAGGCCACCTGAAAGAGAACCTGGGGACCCCAATCAACTATCAGACATCTGAGCAAGGCCATCCTAGACTATCTAACTTGTAGTTGACCCACTAGCTGACCACAGTCACATAAGGCAGCTCAGGAGAGATCAGCCAAGCTGTCCCAGACCTGAAGAACCACTGCTTCAACCTACAGAATTGTGGGCTAAAAATAGTTGTTTTGAGCCACAAAGTCTTGGGGTGGTTTGTTACTCAGCAAAAGCTAGCTGATGCAGGTTCTCTTGTATTTTTATTTTTTACTTTTTTAAATTTTTTTATTGATGTTTTAGAGAGAGGAAAGGAGAGGGAGATAAGATAGAAACATCGATGAAAGAATCATCAACATCGATTGGCTACCTTCTGCACATTCCCTACTGGGGATCAAGCCTGCAATCCAGGTTTGTGCTCTGACCAGGAATCAAACCCGTGACTTCTTGGTGCACAGGTTGATGCTCAACCACTGAGCATCCTCCCCCTGTGAACCTCCCTCCCCTTTTCAATGGGGAAAAAAGGGGGACATCTGTAATATTAGGGGGACCAGAAAGTAATGTCGTTAAAGTAATGACATGTTAAGGGTGGAAGTGGAAGCAAATCCATGTCAGACAATTGAGGAACTATTAAACACTCTTAACCAACCTTGGTCAACCATCCAAGAACATTTGCAGTAGATTGGTAAAGTAAGCAGAGCACGTGTTTGGGTCCCGCATAATCTGTCTGAAGAAAATAAAGCTGACCGGTCCACCACATGCAACTTATTGCTTCAGCGGCACAATACAGAAGCGTTTTTTGATCGCTTGATCACTGGAGATGAAAAATGGGTCCTCTATGATCATCCAAAATGCAAAAGGCAGTGGCTCTCTCCGAAGAAATCGCCACGAAGTACAGCTAAGCCAGGTTCGCGGAGTCGTTCACTTTGAAGTGTTGAAACCTGGACAAACTGAATGCAGACCTTTACTGTGAACAATTGGATCGAGTAAATCAATCTTTAATTGAAAAGTGCCCAGTGATTGTCACCAGAAAAGGCGTTATTCTGCAACACGATAATGCAAGACCGCACTGCGCAAGACGAACCCTGGAAAAAATTAATGAATTGGTGTGGGAGGTATTGCCTCACCCACCATACTCGCCCGATATTGCGCCATCGGATTTCCATTTATTCCGATTGCTGCAACATTTTCTAAGTGGCAAAAAATTTGAAAATTTGGATGATGTCCAAAATGCCATCTCCAGATATTTTGTTCAAAAACCAATTGATTTTTATCAATCCGGCATTGAAAATTTGCACACTAGATGGCAAAAGGTTGTTGATAACGAGGGTGATCACATCATTGATTAAAAATAAAACTTACTAAAAATTTATCTGTTTGAATTTAATGTAAAAAAAACGACATTACTTTCTGGTCCCCCTAATACTTTCAAAGATAAAAAGAAAGAAAGAAAGAAAGAAAGAAAGAAAGAAAGGAAGGAAGGAAGGAAGGAAGGAAGGAAGGAAGGAAGGAAGGAAGGAAGGAAGGAAGGAAGGAAGGAAGGGGGGAAGGAAAAGCCTAAAATGACCTCTTATTTAGCAATTTTATTTCTAGGAATTTATTCCAAGGAAGTAATGACAGATGGGCTGAAAGGTGTATGTAAAAAGAGGCTCATCTCATAATCACTATGCTGTACACCTGAAACTAATACAAAATAATATTGAATGTAAACTGTAATTGAAAAAATTTTTAATTAATTAAAAAGAATTTTTTTAAAAGAGGCTCATCTTAGCAATCTTCATAATAGTTGAAAGTTAGAAACAACTTATGTGTTCAACAACAGGGGATTGGTTAAATAAATTCCATCAGTGAAATTCATGTAGTGATTCATCTGTTACATTCATTTATTGAGGGCCCACAATGTGCCAGATACTATGTTAGGTGTTGGAGATTAAACAAAACACAAAAAGCCCTGCCTTCTTGGAGTGTTACTGGAGAAGAACAGAAATAAGTAAAATAAATAAAATATAAGGTATGTTAGGGAGTGGTAGCTGCTCCGGAGAAAACAGAAAATAGAATAGGAAGTGGGATGACATTTCAACAAAATCCTGAAGGGGACTAGAAAATAAGCCAGACATCTGGAGGAGAGATTTCCAAGCAGAGAAAACAGCAACTGCCAAGGCCCTAAGGCAGCAGGTGGCCTGCAGGTCTGAGAAATAGCAAGGAGGCCTGTGTGGCTGGAGAGGAGAAGAACATTGTATACAGGGCCTTGTAGGCCATAATAAGGAGTTAGTTTCTACTCTGAGACTGGGAAGCTTTGGAAGATTTTGAGCAGAGGAAAGACCAAATCTCTCTTTTTTTCAATAGATTTACCCTGGTCGAACACTAGACAATAAGTGGACAGGGGGGAAGCAAAGAAACCAGCTAGGAGGCTTTTATGATCTTCCAGGTGAGAGATGATGGTGCCTTGGAAAAGGGTGGGTGGAAGTGGAGGTGTAAGAAATGGTCAAATTCTAGATATATTTTGAAGGTAGAGCTAACAAGATTTTCTTATGAATTAAATTAGAGAGTAGGAGAGAGAGGCATCAGGATTTGGGGCCTGAGCAGCTGCAAAGATGGGGTTATAATTAGCTGAGATTAAGAAGATTCTGAGAGGAACATGTTGGATGTTGGTGGGGAAATCAAGTGTTTTGGACATAGTGAATCTGAGCTGTCAATCAAATATGTACATAGAGAGGTCATGTATGTAGCTGGATGTACAAGTCTGGAGTTCAGAGACAAGGTCTGGACTGGAAGGATGAATTTGGAAGTCACTGATGTATAGATGCTGTTTAAAGCCATGATGCTGGAGGAGATAACCAAGGGAATGAAAATAGAAGAGGATGGATAAAAATACAGATAGCCTTGGCCAGTTTGGCTCAGCAGTTAGAGCATGGGCCCACAGACCAAAGAGTCACGGGTTCAATTCCAGTCAAGGGCATGTACCTTGGTTGCGGTTTGTCCCTGACCCTGATCGGAGTCCTGCGAGAGGCAGTCACTCGATGTTTCTCTCTCTCTCCCTCTCCAAAAAAAAAAAAAAAAATCTATATATATATATATATAGATATATAGATATATAGGTGGATGGATAGATAGATAAGATAGATAGACAGACAGACAGAGGTTCAATGACTGAGTCCTGGGAAACTTCCAGATTTAGAGCTCAAGGATCTGGGTGGGGGATCAATCAAGGAGACAGAGAAGAAGCCACCAGGGGATAGGGAAAAAAAATAACACCCAGGAGAGTTGGTGTCCTGGAAGCCAAGAGAAGAAAGTGTTCCTGGGAGGTAGAATGATCGTAGCTCTCCCAAATGCTGGTAGATGAAGTTTGATTTGGACAGAGAAACTACCACTGGATTGAACAAGAGCAGTTTTGGAAGAGCAGTGAGGCTGAAAGTCGGCTGGGAGTGAACTCAAGAGAGAAGGGAAAGAGTAAATTCAGAGACAGTGATTAGAGACAAGATTTTCAAGGGCTTTTGCTATAAAGGAGAGCAGTAAAGTAGGATGGAAGCTGGTGGGAGAAGTGACACTCAAGAGAAGTTGTCAGGTTTTTTTTCTATTTTTTAAGATGGGTGAAGATTGATGGGAATAATTCAGTAAAAGGGGAAAATGGATGATGAGAAAGAGGAAGACTTGCTGACCTACATAGAAAGGTGAGAAGGGATGGTCTGAAGCAGGTGGTCAAAGTGAAGGGGTCAGCATTAAAGACTAGCCAGGACAGTGCATCCGTCGTTCCCCATTGGAATGATGTCATACAAGACCATTTCATGACTTACAATGAATTCCTGTTAAGTTTTTTAGAAACAAGTCATAAAACGGAAACCAGCACAACATTTATTAAACATTATGCTTAACTTAATACTTAAGTGCTATGCATTTTGCAAAGCACTTGAAGCATTATCTTACTTAATCTTCCCACCAATCCATAAAAGACAAGAACTAAGTTATCCCTGTTTTCCAGATGAAAAATGGAGGTGAAGAGAGGTGAGTAGCTTACTTCAGATAATGTAGCTGAAATGATAGCAAGGATTCGACTGCACCAGACTTGGATGGCCATAAACTCTAGGCTAACACTGTCCCCTAGAAACAAAGTGAGCCCCATACAAGATTTTTAAATTTCCAGTAGAAATATTTTAAAAAGTTAAAAGACATAGGTAAAATTAATTGTAATAATAAATTTTATCTAGATAATATCTAAGACATTAACATTTCAACATGTAATCAGTATAAAATATTTTATATATATATATATATATATATATATATATATATATATATATATTTTTTAATCCTCACCTGAGGACATTCTTTCCATTGATTCTCAGATAGAGTGGGAGGAAGAGAGAGAGATGGAGAGAGAAACATCAGTGAGACACACCAATTGGTTACCTCTGGAATAACCCTAACTGGGGCCGGGGATGGAACCTGCAACTGAGGTAAGTGCCCTTGACAGGGAATTGAACCCGTGACCTTTAGTCCATGGGCTGACACTCTAAATATTAGAGCCAGGGCTAAAATATTATTGACATATTTTACATTCTTTTTTCTTTACAGCAGGTCCTCGAATAAGGTCATGTTGTTCATCATTATTTTGTTATAACGTCGATGAGAAAAAAACATGGATTCCCAGCCGGGCCCACTGTTTGTGTGGAGTTGGCTTGTTCTCCTCATGTCTGAGTGGCTTTCCTCCAAGTATTCCAGTTTCCTCCCACGTCCCAAAGACACTCATATTAAGTGAATTGGCGTGTCTACATTGCCCTAGTCTGACTGAGTGTGGTACGGGTGTGAGTGGCCCTGTGATGGAAGGGGGTGTCCTGTCCAGGGTGGGGTTCCACATTGAGCCCTGAGTTGCTGGGATAGACTCCTGCCACCTACCACCCAGAACTACAATGAGGAGGTTGGAAAAATCATTATCTTACTTCTTTTTTAATATGTTCTTTTAAAATTTTTTTTTAATTTTATTTTAGAGAGAAACGAAGGGAGAGGGAGAGAGATAGAAACATCGATGAGAGAGAACATCGACTGGCTGCCTCCTTCATGCCCCCCACTGGGGATCGGGCCCACAACCCGGGCATGTGCCCTGACCGGTAATCGAACCGGTGCATGGGTAGACACTCAACCACTGAGCCACACTGGCCAGGCAATATGTTTTTATTGATTATTTAGAGAGGAAGGGAGAGAGAGATAGAAACAACTATGTGAGAGAGAAACATCAATCAGCTGCCTCCTGCACATTCCCCGCCCCCCCCTGCCCCCCCCCCTCCCGGAGACGGAGTCCACACCTGCCCTGACTGGGAATCTAACCCAGACCTCTCAGTCCATGGGACGATGCTCAATCCACTGAGCCACACCGGCCGGGCTATCTTACTTGTTTTTATTAATCTTTCTTGAATATATGTATAGCTCAGGTTTATTTTTTTTTTTAATAATTTATTTTATTATTAATTTGTTTTTGTTACAGATGTTTTTCCTTTTTTTCCCCCATTGACACCCTTCTCCCCCTCCCCTTCTCCTCCTCCCCATCCCTGTTGTCCATGTCCATTGGTTATGCACCCATGCACATAGGCTCTGTGATTTATCTCTTTCCCCCGTCTCCCCCCCTCCTCTGAGGCCCGTCATCCCGTACTCCACCTCCATGTCTCTGGGTCAATTTCGTTGTTCAGTTTACTCAGTTCTCCTGTGTGTTGCCGGCTTCCTCCGTTGGTGGGGGGGTCGCCCGGCTCCCCCGCCCCGCCTGGGATCCCCCGTGGTGGGGGGGTCGCCCGGCTCCCCCGCCCCGCCTGGGTTCTCCCGTGGTGGCGGGGTTGTGGCTCCCCAGCTCCGCCTGGGTTCCTCCGTGGTGGGGGGGTCGCTCAGCTTCCGCAGGCGCCCCTGGCTGCAGGATCTCGTTTCCTTTCAGGCGACAAGGAAAGTCCTGGAGGGCAGTATGCCGTCTCCATTCTGCTGCTTCTTTAATTTCGTAGTTGCAGGGCTTCCATTCAGCTTGATTTCATGCGGTCTTTAAGTGATAGTTATTCTGTGATTTAGTTGTAACTTTGATGTGGTTGTGGGAGGACGCGATTCCGCATCCACCTAGGCCGCCATCTTGACCGGAAGTCCTAAACTATTCTTTATTTCAGTTAGTGCTTCCTTCATTTCTAACTGTGTATCCATCATTTCTGACTGGTCCCTTTTTATGCTCTTGAGGCCCTCACTAAGTTCACCGTGGTTCTCACTAAGTCCATTGAGCATCCTTATAAGCAGTATTTTGAACTCAGCATCTGTTAGGTTGCTTAACTCCATTTCACTTAGTTCTTTTCCTGGAGTTTTGTTCTGTTTTTTCATTTGGGACCTGTTTCTTTGTCTCCTCATTTTGGCTGCCTCCCTGTGCTTGTTTCTGTGTATTACTTAGCGAGAAGTGTGGGGCTAGCTGAGACCAGATGCTGCTTGTTTGAAAGAATTTAGGAAAAGCTGAAGCAGGATCCAAGACAGGCCAATCCTGTGGTAAAGCAACTGGCAACAGCTTGGGTGGGCCTGGAAGTTGGGTGGGGCGGGGCCTCAGGGAATCACCAGGGCGGGGCAAACAGTGTGAGCCAGGTTGCTGGAGTCCCAGATATGGCGGTGTCTGCCGGCCCAGGGAAGGGCTCACCAAAGGAACAAAAGCCTCTGATAGCACGTCTGTCCAGGTCTGTCCAGGAGAAAGCTGCCTCTCCAGCCCTCGCTCCAATGCTAAACAGCTCAGTTCTTCCCCATATGACTCTGGTGCCTTTCAGGCTGCCTCCCCTGCGCTGGAGCCTGGAGGGTGGGAGTCCGAGTAAGTCTGTGCGCGGGCCCTTTAAGAGGAGCTGCCGGGGGCTCCAGCCGCCTCAGCCTCAGTTCCCGCTGGTTTCTCCAGCCATAAGTTATGGGGACTTCTCTTCCTGGCTCTGGAACCCTGAGCTGGGCGCCTGGTGTGGGACGGGACCCCTCAGTCCTCAGGGAGGACCTTCCCAGCCGAGGTGTCCTCCTGATTTTTATCCGCCACACGTGAGTGTGGGACCAGCCCGTCATGCCTCCGCCCCTCCTACCAGTCTCGATGCGGCTTCTTCTTTAATTTCGTAGTTGTAGGACTTCCATTCAGCTTGATTTCAGGTGGTTTTGAATGATGGTTGTTCTGTAGTTTAGTTGTAACTTTGATGTGGTTGTGGGAGGACGCGATACTGCGTCTACCTACGCCGCCATCTTGACAGGAAGTCCTGTATAGCTCAGGTTTATTTCAATGTTTAATATTAGAAGTGTTTTGGGTCTTTATTTAGAAGTTTGGTTATGTTTTTGTAACCAGAAATATGCCAGTAAGAACTTAACTCTTGTTTATACGTATCAAATAGCATAGGGTAAAACTGGTTTCTTTATACATCATTTTACTTAAAGTTGCAGTTTTCAAAAACCTATCAATGACGTTACATGAGGACTTACTGTACTAAGTCTTCCAAATCTGGCAAGGATTTTACCCTTTCCAGCACAGCTCAACTTTCATCAGAAATACTTGATCTCTATTTAGATCTCATAAAACTTAGTTAAGAAAGTAGACTCACATACCCAAGTTGTTCCAAACACAGGTAATAGTTTTTCAGTAATGGACCTTAGTATCCATTTTAACTTAAACTTTAAATGAATTAAAATTTTAAAAAATTAGCCTTGGTTGGTTTGGCTGGTTAGAACATCGGCCCTCAAACCAAAGGGTCTTGGGCTGAATCCCTGGTCAAGGGCGCCTACCTGGGTTGTATGTTCAATCCTGGGCCCTGGTCAGGGCACATGTGGGAGGCAACCAATCAATGTGTCTCTCTCACATCAATGTTTGTTTGTTTTCTCCCTCTCCTTCCCTCCCTTCCACTCTATCTAAAAAAAAACAAAAAACAAAAACAAACAAACAAACAAAAAAACAATGGAAAAAAAATTAAATTTAGAAGATTAAAATTTCATATCCTCAACTGTACTAACCACATTTCAAGTGCTAATGGCCACAGGTGGCTGGCGGAAACCATACCTGAACAGCACAGCTCCAGACTCTTCTGTTCTGTTCTCCGTCCTTTCTCTACCAAATTCTCTTACCTTTTCCCTCAAAATATCTTTCACCACCTACTCTTTATTCCTTTTCAATTCAACTGACTCTTACCACCATTAAATTTTAAATCTTTATCACTATAAGACTATGTTCATTATACTTCCACTGAAAATCTATAATAGTCAACATTTACTGAGTACTTACTATGCACCAGGAACTATTCTAAGCAATATACATGTGTTAACTCACTGAACTGTCATACTATAGTAATTAAGTGCACTCTATTAATGTTCCCATTTTAATGATGAAGAAACTGAAGCATGAGGGGATTAAATAACTTTCCCAAGGTCATAGTAACTGAGCGGAAGAGCTGGAAATTGAACTGAGCCTATCCAGTTTTATCCAGATCCCACCTTCTGTACCACTATTCTGGTTCTCTCTGACAAATATAATCATAAAAATGATAGAGTGGCCCTGGCCAGGTGTCTCAGTTGATTGGAGCATCATCCTGTACACCAAAAGGTTGCAGGTTCCATTCCTGGTCAGGACACATACCTAGGATTCGGGTTCAATCCCTGGTAGGGGTGGGTATGGGAGGCATCCAATCGATGTTTATTTCTCACATCAATGTTTCTCTCTCTCTCTCTCTCTCTCTCTCTCTCTCTCTCTCTCTCTCAAAAAAAGCCTACTATGATTCTTTTTTTTTTTTAATGATAGAGTGATAGGATTATAGGTGATTTTTACTACTTTCTTTAAAATTTTATTTTAATTTTTTCTTTATTGATTTTAGAGAGAGAGGAAGGGAGAGGGAGAGAGAGATAGAAACATCAATGAGAGAGAACATCGATTGGCCACCTCCTGCATGTGCCCTGACCGGGAATCGAACTGGCAACCTCTTGGTGCATGGGCCGATGCTCAACCAGTGAGCCACACCAGCTGGGCAACTTTCTTTTTATTTACCTATATTTTCCAATTTTTCTGCAAATGATATGTGTCACTTTTAAAGTTTTTTTTTTTCCTTTATTGATTTTACAGAAAGAAGAAGTGAGAGAGAGAGAGAGAGAGAGAGAGAGAGAGAGAGAGAGAGATAGAAACATCAATTGGCCGCCTCCAGCATGCCTCCCACCAGGGATCAGGCCCACAACCTGGGCATGTGTCCTGACTGGGAATCAAACCAGCGACCTCTTGGTGCATGGGTTGATGCTCAACCAGGGAGCCACACCGGCCGGACAAAGTTTTTTTTTTTAAGTAAAGTCAGATAATTATCAGTCTGGTTCAGTTTTAGTATACTCTTCCCTTGAGAAAGGAGAATAGATAAAATGGCTTCTTAAATGTCTTCAGATTTCAGGAAGCTATTATTCTTTAGCATTTATTGATAGTAAACAAAAACAGTGAGCCCTGGCTGGTTTGGCTCAGCGGTTAGAGCGTCGGCCCACAGACCGAAGAGGCCCAGGTTTGGTTCCCGCTAAGGGCACGTACCTCGGTTGCAGTTTGTCCCCGGCCCCAGTTGGGGTTGTGTGGGTGGCAGCCAGTCGATGTGTGTCTCTCACATCAATGTTTCTCTCTCTCTCTTCCTCCCTCTCTCCTTCCCGCTCTATCTGAAGATAAATTCAAGAGTGTCCTCGGGTGAGGATAAAAACAAAACAAAACAGTGCATCTTGCCACCCTCTAGGTACTTCATGACAACTGGAGAATTTTAATTTTCTCTCTTCACCAAATATGGCAGGATGTTCTAAACATCCAACATTGGCGGTTCTCAAGGAATCATTTTTAAATCTTATGCTTTTGGTGAAACATTTTCTGAAAGCTCAGGGGTTCTGAATGTTTCCTAGATCTACCTGTTTCCCCGTGGAGCTCAAACCTCGAATAATGTGTTAGACCAAAACCAGAAGGAACTATCAAAGTCTAGAAGCTATGATCACGCAGTGAGGTAGTGTACCACAGTCTCAGGACCTTCCACCCACAGGGGCTGCTCCCAGGGAAGTCAGGACTGGAAAGGCGGCCGCTGTTCTTCCAAAGCTGTTTTTCCTGCATCCTGGCGAGCAGCTCCTACCACTGTCCACTCTAAAACCCTGGCAAAGATCCGTGGCTCACCCTCTCCATCACCCTACACTTTCAGTCAGTTGCCAGATCCTCTAACCTCTGCCTTCAGCATATTTTTCATATCTACGCTTTTCCACTTATCCAACTGCTACCATCCCATAGTAGTCCCTTTGATAACCTTCTCCTTGACCTCAGTAACATCTTCTGACCTGGTTTCCTTGCCCCCATCTCTCTGCTCTCAGCCTCTGGCCTGCCTCGACGGAGTTCACTTCATGCTCATGCTAATCCGCTCTCGGCAAGCTGCTGTCTCTGCCAGAAATCCTTCAGCATTCTCCACTTGGTTTCTGACTTTCCAACCTTGATTTCTAGTGTACCCAACACCTAGTCCACAATTCAGCCACCTGGTCTTCTTGCAGTTCTCAGGTTCTTTTTTATTTTCTGCCTGTGGACCTTTCCTCAGGCTCATCCCTCTATCTAGAAAGCACCCTTCCTCTATCTCTGCCCATTGAAGTTCTACTGATTATTCCAGGTCAAGTGCCAACTGTTTAAATAAGTTTTCTTCTGCTCCTAGCAACCTCTTATCTTGCCACTCCTACATTGTTTACCACAAGTTCACCTTATCTTGTCATTTATATGTCATTATTTGTAATACTTACCTTTTCTGCCTACCAGTATTTCTTATGCACCTATGACAAGTCAAGGCTATGATGTACTAGGCACTTTACATGTGTTATCTAATTTAGTTTAATTCTCACAACAGCCCTATGAGATAGGTGTTACCATCCCGTTTTACATATCGGGAATCTGAGGCTGTCAGAAATTAATTAACTTGCTCAAAGTAGCATCCTTACTAAGTGGGAGAGTCATCACTCATTCAACAAATTTTATTCCAATCCATGTCTGGCTAACCCTAACCCTAACCAAATGGGTTTTTTTCAGTGTAGACTGGGAAGTCCCCTTGGGGGCAATTAGCACTGGAGCTTCAGGACCAGGCAGATCTGTTAAATGCAGTTTTCTGCTTCTCTCTCATTTGACTTGGGTTCATCATGCTATAGGAAAGGTCAGTCCTTTGGCTCTCAGTCAGCACTCAGCCTGGGCTAGCACAGGGCTAAAGAAGTGATTCACAAAGACAAACTCCATACAGGATGTAGTTCCACTGGTGACCCTGATGACTGGAAAACTGTGACAGGAATGCCAAGCCGCAGAGCTCAAGTTTAGCAATCTAGAACTCCCCGTTCTAAGAAGTAAAAAAAAAAAGTTTAGGCCACATGCCAAACCTCTCTGTTCCCTGATGAGATCCAGCAGAGTGATGCCTCGGATTTCAGAAATATAAGCCTGGAACAGCATTGTTATCATTAGGGTCAACCTTGGCCTGGTGAGAGTCCCAGCTTTTAACACCGAACACAGACTCGTAAGAAATTAATATACAGATATAGAAGAGAGAATGGCTAGTCTGTCCTGAATTGGTTTTTCACCATTTAAGGTTGGAAGCCCAGAACCTTGTTTGGTCAGTTCATATTGCCAAATGAAGAATATTATAATAATGGGTTTATTTGCTTCCCTATTGTTTTGGAGTTGAGGGTGCTCTGCGGCCACTGTTTGCTCAAGGAGTGTAAATAGGACTTGCTGAGTCCCATGACTAATGAGCATGAGTCGTAAGCCACTTTCACTCTGGCCTGGGGTGTGGATCTAATGGTAAAGAAACTGAATGGGAAAGGGAGTTAGGTAACTCTAATTTGTGTTTTATTTGTATTTTCCTTTTAATCCTCAAAGCAATCCTTTTTGAAGTGGGTGTTACTGAAATACCCATTCTACAGATCCAAATACTGTGTGGTAAATAACAGACAGTGACTGGAATGCTGAAATGTTGAGTTCCACAGCTTTTCACAGCCCTAAGCTCACTCTCTATGGCAAGATCATTTGCTTAGGCAAATATCAGTCATTTAAGAAGGACTAAAGGCAAAATTTGTAACCAAGTTAGAGTTCTCTAGTATCAATATTCTTCCCTCCCTCCAAACCAAGATGATACAAAGTGTTAAGTTTCTTCAATGTCTCATATTTTACACAGTTGACAAAGATTTCAACAAGAAGTGGCAGTTGAACTGTAAGATTCTTACCTTCTACTCTGGAGAGTCCCATGTTGGAGTCTTAGGCAAGTGGGCTTGTTGGAACTGTTTATCTTAGTTGGTTAGAGACAATGAGCCACCAAGGCCAGTAAGCCACAGTCACTGACAAAATCATCCTGTTCCCAGCCATCTTTAAACAAGTCATAAAGTGGCCGGGTAGAAATGCTGATGGCTCAGGGCAGATAGTCATTGGGAACGACAAAAGTTTTCAAAAGTCCAACTGACTGGGCTCACTTACTTGTGTCATATTCATGAATGAAGTCAAACATGTGTACCAGACAAAAATTCTCTCCCTCGCTACTTCTTCTGTAGGTCTACAACATGATCTGTTATGTTGTAGACCAGCGGTTCTCAACCTGTGGGTCGCGACCCCTTTGGGGGTCGAACGACCCTTTCACAGAGGTCGCCTAAGACATAAAAGTAGCAAAATTACAGTTATGAAGTAGCAACAAAAATAATTTTATGGTTGGGGGTCACCACAACATGAGGAACTATATTAAAGGGTCATGGCATTAGGAAGGTTGAGAACCGCTGTTGTAGACAGTCTGTGGTTAGAACACTGTAATAATATATTTCCATATGGGGTGGGGTTGTGGTTGCTAACCAGTTAACACTGATAACTTAAAAAATATATTTTGATCCTCTCTCAGGGCACATACAAGAAGCAACCAATAAATGCATAAATAAGTGGAATAATAACAACAAGAAAAATATTTCAACCTTTCTCCCTGGCCAGTTTGGTTCAGCGGTTAGAGCATCGGCCTGCGGACCAGAGAGACCTGGGTTTGGTTCCCACTAAGGGCACATACCTTGGTTGCAGTTTGTCCCCAGACCTGGTTGGGGTTGTGTGGGTGGCAACCGGTCGATGTGTCTCTCTCATGTCGATGTTTCTCTCTCTCTCTTCCTCCCTCTCCCTCCCGCTCTATCTGAAGATAAATGCAAAAAATGTCCCCGGGTGAGGATTAAATATATATATTTTTTCAACCTTTCAAAACCTTAGACAAGTATGACAGTTGGAATTACTTGCAGGGCTAGACCCTTGATATATTATGAAGTCTTTCACACTTCTCAGAAATAACAGAACAACTTTTGCTTTGCCTTTCCCTATGAAGTTCTTATAAATATTTGTTGCTGCCTCTGACATATGGTTAAAAAACGTTTCTCAGAGCACAACCAAATATTGTTATTTCAATACTATAGAGATGACTGAGTATTGTTACTCCATAATACTTTTTTGTATCTCCCCAAAAAGAATGTTCAAAAGGCATTTTTGGCTGGAAGGCTTTCACTATTGTCTGAATTATGTTGACAACATTTTGGAAACACCTTAAAAAAGACTTATGACATGTCAGCAGAAGTCAGAGAAGGAAAGTAAAGATTAGCGGAAAGTAAGATACTACAGAACTCACAGTCTGGTCAAAGGTGGGCCATGTGCTATTAGGAACACTAAGCAAAGTGCAGGGGGGAAGCAAAGCTATAAAGAGGATCTGCAAGGTGACTGGATGTTTGATAGGGAAGAGGGAGAGGTGTGGGACCTTCCCTCCCTCTCACACTTCTCCCAGCTTTCACACTCCTCTGAAGCCATGGATTCCCACTCCACTCCTTTCCTCTGGCCTTCCTTCTTTCTTGTCCCACTTCTCCCCTTTCTCACTTACTATTTTACCCCTCTGCACATATATAATCTTTTGTTCTCAACCACTTTTAAGGTAATTTCATCCCAGCTGGAAAGGAACCCATGTCTTCTCTTTTTCCAGAATCCAGGAACCCAGGTCCCAGATGGTGGAACCCTTCTCCCTGAGCTCACCTGCCCAAACTGTGAGTCCTCCAGTGGACTGGCCTCTCCATGACTCCAGTCTGCTCCTCTCCACCCCCCCCCCACGCGCCCCATCTCCAAAGAAACCTAAACTCCGTGGTCTCTGAAACTGTCTGTGCCTAGGTCCCCAATGTCTCCGCCAGGATCCACGATTTTTCTGACCAAAGTGGGGTCGGGTCGGGGAGGACAGTACCTCTTTGCAGGCGTGAAGCTCTGGTTCCGCTCCCTGGATCACCTGAAAGGCGGTCCCAACCCAGAGCAGCAACCGCAGAAGCCGTAGTGCGCGCCGCTCAGTTCTTCCTCTGCCTCTGGCAGAGGGATGGAGGCTGCGCCCAGCATCAGCCATAGCGTTGTCCAGAGCAGGCGGCAGCAGCGGCTCAGGTGCTGCGGCTGCTGCTACCGCGGGCAGAAGGCGGAGAAAAAGGGGGGGAGGTTCACAGGGGGAGGATGCAGGGGGCTGGGCTCACTTCAGTCACCTCCGGGCGGCTACGCCAAGGCCGCCCATCCTTCCTCCTCCCTCCTTTCTCGTCTCCTCCTACCCACGTCGTCTGGTCAACCGCCTTCTCTTTCCCTCCGCGCGGGTGGGGCAGGGACCACGCGACGCTCTGCCGCTCACCTGCCGGTCGCCATGGCAGCCGTCGCCGCTGGTGCGCGCCGCATGTAAATGCGCGTGCCAGGGGTCTGTAACCGGTCCAACGGGCGGGCACAGGGCTCGTGTAAAGAACCGGTGGAAGCATCTCTGAGCCATCGCCACCAAATTCATGTTTTGCACTGCCCTTTCGGCCATGGACTATTCATGAGCATCTCTAATTCTGCAGACGTGGCGCTCGACAAAGACTGAACTAAGCACCTCCGGTGTGTAAAGCGCTAGAAAGAAGATTGGGACATCATCTCTCTTTTATTTATTTATTTTTTATCCTCACCCGAGGACATTTTTCCATTTTTTGTTCAGATAGAGTGGGAGGGAGAAAGGGGAAGTGAGAGAGAGAGAAACATCGACGTGAAAGGGACACATCCAGTGGCTGCCTCCCGCACAACCAACCAGGGCCGGGGACAAATTGCAACCGAGGTACATGCCCCTAGCGGGAACCGAACCCGGGTCTCTCTGGACCGCAGGCCGTCTCTTTTACAGCCTACAAGAGTGGCCTAGAAGGTGTCACCTACTGCAAAGGCAGCCGCTTCTGGGGAGCTTACTTCCATCCCTGCACATCCATCCGGGCCTTTACAACTGGCTTGATGCGAAACCTTGAGACTCGTAAAGTTAAACCAGGTTTAAGCAAGGAGAGTTTGCTTAGCCGGCGATTTGCCAAGCACGACATGTGGGCTCTTCCGTCTGTGGACATCCCCATTCTCTCATTGCTTTGAAAAATCCTTTTGTTAGATGCCAGGGAGAAGGAAATTTCTGGGTCATCTTTTTGGACTCCTTTCGCCAACTGAAGTCTTTTGTATTAGTCCTGCACGCCGGAAGGCCTCTGTTTTTCCACCTAATGTTTGGGAGTGTAAATCCAGGGCTCCTGGGTGTATACTCAGCGGCGCTTTCCCTCTGTGTTCCCCGTAGCTTCCTCCCAAGGGGCCTCCCACGTTGGACCGCCAGGTGGCGCTCTTCTTGACGGGAATTCACGTGTCATAGATGGTGGGGCAGTTGCCTGGCAACCGAAAGTGGCAGTTCCAAACAATTGGCACCCAGGATCTACGCGTGCAAGGTCGTGTGCGGCTGCGCCGGCCTCCCACCCCTCCTAAGAGCTTATCTCGTTGGACATTTTACCATGCCTCCCACCCGAGATCCTTTCCAGCAGCCTATGCTGAATAATGATGATTCCTACTTGGGGAAACCGAGGGCTTCCAAGGTACTGTGGTTTCTCTCGCAGAGTCCTAGCAGGGCCGATGGCACACTTCTTTCTGTCGAGGGAGGGGCAGAGATGGTAACTTAAAGAACTCTGGTGAAGATACAGAGGTACTGAGGAAATCTGTTTTCTGCCTGCCTCTATATCCCCATATTCAGGTCTGCTAACGTTTCAGAGGTGCTTTTGAGCAAAGAGAAGTAGAGCTCTAATCAGGAGGAATTAAGGGCTCTCGCTGCCCAAAGCAATGGTTGGTATAATGAGGTTTAAACAGGCCCACGTTCCACCAAATCACCCTTTCCCTTGTTTGGAAGATTGTCCTCTAGCAAGGTATGAGATATGGAGTGGAGAAGATCCTCTGAAAGCTACCAGGTCATGCTTTATATTATACATAGTCTTCACACCGTTTCTGTCTTCTGGTTAATGCTGGAATGTGTTTGTGTATGTGTGTCAGTGGTTTGGGAATTTAGATGATCCTTTTTCTAATAGAAGTGGCTTGGATGTTTGAAGTGGTGCAAAATAAGGTGAATTAAATAGTTATTGTGGCTTAATAATAAAATAGAGTTTCTTTTTGTTTATTCAAAATTTATTATGTACGATATGCCAGGCACCACTAAACACTGAGGATATATAAATTGGGTATAGCACCTGCTCTAAAAAAACTCTAGTAGAAAAGCCAGACTGACAACAGCAACAGCAAAAATACTAGCACCTTAGCACATGTGTGGTGACAGTTATATGTAGTGTGTCAGGAGAACTGGAAGCGAAAAAGAAATCTTCCCAGAGCAGGTGAGTTTTGACATAGAAATATGAGTGAGCTGGGCCAGCTGAGGGAAGAGGTGAAATGTTGAGTTAAGAAGAAGGAAACAGGAACAGATGTTGGTTGTGAGCAAGACAAAGGAAGCAGCAGGTGCACATACACCTGGAAAGGAGAGAAAGGATGACCTGTTTGGGGGCCAAAGAGTCCAGAATGTCTGGAGTGTCGGTGTGAGGTGGAGAAGTAGAGAGAACAGAACCTGGAGAAGTGACCATACTGGGCTGGGTGTGCTGTGTACACCATGCTAGTGAGCTAGAATTTCATCCTGGAGGTGCTGGGAATCATATCGGGTTTTAAGCACTGGAGTGACACAATAGATGGGTGTTCTAGAAAGCACAAGTGGCAGTGGGTTGTATAGAAGGGGAGTGAGACAAGAGGGATCAGCTAGAAGGCAGGAGCCTCAAGAGGAAGCAGTCTCCAGGAGAAAAAGAATAATGGACCTAAAGCAGTGATGCAGGGGATGGCGATAAGGTGCAGATGTGAGCAAGATGCAAAGGGAAGGACTGATGGGACTTGGTGGCTGACTGGATATGAGCCCAAGAGAGTGGGTAAATCTAGGGTAACTCCTAGGTTTCTGTGGAATTAATTGATACCATTTACTGAATGAGGCATCCAGGGGAAGCAGGTTTAGGGAGAAAGATGTTCAGATCAATTACATAGATGTCACTTTTGTGGTGCCTGTGGGACATTTAAATGGGGATGAATAGTGGACAGTGTGGTTGAGAGTTCTGGGTTGAAGATGTACACTTGGAAGCCACAGTGTCCATATAGTGGTTGAAGCTATATGGGAAGGAATGAGCTCATCCAGCAAATGTGAGAGTAAGGAAAGCAGAAACTAAACCCCTAGGGAATGCCACTGTCTAAGGAAGGAGCAGAGAAGGAAAGCAGAGCTGAGAAGTAACAGTTAAAGGCAGGAGGAAAACTGGAGGAGCTGGATCCACAGAGGGTGGAGAGAACATTTGAGAGAATCAGAATCATGGTGCCAGAAACTGCAGAGGTCAGATAAGATCAGGTCTGGAAAGGATCCACCTGATCTAGCCCCAAAGATCATTGGTCACCAGCTAGAGTGGTTTCAGTGGGTGCTTGGGGCAGAGGCCAGACTGCAGAGGGGATGGGAAGAAGGAGGAAGTGAAGATAGTAAATGATGACTCCTGAAGAAGAGTCTGTCTCTGTAGGGAAGATGATAGAGTGGTAGTTAGATGGTTATAAAGGAATGAGAGAGAAGCTGGGTCCAAGGGATGCCAGGATGGTGCAGGTCTTTGAGGCACAGGGAAGGGCTGGGTTCAGGGGGAAAGGGTTATTCTTGAGTACAAGGGACTTCCCTTTCTTGAGATGGAAGGAAAGTGGATATGAAGATAGCATTCACTCTTGACTTTCTCATTGAGAGACAATTTCATCCTTCTTCTGATGGAGATGATGAGGCTTAAGTAGCCTTTGAGGAATGGGAGGAGAGCTGCCTATGCACGAATCATATATTTGTAGTTTTCTTATTTCACTTTTCATCTTTCTTGGTGATAGCACAGTGCCTGGTACATACTGTTCAATTAATGTCTAATTGAGCTGAGTCCCACAGAGCTTTGACACATGAGGAGGGGGTGGGGTCCGACATCAGTTAGATTGATGAGATTTCTACTAGGCTGTAGTTGTACTCACTGGAGTTGAGTCATTGATTCAACCAGTATTCCATTTTTGGACACCATGTGTTAGGTGGCTGTGCTAGATACTGGGGATACAGTGATGGACAATATGGCATTTTACATGCAAAGAAGAAATCAGTTATATGCATTTATGTTTGTGGAGTTTTATTTAGAGAATTGACTGTCTAATGGATTTATTTTCAGAGAAACATTGATGTGAGAGTGAAACATTGAGCGGTTGACTCCTGCATGGGCCCTGACCAGGAATCAAACAGGGGTATATGCCCTGACCAGGAATGGAACCCGCCACCTTTTTGGTGTACCAGATGATGCACCAACCACCTGAGCCACCCAGCAGGGGTTCCAGTGGACTTTTTCTTTGACATTCCTTCAGTCACAATGATCCTTCTCTGTTTACTGAAATATTTTTCTCACCTGCTTAGCCACTGCACTCTGCTGACTGCCTCTTAGTGTCCTTTCCCTTCTCCAAGTTATAATATTGTGCTCTCATGAACCACTTCTTCCCTTTTGGTCACACTCATTTTTGCAGGCTTCAACCACAACTTCATGTGGACAACCCCCAGAAATCAACTACTAGTCCTGAGCTCTCCAACAAGTTGCACACTTCCAATGTTCTACCTGTTAATTGCATTAGGATGTCTAACCTTTTCCTCAAACTCAGGACATCTAAACCTGAGCTCACCATCTTTCCTATGTGCTCCCTACTGTCCTACTCCACCCCTTTCCCTATATTCCTGGCCCCTTTCTGTCAGTTCTAAGATTGAAGACTTGGGAGGATCAAAAGCCTGGGGAGTCTTGCCCACATTGTTCTCTTTGCAGATGTTGCTCTGAAATTCCATTAAAATAGGATGAAGGGATGGATGTTACTGAAGCTACCATATCAGCAAGGACCTGCAACCAGGTAACCAGGTCCCCGTGTGGTTTTTCTTTTGCAGATACTGCCATATAAGAACCCAACTCATCTTGCTCAGCAACAGGAACCTTGGAATCGGCTCAACTCAACTCCTACGATCACCTCCATGAGGCGGGATGCTTATTTTTTTGAACCTGAGGTACCTAATCTTGAAATGCTATTTCTCTTTACATCCAATTAGGACTCATTAATATCCTCTTTGAAAGGTAGTCTGGCCCTGACTGCTTTAGTATCTTTCCTTTTGTTCCCAATCCAAGATCCTACCAAATCTAGAACCAAATACCAATTTATCTGGTCTCTGGATGTCAGAGGCTTGGGTTCTGCTCCACTCAATTATCTGAAGCAAATAATATTCTCACCAGACTTCTCACTCTGATTAAAACAAAGATTGAATATAACCATGAATAAGGTAAGGCCCACTGAGTCCAACTTGGGGACAGTATAGTGATTACCATAGCCACAGGGAGAGCTCACTACTCCTTATACTTAACTATGAGAGACAATTCCATATGGACAAGAGTCATTGTGTACAGTTTGGTGTGTAAGGAGTTGGTGGATCCAGGCTCAAAAGGGATTCACTCTACTTTTTAAAAAAATATTTTTAATATGTTTTTTTATTGGTTGTTTTAGAGAGAGAGAGAGGAAGAGAGAAAAACATCGATGTGTGTGAGAAACGTCTATCAGCTGCCTCCTACACGCCCCCTACTGGGGATCAAGCCCACAACCCAGGCATGTGCCCTGACCCGGAATCGAACGAGGACCTCTCAGCCCATGGGGCAACGCTCAATCCACTAAACTACATCGGCCAGGCCACTCTACTTTTTTGGGGTGGGAAGGGGTTAATCCTCACCTGAGGATATTTTTTCTATTGAATTTTAGAGAGTGGGAGGGAGAGAGACAGAGAGTAACATCAATGTGAGAGAGACACATCGATTGGTTGCCTCCCGTATGCACCCTGACGGGGGCCAGGGATTGATCCTGCAACCCAGGTATGTGACCTTGACCAGGAATCAAACCTACTACCCTTCAGTGCACTTGTCGACCCTCTATCCACTGAGCCACACTGGCCAAGCAGTTCACTCTGCTTTTGAGGAAGAGTAGAACCCAACAGAACTTCACTAGAGATGGAGGCAGAACTTGACTAGAGTTAACCCTGGAGGGCTTGGCTTCCTCTGTAGATACCAAAGGATGATCTGGATTTCCGCTTAGCAGTCTTGTACAACCACCACACGGGGGCGTTCAAGAACAAAAGTGAGATTCTGCTACACCAGGAGACCACTCAGGATACCCATGGGTAAGTGGTGGAGGTAGAGCCTCCTCACCCTAAGTATAATACCACCAATCATATAAGGTAAAGTGCCACCTGGGAAATAAAAATCAATAGGTACTTGTTTGTATACAGATTTCTGTACTTACATCTGTACCTGTAAATAATTTCTGTATTTTTCCCTTTGTTTTTACTTTTCCTTTATTGATTTTAGAGAGGAAGAGAGAGGGAGATAGAAACATGGATGAGAGAGAACATCGATTGGCTGCCTCCTGCATGCCCCCCACTGGGGATCTGGCCCACAACCTGGGCATGTGCCTTGACCGGGAATCTAACCAGCGACCTCTTGGTGCATGGGTCGATGCTCAACCACTGAGCCACACTAGCCGGATTACTTTATTATTTTTCTATCACCATTTATCCCCCATAAACTCTCTTCCACTGCCCCCCCATCAGTCACCACACTGTTGTCCATGTCCATGAGTCCTTTTTTTTGCTCAATCTCTCTACACACCCTCCACGAGAGCTGTCTGCCTGCTCTCCATGAATCTGTCTTTATTTTGCTTGTTAGTTCAGTTTGTTCATTAGATTCCACATATGAGCGAAATCATATAGTACTTGTCTTTTTCTGACTGGCTTATTTCACTTAACATAATGCTCTCCAGGTCCATCCATGCAGTTACAAAGGGTAAAATTTTCTTCCTTTTTACAGCCCAGTAGTTTTCCATTGTGTAAATGTACCATAGCTGTTTTATCCACTCATACTGATGGGACACTTGGGCTGCTGTCAAATTTTGGCTATTGTAAATAACACTGCAATGAACACAGGGGTCCATATAGTCTCGAATTAGTGTTTCGGGTTTCTTCGGATAAATTCCCAAAAGTGGATCTTCTGGGTCATAAGACAGTTCCATTTTTTATTTTTTGAAGTAACTCTCATACTGCTTTCCACAGTGTCTGCACTAATCTGCATTCCCACTAACAGTACACAAGGGTTCCCTTTTCTCCATATCCTCACCAACACTTTTTTCTGTATTTTTATTATCTGAAATGAACAGAGAACCTCCAAGATTGTTTAATCTTCAGTTAATTCCACAGAGGGTAAAAAGGGCCTTCGGCTATTTTATATTGAGGTTGCACATGACTCTTTCCCTCCTCACCTTTTTCCGGCTTGGTTTCATTCTTCCCTGTTCTTCCCCACACCATCATCTAGAATCATCAAGATCCCTGGAGAAATTTTACCCCCTCCTCCACCACCGCCCATCACTTCCCGAGCAATTAGACACTGGATTAACCCGAAGAGGGATTCCATCCACAGCATCCAGGGGTCCATAGGTAAGTGTTAGGGCAAATGGGTGGTGCAAGTTTTCTAAATGGCCCCAGGAATCAGGGAGTTCAGGTGATTGGCCATGTGAAAACATGGGGGATAACTGAGAGTCTTGAAATAGCAAAGATTAAGTTGGCACAGATCAGACTAATATCAGGGACATGCTGACTATGGAATGAATTCAATTTTTCCAAGCCTCTAACTCAGCCTTAGGTCTAGAGGACAAATATTCCCAGCAAAGGCAGAAACCTGGGAGTGGAAGACCTATAGCTACCTCCTATCTGTCCTCTATATGCTAGTCCTCCAGCTGTTACAAGAACCTTCTCTATAGTACCCATAAACGTATGGGTGATTACAGGTTCCCCGAGAAGACAAAAGGATCTGAAATTCACAGCCCACTCCCTCTTTTCTCCACAGTGTCCCCTCACACTGCAGCCACCAATGGAGGCTATTCCCGAAAGAACGATGGTGGCTTCTTCTCCACCTAATGACAGGCCCCTGGACTAATTAATCATAGCGGAACATGCTGCTGCCCACCTCCATTAAAAAGATTTGTGCAAGTTGAAGCCTGAAGTATCTGTTATCCACAGACACCAGACTACTCTTAAAAGATGGGAGAGAAGTTTCCCAACTTCTAGAAACTAGTCTTGTTGGGCATATTTCCAAGGATTTAGTACAGAACAGCCCAGTTTGGGGCAGGAGGCAGGTATTCATATTTTATAAACTGGAGTTATCCCAATCATACAGATAACATCCATTTATTACTTCTTGCAAACTTTTGTGTCAGAGATAAGTGTTGGGGAAACACGAATGGATATAGCCCACTGTCTTAATGAGCTTACAATCACTGTAACTTTAGTAGCTCTACACAGCATTAATATTTATGCTGATGTCACACTTAACAGATTTCCGACCTCCTGGATTTAGTCATAGGCTGGCCTCTACTTTTCCATGGGGAGACCTCCATCGCTGCGGTCCTGCCTCTTTACTATTGCTTTCTCTAAATGCTACTGCCTTCTTGCTGGGAATCAATTCCCTTGTCTTTGTGCCAGTTTGTGCTGATATCTGCCCCCAATTCTTATAAACATGACCCAACAATCTGGTGCTTGGGTTTGAAGCTACCTAAAAATGATGCATTAATGTGGTTTCTAAAGTTACAAGTCACAGGAACCTGCTACTAAATTGGGCAAGAAATGGCAGGCCTAGACTACTGAATGACAAATTCCCATTTCTAAGTCTGGACAGCATATGCATTGTTGAATAACTCAGATGGAAAAGGCTTCTTTCTTCCTGGTACCTGGGTGCAGGGTCCTTAAATACCACCAGTCACAGCCTCTCTCCCACTATTCAGATAGTGTACCTGCTGTCAAGTGACAACAGGAAATTTCAGTTCTCATTATTTAGAATTGCTAAAATTGGCAGAGAGGGGTGACTCACTGATTAGTCACCTCATGCAGGCTGATACTGAACATCAAAAAATTGATTACTGTGATCCAGGCACAGAGGTTTTAAAAAATATAGATTCCTAGCCCTGGCCAAGTGGCTTAGTTGATTAGAGCTTTGCCCCATGCATCATCCTGGTCAGGGCACATACCAAAGTTTCGGGTTCGATCCTGGGTTGGGGTGCATACAGCAGGCAACCCATCGATGTTTCTCTCTCTCTAAAATCAGTAAAAACATATCCTTGGGTGATTATTATATATATTCCTAGACTTCCTTGATAATTCTAGTTCAGTAAATCTGGTGCCGGTCCCTGGAAACTAATTCTTTAAAAAAAATTTTTTTTTCTTTATTGATGTTAGAGAGGGAGAGGAAGGGAGAGGGAAAGAGAAACATCTGATGGGTTGCCTCCTGCATGCCGCCCACTGGGGATGGGGCCCACAACCTGGGCATGTGCCCTGACCAGGAATCCAACCACCCACCTCTTGGTGCAGGGGTCCACGCTCAACCACTGAGCCACACCAGCCGGGGCTGGAATCTGAATTCCTATTAGTTCCCCAAGTTCTTACGGAGAAATAGATACATATACATACATACATACATACATACATACATACGGAGAAATAGATACATATACATACATACATACATATATATATACACACCTATATATTCCTTAGCAGCAGACGCTGTATAGTACCCTTAGGCCAGGTGCACGACTGCTGGTACCACACAGTCATCAAAAGATGGGCCCAAAGAAAAAAAGGGAGGGAGCTAGGAAGAACAAAGCCTCAGTCCCCTTCCAGCTTCCGCTCCCGCGGGCCTCAACCAACCTCCGCCCTCGGGCCCGCCGCTGACCACTAACGCGTCAGTCTCACACCACGGTCCGCCGTGCCCGGGGCCGGGCTCAGATCAGAATCGCCTCGATAATCAGCGGCCCGGGACAAGCCCGGCCTCGTCTATCTGATCAATTCATCACTTCTGAGCACCGGGTCCCGTAGGATTGGCTCCGGGACCGCGGCGCTGCCGCCACCCACGGGGCCTCGCT
This sequence comes from Tadarida brasiliensis, assembly GCA_030848825.1. Lineage (NCBI taxonomy): Eukaryota > Metazoa > Chordata > Mammalia > Chiroptera > Molossidae > Tadarida > Tadarida brasiliensis. The sequence continues at coordinate 9,648,900 of CM061275.1, read as the reverse complement.
GCACAGCGCCCCGAGGAAGGGGCTTCGCAGGAGGGGAGCTTTTCATCTCGGGTCGGCCCGGCGGGCTGGAGTCACAACCCGATCAAATAAGATCAAGGTGTAGGCGAGGGCAATGGCGTAGGGGAGGGTCACACACTCGCCGTGCACGCCCCACGCACACTCACATTCACGCGCCCACTCACACACACGGCCCGCACGCGTCATCCACGCGACTCCAACACAGCACAGAACACCCACACCCCAGGCCGCTCTCCCTCCAGTACCGGAGCGGAAGTCCACCCTCCCTTTTAAACCCTTCCGCTCCCTCGGAGGATTCTGGGAGAAACCACCGAGCATAGGCCCTACTCCAGTGCGCGCTTTGCTGCCCTCGCCTGGCTCGGAGGGGAAGCCATGTTGTAGGGACAGGTGGGACAAATGCCCACAGTACTGAATCGTGGGGCTCTTTTGGTCTTTGTGCAAGCTATATATATATTTTTTTTTAAACCACTTTTTTTCTTTATTTTAGAGAGGAAGGAAGAGGGAGAGAGAGATAGAAACATCAATGGCCGCCTTCTGCATGTCCCCAACAGGGGATTTGGCCCACAACCTGGGCATGTGCCCTGACCAGGAATCAAAGTGGTGACCTCTTGGTGCATGGGTCCCCGCTCAACCACTGAGCCACACTGGCTGGGCGCAGCTACATATTTATATCTATCTGTAGTTTTTCTTTGACCTTTGATCCAAGTTCTGGATATAAGATGATTCAATCTCAGTAATAGGTGAATGACTCCTTTCCCATGAAGAAGGCAAATCCTGGTCTTTACCTACATCAGTTTCCCTAATTCCTTCTCCCAAGGGAGGATGCAAACATCATTTTACCAAAAGGAAAGGTGAGACTAGATTAAGTAGTCAGGATACCTGTGAAATGAGTAAAAGTAGGACGGCTTATCCCTGTCCTCACAGAGCCCTCTTGCTCCCCAGAACTTGATGCTATGGCAGTCATTCTGCTGAACCTTCGTTTACTTTCATATCCACTAAAATAATGAGACTTTCAAACTCCAGAATGAGTAAAGTGAAAAACAGAAGTGATTATATAAGTAGGATTAGCTCCTTTTACAATCAGCACAATTTCAATGTCTGTTTCATCTTTTTTAATGAAATAGGTATATGTGGGAAGACAAAACTTTTGGAGATTAGTAGAAAATGATTTGTGAAGTTCTAATTTATACTTATGCCAGCCCTACCATGCACTTGAAATAAACACCTAGGGGAAAGTATCCAATGTATGTGTCAGAATCCCACTGGCTTAAGGGTTTTCTAGGTGTGTGCCTGGTTAACCTGACAAGATGATTTGAATGAAGTTTATGGCTGGTAAGGGCAGATGATACTTGCATTTTAATAGCAGTAGTAGGTAAAATGCATTGGAAAGTGTCATCTACCTTACTTGATACACCTCAAATATATACAGTATAAGCTGATATATATATATATATATATATATATATATATATATATATATCAGCTCTCCCCCAAAGGAGAAAGCTCGAATAGATTCTGAACTATATCATACATTCGGTGAGCATCACAAGGGTTAACAGGAATGATGGTATTAATTTAAATTAAAAAGGTATACTATGGGCAGGACCCAAGGGAATATTGAACAAAGTTCAATAAATTCAGCATGTGACAAATGAAATGGACAGAAATAGTAGGGAAAGAAATTTTATTTTCAAGGATTTATGCAGACAATGGTGAATAAAAAACTGTATTTCAACTATAAAAAGCTGACTTCATTCCACCCTGGCATACAGGGTTTATGGTGATGCCAGTTTAAATCTGGGGTGATACTGCAATCCCCATTCTTCCACCCCTAAAAGACTGTCTTAGAGGAACAACTTCTATAATTTTCAGTCAAAAAATAATACATCAAGCAAAGTAATCAGTTAAAACAGGTTTCTGCTTATCTTCTTACATAAAGTCAAATGAAATAAGCTGTGTATTTGTATTTTTTGCTGTAAATTGCCTTCACTCTGTGCACTTTTTGGTACATTCTGGAATGAAAATATCTCAAAATATTACAATTCAAGAGTCAAGATGACCCACCCAGGAGGCTGTAAAAACTGGTTTGAATAACTGAAACAAACTGTGAAATGGAACTAGTTTAAAATATGAAACAGCTCTAAGTACCAAACTTAGAGACAGTAGCCCTATTAGAAAACAAGTCTTTAAAGCTTCAAAATAACAAGTGCAAACATGCTGAACCTGTATTTCCAGGGAGTGACACTCCCGTTGGCCAATAGGTCCCAAACTCACACCCATGAGGTGTAACACTTCCATTCCTTTTCCTTTCTCTCATGTGAAAGATCCTCAGAAATGACCATGGAAAACATATGAATCATTGAAATTTTACCCTGTGGACCAGTTCCTAAAGAGATAACAGCCACAACTCTGAGATGATTCGACATGTAGTGTTTATGTGATGACTTTCTATACTTGGAGAAACCCTCAAAGACTAAACTGCCTATTTCAGAACCTAAACTTCCGAGCAGCTTTTGTCCTTTTGGAGTAAGACAAAAGACAATTTACTGCCACACAGGGGTCAACCACAGCTAACCTGTCCACAGTCAAGTTTTATTCTCATGGACAATTCAACTGGTAGACCTATGTCCATGCTTCCTTTTTACAATAATTTTAGACCAACTTTTTATAAAATAAAGAAGTTGTAGGCTTCAAAAATACATTTGATCCTTTTGCTGATATAAGGAGGAGGGAATGGAGAAATCTTCCCTTCAAATGTTGGGTCACCCTCATTTTATTCATGGGCTCTATGAACTGTCCAAATATGCCTATGAATATCAGCAATTTCTCTCACTCATTCAAATTTCTCATGTTCTTATAATACAGAATTTACAAGGGATAGCTAAAGAAGATTTTAATATGACAAAAATTAAGAGTTGGCCAAGAAAAGAAAAGCAATCAACTAAAAACTGCCATAATAATCCATATTTAAACAAATAAGTTTGTATCTTGGATAACATGATAAAACTTCTGTTTAACATCACAATCAATTTATACTAGACAACTTTACTAGTATATGAACTAATATACTAGATTTATTTCTCCTAGCTGCAAATATATTAAACAATTATTTCTTCAATTGTTTCTCTTTTCCCTAGTGGTGGCATTTAAAACTGAGTAACAGTATTTAGTTCTCAGTAATTTAGAAAATATAAAAAGGCTTTAGGAAAATAGAGACAGTAGATTCATTTTCATATACTATTTGGTGGGGTGAAGTCTCTTTTTGGGGATACTGGTAAATACAACATTTTTTCTTGTCTGAGTTACTGCTTTCTGGTTTCATCACAGACACATAACTCCTAAATCTTATGTAGGCCCAGATTATCTCGACAACTCTCCAGCTCCCAGCACAGAGATTTCATATGTTCTCTTTTTGCAGTGAGGACCATGTTCTCTTATGTTGCCAGATGGATATATGAAAGATAAATTTCCAAAGCCAAAAAATGTCTTGGCATTGTACAACTCCTGTTTCCCACCCCCCTCCAATTTGCCAAATCTAAATAAACACAGTAAAAAAAAAAAAGTCAAGTCTTGAAAAGTATCTCCTTCTAAGAGATCTGAACACAGCTTATGTCCTTTCCTAATGAGCCTCGGTTTGAAAAGATCCTGACAAGGGCTGAGGAACAAAATAGGTGATAGGTTTTTAAGCAGGAGGTATGTAATGTTATCACCCAGGGGTGTAATATCTGGACATTATATGCTGTCTGCCGAGAACTGATTTAAGGAAAATGGCTTTCTTGAGTCCCCTGAAGCATAAGTAATGTTTGTAACCGTGAGTTTTCCCCATATATGGGAGGGGCAGATACTGTGTTGTCATCCTGGGAACTTTGATGATTTTGGCTGAACTCTCCTATGCTGGGCCCAGGCCCCCAAGAGGTTCTTCACCCTTGTCCCCTTGGTTGGCAGTTGATGACATGGATGCTTTGGAATTCATTTTATAAAGAGGACATAAAAGGCCATTACGACGCAGGTGATTGCCACAGCAGCATGCAGCCTGGTTCCAATCACAGCAGCTAGCAGACAAAAGTAAAAAGAGAAAAGAAATCAGAGCCTGCCCTTCATGTAAGTCCTCACTTTCAAGGTGATATTTTGAAATCTCTAGTCACAGATGAAGAGACCTACCAAGGGTCTCAAGAATCCACTTGAGGATGTATTTAAATACTACCCTAGGCCCAGCTGGTGTGGCTCAGTGGTTGAGCGTTGACCCATGCACCAGGAGGTCGCCAATTCATTTCCCAGATGGGGCACATGCCCAGGTTGTAGACCCGATCCCCAGTGGTGGGCATGCAGGAGGCAGCCAGTTGATGTTCTCGCTCATCGATGTTTCTATCTCTCTCTCCCTTCTCCCTTCCTCTCTCTCTAAAAATAAATAAAGAAAAAAAAAATACTACCCTAGGTTCTAGGTGAATATACTATCTGTTTATATTTTGCCCTATTTTGCAAACAGACTTAGGTAGTTAGGATTCCAGATGAAGGTGCCCAAAATAAAAAGTAAAAAAGCATTTGTGTTAATGAAATCAAAACTTAAAAGACTCTGCCCGGCCAGTGTGGCTCAGTGGTTGAGCATCGACCCATGCACCAAGAGGTCACAGGTTTGATTCCCGGTCAAGGCACATGCCCAGGTTGTGGGCCTATCCCCAGTGTGGGCCTAATCCCGGTCAGGGCACATGCAGGAGGCGGCCAATCGATGTTCTCTCTCATCAATGATTTTATCTCTCTCTCCTTCTCCCTTTCTCTCTCTCTAAAATTAATAAAGAAAAAAATACATATTTTTTTTTGCACTTATCTTCAGATAGAGCAGGAGGGAGAGAGGGGGGAAGACAAAGAGAGAAACATCGATGTGAGAGAGACACATCGACTGGTCGCCACCCACACGACCCCAACCGGGGCCGGGAACAAACTGCAACCGAGGTACGTGCCCTTAGCAGGAACCGAATCCGGGACTGTCTGGTCCAAGGGCCGACGCTCTAACCGCTGAGCCAAACTGGCCAGGGCAAGAAAAAATATTTAAAAGACTCCAATATATTCTTTCCAGAAATTCAGAAAAACTTTTCATTGGTAAAATATTCCTCCCAACAATTCCAGTCCAGTCTAAAATCATTTAATTTATATACTTCTCCTCCGTGGAAAATATTAAAATTACCTTGATGGTAAAATAAACAATTATGTAAAAGTGGAACCAAATATAATCCTAGCCCATCTTGCCCCCACTTTGTAGCAGCTCATTGTCCAGAGATAGCAAGCTTCTCTTCCTGTGCAGATATGCTCTTACCTTTGTAAAACACACCCCAAACTCCCTTCTTCTCTGATAGCAGCCAGGTTTTGAGACGAGGAACTTTCTTGAAGTAGGCACAGGTACAAACAAAGAGCAAACCAAACACCAGAATCCCATCCAAGGAGTACACTGTTACAGGAAGAAAAGAAAGGCTTTGGTGTTAATCACTTTGGGACAAGTGATCCCACTGGAGAACTCCAAGGAGCAAAGAGTGTGATATACTATCAAGATGATAACCTTAACGGCAGTGCCAACCCTTGACATGAGGGAGCCAAGGTCCTGGGACTAGCAAGGTTACCTACTGTTCCCAAAAGTTGCTTGTAGGCATCCCCCTTACAATAATTTCACTGTGCCCTGCCTTCCCCTCCCCTTTTAAGAAATACAAATCCTGAGAATAGTGCATCACTTTATGTGGACTCAGACTCCCAGGAATGGCCAGTGCTGGCAAGAGGTTGAGAGAGTCCTAAGAATTCTTGGAGCCTTGCTCTGGCCGGTGTGGCTCAGTTAGTTGGATATCCTCCTGTGCACTGAAAGGTCACTGGGTTGATTCCCAGTCAGGGCACCAAAAATAAAAAGAATCCTTGGACCCTCAGTTGGGATAATTAAACATTCTTATTATAAATAATTCATGTGTGCCCTGGCCAGTTTTTTTTTTAATCCTCACCCGAGGATATTTTTCCGTTTTTGTTCAGATAGAGTTTGAGGTAGGGAGAGAGGAGGAGAGAGAAACATCGATGTGAGAGAGACACATCCATTGGCTGCCTCCCGCATGACCCCGACCAGGGCCAGGACTGCAACCAAGGTAAGTGCCCTTGACCAGAATCGAACTCTAGACTCATTGGTCCTCGGGCCGATGCTCTAACTGTTGATCCAAACCAGCCAGGGCACCTACTTGTCAAGGGCACATACAAGGGCACGAACCTGGGTTGCAGGTTCTTCCATGGCCCCCTGATGGCATAAGTGAGGCAACCAATTGATGTATCTTTCTCACATCGATGTTTCTATCTCTCTCTCTCTCTCCCTTCCTCTCTCTCTAAAATCAATAAAGAAAAAAAAAATTTTTTTTAATATCCTCAGGTGAGGATTAACAAAAAAAATGAGGATTAACAATAAATAAATAAATAAAAATATAAATAAATCATTCATGTGATAAAAGATCTAGATATTTAGCCAAATCTCTCAGTATGCATCTGTTGAAGAAAATTTTAAGGCAAAAAGTGAAGCTTAACGGAAATTGCAAGAGTTAGAATCCATATGACTACAAGTTTCCTATGCTGGTCTTATACTTCATGCATGATACTCTACTTACAAACCAAATTTCTGCCAGAATAGCAACAGATTCTTGTAAAAGATATATATCTCTCTGAGGCTTCAACATTTCAACATAGTGAAAGAATTGTGGGGAAAAAACTTTGAACAATTCTATTTCTTTATATGTAAACCAAGCTATTTCTTGCACAATAAGTCACTTAACTGCAAAAAGAGATAGCAAACCACAAAAGGGGAGGGGGACTAAAGTTTACTGGGTAATCATTATGTGTCAGACAGCTATCTTACTCTTACTTTCTGGTTCGGCTGATTTCTTGCTCTGGGTGATGTCCCTTCTTCTGTGCCTAGTAACCTCAGATCTCTGACTGCTCAGGAAGCTCCAAAAGGATAATTTACATAAGCAGCTTCTGCCAGTTCTGGATCAGTCTATCTCCTTTTGTCCCTCCAGTAAAACTCTCACAGTGAGGTGTCACAAAAGAGTTCAGTAAATTAATATACACACTAAATTTTTATGATGAACAATACCTATATGTGCTAATCCCACCCCCACCCCCCATAAATTATTGTAGTCAATGACAAAATTCACAACGATGTGAAATTTGAGTCTTTGGTGTCTGGCTATGGAGAAGGTACTTTTTTTTATTTAAATTTTTTTTTCTTTATTAATTTTAGAGAGAGAAGGAGAGGGAGAAATGGAAACATCCATGAGTGAGAACATGGATTGGCTGCCTCCTGCATGCCCCCCACTGGGGATCGGGCCCACAACCTGGGCATGTGCCCTGACTGGGAATCAAACCTGCAACCTTTTGGTGCATGGGTCCACGCTCAACCACTGAGCCACACTTGCTGGGCTGGAGAAGGTACTTTTGAGGAATGCTTTCCTGTGCCCCTCAAATCATACTGCCTAAGAGGCTTTCTCTTCTTTCCTGTAAGGCTAACTCTAAAGACCATAAAAGCTTCCTGCCCTTCCCCGGAATTCGGAAATCATGTCTATAAAGTGTTTGAAGAGGCCTGGAAAATTAGGTCAGATAAACAGGGTGGCAACTGCCACATCATTGAGAAGAGACAGTCTCCAAACCCAACACTAGCCAGGGTCTCCAGATGGAATCATCCAAACAGAACTTTAGAATCTAACAAGAGAAAGCTGTCCGGCATTTTTTTCAAAATATGACATTTTTTTAGGTTCTACATTCACCCCTCAAAGTGTGGGGCTTGAGATCCTTTGAGATTTCTTGGCCCTCATAACGAGCCTACTGTCGGAAAGTATGAGAACGTAGGGGGCTGGGAGGAAGATCCTCTTTTCCCAGGTGCTAAACTTTAGCAGCTAAAGCATTAGTTCAACCTGGAGTGGCCATTCCAAGAGGCTTGTAGGGCCAGAACGAACTTCTAGGAAGGGGAGAAGGGAAAGCACAGGGTAGGGACCGAGGACGCGGTGTGTGGGCACGAGAGGCAGTGTGGTTCTACATGGGCACGGGACTGGGGGACCCGGGAGGGGTCTAGAGGACAGGAATCCGGGGCACCCAGAGGCCAAGAGGGCTGAGCCGGGAGGAGGCGGGGAGAACAGCCACGTCAGTCCCGGCCCCGCCTGCCACGTTTCCCCTCGTCCTTCCCTCCCATCCTCCGCTCTGGGCATTGGCTCTCACCGTTCGTCATGGCGGCTGGGCCCGGGCCTGGCTAGGAGGTCTGGGATCAGCGGTGGCAGGAGCGAAGGCGGGGAACCCAGCTAGCTCCCGCTTGACACTTCCCGATCCCGGCCGCAGCGACGGGTAGGAACCGTAGTACGCAGACGCAAGGGCAGGGAAGCGAGCGCCGAACGCAACCAGGAGTGGCTAGCAGATTGCCGAGCTAGGGGACCTGTGTGGGTGGGGCTTGTGTGCAAGGGTAAAAAGCGGGCTGTCCGGACGGCGTCCTACGTGGCCGTGGTAACCAAGTCTCTTCCGTGTGCCTGTACAGAATGAGTGCTGGGCGCATAACCTAACCCGTTCACGTCGTTGTGAGTGAAAAGGTAGGGACTTGCAGTTTTGCATTTTATTTTGTGCTATGGCAGCAGAGAAGTCCCGGGTTTCCTCCACTCAAGAGTCCTGACACCGGCCGTCAAGAGTGGCCCCTGCGGCCTCCAGGATTGTCCTTTCCGCGCGGCTCTTTCTTACTCATAAATCTGGATAGCCAGACTGCGTTTGAACTTTCGAAAGGAAATTATAACAAAAACAAGTCTCATATTTCAGATCCTAAAGCTCCACGTTGTCGGGAAACATTCAGATAATTGCCTGTTTGTATGTTTTTTTCTTTAAACTTTCAGGAAAGTCTCGTTTATCTCCTGTATTTAGTTAATGCTGGGATCACCTCCGCCACTTTCACCAGAAATCGGCGATTATTTAGACAGCGCTTCCCACAACATTTTCACAAGCTTATAAGAGATATCATCAGTTTTTAGTGGGTGTGGGGGGTAGGGACAAAGTCACAGATTCCATTTTGCACATTGAAATCCTTAATTGCACACAACTCGACCTTCTTTATTAGGCTCCGGGCGAGAAAGCGACTCTGAGCCCTCCTGGGATGAAACTAAGGTTAACCATGGGCAGTGGTTGTCAAGCTCCTGAAGGGACTCTGCCGCCCTTGCCGCAGTGCCATCTGCTGGCTGCGGCCTGATTGGTCACGCATAAGAAAAGCCATCAAAGCCTTCTAGAGGCAAAACAAGCAAGTATGATGCAGCCCAGCTAGTGTGGCTTAGTTGGTTGAGCATCCTCTCATGCACCAAGAGGTCGCGTTGGATTCCCGGTCAGAGCACATGCCCAGATTGCCTCTGATCCCCAGTAGGGAGCCAGCAGGAGGCAGCCAGTCGATGTTTCTGTCTCTCTCCCTCTCGCTCTCCCTTCCTCTCTAAAAATCAATAAAAACATATTTTTTAAAAGTATTATGCAGGACAGACTCCTTGAGATAATACACATAAATGTAGAATAAAAAAACAAAACAGCCCTGGCCGGTTTGGCTCAGCGATAGAACGTTGGCCCGTGGACCAATGAGTCATAGGTTCGATTCTGGCCAAGGGCACATACCTCGGTTGCGGTTGGTCCTCAGCCCTGGTCGGGGTTGTGCAGCAGGCAACCAGTGGATGTGTCCCTCTCACGTTGACGTTTCTCTCTCTCCCTTTCTCTCCCTCTATTGCCCTCCTACTCCATCTGAAGATAAATAGAAAAAAATATATATCCTCGGGTGAGGATTAAAAACAAACAAAACAGAAAACAAATGTAAGATATTTGGGACAAAACCTAAGGGAAGGCCAGACATATGCCTACACATACACAAACACATACACAGTGATTAGTTGTCTAATAACTATTCTTTTTAATATTTTTTTTCTTTATTGATTTTAGAGAGAGAGGAAGGGAGAGGGAGAGAGAGATAGAAACATTGATTAGAGAGAACATCGATTGGCTGCCTCCTGCATGACCCCCACTGGGGATCGGGCCCACAACCTGGGCATGTGCCCTGACCAAGCCATACCAGTCAGGCTTTAAAATATATTTTTAATTGATTTTTTAGAGAGAGAGATAGAAACATCCATGAGACATGGATCAGTTGCCTCCTGCAGGCCGGGTGACCTCTTGGTGCATGGGACAATGCTCAATCCACTGAACCACACTGACAGGGCTGTCTAATTACTATTTCAAAGGACAGTGAAAGACCACAACATCTAAGTGGTTATTTTTCACTCTGCTCAGAATTTACCCTTTTCTGTTTCTTCTTTTTTCATGTGTCTATCTTTCTTCTCCTTCCTTCTTTTTCTTCCCATTCATGTATATTTGTTTTCTTCCTATTCAGTTATGTGTGTTTTCTTCCTCCACCTTATTTTTTTCTTTTCTTGTTTTTATAGTTTACCTTTTATTGTATAAAGCAGATCTCACCAGATTTTTATTTCAAAATCAGTTATATAAAAAATTTTATATTTAAAAAATTATAGTATTTTGTTTCTCTCTGTAAAATTGGGTTACAATGGTTGTTCCTTTCTAGGGTTGTTGAAGAATTAAATGAATTACTGTTTATAACACCTGGCACCGAAGTGCCCCATAAAATGTTAACTACTACTCTTGTTGTTGTTGTTCATTTGTTTAAAAAATATTTACTAGCATCTACTACATGCTGGGCACTTGACCAGATTTGCAGGAATAAAGGCAAAAATGAGTCCCCGCCCTCAGGGAACGAACTTTATAGGAGAAGATATATGAATAAACACACTTTAGCAGAGCACAGGCATGAGATAACATAGCTAGTTAGGATCCAAACCTAGGTCTGTCTGACTTCAAAGCTCCCTCCCCTGTTATCACACTGCCAGAATTAGAATACTGTCACTGATACCCATCTTTGATGATTTTGTTTCAAGCATTAGTGTTTTTGTCACCCTGGAAAGCCCCAGAGCCTCACTTCAGGCCAAAGCCTGGGTCACTAGCTCTTGCAGCCCAACTGTGAGGGATAACTAGAGCTCCACTAACTGGGGATTCAATTCAAACAGTCCTCCCTCAGTTCATTTCAGCCTCCACTTGAGGACATGCAGTTGTTGCCAAATGCCTGTCAGTCAAGAACAGTGGCCTGTTTGTTAAGGTTGTTGCAGTCACTGTGGCAAACATTAATCAGCCCTGGGGACCATGACAGTGGCATTCTGGTTTAACCAAAGAGTAAATTCATTCCCAAAGGCACAGCTTGCAGCAATAGCTTCATTTGAATTACAATATATTTGAAAAGGGATGTCAAACAGACATTAATTTATGCTACAAATATTTGTTTCAGGACATCTAAGCTTAAGGAATGTGCTAGCCTTTGGGAGCTCAGAGATGAAAGAGAAACACTCTATTCTTAATAAGTTTAATATTTAATAGACAAGAAAAGCTGGGTGTATAAATAACCAGAAAATACAGTAGAAAGTGAGAAGTGTTGCAGGAAAATGAAAACAGTGCTGTGGGAGTGTAAAGCAGAGTGCTTTCGGCCGGAGAGCTCAGGGAAGGCTTGATGGAGGAGCAGACATTTTAGCTGGGCCTGTAGCATTTCAACAGAAAGGAAAGGAGTAAAAGTGCTCAAAGGCATGGAGATGGGGAAGTACAAGAATAGTTTGGGGCACAGCACACTCTTCCTTCCCTCCTTCACTGGCTAACTCCTTCTCTCAGGTCTCAGCTCAAACCTCCCTTGCTCAAGGGAGGCTTTTCTGTCCTTCTTGGGTCCCCTTCCCCCATCATAAACTTCCAGAGCATACATAATCTATGTAATTCATGTGCCCCTGCTACATTGTAAGGCTCGTAATCCCAGGACTATGTATTTGTATAGTCTGTCATTTTATCCACAGTCCCACAGCAAGTGCTGAGCACTTTACAGGTGCTTGATAAATATTTGTTTTATGAATGATTGAATGTGGCCTTGTGGAACTGAAATGTAGAGTTCATGAAGAACAGCAGGTCTTGCTAAAAGGTAGGTTATTGAATAAAAACAGCTGATACTTATGGAATGTTTACTACATGCCAGTTACTACCCAGAGCACCTTATAGGTATGAACAACACATCTAAGCCTCATAATAACCTTATAAGATTAGTAACTATTATTATCCCCATCTCACAGATGAGGAAATGGATCTGTGGAGAAGTCAACTAATTCGTCTCAAAGTAGAATAGCTGATTTCAAACCCAGCTCATTTGACCTCAGATCCTGCATGTTTAACCAAAGAGTATGGACATTATTTGGTAAACAAGCAGATGGTTTAAGACTGCATCAGATTATTGCAGAAATTCTGAAAGCCATTTCAAAAAATGACACCACCTCACTAAGCCCCAAATGCAATAGCATTGCAGAGGTCTATACCCTAGCGGGGGCAGGGTGAAGGTAGAACTGCACATTTTTGCCTAAATTTGGGGTCTGGCTGGTACTACCTGCCTGCCCTCTCCCATAATGCCTCAAGCCCACCACCCACCCTCCCATGTTCCTCTTTTCTGATAGTCTCACCCCTGCCATTCCTTGCAAATTATTCTTACACAACTTACTCTCTTCCCCTCTGCCTGTCCACCCTGTCTGCCTCTCTGCCGACTGCATTCTTCTGCAAACAAATCTCTTTAAAAGGTCATTCCCCCTTGAAAGGATTAATAATGTTTTAACAAAATTAAACTCCATTCTGCCCCTCAGTTACTGCACGTACACACCCTGGCAGTTTATTTTTTGTAAACATAAGGGCCTTGAGAAACCCAAGGAAAACTATAAAGATAAGGGGTTAATGAAGGCCTTGGGAAACTCAGAAGAACCATGAGAAGAAAGAGATTAATGGTTGCCCTGACCTAACAGCTCCCCTATCCCCCGTCTATCAGCACCCCCCTTAACGGTGCCAAAAGCGGCACCAAGAGAATGTAGTTTTTTTCCCCTGTAGTTTGTGCCTTTAAAAGCGGGCAACAAAGAAGGCCTGGGGCTGGGATTTGGGGAGAGCCCCCCAGCCTGCCGGTGTAATAAAGTGCTCCTTTTTGCTCTACACTGGCCTTGCGTTGAAGATGTGATCTCCTGCTGGCTCAGACCTTTTACCCCTTCCCTGGCCAGTTTGGCTCAGAGGTTAGAGTGCTGGTTCTTGCACTGAAGGGTCTCAGGTTCGATTTCCAGTCAAGGGCATGTACCTGGGTTGCTTGTTCAATCCCCGGTTCTGGTTGGGGTTATGCAGGAGGCAGCCAATCAATGTGTCTCTCTCACATCAATGTTCTTCTCTCTCTCTCCCTTCCTCCCTTTCCATTCTATCTAAAATCAATGGAAAAGTATACTTGGGTGAGGATTAACAAAACAAAACAAAACAACAAAGCCCGGCTGGTGTGGCTTAGTGGTTGAGCATCAACCCATGCACCAAGAGGTCACCTGTTCGATTCCCGGTCAGGGCACATGCCCATGTTGTGGGCCAAATCCCCAGTGGGGGGCATGCAGGAGGTGGCCAATCAATGTTCTCTCTCATCAATGTTTCTATCTCTCTCCCTCTCGCTTTCTCTTTCTCTAAAATCAATAAAAAATAAAAATAAATAAAAAATATGTTGCCCTGGCCAGTCTGGCTCAGCGGTTAGAGCGTCAGCCTGTGGTCCAGAGAGACCCGGGTTCGGTTCCCGATAAGGGCACGTACCTAGGTTGCAGTTTGTCCCCGGCCCTGGTTGGTCGTGCGGGTGGCAGCCACTCGATGTGGCCCTTTCACGTCGATGTTTCTCTCTCTCTCTCTTCCTCTCTCTCCCTCCTACTCTATCTGAACAAAAAATGAAAAAAAGTCCTCGGGTGAGGATAAAAAAATATATATATATGTTAAAAACAAAACCCAAACCAAAAAAGCTTATTTCCCCTTTTTTGCTATAGTAAACACCTGGTTTTTCCTAGCAGATAGTTAAGCATCTGACACAAATTTGCAGGCTTATTCATTCAGTAATCATTTATTCAGAGTCCACTCTCCTTGTTCCTACTGCCCTCTAAGGCTACTTTCCTCTCTTTGCTTTTCTACTCTTCACTATCCTTAACCTCTTATAATCTGGCTTCCATCTTCACCAATGCCCTCAAATGTCCAGGTTATTCTGCTACCACCTATTGTCAAATCCAGGCCTTTTCTTCAAGCGCTGAGCACACCAGACCACTTGTTTGCTTTTTGAAATATTTTTCTCTTTTGGTTTCCAAAATACATTATCCTCCTCCTCTCTCTCTTTCTGCTCTTCTTATCTTTTATCTTTTGTTTCTTGAGCCATTCCTCAGTCTTTTCTTTCTTTTTTTAAAAAAAGATTTTTTTTTCTTCATTGATTTTAGGGAGAGAGGAAGGGAGAGGGAGAGAGAGAGAGATAGAAACATCAATGAGAGAGACCATCAATTGGCCATCTCCTGCATGCCCCCCACTGGGAATCGGGCCCACAACCTGGGAATGTACCCTAACCGGGAATCAAACCGGTGACCTCTTGGTGCACGGGTCGACGCTCAACCACTGAACCACACTAGCTGGGCTTTTCTTTCTCTTGATTTACATTTTGTAAGGATCTGCCCTTTGCCTCCCTTCTCTCTTGCCTTTGTTCCTATGCAGTCTTTGACTGTCTATCACCTTTGTGTTTAGATCTCCCATGCCGTTTTCTCTAGTCCTCATTTCTCTGGATTTCCAGGCCTGCATGTCCATCTGTCTTTAGGACATCTCTAGACTCTCAAACTCAGACTGAACTCATTTTCTTCCTTCCCCAGTTGCTTTCCCCTTTTACATTCCAATTAATATTAATAGCATTCCATCAATCTAGATGTGAACATCTCTCTCCATAGCTCTCAGATTCCTTTGGACACAGGTCCTGTAAATCTCCTCCTAAAGTTCCTTCTTCCTCTTAATTCAGGATCTAATTGCCTCTCAGCTCATCATAGGTGGTCTGCCAGCTAAAGTGATCTTTTTTTTTAAAAGATAGGGGCAGCCCGACCAGTGTGGCTCAGTGGACTGAGTGTTGTCCCATGGACTGAGTGAGCGGTCCCGGCACATGCCTGGGTTGCAGGCTGGATCACCAATAGGGAGCGTGCAGGAGGCAGCCAATTGATGTTTCTCTTTTTTTTAATCCTCCCCAAGGACATTTTTGCATCCATTTTCAGATAGAGAGGGAGAGAGAGAGGGAGGAAGAGAGAGAGAGAAACACAGATGTCAGAGAGACACATCGACTGGTTGCTACCCCCACGACCCCATCTGGGACCGGGGACGAACTGCAACCTAGGTACGTGCCCTTAGTAGAAACTGAACCTGGGCCTCTCTGGTCCGCGGGCCGACGTTCTAACCGCTGAGCCAAACCAGCCAGGGCTGATGTTTCTCTTTCACATCGATGTTTCTATCTCTCCCTTCCTCTTTCTCTGGGAAAAAAAAATCAATAAAAACATATTAAAAAAAGAAAGATAGGGGCATGTGACTCTTCTGCTTAAAGACCACCCAGGAACTCTGAAGAGAACAGACAAGGCCTCTCATACTCTAACTCCAGCTTCATCCCAGACTCATTTCCTGCACCCCACCCAACAAACTTGGCTCTGACAATCCACACAAAACACCTATATGAGCACACTATGACTTTTCCCTCTCTGTGCTTTATTTCTGCTCTGCACATAACACAGCAATTTTTCCCCCTTTATATCTTGGATCTTCATTTCAGAATGCTGAATTACTCACACTCCACATACTATCATAATTGGCCCTTCCAAAGTCCTTCACTTGTTATTTATCTATGCTTTCCCTTCATCCCTATTCCCATTTCTCTGACCCTGCAACCTTTCTAATGTATTTAAATGTTATACTTTCTTTATGTTACTGTAAAATATGTGTTTGTGTGTATGTATGTTTAATTTACATAAATGGTATTATGTTATAGATCTCATTGTGTTTCTTATTATTCAAATTTAGCACTGTTTCTAAGCACTGTCCATATTGCTAGTGGATTGCTTCTGGTTGCTGCATAGTACTCCTTCGAGTGTATGCAGCACCTTTTACCTATTCACTTCCCTGATACAGAACACGGTGAATGCTTTATACCTGATCCCCTAATGTGTCCTTTATTATTCTGAAATGAAATTCACAGATGATATAACCTGTTGTTGTAGGCAGCCTCTCAGATAGCCCCCAATGATGTCTGCCTCCTGGTATTCTCATCCTTGTGTAATCCCCACCCCTGGAGTGTGGGCTGCACTTATTGACTTCTAGTGAATAGAAATGATGGGATGTCACTTCCAAGGTTAGGTTACAAAATGACTGTGGCTTCCATCTTAGGTGTTCTCCCTGGTTTTCTCTCTCATCTGCTCTGAGAGAAGCCAGCTGCATGTTGCAAACCGCCCTATGGAGAAGCCTATGTGGCAAGTAACTGAGGGAGGCCTCTGGCAACAGCCAGTGAGGGACTGAGGCCCTTAGTCTAATAACCAGAAGAAACTGAATTCTGGGGACAACCATATGAATAATTTTGGAAGTGGATCCTTCCCCATCAGTACTTCAGATGAGACTGCAGCCCCAGCCAACACCCTGACTGCAACATAAGGGAAGTTGAGCCAGAGGCACCCAGCTAAATTGTACCCAGAATCCTGACTCACGGAAACTGTGATAAATGTTTATTGCTTTTGCCACTAAGTTTTGGGATAATTTGTTAACACAGCAATAATTAACTAATACACTTAACTATCCATGTAATTTAAAAATAATATATAATACCCTAACTGTAATATAAAGGTAAAAAAGACAGTAAATTATAATAAT
Source organism: Tadarida brasiliensis (assembly GCA_030848825.1). Taxonomy (NCBI): domain Eukaryota; kingdom Metazoa; phylum Chordata; class Mammalia; order Chiroptera; family Molossidae; genus Tadarida; species Tadarida brasiliensis. Next base: position 9,632,067 of record CM061275.1, on the reverse strand, counting down.
ATATGTTTCAATGACTGTACTAGAGGGTATAATGATTTCAGATGCTCGCACCTATATACAGAATCACCATGAATGCAGGAGCTTCAAATGCAGACTGATTCTGGTGAGTGATGGCTCATCAAATTATTACAAGTGATATGGCCTTTGGTGACATTATTTCCTGAAATTGTTCACAGCTCTTGATAAGTTCCAAACAAAACAAAGTACAAAATCCATCCAATTTCAAGGTAGTTGCTATTTTGGGAAAAATTCCCAGTTCTTTCCTTCCTGCATGTGTCTTTCTCTTTTACTTTCATACAGAGAACACTTCGCTTGTGACACTTTTGGTCACCAAATGTGTGGGTATATTTTTTCCCCCACACCAAACAATTCTGCAACACTGGCTAGGTGTCCTACAATTTAACTCGATTCTGGCACTATCTACCTGGAGATCGTGTCAGAAGGTTAGGGTCTCAATCCCATGAGACTGCCCCCCACTTAAATGCGATTTGCAGTAGTAGGTCCCCAGGATACCCACAATTTCTGCTTGACTTGGCTACAAATCAGAGGTTCCTGTGACCTGGAAAATATTTATGCTTACCAGCCTATTGAAGGATATGATCAAGGATACAGATGGGCTGCCAGATGAAGAGATACATTAGGTGATGGTTGGGAGGGTCCTGAGTGCAGAGCCTCTGTCTGTGTGGAGTTAGAGTTGGTGCCCTCCCAGTACGTGGACGTTTTCCCCAACCAGGAGTCTCTCTGAACCTGCTTCTACTGGGATTTTTCTGCCTCATGTAGGCACAATCAGTTAACTCCATTTATTTATTTATTTAAAAAAATTTTTTTTACTTTATTGATTTTAGAGAGAGAGAAAGTGAGAGGGAGAGAGAGATAGAAACATCGATGAGAGAGAACATCGATTGGCCACTTCCTGCATGCCTCCACTGGGGATCAGGCCCACAACCTGGGCATGTGTCCTGACTGGGAATCAAACTGGTGACCTCCTAGTGCATGGGTTGATGCTCAACCACTGAGCCACACCGGCTGGACAGTTAACTCCATTTCTAGCCTCTCACCCCTCTCTGGAGAATGGGCGGGTGGGGCTGAAAATTCCAAGCTTCTAATCATGGCTAGGTCTTTCTGGTGACCAGCCTCCATGGTCACCTCATCAGAACAAAATATGCTCCTAGTGCTCTTATTAGGAATTTACAAGGCTTTTAGCAGCTCTTTGCCAGGAATCAGGGGCAGGGATATGTATGTGTATATATGTATATATGAACAAAGTTAGGTTCTAGCCCTGGCCAGTTTTGCTCAGTGGTTAGAGCTTTGACCTGTGTACTGAAGGGTCGAGGGTTCGATTCCCGGTCAAGGGCACCTACCTGGGTTGCAGGTTTGGGTCGGGATAATGCTGGTGGCAACCAAGTGAATTATCTCTTTCACATCGATGTTTCTCTCTCTCTCTCTTTCTTCCCTGTCCCTTGAAAGTCAATGGAAAAATATCCTCAGGTGAGGGTTAACCAGAAAAACAAAGAAAAAAAAAGTTAGGTTCTAGACTCAGATGATCATAAACAGATTTTTAACTCCCTTGAATGTTTAGTAGGACATTCAGAAATAGTGTTTTGTGGGGCAGTTTTTCCTTGTGTAGCATCATCTCTTGCACTGCAGAACATTTTATATCCTTAGCTTTAGACTTCTTTTTAAAAATTGTTTTATGTATTGGTTTTAGAGAGAGAGAGAGAAACATCAATTTGTTGTTCCACTTATTTAGGAATTCATTGGTTGATTCTTTAAAAAAAATTTTTTTTTCTTTATTGATTTTAGAGAGAGAAAGGGAGAGGGGGAGAGAGAAACATCAATTGGCTGCCTCCTGTATGCCCCCCACTGGGGATTTGGCCCACAACCTGGGCATGTGCCCTGAGCAGGAATCGAACTGGTGACCTCTTGATGCATGGGTCTACGCTTAACCACTGAGCCACACCTGCCGGGCTTGGTTGATTCTTTTTTTTTTCCTCACGCGAGGACATTTTTGCATTTATCTTCAGATAGAGCGAGAGGGAGAGAGGAGGGAAGAGAGAGAGAGAAACATTTATGTGAGAGGGATACATCGACTGGTTGCCACCCACAGGACCCCAACCGGAGCCGAGGACAAACTGCACGCGGGGTACATGCTCTTAGCAGGAATCCAACTGGGACTCTCTGGTCTGTAGGTCAATGCTCTAACCTCTGAGCCAAAGTGGCCTGGGCAGTTGATTCTTATATATGCCCTTGACAGGGGATCAAATCCACAACCTTGGCATATCCAGAGGATGCTCTAACCAACTGAGCTACCCAGTCAGGGCTAGCTTTAGACTTCCAATGCCTGTGGTTTTCCCAACTCTTCTGACCCAAAAACTCCCCACAAAAGTTTAAATCCTTAGTCTAGGTGGTGTAACCGCCCCCTTCAGAACTAATAGTGAAGAACAGTATCCCCAGTAACCAACACAGAGCTTGGCATAAACAACGGTGGAACTCTAAATTGTTGAAATTGTTTAAATACACCCTTGGGACAGCCCAAGACCACTGGCTAGCCCCACAATGATCCAGCCATAGCTTGGCAGTCCCAAATCAGATAGTGGTGATTCCATATGCAGAAGCAAACTTAGGGTGACAACGAGATACACGCTGCCTAGGCTTCCTTTTCTTTGCTAAAGTTTAATTCCTTCGGAATTTCGGAGCCATGAGCTCATCCCCACGTCCTTAAAGAGTGTTCTGATTCCGTCCCTTGGCGGGTCACACGCGTTACCCTTGCTGGCTGGCCTGTAGGCCCCGCCCCAGCCCCGCCCGAACCTGCGCGTCACCGGAAGTGAGGCAACGGAAGTAGTAAAACCCGCTCAGAGCGAGGCGGGCGGGCTCTGTAGGCTCTGGTGGGATGGCGGATGAGGAAGAGGACCCCACTGTGAGTGACCACCTCTGTTCCAACCCGCTCTTTTCTTCACTCCCTCGGGTACAGTAGCGAGGGCCAAGTGCGGAATCGGGTCTGTTTTCCTTAGTGAATTCAGCCGGGAGAGTCGGGGACTTGACGCTGTGCTAGCCTTTTTCTTCTACTCATCTTTTTAGTGCGTGGGGCAGGACGTGAAGGGAGAGGGGGCATGTGGACCCTTGCTCTTTGCTTTTGGTCCATATCTGCCAGACACCCTTTGTAACGCCCAGAGAATCATCAGAGGTTAAAGCTAACGTTTGTTAGGGCTCTCTATGAACCAACAGTTCAACTACTAACAAAACTATGTACTTACAGTAAAGTATGGACCGCAATTCGGAACCCGGGTTTCAAAATTACTGTTCTCTGTGAGCAAGTTATTTAGCTTGGATCCTCGGTTTTCATGTTATAAAATGGGGTTAAGGCTTCCTTAAGGAGAGTTCCTAGCACTGTGTAAGCAGCACTTAGTATTCGTTTTTCTTGCTTTGATTCAGAACCAACTCTTGTAATAGTAAAACTGTCTAGCAATAGGCCAACTTAGTTGGTTTAAAAAAACATATGGTCATTAGATTATTTGTTAGGGACGTAGAAGCCATTTTTGCTTGAGATGGAGGTTGGCCTAAAATGCTATGGTTTCATGAGTTTTTGCTGCTTGCTTTAGGCTTTCTGGCATGATATCAATGTTGAAAATGGGGGGAAATGTGAATTACTAAAAAATCAAATGCAGTTCAATTACTTGACATTTCTATATATACATTTTAACTTCCAGTTTGAGGAAGAAAATGAAGAAATTGGAGGAGGTGCAGAAGGTGGACAGGGTAAAAGAAAGAGACTTTTTTCTAAAGAATGTAAGTAACATTTACAGTGATTTTATTATAAAATTTTTTCCGCTTTATTGATGTTAGAGAGAGAGGAAGGGAGAGGGAGAAAGATAGAAACATTGATGAGAGAGAACAATAATTGGCCACCTCCTGCATGCCCCCCACTGGGGATCAGGCTCACAACCAGGGCATGTACCCTGACCTGGAATCAAACTGGCAACCTCTTGGTGCGCTGGATGATGCTCAACCAACTGAGCCACGTTGGCCAGGGCCACACTTTTTTTTAAGTGAGGAAATATGATCAGGGTTTCAATTCAGGGCCTAAGAACATACTTCCATTTCTTTTCTGGTCCCATACCTTGGCAGCAGTAGAAGCAAGGACTTCTTTTGACTGTAAGCCTAAAGTTAGGATGATTCCTGGAACAGGTGCTGAGGGTAGAAATTAAGTTGGAGCTCTGGACTAAGGCAGGAAGGTGGTGAACAGTGTGGGGCTTTATAGTAGTATAGGGAATATAATGTATCCATCTTCTGTTCTACTCCCTCAATAGACAGGTTTGACCCTTTTTGTCAGCAACACAAGGGACTGGTCCAGGCCAAGCCCTGAAAGGTACTATAAGAATGTGCACTCCGTCTCCCAGTTCTGGTCCCTTACATGTAGTTATGGCTGAGTTTTGACAGACGGGGCAACACATGAATACCTGGTTCATTTATGTTGAGTCAGATGTAAGCAGTTCCCAGAGGCTCTTGAAACTGCAAGGTTAGTATGTCTTTTGATTTTAACCTCTCAAATTCTTCTACATATCTCAATTCCTCACCTAAAGCTGACTGCTCCTTATTCCATCACTGATGCCATTTACTCCATTTGTATGTGTTTTTACTTCTTTTTTTTTTTTATCCTCACCCAAGGACATTTTTGCATTTATCTTCAGATAGAGCGGGAGGGAGAGAGGGAGGAAGAGAGAGAGAGAAACATCGACTGGTTGCCACCCACATGACCCCAACCGGGGCCAGGGACGAACCACAACTGAGGTACGTGCCCTTACGGGAACCGAACCGGGACTCTCAGATCCATGGGCGGACACTTTAACCACTGAGCCAAACCGGCCAGGACTGGTTTTACTTCTTTTGTCAGCATGCGATGGGGATTCCTACACCAGAGCACCCCGGAGTGAAGCTTGCATAGTCAGTTCTTAGCAAAAACTTATTCTACTTGGATTGCTTTATTTTTATTTATTTATTTATTTTTTTGGTTAATCCTCACCCAAGGATATTTTTCCATTTATTTTTAGATAGAGTGGAAGGAAGGAGTCGGGTGGGGAGAGACATCTATTGGTTGCCTCCCGCACAACTCTGACCAGGGCTGGGATGGAACCTGCAACCCAGGCTGTGACTGGGGATTGAACCGGCTACCTCTCAGTGCATGTGACAACGCTCAATCCACTAAGACACACCAGCTGGGAAATAGGAATTATTCTTTTTTTTTTAAATATCCTTAGGTGAGAATTTATTATTTTTTTTTCTTTATTGATTTTAGAGAGAGAGGAAGGGAGAGGGAGAGAGATAGAAACATTGATGAGAAAGAACATCGATTGGCTGCCTCCTGCATGCCCTCAACTGGGGATCAGGCCCATAACCTGGGCATGTGCCCTGACCGGGAATAGAACCTCTTGGTGCATGGGTTGATGCTCAACCACTGAGCCACACTGGCTGGGCAGGAATTATTTTTAATGTACTCATTCCTGCCTTGATAAGTGTCCTAGTTCCTTCTTTTTTTTTTTTTCCCATATAAAATTTACAATAAATTGTACTAGTCTTAGGTGAACAGCTTGATGAATTTTACATATATACATACACTTTTAACCACCACTCAAGTTAAGATAAAAAACATTTCCAATGTATAACAGTATTTTCACATTTATATGCCTCTGAGAATCCGATAGGAGTTGATTTTTCTTCCCAGAAAAATGCACACACACAAATAATGTATAAAACTTTTGCATATAATTTTAGGTGGGCTCAAGGACTTCAGAGCTTGTCCATGGACTAACTGGGAGTTTTTAGGCTGTAGGATAACAATCCATATGGATCTCAACTGCCCTAAACTACCAAGAAGTGTGATACTACTATTGGTAGGAATATAGACTTCGGAGCCAGAGCATTTGAGTTCAAGTTCAGGTACCATCTCTTACTATCTATGTGACTCTGGGTAAATCACTTAACTTGGTGCCTCAATTTTCTCATTTATATAGAACAGGGATAATAATAGCATCTACTTGAAAGAATTGTTTTGAGGATTAAATGAGTTATATGTGTGAAAGGCTATATAAGTTTTACCTATTAGCAGTTATGTTTATTAGTAGTTTTTATTTTTTAAATATGTTTTTATTGCTTTTTTTTTTTAGAGAGAGAGGAAAGGACAGAGAGAGACATCCATGTGAGAAACATCAGCTGCCTCCTGCACACCCCCTACTGGGGGTCCAGCCTGCAACTCTGGCATGTGCTATGACCAGGAATCAAACCAGGACCTCTCAGTCCATGGGATGCTCAATCCTCTGAGCCACACTGACAGGGCTATTAGCAGTTATTTTTATTACTCTATATTAGACTTCTCTTTTGCATTTTTTTGGGTTCCTTCAGATGAAGCTTGAGAGGGCTTTGCTGGCAGTTGTATTGATCTAGATATGTCAAGATTCTGTAGTAAGCCCTTTGCTATCTCCTTTTAATTACTCCATTCTTCCTATAAGAAGGTAATTGGAACACTTTCTCTCATGTCCTTTTCCCAGAAGCACAAAGTTTCCCACCTTTATTTTAATGTCTTTGATTTCAGAGTGATATTTGAGAGTTTAACCGCTTTCCATTATGCTACCATCCCTGAATTACTTATTGGGTAATGTCAGAAAGGATTTTGCCTTCTGTTTTCCAGTGCCCCACTGACAAGACAACCTCCCACCCCCCTTCAGTAAAGGCTCATTGCCACTCATCTTGTCCCTGCCTATTTAAAGGTATTGTGGGAAGGCTGGTGAGTAGGTGATAGAGGTTAGGGAAAGAGTATTGATGTCAGGGCTCAGTAGCTGGCAGGGAAGGGGAGTTCCTACCTACTAGGTAGAAAAAGTTGGTTATGAGATTGTGGTTTGTGGTTAAAACCTTTTACACCACCCTGGCCAGTTTGGTTCAGTGGTTAGAGCATCGGCCCGTGGACCAATGAGTCTCAGATTCGATTCCAGTCAAGGGCACATACTTCGGTTGTGATTCATCCCCGGCCCTGATTGGGGTCGTGCCAGAGGCAACCACTCGATGTGTCCCTCTCACGTCGATGTTTCTTTCTCTCTTTCTCTCCCCCTCCCACTCTATCTGAACAAAAATGGAAAAATATCCTCAGGTGAGGATTAAAAAAAAAAGAAAAAAAAACCCTTTTACACCAAAATCGTAGATATGTCAAGATTCTGTAGTACTTGGAGACAAGTACAATGTAAATATATTTTTATACCAATATACTCTATAACTTGGTTTAATTCTAATTTGAAAAAATGTATCGGTCAAATGGCTAAATTTGTCCAAGTTAACAAGAATGACTATTCTTTTCTAGTACGATGTATGATGTATGGGTTTGGGGATGACCAGAATCCTTATACTGAGTCAGTGGATATTCTTGAAGACCTTGTTATAGAGTTCATCACTGAAATGGTAAGGTTTTTTTTTTTGTAATTGGTTTTAGTTAATTGAGGAAGAGATTTGAAATTCTTTTAGATAAGACGAACTATGGCGTCCTTTAGAAATAAGCTATCCATTTGAGTACCTGTTTTGTGGAAGTTATTGGTTATTATTTATCATTAAGAATGGAGATTTTGTTTATATATATACACACATATACATATATGTATATGAACATATATAAATATATGTGCATGCACAGATAATATAGAGACAACTAATGCTAAGATTTTGGTGAATCTTCTTTTGTCTTTTTAAAATTTATAAAAATTGAAATCATATATATAGTCTTATAATCTGTTTTTGGGTTTTTTCCTTCCATTTAGGTAAACCTAGAATATTTTCCCTATGTCATTGCATAATGCTCTATATTTTTAATGGTTTCGTAGCATTAATTGAATGGATGTGCTCAAATTTATTCATTTAAAACCTTAATATTTAGTTTCCCTTTTTAGTCATTGGAGATAATGCTATGATGAACCTTTGTTTTTGCACAGGTTAAATATATAATGATAGAGATTAGATGGGTTTTAAAACCCACCAATACTGAGGTGGACACAAATTTTATTTTATTATTTTTTTTTATATTTTAAAATTTTCATATCTTTATTGTGTGTAGTTGTAACAAACATTCACTGTGTGCACATTCCACAAATTTTAAATGAAATGCGTGATTACAAATAAATTACAAAATTATTTTACACAGTGAAGACAAAAACTACAAATATCAAAAAAAAAGAAAAAGAAACATCAATAAACTTGATAGATTTCATGTCCTTAATATTAAAAATGTCTACAAAGCATTAAGAGAAACATTGCTAATCACCCAGTAGAAAGTGGACAGAGGACATGAACAGGAAGACAATTCACAAATGAATAGCTATAATAGTTAGAACAGAAAAGTCTTCAAACTCACCAGTATTAAATACATGCAAATTAAAAAATAAATAAATACATGCAAATTAAAAGTAAAATATTAGATTTAAAAAAAATTAATTGAATTTAATGTTTCTTTGTAATAGACTCACAAGGCAATGTCAATTGGAAGACAAGGGCGGGTACAAGTTGAAGATATCGTCTTCTTGATTCGAAAGGACCCAAGGAAGTTTGCTAGGGTTAAAGACTTGCTTACTATGAATGAAGAATTGAAACGAGCTAGAAAGGCATTTGATGAAGCAAACTATGGATCTTGACAACTTTTGTACTTTCTGAAGCTTCATTATCTTCTGGGGAGACCATATATAATAACCGTGTGTTCTCCATAGTAAGTCCTGATAACTAGCCATGTAAGTGAAAGATGGAGAAGCACAAAGTTTCCCACCTTTATTTTCATGTCTTTGATTTCAGAGTGATATTTGAGTCTAACTGCTTGCCATTATACTACCATCCCTGAGTTACTTATTGGGTTTTAATGACCATATGTAAGTTGAAGGACCTTGCAACCCATGTAGTATCTTCTGACTTTGACTATCTAAACAGTGGAGTAGTATTCATATATCAGGTGTATTTGTGCCATTGCAGGCCATGCTGTTTGATATGTGAAATCTAAATGGCACCTTTGGCTTTATGATAGCTAAGACATGATAGCTATAACTCTAGTTTTAAGACTGCAGCAATCTGAGAGGTTATTAAAAGATAGTGAAATGGTTTGTGTTTCTTTTAAGGAGAAGATAGAAGAAAATACAGTCTTTGGTAGGTATGTTTGTCTTAAGGTAATAATTTGTTTTAATATTCTTTCCTTTTGAGAAACTAAAAGTTTCATGTGAATGCTTCTGTGTTGAAGGCTTTTTTGATTTAAAACCTTTTGGGCTTATAATATACTATTTCTCAAGTTTTAAGAAAACTAATTTTCCCAGATCAGATTTCCCTTCTATATAAAAATAAATGCTTTTAGTAGCAGGGATGGCATTGCTTAAAAAGCTGACGGCAGGATAAGCATTTGGGTGGTGTTTTAATTAACATTTGTTAGTACTTGTTCATTGTGGAAATGTGTACTTGACTAAAACCATATATGGCTACGGAAACCACTTTTGTAGATCAGGATATACAGTTTTTGTGTGTATTTAGCTTATTGTATTAAATTATTATTGTACTTAGCTAAAAATCAGGATTAAATTTACATTTAGAGGGATCACTGAATATTACTCTTTGTGAAACTGAACGTCTTATGTCCCACTTGTAAACACTATCTATAAATCAGTACTTAGGAAAATGTAACTTTCTTAACCTATTGATACAGGATTAAAGTGTGAAAAATTAAAAAAGATTAATACTTTAATTTGACTATGTGTGATTTATCAGCTTTTTTTCTCCCACTTAAAATATAATTCTAGCTGCTTAATCTCACTAAAAACTTTTTCTATATTATTACTATAATGCACTTGAATTGATAGTGAGATTCAAGATAGCTAGGCTGATCTTTTTGTTATTTAAAAAAGTAAAAACCAGTTGAAAAGCTACTCCAGTCTAAGCTGAAATCAAGAATGGGAGCAGAAGGGGGGAAATTGGTGTATGTCTGTAATACTCTCAACAATGGAAAGAAAGAGAGCAGAGTACTAAATTATTAGCATACCACTGTTTTTGCTCATCAGGGTCTACTTCACCCTGAAGAAGGAACTGGTAGTAGCCAGCACCTGGGCAGTTGTACTGGGTACCTGTATTAGTCTGCCAAGCTGCCCTAGCAAATGTCAGACTAGGTGGTTTAAACAACAGATTTGTTTTCTCACAATTCTGGAGGCTGGAAGTCTGACATCATGGTGCCAGCATGGTCAGATCCTGGTGAGGACTTCCTGGATTACAAATAGCTGCTTTCTCACTGTGTCCTTACATGGCTGCGAGCTCTGTTGTCTGTCTCTTCCTCTTCTTAAAAGGGCAGCATTTCTGTCACATCAGGATTCCACCCTTATGACCTCATTTAACCTTAATCACCTCCTTAAAGGCCCTATCTCCAGTACAGTCAGATGGGGTGTTAGGGCTTCAACATACACATTTGGGGGGACACATTCAGTCTATATAGCAGTGCCATTAGTCTTACTATTTTGCTAGTGTTCTTAGCATGTAAGAAGATTTTTTTTTGAGACGGGGAGAGAGAGAAAGATCTGCTGCATGCCCACTACCAGGGATTGAGCCTGCAACCCAGGCATGTGTCCTAACTGGGAATCAAACCGACAATCTCAGTGCATGGGACAGCACCCTACCAACCAAACCACACTGGCCAAGGCTAAGAAGTTTTTTTTAATGGGATTTTGTATTAAGACTTTTGTAGGTTGCAAGTGATAGAATTTAACTCAAAAATAACATAAGCAAAAAAAAAAAAAAAAAAGAGGAAATTATTGGCTTATCTAACCAAAACAAGGGAAAGAAGAACTTGAGAATCCAGACTCTGCTCATCTATCCAAATTTTGGCTTGACTCTCTCAGGAACCTGATTGTGTCAAGGAAACATGATGATGGCTAGGAGCTCTAGGGTTCCATCCATATAACTCCTAATCGAGGAAGCTGCTTCACTTCCTGGCACAGAAAATTCCAAGCAAGGATCATGATTGCCCTGGCTGTGGTTATTCTTGGACCAATCACTGTGGCCAGGAAGAAGCTGTACTATAGCCTGGATCTCAAGCCCTACCTCTGGTAAAGAAGAGCTTGGAGTTGGTGGGGGAAGCTGGGTACCGCTATTAGCAGGAGAAGGAGAGAGGCTGGATGGACAGAAATAACAGATGTGCACTAACTTGATTCATGAACTTACTTATTAACTGAATCCTGATATTAAAGCATCATGGCTCTCTTCCAGTATCTAGAGCTGCACTGTGTAATATGGTAGCCACTAGCTACATCAGGCTATTTAGTTAATTAAAATGAAATCAAATTAAAATTTTTCTACTGCACTAGCTATATTTCAGGTGCTCAGTAGTCCCATGACTAGTGGCTACTGCATTGAACGGTGATGACATATAACATTTCCATGATCACAAAATTACTTTGGACAGTGCTGATCTATAGCGTTGTGGTCTCTCCTAAGTTAATTCACTTTTTGTTTTTTAACTTATATGGAAAATCTCAAGTATACACAATAAGAGGATAGTATCATGAGTACCTTCAACAATTAGCCAGCCTTTTGCTAATTTAATGTTTTACCATTTTTAGGGGGGAGAGGGGCAGTATTTTAAAGGAAACTTAAGAAACTGGATCATTTCATCTATAAATACTTCAGTATGTATCTCTAACAAAAAGTTTTAAAAGGTAGTTCAAATACTGTTATACCCTAATAAAAATGAACACTAATTCCTTAACATTCCATTTAATACCCAACCCCTGCTTATATCTCTTGATTTGTCTCAAAGTATCTTTTTGAGTTTGTGTATTAGTATTTATTGCTGCTATAATAAGTTACTGCAAATTCAGTGACTTAAAATCATTATCTTGTCAGTTCTCTAGTTTGGAAGTCTGACATGGGCCTCACTAGGCTAAAATCAAGGTACCAAGAGGGCCACATTCCTTTCTGGATGTTCTAGGAAATAAACTGCTTATTTGCCTCTTTTACTTTCTAGAGGCAGCATTCCTTGGCTCATGGTCCACTCTTTAGAACTATCCCTGTTGCATCTCTCTGTCCCTTCTTCCGTAGTCATAGCTCCCTCTAGCTCCGGCTGGGCAAGGTTCTCTGTTTTTAAGGACCCATGTGATTATAATGGACCCACCTGGGTAACCCAGACTAATTCCCCATTTCAAGCCCTTTAACTTAATCACACTAGCAAAGTCTCTTTTACAAATGTAGGGTAATATGCAGGTCATGGGAATAAGGACATGGACATCTTTGGGGGGCTATTATTCTGCCTAACACAGTGTGTTTGGAAAAGGCTCTTAAACAAGGTGTCACCACATTTGGTCAGTATGTCTAAATTTTTATTTTTATTAAAAAATTTTTTTTTCTTTATTGATTTTAGAGAGAGGAAGGGAGAGGGAGAGAAAGATAGAAACATTGATGAGAGAGAACATCAGTTGGCCACCTACTGCGTGGCCCCCACTGGGGATTTGGCCCACAACCTGGCCATGTGCCCTGAATGGGAATCAAACCAGGGACCTCTTGGTGCATGAGTCGTTGCTCAACCACTGAGCCACACCGGCCAGGCAGTATGTCTAAATTTTTTTTTTTTTTTTTATCCTCACCCGAGGACATTTTTTTATTTTTTGTTCAGATAGAGTGGGAGGGAGAGAGAGGAAGAGAGAGAGAGAGAAACATTGACGTGAAAGGGACACATCGAGTGGCCGCCACCCACACGACCAACCGGGGCCGGGGACAAACTGCAACCGAAGTACATGCCCTTAGCGGGAACCGAACCGGGGTCTCTCTGGACCACAGGCCGACGCTCTAACCGCTGAGCCAAACCGGCCAGAGCAAGTATGTCTAAATTTTTAAAAATCCGTAATAGCTCCCCTCCCCGACTTTGTTTTAAGTGGAGCTGTCTCTTTAAAAAAAAATCATACCTTTTATTTTTCTACTAGCATGTTTGTTAGATGCTCAAGCAGAATGTCTAATACATATCTAGGATTCACTTGAAAGTGTTGGTTTTATTGTATTTAAACTGGTCTTAAGTAAAAACTGTAATATTAACTCTAAGTGTAGACATTTTTTCTTGTTAATCCTCACTCAATATTTTTCCATTGATTTTTTTTTAAGACAGAGTGGGAGGGGGAGAGAGAGAGAGAAACATTGATGTGAGAGAGACACATTGATTGATTGCCTCATGAACCTGAAACCCAGGTGTGTGCCCTTGACCGGAATCGAACCCGAGACCCTTCGGTTCATGGGCTGACGCTCTAACTGCTGAGTTGAACCGGTCAAGGGCTAGAAACGTTTTAAAGGGGGAAATAGTTCCCTTGGTCTCTAATCAATGAAAAGAGGTGTTGTCTGGCGAATCATTTGGCTGCTTCCCAAGAGGTATCGGGAGGTCGCATTACGTGGGAGAATGTACTGTATATTCCAGAGTTTGATTCGCAGGATTACAGGCTTAGAAACCAATTTCATCAGCAAATGGAGAGCACATCAGTTTCTTGGGGTGGATCACCGAAACCAAGGTAATAAAACCAATGTATGAAAATGGATGCCAATTAACAGGTGTAAAACTTGCCACTGTAGCTAGCAAAGTCTTCTCTTCTCTAGACAGACCCATGTGGGATACTGAGACATAATTATGAGGGTGAATCAGAATGAGGGGAGTTAAACGAATTCATTGTCTAGAGCTTCAGGTAAGATAAGGATAAAGTTAAAATAGAAACTGGAAAAATGGCTCCCAGGGCCTGGGGACCTACCTTCAAGATTGCCTTGTTACTGACACTGGAGCTAGTCAGACTTATATTATGGGATAGGATCAAGGAAAACATTGATAGACAAATATTTATTAAGCACCTATTGTATTTGAGGCCTAGCACAGATAGTATTTTGCTCTGTGGTATCTGCATAAATGGAATTCTAAAGTTATAAAGTAAGGAGCAAATTTCTTACATGTTACCTGTAGATTGATAAGCATTTCAATTTGAACTTCTATACAAAATCCTAATTCATATGTTGTTTGTAGTGCTGAAATTTCTATGCACATGCTTGTTTTATTGTACTTACACAGAAAGCCTGCTAAACTGCCTTGAAATCCTTGGGTGTATTCAGAATAGGAAGAACTAAAACATAAATCATTTTGTCATTTGTCTTTGTGTGGCCATTTTATTTTATTATTATTATTATTTTTTTGCATTTATCTTCAGATAGAGCGGGAGGGAGAGAGAGAAACATCGATGTGAGAGAGACACATCGAGTGGTTGCCACCCACAGGACCCCAACCGGGGCCGGGGACAAACTGCAACCGAGGCACGTGCCCATAGCGGGAACTGAACCCGGGACTCTCTGGTCCCCAGGCCAATGCTCTAACCACTTAACCAGACTGGCCAGGGCTGTGTGGCCATTTTAGATAAATAACTGAAAATTTATTAAGAAAGAGTTTACTAAGTTACTAACCAAACTTTAAAAAAAATGCTAATGCTATACTTAATTTTTCTGAAATAGCATTTTTGTAAGTTTTTTTGAGGGAGGGGAGGTGTACATGAACTTACAATAAGACTCATTCTGGTGAATCTCTGTGGTTTTCTTCCATCTTTACAGCAAGTTCTACTAAATGGACCCAAGTTTATTACTAGAAACTTACCTTATCCTAAAATACACCCATCCAAAATTAGGATGTTTAATGTACTTTATGTATTAACATTTCCTAACATACAGTCCCCTCCCCCTTTTGATTTTGAAGTATTTCAATGAATTTTTTTTTCTAAAACAATACTTTAACATTTTATTTTGAATATAACATCAGATGTTTACTATAAATAAAAGCACATCTCCTTTATGTTGAAACGATAATGTATTTTTCTTTATTTAGTTTACCCATCCACATATAATTTAAGCTTTTGTTTAGGGATCTGGTCTAGACAGGAGCTTGAGTAGAGCTGGTATTCTGCTTCCAAAGTCCTTGAACCTGCTTGAAGGAGAAGCAGCAGTGGAGGTATTTTGTTCTCCCAGAACCAGGCACTGCTGGCTGGGAAGTATACAGCTCTTTGGTGTGTGTATTTGAGTGTGCGTTCTGACAATGAGAGTAGAGCTTTTAAAACAAGTTCCTTTATCTCCACTGACCTTCCCCTGAACAGCTTGAGGCAAGATTTCCTAATTTAGGCTTGTACTCAGATTCCTTTCTACTATTTGGGGAAAACCAAAAATTTCGATTCCCCATTTTAGAAGTGAGATTTGGGAATCTCATTAATAGGGGTCCACCTTAGCCTGCAGGCATTTATGTCACAAGGCACCATGACTCATTCTGTCAAGTTAGAACCTGCATTTTCAAATGATGCCTAACCTAGTTCCTGAGCCAGAGTAGGCACTCAATAAATATTTGGTGAATGATTGAGGCAGTACCTTGGGATCTAAGGACATTTATTCATCTGAGAAAGCCTTGTCCTTACTGAACAATTCGCCGCTTTACAGCAACTAGAGTGAAAGACAAGCAGATCTAATCTTGACCAGTGTGGCCAAGTATAGAAGGAAAGCTGATACCTTTGGCTAACAGCTATTAAGGTTGTAGTGTAACACTTGATGTTACACTAGGAAGCAAATATACAATCAATGCATTTGTCAGTGTACAAGTGATAAGATGTACCAGATGTCTTGTATTTCAGTGCCGGGTTTCTTTCCTCTTCCATCCTCCTTTTCTGGAAATAAAATGGTTATGTCTTTGCTTCTAACAATTCTGATGGCTATTTACTGAAAGTTGAGATGCAGATGACACTATACTGTAAAATATGGGGGATATAAACATGAATAAGACCTTTTATTTCCTCTGCCTTGTCAGAATAAAATCCACTTTCTTGAAGCTAAAATTTCCAGTTGATACAGAGTGAAGCAGAGTAGAAAAAGAAGATTTTAAGAGTCAGAATGGTTAGAATCTTGGCTCTGCTACATGTCAGCTGTTTTACCTTGGTCAAGTTATTTCCCTTAATCTCTAAATAGGAATAATTAACAGGCATTTTAAGGGAGATTGTGAGGTTTATTAAAATAATTTTTTTTTTCTTTATTGATTTTAGAGAGGAAGGGATGGGGAGAGAGATGCCCCCACACTGGGGATCGGGCCTACAACCTGAGCATATGCTCTTACTGTGAATTGAACTGGCAACTTCTTGGTGCATGGGTCAACACTCAACCACTGAGCCACACTGGCCAGGCGAGATTGTGAGGTTTAAATGAGAACATAGGCAAACACTTCAATTTGTACTTAATGAATGCCAAAACCAATGTAGAACCCTAAACCAGGTTCTTTCTTTCATTTTTTTATTTGTTTATTTATTTATTTTTGTTCATCCTTACCCAAGGATATTTTTCCATTGAATTTTAGATAGAGTAGAAGGGAGGGGGGGGGGAGGAGATTTGTTGCCTCCCACAGGACCCTGACCGGTCCAGGACCGAACCTGCAACCCAGGTATGTGCCCTTTACTGGGAGTCAAACCGAAGACCCTTCGGTCACAGGGCCAATGCTCTAACTGCTGAGCCAAACTGGCCAGGGCAGGTTCTTTCTTTTTTTATAGCACTTTGCCCTTATCCCTAATTAGTAACTCGAAATCCAATTGAATATTTAACTATTTAAATGGTTCTGGGTCTTGAAACTACTATTGTTTGAGACTCAAGACTGAGAAGTGGATTTTCAGGTGAACTATACTGGCCAAATAATTGGCAGACTACTTCCAGGATATATCATATCTGCCCACTTTTTCAACTTAAACATTCTGTAGTTTTGTGGAGGGTCCCCCCCCCCCGCCCCCCCCAGATATCAACACTTGGAGTAACATTAAGTTGTGTTTATATTTATTTGTTGGTCACTTATCACTGAGATAGTTCTTAATGAAGACTGTCTTCCAGGAGTTAATCAGAACTAACTAGACAATTGAAGTTTTGCAATTCAGCTTTTGTACTTATAATGGTTTTCCTTGAATTTGTAAATATTTTTCTTAAAACCTTTTCCTCAAGCTATCACTTCTTTTTAATTGGATCAAATTTTTCCTTTCCAGAAATGTTTTTGACGTTTATTAATTTTTTAAAAATTGATTTGAGAGAGAAAGAAAGAAAAACATTGATTTGTTGTTCCACTTACTCGTGCATTCTTTGGTTGATTCTTGCATGTGCTCTGACTGGGGATGGAACCTGAAACCGCGATGGTCTAACCAACTGAGCTACCAGGCGAGGGCCCATTTGATGTCTATTCATACCAGTCTCCTTTTACCACATTTCCCCGGCTTTGGAAGGCCCAGCGCACTCTCGCCTTTTCGCCTTTGTGAGGACCAGGTTATTACAGGCTTGTGTCACTACATTCTTCCTTAGTTCTACATGGTTTTACTCCCTGGATGCTTAATTCAGCTCATTTGAGCATCATGTACGTTTGTGGAATACTAGTTATAAACTGAATGTAAACGATTCAGGAGGCTCTGGCTAGAAATAAAAGATAAAGCCATTCAAGGGCTTTAGAATTTGCAAACCGGAAACACACGTAGGCAAATACCCAGAGTGTTCTGAAAGAGAACTGAGTTCTTAGTTAAAAGTTCATTCTTGAGAAGAATCAGTTCTGCGTTCCCCGCTTCTGGATTGGTCCAGATGATGATCTTCCAGATGTGGGATGGGCTGGATAATGGATGTCCTCGTACTGCACCGAAGGGGTGGGAAGTAGTGAGGTTTTGCTGCCAAGAAGCACCCAAAAAGGGGTAGTAAAAAACTGAACATGTTGAGTATTAAGCAACTGACAAATGCTTCAAGGCAGATCATCACAAAATCAAGAATGGGGCAATTCAGCTGCTGGAACTTTCGGGAAGAATGGGGCTTGGGAAAACAGGAGGAAGCAAGATTTATTTCATTAGCCTTTATTAATAAATTATCCAGGAGGTATATTAAGAATCAATGCTGATGCGCAGAGGACTAGATTGGGAGTCAACAGCCCACTACGCGCTTTGTTGGGATACCTGATCACGGCCGCCAGGGTTTTGCGTCCAGGCTGCGGGTCTCACACAGTCGCCGCGCCCACTCTTCCTCCCGGTCCAGCCTATCCTCGGAGCGCTGGCCGAGAGCCTGTCGGTCCAAGCGGGTCCTCACCTCGCCGGGCTCGGGCCGTCTGGCCGATTCTGTTTTCTGCGCAGGCACTTGCCTGGCCGCCCGGCGGGGTCCTGAGGCGCCTCGGGGGAGCGCGGCGATTGGCTGTGCTGGGGCTGGGACCGGGCTCCGCACCGTTTGACAACCGCAGTCTGCGGGAGGCTGGGCTGAGGGCCGCGGACCTGGGAGGGGCCGACAGGAGGAAGGACAGACTGACGAACTGATGCACTGACGCGCGGTGGAAGGAGGACCGACGCCAAAACCCAGGCCTCCGCTCTCGCGTACCCGCCCTAGCCGGAGCCGGCCGCTTTGGGGCCCCGGCCGCAGGCCACCTCGCCGCTCTCTCCTCTGCTGCTTCTCCGGGTTCGCCCTCAGGTGAGTGACTCCGGGAGGCGGAGGCGGGGTCGGGCTGCGCCGCACACCTCGCGTTGCCATGGTCACCCGTCGCCACCTGTCACCACTTGCCCGGGTTCGGAGCCATGCGACCCCCAGGGCGGCGCTCGCGGCCTGGGAGAAGGGTTTTGGTTAGGCTTGAGTGCTGACTGGGTGGGATGGGGTCACGCGTGAGGCCCCGGCACCGCGGGACGAGGACCTGGGAACTGCGGGCCGATGCGAGGCCGCCACCCCTGGACCACACCTTTCCGTCGCTGCGAGCCCCGCTCGGGGGCACAGCGACGCCCTGCACCCTGCCTCTGCCCGCTCCTGAGCACTTAGCGGCCACAGGAGTCGTGCCCACCTGGCTGCTGCAGAGAGGCGGGGTGAGGGCAGACCTCGCACACTCTTCCTTCCTCACCCCTCCGCCGAGCCCGGCGAGAAGTGGGCACGCCTTGGCCAGGAGGAGCCTGGAGGAGCCGGGAGCTGCGGGGCTGGGGGTGAGCGGCGGCTAGAGGCAGCCCTGCGGGGCCGGGTTTGGCGGTTCTTGCATCACTAGTCGATGTGAGCCTCCTTTGGAGGTCTGGGTGGGGGTCGGGGGAAGGGCAGCGACTGCATTGGGAACGGGGGTGGAGTCCAGGAGGGGGGCGCCTGCCTAGGAGACGTGGGAGGTTGTAGAGCTCACGGTGTTAAGCTGGTTCTCTATTGGGGAGAAAGAGATTGGGGCTGTATCTCTGGGTCCAGGCCTTGTCCATAAGGGCTGGGGCGGGGGCAGGCAGCGGCGGCATTTGACCAGCATCTGATTTTTTCTTTTCTGTACCCAGACTCACAGTCACTAACCACTCATGGTGTCTGAGCCGAGTGTTTTTTTGGCAACTTGGTTCTGCATAATGAAAGGAGAAGTCTTTGTTCCGCCCAGATTCATAGGTTGTGATCCTAACACTATTTCCCTCCCTTTGTTATAGACTTCATTGAATAGTTAAAGAAGTTCATGGCACAGAAATTAACATGTGGGTTTTAATTGCTAGAAATCTTTTTTTTTTTTCCACAGAAAATCCAAGGGTTTTTTGTTTGTTTGTTT
The DNA here is from genome assembly GCA_030848825.1 of Tadarida brasiliensis. NCBI lineage: Eukaryota > Metazoa > Chordata > Mammalia > Chiroptera > Molossidae > Tadarida > Tadarida brasiliensis. Next base: position 9,612,488 of record CM061275.1, on the reverse strand, counting down.
TTGTCTCCAGTGTTGGCATGTGTTACTAGAAAGGAGGAGAAATGCCTAAGAGCCCATTTTCCTTTATATGGCATATTCTCGAGGTCTCATTTAGAAGGAAGATGTAATGAACAATTTTACCTTAGGTTTTAGGGCATAGATTGCTTCCACACAGGAAAGAAAAAATATTATACAGTGATGGAAAAGACAAGCAATTAAGCTGTAACAGTATACTGTTACGTTTTTGTTTTTTTGTTTTTAAAAACAACCTTGAATTTAGATGCTATTATATATAATTAAAATTTTTTTTTCAGTTATAGTTGACATACAGTATTATATTAGTTTTAGGTGTACTAAATATGTAAATTTTTGTGAAGGGATTTTAACCTGTTTGTCTCCCACCCTCCAACTTCCTGATTCTTTTCTCTCCCTCTCTTTTAAGCCAGTAATAGGAATGTTTCATAGAGAACAGGGGTACTACCCTATGTTTCTAGTTACATAATTGTGTTCAGTCTCTTCTGTTTGTGAAATGGAGTTTATTAGTTACTTACTGAATAGACAGCATGTGATAGACTTGGTATATGCTGCAGTTTGAGAAACACTTTAAAATAAGTATGAAAAGATGCAGGTTTTTTTTTTAGTAATCAGTAAACTGGAAGTCAGATTGCCAGGATTTAAGTTTCCCTTTGCTGCTGATTATAATCTTGGAAGAGCTACATACCCTTCTATTGACTCTGATTTCTAGATCTGTAAAAATGGGGATAATGTATCCTGCTATTGTTTTAGTCTGGGAATGGGCTCTGAAGTTGAACAAAATAATATATTTGAAAGCATTCTGGAAAATATTTAAGGTATCTGTTAATTACCTTTTAATAGAGTGGAGCATTGGCAAAAATAGTTAAAATTTTTTGCTTGGTCTATTTAGCATTTTCAGGTTCAGGACGTTATTTTGTACAATGGCCTTAAAATGCTCATGGGAACTATTAAGGTACATTTTTACTCCCCAGCAGAGGTTCTTTATTACTGTAGTAACATGGAGAAAAGGTGTTTCCTCCCTACATGTGGATCAGGGTTGCTTTCCTGCTTTCAGTAGGAGGTTCTCATGTTTAGAAAATAAGGCTATGGCAAATAACTGTGACTTGAGTTTCATTTGGTATTAAATAATCCTCAGTGTAAATCATTGGTTCTTGATTTATAAAGAAACAGCTTACTTTGTCCTGTTTGACCTATGCTTTTCAAATAGGAGTATTTTCAGTGTTAGAGATAAGCTGCTATGTGCCAAGGGATAAAACTGTGGTCACATAACATGGCACACATTTATGGAGTTGCCATCAATTTCACTTGAAGACTTGGATAAAAATATATTGTTGTTTTAAAAGTAACAGCAGCGCCCTGGCCAGTTTGGCTCAGCGGTTAGAGCATCGACCTGCGGTCCAGAGAGACCCGGGTTCGGTTCCCGCTAAGGGCATGTACCTCGGTTGCAGTTTGTCCCCGGCCCTGGTTGGTCGTGTGGGTGGCAGCCACTCGATGTGTCACTTTCACATCGATGTTTCTCTTTCTCTCTTCCTCTCTCTCCCTCCTACTCTATCTGAACAAAAAATGAAAAAATGTCCTCGGGTGAGGATTAAAAAAAACTAACAGCATTATTTCAAAAAATGTATATTGATTGATTTTAGAAAGGAAAGGAGAGAAAGAAAGAAAAATCAGTGTGAGAGAGAAACATCATTGGTTGCCTCTGGTAACCGTCCTGACTGGGAATCGAACCTGCAACCTTTTGGTGTATGGGATTATGCTCAACCAACTGAGCCACATTGACCAGAGCAAAGTAACAGCATTATTGCCATACTACTTTTTTTAATCCTCACCAGAGGACATGTTTAGAGAAAGGAAGGGGGAGAGGGGGTGGGGAGAGAAAGAAACATTGATGTGAGAGAGAAACATAGATTGGTTATCTTCTGTACATACCCTGAGTACATACCCTGACTGGGAATTGCACCGGCAGCCTTACCATGCACAGGTCAATGCTCAACTAACTGAGCCACTCTGGCTTGGCAGTATATGTTGTTTTTATATTAAAACAAAAAGATAATATGAACAATGGAATATTCACACTAATTTCTAAGGTAAAATTCAGACTTCAAAAAATTTTCATGCTTGTCCTGCTGGTGTGGCTCAGTGGATTAAGCATCATCCCATGGACGGAGAGGTCAAGGTTCCATCCCAGGTCAGGGCACTCTCTCACATTGATGTTTTTATCTCTTTCTCCCTTCCTCTCTCTCTCAAAAAATCAATAAACACATTAAAAAATTTTTTTTCATGCTAAGTGTTCTTTGAAGATGTGTTCAGTTTCTTCGACCCTTATGGAGAAAAATTTAAGAGGCACTGCCTTAGACTTAATCAGCTAATAAATGGTAAATCACTACACAGCACAGGAAATAAGTTGAGTTCCAATTTCTAAAACTTTGACTGACATTAGGCTCAAGATTACTTGAATCCTAACTATCCCCTCTTGTTTTTACCCCTACAGATGTCATAATGTTGTAGTGGAAAGGTCACAGGATTGTAGTCTGATAACAGTCTAGCCCATTCTTGCTTCTGTACTTTTTGCTGGGTGTCTTTAGACAAGTACCTAAAGTCTCTGAGCATTAGTGTGATCATATGTAAAATAAAATTACAGAGTTGTAAGAATTACATAGATCTATATAGGAGTATTTAGCACAGGGCCTGACATAATAGGTGTACAATAAATGTTAATACCCCTTCTCTTCCCATCTCTGCATTTTAGGATTTTAGCAATCCTTCAAACCCATTCTTAACAGGAATTCATATTACCCCTCTGAACTTCCATTGTATTTCATTTGTAATTTTTTATAGTACTCTTTACTTTATATTTTAGTTGTTCAGGTGTGTTCATTGTATAGTGCCTAGATCATAGGAAGTATTAGTTGCATTGTATGCATATGCTGACCAGACCACACCTGGTGTATTGTGTTCAATTTGAGGTATTTTAAGAGGGAGGTTAACAAATGTTAAGAGGAGAATGACCAGAATGGTGGGGATCTGAAAACTATGTGAAAAATGGTTGAAGGAAGCAGGGGAATAAGCATATTATTGTCAGATTTAAATATATGAAAGTTTTTTAACATAACAGACTTGTATTATGCTTACCTGAAAACATAACTAGATGAAAGTCACAGGTAGATTTCAATTCAATATTAGAAAAAAAAATTTTTTTCTTCTTCTTTTTTTTTAAATCCTCACCCGAGGATATTTTTCCATTTATCTTCAGATAGAGTAGGAGAGAGGGGAGGGAGGGATGGGGAGGGAGGGAGAGAGAGAGAGAGAGAGAGAGAGAGAGAGAGAGAGAGTCATCGACTGGTTGCTTCCTGCATGACCCTGACCAGGGCTGGGGACAACCTCAACGGAGGTATGTGCTCCTGCGCTTGACCAGAATCAAACCCACCAGTCATTGTTCTGTGCTGACAGTCTAACCACGGAGCCAAACTGACTAGGGTGGGAAAAAACAAATTTTTTTGTACTTGTGAAAAAAAAGTTCTGTATTATCTATTTTTGTGTAACAAATTGCCCCCAAAATTAGTGGCTTAAAGCAACAGATCTCACTGTTTTTGAGGGTCAGGAATCTGGGCACAGATCAGCTGGGTGCCTCTGATTTAAGTTTTCTTGGGATCCTAGTCAAGCTTCCACTGGGACTGTGGTCTCACCTGAAGGCTTGACTCGGGATGGTCTCCTTCCCAGCTGATGTGGGCCTGTTCCTTTCAGGTTGTTGGACTGAGGGCTTCCTTTCTTCACTGGCTGTTGCCTGGAGGCTTCCCTTAGTTTTGTCATGTGGATCTTTCCCCAAGGTTGCCTCGTGACATGGCAGCTGGCTTCCTCCAGAGTGAGCATTCTGAGAGGGGGCATGTGCCTGCACTCAGGATGGATACTGCAGTCTCTATAAATCTCAACATTTCTGTACTTTTGGGTAGAAGTGAGTCACTAAGTCCAGCCCACACTCAAGGGCTGGCGACTACAAAAGGGTGTAAACACTAGTAGGTTCACTGATGACCATCTTAGAGACTGCCTCTCACAGGTGCATTTGGGGCATTTATGTAGAGGTTGCCACACCATCTGTCAGAGATAACTATTTGGATATTCTGTACTAAATAAGAGAGTGGACTGAGATACCTTCCAACTCAGTTCTGTGATAAATACACAAATGCTAAGGAAGTAGAAAAACTAAGGATGGAAAACTTTAACAGGTAATTGTATAGTATATACTTGATTATACTTCTTCCATTAGTTAATGCTTATATAATTTTGGCTTTTTAGTATATTTTCAAGTTTTTGTGACTCTTGGTTAAGTATATTTTCTTATGTTTCTGAATGTTGACCTACTGACTTCAAAAATCAGTTTTTTATGTAGTTCAGTTTTTGAGTCATATACAGACACCTTAAGTTCAGCTTTTCTCTTTGAAAACAATAGCGAAAGTGTGGAAGTAAAAGCAAGTACATGAAGGACAATTTTAATCTTCTTTACAAAGCATACTTTTGGTACCTTGGCTTTAGGTGTGACAGAAACTATACTGGAGGTCTTGTCATATAATAAAGGGTGAAACCATGTTCTCTGATAAAGCATCTTTTTTACCAGAAATAAATAAGGTAAAAACACACAAACAAATAAATAAGGAAGACTATATTAATTTATGTGAATATTTTACTTTGACCTTAGTTAATATAGCATTAATTTATGATTAGAGTATAAAATTTTTATTACAAATATTAAGATTAAAAACTTTCTACATTTCTTATTTACATGTATTTATAGATTGACTCTTTAATAAACATTTGAATTTTCACCATGTGCTACTGTGATGATTTAAAAAAATTTTTTTTTTTTTATTGTTTAGTTATAGTTGACATATTAGTTTCAGGTATACAACACAGTGATTAGACATTTATATAACTTATGAAGTTATCACCCCAATAATAAGTCTAGTACCCACCTGATACTGTACATGGTTATTATAATATTATTGACTATATTCCCTATGCTGATTTTATATCCCCATGGCTGTTTTTGTAACTGGCAATTTGTACATCTTAATCCCATTCACCTTTTTGCTGCTGTGATATTTAAGGAATACACTTTAAAACTTTCATTTTGCCCGGCCTATATGTCTCAGTGGTTGAGCATCAACCCATGCACCAGGAGGTCACCAGTTCGATTCAGGGTCAGGGCACGTGCCCAGGTTGTGGGCCCGATCCCCAGTGTGGGGCATGCAGGAGGTGGCTAATCAATGTTCTCTCTCATTGATGTTTCTATCTCTCCTTCTCTCTTTCTCTCTCTAAATTCAATAAAGAAAAAAAAATTTTAACTCCTTTAATTTTTTCCATGATTAATAAATACCTAAAGCTTTTTGGCTGAGAGTCAGGAGACCATGAGTTCTTAGCTCTGCCTAATGTCTAATAATAATTGTATAATTAAGTGGTGGCACTATTACTAACTGGTAAGTAGGATTCACACTTTGAATTGTTTTAAAGAATGGACTGCTTTGGTCTGTCCATACTTACCCACCAGGGTTCTCATGAGATCAGTGACACAATTTGTGAGTTTTCTGACTGGAAAATGTTCAATCTGAGACCAGAGAACACAGCAGAAGCCTGATAGGTTTTTTTTATTTTTTATCCTCATCTGAGGACTTTTTTTTTTTTTTTTTTTTTTTTTTTGCATTTATCTTCAGATAGAGCAGGAGGGAGAAAGGAAGGGGGAGAGAGAGGGAAACATTGACGTGAGAGAGACACATGGAGTGGTTGCCACCCACAGGACCCCAACCAGGGCCGAGGACAAAGTGCAACCAAAGTATGTGCCCTTAGTGGGAACTGAACCCGGGACTCTCCAGTCCGTGGGTCGATGCTCTAACTGCTGAGCCAAACTGGCCAGGGCGAGGCCTGATAGGTTTTAAACAGATCTACTGAACCATGTTCTAAGCAAGTGAGCTAAGAGTATATTATTTAAAAATAAAATAAAAGTATCTACACCTGTTGTTTTTAGATTTAAAATTCTTATGTCTTAAATTAACACCCTAATTTTGTTTGTTTTTTCAATTCTCACCCAAGGATATTTTTCCATTGATTTTCAGACAGAGTGGGAGGGAGGGAAGGAGAGAGAGAGCTAAATATTGGTGTGAGAGAGACACATCAGTTGGTTGCCCACTCCACAATCCCAACCAGGGCTGGGAATTGAACCACAACCAAGGCAATGTGCCCTTGATTGGAATCAAACCCAAAACTCTGGTCCGTGCGGGCTGTTGCTCTAACCGCTGAGCCAAACTGGCTAGGACAACACCCCAGTTTTACTTTTAGTTGTGCTCCAAGACCTAAATTATATTTAATAGTAAAACACTGTAGCAACACAGTTAAAATTTATCTAGATTTTTCCATATTTGGTGTGGTTTTTGATAAATACTTTAAAAACTGAATTTCAGCCCAGTGAAGAAGGGCAAAGGGGGGAAAATAGGGGACATCTGTAATATTTTCAACAATAAAAATAAATTTTAAAAAACTGATATTTATTTTAAACTTGAAAGTTATGCTCTAGAGTTCTTACATCTGAAATTTTTTTTTTTAAGGCTCTCTTCCCTCCTGCCAGTTTCAATACTGCTTATTTTTTTTGATGTTTTGATGGCAGAATTCATTTAGATAACATAATTTAAAAATTACATGGGGTTTATTCAGTAGGGGTTAGAGATATTTTATTTATTTTTATTTTTTTAATATGTTTTCATTGATGTTTTAGCGAGAAAGGAAGGGAGAGAGAGATAGAAACATCGATGTGAGAGAGAAACATCAATTGGCTGGCTTCTGCATGCCCCCCCACCACCACCACCACACACACACACACACACACGCACACTGGAGATCAAGTCTGAAACCCCAGCACATGCCCTGACTGGGAATTGATGAACTGGGGCCTCTCAGTCCATGGGATGGCGCTCAATCCACTGAGCCACACCAGCTAGGCAGGGGAGAGATATTTTAAAATAAAAAGCAATCTTTAATTTCACTTTAGTTCCTAATACAGCTGAGCTAATACTTTTTGTTTGTCTCTTTAGCTAAAAGCACATGTTTAAAAGTCCGGTTAACCTGGCTGGTGTGGCTCAGTGGTTGAACATTGACCCATGTACCAAGAGGTCGCCAGTTTGATTGCTGGTCAGGGCACATGCCCAGGTTATGGGCCGGATCCCCAGTGAGGGGCATGCAGGAGGCGGCCAGTTGATGTTTTCTGTCATCGATGTTTTTATCTCTCTCTCCCTATCCCTTCCTCTCTCTCTAAAATCAATAAAGAAAAAATATTTTAAAAAAATTCTGGTTAGAGCCCTGGCCGGTTTGGCTCAGCGGTTAGAGCGTCAGCCTGCGGTCCAGAGAGACCCGGGTTCGGTTCCCGCTAGGGGCATGTACTTCGGTTGCAGTTTGTCCCCGGCCCTGGTTGGTCGTGCGGGTGGCAGCCACTCGATGTGTCCCTTTCACGTCGATGTTTCTCTCTCTCTCTCTTCCTCTCTCTCCCTCCCACTCTATCTGAACCAAAAAAAAAAAAAAGAAAAGAAAAAAAATTCTGGTTAGATTGTTATTAATGCAAACGTCTAGATTATTTACCTACCTTGTTAACATTGTTTAATAGAAGAATAATATAAAAGATCGTAGAACCATGGGCCGCTGCTAGAAAATTATTTCAGTACTATGAAGCCTTTTCTTTTTGGCATATTTATGTGATCTGTCACCATTTTATGTTTTTTTCTTGTTTTTGCAAGGTATCTTTGCGCTTCCCTTTCTTAGGAATCAGTGTGGTGTAGTATAAAAAGAGCTTTAGAATCTGGCAGACTTTAGGTTCCAATCTTACCCTAGGGTTATAACCTTCAGCTACTGTTATTTCTTTCCTTTCATCTCTCCCTTCTTCCTTTTCTTCCTCTTTCTATCTCTCTCTGTGTCTATCTGTCTCTCTCTTTGCCTGTCCTCTGTCTCTTTTTCACAATCAGAAATTCTAATTTTTTAAAAATATTTTTTTATTGATTTCAGAGACAGGAAGGGAGAGGGAGAGAAAGATAGAAACATCGATGATGAGGGAAACATTGATTGGCTGCCTCCTGCATGCCCCCTAGTGGGATGGAGCCTACAACCAGGGCATGTGCCCTGATCCAGAATCTAACTAGGGACCTCCGGGTGTACAGGTCGATGCTTAGCCCCTGAGTCACACCGGCAGGGCAGAAATTCTCCTTTTTGTTGCTACAAAGCTTAATATAGGAATTGGGGAGCAGACAGTTTTTTGTCTGGTTCCCAAGATAAGGCAGCCCAGCTGTTTAAGGAACTAATGAAGAGTTGAAGAGTTCTACTTGCTCAGATAATTTAAGGAACTAATGAGAAATTGATCTAACAATTAATCTAAATATATACATATATTTGCCCTTTGTTTGTTTTGCTACCCTCTTAGATGGATTCCCTCTGGTACTTGTAAAAGATTTCCTTATTGGCGTTGACATGAATGCTGATAGCAGGATTTATGTCCTAACACACTTCTGAAAGAAGTATTCAGCTGCTAGTGAGATATATGTTTAGCCTTAATGTAAATGCTGGGCTAATTTCTTAACCTTATAAAGCTGAGTGTCTTCATCTGTAAAATGGGATGAAATTTCCTATCTCATAGGATTGTTATAAGGATCAATTAAACAATATAAGTAAAGATTGTAGAATAGTACCTAGTAGTTTCTGCATTGTAAACATAGCAGTTAATCGTATGTTTGGGATTCTACTCTAGTTGGTACCTTGATAGAGAAGAGAACCTTTGAGATCTAATCCTGTAATTTTTAACTTTAAAGTTAAAAACTGTATTCATACAAGAAATGTATGTATAAATGTACAAGTAATGCATGAATATACATTGGTTGTAAACCGTTTACATATTACAGATGGTAAGAGTAAAAAAGTCTCCCTTCAACCCCTTTCCTTTCTTGTTCCCTGTCCTCCATTGAATCCCAATCCTTTCTAAAGAGGTCATCACTGAACAGTTTGATACGTATCTCTCCAGACCAGTTGGTCGTTATTTATTTAGACACAGAGGTATCGTGCCCTTCCTTTTTCAAATACAGGGTGGTAAAAAAAATAAATAAATAAAATAAAATACAGGGTGGTGGGGGCTCTGGCTGGGTAGCTCAGTTGGTTAGAGCATCGTCCCATATGCCAAGATTTCAGGTTACATCCCGGTTCAGGATACATACAAGAATCAACCAATGAATACATAAATAAGTGGAACAACAAATCGATGTTTCTCTCTCTTCTGTCTTTCTCCCTTCCTCTCTCTCTCTAAAAATGACATTTATAATTCCTGAAGGACCAGCCATTTACAATTAAATGACCTGGCAGCAACATAAGTTTTCAGAGTACTGTTTTGTTAAAAGGATAGCTAGCAGATTTCCTTCTTTTTCTTTTTATAAAAGGAAAAAGTACAGTAATCCTATATTGTAGTTTGATATTTTTTTCTGTGGCTTCACAGTACTTCATTTCTTTGTCTGCATTTTTGCCTACAAACTGGAATTGTAAAGCACCATACTGTAGTATTAGGCATTCTGTAATAGTTGGAAAATTAAAGAGAGTGGTTTTTATTGTGTGGGATGGAGTTGGGGATTAATGGAACCTTTCTTAAGTACTTTTTTGTGACTATAAAATTTATAGTGGCTGTACCTCAATTTCCTTAATCTTATACTTCTTAATGATTCTTAGCTTTGTGTGTTTTCCTTCCTTCCTAATGTATAAGTAAGTAAAGTAATCTCATTGCAAAGGAACATTTAAATAATATCTATTTATATTTGGTTAGAAAGCTACCGTTGATATTTTTTTCATGAAACTTTTTCCATATCTATGTATGGAAATGTACATAGAAGTTGGTATATTTTTCTTGCCATTATTTCTTTTTTTCTTATTGTTAACATTTTATCTTTAATCTTAGATTTCTAAAAATAATTTTATTTCTGGCCCCTTAATACATTCTTCTAATCTTGTTTGACTAAGATAAGAATCAGTATAAGTCCACATAGAGACTCCATCTGAAATTTAGTGTCTGTGGATATTGTCATCTAAGTACCAAAATACTACTTTCTAGCTGGTTTCCAGATGTGCTTGTTATTAAAGAAAACTCTTGTTTCCTTACCTCACCTAGTCCAGGTATTGGATATAAGTAAAAATGTATTTCCTGAAGGAAAGCGTTTTTGTGATTTTTTTTTTAACAGACAAATCTGTCATTTAATATGGAAATTAAACATTCTGATTTTTTCCATGTTGTTTTCTATTTTCAGTGGAATACACTGTATTTTTTAAAAAAATTTTAAGATGTTTTTATTGATTTTTTTTTAGAGAGAAAGGAAGAAAGAGATAGAAACATAGATGAGAGAGAGAAACAGCGATTGGCTGCCTCCTACACGCTCCACACTGGGGATGGAGCCCCCAACTCAGGCATGTGCCCTGACTGGGAATCGAACCAGGACCTCTTAGTCCATGGGACCATGCTCAATCCACTGAGCCACACCGGCTGGGCTACACTGTATTTAAAAAAATTTTTTTTCCTTTATTGATATTAGAGAGAGAGAGAGAGGAAGAGAGAGATAGAAACATCAATGAGAGAGAACATCGATTGGCCTCCTCCTGCATGCCCTCCACTGGGTATCAGGCCTACAACCCAGGCATGTGGCCTGACTGGAAGTCGAACTGATGACCTCTTGATACATGGGTCGATGCTCAACCGCTGAGCTATACCGGCTGGGCTACACTGTATTTTTGGCCCTATATAAATTCTGAGTGGTGAGTAATCATTCATGTGTACCATTGGCTGGCAGGTCTACCTAAGATACTGTCAGAACTATTTTTGGCTAAATACTAGTCAGATTGAAGGGCCAGAGCTCTATTTTTTTTTTTTTAATAGCTTTTAGAGCAGTTGGAAATAAAAATCTACTCTGTACTTTTTTTTTTTTTTTTATCCTCACCCAAGGACATTTTTCCATTTTTTGTTCAGATAGAGTAGGAGGGAGAGAGAGGAAGAGAGAGAGAGAGGAAAACATCGATGTGAAAGGAAAACATCGAGTGGCTGCCTCCCGCATGACCCATCCAGGGCTGGGGACAAACTGCAACCGAGGTATGTGCCCTTAGCGGGAACCGAACCCGGGTCTCTCTGGACCGCAGGCCAACGCTCTAACTGCTGAGCCAAACTGGCCAGGGCTGTACTTTTTTTTTTTTTAATTTTTTTTCTTTATTGATTTTTAGAGAGAGAGGAAGGGAGAGGGAGAGAGAGACAGAAACATTGATGAGAGAGAACATCGACTGGCCGCCTCCAGCATGTCCCCCACTGGGGATTTGGCCCACAACCTTGGCATGTGCCCTGACCGGGAATGGAACCAGTGACCTCTTGGTATATGGGTCGACGTTCAACCACTGAGCCACACCAGCTGAGCATGCTCTGTACCTTTTTTTTAGAGACATTTCTTCATTGATATATATATATATATATATATATATATGGCTTTGTAATCATTAATAGAGATAAAAAAATGTTTATGAATTAAATGTAATTTTAAATATATATATAGTAGTCCCCCTTATCCACAGTTTCAGTTACCTGTAGTCAACCACAGTCTGAAAATATTACATGGAAATTTTTGAAATAAATCATTCATAAGTGTTAAATTGTGCACTATTCTGAGTAGCGTAATGAAATCTTGCACAGTCCCGCTGCATCCTGCCCAGACATGAATCATCCTTTTTCCAGTGTATCCACACTCTATGTGCTACTTGTCCGCTGGTCACTTAGTAGCTGTGTTGGTTATCAGATTGACTGTTGCAGTACGTATTGCAGTGTTCAGGCAACCCTTATTTTACTTAATAATGGCCCCAGAGCACAAGAGTGGTGATGCCGGCAATTTGAATGTATCAAAGAGAAGCCATAACATGCTTCCTTTAAGTGAAAAGGTATGTATGTATAGGAAAAAACACAGTATATATAGGGTTCAGTACTATCCATGGTTTCAGGCATCCCCTAGGGGTCTTGGAACAGTATCCTCCACAGATAAAGGGGGACTACTATATATAGTATATCTAATTTCTAAATTATATAGCTAGGCTTTTGGAGCATCTAAAAATATTTCAGTGACACAGGGTGGTTAGAAAAGAATAATTTTGAGATATAGTCATCAAGCCTATGCCTATGTTTTATATTGTATACAGCAACAGTGAAGCTTATACGAATTAAAATTCTGGGTTGGTTGGGGAAAGCAGGAGGGGGGTGGGAGCAGGAAGGAGTGGGTCAATGGGGAAAAAGGGGGGTACATCTGTAATACTTTCAACAATAAAGATAAAAAATTTGTTAATAATAAAGATATTATAAACTAAAATAGTATAACTAACCTGAAATAGAATTAAAAAGTTAACTCATTTTTTTTTTTTTTTTTATCCTCACCTGAGGACACTTTTATCTTCAGATAGAGCGGGAGGGAGAGAGGGAGGAAGAGAGAGAGATGTGAGAGAGACACATTGAGTATTTGCCACCCACACGACCCCAACCAGGCCTGGGACAAACTGCAACCGAGATACGTGCCCTTAGCGGAAACTGAACCCGGGACTCTCTGGTCCACAGGTGGACGCTCTAACCGCTGAGCCAAACCAGCCAGGGCTAGTTCTTAAAGAATCTCACTTACACCTAAAGAAGAGCATTAATTAATGGAACTGTCTCCATAATAGGTAATTTTTCAAAGCTCAAAAGAAAAAAAATACTAACTGTAGAAATAACTTTATGCTTCACGAAAATGCTGAATATGTACCAAACCTTTTATTTCATTCTTTTCTGTTTTTATGAGCTAAACTTAAAGCAATTATGTAATTTAAAGCTCTGTATCTAACCCCTTAGTGAATGTAATCATTTACTGTTAAATCCAAATGTTTCACACACACACACACACAATTCTGTGTTGGGTGATTAAGATACCACGCATTTTTATTGCAAATTTCACAGTATAGAATTAAAATTTGTCTTGTAAAATTAATTTTAAAAATCTCTACCCTGCTGGTGTGACTCAGTGGATTGAGCATTGTGCCATGTACTGAGAGATCCCGGTTCAATTCCCAGTCAGGGCACATGCCTGGGTTGCGGGCTTGATCCCTGGTGCAGGGTGTGCAGGAGGTAGTCAATCGATGTTTCTATCTCTCTCTCGCTTCCTCTCTCTCTAAAAATCAATAAAAACACATATTTAAAAAAAAAAACTTGACCAATTCTAGGTTAACTAGGTTACATTTTCTGTACCTACGTATTCAAAATTTATGTGTAAACTCAATGTAAAATATGCTTTTGTAAGAATGTGTTTCTTCTCTTAGGTTTTATTGACTAGAAATGATGGCAGCATTAAACTTGTAGTTATGTTACATGCATATATGCACAACCAGTCGACAGGGACACTAGGCTGGGGAAGGTAGGAGGGGAGTGGGAGTCGGAAGGAGGGGGTCAATGGGGATAAAAAGGGGACATCTGTAATAGTGTCAATAATAAAAAAATAGGCCCTGGCTGGTTTGGCTCAGTGGTTAGAGCGTCAGCCCGCGGACCAGAGAGTCCCGGGTTCGGTTCCCACTAAAGGCATGTACCTCGGTTGCAGTTTGTCCCCGCCCCCGGTTGGGGTCGTGTGGATGGCAGCCAGTCGATGTGTCTCTCTCCTGTTGATGTTTCTCTCTCTCTTCCCCCCTCTCTCCCTCCCATTCTATCTGAAGATAAATGCAAAAATGTCCTCGGGTGAGGATAAAAAAATAAAAATAAATAAATAAACTTGTAGTTATGATTTAAAATTTGACTATTGCTATAAATTCATAGTAATTCCAGAGTTACTTTATATTTAGACTGAATGTTGAATAATATGAAGCCTATAAAATGTTAAATATCATTGTGTGTATTGAACAACAGAAAGTTGTAGTCTCAGTACTGCACTAAGTTATATGGTTGATACATAGTGATGTAAATGAAGTGCCCTTTAAGAACTCAGAGATGGAGTGGGGAAATATGATTTATTTCTGAGAGTTTAATTAGTAAAAGCCATTTCTTTTTTTTTTTTTATCTTCACCCAAGGACAGTTTTGCATTCATCTTCAGATAGAGCGAGAGGGAGAGAGGGAGGAGAGAGAGAGAAACATCGATGTGAGAGAGACATATTGACTGGCTGCCACCCACACGACCCTAACTGGGGCCAGGGACAAATTGCCCTTAATGGGAACTGAACCCAGGTCTCTCTGGACCGCGGGCCGACGCTCTAACTGCTGAGCCAAACTGGCCAGGGCAGTAAAAGCCATTTCTTTGCTAGGAAGAAGTATCTGAAGATTTTGGGAATGCTAAAATTGCTAATCATTGTAATCTAGGAGTAATCTCAGGGAGACAGTTCTGAAATGTGATTAGAATTTAGTGAGTGGAAATACCATTAATTGTACTGTCTTTTGGATAAAGTCTATGAACCAGGAGGGTGGTAAGCTCAGAAGACAGAAAAGGGAAACCCAAAGCATTAGGAATTGGGAGGCAGCCTTGTTGGGAGAGAGATTTGGGATTTATCTGTTTCCAGAGGTAGGCATGTCTTTATTGTGGAGGTGGAGGTGTGAGATTAGGTTAGTCTGATATCACTAAATATTTGACTCATATAATTATCTTCCCATGCACTGTCCCTTGTTTACCCTACCATCTTCTCTATGTAGGAGAGAAAATGTACTTGTCTGATGTCAGCATTCTAGTTTGCTAGACATTTGCACTTCTCATTATGAAGAAATAAATTGACAAAACAGTAAACAAATTGAAAAAAAAATTAACCTTGTGCATACATGTACGTGTCTATGTTTCTGTGAGCTTGGATAAAGTTAGCTGATCCTGTGAGAAAGATATGCTTACAGTCTGTTTCATCTGATGTTTCTTTGCAGCTAGTCCCCTTAGCATGGTAGTTTGTATTGCTCTGAGCCTTAACATTTGAAAACTGCAACAACTTTGACCATTTAACTTGTGTGACCTCATCTGTAAAATGAGAATATTGTCCTTATGATCTTCATAATTCTTCCTAGTTCTAAATCTTTATGAATTCATGACCAATGTGCTTAGTTGTATCACTGCTTAAGGGATTTTAGAGAGTTGAAATATCATTGATGTTTAGGTTGATAGTACCAATATGACTTAAAGTTGTACATTTGAACCAGCCTTGTTTTGTTTGGCTCCAAAATACAGGGTGCAGCATTTTACATGTTGCTGTTAGACATATAAGCTTCTTAAGGACAGGGCCAGTGTCTCCTGAGTACAGGACAGTGCCTGTCACAAAGGAAAGACAGTAAGTGCTTATGGAATGAGTGTGAATACCTAGGGCAAGATATTTGTGACATAGCTAAACATGGTTTGTTTATTAGTAACTTTTAAAAGTATTCTTTATTATGGCAAATTTTAAACGTGTAAGAGTAGAAAGAAATAATATTGTTCTAGTCCAGTGGTTCTCAACCTTCCTAATGCCACGACCCTTTAATATAGTTCCTCATGTTGTGGTGACCCCCAACCATAAAATTATTTTCGTTTCTATTTCATAACTGTAATTTTGCTACTGTTATGAATCGTAATGTAAATATCTGATATGCAGGATGTATTTTCATTGTTACAAATTGAACAGAATTAAAGCATAGTGATTAATCACAAAATAATATGTAATTATATATTGTGAAATATTTATTTCTAATTACAAATAAATGAAATTTTGCCTTGAAGCATGATGTAGCATGGGTAACAGTCTTAATATAACAACAGTAAACTACATTGCTACATTTTGCGACAGTATGCGTAAAACGCCAACGTCAGTGCGAAGGTTGAGATTGCTTCTTTCTCACCAGATCAGAAATTCTCGGGGCAGTCTTTGCAAGAGCACAATGAAGATCATCTTCCACAACAAGTCTACTGTATTTAGACTTGATAACCAACAAGCTGGAAAACCCTGTTTCACAAAGAGATGTTGTTGGAAATGGAAGAAGAAGGCACAGCACAGTCTTATACAGAACAGGATATGACTGCAAACACTTGATCCAGAATGTTGTAACTGGCATTGTAGAGAAATCAGTTCTTGCTGCATTGCTGTTAATAAGTTCAATGAACTCCTCTTGTGCTGTCTCAGGAACATCTTCAACTTTGACTGTGAATGGGCTTCTGGCAAGTGCAAATGGGGTGTCAGGTAGATTTGGAAAGTATGATGAAATTTCGTCTGCAAGCATGTGCAAGTGTTCTTTCACAGAAATTATCATCGTAATCCTTTTATCTGGTTCAATGTCGTGTTCCTCAAAGAAAGCAGATGAGGTAGGCAGCATGTAAATTTTATTTTCATCCAGTTTTTTTTTTTTTGCCAAAGCTGAAGTTTCATTTGGAATGATTGGATCTTTTCAGACAAATCGAGGCATGTTGCATTTGGTCCTTGCAGTGATACATTTAACTCATTCAAGATGGCAAAGATGTCAACCAAGTAAGCTATTTTCTGCAGTTCACTTTTATCGCTGAAAAGTGCTTTGAACTGCGGTCTTGCTTTCTGATTAAAAAATGTTTTGAGTTCATCACGAAGCTCAAAAACATGTTTTAAAACTTCCTGTCGACAACCATCTCACTTCAGTGTGAAATAGCAGAGCATTGTTCGGCACATCCAACTCGTTGCACAGTTGTGAAAACAGTCGACTGTTTACAAAATTGACAGAACTTATTACGCTTTTCATTACTTCTTGTAACTCTTGCAGCAGCATCTTCATTGCTAATATTTGCCGATGAATCATACAGTGAGTTCCGATGACTTTTGGTGACTCATTCAGTACCAAACGTTGAAATCCAGATCAACATCCTAGCATAGCTGGAGCATCATCTGTGCAAACACCACAAACCTTTCCCCAAGAGATCTTATGCTCTTTCAGAAATGAACCAACTGTGTCAAATACATCACGTGCAGTAGTTGTCGTTTCAAGAGGTTTGCAAAAAAGAAACTCATTTTTAAAGTCGCCATCATTGCCCTGGCCAGTTTTGCTCAGTGGTTAGAGCGTCGTCCTGCAGTACAGAGAGACCCAGGTTCAGTTCCTGCTAAGGGCATGTGCCTCTGTTGCAGTTTGTCCCTGGCCCTGGTTGGTCCTGCGGGTGGCGGCCACTCGATGTGTCCCTTTCATGTCGATGTTTCTCTCTCTCTCCCTCCCACTCTATCTGAACAAAAAAAAAGAAAAATAAATAATAAAGTCGCCATCATTAATATACCTCACGTAAACCAGTAACTGAACAGTTTGCAGCGTCTGTAGATTCATCAAGCTGGATGGAGCAGATTTAATTTCCTGGATTACCCGATCCAGGAAGTGGAGCAGATTTAATTTCCTGGATTACCCGATCAAGAATATCAGCAGACATGTCATCTATTCTTCTGCGGACAGTGTCGTTAGATAAGGAAATTGTACTCAATTTCGTAACAAATTCGTCTCTGATCATTACTCGAACAATGTATTTGGCCACTGGCAACAGTAAATCCTCAGCAATGGTGTGAGATTTCATAGCTCTGGCGATTCTGAGTGCCACCAAATATGAAGCTTCAACAGCTGCTACGTTTTGTTTGTGGTACTTGACACCAGTGTCAAGTCTGGCTTTCTTGAGTCCATCAGCGTTGCTTCTAAAATAGTTGGTATCCTTGCCGACAAAGCTCGGATGTTTGCTATCAAAATGGCGTTTTAGTTTGTTCGGCTTCATAGATTCGGCTGATAGAACTTCACAACAAATAACACATTGCGGTTTCTCAATTCCTGCTGTAATTATTGAGGAAAAACCATACTGTAAAAAATCCTTACTATATTTTCTTTTCTTAACGTTCTTCTCTACACGATCCATTGTCATGGGATGGTTTGCTAATGAAAATAATATATAACAATAGCTTTAATAATACAAAAGATGATACATGGCATAGTTTAGTCAATAGAGTTCATTAAAGTTTCCGATGATTTACCATTCTTTGTATTCTTTTTTTTTTTACATACCTGTTCCTATCACAAGGGGGCAGTATTCACATCAACCACAGCTGAATATGAAAAGACCGATCAGCATCTAGATTAAGTTCCCATAGTACATATTTTTTTTTGCAGTAGTTGATGATTTTACAGTACATGATTTTACATTTACCCAGTAATTATAATTCATGAAGTGTCGTTTTACCTCCAGTACTGCTGCTTTCAACACAGTAGCTGCTTTTAACAGAGTAGCTGCTTTCTACACAGTAGTTGCTCTCTACATGTGTGACTGGTCCGCATAAGTACATTATGGCGCCAACCCTGTCACATACACCTGTATTTGTATGGGGTGTATGTGATGGAGTTGGCGCCATGATGTCATCACGCTGGGTACTCGTATGTGGGCGTATCTGCATGTGAGTGGACCTGCCTGGAGAAGGATAGAGGAGCGGTGTCTCGGTTCCTGAGACCATCGGAAATATGTTTTCCGATGGTCTTAGGTGACCCCTGTGAAAGGGTTGTGCGACCCACAGGTTGAGAACCGCTGTTCTAGTCCATTTGAGCTGCTATAACAGAATACCATAGACTAGTGGCTTATAAATAGCAGAAATGTATTGCTTATAGTTTTGGAGGCTAGAAGTCCAAGATCGGGGTGCTAGCTAGAATGGTACGGTTCTAATGAAGGTCCTCTTCCTGGTTGCTGACTGCTGCCTTCTCATTGTATCCTCATAAGGTGGAATGGTTGAGCTAGCTTTCTGAAGTCCCTTTTATAAGGGCACTAATCCCAGTCATGAGAGCCTTGCCCTCATTACCTAATTATGTCCCATAGGCCCCACCTCCTAAAACCATCACTTTGGGGGTTAAGATTTCAACATATGAATTTAGGGAGGCGCAAACATTCAGATCATAGCAGATGAACTTCCATTACCCATTACCCTGCTTCAGCAGTCATAAATATTGTTGTTTCATCTTTATCTGCTTCCACTCTCCTCTTCTTGTATTATTTTGAAGCAAATCACAGACTTTATATCAGTAAATCTGTAATTATTCCAATGTGTATCTCTCAAAGATACGGACTTAAATAAATCATAGTCATACCTTTATTACACTTTAAAGAATGACTTGGTTTTGATAAGTATTAAAATTACACTTCAAGATATCTGTACTAAATATTTCTAAGAAACCTGTTATGTATAGTTTCAAGACAATTAATAACACTTATAAATAAAACAATAGGACTAACTTTTGTTTTGTTCTGTTTAATATTTAGGCTATCAACATGACGGCTGAAGAAACAGTGAATGTAAAAGAGGTAGAAATCATTAAGCTAATTTTAGACTTCTTGAATTCAAAGAAGCTTCACATTAGTATGTTGGCTCTTGAGAAGGAAAGTGGAGTCATAAATGGCCTGTTTTCAGATGATATGCTTTTCCTGAGGTATGAATTCATTAGGACTGTAAGGTTTGTAACTCCTTTAAAGAAATGTTAAATATCAGTAAGGTAATAAGTATAATACAGATAGATCTTTATAGTCATGAAAAGGCTATATAAGTATAATTTAAAAAATGTTTGTCTTTATATTGGAACATATACAAAACAATGTTTTCTGTGGAATGTTTTCAGTAGTAAGATCTAGAAATCCATTAAAAACACAAGAGTTACAGCTACATTTGATTAAGGAAGCAGTGACTCCAGAAAGATAAAATATTTCTGAAATGCCATTTTTTTAGTCATAGAAATAAAACATACTCATTATATTTAATATAAATATATTCATTATAGAAATATAGAAAAATAAGAAAAATCACCCCACCACCCAGACACACTACTGATAATTTTCTGTGCATATTAAAAAAATAATAACAGCAATTATATTGCATTTATAGTTTAGTATCCTGCTTTATCCATTAACATAAGGATTCTCTATGTGATTACAAATTTACACTTTAAAAATTTTCAGTTTTCTTAATGTCCTAATACTTTCTCTATTTTTAGACAATTAAATTGTTTTTAATTTTTCTTAAATAAATGCTCTACTGAGCATCTTTTTTTCTGTTATCTTGGATTAGAACAAGATTCTTGGAGGTGGAATTGCAGAGCAAAAGGGAATTAACGTCTGCCAAAATGGAAAGCTAAATATAACCTAACTTGAATTGGACAGAGAAAGAAAAACCCAGATTTCTGGACAGAAATGTATTTTATGTTTATGTGATGAAAATACCAAATATCCTTGACAAGGAGTACAGATTCTTGGTCATGTGGCATTTTGTTACTTGGAAAGCCTTAAGAAATGAAGTGTTCCTAATTCATGAAAAAGGAACTTGGGGGGAAAAAAAGCTTTATTATAGCAGGGGAGTTTATGTAAACTTTGGGAGCTTAGTCAACCATATGGTCAGGAACCAGTCCTAAGGCAGTATTCTTTTTTTTTTTTTATCCTCAACCGAGGACATTTTCTCATTTTTTGTTCGGATAGAGTGGGAGGAAGAGAGAGGGAGAGAGAGAGAGAGAAACATCTACGTGAAAGGGACACATCGAGTGGCTGCCTCCCACACGACCCAACCACGGCCGGGGACAAACTGCAACTGAGGTACGTGCCCTTAGTGGGAACCGAACCCGGGTCTCTCTGGACCGCAGGCTGACACTCTAACCGCTGAGCCAAACCGGCCAGGGCCAGTATTCTTTTTTTTTAAAGACATTTTTAGAGAGAGAGGAAGGGAGAGGGAGAGAGAAATAGAAACACCAATGAAAGAGAACATCTATTGGCTGCCTCCTGCATGCCCCCCACTGGGGGTTTGGCCCACAACCTGGGCATGTGCCCTGACCGGGAATCGAACTGGCAACCTCTTGGTGCATGGGTCGATGCTCAACCACTGAACCACACCTGCTGGGCGTGAGGCAGTATTCTTTTGGTCCTTCTTTCAGTTTAGCAGTAGCTCTCAAATACCTCCTCCAGGAACCTGTTGGTTTGTGAAGAAGTTTTACTGATCTGAGGGGAAATGCATGGAATTATAAATTAGTAAGTTTTTCATGAAACTAAATATATTCGTCTTAAAGGGCTGGCCTTTGAAATTGCCTCCTTCCTATGTTTTTAAATATTAAAATGACCCTTTATAAAATTATATGATATATGTTGTGATTGCTTTTTATTAATATTCCTTCTTCGCAGAATCAAAATTTGGCAATGTTGTGTAGATCCTCCTGTCCGTCTTCCTTTTTACTAATTTGTTGTTGTTGTTGTTAATCCTCACCTGAGGATATTTTTCCATTGAATTTTAGAGTGGAAGGGAGGGGGCAGTGAGAGAGAGAGATCGATGTGAGAGAGACACATCAATTAGTTGCCTCCCCTCCCACACGACCCTGACCAGGGCCAGGATCAAACCTGCAACCCAGGTATGTGCCCTTGACCTGAATCGAACCCGTGACCCTTCGGTCTGAAGGCTGATGCTCTAACCGCTGAACCAAACTGGCCAGGGCCTATCATCTTTTAAAATTTTTTTTTTCTTTATTGATTTTAGAGAGAGAGGAAGGGAGAGGGAGAGAGAAATAGAAACATTGATGAGAGAGAACATCGACTGGCTGCCTCCTGCATGCCCTCCACTGGGGATTTGGCCCACAACCTGGTTATATGCCCTGACTGGGAATCATACTGGTGATCTCTTGGTGCATCAGTCGACGCTCAACCACTGAGGCCTATCTTCCTTTTTAAATTTTACTGTTCTAAATATCCAAAAGGAGGGGGAAATTGCTGTTATGAAACAAGAGCAGCAATAGGAATGCCTTGAAACTTAAAGTTCCCATAGAACCTAAAGTAGGATGAAACCTGATCTTACTCCTTCCTGTTTTCATTCTCAGAGTGTAAACTTTAGTACTAAATGCCTCAAAGATGTAGGATTCACAATGTAGAGCAGGATTTTTCAACCTCTGCACTATTAATGTTTGTGTAAGATAATTCTTTGTTGTGTGTGTGTTTGGGGGTGAGGGCATCTTGTGCATTGCAGGATGTTTAGCAGCATCTCTGACCTATACCCAGTAGGTGTCAGTAGTACCCCAGTTGTGACAACCTAAAATGTCTCCAGACATTGCCAAATTGCCCCCAGTTGAGAACCACTGAGACAGGAACATACCCACACACTAGCCCCTACGTAATAGAGAATATCTTTAAAACTGTAAAATGAATAGGAAGATGAAGGAATTTTTAGACTAGTCCATTGTTTTTATATATGTGAAAAAACACACATATATATTAGAATGAGTGGTTGCAGATTCACAAATTCTTCTTGTATAGCATATGTTGTTACAATATAAGTTGTGAAAAAAGTATTTTATTACAGTGATTGAGGAACAAAGTAAAAAGTTAATCTCATTACAGACTTTAGACTGAAGCTTTAATGCTATCCTGTCATCTATTCTGCTTTTAATTAATGTAACCCAAATTTGATAAATACATGGGTATTTCCTTTATATAGGCAGCTAATCCTTGATGGTCAATGGGATGAAGTTCTTCAGTTCATTCAACCTCTAGAATGTATGGAAAAATTTGACAAAAAAAGGTAAGATTTCATCTGAAGTTTTTAGTGTCTTTATTTATTTATTTTTCCTCACCCAAGGATATTTTTCATTGATTTTTTTCAGATAGAGTGGGGCAGGGAGGGAGAAAGAGAGAGAGAGAGAGAGAGAGAGAAACTTCTATGTGAGAGAGATACATCGATTGATTGCCTCCTGCACGACCCTGACCGGGCCTGGGGATCAAACCTGCAACCCAGGTATGTGCCCTTGACTGGAATTGAATCCGTGACTCTTCAGTCCAAGGGTCGATGCTCTAACCACTGAGCAAAACCCCAGGGCTGAGGTTTTTTAGTGCCTTTAGCAAAAGTAAACAATAAACAACAATTAAAAAAAATTTTTTTTTTTCTTTATTGATTTTAGAGAGAGAGGAAGGGAGAAGGAGAGAAGATAGAAACATCGATGAGAGAGAACATTGATTGGCCGCATCCTGCATGCCCCCCACCGGGGATTTGGCCCACAACATGGGCATGTGCCCTGACTGGGAATCCACCCGGTGACCTCTTGGTGCATAGGTCAACACTCAACCACTGAGCCACACTGGCTGGGCAATAAACAACAATTTTTTTTAAAATACCATTAGTTTTCCCATTGATTTGGAGAACTTCTAGAGGACAAGTTGCATGTACTTCTGTTAGTTGAAAATCTGATATGTAAACCTATTTAGTCAGCAATGTCTATATACAGAAAGTCACAAAGGCCATATCTCAAGCAGTTGTTTCTTTATAATAGTATGAAGATTTTATTTTATTTTATTATTTGTTTTTAATCCTCACCCAAGGATATGTTTTTACTGATTTTACAGAGAGAGGAAGGGAGAGAGAAACATCTATCGGTTGCGTCCCATGTGTGCCCCAACTGGGGATCAAACCTGAAACCTAGGTATGTGCCCTGACCGGGAATTGAACCCACAACCTTTTGGTGTACAGGATGATGCTTCAACCAACTGAGCCATCCCACCAGGGCTAGTAGGATTTCAAAGATGTCATTCCATTGTCTCTTGGACCTCCATTATTTCTGACAAACAGTTAGTGGTATTTGTATCTTTATTCTCTTGTATGTAATATCTTTTTTATTTTTCCTGGCTGCCTTCAAGATTTTTCTTTAACTGAGATATAATTGACATTAGTTTCAGATGTACTACATAATGATTCAATATTTGCAAAATAATCACCATAATAAGTCTAATTAACATCATTGCCATGAATAGTTACAAAATTTTTTTTCTTGTGATGAGGACTTTATTAGCAACTTACAAATATGCTGTACAATATTAACTATAGTCACCATGCTCAACATTACATCCTTAAGATGTATTTATGTTATACCTTTGGGCCCCTTTCACCCATTTCATCCAAGCTGCCTTTGGCAACCACAAGATTTTCTTTTTTTTAACAGGCTAGCAAATTTTTTTTTTAATATATTTTTGTTACAGATGTTTCTCCTTTTTCCCCCATTGACACCCCCCGCCCCCAGCCCTAGCATTGTTGTCTATGTCCATTGGTTACGCATACATGCATATAAGTTCTCTGGTTTATCTCTTCCCTACCCCCCATACCTCTCTTCTGAGGTTTGTCAGTCTGTACCCTACTACTATTCTCTAGGTCTGTTTTGTTCATCAGCTTATTTTGTTCATTATATTCCACAAATAAGTGAGATCATGTGATATTTGTCTTTCTCTGATTGGCTTATTTCGCTTAGCATAATACTCTTCAGGTCCCTCCATGTTGTCTCAAGGGATAAGAGATCCTTTTTTCTTACAGCTGCATAGTATTCCACTGTGTATATGTATCTCAGCTTTTTAATCCAGTCATCTATTGATGGACACTTGGGCTGTTTCCAGATCTTAGCGATTGTAAATAGTGCTGCTATGAACATAGGGGTGCATATACTCTTTCTGATTGGTGTTTCAGGCTTCTTAGGATATATTCCTAGAAATGGGATCATTGGGTCAAATGGCAGATCAATTTTTAATTTTTTGAGGAAATTCCACGTTGTTTTCCATCTTGGCTGTACTGTCGCAAGATTTTCTCTTTATCATTGGTTTTCAGCAGTTTGAGGGACAGCCAAGGATTTGGGCATATTATACAATAGAGTTTGGTGTATTTCTCATTGTGGCTTTCTCCTTTTTTGGATTCCCTCCCTCCACCCCTGTTTTTCAGCTGCTCTGGCAATACCAAACTTTTTGTTTACTCCTTAAGCTGACAAACTGCAGCTGTCTGCTTGAGTTATAGCTGACACTCCGGACTGGGGAGTGCCCTCAGCTGGAAGGCCTTCTACACTTGATTATCACCCCTGAAAGTTCCCTTTTTCAAAGGATTGACTTCTCTCCAGTTGTGCCAGCTTTTTGTTGTTCTTCAGGGTTTTCAAATAGGTTTGTTTTTGTTTTTGTTTTTTGTATTTTATGTAGGTTTTATCATTTTTATCTACAGAAAGGTTAGCCAGATACAAGTCATTCAACCATTAACAGAAGTGGAACCTTATATTGTTTTTTTGATTCTCCATTCATGCCATGCTATTGATACCTCTTTGCTTTTATAATTCTTCATTTATTTGGAATACTGTTCCTTTCACCTTCTCTTGCCTTTACATGGCACTCCTGATCATTTTTCAAGAGTCAGCACTTATAAGACTTTCCTTTTACTTCCCACCCTTTCTGGTAGTGTTGGTTTCACATGCCTTTGAGACCTTGCTGAACCCTATACATATTTCATACAATTTATTCGATGACTCTGTTTTTCAAGGCAGGGATTTTGTTTTATTGGATGCGCGTTTGCTACTACAACAATGGTTTTCTTTCAGTTCTTAGAAACACTTCTTTCTTTCTTTTTTTTTTTTTTTAAATCCTCACCTGAGGATATTTTTCCATTTATCTCCAGATAGAGTAGGACTATTGGGAGGGAAAGAGAGAGAGTGAGAGAGAGAAACATCGATGAGAGAGAGAGACATCGACTGGCTGCCTTCCGCACAACCTTGACCAGGGCTGGGGATGAACCGCAACTGAGGTATGTGCCCTTGACCAGAATCGAACCTGCGACTCTTTGATCCGTGGGCTGACACTCTACTGCTGAGCCAAGCTGGCCAGGGTGAAACACTTTTTTTTTTAGTGTTTAAGACATCCAACATTTTTTTATTCTTAGACAAGTCAAGTAGACTCATTGCTCTCCTCTTTCCTATTTGAAAAGTCCTGCTTAAAACTTTTAAGTCTTTAGTTATTTTATGACTTTTTAGAAATGTTGTTCATTTCTCCTTATCCTTTCAGCTGTATTTTTATTAGACTATTCTCATATTTGAAAAGAGCAGTCATATTTTGATAAGACAACATTTTTAAAATACAAGATTTTGCCCTGGCCAGTTTGGTTCAGTGGTTAGAGCATTGGCCCGTGGACCAGAGAGTCCCGGGTTTGGGTCCCGCTAAGGGCACGTACCTCGGTTGCAGTTTGTCCCCGGCCCCAGTTGGGGTTGTGTGGGTGGCAACCAGTCGATGTGTCTCTCTCACATCGATGTTTCTCTCTCTCTTTTCCTCCCTCTCTCCCTCCCACTCTATCTGAAGATAAATGCAAAAAATGTCCTTGGGTGAGGATAAAAAAAAATATATATATATATATATATATCTCCATAATATATATCCATACATATACACACACACACACACACACACACACATACATGATTTTGATTTCATATTAGGTTGCATTTGACATCTTCCATAAACACTTGAGTTTTGTTTAGAATTAATTTTAGAAATAGAAATCATTCCTTTAAGTATTAAATTGTGATTACTTGCTACTGAAATTATTTTTATTATGGCTTCAATGTAATAAGCTTCATAAAATATTTTAAGAATTTCCTGAAAGCAAAGGTACTTGAAGTAAATCACAAGTACATTTGATTTATGAGACATTGGAAAATTAATTTTTTAAAGTTATTTTTTAAAAGAAGTATTTACTTCTGTAAGACACACTTGGCTTATTTTGCTTCAGGAACTTGAGTTCCATTTCCAGTCTTTGACATTGCTATAATTTATCCTTTTGATCACTTTAATGCTTCATACTTTATTTTTCACAGGTTTCGTTATATTATCCTGAAGCAGAAGTTCTTAGAAGCTTTATGTGTTAACAATGCAATGTCCGCAGAAGATGAGCCCCAGCATGTAAGATTTTTATTCCTGAAGGTTTGCGCCCTAGTCTTGTTTCAGTCATAAGTTTTTTATTCACTAAAACAGAAGATTGGTATCATGAGTTTTTGAAGCTTTTTTGAGCCGGGATTGGAGTAAGATCTGCTCTTTTGCAGTTGTAGTACTGTCAATCTGTAGTGAGTCTAAATTTGTTCAGTGATTTAGGCAGAGATGGTAAATGAATGGCCGGCCAGCAGGAGAGAATGTATTCCTCTCCAGTTCAAGGTGATTTAAATAGCAATAAATGTTTGACTTGATGACTCTACATCAGTGTTTCTTTTATTGTTCCAGAGGTGGATTTTGTTTACCTCTTCTTTCAGCCTTTTCAGTATTTCCTTTGATGCAGAAATATTTTTTTGATAAAATGGTTGTCTTTATGACAATATAAATTTAATGATATTAAATTCCTTTTGATTAGAGAATTACTTTTCAAGTTTTTTTTGTTGTTGTTAATCCTCACCCGAGGATATTTTTCCATTGACTGTTTAGATAGAGTGAAAGGGAGGTAGGGAGAAAGAGAGAGAGAGAGAGAGAGAGAGAGAGAGAGAGAGAGACATCGATGTGAGAGAGACACATCGATTGGTTGCCCAGGTATGTGCCTTGACTGGGAATCGAACCCATGACCCTTGGTCCATGGGCTGATGCTTGAACCTCTGAGCCAAACAGGCCAGGGCATTTTTCAAGTTTTTCTTTTTTTAAGCCTCACCCGAGGACATTTTTCCATTTTTTGTTCAGACAGAGTGGGAGGGGGAGAGAGAGAAATATCGACGTGAAGGGGACACATCAAGTGGCTGCCTCCCGCACGACCCAACCAGGGCCGGGGACAAACTGCAACCGAGGTACATGCTCTTAGCGGGAACCGAACCCCGGTCTCCCCGGACCGCAGGCCGACGCTCTAACCGCTGAGCCAAACCGGCCAGCGCCATTTTTCAAGTTTTAATATTAGTATGGTTACATCTAAAACCAATGAAACTTTTATTAAGGGCCAGTAAGTGTTCATTGAAATAAACCACAAAGAAATAACATTGGGGACCCTCAGATATAATAGAGAAATGTTTGCCAGATAATGATGTTTAAAAGTGGAAAGGCAGGGGAAAGAGGTGGGTGAGAATATAGAGGGGATAAATGGTGATGGAAAAATAATAATAATAATAATAATAATAATAATAATAATAAAGAAAAAAAGTGGAAAGAGCAGTGGAATGTAAGTCAAAAGACCTAATTTTTTATTGTCTTAGTCACTAACTAACTGAATTACTTTGGTTAAATCTGCATCCTAACTTTTCTCATATGTAAGATATAAAAGCTGGGTAACGTAAGCTGTAAAGGTACCTTACTTACATCATTAAAAGCTTATGGAAAAAATTTAATAAAATAAAAGCTTATGACTCTAAGATAATATTTACTATTCAAATTATTATAATTTGTCTCTCAGCTAAGTTTCCTTTTGTTCTCTGTAATGTTCTTGTAGCAAATGGACTGTAAGATGTTCCTTCTTTTGATTTTCTTTCTTTCCCCACACGAATTTTCCTAACCTAAGTTTGAGAATGGCTCTTTTGCTTTTTGGATAAGGTGGAGTGATAGCAGGCTATATAGACAATTGAATATTGGTATGCTTCAGTTTTCATTTTTAGAAAACTCAATTTCCCTTAAAAATTATACATTTGAAAATAATAGTCAGGCCTGAATTACAACACTACTTTTATAGAGAAAAGCTCAATGTGCTAGTTAACAAAATTATTTAATCGTTTTATTTTATTTAGTTTTTAAAAGATTTTTTAAAATATTTTTTATTGATGTTTTAGAGAGAGAGGAAGGGAGAGATAGAAATATCAATCGGCTGCCTCCTGCACCCCCTCCACTGGGCATCAAGCCCACAACCCAGGCATGTGAATCGAACTGGCAACCTTTCAGTGCATGGGATGACACTCAACCAACTGAGCCACACTGGCCAGTGCTAATCTTTTTAGTTTAGTAGTGAAAAACATTTTGCTTTCTGACTTGAAAGTTGTTAAATATCCTAAAAATTATATGAGTAGAGGTTATCCTTTTGCAATTGAATAGTTTATGAAAGTGTGTAAAGTATCTTTGTATTTGAATGAAACTCTCTCATTGTTTTTGTATCTCATAGCATCTCTTTATAGTGATAACTTACATTTTTCTTACAGCTGGAGTTTACCATGCAAGAAGCTGTGCAATGTTTACATGCCCTAGAAGAGTACTGTCCTTCTAAGGATGACTATAGCAAGCTCTGTTTGCTTTTGACTTTGCCTCGTCTGACCAATCATGCTGAATTTAAGGACTGGAATCCCAGCACTGCACGAGTTCACTGTTTTGAAGAGGCTTGTGTCATGGTTGCAGAATTTATCCCTGCTGATAGGAAGCTAAGTGAGGCTGGTTTTAAAGCAAGTAACAATCGTTTATTTCAACTTGTAATGAAGGGCCTACTTTATGAATGCTGCGTAGAATTTTGTCAAAGTAAAGCAACCGGAGAAGAAATCACAGAAAGTGAAGTGCTTCTTGGCATCGACCTCTTATGTGGCAATGGTTGTGATGATTTGGATTTGAGTTTATTGTCATGGCTTCAGAATCTCCCATCTTCTGTTTTCTCTTGTGCTTTTGAACAGAAAATGCTTAATATTCATGTTGACAAACTCTTGAAACCCACAAAAGCTGCATATGCTGATCTTTTGACTCCTCTTATCAGCAAACTTTCTCCCTATCCATCATCTCCATTGAGAAGGCCTCAATCAGCTGATGCCTATATGACCCGTTCTCTGAATCCTGCTTTAGATGGCCTCACTTGTGGACTGACCAGTCATGATAAGAGAATCTCAGACCTTGGGAACAAAACTTCTCCAATGTCACACTCCTTTGCTAACTTCCATTATCCAGGGGTACAAAACCTCAGTAGAAGTCTCATGCTTGAGAATACAGAATGTCACAGTATTTATGAAGAATCCCCTGAACGGTAAGTTTTTGCTCATAACAAATTAGGAAATCTCCACAAATGTGAGATGATCTAATTGTTATATGAGTGTGTGTGTGTGTGTGTGTGTGTGTGTGTGTGTGTAAATTTTTTTTTTTTATTGATTTTAGAGAGAGAGAGAGAAACATCAGTTTGTTGTTCCCCTTATTTATGTGTTCACTGGTTGCTTCTTGTATGTGCCCTGACCAGGGATTGAACCGGCAACCTTGGTGTATTGGGACGATGCTCTAACCAACTGAGCTACCTGGCCAGGGCTATGTGTTTTCTTAATGTGCAACACACATCAAAGCTGACAGGTATAAATACCCTTGACTGGGAATCAAACCTGCAACCGTTCAACGTGTGGGCCTCTGCTCTAGCCACTGAACCATACCGACCAGGGCGAGGATGATTTCTTAAAGCATCTTATTGTTCTATTTCTCATATTTGAAAGATAGAGATGCTATGTAGTGATGAGAATGGATGAGTATAATTAATATAGGAGCTAATATATTAGCTCCTAATATATTAGCTAATATATTAGCTAAATCTCAAAGGAGTAGAGAATCTTGAGCACTGATAGAGACTATCTTAAATTTTTCTTGGACTTTCCAATCCCTTTAGAGAAAATTCCCACTGTGTAGGATGCTGGGCTCCAATTCTGAGGGAACTGCTGATATTCTTCTGAATACATAGGCGACATGAACTTCTTAGTCAGTATAATGAATGGCATGTCTGTACATCAGTAGAATTATCTTTATAAAGAGAAAAGACACACAAAAATCTAGCCAAATTTGACCATATATGTGCTGTTGCCTATGTAAAGAAAATAGTAGAAATTGAGGAATGACTGGATAAAGATGGAAAGAAGCGGAGTATAAATTATTAGATGATTATAGAATAAGCAGAGAGGTAAAATGTGACGTGTCACAAAGTAGGTAATACATGTGTTGTTAGCTGAACAGCAGCAATAACGGGGAAAACATCTGTCATGCCTAACATTGGAAAACTTATGAAGCAGAGCACTGCGGAATAATGAATAGAGCATGGTCTTTGGAATCAGACTTGGGTTTGAACAGTAGCTTTGCCATTTACTAGCTGTGTGACCTTGGGACAGTTATTTAATGTGAGCCTCAGTGACCTCTGTAAAATAGGGTGTTGACTTGCAAAGTGAGATAAAGCTTCTAGCAGAGTAGCAAGCATATGATTGGTACTTAAAAAGGATCAATTTCTCCCCTTCAGAGTTCTTACCCTTAGGACAATGTGTTAAAAGGGCCGCTCATATAGGAGAGCTACTGTGCTGTGGATAAAGTATAAAAATTTACTTTGGAAAGACTTTACCTTGTTTAAAAAAATAGTTGAAGTGTAAGTAAAACAATATTGGGAAGCTCAATTAGATCAATTATGTTAAAGATGCCACACGAAGAGACTCCTACTTGTGATAATACATGTTTGAAGTCAGTATTCACTTAAAAATATTTGAGTGTCTTCCCTGGTCAGTTTGGCTTAGCAGTTAGAGCATCAGCCCATGGACTGAAGGGTTGAGGGTTTGAATCCTGATCAAGGGCATGTACCTGGGTTGCAGGTTCGATCCCCAGCCCCAGTTGGTGTTGTGCGGGAGGCAACCAATCGATGTGTCTCTCTCACATTGATGTTTCTCTCTCTCTCTCCCTCCCTCCCTCCTTCTTTTCTACTCTAAAAATCAATGGAAAAATATCTTTGGGTAAGTATTAACAACAACAACAACAACAACAAATATTTAAGTGTCTAATACGTGCTAGCACCATGCTACATCCCAGGATACGATAATCGAGTTACTATGGTGAACAAGAAGATAAACAGGAAAGAATGGATTATAAAGGAGTGTGTAGTATTTTGTTTGAAGGATATCTTTTCACTTGAACCGAAACTCAAAAAGGAAGAAAAATCAGTTGAAATATGTAAGCTTTTGCTATGCAAAGTAATTGTCTCACAATTAAATGTGCCCCCCACCCCCAAAAAAAGCCCCCAAACCAGTCCTTAAGTATGGGCCAGCATTGAATTGGGAGTCTGAAGACCTGGACTCAAGTCCTAGCTTTATTTACTATCTGTGCAGTTTTAGGAAAATCACTTGTTTTTTAAATCTGTTTCCTCATCTGTAAATTGAGAGTTATAACCTATTTCACAGGTTATTGTGCAAGTTAAATGAGATAATACATATGGAAGTGTGGTATAAATTTCAAAATTAAATCAAATGTTACTTTATGAAGGTCATTTGATTCTATTCTGTACAGTTAATAACTCTTACAAATTCTATTTTATCTTATAGTCGTTACCAGTTTAAAGCCTAATAGCTAAAAACTTTTCCCAGGTCTTTCTACTTCCTCCTCTGGGTGTGCGTGTATATGTATGTTTAGATACTTACAAGTACAAGGCTCCTAACTAGTGATGCCTTTGTGATTATCTAGCTCTGCTTTCCTGAATCCTAGACCTATATTTTGATATGTCTGACATATCAAATATTAAATGTTTATTTTTAAAAATATGTTTGTATTTTTTAGAGAAAGGGAGAGAGAGAGAAACATTGATGAGGGAAACATTGATTAGCTGCCTCCTGCACGCCCCCTACTGGGGATCGACCTGCAACCCCTGGCATGTGCCCTGACTGGGAATAGAACTGGCGACCTCTTGGTGCATGGGACAATGCTCAATCCACTGAGCCACACTAGCCAGGGCTTGTTTTAAATTAAAATTTCTCTAACTAAAATATATTTTCCTTCATTCCCACCTTTTCTTTTTTGTTTTCTTGTGCCTTTCTGGAAGAAGTGATACGCCTCTTGAGGTACAGCAGCCTATCAACAGTGAAATCCTGGGCCAGAGTTCAGTTTCAGAAAAAGAGCCTGCAAATGGAGCACAGAATCCAGGACCAACTAAACAAGATAAAAATGAGGTAATACTTACTATACCCAGTGTCTTTTAGAGTTAGTCTCTTTGTAAAAAGTAATAGTATGTGCTTGGATAGAATTTACAAAATTTTTTCTGATATTTGGGAGTAGGAGACCAAATATCAAATTTTCTTATTAATTAGCTCATTTTCTCCTCTTTCCCTTCAGAATATATGGTATTTTTAGTTGTCATTGTGTATTTTGGAGCATTTTTAACAGGTGAATTCATTAACAATCTAAAACACCACAGTTGGCATTAATCTTACATATGTCAGGACTCAAGTGAATGAACTCACATTAAACATGAATAGCTTGTCTTTTTAAGATACATGCTTTATATTTTATTACTTAGATTTAATGAGCAAGAAATTATAACATCTATAGTATAGAATAATATATTTATTTCAACTCTTCGAGTTCCAGATTATTTTTCTGTGGTGTTTTGGAAAGGAAATTTGTAAAACAGGTGTAAATTTTTCTTATATACCAATTAGAAAGGGTGAGTAGTAGGTAGTTTTAATAAGTTGAGTACATTTTTTGGTTTGTTTTCAACTAAGTATTAAGAATGAAATAGAAAAGTTACTATTAAAAATGCATATTTATACCAAACAACAGAACCCCAAAATATATGAAGCAAACATTGACAGAGTTGAAGGGAGAAATAGACAGTTATGCAGTAATATTTGGAGACTGCAATACCCTACTTATAATAATGGATAAACCACCTAAACAAAAGAACAATGACATAGAAGACTTGAACAACAGTATAAACCATCTAGACCTAACAGACATCTAAAAAAACATTCCAACAATAGTGGAATACATGTTCTTCTCAAGTGCACATGCAGTGTCCTTCAGAATAAACCATACATTAGGACACAAAATAAAGTTCAATAAATTTAAAAAGATTGAAATCATGCAAAGTGTCTTCTCTGACCACAATGTAATGAAGCTAGAAATTAATAACAGAAGCAAAATTGGAAAATTCATAAATTTGTTTAAATGAAATAACACTTAACCAGTGGGTCAAAGAAGAAATCACAAGGGAAATTAGAAGGTACTTAGAGACTAATGAAAATGAAAAGAACATACCAAAATGTATAATATTTCAAATGTATGGGATATAGCAAAAGCAGTGCTTAGGGGGAAATTTATAGTTATAAATGCCTGCTTTAAAAAAGAAGAATGGACTTCCGGTCAAGATGGCGGTATAGGTAAACGCAGTATCGCGTCCTACCACAACCACATCAAATTTACAACTAAAGTACAGAACAACCATCATTCAAAACCACCTGAAATCAAGCTGAATGGAAGTCCTACAACTACGAAATTAAAGAAGAAGCCGCATTGAAACTGGTAGGAGAGGTGGAGGCGCAATGGGCTGGTCCCACAACCACCGGTGCTGGATAAAAATTAGGAGGATACCTCGGCTGGGAAGGTCCGCCCTGAGGACTCACGGGTCCCTGTTCCCACACCAGGCGCCCAGCTCAGGGTTCTAGTGCCAGGAAGAGAAGTCCCCATAACTTCTGGCTGGAAAAACCAGTGGGAGCTGAGGCTGAGGCAGCTGGAGCCCCTGGCAGCTCCTCTTAAAGGGCCCATGCACGGGCTTACTCAGACTCCCACCCTCCAGGCTCTAGCGTGCAGGAGGCAGCTTGAAAGGCACCAGAGTCATATGGGGAAGAACTGAGCTGTTTGGCATTGGAGCAAGGGCTGGAGAGGCAGCTTTCTCCTGGACAGAGGTGCTATCAGAGGCTTTTGTTCCTTTGGTGAGCCCTTCTCTGGGCCAGCAGACGCTGCCATATCTGGGACTCCAGCAACCTGGCTCACACTGTTTGCCCCACCCTGGTGATTCCCTGAGGCCCCACCCCACCCAACTTTCAGGCCCACCTAAGCTGTTTCCAAAGGCTTTACCATAGGATTGGCCTGTCTTGGATCCTGCTTCAGCTTTTCCCAAATTCTTTCAAACAAGCAGCATCTGGTCTCAGCTAGCCCCATACCTCTCGCTAAGTAATACACAGAAACAGACACAGGGAGGCAGCCAAAATGAGGAGACAAAGAAACAGGTCCCAAATGAAAGAACAGAACAAAACTCCAGGAAAAGAACTAAGTGAAATGGAGTTAAGCAACCTAACAGATGTTGAGTTCAAAACACTGCTTATAAGGATGCTCAATGGACTTAGTGAGAACCTTAGTGGACTTAGTGAGAACCTCAGTGAACTTAGTGAGGGCCTCAAGAGCATAAAAAAGGACCAGTCAGAAATGAAGGATGCACAGTTAGAAATAAAGGAGGCACTAACTGAAATAAAGAATAGTTTACACAGATTCAGTAATAGAGTAGGTAAAGCCAAGAAGCAAACCATCGATTTGGAATATAAGGAAGCAAAAAACACCCAATCAGAACAGCAAAAAGAAAAAATCCAAAAAAATGAGGATAGTGTAAGGAGCCTCTGGGACAACTTCAAACGTGCCAACATTCGCATCTTGGGGGTGCCAGAAGGAGAAGAGAGAACAAGAAATCAAAAACCTATTTGAAACAATAATGGCAGAAAACTTCCCTAACTTGGTGAAGGAAACAGACATACAAGTCCAGGAAGCACAGAGAGTGCCAAACAAGATGAACCCCAAGAGGCCCACACCAAGACACATCATCATCAAAATGCAAAAGGTTCAAGACAAAGAGAGAATCTTAAAAGCAGCAAGACAAAAGCAGTTAGTTACCTACAAGGGCGTTCCCATAAGACTGTCAGCTGATTTCTCAAAAGAAACTTTGCAGGCCGAAGGGAGTGGCAAGAAATATTCAGAGTGATGAAAAGCAAGAACCTACAACCAAGATTACTCTATCCTGCAAAGCTGTCATTTAGAATCGATGGCCATATCAAGAGTTTCCCAGACAAGGAAAAGCTAAAGGAGTTC
Organism: Tadarida brasiliensis; assembly: GCA_030848825.1. Lineage (NCBI taxonomy): Eukaryota > Metazoa > Chordata > Mammalia > Chiroptera > Molossidae > Tadarida > Tadarida brasiliensis. The sequence continues at coordinate 9,576,923 of CM061275.1, read as the reverse complement.
ATCACCACCAAACCATTATTATATGAAATGTTGAAGGGTCTTCTTGAAGAAAAAGATAAAAAAATATGAACAAACAAAATGGCAATAAATACATATCTGTCAACAATTGAATCTACAAACAAAATGAACAAGCAGAACAGAAATATTCTCATAGATACAGAGAACTTTTGTTGGATACCAGATGGGTGGGGGCTGGGGGGATGGGTGAAAAAGATGAAGGGATTAAGAAGTACAAATTGGTTGTTAGACTGACAAACCTCAAAGGGAAGGGGGGATGGGGGAGGGGAAGAAATAAACCCAAGAACTCATATGTATATATGCATAACCAATGGACACAGACAACAGTGTGGAGAAAGGCAGGAGGGGGGCGGGAATGGGGAGGAGGGGGACAATGGGGGGAAAATGAGGAACATCTGTAATACATTCAACAATAAAGATAAGTTAAAAAAAATAAAAAGAAGAATGATCTCAAATCAATAATCTAACTTTATGCCTTGAGGAACTATAAAAAGAAGAGCAAACTAAACCCAAAGCTAGCAGGAGGGAGGAAGTAATAAAAATTGGAAGAGTGGTAAATAAAATAGAGAATAGGAAAACAATTGATAGGATTAATAGAACCAAAAGTTGGTTCTTTGAAAAGATCAACAAAATTGACAAGCCTGTAGCTAGACTTACAAAGAATAAAAGAGAAAAGACACAAATAACTAAAATCAGAAATAAAACTGGGGACAATAATAAAAAGGATTACAAGAGACTGCTATGACCAATTGTAAGCCAAACAATTAGATAACCTAGATGAAATGGACAAATTTCCAGAAACACACAAATTACATAAACTGACTCAAGTAGAAAATCTCAACAGACTTATAACAAGTAAAGAGATTTAATCAAAATAAAAACCTCCCAATAAAGAAAAGTCCAGAATCAGATGGTTTTGCTGGTGAATTCTACCACACATTTAAAGAAGGGTTAACACTCAGCCTTCTAAAAATCTTCCAAAAAGTACAGGGCTCCTGGTTAAGCTTTCTGTCTGTCAGTGTTGGCCAGTTTTAGCGATGGTTGTTTTGTTTAAATGATCCATGTAATATGACCAGACTCCAGCTTGACAGAGGACTCTTTCTTTGTCAATATTGGAATTCACTAAATATTTAAGTCCTGTGAGTTTGAGTGTTATACAGTTCTTTTAGAGGAGTAAAGTGGGAATGTTGACTGCTAAGTTGAACACTCATTTATTCCATTTGAAACCTGAATTACTGTTTTTGAGGGAACTTTTATAAGTTTCTCTCTAGAGTAACTTATTAAACCATTTACATGCTTAAATTAAGTGTGTTGGACAAGATTAATATTGTGTTTATTAAATATTAATGCAGCCCCTCAGGATTTTTTTCAAGTCGTGTAGATAGATTCTTACTAGTCTTTTAACTATATTCATATTCTCTAACCATGTCCCGCCATGACCACTATAATTTGTATTTTTATCCTGGGTTAGTAAAGGATCCAGGATGACCATTCATTTTGGTCAGTCTCTTGCTGTGGAAAAAAGCAAATTAACTGATCTACTTGATTATTAAGACTCATGGATGCTATACTATTTTTCGAAGAGCAATATATTAAGTATTTTCTAATTGTTAAATATAACTATTTGTATATTTTATTCAGCATTTGTAGAAGTTACTGTTGAGTAGGGACATGTTCAATCATAGTCTGCTCAAATATATTTTTCTAATATTTTTAAGCTTCGAGATTCAACAGAACAATTTCAAGAATATTATAGGCAAAGATTACGCTATCAACAGCATTTAGAACAGAAGGAGCAACAGCGACAGATATACCAGCAGATGCTGCTTGAAGGAGGTGTGAATCAGGAGGATGGTCCTGATCAGCAGCAGAATCTCACTGAACAATTTCTCAATAGGTTGGTCTTTTAGTCATTTTTTAAAATATAAGGAATTTCTTAAAAGCTGTTAGAAACATACAATAATTGCCACTTTTCATGTAGGGTTTGAAATTTTAAGGCTTTTTAAATGTTTCAAGTAACATGGAGTTACATATCTTCAGTCACAGCATTCTGAGGGCTCATCTAAGTTGTGTCCTTCCCTTTAATGTCCTTTCACATCTAAGCAACGAGAGCCCCAGAGTGTGGTGGTTCAGCATACAAGCTGGAAGCAGACTGCCAGGTAGATCCAGCTCTGTCCCAGGGTAGCTGCGGACTGAGGACCTAGGGGAAGTTACTTAGATTGTTTTTGCTTGTGTTCTCATCTACTTCACAGGGTTGCCATGAAGAATAAATGAGTTAACATATGTAAAGTGCTTAGAACAGTACCTAGCATATATAGTAAGCACTATATGAAGTGTTAGCTGTAGTTTTCATTGTTATTTTGATTGCTTACACTTTGATTTATTTATTTATTTAAAAAAATTTTTTTTCCTTTATTGATTTTGAGAGAGAGAGGAAGTGAGAGGGAGAAAGAGATAGAAACATCGATGAGAGAGAGCATCGATTGGCCTCCTCCTGCTGGGGATCCGGCCCACAACCTGGGCATGTGTCCTGGCCACAAATCGAACCAGCGACCTCTTGGTGCATGAGTCGACGCTCAACCACTGAGCCACACTGGCTGAATGAGTGCTTACACTTTTAGATTCTTTTTAATTCAATGTATTCAAATGATTCTTATAATTTTTGCCAAGAGTACAAACTTATATTGTTTTTAATTATAGGATACACACACACACACACACACATACACACACACACACACATTTAAAAAAATTAATAAACCAGAATAGGCTTGGCCAGTGTGGCTCAGTTGGTTGAAGTGTCATCCTATACACTGAAAGGTTGAGGGTTTGATTCTGGTCAGGGTACGTATTCCATCCAGTGTTGGGTTCGATCCCTGGTTCAGGCACGTACGGAAGGCAACTTGATCATTGTTTTTCTGTCACATCGATGTTTCTCTCTCTGTCTCCTTCTCTCTCTCAAATCAGTAAACATATCCTCAGGTGAGGATTAAAAACATAATAATAGCCCTGGCTGGTTTGGCTCAGCGGTTGGAGTGTCAGCCTGCGGTCCAGAGAGACCCGGGTTCAGTTCCCGCTAAGGGCATGTACCTCGGTTGCAGTTTGTCCCCGGCCCTGGTTGGTCATGCGGGAGGCAGCCACTCGATGTGTCCCTTTCACGTCGATGTTTCTCTCTCTCTCTTCCTCTGTCTACCTCCCACTCTATCTGAACAAAGGATGGAAAAATGTCCTCGGGTTAGGATTAAAAAATAATAATAATAAAAAAATAAATAAAAACATAATAATAATAATAAAATAAATAGACCAGAATATGTGTGCTTAAATGAGCATGGGTTGTTGGAAGAAGATTAAATGAGTTAATGTATATAAAATTATTTAGACTAATTCCTGGCAAATAGGAAATGTGCCATAATTGTTGGCTATCATCAGGATTATGATTAGGCAATACAGTGGTGACTGCCAGTTCTTTACTTGGTTCAATAATATTGGAAGTTATCTGGTTGATACTTAGGCTTGTGCAAGAGTGAGCCTGAAACTGATCCTGTCTTCAAACCTTTACACAAGAAATTTTTATAATGGTAATCTGAAGAGTCTAAGTAGGCCTCTCAACATTCAATTGAGGATCGGTTTCTTGTGTGTGTGTGTGTGTGTGTGTGTGTGTGTGTGTTTGACAACATTTAATTCAAAACATGTAGTTTTATAAATGTTATTTTTTTCTTTTTAATTTTTATTTATTTATTTTTTATTTTTATTAATTTATTTTTGTTACAGATGTTTCTCCTTTTTTCCCCATTGACACCCTCCTCCCCATCTCCCCCACCCCATCCCCAGCTTTGTTGTCCATGTCCATCAGTTATGCATACGTGCATATAAGTTCTGTGGTTTATCTCTTCCCTCCTCCCCCACCCCCTCTTCTTAGTGTTGTCAGTCTGTACCCTACTTCCACGTCTCTGGGTCTACCCTGTTCCTCAGACTGTTATGTTCATTATATTCCACAAATAAGTGAGATCATGTCATATTTGTCTTTCTCTGCTTGGCTTGTTTCCCTTAGGATAATACTCTCCAGGTCCCTCCATGTCATCTCAGAGGATAAGAGATCTTTCTTTCTTACAGCCACATAGTACTCCATTGTGTATATGTACCACAGCTTTTTTATCCATTCGTCTACTGTTGGACACTTGGGCTGTTTCCAGATCTTAGCTATTGTAAATAGCTCTGCTATGAACATGGGGGTACATATATTCTTTCTGATTGGTGTTTCAGGCTTCTTAGGGTATATTCCTAGAAGTGGGATCACTGGGTAAAATGGCAATTCAATTTTTAATTTTTTGAGGTAACACTATAGTGTTTTCCATAGTGGCTGCACCAGTCTGCATTCCCACCAGCAGTGTACTAGAGTCCTCTTTTCTCCACACCCTCGCCAACACTTGTTGTTTGATGCTTTGTTGATGGCGGCCATTCTGACAGGTGTGAGGTGATACCTCATTGTTGTTTTAATTTGCATCTCTCTGATGATTAGTGATGTTGAGCATTTCTTTATATGTCTCTTAGCCATTTGTATGTCCTGTTTGGAGAGGTGTCTATTTAGTTCCTCTGCCCATTTTTTAATTGGGTTGTCTTCCTTTTGATGAGTTGTATGAGCACTCTATATATTTTGGAGATTAACCCCTTATCTGATGTATCATTGGCAATTATGCCCTCCCATATAGTGGGTTCCCTTTCCATTGTGATGGTTGTTTCTTTTGCTGTGCAGAAGCTTTTGAGTTTGATGTAGTCTCCTGTGTTCATTTTTTCCTTTGTTTCTGTTGCCTTAGGAGGTGTATCAGTGAAGATTCTGCTGCATATGATGTCCGAAATTTTGTTGCCTACGTTTTCTTCTAGGATTTTTATGGATTCACAGTCACATTTAAGTCTTTTATCCATTTTGAGTTTATTCTTGTGTATGGTGTAAGTTGATGGTCTAGTTTCATTTTTTTGCATGTAGCTGTCCAATTTTCCCAACACCATTTATTAAAGAGGCTGTTTTTACTCCATTGAATGCTCTTGCCACCTTTGTCAAATATTAATTGAGCATAATGTCTTGGGTCAATTTCCGGATTCTCTGTTCTGTTCCACTGGTCTATATGCCTGTTCTTGTGCCAGTACCTGGCTGTTTTGATTACAGTAGCTTTGTAATATAAGCTGATATCCGGTGTTGTGATCCCACCTACTTTGCTCTTCTTTTTCAAGACTGCTGTGGCTATTCGGGGTCTTTTTTGGTTCCATATTTGAAGTATTTGTTCTAGTTCTGTGAAATATGTCACTGGTATTTTGATGGGGATTACATTGAATCTATAGATTGCTTTGGGTAATATGGACTTTTTAATGATGTTAATTCTTCCAATCCATGAACAAGGTATGTGCTTCTACTTTTTTATATCTTCCTCTATTTCTTTTTTCAATGTCCTGTAGTTTTCTGCAAATAGGTCCTTTACTTCTTTGGTTAAGTTTATTCCTAGGTATCTTAATTTTTTGCCGCAATGGTAAATGGGATTGTTTTTTTAGTTTCTCTTTCTGTGAGTTCATCATTGGTGTATAAGAATGCCGTCGATTTCTTGATGTTAATTTTGTATCCTGCTACTTTGCCAAATTCATTTATTTAAGTCTAGTAGATTTTTTTATGGAGTCTCTAGGGTTTTCTATGTATAATATCATGTCATCTGCGAATAATGACAGTTTCACTTCCTCCTTTCCAATTTGGATCCCTTTTATTTTTTCTTCATGTCTGATTGCTGTGGTTAAGACTTCCAGTACTATGTTAAATAAGAGTGGCGAAAGTGGGCATCCCTGTCTTGTTCCTGTTCTTAAGGGAAATGTTTTTAGTTTTTTACCATTGAGTATGATGTTGGCTGTAGGTCTTTCATGTATGGCCTTTATTATGTCGAGATATGGAGGATAGGTTTCTTACTCACCTCTGATCAAGTCAGTGGTTTTCAGAATTATCCTAATTTGATCACTTGCCACTTCTGGTTCTTGGATGTCTTCATCTTCATAAAAATCATGGTTGCAATTTGACTTCCTGACTGTTTCTTTTTTCAGTGAAAGCAGATATTTAGCATTGTCTGAAGATGAAGTGGCAAGGTGATGCCAGTAGTGGTGAGAATATACTGCCTTAGGAAAAAAAAGTTAAACTATTAATGATGGTTTATCCTTCCTTTAAAGACAATAGAATTAAAATTATTTCTTGTAATTTAGATTTAATGTAGAGCATATTTATTGTTTAAAAGCTATTCTCAATTTCTTCAGAGGTCAAAATTTAAAATTACATTAAAAGGTAAGTTTTATCCATGGGATAACCAGGTCTGTTATAAATGTGAGTGATGTTTATCCTACGCTTCTGTAAATTAGTTTACATAAATTCTCTGTTGTTCTTTTAACCTTTTCTTACCTACTCTGTTTTCTAACCTTTTATTTTATTTTTATTTTTTATTTTTTTATCCTCACCCGAGGACATTTTTCCATTTTTTGTTCAGATAGAGTGGGAGGGAGAGAGAGGAAGAGAGAGAGAGAGAGAAACGTCGACGTGAAAGGGACACATCGAGTGGCTGCCTCCCGCATGACCCAACCAGGGCCGGGACAAACTGCAACCGAGGTACATGCCCTTAGTGGGAACCAAACCTGGGTCTCTCTGGACCGCAGGCCGATGCTCTAACCGATGAGCCAGACCGGCCAGGGCTGTACTAGGATTTTAAAGTACCTGTCTAATACCAAGGACAAATCAAATAGAGATAGAATCTACAAATTAAAATATGCTTTTCCCTCTTAATGTTTTATTTTTCCAAATCATTCTAACAGTAGATCTTACTTTCCAGATTTAAATTTTGCTTCTTCCTTCTATGAGGCTTAGAAAAAGGAAGAAAAATAAGAGTTATGTTGTATAATATATCTTATTGAAAAAAATCAGCTAAAGGGTGAAGGATTTTTATTCACAGTACTGTATCACTACTTTACACCTTTTGATATTTTGTTTCTATTAATACTAATAATTAGCATCACTGCTTGGACATTACTACAGGCATATTCTGCCCCTGCCTTATCCTTTCTACTTTAATTTTTTTTCTTTAATTCTTTCTTTCTTTAGTTTTTATTTTTTTTAACTTATCTTTATTGTTGACTGTATTACAGATGTTCCTCATTTTCCCCCCATTGCCCCCCTCCTCCCCATTCCTGCCCCCCTCCTACCTTTCCTCACTGTTGTCTGTGTCCATTGGTTATGCATATATACATATAAGTTCTTGGGTTTATTTCTTCCCCTCCCCCATCCCCCCTTCCCTTTGAGGTTTGTCAGTCTAACAACAAATTTGTACTTCTTAATCCCTTCACATTTTTCACCCATCACCCAGCCCCCACCCATCTGGTATCCAACAAAAGTTCTCTGTATCTATGAGAATGTTTTTGTTCTGCTTGTTCATTTTGTTTGTAGATTCAATTGTTGATAGATATATATTTATTGCCATTTTGTTTGATCATATTTTTTTATCTTTTTCTTCAAGAAGACCCTTCAACATTTCACATAATACTGGTTTGGTGGTGATGAACTCCTTTAGCTTTTCCTTGTCTGGGAAACTCTTGATATGGCCATCGATTCTAAATGACAGCTTTGCAGGATAGAGTAATCTTGGTTGTAGGTTCTTGCTTTTCATCACTCTGAATATTTCTTGCCACTCCCTTCGGCCTGCAAAGTTTCTTTTGAGAAATCAGCTGACAGTCTTATGGGAACTCCCTTGTAGGTAATTAACTGCTTTTGTCTTGCTGCTTTTAAGATTCTCTCTTTGTCTTGAACCTTTTGCATTTTGATGATGATGTGTCTTGGTGTGGGCCTCTTGGGGTTCATCTTGTTTGGCACTCTCTGTGCTTCCTGGACTTGTATGTCTGTTTCCTTCACCAAGTTAGGGAAGTTTTCTGCCATTATTGTTTCAAATAGGTTTTTGATTTCTTGTTCTCTCTCTTCTCCTTCTGGCACCCCCAAGATGCGAATGTTGGCACGTTTGAAGTTGTCCCAGAGGCTCCTTACACTATCCTCATTTTTTTGGATTCTTTTTTCTTTTTGCTGTTCTGATTGGGTGTTTTTTGCTTCCTTATATTCCAAATCGATGGTTTGCTTCTTGGCTTTACCTACTCTACTATTGAATCTGTGTAAACTATTCTTTATTTCAGTTAGTGCCTCTTTCATTTCTGACTGGTCCTTTTTTATGCTCTTGAGACCCTCACTAAGTTCACTGAGGTTCTCACTAAGTCCATTGAGCATCCTTATAAGCAGTGTTTTGAACTCAGCATCTGTTAGGTTGCTTAACTCCATTTCACTTAGTTCTTTTCCTGGAGTTTTGTTCTGTTCTTTCATTTGGGACCTGTTTCTTTGTCTCCTCATTTTGGCTGCCTCCCTGTGTCTGTTTCTGTGTATTACTTAGCGAGAGGTATGGGGCTAGCTGAGACCAGATGCTGCTTGTTTGAAAGAATTTGGGAAAAGCTGAAGCAGGATCCAAGACAGGCCAATCCTATGGTAAAGCCTTTGGAAACAGCTTGGGTGGGCCTGAAAGTTGGGTGGGGCGGGGCCTCAGGGAATCACCAGGGCGGGCCAAACAGTGTGAGCTAGGTTGCTGGAGTCCCAGTTATGGTGGCGTCTGCCGGCCCAGAGAAGGGCTCACCAAAGGAACAAAAGCCTCTGATAGCACCTCTGTCCAGGAGAAAGCTGCCTCTCCAGCCCTTGCTCCAATGCCAAACAGCTCAGTTCTTCCCCATATGACTCTGGTGCCTTTCAAGCTGCCTCTCGCACGCTGGAGCTTGGAGGGTGCAGTCCGAGTAAGTCCGTGTCCGTGTGCGGGCCCCTCTAAGAGGAGCTGCCGGGGTCTCCAGCTGCCTCAGCCTCAGCTCCCGCTGGTTTTTGCAGCCAGAAGTTATGGGGATTCTCTTCCTGGCACTGGAACCCTGAGCTGGGCGCCTGGTGTGTGACGGGGACCCGTGAGTCCTCAGGGAGGACCTTCCCAGCCGAGGTATCCTCCTAATTTTTATCCGGCACACGAGGGTGTGGGACCAGCCTGTTGCACCTCTGCCCCTCCTACCAGTTCTTTAATCTCGTAGTTGTCGGATTTCCTTTCAGCTTGATTTCAGGTGGTTTTGAATGATGGTTGTTCTGTAGTTTCGTTGTAACTTTGATGTGGTTGTGGGAGGACGAGATACCGCGTTTACCTACGCCGCCATCTTGACCGGAAGTCTCTTTTTCTTTAGTTTCTAAACTTATCTTTATCGTTGAGTGTACTACAGATGTCCCACTTTTTTCCCCCTTAACCCTCTTCTCTTCAATCCCGCTCCCCTCCTGCTTTGCCCACACTATTTTCTGTGTCTATTGGTTATGCATATATGCATATGCGTTCTTTGGTTTCTCTCTTTCCACCCCACCTCTGCCCTTCCCTTTGAGATTCATCAGTCTAACAACTAATTTGTACTTCCTAATCCCTTCATCTTTTTCACCCAACTCCCCTCCCATCTGGCAACCAACAAAAAGTTCTCTGTATCTATGAGTCTGTTTCTGTTCTGCTTGCTCATTTTGTTTGTAGATTTAATTGTTGATACATATGTATTTATTATCATTTTATTGTTTGTTTTTTTTAATCTTCTTCAAGATGACCCATCAACATTTCATATAATACTGGTTTGGTGGTGATGAACTCCTTAGCTTTTTCTTGTCTGGGAAACTCTTGATATGTCCATCGGTTCTAAATGATAGCTTTGCAGGATAGAGTAATCTTAGTTGTAGGTCCTTGCTTTTCATCACTTTAAATATTTCTTGCCACTCCTACCTGGCCAGCAGTTTCTTTTTTTTTTTTTTTTATTTAAAAAAATTTTTTTTTCCTTTATTGATTTTAGAGAGAGAGGAAGTGAGCAGGAGAGAGAGATAGAAACATCAATGAGAGAGAACATTGATTGACTGCCTCCTGCATGCCCCCCATTGGGGATTGGGACCACAACCTGGGCATGTGTCCTGATCAGGAATCGAACTGGCGACCTCTCGGTGCATGGGTTGACGCTCAACCACTGAGCCACACCGGCTGGACGCAAAGTTTTTTTTGAGAAATCAGCTGGCAGCCTTATGGGAGCTCCGTTGTAGGTAACTAACTGCTTTTGTCTTGCTGCTTTTAAGATTCTCTTTGTCTTTAATCTTTGGCATTTTGATGATGATGTGTCTTGGTGTGGACCTGTTTGGGTTCATCTTGTTTGGGACTCTCTGTGCTACCTGGACTAGTATGTCTGTTTCCTTCACCAAGTTAGGGAAGTTTTCTGTCATTATTTTTTCAAATAGGTTTTCAATTTCTTGCTCGCTTTCTTCTCCTTCCGGCACCCCCATGATGTGAATGTTGGTACACTTGAAGGTGTCCCAGAGGCTCCTTATACTATCCTCATTTTTTTGGATTCTTTTTTTTTTTTTTTTCTTTTTGCTTCCTTATATTCCAAATCGATGGTTTGCTTCTTGGCTTCACCTACTCTACTATTGATTCCCTGTAAATTATTCTTTATCTAAGTTAGTGCATCCTTCATTTCTGACTGGTCCTTTATTATGCTCTTGAGGCCCTCACTAAGTTCATCGAGCATCCTTATAAGCTATGTTTTGAACTCTGCATCTGTTAGATTGCTTATCTCCATTTCATTTAGTTCTCCTGGAGTTTTGTTTTGTTCTTTCATTTGGGACATGTTTCTTTGTCTCTTCATTTTGGCTGCCTGGCTGTGTTTGTTTCTATGCATTAGGTAGCGTTGCTATGTCTCCTAGGCTTCCTAGGGTGGCCTGTTGTAGTAGGTGTCCTTTAGGGTCCAGTGGCACAGCCTGTCTGATCACCCAGCTGGTCCCTCGAAGTGCACTCCTCCTGTGGACTTCACACCCTTCTGTTGTAATTGAGTCTTGATTGCTGTTGGCACGTCAATGGGAGGGTTTTACTCAGTCTGATCAGCTGCAAGGACTGGCTGTGCCCACTAACCAGTGACCTCTGACTACCTTGGATGATCAGCTGTGCAGGGGCCCACCACACAGAGCAAGACTTACTTCAGCAGGGCTCTGGTACCCCCTGAGTCCATTCCTTGAGTGTGTTACTTGTGGAGGTGGTTGGGTGGTGGTGCTTCGCAATGTTCTGAAGCTGTCCAATGGGTGTGCTGGATTTGAGGCAAGGTCAGCCACTGCATATGTTCTACCCAGGGCCACCAGGCATAAGCTACAAAGCGATCTACCAATGGCTGCTTCTTGTGCTGGGCTTGGAGGTGTCCAAATGAAGCCTAGCTATAAACCAAGCCTGGCTGCTTCTAGTACTGGGCCTGGGGCCACTTAGCAAGAGGTATGGGGCTCACTGTGGCCAGATGCTGCTTGTTTGAGAGAATTTAGGAAAATCTGAAGCAGGAGCCAAAACAGGCCAATCTTATGTTAAAGCCCCTGGAAACAGCTTGGGTGGGCCTGAAATTTGGGTGGGGCAGGGCCTCGGGGAATCAGCAGGGTGGGGCAAACAGTATGAGCCAGGTTGCTGGAGTCCCAGATGTGGTGGCCCTCTGCCTGACCTGTGGGGGAAGGGCTCACCAAAGGAACAATGGCCTCCTCCAGCACGTCTGTCCAGGAGAAAGCTTCCTCTCCAGTCCTCACTCTGATACCAAACAACTCAGTTCTTCCCTGTATATCTCTGGTGCCTTTAAAGCTGCCTCCCCTCAGCTCTGGAGCTCAGAGGGAGCTGGTCTGAGTAAGTCCGTGCACAGGCCCTTTAAGAGGAGCTGCCTGGGGCTCCAGAAGTCTCAGTCTTCGTCAGCCTCAGTTCCCGCTGGTTTTTACAGCCGTAAGTGATGGGGACCTCTCTTCCTGGCACTGAAACCCTGAGCTGGGTGCCTGGTGTGGGACAGGGACCCCTCACTCCTCAGGGAGGAACTTCCAACCGAGGTGTCCCTCCTGATTTTTATCTGCCACATATGGGTGTGGGACCAGCTGGACCGTGCCTCTGCCCCTCCTACCAGTCTTGGTGTGGCATCTTCTTTAATTTCATAGTTGTAGGACTGCTATTCAGCTTGAATTCAGGCGGTTCTGAAGGATGTTTGTCCGTAGTTTAGTTGTAATCTTGATGTGTCTAAATTTTATTTTCTTAATCTTCACCCAAGGATATATTTTACTGATTTTTAGAGAGAGACGAAGGGAGAGAGAGAAAGAGAAAGAAACCTCAATGTGAGAGAGAAACATCAGTCGGTTGCCTCCTGTATGTGCCCTGACTGGGGATCTAACCTGCAACCTAGGTATGTGCCCTGACCAGGAATTGAGCCTGCAACATTTTGGTGTACTGGATGACATTCCAACCAACTGAGCCACCCTGCCAGGGCCATCCTCTCCACTTTTAGAGAGTCAAAATGATATGTTAGCATTGTCAACTCTTTATACTTAGCATTTCTTAAATGTGTTTGACCCAAGACTTTTTTTTTTATGGGGAGCATTTCACAGGATTAGTGTTTCATAGAATAATATTTGGGAAATGCTGCCCAGTTAAAATTTTTAAAATGATAAATATTTAATAATGGCTACCATTTTCTGTAATAATATTCAACTGCTCTTTTAAAGTCTTATTAAAGCCTAACACACACACACACACACACACACACACACACAATAATGTTAGAAAGTAAAGTGAACCACAACATCTCTGGGTAATCATACCTCTTGTGCTGTCCTCTCTTATATTGAATCTAGGCTCCAGAAAATGATGCTGGGCCAGTTTGGGGTCTAAATCTCAAGAAAGCCTGGCAGTTTTCTTTTTGTGCCCTTTGAACCTCTGAGTCCAACATTAAGGAGTCAGGCTAGCCCAATGTAGAGACTTGTGGTGGAAGAAAAACCCAGAGGCTAACTTGTTTTGCTCCATGATTTATCTCCCTAGTGCCTGGATCCGAGTCTGGCAAATAGTCTTTGTAGAATGAATGAACGTGTGAATAATAGGGTTGCCAATTGACTTTGTCCCATCATGGCCTGCTCTAGTTATTTATTTCCTAGTTGACAATTAGTTTACTAGACAGATGAAATGAAAATGGCTTGTTGTGTTTGTTGGTGATACATTTTGGTAGTGGTGATATTTTTATTGCCTATTTTGGGAAACTAAGTTTAAAATTGAAAATTAAACCAAAGTTATACCAGAGAAGAAAGACTTTTTTTCTGTTTTTATAATGAAAGGTACTTTTAAAAGGTCAATGATACCCATTATACCTATCTCCTAAACAGTGGTATACTATAGAAATATGTGGGTCATCTTCGTTATGTCGTAAACTGAAGATAGTAATTTTTTAGCACTAAATTTGTCAGAGATTATATATTATGTGCATATATTTATTGACCTTCTCAAACATTTAATCTTCTATATGTTAGGAATGTGATTTAGTTTATATTTTAATATACTTATGTTTTTTATTTTATAGGTCCATTCAAAAGCTTGGTGAATTAAACATTGGAATGGATAGCCTTGGTAATGAGGTATCCACACTCAACCAGCAATGTAATGGGAGCAAAGGCAATGGATCTAATAATTCTTCTATCATTAGTTTTTCTACGCCACCCCAAGATTCTAGTCAGAGATTAACACATGATGCTTCAAATATTTACACAAGCACTCCTCGTAATCCGGGATCAACAAATCACATACCTTTTCCTGAGGAATCCCCTTCTTGTGGAAACCAAATGTAAGTGCTTTACTTTGTAAAACCTGAAAATACTAACTTCCTACTAATGAATAGAAATACAAAAATTCAAACTTCTCTTTGGAGCCTTATAAATAAAACATTTTGGAGTGCATTTACCTGCCAATTTTTTTTCTAATCTACCTTCACTTATCTATATTCTTTTTACTAACTTGTCTCTTAACTATCTATATTTTCCTATTTTTCTTTTTATCCTCACCCGAGGACTTTTTTATTTATTTATTTATTTATTTTTCGCATTTATCTTCAGATAGAGTGGGAGGGAGAGAGAGGGGAAGAGAGAGAAAGAAACATTGATGTGAGAGAGACACATCTACTGGTTGCCATCCACACGACCCCATCCGGGGCTGGGGACAAATTACAACTGAGGTACGCACCCTTAGCAGGAACCGAACCCAGGACTCTCTGGTCTGCAGGCTGATGCTCTAACCACTGACCCAAACTGGCCAGGGCTCTTTTTGCTTTCTTATTATACCTAGATAGTTCTATTTTTTTGTAAGCCATTTTAGAGATAATACGGTTTTAGACTTTATCTTCTCCCTGATTTTCTTTTCTTTTTTTCCCATTGGTACCTTTAAACAAACAATTTGATTCACAGACTTCCAGGGCACAAGAAGGTGTTTTATAACATGGTGGAATGATTGCTGCAAGACAGTCTTGGTAGCTCTGGCCCTTAGAGCAGTTAAAGACTTCTTACATATCTGTTTTCACTAGTCAGGGAGAATTATTTGTCTTGCTATCATAAGTAAGCAAGTGTTAATTTATGCAATGAAAAAAGTTAAGGACAATTTTCTTCATCTATTAGCAGTAAACACCTTTGAGAGTGGTTCACTTGAAAATGCATAACTTGCTTTTGGCATTTGGATGCTTATAGGAATCAGCCTTATATATTTGGTATCAAAAACTCTGGTTTTATACTTAAGAGCATACATTTATCTAATATATGCTTCTTTATTACAGTTCCTATAACACTTGTATATCCCCAAAAGTAGAATTCAAATTTTAAAATTTGATTTTTATTTTTATCAAAGTAATATACATACATGGTTTAAAAAGACGCCCTGGCCGGTTTGGCTCAGTGGTTGGAGCGTTGGCCCACGCACCGGAGAGTCCCGGGTTCAGTTCCCGCTAAGGGCACGTACCTCGGTTGCAGTTTGTCCCCAGCCCTTGTTGGGGTTGTGCGGGTGGCAGCCCCTCGATGTGTCTCATATCGATGCTTCTCTCTCTCTTCCCCCCGTCTCCCTCCTGCTCTATCTGAAGATAAATGCAAAAAATGTCCTCAAGTGAGGATAAAAAAAAAAAAATGTCCTCGGGTGAGGATAAAAAAAAAAGACAAAAAGCACTTTTCAAGTCTTAATATAAAAGAAAAACTCATCTTACCCATCTTTGTCCTTGATTTCTGCTTTCGGTAGGCTGCCATTTTCAACCCAGTTAGCTGTTTCTTTTGCTGTATATCTTCACATTTCTGATTAACATGCTTCTGTTATATATATATTTTTTTCTTTATTGATTTTTTTAGAGAGAGAGGAAGGTAGAGGGAGAGAGAGATAGAAACATCAATGAGAGAGAACATCAATTGGCCGCCTCCTGCATGCCCCCCACTGGGAATCAGGCCCACATCCTGGGCATGTGACCTGACCGGGAATCGAATCAGCGACCTCTTGATGCATGGGTCAACACTCAACCACTAAGCCACACCGGCCAGGCTTCTGTTATATTTTTATTATCCATCGATTCCTGCCAGTTATATTTAGCTTTCATACTCCTCACCCACAACGCACTTACTTTGTCTACTCCTTTCCAATATATATCCATTTTGTTTAAATCAGTATTCAGCGTTTACATTGTAAATGTTATTTACAACTGGGTCGGTAGTATAATAGGATTACATTTCCTTTTCTTGCAACTCTTTGTTTTTCATGGGACAGTAATTGCCTCATTTTTGGTGTCCATGTGTATATGTGCACATGCTTAGTTTTCTGAGGACCTATCACTAAACTATCTGTAGATGCGTTGACAGAACTGTAAAATGATAAAACCTCTCCTATTACAGTAAAAAATATCAAGGACTGCCTCTTTTCCATTTTTCCCCCTTGGAGACATCCCTCCAAGGGTCATTCCTGCTTGATTTTATGTTCTTGCTTCTAAGCCATTGTATTCAGTCCTAGAGTCCTGGGGTTTCCCTTTACTATCCTCCTGGGAGTTTCATTTGCCTCTTTCCTCTATTGGATCCCCTGTTTTCAGGATCTCATGTAGTTTCATGAAAAAAGGTTATATCAGAGGTGAGGTTTCTGAGATCTTGAATGTCTACATATTTCACACTTGATTTGTTAGCATAGCTGAGTATAGAATTCTAGGATGGAAAACATTCCTCAGAGTTTCAAAGGCATTGCTACGTTTCAGTGTTCTTGTTAAGAAATCTGATGCCATTTTGATCTGATCCTTTATATGAAGCCTGCTGATTTTTCTACACTGGGTTTTTATATTTCTGCTACCATATTTTTATTTTCTAAGCTCTTTCTTATTCTCTGATTTTCCTTAAAATATTTCATAGATCTTTTTCTTGTTTCCTGGATTCATTATTTCCTATTATATCTCTAAGGATTTTAATTATATCTTCGTAGCATTTGTTTCCTGAATTGCCTCTCTTCTTACAAACTCCTTTTTCTATTTGTTTTAGTGTCTGGGTTTTATCTAGGAGGCTTTCTTTAAGTACCTGGGAAACCTGGACTATCTGTAAAGAGTGAGGCATTAAAAAAAATGCTGACTGGAAGGAAGGTCTACATATATGAATGAATCTGTCTACCTGTTGCCCTCACAAAGAAGTGATTAAGTGGAAACATTGTTTATATCATGGGACCTTCAATTGTCAGTTGCTAGTAGTCATTCGTCTTGGGCCAGATAATTTTCACAAAGAGCAATTCAAGTTCCTGCCAGGGGTAGGATTTATTCATAGCAACCAGGATTCTGGAACTAAGCAGAGGAAAGGTACTTGACATTTTACAATAAAATTTGCAGACTTTGACTTACTCTCCTTTCCAGAATGGCTTCTCACTCCCTCCTTAAGACTATGCTTGGTGTCATTGAGTCCAGAGCCACTTATTAAATGGTTCCTGAGAGTAACTTTGGGGACAGTGAGGGTCATTAGTCAAAAAAAATAAATACTAGAGATTGAATGGACAAATTAATGTAGTTTCTGTTTTGATGTTCATAGTAAACTTTATTTGAATTTCTACTCACACAGCTCATCAGAACATTTGGTCATTAAGCCACCTCTTGGAGATTCTTCAGGGACTTTATCAAGATCAAGAGGGGAAGAGGTAATACTTTGGGGAAGGAGGTCTCATTGTTTTTATATATACTTGCAAAGTTTGCTAAGGAATTCTTTTTTCTTTATTGATTTATTTAGAGAGAGAGGAAGGGAGATGGAGAGAGAGATAGCAACATCGATGAGAGAGAACATCGATTGGCCACATCTTGCATGCCCCCCACTGGGGATTTGGCCCACAACCTGGGCATGTGCCCTGACTGGGAATTGAACCAGCAACCTCTTGGTGCATGGGTCGACACTCAACCACTGAGCCACACCGGCCGTACTGCTAAGGAATTCTTAATTCAAAGAATGGACCATTATTAGAAATAATCATTATTATTAATGCTGGGATTTATCTAAAGATAGTTGAGCTTTCACTGGGCTACATGAAGAGGTTGCCTCAGAAAGCACATTTGAGCGTATTCATATCAATGGCCCAATAGTGAGCTGAGGTTGTGCACTACTGAAGCCAGTGGTTAGTTTATTCAGATATTATTTATATTGCCTTGGGGATTTTCATCAATGCATGTTTTTTGCTTTGGAACCAGACATCCTTCCCTAGCCAGTATACAGCTTTACTCTATCTTGTTTTCTGTAGTTCACATTTTAACCTCATAGACAAAGTCATTATTTCAGATGCTAATAGGGCCAAACAGGTAACAAAAATGAATAAAGTTGGATGTTTTTTGACAAGCACATAGGAATATTTGTCCCTTGCACAAAGATTTATGCTTGCCTCGTGTTTCCAGTTCTTTTGATTTTCAAGAAAAGCCAGAAATGTAGATTTTTATCTGAACACTATTTTTTAAATGGCAACAAATTTAAAAAGTTCAAAACACACTGGAGAAGAGCAAAAAGTTTACTTGTGGCTCTGCCACTTCTGGTATAAAGCAAATCTTAGTAATTTTTATTAATGTGATATAGACCATTTCCTCAGTCATTCCCCTCCCTTTTGGCCTTATTTAGCCATGCTATTTGTTTGGCAGTCACATTTCTTGCGTATGGATTAATAGAAAATGTAGCATTTCTAGTTAAATCAATTCATATGAATAATATAAGAATTCATTCAATTACATAAGACAAACGTGTGACATATCAGACTTACCCCAATTCCCCCAAAAGGGTGCATTGGACGAATACACAAAAGTTTGGGTAGCTCTCAGGATGCAACCAGAGCTGAAGTGATTTACCTTTGTGTGTGTACTTGTTATTTATACTTCACAAAGACAGGATTAGATTGGATTTGTTGACCACACCCAGTCTGTAAGTCCCTGTTCCAGGTCCAGTCATTCCTGGTCAGGGTAGCAGGGTGGCTTCAAATGACACTGATAGCTGGAGTTAACAAAGCTTTTATACAGAACTGCTTCACCTTGCCTTCCTCAGAACAGACTGTGGACAGACAGACTGACAATTTTAAATAAAAATGAGGCTCAAAATTAAATGTTATGATTAAAATAATTTTTATAATTTTAAAAAGGTTTTTATACAATTTCAGTTTGAAATGTTAACGTATTAATTGCTGGAGATAATGGCAAACTTTTTTTTTTAACCCTAAATGTATTATCCTACTTTTAGAAACACAAATGATGTTCTGTTGTTTTTGTAAGAACTATGTACGTATGCTATATTTTTTCCTTGACAGTTAAAGGGAACTTAATATGGGAAGCATATTCTTGTATTTTATCATAGTAAGTGAAGAAAAACTTGAATTTATATAAGCTATCTGAGCTTAGGTTAGCAATGAGTAGCAAAAAATGAAAAATTGGGGTTAATTTGGATTTTCCATTTAAAAGAATATATGATTGTAGGTAGTAAACATAAAGTGAATAATATAGTTCAAATGAACTGAAAATGAGATAAAGATGAATTCTTTCGCCCTGGCCAGTTTGGCTCAGCGATTAGAGCATTGGCCCACGGACCAGAGAATCCCGAGTTCAGTTCCCGCTAAGGGCATGTACCTCAGTTGCAGTTTGTCCCCCACCCTGGTTGGGGTCGTGTGGGGGGTGACCAGCCGATGTGTCTCTCTCACATTGATGTTTCTGTCTCTGTCTCCCCCCCTCTCTCCCTCCCGCTCTGTCTGAAGATAAATGCAAAAAAAAAAGTTTAAAAAAAAAAAAGATGAATTCTTTCTAATTCATTTTTTTCATAGGATGACTTTCATATTTTTTTTTTCCATAGGATGACAAATCAAAAAAACAATTTGTTTGTATTAATACCCTAGAAGACACACAGGCTGTTAGAGCAGTGGCTTTTCATCCAGGTGGTGGTCTGTATGCTGTTGGTTCAAATTCAAAAACTCTGAGAGTATGCGCCTATCCAGAGGTCATTGACCCAAGGTAAGGATGGATGGTTGTACTGCCATTTTTGCTTCAGTTTTTAGTTTAGCCATATTGGTCCCTTTTTCAGAATTGTCATTCAGTAGTGTTTACTTTTTATTTCCTTTTCTTTTATTAAGTTTTTAATTTTTATTTTCAATGCTTAGGAAATATACATAAGAATCATTGATTAAACTATTTTCAATTAGGCCATTGTTCATTTATTAAACTCATTTTCCTTATTTCCATATGGTTTTTGTATTTTGTTTTTTTAATCTTAAAGATTTTTATATTTCAATTAAATTGTATAAGATGAAAAGAAAGAAATGCTAGTTATAGATTTTGAGAAAATAAAAATATTTCTTACAATAATGGCTTCAAAGAAGTATTAGGTAGAACTATATGAAATTGCTGATATTTGACCTTTTTGACCTACAAAAATTCCATTTTAATTTAGTCAACCTCACTATGATTTTATCCTCTTGTTTCAGCAGATTATGGGATTTGAACATAAGGTGTATGTCTTCAAAGACATGTCACTAAAAATGGGAAGATGACCTTATCTATTAGGTGTACAACTAATTCTTTAAAGTTTCTAATGAAACAAATAGCTTAGATATATATATAACCTCACAGGAAACTGAATTTGAATTTTTTACTCTTTGATTAGGTACTTTTTTTGTCAATTTAGTTGTTAAGGCTTTTACTACCACAATTGGTATAATAAAGAGCTTTGGTAGATTTTGTGATTAGAGAAATGAATGCCACAAATGGAAGACAAAAACAGTAGACAAAAACACTCAAACAAAACAAGCCATAAATCTTTAAATGTTTAAATATAAAAAGCAATACATGTTATATATGTTCTGGATTTTTTTTTTTTTTTTTACCACTCTTAAGTCTTTTTTTGTTTTTTTATCCTTACCCGAGGACACTTTTCCATTTTTTGTTCAGATAGAGTGGGAGGGAGAGAGAGGGAGAGAAACATCGATGGGACACATCGAGTGGCTGCCTCCCGCACGACCAACCAGGGCCGGGGACAAATTGCAACCGAGGTACGTGCCCCTAGCGGGAACCGAACCCGGGTCTCTCTGGACCGCAGGCCAACGCTCTAACCGCTGAGCCAAACTGGCCAGGGCTCTTAAGTCTTTTTTATTATAATCCTAGTTTGGAGAAGACAGGGGTGAGATTATTTAGTTATTTGCATTCGTGGGGGGGTGTATCTCTGTATCTGAAAGCAGAAATTTAGGCTTTTGAACTGCAGTAGCATTTAAAGGTTGGGAAAGGGAATAGAGCTCATGTTAGATGAAAATAATGTAATTTATTGGTGCTTTTTGTGTTGGTAAAGTAGGAATACACGAGAGAAAATGGGTAGAATTCCAGATCAGGGAATGGAAAGCTGCACTAATTGTAGGGGCAGAGTCAAGCTTGTATATTTAGGGTTAACCTGACCTTAAGTTAATTGTTTCTCCTTTTTGTATTTTTTATGCTGGCACAGATGTTTCATAGAGTCTTTGTGAAGAAAGTTATTTTTATGAAAATAAATTTATTTAACATAAATATTGAGCTCCTATGTGCTAGGGACTATTCTAGAATTTGAAGATAGTTGTGATTAAATTAACATGTTCATTAACTTCATGTCACTCCTGGCTTAGTGGGGACAATGAACATGAGCAAATAAACACAAATATAATTATACATTGTGTTAGGTGTTATGAAGAAAAAGTACAAGGTGTGGTAACAGTAAAATGGAGAGTGAGAGGACTGGGGAGTCAGAGTAAGGCCTTTTTGAGGAAGAGGTATTAATGCTGAGCTCTTAGGATGAGTAGAACCCAGCCAGGTGAAAAAAAGGGACAACATAGTAAACAGAGGGAACATGAAGTAAAAGGGAGTTTGACATTTGAGGAACCAAACTAAGTTCAGATCAGCTGGAGTGTTGTGAGCTGAGTGTGATGATGCTGCAGAGATAGACATGAACTACATTACGCAGAGGTTTATGGCCATTTTGGATTTTACCCTGAGTGCAATGGGAAGCCGCTGAAAGTTTTGAGCAGAGCAGTGATGTGACTTAAGCATGTTTTGACATGATCACTCTGGCTCTGTGTGGGTCAGAAGACAGTAAGTGGATGCTGGGTGAAAGGCAGGAGGCTAGTGCAATGGGAGTGGAGATGGAGGAAAATGGATGGAGGGAAAATCCACTTAAAGAAATAATTAGCAGGCCTGATGATGAATTGGATGTGCAACTGAAAAGAGAATCTTTTAATCTGATCTATTTTCTAGATCAATATAAAGCACCTTCTAGGCATTAGAGATTTATCAGTCTTCTTTCTTGTTTTTAAAAACTCCTTAATTATGAAAATCTTCAAGCAAACACAAAAGTAGAGACTAGTACACTGAAATGCAATAGTTGTCAAGATTTTTGTCTGCTAAAGTATTTTAAGGTAAATCCTAGATGTGTCATTTTATCTTTAGGCTGAATCTCCAAAAGCAGGTACATTTCTTACACAGGCTTGATGTTTTCATCATACTTTACTGTAAGTGGTAGTCATGACCACATCTACACCGGCCAGATTTTAACCTCTGGACAGAGCTCTTGCCCCCTTTATTTTTCAGTCCTTTCCTTGCCTTCCCTCAGCCCCAGGCATTTGCTCATATCATATATTTAATAAATGCTTCCTGAACTTTTTGAGTTTAGAAGCATTCTTAGCTTTTAAAAATTATTTTGTATTTCTGAGTTAAAGTCCATGAAAAATATGTGAAATGAAGACTAAAAAAAAAAAAAAAATCCCGTTTTTTTGTGTTTGTTTGTTTGTTTGTTTGTTTTTTAAACTGAAGGAGAAAACAAAAACAAAAATCAGTTTGTTACTTCACATGGCATTGGGCAGCTGTTGCTAATAAGTTGTAAGCTCTATACCTAGCTACATATCTGACACATCAGTTTGAAATTTGTTCCCTTGTCAAAAGTTTAACTCTGATAGAAGGTTGGCCTCAAATTCTGGTGTTTAGACATTAATTAGCTAGGATATGTCTGGTCAAAAAGACCTTGGTGGCAAGCCAGATGTCCTTATCACCTAACTAGAGGGAAGGTGGCTGCTCTGAGCTCCATCCACGTGTTCAGGCTGGAGATCTTTGACTACCAAAGGCTCCCTCTAGTAGTACAGATGCCTTTGCTGCCTTACCCCCCACATCTCAGCTTCACTGAAGGCTGTTCAGGTAGCAACATTCTCTGAGGGCAGGGAACTCTGGTGAGGAGCTTCTGGCCAAACATAGCCGTCTGTGATCTTGGGGCTCTGGACTTGGCTGAAACATCACGTTATTGCCATGTTTCAGGCTGGACACTGCCAGGTGCCTACTGCTTGACCTCTGTTTAAATGAGGGATTTCAAGACTAGACAGCATGGCTCTTTTCAGTTTATTGCATGAAGGAGTTACACTAGTCCAAATAAAATGCAGACTCCAAATGGTTACATTATACAAACTGTGAGGTTTTTAAACTTGTACAAGGGACGGAAGGGAAATTCTACTCATTGCAAGGAAATCCTCACTTAAACTATAGTGAGCCAAAAACACTTAAAACCCATGAACCTTCAGTTGGTCGTCCTTAGCCAGTCCAGTCTCTACGAGGAACTGGCATATGTTCTTACACTGGTAACCCTGTAGCTGAATTACTTCTCCATATTCTGGATGCTCAATTACGGTACCATTGCAGGCAAATTTCTTTTTAAACGCCTTCACTAGTTTTTTTTTATCATACTCATCAGCGATCCCTTGGACATTAGTAAGGGTCTTCCTGCCATTTCTCTGTTGAATTCTTTATTTTTTAATTTAATTTAATTTTATTTTTTTATCCTCACCCGAGGACATTTTTGCATCTATCTCCAGACAAAGCAGGAGGGAGAGAAGGAGGAAGAGAGAGAGAGAAACATCGATGTGAGAGAGACACATCGAGTGGCCACCACCCACACAACCCCAGCCGGGGCTGGGGACAAACTGCAACTGAGGTACACGCCCCCAATGGGAACCAACCCGGGCCTCTGGTCCGCAGGCCGACGCTCTAACTGCTGAGCCAAACTGGCCAGGGCTCTCTGTTGAATTCTTATAAGGATATAATCCTCAGTGCCAGCAGAAAGCAGATCATCACCCTTACTTGCATCAGCAAAGGGATCGAAAGAGTGGATGTTCTGGATAGCGGACATACCATACAGTTCCTTTTCCTTGGTGGAAACAGCCTGCAGAAGGCTGTGGCAGGAGAAGGCAGGCAGGGGGGACAGAGTGTCAGGAAGCGAGGGGGGCTCGAAAGGGAGGTTGCTGAGTCCCCAGCGGCAGCTCCGTGGTGGCTCAGCGACTGGGGCTTTTTTTTATTTTTATTTTTTTTATTTTCTTTCTTTATTGATTTTAGAGAGAGAGGAAGGGAGAGGGAGAGAGAGATAGAAACATAGATGAGAGAGAACATCAATTGGTCGCCTCCTGCATGCCCCCCACTGGGGATTGGGCCCACAACCTGGGCATGTGCCCTGACCGGAAATCGAACTGACGACCTCTTGGTGCATGGGTCAACACTCAACCACTGAGCCACACTGGCCGGGCAAAAATATCCTGTTTTCTGTGTGGTCTGAAATAAGAGATTAGTATAATAATGGTTTATAATTTTACTTTTGAATTTTTTATTTTATTTTATTTTTGTTAATTCTTACCTGAAGATATGTTTTCCATTGATTTTTAGAGAGTGGAAGGGAGGGAGGGGGAGAGAGAGAGAGAGAGAGAGAGAAACATCAGTGTGCGAGACACATCAATTGGTTGCCTCCCGCATGCACCCTGGGAGCTGGGGATTGAACCTGTAACCCAGGTACATGCCCTTTGACCAGGAATAGAACCTGCAATCCTTTGGTGCATGGGCCAATGCTTTAACCACTGAACCACACCAGCCAGGGCTACTTTTGAATTTTGAATATGCTTTAACTTTATTCTAAGATTTTGAAAATTGTTATAATATGTTGTCATATACTCTTTTTGCTCCCTCCCTCAAAAACAACCATAATATAGAACTTCATATTCATTAATTTTAGCATGCAGAAATTGAAATATCTTTCTTTAATTTTTTTTCTTTAGTGCACATGACATCCCTAAGCAGCCAGTGGTACGTTTTAAAAGGAATAAACATCATAAAGGATCCATTTATTGTGTGGCCTGGAGTCCTTGTGGACAGTTATTAGCAACAGGATCAAATGACAAATACGTCAAAGTGCTGCCCTTCAATGCAGAGACTTGTAATGCAACAGGTAGGGCCCAAGTATGGAAGCAGTAGCTCACCAGTGTGTTTTTATCCTTTTTTTTTCATATTGTAACTCTAATATATCTCTGTATTATCTTTAGTAAAATCTAAGAATATAGCCTTAAAGAATATTTTTACATTCTATTTTCTTAGTTGTATTCATCAGGCATTATTATTTTTTTTAGTAAGTTCTTACAGGTGGCCAGGTGGTATCTAATCCCTAGAAAATTATTGTTATCAGAAAAATAACTTTTAAAAAAGATATTTTATTGATTTTTAGAGAGAGGAGTAGGGAGAGAGAGAGAGAAGCATCGTGAGAGTGCAACATAAATTGGCTGCCTCTTGCATGCCCACTACTGGGGATGGAGCCCAAAACCCAGGAATGTGCTCAGACCAGGAATCGAACTGGCAACCTTTCAGTGCATGGGACGATGCCCAGCCAACTGAGTCACACCAGCCAGGGCAGAAAAATAACTTTTAAATAGCAACCAGAGCCCAGCTGGTGTGGCTCAGTGGTTGGGCGTTAACCTGTGCACCCAGAGGTTGCCAGTTCGATTCCCAGTCAGGGCACATACCCGGGTTGTGGGCTAAATCCCCAGTGGGGGGCATGCAGGAGGAGGCCAATCGATGTTTTCTCTCATCGATGTTTCTATCTCTCCCTCTTCCTTCCTCTCTCTCTAAAATCAATAAAGAAAAACAAAATATTAAAAAATAAATAGCAACCAGAATTATATTAATGTACATTTTCTAGAGAGTATCCGTCTTCTCTTTCATTTTCTTTGGAATAAAAGACAAGAAGATAACTCTCCATATAGCTCTTTTAGAGAAGATGACTGAACTGGTATTCGTTTTTTTATTTTTTATCCTCACCCGAGGACATTTTTGCATTTATCTTCAGATAGAGTGGGAGAGAGAGAGGAGGGAAGAGAGAGAGAGAGAAACATTGATGTGAGAGAGACACATTGACTGGTTGCCACCCACACGACCCCAACTGGGGCCGGGTACAAACTGCAACCAAGGTTCGTGCCCTCAGCGGGAACTGAGCCTGGGACTCTCTGGTCCGAAGGCCGATGCTCTAACTGCTGAGCCAAAATGGCCATGGTGGTATTCGTTTTTTTTAAGATTTTTTTTTTTTTTTTGCATTTATCTTCAGATAGAGCAGCAGGGAGAGAGAGAGGAAGAGGGAGAGAGAAACATTGACGTGAGAGAGACACATCGAGTTGTTGCCACCCACACAACCCCAACTGGGGCCAGGGACAAACCGCAACCGAGGTACGTGCCCTTAGCAGGAACCGAAACCGGAACTCTCTGGTTCGAGAGTCAACGCTTTAACCGCTGAGCCAAACTGGCCAGGGCTAAAGATTTTTTTAAATTGAGTTTTAGAGAGAGAGAGGAAGGAAGGGAGAGAGAGAGAAACAATGATGTAAAGGTGAAAAATTGATCGGCTGCCTCCTGCATGCCCCCTACCAGGGATTGATCTTGCAACTGGGGCATGTGCCCTGACTCGGAACCGAACCAGCAAACTTTCAGTGCACAAGACACACCGAACCCACTGAGCTACTCCAGCTAGGGCTGAACCAGTATTTGGATTTCTTAAAGTTTGCTCAGTAAAGTGGAATTGATTATAATATCAGTCCCTGAGTGCAAATATAAACCATATTCTTGCCATTATTCTTGGTCAGTTTTGAGGCAGTTTAGCAATCTCAAATTATCACAGTAAGTTGAGCAGCATCTTTTTGTTTTAATTCTTATTGCTGTTTCAGGACCAGATCTGGAATTTAGTATGCATGATGGGACAATTAGAGACTTGGCATTTATGGAAGGCCCAGAAAGTGGTGGAGCTATTTTGATAAGTGCTGGAGCAGGGGATTGTAACATTTATACAACCGATTGTCAAAGAGGACAGGGCCTGCATGCTCTGAGTGGACATACCGGTATGTGATATCAATGTCAGACACTGCTTTTGTTTTGTTCAACCAATGCTTTCTCCCTTCCCCCTGCATTTCATTAATGGGGTAAATTTCATCAAAATGGATTTCCCCAGAACAGGACATTTTTCTTATAGAAAGTTAAACTGTGAACTTTAGATAACACAGTAATGATAGCTAATATTTCTCTGTGTGCTAAATTCTCTATTTATACGCATAATTCCTTCATTTAACCCTCACAACAACCTTATGAGACAGGAAATTTTATCTCCATCTTATCATTATTATTTTTTAATCCTCACCCAAGGATATTTTTCCATTGATTTTTAGATAGTGTAGGAGGGAGGAAGGGAGAGAGAGAGAAATATTGATGTGAGAGGGATTGGTTGCCTCCCTCATGACCCTGACTGGGGCTGAGGATCAAACCTGCAACTGAGGTACATGCCCTTGTCTGGGAATCGAACCTGAAATTCTTCAGGTCCGTGGGCTGCCGCTCTAACCGCTGAGCCAAACCTGCCTGGGCTATCTCCATCTTATACATGAAAAGGCAAATGACTTGCTCAATATCTTACAGTTAAATGTGGCAGAACTGAAATATGACCTCAGGTCTGTCCCTTCCAAAGCTGGTGATCTAACCCCACAGTCCTGTGCTTCCTCTGTGAAAAATTTGCCATAATTTCAAAGAGAGAGAGAGGAAGGTAGAGAATGTGCCCTGACCAGGGATCCAACCCGCAGCCTTGGTGTATCAGGATGATGCTCTAACAAATTAAGTGAGCCTACCTGGCCATAGCCCAAATGAAAATATTTTTTTGATACTAATTATGATGTCCTAAAATACTCAATAACCAAGAAGGATTAAGTTTATTCAATATGGTTTTGATGTTCATTCTACTGAGTTTTAATATATACATACATACATATATATATATATATATATATATATATATATATATATATATGCTGTATATATGGAAAATCTCTACCACATGGTATATTTGATTAAGCAGACCATCACATGCCCAATAATAAGGAGTACTTAGCTCTGAATGTGTTATAGAAAAGTACTGTTCCACAGTAATAACTAAATATATTATTTTTTTATAGGACACATTTTAGCACTTTATACCTGGAGTGGCTGGATGATTGCATCTGGTTCCCAAGATAAGACTGTTAGATTCTGGGACCTTCGAGTACCAAGCTGTGTTCGTGTTGTTGGCACAACATTCCATGGAACTGGTAGGTTTTTCTGTAATTTATATGAATTTCTATGAGAAAGAAACTATAAATTGCACTTGCGTACTTCCTCTCCTCTGCAATATATATGTTAAAAAAGCAATAGGAACAATAGTAAAATAACACTTGCTATTCTATGGATTACTTTAAGTTCTTTCAAAATGCTTTAATTTGTTATTTTATTTGTAAAAATAATATTCATCTTAGGAAACTGAGGCCCAGGGAGATTAAGTATCATTCCTTAATTATTCTGTTAGCAGGGCCATTTTAGAACTCAGAACATGGTATTAGCAGTTGTATTTTTTGTTTTGTTTGCTTAGTTTCTATATACTTATCTTTATCCCTAACTTCTTCCCTTGTTGTCTAAATTATGTTCAGCTCTTTTTCTCTCATTTCAGAGTCTTCAATTTTTTGGTCGTCTTCTCTCTTGCAACATTAATGTTGCCTTCTCTACCTTATTGCTCCTTCTCCACTTCTCTACTATATATGTACCACAATTTTATAGAATTGTCAGTGCCCCAAAGTACCTTTTTTGACCTCCTTATCCCATTCTCAGCTCTGACCCTAATTTTTTGCTCCCTTTCTTACCCAGATGTCTCAAAAGTCTTGCCTACATACACTGTTTCCCATTTCCTCACCCTCGGTCTTCAACCTATTCTGGTCTGTCTTCTGCTGCAGTCACTCTAACAAGGTCTGCCTTTTCAAGATCTTCATGTTGCCAGATCACTTGTAAATCCTCATTTGACTTCAACTCTCAGTGCCACGCAACAGTTGACCGCTTCCTCTTTTCTTTTGGGCTTTCTACTCCTTTTACCTTTCTGGATAACTACTCTGCTCAACTTCTAAATTTTAGCATTCCTAGGGCTCAGGATTTTTTTCTTTTTTTAAAAATATTTTATTTTATTTATTTTTTCTTTATTGATTTGAGAGAGAGAGAGATGGAAACATCGATGAGAGAGACACATCGATTGGCCACCTTCCACATGGCCCCCACTGGGGATTTGGCTCACCAACTGGGCACCTACCCTGACCGGGAATCAAACCGGCAACTTCCTGGTGTATGTGTTGATGCTCAACCACTGAGCCGGGCAGGATTTTTTTTTTAAGTAATCCTCACTCAAGGATATGTTTTTATTGATTTTTTTTTTTTTTAAAGAGAGAGGAAGGGAGAGAGAGAGAGAGAAATATTGATGTGAAAGAAAAACATCCATCAGTTGGTTGCCTCCCGTACGCATTCTGACCAGGGATCAAACCTACAACCTTTCTGTGTAAGGGATGACACTCTCACCAACTGAGCCACCCAGCCAGGGCAGGCTCAGGTTTTGTTTCCTTTCTTTCTCTAGATGAGCACATCTATTCCCCTGGCTTTAAGTATAACTCTGCTGACAGATCTTAAATTTTTTATCTCTAGCCCAAACTTCTTGCATGCCAGGCTTATATTTCTTTCTTTTTTTTAATTTAAATTTTTAAATGTATCTTTGTTGTTGAATGTATTAAGATGTCCCTCCTTTTTTCCCCCGCTTGACCCCCTCCTCCCCATTCCCGCCCCCCTCCTGCCTTCCCCACACTATTGTCTTTGTTTATTGGTTAAGCATATGTGCGTATAAGTTATTTGGTTTCTCTCTTCCCATCCCTCCTCCCTCCTTCCCTTTGAGGTTCCTCAGTCTAACAACCAATTTGTACTTCTTAATCCCTTCACCTTTTCTTCCTTCCCCCAACCCCCCTTCCATCTGGCAACCAACAAAAAGTTCTCAGTATCTGTGAGTCTGTTTCTGTTCTTCATGCTCATTTTGTTTGTAGAGTCAATTGTTGATAGATATGTATTTATTGCCATTTTATTGTTCATATTCTTTAATCTTCTTTAAGAAGACTCGTCAACATTTCATATAATACTGGTTTGGTGGTGATGAACTCCTTTAGCTTTTTCTTGTCTGGGAAATTCTTTATATGGCCATCGATTCTAAATGATAGCTTTGTAGCATAGAGTAATCTTGGTTGTAGGTCCTTGCTTTTCATCACTTTAAATATTTCTTGCCACTCCCTCCTGGCCTGCAAAGTTTCTTTTGAGAAATCAGCTGACAGCCTTATGGGAGCTCCATTGTAGGTAACTAACTGCTTTTCTCTTGCTGCTTTTAAGATTCTCTCTTGGTCTTAAACCTTTGGCATTTTGATGATGATGTGTCTTGGTGTGGACCTCTTTGGGTTCATCTTGTTTGAGACTCTCTGTGCTACCTGGACTAGTATGTCTGTTTCCTTCACCAAGTTAGGGAAGTTTTCTGTCATTATTTTTCCAAATCGGTTTTCAATTTCTTGCTCTCTCTCTTCCCCTTCTGGCACTCTACTGATGCGAATGTTGGTACACTTGAAATTGTCCTGCAGGTTCTTTATACTCTCCTCATTTTTTTGGATTCTTTTTTCTTTTTAATTGTTTTTCCCTTTATTGATTTTAGACAGAGAGGAAGGGAGAAGGAGAGAGATAGAAACATCGATGAGAGAATATCGGTTAGCTACCTCCTGCAAGCCTCCCATTGGGGATTAGGCCCACAACGTGGGCATGTGCCCTGACCAGGAATCGAACCGGCAACCTCTTGGTGCATGGGTTGACGCTCAACCACTGAGCCACACCAGCTGGGTGGATTCTTTTTTTTTTTCTTTCTTTTTCTTTTTGCTGTTCTGATTGGGTGTTTTTTGCTTCCTTATATTCCAACTCAATGGTTTGCTTCTTGGCTTCACCTACTCTACTATTGATTCCCTGTAAATTATTATTTATTTCAGTTAGTGCAGCCTTCATTTCTGACTGGTCCTTTATCATGCTCTTGAGGTCCTCATTAAGTTCCTTGACATTCTCATGAAGTTCCTTGAAATTCTCACTAAATTCATTGAGTATCCTTATAAGCAGTGTTTTGAACTCTGCATCTGTTAGATTGCTTATCTCCATTCCATTTAGTTCTTTTCCTGGAGTTTTGCTCTGTTCTTTCATTTGGGACATGTTTCTTTGTCTCCTCATTTGGGCTGCCTTTCTGTGTTTGTTTCTTTGTATTAGGTAGAGTTGCTATGTCTCCTAGGCTTCCTAGGGTGGCCTGTTATAGTAGGTGTGCTGTAGGGTCCAGTGGCACAGCCTGTCTGATCACCCCAGCTGGTTCCTCAAGGTGCACTCCTCATGCGGACTTCACACCATTCTGTTGTAATTGAGTCTTGATTGCTGTTGGCACATCAGTGGGAGGGATTTACTCAGTCTGATCAGTTGCAAGGACTGGCTGTGCCCACTGACCACCGACCTCTGATTACCTTGGATGATCAGCTGTGCAGGGGCCCACCACACAGAGCAAGACTTATTCCAGCAGGGCTCTGGTACTCACTGAGTCCATTCCTTGAGTGTGTCACTTGTGGAGGCAGTTGGGTGATGGTGCTTTGACATGGTCTGAAGCTGTCTACTGGGTGTGCTGGCTCTGGCTTATATTTCTAACTCACCTACTTGACCTCTCCTTTTGGATCTCTTACAGGACATCTCAAGCTTTATTTATTTATTTATTTATTTTTATGTTTTAATGATTTAAAAAAATTTTTTTTTCTTTATTGATTTCAGAGAGAGAGGAAGTGAGGGAGAGAGAGTTGGAACATCGATGAGAGAGAACATCAATTGGCTGCCTCCTGCATGCCCCCCACTGGGGATTTGGGCTCACAACATCGGGAATCGAACCAGCAACCTCTTGGTGCATGGGTCGATGCTCAACCACTGAGCCACTTGCACTCTGCCCCCTCCAGTCTGTGATCCACATAGCAGCCAGAGCACATCTCACCTTGCTTAAAACGCTTCATGGCTCCTTATTGCTCATAGGCTCAAGTGCAGGCTCTTTACTATGGCCTATGAGACCCTGCTTGATCTGGTGTGGTGGGCCCTTCTAGTCTCATCTCTGATCAGTTGCATCTTTCCTTTCAGTTCCTGGACTGTGCCAGTCTTCCTTCCTGCAGTGAATTCACATGCTGTTTCCTTGGCCTGAAATGTTCTTCTACTTGTCTTCTCATGGTTAGGTCCTTTTCATCTTTAGGTCTTAGCTTCAATGGCACCTTGCCAGGGAGGCCTTCTTTGCCCTAATTGGGTCTTCACCATTATTTTCTATCACTGAACTCCATTTATTTCCTTCATAGCTCTTACCACTATTTAAAATTAAATATTTGTTTACTTGTTTATTGCTGGTCTCCTCCAATAGATTTTAAGTTTCACAAAGGCATCAATTATATCTGCTTTATTTCCCAGAGTAGATTTAGCACCTACCATACATAGTACATGGTCCAAGGGTATAGTGATCTAATTACTCTATTGAATAAATGAACCTGGATTTCTTTTGGCATCATAAACTTTGCATGCGTAAAAACGAAACTCATTGTATTTCCCATGCAACTCAGCTACTTTTCCCATTTTTCCTGTTTTTGATAAAGTTTCCCTCATTTCCTTTGGCAACTGGATTTGAAATCCAGGACTCATTTTCATTCCTTTTTATTTTTGCCCCATCCAAGCAGTTAACTGCCAAGACTGTTGATTCTTTGTTCATATATTTTCTGAAGTCTGTCTTTCCTCATGCAGGCCCTTATTCTCTTGTTACTCTGTTATTTTATCTTGTCTTCCAGTGACCTCCCTTCTACAGTCTATTTTATTATTATTATTTTGTTTTTATCCTTACCCGAGGACATTTTTACATTTATTTTCAGATAGCGCGGGAGGGAGAGAAGAAGGAAGAGAGAGAGAGAAACATCAATGTGAGAGAGACACATCGACTGGTTGCCACCCACTTACAACCCCAACCGGGGCCGGGGACAAGCTGCAACTGAGGTACATGCCCTTAGTGGGAACCAAACCCGTGTGTCTCTGGTCCATGGGCCGACGCTCTAACTGCTGAGCCAAACTGGCCAGGGTTACAATCTGTCCATTTTAATTTGATACACATTCACTTAGGTTAATCTTCTCAAAGTCCTACTTGGGTCGTATACTTCTCTTCCTTATAAACCTGCAATGAAGTTTCACTGTACACAGGAACAAGTTCACACCCTGTAGTTTGGCATTCAAGATGCTTGATGGTCTGGCCCTCACCTGCCTTTTATTTATTTACTTATTTTTTATTTATTTTTTATCCTCACCCGAGGACACTCTCTCATTTTTTGTTCAGATAGAGTGGGAGGGAGAGAGAGGAAGAGAGAGAGAGAGAAACATGGATGTGAAAGGCACACATCGAGTGGCTGCCACCCGCATGACCAACCAGGGCCGGGGACAAACTGCAACCGAGGCACATGCCCTTACGGGAACCGAACCCGGGTCTCTCCAGACCGCAGGCTGACGCTCCAACCGCTGAGCCAAACCGGCCAGGGCTAAATATTTTTTTTCTTTATTGATTTTTAGAGAGAGAGGAAGGGAGAGGGAGAGAGAGATAGAAACATTGATGAGAAAGAACATCAATTGGCCACCTCCTGCATGCCCCCCACCCACCGGGGATCGAACCCATAACCCAAGCATGTGCCCTGACCAGGAATCGAACCAGTGACCTCTTGGTGCATGGGTCGACGCTCAACCACTGAGCCATACCGGTTGGGCCCTCACCTGCCTTTTATGTCTCAGCTCCAAGTTCCTTTTTATGTTAACTTGTTAAAACATGTCACTCCGGCCAAACTAAGCTTCCTGTCCTTAAACATTTTTATACTTTCTCTGTTAATGTTTTCTTATGTAATTCTTCCTGACCATAATAGATAGCCCTCTTCATTTCTCTATCAAAATTTTGAGCAAAGATTATTTTTAATTACATATGTGTGTAGTACATATAAATAAACATTCTCTCTCTCTCTCTCTCTTTCTTTCTCTCTCATACCGTTTATTATTCTTCAATATCTAACTTATATGCCTTTTTTTCTGTGAAACCTTCCCAGGCTACTTTGGTCTAAAGTGTTCTTCAACCTTATTTTCATTATTTCCCCTGCTAAGGAGAAAAACTAAATTAATTTTTTTCCAAACAAGAGAAATTAAATACTAGGGAATGAGATTTTGTTGGATAGGGTTGAGCTTTGAAGGGCTACAAACCACTGTTAATCATTTTGCTCTCCTTTGGGAATATTATTGCCCCAGTGAAGATGCCTGGTCTAGAGTTAGGGTTCCAGCCTATGGACTCAGAGATCACTTTCTGTTCAGTTCCTGTTGGCAGTTAGTCATGTGTTGCTTAGAGACATTTTCTCACAGTGCCCTAAAACTTATTTTGTTATTTAGTTTATTGTTCTCCCAACTAGACTGTAAGCTGGGATGAGACTAATTCTGGACACTTAACAGCATTAGGAAAAGTAGCTCATCTATTGCACTGTAGGCAATGCTGTCCCGGGTGGGGTGGGGGGTTCTCCCAAGTGACAAAAAAAATGGATTGTCTCACTTTTCACAGAATCTTGCTTCATACCTTGTCCCTAAAAAGGTTGCAAGTGTTTATTGGTTGACTGTTAATTTGGACTTTCCCATAACTGAGCAGTGTGGGTAAGGTGCATTACATTTATAGTGTATGGCTCAGTGGACATAATTAGCTGTTGCAGTTTAGCTCTATTGATTTTTCCACATTTAACCTTCCATTCCTCTCACTCTCCAGGCAGTGCAGTGGCATCCGTAGCTGTAGATCCCAGTGGCCGTCTCTTAGCCACAGGACAAGAAGATTCTAGCTGCATGTTGTACGACATAAGAGGAGGAAGGATGGTACAAAGTTATCACCCTCATTCCAGTGATGTTCGCTCTGTCCGATTCTCTCCCGGAGCTCACTACTTGCTAACAGGATCCTACGATATGAAAATTAAGGTGACAGACCTACAAGGTGATGCAGATTGACCTCTTTCCTTTTTTTAGTCTCTCCTATTCTATTTGGGAATCTTTCTTTTTTGTTAATCTGGTGGGATTGACTATAAAACATTTCCAAAATTTAGTTTTATGGTATTTACTGACCAAATTACTGGTATTATATTGAGATGAATTATAGCAAATTATTAAATAAATTGAGTGAATAGTCTTATTTTTATTGTTAAATAGTTCTAAAAATATTTAAAAGAATCAACGTTTATTATACTGAATCATTGTGAGTTCAGTGATGGTGGATATTAAAATATGCACTTATGTACTCTTTGCTTCTACTTTAAAAAACTTAGTGTGTAATTATGTCTTCAGTATATAATTTTATTTTTAAACATTTATTAAGCAAATCTGTATACCAACTAGGGACAGACAGATGAGTAAGGCAGGTAACTTCCTCTCTGATGGAGTTCACATTTTAGACATCAGTAAAAAGTGATCCAATAAATGATGTAATTTTGGGTATTGACAAATGCTATTGAAAAATTAGCAAGGTAGGAGAGAGAGACTGGGGTGGTAGGGAACGGTAGTTTCAATAGGATAGAGTGAGTCTCTCCAGGGAAGTGCCATTTGTGCAGAGACCTGAAAGATGAGAAAGAACATGCCATGCCAGGACTCCCGAGTGTAAAGGTATGGAGGCAGGAAAGAATTTGGCATGTTCGTGTCACTGCAGGAAGCCAGTGTAGCTAGGGAACCAAAGGAAGAGAGAGAGAGAGAGAGAGAGAGAGAGAGAGAAATAAATAAGGCATGTTTTATAGGCATTTTTAAAACACAGTGGGGCCCTGGCCAGTTTGGCTCAGCGGTTAGAGCGTCGGCCCGTGGACCGGAGAGTCGGGTTCAGTTCCCGCTAAGGGCACGTACCTGGGTTGCAGTTTGTCCCCAGCCCCAGTTGGGGT
This sequence comes from Tadarida brasiliensis, assembly GCA_030848825.1. Lineage (NCBI taxonomy): Eukaryota > Metazoa > Chordata > Mammalia > Chiroptera > Molossidae > Tadarida > Tadarida brasiliensis. Next base: position 9,541,350 of record CM061275.1, on the reverse strand, counting down.
CGTGTGGGTGGCAACACTTGATGTGTCTCTCTCACATCAATATTTCTCTCTCTCTCTTCCTCCCTCTCTCCGTCCCGCTCTATCTGAAGATAAATGCAAAAATGTCCTCGGGTGAGGATAAAATAAATAAATAAATAAAAGTAACTTAAAAAACAAACAAACAAACAAAATATAGTGGGAATCCTGTGGAAAACTTAAAACAGAGAGTGATATGATCTGAATTACATTTTTAAAAGATAATTTTGAGTCCTGTAGGAAGAACGGATTATAAGTATAATATATCAGTGGGGAGCCTATTGGAACCATTCAGGTGAGAGATGATGGTGGCTTGGACTAGGGTGGTAGAGGTGGAGGTACTAAGAAGCGACAATTTGGGGTATACTTTAATTTGTTTGGATTCCTAGGTTTGGGGCACGAGCAACCAGATGGTACCATTAATCGAGATTGGGTCAAGACAGGTGGGGCAGGAACAGGTTTAGGAAAGAAAATCAAGACTTTGTTTTAAACAAGTGAAGTTTAAAATGACTGTCAGGCAACCAAATGAAATGTCCAATAGCTATTTGGATATTAGTCTGGAGCTCAGGTGAGAAGTCAAGGCTGGAGATGAAATACATGTGAATCAGGGACTTCTGGTCAAGATGACAGCATAGTTAAGTGTGGTAATCGCCTCCTCACATGACCACATCAAAATTACAATTAAACTACAGAACAACCATCCTTCAGAACCGCCTGAAATCAAGTTGAGTGGAAGTCCTACAACTGCAACATTGAAGAAGAAGCCACACCAAGAGTGGTAGGAGGGGCAGAGGTGCGGATGGGCTGGTCGCATACCCATGTGTGGCAGATAAAAATGAGAAGGGATACCTCGGCTGGGAAGGTCCTCCCTGAGGAGTGAGGGGTCCCCATCCAACACCAGGAGCCCAGCTCAGGGTTCCATTGCCAGGAAGAGAAGTCCCCATAACTTCTGGCTGTAAAACCAGCAGGAACTGAGGCTGAGGGATGCTGAGGCTTCTGGAGCCCCAGGCAGCTCCTCTTAAAGGGCCCACGCACAGACTTACTGGGACCAGCTCCCGCTGAGCTCCAGCACTGAGGGGAGGCAGCTTGTAAGGCACCAGAGACATACAAGGAAGAACTGAGTTGTTTGGCATCGGGGCGAGGACTAGAGAGACAGCTTTCTCCTGGACAGACATGCTGGCAGAGGCCATTGTTCCTTTGGTGAGCCCTTCCTCCAGAGGTCAGGCAGAGGGCCGCCATATCTGGGACTCCAGCAACCTGGCTCATATTGTTTGCCCCACCCTGGTAATTCCCTGAGGTCCTGCCCCACCCAGCTTTCAGACCCACCCAAGCTGTTTCCAGGGGCTTTAACATAGGATTGGCCTGTTTTGGCTCCTGCTTCAGATTTTCCTAAATTCTCTCAAACAAGCAGCATCTGGCCACAGTGAGCCCCATACCTCTTGCTAAGTGGCCCCAGGCCCAGTACTAGAAGCAGCCAGGCTTAGTTCACAGCTTGGCTTCACCTGGGCACCTCCAAGCCCAGCACAAGAAGCAGCCATTGGTAGATCGCTTTGTAGCTTATGCCTGGTGGCCCTGGGTACAACACGGACAGTGACTGACCTTGCCCCAGAGCCAGCACACCTACTGGACAGCTTCAGACCATATTGAAGTACCACCACCCAACCACCTCCACAAGTGACACACTCAAGGAATGGACTCAGGGGGTACCAGAGCACTGCTGAAGTAAGCCTTGCTCTGTGTGATGGGCCCCTGCAAAGCTGACCATCCAAGGTAGTCAGAGGTCAGTGGTTAGTGGGCACAGCCAGTCCTTGTAGCTGATCAGACTGAGTAAAACCCTCCCATTGACGTGCCAACAGCAGTCAAGACTCAATTACAACAGAATGGTGTGAAGTCTGCACAAGGGGTGCACCTCGAGGAACCAGCTGGGTGATCAGGGAGGCTGTGTTACTGGACCCTACAGAACACCTACTATTATAATAGGAAGCCTAGGAGACATAGCAACACTACCTAATACATAGAAACAAACACAGGGAGGCAGCCAAAATGAAGAGACAAAGAAACATGTCCCAAATGAAAGAACAAAACAAAACTCCAGGAAAATAACTAACTGAAATGGAGATAAGCAATCTAACAGATGCAGAGTTCAAAACACTGCTTATAAGGATGCTCAAAGAACTTATTGAGGGCCTCAAGAGCATAATAAAGGACCAATCAGAAATGAAGGATGCACTAACTTAGATAAAGAATAATTTATAGGGAATCAATAGTAGAGTAGGTCAAGCCAAGAAACAAACCATTGATTTGGAATATAAGGAAGCAAAAAACACCCAATCAGAACAGCAAAAAGAAAAAAGAATCCCAAAAAATGAGGATAGTGTAAGAAGCCTCTGGGACAACTTCAAGCGTGCCAACATTTGCATCTTGGGGGTGCCAGAAGAAGAAGAGAGAGAACAAGAAATCGAAAACCTATTTGAAACAATAATGGCAGAAAACTTCCCTAACTTGGTGAAGGAAACAGACATACAAGTCCAGGAAGCACAGAGAGTCTCAAACAAGATGAACTCACAGAGGTCCACACCAAGACACATCATCATCAAAATGCCAAAGGTTTAAGACCAAGAGAGAATCTTGAAAGCAGCAAGACAAAAGCAGTTAGTTACCTACAACGGAGTTCCCATAAGACTGTCAGCTGATTTCTCAAAAGAAACTTTGCAGGCCAGGAGGGAGTGGCAAGAAATATTTAAAGTGATGAAAAGCAAGGACCTATAACCAAGATTACTCTATGCTGCAAAACTCATTTAGAATCGATTGCCATATAGTTTCCCAGACAAGAAAAAGCTAAAGGAGTTCATCACCACCAAATCAGTATTATATGAAATGTTGATGAGTCTTCTTGAAGATTAAAAAATATGAACAATAAAATGGCAGTAAATACATATCTATCAACAATTGACTCTACAAACAAAATGAGCAAGCAGAACAGAAACAGACTCATAGATACAGAGAACTTTTTCTTTTCTTTTTTTTAATCCTCACCCGAGGACACTTTTGCATTTCTCTTCAGATAGAGTGGGAAGGAGAGAAGGAGGAAGAAAGAGAGAGAGAGAAACATCGATATGAGAGAGACACATCGAGTGGTTGCCACCCACACAACGCCAACCAGGGCCGGGGACAAACTGCAACCGAGGTACATGCCCCCTTAGTGGGAACCATACCTGGGTCTCTCTGGACCGCAGGCCGACACTCTAACCGATGAGCCAGACCGGCCAGGGCGATACAGAGAACTTTTTGTTGGTTGCCAGATAAGTTAAAAAAAAAAAAGTGAATCATAGGTATATTAATGGTCATGGTACCAGTGATACTAGATGAAATTTTCTAGGAAGTGAGGGATAAAGGGAACAAGAAATCTGAAGGCTGACTCCTGAGATTTACCAAACTTGAAATCAGGAAGAGAAGGGAAACCTGCAGAGGAGACTGAGATATAGTGGCATTGAAGTCAAGGAGAAGTCAATTTGAGTTTCAAGGAGCCAAGATTGGCAGCTGTGTCGCTGTGTGTGTGTGTTACCAAATACTACTAACAATTAAGTATTCAGTAATTTATCTGTTTAAATCTTTCAATGTATTCTATTAATATAGTTTAGGATTTTATACTGTAATGTCTTAAAGTAAGGAGAAGTCTGTGAAATCTATGCATATACTTATTTTGTATTGTAAATCAATATCTCTTCTCTTTTTATATAGGAGACCTCACTAAACAGCTTCCCATCATGGTGGTAGGGGAGCACAAGGATAAAGTGATTCAGTGCAGGTGGCACACCCAGGATCTGTCCTTCCTGTCATCCTCTGCAGACAGAACTGTAACCCTCTGGACTTACAGAGGATAGAGTACACCCAGTGTCCGTCTAGGCAGAAAACACGGGGATCTAAGACTACTGAGTTGTGACAGTTCCAAATTTGAAGAACAAAGACTGACCAGAAAAGTGGCTTAGCATGAGGAGTCCCCTTTGACCTTGTACCCCTTTGGTAGGAGCTGTTGGGAGTGTTATTCTGCAGTGCTTTCGGTCTTCCACATGAGCTCGTGCTGCTGTGACCTGCTGTGTGTCGTCTTGTTGCCAAAGTCTGCAGAAGAGCTCTTATGTTGTCAGTGTGCACTCCAGTCAAGGTGGACGATGTGTTTACGGTTTAGTATTAAAGCATTCCTTGGTCTTTGCCGAAATAACAATTTTATATACACATTGAAACGGAACTGTACTTTAAGCATATTATTACATGTAACGCAACCAAGTCTACACAGATTAAACATAGGTGTTCAGAAGATACTTTTGCTTTTCTCAAGATCCCATGATATTGTATCACTTGTCAGCTAGAGGTCAGAATTTTATGTCTCTTGCAAGTTACATGGTTGTTTTTACTGAGGATTATTCTTGAGTTTAAAGATGGATGGGAAACTGCTTCTTAGATCATTATATGGGATAGGACTTTTCTTTTTTCTTAACCCAGGGATATAATTGCTGTTTTGTCACATCATTTTATTTTAGGCTTAAAAGGTAAATGTGTTTGCTTCAGAAACTTGTTAATTCAATATTTTGAATGCAACAAGATACCTCCCTTCCCAACTATACTGTAGGAGCAGAGCAGCCTCAGATGTGAAGCAACACGTGACAGTACCGTCAGTTTACTGGTCAGCATTTTTCCTCTAAAAAATGAAAACTTTGCCATAGACTATAGCATGGCTTGAAATGCTATGTCTGCATGATAACTTAAAAATGGACTTTTTAAACTTTGCACTCCAAAAGCTTATTTGGATTTTTTTCTTGCACTGTTTTGTGTAATGCAGAATAATGATTTTATTTCTATGGCAATGTAGATCCTAACACTTATGTATCTTTATTTTCATATTGTACAGTAATTTTACTTTAAATTATTAAATAGGCTATTTTATTTATTTCAAATGCAGTTGAGTTGGTTCTAATTATTGAACTGTCTGTGCACTGTATGTAGCAAGCATTTTTAAGCTATTGTATACAAGTGGAAAGGGTATTAGAAGTGTAACTGTGCTATTATTTCAATAAAGACCTCTTGACACCTAAAACTATTCCTGTTTCTCAGTGTCTGTGCCTTTCAATTTAGAGTGTTATTTTCTCCAGTTTACTTGGAGGTAGTGTGGTCTGATGGATGAGCAATCAACTTCTTAAGTTTCTTTCTAAAGTTCTTCCACTAATTTACTTTTTAACCCTTGGCAACTGCATAACTTTTGTGTCCTCTACTTCTTTTATTCAAGATCTAGAGAACTACCTATCTTGAATATGTGAAAGTTGATTAGTAAAAACCTGGCAAAATGTATAAATTCTAACTTAGACTACAGATGTGTTGAATTGAGTGCTCTTAGAAAGAAATGAAATCTAATTAGCTTGTGGATATTTAGGAGGTACACAGTTTCACTACCACTCAGACATGCAGAAGGGAACTCAGCTAAAAATAGGCTACAGTCTCCTCTTTAGTTTACTTTCATGCTTGATGTTACACATTATAGATATTATAGCAGGTCATTAGTGTTACGTTTAAAACTAGGAAAAGGACAGTTTCTCAATGTAGACCAGCTCAACTTCATGGTAAAAATGTTCAATAAATTTTGGATTCCACCTTCATCATTATCAAGGAGTAAACTTTAAGATCCTCCTATATGTGGGATATGGAATCCATTTTACAGTGCATTAGCTAATAAGCACTAGAAGTTATCTTACTGCAATAAATATCTGGTTATATATGTCCTTCCTGTGCCTCCACAGTCTTCTGAATGGAGGTGAATAGATTCTGGGAGGTTCATGTGAAAGAGAAAATAAGAGAACTGAAGTACGTATCTACATTCTCTGGACCCTTCTAAGTGGGGTGTGCCAGGAAGGACAGTGAGGATAGGAGGGTGGTGCAGAAATTAACTCCTTGGTGAAAGCTTCAGAGGTCTAATTCAAATTTAATTTTTATTTATTTATTTATTTTTAATCCTCACCTGAGGACATTTTTTTATTTATTTTCAGATAGAGTGGGAGGGAGGGAGAGAAGGAGAGAGAGAGAAACACTGACATGAGAGAGACATCAACTGGCTGCCTCCCACATGACTCTGGAGGGTTGGGGATGAACCACAACCGAGGTACATGCCCTTGACCGGAATCAAACCTGCGACTCATTGGTTCACAGGCCAACGCTCTAACTGCTGAGCCAAACCAGCCAGGGCTCAAATTTAATTTTTAAATGTTTAACTGTTATTTATTTATTTGTTTATTTTTCTTTATTGATTTTTAGAGAGAGATAGAAACATTGCTAAGAGAGAACATCGATTGGTCGCCTCCTGCATGTGCCCCACTGGGGATTGAGTCAACAACCTGGGCATGTGCCCTGACCAGGAATCGAACCAGTGACCTCTTGATACATGGGTCGATGCTCAATCACTGAGCCACACCGGTTGGGCTGTTTAACTGTTTTTTAAATTGTAATAAGCCAAAAGATACAATCAACAGAGTGAAAACGAAACCCATGAAATGGGAGAAAATATTTGCAAATCATATATCTGATAAGGGATTAATATTCAGACTAAAAAATTCCTATACCTCAATAACAACCCCCTTCCCCAAAACAAACAACCTGCTTAAAAAATGGGTAAAGGACTTGAATAGACATTTCTCCAAAGAAGGCAGACAAATGGTCAATAACAAGCACAAGAAAAGATGCCCAACATCAGTAATCATTAGGGAAATGCAAATGAAAATCATTAGACACCTCACATCCACCATGATGGCCACTATAAAAAGAAATTGTTTGGCAAGGATGTGGAGAAATTGGAACTCTTGTGCACTATTGGTGAGAATGTAAAATGGTGCAGCCATTGTGGAAAACAGTATGGTGGATCCTCAAAAAATTAAAAATAGAACTACCATATGATCCAGCATACCCACTTCTGGGTATATACCAAAAAGAATTAAAAGCAGGGGCCCAAAGAGATGTGTACACTTATGTTCGTAGCAGCATTATTCAAAATAGCCAAAAGGTGCAGGCAATCCAAGAGTCCATCAACAGAAATGGATAAACAAATTTTGGAATACAATACAATGGAATGTTATTCATCCATAAAAAAAAAAAAAAGGAAGATTTTGATAACATGTTACAGTATGGATGATCCTTGAAGATATTATGCTAAGTGAAATAAGCCAGCCACAAAAAGACACTGTATTGCTTCCACTTATATAAGGTTCCTAGAGTAGTCAAATTCATAGATACCAAGTTGAATTGTGGTTGCCAGTGGGGAAATGATGTGTTGTTTAATGGGTCCAGAATTTCAGTTTTGCAGGATGAAAGAGTTAAGGAGATGTGATGGTGGTGATGGTTGCACAACAATATGAATGTATTTAATGACAATAAACTATACACTTAAAAATAGTTAAGATGATAGCCCTGGCCGGTTTGGCTCAGCGGTTAGAGCATCGGCCTGAGGTTCAGAGAGACCCGGGTTCGGTTCTTGCTAAGGGCACATACCTCGGTTGCAGTTTGTCCCCAGCCCCTGGTTGGGTTGTGTGGGAGGCAGCCACTCGATGTGTCCCTTTCACGTCAATGTTTCTCTCTCTCCCTCTCTCTCTTCCTCTCTCTCCCTCCCACTGTACCTGAACAAAAAATGGAAAAATGTCCTCAGGTGAGGATAAAAAAAAAAAATAGTTAAGATGATAAATTTTATTTTATGTCAGGTGTTTTTTTGTTGTTTTGTTAATCCTCACCCAAGGATATTTTTCCATTGATTTCTAGAAAGAGTGGAAGGGAGGGAGGGGGAGAGAGAGAGAAACATTGATATGAGAGAGACACATATATTGGTTGCCTTCTGCACAACCTGGCCCGGGTATGTGCTCTGACTGGGAATTGAACCCAAGACCCCTCTGTCTGAGGGCTGACACTCTAACCCCTGAGCAAAACCGGCCAGGGCAGGTGTATTTTAATTTTAAAGAATTGTAATAAGCAATGTGCATACTCAAGTACTACATTATATACCAAATTTTATTTATTTATTTATTTTATTTTTTATCCTTACCTGAGGACATTTTTGCATTTATCTTCAGATACAGTGGGAGGGAGAGAGGGGGGAAGAGAGAGAGAGAAACATCTATGTGAGAGAGACACATCGAGTGGTTGCCATCCACATGACCCCAACTGGGGCCGGGGACAAACTGCAACCGAGGTACATGCCCCTAGCGGGAACCGAACCCAGGACTCTCTGGTCCATGGGCCGACGCTCTGACCGCTGGACCAAACTGGCCAGGGCAATTTTATTTATTTATTTATTTTATTTTTATTGTTGACAGTATTACAGATGTCTCCCATTTTCTCCCTTTATGCTTCCCTCCACCCAACTCCTGCCCCACCCCAGGCCTTCCCCATACTATTGTCTGTGTCCATGGGTTATGCATATACAGTCGCCCTTGTTTATTGCGGTTAATCGGTTCCAGACTCTACCGCGATAAATGAATTTCCGCGAAGTAGGATTCTTGATATATAAATCGAATATTTTTGCAGTTAGAGCATAGAAAATCTGTTTATGACCTTCTAAATACATTTTTAACATTATTAGAGCCCTCTAGACATGAAATAACACCCTTTAGTCACCATTACACTTGTATTACCCAATATATTAGACAAAATAAGAGAAAATAAGACATTTTAGACATTACAAATATATTATTATTGTACATTTAATTACACAAACAGTTCTTACACACAACCACTAACCTATGTAAATAGTGCAACTTGTTCGACGATGAAGCGATGAAGATGAAGAGATGCACTGCACAGCAAAGAAGAGCAAGGTTACTGCTCCTCTGAAGGCACGACCTCAGTAGGAGAGTCTTCAGGTGGTGCAGTATCTTCAGCAGGTGCGTCGTCATCTTCTTCCGCTGAAGGAGCACTAGGAGTAGGCAGTGGGTGTCTGGGTGCACGGCTGAAGAACATCGTGATAGGCAGTTGCTAGCGCTGTCTTTTCATATGCATGAGGAGGCTTTTGTAGGGTTCTATCGCTCCATCACGTGCATTCCGGAACCACAATGCATGTATCCTTTGTGGGTCCCATTCACCAATCACGTCCTGTACTTCCTTAATAGTTCTCACGACTTGTGAAAGACGCTCAAGTGTAAGGCCGACTTCCTCCTCCTGACCCCCAGGAACCTCTGGCTGCTCTTCCTCCTCCTCACTCGCAGACTTAGTCATCTCCACCAGATCCTCGTCAGTTAAGGGATCCGAATGTGTCTCCAGCAGCTCATCCACGTCATCGCGGGTCATATCCGCGAAACCTTCTCCTCCTAGCATCTGGGCTAGCCTAACTGCCTTATCCACTGCTGAGCTGCTTTTATCCTCTGGGGTGAATCCTCTGTAGTTGTGGACAGTTTCAGGCCACAACATCTTCCAGCTGGCCTTCACGGTCTCCGTCTTTATGTCCTGCAATGTGGCCTGGATGTTCTTCAGACAGGTCATGATGGTATATTGCCGCCAGTACTCCTTCAGCAAGAAGTTCTCCTCAAGGTCCATGCCTTAGACGAGGTGCTGCAGGGTGTTTCACGTGTAGGGGGCCTTGAACGTGCGAAAAACGCCTTGATCCATGGGCTGGATCAGCGAAGTGATGTTGGGAGGAAGGAACCCGATCCCCACACTGTCCTAGGATAGGTCTTGCACATGACCTCCAGCATTGTCCATGAGGAGAAGGACATTAAACTTGAGTCCCTTCTCCGTGAGATACAGCTTGACTTGGGGGATGAAGCACTCATGGAACCAGTCCGATGACAGCTGCTTCGTGATCCAGCCCTTGTCGTTGTGCATCCAATGCACTGGCAGCAGGTTCTTGTTTTTATTCTTCAGGGCCCTAGGGTTCTTGGCCTTGTAGATAAGGGCAGGCTTGAGCAAAAATCCCTCAGCATTTCCACACATAACGATAGTCACGCAATCCTTATACGCCTTGAAGCCACGGACCTTGGCCTCATCCTTGAAAATAAATGTCCGGGAAGGCATTCTTTTCCAGAACAGTCCTATTTTGTCCATATTGAACACCTGTTCTGGATGATACTTGCCCTCCTCAAGGATTTTCTGGAACGTGTTATTCACGTAGTCCTCTGCTGCAGGCTGGTAGCAGAGGCAGCTTCTCTGTGGAGAATGACTCTTCAGATGATACCTCTTCTGGAACTTCTCGAACCAACCCTTGCTCACTGTGAAATTCATGAACGTTGCAGAAGAGGGTCCTGGTTGAGGTTCATCCACCATAAAGCGCTGATAGAGCTAGCTACCTTGCCTTCTCCCAGAATATCAGCAAATCCAAAAGAATGTTTTTCTTGTGGCTGTCGCTGATCCAAACAGCTAGGGCAGACTCCGTTTTCACCATGAACTTATTACGACTTGTCACGATGCGCTTTGCTTCCTTGTTGAAAGAGACAGTAGCCGTTGCACAGATGTTCTTTTCATCTTTACGGATGGAGCGAACGGTAGACTCATTCAAGTCGTATGGTGGGCAACCTCCACGATTTTCTTGCCATCTTTGATCATATCCAAGAGTTTCACCTTCTCCTGGATGGTAAGCATCTTCCTCCGGTGCTTAGTTTCATCGTCAGAAGGCTTAGAAGAAGCAGCACGTTTAGGAGCCATCGTGGGGCTTAGATAAAAGTTCTCAGAAATCGCAAACACGAGCAAAGATACTTTCAATGCGTAGCGATGTAGAAGCTTGTATGAGAGAAACGAACTTGCATGAGGCTGAGCCAATCAGTGGCCAGGATAGGAAGAGGATAGAATAGCCAATCAGTGAAGAGCACTCTCTGATTGGCTTGGTTTCACCACACCTGATTTTTTGGAAAAAAGTTATTGCTCACACACAAGGAGTGGTCCAGCGGTTGCACCTGGCGTTGAAGGATTTGTGAGGTGCTCGAATACATAGGCCTACAGTCCATACGTACAGTAATTTTAATTTTAATTGTAATATAGCGGTGTATAATTGACTCAGACAACCGAGCGCATGCTGTATCATTTTCACTGTTTTGATCAGCTTTTTTTTTTTTTTATCCTCACCTGAGGACATTTTTTCATTTTTTGTTCAGATAGAGTGGGAGGCAGAGAGAGGAAGAGAGAGAGAGAGAAACATCGATGTGAAAGTGACACATCAAGTGGCCGCCACCCACACGACCAACCAGGGCCGGGGACAAACTGCAACCGAAGTACGTGCCCTTAGCGGGAACCGAACCGGGTCTCTCTGGACCGCAGGCCAATGCTCTAACCACTGAGCCAAACCGGCCAGGGCTCGATCAGCTTTTTAATGAATATATTTGAAAAAATCGCGGTAGAGTGAAGCTGCGAAAGTCGAAGCGTGAAGTGGCGAGGGACGACTGTATGCACATATGTTGTTTGATTAATCTCTTCTTGTCCCTTCCCAACCCCCACTAAGATGTGTCATTTTGTTCCATGCATCCATACCTCTGGCCCTATTTTGTTACATTATATACCAAATTTTAAGACACTTTAAAATTTGTTGCCAATAACTTGTGTACATCTCTCTCATTTCCTTCTAAAGTGTAAAACTCATTCTTTTCTCTTTGGAGAGTTTCCTGAGATTGCAAGGCCATCAGTTAAAGACAAAAACAAAACAATCCCTTTGCCCTTCCCCTTAGGACTATTGTTTCCATTCATTATAGCCCATTTATTTTTATTAAATTTTTTTTTTTTATCCTCACCCGAGGACATTTTTCCATTTTTTGTTCAGATACTGTGGGAGGGAGAGAGAGAGAGAGAGAGAAACATCGACGTGAAGGGGACACATCGAGTGGCTGCCTTCCGCACGACCCAACCAGGGGCCGGGGACAAACTGCAACCGAGTTACATGCCCTTAGCGGGAACCGAACCCGGGTCTCTCTGGACCGCAGGCCGACGCTCTAACCGCTGAGCCAAACCGGCCAGGGCTTAAAAAATTTTTTTTCATTATTGATTTTTAGAGAGAGAGAGAGAGAGAGGGGAACGAGATGGAGAGAGAGAAACATTGATGAGCGAGAACATCGATTGGTCGCCTGCAGCATGCCCCCTGACTGGGGATTTGGCCCACAACCTGGGCATGTGCCAGGACCAGGAATGAACCGGCGACCTCTTGGTGCATGGGTGGACGTTCAACCACTGAGCCACACCAGCAGGGCCATTATAGCCCATTTAAAATGTTATGCTCAGCCCTGGCCGGTTTGGCTCAGCGGTTAGAGCGTGGGCCTGTGGACCAGAGAGACCTGGTTCCGTTCTGCTAAGGGCACATACCTCAGTTGCAGTTTGTCCCCCACCTGGTTGGGGTCATGTGGGTGGCAACCAGTCGATGTGTCTCTCTCACATCGACGTTCCTCTCTCTCTCTTCCTCCCTCTCTCCCTCCCGCTCTATCTGAAGATAAATGCAAAAATGTCCTCTGGTGAGGATAAAAAGAAAAAAAAAATACATATATATATATATTTATATTTATAAAAAGCTCAAAACAGATTTCTGGGTTTATTGCAAATGTTACACATTCAAAGTTATAAAATAAATCAAGATTTAAAAAATTCGCTTCGTATCCGTTTTACATATTTGGCTTCCACGTAGGTTATCATTTGCAGAGTTCTGCAGATGAAAATCAAAAGCCTGCCCACAGCAGCTGGCCCCGCCCCCTCGGCGTGCCAATCAGCGGCGCGTCCGGGAAGGACGCAGGGCTGCTGGCCGAGCCAGTCGATGAGGACCAGCGAGAGGCCCCGCGCCTGAAGCGCTGGGTGGTTCGCGCGAGGGCTGAGCACCTTGTCCCGCCGAGCCGGTGGGTGTCTGTCTTCCTGGAGAGTACGGCGGGGACCGCAGACGTGAGTGTCCTTGTGCTGGTGCGGCGGGCGGGCGGAGCTGCGGGGTCGGTTCGGCGGGTCCTGCGGTGCGGGGCGGGGGCCGCGCCCCCGGGCCTGCGGGGACTTCGGAGCGCCGGCGTAACCGAGGCGGGCGGGCCGCCTGCGCCCTGGCCTCCCGGCCGGCGGGCTGCCTTATCTCCGGTTGCTGTTGCGTTTCCCGGTTCAAAGGGCGGCGTAGGAAAGCGAGCCGAGCGAGTGCGAAGCCGACCGAACGGACGTTGAATTTTGTTGGTTTGGGTTATGTGTGAAAGCTTGACGCATCATTTGAACAAATACCGTTCGGAGAAGAGCCCGGTTTCGGTGGTGGTTAATTTCGAAAAAACTCCAAATTTAATTTGAATGTAACAAGTTAGAGGCATGTTTATGAGTGGGTGGTGAAGATCCAGTCAGGTTTTCTGTACGACTGGTGATGAAAGTGTGGTCCCGGACCTCTTCACCATCGTCACCTTCACCTGGGAGCTTGTGAGACTCGCACGTCCTCGAGTTTGAGAGCCTGGCCGCAGGAAACTGCACACGCGCACCCAACTCCAAACCCCGACTGTTTTTTAGGCTGTGCTAGGTTAATACGGAATTTGACTCTACTATCCAAATTAGAATGGGTTTTCTCATGAAACGTGTAAATTCATTGAGATCAGATACTTTTCTTCCTATTTCCACCGAGTAGCTGTCTCCTTGGAGATCTTGGTCTTTCTTGGTAGATCTCCAGTCTAGTAGCGCAGGTCCCAAGCCACTCTGGGTGTTTCTTGCCGTGTAGCCATGTGGATCCAGCAGTGTCTCCTCGCCACCCTCTCTGGATAGCCCCTCACGGCCACTAGCGTCAACCCTCGAGGGGCTGGTTAGGTAGGACCAGTCTGGGCTCTATCACTTACTAGCTGAGTGGCCTTGGGCGCCTTTCTTGTGTTCCTAATCTATAAAATGAAGATAACAATAGTATTACCTCTAAGAGTTTTTTTTGTGAGGATTAAAGGAACGAATGAATGCATGTAGCAGTGTTTGGCTCGTCAGAGACTAGTTACTATTATTATATATGTTATAATGCAGATTTAAAAAATGATAAAATAGGAACTTTGGGAGAGAGACTATTACTAACAAATAGTAGACACAAGTGCCACCATTAAGCTAAACAAACACAGGATGGTTAGTTACTTGTCCCTAACACTTCTCAGAGTGTGGTCTGTGGGCCAGCATCTCTGCCATTACTAGGAGCTTTTTATTTTTATTTTATTTTTTTATCCTCACCAGAGGATATTTTTCCATTTTTTGTTCAGATAGAGTGGGAGGGAGAGAGAGGAAGAGAGAGAGAGAGAAACATCGACTGGTTGCCACCCCCACGACCCAACCAGGGCCGGGGACAAACTGCAGCCAAGGTACGTTCCCTTAGCAGGAACTGAACCCAGGTCTCTCTGGACCGCAGGCTGACACTCTAACCTCTGAGCCAAACCGGCCAGGGCACTAGGAGCTTTTTAGAAATGCAGAATCTCAGGCCTACCTCAGACTCAATCCGAATCTGTTTTTAACAAGGTCCCCAGTAGGTTTAGATGCAGCTTTGTTTGGAGGAAGTGTGAAATCAATTGTTAGCTTTCTCAAGGAGTTCCAGCCTTAAATCAGTGACCACAGGGATTTGGCATTTGGTAGGAGCTTGAATTTGCAGCTGACTCCACTAATGGGCCTTCCTTCTTGGTCTTTCTCGTTTGTGTTTTGCTAATCCTAGCCCTGGATAAAGCTCTCCATCTTCTGCTCATTATTGAGAAAGGGACATACATGATTGCCAATAGCATGACTTTGTAGGGGTCGTAGTCAAAACTCAGCTGTTTGACAGGCTTTTGAGTCATGGCCCCTGGTATAATGCCCCCTATGGTGCTGTTTTCCCAAATCTCCCACTTCCTGGTTTTCTAGTGGCTGTTTCAACATCCTCTTGATGCCATATTATAATGTGAACTCTGTCAGCTGCTCTTCTTTGTGCATTACAAGCTTTATTTGTTCATTTATTTATTTTTCTGTTAGTCCTCACCTGAGGATATTTTTCCATTGATTTTTAGGTAGATTGGAAGGGAGGGAGGGAGGGAGGGAGAGAGAAAGAAAGAAAGAGAGATCAGTGTGAGAGAGACACATAGATTGGTTGCCTCCCTAACGACCCTGACCGGGGCCCCAATCTGCAACTCCGGTATGTGCCCTTAAGTGGGAATCGAACCTGCAACCCTTCGGTCCCAGGCCGACGCTATAACTGCTGAGCCAAGCCAGCCAGGGCTACAACCTTTGTTGCCATACCTCCAACATTTATTTGTATTTATGAAGTAGTTTAAAACCTTGTTGCCTGTGCAAAGCCTTTCTTGCAGCCTTGATTTCATACCCTGCCATCTTCTCAGAGCCTCTGCGCTTTTCAGACACTCGCTTTGTCATCTATTTAGTTTCTTTTTTCAAAGATAACTTTTTTTTTTTAATCCTCACCCGAGGATATTTTTCCATTTATCTTCAAATTGGAAGGGCGGGGGGGAGAAACATCTACCTCAACTGGTTGCTTCCCGCATGACCCCAACCAGGGCTTGGACCAAACCGCAACCGAGGTACGTGCCCTTGACCAAAATCAAACCTGCAACTCTTCAGTCCGCGGGCCGACTCTCTAACCACTGAGCCAAACCAGCCAGGGCTCTATTTAGTTTTTAACTGTTTAAAAGACCTGCCGGATTAGTTTCCAGGTATTGCTATCACTTAAGATTGTGCCCAATCCAGTATGTACTTAGTAAGTGGTGACAAATGAGTGCTGAACTTTTCCCCAAAACTGTATTCTTATTCTGAGTTTATTTTCAAGTTAATGATATCCTGTTACTGTTGGTGGTGGGCCTTGAAATCCTGGAGTCAAGGCTGCCATCAAGCTTTTCTTTTCCTTCTCCGTTCACTCAGTTGCTGAGATCTGTAGAATTCATCTTCAAAATGTATCACGTGTGTTCTTCCTGTTCTCATTGCCAGCACTCTTTCAGACCAACATCATTTTTCTGCTTCAGTCTCCTCTTGGACTCTCTGTATCCAGTTTTTTTACATTCTGTACACTTTGTGTTGGTTTCATCTTCCAACATGTAGCTCCCATCAACCTTGACAACAGATGAAGTAAGTCAGGTTTTTCACTTTGGCAGGGTCCTACCTCTCCATCACCCTGTTCATCCTCCCACCGCATCCATTTACTGAATGTCTTTCATGAGCCCGCCACTGGGTAGTGTTGGGCTTGGAGACATGTAGGGGGGCAAGATGAAGAGGTCATTGGGAAGGTGAATTCAGATTTCAGTAAGATATCACCTTTCCCCTAAAAGTTCATATTATAGAGCAGCAGTTTTCTACCTTCACTATATATTGGAATCACTTGGGGAGCTTTAAAAATCCCAGTGCTGCCCTAGCCAGTATGGCTCAGCAGTTAGATCGTTGGCCCTCAGACCTAAGGGTATAGGTTCAGTTCCAGTCAAGGGCACATGCCTGGGTTGCAGGTGCGATCCCCAGCTCTGGTCAAGTTTGTGCAGGAGGCAGCCAGTTGATACAGCCCTCTCACATTGATGTGTCTCCCTCCCCCTCTCCTCCCCCTCCCTCCCCCTCTCCTACCCTCCCTCTCTCTCCCCCTTCCCCTCTCTCTCCCCCCCTTCCCCTCTCTCTCCCCCCCTTCCCCTCTCTCTCCCTCTCCCTCCCTCCCTGTCCCTCCTTCCCTTCCACTCTGTCTAAAAATCAATGGAAAAATGTCTTTGGGTGAGGATTAGAAAAAAATCCCAGTGCTGGGGTCCCACCCCTAAGGATTCTGATTTAATTGGTCTGGGATATAGCCAGAAGGGTGAGAGTTTTAGAAGCTCTGCAGGTGATTCTTCTGCACAGCCAAGCTTGAGAGCCACTGTGTTCACTGAAGAGACAGACCAGCAAGGGGCTAATTTCACTGTATGTTGTTCCAGAAGAATAAACAGCACACTGGGAGTGCAGAGAAAGTGTGTAGTTTAGCTTGGACTTACTTTTATTCTTAGAACTACACTAAGCCATTGATGGGCAGGACCCAGGGCTTTCTGGTCTTGGGATTCCCTTACCTGATCCTTATCCGTAATAGGTATAAGACAGGCTGTTCAATAGAAGTTGCTGGAAATCTTCTATATCTACACTGTCCAGTATGGTAGGCACTAGCCACATATGACTATTGAGAAGTTGAGGGGTTGCATAGTGAGTGAGGAACTGAATGTTTTGTTTTCATTAATTTTAATTAATTTAAATGTAAAGAGTCACATGGGTCTAGTGGTTACAACATTGGACAGTTTTGAATAGAGGAGGTAGTTAAGCGTTGAAACAATTTGACATTGTTTATGTAGAGGCTTAGATGTAGCAGGTTCTGTTTTCCTCAGTTGTTTGAGAATACAATCACCTCATTTGAATCTTAATTTTTAAAATTAAAAAAAATTTTCAGTTCTAATTAACATACAATATTATATATCAGGTGTACAACATAGTGATTAGACATTTATATAACATATGAAGTGATCACCCAGATAAGTCTAGATAACCCATTTGGCACCATACATAGTTATTATATTATTATTAACCACATTCCCTATGCTGTACTTTACATCCCTGTGACTGTTTTTACAACTGGCAAGTTGTACATCTTAATCCCTTCCCCTTTTTCACCCATCCCCCAATCCCCTCCCAGCTGGCAGGCATCAACCATTGAGCCACACTGGCCGAGCTGTACTACATCTGTATCCATTTGTATACCAGTGGACATTTAGGTTGCTTCCATATCTTGTCTATTGTAAATAATGCTACAGTGAACACAAGGGGTGTATACAGCTTTTCAAATTAGTGTTTTGGATTTCTTTGGATAAATAGCCAGAAGTGGAAGTGCTGGATCATACAGTACTTCTATTTTTAGTTTTTTGAGGGACCTCCATACTGTTTTGCATAGCAACTGCACCAATTTACAATCCCACCAACAGTTCCAGAGGATTCTCGTTTTTCCACATCCTCACCAACACTTGTTTGTTGATTTACTGATGTTGTTTGTTGATTTACTGATGTTGTTTGTTGATTTATAGCCATTTTGACAGGTATGTGGTTTTAATTTGTATTTCTCTGATGATTAGTGATGTTGAGCATCTTTTCATTTGTCTGTTGGCCATCTGTATGTCCTCTTTGGAGAAATATCTATTCAAGTACTTTGTCCATTTTTCTAACCAGATTGTTTTTTGGTGTTTTTTTTTTTTGGTGTCAAGTTGTGTGAGTTCCTTATATATTTTGGATATTAACCGTTATGGGATGTACCATTGATGAATGTCTTCTTTCATGCAGTAGGTTGTCTTTACATTTTGTTGATGGTTTGCTTCACTGTGCAAAACTTGTTAGTTTGATGTAGTACCATTTGTTTATTTTTTCTTTTGTTTCCCTTGCTCAAGGAGGCATATCCAAAACATTAGTATTACTAAGAGCAATGTCATAGAGTTTACTGAAACTCTGTTTTCTTCTGTGAGTTTTATGATTTGGGGGTCTTACATTTAAGTCTTTAATCAATTTTGGGTATTCTTATATAGGTGAAAGAAACTGGTCTAGTTTCATTCTTTTGCATGTATATGTCCAGTATCCCCATTGTATATTATTGCCTCCTTTGTTATAGATTGATTATATAGGCATGGGTTTATTTCTGGGCTCACTATTCTGTTCCATTAATCTGTGTCTGTTTTGATGCCAGTTCCATGCTGTTTTGATTACTATGGTCTTGTGGTATAGTTTGGTATCAGCATGATACCTCTGTTCTTCTTTCTCCAGATTGCTTTGGCTATTTGGGGTCTTTTGTGATTCCATATAAATTTTAGAATTATTTGTTCTAGTTCTGTGAAAACTTGATATTTTGATAGGATTGCATTGAATCTGTAGATTGCTTTGGGTAATATGGACATTTTAATAATGTTAATCCTTCCTATCCATTAGCACAGTCTATTCTTCCATTTATTGGTATCTTCTTTAGTTTCTTCAATGTCTTATAGTTTTCCAAGTACAGGTCTTTTACCTCCTTGGTTAAATTTATTCCAAGGTATTTTATTCTTTTGATGCAATTTTAAATGGAATTGGTTTTTTAAAATTTCTCTTTCTGATAGTTTGTTACTAGTATATAAAAAATGCAACTGATTTCTGAATATTAATTTTGTTTCTGGCTACTTTACTGAATTCGTTTATTCTTTTTTTAATGGACTCAGCATTTTAACAATTCTTGAAAGGCTTGTTTAAGAACAACTGTTCCATTTACTAGTTTCAATAGTTTTGTGATAACTCTTTAGGATTCTCTATGAATCATATGCATGATACAGTTTTATTTCTTTCTTTCCAATTTGGATGCCTTTTATTTTTTATTTTTTTGTTATCTGATTGCTGTGGCTAGGACTTCCAATACTGTGTTGAATAAAAGTGGTGACAGTGGCTCTGGCCAGTTTGGCTCAGCGGTTAGAGTATCAGCCCACAGTCCAGAGAGTCCCGAGTTCAGTTCCCTCTAAGGGCATGTACCTCGGTTGCAGTTTGTCCCTGGCCCGGTTGGGGTCATGTGGGTGGCAACCAGTTGATGTGTCTTTCTCACATCGATGTTTCTCTCTCTCTCTCTTCCTCCCTCTCTCCCTCCCACTCTATCTGAAGATAAATGCAAAAATGTCCTCGAGTGAGGATTAAATAAATAAATAAATAAATAGAAGTGGTGACAGTGGACATCCCTGTCTTGTTCCTGATCTTAAAGAAAAAACTTTCAGCCCAGCCAGTGTGGCTCAGTGGTTGCGTGTTGACCCACGCACCAAGAGGTGGTCGGTTTGATTCCTGGTCAGGCCACATGCCCAGGTTGTGGGCCAAATCCCCAGTGGGGGGCATTCAGGAGGTGGCCAATCAATGTTCTCTTTCATTGATGTTTCTACCTTTCTCTCTCCCTCTCCCTTCCCCTCTCTCTAAAATCAATAAAGAAAAAAAATTTTTTCAGATTTTCAATTTCATGTGTTTGCAGTAGGTTTATCATATATGGCTATATTGAGTTGAGGTATGTTCCCTCTATTCCCACTTTGCTGAGAGTTTTTATCATGAATAGGTGCTGGATTTTGTCAACTGCTTTTTCTGTATCTATTGATATGATCATATGATTTTTATCCTTCCTTTTGTTTACATGGTGGATCACCTTAATTGAAATGTGGATATTGAACCAGCCTTTCATCTGGGAATAAATCCCATTTGATTGTGGTGTATGATCTTTTTAATATATTGCTAAATTCAGTTTGCTAAATTTTTGTTGAGGATATTTATATCTGTGTTCATCAGATACTGGCCTGTAATTTTCTTTATTTGTAGTGGCTTTGTCTGTTTTTGTTGAGGGTACTACTGGCCTGGTAACATGAGTTTGGGAGCCTTCTCTCTTCTATTTTTTTTTAATAGTTCGAGGAGGATAGGTATTTATACTTCTTGGAATGTTTGGTAAAATCATCTGAGAAGCCATCTGGGCTTTTGTTTGTTTGGACTATTTTTATTACTGATTCAATTTTGTTAGTAGTTGCCAGTCTGTTCAGATTTACTGTTTCTTCTTGATTCAGCCTTGGAAGAGAGTATGTTTCTTGGAATTTATCCATTTCTTTCTGATTGTCCAGTTCGTGAGCATATAATTGTTCATGCTATTTCCTTGTATTTCTGTGGTGTCAGTTGTCACTTCTCTTTTATTTCTAATTTAATTTATTATTTTTTTAACTTATCTTTATTGTGGAATGTATTACAGATTTTCCTCCTTTTTCCCCTATTGACCCCCTCCTCCCTGCTTCTGCTCCCCTCCTGCCTTTACCCACACTGTTGTCTGTGTCCATTGGTTATGCATATATGCATATAAGTTCTTTGGTTTATTTCTTCCCACCCCCTCACCCTCTTCCCTTTGAGGTTTGTCAGTCTAACAACCAATTTGTACTTCTTAATCCCTTCACATTTTTCACCCATTCCCCCAACCATCCTCCCATCTGGCAACCAACAAAATGTTCTCTGTATCTATGAGAATGTTTCTGTTCTGCTTGTTCATTTTGTTTGTAGATTCAGTTGTTGATAGATATGTATTTATTGCTATTTTGTTTGTTCATATTTTTTATCTTCTTTTTCTTCAAGAAGACCCTTCAACATTTCATATAATAATGGTTTAGTGGTGGTGAACTTTTTCTTGTCTGGGAAACTCTTTATATGGCCATCGATTCTGAATGATAGCTTTGTAGAATAGAGTAATCTTGGTTGTAGGTTCTTGCTTTTCATCACTCTGAATATTTCTTGCCACTCCCTTCTGGCCTGCAAAGTTTCTTTTGAGAAATCAGCTGACAATCTTATGGGAACTCCCTTGTAGGTAACTAACTGCTTTTGTCTTGCTGCTTTTAAGATTCTCTCTTTGTCTTGAACCTTTTACATTTTGATGATGATGTGTCTTGGTGTGGACCTCTTGGGGTTCATCTTGTTTGGGACTCTCTGTGCTTCCTGGACTTGTATGTCTGTTTCCTTCACCAAGTTCGGGAAGTTTTCTGTCATTGTTTCAAATAGGTTTTCAATTTCTTGCCCTCTCTCTTCTCCTTCTGGCACCCCCAAGATGCAAATGTTGGTATGCTTGAAGTTGTCCCAGAGGCTCCTTACACTATCCTCATTTTTTTTATTATTATTATTATTTTTTTTTCTTTTTGCTGTTCTGATTGGGTGTTTTTTACTTCCTTATATTCCAAATCGATGGTTTGCTTCTTGGCTTTACCTACTCTACTATGGAAACTCTGTAAATTATTTATTTCAGTTAGTGCCTTCTTCATTTCTGACTGGTTCTTTTTTATGCTCTTGAGGCCCTCACTAAGTTCATTGAAGTTCTTACTAAGTTCATTGAGCATCCTTATAAGCAGTGTTTTGAACTCTGCATCTGTTAGGTTGCTTATCTCCATTTCAGTTAGTTCTTTTCCTGGAGTTTTCTGTTCTTTCATTTGGGACAGGTTTCTTTGTCTCCTCATTTTGGCTGCCTCCCTGTGTTTGTTTCTATGTATTAGATAGAGTTGCTATGTCTCCTGGGCTTCCTAGGGTGGCCTATTGTATGTAGTAGGTGTCCTGTAGGGTCCAGTGGCACAGTATTTGTTGTTTTTTAATTAAAAAGAAATGTTTTAATAGGTTGGAGAGTTTTTAAACAACTGTTTTATTTTTACTAAAGATATTTTGACTTCTTAGTATACATTCATAGCTTGTTCCCAACTCCCATCCTAATACTACCGAATGTTGATTATATTGATATTGCCTTGTGAAGGTTTTAATATTTATATTCATTAAAAAAAATAATTAAAAAATTTTTCCATTCCAGTTGACATACAAATTATGTATCAGGTGTATAGCACATTGATTAGACATTACTTATGAAGTGATCACCTAGATAAGTCTAGTACCCGCCTGGTACCATACATAGTTATTACAGTATTCTTGACTATATTCTCGATGCTTTACTTTTCATAACTGTCAGTGTGTACTTTTTAATCCCTTCCCCTTTTGTACCCATCCCTCCCATCTGGCAACTATTAATTTGTTCTTTGTATCTATAAGTTTGTTTCTGTTTTGCTTGTTTATTTTTTTAGATTCCAGATACAAGTGAAATCCTTTGTATTTCTGTGATATTGGTTTTCACTTTTCTTCTCTCATTTCTGATTTTATTTATTTGGACCTTCTATTTTTCTAGATGACTCTGACTAAAGGTTTATAAATTTTGTTTATCTTTTTTTTTAATATGATTTTATTTGTGTTTTTTTAGAGAGAGTGAGAGAGATAGAAACATTGATGTGAGAGAGAAACATCGATAGGCTCTCTGCTGCATGACCCCCACCAGGGATCGAGCCCACAACCCAGGCATGTGCCCTAACCAGGAATTGATCTGGGACCTCTCAGTCCATGGGTCAACGCTCAATCCACTGAGCCACACCGGTCAGGCATCTTTTCGTTTTTTTATTAATCCTTACCTGAGGATATTTTTCCATTGGTTTTTAGACATAGTGGAAGGGAAGAAAGGGGAGAGAGAAAGAGAGAAACATCACTGTGAGAGAGACACATCGACTGATTGCTTCCAGCATGACCGGGCCGGGGCCGGGGATCAAACCTGCAACTCAGGTATGTGCCTAAGGTGTAAGGTTAGACCCTTTGGTCTGCAGGCCTATGCTCTAACTGCTGACTCAAACTGGCCAGGGCTTGTTCATTTTTTTCAAACAACCAGCTCTTGATTTCATTGATCTTTTCTTTCTTTCTTTCTTTCTTTCTTTCTTTCTTTCTTTCTTTCTTTCTTTCTTTCTTTCTTTCTTTCTTTCTTTCGAGACTCGAGTTCATTTATTTCTCCTCTGATCTTTATTATTTCCTTCCTTTTAATCAGTTTGGACTTTGTTCTTTCTTTTCTAGTTCCTTTAAGGTGTAAGGTTAGATTGTTTATTTAGATTGTTTATTTAAATTTTTGTTCTTTCTTAAGGTAGATCTGTATTGCTCTAAATTCCCTTCTTAGAACTGCTTTGGGTGTGTTCCATAGATTTTGGATTATTGTGTTTTCATATTTATTTGCCTCAGGTATCTTTTAATTTCTTCCTTGATATCATTAACCTATTAATTGTTTAGTAGCTTGTTATTTAGCCTCCATGTGTTTCTCTATTTTTTAGTGTTCTTGTAATTGATTTCTAGTTTCATACCATTTTGATCAGAGAAAATGCTTGAAAGGATTTCAGTCTTCTCAAATTTATTGAAACTTGTTTTGTGGCCTGACATGGTCTATCCTGCAAAATATTGTATGTGCACTTGGAAAGAATGTATGTTATGTTGCTTTTGGGTGATACATGCTAAAAATGTCAATGAAGTACGTCTGGTCTAATGTGTCTTTTTTTTTAACTTTTTTTTTTTTCTTTATTGATTTTTAAAGAAAAAGGAAGGGAGAGAGAGAGAGAGACAGAAACATCAACGAGAGAGAACTTCAATTGGCTGCTTCCTGCATGCCCCCCACTGGGGATCGGGGCGCACAACCTGGGCATGTGCCCTGAATGGGAATCGAACCGGCGAACTCTTAGTGCATGGATTGACATTCAACCATTGAGCCACACTGGCTGGGCTGGTCTAATGTGTCTTTTAAGGCTATCGTTTCCTTGTTGTTGTTTTTTTCTGGATGACCTATGCATTGATGGCAATAGGTTGTTAAAGTCCCCTTCTATTACTATTACTGTTGATCTCTCCCTTTCTGTCAATATTTGCTTTATATATTTAGGTGCTCCTACATTGGGTGTGCAGATGTTTACAAAAGTTATATTCTTTTTTTTTTTTTATCCTCACCCGAGGACATTTTTCCATTTTTTGTTCAGATAGAGTGGGAGGGAGAGAGAGGAAGAGAGAGAGAGAGAGAGAGAGAGAGAGAGAGAGAGAGAGAGAGAGAGAAACATCGATGTGAAAGGAACACATTGAGTGGCTGCCTCCCACACGACCCAACCAGGGGCTGGGGACAAACTGCAACAGAGGTACGTGCCCTTAGCGGGAACCAAACCCAGGTCTCTCTGGACCACAGGCCAACGCTCTAACTGCTGAGCCAAACCGGCCAGAGCCAAAAGTTATATTCTTTTGTTGGCTTGATTTTTTTTTTTCTTAATCATTATGAAATACTCCTTTATGTCTCTTGTTAACAACCATTGTTGTATCTATTTTGCCTGATATGAGTATTGCTACCTAAGGTTTTGTTTTTGTTTCTGTTTGTATGAAATATCTTTTCTATGCCTTTACTTTTAGTCTGCTTGTCTTCTGAACTAAAGTGGGTCTGTGGTAGACAGCATGTGTATGGGTCTTGTTTTTTTTTTAATCCATTCTGTCACCCTATGTCTTTGATTGGAGCATATGCATTTACATTTAAAATAATTATTGAGGACTTCTGGTCAAGATGGCAGCATAGGTGGACATGGAATCGCGTCCTCCCACAACCACATCAAAGTTACAACTAAATCACAGAATAACCATCACTCGAAGATCGCATGAAATCAAGCTGAATGGAAGCCCTGCAACTAGGAAATTAAAGAAGCAGCAGAATGGAGACGGCATACCGCCCTCCCCATCCCTCCATGTCACCTCAAAGGAAAGGAGATCCTGCAGCCGGGCGCGAAGCTGAGTGACCCCCCCCCCCCCACCACAGAGGAACCCAGGCGGAGGGAGGGAGCTGAGCAACCCGCTGACACCTCGGAAACCGGGAGGAGCGGAGGAGCAAGGGAGCTGAGCGGACCCCCCCACCAATGGCAGCCAGGGGGCGCTAGGAAGCTGAGCGACCCCCCCCACCCCCAGGGCGGATGCCGGCAACACAGGGGAGAACTGAGCAAACTGAACAACAGAATTGACCCAGAGACATGGAGGTGGAGTACGGGATGAGGGGCCTCAGAGGAGGTGGGGGAGGCGGGGGGCTGGGGGAGAGATGAATCATAGAGCCTATGTGCATGGGTGCATAACCAATGGACATGGACAACAGGGATGGGGACGGGGAGAAGGGGAGGGGGAGGAGGGTGTCAATGGGGAAGAAAAAGGAGAAACATCTGTAACAAAAACAAATTAATTAAAAAAAAAGTTTATTCTTCTATCCACTAATTTCCATTCTAAGAATCTATCCTATAGAGATAGAGATCTGTACAATGTTTTATGTATGAGGATGTTATTACAGCATTATTTATAATGTGATACATTTTATCATACATTAATTATAGTAGTGATATGTTATACTTACGTAAATAAAGGATAATTGTGCAGTAAAAAAATAAATTAAATAATTATTGACATATAGTTTGCCATTTTATGAATTGTTTGTGGGGTTCCCCCCACCCCATCCCCCTAATTCTCTTGCTCTGTTCTCTTGTATGTTGATGACTTTCTATAGTGTCGTATTTGGTTTGTTTTCTCTTTATTGTATATCTTTTTTTTTTTTTTATCCTCACCTGAGGACACTTTCTTGCATTTATCTTCAGATAGAGCAGGAGGGAAGGGAGAGAGGGAGGAAGAGAGAGAGAGAAACATCAATGTGAGAGACACATCGACTGGCTGCCACCCACACAACCCCAACCGGGACCGGGGACAAACTGCAACCGAGGTACATGCTCTTAGTGGAAACCGAACCCAGGGCTCTCTGGTCCGCAGGCCGACGCTCTTAACTGCTGAGCTAAACTGGCCAGGGCTATTGTATATCTTGTAGATTTTGGTTTGTGGTTACCATGTGCTTTGTATATACCAAGCTATGTTTATAAGCAGTCTTTTGAAAAGAAAACATTTTAAAAAATTGATTGAATTGAGAGAGAAACATCGATTTGTTGTTCCACTTATTTATGCATCATTGGTTGATTCTTGTATGTGCCCTGACCAGGGATCGAACCTGAAACCTTGGTGTATCGGGATGACGCTGTAGCCAACGGAGCTACCTGGCCAAGCCTGTTTATAAGCAGTCTTTTTAAGTTGATGGTTGCTTAATTTTGAACACTTTCTAAAATCCCTTCAATATTTACTCTTTCCACTTTTATGTTTTTGTCATTTTTTACTTTGTATTTGTGTGTATCCCATAATTGTTATATTTATACATTATTTTTCTACTTTTAATCTTTGTACTAGCTTTATAGTTGTATGATCCACTGCTTTACTAATGTTTGCCTTTGTCAGTGAGAACTTTCTTCTTTCCTATATTTTATTCATATTTTGATCTTTTATTTATTTTTCATGTTTTTTTTTTTAGTTTTGTTACAGATGTTTCTCCTTTTTTCCCTCATTGACACCCTCCTCCCAATCCCGTGTCCCCTCCGCCCCCCAGCCTTATTGTCTATGTCCTTGTCTACGCATACATGCATGTAAGTTCTGTGGTTTATCTCTTCCCTCCCCCAACGTCCACCTCTTCTGAGGTTTGTCAGTCTGTACCCCACTTCCATGTCTTAGTGTCTATTTTGCTCCTCAGCTTGTTTTGTTCATTATATTCCACAAATAAGTGAGATCATGTGATATTTGTCTTTATCTGCTTGGCTTGTTTCACTTAGGATAATACTCTCCAGGTCCCTCCACGTCGTCTCGAAGGATAAGAGATCTTTCTTACAGCTTCATAGTATTCCATCATGTATAGGTACCACAGCTTTTTTATCCACTCATCTATTGATGGACACTTGGGCTGTTTCCAGATCTTAGTGATTGAAAATAGTGCTGCTATGAACATTGGCATACATATATTCTTTCTGATTGGTGTTTCAGGCTTCTTAGGATATATTCCTAGAAGTGGGATCACTGAATCAAATGGCAGTTCCATTTTTAATTTTTTGAAGAAACACCATATTGTTTTCCATAGTGGCTGCACCACTCTGCATTCCCACCAGCAGTGTACTAGGGTGCCCTTTACTCCACACCCTTGCCAGCACTTGTTTGATGATTTGTTGATGGCAGCCACTCTGGCAGGTGTGAAGTGATACCTCACAGTCGTTTTAATTTGCATCTCTCTGATGATTAGTGACATTGAGCATTTTTTCATGTGTCTCTTGGCCATTTGTATGTCCTGTTTGGAGAGGTGACTATTTAGGTCCTCTCCCCATTTTTCAATTGGATTATTTGTCTTCCTTTTGTTGAGTACTCTATATATTTTGGGAATTAGCCTCTTATCTGATATATCACTGGCAATTATTCTCTCCCATATAGTGGGTTCCCTTTCCATTTTGATGGTTTCTTTTGCTGTGCAGAATCTTTTTAGTTTGATGTAGCCACATGTGTTCATTTTTTCCTTTGTTTCTATTGCCTTAGGCATTATATCAGTGAAAATTCTGCTGTGTGTAATGTCTGAAATTCTGTTGCCTGTATTTTCTTCTATGATTTTTATGGATTCATGAGTCATATTTAAATCTTTTATCCATTTTGAGTTTATTATTGTGTATGGTGTAAGTTGGTGGTCTAGCTTCATATATTTGCATGTAGCTGTCCCAATTTTCCCAACACCATTTATTGTAGAGGCTGTCTTTGCTCCACTGTATGCTCTTGCCACCTTTGTCAAATATTAATTGAGCATAATGACTTGGGTCAATTTCTGGGTTCTCTGTTCTGTTCCATTGATCTATATGCCTATTCTTGTGCCAGTACCAGGCTGTTTTGATTACTATGGCTTTGTAGTATAACCTGATATATCCAGTATTGTGATCCCTCCTACTTTGTTCTTCTTTTTCAAAATTGCTGTAGCTATTTGGGATCTTTTTTGGTTCCATATAAACTTTTGGAGTATTTGTTCTACTTCTGTGAAATATGTCGTTGGTATTTTGATGGGGATTGCATTGAATCTATAGATTGCTTGGGTAGTATGGACATTTTAATGATGTTAATTCTTCCAATCCATGAACAAGGTAAATGCTTCCACTTTTTTATATCTTCTTTTATTTCTTTTTTCAGTGACCTGTAGTTTTCTGCAAATAGGTCCTTTACTTCTTTGGTTAAGTTTATTTCTAAGTATCTTAATTTTTTTTGCTGCAATGGTAAATGGGATTGCTTTTTCAGTTTCTCTTTCAGTGAGTTCGTTGTTGGTGTACAAAAATGCAGTTGATTTTTTGACATTAATTTTGTATCCTGCTACTTTGCCAAATTCATTTATTGAATCTAGTATATTTTTGATGGAGTCTTTAGGGTTTTCTGCGTACAGTATCATATCATCTGCAAATAATGATAGTTTCACTTCCTCCTTCCCAATTTGGATTCCTTTTATGTTTTCTTTATGTCTAATAGCTGTGGCTAAGACTTCCAGTATTATGTTAAATGAGAGTAGCAAGCGTGGGCATCCGTGTCTGGTTCCTGTTCTTAAGGGAAATGCTTTTAGTTTTTGCCCATTGAGTATGATGTTGGCTGTAGGTTTTTTATATATTGCCTTTATTATGTTAAGCTATGATCCCTCTATTCCCACATTGCTGAGCATTTTTATCAGAAATGGGTGCTGGATTTTGTCAAATACTTTTTTAGCATCTATTGATATGATTGTATGATTTTTATCTTTCATTTTGTTTATGTGGTGTATCACATTTATTGACTTGCAGATATTGTACCATCCTTGCATCCCTGGGATGAATCCTACTGGGTCATGATGAATAATTTTTTTGATGTATTGCTGGATCCGATTTGCTAATATTTTGATAAGGATTTTGGCATCTGTGTTCATCAGGGATATTGGCCTGTAGTTTTCTTTCTTTGTAGTGTCTTTATCTGGTTTTGGAATTAGAATTATGTTGGCCTCATAAAATGAGTTTGGAAGTCTTCCGTCTTCTTGGATTTTTTGGAATAGTTTGAGGAGAATGGGTGTTAGATCTTCTTTGACTGTTTGGTAAAACTCCCCCTGTGAAGCCATCTGGGCCTGGGCTTTTGTTAGCTGGGAGTTTCTTGATTACATCTTCAATTTCCTTAGTTGTTATTGGTCTGTTCAAGTTTTCTATCTCTTCCCGGTTCAGTTTTGGGAGACTGTGTGTTTCTAGAAATTTGTCCATTTCTCCTAGATTGTCCAATTTGTTGGCGTGTAATTGTTCATAGTATGTTTTGATGATGCTTTGTATTTCTGTGGTGTCAGTTGTTACTTCTTCTCTTTTGTTTCTGATTATGTTTATTTGGTTCTTCTCTTTTGTTGTTTTTTTTTTTGGTGAGTCTGGCTAAGGGTCCATCAATCTTGTTTATCTTTTCAAAGAACCAGCTCTTTGTTTCATTGATCTTTTGAATCTATGTCGTTTATTAGATTTATTTTATTTATTTATTTCTATGTCATTTATTTCTGCTCTGACCTTTACTATGTCTTTCCTTCTACTTGCTCTCGGTTTTTCTTTTTGTTTACTTTCTAGTTTTTGAGTTGTAGAGTTAGAAAGTCAATTAGGAATTTTTCTTGTTTCTTGAGGTAGGCCTGTAGTGCTATGACTTCCCTCTCAGGACTGCTTTTGCTGCATCCCATAGATTTTGTGTTGTTGTGTGTTCATTTTCATTGGTTTCCAGGATAATTTCTTCCTTGATCTCCTTGGTAATCCATTCGTTGTTTAATAACATACTATTTAGCCTCCATGTGTTTGAATGTTTTTGCGTGTTTTTATTGTAATTGATTTCTAGTTTCATGCCATTGTGATCCGAGAAGATGCTTGATATGATTTCAGTCTTCTTGAATTTTTAGAGACTTACTTTGTGTCCTAACATGTGGACTATCTTCGAGAATGTCCTATGTGCACTTGAGAAGAATGTATATTCTGCAGCTTTGGGGTGAAATGTTCTGTAAATGTCAATTAAGTCCAGCTGATCTAGTTTGTCATTTAAGGACTCTGAGTCCTTGTTAAAACACATTGTTGACTGCTCACGAGTTAACTCGTGTTTTCATGCCCAAACGTTGCTGACCACTCACGAGTTAACTCGTGTTTGCACTTGCATTAGCTATTTCAATTTTTGAAACTCAGGGTAATATAGGATTATTGTATTTGTGATTCTTCGCCCTGAGGGTTGAAGTTAGAAAAACAGCACACCTGTGGAGGGCGGCTAAGCCAAGATCTCTTGTTCCTGTGGTGTTGGCACAGACTCACCCAGGAGCTTTTGGTGCCAGGGATGAGGGCCTGTGGTGTTTGCACAGTCTCACCCAAGAGTCTTTAGTCCCAAGGCTACTTGTTGACTCTGCGTGCTGGCAAGGCCCATGCAGGAGCATTCTGTCTCTTGTTGATTCTTGCTGCAGGCAAGAATGTATGGACAGTCTGGACCTTGAGCTCAGAGGCCGATGGAAACATTTGGTGTCTGAAAACAATGAAATTTTATTCCCTCCCCCCCCCCCCCACCTTCAATTGGCTATATAATAAACTGGCTGAGCTAGCTCAGGGTCACTGTTTCTCCATCAGAGAGCAGTGTCCCACCTGGCCCCAGCTTTTCTTTCTATAATGTCTCTGTGTCTTTCAGTCTCCTGTCGCCCCTCCTCGGGTCTGGTTCAACTAGCCATGCAGGTCGCAGCACACACCGTTTTATATTCTTGAAGTAGCTAGGGAATGGATATCTGCTGGTTCAAATGAGTGCCCTTCAGAACTTAACACTTCTTCTGGTACGTCTAAAAGAGCTCCTTACATTGATTCACCTTTTAGGCGTTCAGGGCAACTAAAAGACCACGTTTTAGAAAAAAATAGTCACTGGTATAAAAAAAAAAATCCAACTAGAACATGTAAAGTGTGTGTTTCAAAAGGTGATTACTATACAGTATACCACACGAAAAAAATTACTAAAATATATAATATGTATAAAATATAATATGTAGCAGATATGTACAAAGTTTCATTTAAATTCATTGTATAAATAAAGTATACTGAAGTTTATTTAGATTGTTTCACTTTTATACGCAATTACGAAAAAGTAGCCGGTGACATGAGATAACTTATGCATAAAATTGCCGGTCAACAATGTGTTAATTTTTTGTCTAGAAGATCTGTCCGGTGGTGTCAGTGGGGTGTGAAAGTCACCCCTATGATTGTATTGCTATTGATCTCGCTTTTGAAGTCCTCCAGAAGTTTTAATATTTTTTGCTCCTATGTTTGGTGCATATATGTTTACCAGGGTTATATCCTCTGGTTGGATTGTTGCCTTTAATATTATGTAGTGACCTTTTTTGTCTCTTATTATGGCCCTTGTTTTGAAGTCTATCTTATCAGATATGAGTATTGCTACACCAGCTTTTTTCTTTCATTTCCATTTGCCTGGAAAATTTTTTTCCATCCCTTCACTTTTATCCTGTGTGAGTCTTTTGTTGTGAGGTGGGTCTCTTGTAGATAGCATATATATGGGTCATGTTTTCTTATCCAATCAGCTACCCTATGTCTTTTGATTGGGGCATTTAAACCATTTACATTTAAGGTTATTATTGATAGATATTTATTAGTTGCCATTTTT
Source organism: Tadarida brasiliensis (assembly GCA_030848825.1). Classification (NCBI taxonomy): domain Eukaryota; kingdom Metazoa; phylum Chordata; class Mammalia; order Chiroptera; family Molossidae; genus Tadarida; species Tadarida brasiliensis. The sequence goes on along the minus strand of CM061275.1, from coordinate 9,509,526 downwards.
ATTTTATGCCTGTGTTCCTCGTTCTCTATTTCTTCTTCTTACAGCAGTCCCTTTAGCATTTCTTGCAGTGCTGGTTTGGTGGTAGTAAATTCCTTTAGCTTTTTTTTTTTGTCTGTGAAGCTCTTTTTTTTTATCCTCACCGGAGGACATTTTTTCATTTTTTGTTCAGATAGAGTGGGAGGGAGAGAGAGGAAGAGAGAGAGAGAGAAACATCGATGTGAAAGTGACACATCGCGTGGCTGCCACCCACATGACCAACCAGGGCCAGGGACAAACTGCAACCGAAGTACATGCCCTTAGCGGGAACCGAACCCGGGTCTGTCTGGACTGCAGGCCGATGCTCTAAACACTGAGCCAAACCGGCCAGGGCTGTGAAGCTCTTTATTTCACCTTCAATTTTGAATGATAGCCTTGCTGGATAGAGTAGTCTTGGATTCAGACTCTTGCCTTTCATTACTTTGTATACTTCATGCCATTCCCTTCTGGCCTGCAGTGCTTCTATTGAGAAATCAGCTGACAGTCTAATGGGAGCTCCCTTGTAGATAACTTTCTGTCTCTCTCTTAATTCTTTTAAGATTCTTTGTCTTTAATGTTTGCCATTTTAATTATGATGTGTCTAGTTGTGGGTGTTTTTGAGTTCATCTTTCTTGGGACTCTCTGTATTTCCTGGACTTGTGTGACTTTTTCCTTCACCAAATTAGGGAAATTTTCTGTCATTATTTCTTCAAACAGTTCTCTATTCCTTTCTCTGATTCTTCTCCCTCTGGTATCCCTATGATGCAAACGTTGTTACATTTTGTATTGTCCCAAAGCTCTCTTAAACTTTCCTCCTGTTTTTAATTTTTTTCCCATTTGCTGCTCTATTTGGGTGTTTTTTCCTACCTTGTCTTCTAACTCACTTATTTGGTCTTCAGCCTCTTCTAACCTACTATTGAATCCTTCTAAGGCAGTGGTTCTCAACCTTCCTAATGCAGCAACCCTTTAACACAGTTCCTCATGTTGTGGTGACCCCCAACCATAAAATTATTTTCGTTGCTACTTCATAACTGTAATTTTGCTACTGTTATGTCTCAGGTGACTCCTGTGAAAGGGTTGTTTGACCCCCAAAGGGGTCACGACCCACAGGTTGAGAACCGCTGTTCTAAGGTATTTTTCATATCAGCTATATTGTTCTTTATTTCCTCTTGATTTTTATTCATAGCTTCTGACTTTTTTAAGCTGATGTAGTTCCCACTGAGCTCGTTATAATTCTCATTAAGTTGCTTGTAGTTCTCACTAAATTGTGTGAGCACCCTTAAAATCATTGCTTTGGCCCTGAGTGGTTTGGCTCAGTGGCTGGAGTGTCGGCCTGCGGTCCAGAGAGATCCGGGTTCAGTTCCTGCTAAGGGCACGTACCTCGGTTGCAGTTTGTCCCCGGCCCTGGTTGGGTCATGCGGGTAGCAGCCACTCGATGTGTCCCTTTCACATCGAAGTTTCTCTCTCTCTCTCCCTCTTCTCTCTCCCTCCCACTCTATCTGAACAAAAAATGGAAAAATGTCCTCGGGTGAGGATAAAAAAAAAAAAATCATTGCTTTGAATTCTTTATCTGACAGATTGCTTTCTTCCATTTCATGTAGTTCTTTTTCTGGTGATTCCTCCTTTTCTTTCATTTGGGTGTTGTTTCTTTGTATCCTCATTTTAGCCGTCTGTTAGTTCTAGACCTGGTGAGGCATGTTGGGATGTGTAGGCAGGTCGGTGTATATCAAATAAGGCTGCTGTGCCTCCCAGATTGTTATGGTGCATGGTGCCCCTTGCCTGCTGTAGGTCCTGGAGGATTGACTACTGGCGGCTGGTATTGGTCTGTCCTGGTAGGCGCTGCTGCTGGAGCCGTGGGCCCTGCCAGAGCCATGGGCAGCTGGATCACACAGACCCCATTGGAGCTGTGGGCCCCGCCAGTGCCTGCAGGCAGCTGTATAGCGCAGGCCCCGCTGGAGCCGTGGGTCCCACTACTGGTGGCTGGGGATCGCTGCTGCCTGATGGGGCTCAGCTCCTGCTCAGCCTCTGCTGATGCTGTTGGGGATGGGTCTCAGCTGCTGATCTGTGCTGCTTCTGCCTGGGGGTGAATGTCTGCTTCTGAGCCTCTATTGCTGGGGGTGTGTCTTGGCTCTGATCAGGCTGCTGCTGTGGGGGATGGTGTTGGGTTCCCAGCCGCTTGTGGCTTCTGCAGCAGGCACCTTGACAGCACCACTACTATGCACTGGTCTGTGTTGACACAGTGGGGCCCACTGGTCTGATGGTTTGAGGTGCACTGGTGGGCTCAGGTCGCTGGGCCCTAGTCACTCTTGCTGCCTCCTTCCAGAAAAGACCAGGGATCTTCCAAAATGGTGGGGCTTCCCGGCCATGCAGGTAGAAGCGCCCTGACTAGATGCTTACTGTGGTAGCCGGCTGCTCCCCATCCACAGCACAGGAACCCTCTACCCCACATTTCTGCACTGCTCACTCCACACTCACTCACGTTCTTTCACATTCACTCTCACTCTCACTCACACACTCTCTCACACTCTCACATACTCACCCTTGCTCTGGTCCTGCCTGCTGCCATCTCAACAAGTGCCTGATCTTTTCTACTTAACCAAATCCCTTTAACATTTCTTGTAATACTGATTTAGTAGTGGTGAGCTCCTTTAGCTTTTTCTTGTCTGGGAAACTCTTTATATCTCCTTCTATTCTAATTGATAGCTTTGCTGGGTAATCTTGGTTGTAGGGCTTTACATTTCATCACTTTGAGTATTTCATGCCACTCCCTTCTGACCTGCAAATTTTCTTTTCTTTTTTTAAAATCTTCACCCAAGGATATTTTTCCATTTATCTTCAGATAGAGTGGGAGGGAGGGAGAAAGAGGGACATCAATGTGAGAGAGACACATTGATTGTTTGCCTCCCACACGACCCTGACCAGGCCCAGGGACCAAACCTCAACTGAGGTGTGTGCCCTTGACCAGAATCAAACCTGTGACTCTTTGGTCCGTGGGCCAGCGCTCCAACTGCTGAGCCAAACCGGCCAGGGCTGACCTGCAAATTTTCTATTGAATAATCAACTGACAGTTTATAGAGCTTCCTTGTATGTAACTACCTGCTTTTTTCTTGCTACGTTTAAGATTCTCTTTAAGATTCTCTTTGGTATTTTAATTACAATGTGTCTTGCTGTGGGCCTCTTTGGATTCAGGTTGTTTGGGACTCTGTGCTTCCTGGACTTGTATATCTATTTCCTTTGCCAGGTTAGGGAAGTTTTCAGTCATTATTTCTTCAAATAGGTTTTCAATGCTTTTTTCTCTCTCTTCTCCTTGTGGTATTCCTATGATGAGAATGTTGGTACACCTGATATTGTCCCATAGGTTCCTTAAACTATCCTCATTTTTTAAATTTTATTTTATTCCTCACTCGAGGGGGAGAGAGAGAGACACAGAGAGAAACATCGATGTGATAGAGCCACATTGACCAGTTGCCTCCCACACGACCCAACCAGACCCAGGGACAAACCACAACTGAGGTACGTGCCCTTGACTGGAATCAAATCCGCGACTCATTGGTCCACGGACCAACGCTCTAACCGCTGAGCCAAACAGGCCAAGTCAACTGTCCTCATGGTTTTTTTTTTGTTCATATTTTTTATTTTTTTATAATTTATTTTATTATTAATTTGTTTTTGTTACAGATGTTTTTCCTTTTTTTCCCCCATTGACACCCTCCTCCCTCTCCCCTTCTCCTCATCCCCATCCCTGTTGTCCATGTCCATTGGTTATGCACCCATGCACATAGGCTCTGTGATTTATCTCTTTCCCCCCGCCTCCCCCCCTCCTCTGAGGCCCGTCATCCCGTACTCCACCTCCATGTCTCTGGGTCAATTTCGTTGTTCAGTTTGCTCAGTTCTCCTGTGTGTTGCCGGCTTCCTCCGTTGGTGTGGGGGTCGCTCAGCTCCCTCGCTCAGCCTGGGTTCCTCCGTTGGTGTGGGGGTCGCTCAGCTCCCTCGCTCCGCCTGGGTTCCTCCGTTGGTGTGGGGGTCGCTCAGCTCCCTCGCTGCTCCGCCTGGGTTCCTCCGTGGTGGGGGGGGTCGCCCGGCTCCCTCGCTCCGCCTGGGTTCCTCCATGGTGGGGGGGGGGTCGCCCGGCTCCCTCGCTCCGCCTGGGTTCCTCCGTGGTGGGGGGGGGTCGCCCGGCTCCCTCGCTCCGCCTGGGTTCCTCCGTGGTGGGGGGGGTCGCCCGGCTCCCTCGCTCCGCCTGGGTTCCTCCGTGGTGGGGGGGGTCGCCCGGCTCCCTCGCTCCGCCTAGGTTCCCCCGTGGTGGGGGGGGCGTCTCCCAGTACCCTCGCTCCGCCTGGGTTCCTCTGTGGTGGTGGGGGGGGTCACCCGGCTCCCTCGCTCCGCCTGGGTGTCCTCATGTTTTAAAATTTGTTTTTCTTTATGTTGTTCCAGTTGTGCATTTTCTGCTACCTTGTCTTCCAGATCACTGATTTGATCTTGCTGCATCTAACCTTCTGTTGATTTCCTCTAATGTAGTTTTCATCTTAGTTATTGTATTTTACATTTCTAACTGGTTCTTTTATTTTTTATGGTTTTTCTCTCTGTTTTGAGGTTCTCACTGAGTTCATCTATTCTTCCTCTGAGTTCACTGAGCATCCTTATAACCAGTGTTTGGAGCTCTGTGTCTAGTAGACTGTCTCCATTTTGTTTAGTTCTTTTTCTGGCATTTTGTCCTGTTCTTTCATTTGGGATATATTTCTTTGTTTCCTCATTTTGGCTGAATTCCTGTGTTTGTGTCTATGTATAAGGTATATTTGCTATGTCTCCCAGACTTAGTAGGGTGGCTTTATGTAGTAGGTGTCCTGTAGGGCCCAGTGGTGCAATCTTCCTGGTCATCAGAGTCTGGTGCTCCAGAAGTGTCCCTTGTGTGTCTTGGGTGTGCCCTCCTGTTTTAGTTGAGCCTTGGTTGCTATTGGCACATCAATGGGAGTGATTGACCCTAAAGCTGACTGGCTGTGAGGGCTGGCCATGACTGCAATGGAGAAGCTGTTGTGCGTGGACTGACCCCGTGGAGCAGGATTCACTTTCACCAGGGCTCTGGTGCCAGCTGAGTTTGCCCTTTGGGTGTGTCATTTGTAGAGCTGGTTGGCTGGTACACTGGTGTGGCTCAAGCTGGTCACTGTGTGTGTGAGTTCTGGAGACTCATGGGAGGGGCTCTAGTACAGGCCAAGTTCAGCCGCAGTCAGCCATCATTTGTGCCTGGCCTGGAGCCACCTAATGGGAGCTACAAAGTGATCTGTGCTTGGCTGACACTTGTGCTGTGCTTGGAGGAGCTTGTGAGAGGCTGTGCTGCAAACCGAGGCTGACTGCCAGTAGTGCTAGGCTTGGGACCCTTTGGTTGGTACCACAATGTTTGCTGAGGCCATCTGCCACTTGTGCCAGGTTTGTGGCTACTTAGTTGAAGTTATGTTCCAGGCCAACACTAGCTGCAGCCTTGGGGCCACCTTATGTGAGTTACAATGCAAGTTTGGACTGGTTGCTGCTTATGCTGAGTTTGGGGCCATTTAGCAAGAAGTAGTACAGCATAGAGAATACAGTCAATAATATTGTAGTAATTATATATGGTGACAGGTGGATACTGGAAATACCCTGGGGATCACTTTGTAAAGTGTATAATTGTAACCACTATGCTGTGCACCTGAAACTAATCATAATAATATTGAATGTAAAAACAAAAACGAAAAAGAAGTAATGACTGGCCATTGCTTGTTTGGTGTTTGTGGACCTTTGAGAGATTTTAGGAAAGTCAGCAGCAAGAGCCAAGGCAAGCCACCTGTGTGGGAAAGTGGCTGGGGCCAGGCATGAGTTGAGTGAGGCAAGATCTCAGGGAGTCACCAGGGAAGGGCAAATAGCCAGGTTAATGCAGCATTCAGATTTGGCACCTGTCTGCACCTGCCTGCACCTGCAAGCTGAGTGAGGGGAGGGCTCAACAAAGGAGCAATGGCCACACCTGCCAGCACTTCTGTCCCCACCCCTGTCCTTCACCCTGAAGCCAGTCAATTCAGTTTCTTCCCACATGTTCCTGGTGCTCTTTCAGCTGCCACCCCTGCACTGAGCGAGCGAGTTTGTGCACAGGCCCCTCAAGAGGAATATCTAGGCCTCCAGCAGCCCCTTGTTTTTCTCAGACGTAATCCTCGCTGGTTTTCTAGCCAGATGTTATGGGGTCTTCTCTTCTTCACACAGGTGCCCCAGCATAGGGAGCCAGGTGTGGGGCTGAGACTCCTCATTCCTCAGGGAGACCCTTCCAGCCAAGATACCCCCCCTTTTCTTAATTGGCACACCATGGATGTGGGACCAACCTGTTCTGTGTCTCTGCCCCTCCTACTAGTCTCTCCTACTGTGGCTTCTTTATGTCCTTAGTTATAGGACTTCTGTTTAGCTAGTATGCAGGAGGTTCTCAATGATGGTTTTTCTATAATTTAGTTGTAATTTTTAAAGATATTTTTATTAATTTTTTTTTTAGAGAGAGAGGAAGGGGAGAGAGAGAAACATTGATGTGAGAGAGACACCAATGGACTGCCTCCTTCACGCCCCCTACTGGGGTTATAGGGCATGTGCCCTGGAATTGAACCAGGACCTCTCAGTCCATGGGATGATGCTTAATCCACTGAGCCACACAGGCTGGGCTAGTTGTAATATTGATATGGTTGTGGGAGGAGGCAAGCACAGTATTTACTTACTCTGCCATCTTGACCCGAGTCTGAATCCTAAATTTGAACCTTTATTTCCCATTTTGTTAAAAAAAATTAGGGGGGGGGGCAATTTAGTTAAAATACCTGTTTTTTCCTTAAGCAGTTTTACTGAGAAATGACTCACATACTATACAATTAATCCATTTAAAAGTTTACAGTTCAGTGGTTTTTAGTATATTCATAGATAGATGCATCCATTGCCACAATTTTAGATCATTTTTTATCACCTCAAAAAGAAACCCTGGCCAGTTTGGCTCAGCAGTTGGAGCATCAGCCCACGGACCCAAGGGTTGTGGGCATGTGCCTGGATTGCATGTTCAGTCCTCAGCCCTGGGGCGAGCCATGTGGGAGGCAGTCAGTCGATGTGTCTCTCTCACATCGATGTTTCTCTCGCTTCCACTCTATCTAAAAATCAATGGGCCCTGGCCGGTTTGGCTCGGCGGTTAGAGCGTCGGCCTGCGGTCCGGAGAGACCCGGGTTCGGTTCCCGCTAGGGGCGTGTGCCTTGGTTGCGGTTTGTCCCCGGCCCTGGTTGGTTGTGCGGGTGGCGGCCGCTCGATGTGTCCCTTTCGCGTCGACGTTTCTCTCTCTCTCTCTTCCTCTCTCTCCCTCCTACTCTGTCTGAACAAAAAATGAAGGAATGTCCTCGGGTGAGGATAAAAAATAAATAAATAAATAAAAATAAAAATAAAAATCAATGGAAAAATATACTTGGGTGAGGATTAACAACAACAACAAAAGAAACCCTGTACCATCTAACTGTCACTCTTTTGTCCCTTATTATATCTTCAAGCCCTAAGTACCTACTAATCTACTTTCTGTCTCTATAGATTTGCCTGTTCGGGACATTTCATATAAATGGAATCATACAGTGTATGGTTTATGGTGACTGGTTTCTTTCACATAGCATGATGTTTTCCAGGTTCATCCATATTGCAGCATGTAATCTGCATTCCTTAAAAAAATTCCTTTTTATGGCCTAATAATATTTCGTTTTTTAGATATCCACATTTTATTTGTTCATCAGTTGATGGACTTTTTGTTGTTTCTACTTTGTGACTATTGTGGCTATAAATATTTGTGTACAAGTTTTTGTGTGGACATACATTTTCATTTCTTCTGGATATACCTAGGAATGGAATTGCTGAATCATATAGAAAATCCCTATTTTCTGTCTCAGAGAGAGAGAGAGAGAGAGAGAGAGAGAGAGAGTATTTGGGAATACCATTTTACTAAGTCTTATTTTAGTTGTCAGAAAGAAAGCATTATCTTAGCACTAGAAGGAAGTAGATGTTATTACAATTTCTTCTAAAAATAATTATATTTCATTATATTTATTAAAAGTTGTTTTTAGCCTTCATGCAGGATGCTGTGTTCTCTGCTCCTTTGTGAATGTCTGTGGCTGATAGCTGGTTATGCTCATGATGATGACTGGATTGACCCCACAGACATGCTAAACTATGATGCTGCTTCAGGAACAATGAGGAAATCTCAGGTATGTGTGTCTAAGACCTTATCAGTCCTATGATGGAAATAATCTACTTTCGTTGGTGTTTACTCAGAGCTATAAGAGTCATGTATCAATGATTAGCAATCATACAGGATCTTTTGTGACACTCTTAGTCTAAAAGATTATTTCAACCCTACCTGGTTATTTCTATTTTGAATTTGAATGTAAAGCCCATCAGGTAGTAAACTAATTTGATTAGTTCTTAGCTGGTATATAAATTTGAGACTCTCTCTCTTTTGGTGGTTCAATATAGCTGAAAAATATAACCAGAAAAGTCATAAAATGATGAAATTAAAAATTTAGTTTTCATTAACAATAGACTATTTTTACAAGTGAACTATAAAGAAATATCTTTTTCTTCTCTGCTTTAGATGAAATATGGTACACCAGAGAAAAAAGAGGTCAGTCCTGACTTCTCATATGCTGATGAATTGTCGGGATGTTACAGCAGACTTGATTCTTTAACTCATAAGGTTAGATTTTTTTTTTTATTCGTGAATTGTATATTATTTATAGTATGTTAAATTGCTCTCTGTTTTTCTGTGCTTGCTAACATTATTTTTGTTTCTATGTACTGTATAATTTATATATACAGTTGACCCTTGAACAGTGTGGGGGTTAGGGGCACCAACCCCCTACACAGTTGAAAATCCTTGTATAATTTTTTACTCCCCCAGAAGATAACTATTGATAGCCTACTGTTGACCAGAAGCCTTACCGATAACATAGTTGATTAACACATATTGTGTATGTTATATTATACTGTATCCTTACGATAGAGTAAGCTAGAGAAAAATACATCTAAAGTACAGAATGCATTTACTGAAAAAAAAATCTAACTATAAGTAAGTGGACCTGAGCAGTTCAAACCTGTGTCATTCAAGGGTCAACTGCATATTATTTTTTCTTCAGTTACTCTAAGCCTTGGTTTCTCTTTAGTTTCTCTGGTCTTTTTGTTAAATCGTACTTTTATTTTCCTGTAATAATATTTATCTCACTATATTATAATTATTTCTTTACCAGACTGAAAATGTCTTGGGACAAGGAATGTGTTTTATTCATTCTTGATTCTCTGTCACCTGTCATAGTGCTGGAGTATAACAGACTCGTAACTAATGTGGAAAATGAAGTTGTTACCAGCTTAGAAGCATAAGAGTTACTCTTATAAATATAAGGGATTATTCTGATGCAGTGTGTGGTAGCCGGTCCTTCATTTATTCAATCCTTTTATTTATGTGGCTGAGGTAGCATCCATGAGAAAGCAAACAAGTCAGGCTGTTCAAGGGTTTGGACATATGTTGTGCTGTGGGAACCATCCTCTGTAGTTGTAGGGGCTGGCTGAGCTGGTGGCAATGGAAGGAGCCTGGGATGGAGAGGGGGTGGCCGAGGACCAGCAATGCTGACTGCTCAAACTGAGGCAGTGACTGGGTGAAGAGATGAGGCAAGTGTGGTAGCTGAGGGGGTGGGGGGACAAGTGTGGGAAGAGCTAGCGTGAGGGAGGGAGGGAGGTTTCCAGGCTGAGAGGAGCACTTGTTCACTGAGATCCAGATGTATCTCAATTAGAGATAAACTCCTGCTTGTGATTCTTACCAGATGTGACTGTTGTCTTAGCTGAATGCTAGCAAACAAACGTGTGCATGAAGTTTGCCTCCCTTTCTCTGCGTTTTGTGGTGTAGTGAGCTTTTGGCTGCACAGTAGGAAATGCAGAAATGCCTTCTTATAGAAATTATTATTTTTCTTTTTTTTCTTTATTGATTTTAGAGAGAGAAAAAGGGAGGAGAGAGAGATGGAAACATCGATGAGAGAGAACATCAATTGGTCGCCTCCTGCACGCCCCTTACTGGGAGTCAAGCCTGCAACCTAGGCATGTGCCCTGACCTGGAATCGAACCAGGACCTCTCAGTCCATGGGACAACGCTCAGTCCACTGAGCCACACCGGCCAGGCAGAAATTTTTCATTCCATTGTTTGTGACTTTGGTTCAAACATTGTAAAAAACATGATGGGTAAAATGGAGTCTTGAATCCTGTTTTTAAAAAAACATTGTTTCTGCCCTGGCTGTTTTGGCTCAGCACTTAGAGCATCAGCCCTCAGACCAAAGGATTGAGGGTTCAATTCCCCATCAAGGGCGAGTACCTGGGTTACAGGTTTGATTCCTGGCCCTGGCTAGCCAGGAGGCAGCAAATCGATGTGTCTCTCTCTCATCAGTGTCTCTCTCTCTCTCTCTATCCTTAGGTGAGGATTAACAACAACAAAAATCATTGTTTCTCTTAAAAAAAAATTTAAGAAATTTAGAGGTTTGTAAACCTTGCCTGAAAGCAGAGGAAACCACCACGTGACTTCTCTCTAGCGTCCTGTCCTGAGTTTGTGCTCATTATTATCTTGTGTATCATTTGAGGCCCCTTTCTGTGCTCATGGTCCACACTTAGTTAAAAAAATAAAGGTTGCTTATCACAGGTTCTGAGGTGTGTAAGATACGCCTTGCTCTCACTCGGTGACTTGACCACAGTGGTATTGGTAGAGCTAAATTCAGAGGATGTCTGTTCAGGTGAAGATTTACATGCTGAAGGGTTGCCATGTGGAGGACACTGGGGCAAAGCCATGGTTCCTGTCTTCCCGAAGCATCCCATGTAGTAGGGGATGATCAGTCGTTGACAGGAGAAGTTAATAAAAGGCCAAAAGTAATATGCACATTCAAGAAATTCTTTGCTGTGTCCTCCTCCTTCTTTTTTCTCCTTCCCTCCTTACTGTCTGTCATTACGAAGGGACAGATTGGTCCTGATTTTCTGCATATCCACATTGTTGCCTCTTTGCTTTATGATCGTCAGCTTTAACATAGCTGAAAGTCAGCAGAAAAACTGCCAGTCAAAGCTAAGTGCTGGGTGTGTTCCTCATTTGTTGCCTACTTGCCCTTTGCAAAGAGAGAGCCCACAGACAGCAGCAAATGCTACATTTTAATGCACGCTTGATAAAAATAACCAGCACTTGTCCTGGCCGGTGTGGCTTAGTTCGGTGGGCATCATCCCGTGCACTGGATGGTTACTGGTTCGATTCCATGTCAGGGCACTTACCTGGATTGTAGGCTCCATCCCAGGTAGGAGGAGGGAAGGAGGCAGCTGATTGATGTTTCTCTCTTACATCAGTGTTTCTCTCTGTCCCTCTCCCTTCCTCTCTCTCTAAAAATCAACAAAAAATTAAAAAAAAATATGCCTGGCCGGTGTGGCTCAGTGGATTGAGCATCGTCTCATGGACTGAGAGGTCCCAGTTCGATTCCCAGTCAGGGCACATGCCCAAGTTGCAGGCCCAATCCCCAGTGAGGGGTCAGCATGAAGCAGCTGATCCATGTGTCTCTCTTACATTGATGTTTCGATCTCTCTCTCCCTTCCTCTCTCTCTAAATCAATAAAACGTTTAAAAAAATAAGTAAGTAAAAATAAAATAACCAGTGTCTTATCTTGGTCTTTATGGGGCCACTAGGGTAGAAACTTGACCCTTACATTTGATGATGCTAACTTGATTTTTGTGTGTTTATAGATTGATGAATGTGAAAACAAAAAGAGGAAAGACTGTGAAAGTCAAAACAATCCTGTTTTTAGGAGATACTTACATAAGATTTTAATTGAAGCCAGAAAGCTTGGACTTGTGAGTATTGATGGTGTAATACTATTCAGTGTAGTGGATATTTTCATTATTTATTAATTTCAAATTATGTAAAGCAGTGATAGAGCATTATTGCACTTTAACAGAGAATACCTGACTGACCCTTGTACCAGAACCTTTTTGTGCAGGATCCAAGAGCAGCCTACTTTGCAGAGGTTTGGTCGAAGGCAGTGCAGGCCACTCTTCTTTTCCTTCTAGTTCATGGGGATTTATTTATTCAGCCCCATGCACTGCCAAACCACTTAATTGAATTGGGGATGGGTGTTGTTTTAAATTTGCTATTTGGACTTTACAAAACAGTTGGAAACTTAGTAAACTGTTGACTTGGTAAGGAAATTCCGCCGGGCCCTACTTGTTTTCTGCCACTTCCACACTTCCTTACTCAGATGATGAAAGGTCATTACATGTTGAGGAAGAGGAAAATGTGTTTTAAGTAGTTGTTTTCCTCCAAGCTGTTTACCGTGGCAAGTGCTGCTTTTATAGAATTGGATATTGCGAGCATATTGTTCATAATTAATGTTAAGATTCCATTTTTAATAGTCATTGTTTTCACTTCGGGAAGTCAGAAAATCAAGAAAACTTAAGGGAAAGGAGTATGAAATGCATAATTAAATAGTCCCACCTTATTTTGAAAGTGTAAGAGCAGATGTTCTCATATGTGCATCCTGTAGGGCAGCGGTTCTCAACCTGTGGGTCACGACCCCTTTGGGGGTTGAACGACCCTTTCATGGGGTCCCCTAAGACATAACAGTAGCAAAATTACAGTTATGAAGTAGCAACGAAAATAATTTTGTGGTTGGGGGTCACCACAACATGAGAAACTATATTAAAGGGTCGCGGCATTAGGAAGGTTGAGAACCACTGCGCGAGTCTTATGAGTGTGTGCGAAGTGGAGCAAGAGCCTGTTTTATAGATGAGGAAATAGCCAGAAAATACCTAAGATGGAGATGCTTGGAAATATTTACATAGTTTCTGGTTTTTAAAAAATATTAATCGGTGACTTTTTTATGTTTAGTGATGATTTGTGATTGACGTGACACTGGTGTTTCTCGTTTTATATTGCCTATAAGTATTTGTACTTACTCATATAAAAGACAAAATAATTTATCTTATTTGTATTAACTAGTTAATGAGTGTAAAATGTTTACCATGATTTTGCTAACCTGAACTCACACTAGTAAAGATAGTTATATATATCTATAATGTATGTTCATGGAAACTCAGATTTTCTGCTTTTTGAGATCCCTTTTATTTTTCTAATTTGTAATTTATATCACTGCAGATTTTAGGCTCTCTGAAAACTGTGTCTGCAAATGGAAAGTCATAAACTGAATCATAAGATAGTCGATTTTCATTATTGTGGATTTCATATTTGCAAAATCTGCCGAATCACTAAACCTTATTGGTAACCCCACAGTCAGTGCTCGTGGTCCGGTCCTTCAGGGTGACTGTCGGACATGCGCAGAGCGGCAGACATTTGACGTGGTGGTCACTGTCGGACATGCGCAGAGCGGCTGACATTTGACGTGGTGGTCACTGTCGGACATGCGCAGAGCGGCTGACATTTGACGTGGTGGTCACTGTCGGACATGCGCAGAGCGGCTGACATTTGAGCTGCCTGAGGTGCCGGTTCCCATCTGAGGTCCCGCAAGGCCATGTCCGCCATCTTGTTTTAGCTTTCAGACTGTAAACATGTACTTCTTCGTGGTCTTTTTAGTGCTACATTTTCACACTGTGTGTGTGTGGTTATTTCACTTTTAAATAGTTCCTAGTGCAGTGCTGTCTAGTGTCCCTAAGCGCAGGAAGGCTGTGCGGTGCTTTGAGAGAGAGAGAAGGTACCAGTGCTAGAGAAGCTTAGTTCACGCTTGAGCTCTCATGCTTTTGGCGGTGAGCTCATTGTTAATGAATCAGCGATGTATGTTAAATAAGGTGTCCTTAAATAGAAACTTACGTTTAAAAAGGTTATGTATTTACTGGGGCTGATGAAAACGTGTGCCCTGGAACATAGCCCTGTGTTTCTGTGGGAGCCATGGTTCAGTATTTTGTAATTAGTGTTTGAGGTGACTTTATAGGATAATAGCTACTGCAAATAGCAAGAACCAACTGCATTTTAGTAAAATGTACACTATTTGTGTAGAGTTTTATAATTTTTGAAATGTTCTTCACATGTATTATATTTGGTTTTCATGTGGCCTGAGACAGATTTGTTATCCTTATTTTATGTGAAATATTGTGAACTAATTATATATTTAGTTCCAAATTGGCTTTTGTCTTGAAATGTTTTACTGAGTGATACAATAAAATTCTCTTTTCTATTATTTGTTTTTTGGCAAATTTAATTCAGCCTGATGAAAATAAAGGTGATATGCATTATGATGCCGAGATTATCCTTAAAAGACAAACCTTGATAGAAATACAAAGGTTTCTCAATGGAGAAGACTGGAAGCCGGGCGCTTTGGATGATGCACTAAGTGATATTTTAATTAATTTTAAGTTGCATGATTTTGAAACATGGAAGTGGCGATTTGAAGATTCCTTTGGCGTGGATCCATATGATGTGTTTATGGTGAGCTGGGATGAGGGGAGCATGATTAACAGAGTTTTCTATTTATTTTATTATTTACAAAACTTGTTAGTCCTCATCCGAGGATATTTTTCCATTGATTTTTTTTTTTTGGATAGAGTGGAAGGGAGAGAGGGAGAGGGAGAGAGAGAGAGAGAAAGAAACATAGATGTGTCTACATTGATTGGTTGCCTCCCACACAGCTGGGGATCGAATCTGCAACCCAGGTACGTCCCCTTGACCCTTGGGTCTGCAGACCGATGCTCTAACCGATGAGCCAAACTGGTCAAGGCTTAACAGGTTTTTTAAAAAAAAAAAAAAAAACCAAAACTTAAAACTCCACCATAATTATGTTAAGAACCTGCACTAAGTCACTCATACCGTGTTGTTAAACTTTCAGCAAAGTGGTACAAATGATTTTGTATATTTGAGTGCAATTCTTTGTTTTTGTTGACCATTATTGTTTTGGTGGGGAGGACAGGACCGCTAGACAGTGACTCTGTGTCTCTTCTTTCTGTTTTCGAGGTGCTTCTGTGTCTGCTCTGCATCGTGATGTTAGTAGCTACCCAGCTCTGGACATATGTTCGTTGGTACATCCAGTTGAAACGTGTTCTATTTGTCAGTTTTCTCGTCAGTTTGGGATGGAATTGGATGTATTTATACAAGGTATTGATTAGGTGGAAAGTTTTAAAATTTTTAAATGTTACTTCATAATAAAAGAAGATATAATCCATTTAAAGCTAGTATATAAACTTGTCTTAGATGAAGGTTGGAGATGGGGGATGTAATTGGCAAGTGCTTGGCTGTACCTGGTTTTTGGGTCCTCCTTGACTAGTTAGTGGGGGGGGGAGTTCATTTCTAATTTTCAAAATTCAGTTCCTGATGAGTGGCATCTGAACAGCTAAATCTGAAGAGAGTTAGGTAGACCACATTTTAGTAATTCTTACTTTAGTGATTTGGGATATGTTCTTTTATTTTTTGCTAAAAATGATATCAAAATATTAGTTTTTAAAAGTTAGGTTATTTCCTGAATATAAACATGGTATGTTTAAGGTAGAGAATTTAGAAAAGATAAATAGAGAAATTTAATTTTTAAATCTCACCTAGAGGTAATCATTGTCAGTATTTCGAGGTATTACTTTACAGTCTTTTTTCTAAATTTTAATTCTTTCAAAATTGGGATCATGCTGAACCCTAACTCGAAACCTAAAAAAATAAATAAAATCAGGATCATACTGTATATAGAAATTTAAAAGAAGCACTGCTGTTCCTATCAGAATAGCATAATTATTGCAGGAAAACTTCAGCTCTTTCTAGCAGGTGAGTCAAATAGCCAGATATTTTTAATGAGTTCATCTGATTAAATCACTGTGATTTTTAAAAAGCATTTTGCTTCAAGTTCCGTAGCTTCTAGAACTTGTAATTATTTAAAAATTAAAGAAAGGAAGATTGGTTGGTTGAATTGTTATCTCACAGATTTTCCTTGGGGCGTTAATTTATAAAAGATATATTATCTTTATTTTTTATTTTATTTTTTAAATATTTATTTTATTTATTTTAATCCTCACCTGAGGATATTTTTCCATTTTTGTTAGATAGAGTGGGAGGGAGAGAGAAGGAGAGAGAGAGAGAAACATTAACTGGTTGCCTCCCGGACAACCCCAACCAGGGACTGGGATGGGAACAAACTGCAACCGTAATCGAACCCGCGACTCATTGGTCTGCGGGCTGATGCTCTAACCGCTGAACCAAACCGGCCAGGGCAGATATATTATCTTTATATAGGTCATTTGTGCTGAAAACCATCCAGAGCAAAACACCATTTTACCACAAAATGAAAAGTAGTCATTTAACATATATAGCTATATTTTGGGGTGTGGTATGAACCATATTTAAACTAATTTTTAAAAATGATTTAGTGACAAAGTTCTCCTTCCTCATCCTAATTACTTGCAAAGAAGGCAGGTGCAGTTAGTTCTTTATCCGTACTTGATGCATTAAGATGGTGCTTTGCCATGAGCTGAAAAGAGCTGCTCTTTAGAAATAATAGATGTTTGGAGTGTGGAGGCGGAGCCGTTGTTGGTAGTGCTCATGCTCCCCTTTGGTGTCGGTAGCTGGCTTTCGCACAGCATCAGGCCGAAGTCGCCAAGATGGAGCCATTCAACAACATGTGTGCTGAGAAGATGGACTGGTCTGGAAGTCTCTGGGGTAAGGTGCTGCTGGTTCACTTGGCCTATTTTGAATAGAATTTCTGAGAATGAGAAAACATATTAAAAATTACAAAGAAATGGTGAAATGCCAGAAGGAAGCTTTCCACGACTGAATCTTTAATATGAGAAGAACAAGCAAGAAGACTTAGATTTCAGAGGTTAATCGAGGCAAAGTCCAGGAGAAGAGAGTCTTCTTCACAGCACAAACATCTCCTCTCTGCACGTTTCCTGTATGGTATTTTCAGTACCATTCCCAAATTATAGATACACTTATTAATTATGCATTATTTTTTTGATCCTTTGTTATGACTATTTTTTAATTAAATTTATTGGGGTGACATTGGTTAGTAAAATTATATAGGTTTCAAGTGTACAATTCTGTGATACATCATCTATATATTACATTATGTGTTTACCATGTAAAGACAAATTTTCTTCTGTCATCATATATTTGACCCCCTTTACTCTTTACTACCCCCTAGTAAAGGGAACAGGATTGTGTACTCACAACTGTACAACTTTTGCCCACCCCTGTATATTGTGCATTTTAATTACTTTTAAGTACTATATGCTTTCACTATATTTCCCTTATTTCATTTTTTTGGATTGAGTGGGGAAGAAAGCAGAGGAGGGGCAAAGACAAATGAAAAAGGATTTTTAGAGTTGTTGAATAAACATGTATTTATATTTTTCCTAAATAACATGAAAATATTAAAAATGTTTGTCAGGGTTTTGATTTATAAAGTCAGGTTAATAAGCAGCATTGAATTTTTTCCTATTAAAAAAAAGAAGTGTCTTGGGTTTCCAACCAGTGAGTTTTGTGTTCATGTGACATCACAGGGAAGGACTAGAAACTATTCGCTGACTCTGACATGCTCTGTCTTCCTCCATTAGACTGTGAAGGATGCTGTGCTCACTCTGTCCTCCGGCACAGTGTCTAGTTCATTCTGGGTCCTTAACATAAGTTTATTAAAGAAGTGAATCTATATACATGAATGTTCAGTTAGACTTCATCTCCTTATATTGACTTATGAAATCTAATTGTAGCTTTCCAATTTTTTTTTTTTACTAGGGGAAATTTTTTTCTTACAGATTTTTATAAACATTCTCAGTAATGTTGACTGCCTTTAGTTATGTGTATCTAGCAGTGGGGATGGTTTAATGTTCAAAGACACTTTATAAATACATGCAAGTCCCTGATGACTAATCCAGAATAGAATCTCAGCAGACTCTGCAATCAGGTGTCCAAAGTTAATGTTTCTTAAAAAGTTAATGGGAACTAAACCAATCTAGCTTTGCTTCCTGGCTTCAGGGACAACTAATGCCTCCTCTGGCCCGGGCTAGTATATAATGTAAGCCTGATTTAGAAAAACTGGGAGAGCTAATGTTCTGCTTCATTTTATAAAATAAGGAAAGAACTGACTTTTAAATTGGAATTTTATTGAGATTACTGTAGATTCACAGTTGTAAGAAATAATAGAGAGATCTGTGTGCCTTTTCCCCCAGTGGTGACATCTTGCACGACTGTACTAGTCCAATGTCACAGCCAGGACAGTGACTTTGATATAGTCCACCCGTCTCATTCGGAGTTCCTCAGTTTTCAAATAGTTACATTATAGAAATCTTTATAACATAATTTTTTATTTGCATAAGACTTGTAGAATTTGAATGGATTTTTAGAATACACAATTTGGACATAAGATGAAGACATTTTTAAACTGGCATTACAGGGAGTCTATTTTGTAAAACAATTTAAAATTGGTGGTGGTGGCAGGGGTAAAACCAAAATATTGTCTTATTTGGGAATGAAATGCAGCTTTTTAAAAATGACTGTGTTTTGTCTGTTTCTCTAAATAGAATGGCTTAGAAGTTCATGGACCTATAAGGATGACCCTTGCCAAAAATACTATGAACTCTTATTAGTCAACCCTATTTTGTTGGTCCCACCAACAAAGGTACGGAATATATTTTGTAAAAATTTCTTACACAAAGTAACTCAAGACACCCTTGCATATATTAAAAATTTTTTGTTAGTTTTTTAAATTGTATTTACTGATTTGAGAGAGAGAAAAATTGATTTATTGTTCCACTTATTTATGCATTCATTGGTTGATTGTTGTATGTGCCCTGACTGGGGATCGAACCCCCAAATTTGGCGCATTGGAGATGGTGTTCTAACCAGCTGAGCTACCTGGCCAGGGTAAAAATTGCTAGTGGTTTTTTATGTGTTTATGTTTTTGGTTAATTCTTCCCCGAGGGACTTTTCCATTGATTTTTTAGAGAGTGGAAGGGAGGGATGGGAGAGGAGAGACACACACATATCAACTGGTGAACTCGCCCCAACTGGGGCCAGGGATCGAACCAGCAACCCAGGTACATGCTCTTGACCAGGAATCGAACCCATGTGACTTTCGGTGCGTAGGCAGACACTCTAACCACTGAGTCACACCAGCCAGGGTGCTAGTGTTTTTTAGTTATTTTGCTAATAACCTTTGTTCTAGAAAAAATATATTTCCATTACACAGTGATTTTCCCCCCACCTTTTTAAAGCATATGACAGCATTTTAACTTATGTAACATAACTTCAGCCTCAGTGCCCAGTGAATTTTGGCTCATTCTATATGCCTCAGTCCTGTGAGGAAAAAATGAAGTTGCTTTTACCTTTTTTAGGCCCTGGCAGTGACATTCACCAACTTTGTCACAGAGCCGTTGAAGTACGTCGGAAAAGGAACTGGTGAATTTATTAAAGCGCTCATGAAGGAGATCCCAGTGTTACTTCACCTCCCAGTGCTGATCATCATGGCATTGGCTGTCCTGGTTAGTATAGAGCACCGTTGACAATTCACAGGATTTACAGAACAAAGGCAATTCTGAATAATCAGACTAAGTCACACCTAATGGTATGAAAAGATGATTTGTAGGTGGTACACCTTTATTCATACTTACATGTATATTCCTCTAAGCAAGGATGTGGTGCTCAAGGTTGATTGTAGATGCCATGGCAATTATTTCAAGTAAGGCCTTCCTTCCAGCTGGTTCTTTGCACACGAAGTTGGTTGTTGACCTCTTTGAGAAAGAACCGCCTCTGAGTTTTTGCAGCCCTTAGTAGGGAAGAGCCTCGGGCTTACCAGCCTCAGGCGTGTGGAAGAGGCAGGTGTACCAACAGTTTGGGGATTCAGGAGCGGACGTTTAAGAAGAAATGTTACTTGTCACTCATCCATGGTCTTCAGCTCTTTGTACTGTTGGTTTTCAGCCCTTACCCAGATAACACCCTTGTCACATAAAACAAAGCGTGAAGCACTCAGATGTGCCTCGGGAAGGTATTAAAGGAATATCTTCCCTGAGGACACAAAATCTATTCACTCTGAGATTGTTTCTGTTTTGGTTTTTGTTTCAGTTTCTGATTACAGGGTTCAATGATTTTAGGGGTATGGTTTTGTTAGGTGACATTAGTTGTATAGTTTAGACTCTGACACTGAAGTTATATGCAAAACCCATCATCTGTTGTTAATCTGCCAAATAATAGAATCTCTAGTTTACAAACATTTTGTTTTCAGGATCCTTGCATTCTTAACAATTGAAAACCACAAAGAGCCCTTGTTTATGGGGATTTTCTGTATTGATATTTAACATATTAAGAAATAAAACAAAAATTTTAAATGCTGAGAAAATTTTATTTTATTAAAAAAAATTTTTTTAAACCTCACCCAAGGATGTGTTTTTATTGATTTTTTTTTTTTTTTTTTTTTTTTTTAGAGAGCAAGGAAGGGAGAGAGAAACATCTATGCAAGTGAGAAACATTGATCAGTTGCCTCCCCTATGCACCCGAGCTGGGAACCAAACCCTCAACTTGGGTATGTGCCCTGGACAGGAGTTGAACCTGCAACCCTTCGGTGCATGGGACGATGCTCTAACCAACTGAGCCACACTGGCCAGGGCTAAAATACTGAGAAAAAATTTAGAATACCATCTCTGCAAGCACACAGCCATCAGGGTGAGGAAGTCACTGAAGCTTGGAAGACTCCACTTACACTCAGGAGAGGAGAGACTCGTGTCTTTGTGTTGTGAGAAGTGTTGACTTCACAGATCCCCTGCAAGTCTCTTGGTCCCTACTCCGCTCCATGGGCCCCACTTTGAGAAGTGCTGCCTCAAAGCCTGTTGAATTATAGCTGTAGCTAAAACCAAGTTTGTATTGGTAAAAAATAATAATAACCTGTAGGAGAATGTTTACATACTGATGTACAACTTTGAATAATTTTCAGCATTTACCTTTTATGATGGGTGTGAATATAGACAACATATGCGCAATTATCAATTAGTACCTTCCAAAAGAACTTTCTAGGCTTTAGCCTAACTGTCGTTGTTATAATTCAGTCAAAATATGTCCAGCTGATTGAAATGTCTACTTAATACTGAGTGATTTCTCAATTTGCATTGGCTACTCTGGCCCTGTATTAAAGAAGAGACCTCTAATGAAAAAAAGTTAAATTAATATGTTTTTGTCTATAAATGCCACAGGTTAAATTACATAATTTCGTTAGCATCCTGAAGAAACAGACCCTCATAATTTTGCTGTAAATCAGCCATTAAGTACTCAGGAATATGTATGTCTTTTCCTTCTAGAGTTTCTGCTATGGTGCTGGAAAATCAGTTCATATGCTGAGACCTTTAGGTGGTCCCGGAAGAGAACCGCCCCAGGCTCTTCAGCCAGGTGACAAGCGCCAGCAGCAGGACATTGATTATAGACCCCACGGTGGAGCAGGTGATGCAGATTTTTATTATAGGGGCCAAACTGGCCTCACTGATCAAGGTCCTTATAAAAGAACATATGAGGGTAGAAGAGATGTTTTGAGAGAGAGAGATGTTGACTTGAGATTTCAGACTGGCCACAAGAGCCCCGAAGTGCTCCGGGCATTTGACACACCAGACGCAGAGGCGCGAGAATATCCCGAAGTGATGCCCAGTGTAAGTCAGCGGCTGTTTATTTTCTGTCCCTTTGCCCTAGGCCTCAGTTCCTGTAGAACTTTGGTTAACTCTGACCTGAAATGTTACGTGATATCACTAATGATACAATTATCCACATTCTCTCTTCCCCTCTGGTCAAAAGTTAGTCCAACCTTCTCAGAAGAAATGAGATTTATTTTTTATGTGAATACTCTATAACAGTAGTTTCTTAGCACAGATGGAAATTCATGTGAAATTTCATAGGACGACAACCAGTGAGCATGACTGACACCTTTGGAGAGAGAAGGAAGGCCCCACTGAAGGCCAAGCCCTGGGAACCCACAGTAGAGCTCTGAGTCTTGGCTGGAAGAGTGGGCAAAGGATCAAGAACCTCGCCTTCCCAAATCTATATCATTGGTTGGCGACACTATGCTTTTAACTTCTTCCCACCATTATTGAACATTTAAAGGGACATTTCCATTTTTGTTTGAGACAGGAACAGAAAAAGCCAGTACAGATTTGCAAAACAGTCAGTACACTGTTTGTGTAGTTATTTGCAAAGTCTAAGTTGCAAGTATAAACCTTTGAAAAATATTTACGAACACAGTAGAGCTGAGGAAATTGTAGATTCCCTTCCTATGGAGTTCCTTATAAGGAGAAATATCTGCACGGATCTAGAAAACTTGAAGATGTTCCTTTCAGCTTTAATAGTTATTTATCTGTCACTCATCATAAGAATCCTCCTGTGACTTCCCATCGTACCTCACTTGGAGTGAAAGCCAAAGCTGTCACCGTGGTCCAGGGCCTCAGCCATCTGTCCACGCCCCACCTGGTCCTGCACTGATTCCCCTACTTGCTCACTCCACTCCTGACTAGTCCTTGAACTCAGAGCCTTTGTGCTTGGTTTTCACGATCTGGAATTGTTCGCCACATAGTCATACAGTTCATTTCTTCAAGCCTTTATTCATCAAGCACCTTTCAGACCAGCAATCTGACCCCACCGCCTCCAGCCCACTTCTCGGGTGAAGCTTTGTTAATTTGTTTGTTGCCTGATTCTCAACCTCAATGTAAGTTCTAGTGAGGGCAGGGCTTTTTTTGGATCTGTTCCTGTGGTATCCCCAGCATCTAGAACTTAGTATAAGCTCAGTAATGTTTGTTGAATAAATTATTCTTACCAGGCAAGAGGAGTTAGCAGTGTTGGTCCCAGTCTTCCTGACCACCTAGCATGTCCTAAGTGTAGTTCTGTGAATATTTATATCATTACAGTCCAGCACTTTGAAAGAAGTCAGATTTGCATAGAAACTTGTTAAACATGATTACTAAACCTTCACATTATGTTACATAAACAGTTGAAACACAATGTACTTCTGTCCTTTCTAGCCCAGAGAGACTGGTGGCATCCTTAGAGAAAGTGCACCAACAGAAAGCAGCACTGAGAGCAGCCAGCCTCCTGAGTCTGTCTCTAGCCGGGAGATCTCAGGGATTGCGGAAGGTCCACCTGCCGTGGGAAAGGCCCAGTTCGGGAATGATGACAAAGGCAGCCCCAAGGAAGGCAGCAAACCCAGCCCGGCAAGCATGGCTGCAGGAGCAGGTGGGAGGGACCTGGCCAGCAGCCCATGTGGCTAGAGGAGCCCGGAGTTGGACCACAGCCCGGAGGTCATCTTTTTGTAACGTATACACTTCACAACTATTTACTACAGATATTCTGATATTCATAGTATTTTTGACATGGGTCATCCTTATAGGTCCATGAACTTCTAAGCCATTCTATTTAGAGAAACAGACAAAACACTGAATCATTTTTAAAAAGCTGCATTTCATTCCCAAATAAGACAGTATTTTTGTTTTCCACCCCCACCAATTTTAAATTGTTTTACAAAATAGACTATGTAATGCCAACTTAAACATTAATATTTTTACTGGCAATCAGAATTAACAAACAAAAGTATTTCTGTTTAATTTAACTTCTTTTATCTGTTTTATTATGTATTCTCTTTGATGTTAAGATACATTCCATAGTTTTGAAGTATTAATTTTGGAACAGGATCTCATAGATGAACAAATAATGGCAAGCACCACTGATTCTGAATAATTAAGGAAGCCAGTTGGAATTATGTACATTGAAAAAGAAGTCTTGTTGTTTACAGGCATATATGGGAGCCAGGTAACCAAAGCATGTGTTGCCTGGTAGAAGTCCTATGATACCTACTTTAATTAAGAGAATAATTTGTTAACTGTACATAGCATCCCAAAAGTGGTAGGTATTCACAAACCATTTTTAAGGAAAGTCCACGATAGCCAAGTCTAATCTCTTCATGTCCTTCAGCATTGTCATAGAGCTGTGGGGTCCTCATTACCAGCACCCATGTCTCTGTGCAGCCTGTTCACAGATGGAAGTAGCTTTGTAGTTTCACGTCCTACCTGCAGCTCTCAACTTGCAGCTGTTACTGGGGTTGCTTCCTTATCCCCCACTCACCTTTTCCTTAGCTAAGACAGACTGAAGATTGCTGGGGGACTCTAGATAAGTGTGTTAAAAGTCGATGATCTCACCCAGCCAGTGTGGCTTAGTGGTTGAGCATTGACCCGTGCACCAAGAGGTTGCCGGTTCGATTCCTGGTCAGGGCACATGCCCAGGTTGTGGGCCCAATCCCCAGTAGGGGGTGTGCAGGAGGCAGCCAATCGATGTTCTCTCTCATCAATGTTTCTATCTCTCTCCCTCTTCCTTCCTCTCTCTCAAAATCAAAAGAAAAAAAAAAAAAGTCGATGATCTCAGTTCTATGTAGTGAATGGATGTCCAAAGTGGCTTTGTTTTTCCCCACCAGGTGAAGTGTGCAGGCTTTAGAAGACCCGTTTTCCTGGCTATTCAGAATGCCAGCAGTGGAGATGTTAGAAATGACAGTGTTCTATATATATTCTAGCCAACCATGTTGTCTAGATGGTAAACACAGAGAAGAATATCATGATGGGGAAAACAGTAGGGTGTTTATCTTAACTAGAGAGAAGTGATACCATCAGCATCTTAAATTAGTTATTCTGACTTTTAAAACAATTTATAAGTTTTGCTGGTTGGTATCTAGCTAGAAGGCAAATTTCACATACATTTAGGTGTCCTTTGTTTTAACCTTCACACTAAAAGTCATGTCTAGCTGCTTACTAAGAATGATACCAGTCAGGAATAGTCTTAAAATTTTCCTTCAGGTATTTGTTCCAGAAAAAAAGACTTATTCAAAGCACTTCTTTCTGATATGTTGTTCTGTTTTTTATTTTTCAATTACAGTTTTCATTTAATGTTGTTTTGTATTGGTTTCAGGTGTACAGCATAGTGCTTAGACAATCATACACTTTACGAAGTGGTCCCCCCCCCCCCGATATTTTCAGTACCTACCTGGCACTGTACATAGTTATGACAGTATTACTGACTATATTCCCTATGCTGTACGTCTGGTATGTTTTACATGAAATGTAGAATACCCTTTTTTGGGGGGACTCCTCAAAGCATTGCTTAGATGCTTTTAACAATTTAATTTTATGTGTTAATATTCTTATCTAGTTTAATATTGCAAACATCTTTAGTATTTCTTCAGAGAAGTGGTCATTTTTTCCAAGAAATACAAAGAAAATTGTGTATAAAAATGTATAACACTAGGCATGTAACAAATGAACTCATAGGATGCTCACAGTTTGGAATAGATTTGGAATGCTGACGCATATAATGTAGTCCTCTCTGGGGGCCAGACCTATTCACTGACAGGGGACCATGGTCCCCAGGTGGTAGCTGTTCTCTGAGCTGGAGTCCATTCTGAAGAGAAATGAGGGCCTCAGGTGGTAGACCATAACTGTGAGAATGGAGTTAAGTGCTTTCTGTGCTCTGGACTACTTTTTATCAATCCCAAAATGAATCTTTTAAAAGAACTTTTAAGTGAAATTTCATCTTTGTCTTCTTTATTACAGATGACCATTTGGGGATGAAATCTACTCTGCAGGCTAGCAAGGCAACGTGTCTGCTGTTGAATGATGACAGCAATTCAGGGAAGACTTACTAAAGCAAGTCGAACATACCCAGTTTATAACTGGAAGAGAGAGGCTTATTGATTGTCTAGCCAATGTTTACCACTAAAATCAAGAATTATAGAGACAAGCTTTTAGGAAAATCAGAATGGTGTAAACAGCTTTTAAAAGCAGTTTTTAAACGGAATAATGTTGAATGTATACAGGGCCTACGAACTACCATATACACAAAATAAACACATTTTTATATTATTCTGGTTAATATGCTTGTCTTTGCTTACTGAATATTCTTATAAGAAAAAGCCCCATGAAACTTATGTGCACTTTTTTATTTTTTTATCCTCACCCGAGGACATTTTTCCATTTTTTGTTCAGATAGAGTGGGAGGGAAAGAGAGGAAGAGAGAGAGAGAGAAACATCGACGTGAAAGGGACACATTGAGCGGCTGCCTCCCGCACGACCAACCAGGGCCGGGGACAAACTGCAACCAAGGTACGTGCCCCTAGCAGGAACCGAACCTGGGTCTCTCTGGACCGTAGGCCGGCGCTCCAACCGCTGAGCCAAACCGGCCAGGGCTGTGCACTTTTTAAAAGGAGGCAATTCTAAGACAGTATACCCCATATAGAATATGTAAATCATAATATAATCCCGGTATTGAGTACTAACAAGAATAATTGTTTTCCTGAGCCCTTAATGTAATTCCAGATTGTATAACTAACTTTCTTATTTTTTTAAACATTCGCTGTTTGGAGTATTAGTTCTCACTGTTTGCCAATCAAAATCACCTGAAGAATTTTTAGAACGATCCCTTCCCAGATGTGCATGCATTCCAGTTTGTTCCAGGGGTGAGCGTCTGCCATGTGCAGCAGGCTTTAGGGTCCAGGCTCTGCTCTTGTTTTTGCTAAACTTTCTTTGTCATGTCCTGTTACGTATCCTTGTAAACTCCTTTCAGTTTCTGGGAAGAGGCTTAATGACAACTGAGGCCCTAACCTACATCTTTCATACTGAAATTTTATGAGTTGTTTTCTATTTTCGTGGCCTAGGTTCTTGACATAACCCCATAGTTGTTTTAGTCAATGAAAGACCACTTATACAGTGGTGGTCCCATAAGATTATAATGGAGCTGAAAAACTCCTATCGCCTAATGACATCATAGCCATTCTAACATCATAGTGCAAACAAGTACTCATGGTGCTGGTGTAAACAAACCTACTGTGCTGCCAAAAAGTACAGCACCTACAATTACAGTAGTAGGCTGCACCATCTAGGTTTGTGTAAGTATATTCTACGCTGTTTGTACCGCGTAAGGCATTTCCCAGAACTTGTCCCTATCGTTGTGGCACATGACTATATTTTTTTAAACAAAGAGCCCCCAAAAGCTAAAAGTTTATTTCTTAAGAGTCTCTTTTATAATGGTTTTGGCCTACAAATATATTGGAAAAAAAAAACAAAAAACATTTTGCCCAGCCACTGTGTCTCAGGGGTTGAACGTCCACCTATGGACCAGGAGGTCCCCGGTCAGGACACAGGCCTGGGTTGCAGGCTTGATCCCTAGTAGGGGGCGTGTAGCAGGCAGCCAACCGATATTTCCCTCCCTCTCCAATCAATAAAACCTAAAAAAAAAAAGATTTTGTTGGGGGGGAGGGCTAGATTTTTTTATGAGACTATATATAACTTTTCTACACATTGGTCAAGTACATTAGACAGCATAATTTCTCTCTACATCAATGGTTAAGTATAAAAAAAGCTGTAGGCAAAAGGATTAAAGTATACTCTAGGATTCATTTAACTTTCTAAGTTACAAACAGAGGTAAAGGATCTAACAAGTTGCTAAAGAACAGTCCCAAGCAGAAATCACAAAAGCTGACGATGCACCTTGTCAGACACCTCCACCGAAGCACGTGTCCATTGTTCATTAATACAACACTATAAAGATTAAATATTTACATCCTCAAAACATTTTAAGCTGTATTACAGTGCTATAATTTCTCCTTTTAAGGAAAAAGAAGTAGGTTGAATTTCTTTGCAGTGTTCTGAAAGGAAAAGGGTCACTTTAAAAAAATACATCCATAGTAGCTAGTGGTTCGCTTACTTTCTTCCTGAATTTTTAAATTCCAACAGAGCATCACTTTGCAAACAGTCCTTCAGCCCAAATGCAGTGTCTCTGTTTTGATCTCTTTGTAAAAGAACTCTCTGTTCATCCATTCTTTTCGCCTGAGACCGTAAAATAAGGCTAAAAAAGTCCTCATCTGGTACCGTTGTTCCCTTTGTGGCAGCTGGTGGTGGAGCACATCTTTGATCGTCTAATCTGGACCCCTGAACACACACGACAAAGAGATTAAAACCGAAATACTGCAGGGAAGGAGAGCACTGAGCTGTCTGTAATTCACAACAGGAAATGTAGCTTTAAACATTTCCTTTTTTTGCCTCTTCTCAGAAATTTATTTTATCTTTAGATCTGAAGCCCAGTAAAATTTTTTCTTTAAAATGACTTGTGTAACAAGTATCGTATAGAAGTATAGCCACAGCTTCATGGCTTTGGTAAAATGAAGACTCAGGTCTGCTGTGTCCAAGCATGACAGATTATAATTTTGCCACAATAAGCACTAACAAATACAACTCACTGGAGCCTCAGAAATCCTTCCCATGGAACCCCACCCTCCACGCACCTGGCTCACTGGGTAATTTCATTGTCCTCCAAGTCGTCCAGCACTTGGGCACTTCAGTCCCTAGACCTCCCCTCCACTGGTGTTTTCATTCTTCTGCCTCATCCATGAGTTCCCACTGTCATTCTCAATAATTGCACCATCTTTAAAACTACGATTTCATACATCTCATGCTGACTACTACCTCCTATTTTTCCAGATCATGCTCTCTCTCTAGTCCTCCAGTAAATCTTTTTTTTTTTAATTGTGATAAATATAAACTTTACCATTTTAACCATATTTAAGTGTCTAGGTCAGTGGCATTAAATACATTCATGTTGTTGTGCAACCATCCATCTCCAGAACAGTTTTTTTCATCCTGCAGAACTGAAACTCTAAACCTATTAAACAGTAACTCCCACTCCCGCCAGACCTGCAGCTACCAGTGTACTTTCTGCCTCCATGAATTTGACTACTCAAGTACCTCATGAGTAAAATCATACACTATTTGTCCTTTTGTGACTGCTTATTTCTCAGCATGCCTTTAAGGTTCATCCATCTTAAAGCATGTGTCAGAATTTCCTTTGTTTTTAAGGGGGGAAAATATTCCATTCTGTCTACACACCATATTTTATCCATAACTCTGTTGATGGACTCTTGGGATATAGGTAGACAGTTCATGTTCCTGTGGGTGTATATTCTGAAGTAGGATTGTTGGATCATATGGTAGTTCTATTTTGAAGTTTTTGAGGATCTGCCATACTGTTTTTCATAGCAGCTGCAACATTTTACATTCCCAGTTACAGAGCACAAGGGTTCCAACTTCCCCACATCCTTGTCAATACATGTTCTGTTTTTTTAATAGTTGCCATCCTAATGGTGTGATGCTATATCTCATTGTGGTTTTGATCTGTGTTTCTCTAATGATCTGGGACGGTGAACATCTTTTCCAGTGTTTATTGGCCATTTGTATACCTTCTTTGGAGAAATGTCTATTTGGGTTCTTTGCCCATTTTTTTTTTTTTTTTATCCTCACCCGAGGATATTTTCTCATTTATCATCAGGGAGAGAGGGAGGAAGAGAGAGAGAAACATTGATGTAAGAGAGACACATCGAGTGGTTGCCACCCACACAACCCCAACCGGGGCCAGGGACAAACTGCAACCGAGGTACGTGCCCTTAGCAGGAACCGAACCTGGGACTCTCCGGTCCGCAGGCTGACGCTCTAACCAGGCTGAGCCAAACCAGCCAGGGCAATTTTTGAAGTTCAGTATAATCAGTGAAATTATTTGCAGATGTTTTCTGTGGTTGCCTTTTTACTTTGTTGACAGTGTCCTTTGATGTACAGAAGTTTTACATTTTCATGAGTCCAATTTGTCTTTTTTCTTTTGTTACCTGTGCCCTTTGGTGTCATAACCAGGAAATAACTGCCAAATCCAGTGCTGTGAAGCTTTCCCCTCAGTTTTCTTCGAAACATTTTATAGTTTTAACTCTTACCTTTAGGTCTTTGATCCATTTGGAGTTAATTTTATATATGCTGTTAGGTAAGGGTCCAGCTTTTGCATGTGCTTATCCAGCTGCTTTGCAATGGATGATAAGACTCCTTTCCCCATTGAATGGTCTTGGCACCCTTGTCGAAATCATTTGACCATATATGTGAGGGTCTCTATTCTGTTGGTCTATGTCTATCCATATGCACTTTTTTGGTAACTAGCTTTGTAGTAAATTTTGAAATCATGAAGTGTGAGTCCTCCAACTTTGTTTTCCTTGCTTAAGATTGTTTTTTCCTATTTGGGTTCCCTTGAGATTCCACATGAATTATAGGATAGATTTTTCTATTTCTGTAAAAAGTCATTGAAATTTTTGTTGTTGTTGTTCAGATAGAGTGGGAGGGAGAGAGAGAGAGAAACATCGACGTGAAAGGGACACATCGAGTGGCTGCCACCCGCATGACCAACCAGGGCCGGGGACAAACTGCAACCGAGGTACGTGCCCTTAGTGGGAACCGAACCTGGGTCTCTCTGGACCGCAGGCCGACGCTCTAACCGCTGAGCCAAACCAGCCAGGGCAAGTCATTGAAATTTTGATAGGGATTGCATTGATTCTGTAGATCACACTCTGCACGGTATTAACATTTTTGACAGTATTGTCTTCCAGCCCATGAACACCAACATTTATTTATGTTTATTTATGTCATTATTAATTTCAGAAATATTTTATAGTTTACATTGTATACGTCTTTTACCTCCTTGGTTAATTCCTAAGTATTTTATTCTCTTTGATGCCACTGTAAGTGGAATTGTTTTCTTAATTTCCATTTTGGACTGTTCATTGTTAGCATAGGGAAACATGTTTTTGCATACTGATTTTATATCCTGTTACTTTGCTGAACTTTGTTTTAGTTCTAACAGGGATTTGTGTGTGTGTGAAATCTTTAGGATTTTCTACATATAAGATCCTGTCATCTCTGAACAAAGATAACTTTACTTTTTTCTTGTTCAACTTCTCTGGGTAGAACTTCCAGTATGATGTTGAATAGAAGTGGGCATCCTTGCATTGTTCCTGATATTAGGAAAAAAGCTTTTAGGCCTTTACAATACCATTGATGACAATTGTGGGTATTTCATAAATGACTTATGTTGTAGTAGTTTCCTGATATTCCTAGTTTGAGTGTTTTTATCATGTCAGATGCTTTTTATGCATCAATTGGGATGACTGTGTGGTATTTTCTCTTACATTCATCAATTTCCACATGTTGAATCATCCTCGAATTCCATGAAGAACTCTCATCCTGATCATGGTATATAATCCTTTTAACATGCTGCTGGGTTCTGTTTGCTAGTATTTGATGATGATTTCTGCATCTGTATTCAAAAAGGATATTGGTCTGTAGTTTTCTTATAGTGTCCTGTTAGTTTTGGTGTCAGGTAAATATATTGGCCTCATAGAATGACTCCTAAGTCACAGGAAGCGTTCCTTTCTCTTCAGTTTTTTGGAAGAGTTTGAGAAGCATTGAGATTAGTTCTCTAAATGCTTGGTAGGATTCATCAGAGCAGGCATCAGGTCCAGGGCTTTTTGTCAGGAGAGTCTGATTACAGATAGAATCTCCTTACAAATTGTGGGTCTATTTCTTCTTAATTTTGTGTGTCTACTTATGTGTCCATTTCATGTAGGTCATCTAATTTGTTGGCATATTATCCTATAATTTTTGTTTTTAATAGAATCAGGAGTAACGTCCCCACTTTCATTTCTAATTTTAGTAATTTAAGCCTTGTCTTTTTCTTAGTCTAGCTAGAGGTTTGTCAGGCTGTTCAAAGAAACAGCATTTGGTTTTGTTGATTTTCTCTATTTTTCTGCTCTCTCTGTCTCTGCTTGATTTAGGTTTAGTTCGTTGTTTTTCTAGCTCCCTAAGTTATAAACTTAGGTTACTGATTTGAGACCTTTCTTTTTAATATAAGCATTTATAGCTATGAATTGTCTCCTGTAAGTTTTAGAATACTCTAGGTTTTCTGATTTCTCTTTGACCCACAGTTTATAATTTCTAAAAATTTGTCAATTGTCCAGTTTTCCTTTTGTTATTGCTTCTAACTTCATCCCATTGTGGTTGGAGAAGATACTTTGTATACATTAGGCCACAAATTAAGTCTGAACAGATTTTAATAGATATCATACAGTCTGTCCTGGAGACTGTCCCATGTGCACTTAAGAAGAATGTGTGTTGTGTAGAGTGTTCTGATGTGTCTGTTAGATATGGGTGGTTTATTGGTTGTTCAAGGCCTCTACTTCTGCCTGGTTGTCCTACCATTATTGAGAGTGGGGTGGATATTGATTGAAGTCTCCAACTATTACTGTAGAAATGTCCATCTCTCCCTTTAATTCTGTCCATGTTTGCTTCATTTATGTTGATGGTCTGTTTCTTTCTTTTCCACATTCCATTTCAAATCACTACCTGGCATGTGCTTCTCTCCCCTTCTATCCTGTTCTCCAGGCAAAATACACACTTGTACTGACCGGTCTTACTTCAGTGGCCATGAACTTCAAGTGAGTCCTCAGCACAGGCCAGAAATCCTGTTACTTTCACTGGTCAGCATGCTTTCAGTTTCACAGTGTCAATTATGTTCCGCTTCCTTTCTTTCCAAACAGTTTATGACCCTACTTTGCTGAGCAAATAAAAGCAACTGGAGAATTCCTACTTGCTCCCACCTCCAAGTGTGCACTCTCCCCTGCACAAAAACTGTGTTCTTCAGTTACCTGACATTCTCTACTACCTCCCAAAGTAGGAAAAAACCCTCTATCTCCCTCTAATGATTCATATCTTGGCTTTCCACAGTGGTTCTCAACCTGTGGGTTGTGACCCCTTTGGGGGTCGAACGACCCTTTCACAGGGGTCGCCTAAGACATAACAGTAGCAAAATTACAGTTATGAAGTAGCAATGAAAATAATTTTATGGTTAGGGGTCACGGCATTAGGAAGGTTGAGAACCACTGCTTTATAAGGACAGCCCTCTCCAGCCTTTGTCCCTATCATATCACTAAAACAGTATCTTTCAAAATTACTAATAATCTCCATGTTGCCATCATCTTACTCGGCTTCTTAGCAGCATCTGACACAGTTGAACATTCCTTAAAATACCTGCTGTCCTTAGCTTTCCACACTCCCAGGTCTAATGCCAATTCTGGCTGATTGAGGGCTTGTTTCCTTATTTCATTCTCAGGTATAATCTCTTCCCAGGGCTTTAATACCAGTTATCTGATGACTCCCAGTGTTACTTCTTTCTTGGGGTCAGACTTTTATATCCAGTTGCCTTAACTTGAATGTCTAATTAGGTATCCTAAATTTACATACCTAAAGTAGACCTCTTGCTTTTTCTCCCCAAACCTGTTTTTCCTCTGACTTCATTAAATGGCACCCTTCATTCCACTCACTTATTCAAGCCAAAAAGCTAGGAGTCATCCTTGATTCTCTTTCTCATACCCACCATCTAGTTTATTAGCAGGTCTTGCCCTTCGTCCAGCTACTCCCACCACTCTAGTCACCACTGTCTTTTGCCTGAATTACATTAGTTTTCTAGCTGGTTTTCCTACTAAGCCAGAATGATCATGCAGAACCCTCCAATGTCCTCCCCATCACACCTGGAACACAAGACCTGGGCCCACTCTCCCCTACCCCTTATTCACTCCACACCAGTCACGCTGCCACTCCTGGAACCTGCTTAGCTTTTGGGGACTTGCTGTCCTTTTGTGGAATGTTCTTTCACATGGCTGACTGCTTCACCTCATTTAGGTCTCTATCTTGCTTTAATTTTCTTTATAGCAAGTGTATCTCCAGTGTCTAGAATAGTACCCAGAACATAAGAGGTGTTCAGTAATTTTTGGTTAAATGAATGTAGGTAGTACCTATCATTATCTCACCTATTTATGAATGAGACAGATAAGAACTAGGGCCAGGCAGAGGAAATGTCTCTTCTTAGACAAAACAATGCTTATTCTTCTCTTATTATTAAAACAGCCAAAATATGAAAGCTATTGCAGTATGGACAAATGGTAAACTATCTAGACAGTACCCTACAATCACTGCACTGGTTGCTCTTGATGCTGTCACCTACAATTTAGGGAAGAGGGGCTCTTTTTTGGGTTTTATCCCATTTCCTTTAGTCGTCTCTCCACATCAGCAACATCTCACCAGCCAAAAGGACTACAAAACAAGAAGCTATCACTAATACAAATAAGCCCTCCCCAATTTAGAGTTCTAATACTGCCAAAGCTCTTAACAGATATAGAATGATAACGATATGCACATACTTGACATTTTACAAGGATGTCAAAGAAGTCTTCGTCAGGCTCCTTGTTGTCATTAGTCATCAGGTGGCCCAGGACTGACTGGTTGTTGTTTTGTGTCAGACGAAGCCCTGGCAAATTACTGAAACTGGCCCTCTGGTCGTCCAGGCGGCGGCTCTGTGAGCTGGCAAGAAGATCTAGAAACTCATCCGTGTTGGGGGACACCACGGACACAGATGGTGCTGCAGGCAGGAAAAACATTAAGCATATTTGTTACACGCACAGCTCCTTCCTGCTGTGCTCAGCTCAGTACCCCATCTTCCTGCTTGGCCTGTCACTGAGGGGCGGGGGAGTGGATCCCAGACACCCTCTGACGATCCACTGGTGGTGGCTCAGATGCTACTGCATTTCCCATTGCCTGATGCCCAGCCAAATGTATTTTTACAGGATTCAGGGCTAGATTTCAGAAGGTAAATGAGCTATTTTTCTTACATAATGTGTCTGACCAAGGTAAATGGGACAGTGTTTTTATTCCATGCTCTGGACAGGAACCATTCAGCTAATTAAACTTAGAGTTAAGGGCTGTGGACAGTCACCTATTTCAGACCTTTCTGCCATCCCAAGTACTAACCAGGCCTGCCCCTGCTTAGCTTCCGAGGTCAGACGAGATTGGGCGCGTTCAGGGTGGTATGGCCGCAGACCTATTTCAGACCTTTTCTAAGGCTTGAGCAGGCCTGAGCTTCAGCTGTAGGCAGAAGTTTCTCTTCAGTCTGTCTTGGCTTTTCTTCTTTAATCCAGATGTGAAGCATTTGCATTTTATAAGGTACATAGAACTATAACTTTTTCCAACCCAAAGAAACTACAGAGGCAATGTGACAATTAGTAGACAGTGCCCTGGACTAGAATTTCAGAGAAGCTTGGCAACTGACACAAAACCTGGTTTTGACCTGTACAAATACCAGCATTTCAGATATACCTGGATTGGGGCTCAGTTACTGTACTTCCTATGATGACAACTGAATTCTCAGAAATAAATCACAGGAATATCAAAGGGAGCGATTAAAACGGGGGAGAAGCATAAATAACTTACTTTTTAGCATCACTCTCGGGGGAGTGCACGGAGCTGCGCTTGAAGCTGTCCCACAGTTCTCTTGTAAGCAGCACCTCTGATCGTCCATCCGGTTGCTCTGAAATCGGCTTAATAGGTCAAAAAACCCTTCATCGCCAATAGTATCTGCACTGAGTTTCTGAAATATTGAGAGAAAATCTAAATATTTCAGCATTAGCCTCAGATCATCAGTGGAACAACAGGTAAAGAGGAAGATTATAAAGAAAGTGCTAGTTTATATTTTTAAAAAGAATACAAGATGGCAATGTTATTAAAAAAAGTATTTCAATCCAACTAACAAAAAGCATTTCTAGTTATTTTAGTTTTTAATCCTTGTATTTCTGAGGGTAAGGAAATGTACCTTAGACTCAGGGGCACTGCTTCAGATCCTAAATGAATTATGTAACTATCAGTGAGACAGGCATATACCCCAGGCTCAAAGTTTCCCTCTTCTCTTTGACACATCCGAATTACCAGCATCACTACTCTTGCATGTTGGGGCCGCTATTAAGTAAAATAGGGTGACTTGAACACAAGCACCTCAACAGTTGATCTGATGACCAGCTACTAAGTGACTAATATAACAGGCAGGGAGCATGTACAGTGTGGAGACACTGGACAAAGATGATTCACGCCCTGGGCCACAGAGCATGAGATTTCATCACACTACTCAGAACAGTGTGCAATTTAAAACATGGATTGTCCGGCCGGTGTGGCTCAGCGGTTGAGCACCAGGAGGTTGCCAGTTCGATCCCTGTCAGGGCACATGCCCAGACTGTGGGCCAAATCCCCAGTGGGGGGCATGCAGGAGGCAGCCAATCAGTGTTCTTTCTCATTGATGTTTCTATCTCTCCCTTTCTCTCTCTAAAAATCAATGAAGAAAAAAATTTAAATTAAAAAAAATTTAAAACATAAATTGTTTATTCTGGAATTTTCCATTTAATATTTTTGGACCACAGTTGACCATAGGTAACTGAAACCTTGGAGAGCAAAATGTGGATAAGAGGGGACTACTGTACTTGTGATATTTGAAAACTTATTTTAAATATACATACCCTCTGGGAATTTGGAATTCGGTGCTCAGTGGAGTTACTGGCATCTTGGAGAACTTTAGTGGAGGAACTAGTTTTGTATTTTTTCCCCTTCAATCTGT
Source organism: Tadarida brasiliensis (assembly GCA_030848825.1). Taxonomy (NCBI): domain Eukaryota; kingdom Metazoa; phylum Chordata; class Mammalia; order Chiroptera; family Molossidae; genus Tadarida; species Tadarida brasiliensis. The sequence goes on along the minus strand of CM061275.1, from coordinate 9,473,201 downwards.
TGACAAAGAGTAGCTTTGCAGAAGGTTTGGCAATGAGAGGTTTTTGTTTAGCAAGGATTTCACTGTTCCAGTTCTGTACCTACAAAATTATAAACGTAAAGCAGGACATGAAAAAACAATCTATCTCTGGTTTCCTATAATCGTAACTTGCCATCCACTCATTTAGTATTGGGGGAAGTGAGGCTTAGATTTTTTTTTTTAATCCTCACCCGAGGATATTTTTCCATTTTTGTTCAGATAGAGTGGGAGGGAGAGAGAGAAACATCGATGTGAGAGAGACACATCGACTGGTTGCCTCCCGCACGACCCCCAACCAGGGCCGGGGACGAACCATAAACGAGGTACATGCCCTTGGCTGGAATTGAACCTGCGATGCATTGGTCCGTGGGCCGACGCTCTAACTGCTGAGCCAACGTTTTTTTTTCTTTATTGATTTTTAGAGAGATAGAAACATCGATGAGAGAGAACATTAATTGGTCACCTCCTGCATGCCCCCCACTGGGGACTGGGCCCACAACCTGGGCATGTGCCCTGACCAGGAAATGAACCGGTGACCTCTTGGTGCATGGGTTGATGCTCAAACACTGAGTGACACGGGCCGGGCCATCTTTTTTTTTTTAAATCCTCACCTAAGGATATGTTTCTTAGAGAGACATCAATCGGCTGCCTCTCGTATGCACTGGGGATCGAACGCGCAAACTTTTGGTGTGCGGGACAACACTCCAACCAACCATGCCATCCAGCTAAGGAGAGGCTTAGATCTTTTAATAAATTCCTTCTTGCCAGGATATTTCACTATTTTCAACAGCTTGTACCAAATATATACTGTGGATTTCTCATTATCAGAATATGGTGGGTTTTTAGAACCTAGAAATAAGAAACAAAGTTGGCCTGGGCTGGTGTGGCTCCGTTGAGCATTGTCCTGTGTACTGAGAAGTCACCGGTTCGATTTCCAGTCAGGGCCAGCTTGTGGGCTTCATACCCAGTGGGGGCGTGCAGAAGGCAACTGATTGATGTTTCTCTGTCATGTCCATGTTTCTCCCTCTCCCTTCCTCTCGCTCTCAAAATCAATTTAAAAAAAGAAAAAAAGCTTGCCCAAAATCCCATAAAAATAAAATTTGAATGGTCAGTGAAAGAGCCAAGGTTTTATTCTGGATGTGAGTCACTTAAATATTGATTACAACTAGAAATATTGGATGTATGTAAAAGTCTTAACTGTAAAATTTAACATCTAAAATTTACACAACAGAAGTAATTTTTTTGTCACTCATCTGGTTTAAATATATGTATCAACCTTTTTTTAAAATGGTAAAATAGATCTAAAATTTGTCTTTTTCCTTTTTAAATTTTACTTTTCTATTAGAGATGACATACAATATTGTATTAGTTTCAGGTGTACAACATAGCAATTAGACATTTATATAACTTATAAAGTGATCCGTTCCTTCCCCCCGCCCCATTAAGTCAAGTACCCACCTAGCACCGTACATAGTTATTACAATATTATTGACTATTTCCTATGCTGCACTTTACATTCATGTGACTGCTTTGTAACTGCCAATTTGTACTTCTTAATCCCTTTCACCTTTTTTACCCAAACCCCCTCCCATCTGGCAACCCTCAGTTTGTTCTCTGTATCTTTGTTTCTGTTTTGCATAACAACCTTTAACAGATTCAAAATAAGTAGTTTTGGGGTACAAAGAAAAATACAGAGTGTATATATTAGCTGTGTGACTTTTGCAGCTTTAACATTGTCTTAAGTGTAACTCTGACAAAGGTCCATGTTATGGAGTAATTGATGAGGCGCATTTTTTCATAGGTACACATACAGTCAAATGCATAAATTGCAGGTGTGTAGTTGGAAGTTATATAACCCCTACCCCAATCATGACAGAACATTTCTTCAACCCAGAATATTCCCCAATGAGGCACAAATTCCTGCACTGAGGCTCATGTAGTTAGTAAGAGAACCAAACCAGCTATCTGCAATCACAATGGAGCTTGACTTCTTATTTCTCAATTCATTTTCTCACACAGATTATAAGGAAATTATTCTCAATTCATTTTTTCACACAGATTATAAGGAAATTATTTGCTAGAGTAGATTGCAGAATCTTTGTTTGTTAAATGTTTTTATTGATTATTTTAGGGAGAGAGCGATAGAAACATCCGTGTGACAGAGATACATCGATTGGCTGCTTCCTGCATGGCCCCCGCTAGGGATCGAGCCCACAACCTGGGCATGTGCCCTGACCTCAGGAATTAAACCAGGACCTCTCACTCCATGGGACAACGCTCAATCCACTGAGCCGGGCAGATTTCAGAATCTTTTTTTTTTTTTATCCTCATCCGAGGACATTTTTGCATGTATCTTCAGATAGAATGGGAGGGAGAGAGGGAGGAAGAGAGAGAAACATCGATGTGAGAGAAAGACACTGAGTGGTTGCCATCCACACGACCCCAACCAGGGCCAGGGACAAACCGCAACCGAGGTACATGCCCTTAGCAGGAACCGAACCGGAGACTCTCCAGTCTGCAGGCCAACACTCTAACCTCCGAGCCAAACCGGCCAGGGCAGATTTCAGAATCTTTTGATCTGAGAAAAAAATAAATGGCTCTGATGTTAGAACATAAAACTGCACCTAAATCCCAAGCGGAAATGTGAAAAATTTTAAATGTTTCCTATGTAACTATTTGGACTTCTCAACAAAAACACTGAATACAGAGTGGAACAATGTCTTCAAAATTAAGAAGGAAAATTATTTCTAACAAATAATTCTATAATCAGCATAATTACCAATCAAATGTGAGAGTAGGGAAAAAAGCATTTTCAATCCTTGAAAAAGAACAAAGTGGGAGGTACCATGCCCCCTGACTGCAAACTACACTATAAAGCTACAGTAATCAAACAGTATGGTACTGGGATAAAAACAGATTATCTAGATCAATGGACTATCATAGAGAACTCCAAAATAAAGCCTCACTTTTATGATCAATCTATGACAAAGGAGGCAAGGATATACAATAGAATAAAGACAGTCTCTTCAATAAGTGGTGCTGGGAAAACAGAACAGATACATGTAAAAAAATGAAAATTAGACCCCTTATATCTTATTCAAAAATAAACTCAAAATGAATTAAAGACTTAAATGTAAGAACTGAAACCATAAAACTTTTAGAAGAAAACATAGGCAGTAAACTCTTTGACATTAGTCTTAGCAGTATCTTTTTGGATATGTCTCCTCAGGCAAGGGCAACAAAAGCAAAAATAAACAAATAGGGTTACATCGAACTAATTAGTTTCTACATAGTGAAGGGAAGCAACAGAATCAAAAGACAACCTACGGAATGGGAGAAGATACAAATGATACATTTGATAAGAGGTTAACATTAAAATGTATAAGGAACAAACACTGCTTAACACACACACACACAAATCAATTCAATGAAAAAATGGGCAAAGGACCTGAACAGCCATTTCTTCTAAGAGGACATAAGGATAGTCCTCTCAACATCACTAATCATCAGGAATACAAATCAAAACCACAGTAAAATATCATCTGACATCGGTCAGAATGACTACCTTCGAAAAATCAACAAATAGCCCAGCCAGTGTGGCTCAGTGGATTGAGTGTCATCCCATGGACTGAGAGGTCCCGGTTCGATTCCTGGTCAGGGCACACGCCTGGGTTTCGGGCCTGATCCCCAGTGGTGAAAGAGGCAGCCAATCCATGTTTCTATCTCTCTCTCTCTCTCTAAAAAAAAATCAATAAAAACATTAAAAAAAAAATCAACAAATTAACAAGTGTTGGTGAGCATGTGAAGGAACCCTGGTGCACTGTTGGTGGGACTATAACTGGTGCAGCCACTATGGAAACCTGGAGATTACAAAAAATTAAAAATGTAACTACCCAGCAATTCCACTTACAGAGAAAGTGAAAACACTACTTTGAAAAGATATATGCACAAGACTTCCGGTCAAGATGGCGGCGTAGGTAAACGCGGTATCGCCTCCTCCCACAACCACATCAAAGTTACAACTAAACTACAGAACAACCATCATTCAAAACCACCTGAAATCAAGCTGAAAGGAAGTCCTACAACTACGAAATTAAAGAAGCCGCTGCATCGAGACTGGTAGGAGGGGCGGAGGCGCGATGGGCTGGTCCCACACCCACGTGTGGCGGATAAAAATCAGGAGGCTACCTCGGCTGGAAAGGTCCTCCCTGAGGACTGAGGGGTCCCCGTCCCACACCAGGCACCCAGCTCAGGGTTCCAGTGCCAGGAAGAGAATCCCCATAACTTCTGGCTGGAAAACCAGCGGGAACTGAGGCTGAGGCGGCTGGAGCCCCCGGCAGCTCCTCTTAAAGGGCCCGCGCACAGAATTACTCGGACTCGCATCCACCAGGCTCCAGAGTGTCGGAAGGAGCCTGAAAGGCACCAGAGTCATATGGGGAAGAACTGAGCTGTTTGGCATCGGAGCGAGGGCTGGAGAGGCAGCTTTCTCCTGGACAGACGTGCTACCAGAGGCTTTTGTTCCTTTGGTGAGCCCTTCCCTTGGCCGGCAGATGCAGCCATATCTGGGACTCCAGCAACCTGGATCACACTGTTTGCCCCACCCTGGTGATTGCCTGAGGCCCCGCCCCACCCAACTTCCAGGCCCACCCAAGCTGTTGCCAGTTGCTTTCCATAGGATTGGCCTGTCTTGGAGCCTGCTTCAGCTTTTCCTAAATTCTTTCAAACAAGTAGCATCTGGTCTCAGCTAGCCCTATACCTTTCTCTAAGTACTACACAGAAACAAACACAGGGAGGCAGCCAAAATGAGGAGACAAAGAAACAGGTCCCAAATGAAAGAACAGAACAAAACTCCAGGAAAAGAACTAAGTGAAATGGAGTTAAGCAACCTAACAGATGCAGAGTTCAAAATACTGCTTATAAGGATGCTCAATGGACTTAGTGAGAACCTCAGTGAACTTAGAGAGGGCCTCAAGAGCATAAAAAAGAACCAGTCAGAAATGAAGGAGGCACTAACTGAAATAAAGAATAGTTTACACAGATTCAATAGTAGAGTAGGTAAATCCAAGAAGCAAACCATCGATTTGGAAGATAAGGAAGCAAAAAACACCCAATCAGAACAGCAAAAAGAAAAAAGAATCCAAAGAAATGAGGATAGTGTAAGGAGCCTCTGGGACAACTTCAAGCATGCCAACATTCGCATCTTGGGGGTGCCAGAAGGAGAAGAGAGAGAACAAGAAATTGAAAACCTATTTGAAACAATAATGGCAGAAAACTTCCCTAACTTGGTAAAGGAAACAGACATACAAGTCCAGGAAGCACAGAGAGTCCCAAACAAAATGAACCCCAAGAGGCCCACACCAAGACACATCATCATCAAAATGCAAAAGGTTCAAGGCAAAGAGAGAATCTTAAAAGCAGCAAGACAAAAGCAGTTAGTTACCTACAAGGGAGTTCCCATCAGACTGTCAGCTGATTTCTCAAAAGAAACTTTGCAGGCCAGAAGGGAGTGGCAAGAAATATTCAGAGTGATGAAAAGCAAGAACCTACAACCAAGATTACTCTATCCTGCAAAGCTGTCATTTAGAATTGATGGCCATATAAAGAGTTTCCCAGACAAGGAAAAGCTAAAGGAGTTCATCACCACCAAACCATTATTATATGAAATGTTGAAGGGTCTTCTTGAAGAAAAAGATAAAAAAAATGAACAAACAAAATGGCAATAAATACATATCTATCAACAATTGAATCTACAAACAAAATGAACAGCAGAACAGAAACATTCTCATAGATAGAGAACTTTTGTTGGGTACCAGATGGGTGGGGGCTAGGGGAATGGGTGAAAAATGTGAAGGGATTAAGAAGTACAAATTGGTTGTTAGACTGACAAACCTCAAAGGGAAGGGGGGTTGGGGGGTGGGAGGAGATAGACCAAAGAACTTATATGTATATGCATAACTAATGGACACAGACAACAGTGTGGGGAAAGGGGGCAATGGGGGTCAAATGAGAAACATCTGTAATACATTCAACAATAAAGATAAGTAAAAAAATAAAAAAAAATAAAAAAATAAAAAAAAGAAAAGATATATGCACACCTATGTTCATTGCAGCATTATTTACAATAGCCAAAATATGAAAGTAACCTAGGTGTTCACTGCTGGATGATAGAGAAATTATGGATACAGTTCATGTACCACATGATGTTTTGGTCAACCACGGACCACAAATACAGTGGTGGTGCCATAAGATTATAATGGAGTTTAAAAATTCCTATAGCCTAGTGACCTTTTTAGTGATGGGGCTGGTGTAAACAAACCTACTGTGCCACCAGTTGTATAAAAGTACAGGACACAGTTATATACCATACAGAACACTTGATAGTAAATGACTATGTTGCTGGTTCATGTCTTTATTCTTTATTTTAGAGTATATGCTTTCTACTTAGTAAAAAAGAAATGTTTGCTATAAAACACTACGCTGTGTTACAGTGGCAGTAGCCTCATACATCTCTGTTTACTGCATCTCCTGACTGCATCATTTTCTCTTGTGCTTGATTGCATCTCGTGTTGTTTTGTTACAGTAACATGCTGTACAGGCTTGTGGCCTGGGAGCAATAGGCTGTACCATGTAGCCCAGGTGTGCAGTAAAGCTGTCCCATCCAGGTATGTGTAAGTGCACTTGATGATGTTCACACAATGACAAAACTGCCTAACAACATATTTCTAGAAGGCAACCCTGTCGTTAATCAGTGCATGACTATATATATACAATGGAATATTGTTCAGCCATAAAAAAGGAATGAAATCTTGCCATTTGATAACATGGATGGACCTTTAGGGCATTATGCTAAGTGAAATAATTCAGACAGAGAAAGACAAACACCATATGACCTCATTTATATGTGGAATGTAAAAAAAAAAAACAAAGCAAAAAAAACCCAAGTTCATCAGATGCATAGAACAGATTGGTGGTTGCCAGAGAAGAGGGGGTGGGGGGTGTGAATGAAATGGGTGAAGGGAATCCAAAGGTACAAACTTCCAGTTATAAAACAGGTAAGTTTTGAAGATGTAATGTACAGCATAGCAACTATAGTTAGTCCTGTATTGAATATATGAAAGATGCTAAGATAAATCAGTTCTCATCACAAGAAAAAATTCTATAATTCTCTATGCTGACGGACGTTAACTAGACTTATTGTGATCATCGAATCAATATACCATACATCTGAAACTAATATAACCTCAATTAAAAACAAACCATGAGATCTTACATGGGGGAAAAAGCACCAATAAATTTAAGTGAGCAGCCAACTCTAAATGTGGAATTAATTCACTAATAATGAGAATCAATTATACATTTAAAAAAATTATATTGTAATATAAAAAAATAAACTTTCATTTAAGTTGAAAGTTACTAAAATATTTTATTATAACAGTTCAAGAAATTTAAAACATAAAAACTGCCAACCTTTTCTGGTGTTAACTTCATAAGTTCCATGTTTTCCATACTGTGTCGGCGTCCAAACTTGGGTCGTGCACCTTTGTAAAAAAAAGTAATTTAAATAAACCAGGGATACCTTAAGACTACAAATTCAGCATCACTACATTATTTGTTGTTTTAAAGTCTGTTACACAAACCCACATGGAAGTAGTAAACAAACGTGTTCTTTTAAGAATAATTTTCCAGCCCTGGCTGGTTTGGCTCAGCGGTTGTAGTTCAGCCTGCGGACCAGAGAGTCCTGGGTTCGGTTCCCGCTAGGGACACATACCAAAAAAAAAAAAAAAAAAAGAATAATTTTCAATACCAACTACTCTCAAAGGCTTTGATGTAGGACGTTACATTTTGGTTGGAAACTAACTTTGGTTACTAACACTATTCCTTAATTTAGAAAAGGCGTTTGTAATGATTGGTTTTACACTATCTAGCTTCTTAAAAATAAACCTAAACAAACTGGAGAGTGGTTTAAATAAGTAAAAACATAAGGAAAAGGCTTTAGGCCTTCAATTTTGAGATAAGAATCAAAATAACATCCCCAGTACTATATTACTTCAGAGCTACCCATTTCCATTTTAAGATTTCATTAGATGGTAGATTTACTGCCAGTCAGGAAACATGTTTAAAAAGTTCCTCCAATTTTTTTCCATAAAGTTATCACTAAATATAAAAAACTTTCATTTTTCTTATCCCCTCAATCTTTTAAAGAGAAGCAATATTCTAAAAGGCATAATATAAGGAATACATGATACCTACCTAGCTTAAAAAGTAAATCATTACCAACACATTAACACTCCCTACAACGTCCCTATTCCTTCCTATAATTTTTTATATTTTCATTATATATGTATATATCTGAGCAATAGAGTGTAGTACATACATTATATAAATGGTTTCATACTGTACATATACTCTAACTTGGTTCCTTGGAGCAACCTTATGTTTATGAGACTCATCCAAGTTGATATGTGCAGTTTAGTTTAATTTTCATTGACTTTTTAGGACTAGGAAATTACTTACTTATCCTTTCTACTGGGACAGATATTTAGGTTGCTTCCAATTTTTTATTATAAGCAATACCACTCCAGAAATTCTGGACATCTCTTTGGTGTGCACGAGCAAGTGTTTCTCCCAGTTTGGACATCAGGGTATGTAACTGGAGCAGAATTGCTGGATCGTAAAGTTGATACATCTTCAGCTTTACCAGTATGTTGCCAAATTATTCTTTAAAATATACCAATTTCTAGAAGTGGGATCACTGGGTCAAATGGCAGTTCAATTTTTAATTTTTTGAGGAAACACCACATTGTTTTCCACAGTGACTGCACCAGTCTGCATTCCCACCAGCAGTGTACTAGAGTTCCCTTTTCTCCACACCCTTGCCAGCACTTGTTATTTGATGATTTGTTGATGGCAGCTATTCTGGCAGGTGTGAGGTGATACCTCATAGTCATTTTAATTTGCATCTCTCTGATGATTAGTGACTTTGAGTACTTTTTCATGTCTCTTGGCCATTTGTATGTCCTGTTTGGAGAGATGTCTATTTAGGTCCTCTGCCCATTTTTCAATTGGATTGCTTGTCTTCCTTTTGTTGAGTTGTATGAGTACTTTACATATTTTGGAAATTAACCCCTTATCTGATGTATCGTTGGCAATTATGCTCTCCCACATAGTGGTTCCCTTTCCATTTTGATGCTTGTTTCTTTTGCTGTGCAGAAGCTTTTTAGTTTGATGTAGTCCCATGTATTTTTTCCTTTGTTTCTCTTGCCTTAAGGTGTTGTATCAGTGAAAATTCTGCTGCATGTGATGTCTTCAATTTTGTTGCCTACATTTTCTTCTAGGATTTTTATGGATTCACGTGTCACATTTAAATCTTTTATCCATTTTGAGTTTATTCTTGTGTATGGTGTTAAGTTGGTGGTCTAGTTTCATTTTTTTTGCACAGAGCTGTCCAATTTTCCCAACGCCATTTATTAAAGAGGCTGTCTTTACTCCATTGTATGCTCTTGCCACCTTTGTCAAATATTAATTGAGCATAATGTCTTGGGTCAATTTTTGGATTCTCTGTTCTGTTCCATTGATCTATATGCCTATTCTTGTGCCAGTACCAGGCTGTTTTGATTACAATGGCTTTGTAGTATATAACCTGATATCCAGTATTGTGATCCCTCCTACTTTGTTCTTCTTTTTCAAGATTTCTGTAGCTATTCAGGTTATTTTTGGTTCCATATAAACTTTTGGAGTGTTTGTTCTAGTTCTGGAAATCTGTCGTTGGGTATTTTAATGGGGATTGCACTGAATCTATAGATTGCTGCACCCCTATGTTCATAGCAGCACTATTTACAATTGCTAAGATCTGGAAACAGCCCAAGTGTCCATCAACAGATGAGTGGATAAAAAGCTGTGGTACATATACACAATGAAATACTATGCATCTGTAAGAAAGAAAAATCTCTTATCCTTTGAGACAACGTGGAAGAAGCTGGAGAGTATTATGCTAAGCGAAATAAGCCAGTCAGAGAAAGACAAGTATCACATGATCTCACTTATTTGTGGAATATAATGAACAAAATAAGGTGATGAACAAAATAGACCCAGAGACATAGAAGTAGGGTTCAGACTGACAAACTTCAGAGGAGGGGGGCGGAGAGGAGGGTAGAGATAAACCAAAGAACTTATGCATATATGCATAACCAATGGACATAGACTACAATGCTGTGGGGGAGGGCAGGAACGGGAGGAGGGTGTCAATGGGGAAAAAAGGAGAAACATCTGTAACAAAAATACATTAATTAAATAAAAAATAAATAAATAAAATATACCAATTTCTATTCTAATCAGTACTGCATAAGACTTTCCATTACCCACATCGTTTCAATACTGGTATTACTAGAACTTTTCTCTCTACCACACTGGTTTTCAATATTACTTCACGGTGGTTTTCCCTCATTCAATGAAGTTAAATATCTTTAAATACTTATGGTCTGTTTGTGTTTCTTCTTCTGTTTATCACTTTTGTCCATATTTTAGTTCGCTTATTTGTCTTGGTTCTAATTCACAGGAGTTCTTACACACTGAGAATGCAAATCCCTTTTTAATCATATGTGTGGCAAATGTTCTCTCAGTTTGTGTTTTATCTCTTTATGGTTTCTTTTAATGAAATGAAGTTCTTAATTTAAATGTCAATCTTTTCCTTAATGGTTTTGTTTTCTGTCTTGAGACATCCTTCCCCTCCCTGGAATCATGAAGATTATTTATTTTCAGAGGCAGTACAGCATACTGACTGAGCATGGACACTGAGGCCTACCACTCACTCACTCACTCACTCACTCACTCACTCTCGAAAGTACTCTTTCTGATTCAGTCTTCTCCTCTGTAAGTAACAATGGTGTGATGATAATTCATCACTATCTGTAAAGGGGTCGGTACAATGACTGGTAAGTAGTAAGCATTCAGCAAGTGTCAGCCAGCATCGTCATTATTAATGCTTTAAATGTCTTCCATATTTAAATCTTTAATCCAGCAAGAATTTATTTTTGTGAGATATTAGTTTCCATATATGCAAGGAATATAAATTTAGGCTCTATATTCCCATCCACTGGTCTGTCTCTATGCCAACAGCACACTGTCTTAATTACTGTAGCTTTAAAATCTTTGTATTTGTAGATAATTTCAATAAATGATCCCATTTCTTGTTTTTTCATCAGGAATGTTTTGCTTCAAGTTCTCAGACCTTTTCTCTTTTATATACACTGAATGAAAATGACCTCATCAAGTTTCCCAAAATAACTTGTGAACTGCTTGGGTGGTGCATTGAATTTATATCAGTTTGGGGAGACTGACATCCTTTATAATATTTAGTTTTCCGATCTGAGCAATTACAGAGAGAAATCTGTTAAAATTTCCCATTATAATTCTGGATTTTCCCATTTCTCCTTTTATGTACACTGAAGTTTTGTTATTCGACTTAGCAGGAACATGAAATTTAAGACTTTATCTTCCTGGTGAATCATTAACCGTTGTGAAGTGAAGGTCTTAAGTACATTTTATCTGATATTAATATAGCCATATGAGCTTTTTTTTATGAGGTTTTCCATTGTGTGTCTTTTTCTATCCTTTTACATTAAGGCTTAAGATATTCTTACCTTTTAGATATTTCTGTTGCAGTAGCTGGATTTTACTCTTTTTCTAATCTGATAATCCTGTCCTTTAAATGGAAGGAACATGTACATTTAATAAAATTAATGATGTATTTGGATATTTGGGCTGTTTTCTCCTTTACTGTGTTTATTGGTGAATTATAGTAATTGATTTCCTATTGTTCAATCCACTTGCATTTCTGTTTGTTTTAAATACATTGCTGGATTTGGTTTGTTCATATCTTGTTTAAAATTTTTGCATCTATGTTCATGAGTGAAGAAGGGCTTATAATTTACCTTTCTTGTATTGTTCTTGTTTGGATATCAAGGTTATACTGTTCTTAGAAAGATTGGGAAAGTGTTCCCACTTTTCAAGTTATTTATAGAATTTTGTGGAAGAGTGGTATCAATTTTCTTGAATGTCTGGTAGATCTCACTTGTAAAATCATCTTGCAGGTACAGTCGTCCCTCACCACTTCCCGCTGCGACTCTCGCGGCTCCACTCTATCGCGACTGTATATAAGTAAAGAATCCTACTTCGCAGAAATTCATTTATCGCGGTAGAGTCTGGAACTGATTAACCGCGATAAACGAAGGCCGACTGTATTATGTTAATAGGAAGTTTTAAAATCACTGATCATTTCAGCCCTGGCTGGTGTTGCTCAATGGTTAAGCATCAGCCTATGCACTGAAGGGTCTTGGGTTTGATTCCTGGTCAAGGGCAGGTACCTGGGTTGCAGGTTCAATCTCCAGCCCTCGTTGGGATATATGTGGGAGGCAATCAATCGATGTGTCTCTCTCACATCGATGTTTCCCTTTCTCTCTCTCTCTCTCTCCCTCCTCCCCTCCCTTCCACTCTCTCTAAAAATCAATGGAAAAAATATCCTCAAGTGAGGATTTAAAAAAAAAAAAAATCACTGATAATATCTTTATGGTTTCAGGCATTAGCAATGCCATTCAAATAATTTCTACCAGTAGACTTTTCTTGATTTAGTTTTTGGTAAGTTGTTTTTCTAGAAATTGTCCATTTCTCCTAGGTTTTCAAGTATCTTTTTTTTTTTTTTACAAAATTATTCAGGATAATCTCTTATCTTTTTAATCTCTGGCTGCATCTATATTATATCCACTTCTTTCTTCTTTTTTCTCCTTGAATAATCTTGCTATAGATCTGTTATTCTCTCTAAAGAACCAAATTTCAGCCCAGCCGGTATGGCTCAGTGGTTCAGCATCAACCCATGAACCAAGAGGTCGCCGGTTCAATTCCTAGTCAGGGTACATGACCATATTTTGGGCCAGATCCCCAGTGGGGGGCATGCAGGAGGTGGCTAATCGATGCTCTCTGTCATCGATATTTCTCTCTCTCTCTCCTTCTCCCTTCCTCTTTCTCTAAAATCAGTAAAGGAAAATAAAATTTTAAAAAACGAAAATGGCCAATTAAAAAAAAAAGAACCAAATTTCGGTTTTTAAAAATTCTCCTGAATCTTTAAGTTCACTAATGTGTATTAATAACATGTTGAACTTCCTGTATTATATATTCCCTCTGGATATGATAAACATGTGATGACTAATTTAAATGTAAACCTTAAGGATGAAGTTGGGTTTTATTACCGTGCAAGTTGTCATCAATTTCAATATTTTCAGACATTACTGAATTATTTGTACTGTAGCTCAGACCAAGAACCATCTGGAGATCTGAGAGATTCAGCCGCGCTGTTAGCTCACCGCTTCTGTCCCCAACCTGTAACCACAAGCATTTATATTTTAAAGACAAAGAATAGTGAAGATTAATCGAAAATGTTGTGAACCTAAAACTGAATGAAAATAGTTATATTGGAATTATGAGACTATGAATGAAATGTTTTTTTTAAAGAGGAAAGCAAAGGAAAGTTTCTACAATATGACAGTAGGACAGCTAATTATATTCTGTCAGTTCTTTAGTTCTCTAAATATTAGACTGCTCTTAATCTCTATGGTTATATTAAATAATAGCGTGGTTCTTCTGTGACACATGAACTTATCATATGAACTACATTTCCTTAGAATATTTTATTTCCATACTACATAGTAATAGTTAACATTTATTTTTAAGCCAGCACTAGACATTATCCTAGGTGCATGCATACAGATATAATCTCTAATCCTTACAATGACTTGCAAGATAGATATTCCCATTTTACAGATGATAGAAATGAGGCTCAGAAAGGTTTCCCAGCTCAAATAGCCAGCAGGTGGCAGAAGTGTAAGAGAAGCCAGTCCTTGATTCTAAAAGCTGTTTTTCTTCCCACACATGCTGCGTGTCCATGCAGAAATGGGGGCGTGGCGGGGCATATTCCAGTGATCTTCATTCCCTGGTGCCTGGCCTTATCTTCCTACATCAAAGCCAGTGCAAACATACCTCTGATCAGTATCTCAAAATGCTTTCTGCAGTTGTGATGCCAAGAGAACAATATATAAGTACACCTACTGCTCAGCCATACAGGAGCAATCCAGGGAAGTACCAGGACTGTCTGCTGGTTTGTGAATCACAGCAGCACAGACAGCAGTTTGTTAGTTTCATACCTCTCTTGAAATTTCCAAGTGCTTTTCAGCAAAATGCATGGCTTGCTCGTGATTTCCTAGGGCTGTGTACGCGTTTCCTAAGCTCCAACACGCTCTTCCTTCACCAATTCTACAAAATGATCAAAGCAAACTTGCAGTTATCTGAAAGGAGGTCTGCATGGGAATCAAGGCTACCCAGCAGTAATTAAACTTACAAACAATGTTCTGCATTTACTTGATATTTGATATAAAAAAACATACTATCATAATACTAGAGACATATGAGAATACCTAGATAATACCGAAAACTCAGAGTTGAGTATTAAAACACCCTTTATTAAACATGCACTGTATTATAAAATAATAAAGTCTCAAGGACAGGTCTAGTTCACCCACCCCATTTTCTGTGCAGCCCCACGGTAATCACCCCATGTTTGAACACCATCAGGAGGAGAACCTGCTGCCTCTGGGGTAGTGTATAGAGAAGTTCTTCATACTGAGGTAAAGTCAATCTAGTGTCCTAAAGTAAACAACACAGACTAAAGGCCTGCACATATATGCTGTTTTTTCTTTTTTTAAAATCCTTACCTGAGGATATTTTTTCCATTTTTGCTCAGATAGAGTGGGAAGGAGAGAGAGGGAAAGAGAGAGAAACATTGATGTGAAAGACACATCGGCTAGTTGCCTCCTGTATGACCCCAAACTGGGCCAGGGACAAACCGTAACCGAGGTACGTACCCTTGACTGGAATCGAACCCACGACTCACTAGTCCACCAGCTGACGCTCTACCGCTGAGCCAAACCAGCCAGGGCTATGGTGTTTTTTCATTCATTAAAAAAAGGATTAGCCACCAACATTAAAAATCAGAAGACTTCATATAAAACTCATGACTTCTAACTTCTCTTAAAAATAGGAGAGGAAAGCCCGGCTGGTGTGGCTCAGTTGGTTGAGTGTCCTTTTATGGACTAGGAGGTGGTAGGTTCAATTCCTGGTCAGGGCACATGCCCACGTTGCAGGCTCGATCCCTAGTAGGGAGTGTGCAGCAGCCAATTGATGTTTCTCTCTCATCGATGTTTCTATCTCTCTTTCCCTCTCCCTCTCTGAAATCAATAAAAACATATTTTTTAAAAAGGGGGTGGGGAACTGGACATAATGGACCCTCGTTCCTGCTGGCAACAATGAGCTGGAGTAGCAGCTGTCCCTGTCACACCAGGCTGTATGTCTAAGTTCACCCCAGTTCCACACTGATATAGTCAGGAGGACTGTTGTAGGCAATGGTTTGTGACCTAGTTACTGATCTGGGTTCAAGGTTATATGGAACCAGTGTAATCCTCTAACACATGCTAGCCCTTCAAACAAGAATAACAGAGCATGTTATTGAAACAGAAAATTCTGCCCTGGCCAATGTGGCTCAGTGATTGAGCATCATCCCATGCACTGAAAGGACACCGGTTCGATTCCCATTTAGGGCACATGCCCAGGTTGCCAGCTCAATCCCCAATACAGGCCATGCAGGAGGCAGCTGATCGATGTTCACTCTCACATTGATGTTTCTCCCTCTCTAAAAAATCAATTAAAAAATCTTTAAGCCCTGGCCGGTTTGGCTCAGTGGTTAGAGCATTGGCCCGTGGTCCAGAGAGACCTGGGTTCGGTTCCCGCTAAGGGCATGTACCTCGGTTGCGGTTTGTCCCCGGCCCCAGTTGGGGTTGTGTGGTTGGCAACCAGTCGATGTGTCTCTCACATCGATGTTTCTCTCTCTCTCTCCCTCCCTCTCTCCCTCCTGCTCTATCTGAAGATAAATGCAAAAATGTCCTGGGGTGAGGATAAAAAAAAAAAAATCTTTAAAAAAAAGAAACAGGAACTTCCTTAAAAAGAAAATTCTAGGAATTGAACGATGCACCTATATATTGTACCATAACTACAGTAACAAGGTGTATAACTCACCTGTCTTTTAGCTCTTGAGCAATTGCTAAGTGCTTCAGATGGTAGTCGATGGCCTTGTCATAGTCTTGAAGCAGCGTGTATGTGTTTCCGAGGCTGTAACAAGACTGTGCTTCCACGGCTCTGTCTTTAAGCTGCCGAGCCAACAGCAGTGTCTTTCTAAAAGAAGAAATTAATGTTTACATAACAATCATTCTATTTTTTATTATAATCATCAAACAACACTCTCACTTTTCCACCTGCCTTTAAAGTGAATCTGTTTTAGAGCCTAAGATCCTACACTTTCTCCATTGCTTCCAGACCAAATGAAAAGATGCCTTTGAAACATGAAAAGCTTCTCTTTTTATGTACCTGTCCAATTTTCCCAACATCATTAGCAAATACAGACTTTTATAATAAATCTGAGAGTCCTATGAATTTCCAGAGAAAAGGAGTAGTGACACACGAGATCAAGTGCTTCTAAATATTAACACAACATTTTTAACATTTAAGAAAACTTTTCCTGTTGTAGTGGTAATAACTTAAAGTAAGAGACATTGTTCACATAACTTCTCTTTTCAATCATACACTGACTCATGGAAAATATTAAGTAGTACACTTAAACATTAACCAACTTCTACCTAATGCATATGGAATCGTCAGAAGCTAGTAGAGCAGTTAAGACCATGGACTGTAGTAGACTTCCTGGGTTCAAATCCCAACTTAGCTCTGAGATTGGGGTAAATTATCAACTTCTCTATGCTGTTTCCTCACATGTAAAACGGGGGAAATAACTCACAGGGTTTTGTGAGGATTAAATAAATTAGTATGTACAAAGTGCCAAGAATAGCATCTTGCTCACAGTAGATGCTAATAAACGTTAATACTGTTTTGTTATTATGCGTGCTTAAACCTATAGATGATTTTGGATCCAATTACTATGAATCTTTCTTATAATTTCTGCCAAATAGTATAAATATATCATTTATAACTATATGAAAAATAAGTGTATGATAATGGGATAGTTTTGTTTTTGTTTTTTTAATCCTCACCCAAGGATATTTTTCCATTTATCATCAGATAGAGTGGGAGGAGGAGAGAGAGAGAGAGAGAGAAACATCGATGTGAGAGAGACACATCGACTGGTTGCCTCCCACACGACCTGACCAAGGCTGGGACGAAATGCAACCAAGGTACGTACCCTTGACTGGAATTGAACTTGCCACTCGTTGGTCTGCAGGCCGACGCTCTAATCGCTGAGCCAAACTAGCCAGGGCTAGTTTTTTTGTTTTTCTTTAAGCAATCAAACTTGAAATTATATATTTACTGATGACACCTTCTAAGCTGTGACCTTGGGAACTTACGCACTTCCTCGAACATTGCCTGTCCTCAACAGCATTTCTGTTAACTTTTGCAGTTGCCTTCAGACCCTGTGGCACGACCCTTCCTGGCACAATGTTCTTTGAAAGAATAGTTAATTTGTAAATGGCCAGAAATCTTCCTGGAACCAAATCCAATGACTAAAGTAGGTTTACTTTACTGCTTTCTATCCTGAAGGATATAGATCTATGTTGAGACAGTCTTCTTGTGAGGCCCAAAAATATTTCCAAAGGAGAGGTCCAAAAGTACTGGTTAAAAATATGTGTAGCCTTGGCCGATTTGGCTTAGCGGTTAGAGCGTCAGCTCTTGGACTGAAGGGTCGTGGGTTCAATTCCTGTTCAAGGGCATGTACCTGGGTTGCAGGTTTGATCCCCAGCCCCAGTCAAGGTTGTGCAGGAGGCAACCAATCATCTAATTTGTTACAGAACTTTTCACTATTTGATATAAGTACACCATTTATTAAGACTTTTCTATGTCTTTTAGCTTTAAAATATAAGAAACGTATATTTAAAGTCAAAACATATACTCCTTATATAGTGATATTTTTATTTGGGAAGATATTTCATATCTAATCAACCAACAAATATTAACCAATGAATTGATGTTTAAAGTAAGGTGGGATGACGTTCTAGTTTTTTAGATGGCCCTAAAGCAATTTTACCTTTTTAAAAATATGAAAAAATATTTAGAACTCTCTCACATTGGATTTTTCAACACAAAAATACAAATCAATCACTGTGTCTTTGGTTCATTCAAACTGGCTTCTGCCCAAGTCTGTATGGGCCTTCAATCCCCACTAATTAGGGAAAACAACCTAGAAAGCACAGACCAGGCCAACTCAGGCAGTCTAAACTCTGACAGAGTAGGAAGACCTGCCACAGAAGGAGCTGGGATCGCCAATGTGGTGAGTGGGCAGGCAGAGGTGCAATTGTGGGAAAAACCCAGTGATCACTTGGGGAAACGAGGGCTTATTTTTGTTACCAGGCTTTCTTTTGGTCTCTCTGCAAACTGGGTGGAAAAAAGCATATAAATATACATACTACACATGCTAAACAAGTTAATAATTTAATTTAAAAACAGTTTTAAAGGTAGCCCGGCCAGTGTGGCTCAGTGGTTGAGCATTGACCCATGCACCAAGAGGTTGCCGGTTTGATTCCTGGTCAGGGCACATGCCCAGGTTGTGGGCCAAATCCCCAGTGGGGGGCAAGCAGGAGGCGGCCAGTCAATGTTCTCTCTCATCAATGTTTCTCTCTCTCACTCCCCCTCTCTAAAATCAATAAAGAAAAAAAAATTTTTTTTAAGTTTTAAAGGTAAAAAGTAATAGTATAAAGGGGTCAGACTGCTGATATTAAATCTTAGGTACAGCCCTGGCCAGTTTGGCTCAGCGATTAGAGCATCAGCCTATGGACCAGTGAGTTACAGGTTTGTTCTGATCAAGGGCACGTACCTTAGTTGCAGTTCGGTCCCCAGCCCTGGTCAGGTCGTGCAGGAGGCAACCTGTAGATGTGTCTCTCTCAGGTTGATGTTTCTCTCTTTCTCTCTCCCCCTCCCACTCTATCTGAAGATAAATGGAAAAATATCCTCGGGTGAGGATTTAAAAAAAAATCTTAGGTACAGTAATATTTACTGAGCACTGTGTAGGTACTATGTTAAGTAAGTGCTTAATATAGTCTTTCCTTCAATCCTCACAACAACCCCAAAAGCAAGGTATTGATATCTTCCTTTACAGATGAGGAAACTAGGCTTAGAAGGCCAAGGTCCTATTGCTAATGTGCAGCAAAGAGCAGGTTTTAAACCGGCCTGTGATTTAATAGGCTTGCATAACTATTCATTTTATTTTTAATATTTTTTCTTTATTGATTTTAGAGAGAGATAGAAACATCGATGAGAGCAAACGTCAATTGGCTGCCCCTCCTGCATGCCCCTCACTGGGGATCGGGCCCACAACCTGGGCATGTGCCCTGACTGGGAACCAAACTGGTGACCTCTTGGTGCAGAGGTCGACGCTCAACCACTGAGCCACACCGGCTGGGCATAACTACTCATTTTACATTTATCTACAGAAATATTGGACTAACTTGTAGTATTCAGAGGCCATTTCAAATTCACCAAGAAATATATATGCATTTCCAAGATTGCTGTATGCTCTTCTTTCAGCTGCTTTATCCCCAAATTCTTTTGCTATAAGGAGACGCTGAAAGAGAAAACTTTGATTAGATATAGCTATAATAAAGAATAATCTCATCACTGTGCAGAACACAGCTGGAAAGATGACTGGCTCCAGAGCCTTGCACTGTACCTGCTCATGAGCTATAACAGCATCCCTGAAGTTGCCAAGGAGGTAATGTGTGTTTCCAAGATTTCCAAAGGCACGTCCTTGGGCAGCTCGGTCACCCAAAGCAGTCACTAGTGACAGGTTTTCCCTAAGGGATAACAAAAAGTTGTGAAAAAAATAGGATCGGGGGGAGTGGGGGATTTATTGTTTAGATTTACACATTTAAATCTTTTTATCAGAAAAAAAAATGTAAATAAGCTTACAGCCATGACGTGCCACATTTTAAAGATGTGTCTATGATGGAGGGTGATTATAGGAACTGGCAGGGTAGATTTTACTAAACCATCCAGGGGGATTTCTGCCCAGGGTAAAGGCTTTAGTTAATCTTGAAACCCCTAAACTAATAAGTTCTATGAAATTCTATTGATAAGAGACTAAAATTACCCCAAGTTAACTTAGACTAACTAATGATACTTCTTGCTTCTGCCACTAAGTGGCACTGGTCTGCAGTTTACATGGAAGCTTTCCTGGGGAGCGGATTACCACTAATTAGTCCAATTTGGTTTATTTTTACTTGCTATTCCATAATTTTAAAACCTTTGCCAAACATTGAAGCTTCGTACGGGATGAAGAATGTACAGCAGACCCATGGCTTAGAGGGCCACCCAGCTGACGGCACCACTCACTCATAAAAATCCACAGCTGCCTGCAGAGCGCTTCTCACTTCTTCCGGAAAGTCACCTGTGTCTTGAGGACCAGGGCAGCCAAAACTCTTCCCTTTGGCGTGATACACATTTCCAAGATTGTAAAGTGCTCTTGCTTCTCCCACCTAGATGAAGATGGCTTTTTACTTTTATGTTGTTGTTGTTAATCCTCACCCGAGGATATTTTTCCATTGATTTTTAGATAAAGTGGAAAGAAAGGAGGGAGGGGGAGAGAGAGAGAGAGAAACATCAACTGAATGCCTCCCGCACAACCCCAACTGGGCCAGGATTGAACCTGTAACCCATGTACATGCCCTTGACCAGGAATTGAACCTGTGACCCTTTGGTCTGCGGGCCGATGCTCTAACCGCTGAGCCAAACCAGCCAGAGCTATTTTTACATTTTGAACTCAGAGGTCAAGTGTTATAATGCCTATCACATACATTTATTTGTAATATCCTTGGCATTATAGTCAAGAGAAATAAAGGTTTACACTGGCTATCCACACAGAACCAAACAAATGATTACTTATGAAAGAAGGACTTCTCATTATTTACTTGTTTTCTCTATTAAAAATTTGTGTGTTTCTTTTCTTCTACTTTTCTATAAATATTTCTTTTTTGGTATTAACTTTTAGATAAACTACAGAGTGATTAAACAGAGTTAAAACACAAAGAAATAAATGAAAAATGTTTCCTTCTTACCTTGTCATTAAGTTCTCTGGAAATATCTAGGTGTCGCTGACAACAAACTACGGCTTCATCAAAATTTCCAAGAACTTTTAAGGTGTTTCCCAGATTACCACTAGCTTTGGCTTCCCCCAGCTGGTCTCCAATAGTCCTGGGGGGGGGGGGGGGAGGGTTGAAAAAGCTAATTGTATTAAAATATAAAGAGGCCAGAATACATTTTTTTCTAGAAGACAATTAACATGCTTAAGGTAAGAAAGACCCATTAGCCTTGAAACCTACTCTGAATAAAAATTTTAAACTTACATTCCTGTATTTAAATTTAAATTCATTTTCATTTACTTAATTAAACTCCAGGGTGATTTCACTACTATTCATTCATTTAATTAAACTCACCTTAAGGATTCATTTTACAATTCAATGCTATTTAATTAGAACTCACTAAATGAACTGTTAGTTTTTTTTTTAATGGAATACAAATATTTTGAAAGTGACAATTTAGGGAGAAAGAACATTAAAAAGCTTCAATTAATTACCTTGCAAGAGTTAAATCGTGATGGTGGTATTCTAATGCTTTGGCATAATCATGCAAATAGAAATAAGCATTGCCCAGCTGGCTGTAAATAGCACTGAGTGTTTTTAGGTCCTCAGTTCCAACTTGAACTGCAGCTTCAAAGAAGGACACCCCAGCACGGCAGTCTCCTGATTTACACAGCCGCTCCCCTTCCAAGGCCAGCTCCAGGCAAGAAGCTTCCATTCTACAAAATTACATAGGACAGACAGTTATAACATTACATTATAACGGCACCACAGGGTTTTTCACTTCCAGTAACATAATTTAAATGTGGATTGTGGCTACCCTTGCTCAGAAGAGCTGTCTCTATAACTGAAGTACATATACAGGACTGATAAAACAGTAAACCATTATTTATAGCAAGAGGTCATTTGCCTATTCAAATGTCTGTGAGACTCAGGTCTTATATAGAATAGCAAAATATCTCTGTATGGAGCTCATTGTATTTATTTGTTATTAAAAAAAATTTTTTTTTCTTTATTGATTTTAGGGAGAGAGGAAGGGAGAGGGAAAGAGATATGGAAACATCGATGAGAGACAACATCGATTGGCATGCCCCTCACTGGGGATTTGGCCCACAACCTGGGCATGTGCCCTGACCAGGAATCGAACTGGTGACCTCTTGGTGCATGGGTCGATGCTCAACCACTGGGCCACGCTGGCCAGGCTGGAGCCCATTTTAATTGCTCCTCACCACCCAACACAGTGACCCACTTGACCAATGAGAGAACCTAAAAGTGTTTCCTAAACTGTTCTGAGTTGTGACAGACTATGGACTTCCTGAGAGTTTGGGGAGAATAGGGTGCCTGAGAAAAGTGAAGTTCTAGAATTACACTCTTCTCAATCCAGGTAATCTACTCACCTGTCCATCAACCCCTCCTCCCATCTCTCTCTTTCTCATACACTCCTACTACTCTCACTCACTCCTTCCTTTTATTACCTACCACCACCACACAATCACCTGTACCTTAGAAAAATAGAGGAGCAAAATATCTTGATCTACAAGGCACACTTCCATAGAGAACTAAGTGTCAAGAAACTTTTATGTTAGAAAGCAATGACAAAGATTGGCAGAAATACTAATTCTCAGTCTGTCACTGAATTTTAAAAGCCAGAAGAATTAAGTTACTGTAAATATATCCAGGGAGAAAAAGTACTGATACTTTGGGTTCTAATCCTAAACGTTACGAGGTGCCCTTCACTGAAGTTGCCATTGTGTTTCTTCAACATTTTTGTGATTTCTGCCATGTCTACATACTACCTAATTACTCACTTTAAATGACTTTCTATAATTTGTCCAATGCCCTTTAAAATGGCATGTCATTAAAAAAAAGATCTAGCTTCATCCAAAGCAGGATCTATGAAACTGAGTTTGATGTGGTACTTATGTTTATTTTTCTCATGCACATTATAAAACAAATATGCAGCCCAGCCGGTGTGGCTCACTGGTTGAGTGTCAACCCGTGCACCAAGAGGTTGCCGGTTTGATTTCTGGTCAGGGCACATGCCCAGGTTGTGGGCCCAATCCCCAGTGGGGGGCATGCAGGAGGCGGCCAATCAATGTTCTTTGTCATCGATGTTTCTATCTCTCTCTTTCTCTCCCTTCCTCTCTCTCTCTAATATCAATAAAGGAAAAAAAAATTCCCTTATGTACCACCACTGGCATACATATCACCCTTTGGAAAACTCTGGTGTAGCTCATCTGTTTTTGAGCAGCACTAAATGATGCCTCACTAGAATTAGCTTTGAGCAAGTCTAACCGAGCAGTGGGCCTTGATTTTGTCTGCACAACAGTGGAGCTCAGGTGGAGTGCTTTTTAAAACCCTCAATGCTGGGTCCCACTCTGGGTGTGAGGTCTGACCGTAATATTTTTAAGTTCCCAGGTAATTCCAATGTACAAGCCAGGGTTGAAAATCACTGCTTTAACAGGAAATGTGAATTAAACATCCACTCATCCAAAATGCATTCAAATATGATTATACTTTTGTATTTCTAGCAGCAGGTCAATTAACATGTTTCTTCAGGTGTTGTCTTTTAGGCTCTTTAGAGCCATGAATTAAAATGGAATTGTAAAAGTGGAAAATAAATCCGGTGAAGCCAAAAGAAAATCTGGACTAAGAGTAACAGAGCCAATGACAAAGGTTCAAAGCTGACTTCTGGTTCAGAAAAGCAGGTTTATGTTGTCACCTCTGCCAGGTCATTTTCAAGTTTTACATCCAGGAATGTATATTTGTTTATGATTCAAGTGACTTAGCCAAAGGCTACTGTTTGTTCACAGTTAGACTGATTTCAACCTCATTCGTGGATCTAGGCAAAATAATGCAAGTAAACCTCTATTAACACTTTGCTTCAACATCAGACCAAGTCAATTAGATATAGGAGGGATGATCTAAAGCACATGGAAAAGTTAGTTAAACCTTAAATTATTATATTTACGTCATTTCAAATAAGTCTGTTTTTGTCTTTCACAAGTAAAAACTGTCCTTTAGAACTATATTTTGAAAATGAAAGAGTTCATAAAAGAATAGAGTATTTTTGTTGAAGGTTGTATGAGGTTACTGGTATAATATTCTATGTGTAAAGAGAAGTGAGAGTCAGAAAAACAGTAATATGTAAAAATGTGATTTTATTAAAGGTTCTTTTGCTAGATGAGGTACTTTAGCTATTTGTCTTTATTTGTTTAAATACTGAAACCACAGAACTTCTAAGAATCATCATAGGGAAAAAATTCAAAAACATTTTTACATATGAACTACATTATATTTTCTCAAAATTTTAAAATATAAGCATGATTCCAATTGTTAAAATTGTATATATGTTGAGCAATTCCACTGCTAGGAAATACGTACATAATGGCTACATGTATACAAATAAAAAAGATATGTAGCCTGGCTGGTGTGGCTCAGTGGTTGAGCATCGACCCATGCACCAAGAGGTCACCAGTTCGAATCCTGGTAAGGGCACATGCCCAGGTTGTGAGCCCGATCCCCAGTGGGGGGCATGCAGGAGGCAGCCAATCAGTGTTCTCTCTCATCAATGTTTCTACCTCTCTCTCCCTCTCCCTTCCTCCCTCTCTCTCTCTAAAAATCAATAAAGAAAAAAAATTTTATTAAAAAAAAAAAGATATATATAAAGGGTGTTCACAGCAGCAAAAAAACACAATTTAAATGTCCATCAATAGAGTACTGGTCAAAAAAATTCCCTGCCATCAACCAATGGAAAACTAATGACAGCCCATGAATTCTCAGGGGTGAGGGGCAGTCCCACACAGCAGCAGCAGCAGCTCAGGATGAGAGGCTGCTGACCAGGACATTAGGGAGAACACAGCACCAGCTCTGCAGAGGTAAGACACGGAAAAATTATCAGTTCAAAACAGTGTTGGCCCTGGCCACTTTGGCTCAGTGGTTAGAGCGCCGGCCTGCGGACCAGAGAGTCCCGGTTCGGTTCCCGCTAGGAGCACGTACCTCGGTTGCAGTTTGTCCCCGGCCCCGGTTGGGGTCGTGTGGGTGGCAACCACTCGATGTGTCTCTCTCATGTTGATGTTTCTCTCTCTCTCTGCCTTCCCCCCTCTCTCCCTCCCGCTCTATCTGAAGATAAATGCAAAAATGTCCTCGGGTGAGGATTAAAAAAAATAATAATAAATAAATAAATAAATAAATAAATAAATAAATAAATAAAACCCAGTGTTGGCCTGTGTCCATATAAAACAGAGAAGTGTTTTCCTCAAATAAATGTCTTCACAAGTATCTGACCTTCTGGACTGAAACTTATACAACATGATACTGGAACTGTTAATCCAAATGATGATGCAGTTAACAAAATTTGGTTATTGTCTGAATTGTCATATGAACTACAAATTTTTAAAAGGTATTTTACATAATTCTCATTAGAAACAGTGATACCAAAGTGGCTGCACAGCTAGCTGCCCTTGAAATCCATGGAGTGAGATTGCTCTATAGAATAAACTACCTTAGAAAAGTTATTTCAGTTACTAATGCCTAAAATCAAGTCCCAGACTGGAGTTTATGATTAATTCTGAGATATAGTATGGCTCTGGTATATTTTATTAGAAAGAAGTTAATATTCTGGCAAAATCTCCAACACCTCAAAGAAATATATCTAATTGCAAAATAGTCAAGGCAGGTTGGTTTATAAATATTTTAGAAGATCATTAAATAGTAACAGAGAAAGTAATTTCATATCCTCTCTGTCTCTATGAGAGAATAGAATTACTTCATTTGTTTACCAGTTGGGTTGAAAACAAAGACAACACCCAGAGTAGAAGGCAAACCAGGAAAATATCTCTCCATTAAAATACATCCCACATACAAAGTTTCCTTTATTCTTCCTAATGGCCTATCTAGTTGTATAATCAGAGAAAGTGCATTTCTAATAACTATAAATAATCACAGATGGAAATGTTTTCACTTTTGCCAACTGACTGAACATTATAACTATAATTCCTCACTTTCTGCACAAACTCATGTTATTTTAATTTCTTTCCATTTTTATATTTTAATATTATTTTAAACTTTTCTTCCATACTAGATTTTTTATTTACCTTCTTAATTTTGGTTTCTTGGATTTGCAGTACATCAATGAAAGCAAAAGAGATTTAGAACACTGATGATACATCATTTTAAATGATTTAATACCTTTTATGTCCAAATCTGACTCTTCCCTCACAGGGCTTACAAACTACTTAGGAATAAACAATGGAATTCAGAAGTTAAGATTCAAAACAAGACTGCTGTGCACCTTCCCCACTATGCTGTGTCTTCTGTGGCTGTCGAATCTCTACAGACCTCAGCTCCACCCTGTGTGTGTTCTTATTGGGCACTGGACCTTTTCTACTACCAGTCCTGGCCCCCACAATTTTCATCCATTCAATTTGCCATATTTATCTAGTTATTTTAGTTTATTTTGTAGAAGGAAAAGCAGTGAAAAATTATGTTGATTTAAATTCTGATTGGTAACTTAGTTTTAAAAGTGGTTTTACTACACATTATATCAAATTCAATTCTCAAAATAACCTTCTGAGATAGGCATTATTACAGAAGGGGAAATTGATGCTCAGAGAGGTTAAGTGACTCGCTTCAGATCATACAGAGGCTGAGAAATGAAATCCTGTCTGTCTCCAAATCCAGTGCTCTTTCCTCCATGTTACCTCAAACTATTTTCAGGAAAGAATATTTTTTTATTTATATTTATATTTTTATATGTATGAGAGAAGAAGGGAGAGGGAGAGAGAGAAACATCAATGTGAGCGCAAAACATCAATCAGCTGCCTCCTGCATGCCCCCTACCAGAGATTGAGCCCGCAACCTGGACATGTGTCCTGATGCGAAATCGAACTGGCAACCTTTTGGTGTACAGGACGACACCCAACCAACTGACCCACACCAGCCAGGGCAAGAAAGAATATTATTAACAACTACATTTACTTAGCAAAATTGAAGAATTCAACACCAAAACGGTATTAATTTACAACTTATATGCAATAGTCTAATTTTTTACAATACTAAAACGTATTGAAATGTTTATAATTCATAGTAACAAGTATGGACAAAATTTCTCAAAGAAATACAAAACTAGAGAAGCTAGTATAATGCACCTGATATACCCATCTGTCAACATCAGCAATTACCAATATATGATATATTATCAATGTTTCATCTCTACTTCCATCCTCAATTGCCAACCCCAGATTCTTTTGAAGTACATTCCAGAAAGCATGATTTCATTTATAAATATTTTAGTATGTACCTCTAAAAGGAGTCATTTTCAAAAATATATAATCACAATACTAGTTATCATACCTAAAAAAAATTAACATTACTTAAAATTAAAGTTTAGAACCAATTCCATTTTACTATCAACTTCCATTTCCCTCTATCTTCACAATTATGTTGCAAAATATGTCATAAAACATTTTAATACCTCTCAGGAGGTTCCTTAGTGTCCAAAGAATTATTCCATATCAAAATTACAAACTCCAGGGGTAGATGAGAACCTCCACAATGAAGAACCAGATGGACAAAACATTACATGCTAAGTGTTTACTACAGCAGAATAATAACTTGCACTAGAGGCCATGACCCCTAACATAAGGATACAAGCTATTACCTTCCATTATACAACAATCCGATCAACACACAGAATGCTGATCTTAGAGCACTGATGAAACCAGAGATTTCTTTGGTGCATTCTTACTAAAAATAGTTACAGAGTTTTAAGTGTCTTTTGGTGAAGTCCTATGCCAGTGTATAACCATGTTTGACTTATGCTGTATCATGGGAAAAGGACAAATCTAAGACCTTCCTACAGGAAGACGTACAATCCACTCCTCCTTAGCTACTGCTCGTACAGAATTAGGAGTATACCACTCTTGAAAACGTGTAGCAAGACAGATAAACATCTTACTAAGTTCACGGTTGTTTGTGTCCAGTGAAGTTCAATAATTCCATCAAATATGGACTGAGTCCGGCCGGTGGCTCAGTGGTTGAGCATCAACCCATGCACCAAGAGGTTGCTGGTTCGATTCTGGGTCAGGACACATGCCCAGGTTGTGGGCCTAATCCTCAGTGGGGGGCATGCAGGAGGTGACCAATCAATGTTCTCTCTCATCGATGTTTCTATCTCTCTCTCTCTCACTTCCTCTCTTTCTAAAATCAATAAAGGAAAAAATAAATTAAAAAAAAAATTTGGACTGAGCCAGAAGACATGCTAGGCATCATGGCTGCCCCAAGGGAGCTAATGATCAAAGAAGGGAGTGGCAAAGGAAGAGGAGACAAATATATGTTTATATAAACAGATACATTAAATTTTAATATAGTTGGTGCTAAGATACCCACAGGAGCACACAGACAAACTATGGAGTTTCGAAGTGGTTTCCAGGAGGAGATAATCTCTGAGCTGACTCTTAACTGTTAAGAGTCTAGATGGTAGATGAAGCTGAGCAATACTTAGGAGGTAAACCTGTCAAGGCTTCACACTGGGTACAGAGAGTGAGAAGGGAAGTGTGTATGTAACTCCCAGGTTTCTGGAACTATGCCCCAAAAGATAGCATGAGTGTAATTCATATATTAAAAGCTCATTTTAATTATGTTGAATGTCTTCCGTTTTCTTTTATTTGAAACTTTATTATTATTTTTTTAATCCTCACCCGAGGATATTTTTACATTTATCTTCAGACAAAGTGGGAGTGAGAGAGATACCTCGATTGCTTGCCACCCGCACGACCCCAACTGGGGCCAGGGACAAACTGCAACTGAGGTACGTACCCTTGGCTGGAATCGAACCCAGGACTCTTTGGTCTGCAGGCTGACGCTCTAACCACTGAGCCAAACCGGCCAGGGCGAAACTTTATTTTTAATAAAAATGCCCTCACCTTATCTATACAAACTTCCTTGGCACTATGCCTTAAAATGAACTATGTGCTCCAAAGGACATTCAATCTCACTGTTTCCTAAACTAAGACATCTAAAGTAGCAAAAACTTTCATTCATTAGAGATTTTGAATATTCATTGCTATATGTTCTAATGTTGATTTAACGTTAACTTGTAACAGTTTTGATAAAGAATTTATTACTATCTAATTGCCTTACTAAAAATTATGTCTTCTGTCCTAATATTTGTGTTTATTTTGCAGTTTAGTGCAATGACCAGAATTTCCAGAACAAATGTTAAATAATAATAATGAAGCAGATATCCTTGCTTTGTTTCCCAATGTATCAGAAATGTCATTAATATTTTACCACTAAATATTAAACTGGCTATTAGCTTATCATGTTTAGAAAAGTACCCACACATTCCAATGTTAATACCCATTTTTTAAAAAGCTCATTTAGAGAGACCATTTAAAAATTGTAACAAAAAAATTAGGTCATTCAGCTGACCACATTACAAAATCCATTTTTTACCGCCAAAGACTTAGAAATATTTTTCAATTTTATATTTGCATTATAGAAAGAGTTACAAAACTATAAACTATTCATAAACTCTTCCACAGAAAAACAATAAACAAACTATAATGTATAATTGGTCTCTACTACTATTTCTCTATAGAAAGGATATAAAAACTTAACAACGACAACAAAAGAAAACTTTGTTTATAGGAATACTATGATTGGTATATTTTGAATATTTTCAAAGTTAAATCTGAAATGATCAGAGTTAAATACATATTTAAATAAGGATTAAAAACCACCCACGAAGAAAGCAGTAGTCTTACCTGTAACGAACATGAAAAGAATGGTCTTCCCTCATGCTTATCAAATTTTCCTCCATCGAGTCATATTATAAACTGAGTATAATATGAAATTATTTTATTTTGTGCCAATCCAGTTCTTTACAATGTAGAATTGTTGCAGAACACTGTCCAGTTAGTATATAAATGAACTGGTGTTAATACATCCTAAGCTCCTGCTTCTTCTTTATTAATAATAAAAGGAGGTCAATGTCAGACAGCTTAAAGGTTCAAAATGTGTCCCAAATCCTTGCATCTCTGGCCCTTTCAGCAGCACTTCAGCAACATTTCTGCAAAAGGAATACAAGAGCTTTGCTTGAAGTCCTATTTTCAGAGAATAACCTAAAGTAATTCCAAGCTGTACACAATCACACTGCTAATTCCACCGACTGTTCTGTCAATCACAGGAGAAAAACAGCCAAGGGCTTAGCTCTCACCATAAAGCTTCTAAATAAGGATGTAAATATGAGATTTATTTGAGAACTATACTTAAGTTTAATTTTTAAACTGAATTGGAATATAATTTCATGTGATATGTTCTATTGTAAACAAATATAGAATATGTATGATAGTTCTAAAAACAAAAGTATGATGCCTCAAGCTTTTACAAACTACTAACAAGTAAAATGAAAATTCAATAATTATTTGAACAAGTAGATTCTAAACTCTGTAAATTTATTTTGTCAAAGAAGATATTTGTGCTGATATTTAGGTTATACTTGTATTCATTTGCTCTCAAAGTATATTCTATTTGAACTCATTAATTGGTCTTTAAAATATTTTTATTAATACCGATAGGTACAAAGAAATTTAGGAAATATGTGTATGGTAGAATGACACAATAAACATTTATATACCACCACCCAGTCTAATATAAAGAACATTATTACTGCCTTTGAAGTCTCCTGGGTGCATCAACCTAATCCAGCATATTTCTTTCCCCTCCAAGGTGGTACTGGCATCGACACAGACATATAGATCAATGGAACAGAATAGAGAGCCCAGAAATAAACCCAAACTCATATGATCAATTTATCTATTACAAAGGAGGCAAGAATATACAATGGAGTAGAGACAGTCTCTTCAATAAATGGTATGGGGAAACTGAACAGATAGATGCAAAAGAATAAAACTGGATCATTCTCTTACACCATTTGCAAGAATGAACTCAAAACAGATTACAAACTTAAATGTAAGACATGAAACCATAATTCCTAGAAGAAAACATATAGGCAGTAAACTCTATGATATCACTCTTAGTGATACTTTGGGGTAAATGTCTCCTTGGGCAAGGGAAATCAAAGAAAAAATAAACAAATGGGACTACATCAAAATAAAAAGTTTTGCACAGTGAAGAAAACCATCAACAAAAACAAAAAGACAACCTACTGAATGGGAGAAGATATTTGCCAATGATACATCCAATAAGGAGTTAATATCCAAAAAGATACGAAACCTCATCAACTTAACACCAAAAAAACAAACAAACAATCTGATTTAAAAAATGGGGAAAGGACCAGAATAGACATTTCTCCAAAGAAGACATACAGATGGCAAAGACAGATGAAAAGATGCTTAGCATCACTAATCATCAGAGAAATGCAAATTAAAACCACAATGAGATATCACCTCACACCTGTCAGAATAGCTATTGTCAATAAATCAACAAACAAGCGTTGGCAGGGATGTGGAAAAACGGCAACCCTCGTACACTGTTGATGAGATTGTGAATTGGTGCACCCATATGGAAAACAGTATGGACAGTCCTCAAAAAATTAAAAACAGAGCTGCCATATGATCTAGCAATCCTATTTCTGGGTATTTGACTGAAGAAATAAAAAACACTAATTCAAAAAATATATATGCACCCCTATGTGCATTGCAGCATCACTAGTATAGCGAAGATATGGAACCTAGATGTCCATCAACAGATGAATGGACAAAGAAGATGTATATATATACACACACACACACACACACACACACACACACACACACACACACACAATGGAATATTATTCAGCCAGTAAAAAGAATGAAATGTTGCCATTTGTGACAATATGGATGGATCTAGAGGGTACTATGCTAAGTGAAGTAAGTTAGAGAAAGACAAATACCACATGATCTCCCTTATATGTATAATCTAAAAATAATAATAAATGAATAAACATAACAAAAATAGACTCAGATATAGAAAAGAAGATGATGGTTACCAAAGAGGAGGAAGTAAGGGGATGGGAATTTTAAATAAAAATTTAAAATAAAAACAATAAAAATTAAAGGAAAAAATACTGCATAGAGAACCATTTTAAAAATAATTAGAACAAGCAAGAAGACAGAGAATGCTATTCACCATTTTAGTAGGACAATTTATAATAATGGTTTTATTATTCTCAGAAGAAGAGTATCCTCAAAAAATTCCCTCTTACATTACAATCTCTATTAACAATTAAGTAACAGTTCTTATCTTAAAATTACTCATTGAACAAACAAGCAATTCTTGATTCAATGATTCATGTTGCAAGAACTCTCTTACCAATTTAGTAACAATGTGTTCATTCATGCTCTACATTGCATGGAGTTAGCAAATCCATTTCAGATTTAATACATACTTTATATCTTAGTGTATATCTATTATATCTATTAGTGTTACTAATTTAACACTAATAAAATTTGCAACAAATATTAAATTATAAATTGTTCATTAAGATAAGAAAATTTAATGACATGACCAGGAAATGGAATGGAAATTATATTTTTTCAAGAATATTAAGAAATCAAGTTCAACTTCTAACCTCCATTAAGACTTATAACTAGTAATTTGCAAAGAATACATATATCCTTAAATAGCATCTCCCAGGTTTTAAAAAACAATGCTCTACAAGCAGCAGAATTTTCACTGATACAATGCCTAGGGCAAGAGAAACAAAGGGAAAAAATTAATAAATGGGACTACATCAAACTAAAAAGCTTCTGCACAGCAAAAGAAACAAGCATCAAAATGGAAAGGGAACCCACCATATGGGAGAGTATAATTGCCAACAATACATCAGATAAGGGGTTCATTTCCAAAATATATAGAGTACTCATACAACTCAACCAAAGGAAGACAAAGAATCCAATTTAAAAATGGGCAGAAGACCTAAATAGACACCTCTCCAAATAGGGCATACAAATGGCTAAGAGACATGAAAAAATGCTCAAAGTCTAATCATCAGAGAGATGCAAATTAAAACAACTATGAGGTATCACCTTACACCCACCAGAATAGCTGCCATCAACAAATCATCAAACAACAAGTGCTGGCGAGGGTGTGGAGAAAAGGGGACTCTAGTACACTGCTGGTGGGAATGCAGACTGGTGCAGTCACTGTAGAAAACAATATGGTGTTTCTCAAAAAACACCATATTGTCAGAGAAAGACAAATATTACATGATCTCACTTATTTGTGGAATATAATGAACAGAATAAGCTGATGAACAAAACAGAGCCACAGACGCAAAAGAAGGGATCAGACTGACAAACCTCAAAGGAGGGGGGTGGGAGGGAGTGATAAAACAAAGATCTTATATGCATATAAGCATAACCAATGGACATAGACAACAATACTGTGAGGGCGGGCGGGATCAGGAGGACGGTGTCAATGGGAAAAGGAGAAACATCTGTAACAAAAATTAATTAATTAAAAAAACATTCAGAAAATAAGTTTTCATTTACCATCATAGAGGTTTCATCACCATTATTAAAGTTTGCTTCAAATGTCAAAATAAA
Organism: Tadarida brasiliensis; assembly: GCA_030848825.1. Taxonomy (NCBI): domain Eukaryota; kingdom Metazoa; phylum Chordata; class Mammalia; order Chiroptera; family Molossidae; genus Tadarida; species Tadarida brasiliensis. The sequence continues at coordinate 9,439,453 of CM061275.1, read as the reverse complement.
ATAAAATAAAAAACACTGCTCTGAAACCTCACTGCTAACAAAACTGTTAACTCACAGCATCTTTTGGTCTGATTGTACAGACGTAAAGAGAAAGCAATTTTTCCACATCCTAGAAACTGACAGTAGCATATAGAAAGATCAACTAGTACATAACTCAGATTACCTCACATTTAATTACCTGATTAGGAAGTCAAAAATCAAAAAGGCAGATAGACTTCTGTCATACAGCCAACTGGACTTCCAGGCACTGTCCAAGGTACACAATCAGAGTCTACAAGTCCTAGCCCTGCTTGACTCCATTGGCAGTAAAATATTTGCAAACCAGGTGATGGAGGAAAATAGGAGATAGACAGTTACATTTACATCTTTTCTACTTCTTTCAACTTACCTAAACTACTCCTGACTGCAACTCAAATGCCAATAATTTTTGGTCTGATTCTTTCATTTAAGTATCTCTATAAACTGGTAATATCCATCAGACAAAAAATATAACTGCCTTTTCTTGCCTCTAGGTTAGATCATTTAAATTCGTTAAACTTCTCTTATCCTAATAATTCCCTCTAAGGTTCAATACTCAAATTCTCCAAATCCCTTTCAGTTGTAATGTTTCAAGTCAGTTAAGTAGCCCTTTATCAATGTGAGTAGAGATACATATTGAGGGAGAATCAAGAATATATTTAAAATGAAGTTCTTTTATATTAGAATTCAGGGTGCAGCTTATAGTAATAAATACACGTCATAGTGAGAAGGGGGTAATGAAGTAGGGTGCCAAAACACCCACTTCTGAATTAACTCAATTAACTACCCTAGATAAACTGGTTATCTCCTGTCAAATTATGTATCTGTAAATAGACACTTCTCTTCAGATGGACTAAAATATGACTTGTCACTGATACCAAACTTCTATTTCTAGTTACATTTTATCTGAAAGATATAGTGGAAACAAGATGGCAAGTATAAGGATCAACACGTGGAAAATCAAGAGCAGGAAAGTAAAGCAGGAAGTTTACACAGAAAAATATGAGAAGATACAGGAAAAAGCAAAGGGTATAGTAAACAAAGTCCAACAAAGAGAAAGTTCAGAGCTTGATTTTAGTGTGGCAGGTGATAAGGAGCCAATTAAAGGCAAGAAAAATTATTCTGACATCAGAATATATGACTGATATGGGAAATTACTGCCTGAAGAAAGTCATGTCAGGCCCAAGAATGGCTGGGTATTTGATTCAGCAGTCTGGCTAAGAGTACCTAGAGAAAAATGCTCACTGAGATGTAAGAGGCAAATGCCAAGCAGTAACAGAGAGCTTACAAGATTTCCAATTTTGATCACAGACAACAAAGCTAAAGGAGTTCATAGCTGGTTTAATTAATCACTAAACCAGTATTACAAGAAATGTTAAAGAAACTTCTTTAAAAATATATATATATGAATAAGAAAATTCTCACTGACAAAGGCAAACACTTAGTAAAAGCAGTAGGATCATCCAACTGTAAAGCTAGTACAGAGGTTAAAAGGCAAAAGTAGAAAGATTAGGTGTAATTCCAACAATAAATTAAGGGATACACATACATACACACACACACACACACACACAAAAGAGGTAAAATAAAATCATGACAAAAACATAAACATGGAGGGGGTAAAAATTGCAGTGATTTTAGAATGTGTTCAAATTAAGTGACCATCATATTAAAATAGATGACTATAAACATAACTTGGTCTATACGAAGCACATGGTAACCACACACCAAAAATCTACAGCAGATATATAAGAAATAAAGAGAAAGGAATTAAAACACAACACTATAGAAAGTCATCAACATGCAAGAGAATAACAGAGGAACAGAGAACAAAAACTATCAGAAAACAATAAAATGGCAATAACTATATACCTATCAATTACTTTAAATGTAAATGGACTAAATGATCCAATCAAAAAAGTGGACAAAGAGCCCTGGCCAGTTTGGGTCAACAGTTAGAACATCAGCCCTCAGACAGAAGGGTGGTGGGTTTGACTCCTGGTCAAGGCACAAACCTGAGTTGTAGGTTCATCCCCAGCCCTGGTCAGGGTCTTGTGGGAGCAACCAAGTAATGTGTCTCTCTCACATCGGTGTTTCTCTCTCTCTCTCTCTCTCTCTCTCTCTCTCTCTCTCTCTCTCCCCCCCCCTCACCCTCCTTCCCTCCCACCCTCCCTCCCTCCCACTCTATCTAAAAAAAAAAAATCAATGGAAGAATATCCTCGGGTGAGGATTAACAAAAGAAAAGGAAAAAAAGGCAAAGGACCAGAATACTTTTCTCCAAAGAGGACATACAGATGACCAATAGACATATGAAAAGATGCTCAACATCACTAATTATGAGGGAAATGCACTTTAAACCACAATGAGATATCACCTCACACCAGTCAAAATGGCTATCATCAATAAATCAACAAACATGTGTTGGTGAGGGTGTGGAGAAAAGGAAACCCTCGTACACTGTTGGTGGGAATGCAGATTGGTGCAGCCACTGTGGAAAACAGTACGGAGTTTCCTCAAAAAATTAAAAATGGAACTGCCTTTTGAACCAGCGATTCCACTTCTGGGAATTTATCCGAAGAAACCCGAAACATGAATTGGAAAGAATATATGCACTCACTGCAGCATTATTTATAATAGCCAAGCTATGGATACAATATAAGTGTCCATCAATAAATGAATGGACAAAGATGTGTTACACATATTCAATGAAATATACTGCGCCATTTAAAAAAGGAAGTCTTACCATTTGCAATAATGTGAATGGATTTAGAGGGTATTATGCTAAGTGAAATAAGCCAGAGAAAGACAAATACCATATGCTTTCACTTATATGTGGAATCTAAAAAACAAACTCAGAGATACAGAGATCGAATTGATGGTTGCCAGATGAGAGGGAAGATGGGGGCAGAGGGGAAAATGGGTGAAAAGGGGGAAAGGATTAAGATGTACAAATTGCCAGTTATAAAAACCGTCCCAGGGATGTAATCAATATAAGGAATATAGTCAATAGTATTGAAATCAAATAAAATTTGATAAATGGCAAAGGATAGGGGCACAGAAAGTAGAACTGAGTAACTGATATTTCTGAATTTTTGCACATCTTTAAAACTATTTTTTTAAGTACCAATGAGACCTAAATAAGTCAGTGGCAAAATGAAATAGAAATTGCAATAGGAGAAAAAATTAAAGCAATGCATAACAGTTCTGATTCTTTATTTAACATAATCTGTAAACCAAGAATATAATCTAGTCAAACTGTTGCATAATACTGAGAACTCAAGATAACTCAAGGTTATGTGTATATAGCTATCTTTATAGCATTGAACATGATTTAAAAAATTTTTTTTTCTTTATTAATTTTTAGAGAGAGAGGAAGGAAGGGGGAGAGAGAGATAGAAACATCGATGAGAGGGAAGGGGAGGAGGGTGACAATGGGGGGAAAAGGAGAAACATCTGTAACAAAAATAAATTAATAAAATAAATAAATAAATAAATAAATAAATAAAGGAAACATCGATGAGAGAGAACATCGACTGGCCGCCTCCTGCATGCCCCCCACTTGGGATTGGGCCCACAACCTGGGCATGTGCTCCAACCGGGAATTGAACCGGTAACCTCTTGGTGCATGGGTTGATGCTCAACCACTGAGCCACACCGGCAGGGATTGAACATGATTTTAATGTTAACTGATAATCATCATATATATCAAATGTAAACCTGCAACCTTGGTATGTGCCCTGACCAGGAATCTAACCCACAACCTTTTTGGTATGGGATGACACTCCAACCAACTGAGCCACCTGGCCAGGGCTTTTGGCAGATTTATTTATTTATTAAAGAATAGTTTATTGGCCCTGGCCGGTTTGGCTCAGCGGTTAGAGCGTCGGCCTGCGGTCCAGAGAGACCCAGGTTCGGTTCCCGCTAAGGGCATGTACTTCGGTTGCAGTTTGTCCCCGGCCCTGGTTGGTCGTGCGGGTGGCAGCCACTCGATGTGTCACTTTCACACTGATGTTTCTCTCTCTCTCTCTTTTCCTCTCTCTCCCTCCCACTCTATCTGAACAAAAAATGAAAAAATGTCCTCGGGTGAGGATAAAAAAAAAAAAAGAATAGTTTATTGATTTTTAGAGAGAGAGAGAGGAAGGGAAAGAAACGTGGATGTGAGAGCGCAACATTGTTCGGCTGCCTCCTACATGCCCCCCACCTGGGATTGAGCCTGCAGCAGGGCATGTGCACTGACCAGGAACCGAACCCAGCAACCCTCTGGTGAATGGAATGATGCCACCCGGCCAGGGCTCTTGGCAGATTTTTTTAAATGCAGGTACAGAGCGGTGGGCATTTAAAATGTGAAATAATGAATGTAACCATTTCAGCAGAGTAAAATCCAAAAACAATTCTAGTAATATAAAATAAGAAATCTTTTTCATTTTCAAATGTTTACACTTAAAACCTCACTATTCTAAACAACTAACCCCTTTATGTGCAGTTTCATTTACTACTGCTCATGATGGTTCAAAAATATTAAATGAAGAAGTCCAGAAATAAACAATTCATAAATTTAAAAATTTTGCCATTCTGAGAGGAGTGGTGAAATCTCTCACCAACCCCCTCCATCCAGCCAGGAGTGTGAAATCTCCCCCCACCCCTCCTTAGTCACTTAGTAGTCTCCTCCTTATCAGATCATTATCAGATTGACCTGGGGCAGAATCACAGTGCCTGTGTTCAAGTGACCCTTATTTTACTTAATAGTGGCCCCAAAACACAAGAGTACTGATGCTGGCAATTCAGATATACCAAAGAGAAGCTGTGAAGTGCTTCCTTTAAGTGAAAAGGTGTGTATGTATAGGAAAAAACATTATATATATATGTATATATATATATATATATATATATATATATATATATATATATATATATATATATAGGGTTCAACACTCCATGGTTTCAGGCATCCACGGGCGGGGTGGGGGAGGTAGTCTTAGAACCTACCCCCGAGGATAAGGGGAGACTACTGTATACGGAAACATTCTTTTTTTGTTGTTGTTGTTCAGATACAGTGGGAGGGAGAGAGAAGAAGAGAGAGAGAGAGAGAAAAACATCCACACGAAAGGGACACATCGAGTGGCTGCCTCCCGCATGACCAACCAGGGCCAGGGACAAATTGCAACTGAGGCACGTGTCCCCAGCGGGAACCGAACCCGGGTCTCTCTGGACCACAGGCCAACGCTCTAACCGCCGAGCCAAACAGGCCAGGGCTTTTTTTTTTTTAGGGAGTGAGAGAGAGAGAAAAAAAAAAAACATTGATGAGAGAAAACATCAAATGGCCGCCTCCTGCATGCCCCCCACTGGGGATAGGGCCCACAACCTGGGCATGTGCCCTGACTGAGGAATCGAACCAGCGACTTCTTGGTGCATGGGTGGACGCTCAACCACTAAGCCACATCAGTCGGGCTACGGAAACATTCTTTTTTAGTGAGGAACATTTATATTTTTATCTATCACATGAAGCTAAAAGGACACCAAAGAATCACACTCCTTGGATAACCAAAATACCAATAAAAGCCATATATGAAATTTCAAACTAGATGAATACTAAAACAAAATTTAATATACAAGAAAGAGATTTAAATATTTCAAGCCTTCATCTTAGAGTTGTTGTTAAACAGTAAGGAAGGACCTAATGAGAAATGCTGATTATTCGTAATTCAGCAGTGGTTTCTAACAGTCTCTACACAAGACACTGTGGATATCATAATTACTGCATGCGCAGCTTCTCAGTTCTGAGGGCCTGGCAGCCAATGATAACTCAGGAAGAAGGTGACTAGTGAATATTTTTCTGGGGGGGTGGTAAACTAGAATGGGGCTTTACTTTTAAATTATACATAGAGTCCATGTGAATTACGCCAGTGACTACACCAATTCAAACTGCTGTTTGTAATTACTATCCTAATCACAATAAAAGTCCAGCTCCAACAAGATTATTTATTTATATATAAAATATAAATACATTCAACTAAAGGAAAGAGGTCTTACATATATTCATTCGAATAAATTATACTCTTATCTCTATTACTTGGTTTTATTTCTCACCAAACTGAAGCCCATAGTATAAATACATAATGTTAATTTTACTTCCTATAAAACAACTTTAGAGATGGTCCTTTTAATCCATTAGTAAAATTAATAACCTTTAAAAGTCTCTAACTTGCATAAGGAAAATGATTTCTACTTTATTATAAACACAAAATTCTGAATACATAGAAGTATTATAATATCAAGGTTATAAAAGACACAAAAATGACTTAAAAAAAAAAAAAAAAAAGCATTCTAGCCTGGCTGGTGTGGCTCACTGGCTGAGTGTGGACCCATGCACCAAGAGGTCGCAGGTTCGATTCCTGGTCAGGGCACATGCCCAGGTTGTGGCCCCAGTTCCCAGTAGGGGGCGTGTAGGAGGCAGCCAATTGATGTATTTTTCTCACATCCATGTTTCTATCTCTCCCTTCCTCTCTCTCTAAAAAATCAATAAAAACATATTTTTAAAAAAGACATTCTAAATTTTAATCAATGCCAATTATATTTTCAGTGCTTTCCAAATTACTGCATAGGTTATAAGACCAGGGGATCACAAGAAAATGTCTGCAATGCAAAAACACTGACCATTCACACTAAGCCTAATTTCTAAAACAACCAAAATAAAACCACAAAAAATCCTACATATAATATATGTAGTTCTTGCCCTTTCTGATCTGTATGTAATCTTTTGTTAATAAATATAAATTTACTTATTTGTTTTTATCTTTTTAGAGCCTATGCAAATTATTGGACCAACATGATGCAACTTATAGAAACTCAAAGAAGTAAAATTCAAAATAATCTTATAAAGACATTACTATGCCATAAAAAGAGAAATACTTATTAGTAAACAATGGGGAGAACACAATTTTAGAAAAATTGGTTATCAAGTCACTAGAGAATATAACCCATAGCCATTTATTACTACCAATGTTGGTCAGCCATCAGCTTAAATCAATTAATACATATGTGAAAAACTCAACAGTGAAGTAGAAAAGAAGTGGTCTTTTCAACTAAGCATTGTTCTTAAGTTAATAAATGACAATAAATCAGTTCTCTTAACAAGATTTTAACAAGGCAAAATTGCTTTCAATAAATTTTTAAGCAGAAATAAACCCCAAGTGCAAAAGAATTATAAATGCCTAAATAGGATCCCTAAAGAGTTTGAATGTAGATTTTTCATAGGAAAATATAACTGTCTTCTCCTTCAAAAGGTACACCATTCTCTGCAAAAATGATTCTATTCAATTCAGTAATGTTATGAGGTGATATGGGAAGGATAATCCTAAGTAAAAAGGACTAAGGAAAGCTTTGGGGAAGAAATGAAATCTGTACTGCACCTTGAAGGACGGGCAGACCTTATTAGGCAAATAGAGGAAATGGCTCAAAAAGGGCAAGGAGGAGGGAACACACAGAATGTGTGCCAGGACAAGCACATTGCGTTAGGAGTAGGGAAAGAGAAGTCAAAGAAGGTATTAAATTATGCGGGACTCTGAATATTTGACCATGTATTTACATAATGGGGAACCTTATAATTTTTCCAACAAAGGAATAGCGAAGTTGGATCTGTGTGAGGAAAATAACCTGGCAGCAACATATAGGGCAGGATAGTGAGACAGGAAAAAGATACTGCAAAAACTCCAGAAGTAAATTGCTTTGCACATAATTGATGTCCAACAAACTCTTTTGATTTCTTGCCTGGGAAGAACTGAACTATAAATCAGCAAAGAATCCTTTAATGTTGAGAAAAACCACACTTTAATACCTTTCTGCTCCACAGTAAAGAGTACATTCATATTCATATAAATAACTCGGGAAAGTCTTATTTGTTTAAATTGTTTTTATAAAGATGGTAAGTGCTTGCTTCGGCAGCACATATACAAAGATGATTAAAAAGGATATTGAAATGTTATGTGATTTATAAGGTACTGAAAAAAAGACAGCAGTCCTAAAAGAAGGACTGAAATATTTCTGCATAGTTCACAACAAAACACAGGACCTTCAGACATCTTAAACATAGGATTATGTCCCTCAGATGGAATCCAGAGACCTGGTGGAGAGATTCAAACAAACACATCAAAGCAATACAGCATGTGCTCTGGAATCAGGCCCTGGTTGGAATATCAGCACAGTGACTTATTAGTTATATGATCTTAAGCTAGTTAAACTCTCAGAGTTAGTTTGGGCATAAGATACTTAGCCAACATGTGTTGTGATGAGATACGATTTATAAAGCACCTAACCCAGTGCCTGGCTCTGGTACTTAATAAAAGTGCTCCATAAAGCACAGTAGCAATAATGATAATAGTTACTGTTATTATTATTTTTAAAAAACATGTTGATTAGACTAGATTTAGAATAGTCTAAGTCTATTGCAGGTTTTCGATTTTGAACTTCCTGAGAACTAATTACAAAATTTTATCTTTTCGGTAAATCTTAGAGATACCTGATACTTAAGAACAAGGCCATTTTTAAAAGTCTATATCCTGCCCGGGTGGTGTGGCTCCATAGATTGAGCGTCCCATGGACTGAGAGGTCCTGGTTCAATTCCTGGTCATTCATGTACCTGGTTGCGGGTTTCCGGCTCGATCCCCAAAAGGGGGTGAGCAGGAGGCAGGCAGCGCATCGATGTGTTTCTATCTATCTCCCTTCCTCTCTCTCTAAATAATAATAATAATAATAATAATAATAATAATAATGTCTATATCCTATCCTTGCTGTAATTAGCCAAGTACCAAGTCTGAAATTTATATTAAAATATAATATTAAATACACCTGCTTATCTGGCCAAAGTGGATTTAGGGGGAAATGCCTCTTCCACAGTATCACACAACTTTTACTTTGTATCCGCTCCACTCCTCATGTAAATAATAGCAGGAGAGCTTGCTAGAATGAGTCCAGGGTAAGGTGTAAAGAAGCATAGGTATGACACTGTCCCTCAAGCCCTGAGCCCCCCACTCTCTTCACACACACCCATGTCACCAACAGTGATCTTTCTTTTATGTTGCTTACTCTATTCTAAGCAATCAACCAAAGCTGCTTCTCGAATAGCGACAACCCAAGCAAGAGTGGGTCTTATCGCTGGTAATCGCATTGGCGGTTATCAGGCCGTAAATCTTCCGTGCAGCCTTCTAAAGTGGCAGCTTGAAAACTCAGCTCGGTCGGTGAGTTAACTCCCACACACACTAGACTCCTCTACAAGCCGACAGAAAGGACAGCCAGGAACCTACTTCGTGCAGCTCTCCGCAGGGTTAAATTATGCATTGAGGCAAAGTTTCCGTCCTTACTCGTTTTCTTTAATTGATTTCAAATACTAGTTAAAAGGATCTAACTGGTTACCATTAAAACAAAGAAATTACGGATTCTCCACTTTTTTACTACTCGAAGATATTCTATAGATTTTCAGGAAAGGACTTTCTTAACATTCTATGCTTATTAAAACTTTTTGCAGCAACTACCCATTTCTATGGTAAGTCGACAGGTGGGGCCCCAAAGGTGTCGAATTTAAAGGTGTTGGACAAAACCAGAACTGCCAGGCGGAGACCGCACGCACACGACCACAGGTGAAGGCAATCGGCCTGGGATGTAATTCCACGGGGTTTCGGGGTTTTGATGTCTGCTACTCACACTCGGAATACGTGAGAAGTCATTGTATCCCATTCTACCTTTTATTTTAAAACATCAGCGAACGCAACTGAGAAGCTTAACTCGCATTTAAAAACCTCCAACAAGCGCGCAGCTGGGTGTCGTCCCGGAACGAGCAGCTCCTCGCCCCGTCCCCGCCGCGCCAGTCCCCGCCGACCACCCGGGCCTCCTCCCGCCCGGAACAAAGGCGGTCGCCCCCAGACCCGGACCTCGGACCCCAAACCCGCCCCCCACACGCAACACGCTCCCTGTCACCTCCCTCCGCGGGGCGTCCTCAAACGCCCCTCACAACTCACCTCCAGCGGGCCGGCGAGTCGGGAGAGCGCGGTGGACGCGGCAACGCTGCAGCAGCGGCCGCCTCGGGCGACGGGCGGGTGGCCGCGTCCCCTCCCCGCCGCCGCCGGCGCCTGGCCAGGCAGGGGCACCTCGGGAGGTCGGTGCGCGCCCCCCGCCCCGGTCCCCGCCCCCGGCCGGTCACGTGAGCCAGAGCTCCCAGGGCTCTCTTCGCCTACTCCGCTGGTCCCACCGCCACCCAGGGGTCTCGCAACACCGCCCGCCCCTACCGCGCCCTCTGCGCCTGCGCCACAGCGCCAGTGGCTCCCATTCAAACTGACAACGCCCCGCGTCTTTCGGACCAGCCAATGGCGAGCGCGGGGGGCGGGGCGGCGCTCTGCGGGTCGGTTGGAGCGGGACCTGGGGGCGCTCGGTTCTGCTCTGCTCCGGGACCTGTCCGCGACTCCCGCGTAGTTCTTTCCTGTCCTCTTATTTTCTCTTCAAACACTGATGGGTGGGTGGAGTGACAAATATCGTCCAGAAAGAGTTCTTCAGAGAGGGTGTGGCCCAGACCCCTTTAAAAGTTGGGAGTCCCAAACAAGTGCCTCCTGCCCTAAGGCGTGCCCAGGCCTGGAGAACGAGCACCCCAAGCGGGATCTGCGGGTTAAGAAAAAGAAGGCTCTGTGAAAGGCACAGAGGGACCCGTATGAAAGTCTGAACAAGGCAGCCTCAGTTCTGGAGGCTACCACAATCCTGGCGTTTCCAGCTGTTGAAAAAGCAAACTTATGTGGTTCCCGGGAAAGCTGGGTGGCAGTGTTACCCGTTGCATACAGGACGCAACGTTCCAAACACACTGGGAAGAATACATTTTCTTTCCAATCCTTTGCATATCAAGTTAATTAAAAAAAAAAAGGTCTCAATTTGTTCTCCTTCACAAAAATACCAATACTAGCGTTTCTCTGTGCTACAGAATCTGGTCGATTTGATGAGACTATTTCTCGGGTATTTCTCCCCTGAAATAAAATTTGTTTCTACAGCTTACGGATATGTTAAAGAAACCCCCAGTTTCTGTATCTCTCTGAATGATGGTCATAACCACTGATCCAAACACTATTTCTAGGAAGGTCTTATGGCAAATTGGTGAAAATAACAGCTTTGGCATCAAACTAGGCTTACATCTGAGTTCCATCTCTGCCACTTACTGGCTAATTGACCATGAACAAGTTACCTGTCCTTGTTAGCCTTAGTTTCCTCAATTGTAAAACACAGAAAATAAATCTTTCCATAAAGGTGGTTGATATGCTTTAGTGAGGTAAGTTTTAAGTGGTTAACATAGTGCCTGACTGCTCAATAAATGGTACCTATTATCATTATTATCAACAACTACCTTTAATATCAGGTACTTAAAAAACAACAACTGAATTAGCTGGCTGTGCTATCTCAGAGGTAGGATTAAGATTCCTTCTTACTCATAAATTCTTTTCTGGGTGTTGATACGAAAGCCACAAAGGAAGTACAATATAACAAGTTCAACATGTCCAAATGAATCATTACTTCCCCCTTGCAAATCTTCTCTTATACATGGGACACTCTATCACTCATACTAGTTATCTCCATCTTACTCAAGTTGAATTATCTTTTAAATGATCTCTTTAAAGGCGTAAATCAGATTATGTCATTCTTCTACTTGAAAAACTTTAGTGGCCTCACATCTGATCTAAAATAAAATCTAAATTCCCTACCATGGCCCACAAAGCCCTAAGTCACCTTGTCCTGCTCACCTCTCTACTCTCCTGTATTCCTGTTTCCTCCTGGCTCACTTCCCTCCAAGCACACAGGACCTCTGCAGGCCATAGAACAGACCAAGTCTCAGGATTCTTTGTCTCAGGGCCTTTTCCCTGGCAGTTACCTCTGCCTAGATATTTTCCCCCAGGCTCTTTCAATGGCTGGCTTCTTTTCAGCCCTTAGCTTTCAGCTTACTCATTACAATATCCAGCAAGTATTTAATTTCTGGTACATGTCAGGAACTCTTCTAGATGCTGGGAACATAGTAATGAGCAAGACAGAACACAGCTCCTGCTCTCATGGAGTTCAATAAAAATAAATAACAAGAAAAAGATCTGGTTGTGATAGGTATCGTGCAGAGAAGTCAAAGTACAGCAATGTGAGAGTAACTGAATGACTACTTTACACTGAGAGTCGAGGTAAGAAAGTTCACTCTGAGAAGATGATATTCAAACTGAGATTTGAATTATTAGAAGGAGCCAACTGTCAAGCAAAGCTCAGGGAAGAGTACTTCAGGCAAAGGGCATGGCTAATGCAAAGTCCTGTGAAGACAAGCTCTGTGGGTTTGAGAATCTGGGAGAGGGCCACTGGGCCTTAAGTGAAGTGGGGGAGAGGAGAACATTCAAGATGAAGTCACACCAGCCCAGCTGGTGTGGCTCAGTGGATTGAGCATCCTCCCATGCACCAGGAGGTCACCGGTTCAATTCCTGGTCAGGGCACATGCCCGGGTTGCAGCTCGATCCCTAATGGGGGTGCGTGCAGGAGGCAGTGGATCGATGTTTCTCTCTCACATCAATGTTTCTCCCTCTTTCACTCCCTCCTTCTCTCTAAAAAAAAATGAATAAAACATATTTGGGGAAAAAAGATGAAGTCATACCAGACCACACAGGCCTTTGGAAGCCAGGATAATGAGTTGGGCTTTCTTTTCTAAATGTTATAGTTGCCAATGGAAGATTTTAAGCATGGGAATAACATCATTTGTATATATTTTTTAAAGCACACTCTGAAACAAATCCAGAATTTGAGACAGTCTAAGTCCAGACTTTTCATAAACGTCATCGTTATGAAAAAACCCAAACAGAACACAATGAATCTTCAAGGAGCCCTGAATCAGAGACAGAGAAAGGGGTAGGGGGACCATAAAAGTCATTTAAGAAACAATTGGGGAAATTTGAATATAGACTGCATATTAGATGATATTATGGAATTACTGTTAATTTTCTTACATGTGACACAGAATTATGGCTATATAATAGAATGTCTTTATTTTTAGGAAATGAAAGCTGAAATATTTAAGGGTAAAGCACCATGATTTCTGCAACTTACATTCAAATGGTTCAGCAAAAGAGATGGAAGGAGAGAAATATAAACCAGATTTAACAATTGAGTCTAGTTGAAGATGTATGCAGATAATATAGTATATATATAGTATATATAGTATATACTAATATATGCTACACACACACATACACTATTCTTGTACTATTCTATTCATGTATTCTACTTTTACCTTTTCTAGAAATTTGGACTTTTTTAGAATGAAAAGTAGTGAAGAAAATCCACTCTGTAGACGTCCATGTCAGACAGTAATGAACTAGATACCTGATCTAACTCTCCTGCTGAAAACAACTTAAAATGATTTTAAATATTAAAAAAAATAGAAAATGTATCAATGAACTAGCATGAAAATAAGGATTACTCAGAAGCTAAGAACTAATAAAAGAAACAAACAGCACTGAGGCCAAGCTTCATCTCAACTAAACCTGATGAACTCGAGTTTTAGTTATCATGGTCTCATGAGGCATGGAAAGAAGAGACAAAGGCCAGGTCCTGCCAAGATGAGGATCTAATAAGAGACTCCACACGTAGAGCTGGGATCTCCCAAAGGCCTTGCCAACCTTTTCCCATAGGACTATATAAGAGAAAATTGCCTGTAATCAGCCTTATATAGAATGGAAGGGGAAATATCTCCTGAGTTTCTATTTTTTTAACCAATGGTAATAATCTACCTGGGTTGTCTGAAACACTCAGACACATAATTTACTTTAAAGTGGTTTCAGGTTGGTGGTGCCCCTAGTAAACTGGCAAAGATAAACAAAATCACTTCTCAGTTAGAGAAATCCAACTGCTATAAACTATATTTGTGTGCCTCCACAAATTTATATATTTAAATGAATTTGGAGGCGGAGCCTTTAAGAGGTGATCAGGTCATGAGGGTGGAGACCTCATGAATGAGATTAGTGCCCTTATAAAAGAGACTCCGGAGAGCAACCTCACCCCTCCCACCATGTGAGGATGCAGCAAGATGATGGCCCTCTATGAACCAGGAAATGGGTCCTCACCAGACACTGAATCTGCTGGCTCCCTGATCTTAGGCTTCTCAGCCTCCAGAATATGGGGAATAAATGTTTTCTTTAAGCAATTTAGTTTATGGTAGTTTGTCAGCCCAAGTTGACTAAGACACCAACTTAACCCAGACTCCAAAAATTTAATTCCAAAAAATGTGAACTCTCAACCAAATCAGAAATCATACAAAGAAACAAGGCATTTGTACAAGAATTAGCAGGAAAAACAGATAACAGAATCAAACTCGTAAAGACTTTGAAACTGGAATTATCAGCCATAGGTTTTAAATAAGTAGGTTTAATATATTTAAAGAAATAAAATCAAAGAATGAATGTATAAATGAAAAACAAAGTTCTGCAAAAAAAAAAAGAACATGCTGGTTTAAAAAAGAATCCAGCCCAACTGGTGTGGCTCAGCGGCTGAGCATCAACCCATGCACCAAGAGGTCGCTGGTTCGATTTCCGGGCACATGCCCAGGTTGTGGGCCCAATCCCAGTGGGGGGCATGCAGGAGGCAGCCAATCGATGTCCTCTCTCATCAATGCTTCTATCTCTCTCTTCCTCTCCCTTCCTCTCTCTAAAATCAATTAAAAAAAAAAAAAGAATCCAACACAACTTCTAGACTTAAATGAACATAATAATTAGAATTTAAATTCAGTGCACATGAGTAACAAGAAATTAGACATTGTGAAGAGAGAATTAGCAAACTGGAAGACAGAACTAATTTTTCATATAAAAGAGAAACATGGATGCTAGAGTGAGAAGATCTAACCTGTGTCCAATCAAAATTCTAAGATGAGAAAAGAAATGGACAATACTTTAAGCAGAATTTTTCATTTTTTTAAAATTAATTTTTAGAGAGAGAGGAAGGGAGAGGGAGAGAGAGAGAGAGAGAGAGAGAGAAACATCAATGAGAGAGAACATCGATGAGAACATCAATTAGCAGCCTCCTGCATGTCTCCCACTGGGGATTGGGCTCACAACCTGGGCATGTGCCCTGACCGGGAATTGAACCAGTGACCTCTTGATGCATGGGTCGACACTCAACCACTGAGCCACACTGGCCAGGTGAAGCAGAATATTTAGAACGAAAAAAGAAATTATACCTAGACAAGAGATAATGAAAATACAGAGCACTAGAAACAAAGAAGTAACCTTAAAGCCAGTGAGAGAGAAAGGGCTGATTACCTCCCATGGAACAACAATCAGGCTGACAGGTGACTTTTCAACCGAAAAAATGTAAGCCAGAAGAATAATATATTTGATGTGATCAGATAAAATGACCTAGAATTATTTAACCAGTGGAAATATCTTTCAAAAACAAGAGTGAAATAAAGGCATTTTCAGGTGAACAAAAACTGGTTTTGCCATCACAGACCCTCACTATGTAAAGTTACAAAGGTTCTTTTTCAAGAAGAAAAAATGATCTCAGATGGATGGTTACAGATGCAGTGAGAGAAATGATGACCATATTAAGTGGTAAATATGTGGGTAAAATAAACTACTATTAATGGATGTCTTGTTCTTTCTTGCCTTGCAAATTCACTCATTCATCATAACACATATGTTTAAATATCTATTATGTGCCCCAGACTATGTTGGTTGCTAGGAACACAACAGTGGGGTTTTTACTGTACCATTTCTATGTTATTAAATGAAACCCCCTAATGTTAACACTGCTGACAGGCCTCCTTAACCATTTTCCAGTGCCTTGGTGAAGGGGGAAAGTATTGAAAGTGTGCACAGCTTTATAACATGCAGGGTTGTTAGGACAGACCAAGCTTAGCCTTTTGAGTTTTTTATTTTTTATTTTTTTAACTTATCTTTATTGTTGAATGTATTACAGATGTTCCTCATTTTCCCCCCCATTGCCCCCCTCCTCCCCATTCCCACCCCCCTCCTGCCTTTCCCCACACTGTTGTCTGTGTCCATTGGTTATGCATGTATACATATAAGTTCTTTGGTTTATTTCTTCCCACACCCCCACCCCCCTTCCCTTTGAGGTTTGTCAGTCTAACAACCAATTTGTACTTCTTAATCCCTTCACCTTTTTCACCCATCCCTCCAGCCCCCACCCATCTGGTAACCAACAAAAGTTCTCGGTATCTATGAGAATGTTTCTGTTCTGCTTGTTCATATTTTTTGTAGATTCAATTGTTAATAGATGTGTATTTATTGCCGTTTTATTTGTTCATATTTTTTTATCTTTTTCTTCAAGAAGACCCTTCAACATTTCGTATAATAATGGTTTGGTGGTGATGAACTCCTTTAGCTTTTCTTTGTCTGGAAAACTCTTTATATGGCCATCGATTCTAAATGACAGCTTTGCAGGATAGAGTAATCTTGGTTGTAGGTTCTTGCTTTTCATCACTCTGAATATTTCTTGCCACTCCCTTCTGGCCTGCAAAGTTTCTTTTGAGAAATCAGCTGACAGTCTTATGGGAACTCCCTTGAAGGTAATTAACTGCTTTTCTCTTGCTGCTTTTAAGATTCTCTCTTTGTCTTGAAACTTTTGCATTCTGATGATGATGGGTCTTGGTGTGGGCCTCTTGGGGTTCATTTTGTTTGGGACTCTCTGTGCCTCTTGGACTTGTATGTCTGTTTCCTTCACCAAGTTCGGGAAGTTTTCTGCCATTATTGTTTCAAATAGGTTTTCGATTTCTTGTTCTCTCTCTTCTCCTTCTGGCACCCCCAAGATGCGAATGTTGGCACGCTTGAAGTTGTCCCAGAGGCTCCTTACACTATCCTCATTTTTTTGGATTCTTTTTTCTTTTTGCTGTTCTGATTGGGAGTTTTTTGCTTCCTTATATTCCAAATCGATGGTTTGCTTCTTGGCTTTACCTACTCTACTATTGAATCTGTGTAAACTATTCTTTATTTCAGTTAGTGCCTCCTTCATTTCTGACTGGTCCTTTTTTATGCTCTTGAGGCCCTCTCTAAGTTCACTGAGGTTCTCACTAAGTCCATTGAGCATCCTTATAAGCAGTGTTTTGAACTCAGCCTCTGTTAGGTTGCTTAACTCCATTTCACTTAGTTCTTTTCCTGGAGTTTTGTTCTGTTCTTTCATTTGGGACCTGTTTCTTTGTCTCCTCATTTTGGCTGCCTCCCTGTGTTTGTTTCTATGTAGTACTTAGCGAGAGGTATAGGGATAGTTGAGACCAGATGCTGCTTGTTTGAAAGAATTTAGGAAAAGCTGAAGCAGGATCCAAGACAGGCCAATCCTATGGTAAAGCAACTGGCAATAGTTTGGGTGGGCCTGGAAGTTGGGTGGGGCGGGGCCTCAGGGAATCACCAGGGCGGGGCAAACAGTGTGAGCCAGGTAGCTGGAGTCCCAGATATGGCAGCGTCTGCCGGCCCAGGGAAGGGCTCACCAAAGGAACAAAAGCCTGTGATAGCACATTTGTCCAGGAGAAAGCTGCCTCTCCAGCCCTCACTCCAATGCCAAACAGCTCAGTTCTTCCCCATATGACTCTGGTGCCTTTCAGGCTCCCTCCCGCACGCTGGAGCCTGGAGGGTTCGAGTCTGAGTAAGTCCGTGGGCAGGCCCTTTAAGAGGAGCTGGGGGGGGGGGGGTTGCTCCAGCCGCCTCAGCCTCAGTTCCCGCTGGTTTTTCCAGCCAGAAGTTATGGGGACTTCTCTTCTTGGCACTGGAACCCTGAACTGGGTGTCTGGTGTGGGACGGGGACCCCTCAGTCCTCAGGGACGACCTTCCCAGCCGAGGTATCTTCCTGATTTTTATCCGCCACACGTGGGTGTGGGACCAGCCTGTCCGCCTCCGCCCTCCTACCAGTCTCGATGTGGCTTCTTCTTTAATTTCGTAGTTGTAGGACTTCCATTCAGCTTGATTTCAGGCGGTTTTGAATGATGGTTGTTCTGTAGTTTAGTTGTAATTTTATGTGGTTGTGGGAGGAGGGGATCCCGCGTTTACCTACGCCGCCATCTTGACCGGAAGCCGCCTTTTGAGTTTTTTAGATAAAGCTAGGGTGGCTGGACTTTTCTCTGAGTTATAAATCACCCCACTGAATCTAGGCAAATTTGAATAACCAAGTAAGTAACCCTTGTTGCTTTCCTTTCCAACAAAGTCTATCAGAGAATAACAGTGCTCCCTCGACTAAAAGAAAGTCGGAATATTGGGTGAGGAGGTTCCTCAGTAAGAATGTAGACCTGGTAGTTTCACCTTTTGAAATAAGAGGGGAAAAGTGAGGGGGAGGGCTTTCCAAAGGAATACCTAAGAAAAGGGGCATAGGAGAAGATCTCAAAATGCAGGGGAAACAGCCTACTAACAGGTTTAATCTTTCATTTGAAATGTAGAGTCAATCAATAAATAATGAGAGCTAAGATTTATTGATGCTAAATATGTACCAGGCACTGTTCTAAGCACTTGACATGTTGGAGAGTTATAGCTGGGTCCTGACTGATATAAGGACTAAATGAATTAATACGTGTAAAGTGCTCAGGACAATGCCTAGTACATGGTAAGTACTAGGCTGGACAGTTTTTACTATTGCTGTTATTTTAATGAATATTTAATCTTCACAACAACCCTATGAAGTCTGTACTAATATCATCCTCATTTTACAGACTCTCAGGTTTGTTTGTCTCCCTAGAAGCACATCCTGAGATAGGGATTTAGGTCCACATGATTTATTGAGGAAAGGCTCTAGAGTCTAAAGCATAAACCTCTCCATAGAATTAGCCCTCATTTTATAGAAGGGAGCTGGCTTTTCTCTTCTTTCTTTTTTTGATGAGTTTATTTGAGCCAAACTGATAATATATGCTGGGAGCCAGATCTCACATTCTCCTGGAGCTGGCTTTTTGAACCTTTGTATTGGGGTGGGGTGGAATGTAATTTCCCTGGGTGTGGCAGCTCGCTCTAGCAAAAACTACAGAGAGGGAGGCAGCTATAATCTTTAGTAGCCAACCTCACAACAGCAGGGAGATGGGTGCACTGGTCAGTAAAAGATGTCTGAACAGGACACCTAAACAGCATCCACCACACCTGGTCAATGGCAGAGCCTCTGTCTCAGGGGCCATGCTTTCAAACTCTCCTTATACTATCTCTTATAAAGAAAATGATAGCCCTGGCCGGTTTGACTCAGCAGTTAGAGCGTCAGCCTGTGGACCAAAGAGTCGCAGGTTTGATTCTGGCCAAGGGCACATACCTTGGTTGTGGTTTGTCCCTGCCCCTGGTCAGGTTCATGTGGGAGGCAACCAGTTGATGTGTCTCTCTCACATCGATGTTTCCTCTTTCTCTCTCTCTCCCTCCCCACCTCCCACTCTATCTGAAGATAAATAGAAAAATATCCTCGGGTGAGAATTTTAAAAAAAAATTAAAAAATGATAAATGGAGACATGTGGCTGACAAAGGGTTAATGTTAAATACTTAGTATTTAAAGAGCTTTTACAATGAAACATCACAACAGAAAAAAAAACAAAGGACAAGGACCAGCACTTCACAATGGAACTTTAAGGGACCACAATGAGCTCACAAATGAACTTCAGCTTCACTAAGTGTTTAAATAAATAAGAATTGAAACAATGGGACGCATTCAACAATAAAGATATAAAAAAATTATGCTAGCCCTGGCCAGTTTGGCTCAGCGGTTAGAGCGTCGGCCTGCGGTCCAGAGAGACCCAGGTTCGGTTCCCGCTAAGGGCATGTACCTCGGTTGCAGTTTGTCCCTGGCCCTGGTTGGTCGTGTGGGTGGCAGCCACTTGATGTGTCCCTTTCACGTCGATGTTTCTCTCTCTCTCTCTTCCTCTCTCTCCCTCCGACTCTATCTGAACAAAAAATGAAAAAATGTCCTCAGGTGAGGATAAAAAAAAAAAAATTATGCTAAAACTAATTGTCTAATAGGTAGAACACAGAGGATTTTTAGGGTAGTGAAACCACTCTGTATGATACTATAATAGTGGATACATATCATCATACATTTGTGCAAACCCATAGAATGTGCAACACCAAGAGTGAACCCTAACATAAACCATGAACTTTAGGTGATAATGTGTCAATGTGGGTTCGTCAGTTGTTACAAATGTACCACTCTGATGGGGGATGTAGATCACGGGGGAGGCTGTGCATGTGTATAGGCAAAGGGTATATGAGAAATCTCTGCACCTTCCTGTCAGTTTTGCTGTAAACCTAAAATTACTCTAAAAAATGAAGTTCATTAAAAAATAAAAAATAAAAACAATGGGACGCCTCTTTGCTTATTGGATTGCAGATTTTAAAAGAATGGTAAGCCCTGGCCAGTTTTGCTCAATGGTTAGAGCATCCACCCGAGGACTGAAGGGTCAAGGGTTCAATTCCAGTCAAGGGCATGTGCCTGGGTTGCAGGTTTCCCCAGCCTGGTGGTGGTCATGTGCAGGAGGCAGCCAATCAATGTGTTTCTCTCCCATAGATTTCTCTCTCTCTCTCTCTCTCTCTCTCTCTCTCTCTTTCTCTCTCTGTCCCTCCCTGCCTTCCACTCTCTAAATAATCAATGGAAAAATACCCTCAGGTGAGGATTAACAAAGTAAATAAATAAATAAATAAATAAATAAATAAATAAGAACAGTAATACTCACTGTTGGTGAGGATGCAATGAGAGCAGTCCTCTCACCTGCTGCTGTTGGGGCTGGAAATTGGTATAACCGTTTTTGAAGGGAGATTTTCCAACATATATCAAAAGCTTCAGTACCTGTTGACCAAATAATTCCATTCTTTAGGACTTTACCTACATAAATGATCAGACAAGTATGTGAAATAAATGTACCAGATGTCCATCACATTGGTCACACAATCATTTTTAACATGGAAACATTAGATACGACGTACATAAACAGAAGATTGGTGAAAACAGGTCTTGTTCATCCTTATAATGAAATATGATGCAGTTATTTAAAATGATGGCTTAGATGTATGCTGGTTGACATAGAAAGATACTCACAATGTATTGGATTGAGATCTTTAAGGAGCAGGTTATAAAACACTTTAATATCAACATCTTCTAATATATTTACCATGAACATGTATCATTTTATGTAATAAATAAACTAGTCATATTGTAGATAATAGATAAATGAACAAAGGACTAAGATAATTTACAAATGAAGAATAAAAATGGTCAGTAAACATATGAAAAATGTCCAACCTTACCAGTTATCAAAGTATTGCAAATTAAAACAATATTGGAATACTTTTTGTAATTGACAAAGATTTTTTAAATGTTACTGTTTAATGTTGCAGACTATATTAATATATCACTCCTGTGTTGTTTATACAGACTTTTTGAAATCAGTGTTATACACAGGGTGGGGCAAAATAGGTTTATAGGTGTGAGTACATGAAACAGTTTACTCTTGTATTATTATTTATTAATTGCTGTATTATTTTCCATACAAACAATTGTATACTTACTTTTGTCCCACCCCATATTTTTTAAATATGTTTTTATTGATTTTTTTTTTTACAGAGAAAGGAAGGGAGAGAGAGATAGAAACACTGATGAGAGAAACATCGATCGCTGCCTCCTGCACGCCCCCTACTGGGGATCAAGCCTGCAACCGAGGCATGTGCCCTGACCAGGAAATCAACCAGGACCTCTCAGTCCTGGAATGATGCTCAGTCCACTGAGCCACACCAGTTGGGCCCCACCCCATATTTTCAGAGCATTAAAATATGTATAATCTGTCCCAATATTTTCCCACCTAAGAATCTATCCCGGGGAAATAATTTTTTTTTAATCCTTACATGAGGATATTTTTCTATTTATCTTTTGATAGAGTTGGAGGGAGGGATAGAGAGAGAAACATCTACATGAGAGGGTCACATTGATTGGTTGCCTCCTGCACATCCCCAACTAGGGCCAGGGACAAACCACAACTGAGGTACGTGCCCTTGACCAGAATCGAACCCCCAACTCATTTGTCTGCAGGCCAGTGGTCTAACTACTGAGCAAAACTGGCCAGGGCAATAATCTAAAATACAGACAAGGATGTTTACTATTATTTTAAAATATTGAAAAACTGGATATAACCTAAATGTCTGTCATAGGGAAATGATTAATTATAGTACAGCCATGTAGTTGATATAATTATTAAAACAGTTTTTTAATAACTGTTTTTAATAACATGGGGAAATATTCTTGATATTAAAAATTTTAGAAAGCATGTTGCAAACCTATATATCATGAACCCAACTATGCAAAATGTTTAATAAACACTAGAAAGATTTATACTGTAGCATTCTGACTCTATACTTTTCTCATTTTCTACAATAAGCAGAAAAACACAAAGCAATAAAAAAAGGTTAAAAACTAAGAAAAAATTACCATGGATTTGTATATTCCCCATAAGTGTGCCTCTGTCATTTCCTTGTGGTGGCTTTCTATAAAAAATACTTAGCTATGAAACCGAATTAGTGCTTAGGGGTGAGGGGATAACAGAGAGGTTGGGGGCTTAGCGAGGGTGAGGCACTCTGTCCTACACTAGGGTGACTAGCCATTCCCAAACTGAGGGAGTCGCAGGAAGCGGAACTTCTTACTTTAAACCCAGGACAGGAGTTCGTAAAGGCAGGTGAGCATGGCAACCCTTTAGATCTTGTGGAACAAAGAAGGAAGGTTTAGGAAGACTGATGAGAAAGAGAAGCCAAGTAAGTAGTTCAGGGCTTTACCCAGGACACAGCCTGTGTCCTTCTGCAGGGTTAATTTTTGGGGTTCTCTAAAGTGGAGGTGAGCCCTGGCCGGTTTGGCTCAGCAGTTAGAGCATTGGCCTGCGGACCAGAGAGTCCCGGGTTCGGTCCCCACTGGGCACATACCTCGGTTGCAGTTTGTCTCCGCCACAGTTGGGGTCGTGTGGGTGGCAACCACTCGATGTGTCTCTCTCACATCCATGTTTCTCTCTCTCTCTTCTTTCCTCTCTCCCTCCCACTCTATCTGAAGATAAATGTAAAAAAAAAATAATAAAATAAAGTGGAGGTGGACAACATCACTGCTTAGCGGATCTGGAGGCTGCCTATTCGCAAAGCAATCAAGGGCTTTTAATTCACATGGGGTCATGTGCAAAAGAAGCTGCACAATGAAATGTGTTAATATCCACTTAGGGTAGATTGCTTGGAAGGGAAGTGAGACTCCCACTACCCTTGCAATCTTCCACGTGTCTAACTTCTCAGAGTCTGTTTGCCTTTAGGATAGTATGCATACGTGGATGCTGTCCTCTGAAGATAATAGATACCCGCTGTTTTATGACACTATTATCAGTCTTAATTATGGGATTGTAAATGTACCCAGAGGTTCATTTTGATGGGCAAATCATACAAATAAAAATTGTAGTCATTCAGAATTCTTTCTACCTTAGTGGCTAGACTCCACCTCAGATAGATGTCACTGACCCTTCCTAAACGATTTTTATTTTTTGCAGCAGGACCTCTGTAGAACCCTAATCTCAGAGACAGAAAGAACCAGGTAAGTGCTTTAGAGGTGCCCCACCTCCCAGTTAACTCAGATTCCTTCCAAGAACCCCCGCGCAGCCCTCCCACAGGCACTTGCTAGCATGCTGGTGGGACTGACTGTGCAGAGAACAGTACAGCTTTTAGGACTGTTGAGTCACACAACCACATCAGTGTCGTTGCTTTTACTCAAAAGCCCTTACAACTGCCCACCCCTGACCACAGGCTTTCCTTAAGGCACCTGAGTTCTCAGAGCCCCTTCAACCCACTGAGAAGGCTATAGGTGTTCTCCTTCCTGTTGCACTAGGTATAAAGACTTTTTCAGTCCAGTGTTCCCAGTTAAATTTCTATGCTTACATGCCCTTCCATTGAAGGAAGGGGAAGGGGGGGTGGGGTGGAGAGATTTGACATTTACTGAGCACCCATAGGTCAGACATTGAGCAAGCCACTCTATATACTTACCTCGTTTAATCCCCACAAACACCCTCATTCCCCATTTTGGGACTGAGAAAACTGAGGTTCAAATCACTTAGATAACGTACTCAAGGTCCTCAATTAACAAGGAGCAGAGCTAGGAAGAGATTGCTTTTTTAAAAGCAGCCTGTTTCCACTCTCCCCAAGCAGCCAAATGGGCCTTCCTTCCTCCTGGTTCCTCCTTCCCCACTTCCTTCCACCAAAATTTTGTAATTGTCACAAATGCTATTAAGGAGATACACAGAGTGCTCGGAGGGCTCATATCGGAGGAACCAGACCTAGTCGAGGAGATGAGGGAAGACTCTGGAGGAAGTGACATGCTAGGGGATGAGACAGAACCAGGTGGAAAGGGGGAAGGTGGGCAGACACTTTACGCAGAGTGAACAGAATGCCGGTGGGCAGGAGACTGTACATGAGGAACAAAGAAGTGAGTGCCAGGAGCAAGAGGGACACTAGGCTGGTGGGTGGCAGGGGCCAAGCAGGGCAAATGCTTATAGCTGAGGACAGGAAGCTGGTCCTTCACTGCGTGTACTTGGCACTGAGCTGAAGCCCTACAGGAGAGGAGTGTTTTTGGTCTTGAGAGAGAAAACACTTTCTATCTTGCGTGTTTCTCAATAAAGGCCCCATTGGCACTTTGGATGTGATCATTCTTCTTTGTACAGGGCTGCTCTGTGCCTCCCTTCCACCCTGGTCTCCAGGTACTAAATGCCACAGCAAGTTCCCTCCCCGCCCCCAGTCCAGGAGCTATAATAACCACCCCATACGTGTCTGAAATGCCCTGCAGTGGTCCTGCCTCCTATTGAGAACCATGCTCTAGCTGGGCCTGCAGGAGGGTCACTGCCACCCACCTTCGGGCCGTGCTTTATCCCAGGCCCTATCAATATCACATTCCTCTTTGGGTGGCTGTCCTTCCCACAGACGCCCTACTGGCTCTGACGTTGGTTTCTATGACATATGGGAACATTTCTAATTCCGTGCAATAACTGTTGAGTGTCTGCTATGTGCCAAGGTTGGGAGGACAGCTAGGGTGGTGACTGAGAGAGATGTGAAAAAAATTCCAATATGGTGGGGGAAATGCAACTGGGGAAGCTGAAAGAGGGCGTGGAGGTGGCAGAGGAGGAATTGGTGAGCTCTCCTGGCCAAAGAGGCCAAGGAGGAAGGGCAATCCAGGCAGAGTATGTGTTAGGAAGATAGGTTGGGGAGGTTGGCGGCCACAGTTCACAAAGGGTCTCATATGCCACGCTAGGGAGCTTAGATACTATGCAAAATAAACTCCCAAATGTGTTACACTCGCAAATCTTCAACCATCCTGGAATGATAACATCTCAGTGCGGTATGTAAGAATTTTCTGAAGAGCCACGTAGATAGGTTACTGCAGCGTGACACAGTTTCTCTCTGGCTCTGTCAGCTCATTTATGAAGTTTCTGTGTGCTAGGGGGGATTTTAAAGTTTCTTTTCATATATTGATTTTTTTTTAACAGCTTTATTGAGCTATAGCTGATATATGATAAACAGCATATATTTAATGTGCACAGTTTATTTAGTTCTGACCTTTGTAGGATATATGTACACACCTGCGAAACCATCACTACAATCAACATGTCCATCATCCCGAAAAATTTCCTCGTGCCCCTTGGTAATGCCTCCCTCACCCTCTACCTTGATACCAGGCAACCACTCATCTGCTTTCTGTCACTAAACATTACTTTAAATTTTGTAGAATTTTACTTAAATGGAATTATTACTGTGTACTCTTTTTGGGGGGCAGAGTCTGGCATCTTTCAAATAACATGATTATTTTGAGATTCATCCATGTAATTGCATGTATCAATAGTTTCCATTTTCTATTTTTTAAAAACCTTCTGCATTTGAGGTATGTCTTCTGGTATTTACTATATCTCAACAAATTTGCTCCACATTAGAAGGGGCTTTGAGGGAAATTGTCCCCCCTGGAGGTACAAGAGATACTGCTTGGGGACGAAATGATGAGGCATAGATCCTAGTTTTCTAAGAATTCTCCAAATACACAAAGAATACTCTGCTAAGCAAGATGATGGCCTCCAGAGATGTCCACGTCCTAATCCTGGAACTGTCAGTGTGTTGCTCTACGTGCCAGAAGGGACTTCGCAGATGTGATTAAGCTAGGGATCTTGAGATGGGGACGCTTTCCTGGATTATCTGAGTGCCCCAATTTTGTAACCACAGCAGTCCTTATAAGTAAAAGAGGGAGGCAGGAGGATCAGAATAAAAAAGACTCTGTGATGTTGGCTTTGAAGATGAAGGAAGGAGTCATAGGCCAAGGATTGGAAAAGGCAAGGGAAGTCTCTCCTGGAGCCTCCAGAAGGAACACAGCCCTAATGACACCTTGGTTTTTAGCCCAGTGAGACCTATTTCAGACTTCTGATCTCTAGAATAGAAAGATAATTTGTATATTTTAAAAAAATTCTCACTCAAGGATATTTTTTCATTGATTTTTCAGATGGGGGCGGGGAGGAGAGAAAGGGGAGGGGGAGGAACATTGATTGGTTGCCTCCTGCATGACCCTGACCAGGGCCCGGGATCCAACGACAACTGAGGCACATGCTCTTGACTGGAATCAAACCCTCAACCCTTTTGTCTGCAGGCTGACACTCTAACTGCTGAGCCAAACTGGCCAGCACTAATTTGTATTGTTTTAAGCTACTAAGTTTGTGATATTAAACTTGTTACAGCAGCAATAGAAAACTAACAGAATTATATCCTGTTAAAAAAGAAAAACTTTGGTGAATCTGACCATTTTTGTTTTTGCTTCCACTTAGGGACACATGGTCTCACAGGAACAGAAGTGAGTTGGCTTTGGGATCAGACTGACCCTGGCTACTCCTCTGAGCACCTTTCTCACCTTAACGGAGGGTTGACACGTGGTATTACCTTGGGGGGCTGGAGAGGATGAATGAGGGCCTAGCACATAGTAGGCCCTCAATAAACATTCACTTGCTCCACTGCCCACCTAATAGTTGAATCCAAGAGACTCAATCCTCACTGCTGGGACCTGCTTTGTGATTTGGGTTTAGTTGCTTCATTTCCTTCCATCTTTTCCCCAAGGTTAAAGGGAGATGCTTATTAAGTCTCTGAGAGTGTTTAGAGTTTCTAACGTGGCTGGATCTTCTCGGTTAAAAAGTGTCATTTAGATGCAAAACACTGTTATCTTTTGAGCTGGTAATTATTTCCTGTCCTAAATTGCTGAGCACTGCATTGAGGTTCCATCTCTGTGATGATGGTCTCACTTGACAGGTGAAGAAGGTGAAGAAAGACCTCACCTGGGTGGGTGCTGAGAGTCTTAATTAATTAATGTTTATTTAGCCACACAAGTCTATCATAAAAGGCTAAATATTGATTGTTATTTACCCTTTCTGTGGTTGTCACTTATGGTATTTTAATATAGCAGCTAATACTGGCTGATAAAAGTTGGCATTTTAGCATCGGATTAGGTAATATTTACTTCATAATCATGGGTGTGTGGGGGGGCGTCTATTTGATTACTATTTAAAGTGCTTTTTTAAAAAAAAGGGTTAAGGAAATAGTGAGAACTATTCTTTTTCTACAAGGGCATAATTTACATTTCAAATTTTCTCTTATGTAAAACCAGACAGATTGACTTAAAAAGCTAAAATTTTGAAGTACTAAAAGATATAGTTTATGTAATAGTTAATAAACTTTTAAAAAATATGTTTTCATTAATTTTTTTAGAGAGAGAGGAAAGAAGAAAGAAATATTGATGTGACAGAGATACATGGATTGGCTGCCTCCTGCATGCCCCCTTCTGGGGATTGAGCCCACAACCTAGGCATGTGCCCTGACAGGGAATTGAACCGGGACCTCTCAGTCCACAGGATGGTGCTCAATCCACTGAGCCGCACCGGCAGGACAATAATTTTTTAAGGCTAGTATTTATTAGATATTATGTGCTACACACTGTTATAGACCCTATATGTGTGTTAAAGCTAAAATAGTCATAACCCAACTCCAACACACCATACTTACGTAGAGAGCATCCCTGTCTGCATAGTTCAAAACATAGAACCGTTTCACCAGGCGAGGGTGAGGGTAGAGGATCTATGCAGTGTGAGGGCTTCGGTTCCCCAGTCAATGGCTACCATTTGCTGACTGACTGCCTGACAGACACTGGACTTATTAAATGCATTATCTTATTTTATTTCTACATTGACCCTTTTTTTTTTTTTAACTCATCTTTATTGTTGAATGTATTACAGATGTTCCCTCCTTTTTTTCCCTATTTACCCCCTCCTCCCCAATCCCGCCCCCCTTCTGCCTTCCCCACACTATTGTCAGTGTCCATTGGTTATGCATATATGCATAGAAGTTCTTTGGTTTATCTCATCCCGCCCTCCCTCCCCCCTTCCCTTTGAGGTTCATCAGTCTAACAACCAATTTGTACTTCTTAATTCCTTCATCTTTTTCACCCATCCCTCCAGCCCCCATCCATCTGGCAAGCAACAAAAAAGATCTCTGTATCTATGAGTCTGTTTCTGTTCTGCTTGCTCATTTTGTTTGTAGATTCAATTGTTGATAGATATGTATTTATTGCCATTTTATTGTTCATATTTGTGTTCTTCTTCTCCTTCAAGAAGACCCTTCAACATTTCATATAATCCTGGTTTGGTGGTGATGAACTCTTTTAGCTTTTTCTTGTCTGGGAAACTCTTGATATGTCCGTTTATTCTAAATGATAGCTTTGCAGGATAGAGTAATCTTGGTTGTAGGTCGTTGTTTTCCATCACCTTGAATATCTCTTGCCACTCCTTTCTGGCCTGCAAAGTTTCTTTTGAGAAATCAGCTGACAGTCTTATGGGAACTCCTTTGTAAGTAACAGACTGCTTTTCTCTTGCTGCTTTTAAGATTCTCTCTTTGTCTTTAACCTTTGGCATTTTGATGATGATGTGTCTTGGTGTGGACCTCTTTGGGTTCAACTTGTTTGGGACTCTGTGCTTCCTGGACTTGTATGTCTGTTTCCTTCACCAAGTTAGGGTAGTTTTCTGTCATTATTTTTTCAAATAGGTTTTCAATTTCTTGCTCTCTCTCTCTCCTTCTGGCACCCCTATGATGTGAATGTTGGCACGCTTGAAATTGTCCCAGAGGCTCCTTATACTATCCTCATTTTTTTGGATTCTTTTTTCTTTTTGCTGTTCTGATTGGGTGTTTTTTGCTTCCTTATATTCCAAATCAATGGTTTGCTTCTTGGCTTTACCTACTCTACTATTGATTCCCTGTAAAATATTCTTTATTTCAGTTAGTGCATCCTTCATTTCTGACTGGTCCTTTTTTATGTTGTTGATATTCTCACTAAGTTCCTAGGAGGTCTCCTTAAGTCCCTTAAAGGTCTCACTAAGTCCCTTGAATGTCTCACCAAGTTCCTTGAGCAACCTTATAACCTGTGTTTTGAACTCTGCATCTGATCGATTGCTTATCTCCATTTTGTTTAGTTCTTTTCCTGGAGTTTTGTTCTGTCCTTTCATTTGGGACATGTTTTTTTGTCTCCTCATTTTGGCTGCTTCCCTATGATTGTTTCTATGTATTAGGTAGAGTTACTATGTCTCCTAGGCTTTGTAGGGTGGCCTATTGCTGTAGGTGTCCTGTAGGATAGAGTGGGACAGTCTCCTTGATCACCCCAGCTGGGCCCTCGAGGTGCACCCCTAGCGTGGACAGTATACCCTTCTGTTGTAATTAAGTCTTGATTGCTGTTGGCATGTCAATGGGAAGGATTTACTCAGGCTGATCAGCTGCAAGAACTGGCTGTGCCCACTGACCACTGGCCTCTGAATACCTTGGAAGATCAACTGTGTAGGGGCCCACCACACAGAGCAAGACTTACTTCATCAGGGCTCTAGTACCCACTGACTCCACTTATTGAGTGTGTCACTTGTGGAGGTGGTTGGGTGGTGGTGTTTCGATGTGATCTGAAGCTGTCCACTGGGTGTGCTGGCTCTGGAGCAAGGTCAGCCACTGCCTGTGTTCTATCCAGGGCCACCTGGCATAAACTACAAACTGATCTGCAGATGGCTGCTTCTTGTGCTGGGCTTGGAGGTGTCCAGGAAAAGCCAAGTTGTGAACCAAGGCTGGCTGCTTCTAGTGCTAGGCCTGGGGCCACTTAACGAGAGGTATGGGGCTGGCCGAGACCAGATGCTGCTTGTTTGAGAGATTTTAGGAAAATCTGAAACAGGAGCCAAGACAGGCCAATCCTATGGTAAAGCCTTTGGAAACAGCTTGGGTGGGCCTGAAAGTTGGGTGGGGCGGGGCCTCAGGGAATCATGAGGGCGGGGCAACCTGTGTGAGCCAGGTTGCTGGAGTCCCAGATATGGCGGCGTCTGCGGGGGTGGGGTGGGGTGGGAGAGGACTCACCAAAGGAACAGCAGCCTCCGCCAGCACCTCTGTCCAAGAGAAAGCTGCCCCTCCAGCCCTCGTCCTGAGGCCAAACAGCTCAGTTCTTCCCTGTATGTCTCTGGCACCCCTCAAGCTGCCTCCCCTCTGAGCTCAGAGGGAACAAGTCCGAGTAAGTCCGTGTGCAGGCCCTTTAAGAGGAGCTGCCTGGGGCCCCAGCATCCACAGCCTCCCTCAGCCTCAGTTCCTGCTGGTTTTTTCCCACCAGAAGTTGTGGGGATTCTCTTCCTGGCACTGGAACCCTGAGCTGGGCGCCTAGTGTGGGACAGGGACCCCTCACTCCTCAGGGAGGACCTTCCCAGCTGAGGTATCCTCCTGATTTTTATCTGCAACACGTGGGTGTGGGACCAGCCCATCCACGCCTCCACCCCTCCTACCAGCCTCGACGTGGCTGCTTCTTTAATTTCATAGCTGTAGGACTTCCACTCAGCTCGATTTCAGGCGGTTCTGAATGATGGTTGTGCTGTAGTTTAGTTGTAACTTTGATGTGGTTGTGGGAGGAGGAGATACTGCATTTACCTACGCCACCATCTTGACCGGAAATCTCTACATTGACCCTTTAAGGTAAAGTTGTCATCACCTTGCAAAGTAGGGAGATGAGACTCAGAGAAGTTAGGTAAATTGCCCAAAGTTGTGGACCTAGAAAGTAGCAGAACCAGGATTCAAACTCATGTCCTGCTGTCCCCTGTATGAGGTATAGATAACTATGGAAAGCAGTTTGTAAGTACTCAGTAAATGTTAGTTGGCTACAGATATGTCTAAACCAGAGATTTTTAACCGGTGTGCTGCAAGAATTTTTAAAACACACAATACTTGATTGGTCAGGGGCACTGATCTCTTTTTCCTTAAATTGTCAAATAAAAAAAATGACAATGGCCAACACAGTGTGAATGAATCAAAATTATACTCTTTTTTCAAATCAGCAAAAACTATATTTTATAGTGTGCCACAGAATTTTAGTAATTAGTTTACGTGTCCCATGAGATGAAAAAGGTTGAAAATTGCTGGGCTAACCCATAGAACAAAATGCTCTAATGAAGGTAATCAGTTTTTCAGATTTTTAAATGCCATGTATATTTCCTTTTCTGTGAATTAATATCCTTTGCTGTCTGAGGTATTTTCTTATTGATTCACATGATATTATTATAAAATACTTGGAAAATACAAGAAAGCATGACAAAGGAGTCTCAATTAATTCCTCCCTTGTCCTCACCACATTCAAAGCACATTGCCAGGTTCCGTTGATTTTCTCTCCAAAATATGTCTTGTATCTTGAAGACATCCATCTCTTTATTTTATTTATTTTAATCCTCACCTAAGGACATATTTTTTAAATTGATTTTTTTAGAAAAAAAGGAAGGGAGGGAGAGAAGAAAGGCGGGGGTGGGAGAGAGAGAGAGAAAAACTTCAATCAGTCGGTTGCCTCCTGTACATGCCCCTGATTAGGGATGGAACCCCCAACCTAGGCATGTGCCCTGACCAAGAATCGAACCTGAAACCTTTTGGTGTATGGGACCACACTCCAACAACTGAACCAACCGGCCATGGCGATGTCCATCTCTTTTAGTCTTCACTGTCCCCACCCACACTAGCTCCTTTCAGATTTCCCAATACACAGTGTTCTTTTTCAGCCTCAGGCCTTTGCAGACATGCCCCCTCAGCCAAGAACACTGCCCAACTCTGCATGGCTGGTTTTGTATCCTTCTGGCTCCAGCTTGAAAAGCACTTCCTCAGAAAGTCCTTCCCTGACTATCCTATCTCAAGAAAGTTTCCGCTTCCTTTTCCAAATTCTTTTCCTACCCTTCATAGCATGTATCACCATTTACAATGTACAATATTCTAAATCCTCTGCATGCAATTAATGAATTAATATTTGTAAAGTGCTCCAAACAGTATAAGGCACGTATTAAGTACAATGGATGTACTCATTTAAAAAAATCCATTTCCCAAATCCTCACAACCCTATATGGCAGTGTTATTTATATCCTCACTTTACAGATGGACAAACTGAGGAACAGAAAAGTTAAGCAACTTGTTCATGGTTGCACAGCTAGTGAGTAGTAGAGCCGATCTACAAACTCAGTCTGGCAGCAAAGTCCACACTCCTAACCATTTTCTACATTTCCTCTTCATTCCAGGACCTAGCATAGTGACTTGCAACTAATAGGATGTTCAATAAATATTTTCTTAATACATGAATGAACAGCTCTAATAAGAAAATAAAATTTACCTGTAATCCTACCACATTGAGATTTGGGGAATTCATCCTCTCGATTTTTGTTTTTCCTAATACAAGGATAGACTTTTTTCAAAATCATAACTTTTAGAAATCATTTTGAGGAGCATAGATCAGGCATCAATATATGTTTGACATTATATTCATAATATATTTTTAAATTTATAATTTTAAGTCAATGTTCTTCCTTTAGACTGAGAGTAAAAGGTAGGGGAGAGAAAGATACATCTTTAAATAAAAGAGAAAGAATGTTCCTAAAATATCCTGGCTCTTCTTAGTTCTAGGCAGAGGTTGCCAAACTTAAGCTAAAAAGTTTAGGGAAGGGACAAAGTCTTATTTTAAAATTACATATTTTAAATCAGTGTTTTAAATGTTGTTATTAGAATTATTCTTAGGAAATCAATTGACAAGAGTTCTCTAAATGTTCCCAAAGCACAATAAATGTCCATGGCTTACAGTACAAAGTAGACCATCTATGATGATAAAAAGAGCTCTGACCCCCAAAAGGCAAGAAAAACAAGCAAGGGCTGCTGGGAAAACACCAAGAAGAAGCTTCTCCAAATACTGGTTTGCTCACAGTTTCAAAGATTTTTCTGTTCTGACTTTTAAAATAGTTTCGGGATAAATAATTTGTAACAGCTGGTCATCAAAGCCATGCGCACTCCCAGAAAGCCTACATCACTAAGCCTGACTATAAATAACAGAGCCATCTGTCTCCTCAGGGAGGGCTGGATCAATTTATTGCACCATCAAAGTGTCTCCCTGCTGCCACTCAACAATCAGACTGAAGCCACACTGCATGGTATATGGTTACACAGACCCTGCTGCACTGGTGGGCACCCATAGTTCTGAGATAAAGTTAGCTGATAGAATTACCAGAGTGTCATCAAATGCAGTCACTGCAGAGGGAGTTTGTATCATGTTACTGTTGAAAATATTTTAATCTAGAAACACCATCCACTGGATACAAAATCCGTGAACACTTGACCTCTGGGTGTGGCCTAGCACACACTAATCCGAGACATCTCCTATTTGCTTTCGTGGGCAAATAGAAATCTTGAGGTAGGAATAGAGGGAGAGAACTTGAAAATGAAAACAGCATCAAACTAAGTATTTTTGAATGCCCCACCCCCACCCCATGAAGTTTAGGTCACACCAGCAGTTCCCTATGTCATCTTCAAGGCTGATTTCTTGCAGTTGAAGGAACGTAGAAGCAGACCCAC
This sequence comes from Tadarida brasiliensis, assembly GCA_030848825.1. NCBI lineage: Eukaryota > Metazoa > Chordata > Mammalia > Chiroptera > Molossidae > Tadarida > Tadarida brasiliensis. Next base: position 9,405,521 of record CM061275.1, on the reverse strand, counting down.
CATGATTTTGAAGCTTAGTTTTTATTCTATTGTTCAATTATAGACAACTTCCAACTACTGAAAAAAGAAAGATGACTTTGAATTAAAGGATTGCTCATCTGTGTTTCAAGGCCCTTCGACTGGTTCACTCCATGAGGTCCAGAGACCCCGACAGAGAGGTGAGTTTCTGTTGCGGCTGCCCTTGTTTTGCCTGTTTGTGTTGGCTGCGGGGTGTGCTGGTTGAAGACTTAGAGCAGCAGGTGCCGCATGCAGTGCAAAATGTCATGGGGGTCACATACTTAAAGCTCCTAACTGTAGTCTATTCACGTTCCTTTTTTTTTTTTTTTTTATCCTCACCTGAGGACACTTTTTCATTTTTTGTTCAGATAGATTGGGAGGGAGAGAGAGGAAGAGAGAGAGAGAGAGAAACATCGACGTGAAAGGGACACATCGAGTGGCTGCCACCCGCACGACCAACCAGGGCCGGGGACAAACTGCAACCGAGGTACATGCCCTTAGCGGGAACCGAACCCAGGTCTCTCTGTACCGCAGGCCGACGCTCTAACCGCTGAGCCAAACCGGCCAGGGCGTCTATTCACGTTCTTAATGACACATGCGTAAAGGAGCAAGAAGAATTCAGATTATTGAAACATTGCCTCCTAAAGTCAACTCCGATTTTCATTATAATCAGTGGGGCTGATGTTAGAAGAGTGGCTTCAGGACCTGTGAGTGTTAAGTGGCTGGTACTTTAGTGGAGGGAGGCAGGGAAGTGTGGGTAGATACAACCCCTGCTTTCTCCTCTATCTCTGGGTCATATGCAGCCTGTCTGGAGGTTAGCAGAACACAGAGCAGAGGGTGCTGGAGATGAGATTAAGAGACTATCACAGGCACATGGCCCTAGGGTTTTCCTTTGAAGATGGAAACAGTCCTCAGATATATAACATTTGTATTACCACTAATGGGCGTGGTGAATAGAACAGACATCACCTACCAACCAGAGACAATGATTCACTGACCATCTTTGGCCCCTAAATACTAAGGATTTTGGGATTTTCCATCTACAGACATTCTCAGTTGAATTCCCGGCCATCCTGGCCACGGCTATCTTCTTCTTCTCTTAAACTGGCAAATGTGTCAGCAATTCAGCCCCAAATTCAGACTTCACAATAAGGTAAACCACACAGGGAATAGCTGTCAGCATGCTGAGCACCCTGCTGTTCATTCCTGGCCAGGACCAGACTGCAGCGTTTTCACAGGGCTGGGCCACTGGGATGTGCAGGGGGTCTGTGAGCTGTGCTGAGCACACAATGGCCAGTATAGCTGCATAAGCAGTCACGGCCCCGAGTGTGCTCACCTGAACTCAGTAAGTCAAATTGGGTTCTGTTGGGTTCTGACCGGAATCTCTTTGAACAAACCTTTGGAGTCCAAGATGGAACCTGGTATCTTTGTGGGAAGATGTTCCAGTTCCTTCCAGCGACCTGTAAGGGGCCCATTACAACATCATCTGCCCTATCCCTCTCCCTCCACCCCACCCCTGGTACCCACCATTTTACTCTGTTTTTACGAGTTTGGCTTTTTTAGATTCCACAGGGATGTGATATCAGACAGTACTTGTCTTTCTCTGACTTATTTCACTTAACATATTGTGCTTAAAGTCCATCCATGTTGTTGCAAATGGCAGGATGTCCTTCTTTCGTGTGTCTTAATATTTCATTGTATATATATCACATCTTTTTTATCCATTTATTCAGTGATGGGCACTTAGGTTTTTTCCACCTCTTGGCTGTTGTGAACAATGTGAATTAACATGGAGTGCAGATACCTCTTTGAGATCCTAATTTCATTTCCTTGGGGTATATACCCAGAAGTGGAATTGCTGGATTACATGGTAGATACATTTTTAACTTTTTGAGGACCCTCCATACCGTTTCCATAGTGGCTGCACCAGTTTACATTCCCACCACAGTGCACAAGGGTTCCCTTTTCTCCACAGCCTCACCAACACCTGTCTCCTGTCTTCTCGATGACAGCCATCCTCACAGGTGTGAGCTGGTATCTCTCTGTGGTGTTGATTTGCATTTCCCAGATGATTACTGATGTTGAGCGTCTATTTTTTGTACCTGTTGGTCATTTGGATGTCTTAGACAATGTTTTACTTAAAATTATTCAGTGATAGTTTTCACCATCAAACAAGATGGTGAAAACAGGTAGGTTTAAAAAATAGTTACAGGTAGGTTTAAAAAATAGTTTCAAGGCTCTTATAGAGTGTGTCTCTTGCATGCCATTTTTTCCTTTGTCCTTTAAATGTTCCCATGGATGAAGAGTACCTAGCCTTCTGTAGCTGGGCATTCTTCAGTATTCCAGCACTGAGATTGGTTTTGTTTTTCATTTTTAAACTGCCATTTATTGAATGCTCCCTCTGTGCCAGGCACTGTTCCAGGAGCTTTACAGGCACTATTATCTCATGTTCATCTAGCAAGCCTGTGAACTAGGTAGTACTATTCCGATTTTTCAGAAGAAACTAAGACCCAGAAGACTTAAATAACTTGCCCAATGGCGTGTAGCTCGAGTGGAGAAGCTGGAATTCAAATCCAGGTCTTTCAACTCCTACTTTACCACTGTGCTTCTGACTTTCCGGAGCACTGTCCCTGTTCTTCAACTTGAGTTGGAGAAGCCTGTAACGCTGTTCATGATGATACTCCTCACTTCACAGTAAATAGTAGACACTGTAAATAATTTAAAGGGACCCTGAAGCGACGATTCCTCCCACTCCCCCTTCTTCTCTCTCTCCCTCTCAACAAAGTATCTTTCCATTTGAATTCTCTAACACTGGCACCTATCTATAAATCAGTATTTTTGTACAATATTTAATAGATGTCTTTACTGCATTTAGTTTGTACTCCTTATTTTTTGGAGAGTTTAGTTCAATTTTTTTTGGTCAAACATATTACTTTAGTTCTTTAACAATCACACATTCGTAGACTTATAAAAATGTGGATAGGGAGAGGGCCTCAGAGATCCATTCATCCAACCCCATCATTATATAGGCAAGAGAGGTTGGCTGGTGGTGAGTCAGAGCCTGTTATTCCACCTGTAACTGGAGGAAATTAAAAAAATATATCCGTACATTTTATTTATTTTTTATTTTGGATGGTAGCCTTTTTTAAAATCCTCACTTGAGGATATATTTAGAGGGAGAGAGAGAGGCAGAGAAATGTGGACAGAAGTATGTATGACCAAGGAGCAAAAGTATATTTTTTGCTTATATTTAGAGAGAGGGAGGGAGGTGGGAGGAGAGAGAGAGAGAGAAACATCTATCGGTTGCCTCCTGTACATGTCCCAAGGGAATCAGACCTGAAACCTAGGTATGTGCTGTGACCAGGAATTGAACTGAAACCCTTTGGTGTATGGGATGATGCTCCAACCAACTGAGCCACCTGGCCAGGGCACTGAAGGAAATTCTACTGCTTTGAAGGAGTTATCCCGTAAGTTCAGAGATCAAGATCAGGAAGAGATATCTAAATAGATGTTTTCAATTTTGTTTAAAAGAAAAAAAAAACATACCAAAAGGCAACTGGTTTTGCTCGGAACATTGTCAGGAGTATCCCTGAGATACGCGGCCACCCCGGACTGACCGCTCGTTGGGCTGCTCAGAGGGCGGCCTCACTGCCCGAGTTGTGATCAGAAGAGGGATTCCTTTTGCTCCTTGGTCATACTTCTGTCCACCTTTCTCTGCCTTTCCCCAGCATATCTAAGGGGAAATCAGGAGAAGGGACCAGAATGTCTTCAGGAATGGGTGAGAAGGCAGGGGGTTATGTGCAGCTGAGCCCACGTTTAATGTCACACAATTTTTTTTTTATTAATTTATTTTTGTTACAGATGTTTCTCCTTTTCCCCCCATTGTCACCCTCCTCCCTCTCCCTCCCTGCCCCGTCCCCAGTTTTGTTGTTCATGTCCATTGGTTATGAGTACATGCATACAAGTTCTGTGGTTCATCGCTCCCCTCCCCCACCTCCTCTTCTGGCAATTGTCAGTCTGTACCCTACTTCCACATCTCTGGGACTACCCTGTTCCTCAGACTGTTATGTTTATTATATTCCAGAAATAAGTGAGATCATATGATATTTGTCTTTCTCTGCTTGGCTGGTTTCACTTAGGATAATAGTTTCCAGGTCCTCCCACGTCGTCGCAAAGGATAAGAAATCTTTCTTTCTTACAGCTGCATAGTACTCCATTGTGTATATGTACCACAGCTTTTTTATCCATTCGTCTACTGATGGACACTTGGGCTGTTTCCAGATCTTAGCTATTGTAAATAGCGCTGCTATGAACATGGGGGTACATATATTCTTTCTGTTTGGTGTTTCAGGCTTCTTAGGGTATATTCCTAGGAGTGGGATCACTGGGTCAAATGGTAATTCAATTTTTAATTTTTTGAGGTAACACCATAGTGTTTTCCATAGTGGCAGCACCAGTCTGCATTCCCACCAGCTGTGTACTAGAGTCCCCTTTTCTCCACACCCTCCCTCCCCAACACTTGTTGTTTGATGCTTTGTTGATGGCGGCTGTTCTGACAGGTGTGAGGTGATACCTCATTGTTGTTTTAATTTGCATCTCTCTGATGATTAGTGATGTTGAGCATTTCTTCATATGTCTCTTGGCCATTTGTATGTCCTGTTTGGAGAGGTGTCTATTTAGTTCCTCTGCCCATTTTTTAATTGGGTTCTTTGTCTTCCTTTTGCTGAGATGTATGAGCACTCTATATATTTTGGAAATTAATCCCTTATCTGATATATCATTGGCATTTATGCTCTCCCATACAGTGGGTTGCCTTTCCACTTTGATGGTTGTTTCTTTTGCTGTGCAGAAGCTTTTGAGTTTGATGTAGTCTCCTGTGTTCATTTTTTCCTTTGTTTCTGTTGCCTTAGGTGATATATCAGTGAAGATTCTGCTGCGTATGATGTCCGAAATTTTGTTGCCTACATTTTCTTCTAGGATTTTTATGGATTCATGAGTCACATTTAAGTCTTTTATCCATTTTGAGTTTATTCTTGTGTATGCTGTAAGATGATGGTCTAGTTTCATTTTTTTGCATGTAGCTGTCCAATTTTCCCAACACCATTTATTAAAGAGGCTGTATGCTCCATTGTATGCTCTTGCCACCTTTGTCGAATATTAATTGAGCATAATGTTTTGGGTTAATTTCTGGGTTCTCTGTTCTATTCCATTGATCTGTGTGCCTGTTCTTGTGCCAGTACCAGGCTGTTTTGATTACAGTAGCTTTGTAGTATAACCTGATGTCTGGTATTGTGATCCCGCCTACTTTGTCCTTCTTTTTCAAGATTGCTGTAGCTATTCGGGGTCTTTTTTGGTTCCATATGAACTTCTGAAGCATTTGTTCTAGTTCTATGAAATATGTTGTTGGTATTTTGATGGGGATTGTGTTAAATCTATAGATTTCTTTGGGTAGTATGGACATTTTAATGATGTTAATTCTTCCCATCCATGAACAAGGTATGTGCTTCCACTCTTTTATATCTTCCTCTATTTCTTTTTTCAATGTCCTGTAGTTTTCTGTAAATAGGTCCTTTACTTCTTTGGTTAAGTTTATTCCTAGGTATCTTAATTTTTTTGTTGCAATGGTAAATGGGATTGTTTTTTTAGTTTCTCTTTCTGTGAGTTCATCATTGGTATAAGAATGCCGTCGATTTCTTGACGTTAATTTTGTATCCTGCTACGTTGCCAAATTCATTTATTAGGTCTAGTAGATTTTTGATGGAGTCTTTAGGGTTTTCTATGTATAATATCATGTCATCTGCGAATAATGACAGTTTCACTTCCTCCTTTCCAATTTGGATCCCTTTTATTTTTTCTTCATGTCTGATTGCTGTGGCTAAGACTTCCAGTACTATGTTAAATAAGAGTGGTGAGAGTGGGCATCCTTGTCTTGTTCCTGTTCTTAAGGGAAATGCTTTTAGTTTTTGTCCATTGAGTATGATGTTGGCTGTAGGTCTTTCATATATGGCCTTTATAATGTTGAGATATGATCCCTCTATTCCCAAATTTCTGAGCGTTTTTATCAGAAATGGGTGCTGGATTTTGTCAAATGCTTTTTCAGCGTCTATTGATATGATCATATGGTTTTTATCTTTCATTTTGTTTATGTGATGTATCACATTTATTGATTTGCGAATATTGTACCAGCCTTGCATCCCTGGGATGAATCCCACTTGGTCATGGTGAATAATTTTTTTGATGTATTGCTGGATCCGATTTGCTAGTATTCTGTTCAGGATTTTGGCATCTATGTTCATCAGGGATATTGGCCTGTAGTTTTCTTTCTTTGTAGTGTCTTTTTCTGGTTTTGGAATTAGAATTATGCTGGCCTCATAAAATGAGTTTGGAAGTCTTCCTTCTTCTTGAATTTTTTGGAATAGTTTGAGGAGAATGGGTGTTAGTTCTTCTTTGAATGTTCGGTAAAACTCCCCCGTGAAGCCGTCAGGGCCTGGGCTTTTGTTTGCTGGGAGGGTCTTGATTACATCTTCTATTTCCTTCGTTGTTATTGGCCTGTTCAAGTTTTCTATCTCTTCCCAGTTCAGTTTTGGGAGACTATGTGTTTCTAGAAATGTGTCCATTTCGCTTAGATTGTCGAATTTGTTGCCATATAAATGTTCATAGTATTTGTTAGATCCTTTGTATTTCTGTAGTATCTGTTGTTACTTCTCCTCTTTCATTTCTGATTTTGTGTATTTGGATTCTCTCTCTTTGTTTCTTGGTGAGTCTAGCTAAGGGTCCATCAATCTTGTTTATCTTTTCAAAAAACCAGCTCTTTGTTTCATTGATCCTTTGAATTGTTTTTTTGGTCTCCATGTCGTTTATTTCTGCTCTGATCTTTACTATTTCCTTCTTTCTACTTGCTCTAGGGTTTTCTTTTTGTTTGCTTTTTAGTTCTTTAAGTTGTGAGGTTAGGTAGTCAATTAGAAATTTTTCTTCTTTCTTGAGGTGGGCCTGTAGTGCTATGAACTTCCCTCTCAGAACTGCTTTTGCTGCATTCCATAGATTTTGTGTTGTTTTGTGTTCATTTCCATTAGTTTCCAGAAAGTTTTTAATTTCTTCCTTGATCTCCATGGTAACCGATTCATTGTTCAATAACATGCTATTTAGCCTCCATGTCTTCAAAAGTCTTTGCATGTTCTTGTTGCAATTGATTTCTAGTTTCATGCCATTGTGATCTGAGAAGATGCTTGATATGATTTCAATCTTCTTGAACTTGTAGAGACTTAATTTGTGTCCTATCATGTGGTCTATCTTTGAGAATGTCCCATGTGCACTTGAGAAGAATGTGAATTCTGCAGTTTTGGGGTGTGATTCTCTGTATATATCTATTAAATCCATTTGATCTAGTGCTTCATTTAGACTATCTGTTTCCTTGTTAATTTTTTGTCTAGATGATCTATCCAGTGATGTCAGTGGGGTGTTGAAGTCTCCTGCTATGATTGTATTGCTGTCGATTTCTCCTTTGAAGTCCTCCAGAAGATTTTAAATATATTTTAGTGCTCCTATATTGGGTGCATATATGTTTACCAAGGTTATATCTTACTGTTGGAGAGACCCTTTCAATATTACGTAGTAACCCTCTTTGTCTCTAGTTATGGTCTTCAATTTGAAATCTAATTTATCAGATATGAGTATTGCTACCCCAGCTTTTTTTTCCTTTCTGTTTGCTTGGAAGATTTTTTTCCATCCCTTTACTTTCAACCTATGTGAGTCTTTTGTTGTGAGGTGGGTCTCTTGTAACCAACATATATGTGAATCATGCTTTCTTATCCAGTCAGCTACTCTGTGCCTTTTTATCGGAGCATTCAATCCATTTACATTTAAGGTGATTATTGATATGTACTTATTTATTGCCATTTTTGTTCAGTGTGGTTATATTTTTCTTCCTATTTCTTCTACTAATTACAGCAGTCCTTTTAACATTTCTTGCAGTGCTGGTTTGGTGCTAATATATTCCCTTAGCCTTTTTTTGTCTGGGAAGCTCTTTATTTGACCTTCTATTTTGAATGATAGCCTTCCTGGATAGAGTAGTCTTGGATTCAGATCCTTGTTTTTCATGACCTTGATTACTTCATGCCATTCCCTTCTGGCCTGTAGTGTTTCTGTTGAGAAGTCAGATGATAGCCTTATGGGGGTTCCTTTGTAGGTAACCTGTTGCTTATTTCTTGCTGCCTTTAGGATTCTCTTTTGTCTTTAATTTTTGGCATTTTAATTATTATGTGTCTTGGTGTGGGCCTGTTTGGGTTCTTCTTACTTGGGGCTCTCTGTGCTTCTTGAACTTGAATGCCTTCTTCCTTCACCAGGTTAGGAAAGTTTTCTGTCACTATTTCTTCAAATATATTCTCTAACCCTTGCTCATTTTCTTCTTCTTCGGGGACTCCTATAATGCGAATGTTATTACGTTTCCAGTTGTCCCACAGTTCTCTTAAGCTATCTTCCTGTTTTTTCATTGTTTTTTCCTTTTGGTTTTCTGATTGATTGATTTTTTCTACTCTGTCTTCTAATTCACTGATCCGGTCCTCCGCTTCCTCTACTCTGCTGGTCAGTCCTTCCAATGTGTTCTTTATTTTTGCTATGTCATTCTTTATTTCCGCTTGGTTGGTTTTCATGGTGTCGATATCCTTACTCCTGCTGTTTAGTTTCCTCAAGATCATGGCTCTGAACTCTACCTCTGATAATTTGCTTAACTGCATTTCATTTATCTCATCTTCGGTAGAGTTCTCTTGTTCTTTCATTTGGGATCTGTTTCTTTGTTTCACCATTTTTGCTATCTCAGTGGGTTTTGGAGCCTGCCAAATTTTCCCTGTGGGTGTTGGTGTTCTGCTATTTGTGGCTCCCTCTACTGGGTTTGGATGAGTGTGGAGGACCCTCCTTAAACACCACTGACAAGTCTCACTTTCCTGGGTAGATTTGCAAGCTCAGGAAAGGTTCAGTTATACTCTAGCTTTTTGCCTGGAGGCTATTAGCCTCAGTTACTTGAAAAGCCTTAGGATCTCAGTTAAATGAGAACTCCCTCAGGTGTTTATAGTGTGAGAGGATTTCCAGAGGGTGGGGCCAATGCTGGTTGTTAATGAGCCTCAATTTGCATTTCTTTACCTCTTTTCCTCACCTGGGAATCTCTGAGGGAGGGGCTGCCACAGCTCCTGGAAGGAGTAAACTTGGCTGCCGTTCTGTGTAACCGGGAAGGAGCGGCTGGCCACCACCGTCCTTTGTGGCCACAGCTCAGCACAAACTCTGAGTGCCCTCCAAATCCCAGGTGTCCCCACACAGTTCCAGTCCAGTCCGCCCTCCCTCTGCCGGAGCCCCAGGTGAGTGGCTGTAGCTATTTAGCGCTCTGTCCTGGCCCTCTGCGCTGTGGAGCAGCTGGGGCTCTTAACCCCGAGGGCGGGCGCCGCTGCTCCCAGCTAAGGCCGCTGCTCACAGCCAAGGCAGCTGCTGTCCGTGGGCTCCCAGCCCGCCTCCCTCACGCGCCTCCACAGATCCTACCAGGCTCATTCAGTGTCCCTGGTTGTATGATCCTCTCTCGCTGCTCTTCTGTTGCTTTTTCCTGACGATTTGTCTTTATTTTAGTTGTAATTCCCGTTTGGTCCTGGGAGATCGTCAGTGTAGCTTCCATTCACTCCTCTGCCATTTCCGGTATCTCAATGTCACACAATTTAGAGGCCCATCAGTGATGTGTGAAAAAGTGATGCCACAGGACTTTAAAAAATCAGTCCTTGCATCTCAAGCTCCTATCTGGGGAGAATAAATTCCAAGTAAATAGCATTTCCTAAGATAGGCTGATAAGTATTTGGTCACTAACCAGAGACCAGTGTCTTCCTCCATTTAATGAATGTTTAAGTCCCCCCTCCTTTTCCCCTTGCTCATAGACCATCAATCATGTCCATGCAGTATTTAGGGTGGCTTAGCTCTCAGCTGAGCATTCTGCCCTCATGGTTTTGACTAAATTTCCCTAAGTGAGAAGCACCCATTCTGTTCTGGCAGAGACACCGGGACACTCCTAGTTCCGTACATTATTCTAATATATTTAACAACGAGGCTCTTCTCTTTTTGCACAGAACAGGACACATAGCGAGGACAGTCAGTGAAAACCAGATCTGTTGTCACAGAACATCCAGGGCAGGTACAAAGGACGAAGGCCAAGCTGCACACATGGATGAAGCCGATTTCTCAGAAGATACGACTTTGAAGCAACCGGAGGATTCGCCGTATGATGGGGGTTTCTCCCAAACTAAGCTCTACAGTGATCGTAATTTTTCCTTGAAAAATGACTTCCTGGATGTCTCAGATCACATGACTTCAACAGTGGAGGACCCGCAAGGAAAGGCTGCACATGGAGAGCCGTGCAGACACACAGACCCAGCCCTGACTCTGGGTAAAGCTGCTGAAAACGCTGTCCAGGAAAAATATGATAAAGGGCAAGAATGCACCCCAAATCTCCATATCCCAGCTCATAAAGGAGACCCTTCCAAGTCAAACATTTCTGATATTTTACACCATCATCTTTCCAAAGAGGAATTTTTAAAAGGCCAAAGCATTAACTGTGACACTCTCCCAGAGATCTCTAGTGCTGAACATCTTGATGAAACTATTGTTAAAAATATTCTTTTGCATTATGTTAAGAGTTCTTGGCCACAAGAACAAACCCCAGAACTCACTGACCAACTCATCCCCAAGAGGGATGACGGAAGCGGCAGTAAGCCCAGCTGTCCTCCAGCCGCAACAGAAGACAGCACCCCTGAGTTAGAAGAGCCAGTGGGTGCTGGAGATGGCAGCCTTCCAGAAAGTTCCAATTTTCTAACTAAAACTAAGAGTCCAAGCAATAAACAAAAAGGCTGCCAAGGGCAGACATGGAAGAAACTGCAGCCTGAAAAAACAAGATCAGGCCATGGGTTCAAATACGACCAAGTCCATTATCAGTTCTCTGATTTCTCTAATGTTGCTCCCCAAGTGAAAATCCCTAAAAATAACATAATTGATAAACCACTTCCAATGGATAAACAAGCCACCTTTCCTCCTGAACTAAGAGACAGGTTAGCTCTTGTGCAGGATATGTTAGAAAGTGTGTCTGGGTCACACTGTGTTGAGAGAGAAGAGCAAAAAAGGAAGACTGCGGACCCTTCACAACAGACAGAGGTAAGTGAAAGTCGTCTCCAGGAGACACTCGGGGCCCTCATCTGCATCAGCAGGTCTCTGGAAGATGATTGAAACCGAGCTCCAGTTCTGAGGTGCCAGGTTCCAGTTCTGCCCGAGTACTATGACCTCTCAGAAGCCCAGTGGGTGCCCTCATGCAGGGACTGGACTAACAACAACACATCATAGAATAAAATCCAAATTCTTCCACTTGGAATTTGAGTTTGCCCATCTTTTTTTTTGCTTCATTCTACCCTTTGAAACAGAGCTCCCCTCCCCCAGGAATCATCCCCAGTTACCTGGCTGGGCCCCTCCCCTCCTCAGGCCCTACATACTCTGAACTCCTGCCTCACATGGGTCAGCCCACCTCTGCTCACCAGAGACCCGCTCGTTTTCATGGCCTGAATTCCCCATGGGCCACAGGACTTCTCAGAACCCCAGTCACATCTTCTCCATCCTTCTTTGTTTAGTATTCTGTCAGGCATTTATCTCAGCCTGCTTCGAATCCTAATAATCTGGACATCTCTGCTTCTTCCACGACTTGAAGACTCTGGGGGCAATAACCTTGCCTCACCTCTCCATTGCCTACCTTCCCCAGAGCCTGGCCTGTGCTTTCCATATGTTACACCCCTAGTTATTAATGTGAAATTGAACTGAATTAAGATCTTTCATAACATCTTTCAAGATTGTTATATTGGGCCCTGGCCGGTTTTGCTCAGTGGTTACAGCATCAGCCCGTGGACCAAAGAGTCTTGGGTTCGATTTTGGTCAAGGGCACATACCTTGGTTGCAGTTTGGTCCCAGGCCCTGGTCAGGGTCAAGCGGGAGGCAACCAATTGGTTTCTCTCTCTCTCTCTCTCTCTCTCTCTCTCTCTCTCTCTCTCTCTGTCTCTCTCTCTCTCTCCCCCTCCCACTCTATCTGAAGATAAATGGAAAAATATCCTCAGGTAAGGATTTTTTTTAAAAAAGATTGTTATATTGGTAACTATTTCGTCCAACATTTTGTTAATGTTTAATTTATACTATTTCCCTTTTACCCATCTTCCCATCCCCCACCCAACTTCATAACACTCTGAGGCTCAGGATCTCATGGATTATTTGAGAGTCAATAGGTGGGTAAATTCACATTAACGATCAAAGCAATAGTTTTGTTTTCCTGGCACTTTGTCAGGACTGCTTGTTCTTTCTTTTAAGCCTCATATGAAGAGAACCCTGAACACTCCCTGCCTGTTTCCATTTCCACCTTTTCATGCTCTAACCCCCTTCTTGTCAACTGAATGCTCTGCTGGGGAGTTGAGCAGAAACACCCCCGGCCCCTCACACACACACCTGGAGCCAGCAGCCCATCTAGTCTGCACTGGGATGCTTCTCTAAGTCACGGAGAAATCTGCAGACCTGTGACACTGAGTAATCTCGGGGTTCCTTATCCTGCTCGCAGGAGAACCCTCCGGGTGTGCACCATTCTGTGCCTGTGGTTAGCAGGAGGAGATGGGTGTCAGGCTCCCCTCTCTCTGGAAGTGGGAGTCTCAAGTCAGGTGTCAGGTTTTTCTCTAGTCCTTTCAATTCAGGTTGGAGAACTGGACCCTATAGGTTCCATATCCATCATACCACTGAGACATTCATAATAATCGTAGTCCAGTGTGACCACGACGGTGTAGCTCCTGGCACTGGTATGTTTCTGAGCTTTGTGTGTTGTGAACGATGGGCAGCCCATCGAGGTGAATCGCTCTGGAATTTAAACTCCTGTTCAGCCAGCCTGTGGTGAACAGAAAGGGGCGTGTCCTGGTAAAAATCAGGATCTTGACACGCGTTTTGGAACTTAATGCATACTATTTTATCTTCTTCCCTGGAGTGTGGCTCCCGTGAGATTGGTGCTCAGGAGAGCAACAGACCTGCTGACAAGACCGCAGTGGTCCCTGCCCTCATGAAGCTTATGGTCCAGTTTCTGGAGACATGTTTGCATGTTCCCCATGATAGTATCAGACATGATAGTACTGACAACTAACATGCCTGATACTGTGTTAAGTACTTAACATTTAACCCTCATAAGGACCCTGTGAGTAGGTTCTGTTACTGTCCCCATTTTACTGCTAAGGAATCTGAGGGTTACAGTGATAAGCAGTTGCCCTGGGTCACCCAACAGATCAGTGTCACAGGGTAATATAGCCTTGGCATCAGGGCCCCAGCTCTTAACAAAACACTGGGCTGCTTCAGAAGACCAGCACCCATCAGGTCGTTCTGAATGATGGCATCACTGATCATTATCGATTGTAATGCTTTCTTATCCTTTAATTATGCAGATGGAGCCCGCAATACACATCCACCAAGAACAACTCACAGGTACTAGCATTTTTCAACTTCTTTCATTTAGATACACACTTTGAAAACTTTTTAAAAATACCAAATGGTGCCAACTTCTGTTTTCAGGACTTAATAAATCTGCAGTGAACTTGAGATGAATGGTAACCAGAACTTATTCTTTCTTATATAGGAACAAAATCTGAGAGAAGTCTTTTTCAATTGTCAGCAACCTCTCAGAAAGACCCTTCTTCAAGTTCTTCTTACATATTCCAAAAGATATCCCAAGGGAAAAAGATGTGTCAGAAATTAAAAGAACAGACTGATCAGCTGAAGACTAAAGTAATACCTTTAAAGCTTATTGAACAATAGAAGTAACTGAATTCAAACATGAGATGCCATGCAATTAATGAAATACTGCATTTTTTTTTCACTGCAGGTGCAAGAATTTTCCAAAAGCATAGCACAGGACTCTCCTTGTCATGTGCAGGACAAGAGGCTGGTAATAAATGGTCCAGTTTTAAAATCTTTCCTAGGGAACCTCACATGGGTAAACACAAATGTCTTCTCTGCACTGGGGGAGTGGAAATGCTCTGGCAGAAATGTTTTGCTGAAGGTTAAGGGCAGCAATATTTTCTTCATCTCTCCATAGCCAAACGTCCCCCAGAGGCCTGGCCTTGTGTCATATATATATTATGCCCTTAGTAATTAGTGCTAAACTGAATTGAATTAAGATCCTTAATAACATGTTTCAAGCTTGTTATCTGGTAACTATTTAGTACAAAATTGTGTTAATTTTTTGTTTGTTTGTTTGTTTTTTCCATTTATCATTAGATAGAGTGGGAGGGAGGGAGAGAGAGAGAGAGAGAGAGAGAGAGAGAGAGAGAGAGAAACATTGATGTGATAGAGCCACATCGACTGGTTGCCTCCCGCACGACCCGACCAGGGCTGGGGACAAACCACAACCAAGGTACGTGCCCTTGACTGGAATCGAACCCAAGACTCATTGGTCCTTGGGCTGACGCTCTAACTGCTGAGCCAAACTGGCAGGGCTAATGTTTTTTTTTTAAACTTATCTTTATTGTTGAATGTATTATACATGTCCCCCCTTTTTCCCCCCCTTGACCCCCTCCTCCCCAATCCCGCCCCCCTCCTACCTTCCCCACACTATTGTTTGTATGCATTGGTTATGCATATATGCATAGAAGTTCTTTGGTTTATCTCATCCCACCCTCCCTCCCCCCTTCCCTTTGAGGTTCATCACTCTTAATTTATGCTGTTTCCTCTCTTCCCTTCACCCCATCTTCTCATCCCCCCACTCACCTTCCCAACATCCTGAGGTTCAGATGTCATTGATGATTTGAGGTCAGGGGCTTTGTGTTATAGGGGCTAAAAGAGCTTAGAATTCTATTTCTCTAGTGCTTGGTCCTCTCTCTTTCTCAGGGGTCTATTATTAGAATACTTACGGCTGTTTTCTGTTTTACTTCACCAGTCACACATCATAAATCTGAGACCAGGGTAGTTCTAAGAGAATAGCACATGTTATAGAGGATTAGAGAGCCCATCCCATCCAAAGTTGATGGGTCCTACGGGATATAGGTTATAAGAATTGCTAGTATCTGGCAACTCAATATATAAAACTCTGAAAACTTAAAATTGATCTTGAAGCTGTGCTTTTCAGATCAAAATCTTTGGGATCCAGGGGGTGGGGGTGAGGGGGAGGGAAGGGATAAACCACAGAACTTATATACATGTATACATAACTGATGGACATGGACAACAAAGCTGGGGATGGGGTGGGGGGTTGGGGAGGAGGGTGTCAATGGGGAAAAAATTATTCCATAAGATCAATAAAAAGTTATTAAAACTCAAAAAAAAAAAATCTTTGGGATCCACATCCTTGCTTGTATTTAATCAAATCACTAATTTCTGTTGTAACCACCACAGCCCTGTTCATCAGTGACTGGGTCATGGGAAGTGGGGGTGGAGCCTGGCAATGGGGCAAAAAGCTGAGACCTCCAGAGTCAAATATGTGCTAAGTTGAAGATGTAGTCCAAGCCTCTAGGTCAACAGTAAGGCAGGTGGTCACAAGTCCTAATGTAAAGGACACAAGCAAAGCTCAGGGCAGGCTGTGCTTCAGAAACTAGGAGGATCCAAATGTTAAGAGCCATGGTTCATTATTCATTCATTCATTCATTCATTCATTCATTCATTCATTCATTCATTCATTCATCATACTAATTAAGTAATTCATTTATTCATTCAACAAACACTTACCAGGTACTTCCTATGTCCCAGACCTCTATAACAGGCACTAGGGATTTGGAGGTGATGAAACGATTTCTTTTTCAATCGGCTTATAGTCTCCAAGGGACAACAGATTGGTAAATAGACAAATGATGTGCAGCTTGAGAAAGGTTACAGATGATGCTAATGGCAGCCAAGAAGAGGCTAACCCTTTTCAGTTAGAGCAAGGCACTTTAGAAGGCTTCCTGAAAGTGACTTCTGAGCTGGGTAATTTCGGAGGAATCTGGGTTGGCACAGGGGTGCCAGGAAAGGGGTGTTCCAGGAAAAGGAACCAGCAGGTGCAATGGCTCAGGGACAAGAAAGTGCTGAGAGTGTGAGGAACTGTATGGCATTGCAATTGACCAGATGGAGCTCAGGGTACACGTGGTGAAGAGGAAGGGTACGAGACTAGAAAGGTAGATAAGGGCTACATCATGAAAGCCCTTTAAACCATGCTGAGAAGCTTGGATTTCATCCTGAGGTTGAGTGATGGGCAATACTGGAGGATTTAAAGCCAAGAAAAAGTGAGCACCATGGGGGCACAACTATAGGGACAGAGACTGGCTAGGCAGCCACATCCAGAGAACAAGTTATGAGAACCTGAACCAAGGCTGGCAATGACGATGAGAAGGGAACAAATATAAAGGATTAAGGAAGTGGTGACAGACTGAAAGGGGTGAGTAAAGAAGGGAGGAGGCTTGGATGAATTTCAGATGTCTAGCTTGGGCAACCAAGGTCAGGAAGAAAAGTGGAAGATCCAGTTCAGAATGGGTGTGGGAGGCAGGCAGGAGGCAAGTTCAGTTTGGGACATTTTGAGCTCCCTATTGGACATCCAACTGGAGAGCTCCAGCAGGAAATTAGAGCAATGGATCTGGACCTCAGAGGACTTGTTTGGGCCAAAAATGTAAATTTGGGTACTGTTGTGGGTTGAAGCCATGAGGTGTCTGAGATTGCCCAGGCAAACACACAGAGTAAGTAGTGAAGTCCAAGGTTAGAATCATGGTAAACAGCAACCAGGGGCAAGTGAAAGAAGAGGGGTCCCCCAAGGAGACCTATGAGGAGTGACTCAAAAGGTCAAGGCAGACCTGGAAGGGGCAGATCTGCAGAAGCCAAGAGAAAAGAAGGTTTTTAGAAGTGGGGAGTGGGCCACACCATTGAATGTTCAAGGAAGGAAAGAAAGCAAGATTTGCATTGGGTTTGGCAACCCAGAGGTTATGAGGGACCTTGTATAGCTCAGTTTCAGTGAAGTGGTGGGTGTATGGAAGCCAGATTCCAGGAGTTAAGGAGTAAATGATAAAGGTGATTTCCCGAAACCCAAGCTATCAGGAACCGGGAGAACATAGAATTTTAAAGGGCTGAGCAAAGCAGAGGGAACTGGTTCAAGGCACTAGCCTTCTGTGGCCTTGATTCAGGACGTTTCTTCCTGATGTTAGAGGGTATGTGGGGATTCGTGTTGGGACAGAGAGGAGAGGAAAGGTGACTCCTAACGGTACCAGCCTTAGTCTAAGAGTTCCAGGCCCCTTTGGTTTGGAGTTGGAAGATGGCCAGACAGGCTAAAACTAACCTTCTCTGCATGAGCAGCACAACATAGTAGAAAGCATTTCGATTATGGAGCAGCCAGCATTAGTTCTATATATTGGTTAAACAATCTTAGACATGTAGCGTATCTTCCACTTCAGAGTTGTTATGAGAATTACATGAGGAACATTTATGGCTAGGAAACTGTGCCCTGTCTTCTTCCGAGATATAACATGATTCAAAATCGAAGATCCTAAATTATAATTTATAATTGGCTTTCTTCTCTTTTCTCTTCCCTTTGAACACCTAGTGCTTTCTCATGGCTTTCACGTCATTTTTGTGCTCCCAATTCCTCAGTTCCTACTCCAAACTTCTCATTCATATAGCCAAGTGTTTGTATCTTCACTTGGATAGCCCACTCTCACTGAAAATTCTCCCTTGTCCAACATTGTAGAAATTGTTGATACTGATATCTTGAAAGTTGTTAGCCTTTCCAAATTCCTTATTTTAGTCTGGGCTTTCACATTCTGCCCATCTCCCAAGCTAGAGCCCTGAGCATTGTCACAGAATCAGTCAGCAGCCTGGAAGGAACTAGGTGGCCTGCTCCAATGGAGTAATTGAGGAGAGTTTAATAAGGCACCATTTAGCAACAGTGTGCGCAAGGTTAAGGGAAACCAATGAGCGACAGAAAGCATGTCATGTAAACAACAGTGGAGCAGAAGGGATGGAGGAAGGACAGATACTCAAGCCCAAGGAGAGTAGCTGTAGCTGTAGGGGTAGCTGACAAACTCTGTGGCTTTTGGTAGAGACAGTCCTTCTTCAATTCCTCCCTCCTGTTGATACCATCCATGGAAGGTCAGCCTCCTGGGTGGGGCATGGAGAAAGATGGAGGATGGATCTGGGGAGAAATGGAAAACATCTACCACACCTGCCATTTTTTATACCCAAATAGCCAATATATTTCCAAACTTGTTTATTTGTTTTTAATAATAAGAATAATTAATAATAATGATAGCTTCCCTCTACTGAGTATGTACTATGCTCTTAACACTAAGCATTAGCTCATTTAATTTTCACAATATGAGAAAATTGAAGTTTAGAGTTCAAGTTCACTAAAATCATACAATTAGTAAGGTGATAGACTCTGAACTTAAACCCTGCTGTGTCTGATCCTTTAACCTCACTATACTATATTCTTGCCCTTGGGAATCTCTCTCCAACTCATCCTTTCCTCTCCATTTTCATGACCACTGCCTGGTCCAGGCCTTCCTGAGCATCCTTCAAGCCTGACTTAAGTCTCAATGTTTCCATTGAGCCATGGCAAAGTACTCCATTCACGGTGTCTTTTCTCAAGTGGAATAAAGTCCCTGAAACCAGGGGCTGTGCCTGATACAATTTTTGAATCTCCCACATTTTCAGCCCAGGGCCAGATGTAGGCAGTGCTCAGGGAATGTTTAACCACTGGGGCTGCAGGGCTGCTGCCTCTATACTTCAAGACAAGTTCCTGACCTGCACAGTTTACACACTCACCTGTGTAGGGCTGCATGTGGTGATGTGGTGACGTCTGGGAGACCCATTCGCAGTTGTGGCTAAATTTCCAGCTGCTCCTTCTCCATCTCACCCTCTAAGTGCCATAGATACAAACCCAAGTCCTCTAAGCTCAGTTCCTTTTTAAGATCTATATGGCATCAGACTTACTTCCTAGAGCTCCAATGTCCTCCTATTTGCAACATCTATAACATTGATGTGTAGATTAAATAAGATCATGAGTGGGAACGTGCTCTAGAAGCTAAAAATCATTCTGCAAATATGTAGGATTATTGTTGTCCCATTAAGGAAGTCCAAGAGGCCTCTCTGAGTGGTTCTGGGTGAGAAATCAGAAGAAATGGAACTTTTCTGCTTGTGCTATGGGGTGGTGTGAATGTTGAGATGGCTCCTGTCTATATTTTAGATGTCAGACTCTGAAACAAAGCAATGGCCAGGAGAAGGATGGTGGTGTTGTTTTGACACTACTGTAGAGTATACCCTCACTGCTTTGGGGGAAAACAACCCCACTCATGGGGTTACATGTGAATGATTCCAGTGACTTCTCTGCTACAGGTCCTGGAGAAACTGCAGGCACATTTTGAACTGCTGGAGCAGGAGTTTGTGGCCAACAAGGAGAAGCATCTGACTTTGAAGCAACAAGCCCACAAGTATGAATCCCCAGCTGCCAGTGACTTTGACCCAGAAAGGTCAGGTTTAAACTGTGAGAGGTGGGAAGGTCAGAGAAGAGATCTCCTTCAGGTGGAATTCTGATGTGGCTGCTGGTTTAGTGCCTGGAGAGTCACTAAAGGTCCAGAAAGATCAAGGGTCAGTAAAAACTGTGCCACCGCCCTGGCCAGTTTGGCTCAGCGGTTAGAGCATCGGCCTGCGGTCCAGAGAGACCTGGGTTCCCGCTAGGGGCATGTGCCTCGGCTGCGGTTTGTCCCCGGCCCTGGTTGGTCGTGCTGGTGGCAGCCACTCGAGGTGTCCCTTTCACGTCGATGTTTCTCTCTCTCTCTCTTCCTCTCTCTCCCTCCCACTCTATCTGAACAAAAAATGAAAAAATGTCCTTAGGTGAGGATAAAACAAACAAACAAAACAAAAAAACAAAAAAACTGCCACCAATGACAGGTGTCACCCCGTGAAACAAATAGTAAGGAATTCCTGCTATGTGTAAGGTCCCTTGCTAGGTGATGACCAGATGGAGTGTCCAGAATGAACAGTTGTCTCCTGGAGGAGACCATTGTCCTGCCATCTTGCATCTCATTGGATGTCATTATAACTGGTTCAGAGACCAAGAAGAGCACAAGAAAACCCTCGAGACTCACAGTCTAACCCCAGAGGGCCTTCACCTTTCCAAGCTCCTTCTGTCTTCTTCACCCCATTCCTGCCTTTATTTCTCCTGTCTGGTTCTTCTCTTTTCTCCTTTCTTTCTCATCCACAGACAATTCCAAAGGGGCAGTGGGTAGGTGAGGATCGTTGTCAGGCTGGTTAATGTTGGGGTGAGGCCACAAATCCTGATA
Organism: Tadarida brasiliensis; assembly: GCA_030848825.1. Lineage (NCBI taxonomy): Eukaryota > Metazoa > Chordata > Mammalia > Chiroptera > Molossidae > Tadarida > Tadarida brasiliensis. The sequence continues at coordinate 9,385,203 of CM061275.1, read as the reverse complement.
AGGGAAAACATTAAAACTTAAAGTCAGATGATTCCTGAGTAAATCCGCATTAGAATCTTGGATGCACACTCATATTGAAATTTCCAGCTGGCTGTTTTCATGGCACCCCGATCCTCTCTCTTTCCAATCTAAAGAGTTTTAAGGTGTATTCCAGGAATCAAGACTAGGATTGTTTCCATATAATTTCCTGCTATGAATTAAAAGAATCCATTTAGTGGGCTTAATATTTATAAGTTCAGCTCTTTCTATTCATAGCATTTTAACACGAATCATTCTTGATGCCAAAATATTTTAATGGTTTATATTTTAGCACTTGTGTCCTGAGGCATTTTTCCCGAAGTATAATTTTACTTTCTTAAAATGAATGAAACCTCTGTCTACTGTTATTTCAATACCAAGTAATTAGACAGCAAGGATGGGGTTTCAACATTGATTTTTTTCCCCAGAAAAAAAAAAAAGATCTCCACATGCTTTCCCTATTTGTTTAAAAATGAATAGAGTAAGGACATTTATTTTCCTAGGAATCCCACTTGTTGGCAGGAGTTTTAAAGACAGGCCTCTGTGCACATTAAGAACAAAGTTACGCAATCAAAGCCTTATTTATATCCCAGCTACACCCACACTGTGCCTGGCCTCAGTATAAACCAAGAGAGTTCCAACTGCAATTATGTCCCATATACAGGAGAAGCTTTCAACACCGGGGCAAGGGAAGGACCCAGCCTCTTCCCAAACTCAGTAAAGCCACCTCAAAGCAAGCAAAGCTGCTCAGTTCGAGGCTCTTGCTCTCACATGGCAGAACCCTGTGCAACCCCTGAGGTGTTGGTATGTCGAGGACCTTCTGAGTGTTGAGACCAAAGGCTCCTGCAGATAGCTTTCTGTAGGGGAAAGAATTATGCAATTCATTGACTAATCGCTTGTTGAAGTTAACTGTTGTGCTCTTACTAAATCCTTCTTATCATTGTCTTTAAAAAGTAAGATGCAAAAACAGCTGTTTGGATTTCATGCTATCTTGTTTGTCAGAATTTCATCTGGAAGTTGCTTGACTTTTTTACACACCAACCCCAAAGCCAAAGAGCCAAGAAATAGGGGTCTACCTCCATCAAGCCCTGATATTATGGTCTTCTGCTTTACAGAAAAGATCAGTTTCCTCAAAAATGTCTTTTCTCCATCTCCAAATCTGCATGTTCACCCCGCCCCCACCTTCTTCCTTCACTTACTGTCCAGTCTCTCCAGCCCCACTCTTCCCACGGCCTGTGGCCTCGCTTCCTCATTCCTCTTCCTTTAAATGTTCAGTCTCTCCTTGTCCCCCTGCTTCATTCTCTTCTGCCTACCAGGGTAGAATATATTTCCCTGTATTTTATTTGATAATCAATATGGTTTTCATGCTTAGATCTTTGTCCCACCACTTATTGAATTAGGCCTTTCCCCACTGGTTGAAAAAGCCACCTTTATCATATATGTAATCTCCATGGGTACACAGGACTGGTCTGTTCCATCCCACTGATCTAAGTTTCTATTTCTATGTCAAATGACTGTAGTTTAGTATATATTTGGAAAGGTTTCCTTCTTTTTTAAACTTGCTATAGCTATTCTTTTTTTTCTTTAATTTTTTTTCTTTATTTTAGAGAGAGAGGAAGAGGGAGGGAGAGATAGAAACATTGATGAGAGAGAACATCGACTGGCTGCCTCCTGCATGCCCCCCACTGGGGACTGGGCCCACAACCTGGGCATGTGCCCTGACCGGGAATCGAACCGGCGACCTCTTGGTGCATGGGTCGATGCTCAACCCCTGAGCCACAACGGCTGGGCTCTATAGCTATTCTTGCACTCTCTTATTAAAACTTTGTAATTAGCCTGACTGGTGTGGCTCAGGGGTTGAACATTGTCACATGCATCAAGAGATCACTGGTTTGATTCCCAGGCTGGGCACATGCACAGGTTGCAGGCTTGATCACCAGTAAGGGCCATGCAGGAGGCAGTCGATTTCTCTTCCTCTCTCTCTAAAAACCAATTAAAAACATATTAAAAAAAAAAAACTTTATAGTCAGCTCACCAAATTTCCTTAGAATTTTGTTCAGCACTGTGTTGAATTTACAGATTAGTTCGGGAAGAGTTAAAACCTTTGCCGTGAGCATTCCCATTAAGGAGCATGTTTTCTTCCTGTCGATTTTACACACTTTTTGGTTAAAGTTAAGACATTAGAAGCACAGAAAGATTAAGTGATTTACCCAAGATACACAGCTAATGAATAACAAAATAAGGATTAGAGCCCAGGCCTTTGGAGTGAAACTATAAACAGGATGCCTCTCAGGGTGGGTATTCATTTTCAGTTCTTTCTAAAGACAGACTACTTTAATAATATACATCAATGCTATGTTCAAGAACTGTTGTTACTAACTAGAATGTTGACTGAATACCCTGTAAGATGCCTGTCTGTTGGTTTACTTAGAAAAGTGGAAGGTGAAATCTTAAAGTTGGAGATGCTACTTGAAGACGTTAGGGAGAAGATGGATGAAGGCAAATGCGCTTCAGCAAGTCCTCTTCGCGTGACCTCTCCAAGCATCCTGGACGGCTGGCCATCCTCATCCTCTCCACCCTCAGATGAGGTAACGCAGCAACCTACAGCTTCATTTCATGCCAGGACACATGGCTCCTGTGTATTTAAAGAATATTAATTCATGGAATTACAAAATTCTATTTTAATATTTCAAGAATATTTACGTTCCCAAAGTCCCATGAATCATATTATTTAAAATGGAACCAGCTTGTAAAAACTAGAGGCTATTTCAAGTGTTGGTTTTTGACATCTCTTCATCAGTTTAGGCTGTAACAATGCAATTTAAACTGATGAAACGCTGAAAAGCTATTTCTTCTGGATGAAGTAACATTTCTGTGGATCGTGCCTGGAAGAAATAGTTCTTCCTCTTAATGGTTTTATACTATCTTTTCCAAATAGAGAACGACACATTCCATGAAAGAATGATTTCCATGAATCCACATCTGCGTTTTCTTTTTCTCAAGTTAAATTCTTTCGGATTGTCCACAGAGGCAAGAGTAGGAATTCAGATCCTTCACACTGTCTTTCCATCCTTTGTTCTTGTCGTCTCAGCTATCAGAACATTTGACTAAATCAAAGTTCTGAGAAACGGAATCATCTGGATAATTGCCTTAAATTGATTCTTTTGTTTCAGACAGTTGAAGACTCAGCCTGCGGCTGGTATAAAAAAGTTGAACAGGTTTTTGTCAGAGTTAAGGACAAGATGTTGAAGATTACCTGGGGGGGGGGGGGGCAAGAGTAGGTTTACAATTGTGAGTTTATTCTTTAAAAAAATTTTTTTTTTCCTTTATTGATATTAGAGAGAGAGGAAGTGCGAGGGAGAGAGAGATAGAAACATCGATGAGAGAGAACATCAATTGGCCGCCTCCTGCATGCTCCCCACTGAGGATCGGGCCCACAACCTGGGCATGTGCCCTGACCGGGAATCGAACCAGCGACCTCTTGGTGCATGGGTCGATGCTCAGCCACTGAGTCACACTGGACAAACAGTTTATTCTTCTATTATTATTTATTAATTATTGCATTAATTTCCATGCAAACAACTGTAAACCTACTTTTGCCCCACCCTGTATAAATGTTAGCCTTTCCAAAGAAGTATTTGCCTCCTCAAAACACTTACCTTCCTGGCAAAATCTCATTCATTTTAAGGCCCAGCTTCAGAGTGAGGCCGTTTATATAACCTTCGCATCCAGCCCCCATCCCACACCAGGCGGGGTTCTTGGCTTGGTCTGTGTCCCCAGCACTGTCTCATTTGTCCTTGAGCCTTTGTGCACGTTGGACTGAACGCCTGGTGTAGAGCGGATGCTCAGCACAGTAAACTGAGCCACTGTGAACGCTTCACAAGCAGCTTCCAAGATTCCGGGCATGTTATCCTCCAGTGGAGAACCGGAGTTAGCTTCAGGGTGATGTGAGGGAGCCCAGGGAGTCAGCCTAGCCTTCTGCCCAGCAGCTCCCTCAAGTCTGGGTTTGCTCTTCTTTACTTGGGCCCAAGATTATAGCGATTGCTGTGCAATGATGAGAACTCTATCACTTTGGGATGAGCAGCCATGAAAAGAGTCTACTGCTAGTATTATTGATTCTTTCAGCAAATGTTTACTGCTAAATGCTAGGCACTTTTCTAAGTATGGGGCATAAGAAACATAAATAATCATCTATCCTCAAGATGCTTATATTTCTGAGGGACACATACAAGGAACAAATAAAATCAACGTGATTACAGAATGTTAAAAGGGCTATGCAGGAAGTAATAACATGTTCCTTAGTACTCTGAAGCCAGACTGCCTGGGTCCAAACACTGGCTCTGTCACGCATCTGCTTTGTGATCTTGGGAAAGTTACGTAACCGCTCTGTGCCTCAGTTTTCTCCTCTGTAAAATGCGGATAATTCCTGTCTGAGTTTCCAACTCCTCTTCTACAAAGTCTTTGCAAACTGTAAAGCTCTGAACCAACAGAATTATTAGTTTGCTACCTATAATTTTGTTATCATTTTAGACACAGTGTTTCCCATTCCTAATGAAATCATCTCCAGCGCTTTCCCCAGACCAGCGGCAGCACCAGCAGCATCTGGGAGCTTTTTAGAAACTGTTGAGCTCATATAGGCAAAGTGTTTAAAACAGGGCCCAGTGCATAGTGAGCACATTACCTGGCTGTTAGCTATGGTGACAATTAAGTAACTCAGGGTGGGAGGGGAGGGCCGCTAGGGAGGGTCACTAGGTTTTTCAGAGGAGGTGAGATTTGAACCGAGTTCTAGGGCACAGGAGGAGGCAACTACAGGAGGAGTCTGGAAGAGGAATCCAGGGGGGATGTGATGGTGCCCTGGGGGTGGCATGGGGATGCTGAACTGCTTTTGAGTCACCTCTCACAGGACTGCAGCCCTAACAAGCCCCAGATTCCCAAGGAGGCCCCCTCCTCGGGGGGCCCGAGTCCCCAGTCTGCAGGCCCTTCCTCCGCAGCCCTGCCGGAGAAGGGACCTGCACGTGGGTTCCACCACCCTGAGGCTGGCTCCCCAGAGGCGCTGGAGGACCCTCTGGGGGAGTCAGGATGAGAAGAGAGGAGAGGGCGAGTGACCACAGGATGTCCCCCCCCCACCACCACCTGCAGGTGCTCCTTCCCACCATCCCAGGGTGCTGAACTTAGATTCTCCAGGACTCTTCAGATGAAAGAAAAACCAAACAGTCCCCCAAAACGGGACCCACGTAGCTCAGGGGCTGATTCTAAAAGTCAAACTGCCCCCCTTGTCTTTTTAAAAAGCAGACCCACCTGATCAAATGGTCTCGAGGTCGCCTTCTGGTTTCAGGCTAATGTCCAGGGGCCTGGTCCCACTCTGGCCAGGTCACGCTGCTGACTCCTCACCTGGAACCAGTGTTGCTGTAGGTGACCTGCAATTGGCTGACTCTGGACCAGCTCTGTGCTGATGGCCTCCTGCGGTCGGAGCCGGTGTAGCTGCCTGTCCCTGACATTCCCTCTGTGGACACTCAGGTTTCCATTCCAGAGAAGGGTTCTCCCTCTGCATCAGTCCTGCACATATCACTGAAATGTAGGCTCTGATTCCCGGGGCTGGAGGGCCCTGCAATTCTGCATTTCTAACAAGCTCCCAGGTAATGCCAATGCTGCTGGTCAGGGGGCCGCGCCTGAGATGATTTCATTATGAATGAATTGGAAACACAGAGATTAAAACCCCTGGGTTTAAAATGATGACAAAATTATAAGCAGTAAAAAGTAATAATTCTATTGGTTCAGAGCTTTACAGTTTGCAAAGACTTTTTGCAGAAGAGCAGTTGGAAGCTCAGGAAGGTCAGGAGACTGGCTCAGGGCAAATGACAGGACGCATTGGATCCTCTGTCTCCCAACTCAGGTGCCCCTCCCTCCAGCCTGCAGTGTAAATCAGCCTTCACTGCGAAGTGCAAGGTACCCTCATAGGTTAGACATGATCAAATAAAGCACAGTGGGGGAAACAGAGGGGAAAAAACTTTACTTTTTAAATGACAAAAGCACTATATACTTATCTCCCTCCCCCAAAATCAGAAAATAGAGAAAAGTATAAAGAATATTTAACTGAATGTTGCTTTTTTCCTTTTTACATTTTTTTGTTTTGTTTTTAAATTTTTTTGTCTTTTGTTGTTGTTGCTGCTAATATTTTAATATATATCTGTCCAGTCTTTTTTCTCTGCACATATATACACTTTTTGCAAAAATGGGATCCTACTCTATGTATTGTTTTGTGATCTGCTCTTTTTTTTTTCATTTTAAGTTTTAATGAAAGTTGTATGTAAGATTACTTTATTCCTGCATCTTCTCAATTGTTTCTTCCTTGTATTTGCCCTTTTCCTTTCCTACTTGGTGAGATTTGGCTTTATGTTCAAGGACCTTTTTGCTGTCTTTGTCGGGTTCTCGTCTAGTGATAACCTCCTTGCTGGGTGAGCGCCCGCATGAACAGTTGTACCATTAGCTCTCTCCCGTTGCACTCGTTCAACGTAAATGACATATTCCTTCCTGTAAACCTGGACTACTTTGCCAATTTGCTGCCCTTTGTAATGTCCTCGCACAACGTGAACTTCATCATCTTTCGGATGGGCATGGACCGAACATTGTACTTCTGTCTCAGCTCTTTGGAAAGAGAAGACATAATCTTCCTGCAAATGTGGGAATGCCTTTTGCGGTTCTTGCTCCGGTCAGAAGTCACAAAGGGATTGAACTTCATTTTGACCACTGGCGCTTCTCTGTGATCTGCTCTTTTCATTTAACATTATATCGTGGGGATCTCAACGCATCACTTAGAATAAGCCTACAGCTTCATTTTTTAAGGGCTGCGTTCTATTTCATTCCTGCACTCATGACTCATTTAACCAATCCTGTAGTAATGGACATTGAGGTTTTTTCCCATCATTTCAAATGCAAACTTTTTTGTAGTTGATTATTTACTAAGACTAAAAACCTAGGAGTGTAGTTAGAGGTTCAAAAGGTACACATTGAGCCCTGGCCGGTTTGGCTCAGCAGTTAGAGCACTGGCCTGTGGACCAGAGAGTCCTGGGTTTGGTTCCCGCTAAGGGCACGTACCTTGGTTGCAGTTTGTCCCCGGCCCCAGTTGGGGTTGTGTGGGTGGCAACCACTCAATGTGTCTCTCTCACATCAATGTTTCTCTCTCTATCTTCCTCCCTCTCTCCCTTCCGCTCATGCAAAAATATCCTCTGGTGAGGATAGAAAAAAAAAGGTACACATTGAAATTCTGATTCATTTGCCTCAGCGGAGTGTGGGAGAGTATGTGCCTCCAATCTGACCCCACCCCATATTTTTGGTTCTTTTTCTTTCTAATCTTTGCCAAACTGATAAGTGAAAACTGATCATCTCATGGTTTTGATCTGTATTTCTTTGACTATTTGTGAAATGAAATGTAACCCATTTTCGTATGTTTCTTGGCCATTTTCACCTTCTCTTTGACAACATCAACATTTTATGTTTGCAAAACTGAAATCACAGTCAATTTTCTTTTTAAAGGCAGGCAACTGGAAAAATATTGAGAAATGAAGTTCAGTATTGAGATTTTTTAGTATACAAAGTGCTGCAAGGAGCAGGACTGGGTTAAGAACACAGCATACAGGGAAAGGGGCAAATCCCAGCTCTGTGTTACTTGTTACTCCGTGTGACCTTGTCAGGTTGTTTCCATTCTCTGAGCCTCAGGTTACTCATCATTAATATGGGGACAATGGGCCAGGATAGTGGAAAGGAATAAGGGGGTCACAGGAGAAGTGCCTGGCACATGGGCAATCAATTCATGCTTGTTTTTATTAATAAGAAAACACTGAAACCCTCCCAAAAATTAATGGACAAAAGGTATGAACTAAAAAGTCACAAGTAGGAAATACAACTAATAAATAAGCATATGGGAAACATTTTTCTCTTTTAAAAAGAGGAAATGCTAATTAACACTCAGTGCCACCACGCCCCCTTATTAAATTAACAAAAACATTTTCAACTGATAATTCCTGATGCCAAGGAAGGTGAGGTCACACTGAGTGACCCACATTGTTGGTGGCTGTGTAATCCGTAATTTTGTGGGAAGCAATTTGGAACTCCTATCATCACACAAACATGTTCGCAACCTTTGACCCAGACATTTCCTAAGGAAGTAATTCAAAGATGGAAAAAGCTACCTGCTCAGTGCTGCTTATGCCAGCACTGTTTACAATGATGAGAAAATGTGTTATTTTCTGTTGACCTAAAGGGTAAAACCATCATAAGAAATACACGCCGGATGGTGTCAGCCCTCTCAGGCCAGTAGTGTCTATCTTTTGTGTTAAACAATTCCCTAAGCTTTGTTTTACTTCTTAGCTGAACATATTTCTTTGGGAAAACTTTCAGAGCTCTACTAACCAATGGCGAGATTGGTGATTTTAAAAATTAGCTTCTAGCCCTGGCTGGTTTGGCTCAGTGGTTAGACTCTAACCGTTAGAGGGTCAGCCCAAGGACCAAAAGGACAAGGGTTCAACTCCAATCAAGGGCACGTACCTGGTTGCAGGTTCATCCCCCTGGGGTCACGTGGGAGGCAACCAATGGATGTGTCTCTCACATGGATGTTTCTCTCTTTCTTCCTCCACCTTTCCCTCCCACTCTATCTGTAGATGCAAAAATGTCCTGGGTGAGGATTAAAAAAAAAAAAAATCTATTCATCCTCTGGTGGCGCTTGGGGTAATGTGAAACCAAAGGATATAAAAAGGGGGAAAGTATTCTTTCATCTGGAAACAAGATTTTGAAATCTGTTTGGAGGAGGAAGGCAGGCGAGGCCGTGCGGAAGGGTCTTCCTCCGAGCCCGCGGGCGCACAGGCCCCGCGGAGAGAATGGCAGCACCGGCCGCCCTGACGCGGGGGTTCGCCTGGGCTGCTTGCTGGGCTGCGCGCGGGAGAGCAGCCCAGGGGTGCGTCACTTCCTCGGTCACACCACATCTGTGTGTGTTTTGTGGTGCAGGAGGACCCCCACAACGCCCCCGAAAGGCAGGAACGTGCAGAGACAACCAGTCGGAGCTGTGCCTTCTGCCACCGGGTCCTCGGATGGTGAGGGCTTCTGGCCACTACACTCTCAGGGTGGGCGGGAGCCGCCGGGATAATGACTCTAGTGAGAGTGGGTGTCGCTTCGCTGGCGGGGCGCCAGAGCCACTGGCCCAGTCACAGCACCGCAGACCTCGCGGCTGGGCACATAGCCCAGCTTCCCTCCCAACTTACTAGTCCCTGTAGCTGTGGTTCTCCACCGGGGACAGCATCAAAGTCACCAGGGAGATTTTTCAAGCATGCACAGGCCTCAGCCCCACCTACTGCGTCATCCTTGCCAGGGGTGGAGCCCTGGTAGGAATTCTTGTTTTCATTCCCCCGGGGGTGTGTGTGTGTGTGTGTGTGTGTGTGGTGTGGTGTGGTGTGGTGTGTGTGTGTGTGTGTGTGTGTGTGTGTGTGTATACGACCCTGATAAACCCCCTTGGTTAAGAATCACAGCACACAACTACAGCACACAGGGGTGGGGGGTTGGGGGGTTTGTAGGCTCCTATGAACACTGCCAGGCGGAAATTGATATACACCACTGTATACCATCACTATTCTCCTGTGAAGAGTGGAAATCTTCCCTGCTGGGTCCCCCTCTGTCCCCTGGTCCCACCAGAAATAAACCTTATCCCACATCTCAGGGCTTGCTTCTCCCCATTACTCAGCAAGAAATCTTCAAGGTAATAAGGTGTAAAGCGTGTACAAAGATATAAAATCCTAAGGAGAAATTCTTCACATTTTAGAAATGCTAATTGGAGCAATTGCTAGCCCATGTGAATTCAGAATCATTTATTTGAAGCTTCTATCGGTTATCCAGAGATGCCACTTCCAAGGTCAGGAGCCACCATGGACTAGGGCCAAAGCTTGGCTAATTTACCTTTGAAAGGTCGAGTCAAAGAGGGAGGAGCTGTTTGGCAACCACTGTTACATGTACGTAATGGACTCAAACAGTAGATGACGTGGTGGAAAGCATTCCACCACGGAAGTGGACATCCCTCATTAGTGTTCCACTGAGTTTCTGCCCCCCCCAAAAGCAGCAGCACGGTATTTGTGCGAACATTTACCAGGTGTCCCCTGGTGTGGCTCAGGACTTTAAACCAACATGTCAGTCATCAACTCTGACTCTAAATACATGGGTCACTGATGGTGCTTACTCCCTGAGTCATCCCCGCCCTGCTATTTTAATTTATTGAATTTAAATCTGGATTTTGGATTTTTTTTAGGTTTTCTTAAGTATAATAAAAACATTTTACATTTAAAAAACATTTTCATTAAGCATGCAAGGTAGTAAATGTTTCTCTTCCAAATTCCTAGTCTAGACCCTAGAGGAACCAATGTTCTAGACTAAATGTACTCTTTTATGATGGACCAGATGGAGAGAAAAGCACAACCAAGTATGAAATCAGACCCAGCAGTAAACCTACTGCCGGGGAGTGATGACATAGATATGATTTATAAATTGAAATCTCGGTCAATGACATAATAATCCCTGAGGAATTAACTGAACAGAGGGTTACTCTTTAAAAGATTGGATCACTCTCAGATGGGTCGTGTTCTTTATAAAGCTTGCTGATTGATGTGATGTCTGCAGGATGTTTGCAGAGTGGTGTATAATGCAGATAAATGACATAGATGCTACATGTAAATGCTTATTCCATTGTGTTATTTCTGCTGCAGAATTTTGGATTTAAGCCACTAAAACTGTCTTCTCAAGTAGAGTTGCCCTTAGCTGTTATGTTTGGCAGGAAGATTTCAGCGCACAAAGAAGTTTGAAAGAGCAGAAAAAGAAAGTCGTGTTAGACTGCACTCACTTGAGTGAGATCCAAGTTTTCCGCTTTGGAGAGCAGATGTTCAAATGCCCCAGCGGAGGAGGGTGGGGGAGAAGATGAGGTGTGAGGAAATGTGACTCAGGAGCACAGCGTGTTTTTCCAAGAGGAGGGAAAAGGCTTGGCTTCTCAGCCCCCCACCCCACAAACAGGCTCCGTGAGACCTGCACGCATTTGCCAAGCAGCACCTCTGCTCATGCCCCTTCCCTGGGAATCAGTCTCATTCCTGCCTCACAGGCAAGGTTCAGGATATCTTGGGCATGGTGCCCTCCACATTAAGAATAAGCAACTTCCCCTGAGGGCTATTACTATATCCCAGGAGTTGAGCAAGAGCTTTAAGAATTGTTATTAGGACTCCTTTGGAGGAGTTAGAATTTGAAGGAGGGAGGCTGAAGCAACAGACAGGTCAGAGGAAGCATCTGGTAAATAATTGTAGGGCATCTTTCTGATGCCCCCTGGTGGCCTTGTTCAGATAAAATTAAGCCCAGATGCCCACCTAGCCTTTAGCTCCATAAATATGGGACAAAACCCACTTTCTCTTGGGATACATTCAGTTTGTACTTATAGAGTCAAAGCCGTGTGACCCATAATGACATACAGCACGGCTTCTTCTCCTGATAAAAGCTTATTTTGAAACATGAATATGAAAAAAACTCAAAATTTTATAATTCCAAACTTCAAATTTCTATATTGTATATGTATGTATGATGATTAGATATTATCCTCTGGGGAACAAAACAGATTTACTTTTTTTTTTCCTTTATTGATTTTAGAGAGAGAGGAAGTGATAGAAACATCGATGAGAGAGAACATCGATTGGTCGCCTCCCACATGCCCCCCACTGGGGATCGGGCCCACAACCCGGGCATGTGCTCTGACCGGGAATTGAACCGGCGACTTCTTGGTGCATGAGTCGACGTTCAACCACTGACCCACACTGGCCGGACAAAACAGATTTACTTTTAATGTTTGGTAACTATGTTCTTATCAGGCTAAATTGTGCTGGGTGCCACTTCTTATGGACAAGCTCAGGCAGACAGGCAGAGGGGACCCCTGTTGCTGTGTCGTCCCAGGCTCTCACATAAGAAACTTGACTTTTCAGCTTTACCAATACTTTCATTATCTCTATTAGAAGTCTACTGATAATTTATGGGATCTTATGCACCTTTTTAAGGAAGAAAAACATGGAGAAGAAAGGCTACAGGAGGATCGACTGTGGAAGTTTCCCATTGCCCTTCAAGAAAAGGCACCACACCCAGACTCTCTTCTCAGTAAGTTAGGGGCCTGGGGCTATGGGTGCTCAGTCTTCAAGGTCCCTCTCTGTGAATCTACTCACAGAGGGGGGCCAGCTTGCCATCTGCCACTCCAAATAGCACTGCCTAGGCTGGGGTGTTGCATGTCTTTTGTTTTGTTTTGTTTTTTTGCAAAATGTAAAGAATTAAAAACTAAGTAATTTAAAAAACATGTGGTCAAGTAGAGTGAGTGTGCCAACACTTGCTTCTGGCTGGCATCGCAGGACTCCATGGACTGTCATTAGGTGGCCTCAGCTGTGTGTATCACCCTTCCAGCATGACTCACAATTTGCACCGATACATGCACCCACCATGCGAGAGCCGCTGCCGACTTGTCCATGCACACTTCGGAAAAGCAAAGCAAGTTAGAGCTGGGAGGAGACCCAGAGAGCACAGTGCATGGAATTCGATGATTTTTAGTCATAGGAGCCTTTCTCAAAGATAATGTAAGCAGAAAAACATCCCCTGGCAGGACTGCCCTGGGTGGGGAAGAGGCAGGGCAGAGGCCTGCCTGCTCAGGCAGCTCCTGAGAACGAAAATCACCCCCGAGCCTCATCCACCCAGTTCACACACGCGGAACCCCAGGGCCAGAGAGCTCACGAGGATTCCGTTCAGAGAGCTTAGTTCATATAGCCTGTTATCCAAGAGCCCTTCCCCAATTCACTGTTCTGTCACAGTTCTAGTTCTCCTCTGTAGATGATACATTTTCTAATAATAAATATAGGTTTCACTGATTGCACACTTACTATACCAAATGCTATAACAGAGTAGAGCTTTTCTTTCTTTATTGGTTTTAGAGGAAGGGAGAGGGAGAGATAGAAACATCGATGAGAGAGAACATCAACTGGCCGCCTCCTGCATGCCCCCCACTAGGGATTTGGCCCACAACCTGGGCATGTGCCCTGACCGGGAATCGAACCAGTGACCTCTTGGTGCATGGATCGATGTTCAATCACTGAGCCACACTGGCCGGGCAGTGTAGACCTTTTCAAAGTGTGGTCAGAAGGCCTCTGGGAGTCCCTGAGACCCTCACAGGGGACCATGAGGTCCTGTCTTTCCTAGCTATGTATCTGTGTGAGGCCAACAGAGTGAATGGGATGCCACTATGGAATCTGCTGCCTTCTATGAAGCCAGATATTCAAGATACTTGCCAAGGACAGGAAACATGCCACTCTTCTCACTTTTTATTTTCAAAAAGTTAGTTTTTGTTTTATAATGTTTTGTTAATATGAAATGGGTTATTGTTGTTTTTAAATGATATAATAAATGAGGGGTGGGATCGGGAGGAGGGTTTCAATGGGAGAAAAGGGAGAAACATCTGTAACAAAAATTAATAAATTAATAATAAAAAAATGAGCCCAGCTGGTATGGCTCAGTGGTTGAGCATTGACCCATACACCAAGAGGTCGCTGGTTCAATTCCTGGTCAGGGCACATGTCCAGGTTGTGGGCCCAATCTCCAGTGGGGGGCATGCGGGAGGCAGCCAATCGATGTTCTCGCTCATCGATGTTTCTCTCTCTCTCTCTCTCTCTCTCTCCGTCTCTCTAAAATCAATAAAGAAAAATAAATAAATAAAAATAAATGATATAATAAGTAAAATATTTTTTAAATATCTGTTAAAAATTTTTTTAAAGTCTCAGGATACTCATTCAGTCTTGGAAAGACCTTAGTGATTCTGTAAGCAAAAATGATTTGAAATTTATATATAGATATTTCTCTACCACTCCATCTCCAACTGACAGTGTTGTAAGACAGCTCTTCTCCAATGCAGGGGAAGATTTTCACCACAGGTATATAAAAGGGAATGTATCATTTTATATAGACAGCAGCAGTTCTCTCAGGTCCTCAATGTTATGTGTGTAAAAGGGTTCTGAAATCAAAAGTTTGAGAACTGTTGACAGTATATATAATTTGACTGTCACAACACCTCTGTAACTTAGGAATTATTACCTTTATAGATAAGGAAATGGAGGCTCAGAGAAATTAAGTGACTTGCCAGGGTCAAAGAGGTGATGTATCAGTTATCTACAGCTGGGTAACAAAGAATCCCAAAACTTAATGGCTCAAAACAACCAACATTTACTATCCAGTTTCTGTAGGTCAGGACTTTGGGAGCAGCTTGCCTGGGTGGTTCGGGCTCAGCGTCTCTCACGAGGCTGCAGGCAGGGTGTTGGCCAGGACTGACATCATCTGAAGGCTTGACTTGGGCTGAGGATCTGCTTCCAAGATGGTCACTCACACAGCCATTGGCTGCTTGAGTGTCATTAAGAGATGGTAGCCAGCTTCCCCCAGAGCAAGTGATCCAAGAGAAAGAACAAGACTGTCAACGTCCTTTATGACCTGGTTTTGGAAGTCATACACCATCAGTACCGCTTTATTCTCTCTGTTAGAAGCGAGTCTCTTAATCCAGCCCACCTCTTCAACAGCATGCTAAAGAAGATATGGACACATGTCCAACCATCCAGCCAAGGGCAGAGCCAGGCCTCAAATTCAGGCCTATCTGAATGCCTTGCTCTTTCCACTGTATAACACAACCTTCCCAGGGTAAGTCCCTGTCCTCTGTTTGTAATTTTCTTGGGTTCAGGATCAAGAAGACATTCAATAATTATGGAGTGAGTGAGATTCGGGGAAGAAAAAGACCTTTCTAAAGCTCCCTCCATTTGTGGCTTACACTTTGAAAGCTAATATTACAATGAGTGTAGTCATGAGTGCAGTGAGGCTGGCGGCATCGGCAGAGGCTTTGTCCCCTGGCTCATCTCTTCTGGAGCTGAGATGTTGCTTGGACCCCCGAGCCTGATGTGCTCACTGCCCGGCCCAGGCTCCCACACTAGGGCCTTACCTGGAGAGTTCCCCTGGACCCCACACACGTGCTCTCCACCACTAGCCTCTCCATGGCACTGATGTGGGCAAAGCTATGATTCAGCTTCCTACCTGGGCTTATGAACTGACGGAGGGGAAACCATCTTTCCAACTGCCTGGTGACAAAACACAAGCTCGTGGCCACAGCAGGGACTGAGAAGAGAAAGTGGATCTCTTGGGGAAAATCTGAAAAATGACTCCAAACGCAAGATCAGTAATTCAGAGGGGCCAAACTCTCACACATCCATCTATTCAGCAGACCTTTACTAAGCACCCACATGTGCTAGGCAAATCGAGACTTCATCAGAACTGTCACTTATCAGAACATCTCTCAGTTGTCAGAGTGATCACAGATATCACCACTAGGCTGGCAACGCCCCTCGGTAACACAGCCAGGGAAGTTAAACACTGGTGTGCAAGGCAGACCTTGTTCAGTTAGAGCTTTGTGTGACTATAATTAAGAAACTCACACTTCCTTTGCGTAATGGGTGTTTTCAGGTCCCGACAGAGGACGCTGCTGCTCGCCTCCTGCTTCTGGTGTTGGGCTGCAGAGCCGTGAAGGTCAGGCCTGCAGCACTAGGGTTCCTAACTCTCCAACAGACTGCCATCATGAACCACTTAAAGGTGAGGGCGACCAGGGGCTGGGGAAGCCTCGAAAGAAGGCAGAAGTGGGGACAGCTGTTGTTCCCAGGCAATGCGTCATATTTTTAATCTTTGCTTTTTAGAATTTCATTATAGATACAACATCCCAGGACAGAATTACTTAAATCATACAGAAGGAAGTGCTTTTGTCCAGCTCTGCTTTTTAAATGAAAATAAAAATTCTTCACCTTGTAAGTACATCCCCTGTATGATCCCATCTTTGTAAACAACAGAGTCTCCCGGGCATGGAAGACCCAAATTACATGGGCCACTCCTTCCACTTGGGGGGCCTCTGCCTTCTCCTGTCTGCTACCCAGGTCTTCAGCCCGATGTCCGGATGGCAAGAGGCTAGGCTGGGGCTGGGAGATATGAAATCCTAGCAATAAAGGACTTTGAAGGTTATTAAGTGCTATACCAGTGCAATGTGGTAACAAATCATAAATATTTGCTGAACAATGACCAACTGAATAATTGCCACTGTTACTGTTATTATTCAGGAGTGGCAAAAGCTTTAACTATACCCCCACTAACAATCAGCATGTAAAGAAATAGGCTATTTTTACACTCCTTAAACATCATTGCTAATCTCAATGTAAAATTTTGCTTAGGAAAAAATTAAAATCTCACAAACATTTGTTTATAAAGATGAATAGAACATGGCTCCTCCCTCCCCAGGAGTTTATAATCTATTGAGAGACTGGAACTCATGTCCAAATAAGGAAAGTTCATCGCAGAACGTGGTAACTGCTGAGAGCAGTTGGAGTGCGCTAAGAACACAGGAGGCAAGGAAATGCTCCTGGTTTTGCCTCTGGACAGCTTTCTGGTTCTGACATCCTTTCCTCATGGGCGAGTTCATACCTTCAGAGCTCTCCCTCTCCTTGTATGGGGACAGGGCAGGGAAAATGTTTCTTACCTTTCACAACTGCCAATGTTTAAGACTAAACATTTCCCTGACTGACCTCAGCTGCCAAGTCCTCCAGTGGGATGTATTTGTCAAGGAGACTGCGACTGCAGAAGCAACAGGCAGATTTCTTTACTATCTCCTCCGTGTTCGGGTTACAGCTCACAAGACCTGTTACTCCAATATCTGGATGAGGCAAGGAACTGAGCCGTGGGAAATGTGATGCTGAACTCCATTAGTAACATATAGTGGCCAAGAGCGTGGAAGTCACAGGAAGCATCGTTTGCTCAGTGTTAAAAAAGAACCTTCCAGAAACTGGAGCGGACAGATGGAGTGGGCTGTGGTGGGAAGTCATGAGTCCCTCTGTAGAGTGGGAGACAATGTGCTTTGTCAGGACGCTGCAGATATGAAGACTAGACTAGGTGGAACTGGACCAGATGACCCCATGGTCCTTTCCAACTCTGAGTTTCTATGTTTCAAATAAAACCCAAAATTATACCTGGAGACTATCAAAGGATGAAGACTAAGCTCTTCAGTGCTCTGTTCATCACGACCCCAGTCTAGGTGGTCAGCATGACTAAATTCGGACTTTCTGGAACTGCCCTGCCTTCCATGCCCGAAGGACAGTCTCTCCCAGTTCCCGTGTCAAATGGGACCTCTTGAGGGGGGGTAAAGCCTAGCTCCTAGAGACCAGTAAGACAGGAGACCTAGAAGGAGAAAGAGGGGAGGAAAGAGAAGAGAGGAGGAGGAAGAGGGGTGACTTTACTACATGTATCTTTCTCTGTTTAGTCTTTATTTTCTAGAATTGTCTTAGTGACTTACTTGTTAGTTTCTGACTCCTAGAACTTTGCTCCTAAAGTCAGAGAGGACTTCAGGACTCCAATTGGGTCAACCTCTTGGAAGGTATTATCCCTCCATTTTCAGATGAAGCAGTTGAACCCAGAAAAGTTAGACAACATGCCCAGGTCACACAACTAGACTCCTGGCCTCTTGTCTGCTTGTAACTTCTTTTAATAATTGAATTTCTTTTCCTGAATTCTTTGAATTCAGAATACTTGATACAAAGTTGTTTTCTCTGTCCCTCATTTCCTTATTTAGTTTTTTTTCATTCATACACAAAAGTTCAGGAAATGATACCCATATATCTACCATTTGGGGATCATTTCCGATGCTCTGAATTTAATCATAGTCAACATTTTCCAGCTTGTTCAAAGCCAAACTGGATCGATTCCCAGAGAGCAAATTCAAAATCCTCTCAAGATGAGCATGAGCCCCTACCAGGAAAGTAAGTATTATTTTATTAGTAGTAATGATAACAAAAATAGTTACCTATTGGTTGGGTGCAGTCTGTGTGCTTGGTGAATTAAATTACCTGCCTAAGATCATCTAGATCCTAAGTAGTAGAGACAGGATTCAAACCCAAGTCTGGCTAATACTTCAATCATTCATTTACTCACTCAACAAACATTTGAATGTCAACAGCAGGGTGCTGTGCTAGCTGCTGAACACAGTGACAAAGTTGACTATTATCCTTGCCCTCATGGAGCTCACTTTTTGGGAAGAGGAGGCAGTGTTTGTGCCAAGAAGGGGGCATTCAGAGACTATGATCTAATTATGGGGTTCAGGGAAGCTTAACTTCAAAGGGTACGTTGAATGAACTAACAAGGGGAAGTAGGGGTAAGAGAGAAGAACATTCCAGTCTGAGAGAGCTTCCTGATGTGGAAAGACCCTTGGCAAGTACCAGTACTCACTAGTACTAGATGAACTCAACTCAAAGTGTCTGCATTTGGCAGATTGGTCTGTATTTGTTTCATAAATATGCAGGGTAGAAGGTTGAATCCAAAACAATGAAAATGGAATAAAAACCTCTTTGGAGTTTTGCCTCTTTCTGTGCCAACAGAAAAGGAGATGGATTCCGGAGGAAAGGCCCTTCCTGGTCATGGGAACCACCTTTTTCTGAAGCTCAGCTGTGGTCAGCCACCAAGGCACTGAGAGCTACTCAGGCAGAGGGTGCCAGCCTCCACCACCAGCATGCACACGGTGCACTGGGCCACAGAGCTGAGGGGGCACTTCACATGAGTATTGATGTGCTTTTGCCTTCCAGAAAAAATCTTAAGGTTTCCAGGACCTCCAGTTCAGACCTGGCTACATCCTTACCCCACTTCCACTCCTGCAGGATTTCTGGAAGCAAATTTTTCAGCAGCGTTAGCAGTATCAAAGAAACGAAATCTGAGGTGAGGACTCAGAAAAACATTCTTAGAACCTTAGCAGCTTTTAAGTTTGGGCTTGCTGACCACAAAACTGATGGCTTTTAAATTATTACAGCATGGAGCATCCAAATATGCTCTGCTAAAAACGATTTGTGCTCAGCACTAACAAAGACAAATGGCCTGAGCAGCCACGTGGTGTGTTACTCCCAAGCTGGTTCCAAGGAAAACTCCCTGGAGAAGGTGTTCTGTGGGTGGTGCCTCAGCTACAGGCTCCCCTGGCCCAGGTGTGAAGGCACTGGTTAGAGCTGCCAGCCACAGCCTGTTTTCCAATCAGTAAACTAATCCCAGGCCACTTTCAAATGCTTCTTCTACACACACGCGCTGTATCCGTCCTCTCAGTGGTCATGTCCCTAAGTTAAGTCCCCTTCAGTGGCCCGCAGCGCTTTCCTCAGATCTTCCTCTACAGCAGGAAAACGGCCCAGCAGCTTGCTGACCTCACCCTCTGATTCATGCTCATCAGTCACCTCGGTCTTTTTTCTGGTCTTTGCCCTAAAAACTACCTTCCATCTCAGACTGGTTTCCTAGGAAACCAACCCTCAAAAACAGAAACAGACCAGGTGGAAAAAACAGAAACAGACAGGGTGGAAAAAAAGAGTACTTCAAATTCCACCTTAGTGTTTAATGAGAGAACCCAATTAACAGGAAAAGTGGCAAATTTACGTAACTAAAATGTGTGCACTTTTCTCTATAGGGTTTAGACTCCTCTTTGGATCATGCCCTAAGGACAGCAACCACTTTGAGAGAAACTACTGATCAAATGATTAGAACTATTGCAGAAGATCTTGCCAAACTACAGAGACGGAGGAATCGACTGAAATACTAGTTTGATGCAGGGTAACCAAGGGAAAAAAAAATGCCAAGAAAACTTAATCTTTCCCCCAACATGTTTTACTTATTACACAATTTAGGAGGATGAATTTCAAGAGAAAATGGCAAAATCATAAGAAATGGGGAACACAAAGTACTTAAATGAGAAAAAAGGGACCTCTGATTCTTGAATCAAATCAAGTACTTATTTAAAAATAAATCTGTTATTCCTAACTCATAATAAAAGAAATCAAAACAATAAAATATACTTTTAGCTATTAGTATGGCCAAAAAAAAAAAAAAAAGTTTGGAAAACCCAGTCAGTGAGGATGGGGGAGACAGGTACTCCCACACACTACTGGTGGAAGTATAAATTTATGCAAATTCTATCAACTTCTACATGCACTTGACCCTGAGCAGCAATTCCACCCCTAGGTGTTTACTTCACAGATGACTCACACAACGGGCCAAGGTATGTGAGGGAGAACCTTTCCGCCCAGATAGGAACAGCCCCAATAGATCTAATCTGAACACACTGTGTGGCCATTTGTAAACAAAGTCAGTCAGGCATACAATTAATACTCTGCAGCCACTGAAAAGAATGAGGTGGATTAATCTGCAAGACAGTGGGAAAAAAAGCAAGATGCCTAATACACGTGTAATTTTTGTGTGTATGTTTTTCAAAGGGCATACACACTTTCTGGAAAGTACACAAAAATATTCAATGGACCCCTAGGACGTGGATCTGGAAGTTCTGTGGGGAAGTGGAGAGTCTTTACATTTATTTCCTCTCTGTACTGTATGAAATTCTTACAAAATGCTCATAAATTATTTGATTAAACATCTCTGGAAGTCAGAAATAAGCAAAAATGATACTCCTAGCTCTAGGTTCATGAAATTTGGGGCAAAAGTGAAGACAATTCATTATAACTGTGTACCACAGACTCAATAAATTTATAACATTTTATGCAGAATGTCAGAATAAGGTTAGGATTTGTTTCTTTAAGACTGATTTATACCTCCTTAATGACAGAGCAGCAAATTATTGGTTCTTTCTCTCTTTCCTGAGGCCTCCATTCACTCCAAATATCCCAAAAATGGTTTCCTACCCCCAGAGCTTTGCTCAGTGGGAAGAAGAGCTGAATCCATCCCCACGTTGAAGATTTTTGTGGCCACCATGGCAGCTGCTATTTGTCTAGCTGCCTGGAGGATGGGTTATTTTTAACTTTGGGGCTTGGAAATTGGTTTCGAGTGCCTTGGGAGAGAGAAAGCAGAGGCCAGAGTGAAGACTCCTCTGACTTTGTAGCTAAATTTACTTTAGGCTGTGGCACTGTGAGGAAGAGTGAAGACTAGTAGTATTATTTGAAGAGAAAAAAGGAACTTAAACTGTGTATGTGCTCAGAGGCTCCTAGATTCATCACAGACCTAAGTTTAATCACAGCTTGATGACCTGTTTTGTGCACCAAGCATCACTATCCTGTCCCCAAGTTTAAAATCACACAATTCTCTGGCTTGAAGCATTCTTAAATGATTCATTAGTTCTTAACCTTTTTGGGGTGCACTCCTTTGAGAATCTGATGAAACCTGTGGAGTCTCGCTCCCTTATGCTCCACTCCCCCCTGGAAAAGTGATATATGAACACACACAACTTTGCACCCAAATTTTAAAAGTCCATGGACATCTGAAGCAAGTCCATGGACATCTGGAGCAAGTCCATGGAACTGCGGTTAGAAGGGACTACCAAAAATGATGTTCCTAATCCCCTGAATTAACCATTAGAGAAATTTACTACTATAATCTTTTTGACTTAAAAATACAACCCATCTCTGCTTTATTAAACCGTGTTCTAAATGCAGTTTTACATTTCCTTGATTGAGGATCATTATGGACAATCACGGCAACATGACTAATTCAAGGAACAGAAGTAGGGCATCATCCCTAAGGCATCTGGAAAAGTGCTAGGTAGGCTCTGATTTACAAAGATGATTTTTTTCGGGGTTTTTTTCTTTACTGATTTTAGAGGGAGAGTGAGAGCTAGAAACATCGATGAAAGAGAACATCGATTGGCCACCTCCAGCATGCCCCCCACTGGGGATTTGGCCCACAACCTGGGCATGTGTTCTGACCAGGAATCAGACTGGCGACCTCTTGGTGCATGGGCTGCCGCTCAACCACTGAGCCACACCGGCTGGGCCAAAGATAATTTTCTATTTACTGATTCTGTAGCCTTGGCTGTCTCCTCTCATGCAACTTAGTCTCAACGCTGATAGACCTCTCTTCTAATTCTGCTGCAGAAATTAACCAGAAAAACAAGCCTGTTAAGTAAAAGTGATTGTTATCTCCATATGCTGAGTCACAGATTGCTGAGGGCAGGGGTGCTGTAAAGACACTTGGTAGCTTCCACAGCACAGAGGCCTTCTGTGCTTACTTCCTGCTTGAGGCGCCAGGACCAAAATAGCAGGGTGAGGGAGGACTGCTTGTAGAATGCTTTCACCTCTTTCGGAGAAGTTCTAGCCACCCACTCTAGTTAACTACCAGAGTATACAAACAAAAACTCATCCTTTTATCATTCATTTCTACTGTAATCTTATTGATGAATTATTTTAAATAGTCCTAACTCATACTAAATATGAATCTATCTATCATCTATCTATCTATCTATCTATCTATCTATCTATCTATCTATCTATCAATCATCTATCTATCTATCTTTAATACCCAAAATGTTTGGTAGGAAAAATTTTACTGTGGAGGAAGACATTTCTTGCTCTTTTGATTTTAAAAGAAATCTGCCTGCATCCTGATGGGAGTCACAAAGGGTACCAGACACCCACACCACAGCTGAGTTACCAAGGTATCACATCTTACAACATAAATTGCCAGGATGAGGGCTCTTTGGGCTCGAATCCAAAAATTTTTGTGTGGTGAACTGATATTTTTCGTCTTTGTTTTTTATGAATATGGCTGAGCAACATGAATCCACTATACTTTACAGACCAAGCATGCTTCAACAGAAAGCAAAACCGGGCTTCAGAGATGGTGAATAAATGGTCTCAGCTGCAAGAACAAAAAAGTCTTTTTCAGGGTTTTGATATCAGAATCTGTAAATGCTAATTCTGGGGGGTGAGAGATCAGTTTACACCAAGGAATTTATGTGAGAAGATCTCTTTTGTCTTCATGTCCAGTGAGAGATTTCCAATGCTAAGCCTAAAATATACATGCAATGTCAGCCTCAAAGGGTCTCACATCAGTGCAAAAGGGCAGAGTGATCACTGAGGTGTTAAGTGACGGACTCAATGGGCCAATGTTTGCCGTCATCACACCCATCACACCCGGAGTTGGAGTTCCGCATGTCACAAGGCACTGGATGAGTCTAAATCTCTGTGCCACGTATGTTCTAACCCTGGACAGACAGTTACCAAGGCATAAAAGGATCTCAAATAAAATGCAGATACCAAAATGCCCTCTCCCTGGCAATGCACTTCATGTTCTCATGCTTGACATGCAGAGAGAGCTGTTTATTAATGTCAAGCCTTCCTCCCCACATACACATCCAGGTTATGTTACATAACTAACTTCTTTGTGCTTTAGTTCCCCCAGCTTTAAAGTGGAAATGATGATAGTACCTACCCTCAAAGAATTAAGTGAAAAGATTAAATGAGGTAACATAAGCACTTAACAACACTGCTTGGTACATACAGAGCACTAAGAAAGCCATTCATATTATTTTATTAGCATTACTTCATAATATAGCAAGTTATAAAATTTATATATCAAAAACTAACTTTTCTATATATAAAAAGTTTGAAAAAAATATTAGGAAAGATCCAATTCACATGGAACCACAAGAGATAAGACACTATGGCAATATGTAGTACTATGTGAAAGAAAATGATTCTGCCCGGGCAGTGTGGCTCAGTGGTTGAGCATCGACCCATGCACCAAGAGGTGGCCAGTTCGATTCCCAGTCAGGGCACATGCCCAGGTTGTGGCCCAAATCCCCAGTGGGGGACATGGAGGAGGTGGCCAATTGATGTTCTCTTTCATCAATGTTTCTATCTCTCTCTCCTTTTCAAATCAATTAAAAAATAAATGAAAGAGACCTGGCCGGTCTG
The DNA here is from genome assembly GCA_030848825.1 of Tadarida brasiliensis. Classification (NCBI taxonomy): domain Eukaryota; kingdom Metazoa; phylum Chordata; class Mammalia; order Chiroptera; family Molossidae; genus Tadarida; species Tadarida brasiliensis. The sequence goes on along the minus strand of CM061275.1, from coordinate 9,361,408 downwards.
GCTCAGTGGTTAGAGTGTTGGCTGTGGACCAAAGAGTCGCGGGTTCGATTCTGGTCAAGGGCATGTATTTTGGTTGCAGTTTGGTACCCAGCCCTGGTGGGGTTGTGTGGGAGGCAACCAATTGATGTCTCTCTCTCACATAAATGTTTCTCTCCCCTTCCCCACTATGTCTGAAAATAAATGGAAAAATATCCTTGGGTAAGGATTAAATAAATAAATAAATAAATGAAAGAAAATGATTCTGAAGGTCATAAAGATTTAGGTAAATGAATACATTTCATATTCTTGAATAGCAAGTTTCAATATTATAGTGATATAAATTTTTCCTAAGTTAACCTATAAATTTACTGCAAAACTAAAATACTAAGATAACTTTTGGAATTAATGAAATGACACTAATGTTCATTTAGAAAATGTAATAGCCAGAAGATTTCTGAAAAATAACGGTAATTTAAGAGTAAATCTAAGAGTAATTTAAGAGAAAAATAACAGTAATATATACAGGTTACACCCATCATATATTAAAATATAAGAATTAAAATAGATAGGGAAAAAGAAATACAAACTATATAGATCAATAAAACAGAATCCAGAAACAGACCAAAATACAAATATAAATTTAGTCTATGATAAAGGTAGTATTTCAGATTAGGTGGGGTCAGGGGGAATACCCAATAAAATTTAGTACAATGTCTGGTTGTTTAGAAATAAATAAAGCTGGATCCCTGTTGAATACCGTATCAGTCAGGGTTCACTATGGGAACAGAAATTCCTCTAGCTATTTCAAGCAGAAAGGGATTTCATACAGAGAATTAGGTCCTTAAAAATCGTGGGGAAAGCTTTTGGGACAGCAACTGGAGGCCACCACGCTTTTAGACTCAAGGTCCTATCACCATCTGTGATCCAGGGAACAGGAAGCTAGTGCTGCTGCCACCACCAGCTTTGTCTCATACCCGTGAAGCAGGTGACAGGCACTAAAACGAGGAGTCTGGTTGCTACAAACAACTCCTGTCCACTGGCACTGCCATGGTACATGGCCTCTGCCTCTTACCTCCCAAATCTTGACCAAGTGCAAATCATTAGCAGAATCTATTCTGTTCAGAACCCTACTTATCTCTGAGTCTGCAAAACTTCATTTTTAGCCTTTCATCCCCTGTGGTATGGTATGGAGAGACATGGGACATAAAGCCAAGTACTAAGAGATAATATCTACCATATATTCTCACATTAAAATCAATTCCAGATAGATGAATTACCTGTAATAAATAAAATGAATATATCAAAATGTTCTAGAAGAAACAACGGGTGATTTAATAATCTTGGGTGCAAAAGGTATTTCTATGTACTCAGAAGCACCGTGGCCAGTTTGGTTCAGTGTTTAGAGCATCAGCCCGTGGACCAAAGAATAATAGGTTCGATTCCAGTGAAAGGCACGTACCTTGGTTGCAGTTTGGTTCCTGGCCCTCGCCGGGGTCATGTGGGAGGCAACCAACCGATGTGTCTCTCTCACACTGATGTCTCTCTCTCTCTCTCTCTCCCCCTCCCTCCCACTCTATCTGAAGATAAATGGAAAAGTATCCTTGGGAGAGGATTAAAAACAAACAAACAAACAAAAAACTCAGAAGCGCCCTGGCTGGTTTGGCTCAGTGGTTAGAGCATCGGCCCATGGACCAATGAGTCTCAGGTTCGATTCCAGACAAGGGCATGTGCCTTGGTTGCGGTTTGTCCCCGGCCCTGGTCGGGTCACGTGGGAGGCAGCCAGCTGATGTGGCTCTATCACATTGATGTTTCTCTCTGTATCTCTCTCTCCCTCCCTCCCACTCTATCTAATGATAAATAGAAAAGTATTCTCAGGTGAGGAATAAAAAAACAAAAAAACCTCAGAAGCCACAAAAGATTTATCTACACAAAAATTAAACAATGGTGCATCTATCAATATTTTAAGTACTTTGATAAGCTGTTACTGCTAGAAATTTGTATTACAGAAATATTGTGGAAGTTTGCAAAAGTATGTACCCAAACAATGAAGCATTATTTGTAAGAGCAAACCTGAAGAGGAGTGATATGTAAAATTATGGCCCATCACATGACAGAACACTAGGAGGCCAGGTAAAAGGATAGATTCAAAATAAAGATGTTTCTTTTGTGTAGCACATACTTCACATGTGTTAATACATGTTCCATTTGTGCAGACATTTCCTTATATAGTCATGGGCCACATAATGATGTTTTGGTCAACAACGGACTACACATACAACAGTGTTCCCATGAGATTCTGCTGGAGTTGAAAAATTACCATTGCCTAGGACATTGCAGCCATCATGTCATAGCGCAATACATTACTCATGTATTTGTGATGATGCTGGTGTAAACAAACCTACTGCACTGCCACCTGTATAAAAGTGTAGCATGTATAATTATGTACAATACATAATACTTGATAATAATAAAACAACTATGTTGCTGGTTTATGTACTTACTATACTTTTTTTTTTTTAATTCTCACCCGAGAACATTTTTTTGCATTTATCTTCAAATAGAGTGGGAGGGAGAGAGGGGGGAAGAGAGAGAGAGAAACACTGACATGAGAGAAACACATCGAGAGACACATCGACTGGTTGCCACCCACATGACCCCAACCGGGGCGGGGACAAACCGCAACCGAGGTACGTGCCCTTAGCGGGAACCGAACCCAGACTCTCTGGTCCGCAGGCCAGCGCTCTAACTGCTGAGCCACACCGGCCAGGGCTATTTACTATACTTTTTATTGTTATTTAGAGTATACTCTTTCTACTTATAAAATATTTTACCCTGGCCGGTGTGGCTCAGTTGTTTGAGCATCATCCCATGCACCAAAAGGTCACTGATTCGATTCCTGGTCAGGGCACATGCCCAGGGTTCAGGTTTGATCCCCAGTTGGGGTGCGTAGAGAGGCAAGAGACTGATGTTTCTCTTTCTCCCCCTCTCCCTTCCTCTCTCTCTAAAATCAATAAAACATTTTTTTTTTTTATCCTCACCCGAGGACATTTTTTCATTTTTTGTTCAGATAGAGTGGGAGGGAGAGAGAGAGAGAAACATCAACGTGAAAGGGACACATCGAGTGGCTGCCACCCGCACGACCAACCAGGGCCGGGGACAAACTGCAACCGAGGTACATGCCCTTAGCGGGAACCGAACCCGGGTCTCTCTGGACTACAGGCCGACGCTCTAACCGCTGAGCCAAACCGGCCAGGGCCATTTTTTTTTTTTTAAAGTTTGCTGTAAAACAGTATGTTGTGTTACACCAGTAGCAGCTTCGTGCATCTTGTTTACAGTGTCTCTTAATTGCATCATTTTCTCTTGTGCTTGATTTAATTTTGTGTTATTTTGTACAGTAACATGCTTGCAGCCTGGGAGCAACAGGCTGCACCGTACGGCCCAGGTGTGCAGTAGGCTATACCATCTAGGTGTATGTAAGTGTACTTTGATGATGTCCACAGAGGACAAAATTGCCTAATGCCACATTTCTCAGAACGTATCCCTGTTGTTAAGCAGTGCATGACAGTATTACCCAATCTTACACATATATTACATTACTTTTTAAAAAGTCAATGGGTGAGCTCAGCCAGTGTGGCTCAGTGGATTGAGCGTTGTCCCATGGACTGAGAGGTCCCAGTTCGATTCCTAGTCAGGGCACATGCCTGGGTTTTGGGCTCAATCCCCAGTAGGGGGCGTGCAGGAGGCAGCCGATAGATATATCTCTCTCACATAAATGTTTCTCTCTCTCTCTCCCTTTTTCTCTAAAATATCAATAAAAATATAAAAACAAAATAAAATAAAAAGTCAATGGGTGATCTTGGTGGGAAGATTATGGTGTATTCCTTTTCTTCTTTCTAACTCCCTGGCTTAGAACTTATAAATTTCCTAATTTCCTCTACCTCTCCCCCAAAAAACAAAGATAATTTTTGTAACTATATATTTATTTTCCCTTAGAATGCTCATGATTATTTTCGGTTTTCCAATTTAAACATACATGATTTCAAAGTTATATAAAATTGTGTTCTTTAGAAGTATCTAGCAAGACAGTATAAACTATGAAATCATTCTAACTTTACAAGTGAATTATTTTACACATAAAAATTATGAATTTCAGTTGAAAAAAAATTGCATTTATAGAAAATCATTCTCTCATACATACACATTTACAATTTTAAATTTTATAACCTTTTGATTTAAAATCATTCTTTTCCCAAAAACTGTATTTTAGCATAAAACAGGTAAGTATCTAATAAGTAATTAGTATATACATAGGTGGCTGTGAAAAATTACCCACAACGCATAATCTGTTTCAAAGGTGAAAAAATTTCCTTTAAAAAAAAAAGCGTTTTAATATTTCTTCTCATCATCAACAGAATATCAACGATATTTAAATTATTAAAGTGGCAAATCCAATTATATGTAATCATAAGCAGTCCTTTAAGAAATATATTTGAAAAGTCATTATTCCATAAAACATTTACATTATTTAAATTGCATAATAGCAACACTGTCTTGATCTAGTTTAGTTGAAAATATTAATAAGAACCACCCCACCCCCCAAATACTATTCATCCTTAATAATGGAGACTTTATCCTTGGATTTATTCAGCATCTTTATGTCATCCAAAAGCTTTTTGGGTGTTAAAATATGCGTAGAACCTGGTAGGGAAAAAGATAAATTTTCAGAGGCCAGCAGTTAAATCAATTTTCCCTGGCTAACTATATTGTCCTGTCTTTCAAGTATGCAAAGTTACTATAACTTGGGGCAATTAAACAAAATTCCTATAGGATACTTTCCTGAAATCTTCCTACTATAGTATTTCAAGCCTTCCTCTTCATTGAGCAGGCTCAGTAAACCTTCAGAAACACTGCCCACTCCTGGTGCTTAGTCTATGCTGCTATATATTGATATATTGAAGAGCAAAACTGGAGGTTACTCTACCCTCATGACAGAACAATCACTGTTGAATCACAGAGAACCATTAGCAGAGCTGAGGATTGAGGCTTGGGTCAAAAGAGTTTATATATCAGTGGCTTTGACTAAAATTCTTAAAACTAAATTCCACAGATAAGCCTTGACAATGTCAGGTCCATATTCACAAAATAATTCACAATATTTCTGGAGAAATGTCTCAAAAATTATTTAATGATGAGAGCAAGAAAAGCACAGAACATAACATTTTAAAGGACATATTTAATAACAGTTAAACAATGTAATATTTTGAAGCTCATTCCCTCAAAAATAGGATACTTAAGAAAATCATCAAAAGGTCAACCAGGAAAAAACTCTAGTACTTCAAATAAAACACACTATGACTAAAACAAGTTGTTTTTCTTTCAACAATATAGTTCTAAATATAAAATACAAGATAAAGTTTTACATATATATTTTTGCATTTAGAGTTTGTTTAAAGAAATAGAAAAGAGGAAAACAAGTCTTACCAATGATAACTCCACAGGATTTATGTGCCTGAGAAACTTCGTAAGCACAGCGCATTTCAGAGTATGTAATTCCTCCAATAACAAAAACAATCAGCTTGGACCCATTTTTTCGGTCCTCCAAATAATTAGCTCTGGGTTTCTGGCGAGCACTAAAAAATAAAATACAAACATGTTACAAACACTTCCAAAGCCTATTGCTTACAAACGTTTCAAAAAGCCTAATTCAAGCATATTCAAATTTGGCACCAGTTACACTAATTTTAAGGAAATGACTTAACTATGAAAGGGACTAGGCACCAAGAATTAGGCAGGAAAGCCCCACTTCCAGTTTTACTTTGATTTGATAGTTCGGACAAATCACTCATAATCTAGCTCAGCATGTTCACCTACAAAAAATATAGAGCTAACACCCTCTCTTATTTATTTCACATGAAATAATACACCTGAAGTCTATGACTTCTTGAAGTTAAAGAAATGGGGGAGGGTGGGGGATAGAGGGGTGGGATCGGGAGGAGGGTTGTCATTGAGGGAAAAAGGAGAACCATCTGTAACAAAAATAAATTAATTAAAAAAAATAAAGAAATGGAGGAAGTAGCATTGAAACAATAGGCTTTTAAAGATATGGGGGGGGGGTGTTGCAGGTTTGGAGCTGATGTGGTATTGGGACATCCCTCACTGGAATTCAGTAGAGTATGATGGCAAGAGATACTGAAGACATATCTGCACTCCCATGTTCACTGCAGCATTATTCAGAATAGCCAAGATACAGAAACAACCTAAATGTCTGCCGAGAACAAACGGATAAAGAAAATGTGGTACGTATATATACAATGGAGTATTACTCAGCCTTAAAAAAGAAGGAAATTCTGCCATTTGCAACAACATGAATGGACCTGGAGGACATTAGGCTAAGTGAAATGAGCTGGATTGAGAAAGACAAATATCGTATGATCTCACTTATATGTGGAATCTAAACAATCAAACTCACAGATGCAGAGAAAAGAATGTTAGTTGCCAGCAACTGAGGGGTGGGGGAAATGAGGTGATGTTGGTCAAAGGGCACAAAGTTTCAATTTGCAAGATGAGTATGTTCTACAGATCTAAGGTACAGCACAGTAACTATAGTTAACAAAACTATTGTATACTTGCAATTCGCTAAGAAGGTAGATCTTAAATTAAGTCTTCTTACCACACATACAAAAAATGAAAGAAAACAGTAATTATGTGAAGTGATGGATATACTTGTAGTGACTTTTTCACAATGTATACATATCAAAACATCAAGTTGCATACTTTAAGCATATACAATGTAATTAAGTCAATTACATATACCTCAATAAAGCTGTTAAAAAAGAGAGAGAGAGAGAGACCTGGGTTTCAACTCTGATTCTGCTTCTTTCAGCAAGTTACTTAACCTGTCTCTGAACCGCAAGGGTTATTTTCAGATTAAATGAAGTAAAATATAGAACACATTAAGCATGGAATCTGGTACCATGAAAACACTCAATAAATAGTAGCCATTATTTCTACCATTTCCTCCCCCTAGATTGCTTTAGATATGCACTGTCCAATACAGTGTAGCTACTTAGCCACTTGAGGCTACTTAAATTTAAATAAAATAAAATGAAATAAAAATTTCAGTTCCTCAGTCACACTAGCCACATATCAAGTGCTCAGCACCTCCATGTGGCTAGTGGCTATCAAACTGGACAGTACAGATATAGGACATTTTCATCACTGCAAGAAAATGCTATTGGGTAGCATTTTCCCCATCTAGATCATGGGGATCACCTTTTTTCCCCCCGTACCTCACTGGTAAAAATTTTGAGCTTTTGTTTGAAAAGTAAATGAATATTTCAAAATAAACATTTATACACATCTATTAAAATATATTAGTTTATAAATTATATATGTGTGTACTAATGTATATTAATAAAACTTAATTTCTCCCTTTTTTAGGTAAAAATAAGTACCCAACAGATCATCTTGTTACCCACTTTGGAAACCATGCTCTAGATGATCTCTAAGAACCTGCAATGTAGGATTCCACAGTATACTTTTTTTTTTTTTAATGTTTTATTGATTTTTTTAGAGAGAGAGGAAGGAGAGCGAGAAAGAGATAAAAACACTAAAGAGAGAGAAGACTGATTGGCTGCCACCTGCATGCTCCCTACTGGGGATTTGGCCCACACCTGGGCATGTGCCCTAACCAGGAATCAATCCAGCGACCCCTTGGTACATGGGTTGAAGCTCAACCACTGAGCCATACCGGCCAGGCCCACAGTACGCTTTTAATAATGTTCTTAGGCCCTGACTGGTCTGGCTGAGCGGTTAGAGCGTCGGCCCTTGGACCAAAAAGTTGCAGGTTCAATTCTAGTCAAGGGCCTCAGTTGCAGTTTGGTCTCTGGCCCTGGTCATGGTCATGCAGGAGGCAACCAATCAAAGTGTCTCTCCACATCCCTCCCTCCCTCTCTCCCTCCCACTCTATCTGAAGATAAACGGAAAAATATCCTCGGGTGAGGATTTAAAAAAAGAAATAATAATAATAATAATAAATAATGTTCTTAGTCTATCTGCCTTGGGACGATAATTTCCATGTGGCATCTTAAGGAATAATGAAGTAATAACAGGAAAGGGGAAAGAGATTAGTTGATAGTTTTGAAAGATGGAACAGGAACAAGATGTACTCTTGGTTCCCATACAAAATAAATCAAGGACATACTAAAAGTTTAAAAACTTTTTCAGAGAGTTTTGAAAAAGATGGCAGCAGGCAGGACCGGAGCAAGGGCAAGTGTGTGAGAGTGTGAGAGAGTGTGAGTGGATGTTAGTGTGGACGAGCAACCTCGAGCAGTAAAGAAACGTAGGGCAGAGAGTTCTGGTGCTGTGGGCAGGGGAGCAGCTGCTATGTGGTAAGCAGCTTGTCAGGACACTTCTCCCTGCTCGGGCAGAAGGCCCCACCATTTGGGAAGATCTGCTGGTCTTCTCTGGGAGGAGGCAGTGGGGAGCAGCTAGGGCTGAGTGACCTGAGTCCACCAGTGCACCTTGCACCATCGGACCAGTGGACCCCGCTGTGTCAATGCGGACCAGCGCACAGTAGAGGAGCTGTCAAGGTACCTGATCCCAGAAGCAGCAACTGGCTGGGAACCGAGCACCATACCCCACAGCAGCAGCAGAAGTAGCACCAGCTTGGGAGCAGAGCAACACCATCAATAGCAGCAGCCTGATCAAAGCCAAGCACCACCCCCAGCAGCAGTAAAGCCAGCTTGGGAGCTCAGTACCTTCCCCACAGCAGCAGTGACTGAGCGGAGTGGAGCCCCACCCTCAACCACAGCTGAAGCTGTGACACCTTCCCAGCAGCAGAGACTCGGAACAGACATCCATCACATCCATCCCAAGGCAGCAGCAGTGCAGATCAGCAGCTGAGACCCATCCCCAGCAGCATTAAAATAGGCTGATCAGGAGCGGTGCCCCAGTCCAAGCAACAACAAGGCTCAGGCAGCCAAGACCCGCCCCTGACAACTGCAGCAGCCGATCTGTAGTGGACTCCTTCCCCCAGCAGCAGCAATGTCCTGGGAGCTGAGCATCCTCAGCCCCCAGCAGCAGAGGATTGGGACCTGAGAGCACCCCCTGGCAACAGCAGCAGCAGCGCAAACTGGGAGATGACACTCACCCCTAGCAGGATCAGCAGCAACTGATCAGGAGCTGAGCTCCACCAGGCAGCAATGCACCAGCTGGACCCATGCACCCTACCAGGACAGACCAATACCAGCTGCCAGTTGTCAATCCTCCAGGACCCACAGCAGGCAAGAGGTGCCATGCACCAAAACAGTCTGGGAGGCACAGCAGCCTTATTTGATATACACAACCTGCCTACAAATCCCAACATCCCTTACTGGGCCTGAAACTACCAGACTGCTAAAATGGTGAGACAAAGAAAGAATACCCAAATGAAAGAAAAGGAGGAATCACCAGAAAAGGAACTACAGGAAATGGAAGAAAGCAATTTGTCAGATAAAGAATTCAAAGCGATGATTTTAAGGGTGCTCAAACAATTTAGTGAGTACTACAAGCAGCTCAATGAGAACTATAAAGAACTCAGTGGGAACTACATCAGCATAAAAAAAGAGGTACAAGCAATGAATAAAAACAAAGTGGAAATAAGGAATGACATAGCTCATATAAAAAATACCTTACAAGGATTTAATAGTAGATTAGAAGAAGCTGAAGACCGAATCAGCGACTTAGAAGACAAGGTAGAAAAAAATACCCAAATAGAGCAGCAAATGGGGAAAAAAAATTAAAAACAAGGATGAGAGTTTAAGAGAGCTTTGGGATAACACAAAACATAACATTCGAATCATAGGGGTACCAGAAGGAGAAGAATCGGAGAAACGAATAGAAAACCTGTTTGAAGAAATAATGACAGAAAACTTCCCTAATTTGGTGAAGGAAAAAGTCACACAAGTCCAGGAAACACACAGAGTCCTAAGCAAGATGAACCCCAAAAGATCCACAGCTAGACATATCATAATTACAATGGCAAACATTAAAGACAAAGAATCTTAAAGGAAGCAAGAGAGAGACAGAAAGTTACCAACAAGAGAGCTCCCATTAGACTGTCAGCTGATTTCTCAATAGAAACACTGCAGGCCAGAAGGGAGTGGCATGAAGTATACAAAGTAATGAAAAGCAAGGGTCTGAATCCAAGACTACTCTATCCAGCAAGGCTATCATTCAAAATTGAAGGTGAAATAAAGAGTGTCACAGACAAAAAAAAGCTAAAGGAATTTACTACCACCAAACCAGCACTGCAAGAAATGCTAAAGGGACTGTTGTAAGAAGAAGCAGAAATAGAGAGAGAGAGAGAACACAGGCATAAAATAAAAATGGCAACTAATAAGTATCTATCAATAATAACCTTAAATGTAAATGGCCTAAATGCTCCAATCAAAAGACAAAGGGTAGCTGATTGGATAAAAAACACACGACCCATAGTCTACAAGAGACCCACCTGACAATAAAAGACTCTACACAGGATGAAAGTGAAGGGATGGAAAAAAATTTTTCCAGGCAAATGGAAATGAAAAAAAAAAGCTGGTGTAGCAATACTCATATCTGATAAGATAGACTTCAAAACGAGGGCCATAATAAGAGACAAAGAAGGTCACTACATAATATTAAAAGGATCAATCCAACAAGAGAATATAACCTTGGTAAACATATATGCACCAAATACAGGAGCACCAAAATATATTTTAAAACTTCTGGAGGACTTCAAGGGAGAGATCAGTAGCAATACAATCGTAGTGGGTGACTTTAACACCCCACTGACACAACTGGATAGATATTCTAGACAAAAAATTAACAAGGAAACAGAGTCCTTAAATGACGAACTAGATCAGTTGAACTTAACTGATATTTACAAAACATTTCACCCCAATGCTGCAGAATATACATTCTTCTCAAGTACACACAGGACATTTTCAAAGACAGACCACATGTTAGGACACAAAGTAAGTCTCTACAAATTCAAGAAGTATGAAATCATATCAAGTACTTTCTCAGATCACAGTGGCATGAAACTAGAAATCAATTACAATAAAAACACTCAAAAACATTCAAACACATAGAGGCTAAATAGCAGGTTATTAAACAATGAGTGGGTTACCAATGAGATAAGAAAGAAATCAAAAACTTCCTGGAAACTAATGAAAATGAACTCACAACAATACAAAATCTATGGGACACAGCAAAAGCAGCCCTGAGAGGGAAGTTCATAGCAATACAGGCTTACCTCAAGAAACAAGAAAAATTTCTAATAAACTATCTAACCCAACAACTTAAAGATTTAGAAAGAGAACAAAAACCCAGAGTTAGTAGAAGGAAGGAAATAATAATCAGAGCAGAAATAAATGACATAGAGACTAAAAAAACAATACAAAAGATCAATGAAACCAAGAGACGGTTCTTTGAAAAGATAAACAAGACTGATCAACCTTTAGCCAGACCCACCAAGAAACAAAGAGATAGAACCCAAATTAATAAAACTAGAAACAAAGGGGGAAGTAAAAACGAACACCACAGAAATACAAAGGATTGTAAGAAAATACTATGAACAATTATGTGCCAACAAATTCGACAACCTAGGCGAAATGGACAAATTCTCAGTATCATATACTATTCCAAAACTCAACTGAGAAGTGTCAGAAAACCTAAACAGACCAATAACAATTAAGGAAATAGAAGAAGTAATCAATAAAATCCCAGCAAACAAAAGCCCTGGTCCGGACTGCTACACAGGGGAGTTTTACCAAACATTCAAAGAACTATCATCTGTTCTCCTCAAACTATTCCAAAAAATTCAAGAGTAAGGAAGACTTCCAAGCTCTTTTTATGAGGCCAGCATAATCTTAATCCCAAAACCAGATAAAGACACTATAAAGAAAGAAAATTATAGTCTAATATCCCTGATGAACAAAGATGCCAAAATCCTCAGCAAAATCTTAGCAAATCGAAATCAGCAATATATTAAAAAAATCATACAACATGACCAAGTGGGATTTATCCCAGGTATGCAAGGCTGGAACAATATTTGTAAATCAATAAATGTGATACACCACATAAACAAAATGAAAGATGAAAGTCATGTGATCATATCATTAGACACTGAAAAAGCATTTGACAAAATCCAGCATCCATTTTTGATAAAAACTCTCAGCTAAGTGGGAATAGAAGGATCATATCTCAACATAATAAAGGTCATTTATGACAAACCTACAGCCAACATCACACTCAATGGGCAAAAACTAAAAGCATTTCCTTTAAGAACAACAAGACAGGAATGTCCACTTTCACCACTCTTATTTAACATAGTACTGGAAGTCTTAGCCACAGCAATCAGACAAGAAGAAAAATAAAAGGGATCCAAATTGGAAAGGAAGAAGTGAAACAGTCATTAGTTGCAGATGACATGATATTGTACACAGAAAACCCTAAAGACTTAATAAAAAAACTACTAGATTTAATAAATGAATTTGGCAAAGTAGCAGGATACAAAATCAACATCCAGAAATCACTGGCATTTTTATACATCAATAATGAACACAGGAAGAGAAACTAAAAAAAAAAAACATCTCTTTTACCATTGCAACAAAAACATTAAGATACCTAGGAATAAACTTAACCAGAGAAGTAAAGGACCTGTTCACAGAAAACTATAGGACATTGAAAAAAGAAATAGAGGGAGATAAAACAGTGGAAGAATATACCTTGTTCATGGATTGGAAGAATTAACATCATTAAAATGTCCATACTACCCAAAGCAGTCTATAGATTCAATACAATCCCCATTAAAATACCAACAACATATTTCACAGAACTAGAAAAAATGCTCCAAAAGTTTAAATGGAACCAAAAAAAGACCCTGAATAGCCACAGCAATCTTGAAAAAGAAAAAAGGAGGAGGGATTACAATATCAGATGTCAGGTTATACTACAAAGTCACTGTAATCAAAACAGCCTGGTACTGACACAAGAACAGGCATATAGATCAATGGAACAGAACAGAGAACCCAGAAATTGACTCAAGACATTATGATCACTTAATATTTGACAAAGTTGGCAAAAGCATACAATGGAGTAAACATAGCTTCTTTAATAAATGGTGTTGGGAAAATTGGACAGCTACATGCAAAGAAATGAAGCTAGACCACCAACTTACACTATACACAAGAATAAACTCAAAATGGATAAAAGACTTATTTAAATGTGACTCATGAATCCATAAAAATCCTAGAAGAAAATGTAGGCAACAAAATTTCAGACATCACGTGCAGCAGAATTTTCACTGATACAATGCCTAAGGCAAGATAAAGAGGAAAAAATACATGGGACTACAAACTAAAAAGCTTCTGCACAGCAAAAGAAACAAGAATCAAAATGGAAAGGGAACCCTCTATATGGGAGAGAATAATTGCCAATGATACATCAGATAAGGGGTTAATTTCCAAAATATATAGAGTACTCATACAACTCAACCAAAGGAAGACAAAGAATCCAATTAAAAAATGGGCAGAGGACCTAAATAGACACCTCTCCAAACAGGACATACAAGTGGCCAAGAGACATATGAAAAAATGCTCAACGTCACTAATCACCAGAGAGAGGCAAATTAAAACAACTATGAGGTATCACCTCACACCTGCCAGAATGGCTGCCATCAACAAATCATCAAACAACAAGTGCTGGTGAGAGTGTAGAGAAAAGGGGACTCTAGTACAATGCTGGTGGGAATGCAGACTGGTGCAGCCACTATGGAAAATAATATGGTGTTTCCTCAAAAAATTAAAAATTGAACTGCCATCTGACCCACTTCTAAGAATATATCCTAAGAAGCCTGAAACATCAATCAGAAAGAATATATGCACCCCTATGTTCACAGAAGTACTATTTACAATTGCTAAGATCTGGAAACAGCCCAAGTGTCCATCAATAGATGAGTGGATAAAAAAGCTGTGGTACATGTACACAGTGGAATACTATGCAGCTGTAAAAAAAAGATATCTATCCTTTGAGATGACATGAGGGACCTGGAGAGTATTATGCTAAGCAAAATAAGCCAGTCAGAGAAAGATAAGTATCATATGATCTCAAATGAACAAAATAAGCTGATGAACAAAACAAACCCAGAGACATAGAAGTAAGGTTCAGACTGACAAACCTCAGAGAAGGTGGGTAGAGGGGAGGGAAGAGATAAACCAAAGAACTTATACATATAAGCATAACCAACTGACATAGACAATAATGTTGTGTGTGTGTGTGGGGTGCATGAACAGGAGGAGGGTGTCAATGGGTGAAAAAGGAGAAACATCTGTAACAAAAATAAATTAATTAAATATACTTATTTGCTAAAAAAAAACTTTTTCAAAAGAACAAAACAGTAAGAAAGCAAAAGTAAAGGACAGAATGTTGCTTAAAACAATTATGTGATTCTAGAAATTTTTACACTTCTGAATAGCAATTTTAGGACAATGGGGTTATATTTAATTTGTTTCACATACACGTGTAAGATACTATGCTAATATTTTACACTCTGATACAAAAATAATGACGAACTCACCAGATGCTGAAAATCTCACTCTAGAAAGCACCTAGAAGCATTGGTTGAAAATAAGAGCAAATATCTTTTAAAAGCTTAGCTTAAGGTAAACAAGAGAAATCTCCAAGGGTCAGCAGTATAAAAAAAAAAAAAAAAAAAAAAAAAAAAAGCTAAAAACTAGAGTGGTAAACTGATTTGAGGCTTGGTCTGCCTTGTAAAGCATTAGTCTAATCTTAGCAAACAAGGAGCTTAGGTGTTTGCATGTTTAATAAACAAAGGAGACAAAGCCTTAGGTATCGGGCAAGGTAGGGATTGGGAGCTGACATCCTACATGAGGTCAGGACACCCTCAAAAGCGAGGGGAGATGACAAAGAAGCTTCTCCCCTTTTAATTCTGGCACAGGCCTTTCTCCTTAAGAGTTCTGATTCACACTACCTTCATGGTCTGGAGTACCAAACAGGAGAAATGAACACATTAAATAAAAACCTATGTGATGGCACCCACTCTCACCCTTGGCTACTGAAGAGAATCAGAATTCAAAATTAGGAAACACATGAGAAAATGTACAACCTTAAGTGTCTGCAAAAATAAAAAGCAGCAGAATCAGAACCCCGAAAATGTCAGAGATTGAAATGATTAAAAATAGACTAAAATTAAACATGTCTAAGATGATAAATGACACAAAGAAAATTCTGAGATGTCCCAAATTAAATTACAGCAGGACAAGGGTGGAAGGAAGAGACAAAAAGATGTTAATCAGTTAACTGCAGTGCGAAACCAACAAAAGACTGCTCACATTCCTTAGTGTGTGTTAAATTATTAAGTTAGCTTCCAGGTGGCTAATTCCAAAAAGAGAGAGCAGCCAGGTACAGTCTGTGACAAGGAATGCATTCCTCAACCCACAAACTTGAGGTGTCTAAACACAACCTCTGCCCAGATAACTGGCCAACCTCTAAAGTATGCAGACACAGGGGCAGCTACTGGGAGCCAAGCAAAAAAATTACAGTTGAAAACCTTATCAATGACATCAGTGGCTACACACTGCAGGGAAGGATGACCCCACAGTCTAAGTCTATATAAGTTACTAAAAAAAAACAACAATTTAAAGTTGTTATAATTCTTTTTTTTTTTTTTTTTCTGGTTAATCCTCACCTGAGGATATATTTTTCACTGATTTTATTTATTTATTTTTTTTTATACTCACCTGAGGACATTTTTTCATTTTTTGTTCAGATAGAGTGGGGGGGGGGGGGGAGAGAGAGAGAGAGAGAAACATCGACGTGAAAGGGACACATCCAGTGGCTGCCACCCACACGACCAACCAGGGCCGGGGACAAACTGCAACCGAGAACCCGGGTCTCTCTGGACCGCAGGCCGATGCTCTAACCGCTGAGCCAAACTGGCCAGGGCTTTTTCATTGATTTTAGATAGAGTGGAATGGAGGGAGAGAGAGAGAGAGAAACATCGATGTGAGAGAGACACACTGACTGATTGCCTCCCATATAATACCACTGGGGCCAGAGACTGAACCTGTAACCAGGTATGTACCCTTGACCAGGAATCAAACCCTCCACCCTTTGGTCCACAAGCTGACATTCTAACCATTGAGACAAACCGGCCAGGGCTGATACAATTCCGCATCTAAAAGGTCTGGTTTTCCGCTCTCTTCCTCTCAGAAGCATGCCCACACCTTTCCTGTCCCTCTCTTCTTCCCCCCAGGTGTGTTACCTTTGCCTTTCCCTGTCCTAAGCTCCAAGGACCCTTCTTTTGCTGCTGTAACTTGTTTCCTGAGCCTACTCAGCCCAGCTGGCTCACTTCTACTACCTCTGTAACTTTTAAAATAAACTTTCTCTTATAATTTGAAAAATAAAATAAAAGATCCAGTTTTCAACCAAAGATGAGTAAATATGTAAAGAAACAGAAAGTATGATCCACACTTGGGAAAAAATGCAGTCAACAGAAACTGACCCTGAGTGGACCCAGACGATAGATTTAGCAAATTTCAAAGCAGGTATTATAAATATGATCAAAGAATTAAAGAAAATTATGCTAACAACTTAATCACAGGGAATCTCAAAAGAGAAATGGAAACTAAAAAATAATCAAATGGAAATTCTAAATGTGAAAAGTAAGATAACTGAAATGAAAAAAAAATCACGAGATGGCTCAACAGCAGATTTGAGATGTCAAAAAAATGAAAGAACTTGAAGATGGGTCAACTGATATCACACTCGGAGAGCAGAAAGAAAAAAGATGAAAAGTAAGCAGAGCCTCAGTTACCCATGAGACCATGTCAAACCTCCTGACATCTGGTAATGGGATTTCCTAAGAGAAGGGAAAGAGAAATGGGCAGAAAAAATTTGAAGAAATAATGACTGAAAACATCCCAAATTTGATGAAAAGAATTAACTTGTAGATCCAAGAAACTCAACAACACCCAGGTAGAATAAACACGAAGAGAACCACTTAGACACACAAACTGCTGAAAGCCAAAGACCAAGAGAAAAATCCTGCAAAACTCTGTACACTGTTTAGAATACAAATATATGTAGAAAACACATAAAGATATACAAATGAATAACACCAAATTCAGGATAAGGATGAGAGTGAGAAAATATAAACAGAGACTAATATATAGAAAGCTTGAACTGCATTTATAATGATTTATTTGTGAAGCTGGACACTGAGTATAAAGGTATGCATTATAATGTTCTCTATAGCTTTCTGAATGTTTCCACTATTTCGCCACCAACAAATTATCAAACAGTATTAGGTCCTCTGCTATGTGAAGAAAGAGATGAGAGGAAAAACTCTTAGTTTCATGAAAATATTTTTCACACTAGAGTACATTCTCAAATTGCTTACCTGGACTCATTTAAAACAGGTTATAGTTAAAGAGAAACTGCCTCTTAAGTTTTTGAAATGTTTTAAGAAGAGCTGCCAATATAAAGAGTACCTGTGCCCCATTTCAATTACTAGTCTGCAATATCATACTGAAAATGTTGCTGACTTTTATTTACAGGTTTTACCTTACAGCTCCAGAGCCATTCCACACTGCTGGGCACTGGGAACAATATGGCCATTCCTTTGAATCTAATCTATTATCAATGGCATCCTAGGGAAGAAAGAGTTAACATCATAACGAAAATGTAAATACCAAGATATTTTTATTTACTTGTTTGTTTTGCATAAAACTCAAAATTTGTATTTATAATTAAGAAACATACAGATATATAAATATTCAATAAATAAGGTTAGCCCTTCCTTTGAACCTGACAAATCTTGCTTCAAAAATTAACACAATCTTTTACTTATTAAACCAATATTTATTGCATGGCTCCATTTCTTCATTGGGAGGGTCCCCACATTGGTGTAAGGATTCCAGGCATCTTATCAGGACCTTTATGTCTAGAGTGCTAGGAATTTCTAAATACCATCCTAGTCCTGACATACCTCTTAGGCTATGGAGAGTCCAGAACTAGCCCTCCATGGTAAGTGGCTCTACAACAGGATGTGAACCCCTGGCCCAGGCGTACACAAGACAGTCCAAAGGGATGAGGGATATTTTCATTTAAAATTTTTTCCTTTTTTTAGGGTTACATTTTATGATGTACTTATGTATATGGATGTACTGTATACACAGATTATGTCTTATTAGTATAGTAATATGTAGTTTATAAATAAATAGTCATGCTGTAAGCTTATGCTCATTTTTTTATGGTTAAGTATGTGCATGATCAAAAAAAGTTGAGGAAAAAGAAAATCAAATGGAAAAAAAGAAAAGTTGAGGAGCACTGATTTATAGCATGGTAATACAAATGGTATTAATGAGTGGGCACAAGGAACTCAGTAGTCCAAGAATATTCCAAAAAGACTGCAGCAAGCGAAAAAACCAAGTTTCAGGAGAAATCCTGAAGGTCTTAGATTGCCACTTAGGGAAAAATAGATTTTCTGATTTTAACATGCAAATCTTTGTTAAAGGATTCGAGAAAATCAATTCTTACTTTAAAAATACGAGCCAAGAAAAACTAGTTAATTCTATATACTTATTATAATTAAGAAAAAAAATCTTATGCTACAGAAAATAAAGTCTAAATTCTTTAAACTTTTCATCTATGATTAAACATGTGTGAGTGACATAAAATTAGCCAAGCAAAACAGAAAAATCATAGTAATAAATTGTTATCCAATTAGATCCCAAAGGAAAGTAGAAATTGCAGTTTAAATAAAAGGAAAACTGAAATAAATGGAACTATATAATTATGACTAAAGAATCAATGTCATGATTTGACTGAGTTCATAATACAATTTTTATTAGCTTATTTTCTAATTTCCTATAATTACATATTTTTTAAATGTTTTTATTGATTTTTTTTTTAGAGAGAGAGGAATGGGGAGAGAGAGAAACATCAGTCAGCTGCCTCCTGCATGCCCCTTACTGGGGATCAAGCCTGAAACCTGGGCATGTGCCGTGACTGGGAATCGAACTGGGACCTCTCAGTCCATGGGACGACGCTCAATCCACTGAGCCACACTGGCTGGGCTAATTAAATATTCTCTAAGCGAACAACACTAAAGGCACAGACCATCTATTGGATATAATAGCAAACTATAGTGAGGTTTACATTTTAATCACAAATACATTTCCAAGAATACTAGAGTCTAACACTTTCTACTAGTGGTCATATATAGATATTATTTGGTTTTGGACTTTCATTCAAATAAATTATTTGTATTTCTGCTACATATAGTTATTTAAAACAACAGCAGTTATTTGCATAAAGCATGTGTGTGTTGATTTTGTTTATTTATTTATTTAGAGGCAAACAGTGGTGTTTGTTTGAGGTCTTCAACGGAAGAATCTTCAAGTTTCCCCTCCTCCCCTGACCCCAGATACAGTCTTCTTTGGTGAACCCTCCCAATGCCGCAGAAAATTCCTGACCTGTAGATATGCACAGACTGATAGATAAACTTAAAAACAATTAAGAATGCTCTTCAGAAGGGCACTCAGGGAATAAGTAAAATTTAATTAATTTTACCTCCAAAATATCTTTGATATAAGGTGTCCATCGAGAGAGTTGAAAAGTTTCTTCTGCAGACCGATCCTTTCTTAATGGTTTGCCTTGTGGAGACTAATATAATTAGAGGGGAAAAAATTTAAAAATCAACAATTTATTTAGTGCTATTCTTTTATTAAGTTTTCTAACAAAGATCAGCAAATACTATGTTGTATTATTTAAACTAAGATTGGAAATGCCCATTCAAATAATCTGAATAGGTGTGGACACATAACTTCACAGTATTTTTTTGCTTTAAGGATAAAATTTATAATAGTATCAGAAAATATGTTTACTCGAAAGTGCTATAAAACTTAATGGGAGTGAGATTCTAGAGTTCTTTCAAAATTTGCTATAAATTAATCACGGAGAGAAAAGCATGAATACAAATTACAACAGAAGCCATAAGATATAAATTCACTGGAAAGATGTACTTATCCAAATTACTCATATATGGAAAACAAAATTTTAATTTTTACTTACCAAATCCACAGAGTGCAATTAAGAAGACTGTCCAGATGAATACCCATATAAGAAAACATTTAATGCAAACAACCACACATACATACACATAAGTATATACAAAATGTAAGATTTTTTACCGGGGGAACAATGGGAACACCAAGATAACTCCAGTTACGAATCATGTCACTCTCATTTTCTATCTTTACATTCTGGATCAACCTGTCCAAATTTTCTTCCGTAGTTCCTTAGATAAGTAAAAATATGAGTCATATAACTGCTACCATAATCATTTCTAGGTTTTAGGTAGTACTCATGAATAACACTTTTTAAATAAAAAACATTTAAGTTATATACCCTTCAGTCTTCTCCCAATTTCATATTTTTCCTTTTATTTATCTTAACCAACTTCAGCTACTACCCTTTGAATTTTCTTTGTAAACCACTCACTGTAATGTGATTTTAGAGCTGGGTACTTTAATATATTCATGAAAATGAACAAAGTCTCCATTACCATTATTACTGAAGATATAGAGCAGGATTGCTCGTATTTTATCATAATTATCGTGATTTTTGTTGAGTAGAACTGGAAGGAGCACTCTCATGGAATCTTTCACCTTCTGTCCTTCTGCATCAGTTCCAAGTGCCAGGTCCTTATAGAAAATGACACAGTCAGTGGTCCACAGCCCAAGTTCATTTCAGTTAAAAATCTTGTTAAAAATTTGGACTTCCGGTCAAGATGGCGGCTTAGGTAAACGCGGTATCGAGTCCTCCCACAACCACATCAAAGTTACAACTAAACTACAGAACAACCATCATTCAAAACTGCCTGAAATCAAGCTGAAAGGAAGCCCTACACCTACGGATTTAAAGAAGCAGCCACACCAAGACTGGTAGGAGGGGCAGAGGCAGATAGGCTGGTCCCACACCCACGTGTAGCTGATAAAAATTAGGAGGACACCTGGGCTGGGAAGGTCTTCCCTGAGGACTGAGGGGTCCCCCATCCTACACCAGGTGCCCAGCTCAGGGTTCCAGTGCCATGAAGAGAATCCCCATCACTTCTGGCTATAAAACCAGCGGGAACTGAGGCTGAGGTGGCTGGAGCCCCCGGCAGCTCCTCTTAAAGGGCCCACACACGGACTAACTCGGACTCCCACCCTCCAGGCTCCAGCGTGCGGGAGGCAGCTTGAAAGGCTCCAGAGACATATGGGGAAGAACTGAGCTGTTTGGCATTGGAGTGAGGGCTGGAGAGGCAGCTTTCTCCTGGACAGACTTGTTGTTAGAGGCCTTTGTTCCTTTAGTGAGCCCTTCCCTGGGGCACCAGACAGCCGGGACTCCAGCAACCTAGCTCACACTGTTTGCCCCGCCCTGGTGATTCCCTGAGGCCCCGCCCCACCCAACTTTCAGGCCCACCCAAGCTGTTGCCAGTTGCTTTACTATAGGATTGGCCTGTCTTGGATCCTGCTTCAGGTTTTCCTAAATTCTCTCAAACAAGCAGCATCTGGTCTCAGCTAGCCCCATACCTCTCATTAAGTAATACATAAAAACAAACACAGGGAGGCAGCCAAAATGAGGAGACAAAGAAACAGGTCCCAAATGAAAGAACAGAACACAAAACTCCAGGAAACGAACTAAGTGAAAAGGAGATAAGCAACCTAACAGATGCAGAGTTCAAAACACTGCTTATAAGGATGCTCAATGAACTTAGTGAGAACTTAAATGAACTTAGAGAGGGCCTCAAGGGCATTAAAAAGGACCAGTCAGAAACAAAGGAGGCACTAACTGAAATAAAGAATAGTTTACACAGATTCAATAGTAGAACAGGTAAAGCCAAGAAGCAAACCATCGATTTGGAATATAAGGAAGCAAAAAACATCCAATCAGAACAGCAAAAAGAAAAAAGAATCCAAAGAAATGAGGACAGTGTAAGGAGCCTCTGGGACAACTTCAAGAATACCAACATTCCCATCTTGGGGGTGCCAGAAGGAGAAGAGAAAGAACAAGAAATCGAAAACCTATTTGAAACAATAACGGCAGAAAACTTCCCGAACTTGGTGAAGGAAACAGACATACAAGTCCAGGAAGCATAGAGAGTCCCAAACAAGATGAACCCCAAGAGGCCCACACCAAGATACATCATCAAGACGCAAAAGGTTCAAGACAGAGAGAGAATCTTAAAAGCAGTAAGAGAAAAGCAGTTAGTTACCTACAAAGGAGTTCCCATAAGACTGTCAGCTAATTTCTCAAAAGAAACTTCTCAGGCCAGAAGGGAGTGGCAAGAAATATTCAGAGTGATGAAAAGCAAGAACCTACAACCAAGATTACTCTATCCTGCAAAGCTGTCATTTAGAATTGATGGCCATATAAAGAGTTTCCCAGACAAGAAAAAGCTAAAGGAGTTCATCACCACCAAACCATTATTATATGAAGTGTTGAAGGGTCTTCTTGAAGAAAAAGATAAAAAATATGAACAAACAAAATGGCAATGAATACATATCTATCAACAATTGAATCTACAAACAAAATGAACAAGCAGAACAGAAACATTCTCATAGATACAGAGAACATTTTGTTGGTTGCCAGATGTGAGGGGGGTTGGGGGAATGGGTGAAAAAGGTGAAGAGATTAAGAAGTACAAATTGGTTGTTAGACTGACAAACCTCAAAGGGAAGGGGGCTGGGGGTGGGAAGAATTAAACCAAAGAACTTATATGTATACATGCATAACCAATGGACACAGACAACAGTGTGGGGAAAGGCAGGAGGGGGGCGGGAGTGGGGAGGAGGGGGTCAATAGGAGAAAACTGAGGAACATCTGTAATACATTCAACAATAAAGATAAGTTAAAAAAATCTTGTTAAGTTTTAATGGTATACAGGAAAATGTGGGTATCACTTGTAAACTTCTAGTTGTAGAAAATGTAAAAAGTCAAAAAATAATTCAGAGAAAAAGAAAACGACTACTATAAACCTCTGGGAATAGGGTAACCACGACCACATGTAGCTATTGAGCACCTGAAATGTGACTAGTCTGAATTAAGATGTGCTGTAAGTTAAAACACCAGATTCTAAAGACTTGGTATGAAGAAAGGAATGTATATTTCACTAACAAATTTTTTATATTGATTACATGATGAAAGGATAATATTTTGGATATATTGATTGAGTTAAATATATTAGTGAAATTAACTACACTTGTTTCTTTTGACTTTTTTTGTTATTTTTTAAAATACAATTTTATTGATTTTTAGAGAGAGAGGAAGGGAGAGAGAGAGAAACATCGATGTAAGAGAGAAACATCGATGTGAGAGAGAAACACTGATCGGCTGCCTCCTGTGCGTGCGCATGCAGACACACACACACACACACACACACACACACACACACACACGGGATCAAGCCAGCAACCTGGGCATGGGCCTTGAGTGGGAATTGAACCCGGACCTCTCAGTCCATAGGACACGCTCAATTCACTGAGTCACACTGGCTGAGCTCTTTTGACCTTTTTAATGTGACTGAGAGAATATTTTAAATTACATATGACTTGCATTCTAACTCTATTCACATCATTGATCTAATAGCTTTGTATTATAGAGGAGCCTCTTGAAACAAGTTAAATGTGCCTGCGCAGTCCTCTGCAGGATGCTACATTCAATACTGCATCCCTAAGAAAGGCCTGTCAACAATGCTACCTGAAATAATGCTCCAAATGCTCAAATCATCTCATTCAATAAAAAACGCATAATCACTAACTAGGAGGGACTTGCTTATTGTGACACCATACAGCTACTTGTTAATATAGGTGGGGAATGATGTATTAAATATGGCCTAAGTAAGTCCTTCTCTAAGAGAGATTCTGTGATTCAGGACACGCTGTACTGAGCAAAGTTAAGCTTTACCTTAGAAAGCTCACTCAAGAAATCTATTATGAACATAGGTGTTTCTGACTGTACATACCTGTTCAGTTTTGCAGAGCTTTTCTATATTAGGCTTGAATTTATTCATGCAATCTTCTGCCAAGTTAAGATGAACAACTTGCTGAAAAACAAAAGAAATCAATCATTTAAAGCATTGATTTTCAACAGGCGTGCTGCAAGAATTTTCAAAACACGCATACCTGACTATTTAGTCAGAGGCACTGATTTCTTTTCCCTTAGATTGTCAAATAAAAAAAATGACAGCAGCCAACACAACAATAGCTGTTCAGTGTGAATAAATAAAAATTATACCTACTTTTTTTATCAGATCGGCAAAAAATATATTTTTTGGTGTGCTGTAGAATTTTCATAATTAATTTCTGTGTGCCATGAGATTAACAAGGTTGAAAATCACTGATTTAAAGCATTTTAATTTCTTTTTGTGCAATATTAAACTTTTGAGATTGGCCTAAAGGAAAGTATGGGCTTGGGTGGAAAGGAGGTACCATGGAAAGCAACGAAAACAGCTCAAAAAAAGGGGGGAAAAATGAGAATTAACATGTTGTACAGGGGACAATCAACAGATAGCAAAAAATAAAACGAAAGGATTAAATCTGTATTGGGTTTCTGGGTAACAAAAATTAAGGTGAAAAAAAAAAAAACTCCAGTCCTTAAAGTCCAGCAGAAAAAATTTCAATTTATATCATTAGTTGTTAATTAGGGTGTAGTATGATAAAAAACATCTAAAGAGCCCTGGCTGGTTCGGCTCAGCGGTTAGAGCATTGGCCCGCAGACCAGAGAGTTCCGGGTTCGGTTCCCACTAAGGGCACGTACCTTGGTTGCAGTTTGTCCCCGGCCCGATTGGGGTCACGTGGGTAGCAACCACTCAATGTGTCTCTCTCACATCAGTGTTTCTCTCTCTCTTCTTCCCTCTCTCCCTCCCGCTCTATCTGATGATGGATGCAAAAATGTCCTTGGGTGAGGATTCAAAAAAAAAAAAAATTAAAAAAATATCTATAGAGCCTTGGCTGGTTTGGCTCAGCGGTTAGAGCGTCGGCCTGTGGTCCAGAGAGTCCTGGGATTGGTTCCTGCTAAGGGCACGTACCTTGGTTGCAGTTTGTCCCCGGCTCTGGTTGGGATCGTGTGGGTGGCAACCACTAGATGTGTCTCTCTCACATCGATGTTTCTCTCTCTCTCTTCCTCTTTCTCTCTCTGGCTCTATCTGAAGATAAATGCAAAAATGTTTTCGGGTGAGGATTAAAAAAAAAAATCTAAAGATTATTCAGCTAATAACTTGCAAGAATAACGGGAACGGCAAATAAATAGTGTATCTGCCCACATAGTTTAACTACTCTTTTTTTGTTGTTGTTAATCCTCACCTAAGGATATTTTTCCATTGATTTTTAGATAGAGTGAAAGGGAGGGAAGCAGAGAAAGAGAGAGAGGGAAACATTGATGTGAGAGAGACACATCAATTGGTTGGCTCCTGCACGACCCCAACCGGAGCCAAGATCAAACCTGCAATCCAGGTATGTGCCCTTGACTGGGAATCGAACCCAAGACCCTTTGGTCCACAGCCCAGTGCTCTAACCGCTGAGTCAAACCAGCCAGGGCCAGCTTAACTACTCTTAAATCTACTAATGTATAACTATTAATTTAAAGAACCAAGTAGAATAACAATCACCGGTCAATCCAATGTTGAATTTTCTTATTAAGTTGATAAATGCTAAACATTCTCTGTATGGCTATTCAAGACAAAGATATAAAAAAGTTTAAGTAGAACATGGATAAATCTAGATTATATACAGAGAGAATACTGTTGGGAAGCTTAGTTACTTGGGATTACTTCTCAGAACTAGAGTAAGGTTTTATAGGACAAGTAACACCAAGTATTCCATGGCATGCACTGCTAAACCTGACTACAGAACTAGATGCACTAATAAATGATAAGGTATCTCACATACCATACTGCTCACCTTAGTAATCTGTTTTCGGAAATGCGGCATCTTTTTCATCAGTTGGGCAAGAGCACTAAGTGATGTCTAGGGAAAAAAATAAAACATTTTAAAAGCAAACTTATGATTCAGTTGTTTTATATAACAACTTTAAAATCCTGTAATTTTAAATATTTGTTAATTTACAAAAATATCAATTTTTTTAAGAAAACAAATTTAAGACAATTCCAGTTTAAATCACAATAAAGTAGCTAATATCAAAATCACTCTCCCTCCATAAACAAAAATAAAATTGGACAGAGTAAGACAACACCTTGCAGGCAATGAATAAAAAAATGGCTAACAGCTAAGAAAATTGAGCAAAGGAAAGCACAGCACGTGATCCTGCATTAAACTTGGCTTTTCTCTGGAACATTTCCAGAACCCAATGAAAGAAAGTAGAGTTCAAATAGCAAGTGTCTCTAGACAGAGGAAAAAATGAATCACAGTTTGGAGCTAGTAAGGTAGGATTTGGGGGAAAGAGTACTAAAGAGAAAAGAACCAGTTACAATGTAACTCAAAGATGTTTAGAGGGACTGCCTTTGGATCCCTGGCCAAATATCTAAGCTGCACATATAAGGGGCATAACTCTTAAAGACTTAGCAGAGAACTGCTGCTGGGTAGCTAACTGTTGGACAGAGATTTCAGAGGGATCTTAGTGCTACAAAAATACTGGCATTCTCTGATTCCACACAAAGTAGAGTCCTAAGTGAACATCCCAGACATTCACTCCTAAAACTATGTCTTCAGGCTAAGTGTAAGACTGATAGTCACTCACTATAAGAAAGCCTAAAGGATATCTCAAAAGAATCAAGGTTAATCATCAGTGAATTAACTGCCTGCCAAAACAGAACTCAATATTCTTTGTAGAAAAGTTATCAAGAACCTCTGCAGTGTATCATCCATAATGTCTAACATACAATAAATATTATTCTACATGTAAAACAGGAAAAAGTGATTAATACTCAAGTGGTAAAATAGTCAATAAAAATAAACCCAAGATGAACCAGATGTTGCAGTTAGCATACAAGAACTTCAAATAACATATTTATGTTAAAGAAAACAGAAGAAAAGATGAACTAAATGGATGAAAAGATGGAATATTTCAACAGAGAATTAAGAATTTGTTTTTTAAAATTCAATGGATGTCCTAGAACTAAATGTAATATTTGAAATTAAAAACATAATGAATGACTCTTATACATTGCTGGTGGGACTATAAAATGGTACAGCCACTTTGGAAAACAGTTCGAAACGTTCTTATAAAGTTAAACATACATTTACCATACAACCCAGAAATACCACTCTTTTTTTTTTTTAAATCCTCACCCAAGGATATTTTTATATTTATCTTCAGACAGAGTGGGAGGGAGACAGAGAGAGAGAGAGAGAAACATCGATGTGAGAGAGACACATCGATTGGTTGCCACCTGCACAACCCCAACCAGGGCCAGGTATGTGCCCTTGGCCAGAATCGAACCCAGGACTCTTTGGTCCGCAGGCTGACACTCTAACCGCTGAGCCAAATTGGCCAGGGCGAAATCCCACTCTTAATTATTTACCTCAGGGAATGGAAACATCTGTTCACACAAAACCTGAAAGTTTATAGTAGTTTTATTCATAATTGCCAACAAATTGAAAAAATAAACAAAATTAAATGTTTACAACTTGTGAATAGATAAACTGTGGTACATCCACATAGTCGAATACTACTCAGCAATAAAGTGATGAAACTACTGTTACATGCAACGTGGACGAACGTCAAGTGCATTATGCCAAATGAAAAAAGCCATACTATCTATTTTTTTTCCCCTTGATTTTATTTTTTTAAAATTTTTTTTATTAATTTATTTTTGTTACAGATGTTTCTCCTTTTTTCCCCATAGACACCCTTCTCCCCAACCCCCCACCCCATCCCCAGCTTTGTTGTCCATGTCCATCAGTTATGCATACATGAGTGTAAGTTTTGTGGTTTATCTCTTCCCTCCCCCAACCCCCTCTTCTGAGGGTTGTCAGTCTGTACCCTACTTTCACATCTCTGGGTCTACCCTGTTCCCCACACTGTTATGTTTATTATATTCCACAAATGAGTGAGATCATGTGGTATCTTATTTCATTTAGACGACATTCTGGAAAAGGCAAAAATAGGGACAGAAAACAGATCAGTGGTTGCCAGGGAATCTGAGTAAGGTAGGGAGGTTGTCTATAAAAGGGCACAAGGAAATTTGGGAGGGGAGAGGTGGCGATAGCACTGTTCTATATCTGTTTGTGATTATATGACAGCATACATTTGTCAAAACTCATAGAATTGTATACAATGAGAGAGAACTTTATAATTTAATTTTTTTATAATTCAATTTTGTGTAATTAATTTATTTTTGTTACAGGTGTTTCTCCTTTTTCCCCCATTGACACCCTCCTCCCATTCCCGCTACCCCCCACCGAGCATTGTTGTCTATGTCCATTGGTTATGCTTATATGCATAAGTTCTTTGGTTTATATCTTCCCTCCCCCCTGCCCACTCCTCTGAAGTTTGTCAGTCTGAACCCTACTTCTATGTCTCTGGGTCTATATAACTCAATTTTAAAAAGAATACACTTGATGGGTTTAACAGGAGACTGGACACAGCAGAGAAAAAAACAGAAGACTGACAAGCAGGTTAATAAAAAATTCAATTAAAGCAGAGAGAAAAAATGAGAGGGAAAAAAAAGAACAGAAGAAGGTAAGGGATGTAGAATATAGTCAAATAATCTAAAACACAAGCAACTGTGTCCTAGAATGAAAGGAGAGAGAGAAAATGACAAAATCAAGATGTGAGGAAATAATGGCCAAGAATTTTGTGACTCAAGAAGCTCAACAAACCAAAGGAGAATAAATATCAAGAAAAACACATCATAGTAAGGCCTGTCATGGTCAAATGCCAAAAATCAAAGATAAAAGAAAATCTTTAAAAAGACAATTTATCGCCTGGCCAGTTTGGCTCAGTGGTTAGAGTGTCAGCCCACAGACCAAAGGGTCAGTGCTCAATTCCCGGTCAAGGGTACATAGCTGGGTTGAAGGTTGGATCCCTGGCCCCAGTCGGGGTCATGAGGGAGGCAACCAATCAATGTGTCTTTCTCACATTGCTGTTTCTCTCTCTCTCTCTCTCCCCCTCCCTGCTTTCCATTCTATTTAAAAAGATACTTCATCATCAGGAAAACAACAGTAACATGACAGCTGACTTCTTTAACAGAAATTATAGTCAGGTGAAATAATGAAATCTTTAAATCGCTGAAAGGAAAAGAAAAACTGCCAACCTCGAATTCTAAATCCAGCAAAATTATCTCAGAAAATCTTGCAAAATAAAGATATCCTCGAGACTTCTAGTCAAGATGGCGGCATAGGTAAATGCGGTATCGCGTCCTCCTACAACCACATCAAAGTTACACTACAGAACAACCATCATTCAAAACCGCCTGATCAAGCTGAATAGAAGTCCTACAACTACGAAATTAAAGAAGAAGCCACACCGAGACTGGTAGGAGGGTGGAGGCGCGACGGGCTGGTCCCACACCCACGTGTGGTAGATAAATATCAGGAGGGACACTTCGGCTGGGAAGGTCCTCCCTGAGGAGTGAGGGGTCCCCGCCCCACACCAAGTGCCCAGCTCAGGGTTCCAGTGCCAGGAAGAGAAGTCCCCATAACTTTTGGCTGGAAAAACCAGCAGAAACTGAGGCTGAGGGAGGCTGAGGGAGGCTGAGGGAGGCTGAGGCGGCTGGAGCCCCAGGCAGCTCCTCTTAAAGGGCCCATGCACGGACTTACCCAGACTCACACCCTCCAGGCTGCAGCGTTGGGGAGGCAGCTTGAAAAGCACCAGAGACTATGGGAAAGAACTGAGTTGTTTGGCATTGGAGCGAGGGCTGGAGAGGCAGCTTTCTCTTGGACAGACGTGTTGTCAGAGGCCTTTGTTCCTTTGGTGAGCCCTTCCCTGGGGCGGCAAACAGCTGCCATATCTGGGACCCCAGCAACTTGGCTCACACTGTTTGCTCCACCCCACCCAACTTTCAGGCCCACCCAAGCTGTTGCCAGTTGCTTTACCATAGGATTGGCCTGTCTTAGATCCTGCTTCAGAGTTTCCTAAATTCTCTCAAACAAGCAGCATCTGGTCTCAGCTAGCCCCATACCTCTCGTTAAGTAATACATAGAAACAAGCACAGGGAGGCAGCCAAAATGAGGAGACAAAGAAACAGGTCCCAAATGAAAGAACAGAACACAAAACTCCAGGAAACGAACTAAGTGAAAAGGAGATAAGCAACCTAACAGATGCAGAGTTCAAAACACTGCTTATAAGGATGCTCAATGAACTTAGTGAGAACTTAAATGAACTTAGAGAGGGCCTCAAGGGCATTAAAAAGGACCAGTCAGAAACAAAGGAGGCACTAACTGAAATAAAGAATAGTTTACACAGATTCAATAGTAGAACAGGTAAAGCCAAGAAGCAAACCATCGATTTGGAATATAAGGAAGCAAAAAACATCCAATCAGAACAGCAAAAAGAAAAAAGAATCCAAAGAAATGAGGACAGTGTAAGGAGCCTCTGGGACAACTTCAAGAATACCAACATTCCCATCTTAGGGGTGCCAGAAGAAGAAGAGAGAGAACAAGAAATCAAAAACCTATTTGAAACAATAACGGCAGAAAACTTCCCGAACTTGGTGAAGGAAACAGACATACAAGTCCAGGAAGCATAGAGAGTCCCAAACAAGATGAACCCCAAGAGGCCCACACCAAGATACATCATCAAGACGCAAAAGGTTCAAGACAGAGAGAGAATCTTAAAAGCAGTAAGAGAAAAGCAGTTAGTTACCTACAAAGGAGTTCCCATAAGACTGTCAGCTAATTTCTCAAAAGAAACTTCTCAGGCCAGAAGGGAGTGGCAAGAAATATTCAGAGTGATGAAAAGCAAGAACCTACAACCAAGATTACTCTATCCTGCAAAGCTGTCATTTAGAATTGATGGCCATATAAAGAGTTTCCCAGACAAGAAAAAGCTAAAGGAGTTCATCACCACCAAACCATTATTATATGAAGTGTTGAAGGGTCTTCTTGAAGAAAAAGATAAAAAATATGAACAAACAAAATGGCAATGAATACATATCTATCAACAATTGAATCTACAAACAAAATGAACAAGCAGAACAGAAACATTCTCATAGATACAGAGAACATTTTGTTGGTTGCCAGATGTGAGGGGGGTTGGGGGAATGGGTGAAAAAGGTGAAGAGATTAAGAAGTACAAATTGGTTGTTAGACTGACAAACCTCAAAGGGAAGGGGGCTGGGGGTGGGAAGAATTAAACCAAAGAACTTATATGTATACATGCATAACCAATGGACACAGACAACAGTGTGGGGAAAGGCAGGAGGGGGGCGGGAGTGGGGAGGAGGGGGGTCAATAGGGGAAAAATGAGGAACATCTGTAATACATTCAACAATAAAGATAAGTTAAAAAAAAAAAAAAAGATATCCTCAGATAAAAATAACACTTGAGCCTGGCCAGCGTGGCTCAGTGGTTGAGTGTCAACCCATGCACCAAGAGGTCACGGGTTCGATTCCCAGTCAGGGCACAAGCCCAAGTTGTGGGCCAAATCCCCAGTGGGGGACATGCACGAGGTGGCCAATCAATGTTCTCTCTCATTGATGTTTCTATCTCTCTTTCCCTCTCCCTTCCTTTCTCTCTAAAATCAATAAAGAAAAAAATAGATTAAAAAAATAAATAAATAAAAATAAGAGTTGAGAGAATTCATCCAACCCAGATGGAAAAACTGAGGAACTGAGTAAATAACAGCAGATTTCATAAATATGTGGGTAATACGAAAGTCTCTTGAGAATTTAAAGCAAAAAATAACATCTTGAGTTTATAATACATGTTTAAGGAAAATATATGACAACAATAGCACAAAAGAGGAAGGCATAAATGGAGTTCTTGAATTATTCAGGACATGGCAAAAGTATACTTTTAGACAGTAATAAGGACATAAGAATACATTTTGTAATTCTGAGAATAATGACTATAAGACACTAGAAGTGAAAACAAAAAAGCTCATATTAGAGATAAATCAGAATAAGCAACTTAAAAAAAGACTTGATAAAACGAAAGGAAAATATAGATAAAACAAATAGAAAATAAGATGACAGACATAAACTCAACTACATCAATAATATATAAAACATACATGTACTAAACATTCCAATTAAAAGACAAAGATTGTCGCCTTGGCCGGTTTGGCTCAGTGGTTAGAGCATCGGCCCACGGCCCAGAGAGTCCTGGTTTCAGTTCCCGCTAGAGGCATGTACCTCAGTTGCAATTCGTCCCTGGCCCTGGTTGGGGTCGTGTGGGTGGCAAGCAGTCGATGTGTCTCTCTTGAGTCGATGTTTCTCTCTCTCCCTCCTGCTCTATCTGAAGATAAATGCAAGAATGTCCTCGGGTGAGGATTAAAAAAAAAAAAACACAAAGATTGTCATAATAAATAAACAGAAATCAACTACAGGCTCTTTTTAATAAGCACATTTAAAAAATAACGACAGACAGTTAAAAGTAAAGGATGGAAAAAGATATACTATGTAAACACTAACAAAAATAAAGCTGGTATGGCTACATTAAAATCAGACAAAGGGGGGATTCAGTAAAATGGCAGTGGAGTGAATGGAAGCTACACAAACCGTCACACAGGACCAAATTGGAATTACAACTAAAATAAAGACAAATCATAGGGAAAAACCAACAGAAAAGCAGCTGGAGAGAACCCATATAACAAGGGACGGAAAGAGAACACCAAATCTAGCCTGGTAGGAACTGCGGATGCAAGAGGGTGGGCAGGGAGCCAACGGGCAGCAGCTATTTTAACTGTGAGCTGTTACCTCATAGTTAAAAATCCCAAGCCAGGCCCTGGCCGGTTTGGCTCAGTGGTTAGAGCGTCGGCCTGCGGTACAGAGAGACCCGGGTTCAGTTCCCGCTAAGGGAATGTACTTCCGTTGCAGTTTGTCCCCGGCCCTGGTTGGTTGTGCGGGTGGCAGCCACTCGATGTGTCCCTTTCACATCAATGTTTCTCTCTCTCTCTTCCTCTCTTTCCCTCCCACTCTATCTGAACAAAAAATGTCCTCGGGTGAGGATAAAAAAAAAAAAAAAAAGAAAGAAAAAAATCCCAAGCCAGCTCCACAGCATAGAGTGCCGGGACAGAGCACTAAATTAGCGATAGCCACTCACCTTGGGCGCTGGCAGAGGGAGGGCAGACTGGACTGGAACTGTGTGGAGACACTCGGGAGTTTGGGAATTTTGTGCTGCATCACTCCCTCATAGGACAGAAGCCACATTACTCAAAGAGCCTCTTCCCAGAGCCCTGGGGAAAAGCAACAGCCCCTCCCTCAGGAACTTAACACCACCAGGCCAGGCCAGAGAAATGCAAATTGAGGCTCATTAACAGCCAGCAAGCATCTGTCCCACCCACTGGAAATCCTCTTACCTTGATCACCTGAGGGATTTTTTTCACTCAGCTTAGGGCTACAACCCAAGGCTCATCAAGTAACTGAGACTAATAGCTACCAGGCAAAAAGTAGAGGAAAACTGAACCTTTGATTGACCTGAAAATCTACCCAGGAAAGTAAGACTTCACAGTGGTGTTTAACGTGGGTCCTGCCACACTCATCCAAACCGAGTAGAGGGAGCCAAAACCAGCGAACACCAACACACACAAGGAAAATTTGGCAGGCTCCAAAACCCACTGAGATAGCCAAAATGGTGAAACAAAGAAACAAATCCCAAATGAAAGAAGAAGAGAATTTTACAGAAGATGAGATAAAGGAAATGCAGTTAGGCAAGTTATCAGAGGTAGAGTTCAGAGTAATGATAATGAGGAAGCTCAACAGCATGAGTAATGATATATAGAAACACTGAAAATCAATCAATTGGAAATGAAAAACCACCAAGTGGAAATGAAGACTGACACAGCAAAAATAAAGAACACACTGGAAGGAATAACCAGCAGACTAGAGGAAGCCGAGGATCGGATCAGTGAATTAAAAGACAGGGTAGGAAAAAAATCACCCAATCAGAGAAGCAAAAAGAAAAAACAATTAAGAAACAGGAAGACAGCTTAAGAGAACTGTGGGACAATATGAAATGTAACAACATCCGCATCATAGGAGTTCCAGAAGAAGAAAATGAGCAAGGGATAGAGAATATATTTGAAGAAACTGTGACAGAATAGAACTAGAACAAATACTCCAAAAGTTCATATGGAACCAAAAAAGACCCCAAATAGCCACAGAAAACTTGAAAAAGAAGAACAAAGTAGGAGGGATCACAATACCAGATATCAGGTTATACTACAAAGCCACTGTAATCAAAACAGCCTGGTACTGGCACAAGAACAGGCATATAGATCAATGGAACAGAACAGAGAACCCAGAAATTGACCCAAGACAATATGCTCAATTAATATTTGACAAAGGTGGCAAGAGCATACAATGGAGTAAAGACAGCCTCTTCAATAAATGGTGCTGGGAAAACTGGACAGCTACGTGCAAAAAAATGAAGCTAGACTACCAACTTATACCATACACAAGAACAAACTCAAAATGGATAAAAGACTTAAATGTGACTCATGAATCCATAAAAATCCTAGAAGAAAATGTAGGCAACAAAATTTCAGACATCACACGCAGCAGAATTTTCACCGATACAACAACGCCTTAAGGCAAGAGAAACAAAGGAAAAAATTAATACATGAGACTACATCAAACTAAAAAGCTTCTGCACAGCAAAAGAAACAAGCATCAAAATGGAAAGGGAACCACTATATGGGACAGCATAATTGCCAACGATACATCAGATAAGGAGTTCATTTCCAAAATACACAGAGTACTCATACAACTCAACAAAAGGAAGACAAAGAACCCAATTTAAAAATGGGCAGAGGATCTACATAGACACCTCTCCTAATAGGACATACAATGGCCAAGAGACATGAAAAAATGCTCAATGTCACTAATCACCAGAGAGAGGCAAATTAAAACAACTATGAGGTATCACCTCACACCTGCCAGAATGGCTGCCATCAACACATCATCAAACACCAAGTGCTGGTGTGGGTGTGGAGAAAAGGGCACCCTAGTACACTACTGGTGGGAATGCAGACTGATGCAGCCACTATAGAAAACAATATGGTGTTTCTTCAAAAAAATTAAAAATTGAACTGCCATTTGACCCAGTGATCCCACTTCTAGGAATATATCCTGAGAAGGCTGAAACACCAATCAGAAAGAATATATGTACCCCTATGTTCATAGTAGCACTATTTACAATTGCTAAGATCTGGAAACAGCCCAAGTGTCCATCAATAGATGAATGGATAAAAACGTTGTGGTACATATACCAATGGAATACTATGCAGCTATAAGAAAGAAAGATCTCTATCCTTTAGGATGACATGGAGGGACCTGGAGAGTATTATGCCAAGTAAAATAGGCCAATCAGAGAAAGACAAATACCACATGATCTCACATATTTGTGAAATATAATTAACAAAATAAGGTGATGAACAAAATAGACCCAGAGACATAGAAAGGAGTACAGTTCAGACTGACAAACCTCACAGAAGGGGGCTAGGGGGGAGGAATGAGATAAACCAAAGAACTTATATGCATATATGCATAATCAATGGACATAGACAACAATGCTGGGGGGGAGCGGATAGAGGGAGGGTGTCTAGGGGGGAAAAAGGGGAACCATCTGTTAACAAAATTCATTAATTAAAAAAGAAAAATAGCCCTGGCTGGTTTGGCTCAGAGATTAGAGCGTCGGCCTACGGACCAGAGAGTCCCGGGTTCAGTTCCCGCTAAGGGCACATACCTCGGTTGCAGTTTGTCCCCGGCCCTGGCTGGGGTTGTGTAGGTGGCAACCACTTGATGTGTCTCTCTCACATCGATGTTTCTCTCTCTTTCTTCCTCCCTCTCTTCCTCCTGCTCTATCTGAGGATAATGCAAAAAAAATTGTCCTCGGTTGAGGATATAAAAAAAAAATTCTAAACAAACTTTAAAATTCACCTTCATCATTGTTTTGAAAGTTAAATAAGACTCTTTCTTACCTTTCCTTCTGTTGCTTTTTTTGTTGACGAAATTTCCTTCATAAGCTTGGGAATTTCCCTGTTAAATTGAGAGAATTTTTTCATTTTCTAAGGTGTAATTCTTTACAGAGACATTTTAAGACTACAAAATGTACTTTCATGTATTTAGTGTCCAAAAATATGGAATAAAAATTAAAATAGTTTCACATACTCTAATACAACCGCAATATGCCGATGTCGAATTCTGACCCAGAGGTCATCATCTTCTTCAAGGACTGCCTCCTTTTCTTTCCCATCTGTTTTATATCTACCAGTAGACAGAAGTATGAAATTTTTAGATTATTTTCCCCCCCAAAAGTGGAAGAAACATTTTTACAAACAATAATTTTAAGATATAGCTCAAGAACTAAAGAGTACATGTCCACTATTTTGGGGGGTTGATGAATAAACACCGACTTAAAACTAAGGCATATTGCAACCCTTACATTAAAAATGAAAGTGCTATGCTTACCAAGACATTTTTACTTTCAAATGTTAGATTTAGCTATCATTATTATAAAGTTTTAGATTAGCAAAATAGTATTTTATAAAACAAAAATTCAACGTTCTACAATCAACTTTAAGAACAAGACTGAGTACACTAATAATTCGTGTGCTAATTGCTTAAACATGATTTTGATATTCTAATAACCATCAACTCAACTATCAAACATCCATTAAGGGAAGAACAGAAATGTCACCCACAACATAGCCTATTAAAGACTGAAAGTGTTTCAGAGCTGGTACAAAATTCACAAACATATATCATTTGTTTGTATATCCTTCTTCCCTAACCCTATAACAACATCTCCTTTTAAGAATGGGAAAGGAGCCCTGGCCAGTTTGGCTCAGTGGTTGGAGCGTCGGCCTGTGGTCCAGAGAGATCCGGGTTCGGTTCCCGCTAAGGGAACATACCTTGGTTGCAGTTTGTCCCCGGCCCTGGTTGGGTCGTGCGGGAGGCAGCCACTTGATGTGACCCCTTTCACTTCGATGTTTCTCTTTCTCTCTCTTCCTCTCTCTCCCTCCCACTCTATCTGAACAAAAAATGGAAAAATGTCCTCGGGTGAGGATTAAAAAAAAAAAAAAAAAAGAACGGGAAAGGACCTGAAACCTATATAATTTTATTAACGAATGTTACCCCAATAAATTCAATTTTTAAAAAAAGAATGGGAAAGGAAATGAGAGAAAAGCTAACGTAGCCATAAAAAATTGTGATTGCTTTAACAAATTCTACTGAAGTGAGCAGCAAAGCAATTTAAGGGGTTCATGACATTACTTAAAATGGGCTTCCTGACTGCTTCCCCAAATCCTCTCCCTTCTCTTTTCATGCAGATAGACTCCTTCCATTTGGAGAGTTAGAGAGATTCAATAATCTTGGGGACTGTCAATTTCCTGAACAAAGATTAAGAACAGCACTGAGTTTTCCCAGCTCTGGGCAGTAAACAATAAATGTCGATTTCTGTTGCATGAATCCAATCACTTCCATAGCCCAAAATATTACAGGTCCCACCTATAAAACCATCTATCTATGTGGTCTTAATTTACAGATGCCCAAAGGTAGAATGAGGGTGCTTAATTACAAGGCTGCACCTAAGGATCAAAGCTCTTTGGTAATTTAAAATGCCACTTTGTACTCACAGACTATCTTTAACCTCTGATTTATAAACAAAAATCAAGGTAGCAAGCCCAACAATACTAAAAAATGACAATTCCATTTTAAAAGTACATTCAAAGAGGTCATCAAGATGAAAAACAGATTCTAGGAACTTAGCATTTCCTGCTTTGTATTTATTTCCATTAAAAATTCTGACAGAGCACAAACCATAGGGAGGTCGTGTCTCCATCTAGTCTTATTCCTGGACTTCTTTGATTCATAAAAAAGGAAGTGTGTATATGTGTGTGTGTGTGTGTGTGTGTGTGTGTGTGTGTGTGGTGTATAAAAATAAATCTCTCTCTTACTCTTAAAAAATTAAACCTTGCTTTGCTTGCTAGCAAACATGGTAAGATAAGTATTTTAAATATTCAGTTAAAAATGTCTGAAATATATGTCTATAGTCTGAAACCAAATTCTTTAGTATCTATCAGTTTAATTCTTTTGTAAATATCTTGAGCAATGCAGGTTTAGAGACCTAAAGGATAGAGAGGTAGTAATAATCCCTTTTAAAAATTACATATGTTTTTATTGATTTTATTTTTTTTAGAGAGAGAGAGGAAGGGAGAGAGAAATAGAAATACCAATGTGAGAAAGAAACATTGACTGGCTGCCTCCTGCACACTCCCTACTGGGGATCGAGCCTGCAACCAGGGCATGTGCCGTGACTGGAATGAACCAGGGACCTCTCAGTCCATGGGCCCTGATCAATCACTGAGCCACACCGGCCAGGTTAATCCCTATTTTTTTTTTTATTTCAGCGAAATTAAAATTTTATTTCTTTTTTAAAATTTATCTTTACTGTTTAAAGTATAATAATAATCTCTTTTGAAAATTCTGAATAAACTGCTTAAAGCTACTTTGATATTAAAAAACTAGCTATGTTGATTTCTCTATGTCATCTAACAAATAAAAATATAAGAGAAATACAAAATTAGTTTAATAATATTTGGTTTAAGAAAAAATATTAAGTATTACAATTATCACAAGTGTTTGGATCTTTTTAATCTATTAAAATTACTAAATTAAACAACATTTCAGAAAACGAATTTTCACTTTTTTCTATTATGTTCAAACAGTAAATCTTAGCTAAAGAATGCCAATTTGGATTTAGAGATTATGATAACAATGAACATGTAATATGTATATATGTACATACATACGTACATACTCATAAATGATACACAAAGATACAGTAAAATAGTTCCTTGATAGAAAAGGTGTTTCATTTTTCATTTAGCTTTCTATTTGACATTACTTTTAAAGTAAATATGCTTATATCAGAGTTAAGTCACTAATAGGTACCAAACTGGTAAAACTTTGTCTACCTCAATAGCCATCCTATTTAATCTTCTAATCTTTTAAAATACATTACATTGACAAGACACACATACAGATACTTTTGGTGTGTGATTCAGAATAATTACAGCTTAACCAGTTTGAATATGGTTTTCACTTCAATAAATATAGTAGCAGGTCTGGCATTTACTCTTAAAATTAAGTGAAAAGTCCAGATTCCACCTGCTTAAATGTAGTTTTGTTATACACATAGTTAAGGAAGCAAATACACCAAAAAAGCTTCAAAGCAGTCAAATTACCCATTAACTTACAAGGTCAAGATATTTTAAATAGACTATGATTATAGGAGAAAGAAGGATAAAGCCTCTGAATAAAAAAGGTTACATCCCTGGCCTGGCCGGTGTGGCTCACTGGTTGAGCATCGACCCATGCATCAGGAGGTCGCCGGTTCAATTCCTGTTCAGGGCACGTGCCCAGGTTGTGGGCCAGATCCCCAGTGGGGGGCGTGCAGGAGGTGGCCAATCAATGTTCTCTCTCATCGATGTTTCTATTTCTCTCTCTCCCTAAAAAAATTAATAAAGAAAGAGAAAAGAAAAAAAAAAGGTTACAGCCCTGGCCAGTTTGGCTCAGTGGTTAGAGCATCCAAAGGGTCTCGAATTCAATTCCAGGTCAAGGGCACGTACTGGGTTACAGGTTCGATCCCCAGCCCTAGTCGGGGTTGTGTGGAGGCAACCAATTGATGTGTCTCTCTCACACTGTTTCTCTCTCTCTCCCCCTCCTTCCCTTCCACTCTATCTAAAAATCAACGGAGCCCAGCAGGTGTGGCTCAGTGGATTGAAAAGCATCCCATGGACTGAGAGGTCCCAGTTCGATTCTCAGTCATTCAAGGGCCTTGGTTGCAGGTTGCGGGCTCGATCCCCAGTAGGGAGCATGCAGGAGGCAGCCAATCGATGCGTCTCTCTCACATCAATGTTTCTATCTCTCTCTAAAATATCAATAAAAACATATTTAAAAATCAATGGAAAGCCCTGGCCGGTTTGGCTCAGCGGTTAAAGCATCGGCCCGCAGACCGGAGAGACCCGGGTTCGGTTCCCGCTAAGGGCATGTACCTTGGTTGCAGTTTGTCCCTGGCCCCGGTTGGGGTTGTGCGGGTGGCGACCAGTCGATGTGTCTCTCTCACATCGATGTTTCTCTCTCTCTCTTCCCATCTCTCTCCCTCCTACTCTGTCTGAAGATAAATGCAAAAAATGTCCTCAGGTGAGAATAAAAAAAAAAAAAATCAATGGAAAAATATCCTCGGGTAAGGATTAACAAAATAAAAAAATAATTTAAAAAAAAGGTTACAAGACTAGATTTCTGGTGCCTACAAGAATCATTAATTGCTCGTATCTTAATCCTGTTTGTATATGCCCTTTACATGCCCTTCAAGTTATACTTGCTTGTATGTATCATTCTCAATTGACAGTAGATCATATGCCATTGCTTGAAAAGTCAGTTCATGCAGGACAGTGGACACAGGATCAAAGCCACGATCAATTATTATGAGTTGGGAATGAGTTTTACCCTGGAATAACAAGATAAAATTATCTTAAGAAACTTCCATTTCTTAGTGTGGTCACATTTTACTATCTTAGAAAACAAACGCAGACTTTTCCTAAGTTCTATCCCATTATATTAAAACAGGAAAAGCTGAGTGGCACAATAGGGGGGAATAAACCCAAACTACAAAACCAAAAGTTTTCAATAATTAGGTTGAGGATATGCTCAATAACATTGTGAAAATTCCTTTTAAAAAAGTAACGTTTGGCTTGCATTAAATCTATTTTCTTAGGAATTCAGCTCCATAAACACTAAAACCAATATAATGTATGAAATGTAGCTATTACTTGAGCTCTTTGTGTCACACATTGCTAAGCAGAAAATACATACACTAGTTATTTCTTATAGCAACTCTATGAGACAGGTAGTCTTATCTCCATTCGACAATGAGGGCATTAAGGCTTAAAAATAACTTGCCCAAATCACATAGCTAGTAAGTGGCAGAATGGAGATTCCAATCCAGGTCAGATTCACTCCACAGCCTGTGCTCTTAACATCACGCTATTTAAAAAGACTGATACCAGCTAAGATAATAAATCTTAATGAAAGTCTTATTTTCACTAATTCACAAACAACATTAATCATTAAACAGTAAATAATAGTGGTGGGGAAAATAATTGTTAACATCAACATCTTTCTTTTTTAAAAACTATATTTTATTGATTTTTAGACAGAGAGGGAGAGACATCTATGAGAGAGAAACATTGATCAGCTGTGAGCTCTCAACCTGGGCATGTGCCCTGACCATGAATCGAACTGGTGACCTCTCGGTGCATGGGACGACACTCAGTCCACCGAACCACACCAACTAGGAAATATCAGTATCTTTCATACTTCATTTTAAAAAGTAATAAATTATTTGGATTATTATTCAAAGCAGTAAGACAGACCTACAACTCATTAAACAAACATTTACTATTTATTTACATACAGCAGAGGTAAATTACATAGGATAGATCTTTTTAAAATATGTTTAATTAACTATTCACTCTTTTAAATAAAACTTACATTGGATAGATCTGGGTTTGAGTCCAGCCTTGACCACTTTATGACTTTGGGTAAACTGCTTAACTTGTTAATATTTCAGAATTCTCACTTGTAGAACAAAATATAATAAGAAACTCTGCTTATAAGATCATTGTAAAGCCCTGGCCAGTTTGGCTCAGCAGTTGGAGCATTGGCCCTCAGACCAAAGAGTCGCAGGTTCAATTCCTGGTCAAGGGCACATACCTCAGTTGCAGGTTCGATCCCCAGGGTCAATGTATCTCTCTCATGTCAATGTTTCTCTTTCTCCCCCTCCCTCCCTCCCACTCGATGTAAAAGTCAATGGAAAAATATCCTCAGGTAAGAATTAACGATAAAAAAAAAAAAAAAAAGATCATTGTCAAGATTAAATATAATACCATGAAACACTTAGCACAGTCTGGCACTGCATGAGCCCTCAATACATGTAAGTTCTGAGTTTTCAGAAACATAAACAGGAAAAACAACTGCTATATAAGGACTCAGGGTTATGACAGGATGGGGAGGAAGCCTCACTTGACCTGAAGAGTCAGGAAAAGCTTCAAAAGAGAGGTGACACTTCGTCAAATCCTTGAATAAAGGAAAGAAAGGTATCAAGCATTTGAAAGAATGCATAGTTTTCCAGGCAGGAAGAATGGAAAAGATGAGTTTTACCTATGTATTTTTGTGGATTTTGCCTTTTTTCACTGAAATCATGAAGGATTGAAGGATATTTATTAATATACTGATTGTATATCTCTTCCCTCATTCAATAAACATGTATTGACTACTTACTACATTATGTATACTGAGCCATTGTCTTGAAATCTACGAACAACAACAGTTTTCACTAGACCTCCAAAGCAAAAACTTTTACATTCCTATACCAACATTATATCTAAGCTTTAAACCCTCCATTCTAGTCAAGGTGTCTGAATGTGAATTTTGCCTTTTTCTCTACACCTCTGCCCCAAATATCTTGTTATCCAAGCAATAAAATCCCTCTTCTATCATGTTATACTCATTCTTCAACCTCAAGGGCCTCTTCCTCCAGGATGCCTTACAGGACTCCAGATAGAATAAGAATGAGCCCCACCCTATGTTCCCATTACATTCTATGTATTCTTCTCTCATTCCACTTATCACATAGCATTGTAATTGGTGGTTTCCTTGCCCATCTCCTCTTCTCAACAATCTCGTTTCTTCCTTTCATTCCTTAGCTACTATAATATGGCTTCCCAGCCTTCTGGCACCACCTCTGTCAAGCTCTTCATTCTCCAACCCATGCCTAAATGCTGGTATTCCTGGGATCTAACCTTAGTCTTTGACTACTTTATACTATCTTCATAAGAGAATAAAAACTGCCATTTATTAAACTACTATATGTGCCAAACACCTGTTAACTGACCTAATCTTCATACCAAGCAAGCAAGCAAGCAAGCAAGCAAGCAAGGTATATGTTATATCATCCATTTCACAGAAGAAAATACAACTCGGAGTAAATAATTTGTTCAAGGTCACAGAGCTAGTAATAACAGGAGTAACTGTTATTTATTAAATGTTTACTCAGTGGCAAGCATTATTCTATGAACTTTACATATATTAACTCATTTAATCCTCTCACTACTTTATAAACTAGGTATTCTCTCATTATTCCCATTTAATAGATAAGAAAACTTAGGCACAGAGAAGTTACCTAATTTGCCCAAATTGACATATCTATGAATTAAATGGCAGAGCCAGAATTTGGACACAGTACCTGCAAAACTCGTATCTTCCCCACTAAACCCCACTGTCTATTAAGGTTTCCACTACCATCTATAGTAATGATTCTCAAACCAATATTGGGGACCTATGTTAATGATTCCCAAATCAACATTGAGAAATAAACAATAGCTTCTTTGGTTTATAAAGAAATAAGA
The DNA here is from genome assembly GCA_030848825.1 of Tadarida brasiliensis. NCBI lineage: Eukaryota > Metazoa > Chordata > Mammalia > Chiroptera > Molossidae > Tadarida > Tadarida brasiliensis. The sequence continues at coordinate 9,317,809 of CM061275.1, read as the reverse complement.
GTGTATGCATAATCACTATGTGCTTTTTATACATTACCTTTATTAGGCTCTTTTCATCAGTCTTGTAGTAGTTTTCAAGTTTTTTTTCAACAAGTTGAGCAAGCTTACTGGCATTATCTAGAGGTTTACTAGAAATGCAAAAAATTGTCAATCTTTCTTTTAAGACACTTTACAATATCATAAAGTTGAATTCTAAAATTAAACCATGCAATTTTTAATTTAAAAAATTTTATGAAATGGAAAAGTTCAGACAGTAAAATATCAAATATAATGTTATACCAATTTGGATTTTATAAATGTAAACTTTACTGTATGTACTTCAGATTTTTTTAATATAAAGGAAATATTATAAATAAAATTGCAGTTCTCTTTATTCCCCTTCCAATTCCTTGTCTTCTCCCCTACCATTATCCCCCTACACCCCCAAGGAAACGACTATCATGAATTCAATGTGTATTCTTCCTGCCATTACTGTTTTTTATTTATATATATATGTTTTAACAGTGTAAGTTTTTATTGTTATATATATGTTTGAGATGTACACTGGCATATATATCAAATTTATTCATTTTAGTTCTATATACTTCTATCAAATAATTATACTGGATGCTATGTATTCACTCCCCTAAAGGTGGATATTTAAGTCATTCTCAATTCTATCCTATTGCAAACAACGTTGAAACAAACATCTTTGTACATATATTGCATGTACATGTTTCTCCAGATATATTACATCTAAAAGTATAATTGCTGAGCCCTGGTCAGTGTGGTTCAGTTTGTTGGAGCTTCGTCCTATACACCAAAAGGTGGTGAGTATGACTCCTAGTCAGAGTACATACCCAGGTTGTGGGTCTGATCCTTCGTCGGGGCGTGTATGATCCCCAGTCAGGGTGTGTGTGGGAGGCAACCGATTGATGTCTCTCTCTTTTTCTCCCTTCCTCTTTCTAGAATCAGTGAAAAATATATCCTCAGGTAAGGATTAAAAAATAAAAATAAAAGATAAAATAATAAATGTAATGCCTGGCCAGTGTGGCTCAGTGGCTGAGCGTTGACCCATGCACAAAGAGGTCACTGGACTGATTCTTGGTCAGGGCACATGCCCACCTTGTGGGCCAAATCTCCAGTGGGGGACATGCAGGAGGTGGCCAATCGGTGTTCTCTCTCATCGATGTTTCTATTTCTCTCTCCCTCTCCCTTCCTCTCTTTCTAATACCAATAAAGAAAATTTAAAAAAATAAATGTAAGACTATAGCCCCTATATGACAACACAGACATTTCCTCTAAGCATTCCTTAAACTCATGGAAAAACATGCCTGTAAGTCATACCAAATTTAAGCTCTGAAATTCAATAACAGAGGCTATTAGTTACTCTGAAATTTAAACCTCACACTTTAAATCTTTAAGTACAGCATAATTTTACAAGGAAAATTCTGCAAACCAATCCACCTAAACACAAGACATTACTTACCTCTACACTGGAGAGCAAATAGAAAACATAACATAAACAGACACTATTGAGTGCCTTACCTTTTATACCTTACTCCGGGATTTTCATCAAGGCTAGCACATAAGGTAACTATCTGCTCAGCCATTGCTTCCATTACGGCATCTTTTCCATTTGCATTACTGGGGTCTGGACTGTAACAGTAATAGAATGCATCTGGTACATCAAGAGTATATACCTAAGTGAGGCCAAAAAAGTTACACTGTCAATGTGGAGACTTTATTTTAAAAAATGTATCAAGAAAAATGCAGCTACTATTTGGGCCATTAAAAAAAATATTTGCACTAACCATGCTGTTTTCTGAAACAACTGTGTCTTTACCTTAAGCAAATCTCATTTTCTCTGTCATCTGGATTTCACCCTTTCTTTTCTCACTTTCCTTTCCTGCTTAGTCTACCTCTCTCCTTCAGTTCTTGTTTCATATACAGATAGCACTGTTTGGTTTTCTCTACCTGTGCAACAGATGAAGGAATCTGAGGTAGTCAAACTAAAATAAAAATCTAATACCTGGCACAAAGAAATACAACAAAGCCAAAACTGGTCTATATATTATTCTAGAGAATACCTTAAAAATCTTCCACAGTTGATATATATCTTCTTTTTTTGTTGTTGTTAATCCTCACCTGAGGATATTTTTCCATTGATTTTTAGATACAGAGGAAGGGAGAGAGGGAGAAAGAGAGACATCAATGTGAGAGAGACACATCGATTGGTGCCCTCCTGCATGACCCCGATCGTGGCTGGGGATCAAACCCGAAACCCTGTTACAGGACTTTGACTAGGAATTGAACCTGAGACCCTGTGGTCCAAGGGCTGATGCTCTAACCGCTGAGCCAAACTGGCCAGGAATATATCTTCAATTATTTAGCTTATACTATTCATGTCCTTAAAATAGAGATATACTTCCTAAAAAACCACAACATTGTGCCATAGTATTGGTCTTATCATATATACAGTGACCTCACAGACATATTTATTCAACTAACAAAAGCATTTACTTATGTGCAAAAAATAAGATTAGAGATTTACTATTATCGTGTTATTTGAAGAATATGAAAGAAGCAGCTAACTGGGGTTGAGAGTTCCTCACTAAACTAATTTTTATTTTATTTTTTAAAACCAATGTGATCCCTCTGAGCCTAAGATAGATATGGCCCTGGCTGATTTGGTTCAGCGGTTAGAGCATCAGCCCACAGACGGAAGAGTCCCAGGTTCGGTACCGGCTAAAGGCACGTACCTCGGTTGCAGTTTGTCCCCAGCCCTGGTTGGGGTCGTACAGGTGGCAACCACTCGATGTGTCTCTCTCACATCAATGTTTCTCTCTCTCACTTCCTCCTTCTCTCCCTCCCACTCTATCTGAAGATAAATGCAAAAAAAAGTGTCCTCGGGTGAGGATTAAAAAAAAATAAAAGTAGGTATGTAATAAACATTATAGGTTAACTGATAAATTATGAATTAACTTCCTTGTGTTTCCTTTCACACACAGTCAGTCATTTCTCTGAACAGAACTGATCACAACCAGCAACAGCCTGAAGATGGACTGAGATTTAGCTGTAGCTAATCCGCTTGTGTCTGTGCTGCTTAAAGCCATTTAACAAAGAATGTGTTCAAAATCATTTGATCTCCTAATCTATGCTATAAATCTTGGCACACACAGGACTTAGGGGCAGATGTGAAATTTAAGCTCCACTTTCATTATTAATATTATATTCTAATAAATTGTTCATGTTCTTCCCCTCATTATGGGAAATGTTTATTTTATTTTAAATATGTTTTTATTGATTTTTTTAGAGAGAGAGAGGAAGGGAGAGAGATAGAAACATCGATGTGAGAGAGAAACATTGATTGGCTGCCTCCTACATGCCCCCACTGGGGATCGAGCCCAAAACCTAGGCATGTGCCCTGACCAGGAATTGAATAGAGACAGACCTCTCAGTCCATGGACCGACACTCAATCCACTGAGCCACACCAGCTGGGCAATTATGGGAAATGTTTATTTGTGGATTGTTCAAAATTCACCAAATACGTAATAAGTAAACTATACCTTATTAACAATAAGCTCATAAAACAAAATTTTAAAATCTATTATGAACTAAAATTAAAAATAAAATAGAAAGTACCTGAGATTCAAGTGGAATGAAGGAAATATTTATTTCTTTACATCTTCTTATTGATTTGGAACAAGAAGCCTTAATTTTGTTAAAGAGACTATCAGGACAAACTGAGAGGGAAAAAAAAAAATCAAAGCATATAACTCCATCTAAATTTTTACTCTTTTGAATAAATCATTCTAACATCAAAGAATATTTATTTTTTTATATACATTACTGACTTTCACAACGCAATTTACTATGAGGACAGAGATAATAGGTACACACTGTTCTTCACTTTACAGAGAAGATATACTCTAGTCAAGACAACTATACCAGAAATTCCATTTTCCCCATTCATATCCACCATAACCTAAGATATTTCCTTAGATAGCTGCTAACACAGCAAACTAAAATTGTCAGGATGGAAAATCAGGTCCCAACTCATGACTTAACAAAATTTTGTGGGACTTTCAGAACTTCTTAGGAATTTGTACTTCTTTTCTAGGTTGGTCACTAAGTGCAACCATACCACACAAACTGTTAATTCTTTAATTATAGGAACTTCTCTAATGTCAGGAAATTCAAAGACTCTAAACTAGTACATTCAGGACCTTAGAGCTCTTTTTTCATTCCTTCCCCCTTTTAACCTACCTGTTTATAGTTCCATTAAATCTAGGTTAGAATATCAGCCATTGGCTCCCAGTGTCTTTTAACATGAAGTTCTTTAGCCTCAAGATTCCTTAAGTTAAAAGAGGCTTCACATTCATTAAATTTTATTAACCGCCCTGGCCGGTTTGGCTCAGCGGTTAGAGCGTTGGCCTGCGGTCCAGAGAGACCCGGGTTCAGTTCCCACTAGGGGTGCGTATCTCGGTTGCAGTTTGTCCCCGGCCCTGTTTGGGTTGTGCGGGAGGCAGCCACTTGATGTGTCCCTTTCACATTGATGTTTCTCTCTTTCTCTCTCTTCCTCTCTCTCCCTCCCACTCTATCTGAACAAAAAATGGAAAAATGTCCTCGGGTGAGGATAAAAAAAAAAAAAATGCAAACTACAATTTGGTATGACATAAATAATAATTAACAGGAAAAATAATATACTACTTATGATGAATCTCTCATAGCAGAGACCAAGACCTAACTTAGATCGATGACATTTTACTTTGCAGTGTAATTATGTATTATATAACATAAAATAGAATTATTATGTGTCTCTGAACTTCTCTATGATTCTTTCATTTAGGTGCTTTCTATTTGAACATATGGCATAGTAGTAGAAATATGATCGGTTTTCTCCCTTAATATTTGCCAAACAGATGGCAGTTTCTTCAGTGCCCTCCCAAGGGGTCTTAATTATTATCCCAAATTGAAACTTTGATTTAAAAAAGAATTCTTCCTGTCATCAGCACAGAATTTGAGGGATAACCCTCTCCACCAACCCCCCACTTCTGTATATCAGCAAAAATGATCATCTTTTGAAACTAGTTTGGGATGATCTCTTTTAATTTTCTATCACTTTAGAATGAATTAGGGTATATATGATCTTATATTTTTGATTCTTTTTAACCTACTTAGAATAAATAGAAAGTCATTAGTATTGGTATATTATAAGGCTTTTAAACAAGGAAGCAATGACTTTTACAAAGTTACTTACAGTCAGTGAAGTATACATATGCTGCTTTATATTTGTTCTCCGATTTACTTGGAAAATCACGTAAAAAACAGTCTACGGACTTAAAAAAAAGGTTAGATGTTAATATATATGTTATTAAATACTAATTTAAGTATACTAGCTTTTGAAATAACTGAGATTATTTTATTTCAATGTTCAAATAAAACCTTAGTTGTCTAAAAGTTTAATTTATAAACTTATTTTGCAAGATGCTATGTTGTCTAGACAGTTAGACAACAGCTAGAAACATAGTAAGTAGTAAGGTGATATGTATGAACAGAGTGCTGTTTGGTGAGAAGGAGATCTAGGAATGATCAAGTGGCTGGGAAGCTGCAGCAACATAGAAGACAAGACCACTGGAAGACAATGGATCAAGGAACTGGCAAGTCAACAAATATATTCCAAGTATTATCTACATAGATACTGAAACCTCTGAGACTATGACTGGAAAAGTGTTGAAGAGAGTGACAGTGAGCTAGGAGCTAAAATTGTCAAGGGATTAGAATGAAAACCCAGAGGTTGGTAGATGATTGCAAGGAGGAGGAATAGCAGGTAATATAGTCTGTTGGAATATGACTCAACACTACTAGTTTTAAAGATACAGTGTTCTGAAAGCAAAAAATAACAAAGATTTAACTCTCTCTCCTTCATCTGTCCCTTTTTCTCCTTCTGGAACTCCTAGAACCACAGTCTGTTAGATCTCATGGATCTCTCCTGCAAGTCTCTTTCCCCTCATAATTTCTGGGACTTTGGTTGTTTTTTGCTTTGAGATATTCCATTCTGATCTCCTAGGCTATTATTCAAATTTCAATAGTGATTATCCTCTTCTTCAAGTAATTGTTTAACTGAGAAGTCATACTTTTGAGCTTCAAAGTTTTTTATGTGCTAACTAGAATCTCATTGTACTATTTCTCTGTTCAGATTGTCATTCTTCTCTCTAAGCAGCTATATTTTGCTAGATGTGCAGTTTCTTTATTCTTACTGAACTTCCTCTCTCTAGTAGTAGTTTGACCCACTTAGATGTGTGGTTGCTCTTGTCAACTCACTGGAGGCTTACGTTTAGTTGCTGAAGTATCCTAAACAGAGGGCACTTCCATCAAAGGAGGAAGGCAAAGAGGTTCTCCTCCTGAGGGCTATAGGTATAAAAGCACTACGAGGGTTTTTGAGACACCCAATTGACGTTTCCCCTAGGATTCACAGATTTCTTAGGGCTAAACTCTTCCCAAAATCTGTTCATTTTATGATCCTTGCCCAGCCCCTGAGAAAAGAAGTCTCACACCAGGTTTCCCCACCAGTGCATAAAAAGCCCAAGGCCTCACCTATACCAGAGACCTGTATGTAGGACCCAACAAGTAACTGATTAAGGATAGAAAGAGAAAGGACAGAAAGAAAAACTGGAGTTGGTTATAGTAGAAAAAGGGAGTCACATTCAGGTACCATTTTCTCTGAATCCTTTGCTCCTTTATTGAATATACAATTTTGTAACCTGCTTTTGTCATGTAGTATTAAAAATGTTAACTTTTACCTATATTACTTAAATTTCCTAGAAACCTCATTTTCAATGGCCACACAGTCTTTCATACCATTATTTATTAATTATAAGAATTTAATTGGATTTATTTATTGCTAGGAATTTAATATGACCATTTATTTGATTACTTCTTTATAATAAACTTAAAGATATAGATCGTTTTAAGGTTCTTGATAAACAGCAAATTATTTCCCCAAAAGGCTATATCAATCTATACTCTCTCTAGCAGTTTATAGTAGTTTCTGCTCCATTACCCACTGATAGCTACAATGTGAGATTTATATACATATACATATATACTTTTAAAAAAATCCCTCTGACAATTTAGTAGGTAAAAGATGGTGCTTTTAGCTTGCATTTTTCCTAATCGTGAATTTTATCTTATAAACTGATATCAGGAATAAGATATAAAATGTTGTTAAAACTCACCAGCAACCAATATATCGAAACTAAATAGTGAATACATATGGTTTTTTCCCTATTGCCAGAGTTAGAAGAAAGAAAACTGGAATTGCCAAATTATCATTCTAGGTGGGAATTAGCCAAAGGATGTGCTGGAAAATGCATTCTCAAATATTGTACAGAATAAAGGAATTTGATACTTTATTTCACTCTAAAAATATAGCTTTAAGTATGAGTTAAAAACATGGCTGAATTATATATATATATATATTTTTGTTGTTGTTGTTGTTGCTAATCTTCACCCAAGGATATTTTTCCACTGATATTTTAGATGGAGTGGGAGGAAGCGAGAGAGAGAGAGAAACTGCAATGATAGAGAGACATAGCAATTTGTTGTCTCCCGCACAACCTGACCTGGGCTGGGGATGGAACCGGCAATCCAGGCACATGCCACAGACAGGGAATTGAACCCAAGACCCTTAAGTTTAAGGGTCGACGCTCCAACCGCTAAGCCAAACCAGGCAGGGCTATATATATATATTTAATTTCTTGATTTTAGAGAGAGGAGGAAAGGGAGGGAGGGAGGGAGAGAGAGAGAGAGAGAGAGAGAAGATTTAATGGATTAAATTCTGTTTGTTTGTTTTTTGTTGTTGTTGTTTTTTTATCCTCATCCGAGGACATTTTTCCATTTTTTGTTCAGATAGAGTGGGAGGGAGAGAGAGAGAGAGAGAGAGAGAGAAACATTGACGTGAAAGAGACACATCGAGTGGCTGCCTCCCGCACGACCCAACCAGGGGCCGGGGACAAACTGCAACCGAGGTACGTGCCCTTAGCGGGAACCGAACCCAGGTCTCTCTGGACCGCAGGCCGACGCTCTAACCGCTGAGCCAAACCGGCCAGGGCTGTTTGTTTTTTGTTTTTTTGTTTTTACAGGAGGCAACCAGTCGATGTGTCCCTCTCATGTTGATGTTTCTCTCTCTTTCTCTCGCTCTCTCCCCCTCCCTCTCAACTCTATCTGAAGATAAATAGAAAAATATCCTTGGGTGAGGATTTAAAATAAAAAAGAAAGAAAAGAAATTCCTTTGACATAAAAAATATAATATATATATATACATATATACACACACACACACACACACATGCATGCATATATGCATACATACATGTGTGTAGGGAAGTCACTAAGATAAATAAATGATTAATCCAAACTATTTCTTTTAAGTACATTTCTATCCTCTTAAAAATTATGGCTGAATAGGAACGGCGCAAGTAACAAATTGTTAAAAAAAAAACACTAACATTTTATACAATTAAATTCTGCTTTCATATATGGGGGAGATAATTTTTTCACTTACATATTCTTAGTGAGAAGAGTACAAATGAAACAACCTTCTAACAGAAAAATGTTCCTAAGCAAATCAGAGTATGGCACTATTTTTCTAGTACAGGGTATTTTACTACTTCAAATTTTCTGTGAGAATATCATGTCAGTATATTGAAGAACGTCCTTTTTAAAGATTCAAAATACTCACCTTTGATGTTGGAGAGATAAAATAAAGAGCTTTCATTTGTCTCACAGGTTCTCGATTCTTATAAATATTCTCCACAACTAACAACAAAAAAAGTCATTTTATATAACCAAATATTTATACACTCAAAACATTTTTCAAATAAACTTTACAATACTTCTTATTTATAATAATAGAAAAACAGATTTACATATCTTGGGTTTAACATTTTGTCTTCAATTGATAAATTTTAAAAAAGTCTTAAAATGTGTTTTCCTTAAGGCTAAACTCTGGGCTAAGTGCTCATCATGAGAAAAAAAGATAGCCCAGCTGGTGTGGTTCATTGCTTGAGCATCGACCCATGCACCCAAAGGTTACTGGTTCGATTCCCAATCAGGGCACATGCCCAGGTTGTGGGCTTGATCCCCAGTGGGGGGCATGCAGGAGGTGGCAAATCGATGTTCTCTCTCATCGATGTTTCTCTCTCTCTCCCTTTCCCTTCCTCTCTCTAAAAATCAATAAAGAAAAAAAAATTTAAGCGATAAAAAAAAATTAATAAAAAAAGAGGAAAAAAAAAGATAAAGCAGTTATTTCACAGTTGGGTCTACCGGCATAAGTGAATAACAGTCCATCTTTAAGAAACCAAGAAAATGCATTAAAATTAAAATATTTTTTTTTTAAATACTCTACTGTAATAATAGCAAGTATGATACTAAAAACCAGGCTAAGCACTTTACATGAATTATCTGTTAAATCTCATGATAACCCTGTAAGTATTTTAAAAATGGGAAAACTGAGGTTTAAAGAAGTAACTTGTCTGAGTGATACAGATAGAAAGTAAAACAGACAGGATTCCAACCCAGACCTGCCCAACTCCAGAGCCCAAGATTTTATATATATATATGTATATGTTTTATTTATTTTTTAGAGAGAGGAAGGGAAAAAGAGATAAAAACATCAATGTGAGCCCAGCCAGTGTGGCTCAGTGGTTGAGCGTCAACCCATGCACAAAGAGGTCGCCGGTTCGATTCCCGGTCAGGGCACATGCCCAGGCTGTGGGCCCAATCCCCAGTGAGGGACATACAGGAGGCGGTCAGTTAATGTTCTCTCTCATCAATGTTTCTGTCTCTCTCTCCCTCTCCCTTCCTCTCTCTCTAAAATCAATAAAGAAAAATAAATTTTAAAACAAACAAAAAACATCAATGTGAGAGAGAAACTTCGATCAGCTACCTCCTGCACGCCCCCTACTGGGGATTGAGCCTGCAACCCAGGCTTGTGCCCTGACTGGAAATCAAACCAGGACCTCTCAGCCCATAGGATGATGCTCAATCCACTGAACCACACCAGCTGGGCCAGAGCCCAAGTTTTTTTTTAGTTTTTTTTTCTTTGTTGATTTTACAGAGAGAGGAAGGGAGAGGCAGAAACATCGATGATGAGAGAGAACATCGATTGGCCGCCTCCTGCATGCCCCCCACTGGGGACCTGGCCTACAACTTGAGCATGTGCCCTGACCAGGAATCGAACCGGCAACCTCTTGGTGCATGAGTTGATGCTCAACCACTGAGCCACACTGGCCGGGCAGAGTCAAAGTTTTTTTTTCTTTATTGATTTTAGAGAGAGAGGAGAGGAGAAGGAGAGATAGAAACCTCAATGAAAGAGAGCATCGACTGGCCGCCTCCTGCATGCCTCCCACTGGGGATTGGGCCCATAACCTAGGCATGTGCCCTGACTGGAAATCGAACCTGTGACCTCTTGGTGCATGGGTTGATGCTCAACCACTGAGCCACACCGGCTGGGCAGAGCCAAAGTTTTTAAGTACAGTTCTATAATATTCTTTAAATAATTTCCAATTAACTCTTACTATTTTTAAACCACACATTAATATTATAAAGTATTTTTTCAACAATGAAATCATTACAATCCAATTATATTTCTGTTATTGAAATTAAGATTATAAAAGTACATAATATAAAACAAAAGTGAATTTTAATAGTAAACTCTAAATTGTGAAATTATCAATTAAAGCTAAAGTATCATTCTACAAATGAAGAGAACCACCTTTCAAGACTCACATTGGCAAGGCCCTAGAAAGAATTAAAAACATTAATCTGACATGCAAGGGAGGATACTGTGGACTTTTCTTTTAAATATGATGATACATTTCCTCATTCCTAAATTTATATTGGAAAAGTATAAGTTTATCACAGTTTCTATTAGGTAGGATATCAAATAAGATTGCCAAGGAAATACTTAATTTTATTTTTATCTCCATTCCCAACAAATGTAATTTTATCTTTAAACAATTAGGTTAAATCTGTGTTAACTTATTTTTACTGCTTAATACTGAAAATGAAGGATGTAGTGGTGACGTTATACTATACATACTATTATGTTCGGTGAATAATGTACGTGTTAAAGTGTTGTGAAAATACGTGATCTGATTTGGAACACAGACTTTGAAAATATTCTGAAATGTCTGATTAGCAAAAGCAGAAAGTGCCACTTCTTCAATTCATTGAAAAGTGGACATCTATCAAATGATGAAAAAAGAGCCCTGGCTGGTTTGGCTCAGGGGTTAGAGCACTGGACTGCAGACTGAAGGGCTGCGGGTTTGATCTCAGTAACAGGTACATACCTGGGTTGCAGGTTCAATCCCCGGCCCTCCTCAGGGTTGTGCAGGAGGCAGCCAATCGATGTGTGTCTCTCTCTCCCTCCCTCCCTCCCTTCCACTCTATCTAAAAATCAATGGAAGAATATCCTTGGATGAGGATAAAAAAAAAACAAAGAGTTTTTATAGTTATTCCTATAATAGTGACAAAAAAATAATCTAATCCCCAGTCTATTTTTTTAAAGGTTTTTACTTGACTTTACTCTATCGAAGTAGTGCATTTCTTCCTCATCCACTGTTTAAATGTCCAAGACACTACTGAATATTTTCAAGAATGAGCTGAATAAAAACAAAGTCTGATCACTGATGCTGCCAATGCCAAGTCTAACAGAGGGGATTCTCAGAAGCACATGTGGAACTCGAAAACACTGTGACAAGTTCTAGTTAGTAGATACAATTATGATTAAACCACAATAAACCATACCTGAAACTAATATAAAATGATATTAAATGTCAACTGTAATTGAAAATATTTAAAAACAACAAGACAAACAAACAAAAAACCCCACAGCAAACCTGGGTGATTCGAGGATATTGAGAACAGTCCAGAGCAATGTGCTCCATGATATACAGTCCTACAAAATGTTTCTCCAAAAAAGCTTTCTGTGATCAAATAAGTTTAGAAAATTGAATACTGTATCTGTACCCAGAGGCATATAAAAAACTCCATCAAGACCTAAGGAAACATGTTTAGCTTTGTTTAATGCTATTTCCCAAACTTACTTCACCACAGAATCCTTTCCTTGAAAAATATCTATCAACACTGAACACACAGTAAGAAACAATAGTCTACAAAAATTCAGTAAAACCTCCTTACAGTGCAAAATGGTTCTGTAGTTTCATAGTACTTTCACACTTATTATCAAATGGTTCTCACTCTAGTTGCACATTAGAATGACTTCTGGGAACTTAAAAAACTTAAATGGTTTAACCAATATTACACTTATCCAATTGTAGAAAAATCAAGGCTTTCATCTTCTGATTTCTAGCTTAGAGCTTTTCTACTAAAGGTAACAAACACCACAGAATGAATATGTAATCAATAATAAAATATTTTATTTTTATTTATTTATTTTTTATCCTCACCTGAGGACATTTTTGCATTTATCTTCAGATAGAATGGGAGGGAGAGAGGGAGGAAGAGGGAGAGAGAGAAACATCGATGTGAGAGAGACACATCGACTGGTTGCCACCCACACAAACTCAACCAGGGCCAGGGACAAACTGCAACCGAGGTACGTGCCCTTAGCGGGAACCGAACCCGGGTCTCTCTGGTCCTCAGGTTGACGCTCTAACCGCTGAGCCAAACCGGCCAGGGCATAAAATATTATTTTATATATAAATGTCAAAGAGTAAATATTATTGCCCTGGCCAGTGTGGTTCAGCTGGTTGGAGCATCATCCCGTACACCAAAAGGTGGAGGGTTTGATTCCTGGTCAGGGCACATACCCAGGTAGTGGGCTTGATCTTTGGTTGGGGCACATGAGGGAGGCAGCCAATCGATGTTTCTCTCTCACACTGATGTTTGTTTCTCTCTCTTTCTCTCTCTCTCCCTAAAATCAATAAACATATACTTGGGTGAGGATTGAAAAAAAATCTGCAGAACAAACTCAACAAAGCAACTGACTTAGTCTTGGTTAGAGGCACTTAATCATATGTCTCAGCTGAGGAAAAGAAAAAAAAAAGACCTGTGTTACAGAGATTATTCTGAAGATTCATAGAGAAAAGAATGTCCAGTGTAATTATTATGGCTAGAGTTATAAAAATATATATAACATAACCCCCTTAGAAACACAATTACTAACTAAAATTTATTAATACTTCAAACTTTCCCAATCATAAAAAAAGTTTTCATGCTGAGTACTGGTAACACTTACCAGTTATACCCTCTGCTAGAAGATCTGTCATTTTGCAACACGATGCCAAAAGCTTGGTGGTAAATTCATCTAACAGCATTATCTTAAATTGAACATAAATTAAAAAATAGTATAAAATGTGACTGCTAAGAATTCACCAAAAACAAACAAACAGAATTTAATCCATTAAATCTACTCAAACTTATAAACTTTTTATAACATAAAATTAAAATATCAGGATAGTAGGCAAAATTATGTCAACTTATCTTTTAATGTGCATGACCCAGAGATTTAGTTTCTCAATATACGCACATCTAGTATTATACACAAGTGAGCAAATGGAAATATTTCCATTTTGAAGCAGAGAACATTCATTTTAAATTTATGTTATGTTTAGCATCAAATTTTCTTAAAATTATAAAATGTGCTTGTATAATAATTGTTCCAGACACTGTTCTAAAGCATTTTACATGGACAAATTCATTTTAATATTTACAACTACTCTATGAGGTACTACCATCCCCATTTTATAGACAAGGAAACAGAGGCATAGAGAGATCAAGAATTTGCCCAAGAAGCCACAGCTATCAAGTGAAACTAGGATTTGAACACAAGTGGTATAGTTCCAGACTCTATACTCTTAGAAGTATAATGACAATACAATGAAGTCCTCAATATAAGGGCAAAATATGCAAATCCTACCTTCCATTCGTCTTCTTTCTTGCAGTCATCAAACACTGTTGCTTTTATTTCTGGGAAAAAAAAAAAAAGAATTACTTAAGAATCTTAATCAACAGTTAGAAATATAATAATGGCCCAAGATGGCTAGGGAAATATCCAATTTGAAATTCTGCTAAGCTACATAAAAAGTATATATACTTGTTAAACTGTATGTAAAAATCCAGTTCTCTTTAATACTTACCCTATATGGTAACATTTAAACTGTAATATATTTTTAAACTTTTGAGAATAAGAGTATAATAAAAAAAAAGGCTAATATAATTAAATATATAAACATCTGGAAAATATTACTGAAAGTATTATCTAATTTGTTTTCCCCTATTTTCTTAAATCCCCAGTAAACAAGATGAAAACAAAAAACCCATAGGAAAATCCCTAACTAGCCCATTGCTAAATTACATCTGACAATCAAAACTGGATAAGTACTTTTCTTCCTGATTTACTACAATTTTCAATAACATATATCACAGCACATACAAATATATATAACATTGTCTTGAATTATGATAATTATTAATATGTTCTTTGCAATGATTTTCAAAACTAATCTAAATATATTTTTAAAAATTAGTATACTATTTTTTCTTATGTATTAAATAAAAGAATATACATAGGCAATTCACAAAAATATCTATTATTCTACTTTATAAGACAATTTCCCACATTTACTAGGTCTTATTAATTTTCAATTAACTTTGAAAACTGTAGTACTGTGTAGTATGCAATAAGTGAAATATAATTAAAATGTAAATTATAGTAATTTGTGTCTTTCATTAATTCTTGGTAATGAGATGCTTATATAATTCATTTAAACTTTTATATTTCTTAATTTATATTTGTTTTAAGTTAATGCTTTTGGAAATTTAGCATCAAGTTTTTGACATCATATTAAAGAATGACATGTTCAAGTACAGGTTATATTCATTAAAGGTTACTAATACTCATCATAAGAATTGTGACCTGGAAGGTTTTATTGTGATTGGGAAGGTTTGAAAGTGTTAAGAAGTATTAGTTATAAGGTGCTTATTTATATTTGCTAGGACGATTATAATGTTATATGAGAATTGTGGCAAAAGCCTGACGTATTTAGCCATAATCGAAGCCCTAAGCACTGGTTTCCGGTACTCTACAGGCATAGATGAAGGATTTTTTTCAGAGCTCAACACCGAAATCTTCTTCTTCCCTTTCTGAGTTTTTTATATTCCTGTATACCTCAAATAAGCTGAAAATCAAAGACATTTGGCTTATACTTACGGATTTGCGTCTTTCTCTCAAGAAATGAATGCTCATGGAATTTCTTATGGAGCTGACTGAAGAGTTACCTAGGCAGAACTCATCTCTTTAGTCTTTAAAATATTAGAAACTACACTATCCTATGCGGTAGAAACTAGTCACATGTGGCTACTGAGCACTAAAAATGTGGCTAGCTTGTCTGGGATGTCCTGCAAATATAAAATACAAACCAGATGTACAATAAAAGGAACATAAAATATAATTTTTTTCCTACTGACTACATGTTCAAAAGATGGTTTTGGATATACTGGGTTAAACCAAATATATTAAAATTAATTCCACCTGTTTCTTTTTAATATTTTTAAATGTGGCTACTAGAAAATTTTAAATTTCTTATGTGGCTTGCATTATATTTCTGCCTTAGAATCTAAGGACACCTAGGATAGTCAGTGTAGACATCTTAAAAATAATGAAAGAAATAACTAGTTTTGTGGACAGAGATTAAGGGCATCCATAAAAAGTGATATGGTCACAGGTAAGGTATGTTTGGAGAGGAATGAAAGGAAACCACATCAACCAATATTACAGAACTAAAAAGGTATTTCCCTTAAATACAAATAAAAATTACCTGACCTACGTCCATTTCTCTAGCACTCTAAATATGGCTATATCCCAGGAGTCAATTCTCTTAATTTTTGCAGTGCTTGCTCTAAACTCTTCCTCAGAGACCATACTCATCATCAAAGTTTTTCTATTTGGTCAGTCCTTCAGTTTCTTTTCCCCAGAGTTACTGAGATATAATTGACATATAACATTGTGTTAACTTGAAAGAACAGGTGTTGATTTGATACACATATATTACAATATAATTACCACTATAGTGTTAGTTAACATCACCTCACATAATTACTATTTCTTTTTGGGGGTGAGAACATTTAAGATCTACTCTCTTAGCAACTTTCAGGTATACAGCACAGTACTGCTATCTATAGTCACCACAATGCTTTATATTAGATCCCCAGAACTTATTCATTCTCTAACTGGAAGTTTGTACTCTAATTTCTCTCCATTTCTCATAACCCCCACCAGTCCTTCAATTTCCACAAATCTTATAGCCCATCTCTCCTTGGATGGAATTCAATTACACAATACAGGACTAAGCACCTACATGCCTCAACTGGAGACTACAGTTAATTCAAAGAAGTGATGAGAATGAAAAAAGATAAAACAAAGGTTAACTGATTAAAACAAAAACACATTTTATGCTTATATTTGCACAGAAAACTTCACAAAGAATTTAGGAAAAAACCTAAGAGTGGTTATCTCTGGAGACCAAGGATGGGGATCTGGGTTGAGAGCTAGATTAATTTTATTATACAATCTTTTCTATTAAAAATTTTGCCACATCAAGGTATTTAATAATGATTTAAAATGTAAACTACAAAGATTATAAAGGAGCATGGAAAATATGCCAATGTTTTAAAAAAAGGAAGTCACGGAATGACAAATAATAAAAACTATATCTGGAGCAATATAAAGACTAGAAGAAAAATGTGAAAAGGGGAAAGGTTATGATTTAATATATATAGACTACTGTTTATAAACAAGAAAATAAACCGTACTGAATAAGGGGGGGAAAGAAAGGTGACTTGAACGTGATTTTGGTTGATTTAATTACTGTTGTTTTGTGTTGTGTTTATTTTCTAAATAAACTTCATTATATTTTTATTTAAAATCTTTTATCAGTGATATTTTTGCTGCTACTTCCCAAGCAAAAAGTGACAAATGAGAAATACCAAGCACTAATCGCTTATACTTAATCGCTGATTTTAAGTATGGGAATTAGTTTGGTAAATAAATGTAGTCTTTGCACTCAAGAGTTTTTTTTTTTAAGGGTAGTCCCTAGAAGCTGGTTCCTTCTCATGTTAAAACATGAGACGTAAAGGTCTCAGCTCAAATGTCACCTATTTAGAGATACCTTTCCTGATCCACCTACCTAAAGTAGCCCCTCTCTCTATATCACAAACCGAGATAATCATGTTTATTCTTTATTATTTTCTATTATTTTACACTTGAATGCAAGCTTTAAGAAGACTGGGAACTTGTCTGCCTTCTACTGCTATACTCACATAGGAATTCAATAATATTTATTGAATAAATGGGGGACTTCGGGTGGCAAAAAATGGGGGAAACTTATAAACTGATCTACTGTTTACTTTTAACAAGCACTGTTACCCACTGCATTCTGCTAGATCAGTGGTTCTCAACCTGTGGGTCGCTACCCCTTTGGGGGTTGAACGACCCTTTCACAGGGGGGTCACCTAAGACATAACAGTAACAAAATTACAGTTATGAAGTAGCAACGAAAATAATTTTATGGTTGGGGGTCACCACAACATGAGGAACTGTATTAAAGGGTCACGGCATTAGGAAGGTTGAGAACCACTGTGCTAGGGCCTGTTCTAAATTTTATGCTCGAGGAAGACCCAACAGTGAACCTGCCTTCAAGAAGCTTAACAAGAGTCTCACATTAGGCAGTAGTGACTCGTGCCATTTGAGAAGGATGAACTAAATGCTACAGAAATACAAGAGACTGGGTTAAAATGAGAAGCCACTATGGAGGTCGTAGCCCCGTTTGAGCTGAGATTTGAAGGTTCACTAAAATATGGATAAGTGAAGAACAGAGGAATTGGCATCAAGATGTGGAGGTAGAAGATTCAGAGAAGAGTAAACAGTACAGACCAGCTGAACATCAAGATTATACAAGGGAAAGTAGATAACAAGGTAGGTTGGAGCCAAGTTATGTCTTCAAAAGAAGACTGTTTTAAATGATCTTTAGACAACTGGTGGTGGGGGGGGCAGGCTCTGCTGGTCTTCAACAGATCACAGCACGGTACAGTTACAGAAAAATCATTCTAGCAGCTATTGGCCAGGTGGACTGGAGTGAGAACAAGAACTTGGAGGCTCAGTTAGGAGGCTATCGCACCAGACTGGGCTCTGAACTAAGGTTTAAACACAGACAGGTCACACCTTAACTCTGCAGTCAAAGACCAGAATATGAAAACTACATCTATATTTAATAGCTGTATCAGTTTTTTTAAATAGCTTTATTGAGATATAACTTACATACCATATACAATTCACTTTTGAACAACATGGGGAGTTAGGGGTGTCACTGCTGTGCAGTCAAAAATCTGTGTATAGACCTAGACGGTGTGACCCAGCAGCTGGAGTGTCAGCCTGCGTACAGAAGGGTTTCGGGTTCCTGGTCAAGGGCCCATACCTGGGTTGCAGGTTTGATCCCTGCCCAGATGGGGCACGTGCAGGAGGTAACCAATCGATGTGTCTCTCACATAGATGTTTCTCTCTCTCTCCGTCCCTCCCTCCCTTCCACTCTCTCTAAAAATCAATGGAAAAAATATCCTCAGGTGAGGAGTAACAAGAAAAAGTATCTGTGTATAGCCCTGGCCAGTGTGGCTCTGTGTTAAAGCATCGTCCCGTGCACCAAAAGGTTTCAGATTTCATTCCCAGTCAGAGTACATACCTGGGTTTCAGGTTCAATCCCCAGTCGAGGCACTATGGGAGACAACCAACTGATGTTTCTCTTTCACATCAATGTTTTTCTATTTCTCTCTTTCTCTTTTCCTCTCTCTAAAATCAATGAAAAAAAGCATGTCTCCGTGTGAGGATTTAAAAAAAAAATCGAGCCCTGGCTGGTTTGGCTCAGCAGTGGAGTGGCTGCCTACAGACCAATGAGTCGAGGGTTCAATTCCAGCCAAGGGCACATACCTCGGTTGCGGTTCGTCCCGGCCCTGGTCGGTGTCCTGCAGGAGGCAACCAGTCGATATGTCCCTCTCAGATATGTCCCTCTCACGTCGATGTTTCTCTCTCTCTCCCTTTCTCTCCCTCCCACTCTATTTGAAGATTAATAGAAAACTATCCTCGGGTGAGAATTAAAAAAAAAGCCCGGCCGGTGTGGCTCAGTGGTTGAGCATCGACCCATGCACCAAGAGGTTGCTGGTTTGATTCCCAGTCAGGGCACATGCCCAGGTTGTGGGCCAAATCCCCAGTGGGAGGCATGTAGCAGGTGGCCAGTCGATGTTCTCTGTCATCAATGTTTCTCTCTCTCTCTCTCTCTCCCCCTTCCTCTCTCTCTAAAATCAATAAAGAAAAAAAAAATGTTTTTTAAATCACTGTATAAGTGGACCTGTGCAGCTCAAACCTGCGCTGTTCAGCAGTCAACTGTAATTCACCCAAAGTGTACAGTTAAATAGCTTTGAGAGTATTCAGGGCCATCTATCTATCACCATGATCAATTTTAGAACATTTTCATTACTCCAAAAGGAAATCATTCCTCTTAGCCAACATCCCCAAATACCCACCCCCTCACGTAGGCAACCACTCATCTACTTTCTGTCTTTATAGATTTGTCCATTCCGGATATTTCATATAAATGGAGTCATACAATATGTGGTTCTTTGTGACTGGTTTCTTTCATTTGGCATAAGTTTTTCAAAGTTCATCAATATTATAGCATGTATCAGTACTCATCCCTTTTTACTGCCTAATAATATTTCATTGTGTGAACATACCACGTTATTCACCTATGGACATTAGGGTTGTTTTGACTTTTGACTATTTTGAATAATGCAGCTATGATAACAGCTGTGAATTAGAGATGAAAACTTACTGCATTTTAATATATGTAGAGTACCTGGCACAGAGTAAATGTTCAGAACAATTAGTTCTTTTCTTCCTACTTTGTGTTTTAAACTGAAGGTTATTTAGCTTTCTACCCTGACCTAACAGTAGTATCTTCAACCTAGAAAAATCTTTCCCCAGTCAAATGTATGATTCTCCTACCTCTAAGGACATTGCTTCATCATTTCTTTCTGACTCGGTCATCTTTTGCTAATAGATCTCAGAGGCTCCCCCTTTTCTATCCTCACTAACTGTTGAATGAACATCATCTTGTCTTTCTGGTTATGTTTCTATTTACACAAAGATTCTAAGAACTGCCCTGACTGGTGTGGCTCAGTTGTTTGAGCATCATCCCATGCCCGAAAGGTCACCAGTTCAATTGCCAGTCTGTGCACATGCCCAGGTTGCAGGTTCAATCCACAATGATGTTTCTCTCTCCCTTCCTCTCTCTCTAAAATCAATAAAAACATATTTTTTAAAAAGATCCTAACAATTATTTTTAACTCATATCTCTTTCCTTCCATTCAATCTCCTGACTTCTTTATCTTACACTCTATCTGGATACTCTGGCGCTACCTCATGTTAACAGCACAAGATGGATATCTTGTTACCTGTAAACTCCCTCTCCTGCCCAGTTTCCATGCTATGGAGACATTACTGTCATGAACCCTGTTTTCTGAACCATTATATATGTTGGAAATTATTTATACAACACAATTAGTTACCCATTTTCATATAAATGTATTTAGCTGCCATCATTACCATATCTTAAAAGTCAGCCAGGTAAATTTTGAAAAACAATATGCAACCTTATAATTATCCAATTTTTTAAAAGATGTTTTCATAACTTGTTTCTTTTCCTTTCCCTTTACACACTTAATTTTAGGACCTGGTGTGTTAAGCACAATGGCAGTTACTGGTCTGGAGTTCTCATTTCACACAAGGAACTCTGTAACTCCCAGAATTTTAACTCAGTTGTGTGTGCTCTTTGCTCAACAAGCTGGAGTCAGAAATACTAATTAGATGCTGCTCCCTTCCCACTACTAGGCTATAATTACTTTGCACCCAGCAATGCCAAACAATGATGGTTCTTCCTGTCTGACGGTGTAATTCCTTCTCCAACCTGGCAGACCTAGGTTTGGAGCGACTTTTATTAAAGTTCTGGATGATATGGCAGAACATCAGGAACCAGAAAGTGGTAGAGTCCTAAGAGCAGGGAGGGGCCCGGCGAGTGTAAGGGGAGAGATGAAGGTGCAGCTTGGCCCTGAGAACTCATCATTCCAATGGTCCCTTCTCAAGAACTGCAGACAAAGTGGGCTCCTTCAGGAACAGGAAGGAGGGTGTGTTTTGACAGTGAGTTGTTGTTTTTTAAAGGACACTAAAAACTATGGTTGTAAACCCCTCCTTGGTACTAACACGATTACGCAGGCGTGGGGAGCAGAGGAGGGGCGGGACACAGAAACACAGGGCTGAGGCTGTCTCAGCGGGAGACAGCACCGACTGGAGCGGCCTTGGAGGCGCGTGGGGGGCACGGCCGGGGACCCGCGCAGGGGCTGCGGGAGGGCACGCCGGGCCGAGGCCGCTCACCCGCGGCGGGGCTCCGGGCCAGCGCCCGCCGAGGCGAGGCGATGACCGACACCACCGAGAAGACCGCGTCCTCGCACCCCGCCCATCCCGGTGCTGCCAAGAAACAGGGCTGGGAAGGGAAAAAGGAAGACGTCCCTTCAGGGACCTGCGTCCTGAAGCAACAAGTGCCCGCGGCGGCTCCCCAAGAGGATGCCGGTCCGGGGCAGGAAAGCCAGCGCCTCTGACCTTCTCTCTCTCAGCCCCTGCCCCAGCGCACTCACTCTGCCACACGACGCTCTTCAACCCCCTTTCCGTCACCGGCGGCGCCATCTTCCGAAAGCTGCAGAGGAGCAGCCACCGCCTCCCGCTGGCAACCTACGTCAGCAGTGAGCGGCGAACTCGGGGTAGCCCCGCCCACCCGCGGGCCGCGCCCTCCGGTGACGTCACGTGCGTCTGCCAGGGATTCGGGCCCACCCCTGGGTCGAGGCTGCGCAGTGCGGGTGGAACTCCGTGGGCAATCTAGCGCCCCCTAGCAGGACTCTGGGTCTTCCGAGGTTCCACGTCGGGTGACGTCAGAAGAAGAAAATGTGCCGACAGATTGTCAGCTGTCAGGATCCAAGACATTTCGAATTCGTGGGTGGTATACATGAGCAAGGAAGGGATTCTTTGCTTTACAAAAGAATTCTTCACTTTGCGAAGGATTCATAGATTCATAATAGACTTCACTCAGTGGCCAGTTCAACAACCGAAGGGAAAATTTACCCCATCTCCAAAAGTTTATTCCGTTTTCAAGGACGTGATCATTGTGTGCCCAGAACTGTGCAGGGCTTTCGAAGAAATGAGAAACCTTATTTTAAAGAATTTATAGTCTAATTATGGAGCTCAATTACTGGCATGCTGAAAGAAGTCAAAAGTTGGTTTAAGAAGCATATGTCTTATATTATAAGCCCCTTGAGAGTGAGGACTGGGTTTGCATAAGCCACAGCATTAGCAGAGACCCATATATAAGAGGCATTCTATGCATCTACATTGATTTGGTTTCCTTTCATAAGGAGAGAAAACAATCCTTGAGGAATTCCAGGTCCTACTGGAATGACTCAAAGCTAATTCCAAGTCAAGGAAAAGTTTCTTAAAAGTCAAATCCTGGGAAGGTTGTCAAAAACATATTTGACCAAAAGATTATATAGTATTATTATTAAACAGTTTTTAATTATTTATTCATTTAAAGTGACAACAGATGTTAAACATAAACATAGGTCAGTGAAACTTCAGTTCTTACAATTAAGAAAATGGGTCTTTAAGGAATCACGTACCTGATTAACATAACATAGAACCATTTCAATAATATATATAACTTTTATTTCCCAGGCAAATACTGGGGGGGAAAAAACTTTTTCCCTTTTAATAGGCTGAAAAAGAACCAAATATATTCTATATTAATTTATTTTAGATTCATGTATCTTATGAAATTCATTATTTATCTTACTTATGATTTCCTTCTAAGATTTCTCTTAACAAATCTTTTAATTTTCATAAACCTTTTTATCCATCCAGAAATAACCAGTTTTAGAACAACTTTCTTTCAGAAATATATGTATTTCTATATCTTATATCTTCTTTCATCAAAATCATACAATTTATTTCCAATTTAATCTGAACTTTTAATTCTTAGAAATGTTGATTTTCTTTCTTCTTTTTTGTGACAAGTAATTAACATTCCTCAGATTGGCAAATATATTCATATTTTCAGTAGACATTTTTCAAATCAATAGATCATTAACAGATCCAAATCCATCCTCTAGCTTTTCTGTAATAAGAACCCAAAGTAGGCAAACTCAGGTTAATTAACAGTTTAGTATATCCTCAGGGGGGTCCTGAAGGATGGGATATAATTTCCTCGGGGGCTGGGAGGAGTTACTGTTCTTCAGGGCAGACTGAGGCATTGTTAACAAAACTGTTTTTCCTTTCTTTTGAACCTCTGGACATTGACATTTTTTAATATATGGCATTTGATCCGGGTGTCCAGGGCTCCCATATATTTTCTGACGGACCATAAAAGCCAATTGCAAATTGAAACTACCTTCAGGTGGCCAATTAACCCCGTAGGTAGGCCATTTGAGTTCACATAGGGTCCATAAGGTCCCAGAGCTTACCGGGACATTATAGCTTTTTGCCCGAGCTTTGAAATCTTTAAAATTATCCAATAGGCATTGCAATGGAGTTTTTGTACCAGATTGACTTTGGCCCATGACAACAAAGGGAAGTGCAATCAGACAACAACAGACAATCAGGAGGACCAATAAACGAACAGAAAAAAACGTAGACAGGGCTGAAACCGAAGTTACTGAAACCAAAAACCACAGACAGAACTGACTGAAACTGAAGTTCAACCAAAAACACAGACAGAACTGACTGAAACTGAAGTTCAACCAAAAACACAGACAGAACCGACTGAAACTGAAGTTCAACCAAAAACACAGACAGAACCGACTGAAGTTCCCTTCGATGTCTTGCTAGGGAACCTGGCTGGGGAAGTAATGCCGTGTCCAGCCTTCTCCCTTGCCACTGAAAGGCACCCACCAGACTGAACAGAAAACAGTACTCACCGGTGAGATTCCAGATGACTCAATATGAGTCCAGACGCTCTCTCAGAATTCAGTTTAGGGCAGAATTTGAGAATGGGCTAGGGAAACTGGGAGGGCAGGCTTAATCTCGAGGCAGAGGAACATCCCTCCAAGGCCTTCCCCTAGACCAGCCCCCTCCCCTCCCTTGCAGTTTCGATAGCTGCTCTAGTGGTCCAGTCTGGGGCTTCCCTGTAAGGGAAGAATTTTGCTGGGGGCTCCAAATATTGTCACGCAAGAGAACCGAGAGACCACTGGAGCCAAATTAAAGCCAAATAGAGAGCAAAGCTGGCCGGCAACTGATCCTGAGTTCTCGTAGATCAGCCCTGACTTTCAGCTACTTTTTTATTTTGTAGGGGGCTTGTTACAAACTTCTGCAACTGGCATTTCTTGTTGTTGTCCTTGGGGGAGAGCAAGCAAGCAAGTACAGAAGCAGAGGCAGTTAGCGATAAGTGGGAGGGGATAGAGGTGGGAGGAAGCTGAGGCGGAAGGAAATGGGTGAACTGGGTCAGCACACATCTATCCTGCTATTCATTTTATTTTCTAAGTTTTAAAAAATAACAAATTTGCTTAGAGGACAAATTCGTTTAGAGGAATACCAGGCCAGCTGGTATTTCCTCAGTTTGCCTCTGAAAGCTCCACAGTCAGCCTTTTGTATTATTTAATCAGGACAAGGCGATATGAGCAGGCCAAGGGTACCCACCTAGGGGGAACTAAACTGATTGAACTTCTTCATCAAGATTATTACATTCCAAGACTTCACTATTATGCCAAGCAAACTGCGGCCCGCTATCTTACTTGTGCTCAAATAAATACAAAACAACAAGGAAATGCTCAATCGGGGATTCGACTATGTGGACAGAACCCAGGGGAACATTGGGAAATAGACTTTACTGAAATAATTCCAGGAAAGTTTGGTTACAAATACCTCCTCGTTTTTATTGACACTTTTTCAGGTTGGACAGAAGCCTTCCCAACTAAATCTGAGACAACTCAGACAGTGGCTAGGAAACTAATATCAGAAATAGTCCCCCAATTTGGCCTCCCTTTAACCATGGGGTCCAACAATGGCCCGGCGTTCATCGCCCAAATCACACAAGACTTAGCTATAATTTTAAAAATTACTTGGAAATTACACTGTGCATACAGGCCTCAGAGTTCAGGACAGATAGAAAGGATGAATTGAACATTAAAGGAGACTATTACTAAATTAAAATTAGAGACAGGCGAAAATTGGGTCAGCCTCCTTCCTTTTGCCCTATTGTGGGTCTGATATACTCCCTATATTAAGGGTCTCTCTCCCTATGAAATAATGTACAGGAGACCACCACTGCTTCTCCCCAAATTGGGAGAAGAAGCCCTAACTGAACTAAATAACCATTATCTTCTTAAGTCCTTACAGGCTCTGCAACTCGTCCAGCAGAACCATCAGATGATGAGAGATTCTCTCCCTAAGCCTTCTCTTCCAGGTGACTCAGATCTCCACAATATTCAGCCCAGAGATTGGATCTGGATCAAGAAAATTCAGCCTGCTTCACTGGTACCTAGATGGACTGGTCCCCTGCCTAAAATCCTCACCACTCCAACGGCCCTTAAGGTAGCAGGTCACCATTTTTGGATTCATCACTCCCAGGTAAAGAAGGCACACCCTGACCAGATACCAGAAAAATGGACCCTTCAACGGACAGACGACCCTTTAAAGGTAAAATTACTCCGATCCTGATCCTGCTACTTGGGACCTCTGCTTCTCTAACTCTGGGAAATCCCCATCAGCTGACTCAGTATCTATGGAACCTTAGTCAGACCCATGATGGACACATTATTGCCACTAACACATCCTATGGAACCCTGAACTTACATTTTGATTCCTATGCCAGAGGACCTCCAAGAAGATGAAGGCCCCAGATTACTTGTAGCCCCAGAAGGGACTTGGTTCGCTTGCACTACCGGACTGACTCTCTATATCAACTCACATAATGATGATTTTGGACTATGTATTCTAACTTATGTAATCCCACAGTTCTACTTTTACTCCAGTGAAGGTGGGATCTCAGCTGGAAGGGAAAAACGGGCAACACCCATATTAATTCCACTCTTAGTAGGCTTAAGAATAGCAGGCTCTGCTGCACTAGTCACAGGAGACCAGAATTTTAAGGCACTTAGTAAACAGATAGATCAAGACCTCTCAGGCCTGGAAAACTCTATCTCCCATTTAGAAAAGTCCCTAAATTCCCTAGCTGAAGTAGTATTATAGAATAGACAGGGACTTGATCTCCTCTTCTTAAAATAAGGATGTCTATATATGGCTCTAGGTGAGACCTGCTGTTTCTATGCTAACCACTCTGGAATAATAAAACAGTTTGACTCTAGTTAGACAGAGAATTAAAGACAGAGAAGAACTATGAAAATCAGGAAGCAACTGGTTCAAGGGTCTATATAATTGATTTCCATGATTAACGACCCTCCTATCAGCAATAGCAGGACCTCTTCTATTATTGCTCATAGGGCTACTTTTGGCCCCATAATTATTAACTGTTTAACTAAATATATCAGAGAAAGAATCCAAACAGTTAAACTTATGGTCCTAAGCCATAGAATTCAAAATTCAGGAAAGGAAACAATGATTTGATTCCCCTGAAAACCAATGGGGAATGTGCTGGCCTGCTCATATCACCTCGCCCTGATTAAATAATACAAAAGGCCGACTGTGGAGCTTTCAGAGGCAAACAGAGGAAGTACCAGCTGGCCTGGTACTCCTCTAAACAAATTTGTCCTCTAAGCCAATTTGTTATTTTTTAGAACTTAGAAAATAAAATGAATAGCAGGATAGATGTGTGCTGACCCAGTTCACCCAGTTACCTTCCGCCTCAGCTCCCTCCCACCTCCGTTCCCTCCCGCTTATCGCTAACTGCCTCCGCTTCTGCTTCTGTACTTACTTGCTTGCTCTCCCCCAAGGACAACAAGAACTGCCAGTTGCAGAAGTTTGTAACAAGCCCCCTACAAAATAAAAAAGTAACCGAACGTCGGGGCTGATCTCTGAGAACTCGGGATCAGTTGCTGGCCAGCTTTGCTCTCTGTTTGGCTTTAATTTGGCTCTGGTGGTCTCTCGGTTCTCTCGCGCCACAACAATATACATAAATGAACCAATAAAACAATAATTATTTATTTGCTAAACAAATTCATGTGCCAAATTATATGGGAGAGGCTATCAATGCTTTAGGATCCAAAAAAACAAAAAGGGAACTATTGTTGAAAGTTGATTCCCAGAGAAGATCATATGAGCTCAGACTTAGACAGTTTAGGCAGAGCACTGGCCAGTGTGGTTCAATGGTTGGAGCACTGGCCCATTAATAATTGATGACTTAATCATGATAATCCAGAGAAATACTTTTCATAAAGATATGGATTAGCAGGTCTAAGCAATATTATATACTTACTTGGCCCCATGAGAATTTGTGTTTGAACTGGTTAGTTGTGTAAACATGGGTGAGTTACTTGACCTTTCTGGATCTCATTTCCTTTATCTGTATAAAGGCGATAATATTATTTTCTAGCTCATGGGGTTGTTATGAGAATGAAATGAGTATATGGAAAGCACTTAGAAATGTGTAGTATTGGCCTGGCTAGTGTGGCTCAGTTGTTTGAGCATCCCATGCACCAAGAGGTGATTGGTTCGATTCCGGGCACATGGCCCGGGGTTGTGGGCTCAGCCCCCAGTAGGGGGCATACAGGAGGCAGCCTATTGATGTTTCTCTCTCATCAATATTTCTTTCTAAAATTAATAAAAATATATGTATTTTTAAAAATAGAAGTGTGTAGTATTTGCTATATCCATCCATGTTTTGGTTTTATGTTCACCTGGAGTGGACCACATTGACTTGTGTGGAACTCTTACCAAAGTAGCGTAGCTTTAGATCCTAGCTAAGTAGACAGTCATTTCATTTTCTGTGCCCTGGTGTTTATAGGATATGGGTGTCCTGGTCCCAGCCACCTGGTGTCCTAGGGCCAGGGATCCTGGCCTTCCATTTGGCCCTTGACCTCGGCTCTTTGGCTATTCCAGTCAGGCCACACTCTGATGGCAGTTGGGCTTAGCACCGTCTCACACAGGCTCTGGACCATAGCCCAGAAAGCTGCCCCGGTTCATGGTTGCCCTTCCAGGGTATGGACCCAGTCTGAACCCTCCAGATTTTCTCATCAATCTTTCCTCAATAGCACAGCCGGTATCTTCTATTAAGTTAATTAAATAAGGGGGCCATTAGACTGAGGTGGTTCTAATACCTTAGTAGCCTACCTAAGCAAACCAAAACCTAAGCCTATAAGTGCCTCAAGGCTAAGAAATCAAAATCTAAGGACAATCAATCACAAGCAGCCAACCAGGCTTTTTCAAATAAGGCAACAGCTTAAGAGATAGTCAATCAAACAATATCCTTGCTTTGATTTGACCTCTTCTCTAAAAAAGTCTTTCCTCCAAGCTCCCATCAGTGGAGGCTCCTAACCACTTCCACCTTGCTGCTGCCAAATTTGAATCAATTTCTGCTCAAATAAATCCAAAAATTTGAATATGCTTCAGTAATCTTTTAACACTTCTCAGCC
This sequence comes from Tadarida brasiliensis, assembly GCA_030848825.1. NCBI lineage: Eukaryota > Metazoa > Chordata > Mammalia > Chiroptera > Molossidae > Tadarida > Tadarida brasiliensis. Next base: position 9,289,128 of record CM061275.1, on the reverse strand, counting down.
TCCCATCACTGAAATTTGCTTCAAGGAAGAGCTCATCAAGGAAAGCCGTTTAAGGCCCCCAAACCTGGCCACAAGTCAGAATAACTTGGTGAGTTTGTCACAAATATAGATTCGCAGGCCTGGTCCCAGAGCTACGGAATTAGAATCTCCAGGGGTGGTACCTGGGAGTCTGTATTAAGTAATGAGTTCCCCAGAGTGACGTGGATGCACCTGTCCAAGTCCCATTCATTCACTGGAACTAAACAGTCCTCTTCTGTGTGTGCCCACTGAGTCAGCAAATTCCATTGTTAGAGCTCAATGGCTTGTCTCTTCTTCAAGTGCAGATGCTTTGGGGAGTATCTCTTACCAGTGACACATTATGTATCTCTGATCATTCTTACACAGAAAGGGAAAGGGGACAGAAACAAGGAAGTCTGCCCTCCCTCTCAGTTTACCTGAAGCCCAATGCTCCAGTTCCTACTGGGCAGAATTCTGAGGTGGTTCCTAACTACAGTTCTTGGCTCCACAGCTTTGCTTTGGGGGAGTAAACACTAGTTGTGTATGTGTTACACAAGTCCTACTTCTACTATTTTATAATAAGGTTACTGGTATTCAAAGGACACACAATTTTTTTAGGTGCAACAGATTTATATTATATATAACCATTACTTTTCCTCTCCAAAGATGAAAAAAAAGTTACACTGTGAATGGGGGAAACAGCCAATAAGATTGATGGTCCTCCCCCGAAAAGGTGCATGTATGTCAGTCTGCCACAGTTTGAGGCCCTGCCCCTGGCTGTCTCTCCATCTGAAGTCTTCGCACACTCAAAAGCGTGGCTGCGATCCTTCTAGTGACAGGCCCACAACTCTGCTTTCCCAGGTGCTCCAGCAGAGGTCACGTCACCTGATGCTTTGGCTTGGCCAACCCTGCAAGCAGCTTGGCTTCTTCCAACTTGAAATGAGGGTGTTTGTTACTATAGGTGGGCCTGGCAGCTGCTGCTAGCCAACCTATGCTGAAGTCCTGGTGGTTTGTTTGGGGATGAGCAGCATCTTGGTATGGTGGCTTGAGGTTGCCTTCTTTGGCTGTGAACCTTTCCAGTCTTGAATAGGTAAAGGTCTACATGGCCAGTGCTGGTGTTGATGAAATGCTTATGAAGTAGATGTGTTGAAGTCCATGGTGTGTCTGGATGTGAAATCTCAGAAACAATCTCCTAAGCAGAACTTCCATGTGTCCAGGACTTAACCAGCACACAGGCTTACTCTGGCAGCCTTCCAGAGGACTCTGTGTCTTCTGAGTCCTCCCCGAAGCACATCTTGAAGTCCTGTGCAGGTGAGGACACACTTGACCTCACCCTCAGGAAGTGGAGTTGGAGTTGTTCTTCTAAAGAGCTTGTCCTATCCTAGATGCATTGTATATGCTAATAGATCTTTTCCATCTCTAGTCACACTAACATTTGAGACAACCCTGCAAAAGGTATGGAAAGAATTTTTAAAAACAAAGACAAAAAACTTTGCCTTGGAGTCACACCATGTGGATTCACATTACTCACTAGGTCAGTCTCCGTTGTCACTGTGGCTCACTCTTCATTCTGCATTTCTCTTCCCTCTGTAAATCACTGAGAAGGACAAGGGAGGGAATAAGCCACAAGATGCATGAAATATGCAGACATGTTATTAAATTAAAAAGCCCTCAAATGTCTCTGAGATTTAGATAGTATTTTGACCTGAAATGCCATTTCACGAGAAGGAAGCCGGCAATGCAAAGAGTCTGAGCTATTCAAAGGGCAAAAAGGAACTGATTAGTGGAGTCTAACCAACGAGGGGGATCTTGATCCTGCTGATCCTGCTTCATGAAATGAATTCTCCCAATTCGTGAAATGAATTCTCCCAAAGAGCTTCTTTGAGGTCAGATTACGGACCTAGGACAAAGAACTTTCCTCTCCATCCCAGGCCAACCGCTGTGCTCTCTGGGAGCTCCAAAATTTTAATGGTTCAGGGAGAACATTGTGTAGAGAAAACATAAACCAATTGCCGAGGGAGTTGTGAAAAGGTAACATCCCCAAATTTCCCTGGAATGTATGCTGAAGCAGTGGGGTGCTGACTTAGATGGGCACCCCCACAGAATGATTGCTAGCAGGCACAAGCCCTGCAGTCTACCTGTAGTTAAAGCCCTGTCACCTCAAACAGATGGTTTTCTCTCTCCCTCCAACCCACATCAGATTTCCAGCATCAAAGCAGCTTCCTTGAATTAGAGCTGTGGTTCTCAAACCTTAGTGTGCCTCAAAATCAGTTGGCAGGCTCCTTAAAACAAAGATTGCTGGGCCCCAATGCCAGAATTTCTGGTTCAGTAGGTCTATGGTGGAGCCCAGAAATTGCACCTCTAAGAAGGTCCCAGATGTTGCTCATGCTATTGGCCCTGGGACCATGACTGGAGAACCAACGAGTTAGGGTATTATGAAGACTGTGGTTAAAATGCAAATACCTTAGAAGTAGCACATTAAATGGCACATAATATAACAAAGTGTGATATGAGCCTAAGCTGATCGTGAATTAATAATAACTACCATTTATTCAGTGCTTACTATGGGCCTGTCATTATGTCCAACAATTTACATCTCATTTCTTCCTCAGAACATCTTGTGAAGTGATTATTTATTCCAATTTTCAGATGAGGAAACCTAGGCTGAGAGATCATTGAAGCAAATTGCCTGAGGGCAAGTGATAGGGGCAGTATTTGAACCCAGATCTGTCTCTTTAAAAGATCCATTCATGCTATTGAGCCCTGGCCAGATAGCTCAGTTGGTTGGAGCATTGTCCCGTACACCAAAAGGCTGCAGGTTTGAATCCTGATCAGGACACCTAGGCTGTGGGTTTGATTCCCAGTTGGGGTATGTATGGGAGGCAATCAATTGATGTTTCTCTCTCACATTGATGTTTCTCTCTCTTTCTCTCTCTCTCTCCCCCTTCCTCTCTCTCTAAAACTCAATGAAGACATATCCTCAGGTGAGGATTAAAAAAAAAAAGAGGCCTGGCCGGTGTGGCTCAATGGTTGAGCATCGACCTATGTACTAAGAGGTTACCGGTTCAATTCCTGGTCAGGGCACATGCCCAGATTGTGGGCCCAGTCCCCTGTGGGGGCATGCAGGAGGCGGCCAATCAATGTTCTCTCTCGTTGATGTTTCTATCTTTCTCTCCCTCTCCCTTCCTCTCTCTCTAAAATCAATAAAGAAAAAAAATTTTTTAAAAAGAGATCCATTCATACTGTTAAAAAGCTTTAGGATAAGAGAATAATAATAATAATAATAATAATAATAATAATAAAAACTCTTTAGGACAATCCAAGAGTCAAGGGAGGCTGAAAGTCTTAGAGCAACAAGATTCTCAAGGCTGCCCTTAGCATATCTGGAGGCCACATGTCAGCAGGGGACCTCATTTGACTAGTACTCTGTGCAGGGAGAGAAAATACTGACATTGGAGACATGATGAATTCTGTGTGATGTAGAGGCTCTCACATGACTCAGCTAATGCTTATTTTTGAGGATCTTGCAAGATTTCTAACGAGGATCTAGTTAGAGAGGGAGGCAGATTTCAGGCTGGAGACTGAACCTGGCTAAAGAAGGGAGAAGCAATGATTAGGGCAGCCCAGAGGGACAGGGGAAGGGGACAGCAGTGACCCAGAGCAGTCCTTCTCGAACTTCTCAAATATCAGAATCACCTGGGAACATGATAGAACTTTAACATTCACTCCTAGCTCTCCAGGAGTTTCTGATACACACCAAAGTCTGAGAACTACTACTAAGCAGTGTTTCTCAGACTTAAACATGCATATGAACCACCTGGGGATTCAGTAAATCAGAGTGGACCTGAGATTGTACATTTTGAACAAGGTTTCTGGTGATAAGTAGTAGCAAAATCTAAGAGTGACGGTTTTCAGGCATTTTTATTTATTTTTTATTTTTTTATTTTTTTATCCTCACCCGAGGACATTTTTTCATTTTTTGTTCAGATAGAGTGGGAGGGAGAGAGAGGAAGAGAGAGAGAGAAACATCGATGTGAAAGTGACACATCAAGTGGCTGCCACCCGCACGACCAACCAGGGCCGGGGACAAACTGCAACCGAAGTACATGCCCTTAGCGGGAACCGAACCTGGGTCTCTCTGGACCGCAGGCCGATGCTCTAACCGCTGAGCCAAACTGGCCAGGGCTTCAGGCATTTTTAAAAAACAAAACATTGCCGCTCTTTCTTTAACAAAATCTTGGGGAAGGCCAGTATATAATACACGACTCCTCTCTTACTAGGAGCCCCCAAGATGCTTCAACTGCCCCTCCACAGTTCCTCCATTGATTAAAATCCACTATAATACTGGAAATAGATTCCAAGAATGCAGACCTAGGCCCATGTACATTTCACTGAAGACTAGGTCATTAGTACGTTGGGAGTTTTTAAAAAGTAGTTTTTTATCATGTAGAAGTTTTTTTCAGTTTGTTTTTAATAAGCTAGGCCTGTTTCCCTGTAGTCACTAGAAACAGAAACGCTTTAAAAATAAATAGGGATTGTGCTTATTTCAGGCCCGCAGGTGTCCTGCTGTGCTCAGAGAAGCAGTGGTCTGGGAGAGGAAACAGAGACCTGGCAATGGGGAGAGAGTCCAGGCTCAATTCCTGCCTGTGGGAGGAAGTGTCGGATGGGAAGCTGGCCCAGACTGGGGGGCAGTTAGGCAGGGTTTGCTGGTAGGAAGGCTTCATTTCCACTCACATCCTCGAAGTCAGCCACGTCTGACGGCGCATATGTGTGTATGCATGCATATTCTGGGGTTTATAATATTCCCTGGGGGTTTTCCCAAGCCCTAAAACCAAGCCAGCCCCTAGAAGAGTGTGGCAAGCACTTCTCATGAAGCAGCACATGCTACTGAATGGGTTGGCACACACAACTCGGTGTGGTCATCTCCACAGCCTGGCCCCACAGTAGCCTCCATGGGGCACCCAGAGTAGCCTAGATGGGATCAGCCCTGGGCACACCCAAAGAGGCAGTGAGCATTATCTTGATTCCAGTCTCCCTCTCAGCACCCCTTTTCTTCCACATCTGTCCAAGCAGACTGGAAGCGGACACCCTCGCATTTGCCTTCCTGACTAATTGAAGAATCAGCTTTGATCCTGACTTCACTGTCACCCTAAAATGCAACAAGAAAATTCCCTTCTATTTCATGCATAAGAAATATGACTTACCCATTCCAAGTGTACTTCCAGAGCAGGTTACTACAATAAATAAAAACACAGCATTTCAAATACACTTATTCATATATTTAAGACGATAAAGATAAAACTTAAGCCCAGCCGGTGTGGCTCATGGTTGAGCATCGACCCATGAACCAAGAGGTTGCTGGTTCGATTCCTGGTCAGGGCACATGCCCAGGTTGTGGGCCTGATCCTCAGTGGGGGACATGCAGGAGGCGGCCAATCGGTATTTTCTCTCATCAATGTTTCTATCTCTCTCCCTCTCCCTTCCTCTCTCTCTAAAATCAATAAAGAAAAAAACTAAAAAAAAAAAAAAAAGAATAAAAGGAAAATAAACCAAAGAATAAATAAGAACCAGTTTGGGTGACAGGAGGAGGAGATAACTACTAGCAGTATGACCTTGGGCAAGTCACTTCACTACTCTGTGCCTCAGTTTAACTATAAGTGGTAAGAAGAATGCCAACTTCATAGGGTTGTTACAAGGATCAATTAATACATGTAAAGCCCTTATAATAGTGGCCAGCATACAGTCTTCAATAAATATTAGTCATTATTGTCATTTACAGTATTGTCCTAATTATCAGAGTAAGGCATCACTGACACTGAAAAATAAAAACAAAAGCAAAAAACACCACCAAAAAATTTCCCCCAGATGCATGGTTTTTACCAGGGAAACTGAGTATTCAATGAGATATTGAATATGAAAACACTTGATAAATTGTAAAACATTATGCAGATATGTTATGAGCTGTAGGCTCCTCTTCCTAAGAGCTCATCCCCACCCTAACAACCTATTCCTGTCCCTTCCCAGAGGGCCATGCTTTGGGCCAGCTTGTCCTGTGGACAAGATAATGAAAAAATAAGGAATCAGAGCATGACAGCCAATGACAGTGAGTACACCCCCTGAAGAGGAACAGGCCTGGTTCCATCATCAGGAGCTCTCTTGAACCTTCTTGAAACTCCCATGTCATTGGAAATTTCAGATTCTGGTTATCAGTAAAGATTTCTGAGCCAATATTTACTTCTCTTCCTGTGTCCTGTGTTCAAAGGCTTCATCATCCCTTTTCTTTTTTCTTTCTTTCTTTTTTTTTAGATGTGTATGAAAAATATATGACTATGCCCTGGGCAAGGTAGCAGAAGGTAGGTGCTGGAATACAGAGCAGGAGAATTGCTCATGCTTTTCTGCCAGCTCTGGTGAGGTGACACTTGGGACAGCCACGGTTTTTTATCGCATACTGCCCAACTCAGCTTATGATTTATAAATTCGTTTGTTTTTTTTTCTGATCCCCCAACACTTCCTCAGCTATAAGTCTGAATCTGTGCACATAAAAGTTCAAGTATCTTAATTTCTAACATTCCAGGGTGTCTATCATTATCTCTAAGACTATGTTAAAAATCTATCCCCAGATCTCAGAGCAGAAAATCATTTTAGATTAGCTTTACTATCTAAGCAGTGAGAATCTGATCTTTTTCCTGAAGGAGAAGAGAGGGAGAAGAAGATGGAGTGTTTCCAAATCAAATAATAATAAAGCATCATGACTCCAAAGAAGCTGGGGGTCCCCAGCAGCCAGAATCTGCCTGCAGGATATAGAAATGTCATACCCTCACCCCCCCCCAGCACTGGGGAACCCAGGCGGAGCGGGGGAGCCGGGAGACCCCCCCAGCACGGGGGAGCCCAGGCGGAACGGGGGAGCCAGGAGACCCCCCCAGCATGGGGGAACCCAGGCGGAGCGGGGGAGCCGGGAGACCCCCCCAGCACGGGGGAACCCAGGCGGAGCGGGGGAGCCGGGCGACCCCCACACCAACGGAGGAAGCCGGCAACACACAGGAGAACTGAGCAAACTGAACAACGAAATTGACCCAGAGACATGGAGGGTGGAGTATGGGATGACGGGCCTCAGAGGAGGGGGGAGGTGGGGGAAAGAGATAAATCACAGAGCCTATGTGCATGGGTGCATAACCAATGGACATGGACAACAGGGATGGGGACGAGGAGAAGGGGAGGGGGAGGAGGGTGTCAATGGGGGAAAAAAAGGAAAAACATCTGTAACAAAAACAAATTAATAATAAAATAAATTATAAAAAAAAAAAAAAGAAATGTCATACCCTCTTTGACTTTCCTTCCCACAGGTAAGTGGGAGTGTTCTGAATCTTCACTCACAGACTGGGTGAGGGTTAGTTTTAAATAAAGGGTTATAACTTGCTCTACCTGAATATATTTTTTGGGGGCAGAAAGTGAGCTTCAATCCTGTCTCAGCCACTGGTGAGACCATGACGGTATAGACGTCCCCACAGGGTATCTCGGTGATGTCACAGAAACTAAGGCCAGCACTTGGGGAACATGTGAAAATGCCTTTGGAGCCATAGAGGTCAGTGCTGTAGTTGGCAGAGCCCCTGGCGGCTTGCCAGTTGATCCGGATGCCGTTAGGACCCAGCCTATACAGTTTCACTCCCAACGGGCAGCAGGCACCTGAAGGATAAAAAATAAACAAACAAATTTGCTTATTCTCCCATCACACAAACATGGCCTTTATTACTATAGGGAAGCAATATAAGTAACTTATTCATAATACACAATGAGAGCAAGATTTAAAGAGGCACTCAGTTCTTTCCATGGTGAGCCACGTGATTGGAAATCCATGTGTAAAAACAGTTAAGTAAATGTACTAGACTTTTTAAAAAAAGAGGAGAAAAGAAAGGAAAAGAAATCCATGTGTGTGGGGGGCATGGATTTCTAATAGAGAACAATGGTGAGTCAAAAAATCCACGCTTGGCAGACACATGTTGTACATGACTCAAACCTCATGAGTCAAATGTACAGAATCCTTGTCAATAGCCCTCATAATGCCCCAGTTTCATATAATTTTAGTGGGATTGAGTTTTTAAATATAATTAACTGCCTTCGGCTTTCACTGAAAAGACCTGTTGTGCCGAGCTGAGCAGCATGACGCCAGGGGAGCAGTCACTTACACAACAGGCAGGTGACCGAGCTGTGCTGGTCACACTTCATCCATGCCAGCTAACTAGCTACTTTTCTCTCTTTTTCAAATGCCTTGAGCAGGTCACACACTGGGTGTCAAGCAGGGCACCAAATGATGGATTCCTCGGTAACTAAAATAAAGATGTTTTTGTATAATGATAATAAAAAATTCAGTTATAGATAATCAGGCCCATTGGATTTATTCTTTTTTTTTTTAATCCTTCCCAAAGATATTTTTCCATTTATCTTTAGATAGAGTGGGAGGGAGGGAGGGAGGAAGGAAGAGGGGGAGAGGGAGAGAGAGAGAGAGAGACATCAGTGTGAGAGAGACACATCAATTGATTGCCTCCCACACGACCCCGACCAGGGCCAGGGCTAGGGACCGAACTGCAACCGAGATATGTGCCCTTGACCAGAATCGAACCTGCAACTCTTTGGTCCATAGGCTGACACTCTAACCGCTGAGCCAAACCGGCCAAGGCCCATTGGATTTATTCTTTAAAAAAAAAAAAAAAAAATTGAGGGGCGGCGGGGGCAGGGGGAGTGGTGGTGTGAAGCTAAGCAAAGGGCCATATTCCCAGAACTGGATATCAGGGTGAGAACTTAGGAGGCAAATCTAGTAAAAGATAATGGGCCAGAAGATGGTATAAACCAGCTTACATATTGGTAGCACTGTTAATGCTTTCACATTATGATTATTCCTATTTCTCTTCCCAGTGAAGAAACAGAACCAGGGAAGATAAGGCAGCATAGCTTATAAGGAGCCATGTCTTTAGACTGCTAGTTGCAAACTCTTTCTACTACCCCTGGATGGCAAAATTATATTTCAACTCTCTCATCTCATGTCCCACAACAGACATGACTAACTGATCACTGAACTCTTTCCCATTCAGCCTGTCAGGCATTCTCACTTTGTTTTTCAAAACAGTGCTCCAAGCAGCCTCTTCAGTGGACTAGATTCACACAAGAGAAATCCCATTTGCTGACCCTGTACCCCTTCTCCCTTCTCTGCTGTTCCCTGATGATACAGTCTTTGTGAAGAATGAGATACAACACTGTCAGTAGACAGTGTTCTTTTAGCTTGTGGAAATAAGAAACCACAGAAGGAGCTAGTAGCATAATGAGAACAAGAAGAAAAAACTCAAGCCCAGTCTGCTCTAAATGCTTTCTGAAAACTCTGCCAGGCTGACTTACTCTGTGCTGAGGGTGGCTGGGTCATACAGAAAACTGTCCTCCCTTTAGAAAAGGTGTACTGGAACCCTGTTATGCGGGGAGTTAATTTACTACTACCAACAGAAGCCTCTGAAGCTTTGAGGTTCTAGGTCAAGAGGAAAACTCAACATTTTAGAAGGTAATCTGAATTTATAATGCAAGGTAGGTGGAGATACAGCATCCTTTTAAATGAGAAGAAAGGGCTTATGCCTGGATTTAGGATGGATAGTCCAGGTCCTCATGGACACTGAAGAGCTAGAATTGAGAATTCACTTACTAGAGGCATAGCGTTGGTACGCGCAGTCTGCAGTCAACCCGCTGGCACTAACTGCTTTTAAGGCCACTGTGTAATTGACGCCACATGTGATGCATCCCAGGAGGCAGTGGTTTTGATGGGTGTGACACCTAGACTGTCCAATGTGTGACTCCAGAACTGTCACATAGGTGAGGGCCCCGGTCCCAACAGTCCAGCTCACGTTGATGACTGATTGGGTGACCTGAGTTACTGTCAGAGTGGCTGGACAGCATGGCACTTAGATGAGGAAAAAGAGAAATAATTAGGGATTTATAGCCACAGAGGGTTATTTGTGAAAAATGACCAAGAATGGTATTTTGCCTTTCTTTCATTCAATAGCCTATATTTCTCAAACCTTCCATTGTTGATGAAAATTTCCTTTTGTTAAGCAAAATCTCATTTCCTCTGATGTATCATCTAACATCAAGTGAATATATAGTGGGTGCTTTCCCCAAGAACACAATGCACTAACTGGCTGTGGGTAATGAGGTTCTCCTCATGTTTTACAGAATAAGGAAACCCTTTGTTGTCTCCCAACTTTAACAGTTCCAGTTGCAAATTTCAAAGCAGCAGTTGCATGCACCCCTTCTCTCAATATAAAAATTTGCAGCATTTGTAATTGAATGTATTTTGCGTTTCTCATGCATTTCGTAGTATATAATTGACATAAAAGCTTGAAATATTCCTAGCCACCTAAGAACACCACAGCCAAGTCCCTTTTTAGGGACCCATTATATAGAATAGAGGGATACTTAGAATCTTCTTATGTATTTGAAGTTGTCTCTATTCTGTGGCTTTTTAAAAAATAAAGTTTTATTTTTTATTTATTTATTTTTTCTTTATTGATTTTAGAGAGCGAGGAAGGGAGAGGGAGAGAGAGATAGAAGCATTGATGAGAGAGAACATCGATTGGCTGCCTCCTGCATGCCCCTCACTGGGGATTGGGCCGACAACCTGGGCATGTGCCCTGACCGGGAATTGAACTGGTGACCTCTTGGTGCATAGGTCAATGCTCAACCGCTGAGCCACACTGGCCAGGCTCTATTCTGTGGCTTTTTATGTTTCAAATTTTATAGTCCAAAGCGCCATCTGTCGTTGTATATAAGAGAAAATAATGTCCAAAGGCTTTAAGTAATTTGCTAAATTTCATTCACACACAATACTAAGAAGCAATAACAGCTTTCTTTCAACCAGCTCTTACTATGCAGCAGGTACCATGTGGAGAGCTTTGCAGAATTGATTAATTAATATTCACAACCACGCAGCGAAGCCATCACCCACCTTTACCAGTTAGGAAATGGAAACTCAGAAAACGAAAGCGCTGTTTGGAGAAAGACTCAACAGGGCTGAGCCAAAGATAGAAACAGTAAACCAGCTTGCTCGGCCACTTGTTAGTTGTTCCGGTAGATTGTGACGGGGGAATAAGAATTCAAATAAATGTTCTTGCAGAGTCAGCCTATTCCCCCTTTGATGTCAGTGTATGAATATACTAGTCTTCTGATGATATTTTTACAGAGCCTGTGTTCAGATGGTGAAAGCTTTATTTTCTAAGACTGAAGCTACTTATTTCAAAAATTGTTATTAGAGAGAGAGAGAAGGGAGAGAGAGAAAAATCAATTTGTTGTTCCACTTCTTTATGCATTCATTGGTTGACTCCTGTGTGTGCCTTGACCTGGGATCAAACCCGAAACCTTGGCATATTGGGACGACTCTCTAACCAATTGAGCTTCCCAGCCAGGGCAAGACTGGGGCTCTTTGAAAGGCCTCTGAGTTTGATGTATTTCTATCACACTTAGGGTAGATCAAGTGAAAAAGTTCATGCCAGGACCCCACTGAAGTCAATGTTCTGTGGTGGCTGCTGCATACCTGTTTCCAGGGGCACACTGTAGCTGGGCAGGCTCTGTCCCGCCTGTGTCTCGGCCACTGCAGTGACGGAGAACATGGAGCCGCAGGGCAGGCCCCCCAGGGTACAGGACTGCCCCATGCTGCTGCACCAATACAGCCCTTCCTCTCCCCGGGCCGTCACCGTGTAGGTAGCGTCATCGTTACTGGATCTCCAGTGCACGTGAATCACGGAGAAGGCGTCCTTTGAGACACTTTTTATTTCAGGACTGCAAGGAGCTAAGAGAGTTTAGATGAACAGAAACAGTGAGAGTTAAAAATATCACCTGTGCCATTTGCTCTAAAACTGATTTTCTCTCCCCAGATGAGTTCAGTATCACTTTCAACCGTCCCATGAGTGAAGGCCAAATTCATAGTCTTTGTGTGGCAACCGTGCTGCCATTGACATATGGTTTTGGTTCCTACAGCGTCAGACTAACAGGAAAATGCTAAGGAGTGTTTTGGACTCCAAAAGCAAAAGTAGTTAAGACAAACATTTGTGGTCTTAACCCTCATGGTGTGAATATAGGCAGGGCCCCCAAAGGTAGAGAAAGTGAATGGCTGACAGGCAAAACCTTCCACCATCCCCATGGTCTCCTCTTTTGTTTTCTTTTTTCCCAATTTCCCTCCTATATCTTCTCTTCTGCTTCCCCTTAGTAAGATGGGCTCTAATGGTCCCCACAAAGAGGTGGGGTGGGCTGTGCAGACCTCAGTGAATGAAATCATTGCTGTATCATACCCGTGGTTACGAATCGGGAAGCACAGGACGTATTGCTGCCCCGGACTTCGCTGAAGGAATACACTGTGATGTTGTACTTGGTGTCGCACTCCAGAGCTGAGAGGGTACAAGCAGGAGCAGTGTCATTGCACTCAACCACGTTGAACCCATCCACAGCTTTGGTTTCATAAAGTTCGGCACCCCGGACAGGAGACCAGACGATCTCTACTCTGTCACTGGACACCAGCACAGGGTTAATGTCACTAGGACAACAAGGAGCTGGAAGCAGGAACAGAGAGAGGATGGGGGTCAGTCCAGGAGTAATGCTGTCTGAGGGGGACAATGACCTTCCCATGTACTGAACTGCCCTCCTAAATTATTGCAAGATTCTCCTACAGGTCTCTCCAGCTCTGAACTTGGCCTAACATCCACTACATAGAAGAGAAATCCTCTAAACATGATATTCAAGTTCATTATAAGCTGTACCCAGTCTGCATGTTCAGCTGCATCTCCCTGGGTCCCCTGTCACGCCAAACTCCTCAAATCCCCACCGCACTTGTGCTCTCATTTCCTTGTGTCTCAAAGACTGCTGAGCTCTCTGCTGGAATGCTGCTCCCCTCTTCCGCCTGACAAAACCATACTTCATCTAACTTCTAGATCCTATCAGTCTTTCCTGACACTAAACCAGAGAAAACTGGGGGGCAGAGGAGGATAGGCAGCATCATTATATTAGTAGATTTTAGAAGAGACCCTGCATGACCTCACGGCCAAATTCTGACAAATGTCTAATTCAGCTTGGAGTGTCTCTGGGAGGCTCTTGACCCACGTACATCCCACCAATCCTTAAAGATCCAGTTCAAGGTCACTCCCTCTGGAAGATCCTTCCTGTTCTCCTGAGACCTGAAGGCCTCTTACTCCAAATTCCAAAGGCACCAATTATTTGATTCCTTCATCCTGGTAAAAGTATATTATAATCCAGCTAGTATTTTTTACATAGTTATATTATAGTATTATTATCTGGCAATATAGTTGATTAATTTTAAGTCACTCCATTCATTCTTCAAAAATCGAGCATCTCCCATATGCCGGTGTCACTATGATAAGCATTGAGGATGAGGAGATAAATAAAACATGATCCTCGCCCAGCTGGTGTGTCTCAGTGGTTGAGCATCGACCCATGCACCAAGAGGTCGCTAGTTCGATTCCCAATCAGGGCACATGCCCAGGTTGTGGGCCAGATCCCCAGTGGGGGGCATGCAGGAGGCAGCCAATCGATGTTCTCTCTCATCGATGTTTCTATCTCTCTCTTCCTCTCCCTTCCTCTCTCTCTAAAATCAATAAAGAAAAAAAATAAAAAACAAAACAAAACAAAACACCATCCCTGCCCCAGAGAAGATCCAAGTCTAGTGGAGGAGATTAATAACAGCAACAGCGATAATGATGCTTATAAAAATATTTGCATTGTGCCTTATCACATACAAAGAACTTTTCATGTTCATCTTCTCATTATTTATTATTTGTCCCATTTTGCTGCTGAGGATACTAAAGAACTAGCAAGGTTGATGTCATTGTCCCCATTTTATAAATAAGTTGATGGTCAAGTTGGGACTTCAACCCAGGTGTCCTTCTGCAAAGGCCTCTACACTACATAGCATGTTTGCATCTGTTCTCTGGTATGGAGGAAGGAATGAACTCCTGAGACATAAGGACTGCATCTCCTTCAACATCTAACACAAGGCTGAATACCAGGTAGACCTCAGTGGAGGGTTCAATTTTTCAGAGCAGGGTTGAACAACTATATTCTTTCCCCTCTTTCTACTCCAAAACCTTGCCCTTTTTTTTTTCTTTATTGATTTTAGAGAGAGAAGAAGGGAGAGGGAGATAGAAACATCGATGAGAGAGAACATCGATTGGCCACCTCCTGCATGTCCCCCACTGGGGATTTGGCCCACACCTGGGCATGTACCCTGACCAGGAATTGAACCTGTGACCTATTGGTGCATGAGTCTATGCTCAACCACTGAGCCACACCGGCCAGGCCAAAACCTTGCATTCTTGTTAAGCTTAGGTTCATGAAGCCAACATTTCCTAGTCTGGAAAGAATGTGAAAGGAGAGATTCACTTTCTGTTCTTGGCCCTAGAGTGACCCCCAGGGGGTCTATGTAATAAGTGATCCATTCTACTGCTAAGTGTAGTGAACTCAGAACTCCCTTTAGAAGCATCAAATGTGACTTACCTGTGGTGTAATTGAACACATCACCCAAAGGACTCTGCCCTGCCTTGTTATAGGCAAAAACACTGATAAAGTAAGTGAAGCCACATTCAGATAGGAAGTTGCACTGGGTGAGGGAAGTGTTGCAGTGAACTTCCAAGCCATCATCACTCTTCACAAAGGCCACGTAGTAATCACCCAGGTCTACATTGGACCAAGACACAGACAGGTGACCAGGGGGATCTTCTTGGATTGTCACTCTTCCAGGTGCACAAGCAACTAGGAAATGATGAATAATAAACAGTCGTGAGAGATATTCTTTGCATCTTTGAAATTGTCCAGGATAGCAGACACTGTGGATGAGGAAAACATCAAACAGCATGTGCAAGCCAATGAGACATTCTCACCCGTCCTAAAACTTATTTCACACAGTACATGCTAGACTGACTGTCAGAAACAGGCATGGATTGGTTAATATTGCCTTAATATTGTTTCTGCATTAAGGTAATGCCAGGATCAGCACAGAATGAAGTCTTCTGAAGGAATGAATTCAACTGAAGTCTACTCTTTCAAGCTCTAAGCTTTTCAAAATTTAGTCATCTCTAGTGGAAATCTTCCTAAAATATACTCCGCAGTTCTTGGCCCCAGGAAACACACAGAACTTTCTAAACAGTCCTTTTATTGATAAGTCAGGGTCGCTCCCATGATTGTGACTGTGTTGTACACAGACTACAGTGGTGTCTCCTGCACTGCTGAGTGTGCGGGACTATTTCCACAGCACTTTACCCTGACTGCATGTTAGAATCGACTGGGGAGCTTTTACAAACTACTCATATCCAGTCTCCATTCCCAGCAACTCGATTTCACTGGTCTTCAGTGGAGCCTAGATAATCAGGATTTTACAAAAAGCTCTCTGGATGCTCTTACTGTGCTTCCAAGATTGAAAAACACTGCATGGTTCTCTCTTGCATTAGACGACTAACTCAGAACTGCTGGGCTTTTGAAAGTGTATTTCTTTCTTTTTTTTTTAGGACATAATTTTATTTAAATATTTTGGGGAGAGAAGGGACACCACATCTCTACTTAAGAGAAACATTTTTTTTTCTTTCATTTTTTGTTCAGATAGAGTGGGAGGGAGAGAGAGGAAGAGAGAGAGAGAGAGAGAAAAACATCGACGTGAAAGGGACACATCGAGTGGCTGCCACCCGCACGACCAACCAGGGCCGGGGACAAACTGCAACCGAGGTACATGCCCTTAGCGGGAACCGAACCCGGGTCTCTCTGTACCGCAGGCTGACGCTCTAACCGCTGAGCCAAACCAGCCAGGGCAAGAGAAACATTTTTATCAGTACAGAGGTCTTTTCTTTTTCTACACTTATCATGCCATGAATTCACAGGGAGTGGGTTCCAGCCGCTCTGGCTCCTTGCCATTGGTTCTCACAAATGTGCTTGTCTGGGCAGAGCAGGCTGGCGCTTCAGTGGCACCCAGGCACCTCAGGGTGCTTAATATGCACAATATGTATGTTAATTCTCTTGGCAAGGATCTTGCCCTTAACTTGTTTGTTTACAACAATGCCCACCACATGTTGGGTGACAGTGTAGACTCTTCCAGTTTTGCCATGGTGACGTTTGTGGGGCATTTCTTTTTGAACAGTGCCCATTCCCTCGATGTCTATAATATCACCTTTCACATAGATTCACATGTATGTAACCAAAGGAACAACTCCATGTTTTCTAAAAGGCCTAGAGAGCACATAGCAGGTGCCTCTCCCCTTTCCCTTTGTTAGTCATTGTGGCAAATGACTGGAAGGTGGCAGTTCTAGCCGAAAAGAAAAGTGAAAAGGTATTTCTTATCTCTTCCCTCAGTGTCAGCTATCTGTCCTCATAGCCATTTCCAATGTACCGTCCACATTAAATTAGAGTTGTTAAAAGAGAAGCCAAGTCACCAAGTTATTATCACAACTTTAACATGATTATGATTTTATTTAACATAATTAAGTTATGATTTTATTCATTTGAGATCTGAAGGCTTGGCTATGCTTTTCTCCTGTGACATAGAGTGTGGCAGCTTGGTGATGGCTCTTTTCCTCTCTGCTCAGAAGCCTTTTCAATTTAGAATGACATCATTGTTCATTTTAGGTAAAGTGAACATTACTGTAGTTATCTACATCTTCTTTGGCTTAGAGAAATGAAATCAGGCAAACTTGGGCTTGAATTCCAGATGGTGCAGGAACTGAATGTCATTGGGCCCCTGGAAAAATTATTTAACTTCTCTAAGCTTCAATTTTCTAAAAAAGGACATAATAGAATCTACCTCATTGAGTGGTCATGAGAATTAAATAAAATGATGTATTTATAATGCCTGGGACATAGTAGGTCTTCAATAAATGTTAGTTCCCATCCCCCAGACACTTATTTCTTTTTTTTTTTAAATTTTTTCTTTCTTTATGGATTTTAGAGAGAGAAGAAGGGAGAGGAAGAGAGAGAGATAGAAACATCGATGAGAAAGAACATAGACTGGCTGTCTCCTGCATGCCCCCCACTGGGGATTTGGCCCACAACTTGGGCATGTGCCCTGACCAGGAATCGAACCAGCGACTTCTTGGTGCATGGGTCGATGCTCAACCACTGAGCCACACCAGCCGGGTGACACATATCTATTTCTAAATAGAGGAGTAAACCTCCACATCTGTATGTCTTTATGTCTCTGATAAGAATGAAAATAGGCCCTGGCTGGTTTGGCTCAGTGGTGAGAGCATTGGCCTGCGGTCCAGAGAGACCCGGGTTCGGTTCCTGCTAAGGGCACGTACCTCGGTTGTAGTTTGTCCCCGGCCCTGGTTGGGTCGTGCGGGAGGAAGCTACTCGATATGTCCCTTTCACGTCAATGTTTCTCTCTCTCTCTCTCCCTCCCACTCTATCTGAACAAAAAATGGAAAATGTCCTCGGGTGAGGATAAGAAAAAAAAAAAAAAGAATGAAAATGGGACACTCTCCCTCCTAGGAGTACACTTGTGCCTTTCCCTTCCCCTCTTCTTCCTTCACAGGCAGGCATCTCCTAAACTCTAAGGGACCCCACAAGACTTGCAAGCAGGGGAGCAATGGACAGTGGCAGCTCATCCTGGGCTAATCTCCTGACCCAGTCCCCAAGGCCTCGCTTGCTCTGACTTCTTAGTGAGCCAAAGCTGCCAGCCTAGGCTCATTTCCCCACCTAGACTCTCTCCTGTGGCTTCTTCTATCCTTCCTTGTTTCACTGTCCCAGCTTTACTAAGTGTCCTCTCAAAAAAAAAAAAAAAAAGAATGAAAATGGGAAGATATCTAAAGACATATTCAGAACTACAGGCAGCCCATCTTTATCTAAAAAATAGCTTCCATCAAGCCTAGGTCTGTGGAACACGAGGAAAAGAAGAGGCCGCTATCTGTACTGCACAGTTCAAACTGTGCATGACTCAAACAGGGTCTCAGAATTTTTACAACATTCCAAATGAAAAAGAAACTAGGTGAGGAAGGATCTGCAATAGGATCCAGGCCTCCTAATTTTCAAAGAAGTGCTTTTTCTGACGCACAGTGTCTGGTTTCACCATCCGCATCACTCAAACACATCGGCATGTCTGACTCGAGGCTGTCATTTAGACCAGGCTTGCGTTTTCACTTCACCTGTTTCTGCATGGCAGTCACATGGGCTCACCAGCCCCACGGTGACCTCGATTTTGGTTACATACCGGTTTTCAGGGTCACTGCTGAGGTGGACCTGCTAGAGCCAGCGTCGTTCCTGGCTGAAACGGAGATCTGGTACTCTGTTCCACACTGCAGGGAGGAGATGGCGCAGGCGCTTAAGGCCGTGCTGCAGCTCAGCTCCGAAGAGGCGCTCCAAGCCGTCGCAGTATAGTTGAAAGCACCTTCTGTGGGGGCCCATGAAACAGCCGCCTTCAGAGCCCCACTATCAAAAGAGACTTGGATGTTGGCAGGAGCACGAGGACCTACATTTTTGAGAAACAATTAAGATTTTGCAGTAGCCTCAAGAACCCAAGTAAGATTTGGCCTCCCAAGTGCTTTGATAGAAATGCGCAGGCAGAGAGCGGCAGGAGGAGCGTCCACACCAGGCTGGGGAGCGGGGAGAACCATGTCCTAGAGGTGACTGGTTCCCTAAAGCCTTTCTCTTCGAGTGTTTCCCTGTGTTTTAAGTTTCAGAGACTTTGGATGTAGCCTGACTTTGCTGGGGCTGCTGTAACCAAGTACCACATATAGGTGGCTTAGGCAACAGAAATGTATGGGCTCACAGTCCTGGAGGCTAGAAGTCTGAAATCAAGGTGTTGGCAGGGTTGGTTCCTGCTGAGGGCTGCGAGACAGGATTGGTTCCTGGCCTTTCTCCTTGGTTTGGCTTGTAAATGGCAGACCTCGTGTTTATATGGTGTTCTCCCTGTATGTGTACGTCTGTGTCCAAATTTCCCTCTTTTTATAAGGACATGAGTCATACTGGATTTGGGCCCACTCTAATGTCATCTTAACTAGTTACATCTGCTATGAAATCAGCATTTCTTTATTCACACAGTATGCATTTAAACTACCAAGGGGGAACAGTCAAGGCACTATAAATAAACTCAGCATACATTTCAATAGCTGCTGCCAGCTGCTCTGTACTCCTCACTTAACACTACTCTTGATGGCTGCCATGCACAGCCCCTCTCACTAACAGAAAGGAAATTTGGGGGCTGAGCTGAGAAGTCTTACTTGTTCTCTGGTTGCAGGTGGAGTCATCCCCAGGGGTTCCATTGGCATTCCACGCATAGGCCTTTATGGTGTAGAGGGTCCCAGCGTCTAAACTGGTGAATGTCAAGGTGGTGTTTGTGGTATTCTCCTTCCATATTCTCCCCAAGCCATTGGCTCGCATAATGGACACAGAGAACCCAGTGGCCATGTATACAGCTTCCCACTGCACAAGAATAGAGTCTGAACTTGGAGAGCTTACTTCTAGAATTGGTGCAGCCAACACTACAATGACAAAAACACGAGTGTTTGCATTACAAAAGTTTGGTAAAGGAGAATTCGTATTTAGAAATAGGTATTCTGCCCTGGCCGGTTTGGCTCAGCAGTTAGAGTGGTGGCCTGTGCTCCAGAGAGGCCTGGGTTCGGTTCCCGCTAAGGGCATGGCATGTACCTCAGTTTCAATTTGTCCCTGGCCCTGGTTGGGTCGTGTGGGAGGCAGCCACTCCATGTGTCCCTTTTACGTTGATGTTTCTCTCTCTCTCTCTCTCTCTCTTCCTCTCTCTCCCTCCCACTCTACCTGAACAAAAAATGGAAAAACATCCTCGGGTGAGGATTAAAAAAAAAAAAAAAAATAGAAATAGGTATTCTGAGGTTAATTATCCATGTTATGAAATAATGATTTGCTTTGCAAAAGGATTCATGACAGAGTGTCATGAAGAATTGCTGTTTAAAAAAAACAACCATAAGGTCCGGCCGTTGTGGCTCAGTGGTGGAGCATCGACCCATGCACCAAGAGATCGCTGGTTCAATTCCCGGTTAGGGCACATGCCCAGGTTATGGGCCCAATCCCCAGTTGGGGGCATGCAAGAGCCAGCCAATAGATGTTCTCTTTCATCGATGTTTCTATCTCTCTCTCTCTCTCTTCCTCTCTCTCTAAAAGCAATAAAGAAAAAAAAAAACACCCATAAGAATTTCTATTTAAATGTGTATTTTTTTTTTTTTTATCCTCACCCGAGGACATTTTTCCATTTTTTGTTCAGATAGAGTGGGAGGGAGAGAGAGGAAGAGAGAAACATCGACGTGAAAGGGACATATTGAGTGGTTGCCTCCCGCACGACCCAACCAGGGCCGGGGACAAACTGCAACCGAGGTACATGCCCTTAGCGGGAACCGAACCCGGGTCCCTGTGGACCGCAGGCCAACGCTCTAACCGCTGAGTCAAACCGGCCAGGGCTAAATGTGTATTAATTATAAATAGCTCATCATAGGAATGGGGAACAGAGAAATTCTAATATTAGGTATTACTTTAAACTGAAGAATGTTAAGAAATAAGATAAAACATCCCTGTAATCATAAAATAAGTCAGTGGAGGAAATGATGGTTTTTATACTATTTTACTATGCAGACAACCTTTCTGAAATATGCTTAGGTACTACTTATCAAATCCATTTAAGTTATGCTGATGACAAACTTCAAATGTTTTTATTCTAAACAAGTCAAAGTGCAGCAAAATCCCTTCTGTGTTCTTTATTCAGCATGGTCTTGATGGGTAACCAAAGTTAAAAACAGAAATCCCTTTTTCAGAGATTTACAAGCAGGAATGGTTATTTTCCAAAGCAAAGCATCTGGAATTTAAATACCACCTTCTCACTCTAGCCAGTTTGGCTCAGCCATTAGAGCATTGGCTCTTGGACCAAAGGGTCTTGGGTTTGATCCTCAGTCAAGGGCATGTGCCTGGGTAGTGGGTTAGATCCCCAGCCTTGGTCGGGGTCGCGCGGGAGGCAGCCAATGCATGTGTCTCTCTCACATCAATGTTTCTTTCTCTCTCTCCCTTCCTCCCTTCCACACTATCTAAAACCAATGAAAAAATATCCTCAGGTGAGGATGAACAAGAAAATAATAATAATAATAATAATAATAATAATAATACCACCTTCTCCACAGATAACCAAATTCCCAAAATACATCATTTGGTGACTTTTACTTCTGGGCCCTGAATCATAGGCACTCACGTGACACAAAATTACATCATGTGATTGCAGCCTCAGTATAACTGATCCAGGTCACAAGCAATGGCTCGACGAGGGTGGGCATCCAGCTACCTGTCTTTGCCTGCTTTGGAGGTGATGCCTGGCTTCTCCCAGCAGCACTGATGGATCTGACGGTGATTTGGTACAAGGTGGCAGCCTTCAGGCCTGTCACAGTGCCTGGGGAATTAGCCACCATGGTTTCAATGACGGTGTCCCCATCTCTGGCTGTGAGGAGGTAACTGGTGGCCCCTGGCACTGTAGCCCATTCTACAGTGATACTGTTGCTGATTTTTGAGTATGCCTGATCAATAGTGGGCATTTCAGGAGCTGAAAGAGATTTGGAAGTTGTACATTAGCTGGAACACTTAGAAGAATTACTTCCTTCATCATTTTACTTTGCGAACTATATTTTTGCACCATCTTTCAGACATAGACTCAGCCCTTACTTTCCAGATTAAAAAAAAAGAGCTTGGTCGGTGTGGCTCAGTGGATTGAGCATTGTCCCATGGACTGAAAGGTCCCAGTTGGATTCCCTGTCAGGGCACATGCCCAGGTTTGGGGCTCGATCCACAGTAGGGGGTGTTCGGGACATAGCCGATCGATGTTTCTCTCTCACATGGATGTTTCTATCTCTCTCTCCCTTCCTCTCTCTAAAAAATCAATTATATATATATATATATATATATATTTTTTTTTTTTTTAATATATATTTTAAATTTTTTTTAAAGAAAGAAACACAGAAAAAGAAAGGCAAAGCTACTTTCCAGGAGAAAGCCAGAAAGCTAAAACCTTTCGTTCAGGAATAGGATTTCAAAGGTTTTTCCCACTTTGCTTCTAGGATAATTTGCACTTTTTGAATTTTTTTTTTCTTTATTGATTTTAGAGAGAGGAAGAGAGAGATAGTAACATCGATGAGAGAGAACATCGATTGGTCACCTCCTGCATGCCCTCCACTGGGGATTTGGCCCACAACCTGGGCATGTGCCCTGACTGGGAATCAAACCGGCAACCTCTTGGTGCATGGGTCGACACTCAACCACTGAGCCATACCCACCGGGCATAATTTGCACTTTTTGTATTTTTAAGAGTCAAATACGAGTGGGGAGTGATTGTGGGAAAAGATCTCTGATAGGAGGGAGAGGGTCTTTGAGGGGCTTCATTCCAGAAGATTCTACTCTAGTGTGGCATCTTGGGAATTTCCCACCCTGTTTTTTTAAAAAAATTTTTTCTTTATTGATTTTAGAGAGAGAGGAAGGGAGAGGGAGAGAGAGTTAGAAACATCAATGAGAGAGAACATCGACTGGTCGCCTCCTGCATGCCCCCCACTGGGGATTTGGCCCACAACCTGGCCATGTGCCCTGACCGGGAATCAAACCGGTGACCTCTTGGTGCATGAGTAGATGCTCACCCACTGAGCCACACCGGCCGGGCTCCCACCCTGTTTTAACACTGCCTCCACTCCCTGCCCTATGACTATGCTCCATCGCGTCCAGCGACATTCCACTTCCATCCCCACCTCTGCCATGGCTGAATCTCCATTCATGCATTTAATCTAATGGAGGAAGCAGGGAGAATTGAGTTTTGTTTTACAATTATGCCATTGTACTTTCTTTCATATTATTAGCATGGGATCATTTTCAGATTGTTCCATACAAAATAAAAATCAACTTTATTCACCCTTTCTCTATCAAAATTCTGCCTCAGCATAAAACGAGCTGCTCTGGTCCCTCCTCACCTGGGCCTGGCCATGGTTTGCCAGGGGGATATGAATGTTTATGTCACAAGCTCATACAAGGCATTCCTGGACTTTCAGTATGGGATGGGAGACAGAGCGTGATAATCAGATTCGCTACTTTGCAAAAACCCCATAGACACAAAAATGCCCCGGATGTAAATCCAAGTGAAAGAAAAGGTCAAGCAAAAAGAGCTGGGTTTCAGGTTTTAAACTGGCACCTGGCCTTTATGTGTAATGTAGACCATTTGCTGGGTAAATCACTACATGCCAAACTCAAAACTAAAGGGCAAAACATAACTATAGGGCCAAGAGGAGGAAGAGTAAACACAAACCAAATGTGAGACTTGCCAGTATTGCCCCCCTCCCCAGTAGCCCCCCCCCGCCCCCGCCAAATCCCTATGTGCATGATACAGACCCTTCTCTTTCTGTCCCAATGGCCCAGAGAGTTGGCTTTGGCAGTGTCTCAGAAATGACAAAGTCTCCACTGTGCACTGGCCAGACATTCCTTGAACATCACCCAGGACTGTCTCTTTTGCCATTGGAAGAGAATGATGACAGTTCTATAGGCTGGGGGTTGGGGGAGAGTTGCAGGTCTGCCCATCTCAGCCATTTGCCAGCAGAAGCTGACTCTGCAGGAAGCACGATGTCCCCTCTCCCCCCTGCAGGACAGAAAGCCCCAGCAGGGGCTCCCTCTTTCATCCCTCCCACACACAAATCCCTTTCCTGCTCCCCAAGTTATTTGTCCTCTGTAATATGCTATCTTTCCTCTAAATTTGTGGTATCTCTCAGCTCCTTCTGTTTCCTTTGTCCCCATAGTTTACATAGTTTATCTTCTATGTCAGCCAGTCTTGCTCACGGGGATGGAATAACTTCCTGGCAAAATGGCAACCGAATTAGCCATTGACACAGGAGGCCTGAGAGTGCATTCATGGAGTGGTTGGAAAGGAATATAAAAGATTAGCAGGTCACAGACGAATTCCCTGCAGGCCTGTCAAGGGCTCCTTTGAATCGAGCTGGGAGAGGCACATTTGCCCAGAAGGAGTAATGCATAAAGCTGGTTTCCCCTGCCTGAAACTCAGGGTCGGGTGGTGGAGAATAGCAAAAGGGTTGGGTTCAGGAACTCTGGGTTTGAGCCATTTAATTGTACTTGTGAACAGGTACAAATCATTTAACCTCTTCTAGTCTCAGTTTTCTCCCTGGAGAAATGTAGAACATTAATAATACCTACATATTAAAATTTACATTGAGCCCTGGCTGGTTTGGCTCAGCAGTTAGAGCATCGGCCTGCGGACCAGAGAGTCCCGGGTTCGGTTCCCGCTAAGGGCACGTACCTTGGTTGCAGTTTGTCCCCAGCCCCAGTTGGGGCTGTGTGGGTGGCAACCAGTCAATGTGTCTCTCTCACGTTGATGTTTCCCTCTCTCTCTTCCTCCCTCTCTCCTTCCCACTCTATCTGAAGATAAATTCAAAAACGTCCTCAGGTGAGGATAAAAAAACAAAAAACAAAACAAAAAACAAAATTTACACTGAAATACATCTCAGGACTGTTGTCAAGATTAAATGAAATAGAGTATGTATGGGTACTTTGAAAGGTAGGAAGGGCTAGCGTGTGTGTGTGTGTGTGTGTGTGTGTGCACCAGGACCAGCAAGTTTTGGGTTTGGAAAAGTCAGTCTGCATGGCACTGCCATCCCAGGAGGGGTGGCAGGGAAGTCAAGATTCTGGGAAGTCTGGGTAAGCACAGGCCGGAGAGATAGATTGCCTGTTTTGCCTGTTTTTCACTTGGTTCTAGGGCAGGATGTGAACAGGGACAGCAATAAAAGAAGATCAACACCTCTCTACTGTTTCCCTCAAAGAGAAGAAAGGCTTGAGTGGAATGGCAAGGTTCCATCCATTAGCAGTCTTCACTCTGTCTTAGTTCTTCTACTTGGCCCACTTGCACATTGATTAAAGAGAAAACATTCTTCCCTAGAGGTGCCATCAAGCATTCCGATGAGTCAGAAGTAAAACCCTTTGATGCTCCACATCTGTGCGTTCTACCAACACAGAGATCTAAATTAGCCCGCATGGTCCCAGTGCCCAGACACAGATAAACAGCTGATACCAAAGCCCGAAGAGAATCAAAATACACACATCCACATGGAAACCTCCTACATAGTGTCGACAAAACACTCCCATCTATAGAAAAGCCAGGACGAATCAATGCACAGCATCATCAGTACCTCAGCCTGCCCCACTCTTTCTCTCGAACAGTGGGGGACTAAAAAGAGCCTTGTTCTGGGGGCTCAATGAATGTGTCCTGGGATCTCCAAGAGACAGCAGAGCTGTATTTTGTCCACCCAAAAGCCACTTACAAAAAAAATAAGTGAATAAGAATAAAGCATTTAATGATTTTTAAAAACCCATTGTAGCCCTGGCCAGTTTGGCTCAGTGGTTGGAGCGTCAGCCCGCGGACCAGAGAGTCCCGGGTTCGGTTCCCGCTAAGGGCACATACCTCGGTTGCAGTTTGTCCCTGGCCCTGGTTGGGGTCGTGTGGGTGGCGACCACTTGATGTGTCTCTCTCTCTCTCTTCCTCCCTCTCTCCCTCCCGCTCTGTCTGGAGATAAAGGCAAAAATGTCCTCGGGTGAGGAAAAAATTAAGAAACCCATTGAAGCCCTGGCCAGTTTTGCTCAGTTAGAGCATCGGCCTGCAGACGAACGAGTCGCGGGTTCGATTCCGGTTAAAGGCACATACCTCGGTTTCGGTTTGTCCCTGGCCCTGGTGGGGTCATGCGGGAGGCAGCTGGTCGATGTGGCTCTATCACATCGATGTTTCTCTCTGTCTCTCTCTCGCCCTCCCTCCCTCCCACTCTATCTGATAATAAGTAGAAAAATATTCTCGGGTGAGGAATAAAAAAAACTAAAAAAAAACCTATTGTATATGTACGCATTATGGCTCAGCTATATGTCTAATATAAAATTTGAAATTGCCTTATTTATACTTCCTTTATTATGGTATAGATAAAATGATAAATTAAAATTGTTCTTATGTTGAATTGGTATGAGAGTTTACTAGTGATATAATTGATATTATAAGGTTCCTCCAGATCATCTAAATCCCATTGAATATAAATTTCCATTCTGGGGGCTTAGAGTTCTAGAATGTATGAGCTAAGAGAGATCTTTAAAGGAAATTAACCATGCCTTCAGTCATTTATTCAAGAAAAATGGTAATAAAATAGTTTTTTTAAAAAGCCCTTATCCAGCTCTGAGTTATCATTGTCTATATTTTAAGGATGGAATATTAGAAGTGTAAAATCTTTTTTTTATTCAAGTAGAGAATATTGAGATTTTAATAAAAAACATTTCTAGTTTTCTCCTCTAATTTCTCAGAAGACAAATAAGTTACATAAATTAGACTCTTCACTCTTTATGACTAAAATTTTGTTTCTTTGACTGAAATGATGTTCATTGTAACATTGTACTGATAGATACCTGTGTTTGAGAAAATCCATAACTTCACGACCCTAAACATCTCAGTACTAAATAAGAACATCTTAGGAAGGCTTGTCTTTGTTTTTTGTTATCTTTTAAGTTTGATCCATGTATTTGCCTTACCAGGTCCACTCACAGTGTGAGTGCTCAGAAAATGTCAAATACTTTTTCCTGGTATAGCCTTTATATTTCAGGGTAGCTCAAGAATTCACAATGATTATTCAAATCATATATGGGGAGGGGAAACTTGTATTTTAGAAAACTTTACCTGGTTTTGCTGAAGCAACCTGAAAAGGAAAGTTTAGAAAATTAGAACCATAAAGAGAAACACCATTTGGGGGAATGTGAAAACATCTATCAGCTCAGTAATAAATTCATCACAACATTTTTACATATCATGTGAGCCATCTTTTAATCCATGCAGAGTGTTTATTTGCACAAATCATTTCCCCACACTCAAATCTACCACAAAGCAATCCTAAATAGAATTTAGAGGCTGGAGACAGATCACATTACTATTTCATTTTCCTCCCTGAATCTGCCTATTGAACTAAGTCATTAGACGCTGACAGATTTTTCAGAAATCTTTGTTCTTGAAATATAATAATTTTGTTTTCTTTCTCTAGTAAATCGCATCACATTTCAAACACACAGACATACACAGTCTTAGTATGGTCCAAAAGTATTCTGATTTCTATCTCCTCACCCCCTAGGCCTTAAAAGAGGAAGATAATGAATGTCTGCCCTCCCACCTAAATAGTTGCAGGTAGGTCAGAATGGTCAGCTCACCATTTTAAGACAGAGAAGACTGAATCCAATCAAAGACAAGCATTTCTTGGGCCGACCAGCCATCACGTTGGACACGGCACTCACAGGGCACACAGCGTAGTGATCGGGGGCCTCGTTGTCCCCAGGAGGGCAGCACTATAGGTCGCTAGGATGTGGGGCTGTGATGCTGGGAACAGACCCTGGCAAGTAGCTCCTCCCCTTCAGTGTGGCGCTGACCTGTAACCAGGGGCACTTGGAGACTGGCAGGGACAGGTATCGCAAAGACTGAAAAAGAGTTGAAGAAAGCCACACCAAGCGGGCCAAAAAGCTACTGTAACCTGGGTTTGAAGGTAATACGTAGAAGGCTTTCCTTTCCTTTTTTAAAAAAACCTTTGTTTCTAAATAAAAATGTTACAAAGCTGTATAGAAAATTGTTGAG
Organism: Tadarida brasiliensis; assembly: GCA_030848825.1. Lineage (NCBI taxonomy): Eukaryota > Metazoa > Chordata > Mammalia > Chiroptera > Molossidae > Tadarida > Tadarida brasiliensis. The sequence goes on along the minus strand of CM061275.1, from coordinate 9,261,476 downwards.
ATAGTGGAATGATCATTTTCAATTTGGGGATCTTGACCAGTTTTCTTCATCCCTTTTCACCTTTGTTGTTCTTACTGTCTCCATAGAAAGTGATCAGTCTGCCGCTGGGAGCAATTTGCTGCAAAACTTCACAAGACAACAGGGCAGGGGGCTGGGGTAGGGCATTAGGAAGGTGTTGCTTAAGGGTATGAATTTACGACTAGCAGATAAATAAGACCTGGAGACCTAATGCACAGCACAGTGATAATAGTCCACGATATTGTATTATAAACCTAAAAGAGACTAGATCTTAATCGTTCTCCACACAAAAAAGAAATAATTCAGTGATTTGATGGAGGTGTTTAGCTAATGCTACTGTAGTAATCACATCGTAATATATGTGTCAAACCAACACGTCGTTCACCTCAAACTTACACGTTGTATGTCAATTATATCTCCTGTTTTTTGTTGTTCAATTATATCTCAAAAAAACAAAAAAATTAACAAGGGCAGGAACATGTTCCTGTGCTGGGAAAGAAAATTCTAGGAGCCAGTCTGATTCACTTATATAATTCTCAACAAATGTATCTGATTGAGCCCTTTGTACTAGACTACATCAGGGGGTTATCAACCAGCCTAATGAAGTGGCACCCTTATGACTGGCATCTTAATCCACCGTAAAAGCCAGGGGCCAGTCAAGAGGCAGAAAACACAGTAATTTGAACAGGGAAATTTTGATAGAATTACTAACCAGTAACAGAGGATTAATTGCTAAGGGTAAAGAGAATAATACAGGAATAGTGGCTATAGGAGCAGCCACTACCTCTAGGGAGAGGATCCAAGGAAGGAACAAATTTAGAAGAGGTTCCCTTGTGAGACTGATGTTCAGACTTTGTTGGAGAGGCTGTGACTGTGACCCACTCTTTGCTGAGGTACTGAAGTCTGGGGCTGGAGAGGAAGGAGTGTTAACAAAACTAGCTAGGAAGCCACCCACTGGGGTGCCATTGAGACTTACTAGGAAGTTCTCTGCTGAAGCACCAGCAAGACTTGCTGGGAAACACCCTCCTGTGAAGTGCTACTGGACACGCCAATGGCCGTATACACTGCAGAAGAAAAAAACCACCAGAACCAGGAAGCAAAGTTTATTTCTTCTGCAGCATCCTTTACTGACCAGTTTAATATTGTGCCAGCAGGCAAGAGAGAAACATTAAGGGCTCAGCTCCAGTATAACAATGTAGAGCACTTAAGAGTGGACTTGGGAGCTGAAGCTAGCTGTTTAACCTTAAACAAATATAACTCATGTTTGCAATAGGTTGAAAGGATACCCCCCACCCCACAACCTGAACACACTTTACCCGTGCATTACATTATGGATCATGACTGTGCCACAGAAATTCAACTATCCAAGTTGAGAAACAATGGATTTCAAGTCAGCTATGATGCTAATATTTTTCAGTTGATTGTATTCATGCTGTCATGTTCCTACAGTAACAAATGTTGACAGCTAGTGATCCTGAAATGAAAAAAATACTTCAGAAGTCAAAAAGCTGGCAGATCTCATAGACTGGAATGGAGGAATTTCAGGAAGACTGTAACTATCAGGGAGAAAGGTTTCCTTTCCCATAAGATCAGCTCCACAGAAGAGGTCCTGTAATTGGGTTCAGCAGTTGAGGTGACAGAATCAAATTAGGACCCAAACCAAGTTGAAGCTTATCAGTTGGCCAGTGTAACCAGAGTCCTGGTCAACTAGTCAGTGTTTAATTAAGGTCACACATTGGAATCAGTTAAACTGCCAACGTCTAGGCCTCATCTCTATGTTCAAATGAAAAACTACTTATATTCATAAAGGGCAACTGTTTTGCAGGTGGGTATCAAGTGATTACCATTTTTTTTTTTCCCATTTCATCTTGAAAACACAAACTGCTACTGTCTTGGAATTCTCCCAGTAACTTAAATTTGCTCTTCATTCCCCACTGGACACTTAATCACAGGTTTTTAAAAAACAGTAAGTAAACAGCACAAAAGTCCAAGAGCAGTTTAGCTCTTTTGAAATCTCATGCAAATTCCAGCCCTTTTACTTTACATTTTTTCCTTTTTTAATTCTCACCCAAGGACATTTTTCTATTTATCTTCAGATAGGGAGAGAGAGTAGAGGGAGGAGGGGGAAAGGGAGGGGAGGGGAAAGGGGATAGGAGGAGGGGGAGGGGGAGAGGAAGAGGGAAACTATGGCAGGACCTCGCAGGACCCCCCCCCCATCAGGGCAGGGGAAGAACTGCAACCTGAACCCAACCGAGGTACAAGGTACGAGGTACGTGCCCTTGCCCGTACAACACTCTAACCACTGAACCAAACCAGCCAGGGCTATTTTACATATTTTTAAAAAACGTTTTTATTTTAGAGAGGAAGAGTGGGTGAGAAACATCAGTTTGTTGGCTCCAGTTATTTAGGCATTCATTGGTTGCTTCTTGTATGTGCCCTAACCGGGTATCCAACCCACAATCTTGGCCTATCAGGATGACACTCTAACCAACTGAGCAACCCAGCCAGGGTGAGGCCTTTTTTTAGACATGATCAGTAGCTTTCATTAGATTCCTAAAAAGGGGTCCATAACTCAAAGGTTAAGAACTAAGGAACTAAACTCAATTAAGAGGTTAATTGGGCAACATTTATGTGGAAAATTCCTATTAAAATCTCAAGATTATTAATAGACTAGCCCATGTAAAGTATTTAATTGCAATCTGAACATGGGAAAACAGATGAAAGGTACTAATACATGGAAGGGTGAAACCATTTCAATAAGTTGAGAAAAATTGGACAGAGGCTGCCAGTTATCAAAAATTTTTCAAGTTTTCTCATGTTCTAAGAAATAATCCTGAATATATTTGACATTAATATTATATGTTCTATCAAAATATTCCTCAAAAGCACACTTTTAAGTGTCATAAGAAATCAAATGCAGCTTGTGATAGAACTTTCACCTCCTTGAAATAAATTCTTTCCACATTTTACTTAAAATACATTGTTGAATTAACAATTTAGGTGGAACCACATTCTAAGGAGAAGCACCATTAACTTAGGTATACCAAAAATATTTTCCATATGAGATATCTACTGGTTTTCATTACTCAAGAATAGTTTTCTAATTTCTACATGTCAATTCACTTGATCTCAATTTAAAACTATCTTCTACTCTTTAAAAAAAAAAAAAAAAAAAAAAAGCATAGCATTTTCATAGAGAAATTCCTTCATTTAATGAGATTTTTCCGGAGTTAGGTAGGTACAAATGTTAGGCCCACACATGAAGGGCTGGCTCTTCCAATATACTTGTTTGCTCCATTTAACACGGTGCCAGGTGGCTTCTGAGTGCCTGTCAGTTGGCCCATATAAGCAGTGAGACCAAATAGATGTTAATATGATAGGATTTCAGGAACACTCATGTTAGTCCTGGCACTGATCTTAAACAAATTGCTCTGAGCCTGTTTCTCTGCTCTAAAAAGAGTTAATTTATAAAAGCTCCTTTAAGTCCAATTATGTAATCCAAGTGCAAAGTATCTCAATAAGCACCTTTGATGTGAGATTGAGTCATCACCCAAACCAAAGAACAATCCAGTAACACAACACCCGAGAACAAAGGGAACTGCCATTAAGAACTCAAATAAGGATTACTGAGTATCGATATATGTCCAATTCTAGTCTACACACTTAAAATTCACTGAAAAATACCTCTACACAAAGTGTGACTCTACTGACATTTTACCAATTTCCACAAAAATACTTTAAAAAAATATTAAAACATAGGGGAAAAGTCAACACCCAGGATAAAGGATTTAATCCAGTATTTATTCCACACTCATGATCCTTCTCTGTAATCAGAATACAAGTCATAAGAACAATCTATCAAATAATTTGCCAATAATCTTAAATAATGCAGCACAGCATTACTTTTAATACTTCTCTGCTCTAGATTAAGTTTAAAAACTCAAACAGCAATCTTCATTATCAATAAAAAAGTTTTGAATTTTAAAAAAAGGACACTATATCAAGCTGTTTTATAATTTAAGTATTTTCCATTTATAAAAATGCTTTGGAAGCTCGAGGCTTGAATCTATTTCTCTACTCATCACCTGCCCCACCCTTCTCCCCAATTTCATGTTAGTACAGGGTTGCTGCAAGAATGCTGGACTTCAGACATTTTTCCCTTTAATATAATAGTATTTTAAAATCTGAGAAATTTAAAAGAAAGAATACATGTCATGTATTTTTTCAAATAAAAAAACTAAATGAATAAATTTTAGGCATACTAAGTGTCCCTTTGAGGTAGAATGCTAAAAGGACTTTTGATCAAATCACAGCCTAATTTAAACCTCTGTATCAGAAACTACTCATAAATTCTCTCTAAAGTTAACTGTGGAGAATATTAATTGTAACATATTAACAAGAGCCTTCCAAGATAATATACAATGGACAAGAATGTTAATCCTACAACTGCTGCCTTCATGTACATTGAAAGCACATAATTCTCCTATTATAAACATCCAATATCCATTTTCAAAGTCTTTAGCATTCTATTACGAAAAGCACAGCCATGCTAACTTTAGTACACAAACCATAATCCCACACCTACAAAAAAAATAGAATTAGTGGCAGTTTATTGCCTTATACAAATTTAACCAACATGGCAACCATGCCAAAGAAATTAAAACTTTTTCAGGACATATGTACAGACTGTACATCTCAAAAACAATTAAACAATAAAAATGCAAGAACAATCTGTGCATCGTGTATCAAACTCAATAATTGGGTGAAAACATCAATGCAATAAATGGGATTACAAAGGCACTTCCCTACACAAAAGAGGAAATGAAAATGCAGCCTACAGGGAGCTTGAATAGTACATACTACTGCAACAATCTCAACTCGGGAGGGGGAAAAAAGCAGATTTAATCAAAGATTTATAGGATTCAATGTGATCCACTTTCACAAAACATTTTCACACAGTCTCGTCTTTGTTTTTATGTTGTTTTTCTTGGCTCTCTGGTTCTATACTTTGGCTCCTTCGATGATCATGTTTGTCAGACTGGTCCTTACTATCACTGTGATCCCGTTTGTGGGAACGTTCTTTGCTTCCGCTACGCTTTCTAGATTTATCTTTGCTGGGGCTACGTTCCCGTTTTCTTGATTTTTCAACACTGTCAGTTCTTCCTTGACTGCCACTTCGACTCCGTTTATTTGATGACTTCTCCTTGCTTTCACTTTTATGCTTACTTGATTTCTCTTTGCTCCTGCTTCTACTCCGTTTCCCTGTGTTCCTACTTCTACTCCTACTTCTATGTTTCCTTTCTCTGCTTCTGCTTCTACTATGTTTTTTCTCTTTCTTGGAATCTTTTTTGTCATCTCTATGCCGTCTATCATCTTTGTCTTCTTTATGTTTTTTTTCTTCCACCTCACCCCTACTTCTCCGTTCCTTGGACCGTTCTCGTGACCGCTCTCTCTCCTTTTCTCGGTCATTACCTCTTTCCTTATCATAGTCACGATCACGTCTTCTACCTCTCTCATTTTCTTTCTCTCTTTCCCGATCCCTGTCCCTTCTATCTCCTTTCCTATCACGACTTCGACTACGACTTCTATGCCTTTCCCTACTCCTGCTATGCCTGCGCTCTAACCCCCGATCAATACTCCGGGATCTTCGCCTTTCTTTCTCTCTTTCTTTGGCTTCACGCTCTAGTCGCTGGCGTTCTTTCTCTCTCTCTAATTCTCGGTCAAAACTAGAGCACCCATGGCATTCCCGATGATGGCTTCTACTTCTTGATCTTCTTGGGGACCTCCGTGGACTCAGCGATCTTCTTGGAGACCTAATATTTAAGAAAGGGGGAGGAAAGACAAGAATTTGAATTAAACATATTGTAAAAGATATAACTTTCATCAATGTTATTTATTTAGATCCCTAGCTTACATAAACATGTCAAGAATAATTAAAGAAAAAATTTGCTTGTTCACATTTACAGATACATAATTTTGTTGAAAATGCCATGAAAGGCAGAAAATAATCTTTCGGGAGAAAAAGCGACAAACCCATAAAATGAACACTATAAACAGAACTTGCCAGATTTTAAGGATCTTTGTATAAAGCATGTTTTTAAAATTAGCTTAATTCAAGAGTTACATTACCTTGAACGTCTGCGTTCAACATGTCTGTCTATTTCCTCAGCACCTTCCTTCCCTTCTTTCTTGATTTTTCTAGGCCGTGTTTTAATCTGTTGATCAATATTCTTCTGCACTGGAACTGGAATTCTTGGAAATAAGGTAGAAAACCACTCCAGTTTTGTGAGAAAAGACCGCAGCATTTCTCCAATGGTCATTACACAGCCTCCACCAGCCTTCACATCTAGGTCCTACAGAAACACAAAAGATACCCTAGCCGTCAAAAATAATTATTTCAATATATACATGATTACTATAAAAAAATTACCATCTTTGGAATCTCAAATACAAAAAAAAAAAAAAAAAATCTAAAAGGACAATTTCAATGTGTACCCTCCTAATCTGGTAATGAATGATACAGAGAAATACTTGGGCTTAATTCTGTGCATGCAGGTGCGAACAAATCCTGCAGCCTCCTGGGCATAGAGAAAACTGATCTCACTCAGTAAAAATATGAAACAGCCCCTTACATTACTTAACTATGTGGAACAATCAACTTAAATTTGCATTCCACATACCCACTAAGTATATAGTGATTTTTGTGGAAATGTTTGCACACATCATTCCTAGTACTGTGACCTAGCTACATATGAACTACTTCAGACAATTCCTGTCTAAAGACTATCTTTTGACAGCTCTAATATAAAATGAAGCCCTAATAAAACTGGAAGCAATAGCAAACCAACTGCCATGAAGCAGTGAGGTTTCTAATTTAGAGTCATGTAGAAAATAAATAAATGAACAAATAATTGGAAACGCATAATCCATGATGACCATTGTCTCTGAAAAGGGTCATTACCGCATGAAGGCCTTCTTGCTATGCCCTCTCACAGCTCAGGACATGTTAGTCAGCTATTGTCAGTCCCAAACCTATAGTGCAAGCACACAAGGAAAGTGAGATTTGTTATCTAAACAGGAAAACAAGAGCTAAAGGTAAAACTGCTTGCACTCACACACATTTAAGTGTTCAGATATACAGTATTTCCAAATATAATCGCTGCAGATATCTAAGGAAGAAAACAATAAGTTAGCTTGAATAGAGATCCTCAGGTTTGTAAACACAATAAAAAAACAGATTATGTAGAAGCATTCAGAAACAAACCTAATACCAATTATGAAATGGCACATGATTTTTAAATATAGAAGAGAGAAGTACTTCAGCCTAAAATATCTCATCTAAAAAGAAAAAATATGTAGATTATGGTTTATCACCTAACACACCTTATGTTTCTTCGGGGATACTGCGCAACTCAGTAAATAGGCAAAAAAAGCAGACAAAAATTTTCCATGTTTATATGAGTGAGAATTTTTTAGGTGTGCACATAACACACTAGAAAAATTTCTATTACAACTATCCTTTAATTCAACAAATTCTTTGGATAAACTTTAAAAACAGACCACTAACTTATCCTGGTCTGTGCTTTCTCTGCTCCTCTGTACTCAGCTTTAACAGGGGAGTCTGGCAGGACACATAGCAATCTTCCTGCCAGTTTAGGAGGGGCGTCCTGAGTATAGAGCTGGCTTTTAAAGGCACGCAAGGACAATTAAAAAAACGTATTAATAATAAAAACGGGACTACTGAAACATAACACTCAAAGTTTACTTTATGAACCTGAAAACATAAAGTAGCGGTAAGGGTAGATATATGGACAATAAAGCTCACTATTAATTCTTCTTTGAGCTCTTGGGCTTCACTAGGTATGATTACTAACACATGTATGATTTAAATCTGACAAAGTCAAGTATCCCAAAGTAATTCTTCTTTTCTGAACATATGCAACAAGCTCAATCTTGTTAAGTTCAAATGGCAAACTAAATTTATAATTAAAACAATATCTAAAGTAATTTAAAGAAAAGGTTTACTAGCTTTGTAAATATTTATAGTATAATAGGAGTCAGAAAGCTAGACTTGAAATATTATGGTCACCTTAAATAAATCATCTTAACTCTCAGCCTACTTAAGTTCCACCCAGCTCTTCAATTCTGCACTTCTATGCAAGCGAGAACATTAATATTAGAAAGAAGTTAAACAGTAAAGAACTAAAAAGTTCTAGAAAAAACGCTATAATTAGTATTCTATGTGCATGTCTTATCACTTCAATCTTGAGCATGGTCCACCTTAAAAAGTCACAACCGACTGTACAAGATCAATACCACACACATAATATAAAAAAAAGTCTTAATAGTTATCAAAAAATATTTAGACTTAAAAATCAGAAAATAAAACTTTAGAAAAATTAACCTAAGATATATAAAACCCACCAAGTCTTAGTAAAAGGACATTAATTCCAAAAGTATTTGAGTGAAATTAATTTAACTACAAAAAATTCTGGAAGACATTAAACCTCTAATAAACAAAAGATATTAAAAACATTAGAGTAATCAGAAAAAAACTAATTATTACCCTTGCTGACATACCTCTTCATCATCAAGGAAGGATTCAAACCAGTCCCATAGATCTGTAGGGGGCTGCGTGTACCTAGAATAACAAAAGACTGATTAGGTTTGTGGGAATTAAAATGAAATACTTACTGAAAATGTAGATAAATGCCCGCTCACCTTATATACATAAATCCAAGGGCTCTAATATATGGAGAGTCTGTGTGTGTTATGAGACCCATTACTTGCTTGCGAGTTAACTTCAGAGTAAATAATTTGTATAACAGGCAAAAAGCTGTAGAAACAATTCCTCCTGTTCCAACACCTCGAACCTTTAAGGGAAAGAGTTAAAAAAAAAAAAAAGGTAGTAAAATAATTAATGGAGGTATTTAACCCCAAATGATTAAGATATACTCCAGACCTGAGAAAGGAGCATAAAAATATAACTTCTAACTCCAGTCATAGGACACTTGAAATTAGATTAAAAAACAAAAGAAAACAAAAAACCAAACATCTAAGATCTTCCAATTAATCATCATTTGAGCATGTAACTGACATAAGTATAAACTTAGTTATCAGACACAAAAAAACTGAAAAAATGCACGTACTTCTACTTACCCCTCCGCACATCCCTGTTTGGCCTGCTGTCTTCCTGCTTCCTTTCTCCCATGGTTCAACATGTGTGACCTGAAAATAGAAAAGAGGAACACAACACACATTCATACTTCGAATTTTTCACAAGTATGATTAAAGTAAACCCAAGTCCATTACAGAGCAGCTCTTCCAAAAGTTTGGAATTGGGTATTTTGACATGATGTATATATTTTGTTTATACATATTAGGTATGTAAACCATCTTTTAAAGACTTGTTTTGATATTTAAAGAGCACCAGTAAAGCTACTAGGGTTTAACAAAACCTCAACAGCTTTACAGAGCAGAAATCCCATTAGCTTTGTAGAGAGCTGGTACATGTGGAGCCAGAACATTTCCAGTCCCATATACTTGTATAAAAAAAAATCTGCTATTATACTAACTTGATAGCTTTTTATGAGTTGCTTAAAAAATAAAAATTCTCATTTTAAAATGGATGAAAACTCTCACTTAAAACATTAAGTATTTATTTAAAAAGATATTTTAAATACCTCAATAGTTCAATTTTATGGTGATTTAAAATTGAACATTAAAATAAAGAAAAACGACTTGAAGAAAGTATGCTAAAACAACAGAAATTATTTCTGATGCAAAATTTTGGAATTTTATTCTTTTTTTTTTTTTTACCGTGATCAGGTATTATATTCATTCCTGATTAAAGATGACATTACAAAGACCATACCTACAGAGATCATTCCAGTCGGTCAGTGTATAATTTATTTTCAACCTAATTATGTGAACCAATTCAACTGAATAAATGTGATTAGTCATTACACTAAGTATACCCAAAGATTCAGTATCATCTTTGTTAAGGTGGGCACCCTATAAAAACCATATACTTTACCTAAAATATAGCAAAGAAGGAATATTAGCTCTACAAAAGATATAAGGAAGGCCTTTGGAAAGATGAGACCCATTGTTTCTTAAAAGCAAAATAAAATCCTGTTCTTTCACTAGTATTTTTAAAGCACTATTTCCATCCACCCATGGTTAGTTACATGTTAGTCTTTTTCAGTGGCTTCAGAATGGAAAAGCAGGCATTCAAATGTAAAGCACTAAACTATTTTGCTCACCTGACTCCTGCACTGCTTCACTGTTTAGTTTCCTTCCCCCACCTTGCTGCATAAAAGATGTCTCAATTCCTTAAAGGCTAGCCAAAGCGGTGGATGCAACTCAAAAGGGGCTTACAAAATTGAAGCCTACACATTTCAATGATCATTTGATCTAATGTCTTGATAAGAAAGCCTGGGGCTTTAGGTCTTTTTTTTTTTTTTTTGCGGGGGGGGGGGGGCGTTAGTGTTGTAACTAAATCTAAATAATTTGTAGTAGAATCTTAAAGTCATAGCTTTTCCTATCACATTAACATTTGCCTGATATTAAACAGAACCTGCCACAAAAAGAGCAGGAACCCAATTTTTATTTATTTTTTTAGAGAGAGAGAGAGAGAGAAACATCGATGTGAAAGGGACACATCGAGTGGTTGCCTCCCACACGACCAACCAGGGCCGGGGACAAACTGCAACCGAGGTACATGCCCTTAGCGGGAACCGAACCCGGGTCCCTGTGGACCGCAGGCCGATGCTCTAACCGCTGAGCCAAACCGGCCAGGGCAGGAACCCAATTTTTAACTGTTTGAAGTTTACTACTAAATAAAGCTAAGGGTTGAATATTCACCACACTGTCTGTATCCGTGCTGAAAAAGGTCTTTCTTTTTAAAAAAACCTAGTTGATAGAATTACAATACTCTTGCAAAAGGATATCAAAATTTCAGGGTAATTTTTATACCCACAGTTGAACTGTATTCTCAAAATGATTTTTCTATCGAAAGGAACTGATGTAACATAAATAAACAAATAAATCCTTCTAACCTAATCACTTAATTGGGAAAAAGGTGGACAAAACATAACAGGAAATAAAACAGTTAACTTTTGTTAACACCTCTACATATATGTTCAACTTACAGAAAATACTTTATGTGGTCTATTAAGTGTTTTAAGAGTCAACATAGACAAAACGGATTGTATTATATTAGATGCTCTACCTAAAATACTTAAAAGATCGTCAAGGCTGTTATAAGTGTTCTTTAAAATATAACATTAGGAGGCCCGGAAGACATTTTTAAAAAACTACGTAGTTTGCAGGTACGTGGTGAAAGCCTATCTGGTTGGTAAAGAAAAGACCAAAACCAATGGCCAAAAAAATCTAATTAACTGTTCATTTAACCCAGGGAAATGCATTTATGGCGATTGAGCATGATTAATAGTGCATACCTCTACCTGCGACCCTGGGCTGCTCCGAGCCTCGCTGCAAGACTGAGTCAATCCTGCTAACGAAATAAGAACTGAGACAAGAGTGCAGTGAGGAGGCGCCAGGTGAGCTCCCCAGCACAGCCAAGCCAGCACCGACCCTGCCGCAGAAGCCCAGGGCCCAGATAAAATTAATAAGCCCAACGCACAGGTAACAAAGACCACTTACTCCTGACTTCCTGCTGGGAAAATTTCCAGGCCTTCTGTACACCTCCTGCACTGGCACCTTCCACCCTCAACCCTCCCACCCCACCCGCACTGACCATTTCCCTGTCTGGATAGTAAATACCAAGAACACGAGGCCAACATTGAAGCAATACACGCCCTGGTCGGGGTGAGCGGGAGAAGCACCAACAAGTTGGCGCCGAGTAGATCCACATCAAAAGGAATAATTTTAAAGCTGTGAACTGGAGAGGCATCAGTTACTCTCTTCTGCTCTCCCCCACCCTTCTTGTCCAACTCCCCCCAGGGGTGGGCAGGAGGTGAGGGGGGTGGGAGGTGAGAGATCAACAGCGGCAGGCTCTCTCGGCCCTAAAAATCTGAAAAGGAAATGAGGGCGGCCCCAGTCTGACCTCTCTCTGACAGACTACTGGCCACAGCCCCCCCTGCACCCACCCAGCCTTCCCCCCACCCACAAATCTTCAGACCTTTGGGGCCGCCTCCTCTCGTTTCCTCCGTACTCCCTTTTCCGAACTTAACCCCTGCCCGGGCCTAGACGCTTCATACCTTAAAGTAGATCTCGTCCACCACCTCGTGGTAGGTCTTGAGCTCGTAGAGCTGCACTTTGAAGTAAGGCGACGACAGGATATTGGTTAAGATCATGGGGTTGAGGTTCATAGTCTTCTCGTTGCCCCACAGCGGCAGCACATTGCCCTGTTTGCCCGAGACCGCCGGCTTGGTGGCACCACCGCCGCCGCCGCACTGCTGCTGCTGCTGCTGGGCCGCGGCCGCGGCCGCCTGGTGCTGCGGCTGCGAGTTGCCTGTCAGCGCGGGGCTGTTGTTAGCCATGTTGCGGCGGAAGGAAGGAGGGAGGGAGAAGGGGGGAGGGGGCCAAGCTTAATCGCTCTTCGGGACAACGGTCCGGGACCCTACTCCATGGAACGCTGTCGGGAGAGGGAGCCGCCTCGCTGTGCCCAGTCCGGGAGAGGGAGGACGACGAGGACGCCGACAAATGAACTCCGAGTCGAGAGCAGACACCGAGACGCTTGCCGCGAGAACTCCCCAGCAGAAGGCGAACCGGCGGCCAGGGAGCGCGATCTCTTCCGCCAACTGCCCCTGGGAACAAGATGGCGGGCCGGCGGATGTGACGCCACAGGCCCCAGAGTTCCAAGCTTAGCCGGCAACCAATCAGAGACGCCCAGGTGGGCTGGCGATTCCTCTTCCTATTTCCGCCGCGCGTTCTGTGCACTCCACAGTTGCTGCGGTGGCGTGATGTTCTTGACTTTTAGGTTTCTACTGGGAATTTGGGAGTCAGAGGAAGGCGTTGTAGGTCCAATTAGAATGTTTTCGTATTTGGACTGGGGCCCCGGTCTCTCCTCTCGAAAGTCGGGCAAGAGAGAGTTCGCATGGCTATGTGCTTGCAAATTCGTCACTCTAAATCCTGCGGAGTATGCGAACCTCCTGAGTTCAGTTTTAAGATTCTCTGGAAGGGATGGATGGTGGCCAGGGCCTCACGCCTCCATGGGATTACGATACAAAGTCTTTTTGTACTCCCTTGGGCTGTAGTGTCCGATCAGTGGCCTTGTTTAAGCATACTTTTATTAAACTGTTAAATCGAGATAACATCTTGCTAAGCATTAAGAGCTACAAACCTGGAGGGCCTAGTAAAATGCTCCAGGCATTTGTTAGTGCGTTTTCGTTTGTTTCTAGTCGCGTTCTTAAATTCTGCAAATGCAGAGTGAATGGTAAACCTTGGGCGAGGCACCAAAATGGGGCGGGAGGAGGTGGGAGGAGGTGGGGAAAAGTGTGAAAATGAGTCAGAATCTGTTTATCTCTCTGAAGCTACAGTTAACCTAGAGAAGGCTCATATGTTTAGCAGTTAAGAGAATGCTACAAAAGACAAATTTCTACAGGTGGTAATGGTAGAGAATAGCCTGAATATATATACAAGTAGGGTAGATCAAGGCTTGTTAGAGAGTAAACATCCCAGTTGACAGGAGCCAGGAAATATGCTTATGGGGGAGTAATGGCTGCATGGGAATTGGGCCACTGAAGTGCCGAGAATTTTAAATGAAATCATACACTATATTCTCTTTTGCCTGGCTTCCTTGACTCATAATTTTGAAATTAATTCTTGTTGCTTGTACCAACATGTCATGTGGTATTTGTTTTTGTTTTTATTACAGAACAGTATTACATTATATGGGTTTATCCAATCATCTATTGGTGATGGCCATTTCGGTTTCAAATTTTGGACTATTGCAAATAATAGTTGCTATGAACATTTGTATATTAGTCTTTACGTAGACTTGTTTTTGTTTCTCTTGGCTAAATACCTAGACTTAGGCCCTGGCCGTGTAGCTCAGTTGGTTAGAACGTAGTCCAGATATCCTGATGTTGTGGGTTACATCCCAGGTCAGGGCACATACAGGAATCAACCAGTGAATGCATAAGTGGGTGGAATAACAAATTGATGTTTCTCTCAAAAATCAATATAAACCCTGGCCGGTTTGGCTCACCGGTTAGAGCGTCGGCCTGCGCACCAGAGAGTCCCGGTTTCGGTTCCCACTAAGGGCACGTACCTCAGTTGCAGTTTGTCCCCGGCCCTGGTTAGGTCATGTGGGAGGCAGCCACTCGATGTGTCCCTTTCACGTCAATGTTTCTCTCTCTCTCTCTCTCTCTCTCTCTCTCTCTCTCTCTCTCTCTCTCTCTCTCTCTTCCTCTCTCTCCCTCCCACTCTATCTGAACAAAAAATGGAAAAATGTCCTTGGGTGAGGATTAAAAAAAAAAAATGTCCTCTGGTGAGGATAAAAAAAATCAATATAAAATATTTTTTCTTTATTGATTTTAGAGAGGAAGGGAGAGGGAGAGAGGGGTAGAAACATCGATGAGAGAGAACATCGATTGGCCGCCTCCTGCATGCCCCCCACTGGGGATTTGGCCCACTACCTGGGCATGTGCCCTGACTGGGAATCAGACCAGCGACCTCTTGGTGCATTGGTCCACGCTCAACCACTGAGCCACACCGGCTGGGCCAATATAAAATTTAAAAAAAAAAATCTCTTGACCTACCATGTATGAGTCTATTTCTGGACTCTTTGTTCCATTGATCTTTATGTTTATCTTTTTTATTTTTTTAATTTATTTTTTTATCCTCACCCGAGGACATTTTTGCATTTATCTTTACATAGAGTGGGGGGAGAGAGGGGGAAAGAGAGAGAGAGAAACATCTGTGTGAGAGAGACACATCGACAAACCACAACCGAGGTATGTGCCCTTAGCGGGAACCGAACCTGGGACTCTGCTCTGCAGGCTGACGCTCTAACCGTTGAGCCAAACCGGCCAGGACTTTATGTTTATCTTTTAACAATATCAAACTATTTGGATTACTGTAGCTTTATAATAAGTTTTGAAATTAGGTAGGTTACATCTTCCAACTTCATTCTTTCTCTTAAAAATTGCTTTGAGCCCTCCTGCATGCCCCCCACTGGGGATTTGGCCCACCAGCGAGGCCCAGTTGGTTTGGTGTCGACCTGTGCACCTAAAGGTTGCTGGTTCGATTCCTGGTCAGGGCACGTGCCTGGGTTGCGGGTTTGATCCCCAGTGTTTTGCTCTCACATAGATGTTTCTCTTTCTCCCTCTCCTAAGTCCTTTGTGTTTACATCAGTTTTCTTAAAAATAAAAGGCCTAGCCTGTTGGCATGTAATCGGTGTTCACGAATGAATGAATGAGTAAATAATTAAAATAATTAACGTGTAACTAAACTAACAACTTAAATGTTCTAGTGTTCTGAACATTTTATTGTTCAAAACCACCATGCATCTAGAGTAACAAGAAGCCATTGTAGCTCTGGCCGGTTTGGCTCAGCGGTTAGAGCATCGGCCCACGGACCAGAGAGACCCGGGTTCGGTTCCCGCTAAGGGCACGTACCTTGGTTGCAGTCTGTCCCCAGCCCCAGTTGGGGTTGTGTGAGTGGCAACTAGTCGATGTGTCTCTCTCTCTCTCTTGCGTTGATGTTTCTCTCTTCCCCTCCCCTCCCTCCCGCTCTATCTGAAGATAAATGAAAAAAAAAAAAAGTCCTTGGGTGAGGATGAAAAAAAAAAAAAGCCATTGTATAAAGTACCCAAGAACTAAAGATCTGATCTGATTGGTAGATTGTTCTGTACAGTAAAGGGTGTTGGATATGGGTATTCCTGATTCCTTGGTTATGATTTCAAAGCACCTTATCTGACTATCAATAGTCAGATAAGGTATGAGTTGAAACTTAAGAATTATTTGGAGTTATTAGGCAAATAAAGAGGTAAGGATATTCTAGTTAGGGGTAGCCTCTGCAAAGGCTCTAAGGAATGAAAGAACAGATAATGTATTTGGGTAACTGTTGCTATTATAGTAGTTAAATTTGTTTCAAGATGACAGGAAAAACCAGTAAGCCATACAATTGCATACTGGCTAAATACAGTCGGTCCTTGTTTATCGCGGTTAATCAGTTCCAGACTCTACTGCGATAAATGAATTTCCACGAAGTAGGATTCTTTATTTATAAATGGAACATTTTCGCAGTTAGAGCATAGAAAACCTGTTTATGACCTTCTAAATAACGTTTTTTAACATTATTAGAGTCCTCTAGACATGTAATAACACCCCTTAGTCACCATTACACTCATATTACCCAATATATTAGACAAAATAAGAGAAAATAAGACATATTAGATGTTACAAATATATTATTATTATTGTACATTTAATTACACACACACAGTTCTTACACACAACCACTAACCTATGTAAATAGCGCAACCTGTTTGATGATGAAGCGATGAAGATGAAGAGATGTACTGCACAGCAAAGAAGAGCAAGGTTACTGCTCCTCTGAAGGCACGACCTCAGTAGGAGAGTCTTCAGGTGGTGCAGTATCTTCAGCAGGTGCGTCGTCGTCTTCTTCCGCTGAAGGAGCACTAGGAGTAGGCAGTGGGTGTGTGGGTGTGCGGCTGAAGAACATCGTGATAGGCAGTTGCTGGCACTGTTTTTTCACATGTGTGAGGAGGCTTTTGTAGGGTTCTATCGCTCCATCAAGTGCATTCCGGAACCACAATGCACGTATCCTTTGTGGGTCCCATTCGCCAATCATGTCCTGTACTCCCTTAATAGTTCTCATGACTTGAGAGAGACGCTCAAGTGTAACGCCAACTTCCTCCTCCTGACCCCCAGGAACCTCTGGCTGCTCTTCCTCCTCCTCACTTGCAGACTTAGTCATCTCCACCAGATCCTTGTCAGTTAAGGGATCCGAATGTGTCTCCAGCAGCTCATCCATGTGTTCTGGATGATACTCGCCCTCCTCAAGGATCTTCTGGAACGTGTTGTTCACATAGTCCTCTGCTGCAGGCTGGTGAGCAGAAGCAGCTTCTCCGTGGAGAACAACACTCAGATGATACCTCTTCTGGAACTTCTTGAACCAACCCTTGCTCGCCGTGAAATCCATGAACATGGCAGAAGAGGGTCCTGGTTGAGGTTCGTCCGCCGTAAAGCGCTGATAGAGCTACCTTGCCTTCTCCCGAATGACCAGTGAATCCAACGGAATGTTTTTCTTGCGGCTGTCGCTGATCCAAACGGCTAGGGCAGACTCCGTTTTCACTATGAACTTATTACGATTTGTCATGACGCGCTTTGCTTCCTTGTTGAAAGAGACAGTAGCCGTTGCACAGATGTTCTTTTCATCTTTACGGATGGAGCAAATGGTTGACTCATTCAAGTTGTAATGGCGGGCAACCTCCACGATTTTCTTGCCATCTTTGATCATATCCAAGAGTTTCACCTTCTCCTGGATGGTAAGCATCTTCCTCCGGTGCTTAGTTTCATCGTCAGAAGGCTTAGAAGAAGCAGCACGTTTAGGAGCCATCGTGGGGCTTAGATAAAAGTTCTCAGAAATCGCAAACACGAGCAAAGATACTTCCAATGCGTAGCGATGTAGAAGCTTGTATGAGAGAAATGAACTTGCATGAGGCTGAGCCAATCAGTGGCCAGGATAGGAAGAGGATAGGATAGCCAATCAGTGAACAGCACGCTCTGATTGGCTTGGTTTCACCACACTCGAGTTTTTGGAAAAAAGTTATTGCCCACACACAAGGAGTGGTCGAGTGGTTGCACTTGGCATTGAAGCATTCCTGGGATGCTCAAATACATAGGCCTACAGTCCACATGTACAGTAATTTTAATTTTAATTGTAATTGTAATACAGGGGTGTATAATTGACTCAGACAACCGAGCGTGTGCTGTATCATTTTCACTATCTCAATCAACTTTTTATTTATTTATTATTTTTTTTATTTTTATTTTTTTATCCTCACCCGAGGACATTCTTGCATTTATCTTCAGACAGAGCGGGAGGGAGAGAGGGAGGAGGAGACAGAGAGAGAAACATCGATGTGAGAGAGACACACTGACCGGCTGCCACCCACAGGACCCCAACCAGGGCCGGGGACAAACTGCAACCGAGATACATGCCCTTAGCAGGAACCGAACCTGGGCCTCTCTGGTCCACGGGCCGACGCTCCAACCTCTGAGCCAAACTGGCCAGGGCTTAATCAACTTTTTAATGAGTATATTTGAAAAAACCGCAATAGAGTGAAGCCGCGAAAGTCGAAGTGTGAAGTGGTGAGGGACAACTGTACTGGCCTTGAATATTCTGTAGTTGTCTGCTTATTTGTCATCTTCAGCCACCAGAGGGAGGCTCTATGCCTTTCAGCTAATCATTACCAGCACTAGGCACAATGATTGACACTTAGTAGGTACTAAGTAAATATTTTAAAAGAAAACTTTCTCTACTTACAGCACTTTTGACAACAAATGTGTGAGGGTTTCTTTCCCCATACCAACTCTTTGGACACCAACTGGGTGTCCTATAATTTAATTCAATTCTGGCATTAACTACTTGGGAGTTAGCAGGCTGCACAGGTTAAGGGCTCAGACCCACAAGACTACACTCAACTTCAGACACCAATCATAAAAGGTGGGTCCCCTGGTTACCCATACTTCTACTTCAAACCGGGGGTTCCCGTGACCCCCTCATTCAGGCTTAATAATTTTCTCTCACAGCTCACAAAACTCAGGGAAACACTTCACTATTTTTTTTAAACATTTACTTTTTTCCTCATTGATTTTTAGATAGAGTGGGAGGGAGGAAGGGAGAGAGAGAGAGAGAAACATTGATTAGTTGCCTCCCACACGACCCCAACCAGGGCCAGGGATGGAACCTGCAACCCAGGTATGTGCCCTTGACCAGGAATTGAACTGAGACTCTTTGGTCCTCGGGCTGACACTCAAAGCACTGAGCCAAATCGGTCAGGGCCACTTTACTTACTATTACAAGGAATATTATAAAGGATGTTATCCTTTATTATAAAAGATACAAATTCACAGCTGGGTGGCTTGGTTGGTTGGAGCATCATCCTGTACATCAAAAGGTTGCAGGTTCGATTCCTGGTTGGGGCGCACACAGGAGGCACTGATCGATGTTTATCTCCTGTCCCCCTCCCCTACCTCCTTTCCTCTCTCTAAGCATGTCCTCAAGTGAGGATTTTTTTTTAAAAAAAAGCAAATAAGAAATTCCCGTTCTTATTAATTAGGAGTATTCAGTAACAGACACATATAAGAAAAAAGGAAAAGTGCTAGCACAGAAAGGAGTCTCCAGGATTGTCCCCCAGAATCTCCAGGGGGAGTGTGGCCATCAACACCTAAATTTTGGACTTCTGTCCTCCAAAACTGTGAGAGAATAAATTTGTTGTTTTAAGGGGGGGGGGGAGGAGAATCTCCAGAGTTGGAAGAAATGTGGACAGTTTTGCTCTTAAGGGCACCAGTCCACATCCCCCAGGATGATACTTATTTTAACCCCTTTTACCCTGGTAACTTTAACCTACTAGAAGCTATGCTCATGAGAACAGACAAAAACTACAACAAATGTGACTGAAGAAAGAGCTTATACTAACAAGAAATGACAAAAACTAGAATGGAATTCCAGCAAACTGATTTGGACACAGAAACTAGTGGCTTTATGGTCCAAAGGAGAACAAAATCTGATTCTAACAGGAGTAGAGACTGTGCAACTAGGATCCATTACCACTGATGCTAAATTGAATCAACACTGCAGAGCATTTGGCGAACATAGTTTACAAAGACCTTTATTTGACTGGGTTGCAGCAGCCTAGAGATTAAGATGACCTGTACCTAATATATTACCCCTTAAAACATCTCCATAGAAAAAAGCAGAGGAAACTACTATTATAATAGTGAAATCAATACTATTGACTGTATGCCCGGCCGGTGTGGCTCAGTGGTTGAGCGTTGACCCATGCATCAGGAAGTCACCAGTTCGATTCCCGATCGAGGCACATGCCCAGGTTGTGGGCCAAATCTCCAGTGGGGGGCATGTAGGAGGTGGCCAATCGATGAACTCTCTCACTGGTGTTTCTATTCTCTCTCCCTCTCCCTTCCTCTCTCTCTAAAATCAATAAAGATAAAAAAAAGACTATTGACTATGGTTTATTAAAGGGGACAGACACTCTCATCACTACATGCAGAAGCAAGAGAACTAATTAAAAGCGTCATCTTAAAAGCTGTCCCTACAGGACAGAACAACACTATTTACAGTATTTGTAGGTGCTGGAAACACAGGAATGCTCATTGACTTGGTAAAAACAAGGCCCTTTTGGCCACCTAAAGAGTTTAGACTACCACCCTATAATCCAACTTATAAAAACAAAGACCCAAACAGAAAACCCAAAAACTACAGTGGCAGAAATATAGGCAAGGACAGATTTTTGAGAGGCCAGAAACAATTTTTGTTTTACTTATTCATCACTCTTTGTTGTTCTGAAGAGGTTTTAGGGGAAAGAGAGTGGAGGCAAAAAGTAGGGTCAGAATTTCAGATCAAGTCTGGTGGATAATGGCATTAACCCGATATAGCAGAGAACTCTGGAGTATAAATTATACCCCATTGTTGTTCCCAACTTAAGGCAAGAGTTGATTTTTTTTTTTTTTTTATCCTCACTCGAGGACATTTTTCCATTTTTTGTTCAGATAGAGTGGGAGGGAGAGAGAGGAAGAGAGAGAGAGAAGAGAGAGAGAGAAACATCAACGTGAAAGGGACACATCGAGTGGCTGCCTCCCGCACGACCCAGCCAGGGCCGGGGACAAACTGCAACCGAGGTACGTGCCCTTAGCGGGAACCAAACCCTGGTCTCTCTGGACCGCAGGCCGACGCTCTAACCGCTGAGCCAAACCGGCCAGGGCAAGAGCTGATTTTTATATATCCATACTAGTCATCAGCAAAAAGGCTACCTAGGAGAAAGAAAATTCTCAGACATTCCCAGCTCTAGGTGATTGTGAGCGGAGCTGCTCCAGTAGACCTCAAGCAGTTAGCTAAAGTGGCTCAGCTGGGTCTGGAGGATTCACTTCCAAGCTGGTTCACTCACATGGCTGGAAGACAGGTTGGTGCTGGCGGCCAGGGGTGGGGGTGGGGATGGGGCACATTTGGTTTGTCTCCCTGTGGGCCTCTGCATGGGGCTGCTGGTTCTTTTAGCCTGGCATCTGGATTCCAGGAGTAGGTGTTCCAAGAGACAGGAAGTAGAAACTGCCAGTTTCTTAACACCTGGACCTGAAACTGGCACTTTGGTATTCTATTCAATGGTGAAATCACAAAACCCACCCAGATTCAAAAGGAGAAGAAACAGACCCCATGTCTCAATAGGAGAATCAAAGAATTTGTGCATCTTAATCAGGCACAAATTTTCTTCTGGCCACAAACTGTTTACATTCATTCCTTTCATTATTTTTTAAAATTTGTATTTATTGATTTTAGAGAAGGATATATATTAGAGAGAGAGAGCGAGACAGACGGAAACATCGATTTGTTGTTCCACTTATTTATGCATTCATTGGTTGATTCTTGTGTCCTGACCAGGGACTGAACTCTCAACCTTGAGATGAACATCAGTTCGATGATCTAACCAACTGAGTTACCCAGCCAGGGCTACATTCATTCCTTTTATATGCAAAATACAACTGCCTTCTCCCAAGCCCTCCAAATATTTCATCCTAATCTGAGCATAGGCTCAAGCTGGTACACAGGATAACTTTTGGACACTTATTGCATGGCTGACATACCTGCTAGACTACAATAACCATAGGAGAAGGACCTTTATCTGTCTTTTTCACTCAAACCAGTACTTGGTCCACAATAGATACACTATGCATACTTACTGATGGATAATCTTATTTCTCATTTTCAACGGAATGAATCAACATTCAGAGAAAGGTTAAGTAAATTTCCAAAGGCTAGGATGTAAGGTCTGTTTGACTTAAAACTCATTCTGAAAATGTATAACATGGTCTGTATCTCAGGGGGACTCAGAATCTGGTGGAGGGAGGTAAGATTAGGTATAATGAAAAAACGAGATGATAAAGAGTAAGCTAAGGTATTGGCTGTGGGAATGAACAGATGCAGCTGACAGCTTGAAGAGGTCAAGGTTTGGTGACTGTCCAAGTGTGGGAAGGGTGGAAATGGATAGAGCCAAGGATAACTTCCAGCCTCTGAAATAATAGGAGACCAGGAGAATGATGAACGAGGCACATTTGAAGAGAGAGCTATACATGAGAATTCAAATTCATAAACGAGCCTACTAGCAGGTAAGGCAAAAACTCTAGATTCAGGAATCCTGTACAGATCACCTATTAACAAATTTAAATTGTGGTTAAAAAAAAAAACAAACCTATAAAACTTACCATTTAAAGTCAGACTTCTGTCAAGATGGTGGGTAGTAACCGTGGTATCGCCTCCGCCCACAACCACATCAAAATTACAACTAAACTACAGCACAACCATCCTTCAGAACCGCCTGACACCGAGCTGAATGGAAGTCCTACAACTAGGAAATTAAAGCAGCAGCCACATGGAGACTGACTCCCTCTTGTTGGCTTTGATGAAGTAAGCTGCCATGTTGCAGAGGCCCACATAGCAAGGAACTGAGAAGGCCTGGCACTAGAAGCAGCCAGCCTTGGTTCACAGCTTGGCTTTGCCTGGGCACCTCCAAGCCCAGCACAAGAAGCAGCCATCTGCAGATTGCGTTTAGCTTATCCCTGGTGGCCCTGGGTAGAACACAGGCAGAGGCTGACCTTGCCCCAGAGCCAGCACACCCAGTGGGCAGCTGCAGACCACGGCGAAGCACTACCACCCAACCACCTCCACAAGTGACACACTGAAGGAGTGGACTCAGTGGGTACCAGAGCCCTGCTGAAGTAAGTCTTGCTCTGTGTGGTGGGCCCCTGCACAGCTGATCCTCCAAGGTAGTCAGAGGCCAGTGGTCAGTGGGCACAGCCAGTCCTTGCAGCTGATCAGCCTGAGTAAATCCCTCCCACTGATGTACCAACAGCAATCAACACTCAATTACAACAGAAAGGTGTACAGTCCACACCAGGGGTGCACCTCGAGGGCACAGCTGGGGGTGATCAGGTAGGCTGTGCCACTAGGCCCTGCAGGACACCTACTACAATAGGCCGCCCTGCCAAACCTGGGAGACATAGCAACTCTAATACAACTACCTAATACATAGAAACAAACACTGGAGGCCCCCAAAATGAGGAGACAATGAAACATGTCCAAATGAAAGAAAAGCACAAAACTCCAGGAAAAGAACTAAACAAAATGGAGATAAGCAATCTAGCAAATGCAGAGTTCAAAACACTGGTTGTAAGGATGCTCAATGAACTTAGTGAGGACCTCAAGAGCATAAAAAAGGGCCAGTTAGAAATGAAGGATGCAGAGGCAGAAGTGAATGAGGCACTAACTGAAATAAAGAATAATTTACAGGGAATCAATAGTAGAGTAGGTAAAGCCAAGAAGCAAACCATTGATTTGGAATGTAAGGAAGCAAAATCGCCCAATCAGAACAGCAAAAAGAAAAAAGAATCCAAAAAAATGATAGTGTAAGGAATCTCTGGGACAACTTCAAGTATACCAACATTTGCATCATGGGGGTGCCAGAAGAAGAGAGCGAGCAAGAAATTGAAAACCTATTTGAAAAAATGACAGAAAACTTACCATTTAAGTGTATAGCTCAGTGGCATTAAGTACAATTACATTGTTGTGCAACCATCACCACCATCCATCCATAGAACTTTTCTATCATCCCAAACTGAAACTGTACCCATTAAATAATAACTCCCAACTCTGTGCTCCCCAGAGCCCCTGACAACCACCATTCTGCTTTCTGTCTCTATGAATTAGACTACTCCAGCTACTTCATATAAGTGGAATAATAATGAAGGGGAGAAAAAATTATTTCCCTCTACCCTTTTGAATTCTTGGGTTGGGACTCCCTATAATAAAAGACAAACAGGAGAAAAACAGACACCACTTTGTGTGTGTGTGTGTGTGTGTGTGTGTGTGTGTGTTAGTCCTCACCCAAGGATATTTTTAGAGAGTGGAAAGAAGGGAGAGAGGGAGAGAGGGAGAGAGGGAGAGAGGGAGAGAGAGAGAGAGAGAGAGAGAGAGAGAGAGAGAGAGAGAGAGAGAGAGAAAGAGAAACACATGGAGCCCTGGCTGGTTTGGCTCAGCAGTTAAGAGCGTTGGCCCATGGAGCAGAGTCCCGGGTTTGGTTCCTGCTAAGGGCACGTACCTCAGTTGCAGTTTGTCCCTGGCCTGGTTGGGGTTGTGTGGGTGGCAACCACTTGATGTATCTCTCTCACGTTGATGTTTCTCTCTCTCTCTTCCTCCCTCTCTCCCTCCCGCTCTATCTGAAGATACATGCAAAAGTGTCCTCACGTGAGGATAAAAAAAAAAAAAAAAAAAAAGAGCGTCGGCCAGCGGAGCAGAGAGAAACGCATGGATTGGTTGCCTCTTGCACCTACCTGGATCGAACCTGCAACCCATGTATGTGCCCTTGACCGGCAATTGAACTCATGACCCTTTGGTGTGCAGGCCAATGCTCTAACCTGAGGCACACTGGCCAGGGAGTAAAAAATATCTAGATATGGAAAGGCCATGAATAACCTTGGCAACATATAATTGAACTTATTTGAAAGTAAGTCTCCTTTAAATATGGCTGTTTTCGCCCTGGCCGGTTAGAGCGTCAGCCCTCGGACCAGAGAGGCCCAGGTTTGGTTCCCGCTAAGGGCACATGCCTCAGTTGCAGTTTGTCCCCGGCTCCGGCTGGGGTCATGTGGGTGGCAACCAGTGGATGTGTCTCTCTCACATCAATGTTTCTCTCTCTCTCTTCCTCCCTCTCTCCTTCCCGCTCTATCTGAAGATAAATGCAAAAATGTCCTCAGGTGAGGATAAAAATAAATAAATAAATAAATAAATAAATAAATAAATAAATAAATAAATATGGCTGTTTTTAAATGGACCACATGAAATATAAACTTAAGGGATTCCTCATAGTTCCTCAGTTACCCTAAAGTGACTTAATTTTTGTTTTTCTGAAACAATTTTTTTTTTCATGGCCTGGTTCTGGGGCTGAATGTGAGGAAAAAACCAAAAACACCATCCTCAGTAAAGACAAAGAGAAGATATTGGGGTGGGGGTGGGGGACAGCCAGTTATGCGAAGTTACCAGGAAAAGCTCGGTAAGGTTTGTTTTGCAGATTTAAATCAGTGTCTTCTCCATTGATAAGATTTCTTGTGATTTAGTCATCTTTCTCCACCTGGTATAGAAGGGAGACACCCTTGTAAGTGGAAATTTCCTTTATAAATGTTAAGTTCCCTTACAAAAGGGTAACTTCTGTGTTTTCAGAGCTTCTCTTTTGTCTGCTGTCTCTTTAAATAAGTATCTCAAAATAACCCTCATGCCAGAGGCATATTTTGGGGTAGCATATTCTGCTACCCATCATTCCTGCCTTTTGAAACTTCCCCAGTAAGTTTCACAATCCAGAAGCTGAGTTGGTATATTGTTCCGTATCTCACTAAATGAGTCTCTTAATCCTGAATTAAGTCAGAATTGTCTCATTTCAGGAGGTGATGTTGCAGGTGGGATTCCAAAGTTAGGCCTATATGGTGCAAGCAACCAGGTATTTAAAAGAGGCATTTCTATGGAAACAAACAAACAAAGGTTAATGTTTACAACAGACTATAAACTCAGTTTTTGAGTCCAGAGGGCAGTCAAGAATGCTAACCCGGTGGGGGTAGTAGCTCAGTTGATTAGAGCATTACCCCCATATGTCAAGGTTGCAGGTTCAATCTCTGGTCAGGGCACATACAAGAAACAACCAATGAATGCATAAATAGGTGGACCAACGGATCGATGTTTCTCTCTCTCTTCCCCTCCCTCCCTCCCTTCCACTCTCCAAAAATTAATGGGAAAAAGTATCCTCAGGTGAGGTTAACAAAGACCTAGGATAATTTACTTATTAACTTTTAAAGGTTCTATTTACTTCTTTAAAAAAGGTAAATCTGATTTTAAAAACATTTTTAGAGATAGAGAGGAAGGAAGAGAGGGAGAGAGAAACATCCATTTGTTGTTCTACATATTTATGCATTCATTGGATGATTCTTGTATGTGCCCTGACTGGGAATCTAACCCAAAACGTTGGCATATCAGGACAGTGCTCTAACCAACTGAGCTACCCGCCAGGGCTAAAGGTTCTATTTAAATTACATGTTCTGTAATAAGGAATATGCTCTTTTAATGAAGACAGTCTGTTAAACTGGTTGTACCTAGGCCAACAGGAACCTCTCAGTGAAGCGTACCTTGAGTTATTTTTTTTCTGAGACTAGATTCCTCCCAATACCAAAACCAAGAATTATTGCCTTTTTGTGATACCCCAAAGCTGTTAGCACTGTGCTTTGCATGTTGTAGGTATTATTTGAAAAGACACTTCTGACATATTATCTGTGGTATATTAATGGGCCATTTAAAATAGGACTAAAAAAAAATCCCCCCTCCCAAAGGCGGCAGCTATGATTCTCCTCTTCCCCTTCTTAAACTCTTCCATCACATAGAAGAAATAACTGGTTTATAAAGTGTCAAGATGAAACTCTGCAGGGGAAGGAGGACCCGATATAGTGACGTTTCCAGGAGACCAGATATTTGCGTCCGCAGCATGCAGACGTTACCAGTTGGAGGTTTGGGGGCTGAAAGCTTTTCTGAGAGTTCAGAGGTATTAGACCAACGTTACCCAGCCCAGGGAATTCCTAAGGTCCCTGTGGATTGTCCTGGGGACCCGAGTGGCGGCTGACTCGGGCACTAGCCGCCGGCGGGCTCGCGCTCAGCCCGGCCCCTCCTCTGGCCGGGGACCGTTTGCAGCTTTGGCCGCGCACGGGGAGAGCAGAGCACGGGGAGAGCGGAAGCGCGGGGGCGGCGCCGCCTCCGTTCAACAGTCAGGGCTAGACAATGGCTTCGGGCCATGCGCCAGAGCAGCCGTTAAGAGACACAAAACCGACGTCTTGGAGCCGGGAGCCAGCAGGAAATGAGCTGAGCAACGGCCGGAGGACGAGAACACTACGCGCAAAGGCCTACGGTGCAGGCGCGGCCGCGGGAGGGTAACGTCACGTAGCGAGACTGCGCGTGCGCGGCCGTCAAGGGCGGGGCCAGGAGTGAAATACGGCGGCGGTTCTGCGCTCTCCGCTAGTCGGCGGCGCTGCGCTTTGCAAGGTGGACGCGTTTCCTACTCCCAGGCAAGGCAGGCGACGACTCATACTCAGGACTGTAATGTGGGGTAGCTGCAGGAGGGTTTCAGGATTCGAGTTAGAGAATAACTAGAAAAGTTAGGCGATTGACATGTTGCCTACATTTTATTTTGTTTTATTTTATTTTCCCAGGATATTAAAAAGTGACATTTGATCAACCCCAAACAGGTACCTCCCCATTCCACCTAACGTGTGTTTTCACGTCATGTAGGTCCTTGGTACCCAGGGAACAGACAGGTCTCTTGGTATGGAAGTGTTTAGAGCAAGGAAGATTATTCAATATGTCAGGTGTTCTCAACCTTAGCCCAAAACTTGCCCCTCATGGAGCACACTACCTACACTTGTGAGTCCATCGGCCACCTGCCTACATTTTAGACCAAGTTGTAGTTAACAGAGACAGGCGTGCAATAGAGAATCAGAATTTAACTTCAAGTTCATCCGTGAATTACCGGATAGATGTTGGAGCATCTCTAGCTTATTATGTGGGACACTTTTTCCCCTGGAAATTTCATTTTGACCATGTGTGAAAGAGTAATCGCAAGCAATTTGAATAAGGTTGAGGGCTTTAATGAAATAGTCAAACTGATAGGATTGTTCAGTTTCAATCAAAGTAAGTGAACAGTAAAAGGAAAGAATGGTGCCTTAGAGGTACCCTGGGCTGCATTTAGCTGGGTTTGGCATAGTGCAGTTACTTAGATTTTCTGAGCTGTTGTCTGTTGTCTGAAACAATACTTACTGAATAAATTATGTGGGTTAAATGGTAACATGGAAAGAGATTGGATAATGCCTGCTTTCTCCCTTCCCTACTGATCTATCCACACTTCCTTTTATAACTGATAATTTTTTAAAATCTTTTTCTGTCCCCTATAACTGATATTTTAAAATTTACAGCCCAATCGCTGATTTCTGGACCTTGAGGATACATCTACATTATTGTTTCAAGAGACAAAAATGGAACAAAGCAATAACAAAGAGGTAGGTAATTGCTGCCCTTCCTAACTTGCTTATATGACTCTCAAGAGTTATTCTGGCAATTTTAGGATATAATGACTTAATAAATTATTACAATTACCCCTTAAAAACGTTTTTTAAAAGCAGGCTACCAGAAAGTTGCATATTTGGCTTGTATTTTATTTCTCTTGGACAGAAGTGCCTTTTGGACTGGACTCCTTTATAATATTGGTATTTAGGAGCAGGAATAGTGTTAGAGATTAATCATAACTCCTTTTTCCTAATGGGATCATGTTAAAGAAACATTCTGACATAATTATTAGGACTATTGCAATAAGAGCATGGCAGTTAGGGGTGAGATTGGGCTCAACTCCATATACAACAAAGACTAATGGATTTATAGCCTATGAACAGAGTGAAGGAGGTGGGGGTTCAGTTGATGGAAAAAAGAGGAGATATCAAGAGTATGGGGATTCTTGCTAAATAATTTACAGATTTAATTCTTGCTGAAGGAAGGCCAAGGTGATCACATATCAAGGGTAGGGGATTCTCTCTAAAATGACATAGTAGGAATCTTGCTAAAACTGGCCTAGGCAGGCCAAAGACAGGACAGGGTCCAGGTCCAGGTCTAGTCAGAAGAAGTCGCAAAGGAGCCTGACTTCAGTTTGGTCAAGGACTTTGTCAGTCATGAACAGTTTCCAGCCTCCTGTCTGCCTGGACTCCAGGTGTTGGAAGTTTACTAAAGAACCCTTGTGGCTAGGAGGCTTATAAATGTTTTATCAAATGCATTCATAAGTAATTTTCTATTCAGCTGCCTCTGAGCTATAGAAAGCATAAGGCAAGCTTCTTAATAAGAGAGGGAGACTTAGATGAACTGTGGAGGGAATACATCGCCACTTAATGATTTCAGAACAGAGGTGGTTGAAGGGCCAATCTGTCCTGCCAATTAATTGGGGGAAATAAACCTGTTTTTTTCTTATTTAATTCCAGAGGTCATGCATGATTTAGAACACTTTCTGTTTGTAAACTTTCAGGGCAACAGTGTGGTTGATGGTAATTTTGATCTTCCCATCAAGAAGGCAATTAATTTTTTCCCTCCGTTATACAGACAGCGTTACAGCTTTGTTAACGATCTAGTGAATCAACACAAACCCAAAAAGGTTGGTATTTGTTTCCAAACATTTAACTAAAACTGTTTTATAAAATGTTTTGTCAAATACAGAAGTCTTGGTTAGTTATTGACCAGAGACTGTTTAAAAAGATTACTTAAAGGAGGGAAAAGGTTAAAGAGAGAAAACTAAGTTTGAAAGAGCTGGGTGAGGGAAGTGGAGTAAAAGTTTGGTTAACATGTCAAGTTAGCCCTGGCCGGTTTGGCTCAGCGGTTAGAGTGTCAGCCTGCGGTCCAGAGGGACCCGGGTTCGGTTGCCGTTAAGGGGCACGTACCTTGGTTGCAATTTGTCCCCAGCCCTGGTTGGTCTTGTGGGAGGCAGCCAACTCCATGTGTCCATTTCACGTCGATGTTTCTCTCTCTCTCTCTTCCTCTCTCTCCCTCCCACTCTATCTGAACAAAAAATGGAAAAATGTCCTCGGGTGAGGATAAAAAAAAAAGTATGATTGTCATGTTGCAAAGAGATAAAAAAAAACAAAAAAACCAAAAAAAAAAAAACATGTCAAGTTAAACAGGACTTATTCCCCATCCCCCCACCAGGCTTATAAGTCTCAAGATTAATTTCCTCTTGTGTACTTTTTTCTGCCAAAGAGATCCTTCCATATGATGTTTCATTATGACTTCCATTTTTGATACTCACTCCTTGTAAAAAAAATGTTTGATAATACTTGACCTCTCTGGCTGTAAATGTCTTTGAAATAACATTTGTCTCATTTACAGGTTGCAGACTTGGGGTGTGGTAATGCTTCACTCATACAGATGATTAAATCACACAGTTGCCTTGAATTGATTGTTGGAGTAGATATCAATAAAGATAAAATAGGATCGCAAAGGTAACACCTCGTTTCTGGAAGAATTATGCATTGACTAAAACTAGTGGCACTATTAAATATACTTAAAAGACGTGTCAATTTTATGCAACGTATAAAATATGTTAAATGTTAAAATGTGTTGTATGTTATACACTAAGAGAGTCTTGGTTCACTGAATAGTGACTATGCCGTAATACTAATTAGCTGTATACATTGTGAATACCTGTTTTCTACCAGTGTAGAAAGTATAGCCTCAATTAAGTAATTATAGTAGTCAATGCATTGCAAATTCAATTTCAAATCTAATTACTTTAATGCTGGACACCATGGTAACAGCAGAGCTCAGGCCACCACCAAAAATATTAAAAATGAGAGCAATATCAATCTTGTTCTTATTGGCCACTTTCTCTCATGAGGAAGTAAGTCGTGGTGCTTAATACATTATGGAAAATGGGCCATGTCAAGACACACCATTGTGGATAGAAGATAATTCTCAGGTCTGTGGTTGGGATAATTCTAAACAGTTGTGTTCAAATGTCCTTACTTCTACAATAACACTTTGCAGGTGTAGATTGTCTCCATTCTCTGGGGATTATCTAAGTCCCCGGGATTTGAATTTGTCTATCATCTTGTATCATGGCTCTGCTGTGGAGAGAGACTCTCGTTTGCTTGGATTTGATTTAGTAACATGTATCGAGCTGTAAGTATTAAACGGATTCCTTCTGTATAAATTCATTAGAAAAATCTCACTGAATTAGTCTTGGTAAACTTTGTTTCCTAAATATAATCTTAATTTTTATTTGTAAAGAAAATTGCTTGTCAGATGAGACTGACTTTTTACCATTCCGTTTCATCCAGAATGGGTGAAAGGAAGGGATGAGACTATTTTAGGTCACTGTTACATCTTCAAAGAAGGGATAAGTCAATGTAGAGATAGAAATTGTTTTGCCAAATCAATTAGGAAAATATTTGCAGGTGAGGCTAGATTTTATCTCTTTCCCACTAACCATTTCAGAATAGAACATCTGGATTCAGAAGATCTGGCCAGGTTTCCCGAAGTTGTATTTGGGTACTTGTCTCCAGCCATGATTGTTATCAGCACACCGAACTCTGATTTCAACCCCCTGTTTCCAACAGTGACCTTCAGAGATTCAGATCACAAATTTGAATGGAACAGGAAGCAGTTTCAGACCTGGTGAGTTCTTAAGTGTTTTTTTGGGACCCCATGGGAATTAAAAATCCTGTGAAGTAAATTTTTATCTATACATGACTGAAATGATTTGCTTTCTTCCAATAAAATTGATTTCCACAGTGCACCTTAGCAAAGTAAATGGGGAAGTTTGTTTTCTCTCTTAGGTCTCAGGCAAGTGTGGGAAGGGCAGGGGTGTGGGCCCAGGTGTGGGGGCTTCAGGAGTATTGGTGCAGAGATTGGGAAATAGGATGGAGGGAAGGTGTGGTGCTGAGTGTGATGCCCTGGCCCAGGGGCATCACCCAGGGGCTCCACGTGTTTTTGGTGTAATTCCACACTCCAGGAGGATTTGGGATTATAGCCCTTTCGGTGTCCTTGTCCACTCCTCTACTCTGCTCCACAACTTTCCTTTTCTCCTTGTTCTTGTAGTTAATTAAACTTGCAGTCATTGTCTTAATGCCCCTCAGAGAAATATGCAGATGCCACGATGTGGCATAGTGTGGTGCTGTAAGAATTTGCATTTAGAAGCGTTTTTGTTCACTGTATTTTTCATGTTCTATTCTACTGGAAATTGCTATTTAATAGTAGCTCTAAGTTTAGGAAAAAAGATCTCTCCTTGTTTTGATTTCAGGGCCTTAGGTGTGGCAGATTTCTACAGTTACTCTGTGGAGTTTACTGGGGTGGGGGAGCCACCAGAAGGAGCTGGGAATGTTGGATACTGTACCCAGATAGGAGTCTTCCAGAAAATCAGAGCACCAGCAACCGAATCGTGTATTGTGGAGCAGTGTGGTCAACATGTTTATAAAATTGTGAGTATTCTTTGTGGGATAGCTGTCGGGACAAGAAATACATTTACTATGATGGTGAACTGTTTCTTATCAAGAGTCCCCACTGTAGATGTGAGTAACGACCTTATTATGAGGTTGACGTTGGGAGAAGCCCACCTGTCCCACAACTGTCAGAGCTTTGAGACCACCTGGCTTTTTTCCAGGATAGTCTTCTGAGCCGCGGGGGCCAACAGCGCCGCTTCTGTAATGTTTAGGATCCTCGGCAGGAAGAGGAAAGCCAGCAGGTTTCGCATCTGGGCTCAGAAGATGACTTGGAACTGAGCCGCCAAGGGTCTCAGACCCCCTGGGTTTCAGGAGGGATGGTGAAGAATAAACACATTTCCCTTTTAATTAGCAACACTTTTTTTTTATCCTGTGTGTCAATAACTTGACTCCCATTATAAGTGTGGCATTTACAATTAGTAAGGTTTGACATTTGGACATACAGTTAATTCTTCATGTGGTATAAAGGTACTACTAATGGTTGGAATATTTTTCTATATTCTAAGTGGCTTCTCCCCTCCATTCAGGTTTATTCAGTTTCATACCCGAGTTTACAGCAAAAAGAAGTTCGCAAACTTGCATTAACAAATGAGGTGTCACGACAAGTCCAAAGCATGAGACAGAGATATGTCTCAAGTCTGAGTATACTACAGAATGGTGATGAAAATGGTCACAAGATAAATGACACTGGGCTCATCACATTTTCTGGACCAGTCTTCACAGAACTTGAAAAACTCAAAATAGAGAAGTCTCCCAAACCTTTCTGTTTTGGAAATAAGCTTTACGTACCGCTGGAAAGACTCCTGGCTTATCCCAAGGTGAACCGCTTATGTGATAACGTGGATGTGATGAGAGCGCTCATTGCTGACACAGTAAGACTGAGCAGGGATGGTTCTGCTGTGAAGATTGACCTGCGTGATGAGAGTCAGTGAGCTGTCTGTCCTGAAAGTCAGGGTCTCAGCATAGATGGGCTCACTTAGAATGTTTTGGTGTGTCATTATTCAAGTAACTTTTAATTTTGAAATGACTTGATGTATTCCTTTTTTTTTAATAGGCTCGTTTTGTTTCTGGGTGTTTGTAGAGCGTTCCTGATATGATTTTTGTTGTTGTAGCCATTTATTGACATTAAAAAATTTTAAAGGAAATTAAGTGTTTCAAATTTTTTCCCAGGGAATAAGGATAGCTTTAAAATCTCTCTAGAGCCCTGGATGGTGTTGCTCAGTGGTTAGAGCATTGGCCCATCCACCGAAGGGTTGCGGGTTTGATTCCTGGTGAAGGGCACGTACCTGGGTTGAAGGTTCGATCCCTGGCTCTGGTCAGGGAGCGTGTGGGAGGCAACCAATCGATGTGTCTCCCTCCCTCACTCCCTCCCTTCCACTGTCTCTAAAAATCAATGGAAAAAAATCTTTGGGTGAGGATTAAAAAAGAAAAAAAAAAAATCTCTAGAATTCTCTACTTCCTTTGGGCTAAATTCTGACCTCTTATACTTAGCCCAAAACATTATACAAAACATGAATGCAGGTGGTTGAAGGAAGTGGAAGCCTCTGATGTAAACACTGTCCATGGTTTTTGAACACTCTCTTTGGCAGCTTACTGGTTGGAATTGGGGTGATAGTAGTGATGGAGAAGAGAGAGAAGTACCATTCACGTAATGGGAGGAAAACTGATTTCAGTGCGTGGCATTTCTTCCTGAGTGCGGAGGTGGGATGACCAGGGCTGCTCTGCTACCATAGGACTGTCCAGTGCATCGTGCTGTTGTACCAGACTTGGCAAACACCTCAGGGACAAAGACAGGTGCTTTTGCTACTGCTGGCATATCCTAATCCAGCAGAAAGGATAAAAACGAAGAAAAGGGACATAGGGCATTTGTCGGATGTCCAGTAAGGTCTACCAGTTGTTACCCAATTGCTTGATTCTTGACCAGTTTGTCTCTTAACACATAAGAGGAGCTGGGAGGTTTTTTTTTTTTTTTTTTTTTTTTAATTCTGGGAGGCTGTGTGCCCACTTAGTGGTCTTCTGCCAAGGAGCAGGGAGTGAAAGCACACTGTGGCAACTTTCCAGTAGGTAGAAGGAAAGCAGATTTGGTGAAGCGGAAGGGAAAGAAAGAACAGTCATCACATGTTAACCAGCTGTTCCCTCCTTAAATTTCATGGGCTCCTCCATCATATGCCTGCCCCCCTCCCCCACCTTTGTACTTAGACTAAGTTTTTCCTCCTGAGTGCATATGATCTAGAGCAGTGGTTCTCAACCTTCCTAATGCCACGACCCTTTCATACAGTTCCTCATGTTGTGGTGACCCCCAACTATAAAATTATTTTCTTTGCTACTTCACAACTGTAATTTTGCTACTGGTATGTCTTAGGCGACCCCTGTGAAAGGGTCGTTCGACCCCCAAAGGGGTTGTGACCCACAGGTTGAGAACCGCTAATCTAGAGGTTACCCTTCCCACCCCCACTCCTCATCCCAAAGCTCTCTCTTGTCTGTCCTTACTTTTCTAGGCTCTACACGACTTCCTTCTCATCACTGATCTTCTGTGTTACAGCCTAGATGATATAGTAACATACATTTAAAAATTAAAAAGTTTAATTTACAGCTCTGGCTGGTGGTGGCTCAGTTGGTTGGGCGTTGTCCCATGCACTGAAAGTTTGCAGGTTCGATTCCCAGTCAGGGTACATGCCCGGGTTGTGGGCTCTATCCCCTGTAGGGGGCGTGCAGGAGGCAGCTGATTGATGTTTCGCTCTCACGTGGATGTTTCTCTTTTCCTTTCTCTCTCTCTCTAAAAATCAATAAAAAATCTTAAAATTTAATTACAGAAGTAACACTGTAAAAATAAGACACTTCAGGACTTCATGGAGTTTAAAGTAGTGGTGTGCCGTCCAACACCATGTGGAATTTCCTGCCTCTCAAATTCATTGTCTTAGAGGGAGCTGCCCCGCTCACCTACTGGTCCTCACAGAGTCCAGTGGATAAATGTCTATCTTCTGATACCAATTAGACAACTATCCAGGTTTTCTTAGGTCTCTTCCTAATTAACTATACGTAGATTCCAGTTTTCCAAGAAACAGTGGCCTTTTTCTAGGAAAACCATTTGAATGGGCCACATAGTTTTGTAAATATAAAATAGAGACCCCAAGAACAGAAACTTAAGATGTCTTTGCTCCAAGAAATTAAACTGCATTGTGTGGCAATGAAATGTGCTTCCGGAGGAAAGTTATCGGCAGATTGGAGAGAAAGTTTTCACCAGCACTATCACGGGCCACCCCCCAGAGTAGGTATGACATGTACTAGTTGGAACCTCCCTGGCCCTTGAGACCTAAGTAAGATCTGCCTCTGGTTCCTATTTCCATAGTCTTGGCAACTCCAAAACCCTTTTTTAAAGATTTCCGCAATTCCTAGAAGCTTAGGTGCTCACAGCAGTTCCTGTCTTCAAGTTGAGATATGAAACTGCCCCATCAGCGTCTGTCTCCATGAGACTCACTCCTCCCCGCCCTTTCCTTTGTTTTTTGTTTTTTTTTTTCATTTCCATCTCCCTATCTACAGCATACCCAGCAGTTAAGTTCTCTTTAAAATATCACCCTCAGACCTCAGCCCCCACTGGGGCTCTCATTTCTGTCAGTGACCATCAAGGAATAATTCCAAATTAAATTAATTATCTCAGCTAGAGTTTGGATGCCGACTCAATTACCTTGTTCCACCTTCTCCTGTGGAAAATCTCGTGTGGAGCTGTTGACAGGAGATCAGGGGAGTGAGCAGCAACAGTGGCTGCAAGAGGAAATGCTGACAGCACCTTCATCCAGAACGCCAGTGTTCAACTATGGCTCAGGTTTATCTTGTATGTGGCGCACATTTTTGGGGATATCCCGAGATGGGGACCACATAGGCATATTGCTGAGAACTAACAAGCTGGTAGGATCTGGAAGTCATAAATGTGTACAGTGTTAGTTCAATATCTTGCAAGTAGTCTTTGAAGCCACTGGCATGTCAGTTGTAAATGAACGCAGTGCCCTCTTTTGGGTTCCTCATGTTCCCACCAAATTGCATGTACTCTTTGCCTGATTCACCTCTACCCACGCCATTCCATCTATCTGCTGTGACCCATTTCCTCGTCTTTCCCAGAAACAATGCATTGCTCCCTACTTCCACACCTCATCCTTGACTCAGACTCTGCTTTTGTCCAACAGGCTGATTTTCAACTGCTGTCTTTGTCCAGCCTTGTGCCTCTGTCCTGAAGCCCTTTATTTATGACCACCCAGACCTTTCTAGTAGGAATCCTCATGGAACTGAATTTACAGAATCTTTCATTAATCCCATACTAAAGGGAAACACTTTTACCTTATTTAAGCAAAGTATGCAATGTTTTAAAATCCCTGCGCAAGTATTTCAAACTACTTAAAATTAGTACTGAAAAAAAAAATGTTTCCTTTGGTCGTAACAACATGGAATATGGGGAAAGAAGGGCAGACACAGGATCATGTGGGAGAGGGATGTCTGAACTGAATCACTAAAGTTCAGTACCGGAAGGTGGCAGACTTTTTCCACCTAGAGGAAATTCATTCTTTTGCTTTGAGGACTCCCTGATATAAGATGCAAAAAACAAAAACAAAACAAACCCCCAAACTTAGTCATGCCAATTTTCTATAGAGGTTTGAAGCTTTTGCAACACAGGAAAGTGCTGCTGAAATGATTTAAAGATTTAGTAGTGAAGTAAATTTCTTCAGAGAATGGTTCAGGAGACATCTCCACCTGCCTGAGTTGTACCTGCATAGGAATGGGGTCTAAACTAATTCATACAGGAAGGCCTGACATTTCCTCATTACATGGGTCCATCTGGAACAGAGATCACCAACTCAAGAATGTTTAAATTTAAGCCTTTTCTGTTTTGCATCTTGTGTAATGTGGGATGGATTTACTCCACTAAAGATTTCCTATCATCATGCAAATGGAAAGATTTCATTTCCTTACATGTGCTGCTACCAGGTTTATGATATATAGAAAGGAAGAGGCAAGTTAAGGTGAAAGAGGGGGAAAGTTGGAGGGAGGAAGAGAGAGAAAAACACTAGGCGTTGAGTCACAACAAGAAAGCTGGGCCTGGGAACTCCATGCCTGAAATGTGGATTTAGGGGCCAGACCAGAGGGACCTGCCAGGTTCTGCTGTGTAATCTGGCGCCCAGTTTATCCTGGGTGACCCTATATAATCCTGTGTGCTGGGGAGGAAATTTGTGGGTTTCCCCTAGAGTGCCCAAACTCTACCGCATTTCTGCCAGCAAGCAGGGAGCTTTTTCCTTAACTCGCACAATCTTTTATACTCTGCACTGTCCAGGGAAGCCATGACCATCTGCAGAGAAAGATCTGGGTTCAGCCTCATACTGAACCATAGTTCTTTATTCACTTTAAATTGCCATTTTAATTGAGTATCAGCAGAGAGAATGTGTTGAAATAGTTTCTCTTTTGGGAGGACATTCTAGTTAAAGGGAAGAACAGTTTACAGGGTGTATGACAATATCATTTAAGTGATGATCTTAACCTCTAATAGTGGCACGCTTATTGATCATCTTCTATGTGTCTAACATAAAGGCAAATTTGGCTTGATAAAACACTGAGTGCCTACCAAGTGGCATATTCTTAACATCTTACAACTAAAAAAGAGTTAGAAGTATTATCTCCATCCTAGATTAGAAAACAGGTTCAGCCCTGGCCTGTGTTGGGTGGCTCAGTTGGTTGAACAGTGTCCCATGCACTGAAAGGTCGTGAGTTTGATTCCCAGTCAGGGCACATTCCCAGGTTGCGGGTTTGATCCCCAGTCCAGGTGCATGTGGGGAGGAAACGGGTCGGTGTTTCTCTCTCACATCAATCTCTCTCTCTCTCTCAAATAAATTTTCAAAATTAAAAAAAAAAAAAACCCACAAAAAAACAGGTTCAGAGGGGAGTTTGGATTCAGACTCAGGTCTCTCATTCCAGATCCATAACCACGGTATTGCAGGAGCTGCTTCAGGGTGTAAAGTGTCCATCCCTGTAAACCCTCAGGAAAACACTCCTTCACTTCTGTTTCCTTACCTTGGCAAGAAGCAGAATCTTTACTGAAATTTTAAAGTATAAACAACATTCTAAACTTTAAGATATGATTTTTATTGAACATGTATAAGATTCACCTTTACATTACAAATATTTTACAATGAAAAATTAGTTTTTGTAAAAAAAAAAAAAAGGCAACATTTCCTGGATTTATAGTTGTGCAGGTAAAACAAAGAAATACATAAAAATGAAGGTCATTCTCCAAGTATTAGAACAGAATACTAATGGAATCACTTCAATAAAAATTTTTGCATAAACATTTACATGATTACTTACAACTATATTAACTTCCACAGGAACAAATAAATGCATAAAACGAAGGTATCCCCAAAATAAGATGTATTTAAAAAATCAAACTGAATGTAACCTAAATGTCTTCCTTTGTATGGGATTTGGTCAATGAATATCAAGAGAGTTTTCAAATACACACACACACACACACACACACACAGACACATATATATGATGAACATAAACATCTGTGAATGCGGAGCATATAGCCTGTGCAAACTGAAAATTTGCCAGCTTTGTCATGTAGAGGAGCAGCTAGAAACCACCTACACAACCATTTAAAATAGTGTATACAGGGTGGGGCAAAAGTAGGTTTACAATTGTAAGTACGTGAAACAGAGTTTATACTTGTAATATTATTTATTAATTATTGTATTATTTTCCATATGAACTGTAAACCTACTTTTGCTCCACCCTTTATATTATTTTATAAAAAGTCAAACATGTAAGGGAATAATAAGGCCTTATTTTCAGCAGTCTTAAAACAGGGTTAATATAGGCATATTTCATCCTTTATATTTTTAGACTTCATATTCTTTAACATCTCAGCTCTTAAAATTATGCATAGTACCTAAGTCAACATATAAAAAGCGGCACAACACAATTTCTGCTATAGTACCTGATTATATTCACATGACGTACCATGTAGGAGAACTGACCCAGTATAATTTCTGAACCGCCCCAGTTGAAGACCTGCCAAAATAAAATACAAGCCCATCATGTGAGCCCAGTCTCTCCAGAGCATTAGTATATGTACTGGAAGCCTAGCTCTTCAGAGCACTTCAACAGGGTATTTAATGATACTGTCAGCTGGAGCTTGCAAAGTGGTCGTGAGCATGGAGATCCTGAAGTCTAAAATTCTTTCTTTGTTTTAATTTATTAAGTCTCATTGCTGCCTGAGTATGTTTTGACTGGAGGATTGTAGATACTTTAAGAATCTTGGTCAAGATTTTGTCAGATTATAAATACTAATCCACGTGAGTTGTTTGTATACAGAGCCTTCAACACCACAGCAAAGGGAAGTCAACCAGCAAAGTATAAACTGATGGCCCAGGGCCTTCTTTGTCCTTGGCTGCCCTTCACATCCTCTCTGGTCTCACTCACCAGCACAAGTCACAGGAAGTGGGCTCCTGACCTGCTTTTTCCGTAATTCCCCCCAATAAGGCATTTAAGACTCTTATCACAAATATATAGCTTTAAAATACCATTAATCTTTTCTCTAGCACAGGGTTAGCAAATGTTATAGATGTGCAAATTCTCCAAGACTGGGTGATTTGAAATTTGGTTTAATATTTAGAAATCAATGTATTAAGATCTACTTTTTCAAATTTGATTTTCTAAACTCAAAACGAAACCAAAGGTGGACTTGGTATTAAATAAACAGATTTTTTTCAACAGCTACATGGTTAAGATATTAACAGTACATGCTCTAAGAAAAGAACTTGGAAGTAAGGCAGACACTTAGGCAACCTTCAACAAATATTTTTAAGGACTGTAATGAAATGTGATTGCAAAGTATGCTGATGGAACACAAACTAGAATAAATTGAACCCAGACTTCCCTGACTACAGAGGACACTGCCATCTCTTTTCTTCCCAATGTTTCTATTTATTAAAATGTTTGTTATGTTTACTCATATATAAATCAAGATATTATCTGGTGGCTGCTTAACTTATAAAGGTATGATTTTTATGCTTTTTAAAATCCACATTTTGTCTTTAGAAAACAATTCTGTATCATTTTCAAATACCGAGAGCCAGTCTTGGATCAAGGTCTTGGCCAAGGGCAGCCAAGGATGAGTAAGAGGGCCGGTGCCCGAATTATATCACCTTTGACATATCTGAAGAATGTCCTCACTAAACCTTGCCTACAATCTAGTTGTTAGCTATCATTTCAAAACTCTGAAATAATTTGCAGAAGCACCAATAAAAAATATAGCCTAGGAATAATATTTTGAAAATAGAAAAATATGTTTTTAAAACATGTCATAATAAATATCTCTCTAAACAATCTTTTATCTCTATTGAAAATTTCCTTTAATTTTTTTCTATAATATACAATAAATATATCATTCACTTGTTTATTTAAAGACAGCAAGTCTTGATCACTTAAGGTAACATTTTCCTTGGTTAGACTTAAATCTTCAGGTTAATTTTTTTTTCTTCAAAACATATCTTAAAAAAGAAAGTTTAATGACTCAGAAAATCCTATCTCTTGACATTGAAAATATTCTAAACTGGGGTGTCATCTCTTTAAAAATCTCAGAATCTATTTGTAAAAGTAGTTTTGGATTCATTTGGAATACCCAATCCTTGAAATCTTAAACATACACACACACACACACACACACACACACACACACAAAAGCCCTAACATGAACTAGTCAGTTTCTCCAAACACAAAAGCCCTAACATGAACTAGTCAGTTTCTCCAACCTCAATTTGGATATTAAAATAATATTTTCTTAAAAACAACCCCCCCCCTTATTTTGCCAATACAAAAATACATAGACCAAAGTAATTCTAACATATTACGTTACTTGGACATGAAAGTAAAGACTGGGAATTTCTGGTTTTATAGAATCTACATTTTTCTTCACTGACTGAGTGATTCCAAGAAAATTAAAATCTTTCCACACAGAAACTGTCACATAACACCTAGAAAAACTCTTCAGGTTTATCTTGCTGTGCTGCTAACCTGGATCCAGGTCGGATATTCTTACTGTAAAAGCTCTGTTTGGTGTATATTCTAGTCTATTCTTGCCTCAAAACAACCAATTTCTGATCTAGTAAGAAGAAAGCATAGCATCTGATCATGGGGTTGGGGGAGGGGCTAAGACAGAAGACCACAGGTCCATGTCAAACAGCTGTCCCCTGTCTTTTCCACTCCCTCCTTGGAATAATTTTCAATGTCAGGTAACTGTGAACTTACAGAGAAAAGGCTGCTCTGTTTCTCATCATTATCACAATTTCCCTCCAGTTGTTCTAAACTTTGACTCCTGAAACCAGCAGACATTATTCAGTTAGTGAAAACAGCTTGTATGTTAGGGTGTGTTAGAGTAGCCTAACACACTGAACATTCAACTTCTCTTGGATCGCTGACACAGTGCTAGTGGGAGTTCTGCAGCGCATCTAATACAAGTAATGACACATGCTGCATAATAACGGCACTGTACCCGCTCATGGAGCTCAGACTTAAATACATTGGTTGTTTGACTTATGACTGTTCGTCTAGATTAAGCATTTTACAGGTTTCAGCTGTAGCATAACTTGCCCCAAAGCATGAACACCCACACTTTTATATCAATTATTGTATCAAAAAGAGTTAATACAGTTAGTACAATAGGTAGCATAATATGCAAAATTTCCTTAACAGGATAACTATCTTAACAGAATTTATAGAGTTTTTATCTTCATCTACTGTCTCTTAACCATAAAATTGAGTAATTAGAGCCCAAATGTGTTGCGCATCTCGATCACAGGTTTGGTACTTTAACACTAAAACCAGCCCCAGATGCACAGTGCTTTCCTCACCGGGAGGTTTTGAAGGAAAAGGCAGTCTTTTCATGATCATGTGCAGTGACCACGGAAGCTGTGGACCTCCAA
This sequence comes from Tadarida brasiliensis, assembly GCA_030848825.1. Classification (NCBI taxonomy): domain Eukaryota; kingdom Metazoa; phylum Chordata; class Mammalia; order Chiroptera; family Molossidae; genus Tadarida; species Tadarida brasiliensis. The sequence goes on along the minus strand of CM061275.1, from coordinate 9,219,208 downwards.
ACACACGTGACACACGCGGCCCCGACATCACCACTCTGATGTTCCCTGTGTGTGGGAAAGGACAGTGGTGGCACTTTCAGAGGAAATCAGTGCTGGCTGTCCTCTGGACTCAGGACCATTCTCCAAACAGGTTCATTTACGCAGAAGTGCCTGAAGAAAGTGCCGCAACAGCTCAACGGCCCACACCTCGAACCCACAGGAAAGCTCCCTTCCATTCACCAGCTCGGCTTTTAGCGTTTGATCACAACTTGTTCGTAAGCTCCAGACACCACCCTAAACGGCAGGAAAAAAATTCCAAATTTTGAGCGGCAGTGTTTGAAGTTGTTCCAGTTAACCTTGGCTCCAAAGAGAGAGTGCATTAGTCATTTTCTACTAGGTTTGATTTTCACAGGGTTTAAAGACATCACAGATAGAAAATACTTGAAATATTAACTGTTTGTAATTAACACACTGGATTAGTCCAGTCCCTGATCCTCTCATACTTAACTCCCACGATAATCTAGTAATGGTTCCAAATTCTTACCTTTCAACACGCTATGGAAAACATGTTTACATATAAATCCTAAAATCAGTCGCACCCAAGAACATACATTGACTCTGGAAGTTCAGGTCTTGCACAGAATGAATGGGTAATAGTTTTAAATTGCTTTAGTATATGTGTGGTGTATTAATGTACTTCCCTAGGAAGGGCAATCATTCTTTGATCAATACGCAAATTTCTTTGTCCATGGTCTGTGCTGTAAATTATATCTATGTAATGTAGACATAAGTGAAAATGATCTTGAAGAGAGGTTTATTTCTTCACTAGCTTGCTTTGACAGACTGCTGGTTGTACTCCCAAATCTACTCTTTCCTTTTTCATAGTCTTAGCTAGGTACAGGCTGCTTGGTTAGAGATGACATCTCCTAAACTCCTTTGTAGATAGGTGTGGCCATGTTACTAAGTTTTCCCCAGGGAACATGAATGGAAAAGTGTCCATTTCTGCCTCTGTTGCTTAAAGCAGCTATTTTCAACTGGTGTGCTGCAAGAATTTTTATTTTATTCTATTATTTTTTTAAAAAATGTTTTTTCTTTATTGATTTAGGAGAGAGAGGAAAGGAGAAGGAGAGAGAGATAAAAAGATCGATGAGCGAGAACATCGATTGACCGCCTCCTGCATGCCCCCCACTGGGGATTGGGCCCACAACCTGGGCATGTGCCCTGACTGGGAATCGAAATGGCAACCTCTTGGTGCATGGGTCGACGCTCAACCACTGAGCCACACCAGCTGGGCTGCGAGAATTTAAAAAAAAAATTTTTTTTCTTTATTAATTTTTAGAGACAAAGGAAGGGAGAGGGAGAGAGATAGAAACTTCGATGAGAGAGAACACTGACTGGCCACCTCCTGCATGTCCCCCACTGAGGATTGGGCCCACAACCTGGGCATGTGCCCTGATTGGGAATCGAACCAGTGACCTCTTGGTGCATCGGTCAATGCTCAACCACTGAGCCACACTGGCCGGGCAAGCAGCAAGAATTTTAAAACGTGCAATACCTGGCTATTTAGTCAGGGACACTGACCTCTTTTTCCTTAGATTGTCAAATAAAATATGACAACAACCAACACAACAATAGCTGTCTGGTGTGAACGAACCAAAATTACACCCAATTTTTTGTCTGATCGGCAAAAAATATACTTTTTGGTGTGCTGCGGAATTTTAGTAATTAGTTTATGTGTGCCATGAGGTGCAAACGGTTGAAAACCACTGGCTTAAAGGAAAACTGCTTGCCTTGGACTGGTAGCAGTCCAAGTTTGACAACACAGGTACGGAGGATGGAACCTGGGTCAATGAATCATTTCTGGGGCAAAGCTGTCCCATCAGCCTGGCCATTGTATTTTGGGGTGTCTTTGTTATAGCAGCTTGGCCTTTGCCCTAATATGCCAGGTAGTAACAAACCTCTATTAATGAAATATGGAGAGTACTAAAATACTTAAATTTTGCAAGCTTTGTAAATAAAGTACTTAGAGATATTTAAATTAAGTAATGGCCTCCTCAGTAGAAGGACTTTTATTTTTTTATTATTGTTGATGTACTTGGCCTTCTGTTACAATGAAATGAACATACATGCTCCCTCTACTGTTTCTGGGAGGATGAAGGTTTTCTACAAGCCTATAAAAACATAGTGTCTTTGTGATGGCAGGAGGGTTTATTTTTGGATGAGGATCATTCTATCCCTTCTTTGACCCCCCCCTTGAATGATTAAGAGGAGGGCTGAAGTGGTGTTGCATAGATGGAGGGTATTATTACTTAAAAGTTTTCACTAGGTACCCATCTCCTCATTTGTCACGATGTCAGAGGCTACTTACTACCTGACATTTCACGTAGTATGCCAGAGATCAGCAAGACCAGAACCATGGCTGGTCTCTGCCCTTAGTGGGATTTGAGGAGGAAATTCTAAAGAATGGAAGTAAGGTTGTGGTTACCAGCCCACCATGGACTGAGTTGGACTTCTCATTGATTGCTCAGAGACTTCTGTTCTTACAGATTCAATCTAAAGAAGAAATAGGAGTATCCTCAACAGAACACCACTGAACACTCACTGATAGCGACAGATAATCAGAATTTGAAGGGACCTTGGTGAGCACCACTGCACACTGGCCTTCAGGTGCCCTAAAATGGTCTGCTTCTCGCAGTGATGGAGTAACAGGAACCAGACCTTTCCTCCTGCTTTCTATACCTAGAATTCTAAAAAGAATATATGAAGTGAAAGTTTTCACACATTGCACAATAGGCAGCCCAGGACTGGTCCTCAGAGAAGGGAAATAAATGAAGCAGCCAGACAACTGCCCCAGCTTGCTGCTGGAGTTGTTTCTTTCAGGATCCTGCCAGCCTCCAGCACAGGGAGGGAGAACCCAAACACAGCTGGCTGGTTCTGATGGGAGTCAGGTCACAGCTCAGGGGTGCTGGGAGCTAGAATTTCTTTAAAAAACACAAAAAAATTTTTTTTAAATCTCACCCAAGGATATTTTTCTCCATTTATTTTCAGACAGAATGGGAGGGGGAGAGAGAGAGAGAGAGAGAGAGACAGACAGACAGACACTGATATGAAAGAGACACATCGATTGGTTGCCCACCGCATGACCCCAACCAGGGCCGGGGACCAAACCGCAACCGAGGTACGTGCCCTTGACCAGAATTGAACCCACAACTCTTTGGTCTGTGGGCCGACGCTCTAACCACTGAGCCAAACCAGCTAGGGCTGGGGGCTAGAATTTCTAGGACAGGCTATCAGAAGGAACAGGGGAAATAAAAGCTGGAGAATTTCCAAATTTGATGAAAACTTTTTTTTACATGTAATTATTTTTTAAAAAGTATGTTATTCATTTTTTAGAGAGAGAAGAAGGGAAAGAGAGAGAAACATTGATGTGAGAGAGAAACATCAATCAGCTGCCTCCTGCATGCCCCCTACTGGGGTTCAAACCTGCAACCTGGGCATGTGCCCTGACCGGGAATTGAACCAGGACCTCTCAGTCCATGGGACAATGCTCAATCCACTGAGCCACACCAGCTGGGCAGATAAAAACTTCTTAAAACCGGTGATAAAGATATTTGCTAACCTCATGTCACACACCTCCATTTCACATGCCCTTCTCCTTAGAAGAACCTGTTATTGGCAATTCTCTAAGTAGGTTATTTACTCATACGCCTAATAGGTATAATGGTTAAATGCAATGAATGGGCTTTGGCTTCAAAGGAGACAAGAGTTTGAATCTTGGTTTTACCACATACTAGTCTGAAGGTTTTGGGTAAATTACCTTAACCTCTTTTATCTTTGTTTCCTCTTTTTTATTTTTTTTTCTTTTTATTGAATTTATTTACACTGATTAACAAAATTATATAGGTTTCAGGTGCACAATTCTACATCCCAAGTATCTTTGTTTCCGCTTTTAAAAAACTAATCATAGTATGTTGTGAGTACTGAGAGATAATGTAAGAACTAAAACGTATTTATTATTATACATATATTATAATTATTATGCCTGTAAGTTTCTTTGGTTTGTTCCCATGACCGAGAATACCTATCTTCCTCATACCCACCTGGTAATCCCACCTGTCTTTTATTCTCCCAAAGACACTCTGTAGGTGCCAACTCTCCCAGGCAGTTTTCTCTGAGTGAGGCCCCATCTCTGTTCTTGAGTTTCCTTTACTTCTCTATATTACAGTACTTATCATACTATTATAAATTTTAGTTTATTTGTCTCTCTCATCTGGTAGAAAGACTCAGGTACTAAATATTTTAGGCTTGGTGGGCCAAATGGTCCCTGCTGTACTACTTATTTTATTTTTATTTTTGTTAATCCTCATCCAAGGACATTTTTTCCATTTATTTTTAGAGAGAGTGGAAGAGAGGGAGGGGAAGAGAGAGAGAGAAACACCAAAGTGAGAGAGTCACATCAATTGGCTGCCTCCCACAAGTGCCCCGACTGGGGCCAGGGATCGAACCTGCAACCCAGGTAAGTGCCCTTGACCGGGAAACATCGATTGGCTGCCTCCTACATGCTTCCTACTGGGGATTAAGCCTGCAACCAGGGTATGTGCTCTGACCAGGAATCGAACATGCAACCTTTTGATGCATAGAACGACACCCAACCAACTGAACCATACTGGCCTGGCCAGAACTCTTTGCTAAATGTCCTTTTGATATTGCATCTTGCCCAATGATCTACCAGTCCTCTACTAATACATTCTAAAATTACATCTAAGGAAATCAACAAATAAACATATAAAATATAATTTCAAACATACTCAGAATAAGGAATACTCAGGGCTATACTAAAAGCTATAATTCGTCTTATGGAACTACTAAGATTTGTGTTTCCTAGCCTCAATCTAATACAAACTTGATAACTTTCATCTTCCATTCATGGACATTTAAAAGAAAAAGTCAGTCTATTCTTTATCTTAACAAGGTACTATTTGGATTACATACCTGTTTGGAAGATGATGACTGCCAAAGGTTGTCCTTCCCCCAGGACCCACGAATAACCGCAGTCCTTCTTCTGCACATTTAAAATATTTGTTGTGGGTACAGTTATTATTGTCAAATAATATTCATATTGTAATAAATTCATACTTTACATTTAAATTTTATTAAATTTAAAACTTAAAAAAGCTATATACGTGTTTTAAAACAGACAATTTAAGAGCTATCCTAATAGTTATTTCTCATCAACTTCCCTAAAGCTATTTTTTCTTAAAACTGAGTAGAGAAGATAGCTCTTCCTATAAATTTCCACAAGAGATGTTTAATTATTTCTCTTTACAACCATTTACATAATGAAACTAAGTCCATTGTTAACTGCTCTCTATTCACACCAGGATGACTAATTATACCTTTCAAACTGGTGGCATGTAAATTTTCAGTTTCAGTGAAAATGCTGAGGGAGCGAAGGATTCTGCTGTCCCTATCATTCCAAGTTCATGACCCAACCTTCCAAATTACAATAGTCACTTGAAGTACTTATGTCCAGTTATGACAAAGCAGATGTAAATAGCTGTCATAAGGTATATAAATATAGTAGACATTGATGCATAATTTAAAAAATACAGTAAGAGCTTTCTTTAAAATTGAGCTTTTCAAAGTTTGTTCTTTACCAAATTTAGTATCCATTCTTAGAAACAAATGAGCGCCCAGCCAGTGTGGCTCAGTGGTTGAGCATCGACCCATGCACCAAGAGGTCACTGGTTTGGTTCCCAGTCAGGGCACATGCCCAGATTGTGGGCTAAATCCTCAGTGGGGGGGCATGCAGGAGGCAGCCAATTGATGTTCTCACTCATCGATGTTTCTTTCTATCTCTTTCTCCCTCTCCCTTCCTCTCTCTCTAAAAATCAGTAAAGGAAAAAAAAAATTTAAAAAACAAAAAACTAATGAGCTACAAAGTTATCTTCAGATTTTTATGGGGGTAAAATGTATTTCACAAATGTGCAACAGACAGCATCATGATGCACTGCCTCTTTACTGCTGCCCCCTGGGCCACACCAACCGCATTATATACATCTCCATATACTTAATGGTTGTCCACACACCTTCTGCACTGGAATCGAGGCTGAAGTCTTGACTTTGTAGTATCTTCTCCACAATATCGTCTGCATCCACTCTGGTGTCATCAACTCGCTTCAGCTGAGATTCTACAGAATCTTGTTTCACTGGGCATCTTTGAAAATAATTTTTAAAAATCTCCTCCTTTTTATGGTGCTGTGATAACAAAGTCCCCTGCATACGCCCCCCCAATTAAGCTGAGACCAGAAGGGTACCTGCTGAGTGTTTCTGAAGCCGTGTCTTCTTTATCAGCTGTCTCAAGATGTGGCTCAGCTACTTTTGGCTCATTTTCATCAGATGGCTCTAGAATACTTTCAACTCCTGTTGATGTGCTTCCCTCTGAGGTGTTTCTCCTGTGGCAGAGCTCAGAGAAACTGGATGACCGGGAGTGGCACGTGCTATACCCTGTTGGAGAGGATCACTCTGGATATGGAACCACACCAGACGCACTGCAGTCAAACCCTCTCCTCCCGCACCACAGCCCCTTCTAGTCCTGTTAGAGCAATAAAGGTCTAAGGAACTTGACTTCACTTTTGGCCTCTACCTGATACTTTTGACTGCTGGCTTGCGTAGCTTGATGTTCTTGAGTGTCCACGGGCACCAAGTTCATCGGGAACAGAGGCACTCTTTGCTGAAAGATCTGTAATAAGTCATAACACAATGTTACTATCATTGCCCACAACTCAATGGTCAATGGCATCTGAATCTGCAGATTTCATAAACTGCCAAGTTCATTATCAAAAAAAGCAAGTTGCAAAGTGAGATTCCTTTAAATCAGTGCAATGTAAACAATTGTATTGCAAGAAAATGAAAAAACTTAAATACCTTAGTTTACTGAAGAACTGTAGTATTTTTCATAAGATTTAACAGAACTTGCCCAGCCAGTGTAGCTCAGTGGTGGAGCATCGACCCATGCACCAAGAGGTCGCCGGTTCGATTCCCGGTCAGGGCACATGCCCAGGTTGTGGGCCCAACTCCCAGTGGGGAGCATGCGGGAAGCCGCCAATCAATGTTCTCTCTCATTGACATTTCTCTCTCTCTCTCGCCCTCTCTCTCCAAAATCAATAAGAAAAAACAAATAAATTTTAAAAAGCTTGCGTTTAAAAAAAAATTAAGATTTAACCGAACTCCACCTTAAATAAAACTTTCAGTTTTTATTGTTCAGTATTTCTAATAAAAAATGAGTCAGTGGTATTCTTACAAATTCTCACTATATTGCCAGGTTTTTGTGGAAATCTTACTCTCAAAAATCCATCATAGCAGTGAACTAAAGAGCATTAGTTCTCACATTAGCATTGTTAGTGCTAGGCTATGATCTGGGCAAAGATCTGTGTTTTAAGTCACCACGGCATGGAATGTAGCATTGAGAGTAAAAGTTCTTCAAAAACTGATTACAGTGTTCAGTTTCAAAGCAAGTGCACAATAGAAAAGCAGTGTCAAAGCAATTTCTCTAGGGGTTCCCTGATAAAGTGCATATTCCAGATGCCAGTTCTGTATTTCCAGAATCAGGCTTCTCCCAAAGAATGCAGAACTGTGGCCATTTTCATTGGGGTGAAATATTTGGAAACTAGAACTGTTTTTCACTTAGAGGCAAAAGGAAACTAACTCAGTCAAACAGCTATTAAGGCAGTAGTTCTATGAATGATATCAGGCGCAGCTGGACCAACAACTGCTGTCAAGCATGTAAGCCCCTGGAGTGATCTGGTCCTTCTGCAAAGGGCTCTCATTCTGGACAAACTGTAAGATACAATCCAGACCAGCACCTTCGTCCTGCTTGACAGTGGTCTTAATGCCCAGGTCAGAGACAACAAAATACGAACTCAAAGATTTGGTCCATATTGAAATTATACAGAACTATCTAGACTCTCAGGGTTGGCTCTGATCTTAACTCATACGTTTATCTATTGACTTACAAAATGTATTCATTCAATAAGTTTTTACTAAGCTCTTATCAGGTCAGGTTCCCAATATTGTAATTGATTTAGGGGGGCAAATTATATGTTCCGAGTGTAGAAGTAGAAGCAGTCACAGTACAACGTGGTGAGTACTAAAATGTGCACAAGCAACAAAAAAGCAGCTCTTAAGAGGTTGGAAGGACAAGAGCATCGAACACCACCTGCTATTGGGGAAAAGACCTCCCAGAGGAGGTTGATTCCAGGTCTCTGCGAAGGTTGAGGAATGTCTCAGCTAATTAGGTGGGGACAAGCACAGGGAGCAGCACGGCTTGTTCAGTCAAGTTGGCACACAGGACACAGGCAGAGGTGACTGAAGGAAAAAGAGAGATGAGCAGGTGGCTGCTAATGAAGGACTTCCTATAAGTTTAAAGGAGGAAATAACTCAATGGCTTTAAGCAAGGGTATGGCATGACCAGATCTATATTTTGGGAAGACCACTTTGGCAACGGGATAAACAGGGCAAAGGGGTGAAGGTTTTAATAATGATCCAGCTGAGAGAGATATTTAGCAGACACAAGTGACAGGACTCAATCCTAGGCAGAAGTGTGTGTCAGGATAACCGAGACAGAAAGTACAGAAGGGGGACTTAGGAAGACTTGTGCTGGATTTGTGGAACTGAGACACCTGAGGGCACCGTGTCATTCACTATTCAATGGACTTCTACTGTGTCCTTGGCATTATGTTGGAGACACGAAGATGACCAAGACCTCACCATGAAGAACTCAGAATCTAGCTGACGAGAAAGATAAACAGATGGGTTTCAGTCAACATGTGACATGAAGTAGATCTTCCCCAAAAGCACTTGGAAATATGTACCTGGCATCCAGGAGGAAGGTGTGAGGCAACACAAATTTGTAAACTGAAAGTATTTAACTCTTACTGACATGATCACATTTACATTTGTGTGATAGTTAAATCCAAGGGTATAGATTACATTGTCCAGGGAGAGTGAGCAAAGGGAACCAAATCCTGTGGAATATCAATATTTAAGAGGAAGAGGAAAGAAGATGAAGAAGCCTCCAAGATGCTAGAAAAGGAAAGGCCAGAGTCACGGGAGCCACGGGAAGAGAATGCTTCGAGAAAGATAAACGGCCAAGTCAGACGAGAGCAGAAAGAGTGCCCAAAGGAAGCGACAGTCATGTCACTGGAGGGTAGAAGCCAGGCTGTGTGCATGTTTAGGATTAAGTGGGCAGGATATTCTTTCTGGAAGGTTGGCTATAAAAAGTGTAAGAGAGGAGGAGGGGAAGTAGAGCCAGAGCCCATGGAAGAGCAGGAAATAGAGGAGGACGTAGGGCCAGTTAATGAATTTTTGTGTTTTCAATATGAGAAAGAATTTAGAATACTGAAATACTGACAAGGAGGAGCTAATGGAAAGGTTAAAAGTACACAAAGGATTCAGGATGCTAATCCCGCAGTGTCCTGTGGTATCTGTGGGGTAGAAGCACACAGTGGTGGGGTGCCCAATCCCGCAGTGTCCTGTGGTATCTGTGGGGTAGAAGCACACAGTGGTGGGGTGCCCAATCCCGCAGTGTCCTGTGGTATCTGTGGGGTAGAAGCATACAATGTGGGGTGTGTGTCTTCACAGCATTAGGCTTTTAACCTATCAGGGCAAAACACTTAGACAAAACAAAGCATTGCCTTAACCAAGAACTGCATAATTGAAACTCTGCTGATACTCATTGACCTACTTCAAGTCATATACCCAAAGAATTTTAAATGTGGGCAGAACTATAGGAATCTCACAGATTAAAAACCCAGTGAACTACACAGCCATACCTGCTATTCCAAGATGGATTTTGAGAGTCTCTCCCCCTTTTCTATCTTCTTCCAGCGATTCGGATTCACCAGCAATTGGTATAGACATTGAAGTAGAAGGAGGCCTGGAAATAAGCATTTCTAAGGATCAGAACTTGGTTTACGGGTTAGAGACTAGTTGTGTGGTCAGTACATGGCCTCAGTAAGGTACCTGTAATGTTACCTCTTTGAGGGTGGAAGTAACAAGTCAACAAGTAATGTATGAGTATCCTCAAAACCATGGGAGTGGGGGGTCCTTTTACACAACAAAAAATGTGAGCCCAGAAAAGAGAAGGGCTCTGTCAGTGTGTTCCCAGCACTATCAGTGCAAGGTGCTCCATCTGCCACCTTGAACTTCAGACGAGGCAGGGAAGCATGTGAGGTGGGGGAGGTGGCTCCAAGACCCTCCGATCTGAGGTTGGAGGGGAACGCCTCCTGCTGCCTCCTGCTGCCGCCTGCCGCCTGCCTCCGCTCTCTTATTGGCTCCACTAACTTCTTCAATGGTACTCATGGTTTTTCCATCTACTGCCTTCTTTAAAAACAGTTCACCTGCCCCAGGGAGAGTCTATAAACAGCCCCAGTTGTTTAGATTTGCTTTTGGGGCTGGATTCTCTGGAAGGAGGTAATGGATATATTTTTCTTGGCTAATTCAAGGCTCCTGAATCCATGTGGAAGCTGTGAAGCGGGAAGACACAAGTTTGAGTTCCAACAGGAATTCTTTTTAAAAAAAAGAAAACATCCCTAATTTTTTGAGTTTGATTTCCAGAGGAAAACCATATTTTCCTAGAGACTGCCCCTCGATGACCTGAGATAAAATAGGAAGGGGTCGAAGTGATCATGAAGCTGATTCAGATTCTTGAGGATAGGCACTTAAGATCTCCATTAAACCTATTTTATTTATAGATTAGTTATATCCCAGGATCTCCTAATTTCCAAAATTCCATATCCCATTGAGAAATCTTCAAGTATTTGTCCTGCAGGTACATCAAAGTCAATACATCCCCACCTAAACTCACCTTCTTTCTCCAAATCTGTTTTCTTCTTGTATTCCTTAACTGTGAATGCCATTACAATCACAAAGTCACCAAAACTAGAACCCTAGAGATTGCCCTCTGTCTCCTTCCTACTCACATTTCTCCATATCCAATTAATTTCCAAATTCCACAGATTCTCTCTTAATATTTTCCCCATACATCATCTCTTCTCCACCTCCACTACTGACGTTAGTCTGGCCTTTGTCCTTTTCCTGGATAACTACACGAGTCTCCTAGCTCTTCTCCCTGCCTCTATTCCTGCTACTGTCACTGTGGTCTTTCTGAAATATGCATTATGAACTAGTTACTCTCTGATTTAAATTGCTTCAAAAGCTCCTTAGGGATAAAGTTCAGACTCCTCAGAATGGCAATACAAGGCCCTTTGCAGTCTGGCCTAGACCTACCTCTTCAAATACCAAAAGCTATATTTCTAATACAGTAAATCCTCACTTAATATTGTTAATAGGTTCTGAAACTTGAAGCAAAACAAGACCAATTTTACCATAGGCCAACTGGTATCAACAAAAGTTAAGTTCTGCCCTGGCCGGTTTGGCTCAGCGGTTAGAGCATCGGCCTGTGGTCCAGAGAGACCCAGGTTCGGTTCCCGCTAAGGGCACGTACCTCGGTTGCAGTTTGTCCCCGGCCCTGGTTGGGTCGTGTGGGAGGCAGCCACTTGATGTGTCCCTTTCACGTTGATGTTTCTCTCTCTCTCTCTTCCTCTCTCTCCCTCCCACTCTATCTGAGCAAAAAATGGAAAAATGTCCTCAGGTGAGGATAAAAAAAAAAAAAAAAAGTTAAGTTCCTACAGTATTTCATCAATGTTATAACAAAACAATGTTATTCGAGGACCTGCTGTAACGTAAAACAGCTTGGTGAAAAAAACCTGCATTCAATATTCTGTAAGAAAAACTAATGTAAAAGAAACACATTTCCAGCCAGCTAATGTGGCTCAGTTGGTTGAGTGTTGTCCTATGCACCAGGAGGCTGCAGGTTCGATTCCTGGTCAGGGCACATGCCCGGGTTGTGGGATCGATCCTCAGTAGGGGGCTTCCAGGAGGCAGCTGATCAATATTTCTGTCTCTCTCTGAAGTCAATAAAAACGTATTAAAAAAAAGAGAAAAAGAAATATACTTCCAAAGAATGGAGTCTACAGCCAGTCATTAATCATTGATGGTGACTCAGGCCTGCCTGTCTAAACGCTTATCTTTTCATGCCAGTTCCTTTGGTTTTCCTTTCACAGATGGCCTGATTACAGTGTCTCCAGCCCTCCACCTCTTAGACCTGTTTCCCAACCCTTTGGAGCTCCCAGCCTGAGGCCTCTTCCCTTTCTCGCTCTCTATCACTCTCCCTCTATCACTCTCCCTCTGGTTCCACTCTTTGCTGCCCGGCCTGACTTCACAGTCACAACACTGGCAGCAATACCTTCATTCTGGCACCCCTTGATCTGCAGTCTCAACACACCTGAAGAACCCCAACCCTTGATAATTTCAGCCACTGCAATAACTGCTTTAATACTGGGGCCACTAAACATTATGGAGAGAATTCATCACCACGAGGATTGATATTAAGGCAAATGAAGGATCTAAATTCTTAGCTGAGCCTTGGCAGCTCCCTAGACAACTCAGTCGTGTTGAGTAAAGAATCACTGAGTGACTTCCGGTCAAGATGGCGGAGTAGGTGAATGCGGTATCGCCTCCTCCCACAACCACATCAAAATTACAACTAAACTACAGAACAACTATCATTCAAAACCGCCTGAAATCGAGCTGAATGGAAGTCCTACAACTACGAAATTAAAGAAGCCACACTGAGACTGCAATTAAGACTCAATTACAACAGAAGGGTGTAAAGTCCACATGAGGGGTGCACCTTGAGGGCCCAGCTGGGAGACCAGGGAGGCTGTGCCACTGGACCCTACAGGACACCTACTAGAATAGGCCGCCCTAGGAAGCCTAGGAGATATAGCAACTCTACCTAATATATAGAAACAAACACAGGGAGGCAGCCAAAATGAGGAGACAAAGAAACATGTCCCAAATGAAAGAACAGGCTCTGGCCAGTTTGGATCAGCAGTTAGAGCGTCGTCCCTTGGACCAAATGAAAGAACAGAACAAAACTCCAGGAAAAGAACTAAATGAAATGGAGATAAGCAATCTAACAGAAGCAGAGTTCAAAACACTGCTTATAAGGATGCTCAAGGAACTTAGTGAGAACTTCAATGAACTTAGTGAGGGCCTCAAGAGCATAATAAAGGACCAGTCAGAAATGAAGGATGCACTAACTGAAATAAAGAATAATTTACAAAGATTCCATAGTAGAGTAAGTAAATCCAAGAAGCAAACCATTGATGTGGAATATAAGGAAGCAAAAATCACCCAATCAGAACAGCAAAAAGAAAAAAAGAATCCAAAGAAATGAGAATAGTGTAAGGAGTCCCTGGGACAACTTCAAGCGTGCCAACATTCGCATCATGGGGGTGCCAGAAGGAGAAGAGAGAGAACAAAAAATTGAAAACCTATTTGAAACAACAATGACAGAAAACTTCCCTAACTTGGTGAAACAAACAGACATACAAGTCCAGGAAGCACAGAGTCCCAAACAAGATGAACCCCAAAGAGGCCGACACCATGACTCATTATAATCAAAATGCAAAAGGTTCAAGACAAAGAGAGAATCTTAAAAGCAGCAAGAGCAAAACAGTTAGTTACCTACAAGGGAGCTCCCATAAGACTATCAGCTGATTTCTTAAAAGAAACCTTGCAGGCCAGAAGGGAGTGGAAGAAATGTTCAGAGTGATGGAAAGCAAGAACCTACAACCAAGATTACTCTATCCTGCAAAGCTATCATTTAGAATTGATGGACATATAGTTTCCCAGACAAGAAAAAGCTAAAGGAGTTCATCACTACCAAACCAGTATTATATGAAATGTTGAAGGGTCTTCTTGAAGAAAAAGATTAAAAAATATGAACAAACGAAATGGCAATAAATACATATCTATCGACAATTGAATCTACAAACAAAATGAACAAGCAGAACAGAAACATTCTCATAGATACAGAGAAAATTTTGTTGGTTGCCAGATGGTAGGGGGGTTGGGGGAATGGGTGAAAAAGGTGAAGGGATTAAGAAGTACAAATTGGTTGTTAGACTGACAAACCTCAAAGGGCAGGGTAGGGGGAGAAATAAACCAAAGAACTTCTATGCATATATGCATAACCAATGGACACAGACAACAAACAGTGTGGGGAAAGGCAAGAGGGGGGCAGGAGCGGGAGGGGGTCAATAGGGGAAAAATGAGGAACATCTGTAATACATTCAACAACAAAGATAAGTTAAAAAAAGAAGAAAAAAAAGAACCACTGAGTGCTTGTCACATGCCAGCTTTTATTCTATTATGCCCTTTGTTCTGAAAATGTTTTTATATCCCTTATCAGAAATTGTTTAATATGGCTCGATTACAGAACAAAAGAGATGAGATTGTTTTGTTTTAGTTTCCCAGTAATGTTAAGAGCACGTGAAAAATGACCACCTACAATGACAATACTACCTATGTGATATTCTGTAAACATTCCATGCCCTATAGCAGTGCCACAAACTTGGGCAAGCTCTTTTCTCTCCCTGGAACGTCTCTACCCACCTCCTCTGCTTGGCAATTTTCTAGTCATACTTGAACACTTAGCTCAGTATCACCTCCTCAGTGAAGACTTCCCTGGCTTTTAAGAAAAGTAGCTGGGGACTATCCTCTATGCCTCAATAACACCATACACTGTGTGTCTGTCTCCCACATAAACTGTGACTCCTTCAGAGCAGCAGCTGGTCTCATTCAGTCTGGTAAATGTTAGCACATGGTAGGCAATGAACACATATGTACTGAATAAATGGGCATATTTTGGAACCCTGAGACTCATTATCCTTGCTTAAAAATATGGATAATGCCTGGCTGGTGTAGTTCAGTGGTTGACCATCGACCCATGCACCAAAAGGTCACTGGTTCAATTCCCAGTCAGGGCACATGCCCAGGTTGTGGGCCAAATGCCCAGTGGGGGGCATGCAGGAGGTGGCCAATCGATATTCTCTCTCATCAATGTTTCTATCTCTCTCTCCTTCTCCCTTCCTCTCTCTCTAAAATCAATAAAGGGGGGAAAACATGGATACTACTCAAACCACAGAGTTGTTTTAAGAACTAAACCAGGAGACAGTAATATTCATTAAATCATTTTGACAAATAGTAATTTCCTTCCTTCTAGAGAATGAATGCTTCAGAGCCCTAGCTACACAAGAGGGTTACATCATCCCTCGATCTGCTTCACCACAAATTATGGAATGCCAGTATAGTATATAATTGCTCTCTCAAAATATCCTCTTTCTTTATCAGCACTAGTGGCTGGCTTTCTTTCCAGAGTCAGTTTCATTCCTTTACAAGAGCTGGTGGCTATCTGATGAGTTGTAGAGAACTACAAAATGGAGTTTAGGGCAGGTGGTTAGAGGTTGACTTACCAGCTGTCTTCTTCATATATATTGGCCTTTAGTATAAAGTTTGCTTCAGAAAAACTATACAATCTATGTCACAGATCTTCTGTTCAGAAAATGTCCAAACTAGCATTTGAATCTGAGAATGTTAATGGTTGGCTCTACTCTTGTTAGTTTTTCTAGTAGATTTTATATTATGAAAAATTCAAAGACAGACAAAAGCAGGGAGAATAGCAGAATGAACCTCTCCAGTGGTTATTTAAATCTGCGTCTTAGCTCTGGCCAGTTTGGCTCAGTGGTTAGAGTGTTGGCCCACAGACTGAAGGGTCTTGGGTTTGCTTCCCGGTCAAGGGCACGTACCTGGGTTGCAGGTTTGATCCCCAGTCCTAGTGGAGATTGTGCAGGAGGCAACCAATCGATGTGTCTCTCTCACATTGATGTTTCTCTCTCTCTCTCTCTCTTCCTCCCTTCCACTCTACCTAAAAAAAATCAATAGAAAAATGTCCTCCATTGAGGATTAACAACAACAACAAAAAATCTGCATCTTACAGACAAACACACAGTCCAGCCACTCAAATGCTCTGTGCTTTGAACGTGGATTATACCAACACTTTCTGAATTGGCTTCCCCTCAGGGACTTCAGGGGTAGGAGGGTATTATTACACCCTTTGCCTCTCAATAGAAAAAAATGTTATATACTGGGATTCATAATACATTTGAGTAAAACATTCTGTGGCTAAATATTCTGGGGGGGAAAAAATCACCAAACTAGACAACTTCCAACATTCTTTTCAGCTCTAAAGTACTCTGATTTTACATATTTGATATATGTTAAAATATAACTTGAGCCCGGCCAGTGTGGGTCAGTGGTTGAGTGTCGACCCATGCACCAAGAGGTCGCCAGTTCAATTCCTGGTCAGGGCACATGCCCAGGTTGTGGGTCAAGTCCCCAGTGGGGGGTATGCAGGAGGCGGCCAATCGATGTTCTCTCTCATTGATGTTTCCATCTCTCTCCCTCTCCCTCCCTCTCTCTCTAAAATCAATAAAGAAAAAAATATATAGAACTTGAAAATTTTACTTTTTATATGGCAGTTCAAACATTTTCTTGTTCAATCCCTACTCAGTGTGTGTGAAGTGTTAGAGTTGCCCTTTTCAACTGAAAGTTGCACAATTTCAGATATTCTAAGGAAAGAGAAAAAAAATACTAGGGGTTTGATTCTTCTAAGAAATACTTCTATATATCTTATGATGAAATAATGTGTTTATTCTAATAAATTATAAAAGTCTCTATAAATATAAGCTCTAGATTGTGAGAATTATATTTGTAGAGATAATACAGAACATAAGGTGATCTATTTTTGAGATTTTCACGGTATCTGAGTTTCACAGGCAGGGAGAGAAAATGGCAGAGAAAAGGCCAGTATGAGAATATTTATAAAAAGTTCATGAGAAGAATTCATATTCTTCTACTAAGTTTTGCTGCCACTTTTCTCATTTCATCCTAAAGTGATTCCATTTGAAAAACACTGTCACCCAAGAAACTAAAAACAGTACAGCAAAAATGGTTTAGTCCTAGGAAAACAGGAAAAAAAGAAAAAGCCGGGAAATTTTGGTTTGAGAGAAGACAGCACAAGAAGGCTAAGTTAGAAGAAAATGTATAGTTTTAATCAATAATTGACTTGAATTAAAATATATATTTTCATCCTTACAAAACAATATATAAGGAGAGAACTTATAGATGTTACTATTAAAAACATGAAGTGGTAGTCCGATCAGGATGGCGGCGTAGGTAAACGCGGGATCCCCTCCTCCCACAACCACATCAAATTACAACGAAATTGCAACACAACCATCCTCCAGAACTGCCTGACATCCAGTTGAATGGAAGTCCTACAACTACGAAATTAAAGAAGCTGCCACATGGAGACTGGTAGGAGGGGCGGAGGCGGACAGGCTGGTCCCATACCCACATGTGGTGGATAAAAATTAGGAGGATACCTCGGCTGTGAAGGTCCTCCCTGAGGAGTGAGGGGTCCCCGTCCCACACAACGCACCCAGCTCAGAGTCCCAGTGCCAGGAAGAGAAGTCCCCATCACTTCTGGCTGGAAAACCAGCGGGACCTGAGGCTGAGGGAGGCTGAGGCTGCTGGAGCCCCAGGCAGCTCCTCTTAAAGGGCCCGCACAGGGGCTTACTCAGACTCACTCTCTCTGAGCTTGGAGGGGAGGCAGCTTGAGGAGCGCCAGAGAACAGGGAAGAACTGAGTTGTTTAGCATCAGAGCGAGGACTGGAGGGGTAGCTTTCTCCTGGACAGACGTGCTGGCAGAGGTCATTGTTCCTTTGGTGAGCCAGCCCTTCCCTGGGCCGGCAGACTGCCGCCATAGCTGGGACTCCAGCAACCTGGCTCACACTGTTTGCCCCGCCCTGGTGATTCCATGAGGCCCCGCCCCACCCAAGCTGTTTCCAAAGGCTTTACCATAGGATTGTCCTGTCTTGGATCCTGCTTCAGAGTTTCCTACAATCTCTCAAACAAGCAGCATCTGGTCTCAGTGAGCCCCATACCTCTTGTTAAGTGGCCCCAGGCCTGGCACTAGAAGCAGCCAGTCTTGGTTCACAACTTGGCTTTTCCTGGACACCTCCAAGCCCAGCACAAGAAATAGCCATCTTAAGATCAATTTGTAGCTTATGCCAGGTGGCCCTGGACAGAACACAGGCAGTGGCTGACCTTTCCCCAGAGCCAGCACACCCAGTGGACAACTTCAGACCACATCGAAACACCACCACCCAACCACCTCAAGTGACACACTCAATGAGTGGACTCAGTGGGTACCAGAGCCCTGCTGAAGTAAATCTTGCTCTGTGTGTTGAGCCCCTACACAGCTGATCATCCAAGGTAGTCAGAGGCCAGTGGTCAGTGGGCACAGCCAGTTCTTGCAGCTGATCAGCCTGAGTAAATCCCTCCCATTGAAGTGCCAACAGCAATCAAGACTCAAATACAACAGAAGGGTGTACAGTCCACAATAGGGGTGCACCTTGAGGGCCCAGCTGGGGTGATCAGGGAAACTATGCCACTGAATCCTACAGGACACCTGCAACAATAGGCCACTCTACGAAGCCTAGGAGACATAGCAACTCTGCCTAATACAAAGAAACAATCACAGGGAAGCAACCAAAATGAGGAAACAAAGAAACATGTCCCAAATGAAAGAAAAGAACAAAACTCCAGGAAAAGAACTAAACAAAATGGAGATAAGCAATCAATCAGATGCAGAGTTCAAAACACAGGTTATGCCCAGCCAGTGTGGCTCAGTGGTTGAGCATCAACCCATGCACCAAGAGGTCGCTGGTTCGATTCTTGGTCCGGGCACATACCCAGGTTATGGGCCCGATTCCCAGTGGGGGGCATGCAGGAGGCAGCCAATTGATGTTCTCTCTCATCGATGTTTCTCTCTCTCTCTCCTTCTCCCTTTCTCCCTCTCTCAAATCAATAAAGAAAAAAAAAAGAACTCAAAATTAAAAAAAGAAAAAGAAAAAGAAAACACAGGTTATAAGGTTGCTCAAGGAACTTGGTGAGACATTCAAGGGACTTAATGAGACCTTCAAGGAACTTAAGGAGACCTCTGAGGAACTTAGAACATCAACAACATCAAAAAGGACCAGTCAGAAATTAAGAATGCACTAACTGAAATAAAGAATAATTTACAGGGAATCAATAGTAGAGTAGGTAAAGCCAAGAAGCAAACCATCGATTTGGAATATAAGGAAGCAGAAAACACCCAACCAGAACAGCAGAAAGAAAAAAGAATACAAAAAAACAAGGATAGTGTAAGGAGCCTCTGGGACAACTTCAAGCATGCCACATTCGCATCACAGGGGTGCCTGAAGAAGAGAGAGAGCAAGAAATTGAAAACCTATTTGAAACAATAATGACAGAAAACTTGCCTAACTTGGTGAAGGAAACAGACATACAAGTCCAGGAAGCACAGAGAATCCCAAACAAGTTGAATCCAAAGAGGTCCACACCAAGACACATCATCATCAAAATGCCAAAGGTTCAAGACAAAGAGAGAATCTTAAAAGCAGCGAGATAAAAGCAGTCCGTTACTTACAAAGGAGGTCCCATAAGACTGTCAGCTGATTTCTCAAAAGAAACTTTGCAGGCCAGAAAGAAGTGGCAAGAGATATTCAAGGTGATGAAAAGCAATGGCCTACAACCAAGATTACTCTATCCTGCAAAGCTATCATTTGGAATCGATGGACATATCAAGAGTTTCCCAGACAAGAAAAAGCTAAAGGAATTCATCACCACCAAACCAGTATTACATGAAATGTTGAAGGGTCTTCTTTAAGGCGAAGAAGAACAAAAATATGAACAATAAAATGGCAATTAATACATATCTATCAACAATTGAATCGACAAACAAAATGAGCAAGCAGACAGAAACAGACTCATAGATACAGAGAAATTTTGTTGCTTGCCAGATGGGTGGGGGCTGAGGGGATAGGTGAAAAAGATGAAGGAATTAAGAAGTACAAATTGGTTGTTAGACTGATGAACCTCAAAGGGAAAGGGGAGGGAGGGCGGAATGAGATAAACCAAAGAACTTCTATGCATATATGCATAACCAATGCACACAGACACTGGTGTGGGGAAGGTAGGAGGGGGGCGGGACTGGGGAAGTGGGGGTCAATGGGGAAAAAAGGGAGAAACATCTGTAATACATTCAACAGTAAAGATGAGTTAAAAAAAAACAAGAAGTGATGCTTAGGGAAGTAATTCATGTTTACTTCTCTAAATGTATCTTTCTCAGATATTTAAATAATATCTAATTAACTTTCATGTTTAATTACTAAGTGTCTTCAAATTGCTGACAGTCAATCCCTACGTTCTCCCAGTCAGTTCACTCGCCAACTCTGAGAAGCCTTTTACACATCTTTCCTCTTCCCTCAAACCCCCACCTCCACATTTTACATCCTTGCTCTCCAGTGATCACCTGGTTTCCTATTTCACTAAGAAACCAGGAGCAATATGAAAACATCTTCTATATGCTTCCACTGCACCTGCAGCCTTGTTCTCTGCCTCCATCCCTCTCAACAACCCAAGGTCACTGTTCTAGCAATTGTCCCTTTTCTCTTCCACATCATGTTTCTCCCTCTTGATGAGACCATTCTATCAGTAAACAACACAGTCGTCCCCCTTATCTGTGGGGGATCTGTTCCAAGACCCTCAGTGGATGCTTAAACTGAGGACAGTACAGAACCCTGTATGTACTGTTTTTCCTGTACATACATAGCTATGATAAAGTTCATTGTATAAATTAGGCACAGTGAGAGATTAACAACCATAACTAATAATAAAAGAGAACAGTTATAACAATAAAATCAGGGTTACCTGAACACAAGCACTGTGATACTGTGACAGTTGATCTCATAAGACGGCTACTAAATAACTAATGGGTGGGGAGTGTATACAGCGTGGAGACGCTGGACAAAGGGATGATTTACATTCCAGGAGGGACAGAGCAGGTCAGCATGAGATTCCATCATGCTACTCAGAATGGCATGCAACTTAAATCTTATGAACTGTTCATTTCTGAAATTTTCCATTTAATATTTTTGGACCACGACTGACAGTGGATAACTGAAACCGTGGAAAGTGAAATTGTGGATGGGGGGAACATTGCTGTACTCTCTATTTCCAAATTTTCTCTTCCAAAATCTTTTTTAACCCACTCCAATAAGGTTGTAGTCTAAGAGTATTCTACCGAATTGCTTATCAAGATCACCAATAATGTCTATACTGCAAAATCCAAAGGTCAATCCTCAGTCCTCATTTCCGTGACCTACTTCCATCCTGTGTGACAGTCGATCACTCCCTCCTGTTTGAAACAGGTTCTTCACCTGGTTCTCAGGACAGTGCTGTCCTTTGGTTCCTTCCTCCTACCTCGCTGGTTGTTACTTCGCTGGTTTTTCGCTGGCTCCCCAAACTCTTACGCACCTGAGTGTCCCACACCTCAGTCTGTGGTCCTTTTCTTTATTTATACTCACTCCCTTTGGGTCCCTTAATCAAATCTCAAAGCTTTAATGGGTATCTATGTGCTGACGATGTCATGATTTCCAAATTTGTATCTCCAACCTGGGCTTCCCACTGAACTCTGTAGTTATATATCCAACTGCCCACTTGACATGCCGGAAGGAGGTTAAATAGGGATTTCAAACTTAACATGTCCAACACCCAAGCGCCCAACCTGTTCATTTCAATGCATGGAAAAACGCTTCTCCTAGTTTCTTAGGCCCCAAACCCTGGAACAGCTGCCTAACTCATCTCCCTGCTTCTCGCCTGCCCCCTGCACTGCTCTCACAAATTGTGTTTCCTACCTAGCGCCATAAGTCAGATCATTTTACTCCTCTGCTCTAAACCCTCTAGGAGCTTTTTATCTCATTTAGATTATAAGTAGCCTATGAGACTATTACTATAATGGCCACAAAACCCTTTATCAGCTGGTCTCATCTCCTATTACTCTCCTCCTCGTTCACTCTGCTCTAGACATACTGTTCTCCTGGCAGTTACTTGAATAGGCCAAACACACTCCTCCCTGAAGGCCTTTGTCTTTGTTACTTCTATCTCAAATGCTCTTTCTCCAAACACCTGCATGGCCTGCTTTCCGCCTCCTTCAAATATCATCTTTACCAGGGCGGGACTACTCCATATAAAACAGTAACACCCCCCACCTGGTCCTCCTACCTTGCTTTATTTATCTCCAAAGTACTCATTGCCATCTTTACATTATATATTTACTTGTTAGTTTGTTGTTTGTTTCAGAATATAAGTTCCAAGATGTAAGGGACCTGGTCTATTTTTCCCCTGCTCTTTGTCATGTCTAGAATGGAGCCTAGCACATGGTAAGATACTTACTAGGTATTTATTGAAGATATGAATAAGTCTACAGAGGTCAAATTAAAATTTTTGATTTGTCTAATTTCACACAAAACCTGGAGATAACAAAAGACCTGTAGCTTAAATAATTCAGGGTGTGGAGAGCTCATGGGGTAACAGGTAATAGTAACTTCTATGACGGTCAGGTCAGTCACCCAGGAGAGGAACTATCCCCTTCACTGGTATTAGTCTGTAAACACTACAAAATAGGAATGTAAAACTTAAAACAAATAAATCACTACTGTATTTTCAGAAAATAACTCACTGAGTATTGACTTACGTTTTAAAACATGGGTCACCAGACATCAGCTGCATACTGATTAAAACCTAAACATAAGAAAAAGAAAGCCTGTGATTATACAAGGTCTCCTGAGAGAAGCCATGTTCTGCTAAGGCATGCACCCTCCAGAGCAGCTCATTCAGTATTTCCTATTCTGAAAGGATGGAATAAAATGACTGCTGAATTAGATTACATTCAATATTAAATTGCTACTTTATACAAACATAGATTAAAAATAAATTTTAATACTCAAAACTTCGTAATTGCAAAAATCAAGAGTGGAAAAGATGGAAACAGAAAGCCAGTGCTTCAGCAGTAACAGTGCTGTGTGCTGTGCTGGTCGGGTTTATCTCAAGACTTTCCCTCCAACTTGCCATGCTGTCACTTCAAGGGGTGCCTGCGGGTGGCTGGTAAGAGGAGAATGCTTCCTACCTCTGCCCCAGCTTTAGATCAGAATTTAAAGCCTTGATGATATTTTCTGAAATGCTGCTGTTTGCTAGTTGCTGACTGCCTTTTAAGAATCAGCCATATGTGAAAAAATGCTCAACATCACTAACCATCAGAGAGATGCAAATTAAAACGACTATGAGGTATCACCTCACATCTGCTAGAATGGCTGCCATCAACAAATCATCACACAACAAGTGCTGGCAAGGGTGTGGAGAAAAGGGGACTCTAGTACACTGCTGGTGAGAATGCACTGGTGCAGCCACTATGGAAAACAATGTGTTTTCTTCAAAAAATTAAAAATTGATCTGCCATTTGACCCAGTGATCCCACTTCTAGGAATATACCTGAAGAAGCCTGAAACACCAATTAGAAAGAATATATGTACCCCCATGTTCATAGCAGCACTATTTACAATAGCTAAGATCTGGAAACAGCCCAAGTGTCCATCAATAGATGAGTAAATAAAAAAGCTGTGGTACATATACACAATGGAACACTGCAGCTGTAAGAAAGAAAGATCTTTTATCCTTTGAGACGACATGGAGGGACCTGGAGGGTATTATGCTAAGCGAAACAAGCCAGTCAGAGAAAGACAAGTATCACATGATCTCGCTTATTTGTGGAATATAATGAACAAAATAAGGTGATGAACAAAATAGACCCAGAGACATAGAAGTAGGGTTCAGACTGACAAACCTTAGAGGAGGGGGGCAGGGGGGAGAGGGATGAGATAAACCAAAGAACTCATATGCATATAAGCATAAACAATGGACATAGACAACAATGCTGGGGGGGGCAGGAGGGGAGGATCGGGAGGAGGATGTCAATGGGGGAAAAAGGAGAAACATCTGTAACAAAAATAAATAAATTAAAAAAAAAAAAAAAAAAAAAAAGGCCTTGGCCGGTTTGGCTGAGCGGTTAGAGTGTCGGCCTGCAGTCCAGAGAGACCCAGGTTCGGTTCCCGCTAAGGGCATGTGCCTTGGCTGCAGTTTGTTCCCAGCCCTGGTTGGGGTTGTATGGGAGGCAGCCACTCGATGTGTCCCTTTCACGTTGATATTTCTCTCTCTCTCTCTCCCCCCCCACTCTATATGAACAAAAATGGAAAGATGTCCTTGAGTAGTGAGGATTAAAAAAAAAAAAGGCCCAGCCAGTGTGGCTCAGTGGTTGAGCATCGACCCATGCAAGAGGTCACCGGTTTGATTCCCGGTCAAGGCACATGCCCAAGTTGTGGGCCGAATCTCCAGTGGGGAGGAGCATGCACGAGGCAGCCAATCGATGTTCTCTCTCATCAATATTTCTATCTCTCTCTCCTTCTCCCTTCCTCTCTCTCTAAAAATCAATAAAGGAAAAAAAAAAGCATCAGCCATATGCCCTGGTCGGTTTGGCTCAGCAGTTGTAGCATCGGTCCATGGAACCAAAGGGTTAAGGGTTCAATTCCCAGTCAAGGGCACATACCTGGGTTACAGGTTTTATCCCCGGCCCCAGTCAGGGTTGTGCAGGAGGCAACCAATCCATGTGTCTTTCTCCCATCAATGTGTCTCTCTCTCTCTCTCCCACCCCTCCCCTTCCTTCCAATCTATCTAAAAAAAGAGAGAGAAAGAAAAAAAGAATCAGCCATAGGCCCTGGCCGGTGTGGCTCAGTTGGTTGGGCATCGTCCCATGCACTTCAGGGTTGCTGGTTCGATTCCTAGTCAGGGCACATGCCTGGATTTTGGGCTTGATCCCTGGTGGGGCATGCAGGAGGCAGTCGATCGATGTTCTACTCTCACATTGATGTTTCTCTCTCCCTCTCCTTTCCTCTCTTTCTAAAAAATCAATAAAAATATATGAAAAAAAAGTGCAGCAGTGGTTGGAAGGGATGAGAAGTTGCCAGAGTCGTTTCTTCACATGTTAATGAGGATGGTTCATTAAAGGGAGAGATGATTAGGTAAAGGGATCATCCAAGGGGCAAAACTCTTGATTAGGCAAGCTTTGGATTCTAGAACCTAGGAGGAGGGGCTGACTTCTCACAGGCTGAGGGACACTTCACTCATTGTAAGAGGAGGTAAAATGGATAACAGGGCTGGAGAGACAGGAAGACTCGTAAATTCTATGATGGGAAGAGGAGAGAATTTGAGTTTAATGGCATCTATTTTCTTAGTAAAGGATAAAGCAAAACCATTAGCTGAGAGCAAGAGTGGTGTGTGGAGATAGGAGGAGAAAGAAGCTATGAAAAAGAATACCTATGTCTGGCTGTAAAAACCAGCGTGGATTGTGGCTGAGAGACAGTAGGCTGCTGGAGTCTCGGGCAGTTCCTCTTTAAACGGTCCATGCGAGGACTCACTCGGACTCATTCCCTCTGAGCTCCAGCACTGGGGCTGCAGCTCAAATGGCACCAGCGACATACAGGAAGGAACTGAATTGTCTGGCATCTGGATGAGACCTGGGGGGCAGGGGAGGGAAGCTTTTTGCCAGACAAAGTACCTGCAGAGGCCACTGTTTCCTTTTTTTTTTTAATCCTCACCCGAGGATATTTTTTTTACACATATCTTCAGACAGAGTGGGAGGGAGAGAGAGAGAAAGAGAAAGAGAAAGAAAGAGAGAGAGAGAGAGGGAAACATCAATGTGAGAGAGACACATTGAGTGGTTGCCACCCACAGGACCCCACTCGGGGCCAGGGATGAACTGCAACCAAGGTACGTGCCCTTGGCTGGAATCGAACCCGGGACTCTTTGGTCTGTGGGCCAATGCTCTAACCACTGAGCCAAACCAGCCAGGGCAGAGGCCACTGTTTCGTTGATGAGCCCTTACCCCACAGAGCTGGCTGGCAGGTGGGTGCCCTATCTGAGTTTCCATCAACCTGGCTCACACTGTTCGCCCCACCCTGGTGATTCCCTGAGACCCCACCCAACATGTGGGCCCACCCAAGCTGTTTCCACGAATAGTCTGTCTTGTCCCAAGCTTCAGACTTTCCTAAAATCTCTCAAATAAGCAGCATCTGGCCTCAGCTTGCCCTGTACCTCTTGCTAAGTGGCCCAGGTCTGGCACTAGCAGCAGCTGGCCCTTGGTTCGCAACTTGGCCTCACCTGGGCACCTCCAAGCCCAGCACAAGTAGCAGCCATCAGCAGATTGCTTTTTAGCGCATGCCAAGTGGCTGTGGACAGAACACAGGCGTTGGCTGACCTTGGCCTGCACCTCCCAGGAGGCCCCAGAGCCAGCAGACCAGATGGATAGCTTCAGACCACATCTAAGCACCACTCAACTACCTCCACAAGTGACACACTCAAGGGGTGGACTCAGTAGGCACCAAGCCCTGCTGAAGTAAGTCCTGCATTGTGGGTTGGGCCCCTGCACAGCTGACCCTCTATGGTGGTCAGTGGTGGCAGCCAGTCCTTATAGCTGATCAGCCTGGAGGTATATCCCTCCCACTGACATGCCAAAAGCAATCGAAGCTCAACTACAACAGGATGTCGTATACAGCCCACGTGTTGGGGTGGGGTAGGGGGAGGCATGCACCTGGAGTGCCCTGATTGGGTGATTAAGGAGGCTGTGCCACTGGACCCTACAGAACACCTACTACATTAGGCCACTCTGTCAAGCCTAGGAGATGTAGCAGTTCTACCTAATACATATAAACAAACACAGGGAGGCTGCAAAATGAGGAGACAAAGACACATGTCTCAAATAAAAGAATAGAACAAAACTCCAGAAAAAGAATGAAACGAAATGGAGATAAGCAATCTACTAAATGCAGAGTTCAAATCACTGGTTATGAGCTCAACGAACTTAGGGGAACAGCTGATGAACTTAGAGAGAACTTCAACAGCATAAAAAAAGGACATGGAAACCATAAAAAAGAACCAGTCAGAAATGAAGGATACACTAAGTGAATTGAAGACAAATTTACAGGGAATCAATAGTAGAGTAGATGAAATCGAGAATCAAAACAGCAATTTGGAATATAAAGCAACAAAAAACACCCAATCAGAATAGCAAAAAAAAAAAAAAAAAAAGAATCCAGCCCTGGCTGGTTTTGCTGAGTGGTTAGAGCGTCGGCCTGCGGACTAAAGAGTTACGGGTTTGATTCTGGTCAAGGGAACATACCTCGGTTGCTGTTCAATCCTCGGCTCTGGTTGGGGTTGTGCGGTAGGCAACCGATCAATATGTCTCTCTCCAATTGATGTTTCTTTCTCTCTCTCTCTCTCTCTCTCTCTGTTCCCCTCCCTCCCTCCCACTCTATCTGAAAATCAATGGAAAAGCATCCTTGGGTGAGGATTAAAAAAATAATAAATAGCCCGGCTGGCATGGTTCAGTGGTTGAGCATCGACCCATGCACCAAGAGGTCACCAGTTTGATTCCTGGTCAGGGCACATGCCCAGGTTGTAGGCCCAATCCCCAGTGGGGGGCATGCAGAGGTGGCCAATCAATGTTCTCGCTCATCAATGTTTCTATCTCTATCTCCCTCTCCCTTCCTTTCTCTCTAAAATCAATAAAAAAAAATTTTTTTTTAATAATAAATAAAAATAAAATAAAATATCCAAAAGAAAAGGAAAAAGAATCCAAATAAATGAGGATAGTGTAAGGAGCTTCTGGGACAACTTCAAGCGTACCAACATTTGCATCATGGGGGTACCAGAAGGAGAAATGAGAGAGGAAGACATTGAAAACCTATTAAAAAAAAATAATGATGGAGCCCTGGCGGGTTTGGCTTAGCAGTTAGAGTGTTGGCCTGCAGACCAGAGAGTCCCGGGTTTGGGTCTCGCTAAGGGCACATACCTTGGTTGCAGTTTGCCCCCGGCCCCAGCTGAGGTCGTGTGGGTGGCAACCACTCGATATGTCTCTCTCACAGACACATCGATGTTTCTCTCTCTCTTCCTCCCTCTCTCCCTCCTGCTCTATCTGAAGATAAATGCAAAAATGTCCTCGAATGAGGATGAAAAAAAAAAAGATGATGGAAAAGTTCCCTAGCCTGGTGAAGGAAATAGGCATACAAGATGAACCCAAAGAGGCCCACACCAAAACACATCATAATTAAAATGCAAAAGGTTTACGACAAAGAGAGAATCTTAAAAGCCACAAGAGAAAAGCAGTTAGTTACCTACAAGGGAGCTCCTATAAGACTGTCAGCTGATTTCTCAACTTTACAGGCCAGAAGGGACTGGCAAGAAATATTCAAAATGGGGGGGTGGGGAGGGACAGGATCGGGAGGAGGGTGTCGGGGGGGAAAAGGAGAAACATCTGGAACAAAAACAAATTAATAAAAAAAATTAAAAAAAGAAATATTCAAAATGATGAAAAGCAAGGACCTACAACTAAGATTATTCTACCCAGTAAAGTTATCATTTAGAATTGAAGAACATATAAAGAGCTTCCCAGACAAGAAGAAGCTAAAGGAATTCATCACCACCAAACCAATATTATATGAAATGTTAAAGCGTTTTTTTTAAGAAGAAAAAAAGAGATTAAAAATATGAACAATAAAATGGCAATAAATACATATCTATCAACAACTAAATCTAAGAAACAAAATAAATGAAGAAGTAGAATGGAAACAGACTCATAGATACAGAGAACATTTTTGATGGTAGCCAGATGGAAGCGGGGTTGGGAGGATGGGTGATAGGGGTGAAGGGATTGAGGAGTACAAATTGGTTGTTACAGAATAGTCATGGGGATGTGGAGCATAGGGAATACGGTCAATAATATTTTAATAACTACCTATGGTGTCAGATGGGTACAAGATTTATTGGGATGATCACTTAGTAAGTTATATAATATCTAATCACTGGAGTGTTTGCCTGAAACTAATATCATATTGTATGTAAACTGTAATTGAAAAATTAAAAATGATTTTAAAAAAAGAAAAGAAAAAGGATACCTAGGTAATTGGAAAAGGAAGCATACAAAGGAAGCAGAGTATGACTGCCTGATGGTGGTGAGCATGGTGTTAGTAACAACTAGACTTGGTGATTTCTCCAGCAATGTTCAACAAGGACACAGACCCAGAGAGGACAGTTGAGTTTGATTAGGGTTGGAAATTACTCAGGGGACAGCAATGGAGGCAGACAGAGCAAAGAAGCAAGGTGCATTTTTTTTTTTTTTTTTTTAATCCTCACTCGAGGACAATTTTGCATTCATCTTCAGGTAGAGCGAGAGGGAGAGAGGAAGAAAGAGAGAGAAACATCGATGTGAGAGAAACACATCAAGTGGTTGCCACCCACACGACCCCAACCGGGGTCCAGGGACAAACTGCAACCGAGGTACGTGCCCTTAGCGGGAACCGAACCCGGGTCTCTCTGGACCGCGGGCTGACGCTCTAACCGCTGAGCCAAACTGACCAGGGCGCAAGGTGCATTTTTAAGGTTATGATAATAATGGATCATGGAATCTAAGCTGGATAAAGAGGGAAGTAAAAGTGGAGAGCGAGAAAAGTGATAAAGTTAAGGATAGCTAAGTGAGAAGTAGGCTAAGAGGACTAGAAACATAAGAGATAGGAGACAGGAATGCTTTGAACTGAAATTTTGGAGGTGGTGAAGTTTCTAGTGGTAAGAAAGTCTAGTGTGACCGTGGGAATAAGAATTGAGATGAATGAAGAAAAGGAAAGGTTGCTGGAGGTGGGTAGTTTAAGGAACAGAGTGTCCTTAGGCATATATAAGATTAGAGGGAGAGAATACATAAAGAAGACAGTCCACAAGGGCAGACCACCCACACAGATGGTGAAGCCACCAAAAAATGAGGACAGAAGAAATGGAAAGATTAACTGTGAGCCAGGAGCGAAGTCATCAATGAGTAGGAGAGAGAAGGTAATTAAGTGGCCAGGAGATGACAGAGATCAGAAAGAAGAGTGTGAGAGCTGAATGGTAGGATCAGGATCCATAAAAGACCAGGACAAAGTAGGAAAAATAGTGTGAAAGGATCGATGGGGAGCCACCAGAGGAATGTAGGGGTCTGAAGGGTAAAAGTTACTTCAATTTCTAATAAAAACACCGTAATTCAGAGATGATTAACCATCTTCTTATATACAAAATATAAAGAAACTGAATTCAGTGGCTGTTCAGGATCAGTCTAAGAATGAACAGTGTGGTCTGTTTCTTTTTAGTCTGATGCTTATAACATGGGAACATGGAAAGGTCACTGAGCAGGTAGCAGAAGACATGCATTCTGGTCTCAGCTCTGCCACCCACTACTTAGCAAGACACTTAACCTTCCGAGTCTCAGCCTCTTCACTTACAGATGGAGATAATCTGTGCCCATTTAGCCAACCCTGTCTATTTCACAGAGGTAAGTGCAAGTGCTTTGAAAAATTTTCAGTTACACAGAGATAACCATAAAAGCATAAAATCAACCTGATGTGCACAGAAGTTTATACCATGTTATTTTTCTAACTTTCTGCTTGTCTTCTTTCACCGTCTTCCTTTCCATCCCAACTACATCCCTCCTTTCTTTATTGCTGCTGAATTTGTGCAAGAAATGGACCCGTTATAATCACCACTTCATGCATTTTTACATCTTCAGAGCTAAATATTTACTGAAAACAAAGTTTCAAAACGTTAAATAAACACTTCACTAGTTACAAGAGGACTCTACATAGCCTGGAAGTGACTGCTGTCCTGGAAGTGACCTTTTGGGAGCTATAAATATATACATATATATATATTTTATCCTCACCCGAGGACATTTGTGCATCTATCTTCAGATAGAGCGGGAGGGAGAGAAGGGGGAAGACAGAGAAAGAAACATCGATGTGAGAGAGACACATCAACTGGTCGCCACCCACACACAACCCCAACCGGGGCTGGGGACAAACGGCAACCGAGGTACGTGCCCTTAGCGGGAACTGAACCCGGGTCTCTCTGGTCCATGGGCCGATGCTCTAATCACTGAGCCAAACCGGCCAGGGCGGGAGCTATAAATATTTTAAGGTATTCATCCATTGTGCTCCTTCCTCCAATGAGACCTGAGGCTGCAGTGGTCAGGTGACTTGTTCCCTGAATGGTCACAGCACCAGAGAGAAACACCTTAGGATCATGAAGGTGAAATATGGTTACTTTTCACTGCTTCTGTGATTTGGTTGGTTTTTTCCCTAGGTGGTGAGTATTTCGGTGATGTGCTCAGCTTATGATCTCAGTATTGATTTGTATCTTGCCTGTGACAGTATACACCTATGCTTATCTAAAGGCACAGAATCTCATTTGTTGACATGTAAATTTTGAACCATGCTTACTTTAAGAATGGAATTATCCTGTCTTGTATTTTTGGTATCATAGCCTTCCAGTAAACAGCGACGAGTGGTATTTCCTGATCCAGCAAACTCTGCCAGGTTTAGATCTGCAAAGCCCAGCTAAGGAAAGAAAAAAAAATTAGTATCTACTAGGCTTCTATCATATTCTCCTTAAAATAAACATTCAACCCATGCTCTAGACAAGTTTTTTCAAACTTCAGTCATTTGTAACTTTTCCCATCTTAACAATACCTGTTCTATTATTTGCTTAACATGTATCTTTAAATTGCTCACTTTTGGTAAAAAATGCATTACCTATTGTACTCTTAAGCAATGCAATCTTTGAAATCACGAATTTGATGTGCTAAATACATTTTTTTCTTTACACAATAAAATATATAATTGTCAAAGTAAAAATAATGCACACTAAGCAATTAAAATCGTTTCGAGTAAGCAGGAGTACTTGCACTAAGGAGAATATTTAGCAGACCAATTCCCTATTTCTGTTCTGGCTCAGTTCCCAGTCAACCCCTGGTGGCTGTGGGCAGTGGCAGGTTATTAAATTCACTCTCTCCATACAAGAACTAGAATGATTTAAGTGTGTATCACACACGTTCTTTGGTACAAGGCCCTTCTCCCTCAGCATCTTCCATAACCTTGCCTTGCAGATCACCCTTGAGCTAAATCTTTATTATTATTAAAAAATTTTTTTTCTTTAGTGATTTTTAGAGAGAGAGCAATGGAGAGGGAGATAGAAACATCAATGAGAGAAAACATCGACTGGCCACCTCCTGCATGCCCCTCACTAGGGATTTGGCCCACAAACTGGGCATGTGCCCTGACTGGGAATCAAACTGGCAACCTCTTGGTGCACAGGTCGACGTTCAATCACTAAGCCACACTGGCCGGGCTTTTTTTTTTTTTAAATAAATCTTTCTTTAAAACACCTACTTTCTCCCTTCCCCAAAGCTGAGCCCCACATCAACGCTCTGGGCTGCTATCCAAAAGTTCAGCTGAAACCTGTACCTCCCTCTTATTACTACCCAGGCTTGGTCACCATTTTCTGCAGCTACCAAAGACTGCCCTCCAGTCTTTCCTCGATATGTTCAACCCTATTTTTTGTTTCCAAGTGATACAAGTCAACGCCATTGTATCTTTTCTTTAAATTACAAATTTTTAAAAATTGATTGAGAGAGAGAGAGAGAGAGTGAAAGAGAGAGATTTGTTGTTCTACTTATTGATGCATTCATTGGTTGATTCTTGTATGTGCCCTGATCAGAGGTTGAACCCACAACCTTGGCATACTGGGACGACGTTATAACCAACTGAACTACCTGACCATTGCTCTTTTTTTTTTTAAATAAGTTTTTTTTTAATCCTCACCCGAGGATATTTTTCCATTTATCTTCAGATAGAGCGGGAGGGAGGGAGAGAGCAGGAAAGAGAGAGAAACATTGATGTGAGAGGGACACATCAACTGGTTGCCTTCCATACGACCCCAACCAGGGCTGGGGATGAACCGCAACTGAGGTACATGCCCTTGACTGGAATCGAACCCGTGACTCATTGGTCCGAGGGTCAATGCTCTAACTGCTGATCCAAACTGGCCAGGGCAATAAGTTCTTATTGATTTTTTAGAGAGAGAGGAAGAAAGAGAGAGATGGAAACATTGATGTGAGAGAGATACCTCGATTGGTTGCCTCCTGCACACCCCAACCTGGGCATGTGCCCTGACCGGGAATCGAATCGGGACCTCTCAGTCCATGGGACGACACTCAATTCACTGAGCCACACTGGCCAGGCATGATTCTTTTTTTCTTTTTCTTTTTTTAAAACAAATTAAGTCCATTCCATGTGACTAGAGTACATAGAGTCTTTTGTTAACAACAAAAAAAATGCTTTGAGTCTGCAATTATTAAGCACATCTCCCTGAATACATAATAAAGAATACTGAACCCGGCCGGTGTGGTTCAGTGGTTGAGTGTCGATCCATGTACCAAGGAGTCACCGGTTCAGTTCCTGGTCAGGGCACATGCCCAGGTTGTGGGCCCAATCCCTAGTGGGGGGCATGCAGGAGGCAGCCAATCGATGTTCTCTCTCATCCATGTTTCTATCTGTGTCTTCCTCTCTCTAAAAATCAATAAAGAAAAAAAAAAGTACTATTTCAAACACAGCTATGATTTTAAGTTGCCTGCTTTCAGATTTTCAAAGATACACTGGGCAATATGAATGACATTCAAGATGAAGATTTTAACTGCAGACTGTAGCATTATTTTAGTAGCTTTCAACTGGTACAAAAAAGAATGTAAATAAGAACTTAAGAGTCCAGCTGAAGGGCCACAAGCCCCAAATGCAATAAGTCAGAACACACTGTGCCACAGGTAACATCTACCTAATTTTCACACGGTTACTCTGGTCTTACTGCCTCTTTTAGGGGGTTCAACATATCAGCCAAAAAGCCTAGGTACGTCCAGGACAAAGCCAGGTGAGCATGTGAAGACTCATGTGCTATTTGATCACACATCATCCACATGCCCTACTTCATACATTCTCTTTTCTCTTGAAACCTCCCACACCTCTTTTGCATCTGTACTCTGTGCTAACGTCTTGCTTCTTACTTCACTCAAAGAAAAGCAATCAAAAGAGTACTTAACTTTCATATGCTCCTTTCACCAGCCATATCCACTCCCCTGTCTGCATCTGTGCCCACACCTCTGCCTTCCCACTCACTGTAAGTGAATGGGCTGTGCTCCTCGTGCCCACTCAGGTTCATGGCTCCAGGGATTCTCCCCTCTCTTGCATTCTAAAGTGTGCCTTCTCTGCTGGATCTTTACCACCAGCACACAAACATGCTAGATCTTCTCCATCTTAATGAACAAAAATACACATCTGAATGAACACATCTCTCTCTTGTTGATTGAAATTATTTTCTGCTCTCCTTTATTGCAAAATTTCTTGAAAAAGTTGTCCATGTTGACTGTCTCTGGTCCCTCTGTCCTTGGCCATCTCATCAACCTCATCTCCCTGCTCTAGTCACAGTGTCCTTTTCCTTGAAAATGCCAAGGCCTTCAACACTGACTGTTCTTTGCCTAATAGACTCCCTCTTAGATCTTCTTGTCGCTTTCTTCCTCACTCCACTCAGGTCTGTGTTCAAGTGTCATCTCTCTAACCCCCTGCCCCAGCCATTCTACAACACACTTCACCTCCTCCCTCTCCTACCCCGCAGTAGTCACCCTTTGCCTCTAACCTGCTTTACTTTTCTCCATAATACTTATCACATCATGTACACACACAGTTAATATTTATCTTGTTTATTCTATTAGAATGTAACATCCACAAAGGCAGGGATCTCTGTTTGCTTTGTTTCCTGCTGTGTCTCCAGTGCTTAGAACAGTGTCAGGAACAATGCCTGGCACATGGCATGCAGTGAATACATATTTACTGGATAAAAAACAGCCTACTGTTTTCCCGTGCACTGTTGGAATGCTGGTATTAAAATGTTATTAAGCATAGTGAAAGTTAAAAAAAAGAATCTGGTCGATTCCCATTAAGAAAGTGTATTAAAAGGTGGGTATATCAATGTGATGTTTTAGGCTGAAGGTCAACATTTACTCAGCACCTTCTGTGTGCCAGGCCCCATTCTAGACCCTGGAAATCAGTGATGAACAGGACAGATAAGGACTGTCTTGAAAAAGCTTACACTCTAGCAAGGTACAGACTTCCTCGTGACTTTCTCTTTGGCTTGACTGAGATGACTGTCTCATTAAAATGGTATCTGTAGTTGATATTACTTCACTTGTCAAAAAAAAAATTCTGAGCATCCACATTCTAGCAAATGTTAGGCACTGGGAACGTAGATGATTCCTATTCTCAAGAAACTCATAGTTTTTAATAAGGGAGACAGAAAAGACAGTATAAGTGCCAGTGCTGGCCAGTTTTGCTCAGTGGTTAGAGCGTCGGCCCGTGGACCAAAGAATTGTGGGTTTAATTCTGGTCAAGGGCACGTACCTCAGTTGCGGTTTGATCCCTGGTCCTGGCCAGGGTTGGGTGGGAGGAAACCAACTGATGTGTCTTTCTCACATCGATGTTTCTTTCTCTCTCTCTTTCTCTCCCTCCTTTCCACTCTATCTAAAAATCAATGGAAAAATATCCTCAGGTAAGGATTAAAAAAAAAAGAGGACGAGTGGTACCAGAGAAAGGCACAACTGCAAGAAAGAGAGGAAAAGAGAATTTCTCAGTGGGGAAGGATGAGTAAGCTGAGTTTTCAATGACACCTGAGTGGACAGGACAAGAGCAGGGAGACGCACATGAAGAGCAGGGAAAACAAGCCACAAGGCAGAGGCTAAAAGAGCAGGCGCACTCCAGGGAGTTTAGGAGGCAGTGTGTCTGAGCACAGGGTAAGAGTGTGGGTGTGTGTGCACAAGTGGGTGCGTGTGCATGTGCAGATAGATGATTTGCAAACCAAGACAGGTCTAATATGCTGAGTTAAAGACTTCACTTTCCTTGATGGGCAACAGACAGCTGCTGAAGGACTGAAAGTGAGGGAATGATATGATCGTGTTTGAATTTTAGAACGATCACTCTGATAATAATATAGAGAAAGGACTGAAGGGAGACAACATAGAGAACAAAAGATAGGAGGTCAATGCAATTTGTTTGTTTATTTATTTTTTATCCCCACCCGAGGACATTTTTCCATTTTTTGTTCAGATAGAGTGGGAGGGAGAGAGAGGAAGAGAGAGAGAGAGAGAAACATTGACGTGAAAGGGACACATCGAGTGGTTGCCTCCCGCACGACCCAACCAGGGCCGGGGACAAACTGCAACCGAGGTACGTGCCCTTAGCGGGAACCAAACCCGGGTCTCTTTGGACCGCAGGCCGACACTCTAACCGCTGAGCCAAACCGGCCAGGGCAGGAGGCCAATGCAATTAAAATTTTTTTTTTCTCTTTATTGATTTTAGAGAGAGGAAGGGAGAGAGAGAGAAATATGTATGAGAGAAAACATTGATTGGCTGCCTCCCGCATGTCCCCCACTGGGGATCGGGCCCACAACCTGGGCATGTGCCCTGACAGGGAATCGAACCGGCGACCTCTCGGTGCATGGGTCGATGCTCAACCACTGAGCCACACCGGTCGGGCCAATGCAGTTTTTTTTTTTTTTTATCCTCACCTGAGGACATTTTTCCATTATTTGTTCAGATAGAGTGGGAGGGAGAGAGAGGAAGAGAGAGAGAGAAACATTGATGTGAAAGGGACACATCGAGTGGCTGCCACCCACATGACCAACCAGGGCCGGGGACAAACTGCAACCGAGGTACATGCCCTTAGCGGGAACCGAACCCGGGTCTCTCTGTACCGCAGGCTGACGCTCTAACCGCTGAGCCAAACCGGCCAGGGCCCAATGCAGTTTTTAAATAAGAAACAATGAAGGCATAACAGCATGCAGTGGCCTTTGGAATGGAGAGAAGAGATGGTTTTAAGAGCTTTTAGAAGGAAGAATGCAAGAGGAAGTGTCAATCACAGCAGACCCTGTTGCTTGCCTGTCCATCATTCAATGTCCTGATACTCCTTGCTAGCAGAGCCATGATTTTATTCAAGTGTCTACTCTTAGCTCACTCATGTGCACAAGGAAAGTAACCAAACCTCTAGCTCCTTGTTAAACTGGGATTAGTCTAAACTAACCATGTCAGTCCAATCCTATTGCCCAAGACTGGTTCAGGAGTGAACACATGATCCGGTTGTGGCCAATGACAGATATGGGGACATCCTCTGAGGGCCATCAAGGGAAAATTTTCTAACTCAAAAAAGTCACACATGGGGAAGCAGCTGGATTTTTGTCCCGAGTGAATGTGTTGACTCAAACCTGAGCTGCCAGCTGCCTGGTGACCAGGAAGGGAGCTAGCCAAGGACAAAGTCAAAACATTGAGAACAAAAGAGCAGAGAGAGGAAGAAACACGGGTTCTTGATGATGTTCTCCTGTCAGCAGATGAACCAACTCTGGAGCAGCTCTATCTTACATCTACTTGTTTTGTGAGATTAAAACATCTCTAGGTGAGGAGGGTTTGCTGTCACTTGTAGAAAAGAGCATCCTGACATTGCAACCGACTAGTTTTAGGGAGTTAGGCAGAGGTGATGGTTGGAACTAGAGCCCTGGTCCTTGGCTTTGATGACTGATTGATGGAGATACGATCACAGAGACTGGAAATAAAAGAGGAGTATGAGGGTTTTTGGTAGTATTACTAATTCCTTCTATTCAGCAAAAAGGTGAAGACATTCTTTAGTAATTCCATATAGGTAGTAAAAGAATAAAGGATCATGTATATACAGAGTGTAAGAGGACGCAGAGGAGGGGTCCTATTCTACTGGTGGGACTGAGAATACTTCCTGGGGAGAATAAATTACTTAACGCAAACCAGAGATCATCTGCTAGTCAGGAAACTGAAACTTAAAAAGAACACCCCATAATCAGCATTTAGAAAGAAATGCCTATAATTTCTTGTTGAAGCCAACTGTTCAATCTCCAGGTTGCTTTATTTAAAAGCAGCTTATTTGAACGGCAATTAGAAGAGCAAACTATTTAATTTTTAAGTTTATAAATAGCAATGAATGGTATTACACATTCCAAAACAGTTAAAGATCATTTACTTACCTTTGCATAAGCTTTTCCACCTTTTAATTCCTGCCAAAGATAGAAAACACTATTAAGTTATCATATGATTCAGGACTTAAAATGAAATATATGTCAAATAATTCTGAAATAGACTTTTACATATTGGCAAATATAGATAGTATAATTCTGATTTTCTTAAGTCCAACTATTTAGATGCTTCTCCCCTAAAATGACCAGATTTTTTACTTAGACTTTAAATCTGGAAGCAACAAATAATGAGAAGACATGCTAATATTTGATCTGTTTGCTGAAGAAATTGCCAAAATGATCCCAGATACATTGCAAGAACCTGAATCACCAAAGAAAGGTTAAATTACTTACTTAGTTAAGCATAGTAACATTTATAAAAAGATTTTAATAAGTCAAAACCCCCGCCCGAGACAACCACTGTTACCAATTTTTAGGAATTATCCAAAAGCTGTTCTATGCATATGTATGCATATAGATATAAATAGATCAATAGATAGACCCCCTTTTCACTCAATGATAGCATATTATACACACCTTACTTTTATACCTTACTCCATATATATATATATATATATACACACACACACACACACACACAAACACACACACATACACACACACACACACACAGAGTGTATATATATTGCCATATATATATATGGCAATGTTCAATGTTAGTATAGTAGAAACTCTCTTATCTAATGTGAATAAGACTGGCAAAAGTGAAAAAGAATAAACAATAATATATAGATGCCTTAACATTTTAATTTAAAATATGAAACTGTACATTAATTTGCCAAATCTCTGGCTTTAGGATATTACACGTATGTGAGAATTAATAAGTGTGAAACACTTAGAACAATGCATAGCACACAATATACATTGTTTGTGTGTTTGCCACTATAATTAGGGCCAAACTCCCCTCTCTTCCCCACTACTTTTAAAAACATGTTTGTTGGATGGAGTCGGCTTTTATCTTTCCTGCATAAACGAGATATATTAATGTATTATCTACCATTTCCATCTTTAAAGTGGTGAATTTAAATAAGTTGAGAAGCAATCGATGGTAAATTCTATTATTCATGAATATCTGTTGCCCCTCAACTTCCCTGTCTCACTGATGTAAGGTGTAGCCATGCCGCAATGTCTACCCCATTATGAATTACTGAATTTTTCTTCTTTATTAGGTTGTCATATCCCTTAATAGCACTCTTCATTAAATAAAGCAAAAAAACAAAACAAACCCAAAACTTTCTTCAGATGATCCTTGTCTCTTCTAAGCTAATCCTTTTGTTTCCTCCCCTATGCAGCCAACCACAGACTTAACTAAATTTGCTGCATCCCACCCTCTATTCAATCTATTCTGACTGGCTTCTGTCCTGTTTCCCATGGTAATGGCTCTTCCCATCACCAGTGACCTCCACGTTTGTTAAAGCCAAAGGCTCTGTCTTCATCTTGATCTCATAACAGCATTTGGCAGGTTGCCTCTCCACCTCCTTTCTTACATCATTTTCTTCCTAAATGCCCATGATACCACCCTACCTGGTTCTACTCCTGCCTCACTGGCTGCTCCTTCTCACTCTCCTTTGCTGGACCTACCCGTGTTCAACTTCTGTAGAAAGAATGCTAGTTGTACCCCAATTATCCATTCTCCTTCTCTCCATAGTGAAAGAATCCTCTTATGTTTAGCTGGACATCTGGCTACCCAAAATAAAGTAATGACTACACTTCCTTTCGTGCTATGGCAGTGACTAAGATCTGGCCAAAAGCATGTAAGAAGTTATATGCATGAATTCTTGCTCCTTTCCTGGACTTGCAAACAGTCATTCATTCTACCTCTAAGTATTAGAGTGATCCAGGATTTGGCTGAAGGCCTCTTGTTTTCTCTGTCTACATTTTCTCCCTGGGTGAGCTCATTCAAGTCTATGGCTCTAAAAAAAAATGTATGCTGATGACTCCGAAATCTCTATCTCTACACTTCTTCCCTGACTTCTACACTTCTCCCCTGACTTCTAGACTAGTATTTTTTTTTTTTTATCCTCACCCGAGGACATTTTTGCATTTATCTTCAGATAGAGCGGGAGGGAGAGAGAGGGGAAGAGAGAGAGAAACATCGATGTGAGAGAGACACATCAAATGGTTGCCACCCACACAACCCCATCCAGGGCCGGGGACAAACTGCAACCGATGTACACGCCCTTAGTGGGAACTGAAACTGGGACTCTCTGGTCCTCGGGCCAACGCTCTAACTGCTGAGCCAAACTGGCCAGGGCTAGACTAGTATTTTTAAATGCCTGCTTCACATATCCACTTGATGTCTCATTGACACATCAACTTTAACATGGCCAAAACAGAGGACTTCTGATCTCTGCTTAGCTGTCCCTGAAATCGATCCACTCTGAGCCTTTGCCATTTCAATAAATAGCACAATCATCTACCTGTTTGCTCAGGCAAAAGAGATGAGAGTTATCCTCAATTCTTCTTTTTTCCTCATTTGCCATATCCAATCCATTAGTGGGGGTCTACCTCCAAAACGCATTCTGAATCATGCCATCCATACTGTCGTAACCCCATGCCAAAACAAGCATTCCTCACCTGAACTGTCCTAAACACCAAAATGGTCTCTGCATTCATCCTCCACACAACAGCAAGTGATCTTAGAAGATCATGTCTCAATGTCTCTCCTTATTAAAATTCTCAAATGGATTCCAATTTCAATTAAAATAAAATTCAAATGCATCACCATGGCCTATAAGGCCTTGTCTGACCTAGCCTCATCACAAGAACTTTCCCTCTCCATGTTTTCCAGGCCGGTGTGTCATTTAAACATGCCAGACTTGTTGTTTATCCTAAATGGGGTTCACAGGACTTCCGAATCTGGGGCTTGAAATTTTTCATCAGTTTAGAAGATTCTCAGCCACAATCTCTCTCCTGTTCTTCCAGGGCTCCAGTTGCACATACGGTAGCT
Organism: Tadarida brasiliensis; assembly: GCA_030848825.1. NCBI lineage: Eukaryota > Metazoa > Chordata > Mammalia > Chiroptera > Molossidae > Tadarida > Tadarida brasiliensis. The sequence goes on along the minus strand of CM061275.1, from coordinate 9,178,400 downwards.
CTTCCCACTGTTCCCCATGTCTTATACTCTTTTCCGTGTATTCCACCCTTCTTCTCTCTGTGATTTGCTCTGGATGTTTTCTTCTGTCTCATTTTTCAGTTTACCAAAGCTCTCTTCAGTTGTGGAAACCTGCTGTTCAATCTGCCTGTTGAGGTTTATCTTCATTTACTTAGCTTTACATTTTAGTTACTGTATTTTTCAGTTCTAGAATTCAATTTGTTTCTTTTTTATAGTTTCTAGTCCTCTAATGGAAATCCTCATATTATTTACTTATTATATTTATTGTAAAAGTTTGTCTCTGATCTCCCTATATCTGTCTCTTCCATGGGTCTCTTCATTATTTTTTCCTTTTATTTTTTTTTGTTGTTGAATGTTCTTTAATTAAACATCAAGCTTCAATTGAGTTAAAAATCAGTTCTTTAGGGTTTGGGTTTAAAAATCAGCCCGTTCACTTATTTCCTCTTTGCACAAATGTTTTTTGTGCTGTATTTCCCTGGGAGTGAGAGGGACAAAGCACGAACTCTGCCCTCCTAAGCCATCTCCCTGTTTTATCCTATTGATTTGTGGTCATGCCTCTTGTTATTCTTGGTAATTTTTGTGCATGATAACTTGAAGAAATAATTTGAGGTTCAGAGTAATGTTATTTTCCCTCTGAGAAAATATACATTTGCGCCCTGGCCAGTTTGGCTCAGCGGTTAGAGCATTGGCCTGCGGTCCAGAGAGACCCGGGTTCGGTTCCCGCTAGGGGCGCGTACCTTGGTTGCAGTTTGTCCCCGGCCCTGGTTGGGTCGTGCGAGAGGCAGCCACTCGATGTGTCCCTTTCACGTCGATGTTTCTCTCTCTCTCTCTCTCTCTCTTCCTCTCTCTCCCTCTCTTCCTCTCTCTCCCTCCCAATCTATCTGAACAAAAAAATGGAAAAATGTCCTCGGGTGAGGATTAAAAAAGAAAAAAAAGAAAATATACATTTGCTTCTGTTAAGTACTAAGATAGGGGAAGATCACCTTCATCCAAGCAAGGATTGAGCTCATTAGAGTTGAGTTTCAATCTTTATAAGAGCCAATCTACATCCACTAGTATAGGCTGAAACTCTTAGCAGCGGTTCTCAACCTGGGGGTCGCGACCCCTTTGGGGGTCGAACGACCCTTTCACAGGGGTTGCCTAAGACATAAGAGTAGCAAAATTACAGTTATGAAGTAGCAAGGAAAATAATCTTATGGTTGGGGGTCACCACAACATGAGGAACTGTATTAAAGGGTCACGGCATTAGGAAGGTTGAGAACCGCTGTCTTAGAGAGACCCAACGAAAAGCCTGGTAGTTACCAAGGGCCCTTCTACTGATGGGTCCGGGATCCCAGCTATTGTCTCTTCAGACCTGTAAAACTGCAAATCTCAGTGCAGCCTTTTTCTTCTTTATTTTATTTTTCCCCATCACCATTTATCCCCCCTATACCACCTTCTACCACCCCCTCCCCCTCATCAGTTCAGCTTAACATCTGTCATTGCTTTGGCTCAGCTCCTTAACCACTACTTGCAAATGAGCAAATACTTTGAGGGGAAAAGCAATGCCAAATGTCAGGCTCATCTCTTTCCGCTACCCTTGTCTATTATTCTAAACCTGTCAAGTGCTTACTGCCTTGGCAGCTTCTGATGTCTTCGAGCAGCTGTTTTTAATATTTTGTCCAGTTTTTCTGGTTGTTTTCAGAGGGAAGGGTGGTCTGGAACAAGCCGATCCACTAATTTCATAAGTATAAATCCCCAGGCTTATCATAATCTTAGGGCCAGTTATGGATTAAACTGTAGTCCTCTCTCCCAAAAAGAAATGTTGAAGTCCTAACCTCTACTACCTCAGAACTGACCCTATCTGGAAATAATCTTTGCATAGTAATCTAGTTATAATGAGGTCCTAATCCAATATGATTGATGTCCTTATAAAAAAAAGGGGGGAGGGGCATTCGGCTAGTGTGGTTCAGTGGTTGAGCGTTGAGCCATGCACCAAGGGGTCACTGGTTTGATTCCTGGTCAGGACACATGCCCAGGTTGTGGGCCTGATCCCCAGTGGGGGACCCATGCAGGAGGCGGCCAATAGATGTTCTCTCTCATTGATGTTTCTATCTTTCTCTTCCTCTCACTTCCTCTCTAAAATCAATAAAGGAAAAAAAAAAAAGAAAAAAAAAAGGGGGGGGATTTTAATGTAGTCACAGACACACATAGAGGGAAGATGGTGTGAAGACACAAAGGGAGAAGATAGCCCTGTGCCTGGAGTGATGCATCTACAAGCCAAGGAATGCCTGAGGCTACCAGAGGCAGGATAGAGGCTTGAAAGAGTTCCTTCCCCAGCGCCTTCAGAGGAAGCAGGGCCCTGTCGACGACACCCTGATTTTGACTTCCGGCCTCCGGAACTGTGAGACAATACATTTCTGTTGCTTCATATTTTTTTGTTTTTAATTTTTTAAACTTATTTTTATTTTTATTGAATTTATTGGGGTGACACTGGTTAATACAATTATATAGGTTTCAGGGGTGCAATTCTAGAATACATCATCTGTATACTGTATTGTGTGCACTTCTGTTGCTTTAAACCACTCAGTCTGTGGTGCCTCCTTACAGCAGCTCTAGGAAACTGACGTAGGGTGTTTTTACTTTCAGGTCTGTGATGGCGAATTGTATGTGTCTACTTGACGTTTTATAGCCAGTAGTTTAATTTGTCAGTAGTGGTGACTAATGGATTCTTCTTTTTCACACACAAAAAAGGTAGAATTGCATACTTATATATGATTAAGTTGAACCATCTGAGATTGCCATTTTCGTAGATCGTTGGTAATATGCCTCAACCTGATATGTGAAAAGGAAATATTTTTTTATTAAAAAATTTTTTTTTCTTTATTCATTTTAGAGAGAGAGGAAGGAAGAGGAAGAGAGATAGAAACGTCGATGAGAGAGAACACTGACTGGCTGCTTCCTGCACTGGGGATCGGGCCCACAACCTGGGCATGTGCCCTAACAGGGAATCGAACCAGCGGCCTCTTGGTGCATGGGTTGACGCTCAACCACTGAGCCACATGGGCCAGGCCGAAAAGGAAATATTTAAAAAAGAAAATATGGACCTGGAATTAGAAAAATTTGTGTTTGAGTCCCTACTTTGCTATTTATTAGCTATGTGAATTTGGGTAACAACCTCCCTGAGCCTGAGTTTTCCTGAAAATGGAAAAAAATAACACCTACTTTCAGGGTTGTTATTAGACATCACATGTGTCAAGACTCTAAAACAATGCCTAACAAAGAGGAAGTTAATGAATAGCACAATGTAGACGTACATAGCCCCCAAAACAACACAAATAAGGTCCCCATATCGCGGTAATGAGATAAGGTTCTTGAATAATATCTTAATTTATAACTTTAGAGTCTTCACTGTAGTTGTCATGGTGATCTGAATTTAAGCTGCAAGTGTGGAGCGAAATTGCATATAACAGTTCTAAGGATAAAGCAGAGCTAAATAAAGTGTGCCGGTGACTAGCAGACTAATTATGGTTCCCGAAAGGGGAGAAGTGACAGGCTATTTTTATACCTTGCGCACAGACACCCTGTAGACACAAGGATCCAGGATGCCGGTGGCAGCACTTGCACTCATTTTGCACATGAATGAGAACTTCTTCCTCCAGTGAACACAGTTTGCTTGCACCACCTCCCTGAGGGGGGAAAAAAAGAACCAGTTAATAAACTATTATTGATGACATGATAAAAAAGCACACACACTCTTTTGCCCAAGTCTCCAATGCAGAAGTGATATATTAAAAGCCAGAATTCGGAAACAGTGCAATATGCAGCAAACACATTCCTAGCAACGGGATCCAAAAATCTTTGAAGCTTTTAATTATCCACAGACTCTGAAAACAGGTGAATTTACTTATCAATTTGATCAATATAAATGGAAGCTTCATTTTTCATTCCTTCAACACACAATCCATTTATTTCAGGTGTGTTGGAAATGTGCTAGGTGTTTAGGAGGTGAAGATGAGAATGACAGCGTTTCTAACCTTGTAGGGGTTCTAGTTTACAGTCAGTGTAAGAGACAGAAACATAAACAAATACTTATTCTAAAATGAACAACTGTCACAGGTTTACTCCTTGTTACCTCCTAAGAGCAACAACAGCAACCATGTACTAACAGCTTACCACACGCTATTTAATCTCACAACAACCCTAGGAGGTAGCTGGCATCCACTTTATAGATAAGGAAAATGATGCACAAGTTCATTTAGGTAGAAAGCAGCAGAACTAGCCTTCAAACCAGGCCCACTGAACTCAAAAGCCTACTTATCCACAAAGGAACATCTATATTTTCCCCACAACTCTGTTTTTTAAGTTTCTAGGCCTTTTTGTACATGCTGTTCCCTCTACTGTTCCATGTAAGTATAGGGGGCTTAGCCTTACCAGGGAAAGATAATTATTTCTCTAACATAGTTAGAAAATAAAGACAATGAGGAGAAATAAAGAAAAATTGTAGAAAGCAAAGGGAAAGGCAAGAGAGCCCAGATTGAGTAGCTTTGATTTTCTTAGAAAAGTAATAGGTGAGGTTACTTCTGTGGGACAAAAGGGGCTGATGGGTGAGTTGAAAATTTAGATAAAGGCTGAATATAGTTAGAAATAACTGATGTGGCAAATGTGATAGGAAGTCAACTTGTAGCTGCCTTAGTGAAAAAAATGGATTTGTATTAAGACCATCAGTTTGGTTTTATGGATTTCTCCATCAATAAGCAGAAATCCAAGAACAGGAATTGCAAAAACAAATACATACAATTAAAAAGCCAAGTATGTGTTTGTGTGTGGTGTGTACATGTATGTTTAGATACATATAAACAGACACACAAATGGGAGCCAAGGGCATATATCTTTTGTCAGAGGTTTCATTCTGATAACTTTAGCAATTTTATTTTTTTAAATTAGGAACCTTTAGATGATTTAATAAAGATGATGTGAAGAGAATGTATGTGTTCTTAAGAGAGTTCCCCTTGAAATCCAGCAGGGGTGCAACTTATCTGTATGCTCACAACACAGGCAGAATGGAAGTTATTTGGCCAAGGACGGGCCTAGAGGTATCTGTCAGGCAACACGAGGCATCTCCAGTAAGATGAGCAGCAGCTCACCTGTATACTCAGAAATAACTTTTTAAAAAATTAGTGAATAAAATGACAATAACAAAGAGGAGAAAAATAAAACCAGAATTTTTGTTATTGTTCCTTCCCTCCCAACATCTCTTGGCCTCCAGACTTGATGATGGCATCAGCCATAGTCTCTGGAGCTCCCCCAAAAAGCTATGCTTGTATTCTGATGTGCTTGCTGGGCCCTTCAGGGATATGCTGAGCTTCAAGGCACTTGGTTGTTCCTGTCACTCAGACCAATGATGCATAATCAGGAATCAACAACAATATTAAAAACAGACACACCAAAACTGTTACTTTACTTTTCGTAAGAAGTACATAAAAACTTCTAGTTGGCAGGATGAATGCTCCCTCTCCAAACCTTCTGTTTAATTACTAAGGCATCATCTCACAAGGACTAAGAGAACCGGAGAGGAGACAAAAATAAGTGGCCAGGGATGGAAGAGTCATAACCGATTTAGCAAACTGAAGAAAGCTGAACCTTAGGCTGGTAATGGTGAAAGCCAAGAGCGGGAATCTCAAGTTGGTGTTAAGTAGAATGAAGGAGGGACAGAGGGCAGAAGGAAATGTTGAAAACTGCTGTAGGAACAGACCCTCAGTTCCTCTCCCTGACTCCTACCGGAAGACTGGGACTGCTTCTCCTGACAAGTAAAACAGAGGGACCCAGCACTGCCTGACCTGAGGGCAGGTATTGGCAAAGGCACAGTAGCATGGCCAGACTGGATGGGGTGGGGTGGGGGTGGAAATGAGGGATGGAGGGGGTCTTACTGAATGCTGAGACCTCCAACCTTCTTAAAGAGACGAGCTATTACAATGAATGTCCCAGAAATAAACAGAATTTTAAGGGACTATTATAAACAATGATATGCCAACAAATTGAACAATCTAGAAGAAATCAATAAATTCCTAGAAACATACAACTTACCAAAACTGAATCTAAAATAGTCAAATTTACAGACGCATAGAATAGGCTTGTGGTTGCTAGGGGTTGAGAAGTGGGGGAAATGGGGAGGATGTGGGCCCAAAGCTACAAAATTTAGTTATATGCCTGGTCAGGTAATTCAGTTGGTTAGAGTGTTGTCCCGATATGCCAAGGTTGCAGGTTCGATCCCTGGTGAGGGCACATACAAGAAGCAACCAATGAATGCATAAATAAGTGGAACAACAAATTGATGATTCTCTCTCCCTCCCTCTCTCCTCCTTCCTCTCTCTCTAAAATCAATAAAGAAAAAAAATTTAGTTATACAAGATGAGTAAGTTCTAGAGATCTAGTGTTCTGCATAGTGACCTTAGTTAACATTACTATATTGTATACCTGAAATGTGCTGAGAGTAGATCTTAAGTGTTCTAGGAAAAAAAAAAAAGGGTAAACTACGTGAGGTGATGGATATGTTAATTAGCTTGATTGTAGTGGTCATTTCACAATGAATATACATATATCAAAACATCAAGTTGTATACCTTAAATATATGTGATTCATTTTCCAATTATACCTCAACAGAGCTAAAAATAAAATAAAATTATTATATGGATAAAATGCTTTGGAACCTATTGTACTTATTTTTCATAACCTGTACAGCCCCACCCAATGAAGGCACAAATAAGCTCAGGTCTATTTGCTGGGAGTTAAGACACACCCAGGCCCTGGCCAGTTTGGCTCAGTGGTTAGAGCATCGGCCTGAGGACCAGAGAGTCCCGGGTTCGGTTCCCGCTAAGGGCACATACCTTGGTTGCAGTTTGTCCCTGGCCCCGGTTGGGGTCGTGTGGGTGGCAACCACTTGATGTGTTTCTCTCTCTCTCTTCCTCCCTCTCTCCTTCTCGCTCTATCTGAAGATAAATGCAAAAATGTCCTCCAGTGAGGATAAAAAAAAAAAAAAAAAAAAGACACACCCAGACACATGAATACTGCCTCCTAAGTAGGAGACCGGCATGTATGCTGGGGCTCTGGAATAGGTTCTTATATGAGAGTAAGTCTAATGAGCCACACGGGGTCAGGTTGGAATGAATGAGGGCTATGAAATGTGTCCATTAACTCACAATGTCGCACAATCAAGGATCCTTATTGGAGAAGACATCCAGAAATGATGAAGGCAGAAAATAAGAGCCCAGCATAACACTGGACAGTCTACTGCCAACCATAGTACATGCTCAATAAAATTTGTTGACTGAATGAATAAATGTCATGTATGAGCCACAGATGAACAGTCCTAGCCACCAAGTCTTGCCTCTGTTACTTCACAACTATTCCCAAATCAACCCCTTTTCTGTGTCTGACCACTACCCTAATTCAGTCCCTCAATAGTTCTCCGAAATATGGCAACAGCCTCCTAAGTGGTCCTTGTTCAAATCTACCTTCCTCAGTGCTACCAGAGAACTCCTTCTAAAATACAAATTTGAGAATGCCATTCCTCTGTGGAAAATCCTTCACTGCTTCCTCCTATCTTAGAGGATCGGGTCCACCTTCCTTCCCATGATGAGGCCCTGCTTCCTTTTACTCTTATCTCTTTGACCCTTTCTGTCTCATACAGAATGGTCATTCCCCATTTATGCCACACTAGTTCCTGTTTGTGTACCTTTGTTCAGAATGTTTTCTTTACCTTGTATGCCCTCTACTCCCCCTTTTAATTCCCCTTATTCACCAGTTTAACTTTAACTCCTTTAGTTTAGTCATTACCTCTTCTAAGAATCTTTCCCAACTCAGCCTTTAGGTGAAAGCCTGGTGGCCTGTATGACCTGGGCTGCCATGGTTCCCTGAATATCTGTGTCTGCCACTCCCCATCCTAGAACACTGTCACCCAGGGAAGGGCTGGCGAGAACTGGCTCCGTTGGCTTCCCTCATCATTCCACAAGTCCTCATTGCCACGATGAGGCCTAATTTCCTTTTTCCTGCCTTGCTTGTGGCAGATTCTTCTATGAATACATACAGTATATTTCAAATGAACCAATGCCATAAATAAATTTTAAAAATTTATAAGCTTAAAAAATTGTTGACAATGGCCTTCATTAACAGGAACTCAAGTAGAAATAGATTTTTTTTAACTTATCTTTATTGTTGAATGTATTACAGATGTTCCTCATTTTTTTCCCCATTGCCCCCCTCCTCCCCATTCCTGCCCCCCTCCTGCTTTTCCCCACACTGTTGTCTGTGTCCATTGATTATGCATATATACATATAAGTTCTTTGGTTTATTTCTTCCCACCCCCCAACCCCCCTTCCCTTTGAGGTTTGTCAGTCTAACAACCAATTTGTATTACTTAATCCCTTCACCTTTTTCACCCCTCCCCCCAGCCCCCACCCATCTGATGCCCAACAAAAGTTCTCTGTATCTATGAGAATGTTTCTGTTCTGCTTGTTCATTTTGTTTGTACATTCAATTGTTGATAGATATGTATTTATTGCCATTTTGTATGTTCATATTTTTTTATCTTTTTCTTCAAGAAGACCCTTCAACATCTCATATAATAATGGTTTGGTGATGATGAACTCCTTTAGCTTTTCCTTGTCTGGGAAACTCTTGATATGGCCATCAATTCTAAATGACAGCTTTGCAGGATAGAGTAATCTTGGTTGTAGGTTCTTGCTTTTCATCACCCTGAATATTTCTTGCCACTCCCTTCTGGCCTGCAAAGTTTCTTTTGAGAAATCAGCTGACAGTCTTATGGGAACTCCCTTGTAGGTAACTAACTGCTTTTCTCTTGGTGCTTTTAAGATTCTCTCTTTGTCTTGAACCTTTTGCATTTTGATGATGATGTGTCTTGGTGTGGGCCTTTTGGGGTTCATTTTGCTTGGGACTCTCTGTGCTTCCTGGACTTGTATGTTCGTTTCCTTCACCAAGTTAGGGAAGTTTTCTGCCATTATTGTTTCAAATAGGTTTTCAATTTCTTGTTCTCTCTCTTCTCCTTCTGGCACCCCCAAGATGGGAATGTTGGCACGCTTGAAGTTGTCCCAGAGGCTCCTTACACTATCCTCATTTCTTTGGATTCTTTTTTCTTTTTGCTGTTCTGATTGGGTGTTTTTTGTTTCCTTATATTCCAAATCGATGGTTTGCTTCTTGGATTTACCTACTCTACTATTGAATCTGTGTATACTATTCTTTATTTCAGTTAGTGCCTCCTTCATTTCTGACTGGTCCTTTTTTATGCTCTTGAGGCCCTAAGTTCACTGAGGTTCTCACTAAGTCCATTGAGCATCCTTATAAGCAATATTTTGAACTCAGCATCTGTTAGGTTGCTTAACTCCATTTCACTTAGTTCTTTTCCTAGAGTTTTGTTCTGTTCTTTCATTTGGGACCTGTTTCTTTGTCTCCTCATTTTGGCTGCCTCCCTGTGTTTGTTCCTATGTATTACTTAGCGAGAGGTATAGGGCTAGCTGAGACCAGATGCTGCTTGTTTGAAAGAATTTAGGAAAAGCTGAAGCAGGATCCAAGACAGGCCAATCCTATGGTAAAGCAACTGGCAACAGCTTGGGTGGGCCTGAAAGCTGGGTGGGGCGGGGCCTCAGGGAATCACCAGGGCAGGGCAATCAGTGTGAGCTAGGTTGCTGGAGTCCCAGATATGGCGAGGTCTGCTGGCCCAGGGAAGTGCTCACCAAAGGAACAAAAGCCTCTGATAGCACATCTGTCCAGGAGAAAGCTGCCTCTCCAGCCCTCGCTCCAATGCCAAACAGCTTAGTTCTTCCCCATATGACTCTGGTGCCTTTCAGGCTCCTTCCCGCACGCTGGAACCTGGAGGGTGCGAGTCGGAGTAAGTCCGAGCGCGGGCCCTTTAAGAGGAGCTGCCGGGGGCTCCAGCCGCCTCAGCCTCAGTTCCCACTGGTTTTTCCAGCCAGAAGTTGTGGGGACTTCTCTTCCTGGCACTGGAACCCTGAGCTGGGTGCCTGGTGTGGGACGGGGACCCCTCAGTCCTCAGGGAGGACCTTCCCAGCCGAGGTGTCCTCCTGATTTTTATCCGCCACACGTGGTGTGGGACCAGCCCGTCGTGCCTCCGCCCTCCTACCAGTCTCGATGTAGCTTCTTTAATTTCGTAGTTGTAGGACTTCCATTCAGCTTGATTTCAGGCAGTTTTGAATGATGGTTGTTCTGTAGTTTAGTTGTAACTTTGATGTGGTTGTGGGAGGAGGCGATACCGCGTTTACCTACGCCGCCATCTTGACCGGAACGATTTTTTTTTTTATCCTTACCCGAGGACATTTTTGTATTTATCTTCAGACAGAGCGGGAGGGAGAGAGAGGGGAAGAGAGAGAGAGAGAAACATCGATGCGAGAGAGACACATGGAGTAGTTGCCACCCACATGACCCTAACCGGGCCGGGGACAAACTGCAACCGAGGTACGTGCCCTTAGCGGGAACCGAACCCAGGACTCTCTGGTCCGTGGGCCGATGCTCTAACTGCTGAGCCAAACTGGCCAGGGTGAAATAGATATGTTAATTTAAATAATCTTTTAGATTTTGTAATATCAAAATAATAGCCCTGGAATATTAAACAATTTCTTTAAATAAAGAAATTTTTCTGTGTCAAGGCAATTACTCAGAATTTTTTTGTGATAAAAATATCTTTAATGCGTGTGTGTGTACACACACAGACACACACAGCTGTTAGAAGGCTGTCCAAATTACACACACAAACAAAAAAAGCGGCAAAGTTACTTCATGACAATTTGTTATACTGATGGGTTATCATGGAAACAAACTCAGACTACTTGGCAACTGAGACAAAAGTCACATTAGTAAATGCTTTCCATTACATGAGTCATCAATTTCCTATGAGCTTTATATGGTTGCTTAACTACTTTCAAGAAACAAAACAACAGAACATAATTTGTGTTGATGCTGTGAAAACCAAGTATTTCTAAGATAAAATGATAAAGATGCCAACTGTGAAATATATAGAGGACTTAAAAGAAGATAAATGTTGCTATGGCTATTGTTTATGCTTCAAAAGAGTAAAAGAAAGTCTAAAAGGTATTAAAAATAAAAGTAATATAAAATAAAAATTATTGATCCATTTTTTTGTGACTAGTTAGTTACTGTATCAGCAAACCGCATTACTTACTCGTCTAAGAATAACATGCACACGTATACTTGAGGCACATATTTAATATTATGCCAGGTCTTGGTAATTCAAAGTATTTTTAACTTTTTAGAAATGGTGATATAAAACAACAACAACAACAACAACAACAACAACAACAACAACAAAAAACTGCCATGAGAAATGCAAGCTGTTTTGCCAGACAATATTACTGCCAGGAGATTAAGGGCCCGTATCCAGAGTCTGTCTGTTTGGGTTCAAACCCTGTCTCTGCTACTTGGCAGCTGTCACGTGGCACATGTTCCCTAACCTCTCTGAACTTCTGTTTCCTTCTCTGTGAAACAGGGACGGTAACAGGACCAACACCTCATGGGAATTTTGGAAAATGGAGTGGATTATTACACAGGGTGTTTGGAAAGGTGCCTGGCTTATAGTGGATCTCCATAATAATTGTTAGACATTGTTATTATCAAGGATCTAAGCAGCTGTAAGTCCACTTACATTTGCCTTCCAGAGTGAAACAATGGTTAAATTTATAAGTACAGAATTTTCTTCAACATTATTTTATGAAAGATATAAAGTACTAAGAAAATAAACCTTTGCAAACGGAGGCAAAAACAAATATTTTAAGATTCTAAGGATAAATCAGATCTATGAACTTGTAGCTTTTAATTATAACACTGAGGGTAAATGAATCTCTCACACCCCAGAGGTACTTGGCTCGAGTAACTGGGTGGACAGGACTTTCATTCAATGGAAAACATCTGAACACAAGAAGAGTTTCTTTCATTCATGCATTCTGCTGATGGTGTTAGACAGAGAGGGAAATGATAATCCAGTTTAGGACATTTTGAAGTTGAGGAGCCTGACAGTCCCTCATTTGGAAATGTCCAGTGGGTAGACAGACAGAGAGACCTAGAGCTCAAAGGGGAGGACAGAGCTATAGATAAAAGTGGAAGGCCTCGGCATGCGAATGGTCACGGAGGCCATGGGAATGGACGAGGCCATTCAGGGAGTGGGCAGAGTAGGAAGGGAGGAGGGCTGAGTCTGGAACTCCAGGGAACACCGGAAGGTACAGGAAAGAAAAAGAGGCAGGCAAAGGAGACTAACAGTCAACAGAGAGAGAAGCAGAGGAGGTGGTGTTATCACAGAAACCAAACCAAGGGAAAAGATTTTAAAGAAGGAATTGCTCAATAATATGGAATGTGGCAGAGAGGTCACGTAAGACAAAGACTAACTGCAGTTTCAGAGAGAAGGTGGGGGTGGAAGGCAGATAACTATGAGAAGTGGAGAGAGGGAACACAGACAACAGATTTCAAATAAAACGAAGTGCAGAAAATGAGGGTGGAAGCCACAGGGGGATGTGTGGTGCAGGGATTTCATTTTAACATGCAAGAGACTTGAGTCTGCTTTAGTGCTGACAGGAAAAAACCAGTCAAGAGAAAAAGTCAAAGATTTGACAGGGTATGAATGAAGGCACCAGAGGGGACCCATCTCTGAGAATGTCAGAGAGGACGGCGTCCAGACCACAGTTGGGGGACTGGCCTTGGACAAGAGAAGGGGCTTCTCTTACAACACCGGAAGGGCAAGAGAAGAGACAAGCTCCAACCTAGGCAAGTTTCTCAGCAGACCACTGTTCACTGCCCAGAACTCTTCCAGTGAGAAATATCATGTCCAAAACACAGCACTTCTGGGTATACCGCAGGTCCTCAGATAAATGTTTGCTGAAACCTGCTTAAGAATCTGCTGTATATATGTGTTATCAAAAAATCTTGGTAGCTGCCTGGCCGGTATAGCTCAGTGGTTGAGTGTCGACCCATGCACCAAGAGGTCGACAGTTCGATTCCCAGTCAGGGCACATGCCCAGGTTGTGGGCCAAATCCCCAGTGGGGGGCATGCAGGAGGCGACCAATCAGTGTTCTCTCTCATCGATGTTTCTATCTCTCTCTCTCCCTCTCTCTCTAAAATCAATAAAGAAAAAAAAAAAGAAGTAATAGAAAAAAATCCTAATCTAAGAAAAGACCTCATCCTAAAAGTTTAAGAAGACACATTCAGTACAGTCTAAGAAAATTTAGTGAAAAGAAAACTACACAAAACTTCCCAATTTCAGTAAGGTAAAAATCCTTTAAGAATACAGGAAATTAAATTCAGGTTATATCCATAGGCATGAAAATATGTTCTCTAGAACTCCTAAAAACAAAGGGACAGGGGACTACTGTACAGAACTCAGGCTGATATGAACTATGGATTCTATACCTCGCCCACACTATGCATTGTGTGTGAAGAAAAAAGAAAGCTATTTTCTCAGAGGTGCAAGGACAAAACGAAACAAAGCAAAAACACTTAGCATCCAGGTCCCCTTTCTGCACTTAAAGAATAGTGCAAGAACAAGGAAAATGAATTAAAAATTAGATCTTAAGAATAAAAAGGAGGGCAAGAAACAAGTCAGTGAGTTACCTGTTCTTTCAAAAATACTTGAAAATTTTTTAAAACATGTTTTTTATTGGTTTTAGAGAGAGGAAGGGAGGGAGAAAGAGAGAGAGAGAAACGACGATAGGTTGCTTCCTGTGTGAACCCTAACTGGGTTCTGAACCCGCAACCTTTTGGTGCACAGGATGATGCTTAACCAACTAAGCCACATCAGTCAGGGCCAAAGGTACTTTATTATTATTTTTTAAACAAAAGGACGTTTTTGTCTTTTCGGAACAATCTAAAAGCATGTGTGAAAACAACAACTGTAAACAGTTTCTATATCACACATTCAATCCGTCATTTTCTAGATCAGATAGTATGGCCCCTTTTCACCTGTAGACTAAAGGCCAAATTCTTCAACTACATAGTCAACCTTCCACAGTCTGACCTCAGCCTCTCACATTTGATCCCCAGTGATTTACCTTTGCTGACTCTTCATGAGCCTGAATTATCCACTATCTCTACACAGGCACTATGCCCTGCACACCTGCGCTCATGTGGTTCTCTCCCTGGGCGATGCCCTCCCAAATGCTTTTCCATCCTTCACCTACCATCCAACCTCGTCTGCACAATGTAATGGGAAGGGAACAAATTTTAGATTCAGGAGACCTGGGCTTAGGCCTAACCTCAGCCCTGAATGAGGCTGAACAAATCACTTTCCTTTAAGTTTCCTCTTTTATGAAATGTTTTGTAGTCAGCTATAAATTAGTAAACATATGTTGCTGCATCTATAAAATGGTATAAAAACTTACTTCAGCCAGGCTGGTGTGGCTCAGTGGTTGAGTGTCAACCCATGCACCAAGAGGTGCTAGTTCGATTCCCGGTCAGGGCATATGCCCAGGTCGTGGGCCCAGTCCCCAGTGAGGGGGCATGCAGAAGGCGACCAATCGATATGCTCTCTCATCAATGTTACTATCTCTCTCTCCCTCTCCCAAATCAATAAAGGAAAAAAACAAAAACAAACAAAAAAACTTACTTCACAGGGTAGTTTGAAAATTAAATGTATAAAGCACTGTGTAAACCACAGGATGTTATGAATCAACACTTCTCTCCAAAGCTTTTTCGATGATACATTTCCTGTGTCCCAGGTATAATTCCCTTGTTCCTACAAAATCCTGGGACATTTTCTTTTTTTTTTTTTTTAGAGAGGAAGGGAGAGAGCGATAGAAACATCCATGTGAGGGAGAAACATCGATTGGCTGCCTTCTGCACGCCCCCATTGGGGATCGAGCCCGAAACCCGGGCATGTGCCCTGACCAGGAATCGAACCGGGACCTCTCAGTCCATGGGATGACTGACGCTCAATCCACTCAGCCACACCGGCCAGGCTCCTGGGACATTTTCTACGTACATCTGGAGTTGCCTTGTAAATGAAAAACATGGAAAGCAACAGAAATGGGACTTGAGCGAGGTTTTGCTGTGTGTTGTGAAAGTACTCCTCCCTTGGTATTTGCAGTCATTGGAAGGGAACTAAATCTATAGTATTAGAGGATGTTTCCTGCTACAGTGACATGAGGTCGTGAATTCCAGAGAACTGGGACAGGCCGCCAAGACCTATTTGGAGACAGAGATACGGAGGAGAGGACCAAAGAATGTTCACATTCTTGAGATGGAGAGTGAAATGAGTGGAATGTGACAAAATAGCACCAAGAGTCCTGTGAAGTGAAGGTTCTACTCGGGCTGTCTGGGTTATACTTAAAATAATCATAATTATATAACAATGAGGAAAAATGTATGCAAATGAAGTAAATTAAAATCAAAGGCTCAGCACCAGAGTCTAGCAAGTTCTGCTTTGAAGGGAAATACCAACATCCCGGGAACATCCTGGAAGAGATCTGTGCAGCGGTGAAAGTGTGAGATTACAGGGGGCTGGATATAAGAAGGACTGGACTGAGCATCCATGCTGGGCTGTGTGCTGAGGGGCGCAGGTCTGCGGGGGCAGCTGTGTGGACCTTGTGCAGTTAGTGTGAACTTCAGGTGTGTGCATCACCAATGTATTACTCAACATGTCTGAAACCTTTCCACACATGGAAGGAAACCCCAGTGGGAGCAGAGTAGGCAAGTTAGAGAAATGGTTATAAATATTTAAAATAGCTTCTCAGTTATTCTGTATGCTGTTTTTATATGGGTTACCTTAGCAAAAATAGCTCTCAGATTCATTTTTACTACCAGCTGGTACTAATTTCCAGTTTCCCAAATCAGGAAATGGCAAGTACTCACATTGCAGTTATTAATTATTGAGTTCCTGGTTGCTTCAGGAAGGCTTACACTTTATTAGTGTAATGAGAGAGTTTACTGTTCTCAGCTGTATATAATTACAGATGCATATTATCTGTATTACTAACTTAATAATTGAGTTTATTTTTTCTTTAATAGAATGCATTGATAGAAATTATAAAGGTGCCCTGGCTGGTTTGGCTCAGCAGTTAGAGTATTGGCCCTTGGATTGAAGAGTCATGGGTTCGATTTCTGGTCAAGGGCACATACCTCAGTTGCAGGTTCGATCCCCAGCCCTGGTCAGGGTCATGCGGGAGGCAGCCAATCGATTTGTCTCTCTCACATTGATGTTTCTCTCTCCATCTCTCTCTCTCTCCTTCCTTCCCACTCTATCTGAAAACTCAATGGGAAAATATCCTCAGGTGAGGATTAAAAAAAGAAGAAAAATAAATTACAAAGGTAATTTTTGGTTGCATATAAAAGGTTCTTTACTAATTTGGCCTACAAGCAAAATGTTGGAACCAATTACCTTCTTTTGAAAGGACTATGAACAACCTTTTCTAACTCCCTTCCTTGGGCCATTATTTACTTATTTTTATCCACACCCCAGGATATGTTTTATTTTTTTTAATTGATTATAGAGAGGGAGGAAATGAAAGAGAGAGAGAAATATTGATGTGAAAGTCAAACATCAGTAGAACCCGAAAGCTGGGTATGTGCTCTGACTGGGAATCGTACCTGAGATCCTTCAGTGCATGGGACAATGCTCCAGCAACTGAGTCACACCGGCCAGGGCAATGGGCGGTGTTTTTCTGAAACTGTTTCTGCCTTGTACAAAAAGGAAATGGTGATGGCCACAGGACAGTCCAAGTAAGACATTCATCTAAGCTTTCTGGAAGTCATTCACTAAGGAATGGCCCAAGTGGGAAGGCCTTCATGTCCAGGATAGTACACAGAGGTGATACTTCTAGAAACACAATACCTTATCAGATCCTGAATCAGCCTCCAAACGTAACAACAGAAGATAAAATGTTAATAACTTCATATTTAGACACCAGCACTAGAGAATTCCCAGAAATTGCTATTGAAATGTGGATGCAGTCTGTGAACAGGAAATACATAAAATTTTTACTCGAAAGAAAATGTGACTAAATGAGTTCACTTGAATACTATGCTACTGATGACTCACTAAAATGAAGTGAAGCAAACATGTAAAGTCCAGAATCAATACTATGCGTAGTTCCTGGTTTCATTAAGATAAACTAAGTCGTGAGTGTAAGCAGTTTCTAAGTCACAATGCTTGGAAATACCATTTGATTAGGACAAGCCTGAGAATTTCTTCTGAAAACAGTAAACAGGTTCTAGGACAGAAAAGTCTTTTTTTTCTTTAAGACAACAGAAAGATGGACTTTCAATCATGGATTGTTGTTGGTTTTGTTTTGTTAATCCTCACCCGAGGATATTTTTTCTATTGATTTTTAGAAAGAGTGGAAGGGAGGGAGGGGAAATAGAAACATCAATGTGAGAGAGACACATTGATTGGCTGCTGCCTGCACATGCCCCAGTCGGGGCCAGGGATCAAACCTGAAACCCAGGTATGTGCCCTTGACCGGAAATCAAACCTGCAACCTTTCGGTGCACAGGATGACACTCCAACCACTGAGCACACTGGCCAGGGCTCTCTCTCCTTTCCTTTCTCTTTAAAATCAATAAACAAGCCCTGGCCGGTTTGGCTTAGCGGTTAGAGCATCGGCCTGTGGTCCAGAGAGACCCGGGTTCGGTTCCCACTAAGGGCATGTACTTCGGTTGCAGTTTGTCCCTGGCCCTGGTTGGTCGTGCGGGTGACAGTCACTCGATGTGTCACCTTCGCATAGATGTTTCTCTCTCTCTCTCTTCCTCTCTCTTCCTCCCACTGTATCTGAACAGAAAATGAAAAAGTGTCCTCGGGTGAGGATAAAAAAAATAATAATAAAAAAAATCAATAAACAATACAAAAACCTTGTAAGGAATTCTTCCATGACACTTCCCCTGACTACCTACCCCCACCAAAAAGAAAAGTTAAACACTTCTTCCTACCGTTTCTTGTGTTCATTTTTACTACTATAAATTTTACACTGCATGTAATTTTATTTTTAATCCTCACTTGAGGATATTATTTTATTTATCTTCAGATAGAGCGGGAGGGAGAGAAAGGGAGAGAGAAACATTGATGTGAGAGGGACACATTGACTGGATGCCACCCACATGACCCCAACCGGGGCCAGGGACGAACTGCAACTGAGGTACGTGCCCTTAGCGGGAACCTAACCAGGGTCTCTCTGATCCACGGGCCGATGCTCTAACCGCTGAATCAAACCAGCCAGGGCTAAAAAAAATTTTTTTAATACGTGTGTGCATATACATGTTCGTGTACGGATCAATAAAGACTACTAGGTTATACACTAGAATATGTATAACAGTGATTATTTCTAGTTGATTCATTTCTTTGCAATTTTTGTTATTCTCATTTTGTTTTTCTATTTTCTAAGTTGTCTACACAAATCTATATTACTTTTGCAATAATGGAAAAGGTTACTAAAAGGAAGTACACGACGTGCAGTGAACTAAAATCTTGAAAACATGAACATGTACTCTGGCCTCAGACAAGAAATCCCTTCGGCTTGTTTATAAAGTAAAAGATCCAATACACAGATGTGCTCATTAGCTTCCCGGACACTCCCTGAATTCACATGGTTTTTGCCACAAGCCCATGTGAAACCTAGAAAAGTACTTAGTTATGGGCTCCAAAAAAGATGAACAACAAAAGGCAAACTTGGGAATCCCCAAAAATACAGGAAATTTTTCTTATTATTCCTTTTATTACAGCAGACCAGAAATTAAACCTGATCTAACAATCTTAATAAACCTAAAAGTGATTTAAATGCTTTTCCAAAGAGAGTGTTCTGAAAAGATTTAAATAATGTAATATTCTGTCTTTGAAAGTTCAAAATTTTTTATTAGGCAATAATTTGGCTTCAGTTTACTACAGTCATACAATGTGTTTTCTGTGTGTTTTACTAACTATGGTATGTAAAATCTGATCATTTTAGTAACATTTATTACAAATAAATACCTTTCAGTCTTTATATTTTTCCTAACCTCTTCCCTGGACATACCGTGACAGGAGAAATCGGATCCTTCTAAAATTAACTTTCACTAATGATCTTTAAAAGGGCAAAACAGGAAACGAATATAATATTGTATGCCAACTGCAAATGAACAATACAATAAAATAAATTTAATTTAAAATAAATAAGTAAATAAAAAATAAAAGGGCAAAATGGTGTAAGGAAATTCTACAGGAAAAGTTTAGTAACCAGGCTTACTTACAGTAAACCAGAATCTAAGAAATAACACAATAAATATTCTCATCAGGCTGTCACCTCCATTTAGTATGTTAAATATATAACTTACCCTCATACTCTTCCCCATGATATAGTATAGTCTCCTCAACAAAGCAAAATAAGGCAAAGATGCTTCTTGACTTCTTTACTATCATGTCATAAAGACACTGGTCATAGCATTATCATTTCATCAGTCACTTACATGAGAGACCTCCAAGTTCACGTTCTTATTAGCTCCTGCCTGGGTTATTTTAAAAGACTCCTAATTTGTTCCCCCATTTCTAATCTAGCCTCATTCCAATCCAAACAGCATCAGCCCACCAGCCAGCTTAAATACCACTATAATTGATACCACTGTAATTAACTAGTTATTAATAACAGAAAAGGAGCAAAGGGAAGGCCAGACATTATAGGCATGTTCCCTACAAAACACTGGGGGAAGGGGACTTGACAAAGCAAAGATAGCCGTGTGCCCAGTAAAGTTGGGGTGACAGGGAAGGTACTGCCTGTACATCACACTTGGGGACAGAGATGGTTGGCCAGAATCGGTGTGGCCACTGCAAGGGCTCCACGATTTGGGATACATAACCCCTAAACCAGTGGTTCTCAACCTTCCTAATGCCGCAACCCTTTAATACAGTTCCTCATGTTGTATGTGGGCGTATCTGCATGTGGGCGGACCCGCCTGGAGACGGATAGAGGAGCGGTGTCTTGGTTCCTAAGACCATCGGAAATACGTGTTTTCTAGTGGTCTTAGGCTACCCCTGTGAAAGGGTCATTCGATCCCCAAAGGGGTCGCGATCCACAGGTTGAGAACGGCTGCCCTAAACAAAGGAGTTCGATCTCTTATGCTCCTGGCTTTCTTGGCACTTGTGTGACTCGGGGCTTGTGGGGCTCTTTGCTCCTGCTTCCCTGCATTTGCCCACATGGCCCACGGCCACATGAACCCACACACAATGGACCAATGGATTGCAGCTAGCCTGATGCTAAACTGGACCCAGCTCCAACATGAAAAGGAAACTCTGGACACTGGCTTTCCTTTTAGATTTACTGAAACCCAAGCTACACTTCTATAACTGGACGCCGGGATTTTACTCTATGAAAATAAAGCTTTCTACCATAACTCATCCTCCTGTGGGGGCCTCCGGAAATGCTTATTCCAGCAGTACCCCAAGAACAGGGAAAGATGAGGCATGTTTTCCATCGATAACATAATCACATTACAGTTTACTGCAAGAATCTTAGACTAACTCTTATCTCTGAGCAGTGGAAAGCAAACTATAATGACATTCAAGTCTTCGTCTTCTGCTTCTGTTCAATGTGAACTCTCTGTAAGCAGGCTGATCTCAACCCCCATTGATGACTAGCTGGATCTGTCTCCCTTCCTTGTCAATGCAAATTCATCCTCCCAGCATGCTACCCAGAAAAGCTAGTACGGTTTTCAGTAACCATTACAGCTGCAAATAAACTCTTTAGCTTCAGAATTTCAATGACACTCACATAGTGTCTGATCCATTGATCTGGCACTAAATCATACTGTCTCCTACTGTCAAGCAGTTACATGTCTATGATCTAAATTAATTAAATAGAGGTGATCGATCCCCTTATGGCCTTTATATTTGCTGTACTTCTCATAGCCCCTGAAAGATAGCTTATAAACCTGGTAAATCCTCAGTATTTGGTGAACAGTGAATGAGCAGCATCTTGAATTTTTGCACAAATATATTTATAATTTCCTATGTACCGCTAAGGCTTTTCAATAACAAAATAAATTATTATTTTATGTAGATTCATTCATCCGGGGTCCCCAAGACCACCCCCAGGTTCAGTGATCCAGTACGAGGACTCACAAGACTCAGCATATAGTCATACTCATGTCTAAGATTTACTACAACAAAAGGAATCAAGCAGAATCAGCAGAAGAAAAGGTGCATGTGGCAAAGTCCTGAGAAACCAAGTGTGAGCTTTTTTTTTTGTTAATCCTCACCCGAAGATATTTTTTCATTGATTTTTTTAGATACAGTGAAAGGGAGGGAGGGAGAGAGTGAGAGAGACATATCTGATTGGTTGCCTCCTGCATGACCCCAAAAAGGGCCGGGGATCGAACCTGCAACCCAGGTACATGCCCTTGATCGGGAATCGACCCCACGACCCCATGGTCTGAGGGCTGACACTAACTGCTGAGCCAAACCGGCCAGGGCCCAAGTGCAAGCTTTTAAGAGTCCTCTCCCAATGGAGTCACCCAGAACACAATTTCTCCAGCATCAAATTGTGACAAGACATGTCTACCAAGGAAGCTTGTCGAAGACATGGTGCCTAAGGCTTTTTTTTAGGACTGGTCACATAAGCACCCTCTGCTTAGCACAGACCAAAATTACAGACTTCCAGAAAGTATTCAGCATAAATCACACTGTAGTCTAGGCACAGTCAGCCACTCTGAAGTTTAATGTCACTGTAGGGAACCGCTGACTATTCAAGTTCCCAGGTGTCAGCAAAACACTGTAAGCAGGCCTTTCTAAGGAAAGCAGTCTTGGGCCTGCTATATAGTTCATCTCATATTTATGGGAGAAATGTGACAGTCTGAACTATATTCATATTATAAGAGCATTTAAAGTAACTTTTAAAAAAATTAAAATCTAGCATTTAATTAGAGATGCACTGCCTAGACTGGCACCAAAGAATTAAAGTTATGCAATTTTTATTTGTATTTATTTATTTATTTTATCCTCACCTGAGGATATTTTTCCATTTTTTGTTCAGATAGAGTGGGAGGGAGAGAGAGGAAGAGAGAGAGAGAAAGAAACATCGATGTGAAAGTGACACATCGAGTGGCTGCCACCCGCACGACCAACCAGGGCCGGGGACAAACTGCAACCGAAGTACATGCCCTTAGCGGGAACCGAACCCGGGTCTCTCTGGACCGCAGGTCGACGCTCTAACCGCTGAGCCAAACCGGCCAGGGCAAGTTATGCAATTTTTAAATAATTCACATCTTTTAGGTATTTCAGGGTTTCTTTTCCCTTGTAAAATGAGATACTATTGAAACCAAAATTTTCACAGTTGTCCAGGATAAGGGGAGTTAAGTATAACATCTAGAGAAAGCAAACCCTCTTGGATAAGCTCCTGGTGTTCTCTTCAAATGTTAATTGGGTGCCAGAGCACTACGGTAGCTGTTTTAGGTACACAATTTTACAAAATCCTCACAATAACCCCCTATGCCAGTGGTGGTTTCTATTTTACAGATGGAAGCTTTGGGAGGCAAAGTAACCACCCAGGTTTCCCATGGCAGAGCTGGGTGTTAGGTTAAGATCTGCCTAATTCCAAATCCTTGCTATTAGCTTTACACCAACCACCTCTACCTAACAAGGCACAGGTTCCTTATTATGGATCATTTCCCTCCAAATCATATGGGTCTTTTTTGTTTGTTTGTTTGTTTGTTTGTTTGTTTATACAGAACACTATTCTTAACTTTACTAACTTGGATTAAAGTCAAAAGTGTAGTCGGAAGAGAAAGTTTAATGCAGATATTCACTTTTTTCTTTCCAACTTGTGCAAATTACAAATCAAATTATACTTCTTGCTTGTCAAAACCATTAGGAACCTCCCAACTCAGCAGAGCACACAAGTTTCTCCTTTATCTGGCATAAATCTGTTTGAGATTAGGCAGACCTGTACCAGAACCTTGGCATTTCACTTACCAGATGTGGGGACCTTAGATATGCTTTCTGAGTCTGTTTATTCATCCACAAAATGGGAATCCCTAGATCATGGTCTTGCTGTGAGAATTAAATAAGATAACATATTTGAAGGGCCCAGCCTATACATATTTGCTGAATAAATGATTTCCTGCACCAGAATAACTGATTTGAAAGAAGCAAGCCAAATCAATAACCTGAGGGAGAAAGGAGGTGGTAGGGAAATACCCTGACCACCAGGTGTCACCACTGGCCCAGAAGACCTGGTCTAACGGCCAGAAGTGCTGGGTGGGACTCTGCAGCAACACAGGATAAGGTTCAAAGTGAAACTGTCACTTGCACCTACAGGGCATTCAAGAATTGACTTGGCTTTTCAACACCTTAACAGCTGATACAATATTTGTTGCACCATTCTAAGTTACACTGTTCTCTTACGTGTGTTAAAAACGACTGTAGTATGACTAATTAGCTGAATAGCCAAAGATTTGTCAGCACAGTTTAATTTTTAAAACTACCCTCAGCTGACCATGTTTTAATTCTGAGAATCAACAGTACTTCATACATCCTTGACTTTGGCCAACTAGACATTACAATTTCTGGCTTCAATATTGCCACCGAGGACACTTTTCTGGCCCCAATTCCACAAACTATTGACATTATGACCTTTACGTTATTAATAGGGATGGCAGATAAAAAGAAAGCAGAATATTTTTAGGGTAAAAATAAAGTCTATGAACAGTAAATTTAGGCAAAAAAAGAATTAAATATTAACCTTTTTCCTGTTTCCTAAAAGTTCACCTTAAAAATGCTGTACATTTTCTATTTTCTTAAGGAACATTTCACTTAGGGTAAATCTGTCAACCTACGAATAGCCCTGAAATTACTCAAGAACGACTCCTGACTTTATTCTGCAACCTGCCAACCACTCGCCCAGAGTGCCCAGTGGCTCATTTCAAAATGGGGCAGGGTCTGGGCTCTCCTCCTGGTTCTAGGTCCTCCACCCTGAGAGCCACTGGTGGCCACTTCAAGATGGGTAATTCAGGGGCTGTGAGCGAAGGGGCACCTGCCTCAAGTCCAGCCCGACCAGGCCTAGCCCTGGGCTCCGAGTGCCCGGGAACCAACGGGGAGTGTCAGGCTCAGCACTGACTTCTGCTCCGAGCCGGCGCTCTAGGAGCTCAAGCGCTTGGGGTTATTTTTGTTGGTTCTAACAACCCAAGTTCCACTTTGCATTTCACAACTATGGAAACGTCTTAAGAGAAACCAGAAGCATCCTCTCTTTCTGGCCGCTGCTCCCATTCCTAGAGAATCTAGGAGGGCAGAGCAGATCCCAGGAAGCATCTGGAATCGGGAGAGCAGAAGCCCAGATGGCACTTTGTGCAGATCGATCCGCCCCCGTCTGGCTGCAGGGGGGGGGGTCCCCAGACAGAGGCGCTCACGAGGCCGGCCGCGCTTCCCGGGCAGAAAGGCCGCGGCGGGGGGCGGGCCCCCCACCCGGCCCTGAGGACGCGCGGGCGCCTACCTGGGGGACTCGGCGCTGAAGCTGCCGCCGTCCAGCAGCCGCATCTTGCAGAAGAGGACCCCGTTGACAAAGGGCACCGAGGAGAGCTCCTCGAGCTCGAAGTCCACCTTAAACTTAAACTTCTTCTTCTTCATCATCATGAAAGCCAGGCGCCGGCGAGCGGGGGGCGGGGGCGGCCCCCAGGGGCGCGAGGGCCGTCGCCGCCTCAGCTCGGCAGAGCCCCGGGCCCGCGCAGCCCCATGGCCAAGGCCGCGAGCTGCGCGCGGGGGCGCGGCCGGGGGGCGCCGCGGGCCAGCCGGGAGCGGGGCCGGGGCCGGGGCCGCCGCCTGTCGCCGCAGTCCGGGCCGGAGCGCGGCGGCCGCGGGCGTACTGCGGTTCGCCAGGGCGGGGGTGCCGTGTCGCTGAGCAGCTCGCCGCCTCCGCCCGTCTGAGAGCCGGGGAGGCGACGCTGGGAGAAGAGGCGACGCTGGGAGAACCGCCGCCGCCCGCTCCTCCGCGGCCCCGGGCGCCCCCAGCGGCGGCGGCCAGCAGCGCAGCGTCCGGCGGAAGCGGGGGGCGGACGAGGAAATGGGGGCCAGGCGGCGCTCCGCCGGGAAGCGAGCCGCAATGACAGTTAGGGCGTCACGTCTCTCTGGGGTTAAAAAAGGCAAACCCGACCCAAAAGGAGCTTCCTTCTCCTGCTTCCTCTCGGCCTTTCTTTCAGTGTTGCTCCGCCTCCCTCCTGCCGGGCCTCCAGCCGTGTGATGGCCCCTTGGGACTGGGAGTCAGGGGTGAATAGCATTCACCAGAGTCTCCACGACGTTGTTTCCACCCAATGGGAATCCCAAAACTAAAATTTCCCCTAGGCACTCAATTCACGAGCCTTCTAATATAAAATGAGGAAGAGATAGGAAAAAACAAAATCATTAAAATATATTGGGGGACTACCACGTGCCCAGGCTTTGGACCGCTACAGGCGATCTCTCTTGTTTATCCTCTAATTCCTGTCACCCAGGATAAAAGAGTACGGAAGGGGTTAAAATAATAGCTTCCCTTTTCAGATTTGGCTAAAAATAAAAAGTCTCCCAAGATGCAATGCAATTACCTGCTGTCTATAGGCAGGTATTTGTGGCTTCAGTGTACGTTGCCTGCTTGGTTGCACGACGTTCGTGTTTTCAAACTGAGTTATTATTGTCCTAACTCAAAGATTCCCTCGCAGTAATCTCTGAAAGGGTGTGATTGTAGAGGTTCTTGTTCCCAGGTCACTCACTTACTCATGCATTATACACACACACACACACACACACACACACACACACACACACATTTATTGAGGATACATTTATTGAGTTTTAGAGAGAGAGGAAGGGAGAGAGAGAAAGAGAGATCAGGCCTCCTGTTCATTCGTGCCCTGACCGGGGATCCAGATCCAGCTATGTGCCCCGACTGGGAATCGAACCTGCAACCTCTTGGGTGTATGGGAGGGTGCTCCAACCAACTGAGCCACCTGGCTGGGCCGTATAAAAATATTTTTTTAGTAGCCTAAAATGTCAGTCACTGACTAGACCTAATGATAAAACAAGGCAAAAGCCTGCCCTCAACAATTTAAAATCTAGTGAGGGAGCCTTATGTAAATCAGTCATTAGAAAACAAAACCTAGCATCAAGGTGTGTTTCTTCAGAATGAAGAAGCAATTTGTTTAGAACTTGGAAGAGGAAGTGATTAATTGAAGTTACCAGTGTTCTGAATTTCAAAGAACGACCAGGATTTGGCACAAAGGAGAAGGGGCGTTCCATGTGGAAGAAATAGAAGACCCAGGGGCAAAATTTAGGATTTGGGAGCTGGGGGTTCCATAGTGGATAAAGCTGGTGGCCCAGCAGGACGAGGGGGAAAGGCAGTGGGAAGAGTTAAGGAGACACTGAGATTTGTAACTTGGACCACTAGATAGATGTTTCTTCCATTGAATGAGCTTTGGAAACTGGAGGAGGGCAGGTTGGGAATGGAAGAGATAATGAGTACTTAGCCTTGGCTCAGGTGAAAGGTTGACTGAAAACAGGCATTTGGGAATTAGAGTATTCCCTGATGGCTGGAGCCCCAAAGGTAAATAAAAATGAGTTACTCTGAAGAACGTTTAAGGGGTAGTCAGAAGAGGAGCTTGTGAAGGAGCTTGAGAACAGTCAGAGAAAGAGCTCAAGAAAGATAGTCTGGAAGCCAAGAAAGAGTTTTAATCATTTAGTGTTCATAATTACTAAGACCTACTATGTGCCTGGCACTATGCTGGGAACAGATACAAATAAATAAGACCAGCGTGGGGGGGGGGGTTATAAATGAATGAATGGAGGATAACATAGATGTGCAAACAGATGAGAGAGAGAGAGAGAGAGAGAGAGAGAGAGATCTTTCCATGATCCATGGAGAGCAGAGGAAGAAGTTTCCAGAAAGTGTTGCAGAGCAATTCTGGAGGATTTGGACTGTGAGGGGAAGCAGAGTTTGCCACCCTAGATTATGTCTTTTGGGATATTGATTATTTTAAGCTGGTTTAAAAAAAATTTTTTTCTTTATTGATATTAGAGAGAGAGGAAGGGAGAAGTAGGGAGAGATAGAAACATCGATGAGAGAGAACATCGATTGGCCACCTCTTGTATGCCCCTCACTGGGGGTCAGGCCCACAACTTGGGCATGTGCCCTGACTGGGAATGGAACCGGCGACCTCTTGGTGCACAGTTTGACGCTCAACCACTAAGCCACACCTGCCGGGCAAGCTGGTTATTTTTTTAAAAAATATTTTTATTGATAGAGGGAGAGTGAAACATCGATGAGAGAGAACCATCAACTGGCTGCCTCCTGCACACCCCCCACTAGGGATTGAGCTGGCAACCAGGACATGTGCCTAGTCTGGGCGGTGACCTCTTGGTGCATGGGACTAACTATACTCAATCCACTGAGCCACACCAGCAGGGAAAGCTGGTTATTTTTTAAGAAACAAAAGACTCAGAAAGAACCTTTGACCCTCCCCCTTACCTGCCTAAAGGAATTCAATTAGAGAAAACCCTTTAAAGGAAGGGAGCTATCACCTATCTTAAACTAAGTGTGAAAGAAAGGGAGGAACCTAGCAGCCTCTGTGTCTCATGGTTTCTGGGTGGCTGGGCAGGAATTTGTTTACCAAAGATTTGCTCTTTCTCACCTGCCTTCCCTTTGAAGTCCCAGACCCCTGCCTCCTTCTCCTTAGTCCAGAACAGCCTTAACTGTGCTATGTGTCTGCAGGGTCACATATTTTATGGGACCCCGTCTGTACATACGTAATAAATGTGGTTATTCTTTCCTGTTAATCTCTCATGTTAATTTGATTGCAGCCAGAAGAATTTAGATGGGTAGAAGGAAAATTGTTTCCTCTCCTACAACGGGGAAGAAGTTGTTAAACTGAAGATCTCATGGGTCATTGATAATCTTGGCAGGGGATGTCTCCACAAATCGTGGGGCAAAGTAAGATTAGAATGGTCTGGGGAGTAAATGGAAGGTAGTAATGAGGAATGGGTAACTAAACATTTTTTTTTCTGATTTTTGTCATTGAATGAAAAGAGAGAGGACAGTAGCTAAAGGAGAAGGCTTCAAGCTTTTTCAATAACATTTAGGAACCATCTAAGATTCATTGAGAACCCATTAGGTGCCAAGTACCTTCCAGGTCCTGGAGATCTGAGACGCAGAACCCATTCTACATGGAAGCAGGCAGTTCCAGTATAGTGTGACCTCGAGTTCTGTGTGTGTGATGGTAAATTGAGGCTGCTGCGGAAGCATCTAACGACATCTAACCTGGAAAGTAGGTTTGTGGAAGACTTTCTGGGGTAAGTGATATTTGAGCTGATGTCTGAATGACAAGAGTGGGGGTGGGGCGTGGTTTCCAGGAAGAAGCTACTGCATGTGCAAAGGCTCAGAGGAAGAGAGACCGTGTTGCAGGAGGAACTGAAAGTAGTTGTCTGGCTGCAATTTAGAGGGGGGTGTGGTTACAGGGATATAATAAGGAGCCATAGAAGTCTTAAAACAGAGAAATAATGTGTTTGGATTTTGCTTTCTTTTTTTAATACTCACCCGAGGATATGCTTTTATTGATTTCAGAGAGAGAGAGAAACATGATGTGTGAGGGTTGCCTCTCGTATGCACCCTGACTGGAGATTGAACCTGCATCCTAGGTATGTGCCCTGACCAGGAATCAAACCTGCAACCTTTTGGTGTACGGGACAACACTCCAACCAACTGAGCCACCTGGCCAGGGCCAGATTTGCATTTTATAAAGATCTCCAGCTGCAGTAAACCTGGAGGTAGGGGGAAAGTCTAGTATTCCTTTTTAGACTCATGTTTAATTATTAAACACCTTGGATGAGTCAAGGTCCAGGCAAGAAACAGACACTGAGTACTCAAAGTGTTTAAATAAAGAAAGTTTAATGAAAGGACTCTTTACAGGGCAGAGTAAAGGACCTGGTGTTACCTCCCATTATCCAAAACCAGAGGGCAATGGAACCTGGAAGATGAAATTCCTAGAGCATGCCCTCCTGGGGCATAGAGTAAGGCACAGAAAGGTAGAGAGTGGATGGAGATGAGGGGACAGAGAGCTACCAGCACACACCTGATTCATGCAGGGTGCGCTGGAGGAATCCAAAACCACTAGACATTTCAAAAAAAAAAACAAAGGGATATCAGTCAGGCAACTCAATGCTTCTGAAACCCTTGGAAGGGCAGGAGGAGGAGAAGTCAACAGGCGGCAGAATTTAAGGTCACATCATACACATACACTAGTAGCAAACACTACTAGTATTCACTAATATCTAGTCCTCCTTTATTTCCTGGGCATGAAGGAGTTTACATTTCTGGATCCCCCTGTAGTTAAGTGGGGCCAATAACATGTGAGAAGTAATGTGTCACTTCCAGGAGGAGACAGTGAAAAGCCTTTGAGCAGTTCTCTAGACTTCCTCTTCCTTCCATGATAGTCATGGAGGAAACCTTGGGTTAAGATGTAGTAGCCACAAGACTGAAGCAGCCCAGATCACTGAGTCAGCACGTGGAGAACTGCCAGCACCAGGAGTAAACTGCGCCCACCCTCCCCACTTCTTTTAATTGAGATATAATTGATATATAACATTGTATTAGTTCAAGATGTACAACATAATGATTTGACATAGGTATATACTGCAAAATGATTACCATCATAACCTTAGTTAACATCAATCACTTCCCTTTCCTCTGGTGTCTGCTGGTTGGAATTTGATGTCAAGGGAAATGTTGGAAGTTACATGTTGAAGATGACAGAGGCTCTATGAGCCTGGGTCCCTAGGTGACCATGTGGCTAGTTACTCCCTCGCTCCTCCACCCCTGACCAGGGACACCTACACTGAACTGTTATATGAGCAAGAAACAAACTTTTACTGTGACCTTTTGAGGTATGTTTGTCACAACAGTTAGCAATACCTTAATACAGCAATTGTTAGAGAAGTAGGGTGCTGTTGTAAAACTCTAAAGCTATTCAGGCAGGGAGTAGACAGCAAAGAAACTATTATTAGGAACTGGAAAATGGAAACTCGTGGCATGACTTTTGGTAAAAGAATTGGTGCATACAAAGCCCATAGGTCTAGAAGAGGTTGGAAAATGGTACGTTAGTAAGTTATGCTTACTAGCTGCATTTAGCAAGATATTAGAAAAATGAAATGAGCTCATGCAATAATAAGCAGGTTTGCACGAATAAAAGAAAATTAATACAGAAAGTGCAGAAAATTTGGAGCCTCAAGGGATTGAAGAAACCAGCTGCTCTATACTGCAAAGAATAGGAAATAAAATTTAAAAAGCTTTTGAGCCACATGGGCCCATTAAAACTAGGCCATGCAGCAGAGATTAGATTTAGGGTGTAGCCTTCACATTTAAGTCTGATGGCCCTTTAAGTTGAGAAGAAAAGTATAGGGGTGAAAAGGCAAAGAAATAAATCAATATGGAGAATTATCTCTAGGAAAGAACTTTAGTGTTATTGGCATATGAAACTGACCAGATGCAAGTAGATCAGGTCTTTCAGTTCTTGCAGGACTGAAGTGCTAAAGAAATCATGAGCCTGTATTAAAAGCGTTACTGTATACAAAGAACTCATGCTTCCCAACACCCACTTCATTGTGGGCTTAGAGGAAAAACTCCAGAGGGCAGAGTCAGTGACTGCAGAGGACAATGAACAAGAGGGTTCCTCGGAGAAAGTAGAAATGAGGCCTGCCAGTTCTGGGTCATCCCAGTGAGTCCATGCAGAATTTCATCTTCGCGGAGGGCCAGTGTTTCCTTTTTCCCCTTTCCCACCTGAAAGTGTTTACTGCAATACCCTTGCTTCATCATCACAAATTGGGTGTGATTGAGGAAGCTTTCGTATTAGTTTACAGGTCACTGAGTTTTTCACCCTTGGCACTACCGACACGTTGGACCAGACAATTATTCATTGTGGGATCTGCCCTGTACGTTGTAGGGTGTTAGCAGCATCCTTGGCCTCTACCCACTAGATGCCAGTAGTATCCCCTCCTTCCCAGTTGTGACGATCAAAATGCCTCCAGACCTTGCCTCATGTTTTCTGGGGGACAAAATCACCCCTGGTTGAGAATTACCAGGTCACAGGATGATGTGAGATTATATTCAGACAGAAGCCTGTGTGGTTACCCGGGGATCTTGTACTTTGAACTTGATGAGGTGAGTGGGTGAGATTTTAGGCAATCTCTCTTGGGGAGAGAGTGAGTGGATTATTTGGGAATGAGGGGTTAATGGTTATTTGATGACCAAATTGGTGGACTGTGGCATAGAGTGCTAAGTCAACGCCAAGCTTGTTTTTCTTCTTCCTGAGTCCAGAGTTAGATTGTGCTTTCCAGACTCCTTTGCAATTAGTTGTTGCTGCAAGACTGAATTTCAGCCAATGGAATGTGTGCAACTTCTAGGCCTGGTCCATAAAAACTTCCTGCATGTGATCCTTTCACTCTTCCCCCCTCTAATGGCTGAATGTTGAGGTCAAGATGGCCTTGGAAACCAGGTATTGAAGATGACAAAGCCTCTATCAGCTTGGGTCTTTCTATAAGCAGTGTATAGCAGAACCATCTAAAATCACTCTTCCAAACCCACTGATCAGGATATTGGTCTGTGAGAAATTAGCATTTAATTTTTGTATGTGTGATTTTTTTTAAGACATCGATTTGTTGTTCCACTTATTTATGCATTTATTGGTTGCTTCTTGTATGTGCTCTGACCAGGGATCAAACCCACAATCTTGGCATATTGGGACAATGCTCTAACCAACTGAGCTACTAGCCAGGGCTTTGTGTTTGATTTTTTAAAATTAATTTAAAAAATTGTGGTAAAAGACATATATAGAAATTTACCACCTTAAGTATTTTTTAATTGATTTTTTTAGAGAGTGAGAGAGAGGAAGGAAAGGAGAGAGAGAGAAAGAGAGAGAGAGAGAGAGAGAGAGAGAGAGAGAGAGAGAGAGAGAGAAGCATTGCTTTATTGTTCCACTTATTTATGCATTCACTGGTTGATTCTTGTACATGCCCTGACTAGGGATCGAACCCACAATCTTGGCGTATTGGGACAAAGCTCTAACCAACTGAGCTACCCATCCAGGGCCATCTTAACTATTTTTAAGTATTGAGTTCAGTGGTATGAAGTACATTCACATTGTTTTGCAACCATCACCACCGTCCATCTCCAGAACCTTTCCATCATCCCAAACTGAAACTCTGTCCCCATTAACAATATTTCCCTGTTCCTTCCTCCCCTCAGCCCTTGGCCACCACAATTCTACTTCCTGGCTCTGTGAATTTGACTACTCCAAGCATCTTATATGAAGGGAATCATATAGTGTTTGTCCTTGTGTGACTGCTTATTTCACTTAAGCATTTAATTTTAAAGCCACCAAAATGTGGGGTGTGTTCAGTGTGTTCATTGCACTAGCTAGAATTACATACTCTGTGCCTGGAATAGAGTAGATCCTCAAATAAATGTTTGTTGAATGAATAAACATTCAATTATTGTAGTTAATTTGAAACATTTGTTTAGAATATTATATTGTATTTAATTTGTAAATTTATATTGTTTTATAATTACATAAAAATTATATATAAGTTATAAGATATCTAATTTTCTGTGTAATATTCACTTAGGAAACCTTGTGATTATAATAAATTAACATTGGAAATCCATGACCCTTTATTCTATACATTATTTATTTTGGGGAAACACTGTTATACTGGCTTGTTTGGAAAAGCATATATTCTAAGAATGTTAAATCAAATTCTTGCCTTAATTTTCTGTTGCCTAAAAGCAAACTAGACTAGAGTTACTGAGGAATGATTATAGGAGGATGACATAAGAGTCTGAATAATAACATTGCCAGCCAAACAAAAACTTTTGAATTTCACATAGAAGGAAATATGGCAGTAAAAACACACCCTCTTTCTTTGGTTCTGTGGTTAAATCAGGATGTTACTGATACCTAAGGACTGACATTTAATTGCCTGATGGAAGAATAAAGGCTTTCAAGGAAAGAACCAGATTACTGTCTGACATACCTCCTTTAATTCTAAAACTTGATCTCCCTCATCACTAGTTTTTGTTACCGTTTTCAAATTTCTTTGGAAAAAAATGGTAAATTGCCTTTGTGGTTCTTAAAAACAAACATTAAACTGTATGCTCTTCTATCAGAAATTACAATGTTTATTCAACAACCTCATTCCAGTCGGGACATAACTAGAGTGATTATGAAGGGCACTTTAGTAACAAGAGTGCTCTCCTAAGTGCCCTAGACTGATAGTATTTGGGGGACACATAAACTCCCCTTTGGTCCTCCCTTCCTTTGCCTCCTTTGATCTAATGTTGGAGTGCCATCGGGAATGATCACTTCCTCGCCTGTTTATAACTACTCCTATCAGGCAGAACTAGATTTCTCTTTCCAGAGAACACTAAATACTAATTGCATCAACAAATACATTATGGAAGTTGTAGAAAATAAAGCTCTTTCTCTAAGAGCATTTTAGAAATTACTGATGATCTCAAAAAAACAGGAAATTTTTTTTATCCTCACCCGAGGACATTTTTGCTTTTATCTTCAGATAGGGCGGGAAGGAGAGAGGGAGGAAAAGAGAGAGAGAGAAACATCGATGTGAGAGAGACACATTGACTGGCTGCCACCCACACAACTCCATGGGGCCGGGGACAAACTGCAACGAAGGTACGCGCCCCTAGTGGGAACCGAACCCGGGACTCTCTCTGGTCCATGGGCTGGCGCTCTAACAGCTGAGCCAAACCGTACAGGGCAACAGGAAATTTTTTAAGAGTTCAAACCAAACCAACTGGAACTGATCTGTTGATTTAGATCCAAATAATTTTTACAAATTAGTAAGCCAAAGAGAAATGTTTTAAAGAAAACAAACCAAAGAGCAACAATTAAACCAGAACCTCTTCTATTAATTTTCTCATTTAATTGGTACAAGACCAGAATACTATAATGTTGCATTTACCTAGGCACCTGGAAAGCATTTTTTTTTTTTAAAAATGTGTTGATTTTTTACAGAGAGAAGAAGGGAGAGAGAGAAAGAAACATTTTATTTTATTTATTTTTAAAATATGTGTTCTTGATTTTATTAGAGAGAGAGGAAGGGAGAGAGAGATAGAAACATCAATGAGAGTGTCCGGCCGGTGTGGCTCAGTGGTTGAGCATTGACCCATGCACCAAGAGGTCACCGGTTTGATTCCCGATCAGGGCACATGCCCAGGTTGTGGGCCAAACCCCCAGTGGGGGCATGTAGGAGGCAGCCAGTCAATGTTCTCTCTCATCGATGTTTCTATCTCTCTATCCCTCTCCCTTCCTCTCTCTCTAAAATCAAGAGAAAAAAAAAGAAACATCAATGAGAGAGAAACATCGATTGGCTGTCTCCTGCACATCCCCTGGGGATCTAACCCACAACCCAGACACGTGCCCTGGCTGGGAATCAAACCAGGACCTCTCAGTCCATGGGGCAGTGCTCAATCCACTGAGCCACACAGGCCAGGCCTGGAAAACATCTTTAAAATTAGTGTTATTTTCTCCTTTTACACTGAGGTATGAAACTTCCAGGTACATTTTAAATCTGTTATAGAACATGTAAGTGGACCAATTACAATACAAAAATAAAATAGCTTATATGGCAATTATAAGATAAAGACCATGCTTCCCACATATCACTAGCTCTTAGGGCTACAAACAGCTGGAATTCTGAAATGAATCAAGAGTTATGACTTAACAACAATGGTCATTGATTTAGGAGTTCCAGGTGGTTTTTAAAAAAAATGTTTTTATTGATTTTCTAGAGAGAGAGGAAGGGAGAGAGAGATAGAAATATCAACGTGAGAAAAAAACATCAATCTGCCACCTCCTACACATCCAGCCCACAACCCCGGGCATGTGCCCTGACCAGGAATTGAACTGGGACCTCTCAGTCCATGGGACGACACTCAATCCACTGAGCCACACCTGCTGGGCAAAGTTTCAGGTTTTAATCCTAGTTCTGCTTCTGATGCTTTGATTTTGAAAACATGACAACATGAGAAAAATAGTCCAGCCAGCACTGCCCAATAGAACTTTCTGTAATGATGGAAATATTCTTTGTTCTGTTCCATATGGTAGCCACATGTTGTTACTGAACATGAGAGATGTGGCTGGTGTGACAAATGAAATGAATTTTAAATTTTATTTAATTCAAATTAATTTAAATAGTCACATGTGACTAATGGCTACCATATTGGACAGCAAGCATTGCTCACTCTCACTCACTCAGGAAGCATCCCAATGCCTATAACCTACCTGCCAAGCATCAGGCTATGTGGGAAAGGGTGGTTGTCATAATGTCTTTGCCTTCAAGGAGTTCACAAGGAGAAAAGCTAAATAAATATTTGCTGATACATGTGCCTCAGTAAATGCAAAAAGAACTTTCGGCAGGGAGGAGGCTTGGGTGCAACTTTCTTCGATCGTCCTGAATCCGGTTCATCCGACACCAGCCACCTCCACCATGCCACCGAAGTTCGACCCCAATGAGATCAAAGTTGTGTACCTGAGGTGCACCTGTGGGGAAATCGGTGCCACGTCTGCCCTGGTCCCCAAGATCGGCCCCCTGGGCCTGTCTCCAGAAGAGGTTGGTGATGACATCGCCAAAGCAATCGGTGATTGGAAGGGTCTTAGGATTAGTGAAATTAACCATTCAGAACAGACAGGCCCAGATTGAGGTAGTGCCTTCTGTCTCTGTCCTGATCATCAAAGCCCTCAAAGAACCGCCAGGAGACAGAAAGAAGCACAAAAACATTAAGCTCAGTGGAAATATCACTTTTGATGAGACTGTCAACATTGCCGGACAGATGTGGCTCCGATCTTCAGCTAGAGACCTCTCTGGAACCATTAAGGAGATCCTGGGGACTGTCCAGTGTGTGGGCTGCAATGATGATGGCCACTACCCTCATGACATCATAGATGACATCAATAGCAGTGCAGTGGAATGCCCAGCTAGGTAAGAGCTACAAAGGAAAATGTTTCAATTAAAGACCATTTGACAACCAAAATAAATAAGTAAATAAATAAATGAATGCAAGCAGCACCGTGAACATAGAGCAGAGAGCAATTACCAGAAAGTGAATCATCTCTAAGATCCTCTCCTGTTCTAAAACTATGTGAATTAAACTCAACAAATATTTACTGAGCCCCTATTTCTGTCCAGCTCATTATTGGCTTATTTCTGAGCATAGCAACATCACTCAGAGATAGTAGCTGACACATACTATCAGGATTATTTTATAGATTTGTCCATTCAATATTTAGTGAGTGTTTATGTACCAAGCACTTTGCTAGGCATGCATGAATTTGATGATGTTTTAAAGATGATCTCAAAAGTATATAGTGAAAAAAAAGTGTACAGTGAAGCAAAACCAGACTTTGACTCTGTTTTTCAAGAACTAAAATTACCAAGAGAAGGGTTTGGTTATTTAGAATTGATAGTATTTCAATTCAATTCAATTTTATATTTATTAGTCTAAATATTACTTAGGCCAGTCATATTTAGAATTGATGGTGCTTCAAATATTATTTCAACTACCTAGAGCCAAGTCAGCAGCACTGACTAGTATTAATAATGAAAAGATTAGGATGTTTGTCCATTTAAAACTATCCATAAAGAAAACAAATGAAAAAACTACCCATAAGTTATGCATTAGAATATATCAGAATAAATACTTTGAGGAGATATTTCTTAGAAAAGGTTATTTTATATTGTTAGCTAG
Source organism: Tadarida brasiliensis (assembly GCA_030848825.1). NCBI lineage: Eukaryota > Metazoa > Chordata > Mammalia > Chiroptera > Molossidae > Tadarida > Tadarida brasiliensis. Next base: position 9,141,637 of record CM061275.1, on the reverse strand, counting down.
ATATAAATATATATTCCCCTTTCAATGTTGTTTTTTTCTTGTTTACTGGTGTCTGGCTACAGTATAAAGTCAGTTTTTTTCTATGCATCAGATCATGTATTTTACATAAAACTCTTATATGCCTTAAATGCCTCTTTTAAAAAAAAAAACAAACCAGTAAAGACAAATTTTCTTTTCTTTATTGATTTTTAGAGAGAGGAAGGGAGAGGGAGAGATAGAAACATCAATGAGAGAGAACATCGATTGGCTGCCTCCTGCATGTCTACAACCAGGGATCGGGACTAATCTGGGCATGTGCCCTGACCGGGAACTGAACTGATGACCTCTTGGTGCATGGGTTGACGCTCAACCACTGGGCCACAGCGGCCGGGCTTATTTATTGGTGAGATCTATCTATCTATCTATCTATCTATCTATCTATCTATCTATCTATCTATCTATCTATCTATCTATCTATCTATCTATCCATCTATCTATCCATCCATCTATCTATCTATATCTATATATAGATAGATATATATCTTTCTTTTATTTTTATTTATTTAAAACTTATCTTTATTGTTGAATGTATTACAGATGTCCCTCCTTTTTCCCCTATTGACCCTCTTCTCTCCGCTCCCACCGCTTCCTGCCTTTCCCCACCCTACTGTCTGTGTCCATTGGTTATGCATATAAGTTCTTTGGTTTATCTCTTCCTGTCCCCCCTCCTCCCTTCCCTTTGAGGTTTGTCAGTCTAACAACCAATATGTACTTCTTAATCTCTTCACCTTTTCATCCATTCCATCTGGCAACCAACAAAAAGTTCTCTGTATCTATGAGTCTGTTTCTGTTCTACTTGTTCATTTTGTTTATAGATGCAATTGTTGATAGATGTATTTATTGCCATTTTATTGTTCATATTTTTTATCTTCTTTTTCTTCAAGAAGACCCTTTAACATTTCATATAATACTGGTTTGGTGGTGATGAACTCCTTTAGCTTTCTCTTATCTGGGAAACTCTTAATATGGCCATCGATTCTAAATGATAGCTTTGTAGGATAGAGTAATCTTGGTTGTAGGTTCTTGCTTTTCATCACTCTGAATATTTCTTTGGGTTCATCTTGTTTGACACTCTCTGTGCTTCCTGAACTTATATGTCTGTTTCCTTCACCAAGTTAGGGAAGTTTTCTGTCATTTTTTCAAATAGGTTATCAATTTCTTGCTCTCTCTCTTCTTCTTCTGGCACCCCCATGATGGGAATATTGGTATACTTGAAGTTGTCCCAGAGGCTCCTTACACTATCCTCATTTTTTTGGATTCTTTTTTCTTTTCTTTTTTTATTTTATCCTCACCCGAGGACATTTTTCCACTATTGTTCAGATAGAGTGGGAGGGAGGGAGGGAGAGAGAGACATCAATGTGAAAGGGACACATCTAGTGGCTGCCTCATGTACGACTCCAACCAGGGCTGGGGACAAATTGCAGGTATGTGCCCTTGACCGGAATCGAACCAACGACTCATTGGTCTGCGGGCCGATGCTCTACCTGCTGAGCCAAACCGGCCAGGGAGGATTCTTTTTTCTTTTTGCTGTTTTGGTTGGGTGTGTTTTGCTTCCTTATATTCCAAATTGATTGTTTGCTTCTTGGCTTTAACTACTCTACTATTGATTCTCTGTAAATTATTCTTTATTTCAGTTAGTGCTTTCTTCATTTCTGACTGTGCATCCTTCATTTCCAACTGTTCCTTTTTTATGCTTTTGAGGCCCTCACTAAGTTTATTGAGCATCCTTATAAGCAGTGTTTTGAACTCTGCATCTGTTAGATTGCTTATCTCCATTTCGTTTAGTTCTTTTCCTGGAGTTTTGTTCTTTTCTTTCATTCGGGATGTGTTTCTTTGTCTCCTCATTTTGGCTGCCTCCCTGTGTTTGTTTCTATGTATTATTAGGTAGAGTTGCTATGTCTCCTAGGCTTCCTAGGGTGGCCTATTGTAGTAGGTGTCCTGTAGGGTCCAGTAGCACAGCCTCCCTGATCATCCCAGCTGTGCCCTCGAGGTATACCCCTTGTGTGGATTGTACACCCTTCTGTTGTAATTGAGTCTTGATTGCTGTTGGCACATCAATGGGAGGGATTTACTCAGGCTGATCAGCTTCAAGGACTGGCTTTGCCCACTGACCACTGACCTCTGACTACCTTGGGGGATCAGCTGTGCAGGTGCCCACCACACAGAGCAAGACTTCAGCAGGGCTCTGGTACTCACTGAGTCCACTCCTTGAGTATGTTGCTTGTGCAAGTGGATGAGTGGTGGTGCTTTGCCATGTTCTGAAGCTGTCCACTGGGTGTGCTGGCTCTGGGGCAAGGTCAGCCACTGCCTGTGTTCTAACCAGGGCCACCAGGCATAAGTTACAAAGCTATCTACAGATGGCTGCTTCTTGTGCTGGGCTTAGAGGTGCCCAGGAAAAGCCAAGCTATGAACCAAGGCTGGTTGCTCCTAGCGCCGGGCCTGGGGTCACTTAGTGAGAGGTATGGAGCTCGCTGAGGCCAGATGCTGCTTTTTTGAGAAAGTTTAGGAAAATCTGAGACAGGAGCCAAGACAGGTCATTCCTATGGTAAAGCCACTGGAAACAGCTTGGGTGGGCCTGAAAGTTGGCTGGTGTAGGGCCTCAGGGAATCACCAGGGCGGGGCAAACAGTATGAGCCAGGTTGCTGGAGTCCCAGATATGGCACCCGTCTGCCTGCTCTGTGGGGGAAGGGCTCACCAAAGGAACAATGGCTTCCACCAGCACGTCTGTCTGGGAGAAAGCTGCCTCTCCAGCTCTCATCAGTTCTTCCCTGTATGTCTCTGGTGCCTTTCAAGCTGCCTGCCCCACACTGGAGCCAGTCTCAGTGTGGCCTCTTCTTTAATTTCGTAGTTGTAGGACTTCCATTCAGTTCGATTTCAGGTGGTTCTGAATGATGGTTGTTCTGTAGTTTAGTTGTAATTTTTCTGTAGCTCTCTCTCTCTTTTTTAATCCTCACCCCAGGATATTTTTGCACTTATTTTCAGATAGAGAGGGAGGGAGAGAGTGGGGAAGAGAGAGAGAGAGAAACATGATGTCACATCGACTGGCTGCCACCCACACGACCCCAATCGGGGCCAAGGACAAACTGCAACTGAGGTACATGCCCTTAGCGGGAACCAAACCCGGGACTCTCTGGTCCACGGGCCAATGCTCTAACCACTGAGCCAAACTGGCCAGGGCTCTGTAGCTCTTTTTTAAAAAATGTGTTTTTATTGCTTTTAGAGAGAGAGGAAGAGAGAGGGAGAGAAAGAGAGAGGGAGAGAGAGAGAGAGAAACATCAGTTGGTTGCCTCCCTTAGGTACCCTTACTGGGGATTGAGCCCACAACGGGGCATGTGCCCTGACCAGGAATAAACCAGTGACCTTTTGGTGCATGGGACAATGTTCAGCCAACTGAGCCACACTGGTCAGGGTGATATGTGTATTTCTTCAACTATTATTTATTTAGTTGGCCAGTATGCAAATATTCATTTAGAGGATACAAAAGCGAGTAAGAGTTGGATCTTCTCAAGGAGTTGAGGAGAGTGAAAGTAAAACAGAAGAGACTTGAGAAAGAGGCATTTACATAACTACCAGAGTATGTCAGAGGAGGAAACAATTATTTCCAGAGAACTTAAGAGAAGGCTTTGTGGAGGATGTGGCATGCAGCTAGACCCTGAGCCTTGAAGGAAGCAGAGGATCTGCAAATGCAGAGAAGGAAGGAAAAACCATTTCCGACTTGAGCCAAGGCAGAGAGGCAGGAAAGCATAGTCAGGGAGAAGAGTCTGGGTTAAAACAAAGGGAAAAATAGCTATAAAGAGTAGAAAAACCAGGTTAGAAACAGAACGTGGCCAGGACCTGGTTTGCAGTGCTAGGCTGGACAGTTGAGACTTGATTTTGTAGGTTGTGAGGCATTGAGCAAGGGAATGAAAAATCAGAGTTGTACATTAGGAACAATAATCTGATGGGAGTATTTAAGATACATTGGCCTTAGCCCGACTGGTGTGGCTCAGTGGTTGAGCATCGACCCTTGCACCAAAAGGTCACCGATTCAATTCCTGGTCAGGGCACAGGCCCAGGCAGTGGGCCAAATCCCCAGTGGGGGGCATGCAGGAGGCAGCCAGTCGATGTTCTCTATCATCAATGTTTCCATCTCTCTCTCTCCCTCTCCCTTCCTCTTTCTCCAAAATCAATAAAGGAGAGAAAAAAAAAAAAAAAGATACATTGGCCTAGGAAGATGCTACTGAGGGGCGAGTTATTACAGTTGTGCAGACAATAGGTTATGAGGCTCTGAAACAGGCCCTGGCAAGGTATTATATATGGTGAAGGAATAAGGGAAGGAAGTTAAAAAAAATAATAATAACTTCAATTTTCTAAATCTCCATGACAGAGAGGATGCTAGTACTTCAAGCAAATTTAGGGGATGCACGAGGTTAGAAACAGATTAGGACTGATACAGAAAATATGCTCTTATAAGGAAGAAATAAATTTACACTATATTCTGGAAATACATATATTCGATTCACTTTAACTGATGCCAGTGATGAAAATGTGAGGTGCCCTGGAGGACACTTTGAATTCTGCACTGTGATAATACAGAGTGTCTAGGTGACTTGTATTCAGTGTTGTTTCATTATTTAAGTACAGTTATGTTCTCAGATTAATGAGATGGAGAAATGCTTCTTGTAACCTTAGCCTGACTTTCTTGGTCATCCCAGTGTTTGAGATATATAGATTTTTTTTGCTGCACTCAAATCTATAACTAAGGAGATTCTTAAAATAGCACACAAGGTCTTTATCTTTAACAACAACAAGTGCTCACCCATGGATAGACTTCATTTAAACTTTTAGTTTACATGTTCTTTGAACACTTAAACTCTGGGGCTTTCTAGATTAAATCTGATGTGGTTAATATATATTTCAAATAAAAAGCCCATAATAAATTTCTATCATTATCATGATTAATGGAATCAAATATAATTGCCCAGTAGGCAAGAGTAATTTTATTTATACAATCTTTCTAAGCAATATTCAGGTTTCAGTAGAATTGGTTAAGATAAAATACATTTTTAAGGGTTTAACAATTGTTAGAAATTATTGATGCTCTCAAAGAAAGCTCAGTAAATCTTTTAAAAATTCAAACCAGACCAAAGTACTTTCTAAATAGGTGGAAGGTGAGATCTGAGTCCATTCATAACACAAAATTTTGGAAGCTTACCTTCCTCCATATCTGTGGTATTTATTTTCAAACTGAAAAGAATTATAATTGGAATATGCAAACCGGCCAGGGCCAGACTAAATAGGCCTATTTAGTCTGCTCCTCTGAATGCCGTATTTAACTTTATTCACTTTAAGTCTTAAGAGCCATCTTTATAAAAAGCTCTTTTTTTTTTTTAAAGGAAAGGAGGGCCAAGACTTAAGGTATGTCGAGACACACTGTATCCTTTCCCTTTTTTGGCATGCTTCAAAACACTAGCTAAGAAAAGATGGGAGGTTCCTTTGTGGGAACAAGAAGGCTGCATGCTTGGCAAGTCAGTTTTGGCCAAAAGAGATTGTTGTGAAATCTCACCCTGATGGTTTTACTATGAAGCAAAAAACCAGGTGGGATAAGGTGGGATATTAAAAATAAAAGAAAAATATTTTTCCAATGACATGTAGGAAAGGAAACTGCGGCAAAGGCACAAACAACTGATTTTAAAGCAAATTTTATCAAAATTATCCAGTGATTTGCTTCAATTTTGGGCTTTATTTTTAGTGCAGACTTGATTTCTTTCTTTCTTTTTTTTTTTTTATCCTTACTTGAGGACATTTTCCATTTTTTGTTCAGATACAGTGGGAGGGAGAGAGAGAGAAACATCGACGTGAAAGGGACACATCGAGTGGCTGCCTCCCACACGACCAACCAGGGCCGGGGACAAATCGCAACCGAGGTACGTGCCCCTAGTGGGAACCGAACCTGGGTCTCTCTGGACCGCAGGCCAACGCTCCAACCGCTGAGCCAAACCGGCCAGGGCCAGACTTGATTTCTTTTTTTTTTTTTTTTTGTTCAGATAGAGTAGGAGGGAGAGAGGAAGACAGAGAGAGAAAAACATCGATGTGAAAGGGCCACATCGAGTGGCTGCCACCCACACAACCAACCAGGGCCGGGGACAAACTGCAACCGGGGTACATGTCCTTAGCGGGAACCAAACCCGAGTCTCTCCGGACCGCAGGCCGACGCTCTAACCGCTGAGCCAAACCGGCCTGGGCCAGACTTGATTTCTTAACCCATGTCTTAGCCAATCAAGCATCTTCATTTGTGGAAACCTGTTTTTTGGGGGGAGGGCAAATATATTGGCCTTGTATTAATATAATAAGCCTGGGCTAAAGCAAGAGTGATATTGCTGCTTCCCGTAGAGAAGCTGTTCGTAAAAGGGGACACAGTGGTTATGTGGTATAGAGGGATGGGTCAGGAGCAATGGGCTCCCAACTGTCTTTGCTGATTAGAGTGGCACTTGTATTAAACAATACAGATAGGCTTTAGCTTACACTGTAGACGTGTTCCTCAAAAGTTGTATACAAACTGATTTTTTAATTGTTAATTAAATCTGAATGGCTATGTTATATTTTCAGAATTCCTTTACTTACATTTTTGATTGATCTGTAATTGGCAGAGGTTTCTAGGACTTTAATTTCTCTGCTAATTCTTACCTTTCACGTAGTCAAGCCCTGCTTTGTTAATCCTAATACATGTTTATTAGCTATGAATTTTTAAATTATTTTATAATATGAAAAATGTCTGTTTCCTCTACGTTATCAATTTAAACCTTGCAAATCTGTATTTCTCTTATTCCATATATTTGCTGATATTATTACTGTTACTTCATAACAACAGTAATAATATCAGCATTTATTGAGTACTTACTATGTACTAGGCATTGTCCTAGTCTTTCATGTATTCATTTATTTAAACCTCACCTTTCAATGAGGTAGATATTCTTCCATTTTATAGAAGAAGAAACCAAGGCACAGAGAGATTAAGCAACTCTCTCAAGCTCACACAATCAGAAAGCAGCAGAACCCTGTACATCAGGGTTTTCTAAATGAAATTCACAATGGAAATGGAGTCAGACTTGGAGTCTTTATGCCTGGAAATGGTCTTCTCAGTCTACATTCCATTTACTACAACTGAGTCACTTGACTGCACCTTACTGCAAGGAAGGCTGGGAAATGTAGTCTAATTGCATGCTCATAGGAAAACAGAAATGCTTTGGGAAATAGTTAAGCAGTCTCTGGCCATATGGCCACAAACTAGTAAGCACACAATTATGTAACTTGTGATACATGCTGCAAAGTAAAATAGTATATATGAGCAAGAATAACGGAGGGGGGGTGAGTAGCTATTTAAGGAAAGTCCTTTGTGGTGAGGTAATATTTAAACTGAGACTTAAAAAATGAGAAGACAAAGAGTAGCAGGAGAAAGAACATTCTAGGCATGTGTGAAGGCTCTGAGGTAGGAACTTTAGAGAATCTAAGGACCTGGAAGACCAGTGTGGCTGAGCCTGGGAAAGAATGGCTGAGCCCATGAGACAAGGCTGGGGAGGTAGCCCAGGCCACAGAACATGTGAAGGAGTTAGAATTTAACTCTAATAGCAATGGACAGACCTGCTATTTTAGTATTTTTAACAGATGTGAAAATGGGACTCTTTCTGACACTTGCAGCTGAAATCCCAATTACTCCCACATTCCAAGTGAAGTGTGAAGAAAGAGTGAAGAAGTAAAATACAGTCACTATAGTCAAAGTACTAAGAAATTAAAATCAAGTAGGCTGAGGCATGCAAAAATGATTCTAATCTTACTGTAACTAATCTTACTGAGGACTTAAACTTTTGAAATTTTCAGTTGTGTGCCAATGCCTAGAGATATAGAAATCCCACAGATAACCCTCTGAAGAACCCTCCAAACTTAGGGAAGAATGTTCATGTGTCTAGACCACCTGACATCTATTCTCCAGAACACTGGGCATCTGGAAGATTATCATCTCAGACCAATCCAGAGGCTAAGAATGAAGAATGGATTCTTCTCAAGAATGCACTTTTCACTGTAAGAACTCTCAGCTTTTCCTTCTTCATCAGGACACTGGGTATTGCCTAATTGTGTTGATAGGATTTCTAGATCCTAAGACTCTTGAATAAAACTTTGCCCTGGCCGGTTTGGCTTAGCAGTTACAGCGCTGGCCCGCGGACCAATAAGTCATGGGTTCGATACTGGTCAAGGGCAAGTACCTCAGTTGCGGTTTGTCCCTGGCTCTGGTCGGGTCGGGAGGCAACCAGTTGATGTGTCCCTCTCACATCGATGTTTCTCTCTGTCTCTCCCTCCCTCCCATTCTATCAAATGATAAATAGAAAAGTAACCTCGGGTGAGGAAAAAAACAACAAAAAAACTTAGCCATTTTTAAGTTTAGCAAAGTCTCCTGATTCATTTATGCTCATTGACAGGTGTTAGAGTCAGATCGTCAGTTACAAAAAGATGCTGAAAACTGCTTCTGTGGATTCTTACTCCCTTGCTTATCTGAAGGCTATATAAGTCTGAAATGGAAGAGGCTGAGGAGCTAGTTGAGATCTGAAAGATTTGAATCTTCAGTTGTGTTGTGAGTCTTCCCTGCACCCACAGGAGACTAATGGGACAGGTGACAGGTGACAGGTGACAGGTGACAGGTGTTTTTTACTTCACCTTAGGCATAGTGAGGAAGGCTTTAAGGAGACAATATGAAGAGTTTGACTTGCATTCTCTGGATTCCATGGGACACAGAAATACCAAGAAAATGGCATCAGAATAAGGAAGTGCATTTGGAAAGTAATTGCAATCCCTTGATCCTTTTATGGGCATCTTAACGGTATGAAACCCTTGGTAGGAATACAGTATATGCCTGGGGTCATTAAAAACAAAAAAATCATGTCCAAGAGGCCTTCTGCCTGAACCAAACAACCTGAGCAGAAAGAGGCTGGAGACATGCCATCAGATTCAGAGGCTGGGGGTGGGGTGGGTGTGTAAATGTCCAGCTAAGGTAGAGGCTTTGCCAACTTCAAATAAGCTATAGTCAGAGGACCCACAGGGGAATATCTGAGGTGCTCATAAACACAACCTGGAGAGCACGAGTCCATTTTAAACACCTGCTGTGGCCAGATTACATCTATGTCTGTGTAACCAGAACTTTCTTGTCCCTTATCTCTCTCCCTTCTCTGGCTGCTCCACCCCTGAGTGGCCAAAGGAGAGCGGAGAGAATGAAGAGGTGAAGGGCTAGAAGAAGGGAGCTGACCCCCACCACAAAGGCCTCCAGCCCATGACGTCTGGGTGGGTGGTGGCAGGAAGCATTCACTGTAATGAAGTTCAGAATTTTGACCAACACACTGGACAGGGCATTTTTATTATTGAAATTTGACTACTTTGTGACTAAAAAGAAGGATTTTTATTAACTGAGAGTATCAAAAAAATCAAGGGACTTGCCCTGGGCACTGGGAAAGAACCTGTCCTCCAGAGCCAGGTTGATGAGGCTTTTCGGAAGAAAATTTTTTTCTGTTCTCATCTTAAGAGAGTCTCTGGTTCTGGGTAAAAGTTACTTGTTTTAAATAATTACCCTGGCTGCTGAGTGAATATCAGATTAGAGGATGGCAGGTATGAATGCAGAGGGGGAGTTAGGAGGCGATTGCAGGTTTCTCCACTTCCTACTTGTGTGACTTTGGGCAAGTCACTTAACTTCTCTTACCTTCTTTATCTTAAAGTGGTACTGTACTAGAATGCCTTACAGGGTTGTTGAGAGGAATAAATGAGCTAATATACTGTATGTAAAGTTCTCAGAGGAATGCCCGACGTACAGTAAACATGATGAAGTGTTTGCTACTATTTTCACTTTAAAAATTATTATTGCAGCAGCCCAAATGGGAGATAGTGATGACTTGGGATATCTTTAACTATAGAGCGTGAAAGGTTCATGATGTATTTTAGAGTTACAGTCAACAGGACTAGAGGGGATTGTTAGGGTTTTGTTTGGGCCAGTGAAGTGGGCTTGTGAAAGAATTCACAACAGAAGAGAGAAAAGGGAGGAAATTAATTTCTCTTTCCCTATAGACAGGAAAGAACCCATGCACTGACTGACAACATAAGGGCAGGAAAGAAAGAGTGAGTTGCTCTTTTATTGGGGGCTTTTGGGAGTAAAGGGCAATTGCGGCTGGGAGGAGATTGTGTTTGAAGTCAAACAGATGTGTGTGGGGGGTGTTGCCTTGAGGAGTTGCAGTTTGTTTGTTCTTCAGGAGACAGTCCGGGCCCATGTGCCAGGGGGGTTTCTTATCTATCTTCTTTATCCTGTAAAATATGCTTTGGAGCAAAGAGAAAGGAGTTTCACCTGAAGGGGTTGCAAAGAATTCGAAAGAGGAAGATTTGTTTGAAGGGAGAAAGGAAAAGGGAAGTTTCTATTCTAAAAATGGCTGGGAAAGGGCCCAGCCCTTAACTATTTTACTGTTTGGGTGGAAAGGCGATTTGAAGTTGCAGACACCAGCAATCTCTGTGTTTAATTACCAGGTGCTTCTCATAAATTGTGGGCAAAAATCATAAAATGGAAAAACCTGTTTTCTGTCCTTACAGGGATGGTTGGAGACAGAGGGTGACGTTGAAGGAGGTGGCAAAAATTGCTCTCAGGTTTCTAGCTTGGACATCTGGATGGAGTGGAGGAGGAGAATTGCATGTAGGCTTAATGTGATTCCTGGTTACTGATGCTTTAAAAGTCTGCATTTTACTAGCATTGAAATATTTGGGTATCACAAGGACGGTTTCTCTGAAATTTAGAGTGCTCTAAAGCAAGGTCATGCCCGGCCGGTGAGGCTCAGTGGATTGAGCGTCGTCCCATGGACTGAGAGATCCAGTTGGATTCCCGGTCAGGGCACATGTCTGGGTTGCAGGCTCGATCCCCAGTGGGGGGCATGAGAGAGGCCGCTGATTCATGTTTCTCTCTCACATCAATGTTTCTGTTTCTCTCTCCCTTCCTCTCTCTCTCTCTCTCAAAAAAAAAAAATCAATAAAAACATTAAAAAAAATAATAAATAAATAAATAAATAAAGTTACCTTGTGACCCTTTGCCTCACTGTTAAAGAAAATGGGGAGCGGGGGTAGGTAAATTGTGTGATAATATGGTTTTTCTTTCAAGAACCAAGAATGGCCCTGGCCGGTTTGGCTCAGCGGTTAGAGCGTCGGCCTGCGGTCCAGAGAGACCCGGGTTCGGTTCCCGCTAAGGGCATGTACTTCGGTTGCAGTTTGTCCCCGGCCCTGGTTGGTTGTGTGGGTGGCAGCCACTCGATGTGTCCCTTTCGCATCGATGTTTCTCTCTCTCTCTCTCTTCCTCTCTCTCTCCCTCCCACTCTGTCTGAACAAAAAATGAAAAAATTTCCTCAGGTGAGGATAAAAAAAATAAATAAGAACCAAGAATGACCTCAAGGCTTGCTAGGGATTGGAAGATCACTGGGATCAGATGTTAGGGCTGACCAATGGATAAGTGGCTAGAGGCAATTTTTAGTCTTAGCCCTTGAGTTTTGTAGAACCCTGTGTAGATGCATGTCCACTGATCATCAGAACTTTCCTCTTGACAGCACTCCAGAAGGAGAGGCTACATCCTTCAGGGCTCTGAGAGTGGAAGGAGCAGGTTGTGTCCTGAGAACTTGGTGTCTAAGGTTACACCATCTGCCAGGGCTGGGGTCTCCTCCTGGCAGTTTCAGTTACAAAAGACAAATCAGTTCTAGAAATCTGCTATATAACACTGTGCCTATAGTTAACAATACTGTACTGTACATTTAAACATCTGCTAAGAAGGTAGATCTCAGGTTGTGTGTTTGTACTACAATAAAAAATTAATTAATTAAAATAATTTCTTAATATTTGGTGTTCTAAAATTTTCATGATGTTGTGTCTAGATGATCTTTTTTCCATTCACTTTGCTTGGCACTCATTTATCCACTTTACTAGGAATATTTATGTCTTTATTTAACTCTGGCATATATATACATATACTATGGAAAGCTAAGAAAATTTAAGGACTTCTTGTTTTCTACTTTTTTTTCTTAACAAAATGAAATTCACTTGTTGAAGACTGTTGATATTATGTGGTTGTCTAACCCTTTCTTATAAATTAGAATAAGATTAGTGTGATAATGCTTACTGAATGGATTTGTTTGGGAAGTTACATCTTATTTACGAATTAAAAAATCAGAATAACTATAAACCTTGATTGGCTTATTGTACTCTTCATTATGTTGTTTTGTTCTTAGCTATAATAGTTGTGACCATGGAAAATTACATTGACTAACATAATAAATTCTACATCCATTTTCCTCCCAGTAAATTGTGTAAACTTTATTTTTGTTGAAGAGTGTGTATTAAATCAGTGTTATGTTCTCATACCACTTTCTTGAGAAGGAAGTTCTGATTTGAAATTGTATTATTTCCTTCAAAATGATGGGCAGTACTTAGTTAAATAAGAAATTGATGACATCTTTTTTTTTTTATCCTCACCCAAGGACATTTTTGCATTCATCCTCAGACAGAATGGGAGGGAGAGAGGGAGGAAGAGAGAGAGAAACATTGGTGAAAGAGAGACACATCGACTGGCTGCCACCCACACAACCCCAACCAGGACCAGGGACAAACTGAACTGCAACAGAGGTATGTGCCCTTAGCGGGAACCAAACCCAGGACTCCCTGGCCCGCGGGCCGAGCCAAACCGGCCAGGGCTAAAGCACCTTTTTCTATTCAATAATGCTAATGTAAAAAATTTAAAGCACCTTTTTCTCTTCTTTAGATAATCTCTGCTCATTCCTTAAGATCAGCACTATTTATCTCAAGTCTTTCTCTTTTATGTTGGTGTATTCTTTCTTGTGATTTTGTGATCTATAGTTGCCTGTCATATTTAAGAATGGTATGTTCCTACTGTCGTATATATAGATCTGTTTTCTTGTGGGATAGTTCTGTATATATAAGAGGGATAATTGATTATGAGAATGCTAGTTACCCCACTAAACCTCCAAATTATAATGCTTTTGCACAATAGATGTTTGTTTCTCATCTGTATCATAGTCTAATGCAAATGCTTCTGACTGGCAGGGGACTTTCTTGCACGTGATGATTTGGAGGGCCAGGGTCTTTCGCTGGGGCTGCTAGCATCTCCTTGGGCCTTGGTGTCTTCTGCTTCTAGCTGCCAGAAGGTTAAACAAAAAAACTGAAAAGGCACAACTACTTTTTCAAAAGCCCTGGCCTGGAAGTGAGCCACATCACTTCTACTCACATTCCACTAGTTAGAGGGCAGCACCTGGGTGCAAGAGAGGCTGGAAAAGGCGGTCCCTGGCTGGGCAGCACCTCCCAGAAGAAGCATCACACTAAGGAACGAGGAGCACACATTCTCGGTAGACAGCCAGCCACTAACTCTATAAATAGCCTTATTCACGGTTGCCTTCATTTTAGGGTAAGAATGCTGGAGCCTTTTTTGTTTTTGGAGGGGTTGGGGGAGGAGATTTGGCACTAAAAAAATGCAAAAATGGAGAGAGCTTTACTTGGGGCACTGGCATTCCATCTTAGTGTTCCTAATTCTACTCAGTTGGTTTATTCCATTTCTCAAGACAGTAGTCAAATGTTAGTTGGTATTCCATGTATTCAGGACTGGGAGAAGAGGCAGGGAGGGTAGGCAGGCTTCTGGTGAAGTCATGTACTAGACACACTTTCAGTTAATCCCTCCATTTTAGACTCTCCTCTGCCTCCTGCCCTCTGAGGCACCTGCCAACCCTGCCTGAGGCTTGTTCGGGTTTCCACCGTGGAGACCAACCCTCTCCTGCACTGAAATCCCTTCCTGCATATTTTGGGCTTTCTTATCTACTCATTCTTTCTTATCTAACCACAGGCAGCTTTCTAGTCTCTTTCCATCTTCCACATATTTGTTTTAATCCCTCACCCACTGTCAACTTTCTTTCTGTTCTCTCAACTGTTCTGGGTTGTCCCTATGTTGTCATTGGGTCTCAGAAGGTGGGGAAGTAGGGAAGACAAAGCATTTTGCTGGGTCTGTTGGATTGATCTTGAAGCCCCAGAACTGTTTCCTGTGGAAAATCCAGTTTCCTTACAGGAACCCTTAGAATATTTGTCCAACATTCTATGTAGATGCTTAAATTTTCTTTAAAAAAGTAACTCTACTGTCTGCTCACTGGTTTTCAAAGCATGTATAGATCTAGCGACTCAGAATACTAGCTTTCCATTTTCTCATCAGTGAGCACAAGTCTTGGAGTCTACAAGCCCGTAGCCAGCAAAAGGCCAAGTGGGAGGGTGACATTTTGGGAGGCATATTTGAAGATACTTGTTTCAGTTACTCTTCCAGTTCCTTTAACTTCTGTTGTTGGAATAAGCTGGAGTAATACTGGGATTGTTATCTTCGCCCTTCCACGACTGTCTTGGTTGAATTGTTTTAGCATTACAGCCTCCACTGAACAAAACAATCGACAAGAAGCAGGTTTTCCTCTTATTGCAATCACTTTAGAAAAATTTAAAGGACATAACCTTCTCCCTCTATCACTCAGCGAGACATCTTTTAAGCATCTCATTGCTACAAAAAATGTGGGTTCTCCTGAGAAGGTGATATGCTTCCTTTTTTTTTTTTGTATTCTTACCCGAGGACATTTTTGCATTTATCTTCAGATAGAGCAGGAGGGAGAGAGAGGGGAAGAGAGAGAGAAACATCGACAGGAGAGAGACACATCGAGTGGTTGCCACCCACACGACCCCAAACAGGGCCGGGGAGAAACTGCAACCGAGGTAGGTGCCCTTAGCGGGAACTGAACCCGGGACTCTCCGGTCCGCAGGCTGATGCTCTAACCGCTGAGCCAAACCGGCCAGGGCAAGTTTCCTCCTTTTTGATAATAAAAATTGTGCAACTGACCACATTTCCCGGTATCATCTGCATCTTAGTGGTCTCTGGTCTTGACTTTCTACTCTATCTTAAAACTGTGAAGACTCTGAGATAATGTGAATTGAGATAGCACTCAATTGGCAGTTGGCTTGCGTCCTACACCTGGCTGAAATTCTCTACTAAGGACCAGCTAAAGGTAGTATCTTCTTCAGGGTAAAGGATCAAAAATGGCTACTTTGTGATAATTTGGGGCTTTCTCAGTTCAGTGTATGGCACATATTTGTAATAATTGGTCTATTTCTTACATATCTCACAAATGAACATAAACAAAATACATAATAACTGGAAGACTAATTGAAAAGAGATGCTTTCATTTACATTTTGATAGTGTGACCATAAATTTCATGTGATAGAACTTTTTAGATTCCACTTATAGAGAGGGTGTCTGGTGCAGTCTTATATCTTCCTTTATTATTAAATTTCTAATTCTACTGGGTCTCAAAAAAAGCATACACTGTACACTATTTATTGAAAGGGAGCCACATACATTTTATGTTGTGCACATTACTATCTAAATATTTTTATTGTAAGGCACCTCACAACCATTATAGAACAAGGCAAGATATAAACACATGAATATGCAAATAGAGTAAAAGTAAAATTAAATTAAAATAAAATAAAGTAAAAAGATTAAGGAAAGGAAAGTAAAAAGACTCAGTTCATTGTACTTAGGGATATGCCTATTCTGAATATAATAATTCAGTTTCCATATTATTTCCATAACAGAAAACCATATTATTATTTTTAAGAGTTCTTTGAAGACATACAAAATAGCATTACTACTTGTGCTGGGTTGAATAGTGTTCTGCCAAAATTCATGTGCACCCAGAAATTCAGACTATGATTTTATTGGAAATAGGGTCTTTGCAGATATAATCAGTTAAGATGAAGTCACACTGGATTAGGGTGGGCCCTAAATCCAATGACTGGTGTCCATATAAGAAGGCTGGGTGAAGACACAGAGACACGTAGAAGAGAAGGTCATGTGAAGAAGGCAGAGATTGGAGTGATGCAGCTACAAGCCAAGGATTGCTGGCAACCACCAGAAACTATGAGAGAGGCAAGAAAAAGATTCTCCTTCAGAGCTTTCAGAAGAAGCCAATCTTGATTTCAGACTTCTGGCCTCCTGAATGGTGAGAGAGTTAATAGCTTTTCTTTTAAGCCACTCAGTTTTTGTTAATTTGTTACAGCACATAAATTGAGCATCTAGTGGGTGCTCCCTAAATAACTGCCAATTGATACCCTTCAAAAGGGAGAATTAATTGTCTATAACAATCTAAACAAGAGGCACTTTCACAATAATTTTAAACAAAACACATTCTGATAAAGGAAAGCTTTCTTTCTTTTTTTTCTTTCCTTCTTGTAAAAAATAAGTTGTGGGTTAATATAAAATGCTTTTATATTAGTTACATTTAAAAAGGTTTTGATCTCAATATTACATACACAAATTATAGCCAAAGAAACTTATAAATAAGGGGGATCAAATTTCACGCTTCAAAATGATACTACTCACCGATAACATAAAGAGATTTTATCATTTGTTTTCTGACAACTCCAGCTGGCTCGGTGCACCCATTACATTGAATTTCATTAACCTGACTACTCTTGAAAGATACTGATAAGAATGATAAACAATATTAGCAACACTTATGATAAAAATCTGATGCAGTGTATTTCTTTGGTCAAAGAGCTTTCATGATATTGTAGGACATGGAGAAAAAGAAGTAAAATAGAATGATAAAACAGGAATACGTAAAATTTTTTTTTCACTGCATTTTTCTAAATCATGAATGTATTTTATTTAGAATGGATCTATATATTTTGTATATTCAATAGATAAGTGTGTAATGAGTCCGGCTGGTGTGCCTCAGTGGTTGAGCATCGACCCATGCACCAAGATAAGTGTGTAATGAGTTCTGGGAAGAGTATTAGTTGAGTAAATTATATTTATAGAAAGATGCCTACAACATGGTCCATAAAGTCATTCTTAAGCTGTCATTCTGATGGTCTATCACCCTCTACTGGTCAGTGAGCCAAATTACATTTAACCTTTTCCCCACCTTGCAAAGTTGGTTTCTTTTCTAACAACTAAAAAAAATTTTTGTTCATTTGCTAAATCTGAAAAACCTACTCGTAAATAAAAAATTATACTGACAATAAGTACTTCATAAATCATCTGTTTGTATCTCTCTCTACCATTAAGTCTGTGAGCTCCTTAATGGAAGTTAGAGATGCATTTATCTTCATATCTCTAGTAGCCAGCACACTGCTTAGCACAGTATCTATATTCATTAAATGGTGGATAAATGACACCTTGAGGCAATTTGTGTAATTAAAACAGACTTCATCTATGATAAGTTTGTAAAGTTCTTTGTTTCATAAATCTCATTACTATATGTATTTATATAAAATTAGTAAAACAGTTATTTTCAACATATTGAATTCATATAAAATGTTCAAGTTATTTTAACTTCAATATATTTTAACAGTTTCAACCCTATGTTCATAGTCATTTTGATTGTAATTTAACCTGGGCATTTTTCTGTTTACCTGTTATTCTGACTAGTTCTGCATTATTAATTGAGGATGTTTATTGGTTAGGCGGAAGACCAGAAACAATGGTGGCTTCTGGTCTGAGTTTATTTCTGTTTCACATAAACATAGTCCAGAGGGTGACGTCATCAGGATGCAGGTTCCTTCTATCCTTCTGCTCCGTCATGCCTAAGCTGTGTATACTAAGTGGAACAAACAGGTGCAGAGCCTTTGGAGGAGTAGACTAGCATAAATTGTATGTCATAACACAGTGGACTTTGGTATTTTGGCAGTTCTGACCAAAGGTGTTAATAGAATGGGAGATGAAGTCTTGACCTAGAAGGAGGAAGAGAGAGAACTGGCCCAGGATGGTGGCTGATCTATAACAACCTTGGCTCTGAGCACAAAACTGAAAACAAATTCCCGTTAAAATGTATAACCATGAGACTACCCTCAGCCATTTGGGAGTTGGAATTAAGACTGTGCTCTCTGGGAAGCCCCAGCCAAAAACAGTAACCTGGGTGGGGGTGGGGGATTTCCAAATAGCTAACTGGCAGAAGCAAATCTGGAACCAGAGTTGTTGACAAGTGGGGACCCTCCTCATCCCTTGACTCCGAACCCAAAGGCTTGGGACCTTGTCTTCTCCTTCCAGGGACAGTTGTTAGGCTGCGGGCAGGCACTTCTTCCTCCCCATCTCCCCAGCAGCTTGGTACCTAAGCTGCAGCTGGGCTTGCACCTGGGGCTTTCCCATTACCAGGGTCTCTTCTCACTTGGTAACTTATGCTGTGCTGGTTATGGGGCTTCCTGCTGCGCATGGGGCTGGCCAAGAATGCTGTTCTGACAGCCTTTTTAAAAAAAATTTTTTTTTTCTTTATTGATTAAAAAAAATTTTTTTTTCTTTATTGATTTTTTTAGAGATAGAGGAATGGAGAGGGAGAGAAAGATAGAAACATCAATGAGACAGAACATCAATTGGCTGCCTCCTGCATGCCCCCCACTGGGGATCGGGCCCACAACCTGGGCATGTGCCCTGACTGGGAATTGAACTGGCGACCTCTTGGTGCATGGGTTGATGCTCAACCACTGAGCCACACCAGCCGAGGTCTTTATTGATTTTTGGAGAGAGAGGAAGGGAGAGGGAGAGATGGAAACATCGATGAGAGAGAACATCAACTGGCTGCCTCCTGCATGCCCCCTCCTGGGGATTTGGCCCACAACTTGGGCATGTGTCCCGACAGGGAATCGAACCAGCGACCTCTTGGTGCAAGGGTTGACGGTCAACCACTGAGCCATACTAGCTGGGCCTGACAGTCTTTTTGAAGAGCTCTTCCAGAAGTTGGACCTCCACAGGGACACAGTGGTGGACATCATCAAACTGCAGAAAGGATGGGAAGCTATTTATGGGCATCCTTCTGGGTGGGGGGAGGAGGTGGGCTGTGGTGCGTTCACCCCACAGGGACAGTGTGGGGCTGGAGGCTCTGCAGAGCCAGATGGAGTTGGGGTTGGGGGTGGAGAAGACCCCTTCAGTCTTTCCGAGTTCCCCTAGGGGCACAGATGTCCTTTTCAACTCCCTGCTATTGGAATTCTTTTCACACATTTGTGTCCTATCATTGAGCTGCTACGGTGAAACATGGAAGACTTGACCATCCTGCCTAAATGGGGCCCAAGCCATGGAAACGTGTCAAAGGCCTGCTTGCCTTATTGCAACACTAATGAAATGCCCCAATGAGTCAATTGTTTATGCCTGTGTCCAAACTCGGTCATCTCTTGGGAACTCCATCGATAGATGAGTGGATAAAAAAGCTGTGGTACATATACACAATGGAATACCATGCAGCTGTAAGAAAGAAAAATCTCTTATCCTTTGAGATGACATGGAGGGCCCTGGAGAGTATTATGCTAAGGGAAATAAGCCAATCAGAGGAAGACAAATATCACATGGTCTCACTTATTTGTGGAATATAATGAACAAAATAAACAGATGAACAAAATAGATCCAGAGACACAGAAGTAGGGTACAGACTGACAAACCTTAGAGGGGGACACGGGCAGGGGAGGTGGGGAGGAGGGAAGAGAGAAACCAAAGAACTTTCATGCATGTATATGTAACCAATGGACACAGACAACAATGCTGGGTGGGTAGGGGGTGGGATCGAGAGGAGGGTGTCAATGGGGAAAAAGGAGAAACATCTGTAACAAAAAAAAAAAAAAAAAAGGAAATCAAATTAAATAGAGATGAACATCAAATAGTCCTATTAGAATCCCTGATTATATATGATGAGCCAGAGATATCCCGTTGGGGTTGTTTGTGAAAGAATTTAATAAATTACATTTTACTGCCTGTTTTAGCAAATGTTTAGTCAGTGTTTGAAAGCTGAAATATCAATTTAATTTGACTTTTTCCTTTCCTTTCCTTTTCTAGGCATAATAGGCATCCCACAGCTAAATATGATTAGCATCTTTTGTGTTAAATTTATAAAAGCCACAGAGTTACAGTATGTTTTAGAGGCATGACTCCAAATTTCTTAAAGTTGCTTCCTTCAGTATAAACTGTATGGTGTATAAATCAATAAAACCACTCTTGGAAAGAGTGCAGAAATGAAATCTTGAACTGTCATTTTATGTACATTTATTTATAAGCATGAGAATGTCTTGGCTTTCTCCTTAAAATTCCAAGAGGTCTGTATGTATGAAAAGAGGCTATATCCATTCTCCAAAAAGATACACATAGAAATTAGACTCAAATATTGAATTTTAATATAATGTAAGCCAGGATTATACCTTAAGATCTTTATGAATTAAAATCTTTGTCATCAAATCTATTTAAGCTTAATATTTAATAAACACTCACTAGAAATTTGCATTTAAATGGATTAAAATTATATTTCTATTACCTAATATAACCTAATTATATTATTAACCTAATAGAATTTTATGGTATAGAAGAAAATTGGACTATTTTGAAATTTTTCAGCATTTTCTACTTTATATTTTATTTATTTTTTTTACTGTTTTATATATTTTTATTTTTTCAATTACAACTGACACACAATATTATATTTCAGGTGTACAATATATTGATTAGACATTTATATAACTTATGAAGTGATCATCCCAATAAGTCTGGTGCCCATCTGACACCATACATAGTTATTATAATATTATTGACTACATTCTCTATGCTGTACAGCACTTTACATCCCTGTGACTTTTTTTAAAATTATTTTTTATTTTTTTATAATATCCTATTAAGAGTTTATTATAAATTTGTTTCACAGGCCACAAAGAAATAAAAGGACTATGTACAGGCTTTCAGGAAACAGGCAAGGAGCTGAGGGGGGCCAAGATGAGTCTAGGGCCTTGGTAGGTGCATTCCTGGGGGAGGGGGCCCTCACATTCCTGGGGGAGGGGGCTGCATTCCTGGAGGGGGCATGCCCATTGGAGTTCCTCATCCAGGGGGGATTCCCATTGGGGAACCCATGGGAGGCCTCATACCAGGAGGTGGGCCCATCATGCCTGGAGGGGGTGCCCCTCGGCCCATAGGTGGGGGAGGACCTCCACGGCCAGGTGGGTACTGGGTTGGGGCCCCTGCAATACTGGCTGTGGCAGCAGCTGCAGCAGCTGCAACAGTGACTATTTTTATAACTGGCAACTTGTACATGTTAATCCCTTCCCCCTTTTCACCCATCTCCCCAAACCTCCTCCCATCAGGCAACAATCAATTTGTTCTCTATATCTATGAGTTTGTTTCTATTTTATTTGTTCATTTCTCTTGTTTTTTTAGATTCCCACATATAAGTAAAATCATATGGTATTTGTCTTTCTCTGTCTGACTTATTTCATTTAGCATAATATCTTCTAGGTCCATCCATGTTGTCATAAATGGCAAGGTTTCATTCTTTTTAATGGTTAATATTCCTTTGTATATGTGTATCACACATCCTTCATTTGTCTATCAATGGACACTCAGGTTGCTTCCATTTTTTGGCTATCACGAATAATGCTGCAATGAACATAGGTGTACATACCTTCATAAATAAATGTTTTCAAATTTTTTGGGTAGATACCCAGAAGAGGGGTTGCTGGGTTATATGCTAGCTTTATTCTTAATTTTTTGAGGAACCGTCATACTGTTTTCCATAGTGGCTGTACCAATTTACATTCCTACCAGCAGTGCATGAGAGTTCCTTTTTCTCTACATCCTCTCCAACACTTTTTTTTTTTAAAATATGTTTTTATTGATTTTTTTTTGGAGAGATAGTAAGGAAGAGAGAGATAGAAACACTGATGTGAGAGAAACAGCAATCAGCTGCCTCGTGCAAGCCCTCTATTGGGGATTGAGCCTGAAACCCAGGCATGTGCCCTGACTGGAAATTGAACCGGGAGCTCTCAGTCCATGGGACAACGCTCAACCACTGAGCCACACCGGCCAGGCTACACTTATTTCTTGTCTTAATGATAATAGCCATTCTAACAGGTGTGAGGTGTTATCTCATTATGGTTTTGATTTGCATTTTCCTTATAGGTAGTGAAGTTGAGCATCCTTTCATATATCTGTTGGCCATTTGTATGTCTTTTTGAGAAAAGTGTCTGTTCAGGTCCTCTGCCAATTTTTAATTGGATGTTGTTGTTGTGGTTGAGTTGTTATCAGTGCTTTATATATTTTGGATGTTAGCTCCTTATTGGAGGTATTGTTTGCAAATATCTTCTCCCATTCAGTTGGTTGTCCTTATTTTATTGATGATTTCTGTTGCTATGCAGATGCTTTTCAGTTTGACTAGTCCCATTCATTTATTTTTGCTTTTACTTCCTTTGCCTTTGGGGTCAATTAATAAAATCCTATCTGAGACCATGGTCCATAAGTTTAGTACCTATGTTTTCTTTTATGTATTTTACTGTTTGAGGTCTTATATTTTGGTCTTTGATCCATTTTGAGTTAATTTTTGTGTATAGTGTCAAAGAGCACTCCAGTTTCATTCTTTTGCATGCTTTCCAATTTTCCCAGAACCATTTATTGAAGAGGCTTTCCTTTTTCCATTGTATGCTTTTGGCTTGTCAAAATTAGTTGCCCATAGACTCCAAACTCTTTTACTACTGCTGCCATACGTTTTACTCTCCCATGTTATGTAAGTTCCACACTATTATTATTATATTTGCTTTGACAGTTAATTCCTTTTAAAGAAAAAGTCTTTTATATTTATAAATGCCAAGCACTACAATATTTTCTAGAAGTTTTATTAATAGCGTTGTTTTATTAATTCCTAACTCATTTATTTATTTGTTAATGCTCACCCTAGGATATTTTTTCATTGATTTTAGATAAAGAGGAAGGGAGGAAGGGATAGGGAGAGAGAGAAAGAGAGAGAGAGAGAAAGAGAAACATCGACTGGTTGCCTCCCGGGGCCAGGGATTGAACCTGCAACCCAGATACATGCCCTTGAGCGGGACTCGAACCTGAGACCCTTTGATCCACAGGCCAATGCTCTAACCGCTGAGCCAAACTGGCTAGGGCCTAACTCATTCATTTAAAAGATACATATCTTATGACATTTGGTCATAACTTCAGGAAATTTTTTTTTGTTTAGAAGCCTAGAACACACTAGATGCTGATCTTCTAGGAGAGCAGGCTCAATGTTCTTTATTTTTATACCTAGCATTCAACAAAATATTTGGTATAAAAACTATATTAAATATCACTTTAAAGTGTATCTAACAATGTTATTTTAAGAAATAAGCGAAGTTTACTCTGTGGTCCAAAATTTGGGGATTAACAACAACAAAAATCATTTTAAAAACATTGGTCTGGACCTGTCATTAGACTGCCACAGACTTTCAAAGGGTGTGACCAGAAATCGAGGACACACAGCTTCAGGGCAATAAATTACAGAACTAGGTTTCTACACAACCCCTTAACCCTGTCTCCTGCACTTCTCTAGTGCCTGGACTTTAGAAAACCTCAGACTCCCTATGGTAGCCTGGAAGAGAGAGGCCGAGGCATGGCGGGAATGGGTGGTGTCCCAGAAGACAGAGGGAACTGTGTCAAGATGGAGGGCCTGGTCATCACTGTCTACACAGGACCAGGATTAAATAAGGCAAGGATTTCAAAGTGTCCTTTGCATGTTGTGCCAAGGAAGTTCAATAGGGTAGGTAGGTGGTGGCGGCTGAGATGAGACCGCAGTGGAGCCAGAGAAAGTGGGAGGTGAGGAAGAGGCGGGTTCTTGGAAACGCCCAGGTTCGGCGGCTAGGGAGGGGAAGAGACAGACGGGAATGGAGGGAAGGCTGCCTTCTCCAGATACCTCTCGCAGGGTCAGGAGGGCCCCGACTGGAAGGCCATGACCTTCCCTGGGAGGAGGGGTGGCACCAGGGCACTGGATGCTCACGTCAGGGGTGCAGGACAGAGCGGCCCACCCGCCACAGGCGCTGAGTCTGCGCTGCCAGGAGATTCCGGGCACAGAACACCGGGTAATGCGCTTCCGGTCCCCACACAACCCTCTGCATCCGGGTCGACCACAGGCCGGAAGTCCGCCACGTCAGGCGTCCAGCATTCCAGCTTCCGGTGGGCCAACTCTCGCGTGGTGCTCCGCGGGGTTCCCACGAGGCCGCGCGCCCTAGGGTCCTGTCGGAGGGCCCGAGAGTCCACAGGCGCCAGTACCCTGGCCCCGGGAGGCTCCGAACCTCCGCAGCTCGGCCAAGCCGTTGTCATGGCCGCGCTGACGGCTGGGACTAGCCTCCTGGCGTCGTCGAGGCGGCCGGAGGGCGGGACGTCCTCGCTTGGGCCTCGAGGAGAGGCAGCCTTGAGGTCCCCGCTGCCGCCAGCCCGCACCCCAGGGACGATGCTGCGCTGGCTGCGGGGCTTCGTGCTGCCCACAGCGGCCTGCCAGGACGACGAGGACTACTTACCCTACGAGATCCTCTTCCGTGACCTCGACCGCAACGGGGATGGGGTGGTGGACATCATCGAGCTGCGGGAAGGGCTGAAAAACTGGAGCTCCACATTTGGTCTGCACTCGGAGAAGGTGATTGACCAAGAGAATGTGGCACTGAGAGTCTGGAGAGACGCTGGGTAGAGGGGGAAGCCAAACTTGCCCTTTCTGGAGCTTCTCTCAAAGGCCCGTGTGGTAAGGGGTGGAATTCTCTCCGTGAGTCCCTCACGCGCAGTAATGCAGCCCAGCCAAACACGGTCTCGCCCTCCCGAAGACAGTCATTGTCCACAATGACCTAAGCCTTCTCCTGGGCTTTTTTGGGAGATGCTGACTGGGTTTCTGGTGACTCATTCAACAGTTACTGAATCCACACAGAATTTCAGGAGCAGTGTAGCCTTTGTCAATGCAGCAGTAAAAGGACATTACTTAGGACATTCTCACTTCAAGACAGGCACAGATGGGTCCCCAGAACTGCTGTCTCTTTCTGACATCCACAGGGTCTGGGGCAAGTCAGACCTTGACCCATGGGTTTACACTGTAGCTGACTGTTTAGTACCTTGCGTGAATTAGGGGTGTCTTCCTTCTCTAGACTGGTCTTTGACTTGATTATTTAAAAACTGTTTAGTTGGAAGTTTCAGGATATCAAGAGAAAACAATTATTTTATTTCCCCTCTATCAGTGCTAAACAGTCTTCAGATACTACCCCACTTGTTTCAGCTCTGTACCAGTGAGATGTGTGTGCGATTGTGTGAAGTCCAAATGTTCCCATGGCTCAGGAAATTCCTTAAGAGTTCTATGCTCTAAAACCTGCTCTGAATTAATTTTTATCTCATTATCTCATACCTGTATCTCCCCACTCTTCAGCATGATGACTTAAACCATCTACATGATTTTTTTTATTTTGTCTCTGGGCCCTGTCTCTTAGAACAGTTTCTGGTTCTACTTCCTTCTCTTAGCCCAGAATTCCAGGACACTACACCTCAGCCTGTCAAGTATCTCAGGCTTCTGCTAACCTGAGAAGGGATATCAGAGAAGAAACCTGAGAGGTAGGAATCAGAGAGGAATGGTAGGGATATAGGAACATTAGCATGAACACCAATGTAGGGTGTGTACTGACTGTGTCTTCAAGAATGGTATTTCATTCTGGAAGATTATCATCTCCAAACTGTTACTTGGAAGAAAACCACTTAATTGTGCTGTCACTACACCAGTTCATCAGTTCCTGGGTAGTGCTGTCTGTGATAGGAATGGTGTGTCTGAGGGCCATTATATAGCCCCTTTGTTGTATAATAGAATCTTCAGTCCAATGCAATGTAATGTATACACTGTAACTGTTGGATTGTCCTGATGGCTGCGGTTCTGCAGGCAAGTAAGGCAAACACATACCTACAGTATGTGTCAGTTCCAATCAAGATGAAACACTGGCCCTGGCCGGTTTGGCTCAACGGTTAGAGCGTCGGCCTGCGGTCCAGAGAGACCGGGTTCGGTTCCCGCTAAGGGCATGTACTTCGGTTGCAGTTTGTCCCTAGCCCTGGTTGGTCATGTGGGTAGCAGCCACTCGATGTGTCCCTTTCACATCGATGTTTCTCTCTCTCTCTCTTCCTCTCTCTCCCTCCCACTCTATCTGGACAAAAAATGAAAAAATGTCCTTGAGTGAGGATAAAAAAAAAAAAGATGAAACACTGTACCTTACAGGGTGGAATAGTTTCAGAGTAATCAACTAGCTGCTCAGTGGCTGGTAGTTTTCTTGAAAGGGTGGTCTTGTGTCAGTGGCTCAGGACATCTCTGATGCTTATAGGTCGGGCATTTGGCAGCAGCAGTAGCTATATATACCGGGCTTGTTGGGTGGGAGCCCATGCCCTTTGGTTCATGGATTTCCACCACCATGGCTATTCCATTCATGAGCACATTGTGTCAGCACTGGTGTTCATTGTGTCAGCTGGTGAGAGAGTCTGGCTGACTTCAACTGGCCACTTCCATAGATCCATCCTTGTGTATATTTCCCAGACCTCTTTGTCTCTGATCTTCCAGTCTTTTTCTTTCTAGGCCACTGATCACCCAGCCAAGCTGTTTACCACTTTCCATGAGTCTATATACAATTGACCCTTGAACAACATAGGTTTGAACTGCATAGGTCCCCTAATATGCAAATTTTTTTTCAATAAATACTGTAAATGTATTTTTCTTACAATTTTCTTCATAACATTTTCTTTTTTTCTAGCTTACTCTATTGTAAGAATACAGTATATAATGCATCTAACATACGAAGTATGTGTTAATCAAGACTTTATGTTATTGGTAAGGCTTCAGGTCAAGAGTAGGCTATTAGTAGTTAAGTTTTTCGGAAGGCTATTAGTAGTTAAATTTTGGGGAAGTCAAAAGTTACACACAGATTTTTGACTGCTCAAGGGGCCAGCGCTGCTAACCGCTGTGTTGTTCAAGGGTCAACTGCATATTGTTATCTCTGGTCACTTCTCTTTTCACATAAAAATGAAAGATTAAGTACAGCACTGGAAAATCTCCCTGGGCAGATTTTCCCTCATTGCTGTCTTTTAGGATTATTCCTGAGTGATGCTGAGCAGTGCATAACAGGCTGTTCCCAATTTGCATTCACATACTAAGAAACCTGTCCATGAACCAAGCTCATCCTTTTCCCTCCTGTTTCAGCTGGTCATCGTGTGAACCCCCATGTAGTTAGAGGTGTCAGTTTAGGGAGGTGAAGGTACAACAGTGGTGAGACATGGATATCTGGACCACTCCCTGTGTAGCTTGCTTGTACTCCCTGATTCTGCTTGTGCTTGATCTCAGATGTATTGTTCCACCATGGATTGCTGCTGGGCTCACCAAAACTTGTGACGTGGTAGTGGATCTGACAGAACCCAATGATAAGCAACTCTGGGTGTATGGTCATTTGATGTCCCATAAGCACTCTGTTTCTACCATGATTCTCTAGCATGCTAGGAACTGTTCTAATGTTCTGCTGCAGTTTCTTTTTTGGGGGCTTGCTCTAAATTCCATGCAACATTTTTCCTACCAGTGGTCCTGGAAATTGATGTGATGGATCCCCGATCTTCATTGACTCTATCATCTCTCACCCTCTGGAGTACATGTATCTTTTTTTCAATCCTCACCCGAGGATTGCACTTATCTTCAGATAGAGCGGGAGGGAGAAAGGAAGGAAGAGAGAGAGAGAAACTTCGATGTGAGAGAGACACATTGACTGGCTGCCACCCACACGGACCCCCACTAGGGCTGGGGACAAACCACAACCGAGGTACATGCCCTTAGTGGGAATTGAACCCGGGATTCTCTGGTCCGCGGGCTGATGCTCTTACCGCAGGGCTGGAGTACATGTATCTTTTTTTTTTTATCCTCACCCGAGGACATTTTTCCATTTTTTGTTCAGATAGAGTGGGAGGGATAGAGAGGAAGAGAGAGAGAGAAATATCAACGTGAAAGGTACACATCGAGTGGCTGCCTCCCGCACGACCCAACCAAGGCTGGGGACAAACTGCAACCGAGGTACATGCCCTTAGCGGGAACTGAACCCGGGTCTCTCTGGACCGCAGGCCGACGCTCTAACCGCTGAGCCAAACTGGCCAGGGCTGGAGTACATGTATTTTAACAAGGCCTCCAACACATTGCTGCTTCTTGTTCATCTAGTCCAACTAACATATCATCAAACTCTTTTTCTTGCAAATCTGGTTGCTCCCAGAGAAAGACCCCACTATACACCTAGCAACCCAAATAGCATCTTCACAGTTCTAGATTCCTCTCTTTCCCTTATCCTCTATATTGTATCAGTGATCAAGTTACCTCCCATTTTCTAAAGATCTTTGGTACCTTGTGGCCGTTCCCACCACTTCCCTCTACTTCAGAGGTTCATTTCTCCTCTGTATTTTTGCAATAGTCTCCTTACTGATCTTTTATTTATTTTTTTATATTTTCTCTCTCTCTCACCAAAGTCTGCCACTGAAATAACCTTTCTAACATTTATCATGGCACTCTGCTCAAAATTCATCAGTAGAGCGCCATTACTTACAGCAGTATTTCCAAACTTCATGAAGTCTGCTATAATCAAAACGGACTGTACTGCCTATTATTTTAAGTAAATAGATTCATTTGTATGTAAAATTTATTTTAAAATTAAAAAAATTAACATGATTATAGCTGGAAAACTACTAGATTAAAAGTAAGGATAAATAAACAAAATAAAAATAAATTAGCATTATTGTTTTCTGGCTAAATACTGTATTATCTGATAAAGTTGAACCTGAGACTTACACTCTGATTTTTAAAAAAGTTGGCAAGTATTGAGGCATATTAACGCAAAACTGAGATGTTCTCCATGATGTAATCAGAAGGATTGAAAGATAATTGAGCCCTGGCCAGTTTGGCTCAGCGGTTAGAGCGTCGGCCTGCGGTCCAGAGAGACCTGGGTTTGGTTCCCGCTAAGGGCACGTATCTCGGTTGCAGTTTGTTCCTGGCCCTGGTTGGGTCGTGCAGGAGGCAGCCACTCGATGTGTCCCTTTCACATCGATGTTTCTCTCTCTCCCTCCCACTCTATCTGAGCAAAAAATGTAAAAATGTCCTCGGGTGAGGATAAAAAAAAAAATAATAAAAAAAATAAAAGATAATTGAAACAGGAATAATTTTCTCACACTGTGATTTAGTGTTATTTTATACTATTTCCATGTAAGAACCGTATGTTTTACACACATTGGGAATTTTTTGTGGCATATAACTCCTCTCCTGATCTCTCTCCTGCCTTCTTTATCCCCTACTTTTCTTCCTTGCATTTTTTTTTTTTAAATCCTCACCCGAGGCCCGGCCGGTGTGGCTCAGTGGTTGAGCATCGACCCATGCACCCAGAGCTCACTGGTTTGATTCCTGGTCGGAGCACATGCCTAGGTTGTGGGCCAAATCCCCAGTGGGGGGCATGTAGTAGCGACCAATCCGTATTCTCTCTCATCGATGTTTCTATCTTTCTCTCCCTCTTCCTTCCTCTCTCTTAAAAAAAAAAAATCCTCACCCAAGGATATTTTTCTATTTATCTTCAGGTCAAGAGAGAGGGAGAGAAAGGGAGAGAAAGAGCAACATCAACGTGAGAGGGACACATCGACTGGTTGCCTCCTGCACGACCCCGACCAGGGCCGGGGACGAACTGCAACCGAGGTACGTGCTCTTGGCCAGAATCAAACCTGGTACTCATTGGTCCGCAGGCTGATACTCTACCACTGAGCTAGACCGGCCAGGGCTCTCCCTTGCATTTTGTCCTTAGAGAATTGGAACGATTTAGGGTTGTTACGAAGATTAAATGCATTTATATATACGTAATGCTTAGAAGTAAGTGCTCAATAAAAATTAGCTGTTATTATTATGACTATCATTATTATTGTTTTCTCTAGTTAACCTATGTTCTGCCTGCTTGCAAGTACTTTTACATATTTTTGGAATGTCTTCTCCCATTTGTCTGCCCAGTTAATGCCTGTTTTTTCTGCAATTCTTGGTTTAAGCACTCTTCCTCGGTGAAGGCTCTCCTGAATCCCCTGAAATGCCATTATACCTTGAATATGTTCCCATTATGTCACCTAATGTATTCTCTTTGGTTATGTGAGTGATCTCTACTAGTCTGTAACTTCCTTCAGGGCAGAGACTGAATCTTCTTGTCTTTTGTTTTTTTATTATTTAAAAAAAACTTTTGCCCGGCTGGTGTGGCTCAGTGGTTGAGCATTGACCCATGCACCAAGAGGTCACTGGTTTGATTCCCAGTCAGGGCACATGCCCAGGTTGTGGGCCCGATTCCCAGTGGGAGGCATGCAGGAGACAGCCAATTGATGTTCTCTCTCATTGATGTTTCTGTCTCTCTTTTTCTCTCTCTCTAAAATAAATAAAGAAAAAATATTAAAAAAACAAAACAAAAACAAACCATTTTTTTTTCTTTATTGATATTAGAGAGAGAAAGGAAGGGAGAGGGAGAGAGAGATAGAAACATTGATGAGAGAGAACATTGACTGGCTGCCTCCTGCATGCCCCGCACTGGGGATCGGGCCCACAACCCGGACATGTGCCCTGATCGGAAATAGAACCGGCGACCTCTTGGTGCGTGGGTCGATGCTCAACCATTGACCAACACTGGCTGGGCATCTTCTTGTCTTTTAATCCCTAGCACCTAGTCCAGGGCCCAGCTCACAGTATTTTTCAATTCAACAAATATTGATTAAAGGCCTTTGTGTGCCATACTTTATACTAAGCATTAATGGTACAATGATGAACAAGACAGGGCCTATGCCCTTGACATAGGAGTCTACTGGAAATATAAGTGATGTGCATTTAAAAATTAGGATTATTAGCCTGGCCAGTGTGGCTCATTCCATGGACTGAGAGGTCCCGGTTTGATTCCTGGTCAGGGTACATGTCTGGGTTGTGAGCTCAATCCTCACTAGGGAGCATGCAGGAGACAGCCGATAGGTGTTTCTAACATCAGTGTTTCTATTTCTCTCTCCCTTCCTCTTTCTCTAAAATATCAATTAAAACATTTTTTAAAATTAAGATTATTAATTTTTTTATTTACAAAAGCATAACACCCCAGTGAGAGTTGAACATACACTTAAAAAAAAATTTTTTTCTTTATTGATTTTAGAGAGAGAGGAAGGGAGAGGGAAAGAGAGATAGAAACATCAATGAGCGAGAACATTGATTGGCCGCCTCCTGCATGCCCCCACTGGGGATCGGGCCCACAACCTGGGCATGTGCCCTGACCTGGAATTATTTTTTTATTCCTCACCCGAGGATACTTTTCTGTTTATCATCAGATAGAGTGGGAGGGAGGGAGAGAGAGAAAGACAGAGAGAGACCTAGTCTTGTGATAGAGCCACATTGATTGGTTGCCTCCCACACCACCCGACCAGGGTCGGGGACAAACTGCAACCAAGGTATGTGCCCTTGGCTGGAATCGAACCTGAGACTCATTGGTCCGCGGGCCGACGCTCTAACCGCTAGCCAAACTGGCCAGGGCCTGACTGGGAATTGAACCGGTGACCTCTTGGTGCATGGGTCAGTGCTCAACCACTGAGCCACACCAGCCAGGCTGAACATATACTCTTACTTCACAAGACTAGGTCTCCAACCATGAAGCTCTGGGTCATACTAGAATTTTACATATTTTACCTCATTTAATTAAGAGTGTGAGGTCGCTGATGGTAAGAACTGTACCTTAGTATCTTTATTCTTTCAAGGTACTTGACATTCATTGATAACTACAGGTAAATTCTTCTAAGATTCATGATTATTTGGAATAACAGGGCTATTATTGAGGCTATATTATTATAGAGGCTATTGATTCTAGTATTGCACATATTTAAAAAAAAAGGTTACTTAATTGTGCAATACTACAGAAAATAGGCCACTGGCTGCGGATGCAAATCATAATTAGCATGAGTGAAATTCGCCAATGTTTGAGTGGTACAGGGGCTTTACTTGCAACACACCTCTGCAATGGTTTCTTCTCTCTTGCAGGACATTTTTAAAGCTGGAGATACTAATGCTGACTCAGGATTGGACTTTGAAGAATTTATGCAATACCTTAAAGACCATGAGAAAAAAATGAGGCTGGCATTTAATAGTCTGGACAAAAATAATGATGGTGTGTATGTGGGTGTGTTTTATTCACAATTAGCTTAACATGAATAATAGCTGTCAGTACTAAAGGATATGTTTACTAGCCTTTAACTAACTTCTATTAAAGATTCAATTCTATTACTTGTTTAGCAGTATTTTAATTTTTCTAAGAATAATATACAAGCTATATTTGTTAATATTACAATTTCTGTATGGTTACCATCTTTTATTTATTTATTTATTTATTTATTTATTTATTTATTTATTATCCTCACCCAAGGACATTTTTTCATTTTTTGTTCAGATAGAGTGGGAGGGAGAGAGAGGAAGAGACAAAGAGAGAGAAACATCGACGTGAAAGGGACACATCGAGTGGCTGCCACCCGCACGACCAACCAGGGCCGGGGACAAACTGCAACCGAGGTACATACCCTTAGCGGGAACCGAACCTGGGTCTCTCTGTACCGCAGGCCAATGCTCTAACCGCTGAGCCAAACCGGCCAGGGCGGTTACCATCTTTTAAATAAAATAATTTTTGCCCTCTGAATTTCTAGCTTCTTAGCTTAGTGAGTAGTTCTCTCCACTCTTTTGCAATACATGAGCTGAAAGTAACATGGTAGTTTTTATTTTATTTTTATTTATTTATTTTTAATTTTTTTCTCCTTTATTGATTTGAGAGAGAGGGGAAGTGAGATGGAGAGAGAGATAGAAACATCGATGAGAGAGAACATCGATTGACCGCCTCCTGCATGCCCCACACTGGGGATTTGGCCCACAACCTGGGCATGTGTCCTGACCGGGAATCGAACCGGCGACCTCTTGGTGCATGGGTTGATGCTCAACCACTGAGCCACACCAGTCAGACAACATGGTAGTTTTTTTATTTTATTTAAAATGACATTTATTGTTTTCTTGCCGATTTTGAAATGATTTCAGTTACAGGAAAGTTAGATAACATAGAAAAGCTCCTGAAAGAAAGTAAAAGTTACTTGTAACCTTGCTATCTAGAGATCAGGTGTAGCATTTTAATATATTTTTATATGTCCCTCTAGACTTTTGTCTGTTTTTTTTCTTGGTTTCTTTCTCTCTAAATGAAATTGCAGTCACACTGTATGCATAGTTTGGTGTCCTATTCTTTTCTTTTAATGTTATAATGTAAGCATTTCTGTTCATTTAATATTCATCACAAACATAATTTTTAAGGACTCTAAAATATTCCACTTGTGAGTAGACTTATCTAATCATTTCTATATTGTTAGACATTTAGGATGTTTCCAATTTTTTACTCCTATACATAGTGCTATGATCAGTATCCATACTGACTTGCAGAGGAAAGGTATACTCTGGTGTCCTTTGTTACAGACCCTTAAATCAGAGAGACTAAATGTAGAAGTAGAATACCACTTCTGTATCTATGTGTGGCTGATCCACCACGGGTAATCAGAACCTAATTATACTCTATTTAAGAAATGGATGTTAATTTTTAAGTTTTGTGAAATTGAATTTTTGTTAATTAAAAAATTCTAAGTGTACTAGGAAAGTGGTTTAAAGGATTCCACTGATGGATTCTTGGGTTAAAAATATATATAACCTGAATGTCAGAGGCTTTAGTGACCTGAGCACAAAAGTGGTTACATTTCCCTTAATACCCGAATCACAGTGCCTCAAGCTTCCATTCACTTTCCAGAAGTAAGTTTAGGTCTTTCTGGGCCCTCGTACTGAGATAGCACCCATGTGTTAGAAGTACTAATGTCTGGAAATGAGTCTTGGTCCTCATTTGCTGCTGATTTAGGACTGAATGTTCTGCTCTGTGCTGTTCTGTAATTTCACTATCTTGTTGATGGTTACTGATCATTTGTAAGCTGGAAATCCACCATCTCAGATAAATCAGTGCAATTAGAATGCCATTCGTAAAAATATTGTACTACTATAGTCCCTGGTAAAGTTGCACACCAGGGCTTGTAATTATTGGTGATAATAGAGAATATTCTTTCTGAGGCAAGAGTAATATAGTGATTAGTAACATAGATCTTTTTTTTTTACCCTCACCCGAGGATATTTTCCCATTTATCTTCAGGTAAAGAGAGAGGGAGAGAAAGGGAGAGAGAGAGAAACATCAGCATGAGAGGGACACATTGACTGGTTGCCTCCTGAACGACCCTGACCAGGGCTGGGGATGAACCGCAACCTAGGTACATGCCCTTGGCTGGAATCAAACCTGGGACTCATTAGTCCATGGGCCGACGCTCTACCGCTGAGCCAAACTGGCCAGGGCAGTAACATAGATCTTTCCATTTCTGCCTTGACCAGCCAAACTGGGACATGACAGCTGAGGACCCAAAGTCCTGCAAAGATGCCACTCTGTTAGAGCTAGTGTCCCAAGTCCCAATGGCTTCATTTGTTTTGAGCACCTGAGCTGCGACATGGGTATGAAGCTCTGCTGTTGCTGAGAGGGCAGCCGCCCACCTGGACTTGAGAGCTCAGGCTCTCGCAGCCCTGCAGAGGCCCTGCTCTGACTGAGCATCTACTCTCGGTGTCGTTATTGCTGCTGCCTCAGTGAGCACCTTTGTGTAGAGCTCAGCCAGTTAACTTCAGCCAGGATGGTTTTGTGGCTGGGAAAGAAAATACCTCCTTTGTTGTGGGTTGAATTGTGTTCACCCCCCAAAAAGGTATGTTGAAGTCCTACTCCCTCAGATGTGACCTTATTTGGAGATTTTGTGGAAATTTGGCCACAGAGATAGACATGCCCAGAAGGAGATGGTGTGAAGTGGCCATTTGATGATGGAGTCAGGATTGGAGTGATATACCCACAAGCCAAGAACACTTGAGGCTACTGGAAGCTAGGAGAGAGGCATAAGAACAGATCCTTCCCTAGCATCTTCAGAGGAATCAGGGCCCTGCCAACACCGTGGTTTCAGACTTCTGGCCTCCAGAACTGTGACAGAATAAATTCCTGTATTTCTTTTTCTTTTTAATTTTTTTCTTTATTGATTTTTTTTAGAGAGAGGAAGGGAGGAGAGAGAGATAAAAACATCAATGAGAGAGAACATTGATTGGTCGCCTCCTGCTTGCCCCCCACTGGGGATCGGGTCCACAACCTGGGCATGTGCCCTGACCAAGAATCAAACCGGCGACCTCTTGGTGCATGGGTTGATGCTCGACCACTAAGCCACACCGGCTGGGCCATTCCTGTATTTCTAAGCTACCTAGGTTGTGGTACTTTGTTACAGCAGCCCTAAGAACAAATACACTCCTCTCTCTTTGTATGCTTGCATAATCAGGAGTCTGATACCAGAATATTTTGGGCCTCAATGTACAGCTTTTTCAATTCGTATGAACATACAGCCACTTTCTCCCTGAGTATACAAGGGCTTCCAGATTGGCTGGGATAGGATAATTTTGGATATCAGGTGTGCCTCGTTGACCCTGGAGCCAACATTTTCCCCCAAATTCTATTACAGGATCTGGCTCATTGCATCAGACCTTTTCACCTCTTGTCTTTCTCAACATCATTGTTCCTCTTGGGACTCTCACATTTATGTGTGTTAAACTTTATCGTAGACAGAATTCCATTTTTACCATTCCCTTTTTGCCCCTCAGGAGGCTTTCTGGGCCGTATAGTCAGTGAAGTGAAGAGGATGCGTGTGGGCTGGTGCAATATCAGACTCATTGGCTGGAAGCATTCAAGCCCCAATGTGAATTGATCTGTTTACTTCTCTCACCAAGAATTATCTAAGCCAAATGTCCATGGAATGCTATTATAAATGTGTGAAAGAAGTAATTATTAAACATCATTTCACCATTGAGATTATTATGGCTATTATTTTTAATCCTCACCTGAGGATATTTTTCTATTTATCATCAGTTTTTTTAATATGTTTTTATTGGTTTTTTTTTTTTTTTTTTTTTTTTAGAGAGGAAGAGAGAGAGAGAGAGAGAGAGAGAAACATTGGTCAGCTGCCTCTTGCATGCCCCCTACTGGGAGTTGAGCCCACAACCCAGGCATATACCCTGACCGGGCATTGAACTGGGACCTCTCAGTCCATGGGACGATGCTCAATCTCCACTGAGCCACAGCAGCCGGGCTCTATTTATCTTCAGATAGAGTGGAAGGGAGGGAGAGAGGGAGAGAAAGAGAGGGAGAGAAACTCTAACCAGGGCTTGGGACGAACTGCAACCAAAGTACATGCCCTTGATCAGAATCAAACCCGTGACTCATTGGTCCATGGGTCGATGCTCTAACCGCTGAGCCAAACTGGGCAGGGCTAAGAATATTTTTGATGGAGTTTTATGGATATTGAGGAAATGGTGGGAAAAGAACTAACATTTATTGGACTCTTCCTGTCTGCCATGTCTGTTCCAGCTGCTTTATCTTCTATATCTTATTTTTATGTCAACGCTACTATATTTTACAGATGAGAACACCAAGGCTAATGAAGGTTAAGTAATTTTGCTTTATACTGACTGTCCCATGAATCACGGCTCCCAGGATTCATGCCCTTATGTAGCCCTGAACCACATTGACTTGGGCTTGGCTGTTGGACTTGCTTTGGCCATTAGGACATTAGCAAGGTTTGTTAAGTACTTGCACACTGGGGCTTGTCCTCTGGAATGCTCCCTCTTGAATACTCTGAGCCACAAGAAAAGAGGACTAGCTACACAGCTGGAAAGACCACATGCAGAGAGATGCCAACTTAGTCCCCAGCTGTTCTACATTCCCATCTGAGGTGACAGATGTGTAAGTGAAGCCATCTTGGATTTCCAGCTGTAGTCAAACATCCATATAACTGAATTCACATGAGTGACCCAAGGAAGGTTCTTTGGTTTATCTCCCCCCGCGCCACCTCCTCTGAGGTTTGTCAGTCAGAACCCGACTTCTATGTCTCTGGGTCTATTTTGTTCATCCGCTTACTTTGTTCATTATATTCCACAAATATGTGAGATCAAGTGATATTTGTCTTTCTCTAATTGGCTTATTTCACTTAGCATAATACTCTCCAGGTCCCTCCATGTCGTCTCAAAGGATAAGAGATCTTTCTTTCTTACAGCTGCATAATATTCCACTGTGTATATGTACCACAGCTTTTTTATCCACTCATCTATTGATGGACACTTGGGCTGTTTCCAGATCTTAGCAATTGTAAATAGTGCTGCTATGAACATAGGGGTACATATATTCTTTCTGATTGGTGTTTCAGGCTTCTTAGTATATATTCCTAGAAGTGGGATTGCTGGGTCAAATGGAAGTTCAATTTTTAACTTTTTGAGGTGACACCATAGTGTTTTCCATAGTGGCTGCAGCAGTCTGCATTCCCACCAGCTGTGTACTAGCGTCCCCTTTTCTCCACACCCTTGCCAGCACTTGTTGTGTGATGATTTGTTGATGGCAGGCATTCTGGAAGGTGTGAGGGGATACCTCATAGTCATTTT
Organism: Tadarida brasiliensis; assembly: GCA_030848825.1. NCBI lineage: Eukaryota > Metazoa > Chordata > Mammalia > Chiroptera > Molossidae > Tadarida > Tadarida brasiliensis. The sequence goes on along the minus strand of CM061275.1, from coordinate 9,104,146 downwards.
AATTTGCATCTCTCTGATGTTTAGTGATGTTGAGCATTTTTTCATTTGTCTCTTGGCCATTTGTATATCCTGTTTGGAGAGGTGTCTCTTTAGATCCTCTGCCCATTTTTTAATTGGGTTCTTTGTCTTCCTTTGGTTGAGTTGTTGGAATACTCTATATATTTTGGAAATTAACCCCCTATCTGATGTATCGTTGGCAATTATGCTCTCCCATATAGTGAGTTCCCTTTCCATTTTGATGCTTGTTTCTTTTGCTGTGCAGAAGATTTTTAGTTTGATATAGTCCCATGTGTTCGTTTTTTCCTTTGTTTCTCTTGCCTTAAGGATTGTATCAGTGAAAATTCTGCTGCGTGTGATGTCTGAAATTTTGTTGCCTACATTTTCTTCTAGAATTTTTATGGATTCACGAGTCACATTTAAGTCTTTTATCCATTTTGAGTTTATTCTTGTGTAATGTGTAAATTGGTGGTCCAGTTTCATTTTTTTGCATGTAGATGTCTAATTTTCCCACCACCATTTTTTAAAGAGGCTGTCTTTACTCCATTGTATGCTCTTGCCACCTTTGTCAAATATTAATTGAGCATAATGTCTTGGGGAGTCAATTTCTGGGTTCTCTGTTCTGTTCCATTGATCTATATGCCTGTTCTTGTGCCAGTACCAGGCTGTTTTGATTACAATGGCTTTGTAGTATAACCTGATATCCAGTATTGTGATCCCTTGTACTTTGTTCTTCTTTTTCAAGATTGCTGTTGCTATTTGGGGTCTTTTTTTTGTTCCACATAAACTTTTGGAGTATTTGTTCTAGTTCCATGAAATATGTCATTGGTATTTCAATGAGGATTGCATTGAATCTATAGATTGCTTTGGGTAGTATGGACATTTTAATGATGTTAATTCTTCCAATCCATGAACAAGGTATGTGCTTCCACTTTTTTTATATCTTCCTTTATTTCTTTTTTCAATGTCCTGTAGTTTTCTGTAAATAGGTCCTTTACTTCTTTGGTTAAGTTTATTCCTAGGTATCTTAGTTTTTTTGCTGCAATGGTAAATGGGATTGTTTTTTAGTTTCTCTTTCTGTGAGTTCATCATTGGTGTATAAGAAGGCCATCAATTTCTTGATGTTAATTTTGTATCCTACTACTTTGCCAAATTCATTTATTAGTTCGAGTAGATTTTTGATAGAGTCTTTAGGGTTTTCTGTGTACAATATCATGTCATCTGCAAATAATGACAGTTTCACTTCTTCCTTTCCAATTTGAATCCCTTTTATTTTTCCCTCTTATCTCATTGCTGTGGCTAAGACTTCTAGTACTATGTTAAATAAGAGTGGCGAAAGTGGGCATCCCTGTCTTGTTCCTGTTCTTAAGGGAAATGCTTTTAGTTTTTGCCCACTGAGTGTGATGCTGGCTGTAGGTTTTTCATATATGGCCTTTATTTTGTCGAGATATGATCCCTCTAGTCCCACATTGCTGAGCGTTTTTATCAGAAATGGTGCTGGATTTTGTCGAATGTTTTTTCAGCGTCTATTGGTGTGATCATATGGTTTTTATCTTTCATTTTGTTTATATGGTATATCACATGTATTGATTTGCGAATATTGTACCATTCTTGCATCCCTGGGATGAATCCCACTTGGTCATGGTGAATAATTTTGTTTTTGTATTGCTGGATCCGATTTGCTAACATTTTGTTAAGGATTTTGGCATCTATATTCATCAGGGATATTGGCCTGTAGTTTTCTTTCTTTGTAGTGTCTTTATCTGGTTTTGGAATTAGAATTATGCTGGCCTCATAAAATGAGTTTGGAAGTCTTCCTTCTTCTTCGATTTTTTGGAATAGTTTGAGGTGAATGGGTAAAATTGATTTTTAAACATGAAAAAGTTGTCCTCATATTTTTTTTCACTATAAAATTTTAAACATTTTAGCTTTTACTTTCAGAACAGAATTGGTTATAACTTTAATTCACTATTAACATAAATAAGGATAAAGAAAGAGACCATTTAATCTCACATTTGATATGGAAATACTGAATCTGAAACTTCTCAAATTCATGACTGGATGACTGGGTGGCTTATTTAAGTTTTCAATATTTACATTTCTTGATATCAGAAAGTTATAATTGATAATTATAGCTAAACAAATAATTAAGGGACTTACTATACAGTAAAGAGTCTGTCTCCCTGAATATAACATTAACTCATTCACAGTTTTACTTGGAGGACAAATAGGTAACTATATATTGTGATGATAACACCACAAAAAAACCTACCCATCGTACGAAATAGTTTCCAGCTCTGTGTTTGAGGACCAAGTAGGTTATTTATATCATGAATCATAAAATAATTTCTTATCACCAATTTTTGTGAGACTTTAGCAAAGACACATCCAAACATTAGGGTATAAAGACAAAGAGGTATGTACCCTTAGTGGGAACCGAACCTGGATCTCTCTGGTCCACGGGCTGACGCTCTAACCGCTGAGCCAATCCGGCCAGGGCCAAAGATGCTTTTCAGATACATTAATTGCTGACTTTTTATAGATCATTATTGCCAGTATAATAATTATTCCTATGTGAAGTTCAGGTGACAAGACCTTGGTGCCATAATGGATAAAGCAGAAAAATCAGCACCACATTTTAACATTGCATTTATTACAATGCATTTTCTGAGCATCTATTTTGTTTTGGGAACTAGAGACCTAAAAAATCGTATGTACGGCCTAAAGGAGTATACAGGTCTTAGCGGTGCTTTTCCAACTTTTATAGAACTCTGTGGTTACAAAGATTCAGTGCTGCAGATGTTTGATTCCAATTTTATATACATACACATTTTAAACTTGTCCTCATATTTTATTTTATTAAAAAAAGTTTTTTTTTCTGCCCTGGCCAGTTTGGCTCAGTGATTAGAGCGCTGGCCTGTGGACCAGAGAGTCTCGGGTTCGGTTCCCGCTGGGGGCACCTACCTCGGTTGCAGTTTGTCCCCGGCCCTGGTTGGGGTCGTGTGGGTGGCAACCACTTGATGTGTCTCTCTCTTCCTTCCTCTCTCCTGCCTGCACTATCTGAAGATAAATGCAAAAATGTCTTCAGGTGAGGATAAAAAAAAAAAAAAGTTTTTTTTTTCTTTATTGATTTTAGAGGGAGAGAGAGAGAGAAACATTGAGGAGAGAGTACATCAATTGGCTGCCTCCTGCATGCTCCACACTGGGGATCGGTCCCACAACCTGGGCCTGTGTGCTGACTGGGAATCAAACCGGCGACCTCTTGGTGCATGGGTTGACCCTCAACCACTGAGCCACACCGGCCAGACTATCCTCATATTTTAAAAGACTGAGTATCCTTAGCTATTTGTTTGACACAGGAGAGGAATCAAAGATATTTCGGACTTGGGGAGTGACATGATTAGATCTGTGTTTTAGAGTTTGAGGAGAATATGGGATACTTAATTTTTCCTTTACAACATCCAACAATGTGAAACTGAAATGCGTAGTAGGCTTGTATTAAGTATATTGTTTGATTTCAGTTATTTAACATAGGATATGGTTGTGTTAAAAAAAGAGTGTGGTGTTGTATTTTAAATATGTTGTTTCATTTTAAGCTTTCCTAATAAAATGTTGAGTGGTCTTATTTTCATGCCCCCAAATCAGATATTCAGAATTACCTTTAAAAAAAAAAGTTTTTATTTATTTTTTAGAAAGAGAGGAAGGGAGAGAGAGATAGAAACATCAACTGGCTGCCTCCTGCACGTCCCCTACTGAGAATTGAGCCTGAAACCTGGGCATGTGCCCTGACCGGGAATCGAACTGGGACCTCTCAGTCCATGGGAGGACACTCAATCCACTGAACCACACCGGCCGGGCCAGAATTAGCTTTTTAATTTTTTCCAAGTAGGTATAATAATCAAGATCTGTCATAGATCTACAATCTTTGTTTGGAAACCCTTGGGGCCAAATGTGTTTACAAATTTAGAATTTTGCTTTTAGAAAACCAATACAATGCATATATGATATATTATTTAATACTCCAAGTGGGCTCTGGGGCACCACTGTGCAATTATATACAGTTGACTTTGCAAAAAGAGGGGTTTAGGGGCACTGACCCCATGCAGTCAAAAATCTGAGTATAACTTTTGAGTTCCCAAAAATATAACTATACAACATCCAGTGGATTCAACCAACTGCATATTGAAAGTAGGATTTTTGATTTCGTGGTTATGAAACCATGGTTGGGAATGCAAAAATACTGGTTTTTCTAAGAGATTATTTGAACCTGGGGACACAAAACCCATGGATGCAAAACCCGTGGACGAGAATCCCTTATTGTATTTACTGAAAAAAAATCTGAGTATACGTGGACCCGTACAGTTCAAATATGTGTTTTTCAAAGGTCAACTGTATAGGAATATTCCTTCAGTGAAACAAGTAAATAATAATACTAAATTAGATAAATGACTAAAATTAACTTCACGTCAGTTTAAGGCATGTTTTGCCACCAAATAAATTTTGGTACCAAATTTACAAAACCTCTTTTATTTATTTTTTCATTCTGGAATGTAAAGGCCTTTTTAATTAAAGTATAGTTGACAAAACATCTTTTAGTTTTAGAGCTTTTTAGTCTGGGTTGTGAATCTGGGATGAAATGCCTAGAAAACACACGGGCTTTTTAAGATTATTGTGTTCTAAGGATATTTTGCCTTCTCAGATACTTTAACTTGACATTTTTTCACTTTTAAAAGGAGTAATAGAAACTTCAGAACTAATTGCTGCTTTGGAATCACTGGGTGTACACACTTCTGAAGCTCAGGCAAAAAATATTCTACAAAGGTCAGCCCTTATCCTTATTTTTAATAGCTTTAATTTTTGTTTAATATTCCATATTAGAAACTAATTTCTATAAATGTAGCTCCTTCTTCCTTCCCTCCCTCCCTCCCACCCTCCCTCCCTCCCTCCATTCATTTCAACATTGCTCTGCTACAGAATTTCCATTAAGCTCACATCCCGTAGTAACAACTTTTGGCAGACTGATGGGGTCATGCATAGCTTACTTAGCATTTGGCCATATATATATTGTGTCCAGTTTTGTAATGGTTAATAGTGAGAGGATAAATTCTATATCCATTATTTCATCTTCGCTGGACATTGTACTGATCTTTTTGTTGGCAGCATGGAATTTGATTTTTAGAATTTGCATTGATAGAGAGAGACACATCAGTTGGCTGCCTCCCGCATGACCCCAACCAGGGTTGGGGATCAAACCACAACTGAGGTACATGCCCTTGACCAGAACTGAACCTGTGACTCTTCAGTCCACAGGCCAACGCTCTAACTGCTGAGCCAAACCATCCAGGGCTGATGTATTTTTTTGATTTGAAATGCTTGAAAGTTGAGTAAATCCTAAATTTCACATGGTAAAAAGTGAGTCTTCTCTTTAAATTCAGAAATAAAAGGTTATTTTTAAGTTGATTTAAAATCTATAAGTAGGGAGAAGAGGGTCAGAGGAAAAAAATACTATTAGAAGAGCCAAAAAATGTAAGGTTCATCTTCAGTCAATTTTACTCATTTATTCATTCATTCAACAAACATTTACTCAGTGCTCAGTGCTAGCAATGTAAAGGTGACTTTAAATAGCTTTTCTCTTTAAAAGAGCACAGGCACATGTGAGAAATACAAAAAATAATTAAAAAGCAATACAAAAGAAATTCCATCAGAGGGGCATTCTACAAAGTATATGATCAATGCTCCTGAAAACTGTCAAAGTCACCAAAAACAAAGTAAGTCTGAGAAACTGTCACAGCCAAAGGAACCTAAGGTGACATGATGAGTACATGGCAATCCTAAAACAAAAAAGGGACATTAGTTAAAAAGTAAGGGATTCTGAATAAAGTGTGAACCTTAGTTAATAATAATGTCAATATTGGTTCTTTAATTGTAACAAATGTACCATAATAATAAATGTAAGATGTTACCATTAGGGAAAACTAGGTATAACTGTATTATATTCTCAAAATTTTTAAAAATCCTCACCTGAGGATATGTTTTTATTGATCTTTAGGGAGAGAGAGAGAGAGAAACATTGATGTAAGAGAGAAACATCAGTCGGTTGCCTCCCATATATGCCCCAACTAGGATCAAACCTGCAACTTAGGTATATGCCCTGACTGGGAATTGAACCTGCAACCTTTCGGCATATGAGACGACACTCCAACCAGCTGAGCCACCCAGCCAGGGCTATATTCTCAATTTTTCTAAAAGGAAAAAAAAAGTCGATTAAAATATGAATATACAGCAGTTCAAAAAGTCCAAAGGAGTGGCTTCTACAATAAATATGTAAGAAGCATTTAATTAATTTTTATAATGGTGCTAACTTTTTTATAAATGTTGTAAGCACTATTTTTTTTTTTTTATTAAATTTCAGCATTGATAGTGATGGAACAATGACAATAGACTGGGATGAATGGAAGTACTACTTTTTACTTCATCCTGCAACAAGTATTAGTGAAATTGCTGGTTTCTGGAAGCGTTCTACTGTAAGATTACTTTGTATTTTACTCTATTTTTATTTGCCATAAGTGTCATAACTCTTATTATGGTCACATAATCCCTATAATACTTCTAGCTTCAGTGGCTAAAGTAACAGTATTCTCTCCTGATGGTGTTTTACTGGTTTAGCAAGGAGTGTTAGTTTTATATATACAAACACAGCTACCACAATTTTTTTGTTTGCTAAAACCTAGAACTTAAAATAGATACCCATCTGCTGAAAGGGCTTCCTTTGTGTTGAGAATAAATTACTCTGATACAGTTCACTGTCCTAGAAAAGTAGAAAAATAATACTTTTCTTTATTCACAGATATGAGGTACTCAGTTTGGGCTTCTGTCATTGGAAATGTAAAGTCAGGTTAAGGCTCAACATTTAGAATCAGAAAGGATCAAATATGTCATCTCCCTGCTCTTTATATATAACCACTTGCCTCAGAGTTGTGAGGAAGGAATGGGATTTTGTAATTAGGAACTTTTTTTTTCTTATGCAGGGGTTAAGCCAGTCATTTGTCCATGACATCCTATTCGTATCTATCCTTGTGACTTCTTGCCTCTTCATAGACAATATAGTGGAGGATTAAGAGCATAGGCTTTGGAGTCAGACTGCCTAGGTTTGAATTTCACATCTGCCACCCTCTAGTTATATAACCCCTCTGTGCCTCAGTTTCCTCAATTATATACAGAGGGTAAAAATATTAAGAGTTCTGATAATTAAATTAGTTAATAAATTAGTGTATTTAGAAAAAGGCTAAACAGGTAATATATGTATTCAATAAATGTTACTTATTATGATAGGCACTTATTCTAATATTTCATCTGTGTTCTTAAATATGTATATATTCTTAGGAGTCATACAGTATTGTTTCATGTGTGTGCTTTTAATTTACACGGTATTCTGCTAAAGGCCACATCTGGTTTCTTGCATTGTTATTTATTTATTTATTTATTTATTTTTAATTAATTTATTTTTGTTACAGATGTTTCTCCTTTTTCCTCCATTGACACCTTCCTCCCGATCTCCCCTCCCCCTGCCCCGGCCCTGTTCCCAGCATTGTTGTCTATGTCCATAGTTACGCAAACATGCATATAAGTTCTGTGGTTTATCTCTTCCCTCCCCCCGGACCCCCTCTTCTGATGTTTGTCAGTCTGTACCCTACTTCTGTGTCTCTGGGTCTATTTTGTTCATCAGTTTGTTTTGTTCATTATATTTCACAAATAAGTGAAATCATGTAATATTTGTCTTTCTCTGATTGGCTTGTTTTGCTTAGGATAATACTCTCCAGGTCCCTCCATGTCGTCTCAAATGATAAGAGATCTTTCTTTCTTACAGCTGCATAATATTCCACTGTGTATATGTACCACAGCTTTTTTATCCATTTGTCTACTGATGGACACTTGGGCTGTTTCCAGATCTTAGCGATTGTAAATAGTGCTGCTATAAACATAGGGGTGCATATATTCTTTCTGATTGGTGTTTCAGGCTTCTTAGGCTATATTCCTAGAAGTGGGATCACTGGGTCAAATGGCAGTTCAATTTTTAACTTTCTGAGGTGACACCATAGTGTTTTCCATAGTGGCTGCACCAGTCTGCATTCCCACCAGCAATATACTAGAGCCCCTTTTCTCCACACTTTCGCCAGCTTGTTATTTGATGTTTTGTTGATGGCAGCCATTCTGACAGGTGTGAGGTGATACCTCATTGTTGTTTTAATTTGCATCTGTCTGATGTTTAGTGATGTTGAGCATTTTTTCATATGTCTCTTGGCCATTTGTATGTCCTGTTTGGACAGGTGTCTCTTTAGGTCCTCTGCCCATTTTTTAATTGGGTTCTTTGTTTCCTTTTGTTGAGTTGTGTGAGTACTCCATATATTTTGGAAATTAACCCCTTATCTGATGTATCATTGACAATTATGCTCTCCCATATAGTGGGTTCCCTTTCCATTTATGCTTGTTTCTTTTGCTGTGCAGAAGCTTTTTAGTTTAATGTAGTCCCATGTGTTCATTTTTTCCTTTGTTTCTCTTGCCTTAAGGGTTGTATCAGTGAAAGTTCTGCTGCATGTGATGTCTGAAATTTTGTTGCCTACATTTTCTTCTAGAATTTTTATGTATTCACAAGTCACATTTAAGTCTTTTTTTTTTTTAATTTTTTTTTTATCCTCCCCTGAGGACATTTTTTGCATTTATCTTCAGATAGAGTGGGAGGGAGAGAGGGAGGAAAAGAGAGAGAGAGAAACATCGATGTGAGAGAGACACATCGACTGGTTGCCACCCACACGACCACAATTGGGGCCTGAGACAAACTGCAACCAAAGTACATGCCCTTAGCGGGAACCGAACCCGGGACTCTCTGGTCCACAGGCCAACGCTCTAACCGCTGAGCCAAACCGGCCAGGGCTCACATTTAAGTCTTTTATCCATTTTGAGTTTATTTTTGTGTATGGTGTAAGTTGGTGGTCTAGCTTCATTTTTTTTGCATGTAGCTGTCCAATTTTCCCAACACCATTTTTTTTTTTTTTAATCCTCACCCAAAGACATTTTTGCATTTATCTTCAGATAGAGTGGGAGGGAGAGAGGGGGGAAAGAGAGAGAGGAACATCCATGTGAGAGAGACACATCGAGTGGTTGCCACCCACATGACCCCAATATGGCGGGGACAAACTGCAACCGAGGTACATGCCCTTAGCGGGAACGGAACCCGGGACTCTCTGGTCCGTGGGCTGACGATCTAACTGCTGAGCCAAACTGGCCGGGGCCCAACACCATTTATTGAAGAGGCTGTCCTGATTCCACTGTATGCTCTTGCCACCTTTGTCAGATATTAATTGAGCATATTGTCTTGGGTCAATTGTTAGATCTTCTTTGAATGTTCGGTAAAACTCCCCCATGAAGCCGTCAGGGCCTGGGCTTTTGTTTGCCATGAGTTTCTTGATTGCATCTTCAATTTCCTTCGTTGTTATTGGTCTGTTCAAGTTTTCTATCTCTTTCCGGTTCAGTTTTGGGAGACTGTGTTTCTAGAAATTTGTCCATTTCTCCTTGATTGTCCAGTTTGTTGGCATATAATTGTTCATAGTATATTTTGATGATCCTTTGTACTTCTGTGGTGTCAGTTGTTACTTCTCCTCTTTTGTTTCTGATTTTGTTTATTTGGGTCCTCTTTATTTGTTTCTTGATGAGTCTGGCTAAAAGTCCATCAATCTTGTTATTCTTTTCAAAGAACTAGCTCTTTGTTTCATCGACCTTTTGAATTGTTTTTTTAGTTTCTATGTCATTTATTTCTGCTCTGACCTTTACTATGTCTTTCCTTCTACTTGCTCTGGGTTTTTTTCTTTTTGTTTACTTTCTAGTTCTTTGAGTTGTGGGGTTAGAAAGTCAGTTAGGAATTTTTCTTATTTCTTGAGGTAGGCCTGTAGTGCTATGAACTTCCCTCTCAGGACTGCTTTCGTTGCATCCCATAGATTTTGTGTTGTTGTGTGTTCATTTTCATTAGTTTCCAGGAAGTTTTTAATTTCTTCCTTGATCTCCTTGGTAACCCGTTCATTGTTTAATAACGTGCTATTTAGCATCCAAGCGTTTGAATGTTTTTGTTGTAATTGAGTTCTAATTTCATGCCATTGTGATCTGAGAAAATGCTTGATATGATTTCAATCTTCTTGAATTTGTAGAGACTTACTTTGTGTCCTAACATGTGGTCTGTCTTCAAGAATGTCCCATATGCACTTGAGAAGAATGTATATTCTGCAGCTTTGGGGTGAAATGTTCTGTAAATATCAGTTAAGTCCCACTGATCTAGTTTGTCATTGAAGGACTCTGTGTCCTTGTTAATTTTTTTCCTAGAAGGTCTATACAGTGGTGTCAGTGGGGTGTTAAAGTCATCCACTATGATTATATTGCTATTGATCTCTCCCTTGAAGTCCTCCAGAAGTTTTTAAATATATTTTGGTGCTCCTGTATTTGGTGCATATATGTTTACCAGAGTTATATCGTCTTGTTGGATTGTTCCTTTTAATATTATGTAGTGACCCTCTTTGTCTCTCATTATGGCCTTCGTTTTGAAGTCTGTCTTATCAGATATGAGTATTGCTACACCAGCTTTTTTTTCATTTCCATTTGCTTGGAAAATTTTTTTCTACCCCTTCACTTTCATCCTGTGTGAGTCTTTTGTTGTGAGGTGGGTCTCTTGTAGACAGCATATATATGGGTCGTGTTTTTTAATCCAATCAGCTACCCTATGTCTTTTCTCTGGTTATTTTTTTTTTTTAATCCTCACTCGAGGACATTTTTGCATTTCAGATAGAGCAGGAGGGAGAGAGTGGGGGAGAGAGAGAGAGAGAGAGAGACATCGACTGGCTGCCATCCACACAACCCCAACCGGGGCTAGGAACAAACTGCAACTGAGGTATGTGCCCTTAGTGGGAACCGACCCTGGGTCTCTCTGGTCCACGGGCCGATGCTCTAACTGTTGAGCCAAACTGGCCAGGGCCCCTATGTCTTTTGATTGGGGCATTTAAGCCATTTTCATTTAAGGTTATTATTGATAGATACTTAATAGTTGCCATTTTTATGTTATGTCTCTCTCTCTCTCTGTTTCTTCTTCTTCTTACAACAGTCCCTTTAGCATTTCTTGCAGTACTGGTTTGTTGGTGGTAAATTCCTTTAGCTTTTTTTTGTCTGTGAAGCTCTTTATTTATCCTACAGTTTTGAATGATAGCCTTGCTGGATAGAGTAGTCTTGGATTCAGACCTTTGCCTTTCATTACTTTGTATACTTCATGCCACTCCCTTCTGGCCTGCAGTGTTTCTATTGAGAAATCAGCTGACAGTCTAATGGGAGCTCCCTTGTAGGTAACTTTGTCTCTCTCTTGCTTCCTTTAAGATTCTTTCTTTGTCTTTAATGTTTACCATTTTAATTATGATGTGTCTAGCTGTGGGTCTTTTTGGGTTCATCTTGCTTGGGACTCTCTGTGTTTCCTGGACTTCTGTGACTTTTTCCTTCACCAAATTAGGGAAGTTTTCTGTCATTATTTCTTCAAACAGGTTCTCTATTCCTTTCTCTGATTCTTCTCCCTCGGGTATCCCTATGATGCGAACGTTGTTACATTTTGTTGTTCCAAAGCTCCCTTAAACTCTCCTCCTGCTTTTTAATCCCCCCCCCCCAATTTGTTGCTCTATTTGGGTGTTTTTTTTCTATCTTGTCTTCCAACCACTGATTCGGTCTTTAACTTCTTCTAATCTACTATTGAATTCTTCTAAGGTATTTTTCATAACTGCTGTGTCATTCTTTATTTCCTCTTGATTTTTATTCATAGCTTCTACCTCTTTTTTTAAGCTGCTGTAGTTCCCACTGAGCTCTTCATAGTTTTTATTAAGTTGCTTTAGTTCTCACTAAATTATTTGATCACCCTTAAAATCATTGCTTTGAATTCTTTATCTGACAAATTGCTTTCTTCCATTTCCTGTGGTTCCTTTTCTGGTGATTCCTCCTTCTCTTTCATTTGGGTGTTGTTTCTTTGTCTCACCATTTTAGCAGTCTAGTAGTTCTAGGCCCAGTGAGGGATGTTGGAATGTGTAGGCAGATCGGTGTGTATCAAATAAGGCTGCTGTGCCTCCCAGACTGTTTTGGTGTGTGGCATCTCTTGTCTGCTTGGGTCCTGGAGGATTGACAACTGGTTGCTGGTATTGGTTTGTCATATTAGGTCTCTCGTGCAGGTCTTGGCTGCCTGATTCTTGCTGCTTGGGCTGGGGCACTGCTCCTGATCAGCCTCTGCGGATGCCACTGGGGATGGGTTTGTTGCTGCCTGGAGTGCGTGGGTCCAGCTGGTGCACTGCTGGGGTGTGTGGGTCCTGCTTGTGTGCTTCTGTGGTGTGTAGGTCCCGCTGGTACGCTGCTGGGTTGCATGGGTCCTGCTGGTATGCTACTGGGGTGCGTGGGTTCCGCTGGTATGCTTCCTAGGTGCGTGGGTCCCACTGGTGTGCTTCTGGGGTATGCTGCTCCCTCATGGGGCTCAGCCCCTGATCAGTCACTGCTGGGGGCGAGTGTCAGCTCCTGGGTGTGCTGCTACTGCTGCTACTGTTGCCAGGAGATACTCTCAGTTCCCAATCCTCTGCTGCTCTTGGGGGCTGAGGATGCTCAGCTCTCAGGACTTTGCTGCTGCTGGGTAAGGGGCACCATTCCAGATCTGCTACTGCAGTTGTCAGGGGCAGGTCTTGGCTGCCCGAGTCTTAACTGCTGCTTGGGCTGGGGCACTGCTCCTGATCAGCCTCTGCTGATGCTGCTGTGGATGGGTCTCAGCTGCCGATCTGTGCTGCTGCTGCCTGGGGATGGATGTCCGCTCCCGAGCCTCTGCTGCTGGGGCTGTATCTCAGCTCCCAAGCCTCAGGTGCTGTTGGGGGTGGGGCTCCACTCCTGCCCAGTCACTGCTGCTTTGGGGAAGGTGCTGGGCTCCCAAGCTGGTGCTACTGCTGCTGTGGGTGTGTCTCAGCTCCCGAGCCTCAGCTGCTGTTTGGGGTGGAGCTCCACTCTGGCCTAGTCACTGCTGCTGTGGTAGAAGTTGCTCAGCTCTGATCAGGTTGCTGCTGTGGGGGATGGTGCTTGGCTCCAATCAGGCTGCTTCTGTGGGGAATGGTGCTTGGCTTCAATCAGGCTGCTGCTGTGGGGGATGGTGCTTGGCTCCCGGCCAGTTGTGGCTACTGCAGCAGGCACCTCGATAGCGCTGTTACTGTGTGCTGGTCCGCGTTGACACAGCGGGGTCTACTGGTCCAATGGTGCAAGGCACTCTGGTGGACTCAGGTTGCTCGACCGTAGCTGCTCCTTGCTGCCTCCTCTCAGAGAAGATCAGGGATCTTGCAAAATGGTGTGGTCTCCCAGCCGCGCAGGGAGAAGCGCCCTGACAAGCCGCTTACCGTGGTAGCCACCTGCTCCCGTACACAGCACTGGAACCCTCTGCCCCACATTTCTGCACTTCTCAGGGTTGCTTGTCCACACTCACATCCATTCACACTGTCATACTCGCTCACACTCTCACACATACCCTTGCTCCAGTCCTGCCCACTGCCATCTTTTCTAATTTCTTGGATTGTTCACTCAACATTATGATTTTAAGATTTGTTATGCATTCATCTAGTTTATTGCTTCTAACTACTACATAGTATGCATTTAACACATCTTCCTTTATCCATTCCCCTAGTAATAGACATCTAGATTTTCTCCAACTTCCACCCTCAAAAAATGCTTTTCTCTTATGTATCTTAAAGAATGTCACCTGGATTTCTAAATCAAAAGGAATATGTATTTGTAAATTTGACTAGGGTATCCAGTCTTAATTTTCCGAACTACCATCTAGCCATGTTATTTCTCAGAATGGCTTGTTATGCCAGCTCACTCCTACCAGCAGTGCAGGAAGGTTCCTGCTTCTCTATATATTATTGTTACTTGGTATTATCAAATTTTCTGAAATTTGCCATTTTGTTGGGCATAAAGTGTACCTTATTGGTTTAGTGTGAATTTCATTGATTCCTAGTGCATTTTAAACATCTCTTTGTAGAGATATTATATATTCACTTGTGCTTTTCTATGCATTGCCAGTTTTTTTCCCAGATTTATGGAGATATAATTGATATATAACATTGTATAAATTAAGGTGTACAGTATGATATTTGATACACTTATGTATTGTGAAATGATTACCACAGTAGGGTTTGTTAACACCACCATTACCCCACATAATTACTATTTCTATTTTATGGTAAGAACATTTAAGATTTACTCTCCTAGCAACGTTCAAGCATATGATAAATGCAGTATTGTTAACTATAGTCACCATGCTGTACATGAGATCCCCAGAACTTATTCATCTCATAACTGGAAGCTTATCCCCTTTGACAAACATCTCCCCATTTCCTCCACTCTGCAGCCCCTGGCAACCACCATTCTACTCTCTGTTTCTATGAATTTGGCTTTTTAGATTCCACATAAAAGTAATACCATACAGTATTTATTTTTCTATGTCTGACTTATTTCATTTACCATAATGCCCTCAAGGTCCATCCATATTGTTGCAAATGGTAGGATTTCCTTCTTTCTCATGGCTGAATAATAAACCATTGTGTATGTATATCTATGTTGTGTATATGTATCTTGCCAACACTTGTTATTTCTTTCTTTCTTTCTTTTTTCTTTTTTTTTTTTAAAGTAATAGCCATTCGAACAGGCGTGAGGTCATTGTGGTTTTGATTTGCATTTCCCCAATGATTAGTGACATAGACACAAATGTCTGTGCATGTCTTCTTTGGAGAAATGGTACTTTAGTTCTTTTGTCCATTTTTCATTAGATTTTGTTGTTATTGAGTTGTATAAGTTTTTTAAGATATATTTTGGATATTAACCCCTTATCAGCTAAATGATTTGTAGATATTTTCTCGCAGTTCATAGGTTGCTTTTTTATATTGCTGATTATTTCTTTTTTTAAAAATTATTTTCTTTATTGAGTTTAGAAAGAGAGGAAGGGAGAGGGAGAGAGAGATAGAAACATCGATGAGAGAGAACATCAATTGGCCGCCTCTTGCATGCCCTCCACTGGGGATTTGGCCCACAACCTGGGCATGTGCCCTGACCAGGAATCGAACTGGTGATCTGTTGGTGTATGGGTTGATGCTCAACTGCTGAGCCATACTGGCTGGGCGCTGATTATTTCTTTTGCTGTGCAGAAGCTTTTCAGTTTGATGTAGTCCCACTTACTAGTTTTTGCTTTTGTTAATTATGCTTTTGGTGTCAAATCTAAAAAAGTCATTGCCAAGACCATTGTCAAGGAGCCTTTTTGCTATGTTTTCTTCTAGGAGTTTCACAGTTTAAGGTCTTATATTTGAGTCTTTAATCCATTTTGAGTTAATTTTTATTAGTGGTGTGAGATAGGGCCCAGTTTCATTCTGCTGTATGTGATTATCCAGTTTTCCTAGCACCATTTATTGAAGAGATTATCCTTTTCCATTGAGTATTCTTGGCTTCTTTATCAAATATTAGTTAATTGTACATGTAAGGGTTTATTTCTAGGCTCTCGATCTATTTAATTATGTGTTTATTTTTGTGCCATTATATACTGTTTTGATTACCATAGCTTTGTAGTTTAAAAGCAGAAGTGTGATGCCTCCAGTTTTGTTCTTCTATCTGAGGATTGCTTTGGCTATTCAGGGTCTTGTGGTTCCATGTGCATTTTAGGATTTCTTTTCTATTTCTGTGAAATGCCATTGGAATTTTGGGGAGATTGCATTGAATCTAGAGATGACTTTGGATAGTGTGGACATTTTAACAATATTAATTCTTCCTATCCATGAGCACAGCATAACTTTATATTTGTGTCTTCTTCAGTTTCCTTCATCAGTGGGAATTGATTTTATATTAAACCCATATCTGAATGCATTATTAAAAATAATTTGGTCTAGTGCCATTGCTAAGAACATTATCAATTTTCATTAACAGGAGATGAGAGATGAAAAAAAATCTTGTGGTTTTTGATCTTTGTAAGAAGCTATCCTCTTAATTTATCAAGTGTTTATACTTTTCTCTGTTGTCTAATTCCGTGTTTTCATTTGATCAGATGATTGATATAGGGGAGAGTATAGCTATTCCAGATGAGTTTTCTGAGCAAGAAAAGAGTTCTGGAGATTGGTGGCGGCGTTTGGTGGCAGGAGGAATAGCTGGTGTGGTTTCAAGGACATGCACAGCACCTTTCGACCGCTTGAAAGTCATGATGCAGGTAGATTGCACATGTTCACTGGCCCTTACGTATTAAAGTAACTTGAAAAATCCTTGATAATTTTCAAAAGAAATGTTTTGGCACATTTCAATACTAGTCAGTAAAGTTGTACATTTTCTGAAAATGTAAATTACCTTATTTTCAATATTAAAATATTTCTTAATTTTCTTAAAGATGCTCATATGTTATTTAAATGAATTTTTATTTGAAATAATAATAGAACCACTCTATTAGAAGTTTTTTCAGAAATGTAACTAAATCTATTAAAGAAATGATGAGACACCATTTAGTTTAACTTATTAGTTATTTCTAGCCTCTAACACCTACCTAATAGCATGGTTCTACTCTACTATTTAAGTACTAAGAATGTTACTAAAAATGGGAATTAAGTTGCTTAGAGTGTATTATTGACTAATATCTTATTAGAGGTAGTATTGTCTTAGTACCTTTTATTTTACTGAGTGATGGATTGTTACCAGTAGTTATAAAATACTGCATGGTTTATTCTATTAAATAATTAAAATTTAATATTTGCCAAATACTCTGCACAAATACAATAATTAATAATCCACAATCTAGCGAATTTAAATTGGTAATTAAATTTACATTTGTTGGTGTTTTATTGTCTTTTGGATTTTTGGTAACATTGTGACTTTGGGAATGAATTATAAATAGTTTTTTGTTGTTGCTGTTGCTGTTTGATCTTATTTTCTAAGATACTAGAAAATCTTATTTTTGACTGACTCAGATAGAGAGGTAGGAGCTGTCAAATGGGACAGCTTCTGTCTCTTGGCAATCTGTTCCTGGTGTTTTTGTCTTCCTTCATTCTCGTGGCCACATTCTCAGCCTCTGTACTCTGAGCCTCTTGGTTAGTTTTATTACACTGGTTCTTCTTCAGAGCAGTAGCCAATGTGTGTGTTGTAGGACACGTGGAGCAACAAGGTGCTGAATCTTGGGGACTTCATCCTGGGTTTCACAACATACTGATGGGCATCATCCTCTTTAGAGAGATTGGAAGGTTTTCAGATTCTGTTAGCTATTGTGTACCCCATGCGATGAGGCACAGCCATGTATCAGTTAGTCCAGGAATATTCTTCTTCTCTTTTTTTTCCCCTAGGTTCATAGTTCAAAGTCAAGAAGAATGAGATTAATTAGTGGGTTTGAGCAGATGGTAAAAGAAGGAGGAATTCGTTCTCTTTGGCGAGGAAATGGTGCAAATGTTTTCAAAATTGCACCTGAGACAGCCATCAAGATTGGGGCCTATGAACAGGTAAAATGCTATTGTCTGTGGAATTTTATCACAAAGATCAGATTTTAAATATAATCTTTAATAAGTTTAGGCTTTCATGAGAGGGAAAACTGGAATATGCACAAGTAATAGCTGTCAATTTAAATGTAAGTGACTTTATTTGCATTTGATTATTTTTTGCTTTTATATTGCTTTTGTTTATAAGAGATGGTCCACGGATTATAGTAGATTATCATAACTGATGTATATTAGTAGTTCTTTTAATTTCAATGTCACAGTGAAGGAAGCCCTCACAAAACATTTCAATATTGGTTTCCTTTGAGCAGTTTGAATGTTTTATTTAAAATTTGTTCATCTGATTTAGTATTTTAGTTTGCTTAAATAATTCACTTTGAGATGAGCTGTATTTATTTTCAAATAGTGTAAGTTATTAGCATCACATAAAAGTCCAAGAGTGCTCTATGCACATCTCAGGTTTTCCATTTTCTGGTCTGGACAGGCTCTGATAGCTTTGGAGAAGGCCCGGAGGCAGAAAGGCAGAGAGGTCCCTTAGCTCAGGTCCTATAGATCTTGCTGAAAGCAGCAAGGAGAGGGAAACACTTATCAACATTCTGAGATTTTATAGTTTTCCTAGAACTTCAGGTTCAGAAAGCTCATGTTCTACCTACCAAGTTATCACAGGAGGCAGTTTCATCAAGCATTTCCACAGAGCATTGGACAGATCACCACTTCTTTAGGCTGAAATATCTGTGTCCTAACAGTAAAGCCAGGGCCACGTGTTACAGGTTTTAGTTATGACAGCACCCCATATCTAGTAACCAATTGCTGTACTTGTTAGGGTTCATTCTAAGCTGTTGTAACAAAGAGACCAAAATACAGTAGCTTAAATATGTATGCTAGAAGCAAGTTGTCCAGGGCTAACAGTATAGCTCTTCAAAGGTCACACCCATCTGCCATTTCCCAGGTGGAGGAAAGAGGATTCCAAGCCTCTTTAAGAAAATGTCTCAGAATTTGCATACCCAACTTCCCCTCATATCTCATTAGTCAAAATGAGTCACTTAGTCAACCAAACTGGCTTCAGGGGAGAAGAGGGAAACGAGTTTATAGCTGAGTCGGCTCTGTCACTAAAAAGATGATGATAATGGGTACTGGGAACAGACAGCAATGTCTGCCATATGAACTGAGCCAGTCACACTTTCTGATGAGAAGCTACTGATTTGAACACTAGAGTTAGTTCTTAGAGAGTAGCTGAATTGTATTGATGAGAGACTACTAGAAAAGGCAAACAGGACAGCATCTTGCCTAGGAGATGATAAGATAATCTGCTTGCTAAGGCTCTTTTAGATTCTAAATGAGTTTCCAGGTTCAATCTAGTGAAACTTGACTTATTTAGTTCCTGTGAAGCCTGACCTTTAGGCTGATATTTCTCTTTTCCTTATTTCCACATGTACAACTGCATCAACTTTCCTGTTTCTGGAGCTAATCAGAGTAAACTGTTGTTCCTTGTAACAAAAAGAGCCTTTTAGCTATGGCTGGTGTGGCTCAGTTGATTGGGTGTCATCCTGTGTACCAAAAGTTTGCCAGTTTGATTCTCGATCAGGGCACATGCCCAGTGGGCTCGATCCCCAGTAGGGGTTGTGCAAGAGGCAGCCAATTGATGTTTCTCTCGCACATTGATATTTCTCTTTCTTTCTAAAATCAATAAAAATGTATTTTAAAAAAATAGCCTTTTACATTAAGTTACTATTCCTGATTATCCAGTAACCAAAGAATATTAAATATCTTCCACGTGGAAGGTGTGGGGCTAAAAATAGATAAAAGATACAATTCCTGCTCCCTTTGTATCATTTGTGTGCCTTTTATGAAATAGTATGACATTCATTAATATGCTTAAGTGATTTAATGTTGCTAACTTATTCTGCAGAGAAAAAAGGGAAAAGGTTCTTATTATCTTAGACAATTGCATAAAAATTAAAATCAAGTATTCTACTAGATGCAAATATCAGGTGTCTAGAATACTTTTTCAAATAATTTTATAATACTAATTAATGTTATAAACTTAGAAACAATATATATTCCATTTCAGTAATATTATACATTTCAATACTTTTATTTATACAGTATAAGAAATGGCTTAGTTTTGAAGGTGCTAAAATAGGAATTATTGAGAGATTTATATCTGGTTCACTGGCTGGTGTAACTGCTCAGACCTGTATTTACCCCATGGAGGTATGTATTATTATAAAATTTTAACTAACATAATGCTTTTAATTAAATGATAACTTTTAAAGAAATAATTGAATCGCAGATCAAGAGTTTATACAATAAACAATTTTATAGCTATAAGGTTTAAATCTCATATCAAGTATCAATTGGACTTAGTAGATTTTTGTTGTTGTTGTTTAGGATAAACGTAGTATTGTAGCTGTACCAAGAAGATAACAGTTTCATTGTCTGCTGTTTAATTGATTTATTCATTAATACTGCACACCCACTACATGCAAGGTACTTTTATAGATCCAGAGATGAGTAGACGGGCAATTTGGTCATGGAGCTTCTTATAGTCTAGAGGGGAGAGAAAATATGTACATCAATGATGATGGTCCAAAATAGATGATACATTCTAAAAGAGAGAGCAATATGAAGTGTTAATGGAAATTTAGAGGGGAGAAATTATTTCCAGTTAGGGATTTTATGAAAGACATGAATAGAATGTGTGAGTTTGGCTCAGAATTTGGACATTCAGAGATGTTGGGTAAGAATAGAGTGCACTGCCCTGGCAAGGGCAGAGTTTTAAGAATGTGGTTATCCAAAGTGTAGGGTCCTGCAGAGATCATAAAACAAAGGGCTTCCATCCGACTGCTTAGAGGCGGCTCCATCAAGACACACAGTTTACCCAATCAAGACAAAGATGATACTTTAAAAAAAAAATCTTGGCTGTTTTGGAGAGTTATTTCTCCAAATATACTATGTAGAGCTCCCTTAAATTAATGGAAATTAAGAGGACAAGGAGGAGGTTCTGTCAGAAGAATTACATTGAGCATAGGAATATTGATCACAGGCAGCCTACTAGAGCCCACTGTGACCCTCATAACCTCTGGTGTGTTACTACTTCATGAGCACAAAATGAGTCCGAGTCATATTGAATTACAGTGTATAGGCCTCACTGTTACTTACAATAGTTCCCAGAGTATGTATTTAAGCCTACACAGGACTTGTTTTCATGTTGGTTCTTCACTTTAACATGACCATGTACTTTTTTAAAACTTGGATTTTTGGCTGTAGTTGCCTTAATTTGAAGCAATAATATTGTCTCAAATGAATTTGTTTCAGAATATGTTGCCTTACAGTAAGGGAGTTTGAATGGATTTATCAATCAGAGCCACAATGATGAATGATATCTCCTATTTAATTTTTTGATAAAAGCTGTATACTGACTGTATCAGTTCATGATTAAGTCAATTAGTAAGATATCAAAATTGTATTTAAGATTACTTTCTATGATAATTAGTGAACATTGTGATATAATACAATTTTCTAGATTGCTGTATGAGCTGAGTGACTCTGATCAATATATTTTTATTATATTCTTTCACATTTAGGTTATAAAGACCAGACTGGCTCTAGGTAAAACGGGAGAGTATTCAGGGATTATTGATTGTGGCAAGAAACTTCTGAAACAAGAAGGTGTTCGAACCTTTTTCAAAGGCTATATCCCTAACTTGCTAGGCATTATACCTTATGCAGGCATAGATCTTACTGTTTATGAGGTGAGTTTATTCTCATAATGTGCCATTATGTGTTAGATTTGAAAATTTGGTACAATAATAGTTTTTATTCTAAAAACCTGGTTATAAATGACTTTATGAAATAGCTTCTGACCAAGAAGTGAATTGAATGGTTTTATTTGGCTTTTAATTTAAATGTTAGTTGTCTGGTATTCTTATACTAATTTTTTGTTTGGTGTTTTTTTGGTGTGTGAATTAGTTTTTGGTAATAATAATTATAGACCAGAATGCTAATAAAATAGTGGCTCTCAACTGTGGATCATATCAGAATTATCAGTATGTGGATCAATAAAAATTAGATTCTTGGGCTACATCCCAATATACTCTAATTTAATTATTCTGGGGAGAGGCCTGAGATACAGATTGTGTGACTCCCTAGGAAAATCTGATGTACAGTTAAGATGGAGACAACTGAGATATTATTGCACATTCATGAAAATGAGAATTGAAGAGAGGAGTAATTGGGGTTTTTTGGGGAGAGGCAGCATGGAGACAGGGCAGATATCCTAACAGTGTAGTGCTGAACGGGCAGGCTACCAGGTTACTCCCCTTTCAGCCAATCATTTTATTTTTGAGACCCTACATCCTTTTCAGGTAGACCATCTTAACAACATGCCATTTGATCATAAGAACCAGGTGAGAGTGTGTGATTAGTATCACTTCCTTTCATTCTCAGTACAGGAAGGACCACTCTCTAGGCACAGGCTCAGTGGTATTTTTGGTGAGTGGTACCACCATCATCAGAAAGATAGCCAGTTTCATCTAGCACTTAAAAATATATGCTTACTTTTTTTGGTAGAAGCTTAAAGTATTGAATATTATAACATGTTTTTCTTTTTCTGTTTGTTTTCTTGCTTCTGTGATCTTAGTAAAATAATTTCACTGCTCCTGTTTAATGTTGGCCCCCCTCCATTCTTTTATTTCTGTGGTTCAGTATCTTTTGCTTTCATATCAGAGTGATATCACAAATTTCTTTATTTATTATTACATGACTGTAATAAATATACACTGATCAAAGGCATTTTTGAAATTTATTTTTTCAAAAGCATCAAATTATACATTTTACAGTAAATTGTCCCCATATGTAATGGTCAAGTTGTATCCTTTAATAAATGAACAGTTCTAAAAGCACTTAGTGATATTTTATTTCATTTAAAAAAATTTTTTTTTCCTTTATTGATTTTACAGAGAGAGGAAGTGAGAGGGAGAGAGAGATAGAAACATTGATGAGAGAGAACATCAATTGGCCACCTCCTGCATGCACCCCACTGGGGATCGGGCCCACAACCTGGGCATGTGTCCTGACCAGGAATTGAACTGGCGACCTCTTGGTGCATGGGTTGACGCTCAACCACTGAGCCACACCGGCCGGACACTTAGTGATATTTTAAACCCACTATTGCTAAATAATTCCTTCTAGCTACTTTCATTTAAGGAAAAGCAAATTTGGAAAGATGAATCTTTCTTAAAATTTGAAACAATATGGTTTTGTTAACCCAGGGTGGGTTAGCAGTCTTTTCTACAATATTCTGTAAATCACTCAGAGACTCTCCAAAATTTTGTTTTGGTCTTTGAATATCACTACAAACCTAACAGTCAAGCAAAACAAAACAAATAAAACCCAAAATAAACAGAACCCACACAGATACAAACATAGAAGAACATAAACTGAGGTTGTATGAATACGTTTATTTGAGACATCTGTGCACCCTGCCCCTGATAGGACCGCAGGGACAGCCTCCTCTGTACAGGAAGTAGGAACAATCTTTTGTAAAGATTTTGGAAAGAACAGTTATTAAAATCAAGCCACCAAGCTTGACTGCAATTTATCAGCTTTGCGACCAGATAACTTAGTCTCTCTGAATGAGTTTCCTTGTTTATAAAATTTATAAAATGGAGACAACAGTATTGATTTGCCAGGTTTCTGTAGGGATTACATGAGGTAACATCTATGAAAATGCTCAATATAATTCTTCAATCAATAATTTACTCAGTAATGTTTGCTGAAGTTGTATGAGCAATGAATTTATTCTATTTTGACTTGCATAGTAGTTAAGGGATATTTACTGCTTTCTTCTCTTCCAGCTTTTGAAGACTTATTGGCTAGAACATTATGCAGGAAACTCTGTAGATCCTGGGATAATGATTTTGCTGGGGTGTAGTACGTTGTCTCACACTAGTGGTCAGATAGCCAGCTTCCCTCTGAACCTTATTAGAACACGCATGCAGGCTCAAGGTGAGTGTTGTTGTTTTAAAATGAATAAGTTTTAAAGGTTAATAAAATAAGTAAATAATAAAATCATTATTTAATGAAATAGTAATGAAAACTTAGTTAAAAAGTTAAATAAGTTGCTTTAAACGAGTAGAAATTAATGATTTCAAAATAAGAAAAACTAGAATTACTAAATAAAAAGCTATCTTTCTGATTTTTAAAGCATGATCTTGAATTTATTGTTTTATTGTAGAGCCTTTTGTGGAGTTTAGGTTTTCTTTTGTTTACTAAGTTCTACTTGGAACTCTACTCGTTTGTTTCCGTTATTGATGGTCTTTTTCTGGAGTTTACAATTAGGAAGTGCCAAGCAGAGCAATAGGAAAGTTTTACTTTCCTCAAATGGAATCAATGACTCATTATGAACATGTAATTTCCTTGCCATATTCTGCATTGGGAACTTAATACATTTGCAGAATGGAATGCCATTGTTTTGTTCTCCAATCCACTTGGTGAGGAGATGTGAAACAGACGGGAGGGATTGTTCCTCTCAGGTGCACTGTCAGGAATTTAGATTTTAAGAAAACACCTTTTTCCCTCTTCAAGAAGAAAAAAACCTCCTCACTCCCTCACATAATCCTATTAGTATCTTTCCTGAGTAAACTCTTATGGTAAGTGACAGTTTTTTTTTTTTTAATAATTTTTTTCTTTATTGATTAGAGAGAGTGGAAGGGAGAGAGAGAGAGATAGAAACATCAGTGAGAGAGAACATCGATTGGCTGCCTCCTGCATGCACCCCACTGGGGATCAAAACCTGGGCATGTGCCCTGACCAGGAATCGAACTGGCGACCTGTTGGTGCATGGGTCGATGCTCAACCACTGAGCCACACCGGCCGGGCAAGTGATAGTCTTTTACATTCTTTTCCCTTTTCTTTTTGGGAAGACTTTTGGATTTAATTTTTTTTTTGTTTTTTTTGTCCTCACCCGAGGACATTTTTGCATTTATCTTCAGATAGAGCGGAAGGGAGAGAGGGAGGAAGAGAGAGACAAACATCGACATGAGAGAGACACATCGACTGGTTGCCACCCACACGACCCCAACCAGGGCCGGGGACAAACTGCAACCGAGGTACATGCCCTTAGTGGGAACCGAACCCAGGTCTCTCTGGTCCATGGGCCGATACTCTAACTGCTGAGCCAAACTGGCCAGGGATTGGATTTAATTTACATTGCAGTCCAGGTGGGGAATCTCTCTATCCATCGCATCACCTATTCATCTCCCTATCAGACTATTGATGTCATACCCAATTCCCAATGCTTCTTTGAGGTCTCTTGTTTTTTTATTTTATTTTATTTATTTATTTTTAATCCTCACCTGAGGATATTTTTTTTCCCATTGATTATTTTTTTTTAGAGAGAGTGGAAGGGAAGGGGTGGGGTGGGGGAAAGAGAGAGAGAGAGAGAGAGAGAGAGAGAGAGAGAGAGAGAGAGAGACACGGATGTGAGAGAGACATAAATTGGTTGCATCCCGCCTGAGCCCCAACCCGTTTTACTTAATTTAGATTTAAATAGCCACATGTGTCTAGTGACCTAGTGACTATTCTATAGGTAGGGAGAGAGGTGTACTCTGAAGTAATTGTAGCCCCTGTAAATTCTCATTAATCACTGGACTGTCTTAATAGATAAAGATTGAATACTGAATTATACTGATTTCCCCCCCAACTTATAGCACTGGAGGAAAAAGGAACAACTTCTATGATTCATCTCATTCAAGATATATATAACAAAGAAGGAAAAAAGGGATTTTTCAGGGGCCTCACCCCAAACATCCTAAAAGTGCTCCCTGCGGTAATCATCGGCTGTGTGGCTTATGAAAAAGTGAAAAAACAGTTTGGAATAACTTAGAAGTGAAATATGAAATTGTTGTCATTGCTGTGATCGCTTAATTGTAAGATAATACCTGGGTTGTAAAGAGAAATTGATTTCTTCTTCAAAGGAAAAAAGTATCAAATAATTGTTAAAACATTCTCTCTTTATTTTTTCTATATAAAATCTATAAATTAAATAATCATTTTGGTAAAGTTCCTTAGTAATTTAAAGTTCTTAAATTCTGTTTACATTTCCCACTACTCTCTCTTGAATCCTAACTTGAAAATTTTTTTTATTGGGTTTAAAATATACCATAGTAACATTATAAAACATTTGGTCAGTGGTAGCAGTTTGTGCTAAAATTTTCATATTTAAACAACTTATTTTTTTTAAAGCTGAGCTTGAAAATGTTTTATTCATTAAAAGAAAAATCAGTGCATCTAAAATTGATGTTATAGCAAATGATTAGTTTATTTCTCTTCTTTAAGCAAAATGGAAAGTTGGTTTCATAGTTCCTTCCATCTGATTATGGATGGAATAATGATAATATGATCAATTATTTCTTACTTCTCTGTGTACTTTTATTTGTAAATATAAACACTGTTGGTTCATTTTTATTTTTGATATTTTCAGCTATTATAAGGGAGTCAGCATTGAGCACAAATCAGCATTGAACAAATTTTCTTTTATCTTCTGGTTGAAAAACATTTGAGAGGAAGAATTTAAAAAGTTAAACCCATTATATAATACTTGTTGAAGCAATTCTTATTCAACTTAGAAGTTGCTTGAGTCAAGCCTTTGAAATCCTAAATATATCTCTTTTCACTTTCATGAAAAAAATGAATCCTAGTCTCTGTTGGAATTATTTAATTATCACTTGATTATTTAAATAAGAGTATGGTGAGACTGTGGTAATGGGCTGCTTGGCCACAATATGCCTTAAATGACGAACTACCTAGCTAACCTAATGCCCAGGCTTTGAACCTTAGTCTTGCTGATCTAAAAGTTTACCTTTATTAATTTCCTCAAGATGATCAATTTCTTGGTGATAGATTAATTAAAAATTACTCACAAGATTGAGATACATGTCACAACACAAAGTTATTAATTTAGAGTGGAGCTTCCTAT
Organism: Tadarida brasiliensis; assembly: GCA_030848825.1. Lineage (NCBI taxonomy): Eukaryota > Metazoa > Chordata > Mammalia > Chiroptera > Molossidae > Tadarida > Tadarida brasiliensis. The sequence goes on along the minus strand of CM061275.1, from coordinate 9,077,620 downwards.
TTTCCGTGAACCAGAGTACTTTGATCCCTTCTTCAGAGTACACCGTTCCCTGGTATCAAAATACCTGGGAATCAAATAAGTAATGAGAAAATGGATCTGGAATTAGAACAAAGAGAAAAAGGTATTTTGAGGAGTGTTGTACTCAGACCCATCCCAGTTAAGGTGGAAGGAGTTGGAGACCTTGTCCACAAGGGAGAGGACCTGAGACCTGGAGGAGAGAGGGGAGAATTGTGGAACTTCAGCGAAACTCAGCCACAGACCCCCAGAGGGGGGAGGCAAATCTCATGTGAAGTCCAGGAGTGTATAAGAAACTTGAGTAATGGTGGTAGTGGTGCAGGTAGACTTTTGAAAAGCATTCCAACTTGATGAAATGTGTTGAGTCTGACATTGGAATGGGGAGGTCCATGGAGTATTAGGGAAATTGCAGGTAGCCTGGTCATTTTCAAACACATGATGTCTGAGAGGATATAGTGAGATGTTTGGCTACCACTGTAGGTTGGTGGTAGGTAGAGCTTTGAATCATATGTGATCACCATGTGCTCTGGTGTAAGAAGATAACTGACAACAGAACAAAGCCATTGAAAGAGGACATAGGCCAGTGAGACCCATTAGGATGCTAGTACCATTGCCCGAGTTATAAAATTATGACTTCTCAAAGGGCTTCTCTTTATTTATTTTTTTATTTATTTTTATTAATTTATTTTTGTTACAGATGTTTCTCCTTTTTTCCCCATTGACACCCTCCTCCCCATCCCCCCACCCGTCCCCAGCTTTGTTGTCCATGTCCATCAGTTATGCATACATGCGCATAAGTTCTGTGGTTTATCTCTTCCCTCCCCTGCCACCCCCTCTTCTGAGGGTTGTCAGTCTGTACCCTACTTCCACATCTCTGGGTCTACCCTGTTCCTCAGACTGTTATGTTTATTATATTCCACAAATAAGTGAGATCATGTGATATTTGTCTTTCTCTGCTTGGCTTGTTTCGCTTAGGATAATACTCTCGAGGTCCTCAAAGGGCTTCTCTTTAGAGGAGGCGAACCTAATTATTATAACAGAGGTCAAAGTCCAATGCTGTCTTTAAAAAAAATATATTGGTGCCTGCTATGTGCCAGGTGTTATTTCAAGGCACTTTAAAAGGTTCTCTTGTTTAATCCTAACAACCACGCTAGGAGGTTGAGATTGTTATCCCAATTTTCAGTTGAGGAACTAAGTTTAGAGAGGTCAGTGCTTGGACAGATCTTTTAGCACTCCCTCCCTCATTGAGGGTTGTGCTCAGCCCCCACTCTCAGGGCCTCAGTTTCACACAAAGTCCTACTGCCTGCCACAACCTTGGATATGGCTTGGATATTTTGTAGTCTCTTAAAGTGATGATTTAGCCCATTGTTCTTTTTTTTTAATCCTCACCCGAGGATATTTTTTTCCCCATTTATCTTTAGATAGAGTGGAGGAGGGCAGGGAGAGACACACAGAGAGAGAGAAAGACACACACAATGTGAGAGAGACACATCCACTGGTTGCCTCCCGCACGACCCCGACCAGGGCCAGGGATGAACCACAACTGAGGTACGTGCCCTTGGCCGGAATTGAACCCGTGACTCTGTGGTCCGCGGGCTGACACTTTAACCGCTGAGCCAAGCTGGCCAGGGCTAGCCCATTGTTCTTAAGGTACAGTCTCTAAATTCCCTTAAATTGAGTTTAAAAAAAAATTTTTCTTTATTGATTTTAGAGAGAAAGGAAGGGAAAGGGAGAGAGTGATAGAAACATTGATGAGAGAGAACATCGATTGGCTGCCTCCTGCATGCCCCCCACTGGGGATCGGGCCCACAACCTGGCCATGTGCCCTGACCGGGAATCGAACCAGCAACCTCTTGGTGCATGCGTCGACCCTCAACCACTGAGCCACTTTGGCCGGGCTTAAATTGACTTTTTAATACCACTCTCCAATAAAGACACCAGGACTCCTTGGAGAAACAACCAATTGTAGGACTTGGAAAGTAAATATATATGAGGATCTTGAGCACACACATGCACACATTGGTGGGGATGTAGCAAAGGGGCCCAGGAGCCAACTGAAAGAGCATCCAGTCACCAAAGCTGAGATAACTTGAGCAACAAATTAATGAAGTAGTATTGGATCATAACCCAGCATATAAAATAAATATCCAGGAGTCCATACTGATGTAAATAGATGACTGGATAAATAAATAAATGGGGGAGAATAGACAAATCTGTGCAGAAAAATTCCTGATAATTGATGGTAGATCCTTCTCCCTCAACTCCACACACATTCAGTGTGGGCTATGTGCATCGACTTCCAAAGAGTACACTATGGAAACAGGGAAAAAGAATAACTTTATTGGACAAACATTGCCTCAGCTAGGTAATCAAAGTTGACATCAATTAAGTTGTATTGACATTATGTGCTATTAATATCATGTGATGAAAATGGCACTTTGGCTCGGCCGGTGTGGCTCAGTGGTTGAGCATGGACCCATGCACCAAGGGGTTGCTGGTTCGATTCCTGGTCAGGGCACATGCTCAGGTTGTGGGCCCAATCCCCAGTGGGGGGCATGCAGGATTGGAATGGGATTCTCAAACCTACTATTGGAAAGACAGAAATCGATGTTCCCTTTCATTGATGTTTCTCTCTCTCTCTCTCTCTGCCTCTCCCCCTCCCTTCCTCTGTCTCTAAAATCAATAAATAAAATGAAAAGAAAATGGCACTTTGCCGCTGTGTCTGCTTTCCAAATCACATAATCATGAAAAAATATAAAAGAAATCCCAGTTTACAAATATAAAAGACATGAAATATAAAATATAAAAGACAGTTTACAAAATACTTGGTCAGTATGCCTCAAAACTGTCAAGGTCATCAAAAACAAGGAAAGTCTGCCCAGCCAGTGTGGCTCAGTGGATTGAGCATCATCCCATGGACTAAGAGGTCCTGGTTTGATTCCCTGTCAGGGCACATGCCTGGGTTGTGGGCTCCATCTCCAGTAGGGGGCGTGCAGAAGGCAGCTGATCGATGTTTCTCTTTCACATAGATGTTTCTATCTCTCTCTTCCTTCCTTTCTCTCTAAAAAAATCAATAAAAACAAGGAAAGTCTGAGAAACTGTCACAGCCAAGCCAAGAGGAGGGTACGGGAACAGGGGACATGATGACTAAATGTAATGTGGTGTCTTGGGTGGGATCCTGGAGAAGAAAAAGGGCAGTAGGTTAAAAACTGAGGAAAACTGGATAAAGTATGGACTTTAGTTAAGAATAATATCAACATTGTTTCTCTAATTGTGACAAGTGTACCATATTAATTTATGATGTTAATAAGAAGGGGAAAATGGGCATGGGACCTGGGAATTCTCTGTATTATCTTCACAGATTTCCTATAAATCTAAAACTAGCGTAAAGTTAAATTTTAATTTTAAAATAATTATAAAAATGCCTCCAACAATTGTTTCGAAGTTACTCTCTAGGAGATGGTATTATTCTCACTGAGAACATACACAGATAGTCCTGTACTTTAAGCCCTGATTCGCCAATGTCTTCCCTCTCTTGGCTCACTTAGAAAAATTGAAGGTAAGGTGGAATGCACACTCTTTTATTTTATTTTATTTTTATTTATTTATTTTTTTTAAAGGAATAGCTAAGGACATTGTTTCACTTGCCATGGGGGTTTGTGAAAAATATTTTCACTAGATAATTTGATTTGTTGCCCAGTTCATAATTGTAATAATGATGATGACACTAATTAAATAATATTGATGATGGTAATAATAATAATAAACTTTAGAGGGAGGTGGGGAGAAAATTGGGTTTCTTGTTAACTCCTGCATGGCTGAGAGTAATAAAATTGGAATGGGATTCTCAAACCTACTATTGGAAAGACAGAGAAAACTGACATTGGTGTGATTTTCCTAGAAGCAATTAGCATAGTTGTTTGTATAAATTGAGCTTTAAGAAAAGTGGGATTATTCTGTTAGAATACACAATGATGCCAGTCCCAGTAGAGTCTTTTTCTTAACAAAGGTAGTTGATCTCTTCAAAGAGGAAAAGTCTCAGGAGGCAGGAATGAATTTTTTTTTCTGATTTAAAAAAAAGTGTAACTGACTTTTGAACATTCAGCAAATTACATGTAATCTGACATACTGAAACCCATGAGAATTAAATTTAATAAGGAAAATCTATCTCTGCATCTATGTCCTCTTCCAGAAAATGACTTTTGCCCTTTTCTTTAACTTGGATTCATGGGGAACACAATGCTTTGGGCCCAAGAACATTGTTAATTTTTTCATCAGTGAGTACCTAACCTAACCTAAGTCCAGGAGCCCCTGATGAGGATTTGGAGAACTTAGTACCAAAAAGAGCATTAAGAGAGGCTCTCTCTGGTGCCTGAAGTAGTAAGATAAACAACTGAGAGCTGTTACACCATGTTCTCTACCATGTGAAGAGAGCGGATCTGCATTGTGAGAGAAGCAGGAGCACAGAGAGGCGCAGAGATGTGAGAGAGAGAACCCTGGGGCTGTGCCAGGTTGTGGTTTTCCTTTTGCCCGAGTCCTAGCTGCAGTCCCTTTGCACAAGTTCACTCAAATTGGATTTCTGGCAGTTAGACTCTCCAAACACTATCTCTTTATAGCCTATTTAGATTCTTAAAAAAAATCTTTTTGAAAATATAAAAATTAGGATTTAATATAAGTATAAATTGACCATAGACATACACATGTAAAATAATGTCTTACACTGAGTCAACATCTAGAAGACATTTGAAGCTGTGTAGACATTAAAAGGGAGGGTTAATTAAAATCAGCAACAATAACGAAGAAATACTGTAACAATTTTAAAAAGTGGTACATTTTGACAAAAGAAGGCTTTAAGGGTTACAAAATGAACTTTAACCATCCCATGTCCCCCCTTTTTTTGCAGCACAAAGTTACATTATATACTTCAGGGCTTAAATAGATAACTCACTGAGAAATCACTCACAGAGGTGATAAAGTTCCTGACTCCAGAGGAACTGTTTCTTTTCGTATTGATGGAGGGATGCTGCTGGGTTAGATTGTTTTTGCAATATATAAAACAATTGTTTTTAAAAATATGTTTTTATTGATTCTTTTAGAGAGGAAGAAAGAGGGAGAGATAGAAACATCAATGATAGAGACATCAACATCGGTTGGCTGCCTCCTGCACGCCCCCTGCTGGGGATAGATCCCACAACCTAGGCGTGTGCCCTGACCTGGAGTGGAACCTGGATCTCTCAGTCCATGGGATGACGCTCAATCCACTGAGCCACACTGGTTGGGAAATATAAAAATAATTTTAAGAGAGAAATATATTACATTTCTCCCACTGATTTACTTTAGTTTTATTGGAGTGGACAGTAAGTGAATATGGATAGAGAATAATTTTTTAAAACAAAAAAATGTGTTACATCCAGTTTTTAATATTTCAGTTCTGTATATCTTGTTAGTATATTTTAGGGATCTATAACTATATGGATGACTAAAAAAATAAAAATACCCACTATCTTCCCTCTTTCCTTTGAGCCCCTCCTGCCTGCATTCCTCTATTATTTATCCCAAAACCATTCTTCATCTTTAGTTACAGCACCCTCTATTGACTTATTAGCAACATTACATTATAGCCATTTTTCCTTCAGAAGGAAAACACTTTGAAAATGTACTAAGGAGATAAACTTCCTGCAAATTGAATTGCTCTCAAACTATTTGAAACTTATTACATAGACAATAGTACAGTCACATTACTGCCAAGAAACAAGTGGTCATGAGTTTGAAGATATTACAAAGATACAAGTGAACAAACTTTAATGTCAGACATTCAGTTTTTGAGTATATGTAGTAAAACGGCATGAAAGAAATTGAAGATGACAAGAATTTCTATTTTTAAAATGAGTGATGAACACTTTAAAATGAGGAATGTGCATTTAAAGTTTCTCTCTGCACAGCTTCAAGAAACATTGATGAGACAGAGAAACATCCATCGTCTGCCTCCTGCACCTCCTACTGGGATTCGAGCCTGAAACCATAGCATGTGCCCTGACGGGGAATTGAACTGGCAACCTTTTGTGCATGAGACGACACCCAACCAACTGAGCCACACTGGTCTGGGTGGTAATAGTATTTTCTTAATCCATTGAGGACACATACTTTTGTAAAATACAGTAAAGTTGAATTATTAGAAAAGTGAAATAAAGAAGACAAGCTTGAGTTTTTAGTAGATTCAACAAACATAAAATTACTCTATCAAACAGCTATAACTTTTCTGAAGGCTTCCTCTTAATCTCTGACTTACCTTGTTGTGGACGGGTAACAGTTTGCAGTCTGGCACTGTTGTGTAAACCACACTTTGAGTGGTATTGCTTTATGCTAGTGTATGACAGAATCACGTGGGACTCTTGTGTAAGTGCAACTCTTGTTTAGAGGATCTAGAGTGGACCCAAGATTCTGCATTCCCAACAAGCTCCCAAGTGATACTGATACTGTTGGTCTCCAACTACACTCTTGTGTAACAAGTCAAAGTTTATGAACTTCATTAATGATCTTGATTTTCACAATGATCATTTGAGCTAAGAAATCTTATTCCCTTTTACTCACGTTGAAGTCAGATATTAAAGTCAGATGTATCGAGGCATAATTTCCAGAGTAAAATTAAACTTGTTTAGTATACAGTGCTGTGCATTTAAAAAAATGCATACAGTTGTATAACCACCACCATAATCAAAACAGAACCATTCCATCACCCCCAAAAGCTCCTTTATGTTCTTATGTAGTCAGCACCCCCAAACTCCAGATCAAGGCAACTGCTGATCTATTTTCTGTCCTTATGGTTTTGCTTTTCCAGAATGTCATGAAATGTATTGTCATGTGTATCAGTAGCCCATTTCTTTTCATTGCTGACTAGTATTCCATTGTATGAATGCAACACGAGTTGCTCATCCATTCACCTGCTCAAGAACATTTGCTTATTTCTAGTTTCTGGCGATTATGAATAAAACTGCTACAAACATTTCTGTATGCATTTTTGTGTCAAAAGTTTTCTCAGCCAAAATTTTGAAAGGTTATTATTCCTCTAATTATTACCAGGGGGAAAACAGAGGAGAATAAAAATATTTACGTTTGAGATGACCATTTCAAGCAGCCTCTCTTCAAGTACAGAATATCCACAGTAGGGGTTACTGTTAAAGGGAGTTTTTAAGGTCAGATAGAAAATTTGATGAAGTTTGAAGGCCTTTCCAAAGGAAGAGGATAATACTTAACAAGACTGGAAATTGGAAGTAATATAAGCAAATAAATTCATTTCCAGATGAGTTTACTAACCAGGCAGTCATCAATTTACAAACTCTAGATTCACATATATTTAATATATAAAATGATATGAAGGGAGGTAAGTTCAGGGTCTGAAGCCCTGGACTTGGTTTGAACAACTTGTCTTTGTTTAGTGATTTGGACGATGTGGGAGAGTTTTTATTTATGAGTCGAGTCCATTGTTTTCTCTACTGCAGATAATAGAAATACAGCGATAGTTTCTATTAAGCAGCCACAGGTGAACAGAGAATGATCACAATGAATGATATCTCATTTGATTGGCACGTCCACATACAATATACAACCTTATTATGAGGCAGATATTTATTGCACTTCGGAGGCCACTCAGAGCATGCACATCTCTGAGTTCACATGGCCGAAGCACCAGGACCCTGGTGTTTTCTAAGTCCAGTGTTCCTTCCCTTATCCCATGTTGTATCCAAGAAGTTCTGTCTTCCCTGGGCAGTGAACCCCAAGCCCTGTATCTGCATCTTATGAGGGAGGCCCTGAAGTTTTCTAACAAGAGCTGTTGGCAGGTCCTGCCTACGGGTTTTGGGGCAGAGCCTACTCACTAAGCTGTAGAACAAAGGAGACCCCTTTCTACCACTGCCCATCTGGATGGCTGTTTTCTGCAAAAGAGCCCTGAGTTTTTCCATTTGGATTTTCTGCACCCCCACCCCGAGTTTTACTGAGATATAATTGCTATAACACTGTGTTCCTTTTAGGTGCTACTTTAAAAAATTGCTTTCAGATTTAATCCCTCTGCTTCTTAGGGCAGGATTCCCGGCCCAGGGTGTGCATTTTTGTGAATGGAAAACAGGCTGAGAGATGTGCAGTACCTGTGGAGTGACAGGAAAAAGTCAGAGATCTGTGCTCTGCTAAACAAAGCCCGACCTGGCCCAGTTTCCAGTCAGAGAGAACCACCTCCGGGCAGGGAACCAGGCCTCCCAGCCAGGAGGGAAAAGGTTGGAAGGTAAGGAGCTTGCGCTCCAAACTGTCCCCACTACAGTCCCCTAGTAGCCGACGCTGAGGCCCACGACTTCTGGGGGCTGGATCCTCGTTCCTCTTACCCGCGTCCCTGACAGCTGGGACCCGAGCGTACGGTCTCCCCAGCTGCCACAGCCCCCCGAGACCCACGCGCAGCCCGGCCCTTCCTGCCCGCCCTGGGCCGCGCCCGGTGGAGGCGGGCTCCGGGCGAGCTCCTCCCCGAGCCGCGGCCCCTCCCTGCGCGCCCCGCCGGACTTGGGTGGGGTTCCCGCGGCGGCTTGTGCTCACGGCGGGCCCTGGCAGCCAGGCGGCGGCTGTCGCGAGGGATCCCGGTGACTTCGCTCGTCCGCGCGCCTCTGGGACGATGCTGCGCTGGCTGCGGGGCTTGGTGCTGCCCGCGGCGGCCTGCCAGGACGCGGAGCCGCCGCGGCGCTACGAGACCCTGTTCCAGCAGCTGGACCGCAACCGGGACGGCGTGGTGGACATCGGCGAGCTGCAGGAGGGGCTCCGGAATCTGGGCATCCCCCTGGGCCAGGACGCCGAGGAGGTGGGTCGCTGCTGGGTGCGGCCCGAGGGCCGGGAGGGCTGCGGGGAGTCGGGTCACTGCCAGCTCGGAGGGCGGCGGCCCGGGCTCCGCCAGGAAGGAGGAGGAGCCGGGGCTCCCAGCCTCGAATGGGTTCAGATGCTCCCGAATGGGGCGCGCGGCCTGGTACACCCCCGCACACAGACGCGCCGCTAGTTCTGAAAGGCTCCCCGTATTTTCCCAGATGAAATCAGTGCAGTGAACACGCCCACTGGACCACAGTACTTTTGATCTGAATGCACCCCAGGTCCTTTACCTGCCTTTTTGAGCCTTTGCAAACATTTAATCAAACTTGAACTTTATAGCTGTCAGGTTTCAGTGGGCCCCAAATCCTGTAAAAAGCTCACATTTTGTAGCTCTTCGAAGCTGCTTTGCTGCACCAGCTAGTTTTGCCTGTTTCAGATCCCCTTGGAAACCAGCCTTGGCCAAACACTTACATGGTGACAGACGATGATTTGACTTCGGTGGTGGGCACACAATGCAATATACAGATGATGTATCATAGAAATGTGCACTTGAAACTCATATGATCCTGTTAACCAACGTCACCCCAATAAATTTCATAGATAAAAAAAACAAAACAAAAAACAAAACAAAACCAATCTTATGAGTTTTCCCCAACTTCCTGTTGAGGACAGGCGACATTCCTTTGATTGACATTCTTCATGCCCAGGGTACATAAACTGACCTGTAGGGTTGGCCCACTGGTCTCTGAGTCATTTTAATTGTGTCGCTGAAGTTCAGCCCCCTTAGCAGGGCGGATGTATTTGGACTGTCTCCAAACCCACGGAAACCTAAGAGGAGCTTCGGCATCCCTGTCCCAAGAGGGAAAGTGATTCAACTACAGAGCCAACAACTGTTTTATAGTTTTGTATTTTAAGCTACTCATTCCATGTCTGCAGTACGGACTGGCCTCTTCAGTTTACTGTTTCTTCCTCAGTCAGATTTAGTAAGTTATAATTTTTAGGAAACAGCTCATTTTGTCCAAGGTTCATACTATTCACTTATGATTTTTAAAATATTCTGACTGTATCTGTACAGTTATGTTCCCTAATTCATTCCTGGTCCCTTTTGCTGATTGCCTCTGTTTTTTTATTTTGTCCCTTAATTTCTGTTTATTTCCTTCTCTCTTTTTTAGGTTTACTCATTTGTTCTTTTTAAAATTACTTGCATTGCCCTGGCCGGTTTAGCTCAGCAGTTAGAGCATCGATCTGCGGTACAGAGAGACCTGGGTTCGGTTCCCGCTAAGGGCATGTACCTTGGTTGCAGTTTGTCCCCGGCCCTGGTTGGTCGTGCGGGTGGCAGCCACTTGATGTGTCCCTTTCACGTCGATGTTTCTCTCTCTTTCTCTCTCTCCCTCCCACTCTATCTGAACAAAAAATGAAAAAATGTCCTCAGGTGAGGATAAAAAAAAAACTTTTTTTTAAATTACTTGCATTAAATGCTCAATTCATTAATTTTAAGCTACAGATAGTAACCCTTTAATCACTTCTTTAGCTGCATCCCCCAAGTTTGTGATTTTGTTGTTAGTTAGTTCCAAGTATTTTCTAGTTTCCAATATGATTTCATCTTTGACCCATGAATTATTTAACCATGTACTTTAAATACATGCTTTTTTGTTGTTGTTTGGTTCTTTGAAAATATGAATAAAATAGACAAACCTCTGGCTAGATTGATTGAGAAAGAGAGAATAAAAAATGTTTTCACTTTTCCAAAATTTACATAAGAACAAATATAAAGCTGTATGTGCAAACACAGAACAGGATGGCACATGTTTATCACTATATGTATTATATGCACATACATGAAATATACTTTTATTTCCAGCTATGTAGGAAAATATAACCAAAATTTACCTGTCGCAAGGTACCTAGAAATGCTGGATAAAATATATTTTTTATTTTAAAAACTCACTATTTTTAGAGCAGTTTTGGGTTTACAGTAAAACTGAGAGGAAGGCACAGAGCTTGCCGGTGTACTCCCTGCTCCTGCAGGCGCATAGCCTCTCCCCCACTGCCAGCATCACTCACCAGAATGGTACATTTTTTACCAACGATGAACCGTCAAAGTCCATAGTTTATCTTAGGGTTCACTCTTGGTGCTGTACATGCCATGGGCTTGGACAAGTGGATATGACATATCCATCATTATAGTATCATACAGAGTAGTTTCACTGCCCTAACAGTCTTCTGTGCTCTGCCTATTCTTCCCTCCACCACTGATCATTTTATTGCCTCCATAGTTTTGCCAGATAAACATCTTTTTACATGCACAGATAAGCTTGTAAGAAAATCTAGCCAAACTGCCTGGGTTTAAATCTTGGTTCTGCTACTTACTAGTTAATTTTGGGCCATTCTTTAAATCTCTCTAGCCTCAGTTTCCTCTGTGACAGAGGTAACACAAGGGTTATTGTGAAGAATGAATAAATTAATACCTGCTACCTAATAAGCAATCAATTAACGATTAGCCTTTAAATGATCTAATACTGTTACTACAATCACTACTGAAGAGAAGTGTCAAACTCTCCCTGTAAGACCTTGGAGCTTCCACCCTTTCTTTATAATTCTGTCAATTTCCCCCTTTTATATTTTGAGACTACACTATCAAATTTAGCATTGTTGTATCTTCCTGGTGAATTGCTCCTTTTATCATGCTGTTTTCCTGCTTACCCTCATTAGCATAGTGCCCCTCATATTTTTCAGATGCCCGAATTATTTCACTAGTCAGGGTATTCCCCTCAACCAGGTCATATTTCCGGGTCTTCAGCAATGTGTTCCTGCCTTGTGCAAGGCATATCCTTACCCCATATGCCACTCTGGGCTCTTTCCTGCAGGGTGGTGAGTGAGTCAGTTCCCAAGCCCCATGTACCCACCTCTTGTCTTTGACCCCTCCTCGTAGTAAGTGTGTCAGTGGGCCTCTGAGGGGGCAGAAACCAAGATGGAGTTGGGTGTACCAGAGATTTATTGGGGAAATGCCCGTGAAGGGTATGGCAGAGGGAACAGGAGTGAGCCTCGGGGGTCTTCAGACCAGGATGCAAGTTTAACCCCTCTGAAAAGAGTGCCACAAGGAAGGGTTGCCTTAGGAAGAACCTCAGACCAAAGCATGGTCTTTGAAAGTCTCAACGAGGCTACGAGGCTAGTGGGCAGTATCTGAGGAAATGCTGTCCGGTAGGGGGTGCTGCGCTGGTGCCGGCTGCCCCGTGCTAGCACCCCACTGTGGCTAGCCACAAGCTGGAGCAGCCCAGGGCGAGTGAGGACTGGTGTGAGGGCTGCAGTGGATCCAAAGTTCCGGAGGTGTGGTGGGCTAGGCTTTTGGTCCCCTGGGCTCCCGCAGCAGGTTTTCTTGAAGGCCATCTGACCTAGCCACCACAGGTCTGCTTCTCTCTATGATCCTCAGCCTCTCTTCCTCAGGGAGGTCAGAGGGACAAACCACAGTCCCCATTGCTTCACCTGGTCACACCTGGCACTCATTATTTCCCTTCTTGATCGTCTATTTTAAATTCCACTCACACCCAGCTATCATCTCTGTAGGTCTTGGTGACTTACCTGGTGGTATGACTCAAACCTGCATTCCTGAGCTTCTCAGGCCAGTGTTACTGCAGGTGCTGCCGAGTCACCGATCAAATTGTGCATGTGGGTCACCTGCATTGCATGCATTTCTCTGTCTCCCTCGTATAAGAGCAGCCCTACCTCCTGCTGCTCAGGATCAATTCACACCTACTAAGATGGTGACTTCTCTTGCCTGCCGGTCCCTGGTCACAAGAGTATATCCTGTTTGGGGACCAGCAACTAACTCTGCAGAGCCCAGAGTTGTGGGAATGGGAAGCAAAAAGTCCCCCAGTGAGTTTCTGGGAATGATAGTCAGGGGACCACTCTTGCTTCCACTTCTGGGTTCCTGGACTCATGTACTCTTCCTGTTGGGGGCACAGAGCCAGACACAGGTCTTTGATTTACTACATGTGCTGCATCCTGAAGGGTGGCACCCGTCTCTGTCAGATATTGTCTCCTCGGTGATGCTTCACCTGTGCTCTCAGTGGGCCATTCCAGCATCCTGTGGGGCCTGCTGCTTCTGGGTGGAGTGTTGTGTGATATGGACAGTGGACTCCTTGGTCATGGGCCCCCTCCCACACTTCTTTTACTATGAAGCAGGCCCCTGGTCAGAGGCTGTGCTATGTGAGATTTCATGCCTGTAGATCAGGCATTCCTGAGCCCCCACGTAGAGGTGCTCTCTGAGCCTTTGTGGGCAGGACGGGAAAACCCCTACCAGGAAGAGGTATCTACTTCTGCATGGACGAGCCAGTGCTCTACCCGGACAGGAGGCCCCGATGTTACTGACTTTCCACCTGGTCACCAGGGTCTTCCTGAGAAATAGAGTCCTATTGAGTGGACAAAGGCCAGATTATGAAAGGCACTGTGGGCCTGCTGGGTGGTCTGGATTTTTAGTCTATGAGTGATGGGAGCCCTTGAGAAGTTTTAGGAAGATCTCTCTGGTGGCTGTGTGGAAAATAGATGGAGTTGAGGGAAGCCTGGGAAACAGTAGCCAGTCAAATAATTGGAATTAGGATTATGTGGCCAATTTTTATAGGGGAAAATTTCAGTTCCTTTGGACCTTAGATGGAAAGAGTATAGCATATAAAAATAGAATGTGGAAAGTAGACATAGGGATACAATAGCTAACCATTACAGTGTGTTCCAAAATGTCCCAGGAAGGGAAAAGACATCAAAGCCAGTCCCGAGACAAAGTTGTGTGAAATCACTGATTTCTTCTGATGTGACTTTTCTTTTCCATATGTTCCTCAATCCCCTCATTATGAAAGTAGTGTTTTAGAAGAGAGGAAATTTGTATTAAGTTCTCCTGGGCCTTAGGAAGGTAAGAATATGGAATGAGTAGGATGTCATGTGAGGAACAAGGAGATACAGTAGTTATTACTAATTGTCCCACAACTATCCCGTAACCCTATCTGCTCTTTTGAGTATTTTCTGTCTCCTCCTCTTCTTCCTTCTCTCCCTCCTCCTTGGTTATTTTTCATCACAGGCTACATTGGAACATTCTAAAAGACAGTCCCAATGTTTGGATGTCATTTGAGGTATTCTGAGGGAAAAAAATTTCAGGACATTACAGAGTAGAGGAAATAATCTGGATTCTAGTGTACCGAAATGGAAATTATGAGGAAAATAAACTAATGGTGAGAATCAGTAGTTTTGGCTTGAAGTTTGCTTATTTTGTTTCACTATAGGCTTGGAAGACTGGAACAGAGTAGGGCCCAAAAAAGTCTGAATTTAGAATTAAGGCAATAAAATGAAAAAAGGGGATCTTGCCCAATAGGATTTTACAGATATTTATTTCTTCCTTCTTGAATCTTGGCATCGTTTTAGTGGCAACTCTTTAATTAATACATGGAAGAGAAAGGGGGACAGGTTTTGTAGAGTATGAAGGTATTCTTGTATCCAAGTTCAGGGCTAGTTGATTTAACAAGTTCACCTGGGAAATTATAGGCAATTTAAAAACTAAGTTGTTTGCCATATTGTCATAGGCACACACTCTTACTGGAACTTCTTAGGAGAGACATAGGATTATAAGGGGCGTAGGCCTGTTGCATGGACAGGAATACCAAGAAGGGAAGCTGCTCCGAGTCCAAAGGGTCTCATAGTGATGATTAGATTGTCAGCTCTCTGTTTTGCTCCCTCTTATCAGTTGTATACTGTGCTGTCAGTCTGTTCTTTATTACCCTGGCTGTGACTTCCGTCTTTTCTACTTGGTCCTATGTATGCACTCTTGTGCCCTAGCTGGATGCCTGAATTTCTGTGACTCATTGTGACTACTTGTATTCTCTGTGGTGCACAAGGAAGGACCATTCCCTGTGGACTGTAAACGTCTCTTCTGTGGAATAATTCATTCTTGATTGGGCCACAGCACGTCTTGTGAAACAGCATTAGACATTTGCCACTGCTCGGCAGCTCTGGGGGAAACACTGGTTGCAAAGCCACAGTAGTACCTATGACTACCCGTGGCGCAACCTCCTCCTAAAGGCAAACCCATGGGTATTTCAAGGACAGGTAATGTCCTCTTTATGTTGTCAGTACTTGACCTGATGAGTCAATAGGTCAAGAACTAACAGACAACAGCTTGATTAAATTTTCCTGATGAATTTTAAAAAATTATTTATTTTTTTGGAGCAGTTTTAGGTTTACAACAAAATTAAGAGGAAGGTATCATACTGGACTCATACAGTAGGTAGCCTTTGAGATTGGCTTCTTTCACTTAGTAATATGCATTTAAGGTTCCTCCATGTCTTTTTATGGTTTGCTAGCTCATTTCTTTCTTTTTTTAAATTCTCACCTGAAGATATTTTTCCATTTATCTTCAGATAGAGTGGGAAGAAGGGAAGGAGGAAGAGAGAGAGAGAGAGAGAGAGAGAGAGAGAGAAAGAGAGAAACATCAATGTGAGAGAGACACATCCATTGGTTGTCTCCTCCACGACCCTGACCAGGGCCAGGGCCTAACCACAAGGGTACGTGCCCTTGGTGGGAATTGAACTGGCAACTCTTTGGTCCGCTGGCTGACACTCTAACCACTGAGCCAGGGCATAGCTCATTTCTTTTTAGTGCTGAATAATATGCCATTATCTGGATATACCACAGTTTATGTGCCCATCACTTACTAAAGGATATCTTGGTTGCTTCCAAGTTTTGGAAATTATGCTTAAAGCTGCTATAAACATTTGTGTGCAGGTTTTGTGTAGATATAAGTTACATACGTTTTCAACCCTTTTGGGAATATACCAAGGACTGTGATTTCTGTGTTGTATTGTGTGTATTTATAGTTTTGTAAGAAACTGCCAAAATGTCTTTCTTTTTCTCTTTTTTTCCCCCTAAAATTTCTTCCAAAGCAGCTGTACCATTTTGCATTCCCACCAGCAATGAATGCATATTCTTGTTGCTTTACATTAAATTTAATATTCAGCTTTTTAAAGAGCACTCCATATTTAGGAAAATAAATTACATAAAAAGCGAGGTTTTTACTGTGAAATCACACTTCCCGATTTCTGATGGAGCAGGCTGAGGAACCACAGGTGTATGTATAGGGCAGCCAGAGCCCTCTGGAGTCCCAGAGTGGGATTCAGAAGAGTCACGGACATTGTGTATGAGTATCTCCCGACTTCTCTCTGGGACCCTAGCTGACTTCACTTCTGCCCACTTTGAGCTTTTCCTCCCAGGTGTGCATCTGTGAGACTAGAGGGGGGACCTGGAGGAGCGGCCTTGCCCTGCAGTCACTGCCAGCCAGGTGAAGATGAGGTTCTGGGTTGGGGGTGGGTAAGAGGGTGGGGGAGCATCACAGAAGGAAAGGCCCAAGTGGGCAGATTTTCATTAAGTCCCTAATTCCCAATCTTCCCTACAACAATTCTTAAGTGTCTCAACCTTAGAAGAAGACTTCTTGGAAAGGTGCAACCAAACAACTTTCAAAAACTGTTGGCCCTCACCTCCGATCATTATGGCCCCACGGTCCATGTCCCAACACCCCTCTACCCACTTTTCTCTGAAAAGAAACTCTACCTCTGTGCAAAGGTCTCCGTAAGTCCTGGGGGAAAGCCGCTTCTGCTGCAGTGGGGTGGAAACCAGGGCGTCTGATCGGCTGGCCTGGGAGCGGAGCTGGAACACCGTGGCCACCCGCCTCGGGCCAGGCCCCCAGCGTGACCCCACCAGGCTCCTGGAGCACCGCGTGCCTCGGCCCTGGAGCCGTTGTGATGCGCCCTCCCCTTTCTGCTTTTATCTCGCGGAGGGGCTTTGTCTTTGATGCCCCAGAGGATGCTGCTATCTTAGGTCGCTGCCATCTGGACTGTGGTGGGCAGAGATCCCCCTCCTCCCTCTCACTTCCTCCTCTGGGAGACTCTCGGGGGCCGCAGCGTGGACCACCCCTGCTGCCAGACAGCCCTGATGGACGCTCTCTACGAAGAACTCTTTTGGTACCTGGACCATAATGAGGATGGGACCCTGGACATCCTTGAGCTTCAGGAAGGCCTGGAGGATATAGGGGTCATGTCCTTCCAGGAGGAAGGGGAGGTGGGCCTCAGTGGGGCTGTGGCCAGAGAGATGTTGGGGCTGGGAGCCCTGCAGAGGCCTTGGGCAGAGAGGGGTGAAGCCAAATGGACACGTTCGGAGCTTGACCTCGGCCCTACCATAGCCTTCAGGTCCATTATCAACGTTACTATATAAAGAATAACTCAACACAGCTTGAGTTTTCTCCCTGATTAAGAAAACTTCCAAATTCAAATTGCTCTCTAGATGTTGGCTGCAGCCTTGTTTGGGGGTCACATTGTTCAGTGTCCTCATCTGTTGTTGGGAGCCTAGGTGGGCATCTAGGCCAGAGATGCTTCCTCCCAACTTTGGGGATGTCCTTTAACTTGTGATTTTCAAAATCATTGTACATTATTATTTCTATTGATCAAAATGTAAATTCCTTAGGTGAAATTTCAGTATTTAAATGGCTCCCAGAGCCCAGCCCATGTGGCTCAGTGGTTGAGCATCGACCCATGCATCAAGAGGTTGCCCATTAGATTCCCAGTCAGGGCACATGCCCAGGTTGTGGGCCAAATCCCCAGTGGGGGGCATGCAGGAGGCAGCCAATAGATGTAAGCAATAATTGATGGTATTTGAATCAAGGCTATTTAGGTTGCAGATAAGAGAATCCTGCTCACATTCCTTTAACAAAAAGGCTGGGATTCTTTGTCAATACTCTTTATCAGATTAAGGAATCACCACTCTGTTCCTAGTTTGCTGTGAGTTTTTAATTATGAATGATGTTGAATCCATCAAATGTTTTTCTGCATTTATTAAGATGATCATATGACTTTTCTCATTTATTCTGTTAATGTGGTCAATTACAAGAAATTTTTTTAAAGTGTTATTCTAACCTTGCATTACTAGAATACATCTATCTATCTATCTATCTATCTTCCATTTTATAAACTGTTATAGCACACATTATATATATATAGTATTATACATTTTATATATAATGTTATCCATTTTATATATTGTTGGATTCTATTTCATTTCCTAGCCTTTTATTTAGGATTTTCCCTTCTATCTCACTAATGACATTGCTTATAATTTTCTTTTGTGGGAATGTTTTTAAATTACAGATTAAATTTCTTTGATACTTATGGGACTACTTAGATTTTCCAGTGATTTGTCATAAATTCTCTTTTTGCAGGCATTTATCTATTTTATCTCGATTTTCATACTTTTAAGTTGTTCATAGTATCCTTAATGTCTATAGTGTCTAGTGTTTTTCATTGTTACTTTCTGACGTTGGTTATTTGCCAGTTTCAGTGGTATATCAATTTTACTTTTTTTTTTTTTTTCCCAAAGAGCCACCTTTTGGTATTGTTGATCCTCTCAATAATGTATTTGTTTTCTTTATGATTACTTTTTTATTCTTTATTTATTTTTTCAACTTAAAAATTTTTTTCTAATTATTTGAGATTGAGGTAAGCCTTTGATTCTTTGATTCTTCATTGATTTCCAGCCTTTCTTCTTTTCTAATTCTGCATTTAAATCCATAAATTTCCCTTTGAGCTTTTGTTACATCTCATGAGTTTCAGACCCTTTTCTCTCTGAGTCCAGAGCTTGGAAGTCTGACCATTATACTGTCTGGCCACACCAAGGCATTATTTTCTCAGAAGAGCATGACCATCAAACAATAGAATTTTGTAAGCTTTGAGTGAGTGATTGTGAGTGTCTTAACAGGCAGAAGGTATATATTTTGGGTGAAAGTGGAAGAGGGCTTACATGTAATATAAAATACCATAATTTTTATTTCTTTCTCAAAAGCAATGATTTCTACTAATAGAGATATGTTCATATGACAGCTTTATCAGAAATTTAGTAGAAATCATTCTCCCATTTTCTTTGGGAAAAGATTATTTAATTTTGGAAATCCAAGGGAAAAATACTGTGTTAGTCATTTAAATCCCGAGTGTTTGTCTTTTATCTTATGATTTTTGAAAGACATGTATTATAGGAAAACAGCCAATCTACTTGAATATATGTACAAATAATTTAGTATTTTAACCCATTTAAAAATACTTCTTTTTTTCCCCTTTTTTTGTAGAAAATTTTTACTACTGGTGATATCAACAAAGATGGAAAGCTGGATTTTGAAGAATTTATGAAGTACCTTAAAGACCATGAGAAAAAAATGAAACTGGCATTTAAGAGTTTGGACAAAAACAATGATGGTGTGTTTTATTTTTGCTCATCACCAGCTGTGAGGAGACACTTCTACTTCCAAGAATCTAAAACAATGTATATTTAGTCTTTCTTTTTTTAGGTGATAATTATTACTAGTGTTAATACTTGTTTTTCTTAGTAATGTGATTTTTATATAGAAGTCATGTTTTTAGTCAAGAAAACTTGTTATTTGTCTAATGAATTAAAAAACTATGAGTTAGGGCTGTTTGTAAAATGTTAACTATGGAACAATATGCTGATTGACTTAAAGCTATAGATTAAAAATAATTGTGTTTTCTTGCTTTCTGGGCAAGAGAGATTTATTGTTCTTTTTATATTTAGGCATAAATATGACATAATCTAAAATTTAAAAACTTGTAGATTATCTTACATTTGATAGTCTTTTTGAAAGAATTCATTTAGAGCGGATACTCTTTGATCCTGAAAATTGGAAAAAAAATAGCAGATCAACATTTAAATGTGTGTCTTCTGACTGGAATTATGGTTTCTCTGTTTAGATTAATAGCTTGGAGTGAGAGTCCATTTGTGTTGAGTAGGAAGCAAGAGCCACAGTAGGAGGAAGGGGAGAGTCCTGAAACCCTCATCACCAGAGGCAATCTAATAGGAAGAGAGAATTTATTTTAAAAAATTAGAATGCATCCTCCAATCCCTTCCTAAAGACGAGCAGTCAGGACCATTTCATTCACAGACTTATTATTATTATTATTATTTTTATTAATTTATTTTTGTTACAGATGTTTCTCCTTTTTTCCCCATTGACACCCTCCTCCCCATCCCCCCACCCTGTCCCCAGCTTTGTTGTCCATGTCCATCACTTATGCATACATGCGCATAAGTTCTCTGGTTTATCTCTTCCCTCCCCCCCCACCCCCTCTTCTGAGGGGTGTCAGTTTATACCCTACTTCCACATCTCTGGGTCTACCCTGTTCCTCAGACTGTTATGTTCATTATATTCCACAAATAAGTGAGATCATGTGATATTTGTCTTTCTCTGCTTGGCTTGTTTCGCTTAGGATAATACTCTCGAGGTCCCTCCATGTCGTCTCAAAGGATAAGAGATCTTTCTTTCTTACAGCTGCATAGTACGCCATTGTGTATATGTACCACAGCTTTTTTATCCATTCATCCACTGATGGACACTTGGGCTGTTTCCAGATCTTAGCTATTGTAAATAGTGCTGCTATGAACATGGGGGTACATGTATTTTTTCTGATTGGTGTTTCAGGCTTCTTAGGGTATATTCCTAGAAGTGGGATCACTGGGTCAAATGGCAATTCAATTTTTAATTTTTTGAGATAATACCATAGTGTTTTCCACAGTGGCTGCACCAGTCTGCATTCCCACCAGCAGTGTACTAGAGTCCCCCACAGACTTATTATTGAAAAATTTAAATAAATAGATTGAGAGAAAATATGGTTCATATCAGGGTTGGCAAACTTTTTTTTTGGTAAAAGACCACATAGCTTTGTGGGCCAGTGGTCTAGGTCTCTGCTGTCATAATACAGACACATCCAGAGACAGTATGTAATGAATGGACATAGCTGTGTTCCAATAAGACTTTATTTACAAAAGCAAGCAGTAGGCTTTATTTGACCAGAGGGTTATAGTTTACTGGCCCTGGACTATACTGAACATTGTATTCAGTTAGAGTCAAGGCAGATTCCTGCAAACAAACAACTCAACCCTTTGAATGGTTTTGAAGACTGTTCAAGTTTGTGACTCACCAGGAAGAGCTGAGTTTGTGGTGGAAAGTTGTGCTATTGGACAATTTGCTACCTCCCATAAACCTTACATTATATGCCCCCAAGTCTAGCCTTAGTCTAGTCTTCTAGCAAAATTCAGTTCTTACAATCAACTTCTTCCCAGTAAACTTTCATCCCACCCTGGACCCTCTCTAGTTCAGTGGCAGAGGTCAGACTGTCCTGGATAGTGTTAGGGCAGACAGTAGATGGTAAACGGTGCTACCTCAAGGTAATCTGCCAGATAAGTACAGGTCAGTCATCACAGTGCATAAGTGTGCACTTATTGGCTGTCCATTTCAGAAAACTCTAATTGAACCAGAGGAAATAAAAGATGAAATTTTATGATACATTTGTAGTAAATACAAATAATTTTTCCTTAATTTATCTTGTTTGTATATTTTAAAACAGTTTATCATTATAGGTTTATAATTTTGTTTATCAGACTTTCTTAAAGCAAAGCATATATACTCTATCATCATTATTCATGGGTTCTGTGTTTGAGAATTTGCCTACTTGCTAAAATTTAACTCCCAAGGTAACCCCCAAACCAATACTCATAGCACTTTCACAGTCATTTGTAGACATGTACAGAGCAGTGAAAAGTTTCAGTTGCTTGATGTGCACATTCGTAGCCGAGATAGAACAAGACGATGCTCTGCTTTCTTGTTTTAGCTTCTATACTTTACATAGGGTACTTTAGGTGTCCTTCTTCAGTCTACTTAGTGCCATGTTTTATGAATTTTGTGCTTTTGGTTGGTGATTTTGCCATTTAAAATGGCTCCCAAGCTTAGTACTGTCTAGCATTCCTAAATGCAAGAAGGCTGTGATGTGCCCTAGGAAATAAATACATGTGTTAGGTAAGCTTCAGTCAGGCAACAGTTACAGGACTGTTGACTGTGAGTTCAATGTTAATGATTCAATAATATATATTACATAAAGTGTCTTTAAACCGAAACACATAAAACAAGGTTGTGTATTGATTGGTTGATGAAAATGTGACCAGAGACTCATAGGACCCTAACCCTGTATTTCCTGTAGGAACAATGGTTCAGTATTTGCTAATTCAGGTTAACAGGGACCTTGTAGAACGTAGCTACCGTGAATAATGGGACTCAACTGTCTCTTTAAGAGTACGATATTCAGAGTGGTATTTAAGGAATTTCATTGCTAAGAGACGGATGCCTCTAATTATCCTTATATTGGCTTAACTTTGCTCATTCCTTTCACTACCAACAGTAATTTTTGCCCTTCTCTTTTCTTGGAGAACTTTGCCATTAATACTGGTTTAGCATCAGATCTCTCTTACTGTTTTGCTTCATCCTACCCTGTGCCTATTAGGCTGAGGATCCTCACGAGTCTGTGAGCTGCTTGAGGGAAATGTAGTCTTACTCCCGGTTCTTGTTTACATTTTCCCTTCTTCTCTTCTGATTCTCCTTTTTCTGTGTACAAACATGCCCTAATTTCTCTAATAATAACAATTTCCCATCTTTCATCATCCTACTGTCCCTGCTCCCTTTATTTTTATTGCTAGATTTCTCTTTGGCTTCATTTAGGCATTTTCTACTTCCTTTTAACCTGGTGCAATAAATACCCTGTCATCTATTAAAATGTAGAAATGCATACTTTTAAAATTAATCAATGCATCTGGCCAGTGTGGCTCAGTGGTTGAGCATCGACCCATACATCAAGAGGTCGCCGGTTCAATTCCCGGTCAGAACACATGCCCAGGTTGTGGGCCCGATCCCCAGTGGGGGGCATGCAGGAGGCGGCCAATCGATGTTCTCTCTCATCGATGCTTCCATCTCTCTCTCCCTCTCCCTTCCTCTCTCTCTAAAATCAATAAAGGAAAAAATTTAAAAAAATTAATCAATGCTAGCTCAATTGAATCTACCTCAAAGTCCAAGTACCCCCCCCCAATATTATTTTGTGTTAGTTTCAGGTGTATAGCACAGCAGTCAGACAATCATGCACTTCACAAAGTGCCCCCCCCCCCCCCGCCCATATTTCTAGCACCCATCTGGCTCCAAGTTCAAACATCTTGATTTGAATCTCGGTTCTGCTGCTTTAAGGCCACGGAAGCTCTCAGTCTCTTCTTCTTTAGGTGGAATATCATTATTTACCTACAAGGCTGGTATGATTTCTGAGTGAAATAATGTGTGTGTACTTGTTTAATGTATTTGTTAAATTTTGAATTGGTGTTGTAATATGTACTTAAGCAAATCTAATATTCCCCTAAATTCATAATTTTACCTCAATCAGTTCAAGGCTTTCCCTGATAAAATGAGGAATTTGAAATTCATGATTTCTAAGGTCCTTACAGTTCTGAGTCTGAGTTTATGCTCTTTTTATTTTTTTAAAGGAAAAATTGAGGCTTCTGAAATTGTCCAGTCTCTCCAGATATTAGGCCTGACTATTTCTGAACAACAAGCAAAGCTGATTCTTCGAAGGTAAGCTCTTCAGTTGATGGAGAATCGTTGTTGTTTTTGACTTTCGTTTTCACGTCCTGCATTAGAGAGCTACGTGTGTCAGGTGGTTAAAACAAGCCCATGCCCCTCACCATCCCTCACTGCACACACTCAATATCTCTCTTCCCTTTTTCTTCCTTCTCATTTTGTATGCACACATACATCTCAAGTGTAGGAGTGGGGAGTATAAGTTTAGACAGGGCTCTTTCTTCTCTTTAAAATTTATTATCTTATTTAAGTATAGTTGGTATACAATCTTATGCTAGTTTCAGGTGTACATTATAGTGATTCAACATTTTCATACCTCACAAGGTGACCACCCCACTAATTCTAGTCCTGCATGCAAACTCATCACAGTGGTATTGACTATATTCCCCTTCACCTTTCACCTGTCCTCCACCGCTCCCTTCTGGTGACCATCCCTTTGGTCTCTGTTTCTATGAGTCTGTTTCTGTTTTATTTTGTTTATTTAGATTCCACATACAAGAGAAAGACAGACAGGATTCTTTCTTGCAAACCCTCAAGGGGCTGTGGAATGTCAGGAAGGTGTTAAATCTGTAGAGAGGTCTAAGAGTGTTCCTGTTCTGTTTCCCATTGGTGTCTAATGTGGCAGTAGACTCATGGTCTCCAGGGAAGGAGTCTAGCAGGTGGATCACACTGCTTAACCTACAGGTGACTGGATAAGAGGGGGATTCCTGTGCTCTTCCAGCTGACTGGCAAAGAAACACCACGTAAATTTTCAGAAAACAGAGGTGCTAATTTTTCCTATCAGTTCAACCATTTCATAGGTCAGAACTTTACCTTAATGTTTTATTTCACAGGATAGAACAATAATCTCCGAAGTCTGAGTTCCTTGAAAACTCTCTTGTTACAAATACACCATAGGGACTAATATTGTTTTATGACACCAGAGAACAAGAAAGGATGTTTACATTATACTAATACTTTTGTGAATGTCTTTGGTCTTCCACATGATATAAAAAGTTTCTTCGAATGGTTTTATTGTAGAATTTGTCTCCTTTTGGGTCTGCACCCCTGGCACTTCCCCCTTTCTGTCTGTTCGGAATGTGTCTCCGAGGCAGCTGGTCCGTAGGCAGGCCCAGGTCCCAGGCTGAGCGTGGCGTCACCCTGTTAACGCCGGATGAGAAAGGCTTTCCTGAGGAAATGACAAGCTAAAACATGGAAAAGAGATGAACAGCATTTGACACTGGAATATGGAACATGAAATGTTCTGCTTCTATAGTTAGATTCTTCTGGGAAAGTGGGGGGGGTTTTTGTTTGTTTGTTTTGTTCATAGGCCAGAAATCATATTCCTTTATTCCTTTTGATAGCTTTAAGAATAATGCAAATTCCAAGCCCAAGCTCCAGAATTAGACCATGGGTAAGTCGGAGGGATGGATATTTAAAAGTGGCCGTATGGCACCCTGGCTGGTATGGTTCAGTGGTTGGAGCATCGGCCTGTGCACTGAAGGATTGTGGGTTCGATTCTCGGTCAAGTGTTACCTGGGTTGCAGATTTGATCCCTGCCTGGTTGAGGTGCATGCAGGAGACAACCAATTGATGTGTCTCTCTCATATCAATGTTTCTCTTTCTCTTTCTCTCTCTCTGTCTCTCCCCTCTCCCTCTCTCCTTCCCACTCTCTCTAAAAAAATATCAATGGACAAAATATCCTTGGGTGAGGATTAACCACAACAACAAAAAGACACAAAAGGCAGTAACCACAAATGAAAAGATTGATCAATTCTGTTATATTAAAATAAAGAGCATCTATCATAAATAAGTTCCTTTTGTTCCTTGAGATTTGTAAACATTTATGTCTGGCAAGTAGGAGAGCTGTTGACTTAGAGCATGGCAATCTTTTAATTTTTTTTTATCCTCACCCGCAGATAGAGCGGGAAGGAGAGAGGGAGGAGGAGAGAGGGAGGAAGAGAGAGAGAGACACATCGACTGGTCGCCACCCACATGACCCCAGCTGGGGCCGGGGACAAACTGCAACTGAGGTATGGGCCCTTAGCGGGAACCGAACCCAGGACTCTCTGGTCTGCGGGCCGACGCTCCAACCGCTGAGCCAAACCGGCCAGGGTGGAGCATGGCAATCTTATAACCAGCTACCTTCATGCATTAAAAAATTATTTTAGCCCTGGCCGGTTTGGTTCAGCGGTTAGAGCGTCGGCGGTACAGAGAGACCCTGGTTCGGTTCCCGCTAAGGGCATGTACCTCGGTTGCAGTTTGTCCCCGGCCCTGGTTGGTCGTGCGGGTGGCAGCCACTCGATGTGTCCCTTTCACGTCGATGTTTCTCTCTCTCTCTCTCTCTTCCTCTCTCTCCCTCCCACTCTGAGCAAAAAATGAAAAAATGTCCTCGGGTGAGGATTAAAAAAAAAAAATTATTTTAGTGGTTAAAAAAAAAATTAAGAGCATCTATTCATGGACAGTGTAAACAAAGTGAAAAGACAAAGAGAAGGTATTTGCTAATTTATAACTTGAAGGATTAGAATCAAGTGTATAAAGAACTATACATATATAAGAAAAGGATACACAACTCATTAGAGAAATGGGCAAAAGACAGGAACGGGCATTTCACACAGGGGAAAACATGAACAGCAAAGAATGGTAAGAGGTGCTTGACCTCATTAGTAATTTGAGAAGAAATACAATATAAACCCACAGTGAGGCCAGCTTATTCAAGAAGTTTGTCAGTGCTAAGTGTTCTGTGGCTTTAAATGGAATAATTTGGAATTTGTTTATTCATTCAGTGAATATTTACTCTGTGCCAGGCACTGTTCTAGACACTTTGGTCATAGCAGTGAACATAATCAACAAAAATTCTTTCCATCTTTCTGCATAATTTTCATACAAATTTATAGAATAAATATAAAGTCTGGAGGCAACACCAAAACTCTTTTTTTCAGAGACATTCATTAAGTCTACAAATGAGCATCTTCTCTGTGCCAGCCACTTGTATACAGTAGTCACAAAACAGTCAAAATCCTGGCACGATTCAGAGTTGCTCTTAGGAAAAAATGGGTACAAATGGCATTATTGCCAAGAATTTTATAAAACACGTTAAATGAAAATTATCTAAGGCTATAATATATTAACTTTACATGTTGAAGATGAGGTACCAGGGTTTCTTGACTCAAAAGGCCCCATCACCAAGTTTGATTTTTTTTCATAATCACTGCTAATTTTCTTAGCTTAGAGAAAGTTGGAGAAGGAACTTGAGAGCATATTTTGAGTATATTCCCAAATCACATCCGAATGTTATAACAGAACATTGAGAAATACCTTCCTGGGCCAGTGTAATAAAAAATGGACTATAAATCATTCATTACTGCCTTTCAGTATTTTATCTTCTAGGTGTTGCGTTTGATAGCTCAGTGACTTAGAGTCTGACAGAGCACTGGAACTTGTCTTTAGCGAGATCTCTCTGTAATTTTAGGGTCCATTGTTTTTTATAAATGATTAAAACCATATAGAAGACCATCAAGTGTGTGCTCCATTTCCAACAACTATTGTGAATTAGGATTTTTAAAATTTAATAAGAATATTAAGTTGGAAAAGAAACTGTCATTCTGCAAAATAGCCAGTAATGTTAGTTTTATCTGTAAATTCTGTTTTGTTCCTTAGTTACCTTTTTTTCTCCCCTCTTTTTTTTTTTTTTTAGCATTGATGCTGATGGGACGATGACAGTGGACTGGAATGAATGGAGGGACTACTTCTTATTCAATCCCGTTACAGACATTGAGGAAATTATCCGTTTTTGGAAACATTCTACTGTAAGTACACTTTATGGATTAATTTATGCTTATTTGGAGCTGTGAGCCATTAGTATAGTTACCACCTGAGAACACTGCAACGTTTACTCAGGGTGACCAACCAAGTCCAACGGCTCCTTAACGAATGGAGCTCTGCTTGTCCTACTGCACACACGTCAGATTCCTGCTGTGTCTTTGGAGATACTTAATAACAGTATCCATTTTACTGATAGTCAAAGGAAGAAAGAGAGGGTTACTGCTATTGCTCAGTTCCTCACCCTGACACTCTTACCTATAACATCTTTTATACCAAAATCAGTTATATAATGAAGTTGTAAAAATATTACTGTTATAGAACTACGTTTGTAATCTATAGTCAAGTTTAGAATAGAGTGGAGGGCAGATCATTTTAAACAATACCTCCTGTTAACTAAATTTTATATAGAATCTTTTGCATGTTTTATAAAGACAGATTTATAAAAATATTTATAAGATAGTCTGTATAGGAAATAAGTGTAGGGCTGTTCACATAGATTGTTTTTATTTTATTTTTTTATGTATCTAAAGCGTATATCATGGTGCAAAGTATAACACAGATATAATTTCGAGACAAAAGGTGTTACTTTGGAGAATTGACAGGCTAATTTCTTTCTTTAGCTAAAAAGAATGAAAATGCTGCCCTTTCATTCTGACTTAGACCCAGAGGAGAAAAGTTACTCTGAATCTATTAAGAAAGAAAGCTGTGATTGTTGGTTTTGTAAATTTGTGAATGCTGTTAATTATCATTTCTTGAGAACTGACACTTCACTTAGTGTGAAAAAGCTATTGATAGTCATCTCTGTGCTCAAATTGTTTCAGGGTAGTTCTAGGGACAAAGCTGATCTTAACTATACAATAACACATGCTTCTCTAAAACAAACTTGCTGGAGTGATCTATCTTTAACTGAAGGAGCCTGGGGACCCTTTTTTTTTTTTTTCATGTAACAGGGTATTGACATAGGAGATAGCTTAACTATTCCGGACGAGTTCACGGAAGATGAAAAGAAGTCGGGACAGTGGTGGAGGCAGCTGCTGGCGGGAGCCATTGCTGGGGCCGTGTCCCGCACCAGCACCGCGCCCTTGGACCGCCTCAAAGTCATGATGCAGGTGAGCTTCGTGACCTTGTGTCCTTTGTCCTGAGTATCCTCAAACAACGAGACATATGGAGCTTTCAAAACAGTTAAACAACTCTTCGTAATAGTTTTTTATACCTTTAACAAATATCTATTTTATTGCTATTAACCCTGAATTCAGTCCATGTAAGTATTTTGGTATTCTGCCAAACCTTAAATTGTTGGTACGTGTGTGATGAACTTTTTTTTTTAACATATAAAAAGTCAAATAAGCAGCAGAACTTTTTTTTTTTTTTTTAAGAATAGTGATTTATTTTTAGAGAGAGGAGAGGGGAAGAGAGAGAGCTCCCTGCACGCCCCCTACTGGGGATGGAGCCCGCAATCCAGGCATGTGCCCTTGTCTGGGAATCGAATGGGACCTCCTGGTGCGCAAGTCATTGCCCAGCCAACTGAGCACACCAGCCAGGACTGTGATGAACCTGTAATCTTTGGCGTTCTGCGACTATTCAAGTGTTTAATAATGTCATTATTGTAGGGTTCTCCTTAACTTATTATTTTTTAAAAATATATTTTTCTTGATTTTTTAGAGAGGAAGAGAAAGAGAGAGAGAGAAACATTGGTGTGAGAGACATTGGTCAGCTGCCTCCTGCACGCCCCCCACTGGGATCGAGCCTGAAGCCCTGGCACGTGCCCTGACCGGGAATTGAACCAGGACCTCTCAGTCCATGGGATGGCACTTAATCCACTGAGCCACACCAGCTAGGCAAATTATTTATATATTATGTATTTTCTCAGCCTCCTATATTCTGTTTTCAAATACACCTTCTTGCAGTATTGGAGAAAAGAGAGTAGTTTGTACTGTTACTTTAGAAATAGTAACAGTAACATGTCACTAGAATTTTATATCATTTTACTTTGATTTTTAGGTCCATGGTTCAAAATCCGACAAAATGAACATATATGGTGGCTTTCGGCAGATGGTGAAAGAAGGAGGTATCCGCTCCCTTTGGAGAGGAAATGGTACAAATGTCATTAAAATTGCTCCAGAGACAGCTGTAAAGTTCTGGGCATATGAACAGGTAATTGTTATCACTATATTGTTAGTGATAGTATAATTATATGTATCATCTACAGAAACTGTTCTTTTAAGTTGTTAATATTCTATTGTCACTTGCTTAATAGTTTTATTTGTGCTGGTGAAAATACACCCACTTTCAAAAAAGAAAAACTAGGTGGCAACTATTTAAAAATCGTGACCACTTTATTAACCCTGTATTTTCTGTGCATCGGGGAAAGAATGCTCTTATTCTGTTTTAGCAAAGGAGCAGTTGGGTTCCATCTGTGCCACTTCTGTGTTCTAACTTGACAACCACTGTCCAGCAAACTGCATGTACTGTGTTAGCATTTAAGCCTCGCTTCTCTGCTGAGTATTGGCAATGCAGCATTTGCATTTTGAGAAACACACTCACATTGTCAGTTAGTTGATTTCTAGGAGCTGATTTGTATTTTGGTATTGTCTTATTCAGCTTGAGGTGCTGTAATGAACTTCCACAAAGTGGGTGGGTTAAACAACAGAAATTTATTTCTCACAGTTCTGGAGCTAGGGAGTCCAAGGTCAAGGCACTAACCAATTTGGCTTCTGGTGAGGGCTCGCCCCCTGGCCTGCATATAATCATCCTCTTGCTGTGTGTGCTCATGTGGCCTTTTCTTGGGTCATGCATGTGGAGAGAGAGAGAGAGGGAGAGGGAGAGAGAGAGAGAGAGAGAGAGAGAAAGAGAGAGAGAGAGAGAGAGAGAGAGAGAGAGAGAGAGAGAGAGAGAGAGAGAACTTTCTCTGGTGTCTCTTTTTATAAGGACACTAATCTTGTTATGACGGCCTCACTCTCATGACCGCATCTAACCTTAATTACTTCCCAAAGACTCCATCTCCAAATATCATCCCTTTGGGAGTTACAGATTCAACATAAGGATTTATGGGTAGGGACACACAATTCTGTCTGTAGCAAATATTAATGTGCACTTAACATTGATTTACACAGTACAAGAAGATGCTTACTGAAGAAGGACAAAACGTAGGAACCTTCGAGAGGTTTGTTTCTGGTTCCATGGCTGGAGCAACTGCACAGACATTTATTTATCCTATGGAGGTACGTGCCATTGTGAGGTCTGACAGCACTAATGATTTTCATGTGAATGATCCATTGCTGTGTAACCACTATTCCCCAAATTAACAGTTTCAAATGACAAGTGTTTGTTATCTCCCAGTTTCTGTGGCTCAGGAATCTGGGAGTAGCTGGGCTGGGTGCCTCTGTTTCTCACAGATGCAGTCAAGGTGTTGGCCAGGGCTGTAGTTGCTGGGGATGGATTTGCTTCCAAATGCTCGTGTTTATTGTCAGGTCTTTCTGGCTGTTGGCTGGAGACATGGATCCCTTATCATGTGGGCCTCTCCACAGGCTGCTTAAGTGTGTGTACAACATGGTAGCTGGTTTCCCCAAATTGGTGATCTCGGGGGTGGGGAGCACCCAAGATGGAAGCTGCCATCTTTGGTCACTTCTGTTGTGAACTGTTGGTTGCACGGACCACCCCTGGGTGGAATGTGGAAGGGGACTACATAGCGGGTGAATATCAGGAAGCACGGGTAGTTGGGGGCCACTGTGGAGGCTGCTGCCACAGTGTTGATTAGAATGATAACATCCATTCATCTCCAAAGAGTTTTGGTGCCATAAATTTCATAATGGAACTCATCATTTGATTAGGCGATGGTAGACATCCTTCAGTCAGAGCCCGGGTTGCCAAATCACGGAGCTATGGACTATTTTGTAAAGCCCTTGAGCTAAGAATACATTTTTCATTTTTAAAAGGTGGTTAACCATCCTCCCCGCAAACCAACATACAACAGAGACCTGATATTGCAAGCCTGCAAAGATGAAAATATTTACCATCTGACCTTTACAGGAAAAGTTTGCCAACTCCCACTTTAGAGCAAAAATAATACTGTAGATGTGGATATTTTTATTGATGCAACAGAGGGTTTTTCAATAACTCATTAGACCCAGGCAAGATACGCCATTAATTTTCCCTTTGTGGTGTGCATATCACCACGGCCTTCCTTGCAAGCCTCTTAATGTGGTTGTTCACAGTACTCCACATGCCCCTCACAACATCACAACTCAATACCCGGTGCTCTTCTTACGTTGCTCATCTCAGTTAATAGCATCACCTTTCCACCTCCGTGCTGCTCCCATCCTGTGCTCCAAGCTGGAAACACTGGGAGCATCTCTTCCTCTACCATTCCTTCCATATCTAACCGGCCGCCAGTCCATGTTGTTAAGGCATCCGCAGGTGGTCCTTTCCCCACTTCCCGTGCCCCTGCCCTCACCCAGATGCTCTTCGCAGTGAATGCTTGGCTTGGCGCTCGGCTTACTCCCTCCATAGAGGTACCATGTGAGGGAGAACACGCCGCTCACCCGGACAGTTATTTGAGTGACAGCATGTGCTCAGGAGCTGTTCTCTGTAAAATGACTTGTTTTGAATTTCGTGATGATAGAGTTGATATGAGCAACCATATTTTGGTATATTCTTTCACAACCAGGTTTTGAAAACCAGGCTGGCCATAGGCAAAACCGGACAGTACTCTGGACTACTCGATTGTGCCAAGAAGATTTTGAAACGTGAAGGCATGGGAGCTTTTTACAAAGGTTATATTCCCAATTTATTAGGCATCATACCTTACGCAGGCATAGACCTTGCTGTGTATGAGGTGAGTTTATAGCAGTCTTTTGAATTTGTAAGTTAAATAGTTCTTATGGTTAGAATTTGACTTTGTATGAAGAGGTACATATATACCATGGAACAATTTGTGACCAAAAGTAGATTCAGGTGTTATCTGATTGTTTTCCCCTCAAATATCTTGAATATGAGACCCCATATGCCCGTGGTCAATTTTGTATTAGATTTCTCTGTGCGTTATTTTTATTAATGAAGGGAGTGGACTCACAGTCAGATATAGTTGTTCAGCTTAGAAGATGGTACTAGGGATTTTGGCAGATGGGGGAGGGGGCAGAAAATAAGCAAAAATGACACATTTTCTTTGATTTGTTTGTATCTGACACTGATGACGTTGATAAAGCCAAGAGACTGATGTGGGCGGTGCAGATCCATCCCTGGTACTGATGAAACAACTCCGACTACAATTTTTAAATCAACCTTGCCTTTTAAACCATTTAATAATGTGTGAATCTGAAAAACATTGAGCATGTACTGTGTGCAAGCCACTGGGTTAGACACTGGGTCTAGAGACTGGAAGAGGAGGGACTTGGTGTCTGCCCTTAAAAACCCGGCATGGGAGTAGACAAGCAGACACGTGAAGCACAGTGTGGTTAGTTGTGCTGTGGGGGCAGTGAGCCCGGGCACATTAGGAAGGGACCCAGCGGACAGCTGAGGGCAGGGGTGGAATGTGTGATGAAACCTTTTCTGAGAGGACTTGACGTTTTTAAAAACAGCTTTCTGAAGATAAAAGTCACATACCATACATTTCATTCAATTAAAGTGTACTGTTCAATGGCTTTTGGTATATATTAATTTTAAAAGTTGTGGAGCTACACACACACACACACACACACACACACACACGACAAAATTTGCCATTTTAACAATTTTTAAGGGTAAAATTCAGGGGCATTAATTACATTCACATTTTTGTGCAATCACCACCACTGTTCCAAAACCTTTTAAATCATACCAAACATAAAGTCTGTAACTATTAAGAAATAACTTCCCACTCTCTCTTCCTGCCAGCCCCTGGTAACTCTAATCTACTTTCTGTCTCTGTGAATTTGCAAGTAGCATCAAAAACAGTTGTCTTTTGTTTTTCCTGGCTTATTTCACTTATACTATGTTCAGGGTTCATCCATGTCGTAGCATGTACAGGAACTTCATTCCTTTTATGGCTGAATGATATTATATTTTATTTGTCTGCTCTTCTGTTGATAGACACGTAGGTTGTTTCTACCTTTGTGTATGGTGAGTGATGCTGCAGTGAACGCTGGATGCAAGTATTTGAGTCTCTGTTTTCAGTTCCTTTGGGTATACACCTAGGGGCAGAGTTGCTGGGTCATATGGTAACTCTTTGTTAAGCTTTTTGAGGAACTGCCAAACTATTTTCCATGGCAACTGCACCCCTTTTCATTCCCACCAACAGTGCACAAGAGTTCTGATTTCTCTACATCCTTGCAACACTTGTTAGTTTCTGTTTTTTTTTTTTTTCCTGGCAGGTGAGTGTTGGCTGTTTTTTAAATTTTCATTTTAATTTTATATTATTTATTTATTTAAAATATGTTTTTGTTGATGTTAGAGAGAGAGGAAGGGAGAGGGGGAGAGAGAGAGAGAGAAACATTGATGAGAGAGAAACATTGATTGGCTGCCTGCTGCATGCCCCCTACTGGGGATCGAGCCTTCAACTCTGACATGTGCCCTGATTGGGAATCGAACTGGCAGCCTTCTGGTGCACAGATTGATGCTCAACCAACTGAGCCACACCAGCCAGGGTAGTGTGTTTTTTTTTTTAATTTTTAGATGGTGGCCATCCTGTGAGGTGTGAGGCAATATCTCATTGTGCTTTTGCTTTATATTTCTCTGATGATAAGTGATGTTGATCATCTTTTCATGTGCTCATTGTCCCTTTATATATCTTCTTTAGAGAAATGTCTATCCAAGTCCTTTGCCTATTTTTTAATCAGATTTTTTTATTGTTGTTGAATTGTAGGATGTCTTTAAATATTTTTGGTATTAACCATTATCATATATGGTTTGCAGTATAGTCTCCCGTTCTGTAGGTTGCTTTTTTACTCTGTTGATTGTTTCCTTTGCTGCACAGTTTTTAAGTTAATGAAGTTCATTTGTCTATTTTGCTTTTGTTGCTTGTGCTTTTGGTGTTATATCCAAGAAATATTGCCAAATGTCCTGAAGCTTGTACTCTATGTTTTTTCCAAGATGTTTTATAGTGTTAGGTCTAATGTTTAGGCCTTTAATCCATTTTGAGTTCAAAATGGATTTTGTATATGGTGTAAGGTAAGGGTCCATTTATTTTTTTGCGTGTGGCTATCCAGTTTCCCAGCACCATTCGTTGAAGAGACTTTCCTTTCCCTAGTGTGTAGTCTTGACATCCTTGTGGAAGATCATTTGGTCACATATTCAAGAATTTATTTCTAGGCTCTCTATTTTGTTCCATTGATCCATATATCAGCCTTCATGCCAGTACCACCTGTCTTGATTACTGTCACTTTGTAATATATATTGAAATCAGGCAGTGTGAGGCCTCCAACTTTATCCTTCTTTTCCAAGATTATTTTAGCTAGTTGGGGTCCCTTGAGATTCCATATCAATTTTAGGATGGTTTTCTGTTTCCTTAAATAAATGCCATTGGGATTTGAATAAGGGTTGTATTGAATTTGTAGATTGCTTCGGGTAGTGTATTAGTATTCTTGGGCTACCAGAACAAAATAGAATGCTTATTAAAAATTAGCATATTTTTTTACTTAAAATGTTTATATTTAAAAAGCAGATTAGCATACATATTTTACGTAACTTTTCTCAATTATTGCCCTCTAATGGAAATTCAGGGACCTAAAATAATAGGGAAAATAGCATGGCCTGGGGGATCAGTACACTGGATTCTGCACCCTTGTTAAAAAACAAAAAAAAAAAATCCATTGAGACTAATTTTCCTCATTTCCAAAGTCAGAAGAATAACTCTACCTCAGAGCTTTGTAAAAAGACTAAATGAAATAACATGTGTCAAGTACAAAATTAGATGCAGTTAGTAGTATTATTTTATGTTTGTATTAGTACTCATTGTAGAAAATGTTCTTTAGGTCCTACAGTTGGGGTGCTATTGACCGTCACGTTTATTTATTTATTTATTTATTTTTTATCCTCACCCGAGGACATTTTTGCATTTATCTTCAGATAGAGAAGGAGGGGGGCGAGAGAGAGAAACATTGATGTGAGAGAGACACATCGAGTGGTTGCCACCCACACGACCCCAACCGGAGCCGGGGACAAACTGCAGCCAAGGTACGTGCCCTTAGCAGGAACCGAACCCGGGACTCTCTGGTCCGCAGGCTGACACTCTAACCACTGAGCCAAACCGGCCAGGGCAGTCGTCATGTTTTTTTAGAAGGAAATGAGCAACCAGTGCAGATCTCATGTGTCTGCATCCTCCATGGCTTCCCCTCCTCTCTGCAGAGCTGCCGGTCCTGGGAGCGTGTGGCCGATCCTGCAGAGAGGTGGCTTGTCTCCCGTAAGGACAAGAGTAGCTGTGAAAATGTTCATGAGGAGTGAAAGCGGTTGTAAAGTTAGTCGTTGACTATTTCTCTTCTTTTCTGTTTCTCTGGCAGCTCTTGAAGTCCCATTGGCTGGATAATTTTGCCAAAGATTCTGTAAACCCCGGAGTCATGGTGTTGCTGGGATGTGGTGCCTTATCTAGCACCTGTGGGCAGCTGGCCAGCTACCCGCTGGCTTTGGTGAGAACGCGCATGCAGGCGCAAGGTGGGTTTTTGATGCAAGAGTGATGCTTCCCGTGCTTGTTAACATAGTATATCGCAACCTTACATTCTTTATTGCCTCCCTAAGAAAACATTTTACAAAGCCTATTCCTGATCCTCCCTCTTCTTGAAATTATAATACCACAGACACACTGCACATGTACTGTATGTATATCTGTGTTTTATGCATAGAGGAAGGATTTTTTTGGCTTGTGTTGAGAATGCATGTTTTAAGAGTATTTAAGCTTTAGTATCTAGATGGCCTTCAGTTCAGGTCCTTGCACACAACTTCTTTGGATTTTTGCTTTCTCATCTGTAAATGGGAATGAAAACTGTACAATGTTGTAAGAATTAGCAGCCATCTGTGTAAAACACCTGGCATTTGTCGGATTCTTGGTAAATGGCGGCTGGAATTGCTTATTACTGTGGGATGCTACAACATATGACCTGTGACCCTCCCCATCTGACCCTGTGCCCTCCTGGCTTTTCTGCCATCTCATGGATAATTCTCTTTTCTTATGATTCACTGGCTTTTATTGCTCGATTAAAGTATGCTTTCTGTGCCTTTCTTTTCCTTTTTGCTCTTTCCCTGATTAATCTCACCCTCTGTCGTTTCTTTAAATAGTACACCCTGGGCATCTACAGCTCTATCCCCAACCTCTCTTCCAAGTACAACCACCCCTCCCCCAGCCAAGCAGTTCATCATTAGTTAAGGAATGCTTCCCCAGCCATTGTCAGTGCAGGACAGCCTGCTGGATGCCAGGGTTGGGCCAGTCCATGAGTCAGATGTGGTTCCTGTCCTGCAGGGTGGAGAAGACACACATTCAGCAAATAAACAACCTCGTTAACCCACCTCCTCTTTGTCAGGGGGGCACAGAGTAAGGGCCTCTCAGCTAAGGGGAGCTGGGGTGTTGTCACTTAAGCTGAGCATGCACAGACAATGGCAGTTAGCTGGGCAGAGTGGGTGGGTGGAAGAGAGAGCATTCCAGCTCGAGAAAAAGTATGTGAGGGCCCCGAGGTAGGAGAAAATAGGTACATAGAGGAGCGGGAAGAAGACCGTGTGGCCTGAGAGAAAAATGCAAAGTCGAAAGCTAAACGTTCGCTGTGTATTCTCTCATTGAACCACCATAACAGCCTGGGGGTGGGGCGGGGGGCGGTGATACTAACACGATCTCCGTTTTGCAGGTGAGTAGCTGGGGCCAAAAGAGATTAAGTAACATCCACAAGGTTATATATTTGGTAAATAGTAGAGCCAGACTTCAAACCCAGGCCACCTGATCGAAACCATCACCTAGCGGGTCTACCCCTCCTGTCTGCCAGCTCCGGTCCAGTCCCTTGCGTGGCGGATAGATTTGTTGCTTCTCAAGTCAAGGTCTGATCATTTCACTCCTGCTCGGAAATCCTTGTGACTCTTCAGTGTCTTCGGAATAGATTCCAAAGCTTAGTGGGAATTTCCAAGCCCAGAATCATCTGCCCACTGGATTTTTTCCCTTGGCCGCGTCTCCCACGCCCACCTTGCCCACCTCCAGCCATCAGCGCTGTCCCGCAGCACGTGCACTTCCCTGCCCTCGTCTTTGCTGCACAGCGCCTTGGCTTTGGCTTCTTACTTGTTCGCCTTTGAGGTCATTTTCAAGGCTCAGGAAGCCTATATTTTCCTAAGCTCCCCAAAGCGTTCCCCGTACTCTCCTTACTTCCCAAGATTGAACTGTTCCTTCTTCAGAGTGTGGTTAATGTGGACGAGGGGTGGTAGAAAGGATGAGCTTTGGGGTCAGAAGTACCATTAGCCCTCCTACTTGCTAACTGAGTGCATTAGGACAAGGTTCCCCATCTTTCCACGCCTCAATTCCTCATTTGTAAAATGGGTATCGCAATACTTACCTTGGTGTATAAAGTACTTTTTTTTTTTTTTAAATCCTTACCCCAGGACATTTTTCCATTTTTGTTCAGATAGAGTGGGAGGGAGAGAGAGGAACAGAGAGAGAGAGAAACATCAATGTATCCCCAGGGACAGAGACGAATAGCAGCTGAGGTACATGACCTTGACCAGAATCGAACCCACAACTCATTGATCTGTGGGCGGATGCTCTAACTGCTGAGCCAAACCGGCCAGAGCTGTATAAAATAATTAACCCAATATCTAGCACATGGTAATCACTCAATAAATAACCGGTATTGCCACCAGTAAGGAGAATTATATAAAGGGGTACTTTCTTGGATCCCTTGGAATAAATTTTATCCTTCTGAATCATTCTGAATCATAATTTTTTATACTATAAGAACAAAACATGCTCGAGTATTAAATCAGCTGGTTTCCTTTTTTATTTTCTAGCGATGGTAGATGGAACCCCACAGCTGAACATGGTTGGCCTCTTTCGTCGAATAATTTCCAAAGAAGGAATACCAGGACTCTACAGAGGCATCGCCCCAAACTTCATGAAGGTGCTCCCTGCTGTAGGCATCAGTTATGTGGTTTATGAAAATATGAAGCAAACTTTAGGAGTAACCCAGAAATGACATGTTGAATTTTTTGCTTTAGCATGATTACTGAAATTTTCAATAATCTCTAGAGGGACTTTCCCCCCTAGAATTGGAAGTGGATGGCAAAAGAATCTGTATGTTTTCACAAAAGGGAAGGAGCTTATCAATGATCACTTTAAACATTTGGGATCTATTTTATATATAAATAAACATTTTTTAAAAATTATAGTTTTGATAAGCTCATTCAATTTTGAAAAGTCCAGAAAATTGTATTTTTTATCTCTTCTTAGTCCTTTCTACAGATCTCTGCCCTGAATTCTAAATTTGAAACATGTACCTGCTTGAACTAAATTTGTGTTATGTGGTAGAATTATAAATCACCCACCTTTATTTTGGATGGTTCAAGTTGATGCCAGTTTCTTTATGCTTAAATTTTTTTCTTAAAAACAAGGTGATTGTTTTTGAGAAAACCTCAAAACTTAAGTTGTTTTATATATTTTGAATGTCTTTATAGACTTCTTAAAATTTTCTTGTAGACCCAGTAATAGAAAGTCATTGCATGAACACACACCTTCCAGCAGCCAAATAAGTATAGGGTTTATATCCTTATCATCCCTTAAGCTGAATAAGAATGAACATAAGTGGCTGAATTTCAAGGCATGTGAATACCCTAGTCCATTTTTATATAATTTGTATAGGGAGGAGTGATGAAATAGTATTTATTTCAGTGGGCCTTTTTCTAGTTTCCTTGCATTGTTATTTGGTTCCTGGGATGACATACTGATTGTCAGTTTATTACTGTTATGTTATCAACACAAGGCAACTTATTTGAAAGATTCTGTTTATTTTGTCTTTGCTTCGACAAGCACCAGGAAACAAAACCTTTTTACTTATATCAGCGTTTGAAGAACATCTCTCTTTTCTTTGTCCTTTGTTTCCTACTTGAAACAGATTTCGTTTTAATTAGGAAGGCGTCAGTGACCATTCTTGGTAATCTGGGATTTCTTAATTCCATGAAGTGGGTTGATCATGGGTGAATAACATTCTCTTTCTCCCCCTCACTGTTGAATTTCTTTGAATCTGCAATTCTCAACTTGGGCAGCACAAACCTGAGAATAGTACATATTCATAGTAGCAAATATTAATCTTATATATTAGGTACTTATATTTAAATGAAAGGCCCGATTTATAAACATACACGTTCATATTCTCTCTTGCCCCAAGTTTTAGAACATGTTATGATATAGAAAACTTAATTTTTAATATTGATAACATGTTTTTATTTTACTAAAGCCATTTTTGTAGTCAACTTATCTTTTCTGATTTATGTGATTAGGACTTAGAAAAATATTTATTAGTTGATGTTATTTTTACCACTTTTTAAATTTAGTTCCTAAACTTAAGTTTGGTTTCTAGTCATTTCTGTTATAAATTGCCAACATTTTAGTGAAAGTCTAGTGACATCATAGGCATTTACTTTATTTGAATCTACCTCTTATATTTTATGAACCAAAGAGAAATGTTAGATTTATCTTTGTGAAACATATTCCAAAATATAGTTTTCATTAGATGAAAACTATACCTGATAAATGTCTCAATATTTTTATAATACATATGATAAGCATGGGACTCTATCTTTAGGGTGGTTTATACTTTGGAATAATACATAAATGACAATATTAAGGTACATGATTAATTCTTTCTTTTTTTACTCATAAAAATTATGGAATGAACAACTGAAATTTCAAGCTACTGAAAAATCATCATTGTTCATTATGAATTTAAATTGTATGCTATTTAAATGAACATTTGTAAGGAGTGAATGTGATTTATCTGTACATCTTGTATCTTTTGAAACAATGATCTTGTATCTTTTGAAAAGAGCCCAGAGTTGAAGATAGATTATTTCTGGCATTAGTGCATACTTACTTTCCATTTATATTAAAAAATATGTCTTTGTTTTTAAAATGACTTGTTTCCTTATTTAAAAAAACAAACGGTGTAACTAAAGCAAAAAAAAAAAAAAGGCTGTGTCATACAGCTTATATCACTGGCAGTGGTTTGAATAATACTTTTCTTTTTGTGTGTGTGGCATTTATCTTTAGATAGAGTGGGAGGGAGAGAGCGAGAGAAACATCGATGTGAGAGAGACACATCAACTGGTTGCCACCCACACAAACCCCAACCAGGGCCAGGGACAAACTGCAACCGAGGTACATGCCCTTAGCGGGAACCGAACCTGGGACTCTGTGGACCCCAGGCGACACTCACCGCTGAGCCAAACCAGCCGGGGTGAATAGTACTTTTCATATGTCTTCATCTAGTCTATTTTTTAAAGATAAATTTTATTATTATTATTTTTTAAATCCTCACCCAAGGATATTTTTCCATTGACTTTTTTTTTTTTTTTTTTTGATAGAGTGGGAGGGAGGGAGAGAACGGGAGAAAGAGAGAGAGAGAAACATCACTGTGTCCATTGGCTGCCCCCCACAGGACCCTGACCAGGCTGGGGGATCAAACCCAAAACCAAGGCACGTACCCTTGACCAGAATCAAACCCTCCATTCTTTGGTCCACAGGCCAACGCTCTAACCACTGAGCCAAACCGGCCAGGGCTCTTCATATAGTCTTAACAAATATTTATGTCTTTCCTGAACAGCCACAGCAGTTATTGTCTCTGGCATACATTTTGACAAAAATGTTTTTCGTGATGCCCAAATTCCACATTTACTAATTAGGGTTACGCCCTTGGGGTGCACAGTGCAACTTCTTGGAGGCATATCAGTTTGTATTAGGAAACAAAGGCTAAGTAAGTTTGCTGTAGGTAATTAAAAAAAATTATAATTCAGATTACAAGTAAGTACAAAATTTGATTAAAAAAAATAAAATATAAGCCAGAAAAGAAATTTCTGTGTTCCAACTTGACAGCCACCCGGGTTCCAGGAATAACGTCAGCCCTCCTCACCTGCAGGAACCCTTTGCTAGGAAAAGGCTGCTGGGTTGACTTCTTGCTCTTAGTCTAGTATCCACATCCGGGGAATAAGCTTCATGTGGGCAGAGATGCTATTTTGTTCTCCGATCTTTACGTCAGGTCACAGGTGTAAAAGTGTGGCATGGCTTCCCTATCTCCAAACAGGAATTTTGCCATGGAATTCCTTCTGTTCCCATGGAATTTCTTTGTTTGGAGAAGCGCATCAAAGGAATAATGATATTTGCAGAGGGGAGCAACAACAACCCTCTTCTCCCTCCTTTGCCATAGTCCCTCCGTGGGACAGGTGTGGACTGAACTCATTTAGATCACCTTCCGGGAGGGCGCCCCCTGCAGGTTCCGTCTGCCCTCCCCTCCATGCTGGGCAGAGCAGCGCTGGAGTCCAAGCCGTGGGCGCTGGGCTGACCCACTGCTGCCCTCTGACCGCAGTGCGATCGAAGATGCCCGGCACAGCCTCTGCTGGGGTTAGGAATTTCAGTTTATTTGTGTGTGCAGGTTCTCGGTTGTCAGTGTTCCCACAGCCCTGTACTCAGATACTCTGCCACAGCCACGAAGCCTGGGCCACTTGGGCATTTCCTTAAGCATTTACAGACTCATTTGTTCTAAAAACCAGTATTTCCTAAACATCTCCTGTGTGCCAATCACTTTTAGGGGCTGAGGACATAGCACTGAATGGAAGACACAGGACCTTTCCTCATGGAGATTGTCCGGTGGAGAGGGGCAGACAAACTCACTGGCTATAACGTGTCAGGTGGTGGGAAATGCCAAAAGCAATCTGGGTTTGGGCTGCACTTTTAGATAGAGAAGCCTCCCTGAGAATGTGCTATTTGAGTAAAGACCCGGAGGAGGTTCGGGAATGGGCCCCACAGATGTGTGGGCAGGGCAATGCCGGCTGCAGGTGGAGGGACAGCAGGAGGACATGGAGGGACAAACGGGAGCGCGCTGAGCAAGAGGGAGCCTAGGAAGGGACGAGGCAGAGAGGGCCCGGAGGGAGGCCATCAGCCTGGCATTTCCGTTTCTCGGCCTCCAGTACCGCAACAGCGGTGGTGTTTCCTAACCAAGGTTCCAGTGTCTCCTCTGGGGGCGGGAGGAAATGCCACTGGACCAGCCTGCTGTTTCTGGTGTCCACTGTATCCGTCACACACAGACTATTTCCCCTGCTGTGGTCCCAACACTTTGTCCAGTCCCCTGGTGGCACGTCTGTCAGCTACTCTGTGCCTCTCCCTCTCCAGGGAGAATTTTAATTTTAATTTTTTTTAAATCCTCACCTGCGGATATTTTCCCATTTATCTTCAGATAGAGTGGGAGGGAGGGTCAGGGAGAGAGAGAGAGAGAGAGAAAGATCGATGATGTGAGAGAGACACATCAATTGGTTGCCTCCCGCAGGACCCGGACCAGCAGGGGACTGAACCACAACCGAGGTACGTGCCCTTGACTGGAATCGAACCCGTGACTCTTTGGTCTGTGGGCTGACGCTCTAACCGCTGAGCCAAACCTGACAAGGAAGAGCATTTTAATTTTTAAAAAGAGAAATTAACCTAGAGACCTTAAAATCTTGCTATATGTTTTCCTAAGAATTACAGAGAACTTTTACCTTAGCAAACTAACAAGGCTGTTGTCCTCAGTTCCTTCTCTGGCCACCTTCTGTCTGCCCAGCATCTGTTTGTTTGTTTATAAATTAGGCAAGTTGTACAGTGTTGGAAACAATCCTTTTATTTATTTGTTTTTTGTTAATTGATATTGTCCTGCTTTGATTTTTTTCTTTATTGATTTTAGAGAGCGAGGAAGGGAGAGGGAGAGAGAGAGATAGAAACATCGATGGGAGAGAACATCAACTGGCTGCCTCCTGCATGCCCCCCACTGGGGATCGGGCGTGACCCAGAATCGAACTGGCAACTTCTTGGTGCATGGGTCGATGCTCAACCACTGAGCCACACAGGCCAGGCTACACTCATCTCTTTATTCCAGTTCTGCCACAGGGCTCAGGATGAAGTGGACTAAATTCCAGCACTCATAATCTGTCGGCTGCATTTATGCATCACTCAGTCCCCACAGGAGGTCCCCACCTGAATCTTCATGCACCAGCTGGGATGTACAAAAAACATGACATTTCTTAATTAAAAAAAAATTAGTGTAAATCCAGCTGGAAGGTCCTATACTTACCACCCAGTGTTGTGCCAGTGACCTGGGGTCTCTGGACCCTGGTGATGGTCCACCAGTTACTGCCAAGGGGCCCTTCGTTCCAGTGTCTGTGCCGTGCTTGGCAGGGGAGTGATTGAGAAGCCTGGGCGCAGCTGTGCCAGGGGTCTGGCCTTTCTATTCCGAAGGGGCAAGGAGAGGAGTCGAATGTGAATCTCTTAACCTTGGGACCCACCAACTTTTGTCTCCTTCCCAGCCTTTGGGTTTGACTTCTTTTCTCTTTGCTGTTAAAAGCACTCCCTTCCTCTTCCTCTCTGCAGGTAGCTTAGATGTTTGCAAGACAAAAGACCCTTTAATTGAAAATGACTTTCTGTTTTCCACTTTAAAAAATTCTTGAGGGAAGGAAATGCCAAACGCCTGGCGCCTTGTCTGAAGTGAGATGAAGGGAAGATATAGGGAGAATAAATACAAATTAGTATTTCACTCAGTTATCTTGCTCTAGGCTCTCAGACTGCCTCCTGTCCCTTGGTACTCTGTCTCAAGAGCCTTCTTGTGCCACAGACCAGTGGGCTCTGTACATGTGGAACAACACATCAATCCACATGCTGAATCTCTAAACCCTCCAAACTTTATTGACCTGTAGCAACATAGTTCCGGATCCTGCCCTTGAA
Source organism: Tadarida brasiliensis (assembly GCA_030848825.1). Lineage (NCBI taxonomy): Eukaryota > Metazoa > Chordata > Mammalia > Chiroptera > Molossidae > Tadarida > Tadarida brasiliensis. Next base: position 9,033,587 of record CM061275.1, on the reverse strand, counting down.
TCCTTGTCTCTGATCTGCTTCTGACAGGACCCAAACTAAGGCGCTCCCCCCCCCCCACCAGATCTGGACATAGCAGCGGACACATTTTATTGAGAGATTATGGGGGGAAAAGACCACAAGAAGCAGCTAGCAGACCTACAAGTAGTTACCTCCAGGGAACAGGACTAGAGGTATGTGTGGAGGGTGCCTTTAAATAGATACCTGTATCTGTGCTACTTTACTATAAATTAAAAGCGATCATTTACAACATAAAGCAAACTGGGATAATGTGACACAATCTAAAGAAGAGAACACAGATGTATCCACACGGCCTGGCCTGGGCTCCAGCTCCCAATCCCTCTACTTGAACATGTCAATAACTTTTGAATGACAGCCATCAGCTGAGATTATTGCATGGATCTGAAGAGATGAAAAATATTATCTGTACAGAAAATTTAAAAGTACACCATTAATCATTATAATGGGGGATCAGTACACTTGTACTTTTTTTTTTTAAACCATTGTGTAGGAAAAGAGGTGAGTAGTCACTGTAGAAGTGAGACGGGATTTGCTAAATAAAACACTTAGTATTTTATGTGGCACTACTTTACAAAGAGGGGATTTACACAGGGTGCTACTGCAGTTTTCCTAAGGAAGGAACACGTTGTGTCTTAGGTTTGAATATTGCTTATCGGGTATTTTCTGATGCCCATGGAGCCAGGCACCGCATCACCATTCACAGTTGTTTCCCTTACCTGCAGTTTCACGTTCCATCAGTCACCCGCGGTCAATTTGGGTCTGAAAATATTAAGTGGAAAATTCCTGAAATAAATAATAAATTTTCAACCCACTTGGTTTGGAAGAGTGTGATGAAATCTCGCGTTTCCTCCTCAGTGAATCACCCCTTGGGCAGCGTCTCCAGGCAGCACACGTGCTCCCGGTTAGTTACGTGCCCCCCGTTGGTTAGTGCTCCCCGTTAGTTTCCTAGCTGTCTTGATGATAAGACTGTCTGGTATTCAGGGCTTGTGTTCAAGTGTGACCCATATTTTACTTAATAGTGGCCCCAATGTGCAAGAGTAGTGATGCTAGCAATACAGATATGTCAAAGAGAAACCATAAAGTGCTTCTTTTAAAAGGTGAAGAAAGTTCCTGACTTAAAGCCTTTTATCATCTCACATCATCATCACCATCATCAGAAGGGTAAGTACAACACAAGATACTTTGAGAGACCATATTCACATAGCTTGTGTTACAGTCTATTGTTATAATTGTTCTATTATTAGTTATTCATCTCTTACTGTGTTTAATTTATAAATTGAACTCTATCATAGGCATGTAGGTATAGGGAAAAACATAGTGTGTATAGGGTTCGGTTCTACCTGTGGTTTCCTGCATCCTCTGGGGACGGTGGACCCTGTCTGTCCCTGTGCTCAAGGACTAACTGGACGTGGTTTCCATCTACCACCAGGTGGCAGACTTCTCCCAGCGCTGCTGCGGCAGGCACCTGGCAGGGCAGCACGGAGCCTCAGCTCTGCTTCGGGCCTTTGCCTCCACCTGGAAAATCAGGGGCTGCCTCAGCCAGATTTAGATTTCCTGCACAGACCATCATTACCTCGGTTAGAGAAGTGAAGGTAGGGTGGGCCTGTTACCATTCCAGGAGAGAAGGGGACAGACACAGAAGGTCCTTTATATGTAGCACTGAAGAGAAAGGCTTGTTTTTATTTTTTGGGACAACTTTTCAAAAATAGAAAAATTCCATATTTTACAAGTCAAATTAGAAATGATTGAAAAACACATATTACTGGTCAAATACAGAGTTGTAGTTAAATGTTCAGATATGAGCACTGTGACCATAGAAGACATTTTGAGATTTTTTAAAAATAGTGTAATGAATATTTTTAATTTGCTTAAACTATTTTGAGACATGTACTCATAATTCAAGCTTGAAGTACAAGGGTGGTAAAATAAGCGTAAAAATAAAATAACACAAAAGTAAAATGTGCCACAAAATTTAGTCTACATTATTCTCTTTCAGGAATTTTTTTTCAAGATGTTTTCATTGATTTGCATGGTGCTCTAGTGGACATGTTTTGTTTTTTTTAAATACAATTTAGGTTTCAGATTATGACAAGCTTGCTCTGGTTTACTCCTGGAATAATAAACATCAGAGGAAGAATTTAGTAGGAAAATCAGGCAACTAAATCTGTATTTTTGGATTAAACTGGAGTATCTTTTAATTCCAGTGAATAGGATTTGTTGTGTGTTTTTTTTTTAATGCTAAATTTTTATTTCACTGTTATGTTACTGCTTAAGTACAAATATTTGATTAATATACAATTATGACATCTATAGGGAATACTTGAGAAATAATACTGCAAATACTTTGATTGCACAGAGCCCAATAAACTAATACATTTTGATCTGGGAGAAATAGAAATAGGACGGGGAAAAGAAATGTTAGGTTCTGGTGTGATGATGCGTCCTGCCAGGTCCACCGGCTACTCACCTCTGTCCCACCTCCTTCACCCCGTTGCCTCTTCCTCTTTCCTCTCACCCCTGCTCCCGGAGCATTTGTTTGTTTGTTTGTTAATCTTTACCTGAGGATATTTTTTTCATTGATTTTTAGAAAGAGTGAAACAGAGGGAGGGAGGGAGAGAGAGAGGGAGAGAGAGAGAGAAACATTGATGTGAGAGATACATTGACTGGTTGCCTCCCGCATGAGCCCCAAATGGGGCCGGGGATTGAACCTGCAACCCAGGTACATTTCCTCGATGTGGAATGTTTTTTAGGGATCGTTCTTTACTTCCCAATTGTCTCTTTCCCCTTTCCCATTATTTGTAACTTAAAAAGCCCTGCAAACTGGTCACTTGCATGCCATAGTCTGAGTGCCTTTGGAAGAAAAAAAAAAAAGTACAAAAATTAAAAAGAAAATCAAGGTGATAAAACTGCCCTTTAAATATAGTTAAACTCCCTCAACCCTGCTTAAAACTGAGACAAGCTTTTCAGCTCATTTCCCTCAAAATTCACTGAAAAGTGTCTGTGCTTGAAAAGAAAGCACAGAGAGGATCCAGAGCTGAAATCTGGTGATATTTGGGCCAATTTGTAGCCAGTGTCAGAATATTCCACCAAATAATTAATATTTAAAACTAATAAAAGCAATTCTTATACAAACGAGGAAGAAAAGAGTATAAAGGTAAAGACTGGAATTATAAGGCCCATTCAAAGAGAACAGAGCATATTTATAGTGTTTTCCAGTTTTATTTTAATTGGGAGGATATTGTATTTTGTGTGATACTGAGGATGACCCTAAGTTTTGACCCAAGAAAGAGAGAACGATGCAGTTACCTTTTATTGAGATGAGAAGACTGCATGAATACCAAAAACAGTGGGACTGAGTGGGGAGGTGGAGAGTTGTGTTTGGGACATAGGAAATTTGAGATGCCTATGAAATAAGGCAAAATTTTAAGAAGACAGTTCTGGGATTCAGGGGAGAGGTCCAGGCTAGACATATACATTTAGGAGTTAGCAGCGTCTAGATGGGATTTAAAGCCAGATTGGATGATTATCTTAGGAATGAGTAGAGATGATGGGGAGAAGACAAGGGTACACCCCTCTAGTGAGAAGTAGAAGCTGGTGCACCCCTTTAGTAAGAGGTCAGAGACACAGGGAGCAGCAGTGAGGTGAGAGGAAAGCCTGAGACACGGGCTGTGTTGGAAGCCACGTCAGGTAAGGTGAGGACTGAGAATGGACCCTTGGCTTTCACTCCATGGAAGTCACCAGAGGAAGGAGAGGAAGAAGAAAAATACATTGGCAGAAAAGAAAGTCCTGCCCTACCGCACTTGGTTTTCTCTGGCAGTATCAAACATCCCCGACAAGCACAAAGCCCACGGAGGGCTGGATTCATCCAGGGTTTGAGTGGGTAGGAGCCATGAAAGCATAGACAGAAAAGGAAATTGCAAATCCCGGAGAAGGAGCTTTTGGAGTTAGGACCATGGACTGAAAGTAGAGGAAAGGAGAAAAGAGGAGACCGATGCTCAGAGAAGGGAGCCGGTTGACGGACCAGGGTCCTCAGAAATCAGAAGAACAAGTGTGGTGGGAATGAGCAGCAAAGAAGTCAGGAGGAGAGAGGTTGGACCAGACCAAGATTTCAAGCTATAGATCTGACAGAGAAACAGTTTGGGGTGATGACCCAGTAACCTAAAGTCTTTAATGAAGAACAGTGAGTGACCAGGAAACAGGACAAAATGTTCATGACCAGGGGAATAAGTGGTCAGATGGCAGGACACTTGAGGAGCAGAGGTTTGACAGGAGGGTGCATGTGCAGGGAAGGGTATCGAAGTTGGGAGTGATGAGTAAGGAGCACACGTACCCCATCACCCGTCCTTCGAAGGGCGAGGGGTGTCCTCACAGGAGAGATAGGCTTTATTAGGAAAGGGGAGGACGGGAGAGGCCAGGGTTGTGGACCTTTAGGAAGCCAAGGTTTGAGGGAAGCTGCCGAGGAGGAGTTCAAAATGTGTGAAGATGACATCCACACCTGTTGGTGTTCCTCCCTTGTCAAGCTGGGCTCCTCGAGGGGCTGCTCTGTGGTCTGAGGCAGGACACTGCTTGCTGACTGTCAGTGGGGAGCAAGAAAGTCAGCTGGGGAAGTTCCATCCTGGGGGGACAGTAAGTCCAAACTGAATCGCTGACCCATGTTACTGTGAAACTATGGGGGCCACAATATAACCCTCAAATGTGAGAGTGTGGAGGACTCTAGAAACTGAGTGGGAGAAGTAAGGGGATGGGCAGGCAGGAGGGGCCTGGCTGCTGTGCGCTGACCTGCCTTTTGTGCAGTGACTTGAATTCAGTCCCAGTGGAGTCCAGTGTGGGTGGGTGTGGTTCCTTTCCTAGGGCAGGAATAGGGTGAGCGGAAGGCACAGTTTCAAAGAGGGAGATGTAGTAATCGCTACACAATGACAAAATTCGGAAAAGATGAAAGGAAATGAAACATTGTAAAATATAGAGGCTGTGCTTTTTGAATCAAGAAGAGCCAATTAAGCTGTTTTGTTATGCAGTATCTTGTTCATTAGTCATCCATTTACCTCTGGCTGTGCGGACTGTTTCCGTGAAGTAAATTTTTATTTCATTATGAAGGAATAAATCAAACCCACTACTATCCATAGGAGGAGGGCTTGACCAAGTCTTTCTGTGGTTTAATATTTTTGGTTTTAACTTAATAAAGAAGAGGAGGCTGGGGGGTAAGGAATGAGGTCAGGTGTTGCCTTTGCCCTTGAAGTACACAGATAAAACAGAAAGAAGTGTTGGGATGCAGGCGATTGCAAAGAACATGAAATCCACCCAGGACGCACTAAATGTCGGCAAGGATTCGCGGCCCCACTGGAAACGGCAATCAGTTCAACACGTTTTTGTTGATGCTGGCTCACTGTGCTGCCCAGCTCTGCCAGGCGTCAGGCTTGTGTGAAAATAAATAATATGTAGCTTTTGTTCTCAGAGCTCACAGTCTGTTGGACAGACTGACACAAAAAAGCAATTTCAATGTACAGTGATAAGTGCTGTAAGCTGAGTTTGTTCAGTATACCATGGGAACTGATAAATGGGGTGTACACCAGGTGTCACAGGGGAGAGGACAGTTTTGCTCAGTCTTGGAAGGATGAGGAGAATTTTGCCACACAAAAATGAATAAAGGGTGTTCTGCAGAGACCTGCTAAATCTTTCCAGAGGGCGGGTGGGTTGGAGGGGAGCAAAGTGGAAGTGGGTACAGCCTGAAGGCAGAGAGGCGTTGTTACACGCTCCTCCTTCCTGTCCGTGTCCCCAGGGTCAGGTACCTCATTTGGCACATGGTGCTCCATAAATATTTGTGGAATGAATCTAGGAGGGGAGGAAAGACAAGTTTCCTGAGTTGGGGTGGTGGAGGCAGGATGTAGGGGGGAGCCACCTCTGGGGACCATCGTGCCTCTCTTCTGCCCTTGCCCCTCGGCCTTGCTGAGTCATCAGAGTGCCCACCAGGGAGACAGAGGAGGAAGGAAGCCCAAAGCGCTGGCATTGCAGAAGCTGAGGGTGTGAGAGTTTCAAAAAGGAAGGAATGGCAATCCCGTCTGGTGCAGCGGGGACGACGCCCTCGGGCGCTGCCAGGTCTGAGATCTTGAGTGACTTGGGTGAGCAGTTCCCTGGAGTGGCAGCAGCAGGCGCCAGCCTCAGTGGGCTGAGGAATGAATGAGGGAAGAAACAGCAGAACAGACATTCGTTCACAAAGTTGAACTGTGCAAGGAAGAGGGGGAGGAGGTAGCCTGAGGGCAGGCAGAACCCAAGGCTCGCTGTTGGTTTTTTTGTAAGGGTAGTAGGTTTATGAACTTAAAAAAAGTCAGCACAGCCCTGGCCAGTTTGCCTCAGCGGTTAGAGCGTCAGCCTGTGGACCAAAGAGTTGAGTGTTCAATTCCGGTCAAGGGCACGTACCTGGGTTGTAGGTTCAGTCCCCGGCCCTGTCAGGGTCCTGCGGGGTGCAACCGGTCGGTGTGTCTCTCTCACATCAGTGTTTCTCCCCCTCCCCTTCCACTCTGTCCTCGGGTGAGGATGAACAACAGCAAAGTTAGCATAGGGAAGAGGTTAAATAAAGCCAGGAGGGAGAGATAGAATAAGGGAGGTGGGTTTGATTAGGGATAATTCAAATGTGGATCTGTTTTGTAGTTTTAAATTTGAAACCTGAATTTCGCACGAATGACTAGATGTCAGTAAGGGAAATACGGAGTGGAGGAGAGCATGCTGGATGGGGGATAGGAAACCTGGCTTCTAGTTCTGGCTCCTAGTTCTGGCTCTGGGACTCACCAACTGACAGGAGCCTCACCAAGCTCGTGACTGGCATGAGCCCTCATCTTGCCCTTCAGCCATAAAGCTCCATGACTCAGGGTGTTATGTTTGGTAATACAAATAATACAAATATATCAAAATAAGACTCTTCCCAAAATACAGTTTGCTTCAGGTATTACTTAGGCATTTTGTTTTATATGATCTTTAAGAATAAATGAGATAGTATATGAGAAAGAACTTTGGGGATTTAAGAAGTAAAACAGCTAAATTTCTATTTATTAAAAATCATGCTAATATTCTTGACTTAGAGACCTCATATGTTTTCTTTCTTTCTTTCTTTTTTTTATTAGCCCAGAGTATAAAATCTTAGGGGAAACAAAATTAAATTAGCTCCTTATCTAAAGATTTAGTTGCCCTGGTACAGACCTCTGCAGGATAATAAACCAGTCATTTCCCTGTGGATGGTAAAATTCCAGTTTGCATAATTATGTCCTCATGATAATTGAAAGTATTAAAGATTAAGCACAAAGATCTCAAGGACTCTAATATAAGATGGCACCATTCCATCTGTTGTCTCTGAGGCACTTGCAGCCCGTAAGGTTTAAACGAAAATAGAAACGCTGGAGATAGACTGGACTGCGTGTGGGCGTGGAGGTGGGCCATCCGAGAGTATTTAAGCACCTGGTCACCGGCCAGGAGGTGGAAGCCGTTTTTCAGGATTCTATGGAGGGTAGAAGCCAACAGCTACCTCTCCCCGCCTCTTATTCCTAATCCTGCAGGATCAGCCAAGGCCACCTGACATTCACACCCCCAGACCTGGCAGCACCACCGTGTCTGGCTTTATGAACAGACCCTCTGCACTGCTGCCTCCTCCTGCCTGGGCAGGGGATGGTCCACCTCCCGCACTCTGTACACGCCAGACACAGCCATCCCCAGCTCCTCTCTCTCCCTCTTCCCCCATGTACAATGCATCATCTATTACTTTGGATTTTGCCACCTAAATAGCCTCTCTCTGGGTCCCCATTACTGTGCTCATTGCTCTAACGTCGACACCCCTCCTCCCTTTATGTCTCTCACATCACCTTCCCTTTGAGACCTTCCTGTTCCAGATCTCTCCAACCCACCGCAGAAGGAATTGCCAATGTCACTGTCGCACAGATCAGAGGTTCTTCGCTGACTTCAGAGGTTTCGTTTCATGTGTCTCCATAGTCAGACTCTGAGCTGCTTGGGGGCAGGAGATGAGGTCTTGACTCATCTTTGTATCTCAGTGTCTAGCACATGACAGGCGCTCAGCATAAGCACGTTCAATGGAACTGAATTTTGTTTCATTCTTTCCTTCTTGACCAGCTATATAACCTTTTCATTTTTATTTTCATAAACATGTTTCTAGTAGAATGGAGAGCTTTTTTTTTGCTTTTCACACATATTTAATAATTATTTCCATAAGTGTTTCTATTTATTGAGTGCTTTCCAATACCAGGCACCCTTGTGAGAATTTTACATACTTTATCTTCCTTACTCCTCACAATAGTCATGTAGGGAGGTATTATTGTCTTTATTTTCTACATGAAGCAACTTAGCCTCAGAGATGAAGTAACCTGAGCAAGGCGCAGTGGCAAACAGACTTTGGAACCTGCCTGCAGACCTGGTCTCCTGAGAGCACAGCGTATGCTCCTGCCTCCTGCTGACAGTAGGATTTGTTGGATGCACTTTGGCACCATAATCTCAGCCAATTGTTTTATTTTTAAAAAACACACAGTGTGTGGATACCGTCTCTTATTTAAAATAAAAACATCACTGAAAGAAATCCTTGCCCGTGGATCCATTCCCTAGTCCCAAATCTAGTTGATTGGAGAAAGTAGACATTTATGTTCTCTCACATAATCGTCTCAAGGCGAACAGTTCAGGTAGGAAGATGGCTCTTTCCACGTGGCCAGTCATAGCCCTTCCTCTGTGTTAGCCTGGTCTGCGTGGTTGAAGACGTTAGGTCAGGGGTGGCTCTGTGCTCCATCATCAGGAGGAGAGACAGTGTACGTGGGGGCTCACCTGTGGTGTCGTAAGGTACAGACCTAAAAGAGTCACAGGTCACTTTTGCAGACGTTCCATTGGTGGGATGTGGACATTTCAAAAAAAAAAAAAAATTGTCAAATACCGTTCCTTCCTGGGCAGTTGTACCTTTTACTCTGTTGCCAGCCCTCTGTGAGGGTCTTCTCTTCCCATATTCTCATTATAGCTTGATTTTATTGGATTAAATTTTTTTGCCAATTAAAATGATGAGAAATAATATCTCATTTTTCTGTTGACTTGTTTTCTTATTGATTTGTAATTGTCTCTCCATATTAGACTCTAATCTTTTATTGGGGGTAAAGATGCCCAACAACTTTGCTCTGTCTTTCACTGGTCTGTTAACCTTGTTTACGGTCGGCTTCTCAACCTCGGCACTCTTGGCATATCGAGACGGGTAATTCCATGCCGTGGGGCTGCCCTCTGCGTTGCAGCATGCTTGGCAGCAATCCTGGCCTCAATACATTAGAAAATGTCTCCAGGTATTGTCAAATGCCCCCTGGGGAGCAAAATTGCCCCCAGTTGAGAACCCCTGTTTATACAAAGCTTGATTCTTAGTATAATTAAATTGATAAGGGTTTTTCTTACGATTTTGCTTTTTTTCGTGTCTCGTTTAAGAAAATTTTCCTACCCCCAAATAATAAAGACATGTTCTCTTATTTTCTTCTAATACTTAATTAGTTTATTGTTCTTTAGAAAATAATGCCCCGGAAACTATTTTGTGTAAAATGGGAGGTGAGGCTAGGTCACAGAGCCTGTTTATGAGCCATCCCAGATCCGCTGGCTCTGCCCGAATCCTGGCCACCTGCCCTGCGTCCTGGCCGGAGTGACCTGGCAATGGCTCACTTTGCTCTCATGGTTATAAAGCTATGGCCACTGATGCCACATGGAGGGGCCCCTGTGTAGCACTGACTGATAAGGAGTGTTAGTTGTACCCGCACCCTGGTTAGATGGGACCTGTGGAGGCTTGGACTTCTCCTGTGGCTGCCTGGAGGGGATCCCAGCTAGGGAGTGTGAGGGAGCTGAACCCCAGCAGCTGCATTTCTGTCAAGAAAGAGGAGAAGGAAGGAGGAAAGCCAGCATTTCGATTGTTTGCCCACGGAATTCCAAAACTCAGTGGCTTCATGTGGCTGTTTTGGAGACGTGCTGTGAGTCCAAGCAATGAGCTGTGTTGGTTGCCAAGCTGTGGCCAGCTCAGTAACTCACGTCCATGCATTTCTCCCCCTTCCCATAATGCAGTCAACACAGAGGCATTTCCTCGGGCCTGTCTAAAGTTAGAATCTCACTTTAACAGTTATTTATGCGATAACCAGTTTCCCTAACAGCTTTCATAAAACTGTTGTTTTTTTTCACCATGAGGATGATTTTTGCTGCAAGTAACCAAAATTGCAACTGAAAGTAGCAGGACCAGGACCAGGTGAGGTGACTGAGGAACTCGCCTTGGGTGCAGATTTGGGGAGAGGGCATCAGGAAACTTAGTAATAGAGATGAATACCATTTAAAATATTATTATTATTTTTTAGAGAGCGAGGAAGGGAGAGAGAGATAGAAACATTGATGTGAGAGAGATGCATCGATCGGCTGCCACCTGCACGCCCCCTACTGGCGATCAAGCCAGCAACCCGGGCATGTGCCCTGACAGGGACTCGAACCGGGATCTCTCAATCCACTGATGACACTCAATCCACTGAGCCACACTGGCCGGGCGAGATGAATACCATTTTAATGCAATGTTTAAATCAACATGAATGCAAAAAATCTATGATGAGCAAAATGTCGAAATTTGAAATCAAGACAGACTCTGATCCTGTACTTGCTTGATTCACTCACTCCCTTCTCATCCTGGCCCTTCAACAGTAAAAAATGCCTGTATTCCATAAGAAGAATCTATAGCAGAAAGGGCAGCTCCAGGCGTGTTATAATCATCAGCTCAGTTATGCTGTCAGGACCCAGATTCCTGTCATCCTCTCCTGCTCTCCAAGATCAGCTTCAGCCCAAGGCTAGTTTCTTATAGAATTATACTTTATTGTAGCATTCCAGTAATTACATTTAGAGGTGATTACTGCAGAGGCAAGAGGGGAAATTCTAAGTTGCTATTTTGGACAAAAAGGATCAGCCTTTGTGTGAATTAATACAATGAGGCATTTTCCCCCCTAATGTCTAGTTTAGCTTTCCTGAGGGAGAATGAGTTTTGAGGATGGGAATGATGATTGGAAAAATGGAGACTTAAGTTTGTGATTTTGGGGATACTTCAGGGAGGGCAGGTTTTGGGTGGGCTCTGGGAAGCCAAAGAAGGCGATGGACCAGAGCACTGGGAACTCTGAGTGGCTGGACCAGGTGCCAGAAGGAAGGTGGGAAAGTGAGGGTACAGGAAGAGGAGGCTTGGAGGTCATGACTGCTGGAAAGTGTGTGGGGCCTGCCCTGCTCCCTCCCCACCCTTCAGGGATCTTTGGTAAGAGTCCCATTTCCAGACAAGACTAAACGTCATTTGCCCTTCAGGATGTGGCCATTCTCTCACCTGCTCCAGTGAGTGGCTCCATCAGCATTCACACGGGAACCTGGGGACACTTTCCAAGCTGGCTGGCAGGGTCCTAGGAGCTGTGTTAGAGGGGTGCGTGTGTGCGTGAGTGTGTGTGTGTGTGTGTGGTGCACACACCTTTCTGTCTTTGATGGCACTGAGAAGGCCATCACAATATGAAACCTCATCTTCTCTGTCTCCTGATGGGACAACCCAGGCCGGGTTTGGAGGGCCCTCTCTTGGTCACCTGTCACACTGAGTTGGGCTGGCTCTTTTGTAGGCTCAGCATCATGACCTCAGTCTGGGGCTCACCAGACGCTCACTGACTGTTGACCTGATGGAGGTGGGCCTTTCCAGTATGAAATGATGCATCTGGCCTTGTTCTGAATCCAGCACTAGCTCGTTGCTCCCCATGCGTGGGGTGGGAGTGGGAGGGGCTGTACTCCGCCAGCCCCCCTGCTTCTTATTCTCTTTTGGAGCCACCCGAACATAGAACAGGCTTGTTGCGATCTGCTTGCTGCCATAAACCACGTGGCCTGGCGCAGTGGGGTGAGAGGTAGGTGGGGTTGTCTACTCCCTCTGGGGTATTAGGACGTCTGTGGTAGTTACCCATCTAGGCCAGTGGTAAACTCTCTGAACTTTTTCTCTCCTTTTCTCAATGGTTCTGAACTATTGGCCCTTGAAATCTTAACCCAACAATGGGATTATTCCCAAGGAAAGAGGACATAAAGCATCTCCTTCCATGGGAAACTTTAAATTTGCACATTTATTCAACAGATATGTATTAAGTGCATACTAGGTGGACAAAATGGTGCTAGGTGCTGGACATGTGGTGACTAAGTATAGCATCATGAAAGTAATATCCAGTGTGTGTGTGCTGAGCGGGGGGATGGTCAGTACAGAGATAATGTCCAATGAGTTTATCACAAATGTTAAGGAGTTTTCCTTTGGAGGAAGAGTGCCATCAGAGTCACTGCGGCTACTCAGCCAGATAGGCCCACCCCCAATAGCCTCAGAGATGCCCTCCCATACATATCCTGTTTCCCTCAAGACACCGTGAGCCAGCACCGTGAGCCCTGGCAATACCCCCTGTATCCCCAGGGTAGTTATGTGAATTACACCTACAGTGGCTCTGGGTTACAGAACTGTCTTTAATTAGAGATGTTAATTGCCAAATTAAGAGAAAAGGGAACAATTGCCAAAAATAAAAAATAAAAGAGGAGTACATCAAGGAAATAATTGCTTGACAACCCCATGCTGTTCTACTCTTTTAAGAACATGAATAGGAACACTCTTTCAGGTCTCGGAGGGATCGGAGCAGGCGTGGTCAGGCTCCTGTCTGAAGTCAGGGGCAGGTCTCAGGCTGAGAAGCATGCGGTCATGGCGAGAAAGACCAAACAGGCTAGGAGATGACCCTCCTGTCCAAGAGTATCTTTCCAATGTTTCCCTGATCAGAAACTATTCTTGGTTAACATATAAACTAGTGTTAGGGTTAAGTCTGTTAATAATTTATTTCTTAGTATAAATTGAGATAATCTGCATTAGTGCCCTAGGAATTTGAGTGGAGGAATTGAGCAAGTAATAATAATGGCTATTGTTTGCTGAGAACTGTACTGCCTGATTTCCATGAATTATCCGATAAGGAGCTTTTGAGGTTGGAACTGTTATTCTAATGGGTCTTGCTCCGGTTGTAACCCTGTTAATGGGCTGAGTTGGCACTGGAACCCAGGACCCTCTGACTTCAGAGTCAAGGCTTCAGTCTCATTGAGCACTTCCAGGAGGGAGGGAAGGAGCATCTGGAAGGCCAGAAGGAAATGGAATAAGAGTGGTTATATTAACACGGGTAGCTGCAGATTATTGGGTACCTACTCTGTGCAACCCATATTATATATGTCACATTACTGACGTTCTCCACAAGCCTACAGGGAGGGTCTGTGATCCCTATTTTATAGATGGGGAAGGGGAGGCAGAGAGAGGTTGCTTATGGTCTGAGTTACACGTCTTCAGGGTCCAGAAAGCTGCTTGGATTGTCAGGCAAAATGATTCCACCTGAAATCTGTCGCCAGGGCCATGAAATGCTGGTGCTGTTTAGGGAAGGACATGCTGTCAGAGGCAGGAAGTGGCCTCAGCTTCATGATTCTGGCATAGACCACCTTGGGAAGCAATTGAGACCCAGGAACCAGAATTCTATAAAGCTTATTTTTCTACTCTGACTTTATTGTTTCTGTATCTGATTAGCCCAGAATCACACTTCTGGTCTAATCTGCATATTGCAGGAAATGAGTTTACATAGGCAGCCCTGGACTGGGAGGGATGGTAGAGAGGAGGAGGAGGGACCTCTGACAGCAGCAGGTGGTCGCTGTGGCTGCCTGAGAATGGGCTAGTCCAGATGCCTGTCAACTTTGCCTCGATTTCCTCAGACCCTCAGTTTCTCCTGAAATGGCATGGAAATCCCCAAGTTGCTTGATGTTACCTTGTCCAGGTCATCAGAACATACCCCATCCCAAAGCCACTCATGACCACGAGCCCCTGGGAAACATGGAGGCTACCATACGTCTCATTTAAAAAATGCAATAACCTCCCTAGAGAGAAGTAGTCTGTGCAGTGGCAGTTTTTTGTGGGGACTGCACCCAGAGCCCGGAGACTCTTGGTGGGCCCAGGAGCTTGTTGCCAGGGGCTGCAGCAAGTGGGCTTCCATAGAGGTGGCTGCTGCTGCTGAGCCCAGGCTTCCAAGGGGCGCCGGCCACCACATGTGTTCCTTTTTCATGGACCCCTAAGAAAGCCCCAGGGGCTCTTGCTGTGCTACTCAAGTCTCAGGAAAGGGCTCGGGTTCCCCAGTTTCCCTTGGCGTGTAAATACAAATTCAAAGCCAAGAGTAGTGCCAGGCTACACTCACAGATTTGGTAGTTTAATTAAGTGTGTTTTCTGGAAATAAAATTAGGCATGCTAATAAGACCTTAAGTGAAACACAAACTAGGCTGTCTGATGAGAAAGGGCTCTGCTGACAACTTCATTAAACATGGATGAGGAAGTGAGTCAAGCATCTCAGCAGAGAGGAAATCCAGTAGACAGTGGGCAGGAAATAATAGAAATACCAGCGGGGCTGAGAGATACATGAACACGAAGCATAGTTCTGAGGATAAGAATAATTGGCTTTGGTCTGGATGCATGCCATTATAGAGAATTAATGAGGCTTTTTTAATTCTCTCATTAAAAAAATATTTATGGAGCTGTTTTTCCATCCCAGGTGCTGCACTAAACAGTGGAAAATGGGATGGAGAACAAGACCTGTGCCAACACTCTTGGGACTTATAGAGTCTAGAGAGTTAACATTATCAGGAATTTTTTAGAGAACTATAGGTTAGTGGACAATTTGGGCAAATTATTTGCTAATATTCTTATTTTTAGAATCTCTATTTTGAAACACACAGTAAAAAGCATATAAAATGCAAATGTACAGTTTAATGAAACATAGTAAAACAAATTCCTGCATAGCTATGTCCCAGTTTAAGGGACAGAATGTTACTGAAACCTCAGAAGCCTCCTGGGAACCCCTCTCCTCTTTAATTCTCTCTCAGTCCCACCCAAAGGTAACTACCCTGAAATCTGTGTTAACTATTCCCTTTTTTAGTTGTTTTCCTTTTAAAAAAATGTTTTTATTGATTTTTTAGAGAGAGATGAAGGAAGAAAGATATAGAAACGTCTATGTGAGAAACATCGATTGGCTGCCTCCTGCATGCCCCCTACTGGGGATCGAGCCTGAAACCAACCTGGACTTCTCAGTCCTTGTGGTGATGCTCAGTCCACTGAGCCACGCCAGATGGGCAGTTATTTTCCTTTTGTATGTTTCTATGAACAATATTTTGGAATTCTGAAAAGTATATAAGGGAATCTAAAGATTATTTTGGTGTGAATTAACTTTATGATGATATAAATTCTTTCTATTCAAGAATATGGCGTATCTCTACATTTGTTTAGTTCTTTCATAGTCTTGCAATAAAGTTTTTTTAACATAACAGGTTTTGCATCTTTTGTTATTTTTTCCCCTTGATAAATGTCTTTTTTTAAAAGTACTTTAAAATGTATCTTTTAAAAAAGTATGATTTCTGAATGATTGCTGAGGGTGTAGAGACTTGCAATTGACAATATCCTATGGACTTTGTAAATAGCAACTGCTAAACTGTTACTAACTAATAAGTTGTAGCTGTTTTTAGATTTATATATAGATAGTCATGTGATATACAAATATTGACATATATATCCTTTTCAAATCTTTTGTTTGGGTATATTTTTCTTGTCTTACTGCACAGGCTAAAATTGCTAGTACAATGTTACATAGAAACAGTGGTAATTAGGTATCCATGTGTTGTGCCTGACAGTGCCAGTGAAAAGCTAAAAGCACTACATTTAATATGGTTGGCTATTGGTTATTTTTAGATACCCTTTAATAAGTTAGAGACTTTCTATTTCTAGATTCTGAAGGTTTTTAAAAATCATGAGTGATATTAAATTTTATTATTTGCTTTTCTTACATCTATTGAAATAAACATTTAGATTAATTGATGCTTAATTTTAAGTCAAACTTTCATTCCTGAGAAAAAAACCCAACATGATCATGTTACGTTATCATTTTATGCACTTTAGGATTCAAGGTTATAATATTTTTCTCAGGATATTTACATTTGTGTTCATGAGTAGAGTCCGACTTAGGTGATCAATTTTTTTTTTCTTGTACTGTGTCTAGGTTGGGTATGGAATTATGGCAGCTTAAGAATATGAGTTGGGGAGTGTTTATTCATTTTATGTTTTCTGGAAGAGTTTATATAAGGTTAGAGTTATTTTTTACTTTAATGTTTGGTAGAATTTGCCTGTGAAACTCTCTGGGTCTAGTTTTCTTTGTGGGAAGGTTTTAAAATGTTGATTACATTTATTTAATGGTTATATAAATATGCAGATTTTCTATTTCTTTAGTTATTGTTGGTAAAGAATCCCTCCTACCCCCAGGGATTGATATGTTTCATCTGGTTTTCAAATTTACAAAAACGTCATGATATCCTCTTTTCAGTATCTGTGTTTAAAAATTAAACAGCCCCCAATCCCAGATAGACAACATCTTCTCCTTGAGTCATTTTTTCTTTCTTTCTTCTTCCCTTCTTCCTTCCCTTTCTTTCTTCCTCACCTGAAGATATGCTTTTATTGGTTTGAGAGAGAGAGAGAGAGAGAAAGAGAGAGAGAGAGAGAGAGAGAAACATCGATGTGAGAGAAAAACTTCGATCATTTGCCTCCCGTATGTGCCCCGACTGGGGATGTGCCCTGACTGGAACTTGAACCTGAAACCCAGGTGTGTGTGCTGTCCAGGCATCAAACCCGCAAACTTTTGGTATATGGGATGACACTCCAACCTACTGAGCCACCTGGCCAGGGCCATTTTTCCAATGAAAGAATTTATTGCTTACCAGACTGCTCATTCAATTTCTGCTCCCAGCCACCTTGATCATTTTGAAGGCTTTGATGATCTCTGAATTCAAAATGTCCATAACTTCACCAGACATTTGCCCAAAAGCTGAATTTTAATTAGGCTTTGCTATGCCAAAACTTCCTCAGTATTTCCTGCCCCTCATCCTCTGTTCTGAACAACTCCATCATGGCCTCTCTGGTTACTCTGGTGACAGCAGGTATGTCCTTAGACAGTGACTGTCTTTGTCCCTTTTCAGTCCCCCAACATTATTGATGACAGCATTTCTTTGAGACAGTAAACTATTTGATTCTCATTTTCCGCACGTTGAGTTGAAAGTGACCTCAGAAGTAGTTTCATCTGATGTCCCACTCAGTGGAAAAATCTCCTTTTTGACATCATCCTCAAGAGGGCTGATCTCTCATGGAACATGCCAGCAAAGAGGGGATCACAACAGCATTATAAAAATGCAACCACTACTTGTTGCTATCCTTGATTGTTGTACATAATTTTAATTTTTGGTGTTGTTAATATAAAGATGAATTCTTTTTTTTTTTTTTTTACTATCTATTCTATTTTAAAATTGAATTTATTGGGATGACATTGGTTAATAAAATTATATAGGTTTCAGGGGTACTAAAGATTAATTCTTAACTTCCTTACACTGTCTTTTCTTACATTTGTGGGAGCATCATGCAGGGAGTGGGGAGGGAAGAAGGAGAGAGACTTCAGATAGAGAGGTGGCTTAACATTAATTTATACATAAACATAAAAATATTTTGGTGTTCCCATTCTTTCAGCTGCCTCTCTGGGTCACTGCTCATCTACCTGATGAAAGGAGGGTATCCCTTCTTGCCACTCACTATCCTTGAAAATAGCTTTGATTTCACTCCAATCTCGCATTCTTTTCCAACAGGAATGTACTCTCATTTCCTCAAGGTTAAATGTTTATGGCAGGCATTGAACACAATCAAACACACAGTTCATTTATCTGTTGATTTATTTTGACTAAAATTCTTGATTTTTTGGAACTTCCTGAATAAGCTATTCAAACAGATGCAGAGGGACCCAGACTATCAGGGAAGGAGAATGTAGTGCTATTTGGCAGGGGGATTGAGACTCAAGCTGGCTGACACACTAGACTTTCAAGTGCAACATCCAGATGATGGCTTGTGGTCTTCAAGCCCTGACCTTGCACTACTCTAACACAATTCCTTGGAGTCCCATTTGTTGACCCAACCTTTGGACCTTGATATTTGCTAAAGTGAGAAATGGTGTAAGTTGTTTCTCATGAGGTCAATGCCCTGGGTTCCTAATATTACAAACAGATGTGTTTCCTAGGAAAGTTCCAGCCAGTACACCATCTCTGGAGGGGTCCCATACATCTCAGTATGCTGATACCCACAATTGTACATACATTCTTGGCTGAGTTAGTCTACTAAGGTTGAATGTATATGTTTCATTTCTAGAAACCTCTCACTGCGAAAGGCACAAGAACTTCCTTTGTACTATGTGGCCATCAGGTTTGGCCTGGTCCCAGGAGGAACTCATACACCTTTTGGAATAAGAATGTTTCTGCTCTCTGATTGCACAAGAACAGAGGGTTCATCTGTGCTTCAAAGCAGGGTAGGGGTTTGGAACGGTTCAGGGCCAGGAGACAGGAGGCCAGGGGTATAGCTTTACCGTTTCATTGAATAATCAATGGAATCAGAGTTCTATTTTATTTTTATTTATTTTTTTTTATATTAAAAAATTTTAATTTCTTCTATTTTTTTAATTAATTTATTTTTGTTACAGATGTTTCTTCTTTTTCCCCCATTGACACCCTCCTCCCCATCCCCCCCAACCCCGTCCCCAGCTTTGTTATCTATGTCCATCGGTTATGCATACATGCATATAAATTCTGTGGTTTATCCCTTCCCTTCCCCCACCCCTTTTCTGAGGATTGTCAGTCTGTACCCTACTTCTATGACTCTGGTTCTATTTTGTTCATCAGTTTGTTTAGTTCATTATATTCCAGAAATAAGTGAGATCATGTGATATTTGTCTTTCTCTGCTTGGCTTGTTTCGCTTAAGATAATACTTTCCAGATTCCTCCATGTCGTCTCAAAGGATAAGAGAGCTTTCTTTCTTAGAGCTGCATAGTGCTCCATTGTGTATATGTACCACAGTTTTTTTATCCACTCTTCTACTGATGGACACTTGAGCTGTTTCCAGATCTTAGCTATTGTAAATAGCGCTTCTATGAACATTGGGGTACATATATTCTTTCTGATCGATGTTTCAGGCTTCTTAGGGTATATTCCTAGAAGTGAGATCACTGGGTCAAATGGCAGTTCAATTTTTAATTTTTTGGGGTAACACCATAGTGTTTTCCATAGTGGCTGCACCAGTCTGCATTCCCACCAGCAGTGTACTAAAGACTCCTTTTCTCCACACCCTTGCCAGCACTTGTTGTTTGATGATTTGTCAGGTGTGAAGTGATACCTCATTGTTGTTTTAATTTGCATCTCTCTGATGATTAGTGACATTGAGCATTTTTTCATATGTCTCTTGGCCATTTGAATATCTTGTTTGGAGAGGTGTCCCTTTAGGTCCTCTGCCCATTTTTTAATTGGGTTCTTTGTCTTCCTTTTGTTGAGTTGTGTGAGTTCTCTATATATTTTGGAAATTAACCCCTTATCTGATGTATCATTGGCAATTATGCTCTCCCATATAGTGGATTCCCTTACTATTTTGCTGGTTGTTTCTTTTGCTGTGCAGAAGCTATTTAGTTCGATGTAGTCCCATGTGTTCATTTTTTCCTTTGTTTCTCTTGCCTTAGGTGTTGTATCAGTGAAAATTCTGCTGTGTATGATGTCTGAAATTTTGTTTTCTGCATTTTCTTCTAGGATTTTTATGGATTCACGAGTCACATTTAAGTCTTTTATCCATTTTGAGTTTATTCTTATGTAATGTGTAAGTTGGTGGTCTAGCTTCATTGTTTGCATGTAGCTGTCCACTTTTTCCAACACCATTTATTACAGAGACTGTCTTGACTCCAATGTATACTCTTCCTACCTTTGTCAAATATTAATTGAGCATATTGTCTCGGATCAATTTCTAGGTTCTCTGTTCTGTTCTATTGATCTATGTACCTGTTCTTGTGCCAGTACCAGGCTGTTTTGATTGCAATTGCTTTATAGTATAACTAGATATCGATATTGTGATCCCTCCTACTTTATTCTTCTTTTTCAAGATTGCTGTGGCTATTTAGGGCCTTTTTTGGTTCCATATAAACTTTTGGAGTATTTGTTCTAGTTCTGTGAAGTATATCGTTGGTATTTTGATGGGAATTGCATTGAATCTATATATAGCTTTGGGTAGTATGGACATTTTAATGATGTTAATTCTTCCAATCCATGAACAAGGTATATACTTGCACTTTTTTATATCTTCTTCTATTTCTTTTTTCAATGTCTTGTAGTTTTCTGTGAAGAGATCCTTTACTTCTTTGGTTAAGTTTATTCCTAGGTATCTTAATTTTTTTGCCGTGATGGTAAATGGGATTGTTTTTACAGTATCTCTTTCTGTGAGTTCATTGTTGGTGTATAAGAATGCCATCAATTTCTTGATGTTAATTTTGTATCCTGCTACTTTGCCAAATTCATTTATCAAGTCTAGTAGATTTTTGATGGAGTCTTTAGGGTTTTCTATGTACAATAGCATCTCATCTGCAAATAATGACAGTTTCACTTCCTCCTTTCCAATTTGGATCCCTTTTATTTTTTCTTCATGTCTGATTGCTATGGCTAAGAATTACAGTACTATGTTAAATAAGAGTGGCGAAAGTGGACATCTCTGTCTTATTCCCGTTCTTAAGGGAAATGTTTTTAGTTTTTGCCCATTGAGTATGATGTTGGCTGTAGGTTTTTCATATATGGCCTTTATTATGTTGAGATATGATCCTTCTATTCCTACATTGCTGAGCATTTTTATTAGAAATGAGTGCTGGATTTTGTCAAATGCTTTTTCAGTATCTATTGATATGATCACATGGTTTTTAATCTTTCATTTTGTTTATGTGGTGTATCACATTTATTGATTTGCGAATATTGTACCATCCTTGCATCCTTGGGATGAATCCCACTTGGTCATGATGAATAATTTTTTTGATGTATTGCAAGATCTGATTTGCTAATATTTTGTTAAGGAGTTTGGCATCTGTGTTCATCAGGGATATTGGCCTGTAGTTTTCTTTCTTTGTAGTGTCTATCTGGTTTTGGAATTAGGATTATGCTGGCCAGAGTTCTATTTTTAAAACCCATTTCTGGATAAAAATGTTGTAACTATCAATATTGAACTGATAACATTCAAAGAGAAAGACTTATTTTCCCTAAAGAACCATTGCTTCTTCACTCAGGTGCACATCCTATTTCCTAACATATTTGAAGCTAGCATCCAACATCAAGAGAATGGAAGGGGGGAGTTGCTAAGATATTAGTGTACAATGAATTGACAAATCTGACATTTTTATGGAGAAAGTAATCTTATTTATTTCTAAACGGCTTTGATAAAAGATTTCTGAATAAAACTTGTTCTAAAATATCAGAGACTAAGAATTATCATGACCAGAAATATATAAAGACAACATTCTTTTTTGGTTTTAAATATCATATGTCTCTGAGTTTTAAGAACAATTCTTTCTCTGAATCTTACCTCTGAGTCTCCTTACGCTTGCATATTTAGATAGTGGTGATATTAGTGCACAGTTCATTTTGTATTCTGCCTTTGTTTTGGCAATGGGAGATGAAATAACAAGTATCATAATCAAAACAGAATTCTTTTGACTACAACTAACTAAAAACATCATTCATAAAATCACAAAAGTTGGAGGAAAAAGAAAGAAAACAGACTGTCTTATTTGTGGAATCTGTGTTTACCAAGCCACGTTAGCATCCTACTTTAAAATTTACCCCTCTTCCTGATGGCAGTGCTGGGGATTTGGACGTCTGGCCAGGAGAGAGCCTGGGCAGAAGCCTGCTATGCTAAAAGATTAAAGAGCCAAGCAGGGCGTGTTTTATTTTTGTTTGTTTTCTTTCTCCCATTTTTTTCTATTCTCCCCTGCTTTGGGTGGCAACTGGGGGTACCAAAAACTCAGGCAGAGCTAAGGCATTGGAAAAAGAAGAAGAGATTGCCTGCCCCTCCTATAAGCTACAGGCACCACCCCTAACACAAATCTGTTTAAACTACCCTGAGCCCAGTGCCCAGTGCCCAGTGCCATCTGGGAAGGGAAAGCAGCCCAGAACAAATACATACAAGTGGAGAGTCCCGAAGGTGACCCAGCTTCTGGGCTAGGGAAGCGGCGCCCATAGGACTATCTGGGATCCCGCCCTGCAGGGCTTCAGCCAGGAGGCCCAGGGCCAGGCTGGGACAGTGATTCACATTGGCCTGCCCCAGAGAACTGCCCAAGAAGACAGGGACCCACACCTGAGGGGCCAGATCCAACCACATCAGATCAAAATCCAGTGAGCTCCATAAATAGCAGATCCAAGGTTTTTTTGTTGTTGTTGTGGTTGTTTTGGTGTATGTGTGTTTTTAATTTTTATTTTTAATTCATTTTTTTCTTCTTTTCTTTTCCCATTTTTACTTTCCTATTCTATATTTTATTCAATTTAGCATTATTACTTTAAAAAGTTATTATTGTTTTAGTCATTATTTTCTACCTTTTAGTTTTATACTTACCCTATTTCTGGTCTCTGCCTTCTTTGCTTTCACATTCTTTTTGTTTGTTTGTTTTTGTTTTTCCCTCTCCTAACCCTTTTGGTCTCATGCCTTCTATTATTCTTGTGTGCGTGCATGTGTGTGTGTGTGTGTGTGTGTGTGTGTGTGTTCTGTTTGTTGGTCTTTGAAGCTTTTAGTTGAGGCTGGTGTTTTTAAAAAAAATTTGTTTTCCTTTATTGATTTTTTTTTTATCCTCACCTGAGGGCATTTTTGTATTTATCCTCAGATAGAGCAGGAGGGAGAGAGGGGGGAAGACAGAGAGAGAAACATCGATGTGAGAGAGACACATTGACTGGTCGCCACCCACACAACCCCAACTGGGGCTGGGGACAAACCGCAACCAAGGTACGTGTCCCCAGTGGGAACCGAACCCGGGACTCTCCGGTCCGCGGGCTGACGCTCTAACCACTGAGCCAAACCGGCCAGGGCCCTTTATTGATTTTTAGAGAAAGAGGAAGGGAGAGGGAGAGAGAGATAGAAACATTGATGAGAGAGAACATCGATTGACCGCCTCCTGCTTGTCCACACTGGTGATCAGGCCCACAACCTGGGCATGTGTCCTGACTGGAAATCAAACGAGTAACCTCTTGGTGCATGGGTTGACACTCAACCACTGAGCCACACCGGCTGGACAAGGCTGGTGCTTTTTATCACTGTTAATGCTGATATATTTTTTAAAAGTTTTTATTGATTTTTTTAGAGTAAGAGGAAGGGAGAGAGAGATAGAAACATAGATTAGCTGCCTCCTGCACGTCCTCCACTGGGGATCAAGCCTGAAACCTGGGCATGTGCTCTGACTGGGAATCGAACCAGGACCTCTCAGTCCATGGGACAGCACTCAATCCACTGAGCCATACCAGCAAGGCGATGCTGATATTTTTTTATTTTCAGATTTTTTTGTTTGTTTGTTTGGACTGTTTGTGCCTTGCCTTCTTTACTTTTTTTTCTCTCCCTCTTCTAATTCTTTTGGTCTCATACCACCTAGTATTCTTTGTGTCCATGTGTGTGTGTGTTTTGTTTGTCTGTGTGTCTTTTAATCTTTTTGTTGAGGTGGTTTCTTTTATTATTGTTGATGTTGATATATTTTGGGGGCTTCTTTTTGGTTTGGTCTGATTTTGCTTTGTATTGTTCTGTCAACACCTATATAACAGTTGGCATGACAGGGTTAAAAGGATCGGGATTGAGACTCATAGATAACAACCCTGAGGACTGAGCCCACCCACAAATGGACAACAGCAATCAAGACCAAATTCAACAGGAGGGCCCACATAACCCACACAAGGATCATTCCTAGAGCACCCAGCTCGGAAGATCAAGGAGACTACTTCACTGGGTCCTACAAGAAGGCCATTACACCAAGACTGGGAGGCACAGTAGTCTTATCTGATACACAATGACATACCTATGCATCCCAAAATGCCTCACCTGGCCCTGAACTACCAGACTGCTAAAATGGTGAGACAAAGAAACAACCCCTAAATGAAAGAAAAGGAGGAATCATAAGAAAAGGAACTACATGAAATGTAGCAAGCAGTTTGTCAGATAAAGAATTCAAAGCAATGGTTTTAAGGGGGCTCAAACAACCTAGAACTACAAGCAACTTAATGAGAACTATGCCAGCATAAAAAAAGAGGTAGAAGCTATGAATAAAAATCAAGTGAAAATGAAACAGCTGATATAAAAAATACCTTGGAAGGTTTCAATAGTAGATTAGAAGAAGCTGAAGACTGAATCAGTGAGTTTTAAGACAAGGTAGAAAAAACACCCAATTAGAGCTGCAAATGGAAAAAAAAAAATTAAAAAGCAGGAGGAGAGTTTAAGGGAGCTTTGGGAAAATATGAAATGTAACAACATTCACATCATAGGGGTACCAGAAGGAGAAGAATCAGAGAAAGGAAGAGAGAACCTGTTTGAAAAAATAATGACAGAAAACTTCCCTAATTTGGTGAAGGAAAAAGTCATACAAGTCCAGGAAACACAGAGAGTCCCAATCAAGACGAAGACACACACCTAGGCACATCATAATTACAATGGCAAATGTTAAGGACAAAGAAAGAATCTTAAAGGCAGCAAGAGAGAAGCAGAAAGTTACCTATAAGGGAGCTCCCATTAGACTGTCAGCTGACTTCTCAATAGGAACACTGCAGGCCAGAAGGGAGTGGTATGAAGTATACAAAGTAATGAAAAACAAAGGTCTGATCTAAGACTACTTTATCCAGCAAGGCTATCATTCAAAATTGAAAGAAAAATAAAGAGCTTCACAGACAAAAAAAAAAAAAGCCTAAAAGAATTTACTACCACTAAATCAGCACTGCAAGGCATGATAAAGGGACTTTTGTAAGAAGAAGAAGAAATATATAGAGAGAGGAACACAGGCATAAATAATTAAAATGGCAACAAATAAGTACCTATCAATAATAACCTTAAATGTAAATGGCTTAAATGCTCCAATCAAAAGACATAGGGTAGCTGATTGGTTAAGAAAACATGACCCATAAATATGCTGTCTACAAGAGACCCACATCAGAACAAAAGATTCACACAGGATGTAAGTGAAGAAAAGGACAAAAATTTTCCAATGAAATGGGAAAAAAAAAAAAAAAAAGCTGGTGTAGCAATACTCATGTCTGATAAGATAGACTTAAAAATGAAGGCCATAACAAGAGACAAAGATTAATCCAAAAAGAGGCTATACCCTGGTAAACAAATATGCATCAAATATAGGAGCACCAAAGTATATTAAAAAACTTCTGGAGGATTTCAATGGAGAGATAGACAGCAATACAATCATAGTAGGGGACATGAACACCCCACTGACACCACTGGGTAGATCTCCTAGACAAAAAACAGGGAAACAGAGACCCTAAATGATGCACTAGGTCAGCTGAATTTAGTTGATATTTACAGAACATTTCACTGCAAAGTTGCAGAATATACATTCTTCTCAAGTGCACATCAGACACTCTCAAAGATAGATCACATGTTAGGACACAAACTAAATCTTTACAAATTCAAGAAGATTGAAATCATATTGAAAGAACCAGAAAAAGATGGCGGCAGGCAGGACTGGAGTGAGGGTGAGTGTGTTAAAGTGTGAGCGAGTGTGAGAGAGAATGTGAGTGGCCGTGAGTGTGGATGAGCAACCTTGAGCAGTGCAGAAATGTGGGGCAGAGGGATGTGGTGATGTGGATGAGGAGCAGCCAGCTACCATGGTAAGTGGTTTGTCAGGGCACTTCTCCCTGTGTGGCTGGATGGCTCCACCATTTTGAAAGATCCCTGGTCTTCTCTGGGAGGAGGCAGTGGGGAGTGGCCTAGCCAAGCGACCTGAGTCCACCAGTGTGTCTTGCACCATAGGACCAGTGGACCCTGAAGTATCAATGCGGACTAGCACACAGTAGCGGTGCTGTCAAGGTATCTGCTTGGGGAAGCAGCAACCGGCTGGGAGCCAAGCACCATCCCCCATAGCAGCAGCCTGATAGGAGCGGAGTACCACCCCCAGCAGCAGTAGTGTCAGCTCAGGAGCCCAGTACCTTCTCCCACAGCAGCAGTGACTGGGCGAGAGTGGAGCCCCACCCTCAACAGCAGCAGAGGCTTGGGAGCAGACAACCATCCCCAGGCAGCAGCAACTCAGATCGGCAGCTGAGACCCATCCCCAGCAGCATCAGCAGAGGCTCAGGCAGCTGATACCTGCCCCTGACAACTGCAGCATCGGATTTGGAGTAGAGTCCCTCCCCCAGCAGCAGAAACATCCTGGGAGCTGAGCATACTCAGCCCCCAACAGCAGCAGAGGATTGGGAGCTGAGAGCACCCCCTGGCAACAGCAGCAGCAGTAGCAGCACAAACTGAGAGCTGACCTTCATCCCCAGTAGCATCAGCAGTGACTGATCAGGAGCTGAGTCCCACCAGGCAGCAGTGCACCCCAGCAGTTCACAAGCTGGACCTATGAACCCCATCAGTGCACCAGCTGGACCCACACACCCTAGCAGCACACCAGCTGGACGCATGCACCCCAACAGTGCCTACCACGACAGACCAATATCTAAATGAAATAAAAGGAGGAATCACCAGAAGAGGAACTACATGAAATGGAAGCAAGCAATTTGTCAGATAAAGAATTCAAAGCAATAATTTTAAGGGTGATCAAAGAATTTAGTGAGAGCTACAAGCAACTTAATAAGAATCATAAAGAGCTCAGTGAGAACTACATCAGCTTAAAAAAACAGGTAGAAGCTATGAATAAAAATCAAGTGGAAACAAAGAATGACATAGCTGATATGAAAAATACCTTGGAAGGTCTCAATAGTAGATTAGAAGAAGCTGAAGACCGAATCAGCGAGTTAGAAGACAAGGTAGAAAGAAACACCCAAATAGAGCAACAAATGGGAAAAAAATTTAAAAAGCAGGAGGACAGTTTAAGGGCGCTTTGGGACAACACAGAATGTAACAACATTTGCATCATAGGGGTACCAGAAGGAGAAGAATCAGAGAAAGGAATAGAGAACCTGTTTGAAGAAAGAATGACAGAAAACTTCCCTAATTTGGTGAAAGAAAAAGTCACACAAGTCCAGGAAACACAGAGATTCCCAAGCAAGATGAACCCAAGAAGACCCACAGCTAGACACATCATAATTAAAATGGCAAACATTAAAGACAAAGAAAGAATCTTAGAGGAAACAAGAGAGAAGCAGAAAGTTACCTACAAGGGAGCTCCCATTAGACTGTCAGCTGACTTCTCAATAGGAACACTGCAGGCCAGAAGGGAGTGGCATGAAGTATACAAAGTAATGAAAGGCAAGGGTCTGAATTCAAAACTACTCTATCCAGCAAGGCTATCATTCAAAATTGAAGGAGAAATAATGAGCTTCACAGACCAAAAAAAAAAAAAAAAACTAAAGAATTTACCACCACCAAACTAGCACTGCAAGAAATGCTAAAGGGACTGTTGTAAGAAGAATAAGAATAAGAATAAGAATAAGAATAAGAATAAGAATAAGAATAAGAATAAGAATAAGAATAAGAATAAGAAGAAAGAGAGAGAGAGAGAGAGAGAGAGAGAGAGAGAGAGAGAGAGAGGAACACAGGCATAAAATAAAAATGGCAACTAATACGTATCTATCAATAATAACCTTAAATGAAAATGGCTTAAATGCTCCAATCAAAAGACATAAGGTAGCTGATTGGATAAGAAAACATGATTCATATATATGCTGTCTACAAGAGATCCACCTCACAACAAAAGACTCACACAGGATGAAAGTTAAGGGATGGAAAAAAATTTTCCAGGCAAATGGAAATGAAAAAAAAAAAAGCTTGTGTAGCAACACTCATATCTGACAAAATAGACTTCAAAATGAGGGCCATAATAAGAGACAAAGAAGGTCACTACATAATATTAAAAGGATCAATCCAACAAGAGGATATAACCCTGGTAAACATGTATGCACCAAATATGGGAGTACCAAAATATATTTAAAAACTTCTGGAGGACTTCAAGGGAGAGATCAATACCAATACAACCATAGTGGGTGACTTTAACACCCCACTGACACCACTGGATAGATCTTCTAGACAAAAAATTAACAAGGAAACAGAGTCCTTAAATGGCAAAGTAGATCAGTTGGACTTAATTGATATTTACAGAACATTTCACCCCAAAGCTGCAGAATATATATTCTTCTCAAGTGCACATGAGACATTCTCAAAGATAGACCACATGTTAGGACACAAAGGAAGTCCCTACACATTCAAGAAGATTGAAATCATATCAACTTCCGGTCAAGATAGCGGCATAGGTAAACGCGGTATCGCGTTCTCTCACAACCACATCAAAGTTACAACTAAACTACAGAACAACCATCATTCAAAACCGCCTGAAATCAAACTGAACGGAAGTCCTACAACTACGAAATTAAAGAAGAAGCTGCATGGAGACTGGTAGGAGGCGCGGAAGTGCGACGGGCTGGTCCCACACCCGCCTGTGGCGGATAAAAATCAGGAGGACACCTCGGCTGGGAAGGTCCTCCCTGAGGACTGAGGGGTCCCCGTCCCACACCAGGTGCCCAGCTCAGGGTTCCAGTGCCAGGAAGAGAAGTCCCCATAACTTCTGGCTGGAAAAACCAGCGGGAACTGAGGCTGAGGCAGCTGGAGCCCCAGGCAGCTCCTCTTAAAGGACTCGCGCGCGGACTTACTTGGACTCACTCCCTCCAGGCTCCAGCGTGCGGGAAGGAGCCTGAAAGGCACCAGAGTCATATGAGGAAGAACTAAGCTGTTTGGCATTGGAGCAAGGGCTGGAGAGGCAGCTTTCTCCTGGACAGACATGCTATCAGAGGCTTTTGTTCCTTCGGTGAGCCCTCCCCTGGGGCAGCAGACAGCCCCCATATCTGGGACTCCAGCAACCTGGCTCACACTGTTTGTCCCGCCCTGGTGATTCCCTGAGGCCCCGCCCCACCCAACTTCCAGGCCTACCCAAGCTGTTGCCAGTTGCTTTACCATAGGATTGGCCTGTCTTGGATCCTGCTTCAGCGTTTTCTAAATTCTTTCAAACAAGCAGCATCTGGTCTCAGCTAGCCCCATACCTCTTGCTAATTAATACATAGAAACAAACACAGGGAGGCAGCCAAAATGAGGAGACAAAGAAACAGGTCCCAAATGAAAGAACAGAACAAAACTCCAGGAAAAGAACTAAGTGAAATGGAGTTAAGCAACCTAACGGATGCTGAGTTCAAAACACTGCTTATAAGGATGCTCAATGGACTTAGTGAGAACCTCAGTGAACTTAGTGAGGGCCTCAAGAGCATAAAAAAGGACCAGTCAGAAATGATGGAATCACAGTCAGAAATGAAGGAGGCACTAACTGAAATAAAGAATAGTTTACACAGATTCAACAGTAGAGTAGGTAAATCCAAGAAGCAAACCATCGATTTGGAATATAAGGAAGCAAAAAACACCCAATCAGAACAGCAAAATGAAAAAAGAATCCAAAGAAATGAGGATAGTGTAAGGAGCCTCTGGGACAACTTCAAGCATGCCAACATTCACATCTTGGGGGTGCCAGAAGGAGAAGAGAGAGAACAAGAAATCAAAAACCTATCTGAAACAATAATGGCAGAAAAGTTCCTGAACTTGGTGAAGGAAACAGACATACAAGTCCAGGAAGCACAGAGGGTCCCAAACAAGATGAACCCCAAGAGGCCCACACCAAGACATATCATCATCAAAATGCAAAAGGTTCAAGACAAAGAGAGAATCTTAAAAGCAGCAAGAGACAAGCAGTTAGTTACCTACAAGGGAGTTCCCATCAGAATGTCAGCTGATTTCTCAAAAGAAACTTTGCAGGCCAGAAGGGAGTGGCAAGAAATATTCAGAGTGATGAAAAGCAAGAACCTACAACCAAGATTACTCTATCCTGCAAAGCTGTCATTTAGAATCGATGGCCATATAAAGAGTTTCCCGGACAAGGAAAAGCTAAAGGAGTTCATCACCACCAAACCATTATTATATGAAATGTTGAAGGGTCTTCTTGAAGAAAAAGATAAAAAAATATGAAAAAACAAAATGGCAATAAATACATATCTATCAACAATTGAATCTACAAACAAAATGAACAAGCAGAACAGAAACATTCTCATAGACACAGAGAACTTTTGTTGGGTACCAGATGGGTGGGGGCTGGGGGGAGGGGTGAAAAGGTGAAGGGATTAAGAAGTATAAATTGGTTGTTAGACTGATAAACCTCAAAGGGAAGGGGGGTTGGGGGGTGGGAAGAAATAAACCAAATAATTTATATGTATATATGCATAACTAATGGACACAGACAACATTGTGGGGAAAAGCAGGAGGGGGGCAGGAATGGGGAGGAGGGGGACAATGGGGGAAAAATGGGGAACATCTGTAATACATTCAACAATAAAGATAAGTTAAAAAAAAAGAAATCATATCAAGCATCTTTTCAATCACAATGGCATGAAACTAGAAATCAATTACAATAAAAACACTCAAAAACATTCAAACATATGGAGGCTAAATAGTATGTTATTAAACAATAAATGGGATACCAATGAGATCAAGAAGGAAATACAAAACTTCCTGGAAACTACTGAAAATGAACACACAACAATACAAAATCTATGGGACACAGCAAAAGCAGTCCTGAGAGGGAAGTTCATAGCACTACAGGCCTACCTCAAGAAAGAAGAAAGTAGTCTAATAAACTCTCTAACCCAACAACTTAAAGATTTAGAAAAAGAAAAACCCAGAGTTAGTAGAAGGAAGGAAATAATAAAAATCAGAGCAGAAACAAATGAAATAGAGACTAAAAAACAAAACATAAACAAAAGATCAATGAAACCAAGGCTGGTTCTTTGAAAAGATAAATAAGATTGATCAACCTTTAGCCAGACTCACCAAGAAACAAAGAGAGAGAGACCCCAAATTAATAAAATCAGAACTGAAAGAGGTGAAGTAACAATGGACACCACAAAAATACAAAGGATTGTAAGAAAATACTATGAACAATTATATGCCAACAAATTCGACAACCTAGGTGAAATGAACAGATTCTTAGAATCATATACTATTCCAAAACTCAACTAGGAAGAGTCAGAAAAACTAAACAAATCAATAACAATTAAGGAAATAGAAGAAGTAATCAATAAAAATTCCAGCAAACAAAAGCCCTGGTCTGGATAGCCACACAGGGAAGTTTTACCAAACATTCAAAGAAGAACTATCACCTATTCTCCTCAAACTATTCCAAAAAATTCAAGAGAAAGGAAGACTTCCAAGCTTCTTTTATGAGGTCAGTGTAATCCTGATCCCAAAACCACATAAAGACACTACAAAGAAAGAAAATTACAGGCCAATATCTCTGATGAACATAGATGCCAAAATCCTCAACAAAATCTTAGCAAATCAAATCCAGCAATATAGTAAAAAAATTATACACCACGACCAAGTGGGATTTATCCCAAGGATGCAGGCTGGTACAACATTTGTAAATCAATAAATGTGATAAACCACATAAACAAAATGAAAGATAAAAATCATGTGATTATATCAATAAGGGCTGAAAAATCATTTGATAAATCCAGCATCCATTTTTGATAAAAACTCTCAGCAAAGTGGAAAGAGAAGGATTGTATCTCAACATAATAAAGGTCATTCATGACAAATCCAAAACCAACATCATACTCAATGGGCAAAAACTAGAAGCATTTCCCTTTAGAACAGGAACAAGACAGGGATGTCCACTTTCACCACTCTTATTTAACACAGTACTGGAAGTCTTAGCCACAGCAATCAGACAAGAAGAAAAAAATAAAAGGGATCCAAACTGGAAAGTAAGAAGTGAAATTGTCGTTATTGGCAGATGACATGATATTGTCCATAGAAAACCCTAAAGACTCAATTAGAAAACGACTAGATTTAATAAATGAATTTGGCAAAATAGTAGGATAAAAAAGCAACATCCAGAAATCATTGGCATTTTTATACACCAATAATGAACACATAGAAAGAGAAACTAAAAAAAAAAAAAAAAATCCCGTTTACCATTGCAACCAAAAAATTAAGCTACCTAAGAATAAACTTAACTGAAGAAGTAAAGGACCAATTTGGAGAAAACTATAGGACATTGAAAAAAGAAATAGAGGAAGATATAAAAAAGTGGAAGCATATACCTTGTTCATGGATTGAAAGAATTAACATCATTAAAATGTCCACACTACCCAAAGAAATCTATAGATTCAGTGCAATTCCCATTAAAATACCAATGACATATTTCATGGACTAGAACAAATACTCCAAAAGTTTATATGGAACCAAAGAAGACCCCAAATAGCCACAGAAATCTTGAAAAAGAAGAACAAAGTAGTAGGGATCACAATACCAGATATCAAGTTATACTACAAAGCCACTGTAATCAAAACAGTCTGGTACTGGCACTAGAACAGGCAAATAGATCAATGGAACAGAGCAGAGAACCTAGAAATTGACCCAAGACATTATGCTCAATTAATATTTGACAAAGGTGGCAAGAACATACAGTGGAGTAAATGGTTTGGGGAAAATTGGACAGCTACATGCAAAAAAATGAAACTGGACCACCAATTTACACATTACACAAGAATAAACTCAAAATGGATAAAAGACTTAAATGTGACATGTGAATCCATAAAATCCTAGAAAATATAGGCAACAAAATTTTAGACATCACACAGCAGAATTTTCACTGATACAATGCCTAAGGCAAGAGAAACAAAAGAAAAAATTAATACATGGGACTACATCAAGCTAAAAAGCTTCTGCACAGCAAAAACAACAACAACAACAACAACAACAAAAACAAAAAACAAAAACAAGCATCAAAATGAAAAGGGAACCCACTATATGGGAGAACATAATTGCCAATGATACATCAGATAAAGGATTAATTTACAAAATATATAGAGTACTCATGCAACTCAACAAAAGGAAGACAAAGAACCCAATTAAAAAATGGGCAGAAGATCTAAATAGACACGTGTCCAAAAAAGACATACAAGTGGCCAAGAAACATATGAAAAAATGCTCAAGGTCACTATCATCAGAGAGGTGCAAATTAAAACGACTGTGAGGTATCACCTCACACCTGCCAGAATGGCTGCCATCAACAAATCATCAAACAAGTGCTGGTGAGGGTGTGGAGAAAAGGGGACTCTAGTACACTGCTGGTGGGAATGCAGACTGGTGCAGCCACTATGGAAAACAATATAGTGTTTCCTCAAAAAATTAAAAATTGAACTGCCATTTGACACAGTGATCTCATTTCTAGGAATATATCTTAAGAAGCCTGAAACACCAATCAGAAAGAATATATGTATCAATATGTTCATAGCAGCACTATTTACAATAGCTAAGATCTGGAAACAACCCAGGTGTCCATCAATAGATGAATGAATAAAAAAGCTGTGGTACACATACACAATGGAATACTATGCAGCTGTGAGAAAGAAAGGTTTCTTATCCTTTGAGATGACATGGAGGGACCTGGAGAGTATTATGCTAAGTGAAATAAGCCAGTCAGAGAAAGACAAGTATCACATGATCTCACTTATTTGTAGAATATAATGAACAAAATAAGGTGATGAACAAAATAGACCCAGAGACATGGAAGTAGGGTTCAGACTGATAAATTTCAGAGGAGGGGGTAGGGGGAGGGGAATGCTGAGAGGGGGAATCAAGAAGAGGGAATCAACGGGGGAAAAGGAGAAACATCTGTAATAAAAATAAATTAATTAAATAATAAAGAATAAACTTTGAGAACCTCTGGGGAAAAAAAGAAAAGAAATCATATTGAGCATCTTCTCAGATCACAATGGCATGAAACTAGAAATCAATTTCAATAAAAACACTAAAAAAATATTCAAACACATGGTGGCTGAATAGCATGTAATTAAAGAATGAATGGGTTACCAATGAGACTGAGAAATAAATTTTAAAATCTTGGAAACTAATGAAAATGAACACACAACAACACAAAATCTATGGGACACAGTGAAAGCAGTCTTGAGAGGAAAGTTCATAGCAATCAATATAGGCCTACTTCAAGAAACAAGAAAGATTTCTAATAAACTATCTAACCCTACAACTTAAAGATTTAGAAAGAGAACAACAACAAAGAAAACAACAAAAAAAAAACAAAAAATGCAGTTAGTGGAAGGAAGGAAATAACAAAGATCAGAGAGGAAATAAACTATGTAGAGACAGAAAAAACAATATAAAAAAATCAAAGAAACCAAGAGCTGATTCTTTGAAAAGATAAAAAAGATAAACAAATCAACCTTTAGCCTAACTCACCAAGAGACAAAGTGAAAGGACCAAAATTAATAAAATCAGAAACAAAAGAGGTGAAGTAACAACTGACTCTACAGAAATACAAAAAATTGTATGAAAATACTATGAACAATTATATGCCAACACATTTGACAATCTAGTCAAAATGGACAAATTTCTAGAATCATACAGTCTTCCAAAACTCAACTGGGAAGAGTTAGACAACCTGGATCAACCAATATCAACTAAGGAAATTGAAGCAGCGATCAATAAACTCCCAGCAAGGAAAACCTTGGTCTGAATGGCTTCACAGGGGAGTTTTACTAAACATTCAAAGAAGAACTAACACCTATTCTCCTGCAACTATTCCAAAAAATTCAAAAGGAAGGAAGACTTCCAAGCTCTTTTTATGAGGCCAGCATAATCCTAATCCCAAAACCAGATAAAGACACTACAAAGAAAAAAATTACAGGCCAATATACCTGATAAACATAGATGTCAAAGTCCTCAACAAAATTTTAGCAAATCAGATCCAGCAATATATTTAAAAAGTATACACTATGAACAAGTGGGATTTATCCCAAGGATGCAAGGCTGGTACAATATTCACAAATCAATAAATGTACTATACCACATAAACAAAATGAAAGATAAAAATCATATGATCATATCAATAGATGCTGAAAAAGCATTTGACAAAATCCAGCACCCATTTTTGATAAAAACTATCAGCAAAGTAGGAAGAGAGGATCATACCTCCACATAATAAAGGCCATATATGAGAAACCTACAGTCAACATCATACTCAATGGGCAAAAACTAAAAGCATTTCCCTTAAGAACAGGAGCAAGACAGGGACGTCTGCTTTTGCCACTCTTATTCAACATAGTACTGGAAGTCTTAGCCATGGCAATCAGACAAGAAGAAAAAAATAAAAGGCATTGAAATTAGAAAGGAGGAAGTGAAACTGTCATTATTCAAAGATGAGATGCTATTGTACATAGAAAACCCTAAAGACTCCATTAAAAAACTACTAGATTTAATAAATGAATTTGGCAAAGTAGCAGGATACAAAATCAACATCCAAAAATCGTTGGCATTTTTATGTACTAATAATGAACACACAGAAAGAGAAACTAAAAAGACAATAACATTTACCATTGCAACAACAAAAAAATTAAGATACCTAGGAATAAACTTAACCAAGGAGGTAAAAGACCTGTTCTCAGGCCCTGGCAGGTTTGGCTCAGCGGTTAGTGTCAGCCTGCGGTCCAGAGAGACCTGGGTTCGGTTCCTGCTAAGGGCACATACCTCGGTTGCAGTTTGTCCCCAGCCCTAGTTGGGTCATGTGGGTGGCAACCAGTTGATGTGTCTCTCTCACATCGATGTTTCTCTCTCTCTCTTCCTCTCTCTCCCTCCCACTCTATCTGAACAAAAAATGGAAAAATGTCCTCGGGTGAGGA
Source organism: Tadarida brasiliensis (assembly GCA_030848825.1). NCBI lineage: Eukaryota > Metazoa > Chordata > Mammalia > Chiroptera > Molossidae > Tadarida > Tadarida brasiliensis. Next base: position 8,997,730 of record CM061275.1, on the reverse strand, counting down.
TAAAAAAAAAAAAAAAAAAAAAAAAAGACCTGTTCTCAGAAAACTGCAGGACATTGGAAAAAGAAATTGAGAAAGATATATATATATATAAAAAAAAAAAATAGAAGCATATACCATGTTCATGGACTGAAAGAATGAACATAATTAAAATGTCCACACTACCTAAAGCAATCTATAGATTCAATGCAATCCTTATTAAAATACCAATGGCATATTTCACAGATCTGGAACGAATATGCCAAAAGTTTATATGGAACCAAAAAAAGACCACAAATGGCCACAATGATCTTGAAAAGGAAGAACAAAGTTGGAGGGATCACAATTCTGGATATCAGATTATACTACTAAGCTATTATAACCAAAACAGCCTGATACTGGCACAAGAACAGGCATATAGATCAATGAAACAGAACAGAGAACCCAGAAATCAACCCAAGACATGTTCAATTCATATTTGACAAAGGTGGCAAGAGCATATAATGGAGTAAGGACAGTCTCTTCAATAAATGGTGTTGGGAAAATTGGACAGGTACATGCAAAAAAAGAAACCAGACCACCAACTTACACCATATACAAAAATAAACTCAAAATGGATAAAGGACTTAAATGTAACTTGTAGAACCATAAAACTCCTAGAAGAAAATGTAGGCAGAAAAATCTCAGACATCACATGTAGCAGAATTTTCACTGATGCATTGCCTAGGGCAAGAGAAACAAAAAATTAATAAATGGGACTACATCAAACTAAAAAGCTTCTGCACAGCTAAAGAAGCCAGCATCACAATGAAAAGGGAACTCACTCTCCTGGAGAATGTATTTGCCAATGATGCATCAGATAAGGGGTTAATATCCAAAATAGATAGAGTACTCATACAACTCAACAAAAGGAAGACAAACAATCCAATTAAAAAATGGGCAGAGGACCTAAACAGACACCTCTCCAAACAGGACATACAAATGACCAAGAGACATATGAAAAATTGCTCCATGTCACTGTCATCAGAGAGATGCAAATTAAAACCAGTATGAGGTATCACCTCACACCTGTCAGAATGGCTGCCATCAACAAATCATCAAACAACAAGTGCTGGAGAGGGTGTGGAGAAAAGGAGACTCTAGTACACTGCTGGTGGGAATGCAGACTGGTGCAGCCACTATGGAAAGCAATATGGAGTTTCCTCAAAAATTAAAAATTGATCTGCCATTTGACCCAGTGACCCAACTTCTAGCAATATATCCTAAGAAGCCTGAAACACCAATCAGAAAGAATATATATACCCCTATGTTCATAGCAGCACTATTTACAATTGCTAAGATATGGAAACAGCCCAAGTGCCCATCAGTAGATGAGTGGATAAAAAAGCTGTGGTACATTTACACAGTGGAGTACTTGAAAGGGCTAGTAACGTTTTAAAGGGTAAAGGTAAGCACTTGCAAAAGTGGAAACTGAAAAATTGTGTTGCTTGCATGACCTTTGCTCAGCCTTCTGTTGAGTATGGATTATTGGATTATTCACAAGACAATGAATCTCCCAGCAGATACAGGACGAGATACCAGACCAGTTCAACTGCAAAGTGGACAATGGGCCAGGCATAGTATGTCAGCAGGAACTGCCAGAAGCTAGAAGTAGAGTATATAACCTACACTCCAACTGTTATTCGAGGCTGAACCCTTTTTGGCTCAGCCTGCTTGCACCCAGGTGCATGCAACAAAGCCATTTTGCTCTACATTGGCCTTGTGTTGTGGATGTGATCTCCCTCCAGCTCAGACCTATTTTTGGTGCTGAAAAAGGGGCAACCACAGGCCCCGGAGTCCTCCAGGCCTCCTTTTAGACCGGGATCGATCACACCCTCAGCTGGATACTGGACCTCCAACCTTTCCTGCCAATCCGGCATCAACACTGGACACTAATTCACTGGTGAGTGTTTTTTGCCTACTGGTCTGATTCTCCGGGCTGTCCTGTTATCCCTTGTTCAGGACATAAGAGAGCCAGGTCTCTCGGTCACATCTGTGTGACTGTCCCTCTCGAAATCCAGCCCTGGTCAGGACACGCTCCTCAGGAACCAGGGTCCCTCAGCTCACCATATATCTAGGGATGCCTGATATAGGTGAGTTGCACGTCTCTCTACTCGAGAGGAGAAGGGGGGATGCCTTCTTCTTCCACTAGTGTATCAGTCAGACCGCTAGGCCACGACATTTCACATTGCAATATGGGAAACACTCAATCTTCCATCCCTGGTGCAACATCCCTAGGATGTCTCCTAAAAAATCTACAGACCCTAGGGCTCGCTCAGGATCTACGTCCCAAGTGATTCATTTTTTACTGCAACACTGAGTGGCTCAGTACAAATTAGACAGTGGGTCACAATAGCTTGAGAGCTGCACTTTTGACATTCTCACTGACCTAGACAGTTTCTGTCACAGGCAAGGAAAATGGTCAGGTTCCTTACATCCAGGCCCTTTGCACTCAGATCACACCCCTCTTTATGCAAGTCTTGCTCTCACTCCCAAATCTTCCTACTCCACTCTAATTTTCCTAAATCTCCCTCTGAAGACAGTGCGCTAACTTCTCCTGTTTCCTCCGTTGACCCAGCCGATCTCGCTCCATCACCTCCTCCGGAGCTCAGCCCCTCCGGCAGGGCCTCCTCCTCCAGCCCCTTCTGTGGGCCCCCGCCCTACCCTGAGCCTCCTACTCCAGCTCCGACTCCTTCACGACCTCAAAGACTCCCTCACACACGCGATCGGGAAACATCTTTGGTCCCTATCTGTCCCCTACCTTGGCCCCCATTTTAGAATGTCTCCTGAGAGAAGCAGCAGGAGCTGAAGGGATTATCAGAGTTCATGTCCCCTTCTCTCTCTCAGATCTGTCCCAAATAAATAAATAAAAGATTAGGATCCTTTACTGAGGATCCCACCAATTATACTCAGGAATTCGAGTACCTTACGCAGTCCTGTGATCTAACTTGCAATGATATTCATGTTATTCTCTCTTCCATCCTTAATCCAGAAGATAAAAATCGAGTCTGGGTTAACACCCAGGGCCATGCCGATAATCTGAGGTGACAGGCCCCCACTAACCCCGTAGGGGCCGAAGCAGTCCCTAGCCAGGACCCCAAGTGGAATTATCAGGACAATATGGCGGGTAGGAAAGCCAGGGACCATATGGTAATGTGTCTCATTGAGGGACTTAAAAAAGCCTCACACAAGGCCGTTAACTATGAAAAACTGTCTGAAATAATCAGGAAAGGAATGAAAATGCTGCAACCTTTCTATCCTGCTTACACAGGCAATGAGAAGATATACTAACTTAGATCTTTCTAGCCCAGAAGGGATTGTCATTTTAAACCTGAGATTTATCTCTCAGTCAGCCTCAGACATTAGGAAAAAGTAAAAAAACCACAAAACTTGAAGGTGGCCCTCAAACCCCTCAATGGGAACTTCTAAATCCAGCCTTTAAGGTTTTTAATAATGGTGATGAAGAGGCTAAACAGCAAAGAATAGCAGAATTCCAGATGCTTGCCTCTGCCATCAGAGCCCCCACTAATCAAAGGGGTCAGCAAACCCCCTTCAGGGGTCAGGAGAAGGGCACCCAGCAGAGTCAGCAGAGCAGACCCTCAGGAGGGTCTCTGCTTTAAATGCAGTCAGACTGGCCATTGGGTGAGACAATGCCCCAATCCTCGACCACCGCCTAAGCCATGTCCTCCATGTGGAGGGCCCCACTGGAAGTCAGACTGCGGACAGACTGCGCAGAGTCGGTCCTCATCCCTTCCTCTGGCTGGCGGATCAGGCAATCCAGGCCTTGATCTGATTGGCCTCGCGACTGAAGACTGAAGGTGCCCAGGAACGGACGCCCCGACCATTATCTCGAACTCCGAACCTCGGGAAACTCTGATGGCAGCAGGTAGGCCAATTTCATTTTTAATTAATACCGGGGCAACCTACTCTGCCCTCCCCGAGTTCAGGGGACCTCTTCGACACTCTGGGGTTTCAGTTGTGGGAATTGATGGCCACATATCATAACCCAGGGCAACCCAGACACTCACTTGTTTTTTGGCCCTTATATCTTTCTCCACTCTTCTTACATTACCAGCCTGCCCCACTCCCTTGTTAGGGCGGGACATTCTATCTAAACTCCATGCTACTTTAACCTTACTCCTTCTCTCCCCACCAACCACTCTCATTCTTTACTTTGTCTCTTCCAAGAATCTGCTTCCTCTCCTAACATAAACCCCCGGTGCCCCTCCGTCCCCTCGAGGCGGCAGGGTGGGATCCGGGGTCCGCCGGCCTTGAGGGCCCCAGGTGAAATACCACTACTCTTATTATTTCTTCACTGACCCAGTGAGGTGGGGTAGAGGGGGCGAGCCCCAAGGGGCTCTTGCTTCTGGCGCCAAGCACTCGGCTGCGCCGGCTGGGCACCACCTGCTCTGGGGACAGTGCCAGGTGGGGAATTTGACTGGGACGGTACACCTGTCAATCGGTAATGCAGGTGTCCTAAGGCAAGCTCAGGGAGGACAGAAACCCTGTGGAGCAGAAGGGCAAAAGCTCCCTTGATCTTGAGTCTCAGTTTGAATATAGACCTACAGACTGTGAAAGAGGGCACCATGTATAATGTCTCTCACTATAACCTTACGAGGGGTAGCTGTAATCTAACTATTCATGACGTGTCTAACCCCTGCAGTGGGAGTTTACATGTGCAAGCTCAGAGGGACTTGAAGCAATACCAAGAAAATCATACCAGGGAAATTAGTCGCTATCCAGGGTGCAGTTCTGCCGGTGGCACTAGCCCCCCTCCCTCTATCATGGTTTGATCATTCGAGCCTCACTGTGGGAACACCTCCCTAGGCCCCAATATGACTGGACTGCTTTGCTTTCCAGCAGGAATGATGTTTTTAGGTGCACTAAACATTTCTGCCCCCAGGAGAGGAATTGCTATTCAATGCCTAAACCCAGAAAAACAGGGTGGCTTATGGGCAGTGGGATATGTCACCCCAGCCAATACCCTAATCCATTCCTTCATCCCTAATTCAACCTCATCAGGCCCTGAGCCCAGAAGCCATCATAGGGCAAAAAGGGGAATTGGACTCCTCATAGCAGGAGTCATAGCTGCAATCACCACTGCGGGCCTCGTGGGAGGAATTACTTATAATGCCATAACAGCAAAAAACGTAACTGATACCATGGCAAATATAGGTAGAGATACAGGTGAAAATTTCAAACTTCTTTCAAAAATCCCTTGACTCTCTTGCCTGCATGGTAATAGATAATCGCATTGCACTAGACTCTTTACATGCTATCGCATTGCATGATAGCAAATACATCTTGTTGCTTCTATGTTAACTCAACCAGCCAGGTCGAGGAGAGGACAACAGTGAATTCTAGATAATGCCCAGTGGCTAAAAGAATTCAGTCAGGATCACCTAGCCCAATCTATCTGGACAAGTATAGAAGCAGCCTTGCCTACACTAACCTGGCTGCTCCTCATCATAGGGCCCCTAGTATTAGCCTTCTTGTTATTGCTTTTCGGACCCTGCCTCTTTGCTCCTGATTACTAGGTTTGTACAAAATTGGCTGCAGATTTTAGTCAACCAGACAGTTGGACAATTTGTTCTAGCACAGGTGAAAGGACCCTATGACCCCATTCCCCAAGAAATTATCTAACAAGTTCTTTTTAGGAGTCCACAATGACCCCACACCTGCAGGAAGTAGACAAAGAGAAACTTCGCCCTTTTTCCCTTTTTAACATCATTATAAGATAGGAGTGAAAGGGTTAGTAACGTTTTAAAGGGTAAAGGTAAAAGCTTGCAAAAGGCAGAAACTGGAAATTGTGTTGCTTGCATGACCTTTGCTCAGCCTTCTGTTGAGTATGGATAAGAATTATCTGGATTATCCGCAAGACAATGAATCTCCCAGCAGATACAAGAAGAGATACCAGACCAGTCCAACTGCAAAGTGGACAATGGGCCATGCAGAGTACGTCAGCAGGAACTGCTGGAAGCTAAAAGTAGAGTGTATAACCTACACCCCAATTGTTATTCGAGGCTGAACCCTTTTCGGCTCAGCCTGCCTGCACCGAAATAAAATTGTTTTGCTCAATATTGTGCTTGCGTTGTGGATGTGATCTTCCGCTGACTCAGACCTTTTAATACTATGCAGCTGTAAGGAAGAAGGATTTCTTACCCTTTGAGACCGCATGGAGGGACCTGGAGAGTATTATGCTAAGCAAAATAAGCCAATCAGAGAAAAACAAATATCATATGATCTCACTTATTTGTGGAATATAATGAACAAAATAGATTCAGAGACATGGAAGTGGGGATCAGACTGACAAACCTCAGAGGAAAGGGGCGTGGGAGGGCGGGAAGAAATAAAACAAAGAACTTATATGCATATAGAAAGAAAAAATGTTACAATTTAATGAAACAAACAAACAAAAAATTATCCTCTCCCCCCTTGCTCTTTCTGAATTTCCATTATTTGGAAGAAGCTTACATCTGTTCATGGAGCCCTTGGGATGTGTCAGAGGTGTTTGGGAACTCAGCAAGCTCAGTTGCCTCGTGCCCTGTATTAGTCCATCAGCTGCTATGACAACACACTGTAGGCTGGGTGGCCTATAAACAATAGAAACTTATCTCTCACAGTTCTGGAAGCTGGGAAGTCCAAGATCAAGGTGCTGGCAGATTTGCTGTCTGTGAGAGCTCACTTCCTGGACCATGGATGGTTGTCTTTTCACTGTGTCCTCACGTGGCAGAAGGGATTTCTGTGGGGTCTCTTTCATAAGGGCACTAATCCTATTCATGGGGGCTCTGCCCTCTTGACCTCATCACCTCCCAAAGGGCCAATTCCCAAATACCGTCACACTGGGGATTAGGTTTTAATATAAGTTTTGGGAGGATACCCACATGCACCCCTGGTAACACCCCCTGTGCCATTTTCTTCTGCTGCTCTGGCTCTGACTCCCAGGGTGCTACCATTGACCAGCCAGCCCTGGGCAGGTACCTCTCTGCTGCTGTGGGGCTGCCTCCCACTGCCCTGTCTCCCTGTGACACGCTTCGATGTGCCGAGGCCCCTCACGTGTCTTCAGTGAGGCAACAGTTTATCTGGTCTGATGCGACGTGGAGAGAGTTGCTTCCCTGACTGTGGCTTCATACATTCTTAGCTGAGTCCTAGAGCAATTTTAGGACTCTCCTATCTTCCCTTTGTGTTTGTGAAAACAGCGTTTTCCCCTTTTCCTGAGGTGTGTTCTGCTGCCTCCCAATAATATCTCCTTTGACACCAGTGATCAGTTCACACTTTGGGGTTTTGGTAACATTCACAGAGGAGCACTCCACGCACACGTGCCTGGCTCTCGGCCCTACTTGTACTTTGGCACAAAGAAGGTCAGTTTAGGGTGCGCATCTTCAGTTTCAGTTTTAGGGAGACCACTTGGCTAAAACCTGGGCTCCTTCTCCTTCGAGTGATCGGGACAAAGCACAGCTCCTAACCCTCAGAGATAGTGCAAGGGTGTAAAGTGAAAGATTGAACTCCAACTGAGGAGTTTGCCGAGGCCTTGAATGCATGCTCACATTCCCCACAGTGCACGCTTGCTTGCAGGAGGCCTGGGGCAGCGATGCTCCTCAGGGGTTCCTGTGCCTGTGCTTCCATTTCCGCCACAGTGCCACAGTTCCAACCTGATCACTTCAACTCAGACCCCAGAACTTAGAGACGCGTTTTGTCCCTGGCTGGTTTGGCTCAGTGGTCAGAGTGTAGGCCGGTGGGCCGAAGGGTCTGGGTTCATTCCCAGTCAAGGGCACATACCTGGGTTGCAGGTTCGAGAGGTAGTGCAGGAGGCAACTAATTGATGTGTCTCTCTCACACTGATGTTTCTCTCACTCTCTCTCTCTCCCTTTCTTCAACTCTATCTAAAACTCAATGGAAAAATATCCTCAGGTGAGGATTAACAACAACAACAAAAAAGGTTCCAATTCTTTATCATTGATAGACCGGTGCTGACATCAGCGGCACAGAGACTACATATTTGTCAAGGTGTGACTGTGCACCTGTAGCTCCTAGATGGAGAGCAATTAAATTCAGGATCCCTCGGGGCCTTGCCAAATAAAATTAGGTCATTTAAACAAACTTTTATATAATTTATGTTGTTAATTATTTTATTATCAATTTCTAGAAATAGTGGCTCCAAGATCCCTTGGGCCATCCTTTTAAATCAGACCCTTATGGAAACAGAGAAATACTATCTTTTTAAAATCCTAGTTAATCATATGCATTTGATAATACCCACTTCTTAAAATGATCATTGAAAACAACTGGCTTCCCAGCATTTGTCTGGAGTGTCCTGGACTTGTGGCTTTGGTACACAGTTCTGTTTTGGTGCATCTATTAAGAATGCAGTAGTTCATTTTACCTCTAAATTTTGCCTCGGTTTTCTGCAATAACTCATCAGAAGCATGTGGACTATAGGACTTAGAAACAATTAGGTGATCATATGTCTGGTTGGTCCAAGACTGTCCTGGTTTTATGCCTGTTATTTGGGTGTAAATGTTAATTGGATTCCCTTTCATGCTCAAGTTACCCTGATTTGGACAGTAAAGTATATGATCACCCTTGAGACGATATCATTAACCACTGGCTCTAACCAGATGTCAACTTTCCATGGTATTATTTTCAGGGTCAAGGTTCTTATATCTCTCATGCTGTTGCCCTGGACACAGATTCTATTAAACTCTATATATAATCTTGCTTGTATCTTTCTCCTCAGTCTCTTCTTCCACTCTCTGGAGATTGAAGAGTCTTTAAATCGAAAGTTTTCAAGAGTTAAACAAGGTGTCTCAGCTGTGAAAACTTCAAGAGAGGAAGCAGTTTCTGTCTTTTGGCAGAACATGCATTCAAGATGAGAGTATCCTGAGCTCCCCAGCCTCTCACCTGCGATACTGGGCAAGCACTTCAGGTGGGCAGCTTGGATTCTGTTGGTGAGCGACCCCTTACACACCCATCCCCAATGCAGGCACAATGGTTGCTGTGACTGTCTCCTCCTTACACCACTCCTTTTGCAGGAGAGTCCAGCCTCAATACCCGAAGTAGAAGGAAGCATTTGGATTTGGGCATGAAATTCCAGTCCACACGATGCTTGCAAAGGGAGGGGCTTAGGTGGTCGTCAGGATGATTTCAAAGTTATGATCCTTTGTCTCAGTTAAGCCCTTTAGGATACCAGATCCCTCCCATTCTTCTACTAAGGCTAAATTTCTTCCTTGTTTCTCTTGACCCTTTTGTAAGTAAACATTTGAAAGCAGCCTGTAATATTCCTTTTTTTTCTTTATTGATTTAATTTAATTTTATTTCATTAATTTATTTTTGTTACAGATGTTTCTCCTTTTCCCCTCATTGACACCCTCCTCCCGATCCCACCCCCCAGCCCGTCCCCAGCATTGTTGTCTATGTCCATGGTTACACATACATGCATATAAGTTCTGTGGTTTATCTCTTCCCTCCCTGACCACCCCCCCGACCCCCTCTTCTGAGGTTTGTCAGTCTGTACCCTACTTCTATGTCTCTGGGTTTATTTTGTTCATCAGTTTGTTTTGTTCATTGTATTCCACAAATAAATGAGATCATGTGATATTTGTCTTTCTGTGATTGGCTTGTTTAGCTTAGGATAATACTCTCCAGGTCCCTCCATGTTGTCCCAAAGGATAAGAAATCTTTCTTTCTTACAGCTGCATAGTATTCCATTGTGTGTATGTACCACAGCTTTTTTATCCACTCATCTATTGACGGACACTTGGGCTGTTTCTGGATCCTAGCAATTGTAAATAGTGCTGCTATGAACATAGGGGTACATATATTCTTTCTGATTGGAGTTTCAGGCTTCTTAGGATATACTCCTAGAAGTAGGATCACTGGGTCAAATGGCAGTTCAATTTTTAATTTTTTGAGGTAACACCATAGTGTTTTCCACAGTGGCTGCAGCAGTCTGCATTCCCACCAGCAGTGTACTAGTCCCCTTTTCTCCACACCCTCGCCAACACTTGTGCAATATTCCTTTAATGTCATTTTCACCAGAGTCCACCAGTCACCCGAGAGTCCATCCTTTTTCCTGCACACTAAAAGTACACACAGTTGTTCAAAATACCAATAATTCTGTTCTAAGTAATCTGTCTGTGGGCAAGAGTGTACTGGGCAGATTCCTCATCATTCTGGACAGTGCTCCCCACGCCCCCCATTTTCACATCAGTGCCTCAAATGATAAAAGTCAAGCTTCTTCCAGCCTTTTTCTCTCCAGGTATTTCTGGAATCACTAGAGTGTGGGGGTTAATTTGTCCCTAAATATTGTCCTGAACCTTCTACTTGCAGGTAGTGTGGGCTCTCAGACGCCTCCTTGAGGTGACCACTGGCAATAGCTCTCTAGAGAGTTCACAACTAACTGAGAACAGCTCATTGTGACTTTGGCAGAACAGGGGCGTTGGTGTTGCCTGCTAATCCAGAGATCCAAGTTTCACCCTCACAGAGACAGCTCCTTCTGTGAGAGGCTCCATTCAGTGAGAGTCAGGTGGAGGGAAGCCCTGAACAAGGTTGTTTGTGCCCCCGCGAGTCTTGTTTCTGTAGTGAAGTGGCTCTTGCCCTTACCACTGGGACAAGCTGGGTAGTCACTGCCAGCCCCGTGGGGGCCCTGCCAGCCCTGCAGGAACCTGGCCAGCTGGACTCCCCACTCCTGCCAGATCCATCGCCCTGCTCAGTTATCCACCACCATTGGGACAGATGACTGCAGTGGCATCCCTTGGGGTGAGGGACTACTTGTTTACTCTCTGACTTTCCTTTTGTGTCCCAAGAAACTCACCCTGGGCCCCAAGGGTTGAAGCTCTTCTAATGCCGTTCTCCTCCAGGGTAGCTGAGTGGAGGAGGATTCTGAGACAGAGGCTACTATCCTGACCCTTCGCCCTTGCTGCTAAGACAGTTCATTGCTCTTTTTTTTTTAAATGAAATTTATTGGAATGACATAGGTTAATAAGATCATATAGGTTTCACGTGTACAGTTCAATAACACATCATCCAGGTACTGCATTGTGTGTTCACCACCCAGAGTCAGTCCACTGCTCTTGACTTCCTCTACCTTATGCTAAGTTCCTTTCAGGATTCTCACCACTCCTTCCTAAAGTCAAACTCAGACCCTCTCATTCCCAATCCATCAGATAATTTACAAAAACTTTTTGACTCTCAAAAGGAAGGATTGAAGATCTTCCGGAAGTCTTAACTCTCTCTTTTTAAATCTATGGGTGCATAAAGATTGTAAGGTCAGACGCACAGTCATTCTCAAGCTTTAACACACACGAATATATTGGGAGAAACATAATACAAATTGTCCATCTTCCTGAGTCTGGCCCAGCACCTGCCCAGCCAAAGTATCTTGTAATATTGTATGATATAATAATTAATTTAAAAATAAAATTTGGATCCCACTGAATATGCTCTTTTATAACTTTCATGTTTTTACTTAACTTCATGAACGTCTTTCCATGACAATCAATATTCTGATTAGCATCATCTTTCGCGGCTGCATAGTCTATGTTGCTGATCCTGTACACGAGGCGATTATTTCCAGTTTTTTCACTGCCATGGACAATGCTGAGACATATCCTTTTACAAACAGTGTTGTGTATGTCACCGATCACTTCCTTACGGGCATTTCCTGGGACTGGAATTTGCTGGGCAAGTTTACATCAGCACCACTGCACGGGGGCTTTGCGAAGGGCGGCGGTCCTCGTCCGCACAGTTCAGGAGACGGCCTCCTGCGGCTTTTCTCGGAGTGTCCGTCAGAGAATGTGATCAAGGCTTGGAATTGTTGCAGGGTCCCTGAATAACAAACTGGATAGTGTAGTCTAGTTGACAGCTTTCTCTCAAAATATCTTTTATGGAATATCGTTTTAATATTTACTTTTCGGCAAAATGTAATGACAGCCGTAATACTCGCAATTGCCGGGAAGTGTTTTCCCTGATGCTCTGAGTACTTGTGTATCAAAGGAAGAGCCTTTGTAGCCTTTCAGAAGAACAGAGAATTTGCTGGGGTGAGGGTGGGGACAAGGGTGCCTCTCAAAGGCCCTCCTGTTCCTGGGAAGGTGCCACAGAGAGGCCAGGAAGTATTTACTGGTAGGGATAGGTTTGGCTATCTCCCTCATCAGATTGTAGCCTTAAGAATACTGTCTCAATGGTGAGCGATGTTTGTCATTTTGGCTTTTAGTTCGTCTCCTGGGGACTTCTTCTAACTTTTTAATGCATCCTGAGTATTTTGGCTCTAGACTTGTGACATTTTGTCTTTTTCTCTGAAGGCCCAGGAAGTGTTAGGGAACCCTCTGTGCTCGCCCTCAATACCATGTTTAAAAGATAAAGAGCAGTTACTTCTCTCCTCAGGCAAACTCTTTCCTCTGTCAAGCAGCCCCACCTCGATTTCTCCTCTTAACAGTAGAAGCAATGTTGCAATTCCACAGCCCTGGAAGCCTGTAGCTGGCTGCTGTCCCCAGCAACTTTAAACTCATTCATAGAAATACAAGCATGTGAACTGATTAAAATATCTGTCCCCTTATACTCTGCAGATCTCCGTTCTGCAAGCATTTCCTGTGCATGATGCATTGGCTACTGGGCACAATGTTGAGATTCAGGGCTAAGAAGAGCCCCCACACTGCAGGAACTCAGAAGGGAGACTGATGTGGCAACAAATTGTCATATGATGATATAATTATCTCAATAGATAGGTATGTGTCCAAAGGGCAGGAGATGTGTAAGGAGATAGAAAACCTGGAGCAAATAGTGAGCTCTTGGAGGAGAAATAGGTGTTTGCCCAGCAGGTGAGTGGAGAGGGAATTCCAGGCAAGGGAACAGCATGTGCAAAGTCATGAAACTAGAATAGTTCAGGCAGCATTGGGCGAAACATCCAGTATTTTGGTTTTACAATTAAAATATGAGGGGTAAATGGGCAGAAACTGAGGTTAGAAGAGTGGGCAGGGGCCACTCTCACATGCGGGAGAGATGGTTAATTGTCCCCCAATATTTGTTTCCTCCCTTCTTCAATTAGCAACAGACATGTTAGTGGGCACATAGCTGCTCAGATCAAAGACTTCATTTCCCGAGCTCCCTTGAAGCTGGGTGTGGTCAGGTGACTAGATTGTGTAAGCAGAGTGTCATGTGGCAACTGTGGGGAGTTTGCCCTTAGGCTCTTAAAGAGTGGAGCATGAGAACCTCCTTTTTGTTTGCCTTGTCTTGTCTTTGTCCCTTTCTCCATCTCAATTCTGAAAAGTAAATGATGTCAACCTTACAAACAAGAGAGGAAGCCTGGGTCCCTGATGCCCTGGGAAACCTTATAGCCCAAGACATCCTACCCTGATTTTTATCTGAGAAAGAAATACATTTCTAACTTGTTTAAACGATTATTTTGAGTTTTCTGTTTCTTGCAAACATACCTGATCCTTACTAGTACAATATACAAAGGAGTTTATTGTGCGTGCCATTGCCGATGGAGAGGCAGAGGGGAATTTGAGTGGGAGTGGCTTCAGTTGGGGCAGCAATAAGGTTGGAATTGCATGTGAGAACCCTCTCTTGATGACAAAGTCAAGGATCGATTAGAATGGACAGATGAGAGGTGGGTAGAACCACACAATTATGATGCCGTGGCTGTGTACTGGGTCAGCTTAGGTAAACTGGAATTAGACTTTCCAGAATCCCCCTCCCTGTGTGGTTATGCATAGTCAGGAATCTGCTGGTTGACCTTCTTAGCACGAGGCAGCAGCTGGTCTGTAACTACTCCAACTACTATCCATCTCCTCTTTCAGCTCCTCTGACTTCTGCGCCAGATGTAGATTCCAGATACAGGGTGAAGGCTTGGAAGTGATGGGAGACTGAGGAGCATTTCCCTTTGTCCTCTTGGGTTCCAACCTACCCTCCTGGGTTCTAGTTTGTCCTTTCTTTCCCTCACTTCTTGTCCATCTTTCCTTCCCAATTGCCTGTCTTGCTGACTTCAGGCCAGGACCAAATGAGGCAATGACTGTATATAAACTCTTTAACAAGCATAGGTCTCTTATTACTATGAATGGTTCTTCTTTTCTGATTGAACACTGACTGATAGTGATTATGAAGATGGTGATGGTAAGGCTGTGACTTTGTTATTTACCACTGTGTCTCCAGAGTCTAGGACAATGCCTGGAAGGTAATGGATGCTCAATAAATATTTTTGAATGGTCTGGCCGGTGTGGCTCAGTGGTTGAGCATCGACTCATGCACCAAGAGGTCGCCAGTTCGATTCCCAGGTTGTGGGCCCAATCCCCAGTGGGAGGCATGCAGGAGGTGGCCAATCGATGTTCTCGTTCATTGATGTTTCTATCTCTCTCTCCCTCTCCTTTCCTCTCTCTCTAAAATCAATTTAAAAAATTAAAAAATAAATATTTTTTAATGAAGCACTGAAGAGATGAATATGGGAGACCTTTGGGAGGCAGAATTAATAGGATTTGGTGATTGCTTGGATGTGGACTTAGGAGATGGTAAACTTGTAGGACCCTCACGTGTTTTTGCCTTTGGCAACTGGGTGAAGATAGTGCCATATGCTAAGATAGGGAGTCTGGGAGGGGGATTATTTTAGGACGAACTTTCCAAAAGGCTCTTCCCAGGATGATTTTGGGTTGAATGAACCACAAGGTAGCTCTTGTGCAGTAATGCTTGTATTCTTAGAGAGTTCTTAAAGCTGTGAATTGGAGATTGAACCAGACTTTTGGCCTTAACCGTCTATAACTGTGGGGAGAAGATAATGAATTCTGTTTTGAATATACTAAATTTGAAAAGACTGTGGGCCATTCTTTTGGAGATATGTAGTAAAGTGAAATTCAATTCATACATCAGGAAAGGGGTCTAGGTTGGGAATTTGGTTTTGGGAGTCATCTGTGTAAAAGCAGTACTTGAAGCAATGGGCAAGATTAAAAGAATTTAAAGGCGATTAAGAGACCAGAAATGTTTAAGACTCTTGCATGAGCACAGCCGGTGTGGCTCAGTGGTTGAACATTGACCCATGGACCAAGAGGTCCAGAGCACACACCCGGGTTGTGGGCTAGATCCCCAGTAGGGGGCATGCAGGAGGCAGCTGATCGATGTTTCTGTCTGTCTCTCCCTCCCTTCCTCTCTCTCTAAAAATCAATAAAAACATATTTTTAAAAAAATCTTGCAAGAGAAGAGGAGCCTGCAAAGGACACTTCAGACAGTGAAGTAACAGGTGAATGGGTTTCTCGAAACTGAGGGAGGAGATGGTTCCAAGGGAGAAGCATTCGAGTGAACGAAGACTTAGAAGTATTCCTAGAAAGACTAATTTCTGTGACACATGGTGTGAGAAGCCTAGTGAGATGAGTTGGGGAGTAAATGGGAGGAGTGAAATGGGTGTTGGTGAGTGAAAACTACACTTTTTTGAAGCTTGGCCATGAGGAAAAAGAGAGATCTGAAATAAGGGAAGAAAAGAGGATGAAAACCCAACAGAGAGTGGTTGGAATAGAACGCTGGGGTTGAACATTTCAGAGGGGCCTGGCCAGTTTGGCTCAGTGGTTAGAGTGTTGGTCTGAGACTGAATTTCACAGGTTTGATTCCCATTCAAGGGCACATACCTAGGTTGCAAGTTCCGTCCCTGGCCCCAGTCAGGGTCTTGTGGGAGGCAACCAGTCGATGTGTCTCTCTCACACTGATGTCTCTCTCTCTCTCTCTCTCTCTCTCTCCCCCCCCCCCCCTTTTCACTCTATCTTTAAATTTTTTTCTTTATTGTTTAGAGAGACAGGAAGGGAGAAGGAGAAGAGATAGAAACATCGATTGGCTGCCTCCTGCATGCCTCCCATTGGGAATTTGGCCCACAGCCTGGGCATGTGCCCTGACTGGAAATCGAACCGGCGACCTCTTCGTGCATGAGTCGACGCTCAACCACTGAGCCACACCAGCGACGCAACTTCCACTCTATATTAAAAATAATTTTTTTTTTCCCTCAGAGGGAGAGCTGTTCTGAGTGATGACAAGGTCTGAGTGTGGACTTGGGAGTGGGTGGCCAAGGGGAGGTGGAGATGAAGTCACTGGGGTTGAGATCTAAGAAGTGGAGGCCAAGATGTAGAAATGTGGTCTCTGTGGGCATGGACCCTCCAGCAGACGATGGCAGGATGGTGGGAAAGAGATAATCCAAAGTTCACAATGAATGTGAGAGACAGCTGACAAGAGATGGGCTTACTGTAGGGAGGAAGAAGAGAGGGGTTGTCATTCTCAGAGGGTGTGAGTCTGAAAGGAACATGGGTTATTTGTTTATTCCACAATCACTGTTAAATGTCTATAATTATGACCTAAGAGTATGGGTGAAGCATAGCTAGGGGGACGCAGTGATAAGGGGGGCAGGAGACATAAAACACCTTTACCATGGGGAGGAGTAGCCTTAGAAAGGATCAGAGTTCTTCAATGGTTTTGAACCCTGGTTGCACATTAGAACCCCCCAGGGAGCCTTTTAAAAGTACCATGCCTGGATCCTGTGCCAGTCCAGCTCTATGGGAATCTCTGACAGCATCATCAGGAGGGCAGCAACATCAGTACTTTTTAGAGGCCCCCACGGATTTCCAAAGTGCAGTCAAGATGGCAAGTCACTGCCAAGCTAGGAGCCCTTGGGCATAAAGAGGGCTCAGTGCTGAAGCTGACACGGGCCTCCTGGAGTGGCGGGGAGGAAGTGGGTGATGCATGGCAGGTGTATTTGGTATTTATTCCAGGTTTTATGTCTGTGTCTATCCCCTTTTTTCTTTCAAATGTGTACTTTTAAGTCAGAGCTAATCAGGGAGTTTTTATGAAATCTTATTGATTTCTTTATTTTATTTATTTATTAAAATTTTTTTTTTTATTTTAGAGAGAGAGAAAGAGAGAGAGAGATAGATACATCGATCAGCTGCCTGCTGCACGCCCCCTGCTGAGGATGGAACCTGAAACCTGGGCATATGTCCTGAGGGGGAATTGAACTAAAGACCTCTCTGGTGCATGGGATTATGCCTAACCCACTGAGCCACACAGGCCAGGGTCTTATTGATTTCTTTAAATGTCCCTCCACTTTTCTCCACAAAGGACAGGACATTCGGGACTATATACCAAGAATTTCATACCTTTTTTTTTTTTCTAGAATTTCTTACTTTAAAAATATCTGAACCCTCTTGTGCCAAATTTCTCTTCAGGATCTCTGGTCCTATCTGTCTTTACTCTAAAATAATCCAATGTCCTATCTCCTTAAGCCAATGGTGCATTGTCCAACGGTTTGAAGCTTTCCTTTCCTCTATAAAAGACTGCACAATGACATGGTCACTTCCTGTCATCTGCAATCACCAACCACATTTCCCTTATTTCTCAGAATTAGGTCTGGAACATTGGTTCTCTCTGTGGCTTCCTGTCGCTTCCAAGAGATGAAATTACTATCAGGGCAAGTAAAGACTGAGTCTGACACTTGATTTTCAGCAGAAGGGGACTTTTAGAAGCTGTTGATGTCATTAGTACCATTGAACTCTACCCTGAATTTTTAATCTCTACTAGGAAAGCAGTGACTTGCATCTAGCTCGGTCTCTCTGGAGCATGCCCACAGCCGTTTAATTTGTGTTCATTCTCCTTTCATCTCCAGCTAAATACTTTCTAATTTGCATGTATTATCAGAAATCTGGATTCTCAGGCAGGGCTTTACTGATTTACTCTGGAGTGGTGCCATTTCTCTGCCTCATTTGCTTTTTTTAAATCCTTATCTGAAGATATTTTTCTATTTATCTTCAGATAGAGTGGGAGGGAGAGAGGGGAGAGAAAGGGAGAAAGTTTGAGAGAAACATTGACATGAGAGGGACACATCGACTGGTTGCCTCCTGCATGATCCCAACCAGGGCCGGGGATGAACCACAACCGAGGTACATGCCCTTGGCTGAATGGAACCTGAGACTCATTGGTCTGCGGGCGGACGCTCTACCACTGAGCCAAACTGGCCAGGGCTCATTTGCCTTTTATTAGTAAGATAAGGCCTCCCAATATTGCTTATGAGTTCCCTCTTTGCAAGTCTCAGATTGTGTTTGTTGCACTCTATCAAAATTCCCTGTTTACTTGGCCTGTCCCCAATTCCTTGTGCTTTGATATATATCACCCCACCATTTTTTTGTGTGTGTGTGTTAGAATATTGTAAATCATTAGGCTTGAAGTTGCATAGTTGTATTTTGTAGGGTAAGAAATGCTAGATGCTATGTCAAACAAACCACTCAATCTCAGTGGCTTAACATAATAAAGGTTTAATTTTTGCTCCCACAAAGTTCATAGCAGATGTTTCTACTTAGTGGGTAGCCTTCCTTGTTATTGTTGGGAGACCTAGTCTCCTTCACTTTGTGGCCTTCTCTCTCTTCTTAGAATTCTGTCCATTCAGCCAGTAGATAAGGAAAGGCAGAGGGAGGACAGAGAATCCCGCAGGCAGGTTTTACGGGTCAGATCTGGTAGTGGAGTACATTACTTTTGCCCTCATTACATTGGCTGGAACTCAGCCACACTGCTACACCGAGCTGCAAGTGAGTCTGGGAAATGTGGACTAGCTGTGGGCCCAGGAGGAAAGAGAAACAGAATTGGTAAACAACCACTGGTCTCTGCTATGATTAGTTACTTCTATTTTTTAGGTTCAGAAAGTGACATTTTTATTTTCAAGGTTGTATTTGTAAATAATGGAAAATTAGAAACAATCTAAATGTTCAACTTTGGTGTAATTGAAGTATGTTCATATACTGGAGCAATTAATGGGTATGAATTTTAACTATTTATATGATTAGCTACATTTATATAGCTACATTTATATTATAAGATTGGTTAAGAGTTCTACCTTTTGCTTTAATTTTCTAGTGACCTTTTGTGTTTCCCCTTCATGCCTGAACTATAGTGACAATGTCACAATGGCCTCCCTGTTTTCTGTTTATATTTCTGTTAACACATCCTACAGAGCCCCCAATAGATGTATCTTCTTGAAACACTATTTCCATCATGTCCTTTTCCTGTCTTTCCTCAATGCCTAACTCTTTTTCACCATAATTTGGTGCAAGTGTATCAGTTAGCTTTTGCTGCATAACAAGTAATCCCAAAACTTAGTTAAAGCAACAAACATTTATTATTCCTCAGGATTCTGTGGGTTGGCCACTCAGTTCTTTTGGTCTGGGCTGGCTAAGCTGGAGTGAATGATCTATTAATAGAACCGCCTTGCTCACATGTCAGGGACTTTAGCCAGGATGGCTGGGAATAGGTCAGGCCCCTCTCTACATTATCTTTCTTCCCTCAGAGTCCTGCTGGGGCTGTTCAAAGGGGTTTCCAACAGCAAGAGATGGCAAGCTCCAATGCACAAATTCTTTTTTTTTTTTTTATCCTCACCCGAGGACATTTTTCCATTTTTTGTTCAGATAGAGTGGGAGGGAGAGAGAAGAAGAAGAGAGAGAGAGAGAGAGAGAGAGAGAGAGAGAGAGAGAGAGAGAGACATCGATGTGAAAGGAACACATTGAGTGGCTGCCTCCTGCACGACCCAACTAGGGCCGGGACAAACTGCAACCAAGGTACGTGCCCTTAGTGGGAACCAAACCCAGCTGTCTCTGGACCACAGGCCGACGCTCTAACCGCTGAGCCAAACCGGCCAGGGCCACAAATTCTTAAAAATTGTTTTAAATTTATTAATTTGAGAGAGAGAGAGAGAGAAACATTGATTTTTTTAAAAACTTATTTTTGCATTCATTGGTTGATTCTTGTATGTGCCCTGATCGAGGATTGAATCTGCAAACTTAGTGTATCTGGACAATGTTCTAAACAACTGAGCTACAGGGACAGGGCCTCCAGTGCACCAAATTCTTTCCACCTCTCTACTAGTGTCATTTGAATAAGCAGGCTGAGGAAAAGTAAGGGTGAGGTTCCTTCTGGTATAAAACAGATCTGTTTAGGCTACACACTCCAAATGTTGCTAAGGGAAGTCACCAGGAAAACAGAGATTTACTGGTGGAATCAGGAGAGAGAGAACTAGAGATGGGGATGGGGGCTGATCATACTCTGATAGTGCTTTTAAAATGGTTGTCCAGTAAATGCCCTGTCCATATCAGCATCCCCTCTTTTTGAGGGGACGAGGATCCTGGAAGTTTCCCTAGCACAGGGAGTTTTGATATGGGGATTTTGCTTTCCTGATCTAGGTACCACTTTTTCCTCTTTGTTGCTGTCAAGGATAAAGATGTTAGGCTGGAGAAGGAGCAGCTATTTTGTGATCAGGAGGCAACCATAAGGCCAAAAGCCACATGCTAAGGATGGAGGAGCCAAAGTTAAAAGGAACCAAAGACTTGACATCATATCGTCACGGTACCAGTCTGGCTTGCCCACTTTCAGACGTGTTGTAGTGTGAAAACATAAGTGGTGTATTCATTTACGTTGTTGTAATAGCTGTCTCTTATATCAGACAAAGACAATCCCCAGTGGGCATAGCCTGTAGAGCCTTTCACATCTCATCTCCCTCATGAAGCCCTCTCTATTTAATAAATATTGATCTTTCTCCTTCCTCACCACTACAGCACCTTCATTTATAATATGGTGTTATTAGTTTCCTCTTGATGCAACAACAAATTACTGCAAATTTGGTGGCTTAAAACAACAGAAATCTATTATTTTAGAATTCTGGAAGTGAGAAATAAAAAATAAGTCGGCCCTGGCCTGGTGGTTCAGTTGGTTGGAGTGTCATCCCATACACCAAAAGGTTGCCAGTTCGATCCCCAGTCAGGGCACACACCTCGGTTGCAGGTTTGATCCCTGGTCAGGGGTGCATTCGGGAGGCAACCAATCGATGTTTTTCACATTGGTGTTTCTTTCCCTCCCTCCCTCTCTCTCTCTCTACCTTCTTATATCTCTACAAATCAATAAAAACATATCCTTGGGTGAGGAAAAAAAAAAAAAATGAGTCGACAAGTCTGTGTTCCTTATAGAGATTCTAAGGAAGGATCCATTTCTTGGCTTTTTCTAGTGTCCAGAGACAGACCACATTCTTTGTCTTGTCACCTGTATCATTCCAACCTATGCTTCTGTGGTCTCCTCTCTGACTCCTGCCACCCTCTTGTAAGGACTTCATGATTAGAGCAAGCCCACCAGAACAATCAAGATCCTTCACTTAATCACACCTACAAAGTTTCTTTGGCCATGGAAGGTAAAATATTTTCAGGTTCTGAAGATTGGGAAACAGACCTCTTAGGGGGATCATTATTCTGTCTACTGGATATGCCCTAAATTTGTGTATCTGTAATACATTTTAATCTACAATTGTACTTAATTTTGCTCTGTATTTTTATTATGTCTAATTATTTTGTGTGTAAGTGTCTTTTTCTTGCCCAAGTATAAATCCCCTGGGGATGGATATCCTCCACAGAGCTGGGCATGCACCTGTTGGTTTTATACTTTCATTCTCTTCATTTGGTGTAAACACAAACACCAAAACATTTTTATATTTAATTGACTGCAGTGTAAATTTATTTCCTCCCCTTGTTTCATAGGTGTCTCAGTTCTTATCACGTAATAAAATAAATATAAACTCTTCTTACAAGCCTACGATAGAAGCAGTCTGTTTTAGTGCTTTTTAACCCAGTTTTCAAAGAGCCTTAATGATATTTGTTTTTCTTTGGTATCAGCTAATGGGATATTTGAATTATCTAGCCTTTGTACAATTTGTTTTATTTTTATTTATTTATTTTTTAAATATTTTTTTCTTTATTGATTTTAGAGAGAGGAAGAGAGAGGGAGAGAGAGATAGAAACATCGATGAGAGAGAACATCGACTGGCCACCTCCTGCATGCCCCTCACTGGGGATTAGCCCCACAACCTGGGCATGTGCCCTGACCGGGAATCGAACCTGTGACCTCTTAGTGCATGGGTCAATTCTCAACCAGTGAACCACACCAGGTGGGCTAATTTGTTTTAAATAGTTCTTGTTTGATTAACTGATTTTTAGACTTCTTACCATAAAAAATTTCAACACACAGAAAAGTAGAAAGAATTGTTCAATGAGCATCCATCTATATACACACAAC
Organism: Tadarida brasiliensis; assembly: GCA_030848825.1. Classification (NCBI taxonomy): domain Eukaryota; kingdom Metazoa; phylum Chordata; class Mammalia; order Chiroptera; family Molossidae; genus Tadarida; species Tadarida brasiliensis. The sequence goes on along the minus strand of CM061275.1, from coordinate 8,975,656 downwards.
CTAGATTCAACAACTTGTACATATATACATGACATTTTGACTTTAAGGTAAATTACAAATTACGAATAACTGATTTTTATTCAATGCCAAAAAAAAGTGACAATTTATGCACATTTCTTCTGTTTCTTGAGACTCATCAAAATATAGTCAGAGTTGGAGAACAGCTTGTTCTATTGTAGGTTTCCCCCTTAAAAATAAAATATCTGGCCCTGGCTGGTTTGGCTCAGTGGTTAGAGTGTCGGCCCACGGACCAAAGAGTCGCAGATTTGATTCCGGCCGAGGGCACGTACCTCGGTCGCTGATGGGTCCTGACCCTGACAGGGAGTCAGGTGTGGGAGGCAACCAGTCGATGTGTCTCTCTCACATCGATGTTTCTCTCTCTCTCTCTCCCTCCCTTCCACTCTGTCTGAAAATAAATGGAAAAATATCCTTGGGTGAGGATTTAAAAAAAAAAATCTGATGTGCTTCAGGTCACTATGGACTGTGGCCTTTTTCTCACCCATGAGAAAAGCAATCTGTAAACAATTGCTTTTCTCTTTTAAATACATGATTGATTTGAACTAAATTTTATTTTAATAACCATAGCCTCCACATTCCTCTTAATTTCTTAACTAGTTTCCTGGAAAAAAAGTGCTTAATTCTCATTTTATTTGGGGTCAAATCTCATTCCAACTTGCTACAGCAGGGACTGCACGCTGGGAGACTGAAGGAGTAGTTGCTTTGGTCTTGATGTTTTCTACGCCGTCACATTTGTACCAGTTTTTGGCTGCTTTGTTTCTTTCCCAGAAAAAAGAATCGACATAATTCAACTTATTATCCACTTAGACAATGCCTTTTCTCTTGCTTCTAGGGGAATCCTGGGTGCTCTTCTTGACTATCTCCAAGAATCTTTGGCATTATTAGCACTGCCCCATGTCAACCTTAAAAATGATGCAAGTTTAGTTTTCAAGTAAGGAAAGCATTGGTATTTTATTGTAACTCTCCCATGTCAAATAATCTCTGAAACACACACACATCTTTCACTTGAAAGTTTAAATTCAGCCAAAGTCACAAAGCTAGAGACTTTGTCTATGATCTTAACAAGTCAGGTTGTTGCCGTTACCAGCAGTTCTGGTTGTCTGGATGAGCAAAGCAAACTTACTGCTCATGAAAATACTTGGGAACTAGAACTGGCTGGCATCCTCCCTCTCTCTTCCTGTTTCCTCCACCGCCAGGCTGAACATTCAGAGTGGCTTCACCCCATTCCTGGGTGAGAACTTTTGTGATCATTGTTCTAAGATAATGATCTGTCTTTCTAAATGTAAATCAATTTCTACACTTCATCAAAGACATTCTCAAACTCCATTCCCTCTTTCCATCTCCAGAATTTCAACTCTGTTTAACCGACGATTATTGGAAAATTATACTAGTGTGGTCATTTACCATATTTTACAAAGTAATCTAGATCGCTTATTGTCTCAGCTAACCCTTCTCCTTCAGGGAAGCACCTCTCCGTTTTGGCGACAGATGCAAACAAGTGGTATTGTTTTGCCGCCTAGAGAGAGGTGGAGCAGGCCACCTTTTTGGAGGGAGTGAATTGTCTGCTCCGGTAACTCATGCCCCTGATAAATATCATGTTAAATTCTTTGTGCAGGCAAAAAATAAAATAAAATAAAATTCAGATTCCCTTTCTGCTGTAATGTGTTTAGTTTTTGGCATCTCCACATCCTTTCTCCCAACCCAGGCTTTCTTGTGTCCACACTATCCAAAGTTTCAGGAACAATCCTGTTTATATTTGATCTGAGTATGCATGTTGAATCAGGATGTTACCTCTCCCGAAGACATCTGTACTCAAGTCTTATTTTCTTACATTCTTATACTCTTGAATTTGGTGGCCTCCCAAGCTATAAAGTTTGTGCTCGCTAAAAGTTTAAGTGATACTTGTAGGCTTTATTCCCTGTATAAGTTATCTTAGTTCTGAACTTACCAACTGCAGGATCACAAAACCTCAAATTCATCCCAGTTTTTCAGTATATGTAGACCTTGCCAGAGTACAAATGCTGTTCTTTTGCAAGGAACCTGATCCATGTTGCTTTGAAAACTTTACGTAGGTCTTGCTTTCCCTCTAGTGGATCCGTGTGACTCCAGGGGTGGCTTGTTGGAAACAGTACGGAAGAGGCAGGAAGTAGAGTTGGGGGGCAGGTGCAATTCTCGTCCTCTCCCAGGGTGAGATGGACAGCTGAGTCTGACTCAAATACTGTCATGCAACCATTTCATTTCATTTTTTCTTTTTTTCTTTATTGTTATATATTCTTTTCATTAGCAAACCATCCCATGACAATGGATCGTGTAGAGAAGAATGTTGAGAAAAGAAAATATAGTGAGGATTTTTTACAGTATGGTTTTACCTCAATAATTACAGCAGGAATTGAGAAACTGCAATATGTTATTTGTTGGGAAGTTCTATCAGCCGAATCTATGAAGCCGAACACACTAAAATGCCATTTTAATAGTAAGCATCCGAGCTTTGTCGGCAAGGATACCAACTATTTTAGAAGCAAGGCTGATGGACTCAAGAAAGCCAGACTTGACACCGGTGGCAAGTACCACAAACAAAATGTAGCAGCTGTTGAATCTTCATATTTGGTGGCACTTAGAATCGCCAGAGCTATGAAACCTCACACCATTGCTGAGGATTTACTGTTGCCAGCGGCCAAATACATTGTTCGAGTTACGATCAGAGACGAACTTGTATTTCCTTATCTAACGACACTGTCCGCAGAAGAATAGATGGCATGTCTGCTGATATTCTTGATCAGGTAATCCAGGAAATTAAATCTGCTCCACTTCCAATATTTAGCATCCAGCTTGATGAATCTACAGGCATTGCAAATTGTTCACAGTTACTGGTTTACGTCAGGTATATTAATGATGGCGACTTTAAAGATGAGTTTCTTTTTTGCAAACCTCTTGAAATGACAACTACTGCACGTGTTGTATTTGACACAGTTGGTTCATTTCTGAAAGAGCATAAGATCTCTTGGGAAAAGGTTTGTGGTGTTTACACAGATGGTGCTCCAGCTATGCTAGGATGTCGATCTGGATTTCAACATTTGGTACTGAATGAGTCACCAAAAATCGTTGGAACTCACTGTATGATTCATCGGCAAATATTAGCAATGAAGATGCTGCCACAAGAGTTACAAGAAGTAATGAAAAGCGTAATAAGTTCTGTCAATTTTGTAAAGGCGAGCACTTTAAACAATCGACTGTTTTCGCAACTGTGCAACGAGTTGGATGCGCCAAACAATGCTCTGCTATTTCACACTGAAGTGAGATGGTTGTTGACAGGAAGTTTTAAAACGTGTTTTTGAGCTTCGTGATGAACTAAAAACATTTTTTAATCAGAAAGCAAGACCGTAGTTCGAAGCACTTTTCAGCGATAAATGTGAACTGCAGAAAATAGCTTACTTGGTTGACATCTTTGCCATCTTGAATGAGTTAAATTTATTACTGCAAGGACCAAATGCAACATGCCTTGATTTGTCTGAAAAGATCCAATCATTCCAAATGAAACTTCAGCTTTGGCAAAAAAAAATTGGATGAAAATAAAATTTACATGTTGCCTATCTGCTTTCTTTGAGAAACATGACATTGAACCAGACAAAAGGATTACGATGATAATTTCTGTGAAAGAACACTTACACATGCTTGCAGATGAAATTTCATCATACTTTCCAAATCTACCTGACACCCCATTTGCACTTGCCAGAAGCTCATTCACAGTCAAAGTTGAAGATGTTCCTGAGACAGCACAAGAGGAGTTCATTGAACTTATTAAAAGCGATGCAGTAAGAACTGATTTCTCTACAATGCCAGTTACAAAATTCTGGATCAAGTGTTTGCAGTCATATCCTGTTCTGTATAAGACTGTGCTGTGCCTTGTTCTTCCATTTCCAACAACATCTCTTTGTGAAACAGGGTTTTCCGGCTTGTTGGTTATCAAGTCTAAAAACAGTAGACTTGTTGTGGAAGATGATCTTCATTGTGCTCTTGCAAAGACTGCCCCGAGATTTTCTGATCTGGTGAAAAAGAAGCAATCTCAACCTTCGCACTGACGTTGGCTTTTTATGCATACTGTCGCAAAATGTAGCAATGTAGTTTACTGTTGTTATATTAAGACTGTTACCCATGCTACATCATGCTTCAAGACAAAATTTCATTTATTTGTAATTAGAAATAAATATTTCACAATATATAATTACATATTGTTTTTGTGATTAATCACTATGCTTTAATTCTGTTCAATTTGTAACAATGAAAATACATCCTGCATATCAGATATTTACATTACAATTCATAACAGTAGCAAAATTACAGTTATGAAGTAGCAACAAAAATAATTTTATGGTTGGGAGTCACTACAACATGAGGAACTGTATTAAAGGGTTGCAGCATTAGGAAGGTTGAGAACCACTGGACTAGAGGGAAAGGAGTAAACTATGCACAAATGCAAATTTGGTTTACTTCTTCTGGTTTAATTATTTGGCAGCCTTGGACAGCAACCCAGGGTCTCATATGACAACATTTTGAGAACATAGAGAAACCAGATAATTTTCATTTTGTATGAGTTCATTCTTTCCATGTTATTCAACAGACATTTATAAAGATAATTCTGCATGCCAAGCACCTGGTAGGAATCTGTCTTATTTAAAATAGATGGGCTAAAAGCTATTAAAGAAATTCTCTCTCATACTAAAAAAATGATGATTTTGTTTGTTTTAATGATCTCAGTAATTATCTGTAGGAAATGGGTGAGGCAGCTTGTTTCCTCATCTATAAAGTAAAACGTTTGGTGTAGATGGTCTCCAACATTTCTGCAGCTCTGAAATTCTGGGATTCTGTAGTTTCTGTCATGATTTTTATACCCCAGAAGAACAAAGTTCAAATATAATTAATTGGTGCTTGTGGGACAGAATTATTTCCCAACCGAAAAAAGATGCTGAGGTTGCCAGACAGAGGGTTGTCATAGTTACTGTTTCTTCATATAGATATTGGGATGATTTGGCCATTTCCACCCAATCATTGGAGGGGCCTGGTTGTTTCTTCCTCAAACAACACTTGTACCTATCATGAGACCAGAAAACGCCAGAATTAGAAATATATTCCTGTTGCTTAAGCCTTATCCTCTAACTCCTTAATATGAATAACAGACTAGAAGTTCATGACTTTTCCACTGAGTTGGTGGGGATAACAGAATACAAAACTAAAAGTGACTTAACCAATAAAATCATAATTTTTTCACAGGGTACCAGAATTGGTAAATTGGGCTCCAGGTCAGCTTCTTTCATACTTCTTGGCTTTCTCCTCATGGGCACAAAATGGCTGCAGCAGTTGCAAGCATTAAGCCCTCACATGACAATGTCTGAAGGCAGAAAGGATAGTTTGTCTCTATGAACCTCTTTTTATCAGGGAGAAAACCTTTCCTCAAAGCCTCCAGCAGACTTCGTCTTATGGGGTAGTACTATATTTCATCCCTGAGCTCATGGACATTCTATTAGCAAAGAAGAGGGTGGTGGGAGTACATTGAGGAGGCAGCCAGTAATGTCTGCCTTGCCTGTTCCGGCCAAAAAGTTGAGAACAGACCTAATTGGAAGGGAAGGAATGGAAAGTGTTTTGTTCACACGTATATACAGGGTGGGGGCAAAAGAAGGTTTACAGTTGTTCATAAGGAGAATAATACAATAATGAATAAATGATAATATAAGAATAAACTCTGTGTTTTGCATACCCACAACGATAAACCTAGTTTTGCCCCACCCTGTATATGGGGTGCCTTCTCTTCTTTTATTAAAATCATTTTTTAAATCCTCACTCGAGGATATTTTTAAAAATTGATTTTAGAGAGATAGAGGAAGGGAGAGAGAGAGAAACATTGATGTGAGAGAGAAACATTGATTGGTGGCCTCCTGGCTCTGCCCCAACCGGGGATCAAACCTGAAACCTTTTGGTGTATGAGGACAACGTTCCCACAGAGCCACTCTCTTCTTACCCTCTCTTCTTCTTCTTTTTTAAAAAAATGTTATTTATTTTTTTAATCCTCACCCAAGGATATTTTTCCATTGATTTTCAGACAGAGTGGGAGAAAGGGAGGGGGGAGGGAGAGAGAGACATCCATGTGAGAGAGACACATCAACCGGCCACTTCCTGCACGATCCGACCAGGGCCAGGGATCAGCTGTAACCAAGGTACATGCTCTTGGCTGGAATCAAACCCACAACTCTTTGGTCCACAGGCGGATGCTCTAACCGCTGAGCCAAACCAGCCAGGGCTTATCCTTTCTTCTTGCTTTAACCCACTACCCCCAATTTTCAGGGGCCCTAGATAGCCAATGGTGAAGATGAGCCTGTGAATGGTATGACGCACAAGCAAAGGCCAGAGACCCACCCTGAGAGGCTGGGCAGGCGGAGGCTCAGGTGAGGTTGAGGGTGAGACGGAGGTGAATGCTGGGAGAAGGGCCCGAGCAGAGCAGGCAGGGTGTGGGAACCCCCAGTCTGGGGCCCTCTGATATGGGGCCTGCCGGGCTCTCGCTGAGCAACTTGCCCCGAAGTACGGCGCCACCATTCGACATATCCGTAGGGTGTTTCATCTTCGATCATTAACCGAAAAGCCTATACTTATCTTAATTCTCTGACCTATTGCACAAAGACGCACAATGTAATAATTAAATCAGAATGACCAGAGCAAATAATTGCTAACCCCAAGACTTTGTGAGATCTGTAAGGAGTGTGTATGGTTGTCTTAAACGGCCATCTTTCCAAGGTTCACGGAGTGGTCATTGCTGAGGTTCCAGGGCAGGTGAATGTGGGAGTCAGATTGTCTGGGTTTGAATCCAGATTCACCACCAGGGACTTCGGTGAATTACTTGTTTCTTGTAATGTCTCATGGGAGTTTCAGGAGAAATAAATGAGACAGCGCTTGCAAAGGGCTTAGCACGCCTGGCGTGCGGTCAGCACTTCATACATGCCAACTGTTCTCATTTCACTCTCTTTATATTACTTCTCGTGTGCATTAGGATTGCTTCCTAACTGGTCTCATTATTTTCACTCTTTCTTTAATACACTCCCCACACAGCAGTCAGAAGGTTAAAAACTCAAACCGGGTCATTCAATCTCCTGTTTAAAGCCCTTCCTCACAGCTGCTGCCCTACTGCACTGAGGATGAAGCTCCAGCCCGACTTCCTTGCCACGGTCTATAAGGAAGGCAGGCCCTGCAGGACTTGGCATTGCCCACCTGACAGTCCTCCCTTCGTCCATCCTCCCTGGGCCCCAGCCCCGCTGGCCTGCTGGCTGCTCCTTGCGTTTCCTACCTTTGTACCTGTTGTGTCCCCACCTGGAATGTTCTGCCCCATCTCCCACAGCTGACTTCTTCCTGTCATCCACATCTCAGCTCAAATGACCTCCTCAGAGAGTCTCCCTGAATGCCCAAACTAAGTGACTCACCTGGCAGCTAGAGTTGCATCGTCCTGTGTTTATTTTCTTCGTGGCACCATTTTTCTGTTCATTTATTTAATTCCCTATTTGTTGTCTGTCTCCCTGGCCTGGGTATAATCTCCCCAAGAGTTGATGCTTTCTGTGTCTGGTTCAACAGCAACCCTCAGTGTCCAGAGCTGAGCCAACACATATTAGAAACTCAAGAAGTATTTGTAGAATAAGTGAATGAATGGTCTTGATAATTATACCCTAACAAAGATCAGGTTCCATCCCGAGTTAAAAGCACTTTGATTGAAAAAGCACTCTAGTTAGACAGAGCACTAACAATGGGATTTGGAACCAATAGAATCTTAGGGTCCATTTCTGAGCTGATTTTCTTTATACTGAAGGATCATAGAGTGATTGGCATTTCTCCTGGATACATGGAGTCTGGAAAACTCAAAGGGGGCCACAGCTCAGAGGGACATAAAAAATGACAACCTCAGAGGAGCAAGACAAAGGCAGACAGTGGTGAGAACAATTAGCAATGAGCCATAGAAAACCCACTCTGGAGAAAAAGGATCCGCCTTCCTTCCTCTGCCTGTGTCTGACACAACTGTACCATGTATGTCACTTGTGAAACACGATTCTTAGAGGCCTCCAATCCTTTCTTCCCAAGGCAGTCATCCCTTCCTTCTGAAATTCAATTAAACCAGCCCTAATGAGCGGCTGTGCAGAAAAAGAGCTCTTGTTTACAGAACACGGGGAATAATAATGAGCTAACATTAATTAGGATTGTTGCTGTGGATCAGAAACCTGGATCTCCACTTCGAGAGCCTGCAGATTTCTGCTTTCAGACCCCTTGTCTCACAAACTTGAAGCATCAACTCTTTACCAAGAGAGAGCCCTGTGGTCTTAGCTTATTGCTGAAGAACAATACTGCTATCTTGTTCCTTTCTTCTACTGGGTTATGTCAATTCAGCCAATCACGAATCACTATTTTTCTGGCTGTTGCTACTACTGAATTTTCTGAATAAACACAGGCAACCAGGTTTTAACCACAATGATACACACACACACACACACACACACACACACACACACTATGTGTGTGTGTGTGTGTGTGTATATATATATATATATATATATATATATATATATATATAATTTTTTGCAGGCAAAGGGCCATGTCAGTAGGAGGGTTTGCCACACGGATCATGTTTATCCTTTGATCATCTGTCATTCTGTTAGAAGAAAGCATATGCCATCCTTTGCTCTGTTTTTAAAATAGATTCAGAGGAAGTGAGGAATTAATCTTAACCTTAAACACATTGAGCCCAGTATTTCCTATCCAACTGTAGAATGCACTATCTAGTTTCCTACACCTCTCCCTTGCTAAGTTTAGGTTCTTGGGGCCAGCTGTCGAGGAGGAAAAGGAGGGGGAAGGGAGCATTGCTGTACATGGATAAAGCATTGCACTGGCTGTTGCCAACCTTGGTATATTTCCTCACCAGGCCATGCCCCCTTCCCCACAGTGACAGAACCAAGCAAGACCGGAGCAAGTGATCCTCGCAATTTTTCAGACTTTTGTTACAAATAGGATTGGTATAAATCTCTTTCTCACTGTGTTCCACTTGGTTGTTATATACTACGGACAGTGGAAATTTGTCAGCCCATCAACAGTGTTATCTTGACCATCTTAATACTCTCCAGAAAAGCAAAGTTTCGCCCAGCTTTTTAGGAATTGTTGCTAAGAAAGGAGGCCAGCCTGTCATCACCTCACCTGCTTGGCACGCAGGCTGCGCACCATTTGGAGAATTTGTCTTTGAAGATTTTTCTTCATTAGGTTAATACCACTATGATGATTGACTTTTCAGACAATTGAAATAATCAATGTTCTTCAACTTGTAAAGATGATCAAACTTTAGCAATTTCAGCCCTAGCCAGTGTGGCTCAGTGGTTAGAGTGTCAGCCTGTGCACTGAAGGGTCTCGGGTTTGATTCCCAGTCAAGGGCACATACTTGGGTTGCAGGTTCCATCCCAGGCCCTGGTCGGGGTGCGTGTAGGAGGCAACCAATTGATGTTTCTATCTCTTTCTCTCCCAATTTCTCCCTCTCTTCCACTCTCTCCGAAAAATCAATGGAAAAAAAATATCCTTGGGTGAGGATTAATAAAAAACCAACCAATAAACAATAACAACAACAAAACCCACCACCAACAAAAAGCTTTAGCTATTGCAGATGGTGGCCTTTATTTATAATGATGTCTGTGCTTAGTACCCAGACCTGGCTCATGATGGGTGTATAATGGACGCACTGTGAACCGAACTTGAGTTAGTTCCCTTGGGGTGCTGGTGGCCCTCGAGTAAGTGAGCTGGGCCCAGAATGGACTTTCCCAGTGCATTTCAGTGGAACGGCTGCTCTTCGCTGTTTTTTCCACCCCCTTCAGCCTGCTGCCCACTCATTTCCCCCTGTGCCTGGGCACCACCCTTCCTCCGCCAGAGCGGGCTTCTCCTTTCTGCATAAGCATGGAGAGAATCAGAGCAGGCTTGGTAATATCTGCACTATCTTTGGGTCCCAGAACTTAGGGGTATGGTGAACATTTTTATGAAATGCGCTGTGTGAAGGAAAAATAACTACGAAAAATCTTTGGCATCTAATGAAATCAACACTGCCTTTCCCCTCTTTTTATTGAACATTTAAAACACAAAGACCAACCAAAGGCTGATACAACAAACACTTCAACAGCCATCCATTTTTTGCTAGTTAGTTCCATTTATGAATGCTTCCAGTTTGGGGTGATGTTAATGTATGAGAGTGGAGCTGGTGAAACTTGGACTTCACGTACGGAGAGTCCTATCGATTTCCACGTTATTTAGGCAAAACTCAAGTCTCATCAATAAACACGTTACTCTTGACTCTTTTGTTGTGATGCCCTATTTTTAGGTCCTGGGACTGGCAGTTCCAGAATGTTTCAATTAAATGCTAGGAATGTAGAAAACAGCCTTTCTCCCAAGGCCTTTTGTCCCCTCCATCAGTGGCTTTCAGCCACTTCCTTCTGTTTGATTGAATTCTGACATGTGTCCCTGGTGGGCTGGTGGTGGACTTGTGTTGCTCTGTTGGTCTGTCTGCTCCTGGCACCCATACTCTGCAGGGACAAGCTTCCTTTGGGCATTTGAAACCAATGAAGCTCCAACTTTTCTTAATTGCTGTGTTTTCAGTGAATGTCCTTTTTGTCACAGTGCAATGACCCATTTTTTTTTTTCCCCAACCACAAGCCGATGGAGATGGGCTGCTGGATCACACAGGAGAATGACTCAGAGGAGGAAGCCGTGGGCAGCAGCCTGGCTCATGATAACCTGGGCAGTGCTCGTTTTTTTTGGAATACTTTCATTGTACAGATTGCATTCTGTGACCGGCGCCGTTTGGAGAAAGATAAACCTCTGTTATCTGTTTTGATTTACATGCCAACAAAATAAGAGAAATCAAATAGAGTCCATAAAATTATCAGACCATCTCATGAAAATTACTTCTTGACCAAATGTCATTGCTTCGTTTGCATGAGTGATGATAAATTTGAGTAAGTCAGAGAGAATAAGCCTTCGTTTTTATTACATGCATGTTCCTGTGGCTGCAGAGGTTTTCACATGTCAGTCTTTCCCACTTCGATGAAAACAAACTTAATAGGAAGGTTTATATACTTAGTGTCTTACAAGTAAATTCAGAAGAGTAAGTTTCAGATGTACTTTTCAGCATTGAGCTGCCCACGGGGTGGTGAAGTGGTTGCACTGGTCCTTGGCACGTGTTCCCCAGATCCTTCCCTGGCCCTTCCCTTGCTTCCCTGGCTTCTCTGCTGGGTTCAGCTTATGGGGAGCTTGAAGTGTGGGGAGCAGGGATAAGCCGAGTGTATTTGTTTCCTATTGCCGCTGTAAGAAATGACCACAAACTTAATGACCTAAACACCACCAATTCATTAGCTTATAATTCAGGAGGTCAGAAGTCTGAAATCAATTTTATGGGACTAAAGCCAAGGTGTGGGCAGGGCGGCATTTCTCCCAGAGGCTCTAGGGGAACCTGCTTCCTTTCTAGTGGCTGTCTGCATTCCCTGACTTGTGGTCCCATCACTCTGACCTCTGCTTCTGTCGCCACATTGCTTTTTTCTGACTCTAACCCTCCTGCTTCCTTCTTATAAGGATCCTTGAGATCCACCACTGGGTCCACCTGAATAATCTAGGATAATCTCTCCATCCTTAACCTAATCACACCTGCACAGTCCCTTTTGCCCTGTGAGGTAGCATATTTACTGGTTCCAGGGATTAGAACATGGGTATCTCTGGGGGTCATTCTCTGCTTTCAGAGGCTCTGGCAAGGCTCCTCCTGCTCCCTTAGTCCTTATGATCCAGAGGTGGCAGTGGCTTACTGCTGTTGCTAACTTTTGGGTGCCCCCCCCCCGCCCCGTCCCCAGATCAGCTAGTCAGCCTCTTTTTTCACCTGTGTAAGAAATGTCCTGCATCAAATTCCCTTTGTTTGAAATACCAGAATTTGTGTTTTGTTTGCCTGGTTGGAGCCTGACTGATGAGGTGAAGTGATGTCTGGGCGCTGATGGTCCCACTGGAGATTGGGGTAGGGGCATGTGGGAGCCCCAGAGCTTGGGGTGGTTACCCCAGGATCAGCACAAGCCCCGCTTTCCCTTCGCAAGAGCTCTGCCCCTTTCGGGCCAGGACACGCAAGCAAGGTGGAGCTGTCAGAAGGACTTCTGGTGACTTGAGGTCCACGGGGTCTGTTTGAGATCCGTTCAGCTTCTCAGTGCAGATATGAATAGCTCCCTACCTGGAGATTTTGAACTGTGAAAAAGGACTATTTAAGAGAAGCTGTCAAAAGCTTCTCTTAAATGGGCATTTCTTCCAGTCTGAATACTTAGCCTTAAGTTCTTCCACTTATTTTCTGCATGGTCTTGAAGAAATCACCTAGTTTCTCAGCCTCAGTGTCCTGATCTGTTAAAATCAGACTTAACTTCAAAGGTTTGCATGAGGGCTGAGGTAATGTATGGGAGGCACTAAATAAATGTAAGTCTTCTATTTGGTGGTTGATTCTAAAAATGCTTACTGAGCACCTACCATGGGCTAGTTACTGTCCAAAATCCCCACTTTCATGGAGTTTTCCAGCTGTTGGGAAGATAGACATTAATCGAATGCACACTTAATTACAAGCACAGCTTTGAAGGACAGGTATGTGGTTCTTTGAGAATATGTGAGAAAGAAGCTTGACTTGAACCAGGAGCTCAGGAAAACACCTGAGCTATAATTTGAAGAATGAACAGGAGTTAGTTAGGTAAAGGGATGAGGAAAACAGCAGGTGCAAAGGTCCTGGAGTAGGATGCCACACGTGTTCAAGGACCTGCAAGAAGAAAACAGCACAAGACTGGAAGGCAATCAGGGTCAAACCATTCAAGACCTTGGAAGGGTTTTAGCGTTTATGCTTACAGCTAGTGGGGAGGTGCTGAAGGATTTTAGGTAGTGTGTGTGTTTAGGTGATAGAGCACATTTATGATTTAGCAGATCACTCTGGCTGCTGTGTGGAAAACAGATTAGAGAGGGTCTGGAGAAGATGAGGGAAGTCCAGTTGGGAGGGGGTGGCATATCCTGGACAATAGCTTGGATTAAGGGGCTGTGGAGGCCAAGGGAGAGGCTGGAGTCTTGGCTTGCACTCTGGGGTGAGGGTGGTGCCATTACCGGAGGCAGAGAGCGCTGGAGAGAACTGGATTAGGTAGGGGACAACCATGAGTTTGGTGTTGTCTGTGCTGAGATTGAGGAGCCTTGCAGACATCCAAGAGGAGATATTCCATCGGCCACTCAGGCAGTCTGTTCTGGGGTTAGAACTTTGCGCACCGTGGACTTATAAATAATAACTACTTGGGCATAGATGAGATCATCTTCCAGGCAAGCTACGGTGTACTGAGGGCTTATTCCTGCCAGGCACAATTCTAAGTACTTTACTTATATGAACTCATTTAATGTCCACAACTGCCCCCTGATCCATGTTACTTTACAGCTGAGGAAACCGAGGCAACAGAGGGCTTCCTTCCATTCTTGCTCAAGGTAAAACCATTAGAAAGGTTTGGAACCAGAGTCCAAATGCAGGCTGACTCCCTTACCGGTGTTATCTGCACTTCACCACACGCCGCTCTGTCGAGGCTCATAGCTCGCTCCTAGGACACGGGCTGTTCTAACACTTGGTTGCACAAGCGGCACCGCTCATTTTCAGAGGGTACAGGAGATGTTGGTGTTTCTGGTTGCCATGGTTTGCATAATGTACATTCCTCACCTGCTGGAATCCTAGGGCGCTGAGCAGCAGCTGCCAGGAGTCGCGGAGGAGCCTAAGCCAGCAGCAGAGCACAGCGCACCGAGACGCGCAGGGGGAGGCGCGCAGCTCTGGCCTTTCCAGCAGAAACGCGTTGGAGAGGGCTCTGCGTCTTTCCACAGATGAAGGCTGACCCCACGAGCAAAGTAACCACTGTTGGCAGTAAAACTCAGGTCCTTAACGGTTACAAACCCGGGAAGTTATTTGACGAGCTGTCTGCGTTTCACCTCCAGACTGTGTAAGTTACATCGCCAAGGGAAAAAGACTCACCAGCTTGACCTGAAACTTAACAATGCTTTAGCACAGCACAGGCACCTTCCAAAAGCAGTTGCCTCCAGCCATGTGGGTGTCGGCCCCCCACCCAGAGGAGAGGAGGATAAGCCTAAGGGAAGTTATAAAGCTCTTGATCAGAGCTACATATAGGTGGGTTCTAGTATTGTCGTGTGCGTGATCCTAGAGGGGGCTATGTCTTTTCCCGGAGTGTTGTGGCAGCTGGCCACCGGTCCAGCCCGAGGCAGCGCAAGGCCCCATAAAACGATTAGCTAAGGATGAAGGCAGGATCAGAGCGGCGACCCTGCCCCACAGCTGAGGCACGTTAGATACAGCACCCCGTGTGCCGACCGCCGGACAGGATTCCACTCGCCCTGGGGCTGTAGATGCGCCGCAGCGGCCAAGCTCACAAGGAGCAGAGACTTGTCACCGTTTTCCTGTCTGTCATACCCCCTTCATCCTTGTGGCTGGGACGGCCCCACTGCCTTGTGGCTACCCTGTTTCCTGCACTCCTGAACTGTTTGCTAATAAACCATTTCAGGGCCCAGAGGGCAGCTGGAACACAGAGCCATCTCAATTCAGTACAACGAAATTGAGCACCTACTGGGTGCTCATTGCAAAAGGTGCTTCAAAGAAGAAGAATGCCCTCTGGGGCCTGGGGTCTAGCAGGGGTGACTGTCACTGATAAACTTAAGGCAGACAGTGACTGGGGACACACATTTGGAAGTGCTGGCATTAAAAATGAGGCCAGAAAAACTGGTGCCATTCCAAGGGGGTGCTCGAGGGGGTGGAGATTCCAGGTATGGGAAAAAGCTCAGTTGGCAGTGCAGGTGTCTGCCCAATGCGTGGAGGGTCTCTGTGGTAACCTGGGCTGTCCGGGAGGGGGGCTGCCTCCTGAGTGGGCTAGCTTCTGTGCTATGTAAAGAATACAAGGCCTCACATTGAGGGGGTTCTTGCCTTGAGGCTTGGAATTGCCCTGCAAAGCCTTCCTACTCACAGTTTCTGATTTTTAAGCCCTTCAAGATGACTCCCCCCCCTTCACCCCAGGAACTTTTTCACTTAGTGGGCAGATTGTTGAATAACAATATGCAGACAAAGATAATTTAATAGTCTAAAAGCTTTCTGTATAGGGAGATTAAATAAGTAGATAATGTCCCCTAAATACAGCATTGAAAATTGACACTGTTTTCATAGAAAAGATGGAACAAGCTGCATGATTCCGATGGACAGAAAGCATTAAAAATATGTTAAATAATTTTTGTAAAAACAGGCAAAAAAACACATCTTTAAAAAATATTTTTATTGATTTTTACAGAAAGAGGAAAGGAGAGGGAGAGAGAAAAAGAGAGAAATATTGATGTGAGAGTAAAACGTTGATCGGCTGCCTCCTGCATGCCCCCTACTGGGGATCGAGCCCAAAACCTAGGTGAGTGCCCTGACCAGGAATTGAACTGGTGACTTTCCAGTGCATGAGATGATGTTCAATCAACTTGGCCACACTGGCCAGGTAAAAAAATGCACATCTTAAATAATTCAAGTATATCAAGCCAATCTTCCTTCTACCTCTGTCCTCTAGTGACCCCCCTTCCCTAGACAACTGCTGTGAACAGCTTCTTATGTATTTCTCCAGAAAGAGACACACCTAAACAAGTATGTAGACATTTGTATTGATGTTCTATAATTCATTTACCTTGGCTTGGTCATCTCTCCCCTTTCCTGTTAGAAAGTAAAACTTGCCCTGACCCAAGTGGCTCAGTGGTTAGAGTGTCAGCCTGCAAACCAAAGGGTCATGAGTTTGATTCGTGGGTCAAGGGCACATACCTGGATTGCAGGTTTGATCCCTGGCCTGCGTTTGGGCGTGTGTGGGAGGCAACCAATCAATGTATCTCTCTCACATCAATGTTTTGTTTCTCTTGCTGCCCCTCCCTCCCTCCCTTCCACTCTCTCTATAAATCAATGGAAAAAATATCCTTGGGTGAAGATTAACAAAAAATAAAAAATGTAAAATTTTGCAAAAGTAAGGACTCTGTCTCATTTGTACCCATAACACACAACACTTAGAACAGTAGCTGGAGTATGGCAAGTGGTCAATACATATTTGTTGAATGAGTGAATAAATTGCAGGAAAAAATATTTGGTTGGATTTACATTAAAAAAATTTTTTTTCTTTATTGATTTTAGAGGGAGAAGGAAAGAGACATAGAAACATCAATGAGTAAGAACATCGATTGGCCGCCTCCTGCAAGCCCCCCACTGGGGATTTGGCTCACAACCTGGGCATGTGTCCTGACCGGGAATCAAACCATTGACCTCTTAGTGCATGGGTCAACGCTCAAGCACTGAGTCACACTGGCCGGGCTGGATTTACTTTTTAAAAAATGTTTATTTACAACCCAAATTTTAAATCTCTTTCTATTATAGCAGCAATATATCTTCAATTATGAAAATTTTTAAAGCTCAGGAAAATAGAGACATGAAGCATCATAGTCTGGTGCTCAGAGACCACCACTGTTAACACTTTGGTATCTTTCCTTCCAGCCTTTCCTTTAGATACATGTTAGTGTAGCTGTGATTTTATCTTTCCCATAACTTTTTTATCCAGCTTTCTTTTCAATAATGTTCCAACATACGCACTTGTCTATGTTATTAAAAACTCCATAAGCATATTTTAAAATGGTTACTCTTTAATGGAGATAAATTTTAAAAAGTTAACATACTTTTCTCTCTTGTCTTCCTGAGTCCTTGGCCTTCATCTCTTCGCCTTGGGGGTTGATGGGGTTAGTGTCAAGAGTAAAACTGAAGTCTTACTGAATTTCTTATTTCTTATTTATTTATTTATTTATTTATTTATAGAGAGAGTGGAAGGAAGGGAGGGAGGGAGAGAGAGAGAAACATCGATTGGTTGCCTTCCGCAGGACCCTGACAGGGGCCAGGGATCGAACCTGCAACCGAGGTATGTACCCTTGACTAGGAATGGAACCTGAGACCCTTCGGTCTGCAGGCTGATGCTCTAACCGTTGAACCAAACCAGGCAGGGCTTACTGAGTTTCTGACATGCAAATGGAATTACGCTGCAGGAGAAAGGGTTTGCTGGTCCTTTGGCTGATGATGCTGGAAGACAGCCTGGAGAGCTCTGGTGTGGAGAAGACTCTCTTAAGAGCAAAGATGAGGCTTATTTATGACAAAAAGAAGCAACCCTCTTCCTGCCCCAGAGGAAGGTGGGACAAGAGGAGAGGGGAGGGGAGGGAAGTGGGAGGATTAACTGTGGGTCCCAATTTTATAAGTAGAGGGGAGCAAGAAGGCTCCGGGAAGCTGCCTTCCCTGTGGGGCCCTTGTCTGTGCTCACTGGCAGCACAAGAAAGCCCACATTTGATCTTCCAGCTTTCTTCAAATGGCCTACAGTTTTTAGCACACAAGTGTTTGAGGAGACAGGCTTTCCTTGAAGCATCTTGAAAACTCAGAAGTAGAGAAGTATCAAATCAGATGATCCACCCAATCTGGATAGGGCTGTCAAAATAGGCTGAAACATTGCCAAGAAGAGATTACAGATCAGCATACAAAAAGCAGTAAGATTAATTTAAAAAAACTCTAAACTTTGTAAACTGCTGACATCTCAAACAGAATTTCCAGAGCCAGAGTCAACTTCAAATTCCTTTATTCTTGCTGTTAGCATCAAGTGTACTTGGCAGAGCAGACTGGGAATGAAAGACCCTGCCCAGTCCTGCCAGCTGCCTATATCTGCCCCAAAGCCTGCAGTTGGAAGTAGCTTGATAACCTGACTGCGGGCACTCTGAGGCCTGGCATTATTGTATAGCATGAGGTTCTTGGAAGAATGATGATAAACCAAATTGGCAGACCGCCTGTGCCTTCCTAGAGGTGCAGAATGGAAACAGTGCGTGGAAGGAAAGGAAACCGTGAGCATAAGCCCTCGATGATTTCACCTTCAGAAATCGGAAATTGGAGGCTATTTGAAGGGTGGGGGGCATGGAGGTGGATAGAAAAAAACACGGATGACTCTGTAGAGCAAATATTCACGGGAAATTTCCTTAGGTTGAGACACTTCGCTAGGTCAAGTTCAAAGGCATGTTGTTTCAGCTGGTGAGCTTTTTTCCTTTCCTCCTTCCTCTCATGACAGCACCTCATATTTAGTGGATGGATTGAAATCGTTATACTTTAATGAGCTTTAATGTTTGTTAATGTCATAATATTGAATCATAAGATGAAACTGCATATGGCTAGGACTTGATAAAAGGATATCTTTCACGATGGACAGTACCTCATGTCATCACAACAGCGATGAGCTAAACAGGGCATTGTGATTCCATCCCATTCTACAGATGAGGAAACTGAGACCTAGGGACTCATTTGCTCAAGGCTGAACAACTTGCAAGAAATGGAACGAAACCCACACTCTCTGATTTGGAAGCACTTGCTTTTCCTCTTGGTAAATCCCCATCTGCACAGGCTCTCAGCCCCATGTAACAGGACTTAATCAGATGAACTCCTTCCCTGACCTTGGGTGCACTTGTCTGAGTGTAGAATATATAAATGTTTGGATTTCCTTTCTGTGACTGTGACATGGGCATTGAGCAGTTATTCAACAAATAGGTCAAATATCTGATGGGTCAGGCGCTGGGCTCAGTTCTGGGACTACAAAGACCATGAAGATGCCATTTTTGTTCTTGAATTGCTCAGTTTATCCCAGGGGGTGTGACCATGGGAGGATAAGTTATAAAATAAGAGATACTCTTAGAGATATATGAACAAGAAGACAGGAAAACATGGAGGACTCAGCGTCTAACTGTATTTGAGGGAGTTAGGGAAGGAGCTTTGTCTTTGAGGAGGAGAAGGGTCTTCCCAGTGAGAAGGAGGGGAGAGTGTTCTGGGCCGAGGACCCAGCATACAGACAGCACGGAGTAGGAGTGTGCACAGTGGACCTGGAGCATGGTGAGTGTGGAAGGTGAGGCTGGTTGAGAGCCAGCTCGTAAAGGTCTTTGCTGATGAAGCTGAGGAATTTGTATTTATCATGCAGGCAATGGGGGATCACCAGAGGATGTTAAGCAGGTAACTTGACACATAGAAGAAGATTCAACAAAATGGGCACATTGATATTGACCTTCTGAGATTCAGTGTAACTTGTTTGCATACACCTAGAGCAGTGGTTCTCACACTTTAGCATACAGCAGGCTTGTTCAAACACAGGTGACTGGATCCCATCCCCAGGATTTCCGGCTCAGTAGGGCTGAGGTGGGTTGAAGAATTTCCATATCTAGTAAGTTCTCTGGTGATACTGATGCTGCTGGTCCAGGATCCCATTTTGGGAACTCCTGTTTAGGGAAGGAAGGCTTTTTTGCCTGGAGAGAACCTAGAAGAACACTCTAACTTATTAATAAAGCAAAATTGAAACAAGATTTTGGAATTGATTCAGGCATTTGAGAGATAATAAAGATTTCAAAAATCTAAACCAGGGGTTGCAGTCATCATCAAATAATATAAAAAACAGCAGGAGCATTATGTTAAGTGCTACACAGAGGAAGCCGGCTGGACATGGCTCCTGCCCGGCAGTTCAGGAGGCTTTGGGGGAAGGCTAGGACAGGTAACTGGCCATTCTTCAGCTTACTTCTAGTGGGCATTCTGTTGTTATTCCAGGAAAGACTTAGAAAACAGAACTGTAGCTGAGATAGGAGTTGTCATAAATTCTGAGATTTTCACCAAAATTATTCTGTCATATTGGTGAAATTTTAGGGTGGAGGGAGGAAGTGTGCACCATCTTATCACGCGACAACACTGTCTCATGACTAAGAATCATCCGGGTGGAAGCAGAGAGGAAAAGCCAGGAGCTGAGTAATAGCAGGAACACCGTCCGAGCGGGGAACTGGATAATGTAATGGATGTAAGAAACTGCAGGGCTTTTTGTTTGTTCGTAAAATAGACATCTCTCTGGAATTCTTCCTTCAAACCTCTGCCCCAGGATGCAGTATCTGTTCTCTCGATGATGAACAGCCTCTGACTACGACACCAGTGGGTTTTAGACGAGTCTTCCAACATCTGTGGCAACTAACCCTCTCTGACCATCAGTCTTCACTCTCTTTCTGGGGAGTCTGTCTCATGAAATATTGATAGAGAAGATTACTCTAGAGCCATGCATACAGAATGAATGATGCTTCTTCAGTGTGTTAAGCTATCTTCCTGCCTTAAAGATTGGGAGGCAAAAAATAGCCATTACAAGAAACCATTCATAGAGGGACTGCTCACTTGATTGGCACTTGCACTTCAATGTGTACAACAGGTTGCAGGCCTGCGTTCTCCTCAGCATCACTAACCCAGCACTCCCCCAGTGGAACACCCTAAAGCCCTGGCATGGGAACAGTGAGAAGATGTGAGAAGACCTGATGACTACAGTCAGCTGATACCTAATTTGTCTGCCTCTGGTCGCCCTTGTCTCGACTCCATTCTCTTTAGATCAGTTGTTTTCAACTTGTGTCTTCAGACACAGAGGTAGACTTGAACCCATTACAGATAGAAAGCCAAATTTTTTCATATATGGGCTGGGGCGGGAGTAGGTTTACCGTTGTTTGTATGGAAAAGAATACAATATGTAATACATAATAATACAAGAGTAAACTCTGTTTCACATACTCAACTGTACACCTACTTTTGCCCCACCCTGTATATTTTTGGAAGCAATTGTAAATTTTATTTTTTAAAGAGTTCATAATTTTATCGAACATTTTGAATTTGTATAACCGGCATTGTGCATCTAAATCCCTTTCTTTTTTTTTCACCCACCTTCCCATCGGGCAACCCTCCTCCCATCGGGCAACCATCAATTTGTTCTCTGAATCTATGAGTTTGTTTATGTTTTGTTTGTTCATTTATTCTGTTTTTTAGATTCCACATATAAGTGAATTCATGGTATTTGTCTGACTTATCTCTGTATGACTTATTTCACTTAGCATAATATCCTCTAAATCCATCCATGTTGTCAAAAATGGCAAGATTTTATTCCTTTTTTATTGATACAGTACATAATATTCCATTGTAATTTTTTTTAAAAAAATAAGAATTAAATACATTGTAGAACTCTTTTTTTTCCTTTATTGATTGTTTTAAAGAGAGAGGAAGGGAAAAAGAAAGAGAGATAGAAACATTGATGAGAGAGAACATCGATTGGCTGCCTCTTGCATGCCCCCCAGTGGGAATTGAGCCCACAACCCGAGCATGTGCCCTGACCGGGAATCAAACCTGGACCGCTCAGTCCCTGATGATGCTCAATCCACTGAGCCACACCGGCTAGGCTAATATTCCATTATATATATAATATCCCATTATATATATAATGTCTATTTCTTTTAAAAATTTTTATTAATTGCATTTATTGGGATGACACTGGTTCAGAAAACCATACAGGTTTCAAGTGTACAACTCAATAAAACATCATCTGCACACGGCATTGTGTGTCCATCCCCCCAAGCAAAGTCTCTTTCTGTCCCTACTTCCCCCCTTTGCCCACCTCCACCTAGTCCCCACCCCCTTTCCCTCTGGCTATCACCACACTGTTGCCTGTGTCTACGTGTTACGTAACATGGTAGGGAGTTTCCTCAAACAATTAAAAATGAAAAATAAAAATTAAAAATGAAACTGCCTTTTGACCTACTTCTGGGAAGAATCCTAAAACACTAATTCGAAAAAATACATGCACCCATGTGTTTATTGCAGCATTATTTACAGTAGTCAAGATCAAGAAAGAGCCCAAGTGCCCATCAGTAGATGAGTGGATAAAAAAGCTGTGGTACATTTACACAATGGAATACTACATAGTCATAAAAAAGAAGGAAATCTGCCCTGGCCTGTTTGGCTCAGCGGTTAACGCCTCGGCCTGTGGACCAAAGAGTCCCGGGTTCGATTCCAGTCAAGGGCACGAACCTCTGTTGTGGTTGGTCCCTGGCCCTGGCTGGGGTCGTGCAGGAGGCAACCAAACGATGTGTCTCTCTCACAATGATGTTTCTCTCTCTCTCTCTCTCTTCCTCCCTCCCTCCTGCTCTATCTGAAGATAAATGGAAAAATATCCTCAGGTGAGGATTAAAAAAGAAAAAGAAGGAAATCTTACCTTTTGTGACAGCATGGATGGACCTGGAGATTATTATGCTAAGTGAAATAAGCCAGTCAGAGAAAGACAAATATCATATGATCTCACTTATATGTGGAATCTAATGAACAAAATTAAACTGAAGAACAAAATAGAAACCGAGGCATGGATGCATGGAACAGACTGACAGCTGTCAGAGAGGAGGGGGGTGGGGTTCTGAATGAAAGAAGGTGAAGGAATTAGCCCAAAAACACATGCAATGTATTTTTGTTGTTGTTAATCTTCACCCGAGGATATTACCTGCAACCCAGCTATGTGCCCTTGACTGGAATCGAACCCGCCACGCTTTGGTCTGAGGGCCAATGCTGTAACCTCTGAGCCAAACTGGCCAGGACTATAATGTCTTTTTTAATCCAATTGTCTACTGATAGGTTGGTATAAAGCCAAATTTTGATCAGCAGGTGAAACAAAATTAGCTACCACTAAGTGTAACCATAACAACAGCATCAACAACTAACATTATATAACCCTTACTAGGTGCCTGGCTAACAAAGCACCTGGCATATCAATTTATTTAATTCTTATGTTAATTTTTTGTCAGCCCCATTTTAAGATGAGGAAACTGAGGCACACAGACTGAGGTTCCACATCTAGTCAAGTGGTGGAGAACCCCTTCGGATAAAAGAAAAGCCTGTCTCCCCGAGGTCCACTCAGCGGATTCCTGCGCATCCTCCAGGATCCCGCTCAACGGTGCTGGTCTCTGCCACGCTCCCTGTTTCTTTCTGCTGAAGAAGCAATTGCTGCTTTGTCTGTGCTCCAGTCACACCTCCTGGATACCCTGACGATGACCCAATGATAATGCTTAGTTACATTATTAATGCGTTTGCCATCCTGCTAGTCTGGGTGGGCCTGCGTTCTTCCGGCTCCTGCCGGGTCCGAAGGGCTGTTGGTCGTCAGTAATTCCTGTTGCTGAGTGGAACCAGTGGGAATGATGACATTTTATGTATACTTTTTAGAAGTTAATTACGTCTCATTTCAAATATATTTTGAAAGCTAATCATTTGAGTTTTGAATTCTATTTATTTCATTAAATTAGGCAAAAAAAAAAAAAAAAAGAACAGAATGGCTAATGCATATCTGAACGGTGTGCTAGGTCGAGGGATGCACAGTGAGCAAAGCAGATGCAGCCCCCGGCAATGGACCCTTGAATCTAGTGTGGGCAGCCAATCACTCGATGATTCTGCACCAATGGAGGGTACAGGGATTAATGGGGCCTGAGTGGAGGGGAGGTTTCCCCGACATGACGACATCTAAACTGAGACCTAAAGGGTAAATGAGAATTAGTCCAGTGAAAAGTGTGAGAATTAATTCTCTGCTCTGACTTGCCCATAAAATGGCACATGCTCTCACACTCTATAGATCCTTATATTCTTTTAAGGCTCAGATAAAAGTTTGCTTTCTCCAAGAACTTTCTCTGAATAGCTTAGCTTTATTGCTTATTTCCTCTGAAGGCCTACATTCAATAATGTTTTAAAAGAAACGTGAACCCCAGGAATGGGTTGACGTGGAGGACACTGCATTATTCCACTCAGTCTTCAAAACAACTTTGCAAGTTAGATCTGAAAATCTTTCCCTTTTCAGATGAGAAAACAGGCTTGGTGAGGTTGGGTGAATTTCCTAAAATCTCACCGCTGGTAAGACCTAAGGGGGGAGTTGGAGTTCATATGTAGGTCTGTTTGCTAATGTTCACAACAGTTCTATTTAAGTAGGTATTATCATCTCCATTTTACAGACAGAGAAACTGAGGCCCAAAGAATAATTAGCCCAAGGTCACAAAGCTGCTGAGTGTGGCAGCATTAGGAATCAGTTCACGCTGTTTGGCTGCAGAGACTGTCCTATGAAGGGCTACTGCCAAGGCAGAGAGTTGTTCCGAGATTGTCTCCGATCTGAGCACACGGGCTGCTGTGTGGCTATCCCGAGGCACTGTGAGGAGGTGTTCCTGGGCTTCAGAACACTCCAGACTCATGTTACCACAGTGGCATCGTCATCACCATCACCTGGGAGTTTATTAGAGATGCAGAATCTCAGGCCCATCCTAGAGCTACTAAATCCTATTAAATCTGCATTGTAACAGAGTCCCAGACCATGTTCATTAAAGCCGGAGAGCTCCCATCCAGTCTGCATTTCTGTTAGCCTTGCAACTATGGGCTGTGGAGTGTTGGCCTTCCTGGCCCAGGGACAGGCCATTTCTGAGACTCTTGAGACTTTTAGCAAGAGGCCTGGGGCTCTGGACTGATCTGAACTTTCTCTGGACTCCCAGGGGGTCCTGGTGACCTGTCAAGGCTGAGTCCACAGTGGGATCTTTGAGCTGGTGTCCAATATATAAAGGTCCCATCTAGGATTGTTATTACCTGGGAGCTGGGTTTTTTGCTTGTGACAGTTTTAAGCTACAGATTGAAATAACACACACACACACACACACCAAACAACGTGATGAATTAAAATATCCTTGTGAGGAAGAAAGAGATAAATGCCTTGCTCACATTATAGAAAGACTTGGAAGAACCCATAACATTTCCCATAAAACCTTGCAAATTTGTGGCAGGTTTATAATTAGGATCCTGTTCGGGTGGCTCCCTTGTCTGAGTTCCGGCAAATAAAAGACCATAGTAACACGGCTGTATTTTTTAAAATATGTTTTTATTTATTTTTCAGAGAGAGAGGAAGGGAGAGGGAGATAGAAACATTGATGTGAGAGAGAAACATTGGTCGGCTGCCTCCTGCATGTCCCTCACTGGGGATCGAGCCCAAAACCTGGGCATGTGCCCTGACCGGGAATTGAACTGGGACCTCTCAGTCCAAGGGACTACGCTCAGCCCATTGAGCCACACAGCTTTATTTTAATGAAATCTGTCACCTTTATCTTTGCAGTTGACTATTCTCTCTCATCTGTTTACTCATTCATTCATGAACATTTATTGAATGTCTGCTCTGTGCTAGGCACTACCCTTTGCTAAGAAAACTATATTTTTATTGATCAATACAGCAAAGACCCTAAAAGACTTAACAATTGTTACATGAGGTGATAACTAGCTGATTTAACTTACTTTAAAAAAATATCTTGGTCCTGTTTCCTCCTTAATTGGAAGAAAAAGTCTTCAAAAACAGTGCTGTTCACGGCATTGTGTATATTTGCACTTCTTGCTGTATAAAAGCAAGGCTGGTAAAAGCACAGGAAATAAAAATGACAGTGGGTATGGCAAAGTCCTAGAGACAGGAGTGCTCTATTTTCAGCTTTGATTAGATTTTCAATGACGTCCTACTGTGAACCTGTTCCACTTAGCGATCATGGGGTGTGTGTGTGTTTGGGGGGGCTATGTTCACGAGTCCATATAGAAGCCAAGACTGTCTGAGCGATGCGTTTTTATTTTTATTTCTGTGGGAGAGCGGCACTTCCAGCTCTGAGCCTGAGCCGACAGCAGGCGCTCAGCCTTCACGTTGCTCCCCGGAGTTCAGTCTGTGAGGCTGAAGACTGTGGCGGGGACATGGAACGGGTTGAAGACTGTGGTGGGGACATGGAACGGGTTGAAGACTGTGGTGGGGACATGGACCGGGCGGAGCGCGCTCCCTGCCTCAGTGCCGAGTCCCGTGGCCGACTGGCTTTCTAGTGCACCCCAGGGAGGCTTGGGGGCCACAGGCCTCTCCTCGCCCTTAGAATTAGGTCATGACTAAATCAAGAGTTGGCCATTTTGGGTGACTGCGATTTTTCCAGAGTGGCATGAGGCATGGCTCTGGAAGGTGGTCAGCTCCGAGAACGCTGTCTGTCTGTGAGCTGCTTACAGAGCAAACAAGCAGACGTGGAAACAGTGAATGGGCTTGCCACTGGACTCGTGCTCCGTCTGTTTTGGATTTTGTGCGTGTTTTGCTTAGACGCCTGTTTTCGGAAGCTATGTCTTATATTTCGTGATGAGAAGGTGACTACAAGCCCCTGTGTGGCAGCAGTGTCCCGAGGTGGAAGGCAGTCATCGAATCACAGCCAGAACGGCCCATCCCCCCAGAGAGAGCCCCAACAGGAAAACTGCTGTCTGTCCTTCCGATGTCTCTTCCGTTTTCTTCCTTTTGTTCCTACAACGATTCACATGTGAGCATCACTTTTCAAGCAGAGGAAGTCTAGGTCATATCCTGTGTGCACCAGCTGGCAGATACTCGCTCTCTTTCCCCTTATCAGATCACGCTAGGGTCTTCTTGTTTGTACGACTTACTCACTTACTTGTTCTACAAACATTTGCTAGGTTTGGTATGCAAGGCACATGAGAGAGCTGGGTATGGGCAATGAATGAACATCATGCTTTCTTCAGGAAGCTCACCGTTCCATTAAGGAGACTGGCAGACAGATTTTAACAATCTAAGGTAAAAGAAAAATGCCTCTATGTAGAGACATACAGATATATGGACAGAGGAGGGCAATCAGTTTATGTAGGAGGACCGAGGAAGGCCTCACCCACGGTGCAGGGGCCCTTTGAGCTGAATGTTGGAGGATGAGTTTAGTTTGCCAAGCCAAACAAAATCCTTTTCTCCTTAGTGACTCTACTACAGTAGTTGTCATGTCACATCAGTATGTTGTGGCATCACACTTTCTTTGTTTTTTAGCCAAACATCTCTGCCCTGTGATAGAGACCACTGACTAACTCCAGGGAGGCAGCAGAACGCAGCATAGGGCGGGGGAAAGCACAGGCGGTGGGGTCGGAACTGGACACGTAGCCCTGACCCTTATAGTCCCTGACTTTAGGACATTTGCTTATGCACAGCCTCTCTTTCTCCCTCAGTAAAATGGGATAATAACAGATCTCACAGGGGTGGTTTGAGGCTTTAACGAGATGATAATGACTGAAGTGGATGTAGCTCACTGTCTGGCACCTAGAAAGTCCTATATAAAAGCAACTATTATTATTCAGGTACAAACGTGACCTTCTCCCTACCTGCTTCTCTATCCACTAGGCAGTGACATGGGAGCCGCCTTTAGAACATTCCATACTTGTCTAGGATGTAGCCACCGGATGGTTGGAATCAGTGGCTTCTAATTTCAATACCTAGTGAGAGACTCAAACTTTAGAATTTTCACAAACTAGATTACTTCACTGTGATTCAATTTATACAACATGGACAAAAGCATAAACAGATCCACTGAGCAATAAAAACAAACATCTGTAGCTCATTATATTCTTATATTACCATAAACAGACTGCATAAATGTAAGCCGAGCTTTCACCAGTCCTGCCTCGCTTGGGGAGCTGGTGACTGATTAATGGCCAAGGGTAAGAAGCCTGTGATTTTAAATATGCCATGTTATCCTCCGATTTCATTCCCTGAATTGACCATCATCTCATGAGGGTATTTTTAGTCACATTAATAGGTTACTATGGCAACATTCTCTCCATATTGCACAATCCTCATAAGCACCTTCATTCATTCATTCATTCATTCATTCATTCATTCATTCAACCACTAATTAAATACTGAATAGATAGAAAATACCGATTGTTGGAAAACAGATGTATTGCAGAGGCTGTAAGTCTGGGTGACTCAGTTCCCAGCATCCCTTGCCAGCATCCATCTGCCTTAGGTAATGCCAAGGAGGGAGGCATTTGTGTGTGATTTGGAAGGCAGAGAAGTTACTTTCTCTCCGACAATGGCAGGCACGTGGGGCGTTTATAGCTGCCTGCAACATTCTCTCACGAATCACTGCCTCCATGCAGCAGGTAGATGTGATCGCCTCAAGAGGTTTGCAATTTCCTAATTTTCTGAAAGATAGTGGTAAATCTGAGAACAACATTCCCTGTTCTCCATGCTTTCTGGTAGACTTCCTGTAGTTATACCTTCCTACTTAAAATATCTAAAGTGATGTCTGTTTTCCTGAACAAACACCAACTGAAACCTTTCTCGAAACTACTTTTCAGTACCCCTTGCCTCCATTAAAAGTCAGAACTTTCAGGACTTTGTCCTTGATACTGCCTAAGTGAACATAGTCCTAAATCTTTCATTATTCTCTATGTCCAACCACTCCCCAGACTGTATCTCAAGCTCAGACTCCCCTTGGAGACACAAAGTCATACACCCAACTTTGCATTCCGGGGTCCACCTGAATTTCACAGGCTCCTCAAACTCAGTGTGTTCGAAACTGAACTCATGATCTTCCCTCTCCCTTCGCTCCTAACCTCCTTCCCTTCCAGGTTTCTTTTTCCAAGAAAATGATTTCTCCCTTTGCCCTGAAGCTTAGGATAGAAATGTGAGAATAATTCCTGACTCAGCCCTCTCCTTTGAGCCCACATGCACTCAGTAACCAATGCTTATACAGGCTGCCTTGAATCTGACCTCTCTCTCCAGCCTCCTGGCCACCATCCTCCTCTGATCTACCAAGCTTGATAGTGGAACCTCCTTCCTGATCCCCCTGCTTCCATAGTGCCCGCTGAGTTTGTTCTCCGCACCAGGTCCACAGTGATCCTTGGATAATGTAAATTTGACCATGTCATTACTTTGCGTAGACCTTTGATGATCTCATGTTGCTTTTAGGGTAAAGTTGTACGTCCTCACCCTGGCCTGCCCCACCTGAGGAGTTCCTGCCCCCTCTGCTCCTCCTGACATCTCCCCGCTCTGCTCGGTACGTGTCCTTCTCTGCCTCCACTGTTCTCCCTTTCTTCCTCCACCTCCTCCTCCTCCTGGTCCTCCTCCCCTCTCGTTTAAAAACCTCTTCCTCAACTCACCGAGTTAGATCAGGTCCCCCACTATTTACTAAAATAACAACACATACTTCTCCAACTAGCCCTCATTACAAGTGTAATAACTTGTTAAAAGTATTTTCTCCCAGCTAGAATGTAAACAGCATGAGAGTAGAAAACATTTCTGTCTTGATCACCTCAGCTCCTTGCACAAGGAGGCATTTATTAAATATTTATTCAAGGAATTAACAGGACTTGATGAATGTTTATTTCCCACCCTCCCACACCCCCGCTCCCTTCTCCCGTGTCGCTCTGCTGTGTCTCCCGTCCTGTTTCCCCCCATTTCTCTCTCTCTGGCTCCCACTCACCCCCCCATCCTAGCACAGCAGGGTCTACTCTGGCAGCTGTGCATCAGCTCAGGTTCTGTCTGGCTTCCTGTACTTCTGTCTGGGTTTTCCCTAAGATAGCAACCATTTGTTAATCTCTCAGGATGCCCATGGCTCAGGTTGGAAGGGACAGTTCCAGCACAGCTGCGGATAGGTCTTCAAGAAATTAAACAACCTCTGTTTCCTGTTGCCCTGCTTTCAGCTTTTTTTTCTTTTTAATCCTCACCCAAGGATATTTTTTCATTGATTTTTTTTTTTTTTTCAGATAGAGTGGGAAGGAGAGAGGGAGGGAGAGAGAGAGAAACATCGATGAGAGAGAGACACATCGACTGGTTGCTGCCCGCACAACCCTGACCGGGGCCAGGGATTGAACCTGCAGCTGAGGAATCAAACCCTCAACTCTTCAGTTTGCAGGCCGACACTCTAGCCACTGAGCCAAACTGGCCAGGGCTGCCCTGCTTTCATCTTAAAGCAGCCACTCCCATTCCAGGAATTGGCCATCAACCAGATCTTGATGCTCACTCTCCTTCTAGAAGAAAGAACATAGGCAGAGATGTGACTGAATTTGTGTACTGCTGCCTTTCCAAAATTATGTAAAACTACATTATAAGGTTAATAAGATAAAAAGAACTGTTGAGATCCTTCAAAAAGAGAAGGACGGACATACTGAACCTGAAGGCTAAAATAATGAGCTGATGCTAAGCTCCCTGGCAACCAAGGCAAAAGGGGAAACTCTATAAGCAGTAACTATCACTGTCAGAAAAGAGCAAACACATCAGAGGAACACTTTAAGACACACCACCTTGGGCTTTTACTTTTTTACTGTATACCCATCATTCCACATGTTCAATTCCATTTAATTTCACAAACATCTCTCAGCAGCTACTGCAGGTCAGGCACCTGTGGCTCACAGACAAACAGGGCATCGCACCTGCTCATGCCAGTGTGATCTGAATGATATAACATTCATGTGTCCCATGGCTTTGTCTTGTTTTGCCATCACTTTGTTAGTATCATCATATTTTTGCTCCCAAAGCAGATAGAACTGAATTTCCATGTGGTCTGAATGACGAAGGCTGTTTCTCCACCTCTTGCTGATCCCCAAGTTCCTCCATACTAGAACCAGAGTCATCTTTTGAAAACGTAAAGGTGACCATGTTTTGACTTTTGTCTGTAAATCCCTCTGAAGCCTCCCACTGCTTTCATTTCTTCTTCAATGGAAGTAGCTTTGGATGAAACGGAACATTTAGGGTTATCACTGGGTTTCTTGGAAGAGACTTACTTTCAGAAAGGAAGAGCTTCCTGAATGCAAGGGAGCAAAAGAGAGTCCTCAGAGAGGGGATGTGGGTGCACCCTGAGAACTGACTTCCCTTATTCTACAATTTCCCCAGGAACTGGCCCTGAATTTCCATGTCATGGGGGATCCAGTTTCCTGGTATCCTTTGTATAAATTATGCAGGCTCTGATGGACTAGTATGCAATGATTACTGGTCTTCATGATAATTTCCTTACAGCACTATAAGATGTAGATGCAAAATTCCCAGAAGCTAGATGTGAATTGCACCCCAAGTTTGAAAATTTTTAGGTGCTCATATGCCGGACAGAAGAAGCTAAGTGGAATATTGGTGGTGTGAGGAAACAGTGATAAACCTTCCCAGGATGGCACTTGACTTTGTCTCTGTAGCAGGACGCTTATCTCTGCAGTGGTGACTCACTGGCCTTAATTGACAGCTGGGACAATAGTGGGTGGGAGAGATAGGCCTGGCCCCCCAGCCAGAGACTAAGCAGCTGGGCTCAGATTATCATCGGGGGATGCATGAGCAAGTCTGATGGTCTGGTGAGTTTTTATCATCGGCTTTTGTTGGACTTTCCTTCTCTGCTGCCCCTCTCTCC
Source organism: Tadarida brasiliensis (assembly GCA_030848825.1). Taxonomy (NCBI): domain Eukaryota; kingdom Metazoa; phylum Chordata; class Mammalia; order Chiroptera; family Molossidae; genus Tadarida; species Tadarida brasiliensis. The sequence goes on along the minus strand of CM061275.1, from coordinate 8,944,492 downwards.
GTGCCGGGACAGAGAAGCCAGCAGCTCTATTGGTTGTTAATTGCTGGCTACCACATTGGTCACAGTGTGGAGAGCCGCTTTGTGTTGGGAATGACCCCACTGTGTTCAGCAGAGTCCAGGTGGACACCTCTGCAAGAATGATTTTTTGGCTCAAGCTGCTATTTATTTTGGGTGTTGTTTCTCAACTTCAAGAATGCAGGGCCTCAAGGACATAGCATGGTTCTGCCTGAAAAAGCAGAGACCAGGGACTTGGCTGAGTTGCTTTGATTCCTCATGTGGCACTTTCTTTGTGGATTTTCTCTTAATTCTTCTCAGCTCCCTCTCTTGGTGATGGATCCCTGAAGCTGACCAACCACTTTCAGCATTCAGTTACAGATATTTAAATACAAGCGCAAAATCTTTATATATAAACTATAGGTTGCATTGCATATGTGTGGTTTATATTTGTAGCTGTTCTCCTTGCAGAAGTCATTCGTTATATGTGATTTGCTCCCTCCCCTTAGAGTGAGAACTGGGATGGAGCTTATTTGTAGGCCAAGCACGTGTTTTGAAGGACTGGTCTGACGGCCTCTCTACCTGCAAATCTTTCTCCACCTTGTCCTGCACAGTGGCTGATAGTCTTCAATTACTCTGAGTTTTAGAGGATCTTTTAAAAATGAAAGTAATTTTTAACCATATGTATTCTAGAAAAAAACCCCACGTTTGCCAAAGACTTGAAAGGCAACATTTTCAATATCATGAACTTGGGGAATTGAGATACTAGAAGTTTGGGTCTTCTTCTTGGGTGGATCAGGCTGGGGGTGAGATAAAGATGCAGCATTTGAAAGGAAGCACCTGGAAGCACATGGCTATGGAGCTCTAGTCACAGTGGACGTTGTCATGCACATCTCTCATCTTCGCCTGTCAGCATCTGGTCTGATTTGAGCAGTGCCTACTCTGACTTTGCTTTGGAGGAATGACTGCCTCTTATTGATTCATGTCTGGCAACAGTTCATCCAGGTGCCTGCCCTTCCCTGTCCAAGTCTGAGCCAATCAAATATGCCCTCTCTAGATTTGAATCCTGGGAGAGATGCAAAGATCCCATCATCCCAAGGGAAGCTCCCTCCAGAGACTCTTCAGTAGGTCCTACACCAACATTCCCAGAGCTGCTCTGTTCCTGTCCATCCAAAGTCCAGGTCTCCACTCTCCTTCAACTGTGCGATTTAATTCAAATCCTTCCGGTTGGTTTCTGTTTTGTCTAAGTGAGCCTGAATTGGTTTCTGCTGGTTGCAAACAAAGAATCTCATTGACACTAGGGTGCACCTCTTTGAGGGCTTGGGCCAGCAGGAGACAGTGGACTGGCCCTGGGAGACTAAGGGCTCAAGGTGAGACACCTTGAAATGAGAGTAACTGAGAGAAGACGAGGAGGAACCAATGGCACCTTTGACTTTTGGAATTTTGCCTAGAGGTACCCTTAGGTGACAATCTCATTCCTTTAAACACTTCCTTCTTGTCAATCAGGGCATCACTTTCTCTACCTGGCCTAGAGGGCTCATACTAAAAGCTCTTTCAGTGAGATAACAATAAAGGGGGTTTTGCTAAATTCATTAATTCCACAGATATTTTCCCAGCACCTACTGATTACCTGCCCCTCAGCTAAGTACCAGGGATTCAGAGGTAAATAAAATGCAGTCCTTGTACTAAGGAGACAGATCTAGGCCTCCACAGTCCAGTATGGCATGCAACAGTAGTTGCATGTGACTATTTACATTTGATTAATTAAATTTAAATAAATTAACATTTTATTTACTTAGCCATACTACTTATATTTCTTTTTTTAATTAAAATATTTTTTTCAATTACAGTTTAAATTCAATCTTATTTTGTATTGGTTTTAGGTGTAGAGCTTAGTAGTTAGATAATCACATATTTCACAAAGTGGCCCCCCTGATATTTCCAGTACCCACTGGCACTGTACATAGTTATTACAATATTATTGACTATATTCCCTATGCTATACTTTGTATCCCCGTGACTATATTGTAACTACCAATCTGTACTTCTCAATCCCTTCCCCTTTTTCAGCCAGTTCTTCATCCCTCCTCCCCTCTGGCAACCATTAATCTGTTCTCTGTATCTGTGTTTCTGTTTTGTTTGTTCATTTACATTGTTCTTTAGACTCCACATACGAGTGAAATCATATGGTGTTTGTCTTTCTCTGATGGACTCATTTCCCTTAGCGCACGAGTCACACGTGGCTGGTGGCTACCACTGTGGACAGTGCAGATACTGAACATCCCCATCGTGGCAGAAACTCCCATTGGTCAGTGCCGGTCTCAACAGGTGAAAGGCAGGTGCAAAAGAGTGTCATGTGCTGTAAGATGGATAAGCCAGGGCATCGGGAGGTCACACAGGATCTGACCAAGACTCAAGGAATCAGGGCGGGCTTCCAGAAGGTAATGGAACTGAGACCTGGAGGAGAAGGTGGAATGTCTAGGCTGGGGGAGAGGAAAGCAGTCCGTACAGAGAAAACCACATGTATATGGGCCCTGAGTGGACCAAGGACAAGCTAAAGGGCACTCAAATACCTGGCTGGGCAGAGAATGCAGTGCGGTCTCATGCTTCGTTTCTGAGGTCAGCCCACGGTCTCTTCCCCTCGCTGATGGGTCCTGAGGGGACTGGTCATAGAACCCATTTATTTTGACATGGAAAGTGAGGCTCTGTGTGCCCCAGGTTGGGAGCACTAAGGTCACATGAAAAGTATTTGCTGGATGAGAAGCCAGTGAGTGGGTTTGGGCAAAGGCGAGAGCAGGTAGGAATAAGGTCTGATTCAGAGCTCTGAGGGCTGCCTCCTGAAACCCTACATAAACTACCCTTACACCTCATTCCTTTTTACATAGAAAACCCACTCCTCCATCTGATCAGCACCCAAGTTAAGGAAGCCACGAAATTTGTTTTACAAATGGTGGCTTTCTTTTTCTGTTTGAGTGTTCGTTTGTTGAACCTAAATGTGCTCACGTGTGGGCGCGTCAGACTGAGTCTGGGCTGATTGAATGGCTGCACAGTATGTTTAAAGTGTCCTGCTAGTTCACATGGAAATAAATGAAAATAAGGAGCTCAAAACTGGCTAGCTTTTGATTAAATTATACTGCCATTAAAAAAGACTGCCTGAGAGGGAGACCCCTAAGCCTCTTTGTCAGGAAAACTGCCACTTGTTGACACTTACTCTGTCCCCAAGGGTTTCATCAGCATCCTCTCTAATCTCCCCACTGTCTCCCCAGGGAGAGAGGAGGGACCCAGAGGCCAGCACGCCTCTTCTGCTATGCCAGTCCTGCAGCTCTGCCTGGTGTTTTAGGGGGAGCAGAGAGTGCTGGGAGGGAGCCCCTGTGTGTGAGTGACGTGGAGCGAAGGGAGGGAGGCCAGCCGCGTCTGCAGACGAGGGTCTTCCCAGGTGCAGTTGGAGCCTGTCCCTGCTGGAGTTCCAGTGGGAGAAAACAGTTCCTCAAACTCTGGGGTTTTCCGACATCCCAGGTACCTTAATGAGAAAAAGTTAAAAGTCTCTCCATAGAGAAGAAAAAGGGAAATGAAAGATAAGTTATGTTTCATAAAGTCTATATCCGGATCATAGAATTTTAGAGCTGAAGGGGCATTAAATAGAATCTAATTTAAATCTCTCTCTCTCTCTGTTTTTACAACGCAGGCCTTAACAGGGAGAAATAAATTGTCCAATATAGCTTGTCAATGATAGAACTAAGATTAAACCAAATCTATTAGTTCCTAATGCAATACTATTTCTATTAATCACATCTAAAAACACTTTTATTTATTTATTTGTTTTTTTAATCCTCATCTGAGGATATTTTTACATTTATCTTCAGACAGAGTGGGAGGGAGTGGGAGAGAGAGAGAGAAACATCAATGTGAGAGAGACACATTGATTGGTTGCTACCCGCACGACCCCAACCGGGGCCGGGGCCGAACCGCAACCGAGGTACGTGCCATTGGCCGGAATCGAACCCGGGACTCTTTGGTCTACAGGCCGATGCTCTAACCGCTGAGCCAAACCAGTCAGAGCTGAAAACATTTTTAAAAACTATTTCTTAAAATTGTTTCTTTGGCTTATGCATACCAATGTGCTACTTAAAGGGTAGTAATAGAAAATCACTGCAGATTGTTTTATTTCTAAATAAAACCGCGGGAGACTTGAGAGCTGCTTTGTTATCCATCCTCAACCAGGCAGACTGACTTGTCCAGTGTCAGAGTTGAAGACTGAGCACCTGGAAAGAAATCAACATGGATTGAAAATCTTGGTCCCTGTCAAAGGCACTCCACTCCCAGTTCATTTCCACTGTTAAGTGGAAAGAAAGGGCAGAGCATTTGAAACTAATGCCTAGTCTAAATCTCTCTACTAGTTTTGTGATTTTAGACAAGTTGTTTAACCTCTCTGTATCTGTTTTCATGTTTTAAAAATACAAATAATATGATCATTGGTCTTCTCCAGCGATGGGACTTTAAGGTCAAAAGATTACTCTCTGGCTAGAATGTGAATCCCGAATAAGTGTGAATTGAACTTACATCTGAAACCACAGCCCTGGCACCTGGTAGATGCACAGGGTTTGTTGAGTGACTAACTGACCAGCTGAAGGGTGTTGGAAGGTCCACTGCAGAGACTGGCTGGAAGGGGGAGGTATGGCTGTTCAGGAAAGACGATACCAGAGAAGGGACATTGAGCTTCCCTCCTTTGAGATATGACCTTAACGTGGGACTATGCCTCTCTTTTGTTCCCCTTTTAAAAGAATAAAAATAATATCTCTGGCTGGTTTGGCTCAGTGGTAGAGAGTGTTGGCCTGCAGAACAAAGAATCTCAGATTTGATTCTGTCCAAGGGCATGTACCTCAGTTGCGATTGGTCCCTGGTCCTGGTCAGGGTTGTGCAGGAGGCAACCAATTGATGTGCCTCTCTCACATCGATGTTTCTCTCTCTCTCTCTCCCCCCCCCCACTCTATCTGAAGATAAATGGAAAAATATCCTCAAGTGAGGATTAAAAATAAATAAATAAATAAATAAATAAATAAATAAATAAATATTTATAATAGAGGAAAAGATAGACATGAGAGAAATGGAATGAAGTCAAGCAAGTATAATAAATACTGAAATGGTCATACATATTCTGCTAAATAAGATTTCTTTTCAAGGACCATCAAACCTGTGTACTGTAATGAAGATGGCAGAAACCTACCCACTAGGACCCGCTCAGCCAGGGCACCAGTGTTGGAATTCTAGAGAAGGGTTATTTCTGAGGGACAGCAATGAATGTGGAGAACCAGGTTAGAGGGAGGACTGTTTGGGGAGCTAAGGGCAGCGTGTTCTGGGCTCCTGCTGGGGCAGGTCTTTGGGGGAGAGGTAAGTCAGGCTGCCAAGGGGGAAGCTCTTATCCTGCTGACTTCTCTCCAGTCTGCTTTTCTCCTACTCGTTTTCCCTCTTACCCCCCTCTCACCCCAGATCATGGCCCTGAACAAACTCAGTCTACCCCATCAGGCATTCTCCCACATTGTTGCCTCAAAATGCCTGCAGGTATTTGATGAGGGGTATGCACAGAGAAGCCCAAGAAACTGCCACTCCATCGAGGTTGTGTCTCCTGCTCTAATTTGCTGTTGTTGGCTAGAGTGAAAAGGACAGAATTCATAAGCTGGGACAGTTGATCCAGAAGGGATGTAACTCTGATAGTTGGCCTCCATGGACAGCTTATGCTGGGTAGGGCACGCCAAATGTCATCTGCCAGAAAGAGAAGGCCAAAGGGAAAGCATGGCGGCAAAGTCGGTGGCATTATGTGAAGACAAGGCTGGTAACTAGAGTGCACAGGGGGAGCTATAGCTTCTGTCTGTCCAGCCAGCTTTCCTATCACCTTCTTTTGCTTCCGTTGGTGAACTCCTCCTCCACTCCATATAGTCTGGATAAAGCTGTTCATTAGAGTGTATCTCTTCCCTACCCCATTCCCCCAACACAGAACCTAGAGGGGTGGGCAGATAGCCCAAGCTGGGAAAGTTTGTGGGTTCAGGAATAGCCCTACACCTAAATCAGGTCGGCATTCTCCTTGGAATATCTCTGTGGGAGCCAGAAGGGAAGGCAGCTAGGAGAACAAAAAGAATATAGAGCTTCTGGGTCCATCCATGCTAGCTCTCTACCTCTTGATCTACCTCTACCCCAGTTATTTGAGCCAATACCTTTTCTGTCTCCTTGAACAAGATAGAGTTTAGTTTCTTTCATTTGCAGCCAAATGAGTCTTGATGAATTTAGTTGCCAAGGTGACAGCAAATGGAGTAGGATTGGGTGGTTTAGGAACTCAAGCTCCAAATGTTCAGCATGTTCAAGGTTCTTTATATTATGAACTAGAAATAATTAATCAAAAGAGTTTCATTTTCTTAGACACAAAGTTTGGAAGACCCAAGACTATGCTGAGGGAAAAATCCCATTAGAGATCATCAGTGCTCCCTCATTTTAGTTTGATTCTTCCAACAGCTAAGTCTATCTCCAACAACTGTCCGTGCTGTAGGCAAATTATGACACCCATATGATATTTTTTTCACCTATCACACTGAAAAACTTCCAGTAAGTCTTTACTTGAATGGCAACAGATCTCCAAGACCAGCAAAGTGATTCTTGAGATTTTAAAATGGTGGTGGAATGTATAGAAGCTACACAGACCATCTCCCAAGACCAAACTGGAATTACAACTAAAATAAAGACAAATTGTTGGGACAAACCAACAGAGAAGCAGCTGGAGAGGACCCGTATAACCAGGGATAGAAAAAGGACACTAAATCAAACCTGGTAGGAACTGTGGAGGTGTGAGAGGGTGGTCTGGGAACCCATGAACAGCAGCTGTTTTAGTTGTGAGCAGCTCCCTCGGGGTTAAAATCTCAAGCCAGCTTCACAGTGCAGAGGGCTGGGACAGAGCACTAAATTAGCTACAGACACTCACCTTGGTCTCCAGCAGAAGGAGGGCAGACTGGACTGGAACTGTGTGCAGACTTGGAAGCTTGGAGAGCTGGGAGGGCAATAGGAGTTTTGTGCCGAAACACTCCCTCACAGGACAGTAGCCATCTTACTTAAAGAGCCCCTTCCCAGAGCCCAGGGAGAAGCAACAGCCCCTCCCTCAGGATTTTAACACCTCCAGACCAGAGGAATGCACATTGAGGTTGATTAACAGCTACAGATGGCCAGCAAGCATCTGCCCCACCTGCTGGAAATCCTCTTACCCTGAACACCCGAAGGATTTTTTTCATTCAGCTGAGGGCTACAAATCCAGGCTCATCAAGTAACTGAGACTAATAGCCTCCAGGCAAAAAGCTAGAAGATAACAACCTTTCCTGGGCTTCCAAATCTACTCAGGAAAGTAAGACTTTACAGTGGTGTTTAACATGGGTCCTTCCACACTCATCCAAACCCAGTAGAGGGAGCCACAACCAGCAGAACACCAACACCCACAGGGGAAATTTGGAAGGCTCCAAAACCCACTGAGACAGCCAAAATGGTGAAACAAAGAAACAAATCCCAAATGAAAGAACAAGAGAACTGCACCGAAAAAGAGATAAATGAAATGCAGTTAAGCAAGTTCTCAGAGGTAGAATTCAGAGTGATGATAATGAAGAAGCTCAACAGCATGAGTACAAATATAGAAACCTTGAAAATCAACCAATTGGAAATGAAAAACCACCAAGCAGAAATGAAGAATGACATAGCAGAAATAAAGAACACATTGGAAGGAATAACTAGCAGAGTAGAGGAAGCCGAGGATCAGATTAGCGAATTAGAAGACAGGGTAGAAAAAAACCACCCTATCAGAGAACCAAAAAGAAAAAACAATTAAAAAACAGGAAGACAGCTTAAGAGAACTGTGGGACGTGAAATGTAACAAAATCCGCATCATAGGAGTGCCAGAAGAAGAAGACAATGAGCAAGGGTTAGAGAATATATTTGAAGAAATGGTGACAGAAAACTTCCCTAACTTGGTGAAGGAAAAAGACATACAAGTACAAGAAGAGAGCCCCAAGTAAGAAGAACCCAAACAGGCCCACATCAAGACACATAATAATTAAAATACCAAAAATTAAAGACAAGGAGAGAATTCTAAAGGCAGCAAGAGATAAGAAACAGGTTACCTACAAAGAAACCCCCATAAGGCTATTAGCTGCCTTCTCAACAGAAACACTACAGGCCAGAAGGGAATGGCATGAAGTAATCAAGGTCATGAAAAACAAGGATCTGAATCCAAGATGACTCTATCCAGCAAGGCTATCATTCAAAACAGAAGGTGAAATAAAGAGCTTCCCAGACACACACACAAAAGGCTAAGGGAATATATTAGCACCAAACCAGCACTGCAAGAAATGTTAAAAGGACTGCTGTAATCAGTAGAAGAAATAGGAAGAAAAATAGAACCACAATAAACAAAAATGGCAATAAATAAGTACATATCAATAATAACCTTAACTTTAAATGGATTAAACAATCCAATCAAAGAACAGAGTAGCTGATTGGATAAGAAAGCATGGCTCATATATATGTTGTTTACAAGAGACCCACCTCACAGCAAAAGACTCACATAGGTTGAAAGTGAAGGGATGGAAGAAAAGTTTTCCAAGCAAATGGAAAGGAAAAAGAGCTGGGGTAGCAAAACTCATATCTGATAAAATAAACTTCAAAATGAAGGCCATAACTAGAGACAAAGAAGGCCACTACATAATATTGAAAGGATCTATCCAACAGGAAGCTATAACCTTGGTAAACATATATGCACCCAATATAAGAGCACCAAAATATATTTTAAAACTTCTAGAAGACTTCAAAGGAGAAATTGACAGCAATACAATCATAGCAGAGGACTTCAACACCCTTCTGTCATCACTGGATTGATCCTTTAGACAAAAAATTAATAAGGAAACAAAGACTCTAAATGATGCACTAGATCAAATGGATTTAATAGATATCTACAGAGAATTACACCCCAAAACTGCAGAATTCACATTCCCCTCAAGTGCACATGGAACATTCTCAAAGATAGAACACATGTTAGGACACAACTAAGTCTCTACAAGTTCAAGAAGATTCACATCATTTCAAGCATCTTCTCAGATCACAATGGCATGAAACTAGAAATCAATTACAACAAAAACATTCAAACACATTGAGGCTAGATAGCATGTAATTGAACAATGAATGAGTTACCAAGGAGATCAAGGAAGGCATTAAAACTTTCCTGGAAACCAATACACAACAACACAAAATCTATGGGATCCAGACAAAGCAGTCCTGAGAGGGAAATTTATAGCACTACAGGCCTACCTCAAGAGACAAGAAAAATGTCTAATTGACTATCAAACAAAAAGAAAAATTCAGAGCAAGTAGAAGGAAAGAAATATTAAAGATCAGAGCAGAAATAAATGTCATAGAGACTAAAAAACAATTCAAAAGATCAATGAAACAAAGAGTTGGTTCTTTGAAAAGATAAACAAGATTGATGAACCCTTAGCTAGACTCACCAAGAAACAAAGAGAGAGAACCCAAATAAACAAAATCAGAAATGAAAGATGAGAAGTAACAACTGACACCACAGAAATACAAAGGATCATTAACAAATACTATGAACAATTATACAGCAACAAATTGGACAATCTAGGCCACATGGACAAAATCTAGAAACACATAGTTTCCCAAAACTGAACCAGGAAGAGATAGAAAATGAACAGACCAACAACAACTAAGGAAATTGAAGATGTAATCAAGAATCTCTCAGCAAACAAAAGCCCAGGCCCAGACAGCTTCATGGGGGAGTTTTACCAAACAGTCAAAGAAGAACTAACACCCATTCTTCTCAAACTATTAAAAACATTCAAGAATAAGGAAGATTTCCAAACTCATTTTATGAGGCTAGCATAATTCTAATTCCAATACCAGATAAAAACACTACAAAGAAAGAAAACTACAGGCCATTATCCCTGATGAACACAGATACCAAAAGCCTTAACAATATATTAACAAATCGGATCTAGCAAAACATTAAAAAAGTTATTCACCATGACCAAGTGGGATTCATCCCAGGGATGCAAGGCTGGTACAATATTCGAAAATCAATACATGTGATACACCACACAGACAAAGTGAAAGATAAAAACCATATGATCATATCAATAGATGCTGAAAATGCATTCAACAAAATCCAACACCCATTTCTGATAAAAACGCTCAGCAATGTGGGAATAGAGGGATCATATCTCAACATAATAAAGGTCATATATGAAAAACCTACAGCCAACATCATACTCAATGGGCAAAAACTAAAAGCATTTCCCTTAAGAACAGGAACAAGACAGGGATGCCCACTTTCGCCACTCTTATTTAACATAGTACTGGAAGTCTTAGCCACAGCAGTTAGACATGAAGAAAAAATAAAAGGGATCCAAATTGGAAAGGAGGAATTGAAACTGTCATTATTTGCAGATGACATGATATTGTACATAGAAAACCCTAAAGACTCCATAAAAAATCTACTAGATTTAATAAACAAATTTGGCAAAGTAGCAGGATACAAAATTAACAGCAAGAAATCGACGTCATTCTTATACATCAATAATGAACTCACAGAAAGAGAAACTAAAAAAAATCCCATTTACCATTGCAGCAAAAAAAAAATTAAGATTCCTAGCAATAAACTTAACCAAAGAAGTAAAGGACCTATTTGCAGAAAACTACAGGACATTGAAAAAACAAATAGAGGAAGATATAAAAAAGTGGAAGCATATACTTTGTTCATGGATTGGAAGAACTAACATCATTAAAATGTCCATACTGCCCAAAGTAATCTATAGATTCAATGCAATCCCCATTAAAATACAAACAACATATTTCACAGATGTAGAACAAATATTTCAAAAGTTTATATGTAACCAAAAAAGACCCTGAATAGCCACAGCAGTCTAGAAAAAGAAGGACAACTAGGAGGGATCACAATACCAGATATCAGATTATACTACAAAACCATTGTAATCAAAACAGCCTGGTACTGGCACAAGAACAGGCATATAGACCAATGGAACAGAACAGAGAACCCGGAAATTGACCCAAGACATTATGCTCAATTAATATTTGACAAAGTTGGCAAGAGCATACAATGGAGTCAAGACAGCCTCTTTAATAAATGGTGTTGGGGAAATTGGACAGCTACATGTAAAATAAATAAATAAATAAAAAATAAACTAGACTACCAACTTACACTCAAAATGGATAAAAGACTTAAATGTGACTCATGAATCCATAAAAATCCTAGAAGAAAATGTAGGCAACAAAATTTCAGACATCACATGCAGCAGAATTTTCACTGATACAATGCTTAAGGCAAGAGAAACAAAGGAAAATATTAATACATGGGACTACATCAAACTCAAAATCTTCTGCACAGCAAAAGAAACAAGTATCAAAATGGAAAGGGAACTCACTATATGGGAGAGCGTAATTGCTCACAATACATTAGATAAGGGGTTAATTTCCAAAATGTATAGAGTGTTCATACAACTCAACAAAAGGAAGACACAGAACCGAATTGACAAATGGGCAGAGGACCTAAATAGACACCTCTCCAAACAGGACATACAAATGGCCAAGAGACATATGAAAAAATGCTCAACATCACTAATCATCAGAGGGATGCAAATTAAAATGACTATGAGGTATCACCTCACACCTGCCAGAATGGCTGCCATCAACAAATCATCAAACAACAAGTGCTGGCGAGGGTGTGGAGAAAAGAGGACTCTAGTACACTGCTGGTGGGAATGCAGACTGGTGCAGCCACTATGGGAAACAATATGATGTTTCCTTAAAAAATTAAAAATTGAACTGCCACCCGGCAGGTGTGGCTCAGTGGTTGAGCGTCAACCCATGCACCAAGAGGTCGCCGGTTTGATTCCTGGTCAGGACACATGCCCAGGTTGTGGGCCTGATCCCCAGTGGGGGACATGCAGGAGGCAGCCAATTGATGTTCTCTCTCATCGATGTCTGTCTCTCTCCTTCTCCCTTCCTCTAGCTCTAAAATCAATAAAGAAAAAAATTTTTTATTTTAAATCAAATTGCCATTTGACCCAGTGATCCCACATGTAGGAATATATCCTAAGAAACCTGAAACACCAATCAAAAAGAATATATGTACCCCTATGTAAATAGCAGCACTATTTACAATTGCTATGATCTAGAAACAGCCCAAGTGTCCATTAATAGATGATGAATAAAAAAGCTGTGGTACATATACACAATGGAACACTATACAGATGTAAGAAAGAAAGATCTCTTATCCTTGGAGATGACATGGACAGACCTGGAGATATGATGCTAAGTGAAATAAGCCAATCAGAGAAAGACAAATACCACATGATCTCACTTATCTGTGGAATATAATGAACAAAACAAACTGATGAACAAAATAGACCTATAGACATAGAAAGGAGTACAGTTCAGACTGACAAACCTCAGAGGAGGGGGGTAGGGGAGATGAGATAAACCAAAGAACTTATATACATGAATGCGTAGCCAATGGACATAGACAGCAATGCTGGGGGGTGGGGCAGGATTGGGAGGAGGTTGTCTAGGGGGGAAAAAGGAGAAACATTTGTAACAGAAATAAATTAATAAAAATTACAAAAATAAATAAAAATTAAAATAAAAAATTAAAAAACAAACAAACAAATAAAATTTCCAGTAAAAACATCCAGAGCTGGTAAGGGTGCCTCTGCTGGTGAAATTCACCCTCATGCATGGCTGCTAGAAAGATAAATGAATCAGTCCTTCTAAAGCAGCGGTTCTCAACCTGTGGGTTGCGACCCCTTTGGGGGTCGAACGACCCTTTCACAGGGGTCACCTAAGACCATCAGAAAACACATATTTCCGATGGCGATTCATAACAGTAGCAAAATTACAGCTATGAAGTAGCAACGAAAATGATTTTATGGTTGGGGATCACCACAACATGAGGAACTGTATTAAAGGGTCGCGGCATTAGGAAGGTTGAGAACCACTGTAAGGGACATTTTGTCCTATGTATTAAAACTCTGAAAATGTACCTCTTTTTGATCCAGCTATTCTGATGTTTCAGTACAGTATGGGCTTCTACTTCCCCAGGAGGGACTCTGGGAAATAAACTTCCAAGTGAAAAGAACCCATATGTGTAATGTTAAGAAGAATACCTAAGTTGAGAGCGTTCATGGCCTTTGTTACCACAATCTTGGTTTCCCATTGGAAGGATCTGGTAAGCACTACAATGACAGTCTGTACATTTTTGACTCACACTTTAAGTAGTTAATGCACTTGGAAAAGGTATACATTGCAATCAATGAATAAACAACACTCACCTCAGCCCCACTGAATGTAAGTTTTGTGAAGTTCAGGAATTGTGTCTGTTACATTATTTTGTCTCTACTAGCTAGACAGTGCCTGGCTCAACGAATACTTGTTGAATGAATGAACAGGTGGATGAGTATTTCTAGAAAATGACTTGGGAATGTAGAAAATCATTATTGTACTTTCTTTTTCCTGTGAGTATTATCACTATACCATAGTATAAAGACTAGTACTATGTATTTCTTAACTCAGAATTATGTACGTGGATTAATAATGTAACAAGCAGAACTCAACCCGAGGACAATGCTTTTGGGATGTTTTATATGTTTCGTTTTATCAGGGAGAAAATGAAAATCTTCCTCCTCTGTAGACATTTCTAGAAACATTATGGATATTACATTGGGTTAGTAGATATGACAGAGTTATTGCCCTTGATGGTAATTAGGGTACATGATTCGGGCTGTGTGCAGATGCTGATAAATCAACAGGGAGAAGACAGTTGGCTCAATATGAGTGTTCATTTTGGGGGTGCTGCTGCTATTTCATAGAAGACTAAGGACCTAGTATGAGGTGTTATGGACACCCAAAACTTTTAGTTAAAGAAATATCCCCTTCATGGCAGACTTCTTGGTGTTCTAACTCCAATTCTTGGCAGAACTCCCTAGGAAATATTGGATGCCTACATTTATTTAATTTTTGTTTCAGTTCTACTTGGGCACAGAAAGTGACTGCATGTGGTTACCGAAGGCCCCTCCCACTCTGCTTGTGCAGGTACAGTGAGCTCTCAGTAAGTCTTAGGGGGTAATTTTACTTTGAAGATTTATGTTATTATAGTTTTCTCTACCGCCCAGACAGGTAATAATATTAGGTGTAACCATATATTCTACATTTCTGCGTCAGTCATCGATATGGTTAAAGTCAATTACTTCTAAAACCAAGTTTCTGGGTGGTGGGGTGAGCGTGGGGTTGCCTGTACCTCCTGTGGGGTGATCCAACCCCAAGAAGTCTATTGTCGTGGCTCAGCTCTCTCTGCAGCTTGGGAAATCCAAGGTAAGGCTTTTCCTGGCATTTTACCAATAGTGCCTGTTACTTTCTGGACATAAGAAATTTAAAAAGCTATTCCACAAAGGGAGAAAAGAATGCTATCAGTGATCCTGTAAGAGGGAAATCACTACCTGATATGATTCCAGAAGAGCAGCCATGGACATTGCTACAGATATCGAAGTTCTGAGATCATAATGCCACAATCCTTCTAAAAAGCTCTGAAAAGTGAACAACCTGTCCACCTCCTCCTCCGCCTCCTGGATGTGCAGCATGTCAGACACATTTTAATAGACTATGGTACTGAAAGAACTTAAATGTGGTGGACGAATCCATTTAGTCTCTATACTGCGGGAGTGACGAAAGCTTTGGGCAGCAACTGGACTTGCAGGAAATTTTCTTTCAAAAGGTTGGTCAAAACATAGGGAAACTCATTCTTTTCTGGCTGATGCCAAAGGAAGCTGCTGGAATTTTGCTTGCGGTAATTCAGCAGGAAATATACGCTAATTTTACCATCTATAAGGCGATGGGATCTGAGGGATCTGTAGCTGTCGTGTTCTCCAGGCATTCAAAGATAGCGCTAAAATGGCATAAAGAAAACTATTCTATTGATTAAAAGAGAAGCCAGTCTGCAGCCCCTCCATCTGCACACTGCAAGTGCATCCTCGAGCCCGGAGCCTCACAGAGCCGGTTCTATGAGTCTAGTTCAGACTAGGTGTTTAGTTTATAGGGCACCTGGCCGGACACATTCTGATCCTGAGCTGTGCTGATTAACTTGGCTGCACTAGAAAGCTTGTTGAATTGTTTGGGTATCAATAACTCTCCGTTTCTTTTCTCAGTAGAAAGTTCAAGCCTTTTATTTAACGCTTGTTTCCTACCTCTGTCAGAGACCACCTGCAATATTCAACCTCTTTTTTATTTTTATTTTTTGGCTCTATCCAGTATTCGTTCTCTCACTCTTCAAACAGGTGCAGATTCAGACTTATCCCCCCACACACCTGAATTCTTGCCCTTTTGGAAGTAGTATGTTAGGAGCTGCTAGCCCAGATGCCCTTTGCCCTGGTGTTAGGTGGGTCTTAAGCAGTGGGTCTATACCTATCTTTAATATTTCACTTCCTGGATTCAAACTCCTCACCTATTCCTCACATGAATGATGATGCCCCTTGGCCTCATTAGTCACCTGTAATCCAAGCTGTTTGGATCACTGCTTGATCTGTGTGTAGCTAGAGACTGAATTAAATTTTTTTTCTTTATTGATTTTAGAGAGAGAAGAAGGGAGAAGGAGAGAGATAGAAACATCAATTGGCCACCTCCTGCATGCCCCCACTGGGGATCAGGCTCACAACCTGGGCATGTGCCTTGACCGGGAATTAAACTGGCGACATCTTGGTGCATGGGTCGATGCTCAAACACTGAGCCACACCGGCCGAGATACAGACAATTTGTTTACTCTTTCGTTGCATTTATTTGTACCTATTTTGCATTTTATATTCCAGGTTTAAAACTTAACATATCATAAGTTTTTCATTTTATTAAAATTATCTGTGCAGGACCTCCTGCATTGACCTGTGCAAGGTGTCTCAGGAGACTTAGCTGCTCAGGGTTCCTTGTCCACAAAATCCAGAAAAGAATCGCCATTGTCTAAGCAACAAAATCATAGGTTTCGTCTGTCTGTGAGTTGGTTGTATCCTACACTGCAGGCAACTGATTTACTAAGATTCCTGATATAGTCCTGCCAAGGACATACTGATGGTTTATTCTGTTATTGGTGGGAGTGCTCCATGTCCCCACTGGTTGCTGGTGGGAATGGCCTTCTTGCGATGTCCCAAGAAAAAGAATTTTCTGAAAAATGGGCAGAGGACCTAAATAGACACCTCTCCAAACAGGACATACAAATGGCCAAGAGACATATGAAGAAATGCTCAACATCACTAATCATCAGAGAGATGCAAATTAAAACAACAATGAGGTATCACCTCACACCTGTCAGAATGGCTGCCATCAACAAATCATCAAACAACAAGTGTTGGTGAGGGTGTGGAGAAAAGGGGACTCTAGTACACTGCTGGTGGGAATGCAGACTGGTGCAGCCACTATGGAAAACACTATGATGTTACCTCAATAAATTAAAAATTGAATTGCCATTTGACCCTAGGAATATACCCTAAGAAGCCTGAAACACCAATCAGAAAGAATATATGTACCCCCACGTTCATAGCAGCACTATTTACAATAGCTAAGATCTGGAAACAGCCCAAGTGTCCAACAGTAGATGAGTGGATAAAAATGTTGTGGTACATATATACCCAATGGAGTACTATGCAGCTGTAAGAAAGACAGTTCTCTTATCCTTTGAGACGATATGGAGGGACCTGGAGAGTATTATCCTAAGTGAAACAAGCCAAGCAGAGAAAGACAAATATCACATGATCTCACTTATTTGTGGAATATAATGAACATAACAATCTGAGGAACAGGGTAGACCCAGAGACGTGGATGTAGAGTACAGACTGACAACCCTCAGAAGAGGGGGTGGGGAGGGGGAGGGAGGGGATAAACCACAGAACTTATATGCATGTATGCATAACTGATGGACATGGACAACAAAGCTGGGGACAGGGTGGGGGGGATGGGGAGGAGGGTGTTAATGGGAAAAAAGGAGAAACATCTGTAACAAAAATAAATTAATACAAAAAAAAAGAAAGAATTTTCTGAGACTCAAATGGGAGGATGAGCTATTGTAGAAAGCTTCATTTCTGTGGAATTAAATCCCCGAGTTTCCAAAATCCCATTTCCCTCTATCACACCGTAAAAGAAGTGTGGCTGTGGCTTCAGCAGAGCTAGGATTAAAGCCGTTGCCCAGAGTTTCTGTTCCATGTCTGCACAGTCTAAATCAGCATCAGGCTAGCTTGGCTTGTGTCTCCGTCTACAGTTCATCAGTCCTTTGTGTGTGGAGTCCACAGGGCCACATATCTTAGAGGAACATGGGTGAATGCAAGAGAGCCATAAGAGCCCAAAACCAAGAGCACCAAGCACGTGAACTTCTTTGTCTGGGGTGCTGGAGTCCAGCCTCAGCAGGTCCAGGGTTTCCCTCATGTGTGGATGGAGTCAGCGAGGGAAGGAGGCGTGAGACAAAAGGTGCTTGATCCCTTCTGCTACCTAGGGCTAGCAGAATCTTTATTTTTATATCTTCAGGCTGTATAACAAGTTCTTCATTTTTTTTTCTTTTGACCTTTAAGCAAGTATGTACAGGCATTCTTTTCCGCTTACACAGCTCTTAGGTATTGGTACAGGGTTAATCACTATTTCACTTTTTCATCCAGACATAACAATGACATTGTATCAGCTCTCAACCTTTACAATTACTTTCACCATGCAACTCATTGCTTAGCAACCTTCCTGTTTACACTTACACAGACCATGTCTCATTTAACTTCTTCCTTCCCCATACCCTCTATTTCAATTTCTGCTACTTTCTCATAGACCTTGACTTTTCCTCTTATCTAAGATCCTTTTAAGCTTTTACATTCTTATCTTAAATTCTTATTACTTTCTTGCCTGTTCTTTCTGCAGTCTATTCTGATGTCTATATTATTAATCATCTACATGTTACTTCTATAATGATTCCCAACAGACAGATAACAGATAGACAGAGAAAGCAAAGATTAATCTCCTTCAGTTGCCATCCTGCATTTTTATTTTTCTTATTAGCCTTTGTCTTCAGCCACTGTTCTTCGTGATTCCTAACACACAGTGAATCCACTTCTCCAGGGACTATGTCAAACCATGGAGGCCTTCATAACTCCCAGGACTATGTCAATCCATGGAGCTCACCCGTGACTATGTCAAATTACGGTGATCGCTGTTCCAGTGGCACCACCCCCAACATTGGGGGATTATGTATCCTCAAATTTTCACAGGCTTTCAGTGGTCCTGCACCCTCTAGCCAATGATCTCTGTTCCCAGGTTTGACTGAGAGCAAGCACCCTCCCTATATCACTCAACTCATCTTCCCCTTTGTCTAGTCCCTTCCCCCAGTAATCTGTAGGGGATGGACCAGTGGTTCCCTGGGGAGTGCAAAGTTGTAGCTCCCTGGTGAAGCTAACCAAATGGCCATGCCTATAATGTCTGGCCTTCTTTTCTTCCTTTCTTATTAGTAATAACTAGCTAATTACGGTGGTATCAATCCTACTTATAACAATGGAATCTGTGCTGGGCCAAGTTCTTCAGATAGTAAGAAAGATTTTTCAGATGCTCCTTTTGCTGGTTATCATTTAGAATAATTTGCACTTAAAGAAATTTTCCAGGAAATTGACAGATGGAGTAAACATCAAATGCCAGATTATGGTGCCTCTGTCTAACAGAGTCCGTCACCCAACTAGGTTATAAATCAATGTACACAGCAGTTATTGTTTTATATGTATTTGTTTTTCTATTTCCTCTTGATAATTAATAAAGTTATTTTGATTGTTTTAATTGAATGGTCAATACTTTATGCCGGTGAGTATGTGTACTATTGTTTCTGAAACCTACTTATTTCTATTTTGCTTTTTACTGTAATTTTTGGCTCTCAGTTGAAATACATAGGGCAAAACCCTGCCAGCCTTACTGCTGAATCTTTACCTCCTCATAGCTTAGCCAGTGGTGGAGGATGGGGCAAGTCTCCGCCTTTCCTTCTTAGTTCTTCTGGCTGGTAAAATTATTAAAATGCCACGAGGATTAACAGGAGAAAATAAAGTTTTACTATATCCACATGGGAAATTCACATTGGCATAAACATTTCAAAGACAGTAAGGCAAAATGAGGTATGGATGTCATTCTGGACCGGGGAGGAGGAAACCGAGATCTAGGCTTTGAAGGGAAGCAAGGCACATTTGCAAGGGGATACAAAAGTTAATGTTTAGTAAACAAATGTTTGCTGAGCCACCTTGAGACAATGGGACCCAAGGAGGACTTTGGTCAAACGGGCTAACTAGGTTCCTCCCTGTCTACCATACCTAGTTTAGATTAAACTATAGTTATCTGTAATGATGATATCTCCCTTCCCAGACCAAGTCCTCTCTCTTCAATTCTTTTAGGTAGTGAAAGGAAGGCCAAAGTTTCTTCCTGAGCCTTCTGGGCCTTGATTGTTTTCAGCTTGAAATAATCTGTATGCCAGTGTGGCACATTTTAGGGCGACTCATTCTGAACCCTCCCACTCCCTGCTATCAAGCATGATCTAACATCCTTACGCTGCCTATTTTATTTATCAAATTCAAACTCAAACTGCAAAGCTTCAGAGTTACCATAAGCCAGAGAAAACATCACATGATCTCACTTATATGTGGAATCTAATGAACAAAATAAACTGATGAACAAAATGGGTCCAGAGGCATGGGTGCATGGAACAGAATGACAGATCTCAAAAGGGTAGGGGTAGCGGGGAGAAGGGATAAACCAAAGAACTTATATACATAGATGCATAGCCCATGGACACAGACATGCATAGCCCATGGACACAGACAATAGTGTGGTGAAGGCCTGGGGTGGGGCAGGGGCAGGGTGGAGGGGTGCAGAGGGGGGATGGGGGACACAAGTAATCGAGTCAACAATAAAAACAATATATATATAATCTCCACGAGAGAAGAGCACTGTGGCTAAGTAGGTGCTACTCAAAATGTCTCTTCATCATTTGGTCTACAGGAAGCTGTATGGTAAATTTTATATGCTTACCTTTTCTTATTGTATTTCTAATCATCTAGTTCCTAAAAAGTAAAAGCAAAGGAACAGTAAGGAAAAAAATAAACTTACGGGGGTGAGGAAGTGGACTGAGGTAAGAAAGGAAAGAAATGTTTGAAATGCAGTAGAAAAAGCCTATTGTTGCTACCTCAGGGTTTGGGCACCCCAAGAACTTTATGAGCAATTTCAGGAGCAGAATGTAGCCAATTGTCATTCATAACCAGGATTCAAAGGGAGCATGCATATAATTTCCTTAAATATTTGTTTCAAACCATGGGTGTTGGTAATTCAAAGCAGGACTAATTTATGCAAATTTCTGATTTAAACTTAATCTATACTTTGTTTTTCAAATACCAGAGGTTGCCATTAATATATACCAGAGGTTGTCATTAATATATTCCCATGTCTCAAATTTCCTTAAAGCGTTAGAACTTCAAATACCTTAACATTTATATAAACCATCATTGTCTTATACCACAGTACTAGCCACTAGCTATTTAAATTACTTAAAATTAAAACATTTATTTCTTCGGTTGTGATAGCCACATTTCAAGTGCTTAAAAGCCACACGTGACTGGTGACTGCCACAGTGGACAGTGAAGATGTAGATTATTCCTATCACCACAGAAAGTTCTGTCCGGCAGCATTGGGTACAAAATAGGTGCTCAACAATGTTCATTCATTGCCCTTCCCCTTCTATCTTATTTCTCAGGGGCGAGGTTCATAGAGACTGGCAGAGTAACAGTTCGCTTGAATTGATTTCAGATGAACTAATTAGGCTGTGTCCCACCCTCCAAGGTTTATTTCCAACGCCACCACCTGGATTTAATGCTTCTACCTTTGTTACCTGCCAAACAGTTTGGAGTTTCGGGCCAGGGTAAGAAGCTTGCTTACCCTGTAGCAAGCTGAGAAAGGAGATTTGGGGACAGGTAAAGCTTCGAGCCTGCCCCTCAGAGTATAGTCATCTCTCTAATTTCATTAACAATTTAGCAAAGTTTCAGATTCACTCTCTACAACTGCGAAGTAAATATATTTTCTTTACTTTATCTACAACTGATTTGGTCTTCCTGGTGATCCCCATTCACTGTGGAGCAGGATAAAATACCCAATTAACGTTTACTTTTTGATGGCTTTAAATTTAGTCTCAATCATTTAAGCAGCCTGTTAAGTAATTTTCAGTCTCTCTTTGGAATACCTGCTTACTCAGTCATGTTTCCACTTCGACATCCTCTTTGAAGGCGAGTTAAGTGCAAATAGAGGGCGCCTGTGCCTGTGCATATTTGCAGGCAGGGGTGGTTTATGGAGACTTAGGGTGGCATTTCCCCAAGCCTTCTATTTTCTAGGTGGGGCTGCTCATGTCCTAGTGGTTAAGTGAGAGGCCAGGAAGGGACAGAGCCAGGACCAAAACCCAGATTCCCTGACATTAGTCCAGTCTCCATTCATTTATTACATTCCCTGGTTTGATGTTCTAACTTCATTTGTTGTTTCATCCATCCATTCACTCCCGTGCTCTTTGTATGAAATCCTGACTACATATGTGTCCATAGCCTGTAGTTAATTATTGGTAAACTGAGTGTGACTTTGCAGAACTTTCTAAAGCCTTGCAATGGGTCATCCTTCTGATTCTGTACATACCGGCCAGAGGACAAACATTCTTTTTCTTTTTAAATTAATTAATTTATTTTTGTTAAAGTTGTTTCTCCTTTTCCCCCCATTGACACCCTTCACCCTGCTCTCGTCCCCCCCACCCCCTTACCATATTGTTGTCTGTGTCCATTGGTTATGCATATATGCATATAAGTTCTTTGGTTTATCTTTTCTTGCTCTTCTACCCCCTCTCCCTCTGAGGTTTGTCAGTCTGTTCCCTACTTCCATGTCTCTGGGTCTATTTTGTTCATCAGCTTATTTTGTTCATTATATTCACAACTAAGTGAGATCATGTGGTAATTGTCTTTCTCTGATTGGCTTATTTCACTTAGCATAATACTCTCCAGGTCCCCCCATGTCGTCTCAAAGGATAAGAGATCTTTTTCTTACAGCTGCATAGTATTCCATTGTGTATACGTACCACAGCTTTTTTATCCACTCGTCTACTGATGGACACTTGGGCTGTTTCCAGATCTTAGCGATTTAACTAGTGCTGCTTGAACATAGAGGTACATATATTCTTTCTGATTGGTGTTTCAGGCTTCTTAGGGTATATCCTAGAAGTGGGATCACTGGGTCAAATGGCAGTTCAATTTTTAATTTTTTGAGGTAACACCATAGTGTTTTCCATAGTGGCTGCACCAGTCTGCATTCCCACTAGCAGTGTACTAGAGTCCCCTTTTCTCCACACCCTCACCAGCACTTGTTGTTTGATGATTTGTTGATGGCAGCCATTCTGACAGGTGTGAGGTGATACCTCATAGTTGTTTTAATTTGCATCTCTCTGATGATTAGTGACACTGAGCATTTTTACGTATGTCCCTTGGCTATTTGTATGTCCTGGTTGGAGAGGTGTCTATTCAGCAGAGGACGGACATTCTTATGTTACATTATGAATATGAAATGCTGAATTGTTTACCCCAGAGATGCAGCAAAAAGGCCTTTGAGTGATCTCTGACCCCTTTCGAAGCCAAGGTGTAGGCTGAATCACTCTGCTCAGCCATGAGGTCAATAGGTCAGGCCCTTCCTGAATAGATCAGTCGTCTGCCCTGAGGGGCAGCTTGAGTCAGTGCTGGCTGATCTCTGCTCCCACGAGGGGCTTCCCCAGCTTGGGGCCAAGCGGAGGGGAGGCACCTTCAAAGCGTTTCTCGCCTTGTGGAAAAGCACAGTCTGGTGGGGCCACTGCCAAGTCCACTTGTTTCTCTTGGCTTATGTTCAAGCAACAGGAAAAAACACACAACAGATTAGGAGTGAGTAATGGGTTCTCTGGCTCTTGGAGTTTGTCGGCAGACAGGGAAAGATCTGGTCTGAGTGCTCCAGGGGAGGCCCAGGCTTCTCAGCTTTGCAGGTCACTTGGGGACCCTAAGTATGGCTGCTTTATTGATTCCTATCTGGAATAGATCTAGGGGATGGTTTTAACCAGGCCCTTAAAGAATGGTTAAGATCACTTAATTACTATTCAACTGCAGCGTTGCAGGCGCGCCGACTCCCCTGCTGGTGAAAATGAACAGAAATCGGAGGTGGCCGGAGGTTAGGATGCTGTTATTAATTTCATTCCTGATAGCAGCAGCAGCAGCAGCAGCAGCAGTAATAGCAATAAAGAAACACAAAGCAGTACAGAATGAAGGATGCCTGGGAAGAGGCTCCATCCAGAAATGCCCGAACCCACCGAGGCTGTGAATTTCCGTTGCTGCAGCCCAGGTGAGCACTCAGCTGGCTTGCTTTTGTGTCCACCTTGAAGGAAACTGCTCTGGTGTTAGCGCTAAGCTGCCCGTTTTCTCCTACGCACCCTCAATATGCACATTTAAACTTAGCCTCCTAAACAGATGTGGTGTAAGAAATACGCCCCATGGCTGAGGCAGGGTAAGGAAAACAGAACATCGGGTTTTACACATGGTAGAGGTCTGTACTCACTAGTGTGCTAAAACTTTGAGGTCTGCAGGTTTGTATCATCAGGAGGTGGGAGAAAGAAGCTTCCACATGGTGACTCTGGAGAGAGAGAATTACTTAGGGAGAAACTTGATGTGCTTGGAGGGCAATGAAGGCGAGAATGAGTGAATGAGTGTTCAGGGAGGGCAAGAGTGACGTGGGAGCGGGGAGCAGCTTCTCTTAGAGCTCTCTGAATACCCAGGAAGAAGGAGCATCTTCACAGATTTTTGTAACTACGGTGAAATACTGGAAACCCAAAACTTGGCATGGACTTGGGGCCCAGATAAGAAAGACTTTCCTTCTGCAGGGACTGGGTGGTTAAATGAAGTCGCTCTGGCATCAGCATGGAAACAACAGTAAAGGTGGATTCACAAGGCAAGTCTTCCCTGCCAAGGCCTCCCTTCCTTTCACACCGCCCCCCAATCCTCCTTTATACACCTGATGCACTCCTGTGTACCTCACGAATTCAAAGGCGTTCTATTCAACCATAGTCATAGAGTACAGTGTCTAGAGCTCCAAAGTCAGCGTCCCATCGTCTGGGTCCAAATTCCAGCTGTGACTCTCAGGGGGATTTCTAAAGACCATTGCCTACTAAAGGGAGACAGAATTTGTTGGAGAAATGGCTAATTCCAGGTGTGGAGCCTGGAAAGATGCTCCTAGAATGTGCTGTTGTGCCGGAAAGCAAGGAAGGGCTCAATGAATCACGAGGACATGGCTGAAGGACAAGGAACCACTTGGGCTCCCTTTGGGAAGCCCAATGGGGATACCTTTGAACATTAAAAAAAGTAATGATGGCTTAATTATAAAATATTGATTTAAAAAGAGGATCAACAACTCCACAGCAATGCTCCAAAGAAGATGTGGGAAGTAGAAAGAGAAAGCTGTGTTTTTATAAAAGAATGACAGCCTATACATTTAGAAGAAATGATGGAATTAGAACAATCTCTATTTTGCAGCCAACAGTATAATAAATTATTCAGACATGTGTCATCAATGGGTACTAAAACCACCGGGTAAAAGACTTCCGGAGAATAGGATATAGTACTTGAAAATATCACCTGCAGATTATTTAAATATTACAAAGGGGAAAAGGTGCTTTTGCAATGGACACTATTTTAACCAAGGGATCAAAATTAGCACCTCCAGTATCAAGCCAAAGTGATATTAGGTACCTGATTTAATATCAAGTAAAATATACAACATCATCTACATAAAATTCTTGCCAAAATAAGGAAATCATCAGCCACATCCAAAATGTAGGCCTTTCTCCTAAACAACTGATCTAGGCTCTTTAAAAATGTCAGTATCATGAAACATTAAGGAAAACATAAAACGGGGAGGATTCTAAATTAAAGGAAACTGAAAGTGAAGAAATGTGAAAATGAAAAAACAGTACACGATCCTTGATTGGAGCATAATTTGGGGGGAAAAAACCCTCAGCTCTCTAGGATATTTTTGAGCCAGCGGGGGATTACAAGACATATTATTGTATCAATAATACATTTCTTGGATGTTGTGCTTATGTAGAAGTATGTCTTAGAAGATACATAATGATATATTTAGAAGTAAAGTGTTAACAGTTTGTGAATCGAGGTGATGGCTCTAATCATTGTAATATTCTTCAAACTTTTCTGTAGGTTTGCAATTTTTTAAAATAAAGAATTGGGAGAAAAATCATTTCCCAAGTTTGTTAACCTCACTAAGATGATCTCCTTTCTTGTAATGACAGTAGCAACCTCATAGGATTGCTTTACTAAATAATGTCTCATTTGCAAAGAACACATGTATAGTGTTCAATAAATACTGCTTGCATATTTCTCCCCATCATCCGGATTACCAGTGGAGTGTGAGTTGATAAGGACAGGGACAAGGTCTTTTTTATCTCTATTTCCCTCCCCCCCCCCCCCCCGTGTTTGGCACATGGTGGGGCTCAACAGATGTTTCTTGATTTAAGAAAAGAAATAAAACTATAAATACAATCACAATTAAAATTTTGGGTTTAAAAGGAGGATACCACAATAACATTTGAAGACACTGTACCGTAATAACTACTTGATATATGATTTGTGCCACCAAATTGTTATTCCACTGAGATAGCTTCTTTTAGTCCCAGAATGGCTGATTGTGCGTTTCTATACTGTTCGGCAGAGGTTCTCAACCTTGACATCCGTAAGCATCATGGGGGGGGGGGCGTGGAAAACACAGGGTTTGGGCCTCACCCCCAGAGTTTCTGATTCAGTAGATCTGGAGTGCGGTCTGAGAGGTTGCATCGCGAACAAGACCACAGGAGATGCTGATGCTAATGCTGCTGGTCCAGAGCCTACACTTTGAGAACCACTGCTGAGGAGGAGCTCACGGAGTAGGAGGAGCCCAGGAAACCCCAGGGGAATGCTGTAGCTCCCTTGGCAGACACATTGCAGAAAAGGAGCCCCCTTGATCTGCACAAATGACATTTTTTGGAAAGTAACCCAAGAAGTGAAAGGAGCTGGATTCTACCATTTCATCGATATCCCCTTGGGGTAATATGATCTTTCATCAACATTTAGACGATAACATTTCATGGAGGAAGTGTGATTTTTAAACATCTACAAAATGATCACCTGGCCGGTGTGGCTCGGTGGATTGAGCGTCATCCCCTGGACTGAGAGGTCCCCTTCAATTCCTGGTCAGGGCACATGCTCGGTTGTGGGCTCGATTCCCAGTAGGGGGTGTGCAGGAGGCCGCCAATCGATGTTTCTATGTCTCTCCTTTCCTCTCTCTCTAAAAAAAAAATCAATGAAAACATATTTAAAAAAATAAATGTTTAAACATCTACAAAATAATCATGTATGATATGATAATTATATCTATGATTATTATATAATATACCTTCATCATATAAATATATATGTATATATACATATTTATAAATTTATACATAAGACCTAACATCTTCCTTTTGAATAAAGCAAAATAGCAGAGAGAGAGAGAGAGACTGAGAGAGATTGAAGTTCAGGCCCAGGGAAGTTAACAAGTAAATGATGTGGCCCAGATAGCAGCAAAACTGGAAAAGAATGCCAGGTGTCTACAATGAGGTCACACTATCATGCCACAGTTCCTGGCTTTCTTTGCTTCCTTTTCCAGGCCTCTTTCAAAGCATGGAATAGAAATGCTGTCCCACTTTTCTCCAACTTGCAGAACTTTGAGCAAAGTCCATAGTTGAAACTTATATAATAAACTGGAAATTCAGTTCTTGCTGAAAATACAGCGATGAGAGTAATGAGATATGGAATCAAAATTTTTAAAGGAATGAATTATAATACCTGTAATTACTTATCCCTCAAAGGAAGGAAAATTATATTTCTGGATTTTTCAAGACAATTCTAATTTTAACTTCTGTTTTCTTGCTGTTCGTAACAATGACCTTCTCCATAATTGTAACCTGTGAGTAATAGGAGAGGGAACAAAAAATTCTTATAATTAATACAAACAATCTCTAGAACCCGCTTAAGCCTGCTGCTCCTGGTTCTCCTAAGAGGAGAATGTCCTTGGCATCTCTTAAAAGAATCATGTGTGCCCATCTGGCTAGACATCCTATGTTCTTGTCTATGAGCCATAATCTTTGTTTCCCAAAACACTAGTGTTTTCTTTTTTTTTTTCAGAGAGAAAGGAAGGGAGAGAGAGAGAAACATCGATGTGAGAAACAATGATTGGCTGCCTGTTGCACACCCCCTACTGGGGATTGAGCCTGCAACCCGGCTATATGCCCTGATGGAATCGAACCAGGACCTCTCAGTCCATGGGATGACTCTCAATCCACTGAGCCACACTGGCTGGACAAAACACTAGTGTTTTCTAAGCAAATGTAATACAAGTCATGAAAGAGTGAATAAGAAACAGGACAATTATTTCATATTAAAGCATGCACCTACCCAACTGTTTTAATGAATGGAAATGTCCCCTGTGAACCCAGGAGGTCCTGAGCATATGAATATCTCCTACAGTATGTCTTTGGAATCTGGACAAACTAAGAGCTCCCTGGGCGGAAGGACTATCATTCCTAGTTATATGGAATATATATTCCTCCAAACTTTGCAGCACAATGTAACCACACTCTTTTTAGAGCTACCATAGCTTTGCGACACAACAGAACCACACAATTTTTTAAGCTACCACATAGCCACTGCATTCTAAGGATAACTAATATAATAGACCAGTTCATATGCTAACTTCATTACCATCATCAGCAGCTCCCCACTGTATGTTGAAGAGCGAGCATTTATATGACGCTTACTCAGAGCCAGACACTGTTTTAAGCATTTCACACGTTAACTCATTTAATACAACAGAACAGAGAGGTAACTTGCCTAAAGTCACAGGGAGCCAGGATTTACACTCAGGAAGTCTGACTTTTTTTTTTTAAATAGGTTTTTATTGATTTTTTAGAGAGAGAGGAGGGAGGGAGAGAGAGAAACATTGATGTGAGAGAGAAACATTGAGCAGCTCCCTCCTGCATGCCCCCTACTGGGGATCGAGCCCACAACTGGGGCACGTGCCCTGACTGGGACTTGAACCGGGACCTCTCAGTACATGGGACGATGCTCAATCCACTGAGCCACACCAGCTGGGCAAGTCTGGCTCTTAATTGCCACTCAATATTGGGGTGAAGCTCTGTGGATTTGGTTTCTGTTTCTAACCTTGACTTCACTAAAGCCCTCGAGTACCTGATGCTGCAGTCATACAGATTTGCTTATATGGCCCAAACAGATCCTGGCACAGAGTTGGGGACATGTGCTGCACTTAGGAAGAATAGGACTTCTTGCTTCTCTTTACCCACCTACAGACACGTCGCTCTGTCACAGCCCTGCTCTTTCTTGAAAGAGCAAAGTCCCTCTTTTCTGTGAAGTCTTCCTCAATTCTTCGAGCACCGTTAATTTTCTCTTTTTGACAGTCTGGAAGCATTGCTAGAACTGCTGTCATTGTACCTATCGGAATTGTTTATATTTCTGTCTCCTAAGTGTGGTCAATGGTGAGATCCTAGGGGACAGGGTCCTTTCTTTTCTACCTCTGTAGCCCACTCAGCACCAAGCACATAGTAGGCATTTGCTATAACACATTTCCTGCGTAGACTCTCTATGTGCCATTTGCTTTTGATTGTGTTTAATTACTGTTCTGGATTTATATGAGCTTTTCACAGTGAGGTTGGAAATGCAGAGGAAATAGCAAATATAATCTCATGACCAGTGTGAAGTCTGAGTGCTCTATAGATCATCACCTTGATCTTAGCTTAACTGCTGAAAAATTGAAAGAAATTTAAATAACTCTTGGAAATCCCATAGTGCTTCCTAGCCATCCCAATCCTTGGTTCTTCCCTCGGTTACCTTCTGTGGTTGTATATATGTCAATTTCCCCTTGTGAGCACCTTGGAAAGCACATTCCTTTGTGTTCACTATGCCTAGTATGCCAGGTGCTCAAAATAGAAACGTGTAATGTTGATGGTAGTAACAATGTCAAGATTGTATCATCAAATACTGGAACACTGTGTTTATAAAAATACTTATATTTATTGAAGGAATGAATGCATGCATACCCCTAGATGGGGACTTAGAGATCATCTTTTTTCTAACTTATGATTTCATTGATGAGGAAGTTGGTCCAATGGAGCTGGGATTCGAACCTGGGCCTTTTGCTTCATTCATCATTGCACTTGGTCTCATCTCCATTGATGGCTTTGGGCTCTTTGAAGGAAATGAAGGTTTCTTTAAAAATGTATTTAATTACATAGACTAACCTACACAGTCAAGAAATTATATAATGGAGTTTTCTAGATAGGACCCCTGCCCCATGCCCCCCAGATTATCTTTCTTTTGGCTTGCTACCAAAATATTTTGGGAAAATCATCCGTCCATGTCTCTGCCTAAGCACTATATTCTGAAATTAACTTAATCTTTCTTTAATAATGTAGAATCTGGCAATGCCTTGGGCTATCAGCAAGCCCTGCTCAGCAGTGTAAGTTGGACTAAATATTATCTTACCTCACAGCAGATCTGAAGGATAAAGACAAAGGGCCCTGGTTGTTTGGTCACTGTTTAATTATTGTTCCTGCACATTGAGAAAGTGATGGTAGCAGAGGGCTACAGGATGGGAGAGAAGGAACCTTATAATTCAAAATTGGAATGAATTAGGATCCCACTGTTCTAAATTTTGGATGTTTCTATAATTTATGTATGGCTGAGTATTCCCAGGTATAGATGCATATGACATAAAATAAACATAAGTGGAATTTGGTAGTAGAAAGAATAAAAGTTTTGGAATCAGACAGCCCTGGCTTTGAATCCCAGCTCTACACATTATCTTTGAGATATAGGGCTGTTTTTTTTTAACTTTTCTGAATCTCATTTTCTTTCATATAAGATAGATATAAAAAGTATCTCATAGACTTGTATAGGTTTCTTCCTCAAATCCTCCACCCCTTATCCTCCCAGCAAAAGAGAAGGTAGATTTATGACATAATGCCATATACTACAAATAATGGTAACAACATAACATGGGTTTTATATATAACTGATAGCTGACTGGAGTGCTAATTAGATTAATATTGGTTGGTAAAAATCTTTTAAGGGAATTATGAAGACTCAGACATTTGTAGAGATAAGACAAAATGTTACAGGGATCTCCTCTATGGTTCTATCAATATTGTAGTTCTTGACTAAAAATGGTGAATCTTACAGAATGGAAGATATTGAATAAAGTTGATTCTACTTACGTGTTCTTTTCTTTTTAAAAAAATCCTCACTCGAGGATATTTTTCCATCTATCTTCAGAAAGAGTAGGAGGGAGGAAGGGAGGGGGAGAGAGAGAGAAACACTGATGTGAGAGAGACACATCAACTGGTTGCCTCCTGCATTACCCCAACCAGGGCTGGGGACCGAACTACAACCGAGGTACATGCCCTTGTCCGGAATTGAACCCGCGACACTTTGGTCCATGGGCTGACTCTCTAACCACTCAGCAAAACTGGCCAGGGCTATTTAAGTTTTCTTTAACAAATTTGAGAAGCTGCCCTTGGGGTCAGCAGAAGTTTGAAAGCAACTACATGAAACAAAGAGGGGTGTATAAATTTACTAACAGGCACAGCAATCCCATCTTGCTGTGACCCTCTGACCATGAGTCACTTCTCTATGGGGAGATGGGAAAGGGGCAGGATTCCAGCTTGGGGATTAAGGGGAGTCCTTGGCAGAAGGGGAGTCCTAGATCAGCCCAGTGGATTCCTTTCCACTGTGGGAGAGAGAGGAGTCCAGTTTCTATGACGATCCACAGCTGCTCTGCCAAGACTGCCAGCCGGGGTGCCCAGCAGTGCTAATTGCTATTCGGACATCCGTTCATTAGAATTTGACCTAGAATTTCTGTCATCTTTCACAAGGTCGGCAATGAATCATCATCTTGGTCCTTGCTTCGTCTCCATCCTAGGTTTGATTTGGATCAGAAATGCAGCTTCTGCAGGTCATTACCCACCTCACTTGGGAAAGTTCCTGCAGGGTAACTTGGATAACAGGCAAAGGTTTTATTGGAAACAGAATATTAGTTAACAGTCTAAGAGCTCAGAGGGACCTGGTTCTAATTCCACTCTGCCACCTGATGGCTCTGTGATCTTGGGCAAAGTGCTTGACTCCTATGAGCCAGTCATCTCATCAGTAAAAGGGGGATAACAACATTTCCACCCTCACAGGGCCACCCTGAGGTGTGGGCAGGGATGAGGTGGGAAGAATTTCTGATGACCGTGTTGGCATCTGGAATGAGGAAGTGCAATGAAATGGATAGAACCTAGATGGCTGGCACTTGAGTCCCACTGGCCTACGGCCAGCCACCACCTGGACCATTTGGTTCTCCCTATGAAGGCTGCATCCGTATTAATTCAATTTCTTTCCCTTCATCCTTTACCTTCCTTGAGTTTGAGAATCTGAAAAGCTCTGACAACCAAATAGCCATGTGAATTCAGAACAAGTTTTGCTACTTCTCTCAGTGACCAATGAAAAAGGTTCATTTTATGTTTTGGTGTAACTCTCATTTCATACTCTTATCTTACTTCTAGAATTCTAGACAGAACTATAGATGTTGCATGCTTTACTTTGGTTCACTTGAGATGGAATACACTAGGAGGGGGGAAGTTCAGGTGTATCCTACCTAGAGAACTAAAACCAATGACCAAAACTAAACATTTATTGAGCACCTAATATATGCCGGATACTGAGGACTTAGAGAGTGTAATATAAACACTGGGGCTGTGAAAACATGACCTTCTGTCAAGGTCACACAACAGTTGCAAAGCATTAGGCCAGCTCTTCCACATACCAGCTCTGTGTTGTTAACCTTGCTGAGCCTCAGGTGTGCAATTTGCAAACTTAGACAATACTTGGCGTGGGTTCTGGGGCTCCTAGCTAATAATAGCACTTGTTTTGCGACCCAGGCACCAAGTGGAGTTCAGGTTTGAAGTCACTGGGAAAGAGTGCTGCAGTTCCTCCAGAGAACTTTTAGAGTGAGGTGGGAAGTCAGCACCACTACCTTTCCACGGACCGTCTCTAAGGGGCAGCGTGATGGCAAAACAGTTCCCAAGTCGGACCTTATTGGTGTAAAAACAACTGGACAGTGAACATAGGAAAAATTCTTTGGAAGTTTTTGTATTTTAAAATATGTAGTGCCAAAACCCACATGAAGTTTAATTTTCTTCCCCTGTGATTGTACTGTGACTTGAATGAAACTGATTAATTCCCACTCTGTCCAGCTCAACACCCCGGTGTCACGGATGCTGGAGCCGATCCTGGCCCAGTCATGACTCACTGGAGACACTGAAAAGGTGAGGGATTAAGCCTTTCTGCATTGTCAGCTGTTGCAACTTTTGGTTTTTCTTTGTAAACCTGGCTCCTAGTCTCCTCTGCACATGGGCATTTTCTCTTGCCACCATACTCAAAATGCCTAAATGGCAAATGTATTTTTCCCCTCTACCTACATTAAAACACCAATGATTAATCCCCCCACCCCCTGGTGCTGTCTGCCTCTTGAGAGCACAGCTCCCCAGAGCGCTGGGCGGCTGCCAGGGCAGCGTGTTCCTGGGGCAGGAGGGGCTCCGTGAGAGCTGTTGGCTGCCACATCTGGGGGAGGCTGGTGATGAAAGATGGCAGCTGCGACGATGAGCACGGAGCCAGCTTCCCGGAGGCAGGGCCAGCTCCTCTCTTATTCCTTCCACCTCCATCCAAATACCATTTGTGTGACTCAGCTGCCACTTGGCCTCAAGGGGCTTTGCTGCCAGATGCTCCCCTTCCCCCTCTTGCCGTGAGAGCCAACCCCCTCCTGGCTCCTCCATCTGCAGCCCACGCTCTTCCAGGGCCACTTGATGGCCCCACAGCTGCACGCTTCTTTCTGGTACAGAATCTGTGCAGGACTTGGAAGGTGGGGATTGGAGTTGCTCCCGGCGCCGTCAGTGAGCACCGTGGCCAGCTCTTTCCCTACCAGGGTTGAACACTTACTGTGTGTGGGTCCTCGCTGAATGCATGATGGATGCCATCTCATCTCTGCTCACCACCACCATCGGGGATGCCCACTGTGCCCCTCTGGATGTAACCATTGTGGCAGAGGAGGGCGGGTTACAACCCCAGGTCCACTGTAGTACTCTCCGAATAGACAAAGACTACAGTGGGGAGCACTGGGGATCCTACTCTTGTAGGTCTGAGCATGCAGATTATAGAGGAACTGAAAATGTCCTGAGGTTGGGGTCTCTCTCCAGCCATGGAGGTCAACATCAATAGTAGAGACGGGCTCAAAGGCACCTGGAATGAGTTCCTTTGGAAGTGTTCCATTCTCTGGGAAGACTGCTGGTGGGGACACCAAGTCCAAAATGACAGGAAGGACCCTGCCATGGCTGAGTAAGTCACCTGCAGCTCTGTACCCATGTGCAGCCAATACTGCCCTGCCTCATTGGGCTGGGCAGCTGGCGCTCAGGGTTCTCAGCCTCATCCATCCACTGACCTGAGTAATTCCAGAGGTGAGTGGACTTGGTGGGTGGACTCTACCTTGTTGCTGCTACCCTTACCTAGTGTCAGTGGTAAGTCAGCTGGTCCACAGGACTACCCTCACTCACCCCGCGCCTGTCCATAATGCTTCTTAGACCCTGGATTAGCACCCGACACAGCCTCTGTTGGCACATGCTTGCAGGATTTTTCCATTCCACACCTAGGCTTCGCCATCTGCCTCCTCCTCCTTGCACACCATTTTGAAGCAACTTGGAAATTCTGGTGAACTTTGTACAAAGCTGTACACTTGGTATTTCTGTCCACGTCCCCCTCGTCTGTCTTTTGCTTGTGGTTGCCCTTCTGATCATTATGATCATTAAACCACATTCACAAGATTTCTGAGATGCATGAACTGCGGTGTGTTAGCTATGGGGAAGAGGGCAAGCCCTAAAGGAGTCACAGGAGGGGGAGCGAATGCTGCTCAGGCACAAACAAATATCACCAAAGGAAAGTGGAGGTGCCTTGTCACTGTCTGAAGCACCTCTAGATGTTACTGTGACACCTTTTCTCTTCTTTAGGTTTTTCATAGCCCAGAGTTCACCTTGGGTAGTAAAAACAAAAAATTTGCTCTGAAAGTAAAAAATATTAATGAATTCTGGTTTTAAGTCCTATGTGATATTTGAAGATTGCTGGTGGAACCACACAGCGGCACCTGTGTTCTGCTGTGAGCATAACAGGCAGGGACATGTGAGGACCTGTGCAACCAGGCCGCATGCAGAGGTCCTTGTATCCTGTTAGCTGAGATACCTTTGAGAAGTTTAGACTGACTAGCTTAAGGCTGAGCCTCTGTACCTCTCCTGGGTGTTCACGCACAGTCCGACTGTGTTAGTAATGTTGCCTTGGGTGACTATGGCCTTTTGCTACAAAAACTACTGGGGGATGGCCCTTCCAGAAGTCCCTCCCAGGATCTTGTCTGTGAACCTCTCCATCTCATGTGGTCCCCTGTGCCCCCAAATTAGTTATACAAAGGCCTTTAAAACTTAAACAAGTTTTTCAATTATAGTTTACATTCAATATTATTTTGTATTAGTTTCAGGTGTACAGTATAGTGGTTAGACAATCAAATCCTTTACAAAGTGATCCCCCTGATATTTTTGGTACCCACCTGGCACTATACATAGTTACTATAATATTATTGACTGTATTCCCTATGCTGTTCTGTATATCCCTGTGACTATTTTGTAACTACCATTTTATACTTCTCGATCCCTTCACCTTTTTAACCCAGTCCCCGACCCTCATCACCTCGGGCAACCATCAGTCTGCTCTTTGCATCTGTGAGTTTGTTTATGTTTTGCTTGTTTGTTTATATTCTTTAGATTCTGCATATCAGTGAAATCATATGGTATTTGATGTTCGCTGACTGACTTATCTCACTTAGCACAATACCCTCTCGGTCCATCCATGCTGTCGCAAACGGCAAGATTTCATTCTTTTACAAAGGCCTTCTTAACAGTTTGGTTTGCTCAGCTTTCTTCCTCAGAGAAGCCAGGCACAACGAGGTCTATGTTCAGTCTGCAGTCCATTGGCTCTTCTCTGGTGGCTGCAGAAACCTGTTCTGATACAGTTCCTTAGAAAATGGGATTCAGCATCAACTTTGAATTCTACTAAGAGGTCCCGCTAGAATGATGTCAAAACAATCTCATTGTAAGGTGGGTTCACCTGTCAGGCTTGGGCTCTGAGGCTCTGAATTCCTCTGCAGATGTTTTGCCGACTGGCCTTGTCTGTCTTTTCTTACCTCCAACCATTAGCTTCACACAAACTTTCCCCTCACTTTACATACACAGTATTTTGGGCCCTCCACAAAACGTACTGATCTCTCACTTTCTTGGGTTCCCTTAGGCCTCTGAGTTTTTGTATGTGCTGTTCTTATTCTTATAATGCTCACCTACTTACTTTTTCCCCAAGGGAATATCTTCTCTCCCCACCTCTTCACCCATACCTGGGGCCCTCCCCACCCCCCACTGGTCACTCCTTCCCTCTGTGCTTCTGTTGAAATTCTCTACCCTACAGCTCCTTTGTCTGTAATCATGCTTTGGGGCTGTCTCTCCCACTAGACAGATGTTCAGTAAATATGAATGATCATAACAACAAGTAGTTTAGGCAAAATACAGTCAATGAAAATTCATAGAGGTCACAGAAGATCCAAGGTAACTGTCAGAACCTAAAGCGACTGACAACAGTACTTGAACCAGATGATGTCTTGACTATGGAGCATTTGATGTTTCTTGTATTCTTTTTTCCTTTTGCTAATAACTAACATTTAGTATGATTTCTCTTGTAGGAGCTATGCTTATAGGCCAAGAAACTGATGGAAATGGGCCATAGTGATTGGTGCTATAAAAGTCATGTCTGCAAACCTCAGAAGGAAGGGTGGTGGAGTGGGAAGAGATAAACCAAAGAACTTATATGCATATATGTATAACCAATGGACACAGACAATAGTTCGGGCAAAGCAGGATGGGAGTGGGGTGGGGAGGAGGGGGTCAATGGGGGAAAAAGCGGGGGACATCTGTAATACTTTCAACAGTAAAGATAAAAAATAAAAGTCATGTCTGTTATGGCTAAAATCACAATGAATTATTAAAGAAAGTCAACAATGCATTGTGCTTCCCACTTTAGTGCTGGAGCTAACCCCTCACTTTGTGGTTTATTACTCTTCTCTGTGAAAGGAGAGAGCACCCCTAAAAACTCGTTAGAGAGAGCTCATTGCGTGCAAAATGCAGATGGTTTTAATCTTAGAGCTAAACCTTGAAAACTGTTTCTTGAACTTTATTGGAAAACCTTTGCTACAGCTGGAAAAATTTTAGGATCCTAAATGGGGAAAAGGGAGCAAATTGAGGGATTTAGCACAGCACCAAGGAATTCAGAGTCCTGCTCTTTATCTCTGCTTCTGACATTTCCACATATAATCTTTCAGAAATATGTCTTTTTGTTGCCCTCATTTTAGAATGTAATCACTTTAAAAGCACTTAACTATGCCATTAAATAAATAATCACAGAATGACCCTGGCAGGGTGGCTCAGTTGGTTGGAGCATTGTCCCATACACCAAAAGGTTGTGGATTCGATTCCCAGTCAGGGCACATACCTAGGTGGGTTCGATCCCTGGTTGGGTGAGTATAAGAGGCAACCAATCAATGTTTCTCTCTCTCTAAAAAAAAAAAAAAAAATCAATAAAACATATCCTCTGGTGAGGATAAAAAAACAATAATCCCAGAATGATTATATTTGCAAAGTAAAAAAGCACTCAGTTTCTTTAAATTCAGATTTTCATGTAGATATTATCAAGATGTCCCTCGTTAAGTCAGATAACATCAGCTCAGCATTCTCCCTCCCGCATCTCACCGTTTCCCGGTCTGTGAGAGCCCAGAGACTTCTTAGGAGGTTTGAAAGTCCCAGAGCTTATTTCCCCTTGGCCCACCCTGTCTAAGTCAATCTGAGATAGTCTAAGTCAAATAGGTTCAAATTCTTTCATGGGTTTCACCATTCTGGTGCAAAAGTTCCCATTTCCAACAAGGATTTCCTGAGTAACAGAAGGTTTTGTTTTGTATCATGTGGTCTTTTTGACTCTGCTCTCCGATGTGTCACCATTCTCACTGTTTTAGTTCTTCCCTCCCCAAACTTTAGTTCTTCAGGGTCTTGGCTTCTATTTCAAAAGGGCTTGTCAAGAAATCTTCTCAAAGAGCTGGGCTTGCCTCAGTGCCGCCCTCAGACACAGGCAGAAGACGGCCTTGGGCCTGGTGCTCAGAAGAGCCACCCTGGCCCTCCTGCAGCTGCCCGTGCCCCACCCACACATGCTCATCATGAGCAAGAAGTCACAGGGTCAGGGGACGTGCCCATTTGGTATCTGCATCCCTTTTTTTCACACTGTACTTCTGGTACCTAAGATCACCAAATTCCCTGCCCAGACTCCCTCCAGCTTGCTTGCAAAGTCCCATAGGTCTCTTCCCCTCACTCCTCCTCTTTCTCCAGGGCTATGGACTGCTAGAGGGTACATCCCACATCCCAGGCCTGATGGATGGCCAAGGGGCAGTGTTTGTGGGCAGAATGGGGGCAGAGCTGAGGTGTCCACATGCATGTGAGTGGGGCCCTGTGGTATGGGACGGGGGGGGGGGGGGGGGGGGTGTGGGAGGCGGGGCGCCAGCAGGGGAGTGCACCAGACACTAGGGGCTGCTGACAGGGGCCAGGCTGCATCTCCCTGCACCTTCCCATTTTGCCAAGGAACCTCAAGTTGTCTGAGAGTTTTTAATTTGAATCCGACTCTCAGTCATGTAGCAAGGTAGAAGTGCTGAACGTATTTCCTTCAATAGTAACTTTTGAATAATTAGATAGCTGATTGTGTTCCATTTGAACTTTTGCCTCAAGCTGGCTGACTCCACCTAAAAAGTATTTTCCTTCTAGACTTTAACAATTTTTCCCCTATCTTATGATATGTAGATTTATTTAAAGCCGGCTACCCCTGGGTCTAAGGGCAAGAAGGAGTGGTCATAAATAACAGGTTTTCTAGATGTTGGTAAGCTAATTGTGTTTCTAAACAACATATTGTGATCACATATAAGATTCATTAAAAATATAAGTGATGCCCCGGCCGGTTTGCTCAGTGGTTAGAGCATCGGCCTGCGGACCAATGAGTCTCGGATTTGATTCCTGTCAAGGGCACGTACCTCAGTTGCAGTCAGTCCCCGGCCCTCGTCGGGGTCATAAGGGAGGCAACCAGTCAATGTGTCCCTCTCACGTCGGTGTTTCTCTCTCTCTCTCTCTCTCTCTCTCTCTCTCTCTCTCTCTCTCCCCCCCCTTCCTCCCACTCCATCTGAAGATAAATGGAAAAATATCTTCAGGTGAGGATTAAAAATAAAAAAATAAATAAATAAATAAATAACAACTATTGGTATATATATTATTAAATGAATCAAGAGTTTATAAAATTAATAATAAAGATTTTACAAATAGAAAACTTTTAATAGAGTGCTAAGTGAAAATATGGTATAAAATAGTGTATACAGTAAAATGACACCTTTAGTTTTAGAGATATATATCATAAGAAAAAATGGAGAGAATGCATACCAAAATGATAAAGGTCTTTTGCAGATGGAATTCCTGATTA
The DNA here is from genome assembly GCA_030848825.1 of Tadarida brasiliensis. Classification (NCBI taxonomy): domain Eukaryota; kingdom Metazoa; phylum Chordata; class Mammalia; order Chiroptera; family Molossidae; genus Tadarida; species Tadarida brasiliensis. Next base: position 8,905,637 of record CM061275.1, on the reverse strand, counting down.
TTTTATGTTTTTTATATATAGTAACTCTTATGCATTGTTTCTATATTACTTTTGTAAAATAAGATGAAAACTATTATGCAGGAGAAAACAGTTTGAGAGCCACAGTAGTAAAATACCTTGTGGGGTTTCTTCACACTACTGACTGTAGCACAATAACATGGCTGCATTTTGTTCTACGTTCCATTCAAAGAAAATCTTTTAACATGGTCTGTAGGGGCTGGGAGGTTTCTGCTGGGTTTATACAGTGCATGTTTAATTTAATTTCAATTTTCAGGGAGGTCAAAGGATCAAGTCTGCACACATTGATGGAATAAAGGAAGTTTTTCATTTAATCTGGACCGTCTCTGTTGAGATGTTTGGTTACTGCTTTTAAATATAAAAACGTTTATAGACTCGGATAGAATTTCACCTATCATAAGAGGATCAAGATTTCTGTCAAATCTTATATATTTTGAACAACACAGTGAAACATTTTCAGGTGGGCAATTTTCTGTAATTGTTACACAGATTTTCCTGAGACTTGGGAAAAGGTTATAAAGCTTTGATTTACTGAGATAGTTCCACAGTTCACAGACCTCCCTCACCTTTGCATGGCTGGTTATTATAAACAGATTATTCATCAGCTTTTCTTGTTCTTGTTAAGGGGATTAAAATGCTTAGATTTTCAATGTCTTGACTAATTATCTCCATCAACCCCTAACAGAGTTCATGTGGTTTCATAAATTGGTGACATTTTCCGCCACTGCATTTTATTCACAAAAGAATTTTCTACAACTTGGATTTTTCATGGACATAAAAGCTGTGGTTCCAAAAGCACCTGAAGAGCTGTCGAGTCAGATGTTATTTCGTCAGAGAGCTCCTTAGTCTGGCTCACACATGGGAAAGCCAGTGGACCTCTTAGTGACTTAATTTATTAATGTTCATTATTCAGAGAAAAAGATTTCCCAACTTCCTGAATTATTGCAGTATTGAAAACTCTCAGTACTTTCTTTCTTTTTTTTTTTTTAGTCCTCACTCGAGGACATTTTTTGCATTTATCTTCAGATAGAGCAGGAGGGAGAAAGGTAGGAAGAGAGAGAGAGAGAAACATTAATGCGAGAGAGACACATGGAGTGGTTGCCACCCACCGGGGACAAACTGCAACCGAAGTACGTGCCCTTAGAAGGAAATGAACCCAGGACTCTCTGATCCCCGGGTGACGCTCCAACCGCTGAGCCAAACCGGCCAGGGCTCTCAGTACTTTCTATTGAGGCAACAAGCTCTCAGTGGGTATGTTTTATGTGCCTACCATTGTGCTAGGCTGGAGGAGCTGGGGGGAACGGAGGCAGCAGGGGAGTGATAGGGAGACACAGGGCTCATGGCATCATGAGTGTTGGCATGCCACAGACCTGGGTTTGGATTCCAGTTCTGCTGTCCACTGGCTCGATTGTGTGACGATGTGCATTTATTTAATTATCATAAGCTTTAACAAAAAGCTTAATAAAACCCATCGTCCAGAGTGGAGAACATAATGCATATGGGTGCCTGGCATCAGGTTGAGGTGAGCTGAGGAAGAGAAACAGAATGAGAATGGCATGAAAGCAAGTCTTGGGAGGAAAAGGAAGGAAGATGTGGTAGTTGAAAATGGACAACAAACAGTTGCCAGGGGGGTTTCAAGGGCCCTTTGTATTCTAAAGACCTTTATTTAAGTAACCTTTAACCTTTCTTTTTTGGGATGACTAGTCCTTGTTCTTTAGTCTTTCCTCATAATCATTGCTTTCCAACCCTTTAATCATCATTATGGTTTTTCTCAGTAATTTCGGACTTTTATCTCTAGTTGTGGAGTTTGGACAGTGTTCTGTGTTCATGGAGAGAGTGGAAACAAGAATGACATCACTCTGGCTTTCCCTTCTCTTTATAACTAGTGAAGAGAAAGAGAACCGAATGCAGATGGCAATTTGAGTATATGTACCTAACCATGAGCTGCTGACCAAGCATACTGCAGGGAGCCAGTGGAAAGGTAATGAATGGCAAACACTTTTAGAGTGCATACTGTGTGCCAGGCACTTTCCAGGTGCTTTATATATATATTAATGTATACACCTCACAGCAACTGAATCCAGTGGGTACTAATTTATTCCTACTCTATAGACCACAGTACAGAGAGGTCATAGAACATGTCCAAAATGACAGAAATAGCAAGTGATGGATCCAGGAGGATCAGGCAATCTGACTTCAGCAAAGGCACTTGTAACCACGACGCTATGCTACCTCACACTAGGTGAAGGCAGCAGGTCTTGGATAAATAATTTGGAAAATAAGTAAGAATTTATTTGTATGCCAAGCTTGGGAGTGGGAATGAAGTGCTGTAGCTTCAAGATGAGGGACCATGGCAAATAAAAATTTGGGGGTGAGATGAGCCAATGGTTTCCACTGTTTTGGAGAAGTGGAAGGTAAGATTGAACTGATGAGTTGGAGTCAAATTATTTCTCAAAATATAGTCTCTTATGAAGAGTCTAATAGGATAGGTTATAGAGAACCTCTGAAGATTCACAGCTAGGAAATGAGAAGTGGATACCATGGGAAAATGAATTAACAAGGTTATGAGCCATGCCTAAGAAGATAAGGTCCTGGTAAGACAAAAAACAAACAACATCAACAAAACAAACAAACAAAAAATTCTTGATGGTAGTCTAGATGGAAACAATGTACTTAAATCTTCCATGGTTTTGAGTCTGATGGAATGGGAGAGAGAGTGTGGGTGCCTTTAGAATCAGAATGCTATGTTGGAAAAGACTTTAGAAATAATCTATTCCAATTCACTTAATCAAGAAAAACCAAGGTCCAGAAGATTGCTCTAGGCCACATGGGCAGGTATGGGGGAGTCAGGGCTAAGAACTCTGTTTCTGTCCTTGGTCTAGCACAGCTGTTCTCAACCTGTGGGTTGTGACCCCTTTGGAGTTTGGACGACCCTTTCACAGGGGTTGCCTAAAACCATCGGAAAACACATATTTCCGATGGTCTTAGGAACTGAGACACCGCTCCTTTATCCGTCTCCAGGCGGGTCCGCCCACATGCAGATACGCCCACATACAGATATGCCCACATATGAGTACCCAGTGTGATGACATCATCGCACCAACCCCATCACATACACCCCATACAAATACAGGTGTATGTGACAGGATTGGCTCCATAATGTACTTATGTGGATCAGTCACATGTGTTGAGAGCAGCTACTGTATAGAAAGCAGCTACTCTGTTAAAAGCAGCTACTGTGTTGAAAACAGCAGTATTGGAGGTAAAACAACACTTCATGAATTAAAATTACTGGGTAAATGTAAAATCATGTACTGTAAAATCATCAACTACTGCGAAAAAAAAAAAAATCTGTACCATGGGAACTTAATCTGGATGCTGATCAGTCTTTTTATATTCAGCTGTGGTTGATGTGAATACTGCCCCCTTGTGATAGTAACAGGTATGTAAAAAAACAACACAGAGAATGGTAAATCATAGGAAACTTTAATGAACTGTATTGACTAAACTATGCCATGTATCATCTTTTGTATTATTAAAGCTATTGTTATATATTATTTTCACTAGCAAACCATCCCATGACAATGGATCATGTAGAGAAGAACGTTAAGAAAAGAAAATATAGTGAGGATTTTTTACAGTATGGTTTTACCTCAATAATTACAGCAGGAATTGAGAAACTGCAATGTGTTATTTGTTGTGAAGCTCTATCAGCCAAATCTATGAAGCCGAACACACTAAAACGCCATTTTGATAGCAAGCATCCGAGCTTTGCCAGCAAGGATACCAACTATTTTAGAAGCAAAGCTGATGGACTCAAGAAAGCCAGAATTGACACTGGTGGCAAGTACCACAAACAAAACGTAGCAGCTGTTGAAGCTTCATATTTGGTGGCACTCAGAATCGCCAGAGCTATGAAACCTCACACCATTGCTGAGGATTTACTGTTGCCAGCGGCCAAAGACATTGTTCGAGTTATGATCGGAGACAAATTTGTTACGAAATTGAGTGCAATTTCCTTATCTAACAACACTGTCCGCAGAAGAATAGATGACATGTCTGCTGATATTCTTGATCAGGTAATCCAGGAAATTAAATCTGCTCCACTTCCAATATTTAGCATCCAGCTTGATGAATCTACAGGCGTTGCAAACTGTTCACAGTTACTGGTTTATGTGAGGTATATTAATGATGGCGACTTTAAAGATGAGTTTCTTTTTTGCAAACCTCTTGAAACAACAACTTCTGCACGTGATGTATTTGACACAGTTGGTTCATTTCTGAAAGAGCATAAGATCTCTTGGGGAAAGATTTGTGGTGTTTACACAGATGGTGCTCCAGCTATGCTAGGATGTCGATCTGGATTTCAACATTTGGTACTGAATGAGTCACCAAAATTCGTCGGAACTCACTGTATGATTCATCGGCAAATATTAGCAATGAAGATGCTGCCACAAGAGTTACAAGAAGTAATGAAAAGCGTAATAAGTTCTGTCAATTTTGTAAAGGCGAACACTTTAAACAATCGACTGTTTTCGCAACTGTGCAACGAGTTGGATTTGCCAAACAATGCTCTGCTATTTCACACTGAAGTGAAACGGTTGTCGACAGAAGTTTTAAAACGTGTTTTTGAGCTCCGTGATGAACTCAAAACGTTTTTTAATCAGAAAGCAAGACCGCAGTTTGAAGCACTTTTCAGCGATAAAAGTGAACTGCAGAAAATAGCTTACTTGGTTGATATCTTTGCCATCTGGAATGAATTAAATTTATACTGCAAGGACCAAATGCAACATGCCTCGATTTGTCTGAAAAGATCCGATCATTCCAAGTGAAACTTCAGCTTTGGCAAAAAAAAAATTGGATGAAAATAAAATTTACATCTTGCCTACCTTATCTACTTTCTTTGAGGAACGTCATTGAACCAGACAAAAGGATTATGATGATAATTTCTGTGAAAGAACACTTGCACATGCTTGCAGACAAAATTTCATCGTACTTTCCAAATCTACCTTATACCCCATTTGCACTTGCCTGAAGCCCATTCACAGTCAAAGTTGAAGATGTTCCTGAGACAGCACAAGAGTTCATTGAACTTAGTAAAAGTGATGCAGTAAGAACTGATTTCTCTGCAATGCCAGTTACAAAATTCTGGATCAAGTGTTTGCAGTCATATCCTGTTCTGTCTCAGACTGTGTTGTGCCTTCTTCTTCCATTTCCAACAACATCTCTTTTTGAAACAGGGTTTTCTGGATTGTTGGTTATCAAGTCTAAAAACAGAAGTAGACTTGTTGTGGAAGATGATCTTCGTTGTGCTCTTGCAAAGACTGCCCCAAGAATTTATGATCTGGTGAGAAAGAAGCAATCTCAACCTTCGCACTGACGTTGGCTTTTTGCGCATACTGTCGCAAAATGTAGCAATGTAGTTTACTGTTGTTATATTAAGACTGTTACCCATGCTACACCATGCTTCAAGACAAAATTTCATTTATTTGTAATTAGAAATAAATATTTCACAATATATAATTACACATTGTTTTTGTGATTAATCACTATGCTTTAATTCTGTTCAATTTGTAACTATGCGAATACATCCTGCATATAAGATTTTTACATTATGATTCATAACAGTAGCAAAATTACAGTTATGAAGTAGCAACGAAAATAATTTTATGGTTGGAGGTCACCACAACATGAGGAACTGTATTAAAGGGTCGCGGCATTAGGAAGGTTGAGAACCACTGGTCTAGTGTGTTACCGTGATATTGAATGTCTAGAGATTGGTAGCTATTTGCTAAAATTTACAACATTGCTTTAGTAATGGACACCATGTGGATGGTCTGTGTGTGAAGCACATGAGACATTCAGGACCGTACTTTCTGCAATCATGACCAGTATTGTGACTGAAATGGGGAACTGAGAAGTGGAGCCATTTGGGGGGAAACTTACCAGATCCTTTTACAATGGGAAAGGCAGACGTAGGGTGCAGATGATGACTTTGCGCTTACAGTTTCTTTGAAGGTAGAAAAAGAATGTCAACTGTATTAACGTTTGTTCTCGGAAGTTAGCAGATTTAGATGAATACTGATGGAAACCAGCTTCTTGTTAAGGGAGAGCATTTTTCTTTTCAGTGCCGGAGATTCAGAGCTTCAGATATTATGCACGCAACTTTATTAAGAATTGATATAGTAAGTTCACCTGGAAACTGTACAAAATTCACTTTTATTTAGAGAGTATGTTAATGCATGCTTTTTGTATATCCTGATCATTCTTTATAACCGTCCTGAATTTCTGTTACATTTTATCTCCTGAGATAATTAGATAGAGTCATAGCAATGTGTCATCTTGGTTTTACAGGATTAATTATTACTTTCCTTTTACATAGAAGCCTCCTGGTTTAATACATTTTATAACCAAAGATTCATTTCTTATTTAATTGAAGTGACAAGTTCTGTGTCTAAAGTACATCAAGATAAGTTCATCTGTGTTGACACACAAGTTTTCTTTCGGGGTGTGTTGGTTGGAATTTGGGCACTGATTTTTCTTTATAGGAAAAAAAAACCCCTACGTTCTTATCTCACTCTGTGAACTTGATCAATTCTGACATGGAAACATGCTCTTGATGGTGCCTAACTGTTGTAAAGCTTGAGAACTGCAAAATCAACTGTGTGTTTTAAAATGTATTACTTTTATTTTCCTGACCGTTGAGGAAAACTCTCCTTTCTACACTGACATTACGTCTATCATTTTGATTCCTTCCTCTTGTAGTTAATAATAACATCTCTCTCGTTACAAAGCAGGTTTTCATAGCAGAGGAATTGTTTCTTCATCACACAAAATTTATGAAATAGAAGAGAGAAAGGAAACAGAAAATGAAATAAGATAGTAACAACTGCCATATACATTTTTAATGAAAACTATTTAAGCTCCGGACCGCCTCAAAAATTAGAAAAAGATCAAAAGTTCATATCTAGAAGAGCATTTATTTCCCATATCAGACCTAGGGGCTGTGGACAGTTCTTTTCCTGGGAGCCTCAGTGAAGCAAACCGTTTATTTTTCACAGATGCAACTGTGAGAAAATAGTTTCCTCTTGAATCAATTCCGTTGAGAATGATTTGATGTGGATTTTAGTCCCCTTATCCTTGCAGTATAATATAAAATAATATATTTTTTCTCATAAATATTTTTCAGGATGGATTTGGTTTGCTATCTGTTAATGTTGTGGGCCCCAAGGCTAAGGCAACTAGATTCCATTTTATGTAGGCCCCTTGGTTAAGGCGACTAAAAGACTCCATTTTGTCACCAATAGACATTCCTCGATATTCTTCCAACAATAGGTTAATTACCCCTAGACGTAAAGGAATTTTGCCTAAGATTATAGTGGCCCCAGGAGTTGGGAGGCATTTGCAGTTTCCTGAGCATAGGTATTTGCAGGTACTTGTAAGTGCTTAGGCCATCGGTAAATAATGCTAATTTTGACTTCTGTGGTCTCTGTCACTCCCACTATTGTACTGGTTCCCTGAGGGGAGGGGGCAAACGGAGGAAGGAGTTTCTGTCTTTAAAATGGGACGAGTAAGAAGAATCGGGGCTGTTGATCTGAGGGGAAACTATGCCCTCCGCAGCCTGCCGGCAAAATAAAGTGCTCCTTTACAATTCGGCCATGCGTCTCTGGTTATCTCGCCGTCAGGTTATAACATTAATTAGAAAGATTCTGTATACCTTTATAATCAATGTTGGTTAGAAGAAAAGATGTCTAGAGCACTTACGCAGGGAAGCTTCCTTACATGAGTGTTGAGCCCTGGCCGGTTTGGCTCAGCGGTTGGAGCATCGGCCTGCGGTCCAGAGAGACCCAGGTTCGGTTCCTGCCAAGGGCTTGTACTTCGGTTGCAGTTTGTCCCCGGCCCTGGTTGGTTGTGCGGGTGGCAGCCACTCGATGTGTCCCTTTCGCGTTGATGTTTCTCTCTCTCTCTCTTCCTCTCTCTCCCTCCCACTCTATCTGAACAAAAAATGAAAAAATGTCCTCGGGTGAGGATAAAAAAAGAAAATACTAGCTCATGTGTAATTAGGAAAAAATAGAAATGTTTGTTCCTAAAAAGGCATAATTCAAAAATGTATCCTTGTTGAAGTGAAAAATCCTTTTAAAGTATTAGCAGGGCTGGGTTGGTAGCCTTGCAAGTATTGTTCTTTTCTTGAAAGAATTAATTTTCCTGGGTAAACGGAATCCAGTTGACTAAAAGTAACAGCACTTGTTTGGTTTTTAAGAGCCTGTTGAATGGTCTGCTCTGGCTTTTGCTGTGTTGTGGGTGTGTGAGATGGCAGAGAGCCAGCCCTGTGGAAGCAGCGAGCTGAGTCCATTCCCCATCCTCCCGGAGATTCTCTCCTATTCTGTAAAACCTGGATGTTAGAGTAAACAAAGAAGTAAAGTTTTTTCTGTGCTGCTTCCTTTTCTGTAGTCAGATATTGATTTAAATTTCTCCTTTGTGGGCTCAGAATTTGAGAAGGGTTTAGAGAGAGGTGTCAATGGTATAGAAAGGCTAAGACTTTGGTGGTGGGTGTCACTCCTGGTAGCACTTGATGGTGGCCTCAGAGAGTACAACGATTCATCCCAGCAGGTGACAGCTTGAGAACAACCAGGGGGCCTTGGGGACCTGGGAAGGAGGTGTAACAGGTGTAATAGCCATGAGGGGTCAGGAGGAGTTGGTGTCATCGGTAGTAACAGAAAGAGTCTGCTCAGGGGACTGGGGATGTTAAGTCACTGACGCTGTGGCAATTCAACTAAATGTGGGGACTTTGAAATCAGAAGGCCGATGCTGTTCAGAGCAGGCAGAGGAGGAAGTACAGCTTAGTTCAAATGTGACCTCAGAGCTCAAATGTGCACATGGCCAAGAGGCAATAGCAGGGATGAGACACAGCAGATACACTTAAGGAAAGACACTTCATTTTTAGTGTGCACTTTCATAAGTCTTAGTCACTGAGCAACCTCGGAGGGAGGCTGAAGACTGCATGAAGATACAGATTTGATCTTATTTACCGCTGAATCTCTAGCATTAGAAAAAAATAGATGATCAATAAGTATTTGATTAAGAAATGAGTATTAACTTATTTTCAAATTACAGATGAATTTGAAATCCTAGGAGGGGAACAATGGACTCAGAAGAGGACAATAACCCCCTAAGTATAATTGAGATCTGCCTGTGGCTACCTCTATGGGAGATGGCCTAATCCTGGGGGGGGGGGGTGTTACACGTCAACAAGACCACACCTGTGGGGAGCCTGACTTTAAAAAGACATTTTTTTGTGTTGTTAATCCTCACCCAAAAATATTTTTCCTTTGGTTTTTAGATAGAGTGGAAGGGAGGGAGGGAGAGAGAGAGAGACAGAGAGAGAGAGAGAGAGAGAGAGACTTCGATTGGCTGCCTCCTGCATGAGGCTGAGGATTGAACCTGCAACCAGGTAGGTGCCCTTGACTGGGAATCGAACCAAAGACCCTTTGGTCCATGGGCCAATCCTCTAACCACTGAGTCAAATCGGCCAGGGCTAAAAAGACATTTTTAATGCTCTGTACGTCTGATATTAGCCCTAACTGATTACCTGAAGGTTATTACAGAAGCCATATGACACTTAGCACAGAGCAGGGGCAGTTATACAAGGGGCATCCCCATGGGGACTAACGCTGAGATATCCGCTGGTAGGCACCACCTGGGTTTGGGGAAGGCAGAGTGACAGCCCTGCTGGGCAGTCCACAGCCCCACGGACCATTTTTCACTGGCTCTTTTCTCTCTCTCCTTCACCGTGACCAGTCCCCTGAAGCTTGATTATTATTTCCAACAAATCTTTCCCCATATCATGTACCTATGGCTGCTTCAACCATTCCGTCGGCTATGACCTACTCCTAGTGTTCCCAGCCTAATTCCTACCCAAACACAAATCTCGTATCTTCCACCGCCTCGGTAAAAGTCATTTTGATTTTCCCCAATTCTTCTAACTACCCACTTGCAAAACCCGAGTCATTCTTAACTCATCCTTGCCTGTTGTCCTGTCTCTGTGAAATAAGACGCGTAAAAGCGTGTAATAGAATTCCTGGTGCATACTCTGAAGCCCAATATTTGTTTAAAATAACAGAATCTTGACTTCCTGTCAAGATGGCATATAGGTAAATGTGGTATCTCCTCCTCCCACAACATGAAAATTACAACTAAACTACAGAGCAACCATCATTCAGAACCGCCTGAAATCAAGCTGAAGGGAAGTCCTACAACTATGAAATTAAAGAAGAAGGACAATGACACTGGTAGGAGGGGCGGAGGTGTGGATGGGCTGGTCCCACACCCACGTGTGGCGGATAAAAATCAGGAGGACACCTCAGCTGGGAAGGTCCTCCCTGAGGAGTGAGGGGTCCCCGTCCCACACCAGGATCCCAGTTCAGGGTTCCAGTGCCAGGAAGAGAAGTCCCCATAACTTCTGGCTGTCAAACCAGCGGGAACTGAGGCTGAGGGAGGCTGAGACTTCTGGAGCCCCAGGCAGCTCCTCTTAAAGGGCCTGCACATGGACTTACTCAGACTCGCCCCCTCCAGGCTCTAGCATGGGGGAGGCAGCTTGAAAGGCACCAGAGACATATGGGGAAGAACTGAGTTGTTTGGCATCGGGATAAGGGGTGGAGAGGCAGCTTTCTCCCAGACAGACCTGCTGGTGGAGGCCATTGTTCCTTTGGTGAGCCCTTCCCTGGGTTGGCAGACAGCAGCCACATCTGGGACTCCAGCAACCTGGCTCATACGGTTTGCCCCGTCCTGGTGACTCCCTGAGGCCCTGCACTACACAAATTTCAGGCCCACCCACGCTGTTTCCAATGGCTTTACCATACGATTGGCCTGTCTTGGATCTTGCTTCAGATTTTCCTAAAATCTCTCAAACAAGCAACATCTGGTCTCAGCGAGCCTCATACCTCTCACTAAGTGGCCCCAGGCCTGGCACTAGAAGCTGCCAGTCTTGGTTCACAACTTGGCTTTTCCTGGGCATTTCCAAGCCCAGCACAAGAAGTAGCCATCTGCAGATAGCTTTGTAGCTTATGCCTGGTGGCAGCGGGTAGAACACAGGCAGAGGCTGACCTTGCCCCAGAGCTAGCACAACCAGTGGACAGCTTCAGACTACATTGAAGCACCACCACCCAACCACCTCCACAAGTGACTCACTCAATGAGTGGACTCAGTGGGTACCAAAACCCTGCTGAAGTAAGTGGCAAGAGCTATTCAAGGTGATGAAAAGCAACGACGTACAACCAAGATCACGCTATCCTGCAAAGCTATCATTTAGAATGGATGGACATATCGAGAGTTTTCCAGACAAGAAAAAAACTAAAGGAGTTCATCACCACCAAACCAGTATTATATGAAATGTTGAAGAGTCTTCTTGAAGGAGAAGAACACAAATATGAACAATAAAATGGCAATTAATACATATCTATCAGCATTAGAATCTACAAACAAAATGAGCAAGCAGAACAGAATCAGACTCACAGATACAGATAACTTTTTGTTGGTTGCCAGATGGGAGGGCGTTGGGGGAATGGGTGAAAAAGATGAAGGAATTAAGAAGTACAAATTGGTTGTTAGACTGATGAACCTCAAAGGGAAGGGGGGAGGGAGGGCAGGATGAGATAAACTGAAGAACTTCAATGCATATACGCATAACCAATGGACACAGACAATACTGTGGGGAAGGCAGGAGGGGGGCAGGATTAAGGAGGAGGGGATCAATGGGGAAAAAAGGGGGGACATCTGTAATACATTCAACAATAAAGATAAGTTAAAAAATATATAACAGAATCTTGGGCCCTTGAGGAAAACTCCTGCTCTGATGAATGACCGATGACCTTTTATAACCCTAGAAATGAATTTAGACAACCGAGGCCAAGACTGAAAAAGAAGAAAAGAAGTGATAGGATTTGAGTAAGAGTAGTACTGACATGTCCTCTCTTTTTCATGCTCTGCTAAGTGATTTGACTCCTTCTCGGAATGAACTGCAACCATATTAACTTAAAGTGCTCAGAGGTAACAAATTGCCAATAACCAGGGTTTTTCATGGATGGTCTCCCCAGACTGGTGACTAAGCTACTTTCAACAGCTGGAAGGGCTTATCTTTCTCACACAAATCATGTTTAGGTCAGACATCATGGAGAAAATCACTCAGACTACCCTTCCTATAAGTGAAGTGTGACTTAGGTTTATCGAAAAAGAATTCTGAGACTTCTATTACACACTTGTTTTAAGTACATTTTTATTTCCTTATAGTTATTGCTTATTAGTAACAAAATAGATAGCATTTAACACCACAATTGCACTAGATATTTTATCTTTTAAGCACTTTTGGAATGATTTTGTTTAAAAAATTTTTTTTTTCTTTATTGATTTTAGAGAGAGAGGAAGGGAAAGAGAGAGAAACATCAATGAGAGAGAACATAGATTGGCAGCTGCCTGCATGCCCCCCACTGGGGATTTGGCCCACAATCTGGGCATGTGCCCTGACCGGGAATCAAACCAGCAACCCCTTGGTGCATGAGTTGCTCAACCAAGTGAGCCACACCGGCCGGGCTGGAATGATTTTGTTTTTAAATTGGCTGGATCTTATCATTTCTGAATTCGAGTTGTTTCCTGTCTCCAGGCACCACTACCCTCTACACCACTCCTTCTAGGCTGTTGCTTATATTCTTCTCTAAACTTTTAGAGAAAACTGTTCCAATCAGGTAAAGTTTAGGCAACAGAAGGTTAAACAGACACAAAAATGCTGGTCATATGAAAACATTTTGTAGCTTCAGACCAGAGGTAACATCATCTATAGTACTAGGTCTGAGACTGCTCATTCATTTGTTCATTCATTCAATAAATATTTAATGAGCTCTTGGGAATTCCCAGATGAACTAGACACTGTATTTCCTTCAGGATTCTTCTTTGGATCAATAAAAATAAGTATAAAATGACACTGGTGGGGATGGGTGGTGGTGGTGATGGTGGTAAGGCATGAATGAGGTTGTTTGGTCGACATTATCAGGAAGGGCTTCCTGAGGAGGCAGCTGTACCTGAGCTTGTGCGCCTCTGATGTGGGCAGAGGAAGACGCTCCAGCCTACTCAACCTCACATCCACTCATCCTGTGTGTTGGCTGCAGATCTGGCTTAGGTGAGAGCCACATTCTGTGGCCACGGAGCATAGCAAGTCTTACGTGGCTGCTGCAGGAACTGAGGCCACAGGCAACATTGACTTAACGGCTGCTCTCAGAGTGCAACTCGAATGAAATGCCAGCTTTCTTTTTCACCCTGCTGCAAACCAACCACCATTTAGTTCATTCCTGAAAGATCCTTTGAAGAGTGGAATTCAAGGCTTGGATTTTCTCCAGTTTATCTGCAGAGTACAAAAATATTGTGGAGAACATTTGGGTAGGAAATCTGGAAGAAAAGACAGAGCAGAAAAAGAAAATACATATATTTTATTTTTTAAAAAGAAGTTTAAATTTTATTTTTAAATTATAGTTTATGTTCAATATTATTTTGTATTAGCTTCAGGTGTAGAGCATAGTGGTTAGACAATTATGTAATTTCCCCCAATAATTCAAGTACTCACCTGGCACCATACATAGCTATTACAATGTTATTGACCATATTCCCTATGCTGTATTTTACATCCCTGTGACTATTTTGTAACTGCCAATCTGTACTTCTTTATCCCTTCACTTTTTCACCCAGCCACCCCAATCCCTCTCCCTCTGGCAACTACCAGTCTGCTCTCTGTGTCCATGAGTCTGTTTCAATTTTGTTTGTTCATTTATTATGTTCTTTAGACTCCACATATAAGTGAAATCATATGGTACTTGAGAAAAAGACAATATCTTTAAATCCATATTTCCTTTGGAGCAGTTTTCCCAAACAGCAAAATATTACCTTTGTCTTTAAATGCAGACAAGTGGAAAAGGGTAGTTACTGCTGACTTCAAAATAACTAGATTATTATTTAAAAGATATAGAGCCTTGCCTGGCCAGGTAGCTCAGTTGGTTAAGCATCATCCTATATACCCCCCCCCAAAAAAAGAAAAGAAAAGGTTGTAGGTTTGATTCCTGTTCAGGGCACCTACCTAGGGTTTCAGGTTTGATCCCTGGTGTGGGGGCATACAGGAGGCAACCAATTGATGTTTCTCTCGAACATCTCTTTCTCTCTCTCCCATCCTCTCTCTCTAACATCAATAAAAATATCCTCGGGTGAAGATTGAAAAAAAAAAAAAAGGATACAGAGTCTTTTCTTCACTGCTGCTAGCTCTGGCTCTTTAGAGATGAGAAATACTTTTTAATCTAGAATGAAACCATTGCCACTTTCATATATAGTCCACAAGAAATTATGAAAGAACAGTTAAGTTTTAGTCTCTGAATGTGAGAAATGTAATAAACATGAGAAAAACAATGATCAGGCAGATTCCTGCCATAGTATGTTCAAACTAGATGTGGCCCTGAAGCAAAGACCTTTCTGGTCATCCTCATCCCAGGGCCAGGGCCCAGGCTTTGGGTCAGCAGCATCTGCCTCCTTTTCACTTTTAATGGACATTAAACTGATAGCTTCACTGGAGGTGTGGGGCCCTAGTTATCCACCATCCACGCAGATCACATCAAGCAGCCGAGAAGAGAAATTTTAGCCAGCAGCCACATCTTCTTAGGCACTTTCAAATGAGAGAGATCAAAATAAAAGGCACTATAGACAGCCAGCAGCAAAATCTCATTCACTTTGATTCAAGTAACTTGATTCCCCAGCCTGGAGATAGGCTGGGGGCCTGTAGCCCTGAGCTAGTATTGATCACCTGTCTTCCCCAGAGGGCTGTGGCAGCCCCTGGTCCATTGTATTGTGAGAAAGCTGAACCACTTAGCAGAAGCAGGGTAGCTTGGGAGATTAGAGCTGATCCTGGGAGAGTGGGTGGGGGTTCACTGTGAATTATCTAGATGAGTCAGGATTTTCAACATTTTGGAGTTTTTAATTAATGCCTTCAATTCTTTTTCCTTCATCGGTGTCCACTTTTTGGGGCCTGGGGGCACCCCAGAAGTTATTCCTGGGTCCTGGCACTCAGAGTGATTATGTAGGCAGAGGAAAGGGACAGGAATGTGGAGCTTTCAGGATTCCAGAAGGTAATAGATTTCATTTAGCTGGTTGCTGTTCTAGCCTAGGCAGACCTCAAGAAAAAGGTATTCTGTGTTCGGCTTATTTAGCAATCCTTCGAGCTTGGTACCTGTTCATATGTTTACTCTCGTATCAACTGCCATAGCAGTCAACATTCAGTATAAAAAGGCCGTGCAGAAGGATCCGGGGTCTTTGTGACTTCCATCTTTCACATCCTCATTTTGTAGTGTTAACTAAATCTGTGCAGGGATTTAGCGTGAAATTCTGTTACTTTTACTCTGTAACCCCACATAAAACTTAGAAGAATGTTTTTGCACTTAGAAAGTACAAACTCTTTGTTAAATGAGGTAGGTAGGTTAGCTTTGAAATACTGGCAAGGTTTATTTTTCTTGTAATGGACAATAATTTCCCATTTTTTGAAATGATTGTTCTTCCTACATTGTACTGACATTTAAAACATACACAAACAATGATCCTATTTTCTTCAGGTCTACCTATGTTAACCTCTTCCCTCTTTAACTGATCTGAACTATTATTGTTCTCTCAGAGAAGTCCTCTGGAGGCTTACCTCCTTCTGTCTCACATCCTAGTGCTTTTTTTCTGATCTAAAGAGCCCTGAATTTTAGTTCCTGAGAAATGTCAGCAAGGGGAGAAAACACAACTGGTAGGACTCATGAGTCCTTTCCTAAATCTAGGAAATTCTGTGAAAACATCTTTGAAACGATAGTCAGCAACAAAGAGTTTGAAACAGAAATAGTCATGATGTTTTCATTCTGACCAGACAGAGTTCATTCCGTGCAGCCATCTCCCTGTCAGGCTTGTGTGTGCAATAAAAGCCAATTTATGATTTTGCAGCTAACCCAATGCCAAGATTGCAAGATGGAGCACAACCCATCTGCAAAAATACACAAATGTGAGAATGTCTGCCTGTGTACACACGTGTGAGATTAATAAGGCACATTAGGTTTCCATTTCGGTGCTTTTTAGCGTTCTCATGTCAGTTCCGAGAAAAGCTGGTTAGCGTTTTTACAGAATCACTCGTGTGTTGTCATGAGTCTGATGGTCAAAAAAATAGTCACAGGTTTTCTAAAGCACAGCACTTCAAACCCTCATGTCAGTCTGAAACAACACAACACAACATAAGGGTCACATCAGAAAAGAATAAATGGAATGCTTAAAATTTTTTTAAATTTAAAAATGGAATATTTTAAGAATAAAAGTAAAGAATTAAAACATTACCAAACAGATTTGGACCCCTGCCCCGCCGGTGATATTGAATAGCAGTAGGGGGATTTCATTTGTGAATTAAAACTGTACTTTAGTCATGATTCTGCACAGGTGTGGAGCACTTGCAGCGGGCTATGCAGAAAGCCATCCCGTTGGAGTCCGCGCTCTGTATCTCACATCTCCAGGAGGCAGAAGGGTGTCATGGAGAAGAGGTGCCCTGGGCTCAGGATGCCTGGGCTCCAGTGCTGGTTCTGCCTCTTACTGGCAGTTTGAACTTAGAAAAGATAGTTGAGCTTTATTAGCCTCGGTATCCTCATCTTTAAAATGAGATAAATAATAGTGCCAACCTCAGAGAGACTATAGATTCAAGTAAAACAAGGCATAGAAAGCCCGCCTTTCAACAGCTAGCTGCCAGGGCTCCTAACAGGAACATGCTCAGTAGTAGCTGTTGTCATTACCGATCTCAGGCTTGAGGTATGAATTTAAGTCAATAGCTTAGCGTTTTCAGGGAGAGTTTCTAATTGTGTGATAATGAATTTCAATTGTTAAAGAAAATTTGAACAAAAATCAAGGATATGGGTTTTTATTTTTTTGAATGGGTATGGCGCAGGGGGCTTCCTGGTACTCCTGTACTCTCTACACGTGGGTGAAGCCAATAAGTGCTGCAGTATCACTTTATTTTCCCAAGGACATTTTTGGTGTCAGGAATAAATCTGGGTGACAGGCAGAAATGGTAAATGGAACTTCAGCCTTGTTGCTCTCAGCATTACTATCACCATATGTTTTACATCCTCTCCATCTCATCCATCCATCCATCCATCCATCCATCCATCCATTTATTCAGCCACCTGCTCACCCATTCCTCCCTCCCTCCTAGGTGCTAGGCATTGGAGATATAATATAAATTAGAGATAGTCCTTGTCCCCCAAAAGCTCACAGAGTGGGAGTGCAGGGAAGGTGGTAGTAGTTGTGGTGACAGACATTTAGGATAATTATTCCACAAAGAAGTTAGTATAATGATTGCGATAGGCATAGGATTTTGTGGAAACAGGGCTACCAAGGACTTCCTGTAAAAAGTTTCCTTACATTGGATTTTAATATTCACTATTTCAGTATGAAGAGCTCTCTCTCTCTATGAAATTTTGTTTATACCAACAAGCAATTGAAATTTAAACGCTCCACAGTTAGATTAAGGCCCCTAGTTGCTCCCAGGAATATATAGCTATTTAGCTTTCCCCGATAAGTCCAACCTCCTTAGTCACTTTAAAACAGGGGTGAGGAATGTCCAGCCCACAGGCGTGTAAGGCAAATCATTTGGCCAGGCCCTGCCAAGGCAACCGCAGGCAGGACTCGAAATTCAATAAACCTAGGAGCTTTTTCCACAGCAACATATATTTATATTAAGAGAATCATAATAATGTAAACAAATTTTGAGGGACAAGGAAGGGACGTCCATTATGGGATAGACAGGACACAAAAGCACATGACGGGACAGACACGTATACTTCTCGACAGCTGCCCGTGGCCCATCTGCCTGTATTTCGGTGACCCAGAGGACAGTCAGTGCCAGGCAGGTTAGGAGTGTACATGTTGCGAAAGTGTTTACACACTGTGGCGAAACTACCTCGATCTGGTGATGATGAGACAAAATGTGATGAGATGATTTTTTGCGACGTTGATGACCTTGCCTCAGATACTGATGACGATGTTGTTGACTTCTTTGTTGACACAGACAATCCGACCTTTATCCACATGTCCACAATCAACAATCCTCGCAAAAACTGAATCTCAGATTAAGATTAAGGACATTATAGTACACAGAAAAGACCTCAAGAGTCAATGATACGAACATTGGATATGTTCCAAATCTAAGATGCAGGATTAGAACAGTGATCAAAGCAAAATAATCACATCGCTGGCGACACACACATTGGATAGTTATTAAAACATAAGTGGTGTGATATCCTACAAATGGTGACTACAAAGAAAAGAAAAGTTGATGCAGAGTGTGGATCTAACTGGACAAATGATTTTTTTTTTGTTGAAGTCAAAGGCAAACCTGTGTGCCTAGTTTGTGGTGATGCGTTAGCAGTAATAAAAAAAAGCCAAATTGGAGCATCATTACCACTCAAAACATGCTGAACTCAGTTAATTGAGATGCCAGATGCATCTGGATAAAATCAATGCTCTTCAGCGGAGTTTGGAATCACAATAAACCACTTTCACTAGGCCTCGTTGTGACAGAGACAACATTATTCAGACAAGTTATGTAGTGAGCGAGGTAATTGCAGAGAAGCTGAGGCCTTGTGTAGAGGGAGAGTTTGTGAAAGTACATGGTGGCTGCTGTGGAGTTGTTAGCATCAGACAGAGTCAAATTGTTTCAGAGGGTTAGTTTGTCTCAGAGAACCGTCTCAGATCGGATTCCTGACTTAGCACAAGACATTGAAAAACCAGTGAAGGATTCTGCAGATTTCCAATTTTTCTTCCTGGCTTGTGACGAGACAACGGACATAACAAATAGGGCCCAAATGGCAATTTTCGCTAGTGGGATAACTGCAGAGTTTGACACGTGAGAGGAACTGCTGTCACTGGAAGCCATGCATGGCACCACAAGAGGTGAGGACTTGTTTGAGAGACTTGTTTTAGGAATGAAAAAATTTGAGCTAACATTTGAAAAATTAAGCGGCCTTACCACAGATGGAGCTCCAGCCATGGTTGGCTCGCAAAAAGGGTTCATTGCATTTGTCAAGAAAGAACTGAATTGTCTCAGTCTTGATCCAGGTGGTTTAATTAGATGCCACTGCATCACACACCAAGAAAGTCTGCACAGTTGTTGTGGCTTAACAATGTGATGTCAACAGTAGTGTCATGCATACATTTTGTCAAAAGAGGGTTTAACAGCCGCCAGTTTGAGGAGTTACTGAATGATCTTGACTCTGAGTGTGGTGATCTGGTTTATCACTGTGAAGTGCCGTGGCTGAGTCATGGGAACATGCTCACGAGATTTTACAAACTGTGGGATGAAGTCAAGCAGTCCATGGAGGTGAAGGGAAAACCTGCCAGGGAACTCAATGATAGCAAGCGGCTGTGTGATTTAGTGTTCATAGTGGACATTCCCAAGTACCTCTCAGAGCTGAACATCAAGCTGCAGGGTCCCAACCAGCTTCTCAGCTCCCTGCTTTCAAACATAAAATCATTTGAAGCTAAATTAAGGCTGTGGAAAGTGCAACTCGAAAGGAATAACACGGTGCATTTCCCCACTCATGGAAAGCCTTCTATGACACTTGATATGCTGGTGAATGTGTGAAACTAATTGAGGCATTTAATGAAAGATTCAAGGATGTGAAAAGCAAACAAATGGAACTGAACATCTCGGCTACACCGTTCAATGTGGAATCAGCTGATGTGCCTGATAACCTACAACACGAAATCATTCAGCTGCAAAGCGATGATGAGCTGAAAGCTAGGTACAACAACCTCCCCCTGCTTGAGTTCTATAAATGTTACATAAGCAATGATGAATTTCCCACTTTGAGGAGACATGCATTGAAATACGCACCTGTGTTTGGAACAACTTACTGCTGTGAGCAGTTCTTTTCAAAACTTACCGTCACAAAGAGTGGACTGCGCTCCAGACTGACCGACACAAACCTGGAAAAGCAGTTGTGAGAAGCTACATCATCAGTACCAGCTAACATCACACGCCTCACCAAAGGGAAGCAGTTTCAGACATCACATTAGGGGTGGGTTAATTAAATGTTTGACCAAATATAGCAGGCTAATTTTTAAGTTGATAATTTTGTATGGCCCTCAAATGATATTATATCTAAATGGCCCTTAAAAAGTTTCTCCACCCCTGCTTGAAAGCATAATGTGCACATGTATCACTACTAATGTTCTACTGTGAATTCATGTTTAGCCAGGGCTGGAAGGCTGCAATATGGTTAATGTGAGCCAGACTCTGAGAAGACCCAGCTGAGGTGTGGTAACTTGGTGAATTAAATCTTAGGAACCTCAGTGTGTGTGTGTGTGTGTGTGTGTGTGTGTGTATTCACAGTGGAGAGAGGGGCAACATTTACATTTGCATTTATTTGGCCATCAGTTAGTTAATTAGTCCTTTATTAGTACACAGACTTAGGGTCATGTTTTTGAACCACAAATCATAGTGTGTCGGGATGCTCTCCAACTCACTGATCTACCTGGCCAGGGCCTATGCTCCCTTTTGAATTTTTTCTTCCTTTTTAAAAATTTATTTATTAATTAATTTATTTTTGTTACAGATGTTTCTCCTTTTCCCTCCTAGACACCCTCCTCCTGATCCTCCAACCCCAGCATTAATGTCTATGTACACTGGTTACACATACATGTATATAAGTTCTTTGGTTTATCTCATCCATCCCTGCCCCCCCACCCCCACCTACCCCACCCCCGACATTTGTCAGTCTGAACTGTACTCCTTTCTATGTCTCTGGGTCTATTTTGTTGATCAGCTTATTTTGTTCAACACATTACACAGATAAGTGAGATCATATGATATTTGTCTTTCTCTGATTGGCTTATTTCGCTTAGAATAATACTCTCCAGATCCCTGCATGTCATCTCAAAGGATAAGAGATCTTCCTTTCTTACAGTTGCATAGTATTCCATTGTGTATATGTACCATGGCTTTTTTATCCACTCATCTATTGATGGACACTTGGGCTGTTTTCAGATCTTAGCTATTGTAAATAGTGCTGCTATGAACATAGGGGTGCATATATTCTTTCTGATTGGTGTTTCAGGCTTCTTAGGATATATTCCTAGAAGATGGGTCACTGGGTCAAATGGCAGATCAATTTTTAATTTTTTGAGGAAACACCATACTGTTTTCCATAGTCAAGGAATGCACCAGTCTGCATTCCCACCAGCAATGTACTAGAGTCTCCTTTTCTCCACACCCTCGCCAGCACTTGTTGTTTGATGATTTGTTGATGGCAGCCATTCTGGCAGGTGTGAGGTGATACCTCATAGTCATTTTCATTTTCATCTCTCTGATGATTAGTGACATTGAGCATTTTCTCATATGTTTCTTGGCCATTTGTATGTCCTGTTTGGAGAGGTGACTATGTAGGTCCTCTGCCCATTTTTCAATTGGGTTCTTTGTCTTCCTTTGGTTGAGTTGTATGAGTATTCTATATATTTTGGAAATTAACCCCTTATCTGATGTATCGTTGGCAATTATGCTCTTCCATATAGTGGGTTTGTTTCTTTTGCTGTGCAGAAGCATTTTAGTTTGATGTAGTCCCATTTATTCATTTTTTTCCTTTGTTTCTCTTGCCTTAGGTGTTGCATCAGTGAAAATTCTGCTGCGTGTGATGTCTGAAATTTTGTTGCCTACATTTTCTTCTAGGATTTTTATGGATTCACAGTCACATTTAAGTCTTTTATCCATTTTGAGTTTATTATTGTGTATGGTGTAAATTGGTGGTCTAGTTTCATTTTTTTGCATATAGCTGTCCATTTTCCCAACACTATTTATTAAAGAGGCTGTCTTTACTGCACTGTATGCTCTTGCCACCTTTGTCAAATAGAAATTGGACACAATGTCTTGGGTCAATTTCTGGGTTCTTTGTTCTGTTCCATTGATCTATATGTCTGTTCTTGTGCCAGTATCAGGCTGTTTTGATTACAATGGCTTTGTAGTATAACCTGATATCTGGTATTGTGATCCCTCCTACTTTGTTCTTCTTTTTCAAGATTGCTGTGCTATTAGCGGTTTTCTTTGGTTTCTTATAAACTTTTGGAGTATTTGTTCTACTTCCATGAAATATGTCATTGATATTTTAATGGGGATTGCATTGACTCTATAGATTGCTTCAGGTAGTATGGACATTTTAATGATGTTAATTCTTCCAATCCGGAAACAAGGTAGATGCTTCCACTTTTTTATATCGTCCTCTATTTCTTTTTTCAATATGCTGTAGTTTTCTGCAAATAGGTCCTTTACTTCTTTGGTTAAGTATACTCCTAGGTATCTTAATTTTTTGCCACAATGGTAAATGGGATTTTTTCTGTTTCTCTTTCTGTGAGTTCATTATTGGTGTATAAGAATGCTGTCGATTTCTTGATGTTAATTTTGTATCCTGCTACTTTGCAAAATGCATTTATTAAATTTAGTAGATTTTTGATGGAATCTTTAGGGTTTTCTATGTACAATATCATGTATCTGCAAATAATGACAGTTTCACTTCTTCCTTTCCAATTTGGATCCCTTTTATTCTTTCTTCATGTCTAATTGCTGTGGCTAAGACTTCCAGTACTATGATAAATAAAAGTGGTGAAAGTGGACATCTCTGTCTTGTTCCTGTTCTTAAGGGAAATGCTTTTTAGTTTTTGTCCATTGAATATGATGTTGGCTGTAGGTTTTTCATATGTTTTCATAGTTTTTTTTTAATGTGGCCTTTATATGTCAAGATATGATCCCTCTATTCCCACATTGCTGAGCATTTTTATCAGAAATGGATGCTGGATTTTGTCAAATGCTTTTTCAGCATCTATTGATACGGTCATATGGTTTTTATCTTTCATTTTGTTTATGTGGTGCATCACATTTATTGATTTGCAAATATTATACTAGCCTTGCATCCCTGGGGTGAATCCCACTTGGTCATGGTGAATAACTTTTTTAATGTATTGCTGGATCAGATTTGCTAATATTTTGTTAAGGATTTTGGCATCTGTGTTCATCAGGGATATTGGCCTGTAGTTTTCTTTCTTTGTAGTGTCTTTATCTGGTTTTGGAATTAGAATTATGCTGGCCTCATAAAACAAGTTTGGAAGTCTTCCTTCTTGAATTTTATGGAATAGTTTGAGGAGAATGGGTGTTAGTTCTTCTTTGAATGTTCGGTAAAACTCCCCTGTGAAGCCATCCAGGCCCTGGCTTTTGTTTGCTGGGACATTCTTGATTACATTTTCAATTTTCTTAGTTGTTATTGGTCTGTTCAAGTTTTCTATCTCTTCCTGATTCAGTTATGGGAGACTGTGTGTTTCTAGAAATTTGTCCATTTCGCCTAGATTGTTCAATTTGTTGGCGTATAATTGTTCATAGTATTTGTTAACGATCCTTTGTATTTCTGTGGTGTCAGTTGTTACTTCTCTTTTGTTTCTGATTTTGTTTATTTGAGTTCTCTCTCTTTGTTTCTTGGTGAGTCTAGCTAAGGGTCTATCAATCTTATCTATCTTTTCAAAGAACCAGCTCTTTGTTTCATTGATCTTTTGAACTCCTTTTTTAGTTTTTGTGTTGTTTATTTCTGCTCTGACCTTTACTATTTCTTTCCTTCTACTTGCTATGGGTTTTTCTTTTTGTTTGCTTTCTAGTTCTTTAATTTGTGAGGTTTGATAGTCAATTAGACATTTTTCTTGTTTTTTTTTTTTTTTCTTATCCTCACCCGAGGACATTTTTTCATTTTTTGTTCAGATAGAGTGGGAGGGAGAGAGAGGAAGAGAGAGAGAGAAACATCGACATGAAAGGGACACATCGAGTGGCTGCCACCCACACGACCAACCAGGGCTGGGGACAAACTGCAACCGAGGTACATGCCCTTAGCGGGAACCAAACCCGGGTCTCTCTGGACCACAGGCCAATGCTCTAACCGCTGAGCCAAACCGGCCAGGGCTCTTATTTCTTGATGTAGGCCTGTAGTGCTATGAACTTCCCCCTCAGGACTGCTTTTGCTGTGTCCTATAGATTTTGTGTTTCTGTGTGTTCATTTTCATTGGTTTCCAGGAAGGTTTTAATGTCTTCCTTGATCTCCTTGGTAACCCATTCATTGTTTAATAGCATGCTATTTAGCATCTATGTGTTTGAATGTTTTTGTTGTAATTGATTTCTAATTTCATGCCATTGTGATCTGAGAAGATGCTTGATATGATGTGAATCTTCTTGAACTTGTAGAGACTTAGTTGTGTCCTAACATGTGGTCTATCTTTGAGAATGTTCCATGTGCACTTGAGAGGAATGTGAATTCTGCAGTTTTGGGGTGTAAGTCTCTGTAGATATCTATTAAATCCATTTGATCTAGTGCATCATTTAGAGTCTCTGTTTCCTTATTAATTTTTTGTCTAAAGGATCAATCAAGTGTTGACAGCGGGGTGTTGAAATCCCCTGCTATGATTGTATTGCTGTCAATTTCTCCTTTGAAGTCCTCCAGAAGTTTTAAAATATATTTTGGTGCTCCTATATTGGGTGCATATATGTTTACCAAGGTTAAATCTTCCTGTTGGATAGATCCTTTCAATATTATGTAGTGGCCTTCTATATCTCTAGTTATGTCCTTCATTTTGAAGCCTATTTAATTCGATATGAGTATTGTTACCTCAGCTTTTTTTTTTTTCTGTTTGTTTGGAAGATTTTTTTTCCATCCCTTCACTTTCAACCTATGTGAGTCTTTTGTTGTGAGATGGGTCTCTTGTAAACAACATATATATGAGCCATGCTTTCTTATCCAATCAGCTACTCTTGTGTCTTTAGATTGGAGTATTTAATCCATTTAAAGTTACAGTTATTATTGATATGTACTTATTTATTGCCATTTTTGTTTATTGTGGTTTTATTTTCTTCCTATTTCTTCTACTAATTACAGCAGTCCTTTTAACATTTCTTGCAGTGCTGGTTTGGTGCTAATATATCCCCTTAGCCTTTTGTGTGTGTATCTGGGAAGCTCTTTATTTCACCTTCTGTTTTGAATGATAGCCTTGCTGGATAGAGTCATCTTGGATTCAGATCCTTGTTTTTCATGACCTTGATTACTTCATGCCATTCCCTTCTGGCCTGTAGTGTTTCTGTTGAGAAGGCAGCTAATAGCCTTATGGGGGCTCCTTTGTAGGTAACCTGTTGCTTTTCTCTTGCTGCCTTTAGGATTCTCTCCTTGTCTTTAATTTTTGGTATTTTAATTATTATGTGTCTTGGTGTGGGCCTGTTTAAGTTCTTCTTACTTGGGGCTCTCTGTGCTTCTTGTACTTGTATGTCTTTTTCCTTCACCAAGTTAGGGAAGTTTTCTGTCACCATTTCTTCAAATATATTCTCTAACCCTTGCTCATTTTCTTCTTCTTCTGACACTCCTATGATGTGGATGTTGTTACATTTCCTGTTGTCCCACAGTTCTCTTAAGCTGTCTTCCTGTTTTTTAATTGTTTTTTCTTTTTGGTTCTCTGATTGGGTGATTTTTTCTACCCCGTCTTCTAAGTCACTGATTTGATCCTCGGCTTCCTCTACTCTGCTGGTTATTCCTTCCAATATGTTCTTTATTTCTGCTATGTCATTCTTCATTTCTGCTTGGTGGTTTTTCATTTTCAATTGATTTATTTTCATTGTTTTTATATCTTTACTCATGCTGTTGAGGTTCCTCATTATCATCCCTCTGAATTCTATCCCTGAGAACTTGCTTAACTGCTTTTCATTGATGACTTTTTCAGTACAGTTCTCTTGTTCTTTCATTTGGGATTTGTTTCTTTGTTTCACCATTTTGGCTGTCTCAGTGGGTTTTGGAGGCTGCCAAATTTCCCCTGTGCGTTTTGGTGTTCCGCTGTTTGTGGCTCCCTCTACAGTGTTTGAATGAGTGTGGGAGACCCATGTTAAACACCATTGTAAAGTCTTACTTTCCTGGGTAGATTTGCAAGCCCGGGAAAGGTTCAGTTATCCTCTAGCTTTTTTCCTGGAGGTTATTAGTCTCAGTTTCTTGATGAGCCTTGATTTGTAGCCCTCAGCTGAATGAAAAAAAATCCTTCGGGTGTTCAGGGTAAGAGGATTTCCAGCAGGTGGGGCAGATGCTTGCTGGCAGCCTCTAGCTGTTAATCAGCCTCACTTTGCATTTCTCTGGCCTGGCCTAGTGGTGTCAAATTCCTGAGGGAGGGGCTGTTGCTTCTCCCTGGGCTCTGGGAAGGGGCTCTTTAAGTAAGATGGCTACTGTCCTGTGAGGGAGGGTTTCAGCACAAAACTCCTATCGCTCCCAAATCTGCACACAGTTCCAGTCCAGTCTGCCCTCCCTCTGCTGAAGCCCAAGGTGAGTGGCTGTAGGTAATTTAGTGCTCTGTCTCGGCCCTCTTCACTGTGGAGCCGGCTTGGGATTTTAACCCTGAGGGAGCTGCTCACAGTTAAAACAGCTGCTCTCCGTGGGCACCCAGCCTGCCCTCTCACACCTCCGCAGTTCCTACCAGGCTCGATTTAGTGTTCTCTTTTTGTCCCTGGTTATATGGGTTCTCTCCAGCTGCTTTTCTGTTGTTTTTTTCCCAACAATTTGTCTTTATTTTAGTCGTAATTCCAGTTTGGTCTTGGGAGATGGTCTGTGTAGCTTCCATTCACTCCGCTGCCATCTTGGAATCTGGCCTATGCTCCTTTTTATGCTGTTTTCTTTGAGAGCTGTTTGTGTCATAAATTATCTCAAGTAAATTTCTTTTGTTAGCTGCGAAGTGACATTTGGAATAAGGGCCATTAGTGTCATTATTATTATTTTTATCAGAACTTAAACATGTCAGAAGAGAAAAGAAAATCCTGTAATCCTAACAAGATACTGCTCAGTTGTACCAAAAATCTTTAAATTCCCACTCATTTGGGCACATTTATTAAAAGAATGATTGTTATAGAAACCTCACTCTATCCTCATCCAATCTTCACAATGGTTTTTTGGTATTTACTCTAAAAACAGTATCAAATTACTACAAACTTTAAACCTGCACCCCTAATGTTTATGTAAAACCAAACAACACTTCATTGTCTTTGAAGAAAATCAGCTTAACAGACAGGGGGCCTGGATATTTCAGTGTGCAGTCTACCATATTTGTTTTAGCATTTTAAATCTTTTTCATAAACCTATTTATTTTTGATAGACTGTATACCATCAATGATTTACTTATTTTGTGACATAAAATAATAAATCAAACAAGGAATTTTTTTGGTGGTAGATAGATTTTAGAGCATTTGTAAACTTAAGAGTTGAAAGAAGAAGAAAAACAACTGGTAAGGATTGAGCAACAACACAGACTACAGCAAGCAATGAATTCACGTGGCTCCCACCTTCCTTTCTTCAAGTCCTTTGGTATATTAGTACAGATGCAGAACTGAGTGAGTCCTCTAGTCCTTACTTTTCTGATGATGGTGTAGTTTTGAACATGGAAAGTGATCTAGTACGTGAAATCCATCATCTATTGTCTTGTCTTTCTTGCATCTCAGGTTGCCACCCATCCAGTTTTCCATTTTTTATATTGTGTAGGGCTGAGGCAAAGATCCAGACCATAGAACAATGCAAGAGAGAAGCAGAGGGCAGCCTGCTATGATGGAGGGCCCAGAAAAGCTAAGAGACACCCAGGAAGGAGCCGACCTTCCCTGCATGTGGCTCTGATACCCGGTATAGGTAACACCAGTGAGCCCTTCCTGATCTTTTCTCTACCAGGAAGAGAGAGCAGAGTGAAAAAAAGTTACATAGCTCATTTGAAGATGAATAAGTTACCTACCCTGCTTTCAAGGTGTTTCAGTCTAGGTGAGAAAGACATTTAAGCCAGTGATTAAATTTGCTAAGGTAATTATTATAATGGGGAGCAATTTTGAACAGAAACAGCATAGATGTGAAAGCAAGTCAAACTCACCCTTTTTCTGAGCTTTGTAACCAAGAGCAACGTGATTAATGGCTTTGATCTTGTTTCTTCATCTGTTGGAGGGGGTACATTCTCTAACTGGCAGATAATGCATGTAAAGTGCCCAGTATTGGGCTTAGCATCCAATAAACGGCAGAGTGTGGATATGCATCAAGGGCTAATACAGGCCTCCAGGCCAGTGGGCTCACTGAGTCTGGAGTTCCCTGTCACAAGTGCAAGAAAGGCTTTCATTGGAACACTGGGGCCCAGAACTAGCAAGGAGTTGTCACAGGCAGAATTTAATCTCTATCAATTTGAAGGGAAAACACTGTGGCTGGCAGCCCCCAAAAGCTCACTGCCATTTTTTCCGTCATCCTGATTTCTGACACTTGAATGGGTCCTACCTGAGTCACTTTTGGCCACTTAGCTCCTTGTTTACTTGAAGAACCCTGCTCTTCCTTCTCTTTCAGGCCTCCCATACAGTATTTTCCTCTTGCCCTTCTCTCCACTCACTGGCTTACTGTATTTGAATAGTACTATGATTTGAAGTCATATTATATATGCATTATAATAGATATGAATCATAAGAAAAATAGAATTTATTTGGTCACTGCTGCCTTTTTGTGAACTAAAAGCGATTGGTTAATGTTAATTGAGCTCTTACTAAGTGTTATGTACCCCACATTTTATGCATTATATCATTGTTTCTCAGACTTTAATGTAAATATATGTCAGCTGGGAGTCTTGTTAAAAGGTAGGTTCTGATTCATTTGCTCTGGGCAGGGCCAGAGAGCTCCATTTTTAACAAGCTCCTGGGTGATGCTGCTGGTCCACAGACTGCATTTTGAATAGCAAGGCATTTGATCCTGGTGACAACAGTATGAGGTAATTATTATTATTATTATTTACTTTACATATGTGGAAACTAAAGGTTAGAGGAATTCGATAATTTTCCCAAGGTCATCTTGCCAGAAACCAGCAGAGCTTGACCTCTAACCTAGGCCTGCCTCCTGGGATAGTGAATGTTACCTGGATTTTGGAAATGTCCTACAACACCCAAGGGTGATCTGAGGCTACCTGAAATAGAATTTATATTTTTAGTTAACTAATTCTTTCTTTTTTTAAATGAAACTTCTTTTCCAGTTTAATTCCTCTTTATGCAGGATCTTGTGTTACATGGTGATTCAGATGTGTTGGATTTTGTTTCTAAAGATGAGATGTAAAGTTTAGTGGAATTTGTTTGCCGAAATTCTAGTTTAGAAAACATTGTGTCACTGATGCAGTCTGGACTGAACACAAGAGGAAATAGCTGGGGAAGGATGCATGTGAGCAGAGAAAATCCTTAGCTGATTTATAGTTTAACACTGGATGGACACAGGCCAGCAGAAAAAGAGGCAGTCCCTGTCCTTAACAGATTAGATATATTTTAAAATATAGCATTTGACCTGCTTATAAAATTCATATGTTTTATACTAAAAATGTGAGCTTCAGAAATGTAATTTAAAAAATTATCTGAACTCCAACCAGCAGTATTTCCTATTTTACTTTTATTTTCACATTTTAAAAGTCCTCACATGTAAATTTAAAAGACCGAGGACCACATTTACACAGAACAGCAAGAGTTCAGTGTGGCAATATCTTCCCATAAATAATTTAAACACTATTTTTGGTTTTGAGGGGCAGTGGGAGTAAAAGGGGCAGCGTTAGGATCCACCCCTACCCCTCACTTCCCACCCCGCAAAGATTTAAGAAATGCAAATACGCTGTTTCAGCCCGTGCAAGAGTTTTGGAGGCTTGTTCCAACTTTCACTAAAGGTCCCAAGGCTCGGTGGGACCATGCAGCTGGGGACTGATGCTAATCGCTCTCAAACCAGGTCCCGGGTCACCGACGCATGCGCAGTGTGGCTGCCGGGCTCCGTGGGCGTTTTGCAGGCCTATTTCTCCCTGGCAGGTTTTGTGCGGTCAGCACAAGGGCCAGAACGGCGACTGTGAGCAGTTCTGATCCTGAGCCAGGAGGTGGAAACCGTCTCTAAGTGAAAATCACCTCTCGTCCAAATAGGCACGGGGGTTGGGGGCGGGTTTCTGCAGGCGTCTACACACACACACACACACACGTGTTTAAGGTGCCAAAACATCCTTACGCTACTAACTTGGAGGAAGAGCAATTATGTGTCGGGAGATAATTTAGGGGATAGAACGGGGAGGGGGGTGGGGCACCGATCTCTCAAACTTTCAACACTGTGTCCTCCAGATGCTCTGAGCCCCGTTTGCATTTGGGGGAGTCCGGGCGCCCCAACTACTCCTTTGCTCCTCTCAGACCCTTTACAAAACCTCTCCAGCGGCTTGGGGGTTCTCAGAAGGAAGCCCACCATGTAGGAGTGTTCAGCCACACTGTCCCCAAACCGGGAAGCTGCCTTGAGAGCCAATCCCCGGAGGCCTGGGGCTGTGAAGCTCAGCGCCCGGGGGCTGGTGGTGGGCGGAGGCGCCGGGACGCCCCAGGCCGCCCCCGCCCCGCCGGCCGCAGACCCCAGGCCCGGGCGGCGCGCGCTCCCACCAGCGCCTCTGGGGACTCGCAGACGGCGGCGAGACGGGCGGGCGGCGCGCTGGGCATGCTCAGTCGCCGGGCGCCAGGCTCGCAAGTCGGAAGCCTGTGCGCGGCCGCTGCTGCCGAGCCGGCCGAGGCGCACAGAGAGCGCGGGACTCACTGCAGCGGCGGCCGGGCGGCGGCGGACGCGGGGCGTGGAGCGAGCCGAACCCCGCGGGGGACCCCCAATCCCAGGGCCACGCCACCGGCTCCCTCGCACCCTCTCAGGGAAGGGGACGGCCCGGCTGGCGTCGGCGGGGCGCGCAGGAACCGCAGCGGCGGCCGCATCCTCGCCGCCTGCCCGGGCCGGGCCGCGTCCCGGAGCCGTCGGGCATGGAGCTGTGGAGGCAGTGCGCCCAGTGGCTCATCCATTGCAAGGTGCTGCCCGCCAACCACCGGGTGACCTGGGACTCGGCGCAGGTGTTCGACCTGGCACAGACCCTCCGCGATGGAGTCCTTCTCTGCCAGCTGCTCAACAACCTCCGGGCGCGCTCCATCAACCTGAAGGAGATCAACCTGAGGCCGCAGATGTCCCAGGTGAGGAGGCCGGCGCGGGCGCCACCGCCTCCAGCCGGCGTCTCCCATTAATCACCCTGCTAATTTCTTTGTGTGGATGCAAACATGTAGGTGCGCCCCGGCTTGCCCTGCCTCCCAGCCTTCTGCTTTGGGGACCACTTCGGCTTTTTTTTTTTTTTTTTTTACCTTGGCTGGGAATGGTTTAGCTCTTCAGCTGAATGCTAAAGCCCCGCGTCCAGAGATGGCAGGAGGTTTCGGAAAGGCTTTCTGTGAGCGGGAAACAATATTGTCTTAGGGTGCCCTTCACCTACTTTTGTGCATGTTGTGTGCGTGTGTGTGCAACAAAAGGAATCTGATCCAACTCTTTAATAATAAGGAAGGAGTGGGATGAACCGAGATGATGAGGTGATTTTTGCCTTTAGTTTGTTCTTTGGCTTTGCGTTCCGTCCCCATGTTTTCTTGAAAGAGGAACCATGACTTCAATGAGGACTCTAGGAAGTGGAGGGCGTACCCGTACCGTTATCTGTACTGCGATGACCCTGGTCAAAGGGAGGGAAAGGGATCACCACACAGCGGTGCCCCGAAAGCCCCCTGAGCGTGTGGCCAGCTGGCAATCGAGAGGCTGTGTTTACAGCTCTTGCTGAACCATGTGAGAAGGAGCGAGGCCAGCCTCTCTCAGCAGCGACAGGAAATGAGAAGTTTCGCTCGAGATTCCGCTTTCCCTCATTCAGGGCTGGCTCTGCTGGCGTGGTGCATGGTTGGCTCCCGTGTCTGGAGCCTTGCCTGGAGGTGCCTCTTTGAGGGGTTAAAAAAAGGGCAATTCTGGAAGGCTGTGTGCACCCTAGAGTCAACTCAAAAGTCACAGCTCAGTGGAACAGTACTTTCTGGGTCCTGTCAGAAAGTTTTTGCACAGAAAGTTGGTAAACCCGATTCAGCACATGGATTTTGTCTTTCACAATGTAAAAAACCCGCTTTCAACTTAAAAGGGAGGGGAAAGAGTCTTTTCCATGACACATTGGAGCACTCATCCTGAATGACATGGAACCTCAGCTGCTTAGCAACCAGAGCAGTGCCTTTTACAAGGGACTGACTTTGTATACTTTACTAATTATGTATTCATCTCTTCTTCTTGATGTCAGTGTTTTATCAGGGTCCCTCTGCACCTCAAATTCAGCATCCCTTGCCGGCCTACCTTCAACTTGCTGGTTAGTAGTCTCCAAGAAAGCACAGGCTTGTAAGGGGTGACAGCCATATGTTTTTAGAATTGAGATCAATTGTTTTCTACTCTCCTATAATCCTAGATGGTGATTGCTAACTCCATGGACCCCTTTTGAGTTGCTCCCATTCTGGATATTCTGTCCAGGGGGTTAGCAGACATTTCCATTCAGCTGGGCGCCCACAGATACCCATTCTCCACCTGGCCTCTAGCCTAGGGGGCAGAGCAGGTCAGGATGCCGTGGCCCACCAGCAGGAAGAATAGCACTGTGTGCATTTCCTGAAACTTCAGTGTCCTGGATCCCTTGGGAGTTGTTCAGTAAGTTGTTCTCAATAATCAGGTTTTCTGGACAGCAGAGGATCTCTCTTATTTTTAACCTCCTAACCCTTATTCGAGTGTTAACAATTGTTAAAAATCTTTTAAAATGTGTTTTTGCTCTATCTTCTCTTTGTAGTACATATTAGATATAATTTTTGTTTGTTTTTTTTATCCTCACCCGAGGACATTTTTGCATTTATCTTTAGATAGAGTGGGAGGGAGAGAAGGAGGAAGAGTGAGAGAGAAATATCGATGTGAGAGAGACACATTGACTGGTTGCCACCCACACGACCCCAACCCGGGCTGGGGACGAACAGCAACCAAGGTATGTGCCTTTAGTGGGAACTGAACCTGGGACTCTCTGGTCCGCGGGCCGACGCTCTAACCGCTGAGCCAGATATAATTTAATCCTTTTGATGACTAAAGATTGTGATTATAAGCATCATTAATGAAAATGAGCACTTATGGTGCTCTGAGAAATTTATTCCCTACTAGGGGGTACCACAATGAACACAGCAGGATCCTCGCCCTAAAGGAATCGTTACTGTGCTATCAGATAAGCCACCAGGCTATATAATGAGCAAAACAGCTGAATGACCTTCCTTAGGCTGTTGTGCTTTTGGACTCTTAAGTCTGACCAACTCTGAGCTTCCTGGTTCCAACTTCAGTGCAGTTTCCTTTGTAATGTACTATGAGTGAGGGCTTCTCCCAGAAGTGAACCCTGGAAGGCTAGTGCCTGAATATGGTAGTCTGTTTTCTTCTTGGTTCTTGGCCACATTGCAGAGAGATAAGGTTGCTAAATAGCTGAGTGCTGGACAGGTGAGTGTGCATCATACAAATTGTCATTAAATCCTTAAATGAGACTTATTAAATGGTTTCAATGAACAAGTTGACATATTTAACACACCTGCAAGTGTCCTGCACATACTATGTAACTTAATAGGTGTTCACTACTAGCAAAATTATTTGAAACATTTTTTTCCCTGCTGTTGTCATAGGTTACAATACAAATTTTAAAAGACTTGCAAGGCCTACAAATGTTTTTGTGGATGCCATCTCTAAATATTTCTGACTATTCATATAATTTTCTTGGTAAAGGATCTAGATGCTTGTGTCATGAGGTTCTTACTCCATCAGCTCTGTTCATACTCTGTAGTGAATAACCTAGAAATCCTGACATGCTCCCAGCAGACTTTTTCTTCTGAATTTGGAGATGTCATTACTAGTACTTGTGGCTTTTGCCGTGTCTAAGAGCCATTCCATTCACCTGATTTAGGTTCTACTGAAGATGTTAATTTGAAATGGACCTAGAGCACATGATCTTCTAAGCCAGGAAATACCTGGAAGCTCTCACTTTCTAGGTGTGTGGTATTTGAGACTGTTATGAACAGAGGATGAAAAATGAAATTTTAGTTTATTGATGTTTTGCTTGGGCCATGGGGCCTGTTTATGAGTCAAGGGTAGAGAGGTGAGCACTTGGAAAGGAGTTGAGAGGGAGAGGCTGAGAGATAGGAGGGAAACCAGCACAATGTGTTTCTAGAAATCCAAGTGAATGAAGTGTTTCTAGAAGTGATGAGACGTGTCAGATGCTGCCGACGGATCAAGTAAAACAAGCATTGAGGAGGGAATATTGTATTAAGCAAAATAAAGTTGGGGGCCTTGTAATTTTGCTGTAAATAGAGCAGAAAAAAATGGGGTCTTGGCTAGTAGGGGGAAAAGGATCAAGAAAGGATTATTTGCTTATCACATAGAATTCTTATTTTATACCTATTAAAAGAACTCTTTTAGATTGAGACAATTTTATCATATGACACTCTTGTCTGTAGGTGTATGTGTGTGAAAAATAAATATATGTATATAAGAAAATATAAGTGAAATGAACTTACTGTGTTCCTGAAACTTCACTCAGATTGCTACTCTTCTGAATACCACTTCCTCTCAGAGACATTGATTTCCATTGATTATGGTTTTTTCATGTACTATTTTATCCTGAGTACCAAGGGTTGGTGATGTAACATTTCTAAAAGAACACACTACTGTTGTCCCCAAGATTTCCTTCCAAGCTAGAGCTGGGTTTTGATGCTGTTACTGCCTTTTACAAAAAAGTTAAAGAGAACTGTATTTCTGTTCTACATAACTGTACATAGATTTTAAAATTATGATTCTGTTAGTTTTAGCATTCAAATACATGGCTGTACTCCCTGCCCCTCAAACAAGGGCTGTGTGAAATGGTTGGGTTACCCTTCGGGGAGGAAAAAAGGATGTCATTGTCCAATAAGAGTGGTGTGCCCGGTTATATTTTTAGTCAGTTCAGAATAATGTCAATATTTAGTTTTTCTTCTCAGAAGTCAATTAGCTCTTTGCTATTTTTAGTTTATTCTCTTGGATAATCTGTTAGCACATTATCTTTTGTGTGTGTGTGGATGAGATTAACTAGATACACAGCAATCTCTTAAAATTTTTTTTATTTCTTGTTCTGGCCTGTGTGGCTCAGTTGGTTGAGCATTATCCCATACACCAAGAGGTTGCCAATTCGATTCCCGGTCAGGGCATATGCCAGGATTGTGGGCTCAATCCCCAGTAGGGGGTATGCAGGAGGCAGCAGATTGATGTTTTTCTGTCATATCAATGTTTCTCTCTCTCTCCCTTCCTCTCTCTGTAAAATCAATAAAAACATGAATTTTTTTTTATTTCTCAATTACAATTTACATTCAATATTATTTTGTGTTAGTTTCAGATGTACAGCATAGTGGTTAGGCAATCATATACTTTACAAAGTGATCCCCCTGATATTTTAAGTACCCACCTGGCACCATATAGAGTTATTACAATATTATTGACTGTGTTCCTTATGCTGTGCTATACATCCCTGTGACTATTTTGTAACTGCCAGTTTGTACATCTTTATCTCTTCACCGTTGCTACCTTCTCCCCTAATCCCCCTTCCCTCTGGCAACCATCAGTCTATTCTCTGTACCATTGAGTCTGTTTCTATTTTGTGTGTTTGTTTATATTTTTCTTTAGAGTTCACATGTAAGTGAAATCATGTAGTATTTGTCTTTCTCTGTCTGATTTATTTCACTTAGCATAATACCTTCTAGGTCAGCGGTTCTCAACCTGTGGGTCGCGACCCCTTTGGGGGTCAAACGACCCTTTCACAGGGGTTGCCTAAGACATAACAGTAGCAAAATTACAGTTATGAAGTAGCAACGAAAATAATTTTATGGTTGGGGGTCACCACAACATGAGGAACTGTATGAAAGGGTCGTGGCATTTGGAAGGTTGAGAACCACTGTTCTAGGTCCACCCATGCTGTTACAAATGGTAAGATTTCATTCTTTTTTTATGGCTGAGTAATATTCCATTGTATATATGTATTACAATTTCTTTATTCATTCATGTATTGATGGGCACTTGGGTTGCTTTCATATATTCTGCTAGCATAGTTTTAAACTTGACACCAATCAAGATCTTTTCATGTAAAGTAGTTAAGGCATATTAAGGCATAGTAAGTACTAGTTCTGTGTGCATCCTGAGCCTGGGATGAAGGATGGAAGTCCTGAAACTTTATTGGTAAGGTACAGTCCCATGGCTGCCAGGACAAGGAAAATGAAAAAGTGTCTTTTAAAAAAAATTTTAAGATGGTGAAAATTATATCATGTTTACAATGCAGATGGGATTGATCCACTATAGATCAGTGGTTTTCTAATTTTCAGACACAACAGATCCTTTTAACAATTATGATTCTGCCCTGGCCGTTTTTGCTCAGTGGTTAGAGCATCGGCCTGCAGTCCAGAGAGACCCGGGTTCGGTTCCTGCTAAGGGCATGTACCTTGGTGCAGTTTGTCCCCGGCCCTGGTTGGGGTGTGCGGGAGGCAGCCACTCGATGTGTCCCTTTCACATCGATGTTTCTCTCTCTCTCTCTCTCTCTCTCTCTTCCTCTTTCTCCCTCCCACTCTATCTGAACAAAAAATGGAAAAATGTCCTCAGGTGAGGATAAAAAAAAAAAATTATGATTCTGTGACAGCTGCCATTGCCTTTCCTTCCCCCGATACTCTTCCTTAACTCTCACCACACTACACACTTCTCATTCTCCTATTCCTTTACTATTCTCGGTTTCCTTTGCTGGCTTCTCATTATCCAAACATTCCTTAAACTTTTTAGAGTTTTCTCCTTTGGTCTCTTCCGTATTCTCTTCCCTGTTTCCTCTCATGACACTAGTGTTATGTACTTTTCATAGCTTGACAGACCCCAAATTCTTATTGACAACCTCTCTCTGCCTGGTGTGCTCCTCCACCCCCACTGTCACACTCACTGCCTGGATGGAGGGATGAGGATCATGCCACCCCACTTCACTGTAGAAAGCTCACCCACCACCAAGCAAGGATGAACTGGAGGGGGCGGACTGGGTCTAAGGAAGACTGCTGCTGAGAGTTCAGTCAGGGGAGGGTGAGGCCAGAGACAGGGTGGGAGTGGTGGGGTAGAGAGGAGCAGATTCAAGAGACTGTGAAGAGTTGGTTGGGAAGGAGAGGCTTGGGGACTGCTTGGAGCAGTGAGAGTGGGAGGATCCAGGATGAGCCTCAGGTTTCAGCCCCAGGCCTCAGGCTCGGGTGACTTTTCGGAGAGGTGGGTTACGGTATATAGAGGAGGTACGGATTTCAGAGGGAAAGGGAGCCTAGCAGTTTTGGATGTAGAGTCTGAAGTCATTAACAGTGACCTTCTGTATTCTCAGTTTCAAGCATCCCACTCTTACTACTTATCTCTTTCTGGCTTATTCATTCTACGAATATCTTATTTTACTAATCCAACAGTCTTTTGAAGTCTTGGTCCTACCACCTCTTTACTGCCTTCATGTCTTAATTTCCTTCCTACTCAGCTTAAATATCATAGCCAGTCCAGTTACTCTTGGCTTCTCTTGACCCATAATGTGTATTTGGGTCAACTGCAGACCTGGTTAAATCTAACTTTCTGCTTACTTCCTGCAGCCTGGCAGCTGAACCTGATGGAGGAAATCCCATACCACGCTCTTCTCACTGTAAATGCATGATCCCTACCCTC
This sequence comes from Tadarida brasiliensis, assembly GCA_030848825.1. Taxonomy (NCBI): domain Eukaryota; kingdom Metazoa; phylum Chordata; class Mammalia; order Chiroptera; family Molossidae; genus Tadarida; species Tadarida brasiliensis. Next base: position 8,867,949 of record CM061275.1, on the reverse strand, counting down.
GGTGGGCACCCTAAGCAACCCAGCCATCCGATTAGTACTAGGCAGTGCCTGAGATGCTTTTAGGAGTCTCACAAGGTCAAAACCCCTTTTTATAACATGAAGACATTATTTGCCTTTTCTCATTCGAATTTTCTCACAGTGTATGGTGGTTTCCAAAGGCTGCATGGTGCTGCTGATGTCGTTGCTGACAGTGGATTAGGTGCTTGTGTGTATCTTAAAGATTTCTCGGTTTATATGTTAAATGTTGATGGATATAACTCCCATCAACAAAAGCTGCTGAAGGTTCTTGATAATTATTTTTTAAGAGTGGAATGGGGTCCTGAGACCAAAGAGTTTGAGAACTGCCCTAGTCACTCACTTTCTGACTCCCACAGATGGCTGTTTAGTACCTTTTCTGTTTGAACCTCCTTCAACTCCGTCTCCACTCTTCCTCTCAACTGGTGACCTTGCTTCCTATTCAGACAGTCAGAGGAGCACCCCCACCTTCCTGCATCTGTGCCCATAGACGACGCCTTCTCTCCTGTTCTGTGGGTGAAGGATCAGAGCTTGAGAAGGCCAGTTCCTCCTTCACTCTCTGCCCGTGCTTCTCACATCCTCAGCTCACTCCTGAATCTCCCTATGTGCACGCACATACGTTATTAGTTCCCTCATTTGATTCAAGAAATGTTTTCAAGGTAGAGCCACAAAGACCTGCTGAGCATTGGGTATGATGGAGAGTGACTCCAAGGGTTTACTGAAACTCCTGGGTCAGGTGTCAGTCAACCTCCTTATAACTGGTTAATGGATCCCTATGGACCACAGGATAAAGTCCAGACTCCTTAGTAAGCATGCAAGGGCCTGTGGTCTGGGCCTGTTCACCTCCCAAAGCTCTGCTCCACTCTGTGCTCCTGACCTTTTTGTGGCTTCTCAAATGGACTCTGTACCATTGTACATACCCATTTCTGTGCTTGAAATGCCCCTTCTCATTCTTCTGATTGGAGATTTGGTCCAAGGGTCACCCTTGCAGTGAAGGCTTCCCGACTCCTCCCCGAGGTATGGTGGGTCACATGCTGCTTTGTGCAGCGCAGTCTGGAGCACATGGGTGGAGCCCAGCATTCCCTGCCCTGTTTGGCAGTATTTTGCTTATCTGTCTCCCTTCTAGGCTGTGACCTGCCTGAGGCTGCCCTAGGCTTCCTCATTTATATACATCTCCAGACACTGACACAGGGACTTATCAGTGTACCCATACATAACTAGGCATACATTAATTCATTGATAATGGGTTGCAAATGATGACTGTTTACTACCTTTTCAAACAGCTATATACATTTCATTGAGATGTGTTAAGCACTATTATTATAAAACAAACAAACAAATCTGTTCATTCAGTGGCATTACTAATAATAACATTACTACACAGTTTACCACCAGGTGACTTTCACAAACTGACCAAACCTGTCTGTGCCTCAGCTTCCTCATCTCAGAAATAGGCACAATAAAAGAACCTGCCTCCGAGAATGCTTGTGAGGACTGAATGAATGGATTAGCCTTGTGACTGGCACAAGTAAATGCTCAATACAGGTTAATTATCTTTACTATAATTATTATTACTGCTGCTGCAGAAACCAGTGAGGTCGTATGTGATCTAAGCGTCATGAACCATGAGACAGGCCCTTGGTTATTGATCCCCATGTGTTAGATACTCTCCCAGGCTGAGAGGAGGTTAGTAACTTGTACTAACACGTAGTTCTTGGTGGAGCCAAGATTAGAATCAGAACATGTGATGTGAACCGAGTTCCCATCAGCAAGGTGGCTGGCGCCTCTGAATGTGAACTGCAATAAAGCTTTCTTTTTCCACTGTCTTTCTCTCTTGCGACGTTTCCTCGGAGAATGTTCTGGTTGGTTCTGGTTGGTTTTGTGGCTATTGATAAAAGCACCTCCATGCTAGTCGGATATTGGGTAATTTACAATACTGACTGTATCAACTAGGTGATTTTATACACATCATACTATTCAGTGTAAAGCGGGAGGTAGACCTTTGACAGGTATGTGATGGAAATCAGATAGAAAAACTCAGGAGAATTAATGAGGAAGGAAAAAATGAGTGTAGCTGGTCCTTTTTGGCTTTTTAATACCATGCCCCTGACAGCTTATCCCCCCCATTTAAAATTTTATTTTTCCATTACAATTTATATTCAATATTATTTTGTATTTGTTTCAGGTGTATAGCACAGTGGTGGACAGTAATATAGTTTATAAAATATTCTCCCTGATATTTCCAGTACCCACCTGGCACTATACATAGTTATTACAATATTAACTATATTTTCTATGCTGTACTGTACATCCTCATGCCTATTTTGTAACAACCAATCTGTACTTCTCCATCCCTTCACCTTTTTCACCCAGTTCTTCATTCCCCAGCCCCTCTGGCACATCAGTCTGATCTCTGTAATCTACGAGTCTGTTTCTATTTTGTTCATTCGTTTATTTTGCTCTTTAGATTCCATATAGAAGTGAATCACATGCTATTTGTCTTGCTTGTCTGGCTTATTTCACTTAGCATAACACCCTCTAGGTCTGCTTGTGTTGCTGCAAATGGTAAGATTTCATTATTTTTTTAAATGGTCTTCTAATATTCCACAGCTTTTTGTTATTTTTAATCCTCACTCAAGGATATTTTTCTATTTATCTTCAGATAAAGTAGGAAGGAGAGAGAGGAAGAGAAAGGGAGAGAGAGAGACACATCGCCGTGAAAGGGACACATTGACTGATTGCCTCTCGCATGACCCCGACCAGGGCTGGGGACGAACCGCAACCGAGGTATATGCCCTTGGCCAGAATTGAACCCATGACTCATTGGTCCGCGGGCTGATGCTCTACCACTGAGCCAAACTGGCCAGGGCTGAACCACAGCCTTTTTATCCGTTCGTCTATTGATGGTCACTTGGGTTGCTTCCATTTCTTGGCTATTGTAATAACACCGTGATGCTGACCATGAGCACATGGTTTGAAGGTCTGCTCTTGAGCTGGGTCAGGGGTGCCTATATTTCCCAGGCAGCAGGAATGCCGGTATTATAAATGGTATGCTTTCAGACAGTGTCATTTTTCTTTTCTCTTTTATAACCATTCTTGTAAATTCACAGACATATATTACTACCTGTTGTTCATTTATATATTTTTAAAAATTTTATTAGATTTATTGGGGTGACATTGGTTAATTATATAAGTTTCAAGTGTACAAGTCTATACTACGTCATCTGTATATTGCATTGTGTGCTCACCACCCAAAGTGTAGTCTCTTTTTGTTGCCATATATTTGACCCTCTTTACCCTCTTCTACTTCCCACTGACCCGTTTCCCTGTGGTAATCACCATACTGTTGTTCGTGTCTGAGTTTTTTCTTCGCTTTTCTTTGTTTGTTACTTTCAGTTTTATATCCCACTTATGAGTGACATCATATGGTTCTTGTCTTTTTCTGACTTATTTCACTTAGCGTGATACTCTCAAGATCCATCCATGTTGTTGCAAATGTCAGTATTTCATCTTTTCTTATGGCTGAGTAGTGTTCCATTGTGTATATGTACCATATCTTCTTTATCCAATCCTCCACTGAAGGACACTTTGGTTGTTTCCATGTCTTGGCCACCGTGAATAATGCTGCAGTGAACATAGGGATACATATGTCTTTATGAATAATGTTTTCAAATTTTTCAAGATATCCAGAAGAGGTATTACTGGGTCATATGGTATTATTAGCTGTTGTTTAGAATACAGTAGGTCCTCACTTAATGTTGTTGATCAGTTCTGTGACCTTAAGCGAAATGACATATAAGAAAACCAAAATTACCATAGGCCAATTGATATAAATGAGTCAAGTTCCCATGGCATCTCATCAGCATTATTTGAGGGCCTGCTGTATTATTATATCTCTTTTCCCCCTGTTGACACAGACCCTGCATGGTGGTAAGACCAGTCACAAGTTCACCTTCTGCCTCTCCACAGTCTTGAGCATTTAGTGAACAGAACATTGAATGACAAAAGAGTAGCTACTTTTGACTTTCATGAAAAATAATTTTAGAATTGTACTGTGTGCTGCTATCTGAATGTGCTTTCAAAATCTGTGTTGCAAGAAGTGTAGTCAGCTTTTGAGTTGCTTGCTTAACAGGAAGTCAGCAGCATATGCTGCTCACATGGGAGTTCTCTAAAGGGTCAATTAATATGGAATATTTAATGAACACTTGATACTCACCTCCCATGATTTTCAAAGTGCTTGTCTTAAAATAGATCTGTAACAGCTGGTCTGAATAGACATGTATCATGCCTCTATGTCCATGAATGTCAGGAGCCTTTCCCTGGGAGTGTGGGGCAGCGTGGTTTAAGAAAAGGCACCAGGAGTTGGGAGACCTAGATTCTGGTCCCAGTTCCGTCTCTAACAAGTGACTTAGCAAATACCTGCGTCTCTTTGTCTCTTGCCTTCCATACTTATAGCAGTAGCAGCAAATACTTACATGTACAGTTATATGCTAAAGAGCAGCTAAATGTCTTTACACATATTGAGATCTCACTTGGGAGGCATTGGGGATCCGTGCAGAGAGCTTTGGGACCAGGCAGAAGTGTTTGAAGCCCAGCTCTGGCACTTAACAGTGCCATGCCCTTGGGAAAGTTATTTTACTTGTGGAGTCTCAGTATCCTCATATAATAGGCAAGAAGTAGTAAAACCTTTGCAGGATTGCAGTGAGAATTAAATAATATATGTAAAATGCCTGGGCATAGTAGAAATTACACAGATTTTATTTTCTTCTTTCCCCCCACTTCCCTGATCCTCATAAGTCTAAGAGGCAGGAAGAACAAGATCTTATCACCACTCTACAGAGGAGGAAATTGAGATGCACACTGGCTAAAGGACTTTTCTCAAGGTGACACAGATAGGACGTGGCCAGGACAGGGCTTGAGTCCAATTGTCCTAATTCCAAATTCAGCAAGGTTCCTGATTCCTGCTACCAAGCTCAGTGGATAGATGGTGAATTGCATGAGCAAATGTCTGGGAAAAGGCTTGGAAAAAGCAAGTCCTGTTTAACACGTGTAAAATGAGATTGTAGTATTCTGCACTGAAATCTACTGTATTTAAAATAGAAACATCTAAAATAATGAAACCCATTGTCACTTATTATCTAGTCTGATTATCTAGTTCGTGGGCCATTTGCTTTTTGGTAATTTCATAGCTGTTCTGCTTTCTGTTTGGTTCTGTTTTCATGGGAATTGCTGCATATGATTTGATAGATTAAATTGTCAACTTATCTACTAAATGTTAGGTTTTATAATAGATGCTGAGGATTCAAGGATGGATAAAACCCAGTCTCTGACCCTGTGTTGCTTTTAGTCTACATGGAGTTGATTTTTACCTCCGACCTGCCCTTATAAAGGGGGGATGGGAAGGGAGGTTTGAGTTAGAGTGAATAAGCTTGGCAGGTGTTTGGTACATGGGAAATGCTTATTTGGATGCATTGTTAATTTTCTTTCTTTTTTTTTTTATTTCTTACCCGAGGACATTTTTACACTTATCTTTAGACAGAGTGGGGGGGGGAGGGGAGAGAGAGAGAGAGAAAGAGAAACATCTATGTGAGAGAGACACATCGACTGGCTGCCACTCGCACGACCCCAACTGGGGCCGGGGACTAACCGCAACTGAGGTATATGCCCTTGGTCGGAATCGAACCTGGGACTCCTTGGTCCGCAGGCTGATGCTCTAACCGCTGAGCCAAACCGGCCAGGGTGCATTGTTAATTTTCTATGTTCAGGGTATGACACTAATGTCACCAAATGGATTGTGTATGTGTGTGTGTGTGCATGCGTGCATTGCTGAAGGTATTTATTTCTCTCCTTCCCATAGATATTTGTCTAGTACCTCCTATGTGCAGGGTGCTGAAGGCATAAAGAGAAATCATATGAAGTCTCTGCTTTTGGGGGCCTGGGAACCAGACTTGACCTTGGAGTCAGGCTTTTTCAAGAATGCAAAAAAGAAGTAAGTCATTGGATGCTACAAGGCTGGTGCAAAAGTACAGGCAGATGAATGAGACCGATGAGACCAGGAAGAGGATGGAGACACGAGTGGTTACTAGAGAGGAAGAAGGTTTAAGAAAAAAAACGGGGTGGGGAGAGTGTGTGTGAGATGAAGAATGTACAAAGACCTTCAGACCTCAGTGATGTCCCCAGCCAGACAGTCCTTCTGAGCAATGATGAAATAACGCGGGTGCCGGAATAGGGCTGTACTGTTTGCCTATGGCGGTGCAGATGTTAAATCACATGTCTTTGGTGGGTACTGGAGCATCAGATGATGGCCTATTCTTTTGAATATCTTCAAAGTTGAGGGACTAGATTATACTGAGAGTCAAACTGCTTAACAGGCATCTGGAGTAGAGTGTCCAGAGGTGAGGTCTGCCCTGTCTTTGTCCCTCTCACCTTGCCGCCTCTCATTCGGACATGAGTGGTCCGAAGCACTCATTTTCTTCCCTGTGCTCTTTAGTTGACTGATAACCCTTCCTTCCCCAGTCTATTTGTTCTTGGTTGCATATCCCTAAGTCCTTTTTGATTCTGTGATCAGTCTTCCATTTATACTCCCAGTGATTTATCTCTGGGACCTCAGGTAGGCCAGTCATTCCAGCCCTGGAGCGCCCTCCTCCACAGGCTTTCTTGCCTTTGCTTATGAGCTGAAGAGAGCTGTCGGAGAAGTCGGCACACCAGGTGCCCAGCTCACCAACCTGTTTGACTGTTCAGCATCACTGCAGTTAACACTGCATTTATTCACCTCTGTGATGCTTCCTATGCCCCCCCACCATCATACTCCAACCCTCCAAATTCCAGATGCTCTGCATCCCCAACTCCCCCTCAGTCCCTGCAAGTTTTTCCAGTCCTCATCATTACCATCCAGTCTTCCTGAGTTCTGACTTGTCCTTAGTCTGTTCCCTCCACTCCCCATGGTGGTGACCATTATTGCTGGTACTAGAAGCAACTGTTGCCAACTTTGCAAGTTATATTTGTGCATTTTTTGCTTTCTGATTCCCAAGAGAGAGTTTTGGGTCTTGAAGGGAATATTTCATCCATTAGGGTCTCAGAGAGGACCAGGTGTTATGAAAACTTTGAGAAGTTGGATGCCGTGTACTAGCAGTACTGTTTCTGGTTTGTGGTCTCTAGAGCCCATGGGTGCGCTTGAGTGAACATCCACCAACAAACCAGAAGCTCTTGAGTCTCTTCTTTCAGTTTCCAGCCGTACTGAGGCAGCCTGTCCCCTCGGGCAGCCAGCTCACAGTATCCGCTCATTTTTCGCAAGGGCTTTTTTTTTTTGGTAATGTTATCATTTAATTAGTGCGACTTTCACTTAATCATGTACGCAATGCCTGAGAGGAAGAGTGAATCTAGAATAGTTCTATCACTTATTGATAGTCCAAAACATAGATTCAGCAGGTTATTAAATTCCCTGGCATTGGACCTTTGAACATAAGAAAACATTTATTGGCTAAGAAAGTAAGCTCGGGTCTCAGTCAGCCACCCAAGAAATGCTTGAATTCAGATGCTTTGTGATGACTGAGAACTTGGAAATAGAATCTTGTATTTGTCCATCAACTCTACCTGGGGATTCAGGAGAATATAGTAATTCTTCCTTAGTGAAGGGGAAGCAGGGATTGAGATCACTGGAGCTCAGAATGAGCATGAAAGATTTGGGTGCTTCCAGAGATACCAGTTAAGGAGAGTGTGGCATGACTGCTACTAATATTAATTTCATTTCTGTAGATTCTAAATTGTGAAGCTGGGCCCTTGAGATCATCCACAGCTCTTTTGGGATGATAACATTTTATTGGTCTATGGCAAGTTTTTCTTTTCTGTTGATTCTGTCTTTCTGCAGATGTTTTATTTAGATTAATTGAATCTAAGCCTCTGGATATTGTGGCTTGGAACATGATTGAATTGACACAGTTTTGTCTCTCTGTCATCAATTTCACGTGACAGCTGTGATATAAAAAAAGAGAAAACAATGTTTGGCCTGGAATCGGGAGACTTGCATTCGAATTCCGGTTCTATCGTTCAATAGCTTTGTGACCTCTGAGACTCTGTTTGCTCAGTGTCTCTGAACCTCCCTTTTCTCTGTGATAACCAGGCGGTGGCACTGTGTAGTGATAGGAACACGGGCTTCAGAGTTCACATTTCGGATGTGCTATTAATTAACTAGATGATCTAGGTGGGCTCGCTCACCCCTCTCCATCTTGCCTCAGCTGCCTCCTGACAACAACACTGTGCTGTAAATTGTCCTGAGGAGTTGATGAGATAATGTATGACAAGTGCCTGCCTCAGAGCCTTAATCAGAGAGTGGCATTAATAATCCTTCCACTAAGTACAATTATGCTTACTTAGTATTATTAATGCCCATTTCCCTAGATAGCTGCGAGATTCAGTAAGAGAATGTAATTCTTAGAGCTGCAGAATTTAGAAAAGACAGGAATTTCTTCAGGATCACATTGGAAGAGCTAATGGAGTAGTATGCAGCTGTGAAAATAATGCATAGTTCTTCTTAATCTTCATCAGTCACTTGGGTTACTGCCAGTTTTTCTCTTCTGTAGATACCCCAATTATAAATGTCTTTGTACAGATCACCCCCCCACCTTTGGATTATTTCTTTCAGTTTTATTTTCCAGAGTGAAATTTCTAGATCCAAGGTTATAAACATTTTTTTTGCAGCCCTTGTAAACATACTGCCTGATAGGTTGCAGAGAAATATTTCTAATTGACAAAAAAAGGGCCAATTTCCAAAGTCTTGGTTAAAAACAAGGATTTTCTTATCATTTAGATGCCATTCATATCTCAGCTACTTATTTGCTGGATGGCCTTGAGCAAATTCCATAACCTCACTGAACCTGTTTTTTATCTGTAAAATGGTACAAGTAGCTATTTCTTGATATCTGCCAACCACACGCTTGGTTGGTAGAAGGTGTTTCATGCTCAGCCTTCATTGCTTGTCTTGAATCTGGCTGGGCTCCTCCCCCACCCCATCATCTATCACTTGGACCACTTCCTCCTCATTGGTCTCCCTGTGTACATTCTACCTCATGCCAATGCAGTCTCCCAACTGTATCTTCAGTAATCTTAAAACACACACACATCTGATCATGCATACCCTTTATAACTCTTACAGTGCTCCCCCATGCTTTGAGGGTGATGTCCAAAATCCTGAATATGGCCCCTTGAGATCCGACCTTGCCGTCCTCTCCAGACTCATCGCCCCACTCTTGACCATTCTGCAGCCGTGTTGAGTATTTTTCCATTTCCAAAATTTGTCACCCCATCTTTTTTCTCTAGACACAGAACTTGCCACTTTTTCATATTTCTTAGCTTTAAAATTCCCCTTTTGTGTAACTTATCATCCTGAGGAATATACATTTTAGGACTGATTTTCCTGCTAGATTAGCCTGGTGATGGTAGGGCCCACTTAGGTTTTATTCACTGCTGAGTCCTGGGGACCGGCACCATGCCCACCCAGCACGCAGTGCTCCAGAAATCTTTACGAATGTATAAATAACTAACTACATGATAACTATTATTGCAATAAACACAGAAGAGAATTTTAGGTGTAATTTGTTAAAAGCCTTTGTGATTTAAATTGCTCTGTCAAATTAAATATCTATCTGTTTCCAAGGACCTTTTTATTTTTTATTATTTAAAAAAAAATTATTATTTATTAAAATAAAATGTATTATTTAAAAAAAATTTATCGTTGAAAGTATTACAGAGCTCCCCTCCCCCATTTTCCCCCCATTGACCCCCTCCACCCCATGGCTTTTAAAAAAAACCCAAATGTATCTTGTAATTATGATTTTGCCGGCTTTTTTTCTCATATACTCTTTCATGTTAATGAGGGCAAGTGTGAAGAGGAGAGGGCAAATACTCTTAGCAAGCATAGTTACATTCAAGCAGTGTTTTGCCAACACTCATCCAAGACCCAGCATCACATTACCTGAGCCTTGCAGGAGCCTGGGTGGAGAATCCCCCTGCGTCAGACGAAGAACTGGATGGTGATGAACATCACTAAGAGATTAAATTATGCACGTGAGACCTGCAGCCCTTTTGGTGTGCATTTCCCACAAGGGCTAGCTGCTTGATCTCGCACAGTTAACTGCAAGGTCAGAACTGCATGGTGTTCATCTTGGAAGCAGAGTTCCTTCTTTTACTCACTCAGTCATTCAACCAGCATTTACTGAAATGCCACATCCTAAGCTCTGGTTAGGTACTGAGATGCAATACAGAACTCGGTTGTAAGAGGGGTATGTTGTGGAGGATAAACTCCCCACACTTCTTCACGTTTCCCCGTGGAAGGACTTCTGTGAGAGTACCAGAGTCATACCGGCTGTGTGTGACTCAGCCTCTTCTGGGGCTTCTCTTTGAGACCCACTTGCTTGCCCAGCGGTGGGTGGTTTTCTGGTCTTCTCTCTTCATAAGGTAGGCTCTGCAGAGCAGGCTCTGTCTTCAAGGGGGAGGCCTACAGTTTTTGTTATTGTTTGTTTTGTTGGGGCAAAGGAGAGGAGAACCTGCACCCCTTAAGCACCATTTACTAATATATATAGCTTTTATCAATAAAAAGTTCCCATTTTTCATCTGATTCTTGTGTCTATTGTACCTATTGCTCACTGGGAAAGGGGAGCGTTTATTACTTTGACCTTGGGGGACTATGATGTTCATGTGGCCTAGCCTACAGGCAAGTGGCTGAACCAGCCACAGTTGTTTGTGCCTTTAGGCCTGAGCAAGGGCAGGATGCACTGATCCTAGCTGGGCTTCATGGGTGGGCTGAGGCCCTGATGTTCTGGGTTTTGTGGGTTCAGCTTGGACTACTGTTGTAGGTGAGGCTGAGGAAGGGGTTGGCTCTTTTTAGTCATTGGGGGCGGAATAACATTTGCTGCTTTGACTGTGTTTCAGTCCAAGCTGCAGGCCAGGACTTCAAACTGCAAAAGTGACAAAGGTTTAAGAGTATTGTGTGAGGTTCTTCCTTTATCAGCAGTTCTCAACCTGTGGGTCACGACCCCTTTGGGGGTCGAACAACTCTTTCACAGGGGTCGCCTAAGACCATCGGAAAACCCATATTTCCGATGGTCTTAGGAACCGAGACACCGCTCCTCTATCCGTCTCCAGGCGGGTCCGCCCACATGCAGATACGCCCACATACAACATGAGGAACTGTATTAAAGGGTCGCGGCATTAAGAAGGTTCAGAACCACTGCTTTAAATTGTGAGAATGAGGCCACGGTAGGAAGTAATAAATCGGCCTCACCACATTCAGTTAATTTCATTCCAGGCCAAAGGAAGGCCCTGGAGGGACTAACCTTATGTAATTGTGTAGTTTATCTAAGATTTTAATAGACCACCCATCATAGGGCTCACCTCCACTGAGCCACTCTGAGCAGACCAAAAAAGCATTCTCTCTGCAGGAGGGCGGGTCTCAAAGACAAGCCCTGGATGGAGCTGAGCTACTTACCACCCTGGGGCAGCAGCACTGCTCTCGTCCTCTCACTGAGGTTCCTCCACCCTGGACACGAGCTCTGTTTGCTCTGGATTTGTTGATTATGTAAGTTCCGCCCATGGGATCATAGAATTGTTACCTCACCTACAGAAGAGTTGTAGATTTAAAAATTTTTTTTTTTTTTTAATTTTCAGTTCAGTTTACATTCAATATTATTTTATACTTGTTTCAAGTGAAGATTTGTATATTTTCTTAATAAGAAAAAAAAAGGAATGTGACCATCCTCTCCTTAAGAAGCACATGCTGCTTCCTGGGTTTGGATAGATAAATGAGCCAGTGAAATGATTGCAAACCCACATATGAAGAAGATGGTTCCAAAGGCCTGTGCCTGATACCCTTAGAGTAAGGAGAAACTACAGTGGTTTGAAGAATATGCTTTGGTCTCATCAGAAAAGGAGCAGGGTTAGATTGAAGAGCCTCAGTAAACTAGGACAAAGGTGTATACATCTGATGAGAGAGATAAAGGGGAAAGGGAGCTCTTAGGCCAGAACGGACAGATATGAAAAATAAAGGAGATTCCCCTCCAGCAGTGCTAATTAGATAGGGTAATGGGCCTGGAGAAATACAGGAGTGTGACAAGATCTGAAAGGTTTCCACACGGATCCAGAAAATACTGCCAAGTCCCCCTTGACAGATTTAGCCAGAGTTTGAAGAGGGAACTGCTAGAAGCTGGATTTGCATAGCTCAGGACCCAGTTTGGTTTTGCATTTTGTACCCTGCATAAAGGTATTTGCTAGTACAGGTTGAAAGGCAACTGACTTGTTTTTCACTGTGGAACCCCGCCAGGGTTTACGTGTGCCCTGTGGGGACCCCTTCTAATATGTGTAAGCATTCTCCTGTCCCACTGGGCTGGTGGTGGTTGTGGCCCTGAGATAGCGATTCCAGCTGGTTACAGAAAATTGGCATTTGAGAGGGAAAGCCCTGGGATGTTGGCATACAATAGTGAACTTTATTGAGTTTCAAGGTGAGGGCTGTTGGCTGCTGGCTTCATTTATTTGAGAAAATGTATTCTCAATTCTAAAGACCAGAAATCTTTTCTTTCCCCCACGTGCAGAATAATTTTATTTTCCTTTTTATTGAATTTATTGGGGTGACATTGGTTAATAAGATTATATAGGTTTCAGGGGTACAATTCTATAATACACCATCTGTATATTGTATTGTGTGTTGACCACCCCAAGCCAAGTCTCCTTCCATCACCATGGGCTACATTTAAAAAATGTTAGGTTGAGGCCTGGGTGTTACTGTGATATCTGTGTTGTATGAATGATTTTGTTGTAAGCCTCATCCCAGTCTTTTAGCATTTTATGAAGTTGTTAGATCTGCCTCTGAAAACCTTGTGAAGAACTCTCAGAGTTTTTTGGCCATGATGCTCATCAGTAAGATTCTTATATATTTTCCTGGGCTTTGTGTGAGCTTGATGGTTGGGAGGTAAACAGTTGTAGGTATTCCCTGCTCACTTGGCATTCAACATACATTTATTGAGTGCTTTCTACTTAAATGGTGGAGGGTCCCACCAGTGTAAGTTTAAGAGTGACATGGTCCTTGTCCTCGAGAGCCATAGAGTCCAGCAGGAAGGACTGTAGTCACTAGCCACACTGTGAGCTCCCCAGTCAGCATGGAGGGAACCGATTAGTCATGCACTGGTTTCATCCCTGCCTCTGTAAAAAGGAACACCTCAAAGGTAGTGGTGGTTGTAAATAATCACACATATTTTGTGGTATCTGTTTTTCAAATTTCCAAACACTGTGATTGCGTGGGTCCCATGTCCACTATTTATTAAAATAGAATTGTAGTGTGAATGATGGAGCTTTTCGGGGAAGGGAAGGGAAGGGAAGGGAAGGGAAGGGAAAGGAAGATGTATAGATTCTGTGTCACCCGCGCTTGACAGCCTTTGCCCACTTGTTTGTGAGGTGTGACAATCAGAGCAGTCACCGTGGCCCTCCCATTTTGCACGATCAGTGTCCCTTCCTTTTAACAAATGACAACCTCTGAAGTCACAAGACAGTTGGGGAAGGAGCACACTGGGAGGAGGTGCCAGCCTATAAAGTCCATCCTGGCAGGGAAGCGCACTAAAGCCTGCTCCCAAGACCTCCCTATTCTCCCGCCCATTTCTTTGGCATCCTGGGCAGCCCTTGGCTCTCTTGCACCCAGCATTCTTCTTCAACTGGAAATTCAGGCTCAGTGCAGTAAGCCACAGCCAGGCTTGTGGCTACTCCAGGAGGTGAGCTGTGACTCATTCATGACTCACTTGGCCAGCTTCAGTTTCCTCCCAGTCAATTAAGCAAATGAATGAAAGAATCAAAAGCCCAAGATGCAGAGTAGAGCTAAAGAAAAGAATAGTGATTTGTGTGTGTCTGCCCTGCTGTTTCTGTATCAGCGGTTCTCAACCTGTGGGTCGCGACCCTTTCACAGGGGTCGCCTAGGACATAACACTAGCAAAATTACAGTTATGAAGTAGCAACGAAAATAATTTTATGGTTGGGGGTCACCACCACACGAGGAACTGTATTAAAGGATCATGGCATTAGGAAGGTTGAGAACCACTGCTCTAGATGGTCTTATTTTTTAAAAATCTAGAAGAAAAATTTGTTAGTGTTAAGAATTTAGATCTCTCGTGTATAATCTGAAAATCAGACCTGGAATCTGATTTACCTTTTTGGTTCTAATCTAATCTAATTCTAATTCTAATCCTTTGTTTTTCTAAGGTTTTTATTTTAGGAGGAAGCAAAGTATTTATTTATTTGAGTGGAATCAAATCAGGTTTGACTTAATTGCTTTGAAATGAATGAATGAATGGAAGCAAGAGCTTTGCTTTGGGGAACCGGGGTAAACTGAAATGGTATTGCCCAAGGAGAAAACATGAGGACATTATCTTGAAAGCAGAGTCCCACCAACATTCTCATTGACAAAGCAGCTGATACAGATGTTTGCCAACTGTAGCCTGGCTTCATCAGTTAGATTAATCTGTGAGCTGTGAATCTGTTTTATGGGGAAAAGTGATAGAGGAAATTTAGAGGCCATTATTACTAGTGTGTGTCGGTTTCTTAGAAAAACTATGTGTCCTGGGAAGGTCGTGCCCTCCTGTATTCTATTCAGAGCTATGGATATCTCTGTAGTTAGTTTTCTTAGGAGTTTTTTTCTTGTCCTGGTGCACAGTTACATTCTGGTTAGCACGTGCTTTTCTCTTAATAACAACCCAATGATTTACAAAATTCCCCAAAGAGTATGTATTCACTTTGAAAATTTCTGAATGTGATATTTGGAAATGCTAAATATGGCATATAATTAAAACTGAAGTGGTTAAGATTTCATCACAACTTGTTTTGGGGACACAGATTTTCTTTCCAGGGTACAGTTTTTAATAGAGCTGTTTTTGACATTTTAGTTGGAACTATGGTTTTCTTAGGAGTCATTCCTCCTGAGGACACAACTTTGCCTGAAAGAATTAGAAATTCCTAAGTAATCATTACTATGCTTCAGTATTAATGGCTTAGAAAACTAATTCCACTTATGAAAGATACATATACAACCTGTCAGTTCTGGTTGTGTTTTTATATGAGGGAAAAGAAAGGCAAAGTATTCCGCCCTGTTCTAAGGGTTTTGTTCCAGATGCACATTTTTGTGTGATTATTTCTTAGCAGCTAAAGAATTTATGATTCTGAGCTATGTAGAGGTATATCTGTTTTTTGTCCTAGAGATAACATCTAAGAAAGTCTGGAGTTGTGCAATATTTGTATCCAGCCATTTCATACGATAACTTAAGAGAGTTTATTCTTACTAGTTTTAAAGGATGTTAATATTTTTTAAATGAAATAAACCATAGAGTTATTATAGTTCCAAGATAAGCACAGAAGACCCTTTGAAAATTTCCTTGAGTAAATCCAACTTTTTCTTGGATTGCAATTAAGAAGCAGAGCCTTCTAGTATGGTCGTAACGATGATGTCAGAAACCATTTTGTACTCACTGTCCAAACAAGGCAGCCCTGAGACCTGCAGCAGCGCTCTCATATTTTAACCTAATCACTCTTGCGAGCCAAGCTCTGCTAAGGGTCAAAGAAGAAAACAGAACACGTGCCCCTCTTAGCACTGTGGGAACATTGCTTTATCTACAGACAGTGTGTTTTATTTTTTTTCCACATTTTTCAAGCAACAAGATTAAAATTTTATGCAGGAAATAGGTAGAGGAGCCTTAATCCCCCAACCCACTTTACTAATCTCTGAATTTGGAAGGGAGCTAATTGATGTGAATTGATTCTGAGGACATTTGTATGCAGAATTTGACATGAGCAGATTTTAAAGAGCTACGGGTCCAAGATATCCTTTGCCAATGAAGGTAGAGGAATATCAAGTAGTTTTTGGACAAAGATTGTCCAGAAAAACCAAACCACCATCAGCAAAATGAAGACTCTTAAATCTCTCTCTCTCTCAAATACGAGTATTATAAACAAACAAAACCAAGTCGAAAATAAAAAGTAATCCCCCTTTCCAAACTAAACAATCTGGGGAATAAAACTGTTGACACTATTTTCATTTAAGTCTCAAAATATAGTAAGAGGTTTTAAATTATATTCACATACTTTTCATTATTTTGTTATAAATTTCTCTTTCATGGGTATATTCTATTTACTATGGAGATGTGTTTCTCAACATTGGAGTATTAGTTTCCTGTTGCTGCTATAACAAGCTACTTACAAATTTAGTGGCTTATATTTATTTATTATTATTTTTTTATTGTTGAAAGTATTATAGATGTCACCCTTTTCCCCCCATTGACCCTCTCCTTCCCACTCCCAGCCCCCTCCTATCTTCCCCAATGTAGTGTCTGTGTCCATTGGTTGTGCATATATGTATGTAAGTTCTTCGGTTTATCTCTTCCCACCCCTCCCACCCTCCATCCTTCTGAGGTTTGTCAGTCTGTTCCCTACATCCATGATTCTGGATTTCTTTTGGTCGACAGCTTATTTTGTTTATTATGTTCCACAAATAAGTGAGATCATGTGGTACTTGTCTTTCTCTGACTGGCTTACTCCGCTTAGCATAATACTCTTCAGGTCCCTCCATGTCGTCTCAAAGGGTAAGTGATCTCTCTTTCTTACAGCTGCATAGTATTCCATTGTGTAAATGTACCACAGCTTTTTTATCCACTCATCTACTGATGGACACTTGGGTTGTTTCCAGTTCTTAGCTATTGTAAATAGCGCTGCTATGAACATAGGGGTGCATATATTCTTCCTGACTGGTGTTTCAGGCTTCTTAGGGTATATTCCAAGAAGTGGGATCACTGTGTCAAATGGCAGTTCCATTTTTAATGTTTTGAGGAAACACCATATTATTTTCCATAGTGGCTGCACCAGTCTGCATTCCCACCAGCAGTGTACTAGAGTTCTCTTTTCTCTACACCCTCACCAGCACTTGTTGTTTGATGATTTGTTGATGGCCGCCATTCTGGTAGGTGTGAGATGATATCTCATAGTCATTTTAATTTGCATCTCTCTGATGATTAGAGATGTTGAGCATTTTTTTCATATGTCTCCTGGCCATTTGTATGTCCTGTTTGGAGAAGTGTTTGTTCAGGTCCTCTGCCCATTTTTTAATTGGATTGTTTGTCTTCCTTTGTTGAGTTGTATGAGTACTTTATATATTTTGGATATTAACCCCTTATCTGATGTATTGTTGGCAATTATGCTCTCCCAGAGAGTGGGTTCCCTTTTCATTTTGATGCTGGTTTCTTTTTCCGGGCAGAAGCTTTTAAGTTTAATGTAGTCCCATTTATTATTTTTTTCCTTTGTTTCTCTTGCCCTAGGTGATGTATCAGTGAAAATTCCACTACATATGATGTCTGAGATTTTTCTGCCTACATTTTCTTCCAGGAATTTTATAGTTTCACGGGTTACATTTAAGTCTTTTATCCATTTTGAGTTTTTTCTTGTGTATAGTGTAAGTTGGTCTAGTTTCATTTTTTTGCATACAGCTCTCCAATTTTCCCAGCACTATTTATTGAAGAGACTGTCTTTTCTCCATTGTATGCTCTTGCCTCCTTTGTTGAATATTAATTGTGTATACTGTCTTGGGTCGATATCTGGGTTCATTGTTCTGTTCCATTGATCTATATGCCTGTTCTTGTGCCAGTACCAGGCAGTTTTGATTACGATGGCTTTGTAGTATAACTTGGTATCTGGTTTTGTGATCCCTCCTACTTTGTTCTTGTTTTTCAAAATTGCTGTGGCTATTCGGGGTCTTTTATGGTTCCATATAAACTTTTGGAGTATTTGTTCTAGATCTGTGAAACATGCTGTTGGTACTTTAATAGGGATTGCATTGAATCTGTAGACTGCTTTGGGTAGTATGGACATTTTAATGATGTTGATTTTTCTGATCTATGAACAACTCAGATTTGTTCTCTTACAGTCTGGGAGGCCAGAAGTCTGAAATCAGGTTCACTGGGCTAAAGAGAAGATCCACGTTCACAGGGCTAGTTCCTTCCAGAGGCTCCAAGGGCAGAATCCATTCCTTGCCTTTACAACCTCTAGTGGCCCCTGTATTCTTTGCCCTGTGGCCCCTCCCTCCATCTTCAAAGCCCTTCTCTTCAGCCTGTGCTTCCATCCTCACACGGCTTCTCCTCTTCTGTGGTCAAATATCAATATCACTCTGCCTCCTTTTTATAAGGACACTGGTGATTGCTTTTAGGGTCCACCCAGATAATCCAGGACAATTTTTCCATCTCAGGCTCCTTAATCTAATCATTGCTGCAAAGTCCCTTTGGCCATAGGTCACATTCATAGGCTCCAGGGATTAGGATGTGGGTGTCTTTGGGGCCATTCCTCAGCCCCCCGCCCCCCCCACAGAGTACTTTCCGAGGTCTTTACAGCAAGTTCCTGGGGAGCTGGCTTCCCCAAATCATGCTTGACAGTTGCTGTTTTGTTCCCTTTACATCACCTCAAGGCTGGCACGTCTCTGTATGGCAGAGGACTTCTGCCGGCCCCTCGTGACTGTCACAACTATCCAAGACAGTCTCCTCCACTACCCCTCTACAGTGTCATTTGCTTTGAACACCTGAAAAGTTATATCTTATTACCCTTTCTGATGTCTGTGTGGCATGTCTAGTACAACAATTTGCATGCCTTCTGCTAACTGTTCTGATGAGTCAAAGCACATAAAACAATGGAAGTTAGAGTAAACGAGCCAGTGTAGGCCATTGAAACTGTGGAAGGTATTTAAAATTGTGACTTAAAAGAATGTTGTTATCTCTTCCACATTTTTTGATTGGAATATTTTTGTGACAAGGAACCTTCTCTCATGAACGAGTGTATTAGGTAATTTGGAAGTGTAATCTATATGGGAAAGACAGGGGCAATAGTTCTTTTCCTTTGATTACCAATTTTCACAGTAAGGAGTTGGTGTTTTAGTTATTTCCAGCAATGAACAAAGAAATTTTTTTGGGGTGGCATTCTTTCTATTTTTTTAAGTCTCAATTTGAATTAGTGGGTTTTTATATATTAAATGTGTTTTTTGGCCAATGGGGATCTCTTGTTGACTCCAGTAACCTTTTATTTTTATTTTTTAACATGACTTTTTTGAAATAGTGATAAAAGATATGCAACATGAAATTTATTGTCTTAACTATTTTTAAGTGTACAGTTCTCTGGCATTAAGTATATCCATATTGTTGTGTGGCTATCTCTACCATTGTCTTTAGAACTCTTTTAATTTTGCAAAACTGAAACTTTACACACTGAACAAAAGCTCATCATTCCCTTCTTCCTCAGCCCCTGGCAACTACCATTCTGTTTTCTGTCCCTATGAATGTGACTACTCTGGGTACCTCATATAAGTGGAATCATATAGTATTTATTCTTTTGTGATGGCTTATTTCACTTAGCATAATATCTTCAAGATTCATCCATGTAGCCACACATCCACAGATAGCGTGTGTCAGAATTTCCTTCCCTTTTAAGGCTAGATAATATTATTTAAGGCTAAAGGGTAATACTATTTACATTTTGTTTATCCATCTATCTATTGATGAACACTTGGGTTGCTTCTGCCTTTCGGCCATCGTGAATAATGCTGTTACAAACAGGTGTCTACAATTTCAATTTTTTATTAAAGCATAATGTAGATTTGTGAGCTTCTCTGAATATGAGTATCTAGCTCACTGGATTTTCACACACTGACTCACCTATATAATTTCCACAGGATATTACCAGTGCCTCAGAATCCCACTTTGTCCTGAAGGTACTCCTGTCTTGACCTTCAACACTATAGATTAATTTTTCTTGTTTCTGATTTTAAACTGGATCTAAATGGAATCTCACATAATGCACTCTTTTGGGTCTGGCATCTTTGGCTCAATTTCCACCTTGAGATTTATCCACATGGTTTCTGTGTTTTTCATCTTGTGAATATACTGCAACTTATCCATTTTACTGTTTCTGATTTTTGGTGTTACAAATCAAGGTGCTTTGAACATCCTGTTCATACATGTTGGTGGACATGTGTACACACTTCTGCCGGGATAGAATCAGGAGTGCCTTTGTCCTGTAATGTCAGGTTCTGCACAGCCTTTGCCAGAGTTTCTCCAATTCTTCTCAGTTTCCTGGCATTCTTCAGTACTATTTAATATTTAATCAGACAAGTGTTCTCAAGGAACACATGGTCCTATTTCCCTCCTGTCCCAAATGGAATCTATAAAGAAACAGGATAAACAATTTCACCATAGCCTCAACTTTCCAAATAGGTTTGCAGGTGCTATTTATAGCTGCTGTCAATAAAATGAATGTAGTCACGTATGGACCTTTTTACAGCTTCTTAAATTTTCTTCCTTTCTATTGTATTTATGTGATCAGAAATTCAAATGCAGTAAATATTTTTAGTGATAATATGCTGAGAAGTTGGCAAAAGCTGAGAGATTACCAGGAAATATTTCCTTTTTTGCTGATATGGCAACTTTTCTGCCACTAGAGGGCTGTTAGCCACCCAGAGAATCAGAAAACGTTTTAAAAAATAATTTTGTAGGCTAATAGTTTTTGTTATAAGACTGAGTTGAAGGGAAAATTGGTTATCAAACTGACATTTATCATTTAGTAACAGTCAAAATTCTTTATGTGGTCAGAATTTTTAACAGTTCACTTTTTTATTTAGGTATGCATATTGAGTCTTAAAATAGGAATGATAGCCCTGGCTGGTTTGGCTCAGCAGTTAGAGCATCGGCCTGTGGACCAAAGGGTTGCATGTTCGATTCCCGTCAAAGGCACGTACCTTGATTGCCGTACAGTCCCTGGTTGGGGTCGTGGAGGAGGCAACCAGTTGATGTGTCTCTCTCACATCAATGTTTCTCTCTCTCTCTCTCTCTCTCTCTCTCTCTCTCTCTCTCTCTCCCTCCCCCTTCTCCCTCTCCCTCTCTCCCCACCCCACTCTATCTGAAGATAAATGGAAAAATATCCTTGGGTGAGGATTAAAAAAAGAAAGGAATGATATAATTTTTTTCTTTAATATTTTAAAAACCGAGTTAATAGTGATGCTTAGGAAATCACTGTCTTCAAGGCCATATAGTAAGAACAAAAAATCAGGCTAATGAATTTAGTTATATACAGTGTAATTTGTATAGCTGTATACCCATAAAAATCATTAATAAGTGAGAGACAACATAAATCTTACAATGTGCTCAGCATGTCTTGATTTGTTAGATAATACACTTTCCATTTTTAACTTAGCTTGATAAAATTTGCCTCGAAATATACCTTGATGTCCTACTGCCTGGGTAAACTCCACCCCCCAACCTCCTGCCCCTGGATTCTGAGATACAACAAAGAAATTAATTTCCACCCCCATAGAAGAGTGTGTGTGTGTGTAGTGTAGTGTAGTTTGGGGGAGGCAGTTAGATGTATAAAGACGTGTTATGATACAACTCTCCAGGTATGTGTGAGGTACAGTGGCAGCCGGGGGGCGGGGGGGGGGGGGAGTTGTGATATATGATGAAATGGTTCTTTCTCCAAATACAGTTCTGACAGATCTAGTACATAAATAATTGAGTCTATGCACAGAAGTGCTTGCTGTCTGTTCTGGGGTCATGTTTATGAGGCAGTTGGAAGGCTGGTTTACACACACAAACACCGAGTAGACCTGAAAGAACTAGGTTACGGTTTTCCTCTGTTAACTAGTGTTGTGTGAGGAACTTTGCTAATATTTCTAATTTCTTAGACTTTTAATACCTTCTTACTGGTGCCTGCAGATTTAAAAAATCAAAACCATGTATACAGTGCCTTACTATTTGCAGATTCTTCTAGAACAGCAATTTTCAACCATTGTGCCATCAGAATTTTAAAAACATGCAATACTTGGCTATTTAATCAGGGGCACTGACCTCTTTTTCCTAGATTGTCAAATAAAAAAATTTATACCTATTTTTTTTTTTTCAGATCGGCAAAAAATATAGTTTTTGGTGTGCTGCAGAATTTTAGTAATTAGTATGTGTGCACCATGAGATGAAAATGTTGAAAATTGCTGAGCTAGACTAACATTTTTGAAACGTTGTATGTTCCCTGAGGGCTATGGATTTGCCTATGTGCACTGGGATTTGTAAGGGACCTAAGTTCACAGTCCCATTCACCAGGTCTGCTGGTATGAAAATCGTTGCCCCTGCACTGTGGCTTCTATTTCTTCTGCTCTGTGGAAATCATGGTGTTTGGGTTTTTCATCTCACTCTGTATTATTTTGTTTCCAGCCTGGTGTCCTCTTCTTCCATGTTATCTTTCCCATCCCTGTGTGTGGATGTCTCCCTATATATTCAGGTGTTTTACCTCCTTTCCTTTCAGCCAGTTTGTGAGGTCCATGAGAGCAGACACTTCCATTTTTACTTACCTCCCCACATCGGCCTTGTGCTTGGCATAGGAATGATGCTCCCCAAATATTTGGTGATTAAATAACTGAATGTTGTTTTATTATTACCTTTTCAAAGTCAGTTCCTGGGTCTATGCATCCCAGCCCTACGCATAGTTCACCTTTCATCTTGGACGTCCTTCATTCCCGATGCCTGCTCGTCAGTTCTCCTGGGCTGCCTTCTGCACCCCCAAACATACCATGTCTGAATCTCAGTCTTTCTGGTGTTCTCTGTAGTGATGCTCTCACCTTTCTCTGAGTCACTTGGATTTAAACAAAGCTAGTAGTTTTTTAAATCCCTTGTGTCCCTTCACAATTTATCACACAGTGGTTCAGGCCAGTAAACTGTGAGTCAGACCACAGCCGGACTCCTGGTAGTTACTTAATTTCCTTGATTAGTTTCCTTATCATAAAATTCCTATCACCTTGGAGTTGTTTTGAGAGTTATGTCAAAATATGCTTAGTGTGGTATGTAGCACATGGCAAATATGCCATAAATTGTGTGCCTACAGCTGTGATGTCCAGGGAGTCATCAGGGAATTCTGTTTGTGTTTTTGAGCTAACCCATTATTTTCGGTCCGGCTGCTCCTTCCCTAGTCCAGGATTCTAGCTCTTGCGTCAATCACTGCAGTGATACCTTCCCCTGCAGCCCAAGCAGACTGCATCAACAGGCAGATGTTGACCACATCGTGCTTTTCTCTGTAGCTAATGAGATCAAGTCTGTACCCTTGAGTGTGACATTTACGTTTTTGGACCATCTGATCATCATTAACATGTCTAGTCTTATTTTGGACTCTTCTGCATGACGTTGCTATCCCTGTCTTCACACTTTTCATCCTCACTTGTGTCAGTGCCTGGCCTCTTCTCTCTCCCCTCTTCTTTCTGTTGAGTTTTCCCTAGCCATCATGATTCTTGATCTCCATGAAGTTCCCTTGAACGCTTTCCTGTGACATCACTCTCTGTGCTTCCCCCATGAATTTCCTGCATTCACTCACTTGCTGCCTGCTGAGACAGACACTGTTCTCAGGAACAAAACTGACAAAGACCTCAGCCTCCCCGGAACTTAGGTTTGTATCAGGGTTGACAAAGAATAATGTTTTGTGACATCTTTGTGTGTTTGTATTTATTTATTGAACTCTTGTATTATCCTATACGGATTGTAAATTTCTTGGTATTTGGGTATGATTTTATTTTATTTTATTTCTTTTTAATCCTCATCTGAGGATATTTTTCCATTTATTTTCAGATAGAGTGTGAGGAAGGGAGGGAGAGAGAGAAACATCAATGTGAGAGAGACACATCGATTGGTTGCCTCCCACATGACCCCTGACCAGGGTCGGGGACTGAACCACAACCGAGGTACATGCCCTTGACTGGAATCAAACTGCTACTCTTAGGTCTGTGGGCCCAGGTTCTAACCACTGAGCCAAACCGGCCAGGGCTTGGGTATGATTTTAAAGCTTTCGTTATTTTTTTTAATGTCTATTTGATGTTTTACACAGAGGAGGAACTCAAATACTGGTTAATTTTGGAAGGTCACATTTGTGGCTTGATTTTCAAAACTATAGCTTCAAAATCAAAAGTACTAGTGACAAATAAAATAACTCAAAAGTATTACTTAGAATCTATTTTAAATAAGAGAGATCCAAACATCTTTATGCTTCAGGTACATGTTTCTTTAAGGAAACATCTGAAACTGCACAGGCAGATTGCTTAGAGAAATTGAGGCTTTGCTGGTTCCAAGTTGATTGTGGGTGAACACTGTGCTTTCATTACTCATACCTGTGGTAGGTAGGACACCTTTGATGTCGTTTGAACTTACACAGTAGCCTTTTTCTTCCAGCTAATGTTTTTTTGTGCAACTTTCCCTTCCTTTAATGTGATGTTTGAATCAATATTTGAACAAATTAGCTATCTTTAAATCAATAGGGAGTTAAGTCTTAACAGCCTTTGTTACTCTGGGAGATTATAGAAGCAACTGATGACTGTTACTTGTTGGGTTCTGAAGCCCTCCTTGACCTTGTAGACTAGGTTAAATGCTCGCTCACAGCCCTGTGCTTCCTGTTTCATAATTCTTCCCATAGTTGTAATTACTTGTGTGGTACCTGTCTTCCCCTCTAGACCACAAGCTCCGTGAGTGCACAGAGCATAATGGGCGCTCACCAGAAATGACTGCCTTACGTTTGACAGCCAGTGATCTAAGCCGCACTGCATTACTGCAGATGTGAAGGCCTGAACTAGGTTTTGGGCTTGTACTGGAAAATAAAACACAGCCCCGTCCTCAGGGTGCTCATCAGTGAACAGGACGTGCTAAATTTAATTCTTGTTTAGCCAACATTTATAAACTGCTGAAAGTTTCCCGAGTTTTTTGTTTTCCCTCCTAATTTAAACCTCAGAAGAACCCTGTGAAGCTGTCTTGCTTCACTCTATAGATGGAGAGGCTGAGGAACAGAGATGCAGTAACATAGGATTGAACCTGACACTGGCTGGTCACTAAATGCTTCTCCTTAAATGTACGCTGCCTCCAGTCTGGTGAACCACATGGCAGTGACGTTCACACCTTATGTTTATCCTGGCTTATACATTTTATCTATTTTTTTTTCTGACTCATGCGTTTTTGGGTTTGCATTTAAAATGGGGTAAGGGCCCTGGCCGGTTTGGATCAGCGGTTAGAGCGTTGGCCTGCGGTCCAGAGAGACCCGGGTTCAGTTCCTGCTAGGGACACGTACCTTGGTTGCAATTTGTCCCCGGCCCTGGCTGGTCGTGCGGGAGGCAGCCACTCGATGTGTCCCTTTCACGTCGATGTTTCTCTCTTCCTCTCTCTCCCTCCCACTCTATCTGAACAAAAAATGAAAAAATGTCCTCGGGTGAGGATAAAATAAAATAAAATTCTAAAATGGGGTAAGGAATTAAGATTTGGAAGTGAGTCTACTGCTGATTGAGGTTTTGCATCTTATTAAACTGTTCCCAATCAGCCTCAGACTCTGTTCCTTTGAGACTCTCTTACCATTGGCAACATTTGCCAAGGTGATATTTTTGTGTAGTCCCACTGGATTACGTTTTAAAATCTTTCTTGATATTTGGGTCCCCCGCAGGCTGCAGAATTTCTGCTCCTGTACCCTTCACTATTTAAGACAATCCCCAGTCAGACCCACACATACTTTCCTGCCTTCATACCTGTGTTTAGGCTTATCTCCCTGCTGCAATGCCTCCCATGAACTCTTTGTCAACTGAAATGAAAAACACTTGCCTTCCTTTTAGGTTTTGAAGTCAGTCCCACCCACAAGATTAGTCCCTTAGCCATGTGCTGGCCACCATGCCTTGCTGCCATTTCAAATGTACTAATTTTGTTTAGTACGTTTTGTTTAGTACATTATCAAGACTTTTTATTTCTAGAGCAAAAGGACCAAATCCTGTTTTTCTTTTCTGTCTCCCACAACATGTAGTGCCGTGCTGGGCATATGACCGTGCCTACCAGGTACGCACTCAGATGCTCAGATGTTGACTGAAGTCACTCTAATTACAGACTTTGTATTTCCTGATTATATCGAGAGCCTCGGTACTTTCCAAGCACTGCAGCACATTGGGAAAGGTGGCCAGGGAGACCGTCTCCTCTGTTAGAACAGGGACGTGTCCCATCAGTGTTACGCATGTGGGTTTGCAGAGTGTTTCATGCCCGTGATTAGCTCACAGAGTCCTCACAATAATTTTATGGGCTAGCGACCATTTACTCCTTACTGGGGAGGTGATGACATTGGGACCCAGATAATGTGCTTATACATCATATGGCTGGAGCTGGGACCCGAAGCCAGCGCCTGTGACTCGAGTACACACAGGAGGGACAGAAGCAACCAGGCTGCAAGCTCCCGAGGGCAGAGCAGGAACATAGATTGCACATCACTGTTGCAAGATGAACTTGAGATGCTTGTGTCTGCTGCACTTTGAATCCTCCCATGCATCACGCATGCACTTCTGACCTGTCTGGCTCTCTTGGCACGATTGAGTTTGTCTCCTACTGCTGGAATTTCACTACCACTTAGCTATGGCTATCTATGTCTTTCTTTCCTTCTTTCCTCGCCCTCCTCCGCCTCCTCCTCCTCTTCACCATCATCATCTCTCTATGTGTATGTGTATAGACATTTGTAATTATGTATAAAACAATCTGAAGCCTTAAAAGTTATTTTTATTTTTTAAATCCTCACCCAAGGATATTTTTTCCGTTTATATTCAGATAGAGTGGGGCAGGAGGGAGAGAGAGAGAGAGGGAAACATCGATGTGAGAGAGACACATCGATAGGCTGCCTCCTGCACGACCCTGACCAGGGCTGGGGACGAACCGCAATCAAGGTACATGCCCTTGACCGGAATTGAACTCGAGACTCTTTGGTCTGCGGGCCAACGCTCCAGCCACTGAACCAAACCATCTAGGGCTTAAAAGTTATTTTTGAAAAACTAGTTGTGATGGTTATAAACTTTTTGTTAGTGCTTCCTTAACTCTACTCTGCCAGGGTTTAGAGTTACTGTGCACAAGTTGGTAGATAACCAGGTTGATAGCATTGAGCTAGAAAATTCACATAATAGTATTTTGAGAAAGATCCTTTTGTGCACTCATCAATTTCATGAATGATAAAAAGCCCTGGTTGTTTTTGGGATCTAGCCTTAGAAATTTATGAATACTTCTGAGGTCAAATGCATTTCCTTTCTTTTGTCTCATGAATTGAGTTCTTGCTGCAGGATAGGAAAACACTTCTCTAGTTATGTAATTATAATTTGTAGCATTTAAATTTTTTTTTATTAATTTATTTTTGTTACAGATGTTTCTCCTTTTTTCCCCATTGACACCCTCCTCCCCATCCCTCTACCCCTTCCCCAGCTTTGTTGTCCATGTCCATCAGTTATGCATACATGCGTATAAGTTCTGTGGTTTATCTCTTCCCTCCCCCCCCACCCCCTCTTCTGGGGGTTGTCAGTCTGTACCCTACTTTCACATCTCTGGGTCTACCCTGTTCCCCATACTGTTATGTTTATTATATTCCACAAATGAGTGAGATCATGTGATATTTTTCTTTCTCTGCTTGGTTTGTTTCGCTTAGGAAAATACTCTCGAGGTCCCTCCATGTCGTCTCAAAGGATAAGAGATCTTTCTTTCTTACAGCTGCATAGTACTCCATTGTGTATATGTACCACAGCTTTTTTATCCATTCATCCACTGATGGGCACTTGGGCTGTTTCCAGATCTTAGCTATTGTGAATAGTGCTGCTATGAACATGGGAGTACATATATTCTTTCTGATTGGTGTTTCAGGTTTCTTAGGGTATATTCCTAGAAGTGGGATCACTGGGTCAAATGGCAATTCACTTTTTAATTTTTTGAGGTAACACCATAGTGTTTTCCACAGTGGCTGCACCAGTCTGCATTCCCACCAGCAGTGGACTAGAGTCCCCTTTTCTCCACACCCTCGCCAACACTTGTTGTTTGACGATTTGTTGATGGCGGCCATTCTGACAGGTGTGAGGTGATACCTCATTGTTGTTTTAATTTGCATCTCTCTGATGATTAGTGATATTGAGCATTTCTTCATATGTCTCTTAGCCATTTGTATGTCCTGTTTGGAGAGGTGTCTATTTAGTTCCTCTGCCCATTTTTTAATTGGGTTCTTTGTCTTCCTTTTGTTGAGTTGTATGAGCACTCTATATATTTTGGAGATTAACCCCTTATCTGATGTATCATTGGCAATTATGGTCTCCCATACAGTGGGTTCTCTTTCCGTTTTGATGGTTGTTTCTTTTGCTGTGCAGAAGCTTTTGAGTTTGATGTAGTCCCATGTGTTCATTTTTTCCGTTATTTCTGTTGCCTTAGGTGATGTATCAGTAAAGATTCTGCTGCGTATGATGTCCGAAATTTTGTTGCCTACATTTTCTTCTAGGATTTTTATGGATTCACGAGTCACATTTAAGTCTTTTACCCATTTTGAGTTTATTCTTGTGTATGGTGTAAGTTGATGGTCTAGTTTCATTTTTTTGCATGTAGCTGTCCAATTTTCCCAACACCATTTATTAAAGAGGCTGTCTTTGCTCCATTGTATGCTCTTGCCACCTTTGTCAAATATTAGTTGAGCATAATGCTTGGGTCAATTTCTGGATTCTGTGTTCTGTTCCACTGGTCTATATGCCTGTTCTTGTGCCAATACCAGGCTGTTTTGATTATAGTAGCTCTGTAGTATAATCTGATATCTGGTATTGTGATCCCACCTACTTTGTCCTTCTTTTTTAAGATTGCTGTCTTTTTCGGGGGTCTTTTTTGGTTCCATATGAACTTTTGGAGTATTCGTTCTAGTTCTATGAAATATGTCGCTGGTATTTTGATTGGGATTGCATTGAATCTATAGATTGCTTTGGGTAATATGGACATTTTAATGATGTTAATTCCTCCAATCCATGAACAAGGTATGTGCTTCCACTTTTTTATATCTTCCTCTATTTCTTTTTTCAATGTCCTGTAGTTTTCTGCAAATAGATCCTTTACTTCTTTGGTTAAATTTATTCCTAGGTATCTTAATTTTTTTGCTGCGATGGTAAATGGGATTGTTTTTTTAGTTTCTCTTTCTGTGAGTTCATCATTGGTGTATAAGAATGCCGTCGATTTCTTGACGTTTATTTTGTATCCTGCTACTTTGCCAAATTCATTTATTAGGTCTAGTAGATTTTTGATGGAGTCTTTAGGGTTTTCTATGTATAATATCATGTCATCTGCGAATAATGACAGTTTCACTTCCTCCTTTCCAATTTGGATCCCTTTTATTTTTTCTTCACGTCTGATTGCTGTGGCTAAGACTTCCAGTACTATGTTAAATAAGAGTGGCGAAAGTGGGCATCCCTGTCTTGTTCCTGTTCTTAAGGGAAATGTTTTTAGTTTTTGCCCATTGATTATGATGTTGGCTGTAGGTCTTTCATATATGGCCTTTATAATGTTGAGATATGATCCCTCTATTCCCAAATTGCTGAGCGTTTTTATCAGAAATGGGTGTTGAATTTTGTCGAATGCTTTTTCAGCGTCTATTGATATGATCATGTGGTTTTTATCTTTCATTTTGTTTATGTGGTGTATCACATTTATTGATTTGCGAATATTGAACCAGCCTTGCATCCCTGGGATGAATCCCAATTGGTCATGGTGATTAATTTTTTTGATGTATTGCTGGATCCGATTTGCTGGTATTTTGTTCAGGATTTTGGCATCTGTGTTCATCAGGGATATTGGCCTGTAGTTTTCTTTCTTTGTAGTGTCTTTTTCTGGTTTTGGAATTAGAATTATGCTGGCCTCATAAAATGAGTTTGGAAGTCTTCCTTCTTGAATTTTTAGAAACAGTTTGAGAAGAATGGGTGTTAGTTCTTCTTTGAATGTTCGGTAAAACTCCCCTGTGAAGCCGTCTGGGCCTGGACTTTCGTTTGCTGGGAGAGTCTTGATTACATCTTCAATTTCCTTGGTTGTTATTGGTCTGTTCAAGTTTTCTATCTCTTCCCGGTCCAGTTTTGGGAGACTATATGTTTCTAGAAATTTGTCCATTTCGCTCAGATTGTCGAATTTGTTGCCATATAAATGTTCATAGTATTCGTTAACGATCCTTTGTATTTCTGTGGTGTCAGTTGTTACTTCTCCTCTTTCATTTCTGATTTTGTGTATTTGGGTTCTCTCTCTTTGTTTCTTGGTGAGTCTAGCTAAGGGTCCATCAATCTTGTTTATCTTTTCAAAAAACCAGCTCTTTGTTTCATTGATCCTTTGAATTGTTTTTTTGGTCTCCATGTCGTTTATTTCTGCTCTGATCTTTACTATTTCCTTCCTTCTACTTGCTCTGGGGTTTTCCTTTTGTTTGCTTTCTAGTTCTTAAAGTTGTGAGGTTAGATAGTCTATTAGAAATTTTTCTTGTTTCTTGAGGTAGGCCTGTAGTGCTATGAACTTCCCTCTCAGAACTGCTTTCGTTGCATCCCACAGATTTTGTGTTGTTGTGTGTTCATTTTCATTCGTTTCTAGAAAGTTTTTAATTTCTTCCTTGATCTCCTTGGTAACCCATTCATTGTTTAATAACATGCTATTTAGCCTCCATGTATTCAAATGTCTTTGCATGTTCTTGTTGCAATTGATTTCTAGTTTCATGCCATTGTGATCTGAGAAGATGCTTGATATGGTTTCAATCTTCTTGAATTTGTAGAGACTTCGTTTGTGTCCTAACATGTGGTCTATCTTTGAGAATGTCCCATGTGCACTTGAAAAGAATGTGAATTCTGTAGTTTTGGGGTGTAATTCTCTGTAAATATCTATTAAATCCATTTGGTCTAGTGCTTCATTTAGAGTCTCTGTTTCCTTGTTAATTTTTTGTCTAGAGGATCTATCCAGTGATGTCAGCGGGGTGTTGAAGTCCCCTGCTATGATTGTATTGCTGTCGATTTCTCCTTTGAAGTTTTCCAGAAGATTTTTAATGTATTTTGGTGCTCCTGTATTGGGTGCATATATGTTTACCAAGGTTATCTCTTCCTGTTGGATAGATCCTTTCAATATTATGTAGTGGCCTTCTTTGTCTCTAGTTATGGCCTTTATTTTAAAATCTATTTTATCAGATATGAGTATTGCTACCCCAGCTTTTTTTTCCTTTCTGTTTGCTTGGAAGATTTTTTTCCATCCCTTCACTTTCAGCCTATGTGAGTCTTTTGTTGTGAGGTGGGTCTCTTGTAAACAACATAAATATGGGTCATGCTTTCTTATCCAATCCGCTACTCTGTGTCTTTTGATCGGGGCGTTTAGTCCATTTACATTTAAGGTGATTACCGATATGTACTTACTTATTGCCATTTTTGTTTAGTGTGTTTCTATTTTCCTTTCTATTTCTTCTACTAATTACAGCAGTCCTTTTAACATTTCTTGCAGTGCTGGTTTGGTGCTAATGTATTCCCTTAGCCTTTTTTTGTCTGGGAAGCTCTTTATTTGACCTTCTATTTTGAATGATAGCCTTGCTGGGTAGAGTAGTCTTGGGTTCAGATCCTTGTTTTTCATGACCTTGATTATTTCATGCCATTCCCTTCTGGCCTGTAGTGTTTCTGTTGAGAAGTCAGCTGATAACCTTATGGGGGTTCCTTTGTAGGTAACCTGTTGCTTAGCTCTTGCTGCCTTGAGGATTCTCTCTTTGTCTTTAATTTTTGGCATTTTATTACTATGTGTCTTGGTGTGGGCCTGTTTGGGTTCTTCTTACTTGGGACTCTCTGTGCTTCTTGAACTTGAAAGCCTTCTTCCTTCACCAAATTAGGGAAATTTTCTGTCACTATTTCTTCAAATATATTCTCTAACCCTTTCTCATTTTCTTCTTCTTCGGCGACTCCTATGATGCGAATATTATTACGTTTCCAGTTGTCCCACAGTTCTCTTAAGCTGTCTTCCTGTTTTTTCATTGTTTTTTCCTTTCGGTTTTCTGATTGGTTGATTTTTTCTACCCTGTCTTCTAATTCACTGATCTGGTCCTCAGCTTCTTCTACTCTGCTTTTTAGTCCTTCCAATGTGTTCTTCATTTCTGCCATGTCATTCTTCATTTCCAATTGATTTATTTTCAATATTTCTATGTCTTTGCTCATGGTGTTGATGTCCTTACACATGCTGTTGAGCTTCCTCAAGATCATGGCTCTGAATTCTAGCTCTGTTAACTTGCTTAACTCCATTTCATTTATCTCATCTTCATTGGAGGTCTCTTGTTCTTTCGTTTGGCATCTGTTTCGTTGTTTTACCATTTTGGCTATCTCTGTGGTTTTTGGAGCCTGCCAAATTTTCCCTGTGGATGTTGGTGTTCTGCTGTTTGTGGCTCCCTGTACTTGGTTTGGATGAGCGTGAGAGGACCCATGTTATACACCACTGTCGAGTCTTACTTTTCTGGGTAGAGTTGCAAGCCCAGAAAAGGTTCAGTTGTCCTCTAGCTTTTTGCCTAGAGGCTATTAGTCCAGGTTACTTAAAGAGCCTTGGGTTCTCAGTTGAATGAAAACCTCCCTCAGGTGTTCAGCCGTGAGAGGATTTCCCGAGGGTGGGGCAGATGCTGGTAGTTAATGAGCCTTGATTTGCATTTCAATGGCCCAACTGGGTGTGGCTGAATCTCTGAGGGAGGGGCTGCCGCCTCTCCCCAGAGCCCTGGGATGGAGTAAGTCGACCAGGCCACAGTCCTGTGTGGTCGAAACTCAGCAAAAGTTCTGAGCGCCCTCCAAATCCCGAGTGTCCCCACACAGTTCCAGTCCAGTCCGCCCTCCCTCTGCCGGAGTCCGAGGTGAGTGGCTGTGGCTGTTTTAGCGCTCTATCCCGGCTCTTCGCTGTGGAGCCGGCTCGGGCTTTAGCGCTCTGTCCTGGCTCTGCGCGGTGGAGCCGGCTCGGGCTTTGGCGCTCTGTCCCGGCTCTGCGCGGTGGAGCTGGCGCGGGGTTTAGCGCTCTGCCCAGGCCCTGCGCGGTGGAGCCGGCTCGGGCTTTAACCCCGAGGGCGGAGCGCTGCTCACGGCTAAGGCTGCTGCTGTCCGTGGGCTCCCAGCCCCCCTCTCGCGCCTCCGCAATCCTACTAGGATCGAGTCAGTGTCCCTGGTTGTATGGTCCTCGCGAGCTGCTTTTCCGTTGCTTTTTCCCAATGATTTTAAAAGGTCTGAGCCGGCGGGAGATCACATCCTCAACGTAAGGCCAGTGTAGAGAAAGGAGCATTTTATTACACCGGTGGGCTGTTACACCGGCGGGCTGGGGGGGTACAGCTTCCCCAAATCCTCAGCCCCGAGCTTCCTTTGTTCTTTGCTTATATAGGCACAAACTACAGAAAAAAACTATATTCTCTTGGTGTCGCTTTTGGCACCGTTAAGGGGGCTGATACAGAGAAGGGGGGGAGAGGAGCAGGGTAACTATTAATCTCTTTTTTCTCATGGTTCCTCTGAGTTTCTCAAGGCCATCCTCAACCCCTTATCTGTACAGTTTTCTTTGGGTGTCTCAAGGCCCTTATGTTTACAGAAAAGAAACTGCCAGGGTGTGTACGTGCAGTAACTGAGGGTCAGAATGGAGTTTAGTTTTGTTAAAACATTATTAACCCTTTCAGATTTGACTTTATTTTAGTTGTATTTCCAGTTTGGTCCTGGGAGATGATCTGTGTAGCTTCCATTCACTCCGCCGCCATTTTTCGTAAAGTCGCATTTAAAATTTTTTATTGCTATTTCTCCTAGTGATTAGTAGTGTTATTTCCTTTTTATACTCTTGTTGTTTTTTTTTTGTTATACCCTGGGCACAAGGAAATGCCAAAGGACCCTTAAAGCGTGTCATCCACATTGGAGCTGACTCTGTTTTCCATATTAGCATTTTATATCTGTGGCCTTCTGACGTTTCTCTGGGGAATAGCGGGTGTGACATTCATCTCAAACATTTCCTTTGCTTTTGGTTTGTACAATCAGATACCAAAAGCATTTAAAAATGATTAAAAATTGTAAACATTAAAAGTAGGCATGGATTTCCATAGCCAGTATCTATGAAAAGACGGTCTTCATTTTGTGTTGTTGATGGGTTATAATCTATTTATAGTTTTCTGTTTTTTGGTTTGTTAATCCTTACTTGAGGATATTTTTCCATTGATTTTTAGATAGAGTGGAAAGTAGGGAGGGAGAGAGAGAGAGAGAGAAAGAGAGAGAGAAACATCAATGTGAGAGAGACACATCCATTGGTTGCCTCCTGCAGGACCCTGACTGGGGCTGGGGATCAAACCTGCAATCCAGATATGTGCCCTTGACCAGGAATCGAACCCTCGACCCTTCGGTCCATGGGTCGACAATCTAACTGCTGAGCCAAACCGGCCAGGGCTAATCTATTTATAGTTTTTTAAAAACCTACATGAGAAGAAATTATAATAGGTTAGCTTATTGCTTGTATAAACATGAGATTGCCATCTTCATTTTATCTCTGGAGAGAAATAAACAAGTAGGCACGTTGACCGACTTGATTCTTCGCCCAGTGCCACAGCACTGAGTGGTTCAGATGCTGTGAAAAGTGTGGCTGAGGTTTTTCAGTTCAACTGGTGATGAGTAGTTAAGACTCTCTTTTCACAAAGGCTTTGCTGAGGACCCTGGTTCCTGAGGGTCGCCGAAGTGTGCAGTTGCCTAGTATGCACCTGATACTCTGGGAGGGACCCTATGGTATCAATTTAGGGAAATATGCAGACTTCTAGTCAGTCCCTGCCCTGGAGGAGCTATGGATATTTGGGGGAGATAAAATTTTAACAAAATAAGAAAAAAATTAGATAGAAGGTCCGTGGTCCTAATGTTAGTGATGTGAGAGATCAGAAAAGGGAGAGATAGTGGAGGCGGAACATCCAGAAAGATTGGTTGGGCCCTGGCCTGTTTGGCTTATCGGTTAGAGCGTCGGCCCGTGGACCAAAGAGTCTCCGGTTCGATTCCAGTCAAAGGCACGTACCTCGGTTGCGTTCGGTCCCCAGCCCAGGTCGGGGTCGTGTGGGAGGCAACCAATCGATGCGTCTCTCTCACATCCATGTTTCTCTATTTCCCTCCCTCCCTCACACTCTATCTGAAAATCAATGGAAAAATATCCTTGGATGAGGATTTAAAAAATAAAAAAAATTGGTCGGGAAATGGAACCTCAGGTGGGAGCATCTTGAGATTCTTATCCCTACAGTCTCAGCAGGTCGGAGTCCTGAGGTCCTGTTCATTCTCAGCACACACCTTTCAATGTTCTTGAGATTTTATTTCCTAAGACGTATTGAAAAACCAAGGGTAAGCCCTTAAATTCCTAGTATGGAGTTGTTGGGGTAAAAAGAAAATTTCAGTTATACAACTATTAAATATTATGTCCTTGTGTGGTATTTCCTTATGCATTTAAAAAATCCGAGATTACTTATCAAGAATCAGAAAACAGGGAAGCAGTAGTTTATTTTTAATTGACACATTCTCTGTAAAAACCTTAAGTCTTTCCTTGAGGTTGTTATTTCCATGTAAAAGATTTGTGAGAATCATTTGTTTTTTGGAAAATGATAGTTTTAGGGTATGTTTTCAGTATGTTTCACAAATTTCACAAAGCTTTCATTCTTCATAGGAAAATAATGAAAAAAACAAAACCAAAAACACCAACCCCACCCTGGCTGGTGTGGCTCTGTTGGCTGGGCGTCATCCTGTGCACCTAAAGGTTGCTGGCTTGATTCCTGGTCAGGGCAGATGCCCGGGTTTTGGGCTTGACCCCTGGGGGGGCATGCAGGAGGCAGATGATCAATGTTTCACTCTCACATTGATGTTTCTCTCTCTCTCCTTCCCCCTTCCTTTCTCTCTCTAAAAAACCTTTCATTAAAAACAAAAAAATCCCAACAAAACAAAATTCAAGGTATTTACTGCCCTTTAAACTCCCAATTGTTAGTTGTAGTCAGGCGATTTTGTCTCATTATCATGTCATGGCACTTGAAACCTATTATCAACATTTGTTACATTTTTCTCTAAAGTAGTGCTGTTTGTGGTACATTTACAGCATTTGTTTCTAGATAATCTGAGAAAACAGAGGAATCTAAGGGGACCTGTCCAGTTGTCTGTGCTAAATTTGTGGGCAACAGTGTTTAAACTCAGGCTGAGATGAGGTTTTGTTTGATTTCCTGCCTGATATCATACCTCTGTTGGTTGGCTATACAGCACCTGTTTCCTTCAAACCTGGCAATCTGCTGGTGTCTTACCTGGCGATAGTCATGTCACTTTTCTTAAAACAATTTTTTTTTTTCTTTATTGATTTTAGAAAAAGAGGAAGGGAGAGGGAGAGAGAGATGGAAATATCAGTTGGCTGAGAGAGAACATCGATTGGCTGTTCCTGCACGCCCTCCACTGGGGATTGGGCTCCAACCTGAGCATGTGCCCTGACTAGGAATCTAATTGGTGACCTCTTAGTGCAGGGGTCGATGCTCAGTTATTGAGCCACACTGGCCAGGCTTGTCACTTTTCTTGTGACAGCAGCTACCTCTGTTGTGCCCTCTTGTTCTACTCTCATACTAGAATATTTACTCTTCACAATATAATGAGGCGACCAAATGTAGCTTTACATTATTGGAGTTACATTTTATTTATTTATTGTAACTGGTTTGAGGATTTAGGCAGTTTCCAGAGAGGTTAACACCGTGGCTACAGTATGTTTAGATTCTGCTTTGCCCACAAGTACAATTCCTGGGAAGCACAGTCTTTTAGTCTACTAGAAATTTGTATGTGGGTGATCTGCCTGGGTGATCCACCGTAAGCTTGGATTTTCCCCTGTGTTGAGCTCCTTTCTTTGTCTGTAAGTTACTCACGTTAAACTTATGTTTTGCATGTAGCTCACAGGAAAGAAAAAACAAACTAAGGAATATAACATAGAGAGAGAGATGTTAATGTTAGCAGGATCACAAGTAACTTATTTTCTAATTTATGCCTCTTTGTATATGCTTAGTTCACATTCCATTTATAATCAGGAAATTATCCACACTGTAAATACATTTGTTAATGGATTCTGTACTTTATTATATTTGATGGATGTGGAGATTGCCACTAATTTGTACCAGTTGGATTAAAATGGGTCCAACAGATTATGTAGTTAATATTTGATAATGGAAATATAAGTTCTGAAAAATTGTGCCCAGTTTTTTCGCCCAGTCTCTGCTCACCATCATTTGTTTAACTTTTATATATTTAAAATCTTTTAGTGGAGTTATGAACCAACCGCTCTTATAGAGTCCATCGATGTAAATACTCTTAACAATAATGTTTTATTTAAATAACAACTGCCTCTGGAGTAGCTGACAGAGGCTGTGAAATATTAGCTACTCATGTTTTGCTTTTAATTATTGAGAGGGTAGCTGTCTATGTTAAATGTCCTTGGACAGGCTTTTTTTTTTTTTTTTTTTTGCTGAGTCTTGAAATTCAAAATGAATAGGATTGAGTAACTTCTGAATGCAAAAATTTTGCAAAAATGTTAAGGTATTGCTCAATGAAAATGTGCTAAAATACTTGCAACAGATGAATTATTCTGAAAGCAATTATTTGAGTTTTTTTTAGTTTTTCCATTACAGTTTATATTTGAAAAGCAATTATTTAGATTGCAAATGAATGTTTTTCTTTCAGCCACTAATAGGGATATCAATTTGTCAAAGCTTTTTTCTGATTTCTTAAAAACTTTTAAAATTTAAGTATAGTTGGTATACAATATTATATTGGTTTTATTAGTTTCAGGTATACAATGTAGTGATTGAACATTTTTATACCTTACAGTGAGATCATCCCACTAACTTTAGTACCAGTGTAAACTTACCCCAACATTATTATACCATGAATAATTTAAGCTTTAAAATGACTGGAGTAATTTATACAAATATAAGTTGTCTTGTGTTTGGCAAATATTGATTTTGCTGAAGTATGTAGGGAAGTTTCTTGCTACACGAAATACTTTTAGAGTATTTTTTTGTTTTGGGTGGGGAGAGGGGATTGTGCAAATTACGAAAAACTTTTTTTCTGACTCCTTATCTATCAGGTACCACATCTCACTGCTCTTACTGTAGTTTCTCTTATATCTTTCCCCTTTTAACATGGAAAATAGGTAACTGAGGTTATAACATTGTGTAAAAAAAGGATGCATAATTTAATTGCCAAGGCCTGAAGAGGGAATAAAGTGATAAGTTAAAATATAACTGTTAAAAAACAACAACACTCCAAACTCCTCCCAGTTGAAGCCCATTACAAATGCAGGACATTTACTTTATTTAAAATTTTTTTCAATTACAGTTTACATTTAATATTATTTTGTATTAGTTTAGGTATACAGCATAGTGGTTAGACAATCATATACTTTACAAAGTGATCCCCTTGATATTTCAAGTATGCACCTGGCACATGTATGTTTATTTTAAAAAGCTAGAAAATGCAAACAAGAAGAAAAAGGTTCTTTATAATCTCGCCTCCTAGAGATCACCATTGTTTCCTTTCTGGGTAAAACAGGAAAACAGAAACCGCTGTAAGTATTTGATCAGGAAGAGGGTTAACGTAGGGAATGACACAGAGAGTGGATATTGGAAATACCTGACACGTGACTGTTAGGAAACCAGGAAGAGCTGGAATCCCAGGGAGCCACCCTCTATGAGCTCAGTGACCTGTAGCTCCAGGGTGGATGATCACCAAGCCTGTCACCCACAGACTCACAAATACTAGTCTGACATTTGTCACCATTTTTGTCTGCCACTGTTGGGGAGAATGCAGCTTCTTCTTTGTAGCCTTCTCACTTCACGTGAGTGTCCTCATCAACACAGCCCACACTGAAATCCTGCTGACACAGAATCTGGGAAAAGTAGTTTCCAGACTTCCACCCCCTGGGAAAAAACCTGAAAGGAGCCCAGTGATGGTGATGACTGAGCCAGAAAGTTGTTATGAAGACAGGAGCATCCAGGGGGTTAGAGCCAGGCCCTTTTGCTTTTGGAGGTTCAACCCCGAGTCATGTAATATACATGAACATCCACCAATGCTTCATGTTCGATATCATTTTCTTATGAAGTATCAAGGATTTTATTATTGGTTTTTTAACATTTAAAATGTATTTCCTTATTTTTGAATTTATTGGGGTGACAAAATTACACAAGTTTCAGGTGCACAGTTCTACAACACATCCTCTGTACACTGTAGGGTGTGTTCACCACCCCAAGTCAAGACAGTATCCAGGGTTTTAAACACAATTTTACTTTTGAAATTATTTGGCTATGAGTAGCACATTTAATTTGCAATTGGTTATAATTTTCTTCAATAAGTAGGGATATTTGGGGATTCTTTTAGAGTAAGAAGAGTTTAACTTATATGGTTTTCCAATATACTTAAACTTTCATGAATGCTGAACTGAGTAACTGTTGTTACATCCCATGACCCTTAGGACATTCATGGTAAATATATTTATTAACTTCAATTTGGACATTTCTAAACATTTTTTTGAGACACGACACTTTTTTTCCCCAAGCCTCAGTTATCTTCCATAGATCTGTGAACAGCTCTTTGGCCCAGGGCATCTGAGGTTCCGAACAGCCTGGCCCTTTCAGTATTTCAAGGGCAGAGACAGGCAGTGTGATGTGGTTGTTAAGAGCAAAATTAAATGGAAGAGTGCTGTGAGGTTAAAGATTATGTTCTGTAATGTGATTTTCTGGTCTTCATACTATGTTTATTTATTTATTTATTTTTTAACTCATCTTTATTGTTGAATGTATTACAGATATCCCCCTTTTTTTCTCCATTGACCCCCCTCCTCCCCAATCCTGCCCCCCTTCTGCCTTCCCCACACTATTGTTGGTGTCCATTGGTTATGCACATATGCATAGAATTCTTTGGTTTATTTCATCCCGCCCTCCCTCCCCCCTTCCTTTTGAGGTTCATCAGTCTAACAACCAATTTATACTTCTTAATTCCTCCATCTTTTTCACCCATCCCCCAGCCCCCACCCATCTGGCAAGCAACAAAAAGTTCTCTGTATCTATGAGTCTGTTTCTGTTCTGCTTGCTCATTTTGTTTGTAGATTCACTTGTTGATAGATAGTATTAATTGCCATTTTGTTGTTCATATTTTTGTTCTCCTTCAAGAAGACCCTTCAACATTTCATACAATACTGGTTTGGTGGTGATGAATTCCTTTAGCTTTATCTTGTCTGGGAAACTCTTGATATGTCCATCGATTCTAAATGATAGCTTTGCAGGATAGAGTAATCTTGGTTGTAGGTCGTTGCTTTTCATCACCTTGAATATCTCTTACCACTCATTTCTGGCCTGCAAAGTATCTTTTGAGAAGTCAGCTGACAGTCTTTTGGGAGCTCCTTTGTAGGTAACAAACCACTTTTCTCTTGCTGCTTTTAAGATTCTCTTTGTATTTAAGCTTTGGCATTTTGATGATGATGTGTCTTGGTGTGGACCTTTTTGGGTTCATCTTGTTTGGGACTCTCTGTGCTTCCTGGACTTGTATGTCTGTTTCCTTCACCAAGTTAGGGAAATTTTCTGTCATTATTGTTTCAAATAGGTTTTCAATTTCTTACTCTCACTTTTCTCCTTCTGGCACCCCTATGATGCGAATGTTGGCATGCTTGAAGTTGTCCCAGACACTCCTTACAGTATCCTCATTTTTTTGGATTCTTTTTTCTCTTTGCTTGTCTGATTGGGTGTTTTTTGCTTCCTTATAGTCCAAATCGATGGTTTGCTTCTTGGCTTTACCTACTCTACTATTGATTTCTTTAAATTATTCTTTAGTTTAGTTAGTGCATCCTTCATTTCTGACTGGTCCTTTTTTATGTTGTTGATGTTCTCACTAAGTTTCTTGAAGGTCTCACTAAGTTCCTTGAAGTTCTCACTAAATTCCTTGAATGTATCACCAAGCTCCTTGAGCAACCTTATAACCAGTGTTTTGAATTCTGCATCTGATTGATTGCTTATCTCCATTTTGTTTCATTGTAGTCTGAAGCTGTCCACTGGGTGTGCTAGCTCTGGGGCAAGGTTAGCCACTGCCTGTGTTCTGTCTGGGGCCACCGGCATAAGCTACAAAGTGATCTGCAGATGGCTGCTTCTTGTGCTGGGTTTGGAGGTGCTCAGGAAAAGCCAAGTTGTGAACCAAGCCTTGTTGCTTCTAGTGCCAGGCCTGGGGCCATTTAATAAGAGGTATGGGGCTCACTGAGACCAGATGCTGCCTGTTTGAGAGATTTTAGGAAACTCTGAAGCAGGATCCAAGACAGGCCAATCCTATGGTAAAGCCATAGGAAACAGCTTGGGTGGGCCAAAAGTTGGGTGGGGCGGGGCCTCAGGGAATCACTAGGGCGGGGCAAACAGTGTGAGCCAGATTGCTGGAGTCCCAGATATGGCTGCTGTCTGCTGCCCCAGGGAAGGGCTCACCAAAGGAACATCAGCCTCCGCCAGCACGTCTGTCCAGGAGAAAGTCGCCTCTCCAGCCCTCAACCCCAGGCCAAACAGCTCAGTTCTTCCTTGTATGTCTCTGGCGCCCCTCAAGCTGCCTCCCCTCCGAGCTCAGAGGGAGCGAGTCCGAGTAAGTCCGTGCGCGGGTCCTTTGCTAGGAGCTCCCTGGGGCTCTAGCAGCCTCAGCCTCCCTTAGCCTCAGTTCCCGCTGGTTTTTCCAGCCAGAAGTGATGGGGATTTCTCTTTCTGGCACTGGAACCCTGAGCTGGGAGCCTGGTGTGGGACGAGGACCCCTTACTCCTCAGGGAGGACCTTCCGAGCTGAGGTATCCTCCTGCTTTTTGTCCACCACATGTGGGTGTGGGACCAAACTGTCTGTGCCTCCATCCTCCTACCAGTCTCCATGTGGCTGTTTCTTTAATTTCGTAGTTTTAGGACTTCCATTCAGCTCGATTTCAGGAGGTTCTGAATGATGGTTGTTCTGTAGTTTAGTTGTAATTTTGATGTGGTTGTGGGAGGAGGGGATCCCGCTTTTACCTACGCCGCCATCTTGACCGGAAGTCTCCTCTTCGTACTGTGTTTAAAGCAACAACAAAAATGAAACTGCCAGTGAAATCAGATTGCAGTTTCATATCTCAGCATCATTCTTTTTAAAACAAAAATTAATTTAATTTCATTTTTTTCTATCACCATTTATCCCCTCAATGCCCTCTTCCACCTCCACCACGCCCTCCCCCCCACCCTCCAGCAATCGCCACACTGTTGTCCATGTCCATGAATTCTCTCCCTCTTTTTTTGTTTTTTGTTTTCCCTGTTTTCAGCATCATTCTTAAAGTGTTGTGACCTCAGGCTAGATGCTTAGTTCTCCAAGCTTTGGTTCCCTTATCTGTAAAATGGGGAAGATAGTATCTTTCTCTACAGTGAATATCTACTATCTGCTTAGGAAACTCCAGGTAAAGCTCCTGGTGAGCCC
Source organism: Tadarida brasiliensis (assembly GCA_030848825.1). Classification (NCBI taxonomy): domain Eukaryota; kingdom Metazoa; phylum Chordata; class Mammalia; order Chiroptera; family Molossidae; genus Tadarida; species Tadarida brasiliensis. The sequence continues at coordinate 8,825,625 of CM061275.1, read as the reverse complement.
TCACGCAACAAATGCCAACCAAGTAGTTAGTGATTTCTGATTTAACTTGGCACTCACTACATTCACTGGGGGTGTTCATGTCCTGCCTTGTGCTGGACCAGGGAAGTGGGTCCAGGGGTGCTCTCTTTCTGCCCCAAAGAGATTGGGGTGGACAGAGACTCTCTGAGTAGCAGGTCTGGTGTGAGATTCTCTGTCTAGTTGGGGTGATAATGAGAGCTTTCTGTTTTATGAATTGCATTTGAAGTCTGGATTCACAAAAGTTTCTTACAGATGTTAATTATAGAGTGAATTACCGGTATTTTCTAACTATGAATTTTCTGGGCTCCCTGAGAACTACATTGATGCTGTTACCTCACGACTTTGGTTAGATGATGCAGTCCTAAAGCCCTGTGTGTGATGAGAGGGTGTTGATACCCACATGGCCTGTTATTTGCTCATTTGAGTGCTGGGAAGGGACAAAAGTATTGTTTAAGCTAAGGAGGGGAAGATACTTTAGGTAAGGAAAAAAAAATCACATAATAATATTCTTTAAGAATATTAAAGCTTAATACCTATATGGAAATGAATAGTGCTTCTCTGTCATAGTAATAGAGTAAGAGAAATTATTATTATTATTTTTTAATCCTCACCTGAGGATATTTTTCAATTTATCTTCAGATAGAGTGGTGGGGGGGGGGTGAGTGGAGGGGGAGAGAGAGAGAGAAAGAAAGAAAGAAAGAAAGATCAATGTGAAAGAGATACATTGACTGGTTGCCTCCTGCATGACCCCAACCGGGGGCTGGGGACGAACTGAAACCCAGGTACATGCCCTTGACTGAAATCGAACCCATGACTCTTTGGTCTATGGGCCGACGCTCTAACCACTAAGCCTAACCGGCCAAGGTGAGAAATTATTTTTTAACTGCAGAAAAATTGATTTAGGCTTTAAATTAGGTAATTGCTAACTAACACTGATTAAGTTAGGAGGGAACTCAGATATTTCAGGTAGTTTTTTGTTTAAATAGCATTAACCACTAAAGCAGCACCAGTTAGTTTTGAACAGCTTGATAGGCCTGCCTAGAGGTAGAAGGTGATGTTGATAGTTTCCTTTAGTGTTTAGGGTTTTTTTTTTAAGGTTTATTTAGAGGGAATGAGGTCTCTGGCTTGTCATGCGGGCATTGCTAGATATTAGATTTTGCACAAATAAGAAACCCAAAATGTGCATCTTATGTGTGTTGTTAAAGTGATATATAGGGTGTTTGTCATTTAAATAGCAATTTTAAATTTGATTATAATAATTCTTACTATAATAATCACTGAGACTCACCTTAGGAATGTAGTGAAGAGCACTGTAAGCAATCCCCATAGACTGTGGACCCCACGCCACATATTTGGGTCTTTCTGTCTGTGTCTGTCTCTCTGTCTTTCTTCCTCCCTCTCTCCCTCTCTCCCTCTCTCCCTCTCTCCCTCTCTCCCTCTTTCCCTTCCATCTGGGGTCATTAAAAACAAATGAACAAAAGAAATCCACTGAGGGTCCTGAACCAGGTGCTAAGTATGTAGCCATGACCTCGGTCACTGACAAGACTCCCAGTTGTAGAGCTCACTTTGACATGTTCATGTGCTGTGGCCATTTCCTTCAGCAAGAGAAGAGGCCTCTGGAGGCAGCCTGTGGTTGAGAAGCCTTTACTGAGTTGTGGCTTCTGGCCACAGTAACAAGCCCTCTGCATTTCTGGAAGTGGCTGTGATGGGTAGGGGTTGCTGGAAGATCCCTTCCAGCCTTTCTGGGTATCATCAGAGCATCCCCTAGGAATGGGCACTTCATCAGTGGTGCCAGGACTTCAGGTAATCTGAAAACAGTAGCAATTTTTAAAAAAGATTTTTATTTTATTTTATTGATTTTTGTTTAGAGAGGAAGGAAGAGGAGGAGAGAGAGAGACATTGAGTGGCTGCTACTGGGGATCGAGCCTGCATCCGGGCATGTGTCCTGACTGGGAACTGAACTGGTAACCATTCTGTGTACAGGGTGACACCCAACCAACTGAGCCACACCAGCTAGGGCATGATGAGCAACTTTTGATCTGGGAGATTTTCTTTTATGATATAGGAACAGTCCTTTGATAATCTCAACATTCTGATGGCACGCTTGTCTTCAATAAACTCTTCACTTGTATTTAAAGCAACTCTTGGGACATCTGTAGTACTGTCAATAACAACAACAACAACAAAAGGGTAGTTTTAGTGGAAAGACTGGTGGAAGGGAAGTCAAGCCTGTAGTTTAGTTAGTAGTGGCCAATGTTAATTTTATTAGTTTTGACCAATATACCATGCTTATGTAAGATCTTATCATTAGCAGAAACTGGGTATACAGGTGAAGGGTACACAGAAACTCTGTACTATCCTTGCAGTGTTTCTATAACATTCCAAAATAAAAGCATTCTGAAGTTAAAAAATAAAGCAACTCAATAATACTAGTTTCTGTCTAGTGCTTGCACACGTGGCTGTGCTTGACTTTGAATATATTTATTAGGTTTTGCATTATTCCTTGAATCTTGAACACTTTCTTACTAGAAGGCAATACTTTATTTATTTTTTTTATTTTTTAAAGAAGTGGCTTAATTTTATTAGGAAGATTAAAGATTTTGTATCTTAGAATGCAGTATTAAAATCAGCAAGACTTTATTATCTGAAGTGAAATATGAATTATTATTATTTTATAAAATCAATAAAATTAAATCAACTGAAAAACCAATGTGCTTTGTGAATATGCCTTTTAAAGTACTTCCCATATCATCGTGGTGACATTGGCTCAGTGGGTTGCAGTCTGAGCGTAGTTTCATTTATAAAAAGTGTTCTGGAATTTTATTTTTAAATGTCAGAGGCTGTCAGTAGCATCCTCAGTGAACAATTATTATGGGCCTACTGTGTCTAGGCACTTTGGTAGGTACTGAGGAGCACTGTTGTTCGAGAATGATTTTCAGTCTAATTAGAGATATACCCAAGGCCGTATCTAGAAAGGAAAAACACATATAAGTAGATGGTAGCATATGCCCGTGGTTACCTGTGTGCAAATCGGAGTTTAGAGAATCTGATGAGGGCCCTGACTGGGGAAGCAGCACTTCACTGAGAAGGTGGCATGCGGAGGGAGGGCTGACCTGAGACGTGGTGGGAGGAGGAATTCTAGGCAAGGCTGGCATGTCAGGCTGTGCCATACACAGGGCACTACATTCCAGGGGTCTTTCCAATCACAGACATCACAGACCCATTTATGATTCATGGCAATTTCCAGGTAGATTTTCTACTCTAGCTGCTCTGATTCCTTGACAGACTCCTGCCTCAAAGCCTTTGTACTGGTTCTCCTGCCTGCCTGGCCTGCTGGTTCCTAAGATACTCATGTGATCAACTACCTCACCTGCTTCAAATCTTTGCTCAAACGTCACCTTTGTCCCACCCCATCCAGCCTGTTTAAAATAACAATTTTCTTTACCCCCACATCACCAAGCTATAACACATCTATAAGTACTGAATAGATGAATAATTAGGTTGCATTTAATTAATAAGTTCAGTATTATCTGCTTCTCTACCCTCCTGCTAAAATTCAAGTTTCATGATGGAAAAGAAAATTTTCTTCAATGCAATTTTTGTTCACCAATATATCCCAAGGGCCTATAATATCACCTTGTATACGGTAGACATTCAGATATTTCTTGAATGAGCGAATGAGTGCAAGAAGGAAGTTGGAAGTGACTCTGATCTTTCTAGCTTAGGAAATTTTAAGAATCGTGACTCCATAAACTAAGGTTATACGAGGTTTTTTTTTTCTTCTTTTTTTTGTGGTTGTGGGGTATTGTATCTCTGCTTTTGAATATGGATTTCAGTTTGGGATATATTAGAGGGGAATTATAATAGGCAATGCCGGGAGGGAAGATGGGGGCACCTGGGCTTATTTGGGAGGCACTGAGGTTATGACTGAGATTGTACATCTGATGAGAAGGAAGGCCAAGGATGGAACCCTGAGGAATGACAGTTACAGGACAGAAAGGGCAGAGGGCAGTAAGTGAATGGACACAGTAGTTGGAGGGGTAGGAGAAGTCCTAGTAGTGTAGTCCTGAAGATCAAGGGGAAAGACAGTGATCACAGTTCAGAATCATGGAGCAGTCAAATAAGGAAAGAAGTAAAAAGTCAGTCACTGGACTTGGCTGTTGGGAGGTCACTGGTGGCTTTTGTTGCAGTGGGATAGTATGGCTGGTGGGGGACACAGATGATGATATGAACAGCGCTTCTGTGTGTGTGACAATAGTGCACCCCAGAAAAGGGAATGTGGCCAAAATCGACATAATTTATTCCCTGAATGTGAAGCAAGCATGAAACAGTCATCCTAGTTAGATGAAGACACAGAATGGAAGATGAGCAAAGTCAGCATTAGAGTGGGAAGCATATGGTGACAGCTCCAGTTCTACCTGTTACACTGAAAATGTAAAATCATCTCGTACGTTCAATCAGAGATGGCCTTTTTATTAATCACATGAGCAACTTAGCTCAGAAAACTAGGTCCCACCTCTAGAGAACATGCTCGGTGCGGCCTCCTGTACTGGCTTGGAAGGTTGGACGTCATGTATAACAGAGGTTCTCAAACTTTCTCTGTTTCCGGCTCATTTATAGTGTCTATGATTTTTTTCTCCATTTCACCACTAGGCCCAAACAACAGCAAAACAAAAAACCCTAACATTATAAAATATTTTTAAATTACAGTTGACATACAATATTATATTAGTTCCAAGCATACAACCCCGTGATTAAACATTTATAAAACTTATGGAGCCCTGGCCGGTTTGGCTGAGCGGTTAGAGCGTCGGCCTGCAGTCCAGAGAGTCCCGGGTTCGGTTCCCGCTAAGGGCATGTACTTCGGTTGCAGTTTGTCCCCGGCCCTGGTTGGTTGTGCGGGTGGCAGCCACTTGATGTGTCACTTTCACATCAATGTTTCTCTCTCTCTCTTCCTCTCTCTCCCTCCCACTCTATCTGAACAAAAATGAAAAAAAAATGTCCTCGGGTGAAGATAAAAAACAAACAAACAAACAAAAAAAACCAAACAAACTTATGGAGTGATCACTCTGATAAATCTAGTATCCACCTGACACTATATGTAGTTAGTACAGTATTATTGACTATATTCCCTATGCTGCACTTCACATCCCCGGGACTATTCTGTAACTACCAATTTGTACTTCTCAATCCCTTTTCACCCAGCCCCCCAACCCCTCTCCCATCTGGTAACCATCAAAATGTTCTCTGTAATCTATGAATCTAAAAACTCTAGCATTTTTGCTTTTAAGTAAAGGTTAGCTCTAGACAACATCATGATTGTTTGAAAAAAGAAGACACATAAATTGAAAGGAAAAAAATTTTACTTTTACTTTCCTTAAATACCCACCACTACTTACTGATGGGAGATGTGTGCCTGACGGGCATGGCCCGACTTCTCACATCACTTACACACCTGCACACCCTCACTTCCTGTTCTGCACCGATGGACGTGCTGTGTCTGCTTTCTAGTCACAGCAGCTGCTGAACATCAGCTTCACAAAGGCCTGTCATTGGAAGGAGTGTCGTGGTCTGTCAGACCTTGGCACCGATCTAAACCAGGAGTTTGTGCAGAGCCTGACAGGTGCTGAGTGTCTGTGATTTGTTTGAACATATGAGACATCCTGCAGTGTCCCTGTGGGTTTGCTCTGGTGCTCTAGGGCACCTTGGTGCATACTTTGGGAACCACAGATCTATCATCTTACAACTAGTAGATCATGGGAGATAGACTGGGAATTTCTTGCCTCCTAGTGCTGGGTAATCACATAGGTCGATTGTCAGATACCATGCCTGGTGCCCAGCCAATGTAAATGGTCTTTCCCTTGTCATGGCACCAGTTTTTATACTATATTTCCCCTGGTGGTCTGACTTATATTTACAGCTTAGTCATCTTTACTAAGTCCAGCATCATATTTTTTTTTTTTAATCTTCCCCTGAGGGTATTTTTTCCATTTATCATCAGATAGAGTCAGAGGGAGGGAGGGAGAGGGAGAGAGAGAGGGGGACACATTGACTGGTTGCCTCCCACACGACCTGACCAGGGCCAGGGACAGACCACAACTGAGGTACATGCCCTTGACCAGAATCGAACCTGCGACTCATTGGTCCATAGGCTGAAGCTCTAACCACTGAACCAAACCACCAGGGCCAGCATCATATGTTTTATAGCCAATAGTTCGATTTTGTGCATAACTGGGTGGCGGTTATTACCGAGTCTCTGCTGTAAAGCAGATAGCTTTATAAAAGCCATATTTGTATAAAGCATACGAGGCCAAGAAATATTCAGACAACATGACTGGGCAAGTAAAGAACTTGTGGACTGTTTTCCTGGGAGTTGAAGTTCACAGGAGAGCTCAGAGAGGAGTAATGATGCTTGCATTTCCACAAGTTCCTAAGGTTATACGTTAGTTCTTGGACTACTGAACTTGGGAGAGGAGCTTATCTGTCTTCGCTTATATCTTGGGCATCTCTCCTTGTACCTTTGGAATCAGCCTGTGCTTAGCAAGGTGCCTAGCACTTACTGGGCACTCAGTCGGTGCCTAACGAAACAAATTAATTAATGAAACTTAGATTTCTCATAGATAATCTCACCTAATACAACAGACCTGTTAGGGAAAAATGGTTCTCCCCACTTTATAAATGTAGAAATCAAGACTCACATGGTTTACATGGTCGTTTAATAATGGTAATTACGCTAACAGTGGTATTCCAGCATTATGACATATTAACCCTATAAAATTAGGACTATATTTTGTTCCATTGGTTTTTACTTTATAATGAATAGCATTATGCAATATTTAGTGAATATTTACTGCTTACTAAAGTGATGCTTGACATCCATAATTTCACTAGACTGTGAACTACCCTCTGGAAGAAGATAGAATTATCTACATTGTATAGTTTGGGGTTCAGAAGTCAAGTAAACTTCCTAAATTCACTTAGCCAGCGGGTGGGTGATTCGAGTACAAGCCTGTCTGACACCTGAACCCATTTGTAACCACTGCACTCAATTACTTCCTTACAGCCAAGCAATTCTTGATGGCAGAGCCATGATTTGCACCCAGGTCTTTTGTTCCTAGTCCTTATTCCCTGTTGTATGTATAGTGTGTGTATGTGTGTATGTGTCCCTGTTGTGTGTATAGTGTGTGCATTTGTGTATGTGTGTGTGTATTGCTTGCCCTGTGTTTGGCTATGTTCAGGACATATAACAATGAATAAAAAGCAAAATTCTGCTACAATAAGCTTTGGTACATTATATAATGATGTATGATTAAGTGATTTGACATCTGAGAGGAGACAGTGACCAGCTCTGCCTGGAGTTGTCAAGGAAGGCTTACCACAGAAGTGTCAGTTGATCTGGTGTTATGAAGGATGAGGAATATTCTAGGCAGAGGAAGGAGAAAAGAAGAATGACTGTAATTTATTGTCCAAACAGAACTTTTTTTTAAATGAAAGGGACACTACAGTAGTCACCTCTTACTATGGTTTTGTTTTCTGCGCTTTCAGTCACCCAGAGTCAACTGTGGTCTGAAAATATAAAAGGAAAATTCCAGAAGTAAGCAATTCATAAGTTTATTTACTTTTCCTCTTAAAAACTTTTTTTCAATTACAGTTGACATACATCACTATTAATTTTAGGTGTGCAACATAGTGATTAGACGTGTATATAACTTATGAAGTGATCACCCCGATAAGTCTCGTACCCACCTGGCACCATACAGAGATATTATAATATTATTGACTACATTCCCTATGCTGTACTTTACATCCTGTGACTATTTTGTGACTACCAATTTGTACTTCTCAATCCCTTCACCTTTTTTAAAAAACCATTTTAACCATTTTTTTATTGTTGAAAGTATTATAGATGTCCCCCCTCCTTTTCCCCCATTAACCCTGTCCTCCCTGCTCCCATCCCCCTCCAACCTCCCCCACACTAATGTCTGTGTCCATTGGTTGTGCATATATGCATATAAGTTCTTTGGTTTATCTCTTCCCGCCCTCCCCCATCCCCTTTCCCTCTGAGGTTTGTCAGCCTGTTCCCTGCTTCCATGTCTCCGGATCTATTTTGATTGTCAGCTTATTTTGTTCATTATATTCCATAAATAAGTGAGATCATGTGGTATACTTGTCTTTCTCTGACTAATCCCTCCACCTTTTCCCCCCAGCCCTCTAACCCCCCTTCCATCTCAAGACCATCAATTTGTTCTCTGTATCTATGAGTTTGTTTTTGTTTTGTTTGTTCATTTGTTTTGTTTTTTTAGATTCCACTTATAAGTGAAGTCATATGGACTTCACTGTCTAACTTATTTCACTTAACATAATGCCCTCTAGGTCCATCCACAATGTCTCAAATGGCAAGATTTCATTCTTTTTACGGCTGAGCAATATTCCGTCTATGTGTGTACCACATCTTCTTTATTCATCCGTCTATTGTGGACTCTTAGGTTGCTCCATAGCTTGGCTATTGTAAGCAATGATTTGCACAGTGTTCTGAGTGGCGTGATGAAATCTCGTGCAGTCCTGCTCCATTCCACCCAGGACATGAACCATCCTCGGTCCGGCGTGTCCATTCACTTAATAGCCATCTCAGTTATCAGATCGACTGTCCTGGTACCACTTGTGTTCATGTGACCCTTATTTTACTTGATAATGGTCCCAAAGTGCAACAGTAGTGATGCTGGCAATTCGGAAATGCCAAAGAGAAGCCATAAAGTGCTTCCTTTAAGTGAAAAGTGTGTATGTATAGGAAAAGACATAGTATATATAGGGTTTGGTACTAGCTGTGGTTTCAGGTATCCCTGAGGGCCCAGGATAGCGGGGACAACTGTATCAGTGATGGTAGGACAGTGTGGCTTAAACAGAGACTGTGCCTGGTAAATCAGAACAGTGGCTTTCCTACAGAAATGCCATTCTAGGCACAGGGAACTGCATTTGCAAATTACTGTTTAAAAATCACATAGCACAACATTTTAATTATTGTTAGATTAAAAAAAGAATTAAAAACCCCTCAAAACCTACTCCACATCTGCTTTCTAGAACAAGGGTGTCAAAAGATAAATACTTCTGAAGAATAGCCTATATATATCTATTTAGGGAGAAGATAGTTCTAGAATGATCCAGTAGTCTGTTTAAAAAGTGTATGAGCTGAAAGTGTTTTCTATTTTTGGTGGGAAACGGCTAAGTTGGGTGCAGATTTGGAGACTGCAGGCTAAGGTATTAGAGTTGGGGATCAAGGTAAAATATTTAATTCACTGAAATTATGTTCACTGGGAGATTGGACTCAAAGAAGGAAGACCAAAGGTGTCTGACTGGGAATTAACAGAACTTGGCTTAATACACTCATTTATTTTTTTCTCTTGAGATTTTCCTGTTGCCACTGGAAATAAAGCACTGTTAATTTGATACTGAGCTCAAGATAGGTGTGGAGAGCCCTGGCCGGTTTGGCTCAGTGGTTAGAGTGTCGGCCTGCGGGCTGGAGAGTGCCGGGTTTGGTTCTCGCTAAGGGCACATACCTCAGTTGCATTTTGTCCCTGGCCCCGGTTGGGGTCGTGTGGGTGGGTTGGGGTTGTGTGGGTGCCAACCACTCCATATGTCTCTCTCATGTCCATGTTTCTCTCTCTCTCTTCCTCCCTCTCTCCCTCCTGCTCTGTCTGAAGATAAATGCAAAAATGTCCTCGGGTGAGGATTAAAAAAAAAAAAAAAGATGGGTGTGGAGATAATGTGGTGATAAGTATTGGTGATTGTTTGATTAACAGGTTTTCTAAACAGAGTACACATCTCCTAGATTTAGAGATGGCAGAGTTTTTTGGAAGGCTAAGGAAAAGGTGGGAAAAAGAAAAGACCAAGGAGCAATTTCCATACTTAATTAGGATGTATTTTCTGCCTGGTTAAGCATTCTGCTTGGTTAATATTTGCAGGAGCAAATATATAGAAGTAGTGATATTTGTTAAGAAAAAATAAGCCCGGCCGGTGTGGCTCACTGGTTGAGTTTCGACCCATGAAGAGGTTGCTGGCTCGATTCCTGGTCAGGGCACATGCCCAGGTTGTGGGCCAAATCCCCAGTGGGGGGCATGCAGGAGGCGGCCAGTCGATGTTCTCTCTCATTGATGTTTCTATCTCTTCCTCTCTCTCTAAAATCAATAAAGAAAAAATATTAAAAAAAATAATAACATACATGCATGTGTATGTATAAACATACAAATAACATATGTTATATATATGATATAGTTCAGGAAAAACCTGACCTAAATATACTTTAGTTTTTGTTAATATAGTTATTTTAGTGCAAATTCTCTGCATTTTTATTTAACTTAGAAAAAACTGCAAATTTATTTAATAAAATAAATTGTGTAATAGTGGGCGAGCTAAACCTGGAGCATAAATCATAAAGAAGTTCGTCAGGTAATAAAATCACAGGCGTTGAGTACAATTTGCATAAAATTTGGGGATGATGCTAAATTGGGAGGAATGTGGGTGCAGATAGAATAACACTTAGAGAGGTTAGAAGTGTAGGCGGGAAACAGAATGTAATTGGCACAAAAAGACAGTGACTGATCTGAAGAGGATGATTTCATTCCAAAGTTATTTGGTGTGTGGAAGAAGCCAACTGAGAGCATTAAGAAATAAAGAAAGAGATTTCTCCTTTGTAAGTGAGGGAAGGAAGAAGGGCAGGTGGGTAGCTTAGTCTAGAATTCAGTATTCTGCTGATTTGAATGGCAGGAAACTCTCTTTGTACCTTAATATTTGTAAATGGCATCATGGAGGTCTCTTCTGTGCCTTTCAAAACTGTCAAATAGCCAATTAAAGGCCACTCACCATTTGAATTATGCCAAACACTTGAATTCAGAGTCTCTCCTTCGGATGGGATAATGAGTGTCCCATTGAGAAATGAGACCCTGAAAACTGCTTTCTTCATCAGACAGCCTGGCTGTCTGTGGTCGGGGGAATTGCCGTAAGGCAGCAAGTCTGCCTGGCCATGAGACTGGGTTAGACACCCTGGGCCTTCCCGCAAGGCATCCTTTCTCAGTTGGGATTGAAATAACTCATTTTGTAATAAGCTGTGGAGATTTTTCCTGTTATGTAGCCTCAAGTTCACACAGCTAGTGCATCATGGCTAACAGTTTTAGAGAAGTAGGTGTGTTTTCCTTTCAAATAAAAAAAAGGAAAGCGGTCCTATTTGCATTCCTATCGTGGAGAAAGGTCAAAATGGCTCTCACACACAGAAAAAGGAAACCATACACTTGGTGAAAGTGGAGAAAGCCAGATTGTTTCAGGTTTTGGAGTGAAGGCCACAGTTGGGCCTGCCAGCATTGAAGTGGCCGCCCCCTTGCAAAGCCACTTAGCCCCGCTCTGTGGTGACAAGTACCTGGTTCTGAAACATTTCTAATCTAGAGTGCGCTGGCCCCATGTGTAGTTTTAGGGTGTTCTTGACCTTGATGGTATTAAACTTTCTTCTCTGAAGCTTATCTGCATCTATGTTGGGTACTTTTCTACCATTTTCATTCTTCAACTTGTAATAAGAAAGCAAACTGTTCATGTGTTTCTGAAGGGGCAGAGAAGGGTGAGCATGGTGGTGGAACACATATTATTAGAATATGTCACTTGTCACTGGTTACACCTGGGAGAGAAGCTAGGCAGCATCTCACTACGGGGCCTGTCCATATGTGGAGACAAAAATTAATGGACTCATTCATGGCCCCTTTCCACACACCCTGTCCTCCTACCTGTTCAGTGACCCTTTTCAGTGAATGTCCCCACTGTCCATGCAGTGCCCAAGAGAGAGTTGTGGGTATAATCCTTAATTTTTCCCCTTTTTCTCCCCCTACCTGCTCCCAACATGCATTCAGTCCATTTCCCGGAATTTCCACATTGCCTCCCAGAGTTCTTTCCGTTCCTCCTTCCACTATTCTTGTCCAAGTCACTGTAATTTTTTCGTTTAATTAATATGACAGCATCCTAATTGTCTTTGTCTTGCCTACCTACTGAACATAATCTCCCCTGTAGAGAGAAAATTTTTAAAAATTGAATTCTGCACACTGCAAAATGGCGCTAGTATAACATGGTAGTTAAGGATATGGACTCTATAGCCAGAATGTCTGGAGTTGAATCCTGACTCCGTTACTTTGGCAAATGCAGTTCTATGAACTTGGTAAACATCTAAGCCCCAGTTTATAGAAAAGAAAAAACAAAACAAAACTGAAAACTTTCCTGATTGAGTTGTGAGGATTAAATGACATGAAGAATAGCATAATACCTACTAAACACTCAAATGTTAACGACAACAACAACAGTAGTTATAACTCACAAACCTGAATATTCCACTCTCCTATGTAAAACCCTCGACCTTCACCATTTCCTCTACCATAAGCCCAAGCCCCCTTGGCTGGCTGTGTAAGCCTGGCTCTCCTGTGGGGCCGCTGTCACCGCCCCCTCCAGCATTGGGTCGGTCAGAACCATGTCCACGGCCCACAGCGGTCCATGCTTTGCCTCGTCTTGTGCTCGAACACACACAGTGCTGTTTACCTTGAACACCTCATTAATATTTCAGTGAGAAAATGCCATTTAGACATTGTGTGTATCCTTCATTTTGGTGACTCTCCTGTATCGAGCCAGTTGATACTTTGAAAACTTAAAAGTTATTTAACTTTGCTTCCTAAAAATCTTAATTCTAAAACCTAAGAAATCTTATTTGTCTCATATAAATAAAATAAATGATTTAGCAAAGTTGTAAAATTTTTGGTCCATTGTAAGGTGTGGCCATGAAATAATGAGATGTCCTTGTCCTTGTTCATCTGCATCATCTCTGTTACACAGGAGGCAGAAACATTTACACTGAGGTAACATTGTGGCAGAACACCAATCACGTCTCTAGGCGTAAAGCAAACTCATGTGTTCATCAGTTGTCTTCAGTGAACTCCAGTTTCCTTTTTCTTAACAGAGTGAGATGAGACTTGGCTAATTTGGCATCCCACAAAGAAAACAATCGAGTTCTCTGAGAGGTGCGTTAGAGGACAATTAGGCCAGTCTTGTTTACATGAACTCTTCCTGTTGCAAGTGATTGATTGCTTAAGCAAAGCGTGGAGATATTGGTTCATTTGCTATCATTGGCTCATGTAATCTGGGAATAGTCTGGTGCTCAGACTTTGGTTTCTAGATACCATTTACCATATAAATGGATAGATCTGCTTGGAGAAATGGCTGATTCCTGAACTGGGGCAGAGAAAATGTGAGGTCGGCCAGGGGCAACTTGACTGAAGGAAATAGAGTCATGTTGAAAGGGCACAGGAACCAGTTTGAAGGCACCCCCAGTGCTCAAATTTGGGGCAATATGACCATCAAAAGAATGATGGCAATTGGTTATTACACGAGCAAAAAAAAAAGTATATGGGGGAGTGGAAGGGCGAAGAAGGTTTTGTTTGGGTACTAAAACCAGCTAAGTGTGGAGGGAATGACAGAGTTAGAAAAATCACTGTTTTACAGTCCCAAATGGAATGATCGAAACAAGAATTATCCACAGATGCTAACTCCATGATGAAAAATAATTGGGGAATAGGACAGCCACATGGTTATCACCCCAGGGTTTTGTTTTTGTTTTAACTGATGTAAAGGAGACATCAACAGAGAGATGTGGCAGTAACCATCTTAACTAAGTGATCAAGCTTAGCACCTGGAATAACGGGATAAATAACATTCTGTGTCTCCTGATGTGATGAAATAGGAAGTATTTTTGCCAAAAAGTATTTGACTTGGATCTAGACTTAGCTTTTGGGTCACAGGAAATACAGGTGATGGAGGAACAGATTTAATAATACCATGAGGAAATAATGAGACAAATGCAAAATGTGGAACATTCTGTAAGACAACTAGTGTGGAAAAAAGGGGGGCAGCAGGATTTTTTTTTTACGTTAAAAGATACTACAACGGTAAAGCAACCAACTGCAATGGATTGGGGGACACATAGTATAAAAAGACATTGGGTGGGCAACAGGAAGTTTGAATATGGAATGGATATTAGATAATATGGAACTGTTAATTTTCTTAGGTGTGATAACAGTATTGTGGGGATGTACCTTTATTCCTAGGAGATAGATACATGTTGAGTTATTTAGAAGTGAAGTGCCACGATGTCTGCAAAATAAGATTTATAAAAAAAGAGCTGGCACACCAAGGCATATATGGTGGTATATCACAGTTGTCAAGTCGATGGAGTGTTCATGGTGTTCTTTCAACTTTTCTTTTGGTTTGAGTTTTTTTTTAAAACTCAAATAAAAAATTCAACGGGATGAAAACAAAGCAAAGTCCTGGGGTGGGCAGGCTGTGAGGCCCAGCTGTGTCCAGGGCTTCTGCAATGGCATCAGGGCCCATGTCCTCCAACCCTCAACTGTATTTCTGAACTTGCACATGGCCAGACACCCAAGAACATTAAGTGATGTGTGTTCCTGGTGTTATCAGCCCAATTTTGGCTAACTGTGAAAATCTCTAGATAAGATTAGTAGAGAAGCTTGGGGTAGAACCTTGTCTTCCTCATTTTTAGCATTTCCAGTGTTTGGGAACATGGTAGGCATTCAAAAACTGTTGACCGAAAAAATATGTCAATTAAGGGGTGACCGAATTTGAGCATTGCCTGGAAAAGTGAGAACACACTGTGACATTTTTTCAAATCCAGTAAATATTTGTGGAATGTAATAGAATGGAACTAGTTAAGGGGTAAGGAAAGTCAAGACTGGTTCTAGACAGGAGAGGAAGGCCTGTTTTAAAATCCCCTCTTGTATGCATACAATAATGGCTACACTTGGGTGGAAGTCTACTGTAGTTTTTTCCACACGGGGGACATTTGAGTTTGGAGGCAGGTGCAATGTTTTGTTCTTTGGTGAGCGATGAGTCAGGCACTTAATTATGTAAAAAATATGGCAACACAGCAGTTGCAGAAGCCCCAAGAGAGTAATTATTATCTGTCTGGGCCAAAGGCAAGGCTTTCATCTGTAAATAAGCGATTCTATGCGGAAGAGCTACACACAGAGCAGTCCTGTGTCATAAAGGTCTCCCCTGAAGTTTTCAAAGTGAAAGCAGTGACTGCATCTGCCCCTGGCTGCTGCCTTCTGTGCTGCAAAGGGCTTCTGATGCGTCCCCTGTGGCTTTCACCCTCCTGGAACCTTTCAGCATGTCAGAAGGATTCCTGTAAAGGGTGAAAAACTGCATCTGAGTTAAGCCCATGGAAAAACCTGAATGTTTCAAATAGAGAGGAAGTAAAATGCACCTCCTGTGAATTAAGAACAATCTAAGATGAGAAACAAAAAACCAAAATAAAACATTGAGTGCTTAAAGAAAAGAAACCAGAGATGCCGTCATTAGCTACTGGGTCTCTCTTATGTACTGGAGGTGAATGATTTCATTTTCATGTGTGCCATTGCAGGTAATGGTTCCAAAAAGGATGAATTCACTTTGAGAACATGTGTGTGTCCTTTGCTTAGGTGGATCTTAGTCTTTTTGACGGTGGCAGTACATTCAGTTGGTTTTTGACGTTGTCCATGGCATCTGCCTTCTCTCTTGGCCCCTGTGAGTGTTGATGAGCTGAGCAGGCTCTCCGGCAAGGTCAGCTTTTCCACTTGACAATTCAAGGACTTCATTTGGGTGACTGTCCCTCTCTCTTGCATGACTTACTTTCCTCTCTCTATCAAGTTATTCCCATCAAACTAGGAACATGTTGGAACAGCTTCCATTGTTTTTAAAAAGCTTTCCCTCCTCCTCTCTCTGACTACCTCCTCAATCCTCTGTTCCCCTTTGCAGCACAATTCCAGAGTCAATATTTTATCTTTACTTTTTCTCTTCCCATTGTCTCTTGAACCTGCTCCAATCACCTGGTCATCCCAATCCCCCAAGGGCACCTGCTTTTGTCAAGGTGTACCCATGACCTTCACCCTGCCAGATTCTGTGGACAGCGCTTGGTCGAAATCTCATTTACCATCATCAGCAGCTGACCCAGTTCATCACTCCTTCCTAGAAACACGTTCTTTACTTGGCTTCAGGGCAAACTTGTTCTCCTGGTTATTCTTTCTCACTGGTCACTCTTCTCAGCCTCTTAGTGGGTTTCTCCTCTTTTCCTGATCTCCTACGCTTACTTGGCTCCAGGTCCTCCCCTCTGCCTTTTCCCAAAGTCATGTCAGACAATATCATGGTTAAAACGTTGTGTAAACTCTAAAGACTCCCAAATGTGTGTCTGGAGTACACACCTGCACCCTGGACTCCAGACTGGTATATCCAGCTGCCTGCTGGATGATGAACGGGCATCTCAACTTTAACACAGTCAAAGATAACACCCAGTCTTTCCACAGTTCTCTCTCACCTGGACTATTGCAACAGCCTCCTGTCTGGTTTGCCCATCTATCCTTGCTCAAGTCCCTTTTAATCTGTATTCAAAACAGCCTGAAAGACTCTTGAAAAATATCAGATTATATCCCTGCTCTGCCCCAATGTCTCCAGTGACTTCCTGTCTCAATCAGGGTAAAAGCCTGTCCAACAGGGTCCTTCATCCTCTGATCCTCTTACCTTTCTGCTCACCTCCCACCTCTCTTCTGGTCATGCGTGCTGCCCTGGCCATGTTGGCGCTGTCCTCAGACACCCCCGACTTCTGCCGCAGGGCCCTGGAGTGGGGCTCCTGTGGGCGGGAGGGCTCTGTCCTGTAATTGTTCGTGGCTTGCTCCTCACCACCTCCAGGTCGCTGCTCACCTGTCCTCTTCTCACCGACACCTTCCTTCTCTCACCATCCCATTTGAGCTCCCTTCACCCCACCCTGACCAGCACTCCCAAGCCCTGGCTCTATTGTCCTCTACTGCGCTTATGACCACGTGAAAATAAAAACCTTTCCGTTTCTGTTGCTGAGTTTGTTCTTGTCTGCCTTGTTAGTAGTAGACGGACATGTGGCCGCCTCGTTCACAGACGTGCCCTGTGCCCGGGAGTGCGGGCATGCAGTGGTCCTGCTGAAGGAGTTACTGGAAAGCAGCCTCAGAGGCTGGTGGGCTCTTTCTGTCATCTTCTTCCGGCGTCCCGGGGCGTGACCGAGGTCGGCAGTGCTCAGAATGACTCACGACATACTAACCGCTATTTCTGTTCCTCAGTTTCTCTGTTTGAAGAACATCCGGACATTCCTCACGGCCTGTTGCGAGACGTTTGGAATGAGAAAGAGTGAACTCTTCGAGGCGTTTGACCTTTTTGATGTCCGTGACTTTGGAAAGGTAATTGTACATTTTCTTTTTTAATGTATTTTTTTTATTGGAGAACCTTTAATCAAATACTGTTTCATATCTTGTTAAAATAGGACATGTGACTTAAGTGACCTACGTATCTGAATTATGTTGTTAAATTTCACATTGGTGGCTTATCCTGAAACAAGACAAGACAAAAACAATGGTGGTAGCAGTGGTCACTATGAGATTAGAATTGATTTTTAGTTAAAGCAGTATAAGAGGAATCTTTTATCCAGAGGTACCTCTTCCTGCTGGTTACGTAGGAGGGTAGGGTTACTGTATTTAATCCTTTAGATAGTTGGTTGGGCCTTGGGTCTGAGGATCAGTATTCTTTCCCTCCAGTCTTCTCGATACTCCAACCACTCCCAATTTATGGCAGTTGGGAATGTTCTGTTGCCCCTCTCTTTATTTTGACTTGAGTAGGTGACTTGGGGAAGACATGAATCACTGAAATGTTTGAGAGTGTTAAATAACTCCTTTGCTTGAATTTCAACAGACTTCTGTTGGATTTCAATGACATCTGTCACATGGAAATGTTTTAATGTTAACATTTAAAGTAAAATGTTATCATGTGTACACCAAACACTTGTGTATAGTAGGTGACTGAAATCATGCTTTCAAAAGTGATGGTCATTTATTTTGTAGCCATTGGGCATAAAGTAAACTTCTTACATGTAAGAAGCCATAAAGGAGACAGGGAGTAAAGGTGACCTTCTTTTAGCCCCTGCTGATAGAATTGCTTTACGAAACTAAGCACACAGGAAGGGAAAAACAAAAAACAAAACTAAACTAAATGATATTGAGAAGTTTGCCCTTACTCATATAATTCAGTTGTCTTGAGATCCAGAAAACGTGCTGGAGGATAACATTTGCTAACAAGTATGAGGAACTGAAAACCACGCCTCCGAGGAGGAGGTGGCACACTTGTCCAGGGCCATGAACGGAAGCCGTGAAGCCAAAGAGGAGCCAGATAGAAGCCCAAGGGAGGCGGACAGTTCTCAAAGCTGTTGGCCCCGAAAAACGCCCTAACAGCTTAAAAAGATATTTCTTTTTCTACCTTTTGACCCTTTCCCCTATTTTTCTTTTTTTAATCTTTGATTTTCCTTTTTTTCCACCCTCTCTTTTAGGGAAATGAAAAATAGAAATGAATTGGGGAAATGAAAAATGGGAGGGGGATGTCTAGACTTTGCAAAGCTTTTCAAAGAGCTCTTCATATTTCCTTCAAGTTTGCGAGACATGGTATTGACAGACCAGGGGGTCATAGGAATCCTTTGGAAATGTTGGATTGATTAGACATGCTGGAGGGGAGTTGAGATTATAAAGAGCTGATCACAAAGGAATACATTGTATGGTTCTCCTGGGTAAATGTATTTCTGGCTCCCTAAAAGATTTTGGCAGTGGTAAGTTGGAAGCGGAACTTGATCCTCTTCTTACCGCTTGCAGTTAATCACATACATTTTTGCGGCTGCTGACATTGGTGCAGCGAGCTTGCCGGAACTACCTGCCTGAGACCTAAACAAACCACTGAAAACGAGAGGCTGCAGGACGCTGCCCCGTCATTTACTAGCATCACTACTGTGAAACATTTTTACTCAAAGCAAAACCATCAAAACCCCCGCTTATTGAACACTTTTAGTCTAATAGGTATCTTTTCAATCTTTGTATGTGTATTTTTCGCCCTCATCACAACCCAAGGAAGTGTAAGTACTTTTATTTTCCTCCTCATCCAGAGGAGAAAACCGCAAGGCACATGTCTAGCAGAGATTGGGGTGGTGGTTTGAACCCAGGTCTGGAGGTTCTCCACTGCTGTGTCGTGTGGACATCACACACAGGCGCCGTGTGCCAGCAGGGTTCCAGCGCTTTGCACATACTGACCCAGTTCTCCTCCCAATGCCACCATGTAGGTGCTCTTACCATCCTCATTGGCAAAGCCTAGGTTCTAAGCAATGGGATTTGGATAATTCATGCAGTTTTTAATTTTTAAGTTTAAAAATTAATTTTTAAGTTTAAAAAGTTTAAGAGTATTAATTTACAGACAAAATAATTTCTGGTATTGTGAATATAAATTTTAACAGGATGTAGTAGACAGGTGAGCTTATTTCTCTCCATTCCTTGGAGTTTAATTAAATGTTCAATTTACTTAAAATGAACAATATCTGTATCTGTGTGCTTCTCTCTGCCTCAATTCATACAAATAGTGAACCTAGGATTCGTGTATACTTGGCAATGTTTTGCCTGGGAATATATTACTTGCAATAACAGTATCTAATGTTTTTATAGCATTTTGAAGCTTTCAGAGTGCTTTGTATGACTGATCTCATTTGATTTTCCTAATAGTCTTATGAAGGGAACTGATAGGAAACTGAGAGATGGAGAGGTTAAATGGTGAGGTCAAGGTCTCCCTGCGTAGGGACAGAACCGGATCCCGAGCTCAGGCCTCTGACTGCCCAGGCCTCTGCTTTTCTTGTCTGCCATCCATGTTTTGGGTCTCACTGCTGTGTGGATGCTCAGGGGAAAGGATAAACTCATAGGAGAAAACCAAAGGAATTTACAAAATTTAAAAGCACAAGTAATGTCACTTGGCATCTAATTACACGTTGTCTTAGAAAGAGGAAGATGGTAGGATACTGCGTGAATCCACACACAGTGGTGATTTAAGGCTAATCACGGATTCTGGTCTGTACAGACAATCCACTTTTGGCCACACCTTCTCCCCTTTCCGCATTTGGGTGTATTCTTCCTGATCTTTGTCCAGGCTCTCTCTCTGTCTGGGTTCAGGAAATCTGCCTTGAATCCTAGACTGTGACATGGATACGTCTTCTTTTGGAAATCAGGAAAATGCTGGGAAAGCGCTAACCAATACAAACTTATACTTTTTCACCTAGTGACTGCAATGGTGAAGAGCATACATTTGGGGCACTCTAGAAGAACTTAGATAATTTTGCCTTGCAGAGTCACCTTTCATTTCTAGGATTGAGCTCTGTACCCAGTGTTAATAGGGTATTCATTTCAATTCAAACTCATATGTCAAGAAAAATCAGAATAGTTCTGAACACTTCCTATACCTTGATTTCAAAACAAACAAACAAACAAACAAGAAAACATCACCAAGGGATGGGGAATGAACTTAGTAACCTGAACTCATTCAGGAGTCAGCAGAGACCTTGAGGTTAACCGTGGCTCTCACTCTCGGTGTAGTGAATACTGAGAAAGTTTCCTGACAGGGTGGAACCCTCGTCTGAGACTGCTGCTGATGCACTTGTCCCTGTTCTGAGGTGGGCAGAGGCTTTTTAAAATTATATTTATTGGGGGTAACAGTGGTTAATATCTGTATGTTGCATTGTGTCCTCACCACCCAAAGTCAAGTCTCCTTCTAGCACCGTATATTTGATCCCCTTTACCCTCTTCAGCTTCCCACATCCCCTTCCCCTCTGGTAATGTTCCTACGGCCTGTGTCTGTCTGTCTGTTACTTTCTGTTTTATATCACACATATGGATGAAATCACATGTATGGTTTTTGTCCTTTTCCGTCTGACTTATTTTGCTTAGTATGATATTCTCAAGATCCATCTATGTTGTCGTAAATGGTAGTTTTCACCTTTTCTTATGGCTGAGTGGTATCCAGTCATCCACTGAAAGACACTTAGGCTGTCTCCATGTCTTGGTTACTGTGAATAATGCTGCAATGAACATAGGGGTGCATATATGTTTATGAATAAATGCTTTAACATTTTTGGGGTAGATATTGGGTGTCCTTTTAAGAACCCTTATAGCCTCTCTCTCTGGCTTCAGGTTTATGTTTTCATGCAATTCTGAAAAAACATTTACTTTCTTACTGTTAAAATAGATGGATCCTTTTTTGGTTTTCTAGTAACAAAAATAGTAAAATCTTGTTAGTTGACTTCTTTGCTTGAGAAACAGTATTAAAAAAACCTTTTCTCCTGGAATGTTGAAAATTATGAATTATGTTTCTTTGTACATTGCAACAGGATTTGTAGGTTTGCTCACCTCCATCCCGCATCTGAAGGATTTTCTATCCCTTTGTTCAGGTTGTCATTTTCTGATGAACATTTTTGCTGTTCGTTGGCACATTTGCAGTGCAAAAGCACATAGGGTATTTCTTTAATGAGACCCTTTGTAGTGAGTAATGATAATTAGGCTGCTGCTGCCCCGATAAGTGGTGAAGTCAGCTCCTTCCCCTGGTGGCTCTGGGTGGGCGTGAGGCCTGCTTCCTGCTGCCCACAGACCTCACGGCTATTGTTTCAAGTATTAGGAAGCACCTTACAAGTGTAAGGTGACATGTGTTCTTGAATCAAAGAGAGTCACACCTGGTCAAAATAGTTCCAGCCCATTTTAGTAGCAATAGGATAGTTTCAGTAAGGTTCAGGACAGGTACTGTCAAAAGGAATACAGAGCATTTGCGTAAAGGTGGGGCAAGGGCACAAGTAAGAACATGACTGAGAAGAGGTAGTGTCATGTTTTGATTAAGAACACGATTTCTGAGTTGGATTGGAGTTTCAATTCCAGCTCTGTTTCTTAATAGTATGTGATCTTGGCAAGTTTCTTAACCTCTTTGAGCTTCAGTTTCCAACCTATAAGTTGAGGTTAGATGAGAAATGAAATAATGTTTGTAATGTACTTAATAGTATCTAGGTCCAATGTATGTAATATTGGTAAGTATTAGCTGTTGTTATTCTTATTGTTGCTATGATTACAACTATCATTACTAGTGTTAATTGGTTTTAGATTCAGTGGTAAACATAGGGGTTGAATTTCTAATTGAGTACAAATACTAATGCTATTGGGGGAGCAAGACAAGGAAATAAGCTTTGTTCTTTTTCGTGTGTAGCGTCAGTCTAGTTTATACTGCACAGCCTTCTTTCTCCCCTCTGTGGCCTTCAGTCTCCATTGAGAAATCACCCTTTTCCCATTTTCAATCATGTAGATGGCTGGTTTAATAAATTATAATATTTCATCCCTTTGGCCATGATGGTGGGTTCAAGGATGAGGTCCAGTGTGATGTGCTAAGACATTTGCATGGGCAATTTTGTTTAGCTCTTCTCCTATTATGGAAGGGTGTGGATATGAGGCTTGGAGGAGCTACAGCCCTCTGGGTATCACAGGGAACTTCAAAACAGACCCAGTTCAGAGGGAGCAGAGAGGAGGAGGATCCTAGTGGCATCAAGGGAGGCTGGAATCAAGCTATGCCCAAAGCCAAATACATACATCTGTGGATTGTCCCATGACAGGAACCAAAGCAATCTTCCTTTTTGTCTTCCTCTAGCCAGTTTTCTTATTCTTAGAATAAGAAATCTAAGGGATTCACTCGTTTTGTCAGATGATTTCAGTTGTGTAGCTCTGTGAACCTTTCTCCTGTTATCAAAGTTCCACACCATTTGGAGACCATTCATAGATAGCACAGGAGATAGGAGGACAGAGTCCTAGAGACCGTTCATAGATAGCAGAGGAGATAGGAGGCACAGTCCTAGGACAGCTGTGCGGAGCAGCACGTACACATTTAAATTACAGCCCCAGCTTCGTGGTAGACACTTTCCATTCCTCACCATTGACTCCAGGTATATCATGGGTCTTTGGAAGAGGCTCTGAGTCACCAGACATCCTTCCCATGTTTGTCCGTGCACCACGAGGTTAGGTGGGCATACGTGCATCTGAAGGCCGAGAACTCTCTTCCTCCTGAGAGTCCCAGCTGGGACTATATTTTTGGACCATACAGAATGATTTGAAGGTGACCTGAAAACATCAGAGTAAAAAGGGCTTAAAGAAGCCTCTAACTCTGTCACCTAGGAATGAGTAGGGTGTAGATATATTTATTGATTTAAATAAAATGGACCAAGGAGTCAGAAAACCCGGCAGGGTCCTGTGGGGCCACTGAGCTGTCACTGAACCCTCTAGTCCTCAGTTTCCTCATTTGTAAATGAGAGAATAATTCCTGCCATACAGAATTGTTGTGAAAGGGCTAATGGATGTAAAGTGCCTGGCATATTGCTCAATAAATCAAATGTAGAGATTTAGATTCAGTCTGAAACTAATAGTTTGGGTAGAGATCACTCAGAGTTCTGAATGTGAATGATTCTAATGACATTTTCTTTCCTTTTTTTTTTTTTTTTTTTTTGGTGAGAGAGAGAGAGAGAGAGAGAGAGAGAGAGAGAGAGAGAGAGAGAGATTGATCAATTGCCTCTTATATGCACCCTGACCGGGGATCAAACTTGCAACCTTTGGGTGTATGGGACGATGCTCCCGCCATCTGAGCCATCTGACCAGTGCTAGTGGCATTTTCTTGAAACTCAGTTTATTTAGGTTGAGTTTTTCTGGCTCAGAGTATTAAGAAAATTATAATACACACATGTGTACGTGTGTAAGCACACGTGGTTATTTATACTGTTTTCCAGGGCTTTTGTGGTAAGAGTATGTGTGTGTTTTATGTGTGTGGGTGTGCATTGAGAGTTTAGTTAAGAGATCTGTAATGAAATTTTCGCTGAAGGTAGTCGATACCTTAACACTCATCACATGTTTTCCTCCTAGGATATAAACCAAATTAACAGCTATATCAGTTTCAGGACAGGAGGCGATTTGGTTCTTTAGCACGTTGAATGCACTGCCATTTAAACATAAATTTGAGCTTGCTCAGGGATATGAGGTTAACTGAATGTAGAAAGGGCTTTAAAACTGTTTGTGTAATGGGAAGTCACAACTGTCTGTCCTGTCTCCACTAAGAGGCTTTCATGTTTCATCCCCGGCCCCCAACATTGCTTGGATTTCTGGCCCATCTGTAATTCCTTACCATATGTCTTATGAGAGTTTTTGCTCCAGCTGCGTCCTGTAGTTTGTGTGTTTTCACTTTTCTCCCCTTCCCAGACCGACTTGCCCACCTTGGGGTTTATGTATAAGGTACAAGCACCTCTTCCTGCCCAGCCTGTGAAGTAACCTTAGGCCAGCCTCTCAGCTTTGTCCCTGGGTGACTGGTGAATCTCCATGTCCCATCCTGTCAGGACACTTGAAAACCTCTCCCGGGGGCCCTGCCTGGTCTCCCTGGTCACAAGAAAACTCTCCCATCCAAAGGCTCCTCAGCTCTTCTTGGGTGCAGGTGACCTCGGGGACCTCACCCTGACATGGCTTGAAAGATCCTTATTGGCTAGTGTATGCCCCTTGATCAGCAACTAGAAACAGTTTTCATCTATCCGTATGTACCCAGGATGAAGTGTTGTGACATGTAAATATAATATCTCTATTTACAATTATTTGTTTGAACTCCCACTCTTATGTAGAAGTTTGATGTTTCTCCCTCCAAGTATTTTCCATCCTAAATTATTCAAGAGTCTCTGGGGCATCTGTAGTCTTCAGGACTCTAATTAGTCTTGCTTCCAAGTACCACGCGGAGCTCAACCTTCAGCAGGTGCTCTGTTAGCCTGGTGCTCTTGAAGACTGGTCCTGTGTGGTTCCTTCGACAGCTCTGATACTACCCAGCCCAGCTTCCTTCTGCCGCCACAACACCTTATTTAGCCTTTGCAGTGGGCCTGGCCAGGCCATGTTTCTCCAGCTTTGTGGTGAATTCTCTTCAGGTGCTTTCCTGTCAGCAAGCTTGGGTCAGGGCCTCCTTAACCGACCTCTACGAGGGTACCAAATTCCACTCTCAGAGCATCACTGGGGATCTCTGGTCTCTTTCCTCCCAGAAGGCTGTGGACCTTTCCTGCCCAGCAGCCAGCTTCCAGCTTCCAGCCTCCAGCCGGCCCAGCCTCCCTGGGTACGGAGGAGACCACCTCTGTCTGTCCACAAAGGCCTTCATTTTCTCCCCCTCTGAGCTGTAGGTGGCTTGCTTGTATTTACATAACTAAGAGCTCTCCAGTGATTCCTTCTGAACAAAGGAAGCTTGTTCCAAGGCCTCCTTTGTGTCTGTTTAAGCAGAGAAGGAGGGAACAGCTTCTGGCCTTCTCAAATGTGGATCTGGTTAGCTGTTGACACAATTTCAGCATCATTAGCAGGATTCTCCTTTGTTTTTGCCCAGAGACGACCTTTTTGGAAACCTCAACATCTATTTCACTGTCTTTGCTGGTATATTTCACAGGACTACTTAACATCAGGCAGATTTTCCCATTCTTACAGGTCTTACAGAACCCTAGTAGCTGAGCCATGCAGGGGTCAGGGTCATTCTTTACACCCTAGTGTTTATTCAAGCTCATGTTTGGTCTGCTTTCTAATAGTTTTTGAGCCAGTTCAAAAAACTCTTCATTGTTTTCTAAGCTTAAAACAGTTGAAAACTTCTAGAAAGGCATTTCCCAAGGAACCCCATTGTCTTGAGAAATGTTAATAGGTAGCCTGGGAAAAACATTCTTGTTCAAATTAGTTCGGTAAACTCTGCATGTTATAGCCTCCCTCTATGGGAGAGGTATGGCATAGTAAAGGCACTGATAAGTCCTGCAGTGAGGAAAACAGTTACACTTTTGCTTCATCTTGGAGTTCTAAAATTTGTGTATGAGTAGCTTTTAGGTATCACTCGATCACTTCAAACTCACTGTGTATAAAACTGAACTATTTTTTTCCCCCTTCAAAGCCAATTTCTATCTGGGTAAAGCTATTCCTTTATTCTGCCTTCTAGAAACTACATAGTTACAAACACCTTAGTTAAGGCCCTATCACCCAGATTCTTGAAATAATCTCCTAAGTGTATGTCCCTGCCTTCAGGTTTGACTCCCTCTGAACTAATCTTCAGAGTAATCTTACAAAAACGCAGAACTGCTCTTGCTACTCACAGGTTTCAAACTTGATAGTGGATCTCTGCTGCTTATAGGATAATAAAATCTAAACCCTTCTACAAGTCACACAAGGTCATTCATGATCAGGCTTCTTGTCTGCCTTTCTAACCTTATTCCTTGCTTTCCTACCCCCATTGAATGCCTTGCTTCAGTCTAACCAAATCATTAAGTCATCATCACCCTCCAGAGGAATACAGGGTGAGGCAAAAGTAGGTTTGCAGTTGTGAGTACGTGAAATACAGAATTTATTTTTGTATTATTACTTATTAAGTATTGTATTGTTTTCCATATGCACTGCTGTCAACCTGCTTTTGCCCCACACTGTGTTTATTAATACAGTTTCCTTGGCCTGGAATGCCCTTCCTCCACATAGCCCTCGTCCCCACGTCTTTAGTGACTTAGTTCAAGGTCACACCCATACGTACACTGCTTCAAATCTGTCCCCAGCTACCTACCTGTGTGGGAAAATTACTCAATGTCTCAGAGCCTCTGTGTTTTGAACCTGTCCAGGAAAATAGAAGGGCGCTGCTGTGGGCTGTTACTCACCGTGCTGTGTCTCTGTGTTACCATTTTACTCCAGCCTCACAGCAACCTTAGTTGTTGGTATTTATCTCCATTTTATGGCCAAAGAACCTGAGATACAGAGTAATAAAAATAAATCATAGCTTACAGACAGTGGGGCACAGAATTGAGACAATGTCTACCTACAAAGGCCATGTTCTTAATGGTTTTACTGCATTGCTTCCAAGCAGAAGTGGGAAAGCACCTTCTAGAAAGAGAGGATGTCATGCAGGAAGATACAGAAGGGGGATCCATGGGGGATGTTTGAGGTGCTGCAGAGTCTTCATAGTTTGAGGGTAAGATGCAAGCAGGGTGACCTGGACCTTGAGATCCTGCAGAGATTGGGGCTGGAGGGGGAGGGCTCTGGGGTCCTGCTGGGTCAGTCTGCACTGATTCTGAGGCAGGGCCAGTGAGTAGTTTTTCTCAGGTGGATCTGAGATGACCCACTGTGCACTTGAGCTAAGCACTGTGGGGAAGGGGGTGGGGGGAGTAGGCTGTACAGGACTGTTGTGATGTGGGCAGTTGTATGAGGCTGATGCAGTGAGTGTGGTTGCAAGCTATGCAGACCTTTTCTAGAGCAATGCAATGGGGGCCAGAGTTTGAGAGCTCTGGGCATTTAGGATGGATGAATGGGTAAGGAGAGAGAAGAGAGAACACTGTAAGAGGAAACAATGGAGCAGGTGCAATTAAGTGTCCCCCCCCCCCCTTTAAATTAATAGTATAAGTTCCAATGGCATTTACACTCACTTTCTGTAGATATATTTTGTAACCCAGTAGGTATTTTATGTTTCATTTTTTCAAAGGTTTTTACTATACTTGACCATTCTTAATTTTCCCTGTATTTCATTTTTGTTTTTTTGCACTTGCTGATTATCGAGTGGAGACTTTATTTTGGTTTTATTATTTCTTTTAAAAATTGAAATATTTATTTATTTTTGTACTAGGAAACTTTCTGGGAGTAGTTGTCTGTATTTTCAAGGTTATGGCAAATATATACTGATTAGTACACACATTCTTTTTCCCGGCTTAGATGGTCCATATATATCCCATCTCAGCTGTGTTCAGAGATCCTTAACCCTGTCATATATCTCTAAGTATAGTTTGTCCAAGTCACATATGGAGTTCATTGAGTCTAGTATGCTTTCAATAAATTGGTTTTGTGAATGCGATGGTTGAGAAATCCACAAGGAGAATTGGTTAACGCCAGTGCATGCTATTACAATTGCCAAGGACTTGTCTGTACAAGCAGCAGTGATGCAGAGCCCTTGGCCTTTAGTCCTTCAACTGTTGTGCGTGTGTATTTCCTATCAACGGATCCTGTAGAAAAGGAGGATGGCATTTTCCGTGTTTATTCTCCCTGTTAGTTTTTAATGGCTTATGCACACTGGTAGGGATCCAGGAGTGCTGGCCTTTGCTTTCTGCGCTCAGTGGGCGGGGTGGAGTGGGGGCGGGACTGGATGGAAGCGCCCATCTGTGCAGGGGTAGCAGGAAGTGAGCCTCAGGAGTGTTACGAACACCAAACAACTACAGGAAACAATACTTGGCAGTCACTGCAGCTGTGTGGAGGTCAGCCATGCAAGCTTCCTCTGGATAGACTTCAGTTTCTGAGTCATTTGTTTTCTGCCTAAAGCACCTGTGTCTTTGGAGGACTGCATTGGAGAAATATGAATTGATTATGGACCTTTGTCTGATTTGCCTCAATGCCAGTGGGAATGAAAAGTCCTGCTGAATCAGTGTAGTGTCTGAGGACTACCAGTGTTAGGACCAGCCAGTGGATAGAGCAGTCAAAATCATTAGGTTAGAATGAATGAATGGCACTCAAATCTTCCAGTTATTCTCCTTGGAACTGTGTGTGCTCACAATTTCACACTAAGTGTGCTTGGTGATCCTAGGCATACCCTTTACCTTGCTAGTCTCATCCCATGTTTCTGTGTAAAAGATCTGAAGGATGATGCTTGCTGCTTCTGAGTGGGCAGGGACCTTATAGATAATTTCCACTCTGTAAGTTGTCTTAAAGTAGCTCCCTACTCATAATTTATCTTAGACAGAATGATCACCTTAGAATGATTGTATTATGGTATTGGAGGATGTGGTACACCATTCTTTTTATTAAAATCCTCATCTGAGGATATTTTTCCATTTATCTTCAGATAGAATAGGAGGCGGGGGGAGAGAGAGAGAGAGAGAGAAAGAGAGAGAGAGAGAGAGAGAGAGAGAGAGAGAGAGAGAGAGAGAGAAAGAGAAACATCCATGTGAGAAAGACATCCATTGGTTGCCTCCTGCACGACCCTGACCAAGACTGGGGACTGATTTGCAACCAAGGTATGTGTCCCTGATGGGAATTGAACTTGAGACTCTTTGGCACACCGGCTGACACTCTAACCACCACTGAGCCAAACCGGCCAGGGCAGTGGTACACCATTCTTATTGGTCAGTCTAGGTCAAGTTTTGATGATGATTGATAGTATTGGATGTGGGTTGGGTAAAGTAATCAAA
Source organism: Tadarida brasiliensis (assembly GCA_030848825.1). Classification (NCBI taxonomy): domain Eukaryota; kingdom Metazoa; phylum Chordata; class Mammalia; order Chiroptera; family Molossidae; genus Tadarida; species Tadarida brasiliensis. Next base: position 8,796,494 of record CM061275.1, on the reverse strand, counting down.
ATGCATTGATAGCCAGATTCAGGTTAGAAGTTACTCAGCGTCTGCTCCTTCTGTCTATGAAGTTTCACATTGCTTTAGCAAAATCACCACTAATGTTTTTCTAATAGCCTGTTAGGTTTTTGGGAGGAAGCAGCAGAAAAACATGAATTTATTGACTGTCAGATGATAACGTACAATGTCTTAGGGAGCTAGTAATGTAAAATTTCATGGCGTTATAGTGAAATTATTATAAAATATAATAAAAGGGAGATGGTATTAATTAGCATTGATTTTTCCAAAAAATTGCTGACGGGTTTTCACAGTTGTTGTCACTTGGATTTTGGTCAGTAGGCTGCCCCCAGGATTATCAGAAGTAAATAGACATTTTGGTAGATAACTAAGGAATCAAACACACACATCATTTTTCCTACATTATTTGGGGCTCATAGTTGGACTTTGTTCTATAGTATTTGAAAGATTCCTAGTGATAGCACAGAAGGTTCCTAAGTAGCAATAGTTCTAATTAATGGATAGTGAATTATTTAGGAAAATCATCACTAATAATCTGTCTTCCTAAATTTTCTACTCATTGGTCCTGGAACAGCATAGAATTAATTTATAAATCTTCTATGGGACAATCCCTCAAATATGGGAAGGTCATTTTCATGTTCCTCTAAGTCTTTTCTTAGAATTAACAAAATATTCTTAAATCTTTCCTTTTGCTTATAACCTGCCCACATCTGAGAATACCTTGAGATATCTTATCAAGACAACACATATAGCATGGAGTAGTTGAAGATCACAACGTTTAACACAGAAGAAGAGGTTAGAAGCTAGAGGAAGCACCACTGTCATCATACCAGCTCGTTTGAGGGTGAAATTTATCGCTCAGCTGTCCTGAAGTCAAGAAAAAAACATAATTCAGAAAGCGAGCTTTTGAACTAGCTTTTAAACCTTTGTGCCCAGTGGAATTTGGAAAGAACAAAATAAGAAGTCTAAGAATTTTAAAAACTACAGAAATAAACATGCAGAAATGTAGAAAGACTACTGTGCAAAAGATGTTCACATTTCATGTTCTCTTTATCTACCATTATTATGTACACTGATATTGCTGGTTTTGCTGAACCATTTCAAAGTAAATTATGGGTAAGTATCATGACATTTGTCTCCTAAATACTTCAAGCTTTATATCTCCCCAAATAAGACTATATAGCTCCCCAAATAGTACTATGTTCCTATGTAGCCACAATATCTTCATCACACATAACAAAATGAGTAATACTTTCCTAATTCCATTTACTATCTAGAGGATACATTTAATTTACCAGTTGTCCCTAAAATATCTTTTAGAGCCTGTTTCTTTCAACCAAGATTGAATCAATGTTTAAACATTGTATTTGGTTGTTGTGTTCCTTAAAGAAAAATGTTTTCTTCAACAGTTTTATACATCTTTTATTTTATGTTTAATATTCTGATAAAGGTGATGACCATTTCTGATGGGTTTTTATTGGACTTAAACGAACTGTTCTTTGAGTTGAGAATAAAGTTTGAGTTTTCTATAATCTAGGGCACTTTGAAAAGCCTTGGCTGTATTCACTATGGGAGGGGCTCAGTCATTGTTTTCATAAGAATTCAAAAACTTAAGTCTGAGAATGTTAACCAACTTATAAGTACTTTATTATGTACCAAGCTCTGAAACAACCATCGAGAATCATTCAATAAGTTTTCACATAGAGTTTAAATACAATAACTGTATTCTTGGAGATAGATTCATAACACATGCTCTTTCATAAAAAAACTCCTCAAGAATCCTTGAGAGAGTTATAGGTGGAGTTATAAGATTTTTATCTGGCTCAAGAAAATATTATCCAAAAAGTAATGAAGCCATTTAGACTTTGTAAAAAATGTCAACGTTCTGATCTAGTCCTGCCTAAAAGAACTTTGTAATTTCAAACTGATTTAGAGTTTGATGTCATATTTGTACCCATGAAGGAATTTCATTTCTATGGAGAGTTGACCCAAATATTACTAGGTATGACTCACATTTCAGGATATTCTGATCTAGAGGTGTCACTGATTTTTTTTCACCACATGGTATTATATTTCATTGTTTCTTAGAGTTTGGGATTTAAGGAATATAATAGCTAAAATTTTAAAAGAAATAATTTTGGGGAATAGATTACAAGATAATAGAATAAATAGTTTTAGAAAGATCCTGTGTTTCCGTGGTACCATGCATCAACCTCAAAACTAAGATCATGTTTTCATCTTATCCCCATAGTAGCAAGGGAATGGAAAGGAAACAAAGGGGAGTTTCCGTAATTGGGTAGATTTTCCCCTTTCAGTTGTATTATTGTAACAATGTAACAATACATTGACAAGAATTCCCTAAGTTGTAAAATCATAGTATTTTATAAGCATATTTTCTTCATTAGAGGGCCAGACTGGTTGTAAGTTGTTCAGAATGACCTTTCTCTACAAGTGTTGTTACCATAAACCATTTGTTAAGTAAGTAAAGCCTGTCCCTGATTTGCATCTTGTCAATAATATGCTGTAATAGTTACATTCTTTTCTTTCCTATGTTATCCATACAAGTTTCTTCCTCATTCTTGCTCTATCTAGTACTAGCTGATCTAAAAGGAATCTGAAAGCTTTGTTAACTGCCCCTTAGGAAGTCCAGCAAAGGCCTTTAGTAAAGTTGGCAAGTCTTTTTCTGAGACAAGAATCAAGCATAGTCAGTCATTTCCTCCTCTCCTTCTACATGCATTCTGAATATTCCATAAAAAAGCATTCAGTTTGTTATAGAAAAAAATACTGCCCTGGTTGGTTTGGCTCAGAGGTTAAAGCGTCGGCCCTTGGACCAATGAGTCGTGGTTTTGATTCTGATCAAGGGCATGTACCTCGGTTGCGGTTTGTCCTCGGCCCTGGTCAGGGTTGTGCAGGAGGCAGCCAGTTGATGTGTCTCTCTCACGTTGATGTTTCTCTCTCTCTCTCTCTCTCTCCCTCTCTCTCTCTCTCTCTCTCTCTCTCTCTCTCTCTCTCTCCTCTATCTGAAGATAAATGGAAAAAATATCCTCAGGTGAGGATTAAAAATATATATTGCTGAAACCCTTAGTTGGTATATAACTCCCAGGTTTGCCAAAAATCCCCACAGATACCCACAAGAAGGTTTGCAACAGTGAAACAGCAGTTGAAAAAGTGCCAGAATATAATCTCTTTCGCACTTAATATATTCTACTGTTCCTGAGCCTATATTATTCATTGTCATGGAAAATGGAAAATATAGAACTACACTTTTAAAAGATTCAAAATTGAGAATCTATATATATGTTTTTATCCTCACCTGAGGACATTTTTGTATTTATCTTCAGATAGAGAGGGAGGGAGAGGTGGGGGAAGAGAGAGAGAGAAACATCAATGTGAGAGACACACATTGACTGGCTGCCACCCACACGACCCCAACCGAGGCCGGGGACAAACTGCAACCGAAGTACGTGCCCTTAGCTGGAACCGAACCTGGGACTCTCTGGTCCACAGGCCAACACTAACCGCAAGCCAAACTGGCCAGGGCTTGAAAATCCATATTTAATTTATTTAGGATTTCTAGTAAGAAGAGTAAAACAATAGGAATGATAGTAATTCATTATTACATATTAAAGAATTTTTTTTTTTTGGCTGAAAACAATAAAAGTAACACATTAGCAATTTAATAATACCAAGACAATCATTACCTCTGTAGAGAGCTTTTCTTTAGTGCATGTATTTCCATCTGTGAAAATTTACTAACTTTTAAAGTTTGATCTAAGTGCCCAGCTGGTGTGGCTCAGTGGTTGAGCGTCGGTCGACTCATGCACAAGAGGCCGCAGGTTCAGTTCCCAGTCAGGACACATGCCCAGGTTGTGGGCCCAATCCCAAGTAGGGAGCATGCAGGAGGCGGCCAATCGATGTTCTTTCTCATCCATGCTTCTCTATTTCTCTCCCTCTCCCTTCCTCTCTCTCTAAAATCAATAAAGAGAAAAAAAAGTAAAATAAATAAATAAATGAAATTTGACCTAAGTGAACATAGGCATAGAAGATGGGTAAAATCTGAAGGTAGTCAGGATTTCAGCAATGTTACCAACTATTCACCAAGAAAACTATATATCAAATTGTTTTATCTACTTTGTACAGTTTCTAAGAAGATTAAAACACATAATGTTGTATGTAAGGTTTTCAGCATAATGCCTGACACATGAGAATGTGCCAAAAAAATGCGAGTTGATAAATCATATGTTTAAACATTATTGGACAGAGGCAGTTCTTTCCTATGGAAACCTATTGTTCCTCTTCCCTCAAATGGAGCCTCTCTTTTCACTACGGCTTGCATGGCACAGTGTGCATCAGTTGGAGGTCGGGGTATAAATTTAGTTTCTCTGAGGAACCAAATAAGAGCAAGATGAAAACATTGATAAACAAAATGTATGAAACTTTTACTGCTGATGGCTCAGTAATAATCAAGAGCTGTGTCATAATTCACCACCCATTAGAATTACTTTACATGTAGGCAGAACCATATGAAATTGCTAGTATTTGACAAAATTGCAATTTTATGTAGTCTAACCTAATATTTTGGCTCTAGATGGCAAAGTATTTTGGCTCTAGAAGACAAATAATTGTTTAAAAATTTTTTTTCTTTTTGACTTTAGAGAGAGAGAGAGAGGAAGGGAGAGGGAGAGAGAGAGAAACATTGATGAGAGAGAACATCGATTGGCTGCCTCCTGCATGCCCCCCACTGGGGATTGGGCCCACAACCTGGGCATGTGCCCTGACTGGGAATCGAACTGGCGACCTCTTGGTGCATGGGTCGATGCTCAACCATTGAGCCAGGCAACAAATTCTTGTTTTAAAACAAGAAGAGCTGGCAATGTGGATGATGGAGTTGATGTTTTCTGCATATTTTGTGTGTGTGTGTGTGTGTGTGTGTGTGTGTGTGTGTAGTAAAACTTGAACCAATTGAGTATATGTTGTAGGGAGTACGTTTTTCCTTCAACATAAAGGGGAACTTGGAAACAGTCGTGGTACCGCTTCTGTTTCTGTAGCAGAAAAAATTCTTGGAATTAGGGGACCTGGGTTTTCGTAATAAAGTGTTCTCCAGTTCTGTCTCGTAGGATTGTTTGACCTGTCATTTGTTATATTCTCTCTTGGCAAGTCAACAAAAATTTAGTGTTGACTATTTGGAAATCCAAATGATCATGAATTTGGCTTGCTTTTAGCAGGCTGTGTGTTAATTAACATAAGGTCTGAACTCATCTACCTGATTCTTTGTGAAATTGTATTTCTATACTGATAAGTGAATATACATTAGTACTTACTGCTTACTATTGTTATGTCTGCCTTCTCAAATTTTAATTCCCTCAAGAATAGTGATTTGTGGTGTCAAGATAGACAAATTTAAGGTTATTTTTTTTGGTAGACTTTTTGATCTGGAAAGGAAAAAAAATATTCTAAGCTGGGGATTGAGGATAAGAGCTTTGGAAAATATTTTAGACAGCTCCCCATGTTCACCAGTGGTAGCACCCAAGGTGGTCCATACCTGGCACGGCGTTTTTTAATTTTTATTTTATTTTATTATTATCTCTAATCCTTACCTGAGGATATTTTTCCATCTATCTTCAGATAGAGTGGGAGGGAAGGAGGAAGAAACAGAGAGAGAGAGAGAAACATCAGTGTGAGAGAGACTCATTGATTGGTTGCCTCCTGCACAACCCCGACTGGGGCTGGGGACTGAACCGCAACCGAGGTGCATGCCTTTAACCGGCATCTAACCTGAGACTCTTTGAGTCAAACCGGCCAGGGCCTGGCATTCTTTTTAATAGCACATTTTATTTTGAAAATAGGAAAATAATACTCTTCCTTATAGGTAGTATTAAAATAAGTAAAGCCTGAAAATCAATAAAGAATATGTGACAGGTGTTTGAAATCTTCCGCAAATGCATTAAAATCAAATGCAAATGAGTTATGGCTTTGTTTCATGGACTGTGTCACAGTCTTTGAGATCTATCAAGAGCACATCTAATGATGCTTTATTCTTTGAAGGTCAAGGTCATGAGTTCAGGGAAGGGTAATGACATAAACGTTTAGATGTTCCCTTTACTTAATTCTATTTCCCTTGGTCATGTGGAGAATTCAAAGATAGTTTTTCCCTATTCAGCATTTAAAAATCCGTCAAACTAATCTTGTTCAGATTATTGAATATATTAGTTAATAGTCATGTCACATTACCATGTATTTTTTAAAAATCCTCACTGAGGATATTTTTTCCATTGATTTTTAGAGAGAGTGGAAGGGAGGGAGAAGGGGGAGAGAGATTGAGAGAAAGAGAGAGAGAGATTGCCTCCCACACCCTGACTGGGCCGGAGAGCAAACCTGCAATCCGGGTACATGCCCTTGACTGGGAATTGAACCTGTGACCCTTTGGTGCACAGGCTGACGCTCCAACTGCTGAGCCACACTGGCCAGGGCTACCATGTATTTTTTGTAGAAAGATAATTCTGAGACTGTTGGCTGATCTACAGGACATAGGAAAGAATTCCCTGCCATTCTTGTGGCTGATTGCAAGGGTTTATTTATCTTTAGGATGTATATTATTTTTGAAAAGAGGCTTGTGTTTTTGCCTTTATATTTAGAAATTGGTGAGATTATTAGATTTTTATAGTAATAAGTAAAAATCTCTTATTTTCTTAATGAGGTTTCAGCCAACTTTTGAGATACAAGTTAGTTAACAATAGAATAAAACTTGAGAGTGGATCTAAGTCCTGTCTATCAGTTATGATAAGCTCGACACCTAATTTAAATAGTACTCCTGCTGTTGCCCTGGGGTTATCTGTCATCTTGGTCCTTACCTGCCCCCACTGGTTTCATCCCTGTCATCTTCGAGCTTGCTTGTGGGTGTGCATGGGATGGGCTGATGCTGCAGAAGACTCCAGGCTCCTCTTCTATGGCTTCCTAGGTGTCTCTGTGGCCCGGTCAGGAAAGGATGTTGGGTGCCACCATGGTAGTGTATTCTTTAGACCCAAGTGGACGATCTGAAGCCCCCAGAGCCACACTGTTGTGGGCAGAGTGGAAGGAGACTGCCTTTCTCCAGTCTCTCAGTACAGCCTGCACCCTCTCTGGGCTCAGCAGGTGTCCCTGGGGTAGAGACAAGTGTGAGCCCATCATGCTGGCCTGGGACCTCCTCCCTCTGTGTGCAGGAGTCTTGCTCTTGTGCCCTTTTTCTCCACTGGTTGTGTTATCAGTAGGATGAGTCTTTTTTCATTAGTTTCTCACTTCCTCATGCAGTTAGATTTATGGTGGGTCACCTGTCAGTCATTACAGGGTAGTCAGACATGTTGAAACACAAAAATTGGATGTAGTTCTAGGGGTAATACAATCCCTGCTCCTACTCTTGAGGAATTTATCATATAAATGGACTATTATTCTTAGAATAAGAAACAAAAAAGCAAGGCAAGAAGCTGGGAATTTCATTATTCTTATGGGGGAAAACACTTTTGATTTGTTCCTGTCTAAAATCTGTAGAGAGATAGAGCAGCAGTCTTGGCTCCATGTTAATAAACAGTTCAAACCTCTGGCATTGGTTGCTTAGCCCCAGAATCCCTGGTTGGAGGTGTGATCCCTTTTTGTGCCTCTCAGACACAGCCTTTCTAGTAATCAGCTCTACTCTGTTGAGAATTACAGATTAAAACAAAGACCTCACTGCAGTGTAATTGCAAATCGTATTTTCATTTCTATTGTATCTAGGAAAGCACTGAAACTTTTGAAAAATGTTTTTAAAAAGTCACCAAATTAGCCCTGGCCGGTTTGGCTCAGCGGTTGGAGCGTCGGCTTGCGGTCCAGAGAGACCTGGGTTCGGTTCCCGCTAAGGGCATGTACTTCGGTTGCAGTTTGTCCCCGGCCCTGGTTGGTCGTGTGGGTGGCACCCACTCGATGTGTCACTTCCGCATCGATGTTTCTCTCCCACTCTCTCTCTTCCTCTCTCTCCCTCCCACTCTATCTGAACAAAAAATGAAAAAATATCCTCGGGTGAGGATAAAAAAAAAAAAAATTTAAAAAAGTCACCAAATTATTATCGGTGGAAGTGGAATTCTTGGGGTGCTGCACGAAAAAGAATTTCCTGAAGCCCCCACAGGAAGATTGGGTATTGTGGAAAGCTTTATTGATGATGTAAAATAAAGGGGGTTCCCCTTTAAGCCCATCTCTGTCTGTCTTGCTGTGGAAGAAGTCCAAGCTTGGCCTCAACAGGGCTAGAGTTAAGGCCACTGCCCATAGTTTCTGCTATTACAGTCCAGTCCAGTCCAGCATCCTGTGTGTGAGGTCCACATGGCCATGGGCCATGCAGCTGCTTAAGACCACATGGCTATGGAGGCGAGCACACAGCGAGTGTGGGTCCTGGAGCAAGAGAGTGAGGGGGACATGAGGAGCAAGAGGTCAGAGCTCTTGGGGATTTTACCCTTTCAAGATTTGCCTGCATGCAGTGACTCCCTCTTCTAGCCAATCCATTGTTTACCAGGCTAGACTGATAGGCAAGCACCTCCCCTACATCACCTCAACTTCATTTCACATGCACCCATTTCTCCCTTTGTTTGATCCCTTCCTCCAGTGATTTGCAGGGAATGGACTGGTGTTTCCCTGGGGAATGTGAAGCTGCCCAGATGACCATGCTCATAATGTCTGGCCCACCCTTTGCTCTCTTCCCATTATTAATATTAACAAAGTAGCTAATTATGATGCCAACAAAGTGAGTACAATGGAAGCAATTTCTCTATATTTCTCAAAATATTATATAGAAAAAGCACTGTATTGATATGGCTACACATTCTGTTGGTGGGTAAATTCCTGTTTGTTGAAATACCTTTAGGTGATATTGCCTAATGGTGACATTAGATACATTTAAAAAAATAACTTATCTAGCCCTGGCCGGTTTGGCTCAGCAGATGGAGCATCAGCCTGCGGACCAGAGAGTCCCGTGTTCGGTTCCCGCTAGGGGCATGTACCAAAAAAAAATAAATAAATAAAATAACTTATCTATTATCTGTTTCATTCCAGCAACATCCTGATTACAGGAGTTATTTTCCAGGGCCAGTTCCCTTTGGGGACAGCATCCTGTGGGATTCCTTCTGTTTCCCTTTTACTTCCTGTGTATTTAAAGAACTCATAACAAGAATAAGTATAGCATGTGGGGTGACTTTTTTTCTCTTGCAAATAAAGATGGAAGTAGTCTCCCCTTGAGCCTAAATCTCAAATGAAGAAAATGCTTTGAATTTAATTGGCAAACACATTTGAAATGAAAGGTAAAATAAAAATTTATTATTGAAAATAAAATTACTTTTTTTCCCTTAGTGTTTTTCTTGATACTGTAATTGAATTTAAACTGAATAGATATGGGGGAGACATTTTTAGAAAGCATCCATTCAAGACTGGGTATGATACTGACATTGGGATACATGTTAGCCGAGATTTGGCCTCCTCCCTTCCCTCCTCTCCTGTCTCCTTCCTGTAACGTTGGAAATGCCGGTCTGTTCAGGTTCCACAGGGCAGCTGCTTCTCTCCACTTTACCCCGCTGTGCCTTGTTCTTAGCTGCACCTCGGGCCCTTTCTGCTTTTGCTGTGGTCACCACCTGGAATCCTAGGAGCTCTCTTCTCCAAGTTCTGGTGCAGTGAGGACAATGCCAAGGGCATATTTGCCTTGATGAATGCTTCATTTCCTACCATGCAGCCATTCAAAAGGAGGTATATGTGTGATAGGCTTTGTTAGATGTTTGTAGATAACAGGAAGGGATCACAGTCAGGGAGAAAAACCTTAAAAATGGTTGATCAATCTGATAGTTTTATAAGTTCAAAGGAAGAATACTTTAATAAAACTTAAAACCTTTTGTAAGACACATCATACATACTCCTGTTCCCAGCCTGTTCCTTTGTTCTTTTCTTCCTCTTCTAGGTAATTCTCTTCTCAACCTCCACATTGGAAATCTCCACCCTCTGTTGGGGTATGTTTTACCCTAGTGTTATCAGTAGAAGTAGAGTTCTTGGGGTGCTGCAGGGAAAAGAATTTCTTGAGGCCCCCATGGGAACATGGGGTTTCGTGGAAAGCTTTATTGATGATGTAAAATTAAGGGAGTTCTACTTTAAGGTCCCATCTGTCCCACCATGGAAAAAGTCCAATTTTGTCCTCAGCAGGGCCAGGATTAAGGCCACTGCCCAGAAATTCTGGTCCATGTTGAAGCACAGTCCAGTCCAGCATCTGGCCAGCTTAGCTTGTGTTCTGAGCTGCAGTCCATTGCATGTGGCTGCTTAAGGCCACATGGTAGAGAAATACAGTTCAGGGAGAAAGAGAGGAAAAGGGAACAAGGAGAGCAGGAATTCTTTGTTTGGGGTTTTTAACTGTCCAAGATTCCGTGGGCTTGCTGTGGCTCTACCCCTCTAGCCAGGGTCTTTTCCCCAGGCTAGACTGACAGGCAAGCATCTTCCCTACGTTACCCTGACTTCCCTCCTCATGCACCTATCTCCCCCTTTGTTTAATCCCTTCCCCCAGTGATCTATAGGGAATAGACCATTGTTTCCCTGGGGAATGTGAAGCTGTAGTTTTCTGGTGCAGCTGCCCAGATGACCATGCTTATAATGTCTGGCCTCCCCTTTGCTCTCTTCCTATTATTATTTTTTAACTTTTTAGAAAATCTGTTTTTATTGATTTTTTTTAGAGAGAGAGGAAGGGAGAGAGAGAGAGAGAGAGAAACATCGATGTGAGAGAGTAACATTGATTGGCTGCCTCCTGAATGCCCCCTACTGGGGATCGAGCCTGCAACTGGGGCATGTGCCCTGACCTGGAATTGAACCAGGACCTCTCAGTCCATGGGACGATGCTCTATCCACTGAGGCACACCGGCTCGGCATCTCTCTTCCTATTATTAATGTTAACGATCTCTGCCTAGCCAGTGTGGCTCGGTGGTTGGAATGAGGTTGGGCTTAGTCCCAACCCCTTCAGCATCTCTTTGCAGGTTTGAACATGCCTCCTCATTTTCCAGCAGATTGCTAGTTAACTGAATCACCTCCCAAAAAACATGTACACACATTTACCCATCCCCCATACCATACAAAATTCTAAGAGACAGTAGTCTAAATCTATATTAGTGAGCACTCTTAGAGTTATAAATAACAGAAATCCAATTCAAGTTACCACTAATACTAAGAAGAGCTAATGTTTTTTAAGCATTAACTATTTGCAATTGTATTGCATTAAGGGCTTTGCACATATATCTTCTAGTCAAAATCTAATAACAGCTGTATTAGGTAGGTACTTTTGTCATTCCTATGTTATGTATGAGAAAACCAAGACAAAAAGCATACTGGCAACTTACTCAGGATAGTAGGTGCTAGAGCCAGTACTGGAATCCAAGAGTCTGACTTCAGAGCGTTATGCCCTATGGTGGGATTAATGTAGTGAATTTATTGGCTCATAGATTTTGTCATAAATGGCAATAGCCAAATGGTTGAGAAGTACAGAGTAGAATAACTAGAACTAGGAATTCAAATTCAAATACCATTATTTCTCTCACTGTCTTTTATCTCTACTTTTTTTTTTTTTTCCCCTCTAATATACTTGCTTTAGCTCTCATTGTAGATTGGATTCCTCAACATGGTAGAAAACAGGGTAGATGGCCACTGGACGATCTTGACCTTAATATTTCACAGCTTCTTCCATTGGGGAAACTGAACTGCAGTTACAAAAACACCAGTGTGAAAAACTTCCCAATAGACAGGCAATACCATTTGCTGAAATCTGTGTTCTCTCCTGATCTATCCTTTAAATAATAAACAAGAAAAAGAAAAAAAAATTCAAGTCAACAGTAAATAAAAGAAGAAACCCCTTGCCCTGGCTGGGTGGCTCAGTTGGTTGGAGCGTTGTCCAGTACACCAAAAGGTTGTGGGTTCGATTCCTGGTCAGGGCACATACCTAGGTTGTGGGTTTGATCCCCAGTTGGGGTGCGTGTGGGAGGCAGCTGATTGATGTTTCTCTCTCACATCGATGTTTCTCTCTCTAAAAACAATAAAAACAGCCCTGGCCGTTTGGGCTCAGCGATTGAGCGTTGGCCCGCGGACCAGAGAGTCCTGGGTTCGGTTCCCGCTAGGGGCACGTACCTGCAGTTTGTCCCCGGCCCTGGTTGGGGTCGTCTGGGTGGCAACCACTCGATGTGTCTCTCTCGCTTCGATGTTTCTCTCTCTCTCTCCCCCCTTTCTCCCTCCTGCTCTATCTGAAGATAAATGCAAAAATGTCCTCAAGTGAGGATTAAAAAAAAAAATCAATAAAAACATATGCTCAGGTGAGGATTAAAACAAAACCCACTGTCATACTTTTGCCATAAGCCTTTGCCATGAATGGACAAGAATGATTTTAAAAAATGCATGAATGAGAGAAGGGGGCCCCAAGATGAATGTGAAATGACTTCCAAAGAGAAATACTGAAAAGTTCCAATTTGACTCACATTGGAAAGGCCCAACTGCATGCTGTGTACAGGAGGCACACTTAAAATAGAAGGATTCAGGAAGACGAAAAATCCATGGGAAAGACTGTGATTGGCCCAGCCTGTGTGAACTGTCCACCACGGGCCACTCAGCTGTGACCAACAGTGTGGAGTGCTCCTGGGCAGCCATCCTGTCCCCACACTCCCTTCTCTGAGCACTGAGCTATGTCTGGGTGGTGGACTCATTGATGTGAGAGAGACACATTGATTGATTGCTTCCCGCATGATCCCGACTGGGCTGGGGATCGAATCTGCAACTGAGGCAGGTGCCCTCAACCAGGAATTGAACCTATGACCCTTTGGTTTGTAGGCCAATGCTCCAACTGCTGAGCCAAACCGGTCAGGGCAAGTTTGTATTTATTATTTTTTTATTGATTGATTTTAGAGAGAGAGAGAACAAAAAACACATCGATTTGTTGTTCCCCTTCTTTACGCATTCATTGGTTAAGTCTTGTATGTGCCCTGACCAGGGATCAAACCTACAACCTTGGCATATCATGAGACGCCCTAACCAATTGGCACCCAGCCAGGGCTCCAGTTTGCATTTATACTTAGAGCATATTTCAGTTCAGCCTCACCTTATTTCAGGTGTTCAGTAGTATTGGACATTTCAGATTGAGAGAAGGAGATAGTCATCTAGTCATCCTGAAAATATGTTTTTATTGATTTTAGAGAGGGAGGAAGGGAGAGGGAGAAACATCAATTCGAGAGAGAAACATTGATTGGCTGCCTCCTGCACGCCCCCTACTGGAGATCCAGCCTGCAACCCAGGCACATGCCCTGACTGGGAATAGAACCAGCAACCTTTTGGTGCATGGGACGACGCTCAACCAACTGAGCCACACTGGCCAGGGTTCATCTAGTCATTTTAATGTAACGAATGAAAAAGACTATTGAAACCTAAAGAATATTTATATATGAGGCAATACATTTATGCTTTTTGGCTCAGGTAAAGTATGCCCTACTTAATGCTTTTATTTTATGTTTTTATATGTTAATGATTTTAAGTTGGACCATAGTTTTAAATTGGACCATAATTATAGCTTGACCTGTAGGCAAATATTATTGCTATTTTTTTTTTCCTCTTAATTTTGAAATCAATTCACCACAATAGGGATGGAGTTGAAAAGGATTTCTCTCTCATTTCCTCTAGGTCTCTACTTAAAAGTCCACATGGTACATGCCTTTTCTGATTTTTGAAGCAAAATAGCAACCTCTGCCATTTCCCTCACCCCTCTGGCAATTTCTTTGCTTTAGTTTTCTCCATAATTTTTAGTACATCTGACATGTAGAATGCACTTTTCTATGATTTTTTGTTGTTGTTTTTTTGAAATTGCATGGTTTAAATATGGACATTGCAGCATAAAACAACTTAGAAAACACAAATTAGTTGGAAGGTGGAGATGAGTGAGTTACTTTGCGCAAGGTGTTAAAGACACGATTGTGTTACATCCTGTGGGGTGGTCAGTGGATGAGTTCATAGATTAAAAGAAAAATTCTTAAGTTACTAAAGGTTTTCCTTTTAAATTATTTTATATAACAATTCAGATAACAATGAAAGCTGTGAATTTGGAAATGCTGCTGTGAAGGAACAGGGCCTGTCTGTGGGATTGCCTCTCAGATCGCTCATAGGCTTCCTGGTTATTGTTCAGAGATTGTTACTGGAGAATTGCATGGGTGGAATTTCTCTGTCGCTAGTGGGAGTGGGGTTCTTGGGGTGCCACTGGAATAAGCATTTCTGGAGGCCCCCAGTAGAGAATGAGATGTGGTGAAAGCTTTATTTTCGTGGAGTTACATCCTTGGTTTGCAAAGTCCCACTTCCCTTAAGCCAGTCTTGGAAAAGGGGTAGCCCAGGGTTCAGGAGAGCTAGAAGGAAAGCCAGTGTCCAGTTTTTGCTCCATGGTGAAGTTGAGTACGATGTAGCATCAGTCATCAAGCTAGTCACAGTCCATCAGTCCACTGTGTGTATGGGGGGGTCCACATAGCTGTGGGCCACGTCGGTGAGTGCAGGAGCGTGAGAGCCCCACAAGCCAGGAGTCAAGCCTGAGCAGCAAGAGGGCCAAGAGGGAGAGCTCCCTTTGTTCAGGAGCTTAAATATCAAATCTTGAGCATTTGCAGTGACCACGCTTATTCTGGCCTATTACCCATTCCCAGGTGTGACTGACAGGTAAGCATCTTCCCACATCACCCAGACCTTACTGGGCATGTGTCTAAACTGCCTTTGCCCATGCAGCCCCTTCCCCTGTGATCTGTGGGGAGCAGACCTGCAGAGTGTTGACTGCAGCGTCCTGGCAAAGCTGTACAAATGGCACACTTATATTATCCAGCCTTCCCTTTGCTCCTTTCCTGTTAATTAATAAGTGGGTATTACAGCAGTATCAAGATCAGTGGGCTCCAGTCACCTGTGAGGGTGACTTCGTTGTTATGACTCTCACCGCTCTGTGGATGTTCTAGCTGACACCCTGGGCACCCATGTGCTCAGTGAGTCTCTGTACTTTGAATTTAGAAGTTGAAGGAGAGCTGAGATAGCTTCAGTTCTAACTTTGTAATTTTCCAGAGGATGGATGCTTGACATACCCAACCCTTCTGTCCAACTTGGCTACAAAGTCAGGAGTTTTTACAACCCCCTCCTCAGGGTCGATACTTTGCTAGAAGTGCTCACAGAATTCAGGGAAACACTTTATTTACCACTACTGGTTTGTTATGAAGGATACAAATGAAGAGGCAGGTGAAGAAGTGCACTGGCGAGGTCTGGAAGGGTCCTGAGCACAGGACCTTCTGTCCTGCAGAGTGGGGTGTGCCACCCTCTTGATGTGTGGATGTGTTCACCAACCTGGAAATCCCTGACATTTAGGGGTTTTTATTTAGAAAGCTTTATCACATGGGCATGATTGATTATTAACTCAACACCAGCCCTTTTCCCCTCCCTGGAGGTTTGGGTGGGGCTGAAAGTTTCTAATCAAGGTTTGGTCTTTCTGGCAACCAGCTCCCTCCCACCTGAAGGTATCTAAGGGCCCACCAAGAGTTGCCTTATTAGCACAAAAAATGCTCTTATCCCTTGTGAAATTCCAAGGGAGTAAGGAGCTCGGTGTCAGGATTGGGGTGAATGACCAAACATTACAACAGAAGATGTTCCTATCACCCCTTTCACTCAGAAAATTACAAGGGTTTTAAGAGCTCTGTGCCAGGAACTGGGAACAAAGACCAAATATATTTCATTGCTATATCATACTCTGGTAACGGGTCAGTCTCCATTGTAGCCACGTGCTGGTCAGCCCTTCGCTGCTGCTGTCTCTCAGCTCCTTGCTTCGTATCTGGGTAATGCACTTGCCTCCAAGCTCCTCTGGTTGTTTTAAATCAGTCCTGTGATCCAATCCAGTGAACTCTGTGGATTGAACAGATGTTCTAGGCAAGGCTCTGGTTTAGGTTCCACATCAGCGATGGGTCAGGGTTCTTCCAGTAGTTTTTCCAGCCAGTGGGAGATTTCAGTACCCAGACTCAGCAGAACTGCCCACTGAACTGCGGATAAAATTTCGGTTGTTGCTGTGGCTACTTGAAAATATTTCTAAAACCAATTTAAATCTATTTCGAGTGTGTTGGCGCTACTCTACTAGCATGATGTTGGGAGCCAGAATACCTTGAATACGGAGGCTTAAAGGATAAGCTCTGCTCTGAACTAGTTTACATTTTCATTGGGGATGAAACCTGCTCATAAATGTGCAGGGTAGACTATATTCAAGTGTCCACATGAATAGCATGACCAAAAGGGCTGAAAATATATGAGTTTATAGATGGAATAAAGCTTGAGATAAGCTATTAAGATTAAGCTATGAATTGGAAGAGGAAAAGGAAAGACCATTCTGGAAGGAAAATACTAGGAATAAACTTTGCAATAAATGTGGGGAGATCATTTTTAATTATTAATATTTACATGCATATGAATTCTGCTTATCTTTGTTCATGTTGCGTTTTAATATTTTATAGCCATCTTGTTTGTCATAAGTAATACTAAAGCAGTCTCAATTCACTCAGTTCCAGCCATCTCAAATTGGTGATATCAAGTCAGTATTATTGTACTGAGTATTTCATATATAATTTTAAAGTATTATTTTCCACCTATTGTTCATAAGAACAATTCAAAAAAACTATACTGAAAAGAAGTCTTACTACTCTTTAAAAAAAAAAACCCATCTAAATTCTTTCTACCTTTTACCAACTATTTTAGCAAGATCTTATTAGAAGTATTTGTAGTCAGGCCCTGCATATGAGCTGTACTTCTTTTGGGTAAAGATTTTAAGTGGAAGTTACTGGCATTAGTTTTTAAATAAACTGGTTTTGAATTAATAAAGATATACCCTTATATATGAGGCAAGCCTCACTTACTTGGGTTTGTAGTTTTCTAAGAGTACTGAACAGAGTGTTTGTTTAGTTTGATCTAATTCACAAAACAGTGAACAGCCTTGTGTGCTTGAGAAGCTCCCAGGTTCTTGTGGTTGTCCGACTTCTCCAGCCATGGCGGAGAGTCCTCTGAATGCTGAAAGCTAAAAGGAACGGAACACAGGAGTCCAGCTTATTAGAAGAAAGAACATTTAATGCTAAATTTAACCCACTTGAAAATAATGAACTGTGAGGTGTGAAATTTAAGATAAGATCTAGGAAGTCCCCCTAAGCCTCTAATCAGTGACTGTTTCTCTTAAATTTTAGATTTTTTTTTCCATCTCACTTATGGAAGAAAGCCACTCTTTTAACTCTTTCTAAATATCTTTCACCTTTGTCATTTTAGTACTCATATACTGTCCCTTTCTTGATAGTTAGGTACAGCTTTTCTTTCTCCTTAAAAAAAAAATCTATTACAAATGATCTAGTTAGCTATTTTCTGGTTGATACTAGAAACTGGTATTTTTGCATATATTTTAAAAATTGATCTGCATAGTTATCTCAGCTACTTTAAAATTAAAACGACTTTGCATGATAAAATGAGAAGCTGATAGAAGCCTGCTTTTAATGTGCCCAGTATTTGTTTTGAACACGAGGGCTGGCTGGTTTCTCCGGGCTGTACGTTCCTGCCCCAGAGTGGTGCTTCTGGCCTTTAGAGACATTCCCCCTGAAGCCCCACCCATGGTCCAAGAGGAAGTTTTCTGGAATGAGGCTGTAATCTTTGCTGAAGGAGTTACAGGTAGTTTTGCTACACTAACCTGGAGTGCTTCCATGGAAGTTTCACTTACATTTTAGTTCTTTAAATGAAATAAACCACGTACCTGGTGTGTGAAATAGCAGACCTCTAACTGAGATGCTTAAGGCTCATTCAAAAGGGCTGTGTGAGAGGCCCCTCATTCTGATGGAAAGATGCAAACACTGGAGCCCCAGTGATGATCACTGATGGGGGGGGGCGGGGAGCTAGACTTGGAGACAGCAGATTTGCCAGCTGGACCTAATGCTCACACAGGAGGTGGATTTCTCAGATCTAGTGTGATGACACCTAGATCTTTGTTCAGAACACCAGCTGTACAAATACAAAAAATGTTATTAAATTTGTATTCATTACATTCGCCTATAAAAAATGCGGAGAAAGCCCTGGCTGGTTTGGCTCAGTGATAGAACATCGGCCTGAGGATCAATGAATCTCGGGTTCCATTCTAGCCAAGGGCATGTACCTCAGTTGCGGTTCATCCCTGGCCCTGGTTGGGGTTGTGTGGGAGGCAACCAGTCCATGCATCTGTATCACGTCAATGTTTCTCTCTCTCTCCCTTTCTCTCCCTCTCTCTCCCTCCCACTGTATCTGAAGATAAATAGAAAAATATTCTAGGGTGAGGATTAAAAAAAAAATACAGAGAAAGACTGTGATGTATTTTGACATTAAATACATTCCTTAATGTTACAAAAAACTGTAAGCCATGCATAGGCATTATGAATGTCTATGTTTTTAAGATTTAGAAATCAAGGTTTAAAAAATTTTTAATTTTGTTTTCCTGTGTGCAATCAATGTTTTGGGTGGCTGTATTGCACTGAAGTAAATGGAATTAACTTTGGTGGGTTACTTGTCACTTTAGCTGCCAAATGTCCCCACTTTGAGAAACAAACAAAAAAGATGTGGTGATTTTACAGGAAACACTGTACAGGACTGTGGTTTATGTAAAGGAAATGCCCACCAAGATGCAAAAATACTGTTAGTACTAAATAGTGATCTTGGCTCTTGAAGTAGAAATGAGTTGGTATAAATAACCCTTACTCTTAGATTGTATGTTCAGAATTAATTCTAACACACTTTAAGTAGGGCATGGGATTGACTCTGTTTTTATGTGGCTTGCTAACAGAATGCAGTGAGGAGAGGGGACCACATAAAGGCTATATAAATAATGGGAACAGATGGGTAAGGGACTTTGGTTTGACTTTGACAGTATCACACAGCGAGTCAACCCAGATTTAAAACCCAGTAGTGGCATAGTAAGCATTACCATCATCCTGTGCATTTTCTTTGCTGACTAGGAGTAGATTTATAACTGTCCTAGAGTAATTCTTTCCACAAGTCATTTAGTCTGTTTGACTAACATTTCTCTGTGTAGTTCGCTCATTCCGGCAGATGGATCAGGGCTAGAGGGAGAGCAGGGTGCCTGCTGCTCTCTAGTATCTATAATTTGTGATGAGAGAAGCTGCTTGTCAGAGTTCTTAGTATGGACACACCTGCGTCAATAGGGCTGAAAGGAGCCTTGGACTTGATCAGTCCAGACCTCTCATCTTGCAGGTGCATCACAGAGAGGGTGTTATCTTCTGTTTTCAGGGTTGCTCACTGTGGTAGGCAGAGTCATGGCCTCCCAGAGATGTCCAAGCCCAAGTTCCTGGAAACCCAATACGGTACCTTGAGATTTTGTAGGTGTGATTAAATGAAGGACCTTGTGATGGGGAGATTATTTTGGATTATCTGGGTGGGTCCAATACAATCACATGGATCCTTAAAGTCAAAGAACCTTTCCTGTCTGGGTCAGAGAGAGAGGCAGCATTACTGACTTCGGAGACGGAGGAAGAGAGCCTTGAGCCAAAGAACGTGGGCAGCATCTCACGCTGGAGGGGCAAGGACATGGATCCTCCTCCAGACCCTCTGGAAAGGACCTCTGCCCTTGACACCTTAAGACCCATGTTGTGTCTCTGACCTACCAAAATGTAAGATAATTAATTTGGGTGGTTTTAAGCTACTAAATCAATGGCAATTTGTTATAACAGTCATAGAAAACTAACATCCTCACCAAGTTAGGGATAAAACCAGGTCTAGACCCAGCCTGTCTGCCTTATAGTCTAGGCCACTTCTCAAGGGATAAGTGCCCGTTATATCATGGAATCATGTATATCTGGAAGGCAGAGATAATTTCCTCTTCTTCCCTGAGATGTAACCCAGGAGTAGGCGAGCGGGAGCCACTCAGAAAGAGTTTGTGGACGAATGTCCAAGCTCCAGATTCCCCAGAGAGAAACAAAATGGCAGAATGAATCTTGCTGCTTGCTTAGTTCTTCAAACTCACCCAAACCATTTTGACTCAGGCGTATCTAGAGTTTCATCCAGAGTACCCAGCACTGTGACTGCCTGTCTCGGGATGCATCCAATTTAGTTCTGTCTTGACTCCCATTTTTCTGATAACATAGTCGATAGGGTCCTTTCTGAATCAGTCAAAAGCTCCCAGTTAGTCTAAACAGGGGTTAGCCATGAATGAATGTGAAATAAGTTCAAGATGTTAAAAAGTTTTCTTTTGGCTTTCTTTTGAATTTGATTCTGACTTCCCACCAGGTCCTTAAAAAAATTTTTTAAAAAAAATTTCAGTCATTGACAGAAATAATAAAGGTATCTCAAATAAAATCCACGATAAAATCTCAGATTGGATAAAAGCAAGGACATATTCCTTAGAAAACCTAATCCAGGGATGTCAAATATATGCCATCTGATGTGCCAATCTGATTTGCTGGTCTTTGCTCTCTGGCCACTGTGCAAAAGGATTCTGTGACCGTGTCTGTGATAAGTAAAAGAAGGGCAGTTTGATCTCGACTAATTTGGGCCACTGGTGCAACGCTAACCATACTTCCTAGACATTCTCTCCAGTTACCACTCGATTCTTTAATCATTATTTCTTGGGTGTGATTTTTCAGCCAGTTCTAAATCCAACTAAATGGACTGTATCCCTCTCACATTTCTTGGTTGTGTCTTGATGGGAGGATAGACCCAGATCAGTGTGATAATGGTTTGAAAATGTGATATACAGGGAATGATGACTTCATTTGTAGGTTAGTTCTATGAACTCACCCCTGGGGACTTGGAAGGGGGGGCTGGAAGAAGACAGGATGAGTAAGTGTTTTTCTTTCCATTCCTAAGCAGTTCTTTCGTTTTACCTATGTTTGGCTTATTCACAGCAAATTTGATTTTTGCTTAGAGAAGCCTTGACTGGATGTCATCACGGATGATTCAGAGTAGAAAAGACTAGATAAAGCTAAAAATATATTTATATTAAAATATTGGAGAGATGACAAGAAATATATACAAGGTTATCTATGAGAAGTTATTACGTTTTAGTCACTAATTTATTAACTTTTACTAAAGATTTTTCTAAGATTTATAGAGCAAATGGTAGTTACAATGAAAAAAATATTTTTAAACATATTTATTCATTTTTAACTCATCTTTATTGTTGAATGTATTACAGATGTCCTCCTCCTTTTTTTCCCCATTGACCCCCTCCTCCCCAATCCTGCCCCCCTCCTGTCTTCCCCACACTATTGTCTGTGTCCATTGGTTATGCATATATGCATAGATCTACTTTGGTTTATCTCATCCCGCCCTCCCTCCCCCCTTCCCTTTGAGGTTCATCAGTCTAACAACCAATTTGTACTTCTTAATTCCTTCATCTTTTTCACCCATCCCCCCAGCCCCCTCCCATTTGGCAAGCAACAAAAAGTTCTCTGTATCTATGAGTCTGTTTCTGTTCTGCTTGTTCATTTTGTTTGTAGATTCAATTGTTGATAGCTGTGTATTAATTGCCATTTTATTCATATTTTTGTTCTTCTCCTTCAAGAAGACCCTTCAACATTTCATATAATGCTGGTTTGATGGTGATGAATTCTTTTAGCTTTATCTTGTCTGGGAAACTCTTGATATGTTCCATCGATTCTAAATGATAGCTTTGAAGGATAGAGTAATCTTCGTTGTAGATCATTGCTTTTCATCACCCTGAATATCTCTTGCCACTCCTTTCTGGCCTGCAAAGTTTCTTTTGAGAAGTCAGCTGACAGTGTTATGGGAGCTCCTTTGTAGGTAACAGACTGCTTTTCTCTTACTGCTTTTAAGATTCTCTCTTTGTATTTAACCTTTTATATTTTGATGATGATGTGTCTTGGTGTGGACCTCTTTGCGTTCATCTTGTTTGGGACTCTCTGTGCTTCCTGGACTTGTATGTCTGTTTCCTTTACCAAGTTAGGGAAGTTTTCTGTCATTATTGTTTCAAATAGGTTTTCAATTTCTTGCTGTCTCTCTTCTCCTACTGGCACCCCTATGATGGGAATGTTGGCACGCTTGAAGGAGTCCCGGAAGCTCCTTACACTATCCTCATTTTTTTTTTGGATTTTTTTGGTCTTTTCGCTGTTCTGATTGGGTGTTTTTTGCTTCCTTATATTCCAAATCGATGGTTTGCTTCTTGGCTTTACCTATTCTACTATTGATTCTCTGTAAATTATTCTTTATTTCAGTTAGTGCATACTTCATTTCTGACTGATCCTTTTTCATGTTGTTTATGTTCCCACTAAGTTCTTTGGAGGTCTCCTTAAGTTCCTTTGAGGTCTCATTAAATTCTTTGATTGTCTCACCAAGTTCCTTCAGCAACCTTATAACCAGTGTTTTGAACTCTGCATCTGATTGATTGCTTATCTCCATTTTATTTAATTCTTTTCCTGGAGTTTTGTTCTGTTCTTTCATTTGGGACATGTTTCTTTGTCTCCTCATTTTGGCTGCTTCCCTATGATTGTTTCTATGTATTAGGTAGAGTTGCTATGTCTCCTAGACTTCGTAGGGTGGCCTATTGTTGTAGGTGTCCTGTGTAGGATCCAGTGGCACAGCCCCTCTGATCACCCCAGCTGGGCCCTTGAGGTGCACCCCTAGTGTGGACTGTACACCCTTCTGTTGTAATGGAGTCTTGATTGCTGTTGGAACATCAATGGGAGGGATTTACTCAGACTGATCAGTTGCAGGGACTGGCTGTGCCCACTGACCACTGACCTCTGATTACCTTGGATGATCAGCTGTGTAGGGGCCCACTACACAGAGCAAGACTTACTTCATCAGGGCTCTGGTACCCACTGAGTCCTCTCATTAAGTGTCTCACTTGTGGAGGTAGTTGGGTGGTGGTGTTTCAATGTGGTCTGAAGCTGTCCACTGGGTGTGCTAGCTCTGGGGCAAGGTTAGCCACTGCCTTTGTTCCATCTGGGGCCTCCGGCATAAGCTACAAAGTGATCTCCAGATGGCTGCTTCTTGTACTAGGCTTGGAGGTGCCCAGGAAAAGTCAAGTTGTGAACCAAGGCTGGCTGCTTCCAGTGCCAGGCCTGGGGCCACTTAACGAGAGGTATGGGGCTCACTGAGACCAGATGCTGCTTGTTTGAGAGATTTTAGGAAACTCTGAAGCAGGATCCAAGACAGGCCAATCCTATGGTAAAGCCTTTGGAAACAGCCTTTGGGTGAGCCTGAAAGTTGAGTGGGGCGGGGCCTCAGGGAATCACCAGGGCGGGGCAAACAGTGTGAGCCAGGTTGCTGGAGTCCCAGATATGGCTGCTGTCTGCTTCCTCAGGGAAGGGTTCACCAAAGGAACATCAGCCTCTGCCAGCACATCTGTCCAGGAGAAAGCCGCCTCTCCAGCCCTTGTCCCAAGGCCAGACAGCTCAGTTCTTCCTTGTATGTCTCTGGTGCCCCTCAAGTTGCCTCTCCTCCTAGCTTAGAGGGAGCAAGTCTGAGTAAGTCTGTGCATGGGCCCTTTAAGAGGAGCTCCCTGGGGCTCCAGCAGCCTCAGCCTCCTTCAGCCTCAGTTCTTGCTGGTTTTACAGCCAGAAGTTATGGGGACTTCTCTTCCTGGCACTGGAGCCCTGAGCTGGGAGCCTGGTGTGGGACGGGGACCCCTCAGTCCTCAGGGAGGACCTTCTCAGCCGAGGTGTCCTCCTGATTTTTATCCGCCACACGTGGGTGTGGGACCAGCCTGCCCGCCTCCACCCCTCCTACCAGTCTCGGTGTGGCTTCTTTAATTTCGTAGTTGTAGGAGTTCCATTCAGCTCCATTTCAGGCAGTTCTGAAGGATGGTTGTGCTGTAGTTTAGTTGTAATTTTGATGTGGTTGTGGGAGGACGCGATACCGCGTTTACCTATGCCGCCATCTTGACTGGAAGTCCATGAAAAAAATTTTAATATAAAAACTAGAAAAAGTAATAATATTTGGTGCTTAGACACAGTTGCTATCTGCTTTATAAAATATAGACTCAGGTTGGCATTATGCCCTGTATTTTCCATTTGTTTCCTTTTTTGTATTAATATGGGTTTCAGATCCTGTCAGGACAATCAATTAGATTAATGCAGACATGATCTCAAAGACTTCACCTTCACAGCCTCTGTCACAAGGCCTTCAGTGAGAGCATCTGGCTATAATGATCAGTTGACCTGTCCGTTGAGTATCATAAAGCTTAAGTGCCCGGAAAAGCCCTTGGTTTCTCACTGAGATTGGGATGGGATTCTTCCTGGGAAGCAGTCACATAACATCCATCAGCCGCTTGTTTGCAGAGCTGCAGCCCGCAGAGCAGTAATGAAAAATGACCTTACAGCTTGCATGGCATTTTCAGTTTTTCTGAACACACACTTACATTACTGCCTTGAGCCCCTGTGAACGATTAGGCAGAGGGCTTGTGTCCTTATTATCACTGTTGACAAAGGAAACTCAGAAGGGTTAATGACTCTAAGACTAGTAAACAGTGGGGTAAAGAGAAACACATATTTAGCCTTAACCGTACTCATTACAACTAGATTTGAAAATGCTTCACATTTCACATGAATGAAATTCCTTAAGTGAAATCTACTAGCCTTAAGACAGTAACAAGGTAAACATTTACAACTAGAGAGCTTGTTGCCATGAGTCTCACATTTCATTAAGAGGTATTTTCATCTATTAGTGTTGCTGGAGGTAGAAAGATGACAAGAAATGACTCCTATTCTCCAATTGGCCTATTACAACTTGGTTGTGTAAGTATGCACATCGTTTTCAGCATTATAGAACAGTGTTTGATACCTGTCCTGAGAAGGGCACAGATAACCTCAGTCCCAGAAGGGAGGTCAGCCTTGGCTAAGAACAGGGAGAGAGATTTGGGTAGCAGATGACATTTAAGTGAGCTTTGAAAGATAACCGAGATTTACACTGGCATTTGTGAGAAGCTATTTTATTTTGATGTAAAGTAAGAGAATTCTCTTTGAGCAAAGGCATTGAGGTAGGAAAGGTCAAAGTGTTTGTAGGCAGGACAGTAGACCAGTTTGACAGAATGGAACATTTCTGGAGGAGAGTAGTTATAATTATCCACATGAGAATGAAGATGTACTTGACTGCTCTCTATCATGAGTCTTTCTCCATGCCCTTCCTCAATCTATTAAAGAAGGGTGGGCTGCAGAATTTTGTTTCCACTAGGGTATTACCTTTGAGATTAATCATAATATTGGTTAAAGGGTAATTATATTTATTCTTTTCTTTTTATCTGTTATTTCATCATTGTTCCTCCCCACTTCCATTGTTTTTTTAACCCTCACCTGGGGATGTGTTTTCACTGATTTTAGAGAGAGAGGAAGGGGGTGGGGAGAGAGAGAAACATTGATCAGTTGCCTCCCGTACATGCCTAGCCGGGGATGGAACCTACAACCTTTTGGTGCACAAGATGACGCTCTAACCAATCGAGCGCCTCCAGCCAGGGCCCATCGTTTTAACATTTATATTTCTCCTAAGGTGTCTGAAAACACTTTTTTTCCAGAACTTTTTCTTCTAAGGATATAATAACATGAATGATTATTTTAGGAAATTTGAATGCCAAGATTAGTAATGCTTCTCTTAGATCTTCATCCATAGTAAGTCTAAAATAGAAGATTGCTTCTTTTTTTTTTAAATTATTTTTACTAATTTGTTTTTGTTACAGATGTTTCTCCTGTTTCCCCCATTGACACCCTCCTCCCCATCCCCCCGCCCCATCCCCAGCTTTGTTGTCTATGTCTATTGGTTATGCATACATGCATATAAGTTCTGTGGTTTATCTCTCCCCCCCCCAACACCCCCTCTTCTGAGGTTTGTCAGTCTGTACCCTACCCCTATGTGTCTGGGTCAGTTTTGTTCATCAGTTTGTTTAGTTCATTATATTCCACAAATAAGTGAGATCATGTGATATTTGTGAAGGTTGCTTCTTTATATTGTATTTCTCCAGAGGCAACTTCATGAGTCGAAGAGGCAACCCTCAACACAACTTCCAGAGACAGTGGAGCTAGCCTAACTGCCCTTTTAGCATCTAAGTCATCAGGAAGTGTGTGCTGTTTTCTTTCTGTTTGTAGGTGTTAATGAACACTTGCCCCTTATTGTAAATTGAAGAGGGATAAACTCCTGTGTCCTAAGTATATTGGATTGGAAAGATTTTAAAGAACTGGTTATCAGAGAATTGAAGGTCAGATACTTCTGTCTGGCAACCCCAGACTTGAGAAAAGGACAAGGCAGTTGTTGTTCTAACTGCCATAGAGTTTAATCCATCCCACTTCCATGCTGATGAAACAGTTAGGAGCAAGTACTGGAGCAATGCAGATGTTTTTAAAGGCACTACAAAAAGCTATGTAACAAATTCCCCCACCCTCATTTTTTTCCACTTAAAACTTAAAAGTGATATATTTCCATTACTCTAACAAGCACAATTCGAGGCATCTAGATTCTCATCACTAAGGTTTGAGATGAATATTTTGTTATATTTGTATCATCATTTTCTTTTTTTTTGTTTTTGTATAAAAAATTTTTATATGCAGCTAAAGCTTCCATGCTACCCATAATTTTTATTCTCTCTCTCCCCAGAGTTGAATATATGTGTACATATATTCAATCTGTGTGAAACCAAGAGAAGAAAGAGTCCCTGTTTGTAAGAAGTTTTTAGTCATACATTTCGAAGGAGAAAGTTAAGTTGTTAAAGACGAACTATTTGGTTTCTTTGATGAAATATGTTTTGCTATTTCAACTAGAGCCCTGCATCAAAGGTTCAGAAAATTCCATAGCCAACCCCCACACACACTTGAGTGAAAAAACACAGATCACTAATAATTTAAAATAATAAACAGAAAAAAAACCCTACACAGTAATAGGTGATTTCTTTCTAACAATTCTGGTGTCATAAAATTTAGTCAAACAAAACTCCATATATATTTTGACTAAAAGACTCAGACTTCTTGGGGAAGTCAAGCTCTTGAGTGGAGCCTATAGAATACACTCCTTTTTATTTTTTCCCTAATGATGAAAATAAAATGGTCAGAGTGAGGGATCAAGAGGGAACCAGCTGCCTGGAGACCTGGCTTCATGGAAATATCCTTAGACTTCACCTATGTGATTATTTTGTTCTTTTAGTACTGATTATTGTATTCATAAATGTTATTTATATTGTTTGTGTCTTTTAAATACACCTATTATTTATAGAAATGACACAATTCAGATTATTTTTAAAAAGTGTTTTTGATTTGAATCTCTAGTGACATATATAGTTCTAGTTCATTATTTTCACTGTTCTAGATAATACCATATAGAATAATATGTCATATTTTGTTTATCTAGCCTTCCTTCCTTCCAAGGAAGCAAATAAACTTGGGTCTGTGGGATTCCTGAGTAGTTATTACTGAAAGCATGATCAGCATTTTATGGTAGAAAATGCTCTGAGGTTAATGGAGGAGAATATGTCTGCATCCTAGATGGATCCTGATTGATTGGTGTTGGGCCTGTGGAGACTATGAGATTAAACAGGGAGATGTGCCTTTGGGTGTGTCCATGAGCTGACTCAGCACAGCATTTGGATCAGCTCTGGGTGGGGACCAGCTTGCCCTTCTTCCTCATCCCCTTAAACTTGGCCCAGGTGGCAACCTGATCACAGCAGTGGGTCTGGTCAGCAGTCCCTCTGTGCCATTTAATGACAAGTGTGCCCCCTGTTATCCTTTGTGAATTAATTGTCTCCATGTGAGTGGTGTCTGGAGCCTGTGGGGGTGGCCCTTGGGAATCTGGGCTCCTAAATCTCTGGTTGCCAGATGAGGTTGTGAAGTTGAGTCCAGAAAGCGAACTCAGAGAAGTAAATTTGAAAGACATTTGCTAAGATACACACACACACACACACTTTTTCTTTTTCTTTATTTCTCTCCTGTTTTTTTTTTTTTTTTTTTTTTAATCCTCACCTGAGGACATTTTTTCATTTTTTGTTCAGATAGAGTGGGAGGGAGAGAGAGGAAGAGAGAGAGAGAGAGAGAAACATCGACGTGAAAGGAACACATCGAGTGGCTGCCACTCGCACGACCAACCAGGGTCGGGGACAAACTGCAACCGAGGTACATGCCCTTAGCGGGAACCGAACCCTGGTCTCTGTACTGCAGGCCGACGCTCTAACCGCTGAGCCAAACCGGCCAGGGCTATTTCTCTCCTGTCTTTAGTTTTTGGCCGTGGCATGACCATAGACTTATGGTAGCTCTGAGAGATACTGTCCTGTCCTGTGGTTATTACCCTCATAGGTTCTGCCAGCCACTTGAAAAGCATTCTCTTTCCTGTCTTCTTAACCTCTGCCTGTGGTAGGGCGTCCTCTCCTGCTATGTGGGCCATTGCTGTAGTCACTGACCTGCCTCCTCAATTTCTTTTGTTTCCCCTCCAATCTGGAGTAATTTCAAAACTCAGCCCTGATCCTGCCTCGCCTCTGCTCTTTCTGAGCCTCCGATGGCTCCCCCTGCTGCAGAGGGAAGGGCTCACCCTCCTTGAAGGCTCCTCATCTGGCCCTTACCAGCTTGGCCAGTGTCATGCCATGTGTCCTCTGCCACAGTGGCCTCGCTGTGGGGACTGTTCACCATTCCCCGGACCTACCATGCCCTGGCATGCCTCCTGCCCCTGCCCCAGAGACCCTTCTCTGCCGATGGAAATCTGACTTGCTATTCAGGACTTGATGGCTATTATTGAAGGAACATTGCTGTGGGGGCTTGGTGTGAGGGAGGTAACTTAGTCTCCGGACATGTAGTGGAGAGGATCTTACATGAGCACCAGGAGACCCAGCTAGTCTGGGCTCTGGCCCTGGTCACCACTTACAGGTGCTCAGTATAGGCTTGTCGCTACATGAAACTATGTCCTGTGCAATCTGGGAGTGATTCCTGCACCTCTCTGGGCTTCAGTTTGGAAAATGAGAGGGTTGGAATAGACATTCTTTTAGATTTCTTCCAGCTCTAAAAGTTTCATGATATTCTTCTTTTGTACACTTTTCTGTACTTTCCAAATTATCTGCAGTGAGACTACATTACTTTAAAAACGTGTGCTGCCAGATTAAAGTTCTTATGACTCAAAGCAGGCCAAAGTAAATGAGTCAAAAGGAAAAGCTCTATGCTTAAGTGTCAGAGCTCCTAGAGGCAGGCCCATCTGGTGTTGGAGTGAAGTTTCTAAGTGACTGATTTTATAATGCTGGGATCTTTGCAGAATCAGGGCTGGAGATGAGGTTGTGTAACTCAGGTCAGGACAAGATTGTGAAAGCAAAAGGCTATATGTGGCCAGTGTAAATCAGTTAAGACACTGGCAATTATTCAGTGGAGAACCACATATATTAATACTTGGCACTAGATGAGGGCTTCGGCCTCAACTATCTCGTTTAATCTCAGCAACCGCTTTGTGGAACTGACAGGGAGATTTTGAATTTATATATGGGTAACAGGCTCAGAGAAGGAAAGTCAACACACTCAAAGTCACACAAGCACTGCATTTCCAAGTCATTACCCAAGCCTAGGTTCATCAGGTTCTAAAGGCCACGCTCTTTTCGGTAATACGGCGCGTGGCCTCTGTGAGGCAGGTGAGTAGGTGCCCGCGTGAGCGCGGAAGGGCCAGGGGTTGGTGGGGTTGCTCCACAGCAGCCTGTCTTCTGACAGATAGTGCCCCGATTACTGCATCGCTTGAATTTCATTCCAAACACCTCTCCCTTCTTTAAAATTTTATTTCTCTACTACAGTTTACATTCAGTATTATTTTGTATTGGTTTCAGGTGTACAGCCTAGTGGTTAGACAGTAATATACATTTTACAGAGTGATCCCCTGGTATTTCCAGTACCCACCTGGCATCATACATGGTTATTACAATATTATTGACTATATTCCCTATGATATACTCTACATCCCGTGACTTTTATGTGACTACCAATTTGTACTTCTTAATCTCTCCACTTTTTTTAGCCAGCCTCCCAAACTCCCTCCCCTCTGGCAACGATCAGTTTGTTCTCTGTGTCTATGAGTCTGTTCGGTTTTTGTTTGTTCATTTGTTTTGTTTTTTAGACTCCACATATCAGTGAAATCCTATGGTACCAAATAGCCCATCTTCTTAAGAGAAGCACTTTGTGACAGTGTCACAGGCTGTTTTAATCAGCATGCCTGTCAACCAGGATTCAAGCCACAGAGACAGACTCTGGCTGATTAAACCGAAAGGAAGTAACTCTGCACAGGGAGTGGCTGATAGCATCTCTGGCGGAACCTTAGGACCAGGCAGCCAGGAACCGTGCTGAAAGTCACACCGTCGAACTTGTCTGATAATGAGAATCGGCTGGGGCACTGTCCTTACCACTGGACATCTGTCCTGACCTCCAGCCGCTGCTGCTGGAGCCCTGGCCTAGGTGCCACCACCAGTAGCCACGACAGTGTGCCTGCTACATGCCATGCCTTTCCATTTTCCTAACTCCCAAGTTAAGGTCCGGGGCAGACCATAGCTGGAGTGGAGGCTGGGTTGGGAGGAGGGGACATTTTCACTTTTAGAGTAGGAGGCGGGCTCTTCCTCCTAAGATAGGCCTTCTCCAAACATAAGAAGGTGATTCACATATTCAGTAGCCAAAGACAACAGCAGACAGTACAGCATCTAATCGTGTGTAGATTATAATTCACTTTGTAGGTGGGATTTCTTCTCATTTTTCTAATAAGAAAACCGAGATGGAATTTTTCATTCCCTTGGGCTAGAAACTTTGGCATTCTCTCCTTTTTATCTTCTGGAGTCAGTTAGCACCAAGTCCTACTGATGCCTGTAAATCAAGCTCAGGCGTACCATGTCTGCTCTCTTCCTGGGTCGTAACCCCAGTCTGGGCTTCCAGTAACCTGGAAGAGGTTTGCTCAGTGATCTCTTTCCCTTGTCTCTCCTACACCAGTTTTTTTTTTTTTTCTTGGATCCATCCCACAAATTGTTGCCAGAATACTCTTCCACAGTTTCCATCATGCCTCTTCATTGCTCAAAATTATTATGGTTAACCATTGGTGCTCCAGGAGTCAACGACCTTTCATAAGTGATATGCCAGGTTGGGTCATTTCTGATTTGGATCCTGTTCATGGCTGATGAAAGAGTGTGGAGGAGGAGGAATTTTGCTCTTTAAAAAAAAAAAAAAAAAATTTTTTTTTAATTGATTTTAGAGCGAGAGGAAGGGAGAGGGAGAGAGAGATGGAAACATCAATGAGAGAGAACATCAATTGGCCGCCTCCTGCATGCCCCCAACTGGGGATTTGGCTCACAACCTAGGCATGTGCCCTTACCAGGAATTGAACTGGTGACCTCTTGGTGCATGGGTCAATGCTCAACCAGTGAGCCACACCAACCGGGCAGAAGTTTGCTCTTTATTATGCTGTCTCCTGCCTGGAGTGTGATTCCTGTTCTTTAATGTCTGAATTCTATCTGTTCTTGGGTGTAGTTTGTCTCTCCTTTGCCATGTAGGAAAAGTCCCTAGGGATTCCATTCTTGTATCCTTCCCTGCCCCTCCCTGTAAGTCCTTAAGGGGGAAAACCATGACATCTACTTTTGTTTATCTTATTCATAGTGTTAGACCCATAACTGGGTCTTGGTTGATGATTAATTGAATGGGAAATAATATAACCTTAAATGTAGATTTCTAGTTAGTTTTATATTTTTTAACGATATTGGAAAAAAGGAACCTGATTTAACAGTCTGTTCAATCATTGCTTGGGCTTCTGAGCTCTATGCCTATTATTCCCCGTGTAGAATTAAAAAATAAATAAATAAAATATTTTTTTCTTTATTAATTTTAAAGAGGAAGGGAGAAGGAGAGAGAGATAGAAACATTGATGAGAGAGAACATTGATTAGCCACTTCCTGCCTGCCCCTCACTGGGGATTGGGCCCACAACGTGGTCACGTGCCCTGATCAGGAATCGAACCGGTGACTTCTTGGTGCATGGGTCGATGCTCAACCACTGAGCCACACCAGCTGGGCTCCATGCAAAATCTAATGCTGTTTAGTACATTAAAAATCAGACCTGACCGGTTTGGTTCAGTGGTTACAGCGCTGCCCACCAACCAATGAGTCTTGGGTTTGATTATGGTCAAGGGCACGTACCTCGGTTGCGGTTCATCCCCGGCCCTGATTGGGGTCATGCAGGAGGCAACCAGTCAGTATGGCTCTGTCACATTGATGTTTCTCTCTCTCTCTCTTCCTCACTCTCCATCCTGCTGTATCTGAACAAAAATGGAAAAAAAAAAATCCTTGGGTGAGGATTAAAAAAAAAATCATCCTGTACACATGGCCCAAACCACAGCTATTCACATATGATATTGACTAGATGCACACAATTAACTTCCTCCATTCCTGCTCTTCGGAAATCAGTGTAAGAGATAAGGAAAAAGCACAGAAGTGATCAGGTTTCTTTAAGTAATAAAAAGGGACATATGTCTGACACACATGGGAGTTAGGCTGTTTCTTTTAGGTTTTTCCTTGTGTCTGTTGTAGCATTTCCCACTGTGTATGTTCTCTGAAACATCTCTCTGTTGAGGTTGTTATCATTGTGCACAGATCTAATCTGTGTGCCAGATTAGAGTGGCATCTTTGCTAGCAGCACCTGACAGAAACATAAGTTAATGGATTCAGCTGTTGTGCTTTGGTAACTCCTGTAAGTCAGAACGTACAGCTGTGCTTCCTGGAAACTTTGGTTAATGATATTATTTTAATGTTTCTTTTTACAGTTAATATTCTAAGAAAATGTTATTTTGTTTCACTCTGTGCTTGCATTATGGAAGTCATTATTACCTCCTCCCAAACACAGCAGAGCGTCCCACTTGGGAGAAGATATGGCCTCTATAATGTCAGGCCTTTTGATTCAAACCACAGCCGGGTTGATTTTTCCACTCAGAGATTGTGATGTGTACTTATGAATTCCTGCTGCAACTTGAAATATTTTAAAACAAAAGATTTCAGCCCATATTATCTCATCTGTGAATCATCCTTGTTACACAGGAATCCCTCTTCGAAGTCCAGAGGCATTTCTCAGAGGGGCCCGATCTAGTACGTTAGCAGCCATTTGTGTTTCTCCTCCGATTTGTCCTTTTCCATTTTTCTTTGTGATGGTTCATAGTTTTCATGTTGATTTGTAAGAGTTGCTTGGATATGGAAAGCATTAACCCTTTGCCCTTCATATGTTTTATTTTGTTTATGATTAGTTTGCTATATGATAATTTTACATTTTTATGAATTCCAATCTGTTGAAATGTTCCATTATGATTTTTTCCCCGTCATGAGATATTTTTTTTACTTATGATAAATTTTGAAATATCTCTAGTAGCCTAGAATTTCTCTGGTGCAAAGTGGGGAAGTAATGAATTTTTCCACCAGTCCAATCATATCCAGCTAGTTCTCTCCCATCTTGTATTTCTTTCCCGTTGGCCTTTCTTTGAGAGGCGTTCCCAAAACGTCATCCTATTTTTAAATCAAATGTCAGCCTACTTCTTCATTTGTGCTGGGCGGTAATCACACTCAGTATCACAGCCCACGCAGGGCTGATTGTCAGGCTCACTGTTCCTCTGTCCAGGTCATCCGTGAGTCCAAGCCTGAGGATCTGTCTGGGGCATCTCTTGATATGTGTCCTCTTCAAGATATTTGTTCATCTAAACAGCTTAAGGATGATTAAAACCTTGCTTTCTGAGTGTAGAATAAGATTTTAAAAGGAAAAAGAACCCCAGACTTGTTCATTTTATTTTTTTCTTCTTCTCTACGTGACCTTCAGGGTCTGTCCTGGAAGAAAAGGAAGCTGTCGTTGATTCAGATCATGTTGACGAGTGAGGACTTGGACAGGTTGAGCTGGACACGTGTTCCTGAGAAGAAGAGACCTTTTTGAGAATACTATCTCTTATTTCCTGTTTCTTAAAATGACTTCTTGACTTTTTACATCTTTCCCTTTCTTTTTCTTTTCATTTTCTTTCTTCTTGGAGGTTCTCCATGCTATCTTTCTGTCACTGTCCGTCTTCCCTCCCTGACATCTGGCGCTCTTGCCTAATATTCCTGTTTTTCACCATTTTCCTGCTACCATCTTACTGTTCACTGGGAGATGATCTGAGGACATCCGGGATGGAGAGGAACAATGTGTTTGGAGTCTTGTAACATGATTACCTATTTGGTGATCATGTTTGGATAGAAAGATGAGATTGTTTAATTGAAGCACTGCGTGGAAAAACACTCCATATGTTAACTCACTGGAAAAGCCCAAATCATTAAAAATAAATTAGTCTTGTCATGTAAATGTAATGATTGAAGCAACATTCAGATGAGACTATAATTTATGAATCTTCATGAAATAGAACATTTCCTTGGGTTATGTCAATTACAAAAACCATCATAATTTCTTTAGTTATAGATGGAAATAGAGTGTGTGAAATTGAAGGTGTGGCTGGAAGTCTGAGTTGCTCAGTTCCCTGTGTTAAGGCCTTGTTGTAATTGAAAATGTGTTATTTTTACTACAGCATATCATTTTCCAGTACCAATAAATTATGCAGTAGCCTGACCATTCTTTCAACTGTCTGACAGTGTTTCTCTAGGAAATCCAACTCATTCCAACTTGCACAAGGAATTTTCTTCAGGATCATGTACAAAAATAAAAAGGGGTTTCATAAATTATTTCTATGATGCTCAATTTCACAATGTTTGAGTTGTTGGGAAAAGAAGTGTAACCTGAGTGCAGATTCGGTATTCTAAGGTGTGTGACAGAGCAGGACTTGCCTCTGAAAATGGGTTGTAGTCTCCACTGATTGCATGAGAGAGTGCTACTGTGGCCTGAGTTTTCTGTCATTGTTTTGGAATGTTTCAATATTTTCTCCTCGTTTTCAATATATTTTGAATGTATTTTTCTGGTCCCTTTCCCTAATTGATAAGGTTCTTGGTTTATAGGGTGTTTTATTTTTTTTCTTCTTCATAATATTTAGAATGGGGTCTTGCACATTGCACATGCTAATAAAATGTGATTTGACTTGACCATCAGTTAGAGATGTAAAGGATCCCGGAGTCCAGGTGCCACATGGAGGGTCCTGTCCAGGGGCTGCAGCCTCAATACTGACACAGCAATACTCTTTTCTCCCTAGACATGTGATCTCCCTTGGTGCATGTGTTAAATATTTTATCTATTCAGTACCCTTCTTTTTATTGGTAGTTAGGTAATGTTGATTTCCCAGAGACTTGGGTTGTATCTCAGTATAGTAACCTCAACACATTGCTGAGTTGACAGTAGACAAAGGAAGCCTTCCAGAAACAATTCTAAGAAAGGAACTGTAAGGTTTTGCTTAGTTTTCAGTTGCCAAGAATAACACAAGAATTGCTTTAAGGGGGAGAAAAATCACGTGGGGCCCCTCAGAACACTGTGAAAGGATCAAAGGCACCATCTGATAATGCAACAGCTCCCTTCCTTCTGGGCAGGGTCTGCTCAGCCTGAGAGCTGTTGAGAATCACTTATTTGCAAGGAAGTTCTAAAAAAAGAATTCTCCACAGTTTACCAGTCTACATAGGAACTTAACACTTTTTCCTGCCCTTTGGCCCAGAAACTTCACTGTTGTCAGGATATTACCATCAGGAAATAAATAGACACATGGGCAATTATTTATTTATCTATTTGGTTTTTTGTTGTTGTTGTTTATCCATTAATTTGTTATGGATATTTGGGTTGTTTTCATCTTTTAGCCTTTGTGAGTAGTTCTGCTATGAACGTGTGTGCAAGTATTTGAGTACCTGTTTTCAATTCTTTTGGTACATACTTAGCAGTGAAATTGCTGGGTTGTGTGGTAATTCTGTTTAACTTTTTGAGGAACTGCCAAACTGCTTTCCACAGTAGCCGCACCAGTTTACATCCCCAGTAGCAATAGACAAGGGTTCCAATTTCTCTACATCCTTTCCAACTCTTACTTAAAAAAATTATAGCCATCCTGATGGGTGTGAAGTATCTCATTGTGGTTTTGATTTGCATTTCCCTGATGACTTAAAGATGTTGAGTATCTTTTCATTTCCTTATCGGCCATTTGTACATCTTTTTTGAAGAAATGCATATTCAAATCCCTTTGCCTGGTTTTAATTGGTGGTGTATCTTTTTGTTGTTGCTTTGTAAGAGTTCTTTATATATTCTGGAGAGCAGACCCTTACCAAATACATAATTTGCAAATATTTTCTCCCATCCTAGAGGTTTTCTTTTCACTGTCTTTATAGTGTCATTTGACGCACAGAGGTTTTTAATTTTGGTAAAGTCCGCTTTATCCTTTCTTTTATTGCTCCTGTGTTTTTGTGTCATAGCTGATGGCCAAACTCCAGGTCACGATTTACCCATATGTCTTCTAAGAGTTTCTTGGTTTTAGGTCTTATATTTAGGTCCTTGACCCACTTTGAGTCCATTTTTGTATATGTTGTGGGGTAAGGGTCCAACTTCATTCTTTCTCATGTAGATATCCAGTTATACCAGCACCATTTATTGGAGCTTATTCTTTCCTCATTGCATGGCCTTGGCACCCTTGTTGAAAATCAGTTCATTGTGTCTTTAAAGGGTTATGTCTGGACTCTTAATTATATTCCATTGGGTCTGTATGTTTATTCTTATGCCATTACCACAGTTTTTATTACTGTAATTTTGAAGTAAGTTTGGAAATCAGGAGTGTGTGTCCTCCAAATCTGGTCTTCTTTTTCAAGATTGTTTGGTTGCTTGGGGCACCTTGATGTCCATATGAATTTGAGGATCAGATTTTCCATTTTTTTCAACTTTGCTCATTGCACCTTTCCCCTGCCAGCCCTGGAAAGGCTGCTTGCTGGCTGGTTTCACTGAGTATCCAAAGCCTGCTCTGCACTCCCACATGGGCAAGTATTTTGATACAAAAGTAATTCTTGTCATTGTGAAAGGTTGAGGAAAAGCTGGTGTAGTCAACAATAGGGTATTGATTAAATGTATTATAGCCTCTTACTCTGTAGAGTCCTGTGAAATTGAAATAGAAAGTGTAGCCCTGAGTTGGGAATAGATCTAGGGGTCTCTCATGTCCTGTATTACAGTGTTTTGAAATTGAGGATGACTTGTGGGGGCAGCCGGTCATTAATGGGGATTTGGATCATGATGTGTTCTCACTATGAGGTTTGAGAGCAATGGCCAAAAGTGACCTCCAAGTGAATTAAAGTGACAAACTATTTCTTAGTTTGTTTTTTAAAAAAAAGATGCTTTTATTGATTTTTTTTTAGAAAGAGAGAGGAAGGGAGAGAGAGAGAGAAATGTCAATGTGAGAGGGAAATATCGATCGGCTGCCTCCTGCATGTCCCCTACTGGGGATCGAGCCCAAAACCCTGGCATGTGCCCTGACTGGGAATCGAACCGGGGCCTCTCAGTCCA
This sequence comes from Tadarida brasiliensis, assembly GCA_030848825.1. Classification (NCBI taxonomy): domain Eukaryota; kingdom Metazoa; phylum Chordata; class Mammalia; order Chiroptera; family Molossidae; genus Tadarida; species Tadarida brasiliensis. Next base: position 8,759,070 of record CM061275.1, on the reverse strand, counting down.
TGGGACAATGCTCAATCCACTGAGCCACACTGGCCGGGCATCTTAGCATTTACACTGAGTATAATTTCCTTTTTTCCAGTAGTCATGGAAAAAAAATACATGCCAACAAAATATTTTATTGTAAGGAAATAATGTTTAGCACTTTAAAAGCAATTTCAAAAAGGATATAGCTCTTTGGAAGTTTGCTATTCTATGCCCATTCACTGCCTTGTCTTCTCCCCTCCCCTCCCGTCCCCTGCCCTCACCTCCCTTCGCTTTTCATAGAAGCACTTTCTTAGGCCGAGCGTGTTCTTGTCATTCACATTCGTGATTCCCGTGTTCACTAATGGCCCTTGTTCATGAGCACTTTCTAAGCATTAACATTATTTAGCCCATATATGTTCCATATTCCTACTAAAGATGGACATTTCAGCATCAAAACTTTTAGAAATCCTATGTCAGCTAAGCCTCCTAGGACACTGGGTAAAATATCTCTATTTTGAAACCTAATTAAATATGTATGTTGAAAGCATTTTTCTAAACAAGCACTTGGATTCTGAAATCAATCATCTTCATTCAAGGGTGTGAAGATAGCCAATATTATGTATTGCTTGATTATTGGAGCACTATGTTTCTGTAAATTATTGAATCCCTACACTTTCTCCTTATTTGGAAATGTACATGTTTCTTTAGGGGAACAACAGTGACATTGCTCAGTTTCTCTTCCCGCTGATCCTGGACCTGAACACCGAAACCTGTTGCCCCACTCACTACAAAAGAGGAAAGAGAAAACCCAGGAAGCACCTTCTGTTGCTTTTAAAGAAACATTTTTCTAAAATTGAATTCCATTGATTGCTTCTTCAAGATAGAGTCAAAAGGCCAAGGGTTTACATGGCTTGCTAGCATCTTCTTGGGTCTCTGGCATTTGCAGAGCTTAGTCAGACAGGTAAGAGCATGAAGAATAGCCCTGGCTGGTTTGGCTCAGCGGTTAGAGCGTTGGCCTGTGGACCAGAGAGTCCCAGGTTCAGTTCCCGCTAAGGGCACATACCTCGGTTGCAGTTTGTCCTCAGCCCCAGTTGGGGTCGTGTGGGTGGCAACCACTCGATGTGTCTCTCTCATGTCGATGTTTCTCTTTCTCTCTTCCTCCCTCTCTCCCTCCCTCTCTATCTGAAGATGAATGAAAAAAAAAATTAATTAAATTATGAAGAATAATGGGGTCAGGCTGTCATGACAGTTGTGCCTTGTTTGACACCAGAGGGCGCCCTTCCCAGGGATTTACTAGGTGCATAGTGTACAAGGCCATGGACCATCCTTACCCTGCCCTCCCTCCTGACTCTTCCCGTGGACAAGCAGGAATACTATGTGGAATCATATCTGTGCTACACAATCAAGTCTCATGTGGGTCTTTTTAGGAGCCCTGTTTCAATATCTAAGAGCAGAGGATAGATCAGATTGGCTTTCAGTGTGGGGATTAGTAACGGCCTCCAGGACATAAGGAGAGAAGCAGAGAGTTAAGTTCTAAACACAGAATCCGATCGTACTGGGAAGACAGTGACTGCAGCTTCTAGCCCTCCCCTTGCAAATATCTATTTGAAATATAATATTTGAGAAAGGACCAAGAAGAAAGCCTCAGTATTTGCACTGAAATCGTCTTTCTCAGAAAAGGACTCTGATTTGAAGGGATCATTTTGACACCGGAAACCAAGAGTTTCTGTGGCTTTAAAGTAGTCATTTTTGGGCGATGATGAGCACCTGAAAATAAAATCCACTGTGTCCCATTATATTTGTGGTTATATCGGGGTTGCTCTAAGTGTGAGAATGAGAGAAACCTTATTTGGAGAAAAAATACCACGGGGAGTAGGGGATTAGAATTGTTTCTCATGCTTTATTTATTTATTTATTTATTTATTTATTTATTTATTTATTTCTCACCTGAGGACATTTTTTCATTTTTTGTTCAGATAGAGTGGGAGGGAGAGAGAGGAAGAGAGAGAGAGAGAGAGAGAGAGAGAGAGAAACATCGACGTGAAAGGGACACATTGAGTGGCTGCCACCTGCACAACCAACCAGGGCCAGGGACAAACTGCAACCGAGGCACATGCCCTTAGCGGGAACCGAACCCGGGTCTCTCTGGACCGCAGGCCGACGCTCTAACCGCTGAGCCAAACCGTCCAGGGCTCTCAGGCTTTATTATATAGGATTCAAATGAGAAATATTAGTGTTTTCACAGAATGGATAATTGTGCCAAATATTCCAAAGTCCCCACCCTCGAAAGCTGAAAACAGTAAGAAATTATTGATGGAAAGTCAGTTACTATATGAATTTACCTATTAGTCTGTATTATGCCAGACAATCTCTCCCTACCTTCTTTTTGGTGACTTGGTTTACATTAGGTCAGTTACCATTCTAACAGATTTGGATATGAACAAATTAAATGGGAAACATTGGAAGTTATATTGGTCTTATTTTAGTTTTAGGTGTTTTTCAATCTAACAGAACCTGACATCTTTATCTTTTTTTGATGAGTAAACGCCAAAAACAGACAAGGCAAATAAAAAAAACTGATTTTGAATCAGGAAATTTCTCACAATTAAATGGTTTTTCAACAAATGGCAATAGACTGTATAAGGTACAGATATGATGTAACTTAAAGTAAAATACAGAACTTACATAGCTAAATAAAAAGTACTCTTTATAGTACTGTAATTACCTCGGGAAATAATAAGGTTGCTGCTCCTCGAAGAATGTCGGGTCTCTCGCCTCCACATTGCCGCTTTTTCCTGATCGGCTCTGCTTCCTTCAGTTTTAAGTTTGGGAATTCTGATAATATTTTGTTTGACCCAAAGGCTGGCTCCACAGAGCAATAAAAAAAATTTCGAAAACCATTTCTGTTTGTCATACAATTCTGAAAGTCTCTGTCCTGTTTCTAGACAGGCCTCTTCCTCTAAACCAAGCAGCGGGCAGGCCAGAGACCTCCAACAACCTAACTTTTAGCAGGTGGAATTAGAGTAAGTGCTAAAAATGCATTCCTTAGAGTTTTCCTTTGTTAGCCTGTGTTCCTTCCCCAAGACTATTCACATCAATTGGACCAATATGTAGTTACTTTTTATTATTTTTAATCAAGAATTTATCTAGATTAATATTTAAGGGAAAACTAAAGGGGATACATTTTAAAACTTTGCTTTTGAATTCATCTCCCTATGAGTTCTTTATATCAGTGGTTCTCAAGGTGTGGTCCCCACACTGACAGCATCAGCAGCCTCTGAGGACGAGTTAGAAATGCAAGTTCTCAGCATCCTCCCCCCCCCCCCCCCCCAGTGTGAGGGGAAACCCTCGAGGTGAGGCCCAGCAATCTGGGGTTGACAAGTCCCCCAGGTGTTACTGATGCAGGATAAGGTCTGGGAACTATTCTTATACAAGCAAAGATTAAAAAAAATTTAACTTGCTATCTCCTCTCTTGGATTCTCCACTCACCCCAACTGAGAAGGATGGGGTTGTGGAGGGGTAGCCTCGTTTTTCCATGCTCCTGTATGTCTCTGCTGTGTTTCTGTCTTGAGTGTCATCTCCACTATTGTCCACGTAACCCATACTGAACAACTTTATTCCAGTATAACTCACTGGAAAGCCACCTGACCCACAGCTCAGGGTGGTCTTGAGCCCTTTGTCCTTCCCGAGCCCTGTGAATGCTGTTCACAGCTCTTCACGTTTGACCACAGTGCTGTTTACACGTGCCTCTGTCTCCCACGGGACCTGGGAACTCACGGCAGATGCTCCATCAGTGTTTCCAAAGTGAAGGATGGAGTGAAAGCTAACAAAAAGTAACTTCTCTGTGGCCAAGAGTTACTGACAGGCAGAATGGTCCTATGAGAAAGCTACAGTGACAGGCGTGAATGCCACCGGCTGTTCGACTATTAGAAATCACAAATCCCGTGCTTTCTCTGACGCTGTTTCCTACTGGGCAGAATTCCTACCCCACAGTCTCGGTAGCATTCCTGACACGCAGTTGGCTCTGAAAAATGGTACCTAATAACGATTGTATTAAAATTAGCACCTCCTTGCACAGTAATTTTAGGATTTTTATTATGCTACCTTGAAGTTGTACTATGTAATTTTTACTTATCTTTTAAAGTTATTTGACTCATCAGAACCCAAAAGCAAATAAACTTGATTTCATTAAATGATGTAATATTTTGAGGAGAAGGTGGTAAGAAAAATGAATAAAATATATTGGCAAAAAATTTTAATCAGTGTACACTTACGATATGACATGGGCTCTTATGTGGTAAATCTGTGTAAATGACCTCATGGTTTTTGTTCCTTTACAGACAACAGTGGGTGTCTTCTCTCTGAACTTCACTTGTCAGACAAATGCAAAAGTGATCACCTCTGCGGTGACCCCCAGGAATTTATTTCATGAAGTCTTTTTTACATATAAATAATGTACTCTCTTGTAGATCTTTGATCCTTATTTAGTCCAAAAAGATTCATATACTTTTTTAAAGGGCTCAGTGGTAAAAAATACTGTGCCTATCATATATTGAGGGCATCTAATGTTTATACGTTTCAGTAGGAAAAATGTATAGAGCCTGTGCACCGAATTGTTTGCATCAGCGTCAGACATGTATGGATGGTTCAGTATATGCGTCTGGTGTTTCAGAGAACTGATCCCTACAAAAATAAGTGGCAAGATGGTGATGCTGTTAGCTCGGTGTTGGGAGTCAGGGTATGGCTGCTTAGTTGGGTGAAGTTGAGGTTAGAGATCCAGCCAGCCCATCATTTTCCAGATGAGGGCCTGGGACCCAGTGAAACCACGTGGTCTGTCCATAGTCTCACAGTGAGTCGCAGCTGGAACTAGAATCAGATCTCTCTGTAGTCTCAAGCTGGTGGCATGAAGTTAGGCAGTCATAGTTGCAAAGCCATCTTGTAGGAGCCATTTTGGTATACCATTTGATGCCAGGTACTTTTTGATGTGACCTGAAAGGAATAACATGAAGCTTTCCTGTTTTTTTTTAAAAAAATTTTTTCTTATTTATTTTAGAGAGAGAGGGAGAGGGAGAGAGAGATAGAAACATCAATGAGAGAGAACATCGATTGGCTGCGTTCTGGATGCCCCCCATTGGGGATATGGCCTATAACCTGGGCATGTGCCCTGACCAGGAATCGAACTGGCGACCTTGGTGCATGAGCGACGCTTAACCGCTGAGCCACACTGGCCGGGCTGTGTTCGTTTTTATTCAAGCGACCGATGACCCCATTCTTGAGCTTTAGCCTACCTTCAACTCTGAGAGTTAGCATTTGAGGGGATAGGAGTTGGGAATGAGGCCATCCATGTAGGGACCAGGGATTGGACGGGTCAGGACTATCTTCCAGTTCATTGCTTCCTACTAAGTAAGCTCTTTGACCTGGCCTCTCAAAATAGCTGCTTTGAAACATTTAATTCAAAATGTCTCTTTGGCTAGTCATAAGGAACTGAATTTTCTACTTCACGGAGGGCTCTTTGCCCCAGCTTGGGTTTCCTCTCTCTATAGTATTAAAAGAGCCATGACTCATGCAACTTCCTATAACTGGATATAAATGTCTGGGCCACCACTGTATCGTTTTATCTTCTTAATTCAAGTTGATATCTAGTATTCTCTGGGGAAAATAACCTTAAAAGATCATTGAGATTTTAAAACCTTTTAAATATGCCATATTTTGACAGGATATTCATTTATTGGGGGTCTTTAAGGCAGAAGATAATAAAAAGAAAACAGTCAACAGTATCAAAACAGAACGATCCTTTTCTTGGTAGGCCATAATCTCCCATTGCCCAGAGGCATATAAGGTAGATCCAGCCTGGTTCTCTTCGCCCAGGGAATTTTATAACTTAATGTGTCGTAGGCATTTTGACATCAATAGATACATGACAGATGCCATCATGGCAAGGGTTTAAAGGATATCATTTACTGAGTAATTTAGACATGAATTATCTTGGTAATTTCACTTATATGCAAATCTTTTCTCATTTAGGATTTCTTTTCTATTCCTGGAGGCTTCCAGGAGGCAAACTGGCTTGGCCAGTGAAGTCAAGCGCTGTCCAGCTGCTAGGCAGTGTGTGGTGTCGTCCGTGTCTATGTTCCCAAAGGTTGGCTGGAAAGCCTGTCTGAGACTCAGCCTCTGAAGAAGGTCCTGGTGGCTCCCAAATACTTTGATGAAAGAGTTTTGAACTTGAGTGACACCCCCCCCCCGCCTTTCTTTTTGTCTCGTAAGGAAACTGTACCTATTTTCCCAGGTGGAACACTTTTTCTGAGGTTAAGGTGAAAGAAAATGTCAGATGGAAGACTGTCGGAGAAAGACTTGGGACCAGGGACATCAGAGTGTGGCCCTGCATATTCACTGGGGCCATTTGCCCATTGGGATTGGGCTACATTTCTGTAGCCTTTGAGAGGACTGTTTTCTCTGTGCCAGTCCTTGGTAAATACTGGACCCCAAGGGAAATTCAGAATAGCCTGGATTAACCACATACACTCAAAGGAGCTAATGACTGAAAAAGTCCCCCTTGCTCATTGCAAAATATCCAAGTTACGGAAAAGAAGTCTTCCAGGTCTCTAAGGTAGAAATCCCTTCCAGGACTTAAGGTCCCACAGGTAATAGAGATCTAAAGGAGCAGATAGTGTATGTGCCTAAAAAATAGCTGCTTAAATCATTCAACTGAAGTTACTCCTCCAGAGAAAAATAATTGGAATGAAAGACACAAGGGGATCTCAAAATGAAATTAAATAATAAAAACAAAAGCAGGCCTGGCTGGTGTGGCTCAGTTGGTTGGAGTGTCGTCCCTTACACCAGGTTTAATTCCCCTGGTCAGGGGACATACCTAGGTTGTGGGTTTGATCCCCAGTCAGGGTGCATATGAGAGGCAACTGATCGATGTTTCTCTCTGACATCGATGTTTCTCTCTCTCCCTCCCTTCTTCTCTCTCTCAAATTGATGAAAACATTTCCTCAGATGAGGATTAAAAAAAAAAAAAGAAAGTAAATCTTCAGCTTTTTTCTTAAATTTTAATGCAAGTGAATTTCAGAAAGCTGATTAAATCCAATGTAATTTAGGTGGAAAGGAAAACTTAATGTGTTGTGATTATGTATGATCCTCAGCAAAGTGGAAAAGCAAGATGAAGGAAGACACTTTGAATCGAATGAAGTCCATAAAGACCTAATTCTGTTAGTACTGACACCCACACATAGCACAAATAATTGCAGATCCCTCAGCGGGAGAGCGGCTATTTCTGGGCCAGCCCCAGATTGTAGGTCCTGCCTGTCACAGGTCCAGGACAGTAGCCCTGATGTGAGACATCCAGTCACAAGGATGTCTGAGGCTCTTGACAGTTCTAGGTCAGCTCTTGTCTACCAGGGCTGTCTTTGGTCCCCACTGGAACAGAATCACATTTCTAAATAATGCCTGGGTTTAAATAATGCCTGGATGATATTCCTACTACACTGTCATGACCTCGAGTCAGATCAGATTTCGTGAAGTTTGCTGAAGGCAGACCTGCCCTTCTGGGCGGTGGTGCATCCATCTGTGCACAAGTTGGGTCGATCCCAGTCACATCCATGTCCTGACCATCTCTCAAGTTCACTCTGTCATCAGTGCAGAGCTGGGCTTTTGCATTGAGCAACTTCCTAGGTGCAGGCTTCTTCCTCTGAACCATCTCGTGCAGCCACCAGATTCTTACCATACTGATTTTTTACCGTTCGTTCGAACTTTCCTGGCTCCCTGGCATAGCAACAATAAAGGCCAGCCTCCTTGGCATCGCATTTAAAACCATCAGCCTCCCACTTCCCTCTTCCAACCTCTTGCACTCCCCATCACAAGCCCACTGTCCACCGCTCCACGTATTTGCTCCGATGTGTGCGTGTTCCTCAGCCACTCCTCTGCTCCTCAACAGCACTGATGTGCGAGACAGGCAGAGGGTGAGAATATGCCAGAAGGTCTCAGGGAGGGAAGAGTTCACATGGGTAGCTGGATCAGTGAACAGTGTTGCTGTTCTGTAGGTTTGGATGCAGTCTTCAGTCCACTGTGGCTCTGTGGCCTTTCTGACCCGACTCCTAGCGCTCTTCGTCTGGACTTGTGTGTGCGCTGTGGTCACACTAACCACACGTGGCTCCCACGCACCTGGAATGTGCCCAGTCTCAGTCAGATGAGCTGTACTTGTGATGCACACATCAGATTTTGAAGCTGTAAAATGTCAAATGCCTGATTTATATCTTGATTACATATTGAAATGATAGTCCAGACCCATTGAATTAAGTAAGATATATGGTTAAAATAAATTTCACCTGTTTCTTTTTATTTTATTTTTCAAACGTGGCTCCTTAGAATTGTGCAATTTTGTCTGTGGCTCACATATTTCTATTGGTCAACTCTGGTCTAGAAACTCTGTCTCTTACGTCATAAAGAACTAGTTCACCTGCTTTTGAATTTTTTTTCCCACCAGGGAAAACTATTTTATTTATTTATTGTAATTTTTATTAATTTATTTTTGTTACAGATGTTTCTCCTTTTTACCCCCTAGACACCCTCCTCCCCATTCCCCTCCCCCACCCCCCAGCATTGTTGTCTATGTCCATTGATTATTCATACATGCACATAAGTTCTTTGGTTTATCTCATCCCCCCAACCCCCTCCTCTGAGGTTTGTCAGTCTGAACCGTATTCCTTTCTATGTTCTGGGTCTATTTTGTTCATCAGCTTGTTTTGTCCATTATATTCCACAAATAAGTGAGATCATGTGATATTTGTCTTTCTCTGATTGGCTTATTTCGCTTAGCATAATATTCTCCAGGTCCCTCCATGTCATCTCAAAGGATATCTCTCTTTCTTATAGCTGCATAGTGTTCCATTGTGTATATGTACCACAGCTTTTTTATCCACTCATCTATTGATGGACACTTGGGCTGTTTCCAGATCTTAGTAATTGTAAATAGCACTGCTATAAACATAGGGGTACTTATATTCTTTCTGATTGGTGTTTCAGGCTTCATAGGCTATATTCCCAGAAGTGGGATTACTGGGTCAAATGGCAGACCAATTTTTAACTTTTTGAGGTAACACCATAGTTTTTTCCATAGTGGCTGCACCAGTCTGCATTCCCACCAGCAGTGTACTAGAGTTCCCTTTTCTTCACACCCTGGCCAGCACTTGCTGTTTGATGATTTGTTCATGGCAACCATTCTGGCAGGTGTGAGGTGATACCTCATAGTTGTTTTACTTTGCATCTCTCTGATGATTAGTGATGTTGAGCATTTTTTCATGTCTCTTGGCCATTTGTATGTCCTGTTTGGACAGGTGTCTATTTAGGTCCTCTGCCCATTTTTTATAATTGGGTTCTTTGTCTTCCTTTTGTTGAGTTGTGTGAGTACTTTATATATTTTAGAAATTAACCCCTTATCTGATGTATTTTTGGCAATTATGCTCTCCCATATAGTGGGTTCCCTTTCCATTTTGATGCTTCTTTCTTTTGCTGTGCAGAGCTTTTTAGTTTGATGTAGTCCCATTTGTTATTTTTTTTTCTTATGTTTCTCTTGCCTTAGGCGTTGTATCAGTGAAAATTCTGCTGCATGTGATGTCTGAAATTTTTGGCATTTTCATTATTATGTGTTTTGGTGTGGGCTTGTTTGGGTTCTTCTTACTTGGGGCTCTCTGTGCTTCTTGAATTTGAATGCCTTTTTCCTTCACCAAGTTAGGGAAGTTTTCTGTCACTATTTCTTCAAATATATTCTTTAACCCTTGCTCATTTTCTTCTTCTTCTGGCATTCCTATGATATCTATGTTGTTATGTTTCATGTTGTCCCACAGTTCTCTTAAGCTGTCTTCCTTTTTTAAATTTTTTTTTTTGTTTTTGGTTCTCTAATTGGGTGATTTTTTTTTTCTACCCTGTTTTCTAATTCACTGATCTGGTCCTCAGCTTCCTCTACTCTGCTGGTTATTCCTTCCAATGTGTTTTTTATTTCTGCTATGTCATTCTTCATTTCCAGTTGGTTGGTTTTCAATGTCTCTATATCTTTTCTCATGCTGAGCTCTTTACTTATGCTGTTGAACTTCTTCTTTATCATCGCTCTGAATTCTACCTCTGAGAACTTGCTTAACTGCATTTCATTTATCTCTTGTTTGTTAGAGTTCTCTTGTTCTTTCATTTGGGATTTCTTTCTTTGTTTCACCATTTTGGCTGTCTTGGTGGGTTTTGGAGCCTGCCAAATTTTCCCTGTGGGTGTTGGTGTTCCACTGATGAGTTTGGATGAGTATGGGAGGATCCACGTTAAACACCACTGTCAAGTCTTACTTTCCTGGGTCTGCTTTTGAATTCTTCAGGCACATGTGAACATGAGCACTTTCAAGCAGTGTGAAATGGCCAGTGTTCCCAAACTGGCCAGAACAAAGAGGGTTGTCATTTTATTCTCTGAGTCCTGTGGGCAAAGGTGTAATTTCTGTTAGGGATTGGAAATATGAGAATACATTGCAGACACTTCATTATTCTCTGTGAGTCGTCCTGGGGCCAGGACGTAAGATGGGCATCTGCAGGTTGGCAACAAGGGACACATTCTGGACTGTGGGTCCTATCATTCCTATGTCACCTTTTGTTCTTGAAGTCTGTGATCTCATCCTGTAAAGGGGTCAGAGCCATCTGGGCAGCATTCAGGAATCAGAGGTCTCTTTGCCAGAGAGTCGTGTGACTTAGAAAGTGAGCTGGGTTTGGGGATGTGTTGGCTTTGACCCACCTGTATGATTTATGGGCAACTTGGAACATTCACTATATTTTCCAAGTCCCTGAAGCCCCATAGAACTCCCCCAGTCTATCTCAGATAATATAAACAACCGCTCCTCTGGCCCGATGCTGACACCTAGGATGCGTCCTTTGAAGGTGAGTTGTGTGAAGGCCACAGTGGTTTCCCAGTGAGCTGGTTATGACTGATCTGCTGGTGTCATCACCACCCCGGTCCGGTGAGCATCGTGTTTACCTACAGGCTCCGCAGTCACATTCCCATTCTTGGTGTTGAATGTGTTAAAGTTGCCATGTATTCCTTAGGGGGGATAAATGGTGATGGATGGAGACTTGAGGTGGGGTGATGAACACACAATACAGTGTACAGACAATGTGTTCTGGAATTGTGCACCTGAAACCTGCATAATTTTGTTAACCAGTGTCACCCCAATAAATTCAATAAAAAGGAAAAATAAGATAATAAAATAATAAAACATAAAATAGATAATAAAAAATAAAAAATGATAAAATTGTCATGTATTCTTTTAAAAAAATTTTTTTATCCTCTGAGGACATTTTTGCATTTATCTTCAGATAGAGCGGGAGGGAGAGAGGGAGGAAGAGAGAGTGAGAAACATTAATGCGAGAGAGACACATCGACTGGCTGCCACCCACACGACCCCAACTAGGGCCAGGGACAAACTGCAACCGAGGTATGTGCCCTTAGCTGGAACCGAATCCAGGTCTCTCCGGTCCGTGGGCCGATGCTCTAACCCTGAGCCAAACTGGCCAGGGCCATTTATTCTTTGTAGATTGTATCTCTGTCTTCTGTGTAAAGGTGAGGAATGATTTGTAACTATGATTACATTTTCGAAACTAAAGCATTTCTTTTGCAGTTGTGTACACACGATTGGATTCTTGATCATTTGTCTACAAAGATGAACACACTACAACAGACCAGTGTAAATTTAGGAGACGCATGAATATTTGAAATCATTCTGACTTCTCACTAAAGAATTACTTAGGCTCCCAGACAGCTAACTCTGCACCGGTGACCTCCAGGTTTCATCTGCTCTGGTCCTCGGACCCAGGGGATGGTTAAAGCAGCATGTGAGAAGTTACTGTCAGCGCCTTTACTTGGTGTGAGAGAATTAGCATGGCTGGTGCCAGTTCGTTTTCTTCTGCCCGCCCTTTAGTATGAAAGTGCATTTGGAAGCCCTCTGTGAATTGTGGTGCTGTGAATTTTATCCTGTTAGAATTGCTGTATGCAGTTCTGGAATCTGCCTGGAGCCCAGCAGGCCATGGGATTGGGTAGGGCTGCGCTGGGAAGTGTGGACAGTGGCTGAGCAGGCTGGAGGGTGAGGGTGGTGCAGGTCAGATCGATTGAGGAGTTTTTCGTGTGCTCTTAAATAACTGACCTCTACATGAGGGGTAATGTTTAAGAATTTTAAGGTGTGGGGTGTGGGGTTGTGGCAATGGGGGTGTGGGCAGGTCGACAGTTTTGAAACGGCATGCCGCCTCTTTGGTGGTCAAGTAGAAGGTGGGCACGAAGGGATTGAGATTGAAGTCGGTCTAGCAGTTGAGGCCGGAAATAGAGGGTCTGGGCTAAGGCAGAGGCCCAGGGAGAAAGGAGTGGGATCTGAGACAGATTTCGAGGATGATTGGCAGGATTAAGACCTGGGTGTGAAGGAAAGGGACAGGTCTAGAAAGATTCCTCAGTGTCCAGCATGGTGAGGGGGAGGGGGACTGGGGGGAGCAGGAGGAGCCAGTTGGCAGGAAGGATGCCCTGTTGGGTCTTCAGGCAGAGGGCAGGGGCAGGGAGGCAGACCCACCGAGACCACCGTGCTGTGGAAATGCCCCTGAGACAAGGGCACGCCTGTAAACCAAATCAGAAAAATATTCTTCAGGAACTGGCGACTCCAAAGCTGCTCAGACTGTACAGTGCCAGCGACCAGCGTGGAGGCTGTTCTCATGGTGCTGGGAGCAGGTTGTGAGGATGGAGGCTGGGCCAGAGCTGGTAGTTCTTGCCCATCTGGCCTCTGCAGACAGAAAGACCTGCAGACCAGTAGAGAGTCCAGGAAATTCCCGGTTGCCCTTCAAGATGCGGTCAAGGTTACCACTTCTAAGAAGCCCTCTATGCCTCCCCTGCTCCATCTCTCAGGCTGAGGGGGCAGTTGGCCTTGCTCCCTCCTCAGGGCTGTGGCTGTACTTTGCCCTACTAGGTAGGTCTGGGTCTCTGCCTACCACCCTTGTGGTCTTTCCCCATGGATGGTGGGGGTTTTCAGAGTAGGAAGTATATAATCTCAATTCTGTTCCTTTACTGATGATGAGTGACAATGACGGCATTAGGAAATAACAGTAAAAGTATGGGACATCCTTCTATGCGTTTACTATATAGATCTGTCTGTCTGTCTCTCCTTATTTTATCGTCACAATAAACTTGTGTCATAGATGGTGATTTTATCTTAATTTTACAGATGTGGAAAACGAAGCACAGAGCATCTCCCTGACTCCCACAGCCACCGCGCGAGCGAGAGGTGGAGCTGGGTTTTGAACCCAGAATCCCCGAGTCTCCAGCCTGCACCCCTACCCAGCCCCATACATAATTTGGCTGAAGGGAGGCTGTGCTCTCTGTAGCGCTTTTCTTTAGAAGCCTCACAAGTAGTAGGGATAGGACAGTTCTTGCATTTTGATCACAACCAGGGCCCACGCAGACTGGCATCTGGATCTTTTCACCAACATGGATAGTCTGCTTTGGAACGGTGGGAATTCATGTCCCGTGCTCGGATCTTCCTGATGTGGCAGCCACATGTTCGTCGTCTGGCGGTGCTGCCTGGCTTTGCCCGAGGAGGAGGTGCGATGGGTGTTGTCAACAGCATCCTGCAGTGCTCAGAGTAACCACCAGGTGTTTTAGGAAAGATCTGAAACGTGTGTCCAGAAAGGACACAGAGCTGCAGGGCATCCTAATGGGGTAATCGACTCTGTGGAATTAGAAAGGCAAGGAAAACGAAGATAATGAGTTCTGTGGATTTCCTAGGAGAGTTAAGGTGAAATGATTGTCAGTCTGACGCTCGCCATCTGGCTAGGTTGAGATTAGGTCTCTTTGTCAGAGAAGTGATCCCGGTCTCTGGGCCGCCTCTGGATGGCACCTGACCTAGTCTGCAGGCCTGTCCTTCTGTCTCAATTACTCAGCTCAGCATCCCAGACCCATATTCCCACTTACCTCTTCTGAGGCCTGGACTTTTCCTCCATGCCCCCACGGGCACCTGCTCTGAGCCCGCAGGAACCGGGATACAGCATCCCTGCCCCAGCGGCAGTGCTGGATGCTAACTTCATGCTTGGTGCGTCAGTACTGTGGACCCTTCTGGAACTGCTAAGCTTGTCTTGAACTTGGGGCTCAAGCCTGCAGCCCCCTGATGGCCCCTGAGTTCCTGGAAGAGAGCCCAGATCCCTGTGTGGCTCACGTCCCCAGGAACTCCTACCTCGTCCAGCCCCCTGCTCAAGAACCTTCCCACTGGGTCAGGGAGGGTTAAGAGGTAAACCTTCCGGATAGAGGACTTGAGGAGATAAGTCCATAGTCAGTGAGCACTTTTGGGCAGACCTGTGTGCTGGTTCCCATGGTTCCCTCCAGCTGTTCCCTCTGGCCCTGGCTTCCTTAGCTCAAGGCCTTAGAAGCAGCTGTAACATCCTGCCTCTGCACGGACGACTTGTCTTAGTTACACATGACATCCACAGCACTAGCGTGCTGGCCGAGCAGAGGGTGAGACGTGCCCACAGGTCCCATGAAGAGCACCGTGGAATGAGTGGCTTCTTCGTGTTGCCATTTTTGAAAACTTCTTTCACGGTTTTCAAACTAATGGGGATGGCAAAAATAAAACAAAGAGCTCACACGAAATAAAAATCATCAGTAGGGTGAAAAAATGTGATGGGAGGAGGGTCTTGCCACTATGTATGTGATCTGTAGATAGGCAACTCTTTCTCATACTCATTTAATTTTTCTTCAATTATTCATCCATTCCCCACTGGTGCCGGACTAAGCCCTTTACATATCTTTACATGACAGTTTCTAATCCTCACAACACTGTGCAAGGTAAGTAGTTGTTCATTTGTTTGAGCAACAAATATTTCTGTGTTAAGTGGTTGTTATGAGCCTGGCTGTGAGCTCAGTGACAGGGACAGAGCAACAAAGGAGCTGTTTGATTTCCCTGCACTGAAGGTATTTCCCACTGTTGGATGGGAAAGACAGACAGACACACAGGTCGTTAGAGTGCCCTGTTACGGTCTTAGATGTACTTCAGGGCCATATCAATTCGTGCACATGTGAAGAACAGTCCTCCCATCTGAGGATCTTTCCTATAACATGTCTGTGCATAGTTGAAATGTTTGACAAGGAGGTAATTACAGCATTGTTCTAGTAGCAGAATACTGAAAAAACTCATTGGTAGGAGAATGGTTGAATCATTGTGTTATATACATTAAATGTTATACAACATTAAAATCCACAAAGCAGATCTGTATGTGTTCACCCAACTGTCTGTGATATATTGTTTTTGTTGTTAAATTTACTGATTTGAGAGAGAGAGAGAGAGAGAGAGAAACATCGATTTGTTGTGTCACTTATTTATACATGCATTGGTTACTTCTTGTATGTGCCCTGACCAGAGATCGAACCCACAACCTTGGCACATCAGGATGACACTCTAACCAACTGAGGTACCCGGGCAGGGCTGTGACAAATTGTTAAATGACAAAAGCATGTTGTAGAAAAATCCGTGTAATAGGAGAACACATTACCTAAAATAATAATTGTAAAGAAAAAAAATTCTTCAAGGGTCACACACGATTCTTAGCTCCGGTCCCCTTTTAGGCAGAAGGTGGGAGAGGTGTGTGTAGGTGTGTAATAATCTTATGTATTATTTCATTTTGACAAAATAAACATGAGTCCATTTGAAATATTTTAAACAGCAAATAAAAGGTTCTAGGGCAGAGTTATGTCCAGAGTCCTATGGGGACACAAATGACCCAGATTGGAGGCGAGAGACAGTCAGAGAAAGCTCTGGAGCAGGGAACGGCCTGGCAAGTTCAGGATGTACCGGGGCAGCCTGTGGAGGGGCACAGAGAGGCTGGGAGCCTCCTGCTTTGGAGCATCCCAGAGGCATTCCAGTGGTGGCAGGGGAAGCCACCTCCCTGCTTTAAAGGCTCGCCCAGGTTGTTCTGGGTTCTTCTTCCCTCCCCAGGGCATCAGCCACTATTCCTACATACTCTCACGTTTCACCTCTGTCTCTACTGCTGTTGTCTCAGCTCAGACTTCCAAGGCCTCACCTGGATGATTGCGAACGCCCCCTAGTGAGTCTCCTGGTGCCGCGTCTGTACCCCAAGTCCTCCTACCTGAGTCTGTCCTTCACTTTGCTGAGTCATCTTCTAAAAATGCAGTTTTTACCCTGCTGTCTTCCTTCTTAAATCTTTCTTCATAGATTCTGGGGTCTAACCCACCTTTCTGAAGCACACAGCAGCCCTGCCTCCCTCCCCCTCCTTCCTCCCACAGTGACTCTGATTTATGTTAGCCAGAGTCATTGCCATTTCTTTACAGATGCCACCATTCTTATCAAACAAGGGATGGATGTAGGCAAAGAAAGCAGACCTGTGGTGCAAGTCTAGTGGTTACTTGTTGGACTATTACCTTGCAAATATTCTGACTAGTTACCCTCTTTCCTCGGAGTTAATGTCCATAGTTTTTTATTTTATTTTGAGGCAACAATTTAGACATTATATTTCAGGGGAAATAGTCTTCTCACTGTCTTTGGAGATATTTTCTTCCATCCATATCCTTGAGTGGGTGTTTCTAGTGGCAGGTCCGTCTCCACACAGGGGACTTGAGGGTGTGGCACTAATTTGTGTACTTGTCCCTCCCAAATCGGGGTCACTCCATCTTTACAGAACACACACTGTTCTAAAAACACAACTTCGACTAAACAGTCTCTGTTTGCTTTGGCTAAACTTAGAGCTAATGGGTGGACGCCGTGTGTAATCAGATAGACACAGAACCAGGAGACAGTCCTCAGAGAGATTCACTCTAAGACATGCTACATACTATCTTTACATCCCCATCTCCTCTGAATTTTTATCTTTGTTGTTTTTATATTACTAACAAGCAGTAAATACTCATTTTAAAGAAATAACAGGACTTGGTTTCAGCTTGTTGATTTTTCAGAAATGTTTGTACTTTATAAACATTCAAAGCAGGAAAGTAATATAGTACTATTATTTGGCTCCCTCTGGTGGACAATTATAGGAAAAAATAAAACTTGAGTCTTGCAGCAGGGGGCGGGTTGTGAATAGTTCTGGTTATCTGTAGCAAAAGGAACAGAAAATGTATTCTTTAAAAAAAATTTTTTTTTCTTTATTGCTTTTAGAGAGAGAGGAAGGGGGAGGAAGAAAGAGATAGAAACATCAATGAAAGAGACCATCGATTGGCCAACTCCTTCACGCCCCCCACTGGGGATGGGGCCCACGACCTGGGCACGTGCTCTGACTGGGAATCGAACCGGCAACCTCTTGGTGCATGGCTTGACGCTCAACTACTGAGCCACACTGGCCGGGCCAGAAAATACATTCTTATCTTGTAGATGCATAATCATTATTGTAGAAAATCTCCCCAAGGAATAAAATACACTTTTGTTCAAGTAAATAATAGCAACAGTAAAATACATAGCAATATTGTTTTCCTTGGGGTTGAGGGGTGACATCGTGAAACAGTATCAGAAAGAGATTTCGCCCCCAGCTTTTAAATAGTGCCACATCAGCGTGAGGCTCGTGCTAAAACCTAACAATATAGTGAATTCAGGAGTCTGAATGTTATTCCATAGATTATTCTAGAACCTTCCAAAAGCTAGGCTTTTCACTTAATAATGCATAATTTTGGGATTTTAGCAAATGATAATTTTTTATCTTGAATCAGTTGATTTTGATAGATTTATTATTTATTCTTTTGAGATCTTCTGAATTTATGTACTCCTTGAAGGTGCTTTATCTTTATTATGGGAAATTAATTAATATCAAGTTTTATCATGGTGATTCTGTCTGACTGGCTTTTATATCCAGCATTGAACAAGGTTATCCAGGAAGAAACTGCGTAAAGGCTTTCAATTAAATTTTATTTTATGTAAAACTAATTTATTTTATATGATAACAGAAGTTAACATTTACTGAGTTAAACATTTGATGGGCATTATCATTTTTTTATCATTTTACAGTGACCTTTTCTTCATTTTGGTTTATTTTTGTAATGTGAAAAATATCATGCTAAAAAACATTTTTATTTAACAAATTTAACAAACTAAAAATATTCATCCCTCCCCCTCCCAAGAAACCCTCAGTAACTCTATGAGGCAGGGAGTTCATGGTTATTATCCACATTTATAGAGGCCAGTAAAGGTGAGCTTAGCTGAGCACTGGTGATCCTGGGCTCCCCTGACATTCTTACTTCAGAGCTGGGAGTTTTAACCACACCACATACAGTCCATGGAGTAGGTGAGAGACAAGTGTATGTGCGGGTCGTACCCTTTCAAGACGTCTGCAAAGTACTGGGCACCTTACTTTTGTTTCTGTCTTTGAACTGAGGAATTAGATAGAGCTCCCCACCCCCCATTCTTCTGAATAAGGTCTTATAGTAGAACCTCTTTAAATATGAGTTATGAGAGTTTGGACAAATCATATCTATTATCATAGAAACAGGCGTCATGAGAAAAATACACGTCAGCCCCTTGGTTCCCTCACTAAGTCTTTCAAAGAGACGCTCTAAGATATAAAAGTAGGAGGGTGAAATTGCTGATGCTGCAGCCATGGCTGGCACCTCATCTTAAGGAACCGTGAAACAGATAGATAAGCAAGGGTAATTTAAGAAACACCTTTTCCTGAAAACATTCAGAATTAGAATAAGGTAATTTTCAAGAATAGCTACCATTTAAATATTTTACATGTGTTATCTCTTTAATCCTTACAATAATCTAATGATTATTAATAATCTATTATTGTATGCCATATCCAGGTGGAAACACTGAAGCCTGGATAAGAAATTAAGTAATTTGTCCCAGGTTATGTGGCGAATAAGTGGTAGAGCCAGGATTTGAACCTATGTGGTCTGGCCCAAGAGCCCACACGCTAAACCACTTGCTGCACAGCAGGGCTGTCCGGCAGAGCTGTCTGTGATGATGGGAATGTTTGCTGTCTGCATGGCTCTTGAGCATTTGAAGTGGGGTCAGTACAACTGAGGAATGTAAGGTTTTGTTTTAAAATTTTTAATTAACGTGAATTTTAATGGCCTTGTGTGGCCAAGGCTCCTGTTTTGCACAGTGCAGCTCTCTAGGATCTCTGAGATTCTGTGCAAGAAGAGATGCAAGATTTAGGATTACCCAGGCTAACTCCTTGTTCGCATCATCAGGAAAATCAAACTAGATGGTTAGTAATCTTAGAGAGATAAAGTTAAAGGGACAAGATTATGACCCAAGTGTTTATGCTGTCCAGTCACAGCTCTTCCCATTCTGCACCTCTTTGGCATCTGCAAATTTACATTTCTGCTGCCATTGTTAATATTAGATTGTAAAACTAACTACTATTTTGGGGGTGAAAATACCTTTCTGAAATACATGTTCACTGAACACTTCCCTTTTTTCCTCAGGTGATAGAAACATTATCTCGACTTTCTCGAACACCTATAGCGTTGGCCACAGGAATCAGGTAAGCTTGTTTCTCTGGGTCCCTGTTTGACGTAATGACTGCTTATCAAATAGTTATTATTTGCACAGCATGTAGCATACAAGGGCTGCATCTCATTCATGCAGACTGCCTGGTATACAAGTGCCCAACACACGTTTGAAACTTATTGAACAAATAAAAACTCTTTATAGAGTTGAATAACACACATTGGCTAAACATTGTTCTCATTTTATTGGTGATTATCATTGATACAGTTCTTTTTTTAAAAAAAACTTTCTCCAACATTTCTATACATGTGATTCATCAAGACAAACACACATGGCTTAAGTAAGAAAATATTTTAAAAGATATTGTAATACATTTATTTCCTGTAGGTCATAACAATAACTCACAACTTTTAGGAGTTTAAGAAATAATCAGACAAATAGAAACTGATATGTGCACAAGGATTTGTATTGAAGGTTTGGTACTAAATGAAAAACTTGGAAGTGAGTTGGTTAAATGAATTATTCCATCTCCAAGGAATGGAGTATTATGCAGTCAGAAAGAAGTATGGAAATACAGATGTGTGTGTCATGTTGGGCTTTTTCTGTTTAAAATACTACATACTTAAGTTAGATCTTATAGAAATTTATATTATTAATAACATTAGAGATAAAGAAAAACAATGTCCATAGCCACATAGCCAGCCTGCATGGAAATGGAATGGATTTCGTGTTTTACCTCATTTCCCCAGAGCTCTGTACTTTAGTCTCCAGCCAATAGGGGCTCTGCGCTGAGCCTCTTTCTCTGTTGCTTTCATTTTCCTGTGTACGGCTCACTTTCAGTTTCTAAGGGAGAGGACTCAAGCATGTCTTACAGGACTGATAAGCAGTGTTGGGTAGCCCAGTCCATGGATACAAACACAGTGACCTCAGGGAGGACACCCTGCAGACCCTTTTTCAGAAATGGGCTATGAATTTGGCAGATTTATACAGAAGTAGTCTGTAGGCTGGACAAAGGTTCAACACCTTGTGATCTGCTCTTCAATACGTACTTCTCTCTCCATGCCAGCATATATATTATGTGGTTATATATAAGCAGCAGATTTTGATATAGCATGATTCTGATGCTGTATATTTATGTATATTTGATTCTAAAAGGACATACATCAGAAGAATTTTTCCCTTTTTAATTATTCTTAATCTATATTTTCAAAATTTCCTATAGTGTAATGGTATAAGAGCCTCAATTTATTTTTAAAAGAATATTTAATTTATTTTTAAAAGAATATTTAATTATTTTTAAAAGAATATTTAATTATTTAAAAGAATATTTAATTTATTTTTAAAAGAATATTTAATTATTCTTAATCTATATTTTCAAAATTTCCTATAGTGTAATGGTATAAGAGCCTCAATTTATTTTTAAAAAGATTTTGAAACTTTGGCATTTCTCACATTTTAATTTATTTGGAAAAAAAAAGTAGGTTCTTCAAATGTCTTAAGTATTAAATTAATCCATAAACTAAGGTGGAAAATCTGCTTTTCATATTAAAGATAATTACTTCATAATTATTTGGTGCTTATTTGTTATTTTGATGGATCTTGCTTTTATGAAAATACCTATGCTGGAGGCATGTGAAATAAAGTAAAACTTTGGCCCTGTAATATAATTACTGTGATTTTGTAAGACATAAATTTAGAGCATTATGTGGGTGTTACACAAAATGCCACAGAAGCATGAGCAAACATGGAAGCCCATTGCTAGGAACAGGGAATCAGTTAAAGTGATTTTCTTTGAACAGGGGGCAGAGAAAACACCCTCTTCTCCCTGAGGTCCGACTGACTCATTTATCCAATAATTGAAAAAAAACAAAAACACAAAACAACTTAAACACCTTGAAGTCTAAGTAGAAAAGTGTATCAGAGTCAATAATCATGTATATAGGGCACGGTATTTTGTCTTCTAATAGTTTTCATTATTAGGTTGTTACCCAGTTAATGGTCAGTCAGATAGAACCCGTAAGTGAAAAGAGTTGGTGTTGAAGGCAAGGCCTGTTCTGTGAATGGGGCGCTGGGGGGGGAACCATGAGGTGAGCCTGCAGGGAGGGATGTGGCTGGTGGGGGACCAGCTAAGGACACCAGCCCATCCACAGCTGCTCAGAGGAGGGCAGTGACCAGCGGACTTGCTGTTGATGACTTGGGGTAGCAGGTGCCATAGCCTCCATGCGGGCCCCACACCCAGCCACACTTTGGGACGAGCCCCAGACACGGTGACCTGACCACGCTGGCGGCAGCCAGGCTGACACATTTCACGAGAGGTAAATGCCCCGCCTAGATGTTGCTGGCTCACGCTTGTCTTTCTCTTCCCTCTCTCGCAGGCCCTTCCCGACAGAAGAAAGCGTTAATGATGAAGATGTCTACAAAGCCCTTCCTGACTTAATAGAGTACGTGGAGCATTTCCAGCCACATTTTTGCACCCTTTGTGGTTTGTAACTGTGGGTGTTCAAATAGCTCTGTGAAGGGGGAAACACGGCCTAAGGATTAAGGCTTGTGAGAATTGACCTCGGACCCATGATGGGAAACATCACAAGAACATGTACTGGCCCTTGGTCGCTCTGTCCCACGGCACGCAGGTCTCTGGCCAGTGAGGAAGCTCACTGCCGTGAAGGGAAGTTTGGACCCTTCAAAGGCATGTAGAGGCCGTGGGGGAAGTGGGACTAGACAACTAAGGACAATTCAGCAGAGACTGGACTCTACTTCTGGAGTAGCAGGAGGCTGGGGCGTGCTTTGTAGGTCCAAGGAGGGGCGAGATTAGTGTGGGCTGGAGGTATTCAGCGATGTTTCATTAGATGGTGTTTATTCTGAACAAAGAATCCTTTGGGGCTTTATTATTTAGTGGTCAGGAGAGGCAGAAGGTCCTTGCAGCTGATAACCTCATGCTGACGGAGTGACTCCTGCAGGTGACAAATAAATATAGAACATGATCCTCACTCCTCAAGGAACCGATGACAACGATCAGGCATGTTTGCCGAGAATTGGAATCAGAAGTAGATGATGCTCCAAGAGAGATTCAGATCCTGTGGAGATTCATCCATTTTCCACAGGGACACACTGAGCTTTCTTGTTTTAGGTCCTTTTACACTTGTCCCTTCTGCCCGAGTGGCTGACCCCTTGTCATTCAAGTCTTTGCTCAATGTCCCTCTACCCTGTCCAGCTGTGCCACCACTCCTGACCTTGCTGTGTCTCATGCCACTTACTACTGCCTGAGACAGTCTCTGTTTGCTTCATGTATTGTTCATCTCCGATTTAGGTCCACTTGGTGAGGTGAGGGACTTGACCTTGTCCGTGGCTGTCTTCCTAGAACTTCAGCGTCTGGTCCTCAGCAAATGTCTGTTTTCTGAATGAGTAAGCCAAAGCTACCTTAAGCATCTTCTTTCTGCCAGGCATTAGGCTTCCAGCTGGAGCTATTAAGTCAGTCCACAGAGCTTATTAAGGCCTGTTTCTTCCTGTGTTCCATGCACGATCTTGTGTGATTCCACATGGTGAGGTGGTTACTGTTATCATCACAATGTACAAAGGAGAAAACTGAATCTAGAAAAGCTAAGTAACTTGCTGAGGGTCATGTCGCTAGTAGTTAGTGGTCTTTGGACTTGAACACACACAGTTCTTATTCCAGGGCAGAGGGTCTTAATGGCTGTGTGTGGACTCCCAGAAGCACCGACTCTAAGAACTTTCAGTGGACGAGCAGAGGAGCGGGCTGATGGGAGCCACAGGGCAGTCAGCAGCTCTTCCCAGAGTTGGTGGCATTTGGATGGCCCTTGGAGTCATATATATAATTTATTTCATTTGTTTTTACATTTTATTTATTTTTTAAAATTCAGGTCTCCTTCCAGGAAGTCATATATTTTAAATGTATATTAAGAATAGCTGCCCTGGCCGGTTTGGCTCAGCGGTTAGCGCGTCGGCCCGCGGTCCAGAGAGGCCCGGGTTCGGTTCCCGCTAAGGGCACCTACCTCGGTTGCAGTTTGTCCCCGGCCCTGGTTGGTCGTGTGGGTGGCAGCCACTCGATGTGTCCCTTTCACGTCGATGTTTCTCTCTCTCTCTCTTCCTCTCTCCCCCTCCCACTCTATCTGAACAAAAAATGAAAAAATGTCCTCAGGTGAGGATAAAAAAAAAAAAAAAGGTTCAGTTGTGGTGGTAGTCATGCACATGCCTGCTTCTGAGTTGGCTATGACAACTTGATTTCAGTCTCAGCTTTGTTATGATCTCCATGGGCTCATATACTTAACTTCTGGTGTGAACTGCCCAAAGGGAAGCCCTTGGAACCAACACAGGTCTGCTCCTCACTGCAGAGGGAATCCCTCTTGCCTCAGCAGGAGAGAGACAGGCACGGGGTGGATGGAGAGCGTGTCAGATGGCTACACTGTGAGTTCTTGCTTCTCCCTGGTTGAAGGTCCGCGCCAGACACGCCCAGGCACAGGAAAACATGTTGATTTATTGACCATTTGAAGAATCACAGCTCAGCCCTCCTCCCCTGCTGCTTTATTTTACACAGATCACAAATTATTAACCAAACTGTTAGCAACAAAAACAACTTTACTATGGAGTTGAATAAGGAAACCCAGACTGTTCTAGTACAATCTCAGAGTGTGTGTGTCTCTTACAATTCTTAGAGAAAAATCTCTGTGAATTTATACATAATGTTTCTCTACCCTCATGAGAAATAGGCAAAAAAGCAGGACTTCAGCACGTGAGTTTTTATTTTACTTATTTTGATGGGGGTTAGAGGGTCACAGGCAGGAGAGCGGGGAGTAGGAACCCCAGAGAAAGGGATTTCACAGCCTGTCTTCCTTCTCCGGGATCCCCTTGGATGTTGCTTCATCATTTCTCATCTCAGTTTACTCTTTCCTGAACTCATGCTTTGCTGAGTTATAGAAAACGCCCTGACCAATGTAACTCTTCTCTGGCTAGATTGCCTGCCCAAGCCCCTAAGGTAGAAATTCTGGAACTGCCAGTATGACTCACCATCTCCCCAGTTTTCCAAAGTAGACACCCGAGAGGTAGCCTTCCCCCATCCCCTCTCTCCCTACTTCTGCTGGGTCTCCAAGCCTGGTTGACTCAATGACACTGTCTCCTAAGTCTGTTTCTCTCCTCACCCTGTCTTGGCTCTCAATACCTCTCCCCCCAGTATTTCATTTCTGGGCTCACTGACATCCCTGCCTATGTTCTGGCCCCCTCCAACTACCTCCGTGTAAACCCCCTTTTAATCCCAGATGCCCGGGAAGGCCGAGCTCCCAGAGTACAAGGCCCTTGGAGTTTGGTTTCAACTCTTCCTTCTGGGGCCCACCTTACTCACCTGGCCACACTGAAGGGGATGCTTCTCCTCACGTTGCCCACTTATCACACCTCTCTGCCTTTGCACACATTGGTGCCCTTCTCTGCAGTGCTCATCACCTCTCCTCACGCAGTGCGCCACCTCTGAGGGCAGAAACCCCGCCTGCAGCCGTATCTCCAGGAACCTCGTATTTATTCAGCAGATACCTGTGACTCAATTGATAACTACACCGAGCTGCAGTGTCCTCTGTGAAACCTTCCCTGACTACCCTGTCAGGGTTATTCTTGCTCTCTCCTCTGCTCCCATGTGCTGCACTCGGCTCCTTTGTTTCATTTACCAAATTACATGCTCGTGTGCCATTCCCTATGCTAGACTATGGCGGAGTTCTAGAATCTTCTTCATCTCTGCATTTTGAGTACAGCCAAGTCTGATGCTCGGTAAGGTATTAGGAAATACCTGTTGGGTGGGGGATGGGTGGACAGGTAACCAGGGAATCCATTTTCCTCAGAGCAGAAGTTCTCTGAACTTCTGTTTCCACCAGATGACGCCCCTGAGCACACCACCCTTCGTCCTGGTGTCTGACGGCTCACGTCTGTCAGATGCCTCCAAACAATCCTTCTTGAGAAACACAGGCAACCTTGTGATTGTATCTACGTTGAAAAGGGCTCCAAGTTGCACAGGGACATTCACAGTTGCAGTGTTTTTATTTTTGTGTCTGTCATTTATGATGTTTTGTCTGTACAGTCCCGAGAGAGATGCTGAGGGCTGGCAGGATTGAGGGGGTGCGTTTCTGTTTTAGAGAGATGTTAAGACTTCATTCTAAAATGTCTAAATTTATTCATCTCAATTCTTTGGCATTATTAGTTAATAAAAGCTCTTTATAGAAGTCTTGAACTGAAAGGAAAAACTTAAGGAGAATGTGGGATGGGCAGGCCAGAGTTTCCTACTTTGAGTGGGTTTACAGTCTTGTAGGAAGGACTTGGGAAAGATGTGTAAGTCAGGCACTGTGTTTCAAGTGCTCACGAGAGCATTAAAAACGGATTGTTTTCAACTGCCAGGAGACAAGCAGCAGACTTAAAATGGTTTAAAAACTGCCTTGAGGCCTTGGGACCATTTCTGTAAACCAAATACAAATAAAAGCAGAATCTGGCTAAAGGGGACCCGTGGGTGCCCTCTAAAAGGAACATGGTTTGAAATCCACTGCACGAGATCTTGGTAATGATAACCCTGCAGAAACAGGTGCTTTTATTTATTTTTATTTATTTTATTTTTCTATTACTCATCCGAGGATATTTCTCCATTTATCATCAGATAGAGTGGGAGGGAGGGAGAGAGAGAGAGACAGAGAGAAACATTGATGTGATAGAGCCACATCGACTGGCTGCCTCCCGCATGACCCAACCAGGGCTGGGGACGAACTGCAACCAAGGTACATGCCCTTGACTGGAATCGAACCTGCAACTCATTGGTCCATGGGCCGACGCTTTAACTGCTGAGCCAAACTGGCCAGGACCAGGTGCCTTTAAAAGACTATCTGTAGCCCTGGCCAGTTTGGCTCAGCAGTTAGAGCATTGGCCCGTGGACCAAAGAGTCATGGGTTCAATTCTGGTCAAGGGCATGTACCTCGGTTGCCGTTCAGTCCCTGGCCCTGGTCGGGGTTGTGCGGGAGGCAGCCAATCTATGTGTCTTTCCACATTGATGTTTCTCTCCCTCTCTCTCTCTCCCCCTCCCACTCTATCTGAAGATAAATGGAAAAATATCCTCGCGTGAGGATTAAAAAAAAAAAGACTACCTGTAACATATTAGATCCTCTTAAACTCCCCTGCCTTCTTCATATCACACCCTTTGATAGGATGATTAAAGCATTCAAGTGTATGACAGACCGTTTTCCATCTTGGCCCTGCCACTGACGAGCTGTGTTGTCTTGGGAAAGTCCAATACCTTTTGTCCTCTCAAAGTCTTAATCTTGACCGTGGATCCTCTAATCATGTCCACCTCACAGCACAATTGATGTTGGGCCTGCGGGAACTTAGTGGGGAAACATTTGCGGAGTGATCATGCATGTGCTTGTGTGTAGTAAATGCGCAGGGCGTGTCAGTGTGGCTGCCATCATCATTGGATTCTGTTGTCATTGTTCCTGGGAGGAGGGACGGAGCTGTAATGTGAGCCTTGGACTACTAATTCCGTTTTCTGTCCTCTCTGGATTTTCTACTGGAATCCAGGAAGCATTTCTAGCTATTGCCTTTCCTAATAGACAGTTGTACCCTTTGTTCCAGTGAAACCCACGTGGAGGATGAAGAGGGTCTGTATGACTGTGTTTACGGGGAAGACGAAGGTGGAGAAGTCTACGAGGACTTAATGAAAGCGGAGGAAGCACATCAACCCGTAGGACTTGCACTTGCCTTGTTTTTTAAGTTACTCTGGGTATTTTATTAGGAAAGTGACTATTTGAAAGACTTACTATAACTGTAAGATACTATAGATATTTATTTGTTTTCTTTCTTACCTTTGCTCATTATGTATTGGATGCTACACCAGATTTAAAGGATATTTACCTTCTTTGTCAGAGAAGATTTCCTTTCATAACAATACAGTTTCATGATGCCCTGAAATTATGTCCTATTGTTCCTCTGCCAGCGTTTTGCTGGGTGACATGTCATTTATATCTCGCACTTGCTTTCCTTACTAGTGAAATGAAAGGTTTAGACCCGAGATTTCCCATGATTGTTTTGACCTATAAAATGCCACATTTCTATGGCTCTGGATGCAATAGCAAGTCATGGTTATACAGTTATAACCATACAGGCCTGTCAGTTTTGTGTGTTATTAGAAATAGAAAGCTTCAGAAAATCAGCAATAATTTTGATCTCTTTCTAGCTACTACCAGAGAGATTAACACATGAATTTGATGAAATAATTTTAATTGGATAATTCTAATTGCAGAAATGTCCAGAAAATGACATTCGAAGTTGCTGCCTAACAGAAATTAAGCAGACGGAAGAAAAATATACAGAAACATTGGAGTCAATAGAAAAAGTAAGTAATCAGGCATCATTCTTGATGCCCCCAAATTGCTTTGTATTGTTAATAAATTAACCCCAGTGTTTCTACTGGGTGTGTGTGTGTAGTCTAATTTTCAGTAGAACTTTGGATTCACAGATCTCAAAGCAGATTTAATCATGGCACAACATTTATTGATTTTAGTATCTGAATGGGCCTAATCTGGGGATTGAGAATACAGCAGTGAACATAATAAAACTCTAGTTCTTGGTCATGGAAAGGTTTATCATTTAAGCAAATAAGCATTCCAGGTGGTAATAAATTCTCTGAAGAAAAATAAGGCAGAGGAAGGGGCCAGAGAGTGATGGGGGGAGAACTAGTATTATTTTATATCGAGTGGTAATGGGAGGTTTCTATGATAAGGTCATATTTAAGCAGACAGTTGAGTGAACTGAAGGACCAAGCCAATGCAAACCTTTCAGGGATGGCCATTCCTGGGAGGAAGGCCTGTAGATGGGACTGTGTTCAGCATGCTTCAGGGAGCAGCCACAGTCTGTGTGGCTGAAGCACAATTAGTACAGGGTGCAGAGAGATTAGGGAGCTGTGTGAGCCACCAGGTCACGTAGGGGCATCTAAGAGCATCCTGTTCAAACCTAGAGCATTTTGAGTAGAAGAAACGACATAATTTAATATGAGTTTTTAACAGTGCATTTCAACCCTTGTCAGGCAAGGGTGGAAAATGAGAGAAAAGTTAGAAGGCTATTGTAGAAATCAGGTTGATAGAAAATGGTGGTATACATAGAAGTGGTAAGGAGTGGTCAGATTCTGATTAAATTTTGAAAATAGAGCCAAGTGGATTTGGTGATGAATTAGGTAAAGTATGTATGGAAAAGAGAACAATGAAGAATGCTAGGTTTTGCCCTGGCCAGTGTTGGTTAGTTGGTTGGGCGTCATCCCATGCACCAAAGGGTTGCTGGTTCAGTTCCCGGTCAGGGTACATGCCCGGGTTTTGTGCTCGATCCCTGGTGGGGGGCGTGCAGGAGGCAGCCCTGACTGATGTTATGCTTTCACATCAATTTTTCTCTCTTCTCCCTTCCTTTCTCTCTAAAAATCAATAGACTAAAATCCAGCACCCAGTTTTGATAAAAACTCTCAGCAAAGTGGCAATAAAAGGACCATACCTCAACATAATAAAGGCCATATATGACAAGCCTACAGCCAACATCATACTCAGTGGGCAAAAACTAAAAGCATTTCCCTTAAGAACAGGAACAAGACAGGGATGTCCACTTTTGCCACTCTTACTCAACATAGTTCTGGAAGTCTTAGCCACAGCGATCAGACAAGAAGAAAAAATAAAAAGCATCCAAATTGGAAAAGAGGAAGTGAAACCGTCATTATTCGCAGATGACTTGATATTGTACGTAGAAACCCTAAAGACTCCACCAAAAAAACTACTAGATTTAATAAATGAATTTGGCAAAGTATACTGCAAGATACAAAATCAACATCCAAAAATCATTAGCATTGTTATACACCAATAATGAACACACAGAAAGAGAAACTAAAAAAACAGTCCCATTTGCCATTGCAACAACAAGATTAAGATACCTAGGAATAAACTTAACCAAGGAGGTAAAAGACCTGTTCTCAGAAAACTGCAGGACATTAAAAAAAGAAATTGAGAAAGATATAAAAAAGTGGAATTATATACTGTGTTCATAGATTAGAAGAATCATCTTAATGAAATGTCCATACTACCCAAAGCAATCTATAGATTCAATGCAATCCCCTTTAAAATACCAATGGCATATTTCACAGATCTAGAACAAATATTCCAAAAGTTTATATGGAACCAAAAAAGTCCTCGAATAGCCACACCAACCTTGAAAAAAGAAGATCAAAGTTGGAGGGATCATAATTCTGGATATCAGGTTGTACTACAAAGCCATTATAATCAAAACAGCCTGGTAATGGCACAAGAACAGGCATATAGATGAGTGGAACAGAACAGAGAACCCAGAAATTGACCCAAGACATTATGCTCAATTAATATTTGACAAAGGTGGCAAGAGCATACAATGAAGTAAAGACATTCTCTTCAATGTCTTTAATGGTGTTGGGAAAATTGGACAAGTACATGCAAAAAAAAAAAAAAAATGAAACTTAGACTACCAACTTACACCATACACAAGAATAAACTCAAAATGGATAAAGGATTTGAATGTAACAGGAGAAACCATAAAAATCCTAGAAGAAACTGTAGGCAGAAAAATCTCAGACATCATGTGTAACAGAATTTTCACCGATACATCGCCTAGGGCAAGAGAAACAAAGGGAAAAATTAAGATATGGAACTACATCAAACTAAAAAGCTTCTGCACAGCAAAAGAAACCAGCATTAAAATGAAAAGGGACCCCACTGTATGGGAGAACATATTTGCCAATGATATATCGGATAAGGGGTTAGTTTCCAAAATACATAGAGTACTCATGCAGCTCAACAAAATGAAGACAAACAATCCAATTAAAAAGTGGGCAGAGGACTTGAATAGACACTTTTTCAAACAGAACATACAAATGGCCAAGGTACATATGAAAAAATGCTCAACATCACTAATTATCAAAGAGATGCAAATTAAAACAACTATGAGGTATGACTTCTGGTCAGGGTGTCAGGATGTTGGCATAGGTTAACGAGGTATTGCCTCCTCCACAACCACACCAAAATTGCAACTAAACTACAGCACAACCATCATTCAGAACTGCCTGAAATTGAGCTGAATGGAAGTCCCACAACTACAAAATTAAAGAAGAAGCCACATTGAGACTGGTAGGAGGGGACGAGGTGCAGATGGGCTGGTCCCACACCCATGTGTGGCAGATAAAAATCAGGAGGATACCTCGACTGTGAAGGTCCTCCCTGAGGAGCAAGGGGTCCCTGTCCCACACCAGGTGCCCAACTCAGGGTTCCAGTGCCAGGAAGAGAAGTCCCCATCACTTATGGCTGTAAAAACCAGCGGGAACTGAGGCTGAGGGAGGCTGAGGGAGGCTGAGGCTTCTGGAGCCCCAGGCAGTTCCTCTTAAAGGGCCCACACATGGACTTACTCAGACTCACTCCTTCTGGGCTTCAGTGTTGGGGAGGCAGCTTCAAAGGCACCAGAGACATTCGGGGAAGAACTGAGTTGTTTGGCATTGGGGTGAGGGCTGGAGATGCAGCTTTCTCCCAGACAGACCTGCCATTGGAAGCCATTGTTCCTTTCATGAGCCCTTCCCCCATGGGACTAGAGTGGGGGGAGGGGGGAGGCCATCTCTGGGACTCCAGCAACCTGGCTCACACTGTTTGCCCCACCCTGGTGATTCCCTGAGGCCCTGCCCCACCCAACTTTTGGGGCCACCTAAGCTGTTTCCAGTGGCTTTACCATAGAATTGGCCTGTTTTGGCTCCTGCTTCAGATTTCTCTCAAACAAGCAGCATCTGGCTTCAGTGAGCCCCATACCGCTCACTAAGTGGTCCCAGGTCTGGCACTAGAAGCAACCAGTCTTGGTTCATAGCTTGGCTTTGCTTGGACACCTGCAAGCCCAGCACAAGAAGCAGCCATCTGCAGATCACTTTGTAGCTTATGCCTGGTGGCCCTGGGTAGAACACAGGCAGTGGCTGACCTTGCACCAGAGCTAGTACACCCAGTGGACAGCTTCAGAACATGTCGAAGCATCACCACCCAACCACCTCTACAAGTGACACACTCAAGGAATGGACTAAGTGGGTACCAGAGCCGTGCTGAAGTAAGTCTTGCTCTGTGTGGTGAGCCCCTGCACAGCTGATCATCCAAGGTAGTCAGAGGTTGGTGGTCAGTGGGCACAGCCAGTCCTTGCAACTGATCAGCCTGAGTAAATCCCTCCCATTGATGTGCCAACAGCAATCAAGACTTAATTACAACAGAAGGGTGTAAAGTCCACACTAGGGGTGCACCTTGAGGGTCCCTCTGTGGTGATCAGGGAGACTGTGCCACTGGACCCTACAGGACACCTACTATAACAGGCCACCCTAGGAAGCCTAGGAGACATAGCAGCTCTACCTAATACATAGAAACAAACACAGGGAGGCCGCCAAAATGAAGAGACAAAGAAGCATGTCCCAAATGAAAGAACAACAAAACTCCAGAAGAACTAAATGAAATGGAGATAAGCAATCTAACAGATGCTGAGTTCAAAACACTGCTTATAAGGATGCTCAATGAATTTAGTGAGAATTTCAAGGAACTTCATGAGAATGTCAGGGAACTTAATGAGGACCTCATTAAGAGCATGACAAAGGACCAGTCAGAAATGAAGGATGTACTAACGGAAATAAGGAATAATTTACAGAGATTCAGTAGTAGAGTAGGTGAAGCCAAGAAGCAAACCATCGACTGGGAATATAAGAAAGCAAAAAACACCCAATCAGAACAGCAAAAAGAAAAAAGAACCCCCCAAAATGAGGATAGTATAAGGAACCTCTGGGACAACTTGAAGCATACCAACATTCACATTATGGAAGTGCCAGAAGGAGAAGAGAGAGAGCAAGAAATTGAAAACCTATTTGAAACAATAATGACAGAAAACTTCCCTAGGTGAAGGAAACAGACATGCAAGTCCAGGAAGCACAGAGTCCCAAACAAGATGAACCCAAAGAGGTCCACACCAAGACACACCATCATCAAAATGCAGCAAGAGAAAAGCAGTTAGTTACCTACAGTGGAGCTCCCATAAGACTGTCAGTCGATTTCTCAAAAGAAACTTTGCAGGCCAGAAGGGAGTGGCAAGAAATATTTAAAGTGATGAAAAGCAAGGACCTACAACCAAGATTACTCTATCCTGCAAAGATATCGTCATATCAAGAGTTTCCCACACAAGAAAAAGCTAAAGGAGTTCATCACCACCAAACCAGTATTATGTGAAATGTTGACGGGTCTTCTTGAAGAAGATAAAAAAAAAAGAACAATAAAATGGCTATAAATACATATCTATCAACAATTGAATCTACAAACAAAATGAGCAAGCAGAACAGAAACAGACTCATAGATACAGAGAACTTTTTGTTGGTTACCAGATGGGAGAGGAGTTGGGTGAAAAAGATGAAGGCATTAAGAAGTACAAATTGGTGGTTAGATTGAGGAACTGCTGTAACGTCTCAGCGAGATAATCAGAGACGCACAGCCCAATTGTAAAGAAGCACTTTATTACACCGGCGGGCGAGAGGGGGTGGGGGGGGGTAGGGGGTGGGTACAGCTTCCCCAGATCCTCAGCCCCGAGCTTCCTTTGTTCTTTGCTTATATAGGAACAAAATACAGAAAAAAACTACATTAAAAAAAAAACAGAAAGGGCTACATTCAAAGAAAAAAAACGTACATTACTCCTGGCTCCATTTATTGGTGTTAGGGCTGATACAGACTTCTCCAGAGGAGAAGGGGGGTCGGTTGCAGGGGTTAGGGCAATCATTAATCTCTTTCTTTTTTATGGTCCCTCCAAGTTTCCCAAGGCCATCATTAACCCCTTATCTTTATGGTTCCTCTGGGTGTCAGTCCCAGGTTTTTTAGAAAACTGCTTGGGTGTTTAAATGGAGTTTGATTTTTAAAATAGCCCAGTTAATTCCCCACTAGTTTTATATAGATGAGTCAAATCGTTGACTCCCCCTCCTTCTCTGGGACAGGGCTATATTGTCCCTTAACTATAAGGAGTTTTACAGAATTTATTCTCCTCTGTATAGTTTTTATGAGGTTGTTCATTATGTATGGCCCCAAGGTTAGAAGTAAGCATAATATGGCCAGAGGACCAGCGGTGGCCAATAATAAAGTTGTTAGCCATGGAGACCAGTTAAACATTTGTTGAAACCAATTCTCAGATCCTGGTCTCCTTTTTTCCCCCCGGAGTTGTTAGCCTAGAAACAGCAGGTTTTGCCCAGTGCCACACAGAGTCCTTCCTGCTTGAGGAAAAGGAGATCTAAACCTCTTCTGTTTTGTATTGCTGGAGGTTATACTTAGGTGGGAGTATTCAAGTCCCTTGCCCCTGGATATCCCCCAAAGTTAACTTGGGCTGGTCCCATGTACAGTTGTCAGCATTTGGGGTCTGGGAAATTGGCTCGGAGAGGCCTAGCCCTATATAATAAGGTGGCCTCGAATTTAGGCATAACCAGCAGTCATGAGCCCCTGTGTCCTTCCTGTGGCCCAACAAAGGACTAGCTGACTAATGACATTCATCTGAATAGGGTTAGATTTTTCTACAGGGAAATCCTTGGGCCCGGTTAACCTTCTAAAATCTATATGAGGGTGCCTGCTTCTTATATAGCCCTTAGTAGTAAATGTGGTTTCACAGCCCTGAGATGGACAAAAGTATTCATTTGCATTTAAGCAACCTGTGGTGACTGTACCGTTCCTTGGGCATATAGATTCCTACCCCTTGTAGTCCCCATTCCCCTGTAGCTGTCCTATAACCCCAGGGAAGGGGCCCTTCTATATGACATCTATCTTTAGTAATACCATCTGTGCCTATAGTGCCTCTCATGAGGTCACATAGGGCGAGACTGAAAATAGGTTTTTCTATCCCCTTTGTGGTGACACTTCTTAAGACCTCCCCCAACATCCCATTTTTAAGTTCCCAGTTCTATTGGGGCCCAGATCTATAAAGATTCCCCTGTAAAGTCATAATCAGAAAAATTAGAGTCCCGATAAATGCAAGAGTCTCATTTTTAAGGAATCTGGAGAGGCCTGGACCGTCCATTCTGCTTTTTCCACCTTCAGCCAGGAATGGTGCAGCCAGACTGGGATGCCATTGACCTTGACAGCCGTTGGTGCAAGCAGGATGACAGTGTATGGACCCTTCCAGGCTGGAGTCAGTCCCTGGGTGGTGAACTACTTTACCCACACCAAGTCCCCGGGCTGGAAAGGGTGCACAGGGTCCGAGGTGGGCACAGGCTGGGAGTCGCAGACGTGTTTATGGATAGCCTTCTGGACGGACTGCAGAGTCTGCGAGAACTTAAGCAAGGAGCAGTTGTGAATTTCAGCCTTCAATTCTTCCCTGAGCTTGGGAAGAATGGGAGGAGGTCTACCATACATAATTTCATAAGGGGAGAATCCCCCCCTGGTATGGGGTGCATCTTGTCCATAAGAGGGCAAGAGGGAGCCGAGTGGTCCAGTTTTCACCGGTTTCTAAAGTAAATTTAGTTAAGGTTTCCTTTAAGGTCCTGTTCATGCGCTCTACCTGCCCTGAGCTTTGGGGTCAGTAGGCACAGTGGAGCTTCCAATTAATATTCAGGACCTTGGCTATGTCCTGTGATATTTTTGTTATAAAGGCAGGACCATTGTCTGATCCTAGAGTCACAGGTAACCCAAATCCTGGAGTAATTTCTTACCTATAATGATGGCTGTCTCTGTTTTAGTGGGGTAAGCCTCAACCTATCCAGAGAAAGTGTCTAAATAAACCAGAAGGTATTTGTATCCTGATGCTGGGGGCTTAACCTCTGTGAAATCTAGTTTCCAATGTTCTCCTGGGGAGGCTCCCTGGGCTTGGATTCCCAGAGGAGCTTTTTTTTTTTTTTACCTTTCCTAGCATTAACCTGGGCACAGGTTGTGCACCTGGATACAGTGCTATCCACTATATTGTCTAGATTGGGTATGAAGTACCTGCCTCTCAGGAGTTCAGTAAGTTTGGTGTGGCCTAAATGAGTAGTTTGGTGCAGCTGATTAACTAAAGTTCTCCCTAGAGCCTCTGGGACCAACAACCGCCCATCAGACAGTATCCACCATCCATTGCTTTCCGTTGTGGCTTGTTTCTGCTTGGCTAAGTTATCTTCTGACCTAGTGTAAGTAGGAGTCGAAGGCAAGCTTGGGTTTGGCATGGCGACTAATATCTGGAGATCCCCCACTGGTTTTAGGGCCACTTCTCGAGCTTCCTGATTAGCAGCGCGGTTTCCCTGTGCCTCTATGGAGTTCCCCTTTTGATGTCCTTTACAGTGTACTATAGCTACAGCCTTTGGTAACCAAATTGTGTCTAATAAAGCAAGAATTTCTTCCTTATTTTTAATATCCTTCCCGGCTGAGGTCCCAATAAATGGCACTATGCACATGTACTGTGGCAAAGGCATACCTACTGTCTGTATAAATGGTTATTGATTTATCCTTTCCCCAGCATAGGGCCTGGATCAGGGCTATGAGTTCAGCCTGTTGGGCTGAAGTTCTCCTATTCAAGGACTGTGACCAAGATGACACAGTCCAGAGTTACTACTGCTGCCCCGGAATACCTGATTTCTTCCTGGACATAGCTGCTCCCGTCCGTGAACAATACCTCATCTGATGATGGCAGCGGGACATCCTTGAGATCTGGGTGGGCCATCTGCACTATGTCGATTATCTCCAGGCAGTCTGGTAGAGGTTTCTCCGGATCATCATCTGGAGGCAGGCTGGCAGGATTGATGGCCAACGTCTTGTGGAACTTGATGTGGGGCTGGCCTGGAGTGGCAGTGGCCAGCAATAGAACAGTCACTGGAGAAGATCACGTCTGAGTAGGGGGTATGGCCACTTCGGCATGACCAGAAACAAATGAGTCACAGTATTTTCCCAAAGTCTATAGTCCTCTTTGAAGTCCAGGAGTAGGTTAGAGCCCCATTGGCTCGGTCAGGACTGAGTCTACTGCACCCTAACTAGTCTGTCCCCTATTGTCTTGTTATTTTTGGCTCCTGAGGACTCAGTTGGAAGGAGCCCTGGCCCTGTAATTTTTCTAAGTTAAAGACGGCTTTTTTTACTTTGTTCCTCTACACCTGACTTTGCCCTTGTCTTTTCTATCCCTAACTGGGACCTAGACCTGCCATCCTGACCCTTCCTCATGTTTCCCTTAAGGCTGCTATTATTACCTTTGCTATTCTTTTGTCTTGTTTTTCCCCCGGGGTGTCCCTATTATTATATACCTTTTGAGCTACTTCAACCAATTCGGCCTTTAGACCTAACAGGAGAACACGGTGAAAAGTGTCCAAAGAAGCCCTCCCCCTGGCAGTATTTGGGTCCCACAGCAGGTGGAGGGATGGGAAAATTTCCTCTGACCCCAGGTTTTCAAAAGGACCCAGGAAAGGAAAGCATCCTCCTAGCATGTGTGTTACCCAGGGCAGAGTGTTTTTCAATTCTCTCTCAGAGCATTTCGCGCCCATGCCCAACTCCCCAAAACCCCCCAAAGTTAACAGCTCCATGGGAAACCTGCCTTGTTGCACTCACTGCCTCCAAACTTGTGAGCCCAGGCAGGCACAGAAGGAACATGCCCCTTCTGCAGCCAGACCGCTCTCCCTGGGAACTCTGCGGCTTCTGCGGCCTCCGGGTGAGTGCCTGAGCCCTGCCCACTGCCCCTGTTTCCCAGGACGAGGAGCTCTCCACACCGGACCCTGGTCCCAGTGCGCAGCGGGGCACTCAGAGCCATGTGGGACATGCACAGCAGCCCACCGGCAGGGACGGCCCCTCCCCAGCTTCTCCCCCTTCTTGGTGCATCAGCCGCAGCCCAGCCATTTGTGTGTTGGGGCCCCGGTGCATAGGGGAGTTTTGCCGCCTCTGATGGGCAGAAGGACGGGGGGGGGGGGGGGGGGGGGGCGTCCCATCCCTCTAGATTAACAGGCAAGTGATCTAAGATACAGGATTTAAAAACCCTGTGTTGCCCTCAGAATCTTTCCATTTG
This sequence comes from Tadarida brasiliensis, assembly GCA_030848825.1. Taxonomy (NCBI): domain Eukaryota; kingdom Metazoa; phylum Chordata; class Mammalia; order Chiroptera; family Molossidae; genus Tadarida; species Tadarida brasiliensis. Next base: position 8,721,631 of record CM061275.1, on the reverse strand, counting down.
ATAAACTGTGCACTTTGTTGGGGCCTAGAAACCTGTCCTATTCCTTGTAAATCGGCCACAGAAACATCTGCTCCTGTATCTAAAATACCTTTAAATTTCTTTCCATTCAAATTGAGCTCTATTCCAGGGCAACCTTGGGTGATTAACTGCGCCTAATAGGCTCTGTCTGTGGAGCTGAATCCTCCCTCTCCCCGCGGTTCCTTTGATAGCTCTTTAGCACTTTCCCAGCTGCCTGATGCTTCAAAATTACAATTTGTGCTATCCTAGTTTCAGGTAAAACTTGTACAATGGTTTTAGGGGTTTGGGCCATAACTTTTATTTCCCCCAAATAATCAGAATGAATACTCCAGGCAACACTTGGAACCCTTTCATAGTGAGACTACTCCTTCCTAAGATTAAACCCACTGTTCCATTAGGCAGTGGCCCATATACCCCTGTTGGAATAGCTTGCGGCCCCATCTCTGGTGTTAATACCTATCGGGTGGTGGGGCAGAGGTCCAGTCCTGCACTCCCTGAGGTGGTGTGGTAGAGATCCCAGATTGTAGTCCTGAACTCCACCCTGGCTGGAACACCTGAGCTGGGGTGACAGACATTTCCCCTACTGTTTGACAGGGCCGGGGCTGGCCCCGCTTGCCTTCTCCTTGCTAGGGTTCAAGCAGTTGTCCATTGACATTAGTTTGAAAATGGCAATATTTGGTCCAATGACGTCTCTTGCGGCAACAAGGATGTAGTCTTGGCTGCTTGGCAGAGTTCCCTGACTGGTTGTCAGCACCAGCCAGCGCACTGCTTACACTTCCTAGCAAAATGACATGGCTTTCCACAAGTATAGCATCCTTTACTGCTTCCTCCTGCCTTACCAGCAGAGAGGACTCCTTTCAAAACCTCAGCTATCGCGGCCTCCTGTATATGAGAAGACCCAATATCTGAACAAATGTGGATGAATTCAGATATATTATCTCCTTTACGGTAAGGGCTTATTAACATTCTCATAGGCAAGCTGTTTAACTCTTGATGTGCCAGTCTCTGAATCACTTATTACTCTGTTGCCTGCCTGTAGCAACTGAGCTACAAAATCTTGATATGGCTCTTCCGGTCCTTGTCTGATGGATGTAAGATCTAGTGAATTCTCCCCCTTCTGTTCGGAGCTCTTTCTAGGCCTTCAAAGCACAAATATTAATCTGTTGATATGCCTGGAGAGCAAATCCCAGCTGATCTTGAAGAGCCTGATAGTTCCCTGCACCCGTGAGTGTTTCCAAAGAAATGGGTATTTTATGCTGTTGATTCCATGTGGCCTTCTCACTACTAATCTCTATCCAGTTATTTTTCCACATCAGATAGTCCCCTGGGGTAAGGCAAGCTTTCGCTAATGTTTGCCAATCATCCAGGACTAAGGCTTCACTAGCAACATTCTGATAAACTGAGCACAAAAGAGCTGTGGGCCCATACATAGCACAAGGAGATCTGAGATTTTTTAACATCTTAAATGGGATGGGCTCATGCAATTTTAATATTTGACCTGGCTTGTTCAGGTCAGGCCCCTCTATCACTGGAAATAATTAAAACCCAGTGATATTCTCTCTGGCAGGTCTTGCCTCTCTTAGTCCCATCTGTAAGGGAGAGAGCACAGGGGCACTAGAGGGTTCTTTGGGCCGAGCCCCTGCGTCCCTTTGGGATGGTAAGAGCTATTTTTGCAAAACTTTTGGTAATATTAAACCCCTCATCTGAATCTTCCTCAGTGAGGTGCCACTGATTTCACTCCACCTCTCTTTCAAGTTCTCTCTTATACTCTGGGAGTAAAATCTCAACAGGGGGATTAACCTCTCTCATAGCTTTAGCGGAAGGCAGTGGGGGAGTCTTTAAAGACTAATAGCCTTTCTCAGCTTCTGTCAAGTCTTTCACTCCACCTTGTTTCCCCACCTTATTAACCTCCTGCACAGGATCAAGGCAATCTCTAATTAGGGCCCAAAGAGTAAATATTTGCACCAGAAACTTGTTCGGGCCTTTTACTCTATCTCTGCCTCACAGGCACTTCCCTACCTTTTCCCAGGTTTCTCTTGGGACCCAGTTTGGAGCCCACTACCAGTATTCGTGCCCTGGTCTGGAGGGCATGGCTCTTTAACTATGGGGGTGGGTGTCTCATTAAATTAAGCCATTGATCAATATAGAGGAATTAGTCTGGATGTCCTGGATCCCCTGTGACCCGATTCCAAACTGCCTACACTAACTCAGGGTTAAAGGATCCCGTGTCAGGCCAGCCCACCCCAAATGTGGGTCAATTTAATTCACAGAAGGTCCTTAACTTTCCTTTAGATATTTCTGTGCCCTAATCAGAACCTTCCTCAAATCTTTCTCTAAGAATGTTTACTATGCAACCCAGTGAGGTCTTCTGAGCACTAGGGCTGCTATCTATGATTAGACTAACCATAACAAAGTTGAGGGAGACACAGTAGGGAGGCAGTGCCTGTGAGGCAGACGAGGACAAAAACAAGGGAAGACACACAAGACAGAAACTTTTGCTTCATCCGCCTGGCTGCTCCCCTCGCAGAGATTTCAGACGCCTCTTGGCATGTGGCAGGTTGGAATAAGCCCCCAACTCAGATCAGTCTCGCTAGTGGGACACCAGAGTGGTCCAAGAACCTGATACTGCCTTTTAGCCGTATGAGGTCATCACGGAACTGCAGAGTAGGACTCACACAGGCTCCATAACAAGCGTCATGGAGCACGGTCACTCACACACAATTACATTCACACAGTCACATTCACATACCAGAAGTTCCCAGGAAGTGACTAGACTCCCCTTCCGCCCCAGCGGTGGGGCCAAGGAAAATTCCTTATCCAGTGGGAACACAATGAACCCCACCTAACGTCTTAGGGGGATTCCAGAGAGGAGAGGTACGCTGCGTCCAGCCCTCTCACTCTCACCCAGACTGACCGGTGACCCAGAACTCACCTCTGGAGGCTTTTTACCAGATCTCCTTAAATCTTTTGGGAACGTCCTGGCATCTCCTGGCCGCTCCTCAGAAACCTAAGTAGGATCTTTGGGGCCCTGGAATGTCTCAGGGGGTACCCCCCCTAAAGAACTACAGGTATCTGGTGGCTGGACTGGGAGAGGCCGTTCATCCTAGGTGTCTATCCCCTGGTGTCCTAAAGCACCAGGGATCTTGCTGGGGCCTCCAAATGTTGTAACGTGTCAGTGAGATAACCAGAGACGCACAGCCGAATTGTAAAGGAGCACTTTATTACACCGGCAGACTGGGGGGGTACAGCTTCCCCAAATTCTCAGCCCCGAGCTTCCTTTGTTCTTTGCTTATATAGGAACAAAATACAGAAAAAACCAACATTAAAAAAAAAAAAAAAACAGAAAAAGCTACATTCAAAGAAAAAAACTTACATTACTGCTGGCTCTGCTTAATTGGTGTTAGGGCTGATACAGACTTCTCCAGAGGAGAAGGGGGGTCGGTTGCAGGGGTTAGGGCAATCATTAATCACTTTCTTTTTTATGGTCCCTCCAAGTTTCCCAAGGCCATTATTAACCCCTTATCTTTATGGTTCCTCTGGGTGTCAGTCCCAGGTTTTTTTAGAAAGCTCCTCGGGTGTTTACGTGCAGGAATAACTGATCAGAATGGAGTTTGATTTTTAAAATAGCCCAGTTTAGAACCTCAAAGGGAAGGGGGAGGTGGGGCGGGAAGAGAGAAACCAAAGAACTTCTATGCATATATACATAACCAATAGACACAGACAATAGTGTGGGGAAAGGCAGGAGGGCGGGAGTGGGGAGGTGGGGGTCAAGGGGGGGAAAAAGGAGGGACATCTGTAATACATTCAACAACAACGATATATTAAAAAAAAAAAAAGAAACGACAATGAGGTATCACCTCACACCTGCCAGAGTGGCTGCCATCAACAAATCCTCAAACAACAAGTGCTGGTGAGGGTGTGGAGAAAAGGGGACTCTAGTACACTGCTGGTGGGAATGCAGACTGGTGCAGCCACTATGGAAAACAATATAGTGTTTCCTCAAAAAATTAAAAATGGAACTGCCATTCGTCCCATTGATTTCACTTCTAGGAGTATATCCTAAGAAGCCTGAACTACCAGTCAGAACGAATATATGCACCCTTATATTTATAGCAGCGCTATTAATAATCGCTAAGATCTGGAAACAGCCCAAGTGTCCATCAGTAGATAAGCGGATAAAAAAGCTGTGATACATTTATACAATGGACTACTATGCAGCTGTAAGAAAGATCTCTTACCCTTTGAGATGACATGGAGGGACCTGGAGAGTATTATGCTAAGCAAAATAAGCCAGTCAGAGAAATAGAAATATCACATGATCTCACTTATTTGTGGAATATAATGAACAAAATAAGTTGATGAACAAAATAGATCCAGAGACATGGAAGTAGGGAACAGACTGACAAACCTTAGAGGGAAGGGGGCAAGGGGAGAAGAGATAAACTGAAGAACTTATATGCATATATGCATAACCAGTCGACACAGACAACAGTATGGTGAAGGTGGGGGGCGGGTCAGGAGCAGGGAGGAGGGTGTCAATGGGACAAAAAATAAGGACATATGTAAAAAAAAAATCCAAACTAATTAATAAAAAGAAAAAAACAAATGAAAATCAATAGACTACTATTTTTTAAAATGAAAAATAAAAGACTTAGGTTTTTAAACACGAGCTACTCTGTGAATGGCGAAGGTGGTGACTGAGACGGGGAAGGACAGGTTGGGAATCACAAGTCTATTGGACATACTGAATTTGCAATACCTATTAGCTTCCAAGGAGATGTGTTGAGGAGGAAGTTAAGCAATGAGTCTGGTATTAAAGGGAAAGGTTGAATTGACATATAGATTGGGCCATTATCATTATGGAATGGTGTTTAAATCCATGGTACTAGATGAGATCACCTGGGGAATGAATGATGATAGAGAAGATGTTTGAGGTCATTTCGGAACACTTCAACATTTAGAGGTTAGGAAAATGAGAACCAGGAGAAAGTTTTGGAACATTAGAAAAAGAGATGAAGATGTGGAAGAATTGATTAGTGAACTTAAATAGGGAAGATTTATAGGATTATGTAGCATTACAGGTCTGATTGAGTTTTGTGATTATATTTAAAATTAGACTATCAATGTAGTTCATGTTTAACTACTTAGGACCAGACACAGCATAGGTGGCAAGCTAGATTTAAGCAGGGGTTTTCTTTTTCCAGAAAAGTACAGTGGACGAAGAGAGGGTAAGGGTATATACAGGGAACTGATTTTGATAATGGTTCATGAATGGAATGTCAACTGGATAAGGAGGGAAGTGAGGACATGAGAGATATGGGATGGTCAAGGATTGGTAGACGAAATGGGGTTGAAGAATTTCTTGAAGGCATGAGCAACAGAGGTAGGAGGTAGTAGTCGGAGAGCTGATTGTTTGAAATTAATGCTGTGGAGCATTTGCAGTTATCGATAATGAGAAGGTCTTGGGATATGACCCCAAGGGTAGGGAGCTGAGCAGGATGGAGCACAAGGTTATTGTAGCTCGAGGAACTGGAGGCCAGGCTACTCGAAGAATTATCTGCACAGATACTGAGATTGCCAAGAAAGAAGATGGGAGTAGTAATGGAAGGAGATAGGATGGACCAGGAACAAAATACTCAAGGAATGAAGGGAATGATCCATAAATTGCATAAGCAGATTCTTGATCTCAGGGATCTAGAATCTCCACAAAACATATGAGTGGTGTTTTGCATTTATCCTCAAAGATACCTCCAACATGTTGCCATTTTTTGCTAATTCAGACAATGGTATTCTCTTTTTTTCCTTACTTTCAGAAGTATTTATTGCCTAAACCTTTTATTCTATTTATTTTAAATAAAATTTATTGCGGTAACATTGGTTAATAACATTATATAAGTTTCAGCTGTACAATTTTATAATACATCATCTGTCTATTCCATTGTGTGCTCACCACCCAAAGTATTTTATGCTTTAAATGTATTAACTCATATTTGTGTCTTTCTCTCTCTGTTCAAGAGTAAAAATCCTTAAGATAGAGAAAATAGTTTCTGCTTTTTCTTGGGTATTCATAATACTGATAAACAACTGACTTTCAATAAATATTTATTGTTTGTTGATTAAAATCTGTTATCTAGGTTAGGATATGTCGTGCTTTAATTCGTACTTCTCTCCCCTTTTCTGGCAGTACTTCATGGCCCCGCTAAAACGGTTTCTGACAGCAGCAGAGTTTGATTCAGTCTTCATCAACATTCCTGTAAGTAAAAATACACTAGCTGAAATTGGTGTACTTCTGTAAAATTCGCATTGGTTTCCAGATCCCTGTTTTAGCCTTCTCTTGTATTCCTGAAGAATTTTGATTCTGTTTTCTGCCTCTTGAGGTCTTATAGCTGTATTCTCAAGAAATAACTGATAAGTCATCATCTTTAACCAAAAGTCACTCAAAATACATGCAGAAGACACATGGATAAGATTCATGCATTTTCCTTAAGTGCTTGTCATGACAAGGGAGTCTCTGTGGAGCAGTCCCTGGGGCTCCTGTCTCTGTCCTGTGGGAGCCCCCTTCTGCCTCACTCACTTCTCCATGGTTCCTCCAGCTCCTCGACCCCATCTTATGGACACTGTCCTGACTCCTTCCATCTCCTCTACTTCCTATCATCTCTCCACTCTCCTGGTGTTTCATTTCTGCTTCCAGTTGTGTCAACCTTAACTCCTGTTTCTGAAATACACAACTTCCTTTGATTCCACAGTCTATTTTAAGGGTAATATATGAGGAATTTTTTTTTTTAGGTTTACGTAAGCATTTTGAGTTTCAGAGGACTTTCCAATTATTTTATAATCCTAAAAGAATATTTACTTGGAAGCACTGAAGCCAGCCAAATGCTATGCCAACTGAGGTCATGCTAGGCAAGACTCAAGTTCGTAGACCCCTTAGAACTGGCTTTGGTTTTCATTGATAGCTTTGATATATCAGATGTCAGCTTTTATGTGCAGGCTTGCTTGTATCACCTGACTGGTCCCTTGTATTTTGCTTCTGTGACATTCAGCATGGACGTGCACCTGTCCATTAGCTGTGGCACGTTGTTCTAGTCCTTGATTTGGGCTCAATGAAGACATTCTCATTGATTTGTAACATTGCAGGAAAAAGAGGTCATGTCAGGTGAAGGGTTAGGATAAAGCAAAGTACACATTCTAGAAAGCTAAGGATCTTGAACCACCTAAATGCAGTCAATATAACCGAGGACCTATTTGACAATTGTTACTCTTACGGCCTTTCCATGGTCCTCAACAAAGTGACAGGCCCCACATGTTCTGTTTCCTTTCTGCAGAGGAGTCAGTGAGTGCCTCAGGGTGCAGGGGAAGAGATCTGGGAGGATTGGCACCTTGGTTCCAGTTCCCTCGTTTCCTGGCTGTGACACGTATTCACTGCCTGACTAAAAATCACTTGCTTATCAGGAAAAATGTGTAATTCTGTTTTTTTGAGTTGCTCTAGTAAACCGCCTAGTACAATTTATTTGCTCCTTATTTCTGCCATGAGTTGTCTGGTTTCATATAATTTAGTCTGTTGTTAGCTTAGCACCAGAACACCACTAATTGACCACAGCACAAATCTACATTTTCATGTTCCAAGGACATGAGTCATTACTTATCTTGTCAATAAAACATTAAGAACTTGGGTAGTTGTATTTAAAAATTTAAAGCGATTACAAAATGAAAATGAGCTGTACATATTTTTTATACAAGGAATAAATTACCCTTTAATAACCAGTGAAATAATTTGTTTTTCATAGGACATTGGCATTTCAAGTCAGATCTGAAATTGCTATTTCCCATGAACAGGGCCCATCACTCTCCCTCCCTCCCCTCCCCTCCTTGATACTTTCTCCCCCACTTCCGCCCCCTCCTCTTCCTCCTCTCTTTACTGATGGGAGCAGATTTCTGTGCTGAAGGCATTCAGCATGTCCTTAATGGGAAATCTAGCAACAATAGGGACTCTGGGCTTGGGGTTTTTTTTGTTGTTGTTCTTATTTCTGATTGACTTTAACGTTGGTTTCTTTTCTAAGGAACTTGTAAAAGTTCATCGGAACCTAATGCAAGAAATTCATGATTCCATTGTAAATAAGAATGACCAGAACTTGTATCAAATTTTCATTAACTACAAGGAAAGGTAACTTTTGAACTTTAAATTTTGTGGCTGTTTGTAACCATAGTGAGAGTTAGTATGAACATTGCTGGCAAATAGGTATTACTATTATTCATTAAGACAGCATCTGGGCAGCAATTAGAACATGGAACAGTTTATCTCTGAGCTCTCTGTGTATATCAGGAAAAAAAAAGAAAGAAAAGAAAAAGAATAAAGGCTCCAGACGGTTGTACTACAAGTCAGTGCAGACTTTCCCAGACCTCTGACTCTTGAGTCCTGTAGATTTCAGGAAGTCACGTTAACTGTCTGACCTCCTTTTCTCCACCTGTAAACGTTAGGGGTGGACTAGCTGGCACCTAGTACTTTGCCCAATTCTAATGTTTGATCATTCTCTACTATGGAGTATTAGATTCATGACTAATGTCAGTTTCCCTTTATAAGTTTGAAAAAACAAACAAACAAACAAACAAACAAACAAAAACCTCTTCTGAACAACTCACATGAATTAGGAATTTTCCTTAAAATTTTAGACCAAACACAGTTCCTAGTACTAACTAAGAAGTGCCTAATGAATTGCTTTGCATCAACAATGAGATAAACATTAACTTAGCAGTAGTTTTTTCCTAATGGAGAGCTAAAAGAAGCAATACATTACCCAGCCTCTTTGGCAAATATCCATGCCACCCCCAGGTACCCTCCCGAAGCAGGCTCTGAGTCCATGCCATGAGGCTCTTCTGCCCACACAGTTCAGACCTCTCGTCCCAGCCTTTCAGACAATGTGTTATAAGGCATTTTCCTAATTACAAAGTAGGAGGTCTTTAATGAATGGGAGTCACAAGTAGTGATTACGATAAAATTGTAGTATAACACAACACTACTGCTGAGGGTGAGTAAACAGTAAAAGCTGATCTCCAATAGAAACTTTACAGCTGACACGCAATATGATACTAGTTTCAGGTATACAATATAGTAGGTAGACATTTATATAATAGGAACTTTTTTTTAAAACTGCACATGGATGTTCGTAGCAGCTTTATTTATATATATATATTCTCTATTGATTTTAGAGTGAGAGGAAGGGAAAGGGAGAGAGAGATAGAAACATTGATGAGAGAGAACATCTACTGGCCACCTCCTGCCTGCCCCCCACTGGGGATTTGGCCCACAACCTGGGCATGTGCCCTGACCAGGAATCGAACCGGCGACCTCTTGGTGCATGGGTGGACGCTCAGCCACTGAGCCACACCAGCTGGTCTGTAATAGGAACTTTTATAAACAGAAATTTTAAATTTTGTTGTGTGATATATATGTTTGTACTCAATATTAACAGTTGTTAAGCCAATTTAAAAAATCTGCCTGCTATAAAAATGTACATGAACCTAATCCTATTCAAATTTAGAAATAAAAATAGTCATTCTTAATAGCATAAATATGAATGATCCTCTTTCTATGACTGTCCGGTGTGTGTTAAAAAGAAGTGAAAAAGCTGAGGTTCAGTGATACTGTGAGTAGTTGGCCCGGGGTTACCTAGGCAGTTGGAGGTGCAGGACAGGTAGGAGTTACTTTGATTCTCCCTAGCTGTGGTTTTAGAGAGGTGGACATTCTGCCTCTTTCCCCTTCATTCTTGCTCTTCTGTCCTACAGATTTCTTCCTCTGTCTCTTTCGCTTTCAGGTTGGTTATCTATGGGCAGTACTGCAGCGGAGTGGAGTCGGCCATCTCTAACTTAGACAACATTTCTAAGACAAAAGAAGATGTCAAACTGAAATTAGAGGTGCCTGTTATTTTTTGTCTGTTCATGAAATAATCGAAGAGCAATATATTCCTTTTCATGATCAATGCAACAGTTAATTTTCCTACGTATTCTAAATATAAATTCCTGTCAATTTTGTAAAATATATCAGTAGCTATCTCTATAAAATAAAATATGGTAGAAATATTAACAGTAGGAAAATCAAAGGCTACGGCTCAGTGTTTCATGTGCACTATCTCATTAGATCCTCTGATTGTGAGAGATCTACATTTAATTTCCTTATGTTATGGCTGAGCAAGGGGAGGTTCAGGGAGATGAATTTAACCCAGATGAGTCATTTGCCCCCTATGTTGTAAGAGTTACAGGATGAGTAAGATGCATGTGAGATCATGTATATGTAGATTTAAAATGTTGATTAAAAATATAAGACATTAGGAGCAGGTGCATAAAAAGGGCATGGTTAGTGCCTATAAGAAAGAAGACAAGACAGACACAAATATAAGCTAAAGTCGTAAGTGATAAGCACTAATGGACAGGGCTCCATGAGTAAGATTGAACAGATGACCAGTTCAGGATGGGGAAAATGCGGAAGAATTCTCTGGAGGGGCACTGAGTTAGGTCACCGAAGAGTGCGGTGAGTCCTGACACATGAGATCCTATGGAGAACATTCTGGAAGAATTGGTATGTCTGACCAGAAGAGGCAGGAAGGTTTGAGAAATGACTTGGGGGTCAGTGTAAACAGAGCATGTGGTAACAATAGAAAATAAGTCTGGAAACTGGGTTAAGTCATTTTTTTTCCTGTACATCTTTTTTTTCCCCCACAAGGAAAGTTCTTTGCACTTTCAAAGAACTTTTGTAAAATGATTATTTATATGTTATATGAATTGTCACCGCTACTATAGTATATGTTTGGATTTTCTTAAATTTCAGGTAGATATACAGAGTCAACTCTTAAGTGGCTGTGTGGCTTTATTGTCTGTCTGAATCTTTTTTGCTGCTTTTTTTTTAAAGTTTGTTTTTTTAATTTATTGATTTGAGAGAGAGAGAGAGAGAGACAGAGAGAAACATCAATATGTTGTTCCACTTATTTATGCATTCATTGGTTGATTCATATATGTGCCCTGAGCAGGGATTGAGCCCACAACCTTGGTTTAGCACAGCAGTTCTCAACCTGTGGGTTGTGGATCGATCCCCTTTGTGGATCGAATGACCCTTTCATGGGGGTCGCCTCGGAAAACACATATTTCCGATGGTCTTAGGAACTGAGACACTGCTCCTCTATCTGTCTCCAGGTGGTCCGCCCACATGCAGATACGCCCACATACAACATGAGGAACTGTATTAAGGGGTTGCGGTATTAGGAAGGTTGAGAACCAACCACTGGTGTAGCGGGATGATGCTCTAACCAATTGAGTTACCTGGCCAGGGCTCCTTTTTGCTGCTTTTCGTTCAGTTCAGTAGGGAGGTCAGGTGATGAACAGGGCCAGAAAGAGGCAGATGATTACCCAATCAGAACTCCTTCATTGTTTTGGCATATCTGGTACGATTTCATAATTCCTCACTCCCACAAAGCAAGCTGCTGGTGAGAAAGTTTGCATATCGCAGGCTACTGAGTAACTTCTGACTATGTCATGGATGATTTCCTTACCGCTTATGATCCTCTGATGATATGGACCTTATGTCTGGAGATGGTTTGAGTCACTCCTGGGTAACAGCCTGGCAGCCTGGTTAGCGTTTCTGCTCCTATTTGGAGAATGACGCCTCATAAACTTAGAACGGTGAGCCACCTCGACTCAAATTAAAATATGACGGTAAGATAAAACTTTACAACTTGTACACCTCATTCCTAATAGAGCTATCATTAAAGCAAGTTAAAATAAAGATAAAAATTCTGACTCAAGACAGGAGTCAGCAAGTTGTCAATCAACCCTCCATTATAGTCTCAGCATTGTCTTAATATTCCTGTCCTGTCTTTCAGAGTCACTGCCCAAGTCCTGCCCAGTGACAGTACTCTGGGACCTAGGGACATATTTCTGCAGTCTCTCTCAGTCCCAGGGGCAGAGAGGACTGCAGGCTGAGTCTGCAAATCTCAGGGTGAGGTGCTGCTGGCTCGCTTTCCCCACTTCTGACCGTGGGCCTGATTTGGGAGTATTTATGCAGATCCTTATTGTAGCACCTCAACAGGTAGCCTCGGTTGGGGCTGTCCTCTGCAAGTCCTAGCTTGATGGAGGGGAAGCTGCCTTATTCTTGGTGCTTCTCTGCCTCCTTCATGTCTTCTCAGTGGTGGTTATTTTTGCCCTTGTATTTTTGTCTTTTTTTCCTCTACTTTGAAACCAAGATGACATGGAGTAAAGGGCAATAGAGTCTCTTTATCTTGCCCTATAAGCTGGCTCATCCCCAAGCCACTGTATTTTCTTCTGAGTTAGAATCAGAGTTTAGGCTAAGCATGTGACTGGATGTTTGGAAAGAATCATTTCTGTTCTTTATTTACTTTCAAGGCTAATAAGCATTTTACGCCGCAGTCTCAGGCTCCCAGTTGTAGAAAACACTGGCATTGTTAAGTTTCTTTACTTCCCGAGCCTATAACTTATGACCGAAAGGAACGAATTTTCCCACCAACAGTTTTAAACTGACTTCCATCACATAGCAATGTGAATGTTAAGTGTATCACATTTGTGCCCCTGACGCTGTGTTAAGATGCTAACAGGAAGTGTAAGAGATGATCTCAATTTTAAGGAGCTGAAAATTCAGCTGGGAGATGAGACCCATTCATTACAATAGAATGAACAGTTTAACCTCCTATTTGAGACTCGTGATCCAGAACTCTCTCTAATCTGAAGAAGCAAGCGATCAGTTGAAATGGTTATCTTTCCAGTGACCTGCAGCAATTGACAAGGCGTGAGCTAACATCTCTTCTTGCTTCCACTCTGCAGTCAGGTACTCAAGGCTAATGGAGTTTGCTTTATCGCTTCTAATCTCGTCTTATGTCCAGAAACGCTAAGTGTGGGCAAAGGGAAACAAAGTTACAAGCTGAGGAGTATTTCCTTGAACATAACTCCTTTCCCGAACTCCTTCCCAAATTCCTTAGTCTGAGATGTACAGTTGTCTGAGGATTTTGAACTTATTAAATTGCCTGCTAGTAAGAATATTTTTATGAACTCTGTGTTTTTGTTTTTGAACGATAGATATGTGAGAAGCAGTAAAGTCAGAAAAGAACTTTTTCAAGGTCACACAGCCAGGAGTTGCCAAACTTAATTTAAATTCAGACTTTGATACTTGAGCTTCAAAGTATTTTCCTCAAAGTCACAATTAATATCCAGAGAACAAACAGGTCAATACTAGTTTAAGATAAACTTTTAAGAAAGAGAGTGTGAAATTAAAAAAACATAAGTCTGAGGCTTTCAAACTGTGGAAACCAGTGGTAGGTGTGTACCTTGGTGAATTTTCGGAGTCAATCATTCCATTTCATTCAGTTCAACAAATATTTACTAAGCAAATACTAGGTTCTTAGAGATACGGAAGACATTGGGGAAGGGATTATGTATAGCAATAATTAAAAGACCCATAGGCACAGAGAGAGCACCGTTTTGTTTGGGATTATTACTGAAGGCCTAAAGTGTAGTTCTTGAAGAGAATGATGGATTTTGCAGGGAACTGGACAAAGGCCATGGCAGTAGGCGTGAGCAGAAAGAACCCAGGCACGGTGGTGGGGAAGGCTCAGGCCGGGTGGACGGGCTGGGGCTTGGGTGAGCCTGTGAAAAGAAGAGCTACCAGCCTAAGTGGGGGAAGACCCTGGAGGCCCCTAGAGAGAAAATAATATTCATACATAAAATAGTTCTTAATCGATTCATATTTAGAGTTGCAATGCTGCAAGGTTGGTTTGTTTTTTGGTTTTTAATTGAAGGTACTTCCTATGTTTAGAAAGAAGGCTTGTTAAGAAGGAAAACAAGATATTTATTATGCAATAACAGCTTTGTTTATGGCCTTTGCATCTTTTCATGTTTGTTTTATGACTCCCTTTGATAAAACTAACAAAGTTTTTAACAGATGTTTTAAAAACACTTTTCACCAGGAATGTTCCAAACGAGCAAATAACGGCAAGTTCACTCTTCGAGATCTGCTTGTGGTTCCAATGCAGCGCGTGTTAAAGTATCACCTTCTCCTCCAGGTGTGTAACTTCAAACTATTCATTCATTCAGAAATATTAATGGAGCATCAGCTCTGCGCCAGATGCCCTATGTCTGGGCCCAGTCCCCTTACAACAGTCAGTTATTAGTAGAGCTAAATGGGAAATAACAGAACAGCGGAAAACCTTTTCTTCCTTTTAGCAAAGAGGATTCTTATCTTTCACAGAGTCACATTTCCTGTCCTTCAAACAGAACTGGCTCCAAACAAATTTAAAAATTAAACACACACACACACACACACACGGCAAACAAACAAATAAAAAGATCCCTTCGGCCAAGTCTTTTGAAGTTAATAGTCATCACTTATTAGGATCTCATATTGTGGCACACCTGAATTCTGCAGGTTAATTCTGTCAGACCTTTGGCCTTTTCACCGTAAACTAAAGAGAATTTAATGTGTCACACTCCAGGTTGTCGTCTGCTCTAGTAAATTATAAAGGCTACGTTTATTTTGAAGTGATTCTTGTTATAACCCCCAGTCTTATGGCTTCCATGGCTAGTCCTCTAATGAGGGTGGAGAGTCTTATAAATTTAATTTGATAGCTGTACCAGGAGACTCATTCGTTCTGCTCCAAAGAAATGTCTGACTATATTAGTCTATCAGCTCTGCTGATGCTTGTGAAATGTTATTTTAAAAAGATCTTCTACCTGTATATGAAATGTCATTTTGAGTCTTCTGTGCTTTGTACTCTTGTGTATTACATTTCTTGAACTGGAGCTCCAGAATCATTAGTCATCTCTATTTTTGTTCTACTGAGAAATCAGAAAAATTCAAACCCTGATTATTTCTTAAAAATGCATTACAACATTTATGAGACCTAAACTCAGAGCAACTTAATCAAATTGGATTTTATGAAAAAATAATAAGGAAGACGAAGGCAATCAGTTTCTGAGACATCGTGGAACAAAAACCATGTCCAAAATAAGATAATTTATTTTGTAACTTTGGTCGAGTCAAATAGCAATTGAAAACTTTAGAAAGTACAGTTTTCCAGAAACATCTGTTTTTGTCACATAAGATTTTGGATAGACTTATAAAAGTATAAAATATGACTATACTTTTATGAAATTTAGCAAATTTTTTCCTAATTCCTCTTGGATTGTTTTATATTTTAAATTTAAAATATTCCATGATTTTTTTTTAAAGGCTCTGCATACATATATTTTTATTGTGAGAAAACATAGATAAAATTTTTAGCATTTTAATCATTTTGAAGTATACTAAGTACACTAAGTGGTACACTTACATTATTGTGCAACCATTACCACCATCCATGTCCAGAACTTTCTCATCTTTCCACACTGAAACTCTGCACCTGTGAAACACTAACACTTTTCTCCCCTCACCGTAGCCTCTGGTAACAAGCATTCCACTTCTGTCTCTGTGCATTTAACTATTCTAAATACCTCACAGAAGTAGAGTCATACAATATTTGTCCTTTTGTGTGTGCCTTATGTATTCAAGGTTCATTCACGTGTTAGCAGGTGTCAACATTTCCTTCCTTTTAAAGGCTGAATAATATTCCATTATGTATACACTACATTTTGTTTATCCATTTACCCATCAATGCACATTTGGGTTATTTGTACCTTTTGGCTATTGTGAATATGCACATTTTTTAAGTTATATAAATAATTTTTTTTCTTTATTGATTTTAGAGAGAGAGGAAGTGAGAGGGAGAGAGAGATAGAAATATTGATGAGAGAGAACATTGATTGGCCGCCTCCTGCATGCCCCCCGCTGGGGATCAGGCCTACAACCTGGGCATATGTCCTGACCGGGAATTGGACCGGTGACCTCTTGGTGCATGGGTCAACATTCAACCACTGAGCCACACCAGCCAGACTATAAATAAATTTTATTGTGAATAGTTTGAACTGGAACAATTGAATTAGAAGAAGATACAAATCCCAGTTTAGTTCAATTAGCTGCATAGCTGATTTAGATCCATCTTCCTGCCCCATCTTTTTGTAGATAAAACCTCAAAGGAAGGTGAAAGCAATATTAATGACAGCTTAATTAGCAGATTTAGATAGGAATAGTACAGTTATTACACACTAGCAGCTTCTTTCCAATACAGCAAGAGGTGAGATGATGATGAGTAGCATGACATGGACTCTCAGGCCTCCATGATCTACACGGATCGGGCATTTTTTGAAACACAGAATCTTTGAGGTTGTAAAGCATCTGACCTGTATGTTTCCTTGAAGGCTAATGTCACACCTACATATGGGCTGGCAGAGGGGAAGAGAGAGAAAAGTAAAAAAATTCAAGCAGTTTTAAAAATTATTTTCCAATAAGTTTAACACTGTGAAACACTAGAACCATTCTTATGAGCAGAAAATGTGAAAACAGTGAGGCCTGGGTAGAACGAACAGCATGCCTTTAAAAGGAAGGAGCAGATAGTGGCAAGACTGAACTCCGTGATGGCTGGTTTCCCCTTAGGCAGAGGCCCTGCCTTAGACATCCGTGCTATTACACGGCGGATGTGGAGTCAGAGGAAAGAATCCATCCTGCTGCTATTCGCACAGGCGAATTTTCACAGAAAGAATACATTCTTTCCCATGATTTTTCCAAATAGGAAACATTTTTATGTGGGGTACCACACCTAGATGAAAATTCTAGAAATGTGTTTCCATCTTGAAATAGTGTAGAGTGGGCTTTATTTGTCTAATGTTTAGAAATCTGTTGAATACGTATGGTGTGAATTTGAACATTTCCTACTTCTACACTTTAGTGGGGAAGTTTTTTTGGAATGCTTTATGATTTGAATTTGCTGTGTAGAGAGAAAAGTTGGGAGAGGTTTGCAGAATTTAGATCATGAGGGGTATGGATCAAGAGGGATGGATGACAACATGAAGCTTTTGTTGGCATCACAGAATTCCAAATAGGATAGAGACAGGATCTGGTTTACATTCTAGAAACCTGACCCTGAAGTCAGTGGAATGAATAGATTGTAGCCAGGGGATTCTGCAGTCAGATCAATCAGAAACCTATTTGAGAAGGAGAAGGACCTGAACCAAGGTAGTGGTGGTGAGGATGGTTTCAAGGGGAAGGCTCAAAGTGAATGTCACTATGAGGTGTCTGGGCGACCTTTCAGGTTTCGGCTTACCTGGTTAGACTGCTGGAGGTGCCGTCATTCAATAAAACATAAGCAGCTACAAGAGTAGGGTTGTGGGTGAAGATGCATTAAGTCTGCAGGTGCTGGATTTGCGGGGCTTGTGAGATACCCAGGTAGAACTATTTAGTCAGACATAGGAGTCTGGGACTTGGCGTGAGTTCTGAGTTGAGCCCATTCATTCGAGAGTGATCGTCTCAATAGGTGATAGCCGGCGTTGGCCATGGTTGTGATGGAATTTGTAGAGTATGGTAAAGTCAGAATCACAGAAGACTGAGGTGAAAGTCTAGGGAACAAGAAGAAAGGATGAAAGACTGATCAACAGGTGAAAATAGAAGATGGATCAACAAACAGCAACAACAGCCACAAACAGAAGGTCCTTGTGGCCCTGAAGCCAAAGGAGAGGTGCGGCCGTCAGAATCAGACCTGTAGAGAAGTCGAGTGTGACCATGAGTAAAAAGTATCTGTTGAACTGATAACGAGGGAAGAGCGTCAGTATTGTGGCCAGGACAGAATTCAGGTCTGTCTTTGGAAGGAAAATGTTCCCAGCCCTTGTCTCACATTTGTTTGGATCTAGTGGGTTTTCTTATAGTTGGAATTTTTGATGGAAATAGAGCCTGGTGACATCACACATCTATGGTGTGAATAATGACAAAAAGGGTTTATTTATTTAATTTTATTTTTTGATTACAGTTTATAATCAATATTGTTTTGTATTAGTTTCAGGTGTATATCATAGTGGTTAGACAATCATATACTTTACAAAGTTGTCCCCCAGATATTTCAAATACCCATCTGGCACTATACAGAGTTATTACAATATTATTGACCATATTCCCTACGCAGCACTTTACATCCCCGTATTGTTTGGTAACTACCAATTTGTACTTCTTAATCCCTTCATGTTTTTCATCCAGCCCCCTAACCCCTTCCCCTCTGGCAACCATCAGTCTGTTCTCTGTATCTATGAGTGTGTTTCTATTTTGTTTGTTTGTGTATAGTGTTCTTTAGACTCCACATGTAAGTGAAATCATATGGTATTTGTCTTTCTCTGTCTGGCTTATTTCTAGGTCCAGCCATGCTGTTGCAAATGATATTTCATTCCTGTTTATGGTTGAATAGTATTCTGTTGTATATATGTACCACAGCTTTTTTATTCACTCATCTATTGATGGACACTTAGGTTGCTTCCCTATCTTGGCTATTGTAAATAATGCTGCAATGAACATAGGGGTGCCTACATTTTTCAAATGAGCATTTTGGGTTTCTTCAGATATATACCTAGAAGAGGAACTGCTGAGTCATAAGGCAATTCTATTTTTAACTTTTTGAGGAACCTCCATACTGTTTGTGGCTGCACCAAATCTGCATAAAAGGGTTTATTTTTAAATGTTTCCTTTCTTATGTTTGGGTGTTAATTTGATGAAAATAGTACTAAACTGTGTCTTCCAAATAGGAACTGGTCAAGCATACCACTGACCCCACAGAGAAGGCGAATTTGAAACTGGCTCTTGATGCAATGAAGGTAAAGTAATGCATTATGACCTTGTTTGTGTTTTATTCTTGCCTGGAAACAATAGAATACAAACTGCTAATATATATGCATGATATGCTAATATATACACATATTATAATATATATAAGTATTTGTATAGTTTTGTTTTTGGTGGGGAGAGCTGGATATTTTTAACTGAAATAGAAATACTTGCATGAATTTAATTGTTAGACAAAAGCACATAAAACCAAGAGGTGTATTAAAATAACTTTTGTTATTTATGAATGTATGATGACTTCTGTGACCACCAGGAATGATTTCATATCATGGTTTTCTTTGACACTCTCTGTATGTACTAACAGAAAACTGTTGGCTTATATAAGCATCAGGTTGGCAGGTGACCTCAGAACACAGGTGTGATTTATTTTCTCAGGTGCGGCTGTCTGCCAGGTTTACCTTTGTGGGCACTGTGCGGCAGTATGTGGACTTTCAGTTTGGGTTCTATTTTCAGGTCAATCTGAAAGTTAAGAACAACCAGTAGATAGAGGTAGACTTTCTGAACATGTGGGGAATCTATAAAACCCAATTTCCACGTTATGCTGGACTTGAACTTTGAAAGAAATACTTGTCCCTAATTTAAAACATAAGCAAATGTATCCTCAACAAAATCTAACGTGACCCTGCTGAGAACAATGATGATTACCTATCTGAGACCCTGTGCCATTTTTGAGTTACTCAGCTGTTTAGCAGACTCTGGTACCCTGTCAGGAAACATCACACGTTATTTATTGTTATGAAAAAAAAATCATACCAAGGGTCTAATTTTTAAAGAAATTATTTATAGAGACATCCCATGGAAAGTCAGACTTTCATATAGAGCAAAGTTCAAGACTGCTTTTCTGCTTGAGTTCTGTTCCCACTGTTTCAGCTGAACTGAAGAGAATTGGGGTGGGGGAGAACCCAGAAAACAGGAAAATCTAGAGCACATACAATAAAAATAGCTAGTGACAGTGTGGAAAGATTAGCTAATGTTTCTTCAAAAATGAGAACAGACATTTTATAATAAGTGACGACAGCACAGGGAGAAACATGGCCCGCGTTCGTGGTGTACTTTAATTCCCTGAGTTCTCTCATCTCCTTCCCTTCTCCTTTATTGTTAACTCTTTAAAAGGGAACTGGCTTGCCCAGGCCAGTGTGGCTCAGTGGATTGAGCATCATCCCATAGACTGAGAGGTCCTGGTTCAATTCCCGGTCAGGCACAGGCTCGGGTTTCCGGCTTGATCCCCAGTGGGGGGCACGCAGGAGGCCACCAATCGATGTTTCTCGCTCACATTGATGTTTCTGTCTTTCTCTCTCTCTAAAAAATCAATAAAAACATATTTAAAAAAATAAATCAAAGGGAACTGGCTTCCTTGACTGAATGCTCTCAGGAATGAAGGCACTGATTGCAGAACACAGTCCTGCCAGATTCCTTGTCTAACTTTCAGTGCCTTTTCCCTCCCTTGCTGAGCTTTCAGTATTGCCCTTTTTCGGTCGGGAGTAAAAAGTAATTCTCTCAAGGTTGGTTATTAACGTGTTTGGAATTTGCATTCTCCTGACCCAGTCCCCTTGCTGTTGTTCAGCATGGGGGCATGTTTTGTTTGCTCCTGCCCTCCTCTCCCCAGGCCGGTGGTGGCAGCCCTGCAGTCTTCCCGCTGCCCTCCAGGCGTTCTTCACTTGCTCTTGATGAGCAGCTGTGATCGATCTGCGTTCGTGTGATTACCATAGAAAAGCCGCGCTATGCTTTTGCTGCTCTTGAAATTAATGATGTGTTTTCTTTCAAACAATCCTCATCTCTTCTCCGATCTTATTGTGCCTTCTTTTTTGTCCCTGTCTCTTTATTCTTTAGGACTTGGCACTATATGTGAACGAAGTGAAGAGAGATAATGAGACCCTGCGTGAAATTAAACAGTTTCAGCTGTCTATAGAAAATCTGGTATGTAATTATCATTCCGTCCAGCTTCCCTAACCCACAAATCGGGGGACACTCCAAGAGTTGTTTTCGAAGAAAAAATAGTTTACCTTCAAGTTTCTAATTCTAGTTTTTTTCTGATTTCTCTTTGGCAGCATCCACGTGGATGTCTCGTGGCACCTGTGACAAGTCATTGTCCAGGGACTTTCAGCCATGAGTTGTCCTCTCTCCTTAACCACATGGCTTCTTCCCCAGCAGTCCACATTCTAGACATCGAGTCCATGTTTTTTCTCTTCCTCACCCCTGTACATACTCATGGCTGATTCCTGTTAATTTACTCATTTTATGTATATTTACTGGGTGACTACCATGTGCCAGGCATTTAGGTTGAGGCTGGGGCTGGGGCTGAACTCTGAACAACACGGTCTCCTGGTGGAGGAGACAGTAAAAAAGAGAGATTAAAAATGCTATTTTGAGATAGAGCTGTGAACAGGGTGATGCAACAAGAGGGTAAGAAGGGGTGTCCTAGTTTAGATACAACGGTTAGAAAAAGTCCTCCTGAGCCCTTTGCCTCAAACCTGAAGCATAAGAAGCCAGCAGCACAGGGATCCAGGGGGAAAGGATTCTAGGCAGAAGCCGTAGTGTTACTGGTGGGGAGTGGTCCTCGTCCCCACCTGTTGCTCGTAAGAGTGGAATTCTTGCAATGTCCCCAGAAAAATAACTTCCTGAGATTTGCATAGGAGGGTGAGATATGGTAGAATGCTTTAGTTATGTGGAATCAAACCCCTGAGTTTGCAAGCTCCTATTTCCCTCAGTCTAGTCATAGAAGAAATATAGCTGAGGCTTCAGCAGAGCTAAAATCAGAACCAGTATCCAAAGTTTTCTTTTCATATTGGAGCAGGGTTCAGTCCATCATCTGGACTTAGCTTGTGTTTCCCGCTACAGTCCATCAGACCTTTGCTTGTGGGGTTCACATGGCCTTAGGCCCTACGGACACATGCAAGAGAGCCAAGAGCAACAAGAGACAGAACTCCTTTGTTCAGGGCATTATGCGTCCCCAAATTTTCATGGGCTTGCAGCGGCCCTGCCCCCTCCTAGCCAACTATCTTTGTTTCCAGGTTAGATTGACAGGCAAGTACCTTCCCTGTGTCACCCCAACTTCACTAGACATGCATCTGTCTCTCCTTTGTTGGACCCCTTCCCCCAATGTTCTGCAGGGAATGGGCTGGTGGTTCCCTGGGGAGTGTGAAATTGCAGCTTCCTGGTGAAGCTGCCCAGATGACATGCCTGTAATGTCTGGCCTTCCCTTTGCTCCTTTCCTATTATGAGTAACTAGCTAATTACATGGTATCAATAGGAAGTGAAATGGCCAGACATAAGCAAGAGCTGAAGAACAGGTCAAGAAGCTGAAAGGCAAGAGTGACTGAAGACTGGGAGAGAAAGGAAGAATGGTGGGCTCTGAAGAGGGCGAGGTGGGCGGGAGGACCCCACATATAGTATATGTCCTCTTGGGACTGGCTTATTTCATGTAGCATAGTGTCTTCAGTGTTCATCAATGTTGTAGTGGGTGTCAGAAATTCCTCCTTTTCTTTTTTAAAAAGAATTTCCTTTTCAAGGTTGAATAATGTAACATTGATTGTCTATACCTCACATTTCTGTTCATTCATCTGTCTGTGGACACTTGGCTGTTGTGAACAGGGGTGTACCAATATCTGTTTGAGACTTTGCTTTCGCTTCTTTTGGCTATACATCCAGAAGTGGAATTGCTGGATTGCATGGTAATTCTGTTTAAGGAATAGTCATATTGTTTTCCACAATGGCTGCACCATTTTATATACCCATCAGCAATGACAGGAGTTCCAGTATCCTCTCACTCATTTGGATAATATCCATCCAAATGGGTGTGAAGTGGTGTCTCATTGTGGTTTTGATTTTGCATTTCCCTAATAATTAGTGATGTTGAATATCTTATCATGTGCTTATTGGCGATTTGTATATCTTCCTTGGAAAAGTGTCTGTTTAAGTCCTTTACCTGTTTTTGAATCAAGGTGGTTTGTTTTGTTGTTGTTGAGTTGTAAGAGTTCTTTATACATATATCCTTCTATATACTGACAAGAATATCAATCCTTATCACACTTTGTTTGCAAGTATTTTCTCCCATTCTGTGGGTTACCTTTTCACATTGTTGATAGTGTCCTTTGGTGTACAAAATTTTTAATTTTCATGAAGTCCAATGTATCAGTCTTGTTGTTGCCTGTGTTTTTCATGTCATAACCAACAAACCGAATGTTGCCAAATACAGTGTCATAAACCTTCCTCCTGTTCTCTTCTCAGCGTTTTATATTTTTAGCTGTTTCATCCATTTTAAGTTAATTTTTGTTTACAGTGTAAGGTAAGGTTCCAACTTCATTCCTTTCCTGTACATGTCCAGTTTCCCCAGTGCAGTGTGTTGAACAGGCTGCCCTGTGCCCATTGAATGGTCTTGGTACCCTTGTCAAAATCATTTGGCCATATATAGGAGGACTTACTTCTGGATGTTTCATTCTATGCCATTGGTCTAGAAGTCTGCCCATGTCAGTGCTGCACTGTTTTGCTTATGATAGCTTTATAATAAGAATCAGGAAGTAGGAGAGCCCAACTTTGTTCTTTTTCAAGACTGTTTTGCCTGTTAAGGGTTCCTTGAGAGTCCATGTGAATTTTAGGATGGAGTTTTCTATTTCTGCAAAACACATTGGGATTTTGATAGGGAACATTTATATTTATACTTTCTTGTAGTACTGCTAATTAATTACGTATCTGTCTCCTTTATTAAATGTAATTTCCTAAATGTTAGTGATAATTTTCAGTCAATTTTTTTCCCTTAGCACTTTGTATAGTGGGTGCTCATAAATACTTAAAATTATTTTTATTGTCTGTCTCTGGGGAAATGGCTTATTATTATATTTTAATTAAAAAAATTAAAATTACAGTTGACATGCAATATTATATTAGTTTCAGGTGTACAACATAGTGAACATAGTGGTTAGATATTTATATAATTTATGAAGTGATCACCCTGATAAGTCTAGTACCCATCTGATACCATAGTTATTACAATATTATTGACTATATTCCCTATGCTGTACATCCCTGTGACTGTTTTTATAACTGGCAATTTGTACATCTTGATTCCTTCCCCCGTTTCACCCATCCCAACCTCCTCCTATCTGGCAACCATCAGTTTGTTCTCTGTTTCTGTGTGTTTCTGTTTTGTATGTTTTGTTTATTTTGTTTTTTAGATTCCACATATAAGTTAAATCATATGTATTTGTCTCTCCTCTGTCTGACTTATTTCACTTAGCATAGCACTCTCTAGGTCCATTGCAGCATTATTTTATAATAGCCTAGATATGGAAGAAACCTATTGGCTCATTATTTTTCATCATTAAGTCAGAACTTTTCATTCTTGAGATCTCAGATCAGGGACACCATCCTTGACTTTCTAAACCAAAGTAGGTCCCACGGCTGTGCATGCTTCCTGTAACCTTCCCACGGCAGTCCCACTTTGCAATGATATACTTCTGTGAGTATTTGCTTCCCCGCTGTGTCGTGTGTTCCATGAGGGCAGGGTCTGTGTCATTTTCCCCTGTTTCAGTGGCTGGCACACAGTGGATGCTCAATAAATATTAGTTGCTATAACTTCCTTGTGATTTGAATTCTTACAATTAATTCTCTCTTTTGATAGCTAATTTCCTCATTAGGGTTATAAGTAAAATTAATGTCCTCCGTATACCTCCTGGGATGACCAAAGACAGACTGTTTTTGACAATGTATCATATAGATCTGAGCTTTTGAGAGTAAGTGTGCTAAAAATGATAACATTTGTAATGTAATGGAGTAGTTATTCTTAACGAATATCCTCACTAATATTTACTTCTGGTTTTATGTGCTTATGAAAAACTGAGACATATAAATTTTATATTTTAGAACCAACCAGTTTTGCTTTTTGGACGGCCTCAGGGAGATGGTGAAATTCGAATAACCACTTTGGACAAGCATACGAAACAAGAAAGGTGAGGAACAGGAGCAGTAGGTGTTTTCAAAATGAGTAATTCATATCAGGAGACTGAGAAGCCTCACAAACAATTTCTCCAGGACAAAGGAGGGAAACAAAGGAAGAAAAACAAGGGGATAACTCAGCTGATGGTTTTCTAAAAAATTCTCATTTAGATGTGTTAGGTATCCCCCCACCCCTCTGTTCTAGTATCTGTTGATTCGTCTCAGTTCTTAAGTAGGAAATGGCAAATAGAGAATGTCAGCTAGGGTACAGAAAAGTGCACATTAAAATGAGAGGAGAGAGAAAGAACAATAGAATAGATAACTACCATTAAAAACACAATTGGCCCTGGCCGGTTTGGCTCAGTGGTTAGAGCGTCGGCCTGAGGTCCAGAGAGACCCGGGTTTGGTTCCCGCTAGGGGCACGTACCTCGGTTGTAGTTTGTCCCCGGCCCTTTCACGTCGATGTTTCTTTCTCTCTCTCTCTCTTCCTCTCTCTCCCTCCCACTCTATCTGAACAAAAAATGGAAAAATGTCTTCAAGTGAGGATAAAAAAAAAAAAAGACAACAAAAAAAACACACAATTGTTTCTTTTTTTCTTTTTGGTACACATTTTAAAATAACTAAAAATGATACAAAATGTCCTAAGGAAGAAGTCTAAGTGAGGATCATTGAGTGAGTGAGACTTTCTTGAGGGAAATTTGTAGGTGGAATCCTTGAAGATTAGTAAGCTTGGTCTGCTGTCCCTTATTATATATATCTGATTATCATTTGGTTGAAATGGCCGTTTTCTGGACCCTTTGGAGATGAGAAAGTCAGCCAGCAGGGGGCAGCATCAGCTCTTGCTTCCACCTACAAACCCAGACTCTACAGGTCTCTCCTAGGAGACACACCTCCTTTTAGCATCGCCAGGAAAATAGGCTTTGAAAGTGATACAAGTATTAAAGCTACACGAATGTAGCATTATCATGATCATTGTTTTAAAAATGTGTGCATGTAAATCACAGAGTTTTCAACAGGGTGTGAGGATTGGTATTGAATGATGGGATGATAAAGTTTTTCTCCCCAATTACATTGTTTTTAATAAGAAAGAAGAGAAATAGCAACATGTAAATTTAACCATAATTTTTTCTAGATTACGTTTTGCTCATGTAGCACTCAGGCTGTGTTTCAGGTGGGCCTTTAAATCGTGAGGAGAAGCCTGGAGGGTAGCATGGGCCCACAGTAGACCAGGTGTGAACCTGCTCGGCACCTTCCCAGCAGTGTGACCTGGAGCATATGAACTCCCCAAGCCTCAGTGTCCTCCACAGTAAAATGATAGTATCTACCTCCGCACATGGTCCTGGGGATTTACATTAAGCGAGTCATCTTTGCGAGAGGCATTCCAGCCGACTCCTAATAAAAGTTAACTGTCATCGTTTTCATTAATATTATTCTGTGAATGTTTAGCTTTTAAATTTTTAAAAAAAGTAATTGTAAAGGGCAACACTTTATGGGTAATCTCCATTGTTTCTCATAGCTACGTTGAGTGTGCCTATTGGTCTTATTAAAACTTTGCCTGTTTTTTTTAAAATAAGGAAACTGAGGTACAGTGAGGCCATTCATTTACTTAAGGGTAGTACAAAGGTAGGATGCTCACAGTTCCTTCTTTTCAAAGAGCAGCCCTGCCATTGTCTTTACTCAAAGGGAAAACGTTTGGTCGGTTTAATTCAATTTGCAAGAGAAGAATACATGCTTCCGAATCATTTTAAATCACTCTTCCCCTTTCTCTCTCAGGCACATCTTCTTATTCGACTTGGCAGTGATTGTATGTAAAAGAAAAGGTGATAACTATGAAATGAAGGAAATAATAGATCTTCAGCAGTACAAAATAGCCAACAATCCTACGACTGATAAAGAAAATA
Organism: Tadarida brasiliensis; assembly: GCA_030848825.1. Classification (NCBI taxonomy): domain Eukaryota; kingdom Metazoa; phylum Chordata; class Mammalia; order Chiroptera; family Molossidae; genus Tadarida; species Tadarida brasiliensis. Next base: position 8,695,030 of record CM061275.1, on the reverse strand, counting down.
AAAAGGTGAATTCTCGGAAATTAATAACTGTGATTTACTCATAACTTTGAACATTCAAGGAAGGCATGCATGGGAGGGGTAGCATATTGATTCAGGTGTTTCTGTTTCTGGAAATTGATTGGGGAAGTAATTGGAGAATATCACAGCTGATATGTTCATTTCTAATGCTAATGGTCAAGACAGTAAAATACATTTGGCATAGAAATGGTTGTAGATATGAAGTTGACTACAGTAATCTTGGTTGGTCACAGTTCGTTCATGTTATGAGAGGTTTCTGGATGATTACGTGGTGTTTTAGGGAATTTGGGAATGTGGGGTCATAAATGAACGATTCATATTAACCTGAGGAATATTAATTTTAACAGTGGTCTTATGGCTTCTACCTCATCCATACCCAAGGACACAATGGGTTAGAATTTTATTGCAAAACAAAAGATTTAAAGAAAAAATGGCTGGAGCAGTTTGAAATGGCTTTGTGAGTATTTCTGCTTTTAAAAGTGCCTTTTCCCCTTACTGCTTAACTCTCTTATGAATAACGAACTACCAGTAAATGTACTCGAGGGCTTGTAGCCTGCGTACTGCGGCTGTGAGAACACTTGGCAGGAGCCCTGGTGCTGCTCTGCTCTCTGCTCGGTGACTTTGGTCTCCTAGGCAGAGATGTGGGTGAATTTCTTCAAGAAAAAGAAAGAGGGAGCTCTAGCCTTCTGTTTGACTTTTTCTCTTGGGCGTATTTTAATTCTTTAGCTTTCAGCGGCCCATGAAAATAATTATTCTAATGATAAACTTTTAATATGATTACCATGTTTTTAATGCATATGTATTTTTAAATTGAATAGAACCCCCAAACACACACACATGCATATATACACCCATGCACATATCTTATTTTTAATAGAAAGATTGATCCCCTCCCCCCATTTGTTTTAACTCATTTATTGTTCGAATCCTGGAGAAATTGCTTGACGTATTCAATGAATGCTTTAAGAGCTTGGTTTCTTTCAGGGTTCTTTCCTTTGATTAAAGTGGAAGCTCAACAAAGAGGTGGGAAATAATTCAGAGCTGTTTCCAAAGGAAGGGTGTAAAGAGATGTAATTACACAAGAACATACCATTATACAGGGTTCTTTTTCGTTTTGATGTTTATGGATTAAAAGGGGCACAATGACCCTGGATATGGAAACACATCAGTCACCCTGAGATTGAAACTGTGAACAAAAGGTGGAATTCAGAAAAAACACTTTCGTGATCTGCTTCATTTGTATTCTAGCATTATTTACCATTTGCGGACCAATTCTATTAGTTGTGTGTGTGTGTGTGTGTGTGTGTGTGTGTGTGTGTGTGTGTGTGTCTGTTTTCTTTTGCTTTGTTTTAAGAAATGCTCATGTTTGTATAAAATGGAGGTAGGATCAGATTGTTTTATTGTAGTTCTGCAGTGAAAAAATTGGGGTTTCTTTAAGATTATTTCATGTAACATTTTGAGTGATAGGATTATATAGCTAAAATATTTTTCAGCGTATAGACTGTTCTGGATTCAGTGATAATCACTGCCATGCACTGGCCACATGGTCTTAGCCAAGTTATTTAACATCTCAGAGCCTCAGTTTCCTCCTCTGTAAAATAGGGATAAGAGTAATTTGGATTGCAGAGAATCTGGTCAGGCAGAGCGCTCGCCAAATGGCACAGCGGCAGCACATGCTATTAAACGATAGTGGTATCTGTCATTACCACTGTTATTCATATTGTTTTGTATTTAGGATCCCAGTACTGTACTATGGGTACTTGTACAATTAGAGGGCATCTTCCAGGACACTGTTATAGTTCTTGCATCTTATTACTTATTGCAATAATGAAACAAAAGAGGTTAGTCATTGTGAGCATTAATTTAATAGCTGTTCCACAGGGACCCCTTTGCTTTGGGGCACAAGTAATGACGTTGGGGACGTCCATTCAGTGGGCCACATCATGAACCAGTATGCTACTTGAGTGAAGTTCCATGTGACAGACAGACCTGGAGTCGAGCAGGTAGACTTGGAGTGACAGGATGTGGGACTGCTCATAATATGCAAAGGCATCGCTGACCTCAAGCCTTTGCTTTTGTGGGGAAAATGCTAGGCTGGCGTTTTCTCGTGGGTTCTGTAATCATTAGATGAGTGGAGGAATTTCTGCAGAAGAGGGAAGTTAAATTTCTTGTCCAGAGCAGACATACAGACTCGGACTGTATGATCGGCATATCAGTTAATACAGGGTGGGGCGAAAGGAGGTTGACAGTTGTTTGTATGGAAAATAATGTAATGATTAATAAATGGTAATACAAGAATAAACCCTGTATTTCACATATTCACAACTGTGGGCCTACTTTTGCCGCACTTTGTATTTTATTCATTTGCCATAAATCAAGCAGCTAAACTCTGGGTATAAGACTCAACAAGATGGATGGTTAGGTCTGTCTCATGTGACAAGTCTGGGGTAGGTGGATGAGGGTGGCACAATGGCCTTCCAGGCATGTCAGGGACCCAGGCTCAGATTTTCCTGCCATACCATGATCAGCATTTGGCTTCTATCCACAAGGTTGGTCACCTCATCGTCCAAGACGGCTGCTGGAGTTCCAGCTATAGAATCCATATTCCAGGTGCACAAGGGGGTCCCTCACCTTTAAAGATTTTTTTGCAGAAATGCCACGAACTTCTGTTACATAGTACTGGCCAGAACCCAGTCACGTGGCCACATCCCACAAGGGAGCCTAGGAGATATAATCTTTATTCCAGGCGGGATGTGCCTGGCTAAGAATCGAGGTTGTCTTACTATGGGAAAAGGAGAGATGGGGAGTTGTAGGCCACCCTCAGAGGCTGCTACAGGTATGTACAGCTAGGAGTGTGCATGGCTTTGGATTGTTCCCCCACAAAGAAGATGGCTGTCCACACACAGGGCAACTGGGATTCCTAATCTGTGAGCCTTTTCCAAGCCCCTCAGCAGTACGATGAAACACCCATGGAAGTAAATGCTGTCTGCGGCTCGGAGCCCCACGGGCTGCCCAGGCAGGTGGTGAGGCAGTGGAAGAGTCTTTTCTTTGGAGAGTCGCTCACAGTTGCTGTTGAGGGCTTCTGCACGCAGGGTTTATGCCGTGTCTGGCAAAATAAAGATACTCAGGATTTTATTCAAGCATCAGAATATTCCATTATTTTATTTCCTCCCCTCTGTTTCGAAGCTCGTTCAGCAAGAAAGCCCCGTGTCCCCCTTTGTAAGACAGCGAGTCTTTGCTTATCTTGTGCTCAGAAAAATAGAGTAATCTAGGTAAGTCCTGAAGCTTAAGACTTCACCTGCGGTTCACATTTTGCCATTTTAATCCCATTACCTAAAGTTCCAGTATTCTAATTCTATAAGCCATGGTGAATAAAAGAAACCTAAGACGATCTGTAGTACTCATGGCGCCCCACGAAAAACTGTGCCCTGTGGGTCTACGCAGGCTGGCTTCTTCCAGGCTCTTTAGCAGGAACACAGGTCCCTAGTCCTCCAGGACATCCTAGGGTGTTGCTTTAAGGAACTCTGGAAAGGAAAGGGAGGCATTGGTGGGAGGCTGATGGGAAATCAAGGGAGGTGATATTTTAAGGCTGATGAAATGCTTGCCAGTTCTATTTAGAGAAGATGGCAGGTCTGCTGTTTACAGGATGACTGGATCATTTTTATTTAAAAAAAATTGCAAATCACCTTTAAGGTGTGAACACTGCTCTTAATTTAGAACATGAAAAAAGACCACAGAAAAGCATGGGTGCCAATAAACAGTACGTATCCAGTAACGCAGATCATCTCCCCGGAGGCGGAGGCGACCTCAATCTCACTCCCTACCTTTCCCAAGGACATCCCATCCCTGCTCAGTAGCCATGTGCTTTGACCTCCTTTGGCCATAACCACTCCTGGCGCTAAGATATGCAGTGAACCAGTCTGAGCTCGGCAAACCTCCGTAGAAAGGCTGAGCAAAGGGAAAGCAGCAGCCCCACTGGGATGGGGCAGGGAGAGGGATGCTGTGTTGTTGTATATTTTTGCTGTGGAGGTTGTTGGAACAGTTATTGAGCTGAATAATGTTTGAGAGCGATAGTCTTGGGGACCCCGCTCTAAAGAATATTTTTAAATCTTTAAGAGACTGATTGATACTCATCACTCATTCTTATTATTTATTTCCAAAAGGGCTTTTTGTTGTGGTCTCTCACAGTTCCAGTTAGTTATCTGTGAAATGGATGGCAAACATTTTTATTAGCTTAAGCTAGTTTCCATAATGTCAGAAAATGTGGCCAATAGAAATGTTCAACATTTTATTAGGAAGCTGAGGATATGTTTCCCCCACCCCTTATATCCAGTGTGTTTTCATGAATTCTGTTATATTTAAATTAATAAACATTGTCCTACCCATGTTAGAGCTCAGCAAACCAGCTATCACGGGAACATTTCAGCAAATGTGGCCAAGTTCAGTTCCGGGGGTCTTAGGTCAGCCTTTTCTTTATCCACAAAGGCACTAAAATAAGCAACTGGCTTCCAATCCTTTGTCTAAAACTGGAGTCAGGTCTTTCTATTCTTTTCACTGTCACTAGGACCTAGAGAAGTGATTTTCAACCTTTGTCATCTCATGGCATGCACACACTACTTACTGAAATTCTGCGGCACACCAAAAGATATACTATTTTTTGCCGATCTGACAAAAAAAAAAAAGGTATAATTTTGATTCATTCACTCTGGATGGCTACTGTTGTGTTGGCTATTGTCATTTTTTTATTTGACCATCCAAGGAAAAGGAGGTCAGTGCTCCTGACTAAACAGTCAGGTATCACATGTTTTAAAAATTCTTGCGGCATACCAGTTGACAATCGCTGACTTCCAGGACCAGACAGTTTCTTTAACTGTTCCAGAAATAAGTAAAAGTTGGGTAAAATATGAAATAAAAAATTGGATAATAGAATAAGAAGACTTTTTAAAAAGATTTTTCAAAATTGGTTTTTAGAGAGAGAGGGAGAGAAACATTGATTGGCTGCCTCCTGCACACCCCCTACTGGGGATCAAGCCTGCAAACCAGGTATGTGTCAAGACTGGGAATCAAACCCGCAACCTTTTGGTGCACAGGGTGATGCCCAACCAACTGAGCCACACTGGTCAGGGCAAGAAGACTTAAAATTTTTTTTTCCCCTTTATTGATTATTTTTAGAGAGAGAGGAAGTGAGAAGGAGAGAGAGATAAAAACATTGATGAGAGAGAACATCGATTGGCCACCTCCTGCACGCCCCCCACTGGGGATTGGGCCCACAACCTGGGCATGTGTCCTGGAATCGAACCGGCAACCTCTTGGTGCATGGGTTGACACTCAGCCACTGAGCCACACTGGCCGGATGAGCAAGAAGACTTTTTAAATGGACGAGTTAGAGAAAGAAAAGTAATAAAGGGGGAAAAAAAAAAAAAAGAAAGAAAGAAAGCATTGCCTGTGGTAGAAAATGGTGGATTCTGACCCAGTCTCTGTAGTGCTCATTGAAGGGAACTGGAAGGTCCTCTTGCCTGGAATTATTTTTTGACAGACTTGACCCAATTCTTGTAATTCCCACAGTTCCTATTTACTCCCTAGAATGAAGAAAGCTCCCTTGAAGATCTATTCACACTCTTACCACAATCTAAGAACGTCACTGTGTACCGTAAGCCTGGCATGAGGCTCCATGAATTGTCTAAGGGGAAGGAGCATAGAAATAATCAATGTCTGCTGAAGTATTAGCCCAGCATAGATATCTGTAAGTGTTCAGAGCAGGGGTAAGGACGTCCCAGAGCTGGGGAGGGCTGGGGACCGGCCGCACTGTCACGTTGGCCACCAGAGGACAGCCCTGCACGTTGTTCCCAACATGAACCCCAGAAAGGAGTGTTCTCCACGCGAGGTGAGCAGGGGCAGGAATCCAGCCCTTAACTCCACAAGTGGCATTTGATCTGGACCACAGTGTTTCTTTGCAATTTATTCGCCATTATGTCCAGAAGGGCTCCGAGGCCACTCACTGTAAAAAGCACTCATGCCACAGAATTAAGAAGAATTTAAATAATCAGAGGTCAGTGGGAACAACATTTTGAAGCCTTTTCCTCAGACTCAGGCTCCACTCGACATGCACATTTTCCTGAAATTTACCTTGTGCAGTTTATACCATAAAAGCAATGAGTTTGTTTTTCACATTTTTAAAAATAAAATTATATTTCATCAAATATAATTAGATTTAATCTAAAGATATAGCTCAGATATTCTGGATACCAGAGAGATAATGACCAGAGGAAATTGCATTCATTGTACAAGTATTTATGGAGCATTTGGCCTTGTTTCCAGACACTGTTGGAAGCCCTGGGCATCTAGCAATGAAGGAGCTATTGCAATTGAATTTAAATACTGTAACTTCTAAATATTATCATTTTCAGTTAATGGATAATGGATTGAATTTCAAGACGGAATTCTTGATATTGCTATTGAAATAATCTCTTCCTTCCAACCCACTTACTCAATTATAAATAGATAGAGGCCCAAGAATTGCCCTCTGCCTCTCTACATGTAATCAGTTTCTCACCAAGCTCTGCAGATTGACTCTGACCCCTGTTTGTAATCTTCATCCTCACCTCTGGCATCTCTGATTAGTGTCTTCATTCTGCTCCCTCCCGACCAGTCCGTTGTTCAGGAAGCATCCAGGGTGATCTGATTGGGTCCTGCCCTACTTAAAACCCTTCATTGGCTATTTATTGCTTTCGGTATAATATCAAAATTGGTAGCAGGACCTCAGCAGGCCCTTCATGATTTTATCCCGCCCATCTTTCCAGCTGCATCTCACATGCGTTTCACCCATGCTCCATTTGCTGTCGTGGGAATGAGTGTATCTCAGTTCTGGGAACAATGCACAGGCCTCAGCTGTGCCCCCCTGAGGGTTCCCTCCCTAGTACAGTCTTGATAACTGCTCTTTGGGTAGCTGGTTCCTTATCCTACAGATCTTGGCTTTCAGTGTCACTCTGTGAGAGAGATCTCTCCTGACCACTGTGCTGACTGGTCACCTCACCCCTCCAGTCTTCTCTGTCGACCAGAGGGCTGGCTGGATACAACGTGTCCAAGTGCAGTGCTGACGGCCTTCCTTCCACTCAGCAGTCCTCTACTTGTTAAAGAGAACCTGTCACACACCTGCTCCATTTTACCTATCCTTTCTCCTTCTGAAGAATGAAGATTCTTCCTTGTTTGTTAGGAGGAAAGCTAAATTGAACTACATGGTTAATACTGGGAGAAAGGGAGAAGGAAAGCTCTATGGGTCTGGGAAACGGAAAGAAAGTTTTGGGTTTTGGTGTGAGTGAGGCTCTGGACCAATTCTGGGGTCTGAGGGATTTGGAAAGGGGAAGGGGCCTTTGACATGTATTTCTGTGGACACTGAATTATATTCCCTTTTGTTTTCTTTGAAATGCTAAATAAAGAATGAAATTTGTCTTTTTGGTTTGTTTGTTTGTTTGTGTGTTTTTGCTATTGTGGTTGCTGTATGTGTACCTCTAATGCCTCAGGCCAGAGAGAGCCTGCCCTGGCACCCTGGGGCTCGGAGGAGTGAAGCTGCTATGTTACACATCAGTTTAAGATTAAGAATGTGGTTGAGCGTCTCAAGAGAAGGTGGTCTTTGTTGTTGATTGACAAGAGACTCATATTTATCATATTAATGATTTGGCAGCAACTTTGACATTCTGTTGTGTAAATTTAAAAGACTCTGTTTATATCTTTGCCCAGATGGAGATCCTCCAGTATGCACAACGCCAAGTCAGAGGGCTCTGTAGCAAACCAGACTATTACTGCTGCTGCTGCGGTGGGATGGCAGTGCTACTCCTCTCTCTCCTCCTCGTCCTCCTCTTCATTTTCTCCATCAGGAGGTCTTTTTGGATCTTCTCAAGTATATAAATAAGTTTCTGTTGAAACTATAAAATTCGTCTCCTGGAACATACTTTCTCTGGAAGCACCCAGAGAGTAAACACTTTTGACTTTGTGGGCCATCCGGTCTGTGTCGTTCTGTCGCTGTGGTAAGAACACAGCCAGAGATAATGTATCAAGGAGGGCGTGTGCTGGTCCCAGCTACAGGTGACGGGCTGGCCGTGTTCCACCTGTGAGCTGTAGTCAGCAACCCCTGCTTCACAGCACCAAAAAGATAGTTTAGGCCTAGGCAATGGAGGGAATAGGAGGTGTTCCTAAGTGATCTCTGCTGTCCTGGAACCACATGGTGGCCTTTTGTAGAAGTGTGATAGATATATATGTTTTTAGTAGCACTAATTCCTGTGTTGGCCATCATGATGATTTAGCTCCAGAATGTTCTCTTCTCCACCAAAACCAAACTACCTGGATGAAGGGTCTGTATTTTGGCATTATTTTGTACTGTCCAACTGAATATCCAAAGTATCTGCTCCAGGAGCAGACTGCACTTATCCAGGGCTCTGGTTTCATTAAGTTTTGTTACGTGGTTGTAGGAAAGGACCATGAGGCCCACCAAATCAAGGCCGTTAACGACAGGGGAAGCGTTTCTGTGCTCAGTAGTCAACCACGTCCGTGAGGGCAGTTTTCTTTGGCGACAGCTCTTTGTGGTCTTGAGGCACTGTCTTCCAAGCAGTGATGACCGTTGTCCCTGCTACTTACTCTGCACTTTCCTTCCTGGAGAACTACAAGGGAGACAATGTGGTGTCAGGAGCTGGCCCAAGAGGGAGCCTTCCTGGGTGGGCTGCGTGTGGGGCTGACATTTTGACTGTGGTAGTAGTTGCTTGGGCAGTTTCTGGGTGTCCAAACCCTATCAGGGTCTGTTTGGAAGCTGGTAGCCTTACAGGCATAACAACCAAAGTATCACCCGCAAAGCATCTCTGTATTTGTTTGCGCACATGCATTGTGGCTCTCGGGAGAAATTTGCTCTAAAAACAACCTTTTATTCTTTCTCCTTGAAAGACTTTCATTACCAGCTTTTAATCTGAAGAATTTGTTTATGGATATGAAATCCACGCCGACAGGATCTGTTGCCCCAGGTTGTGCTGAGTCGCAGGGTATTGACCTCGTCACATTCATCTCCCAGGCGAGCCAGCCGCATTCTCCCAGGCCGAGCCAGCGCATTCTCCCGGAGTCTAACACATTGTCTCTAACCTTCAGAACTGGCAGTTAAGTCGGCAGAGGGAGCTGGACCTTCGGTTCCTGGCAGCAGTAGTAGAAGCAGGACCCAGGACAGTGCTCAGAAAAATCACCGCTGTCATGAAATGGAGTCTTTGAGTCGCCTGTTTGATCCAGACACATGCAAAAGCAATTCATGCATGACAAAGCATTAGTAAATACTAAGTAGTATTCTTCTTCTGGTTTTGCCTAGTGGAAAGCAGCCTCTCTCCTGCTCTCTGGTCATATGTAATACTTGTTGGACATTTTTCTGGCATCCCCAGGCTGATAGGAAGGAGAAATAAGTTGTAGGCAGGAGGAAGAATGTGTACACATCAAAATCTCCATCAGCAAGTAAGCATTGCTGTTGTTAAAACTAAATGCAAATAAAGTGACTAAGCTGAATTAGTGTTGGTTTTCCTGAGCTTTGATAACAGAGCCTTTGATCGATTGTGTTTTTCCTTCTTCTTATATGAATAACAGAGCAACCAGGAGAGTTGAACTGGGCGGTGGTGGTCACTGTGCCGTCTCCGGCTTGTCTGGGTGATGTAGAGATGAACACAAGGACTAAGTTTGTTTTGGAATTATTTGTCATAGTGAGTCAACTATGTATATGGTTTCCTCTAAGAAAATAACCTAGTAAATGAATTCTATAATAGTGAGCAAGCTTTAATTGATGTCTAAGCCTAATAGTTAATGTCACGCGTACTACTTTTAGGACATTTCTTGATAAGAACAATATTCAGTCATGGGAATTATTACTTTGGGCTATACGATATAAAATAAGCTGCAATTGAAGAGTGGCCATCCTTGTAATGAAAATATGGGAGAAACGTCACTGTTCCTCTTCACAGGACAGTAAGCCATAGCAATCTATGGAGAGAGAAGGAAGTCAAACTGAAATGATTATTGAGTGAGACTGAATATTGTGCATCTATATTCAGTCATTTGTTCATGTGTTTATTGAGCATCTCAAATATGCCCAGGAACTATTCTAAGCATTAGGGATATAATGATAGATAAGACACGTTTTCTTCCCTCATGGAGTTTACATTCTAATGAGGCTTATATTTTCAAGTCCTCATTATCCTGTCAATGCAAAGCAGTGGGAAATTGCAAGATACGTGAAATGCTTCATACCCCATTATTTTGGTGGAGGAGCATAGAACTGGACATTTTAACATGGAGAAGTCCAACGCATTGTGATGCTGCCTGGCACGTTCCGAAAGAGTTATTAGCCCTCCAGGGAGCTAAGAAAAGGCGTTTGTAACCGGAAGCTTTTCCTCTTCATTTAGAAAAAGTAAGTTGTTAGAGGTGAAATAGATGTATTTTTATTTTGCTTTAAATAACTAGGAAAAATTGCCACTTGCTACTGATAAGTAATTTAGAAAAATTAATTTGTTCTAGGTGCTTCCCCCTGTATTTTCTGAACACCTGTTTGGATCACGATCCCCAGAAACCATGCTGCTTTGTAAACTCATAAACCCTCCGAAGGGGAGTTTCAGACTATCTTATTCCAACCATTTAATGCCTGAGTCTTTCCTACAAGTTCTTTCACAGGGTAGCCTGTGCTTGAATGTCTCTTGTGATGAGGAACTCACTACCTCTGCTCATTTATTAGTTTGACTGTAGAAAGCTCTCCCATATAGTGAGTTGAAATCTGTCTGTTCAAGTATAATTTCCTAATGTTTAACTTTTTCCCCTATATGGTAATCCTTTAAATATTTGGAGGTAGCTGTTCTTCCAAGTTCATACTTTAAAGATTCTTTCCCTTGAATAAATGAAAACTAACTTAATTGGGGAAGATTCTTTCGTGAACTAGTCTAGTTGAGTACTAATCTGGAGTAGGTAGAGGGACGGTAAATGGAATGTTTGATTTCCAGCCACTATGATGGGGAGGGCAGGATGTTAGCTGCTCTCATCTCCATGAAAAGTAAAAGAGCGTTTTAATTTTCAAGGTGTTTAGAAATCAGTTTGAGGACTTCTGATGGAATTATGCATGGCATTTTTTTTCTGATTCAAGTATTATAAGGAAGATTTTGGATTTTCCTTCGTGTTAGAGTATTTAGAGTCTGGTGACATGTAAGGGCTGTGCCTCGCTCTTGTGGAGTGTTTTATAGTTCCCAAAGTGTCTAGATAACACTGCATTCCATTCCCCAGGGGTCCTGTGAGGTAGCCAGGAAGGTATTATCTTTAAAAAGTTTTCAGAAAATAAAGGAGAGATTAAGTATTGTGTGTGTTTTTCAGTTAACAAGTGACAGAGACTGTTAAATCCCAACCTAGAGCTTTTCCCTCACACCATGCTGTCTGCTTTTATAGCAAGAATACCCACTGTGTCCTCCAGAGACGCGAGTTTCCTCCAGTTTGTTTTATAAGCAAGGAGTACTTTTGTGTAGTATATTTAAACACGAGATTTAGAACTTAAATACTTTCCATTTCGTTTTTAGTTGCCGTTGGGTAAGAATTGGATATTTTCATACAATCAAATAATAAGTAACATTGTGCATATTATTAATAATTTGTAAGGATGACTGGGGCTTCAAAGGATTTCCTTAGAGTAAAATAAATTAGGTTTTAATTTACAGGTTAATTTATTACAGGATTTTTGGTCACCACATTGTAGGGTTAAACCTAATGTGATGTATGCAAAGCTTTTGTTTTTAATTTTATTTGAATGGATGGTGTTTTCTTATTCTAGTTGTGTAGATAATGTGAGGTTAGTCTCAGAGTTCAGATTCTCTTTTTAGAGGTAAAGGAACTGGGGAGGAAAAGCCTCATGTTCTGAGACTAAGCCCTGGCCAGTTGTCAGGGTGGATTAAGATGAGTTCTAGATAAATGTGGATGTTTGTTTCCATCTAGAACATAGGTAACACTGGAGTGTGTTACATAGTCACTGGAGGTAGGGGCACAGGGTGGTAACACTGTCATCTTTCTCCTTCAGGGTAAACTTTGCCCTAATACTGAGTGGCGTCGTCTTCCTGGGAAGAGCCAGGTTGGAGGTGGTTATCTGACTCATGTACTTGGCCTGTGTGTCCCTTATTAGAATAGCAGACTTTCCTCCAAACATCTTTCTCTAAGAAAGTTTGAGAGCTCAGACTATCGATCTGCCTCAGAAGTGATCAGAACAGTCCTGTGCTCAGTGGTCCCTAATTACTCACTCCTCTCTGCGTCTTCATGCTGGCAACGCCGCCGTGCCCCCCCCCCCCCCCCAGCAGCCAGGCTTTGGGGAGAAGAAGGAAACTTCAAAAGTCACAGAGGCTCTAACTTTTTGGGCTTTATAAATAAAAAATTTCATTAAAAGTACTATCTTATTTTATAAAGTTTGTTATAGTAAACAAAAAAAAAACCCTTTAGTATTTATTATTCTTTAAATCTTTCCTTGCTTCGATCCTCTAAGAGAATTCACATTTGCTGACATTGACATTATATTTCTAAGCACAATGCTACACTTATTTGTCTCATTAAATCTTCATAAAACTTAGGAGGGGGCCACACACTCCTGATGGAGCAGGACCCACCCAGGGCCCCTTCGGCGACCGTGTTGCAAGGTCTGCTTTTTCCAGTCTTTTCTCCAAAGAGTTTCTTGCCCTCATGACTAGGAAGGAATAAAACAGATGTTTTATTAAACTCAGTTTTTCTCTCTCCTAACCTGAAACTGCAGACTTCCTGTATTTTTCTTTGTTTCTTCTCCCCCGTATAGTCAGAGCAACCAGAAATGAAATTCATCTGTTATTGTACACCAGGTCTGCTTTATGTAGTCTTTGACTAATGACTCTTTGGTCGGAATCAACTCGGGGATCTGTTCTTTGATAGCACATTAATAATATATGCGCATTAAAGCTTCTCAGAGAATATTTGAGCTCTGACATATCGAACACTGGCTTTTTAAATTAAAGTTGCTGCTGTCGGTGCATTTTAAAAACGGGATAGCTTGGAAAGAGCATTGCATACATAACAAAATAGACCCGAGGTCATAGTTTACTAAGGCAGAACTCTTCCCTGCCTGTTTAATTGTGGTAAAGGTTGGAATTGGTTTTTCAATTATCGTGATGACTTAAACATCTTCCAGATTGAGGAGGAACTAAATGGTTTGGTGGGGCTTTGATTTACTAGAAGAACAACCTAATGGATTGTCTGCATACCATAGAGACTAGGAAGAATGAATTAGAAACTCCTGTGAGCCCTTCAAGCTAGGAAGTACCAAGATGGAAATGATGCTTGGTGACCGGGATGACTCTGCATGGAGCCCCCAGGCTGGCATTGTTGTCTCTTGCAGACACTTTTTTTTATCTGGTTATAAAGAGCTAAGCATCCTTTTTGCTGTGGCATTGGATTGGTGCAAGTTGGTAAGTAGTCCGTGCTAGGCCTTTTCTTCAGTACAGCAGATTTGGGGACGTTTTGTGTTAGACACATAAACATATTTCTACACATATATGAACCAAGCATATTCATACAGGAGACTCCTTCATGAGAGTTTTTCTTTGGGGGAATGTAACAAAGAACCCTAGATTTGGAACTCCAGAGGTCAGAAGCAATGCCCACGCCCTCACCTCAGCCATTTTACAAATAGATCAATGAATAGATTATTAATTGATGTCTGTGGACTGGCTGATCTCAGACTTTTTTTTTTTTTTTTTATCCTCACCCGAGGACATTTTTCCATTTTTTGTTCAGATAGAGTGGGAGGGAGAGAGAGGAAGAGAGAGAGAGAGAGAGAGAAACATCAACGTGAAAGGGACACATTGAGTGGCTACCTCCCGCATGACCAACCAGGGCCGGGGACAAATTGCAACCAAGGCACGTCCCCCTAGCGGGAACCGAACCCGGGTCTCTCTGGACCGCAGGCCGACGCTCTAACCGCTGAGCCAAACTGGCCAGGGCTGATCTCAGACTTTGTGTCCTGTTGGACCTGGGGTCACTCTGTCTACATGGAAACTTACCCAAAGACACAGGGTTAGCGAGGAATGACGGTTTCTCTTCTTTCAAGGCATACCTTTTATGAGTGGGTTCCCTTTCCATAAAATGGGGGCATCTACCTTTTTCTAGTATCCCTGTCCAGGGACCAGTGGACTTGGGGTAGAGGAGGAAATCCGAACCAGCCTTCCTCAGTGGATATTAGCAGTCAGACCCGTTACTCCACCACCCACTTGACGTGGATATATGGCTGACTGTTGCCATTCCAGATTTGTTTCAGCAGGGCGTGCCTGACTCCTGAATACTTGAAACTGGCAGGAAGCCTTACAGCTGCAGAGTAGAGTGAAATCCAAAGTGAATTAGAAATTTAATTAAACTTCTTGCTTGTTCAATTGTTTAATGTGTTCACAGTCCGACTTGCAATTCCATATTCAATTATAATGAAATTCCCCTTAGATTGAGTTTATTTGGGGTTTAAAAATGACTCTAAAAGGGTATTGATGCTTTAAGAGAATCCTTGGTTTTATAAAATTTCAACGTAAGAGACTGAGTGTTTTAGTATTATGTTTGTATTGACTCTTGATATCGACACAAGTCTAAGTGTGCACAGCCTACCAAGGCTGAGTCTTGTGGGCTTAAGATTAATGTAAAATATGGCTAGCTGGCCATATTTTGAATATACCAGATAGGTTGACAATCTGAATATGTGACTAGTTGGGGAAATAATCAAATATTAATTTCAAATGTTTGTTAGTAGACTGTTTGCAAATGGTTTTTAAATACATTTGGAAAGTGAGAATTCACGTTTATGTAAAATTGCCAATAAACCTGATTTCATAAAGGTGTTTGGAGGTTAAATGCCTAATGATTAATTTATACTTTAGTAATATTTTTAATAATTTGGAGGAAATGGAAGGCAGCTGAGGATAATGTTAACAATGAATAGTAATGAGGGCTTAAAGAGTCTGAGATTTAATTGTGTAAATCTTATTCATCATTGTACAAACAGAACAGGACACCAAATGAAGATACATTGTAGTGGAGTTCAAAGCATGGAGGACAAGGAGAAAAAAGATAGGGAAGGACCCAAGTCCTACCACTGACTTGCCCAAGTGACCTAGGGCAGGTCTATTTCCTTCTCTGGGACTTAATTCATTCATCGGTTAAATAAGGGGGTTGAAAAACGTTAGTGATCTATTTTTTTTCTTGCATCACTAGAAAATTTGCTCTTATGGTAAACTCTGTGCAGCCTCTTTCTTGAATACGTTGAAGGCTTGTGAATGGCCTGCGTGAGGACCCGACCTAGGCAGAGCTTAATACAATTCTCCTTTGTGGTGATTTGTTTATTTGCTGTGAGCCAAAAGAAGTTGGGGGAGATGTCGAAGCTAATTGTGATA
Organism: Tadarida brasiliensis; assembly: GCA_030848825.1. Lineage (NCBI taxonomy): Eukaryota > Metazoa > Chordata > Mammalia > Chiroptera > Molossidae > Tadarida > Tadarida brasiliensis. Next base: position 8,679,575 of record CM061275.1, on the reverse strand, counting down.
CAAAATACCAGTGTACATTTATTCTTCTTTATCTCTACCCAAAAGTTATGACATTGTTCTCTTGTGCTTTTCTCTTTTGGTTCTCAAAATACATCAGACAGTTATTGTGTGTGTGTGTGTGTGTGTGTGTGTGTGATGTGCACACATGTTTGTGTTAAGAATGTGTGTGGATGTACATACTAGATAATGACAGTGTGTGGTCTGTCTTTGGGAAGATTAAGGCTTTTATGTCCTAAAGGTGATGATGTGCTTTGAATTCTGTGTACCTATTCTGTAAACCATCAGGAAAATTCAATAAGCCTTATTCTCTCTGTGGAAATAGAATGATGATTAAATGGCATTGGAAATTAGTTTAATTAGGTTAATTATAAATGAAGGCATTGCTTACATTCAAAATCATAACGAATATAAGATTGATAGTCTATGCCCATTCAGTCGAACACACTGTCTTGCAAAGCCAAAGGAATTGGCTGAGACCCTTCAATCAAAAAGCACAGCGAGCGTGTGATCTGGGAGGCTTTATTATGACTAGTTTTTAGTAAGGAGGGCTTTTTGATATTAAACACCTAATAAACCAAAGTATTATTATGTAGGGAAAGGATTGATTATTTTAATCCAGCGGTTTCCAACCAGTGTGCTGCAAGAATTTTGAGAACATGCGTACCTGACTATTTAGTCAGGGTCACTGACCTCTTTTCCCTTAGATTGTCAAATAAAAATATGACAGCAGCTAACACAACAATAGCAGTCCAGTGTGAATGAATCAAAATTATACCTATTTTTTTGGTCAGATAGGCAAAAAATATAATGTTTTTGGTGTGCTGCAGAATTTTAGTAATTGGTTTATGTGTGCCACGAGATGGAAAAAGTTGAAGATCGCTGCTCTAATCAATGACTTCTTCCAAGACAGTTCTGAGACAAGACCTGGGAAACGACAATGAGCCACGTGGCCACTAGTGGACAGCACTGCTCCACAGAACGTGTCCCTTGCATCCAGAACACTCTGGGAGAATTCTTGTGGCCTGTGTGAGGACCAGACCTAGGCAGAGCTTAATACAATTCTCCTTTGTGGTGATTTGTTTATCTGCTGTGAGCCACTCCCTTTTTTGAATAGATTGACTGATTTATCTGTTTGTGTCTTACTTTAGTGCTTTTCCTCATTGGAACCAAAAGCACTTTGCAAATATCAGAGCTCAAATTCTTAAAAGATCATTGATTTTTTTCAACAGCCCTCAAGGTAGGCTGTCACACGTCATCATTTATGTCTGAGATAGAGATATTGATAGCACAATATTAAAATCTTTCATTAGAGACTTTTTTTCATCCAGCTATAACCTATGAAGATTCAAAGGTTTGTGTTTACCTTCATTTGTTAGAATTGCTATTTAAAAGTCCATACTTCCCAGGATGATACGGTTACCTTGTTGCTATAAGGTAAAGGAATAGCATGTGAATAAAAATTGGCATTGAATGAAAATATTCCTATGTCATAGCCAAATACTTGCCGAGGAAACCCAAGAAACGGGCTCTGATTAGCTATTGAGATTTGCTCAGTATGACCAGCTTGTTTGTTTGTTTCTGTGTTTTTGTTAATCCTCACCTGAGGATATTTTTTCCACTGATTTTTATTTTTTTAGAGAGATTGGGAGGGAGGAAGGAAGGGAGAGAGAAAGGGAGAGGGAGAGAGGGAGAGGGAGAGAGATTGGTTGCCTCCTATAGGCTGGGATCAAACCTGCAACCCAGGCATGTGCCCTTAACCAGGAATCAAATCCGCGGCCCTTCGGTGTGAGGGCCAACACTCTATCCACTGAGCCACACTGACCAGGGCTACATCACCAGCATTTTGAAAGTTTGATCAGAATTCAGTAAACCCTGAGTATCTTGCCACCCTTCCCCAGTGTTCCCCACTCCCTCCTTCACTTTATGGTGTCGTCTTCCATTGACTTTTCTCCATCTTTATGGAAACCTCAGCTCAGGGGTCAGCAGCCCATCGAGAGGCCCGTCGAGGTGAAGGTCCTGCCCCTTGATGACACCAGTCCCGCGGAGTCAAGGGTTTCTGTCATTTCTTTGGGGCTCCTGTTAGTCTCCAGCGTGGTCACCTGAAGCCCCCACCTTTCCGAATGGCCTGTCTCCACACTGGCAGACGCTCTCTTGTTGGTTTTGCCTTTAATTGTGACTCCTTTTTCACCCCCAACATCACTGTCTCAGTTTAACTCTCCAGACCCATCGACCCCGCCTGTTCCAGTGGTCTCCGGAGCTGTCTCCCTGTCTGGTCCCACCCCTCCACATCGTGCTGCAGACTGCTCTCTGGCACGCGGGCACCTGTGGGTATCTGCATACAGTCCTGTAGTGGTCACTCAGCGCCCACAGAACAAGATGCGATTCCAAGAGTATGTGCAGAGGGCGCGACCGTCGGCCCATGCCCAGTTCCAGCCTCATGTCTTTCCAGGTCTAGTTCTGCAGCCAGACTGAGTTCTTGGGGGTGCCAGGACACACGGGACTCCTCTGCTCCTCTGGGCCTCTGATCACCACGTTCTTGACTGGCCTGGGATCTGTCTCTGCTGACATTTATGAGGAAACACCTCTTCATTTTTCAAGTCTCAGATCGAGGGCAATTGCTCTGTCTCCATGCGTTCACACCCCACCAACCTGTACCACAGGGTTCATCTATCTCTCCTTAATTCTCCTCCCTATCTTACAGCTCTGGGGGCACTTTATCAGATTCACTTCTTTAAATTCTTCAGCTTTATCCTAGATTCAAAGGACCTTAAGGCCAGGGTCCATGTGTGTTTTGTTGTATTTTTCTCCCCACTGTGATGCTGGGCACACGTTAGGCATTCAATAAATACTTGTTGAATAAAAGAATGACCAGAGCAGCTGAGTAGTAATATAAGACAATTCTGGATAGTAAGTACCATGTAATTCAGAGAAAGGACAGATCTGTCCTTCAGAGAAAAGGTGGGAATCTCAACGACAGGGATAAACAGGACTTAGAGTCAGGGGAGAAGGAAGAACATTCATGACCAGAAAAGACAGTTTGGAGCTGAGACTGAAGTGAGCATTCGAAGGGCAACTTGACTCAAGGGGTCTCTTTTGAGCTTATAATGAGGTGCTACTATTGGAAATAGCATTTTCCTATTGAAAATCTTTCTGTTGCTCTTCACGACCCACATAATAATCTACAAACTCCCTAGTATTGGGGAGTCGTTAAGGGTCGAGTCAGAGCTCAGCCTGGTTAATAGCTCCATGAGTTTGGGCAAGTTACTTACTTAACTCTTCTGAGCCTCAATTAGAAAATTACCAAATGGGGATGTAGTATCTCCCTTACAGTGTTTGCTGTAACCTTTAATTAAAATAATGCTGTTTACCATTTATTCTGTGTTTACCGTGTGTCGGGCATGGGGTAGGCCCTTCGTGTGTGTCAACTCATTAGATATTTTGTTCTTATTTTACAACATTGGGAAAATAGTGGTGTCATTAACATAAATGTGGGAAAATGGAACATATGATCCCAGATTGTCTCGGGTTGGGAAGGAACAAGCCAGCCCCTCTGTGGAGGGTGGCTGACAGCAGTGTTTAATTGAATGAGAAATCCTTATGAAGCTTGTAGCTTACCTTTCAGTTCCCCCTGCTGTCCCCAAAGATTGCTTTGTGCCATGTCATCCTCTTCCTGTGCTTCAAAAACACATTGATTCAACAGCAAACTTCATTATTATCAGACGTAATTTAAAATGTGCAAAAGAGTTAAATTCACCATGCCAGCTTAGCATTCCTAGTTCATGTTATCTTGACTGCTTGAATTATAGTGCAGATTTATTGGACCAGAGAATGAGAAAATCCAAATTTTCTAGAATCTATCCCTTACATGGAATAACTAACAGCGGTATTTAATCCTGAACATGGAGACACCTCTCTCTCTCACTCCCGAGAGGATAGACAGTCTATTTGGGTGGAAGAACTGAAGTACAGCGATAATCCAAAGTAACTGGAGGTCCATCATTGGTGGAGATAGGTAAACTCACTATTGTGTTCCCAGTGTTAGAAAATGACCGGCACATAATAGGCACTCAATTCGTTTGTTGGATGTATGACTAAGTACATAATAATAAGCTTTAATATACTTATTCAGTGTCTAAGGCAGGAAGAAGGGCCTTCTTCCCACTGACTCAGGCTTTGGGGTGGGCAGGCCGTCACTTATTTTGTTCTCCCTTGTGCAGCCTCTCGGTTTCCTACTGCGTGTTTGCCACTTATGACAACAGCAAAAATAGAATTAGCATCTAGTATTTCTGTGATGCTTCTCATCATGGAATAACTGAAATGTAGTAAGATATAAATATATGTTTTCATTTTATCTTCAGAACAAATCTGAATGATACAAAGAACAGGTATCAACCAACAGTGATTCTTCTTCCTTCTCCCACTCCTGAACAAGGCCTTCAATAGCAGGAGTGACAGATACAATTCTTTGATTGGCGAGGAGACTAAAAATAGAGAGATATATGCCAAAAGCCACACATCAAGTTTGTAACAAATAAAGACCCAAATTACATGTAGTCTGACATTTTTTCTACTTTAAATTTACGATGGATTTAACTAACTTTACATTTTATTCAATAATTTCCTTGCAATGTCACAGAAATTCAGTGATGGATGTATATTTAAAATTACTATAAAGTCAACGTCGAATGAAATAAAGAAGTGCAATATATAATAGATAAGAAAATGCTATTTTTCAGAGCCAAGCATTATCTTATTTTTATTGGATTTTTGAAAGTATTTATTTATTTCTCAAGATAAAAGACTACGTGATTTGGAATATAAAGAGTGAGATTTGGATGTGATTTATAAATCTCTTTTTTTGTTTTTATTCCCTTTATAAATTCTTAGGAATAGGTGAAGGTGTCCCTTTGGAGCCTTTTTTTCTCTTGGTTTTTGAAGGACCTGTTTGTTTTTCACTTTCTTACCCTTTCAAATACTCAGCAGTGTAATTAGTATGCGGTGGTGTTGTGGAATCAAACTGTGAAAAAGCAGGTAAGGATTTAGGATAGTTTACTGAAAGATTGTATGAATAAAGTCTCTTATACTCATCTATTACCTATTTGGTGGATTTAAGTCCACAATATAGGACATTTCAAAAATAAATATTTGGGTTGTATTGTGTAATTTTTCATGTTAACAGAAGGAGGGAAAAAAACAACAAGAATCATCACTTGATGAGACCCTTGAATGTTGTATCTTACAGGGAAGTCTAAACGTGAGGTCTAAAATGATGGGTCTCGTCTTGATTTTTGGCTGAGACTTTACTTGGTTTAAATATGCCTTTGCTGAACTGGAGACTTCAGAGGTGCTTGAGACCTGACAGAACCAACCTGGGCACACTACTCTGGCATCCTTGACTGTCTGTTGGTGACTCTAAGAGTTATGGATAGCTTTACTGAGTTAGATCCGTTTCGAGCTAGCTCGGTGATCTGCTTGTGTGTTGGGGACCACGGTGTTTCTATTTCAGACAACTTCAGGTCCCTTTGGAGGTCTAGATTTCTGTATTTATCAGATCTGCCTTTAGTTCTCATGGAGTAATGATGGATATATACGCTAAGGTGAATTAAGGTAATAATAGCCTTTTATTTGTGTTAGAAATTTCTTCTAAACTGTAAGGACTGACTGCTACCTCTGGATCTAGTATTTGCAGATTTGGCACATATGTTTGCCTGATCTATAGATCATTTCCATATGTTTAGAATTATTGATTCTTACCTTTGAAAGGTGTTTGAATAGTCAAAGCTTGGTGTCTAACTTAGGGGAGATGGTGGCTGTGTAAGTGATGATATGTAGGTGGACTAGGTCATGAAAACGCCCCCCACCCCATACAATTGCTTTTGCTGGGTAGTGCTGCTGTGTGACTTGTCCATGGCTCATGTGAAGGGCTAGAAGGGGCAGGTACACAGTTGTATTGGTAAGGATGTTGTTGAAGACATTGTCTACATATCACATACCATGTCCCTTTTATGAAGACCCATCAGAACAATTTTTCTTACACTTTGGTGCTAGGAAAATTTATATAACTACCCTAGAAATGATCCTGTTCTCTTTGCTTTGGTTGTAAGGAAGTTGAGCACTGAATTTGTAACAATATTTAACAGTTAATCAGTTATATCTCGGGATATAATTGTGTGTGTTGGTTTGGGAATAAAAAATTGCTTTAAATTTATAAATTAGTTTGAGAAGAGATTGTGGATTTTTAATAAAAGATGCAAGCCTCTTATTCCAGAATTTGGTTAGTTAGCTTTTATTTGATTGAATACTTTTCACTTTCTGAATTTTATTCATACAGAACCTGCACAGTTGATGCTAGGATTTTTTTAGACATTTGGTGCAGACAAGAGTTAACTTGGAAGGCTTGCATTCACTGTCTGGAGACTTGAATTTTGAAGTGTTCCCTGTGATGCTAAGTGATAAGGTTATTTGGTGTGCCAAGGGTGCTGACTTTCATTGTGCCAGCCTGCCTAGACTTTTTTTTAAAACATATGATTTATGGTGAGCACCCACTTTCCTTCTGCGAGCTTTAACGATGGTGGCTGACGGTGATGGCAGAGAATGCCTGCGTGACCAATTTTATCCATCCAGTCCTAAATGAGGGACCAGATAAATTCGCAGTTGCAGGTTAAGGGAAACATTTTAGGCAGAGTAAATGGACTACAAAAGCACAGCATTATGGGAGGGAAGAATATGTTTGGGAAACATGGGAAGGTCTGTGTATCTATAGTGTGTGGCCTATGAGAGCTTGGGAAAGAAGAGGCACGTGAGAGGAAGCAAAAGCTGGAGTTTAACACCCTTTGTGTGTCACTGCTGGAAGAACTTTATCCAGGAGCCAGGAGGAACCAGCCAGAGTCTTCAGGGGAGGGAGTGATAAAGTCATATTTGTATTTTTTGAAGGTAATTCTGGGAATAGTATAGAAGATGGCTGTAAATAAGGAGCAGAAGTAGGAGATGGGATGATTAAGGAGATCATTGTAACGATTTAGTTGAGAGATATTGAGGGCTTGGATTAGGGTGAGAAGAGACAATGGATCTGCATTTTTGAGGAGGTATTTTCAAGGTTGAATGAACAGAAATTGGTCATAGTTTCATGGAAAGAGAAACTGGAGCAGAAGAGGAGGTCAGGGAAAATGAATATGTAGAGGATATGAGGGCAAGGGAAACATTCATTGCAATTCTCTTGAGTTTCTAGGTTTGAAGATGGAATGGTGATGAGTTGAAATCAGAATTTGATTAGCATCTGATATGTTAGGAGAGGTGTGGAGTTGAGGTTTGTATGCAGTTGGCAAGACAGATCTGGAGAATGGAGAAGATGCCCAGGCTAGGGGGAGGGATGTGGTCCTCAGCTTAGCTAACCATGGAGCCAGATGAGAAGAAGAGATAATCTGAGGAGACATGTGAAGTTTTCAGAATCCCTAAGAGCGTCAACATACCTTGCCTTATAAATATGTGATTGACCGATTAATTGTATTAATAAATGGGCCCTAGATGAAGCAAAAGAAACGGGATTATTTTACTGAGAAATCTACAAGAGTCCTTCCAAGTTCTAAGTGCAGCTGCATTTCCAAGCAAGGGAGCTGGCCTACATGTGATCCTCAGTTCTGATCTATAGAAAACCCACCCCATAATTGGCCTTGCTATATCCATCCTTGCTTCACCATAAAGAATTCTCTACATAGTAGCCACAAAGGGTTTTTTGGGGAGGAGGATTGACTGAATGTGATGTCAATCCCTGTGGAAGATCTCACCTGTTTCCTTGTCCCCACCAACCTCTCCTCATCTCTGTATTTCCCCTCTTCATCACTGGGCTCCGGTTCCTGCCTTATGTCCTGTGTGTATGGAGGGCTTTTAATAAGTATGAAACGAATGAGTGACTCTGCCTTTAGGTTTGTTAGAAGTAAATGTGACGAAGCATAGGAAGAGCCGTGCAGTAGATGCAACTTGTGATTCCTTTTGTCTTCGTGTTGGCCTGTCTATAACAGATGTTTCTCTGTCCTCTTCTGTTCCCGTCTACCTTTCCAAGTGTTCCCATGCAGCCAGCTGACTGTCTTTGGTTTATACATTCCCACAGGCTGTAGACCACGCGTGTTCTCATCTCTCTTCAGTTGGTACTTGATATGACTTCATGTAATTCCCGGACTTTTTCATACGTGCCCTCTCCTGACTAACCCCATTTCTTACTGTGCTTACGTAATTATATGTGGCTTCCGTGGCAAGGACACTGAGCATATAACAACCTCCTACTGAGAATCCTCTGGGGACTCAGTCCCCAGACTTCCAAAGGATTAGCCTGATAACATCACTGATATGTGGATTTGGAAGCAGCAACTCACAAATGATAGGCGGTACTTACCGAGCACCAGCTCTGGGCCAGGCAAAGTCCTAAGCAGTTTACACATGTTACCTCACTCTATGAGTCTGGTTTGATTAGTATTCCTGGCTTCCACTTGCCTCGGCCAGGGGTTTGGGAGTTAGGATTGAAGCCCAGGTGGGGTGTCTGACTCCTGCCCTCAGGCTGCTGCTATACCCAGTGCGCCAGAAGCACTTCAGGGCCACACAGTTAACTCTCATTCTCTAGTGTTTGATTTTAAATTTAAAAACGGTATGTAGTTATAGTCTTAAAGCATTTCAACAGTTCCTCCCTACAGTTCTACCCACCACTTCATTTCCCTTATGGCAACCACCGTTAGCAGTATTTTCAGAATTATTTTCTTTATTAGAAGACTTTCCTTTTTAACCTTGTACTGTGATTCTCCTCTCCGCATTTTGTCTTCTGAAAAGTCAGTGTATTTCTAGTTAGTTGGCAAAAATGTTCAGTACAAATGGTCCAAGGTTTACCTGAGTTGACTCTAAGTAAAAGGTGTTCCACCAGTGTCCCAGACAGGTTTCTAAAATTAATTCATTTCTTCCCTGTTTGGGACCCATGGACATCTGAGTTTCTGCCTGAAGGAGACCTACTGAGAGTCTAAAACTCCAGGCTGATGAATTTTTCCAGTTCCCAGGACCGAAGCTGTTCTTTGACAATTCACCTATGACTGTGTTACCTTGATGCACACGGGAAAATGAGCAGCCCTTCCTGGCTAAAGAGATAGGGTTAGCTGCTCTTTTCAATGCCCAGCGTCATGGACTCCGAATCAAATGTTTCTGAGCACAGTGAAGAGAGTGTTGTTTCCAGATTCCTCTCTCTCTACGCCTCCCTTCATGAAGGAGGACGCTCTAATTTTTAATCAGCAACACAGAAAGGCCTCTGCAGAGATGGCTCTGCTTTTCAGCATGCATGAGAACAGTTTCCTGAAGAGGGAGGTCACCAGAAGCACGGAGCAGAGGAATCCCAGATGGCCCTGATGTGTGATTTCATCTTTAGCATGCTCACATTCAGCCCACGGGTTGGAAGGCTGACCTCTGACACTTCTGCCTCACTGCCTGCCACTCCAGTGGCCCTGGCGAATGTTTTTTCATAAGGCTTCTCCTGGCCCCTGGGAGACCGACGCCTGGCTGTCCGCCCGCGTTCCGCTTCATTAGGCCACGGCTCCGCGGGCCTGAGAGCTGCCGCTCTGTGAGGGGGAATCTGAGCTCATCAGCATGGCAGACTTTCCCTGCAGACTTTCCCTCAAATTGCTTGTGATGTCTTGGAGAGCATCATCGTAGCTTTCTACGTGTACCTCTGATTAGTATCCATTTTTAACTTATCCTTTTCCAGTTTTTCTGCTTTCTTCTGGGACATGGATACATTAAAAATCCTCTAGAAATGGCTAAACTTAGGTGTTTCAACATACCCACTAGTCACAAAAATCGAATGATATTAAGGAGAATATTATCTTGTACTATAGCTTCAGTGGCGGAAAGCACAGATCTGGGTTGGAGTTCTTGACGCTATCATTTTCTTCACATTCGTGTAAGCCTCCGTGCCCCAGTTCTTAAAGCAGTGACTTCACAGCACCACACGGCGAGGATCGTGGAGGTTAAACACGGTAGTGAGCAATGTCGGGCGTCGCGGTGTCAGCACAGAGAAAATGCTCTGTGGATGTCAGCTGGCAGTATGCTGAATGTACTTTTGTATATTTGTATAATGGAAATAAAATATAAAACACACATGATAACATAATTTTGTTTGGCAGTTATTTGGATTGCAAGGAAAGCAAATTGTTTGTCGAGGAAGTTTCTAATCAGCCTGGTGCCTTGTTTCAACACTTTTCATAACATAATTTTATTCCTTTTTATAGCTCATAGCAGCACCCACATTTCTGTTTAGAGGTGGACGCCGTGGAAAGCAGCACCCTCTTCCCCTCCCTCCCACCCTGTCCAGCCAGCCTGCCGCTCAGCCCGTGGCTGCGAGAACTGCCTGTCCGGCTGGCTTCTCGCGTCTCCTGGCAGGTTGACTCACCTGGCTGTTCTGCCAGCTTCTCCGGGAACACTTGATTCTGAGGAGGATCAGGTTGCTCAAAGCCTCACAGGTTGCTGGCTCTGACACAATGAGATTTCGGTGCATATTTTAAGGCAAAACACACTTTTGGCTTTCAGGAAACATTGTGTTGATTAGCCTTTTTGCTTGAATCTGATCTCCACCCCATGGAATGGTGATGAATTTGTTTTCAGTGACAGGACTGTTCCTTTGTTGTGTAACTTTATTTAGTAAGTTCCCACCCCCCCCCCTTCTAGATCTAACATAAGGCCCGACCATGCCGACTCCAATTCCCACGAGTTCCGGATGCACACCTTCAGCCGGGTCACCTCCTGCAGGGCCTGCCAGATGCTTCTCCGGTGAGCTGGGTGGGCCGTGTTCGGTGGGAGGGAGCGTATGCGCTGCCGGACGTTTCAGACTTCCTGAACGCATGAACCCCACATAGCTTTCCTCGGCCTTGAACCTGGACGGGCCTCCAGGCCCCGGGGCCCCCTTCTCTGCTGAGAGAACTTTGCACTTAGCACTGGTCCCTTGTTTTCCTTCTCACACTAAGGATTCCGTAAAGGCCGAGTTCAGCACCTTTTAACCTCTGTCTCATTTTATCTTTCAGAGGAACATTTTATCAAGGCTATTTATGTTTTAAGTGTGGTGCTAGAGCACACAAAGAATGCTTAGGACGAGTAGACACTTGTGGCCGAGTTAATTCTGCAGGTAAGTCAAGTCTATTGTTGTGATTCTGCTTTTAATTAGGAAATAAAACTTGCTAAACATAGTGAAGTACCTAATTTACTCTTAGTGTGTTTATTGTAACATATCTGCTTTGAAACTGTCATTGATGAGCACAGGTTAGAAAACTGTCGAAGGTCATGTGACTCCTCGTACACCTGGCAGGCAGAGGGTTCAGTTCCAGGGTTAGGGTGGTTTCACGTCACCCACGTCACTCACCCCAACCCCGATCTCACCAACACTGTACAGATACCACCAAAACAGACACACAGAGTAACAAAAACGACAACAATTAATCTTCATTTCTATCTTCAGTTCCCGAATTTCTCCCTTATTCTCTTAGACATTCAGCTCAGAAGTCTTAACGACGCCAGCAGTAAACATCACGCAGAATAATTCATGGATTAATGCATTGAGTACATTGTCATTTTCCAGCTTTTTACAAAGAGCAATATTCTTTGGATTTTGTGTAAATATTTTCCCCTTGGTTTTTAAAAATGATGCTCCATGATGGGTACGTGAACCCGTTTCTAAGCTGTCGGCAATTACGCGTTGTAGCCTTCTGCCTCTCCTCCTCTTGGGCTCACTTTCTTCTCTTTCTTTTCTGGCCTCTTTCTTCTTTCTCTTTCTTCTTCTTTCTCTTTGTCCTTTTCCCCTGAGTTTCTCTGTGTTTTATCAATAAGACCTTTCAAAATCGGTGAAACTTTTTGAAGGGAAGAAAGGGTTCTTTAACAGCTCGAGTTCAAAAGAGAGCCATGTCAACCTTTGATTTTCCCAAAGGAAAAGGTGGACATTGAATTATTTTGGATAATCTGAAGAAGAGTGAACCAGAGAATAATAGCTCGTTTCAGGGCTGACTTCAGAAACTAGGCAATTGTAGAAACGGTGTGAATCCTATTAGAGGTCTGAGATCAGAGCACGCTCCTCTCACGGTGCTCCTCAGCGGACATTTTTCCAGGGCCCCCTGAGCCGTCTCTGAGCTAGAGAGGTGTGCCATTAGATGAGCACCTGCACTGTGCCGGCCCTGCGTGGGCCTCGCTGCATCGGGGCGCTTCTGCACCGTTCTCGAGGTCTGCTAAATAAAGGAGACAAGATTAGCACCCACTAATGTCTCTGAAGGTCAGAAGCAGTCTACAAAGTTGTAAAATATAGAAGTCATATTATACAGTATTATGATTATTCTTTGTCTACCCAACACAATTGATCACTTAAATTTTGTTGTTTATTTTCAAGGGCCCCATCCTTTAATGTCTTTGAGGACAATTCACATGTCATTTGCTCATGGAGGCTAATGTGGTTTTATAAACTCTGCAACCCTGTTTTATGAGTTTCGGCTTGTGAGGAATATAAAGAGTTCCAATATTGGTTGGCTTGGTTCTTCCATTCTACGGAGAGATCCTTGAAACTCACGCTGCTATCTATGAGAGACGCCCGTTTGCGAAGTTACTTAAACATTCTGAGCTTTCATTTATTCATCTGTGCAAGGAAATGAGAGGATTCTTGTGAGGATTAAATGAAATAATGTTGATGCTTAGCACCGAGCCTGGGCACAGTAGGGACTCAGTATTTGAATCCAAGGGGTTGTGTTGAGAAATCTTTTTTTTTTTTTAAATGATGGGCTTCATCAGTAGTTTTCTTGTTGTTTTTGGGGTGTGGATAGAAAAATTAGTGTGCATCAAACTTTGAAGTGAGACACAGGAATGACATTAAAAGCACTTTAAGCCCTGCCCGGTTTGGCTCAGCAGTTAGAGCATTGGCCCGAGGACCAACGAGTCATGGGTTCGATTCTGGTCAAGGGCACATACCTCGGTTTCGTCCCCGGCCCTGGTTGGGGCTGTGCGGGAGGCAACCAGTTGATGTGTCGTCTCTCCCTCATTGATTTTTCTCTCTCTCTCTCTCCCTCTCCCTCCCTCCCACTTTGTCTGAAAATAAGTGGAAAAGTATTCTCGGGTGAGGATTTTTTTTAAAAAGCATTTTAAAATTTTAACTTTTATGTTAAAAAATGGTCAGTAGGAAAGAGTTGGGGTTTCTGGTCTAGCCAGATGCAGGAGTGATGGGTTGCCGGTGCCGGCCTCTCTCGTCCTCCTCTGCGCAGCTCCGTGGGGGCAGGGCGCCCGTGGGGGCAGGGAGCCCGTGGGGGCAGGGTGCCCGTGGGGGCAGGGAGCCCGTGTGGGCAAGGTGCCCGCCCGCTGCAGTCTCTCTGGTTGATCTGCCTCCACCGCCGACTCGCAGGGTGACCTGGACCCAGTTACTTAACCGTTCTTCCCTCTCGAAGAGGGATAATAATAGCACCTAGCCTTAAGAATTTTTTTTGTTTTGTTTTTTAAAAAAATAAATATGGATGAAGTGTCAGGTGCTGTTTTCAGGACTTCAGCCTGTTCACATGTTTAGTCCTGCAAAGGTCCCGTGAAGTTGGTTTTGCTTTTCTTGTCTTACAGATGAGAAACTGAGGAACAGAGAAATAAGGAACTTGTCTAAGTCGTTTAATCAATAGAACAAAGATTCAACTCCAGGAGGTCCGTGTCCTGAGTTTATTCCGAACCCCTGGGCTGTGCTGCTAGGCTGTGAATGAGCTGTGATGACACTTACCAATGTGTTAAATGCACAAAGCTAACCCTAGTACATAGCCCTAGAAGAGTCATTTGATTGGTTTTCTCTGGGAAAGGGAGAGATTTTCTAATAAATATACTTATATTTTAAGCGATAGTACTTTTGAATGTAGATAAGTTAGTAACTACCTACTGTGTTGAGGTTCAAATGTCTTGAAGCATGAGAAATCCAGGCGTCCCTGGGGTGATGCTCCCCTCTGCAGGGACTCTCGGAGCTGGAGGGTAAACACCTTCAGTTTCAGGGCTCATAAGTTAAGATGAGGAAAACGAGTCATAAAAATATGAAAATAAGGTAACTAAGAATCAGACTGTTGGTGCCTTGCAGATTATAGATAATGCTTAACTTATACAGATACCATTCACATCATTCTCTCAACTTTGTTATATAATTTATTATAAAGCAGGAAAGAGGTTATTTAAACCTCTGCCTAAATTTGCATCTTGGAGTTTTAAACATAATTCCCTGGCTCTCTTGATTCTCACTCTAACCTGTGTCCTTACGTTGTTCTCCATTCTCCTGTTTGCACATCTGTGTCTTTATTCTCATTCTCTCTCTCTTCTTTCTTTTTCTGCTCCAGACTTTTAAGAGACCAACGGCATTGAATGCACATGGTCAGTTAATTCATGGTGCGAAGTAGGAAGAACCTGCCCAGGATGCTTCCCTTTTTGGCCTTCAGATTAGGGTTTTCTGGGGAACCCTATAAATAAGGAGTCTCATCCTCAGGGTGAAAAGGAATCACTGTTAGAGCCCTATCAGCAGCCTTCTCTCCTCCAAAAGGTGGAAGTTACAGCGTCCTGCCCTCAAACTTACCCTTTCCTTTATGCCATCGGTAGTAGCCCTGGGTGGAGTGTGAGTTTGAGCTTGGTCTGATGTGAGTGTTATAAGATAGGTACAATTTGGAGGTCATGGGCAGGCCAGATTTTATGGGCCATTTCCCATCACTGACGTGAGTTTTGCCCAGTCCTTTGTGTTGGTGTCCAGGAACTAGATACAGTGAGAACTGCTTGTAGCAGTGCAGCCGCGTAGTTTTTCATGATTGGCATGATGTTTGGGGAAATGTGGGGGTGTGGGGGCCAGGAGGAAGGACTGACGTCTCAGGGGCTGAACACATAGTTTACTCGAATCTGGTTTTGTATGAAAGAGAGTATGACATTTTAGGAGAACTTGATTATGGGGGAAATCATCCCAACAGCCAAATTTAAAGCAAGTGAATAGTATTGATTTAAGGAAAACTCAAGTGCTTACATAATCCAGGTTCTCCATAAATTAAATCATAGGCAATTTGAGACTATTGACCCCCAACTTTATAGAACTTGATAGCTCCATTGCTTAGCACAGTCTATATTCTCAAGAGACAAAAAGAGATTCTGATTGGCTCAGTGTGAGTTAGGAGTCCACTTGTGGTCCAGAAAACTGTGGCAGGAGGAATGGTTAAGTTGTTATAAATGTTGGATAATTGGGGTGGGAGGCAATTCCAAAAAGTGGAGCATTTTCACGCAACATGAAAATACTTGGAAAGAGAGTGATCACTTGGAGAAGAGGCATTAGTTGTACAAATGACACAGGAACCTGGAAGGTAAATGAAAGCTGAAGAACCTTCCTCTCTGTCTAATAGGGGCCAAATCCACTGGCCATCACGTTTGAGGACTTAGCTTCCTTGACCTTTCTCTGTCATTTTGTACTATTAACCATTGTCCTTGACACTCTCCTTCACATACCACCACATTCCCCCATGCCATGCTCTGGTTATCTGATTAATTTCTCTGACATTAGCTGTAACTTATACCCCACATAGAACCATTTCCACATAAGGCTTTTCTCCCAAACTTTGAATATCAAAATTTCCATCTTCTCCTCACATATCCCTTCCCAGGTATCCTGTAGTGATTTGAATTTCACATATCTACAAATTTTCTCCTCCTATTTCTTGTCTTAGTTAAAGGTCCACCATCCATGTACCTACCCAAACATGAGTGTTAGCCTTGACTTAGCTTGCCACCCTTATCTTCATTCACCTACCTATTCTTCTCAGTTCTTATCCTAGGTCTCTCTAGAATCCACTCATATGGTATTGCTACAGATTAAAAAAAAATCTTGTCTCTTGTTTGGACACTTACAAAAATCTAACTTCCTTTTGTTAATCTTACTCCTTATATACAATATCTGACCTGATCTTTATTAAAATTGAGTCTGATGCATCACTCTTCTGCTCACTATACTTTCCATTTCTTACAGAATAATGTCCAAATTTCAGTTAGAATATAAGCCTTTTGCTGATAAGAACCATGCTTAATTGGTGTTCTGGGAAGCCATGGTGGATGGATGAGGGAGTGGGTAGACTGACTAATAGATGGGCAGATTCATGAGTATACTGGGCTTCTGGGCTTCTGGGCCCTGAAGATCATGCTGGTCTTAGAAGCAGAGATATGTGGGAGATGGTACAGGTTGTGGTTCTACCCTTATGGAGACTAGAGCTTGGCTGGGTGTAGGCTAAATAGAATAGAATGTACTTGAATTCCCTGACTGGTACTTTAAGAATGAATGATAGAAAACTCTCTAATATTTATGTACGGAAAGGCTCATGCCCTGAGCATCGATCATCATGCCTTTCTCAAGGGATGCCTAGGTTAGGTTAACGAGTTGCAGAAAAGTGAACCAGCTCACAGAACACCTGATGACGAAAATGCCTTTATTTCTGAAGAAACACATTCCCTGATTCAGTGAATCCATGTTTAGAATTCTTGCCTGGCTCTTCCTGTTACCTCTCCTTGAAATAGACTTTCCTTTTTCCCTGTGGTTCTGAGATCTTACTCTTCCTTTCTTTCCTCTTCTCCAAGCTCTTTGCCAGTCATTTAACCTCTCCTTGACCACCCAATGCTGGTCTGATTTAAATTGTTCTCTCATTAGTTTTTGTGTAGGTTTTATGTATTTGCCTAAGTTAGGCTGTGTTGTGGTGACTGAAAAACCCCCAATCTCAGTGGCTTCAACACATAACATTTTCTTTCTCAGACACACACAGCACTGTGGGTTCCTGGCCCTCTGGGATCGCTCCCTTCTAGTTAATGGTTTGGGGTTCAAACCAGTTCCATCCTGTGGCGCTGCCCATTTCAACACATGGCCTCCAGGGTTGCTGCTCTTAAGACCCATGGACTGGAAGAGAGCAATGCCCTTTGGTTTGATTGCAGTACATTGGTTAAAACCAGTCACATGATCTCAACTTAGTGACCAGGGAAGCTGGACATTGTGGTGGAATGCATGGACTGTGTGTGGCGAGCCCTACTGTCTCTGACACTTTTAATTTCCTCTAGTAGACTATATGCTCCTCTACTATAGGGAATGTGTTTCTCATTTGTATCCACCATTTAGTGCCATGTCCAAAGTCAGGGTGCATGATACCAAGTAGTTAATCCTTTCCCCCAATAGGATATTTCAGCCCCATTGCAGCCCTTAATAGTGTTGGATGTGGCTAAATACTAACCATTAAGCATTTGCAATAGCTCTTAGTCACTTCTTTTCGTGGAGGTTAAGCCTTCTTTGGATGTTGTCTTCCCAGGGTTCAGAAACCTTTTATATTTCATGCTCTATATCCCTTAAATTTATCTAGTCTTCATTCATCCTTGAAATAATAATTACTTGGCAAAAATGCCATGCATTTCTGAATGAAGGAAGTAATTCATCCTCATGAATATTTGACTATGACAGATTATGAACTCAAGTACATATGAAGTATGAAAAAAGGTATTTTAATTATTTTTTTTCGATTTATAAGACAAATTATGCAACTTGGAAACAAATTTGAAGGTTGGGTGATTAGTTTATGTCTTCATTTTGAAAACTTGCATGGGTATAAAGAACAGGCAGTTCGATTCTCGTTTTCACTGAACTTGAGTTGACTCCTTTGCGTTCACCATGGCAACCTCAATGATCAACACGCACGCAGACTTTGAAGTGTGCTGCCAAAACTTCCCGGCTTCATAATGAATAGGTATGAACTCCATTATATGAGATTCTCTGAACAAGTCACTGCAAAGCTGATGCGATTCCGGAGTGGCTTTTCTTTCTCACAGCATTCCCCCGTGAAGGTCTAATTCGAGACTGCAACCTCTGGGGACATTTGTGTTTTTCCCTTCCCATAACATATGGCTAAAAACCCTTCGGCCTTTTCCTTACTCTTACGTTGATCAATACAGCTGGCTTTGCACCCTCTCGGATTAAACAAAGAAAGTAACATTGGAAGGCAAATATTGCTGGAGCAGATGACTTTGGTTTAGTGCACCTTTCCCTGCAGTGAAATGCAAGCCTCAGCTGCTCTAATATTCAACCAAAGCAGATCCCCATTTGCTTCTCTGTGTAATCGCTCTTTTATCTAGGCCAGCCATGGCTCCGGCTGCTGCTCTCACCACTTTTAATTGGAAAACAGTGGGCTCGGTATCCTCTTGGTTTAACCCTGCAAGATTGCTTCTACAACCCTGCCCTGCAGATTGGCATCTGAAACAGCTCTTTTATAAACAGTATTGCAGTATTTTAACATGAGCTCAGCAATTCGAATAGAATTTTATTTCAGCCTTCTGTCACTGGGTTTATGACATTACTTTTTTCTTTTTTATCCTCACCTGAGGACATTTTTGCATTTATCTTCAGATAGAGCGGGAGGGAGAGAGGGAGGAAGAGAGAGAGAGAAACATCGATGTGAGAGAGACACATCGACTGGCTGCCACCCACATGACCCCAACCGGGGCCGGGGACAAACTGCAACCGAGGTACGTGCCCTTAGCGGGAACTGAACCCGGGCCTCTCTGGACCACAGGCTGACGCTCTAACCGCTGAGCCAAACCAGCCAGGGCTCTTTTCTTTTTTAAAAAATTTTTCTTTCTTTATTGATTTTTAGAGAGAGAGAGTAAGGGAGTGGGAGAGAGAGATAGAAACATCAATGAGAGAGAACATCGATTGGCCACCTCCTGCATGTCCCCACGGGGGATTGGGCCCACAACCTGGGCATGTGCCCTGACCTGGAATCGAACCGGTGACTTCTTGGTGCATGGGTCAGCACTCAACCACTGAGCCACACTGGCCGGGTATGACATTACTTTTCTGTGAACCGGGACTTGATCATTGATTGCATAACCAAAAACTGGCTTTGGTTCTACTTCATAGTACATACATCCTTTTACATAAATCAGTCCTCTTTTTTTTCAATTTTTTTTTTATAGTTGTAAGTATTACAGATGTTCCCCTTTTTTCCCCATTGACCCCCCCCTTCCTTCCCGCTCCCACCCTCCTCCTGCCTTCCCCAGCCTAGTGTCCATGTAGATTGATTGTGCATATATGCATATAAGTTGTTTGGTTTATCTCTTCCCACCCCTCCCACCCCCCATCCCTCTGAAGTTTGTCAGTCTGTTCCTTACTTCCATGATTCTGGATCTCTTTTCTTTTCTTATAAAGAGATCCAGGAAAAAAGTCCTCTTTTTTAACTTGTCCAAGACAAGTGTATACTCAAGGATTGTCATTCCTTCCATTTGACTGTTTGGGTCAGTTGAACGATACGTTAGTAATTATTAAAGTGAACTGGGAGCTATTATATGGTTGGATTCTGGTTAGAGCTCCTGAAAAGACTTGAAATCAAAGCCTCTTTCCAAGTATCACTTATAGTTTTTTTGTTTTTGTTTTTCAAAACATCGCTGTAGATCTGAGTGGTGGGCATGGTATTCATGCAACTCCCTCCCAAACTGGATCTGCTCCCACTGTCTTTTAGTTTTCATGCTTCACAAAAAGAGCCTGTTTTAGCTATAATGACAAGGCACTGTCAAAAGCTATCCTGGCAATGACTTTCCTGTGTTCCCTTTGGGGACAAATGGTCTTACTGGATATCG
Organism: Tadarida brasiliensis; assembly: GCA_030848825.1. NCBI lineage: Eukaryota > Metazoa > Chordata > Mammalia > Chiroptera > Molossidae > Tadarida > Tadarida brasiliensis. Next base: position 8,659,931 of record CM061275.1, on the reverse strand, counting down.
ATTTGTTTAGTCTCATGAAATAGAACATCAGAAAAGAGACAAAGCAAATTGCATAATAATGTATGCACTGAGCCACTTGTATTGGACAAACAAATATAATAGGGCTGGGTTTTTGTTTAAACAAATGAATTATAGGATGTGAGTCTCAAGCCTCCGTGGAAGCCATTTCTCTTAGACAAGCCTGTGGAGCCCTGACTGGCTGCAGCAGCCCCAGCTCCTTTGTTACAGCACTGCTCTGAGTCACATTAAACCAGTTGGGACATGATGAAAGCATTCGAGGTCTAAACCCCTTTCGGGCCTGTGAGTCACCATCTAGAAAGGTTCTTGAAAGGGTTAGAACATTTTACAGTTTGATCAATAGGAGCCTGAGAAACAGGCTGCAGGGAAATCCTCAACAGACAAGTTGAGGATTAAAAACTTTTGGACAACTTGAAGAATTGAATTATTATCCTAAGGCAGGTCCCAGGAGAAAAAGACAGAGAGAGAGAGACTTTTTCTTCACATCTCAATCAGCAACCTTCCTAGTTGGTAAGAATTCAGCCAAAGTAGATTCGATGATCATCAGCCCTCAGTTCTTAGTCCTGATGCGGAACCATGACTCAAAGCGGTTTTTAGAGAACCAAGTGCCCACCATAGTAGCTTTGGTACAAGAGATGAAAGGTGGTGTGGCAGAGGGAGAACGTTTCCGCAGCTGCTTCATCTGAGGAGGTTCTTCTTCCAGCTTCCCATCCCGAATGAACTGTTCCTTTGAAAATGGAGGAAGCAGCATTGCAGTTGGGTTTTCCTCTCTCATCCCTGTTGTTTTAGTTGAAGTTAACATGCTGTTGCATTTGAAATGGTTATCAGAATTTAGCTTCTCTCTGGGAATGGGTCCATCAGTTCAACAGTATGATCTTTAGAGCAACTAGGAAAGTGTAAGTAAAGGGAGCTGGCTAAGAATTTCTGAACTCAGAAAAGATTCTAAGGGTTATTTTTAGTTCATTGGCTTTTGCCATATCCTCAGAAAATTCACAGAATCCCACTGTGAAATAGGACCAAGTAGAAGGTCTGACTTCCAAGAGCCATTATCAATGTGATCTGAGCAGCCTGAGCAGATCTCATGTGGACAGCCTCCGGGAAAGAAATGAGCCTCTTTCCTGGGTGGCAGAGTGCAGGGTGAGGGTGGTGGCCTTGAGCACAGGGAGTGGTGGCAAGGGACAGGGTCAGCCCCAGTGAAGGGCTCCTTCCTTAGAGTTGGAGTTGCACCCATCCCAAAGCCCCTTTTCCATTTTCCTCTGTGGGTTACACGGAGGAGGCTTTGTAGAGAACAGTTCTGAGCACATCCAATGAGAATGATAAGGAAAGCTGACCCTCTTGATGGGACAGCAAAGAAGGGAAGTGTGGGGCAGCAGGAACCGGGAGAATGAAGGAGCATTGAATAGGGTGGTCTGCTGAGTCCATTCTGTTCCCACCTGTGCCGGCCCGGACCTCACACCCTCTTGACTTCTGTGATAGAGGTTCACTCACGCAGGTACTTGAACCTGCGCAACAAGATCCGAAGAGCTGAAAGTGAGGGCCTGTCAGTTCCCGGACCTGTTTTCAGGGTATAAAGGTACAAGTGTCTGCACAGCTCTATAGCCCCTTGGAGACCACTGTCTCCTCTTCCTGAGGAGCTTCCAGGTGACCCTCACGGAGCATGGTGTGACAGCTACCGCCACGCGGGTTGTCATTGCTTTTATGTCAAAAAACAAAAACACTTCTATGCAAGCCAGAAAAAAAATGATACTTTTGGATCAAAATGAAGATGCACACTTGTGTGTAAACACAAACCCGGAAAATCTGGGTTTGGCAATTTCCGAGGTTGTCTGGAAGTATCAGAGTGTTTCTCAGTCTCTGTGGAAAGCAAACTTAAACTCCCCTCCCGTTTGCTGCTTCCCACAGTTCAGGCTCCCTAGTTAGAGAAGAAAGTAATTTAGGGCTGTTCGGGCTTATCAGTTGTCTTGATCAAACCAGTGAGACAGGCATTACAACTGCTATGTTAGGAACCCAAGTCCACGTAACCTGGGTTCTAAGTCTGGGCACAGTGTCCGGACAGACCCTCTCCCCAGACGAGTCCTCTCAGGCCCTCTTTCTTCGGCAGCACTGCGTATTTCCAGAGGGGAGGAAAAGAAGTGAAATAGCTTTCTGTCCAGGAATAGCCTTTGGCAAAGGCAGACTTCAGACCTGACAGTTATCTGTGAAGCTAAGGTGATGGGGTTTGAAATTGACCACGGAATGCAGACGGAGCTTTTCTCAGAAAGGTGACTTTTTGCCCATGGAGTTTCTATTTCCATTAATCAGGAGTAGTCCTTAAAATCAAAACCAAACCAAACCTCCTGTTCCGTGCCCCAGGCAGCCTTTCTGCTTCGTGAGATCCCTGGCAGCCAGCCAGGGCGTCTGGAGGACGGCTTCCCCTTGGACACTGGTTGGTGGGGCTTCTTGGAACCTCTGCATGAGATTCGCTTAGGCCACAGAGCTCAGGTCTAGGCTTGCCCTTTTTCCCCTGATCCCCCCCGCCCCTCCCCGTTTCTGTTTCTCTTCAGATCCTTCTTTAGAGGAGCATTTTGGCTGGAAAAAGTATAGGCATAGGCTCAAAATGACGAGATATTTTCCTTCACAGTCTAGAGAAATTGTAACATGTATGGTGCTCTTGGGTGTGGGGAAAGGAGCAAAAAGAGCATCTGCAGGGTTTCCACATGCAGTCTGAGCCTCTGATTCAGGACAGCCCTCTGCTTTCTGCTGCGTTCCTCACCTGAAGCTCCCTAGGCCCCCCATACCTGTTCGCCGTTTTCAGGAACTGAAATGTAGTGGAGATGGTTGTTTCTATGTACAGACAGGTAAACTGAGGAGGAGAGGAAAATCTGCACTGGAATCCAATCCTCTGTTTTTTATTTCCATCTTTAAATCAAAATGTATTCCTCCAAAAATTAAAAATAAGAATTATAGCCACTTAGTGAAAAAAAATTACAAGTAATATTGTTACATGTTCGATTTGCAGTTGTTAACAAATACTCAATGAAATACCTTCGTAACTTGGTGTTTTGAGATTCTTAAAACCAGGTATGTTGAAAGAAAGTTCCCACCTAGCTTTCTCTTGTGCACATAAATTTAATGCAAGGCACTGTTTCAAGGAGGTTTATGGGGTTGGATTCACACTGCTTAATAAACAATTGAAAAAGTTAAGCATAACTGAGAAGTCATTTAGAGCGATGAGTCACTTTCCTGACAAGCCAATGAGGCTAGAGAACCGGAGTTGCACAACAATCCGTAGCCCAGCCTGAGGGACCCTGGACATACATCACAGGTATCAGTTAGGAAAGCAAAGCAGCCCTGCGACCGCCCTGCGCGGAGCCAGCGAAGGCTGCTAACTCCAGTCACTTTGCACTGACCATGCCGATTTTTACCTTTGTTTCAGAACCAGGGCCGCTCAAAGCACCGGAGGTAAGATGAACTTTTTAGATAACTTTTGCATTTTCAGGTTGTTTGCTAACGTAAGCTGTTAGAATGTTAAAATGTGCCTTTGAAAATGAATGGAAACAAAGACATAGGGAGCAAGCAAGCGCCTGTGGATGGAATGCACAGGTTACATCAGGTATTTCCACAGTCATCGGCTGAAGACCCCAAGTAGAGGGAAAATGTGAATATTTAGTCTAAGCTTCGTGTGTGAAACAGAACTTTCAATTTCAAATAAATATTGTAGCAATGGTGTGGCATTAATACGGGGATACACTTCCCTACTTCTTGGCTCCAGAATTCCACAGAACCCAAAGGTTTAGAAAACGCAGTGCATCCGAAGCATCTCCTGGGACGCAGGAGCTTCAGTCCTGTTCATACAGGAGGAAGGTGGCCCTCAGCCCAGGAAGTCAGCAGACCTGTTGCTGTCATGAAAAGTGTTGCTGCCCAGCATTTGCTAGTACTGACAAGTCCTAACCTTGTTTGTCTAAGGGTGTGTTTCGTGTTCTAGTGCTTTTACAGTTGAACACAAACGTGATTCGTATCATGTCTTATTGATCAAATTAAGATCTGATAACCAATTCCTTTTGGTCTAACACAGAGTCTGATATCTAATGGCTTAGAAGTATGTGATCCCTGTCACCTCTTAGAATAAAGCTATTTTTTAATAATAAGAAAGGATGAAAAATATGACCAACTCCAGGCAACCTTGGCCTTCAACCCAAAGTAGCAAATTTCTTATCCAACCTCCCCAAAATAATGTCATAGCAAAAAAAATTAAAATATAAAATATGTGTGATATTATGTGAACCTAAAGTACATTTATCTGAGAATTTGAGAATAAGGACAAAAACATTCTATGTCAAATTATTTTAACACATAATTGTATCTCATTAAGAGTGGTGTATCATCAGTATGCTTATGTAGGCTGGCATTTATATAGTTGGTAAAAATAATGTAAAACACAGCAAGATGTCAAACAAGAGAGAAGTTTTTTTTCTACTTTTTTTTTTTTTTTTGGCCTGAGCACATCATTTTTACATCTAGGATCTCAAGAGGGTGATCGGTGCAAATTCATATGCACCTCTGCCACGTGTCGGTCGACTGTATTTTAGAATCTAGATCAAAGGAATGTATAACAAGATAATAATAATTTTAAAATAGGCCGCACAAGTTTTTCTAGGGCTAAAATAAATTACTGTGAAATTTCTTTCAGTGTTTAGTTGACAGGTAAGATTTTTCATCAGGACTGTGAGGATTGTTCAGGAAGTTCCGATGAAGACCTTAGAAAGCAGCCTTCCTCTTGTGCTCATGCTGCTGTTAGAGTTTGAGACGGGTTTCTTTGTAGAGCTCTGAACTCCCACTCAGTGGTACTTTACATCGAGCCTATTAGATATAGACACCCTCCCCCCGGGAAGATGATTTCACTTGATTTTATTTAAGTTATGTGAAGTGGGTGTATTTACAGAAAGAAAGTGTGCTAATGAGAAATGGTTAACAATTTTCACAGGATCCTAAATAATATTCTCCAGGCCTTTTCTGGCAACTCTTAAAAGTTACACGTAAGCCTATTATGAAAAGAATTAATTTTCATGTTGATTTTTTAAAAATGTAGCATCAGTGTTTTAGCAACTTGTTTATTAATTTTTGAATATAATAAGTGTAATTTTTATTTAATGTGTGATTCTGTTAATAATCTCTACTCTGGGTGGATAATTATAGTAAGCTCTTATACTGGCCGATTTATCTGGAAACTTTAGCTCAGTTTAAGGGAGAATCGTAGCAAACGGACGTTAGGAAATATCTTTCACTCCATTTTCCCCACCAAGACTGATGCTTTTATGATGTATAGGAGTATTCCTGGAACTAAACGATGAAGCTCTGTAGTTTTTGTTGTTTCCCCTCTCTTGAAGATCTTTCTCTCCATGTACCGGTTTGTAGTCCTGTTCTCTTTCCCTTTCCATAGCCATGATTGAACATTTTAACTCTAATGTTATACTTTGTTGTCAGTTTTCATAGCCACAAGACCCATGGGTCTCCTAACCACCCCTGGGATGTTCACCTCATGTCCCATTCTAGAATGGACCTTCAGAAGCCACTTTTCCCCCCCAAGAAGCAAGGATATCATTGCATCCCTATTTAATACATATCTACTTCAAATCTATCCCTTAATGCAAAGTTTTCTACCTTTAAAACAGGCAGAGGAACAAAAGCCAGGTCCATATAACAAATGCAACTTTGCTTATTTTAGCAAAATCAACAGAGAGAATTGGGGTTGTCCCAACAGAGGTGAGAAGAGAGATTCTTAGACGATCAAGGTATTTCTTTGAGAAGAAAACAAGGTAATAGGTAATGAACCGAGAGATAAAATTAGGTTCTTTGATTGTTCTCCCCCCTATTTCTAGGTAGTCAAAGGAGATAGAGCATGTTCTGAAGATGGGGGTCTCCTGATCTCATGGGGCTGTAACTGAGCTCCCAGAGATGCCCATGAGGTGTGCCCAACAGTCCCCGCTGGGAACAAGGTCTTGTCCAGCTCTGTCCCAGGCTTTTGAGAATATAAATACGGGAAGGGTGTATGTTTAAATATATTCTGCTAAACATTTAAACATTTACAAATATTTTATAACACAAAATACTTTGTAGGTGCTTTTAAAGTATAATAAATCTCAAACTCTCCTAATGCATTTGGTCCAAGTAGCTGAAATTCCCTCTTTCATTTTTATTTTTTTAATTCACCAGGTTGTGGTTTGTTCCACTGCCTACTCTTGCTGTAGAGAAGTTTCTGTTCTCAGGGTCACTGATTTGCACTGACTTTCTGGAGGAAGAACCTAAAATATAAGCAGTAGGGCAATGACTTAGTAGAAGAACTTGTCCTTTATATGAATTTAAACATCCAAAACACCATGAAGTTAATAATATTTAAAAGATTCCTCCAGTTTGCTTTCACCCGATAACCCTGCACGTCTGCTTAATATAACTTGGAGGCACTGTGGAATCCGTAAGAGCTCATTTCCCCCACTTAACTTGTGAAAGGAAATAGCAGGAGGACCCAGGGGAAACCCTGGCTAATGCGTGCTGAGCAAAGCCAAGTGCACTCTGAAGGGACCCGAATCTCTACGTACAGGCACAGCCCCCAGCACGCACTGAAAGAAAATTGCTGTTGTGAACATCTGAATGATATGGTCATTATAGACTCAGCATTTCATCCAGTTGTATGGTTAAAAGTGAAAATTGAGTCCTTTTTAATGAGTGAGATTGTCATAGTTTTTAGGTAGGAATGAAATTAATTTGAAATTGAGCTCGTTACCATGCATTTTCAAAGATTTAAAATCTCTTTTGCTTGGCATCTCGTCTGTAATTTTTATAACGCACGGTTTTGCTTATGGATTCCTTTTCTGTAGTAAGATTTGCTTTTATGGGTCACAAGCTGCATGCCTGTTTTTGTTTCTTAAAGAATTAAGATACAGCTGACCCACAATTAAAACACCATTCCCATTTAAGTGTTTGCTAACGTGAGAGCTTGAGCTCTTTGTTTGGAGGAAGGTGCATCTTCCCGCTCTGGTTCGTCTGGCCTCAGAAACAGCTGAGTGAGTTAGTTTTGGAGCTCATGTCTTTTCTGGGAGCATCTTCCAACCACGCTGGTCTGCCTGGGCTTTGCTCCCATAATTCCTGCAGTTGTTATGACTTCAAAAAACGAGTAATAATACTCAGAGATAGTACATAGAAAGCTACTTCTTTCCCATGGTGTTACAAGTATTAACTTACGGAGTGGAATGGTGTTCAGGTGAAAGACTTACTAGAGAAACAAAAAGGTTAAATTGTAAAAACAAACTTTAGAACCAAATGTTTGGATCCAATTTAGTCATACTTTTTAATGGAAAAAGTACAACATTTGTTGGCCTTCCAAAGTGTCACAAAGTAATATACTTTAAAAACAACAACAATTTATTCAATTAAAATTTTTATTAAAAATTTTAAATATATATTTGTGATATTAGCATAATGAACCCCTAGATATCCATCACTGAGATTCAACATAATTTATTTTTTTAAGGTTTTACAGTGTTTATTAGATCCTTTACAAAGTAATACACTTTACTAATACAAAAACCTTTGTTTTATCTTTCTGCACAGAAACGAACCAATGGACTGCGAAGAACACCCAGGCCGGTGGACCCAGGTGTGTTTTTGGTTATACGTCTATAATGATGACTTAGTGAAGTAACTAGGAAAATGTGTGGGATTTGCTAAAGCAAGTCAGGCAGAGTATTGGCCTTTGTTCCTTGTAGTTTGGTATATAATGTGTGACCAGGAGGCAGCGGTCTCACGTGTCAATCATTTATCTGACAGTGCCGCCTAGGACAGGGTCACAAGGTGAGTAACTGGCAGTAACACTCTTTCCATAGTCAGCAACTGAGCTGGTTATTTGCTTTACTGAACAGCCTCAGGGTGCCTGGTTAACGCTAATGAACCCAACACACTCCCCCTGTTCCCTCCCAAATCTGGAAAGAAAACTAATGAGCGACCGGTGCTTAAAAATTAGCATTTTTCTAGGCAGGTGGAGGGTGGTTCATAAACGAGACAGCTTTGGTACCCTCCCCACGTGGAAAAATACTGTACTTCATCCGGTATGCAAACTGTTTTATAATGGAAGAAAGAATGCAAGGACTTTGTCTGCAGGGAGCACAAAGTTGTTTTCAATTTAATGTTGTGAGGTTGGCCTGCTCGTTATTTTAGTGCAATTACTTCATTGTCCGTTAAGCAATGCCGTCCACCGTTTAATTACTAAAGATTTGTTACGCACATGGTCATGTTATCGTGGGTGAAAGGTGTTTGTGGTTGAAGGATTCCAAATCTATGAACTAGATAATAAATCAAATGGAACATGAAACAGCCTTGCTGGAACAGAGTCTGGTTGTGTGTTTGGTCTTCGCATCATCGACTGGTATTCGCCTTGTCCTGGAGTTGAGCTTTCAAACTTTCTAACTTTTAGTGGAAACCACACCCTGGTAGCCACACCCGCTTATGAACTGTGTGAAAAGATTTACAGAGCTTTGTTGCCTCCGGCAAGAAATGGCCTCACTTGTTTCCTGAGACCCATTCATTCTTTTAACCTCAGAACAAAATTGGGGCCGTTAAAAATAGGGGTTCTGGTTGACTTTTTAATAGTTCTAACCTTCCCAAGACAGTGCCCTTTGCCGAGGGTCCTGCAGTACTATTTAGCAGCGACTTCTGTTCTGTTTAGGAGTGTGTGACCGTGAGCATAATATTTTTCTTATTTTGTGTGAGTTGTAGTATTTCTGTTTCAAGAAATTACCTAATCTTTATAAATGTTATTTTTAAAATATTTTCTCTTCTATAGGCATTTTTATTTAATCCACCTACCCCCAACAGGGAAATACATTTCTTTGTTTATTATATCCGTAGGAACACATCTGACTGTTAACAATTTACTTTATAGTCAAAAATTTTAGAAGCCCTTAGATTACTTAAAGGGAAATATAGTCAATTCACAGATGATAAATATGACAAGATCGTTTATCTTCCTTTATCCTAAAGGTGATGGCTTTGTGTAGATATAACTCTTCTGATCTTCCTGTTCGTCCAAAGATTGGTCCAAAGATCATGAAAGACTTCATGAAAAATAAACTTAGAAATACAAAAGAAGTAGTATTATATGTTATGTTTGTAATTTTATCTGTCTATCTATCTATCTATCTATCTATCTATCTATCTATCTATCTATCTATCATCTATCTATTGAGAGATCTTTCCAGTAGGTATAATAAATATATGAGTGTTTTCTCATTTTTCCCAACATTAAATGGAAAAAACAAATAGTTGATGGCCTTTCCTATTATAGCCCCCAATGTGATGATAACTACTTTTCCCTGCAGGTGGCTTTTAATGTCAGCCTTGAATTGTGTATATGTCTAGAATTGGTTGTCTTTTGTATCTTTGCCTCTTTCTGTTGCAAGTTGCAAAGCTCTTTTGTTCGGAGTTAACCCTGCTTGATAACCCTACTCCACAGCCATTGCCTTGTGGCTGCTGTTCAGTGGTTTCCACAGCTGGGTGAGATGTCTTAGTCCCAAGATATCCAAACAAGTAAAACTGAGGCTTCCTCCACACGGACAAACTGCTTCCAAGGGCTTTATTTTCTCTTAGGGCTTTTCCCATGAAGTTCCTTTGAATGTTCTCTTCCAGCTAATTTAGTTGACTTCTCCAAGTGCTAATACATGGACTACTCTCCAGGGCCTCACTTGAGGTGTTGTAGAAAAAAGCGATTAAACCGTTTGGGAGGGCAGATGTGACCACTTCATCAGATCCCAGTTTCAGAGCCACATACAAAGGTAAATGATATGTCTTCTTTGGAGACCTTTTGTTGTGCATATTTCTTTGGGTAGTAGGTGCTTACTACATATTTTTTAATGAATTAATGAGGGACTATAACTTTTTCTGCATGCATTGACTCTCTTGCTTTTTAAATTCTTTATGCTGACAGAGTCGACCAATGTACTCACGGAACATAGAATAATCTAGTTGCAGGAAGCGTGGCTCTGAGCCACGTTGCCTGGGCTGGTGACATAACTTAGCTGTTTACTTGCAGTTGACCTTGGGCAATCTGTGTCCTCTCTGTGCTGTAGTTTCTTCATTTGTCAAAAGAGACTAACAACAGTACCCACCTTACCAAGTTGTTGTGAGCATTACACGAGTTGGTGCGTGAAAGTACTTATAACCGTGCCAAGAATGTAGTGAATGCTAAGAGGTGATGATTATTATAATTGCTTTGTGGTAGAGCATGTTATTTCATATTGGACGTTTCGTCACGTGTAGGAGAACCAATAATACTTGCCAGTTATTTGTTTTCAAACAGACCCAGAATCTCATGCTGAATTTCTAGAAGTTACGTAATCACAGTCATTTTCAGATTGGCCTTTGTTCTCTGCTTATTTTATGGCGTTGGTGATATTTTTATATCTTTAAGAAGAGACACCAGCAACATTGGTGGTCCAAAGTTTGGGGTGAAGTTAGTGGTGTTTGTGATTGCAAAAAAAAGGAAAACTCCTAATTTTGAAAACATATTCAGTGTGTCGTGGAGTTCTTTTCAAACCAAGAAAGATATGAGTTGTAGATTTGCCATGTGGCTTGTTAGCACATCTAAAACATTCATTCTTTATTAATAATGGCAGCTAATCTTTATAAATAATATTGCAAATGCTTTTGCAGTTTGGTGTACATTTTCTAGTCTTCTGTGCTAAGAAGTTTACCAGTTTATGATCTTGACTGTTTTTATAAATGTAATAATGTGTTAGATGCAAATTCTGGTAGCTCTTTTGGATTTTTTAAATATAGCAAGGTATTTTCATCAGTTTGTACTTTTCTTCCTGAGACATCAGATGTTAGATTCAGGAAAATAACACTTAGAAGAGACAGATCAATTATTTCCGAACACGGAGGTGCTGGGCCTTTTTTCAAGAACATGAGATCATAAATCTCAAGAAAATCTGAGCACTGGTGTAATATTTTTCACCTAAAGTGGCACTCAAGGTCAGAGTTACCAATTAAATTTTAATACTGAGCTTTAAAAATGTCCTGCTGTCTAAGCCCAGGAGATAGAAGATTCACGCGGCACGTGGCACGTCTGTACACCGGGTGTGCGTGCTTTCGATCAGGCCCATGCTTTTCGATGACTGCAGAATTGGCTTCTGTTTGCGGGATCCACAGCATCCTGCATTTAGGTCCACAGTCAGCGTTTAAAAAATTCCAGCTGTGGTTCTGTGCTGTGCTGTGCGTCCTGAAGATTAGATGAAGTCGAGGGAAATAAATGTTCAGGAACTGCATCTCTTTCTGATCTTAGGTTCTGCGTGTGATTTGTGATAACCTTGAATACCAAATGGACAGATAATGGTTAAATTGATGACTCCTTTCTCGATGCTCATCGTGAAACTTTTTTTTTCAGTTGGGTCATATATATATATTTAATCATTTTTTATTTTCAATTACAGTTGACATACATCATTATATTAGTTTCAGTGTACACCCCAGTGACCAGACATTACATAACTTAATCGCCCCAACAGATCCCGCACCCATCCAGCTCCATGCCTTGTTATTAGAATATTATTGATGCTATTCCCTGTGCTGTACTTTACATCCCCGTGACTGTTCTGTAATGTGGCTCGGAAACACTGTCTCATTCACGGAGGAGATGTCTAACTGTTTCTTAGTCATCTTCAAAGACGGTCACTGTCTCTTTCAGGTGGATGGCATTGATAGAAATACCATTCCTATTGTTCTTGTATGAAGAAAGGAATTCAGGAACTCTCTCTTTCATTACCAACCTTGTTCCATAGAACAGTCAGCACCAGCAATGTCATTAATTATAAAACATGGCCCCTCTCCACAAGGAATTTATGTTCTGTCCAAGGAAGGAGGTGCAGGCACAAGTCTTGATTTATGTATATGAATGTACATATTAAAATATTTTAATATTAGATAATATTTTATATACTGATTCACCGTGGTGTGGTGTTGTGTCATAAAAGCAATTAATGAATAGTCTGATAAACATGTAAAAAGATGGAATTATGTAGTAGAAAGTAAAAGAAACTGGAAAAGAGAAGCAAGTGTGAGCTCCAATTGCTTTTAAGCTGGGTTGTTTAGATAGGTTTTCATTTATACAAATAAAAATTTTGCTATGCTGCTTTATTGTATTGAATTATAATTTATTACAGTATTCCTTAATGTTTTAATTTCAAAGGATTGAAGAATTCATTTCAAATCTAAACAGAAGTGTTGCTTTCTTTCAGACATGCTTTTAAACGTACTGGCAATTTGCTCAATAGAGAAATTTCATATTTTTAGTTTCCAAATAGAAAACATTGCACAGAAAAATACCAACCTGGGATTTTAAAAATCACTGATCTAAAAATACATTTCATTTCTTTCTTTTTCTTTTTTAAAGAGACAGATGTATATTCCCGAAGGCTTTAGTAAATGAGCTTTTGTCTGTAATAAATAAGTAATAATGTACCCATAGATTACACTGTTTCCATATTAATCAGTCAAACCTACTTTTGTCTTTTCTGTCACCTCTAAAACTAATTTCTCATCACATGTAAATCCTAATCTAAATATTGAGAGCATAATTGTAATGTGTAAAAATATTTTTCACATTGAAAGAATGAACTTGAAAAAACTGGGACAATAGAACCCAGTGATGAAGCTTCATTGCAGAGAAAGGAGAAGACCAAGCTGTGCGCGAGTCCTGGGGAGCGGCTTCTGTTAAACTGCGGACAATGTGGCGAGCTTCACATGAAGGCCGTGACCCTCTTACAGTTATTTCTGGGACTGCCTCTCTAATTCCCTTGGCCATGATGAGAGATTTTTGAAAGGCACATCACAGTCCCTTGCTCACATCTCTTTTTGGTTCCGGGAAGATTTATTTCTCCCTTTCAAGTCTCATTCTGAGTTCGCAAAGGGTCACTTCTTTTCTGTCGTCTGGCAGGTGTGTCTGCGCCTTGCCCAGCCAGCCCTTTCCTCTGTCAGGTACCTCCAGCCGAGGAGCAGGGCAAGGAGCCTACCTGCAGCCATGCACAGGGATGCTTTCGGAGGGAAACGCAGCAGTCATGTAATTACCGAATAAACACTTGCAGTATTACATACAGACCTACTTCTGGGTCACTTTTGCACTCCTAACATAGAGTTTCTATTATTACAGTAACGATGTGTTTAGAAAATAAAGTATTTATCTGTCAAGTTTTAGATAAAAATTCTGAAAAGGAAGTCTCAAACTTGGGGAGCTGCTTTTAACATTCATCATGGATAAAGCATTACTTACATGGAAGATCAGTGTCTGATGGCCTGGGCTTCTTTTGCTATAGCTATGGCCCTGGCGGTTAACTGCTGTTCCATTTCAGAAGAAAAAGAACATGCCATGTCATGCTAAGGGGACAAAAACTCCAGAAATTTCTTGTGGGCCAGCAACCTCTAAGAACCAAATAATCTTGTTTTAGAGGTTTAGTCTGATCAGTGAAAGGAACCAGTGAGTCAAAACTATTATTGTCTTCAAATAAAAATATTGGATACGAGCAAAAAGCCCACCTGACCCCAGGAAAGAGGACACCGATAAGGTAATCCTTCCTGTTATCGCTGTTTATAATCTTATAATGCAGTAGTTCCGTGTGCATAATGGTTATCAAATCAATTAGAACGCTGGAGTGCAGGGTGTGGAATTTCTGTCCAAACGGCCCAAATTGGCAGTTATTTCTCTCTCAGTGCATTCAAATCAAGTTGATTTCTAAAATTTTAATTTGAATGAAAAGGAAGGCTTATGCTAGGTTCTTATTTTTACAGTTAATTTTTCTTCTGAGACTCATTTGTTCCTGCATAGATATTAGAACTATATGGAGGTTTCCCTGTCTTTGAGGAACTTGGGATTTTCTTGGAAAGATAAGCTATGCAAACAGGAAACACGTGGAATAATATTAATACCTCTATCTGGTATAGGATGACCCACCGAAGTGTGCGGTGTGTGTTAGGACTGGTGTAGTTCACTAGGACGGCTGTGAGGAGAAGTCGCCGTGAACACGAGACAAGGGCCAAATGGCTGAGAATACATCAGTAAAAGTAAATTTACACAGAACTGCAGATGTCCAATAAGGTTATCAGTCTGTTGTAGAGTCAGCTCAGTTCTGAATTACCCAGTAACCTTCTGTTTGTCAAGGGACGCAAACCCCTTTCAAACTAGCTTAAGAGAAAAAGGCAGAGCAAGGGCGTTCCTGACTGAGCCAGTCCAGAGTGTGCTGGCTTCAGGCAGAGTGGGAGCCAGGCTCCAACGATGTCAGGGTTTCATTTCTCCCATATCTCAGTTCGCCTTTCTTCTCTGTCGGTTTCCTGTTGACAGACTTATCAGGCAGGTTTGTCTCAATTGGAAGCAAAGTTGACCACTAGCAACTCTCAGTATACATTGTCCCACAGCTAATAATTCCAGGGAAAAGAGAACATTTTCTTCCCCAGTAAATCTAACAAAAATCCCAGTACAGTCTTTAATTGGCCTGGCCTAGACCATCTGCTCATCTCTGAGCTAATGGCAACAGCCAGGGTGACCGGCCAGCCTGGCTGCTGTGCCCACTTCAGTATGGGAGAGGGGCTGACCTGCTGTCCACAGAACATTTGTTTTCTGGAAGAAAGAAGGGCCGTGTTCACAAAGAGTGGGGGAGGGGAAAGAAGGTGGCTTGAGCAGACTGTAGCGTACATCTGTCCTGTGTTCCAGTGCAGGCCTTTGCTGTGGCCTGTTCTCCACCTCCCACCTTGTCCCTGTCCATTTGTAGGCTCCTCTGCTTGATTGCTTTCTGGTAGCAAAAAAGGAAAATCTGGAGGATTGAATGTAAAATGGAAACTGCTGAATCCCACCAAAGGCTCATCCCTACTCACAGCTTTAACTTGCAGAGATACTAGGGAAACTATAGTTTTCTCGCCTCACAATAACTTCTTGTAACCCTGTCATGGTACCTCAGATATCCATTCTCCTTTGGATATGTCCAGCACTGTGTTTCTAGGACTTGACCCTGTGTTCCACTATTTCCCACTCACACCTTAGCGTACATCTGTCCATCAGGTTAGAGCTGAGGAACCAAGATCTGGCAGCATCTTTGGGGGAGGCAAATGGGAAGAAGGGTGCCCTCTGAGCTGGAAGGGTCAGGATGGGAATGTTGTAGAGCCAGAGAAGGCAGCCCTCGAGGCACTGAGTGGAAGCCACAGCCTGCCTCTGTGGCCATAAGGAAGGAATGAGGAGAGGCCCTCTTAACCTCAGAGGCAGCCCTGTGCAGTGGGGAAGGTCTGGGTTCGTGTCCTGCCCCTCCACTTCCTAGTGGTCTAGTCTCTGTTTTATGATCTCTGAAAAGAGGGTGGTGGCAGTGGACACACCTCCTACTGTCACTGGGAGCATTAAGATAAAGCATTTCTCAACAAGGCTTAGCCCACAGTAAGTGCTCTGGAAATGAGGGTGGTGATGGCAGTTATTACTACTTTGTACACTCTCTTGTGTTCACTTTCTATTGCTGTGTAACAGGTTACCGCAAATTTAGCAGCTTAAAACAGCACACATTTATCATCTCCCAGTTTCTGTGGGTCAGAAATTTAGGCATGGTAGAGCTGGGACCTCACTGAAAGTGTTAGCTAGGGCTGTATCTCATCTAAAGGTTCAGTGGGGAAGGAGTCACTTCCCAGTTCGTCTGAATACTTGTTGGCAGGATTCGGTTCCTTTGGGGTCGTTGAGCCGAGGGCCTCACTTATAGCTCGTTGGCCAAGGCAGTCTTCATCTGTTAGCTGCATGGGCCTCCCCAGCATGCCTGCTGCTTCATCAGAGTGCAAGCCAAGAAGGGGCTAGTCTCCTAGCAAGATGGAAATTAAAATCTTATACAACACAATCATGGAAATAACATCTCATCACGATTCTATTGACAAGAGGTGTCACAGGCCCTGCCCACATCCAAGGAAATGGATTAAACAAGCTGTGAATACCAGGAGGCAGGGATTACTGGGGTTAATCTTATGGTCTGTCTGCCACAAACCCTAAGAGGAGATACTGCTGTTTTTCGGTTGAGGGAATCAAAGCTCTGAGAGGTTAAGTGATTTACCTAAGGTCACACAGCACCTGCCTGGTACCAGGACTTAATTGCAATGTTTGGCTCCAGGGACCTCATTCTTCTAGAGGTCTTCTGGACAGAGGAAAGCTTATTTCTTGACGTTTGTCTGCATAGTACAGTGCAAATTAGCAGTGCGATCTGGTCTGTTTTGCAGAGTTCATTAGTGGCTACTGTTAGCAGATTTATGGATGATTTTATTTTATGCATTCTTAATTTTGAAAATGTTAATCTGAAATTGCTACAGTATTTCAATTAATTTGGATGGTAAAAACTGAGCACCAGAAGAATCGCTAGCAGAAGATAAGGCAGCTAATTAGAGGTTCTGACACAAACAGCTCTAGACACCGGTCCTGAAACATGCTGGGTGAGTGACACCCAGCAGAACTCTCCCTGCTTAAGTGAAAAGAATGATTTCTGGCAGTCTAAATATTAAACTCAAATGCAGTTGAATTAAAAAAAAAAAAAGCCATGTTAAGGAGTTAACTGTCTAAATTAATGTATAATTTTTAACTATCATGCAGTTCTGGAAAACTGCTTTCCGAGTACTTTGGAATGTTTTCTTTTGGAGAACTTCAGTAATGGTGACAGATACAACAGTTAATTGTCATCAAAGTGTTTTTCATGTCATTTATGATATTTCATATTTTTTTATATATATTGTTTCACAATTTTTTTCTGAATTTAAAGGTAAGATAGCACATATTTCTTTTTTAAATAGCAGTTGACCTTATTTGATAAATTAGAGTTTTGCAGTTTGAAAAGTTTCTTCTAAAAAATTTTAGAAACTATAAGGAAGTATAGAACAGTTTTCTGGACAAATTGCCTGTAATCACCTCACTTGTATAGTCACCTTTGCCCCTTTATTTTGTTACACACTGACTTCCCCCAGCACTTGGTTTGTGTGTGTGTAGCCATGTTTATAAAATGTTTGTATTTCAACGTGGTGCTCTGCTTTTATCCTCAACGTTGTGTCATGAGTGCATTTAACCATTTGACAAGTCTGCAGGCTCCATGTTAAATTTACGAGGATGAGCAAGATATGTTTTTCTTATACAGCATACAGGGTCATGGAGCTGAGGTCAACTCCAGAACAGGCAAATACAGGGCTCGGCTTAAAAGGGGCACATACTTTAGATAAGTGACATCGGGAAACAGCATCTAAACTGAAACCCAGGATGTGAGTAGGGAGTTGATAGGATATGACTGGAGACAAGAGGGCGTCAGGCAGAGGGAACAGCCCCAGCCAAGGTCCTGAGTGTGAGAGGGAGAGCTGTGTACGATGACAGTTTAGGGGCAACCAAGACAGGAATTGGACTTTATGCTCTTGCCGAGTTCGCCTCTTAACCAGAGGAGTGACAAGGTCAGCTAGGCCTGGCCACAGAGATCCTCCTAGCCACACTGTGAAGGTGTAGGTAACTTGAACCATTAAAGTCTTAAAAAAATGAAATGAGTTCAGCATAATTGATTGTTGGATGGTAGTCTTTCTAATTTTCATTATATTAAATACTACTTTGACAGATTTCTGTACATGAATATCCTTCCTCACATGGCTGATTATTATTTAAAATGGGGTTATATAAGTAGAATTTCTGGGTCAAAATATGAATTCCTTGGTTCTAGATAATATATGTTGCTAAATTGCCTTTTAGAAATATTGCATTTAATATATACCCATTATTGATGCATGCAACTCTTTTTTTCTTTTTTTGAAACTATGTCTTACTTTGTGCTCACCAAGACAGTATAATTCTTTGTACCTCAAGTCATTCCATGAGAAAAGTGTGTTACTATTCATATGGTATCATAATAGTTCATAACATAATATAAACTTACTTGATTTCTAGCGACACAGATTCTTTTTAATGTTTATTGGCCATTTGTATTGTTCTGTAAATTATCTGTTTATGCCTTATCCATGTCTCTGTTCAGGACTTAGTGCTTTTGTATTATATCAACCTTATCATATTTTTTGAAAAATACTTTTGGTTTATTATTTGTTTCTATATAAAGTTTTAAATTTGCATGGAGTCACACTAATTGATATTTTCTATTTTACCTGTTTTGGCTGCTGCCATGCTTAGAAAGTTCTCCCCTTAGGAATTCTGTTAAATACTGACTTCTGGTCTATTGTTTAATTTATGTAGCACTTGATGTAGGCCATTTAACTTATTTTTGTTTAAGTAGTAGATTAAAATTCCGTGAGCAGTTGTGACATGTACATCAAAATATTTTAAAGGATTTATAGTACAGCATTTTACAAAATTTAAATCTACCTTTTCATATGTTGTTAAACAACCATAATACATTGCGTACTTTTTATTTTGTGCTTTATTGCATACATATTTGGCTCAGATCATAAGTTATCTTGTATAAAATATGTCACAATATGTGCTCTGTAGAGGTAGTAAGGGAATACTGTTTTAAACAAATACAAGTATTTAATGTTGAGATTTCCAGGCCTTTCTGTTTGTAAACTATGACAAATTAAGATTGCTTCTCCCAAACCTGTTGGAGGTAGGAGGGAAAATACTTTGTGGCTATTTGTTTGAGTCCAAGTATGTCCATGGCTCTCTTTTTCCCCTGCAAATATACATCTTCCTTAATTTTACCAATCTTTTCTCATCTCACTTTATGCAATTACTTCTGGAGCTGAGACTAGACCTCTTATTTTAAAAGCTCTATAGTTTTAACAATTTTTTAAAATCAAAATAAGAAAATTTCAACTGCTACTTTATTTGAAAGATGCTGTATAGCTCTGTCCTCATTT
Organism: Tadarida brasiliensis; assembly: GCA_030848825.1. Lineage (NCBI taxonomy): Eukaryota > Metazoa > Chordata > Mammalia > Chiroptera > Molossidae > Tadarida > Tadarida brasiliensis. The sequence goes on along the minus strand of CM061275.1, from coordinate 8,641,043 downwards.
CTAAAGCAGTGTGGAAATTCTGTGTTACAGCTTTGATCCAGGAAGTTTTATCTGTTGCCATGAAAACATTAGGTGTTCAATATATAGTCTTTTTTGGGGAAGCCAGTTGCAAGCAGGTAGAATAGCAGCTTTGGTGTCCGACCAGGCACACCACTCGGCTCATCTGTTCAGGGAACGTGCCTTTGGATGTCCAGCTACCATCGGTTTTGTTGGGAGGCTCATGCTGTATTCAGTGGCCCAAAGGAGAATCCTGTGATACCTTCAATTCAGGGCAGAACTTCCTTCTTGGGACAGAATTCTCTTTCCGTTTGTTTAGAGCACATGGACAGGATAAGATGGATGAAAAATGGAAATATTCACATATTTCTCCACCACCACCTGCAATTACATTGCTAATATTATAGCTTTTAACTTCCAGAGGAAGATAGTTGCCATTTAAAACATGTAATGTTATGCTTTGGGGATCCCATATTTTAAAAGTTATGCATCTTCCATTTAAATTCAAGCAGCATCCAAGAACAGAATCTGGCCAATGGTTTTTAAAAAATGAAATGGCAACACCTTCTTGGAATCTGACTGTTCAAGGATGTTTTTTTCCTAGCAAAACAGGAAGAAAGTAGAAAAAAGCATATGGACTCACGTTGAGCATATGATGTATTTTGAACTTGAATTGGCACTTCACTCATATTTGTAGTGTGACCTAAAATTAATTTTGGTGAAGCATCTAGATTTGAGAGAGAAAAAAAATCTCTATCTGGGACTAAATCAACATTTGGGGCATCTCATTAATCACTGCCTTATGTAACTGCTTTTCCCACCTAAAGAGAAGCTACTGGGATGAGAAAAGTTTATAATATTAATGCCAAGTGCAGATCTTGCCTCTCCAAAAAAGAGTTCATTAATCATCATCGAAGCACAAGAACAAACATACTTCATGCCTCTTGCCAATTTTTATCAATAACATTTCTGAAAGGCAAAAAACTCCCCTATTTTCCTATTTTTTATCTTCATCTGAAAAGGTTTTAATTTGGCTATTTGAGTTGTGATAATGCTATGTAAACTTAACACGCTCTGAGAACACCCATACATAGTGTATCGCAGTCAAGTTTATTGGTTGCGTTTGGTGCCTGAATCAGCGGAAACCAGATGCAGATCCCTGGCTCAGCCACTTCCTGCCTGTGTGATCATAACACGCAAAGATGTGCTTGGTACAGGGTAACTGGCCGGTAACAGGCATCACAGAAATCCGTATCTCATAGGTAAGAAACAGTATGGGCTTGAAGTTTGAAAACATGGGTTTCAATCCAGGCTTCTGTGTAAGCTTTGGGCAAGTTAATAGCCTCAGTCTTCCCCCTATAAGATGGAAGTAGAAATAGTTGCTTTACCTACATCACAAGATTACCAGTTGGCTCTATTCAAGATAGAAAACTGAACCTAGTCATGACATACAAACTAGTGTAATAAGATAAAAATAAGTTGTGGAATCTTCATTATTTTCATATATCTCAGCCTCTTAATGTTAGAATTATATGATTGATTAGTTGTTTTGATGGAATTTTAGGTCAGCCACTATGTAGTTATTATTTTTTAATTACCATTTACTGGAAATTTTACTGCTCCTTTTTTGTAACTGTGTCTTTACATCTTTTATTCCTGTCTCTTAATTAAAAAACTTATTTACAAATTAGAAAAATTAATGAATAACGTGGCACTTAGCCAGCAGATGAAAGCGATGACAATCTAAAAAAAAGAAAGGAATAGTACAAACCACATGTGAGAAAACAGGTGCACCAAATGGAAACGATCATAAACAGAAAAAAAATTTATGTGCAAGAAAAGGTAGCTCCTGTCTACTTTCATCTGTAATCTGTTGGTTCCAAGTATCAGAGGTAGGGATGCATCCATGGTGAAATTTTCAGGCACTTTGGAAAACGTCTATTAGAAGACACACCCTTTTTTGTTCATTTCTGTGGCCCCTGTTGTTAACAGCCAAAAGAACAAAAAATGTTAAGGTCCTGGTGCAAGACGCTGCCGCGAGGGTTTGGAAAGTCAGAAGGCACGCTGGATCTTCCATTGGTCGCGACGTGACTCATTCGTCCCCCATAAGTAAAGAATATTAGGAGTGGAAAATAAAGACGAGATCATAAGGACACGGAGCCAGGCTTAGTTCATTTTTTAAGTCAAAATAGTGCAGAAAGAAGAGGTTGAGCCAAGTAGACTAGCAGGAGGGTTTTGTAAGGTGAAGGAGAAGGAAAGTATAAGCAAGACTATTTCTGACTTCGATGTTAAATAACACTGACCTAACTCGTCTTTCTTGTTTCCCTGTGATCTTCTTGACCTTCGTATCAGTTCTTGACTTTCTCCCTGAGGGATGTTCTGCATAGTCAGCACAGACTCCTCAAAGCCTGAGCCCCACACCCTGGTCCCAGAAGATAGGAGAAAATGGGAAGGACCCCGTGGCATGGGCACTAACTGCTCCAGGAAGCTCCTGCAACCGACCCCGCCAGCCAGGAGCCAACATTTCCATTTGCTGTGTAGCCATCCCAGCTGTAGGTTTCTCTGAAAAATATAAAGTTAATATGAAGCCTTAGAAATTCCTACTGAACTACTTACGTTCCTTTGACAGTAAATTTTTCCAGAATGGTCACTTTTCATCTTTCCAGTTTGCACAAGCATGCATTCAGGAACCTTGCTCGAAGTTTCCCATCTCATTACAATAAGGGGAAAGTTGGTGGTTTGCTTCTCTCTTATGCTGTGCACGTCATGTACGCCACACCTTTAAATTCTAACATATGACTTAGCGCATTCATTAGCATGTGGGTGAAGTAACCGTGGGGTGAATACTAGGGTGATATTTATTTATGTACTAGGATGAATACATTTATTTTTAATCCTCACAAGAAAACCTGTGAGGTAGATATGATGCCCATTTTACAGATGAGACAGCTGCCTGAGAATTAAGGCAGGTACCTGAGTTCACATACGTTATAAAGACTGAAGCTGAGCTTTTAACCACAGTTTTATAAAAAATGTACCGAAATGTAACCAGTGAAAGCATCAGGTGTTTTGAACTAATTTGGGAGTCTTAGGGGGAATCTCACTAAATGGGTGCACTTTCTCCAGATGCACAGGGGAGGAGGAGGGGAGGGGAGGTCGACTGAGGGAAATACTTCTGGTCAGGGAGAAGAAGCGGCACTTGAATTGCCCATCTCAAGAGGAAGGAAGCATCTGACCTTGATGTCAGGGTTTCTGGGCCAGGGGAGTTTTGCATGAATGTCTGGGTCCTGGATGGGAGGATGCCACGTGGGTGACTGGCCAGCCTGGGAGGAGTCAGTAGGCAGGTAGATGGCCCTGGAGTACCTGCCAACTTGGGTCACTCCGGTTCAGCAAGGGAGGAGGCCCCTGCCACACAGCATGCTGGATCTTTCATTAGTATGTCTTTGCTTTGATGTTAATAGGATTAGGTAATAAAATCATAGCCAAACATCAGGAAACGACCCCAAACTAACGGAATAAATGCTGCTCTGTTTATTCTTGATACATGCGGTCTTTCCTTTAATGTCTTCATTAGAATTTGTGTAGGAAACAGGGTCTGGGCATGCCTTTGGCATTTTAAATAATTTATAGACTTTGATTATGTTTTCCCACCTTGTGCCTTATTGTTGGTCCTGTCTGTGTGCGTATAATCATAACATAAACCATCGTCAGCCACGGGTCTCCATCGTCGATGACCATAATGCTCCTTTTAATGAAGCTGTTCACACCATTTGGTGTAAAAACTGCATCTCATTTCCCAGGCGAATCTGGAGACCTTGCTGGATTGTGTTTCCTGCATTGTTGCCCCGTAACAGGCATGCCCCAGGTGCGGTGAGTGGGAGGAAGACAATACACGTCATTAAGAAATTAGGCTTTGCTGCCTCTGGTCAGAATGGCAGAGTGCTCCCCTCTGCCCATGCCCACATCAGAATTATAACTGTATTCTAGAACAGTCAACCTGGAGAACCATCTGAAGACTAGCTGAACAGAGCTCCCGTAACTAAGGACATAGAGAAGAAGCCCCATAGAGACTGGATTTAAATTCAAACAAAGAAATGTGGCCGAGCTTGTCCGTTAGCACTGCACCCCTGGGAAGCTGCTCAGCCCGTCTAGCCGCCACCTGTCTTCTCTTGAGGAGGGTTCCATCGGTCTCCGCCTTTCAGAATTGAGTATGTGGCGTAGCTGAGCAAATGCACTTGTAGAGCCTTAGCCCGGTGTCTGGCCCTTTGTGTGCACTTAAGAGATGTTCACTGATGTCGCCACCCTCTTCAGGACGCGGGACCTGTGTGGAAGGCGAGCTGCAACGTGCAGAGGCAGGGCCCAGGCTCCAGGCTCCTGAGCCTGGCAGTGATGTGGTCTGTACGAGCTGCTGGCTCCCGCTTGTCTCGCTGTAATGCTTTTGTGAAAATTAATGGTATGTGGATTTCAGAGCTTGGCTGCCTTGGATTTCAGTCCTGTTTCCACTGTACCAGCTCTGTGACTGCTCAGGTCACTTCACCCTCGGAGTCTTCACTTCTCCCTTGAAAATGAGGGTCATAATAAGATTCACTTTACAGGGTTATCATCGGGCTTAAGTGAGTTAATGTACATTAAGCTCCTAGAACAGGGCCTGGCTCATGGCAAGTGCTATATAAGTTTTAATTAGTGTTATTTTTTAAAGTGAAATATTTTCAGTTATCTTGAGGTGATGGTAGAAGTGTGTCATATACAGAGATACTTCCAATATTGAAAAGGCTGTCCAGATACATGTTTAAATAATGCTGACAGTGTCCTGGGTGGTTGGTTCAGCAGCTTGAGGGTGAGAAGCCAGGCATAGCTGGACTGTCTTAGAGGACCCTGGGCTCCATACCAGAGTCTCTAAAACGACTCACACAGCAGAGGGCAGCTGGTGGACACTTCAGTCCAGTAATTTAAGAGTGAAAGAAAGAAAGCCATTGAAATTTTTTCTTAAAATCAGCTTAATTCCAACCTTGAGCCTTTTATCCCCAACTTGGTGTTGTCCTGTCATGCCTGTAGGGCAGGGCAGTGTCTGACCTGGAGGGTGTCTGAGGCCTGGGGCCCAGGCAGCCTTTGAGGGCTTGCTGCCTCCCCAGCGAAGCCACAGGGCGCGAGGAAGTTCCTGGTGCCCTGGAACGACAAAACCTCCGTCTGCTTCTCCCTCTGGGGAATCGCCTCCGTCCTTGGTTGGTTTGGCCCAAGGTTGGCTCTTCTCTTCCCTCTGGGATGCACTCAGCATCGTCTCCTCAGTGATTCAGGTTTTGCAGAGCATAGGGAGAACTGGTGATTTCTAAAAGCCTTGGCTCTCTACCCTACAGTGCTCTTTAAAGCAAGGAAATAAAGACCTCTGCTACCTGCTGTGAGAGCCCAATATGTCTCAATGAATGATCACCCTGCAGAAATACAGGAGATTGAGTGGAAGCCGAGAGCCATGGGATCCACCCAGCTGCTCCTGAAACAGTGCCATGTGTCCAGGCCTCAGGGGCTCCACTGCCTTGCGTGCGACCTCGGGAGCCTTCTCCAAACAGCAGACAGACAGACAGACGCTCTTTCCTGTCCCTGCTTTGATTCTGCAGGGAGCCCTCTCCTCGCTGTTACTACCACCTGCCTTGAACAATTGCATTTACAGATAATGTCCATTGCCTTGTTTTGCCATGTCCTTATTTATGCATCACTAGTGTGGGGACAAAGCAGGGACAGTGAACGTGTCCATGTCCTCGCAACTTTTCAGGGGGGAGGATGCTGTTCGAGTACGTCAGTGTCGACATGGAAGGAGCATACCCTCCCCCCCCAGTCAGGTCGGGATGGGGCACCTGTGGCGACCGCGTGACACTGGGCTTCCTCAGCGGGCATGGCCACGTGCAGTCAGGGTGTGTGAGACCAGCTGGGCTCCCTTCTGGGCTTTGTGCTGTGACGGTGAAGGACGAAGAGGTGGAAAGTATGTTGTGAGTCAGTGATTGACATCTGTGCTCCATCTCCCTGGCTAGACTTACCTAAGTCCAGGGCCACCACCTGATTGATCTTTGTAATCCCCAGATGGTTTTCCTGCAGGACTCTTGCACAAAAGTATTTGGCAGTGATGCCCAGGAGCACGGGGACGGTGGGTGTGGTGCCCTGAGTGGAGGGAGGAATGCCTTCTCACATTGCTCACAATTTGTGGCCCATGGTGATAAGAAAAACCAAACTGCCTTTCAGACAGTTTTATTATTGTTCTAAAATTTGTCTCAGACAATGCACGCCTCATTACCTGGCCTAGTGTGGAGCACTCCCAACCCTCCCCTTCCCCTAACCGTCTTGCCGTGCGCACACACCAGGGTGTTTAGTAAATAATTATCCCGTTCATCGACTATGGTCATAGCCTCTTCACTGCTCCTCTTGCCTCTAATCCTAACTTCCTTTCTGCCTCCTCCACACTCTCAGAAGGGTTTACCGAAAGGACATGTTGCCTGCCCCGCTCACACTCCCCACGGTCTGTTAAATGTCTAAGGCTCCCAGGTCCTGGATGCTTCTGAACTTACTCCTGCTGCTCTCCTCTCTGCAGTAGTTGAGATCTGCTCATTTTTCACATGGGCTGTCTCTGGAGCTTGGCTCACTTTCCTGTTTCCAGCCACAGCAACCTCACCCCACTTCCTTCCTGGTTAATCCTGTCCATCCTTCTGTCGGTGGCCCAGCCGACTCAGTGTGGACAGTCCCTGTTCTGAGAAGCCGCCTTATCGAGCCTCATATCTGGAGTGCTCTGTGGGTTCCTCCCTCACGACACCACTGGCATAGTATTTCTTATGTTTTTGAAATGATCTGGGCATGTGTGTACTTCCTAAAAATTTTTATAAGCTCCTTAAGCCAGAGTCTCATCTTTTTCATATTCATACCATAGTCTCTGGAACATAGTAGGTGCCTAGTATATTGAACTGAACTGTAAGCCAGGCTTTATCAAAGGGAACGCTGGTTTCTGGTTTGCAAATTCTCTAGCTTCTCTGAAAAATTGATCTATGCTTTTTTTTTTATACTTTGGAAATTAAGAAAATTGTTATTGAGGCTAGCAGTCCCAGTTTTTATTATATGCTTACTTTTCAGATGAGTGTATATAAACGGTGAAAAGCATTATATTTAAATATTGGTGAGCCTATACCAGCTTTGTTAATTTGTTCAGACCACAAGAACAATGAATAAAGGATTCTAAACCCACAGCAATATAGAACATGAATTTGTTTATAAAGTGATATTCTGATAAGTTTTGCAAGAATCTTCAAGTGAAAATTATTTGTCTCTAATATCAGCTGCTCAGAGCTAAATGGAAACAATAGGCGATTCATTTAGGACCCATAATAGCTGCAGTAGAGCGTCACTGGAACACTGTTTGCTGGAATTCTAGAGGGGAATTGGCTGGTACAAAAAAGGCTAGGCCTTCAGATTTTTCAGCAGAGGTAAAATACTAGCACACTCTTCATTTTGCAAATTGGCATTTTTCTGAAGCAAGTTTTTGGAAACACTTTTTTTGAGCAATTACCTGGAATCATAGTGCGTGTAATTCTATCACCTTCTAACTTTTATATATTTCATGAAAGAGTTCATATAGTCATGGTTTGGGTTTTTACTATTTTTTTTCAATCCAAATCTACTTAGAGTTAAAAAATCTCGGGAAGTCTAAGCTTAGAGGCTGTAGAAGACTGGGAGACATTTTCAAGCCTTCCAGTGGAACATGATGCACATCTATTTTGTTCAGAGTGATTTTTTTTCTCTATCAGAAATATTTGATTTAGGACAATGCATTTCTCAACCTTTTTATTATTTAAGTTTCTTTATAACCCAAATTTATACAATACTATTAAAAAATGTAGAAGTTACTATATTAAAATTCCATTTGCGTATTCATATATGGAAAGTATATTTTAAGTTACTGAATAAACTTGGCATTGAGCAGTTACCACTCCCCAGAGATATCCAATGAATCCTAACTAACCAGATGAACTACAGTAACATGTATCTCAATGATAAGTGCATTCATTGGTTTAATCAATAGTTTATACCAGCGATTTTCAACCGATGTGCCACAAGAATTTTTAAAACTTGCAGTACCCAACTATTTAGTCAGGGGCACTGACCTCTTTTCCCTTAGACTGTCAAATAAAAATGACAACAACAGCCAACACAATAGCCGTCCGGTGTGAATGAATCAAAATTATACCTTTTTTTGGGGGGTCAGATTGGCAAAAAATATATTTTTTAGTGTGCCGCAGAGTTTTAGTAATTTGTTTATGTGTGCTGTGAGATGAAAAAGGTTGAAAAACGCTGGTTTACAGTGGTTATCACAGATATCCTTAAAACATAAATTCCCAGCTTATATAAAATATGATTAGGTTTGTAAACAACAGTAAGTGAAAAACCCAGGGGAGCTTCAGGAAGACACAGGCAGCCCCTGCACCTGGGAAGCTGTGTGCATCTCATTCCTGTAAGTGGTGGGGGTCTCACTCGGCGGGGGGAGGGGGCTCCTGCTGCTGAGGGACGTCCATCCTGTTCTGAACGTGTTCTTCACTGCCAGCATTTTAACGAGTCGTCGGATGAGCTTGACAGTGTTAGCTTCATTTCCTGGCCCATTCCTCAAATGCCACTATGTCCTTTTCTACCCATTGGGGGCACAGAGATGTGCTCCTGTTAGCCCTTCTCTCCACAGCATCGGGTAGCTCAGAGCTTTCATTTGGTTAGTAAATGTTCTTGCTAAAACCTCACCATATAACCTGTCGGTCTCGTTGCATTTGGGACATAAGAAACTTTCAAACCAGTGGCCTTGAATAAAATCCATTCAACTCTCAGTGCTTTTAATTAAATAAGAAAGATAACTGTTTGATCTCCAAAACATTAGCCATTGATGAGCAGCCGCATTTGGGCTCTGGGGATGCTCTGTGATGACTCACGCCCCCGTGACCTTAGCTCTCTCGGGTTTAGGCAGATGCCTTTTCCCCCTATTGAAATTCTGTAAGAAAAACTCCAAATTGAAGAGAATAAAAATTAAGAAGGTATTTTCTCATGCATGTTTTTTAAACTACTCTAATGTTACAGCCTTAACTATAATCTTTTTCTTTAACAGTTTGTCATATTTTCAAATACACTTTTAATTGGAGAAAGGGAACTAGATGCATGGGTACGGATGACATGTGGGAATATTAATTCGCCGGCAGTCTCATTTTGCCAAGTGGACTCAGCACTGAAAACAGCATAGCAACTCATTTCTTAAAACATGACACAGTCACTTTAAATACAGGGCTCTGGTTTTAAAACTTCAGGGCTATGCCATGTGAGCAGTTAGTCAGATTATGAATTTAAATTTCATTTGCTCTCTGAGCTGTTTAATTCTTTGCTTATGGGCACATAATGACTTGAAAATCTAAACAATTATTGTTCATTTAGGAGGGGAAAATGCTCCTCCCAACCGATCTGGAGTGTGCCAAGTTTATTTCCCTCGGCGGATACAGTTGGAGAAATTGGTTATTTCTGAGGCCCAGAGTATGCTAGCCGGAGACTAGAACTGCCGTGGTCAGAACTCTGTTCCGAGGCCTCAGCTGAAAGAGAATTTGGCACATATACATGTAACAAATGGTACTATTAGGCCATTATATTTGTATAAGCAGAATTAGTCAAGAAATATATTTTGAAAGAAATGTTTTTAAAATTGTTTTTTGTAACTTTATTCTTTGGTGATGAACAGTCACACTGCCTTCATTTATCCAGTGGGCATTTGTGGAGAGACTATTGGGGCCAAACTCCCTAGCAGCTTTGACAGTTGGATAATTCATGGTCCTTGGCCTTGTGAAGATTGCATTCGAGTGGGGAGGAAACAAAACAATAACATACAATTTATGCTGAATGCAATAATTTCTGTGATAATAATTCAAAAGGTCGTGGCAGCACAGCAGATAAAGGGGCGCACCCACCTGCATGGCTAAGTTCACGGCCAGCTCAGCTGTACGCCTCACAGGGGTGCCGGAAGGGACTCCAACCAGCATTCCTCGGGGCATGGGAAGTGTCTTCCGAGGGGAAGGAGAGAGAGCCTTTTCCCGCCAAGTCCACCCAGGGGGGTCTCATTCTAAGTCACATCGGGTGCAGTGTTGACAAGAGGTGGCCCAGTGGCTGGTGGGTGACTCCTGGAATGTATTTTGCAGAAAAACCAGAGTATCATTGAAGGACTTTGTTTAACAACAGAGCAAAAATACTTTAATTTAAAACTATATAAAAGAAACAGATGTTAACTATATAAAATTTAGATAAGCCAAAAGTTATTATAATTTTGCAAACCTAATATAACTATTAACATGGTGACGTATGACCTCATGGATTTTTTTTCTCCTGTGCTTCTCTCCCTGTTTTTCAAACAGAAATGTGGTCTTATTGTGCACATTTTTGTTTTGTAACCTGCTTCCCCCCCTTGACAACATATTTGAATATGATTCTGTATCATTAAGCCAACTTCTATAACATTATTTTAAAATTTCAGCTTGCTATGCAATTATAAGGAGGTACCCTTGCTTTAATTTAACCAAATTCCAATTGCTAGTCATTTAGATTGTTTCCAATTTTTTCATATCATAAACTATACGAGAATGAATGTTTGAAGGATAATCCTAATTATGTTTTTTAAATTAACTTTTCATTGTTATTTAAAATTCCATAAATTTTTATAATTTTAATAAGAGCACTTTTTAAAGTCCCATTTCTTATAGAAAGAAAATCTCACGCACATCATTGCACCAGCTGCAGTCCTGTTGGCAAGCTTGCTCAGTGACAGGGTTTTCTCCCGCTGTGGGTCCCCGCCCTGAACCCTGGGTGAGGCTGTCTTCTTGCCTTTTGCTCCCATAGTACTTGCAACTTCTGTGCCATGAAACTCACAATGCTCTACAGTAATTGCCGGCATGCTCTTCTTTTTCTCTGTTAGATTTCAAGTTTTGTGAGGGCAAGGACACGCCCATGTTGTTTATCACTTCCATTCTAAGCACAAATTAAACATTTGGAAGATTTTTTTTTAATTAATAAATATAGGAATACATGGATTCTTTAGGAAAAGACAAAGATACAGAAGCTCGAAGCCAAAGGACCAAGGAGTGAATGACCAGGGATCTCCTTCCCTTTGCAGCCCTGGTGAAGGGTGTATCTTATCAAGGGGGACAGGTGTGTTAGAGAGGGAAGCTCGAGGCGCTGGTCTCAGTATTTCTGTCTTTCAGTGAAGAGATGCATGGATGACTAGAACTGGCACATGAGTGCGTTTCTTTTCTAGTTACCCTGTTTCAAAGCCAAGGGAGCTAAGTCTTCCAAATGCCTTCCCACTCACTTGTGATAATTAACATGAAAATAACTGTTACACAACTTAGCCCAGCAAAAAAGAACTCTTCAAGTTTAGCCCCTTGAAAGTGGAGTTCACTGTCGGTGCTGTTATCAAAGAATAATAGCTTGTGGACAAGGGCGGAATCCATCCCCCTTTCTCAGCATTGCAGTTTAAAGTGCTGTTGCCCCAAACTAAGACCGAGTAAACTCAGAGATAAAACATGAAGTGGGCCCTGTCAGGTTTGGCTCAGTGGTTAGAGCATTGGCTAATGGACCAAAGGGTCGCAGGTTCAATTCCTGGTCAAGGGCATGTACCTGGGTTGCAAGTTTGATCCCCGACCCTAGTCAGGGTCCTGTGGGAGGCAACCAATCTATGTGTCTCTCTCACAGCGATGTTTGTCTCTCTCACCGTGTCTCCCTCCTTCCCTCTCTTCCACTCTACCTAAAAACCAATGAGAAAATATCCTTGGGTGAGGATGAACAAAAAAACAAACAAAAACATGAAGTAAGAAAGAAGTGAGTACATTTAAGATGAATCATATCGTCCATGGGAATACTTTTTGAATGCCAAATAATTTTAATTGTTGGAGAGGTTTTTGTTTTTGTTTTTTTCATGTATGTCGGCATTTCAGGAGCTTTCTTTTGCATAGAGGTGGGAGAAAGAAAAGTATAAATGCTTGCTCTTTTAACTGTAGTGTTCTGGCTATTTGTCAATTAAGATGGGAAAAGTCTGGTTTAGCCACACTGTCTTTGTTACTCATTGGAGGCTTTGTTACCTCATCAATAGATGTTACAGAAACCTCATTGTACCTTCAAACTCATATGAAAAGAAACCTTCAACAGAAAACATATGCTTAAGACCTCACATAGTAGCTGATACATAGTAGCTGCTTAGTAAGTATTTCCTTAAAAACTATGACTAGACTGGGATACGCTTCTATAGATTCCAAGAATCTAATGCAAAAAAGGAGATATTTTTGTATCTATATACTTATGTGTAGTTATATTTATGTAAAAATATTAGCATGCTTCCTCATAAAAAGAGCAGCCATGCCATCAGTATACCTGGGTTCTCTAAAAAAGATACTTCTGAATCCCAAGCAGTTTTCTTGGTGGAGATGGTGATGTGCTGGGATCTGTAGGGTGCTTAGAAGTGTAAGGGGTTCCACTTTCTGATAGGAGCCTCTATAGCCATTAATTTATCTACAAAAATGAATTTCTTTGATGAATTTATCTAATCCCATTTCCTATGTATAGCTTTGAAGTAACAAATCAAACTTTTATGCTCTAGCTATATGTTTTATAATGGTATGTTCTATATTTCCATGTTAGTAACTTTATGGAGGCCATTTATTTGAACAGGAGTATTTTTTTCATTAAAAAGATATATTGCAGTAGTGTGCCTAGTAGGAAAATTGAGGCAAAATGACATTTATGAAATGCTCACACCAAAATAAAAACTAGGGCCTAAACTACATTATATTTCCCCCATGGGACTGTACTGATAAACTGTTCGAGTATTTAGTGCTGGACATACATTTTCAATGGTACCTGCGAAACCCCTGAAAATATCAACGAATAACGAGTCTGAAAATGGTATTTTAATTTCCAGCTCTATTTCATGTCGACAGCTAATAGAATTTCATCACAAGGTGTGTTCTGTGAACCACAGGACCGGCTTTGTCGGGATCTTTGCAGTGGCTCGTGTGTTTCACTGGACCTCTTGTCTCGTGTGGAACTTCAGCTGATCTCCAGAGCAGCATCACGCTGAGATCAAAAGTAATATGTTCAAGGTTATATGAACCAGCATGGTGTCTAAGAGAATACACACCCAGAGGCAAGTCTCAGGACAAAATGTCAAGAAGGACTAAGTCCCTGTGTCTTTCTTAGCCGCCCTCTTCTGTAGCACTCATTAGCACCTGCCATCGCCAGAAAGGGAAAAGGAAGAAAACATAGGCTATGAAATTTGAAATTCTTCTTTAAAAAAAAAGATTCTTATTTTTAGGCCATGACTTTATAGATGTGGAATTTTCTCACAACTGTCACCTCGGTACCATATTGACCTAAACTTTGTTAGATGATTTTGTTGCATAAGCTGAAGTCTTACTTTAATTATTCAAGAAATAGAAATGACCGTCTTCCCTGAAAAATGTGCGGTAGGTTACGCTGAGGCTGGAGGTCAGTCCTCTGTGCAGGCGTTACATAGACTCATGTCCCACTCTCTGGGACTGTTGCTGAGTGCATCGTTGCGGGCCTGTGCCAGGTGGTCGGAGGAGAAGGGGCAGCGCAGCCAGCGTGGGCAGCCAGCGTGGGCAGCCAGCGTGGTTTCTCTGTGGTTGGAACTACCATTCATTACCTGGTCAGTACTTTCGACTGTCATCCATTGCATCTTACTCAACAAATCCAGACATAATCCAATGATGAAGATTTAAATGAAGTTCAAAGTGGCAACAACACTGTTTCAGTGAATACAAGTTGTATTTGCCAACTGACGTTCACCGGAAATACTGTCTGTTCTGTTTCTCATGGCAGTCATGGCAAATGCGGGATACACCTCTTTATAAGGTCATCTAAAACTCTTCAAAGTAATGTTTTCTTAGATACAGAACCTTTAAATAAAACAGAAAAATCCAATGTCGCTTCAACTGACATTGACCTTTTCACCTGCTGTGACCTCTGCCCCTGGCTCCATTTTAGCCATACATCCCTACAAGCCACACCTTGGGCCTTGTCACCTGGAGTCATTCCATTTCTACAACATTACATTCAAATATCTCATTCTCTCACCCCACTCTTAGGGACCTCCTTCTCCTTGACCCTCTGCTGGTCATCAGCTCCCACCTGTGTCCACTGACTTGTCCAATCAACTTCGTTTTATGGCCCAGCATTTAAACCACTCTGTTGCCAATGTGTGAATCAACCTGTCTTGACTCACCTGGCCAGACTGCAGAGTACTGCTGAAGAAAGTCAGTCAAGCACAACTTTTGTGCCTCTTTAAATGAGGGCACTTATATGCCCTCCCTGTGTCTGGCTGATGCCCACTTCACTTTAGAATCTACATCCCTTGAAATCTTCTCTGAGCCCCTGGTTTAGGTGGTTCTGCCGAGCACATTCATAGTGACCTATCTGTCCTTATCACAGCAGTGCGTCCCTGGGTGAGTGTGTGTTCCTCCCTGTCCCTGCTGGATGCTGAGCTCATTGACAGAAGGAGCCTTATTTATCTCTTACTCATTGTTGCATCCCGAATGCCTCTCATATCTCATGACTAAGGGAAGCAGCCAACAACTAGTCCAGGAACCAACCCAAACTTAGATGAACATGTTTTAAATCTCTGTGGACTGCAAAGTATTAGATGCATGGGAAAATACTTGTAACTTTTCAAGAACTTTTCAAACTTATTTTCACAGTTTTGTGCAAAACCATTATATTTGGTCTTGGTGAAATTTGACAAAAACAGATATATTCTGTACAGATCTTTCTATTGGGGAGATGCAATTTGGAAGACAGTGGAAAGTTTGATATATATAGTTCCCTAAAAAAGCAGCTTATGAGTGTATCTGTTTGATGGAAGAGTCCCAGAGAAATCTTAGAACCGAGAAGGAATGTTGCTTCGTTGCTCAGGCAGACACCCTGGGTTTTTAACCTTGAGGTTCCCATGGCCTCGGGATGTTTAATTAAACTCGTGACTAAAAAAAGCAGAAGTTACTGCCACAACGTAGACTTCTTTGTGGTTAAATCAAGTGATTTTTATGAACAAATGTCATAAATTGTTAAATCCTTGAAGATAATATGAAAAAGAAATATTAATTTGGTTTTATCACCTATGTTTGCCTTAAAATTAACACTCAACTCTCATAGTGAAACTTTCTCTTGAAAAATTAAATGACTCTTTGTTACCAGGTTTTACCACATGCTGAGCACTGAGCTTGGGGTGAATAAAACAAAGATGAATGATTTAGAGTCTCTGCTCTAAAGAAAAAAAACATTTATTTTGTGATTTTTTTTGTTTTTTGTAATGGATAAAAAGTATTTTTTCTATAGAGAGGTAAAATTTTTTTTACAGAAAATAGAAAAAGAACTTTCCTGTCACAGATTATACCACGTAGCTTCAAAAGGCAAAATAAGATATCCTTACTGTTGTTGAACCCTGAAAGAAAAAAATTCTTAACTAGGGTTTTCAGAAGAGTTATAGCTCCAAGGTAGATGGAAGCAAGGGCCTCAGCAAATGTTTATTGAATTTGTTGAACAGAGAGATACTAATTAATATTGCTTTGCACAGCCAATGCTCAAGTACAGATTTACGTGAAATGTGCTTTTCTACAAGAATTATGCCTGCTTTTTGTCGTACTTGAACTTAATCAGACCTTTTTGCTGTGGTCTCATTAATATTAGGCACTCAGTACATGTAGATTGAAAGAATTGTTTTGGCACATTTTAGGTTAAACCATAGGAAGGGTTTTATGTACTTTAGTAACAGTCAACAGCAGCCAGTTTCTATGATCCAAGCCTGTGTACATCACTATGCTACAACAGGTGAGCCCCGGCAAGGAAAGAGAAGTTGTGTTCATTGTCCTGGAGGATTCTGTCTTAATTAACAGACAAGAAATGATACTGTTGTAATTAGCTAGTTATTAATAACAGGAAAGGAGCAAAGGGAAGGCCTGACATTATAGGCATGTCATGTGGGCAGCTTCACCAGGAAGCTGCGGCTTCACGCTCCCCAGGGAACCAACAAAGGGAAGACAGATGCAAGCCCAGTAAAGTTGGGAGGACATAGGGAAGGTACCTGCCTGTCAGCCACACCTGGGAACAGAGATGGTTGGCCCGAATGGGCATGGGCACTTCAAGCTCTCTAGGATTTGGGATACTTATCCCTTGAACAAAGGAGTTTGCATCCTTGGCTTCTCTTGTCATGCTTGGCTCATGGCTCATGCTTGGCTTCCTGGCATTCTCCTGTGTGGCCCACGGCCATGTGGACCCCCACACTCAATGGACTAATGGATTGCAACTAGCACTGGACCCTGCTCCAACATGGAAGGGACACTCTGGACACTGGCTCTGATTTTAGCTCTACTGAAATCCCAGCTACACTTCTTCTATGACTGGACTAAGAGAAATGGGACTTTGGAAACCCAGGGGTACAATCCCACGTAAGTAAAGCTGTCTACTATATCTCATCCTCCCGTGTGAGTCTCAGAAAATTCCTTTCTTCGGGACATGGCAAGGCCCTGCCCCCAACAACAACAGGGGAGATGAGACATGTTTTTCTCCTGTAACAGAAACACGTAAATGAAATGATCGGACTCTGTCCAAGAACTCAGGAGCAGGTCATTTTTAGGGTCAGCCACTTTTCATGGTATACAAAGTTAGTGAGAAATCAGTGCGTTGGTTTTGGAATTCAGTGCCGTATTAGTGTATTGCGTGTTGTACACAGGTGTTTTGTAGACTGTAATTGCATGTGAACTGTGTGGCAGGTGTCACTGGTGTTGTGAGAAATGAGGCAGAACAAAGGTCAAGCTCAGTCCGCCTTTTCTATGCATAGTCCTGTTTTTACCAGTGTAACTTGCCTTCTGGAAGATTCATGACTTTCTGGCACAATTTACTTTAACATTTGTATTTTTCTTTGTAGTCAGCAGTTTACACTTCAATAATTATTACTTTTATATTTTTTATTATACCCTTGGGATATAGGTTCCATTTCATTTTTATTATTTTTTTCAGATAATTAGAAGCAGCTGTGTATCTAACCATTGAAATAGCTTCTTATGCTAAATTTGAACAAGTTGAAACTGTAGCATAATTCTGATATTTAAGGTTGATGACAGAAGCTCAGAAAAAAGATAGGAAGCTTAAAGTTTGGGGAGAGGATGAGGCTAAGGCTAACCTTAAGGAAGTAAGAATAGAAAATAAAAAGACCAGGAAGAGTGGTAACAATTTTTGAAATTATAGGAGATGGAGAAAAAAAATCAAGATTTTTTTGGAGGGCAAAAAACCCCAAAACATTACTATTCCTAAAGTCAATATTCTACATACATTTCAAATATTTTACATTAAAAAAATGTAGAGGATAAAAGCTTTATAAGCTAATACCTTAATTTTTTAGCATTCCCAGTTAGTGTATAGGAAGGAAGAAGTATATATTCTACCAGTACGATCATTCTGGGGCTACGTAGAGATCTTTGAAACTAAATCTCTGAACTTCCTTTAGGTGTTTGAAGGGTCTGTTGTTACTTATAAAATTATCATTCCCACTGGAAAATTTTGAATCTGATTTTTTAAGCCCAACTTCCTTGGGAAAAGGTAGTAATTTATTCATTAAGTACAGCAATCTGAAACAATCATGTATGGACTTTCCTTTCCATAACCTTCCCTTATTTTTTCTAGTCAACCCAGGATTTCATTTTCACTAGGTGACAGGTTTGGTGTTGGAAATAACACTTTTTTTTTTTTTGTTTTTGCTTTTAGTTAGCTATATGTAACTGGACCTGAATTGTTTCATATGGAAATGAAACGTTTGACTAAATTATCAGAAGAACCTTCTTTGATAGAATCACTTTTTCATGCTGGTGTACAGTGTTTCCATTGCCAGAACAATATTCTTTCAAAAGCATACACAACTCAGTGTCCTTTCTCTCCCCTTGTTACAGTGTTAAGAAGGAGTGTTCCTGAGAGGAGGAACATTCTGTATATTCTTATGTAGATATGTTGGTTGTTGATCTTGGCCCGAGTGAAAGGGCATGGAAACAAACATACCGAGCCAGGCTCTTCCTAGGAAACATTGCTGGATGTGAGTAATAATTATTCATTCACTTGATTTCAAACTGATAAATTTATACACCCGATCTGTTCACATTGAATCTGTAAGATTGTAACTAAATGGTTCTATCTGACTTGAATTATTTTTTCATTTCTGAAAAATGTTAAGGAGAAAAAATAATCAAGGTAAACCAGAGGGTAGAGACGAACCCTCAGAGCTACCTGTGGGATTCCGTGAAGTCTCTGGATCCTCAGTTTGAAAGTGGGCTCATGAACGTGGATAAAGGCAGCAGCCTGGAAGTTCTTCCAAATCAGTAATTTTAGTGTAGTGCTATTCTGTAAAGAGGAGATGACTCTTCTGCTTTTCATTTCCCCTATTTCAGGAGTTTATTATAGAAGAATGTTCATAGGAAGGGTAAAGAGAGTGTTCAATTTATATGCATTTTTTATGTAGATATGTTGATCCTTGGGCTCTGACCTAAGGGGTCCCTTGCCTCTCCAAAAGTCAGCCCATCAAAATGATGGGTCAGAGTCACTTACTTCCTCTGAAGCTTTGCCAGCGGTAATACCAATAGTGAAGCTCTTCCCTTTGATGCACAAATCAATAAACTCTGTCTGCACACATCCGAGTCTGGGGAACGAGACTGAAGAGGCTCCCAGCTGTCAAGCAGGTGGGTCAGGAAGAAGAGAGGTCAAGAGAAGAGAGAGCAGTGGACAGCAAGGGGCTGAGAGAAAGGCTAGAGCAGGCTGCTTTTAGAAAGTATAAACTACTCTCATGTTGGAACTTGTGGTATTTTGTGCCAATTCAGCAATTGAGTGTATGGAATAAAAAAGTATTCTTTTTCCATAAATGATACAGGTCACCTAATTTAAAGGATATTCAGGATGAGTATAAATTATTAAGAGAGTCATTCTTAAGGACTTTAAATAAATATATTAGCAATTTTGCACATTAAAAATAATTTTATTTCCTGCCAAATTTCAGTTACAGGGAGCATATTGATAATTATGGGTCAAAGCACAAATAAATACAAACCATTTAAAAGCAAGTCAGAACTAATGATGAAGTGGTGGTTGTCCAATAAAATCTGAATGTTTTAATTATTAAAAGCTAAATATGATTCTGAAAATAGTAAATGTTTAACATATAGAAAAGGAAAGGGAAGGAGACAGATAACAGTAAACAGATGACTATGAATTACAAATTCAGGTTCATAACATAATCTGTCTTGGTGAGACCCATCTGCTCAGGGCATTTAAGCAACTACAGAAAGGTCAGAATGACGAAAAATAGTGATTAAGTATGAGATTTGAGCCAGATGAGATTGGAGAGGTATGGGGACCAGAAAAGATGTGGTTTTGTAGGCTATAGCCAGGAGTTCAGATTTCATTCTAGGTGCAGTAGGTAGGCTTCCAAATAGGAGAACACTATTATATAACACATTTATTTTTAAAAAGTATTTGTTATATGTTTTATTGATTTTTTTAGAGAGAAGGAATGGAGAGAGAGATAGAAACATCAATGTGAGAGAGAAACATGGATTGCCTGCCTCCTGCACACCCCCTATTGGGGATCAAGCCCACAACCCAGGAATGTGCCCTGACCGGGAATCAAACTGGGACCTCTCAGTCCCTGGGATGATGCTCAATCCACTGAGCCACACCAGCTGGGCTATTTTTTAAATAATTTTTAAAGTTTTCAGTTACAGCTGATATACAATATTATGTTAGTTTCAGATGTACAATATAGTGATTAGATATTGATGTAACATATGAAGTGATGGGATTGCATGTTAAACGAACAAGAGTAACATAGTAGAAAATGTGACGTAAGCTCTGTCTCTACTCAAGGCATTTCCAGTGTGCAGGTTGAATCAACACTCCACTGAGAAGAGCTGTCAAGTGTTGTTTCTGAGAAGACGACAGCCTGCTGTTTGTATAAGGTGCCACTTTGTAGCATCTGGCAGGGAAGCACTCCCAGAAAGACGTGTGATTAAAGTCACCCCCCCCCCCAGATGTCCTGGGGCACCAGAACTGAAGCCAAGGGCAGGTGTGGCAACACTAACATGTCCCAGCAGTTGCAGCAGCTGAATGAGGGTGAAGGGCATAATGTTTTTCTGCCTTTCTGTCTCCCATTGATCGGATGGATAAGAATGTGTTGGCGAAAACTTGCTTTCTCCTTTTTGGGGTGGTTATTGGGAAGGGATTTTTGAGGACTTCATTGAACTGTTTGCTGGAATATTTCATGGAGATACTGGGTCTTTTCTAGGGAACTTGGACATCCAGAACTCAGTAACATTCACCTTCCTTTCTGTATTTAGTGTTCTTCTGCTAGTTACAGCTTTACCATAGTCCAGCATTACAATAAAGTCTTGAAGTGCCATCAGCAGTGATGTAAGTCCATGAAGGTGCCACAGATACCATGCTCACGAGGGATTTCTTGTGGGAGGGGGCGGTTTCACCTCTAAAAGGTGACCGTGAGGTTGTCCACTTGTGGCATTATTGGCGCAGGCAGACCCATGCACAGTGAAGCTGCTGCTCTCAGGAATGAAATGTTGAGCCAGGGCCTTCATTCACATTTAAAAAAACACAGAGAACAGGATGCAGCTGGGTTTCAGGTCTTTGTTGATGCTGTTGGCTTAGCCACGTCCCCTTTCCTGGGTCTGTTTTGCAATCCTGAATTTGAGCCTGAAGAATTTCTCCATATAAATGTCTTAAGCATTGCTCTGGCACATCCATCACAGCTTCGCTTTCGAATTGCAAAGATAACCTGAAGATATGAGCCTTCTGCTGGGCAACGCCACACATGCACAGAAAGGGGGAGCCGCTTTCCTGATGAGATCAGGCTGTGCCCAAGGGGAAGGTTGTAGCAGAGAGGATCGAGTTGATGAAAAAATGGATTCTTTTCCATTAAACTGTACGTGATGTGTTTTTCACGAAGCAGGTATCAGCTGAAAGAGAAACATTTTCTCAACTAAAAATAGATTGATGGCGAGCAAGAGGGAAAGTCTGGAAGGGATCAGGGCATAAATAGGTGTCTTATTGCATTAGCATCTCAACTTATGAGAAAGTGGAAACGCATTCCATTGTAGTTACTTCAAATGTTTACTTGGACTTGGGGCTATGAAAACTTTTTCATGTTAATAATGGCTCTGTTTTTTGTTTTTTTTTAAGTGCATTTGGACTTCACACATCATTATTGTCTTCGTTCTAAAAGTTGTACTGTTTATTTTCAGGTTTACCAAAGATGCAGGTCATTAGGAACTACGCTGGGACGCCACCCCCTGCACTTCATGAAGGACCCCCATTGCATATCCAGGCTGGGGACACCGTTGAACTCCTGCGGGGAGACGCACACAGTCTGTTTTGGCAGGTACAATCTAAATGCCAGTCTTGTAGATTTAACGAATGGCCTGTTACCGCTTGGTAACAAAGCTCTTGTCTTTAGAAACTGTGTGCTTTCAGTTTCAGAAGTTTTACATGATGTGGGGAAAAATATTTTTATTAACCTTCCTCATATTGACCAATGCCAAAATGGCAATGAGCATTAGGACACTAAAGAAAAATAGTGTCAGTGTTGTGACTCATAATTACTCTTTTTTTTTATTAAATATTCATATTTTGCAAGAGCATTTTTTTCCAAACCTAGGACCTGTGGGTATGATCTAATCTGCATGGCGTTCATGTATTAATGGTTCACTTAAGGGGAACTACCTAATTAGCTTGCCAGTGGCCATTTGTGGCCATATTTGATTTGCTCCTACCCACAGAATGACCCGAGGTTCTCAGAGGTGCTCTGGGCATCATTCGTGAAATATATGAAATGTGAAAAGTAAGTGAGCATTTGATGTTTGCTGGTGGTGAAATCTCTCTTGCCCAGTAAGCCCAGATTTGCTTCCAGGAGTTTCTTGACAGAGGTAAATGTGGCATAGTGTCAAGATGTGGTGGTAGAACATTGCTGCTCGTTAAATTGTTCTCTATATTCGTGTGTATTGTAGAAGTATTTTCCTACGAAGTTTAAGAGTTTGTTAAAAATCTGTAGCACACGAGTGAAATTTGGTTAGGGGTAAAGAGATTGCAGAGGACTGTTACGTAATAATCCAGCATGCAAATGTGTAAGTAATAGCTATTTTGTTTGCCTAAAACCTTGATTGTCTGCCATCTTGTTACAGAAGAACACCCCTAGATTGAACATTATCTCTGACTACATTTCAGTTGCTGTAGCCAATGACTTTTTCAAAGCTCTACCATTCTTCTTATACCTCATCTTTCCCCCAAAAAGAAAAAGAGAGAATGACAGACTTAAATTCTACTGACTCTTCAGTCCACCCTTGTATCTCCCAACCCAACCACAGAATACACCTGCATTTGTGCCCGTAGAGTCCTCTTATTTAGGCCTTACCTTTCTTCTCGGATTTTGCCATGCCATTTACCACATCCTCTGGATCCCTACATTTTCAACTTCATTCTCTCCATTGACTCCTTTTCTATAGCATATAAATACGCTCAAGATCCTCCTCTCTTAAAACACATGTAACTCAACCTTTGGTCTGGTTATGTCTGTCTTCTGCTCCCATTCCCAAAGCAAAGCTTCTTGGGAGAGTAGTCTCCACTGTGTTCTATTCATACTGCAGTCTCCTGCAGAAACCATTCCGACATGGATCAGGTGCCGCTTTACGAAAACAGTTATGACATATCTAATAAACTGCCCACATTTAGAGTGTATTGTTTGATGTTTTGACAAATGCAGGTATGAGTGAAATCATCACTACAACAAGATGACAAAGTCAGCCCCCAAAGTTTTTGTATGTCCTGATGTCCCTGCCTATTGCCCCTCCCCAACTCTCAGGAAATCCCTATTCTGCTTTTACCTATAGAAGAGTTTACATTTTTTAGAATTTTATATAGTACATCATAAGTATGTTGTTATGTTTTTTGGTATGGCTTCTTTTACTCAACATAATTATCTTGAGATTTAGCCATGTTACTGTGTGTAACAGTAGTTCTTTCTTATTCTTTTGAAACCATTCTATTGAGGTCTGATTAACATAGAACAAACTATACATATATGATGTGTGTAACTCGATGAGGTTGGAGATAAGTACACATCCTTGGAACCATCACCACAATCTGTGCCAAAATGTCCATCACCTTCACAAGTTTCCTCCCGCCATCTTCATTTATTTATTTTTGGTGGGTGTGATAAGAATGCTTAACATAAAATTTGTAGTCCTAGCAAATTAGTGAGTGTATCATACAGTGTTGGTAACCATAGAGTCTGTGCTGTGCAGGGGGTCTCAAGGACCTGCTCATCTTATGAGATCTGAAACTTGGTGTTCTCTGGCTATGCCTCCTGTTTTCCTCATTCTCCAGCTCCTGGCAACCCCTGTTCTGTTCTCTGTTTCTATGAATTTGACTATTTTAGATTCCTCATAGAAGTATAGCCAAAACATGCAAGAAACCTAAGTTTCTGTCAGTGGACAAATAGAAAGACAATGTGGTATACATACAATAAAATATTATTCAGACTTATAAAAGAAGGAAGTCCTGCCATTTGCAAAAACATGGAAGAACCTGGAGGACATTACTCTAAGTGAACTAAGAGCCTTCTTTTTATTGCTGATTATTATTCTGCATATGGGTATAGCACAATTTATTTATTTATTAGCCTGTTGATGGATTTTCAGGTTATTACCAGTTTGGAGCTATTGCAAATAAAGTTTCACATGATCATTCAAGTAGATGTCTTTGTATGGACACATGCTTTCATTTTGCTTAGGTAAATACTGAAAGGTGGATCATATGTAGATAAATGTTGTTGTTTTTTTTTGAGAGACAACTGAACTAGTTTTGTAAGTGATTTCACTATGTTACATTTCTACCTTGTGTATGTGACAGTTCTTGGTGCTCCTTACCCTTGTCAACATTGAGTATGGTCAGTCATTTTAATTGTATTCTAACAGGTGTATGGTGGTATCTCATTGTAATTTTGATTTGCATTTCCCTAATGACTAATGACACCGAGCATCTTTTCATGTGCTTATTTACCATCCATGTGCTGTCACTATAGATTCTGCAGAATTTTTATATAGACAATCATGTTACCAATGAATAAACACAGTTTTACTTCTCTCTTGTAATTGGGATGCCTTCAATGTCTTTTTGTGACCTTGTGACAATGGATAGAACCTCCAGTAAATTGTTGAAATAGAAGTGGTAAATAAAATAAAATAAAATAGCATATCCTTGCTTTATTCCTGATTTTAGAGGGAAAGCATGAAGTCCTTTACCATTAGGTATGATGTTACCTATAGGTAATCCTCACCTGATGATATTTTTCCATTGATTTTTAGATAGAATGGAAGCGGGGGGCAGGTGGGGATGTGAGAGAGACACATTGATTGGTTGCCTCCCAGACGATCCCAAATGGGAACGGGGATTGAACCTGCAACCCAGATATGTGCCCTTGACTGGAATTGAACCCTCGACCCTTTGGTCCGAGGGCCAATGCTCTAACCACTGAGAAAAACTGGCCAGGGCTATTATCTATGGTTTTTAATAAAAGCTCTTTACAAAGTTGAGGACATTCTCTTCCCATTCTAGCTTGCTGAGAGTTTTGGTCAGGAATGTGTGTTGGATTTTGTCAACTGTTCTTTCTGCACTAATTGAAATTATTTCCTTTTTCCTTTTAGTTTGTCAATATGGTGAATTATGTTGATTGATTTTCATAGTTAAACCAATCTTTCTTTCCTGAGATAAATCCCAATTGGTAATGAGATATTGTCCTTTCTGTATATTGTCATTTTATTTTCTTGTAATGTCTTTGTCTGGGTTTGGTAATAGTTTAATACTCAAAGAATAATTTGGGCACTATTTCCTTCTCTTAAATTTTCTGGAAGAGTTTTTATAGCATCAGCATTATTTTTTCCTGAGGTGTTCTGTAGAATTTACCAGGGAAGCTGTCTGCCTGGAGTTATCTTTGTAGGAAGAGTTCTTTTTAATTACAAATTCAACTTCTTTAATAAATATATAGGTCTCCAGGCTATTATTGCTTTTTGAGTGAGCTTTGGTAGTTTGTGTATAGAATATCTGCGGAGGTGTTCTCTCTCCCATTTCTCGCATTCGTAATTTGTGTCTTCTCTCGCTCTCGCTCTCTTTTCCCTCTGGTTAATCTAACTAGATGGTTATGCATTTTACTGATCTCATAGACCAGCTTTTAGTTACATTGGGTTTCTCGTTTTTCTGTTTCCTAACTTTTTGATTTCTGCTCTGGTCTGGTTATTCTTTTCTTCTCCCTATTTTGGGTTTAATTTGCTCTTATTTTTCTAGTTTCTTAAGGTAGACTTTTTGCTCATTGATTTGAGAACTTTCTTTTTCTAAGAGACAGTGCTAAAAATGTCTAAGCACTACTTTTGCTGCCTCCCCAAATTTTGTTGTGTTGTTTTCATTTTCAGTCTATTCAAAATACGTTCTAATTTCTTTTTCTTCTTATGGGTTATTGGAACAGCATGACTTAGTTTCCAAATATTTAGGGATTTTACAGATATATTTTTGTTTTTAATTTTTAATTTAATTTCGCATCATAAGAGAAACGAAAGAATTGTTTGTGGACCAGGATATGATGGTCTATCTTGATGAATGTTCTGTGTGCACCCGGAAAGAATGTGTATTCTACTTTCTTGGGGGTGGGATGTTTTACTAATGCCAATTAAATCAAATAATTGATAGTGTTGGTTAAGTGTCGCATATCCTGTTGATTGGGAAAATAAAGATTCCATCTACCAGCTGTCCTACACTCGAGTCTGAAATCTGTGTGTTCTCCGTCCTTCTGCTCTCCTGCCCCCTCCACATTGCTTCAGTCACTAAATGCTCTCACTTTACCTTTTAAACCACACTGCATGCATTTCTTCCTCTTCATCTCTGCTGTCCCTGCCTGGTTTCAACTCCACTCAACGATTGCATGACATCTGAGGTCACCTTCTAACTGACATTACCATCAGAATTTTCCACCCCGGTTCCCTTCATACCGCTGCCAAGTTCAGATGCAGTTCCTAATGCTTGCTAAGTCCTTCACTGTCTTGCTTCTGACCGGACAGAAGTCACGTTTGTAGCCTGATTAGAGGAGGCGTTGTGAGCAGAGGACCGAGTCGCAGTCCCTGCCGATGTCTCCGACGTCAGCTGTCGCTGTTAGCCCACCTGCTCTGTGCTTTCTGTCACTCCCGTGCACCCCCTCCTGCCTCTGCACAGCTCCCCTGGTGCTCCTCCTTGCACTGTTCCTGTTCCTGGCCCACCTCCCTTCCCACTGGGAAGAACTGGACCGAATTCCCTCTTATTCACTCCTTTTTTGTGATAATAATGACAACCATAACACCAATGACTAATGACCATTGTACACTTTTCGTGTACAAGGTGGAGTTCTAAGCATACATGACACATAGTGACACATCCGGTGCTCATGAAAATCCCATAAAATAGGCACCACGGGTCTCTCCATTCTAGAGATGAGTGAACTGAAGCACTGTCACGCTAAGTAACCTTTTGCTAGGCTTGTAAACTTTCTCCTGATAGCCAGACATGATGTACTGGATCAATTAAAGGGCTGTAAACAGACCTTTGGCCTGTGTGGGGGAGGCAGAGCGGCCTGTTGCCCTGTGATGAGGTCTCCGTCTGTAGTGCATCTGTCCCTGGACCATGCACGCACTTCACAAGTGTTTCTCCGTTTTTTCTCCCCCCTGAGCTGGGACAAGATGGCTACAGTTAAGCTCTGATAGTACCCCAGCAGGCTGGGCTCTGGTTACTTAACTCGCTCCCCCTGGGGACAAGCCCCGCTGGAGCACTGTTCTCCCCCCCTCTGCCCGTAGCCGAGGGGACTTTGCGCCCTTATTTCCTGTAGTATCTGCTCAGACTCCTGAAAACAAGTCTCCCAGCTCAGGTGTCCCTGCCCCAGCATGGGTGCTGGGTCTGCAGTGGTTTCCCTGGCGAGTCTCTGCTCTGTGAGCTGGGACTCTCTTTCTGGCCTGTCGGGCTCTCCAGTCTTGGAGGCCCAGGCTTGTCCCAGGTCCTCCCCTTTTAGGGATCTAGGAAAGGGTGTTGCTTTTTCAGTCTGTTTAGCTTCTTGTTATGCGGAGGACTTCCAAGCTTCTTACATGTGGGACTGGAAGCTGCACCCCCTTTTCACTAAACGGTGCTGCCTTCTCTTCTTCTGAGACATTAGTATTTGTCGTCTCCTCTCAGCAGACTTGGAAACCTGAAGC
Source organism: Tadarida brasiliensis (assembly GCA_030848825.1). Lineage (NCBI taxonomy): Eukaryota > Metazoa > Chordata > Mammalia > Chiroptera > Molossidae > Tadarida > Tadarida brasiliensis. Next base: position 8,613,687 of record CM061275.1, on the reverse strand, counting down.
TTTCCCAGTACAATGGTGTAATGATGGCTTTGGACGCTCTCTGGAGAAAGGAGAACTGCTCGATGACAGAGTGTGTGCGTGCATCTGTTGGGGGGAGGATGTAGGATAGGAACAAGGGCAGCTAATGTCTGGACAGAGAAAAACAATTAGCACATTTATTCCAGATCAGCAAGTGTGTGTGTATTGAGTGTCAACCCTGTGCTTGCTACTCAGACACTCTTGCACTTCAATTACTAACTCCGATTGTTGGTCTGACACTGGGTCTCCTGTCTTTGGAAAGACCATTCATGCTTGCTGGCAGCTAATGATATGTTTGAATTTTCAGAGATGTGCTAGAAGTTCATGTAGTATTTCCGGCAAAGAGGTAGCATGAGTCAGATTTGTCTTATGGGTACCAAGCCAGTCAAAGGAATGTTTGCTAACAGGTACCATTTTTGCTCCTTATTGAAAGGAGCTATAGAAGAGTAAGAAAACCTGGATTTAAGTTAAATATCTTTAGCTAAATAACTGTATGGCTGGGTCAACAAGCATGGCTTAATGTCTGTGTGTGTTACGTGAGGAGTGCTGGACCAAAGAGCACTCAGCTCTGCTGAGTCACCTGGGGGGCTTTGTAAAAATGCCCAAGCATGAATAATTTGTATATAAACCCAGATAAATTCAATATGAGCCACAGACTAGATGATAAACCCATTGATAAGATTCCACGGTGGTTATGGCCCTTATCCCCAGCTCGCTAGTTAGTGATTAATAATAAACCAACTTATTAAGCATATCTATAAAATATGGTGTTACAATAAATGCAGTACTTTGGCTCTGATAATTACCAAGTAAAGGGTACATTTTCAAAGAACTATTATGCAATTAAAATATACTTGCCGCGGCCTTCATACTGAACTCGATGTGATTGTTTTCTTTGACTCACAAGGCACGTTGAGGTCTTATAGTGCTCCAAGGCTGTCGTGGTAGTCAGACTTTGTTTTATGGACTGTACGTATGGAAGGCACCTGTAGGAAACTGGTCTGAATGTGGTCTTACTCAGTGGAATGATCTAGAATGACAGACTCTTTCCTCCTGTGTAAAGGATGCTGCTGATTGGACCCTCTGGCGTCACGAGAGTCTGGTGCGTGTACAGTGGACCATCTGCATCAATTTGCCCATTTTCATGCTCACAGAGGACAAGTGCTTTATCGTTTGCATCCTATGGAATGTGACTTCCTGCACTGGGGATTTTTTTCATTGCTTTTGAGAAGATAGTTTTTAAGCACCTCTCTTGGTCCCTGCCTGATGGATTCGTTCTCATTTGAGGTTGCACATAATTACCACCAGAGAAGCAAGTGGAATGCTTTTCTTTCCTGTGCTAGAGTTTAGGAAATTATAGCTCATATTGCTGAGTGTTAGTATTGACTCTGCCATCTACTAGCAGAATAACCTTAAGGATATTTCTTCTTCTGTGGGCCTCGGTTTATCATCTGTAAAATGCATCCAGAAGAAAATAAATAATATATGACCATTACTGCATATAGAATAGAAGATATAATGTATGAAAGAGTTCTGTCACAGTGCTCATTAGATAGAAGCTCCTCTTTATTAATCTATCTATTGATCCATCCAAATACTAATAAAGTGCCTACTATGTATCTGATTCTGTGTTTCATACTGGAAGGATCACAAACTAGACAACTGATGTCTAACCTTGTGGTTTTAATCATCTAAGGAATGATCACAGCTCATTGGTTTACAATTTAAGTTTTTTATTAAGGGTTTTTGTAAATCACATTATCACCCACATATCTAGTGTTACACCTGTGGAGAAAAATCCAGATTAGTTGTCAGGATGGTGCAGCGATTTTGCACTGGAATTCAGACACGCCTTTTGTACTAGTTAGGTGCTTTGGCTTATTTGGAAATGTTGAAGAGATGATGCTTTGCAAGCTGAACTGTTTTCTCCTCTGTGTTTTCAAGTGAGTCACTTCATGCGTTAGTGTAGAAAGTCGGGTTTTGTTGTAGACTGACAAGTTTTCTGCATACTCTGTCCAAAGAATGCAAATCACCCTCCACTATGTATCAGGAACTTTCTTTGAATAGCTATTAGTCTAGTCTGTATTATTATTATAACAATAGTAATTTCTAATGCTATTGAAGTGAGTAGGCTATCTGCATTTTTATTGTAACTTCTTTCAAACAATGAGTTTCCAATTGAGCTGTAAAAATGTTCTCTGTTAAATCTTCTCATTGAAGAGATTTATTTGGCAGCTTTTCCTTTTCTTCTTTGTTCTCTCTTTTCTCTTTCCTTGAAAGTTCTGCAAAATTGTCTTCAAGGAAGTGAATATAGGATAGGAAATTGGCCATTTAGGGTAGTTGCCTGAGTGTAGAAACATATAGGACAATTCTGATCATGTCCTTGGCTGATGATAAACTGTTGCTTCTAAGTTGTCCATCAGGGCTCAGTAACTAAGGAGAACATACTTCATGGTGAAAGAAGTTATTCATATTAGAGACTTTATTTTCCCAGAAAAGATACAGATTATACTTACCAGAGAGAGAGAGAGAGAGAGAGAGAGAGAGAGAGCAAGAGAAAAAGGCAGATGTAAAATCATGTTATGTCATACACGGTTTATATATGCTTTCTTTTTAGAATTAAGCCTGCAAAATGGTAGGGATTCTGTGTCTTATATCACAGGATTTTATTTGTTCCATTGTCATTTATGAATACCCAAATGTTCCACAGGGAGAATTTTGTAAGCTAATTGGAACCAAAAGGCAATTACAAGCAGTAGAACTGTAATCAGTGTGCCAAAAATATATATATATTTTTTATCCACAATGAAAGTTAAATAACCCAGAAAATAGTTGTGATACTTCACACTTACAGATCAGGCATCTACATGCTCTTTATTCAAAGAAGTGAAAATGTTTTTACACACATTCTGATTAATTCACAGAAATCTCCATGAAGAGAGTAAATTAGATCTGTGGTTTTAAGGGGCCAGTGTATCATCCGTCTACAGGATGGCATTTTCAGAACTAGAATCAGGGTCTCTTCCAGATTTCTGGTCTCACTTCCATCCTCCCTTTGTTTGAGGAGAGTTGTTTATAATTGTTAACACCTCTACGGAAAGCACATCTTCAAAGCAGTTTAGCTCTGTTTTGGTAAAACAATCAGGAAACAAAACATTGCTTTATGTAGAAGTCTTTTGCTTTAAAATTTTTTTAAGTCTCTGCCTCAAAGGAAAGAATAAAAAGTCAGCAAATAAGTTGAGCTTTTGGAGATTCTCAGGAGGAAGGACGCACCTGCTCACACTTCGTCCAGCGGCAAGGGGCCTGTGGGGGGGCTGGCTCTTGACTTGGCCACAGGCGGCCAGGTGTTAAATTCCACTGTCCCACCTTCTTAGCCTTCGAGACACAGTGTCCAGAGTGCAGCAGGTTGACCCTTGTCTGAGTTACTTTGTCAGGAATGTGTGTTTCCCACATGACTGCTGTAGTTCATGTTCAAACAACAATCCAGGTCATTGTGTTTTTGTTTGTTTGTTTTTTTACAGATGTGTTTTTCTCATTTTAACTTGGGGAAAAAATGAAGGGTTCAATTGGAGGAATCTTTTTCCTAAGATGGTTTTCTCCATCCTTCAGTCATGGACATATATTTTACCTTCTGCCTAGATTGCCCTTTCTACTGGCATTCTCTTAGCTAAATCCTTCTTTACCATCAAGGCTGGATTCTGGGGTCACTTCTCTGAACCAGGAGGGTTGCTGTCATAACCCCCATCATGCTGTGTCCTAATGGTCTATTCACCTTTCTCCCGGCCTGGTCAGAGCACTCCAGAAAGGTAAGACTGGAGGCTCCTGTCTCTATATCTCCAGTCCATAGACGAAAATAGGCATCCAGTCCATGGGTTTGGAATCAATAACTGTTCAGAGCTGCTATTTTCATAATATGTTATTTACAAATATTCAAATTCACTGACTATGAACTCTAATTATACTTTATGATGTTATTTGAAAGACCATTAAAATATTCATTTATCTCGTGAGATCTAAATTCATTTTTGTTCTCTCGGGATAGTCTTAGAGCTATTTAACCTTGTGTCCTCAAATTCCTCATCAGTAAAAATGGGGATTTAACACTTAAATGACTGAAGGGTGGTGTAAAAATCATAGGAAATGAACTTGAAAGAAAATTGAAAAGGAGAAAAAGTAGATGTCTGTGTCACAGTTGACACTTTTGAAAGCTATGCTTCATTTTCCAGAAATGGGAAAATGATGATCAGTTTGGCTTCAAATGTTTTTTTTAAATTTTGTCTTCCCTTACGTACTACAGAGTCCCACACGTATGGGCTCGTAGAGACCACTCTGCCCTCCCAGTTCCTGTGCCCCATTCTTGAAATGCTTTAATCAGGCGTCATAATTCAACATAAAAGCACCAGTGATAAATTCTGGAGGAAGTAGCTGATGTAGAAGCAGGCTAAAATCACGAGCCCTTGTCTCAGCCCTTGGATGAGAAGGCCTGAGACCTCGCAGGCTGCGAAGGAGAAAGGGAGGAAAGGAAAGAGAAACGGGTTTACAGAAAACAGACTTTGCCTAGGGAATGGTTTGCTTACTTGGGGACTCAACTGTGGGCACTGTTGATGTTTTGTGTGGGAGCCTTAAGCTGTCCATCCTCTAACACAGGACCTGATCCAGCAACTCTCTGGGGGCCGGGAAGGGAGGGAGAGTGGGGTGCAGTTAGTAGGTCTTTCCTCCCAGGACCCTTCTCTGCAGCCCTAGTCGTCAGATCACTCCAAAGGACTCTCTGCTGTGGTCTGCATCCAGAGGAGACCTTTTTAGTCCCTTCTTGGCCCCATAACAATATTAGCTACAATAAAATTTTCTAAAACTCTGTAATTATTTTCTCCTGATCTGAAATTCAAGTGTCTGGCAAATAGGAACACGAAAGATATAGCTTTAAAAAGACTCAGATCTCCTTTGTGAAGGAGACTGATTCCTGCCGCTGGGAGACTGGTGGCTTTGGCGCTATAAACCAGAGTCAACATCCCTGGGAATGTGTTTTTCCCATTTCAGATTCCTACCCCAGGCATTTCTCTGTGCAATCCCGAACTTGGTGTTTGCTGGAGCACAGTTTCAAGGTGTTCCTCAGCTGACCTTGGCTTTGCTTCTGACCTGCCTCTCACCACTTGCCTGTCCCTTGTCTCTTGTGTCAAACCTGGGGAAGATGCGGCAACTCTGGAATGGTGGGTGTGGGGATCAAAAGCTGCGTGAAAAGAGTAGAGGCTTATTTGGTATTAGTATGTCCTGTAATCATGAGACCTTTATTTTAACAGGTGTTTAACCTGAAAATACTGAGTTAAATCAGGTCCCTAATTACAGGAAAGGAGAAAGAGGCAGAGAGCGGCTGAACCAGAACAAGGGAGGCCCGGGAGAGATGATTATAGGAGATAATAGACGTTAGGAAAGGCCTGGGCGGTTGCCAACAGGCTTTGATGGAACAGATCGTAACCTGAGCTTGCAGGAATGTTTCCAAGTGTGCAGACTGTATCCTGGGACTTGGCAAGGCTCCCAACAAAGTGGGTGAGGTCCTAATTATTTACTCTCAAGATGGACACTTTTGGTTAACAGTTCTTACTGGTACTTTTCCTATGTTTGGTCCAGGGCAAAATGTAGGTTATAATGTACCTAGATGAGGACACTGCCTTCCAAGTCCAACAGTGAAGCATTATTACCTCTTCTTTTCCCAATAGAGAGGAGCATTATTAAGGGGCAAGTTCTGAGGGATTATGTTGTGTTCCCTTTTCTTCCCTCCTTTTATCACCATGGGTGCTAGGGTCTGCCATCATTATTAAAAGTTTGTGTCAATCACAGAATCCCTTCAGTGGGCCATCCGCCTGCGTTTGCATCTGACATGACTATTGATTTGATACCACGGTGATTTCAGTAGGATGTGCACATCCTTTAAGGCTTTGGGCAAAATAATTGATCAAATTATAACGTATATTGAATTTTAATTATTCATAGTAATTTGAATTCTTGAAAAATGAATGAATGGATGTAATTCCTAACAAGTCAAATTCTATGTATCCTGGAAAATAGAGGACTTCATACTGTGTTAAAATGAAGGTCATTAAGGACCTGAACTGTCCTTATCTTCTATAAAGAAGTACAACCAGATTGAATTACTGACACATAATATCCCTCATTAAGAATCTGTGGATCAAATACTTCTTGGTAAGAGTCCTTGACTGTAGGGACTTGGGAAAAGTGCTCTTATAAGCAAAGAACTTTGGTGGTAAAAGAGACCTCAGAAATCCTTGGGTCAAATTCTGTCATTTCACAGATGAGAATATTGAAGCCAAGAAAGGTTCAATGATTTACCCAAGATCAGAAGGCCAGGACTAGAACACCAGGCTCCTACTCTCTATCCATAGCTGAGGATTACCTCATCAGACGTTTTTCTGTCCCCAAATTCCGTAAAAATCTATGAAAATAACCAAAGCAAAAGCTAATCAAGGAAATGACATTATCTGAATGAGCTGCTTGAAGATAGTAGCCATGTTTATTCATTTTTAACCCCCAAAGACCTAGCATAGTGCCTCATCTGTATTGGGAAATCAGTATACTTTTCATTAAAGCACTAATTCTGTTCTTGGTAGAAAAGTAAATTCTTTAACGTCTAATAATGCTGCATGAGCATTATGTGTGTTGAGCTGTTCCTCAGAATATTTCCTCTGTGATTATTTGATGATTAAAACAACCAAAGATAGGAAAACTTTCATTAATTGTTTGCCAGGATTAGAAAAACAAATTTCTATATTTTGGACTTTTGTGAAGTCTGGTTTATTTGGGGATTACATGACCTCTCCCCAAATAGAATTTCTTCCAAGATGTGTTAGAACCTTGTTTTTCTTTCCAGATTTTGCACTGAGTAACCACGCAAAGTTTGGTTTACCTACATGCAGATTGGCTTTTGCTTGCTGAGTTATTTTTTTCTTTCATCAAAGATATTCTCTTGTTTACTTCACCCGAAAAACACAGTTATAAGATTGTGATTTAGGATTGCATCATGTACAATATCTTACCCAGTGAGACTTTGGAGACACCCATCACTAGAGAATTCCCTTCCCTACTGGGGAAGTCCAGGAACCTCACAGAATACATTTTCGGATAAGAAGGAAAACATTCTACAAAGTTTCGCTCTGCTGTTATATTCATCTCACCTCTAGTAAGTGTAGAAATACAGCTTATGGCTTTTTAGTGGGTTTTTTTTTAGTGTACATTTCACAACTTTTGATTTTTTTCGAGTTTTTGACACTTACTTCTGCCAAAACTTCAGAGATGTAGTCAACACAAACAATTTTGTGTTCGTTGGAAAAACCTCTGAATATAATTGAGGGATTTGTTCTGAATTTTGATACAATTATAAACTCTTACAAATTAAAGATAAATTTAATTTCAGAGATCCTACACCAAGATGCAAGTCTTTTTTTCCCCAGTTCTAAGCCCATGCCAGCCTTTTAACTACAAATGAGCTATACCAGAACTATGAACTTCGTACAGTCATTTGGAAAACCTCACGAGTGTTACCCTGTTCTCTTTTGACTAAGAAGTGATAAAAGCTCATGTCTTATGGTTTTGTGCTTCTGTGCACATGCATGAATATTTTGGAATTCATTGTAATGGCCATTCAGTATAACCATATGCAATTGTGGTTGGCAAATTTTCAAGGTGATCACTAGCAGAAAATGCATATCTCACTTATCATAAGAAGCAATTACAGTGAAGGAATGTGCCTACTTGCAAGGAAACTTCAGGACATTTGAGATAAAGAAGTAGACTGTCTGGAATGCAGTATTTCTGGTTTAGGTGGAAGTTCTGTGAGAAGCTCTGTTACCTGTGGCGTAGCAGACTTGCCGAAATGTAAAGAAGATGGTGACCTTATGTACAGGACCTGGCATTTCTGTTTGTTTATTTATTTATTGTTTATCCTCACCACAGGATATTTTTTCCATTGATTTTTAGAGAGAGTGGAAAGGATGGAGGGATGGGGAGGAGAGAGAGAGAGAGAGATTTGAGAGAGACATATCAGCCAGTTGCCTCCTGCACACACCCTGACCAAGGCTGGGGATCGAACCCACGACCTTTGGTGCAGGCCGATGCTCCAACCACTGAGCCACACCAGCCAGGACAGGCATTTCTACTTTAATAACACATGAATGGGCCAACTAAAAGTGAAAATTCAGAAGTGAAAAAAATCAATCGAGAGTAATAAAAAAGCGATATTGTGGGAAAAATAGAAAAGAGGTGTTTTTAGCGTTTACCAAGTATTTTCACACATTAATTCTTTGATCCCTGTTGCCCTGGTGAGGCACGTGTGGCAGATCTTGTCCTTGTTTACGGTTGAGCCTGTCCGAGGTTGCACGGCGTTTATAGCAGAGCTGGGACTGGAATGAGCCTTTCTGACGCTGTATCCCCCCTGCCTGTGTGACCTTACTCTGCTTTCCGAGAACTAGCACTGATATATGTGTAACTGATGACAGTTGCACAGCATGGCTGCCGCTGTGTCACGATCCCTCTTTACCAAAGGCCAGTTGCAGACAGGGTCTTTGTCCTGGTCTTCCCTCCTTTGCCGGTCCTCTGGTTCTGTTGGTTGTACTCACAGAACCTGTCAGAGTAATTCCAAAAATAGTTCTTGCTTCTATCTATCTATCTATCTATCTATCTATCTATCTATCTATCTATCTATCTATCTATCTATCTACCTACCTACCTACCCATCCATCCGTCCAGTCTGTGAACTAATTTGTATATTTGCTCCGTTTCCCTTAATGCGTGGCCACCCTGTATGTCTTGTTCCCCACACGCTCAGACTGTGTATTTCTGACAGTTTGAGAGTAACTGGGCAGGGTGACAGCTACTCTGGTCATTACCCGAGTGTGATAAATTGCTTAGTAATCTCCACAGCACCATCATGCATACGTTGAAAGTGTTTAGGACATTGCAACTTGGGAGAATTTCCAATCTTTCATAAATAACCATTAATCTGTCCCTTTTAACATTCAGCTTTCTGCATCTGTTTCGAATTGTTCGGTGCTATTCCAGGAGTGCATTAAAGCTCTGATCCAGGTGGTATTTTAGGGATAAATGAGCCACAGGGAAAAGACGCTGTATTTTTCTTAAAGCAATTCTGTCTCCTTTTTACAAAGTTAAGAGCCAAGCAATTTGCGATTGAGATTTTTGTAGGATATTTTGTCTGTTTAAGCCATCCTTGTCTGTGGGTTTTAAAAATGCAGTTTTTTCTCTGCCGTCCTAGCATTATGCATTAATATTTTTCTCTGTGCAGATAGATTGTAAATGTCGTTTCTACCCGCATATTTAAAATAGTTTTAATTCATTATGATTCCCCATGGATTCTTATGGAAGAAAAATGAAAAACAGTTATAACCTAAGGTCAGTTAGAAATAGTTAAGTGTCTGAATATGCATTTATATTGATCAGGTTCAGGAATTTCAGGGAAAGTTGTCAATAATTTTAGTTTGATACACTTTTCCATAGAAAGCAATTTGCTTTTCAGGGAAAAAATGGCATTATTTTATGAATTATAATTTAATATTATTTTGCTTCATGTCTGCTCCGGTGTATTTAATGAAAATTATGAAGTTGCATCTTTTCAACCCAGTTTCAGCCCATAACTCAGTTTCTCAGGTTCTTTACAAAGAGAATATTTTCACAAGAATGACCCAAACTGTACTGTTCGATTTTACAAAAGTCCCATCACACGTGAAGAGAATGCCTTGCAGAGTAGGTGCCCATGGAGATGGCGCTGTAGGGTCAGCAGAGGACATGCCAGGGGAAGAGAAACGTTTCCAAGTTGACCTTGACGTTGCTAAGGGGCTCACCAGAACAAATACCAGGCAGGGGATAACTAAAGGGAGGCTCCCTATCTCTGGCATCTGGAGTAGGCATAAAAGGAAAGACCCATTGATTACCTGACCCAGAATTAAATGCCCACACAGGAGCGCAAAGGAGAAGGAAATTCAGCTACAGGTCTCTCATCAAGGTGAGTGAAAATTTCATAGAGGGATCAAAACATAAATGCACAAAATCCTTGTCTTTGAAAATGGTTTATTTCGCAGCGAGCGTCTGTAGTGCCGTCCAGGCAGAGGGGCAGTTGATGGAGGCTCCCCCAGTGGTATTAATGCATCATCAGTGTGCATCCCAGACACGCCCGGTGGGGGCCAAAGACAGCCCTCCCACACACCGCTTCCCCGTGCTGTGGGTGGCTGTTCCCTTAGTAAGGAGGAAAATCACTGAGCGCAACACATTATCTCGGGGAGCTACAACCAACATCTCCCAGGAATTCGGGAGGAAATGTAACTTTATTCATCTGTTAAATTATCTCTCACCTCTTTGTCATCTAAGGGATGTCTGTGACGGTTAAGGAAATGTAACCTGCCCTGCTAGGGTATTTCATTAAGGAAAAAACAATTTAAAATGACCTTGGGAGTTGGCTTAGTGAAAATGTCCCCCTCCTGAGAGCCCTCCCATAGTGTTCTTGAAAGGCAGTGATAAAGAACAAAATGGTGTTTTACGCAGTTGCCGTGTGTCCTGGTTTACCCCTAACAGTCCGCATTTACACTTTGCATCCTGGCGTGGCTATTAATCACTACCCCCTTACTCTCAAAAGATCTGGTTTGAGTAGAAAGTTGTATGGTCCCCCTAGATTTGAGGCATTTATTATTTATTATACAGCCAAGGTGACCTCTCCCCCTGCTGTCCAGGACAGTTGCTGTTCCATCCATGCCTTTCAGGTGGAACTCTTGGTTCTACAAAGGAAGAAAGACAGAAAGATGGGCCCGTCTGTACATCTTCAGAAATTAAAACATTGTTGATGTATCTCCTACTCTTCCGTTCTGACCTCCTGACCTCCTTTCTCTCTGTTTCGGGCATTGCATTCTCCAGCACACACTTCTACAGAAATGTCAGGAATGGGTCCAGCAGAGTCACTAGAAGAATATTTTCATATAGAAGCAGGCGGCCAAATGCCTCTCACTGCCTGTCTGTGTACAAAGTTTGATGTATTTCATTCTTTTCGATAGAAAGGAAGTTTAGGTCATTCTGCTCATTGACTGCAGACCAGAGATTGAGAAATGCCTCACATTATAAACATTTACTAAGAACTTACTGTGTGTCAGGCCTTCTGTTATTTAAATAAAATGACTAACACCTTTGTCTTGGATCTCGAAGAACTCCTGTCTAGTAATTACTGTGAAGTAGGAATTCCACGTGGCACTTGTCCTGAGAGTGTGTGGAAGGGCGGTGGGAGGACAGGGTGACGTTAAAGCTGGTCTGCAGCAAGGTGACAGGAAGTGATGTGTGACCGCGTGTGGGTGGAGGAGTGGACAGCGTCACAGGGTCTTGTGTCCTGAGGGAGTGGCTGCCATGACGTTGGCCCACAGGCACTGTCCCCGAGTACCACTGCTTCTCCCCAGCTCTGCATTTCACGGACTGAGACCTTTCCTTCTTTGTCTGGTGAAGATTGGGAACTGATAGTCCATCCATCATTCTTACAATCATTTGTCAATGTGTTGGTACTTCTTCAAAGTTTTGAAAGACCACGGTGAAGCGGTCTGCTAGAACAGACTGCCTGCCTTTGTCGTGCTCTCAGAGGTCTTCTTTTACTTTGTAAAACAGTCAGCCTCTCCTTTCCTCTTCTGGGCTTCCATCAGGTGTGGTTCTCACCCACACCTCCTCACGTTTTGTACTCGGGCGGCACGGCCGTGCATTTGTATGTAAAGGTCTGGCTAGTCGTGTCGCCCCAAATACTTTTATTCACTTGTATCTCAGTGTCATGCTTGAAACAAAGCACCATAAAGGACTCAGCAAACACATTTGAATGAAGGAAACACTCCATTCTAACCTTGTAGTTACTGTGCTGTCTTCATTGCTCAGTCTCCGATTTTTCTCCCTCCTCTGGTTCCTTCCCACCTCTAGTTGCACTAATGTCTGTACATTCTGTTTCTCATCTTCTTCCCTCTACATTTTCTCCTGCGACAGTCTTACGCCTATGATTGTAAATTTTCCCTCTGTGCAATACCATCTAAATCCGTGTTACGTGTTTGGATGGATTAAGTAATCCCCTCCATCCTTGCTTCCCGCCAGTCTTTAACTCCCGTGCTCCTCTCCTCCCACTTCTAACCACAGGCGAGGCCCAACACTGCAGTTGGAGCATGTCCCTCGCACCTACCCCTTCCAGCCCCTCGCCTTTCCCACGACACCAGTTCTCTAAAGGCGTTCTCACCTACAAAGTCATGCCCACCTGTGGGCCAGCTGGCACACAGACAGCAGTTCAGTTCTTCTAAAATACATAGTCCCTGATGGAAACCCCTCACCAGGGATACATTTTGATATCACAGTCATGCTTCGTCCTTGCTGCCTTTTTGCTTTATTGCCCACTGTCCTTTATGAGTCTTTTTTTATTTTAATCCTCACCCAAGGACATGCTTAGAAAGAGGAAGGGAGGGAGAGAGAGACAGGGAAACATCAATGTGAGAGAGAAACATTGATCTGCTGCCTTCTGTACATGCCCTGACTAGGGATCAACCCGAAACCCAGGTATGTGCCCTGACCTGGAATCAAACCAGCAACCTTTCGGTGCGTGGGATGACACCCAACCAACTGGTCTCCTCCAGCCGGGCCTATATGAGTCCTTTGCTTGTAGAGAGGAGCAGTGCAGAGCTGTGAAGTTAGGACATCTGAATTTGAACTCTGGGTCTGTCACTTGCTAATTCTGTGATCATGGGCAAGTCGTTTTCCTATAAATGAGATAGTTGTTAGACGTATAAAGTGGGCATAGTAGACCTGCCACAGGGATCACTGTAAGGAGTAAACACGACTCTCAGAGCAGTGTCGAGCATGCAGTCAGGGTTCAATAAGTATTGGCCATTATTAGGCTCCATTTAAAGAGAACTATTGGCATCTCCTATGCACATCTTATACTTTCCTACCCCTGTGACTTCTCATGCTAAATTTGTTTTCAGAATGTTCTCCATTTCCCATCTCTGTTTGTTAAAATCCTACACATGTTACATTCATATGCTTCACGTAGCAATTCATGTAGCTTTCCGGCAAACTTTCTCAATGCTCAATATCTCTTCAATTCCCATGGCCTCTCCTGTTCCTCTCAAACAGTTCTTAGCTTGTATTTCTACCTTGTGTGATAATTATGTGTATACATATCTTTGCTCTGAAAATATAAGGGAAACAGGAACTGTTTTTGATGAACTTTTTGCATTTTCCTCAGTATCTAAACAAATTAATATTAGATATTGTATTTGTTGATTCAATGAAAGACTGTTTCACTTGTCCAGATACTCAAGTGCAGTGCAGTTTTAGCACCTTGCCAAAATTGGTGTCGTCTCTTTGCTTAGCCATTTCCTGATTTCCCTCTCTGTCTTACTGGGCCCCATCTCCTCTTCTCTCTTCCCATCATCTTCCTCCTCATCATTTTCTTTAATTCTGAATTCCCACTCTTTCAAATTTTCTCTATGCACTTACAGCCAAATTCTATGGGCACAAAGGGATACTGCTTCTAGAAAGAGATGTTTTCTGATCATTTTGTCGTATTTTTCTTTGTCAAAAATAATAGGGCGCATAGCATCCAGTCATAATGCTGTGACTCAGCTGGGTCCCTGACAAGCAA